>CM061274.1:14342500-19342500 GCA_030848825.1 Tadarida brasiliensis | reverse complement strand
TGAGTGTGAGCTCATCAGGTGGAGCCCTTCTGACCTGTGTGCTTCTCTGTATGCACTGTTATACCTCCTGGGGAAAGACAGGGTGAGGCCGGAGATGATTCCCCCAAGTTTAGAAAAAGCACTGGCTTGGGTGGTGAACACACAATACAATATACAAATGATGTATTACAGAATTGTACACTTAAAACCTATATAATCTTATTAACCAATGTCACCCAATAAATTCAACAAAATTTTTTTTAAAAAAAGGAAAAGCACTGGCTTAGGCAGATTACTTTTTCCACTTCCCAATGGCATTGTGAAAGTCCTGGCATTCCCCCAAGGCAGCTTGTGAGTTCTTTTGATGAACCAATTCTGGGGCCCTTAAGTCCATGTTTGTGGTCTCCACCCTAAATTCAGTTAAATTCCATCTGGGCAGGAATCTGGGAATGCCAGGCACAGAGTCAGCTAAGGACATAGGCACAGGGACAGTGTCAGGAATCCCAGAAGGAGCTGTGAGTGGGTGGAGGCAGAGGGGAAAGGAGAGGACCTTGGTGAGACCACTTTAAATTAGATGATGCAGTGAGGCTTTTGGCCCATACCTAGCAGAGTGAGCTCTTGTATCTGTTAGCTGTTGTTACGGACATAAATTCGACCTTGAAGGAGTAAGCCCCGGAGAGGCAGAAAATAGGAGAAAAGGGCACTCCAGGAAGAAGAATCAGCACGGATAAAAGTGCAGTCAGAACAGGCATGGCTTGGTGATGACACTGTGGAGGGTTTTTACTTCGGAAGAGACCCAGAATAGTGAGAGCTACAGTCACCTTTGCAGGTAGCCTGTGAAATTCAGACTCACCTGTGATGAGGAGAGTTTGGGCTTTGGAATCCGAATCCATATTCTTTCTACCCGATGAGCTTTGTCTGCTTAGGTAAATCTCCCTGAAATCCCCTAAGCCTCAATCACCCCATCAGTGAGCTGGGGACAATAATGGTGCCTACCTTTTAGGGCTGTTGTATGAAATGAGATGAGGCACGTACAGTCTTAGCATCGAGTCGGCCACATCATAGGTGCTAAGTAAACAACTGCTCTCTCGTCTCTCTTTGTAGCCAGCATCTGTTTCTTGAAGGCCACCAAGATCTGTGTGTCAGGCAAAGGCAATGACCAGTCCTACAGCTGCGTGAGGTGCAATTACACAGAGGCCTTTCAGACTCAGACCAGACCCTCTGGTGGCAAAGTAAGCACTTTGAGGAACTTGGCTAATCGTCACGAAGCCAGAAAGGCCCTTCGCTTGGGGCTAAGGATGGTGTGCTGCGCACACAGGCTGGTGAGCAGCTACAGCTTCCAGCCTGGAGCACGGTGTCTGGGTTCAAAGCCCAGTGTTGGCCACTTATCTGCTGTGTGTCTTGGGCAAGTCAGCATCTCTCGGCCTCAGTTTCCCCATCAGCAAAGTGAGGGGAGCTGAACTTAAATTATATCCTGGCTCTAAAATTTTACATGGCTCTGATTCCTTGAGTTACACTGACACATTGTGCGGGGCCCATTCCCTAGGCAGACCTCAGCTGCGTCAGCAGGAGGTAGAGGAACAAAAGTTATAATGAAAAGGGCAGTACAAGGCACCACGTTTCTGGACGGCACGTTTCCAGCACTCAGGGATCCTTGCTTTGCCTTTCAGTGGACGTTTTCCTACGTTGGCTTCCCTGTAAAGCTGAACACACTCTATTTCATTGGGGCCCATAATATCCCCAATGCAAACATGAATGAAGACAGCCCCTCCCTGTCTGTGAATTTCACCTCACCAGGTAACTTCCTCACTCTTCTGTTATTGTTTGGCTGGGATGCTTGCTTTGGGGGTGTGGTTTGGTACAGAGAGGCCAGGGAACCCTGGACCAGGCTTTGACCTTGCCACGTCCTGGAATACGGACACCACAGTAACCGCACCTCACAGAGTGGACGAGGTAAAATTGGGGGAAAGCCCGTTTCTGTGTGTCGAGCTCTATGCTGAGCACTTGACGTGCATCGTGTCACTTAAGCCTCCAGCAACCCCGAGGCCGGGATAGCCGTTTACAGGTGAAGACGTTTCTCAAGTAACTTGGCCCGAGTTGCACACACAGTCAAGTGAAGCTGATATTCAAACTCTGGTCCTTCTTGGTGCATGCACTTTAGCCATTCTTTGTCATTGATGCAGAACATCTGTTCCAGCCCTGGCCGGTGTGGCTCAGTTAGTTGGAGTGTCGTCCCATACACCAAAAGGTCGTGGGTTCGATTCCTGGTCAGGGCACATACCCAGGTTTTGGTTCGATCCCCGGTCGGGCGCATGCAGGAGGCCACTTGTCACTGTTTCTCTCTCATGTCGATGTTTCTCTCTCTCTCCTGTCCTCTCTCTAAAATCAATTTTTAAAAAAAAGATAGATTGAGATATTTGAGAAAACAAAATGTTTGGCTTCCTAGCATGCTGTTGTTCGAGAGCATGCTGCTGGGTCTCTGAGGGGCATGGCCTGCAGCAGGCATGTCCCTGAACTGTTGGGGAGAGGCAGGGAGAGGCAGGGTGGCAGTCGAATGCTGGGTTCTTCCCCCTGCTCTCCGACACTCAGCTCTCCAGCATTATACCTGCAGTGTCACACGGGGCTGCTGTGCGGAGACGGGGCTGTGTGGGAAGGGTCCAGCCAGCATGGTGTCGGGCTGCAGCAGTTCCCACACCAGCCCCCTCTGGGACGGGTCACTTGTACTGTACCCCACTTCTGTTCTCTGACTCAGGTGAATTTCCAAACGGGCAATTTCCAGCCGACGTTCTTTGGGACTGGTGCCATACCATTTACTACCCAGCACTTTCCAGCTTTCCTGATGAGACCAAACCTCATTCTTAAAAAATAGAAACGTGTTTGTGCTGGAATGGTTTTAAATTTATAGAACAGTTGCAAAGATAGCTCGAAGAGTTTCCATATACCCGTTTTCCTTACCATTAACATCTCACATTACCATGAGACATTTGTTAACAGCTCAGACACCAACGTTTGTACATCTCTGTTAACTAAGCGCCAGACTTCATCTGGATTTCACCTGCTTTTCCATGAATGTCCTCTTTCTGTCCCCGTCTCCTCTGGTCTGTGACAGCTTCTTAGTCTTTCTTCGTTCCTCATGACCTTGACAGTCTTGCAGAGTCCTGGCGGGCATCCTGTGGAATGTCCCCCAATCTGAGCACACTGCAGGGCTGAGGTACCATTCTCATGGCATCCCATCAGGGTGGGTGACATCCACACATCATTGGCAGTGTTGACCTTTATCACTTGGTTAAGTGGCATCTGCTGGGCTTCTCCATGTAACTCTACGACCTTTCCCCTTCCCAAGTCTAGTTTTTGGAAACAAGTCACGAAGTCTCCACACCCTGGGAGGGAGGTGGGCGGATTAAGCTGTACTTCCTGGAAGGGGCAGTCTTTACACATACTACCAAACCTCGCTTTTAAAGGACGGTTTGAATCTTCTCGGGGGGGTCACAGATCCAGTTGTGATAAGGCCGTTATTTAAATTAGACTCGTTATCATTTCACGGGTAGATCATCTTCTGTTTGACAGTGAAATGTTCGTGTCCCATTTAATCTGCTATCTTAGCTCACATCTTGAACGTTGAGGCAGTTCGTTTGGGTGTGGTCAGCACAGATGTGTGTGCTTGTTGGCAAGGAGCTGGAGCAGAGACGCCTTTTCTAAAATGTAAAAAATTTCACTCAAATTTCCAGGCTGCCTAGACCATGTCATGAAATACAAAAAACAGTGCATCGAGGCAGGTGAGTAAATACAGCATTTGCTTTCGTTGTTTTAAGAAATCCGTGACTTGAGCCAGCACAGCGCAAAGCATCTTCCGTGAAGAAACTAAGGCTGAGAGCAGCGGAGTGACGTTTCCAAGTTACTCAGACAGTGATGGCGGATCCCTGGCCAGTGCTTTGCCCGCTGAGTCACGCAGCCGGTCTGTCCATGGCAGGACACCCTGCGTGGGTTCGTGTAGTGAGCAAGTCACAGAGCAATGCCCGCCCTGGTGGCCGAACCATTTTAGCTCAAACCACATTTACAGTGGTGCCAAAGGCCCTTCCTCTTTGGAGGGGAATCTGTAGGTCCTCCCACCTGTTCAGGTACCAGTACCACTGACCTAGGGACCCTGAGAACCTTCTGTTTGGATCAGCAAACATTCAAAGTAGAAGTGTTAGCTGAAGTGATGACCTCAAAGCATGTCCTCAACCTGTGTCCTCACAGGGGTCACCTCTTACGTGCTAGGCTACTGAAACCTGCCCCGACCCTTTGAATTTTGAAATCAGCCCCTTTATGACAAACTGTCCCAAGTGTCTCATTTCAAGGGTTGTACAAGGACGTGTGTAAACTTCCGGGTAATAAAGTCTTGGGATGCTGAAGAGGCTAGTGGTATTTGGGGGACTTGGCCCCTGTCTTTCAGGCACCCCCGGGTGTCCTGTCAGACTGAGCTGCAATGGTCTCCCTGTTGGCAGATGGCAGACGGGCACTGTGCCGAGAGGGACCTGGAGCGTGGAGGGCAGTGGGGGTGTGAAGAAGTCCGAGGGCCTTCAGTTAGTCCTGGAGCTGTTCCTAAAGGCTGTCGGAGCCTGGGCCCGAAAGGGTCTCCTCGATGGGGAAAATAATGCATGCTGTTATACATCACCTTCCTGAATTAACCTAGTGCGGATCTGCAAGTCACATGAGTGAAACCACTGGCTTTTTCTCATCGAGTAGACAGGGTAACTTCTAAGCTAGGAGGCATTTCCGTATTTTCTTTTTTTTAAATTTACTGATTGATTTTAGAGAGAGGAAAGGAGGGAGAGGGAAAGAGGAAGAGAGAGAGAGAAACACTAATTTGTTCCACTTATTTATGCATTCACTGGTTGCTTCTTGAATGTGCCCTGACCAGGGATGGAACCCGCAACCTTGGCGTACCGGGACGACGCTCTAAGCAGCTGAGCTACCCAGCCAGGGTCTGCCTTTCCTTATTTCCTCACATCCAGTAGAGCTGGCAGCGTAGTCCGAAGGGTGGCGCTCCTGGAACCCAGACGGTTCCAGTAGTTGTGGTCCTGAACCTGAATTCACTTGCTCTGTAATCTCAGACATGTCCCTAACCCGTGGCTCCTCCTCCCCATCCTGGAAAGGAGAAAATACTGACCCCGTCCCTGAAGTCAGAACGGAGGCTGAGGACAGAAGTGAGTGGTAGAACCCAGTCCGTGCCTCCCACTGCCCTCAGCCCAGGGAAGCTATTTTAGAGAGCAGTGACTCGAGGGGCGTTCAGCTTCCCGAGCAGCAGCTGCTTTGATGTTCTAGGAGCAATGACAAATAGAAAGTGCACTGTGTTTGGAGTCCATGTGCCTGAGAACTCACTTTTGTTTTGGTAAAGCCCTTTTGGGGGCTGAAGTGAAGGAAGAGTTGGCAACTTCACCCCTGTGATGCTCTTGATAGGAAGTCTGTGGGATCCAAACATCACTGCTTGCAAGAAGGACGAGAAGACAGTGGAAGTGAACTTCACGACAAGTCCCCTTGGAAACAGATACATGGCCGTTATCCTGAATAAGACCGCAATTGGGTTTTCTGTGCTGGAGGTACTCTTTCCCTTCACGGCCTCACCCCGCCCCACCCTCCACCCCAGCTTTCCCGACGTCGAAGAACAGTGCGGACATGCGAGGGTTCCCTGGACAGGCTCTCTTCTGAGAGACCACAGGCAGGACGGTCTACTGTCCAGATGTGCTGGGCGATTTTGATTAATTCAACAGAGACAAACAAGTCCTGGGGGCGGCCCTGGAAACGTCCCTGTGAATCTAGGTCAAAACAAAGGTCGAGGGTCAGAAGTATGAAATGAATCTGTGTTCATACAGTCTAAAGAACTGAGAGTCAGTGTGGGAAGCGTGGTTTCTTCACCGGCAGACTTTGATCTAGTCGCTCACATGGCTCTTAATTCTTGCTTTTGTCTCAAGTCTCCGCACCAGAGCGAAGAAACCCGAGCGTCGGTCAGGGTTCTGGTGACTGGGGAAAGTGAAGGTGCTGTGGTCCAGGTGAGGAGCTCTGGGAGGGGGAGACTGGTTTCTCCACCATCAGTGGCTTTGATGCATCCTTCCAGAGCTGGGGCTGGCGAGCCCTCGTCCTGTTCCTCTGCGGCAGCCTCGCATCGAGTGGTGTTAATGGGAAATCCTTGTCTCGCTCTCCACAGTGGTGAGCTCAGGGAGCGGGCCTTACAGCTATGGTCCCTTTTGCTTTGATTAGTGGCTGCTGACTTTCCAGAGGGCTTTTATTTTCATTTTCTGTCACAAAGGCTCAGTAATTCTGAGACAGCTGTACCATTTTCTCTTCCCAAGCCTCAGCTTTAACCACAGTGAAGTAACACATGATGTGGAATGGGAAAGCTGGGGTTCCTGATTAATGTATGAGCTTTGAAGGGCAACTGCCTGTCCTCACCGGGCCTGTTTACTTAGATGGAAAATGGGACCAGCAGGTGCTCTCGGCCCCATTCAGATCTGTGTGTGGCCTGGGGCCAGGGAGGGCCTAGTGGGACACAGCCACACCCAAGATCCCAGGAGCTTTTGCTCTTCTTTCCCTGGAACATAGAGGCTGAGCTTCCCGTGCCAGGGAGGAGACGCCTGTCCACGCCCTTTCCCGGGAACCAGACGCTCCTAGTCCCAGAGGTCCTGATGCCACAAAGCATGACCTCCTAGGAGCTCCGCTGCTGTTTGAGGAAATACTTGTGTGTATATAGGATGTGGCCTCACCCATAGAGATATGGAACTAACATGTTAGCAACATGTACAAAGTTCAGGTTCAAACCCCAGGAGACTCAGAAGGTGCTTCAGTCTTGGGTCACTGGCTTGGATTTTAGGACTTTGTCACCGAAGTGTGACCAACGGGGGAAATGTCCTATGATGGGGCGTGGGGTGGGGAGCAGGGTTGGAACCAGAAGAAAATGAAGAGAAGTTTTGGTAGAAGTAGGAATATTGGTGACATTTTTGCTCTGATGTGTGGTGAGAACTTTCTGACCTCTCATTTTTCCTCAGTTGACCCCGTATTTCCATACGTGTGGCAATGACTGCATCCGTCGCAAAGGAACCGTTGAGCTTTGTCCACAGACAGTTGTGTCCTTCCCTCTGGATAAAAGTAAGTGCCAGTCACTGTCACAGGACGATCAAAGAGGTTCAGGACATGCAGGGCCGGCCACTGTCACCACCCCCCACTCACTGTGACAAGGGGGCACGTGGGATGGGACAGAGTCCCCGCCCGTGTGCGCTGAACTGGGGTGCAGGGAAAGATGTCAGAGCTGTGCCAAGAGCCTGCAATCTGAATAAGGAAGGCTTTGTTTATAAAGTCACCCCGAGATCCTTTACGAAGGAGGATATACACAAGACGGGGGGAAAATCAACAATGCAGAATGGACGTTCAGAGCCACAAGGTTCTGCTGAAGAGAGTCAAGAGCATAAAAGGACTCCTCGTACAAGGGAACGCGCACTTCCCTGCGTGTCTATTATCTGATCAGTCTCGGTGACCCAGGCCTAGCTGTTGCTGTAACTTGATGGGGTCACGTGGCCAGCATTTGGATAACAAATTAGGAATATTGGCACCAAAAGACACGCCTCCCTGGAGCCTGAGAGCAGCATGTTTTGGAAAATGTGTCTCTGGATTTAGAGATGTTCGTGCTTCCATTTACAGATGGACAAATAAATGCTCTGGAACTAGCCCAGAGGTGGAGTCAAAACTTGGAAGTGGTGGTCTTAGAAACTCAGCCAAACCAGCTGAAGACAGCCCAGGTGCCTAACAGCCCCGGCTCTGTGTGGGCAGTGCCCGTGGGTCCCTGAGCACATCGTGTGCCTGAGCTCACCTGACCCTTGACATTCCGTGAGGGGCTGCATTATCCCCCACATTCTGTCTTATTAACAGCCTTTCAAAATGCCACCTATGGCCCTGGCTGGTGTGGCTCAGCGGTTAGTGTCAGCCCTGCACCAATGGGTCATGGGTTCATTTCCTGATCAAGGGCACATACCTGGGTTACAGGTTTGATCCCCGGTCCTGGTCAGGGCACCTTTGGGAGGCATCCAATCGATGAGTCTACATCGATGTCTCTGTCTCTCTCCCTCTCTCTCCCTCTCTCCCTCCCCCCTGACCCTTCCCCTCTCCCTCATTCCCTCCTTTTTCTCCCTCCCTTCCACTGTCTCTAAAAATCAATGGAAAAAATATCCTTGGGAAAGGATTAAAAAAAAAAAAGCCATCTATGTGTACTATGTATTAAGTAATTGCACCCAGAATAACATTAATTCATCAAAGAACAAAAAAACGTAAACTCTGCTACCACAGTGTAAATATGGAGTAAAAAGCCTAAGTGATTCTGGAAGACGGTCCTCAACTTCCTCCATGTCCCTTTTGAGGAGCTAATGGGAGATCTGGGCACTGTAGAAGAACACGCCACTCTGCAGACCCCCGAGAGATCCAGTGACCCTTGGTTTAAAGGAGTCTAAACTTATGTGAAGTACAGAGTAAAAATCTTAGTTTCCAAATAGGAGGTAGTTTGCTTTGGCTCTGCTGAAGGTGAACAAGCTTTGTTTTCTCCAGGCAGAAGCGTACTGAGCGGCTGGCTGCCTCTCCTCCTGGCTCTGCTGGCGGCCACGTGGGTGCTGGCGGCTGGGATCTATCTAACGTGGAGGCATGGTAAGGGCTATGATGCTGTGCTTCAGAGAAACCTGAATGAAGAAATAACCTTTGACTGTTTTAAAGGAGATTCCTCTAGAGGCATCCCCATCCTGGCCCTGGCCAGGAGTCAGATAGCTTTTACGTAACGCCTTAGAGCTCTCCTGAAAAGACTGGGCTAGTGACTGGATCACATCTGCTGAGGCAAAGCAGGGGTCGGACTTCCCAATCTGGTGGCTGTCATCTGTTTTATGTTCACCATTGAGGCACTGACAGGTACTGACAAGGGCAAAGGGAGTAATAAGGAGTGGATGGCAGTGTACCTGTGACAGGTACTCTCTGCTAGTTCCTACTTTTAAAACATAATTCTTACAAGGCGTAAGAACAACAGTCACGTGGATTCATAGTCTCTAAGGACCTTGCCAACATTAAAATATTGAGGACTGACCACAGAAACCAGAGCATACAGACACCCAGCTCAAGGGTGGCACACTGAAAACCTCTGCTTCCCCTCTCCACATGGAGAAAAGGAAATACAAGTGCAGCTTTTGAGTCTCTGTGATAGTGTAGAATCTGTCGATGGAACAAGGTGAATCTCATGAGCTAAGCTAAGAAAGCCACGTGGAACTCTGACCTTGGGGATACTTGCACCTAGAAGTTGCTGTGTGGCCTGAATTAGTTCCAGTGCTTTCAAAGGTAGTTTCTGTTCTACAGCACAGAGGGCAGCATGCCAGCGCAGTTCCAGCTGAAACGAGGCACCACTTACTGGAGCTATAAAGAAACTCTACCACCTGCAGGTAGAAAAAGGAACTACTCACTTGACCCAACTCAAAACCTGAAGGACAGATAGGGTTGTTCCTGTTTATATATGGTAATAAAAATACACAAGTTACAACCCACCTAAAACAGACTACCTTAAACCCAGTTTCCATGAGTTTACCTGAAAAGGTATGGCTTGACCAAGAGAACTGATTTAGTGATAAGGACTTAGAAAATACAGCTTTTACAGCATCTTTACAGTGAAAGCCTGCCATTTGCCGTTTATAGATAACAAATGCTTTTCTCCCTCCACAGAAAGGATCAAGATGTCCTTCCCCACCACCGCGCTACTGCCCCCCGCCAAGCTTCTTGTGGTTTACCCATCCGAAATATGTTTCCATCACACAGTGTGTTACTTCACAGAGTTTCTGCAGAACCACTGCAGAAGTGAGGTTATCCTCGACAAGTGGCAGAAAAAGAAAATAGCCGAGATGGGTCCAGTGCAGTGGCTTACCACTCAGAAGAAAGCAGCGGACAGAGTCATTTTCTTACTTTCCAACGACATGAATACTGCCTGTGATGGTACCTGTGGCAAGAGCAAGGGCAGCCCCCAGGAGGACTCCCAAGACCTGTTCCCCCTTGCCTTTAACCTCTTCTGCAGTGATCTGAGAAGCCAGACGCATCTGCACAAATACATGGTGGTCTGTTCCACAGAGGCTGACATCAAAGACGATTACGGTGCCCTCAACGTCTGCCCCAAGTACTGCCTCGTGAAGGATGCTACCGCCTTCTGCACCAGCCTTCTCCAGGCCGAGCAGCAGGTGCCAGTGGGGAAAAGGCTGTGGGCCTGCCACAGCAGCTGCTCCTGCCTGTAGCCCACCCACAGGGAGTGAGAACGTGAGCCTTCCTCCTGTGAGAAAAAGCTTCTGTGACGGTTCTGAAGCTTACTGTAAGGGCTACTTGTGGAGGATTTTACGTATACACCTGCTTAAGCAATAGGAACAGGGAGGACTCATAACGACATATATGTACGCCTTAGTGTAGTAATTAAATTTTTTATGCCAATAGTTACAAATGTTACTAACTACTGTAGTATTAACTAAAGAATGGAAGCTAAATTTATAATTCTAAAGCTAAATCAATTTCATAACTAAAAATCAAGAGTAATCATGTAAAGCCGTGACCATCTGCCAGTGCAGTGAGAAAGCATCTAGTTGAACGTCCGGTCTTGAGTAGCCCACGCCTTGCATTGTACATAGAAGTGTTTAGCTCTGTAACACGCTGAGTGTAATTAATGAATGCCAAACTTAATAAGCCCTCACTAATTCACCCAATAATTTCTCTGGTAAAATCACCCTATTACCCACACACGTCTTTATTTTTAATAGGACAAAAATAGGGACTAACGGGCTGAATCCGTCTTTGCTGATCACGTGAACTAGCGTACGTGTAACCACTTGTATTATTTGGCGTTTTCATAGGCCCTTGCCTCTCTGAACCAGGTTCGTGTCCTGTGTGCCTCCTGTACAGGTGACTTTAACATGAACCCAGAACACACGTGCAGACCTGTTGTCCACCTCTGCCCAGTACCTACTAGGTAGAGGTCACTGACAGAGTTCAGTTTCTTGGTTATTACGTAACTTTTTGTGTTCAGAACAAAAATAATCCCTATTATGTTAGAAGAGAGCCCTCTTGAAGTAATTAATCTTATAAATGAGTTATTATAATGGCTTACATAGGTAAAAAAAATAAAATAAAAACAAACAGAAACTACCACAGAGTTACAGAACACAAGAGTTATGTGATATTTTGAGTCTTCTAACTTTTTATTTTTCTAAAAGCATGTTTTTCTTACTCAAGGTCACCAAAAGGTTGTATCTATTAGTGTATGTATTTTTCTAGCAATGCCTGTCCTTTCACACAGCGTAATACTGAATCTGCTCTAATAGACCACTTTCAGGTGGATGAGTGCTAGAATGTATTTGTAGATTATTCTTAAAGGGCCATGCCACTCCCTCTAATATATGTCCTAAGGATAAAATAAAAACCAAAACAAATAAGCACAGAGTGAAATCTCACCGTGTCCAGCTTCACCAGCAGATACTGAGTAATGACTCAGGCAGTAAGTTTAATGTGGTAAAGGTCACTTATTTGCCAAGATCAGTCTTCACGGCGCTTTAAAGTGCTGGCAATAAAAGATGGACATGGCTATGTCAAAACCTGGACCAGAAGCCATCCTCTCAATCAACATCTACCAGTTATAAGAACAATGCTATTATGTGAAAAACTATTAAAAATAGAAGAAGCCCTGGCCCGTGTGGCTCGGTTGAGCGTCATCCCGTGCACCAAAAGGTCACTGGTTCGATTCCCAGTTGGGGCACATGCCCAAGTTGCAGGCTTGGTCCCGTTAGGGTGCATGTAGGAGGCAGCTGATCAATGTTTCTCTCTTTCTCTCTCCCTTCCTCTCTCTCTAAATCAATAAAAACATTTTTAAAAATACATTATGCTTTTGGAACTAGGTAACCAATACTAAATTGTGGGTAAAAACTCAGAAACAAGTAAAATTAACATTATATAAATTTATTGTTAAACTTTTTTTTAAATCAAAGAACATGTGATTTTCAGATTGAAGGCATACATTCCAAATAGTACTAGCAAGTTAAATTTTGTTATACCGGTGGACTCACCTTTGTTCCTAACCTACTGGGCAGGTACAGAGGATACTCTTCTTAAGGCAAAGTATTCCGTTACCAGAACTGCTCCATGTTCTATATTCCACTCACACCTCCACCTCTTAACTGTCCCTACGTCTGTCCGTCCCCCAGCGCCATCTCCAGTTCCTGACCATGACCGGAGGCAAGTGTGAGAGACTGGCAAGAACCCGGCATCTCCCCATCCTCCCAGGTCTCAGAGCCCCCAGGCCGTGCTCACTCGAGTGTCTCCTGTCACCAGATAATGCCTTCTCTTCCTTCGGCCAGGGGCTCAGAGGCGTCACTAAGGCCTGGCTGGGCCGCTGATGCCAATAGCTGTATCATTTTGCTTCAGACTGCGCACAGATTAAGGTCAACTGATTGTACTGAACACAGAGAACTCCAAATGCTTTCACTGGGTTCTTCAGGTAAAGGAAAACCAGGGGGCGTGATGATTAAGTTACTAATGGTAATTGTAGCAGTCACTTTGCTTACCCATACAACACATACTAAGTTATACCTAAATCATTTCTTTTTTTTTTTTTTGTCCTCACCTGAGGACATTTTTTTTTCATTTTTTGTTCAGATAGAGTGGGAGAGAGAGAGAGGGGGAGAGAGAGAGAGAGAAACATCGACATGAAAGGGACACATCGAGTGGCTGCCACCCGCACGACCAACCAGGGCCAGGGACAAACTGCAACCGAGGTACATGCCCTTAGCGGGAACCGAACCCGGGTCTCTCTGGACCGCAGGCCGACGCTCTAACTGCTGAGCCAAACCGGCCAGGGCTAAATCATTTCTATTTGACTTCAGGAAAGAAACAAATTTTCCTTTTCTGCTTTTGTTCTTTTTTGGTCAAATAATGCCTGTTTTCTCTTCCCAAGCCTACCCTAGAGCATGCTGGGTAACAAAAGCCAGCCAGCCCAGCCTTAAACCTTGGCTTCGGCAAATCTAGACCTGAATGGGCCCCCATCGTTTTTGTAATCCAACAGAAAATTTTAAAAAAGAAGAGTAAAAATTTTTCCTATTTAGCATTCCAAGGGCACACACAAGTCCCATCACATGTGGGAAAATGTCATGACCACACGGTTCTCACAATTCAGGTCCCCAAGTCACATGCCCACCCTCGTGGTCACAGGAGACTGTCTCATGACACTCAGAAGTCAACGTAAATGAAGAGCTTCACCGCCTGACAACTGCCTCACCATTTTACATCACTGGGGAGTTTGAGACCCTGAGATGGGGCAGGAGAGCGCAGGACACTGATTCTCAAATGTCGTGACCACAGAAACAGCTTGGAATTTCACACCGATGTCACGTCCTCAACATAAAAGTTAAAATACATTTATTTTCCATGGAACGGAAGCATCTAGGTCAATAAATTAGAAAATACATCTTCTGTAAGAGTCTTTTATACCGAGAGACTCGTTCTGGGTCCTCAAGAGCGCCTGTCTCTGCCCGTCACCACACGAAGGCAGCTCGCTCTCGTAACATACGGACACCGAAGCGCTGCCACTCTCGCTGATAGATCCACAGTTCCTGGGTCGTGTCCAGACAGGCCAGCACCGCGCCCCCTTTCCATGCGATCAGCCGGGGATCCATGTCCTAGAGCAGTGATGCGGGTAGGTCAGCACAAGCACACAAGACGTACAGAATCATTTATCTGAATTGGGAGGTGGAAAACACCCTGCTGAGTCGATACCTAATAAGTTAGATTTTCAACCTGCATTAAGGACCCATGAGCTACAGGCCCCCTTCTGTTTCAACTGACAAGAAAACTTTAGTTTTTATTACTGAAGCTGCTACTGTTCACTATTATTCCACAAATAGCCCTGAAGGCAGAACATATGTAAGGAAGTAACTTACTTTGAAGTTGGAGTAGAATAAATATATCCCACAATTTCTCTCCCTCAGGATTAATAATAACTAAGAACATTCCCAGGAATTGTCAATGAGATATAATGAAATATAGACACAATCTGTTTCTAAACTCCTAGGCTTATATTTCAAGACAGTTCAAGCCTAAAAGATTCTTCAAGATCACCTGGTCCCGGGACCAGCAGCACATCCTTACTATGAATAACAACTGAGTTCTGGTGACGGCGTGACACCGGTCAGTCTTCTCCTTGCCCACCCTCCTCCTACAAAGGCAGAGTCAGTCCTGCTAGCTTTGGAGAGCACAGGAGGGACTAATACCCAGGAATCCAGTCCCCTGGCCCAGAGCTCCTTCCCCCACATCTGAGACCTACTGTAAGATTTCAACTTGCCTCAAACCCTCAAGAACTCCCACACACAAGCCCATGACTTCCAGGATTTTATCTGTCCACATACATTAGAACCAGAAATAATCAATGCTGGTTTCATTTGCACAGTCCAACTTGCACCGTCAACAACATACCTTGGGCCTTGTGATCACTTCCACATTTTCAATAATTCGCCTGAATGAAGGTGGCATTTTGTTGAGAATTCTGTGCTGCAGAAATTCTTGAGCTTTATGAAACATCAAACCACCTCCCACCACCAGGATAGAGCTGTACATCTTCTTTTTGGTATCATCAGATGCTGCAAAGACAGTGATAGCCCGTCCATGCTTTTTCTCCATATCACCACCACCCCAGGTCAAGCCACCACCATCTCTTGCTTGGATAACTGCAGGGCCTTCTCAAGGACCTCTCCCCGACCCCTCCTCAACAATGCAGCCACATGAACCTTGTAAAACACAAATGTGCGCGTGTTGCTGCCCCCACCCTGCTACTCACAGCATGACCGAGATCACTGAGGGGGCCTAAGAAGTCGAACGTGGTGTGTACTCACTTCTCTAGCCTCAGCCTCACACCGTGTCCCAGCCACACTGGCCCTCACAGTCTTCCTCAGCCTGGAATGCCACCCACCTGTGACTTGCTGACTGCCACTCACACCACCCAGATCGCTCTCAAGTGTCTTTTCCTCAAGGAAGCCTTCCTTCCCTCACTCCCACCCTCCACACCTTCCCCTCCTGAGTACAAATCCCTTTTAAGTCCCTCAATCAGAAGCTCTCAGTCAGTACTGGTTTAGTTCAACCTTGAAGCACCTGCAACAGCCTTAACTTCACATGTGTGATAACTTGCCTTATTCTGGTCTCCTCCCAGGCCAGGAGCCGATTCCCAACACCTGACAATGCAGCACAAGGTAGCGCTCAACTGCTCCTGGATGAGCCTGCTATGCGACACTGCACAACCACACCCTAGCTTGAACCAGTTCATCTGATCGCGATCTCCCGGCCTCCCCAAAGGTGCTTACAGCAGCAGTCTATGCTATGAAGGATGGCTTTATCAAGGCCCAGGGCCTTCCCTTCAAACAGCGAGATGGCAGTCTTCCTGGACATCAGCGCGGTGAGGGCTTCCTCAGAGTCATTACCAGCCATCAGACAGTCTCCCTGGGAAGATCCCAAATCCACCTCCTGGGAATGGAGTCTTTCCGGAAGGTCAGATGACTGCCCACGAAGATCCCCTTCAAATCCAATGGGTTTGGATGCGGACTTTCGGTCAGCGGTAGCTTTTGCAGACTTTAAATCAAAGGAAAGGACAATCAAGTAGATGGTGTGACTACAACAGGACACTGTCGATGTTGTCCAGCTAGATCCCCCCCGCTCCCCCCTACACGCTATATAAACGAGGGCCTGTTGCTGTGGCGCAGAGAGGAAATACAGCAGAGTACACAACCAACCACCTGGGAGTGAGAGGTGACGTACAGAAGAGGAAGCACACTGTGACAATGCTGAAGCAGTCACTGGTAGGCAGGGCTGTCTCGAAACCTTACTATTACAGGTTGGAATTTAACATTTGAGATGTCAGCATAGATAAAATCTCTCCCCTTGAACTGAGTTTTAAGTGGATTATTTCAGTGGAATTCTTGGGCTAGTGACTGTTAGGGAATCCTCATTTTCAGACCTTTTCTAACCAACCACCTTGTGCTCACCTTTGGGACAGGAATGAAGACTGCAAAAGGCTTACGGCCCTCTTCCCTCCACCACAAGCTGCTGTTTCACCAGCAGGTAATAGCTTTAACAGGGGCCCCTGCATCAGGCATCCTAGTACTGGGATCAGCTTTGGACAAAGGAATTCAGCTCTTTGCCTATGCCACACACCTCGCATACATTATAATTAAATATAGGTGAGATTTTACTGAAAATACTCACTATGGATAAATATTCACAAGTAACTCCATTAATTTAACTTTTAAATGTGTGGACTGGTATTCTGAAAACTGGATGAATGCCTGCTGAACAACAAAAATCTGTCACTCAGATTTTATTATTATTTTTTTATCCTCATCCGAGGACATTTTTTCATTTTTTGTTCAGATAGAGTGGGAGGGAGAGAGGGGAAGAGAGAGAGAGAGAAACATCGACGTGAAAGGGACACATCGAGTGGCTGCCACCCACACGACCAACCAGGGCCGGGGACAAACTGCAACCGAGGCACATGCCCTTAGCGGGAACTGAACCCGGGTCTTTCTGGACCGCAGTCCGACGCTCTAACTGCTGAGCCAAACCGGCCAGGGCTGTCACTCAGATCTTAAATTTAGACTTCATTTCATCTCTAGTTCAAAAAACAGCATCAGCTTTAGCATGCTGTCAGATGGCAATGACTGTACCGATTCGTTAATCACAGGCAAAAACTTCTCCTTCAGGGGCAAAACTGCCTCCTCTCACACCAGAACCACTGCACCTGTTCTTGCTTGCTCTGTGTGGCCAGCAGGTAGTGTTCATCGTGAGGATCCTCGGGGTCACCCTGGGACCTGTGCTGCAGAGTAGTCATTTTTTGTCCAACGATTCCAAAGGTTGCTGGATAAAACAAAGCCATTGGAGCCTGTGCATGGCAGGAAAAGAATGATCAACCGAGGATACTGCCTCTTGAAAATAACCAACCCATTAAATTTTGTTCTTCCAAGAAACAAAACTGGCATATTCGATCCCAGAAGTTAGACTGTATAGTGTTCTTTTTGGGGAGTAGCATTATTTCTTCAGTGCAGATAGGCAGAAAATTCACTTATCATCCAACTGAATGGGTGATATTACAACACAGAATCTCAACTCAGATGTAAAATGCCTTGTAATCTACTTTATAATTACTTAATAAGAATGGAGCCTCTCTCTCTAAATGACTGATCACATAGTGGCTAATTAAAAAGACGGTGCTCAGATCTGTTCTAATTTGGCTTAGTGAATAATCTACAACCAGTTCACATTCTGACCTCCTGAGGTTTCCAGCAACTGAATATTCTCTCGGCCTGATTGAGCCTGGCTCGTCTTCTTTCTACCCAAGAAGATATACACCCACGTTACCTGGAGTTTTTCATCTCCTAATCGAAACTGGTAAAGCAGGGCAGGGGAATCTGGATGTCGAATCTGAAACTCGTGGTCCTGAAGCCCAGAGATGTCCTGATTCCAGGAAAAGATGCTGTCAGTGAATCAGTAAAAGTGCATGTAAACACCTCTAATTACAATGAAGCCTCCCTACCATCTGAACCTCATCTATAAAAAGGCTGTCCTACAACTTTCTACCCCACCCACCGGACCGTAATAAGAATTCAATGGTAACTTGCTTTCCTTTTAACATCTGTGAAATTTCCACCATCTGCATTTTTTGTTTTCTTACCAATAGACACTGATACAATGACCCAAATCAATAAGCAAAGGCTCTCAATAACTGAGGAATATTACCTAGTTTTATATTTCTCAAATTTTTTAATTCAGAATTATACTACTTGAAAAGGTGAAAAAAAAATCTAAAATAGTATAAAAAGGTAGCAATCCATATACTGCAATGATTAAATGTCGACTTTTCACAACACTAAGAAAGTATACTTCAAATGGTGCCATTCTCGTAAATGTCTGTACCTATGTATTACCAGCTACTCCTCATCACACCTGAAGATTTATCTTCATCCTTCACCAGAATGATCTGAGCCTAGAGAGAGAGATATTTGCTAAACTGTCTTAAAAAAACAAGCTGTTTCCAGAGCCTGAGACATATCTACACAGCTCTGACTTTACCAAAAACTCTCACTCCTTAAGGGCTTCAGCTTCAAGGCTTTATCTGATTACGTTGTAAGGGTAACATGATACTGTTAACTTTTTCCTGAAAACAAAAATAATCAATTTTGATTTTGCTCCCACCTGATCTAAATGACAGAAAGTTTCTTTTAGGTGCTGCAGAAGAAGGCAATCCATTTTGTTTGTTAACTGGCATTCTCTGTAAGGGAATCCAGCTCGCTGCATCAGCCAGTAAAAACATCTTGATACATCAGACCCTCCATATGCCAGACAGAGTCTAGAGTTAAAGGGAAGGGCAGATGGGTTATCTGTCGGTTAAGAAGGTGCAAAGGGTGATTCAAAAACGCAATTAGGCACAGTAAAACAGCAAGTTTCCAGAAATGTTGGTTGTAGGAATAAATTAAAGAATGAAAGAACAGATGGATGAATGGGAGGTAGGGAGGGAACTCTAGAATAAACTAGTGGTACAGCACCTAGAAGCAGTCATGCTGTTTGCAAAAAGTATCCAAGGAACAGAAACACACTATTAAAGCCAGCTCATTTCCAAGTCAATACGTTTACCATTTGACAGTTGTTTGCCTATGTATATTCCCCAGCATATAAAGGTGACCACCGTAAGACAGACTTAACGGGAGAAATCTGCGAGGGTGCTACCCACTAACTGAACGCGTCTACGATTAGGAAAGACCGCTGCTACCTTATTTTAGTGGTTAGAGACCTGAACCCAGTGTTTTCACCACACTTTGAGAACCACTGGCATCAGACAATACAAACAATGGATGAGCCCAAATAACTCGTACTGGGTTTTAGAATGCACTGTAACTTGGGGTGGAGGCAACAGATTAACCTTTCTCATGGACTTCTTGGGACCTTTTATATTTGTTTCTAGACCTTGAGATTCAAACTACCGGACACAAGGGACAAGAATGAGAGCTTCCTGAAGAAGCCACCCCGGGAGCACACAATGCTGCAGAGCCCGTGTGTACGCTACCTGAGTGCGCTTACCTGTGGTGGGCTTGTCTCAGGAAGGACAAGCAGCAAACCTGCTTCTGATAGTTAATTTACTAACTCTCGTACCAGTGATGACACATGAAGGGAGTTGACCACCATAAAGCTACTCACTGAACACCATTTATGACAAGAAAAGCAAATATTCAAAATGGTAGCTAGCTAGAGAACTCAAACCTGAAAACCTGTCTTCTCCTACACAAGTTGCCTACATCAAGCTTTGTTATGAGTGATTGGTATCTCTAGGCCAGACGACAGCAAAAGACAGAGCTAACCTTCACGCTTCCTCTGTGGACAGCACACACCAGGACTTTCAGGAACTGGTCATGTGAACTTGTATTAGAGAATTCCAAAGGAAAGGGTAAAGTCAGTTATTTATAGCCTTGCTAGAATTTGCACTTCCACAATCTTGCTGGTTTCCTATGTAAAATCTGAATACACAATTCTTTATAAGTAATGTCTTTCTGACTTGTGATGCTTTATAGTTGAACTTTGAGGGAGAAGGATGGGGAATGGCACCTCCAAAGTCCCTTACCGAGTATTCCGATGAGAGACCCCATCCTCCACACAGCATACACTTGTCTTCTGGTCCCCAACATCTACAATACACGTGCTGCTTAGACCACTTCCAAAAGTGGCACACACAGACTCCTGATGGACCACAATCCCTAAAAAACAAGTCAGAGGAGCAATCAGCTGCGGAGCAGTAACTCTCCTAAGACAAATAATCAACTGAAGTCTAGGAACCTCTGGGCAAATATTCAAGCATTGCTGACCCTCTCAAATAAGCATTTCCATAAAGCAGTGAACTGGATTAACTTTGTCAGTACAAAAGAAAAAGAGTCTCATTTCAAGTAGGCTTCACTGGAATGTAAGACATACCTGAAAAACCCATCTTCATCAGGATCATATTCACTAATTCTTTCACATGCTGTTTATTATAGATGTCAGGAATCAACAAGATACATCTATAATACTAAGAACAAAGAGAAAAAGATTAAATGGTTAACACTAAAGTCAGGTCAAAATTGCCCTGGCTGGTTTGGCTCAGCAGTTAGAGCGTTGGCCTGCGGACCAGAGAGTCCCGGGTTCAGTTCCCGCTAAGGGCACGTACCTCAGTTGCAGTTTGTCCCCGGCTCCGGCTGGGGTCATGTGGGTGGCAACCAGTCAATGTGTCTCTCTCACATTGATGTTTCTCTCTCTCTCTCTCCCTCCTGCTCTATCTGAAAATAAATGCAAAAATGTCCTCTGGTGAGGATAAAAATATAAATAAATAAAAAAAATAATAATAATTTCACCACACTTGTCTTCAAAGAGGATTCTCTCTAAAGTAGTAGCAGCAATGGTTAGAGGCCCAGAATAAAAGCTCAAAACTTTCTATCTTTTGGGTTTTATGAAAATATAGAAAATGTTGACTTATTTCTTTTTCTTTGAATTATTTAACATTTGTGAAATGAAAAATAAGACAACTGATGTGTCTGAAAAGGTCCAGTGAGAACACATAAACACGAGCAAGATTGCTGCCTGCAGAGCAGGAGAGAAAGACACCAGAGAAACAAACAGAATAAGAGAAAGAGAAAGCGCTAAAGGACTCAGTGCAGACAGCCTCAGCACCCAAGGCCGAGAATGCTTCGAGGACACTATATTACAAACTCAGTAATGTGTACTTTAAAAAAAATTTTTTTTTTCTTTTCTTTATTGATTTTTAGAGTGGAAGGGAGAGGGAGAGAGAGAGAGAAACATTGATGAGAGAGAACATCAACTGGCTGCCTCCTGCATGCCCCTCACTGGGGATCTGGCCCACAACCTGGGCATGTGTCCTGACCAGGAATAGAACTGGCGACCTCTTCATGGGTCAACGATCAACCACTGAGCCACACCAGCTGGGCAGTAATGTGTACTTTTATTGACCAAGAATCTTAAAGACAATCCAAGTAACTGGGAATCTGAACTCACCTTTAAATCTTTCAATGGAATTTCCAAGTATTTTTGTATTGCATGAGACCATATTACTTCAATATCTGCCAGAACAGCTGTAAGGGAGCCCCCAGGTCCTGAGTGAATATTTAACTGACCTCTTCTAATAGGCCAGTGAATATTGTAACAGTCCAATGGATTAACATACAAGGCCTAGAAAAGACGGGGAGATGAACATGTTAAAACTCTTCTCTCAGGGTACTCTGGATTCACGTTCAAAGTTCTAAGGCTAGAAATTATCATTAACACTTGCTGAATGTTCTAAATGTTGAGGGTGGGTATTTGATACTTCAGGAGCCAGTGGGACTATCTGGTCCTCAAAGTAGTATTATGGAATGCCAGGAAACTGTAACTGGATGGCAAAGTAAATGAATTTAGCATTAGAATCAGGTTTTCTTCTTCCATATCATTGTAAAGAAATTTCCTACCTCTTCTCCTACCAAAAACTCAGGATGATGAGATGTGTTTGTCCACTTATTTCCAGAACAGTGATCTAAAATTGCAGGTCTCATCTGCTTGTTGTAGGAGCGTGCCTGAAACAAAAGTGCATCACAGATTCTCTAAATATATGCAAGGAAAAAGAAAAAAGGTGTGAATGTGGTATGAGTCCTCTTTTCTGCTCTCCCTCAGGGATCAGAGAGTGGCAAATTTTAATCACAAACCCAAGATACTTGGGAAAAATACTGATAACAAAAGGATTCTCTTGCCCTTTTCCACAATCTAGATTTTTCCTGTGATTTTTAATGCCTAGGCTGTGATTCACAGCCAGTACAAAGTTAATCCTGCACTCTATCTAAAGTTGAATACAAATTTACATATCATACTAACTCACAGCCACTCTTAATTGTATTGGTTTACCGTAAAATAACAAATGTGGTAAGAATACAGCTTCCCACCAAGGTCCTGGAATTATACTCTTAAGATTCTCAGGTAAACTGTAAATTTTATCAATTTGTGGTATGAAATACCACCTTATAAATCATCTGGCTTGCTTAAGCATTTGTGACACTGATTCAGGTATTCCAGAGGTGGTTATGAATGTTTTTTCTTCCTTTTTAAAGGAAATCCCTTATTGCACTTGCATAATGAAATAAGTAGAACACACGAATGACATTATGATATAATAGCTGTACTAAAAGAATAAATCTGAAGAGTTGAGACCAAACCTGTTCAGGGGACACAGGAATCCGTCTTGTACCATTTGACATCTTTTTAGACCATATTGCTTGATCTACCATTTTAAGACCATTTTGTCTTTGTTCATTACTTTCAGGTTTCTGGGAAAAAAGAATAAAAGGTGAGCAGTACAAAGGACTTAGTGAAAAGGAAAGGCAATGTGGCACAGTACTAATTTAATGCAGCAAGGGAAATGCTCCCTCGTCAACAAGTAGTATTTCCTTAATTTCTGTCATATGTATTAATCTTCAGAATTCAGTCATCTTTTTATTATTTATAAATCTTTTAAAAATATGTTTGTATTGATTTTTTTAGAGAGAGAAGAGAGAGAGAGAGAGAAACATCCATGTGAGAGAGAAACATCGATGGGCTGTCTCCTGCAGACCCCCTACTGGGGATTGAGCTTGCAACCCAGGCATGTCCCCTGACCAGGAATCTAACCAGGACCACTCAGTCCATGGGACCATGCTCAATACACTGAGCCACACTGGCCGGGCTATTTATAAAGTTTCAAAAGTCATAAAAGAACCCTCACTATAAACCAACTATTTGCAAAAATCTGTAACTTCGAGTGACTTTGGATTGATAAAAAATTTCATAGCACTCACTAATCAGAGCATAGCTACTTTTACTTTTACAAAGTATTTCAGAGACTCATTATTTATATCATTTTCATTTTTACAATTTTATAACAATATTATATTCCTTCATGTGTTATTTTGCTTAATCAACAAGTGTTCAAGTTATTGTGATACTGTAAAGAACAGAACCATAAATTTTTTTGTAGAAATATTATTTTATTTTCTTTCAATTTTTATTCTCTAAAGTTGAACTATAAGATTCAAAGATATAAGTGAATTTTAGATTCTTATATCATCAAGTTATATGGACTTAAGTAAAGCCTGCTAATTATGCTAAAAAAAAAAAAATGGAACCCTAAGGCTTACTATCAGAATTACAGAAACTTTAAGTTCCTAAAACTATCCTTGATTTAAAACTTAAAAGTAGATTACAACATAATATACATATTTAACACCTATCACAAACTTTTTCTGATAATTACCATTTGTAAAATAGGATAAAGAAATACATTTTGCCTTTAAATTATGATTTGACCTAAGACTGTAGTAAGTGCTTAGTGTAGCAATTCAATTTGATTATGAATTAAAACGAATTTAAACTCTTCTAAGTATCTGGAAGAGAAAATACAGCAGTCAGTTAATAGTGACCTGAATTTGTCATTTTAAGTAAGTGATAATTTTGTAACTTTCATTAAAAATCACCTTCATCAATACTCAATTCATCCTGATGGGTTAACAAAACTATGGAATTTACTTTTGTTATAATTATTTCTTTGCAATTTAAAATTGCTAGCTCAGATGAAAAATGGTATTTGCAACCTTGAATAATACTATTATTTTTAAACACAAAACTGAGATATTTATTCAAGATTACTGTAAATACTTGAATGTCTAAACCTTCCCAAAGAAACAACCTTGGGCTTTCTCTCCAGGTCCTCCATTTCTGACTTACATTTAGTCCTTCCCTTAGCAGCCAGTTGTCCTTGTATAGGGGCTGCCCTTGTTGTTTGTGTCTTCGTGCAATGACATGAGGAATGCTGGCAGGAAGTGTGTCCGTGGCTCGACCAATCCTTAAAGTTGTTGAACCTGGATGTATGACAACAATGAAGTTGCTCTGGATTTGCTGCAAATGTAAAACATAGGAGTGTGACCTTAGTAAGTAATACGCAGGTAACAAGTTGAATAACAGAGGTAACAGTTTCCTATAATGGTCATCAGACTTAAAGGTATCAAAGTAATTCAGTAAAAGGAGTTCTTTGAAAAACATCTAATTACTGCTCTCTATCTGAATACAAACTCATTTTATAGTTTTGTGTTCTCAGGATCTAACTCACAGTACATAGCCCAACAAGTATTTGTTTAAATGAACAGAACCGTACTTATCCAATGCAAATTAATCTATTGGGCATTTCTGTGCCAGGCACAGTGGGTACTATGGTGACCAAGACAAAGTCCCCCAAATCAGAGAACTTTCATTTACTAGGGAAGACAGTTAAACGAGGGATGAGAGTGTGAGGAATACTACGATTAGTGAAGTGCTGGGTCCCCTAAATCTGAATCACCTAAAAATGCTTGTTTAAAAAAAAAATTGACCCTAAGTTTTCACTACAAATTTTGTGAATCAGAATCTCCATGGAGAGAGCCAAGGAATCCACAATTTTCAAAAGCGCCTGAGGTGATTAGTATGACACTCAGGTTTAAATCCACTAGTTGAACAGGTGACAGAAGCAATTAAGGGTAGAATTATTATTTTGTAAAACTAGAAGTAAGGCTTTATACATCAACTACTTCCACAAGTGTGTACATAAACTGTGTTTTGGTTACTATTTTTAAAAACACTTTACCCTTGTTGATTTTGTGCTATTTACCTAATCTGGCAAGAGTCTGGGGTTGAAAAGCCAGAGTTCACAATTCTATCTTCATAAGTCAGAAAACTTTGCTGCATTTCACAATCCATTCTTGGGAGATGATGAACAAGTACTGACAAAGTGGTGCAAATCAGGAAGCAGATGAAGGTAAATTTTACTTTTAGATGGTAACTGTTTTAGATCCAAAATTCTCAAGGGAGCAGAATATAATCTGAATCACCTGGGGAAACTTTACCATGCAAACCTGTTGAGGGACCCAGTTTCAGCAGGGAGGAGGGGAAGGAAAAACGGACTCCAACAATCCCTTTGACAACAGAATCCCTCTGTTAAGAACCACCACTCCAGCCTGACTCCTTAGGTAGCTTCTACTCTGCCCTGCTCTTGAAACTACAGTTGTGTCTCCTTGGCATGTTTCAATTTAAAACATTTCCATGCCTTGCCAATAAAGTCCACACCTCCATGATGAAGACTCTGCCTACTTCTCTAGACTTACTGTAGAACCACTTCTTTTGGTCAGTACACCCCACATACCATTTCCTGGATATTACTGTTTAAGGTGAGATAGAGTTAATAGTACAGGTGCCACAGAGGACATGGACAAACCAAAGGGTGTTGTTCAACTGACAGCAGTTAAGGAAATGTTGCTATAGTGGTTAAGGACCCAGGATCTAGATTCACAGACCTGGCTTCAAATTCAGACGGTGCCACTTCCTTGATCAGGATGAAGTTCCTACCTCATAGAGTAACTGTTAACATTAAACAAGTTGATCACAATGCCCAGTCTGGCTAGCTCTTCCAAAGTTCTCCATTGCCTTCAGAAGTGGTTAGGCAGACTCTCTGGCTTATATGACCTTCATGATATGGCCCCTGCTAAGATCTCCAGTCTCATCTCTTGCTCCCTTTTCTCCCTCAATTCCAGACATCCTGATCTCCAACACTTCATATCCTCTTTGCCCAGGTCTCTTCCACACTATTTTCTTCCTCCCCAAGATTTCCCCTTCCCCCAGCTAATATATTTTTTTTAATTGATTTTAGAGAGAGAGGGAGACAGAAACATTGATGAGAGAGAACGTCGACTGGCCGCCTCCTGCATGCCCCCCACTGGGGATCGAGCCCACAACCTGGGCATGTGACCTGACCAGGAATCAAACTAGTGACCTCTTGGTGCATGGGTCAACGCTCAACCACTGAGCCACACGAGCCAGGCTCCCTAGCTAACTCTTAATCATCCTTCAGATCTTAGTCCAGATGTCAACTCCTTTACAGAAACCATCCCAGGCCATCAGGGCTGGAGGAGGTGCCTGCTGTGCCCCAATACTTCCTTAAGTCCTCTGCACTAGCCCATGCCACACCATGCTCTGATAACCCCAGCAGTAAGTGCTCCTTCCTACCTCCCCCTCAGAGTGGGAGAATCCTATAAGGTGGTGACCAGCAAGCCCTTACCGACCATCCAGTCTGCCCCCCTCAGCTAGGTAAGTGGAGAAACTGGGCTCTGTGCAACAGTAATAACAATATCCCTGAGGGCTTACCATGTGCCTGGCACTGTGCTATGTATTTTACAGCTGCCTGGCCAGTTGGACATTATCCTTAACATGCCTACCAAGTAAGGAACCTAACTCAGAGATGTCCAGCAAGAATTCTGAGCATTTAAATGCCTCCTGTTTCTGTTGTGAATTTTACATTACCTTTGCCTATTTTCCTATGAGAATGCTAGTGTTTTCTTCACTGATCATTGGTAATAGTATATACATAAAAAGGTCCTTTGCCTGCCATGTACTGCAAATAACTTTTTTCTAGTATGACTTAATGATACACAATGTCTATTTAGACAAACGTCTACCTTTTCATTGATTTTAAGCTTGAAATGACCTCCACTAACTGAATTTCTTTAACAAAGAAAAAGCCTGAACCTCTAACTATCCCTTACCACGTATCCACATATACTCCCCGTGAGCCAGGCTGGGTGCTAAACTCCACGTGCGACCCAGAAACTCCCACAACTCGGGAGGTAGGTGACAGCCTGGTGCTCCTCGGGGCCGGGGAGCAGGGGTCGCACCGCGGCGGGTGGGGACGCACGCTGGGGCCGCAGTCCTCGCCGGACGACCCAGCGCGCAACGACCCGGAGGGAACGAGCACCCTACAGCACCCACGACCGTGGCCCGCAGGCCCGAGCCCCGCCCCGGCCCCGGCGGCCGAGGTCCGAGCTAGGGTGCCCGGCCCTCCCGAGCCCCGCCCTCGCCGCCTAACCTCCTGCAGCGACTCCGGCACCAGCGCCGGCACGATGGGCCGCTTCACGCCGCGCTGCTCCTTCTCCTTCTCCCCACCCTTCTCCTTCCCGTTCTCCGCGTCCCCCTTCTCCGCCTGGGTCATCGCGGCAGCGGGCCCCACGAGCCTCCGGCCTCCGCGCCGCGCCGCCGGAACAGAAAGCCCCGGCGCAGGCGCAGTGCCCGGCCGGCTGCCCACAGTCAAGATGGCCGCCGGAGAGTCGCCCCAGGGAACTCCGAGAAACGGAAGGGCGGGGCTGTCCCCTGGGGGCGGGCTTCTGGGGTTGCGGGGGTGTGTGGGGCTGCGGTTGGTCCTGGCCATGGACTGCCAGCAATGTCCGGTACTTTGTTTTGTTTTGAGAGCTTACTATGGACCAGTCAATAACCTGCGTCCCATGTGGTCCTCACACCTGTCTCCGGGATCCCGACACCATACATGCATTAGTTGTCAAATTTCACTGGTCCTGCTCAGTCCAGCGCGATGTTAGGGTTCTCTGGAGCTACGTCTCCTCTCTACACACTTTTTGGATGACTTCATCCACTTTCATGGTTTTAAATAAGAATATAACTCCCAAATATGTATTTTCAGTGTGGACCTCTCCCTTAGATCCAGATTGACATAGTTGGCGTCTCCTCCTGGATGTAGACCAGGCATTGCAAAATTAAATACTGTATGTCCAAAATGGAACTCTTGATCAAGCCCCCAAAAAACCTACTCCCACCTTTCCATCTCAGCAAATGTCACTTTGATACCATCTCCATTTCCTTATACTTATAAATGGATATAAAAAGCTTTTATCTCAACACCTTAGTTGCAAAGCCTGTTAAACACTGGAAGTAGAATTATCTGTATTATTCATTCTTCCAATAAATATTTCAGTGCCTATTACATGTTGTCACTATTCAAAGAATTGGAGTAAAGACAACAAAATCTCTAACCTCACAGAGCTTCCATTCTGATGAAAGAATGTGAGTTAACAGCATTCAGATGGGGGTTAAAGACAAAACAACCGTTGAGAGTTCAGATTTGTAAAGATAACATGAAAGTTCATATATTTAAGGACTACCCGGCAAATCTTCATTTTGTAGCTCAGTTTTGTTGGTTATGGCTTTATAAATATCCTGATTATTATATATGGCAGCAAATCAAACACCTTGTATTAAGATTCATGGGACAAGTATGTCTCAAGATAAAAATTTAAAAACACAGATATTATAGACATACTACTGAAATAAATACAATGCGATTTATTTATACATGAGAACAAATTAACAATGAACACTTTCAGAAGTTGAAAAGGTGATACTAACAGTACTAAATACATAGCCTTTTAATTTTCTTCAAATTTGGAGTTTTAATTATATAAAGATGAGAAGTCAATTTTATAACCTAAAATATTTGCTTATTAAAAACTATATTAATACTTTCATAAACTATACAAAGAGATAATGAGACAAACATGTGCATTTATAGAATTGCATGTCAGTCATGCCAGTTCCCTGCGAGGGAATTCCCAACACGACCTCATTCGTCTGTGAGGACACAGAGTAATTCTTGTTGAGACGTACACATTCATCTACTTTCCAGCATAGTCAGCTCTCCACTGCTTGATGGTTTCCTTCTGCTGTGAATGTGCATGTCCAGTTGTCTGCTTCTTACAGCAGACATTTACCTAAAAGAAAATGTTATAATAATTAGTTGCTAGTTATTAATTCGGATCTGTATGAAAAATCCAACAATCATTACATGTTATAAACCTGTTTCAGAAGACATTTTGATAATAAAGCCAATGGATTTTTTAAGGATTAGGATAGAAATATTTTTCCAAATAATGTCTGAATAATTACAAAATGTTGGGCAACTTCTATTTTCCTAAAGACCTTCCTAAGGAGGTATTTGCAAAATAAAATTCCTGCAGAATAATTTCAAATTTTAAGTTACCTTCCTCATCCACCAGCCATTGGAGGAGGACTGGGACCATGCAGATGATTAATTCGACCCATTCTTCTGGGGGGATTTCCTGGGGGCCTAATAAAAGAAAAACTTAATTTATACTGTTTAGTAGATAGCTTCAATTGGTTCCTTTTAAACACTCAAATAGACCCTGTTCTTTATTTAAAGTGCCATTTAGGCCAAAAATTCAAACCTTTATAGGGACCAGACACATAAAGCACATGAGGAAAGTGAGTCAGACAAGGACTGTGATGAACTGAACACCACCTCCTGTAAATGCCAAGCTTCAGCTAATTTTTGCCACGTGGAACACAAGCCTAACCACTGCTGCTTGATCTTCTGAGTTCTTCATTAGCAGCTGGAAATCTAGATTCTAAAGTGAAAACTCTAGATTTCGATGTTGACTCTGTTTTCATCCTCTAATTTAGGTATTTCCCATAGGATATATGATGTACATTTTAGCTTTGCCAGGTTGATTCTGATTATCAAATGAGAGTTAACTTGACTTAATTTACAGTAATGAATTAATTTTGTGAAATAGAATTTAAACCTTTAATTCCAATGAGCCTGCCTATCTAAGTAAAATATACAGAAGAGTAAAAACATCTATTATCAATTTAAAAAGCTATACCCTCTTCCATCATCATATCTGGAATCAGATGAGTTTCCGTAGCCTCTCTTCTTTTTCACATCTTGCTGAAGCAGAGTTCTGAAACTGAAACAGGGGGCAGAAAACAACAGAAGAACCACTTTCAACATTATAAAATGTATTTCATGGTTTCGATTATCATCTCTGTGAGAGGACAGCTGAACTAATTTAGCTCCAAGCCCACATTTCTTGAAGCCATTGTGACACCACCATCTAACGCAAGTGTGTGTCTAAACAGAGTGTGCTATGTTCGGTGCCAAAGCCGCCCTTCCTTATCTTTCTTATTTCTGATAACTCTCCTAAACAATCATCCCAACTTTCTTCCTCTACTCTACATCAGCTGTCAGGTCTCAGAGTCTGTTTTTATTTTTACAGTATTGCACATTCATTGCTCTTGCATTTCCCCTACTAACAGCCTACCTAACATTACCTTGAAGAGGGAGGTGCTGAGAGTGGTATGCCAGAGGCACAGACCTTCTGGGAATCCATTGAAATGAAATTTTATTTGTGAATTTAACTAAGTTAAAACAGTATTTTTAATAAACAATCCAAGTAGGTAAAATTTGTAAAACTATAAAGTTTTGCACTGGGTAACTTAACTTCAAGCCTCTCTTATCCCTGTTGTATTTTTCTATGCATCTGTCTCTTCCATTTTACCCTTTCTAATTTATGCTACATGCAGCCATCAGATTAATCTTTCTAAACCACAGCAACAATCAAATTAAGCATAAAGATCACAGTCTGACATTCAAACTTCTCTGCCACCTTTCCTGTGTTTCTTTCACCTGGAATAACTTCCTCTGATGGCCACACCTCCCACAATCATGCCCACCCATTGCCCCTTATAATATAAAGATATTTACTGATATTAAAGTCAATGAAAAGACTATCTCCCACATCTCTGCATCCCTATAGCTCTCTACCCATAAGAAACTCAAATATATATTCAAACTTAGGATAAGTAAGACTTATTAGTAGTTAATGAACAATTTTCATAAAATATACAGCAAGTGAAAGACACAAAAACTGCATTTAACTAAGAATTGCTTGAGCCCTGGCTGGTTTGGCTCAGCAGTTAGAACAACAGCCCACGGACCAATGAGTCTCGGGTTCGATTCCGGTCAAGGGCACGTACCTCAGTTGCAGTTCGTCCCCGGCCCTGGTGGGGTCGTGCGGGAGGCAACCAGTCGATGTGTCTCTCTCACGTCAATGTTTCCCTCTCTCCCTTTCTCTCCCTCCCTCCCACTCTACCTGATGATAAATAGAAAAAGATCCTCAAGTGAGGATTAAAAAAAAAAGAATTGCTTGAAATTATGGTGAAGTTTAAATCTGTCTTCTCTGTATTGATCCTAACCCTTTATTTAAAAAACAACAACTGTATAATATTGAATAAAATCTGCACATGTTGGGAATAGTAGACAGAGAGTGAGGCGCTGTCATTAGGCATTAGAGTGGGCAGGCCTGGCTCCAAAGCTGCAGGTTGATATGATTACCACCAAGACTAAGATATGGTCATGCTTTCCAATTCAATTATCACATTTAGAATCATAAGATGTCTGGTGGCAGCTTTACCACCACACAAGTCTTCATTTCCCTTAGTAAAGCTATTAATTTTAAAAAATTAAAATTAAAAACTGCTTCAGGAAAGCTGAGCTTGTTTAAGATATGCAACATAATGTATCCAGTGTAGTTCTCGCAACTTAAGTATCAGGGCTATTAAGAGCACTACTATACTTACAACAAAACCACGAACTCAGCTATTCCCCAGAAGAAATCTGTTATCAAAGATAATCTCCATGGGGACTGACTCCGGCTGTCCAACACTTGTCCTACAGACAAGAATAAAGAAACCTTAGTGCTACAAATCCCTGACACAAAATGCATTACATTTAATAATTTAGGTAACAATCATACATTCAGTTTTCAACTCGTCCATTGTTCCAAACAGTCAGCAAAAAGGAGAGGTCTGTTATGTGCACACCATTCTAAGGAAGGGTTCAGGGAAGTAAAGCTCTGTGATCTAGGGGTCATTCCTTTGCTATGTCAAATGCTTTCCTGTAGTTTGTAATTTTAGGGGGGTTCATTCAAATATTCTCTCTCTCTCTCTTTTTTATTGTGGTAAAATATACACCCCCAAATCTACCATTTTGCCCATTTTGAAATATACAGTTCTATGGCATTAGGTACATTCACACTGTTGTACAACCATCATCACCACCCATCTTCAGAACTTCTCATCCTCCCAAACTGAAACTTTGTACCCATTAAACACTAACTTCCCATTTTTCCCTTCCTCCAGCCACCTGTTACCCACCCTTCTACTTTGTCTCTGTGAATTTGACTGCTCTAGGAAGCTCACATGAGGACTCACACAATATTTGTACCTTGGTGACCAGCTATTTCACTTAGCATAATGTCTTCTAGGTACATCCATGTTGTAGCATATGTCAAAATTTCCTGCTTTTTTCAAGGCTGATTAATATTCTACTGCTTGTGTATACTACATTTTGTTGATCTATTCACCTGTGGATGGACACTTGGGTTGCAATTGTGAAAACGCTGCTATGAACATGGGTGTACAAATATGTTTATTCAAGTAGTTTGAAGAAACAAACAGATAACTATAAAGGAATGCTCACCTGACTTCCATTTTCCTAAACGTGTTCAAAGTACTTCTTTTCCCTTGCAAAGCCTCTTGCGTGTACAAAAAGACTGTTTATACATACTCTCACAGGTCTTTAGAATCAGTTACTATGATAAAATGTTTAGAAATCAAAGAATCTGTGTGCTCTAAGTACTGAAGAGAATTTGGCTTATTCATTAAAATGACCACTATTTTTCTGTAAAAGTTTGTTCATTCTAATTATAGACTTCAGCTTATCTTAAGAAAAAGGGGATCTGTTTTTCAAACCACTTTAAATGATAAAAACTACAACCTGAAAAGTTAGTACTCTACAGTTTCAGCCGTGCAAATCAAGAGGTCAGAATATTTTGGAAGAAGAGCTGTCTGTCAACTACCTCTATTCTCCATTTCCCCAAGGACTTCTCCACACTTTTTACTTTTCCTCTTTCCTCGCCCAGTCTACTTTCAGGTATATCTAACACAGAGAGCTATTAAGCAAAAAGGGCTACACTTAAAGACAGAGCATGGGTGACAGGTCCTGCCTCTTCCTAGCTCTGCTTCGCTGGTGGATGTGACATTTTCCTTCCCTGAGAAAAAGTATTCCAGGGCTAATCATGAATTGTTTGGGGAAAGTAACTTGGTAGTAAGAGAAATGTTCTGTCAACCATGAAGTGCTGATAAATACAGCCCTTCTAAGAAAATGGATCTAATTGGAACCCATGAATTCTTCCTGTGTGACTATAAGGAACCTATTGCTGGCACTTGCATCATTCTTGCTTTTTGCCTTTTCCCTTAGTTTCTGAAAGCAGAAACCTCCCCTCCTAACATCCTTAGAAGGAAACAAGTTGCTTGAATGCAATTTGCATTTCTCAACTATAAAAGTGAAATAAAAAACCTTTATGTTATTTATGTGGATCAAATACGATTATGCATGCACAATAAGACAGTACAAATATGAAGCTGCCAGCCTTAACCACAAAGGATAAAACACCAAGTTTGCAAGTGCCAAAACGAAGATAAAACTTTGATTTCTGCGTGTGTCTATCAACCTACCTGTTTCAAAGAGTTTTATGTGGGAGACAAGGAGAGTGAGATTTGAAGAGCAAAGAAATGCCAAGTGCACCCAGCCAAAAGCCTTCTCACCGACTATCTTAATGATCTCTGAAGATAAACATTGCATTCAAATACAACCTGCACCTAGTTCCAGTCCCCCATGAACTACTGAACACTGCAGCAAGGCGTTTATTTCACCTGAATCAAACAGGTGGCCTCAGTGCTGGCACTGTTCTGACCCAGTCACAGTGTCTTCCCTTCCCAGTTATGTTCCTTGTGGAGTCACTGAATTTAAGGCTCTCTCAGATTCTCTATTCCAGGAATAATTAACTTGCTCTAGAGTCTAGAGGGATGGTGCTTCTTTCTGTGCCCCTTGAAATTAGAGCAAAAAACGGCATGGATGACTAGCTACCCTCTCCGGGGGGCGGGGGGTGGGGGGAGCCCACCCGAAACTTCCATCTAACCCTCTTAGCTCCAAGTTACAGGAAGGCCACCCGCTTGGCAACAGCAACGAGGCCGACGTCAGCCAACGTCGACTGGATCCGGACCGAGCCACGAAGTCCCTGTGTCATCCTGGACACTCCATGTAATCGATCTGCCCTCGATCCCCATCCGTGAAGTTGGGAAAAGAAGATATACCTTAACAGGGCTGTTACAAAGACGGGACGAGTGGATAAGCGAATAACGCGACAACAGTGCCTGAGGAACAAGCGCGACACAGATGGTGATGTCGTCGTCGTTGTTATTGCTAATGAAGGACGCAGACGCCCCAGACTAAAGTCCACTTTCGCGAGACCCACACCAGACGCTCGAAGGACGCCCGGCCCGGGCCACCCGCGGCCCTGGGCCCTCGCCCACCGGCGCAGGCACGACCGGCGACGCGCCGAGGCCCCGCGACCTCGCCCCCCGCCCCGCCCGGCCGCGCGGCGCCGGGTCCGGGACGCCGGGGCGGGCGCGGCCGGGAGACAGGAGCCCGGACCCCGCCGGCCAGCGGCCCCGCAGCCGGCCCCGCGACTCACCGTTCGCGATGTAAACCATCTTGCTCCTCGTCCCCCGCCTGCCGAGCGGCCGAGCGGCCCGACCCCTCTCGCCTTCCGTAGCTCCGTCCGCGCCCCGCCCTGACGTCACAGACAACGGTGACGCGGAGGGAGGTGGACAGAGCCCATTGGCTGGGGGGGACACGCCCCCGGCGGGCGTTTTTGCTGCGTCATCCCGGCGACTTCCGGCGAAGGGAGGCTGGGGGCGGGTGGCCCGAGGTGGTGTTGCTTCGTCCTGGAAGCGGGGTCTTCTGTCTCCTCCTGGCGTGGAGTCCCGCGTGGCGCGTGGGGAGAAGCTGCTCGTGGCTGTCTGAGGCCCAGGGCCGGGGCGGCGCGCGTGGGTGGAGCACCGCTGGCTAAGGGAGCTCCTCGGGATTTCCCTGCTGCTGTTTCAGGGGTGGGTGGTGACCAGGCTGCGAGGAGCTTTGTTCGGCCTTTGGGAACACAGACGGGCAGCCACTAGATGTATTGATCCCACTTAGGGAGGAAAAGGGCCACATCCTGAACCTGACGAGCTCCTGGAGGCCTGCGTGGGGGCCTTATGGATGAAGACCCAAAGTAACCCCTGTGGTCTGAAATTAACCCCAGCGAAAAGCAAGTCGTGGTGGGTAGTGATGCCCTAGGCCGGTGTCTTCCCTGACAAAGGTCCCCTTAACGAGCCTGTTCGTGTCTTTGCACCTACCTTACCACACCTTGGGAATGTGGGGGTAACCCGCCTTTCTCCAGCCCCTCAGGGCACAGCCTGGGGACCCCCAGCAGACTACAGAACCCTTCCGTGTTATCTTGTCCCCGCATCCCACCTCTGTGCTGTAAATGCTAGCTGTCCTGTACACACCCATGTAAAAGAAGTATGTGTCTCTTCATTTACTTTTTATCCAAACCCAAAGATTACCCCCCTTTTGCTTTCTCCCGCTCCCTTAATCTTCCACCAGTGGATTTTGTGTAACCCCTACCCCCCTATGTCTTTTCCTTTGATTCTAATGTATAAAACAAACAATAAAACTGTCGTTCTCCAGACCGTTTTTTGCGATCTATTGAAATTCTGCATCCTGGCAGTTGTCATCAGTGTGGCTCAAACTTGAAAATTCTCTACAGGTTTGGACGTTGCTTATGTTGACACATTTTAAACCAATGTTTCTTCTCTTGGTTCACCAGAAGTGATTGGTATTTTTTGTCCATTCTTTTGAGGCAACTGAAACATACCATTGACCTTTGCTTGTTCCTTAGAGATGGCTGCTGCATGTCGGCATTGCAGAGGTGATGAGTAAGAAGCTATCTCTTGGTCATTCATAAAATAGGGACCGTGGACTATGTGCTGATGTGTGTTTACCCTGCATCATCCACTGGTTACTTTCTGTTCCCTGAGCTTGGCAAGCTCCTTTCTATCAAGGCCTTTGTACTTGGCTGTTCTTTCTGTATGGGGTCCTCCTAATGGCTGCTTGCTTTCTTTTCTTTTTTTTTTTTTTTTTTTTTTTCCAGTTCTCATCATATCTCATCTCAGAAAGTTTCCTAAATCATCTTAACTAAAACAAAAATTACATTTTGGAAATAATTCCGTTTTGCATTTAACAGTGTTGGAAAGAGGAAGGGAACTTCTGAGTACCGGCGATTTAATTTCCGAATGAACTACTTCTAGCCTCTCCCCCTTTCATGCTCTTCAGCTGCCCGTTTACTCCATCTTGCCTCTTTCCTGCTTACAACTTTTTTTTCTCCCCACTACCTGACAAATAACACCCAGCCTCCCTGGTCTGGAGACTGTTGAGGGATTCCGATACATTTTCTTAGGTATATCTCCCTGACTTCTAATTTCCTAATAGACCCCTTGTTTTCCTTCCTTGTTCTGCTCATTTGTTTCCTCTTCCTAGGAATTGTCCCCACCTAAAATCCAATCCATCCTTCAAGGTGAGGTATGTTCTTATCAAATGAAATAATGAATGTGGAAGGACTTTGCAAATTGAAAAAATATTATGTAATTAGTAGCAAGATGGGGTCAGGACAAAGATGACATTTCCCCTCTTTCCCTAACCTTTCATGTAAAGACCTGCAAACTAGCTACTAGCTACATATGCTGTTGAGCAGTTGAAACGTGGCAGAATTGAGATAAGCTGGATGCACAAAATGCACACTAGATTACAAAGATTTAGAATGAAAACAAGTAAAATAGCTCAATGTTTTATATTGATTACCTAATGAAATAATATTTTGGATATTGTATTAAAATATTTTATTTAAGTTTGCTTGTTTCCTTTTTGCTATTTTAATGTAACTACTAGAAAAATTTAAATTACACATTTGGCTCACATTTATGGTTCATATTACATTTCTTTTGGACACCAATGATCTTGAATGAAGACATTAATGGCCAGGCACAGAAAAGGCACTCAATAAATATTTACTGAATGGGTGAATGAATGTTCTCAATAATGGATAATAGAGTTTACTATGTGTTAGGCATTGTTCTAAGCACGGTCTTATTGGTTAATTTATTCCTTACAACAACAACAATAATAGTTAATATTTATATAACACTTATCCTGTATCAGGAAATGTTCTCAGTGCTTTTCATGTATTAGTCCATTTAAACCTCAACCTTATTCACTAGGTTCTATTATTCTAGTAAGAAGCAGAACTGAGATTAAGACCCACGAGTTTGGCTCTACGGTTTGTGCTGTTAACTCCTGTGCTATACTGCCTCCCCACACATATGCAGAGGTATTGAAATAGGGGATATAATCCAATGTGGAACTCACAGTATAGAAAGGGGAGGTGGTTTCTGGAGACTGTTTGACTGTATCTCAGTTTTCTCAATGTTGCAAAATAGCTTCCCATATTTTTTCTTTCCCAGATACTGTAATTATAAGATTCCCCTAAGCATCTGGTTAAAAAGAAACAACAAACCTAAAAACTGAGTCACTTTTGATAAACCCCACCAAGACTTAATGCCTAACCTAACTGCGGTTTCAGCTCCCAAGAGTGGAATTTTAAACCAATCAGCCTGGAATTTCCTGGTCAGCACTAGTGAGGCCATCTGCCTTCCCCTAAGCACCCTTCTGTTGCTAGATGGGATGCCGCTCGATTCATGAGTCCCTTAATAAAGGCAATTAGATCTTCAGATTTACTTGTTGAGTTTTGTTCAATTATCTCTAAATCAATGATCTTCCCATCTCTGCACCAATCCCTTGGCCAGAGGGATGGGTGATTCTGAATGACAGCTACTTCTGGAGCTGGAGGGAGAGTCAGTTCCCATAAGCAAGCCACAAGACTTGGGCGGTGGAGGGAAAGTGTTAGTGTTTACCACAAGACCAATTACATCAAAACAAGAAGATGCCCTCAATGCTGCCTTTAGGGAACATAAAAAACAGATGGTACTTATATTCTTTATTAACCTTTTATGTGTTAGTTCTTACAGTTATTGCCTTTATGTTCCTTATTTCATCTGGGCTCAGAGATCTAAGCTCTCTAATTGCCTCATTTTTATACCTTATACTCTTTATTGTTGCTTTTCAGAGTAGTTTTTTTGTATTTATTTTAAGTTATGCAGTCTTGGACTGGACATGCTGTGCAAATCAGGGGCTTTTTTGAGCCAATAAGCACCCCATCCCTTCAGCTGAACCGATGGTTGTATTGCTACAAGTCACTTTCTTAAACTACTTGAACTCATTTTCTGCATCAAAATGGGAAAATGTTCATAAAAATTCACAGTGCTATCTTCCTGGGAGAATTTGGTTGACTAAAAAAGTTTGGGATTTCATCTGTACTCTACATAAGTTAATTATCAGTTTCATTAGTGAGCCTGTGTGGTTAAATTTAGCAGTCTGTAAATGAATAAGAAATATCTAGATTCAATCTTGTAGTTCCATTACAGGAAGAGAAACACTATTCCAATTATAATTTCTAATCTTTTAAACTCATCCTAGTTTTAGCAATCTTGGTAACCATAATGGAAACTGTTATAGTGATAAATGGAAGGGAATACTTGTCCAGATTTGTAAAGTAAAGCAATTAGAGATTTAGGTATTAGTTGCCTTCTATTCTAGAGGCATTGACTGATCATTAAAAGCAAATTTTTAATATTTTTAGAATTGTATAGTACAAAAAGGTATTTCTTTCTGAGTCTTATCTCTAAAGCCCTAAAATAGAGTAAAGAAATATAACAGGTGTACAGTCTATTACCATGTTTATAATTCTAAAGATAATATTGATTTTTATATTTTGAAAAATTAGAGTATAGATATGTGTCCATCGATTTTAAGGAACATATGATTTATTATCCTTATTCACTAACTGGTTTGGAGCAGAGCATTTGATAGTCTTTAGATATTTTTGTTTGTTTTAAGGTGATACCAGTATATAATAAAAAATCAAAAGATACAAATGGGTATTCCATGAAGAGCAAGTCTCCTCTCTTCCCCTGTTACCCAGGATTCTAAATTTCAGTTCCCTAGCTTGGAGAGGCTGATATAAGCACCGTTTGGCAAATTCCTTTTGGCCTATAGTAGCCTCAGTGACAGATTCACCTTTCTGAAGTTACATCTTCTCTTGTATCTTGGCCAACTTCTCACTATCTCTTTAATGTTTTTGAAACATTTTCCCCACTGTTTTGTCCAGATTTTTTTAGTTGTCCTCAGGAGATTTAGTACAAATTATTTAATCCTCAGTAACAGAAGTGGAAGTTGATGTATTTATTTAATCAAATCAATTTAGATTAGGTCTTAGATTGAGCACTGTCTTGTCTTTGACTTTAAAAATTCTGTTATTTATGTATAAATAAAATTTCCAGAACAACTGCTGTTTTCCTAATATAGTCAAAACACAGTATTACTTATAAACAGAAAGGATCATTATAAGAAGTAAATTAAAATGTGTGGTTAATTAAAAAATATTTATTTTGCCAATAAACATTCTGCTTTTAATCTTTCCACAACCCCCAAACAGATGAATAAACCTTCCTTTGGTTTGACATTCTTGGTCCTTTTAATGGTATGATCAATGAAAATAGGTTTATTTTATAGGCTCTTAGGGAAAAGAACCTTATGGCCCAGCCATGACTGTTCCTTGGAAAGATTGTTAGCTGGGCTCAAGAGGATACTGTCAGGGAGGTTGCTGTGGCCTCACCTGGGTGGTTAGTCTGTTGCTAATGCCTCAACATCACTGCTTTTTCCTTATTAATTATATAGCACAGGCAGCTTGGTTAATATCACCCAAGGTCAATTATAGTTCTCAATGTTAAAAAATCCTCTTTCGTAATAATCACTAATTGATCTTTTTTTGCTATGAAACTTGAACTTTTTTTTTTTAGAGAGAGGAAAGGAGAAAGAGAGAAACCTCGATTTATTGTTCCCTTTGTTTATGCATTCATTGGTTGACTCTTGTATGTGCCCTGACAGGAGATCAAACCCACAACCTTGGCATATCGGGACAACGCTCTAACCAACTGAGCCACCCAGCCAGGACTTGAACTTATTTTTTGCTGGGAAGTATGAAACAGAGACTGAAAATGGAATCTGGCAACTGAAAAACTGTTCTTGATATTATTTTCTCTTTTTGTTTTGAACGTATTTAGCTAGTCCTTAGTGGCACCGTCTTCCACATTCAGACAGACATTTCACAAGTGTGTGGGAGACCATATGTGTAGAAAAGGGGGAAAGCAATGGAAATGGATATAGTCACCTTGGTTGCTGACCTGTCTGGTTTCTTTAGCTCCTGTGCCAGAGTAAGCTGACTGGCAAAGCGGGGGAGTCGAAGGAGAGGCTGCCAAGAGGGCGGGCACACCAGACAGAGCCGTTGCTCGGGCTCAGGGCTGCAGCCTGGCGGCAGCATAAACAGTTCACACGGAGTTAATAGGCTCACTGGCTACCGGGGAGCTAAGCTTGAACGGTTCCTGCATGAGGAAGCCACCCAGAATATAACTCCAGCCATTTCAACTGAGTCACTATTTTTAGAAATGTAAAATCCCAAAGAAGTCCTGCTAAATTACATTTTCCATAAAAAACTTTGAAAATGTTCATATTCATAACCCAGCATTTCCATTTTTTAGAATTTATTCTAAAGAAACAATGAGGGCCCTGGCTGGTGTGGTTCAGTTGGTTGGGCATCGTCCCATGCACTGAAAGGTTGCCAGTTCCATTCCCGGTCAGGGCACATGCCTGAGCTGTGGGCTTGATCCCTAGTAGGGGGCATGCAGGAGGCAGCTGATCAATGTCCCACTCTCATATGGATGTTTCTCTCTCTTTCCTTTCCTCTCTCTCTAAAAAGCAATAAAAATGTTTTTAAAAAGAAAAGAAACAGAGAGATGTTCAAACAGATTTATATGCAAGGATGTATACCCCAGTGTTAAAACTGCAAAAATGGGAGATTGGCTAAATTTTGGAGTATAATAGCATACTGTACATTTAAATAATGGGAAATCATTCATGATATATTAAGTAAAAAAAAAAAGATAGCAAAACAGTATGTGCAGTATGATATGCTAAGAAAAGAAACGTGCATATATATGTATGGGAATACACTAAAAATTGGGTTGTGGGAACTGTAATTTTTTTTCTTTGTGCTTTTCTATAGTTCCCAAATTTTGTACAATAAACATGTAATCTCTTTGTAATTGGAAATAATTTTTAAAGTTACATTTGTTAGAAACTGAGGATTCATCTCAAGTTTCATTTTAATGGCTTGGTAAAATCTTCAAAATATTTATTTTTTTCTAGCAGAAGTGATAGAAAATTCATAACCATGGGGTTTACTCAGGTACTTGTTAATTTTTGGAGTACATTTTATTTTATTTTTTTATCCTCACCCAAGGACATTTTTGCATTTATTCTCAGATAGAGCGGGAGGGAGAGAGGGAGGAAGAGAGAGAGAGAGAAATATCAATGCGAGAGAGACATATTGAGTGGTTGCCACCCACACGACCCCAACCAGGGCAGGGACAAACTGCAACCAAGGTACATGCCCCTAGCAGGAACAAACCCGGGACTCTCTGGTCCACGGGCTGATGCTCTAACCACTGAGCCACACCAGCCAGGGCTAGAGGGCATTTTAAAGGCCACTTTATTTGCCCGGCCGGTGTGGCTCAGTGGTTGAGCATCAACCCATGTACCAAGAGGTCACTGGTTCGATTCCCGGTCAGGGCATATGCCCAAGTTGTGGGTCTGATCCCCAGTGTGGGGCATGTAGGAGGCAGCTAATCGATGTTCTCTCTCATCGATGTTTCTATCTCTCCCTCCCTCTCCCTTCCTCTCTCTCTAAAATCAATTAAAAAATAATAATAAAGGCCACTTTATTTAATAAAGTTGTTTTTGCTTTTATTGTTTACTCTTATACACAAGAGTATACACATGGGCACCCCACCCAAGTGAATTAGTGTTTTGTGGTTTTCCCTAAGTATTAATAGAGTCTAGTAAGAACCAAGTAAACATACTTTCAAATTCCTTACTAGTTAGTAATCCTGACTGTTGGTCAAATTGAAGACTTTATGTTCAAATATTGTGAATGATCTATTGGCACGGTTACTGAGTAAAAACATTCATTTTAAACGTGCTTTTTCAGAGAGCCTTACACTTCTAAATAAAAAAATTTTTTTAAAGACTTCAAGTACGGCTATGGACCTTTGTAGATCTTTAGTCCTTTGGGTAGCTGACTTATTGTCCATAGACAGTAAAACCATCTTACAAGTATTTTGAACATGCTGTAAAAAATGGCCTGTGAACAAAAAAAAATTATGGAATTTGATATGATGGCAAAAAACTTGAAACAAATCCTCAAAATAAATGAACAAAAACAAACCCAAAAGATTGCTGTATGAGTGTTTGATCTAATCTGCCTTCCTTTAATAGAATTTAGAGGGTATAAAAAGTACACTGTGGCAACTGAGTCTTACTTGCAGGGAGAAGTCAGAGTTCAACTCATTGATTTTTGCCTCCCAGCTGGAAGACGCTCTCTGAAAATAGCATACAGGGAATCAATGCTGAAAATAATTTCTTTTAAGAGTGGATACAGCAAAATGCAAGAGTTGAGCTGCCTTCGAAAACAGAGTGGAGCCCTGGCTGGGTCGCCCGTTGGTTAGAGCATCATCTGAATATGCTAAGGTTGCAGGTTCAATCCCTGGTCAGGGAACATACAAGAATCAACCAATAAATGCATAGATAAGTGAAACAATAAATCAATGTTTCTCTCTCTCTCTCTCTCTCAAATCAATCAATAACAATTTTTTAAAAAACAGAGTAGAGCCTTCACCGGTTTGGCTCTGTGGTTAGAGTATCGGCCCATGATCTAAGGGTCTCAGGTTCCATCCCTAGTCAAGGGCACATACCTGGGTTGCAGGTTCGACCCCCAGCCCCGGTCGGGGTCTTGGGAGAGGCAACCGATCCATGTGTCTCTCTCACATCGATGTGATCTTTCTTTCTTTCTCCCTCCCTCCCTCCCTCCCTATCAAAAAATCAATGGAAAAGTATCCTCGGGTAAGGATTAACAACAACAACAAAGAGTGGAGAGGACTGCAGAGACCTGGTTTTTGAGGAGACCTGTCCACATGGTGCCCACCAAGTTTGCCCTGGAATATCCTCTACGGGAAGGTTGTTTTCTGCTCTCACTCCCAAATAAGCAGTATTTCAGCTATAGGGACAAAGAAATTATTTTTGAAGTCTAAGACTAGGGAAAAAAAATAGTTTCCTTTGATCCTCTAGGATAACGATTCTCAACCTGTGGATCGTGACCCCTTTGGGGGTCAAACGACCCTTTCACAGGGGTAGCCTAAGACCATAGGAAAACACATATTTCCAATGGTCTTAGGAACCCAGACACCGCTCCTCTATCCATCTCCAGGCAGGTCCCCCCACATGCAGATACGCCCACATACAGATATGCCCACATACGAGTACCCGGCGTGATGACATCATCGCACCAACCCCATCACATACACCCCGTACAAATACAGGTGTGTGACAGGGTTGGCGCCATAATGTACTTATGTGGACCAGTCACATATGCATAGAGAGCAGCTACTGTGTAGAAAGCAGCAGTATTGGAGGTAAAATGACACTTCATGAATTATAATTACTGGGTAAATGTAAAATCATGTACTGTAAAATCATCAACTACTGCAAAAAAAAATATCTGTACCATGGGAACTTAATCTGGATGCTGATCAGTCTTTTTATATTCAGCTGTGGATGATGTGAATACTGCCCCCTTGTGATAGTAACAGGTATGTAAAAACAACAACACAGAGAAAGGTAAATCATAGGAAACTTTAATGAACTGTATTGACTAAACTATGCCATGTATCATCTTTTGTATTATTAAAACTATTGTTATATATTATTTTTATTAGCAAACCATCCCATGACAATGGATTGTGTAGAGAAGAATGTTAAGAAAAGAAAATATAGTGAGGATTTTTTACAGTATGGTTTTACCTCAATAATTACAGCAGGAATTGAGAAACCGCAATGTGTTATTTGTTGTGAAGTTCTATCAGCCGAATCTATGAAGCCGAACAAACTAAAATGCCATTTTCATAGCAAGCATCCGAGCTTTGCTGGCAAGGATACCAAGTATTTTAGAAGCAAAGCTGATGGACTCAAGAAAGCCAGACTTGACACTGGTGGCAAGTACCACAAACAAAATGTAGCAGCCATTGAAGCTTCATATTTGGTGGCACTCAGAATCGCCAGAGCTATGAAACCTCACACCATTGCTGAGGATTTACTGTTGCCTGCGGCCAAAGACATTGTTCGAGTTATGATCGGAGATGAATTTGTTACAAAATTGAGTGCAATTTCCTTATCTAACGACACTGTCCGCAGAAGAATAGATGACATGTCTGCTGATATTCTTGATCAAGTAATCCAGGAAATTAAATCTACTCCACTTCCAATATTTAGCATCCAGCTTGATGAATCCACAGATGTTGCAAACTGTTCACAGTTACTGGTTTACATGAGGTATATTAATGATGGCGACTTTAAAGATGAGTTTCTTTTTTGCAAACCTCTTGAAACGACCACTACTGCACGTGATGTATTTGACACAGTTGGTTCATTTCTGAAAGAGCATAAGATCTCTTGGGAAAAGAATTGTGGTGTTTGCACAGATGGTGCTCCAGCTATGCTAGGATGTCGATCTGGATTTCAACGTTTGGTACTGAATGAATCACCAAAAGTCGTCGGAACTCACTGTATGATTCATCAGCAAATATTAGCAATGAAGACGCTGCCACAAGAGTTACAAGTAGTAATGAAAAGCATCATAAGTTCTGTCAAATTTGTAAAGGCAAGCACTTTAAACAGTCAACTGTTTTCGCAACTGTGCAACGAGTTGGATGCGCCGAACAATGCTCTGCTATTTCACACTGAAGTGAGATGGTTGTCGACAGGAAAAGTTTTAAAATGTGTTTTTGAGCTTCGTGATGAACTCAAAACGTTTTTTAATCAGAAAGCAAGACTGCAGTTCGAAGCACTTTTCAGCGATAAAAGTGAACTGCGGAAAATAGCTTACTCGGTTGACATCTTTGCCATCTTGAATGAGTTAAATTTATCACTGCAAGGACCAAATGCAACATGCCTCGATTTGTCTGAAAAGATCCAATCATTCCAAATGAAGCTTCAGCTTTGGGAAAAAAAAAATTGGATGAAAATAAAATTTACATGTTGCCTACCTTATCTGTTTTCTTTAAGGAACATGACATTGAACCAGACAAAAGGATTACGATGATAATTTCTGTGAAAGAACACTTGCACATGCTTGCAGACGAAATTTCATCATACTTTCCAAATCTACCTGACACCCCATTTGCACTTGCCAGAAGCCCATTCACAGTCAAAGTTGAAGATGTTCCTGAGACAGCACAAGAGGAGTTCATTGAACTTATTAACAGCGATGCAGCGAGAACTGATTTCTCTACAACGCCAGTTACAAAATTCTGGATCAAGTGTTTGCAGTCATAGCCTGTTCTGTCTGAGACTGTGTTGCGCCTTCTTCTTCCATTTCCCACAACATATCTTTGTGAAACAGGGTTTTCCAGCTTGTTGGTTATCAAGTCTAAATACAGAAGTAGACTTGTTGTGGAAGATGATCTGCGTTGTGCTCTTGCAAAGACTGCCCCGAGAATTTCTGATCTGGTGAGAAAGAAGCAATCTCAACCTTCACACTGACGTTGGCTTTTTATGCATACTGTTGCAAAATGTAGCAATGTAGTTTACTGTTGTTATATTAAGACTGTTACCCATGCTACACTATGCTTCAAGACAAAATTTCATTTATTTGTAATTAAAAATAAATATTTCACAATATATAATTACATATTGTTTTTGTGATTAATCACTATGCTTTAATTCTGTTCAATTTGTAACAATGAAAATACATCCTGCATATCAGATATTTACATTACAATTCATAACAGTAGCAAAATTACAGTTATGAAGTAGCAACGAAAACAATTTTATGGTTGGGGGTCACCACAACATGAGGAACTGTATTAAAGGGTCGCGGCATTAGGAAGGTTGAGAACCACTGGCTTAGAGAGATTTAGTAACTTGTTCACAGGTGGCAAGTGGTAGAGCTGGGACTGAACCCAGGCAATCGGGCTGTGGAGTGCCTGGCATTAAGGAACTTTAATTCTCCACAAAGGGGGTGGGGTGGGGATTGATTGATGCAAGCACAAATGACAAGACTGAAGAAGTTCCAGTGCCTTAAAAGAATCACACACTAAATACCCATGGGATGTGGAGGAGGGACGACACATGGTACCTGGAGGGAATCAGGAAAAGGTTCCTGAGAAGTGATAGTAGCAGTGTATCTTGTAAGACAAAGAATGTTCTGAGAGTAGCAGTAAAGAGCTAGAAATGAGCCCTGGTCCGTTTGGCTCAGTGGTTAGAGCATTGGTCCAAGGACCGAAGGATCTTGGGTTTGACTCCCAGAGGTCAAGGGCATGTACCTGGGTTGCAGGTTTGATCCCCGCCCCGGTTGGGTGTAGGAGGCAACCAATTGGTGTGTCTCTCTCACTTCGATGTTTCTCTCTCTCTCTCCCTCCCTTCCACTCTATCTGAAAATCAATGGAAAAGTATCCTCGGGTGAGGATTAAAAAAAAAAAAAAGATCTAGAAATGAAATGAAGGATGTGTGATGAGACTGCATCTGTCATTCAGAAATCTCACTTCAGCTAAATCCCCAAGTGATCACATACCTTAAATCTAACAAGATTTACGAGAGGACTAACTTGAATTGACCGATTTTTGAAACATCCTGTTTCCATAGATTATCTCATGAAATTGTTTTGTCATTGACTTAGATTTGTTATCTACCTGTTAAAGCGTAGTAGACTGGTAGACTGTCACCTTAGAAATGTTGTAATTCACATCAAGTCTTGGATAAGATATCTTCCTGTCTCTTTTGAGTGCTTTGTAGGTGGGTGAAATATTGTATCAAGTCATTTTTGTTTTTGAGAACAAAATGTATAGCTTCACTATACATTGATTAAACTCAAGTTAACGTTTTGATTTTTGTTCATTGTTGTCTCCTGTTGTCAACAAGCCTTAGGAGCACAGTAAAGCAGGGTGACACATTTGGGTGCAGGCAAGGGCCAGGCGAATGGGAACTAAGGCAAATGGAGAGTGCATTTCCCCAGGGGACAGACACTTTTCAGCTCCAGCCAGTTGTCAGCCTGTGAGATGGGGGTCCACCGTAGCCAGAGCTTCTGAGGGTTTCAAGAGAAGCTTGAAATCTAAGTGATTGTCTGAAATTTTCTTGTTTTAAAATGTTGGCAACTAATTCACATTTTTAAAAAATGTGGTGGTGGCCAAACAAAACACGCACATGGGCCAAATACAGTCCAGGGGCCGTTTGTTTGCAACTTCTGCTTGAAGACATACCCACTAGAAATCACTAAAATTCCTCACAGACCCAGGCTTGAAGAAACATAACACTAAAACAAACAAACAAAAACCCCACCGAGGCCTTTATGATGGAAAAATTCAAACAGTGAGAAGTAGAATGACATAATGAACCCGTTTGTACATATTACCCAGTTTAGACAGTTAGCTCATAGTCAGACTTATTTCATCCACACTCCCACCTACTTCTCATTTCCTAAGATCATTTCGAAGCAAATCCTAAACATCACATAGTTTCATCTGTAAATTTTTTTCGGCATATGTCCCTAAAAGACCAAGACTCAAAAATATATAACCACAATTCCATTTTCCACTAACAAAAGATTAACAATGATTCTTTAATATCATTACATATCCAATGTTCAAAAATCTCCTCCTGTCACAATTTATTTTAGTTTTTGTTTTTCAAATCAGGGTTGAAATACATTGCAGTTGTTTGATATGTCTTCATAAATCTCTTTTAATTTATAGGTAAATGCAACATTTTAATAAAAGAGTGCTCATACAACTCAACAAAAGGAAGACAAAGAACCCAATTAAAAAATGGGCAGAGGACCTAAATAGACACCTCTCCAAAAAGGACATACAAATGGCCAAGAGACATATGAAGAAATGCTCAACATCACTAATTATCAGAGAGATGCACATTAAAACAACAATGAGGTATCATGTCACACCTGCCAGAATGGCCGCCATCAACAAATCATCAAACAACAATTACTGGCGAGGGTGTGGAGAAAAGGGGACTCTAGTACACTGCTGGTGGGAATGCAGACTGGTGCAGCCACTATGGGAAACACTATGGTGTTTCCTCAAAAAATTAAAAATTGAATTGCCGTTTGATCCAGTGATCCCACTTCTAGGAATATATCCTAAGAAGCCTGAAACACCAATCAGAAAGAATATATGTACCCCTATGTTCATAGCAGCACTATTTACAATTGCTAAGATCTGGAAACAGCTCAAGCGTCCATCAACAGATGAGTAGATAAAAAAGCTGTGGTACACATACACAATGGAATACTATGCAGCTGTAAGAAAGAAAGATCTCTTATCCTTTGAGACAACATGGAGGGACCTCAAGAGTATTATGCTAAGCGAAATAAGCCAATCAGAGAAAGAAAAATACCACATGATCTCACTTATTTGTGGAATATAATGAACAAGGTGGGCTGATGAATGAAATAGACCCAGAGACATAGAAAGGAGTATGGTTCAGACTGACAAACCTCAGCGTAGGGGGGCGGGGGGGATGAATGAGATGAACCAAAGAACTTATATGCATGTATGTATAACCAATGGACATAGACAACAATGCTGGGGTAGGGGAGGGGAGGAAAGGATGGGGAGGAGGGGGTCTGGGGGGGAAAGGAGAAATATCTGTAACAAAAATAAATTAATAAAAATTGGAGAGAAAAATAAAATAAAATAAAAAATTTTAATAAAGAAGAGCAAAGCAACAAAACTTATGTCCATAAGAGAAAAAATCCATTGTTCTGGTGATTTGATGATGGATAATGTGGTGTTTTCTGGGAATTGGGAAAGTACCAAATACCACATAGACACCCTTACCCAAAACCTATTAACAAAAGTACCTATAGTACTTTTTCTTCTCTTTCCTTTCCTTCCCTCCTCCCTCCCTTCTTTCCTTCCTTCCTTCCTTCGTTCTTTCTTTTTTAACACAGTACTTCTAAGAAATATTTTTAAAGTAAACAAACAAAAAATACCCATAAAAATAATTACTAGAAAGACATCAGTAAAAACAGTGGAATAGGAATATCTAAAAATTCTCTCCTCCATAAAAGAAATGAAAAAACTAGCAAAAATGGTCAGAATCAGCTATGAAAATTAATCAAAATCTTTAAAAAATTTGTAGAGCATTTGTGCAAGGACAAATGGCTGGATCTTGTTAAGAATAGCACTGTCTGGCATATTAACTTGCCCTGTTCCCTTGGCCCCTCTCCAGATCTGCAGTAGTCTGGAGAACCAACAGTCTCACAGCCACTAGAGGAGTAGAGTTGGGTCGAAGCACCTTGAAGGCCTCAGTCATGGAAAATTGTCATTATTTGACCTGTCTGGCTTTTCCCTAGAAGACACTAATTTCGAGCCTGTCAGACTCACAAAGTGTGGAAAAGACTTTTCCCAGGACCATTTGTTGAAATCAATTAAAGGCCATTGTTTAACTTTCTGACTGCTTGAGTAAGTGAGTGACTTTTGTTAGGATAAACAATACACTAACCAAACAGTTTAACAGAAAAAAATCAGGCAATGAGATGTTCATAGGAGCTTTGAGAGGCTCTGGCATGTTCCTGGGAATCTAGAAGGCCACTTGTATGAGTAGGGCTGTGTGCATGCCTACAGGTGATTGCATGCTCAAGAAAGATCTGAAAGCCTGGCTGGATAGCTCAGATGGTTAGAGTGTTGTCCCTGCCATGCCAAGGTTGCAGGTTCATTTCCTGGTCAGGGCACATATAAGAATCAACCAATGAATCATAAATAAGTGGAGTAACAAATTGATCTCTCTCTGTCCCTCTCCCTCTCCCTTCCTCCTTCTCTTTTAAATAAATTTAAAAATTGTCACTAGAGATAAAAAGGACATTTTATAATGATAAAGAGTCAATCCAGCAAGAAGACATAACAATTATAAATACACAGGCACCAGACAGAGTCCTAACATACATTAAGCAAAATCTGACAAAATTGAAGGATGAAGTAGACATTTAATAATAATAGCTGGACACTGCAATATCCCACTTTCAGTACTGCAAAAAAGAATTGGACAGAAAATCAACAAGGGAATAGACATCCTGACCAATACTATAAACCAACTAGTCCTAACTGACATCTCTAGAATATTCCACCCCACACGACAGAATACATATTCTTTTCAACTACACATGGAACATTCTTCAGTATAAATACACATTAAGCCATAACAAATGTTAATAAATTTAAAATGATTGAGATAATATAAAGTGTCTTCTCTGTCTACATTGGAGTGAAATTAGAAATCAACAACAGAAACAATTTTGGGAAATTAACAAATATGTGGAAATTAAATAATACATTCCAAATACCAATGAGTCAAAGAAGAAATCACAGGGGGAAATTAGAAAATCATTAAAGATAAATGAAAATTAAAAGACAATGTACCAAACATATGCCATGCAGTGAAAGCAATGCTTAGAAATAAATTTATAACTTCAAATGCTTATATCAAAAAAGAAGAAAGATTTCAAATAAAAAACATAATCTTTCAACCTAAGAAGTTAGAAAAAGAAGAGCAAACTAAGCCCAAAGTGAGGTGAAAAAAGGAAATAACAAATATAAGTATGGAAATAAATTAAATAGCGCATAGAAAAAATAAGCAAACAAAACCTAAAGTTGCTTCTTTGAAAAGATCAAGAAATTTATAATCCTTTACCGACACCAAGAAGAAAAAGAGAGAAGACAAGTTACTAAAAATCAAGAAAGAAGGAGACATTATTACTGATCTTACAGAAAATTGGATGAACAATTTATATATGCCAACAAATTAAATAATTAAAGTGAAATGAACAAATTCCTAAAAAGACACAAACTACCAAAACTGACTCAAGAAGAAACAGAAAATCTAAATAGATCTATAAATGGTAAAGAGATTGGATTGATAATAAAAAAATCTTTCTACAAATAAAAGCTCAGAACCAGGCAAATTTTTTTGGTGTAATCTGCCAAACATTTAAAGAATTAGCACCATTCCTTCATAAACTCCCCCAAAACAGAAGAGGAATAAACACTTCCTGGCTCATTCTGTGTGACCTGTGACATCTGGACACCAAAACCAGATAAAGACATCAAAAGAAAATGAAATTACATACTAATATACCTGATGAATAGGGATGCAAACATCCTCAGCCAATATATTGACAAACTGAATCCAGCAATACATTAAAAGGATTGTACACCATAACCAATGTGATTTACCCCAGGAATGCAAGTTTGGTTTAACATCTAAAATCAATCAGTGTAATACACCATACTAATGGAGTATAGCAAAACCACATGATCATCTTAATACTTTCAGAGAATTCATTTGACAAAAATATAAAACCTTTTATGATAAAAACAATCAACAAATGAAAAAATAGATATGAACTTCTCCAACCTGATAAAGGGCTCCACAAAACAAAACAAAACAAAACAAAACACAGTTAAGATCATACTTACTGGATGAAAGAACGAATGCTTTCCTCCAAGATCAGAAACAAGAAAAGGATGTTCATTGTCACCATTCTATTCAACATTGTACTAGAAAATCCAGCCAGGACAATTAGACAAGAAAAAAAAAAAAAAAAAGAACTTCAGATTGAAAAAAGATAAAACTATCTCAATTTGAAAATGACATGATGTTGTATATAGAAAATCCTAAGGAATACACACATTCATGCATGTGTGCATACACACACACACACACACACACACACACACAATTAGAGGTAATAAATGAATTCAGAAAGGTTGCAAGATTCAATTTTAATATACTAAAATCCATTGGATTTCTTTACCCCAGCACTGAACAATCCAAAAATGAAGTTAAGAAAACAATTCCGTTTACAATAGCATCTGAATTAATAAAATAGAAATAAACTTAAGAGAAGGGCAAGACTTATATATTGAAAACTTTAAGAAGCTGGATTTTAAGATTTTTGGAAAAAATTAAAGCTTTAATTTAAGATGGTTAGGAGAAAATTTTAAAACCTAAAGAAACATAAAGCCATTCTGTTTTCATGGATAATAAGACTTAATATTAAGATGGCAATACTTCCTAAAATGATCTACAAATTTAACAAAATCCCCATCAAAATTTCAACTGGCTTTCCCCTGCCTCCCCTACAAGAAATAGGCAATTTAATACCCAGGCAATTTAATATGGAAATTCAAGGGATCCAAAATAGCTAAAATAATCTTGAAAAAGAACAAAGTTGGAGGATTCACACGCTTCCTGTTTCAAATTTTACTACAAAGCAACAGTAATCAAGGTAATGGGGAGGGAGCTGGTATAAGGATAGAAATACAACAGCAATTTTCAACATTTTTCATCTCATGGCACACATAAACCAATAACTAAAATTCTGCAACACACCAAAAAATATATTTCTTGCCAATCTAACAACAACAACAACAACAACAACAAAAAAACTGGTATGCAGTGGAATCTTGGTTCTTGAACTTAATTCATTCCGGAAGGCTGTTGGAGAAGTGATTTGTTCAAAAACGGAATCACTTTTTCCCATTAGAAAGAATATAAATTGAATTCATTAGTTCCAGACCCCCAAATGATTCTCTGTTTTAACCTTTCTTATATACAGTACATGTCAAATGTCCTATGTAATTTATAAACAAACACTTCTTAAATTTATTGAACTACCCCCCCGTTAGCCTTAAATGAATCACTTTCAGCACTCATTCAGGGGTGTATTTCAGGAGGTCAGTATGCAGTATCTTGCTTGCTGTCACCGGCTAACTGCTTTTCATCTATTTAAATCAACAACAGTTCTACTACCTCTTCAGTTGCCTGTGATCATTGTTTCTTTCACACCATTAGCAACATTAGCACTCTTGATGGCCTCGTTATGTTTTAAAATTGCACTAATCATCCATTTTGCCAGCAACAAAAGCAAAAAACCACAAAAACATTCACAGCACAATTTCCTGAGGTGTTAACAACATGAGGTTTAGCAGTACACTGACTCATACTGGCACATTTTCTCCTTTGTTTGTGGTCTGAGAGACACTTTTTGTCATGCTGATGTATCAGCATGAAAGGATTGTCAGGTTGAGAACAGAAGTTTATTTGATAACTGAGACATGTTTCTGTGAACAATTTGGTCTAGAACCAAATTGTTGGAGATAGGAGATGAGAATCAAGGTTTGAGTGTAATTTTGATTCATTCACACCAGACAGCTATTGTTGTATTGGCTATTGTCATTTTTTAACTTGACAATCTAAGGGAAAAGAGGTCAGTATCCCTTTCTAAATAAGTATTGCATGTTTTAAAAGTTCTTGCAGCACACCAGTGTTCCTCCTGCAGCACCCTGGTTGAAAATTGCTGACATAGAAGATCAATGGAATAGAATTTAGAGTCCAAAAATAAACCCATATATCTACGGTCAATTGATTTTGACAGGAATGCCCAAACAATTCACAAGTAAAAGAATGAAGTTGGACCCATATACAAAAATTAATTTATGTCATATAAAAAATTAACTCAAAATGAATCAAAGATCTAAGTATGTAAGAGCTAAAACTATAACTATTAGAAGAAAACATAGGTATGAATCTCTGTGACCTTGGATTTGTCAATGGTCTCTTTATTTATTTATTATTATTATTTTAAATCCTCACCCAAGGACATGTATATTGCTTTTGGAGAGAGGGGAAGGAGAGGAGAGAGAGAGAGAGAGAGAGAGAGAGAGAGAGAGAGAGAGAGAGAGAGAGAGAGAGAGATTGGTTGCCTTCCTGTACACTCCCCAAATGGGGACTGAACCCACAACCCAGATATGTGCCCCTACTGGGAATTGAACCTGCAAACTTTCAGTGCACCAGATGACACCCAACCAACTGACCAACTGAGCCACATGGGCCAGGGCAACAGTGGGCATTCTAAATATAGCCATCTGGCTCCTGGCCTCCAAGGTTTCTTATGAGAAATCTGATGACAATCTTTTTGAGGATTACTTTTGCATGACAGGTCACTTGTCTTTTGCTGTTTTCAAGATCATCTCTTTGTTTTTGCCTTTCATTGGTTGGATTATGATATTACTTGGTGTGGGTCTCTTTGAGTTCATTCTACGTGGAATTTTTTGAGCTTCTTGGATGCTTATATTCATGTTTTTCATCAAATTTGGGAAGTTTTTGGCCATTGCATAAACTTTTATGGCTCAAGTAATTATTATCCTTCCCTTTTTCTCAGCTTTCCTTTTTTTGGTTAATCCTCACCTGAGGATATTTTTTCCATTAATTTTTAGAGTGAGTGGAAGGGATGGGAGGAGGGGGAGAGAGAGAGATATGAGAAAGATGTGAGAGAGACACATTGATTGGTTGCCTCCTGCACGCACCTTGACCAGGGCCAGGGATAGAACCTGCAACCCAGATATGTGCCCTTGACCAAGAATCGAATCTGCAATCCTTTGGTGTGTGGGCTGATGCTCTAACCACTGAGAAACACTGGCCAGATCTTTCTTTTCTTTCTTGGTGATTGATGACCAGAAACTCCTTTGTGACCAATTTTATTGTAGGTTTTTTCCCTCTATAATTGTGTACCCCTCAAAGTTCATGTGCTTATGTCCTAACTCCCATTACCTCAGAATGTGACCTTTTTTGGAGATAGAGTCTTTACAGGGATAATCAAGTTGAAGTGAGGTCGTCAGGGTGGGTCCTAATCCAATATGACTGGTGTCCTTACAAAAAGGGGAAATTTGGACACAGGGATACACATAGAAGATAGATGATGTGAAGAGACATAGGAAGAATACAGCCATCTACATGTCAAGGAGGAAGGCATGGATCAGATCATTCTCTCACAGCTCTCAGAAGGAACTAAGCCTGCTGACACCTCCACTTGGGACTTTTACATTCCAGAACTGTGCGACAATAAACTTCTATTGGTTTAAGCCCAATTTGTGGTACTTTGTTACAGCAGCCATAGCAAACTAACATACTACTTGTATGATTTTTTTTTAAAGCCAACAAAGCCTTAGAAGACTATAGAAATTGAAATATTTTGTGACTATTTTTATTTTGTTATTTTTAAAGTTCACAAAAACTTATAGATTATTTCTATGCCATGCATTTTTCTTAGTGATCTGATTTTAAGCAATGAGGAAATAAATATTGCACTTGCCTCCTTTCTTCCCATTATTTAAAAAGAGTCCTGTGATGTGATGCTGTATCTTACTCAAAGAGAAACTCACTTTTGATGTTGTTCTGCTTAAGACTCATCAAATGTTTCAGAGCATCTCCTTCAGGGTTTTCGGCAGAATCACCTGCAACATAGCCAAGCAAGCCATCATCCTCATAGTGCCTTGCAGACTGATTTGTAGGTTGCTGAATGTAGCTACATTGGAAACTGCCCTATTTGAAAGGAAATGGATGTCATCAATCCTTCCAGAATATCAAAAGCTACAGGACAGATAGCTTACAAAATATAATGACTGCCTAGAAGACCACCTGTAGAAAGGCAGCAAGTATAACCTGCTGAATTATAATCCTTTACATGGCATATTTGCTATGGAATCATTTAACTTTGAAAACCCCTTTCTACATTTCACAGCCTGAGGGATGACTTACGTAGACAAAAATAGAGAGGCCTCCCAGCCTCGTGGAATCTCTCTAAGAGACTTTTATGAAATTGTGGCCCATCTTTTACTATTTTTCTCAGAGTAGATTAGATACAGCAGGCCTAGAAGAAAGTAGCTGGTTCCAACTGATTACATGACTCACTTGGTTGTCTGTGCCAGTGAACTTTCAACTCTCCTATTTCCAGGTTTTTAAAACAGAATTGGGCCTCCAAAATCTTTTGGTATAGTTGAGTCTTCTGAATTCCTAAATTAACCCAGAGATTTGTGTTTATATGAGGATGTGGGTAGGTGGGGTTGTCAGATCCTTTCAAAGTTACCAAGATTATTATCAAAGCTGCAGAGGGGGCTTTCCCTGTAGGAGGACTTGAAGTTCTTAGCAGTGACTCTAGAACTAAAGGTAGGCCCTGGAACATGAATGCTCTCTCACACATTGATGAATGACTGGAAGGAGACGGATACAGGTTGACATCTGGGAGGACATGGACCAAGATTAGGAGACAGATGGGGGAACGTTCCCATTTTATCCTATATGCTTCAATTTGGTTTGATTAAAAAAAAAAAAAAAAGAATATTTGGTCCGGCCGGTGTGGCTCAGTGGTCGAGCATCAACCCATGCACCAGGAGGTCGCCAGTTCAATTCCCGGTCGGGGCACATGCCCAGGTTGTGGGCCGGGTCCCCAGTGGGGGGCATGCAGGAGGCGGCCCATCGATGTTCTCGCTCATCGATGTTTCTATCTCTCTCTCCCTCTCCCTTCCTCTCTCTCTAAAATCAATACAGAAAAAAAAAATTATTTAGGTTATTTTTAAATTTGCTCAGAATGTTTCATGGTTTTCAGTATAGAGGTCTTACATGTATACTGTTAAATTTATCACTAAGTGTCTTTTTTATAGCATTGCTAATGGAATTGTTTTAAAATTTTATTTTCCAATATTTTGCTCTTCTATATGAAAATATAATTAAGTTTTGTACATTAACTTGTATCCTGCAATCTTACTAAATTCATTTATTTGTTCTAATAATTGTTTTGTAGATTCCGCATGTAATTGTAGGGGAAGAAAAACTTCCTGCTGTCCTCTTAGATCCTGTGGTGGACCTAAGAATTAAACTGAGATGAGACAGATAAACAGGAGAAAAATATAAACACTTTATTTCATATTTTTACATATACACAGGAGTCTTCAGAGGAAAATGAGGACCCTAAGAAGCCATTAGGACCCAAAGCTTATATTTTGTTAAACAAAAACAATACATTGTGGGGATGTAACGAGACAAAGGGGCTTGGAATAAATTGTGGAATAGTAACTAGGGACTATCTGGGGGAAACAAATGGAAGATGAGGGTTATTTTAGTAGGTTTTTGTACAGGTCCATTCCATGTTACCAAATGGAACCAGGCTCGTTGGTGTCTTGAACAGAAAGCTAAAACCTTAGGCAACAGGTTTTTCTGCAGAGAAGGGATTTGTTAGGCAGCCAGACAAGGAGACAAGAGACAAAGCTCAGATCAGTGTCCTCCAACAAAGGCTTGATGTAAATTTAAAGAATAGGGGTAAGAAAGAGCTATACATATTTATTAATTCTAATTCAGGAGATCTGATTGGACAGTCTTGGAACTAAGCCATTTAAAGTAAGGACTGTGAAAAGAGCAAGAGGGAACAAAGAAGTTCCCATCTGGCAGAGTTTAACTGGTCAGTCCTACATGTGTCCATATTTGGCCTGGGTACCAGATCTTCCTTTATTGATGGGTCTCTCGCTTTTTAAAGGGCTCTGGTGGCAACAGTAGCATTTTTGTTACTTGAGTTTTGTGAAACTTGATTCCACTGTGCTCTTGGGGTCAGCTTAGGTGCATTTGGCTGCTAACCACAGATTCCAATCAGCTGAGCTGTTTGCATCAGTCTGTGCTAGTTTTGAGACTCGAAGGACAGCGGAGATTTCCTGTGAGACAAGCTAGACTCTAGCTGCTAGAGCGTTCTTATTAGTCCCTAGTCTTTTAGATTTGTCTGCACAGTTTCATCAACTCCTGATGTTTGGTGATAAGAATGCTCTGTTCCTAGTACAGGGAGGGCATCTTTCTTATGGGAAATTGTATGTCCTGCTTTTAGGTAGAAAGGGCGAAATCAGAGATCCCTTCCTGTAACCTATAGTTTCTCAAGTGCCTTCTGCTCAAAATAGCCAGTATACCAAAGTGGCATTTTTGGGGTGATATATTCCAAACTCCTTCATGAACAAGCATGTCATGTGGATAGAGACAATTTACTTTTTCCTTTTCAATCTATGCCTTTGAATTTCTTTTTCCTTGCCTCATTACACTGGCTAGGACCTCTGTCACATTGTTGAGGGGTTATCTATAATTTGTTCACAATCTTAGCAGTCAATATTTCACTATTTAATATTTCACTATTTCAACATTTAGTATGATGTTGCTGTAGGTTTTTCACAGATAATCTTGATTAGATTGAGAGTTTCCTTCTATTCCCAATTTTCTAAAAGTTTTTAAAAAAATCATGAATTGGATTTTGTCAAGTGCTTTTTCTACATATTTTAAAATGATTATGTGGCTTTTCCTCCTGTGTTGTCTTCATAGTGTGAATTACATTGCTTACTCTTTGTGCGTTAAGACAATCTTGCGTCTTGAGATAACCCACCCTTGATCATGATGTATTATTCTTTTATATATTTTCTTATCAGATATTTCATGCAATTCACAAGTCTATTCTTTAGCTTCTGAGGGTGACTTTCTGTTTTGATAAAAAATTAAAAGTCTCAGTTGAGTACTTTAAACATGGCAAAATTTACTGAGGAAGAATTAAAAAAACATACACACACAAACCTACCTTGAGTACTTAAAGTCAGAACCTGAGCAAGAAAGACTTCAGGAGTGTGTGATATAATAAAAAAATAAATATTCTACCTTAGTCCACAATTCCTGACACACAGCTCCTAAAACCCTTGCAAATTCTGGAGTGATGAGTGTCTTTTGTTTGCTAATGAGATACTTTATGGCTGGGGCTCCTAGATGGCTTCAGGATAGGAAGTGTCACCACGCTGGAAAGACCACAGCTGGATGAGAGGGTTGGAACTTTCAGCCCACTCCTCTGCCTCTGGGGAAGTGAGAGGGGCTGGAGATTGAGTTAATTATTGATGACCACTGATTTAATCAGTCATGCCTACACATTGGAACCTACCTAAAACTCTCTAAACGATGGGGTTCAGAGAGCCTCTGGATTGGTTAATGCATCCATGTGACAGGAGGGTGATGCACCCTAACTCCATGGGACACAGCTTATGTACTCCAGACCCTTCCAGACCATGCCCTATATACCTCTTCATCTAGCTATTCATTCTTGACCTTCATAATATCCTTTATAATAAACTAAAGTGCTTTTCTGAGTTCTGTAAGTCATTCTGGTGACTTCTTGAAACCAAGGGAGGTGTGGGAACCCTCTGAATGTTTAACCAGTCAGTTGGAAGTGAAACCTGGGACCTGTGACAGGCATCTGAAATAGGGAGTCTCTCCCGTGGACTCTGATGCTAACTCCAGTGTTAGTGTTAGAACTGAATTGAATTATAGGACACTTCGCTGGTTGGGGAGAGTTAGAGAAGTGGCCCAGGGAAAGACACCAAGCATTTGGTATCAGAAGTGTTGTGAGTAAAAACAGTTTGTAGGGTGACAAAAGTATCTCGGGTTCCTCGTATTTTTCTCTCATTTCAGTTCCCATCTCTCCCCTCCCAAGTTCGATCCTTCTGCCCACAACTCTGTTTTCTCCATTTTCATCAAGGCACAGATCTCAGCGAGTTGCTATGCTCATACGAGAACTGCCTGAGGTCACCTAGTTTGATCCAATATATACACCCCCTTCTAGCTTCTTTAATAAATAGTTGGTCTCAGCATTAACTTACCTTCCTTCCTCATTATGCTAGGAAGACTATTACCCATGTCTGGGTCATTTGCACTTAGTATGTATTATTAAGGGCTGTAGGAAGTTCCCCAACGCCAAGGGAAGAAGCTACAAAGGGGTGGAAGTCCAGGCATTGATGGGGTGAGGAAGGAAAAGTTTGAGGGGCTGAGATGTCCTTTCAGCTTCCCTAGTATTAGACTACACAGGCCGTGGTCTGCCCATTCTTAACCCACCCTGGCCAGCCCTGGGGCCACTTGCTTTAAGTGACATAGTCATTGTAGTCTTTGAGTGGCTACCCTCATCTCTCGGGCCTAGAACAGGTGTTTCTGTGGGAGAAGTGTTTTGGACAGATCAGTGTTTATTAACTTCTCACCTCTCTGCCTTATTCAGGTCACAAAGGGTTTAAAAGGAGATGAGGATACACCTGCAGTTGCTATAACCTTCATGAAAATGAAGCCATTAAAAACCCAGTTTTTTTCAGGCTCCTGCTTGGGTGCTCCCCTTCCTTCTCCCACTAGGTGTCACCACACTACACAGTAATGAAGGGAAATGACCTCTAAGCAGTGTGACAACTTCTAGACTTTAGAGAAATGGTTGTGTTTAGATTAGCAGCAAATGGGGTATAAGTTGTTTATTTAATAAACTGTATCTTTAAGATATGAATATCACATATAATCAGGCTGTAAGTTTCTTCATTCATTCTCTTAAAATGCTATCAGTCTTGGAAGCCCAAACAGAGAGTTGCTTCTAGTCACTTATTCTATCTGTAAAAAAACCTGTCTGGATTAAATCGGCTGATGACCCTGCACAGCTGACTGGATCTCACCCCTCAGGATATTATCTCTTTGTTGAGAGGCTGGATTACTGCTAGATCCCTTTATCACCAGAGCTGAGCTCTTTCGGCTGCTGGGGATTAGACATGATCCTTCTACATCCACAGAGCTTTAACGTCCTTCCTCCTCCTGGTGCCTCCTTTGTGGCCACTGTTTTGTGAAGTCGAAGATAAGATGCCAGAGATAAGGGGGGCGTGAACGTGGCAGGCTCTGCAGCTTTCATTTCTAACACCCCAGTTGCCAAGCTGTCCGCTGGTTGCTGGTTGCATACAAGATCTTTCTCTTCCCTGAACATCAGCCTCCCCAGGCCAGGCAGGGAGTATCAGCTTGCTCGGAAATCTAATTTAGGAGAGGGGGATGGTAGGTGGGAAGTAAAACACAGCTGATTCTACGCATCTCACATGATGAGTGATAAACACCTGTGAATGTATCTAAATCTAATGCAGCTTAGCTCCACTTGGCTGACCCCTTCCATCTCCCAGACGGATCCCCTGTGTACCACCATCTAACTTCCCATAGATAATGATTTAACATCCAGGGGTCAGGAAGCTGTCCGTCAGTGATCACTCTGTGTTCTGCTCTTTGACAAGGACAAGATGCTAATGACATCGGACCTTCCTGTTGGCGCAGGGTCTAACGTTTCATTTCATGTAGGTCATCTGAAATTGCTGTAAAAGTGTCCTGGGAGTCTGTGAGCTCTCAGAAGGAGAGTTGAGATTCGGTCACCAACATTAGCATCAAGCAGCATTAAGGTAACTGTGTCTGACTTGGGGGTGGGGTCTCAAACGTTTAGATTACCCTAAACAGAGCCCCTCCCCCTACACATGTCTTCTAAATGAAATCTTGGGCAGAACTTGTGTGGCAGGGCTGCCATATATAACTGTGCACAATTCTGGGGGGTGCTGTTCGCATCATTGTCTACGTGACCATAGGTGGTGCCTGGGCAGCACCCCAACATATCAAGCACATAAAAGCAGTGTTTTATTGATATAAAAATTGTATGTTCCAATTTTGAATCTTTATTTACTAGCCAGTCAGTGGGGAATAACCGTTTTGATGAAAATAAAACGTTTAAATTGTGAGTGATGGTTGGAAGCTGCCCTTTATCAGCATCGGCATTTCAGATCATGCAGATAAGTGTTGAAAGCTTCGGGGCACTTTCATAAAACCAGTCCAGACGCTCATACAGAAGAATGGCATGGATCACACATTTTGAAATTTGGGTAATCTCTGTGGAGGGGCAGAAAGGAGTGTTTATCAAATGCACATACTGTTTAACCCAGCAATTCCACTTCTAGGATGTTATCAGATGTACTTTCGAATATGAAAAATGATCTATAGGCAGAGTTATTAATTGCTGCATTGTTGATAACAGCAAAAGGCTGGAAACAACCTAAATGTCCAACAGAGGACAAATCACGCGATGAGATACTTGGCAGCTCTCGCAAGGAAGGAGGAAGCTCTCTGTGTACGAAATGGTCTCCAGATGAAGGTTCCTAGAAAAAGAGGGAGGTGCAGAAAAGTGTGAATAATACGTTACCTTAAGTGTGTGTGTGTATTTATTTATCTGCTTGTATATGCGCAAGAAATTTCTGGAAAGATACCCAAGAAATTAATAGCACTGTTTGCTTCCAGGGCAAGGTACTTACTGTGTGGGCAGGGATAGAGGATACTTATTATATACCTTTTGTACCTTCGGAATTTTAAACTACATGAATGTACTCACTAATCAAATAACACTAGTAATAGGAAGATTAATAAAAGCCAGATTCTCTTCGCCGCAAAAAATAAAACAAAAACACACCCAAAAGTATGATAATCTTTGTAGCAGTCTAAGATACAATATTCTCACAGTGTAGCCCAACACACTGCTGATTCACTTTATTGCTACAGCTTCACACCAGGATCAGCTTACTACTAACCCGACAGTGTAACTTAGTGCTAGGACTTTAAATTCTGCCTCCAGTACTTACAGATTCTGTGACCTAGCGCGGATCTACTTAACTTCTCTGTGCCTCAGTTCCCTTTTAAATAACTGATGAGAAACCCTACTTTGAAGGGTTATTGAGAGGACCTGACAAGCTAGTATCTGTTACGTTTTCAATGAAATGTTTAAAAAGGACAGACCAGCAACAAAGAACCCCACTGTGCCTTGCATTAGTTGTGATGTACATGGCTGGTGTGGTATGAGACAATGTAAGTGTAGCCCTTGACACATTGTAGATACTTAATAAACATTAATCTCCCCCCCCCACTCATACTTAATTGGGCTGCCAGGGATTTGATAGACTCTCTGTCTGAGCAGACGGAGCAGCCATTTTCTGCTGGACACATTTGTGATCTTTCCATTTTAGTCTGCAGATGGACCCTTTGAGCTGTCTTAGACCAGGTCAGGGTGCTTTTAAAATGAAGCAACTGTTTGGCTTTATTATTTCCATGTCAGTTTCTTAGGTTTATCTAAATAAACATTTCCATATTTTTGTCCAAGTTTTATATGGGTTAAATTGTTGCCGTGGAAATGTGCCATGCTGTGAAATGCAGAATCCGTGGCTGCAAGCGTACATTGAAGGAAAGGTATGAGGCAATTATATGAATAATTTTCAGAAAAACAGAACCAAAAACAAAAATGAAAAGCCAACATTTTTAGAATGGTAGGGGTTGTGCCAAATACTTTCCAAGCTTTAGCCTGAACCCCTTGGAGTTACTGTGATCAGCTTCAGTTTGCACTGGAGGAAACTGAGGCAGTTTGTTCAAGGTTACAAGGTAGTAAATGGCAGAGATAGAACTTAAACCCACGTCGGGATAATTTCCGTTTCTACGTTTTGTGTGCATGTCTTTTCCTCTGAGGGGAATCATCATGAAACTAAATTTATAAGCCTTAAACAGAAATTGCTAATTGATTTGAGGATGTAGGTTTCTAAGTAAGGAAGGGACTATCATCTGTTCAATTTCAGTGTAGGTCCTTATATGCATTGTCTTTTATAATTTTAACATTTACCCTGTGAGTTAGGGATTATCCTCATCTTTCAGGTAAGGAAACCAGAACTCAGAGATGTTAGGTAACTTGCCCAAGATTGCACAGCAAGTGGGGAAGAAGGTATGTAAACCAAAGTCTGTCTACTTGCATAGCACTCAGACTTACAGTTTATTTATTTATTTATTAACCCTCATGTGAGGACATGCTTAAAGAGAGGAAAGGAGAAGGGGAGATAGAGAGAGAAACATCGATCCGTTGCCTTCCGTGCATGCCCCAACCGGGGATCAAATCTGCAGCCCGGGCTCGCGCTCTGACCAGGAATCGAACTTGAACCTTTCAGTGCACTGCTGATGCTCAAGCAACGGAGCCACTCCTGCTGTGCACACTTACAGTTCTTAAGGGCTTCTATTCATATTCATTCTCGTCTTGTTTTTCCTCAGACATTCTGCTGGGGTACAAGTTCAGAGGGAGTTCTGTGTAAGATCCTTGAAACTGGTCTCCTGGAGTTCTTTCTCCTGGTTAACTACCCCTGAGACTCAACGTAGAAAACAAACTTTCACACTGAGATGCATTAAGTCTCTTTCTCTCTGCATCTAGAATCCATTTTACCCTCTCTTTATCTAATATAATATTTCTCCTTAGAATATACATTGTGACATGATTCTTAGAACAACACAATAGTTTCTGCAATTCTTTAAAAAATTTGTTTAAATCCTTGCCCGAGGATATTTTTCCATTTATCTTCAGATAGAGTGGGAGGGAGGGAGGGAGGGGTGGGGGGGGGAAGAGAGAGAGAGAGAGAGAAACATTGATGTGAGAGGGACACATTGATTGATTGCTTCCCACATGACCCTGACCAGGGCTGGGGATGAACCGCCACTGAGGTACATGCCCCTGACCTGGAATCGAACCCCAGACTCCCTCGGTCTGCGGGCCAATGCTCCAACCACGGAGCCAAACTGGCCAGGGCTAGTTTCTGCAATTCTGTCTAGTCTGGGTTGTCAGTGCCTTAACTTAGGTGGAACAGAATTTCCTTCAAGTGAGGAGTATCTGAGGAGTATCTGGCAGGGTTGGTTTGGATTGCCTTCACACAGCTGTTTACAGCTAGATTTCCCCCGAGTGCCCAGAACCTTGGGGGACTGAAAAGTGGTAATGGGAGACCTTGTAAGGGACCCTCAGGCAGAAAAATGTGCCTGGGAGAAGTCCCCGAAGGGGTGGAGAGCGGCTGGAATGGTGGGTGCAGCCCTGGGCTCTGGACCGAGCCTTGCCATTGTGGTTCTGAGATGCCGTATCTGTAGAAGGGGGTTGGCCAGGTGGTCTGTGCTGTAGACGTGACCCCAGGAAGCTGGGTTATGGCCTCTGGCGGCAGGCGGACATTTCCTCCACATATGATAACCGAGTGCTTGCCATGTGCCAAGCAATATGCTAAGCTCAGTCCAAGGACTGTCTGATGTCATCCTCACACAGTCCTGTGAGGCAGGTACTGCTAGCACCCTTATTTCACAGGTGAAAAGTTTGAGACTCTGAGAGGTTCGATCACTTCACCTACAGTCCCACAGCCAGTAAGTGGCAGAGTAGGGATTCGAACCCAGGCCACCTGGCTCAGAAAACTTGTATCTTAACTTCTTAACCACTACGGCCCTGAAGCTAATAGAATTACTCATCCTTCCGCGGCCCAGAGGCAGCCCATGCTCTGTGCAAATGCATTCTCAGGCATGCAGTGGACAAGCTGATCCTACTGCATGTCCTGTTCGGTGATTACTTTTCCCCCCTAACAATCCGCTTGAGAGTTTATCTCCATCTTTAAGGTAAATCCTTCACTACCCTCTTGCAGGGTTCTCCCTGTACAGCTAAGCAGACTGAGGGGTGGATGCTAAGAAGGGCACAAGGGTAGCAGAATGCTCGCTGTTACAAATATGTGCTAAGGTCTTTAAGTGACCCCCAAACAGCCAGATTCTATTCAGCAAAGGGACAAAAAAAAAAAAAAGAATTTTCTTGGCTGTGTTTTGTAGTTTCCATTAGCTTAACTGTCATCAAGAACAATCCTGAGTCAGGGCCTGAATTATCTTTTTCTTTGCTTGGGTTCTTGCCTTTGGCTTGCTGCCATTCTCTGCATGCCACAAGGCATGAAGACAGGTCTTCATCTCATCCATCTCTCAAGAAAGGTGACAGAGATTATATATATTTTAATGGGGAACAATATAGCCTATGAGTTAGGAGAATACATTCAAGTCCCGGCTCCAACACTGTCCAGCTATGTGTCCTTGAGACTGTTATTTAGTTCAGAGTCTTGGTTTCTTCATCTGTAAAGTACAGCTCCTGAGACGGCCTCGCTCCTCGGGCCATTGTCAGGGTGGAATGAGACTGGAAGGTCAGCACAGTGCCAAGGTGCCAGCCCCACCTAGGCTGGGGGGAAGTCCACGTCTGTACTCTTCAGGGTCACCTGGGATCCTGCTGCTATTCCCAGCCTCTTGATGAGGCTACCTCAGGCCTCTCTGCCTAGACAAACCGTAACACACAGGGCCTTGGGAACTCAGGGTTTGCTACCTGCTGGGCTCCCTGGAGAGAAGAGCATAGCTTTCCCTTTTCAAAGGCCCAAAATTATCTGGGGAGATCTGTCTTCCTCCTCAACAGGAATTTGGCTCAGAGAGACAGGGTGCAGGGCCATTTCTCAGGGATGCATCAGCATCTATGACGTATGCATTTATTTTGCTTCTCTTCTCCGCTGCTCCTTCCCGCCAAGCTGATGGAATTTTGTTCCAGCCTGGCGTGGGGGAGGGGGAGCTGTCGGGCAGGAAAGCCATCTCCTATCATGCATTCTTGCAAATCTTTAACTAATTTAAGGAGAGGCTTTGAAACTCAAAAGCCAAGCATTGATCCCTGTATTTGCTGTGTTCTATTTCAAAATTGTATCCTGCCATAGGATTTTAAAATTAGTCTTTGATTTATTAAAGTTAGAATTTTTATTAAAAAAAAACTTGTATTTCTTAAGTTTTAAGTTTAGATTACAAATCTTATTACAGTCATGCACCACTTAATGACAGGGATACTTTCTGGGAAATGCGTCGTTGGGCCATTTCGTCGTGAGAACATTGAGGATGGTGTAGCCTACTACTCTAATTGTATGTTCTATACTTTTGTACGACTGGAAGCTCAGTAGGTTTGTTGCAGCGGTTCTCAACCTGTGGGTCGTGACCCCTTTGGGGGTCGAACGACCCTTTCACAGGGGTCGCCTAAGACATAACAGTAGCAAAATTACAGTTATGAAGTAGCAACGAAAATAATTTTATGGTTGGGGGTCACCACAACATGAGGAGCTGTATTAAAGGGTCGCGGCATTAGGAAGGTTGAGAACCACTGGTACAGCATCACCACAAATGTGATTAACGCATTGAGTTGCGACTTTACGATGGTTACAATGATTCTAGGAGATATAGATTTTTCAGCTCTACGCAAATCTCATGGAACCACAGTCCTATAAGCAGTCTGTTGTTGACGGAAACATTGTTGTGTGGCATGTGACTGTATGTACAATCGTGAGCATTCACTGTGATGGTAGCTTTCACAAGCAGTAATGCTCTGCTTTTTAGTAACTTTGCTTTTTCCTATTAGTCTGAATGGAAAAATTATAGCTGTGAATAAACAGAAAGATAGGAATTGCAGAATTTTATGGTTAAAGGTTAGAGATCATTTAACCTAACACCACCCACTTTTTTTTTTAAATAAGAAAAAGGAACCCTAAGAGGGTAGTAGCTTTAGCCAAGGTCACACAGGCAGTTGATGGCAAGGTCGTCATTGAGATGTAGTCAGGTTGATTGGGGTGCAAAAGAAAAGAGAGAGATGGTTGTCTCGATGGCATGGTTATTTAGGATGATTTAAAAATAAGTATAGTAATGTTTTAAGACTCTCAAATGTGGAGTATTAATATCTTCAGTTAAGGAATCCATGCATTTTTGGCATTTTATATTTTGGCATATTTCAACTTATAATGTTTCAGAGAATTTGGCCTAATGGAGCAAGAGATCCTCCTTGTGATTCTAATTTTAAACGTGCACTTGATTTAGACTTGTGATTTTAAGTTCAATTTTAATAAGTTTATTATAGAACTGAATAATTTAATAGAATGAAAGGTTTACCATATTTATACGTTTAATGTATTAGATTTATAAGAGTTATTTAAGTATTCAGGAGGATTTTGTTAAGCCAGATAATTACAGCACTTAGAAGGAAATTGAATACATTAAATTTATAAAAGCAGTTTAAAAGGAGTTTAACGAAGTTTGTAAATGAGACCAAACATTTATCAAAGGCCCCTTAAAAGTGACTTTTATAACTTTCTGGGCTTCTGAACAAAATCTGTATATAGAGTAGTCTAAGGAATACATACATACTAACAAACACTGTTATTTTTACACAAGTACAGCAAGGTTGCAGGATATAAGATCCAACATCAGTTGTATTTGTGTATACAAGCAATGAACAATTCAAAAATGAAATTAAAAATATAATTTCAGCCCTGGCAAGTTTGCTCAGTGGTTAGAGTGTCGGCCCACTGACCAAAGGGTCTTGGGTTCAATTCCCGGCCAAGGACATGTACCTGGGTTGCAGGTTCAATCCCCCCTGCTTGGGGTTTGTGGGAGGCAACCAATCGATGTGTCTCTCTCACATAGATGTTTCTCTCACTCACCCTCCTTCCCTCCATCTCTCCCCCCCACTCTGTCTAAAAATATCCTCGGGTGAGGATTAACCAAACTCCCCCCATATATATATATATATATCCATTCACCATAGTATCAAAAATGATAACATACTTAGGAATAAATTCAGGACTTGCACACTGAAAATTACAAAACTGCTGAAGAAAATGAAAGAAGATTTAAGTAAACGGAGAGATATTCCATGTCCATGGATTGGAAGATACATTATTGGCAAGATGTCAATTATCTTCAAATTGATCTATATATACAATGCAATTATTGTCAAAATTCCAGCATGCTTTTTTGGGGGCAGAATTGACAGACAGATCTTAAACTTTACATGGAAATGAAAATACCTAGACTAGCCCAAACAGTTGTGGAAAATAAGAATTAAATTAGAGGACTGTCATCTCCTAGTTTTAAAAACTTACTATTAAGTTACATATATCAATGTGTGATATTGGCATATATATCAAAGGAACAGAATTGAGAATCCAGAAATAAATTCTTTTATCTAGAGTCAATTGATTTTTTTCCCCCTATAGAATGCCAAGGTAATATACTTAGGAATGGATAGTCTATTCAACAGTGGTGCTGGGATAATTAGATATCCATAATGCAAAAAGATAAACTTAGACTCTCACCTCATACCATACACAGAAACCAACTTAAAATCAATCACACACTTAAATGTAAGAATTAAAACAATACAACTCTTAGAAAAAAACACATATAAGACAATATACAATACCATTAGTTAGGCAAAGTTCTTTAAGTACAATATAAAAAAGCATGGTCAGAAAAAGGAAAAATTGATAACTTTTACACTTCAAAGGGCACCATTAAAACAATTAGAAGACAAGAAAAAACTGGGAGAAAATATTTTCAAAACACATATCCAGTGAAGAATTAACAAACATGTAAGTAAGTACAATTGAATTTTAAAATAAATAACCCAATCAAACAATGGGCAAAAGATATAAATATACTTTTTGTATGCGTGCGCGTGTGCACACACACGGAATGCCTAAAAAATTCATGAGAAGATGCTCAACATTGTAAGTCATTAGAGAAATGCAAATTAAAACCACAATGAGGTACCTTTTCACACCCACTAGAACGGCTATAAAAAACAGGACAGACAAGCCCTGGCCGGTGTGGTTCAATGGTTGTGGGTTTGATTCCAGGTCAAGAGCACCTACCTAGGTTGCAGGTTCGATCCGTGCCCTTGTCAGGGCAGGTGCGGGAGGCAAACAATTGATGAGTCTCTCTCACATGAATGTTTTTTTCTTTCTTTCTTCCCCTCCCTACCTTCCTTTTACTCTTTCTAAAAATCAATGGAAAAAAATATTCTTGGGTGAGAATTAACAATAACAAAAAAGAAATAAGACAGACAATAACAAATGTTGGTGAGGATGTGGAGACACAGGAACTCTCATACGCTGCTGATGGGAATTTAAAGTGGTGCAGCCACTTTGGAAACATTTTGGCTGTTTCTCAAAAAGATATACATAAAACTGCTATATAATATGCAATTCCACTCCTGGGTAGAGAGAAGTGAAGACTTCCACACAAATGTTCATGACAGTGTTATTCATTATAGCTCCAAACGGGAACAACCTAAATGTCCATCAGCTGGTAAATGGATAGACAAAATCTGGTGTATTCACACAATGGAATACTATTCAGCAATACAACAACAAACTGCTGACACATGCTAATAACGAGTGAACCTCAAAAACATGACGCTAAATGAAAGAAACCAGACAAAAGAGACCACATATAGCATGATTTCATTTATATGCAATGCCCAGAAATATGGAGACAGAAAGTAGATTAGTGATTGCTTGAGGCTCAGGGTATGAACAGGGATTAACGGTAAATGGGCATGGGGACCGTATTGGAGGGATGAACATGCTTTGGAAAGGATTTATGGTGGTGGTTGTACCACTTGGTAAAGTTACTAAAAATTGTTGAATTGTACCCCTGAATTTTATGATATGTGAAATATACCTCAATAAATTGGTGAAAGAAAAAGCATGTGACTTTGGGCAGATAAGTAACTTCTCTCTGCTGTAGTGTTCATCTGTAAAATGGGCACAATGAAAGTATTTACCTCATAGGGTCACTGAGCGGATCAAGTGAGAAAATATGTATACAGCATTTAAAGTTAGAGTGCCTATCATATAGGAAACACTCAGTGAAATATTGGTTTCTACAATTATTTTGAAACACCAGAACAAAGGTCTGAAGGAATAAGAAAAGTTTTTCTTTGATGGAGATACTGATATATTAAAAACCACTTGAAAAGGCATGGGGAACCTCAAAAGCATTTTACTAAGTGAAAGGAGCCAATCTGAAAAGGCTACATACTGTGTGATTCCGAGTATATGACTCTCCAGAAAAGGCAAAACTATGGAGATAGTAACATAATGAGCGGTTGTCGCGCTGGCGGAGAGAGAGTGCGGAGGCTGGGATGAACAGGTGGAGCTCAGAGGGCTTTTAGGGCTGTGGAAACACTTTGTGTGATACTATAAAGATGGATACATGTCATTATACATTTGTCCAAACCCATAATATGTACAGCACCAGAAGTGGACCCTAATGTAAACTATGGATTCTGGGGAATAGTGATGTGTCTCTGCAGGCTCACCAATCTCATGGAGGGTACCACTGATGGAGGATGTTGCCAGTGGGGGAGGCTGAGCCTGCCTTCCACCCCACTTTGCTGTGAACCTAAAACTCTTCTGAAAAAGGAAAGTCTTTATCATAATAATTAGAAAAACCCCCAAACGCCACTTATTTTTTTCCAACCTGAAATTGTCTATCTGTGGTGCAGACCAGCTGGTAGGAAAGAAAAAGGAAAACTTGTGGGCAACATAAAATTTGACTTTACAGGTCGAATGGGCAAAAATTCATTTGAAGGGATAATGAAACTAGAAAGATTTATCATTTCTATTTATGAAATTCCAACTCAGTCGAAATGAAAGATTTTGTTAGCTAAATTAAACTTCAATCAAGACGCAATAAACATATTTTTTAAATTTAATGTTTAAGCAGGTAAAATGTTTATAGGGTTCCAAAATCAACACTACACAATAAAGTACATTGGGAAGTCTAGCCTCTACTCCCATTCCCTCTAGAGGTAATCTTTCTTGTTTGTTTTTGGATTATCCTTTGTTTTGTTCAAATATAAGCAAACAAGTATATTTTATATTTCCCCCCTCCCCCTTCCCTGCTAAAAGATACCACACTGTGAACTTTGTCCCCTGCTCCTTTTTTTCACTTAATACATCCTGGAGATTATGCCACTGTGGCTGAGCTGGTGCCCATTCTTTGCTTCAGTGACATGGCACTCCATTACGCAGCACGCCGTGGTTTGTTCAGCCAGCGTCTTGATGATCATTTGGATTGTCTCCAGTCTTCTGCTGTTATACTTAATGCTGCAATGCGTCGCCTTGAAGTTGCAGTAAATATAGGTGCAAACTCAGAACATTCCTTGGCATCTGAATAAGTTTGTCCTTTCTTTGGCAAGGCAAGCCAGCAACTGTAACGGACCTGGGACTGTTTGTGAAGAAATTGCATTTGGACTACCTGTTGGTTTGAATCACTTTGAAATTGTTCATTTTTATCAGTTCCTAAAATGTTTTGGAAACAAGTCCTTGTGAGTGTATGCCATTTCTTATTAACCGTTTTCTGTAAATATTGAATTGTTTAATACCTACAACCAAATTGCTTAACTGTCTTTAATTAGTATTGCTGAGGAATTCCATTTCATCGATCAGCTCTGTGAACAGTATTTCACTTGTTCAAGTGTGGGAATTTGGGGTCTAACAAAATTTATCAAGTCAAATGTCAGGTATTTGGAGTTTGACAGAGCACTTAGATACATTTTGCAAAACTTTTAAATGTCTTGAGTCTTTTCCAAACATTTATATTTTTAGCTTCCACTGATTTATTTTACACAAGTTATCTGTGTTTACTGAAGGAAAATTAGGAAATTCAGACAAGCAGAATAAAAAAACTACCTATAATCCCAACCTCCAGAGATAACCAACGTTAGCACTGAATGCATAGCCTTCTAGACTTTTCAATGAATTTAAACAGCCTCCCTACCCTAACACACATGCATATGCAATTTCTCTCTCTCTGTTCAGGGTGAGGCAAAAGTAGGTTTATAGTTGTGAGTATGCAAAACAGTTTATTCTTGTATTGTTGTTTATTAATTATTGCATTATTTTCCATACAAACAACTGTAAATGTACGTTTGCTCCACCCTGTATATGTACTTCAAGGGAAATTTCATCTTTTCTACTTATTAGGATTTATCCTTTAACGTTGCTGTTTGCCTTACACACGAGGCAGATGAGTTTTTCTGTTTTCCCATCAAAGTCAACTCTTTGTATTTCTCTCTATAATGTTTACCTTAGAAATAGAAAATTAAAAAAAAATTTTTTTTCTGGATACATAAACTGAAAGTCTCCAAAATTTGTTTTCCATGGTCTTGTAAGTCCTTCAACTTCCCTCTGTGTGTTTGCCCAGGGGCAGTTTGCTGACTCCTAGAGGGAGGCAAGTTTGTGAGACTGATGTCCTTGGAGAGACTGGTTATGCAGAAATGAAAGTCAAGTATATACTCCCTGATCATCATTCTGCTATTCAAAAGATTTGTTGGAAAAAATGAATTCTTGCAAGTGCTTTTCTGTGATCACAATTGCCCGTATCTTATTCTAACTACGAACACTGAATATCTAATTAAAACCCGAAAAGTTAGCTATCTGCATGTTCCAGCATCATGTACCAAAAATAATTCCCGAAACTTAAGTGAATTTTGAGCTTTCTATATGGATGGATTTTGACATTTTACACCCTAGAATTGTGTATATGGGGTGGAGAAGGGGCATTTGCCCTGGCCATGGGTCATTGTAATCAAGGGCCACATTAAAAGTAACTTAATTATTGTGTTTTGCTACTATTTTTTAGGGAGACGTGAAAAATAAGACTACCTGATTATTTATTTAACAAGTGGCAACAGAAAACTTCTTCCATAGTACATTAACATTTAAAATATGCTTTAATGTCATATTATAGTCGGTTAAACAGGGCAATGAAGGAGGTAAACAGAAGTGGAGACTAGACCAGGAAAGGTGAAGAGGACAGAGAAGAAGGGCAAAGGCTGGGAAACTTGTCTAAACGCCATCCCCCAAAGTGGGAGAGGAACAGATGCAGAGAAAAAGAGATTGGCTAAGGAAGTCATTTGGAGAGCAATTTGACGTACCTATCAAATATATAAATTCTGAGCCCTTTCAACCAGCGAGCAGTACTTTTCTCCAGGAGTATTACCGGGTATCTATGCTGCAGGACTACTCACGTTGGCATGAAGGATGTTCACTGCCGTCTGTTTATAACAGCAAAAAAACCATAGACAACTTAAATGTTGAGCAGTAAGAAATGGTTAAAGAGATAAAAGTACACTCATTCGGTGGAATTCTAGGCAATCACTGAAAAGAGTAAGGTAGAGTTATGTGTCCTGATGTGCAAAGATCTACACACTTGTGATAAAGTGCAGGAAGCACGTTTCAGAACATATGTGTAGGAGAAATCCAGTTTTGTGAAAAACAAAAGTGGGTTTATATATATGTCTAAACACAGTCTAGATACATGCTAACCTGCTGATAGTTTTGGATGGGAAAATTTGAATTGTGAGAATGATATTCACTAGTTTTTGAGATTTTGAAAATAAGAGAATAACTTATGTGTCTGAATGTATCCAGAAGAGATTTCACAACTGGGATTGAGTTGCTCTCTGAGTTCCAGAAGAGCCCAGGCAGATTCAGAATTGGGCCGGGCCAAGCCTGCAGCTGTCTGTTTCCCGTTTCCGGTGGACACCATAGAGCCCAGACCCACGTAGTTCTGTGCGTGGATATTCACAGACAATTTTTGTTATAATTGTGGGATTTTTGGGTGAACCTCTAAAAGAAAGGAGATTTCCTCATCTACAGTTTGGGGATGATAATCATCTATGCCTTGAAAGATTATTTTGTGTGTTAAAAAACATAGTAATATATAGAAAATGTGGACAGGCTTTATAAATGAATGTCACTATTGTTATTGATATTTTGGAGAGATCCAGGATGAAATTCCCATTTTTCTAGGCCTTCATTTTATTTGTATATGCTTCTTTCCCTTGTAGCATAAAAAGCAGTTTGATATATGGAATTCGAGGTAGACAGAATTACCTAAGATTTCATACTTGGCCACCACAGCTTATGTTCTATGTCTGTATGAAAAGAATTTCTTATTCATTTCTACTCCTTTCTCATCAAGTCTCAATTACTTATCTGACAATTTGCATTAGTCATTAATCAGCTCCCCCCCAAAAATATTTGTTTGTTTCCTGAATATAGACATTTCATTTTTATATGCCTTACATAATTTTTGGACTTTTCAATTTTTTTTGAAATGAAGCAACTTTTGACACATTGAATTTATTCCGAGAGATGACATTAGGCCGCATTCTTGTGCCTGTTCTCTTGAGTAGATTTAATGTACTTCCACATTCTTAAAATGTTTTTATAATAGCTTCATAATTACAAGTGATGTTTTTCAAATGTGCTGCCTTCTCAACACTGAGTGACTCTGACTTGCAGTTTTCGTGAGTTTTGCTAGTTCCTTAATGCTTTAGCTTCACCAGCGTGTGGGAAGAAAAGGTCAAGCTGCACAAGCAGCCAGGTCAGCTGCGGAAGGTCTGAAGGCCAGGCACAATAGGCACTGTTTGCCACGCATGGCGGGGTTGAGGCTGTTGCGTTCCTGGCCATATTTGTTTAATAATTTAATTTAATAACCGAGAAAACTATTACTTAGAAAAGAATTTGCTCTTCAGTGGAGAAATGTTATCTATTAATAGTGCGTGTGCATTTGAAACAATGTTTGAAAGAGGACCAGGATTCCCTGAAGTGTAACAATAATTCAGTACTCTCCAGTGTTATGAACCTCGGATGCATTAGCATTGGTTCAATGTCCATCACAGGGAAGTATGGCACCATGTATGGTGCGAGTGCTGCTCCTCATCCCCTCAAATCCCACTCACACTCCTTCCCTAACCCACATCCCTGCCAGCCTCCCCAGACACCCCACACCTCTGCCACACATCCATACCGGGCATCACTGACCACTTAGCAAATGTGTCAGCACTGAGCCTCTGTGTGATCTCAGAATCCCTTAAAAAAGTGGGCCCCAGCCCCGCTGGTGCGGCTCAGTGGTTGAGCATCCCGTGCACCAAGAGGTCGCTGGTTTGATTCCTGGTCAGGGCACATGCCCAGGTTGTGGGCCTGATCCCCAGTGTGGGGGCGCGCAGGAGATAGCCAATTGATGTTCTCTCTCACTGATGTTTCTATATCTCTCTCCCTTTCCTTTCCTCTCTCTCTAAAATCAATAAAGAAGAAAAAAAAAAAATATATATATATAGGCCCCAGGTAGTCTCTTTCAGTCAACTGTTATAGAGGAGGAAACCTATCAAACATCTGAGATTTATCAAGTATTGACAACTTATCTAGTCAGTTTAGGCAAAGCAGTTCAATTTTAAATACCAGTCAAATTATTTTTGGGCATGATATAAATAAAAACAGTTATTTTAACTTTTCAGTTCACTGTTTTAGCACAACATTGGCAATGTTTGAACAACTAACTCTATAACTAAGTACAGTATATTAATACAAGTAGCATTACACGAAGTGACGTTAATTGTGAAAGAGTTGACAAGCAGGATCCTATCAGCTAAGTGTGGATGTATCCAGACCTCTCTTGCTTTGAAACAGATTTCTCACTAACCTTTGTCCTTTGCTGTCCTCCCAGCATACAGTATACAGTTGATCCTTGAACAACGCAGAACTTAGGGGTCCCCATCCCCATGCAGGCAAAAATTCGCATAGAACTTTTGACTCTCCAAAAACTTAACTACAGTTGCCCTTGGCATCTGTGGGTTCAAGCAATTGCAGACAGAAAACAACATTTTTGTTGGGAATTCGCTGTTGGGAAACCTTGGTTGGGAATGTGAAAATACAGGGTGGACAAAAGTAGGTTTACAGTGAGTATGCAAAATACTGAGTTCATTCTTGTATTGTTATTTATTAATTATTGTACTATTTTCCATTTGAACAACCGTAAGCCTACTTTTGCCCCACCCAGTATTGTTTTTGATCTTTGGTTGGTTGAATCCCTGATTCTAAACCCCATAATATGAAGGGCTAACTGTATTTATTGAAAAAAATCTGTATATAAGTGGACCCGCGCGGTTCAAACCCATGTTGTTCAAGGGTCAACTGTAGTTGTTTTCCGCTCCATGAAATTCATTACCAGCATTGTGGCACATGGAGAGACCTGTGACCCTACATCTTTTTTGGCCATCTTCCCTATTCACTACTGCTGAGTAGTTTTACAACTAGGGTTCATTTAGTATGGAAGGGGAAATAAATCTCACCCTCATGACATAGACCAATTATAGACATAAAAATACCTGAGATCCATCTCTAGCAGCATCGTTGAGGTAAATGGCACTTGGGAACGTGCTTTATCCTTTTCTCCCAACTCTCTGTTGACATTACGTACACTAGGATTTGTGACAACTGTTACTCCCCTAGACTGGACACCCAGGGATATAGGACCCCTTCTGTCCCCCCTTTGTTCTACCCTTCTCAGTCTTCTTTGACAGGTGCAGAAATAGAACTGGGGAGGGGCAGAAGTGAGATTGTTGGCCAAGCACAGTCTCTAAGACTTTAGACAATTGGGAAAGGCATAAAAATAAAAAGAACAAAACAAAACAGTATGAAATCAACACATGAAATGCACAGAGAAGGTAAAAAATGCTTTCCATTTTTAGATGCTTGCTTTCTTACCAACACCAGGGTCCCATTCCTGTTCCTGTGGGGTCCCACTCTGGTGTAGTCCCCTTAGTCTTAGCCCCTGCCGGGCTTCTGATTGGCCTGTTTGTGTGAATGTGGATGTCCTGCCTATCCATGAACTTGAGACATGCGCAGGTATAGATGTGGCCCAGCAGCTGTGTGTGAGTGTTCTCACCACGCCGTCTGTGTCCTTCTGCACGAGCTGCCAGCTCCTTCTCTCGTGTTCGTTGCCCCCTGAGGTGCCCTGGCAGCCTGAGGCTGGAAGCAGGCATCCCGATGTGCAGTTTCCAGGACAGCTCAACTCCTCAGGCAATGAAGGTCATGTCATAACTGACTCATTCATTCTCTTTTGTTTTGAAAATTAGAGAAGATTTTATTAAAGTAAATTTCTTACAACGGGACTTTTGATCTAAACGTCTCAATCTTGTGTTAGATAATAATCTCACTGCTCACACTATTCAATGATTCCTAATGCCTCATTTGCAGGTGAAATTAATATTCCATATGGTTGGTCTGATCATTTAAGCCTAAGCCAACAGGAGGAGGCATGCTGATTTGAGTAGAAGTTTGGGTTGCAATGGAATGAACTATTGGCTCAGTATCAGTACTTTGATATTCTCATGGCCGATGCTGGAGGCATGCAATAGGGCAAATTGTTTTTATTTTGGGGTGGTGCCTTTGCAGTAACAGACTTGTTTTGGGTATAAGGTGCCATGAAGATCATTCTATCATTCATTAAATATTTCTTTTTAGATTCCTATTGTGTACATAACACTGTGCCCAGAGCACCAACCATTCTAATGGTTGTTAGGAAAGCAGTAAAAAAAAAATAAAATATAAGAGTTTTAACTCCACGTTAGTATGGAATTGCTTTCTGGATCCCAAGCACTGACTATTGTCAATGTTTTGAAACTCCCTGGTTGCTTGACATTTGTTAGCATTTGACAGGGAGCCATCTAACCAAAAGGTCCTTCACTGAATCTTTGGCCCATCATCAATTATGACTATCAATTATGACTAAGTTCATCATCAATATTCAGTTAACAAGGAAAGAATATATTTTTTATGTAATGGGAGTTCCAAAGCTCATTTTTATTAATATAAGAATATCAAGATTAATATTTGTTCCTTAGCATATTGTAGTGGACTTTCATACATATTTTAAGAGAAGAATCTGACAGTTTAGGTAGTCTGTCAGATAAACTCCAGCTTGAGTGTTATGTCAATAGAATAGTGTCCTTAAATGTTCATGTTATTATTTGCCTTCTTTTGATGGCAGTGTTCAGGAGGACACTTCTAGTTCATACACGAGCCATGAACAAATCAAGGTAGGCAATATTTTGTTATGATAACCATAGGAATAATTTTCCCTCTACCCTTCTGAGTTCTTGGGTGAGACCCCTTGTAATAAAAGACAAGTTAGCAAGAGAAAAACAAACATGTTTATTAACATGTGCACCTCATGTATACATGGGAGAGACTCAGGGAAAATGAGTAACTTTCTGAGGTGGCTTAGAATCCGGGATTAAATACCATCTTAACAGGGAAAGGGGAGGGGGGATGTGGCCCTCTTAGGGGAGAGTAAATGAATTTTAGGAAAGATGAATGGGTCCTCAGAAGAATTAATGGGAGGTAGGATAGTTTGTAACAAAGTTTGTCTGAGTGTAGTGTTGACTTCCAGTCTCTTCTCCTGTGATAAGAGTCACCGTCCCTGGTTGAAGAAGCTCCTGGGAGTGGAATGATAATAATTGGGTTCCTTTTGGAGAGTCGTCTTCAGGCAGGTAAGGGGAGACTGGAGAAAGCCTCTCCCTGCATATACTGTTTTCAGATATCTACAGCTCAAAATAATCAATATGCCAAAGTGGCATATTTTGGGGTGGTGTCTTAAACTCCTATATCATATATCGGGGTGATCTATTCTGCTACCTTTCATAACAGATAACCCCAAATATCACTGGCTTAACACAACAAAAGTTTATTTCTCACTCATGAAAAGTCTAAGGTAAGTCAGAGCAACTTTCCCAAAGAGCTGCTGACTCCTCATCCAGGAAGTATCCATCTTATGCCACACCCATGCCAACCTGCTCCTTTGTGACCACGGTGTCAGGGGAAGGGAGGGCTGGACAGTGGAGCAATGACAATTAAATGCTTCCACCAGTGAAGTGTAGCAGAGGAGATGTGTGCCACTTCCAGACCCAGGGAAGGACTGCAAATCACTTGGCCACATTTGGTTTCAAGGGAGTAAGATACTGTTCTTTCATGAGCCTGATAGTAGAGGCTATCTAGACACTGATGTAAAGGATGCTTGTATGTTGGCCTACTTTAGACCATTAGAAAATCCAGGAGAACTTCTGTCTCTCCTTTGATTAGTGAACTGTAAAAACAAATAAATGTGCTAAATGAGGTGTTGTTTTTTTTTAGTGTGATGATGATGAAATAAATGTGGGAAATGCTTCCAGATTATTGAACTGGCTATGCCACAAGAATTAAAAGTAACTATTGATAAGCTATATAAATTGGTATCTTCAGAAATATGAGCACATTCAATGCCTTAAGGGAGACCATATTTAGACTTCTTGTTGGAGGACTCATGAGCTCTGGTTGGCAGATGATGGTTTCCCCAACATGTCCATGTCTTAACCCCTGGAACTGTGACTGTTGTGTCACATGGCAGGGAGGAATTAAGACTGCAGATAGATACTAATCAGCTGACTTTAAGATAAAGAAATTACCCTGGATACTTGGATGGGCCCAATATAATTCCATGGGTCCTTTAAAGTGGGAGAGGGAGGTGGAAGAGGAAGTCAGAACCAGAGAGATGGCAGCATGAGGAAGACTTGGGCTGACTTGCTGGCTTTGGGGATGGAGGAAGGAGCCATCAGCCAAGGAGTGTGAGTAGGCTGTAGAAGCCGGCCAAAGGCAAGGGCATGGATTCTCCCCTAGAGCCTCCAGAAGGAATGCAGCCCTTCAGACACCTGGATTTAGCCCACTGACACCCATTTCAGACATTTCGTCTCTAGAACTGTAAGATAATAAACTTGTCTTTCTTTAAGCCTCTGAGTTTGTGGTGATTTGTTAAAGCAGCAGTAGGAAATTAATACATGTCCCATGGCCTCTCTGGAAGGATTGGGGCAAAAGATGGCATTTCCTGGAAGACTATGCATGAAAAATATGGAAATATATTCTCTTCTTGTTGATATCCTTCCAAATAGGAAGGAAAAAGAGAAAGCTGGAACAGCACATTTTCTGGGAAAATAGTAAAGGTGCATCTTTTCCATACTACTCGTAAGTAGGCTTGTCAATCTGTTGAGAAACTTATGCAGAGTAATAGGAAAAGAAGAAAACAGAAAGCACCAATTTTATTAGAATTTCACATGGCCTTGGAAGAACTAAGAGTTTATGGCTAAAATTTAGCAAGTATTAAGAGGAGTGAATAACCGATGGTTTGGAACAGGTGAGGGTTGGGGGTGATATGTCAGAAAATGGCCTTGCGTATGATGCTTTATTTGGTTAGGGAGAAAAAGAAGAGATTAGGATTGTGGATAATGTGCACAACCTGTCTATCTTGAATGTAGACAGGGTGTAGCCAAGGTGAGTAGCAAAATTCCCAGTTTCTAAGGAAGACTATGTATTCCATTACAAAACTATCTTTGTATTAGTGCATAACGATATAGTTTCTCTCTCTCTCTCTATATATATGAATTTATGTGAACATATATGAAAAATATAAACATATATATTTCAGTTCCTTAAAAATATTCCCAAAGAATATAAAATACAACAGAGTTGTTATTTAGAATTACCAGCAGCTGGAACACACAGTCGGCCCTCGTTTATCGCGGTTAATCAGTTCCAGACTTTACTGCGATAAATGAATTTCCACAAAGTAGGATTCTTTATTTATAAATCGAATATTTTCGCAGTTAGAGCAAGAAAACCTGTTTATGACCTTCTAAATACGTTTTTTAACATTATTAGAGCCCTCTAGACATGAAATAGCACCCTTTAGTCACCATTACACTCGTATTACCCAATATATTAGACAAAATAAGAGAAAATAAGACATATTCGACGTTACAAATATCATATTATTATTGTACATTTAGTTACACACATACAGTTCTTACACACAACCACTAACCTATGAAAATAGTGCAACTTGTTCGATGATGAAGCGATGAAGATGAAGAGATGTACTGTGCAGCAAAGAAGAGCAAGGTTACTGCTCCTCCGAAGGCACGACCTCAGTAGGAGAGTCTCCAGGTGGTGCAGTGTCTTCAGCAGGTGCGTCGTCTTCTCCCGCTGAAGGAGCACTAGGAGTAGGCAGTGGGTGTCTGGGTGCGCGGCTGAAGAACATCGTGATAGGCAGTTGCTGGCGCTGTCTTTCCATATGCGTGAGGAGGCTTTCATAGGGTTCTATCGCTCCATCACGTGCATTCCGGAACCACAGTGCACACATCATTTGTGGATCCCATTCACCAATCACGTCCTGTACTACCCTAATAGTTCTCACGACTTTCGAGAGACGCTCAAGTGTAAGGTCCTCCTGACCCCCAGGAACCTCTGGCTGCTCTTCCTCCTCCTCACTCGCAGACTTAGTCATCTCCACCAGATCCTCGTCAGTTAAGGGATCCGAATGTGTCTCCAGCAGCTCATCCACGTCATCACGGGTCATATCCACGAAACCTTCTCCTCCCAGCATCCGGGCTAGCCTAACTGCCTTATCCACTGCCGAGTTGCTTATATCCTCTGGGGTGAATCCTCTGTAGTCGTGGACAATTTCAGGCCACAACATCTTCCAGCTGGCCTTCACAGTCTCCGTCTTTATGTCCTTCAACACAGCCTGGATGTTCTTCAGACAGGTCGCGATGGTATACTGCCGCCAGTACTCCTTCAGCAAGAAGTTCTCCTCAAGGTCCATGCCTTCAACGAGGTGCTGCAGGGTGTTTCGCATGTAGAGGGCCTTGAATGCATGAATAACGCCTTGATCCATGGGCTGGATCAGCGAAGTGGTGTTGGGAGGGAGGAACTCGATCCGCACACCATCGTAGGATAGGTCTTGCGCATGACCTCCAGCATTGTCCATGAGGAGAAGGACATTAAATTCGAGTCCCTTCTCCGCGAGATACAGCTTGACTTGGGGGATGCAGCACTCGTGGAACCAGTCCGATGACATCTGCTTTGTGATCCAGCCCTTGTCGTTGTGCATCCAATGCACTGGCAGCAGGTTCTTGTTTTTATTCTTCAGGGCCCTGGTGTTCTTGGCCTTGTAGATAAGGACAGGCTTGAGCAAAAATCCCTCAGCATTTCCACACATAATGATAGTCACGCGATCCTTATACGCCTTGAAGCCACGGACCTTGGCCTCATCCTTGAAAATGAATGTCCGGGAAGGCATTCTTTTCCAGAACAGTCCTGTTTCGTCCATATTGAACACCTGTTCTGGATGATACTTGCCCTCCTCAAGGATCTTCTGGAACGTGTTGTTCATGTAGTCCTCTGCTGCAGGCTGGTCAGCAGAGGCAGCTTCTCCGGGAGAACGACACTCTTCAGATGACACCTCTTCTGGAACTTCTCGAACCAACCCTTGCTCGCCGTGAAATCCATGAACATTGCAGAAGAGGGTCCTGGTTGAGGTTCGTCCGCTGTAAAGCGCTGATAGAGCTGCCTCACCTTCTCCCGGATGACCGGCGAATCCAACGGAATGTTTTTCTTGCAGCTGTCGCTGATCCAAATGGCTAGGGCAGACTCCGTTTTCACTATGAACTTATTATGACTTGTCACGACACGCTTTGCTTCCTTGTTGAAACAGACAGTAGCCGCTGCACGGATGTTCTTTTCATCTTTACGGATGGAGCGAACGGTAGACTCATTCAAGTCGTAATGGCGGGCAACCTCCACGATTTTGTTGCCATCTTTGATCATATCCAAGAGTCTCACCTTCTCCTGGAGGGTAAGCATCTTCCTCCGGCCCTTAGTTTCATCGTCAGAAGGCTTAGAAGAAGTAGCACATTTAGGAGCCATCGTGGGGTTTAGATAAAAGTTCTCAGAAACTGCAAACACTTACAAGAGCAAAGATGCTTCTGATGCATAGCTATGTAGAAGCGTGTGTGAGAGAAACGAACTTGCCTGAGGCTGAGCCAATCAGTGGCCAGGATAGGAAGAGGCTAGCCAATCAGTGAACAGCACGCTCTGATTGGCTTGGTTTCACCACACCCGATTTTTTGGAAAAAAGTTACTGCCTACCCACAAGGAGTAGTTGAGTGGTTGCATCTGGTGTTGAAGGATTCCTGGGGTGCTCGAATACATAGGCCTACAGTCCATACGTACAGTCATTTTAATTTTAATTTTAATTGTGATACAGGGGTGTATAATTGACTCAGACAACTGAGCGTGCGCTGTATCATTTTCACTGTCTCGATCAACTTTTTAATGAATATATTTGAAAAAACCGCAATAGAGCGAAGCTGCGAAAGTCAAAGCACGAAGTGGTGAGGGACGACTGTATACAGAAAGACAAGAATTTGGCCCAGAATAAGAAACTATTGAAGACTGCTCAGTGAGCAGCCCCAAAGATTACCAATGGTAGACACCCAACTTGGCTTATTTGAACAATTATTGCTCTTTTATCAAATTTCAATAGACAAGTATCCTTTTCTATTTGTGAAAACTCTGCATTGAACAGAATTAGAAATACTTTCAAAGCTCCTTTCTGTTGATGTTACCTGGTGCCACCTGTCACTATTCTCCTCCCCACCACCTCCCCTAATTACCCGAAGCCACATTCTGCTCAAGAGTGTTATATTTTGGTCATTAGTAGCTGCTTTACAATACTGATGACAAAAGACAGCTAATAGTTCTATTTATTTATTTTCACTGCCACAAAAAGGATTTCAGGTGCGTTGCAAAAATACATGCAATACAACAAGGTAAAACCAAGTTTAGCAAAGAGAGGAAATTAGGACAAATGGAAAATAAAGGTGAGAAAAAAATAAGAAGCTGGGAGTACATACAAAATGTGCTTCATGAGGCTCTGAGCCCTTGTCAGGAGTGGACCCCACATTTGGCCCTGGCTTTCTAGCAACCAGCTCAAAAGGGAGAAAATGATCAGTCCCATGAGTCACAGGTCTGTTGGTCAGGAATAGCACAGTAATTCCTGGAACTTAGACCAGAGAGAAATTTCTCCTATGGGCTCCATAAAGAGGACCCCTGTGGAATTCAGTGAGCAGAGTCCTCAGCAGCACCCTTCCTCAGGGCTGTGTCTCGTCGCATCCTTCAGCAAGGGCCTGCCACATCGCATGCCAGCAGAATGCAGCAAAAACCCTCGACAGATGATCAAAGGGATGTAATCTAGGCTCTCTATGCATTGCTGGTTTAACCACAGCATAGATAGAGGTCTAGAGGAATGGATAGGGGAGCAGTCCTCCATAAACACTTTCTTCTCAGCTAAGCCCTGCAGCAGTTAGATGAGTGTGCGTTTTCTTCCAGGAGCTTTAGAGAAAGGGTGAACAGTTGAAGGCATTTGCAGAGAGCTTCAGGGTCTGGGAAAGAGCTTAGTCTCCTCTGTTGTGGTTCAGAGCTCCAGAAGAAGAACCCATCAGGCCCAGCTTAGGTGTTGGGAGGAAGGAGGGCGTGTGGCATGTGTGATGTGTTACAGGGGGTGGGAGGCGGGGTCATGGTGCTATTGGGTCTCAGGTTCCTCCAGTCCTCTCCCAACACATGCAGTTTAGCTCTTTACCCTCTTGCCTTCAATGGTGCCAGGTCTGGTGAGTCAGCGGGGAGGGCAAATTCCCCTCTGTGTGCTGAGGATCCCGAGGAGTGAGCTCGATTGGCTGGGGCCCCTGAGCCATCAGTGAGGATCAGAGGTCTTCATCACAGGCTCCCTCCCACCTGCAGGCCTCTTCTGAGGCCCCTGGTGTTCATCTGGCATCCTGACAAGTTGTAAACAACGATGGCTAATGCTGCCCTCCTGCAGCCCAGCACCTGCCTCTCAAAAACTCCTGAGGCCTCCGTGGGGCTTGGGACCTCTCCAGGCTCCCCAGTAGGCCACTCACGTTTCCCCAGCAGCACTGTCCTAGTCCACTTTTGGCAGAAAGAGGAAATAATGAACACGTGTCTTTCCAAGAATATTCCAATTCATTCTCCACACTACAATCACTGTGGTCTTTCTAAAATGTAAATCTCGTGCTGTCGCCCTGCTGCAAACCCATCCACAGCTTCCCGTGCCTTCAGGGTACAGCTGCTGGTTTGTAGTAGGGTTAACAAGAGGCTCAGCTGACCTCTGCAGGCCCCCCCCTCCTTCTTCTCCTTCCCTCCCCTGCCCACTGTTGCTCTCAGCTGTCCACACTCTTCAGTTCCGTGACCTTCCCATATTCTCTTTCTTTCTCCAGGCCCAGGCACATGCTATTCCGTCTTCTTGGAAAACTGTTTTTTTGTTAATCCTCACCCCGAGGATATTTTTCTATTTATCTTCAGATAAAGTGGGAGGGGGAGAGAGAGAGAGAGAGAGAGAGAGAGACAGAGAGAAACATCAGTGTGGGAGAGACACATTGACTGGTTGCTTACCGCACAACCCAGACCAGGGCCGAGTCCAGGGACAAACCACAACCGAGGTACATGCCCTTGGCTGGAATCGAACCCGTGACTCATTGCTCTGCGGGCCAACGCTCCACCACTGAGCCAAACAGGCCAGGGCTGGAAAACTGTTTTTATCCTTTTTACTCATTAGGCTGGCCTACGCCTACTTACACAGGGTGGGGGAAAATGAAAAATAATATTGTTTGTATAGAAAATAATTCAATAATTAATAAATAAGAATGCAAGAATAGCCTGTGTTTAGCACGCTCACAACTGCAAACCTACTTTTGCTTCACCCTGTATCTCAGGTAATAGCCCAGAAATTAATCCCTCCGGGACTGGTCCTGGAGGTGCCTCTGCTGGGTACTCCATAGCATCTGTTGCCCTCTCTAGGGGCAGCACTGTGTTAGTTAGGAAAATGCCAGTTGTAGGGACAAAGTCCAACATTTCGGTGGCTTAACGCAATGGTGTTTTATTTCTCCCTCATCCAAGCGAGCAGTGCAGGTGCTCTGGCTGTTAGGTGTTCTCTCCTGGGCGACCAAGTCCCCAGCTCTTCCCCTGCTGTGGCTCTGCCATCCTCTGGGGCCTTCAGGGCTCAGCATCCAGCGGGGACAGCGGCTGACAGGCACATCTTCCCCCTACTGCCCTGACGTGGATGCGCCCTGTGGCCCTCTGCTCCCGTTCCTTTGGCAGGACATGGTTCGGCCTGGTTGCTGGGGCAGCTGCGCCCAGTGACAGTGTGATACTAGGGAAGGAGGACCACACAAGCACCTGGCGTGCCTTATTTCAACTGCCTGTGACTCCTAGACTCTGAGCTCAGTGAAGAAAAAGCAGGTGATGGCACTGCTCACTGCTACATCCCTTTGCCAGCTCCGTGCCTGGCACTGGGGTGCAGGGATTGCCCCGTGAGTCAGAGTCGGCGGTGCCGGCCCGCGGAGGGAGTGGGTCACTAGACAGTGGTCCTCTCGTCTCCGCCCCGACACGCGTGAGTGCTGTGGGCAGAGCCATGCACGAGCCCCTCTGCAAAGAGTTGCCTCCCTTCACAGGAAGGCCGTCGTGGGGGACAGAGAGGCTCTGGAACCACAGGTGCCCAGAAAGGCACGAACCTCCTCCTGGATGATGAGGCCTTCTGACGCAGGACTTGTGTGTCGTACTTCGTGGGGCAGAGAGATGTGCTCCTGTTAGAACTGGCCGATCAGCACCTGCCTGGGGGCGCAAGGCGGTGGTGCTGAACGCATTTCTCCCCTTATGAGCCAGCTACATCTTCACAGCCGTTCTGTGTGCATGTTGGTGTGAGCGTAGAAGGCAATCATGGATGAAGGTGTCTGGGTGGAAACGAAGGAATGAAGCGGCATGATGCTTAATTGATGAAGGAGATTGGGGAAATATAATCCACGGTCTGAAGCAGCGTGGCTCTCGCTCCGAAAAGCCTCAGGTAGGATAGTGGCGCTTTGACTTGTGCGATTGGGGCCCTCTGCCCTATACTTTGAGGCCCCCAAAGTGACCCAAGGTAATGACACGAATGAAAACACTCGAGTGTCCGGTCCCCACAGTCCTATGTAGGGAGGAAGTCTACTCCTCTCCCCAAGGCCCCTTTCTTCTGATAAGTCCAAGAACCCCAGGGGTCCATACTCATAGCCTTTGGTGTCGCTGCAGGAACAGGGGGTGCGGTGGTCCCGGGCAGTGTCCTGCCCACTGCAGGCTTGGTGCAGGCTGAGGTGTGACTTGCTATCTCTGGTCTTGCTGGTTTTCTCGGGGTTTGGGGGAAGGAGGAAGGCTCCCTTCTCCCTTCCCAGTGGTCCACTCAGCTGTGGGCACTGCAGGCCAGCAGAAGGTAGTCAGGTTACAGCCCTCTAGTGAGATTGTTGTGTTCTTGGAGGTGAAATTTATGAGTGCCAGGGCAGGGCAGATGGCCTTGTTTGATGCCCATGCTACTTATGGTTCAGAGCCAGCCCCTGGGCCCGGTTCTGTGGATCCTCAGGGTCAAGCTGACGGCAACCTCACTACCTCTCCCAGCCCACAGCTTTGGTTATGGCCACTCCAGGCCTTAACAGGTGCCTATGACTTTGAACTTCAAAGATGTTCATGGTTTTTTTTCCTCTAGGAAGACCCAGGATATCCCACCCCTTCGCAGGGACCACTTTTCTCTGAACAATGGGTTCCTACATCCTTACCACAAACACACACTAACATTTATGAGTGCTTACTATGTATAGGCATTAAGTCTTTTATATGGATTATCTCATTTAATCGTCACAGACGCTCTATAAAGTATGCCTTAATATCGTCCTCATTTTATTTAAGAGGGAATTAAAGCACAGAGAAGGTAATTGACCCAAATTATCCAGTGTCCTGTTTGAACCAGCACTCCACACTCGGCTCTTAGCCTGCTCCAGGGCTGCTCCATTTATACAAGAGCAGAGTCTTCTCAGAGCCCACATGGGCTGCAAGGCCACTGCCTTTACTGCTACAATGAAGACGTTTAAAAAATACGAACTGAATCCCTCCAACCCCCACTTCCTCATCCCTCTTCCGGGGTGTCTGCTGATAACAGCTTGGCATGCGTCTCTTCTAAGCTTTTCCAGCCTTTACAAACACACCCGTGTGTTTCTCCAAAACCGGAATCATTTCTACAAAATAAGGAGTGGAATGACTGGCAGTGTCTTTTGCAAAAAAGTATTTTGCAAGAGAGTTTAATCTCTCTGAACTGGGCACCTCACTGGTTTATAATTCAGAGAGGTTTTCACTGCGCACCTTAGTAAAAGGAGCATCCCTGCTATAGGCCGAAAGTTTTGTCCCCCCAAAATATATATGTTGAAATCCTAACCTCCAAGGTAACAGTGATAGGAGGTGGGGTCTTGGGGAGGTGATTAGGTCAGGATGGGAAGCCCTCACGAATGGGGCTGGTGCATTATAAAAGAGGCCTGCTAGAGGCCCGTCACCCCCCACCCCTTTCCACTAAGTGTGGGTACAAGGCAGCTGTCTATGGCTCAGAAAGCCAGTCCTCCTCAGACGTGCAGTGTGCCTGGGTTTTGATCTTGGACTTCCCAACCTCCAGAACTGTGAGGGATACATCTTGTTTAAGCCCCCAGCGGGTGGTATTTCTGGCAGCCCAGAAGGAACGAAGACTAGCCCCCTTCATCTTTCCTCTCAAGGCCCTCTGTGTCTCCTTCCTCAGACTGGATTGGTTTGGCTTTGAAATGGAAGTGAGCACCAACAAATTAATTCCCTTGGACTCCCTGGGGGTGGCTAATTAACATATGAGGAGTCCAGATCTGAATCAACCCTTTAGGCCTGGTTAATAAGCATAGGAAGATTAGAAGGAAGTTTGGACTGGTGAAATTCATGGTGGGTATGCAGGATGGGCTATACTTTGCTGGGTTCAATGAAAATACTGTCCCTTGCTCAAAAGGCAGGAAAAAGTGTCGTTAAAGATACTGAGACATAATGCTTTTTCCTTTCTTCTGTGGACTCTCTCTCTCTCTCTCTCTCTCTCTCTTTTTTTTGTGTGTGTCAATTCTCACCTGAGGATATTTTTTCCATTGAGTTTTAGAGAGAGTGGAAGGAAGGGAGGGATTGGGGGGAGAGAGAGAGAGAGAGAGAGAATGTGAGAGAGACACATCAATGGGTTGCCTCCCGCACGCTGGGGTCAGGGATCGAACCTGCAACCCAGGCACATGCCCCTGACAGGGAATTGAACCCCTGATTCGTTGGTGTGCCCAGCCAATGCTCTAACCACTGAACCACACCAGCCAGGGCTGTGTTCTCCTTCTTGACCTGTGATGGCATTTTAGACATTTTACTTAATTCCATACTCTCTCAACTGCAGGGACATATATGGAGGAGTGCAAATCCTCACAGGCACCCATGGGGCACCCATGGGGGTGACTCATTTTCCCACAGGGCCTGTAGTAGGTAGTTAGACTGGCATGAGCAGAACAAGAATGATGGGCCAATTACAGAAGGTCACAAGGGTGGAAAGCCTGGGGTGCCTAGCAATGGATAATTGTAGGGTGGGACCTCATTCCCCAGGGTGCCTTTCCTCTCCTAGCATATTGCTGGTCATGTGGTAGACCCCTTAAAGGAGGAACAAGGGGGACAGAGAATAGCTTCGTAAGACTCACATGCAAGTCCTTGAATGACCACTCCCCTAAGCATTAAGCCCTCGAGATAACATCTAGGCCTCAGTTGTGTCTCAGCTCCAGGCCCAGAAAAGCAGCAAGGCCAGGCAGGACGTCAGGACCAGCTTCAATGACTGATGACCCCTGCCCTGGCACTGACCAGTCAGTGGAGACTATGAACCTGAAAGGACACACCTGGAAAGCTGATGAATATTCTATTGAGATCCTCCCCTGGGATCAATCCTAAAATCTCCATCCTTAAAAGCCCTTTAGGCGTGTCTTTTTGTTTTCTTTCTCCTGAGCTCCAAGGGCCCTTCTTTTGCCTCTGTAACTTATTTCCTGAGCCCACCCATCCCAGCTGGCTCACTTCTTCTATGGCTCACTTCTACCTCTGTGACTTTCTAAATAAACTTTTGCTTGTATTTGAGTCTTGACTCTGAATTCTTTCTTAGCCAGAATGCAAGTGCTGAGGTTGCTGAACCAAAGTTCAATCACTGGTAACATTTTGGTGCCATTTTGCCACTAACAGACCCATTGACTTCTAGGTTCTCTTCCTGCCAACCTCTGGCCCCACACACTGTGCCCCGATTGAGAGCCAGGCATCTCCTCATCACCCACAGTGAGTGGGTGACCCCCCAAGAATATTGCAGCTTCTGGCCTGGAGGTGCTAGGGACATGATTGGGCTGAGAGAGAAGCTTGCCCCTTCTAAGTCACCAGCTGTAGCACTGCCAACTTAGGATAGGGACAGTCACCTCCATGTGCCACCCAGAAACAGTGCAGGCACCTGCGCCTACCTGACAATCCCCCGTTCATGCCCTGGTCCCCACTGGGGACAAAGGGTGGCAACAGTCTGGAGTGGAACAAGGCATGGGGGGGCACATAGGGTCCAGGACACTGGGAGTGTGAGGGAACTTACATTTATAGATATTAAGATACAAATACAGCTCCTGGCACAAGGTAGGCAATCTGTATACAGAGTAGCTAATATCATCTTTGGCAGAAGAGAAAATACTAAGTGACATTTGATTTGGTATTTTTCATTATTTTTTCTCTTGCTTCCATTATTCTAATGTTAGCAGAATAAATGTAGAGCAGGCAAATAACCCTAAAATATCAGCGGCTTAAGACAAAATCATTTTCTTCCTTATCCTACTTGTCCCTGGTGGGCGGACTGGGTACTCTGCTCCGAATCACCATCGTTCTGGCTGAAACCCGGGCTGAGGGAGCTTGGCTGTTGCCGTGGCAGAGGAAGCTCTGGAGGGTCGTAGATCAGCAACCAAACGCTTGGCCGGACGGTGTCATCCATCATTCTGCTCACAGCTCGTTGGCCAGAACTGCTCATGTGTTTCACCCAAGTGCAGGGGGTCAGGAAGTATAATCTTACCATGTGCTCAGAAGGTGGAGAGCCAGAATCTTCGGTGGGCAGCATTAATGACAAGTATGTTGTAATAATAGCCACCATTTATTGAGCGCCTCTGCTATAGACTAAATGTTTGTACCCCCCACCACCCAATTTGTACAGAAACCTAATCCCCAAGGAGATGGTATTAGGAGGCGGGGCCTTTGGGAAGCGATTAGGTCATTAGGTATTGGGGTGGAGCCCTCAGTATGGGATTAGTGCCCTAATAAAAGAGACCCCAGAGAGCTTCCTACCCCTTCTGCCATAGGAGGACACAGTGAGAAAATAGCCACCTAGGAATTAGAAGTGGGCTCTCACCACACACTGAACCAGCTGGTGCCTTGATCTTGGACTTCTCGGCCTCCAGGACTGTGAGAAAGAAACGTTTGTTGCTTAAGCTACTCAGTCCATAGTATGTGACAGCAGCCTGCACTGACTGACCAAGACAGCCTCTTATGTGCCAGGGGCTGTGCGATGTGCTACAGTGTAGCTACACACACACAACCCAGTCTTCAAGAGGCCACGGATGGATGTACTGCACGTCAGAGAGGGGTTTACTTTGTATCATTTCTTGTGCTCTGTGGGCCAGTAGAACGAAGCCCTCACTTCGCCCATTGTCCCATCTGAAGTAGGGTAGAGCTTCTGGGCTTGTGTCGGGCCCCGGGCGCTTACACCTCAAGGGTAACTTGTCTCCAGTTGTATTCTTTGCCCTGTGAGATGTCCCAGTGAAACCTAGAAATGCTAGAAGGCTAGAGTCCAAGACCATTTTCTTCCTGGTCACTGGACCTTAAGACCCTAGGACGGGTTACCGCTGCCTTTGAAAACAGCTTTTTGGGTTTTAATTTTCCTCTGGAGGTGCAATGGGAAGACTCCCTCGTGCTTGGAACACTTTGTGGTTGACAGAACTCTCTCCCAGGCACCCAGGTATTCACAGCAGCCCCGGGAGGGAGGGAGGCAGTATCAGGAGTGGCTGTGATTTGCTCCAGGTGACTGAACCAGCCAGGGCCAGAGCTGGCGTGGACAGGGCAGCCCTGAGCCTTCAGACTGTGCTTTCTTCCTCCCTCCTTGCACAGATGCACTCAACAGCCTCTTCTGACAGTGTATTTGTTGTTGTTAATCCTCATCTGAGTATATTTTCCCATTGATTTTTTTTTTAGATAGAGTGGAAGAAAGAGAGAGGGAGAGAGAAACATTGATGTGAGAAAGATACATCAATTGGTTGCCTTCCGCACAACCCTGGCTGGGACCAGGGGCAGAACTTGCCACCCAGGTACGTGTCCTTGACCAAGAATCAAACCCAAGACCCTTCGGTCTGACGGCCGACACTCTAAACTGCGGAGCCAAACCAGCTAGGGCTAATGGTGTATTTTTAAATGCAGCCAGGGAAGCTCCCAAGGGAAAATTCCTCCTCTTAAAATTTACCGTGCTCCCCCACACATGGTCATTCTGGCTCCTTAGAATGTAGTATAATTGTGATCTGCTTTTCGAGAAAAGATTATTCTATTTAAGTGTCAAATTTACAAAAGAATTAAATTAGGAATTGATTTTAAAGACTACCACAAGCTTCCTTTAAACAGAAAGGTACCTTGAGGCATTTCAAATAACTTGATTTACAAACACTTTAGGAAAACATGTGCAGAGAGGAAGGTGGATGAGTGTGATTTATGTGGGCATAACATGTGTGCTGCTGCTAAACCTTGTACATATTTCTGTGACTCAGACTATCTTACTCTATCTGTTGCGATTATCTGTTTCCATGTCTATTACTACCATTGTTGCTGAGTCCCTTGCTGGCAGGAAGCACATCTTAATCGTCTGTGCATCTTCAGCATCCCGCAGAGTCGCTGACAGCTGGATTCATGTCTTATTTTCTTCCTATCCTGGCACCTGGTTCAGGGACTGGCATTCGGGGGCAGTCAGAAAACATTTGATGAATTGAAATAGCTATATACGTTTCCCTCTTTGGAAACAGTGTGGATTTTTGCGCTTATAAAAATCCTCTCATTTGTGTAGTTCATTAAAACAATTACTTAATGTTCCCGGCTGTAGGCCATCTGTGGAATGCTGGCTTCCCACCGATGAGTTCATTCACTGAATGCTATCATGTGCCAGGCACTGAGCTAGGAGCTGGGGTTACAGTGAGCAAGGCAGGTGGGGTTTCTGCCCACGTGGAGCTTCCTTCAAGGGGCAAAGCGGAGGAGTAAGAAGTGATAACTGTGCAGGTGTTGGTGGCAGGGGGGCACAGAGCGGTGCAGAACTGCTGTCTGAGCTGAGACACGAAGGACAAGGAGGAGTTAGTCAGGCAATGAGGTGGGAACAGGTTCTAGGGACAATGACCGAAAGGAATGCGGCAGAGACAGAGGCTAGAGAGGGAGGCGTGGAACGGGGAGGGCAGCGGCAGAGGTTGCCCGGGCAGGTTGGGAGCGACCTTCCTAACTGTGCAGAAGAGTTTGGAGTGGATCCCAAGGAGGGGGAGGGGAGACATGAAAGGTGATTCTGGCTGAAGCCTGGAATATGAATCAAAGAGACCGACACTAGGATCCGTTTGGATTCTTAACATCCAAGGGAGCATTTTATTGTGGAAATAAATGAAGACCAATCAAATGTGAACAAGCGGCCTATTTATTCAGATCTTGCTGTACAAGGGAGTCAGCCACCGTCACTTGCATTTTGGCAGAGACTCACAGGCAGGCAGAGGCGTGCGAAAGCTTCACGGTGGGACAAAGGGAAGGATGCAGGTGTGCCTGAGTGGTGGCAGTTGGTGTGAGGAGGCTGTACGCAGACTAACTGGCAGCCAGGAGTCCTGTGTGATTGATTAAGGGAGGACATTTGGCTTGTTGGTCCTACTTTGGAAGCAGGGACAAGAATTAGGAAAGCTGTCAGTGATTCTTCAAGTCCTGGCCATTTTCAGTCGATTGTTACAGAAGTTATCCTTTGTCTCCTGGACTGTCGCTGGAGATAGCAGTCTGGCTTCTGCAAGTCTGACATGTAGCAGACTGGCTTCTGGCTGGTTACTGTAGATAAGGGGTTGGTTTCCTAGGCAGGTTGCTTTGACTTGTGGGTCAGAGTCCTATGTTTATATGTGGTCGGGACCTTGTCTGTATAGTCAATCTCATTATCATCAGGGAGAACTATTTACAGTGGCAGGTATTTAAAATAGAGTTGAAAATAAGAGCAACCACTTTCATTAATGTGTATTAAATTCCCCTAAGCATGGATCCCTAATTATACAATTATCCAATTAAATGATCTTAAACACATCATATTTTATTTAGAGATCTATTTAATATACCTGACTTCATTCAAGCACTCCAAATGTCTGACTGGGAAGACTTATAAACCTAACAGGCCACAGCTTCCTAAGCACTGAAGCATTTCTTGCAAATATAACGAAACAAAATCTTAAATGTTGTAAGTCATATTCTTTTTTAAAGTTGAGGTATAATTGATGTATAACATTATATTAATCTCAGATGTACAGCATAATAATTCGATATTTGTATATATTGCAAAGCGTATTCGTTTGAACATTGCCCAAAGCTTTAGCAACCTGATCAAATTTTAGTACATCTTTAAAAACTTAAAAAAAAACCCCAAATCTGAAATAAATCACAGGTTCACCAATATGCCATATTAACTACTGCATTTTACATTACAAGGATACACAGAGTATCCCAAAGATTGCAGAACTTACTCCTCTAGTTAGCAGTATTAAATTACAGGTTTAAGGTACTTATTTTTTTTTTAGCTATCTCAGATTGTAAAATCAGTTACTCAAATAAGAGGAGCAGTTTACCACCTCAGGCAGGCTAAGGTTACTTGGTCAAAATTTTAGGAACACAGCATTGTTACCTATCAATTATATTCGAGACTGGGACCTGGGTCCTGGTACAACCTACCTCCTGGATGATTCTACCCATGCCTCCTTTGTCAGTGAAGTTCTGTCTTCCATTGTTGACAGACGCCTTCTAAGCCCACACCTTTCCCTGGGATTTATTGCAACTCAGTGCATTCCATTTTCCTTGGGCATCTTTCACCATTGCTCATGATTTTCCTCACCTTCCTTCAGCTCTGACCACCTGCGCATCGGCTAATTTGTCACTTGATTGGATTAACTGACTCTTTACTTTCACATTGGATTCTTTATTTTTTCGTTTATTTATTTATTTTGCAATTTTTATTAATTTATTTTTGTTACAAATGTTTCTCCTTTTCCCCCCATTGACACTCTCCTCCAGATCCTGCCTCCCCACCCCCAGCATTGTTGTCTACGTCCGTGGTTACACATAAAAGTTCTGTGGTTTATCTCTTCCCTCCCCCCATCCCCCTCTTCTGAGGTTTGTCAGTCTGTACCCTACTTCTATGTCTCTGGGTCTATTTTGTTTATCAGCTTCTATTGTTCATTATATTCCACAAATGAGTGAGATCATGTGATATGTGTCTTTCTCTTATTTCACTTAGCATAATACTCTCCAGGTCCCTCCATGTTGTCTCAAAGGATAAGAGATCTCTCTTTCTTACAGCTGCATAGTATTCCATTGTGTATATGTACCACAGCTTTTTTATCCACTTAACTAATGATGGACACTTGGGCTGTTTCCAGATTTTAGCAATTGTAAATACCGCTGCTATGAACATAGGGGTACATATTTTCTTTCTGATTGGTGTTTCAGGCTTCTTAGGATATATTCCTAGAAGTGGGATCACTGGGTCAGTTCAATTTTTAATTTTTTGAGGAAACACCATCTTGTTTTCCATAGTGGCTGCACCAGTCTGCATTCCCACCAGCAGTGTACTAGAGTCCCCTTTTTTCCACACCCTCGCCAGTAATTGTTGTTTGATGATTTGTTGATGCCAGCCATATCTTTATTGTTGAATGTATTACAGATGTCCCTCTTTTTCCCCCCATTGACCCCCCTCCTCCCCACTCCTGCCCCACTCATGCCTTCCCCACACTATTGTCTGTGTCCATTGGTTATGTATATATGCATATAAGTTCTTTGGATTTTCTCTTCCTGCCCCCCACCCCTTCCCTTTGAGGTTTGTCAGTCTAACAACCAATTTGTACTTCTTAATTCCTTCACCTTTTTGCCCATCCCCCCAGCCCCCTCCCATCTGCCAACCAACAAAAAGTTCTCTGTATCTATGAGTCTGTTTCTGTTCTGCTTGCTCATTTTATTTGTAGATTCAATTGTTGATAGCTATGTATTTATTGCCATTTTATTGTTCATATTTTTGTTCTTCTTCTTCAAGAAGACCCGTCAATATTTCATATAATACTGGTTTGGTGGTGATGAACTCCTTTAGCTTTTGCTTGTCTGGGAAACTCTTAATATGTCCATCAATTCTAAATGATAGCTTTGCAGGATAGAGTAATTTTGGTTGTAGGTCGTTGCTTTTCATCACTCTGAATATCTCATTGGATTCTGAATTCATTACATATTTTGCTCGCCAACCTGTCTGGCGAGTCAGGTTAGGAGGCTGTCCTGGTCAGGTGCCTGCATGTGTGGATGGAGACAATTTCAGAGCTACTTAGGGCAGAGCACAGGGAAGATTTAATGACTGATTAAATGTGGGGGGAGAGAGTAGAAGGAGCAGAGATGCTGCCCAGGTTTCTGGCTGGGACAACTGAGTAGAAATAAGTTTTACGTAAAAATCACTGACCACTTACTGAAATGAAATCTCCTATTGAAAGTTAACTCCTCTGTATGACTGATTTAATTAGCTAAACCTGTGGTACTTTGCAAGCAGGCAGATGCAGCATGCTAGAGGCAATCAGGTGGGCAAAGAGACCCAGCACTGAGAGTCAGGAAGCCGGGTTCCTTTCCCAGCTCCGCCTCTGACTTTCTAGTTGTCCAGGCTGGGCAGATCCTGTCTCCTCCCTGGGCCTCCCTTCTCCTCTGGTAACGAAAAACACACACTGAAAGTCTGAGTCCTATTAGCTCTAAAATACCTAAATCTGCCACATGAGAGAGTTGGATTAGACAAAGATTCATAAGCTTTTTTGATGATTTGATGAGCACCAAGGACCTTCTCCCCAGGAAAATGCATGAAGCCATTATGCACCCTCTCATGGGTTTGTGCATCACTCCCCCACACTCACAGATTAGATGGTCTCCAAAGTTCTTTCATGCTCTTAAATTCTCTGATTTTATGGTTCTGTGAACCAAGACATGCCCTCTTCAGCATTTTAAATCACCTTATCTCTTCCAAAGAAACAAGGATAAAAATGGTGCTGCCGTTCTTAGTGCTGAGTTCTTCCTTTTCCCTTTGAATTGCCCTGGTCACCTATTGAGTCCCGGGGGCAAAGGCTGTCTCTGTCTTGGTATTTGTTCCAGTGGCTAGAATGCAGTCGGATGTCTTATCATGCCTAATTATAATACTATGTATTACGGTATAACACCTTCTGAAAACTTGGATAAGTTTGGAACAAAGTTATAATATTTTAAAATCCTGTACAAAGTAGATGGACCACATTTAAGGGAATATACAATGGAACCTGGGCTTTCATGTTACAATGCAAAGTTAATTACACATTCTCAAGAAATTATCTCTAAGAATCCATGTCTCACAGAATATCAGACTATATATATATATATATATCAAGAATTATATATAAATGTAATATATTATATATATTCAAGAATTATTTGATTGATGACTAGACCTACCTGAATTCAAAATAGTAGCTTGATATTCACCGTTAGCTTCCTGTATGCTACCTGGAACTGCGATGGAAAGCTTTGGCTTAGATAGTCTTGTTTTCTAGTTGGCTGAGGATTTACTCCTTGAAGTAGTAAATCTTTTCTTTCTCTTTAACCATTTTAGAGAGATATTTTTCTGAAGCATGCTATACGCTTACACAGATTATCTGAGACATTGCCTCACTATGAGCATTGATTATCATATAGTATTATGTGGTAGTCTTTAATCATCTTTAGGCACAAGTAATCTTATTGCCTATTGAAGTATCTGCAGAACTCTTTGCCCCTGGACAACAGATTTCAGTTTTATTAGAGTTATCCAGGCACATAGTTCAAAGAGACAACTAATTCTTTGAGGTGTGTTAAGAAAAGCAGCGGTCTCCTTGCTCCTATTTCTCCTTCCCCACAGGGAATCCCTTTTACATTTTTTAGCGGACTTAAAAATGTCCTTTCATATCAATAAATAACACGGCTGTGTTGCTACTTGTTTATTTTCTCTCTTTTTGGCTTTAATCTATTGACTTCCCACTATGGAAGACGAAGATTTAACTCTTACCTTTCCCCTCCCTACCACACATACTTCCTACCTCCCAGGAAAACTTATCATAATTTTAACTAAGTCAATATTTAGTGTTTACATTATTATGACCCTATATGCTATTCAGAGCTTACCCATGTAGAAAACGACCATTACTTTTTCTTTCCTGCACAATTTTGTTTTCTCTCAAGTTAACTGTCTTTTTATTTTTATTTAGTTTTAATTTTTTTTTAAATCCTCACCCAAGGATACTTTTATATTTATCTTCAGACAGATGTGAGAGAGACACCCGCATCGATTGGTTGACACCTGCACGACTTCAACTGGGGCCGAGGACAAACCACAACTGAGGTACATGCCCTTGGCCAGAATGGAACCTGGGACTCTCTAGTCCGCAGGCGGGTGCTCTAACCGCTGAGCCAAACTGGCCAGGGCTATTTTTGTTTATTTTTAAATGTTTTTATTGTTTTCTTTTCTTTTTTTTTTATTTAGAAAGACAGAAAGGAAGAGAGAGAAATACCCACGTGAGAGAGAAACATCGATTGGCCGCCTCCTGCTGCCCCCTTTTGGGGATGGAGCCTGAAACCTGGGCTTGTGACCCAACTGGGAATCAACTGGGACCTCTCAGTCCATGGGACGATGCTCAATCCACTGAGCCACACCAGCTGGGCTAATTGTCTTTTAAAATAATTTGCTTCAGTTTTCTGTATATTTATTTCTGATTCAACCCATTGTTTGAATTAGTGCTTCTCAAACTATCTGTGATAAAGGGCAGGCTTTAAAAAAAATTTCTAATCTGCTACAGATACTTTTATAAAATACAACAAAAATACATTTCTAGAACAGTTCATGAATAGCAGCAGTGGGCCGACCATACTTTGGGCAGCGCTGCCCGAACCCCACTTAATCCTGTTAACACCTCTAAATACACTGAGTGTTCTGTCAGTTTTGTCTTCTTGAAGAAGCCTCTCTGGAACCTTCTGACATGTCCCTAAGGGTTGGCTGCCTTCTGTATACCAGCTGTACTGCTGTTTCTGGGCCTGGGTCCTCAGCTTTCTTTCTTCCTACCTCTTATTCTGGTTCCCGTTCCGTCCTCATTTTTGATTTATGCCCTTGTTTTTATGGAGCATATCCACTAATAGCTTCCTGGAAAAGGGTATGTGGAAAATAAATTTTTTGAGATCTGGAATGTCAAAAAATAAAAATGTTTTCATTTTACTCTCTTGACTGCTTATTTGGCTGAGTATAGAATTCTTGGTTGGAACTCATTCTTCTTCAGACAGCTTTCTTGTCTTCCAGCTTCCAGTGCTGTTGTTGACAAGTCTAAGACCGTTCTGGTCCCAGAATCTTTTTATATGACCTTTAAAAAAATTTTCTGGAAGCTCATAAGATTTTTTCTTTGACTCCAATATTATGATATTTCACATGATGTGGATTTATTTTCCTTTATTATGCTGGGTACTTTGTGAGCCCTTTATTTCTAGGGAATGTTCTTGAATGGTTCTCATCATCTCCCCTTTGTTTTCTCTTCCTGTAGTAATAAATACTACAATTTGGATGTTGGATCTGCTGGGTAGATCTCTCATATGAGGATTTTCCCTAGCAAATGGACTTGGTTTTCTGCTTTCTCCTTTGCTGACCAAGGAATCAGTATTCTCTAGACTGCTAAATTACCTGCTCTTCTAGCTTCCAAAATCCGTTTTATAGTAGTTTTTGTGGGATCTCCAAGGGGAACCAAATTAGGTAGGTGTGCTCACTCTGCCATCTTTACCCAGCACCTGGTGTCTAAGTACTGCTGTCTGCTTTCTGTTGTGCTCTGCCGTCATTTCCCATCAGCCAAGTTGAAGATGTAGCTGTTGGTTTCCAAAGGCTTTGGTGCCAGCCCCACTGATGGGCAAATCACGTTATCTCTCAGAAATTCAGTTTCTTCATCTATCTGATGGGGATGTTATAATACACACCCATGTGATTGTGGAGAAGCAAAGGAGGTAGCACTCAGAACAAGGTCACTGTCCCATAAATGGCAGTGGTTACTGCTACTGCTGTTGAAGCTTGCCCCTTGCCCCTTCCTCCTCCCTATCCCAGATAGGCTGTGGACTCAGAAATTGAATTGCCCAGCACATTAGACTGAAGTAAGACTCCTGAAGGGGGCGCTCTCCTAAGGTGTAATGGGTAACGGTTATTTCATGGACTTGGTGGCATCTGTTTGGCTGCCCAGAGACTTCGACAGAGCAGCCAGGTCCTGTCTCCGAAATGCGGATCTTATCTGCATGTCCTGAGGCTTCCTGGTGCAGAGCAGCCACATGCCCCGACTCGCTGGTGGCTCACAGGCCCAAGCTCTTGCTTGCATCTTTGTCCCTCCAGTTCCGCTCTGCCAGCCCTGCAATGCCCGGAGCTAATCCTGCCCTTCCTGCAGCGCTCACTTGGGCTTTCACCGTTTCTGGACGTTTTTCTTGTCTCCCCACTCTCTGATCCATGTCTTTTTTTTTTTAAATCCTCACCCGAGGATATTTTTCCATTTATTTTCAGACAGAGTGGGAGGGAGGAAAGGAGAGAGAGAGAGAGAGAGAGAGAGAGAGAGAGAGAGAGAGAGAGAGAGAGAAACGTTGATGTGAGAGAGACATTTCAATTGGTTGCCTCCCGCAGGACCCTGACCAGGGCCAGGGATGAACTGCAACCGAGGTAAGTGCCCTTGACCGGAATCGAACCCGTGACTCTTTGGTCTACAGGTCAATGCTCTAACCACTGAGCAAAACCGGTCAGGGCTGATCCAGGTCTTTTAGACCTTTTTAGTATGTCTTATGTGCCTCAGCACATCCCGAAGGTGCATGCCTCTGTCACAGACTCTACTGTGGCCCGTTACTTATCTTCCTCATCCACAGAATTGGGATTCTCTGTGGACAGAGCACCTGACCTTATTATCTTATTCTCAGCACCCAGTATGGTGCTTGGTGCATCTTAAGTGCATACAATTTTCGAAGTAAAATAATATTTGTTGAGTGAATAAATGAATGAAAATATTTCAAATAATACTTCGGTTTGCACATAGTTAAAGAATGAAATCCTCGAATCAAGGAAATTAAAAATGTAAGTCCCTTTGCAAATCTTCAGAGTTCAAAACTTCCCCTCAAATAACTAGATTTACTTGGCATTGCCCTTGAACACCTGTTTGGGCTGGGAAATCATGACTGAGGTGTTCTCAACGCTCTGATCCTCTTCTTCAGGCCAGCTAGCTGCCCAGCGCCTCCCACAGAGAGCAATCACCGAATTAGAGCTGTCCAGAGCAGACGCAGGCAGACCGGTAACTTCTCTAATCAGCCCAGCTATCACATTTCAGTCACATTCCTGGGTGCTCATTGCCCTTCCTAAAATGCAAGCTCTCTGCATGCTCTTTCCAGCCAAGTGAAGACTGGGCGAGCTTTACATGTCCAATGAAGGAATAGCTCAAAAGACTAGGAACAAAGCGTTTGGTCCCCCCAACACGCACAGCAGACATACCAGGGCAGGGTCTCCTGATCCACCAGCAGGTTCTGTCCGCCCCAGCTTTTATCCTGGTGGCCTCTCAAGGAATCTGGATTAACATAATGAGGTGCTTATGAACCAGCTCATTATCATCTTAGAAAACTTCAGGGCCGAATAAAACACCAGACTTTATGTTCAAGCTGTACTACCGACAGACATTTGTTTAATGAACTACTTTCTGCTTACAGATGGAGGTTGAAGTTGTATGCTCTAAAGGTCAGCCTGCATCTTCAGACTTAGAGGCAGGAAGAAACGATAAAGCACGATGCGCCGAACCTTGGTATGTTATCCCAAACACGGTGTTCAGCTCTGGTAGCATTCCTCCATCCCTCTCGTGGCCTCGTTGATGGAGGAGTAGCCAAGACAGGGATTCTGCAAACAGAGGAAGGTACTGAAGCAATTCACCTGCCACAGTGTCTGATTACAGTAGTTCCCCCTTATCCTCCGTTTTGCTTTCTGTGCTTGCAGATACCCGAGGTCAACCATGATCTGAAAATATTAAATGGAAAATTCCAGAAATAAACAACTTTTAGTTTTAAATTGCATGTCATTCTCAGTAGCATGAAATCTCACACTCTTTGCTCTGTCCCTCCTGGGACATGACTCATCCCTTTGTCCAGTGTACCTGTTAGTCACTTAGTAGCCGCCTTGATTATCAGAGCCACTGTCACGGTATCGCAGTGCCCGTGTTCAAGTTACCCTTATTTTACTTAATAATGGCTCCAGAGCACGAGAGTGGTGATGCCGGCAACTCAGATATGCCAAAGAGAAGCTGTAAAGTGCTTCTGTCAAAAGGTAAAAGTTCTCAATATAATGAGGAAAGAAAATTGTATTGTGAGGTTGCTAAGATCTGTGGTAAGAATGCATATTCTATCCATGAAATTGTAAGGAAGGAAAAACATTCTTTCTAGTTTTGCTGTTGCACCTCGAACTGCAAAAGTTCCAGCCATAGTGCATGACAAGTGCTTAGTCAAGATGGAAAAGGCATTAAAGTTGTGGGTGAAAGACCTGAACAGAAAATGTGTTCTGATGGACAGAAACGCGTTGCACCAGAAAGCGTTGAGCCTGTAGGAAGACTTTACAAGGGATCCCCGGAAATGCGTGGCATCAAGCCATTTACTGCAAGTGAAGGATGGCTACCCAGATTCAGGAATAGAGTTGGCATTTTATCATCTCACACCGTCACAAGAAGAAGGGTGAGTACAGTACAATAAGATATTTTGAAGAAGAGAGAAAGAGAGACCACATTCACATAACTTTTATTACAGTATATTGTTATAATTGTTCTATTTTATTATTGGTTATTGTTGTTAATCTCTCACCATGCCAAATTTATAAATTAAGCTTTATCATAGGTATGTATATAAAAAAGCAGTGTATATGTAGGGTGCTATCCGCAGTTTCAGGCATGCACTGGGGGTCTTGGGATGTATCTCCCATGGATAAGGGAGGTCGACTGTAGTGCTGTGATTTCAAATGTAAACAATGACAAACAACCTTCTAGATTTAAGATGAGAATTGGACTCTTCAAAATGGTTTCTATCTACTGTGGTACTTAGTGAATTGGACATTCTTGAATTGCAGTCAATTTTACATCCTAAGCATATTTTTAATTTCCTAATATGCGTTCATGTTTTACCAAGAGAAAGACCCATCCGTAGCAATCTTTTAGGAAAGTCGGAGGAAACTGACAAAGCAAGATCACAATGGCAGAGTTGACATTGAGGAACAAGTGACGGTGTTAAGCCGCTTTATCATTATTAAATGGAACAAAAAGTCATTAAATGCATATGAACCCAAAGCAAAATTGATCTGAAAAGTTAATCACCCTCATCAAGTCACATTTCTGGAAGTGTCCTCTGGGTGCAAGTTATCACTGCTTTTGAACACGGGTTCATTTCTTCAAGGGCAACAGACTCAGAGCTGGGCACAGCCCCGGTCTTTGGTTGGGGTGGAGGGGGAGGAGGATGGAAGACAGGATCCTCGACCACATTGATTCCATTTATGTTGCTCAAGACATCAGTTGTTGCATGGACTCCAACCAATTTGGACCCACAGATCTATTAAAAAATAATCTCTGTATTTAAAGAGTTTTCATTCTCATCTGGGGAGATGTAACATGTCTTTGTATTCCAGGTAAATTGGATTTAGTTGTTTAATGCTTTGAGCCACATACAGTCAGGGAGCTTTATTGAATAACCGTGTTGATTGATTCACAATCCCTTGGCTATAGGAAAGGCACAAGGGAGAGCTAATGATGGCCAGCCAAGTGTGTCCATTCCTTCATTGCTGCCCCGGGCAGGAGCTGTAAACTACAGACCTGCTCTCCCTCAGGCATCCAGAGTCCCCAGACTTGTCCTGATGTGGCTTTGCTTTTGTTCATCACCTGTAAACTGGACCTAAAAAGGTGTTTTGCACATTAAAAATACAGCCTTCTTCTTCACACATTAAAAATACAGACTCAGTGAAACTGAGGAAAACAGTTACACTTTATCCACTGCCCATTCTGTCCAGGGACGTACTAGTCATTTTGCCCATTTGAAATCAAATCTACACATTCTCAAGACAGATTGTATTATTCCCATTTTACAGATGAAGAAACTGTAGCTCGGAGAGGTGAAGTGACTTGTCCAAGATCTAGCAGGTGGTGTAGTCAGGGTTTAAACCCAGGTCTGTCTGATTCAAGAGGCATTTCTTTCCACCTGAATCAACAAAAGATTGTGTTTAAGTGCGCATGTGTGTGGTATGTTTATATTTATATCTCTATAAAATTGGGAGCATATGTAGATGAAAGCTGGATCAAAAAGTTAAACATAGAATTACTAGATGATCCAGCAACTCCACTTCTAGGGGTACACCCAAAAGAATAAGACGCAGGAACTCAGATACTTGAACACCATGTTCACTGCAGCATTATCTACAGTGGCCCAAATGTGGAAACAATCCAAATGTGCATTGAAGGATGAATGGATAAACAGAGTGTGGTATATACATGCAATGGAATATCATTCAGCCATAAAAAGGAAGGACATTCGGATACTGCACATGCTGTGTGGGTGAACCTTAAATACATTGTGCTAAGTGAAAGAAATCAGTCACAAAATGACAAGTAGTGTAGGAGTCCACTTATATGAGGTACCTAGAATAGGCGTGTTCACAGAGATGGAAAGTAGAATGGAGGTTACCAGGGGCTGGGGAAAGGGGACTCGGGGATTACTGGGTTACAGAATTTCCGTTTTGAACAATGAAAAAGCTTTGGAAATAGATGGTGATGATGGTTATATAAACTGTGAATATGCTTAATGACACTGAATTGTACACTTGAAAGTGGTTAAAACGGTGACCTTCATGTTATGTATATTTTACAGCAATTTTTAAAAAGCCTAACATCATAAAAAGAGTCAAATCGACAAAGGTGTCAATTCCCGATCTGTCACTATCTGTATGAACGGGGCAAGTGACTTAACATCTCGGGACCTCTGGTTTCTCGTTTGCACAATGGAGATGATGATGGCTAACTCCCTAGGGAGGTAGGATGTGACATAGCCGCGCAGGACTTAGCGGAGTGAGCACTCCGCACTGGTGGTGGTGTCACCGTTGTCGTTAGCCCTGAAGTCCCACACCCAACACTCCCACGCACGGAGAGCGAGCATCACTCACCACACACTGGGGAGAGGCTCATTGACAACGGAGACCTCGTTCTTGTTTTGGAAGAACTTTTTCCAGCAGAACGCCGACGAAGAGCCAGGTGTTGGAGAAATGGGGCTGTGTTAAGTTAAATGAGCCCCTTTTAGATGCCAGATGGGAACAGAACGCTTTTTGAAACCCCAATGGTCTTTTCTTGTTGATTGTCACATGACTGACAAAGGATTTGACCACAGCACAGGGGAGCTGCCCAGGTGTCCCTGTCGCCAGCCCCATGGCTGCTATTAGGAAAAGAAGAGATGCTGGAGCAAAAGCCCATAACCCTTGAGAACAGGAGGCTTGTGACAGGAGCCTCTGAGCGGCCTTTAATCACGGCATTGCTGAGGTGACGTACTCATCACAGTGTTCTCAGACGTGCCCTTCAGCTGACGAGAGTCATCGTTGCCTCATGAGTCAGGAAATTGAGTTCCACAGTGAGAGAAGTGGAGGACACCAACCACGTTGGAAAAGACCCACAGAAAACATTTGAACACATCTATTAGATTGTGTGACTCCTGCGTTCCACAAAGGGGATGATCAGTTCCCCCTCCCCGTACATATTAAATCTGCTTGCAATGCACGTTAACATATTTTCAAACAAGGTTATGCCAAATTCTTATGCATATTGACTTTAGCTCCCTAATAAAGCCCAGCTGTAGACCTGGAAACTTACCCTTTGAACATTTGGAAGCAACTCCGCAGGCTCTCTCCTTTGCTGGAGATACATATGGCCCCTGAAAAATAACGCGTCTTTGTGTTTAACCCTTTGGGTCTTGACAGGAACTGTTTCGTGGAGTTGAGCTGAGTTAATCTATTTAGTGGTTCCCTAGCGATCTGTACGAGTGAAAATATACCTCCTAAAAGTCACCCTCAGCTCCCTCCACGTCCCCCATGTGCCATTTGGCAATAATGCCTTAAGTAATCGCTAAATATTCCCTTTTTGTGTATTTAACTGGAAGTAAATAGGTTTTCAGGTGGTACTTAGGGTCAGTGCATAATATCTATTCACGATATGAAGTTAATTAGCCACTTTGTATAAAAACACAGACTGATCAATCACTATAGTCCAGCTACCCACAGATAACTATTTTGGAGTACAACTCTTTAGACTTTTTTCAATAAACGAATCTCAGGTTTCATCTTTCACAAAAGTGAGATTACACTGTACGTGCTTACTCTTTTTAAACCTTTATCGGATACCAATATACTGTGAACTCCCTATAGTATCCCTATAGTACTATCCCTATAGTATCCTTATAAATGGCTACTTAGGTTTTATTATGTGACTTTCATATATTTTACTGGACTAGTTTTCTACTGTTGGACTTTTAGGTTTTAATCCCATGTATGAGTTAGAATTAAGTTCAGCTTTATTTACAGAAAACTCTGAAGAGTAGCATGGCTTAAAGAAGATGACCATTCATTTCTCCTGAAGCCAGGCAGAGCCGGCTGCGTGGCTGGCAGGCGGCAGAGCCTCAGGCTTCTTCTACCGTTTTGCTCCCTCATGTTTCTGGGTAACTTCCATCCTCAGGGTCACTTCTTGGCCCAAAATGACTACAGGAGCTCTGATCACGTCCAAGTTCTAGGTAATGCAGAGGAGGAAAGAAAGGTCGAAAGGGCTCCTCCCTGGATAAGCCAGCCGCCTTTAAATAGCCTCCCTCAAGTCCCATACAACACCCCCACTTCCTGTGCTTGGGCGGACTCAGCGACAGGGTGGCTGCGGGGGGTGGCTGTGAGGGGTGGCTGCGGGGGGTGGCTGCGAGGGGTGGCTGCGAGGGGTGGCTGCGAGGGGTGGCTGCAGGGGGAGTCTGGGAGTTCCAGGGCTGAGGAAAAAGGGAAGGACAGGATGTCGTGCAGTGGCTGGTGGTTTCTGCCACACCAATTTTGCCCTTAAAATCAATGCTGTCATCTGCCTCTTCTAGCTAAATATTTTGACACATCTATGATTATTTCCTTAGAATTTATGTCGAGGAAATAATTGTGTCAGGTCAAGGATAAGCGCGTTTAAAAATGTTATCTATTTTTTGTTGTTATTGCACAAACAATGTATGCTTGTTGGAAAAAACCCAAACGTGGTAGAAACATATGCTTTTTAAATACATATTGCCACTTAGAATTGCTGTGCTAATCCACACTAATTAGCAGTGCACAGAGAGGGCAGTTTCCCTGCATTCTTTTTTTGTTACCCTCACCTGAGGACATTTTTGCATTCATCTTTGGATAGAGCGGGAGGGAGAGAGGGAGGAAGAGAGAGAGACGTACATCGACTGGTTGCCACCCACACGACCCCAACCGGGGCCGGGGACAAACTGCAACTGAGGTACATGCCCTTAGTGGGAACTGAACCTGGGACTCTCTGGTCTGTGGGCCGATGCTCTATCCGCTGAGCCAAACTGGCCAGGGCTCCCTGTATTCTTACCAGTTCCCTCTTGTCCTGTTGTTTTATCAACAAATCTGATAAGTAAAAAATATATTAATTTGTACTTTGATTTCTCACCAATTGCCTGTTGAGGTCCTTTGCCTATCTTTCTAGGTACTCGTCTGAAAAATAATTTAAAAGGGTTCTTTATATATTGAATATTTACTTGATGGGTATCATGTGTTCTAATATTTTTTCAAGTTGTCACTTGCCTTTAACTTTATTTATGGTGTTATTGTCATGTAAAATTTAAACATTTTATACACTCACATCTATGTTTCCCTTTAAGGCTTCTCCAATGGTGTAAGTGCTAACGCTTTCTAAAAGAAACAAACAATTTTTATTTTCCTGGGGAAAATGAAATAGTTCTGTGCTGGATTTGGAATGAAAGCCCAAGTGTTGAGAGCCAGCATGTCGCTGAGGCAGGGATCTCCCTCCCTGTCCCCCGGCACAGAGCCTCTGCCCTAAGACAGCCTGCGTCTGTTCCATCATGGAAGCAGTACAGGTGAGCCTCACCGCTGCGACGCGCAGGCTTCTGAGGACGGATATGTAAACAAAGTATGTGTTTTACTAGAATTCTATTGTTTCTTTAACTTACACTGTGCCTAACTTCAGGGAAATATTCCACAAACTAGACACCTAAATATTTATTAATTCAAATTGAGCCTTCCTGTGCCTGAGAAGCAGTATGGAGTTGTGGGAAGAACATGAGCACCGAAGTCAAACAGCCTGAGTTGAAATCCTACCAGCATTTATTGCTGACGGATCTCTGGGCAGCTTACGTAACCTGGATGGGCCTCAGTTTATCTGGACAGTTGAAAGGATTAGAGAAGAGAGTCAACGTGAAAGCACCTGGCACCGTAATCAGCTCGTCCTGATGGAGACGATCAACAGATGTTTCCATGATCTGCCCAGAAACAAAAGCATTTAAGTGTATTGGTAATTGATATTATCTTTGGTACTAAGAATTCCTTTACAGTGCAAATAATCACCTCTTTTGTCTTTTTGGTCGTTCATATTTTCAAATATTAGGGTAGCCTAAACTTAATAGGACCTCCCTGGCCTTCCCTGCTCCTACCTTTCTGCCATGGGGTGAGTCTTACATGTCCCAGAATGCCCTCTCTCCTCTCTCCACCCCCAAAATCAACTCCAGTTAATCGGAGGTGAGAGTGAGGTGTGGCAGTTGGGTTAATACATGTTACCTAAGACCAGACAGCCAGCAAGTAATTGATTCCTTCTCTTGACTTTTGAGAATTCAAATTGCTCAGATCTCATAGACTGAATAGGATCTTAAACATCATTGAGGAGGGGCGTCCAAGGGTTTTGTTGATGCCCTGGCTGGACCTGGGGAAACAGGCCGACAGGAAGAAAGGGCTTGTGTAGAATAGCAGTCAGGGGCGGAGCTGAAACCAGGGCTGCAGGTCCAGGTGCCCCTTTCCGCCCTCTGCGTCCTCCGTGCCGATGACCTGACGCAGTGAGTCGCTCACAAGTTTTAGCATCAGAGGTCAAGACATCCATTCGTTGCAGCCCTGAGAAGAGCCATTTCGTATCCAAGGGGAATGATATGCCAGATGAATAGGGACATTAGTGATTTTCATTTGCTATGCACTAATTTCTCTGGAGAAAGGTAAGCGGACTTTTTAAAGCCACAAGCTGGCAGATTTCATTCTGTGCTATTTCTGAGGTCTTGGCAGAAAGGCTGACTCTCCATCCCAGATCTCCGAGAACTCCAAAGAATCTGGTGCAGGGTGTTCCTGTGAATTAAGATTTTGACAAGCACCAACAGGATCTGGGTGATGTGGAGAGGAGCGGAGCACGTGGCGAGCTGCTCACAGGCTGATCAACAGCCAGAGGACTCAGGAACATCACAGGGTCCTCACTGCTGGGGGGGTGTGGAGGGAGCGTGGAAGTGAGGCCTGCTGGAGGTGGGTGACCTGCCACGTGCTGTGGAGAGCACTGTTCATAAATATCAATCGCCAATTCTCCACCTGGGCCCGGCAGGTTCTATGAGTTTACAAGCAAAATAGCTTTAATAATTTCACCTGTGGAATTCACTGACCTGGCGCTCCCCGCAGGAAGTTCCTACAGCACACGTTTGTGTGATAAGTGGGTGGGCTTTGGTGCACGTGGGAAAACTGGTTTGACCCAAACATTTATTAGTAAATTTATAATTGAAAAAAATTGTTCTGCACTAGCAAAATTTCCTCTGGCTCTTTCCTCTGGAATGCCCAAGCAGTTTCGTGGGTAAAAGGCTCTTGGAAACAATCCGGGGTTCATGTTCACTCTCTGTATTTCAGAGAGGGGCCTTCTGACCCCCTTTCCCTTTGTATCCCTGTCGCCCATATCTTCACAACGATGCTTGTTGACCCAGGAGCAGGAGTCCCAGGGCCTGCGGTTGGGGTTCTGACATTTCAGGTGTGTCCGATGAGTCAGCGGGGCAGGTGACCAGCCTGTGTGTCTAGACATGGGCAAAAGAGACTTGCTCAGAGAGGAAGCTGTACACCTGGGAGAGATGGGGACCGGGGAGGATAGGGCGGTATGTTATGTGCTTCAAGCAGGGGTCCTCCCAGCGGGCCCGGGACCTCGCCTGAGCCAGCCCTGTGGAGGGGCCGCAGGCACAAGCCAAGCAGTAGTTTTCACTAGGACCTGGCCTGTGGCCCCACCAGCAGTGCCCCTCAGGGCCTAGGGGACTGGGGACAGCACAGAGTGGGACAGGGAGTGCCACGGAGAGCTGCTTTGATGGAGTGAGAACGCCGGGAGCCTGGCTCTGTCTGGGCTCAGAGAGCATTGCCCTGGGGCTGTCTTCAGCTGGGACGCAGCACTCGGGCACCGACAGCAGTGTCCCAGCAATGGTGGGAATGAGTCTGGCCCTTCCTTGGCTTGGTAGAGAGTTGACATTAATTATGGGCTCAAATAGAGAACCTCGGGGATGTTTGTGACTCAGGCAAGACACCTCAGGGTCTCTCAGAAGTAACCAGATAGGACCTGGTGTGGGACAGGAGCCAGTGACTCTGGGGCCCCGTGACTATGAAAGTCACAGGGGAAGCTCAGGCTAGTTTGGATTCTCTTCCTTTCTCCAGAACAAGAGCCTCCAAGGGCTGTGAGGTGCGGTGGCAATGGTCATGGGGCTCTGGGATTCTCAAGTTGTCCTTGCATTTTGCTGCCCCTTTCAGCGCTGCTGGCTCTCGCTCGCCGCTCTTCCCCTCCTCCTACACCGCTCTTTGATGTTGCTGTTGATGGTTCTCCTAACTGCTCGTTCCCGTGCCCTGACTCAGTTTCTCACATCTGCGCTGGTGCTTCTTCATCATTGTGGATCTTCTGTGTGGGTGTGAAAGAAAAAGTGACCTTATGATGAAAGCAAAGGTGGGACAACAGTTTGGCACCTACAGACCTTAGCTAAGACCTTGGGGTCCACCTGCTCTCGGACAGCCCTCCTGTGACATCTCCACAGACCCAGTGACGTATAGGAACAGAGCCCGGGGCTGGCAACTCTGACCATCTGGAACCCTGTCTCTCCCTGGGGGTGCTTCCAGTTGGGAGGGATCAGGTAATCTCAGGGGGCCTCTGGTTTTAAAGTAGAGTAAATGTCTTTTTCTGGCCCCTCCCACTCCCCAGGGATGCCATGGGAAGCAGGGTGTGTGTATGGAAGGACCAGTTAAACTAAATAGAACAAGAATGGGTTGGAACCTTCCAGGACCGAGAAATGGCAGCAGGGACGAGAGGGTCAGGGCAGGTGACCCCTGGCTTTGTGCTGCTTCTTCAGGCCCACGCTCAGGCCTGGGCTCCTGGCAGGTGGGGTCAGCCCAGCCCCAGGAACCGTGGCAGCTGAAGGACTCCCAGGCTCCAGGGCTGCCATCTGGTGCAGGTGCAGAAAGGCCTCCAGCTGTCCTGGGTCTCCCCGGGCACAGTGCCCATGGCACCCTGCTGACTACAAACTGTGGCCACCCCGGTCATGTTGATCACATAGGGGCCCAGGGTGCCCACCAGGTAGTCATGAAGATGCCAGCACTTCTCCTGGAGCAGGAACATCCAAGAGCTCTGGTGTGTGAGGTGGGCATAAGCCAGGACAGGCAGGGATGTGGGTGCCCAGTGTGGGCCACATGGAAGGCCTCCTCCAGGCGATATTGGACAATGCCTGGCAGCAGCCTGGGTGGGAGGTGGGTGCTGGGGAACAGGTTAGAGAAAGCCCAGAGCCAAAGCAGTTGGGTGTTGTGGGCAAGGGTGGCTGTGTGACAGTGACCCATGTAACTGGAAGCCATACTATGCCAGCCATTGCCACAGGCTGGCAAATGATAGAAGCCCAGAGCCCATGCTGCAGAGCCTGGCCCAGCCACAGTGTGCCCTCCATCAGCCATGGGTTGCCTGTTCAAAGCCAGTATGGGTCTGTGGAGCTGCTCCTGGGGGTCCAGGTGAAGGAGTACCTGCTGTACTCAAGCCCATGAGGCTGCCTGGTAGGCTTAGTGGTGGCCCCAGTTCCAAGTCCAGAGTGGACACTACTCTGCCCAGTCCAGCACTGCCGGGCCAGTGAAGCCAGGTCCCAGCTGCGGCGGATCTGGTAGGCAGCCCATGGCAGGACCAAGGAGCACAGCCTGAGGGATGCCCCCATTGTGAGCTCTGCCCCTGGGTCCAAGGTGGGGATAGAAGCTAAGCTGGTTCTTGTAGAAGAGGGTGATATTCTGGCCATGGAAACTCTGGCCACGGTCGGCTGTGATGGCAGGTGCACAAAGCAGGCCCTACAGGGTGCTGAGGTACATCCCACGGCATGGAGAAGGGGCATTCAGGGGCCTGCAGCAGGGGCTGGCCGCACCCAGGCACAGGCCCTCCCCGAGCACCGTGGCCGGGTCCCTTTTGCACAGTCACACCCAGGAATGGAAATGTGTTGAATCCAGGCTCTAGGATGCTTGGTGTTGGCCCCGCACAGATCTGGATCTCACCCTTGTGGATCTTGATGTCAAACCCATCCCTGCCAAGGTAGGGAGCCTCCTCTCTATGAGGGTTACACTGGTATTAGGCTCCTCAGAATGGTATCTGTTGCTCCCTGATCTTCTTACAGACTCACTCCCCATTCATGGTAACAGGACATATGAACAGTTTGGCAAAGTGTCTCATGAAAAAGTTCTCTGCCCACTAGTAGTAAAGAGGGTCATCCCAAATTTCTCTGCTGTTGGAGAATTTTCTACTCATACCCCTCTGCTTATGGCTCATTTTCACATTCATTTAAAACCGTCACATTCCCAACTCTTTCATTTCTGCTTCCAGACTGGAATTCCATGAAACCATCCAATACTCTCTTTCAGGTTCTCCTTAGGAAACAGAAGCAGTAGCTTCTGTTTGTTTAAACTTAGAAAAATCAATGACTTCAAATTGCAAATTCAGTTAAAATTTACTTTGCAATAATGTTGTAAGATAATATTGCCAGAGTTTGGAAGCAGAAAGCAAATGAGGCAGGAAAACAAAATAATCGAGAGGCTGATAGAACAGGATCTCTGATTAGTGAAGCACAATTACACGGAATAAATGCAATATCGATTCTGTGTAAAAATCACTCACAGATGGGCAAGAAAGGAGGGTGCTTTGCCATCTTCCCTTTTTCATTTCTATTTTTCAATCTAGTCCCAAGTTTTCTGAATTATATTAGTTTTTTAAAAAAAATGCAATTCTGGTTGAGATGATTGATGTTGCTTTACATGCTCCAGTCTTCCCTCTTTGGAAATGTATTTCTTCTGAGCCCCCACTGCTCTGTGTCAGGTCACTCATAAGCCATTTCTCACTTACTACATGATGTTATAGGTATTTGTTGTGTTCGTGTCTTCACTCCCTTGTTAGATTGTGAATTTATTGACAGTAGACACATACCTGTATATGCTTTTGTCAACAGCGAATTCCCTAGTGGCGTGAGTAGGTGGAGTTCTTATTTTAAGAATTTGATTTTAAAAATTGAGTTATAAAATAATTTTTATAACGAGAATTTTTCACATGGAGTGCGTATCTTGGTGACTCTGAGATGGAGAATACATACTCCATTTATATCTAATGATCTGAGGAGAAAAATATGGATGTTTCTACTCTAAACCTGTTTTCTTAGTGACTTATATTTATTTATGGATCTTAGGGAATATGTCAAATTTACACACACACACACACACACACACACACACACACACACACACACATTGAAAGGAGTGGGGATCCCACTGTTCCCTGTGGGAGGGGAACAGATGTGTCTCCAATTCTAGCATTGAATAGAAAGAAGGCTTTCTATTCCTAGAGGGCTGGGGATGACAGTTCTCAAGGGATGAGTTTGGTGACAGGGGCCTGTTGGTGCTGAAAGACAGGGACCACCTGGGAGAAGGGAGAGCTGGATATGGCCCTGGTTGACCAGCAAGCCCTCCCAGCTGTACTTGTCCAAATGAGAGAACAAGGGAATACAGAGATGGTTCTATTTTTCCCCCTTCTATTTACTTTCTGGTGTTTAATGAATTTGAATGTTTGAGGACTCTTCACCTGGTTTTTAGCTTAGCTCTTTTGAACTCAAGGATTCTCTGGAAATTTTGTTGTGTATGTGAACTTACAGAAAGAATCTTGGGTATTCCTTTGGCACTTCATGGAAGACCATAGCTAGAGGAGGAACTCCTAACTCAGTTGGGGTTATACACTCTGTTCTGTTAGTTTCTTAGATAGGCGGTATGTAGGGCCAGGGTCAGATGCTCAGGGCCTGGAGCCAGATCGACCTCGGATTAGGACTCCGCCACACACTTGCTGTGTGGAGGCCCATTTCCCACGAAGCAGGTAACAATTCAACTCTAGGGTGCCTCCCTTCCCAGAGGGGCCCTCCTAATAGTTAATCAGTGAAGACTACGGTCTCTTTCCAGTCTGCCTACATCTTGGTCTCCATTTACCTTGTGCAGGTGGCACCGGGAAGGCCAAGGGTGTTTGCAGGATCTGGCCAAGGGCAAGTTCAGTGCAGAATATGCCATTTTGACCTGGCCAGGTGGCTCAGTCGGTTGGAGTGTCGTCTGTACACCAAAAGGGTGAGGGTTTGATTCCCAGTGAGGGCACATGCCTAGGTTGCTGATTTGATCCCCTTTGGGGTGCATGTGGGACACAGCCAATCAATGTTTCTCTCTCTCTCCCTTCCTCTCTCTCAAATTAATAAGAACATATCCTCAGGTGAGGATTAAAAAAAAAAAAGAATATGCCATTTTAACTGCAACTTGAAAAGTCATTTTGGAATGTGTCAATAAGACAAGTGAGAAATTACAGTCTTCTGATTTGAACAAAGGCGAATTGTACTTTTTTTGCGTGGTCATCTTTAAGATTATTAAAGAACTGAAAGAAAATTCATAGAAAGATAGAAACGTGAAATAGAAGTGACAAAGATGAACAATGAAATCAATAGACACCGAGAAGCAAATTATAACAAAAATTTTCAGATCATTTAAACTCATTAATTAACAGAAAGAGTAATTTTATTTATTCATTTAGTAAGAAAGGAATATTGATTAGAAATAATGAACAGTACCTGGAGTTTTGATAATCCAATTAATGCAGAGGAGTGAATCTGAGAGCACTGGGAAAAGATTTAAACTACTTGCTGATTTGACACAGAATAAAGATAACATGAAATCCATAAGTCACTACAGTGAGGCACACAGGTTCGTGAGTGCTGTCAACTCAGGGATGTTGATTCAAGATTTGTCACTGACAAGAACACTTGAAATGCTGTGAAATCTCATGGCACAGATAGGAAAGAAACTTGATGGACCTTTTATCCGAATTGGACAATCCTAAGGACTTACCTGATAGCATCTGTAATGAGTAGCAAAGCTGAAAGATGTTTCCCCAACTATCAATAATAAAAGCAAATTTTTTATCAATCACAATACAAGGAAGATAAATGATCTTTGTGTTCTCTTTATATAAAAACATGTAGCCAAAAAAAAAAAAATGCAGGTAAAAATACGGTAGAGGTATGTCAGGCAGATGACGAAAATTCCTGTTATTTTTTCAATTTTATGATATTTGTAATACTTTCACATTTCTAATTTGTTGCAATTGTTTTCCTCATTCCAAGTCAGTGGTTTTCAACCAGTGTGCTGTTGAGCATTTTTAAAACATGCAATATCTGACTATTTAGTCAGGGGCAGTGACCTCTTTTCCCTTAGATTGTCAAATAAGAAAATGACAACAGCCAACACAACAATAGCCACCAGGTGTGAATGCTCTGTCGTGAACCCTAAGTATATAGGTCATATAATAGAGTTGCATCTCATTGGTCACGTCGCATAATAAGGTTGCATCTGATTGGTTACTTCTTGGTACCAAAAATCCTTATATACAAGTATAGGTACCTGATATTAAAAAAAAAAAAGTTTTAATTGATATTTTAGAGAGAGAGGAAGGGAGAGACAGAAACATCTATGTGAGAGAGAAACATCGATCGGCTGCCTCCTGCACGCCCCCCACTGGGGATTGAGCCAAAACCCGGGCATGTGCCCTGTCTGGGAATCCAACTGGCACCTCTCAGTCCACGGGACGATGCTCAATCCACTGAGCCACACCAGCCGGGCATAGGTACCTAATTTTAAAAAAAGTTGCTTTGGAGCAAGGGTGTGGGTAGGCAATTACTATTATTACTATTATTATTTTTTGTAAGTCAATCAAAATTACACCTATGTTTTTGTCAGATTGGCAAAAAATATATTTCTTGGTGTGCTGCAGAATTTTAGTAATTAGTTCATGTGTGCCATGAGATGGAAAAGGTTGAAAGTCGCTGTTCTAAGTAAATATTCACTTACATACCAATGGAGTTTTGCATTCTTTTCCTTAAAGCAGTCATTCTCAAATTGCATAAGTTTCAGGCTCCACAAAAGCTGGATCTGCCCCACAGCTAGATGACCCTGAAGAAATGATGTGCAGGTCCCGAACCTGCTTCCTCATAACAGACTGGGCATTGTACAGGTTACAGGGTATTAGATCAGGAGGTCTGAATGAGATAATGAGGATGAAGTATTTAGCACAGAATCTGGGACGTTGTAAACAGTCCTTATTAGTATTATCTATTCATTCATTCCATGGACATGCATTAGCTCCTGGATGTTCAGGGACGACAGATTCAGCAGGGAACAAGGTGGAAAAAGTCTCTGCTCTTCAGAAACTTATGCCCTAGTTTATTATAATTATTTATTGTTGTTTACTACTCTCGTTATCAGGTCTCTTTGTGCTCCTGCTCTTCCTAAAAGGGTTGCTGGCTCCTTATCGTTTTCAAATGAAATGAATTAAAGTTAATTTGTTGTGAACATTATGTGCCACCATTTAGATATGATGTGATGCTGCAAAACTTCAGTCGGAAACTGGTGACCATGGTAGTCCTCAGTTTGTGATTCTGAGTGGTCATGATAGGGACAGAGCAGCTCGGCAGGGAGCTCATCACAGTAGCTTGGAAGAGTCCTGTCTAGTGGCTCTCACTCCTAACTTTCCTGGGGACCTCAGGGTAGAAGAGACCTCTTGGAACTGGGATCTGAGCTCACTCACTTCTCTTTGGGGCCAGCTATTTTCGTAGGGTTTTCTGGGGTAACCCCTCATTTTTCAAATGCTGTTTTCTGCACGGATAGCTTCCCAAAGTACAACTTTCTAAAGCTGGAGAGGGGTCAGGAAAGGAGGCAAGCGTGCACGATTCTGAGGACCAGAGGACTGGTGTTCCACATGGATTCTTTGAGTCCAAGCATCTGCTGAAATGTATTTATAGGTTTACAGAAAGGGTCTTGGTTATTCTACAGCAGAAGCCCAGTGTACTGGCTTTGGTCCAGTTTTTGAAAGCTGAAACGTTTGACTCTTTTTGTTTTATTTTAAGAGTGTGCTCTACTGGTGGGATCAAATGAGGAAGCAGGGAGGCAGTGAGTTGTGAGCGCAATGCTGTTTTTTGAATATAGATGACGTGGTCAGAAGTCTGAAAATCTTTTGGTCATTTAGTGGCAGATGCATTCAGTTATTCAGAGCCCAGAATCTCTTCTTGTGCTGTGAATCTGTTTTTGACACCTAACATCTCACTAATAGACCGCCAGTGCTGGATGCCTCCCCTTGGGCAAACCCAGGTACAGGCTGTGAGCCCTCAGGGCAGGAACTTCATCTGCTAAGTCCTAGGAATCAGCAGGGCGCCTAGGACTTATTAGGTGCCCAGTAAATATTTCCTGAATGAATGAATATAAGTAAACAACATTTTCAAGATGGAGAAGGAGGCCTCTCTACCAAATAAATTTGTAAGGTATTTATTTAAGGCATACTAAGGAAGACTCTATTAAACAAAATTTACTTCAAAAAGAAATGTGTTTTGAGAGTAAACCACTTTCCATGTTGATATAGAAGAAAGTGCTTTGCAGCTCTAGATGCATTTCTCCAAATGGGAAACATTTAAATATGTGTCAAGGTAATTGAGCTGTTTGTTAGAAGTCAGTATAGGCCCATAATTTAACCCTAACCCTAGCCCATGGGATTTAAATCAGAGGCTGGGCTCTGAACCCAGCTCTGACAAGTACAGGCTCAGCAGTCTTGTCTAAATTACCTAAGCTCTGAATTTTCTCATCTATATAATGGGAATAATAAAAATTCCTAGGGTTGTTGGGAAGATTGAATTAGATAATGCTTGGCACAAAGTAAGTGCTCAATAAAAATTTCTACCCCCCCCCCCCCCCCCCCCCCCCGCCCTCACTTTTCTTCCTCCTTTCCTCCCTGCTAAATGGTGATTTCTCCTGCTCACTTCCTCAGTTCATCTTCCCTGGAAGCAAGTTAGAGTCTGGGAAACTTTCTGGAGGTTGCTGTTCAGCCCTACCTGACAATAACATTTTCGCATAACCTTTGAATATTCAAGGAGGAAACACATAAAGAATTCCATCCCCGCATTTTACAAAAGAGTCCGGCACTTATATTTTTGCTCCTTTAATTAGTGGCCATTCCTTTCCCACGCCTGTCAGGCCCCCAGGTTGGATTTCACCAGCATTTCAAGGCCTCTGGGATTGCTCTGTGCTCCTCGTCCTCCTTGGAATGCAAGGCTACTTTTATTTTCCTTTTCAGAGATTTTACTGGGTGAGAAATTGACACTGAAGACAGTTTCGGAAGTGCTTGGGCCTTGAAGGTGACTGACTTTTAAAAATCTATTAGTGACTTACAGAAGCCAAGCAAAACTCACCCTTCTGGAGAGAACCCACAACTCTCTTTTAAAGCAGCCCTTTATCCTGGCCCCTCCGTGACAATCCAAGGTCAAGCTCATTCGTGGTGGTGGCTCGATTTTGCTCATTTTGTACATTATTTATGTAACATTCGGGTTGTGAGGGAGTGTGGATGTGGATGATTCATAGACACAAGCAGTTGGAACAGATTGCAGAACCCAGCTTCTTTACCGGGGTGTCCCCCACCCTCCGCCCCCCGAGCTGCTTCATATGCTACGTTGTGCTTGCCCTGCAGTGCTGCTCAGGCTAAATACAGCCCTTGGCTCCCCCAAACCCCCACGGAGCAGGAGGCACACTGACCCTTTACAGAGTCAACCGGCAGCAGATTCTGGGGACGTACCCACCTCTGAAGATGGAATTCTCATGAAAAAAACCCAAACCATAAAATAGCATAAGGAATTCTCAAAAAGTTATGATGACTACTTCAGTGCCTATTTTTTGAAATATCAAGTTCTTAAAAAAAAAAAAAAATTCTTATTTCTGTGCTGTTGCCCCTGCTTTTCTAGGCTGTGCCTGGCACCTGCCTACTGGGCAGCCCGATGCCGGGTAGGCATGCTGTTTTCTCATGGCTGAACTGCAAAGGAACCTCTCTTCTCAACTTGATTTTGGAGGCTTGGTGGGTCCAAAATCTGGAGGCTGGCAGGTTGGAGACGCAGGAAAGAGTTGCGGCTTGAGACCACAGGCAATTTGGCAGAAATCAGTCCTGCTCAGTGGAGTCTTGGTTCTGTGAAGGCCTTCAACCGTTCTGATGAGGCCCACCCACATCACGGAGGGCAATCTGCTTTACTGAGCGTTCACTGATTCAAATGTTAATCTCATCCAAAAACACTCTCAGAGAAACATTCCGAATAACGTGTGACCAAATAGCTGGGCACCATGACCCAGCCAAGTTGACACATACAATTAATCATCACAGGTACTAATGATGTGGGTCTATAATTAATTATGAATTTAACAAATCCAGTGAGTATTTAATGAATGTTTACTGTGTGCCTGGAACTATGTTTATCCAATGGAATATAGCAGTTAATAAACAATTAACCCTGCCTTGAAAGGACCGGCAATCTAGTCAGTGGCCAATAAGCAGGTAAGCCAGCCAAGCATGCCACGCGCTGTGGGAGCTACCATTAGTGGGGTGTGCTTATACCGTGAACGGAGCTTTCTGCATGCCGTCTCATCCAGTCCCCACAGCAAACCTGATGGGCAAGCACTGTTGTGCCTGTTGTACAGATGAGGAAAATGAGGTTTGCAGAGATCAAGTGGGCTGTTCACATCGTAAATGCAGAGCCCAGTTGAGTGCTGCCTGATGCCCAAGCCCAGGCTGTTGGTGGCTTCACCTTCCCACTCATGCCCTTGTACTGTGGCTTCTCCCAGACAGGAGCGCGGAAGAGGGGCAGGACAGTGCGAGCCCGAGGTCAGTCTGGAAGGTGGACATCAGGAGAAGTTGGGGAGAGCCCCGCTGCTCCCGGAGACCCACGTGGCCGCTTGCCCTGCTGGCACTTACTGAGCCTGTGGGATGTAGGTGGCAAACAGGCCACCAGCGTTAGCCTGGAGTCTGCAAGCCCATCTTAGCAACATCATCTCTTAAAGGGACAAATGAGTATGTAGGTAGAGAGAGGGAAGATTTGAGACTTTTCCAGGACAGCCATCTCTCATCCACGCTGCTCAGGGACATGCTCTGGGTGAGTGTGTGTACAGACATACATGTGTAATATTTTCAGACTTTATCTACTTCCAAACTGCTCGCAGCAGGGGTGCAGATGGAACTATATGCTAACGGGCATGGGGAAGTATGCACCCCACATAAGGACTGCGCTATGTATGTCTAGACTCTAGAGCAAGCTGTCCACTAAGGGACTTCCTCCCTAGCAGTTAGCTCTGGGCCGTGCGTGGCTATGCACCCACTAACCCTTGGCCTGGTGTATGTGGGCCCAAAGCCTCACCTTGTCCACCGATGAAGACCCTGTGGAGGGGAGGGACAAGGGGGTACTTTATGGAAGTGGTTTTTGGACAGATGGAGGGTGTATTTTAATTGCATAAGAAGCAATCTTTCTTGGGTGGAGGTGGAGGTTCTTTTGTAAATCTGTGCTAGACAAATCTTCGTTGCCGCCACTGCTGCTTTTCTAAATGCCCCATGATTTCCACGATGATTGCTCATCGGTGTGTCGCGCTGCCTCTGGGCCATTTACTGCTTATACAGAGGCTCGGCAACTCTCAGCATACCGCCCGCTCTGTGCAAGCTCACCCTCGTTCTGCTGATGCCACCTGAAGGGTCTTGAGCCAGGTAACTAGGACCGTGGTCTGAAGAATGGACAGGTGGCCGTTCGCCACATAGGGCAGTGGAGAGGCTGGACAGAGCAGGCGTTTTCAAGTTGTGCCCCTGGATGGTCCAGCTTCAGGGAACCCATCCATTTTTGTGTCTTGGCCTTGTTAGAGCCTACCATTGAGAGAACCATCTTTATGGCCCTATCTCAGGGACCCAGAGGGAGGAGAGGCTGGCTTCCTTGATATGCTTCAGGCTGAAGGATTCTGAGTGTAACAAGAAAAACACCGGCTGGGGTCATCTGGTTCCTATGCAGCCGTAATTAAGGTGAAATTACTTACACTGGCTGTTGATTTTATCAGTGACAAGCAAGTACAATCTGGTCTTCTCCAGCAGGAAGCAGGTTATGTGAGCTCACTGCTCTGTAGGATGAGGTTTTCCCAAGAAAGAACAAAGAGGTTTGAGGTACCGCACAGGGAGATCCTTTGCTCAAGCTAGTTCCATGCCGGGCAGAAGGAAGTTCCCCTCGGGCATGGGTTTTTGTAGGCGCTGTGCCAATTTTGTTCATCTCTGCAGAGCCCGGGTGCTACCCTGAGAGGCACATGCTGCATGTGTGCTCGACGGATGAATGACTGTTATCGAGACCAGCCAGAATGGAGGCAGCCTCGACCAAAACAATCCTTCCAACTGTTCACCATATGGTGCGTGAAACCAAGTTCCTGGCGACAACTATCTCAGGGCACAGAGCTTCGTGGCCTTTGTCACGGGTCCCTCCACCCTGCCAGGCACGGGCATTCGAAGCACAGGTTTCCTTCTCCGGCTCGTCCGCCTGCACCCTGGAGCTCGGCCTCCCCGTGAGCGGCACGGTGGCTTTCGTCTCTGCTTTTGCACGGCGTGTCCTCACCTCTGCCTGGAATGCCTCCCCCCGCACCTGCTGGCCTCTCACGTGGCCCAGTCACAGGTCTCCTGCTTCTGTACAGGCAGTCTGGGGTGGGGGACCCTCAGGCTCCGGAGCCAGCCCGCCTGGATGTCTGTGCTGGCGCTGCCACTTACTCCTTCTGACCTTGGCAAGCTGCCCAAGTCACCTGAGACTTCTGGACCTCCCTTTTTCATCTGGATAACAAGAATGATAACAGTACCCAAATCAGAGGTTTGTTATAAAATTAAATTACTGAGTACGCATACAGGGACAGAACAGAGGCGGGACACAGTACTGAGTACCTAACAGCCACCATCTCTCTGTGGTTCCTTTTCTTCAGGGCCCATCGGAGCTGTTTTTTCCTTTGTCTCCCACACCACTTTGTTCGTCTCTTTCTAACTCAGCACCTTGGCTGGCCCACTTCCTTATTCAAGAACTCTCAGGGGCTCCTCATTACCCACCTAAATGCATTCAAAGCTCCTTAGCAGAATTCAAGGCTTTCCAATTTCCAGGCCAAACTCTTTGGACAGTGTATTATTTTCCCCACATTTCCTGAGCCACACCTGATCTTCCTGTCTAAATGTGCTTTGCTCCTAAGCAAGCTCAGTTCCCTCTCACCCCTGGCTCAGGCAGGCCTGCCCTTCCCCCACCTCCACCTGCCCGATTCTGCTCGTGGCCAGGAAGAGCAGCAGCCTGCGTGCCTGGGCTGGCCCTCCTTGTTCTGCTGGCTTCAAATACTCTTGACTCGGTTCTGGAGGTCAGACTCTGCACCCGCCTTCGGGAAGGCAGTACCACTTGGATCCTATTCCGAGGTGCATTTGTACATTGTAGCAAAGTGAAACCCATCAGCTTTCAAGCTTATAAAAGGTTAATGCTCCCTCATCACCCAAAGTGCCCTGATTTGCTTGCCTCCTTGTGATGCCGGTTTCATTCCATCGAATTTGGTTACTTCAAGGGCCAGCACCGGTCATCTTGAGGGATTTTAATTTAGAAAATATGAAGAAGACTGCTTATGCTATAGAGGGGGTCACTGCATCTTATTGTCCCTGAATACACATGGCTTTTAAAGTCACCATTTAATGATTCATATGTAGCAGAAGGTGCTTATTACATAATGTTAACTGAAAGAAATCAGAATGGAAAGTTGCATCTACAATATGATTATAACTGTGTATGGATCATGTGGGTCCGGGCAAGAAGAGGCCGTGGGCAAGTGACAATAGCTTGATTTGTTAGGGACATGGGACAACTTTTTCTTCTCTTTACTATTGTTGTGTAAATGTTTCTGCTATCATTCAAAATAAAAGTATCAGTTAATGATGTTAATAGCTATCATCTGTGACATTATATCGATAATGTAATAATAAGTGCATGCTCGATTCGAGCCACAGAGCTCTGCATTATCTCATTTAATCCTCCCAGCACATCTGTGTGTCGGGAGGTTTAATCCCTGTGGACTGGGGTGAGGGAGAATGAGTCTCCCCAAATGTCACAGCCTCTGGGGGGACAGATAAGCAGTCTGTACCACGGCCCCTCTCGCTTTAAACCTGTTCTCTCAACTGCTGCTTCTTTCTTAGTAAAACCCAACCAAAGGACTTTACATGAATCAGTAATAAAGCTTATTAGAACACAAGTAGAGAGTACTGAAAAGGACAAAGCACTTTAAGATAAAAAGTAGTCGGTCGAGTCACCACCCAGAAGTCCATAGTTGACCTTTTGGACAGACGGTCTAGGGCAATTCCTCTCAGGGCCGCCACTGAGGTTCTCCTCTTACCCCTCACCAGGAACTTTGGTGTGTTTTCTTATCTGGGAAGCGAAGAGGAAGGAGATATACTTGTTCTTTTTTTTTTTTTTAATCCTCACCCAAGGATATTTTTCTGTTTATCTTCAGATAGAGTGGGAGGGAGAGAGAGAGAAACATCGATGTGAGAGGGACACATCGACTGGTTGTCTCCCACACAACCCGACCAGGGCCAGGGACGAACCCAACCAAGGTACGTGCCCTTGGCCAGAATTGAGTCCGTGACTCATTGGTCCATGGGCCGACGCTCTAACCGTTGAGCCAAACTAGCCAGGGCGAAATACTTAAGTCTTAGCCTTGAGACTAGAGCCTAGAAAATCATACAACTACTGTTGGGTGGCAGGATTTCCTCTCTTGACATCTAAGACAAGAATGACTGAGGAATCACAGTTTTGGACGGAATGAGTGGACTCCACCTACAGAATTAGGCAGCGTCAATTCTCATACTTCCAACTCTCCTACTTCTATGGCCTGGGAGCAGATATATTCCAGGAACTCTGGAAAACCATTTAAACTAAAAACTGAGCTGTAAACAGCAGTATGCATATCTGGAATGAAGAATGGAGACCACTTCATCCTAAAAGCTCTATAAAATGGCAAAGCAATTAGATAGTACTCAGAGACTCAGAGTTTTCCTACACTGTTACTGCTATCAGGAGATAATTCAGACTTTCCTAATATTTTCCTTTGATTAAAAGAGTTAATATCTTCCCTACAGTTTAGGTTTATTTAAAAAGAATTTCTTTATTAGTTTAGCAATGATTACAATCTTCACTGGGCATTTAGTTCTCTCATACTGACAAATTTATGAAGGGTTTGTGTGATGAGAATGCTTCTGAGCTGAGAGAGATTTATCTTTTATTCATTCATTTATTCATTTACTTATTAATTCATCCAGTAAATATTTATTGAAAAACAACCATATGAAAATATTTTCTTGTGCATTTGTTATAAAATTACAGTCAAGGACATTGTCTATTGTGTAGATTAATGCTCTATGTATGAAATCCATGTGAAAAGTTTGTTTTAGAATTAAGTTCTAGAAAAACTCCTTAGTTCACTTGAGTTATACTGAGCTTTCTCCTTCTGATCATAGCCATTTATTGTTGTGTTTCCCATTTTCCTCTGGCTGCCAGAAGGTTTAGAGATACCCTTGATCTTAATCACAAGCATCGTATCAACCTCGTGATTGGCATATTCAGCACCTTCTCCTTTTTATGGCCCCTATTTTCTGCTTTATTAACCTTAGTATATATCAATTCCTTTGACACTCCACCTCAATTCTTTTTAGAAAAATGTGGGAGGTGGGGGTAAATTCAAGGCACAGTACGAGATGTCCTCATCAAGTGCCTATCAGTTGGAACTAGATCAAGGTGATGGCCGCACAACATTGTGAATGCAGTAAATGCCACTGAACTGCTCACTTTAAAACGGTTAATTTTATGTTAGGTGAATTTTACCTCAATAAAAAAATGGAAAAAGAAAAGCGTATCAGTGACCGACTGATGATGATGATGATGATGGTTCTAGTTGAACAGCGAGTGTTTTCCATGACGGCCAATGGGAACCATGGGGAAAGCATCCAGAGCATCTGCCTCATCGCTGTAGAAGAGCAATAATTAACATTGGCATGTGCGCAAGGCAGTCACACGGCTGCCTTTGAGAGGGAGAACTCTCTTTCCCATCTCCATCCTTTCTCCAGCCATCTTTAAAAAAATAAAACGATAACAGAGTAGTTTGTTATTTTAAAATGATATAAGCAGAAACGTTCAATGTGGGAAAAATCACAAGATGATGATGATAATAATAATAATAATAATAATAATAATAATAATATACCCATAAAGTCACCCACATTTCCAATAGCCAGATAGAATCACTATTAACTTTTTTTTTTAATCCTCAACCCAAGGATATTTTTCCATTGATTTTTTTTAGATGGAGTAGGAGGGAAGGAGAGAGAGAGAGAGAAAAATCGATGTGAGAGAGACACATCAATTGGCTGCCTCCTGCATGACCCTGACTGGGGCCGGGGATTGAACCTGAAACTGAGATACGTGCCCTTGACTGGGAATAAAACCTGCGACTCTTTGGTCTGAAGGCTGATGCTCTAACCGCTGAGCCAAACCGGCCAGGGTACTGTTAACTTTTTATTTGTACCTTCCAGACTTCCGTATTGATCCACCAATGTATGCATTCAATCATCCATCTAGCTGTTTTTCCAAAGTGTGGTCCCTAGGACGCATGTCATGATTAAATACATTTAGAAATGGGTCTCCTCTTGGAGATTCATGATGTGCATTATCATATTCAAAGATTTGAGAAATTTAGTAGCAAAGAAGTTCATTTCACTGTGATTTATTTAGAGTTTTTCCAATGTACTTGAGCAAGGAATCCTTATTTTCTATAACTCAGGGAACTAATGCAGTTTCAAGGTAGCCAAGGAAGCTGAGGGATACTTGATCTTAAGTCCAAATCATATTTGGTCTATATTGTTGTACTAGAGAGACTGTCTGAATTGACTCTGTGGTGTCAATGTCTCTCCATGTCAGTTATATACTCCTAAAACAAACATTTTAATGGCTGCATTCTATGGTATGGGTGTCCCATGGCCTGTAGAATCAATACGCTGTTGCTGGGAGTTCTCATTTTTCCCATTTTGACTCTCATAATGAACATTACGGTTGCCCATTCCCTGAAACACCCCGCCATATGAAACTTTATTTTCCTGTGGAGTAGTATTTGCACAGATTCTCCATGAGTGTTTGTTGTTGTTGTTAATCCTCACCCGAGGATATTTTCCCACTGATTTTTTTAGGAAGAGTGGAAGAGAGAGAGAGAGAGAGAAAGAAGCGTTGATGTGAAAGAGAGACATCGATTCGTTGCCTCCTGCATGACCCCAACTGGGGCTGGGGATCAAACCTGTAACCCAGGTATGCGCCCTGGACCAGGAATCCAGCCCGAGAGCCTTTGGTCCGAGGGCCAATGCTCTCCCTCTGAGCCAAACTCACCAGGGCTGACTTTCCTTTTGACAAGGAGCGAGTAGCCCTCAGGCTCAGAGTCCTGGCAGGCTAAACTGTAGTGCCATTGTTTGTTTTCACTGTACTCATTTAAACAAATTATCTAGCTACCTCCTGGTTGTGGCAAGGGATCTTGATAAGATTTATTTAAAAATAAATGTAGCCCTGGCCGGTTTTGCACAGTGGTTAGAGCGTCGGCCTGCCGACCAATGAGTCTTGGGTTCGATTCCAGTCAAAGGCACGTACCTCGTTTGTGGTTCGTCCCCAGCCCTGGTCAGGGTTGTGTGGGAGGCAGCCACTTGATGTGTCCCTTTCACATCGATGTTTCTCTCTCCCTCTCTCTCCTTCCCACTCTATCTGAACAAAAATGGAAAAATGTACTTGGGTGAGGATTAAAAAATAATAAATAAATACATAAATAAATGTAAGTAAAGAAAGTGGTAAAAGAAAAATTATAGCCCGGCCAGTGTGGCTCAGTGGATTGAGCATCGTCCCATGGACTGAGGTGTCCTAGTTTGATTCCCAGTCAGGGCACATGCCTGGGTTTTGGGCTCGGTCCCCAGTAGGGGGTGTGCAGGGGCCAGCCAATCGATGTTTCTCTCTCAGTAAGATGTTTCTATCTCTCTCTCCCTTCCTCTCTCTCTAAGAAATCAATTTTAAAAAGCATATTTTTTTTAAAAAGAAAAAATATAAATAATTAAGAGTATAAGTGATACTCACCTTGCTTGCTCAGTTGGTTGGGCATCATTCTGTGCACCAAAAGGCTGCTGATTTGATTCCTGGTCAGGGCACATTCCTGAGTTGTGGGCTTGATCCTTGGCAGGGGTCGTGTACGAGGCAGCCGATAGATGGTCTGCTCACACATCAATGTTTCTCTTTCTCTCTCCCTCTCCCTTCCTCTCTCTCTAAAAATTAATAAAAATATATTTTTTAAAAAGAGTGTAAGTGATAGTCAGATATAGCAAAAAAAAAAAAAAAATCGTGACATGATATAGAAGTAAATGTGGTTTGGGGGAAAAGTGAGTTGACCCAGGTCTCATGGTCACTGGCCAGGGTGAGCTCTTTACAACGGTGTCTTTGTATGACAGCAATTCATGGATCCATTTTTGGGTCTTCAGTCTGGTTTTCCTGCTTCTTTCTCATCTGCTTTCAGCTGTCTGGGGAGCCAAGGAAGACTTCAGACAGCAGGGACAATTATTTGGGTCTTGAAAGGTGAGTGAAAGCATTTCCCACATCACAGAGAGCAGGTATAGAGACCCTCAGGGTGGCTGACCTCCTGCACAGGTCACAGTCAACCTTTCCTTCATCAGAAGGGAAATTGCTTCTAATGGGAAGAAATAACACTTGGAGTCAATAAATAGTGAAGAATTCACTGAAAAGCCGTTTGGCCAATGAAACTATCTGGGAATTGGAGAAATATTTCTCCTTTCTTCTCTGGTATCTGGGACAGAAAATAGCCCTAACAGAGACCAGCAAATAACAGCAATAAAAACTAAAGCCCGTGCACAAGACTTAGGGGAGATGTCAGCCTCAAGAAGGGAAAGAGGAAGGGCTAGAAGTGGAGCGAAGCAAAGAAATGTAGGTTTAAGCCCATGAGGCACAGGTGGGATTTTTATATTACGCGAGTGAAAGACTTCAGGGGGAAAAGCAGGCCAACTTTATTTTTTATGACAGAATCGATAGAATCTAATCAAGTTTTGAATGCAATCAGTGTGAGATGAGAAATACCAAGTAGGTCCTTGTAGGCACTAACCAGAACATAATCGTGTCCGGAAGCGATTACCAGAGTGATGTTCCCCATTTCTCTCCAGGCCCCGCTGGGGACGGAGACTCTGAAATTAAGGACAGGTGACATGGTTTCAGGTTCATGCCTCCAGAGTTTTGATGCCCTGTTTTATGTTGATTTTCTCTTCTTGTAGAGCTCCCCTGGGACCAGGCTTCTGCGAAGAAAAGAAATAAAAGAAAGATGTCCTTTTGGAGGAAGGGGTTAAGGACTGTCACAGGTCACTCTGTGGGATGCACAGACTCTCATAACAGAAAGCTCAGATGGAAGGTGATGAGAACTGAGGACTCTAAAGGTGGTTGGGGGTCAAGGTCCTTCATAACCCTTACAAACACCCTGGCCAAGTCACCCATATGCAAATAATCCAAGCCCCAGACAGACTGCTTCCCATGCTGATGTAGCATCAAGCCCCCCAAACAGTGTTGCCATCAGGTGTCGCTCTGGACCCCCACCAGGCGCCCTCCTTCACACCCCCTTACGGCAATTCTGGAACCACCGCTGGGAGGTGATCATGATTTGAATTCATTGATCACACAAGCAAAAGTGCAAAACTACTTACTGACTTACTGACACTTGTTCGAGCAGCTACTCTGATTACACAGGCTCTGGTTGGGCTGCTTTGGAGGCAGGGCTGGGTTGGAAGCTAATCCTCACCCTTGAGGAGCCGTGTGAGAGTCTAAGTGGGTGACACAGATACATAGTCAATAATGTGACCCAATCAAATTGGGTGGTAATCCCCCACACCCCCAGCCTGCTGTGGGAGTCAGAGGAGGCTGTTACTAACTGTGGTTGGGGCATGGGCTCAGGAAAGGAAGTGACAATACTGGAGTGGTCATGATTTCTACAATGATTTTAGCCCCTAACCGCGGTCTCAGGCCACACAACCCCCAAGGAGGTGTTATTACTTCAGGCACATAGTAATTGCTCAAGAAACATTTGCGAACATTTGAATGAATGGATAACCAACTGTCTCCCGTGAAGCAACTGGGCCCCAGGGAAGAAATAACTTATCTGAGGTCACACAGCTCGGAAATAGCAAAGCTGGAATTCAGACCTAAGAACCTCATTCTCTTTCTATCACACACAGCATTTGCTGGGTGGTGGAGTGGAAAGAGCTAGAAAACCCGGACAGCAGTGAGGAAAACTTGATAGGAATCAACCAAGGCTGGGATTTTCAGAAGAGAGAGTAGATGTCTGTTTCCTACTCTAACGGGCAAGTTCACGTGAGCCAGTGAGCATACCACTAATTTGCAAAAATAGTTGCCTTTGAAAAAACAAACGTGAAAAACGGTGGTACTCTATGTTTTCGATTTCTCATCAGGTAGCCCTGATGCCATAATCTGAATTAGCCCTTTAAAAATATTCTCCTTTCAGCCCACCTTGTTTGAATATTTGATTTAGAAACAATTAATGAAGTCCGTTTGCCATATGGGTAAGTGAACTTTTTTTAAGTAGGTGTTTTGCATCCCTGCAGCTCCAGGAGCTGTTGTCATAGTAACGTTTCCCCCCTCGACTTGCAGAATGCACAGTCCGTGGAACCAATGGCAATGTAGGTCACGGGTGAAAAGGGGTTTGGTGGCTTCGCCTCAGTGCCCAGTTTAGCACAGCCGGGGACTGTTAATGCGGGGAGGCCTCCAGAGGGGCTGGCATTCCTCAGAATGTTCTGTACCAGGACTGAGTTGGACGAGGAGGGGGCGGGGGAAACAGGAGGCACAGAAACTGTGAGGGGAGGCAGGCAGGAGCTGTCCTCCTGCATGGAGACTGGAGAGCCCAGGGTGGTCTGTCCCAGGTCAGGCTGGGGGAGGAGGATGTGGAGCATTAAGAACGCACTGTCCCTGCTGCCTGGTGGGAATTGGCGCCCCCTGCAGGCCAGAATCCATTCAGAGTTGGTTTATGAAGGCCCACATCAATTATCAATATAAAAGTTTTGGCTGCGGGAGACCTGAGGTTTAGATACAGTCTGGAACTGTGTTCAAGGAGCTTCTATTGATTCCTCTACTTCTGTAGCAAACATTTACTGGGTCTCTTCTCTGCCCCCGGTGCTGAACTGGCTGGTGCCAGCTTTGTGGGTGTGGTCTGCATTCGCACAGGGCACTGTGGTTAGGACCCTGAGGTGGGTCCAATGCTTACTGTTGCCATCTTGAAATTCTTTTTTAAAAAAAATCCTTACCCGAGGATATTTTTCTATTTATTTTCAGATAGAGTGGGAGGGAGGGAGGGAAAGAGAGAAAGGGAGAGAGAGAGAAACATCGACGTGAGAGGGACACATTGACTTGTTGCTTCCCCCATGACCCTGGCCAGGGTGGGGGATGAACGGCAACCGAGGTATTTGCTCTTGGCCAGAATTGAACCCACGACTCGTTGGTCTGCGCACCGATACTCTCCCGCTGAGCCAAACCGGCCAGGGCCCATCTTGAAATTCTTAATCATTTTTGAACCAGGGATCCCCATTTTCATTTTGTATTGGGCCCTGCACTGAGGGTACAATGTTCAGCAAATCCAGACACAATCCCTGCCTTTCAGAAGCGTGTGCTACAGTGGGAGAGACGAGCATGAACCCAAAGATGACACAAATCTGTGTGGAATCCCAACTGAGAGCTGTGCTAGGAGGGACAGGAATGCAATGCCAGGAGAGGTCATTTCACAGCTCTGTGGTTTCACCTGACTCTGTTCAGTATAGAGAAAGGATTTAAGTTTGGATTACTGAAAGTGAGTGTGCAGTGGGAGACCCATGCAGGCTCTGGGAGGAGAGCAAGTTTCCCCTGTAAGGTTATGAAGATTAGGAGGATATGCACCTGTCAGGGCAGGTGCTTTGGATGCCAAACTTCTCTCTCCCTCTTTCTAAGAGTTATTTTCTCTTAATTTGTACTTTGACATAATTTTAGACTTACAGAGAAGTTGAAAGACAGTATAAAGTATTCCTATATATCCTTCATCCAGGTCATTCAGATGTTACATTTTACTATGTTATCTATCCGTCCGTCTGTCCATCCATCCATCCATCCATCCATCCATCCATCCATCCATCCTTCCATCCATCTATTGTCAAAAGGAAATTCAGACATGCATATTTTTTGAGCAAGAAACAAAATGTTCATGAAGACAAACAGACTTAAAAGTGGTATGAAGCTCAGAGGCATGACATTACAAGATAGCTGTTAATGTGAAAATGAGGAAGCTGTTTAACCTTCACAATGATTGGTTATTTCAGTAGAGTTTTGCAGATGGCAGAGGATTGGTTAAAAGTGATTATCATTTTAGGAAGGTGACTTAATTTTTGTTTATGATTATCAGAGGCATTTACAAAAAATAACCTACGTTAAGTTTTGCTTATGGGACTTAACTTGTTTTTTTTTTTTTCTGCTAGGAGGATCTTCAGGCCTGGTTTCCATTTTATTTTATTTTAATGCCATCTGTTCATTCATTCATCCATCCATCCACCCATTCATCCATTCATCTATTCAATTTATCTGCTTTTTAATCTTAAATTGTAGACATGATATAATGCCCCATTTGCTGCTAAATACTAAAGAGTCTATTTCCTAAAAACAAGATAATTCTCTTAAATAACCATAATACTGTTACCGAAATCAGGAAATAACATTTACACAATATTTTGTCTATGTACAAATCTTATTCAGAGTGTGCCCATTATCCCAACAATGTTCTTTATAACAGAAGACAATCCCGTATCCCATGTTGCATTTACTTGGCTTATCTATTCAGTCTGTCACAATATGGATTAGTTCCTAGTCTTTCCTTGTTTTCCCTGACAATGTTTTTAAAAAATCAGGTGTATTGAGGTATATTCTTTATACAGTAAAATTCACCTTTTAAAAAATATGTTTTTATTGATTTTTTAGAGAGAGAGGAAGGGAGAGAAAGATAGAAACGTCATTGTGAGAGAGAAATATCAATCAGCTGCCTCCTGCACGCCCCCTACAGGGGATCGAGCCTGCAACCTGGGCATGTGCTCTGACCGGAAATTGAGTGGGGACCTCTCAGTTCATGGGTCAACGCTCAGTGCACTGAGCCACACCAGCTGGGCAAAATTCACCCTTTTTATATGTACAGCTCTCAGGCCAGGTACCTTATAGAATGGCTCTCCCTTGGGTGGGTCTGATGTTTCCCCACGATTACATTCAGACTACGGTTCTTCAGCAGAAATCCCCCTGAAGGGATGTTGCATTTTCCTCAGGGCATCACATCAGGAAGCACATGGTGTCCATTCCCTCCTCCACTCTCGATGCCATCGGAGACGGTGCTTCCCCTCAAACTTTCACCCTCCAGTGTTCTTATCCACGGATGAATCTTGCCGGGAAGCTATTAATACAGTGGTTGCCAAATGGTGATTTTCTAATTCCATAATTTCTTTTACATTTCTTGTTGTCTCTCTGCTGTCAGAAAGACAGTGTCTCCCCCAACTAATTAATAAGTTAATTGAGTGTGGGCTTACTCATTCTTATTTTATGCAGCGAGTTATGCTCTTTTATTACCATTACTTATTGTGACGTTGACATTTTCTCTGATTTGGCCCCTCAAGCTGGGCCATGCTTCGACATGTCCCCCTCAGTCTTTGAGCACTTCTTTACTTTCTGCCACAGCTGGTCCAAGCTCACCTTGTGCCAGCCGGGTGCCCTCCATTTCTCCGAGAAGGCTGCACCCCGCTGGAGGGGCACGTTGCCTGAAACCATTTCAACCTTGAGATTCTTTCCAAATTCGTGTGGTAGAACCAGAAAGTGGAGACTCTAGATGTAACATTTTATTCAGGATGCTTATCGGGCTCTTTTTCTCCCTTGACTGAATTTGAAGCAACTTACAAAAAAAAATATATCATATAATAAAACTTACGAAATAAGAATTTTCAAAGGAGAAAAAAAGTGGGGAAGAAGAGGAAGAAAACAACTCTGCCAGCCATGAAGTTGCTGGGCTTGCCCAGAAAAGCTTGGCATTCAACGTCCTGGCAGTGAAATGGAAGAAGGATCCACACGGAGGGAAGATGCCCGGTGCTCTCAGTCCCGTCAGGGACTCTGCAGGGCCCGCGGGCATTGCGCTGTGGGAATGAAGACCCTGCGGGATGGTGGTCCACTCGGGACACGTGGAATGAGCTGCTGAGAGGAAGCAGCAGGGCCGGGATTTTTTGGTATTTTGGAAAATGCTTCGGGGTATGTTCTAGCTTGTGGACCAACACTCAGGGAGACCCCACAGTTAGAAGAGAATTGGTATTAAAGGCCCTGCAATCACTCGTTCACTGTCTCTAGGAGACACACAGCCATCGGGCCAGGGGAGGCCGAGACAGCTGAGATCCAGACTCCGAGCAGCGGGTCCAGTAGCCGAGGAGGCCTGACCCCGAATGGCGGTACAGCAGATCAAACACTGACCGTGCTCTGAGAGGTGCTGCAGGAACAGAGACACGGCTGTGAGACTTCTCTTCCAGCCCGAGGAGTGTTTCAGGAAGGCGCTGCTCTGCTGTTAGAACACAGGGCTTCGGATCTGCAAAGGAGGCCCGGCCAGAGGCCCCACTCAGGGCTGGAATCTCTTCCACCAGTGGCCCCTGCGCGGGAACTGTCATTCCACAGAAGTAGGTCAAGAGCAAAGGCGCAAGTGAAGGGAGCTGTCCATGGGTGAGCAGCCTTCCGTAGTCCCTTCACTTACTGATGCATTTATTTAACAACGATTGTTCTTGACACTGTGGTAGATGCTGGGTGTACGGTGGTGGGCAAACATGCACTCGATTTCTGTCCTCATAGTGCTTGAGATCTAACGGGAAAGACAGACTTTAGATAATCAAAAAACACATGTATTATTAAAAATGGATCTAAGCGCCATCATGAAAGGTACTGAGCACTTCCAGGGGGCCAGGCACAGCTGCCTTTAGGAAGTGACAATAAGCTGGGTCACTAGGTGGGGCAGGACAGGAGCATTCCGGGCAGAGGGAACAGTGTGTGAGGTCTGGAGGGTCAGAGAACATCTGAAGAGAGACAGGCCCATGCAGCTGAAGGGCAGAGAGCAAGGGGCGATGATGAGGGCCCGGAGGGTGCAGGTCCATGCCAAGTGGTCTCGGTCTCGCAGAGGAAGGGAGGAGAGAGGCAGGAGCGTGGGAGAGCAGAGCTGATCGCATCACAAAGCAAGGGGTAGAGGTGTGAGCCCAGACAAATAACTCTGAAGATGAAGGAGGTGGGGACACAATTATGAAATAACAGGAATGTCGGTAATAGCAATAGAAATAGCATCTTCTGTTTGTTGAGTGCCCGTTTGAGGAGGAAACAGGCTCTGAGACCTTAGTGATAGAAAACAAGGAACAGGGAAGGCAGGGTTAGTAACTATTAACACACAGCTGAAAATAACCTGTACCTTCATTCCATTTCCCGCTATCTGTCCTATAGAAGCACTCGCTCTTGTGTGAGGAGACACATCCAAGGACATTTATTGAAGCAATGATTGTAGTCACACGACAATTGGAAACAATATAAATGTCCATCTTCATGGTGGGTGTGTAACTGGAGCACACCCTCACCAGGCTGCGCTGTGCGGCAGTGGAAGAAGGGGTCAGATCTCTGGGCTACACTGATCATCTCCAGGACGTATGGCTGGGAGAAGGCACGAGGCAGAACAATGCATCAGGATGATGTCACTGCCATAAATGGAAAAAAGCAGTTCTTTAAACAATATTTTTCCTTTATTGATTTTAGAGAGAGAGAAAGGGAGAGGGAGAAAGAGACAGAAACATCAATTGGCCGCCTCCTGCATGCTCCCCACTGGGGATCGGGCCCACAACCTGGGCATGTGCCCTGACCAGGAATCGAACCGGCGACCTCTTGGTGCATGGGTCGATGCTCAAACACTGAGCCACACAGGCCGGACAAAACAGCAGTTCTTAAAAAATACTCTCCCTCATCCCTTGTGAGCACATATATAGTCCTTAAATGCCCAGACTTCAGAGCAAACCGAAAACAGTGGTTACCTGGGGAAGGGGAGGGTCCTAGAACTAGACGGTATTAAGGGGGATTTCAGCCTTATCTGTAATGCCTTAGTTTTATTATGGAAACTTTTAAACATGTAAAAATAGACACTGTAATAAACCTCCAAGTGCCTGTCACCCACACATTCCTTCTCCGTGGATTATTTTAAAGCTCATCCTAGACATTGTATTCCATTCATAAATATTTCAGAAAGCATCTCTAACAGATAAGGACCCTTCAAGAAAAGCATAACCATAATACCATGATCATACCTCAAAGTATTAATAATAACGCCATAGAAGTATCAAATACTCAGTCAGTGTTCACATTTCCCTGTCTTGTAATTACACGCTGTTTGTTCATCTCCGGATCCAAATAAGGTCCATACTTTGCAATTCGTCGATCTGTCTCTCATGTCTTTGTATGCATTTTTGCCAGTATATCTCTGGGACAGATTGCTAGAAGTGACTTCGTTGGGTCAAAGGGCAGGGCATGTGCTTGTCAGCTCCTGCCTCACCCCCTCCACAGAGCTGCAGCCGTGCGTTCTGCTGCAGTGGGGGATGGCCCACTCCCCCGAGCCTCAGCAGCACACTGGATCGTCAGACGTGGGCTTTGCCAACCTGAGAGATGAGAAGTGGTATCTCATTGTAGTTTCCATTTCTTTAAGTTTCAAAAAAAAAAAAAAGGCTCAGGGAGAATTCTGAGTCTGTAGAGGAAAGGAGCAATTTGCATAGAAATTAATAATATTGCCAATTACCATGCAGCACATGTTATTTTATTCTACTCAATCCTCAAATCATCCCAAAGACATGTGGAGTCCTATTGCTTAAAAAAAAATTTTTTTTTCCTTTATTGATGTTAGAGAAAGAGAAAGGGAGAGGGAGAGAGAGAGAAACATCAATGAGAGAGAACATCAATTGGTCGCCTCCTGCATGCCCCCCACTGGGGATTTAGCCCACAGCCTGGGCATGTGCCCTGACCGGGAATCAAACCGGTGCCCTCTTGGTGCATGGGTCAGCGCTCAACCACTGAGCCACGCCAGCCGGGCCCTGTTGCTCTTTAGAGGAAACAGGCTCATAAGGGGTTAGTACATGTGTCTGGGGCCCATGGCCAGGAAGTGGAGACCAGATTTGAGGCGCAGTCTCCTGTGTTCAGGAACTGCTCTGCGACCTAGAGCGCCTACCCTCAGGACAGCACAATCCCAGGTGAGCGTCCCGGCGACCCATTCCTGCTTTGCTCCTGGGAGACAGCTTGTAGAACTTCTGCAATGGCACTCATCTGTCCCGGCAGCGTGAAGGGCCAGGAGGAGGACATCCCAGGCTGCGCCTTGCCGCTGCAGCTGGTTTCATGGCTGCCTGGGCCAGCTGGTGGCCAGGAGGGCGACGGGAACTCAAGTTCCGAGGAGCCACACCTGCAGACTGTGCCAGCGCTAATTCGGAACCCCTGTTCTTAGGATATTACAGAGATGTTTTCCTTCTGTGTGTGTGTGTTTTTTTTTTGTTTGTTTTTTTTAAGAGGACATGGAAATAAAACAAGAATGGACGTTAGGAAAGAGGAACCAACTCCGAAACATGACGTGATCGAATTCAGACTTCTGAATGAGTGTCCTGTCGCATACCTTTGACCGGCACACTCCGCTGCCCACACGTGGGATCTGGTTTTCGACTCACGTTCCTCGAGTGTGGCCACGCTCGCGCCAGCTGTTCGTCAGAGGGGACTGAGTTGCAGGTCATCTCGGGGGGCTCTCCCAGGTTGCGGAGGAAGCCTGGACAGGATGCAGTCAGTGCCTTTGGGGAATGTTAACCAGGATCCTCTACAAAACGGAACTGGGGCAGAGTTTGACCATCAGAGGGAAAAGGTCCTTTCCTTCATCTTCCGTCCTCCCTCCTCAGCACCAGACGAGGTGCTGGGCATACACGGAGGTGGACACGGGGCCATCCCTCGAGGAGCTGAGGGAGGGGGAGAGCGTGACTAAAATGAAAGGAAGTCGAAAACCAGGCTTTCTCCTGTTAGCATACACGTGTCCACACACAGACCCACTGCACTCAGTGCCTGAGCCTCAGAAGAGGTGGGTGTGAGCTCTGGCACACGTCACTGCTGCGTGGTTTGGGCAAGTCACCTTCCCTCTTCAAGTCTCTGTCGCCTTCTCTGGAACATGGGTCAATGATGCTTCTGTGACAGGGGTGCTGTGGAGATGAAATGGCATGAGTGTAGAAGGGCCAGGTGAATGGTTAGGGCAGTGCCCGGGGCACATAGTAGGTGCGCAGAAATGCTGACAATATTGATCCACGAAGTCTCATGGGCTGCTAGAAGCGAGGGGATCGTGGAGGTCCAGCTATCCTCATTAAATGTGGGAGGTGGGAGTGGGGAGGAGCACTGTGCCTTGCCTTGCTCTGGTTGGGGGCCTCGAACCCAGCCTTCTGAGCCCCATTTCAGGGCCTCATGCCACACTGGACCGGAGCAGCCCTGGGCCCTTCAAACACGTGTGGGCATTTTTCCTTGTGTCTCCTCAGTGCACTCCCATTTCCTTTCCACAAGTGCCCGGCCCCCAGCACACAAACCTGTTAGAAAACAGAACGAAGAACTGCTTTGTGCTTTCTCTTTGAAACCTATTTTGCATCCTTCGCTTTTCTGTAGCAGGTGGGTTTTCGGTGTTTTGTCCACCTCCCATGTCCTACCGATCATGAATGCCTGCAAACATTTATCTTAGGATTGTAAAGAGAGAGCTCCGTTTGGTAGAGACTCCTCAACCCCTCTATGCACCTCCACCCCTCAAAAAACCCAACAACAGTGACCCTCCCTCCCCTAAATCTAAAATCTGGCTTCTGCCTCTCCAAGGGCGCTGGGAGGAAGAACTGGAGAATTTCTCTGGGCCCTGGCAGGACTTGATTCTTTCTTTCTTTCTCTCTCTCTTTTCTTTTTTTTCTTTTTTCCCCCAGTAGAAGCGCGGTAATTCTTAGGATACAAATTTAGAAGCTCGTCTGAGAGCCCTAAGAAGGCGGTAGTAAGACAGCCAGGCTTTCTAACTTTTTTTCCCCCTAAGCAATCTAATAAAGTGATTGCACAGTCATTTCCCAAGGTCAATTTTCAGCTTTTAATAGTTTTAATGAGCTGTTTAAGAGGCTCCTCAACGTGGGGGTGGGGGTGTGGGAGGAAAGGAAGACAGATGGAGGAGACAGAAGATGTGGGGTCAGCCCTGCAAACTCGGGCCCAGGAAGGGGACCAGCTCAGGGTTAGCGCCTCTCCGGGATGCCCCAGGGATGCTAATGGGAGGACCGCTTCACTCTCCAATCAGATCCTAAGAACTCAGGGCTACTAGGTTACCACTTCCACCTCCGAGTAGGATCCCGGAGTGCCCCTGACCTTGGACAAGTGCAGGGAGGTGAGGGAGAAGGCAGAGTTAGGGAGGCCTCACCGGGGCAGCGGGAGAGATGAGACAGAGGAGCCTCGAGCGTTGAATAAGTACACAAATTTGTCGAAGGGGCTGAGGAGGAGGAAGGAGAGAGAAGAAAAAGAAGGCAGCCCCTCGTGGGGAATGAGACCCCGAACACAACCGGGGGCTGGGTATTAGGTGTTCTGATGCTGATAATTACTACGATAATCATGGCAATGCTAGTGATAACCAGTACCATCCACCCATGGTTACTGTGGCTAAGCACTTCGTAGGTAGATCTTCAGTCTTTCAGTTTTCCCAGCTGCCAGGAGGTGGGTTCTTCTACAGTTCCCGTGATACAGTTGAGGAAAACGGAGGCTCGTGGGGGGACATCACTGGTCCATGGTTACCTAGTTTGTAAGGCTGATTTGCATCCTGACAGTCCGACTCCAGAACCCAAGATTAGGACCAGATCGTTGTTTTGTGCACGACCTGAGGACAATGTGAACATTTTAGAAAAACCCAGATACCGATGCGAAGAAGAAAAGCGCTCTTCACGGTCATATCCACGGAGCATCTTGTTGTATGTAGCAGAGGCAAAAGCTCGTCTTTCTTTTCCCATAGAAATAGAATCCTAGCCAGGCCTCGGCTGTCCTCCCTGGCAGTCGATGTGAACAGGTGATTCGGCTGTTAGCCACGGAACGTGAGTGGAGCGATGTGGACCGTCCACGGGCCTGGGGTGGCCATGGAAGTGAGTCCTCCGTATTCTCTCGCCCTCCTGCTGGCTAGAACCTGCATGAGCGTCTGTCCACCCAGCGTCAACCATGCTGTGGTGACAGTGTGGGCAGGTGGGAGGGCATAGGAAGGGGAGGTGCCCGCCTCGTGTCCAGGCACCTTGGCACTGGAATGTGTGACAGAAGTACAAGTCTTTGTTTTTCAGGTCACTGTATTGGTGCACCTTGGTTACAGCAGCCTTCCCTGACTATTACAGTATATTTCCGTCTGATTTTCTGCCTTATGAATATTCCACAGTCATTTTTCATGCACTGGCCCCTTAGTTCCTTTCCTCATGTTCTATGATCCACTGTTGGGATTGGTGAGTCCAGACTCACCATCAATTCCAGAACAACATTAATTAGAAACGATCAAACCACATACTACCCGTTTCCACGCCTCTTTGTTGATTTGATCTCAGGCACTCAGCGGGCCGAATCCAGTTCCCACAGTATGATCAAATATGTCTGAGGTTCTCAGGGTTCAGGGCAATGCAGCCGTCTCTCTCTACTACGTGTCGGTCTGAAGCCTTGTCCTCGTATCTGTGCTGAGATGTGCAAAGCCTGGGCCTTCGGGTTTCCTCGTTTTGAGCTTGCCCTAAGTCCTGATCAGGGCCTGGGATTTCTGTTTTATAGATTAGGACTGAGGCTCAGAGAGGTGGTTTTCTGGGCCCTGCACCTGGTTGAGAACCCACACCTGCTCAAGGATGGACTGTGAGGACCAAAACTTGATCTCAGCTCCTTTGATTCCAAGATTAGTACCTTTAAATATATTTTAAAATTTTTTCTTACATTTTCACAATGAATTTGTCTTCTTTGTACACACTATCTCAACACAGCAGTCAGAATAAGCCTTTTAAAACACATCATAAAAAGACAAATAACCCAATTTTTTTAAATGGGCAAGGATTTGAATAGACATTTCTTCAAAGAAGATATTCAAATGGCTAATAAGCACATGAAAAGATGCTGAGCATTATTAGTAATTAGAGAAATGCAAATCAAAACTACAATGAGATACCATTTTACACCTACTAGGATGGCAATAATTAAAAAACAGGCAACAGCAAGCGTTGGTGAGGATGTGGAGAAGACCGAGCCCTTGTGCGCTGCAGTGGAGATGCAGAACGGTGCACCCCCTTGGGATGGGTCCGTGGCAGTTCCTCGGAATGGATCCGTGAATTTCGTGCTTTAAATGGGTAAATTATATCTTAGGTGAATGATATATCTCACTCAAGCCATTTAAAAAGTGTAACTTAGATTCTGTCACTCCTTTGCTCCAAGTCCTCCCAAGGCACCTGATTTCCTCAGACCTGATGACTCACCCTACAAGGCCCCAGGTGACCTCTGGTTTCCTCATCTGCTCAGTCACATGGCCTCCTCACTGTGCCCAAGATGTGCCAGGCACGTTCCTGCCCCAGGGCCGTTGCCCTGTTGTCGCTCTGCTAGAGAAGCTCCTTCCCAGGTGCCCACCTGGTGAGCCCCCTTATATCTGAGTCACCTTGTCCTGGTGGCTCCCCCTGACCACTCTGTTTAGAATTACAGTCCCACCCCACCTGGCCCATCTTACCATATTTCCCTACATTGTTTTATCTAACCTCCCATCTGATTTATTATCTTAGTACCTTTACTGTTTGGATCTCTCTGCTAGAATGAAGGCCCCGTGAGCTCTAGAACGGTGTCTGTCTCAATCACAGCTATCGCCCATCTCCCAGGCAGTGCCTGGCACATGGCAGGTACTCGGTAAGTATCTGTTGAAGCAAAGACTGGGAACACATGGGGCAAACGTTGTTGACTATCCCAAGTCCCTTCTTCCTTGCCCACTTCCACTGATAGAGGCTGAAAAAGCCCTGTCTGCACTTTCCCAGTTTACCTTCAGTGGAGTGTCTCCATAGGACGAACTCAGGAGAGGGCTGCTAGGGAATTTCTAGTGAAATGTTTATTTCCCAATCAAAGGAAAGAGGCCTCTTCGGAGAGGGAACCTCTCCGTGTCTGCTCTGCACCTGCCCTCTGCTCATCACCTTTGAATGTTGATATGGGAGAGCATCTTTCCAGAACTGTTTTCTTCTCCTTCACTCCTTTTTATGAAGTTTAAAACTGGATTCTCTTCTCTACACAGCATTTGACGATCTGCTGTTTTCCACTGCAGGTGTCATGGACTCCTGTCCGTCATTCTCATCCCCTCAAGGGAGAGCTCACTTTGCCAGTCTCTCCTCTCATTCAGCGCGGACTTAGTGAGCACCTACTACGACGGCAGTGGGCAATACAGATCAAAGACAGCGGTGTGGGGGTCCAGAGGGCCTGGGAAGGAATGGCGAAGGGCTACCCTAGTATGGGGGACATCTTGGGATCTGACTGGGGAACCCTGCAGGAAGGGGTTTCAGGGTCTGGGCCAGGACGGAGGGGCTCCTCAGCGGTCACAGACTGGAGAGGCCCCGGGGCTCCTTTCTGATCACACTCCCCTGCTTTGACGGCTCTAGGCCTGCCTCCCTGGGAGCTGTCTGCTTGGTAACAGCACTGAGTCTGGGAGGAGCAAGCCGTGGGGTGGTTTCCTTCCGAGCTTTGTGCATATTGCAAATGTAATTAATCATGTGCATGGTGGTTTATAATTTAGCATTTTTTTTCATTTTTAGCAGTCTAATTAAATTCATTTAAGCTTTATAAGTAGTTATTTTAGAATTTTGCTTTGTACCCCCACAGGCGGAGTGCTGAGAACTCACCATAAATATGTCTCAAGATGGCTACTGCTGTTTTCAAAATGAAGCTTAAAGGCTATTCAAGTGAAAAGTATTATTGTGTTACTACATCTTAAATTAGCCATACTAAAAACTGGAGACCCGTTTCCTGTTTCTTTCTTCCGAAAAGCTTTACAGTGACTTGAAGAACTGGGATGGGGCCCTGGCCGGTTTGGCTCAGCGGTTAGAACGTCGGCCCGTGGACCAGAGAGTCCTGGGTTCGGTTCCTGCTAAGGGCACGTACCTGGGTTGCAGTTTGTCCCTGGCCCCGGTTGGGGTCGTGTGGGTGGCAACCACTTGATGTGTCTCTCTCACATTGATGTTTCTCTCTCTCTCTTCCTCCCTCTTTCCCTCCCGCTCTATCTGAAGATGAATGCAAAAATGTCTTTGGGTGAAGATAAAAAAAAAAAAAGAATTGGGATGGGAACTACTGTGAGCTGGGAGGTGTTTACCCAGGACAGGTGGCACAGAGACAGTCTGCTCCAGGACGCAACTTGGCCGGCCTGTTCAGCTGTCTGTCCGATTTGGAAAAGAAATGCCACGTTCTTCTCTGTCTCTCAGACAAAAGCCCATTTCCGGAGGCATTGCGCGGAGCTCGTTTTAATGGGGTAGTAATTAAGTTAGAAATATGTGGTACTTATCCCTTGTCTGAATGCTCTCCATACAGAGTTTACAAATTGTCTCTTAAATTCAGAGACACGTTTAAGAAAAGGATGAAAAAAACGATATTAATAATTTAAAAAATGCAAAGGAAGTTAGCAACGAGATGCCATCTTTCTCCCACTGAATTGTCAGAGATTTACACCCACGATTAATTAACACTGGGGTGGTCGCAATGCTGGGAGAAGTTGACACGGGTATAATCTTTCCGGGAATACTTTCATAGGAACAAGAAACTGTATTCTGGATAACTTTTTTTTAGGGTGATTTTTGTGAAAACTTTGAACCAGAAATCCCACCCCTATGCCTGCATTTTAAGGAATTACGGAGCTTAAGCAAATATGTAGCTAAGAGGGTTCTCATCCATCCAGTTATTATATATTTGCTAAAAGTTTTTAAAACTATTTTATACGTTCTTCTTTTCCACGTGTCTTATATGTAATAATTCACTTTAATTCCCCCAAAGAGCCGTGTTGGAAATGACAGATAAGTTTCTTTGAGGAGAACAACACGGGTGCCCAGAGGTGGGTCCCGGAGTCAGAGCCTGGGTTCCAGGCCCAGCCCCCCCTCTTCCTACGTGCTGTGTGTCCTTGGACAAAGTGGACTAGTCTCCTCCATTTGCTTTTTTTTTTTTTTGCTGCTCTTATTTGTTGCAGAAAGTATCTCATCTCCTCTCGTTCATTTCCTGGCTCTTCCAGGTAGGGACCAGTCAGGGCTGTCCACCACGGTGTTTGTGGAGCTCAGACTATTGACTCCCCGACCTCGCTGGGCCTCAGTCTCCCCAAACACAGAGAGAGACAATAACAATACCTACTTATCCTGTGTTATATGAATTTAATACATGGAAAGTGCTCAGAACAGTGTCTGTAAATGTTCAATGAACAATGAATAAGGATTAACCTTTGCAATCTCCCAAGATCCTGAGAATAACTTGGTAGAGAATCAGGTTAATGGAGAGAAAAGAAAGAGGAGGGGCGAGAGCACCTCTCTCTCTCTCAATAAAAATACCGGGTTTAACATGCACGAAGCCAAGAAAATCAACGATGCTAGATACTGAATTTAAATTACACTGTCCTTTGAACACCCAGCAGGAATAAACTGCTGAATGCAGAGAACGTCTCCAAGGGGGTTCTCATTTCTGCAGCCATGGACACTAAATCCTAGCTTGCTGTCCAGCTCCCCATACTGGCTTAATTCCTCGTGCTGGGAGCCGGGAGGTGGGACGACCACCTCACTGGTGACTCAGGACTTCCGGGGACTTGGCCCCTTGGACAGTCAACTTCATGTAGAACGCGTGCTTCAGGCAAAGGCTTTGTGAAGCCACCGTGTCCCGTGTGAAAGGCACTGAAGACTTCACCAGCCTCGCTTGGAAGAATGTTTTCCCTGTGACCCTGAATCAGGACCGTCACCACTTGAAGCAAAAGCTGTCTTTTTCACTTGGTTTCCATAATTGAAGCAATCAAGTGCTTTCTGACTCAAACCATGGGGTTAAACTTTGGCATGGATGCCCACTGGAGGGGGGAAAGGGGAGGGGCACCTGGCCGCTAGTTTGGTCTCTCACTGAGGCAGGGACGTTGGTGCTGGAGGGACCCAGGCATCTCATCTCCTTCCATTAGCAGAGCGGGACATCGAGGCTGAGAAGCAGTGGCTTGTCCAAGGGTGTTCAGCTGGTTTGGGGCTGAGAGGGCACTTGGCCCCAGGTCCTCTTCCCAGCAAGTCTGGCGCCCTCGCTTTGCAGGCAAGAGAAGCAGAGCAGTACGTGTGTGGTAAGAGCCTTAGCCAGAGGGGAGCAGCGGGAAGCACCCCAGCACCTGGCCTCACGACCTGTGTCCCTCACGCTGGACATGCTCTTGGCAATGGCAGTCAGTTTCCCAAACGCCTGCCTTGTTACGTCCTCGGCTACACTCAGTTTTATCATCATTTTAAAATTTAACTTTCTAGTTGTATCTAAGAGGAATCACATTTTACTTTGGTTTTAGATTCAAGCGGTGTGAGAAGTTAACATCAGAGTTTGATGTTACACGTAATGTTAAAGCCGATTCATATGGACTCTTATTGCATTTTCTTTTGTGTGGAAAAAAAAATCATGCCTCTATGAATTCATTTGTTTATTCCTTTGACAAATATTTTTAAACTTAGAGATGTTGTGTTTTCCACTCTCAGCTTTTCTGTTCTCTGCTCTCAGCTATTCTCATCGATGCACCTGCTTGTTCATTGTCTTGTTGGGCCGACACAAGGGAGAACTGCGTGTGTGGCTGGAACGGTGCAGGGCCCGGGGGACAGAGCTGCGAAGATACTCGTGAGTGGGCCGGGCCGTGGGCGAGCTTCATGCCAAGGGGGGAAGACAGGCGGTAAACAAGTAAACAACAACTTCCAAATACAAAGTTCCGTGAATGAAATGAGCATTCCCAACTCTCTCTGAGAGGTCTTCCTAGATGACCCACCGTAACCTCACATCAGTGGGTCAAAAATAAAACTCATTTTTTCCCTCCAGTCTGATTTTTCTTCCTGGCTTCTAAGTTTTCACTAACAATGTCTGCACTTAAGAGTGATTTTTAAAATTTTTAGGAACAGGGACCACATTGAGAACATACTAAAGTGCGGATCTTTTTGCTGAGACCCACCCTTTTTTTGCATACAGTTACAGGGGACTCCATGCTTCCTGGTTAAGCATTCCTGTCCTGGAGGGAGGGAGAGACTGGAGAAATGGGCGTAGCTCAGCCAGATCCCGGGGGCGAACACTCATGGGAGGCTGAACACTTATGCTGACCTGCTTCTGTATCACTTTAGATTTCCTGCACTCTTGATATTTATTTTTTACTTTTATTTTTTAAAATATGTTTTTATTGATTTTTTAGAGTGAGGGAGAGAGAGAGAGAAACATCAGTGAGAGAGAAACATTGACTGGCTGCCTCCTGCACACTCCCTACTGAGGATCGAGCCTGCAACTGGGGCACGAGCCCTGACCGGGACTGGAACTGGGACCTCTCAGTCCATGGGACGATGCTCAATCTGCTGAGCCACACCGGCTGGGCAGCACTCTTGATATTTAAAACATATTTGTACATCCTACAGATCTTTTAAGCCCTTCATATTTAAAAATTATTTTTATATATCCCACAGATTACTTACTAATTACAGAGAGAAAAGGGTGACTTGATGGAGAACTCTGGTAGATAGTGCTTTAACCATGTGGTCAAACTTGCCACAGCCAAAAAGGGGCCAAGGTGATAGTTGGCTCCTGATGCCACGCTCTGTGAGGAACGCAACGTCAATTAGCCGTATCGCTGTCAGAGCGTTCAACCGAAGTTTAATCATGAGGAATAACTTAGCAAAATACAAATGGAAGGATATTATATAAAACAAAGATGGGGGAAGTACTCCTGACTAGAGGGACGAATAAGTAACTGCCATGTGGAAGTAGATTCTGGATCAAAACAAAAACAAAAGCCAACGCTCACGTAAAGGACACTGGGGGAATAGTAACTCCCAATTTTTATGGGTAGTATTTAATGACATCATGTATACAAATTTACTTTGCAAATCTTAAGCATGAGAAACGTTAGCTATTAGTATAATTTGTATTGTAGTTCTGCTGACCTCTAGAAGACCAGACACAGAACAGATCTGTATAATACTAATTAATTCTTTCATTCATTCAACATCTATTTCTTGATCTGAGATGCAAAGAAGTAAAGTGACTTGCCCAAGGTCACCAGTTCAATGACTTATTAGAAGTAGAACTGTAACTCAGGTCTCCTTGTCCTTTAGAGAAGCTGGGGCTTTGCTCAGGGAAGACCATGCGTTTTATTCGTGGGGCTGGGGTAAGTGAAGTGAGCGTTGATGATGGTAGTGTCAATAACGGTGTTGTTGGCGGTAGTAGGGTGATGGGGTTGGTGGTGGTGGTGGTAACAGCGGCAGTGTGGGTGTGAGACATGAACCTGAACGTGGTAGGCAGGATAAAAAACCAGATCTCGGGAAGTGCAAAAGCCATTATTCTGGATGCTTTTCCAGAATTTATTTTTATTTTCCTTGTGATTTCTTTTCTCTCTTTATCTCTCCCCCCGCACCCTCCATTCACAGATACCTGTTTTCACATAGGAGTTCTCTTTACCTCAGATCTGGTTATTATGTCCAGAATAAAAATATATATTATTAGGATGGCAGACAATATATCTTCGCTTTGCTTTATAAATCATGACTATGTTCTATTGTTATGACACAGATGCCTGCATTCTATAAAACACAGTCTTTTCAGAGCAAGGCTCTTAAATCTCCAGGACTTCTTTTCAACTTGGGTTGTGTTGCAGATGACCTAACAAGCTGCAATCACAGGACACGCAGAATGCAGAGACTGATAACTGCCATAATAATGACCCACGGGATATGTTGACCTCCCTTCATCATTCCTTCTTCAGCAAGTTTAGCTCCTGTGGAATGAATCCTGCCTTCTTCTCCTGCTGGCAACTAATACTAGAAAAGGTTCAATCCAAACGGGTATCAAGTTGGTGTATTTTTGGAGACACTAACAGGGCTGTTATCATTGTCAGACCAACTGTTAGCATTGTGTTTGCGTTTAGTCTCTGGTTGCTGCCTTATTGTGTCTTTTTGTTTTTAGAACTGTGTGGGTGAATACATTGATAGCATGCTGATCACATTTCCAGGCTGCCATGGGGCTGTGAGTAGAGTTAATAGACTGGATGAAAGAATAATGAGCCAAAGCAACGTTGACAGTCTAGCAAGCAACGTGGCCCATAACAGAGACCAACGCAAAGTCTAGCACTTGGGTCCAAATGACACATTGCACAAGGACGGCAGGTAAGAGACTCAGGCCACGTGTCTGGGAAGGAGTCATGAGTTGTCCTAAGCTGTAACCCCGAGGTAAGATAAGGCTGCCAGGGGATAGCCAGTGAAGTTGGGAGTAGAATGAAGAGGAAACAGCTCTGTTCTGGGCAGCCATCACCAAGGGCTGGGTTGAGTTTTCTTCGCCACACTTGACAAATAGGGATTGTAGTAAGGAGAGAGGTTAGGATGGTGGAGCTGAGGTGGGGATTTGAAATGTCATATGAATCTCAGCTGAGGGAACCTACAGATCAGAAGCTCTGGAGAGCTGTTGTTGGTTAAAACATATTCCATTACAACTTACAGAAAGCTTAACTAGCAGTGGCTGGGTGATAAAAATGTGATTATCTCATAGAATTAGATGTCTGGAGATAGGACACACCAGGGTGAGCAGCAGTGGCTTAATAATATCATCCAAGGCCCAGGCTCCTTCTAGATTTCTGTTCTGTATCCTTGGCATCTTGTCTTCTCATCCGTAAGTCTGTCACCTCATGGTACTAAAATCTTTACCATTGCTCCAGTTCCACACTTCACACAAACACCTTCAAGGCAGGGAGACGTGGGAAGAGGTAGGACAAGGGAGCTCTTCCCAAACATATCACACACTCCAGGAAGCAAAAACTTTTCCAGAGTTTCTTAGCAGGCTTCCCTTACATCTCATTGGCCAGGTTGTGTCATGTGGCCATTCTTTTAGTCCTTCAGGTTCAAAAACTGACCAGACGTCATCTCTGAGGCTGGGGAAGGGAAGTTGTTCCTTGAGCATATTGTTGCCCATATCGTAACGAAACAAAGTCGGTGTTCTCTTAGTTCAGAAGGAGGAGGTGAGGAATGGCTGTTGGGCGGGCAACTCCATGTATGTGCTGCTGGGCATAAGCCTACTTTTCTAATGTGAGAAGTATGCAAAAGAGGGTTTGTTTATGAAGCTCAGATGGAAAATTTGGGCAAATGTGTGCCAACTGCTAGAAGATATGGGGAGACCAATTTTTAGTTTTACTCAAGTGAAGATTTCCTGATAACTGTAGTTATCCAGAAATGGAAGGTGATTTCAGTGGAGGTGTGAAGCAGAATTAGCTTCTACCTGTAGGGACGTGGTAAAGGCAGTTCCTGTACCAGTGGGGGTGGGGGTGGGGCAGGCATTTACACTGACCTGTGAGTTTCCTTCCAACTCAGAGAGCCTGTGATTCTAGTAATTAGTTTTCCCCCTTTGATTGTTCATTAGATAATTATGCTAATTGGAGATAATGTTTCTACTAAGTAAGGTATAATTTAAGCTGAATGGCCTGTTTCATCTTTAGCATCCGTGTATGAGATACAGAGTTTGCCTTGGACTTGGGCCTGTACTTTGTTGGGAACGGTTACTTTGAGCCAGGACACATTCTCTTCCCTGAGTTAGATTATGGCTATCGTGCAACCTGGTCCCCTGACTTGCCAGGTAAGTGGTACTTGAATCCCGTTAGGCTGAGGCAGAGTATCAACCGGACAGAGCCACCCCCTTACCTTTAATTGTATGCCTAACAGGATAGCAGCAACCCCATATGGGTCAAGGTGTCCAGGAGAAAAGATGAATACATCTAACTGAAACAGTTTGCTAAATTTCTCTCTGAGCGCGAGATCTCAAGTGATTTCCAGGGTTCATGGGAAATGAACCCTTTAGACAGTCTCTTGTCTAAAGTCTCTGAAAGCTTCTTGGACATTATTGTCGATTTCCTTGCTGTCCCTTAATAAGAAGGACTGGACTTGGAGCAGACACCCTTTGGGCATGCCCCTCCCCCTTCACGTTTGCAACCTGTCCTGCCCCTACCTGGTTTAGTCCCAACAGTTCAGTTTATAACTGGGGACACTTCTTCCCTCTCCCAACGGGACCGTGAGTATTCATCTGACCAATCAGATCCTTTCCTCAGGGAATTTGGAATTTGGACATGGAGTAGCTGATCAGTTTCTGTCGGACGTCTGGTATGCAAACAGCACAGTCACTGCTCCTACCGGGGCCTCAGGGGAGCCTCAAGCAGAGGTGCAGAGAGGCTGAGGCCCAGCAAGGCCCCCGGAAATGTCTTTTGTTTTTTAATCCTCATCCAAGGATATTTTTCCACTGATTTTTAAAAAATAGAGTAGCAGGGAGGTGGGGGAGAGAGAGAGAGAAACACTGATGTGAGAGAGACACATGGATCGGTTGCCTCCCGCATGACCCTGACTGGAGATCGCACCTGCAACCAAGGTACATGCCCTTGACTGGGAATCAAACTCATTACTCTTTGGTCTGTGGGCAGACGCTCCAACCGCTGAGCCAAACTGGCCAGGACCTGGACACTTCCTAACCTCCTATTTTGTGCCACACTCCAGAGTCCATCCTGTAACTCCTTCCCCATCTGGGTGAAGCTGGTTTGCATGGATTTTTGTTATTTATAGGAACCCGAGAGAGATCCCATCCGTAGAAGGGCCTAACAGAAAGCAGGCAGAAACCAGCCAGCACTAAGCTTTATAGGACTTTTACTGAACACGCATTATTCCAAGTACTTTAGCTGTATTAACGCATCTAGTCCCTACAGGAGGCCACGGGGGAGGACCGTTCCTCCTCTCGTTCTGAAGGCGAGGGCACTCAGACACAGAGGGTCACGTTGGGAGGCCGGGTCTGCACCAGGCAGTCATGCTCCCGATCCGGGCCCTTCTCATGTTACTGTCGAGCCTCTCATGTTACTGCTGATGCTACTTGTTTATATATTGCTGCATAACCAATTATCATAAGCTTCAGAACTTACAACAACACACATTTATCATCTTGCGGTTTCTGTGGGTCAGGAGTACAGGCTGGGCTTGCTGGGTCCTTTGCCCCAGGGTCTCCTGTGTCTGTAATGAAGGTGTTGGGCAGGACCCTTCTGTGACTTCAGTGAGGATAGATCTGCTTCCAGACTCGTATAACTGTTGGCAGTTCCTCGTGGCCTCAGAGCCTTGCTGGCTACTGTGGGCCTCGCTTCCTGGCCACATGGGCCTCTCCCCAGGACAGCTCTGAGCATAGTAGCTGGCTCCATCAAAGCCGTAGGAGGAGAGCCTGCCAGTCTGGACATTACTGTTTGATGTCACCTAATCACAAAGGGATATCCCACCTCTCTTGCCCTTTTGCATTGGTTGGAAACAAGTCCCCAGGCAAGCCTACATTCAACAGGAGGAGATTGCACATGTGTTCAAACGCCAGGGTCAGGGATCATTGAGGGTCATTCTTAAAGTCTGTCCGCCACATTACATTTATTTTTAACTTCTGTATTTTTGACAGCTCTCTGGTAATGGCTGAATTGGAGCAGTTGGCTTAGGGTACGGCCACAATGGCACCATGAAATGGAGACAGGCAGGCTCACGGCTCAGGGCAGGGGTGGCCTGATCGCCAGTCCCGGATGCAGGAGGAGGCTGGGGACCAGAGAGAGAGAGACGCATGGATCTGCTCACTTTTCTTTGCCCCTGTCCTGCTGGTTTCCCACCTGGGACAGGAAGTCCAGAGAGGGGCCCAAGAGATGGCAGGAGCACCTGCCACACCTGGCGGCAGCAGTTCAAGACCTAGGGGGCCTTGGACACTTTCCCGATTCTCTGCCTTCTAGAGAATATGGTGCAGGGCTGGCCAGCCCTCTCGGGGAGGCGAGCCAGGGATGGAGTGAGAGGTGGGAGGTGTTTGTGCACCTCCCTCTCGTGAGCAGAGGGGAGAGGAAGAAGGGAGGGACAGAGAGTTTTGCATCTTGCTTTTGTTATTAGACCTTACCTTTGGACTACTCGGTGTAGGGATCTGATTCATCCTTTTTTGTGACTGCTTAGGATTTCACTGGGTGGTGGACTGATGGAACTTGGTCTCTGGGTCTTTGGAAGCATGCTCACCTTCGTTTGAAAGCATCTTCTCCGAGGAGCCTCAGGGTGGGCTCCGTTGTGCAACCTGTCACCATGGACGTGCGTGCGCTTATACAAGCCTCTTCCTAATAGTCTGTCTGAGCTTGGTGCTTGTGTGTATTCACGGCTCTCCTGCTTCTCTCAGTGGCTTTGTTTTGGCTTCATTGTCGGTAATAATAGTCTTTATTTACGGAGGTGTCTGTGTGCACCAGGCCCTGTGCCGAATGCTCTGTAGGAGGAAGCGCCTCGAAGCGTCACCACAGACAACCCCATGGGATTGTTTTGTCCTCCCATTTCACAGAGGAGGAAACTGAGGCCGAGAGAGGGCCTCCCTCAAGGTCACCCAGGGAGAAAGGGGCTGGATCCGAAGCCAGGCCTGCTTGGAAAACCCAGACTCTTGAGTCCTGTCGTGTAGAATGACTGCCCTCCCTCTGTGGGTTCACAGTGGATCCCACTAAGAACAAGGTTATTCATCTTCTCAGGAGGATGAAGAGAAATTGGGGAGCCCCCAGGGGCGGTCCTGCAGAGCAATTAGGAGGACAAGAGAAAGACTGGTGAGAAGGCTGAGGACGAGAGTAATTTCATCTGGAGGCAGAAATTCCAGGGGCTAAATGAATGGCCTTCCACTGCTGTCTTCTTGAGCATCAATGAAAATATCTTTAAAACAGGAGCCAGTGTGCTAATTTATAACACAATGTCACAAGAACGACCTAACTATTATTTTAGTTAATGAATTTAACACATACAATGTAAGCAACCAGCATGGCCTGGATTCAGAGTAAACAGCATGGGCACAGACCTTCCTCCAGCATGACTTATATTTTGCTGACGGAGATGGGAAGGGCGGGAAGAGGACCAGCAGTAAAGAGGAAAGTCATACACAAATAGGAAACCATGCCCAGTCGTTCCAGTCATCGCCACATGCCCTGAAGACGCCACAACGGGACGGGGAATCGCATCTCTGAGGATGGGTTTCTCTGGGAGGGAACATGTGAGTTGAGACCTCGAAGTCACGTGAAGCTCTAGGGACAGAACGGTGTAGGTAGAGGACACCTGGAGGCAGGGACGAGTTTGGCAAACACAGAACTGAGAGCAGGAGGGTGTGGCAGGGGGCAGAGCAGTGGGCGATCCGCTGGAGATCGAGCCTCATCACTCAGGGCCTCGGAAGGGGGATGAGCAGAGAAGTCCCATGTGTGAGGGAGCCCTCCCCAGCTGCCATGAGAGTGGACTGTAGGGGCCCCGAGTGAGAGGTGTCTGGGTGAGAGATGTTCGGATAGGGTGGAGGTGGGGGAGGGGGAGAGAAGTGGACCCTTGGGGTCTATCTTATGTTGTTAGCAATAACAGGAAATCATGGCAGATGAGATGTGGGGGTGGGGGTGGAGGTGAGGGGAAGAGAAGACTGAAGCATGACCATCCAGGTTTTGAAAAGAAGAATCAACTATTTATTTTGTTGTCATTTTACTAGGACAAGGAAGTTTTGAGGGTGCCTTACTTGGGAGTTCTTAAACAGATACTCCTGGGCCATCAATTCTAGGTAACATTTTGGTTCACCGTTAATTTTTCTAGGGAGGATTCGTACCTCTTACCTGTTTCTTGGAAGGGAAAACCTCCCCTCCCAGCAATGGAAAGACTGAGTCTGATCTAGGCCAAGCTGTCCCACCCCACCTCATTTTGCAAGCATGCCTGCTTCTTGGCGGAGTCCAAGGTCTCCTGACTCCTCAGCCAGGACTCTCTCCACGGTGTGAGCCGTCTCATGGCAGAGGGAGGCAGAGGTTTGAACAAAGAATGACTCCATCCCTGCTAACCTGGACAAAACGAGGGCCTTTGCGACTTAGAGGTCAGTTCTCCAAACTGGCAGCCTCAGCGCCAGCCTCATCACTGCCTTCTCTCTGTCCAGCCTAAGGGAAGTTCAACCAGGTCTGCTTCTAAGAAATGTCCCCAAGACTCAAGTGCCTATAAGATGCAAGTAAGATCCAGGTGTGACTGGAACTCGACTTAGGCAGCAGTAAGGTATGCGTGATCTATTTTGGGGTGCAAATCGCCAAGATTTGGGTTTTGTGGGAAGGTGGTAAGCTGCTCTCGGACATGTAAACGCCTTTTCTGTAAGTCCTGAATTATAGTCTATCAAACAGGATCTTGAACAGAAATCTCTATTATAGTAAAACTGCTAGGTGACTTCTAAAAGCAGGAGTTAAAAGTGTTGGCGTAACCAATGGTGACATGAATACATGTTTCTTTCAGATTTGGCTTCCTGTACTCGAGGAGCTCTTTTATGGGTCAGCCTCGGAAGGAAGCAGAGGAGACAAAAGAAGTTCCTAAAAAAAGAAAGCCTGTATTAGGGAGACAAAACCATGATGTTTCTAAAAGTGTGGATTGAAAAAAATGGAGGTTTCCTCCTGGAAATTTTCAAATGAAACCAAAGAAACTTTATGATGACCTTTCATGTTCCCTGGCAAGCAGAGGCACAAAATGATCCAGAACGACAAGAATAATGCCCCCTGCCGAGAAGCTTAATGTAATGTGATGGAAATTTACATGGTACCTATAGCTACGTTCCTTGCAGAATCATAACTGCCTCAAGACCTGAGGCTGACTTTCATGGGATGGTATACTTTTAGCCAAATCTAAATCGATAGGTTTTTTGTTTTGTTTTGTTTTGTTTTTTAGGACAGAGACATATCTTCTCAACCAAACTTAGGCCACCAGAATTTTTAGATGTACTTTGTGTGTGTGTGTGTGTTGAGTCAGGTAGTTTATCTCAAAGAGACGCCTGCTTAAAGGAATATATGTTGATGAAACCATGAAGGACATTATCAGGTTGGTTGGCTGACTGAGTGGTAGGCAAAGATCTGAGGGAATGAGCCATCCAACAGATATGTTTTGAAGATTTAAGGAAGGAAAGAAAAATCCTGAGGTTGGGGTGGGGGGTGTCTGGGGTGGGGGAGCTTCCGCAACGAGGAGCACAATGAGGGTGGCTATTTGGGGTGGCTCTTTGGGGCATTGGAAACCAAGCTATTCTCCTGGTCTGGCCCTATTAGGACTGGTCAAAGCTTTGTCTTCGCAAACTGCTTAGTTTCCTTTAAAAGGACGTGGAAGCTTGGAGTTAGACAGTTTGATTAAACCTTTGGGCATGGTGTTTACAACCCAGGAGTGTGGGTTAGGGTCTTATGTGTTCATAAGGGGGTCTCCTGCTAGGTGGCAGTCTATGAGGCATGGGCTTGCAAAGCACCTAGAACTCAGTCTCTTCCAAAAGTGGAGCCACTTCCTCCCAGGAAGAGATTGTTATCCTCATTCGAGTCCTGGAGAGGAGCTAGTCCATCTCCATTTTTCCATTTGTAGTTCAGCCAGCCAAGCTGTAGAACTGTGATGATGGAATCCGCAAAGGACAGTCTGGGAGTACAGTGTTCACCACCCGAAAGTGAATTTACCTCTAAGAAGGGATAGTTTCTCTTATTCTCAGAGCCTGTTTTCACAGGGTGTATGTTTTAGTGCTCTAGCCACAAGTTGGGAAAATATATTATACTCCAGGAACCCTCCGATGACTAATATCAGTTCTCCTACAAAACTCTAGGTATCGCTGGCGTTACAGTAAGAAATGAGAAAAAATAGGAATCTAATGCTTGTTGTATGTTTACTCTAGACTAGACAGATGAGCAAGCTGCCGCTCAGAGAGCTTAACTGCTTGCCCAGTCTAGGAACCAATGGAACTAGGGTTTGAACTCAGGTCCATCTGACTGTGACCCAACCACATTACACTATCCCGTGCTTGATGAGAACAAACTTCGGCAAGTTGGTAGTTATGGTGGGGGCAGGACAGGAAGGTGCTTCTAGCATCTGGGGAGGGAGGAATTCCTCTTCATTCCCTTTTGAGACATTCAGTAACATCCATGATTCACTACATCAGCGGGAAAAGCCCTTCCTTTCTTGCTCCCCCCCAGCTGTCCAAGGAGACGGTACAACCAGATAACTTGTCAATGCCCTGATGGCACCGACTTAATGCATGTCTGAGCAGAGAGAGCCAATGAGCAGTGCTGGCTCTGTGTTAGATATGGGTTGGGTTTGCCTTTGTATCACAGATTGGCCAGGTGGCCACCAAATCTCTTGCTAGGCACACAGCTGAATTATATTTCCCAACCCCCTTGCATCTGTGTGGGGCCATGTGACTAAGTCCTCCCTAGTGAATGCAAGGACAGATTGAGGTGTCATTTTGAGGCCAAGGCAGCTGAGAGCAGTTATGCCTTGTCCAGCTCACTCTGTTCCCTCCACAGCAAACTTGGAGACTATATGATATGGATAGCAGGATTCCAAGATGGAAAAAGCCTGCATTTCTGGGTCAGTGCTTGGTGGAGAGCTGCCAAGGGAGCTGCCCAACCAGAACATCTCTGCATTAGACTTTGCATGAGTGAAAAATACAACTGATTGTTAAGCCACAGATATTTAGGATCGCTTGTTATAGCAGCTAATGCTAATTACTCCAACTAATACAACCACCCAGTGTCCATTTCCCTTTCTGATGGCAACAGCATTGTTCTCTCTCCATATGCTCCGGAGGATTTATAAAGTGATATAGGCCTAGCCAATCAGAGCATTGCATCCCCCAGCCACAGCGACTAGTTTGGAAATGGGCATTTGAGCCAGGCAGAGCCTTTGGGGAACACTCTTTTCTGCTAGATTTGAAGTGGTGATTAGACTACAAGCTGTCGAGGTGAACCACATGAGGAGAGAGTGGCCACGGACAAGAGCAGATCCAAGAGACAGGGAGAGGAAGATTGGGATCATCTGCCCCTGGTTCAATCACACTTGATCTGCCCCAGGATATTCAAGTTGCCTAAGCCAATAAATTCTCGCCCTCTTTTCACTAAGTCATTTGGGGTTGGGTTTCTGGTCATTTGTCACCCAAAGAATATCGACTTGAATAGGCAGTCAAGATGAGGAAGGACTGAATGAAAATAAAACAAAAGCCGCTGCGGGTTCAGTGGCGTGCTCAATATCATAGGCTCATTTTGCAGTCAATTTTCTACATGTTCTAAGTCATCAATCTTTATCCACTCAGCTTCAGAACAAGTGAATGAATGAATGACCATGGAGACTGGAGTCATGGGGTGAAGAAACGACGATTCGGCCCAAACGTTCGAGCAGTTAGTGAAAGGTCTTAGGGTTACAGCATCACCTGTTTTCTATATAACTTCTGAAAATGTGATGTATTAGAACAAATGATTATAACTTTAACTTACATAATGAGTATGCATTGCAACACAGGATGTACAAATAAATGCAATACCTGTAAATTATTTGATGGGTTTCTTTGACAATCAGCAGTGGTCTATAGCTTAAATTCTTCCTGAATGCTGAGGTTCAATTATCATCGCAGGAGTGATTGCACCATTATAGTTAGGCTCGGTTTGGAAGCATTAGTAATTGTCAGAGAAGGAAAATAGTCTTCATAAGGTAGAAAATAATACGCACATTTCCATAAGTATTTTCAGTATTGAGTTTTCCTTGGTCCACTTTCAAATTCATATGAATTATTATAGTTCCTTCCTCAGTCAAATTCAGAATGAATGAATGACTGAATAGCAAAGTCACATAATTTGGGACTTAAAACTCAATGCAAATTGGTTGAACTATAAGAGAGTAAGAGTCCATAAAACTGAGACGTCCAGAAGACCAGATGTTAGGTCAGTGTTGATCCAGATAGTAAGGTGATGTCCTCCAAGAGCCACATCTCCCAGTTCCTCAGGGAGCAGCACCATCATCTACAGACTCCACACAGCAGTCCTGCAGGCCAGCTTCTCTCGGGCAGCGGCAAGATGGCTACAGGACACTTCACCAAAAAGATGTATGGAAGGCCAAAGAGCACATGCAAAGATGCTCCACATCAAATGTCAGGGAAATGCACATTAAAACAACAAGGAGATAGCACTACACATCTATTAAAATGGCCCAAATCCAGAACACCGACAACACCAAATGCTGGAGAGGTTGTGGAGCAGCAGGAACTCTCATTCATTGCTGGTGGGGATGCAAAATGGTACAGCCACTTTGGGAGACAGTTTGGCCATTTCTTACAAAACTAAACATACACTTACCATGCAGTCCAGCAGCCATGCTCCTTGGTATTTACCCAGAGGTGTTGAAAACGTATGTCTACACAAAAACCTGCACACATGTTTGTAGCTGCTGTATTCATAATTGCCCAAACTTGGAGGTAATCAAGATGTCCTTCAGTAGGTGAATGGATAAACAAACGGTGGTTACTTCCAGACAATGGACTATAATTCAATGCTAGAGAGAAATGAACTGATAAATCATGAAAAAGACAAAGAGAAAACTTAAATGCATATTAGTAAGTGAAAGAAATCAATCTGAAAAGTCTACTTATTACATATATGATTCTAACTATGTGACATTCTGGAAAAGGCAAAACTATGGAGACAGTAAAAAGTTGAGTGGTTGCTGGGAGTTAGCAGGGAGTAAGAGATAATACGAGGGGTACAGGGAATTTTTTAGGGCAGTGAAACTAATCTGTATGATACTATAATAGTGAATACAGGTCATTATACATTTGTCCAAATCCACAGAATGTACAAAGAGTGAACTATAATGTAAGCTACGGACTTTGTGTGATATGATCTGTCATGGGGTTCATTGATTACTGTGGGACATTGATAGTGGAGGGGGCTGTGCATGCATGGGGGTGAGAGTGTAAGGGAAATCTCTGTACTTTTCACTTAATTTTGCTGTGAACCTAAAACTGTTCTTTAAAAAGTCGTTTAAAAATAAGGTAGCTGCAGAGTTGCAGGCTTTAGCATCCTCGCAGTGCGCTCTGCAGGCGGAGGGAGAGGCTCTCTTGCACTGGTGCTTGCCAAGGAAGACAAACCTTGTTTTTGCCAGAAGGACTCAGTGATGCCTCCTCATGCCCTGTGTTCCGCTGGCCAGTTACTGTAGCCTGTGGGTCAGGAGTCCATCTGGCTCACACACTGATGGGGGTTTCAGGCTCACCAAAATCACACGGCTGGGTGTGGAGGAGAGTGGTTTCCCAAAGGAAATATGGGGAGCCTATTCCCAAGAAGAGGGTGAATGAGTGATGGGTAAGAGATAACACATATTGTCTATAAACAGGAAGCTTATCTTCTGCAGTGACTGTGAATATCCCCCTTCTTAATGTTCTGTAGCACTTCTTTGAGGAACCATTTTTTAATTTTGGTACATTGAACTGGTCTCTGAGGGATGTAGAAAGTCCACAATAAATATTGTTGAAAGAAAGAAAAGTCGAGAGAGAGAGAGAGAGAGAGAGAGAGAGAGAGAGAGAGAGAGAGAGAGACTACGGTAACAGTAGCACTAGTTGTGATATTAAGCCCCCATATTTCAGGGGCTTAACACAGCAGAAGTTAGCGCTTGCTCCTTACAGGTGCTGGATTGGCAGGTGATTTTTCAGTCTGATTCAGAGACGCAAGTTTCTTCTGTCTTGTGCCTCAGCCAAAGGCCTCAGAGTTCTTCACTTCTAGACAGTAGATGGGAAAAAGAGTGGAGCGTAGCCTGTAGGAGGTTTTTATACACATCACTCCTGCTCACATTCTACTGGGCAGAGCTTAGTCACAAGGCTAGGCCTTAGCTGCAAGGGAGACTGGGATATGTAGTCCAGCTGGGCGTCCAGGGGGGAAAGCTAGAAGGAAGGGAAGGAAGACAATGAAAGAAATTCAATTCATCTAGAACATTTGCTGGTAAACAAAACCTAAGGCCTGGGTCGGGGGGTGGGAGCAAGGTGGAGGGGGTCAATGGGGAAAAAAAGGGGACATCAGTAATACTCTCAACAATGAAGATACTTTTTAAAAATGTATTACCAAGACAATAGGTGAGAATAGCTGCAGGTTACAATGCACAAACATGGTAAAACTAATTCAAAACTTGAAGAAGTTGATCTATACGGAGCTGGCGTGTACAGATGGCAATTTCAGATAGTTCGACTCAGTAACAACTTGAGATGGAATCTGGGAAATGGTGAAGCCAAAAACATATCGAGAGCCCCTCCCACCGAGTGTTCTGAGATCTTTATTTTTTTTAAAAGATTTTTGTTTTTATTGATTGATTGATTGATTTTAGAGCAAGAGGAAGGGAGAGGGAGAGAGAGAGAGAAACATCGATGAGAGAGAACTTTGATTGGCCGCCTCCTGCATGCCTCCCCCACTCTCCCACTGGGGATTTGGTTCACAACCTGGGCATGTGCCCTGACTGGGAATCTAACTGGCCACCTCTTGGTGCATGGGTCGATGCTCAGCCACTGAGCCACACCGCCTGGGCTGAGATCTTTAGTTTTGAAACAACTTCTTTCGAGGTGTATTTCACAAATGATAAAATGCTGGCATTTTAGGGGTATAGTTCGATGAGATTGAACAACCCTATTATATTTTTGATGAAGAAAATGTGCAGGGAAGTAGGTCTGTGCTACCACTATACAAAGGGGAGTGGGGAGGGGATGTCTGGAAACTTGTGTAAAAACAATTTGTCTTTCTTGGAGTCAATTAATAGTGAAAAAGGAGATTGTCCAGAATAGTTAGGTTATTACTTCAGTTTGCAGGAGAGATGGGACTTCAGCCTTTGAGCATCAAGAGTAGTTCTGGGCTCCAGAATGAATGTAGCAGGTTCCTGATAAACCACACACACTGCGGTCCAGAGCTCCGGCTTTGGCGTCCAATAGATCTGGGGTTGAGTCCTGGCTCTGCTACTTTCAATGCATGTTGACATTGGATATTCTGAACCTCACGTTTCTCGTTTGCAAAATGGAGCTAAAAATAGCACCTCCTTGACAGGGTTAGTCTGAAGAGTACAGGAGATAATTCGTGAAAGCACTTAGTACAACGGCTGGCACATAGTAAGTGCTCAATTTGCATTAGCAACTATAATGAATTCCTTATTAGAAAAATACTCATTCTTGGAAAGTCTCTGGTTTCATACAGTACATGCCTCTGAAAGGCTCCTGAAAAAATCATGCTGAATTTGACTACTGCATCTTTTTCTTAAATTCACCATCTTATTATTTTTTATAAGATATTTTGAATTCCCCGTGGAAGCAAGAACCATAGTAACAAGCTTTCAGCTTCATTTTGCTTCTGAGGTGATCATTAATGGAGTTATTTTGTTCTTTTTTTAAAATACATATATTTGACAGCCTTAAGCTGTAACTACAAATGCTTTTTCAAAATCCCCTGATTTATGTTTCTGTTCAGCTGAACTCTTGTGTCTTCATCTTTATATGTTTCCGATGAATGGATGATGTTGTCTTTACATGTTCTCAGCCATGCTGGGCACATCGGAAGCCACCCCATGGCTCTCAGCCAGTGGGACACAAGCAGAGGAACTCCTAGAAAAAGATGGCACAGCCCCGGCTTCCCGAGGCGCCTGTGCACCTGCGGAGGGACCAGTGTTAGGAAAATTTACCAAGTCAGCCCCTGATTATAAAGATTCTTCCTTTAGGAGAAAAGCAAAAGCAAAAAAATTAAAAAAGCACATTCACTTCAAAGAACTCCTGTCTGATTGAGGGGAGAAAAAGTAGCTTCGTTGCTTTGATCCTTTCACGGAGAGAAACAACATGAAAAGAAAAGAGAAAACAAGGCTCAAAATGTGGGCTTTTGTCGAGAGCATCATTAGGAGCGTGTGTTGGCTGCAAACCCACGTCCCAGCTCTGGAGGCCTCCTCGCCAGCTTCCGCCTGGAAGGCCAGGCCGTTGGTTCCGGGCCACACGCCTTTTCCAAGTGAGGGAGCAGGGCCCGTGGGTCTCCAACCTCCTTGACCTCTGGTGAGTTCAGGCTTTAGAAATAAACTGGGATTTTTTCTTTTTTTAAGGCTTTGATTTGTTTACCTTTGATAAACACTGTCTGATTCTTTTCTCCCCTTGAAGAGAAAAGCTCTTCTAAAAGCTGATGAAAAGGCTTTTTGTATATCAGCGTCTTCAAAACAACATTGTGATGAATTAAGTGCAAACAAATCAGGATTAGATGAATTACATTTCCCTTTAAAACACAGAGTTGAGTGGATTTAAGGTGGTGGGGGCAGTGTTCTGCAAAAGGGCTCTCCAAACCCAGAATGCTGAGTGGCAGTCAATAAGCTCAGAGCGTGCACAGAATGTCCTCCCTCTGCTTCCAGGACAGTGTTTCTCAACTGGTGAGTCTGGCCTCCATCCCTTACAGGGAAACAGGCACATTTGGACGAATGCATGAAGTGAATTTCTTCTGCGGCGAGGACATTCCCGACACCGTGACACTGAGGAGGCAGAACATAAAGCTGGGTGCACAGCTAGCTCCTGACTGCTACAGGAGGTTGAAGGTACGATTTAACTGTACACTTTCACCAAAGCCAGACTGTGTCATTTGGGGGATGTTTGAGATTTTTGCTTCATGAGCATGTAAAAGAGTGTGGTGCCTTCCACGAGGCTGAAGCTCAGGGCTCCTCTGGAACTGGGTGCCCACGGGGCTAGCACAGCAACCAATCATTAACTACGACAGGAAAGAAAGAAAGAATGAATGAATGGATCAGTCCCACATTGGCAAAGGGTGCTACTATTAGGGTTCTCCAGAGAAACAGAACCAATAGGATACATCGGTATAGATACTATATAATATGTATTGCTATAACAGGGGACATTGTGATGAATTAATTGGCTCATGCAATTATGGAGGCTGAGGGTCCCCAGGATCTCCCTTCTGTAAGCAGAAGGCCCAGGAAAGCTGGTGGCATCATTCAGTTTGAGACCCCAGGCTTGAGCACCAGGGGAGCTGATCCCAGCCCAAGGGCAAAAGAAGATGCATTGAGATGCCCCAGCTCAAGCAGTGAGGCCAGGGGAGGGGGGCTAATTCCTCCTTCTTCTGCTTTTTTTCCTATTCAGGTCCTCACCAGATTGGATCACGCCCACTCACACTGGGGAGGGCACCTACTCTACTGAGTCTGCCAATTCAAATGCTTGTCTCACTCAGAAACACCCTCACAGGCACAGAAATAATGTTTAATCAGGACATTCCATAAAACTGACATGTAAAATTCACCATCACAGTGACCAAGAGACTAGACTCTGTCAAGAGGCCTCCTCAAACTAGGCCAGAAAACCAAAGGCTAAGAACCTTTGTTCGGAGCAAGAGGAACCTCTCTTTATGGCGTCAGATGGGTCCGAGATTTATCAAAATGATCACTTAGTAAGTTATATAATGTCTAATCACTGGGTGTACACCTGAAACTAATATAATATTGTATGTCAACCGTAACTGAAAAGTAACAAAGTAAAAATAAGTACAATACGGGTAACCCCTGTCTTTTCTTCTACGATGTATGCATTTTCTTGCTCTGCTTCTCTCGGCCTGCAAGCTCACTGAGGGCAGAGTGCATGTCTTACTTGGTTCCCCGCCCTAGAATGACTGGTGCATGACATGTGACACTAAATGATTCTGAACCCACCAAAGAATCCAAGCCATCATCATCTTCATCATCACCTTCGTCATCATCTTCTTTGTTGGCTTCATTGATTTCTTTTTATGTCAGGATAGTTGTGCTCATCTCCAAGTACTTTTCCAGCAGCGTCCTGTGGAGGTGCACACGTGTGCGGTCTGGGCGGGTAGGACGTGCAGGGGAGCGTGGGTCGGCTCTGCGTCTCCAGCACCTGCCACGGGTCCTGTTGGTTCTCCAGGCACATCGTCAGGCGTGGGTGCCTGGAGGTGCAGTGAGGACTCTTGTCTCAGGAAACAAGGCTGGTGTTTAGTAGTTAAGTCACTTGGCAAAAATATATAGTTCAACCAATAATATCTAATAAAAAAGAGGGACTAAAAGTTATATTGTGTCCTGTTGGAGTTCTCAGTGTTGACCCTATTGCGGCCAATGTTTTCAGTGGAGAACGGTCCAAGTCTTAAATATCACATGGATCCCTACCTGCTCTTTACAAGACAACAAAGAACGGTGTGTATAAAGAGGGCGAGCGCAGCCTCTCTATGCCAGGATGCCGCTGCAAAGGAAGATATATTTTGCTGCAACAGGTCTTGCCTTTGAAAAGAGCCACAGATATCTTTATTGCGTTATTTCTGATTCTTTCCTGGTTTCCAGAGCTCCTGCCTCTCTTCTTTCTCTTGCTGCTTTTCTCTTAAAAGCATGAAGTGGAGATTCATGGAGCCCTAGGGCCAGCTCATTTGTTTTTAGATAACTCTTGTGGACACACTTTGGGTGAATGAATTGAAATAATCAATAGCTACTCACAGGGAGAGAGCTGCTTGGAGCCTGGTCTGAAATAAACGATGTTTGGGGCCTTTTTAAGGAAAAATTATCCTAGAACCACACCCTCACCACCACCAAAAAATGCACTTTTACTGTTTGTATTATAATATTACTGAAATATAGATGGCAGAAAAGTGAGTCTAAACTTCTTATGTTAATAGTTCTTGTAAAACTATAAATGGAAAAACAAATCTATAGGTTACATTAAAACCAAGCAAAAAACCCAATAGAATTCAGATTAAGAACATTAATGTGAAAGAGGACATGGATTCTCCGGAACGAAAGCGCTGCTCGACGTACGTTGCTGACCACCTTGGCTTTCTGGAGCGCCTCTGGCCCACGGTGAGCACTTCTGTGTTTCATCCACCTCGGTTCTTTCCTCCCAACCCCTCGATAAAGTAGTTCCATTTGGTGGCAAGACAAATGTAAGGACAAATGCAAATCTGGGTCTTGGCTTTGCCTTGTACAGGTTGGTCATCCAGGTGATACAAAGTATGCTCATACTAATACTTTTTTATCATCGATATGAAAACCCAAATTTAAAACTCCCCTTTAGAAATTTCACAGGTACCCATACATTCATCCCAGTAACCCAGTCAGTATGAGTTTAGGGTGAAATCACTTAATTCAATCTGACAATAAAAAGCTTTTGATTATAACACAATGACCTTTCAGCATTTTTAGGATGATTTTGTACTTTTTTTAAGGAGTTCATTGAGCTTGCTTATAGTTTATCAAATAGGGAATGAGTGTTTCTACAGGAGCATAAAAGGCCTTAAAGAAATTCAACGTCTCTTTTCCTTTTGTTTTTGTTTTGTACAGTCAGTGTGGGCTTGGTTATGCGGCAGTAACAAACACACCCCAGATGGCAGTGGCTTCATTTCGCAAAGGTACATTTCTCAGGCGCTTGTTGGGAGTGGGCCTCTGCTTGTTGTGGTCACCTAAGGGCTCGGGCTGATGGAGGCTTGACCTTGACATGAGCTTACACCATCTCCCTGGCTAAAGAAGGGGGTGTTATGACTCATGCTTGGCTCTCTAAACTTCAACCTAGAAGATACTTACCACTTCTGTATACAAACCAATGATCAAGGAAAGTTATACAGTCATCCTAATTCTAAGAGAAGTGCAGTCCTATCTTGTGCCCACAGAGGGGAGAACTAGGATGCTTGTGACTAGCCCCAGTGCCCCACTAGCTTCCTTGATCATCTCTCACTCCTTACAGATGCAGGAACTGTGTGGGGAGACACTGTCTCTGATGTATCTATGAGGTAGCCTGGCTTTACTATCTCTCTAAAAATGCCTCTTCCATCTTAGAGAGAAAATGGGCAATGCAAAATAAGAAGGTCAATTTATTACCTTTAGTAAAAAAAAAAAGGAAGAGATGCATAGTTGAGCAAAGATTGAACAAAAAAATGCAAACTTTATATTTAAAAGTAACTAATAAAAATGATACTATCTTTCTTCCTGGAATAAAGTTTATCTCAAATGACTCTGATAGCAGGAAGCTGAGCTTGGGAATTTGAATCCTGTAGTAGATACTAGTCAGCAGACAGGGCTCCCAAAGTATTTAGGGGTACTTGGTAAATATCACTTTTGGGTGACTGTAGTTACTGAGGGAAAAACTCCACGACTACTTAGTATTTCCACTTTTGTATTTTATTTTTAAGCAGCAGTGGGGATCAAGGATAATTATGCATGTAGTTTGTATTTAAATAAGGCATGTGAGTGGAAATATCACTTAATTTTCCTCTCAGAAATCAGTTTTCATCATGATGTTGAAATGTGCATTAGAAGTACCACATGCTATGATAATTAAATATTATGCTTTCCAAAAATGCTAACTGATATCTCCTGAGGGTCTCAAGATTTGCAAGTGTCTCTATTTTATATAATGGGACTTTGAAATGAGCAAGAGTAACTATTTTATAAATTGAGGATTTAAAACGAAAATTAGATATACTCTCAAGATATTTTATTCTATTATATGACCAATGATACGTCGCTAACTGTCTGGATACAGTCTATAAAGACTGGATATGTCTCTCTTTTCCAATAGAATATGTTCAATATGCTACTTTTCAGTTTCCTTTGGCCATTATATTAAAAAAAATAAATAAAAATAGCCTCTTTTGTGATAAGTAGTATAAATTAGATGAAAAACACAGTTATTGCCTTTAATTCTAGAAGTAAAATAAAATATTGTAGAAAATCCAGAAGTACTGAATAACATTAAGAATCAAACCAAACCAAACAAAATTAAAAACCTGTTAATAATCGTTCGATGTAGGAGCAATAATTTCACATAGTATTTTTCTTACCAGTCTTTTAAGTGTGTGTGTGCATGTGTGAGCGCGTGTGTGCACTTAATACAGTTGGGATCATGTACAAGGAATTCTACTTTTTACATTTTTCATTTAACATGAGAATATTTTGAGTGATGGTGGTGAGGAATGTACCAGGTCTCATTCCATAAACTTTTTCTTATAATTATGCTCTCTGCACACAAATTCCAGGACACTGTTCTGCTTGGGATAAAGGCAACAGTCCTTACCTACAGAATGTACCCAGCGGGATGCTTTTGGAAGCAAGTACCAGAAGACCTGGCTTAAATGTCTTGAACAACAGGGAAATTTATTATCTCACATTCTTAGAAGAAATGAGGTAATGCAGGGTTTAGGGTTGCTTGATGTAGTGACAACAGTTTTGTTAGGACCACAGTTCTTCCCATCTCTCCTCTTCAATGTCCACCCAATTGGCTGCATCCCATGGCTGGTAGCAGCAATGAGGTCAACAGGCCTCCTTTTTTATGCCTAGAGGGAGAGAAAAAGGCCTGTCCTTCCCTTGAGGGTCTGACAGGTCCAGTTTAGGTTACAGTCCTACCCTGGTACCATTAATAGTTGTCTCATGCAGGGCTTAAACCTGGGACCTGTAAGGATTGACTTAGGTTTATTGGAACCCATTCACAGAGTTGAGGACGGTGTCACCTGCTTCTGTATCACATTCGCTATAGTGGAGAAGGCTCAACACCTAAACAAAATTGGGATTCTAGTGGGAAAAGTGGGATGGATGCTGCATAAGCTTCCAACATTATCCAGCAAATGGGCCCCTTCCAGTGTCACTCCTGCCTACCCTAGTCACATCACCATGTTTCTCCATCTCCTTCCTCTTCTTCTTCTTCTTCTTCTTCTTCTTCTTCTTCTTCTTCTTCTTCTTCTTCTTCTTCTTCTTCTTCTTCTTCTTCTTCTTCTTCTTCTTCTTCTTCTTCTTCTTCTCCTTCTCCTCCTCCTTCTTCTTCCTCTTCTCCTTCTTCCTCTTCTCCTTCTTCTCCTTCTCCTTCTCCTTCTCCTTCTTCTTCTTCTTCTCCTTCTTCTCCTCCTTCTCCTCCTTCTCCTCCTCCTCCTCCTCCTCCTCCTCCTCCTCCTCCTCCTCCTCCTCCTCCTCCTCCTCCTCCCCCTCTTCCTCCTCCTTCTTCTTTAGCTTCTGTTTTCTTAAAATTTGTTTTTACTGTTGACACTATATCTATTGAGGTGGTTGTATTCTCTACCTCAGGGCCTTTGCACAGGCTATTTTCTTTCCCTAGACTGCTCTTCCCTCCTCTCCTTTTTCTTAGTTAGTTGTTTCTAATCCTTCAAATGCCAGCTCAGCTCCCACTTCCCCCAGCTAGGTGAAATCCCTTATTCTCCTCCTTTCTAGCCCTTGTTAGCATTCAGCCTTTATTTAACAGTGTCTCTTTTTGACTCTCATTTGTGTTTTTCCCACTAACTCCAGGCTCCCTCAGGGCAGAGATTCTCTCACCCTTTTATTTCCTGGGCCTAACACAGTGCCCGAAATGTGTAAGGTACTCTATAGGTAATTTCTAAATTAAAAAAAAAAAAAAGAATGACGGTAGCTATTTTAAACAGAGGTTAGATACCCATGTTTATTTCAAGTATTTTCTTACAGAGTGATAGAGATGGTGTTTTACAGCTGACCTCTCTAGAGGAGGTGCTCAGAAAGTGGAGGCAGGGGGAGGAGAGGGTGTGGCAACTGCAATCCCATGTGGTTACGCGGTGTCTTATGACACTGTTGTGGCAGATCTTATAGGAGTGTTTATGGGGACAAAAGATAACCGCATACCCCCTTCTCCTTTCTTGCTTTGTCATCTGATAGAGTAAATCTCCTTTTTCTTATGAGAAAAGAGATAATCATGGGGATAGATTATGAGAAATGAGAATATAGTCAAAGCGTGGAGTTACTCATGAGCAATATTTTTGTTTCATTTAATGGAAAAATATAGGTGTTATGTTAGGAAATTAGAGTTTGTATGTTTTGCACCTTTAATATATGTGAAGAGTATTGTTTATTAAAATGTTAATAATTTGCTAGATTGCAAAAAGTTAGTTTCAAACTTCTGTCAATAAAAATACGAATACAAATGGTCAAGGGGGACTATACAGAGAAAATCCATTTTGTACAGGAAAACCACTGGTTAGTATTTTCCTGTATCCTTCAACACAGTTTGCTCACACTATTTTAATGTCTGCCTGTCTCTTGCCTGGGCATACCACATCTAACCTTAAATTGTTAGGACGCTCCACTTTCCCCCGTCCTTGCTATGATAAGTAATGCTCGGATGACTGTCTCATAGACACATTTGGTATAAATCCACATTCCAGGTTATGTTCTCCAGACAGAGTTCCAGAAATAGAATTACTGGGATCTCCACTTTGAATGCCCAGCTTTGAAAGCCTCTGTGAATTCAATATTCTGAAAGTGTGTTGGCTCACTGCGGTTCTGAAATCTGAGCCGACGAGGCAGAGGAGATGGGGTGTCCAGCTCAGGGCACTGCACTGCTTCCCGGGTGTTACTCAACAAGGGGGCTCTGCAGAAGTGCCCGGGGTGGGGCGCTGGGATCTGCCCACGTGTGCGAGTTGTCAGCTGTGTTCGTGAAACATGGGGACACTCCTGGCCTGGACCCCAGTGTGTGAGAACCCTGAAGGAAACCCAGGTGAGGTTCGTGTCAGCAGCTCGCCTTTAGACATTGGACTTGGAATGTGATCAATCAGCAAGCCACAAGGGAGGAAGTATAAATAAAACATGTCCCTCTCAAAGAGGGCAAAGCTGCAATTTGCCAAGTGCACTGTAATTGCTTCTGGTTAATTATCTCAGTGGTGAGCTGGGAGCACCAAAGGCACACATTTACATCCACAGTGTGGATAAAAATAATGCCACCCCTTGAATGATTCTGCTTTTGTTGTTGCGATGTGGACAGTACATACCCAGTTCCCTTGGATAGTAAGAGACGGATGGTGACTTCGGATAGCTCCACTTTTTGGGTCGTAAATTTTGATCATCATTATTGTAAGTAATTACAGTAATGTAATTATTAACAATAAGCACTAATAATTACAATAATAGTTACTAAATGCCGGCGCTGGGCTAAGCCCTTCATATGCATCAGCCCCTGAATGTTCACAAGTCAAAGGGGAGATTGCTTTCCTAATTTTCAGACTTGGCAGCTGAGGCTTTGAGAGGTTAAGTGACTTGCTCAAGGTCACACAGCTGACATTGAATCCCAGTTATTATGCTGAGACCCAGGAAAATTTTCTCTTCACCACGGCAGTGGACGCCTCAGTTCCCTGCCTACATCTCCTGGGACCACTGTTACCAATCAGTGCACTTAACCCCCAATGCTAGAGGGACTGCTTTTAAGAGCTCACACCTGAAGCCTTTTTGGGGGTACTGCCCTTCAGAGACTAGAGCCACTTCACCTGGAAGTGCCTCGGAGTAACCCCCTCACCCTGGAACAGCCCGTAGCTAATAACCCACCAGTGCAGAACACAAACGCTCACCTTGCGTTAAGGTGGTTCAAGTTCAGTGAGGCTATGGCCAGATGTCACCTACACTACATTCTTACTTAATTTCTTCTTCCCTATTCCACTTCCCCACTCCCTAAGGGTTCTCCTGATATCCCTCCCTTAATAAATGCCTTTTATACAAATCCCCTCTCAGGCTCTCCTAGGGAGCCTGACCTGATACAGCCAACATGTTGAGTTCGCTCCCAGTAAGTGCGCTGATTTGCTGAAAGAATCCTTCCCACTGAAGCAGTTATCACCTTGCCTTGTTGTGTGACCCCAGGCAAGTCCCTTACATCTCAGGGCCTAATGTCTCTTCTCTACAAGAAGATAAGACTAGATTGGATAGTCCCCAGAGCCACTTCTAGTCCCGAAAGCCACTGATGTTTCCACTTTCTAAAAGTCCGATTGTTTGTAGAGAGCTCTATGGCTGTGCCCAGAAAAGGACACGTGGCTTGGCAGCTTGCTCCTGGTAGGAAGGCTCCCAGAGAGCGTGAACTTAACTTTTCTCCCTGTCTCTCCATCCTGACCACAGGGGACTCCCAAAGAGACCAGAGTCCACTAGGGGCTTGTGTGTGCAACCCTATGGGCTGAAGTATTCAATTCCATTTGCAATGTCTTTAGAAGAAAATGGTATTCTTGAGGTTAGGCAATGAGGGCAGCATCACAGGGCAGGCAAGTCCCTGTTTGGGGTGGGGGCAGATGAGCACAGAGAATGGCTCGTCAAGACAGAGGTCACTGGCAACCTTGACAAGGGTGGATTCAGTGCAGTTCACCCCGACCGAGTTGTATAAGAGGTGAGGAAGTGAAAATAGCTCAGATAGGATGGGGGCAGGCCATCCACGGAAAGCAGAAGGCATTGTATGTGGTCCCACTAACAAGGTTGGTGCACTAGATGTGGGGTGACAGGGTCCTTTGCATCTAAATGGTTTTCTAAATCCAGCCAAGAGGAAGAAAGGGTAGAAAATGGGATGATTTAAAGGGAAAGGAGTTCTGAAAATAGTCTCAAGGGTTGGGAAGCAGATTAATTAGGGAACTTGTTAGGCAGTGAAAAGATAATGACTTATATAGTTGAAGAGAGACCTGTTAATATGACCTTTCTCTATAGCCAAATTCACCTGCTCAGGTGCAGAGTAGGGATGGACTGGGTTTAATTAGGACTGGAGTTTTGCTCAAGTGATCTGATTAAAAGGGATGGGAGGTAGGAAATTGGGGGTAGAGTGAAGGAACTAGTGTAGTGATGGGCTGTGGTATCAAAGCAGGGAAGTAAAGACAGAAACAACATGATGAATAATAAAAAAAGCAAAATGGTTAGTGGACTAGAGCTTCTGGTGTGTTTGAAGAATGTGGGCCATTGAGCGAGTAAGCTGTAAGCTCCAGAAGTGATGTTCAGCAAGTAGGATGGATGAGCTGAGATGTTGAGATGATGCAGATATTGGAAATGACAAGGTCTAGGGTGGGCTGAAGGATGGTGGCTGAGGTGGGATGGAGGAGAAGGTCAGCAGAAGTAAAGATCAAGGAACAATGCTAGGGTGCTAGATGACCATCTGTGCAGGTGTTAAAGTCACAAGCGGGATGAACAGAGTAGAGGTGGAGAGGAAGATGATGAACAAGATGCTAAAATCTGTAATGAAGAGTCATTATAGTCTCAAAAAGTCAAGAGTCTTTAAACTGTTTCTAAAACATGAAGAGAGAGGATGGTATGGGCTTCACAGGATTTGGGATTTTTGAGAGAGAAAGGAGGGGAACAAAGAGGATACCTATCCCACTTTTGTGAGATAAAGTAGTTCTCACCAGAGAGACATACAGGACAGCTGAGTTCTTGGGAATGGCCAGCTTCCAGAAGCAGGCAGTGCTCTGTGGACTCCCTTAGCTCCTGACCAGACAGTGCTGCCATGGGGGAAAGAGCAATTGAACAGGTAGCCATGTTAGAGGATTTCTACCAGAAGATCATTTGTTAAGCTGTTGTGGAAATGGAATATTGGTGCTCAGCATCAATTCTGACCTGCTTCCAGTATGCCTTCTTGTACTGCAAAGGCTGGAAAGGTGAAGATGGAATTTCCCAGACTCCCTTGCAGCTAGGTTTCCAGATGTGCTCCAGCCTCAGTCAAGCATGTACTCTCAGGTGGGATTCAGGAAGTAGAAATGAGGTGGGGGCCATACTTCCACTGCTTCTGCTGACAGCAATAGGGACAGAGCTGTGTGTAGGGGCTGGGGGAGTAAGGTTATCACCGGCTCTGTGTCTATTAAGAGTCGGAGTACAGGGTTCGTGTTCTGGTGATGCAGATTGCAGCAGGCTGTGAGGTTGTGGAGTTGGCAGCAGTAGTGGAAACTTCCTGACTATGGTGGCCCTCTGATCATGGTAGTGGTTGTATGGATATGGGATCAGCAGTTATAATGGAAGTTTCCGGATCAGGCAGTGCTTCTTTGTCATAGAAGAGGCAGCTAGCAATCTTTTGGGTGGTCCAATTCTGCTACTCTAGAAAACTTAAGCTACAGTTGTTTTCTTCAAGTCTCTAAGCATTCTGTAAGCCATCTAACACTCTGAAATAAACCCTTCTCTTTACAATTGATAGAGTATATTTTATACTCGACAACTGAATTCTGGTGGGTAGATGGACCTAAGTTAGTGGAAGTGAAGATGCCCTATAAGTATAAAGTAGCAAGCTCAATATAAACCACCGGTGCTCAGGAATGAGAATTTACCAAGAACAGCTCGTCTTAAGAGCTCGCGGCACGCCAGGCATCATCTCAAGTTCTCACACAGGTCTGACTGTCTCTACTGTGTGGACGAGCAATCAGAGCACAGACAAGCGCTTTCCTTTCTAAGGTCACACAGCTGAGGAGTGGCAGAAGCAGGTCTGCTAAGCTGCCAGTACACCCCACTGACTCATCGGGTAGGGACTGCTCTATCTTGGACACAAGGACCTGGAAAAGTTCCTAAGTACAAAAAAGTGATTTTTGTGCTAAGGACTCTCCCTAGGGGCATTTTCCCTCTTAAAAACTTCAGTAACACCTGCATTTTCCTACGGCTTCTCAGAGTCCTGTGGACAGTGACTGAGGAGACGAGCCATGCAGGAAACATCTAAAAAACAAAACAAAAACCTTTATTAACACTAAAGTAACTTTATTATATGCAAAACTAGACACGATTCTGTTTTGACCATCATATTAAATGAAGAAGAGTCCTAAGTGGTAAGGATCTGAAGATGAGAGAGAAGGGCTGTTGGAACGAGTTCCCAATAATAGACAAGTAAAGAGAGGGTCCTTTTAGCAAAAGGAAGAAAGGCCTGGGAGCTGCCATCAAAGGTGCTGAGCTTGGCTATGTGGAAGGTGATGCAATGGATGCTTAGATTAGATTAGGCAGAAGAACAAAGGAGTCATGGGCTGAGCAAATAAGGAAGAGATAGAAGGGAAAAGGAGCCAGCACCCCTAGGAAGGCACCCTCTGCAAGACACCATCTCAGCTCAGAAATGAGGAGAGTCCCCAGACTGCAGGGGAAGGGGAGGAGAGAAGCCACGGAGGAAAGCTGGTAGGAAAGCAAAGCAAAATAATGAAGCAGAGGAGAAAGATATCAAGAAAAAAGGCACTCGAGAGGTGGCAGAGCTTTAATTGGCTCCACTCAGCTTTTTTCTGTCAGAGGAAAACAGCGATTCTGACCCGTCTGGTTTGGCAGCATTTTTGTTCCCCAGCCTGGATCTGATTGTCATGAACCTAATTCTGCCACAGCCTCCAGGGGCCCCACGCCTTCCTTGAAGGTGGCAATTTCATGTCACTCAGCTCTTGCTTTTCCGTTCCTTTAGCTGCTAATAGCACAGGGGCTTGGACCCAGGATACATCAGGCTGGACCAGCCTTGCAGCCTTGGGACAGTTACCCTACCTCTCTGAACTTCAGCTTCCTCATCAGTAAAAAGGATGACAGAAGTACCTGTTGTGTAGCTTCAATGAGATAGTGCCTAAGAAAGGCCCTGCAAAGGACTTGGCACATAGAAAGTTCTCAATAAATGCTAACCTCCGTTATCATCATTTAGCACCCTATACCCTCCCTCTCTACTCTGAGCTTGTGAGAGAAAATATTAGGACTTAGAGAATCTGGATTCCTACGTGGCTCTATCACTTACTTGTCATGTGATTTGGGAAAATCTCTACACCACTCTGGACCTCAGTTTTCTTATCTCTGAAAGAGCACAGATAAAAAAGTTAAGACGAATGACGTCTGTCCTTGACAGGACAGTGCAATTGATATTCTGGCGGAGACACTCGTACAAAGAGTGAGTTCCTCCCTCCTGTGCAGATTGGGGCCGTCTTCACCTGGGGCTTTGCGGTGATCCAGTGCGGTTCCACAAATCATTCTGTGCGGTTTCTTTGTGCCAGGTGCAGGGTCAGATGGTGAGGTGGGAATAGGCGAGCCAAGCCCTGAGCCTTGAGGGGCTCACGTCTAGTGGAAAAAATAGGAAGACATGCAAGGCTAATTCCAGTCCACGGTGGTGAAGGCAGTGGTGGCTGGTGCACGGCACGGAGACAGCACAGAAGACGAGACCCACCTGCTGTGGGGGTGGGAGAAGGCTTCCCAGAGAAAATGAGGGGGGCCCTTCCCTGTTCATAGAACGAATACATGTGCAGTAGAGAAAATAGAGGAAAAATAGAAAAGCACCCAGAAAGAAGTCCTGTTTTGGTGCATGCGTGTTCTTCCTGTCCTACGCAGAGTATGTGTGAGTGTGCACATATCCAACATCGGAGTTGCATTTTGCATACTATGTTGTCACTTGCTTTCAATTTTAGCAGAATGCCCTGAAAGTGAGCAGGAGTTGGTTTGAAGGCAAGCGGGGAAGGGAGGAGAAGGGTGGGCAACATTCCAAGCAGCTGGGCCAGCACGGGAGATGGTAACTCTAGCTTCGTACTTGAAAGTCGGTGCATTTCTGTCCTCCCCGAAGCGTACTAGTGACAGGAAATGAGGCATTTACGGCCACGTGTCTGAGTTGCAGAGAGTAGGGTATCGAGCAGCATCTGGCTCTCTATTTACTCAGCAATAGAGAAAAACCTAGTTCTGAAACCAAATAAACTAGAACACTTCAAGTGGCCCCCAAGAGAGATGAGACGGAGGAGCCTCAGTGTAACAAAGGGTTTGTGGTGTGCCAAGGGCCTGCCATGCCCACAGCTCTGCTTCAGGTTAGACTCAGGCTGTGTGTCCCGGGGGACCAAGCCTGTGATTCTAGGCACTGCCAATCGCCTTACGCATGGCCTGGTTCCAAGGGAGGCCAGCTCCCCTATGACATGCAAAAGTCTCCAATGGGGGCCCTGGCTGGTTTGGCTCAGCGGTTAGAGCATCGGCCTGCGGACCAGAGAGTCTCAGGTTCAATTCCGGTCAAGGGCATGTACCTGGTTGGGTCTTGCTGGAGGCAACCAGTAGATGTGTCCTCTCATGTCAATGTTTCTCTCTCTCTCTCCCTCCCTCCCTCCCACTCTATCTGAAGATAAATGGAAAAATATCCTTGGGTGAGGATTTAAAAAAAAAAGTCTCCAATGGGGGCGTTCCATCATGTTAGGTATTCAGAGTTGGGTCACAGGGCTCAGACTGTCCCCACAACCATGTCAAGCTGATGGTTCCAGTTCCCCACCAGGCCCGGTATCCATTTGGCTCCTGGAAACCCCAGTGAGCCTGGGCTGCTGAGGCCGTGTCTGCAGCTACCTCACTCCTTGGAGCATCTTTACACTAAACCCCCATCGCTGGGAGGGTCCACGGCCCACATCCCTGGACGTCCGACATCCCTGGGATCTGAGCTACTCCGACACAGCTGCCGCTCCTCACCTGTGAGCGATGTGCGGACTGGCCCACACTAGCTCACAAGAGCTGATGGTTACATTTTCAGGAATTCAACGAAGTGGTTTTTATTTTTTATTTTTTTTATCCTCACCCGAGGACATTTTTCCATTTTTTGTTCAGTTAGAGTGGGAGGGAGAGAGAGGAAGAGAGAGAGAGAGAGAGAGAGAGAGAGAGAGAGAGAGAGAGAGAAAGAGAGAGAGAGAGAGAGAGAGAGAGAGAGGAAGAAAGAGAGAGAGAGAAACATCGACGTGAAAGGGACACATCGAGTGGCTGCCTCCCGCACGACCAACCAGGGCCGGGGACAAACTGCAACCGAGGTACGTGCCCCCAGTGGGAACCGAACCCGGGTCTCTCTGGTCCGCAGGCCGACGCTCTAACCTCTGAGCCAAACTGGCCAGGGCAACGAAGTGGTTTTTTAAGCACAGCCATTATTAAACATTAAATTGTATATACTTGCAACTAAGTAAATTGTATTTAAAACAAAGGTAATAAATATTCACAGATCATCAGCTCCTAGTTCCGTCATATGTTTTACCCACGAGGTTATTTACGTCTGCTCTCCGTGGAACTGTGTGCTGCCGTACCTCTCTTCCCAAATCCACTTTCAGGGGCTTCGCATTGTTAGCTTGAAATCAGGCATGGCCGGAGCACACCTCGGAACTTAGCAGATGTTACGAGTCAAGGCTTTCCCCTTAAGATCTGGTTGTTAAACACTGACCAGCACCCACTGCCCTCAGGCACCGGGAGGAGGCACTCCCAAAGGTGTGCTGTCAGACACAGACGCCTGCTCAGTTCCACCCGCAAGTCGGCCAGCAGCTGGCCTGCAGGCTGGAAGCATTCCTCGCCATTTACCAATAACGTTTCCTCACAGCAGAGGGTTCTCAGCCTCTTCCTAAGAGGCAGATACATTGGATTCACCCACAGGCCTATTATCATTACTGTATTCCTGTTTGACTCTTTACAATTTAATTAATATGAAGCAGCCAGGATACACACTTTCTCTCTCTCTCTCTCTCTCTCTCTCTCTCTCTCTCTCTCTCTCTCTCTCTCTCTCTCTCTCTCTCTCCCTCTCCTGAACCACTATCTAAGCAGAGACTAGCGGAGTCCTCAGTGCTTGGGCCCCTTGCTGCTCAGTGCAGGTGGCGTGAGGACCAAAGAGCTTCGTGGGGAAACAATTCCACACTTCCTCTCACCCCTACCGAGAAGACTGCTCCAGACACCTTCTCCGCCCTGCCAATCGTGAACCGGAGGGATGCTGGGCATTCCACCTGCTGGCTCCCTCTACCCAGAGGAATAGGATGAAATTACTTGCGATGTCATGGAGAATGTTAATTAACTGGTGTGTTCCGATCTCCATATCCACACCTGGGCTGCCAGAGTGGGTGGAGATAGCAAAGTGCCTATAGCTTTAAAATAAGACCCTGGTTATTGCAGACCAGTAACTTCCCTGAGCAATGAACAGGGATGCTCAGAATGCTGTGCGTGTCCAGTCACCCCTGAGCTGGCTGCGGTGGGCCGAGGAAGGGCACAGATATAGCCTGGAGTAGAGAGCTGGGCATAGTGGGAGATACACAGACATCTTTCTGGTGCAGTGGAAAGCAATTTGCTTTTATTTCTGAAATAAATTCACAGATGCTAAGTGACCTGGAGGCTTGGTTGTATCTTTTGCAAACAGATTCTGCAGTGGAAAAGTCCTGGCCCAAGTGGGAGGGGCCTCAGTGGGCAGGTGAGGTTGGAATGATGGGCATTGGAGCGACAGCCAGAGTTGGCACGCCGCCCCTGTCCTTACCGTCGTACCGAGCCTCAATTTCATCATCTTAAACAGAGATAAGAATAGTAGTACTTGCCACATAGGGTTGTTTTGAGAATTAAACAGAGGATGTAAAGTGCTAGCAGAGGGCCTAGAACCTTGCAAGGACTCAATAAATATTGGGGTTGGGGGACAGGGATGGAAGAAGGACATTTCACACTAAACTCTTGTACTGGTTGAGTTTTTTAGAGTATGTGTTTATATTACCTATTTTTTAAGGTGGAAAAAATATAATGCTGCACAAGCAGAATTTTAATGGATTGGGAAAAGGCTGAGAAAGGCCCACAAATTTCCCTTCTCTCTAAGTATCACTTTACCTCAGCTGTAAAATGGGGCAATAATGGCACCAATATCAGGATGTTTGTGATGAAGGTCCAGCCCGGTGCCTGGCTACGGCCGCTGCTCTGTAACTGTGCCCGCCCTCGTTAGTGACAGACGCATGGCCGAGAACCTGCACACAGCCTGTCCGTCTGGCCCTAGGTCTGCCTTCCTCACGCCAGGTGGATCTCTAAGGGAGGAGGCCCGTTCTCAGCAGGGGAACCCGTGAAGCTGATCCTGGCAGGAACCTCAGGGCTCAATGCTGAGTCTGAACCTCTTTGGCAAGATGGCTAAAGTCTCCAGTGTAACCAGTTCCTGGAAGGTGGTCAGCAGGCAGGTTCCAGGGTGCTGCTGACATTTCCTGGCTCTGATTACCTGCAGGCAAGGGTACAAGATTTAGGAGGATTAAGGGAGCTCTGGGATCTTTTTGTGCGGCAGGGATGAGAGGCCTTGCAGGAAAGTTAGGAAGCACAGACTAAATGTGGGAGGGAAGACTTGGACAGTTGAAAAGCTTTACATTGGAAGTTACAGCAACCTATTACAACCTGCCTGAGTTTGTAGTAAAAACCTAGGGGCATGTCTGTTTCAGGCTCAGTTGGATCCAGGAGCTCAAAAAAATATTACCATTTCTCAGCTCTGTTCTCTGTGTTGGCTTCCTTGTCAAGCAAGATGACTGCCCATGTCTCCAGGTGTGCACCCCGGCAGGTTCAAGCCCAGCGGGAAAGGAGGGTTCACGTCTCTCTCAGTCATCATCGCAGAAGTCCCACCACATCGCATTGACTTGACTAGGTGCCAAGCCAATGCCTGAAGCCGTCATCCTTGCCAGGGGAACTTGATCAGAGATTGAGTGGACTCCCTCCAAAACACATGGGCTGCCGTGGGAGAGGAGAGAGTCCACCAGGGGGAAACTGAGGCATCATTAGAAGGACAAAGAGGTGGAAACCCAGCAGTGTCCACCACATGGGACAGCCCAGAGTCAGGTGTCAACAGTCGATTTTCCATCTGTTGGGCTTTTGGATCCTGTGGCTTTGGTCTGTCTACTGACTTCAGGTTTGGCCTCAGGCCATAAGCACCACCCTCCTCCACTCTGCCAAGGTGGCTAGGAACCTCACTCTCCTGCTAGCCTTTCAGGAGTGGTGTCTTCACTATCCTTCCCAATGTGTCAGTGGGGACCCAGGGGAGAGGACGGAGCAGCAGAGAATGGCTGCACAGTGGTCCTGGTGGCTGGACTCTGCCCCTAGGCACTTGACTTCCCACCTCAGCCAGGGTCCCTGTGCCCATAGAGGGCAGAGGAGCAGAAAAATATCTGCCTTCCCTACACTATGCTGGCTTGACCCCGAGTGGCTGCAGTGACAGTGGTGACTGGTCCTCCTTATTATGTTCCAATCCAGACAGGACCTGAACCTTCAAATAGCCCTGGTAGAAGGAGAGGAAAGGTAGGAGGAAGCCTCAAGTAGGACTGAGATTGAATTTATTATGTTTCTCACCATCCTCGTGAGTGGGAACTTGAAGTTAGAGTTGATTTCACTGAGGAGAATAATGTGATATTCACATCAGTGTTCGAGTGGAATGAAATTCAGACCCACCTGGGCAGTATTTATGGAGAACCTCCATTAGACAGCGCTGGGTCAGGCACTTTTACATAAAGAATCCTATTCGAGGGTCTTTAGAGATGATGATGCCATCTCTTTTGTTAATATGTTGCCTTGTTTCTTAGTCCTTCAAGAAAGGGAGTTATCCTGTACTGCTAACTGAAATCTTTCCTTTCCTCTTAGCCAGTCTTTAGCGGGGATGGAGAACAATTCTTCGTATTAAAATTTTTTTTTTTTTTACTTACATTTGACATTCAATATTATATTAGTTTCAAGTGTACATAGTGAGCAGATATTTATATAATTTATGAAGGGATCCCCCGGATAAGTCTAGTACCCATGTGGCGCCATACATAGTTATTACAGTGTTATTTACTATGTTCCCTCTGCTGTAGTTTGTATCCCCATGACTATTTTGTAGCTATCAATTTGTACTTCTTAATCCCTTCATCTTTTCACCCAGTTCCCCAACTCCTCTCCCATCTGGCTACCCTCAGTTTTTTCTCTGTATCTATGAGTTCGTTTCTGTCTTGTTTGTTCATTTATTTTGTTTTTTTTTAGATTCCACATATCAATGAAATCATGTGGTATTTGTCTTTCTCTGTCTGACTTATTTCACTTAGTGTAATATTCTCTAGGTCCATCCATGTTGTTGCAAATGGTAAGATTTTATTTTTTTTATGGCTGATATTCCATCGTATGTAGGAACCCCATCTGCTTTATCCTCTCATGTATTAATGGGCACTTGGGTTGCTTCCATTATCTTGGCTCTTGTAAATAATGCTGCAATGAACATATGGATACATATATTTTTTTGAATTAGTGTTTTGGGTTTCTTCAGATAAATTACCAGAAGTGGAATTGCTGGGTCATAAGGTAGTTCTATTTTTAATTTTTTGAGGAACCTCCGTACTGTTTTCCATAGTAGCTGCATCAATTTACAATCCTACCAACAGTGTATGAGGGTTCCCTTTTCTCTACATCCTTGCCAACACTTGTTTGTTGATGTATTGATCATAGCCATTTTGACAGATACGGGGTGATATCTCATCACAGTTAAAAAAAATTTTTTTCTCTATTGATTTTAGAGAGAGAGGAAGGGAGAGGGAGAGAGAGATAGAAACATCGATGAGCGAGAACTTCAATTGGCCGCCTCCTGCATGCCCCCCACTGGGGATCGGACCCACAACCTGGGCATGTGCCCTGACCAGGAATCGAACTGGCAACCTCTTGGTGCATGGGTCGATGCTCAACCATTGAATCACACTGGCAGGGCCTCATTTTAATTTGCATTTCCCTGATGATTAGTAAGGTTGAACATTTTTTTCATGTCTATTGGCCATCTGTATGTCCTCTTTGGAGAACAATTTTTACTCTTATTCATCCTGTTTATATTTCTTTGTCTTTCTCTTCTAGTCTATAGAAGCAGGATCTGGTTATGGGTTGAACTGCTTACAGCTCCACAGACCTCTGTAGACCTTGAGCCCCTTGGAGGGCCTGCCTCATCTCCCGCTGCAATCCCCAGGCCCACACGAGCATCTATCATCAGAGTCTGTGGGCCCAGCAAGCAGGTGCAGTCTGCAACCCTGACGTGGTGGCCTCCAGAGTTTTTAGGCTGGTTTCCTTGGGGAGTACTCCAAAGTCTTTTCAATCTTCTTTCTTTCTAGAAATTAAGGAAATGACTACACATGAGCTCAGCTGGCTGATCGGCACTTTCTCTTTAAAAAAAAAAATTTTTTTTTTCCTTTATTGATTTTAGAGAGAGAGAGAGTGAGAAAGAGAATGAGAGGGAGAGAGAGAGGCAGAAACATCGATGAGAGAGAGAACATCGATTGGCCGCCTCCTGCACGCCCCCCACTGGGGATCGGGCCCACAACCTGGGCATGTGTCCTGACTGGGAATCGAACTGACGACCTCTTGGTGCATGGGTCGACGCTCAGCCACTGAGCCACACCGGCTGGACTGCACTTTCTCTTTGCGCAGAGACTCCTTTCATGTGTAAACTGCCCCACATAACCTTCCCAACTTTGTCCCCACCACCATCTGAGAAACGTCTCCCTACAATCACTCCCTTGCCAATAACACCTCCAAGGCTACAACTGAAAATCAAGGAACATTTTTAATGAAAAAGACCCTTTAGATCTCTTTTCCTGCAAATCCACGGCAATAATTTTGAGACTGTTAGTGACATTTAAACCCTCCTAGATATTCCAATGCTAGAGGGAGGCTGTTCTTGCAACACAGTCTCAAGTAGCAAAATCTCCTTACATTTCACCTATGACCTTTCCTTTCATAGAAAGGAAACCACACAGAAAACAAATGTTTGAAGTTTCCAAGACAGGTTTCGGTGCTTGGATAACCAACATTCTTGCCATTATTTACATTCATTATTCAGAAAGTGTCTTTGGAGTACCTTTTTTATAAGATTGATTTACATATTCATGCCTCTTTTGTACTTCGTGCTATCTGAGCATGGCACACACTCACTTAAAAAAATATCCTTTTACATTATGATAATATTAAGAGGGATTTCTTAAGTTAAGCATCTTGACAAACTGCTCTTCCTTGGTGAAGCATGGAATGAGTGGCTGGCATTTGAAAAACAAGTTAGTCAGGGATAAAGCAAGATTTGCTTCTGCACGGATGAGTAATAGATGCCCCTTGGCAATCTTGTTTGGAACCTACATCGAAGAATTTTTAAGTACCTACCAGTGCCAGAATTTTGTCTGCCTCATCTCACTTAATCCTCACAGCGTCCTACAAACTAGGGGCTATCATCCCCATTTTACAGATGGGGAAAGTGAGGCTCAGAGAGGTGGGCTCACCGTCTTTGGGTTAGTAAATGGCAGGGCAGGGTCCTGCTCTCAGCACTGCCAGAACGCACAGCCAAGGCTGGCTCCCCTTTGTGGCTCTATAATTCACAGTGCAGGTGGTGATTGGGTGACATGAAAAGTCCCACCCAGACCACCTGAATTAGAATGGAGGAGGCATCTGCTTTCAAAGCCCTCATTTTCCCCACGATCCCATGTGCAGCTGGGGGTGGCGGGGAATGGCTGCCCCGGGAGATGGAGATGCAAACTGAAGTCCACAGCAGCACTTGGGCAGAGTGAGGAAGTACAGTCTGAACCAGTTATATCTTCCCATGTGGCCTTGAGTGTAATTACGCTGCTCAGGCAGGGAGAGAAAACAAAGATGTTTGTGCTTTAAAGGGAATCGCTTGAGTTTGGGCCCAAGAAACTTAGACAAGATGTGCTTTCTGTCAGGACATTATTAGTTTTATTCCCCAAATCCCCCGCTCCCTTCTGGTAACGGCACACAGACTGTGTTTGGGGGAGCCAGTCACCCTGCCTTACTATGAGTACATGAGTGGCTGCAGGTATAGGCACACGGTCCAGGCCTGGCCAGTGGGGACATGGTGTCCTCCAGCTCAGGGACTGGTTCTGGATGGGCACATGACCCAAGCCAACCAGTCAGGTCCGATCAGCCAATCTGGGGATTTTTGCTTGGATTTTAAGAGGTGCGTTCTTCCTTTTTTCCTGTTAGACTTGGTTCTGTGGGAGCCTGGAGCTGCTGGGAGCCTTCTTGGTTTCACAAGGGGAGAGCTTCTCTGAGAATGGAGCCAACATCAATGAGGCAGGGCTGAGAGGTGGAGGGAATCCAAGTCCTGCGTTGTTTGAGCCTCAAACCCAGCTGAATCTTTGTTTATGAACTTCAGTTATGGGAGACGATCCTCCTTTTAGCTTAAGATGGTTTGGGGTGCATTTTGTTTGTTTGTTTGTCACTTACCTCTGAAAGGAGTTCTAACTGGCCCAGGGTATCAGACATCAGACTCACATAAGTTTAAATAAAGGGAATATGGTGGTTTTTTTTTTCTGGTAGTAACTACATCTAGCCATTCATTCCATAAATATTTATTGAGCTTCTGCTATGTGCCATCCACTATCCTAGAAGATTCGGAAGCAGCTGTCAAGGGACAGATGGCCTGATTGAAAGGTGAGTTGAGGCAGAAGACAAAGGTCAAACAAGGTGGGAAGAGAAGGTGCCCCAAGAGATGTAGATCATACGCTAGAGAGCGATCCAGTGGGGAATGCTCACACCGAGCGGAGGCTTCTCTTCTAATCACGGACTATATCATCCTGTCTGCTGGATGAGCGCTCAGTAAATCCTTCAGGGATGAATGGCTCTGTGGAAGGTGTAACACTAATAGAAGAGTGGATACCTAGAAGAAAGGTGAGAGGTCACAGACCCCTGCCCATAAATCATGCTGACTGGTGGTCTGGTGGTAGAGGGGATGCGTCACTGGCTAAGAGTAGAGGCATGAACTCTGTCCCAACAGCATGTTCAGCATCCAGCTGATTCCTGTCCTTTAGCTTATATGGGAACCTCCTAGGATTGGTCTTTGTCCTTGGGTTTCTTGATCAATAGTCCTTAAAAAAAAATAGAAGTATCATTATTGATTCTTTTCCTGATTATAATTTTTTAAAAATCCTTACCCAAGGGTATTTTTCTGTTTATCTTCAGATAGAGCAGGAGGGAGGGGGAGGGAAGGAGGGAGAGAGACAGAGAGACAGAGAAACATCGATGTGAGAGAGACACACATCAATTGATTGCCTCCTGCATGACCCAATCAGGGCAGGGGATGGACTACAACCAAGATATGTGCCCTTGATGGGAATCGAACCCAAGACTCATTGGTCCACAGGCCGATGCTCTAACCTCTGAGCCAAACTGGCCAGGGCCTGATTATAATTTTTTTAATGCTTACAAAATTTTCATGGAGTACCTAAAAGTGTAAAGAAGAAACAAACTTTCATACTCCCACCACTAAGAAATAACCACTGCAAACAGACACACATACCTACACACACACACACACCTGCACACAAATGGAACCATACTGATTTAATCCACTTTAACATTATGTCATCTTTCCTTGTCAACAGAGCTGTGCATGATTGTTTTAATGGCTGCTGAGTATTCCATTGTAGGGAGGAACCAAAATTAATTGAACCAATTTTCTGTTGTTGGACGTTTAGGTTGATTCCAGTTTTGCATTATTATAAAAACACTGGGTGAATGACCATTCTTATAGCGAACATATTGCACATTCTAAATCATTCCTTTGAATAGATTCCTAGAAGTGGAATAGCTAGGTCAAATGAAATGCATGCTTTCAAAGCTCTGTGACACGCACTGCCAGTCCGACTTCCGGTATTTCCTCTACAGTCCTCTACACTCTCTTCAGTACTGGGTGCTACCATGTTTCTTTCTCTTTTGTCCATCTGAAGGGCAGGGAGGTACATAGCTTTGCCAGCAGCACTGGACAAGGGGCCATGTTGGTCTCTCCTGTCCCTTCTCATAAAGCTCCTTGGCAAGGAAACCTTTCTCTAGACATGGGTCTGAACAGACAGCAGCTGCCCCTCCAGCCCACCTACCCCCTTCCCAAACCCAGCCCCTAGGTTTGGAGAGGCCAGGAAAGTCACTTCTCAATCTCAGGCTCCTGGGGAATTATCTGCTTCTCCCATTAGTACCAGGCCAGTGTTCCTCTGAGTGCGTAGGATGCCAGGATCCTGACCCAGTGTGGAGACAGGGAGAGGAAAAGCACAGGTCGTGTTAGTTGACTGGATTTTCCAAGTCGCCTGGTGACAGCAGGGTCTTTCATCATGCCACAGTCCAACCACTTTGAAGAGGTCCAAGGAAATCAGGGATGGCTGTGGCATGAGTTTTGTTAGAAAACAGCCTAGTTTATTCTTGCCACAATTATTGTTTTTCCCTCTTCATCCCCATGAAAATTTAATGCTACACTCTCAGCAAGGAGGCTGCCTCCTAATTGCCGGGCACTCCCTCAACTGAACCACCCCTGGGGATGCCAAATGGTAACCAAGAAAAGACCCAGTGTGGGGAATAAGCTCCCTTAACCAGGAGAGGTGCTCCTGGGAGTCTCTGTAGACTGAATCCAGAACCAGTACCCCTCATTTATCTGACAACCAATTCTGAAGGCCTTCTCTGGCATACCCTGGGCTAGCTCAGAGCTAGTCCGGGAAGATCACTGCTCATGGTCTTCTAAAGGAATTTTCTCCAAATTCCTGGAGCTCAGTCATACTGAAGCCCAGTGATGTAGTGAAAAACCACAGGCCTTGGAGTCATGGAGACTGGGCTCCATTCTTGTTTGGATGTTGCTAATACCCATCATTTCTCCTCTCCGAGCCCCAGTTTCCTCATCTGTGAAATGGGAATGGTAATGATCCCAAACTTCATAGAGTTGTGACGGTTTGGCAAGGGGATTCACACGAAGTGTTCAGCACAGAGCTTGGTGAATAGTGTCACTCAATAAGCTTAGCTGCATTACGCTCACGATCTGTGAAATGGAGAGAGTGATGCCAATCCTATAGAGCCATTACACAGATGAAATGAAACAGGGCTTGTTAAGCACCTGGCACCTAGAAAGTGCTCATAAAATGGCAGTTGTGGGGCCATCTCTCCATGTTAGAAATATCATTGGCAGGAAGACCCAGCTCTGAGGGAGCTGTGAATTTTTGAAACACACGTTGCAGATTTTGGCTTTTAAAGGCAGAGTCTCTTGAAGAGTCTCCAGTAAATGTGCAACAGGGAGGAAATAATTGCTACTGGAGAACATGAAATGTCTATAGTTGCTTTTTGAATGACAGGGTAATAGTAGAATTCAGTTGGAGAAAAAAAAGAGGGAAAAGCTTTAGGAGATGAAAGAAAAAGGACCATTGACCCAAGGGCCCAAAGAGACTACAACTAGTAAGAGACAGTCTTGGTCAGAGGTAGTGGATGGATTTTCAGTAACTCTCCAGGCCCACATCCAGTTTGAAGTCTCCTTCCCACCCCACCCTGGGCTGTACTTACCTTCTGTGGCCTCCAGATTGTATACAGGTCTGTCACATACAGAGCACTTGGGAAATAGAAGGGAGGCAGCCTTGTTCATGCTGGAGAGAAGGGGCTGGACATGTGAGCTCTGAGCAGAAACTCAGAGCAGGCGAGGACAGGAACCTGTGTCTGTGAGCTCTTGGGGAAACCTTTGGGCCTGTCACCAACAGTGGGATGACAGGGAAAGTTGTCTTATTTGTATATTAAAACAAAAGATGACTGTCCCAGAAAGCTGAGGAACTCAAATAAACCTTCAGGACGATTTGCTTATTAAGTAGGTTTCTAGGAAAATCTCCTGGAATCAAAAGTACTTGACAACAAAACAAAATGCAACATATGTATGAGTATCTGGAGAGTAAAGGGTGCCAATTTTTTTTTTTTTTTTTCAGAAGCCAAGGCTATTGGTGATTTCTGCCACAGTAGAGAGATGAGCTTTGAGGACCCGGAATTGTGTGTACACCAGCCTTGAATAGGGTTTCAAAAATGCCTTTCCAGTCCCAGAGGGACCAATTTGGCACTTAGGGCACACAACATTTTCTGTGTGCCACCTCAGGCTTTGGCACTGTAATCAGTGAAGGGGAGTTTAATGATGAATTAGAACACTCTCTTTCGGTATAAATTACCTGTCACTTAAAGCACAAGCTAGAAAGTCCTCCTTATTTTTGCCGGTTGGTTATGTGAACATCCACCAGCCCTGTCCAGATTTGAGCCACTCTGGAGTGAATGGACATTTGTTTGAGGCAAGAGTGTCTTGGATTTTCCTCCCTTAGTAATCTCGCTGGATGATTTCCCCTGTTTATTTGGCATTGCAAGGAATTGTTAAATATATTATATAGCGATATGGGGAGAAAGAAGAGGGAAAATATGGAAGGTAGAGAGAAACCTTATGAATCTATGACCTTCAAATCAGGAAAAGGAAAATGAGAAAAACAGAAGCAACATTCAGTTTGAAGGAGGGGAAGGAAATAGAGAGAAAGAGGGATTATTATGCAGGAGGGTTTGTGGCGATCATGGAGACATAGCTGCTATTTTCTGAGAACCTACTATGTGCTAACGCTGGGCTAGCAAGTATGCCAAGTGTGGCAAGCAAAGGCAGGCTCGGTCTGTTCTCACGGAGCTTACCCTCTGTGGTCTTCATCATGGGGGTAGGTTCCCATGGCAAAGCCACGTCTACTGATAGGTTGGCACTGCTCTCTTCCCAATCTTAACCCTTCAGTCATTCTGGAATCTTCTCAGTTCTTCCATCCCACTAGACCTGCCTCCTGTCTCATCTTCACACATACTGTCCATGGCTTGGAGTGCCGTTTGTCTGGCCATCTCCCTTTCAACTCAGCTGAGACTCTTCTCCCCTGATCCCAGAGTGGGTTGGATCATCTCATTATATGTTAGCATATTTCCCTGTGTGGTTTAATTAATCATGAGTAACTATTGGCCTCAGGTCTGTCTTCCCCACTACTCTGTGAGTCCATAAAGGCTGGGAAGGAGTCTGTTTTGTTCTCCAATGCTTACACCTGGGCCTAGCACCTGAGAGCTACTCCATAAACATGGGGAGGGGAAAGATTTATTCCTCACAGCCTAGAAGTTACGGGTCTTAATTAATTTAATTTTTAACCTTAGATTGTCGGTTCTTCCCCCCCACCCCTTGTTTCTGTGACATACAGGTATTTCTTTATTGGTGCATTTAGTTTTTACCCCATTACTAGGGCAAAATAAAGGAGAAATTCTGCTAAAGAAATAGGCAAATTTTCTTCTGACACAATGAACAGGTTTTAATAGAATGGAACATTTTCTTCAAGGAGAAAACTGGAGAATTGGTAAAGATGTTGCTTTAAATCTTAAACTTGGACAGACACTCCATTTCAAACGCAATAGTATTAACTTTAGATTACAATGCTTTATGAAGGCTTTAAGCCCAAGGACACTGAAAAAGAGTAATCTGCACCAGAAAATGTAAGCAAGGAAATCTGCTTCCGTGACACTAAACTTTCCGTGGTGCCGTTATCACTGCGGGCAGACGCGTTTCCATGGGATGTGCGCACGCGGAGTGCCAGAGTGCACCCAGATTTACTGGTCCGCAGGAAACTGACCACGGCCACGGCTGCTACACGTCAACACAATGAAAAAGGTCTCATGTAATGCGTTCCAGAAACTGCAGCTGCTGGCGCGTGGCCTGCGAAGGGTGGACAGTTAACACAGCCACTTCCCCCAAATGATAGTCATTCAGTTTGGAGCTGATTTCATTACACTGAGTGGTTGCTTAGATCGCTGAGACCAACCTGGTGAGTCTCTTAGGGGCGTGAAAAGAGGTTCAAGAGCATTTGAAGACCCGCAGACCGGGAATCCAGACCTAACTCCACAGCTTACAAAGGAGGGAACCTTGGGCAAGGCCCTCATCCCCAAGCGCCCCTTTCCTGTACACAGGTTTGATAACAGCCCCTAGGATGCTGTGTAGAACACCCACCCAGATCCGGCCCTCATAAGTGCTCAGTGGAAGGAAGCTGGTTTGCCCCTTTGTCCTCTCTGTTCAGGGTGGTTGGGGCCACAAGTCCCACACCAGGCAGTCCAAGCTGGGCCCTCTAGTTGAGTCCCAATTTTAAAGAGGACTGACAGGGTCAGAAAACTATTTTCTTCCACTTTTGAGGTTTGGTTTATTATAAGCAGGGGCCTGAGTGGATTCCTAAGGCCACAGGGAAGTTAAATACATACTTTCTTGGGTACAATGCAAACAGACTTCTGCAGGCCAATTTTCCCTCCAACTAAATGCACTTAAGAGCGTTGGGGGCAGGAGTAAAGGAGATTGCAAAGAGAAAAATCATTGAAAAGCAGGGGGTTGGGGGCTGTACGCCAAGATGAACAGCTCTTACCAAAAGAAATTCGATCCCCAGCTGCTTTACCCGCCAAGGCCAGGAGGCTCAGAGGGAAAGCAGCCCAGAGTGGGCGCGTCGACACCAGCGGCTCTGTCGGGGGTATGGGGGTTCCCGGATCATGTGGTGAGCGCTGAGGGGTGGTCCTGCACACCCTCCAGATGCCCCCTCTGGTGGTACCTCCAGGCTGCCCGTGCAGCTCGCTCTCCTGCGTCTCAAGCCCGTCGCTAATTGACCTGCTGTTTTCTTTATTTCCTTGTTAATAGCTTTTTTTCCTGTGCCATCTGGGACCCTGGGAAGAGCATCCCGTTCCCCCACCCCCCTCCCTGCAGGGCACCTCCCAACTCTCTCTCCGCCCCTTCTGCATGAGGTCCTGGACGTGGCTTCTGAAATCCAATACCCGGTGCAGCAAACGCCAAAGCGTTGAAGTGCGCGGAGAGGCGGCCACCAGGTAGGCCCGCTGGAGGTGCCCAGAGATGCGCAGAGCGCCCCTGGATGGCAGCATCGAGCCTTCCTGGGAGGACCCCCGCCCCTCGCCCCAGGTCCGGGGCTCCCTCAACCGGTGTGTGTGAAGTCTCAGCAGTTCCAAGAGATTTGGAAGCCCCGTCTCTGCTTTTGATAAATGAAGGAGGCAGAGCTGTCGACATCCCGTAAAATGCTGAGACAGGACAGCAAGGCGACTTCCGCCAGCCTTGGACTGTTATTCATGGGTTCTCTGATTGAACACATTCCTTCTGCGAATCTACTGTGCGCTGGGCGCGGACCAGCTCCGCGCTGCCCAGTTCTCACTCTATTCGCCTTGGAAGTGTTCCTTGCATGAGTCTCAAGCAGTTATCCCCAAACTCCTCCAGGCTAGGTGCATCTTACCCTGAATCAGAGTGAAATGGCAGGGCCCAGGGAGGCCAGGAGTAGCTTCTGGCTTCCACAGCGACCATTCCTGGGATTTTTCCTGGGGAATCTGCTTCCTTTACTCCCAGCAGGTTTGCATGGGAGTGACCTCATTCTGATCAGTGGGGGAGGGGCTCAATTACCTAAATCCTCTCACCCCTGGCAATGGGGATTGGGTCAGGGAAGGAGTATGACCAGCGTGGACCAATCAGTGCCATGACCATGATCCCTCTGTTGGAGGAGAGAAGCTTTCTTTGACCCAACTGGGAGACGTTATGAAGAGATATTGAGCCTGGCTGGAGGTTAAGGGAAGTGGGGAGAAAGCCAGCCTTGGGTGGCAGACTCAGGGCTTAATAATTGTAATTAAAGCTACCTACTTGTTTAAATGGAAGAAGATTTTACATCCTTGTTATAAATGACAAAATAGTAGTGCTTGCCATAAATGAGTATATTGAAAATAAAATCATATTATTAAATTAGGGTTTGACTCTGTTTCTCGCTACAATTGTTGAGCGTAAGGCTTATTGTCTTTTTCTTAAAATCAGATTCTAGCAGGTTATTAGGGAGAATAAAGTGATCTTTCTAGGACCTACCTCTGGCCAATTTGGAATAGCCAGCTGAGGCCGTACTCTGCGGCTGGTGGCTGTGACCCCGGATCCCATTTTCACCATCTTGGAGTACATTTAGTTTATTTAGGAAGTATTAGGGTAATGCCTGTGAAGTGACAGCATTTGTAGGTGCTTTGGATTCCTCAGTGAACAAAACAGACAAAAACCTCTGCCCTCATGAGACTTATATTCTATTTTGGACACAGACAATAAATCATTAGCATAGTAAATAAATAATTATATTTTTTCACTTATGTCCTCACAGCACCTTTATGAAATAGGCAGGGCAGTATTATTAAGTCATGTTACCTATGAGAAAACTAAGGCTCAGAGAGTTTCAGTGATTTGCCCAAGGCCACAGAGCTAGCGTAGAAGCAGGAACAAAATTATGATTTCTAACTCTTAGCCCAGTGCTCTTCCCATTAAATTATCTCCCCCTGGGAAAACAGAGGACTCAGTAGAGTGCCTGGCAATGTGCCTAATATTTAGGGGCATTCAATAAATATTTTAGTACTTATTTATTGAATTTTTAAAAAAATATGTTTTTATTGATTTTTTAGAGAGAGAGGAAGGGACAGAGAGAGAGAGAAACATTGATGTGAGAAACATTTATCGGCTGCCTCCTGCATGCCCCCTACTGGGAATTGAGCCCAAAACCCGGGCTGGGAATCGAACCCAGACCTCTCAGTCCATGGGATGATGCTCAGTCCGCTGAGCCACACCAGCTGGGCTTCATTGAGTTTTTTTTTATGTGCCTGGTACTGTTCTAAGTCCTAACATACAAAACTGACAGGCCCTGCCCTGATGGAACTTCATGAAGAGAGAGAGAGAGATTCATCAAATATCATATTGGTATTAAAATGAATAAAAATGTTAAGAAGTACAATTTGGCACTTACAAAATAGTCGTGGTGATGTAAAGTACAGCAGAGGGAATATAGTCAATAATATTGTAATGACTATGTATGGTGCCAGGTAGTACTAGACTTGTTGGGGGGAATCACTTCATAAATTATATAAATGTCTAACCGCCATACACCTGAAACTAATATAATACTGAATGTCAATTGTAATTGAAAAAATAAAATAAAATAAAAATGAACATATAGACTGTATAGTATCCTGTACAATCTAATTAGATAGATCTTAGTATATAAGCTAAGATTAACATTTTTTTTTTCATTTATCAAGTGTTTATTGAATGCCTACTAGATGTTAGGCAGAACTATAGTCCTGTTCACTTTTATTCTAGGAAAGTAATGTAGCTCCTTTCACAGATTCCTCTTCCGTATAGTATTAATAATGGACCAGCAACCTATGCCAAACATTGGGCTTTATGGGAAAACTTTGTTTAGACTCTATCTTATATAGGATTCATACATTTGTGGTGCTCAAAAATGATCAGAGTAAAAAGGGAATGTCCAACTGTATTTGCCTTTTAGATGAATGAACACCTAATCCCACCATGCCCATTTGGTGGATATGGAGAGAGAGACAAGAGGAAGGTAAACAGTCTTCCTAGGTGCTCTCAGACAGTTGGCTATGGAGGGCGCTTGGGTGGTCTCACTGTCAAAGGCTCTGCTCTGTTCCCCTGGCTGGGCCAGGGTAAGGAGGGAGTAGAGAGTGGTGGATGGGGAGATGTGTAGCTTAGGATAGATCACTGCTCTCTTAGGGGTTAGCTTCTTTGATTCAAGCAATCGGCCAGAGGGGCATGTGTCCAGGCTAAGAGTGCAGTCTTGAATAATGCTGACTTCCCTGCTCTGCCACTTGCCGGGGCAAGGAATAAACCCCTTGAGACCTTTCTTCTTCCTCTGACAGTACTTGTCCCCATTCAACAGAGTTGTCCCCAGGACTTGGTGAGGTTATCCAGGGCAAGCAGGCAACGTAGTGCCTGGCACAGGGTAAGTGTTCAGCGGATATTAGCTATCACTGGCATTCCTTTTTAAATTTATTTTCTCTTGAATACAAGTAGACTTGTGTGTGCATTGTACTTTTTTTTTTAATTCTCACTCGGGGACATTTTTCCATTTATCTTCAGATAGAGTGGGAGGTAGAGAGAGAGAGAGAGAAACATCGATGTGAGAGAGACACAGCGACTGGTTGCCCCGGTACGACCCCGACCAGGGCCAGGGACTGAATCACAACCGAGGCACGTACCCTTGACCGGAATCGAACCCGCCACTCTTTGGTCCATGGGCCGATGCTCCAACAGTTGAGCCAAACCAGCCAGGGCGTGTGCATTTGTACTTTTGAGACTGAAAGCATGGCTCCTTCAGAACATCTACCTAATATGTTTGAAGGACTCGGTAGATCATAAACCACGGTTCTGTACTCTGCATAATTAAACTGGTTGCTGCTTAGTAAAACCTCTCTCGGGCTTTCCTTTTCGCTTTGGCCTTCTACTGCGGTGGGGATTGCATGTGACTGTGTGTGATGAACTGGGCTCTAACCTGCTTCACTCCAGCTAAGGACGGCTGGAGGTTTTTATGATTTCTCCGTGAGCTGGCAGGGGTGCAGCCCTGTGCTGGTTGGTCCGTCTTTCAGCATGAGAGTTGTCGCTGGCTTCCCAACCAGACCCAACTCCCGGGGAGCTTGACTGGGTTGTTCCCCATCCCTCGCTGGGCCAGGGGAGGCACAGCTCGAGTCCAGCCTGGTTTCCAGCCTGCCCTGCCTGGCAGACCCGTGACTCCACGCAGGCTCACAGGATACAGGGCTGGCTCTGGGGCACAGAGCAGATGCCTTTGGCCTCCCTGCGAGAGGGCTGGTGAGTGAGGAGTGGGGAACTCTCAGTGCGAACATGCATTTTGCTGTGGGTACAGCTTGGTTATAACGTTAAAATATGTAAACATTTAATTAGTGGGCTTTTATTTGTACTCTTGGTCTGTTCCCCTGAATTTAGAGTCAGCCTTGTCCCCTGCCCTCCAATAAAATCTAGTAGGCCTGTTGGACTGTTGGGAGAGGGACACAAACTTAAGGTAGAAGAGACAAAGAGGTGGCACTTCCATTGTGTATTTGTTGTGGTCTCTACCATGGCCTCCCTCCGCAGCTCCTAGACTCATCACTGTCGTACCAACTGCCTAGACAGTGGACTGAATTAGCATCGAGACCACATCATCTCACATAACCCAGGCATTTCAGTATGAATGTGTCATGCGAGTGTGTCCATGGAGAGATGCTTTGCCAGGCATTACTTTATTGGTTAGTGTATTAGTTATCTATTGCTGTGTAACAAATTACCCTAAAGTGAGTGGCTTAAAAAGACATTTATCATCTCATAGTTTCTATAGGTCAAAATCTGGGCACGGTTTCGGTCTCCCACAGGCTACAATCAGCTGTTAGCTGGGACTGCAGTCACGTCGAGGCTCTATCGCAGAAGGACCCACTTCCCCAGCTCACTCACAGGGTGCTCGGGACGGTGCAGTGTCTTGTGGGCTACTGGGCTCACTTGGCTATGGGCTGGAGGACTTCCTTAGTTCCTTGCTGTGTGGGCCTCTCCACAGGGCAGCTCAAAACAGCTTGCTCTATCAGAGCGAGGGAGAAGACGAGGGAGGGAGCATGAGCAAGATGGAAGCGACAGTCTTTTGTAAGCTAGTTTCATGACACTCCATCACTTTTGCCACATTCTATGCCTTAGAAGCAAGTCACTAGATCCAGCTCATATCCAAGGGGAGGGGTTACACAAAAGTACGAATACAAGAGGCGGAGATCACCGGAAGCACTATGAGATGGCTGTCTATCGTAGTTAGTTCATTTGTTCATTCATTCGGTCAGCCCAGAGCTTTTCAGGCACTGGGCACTGGCCTTCTTCACTCATAACGCTAAACTTGTTTATCTCAGTTACTCAGATCACAATTTCATGTTACACGGGGAATTTTTAAGGATTAGAAAGTCAGATTAGTATTATTGCTACTTTCCTAATTTATACATTTCAACTTTCTTTGAGAGAAATCACATGAATTCATTTTCTTGTATACAGAAAATCTTCTTTCTGATTGAAAATAAAAATGTTTCCCTGATTCACTCTGTGAAGCCAAGACATTTATTGAAGGAATAAAAAACACACTACATACATGACAGCTGAGTAAGGAGAGAAATCTGTTTAAAATAAATAAGGTGATGTAGGTTGATTCACCTAACCAAATTATGGTTATTTCATTAACTCTTCAATTGAATTCCAAATCCTCATTCTATTTGCTGAGGTAAATTTGTTTAACATGAAGTCTTGACATCCTTTAAAATAATTATGCTTCTAAATGAAAGTTTAATTTTTAATCATTTGCTTTGCTAAAAAAAAAAAAAAAAAAAAAAAGCAAATAAGAGGGTGATATGACAATTTAAAGGATTTGCAATAGATCCCCTAGTGCTGGAAGAGACATGAATTTTTCCTGTGTGCTGCTGACTAGTGGAGGAATTTTAAATATGGTAAATGTTTGCTCCTTTGATGGAAATAAAACCCAAGGCAATTAGAAGCCAACAGAGATGAGGCAGGTCAATGCCCCCTGATCAATGGCTGAGCTTAATGGGGGCTGCGATCTTACCCCCACTGGGTCCTCTCTCCTAGTGAACTTCTGGGCTTGAGATTCAGGGCAGTGCAAATCCCATTAGGAAAAAGAGCCACCTCCCAGCAAAAAAGAATAAAAATCAGTTTCATCTGAGAGTGAAAGAGGTAGACGCTCCTGTATATTTGCAAATAATGAAATACAAGAGAGAGACGGGTTAGTTTGTTTCAACTTATGGCTAAACGGTATGACTTTGGTGTGTTTGCTTTTAAACCCCTTTCCAGCAGTTGAATATAACATCTGTCCAGCCAGGTCAGGAATGTGAATTCACATAAGACATGTTTTTAACCAGAATTACCAAATGATGAATGAAAAACAAAGCCTTTCTTAATAACTCTTCAGATGATGGGTCTGATTAAGGAGGCTTTACTCCTTCTTCCTTGTAAGTCTTTCAAAACACTGGGTTTTTCTCTCCCTGCAGGAACTGTGAATTGTATTGGTGCTCTTTGCCTCCTCACATTCCTCATCGCTCCACAGGGCAGAGGACACAGTTTTAACACATGTGCTTATTTCCTTGAAATAAAATGGAAAAGGCATAGGAGGGGAAGGTAGTCGGGATTCTGTTTTGTTGGGCTGCTTCGAGGCATCAAGCTCAGAGGTGAGGACTCGTTTTGCCGTGGCCTCGACTTTAAACCCATATTTTGTTTGTTTGATTAGCTGCTTCTGGTCCATTGACATCCATTACCATCAGACTTTCAAAGTTCATATGATTTTTTTAAAAAAGCTTACTATTATTATTATTTATTGTACCAACAATCATATAACACTGTTAATATAAATCAAAATGAAAGAAAACGTTTACCCACAATCCTACTCAGATTTATTTCATTTTTCAAGTTGCCTCCCAAATCCTGGTTATGCACAAAAGTATTTTTTCACACAGTTGTAACAGTAGGATAGATAAGGGTTGCATTTCACTTTTCAACTTAAGGTGCCGTACACATTTTTCAGTATTTCATTTTACTCCTCGCAATTAAAATGCTAATATCTGCCTACTATTGGTGAGACCATTTTCATTGATGATTATGAATGTTTAGATGAAATATATTATAGTACATAAATATTGCTACAACGTGTATTTTTATGACATAATTAAAAAAATTCTTTTGGATTCTTTTCTTGGTATAAAGACCCGCAAATGAGGTCAAAGGGTATGAATGTTTTTGTTTTTCGCTTCGTGCAAATTTGTATCCTTAATGAGTTGTACTCATTTACACTGTACATCTTCACCATATCAGTTTACCTGTTAGCACTGGGAATTCTCATTTAATTTTTTTCCTTCTTGAAAGGCTGGAAAGTGGGTGCGTTTTCATATCATCACATCACTCTTTATCAATAAACAAATGGATGCTATTTCCAAGTCCTTGCTCCTGCTCTCTGGGGAAAGAATGTGACACTTCCTTAGGGTCTTAACTCATTTCTTAAACTAATAATTAGGAAGCAACCCAAGGAAATATTACTTAGACATGTTAGCATAAGTTAATTTCTCATGTTCCCTCACTTTCTTTTATCCATTTTCAGCTGGGACATTAAAGCAGAGGAGGCCACAGCTGGGCGGAAGGGGGTCACAGTGTTGCTTTTCCCAAGTTGTTCACCTAAGGCCCTGTGATCCCCTGTGTCTTTGTGGGGCTCTGCATGTAGCCTGGGGAGAGCTTTCCTTATGTCCCCAGTCTAATGACTGTGGCGGGTGGAATTCTAAAAATGGCTCCCAAGATTCCACTGCGTAATCCTAGAACCCATTGATGTGGTGACTCGTTACTTCCACGATTATGCTTTCTTATGTGGCACAGTTACTTTGGTAGGTTTATCTGGATGGGCCTGACCTTTTCCCATGAGCCTTTGTAAAAGCAGAGAGTTTTCTCGTCTGGTAGCAGAGGGGAATTAATAAATTTGAAACACGAGGGGCATTTGACACACCATGCCTGGTTTGAAGATGAAGGAGGCCACATGCCAAGAAATGTGGCTAGTCTTTAGGAGCTGACAGTCCCCAGCTGGCAGTCAGCCAGGAGATGGGGACCTCAGACCTGCAACCGAAAGGACTGCATTTGGCCAATAACCCGAATGAGCAGGGAAGTGGATTCTTCCCCAGAGTTTGCAGATGAGAGCCCAGCTGGCCTTAATTTTGGCCTGGTGAGACCCTAAGGGGAGAACCCAGTTGCACCCACCTGGACGTCTGACCCACAGAACTGTGAGATCAATGGGTGTCATTTTCAGCTGCTGTTTGTGGTAACTGGTCACAGCAACAGTAGACAACTAATGCAATGACATAGAAAGAGGGCTGTCGGAAATGGTAGAAATTACTTCTAACCAACTTGCTGAACTTGATAGGTTCCGCGTGTAAGAACTGCTGAGCGAAGCCCGTGGCAGCCGGAATGCCTTTGCTGCCGGGAATCAAAAGTACTCTTGTCCTTTCCTGCTGCTGGTGGACTCGCCGGCTCCCCAGCCTGCTGACGGCAGTGGTATTGGCTCTTATAATTACATAAGTATCATGTCAACTGGGAATGTAAGAGAGTGAACATGCATTTTGATATCATCACGTCGTTCTTTGTCAATAGACAAGTAGATGTTCTTTCCAAGCAAACCTGAAGATGATATCAAAATCTTTCTATGAAGATGAACGCTTTGGGATGACTGGATAAACAGTGGTCGCTGAAAACGCTATGGAATTAGGTAGGTGTGGCAACTGAAAGGCCAGAAAAGGGTTGTACAGGAGGTCTTTGCACTCAGACTGCTCTGTGAGTGCCTCCAAATGCTCCCTCCACGGTGAAGCATTTGAAACTAGAACTTGTGCATAGTACCCGAGGGGACAACTGATGTGGCATCCCCTCAGCGGCGTCACACCCAGAGGGACAGCCCTGGCCCTACATCAGAAGAGTGGTGAATGAAGGCACACGACTTTGAGTTAAAATAAGATGTCTCAGGCATTGTTTTTATTATATTTGATGATTACTTCCATTAATTATTTTTACTAACTATCTAGTGCTTCTGACTACATCAGATAAGACAGCTTCTGTTGTAACATCGCCACACACAGGGGCTGCACACACGGCAGGGTAAGCAGTTTAGCACTCAAGCCATGAAATACGATCACCTTTTTATGAAAAACACATATTCCTAGAAAAAAAATGGGAATACCAATGGTAGTTAAATTTGAGTGGTAGGATTATGGTCTTTTGCTTATGTGTATATTTTCTTTAATACAAACATATTACTTTTGAAATAAGGCAATAATAAAATAGTAACTTTTACCTATCCTTCAAAGTCAGGGTCCAAAAAATGCCCTCCCTGATGTTTTTCTGGATTCGCATGAAGCTTCATAAATCGCTTATTTCTATATGCTTTCATACATCCCTACTTGTACTTCTGGCTTCACACTTAATTAGTTCTGATATTTAGCATGGCCAGTTGTCCTTTTCCTCTCATTTGAGAGGCGGGACTATGACTTATGAATATTCATATTCCGTAACATCAAGCACAGTTCCCACCATTTAAGAGGAACACATCACATCAATGAATGAATAGTGTGCTAGTGTAGTCACAAATACATCAGAAACTTTCAAGAAAGGAAACATTCTCTCTTAGAGCCCTTTGGTAAGCAGTGTTAAAATCATACTCTGGCCTGCATGACCCAGATTATGTGTTATTATGTGTTTGAGCATCTTATATAATCTGAAAGCAAAGGCCATACACTCAGGCCTCAAGTCAAACTTTTCTGGACAAAATGAGAACAGCTTTATGAAAAACAAAGACAGCCCGGCCAGTGTGGTTCAGTGGATTGAGCATCGGCCAATGGACTGAGAGATCCTGGTTTGATTCCTGGTCAGGGCACATGCCCAGGTTGTGGCTTGATCCCCAGTAGGGGGCATGCAGGAGGCAGCCGATGGCTGTATCTCTCACATCGATGTTTCTGTCTCTCTCTCCCTTCCTCTCTCTCTAAAAAATCAATAAAAACATATTCAAGAAAAGAAAAGAAAAACAAAGACAAACTTGGCACTGGTGTTCAGGCACCCCACAGATGTTTGCCAGGCTCTGGAAGAATCTACCTTTTGGAGGTTCTCTTGACATTTCCCTTCTGTTCTGCATCTAGACAGGCTGTGAGCAAGCCCTGTGTGCGTGTAGGGAGCACTTGTGAAGCATTTTCAAGTTGCATCTCCTGTAAGCAGACCAGGCTATGTCCTGATTTTGTTAGTGTGATTGCTGAAAATGGAGTGGTCTATTAAAAAGTAATGGTCACCGCTGCCTGATGGATTTGCTTCTTGCAACATTAGTGTCATGGTGATGGATTAGCAGAATCTCCAAAGTGGAAAGGCATGTTTCCGCAAATACTTGGTATAAACATAAATTCACTTGCAAACGTTACTCATTTTCCTTTTATTTTTTAATTTATTATCCTTTAATATTTGCCATGTGTCTCTCAGTACACATGTGGCCCTTGCTGGAAGGCTCTGATCAGTGACTCTGGGAGGGCCAGAGGAACCTTATGCCCATGTTTACTGACTTTTTTCTTTTCTTCTGAACTGCTTGCAGGATGGGAAGAGAAGGAAAAAATAAAACACAAGGCAGGAACAAGCAACCTCACCGGGCTAGGGAAGCTCTGAGAGACATATTTTTTTTAACTAGGAAGGTAAGTCTGTGTAGTGATTTGAAAACTCTCTGCCATGGAAACTTCTGGGGAGGGGAGGTGGGAGAGTCGAATAGGCAGAGCACAGAGAATTTTCAGTGCAGTGAAAATACTTTGTATGATATGATGATGACAAATATATGTCACTGCGCTTTTGTCCAAATCCATAGAATGTACAACATCAAGAGTGAACCCTAAGGTGAACTATGGACTTTGGGTAATTGTCATGTATCAGTGTAGGTTCATTCTTGGTTACAAAAAAAAAAAGTACCATCTTGGTGAGTGATGTTGATAATGGAGGAGGCTATGCATGTGTGGGTACTGGGATATAGGGGAAATCTCTGTACCTTCCTCTCAATTTTGTTGTAAAACTAAAACTTCCCTAAAAAATAGTCTTAAAGGAAAAGAACCAACGTCCCTGCCTTCATCTCATCTTTCAATGTAAAATTAAATGATTGCTTCTTATGTTGCCTTCCAACCTCTAGAAGAACCAAAGCAAGAAATGAATGATTTCTCCCACTGCGGCTAGACTCAACAGATAGCTGAACTATCATGTGTTTCCAGACAATGGGCCCAAAATACCCTTTCTATTAAGGACTTCATAAAATGGAGTCTGGAGATAAGGTTTGTCTGCCTGGGAGAGGAAATACACTCGGAGGGTTGCATAACAGTCCAACCAACCTGACGGACGCAGAATCCTGAGAGATTGGGATGCCACTGAGAGAAAGGCTGAGGGTAGTTAGTTCAGATGTATTAGGGACCTGGAAAGAGGGGACACACAGCAGTGGTGAAAATTTCTCTATTTTTTTTGGAGCCCTGTTTTCATTATTCCTGGTTCCATGGATGCCCAACTGTTGGTTTTACCTGCCGAGGATCCATTCCCTCTTCTGTTGGTAGCTGTTGTCTGATTTTCTTTGGAGAAGGCTCTGCTCAGCACTCTTAGATTTAGGTCTGGATGAAGTTGACTTCTTCTCTGACCTCAAGGTGACCTAGGCCTGGCAAAGAAAATCACACCCTCTTCCAGGCCAGTATAGAGATGGGGGTATGAGGCAGTCAGCAGATGTTCAAATATTGTATGTTGAGTCATTTAAGAATTCTTCCTTCTATACATGGAGGGCTTTCTTGGTTGTATCAGATAAAAATCTCCCTAGCAATATTCCTTTTATTCTGCTTAATATTTGTCTCTTTTGTTGTTGTTTTTCAATATTAGAGAATTTGTAATGCTGTTGAATTAACACACACACTACTGTAGCAGCCTGGGGGGTTAAAGATAGTTAACCAGCTGGGAGAAGAATTCATTGTCTAGCTTAATATTCAGAGAAATGTGAAGGCAGGGTACTTTTGGTGGTTGAGCATTCTAAGATAAATGAACCTTATAAGAAATGAGACTTGCAAACTGGAGTCCAATGAATTGCTTCGAACAGATCTGGTTAGCTGTAAACATCATTAACTTAAAATGCTTTCTCTTACCCCTGTTGTCTGTGATAAGATGGGCCTCCTAAGTGGGAAAGTACTGTTCTGTCACATTTTAACTCCTTCTGGGGTGTTAAAGCTAGCTGAAATCAGGCTTCCTGCAAGCTACATTAAGCTTGTGTTCCTCCAGGCCAGAAGGGAAATTGTGATGTCTCTTCCGGGTTTAGAGGTTTCAAAGTCAAGACAGCTTTCTTCCTAAAATCAGGGCTTTAATAACAAAAAGTAAGGAGATCTAGATCAATCTACTTGTATGGTATTTTAAAGGCATTTCCCCCTAATATTTATACCCACCAATTACATTCTTGATGTCCAAGATCAAGATTTGTAAAATTTAGAAGTTAAAATATGAGTGTGATGTTGAGCTTAGAGATGGTGATTTTTGTAAAGGGTTCTTTGCACTGAGTTCTTCTCAAATCATTCTTTATATTATCAGAAAACACTTTATGGACCAAGTTTCTTTAAGTCAATAACATTTAGGAAAAAGAAAAAAAAATGGTGCTGATAATGTAAACTCTTCTAGATTTTACAGACTAGATTTTAGAAATGAAATGGTCAGATGGACCTTATGTGGATCTCAGTTTGAATAAATAACTGCAAAGATGCATTTTGGGGATAAATCAGGGAAATTTAAATATGGTCTAAGTATTAGATGATATTAAGAAATTATAGTTAATTTTGTTAGAAGTGAAAAACCTTTTTTGGTTATGTTAGAAATGCATGCTGAAGTATTTTGGGATGAAATATCATAATGTCTAATTTATTTTTTTCTATTTATTTATTTATTTATTTATTTATTTATTTATTTAATCCTCACCCAAGGACATTTTTGCATTCATCTTCAGATAGAGCGGGAGGGAGAGAGGGAGGAAGAGAGAGAGAAACATCGATGTGAGAGAGACACATTGACTGGCTGCCACCCACACGACCTCAACCGGGGCTGGGGACAAACTGCAACCGAGGTACGAGCCCTTAGCGGGAACTGAACCCAGGACTCTCGGGTCCTCAGGCCGACGCTCTAACCTCTGAACCAAACCGGCCAGGCTCTAATTTATTTTTAAAAAGATGAAGGAAATACAGCAAAATATTTGTTAAATCTAAGTTATATTTATACATTTCACTGAACAATTCTCTGTTTTTATGTGTGTTTGAAATATAATATAAAGGCTTTTTTTGTTTTGTTTTTTTTAAAGGGCAAATACATTATTAGTGGATTCCTTTTCTACATCTATTTTAAGAAACTGACATGGACAACATCTCTGATGGAAACTATAGACGAAAACTACAAACATAAGTTAGGTAGATTTAAAATAGCTTTAAAAAATCATCTGCTGTTGGAATATGAAATTATGCAGCATTTATAAGTAGAAGTTCATGAAGCTCTCTTAATTCATCTATGTTCTGTGGGTGGGTGGGGATAGATGAATAATGAAAGCATTGCCTGTTGAAGGAATAAAATTTCAACTCTTAAATTGAACTCCATGAAAATTATTTAAAGTACTTGTAAGTATAAAAGGTTCACCAGAAATAGTTCTCATTTGCATGATAGCATTTCCTATAAATGAGCAGAAAGTAATATATGGTCATTGCAGAAAACACAGACAATCCATAAAAAGAAAAGGCTCCCATCATTTCATTCCCTGTTATTAATATAATCCTCACCCGAGGATATGTTTCCATTGACTTCAGAGAGACGAAGGGAAAGGGAGAGAGGTAGTTAGTTAAGAAGTATTAGGGACTTGGAAAGAGGGGACACACAGCAGTGGTGCAGATTTCTCTGTCTGTGGAGCCCTGTTTTCATTATTCCTGGTTCTGTGGATGCCCAGCTGTTGGTTTTGCCTGCCGAGGATCCATTCCCTCTCCTGCTGGTAGCTGTTCTCTGATTTTCTTTGGAGAAGGCTCTGTTCAGCACTCTTAGATTTAGGTTTGGATGAAGTTGACTTCTTCTCTGTCCTCGAGAGAGAGAAAAATGAATTAGAGAGAGAAGCATCGATCAGTTGCCTCACATACTCGCTCTGATGGGGAATCGAACCCGAAAACTTCAGGTACACTGGACAAAGATTCTCCAACCAATGGAGCCACACCAGCCAGGGAAATATTGGTATATTTCTACACAGCAGTTGCTCTGTTCATAGGAATGGATCTATCTTTCCTCTCTCCCTCCCTCTTTTTTTTTTTTAAATGATTATAATTTATTTTCAGATTCATCTCTTTTTTAAAAAAAATATGTTTTTATTGATTTTTTAGAGAGAGAGGAAGGGGGAGAGAGAGAGATAGAAACATTGATGTGAGAGAGAAACATTGATCAGCTGCTTCCTGCATGCCCCCCACAGGGGATCGAGCTGCAACCCTGGCATGTGCCCTGACCGGGAATTGAACTGGGACAACACTCAGTCCACTGAGCCACACCAGCCTGTCAATCTCCCTCCCTCCCTCTTTTCCTGATCTCTTCTTCATTCCCTCTCTCCCTTTTTCATTAGACATGAGATTGAAATGGAAATGAAACCAGAAACAGGAAGAGTGGCTACGCCTGGGAGTGCAATCCACTTGTGAGGAAAGCACTCCACTTCTAGAGTCAAGTTGTCTTTACTTTGGTAACTTGTGGATGGTATTTTAAACTAAGTTTTTAAGAATTCTTATAAAGAGTGATTAGCCCTTTCTCTGAGAGATGAGCTGCAAATATCCCCAGTCTACCAGTTGTCATTTTTAAGTGTTTCACAACTTTATTATTGCAATTGATCACATTTATGAAGATTTTATAGTTACAAATAGTAACTATCACAATGCAAGGTAATACATCAGCATCTCTTGCAAACAGTCTTATTGCTGGGCAACAATATGGTACAGAAAAATCTAATAACCATACATTTTTAAAATTGAGGCATCATTTACATACAAAGACATGCACGGATCTTGAGTTTTAGTTTTATGAATTTTGGCAATAGTATTCACCTGTGCAAACACCACCCAAAGCACAATATAGAACATTAGCATCACCCCAGAAAGTGTCTTTGTGCCCTTTCTAGACAATGACATGATGCCTCCCAAATGGGCAAGCATTTTTTGGTTTGTCACCACAGATTAGTTTATGTTTGTTTTTGGATTTCACATATTTTGGAATCATTACAGTATACACTCTTTTGTACCCAGCTTCTTTCATTCAAGCATGTTTCTGCAGTTCATTCATGTTGACTGTTGCATATTTTAGTGATTCATTTTAGTGCTGAGTAGTATTCCATTTTGTGAATATACTACTATTTGTTTATCCAAAGACCCGTTAATGGACACTTACAGTGTTTTCAGTTTGGGGCTAAAAGCATTCTTGTATAATTTGTAGGCATGCGTTTTCTTTTTTTCTTGAGTAAATTCCTAGGAATTTCTGGGTTACAGTGAAGGTCTACGTGTATAAGAAATTTCCCAAGTGTTTTCTAAACTGATTGTACTCTTACACTCACATCAGTAACAGATGCAAGTTCCAGTTGCTCCACATCCTCACCAACAGTTAGTATTGTCTGGATTTTAGATTTTAACTATTTCAGTGGGTGTGAGTGGTATCTCATTGTGGCTTTAAATTTGTATTTCCCTTTGATGATGATGATGAGCATAATTTCATGTTTTTTCTTTGCCATTCATAAATCTTCCTTTGTGAAGTGTCCGTTCAGACCTTTCGTTCACTTGTAAATTGTGTATCTTCTGAATATTGAGTTGTAGAAATTCTTTATGTATTTAAGATATGTCTTTTGTTAAATATTTTTATTTTTATTTTTTAAGGTGTCTTTCAAAGAGTAGATGTTTTTAATTTTGATGAAGCCCAAGCTATCATTTTCTTTTTTTGTTTGTTTAGTGTTTATTGTGTGCGTAAAGTAATCTTTGCTTACGCAGGGGTAATAAAGGGTTTTCTCTTATATTTTCTTCTAGATGTTCTATAGTCTTAGCTTTTAGGTTTATATCTATAATCCATTTAAGTTGTTTTTGCGTACAGTGGGATGAAAAGGCTGAGGTTTAGTTTTTCCATACAAATTCCAATTGTCCAAAGGACTATTCTTTTCCTCATTGAATTACTTTGGAATCTTTGTTGAAAACCAATTGACATTATAAGTATGGGTCTATTGTTGGATTTCTATTCATTCTATTTATTTTTAGGGCTATAGCTATACTAATACAACATTGTCTTGATATTGCACCTTTATAATAAGTTTTAAAGTAGAATCATGTAAGTCCTCCAACTTTGTTCTAATTTTTCAAGATCATTTTGTCTATTCTAGGTTCTCTTTATTTGTATTTTTGGAATCAGTTTTTCAACTTCTATAAAAAAGTCTTCTGGGATTTTTATTGGGCCTATATTGAATTAAAAGATCAGTTTTGGGAAAAGGGAAGTCAATAACATTAATGGTTTAATTCTATTTACTAAACCTTTTTGAATTTCTTATAAGAATGTTTTGTTGTGTTCAGTAAAGAGGATTTACATATCTTCTTAGATTTATTCCTAGCTATTTGTGTTATTTTTTAAAATTTCATTTTAATTGTTTGTTATTAAGATGTATAAATGCAGTTTATTTTTATTATTGACTTTGTATCTGTGACCTTGCTAAGTTCACTTGTTAGTTTTATATTAAACTTGCTAATATTTTGTTAAGGATGTTTGCATCTATGTTTATAAGAGATATTGATTTCTAATTTTCTTTCTTGTAATGATCTTTTCCAGGTTTTTGTATCAGGGTTATGCTGGTCTCATCAAATGATATGGGGATTGTCCTTCCTTGTGTATTTCATTAAAGTGTTTGTGCCTGGAATTATTTTTTTCTTAAATGTTTGATAGAATTTACTATGAAGCAATCTGAACCTATAGTTTTTAATTTATGTTTTATTAAAAATTCAATTTATTCGATAGATCCAGAGCTTTTCAATTTTCTATTTCTTCTTACATCAATTTTGTGTAAAATTGTGTTTTTCAAGGAATTTGAATCTTTAATTTGGATTACTGAATTTGGTGGCATGAAGTTGGTCATAATATCCCTTTATCATTTTTTAATGTCTATAGACTCCATATGTATTTCTTTCAGCTCTCTCAACCACCTAAGCCTTCCTACCTCCTCAACTTTGGAGATTAGCTGAAGTTCTTGTGGTGAATTCCTGAGTCCTTTAAAGGTATTTCTCAGACCTATTTGCTCTGTCTTCAGTCTTTGGCAGGCTGCTACCTTGTATTTGGGGAAAGTCCCTGCCTTGCCCTAGAGGAAGACCCTGTTGACCTTGAGGAGACCTTTCTTAGCAACTTTGCCTTGTCCCAGCCTTCATGCATTCAGTGAAGACTGTGGGAAAGAGTCAACAGGTGAGTGAAGACTGGCTCTATGACTGGGGTCCTTGTAATTCTAATCCATCTAACCCTTGCTAATTCCGATGCAGCCATTAAAAGTTCAGCTGGTTTCTCTTTGTTTCCATCCATGATGGATTTTTCTGTACCTGTCTCTCTGCCAAGGATTTTGTAGGTTACTCATTCTCACTTAAGGTGACAGTGCTGATTTTTTGCAACTTCCCATCCTCTAACAAGAAGTGAAAATCTGTCATTTGTTATTTAACTTCTCTTAAATATTTTAAATTGACCACACTCTATATGATTTAAACTTTTTAAATGTTGTGTAACTTTTTTATGACTTCTGGATTTTAAGTCATAGTTAGGTCTTTCCTATTCTAAATCATAAGATATTTTTTTCAGGTCTCTTTTTAGTATGTTTTGGGTATGTGTAACAGAGACAGACAATTATTTATATATATTTAAATCCTAGATCTAAATGAAATTCATCCTGATGTGTGCTATAAACCCAAATTCATTTTTTCCAGATAGATATCCAGCTGTCTCAATACTAGCTACAGTTCTTTCCCATTCGCTGAGATCCTTACTTATCATATATTAAAGACCTGTATGGGCCCAGCCGGTGTGGCTCAGTGGTTGAGCATTGACCCATGCACCAAGAGGTCGCGAGTTTGATTCCCGGTCAGGGCATATGCCCAGGTTGTGGTCCAAACCCCCCAGTCGGGGGCATGTAGGAGGCGGCCAATCGATATTCTCTCTCATCCATGTTTCTATCTCCCTCACCCTTTCCCTTTCTCTCTTTAAAATCAATCAATAAATAAAAAATAAATAAAATAAAAGATAGAGCTTCTATTAAAAAAAAAGACCTGTACGGTATTTGAATTTATTTCAGGATTTTCTGTGCTCTGTGTGTGTGTGTGTGTGTGTGTGATTTTTTAAATCTAATCATATGTTCATTTTCCAGTCTCACAATGTTTACTTATTGAGGGTTATAATATATTTTAATATTTGGTAGGTCTACTCTTCCCTTATTACACATTTTTTTTTCAGAATTTTCCTAACTATGTTCTTTTTTTCATTTGAACTTTAGAGTCAACATGTGTTCTAAAACATTTTTGATAATTTTTACTAAATCATATTTAATATATAAATTAATTTGGAGATAAATAATATCATTTATGTGTATCTAAGATAATACACATCTTTCCTTCCACTCAAGAGTTCTTTTCTGTCTTTAATGATGTTTTAAAGTTTTCTTAAATGCATTTTTTAAGTTTGTCCCTAGGTATTTTATCTCTCTTATCACTATAGTATATGGGGTATTTTCTTTCATTATGTCTTTTAAGTAGCTATGGTATATATACATGTACATGAATGCTATTTTATTTTAATCCTCACACAAGAATATTTTTCCATTTTTATCGTCAGATAGAGTGAAAGGGTGGGAGAGAGAGAGAGAAAGAGAGAAAGAGAGAAAGAGAGAGAGAACCATCCATGTGAGAGAGACACATCGACTGGTTGCCTCCTGCACGACCCCGACCAGGGCCGGGAACTGAACCACAACTGAGGTATATGCCCTTGACCAGAATGGAACCCACGAGTCTTTGGCCCGTGGGCTGACGCTCTAACCGCTGAGCCAAACTGCCCAGGGCGAAAGCTATTAATTTTTATGTATACATTTGGTTGCTCAATATCTTTTGAATTCTCACATTAGTTCTTCAGTTGATTCTGTTTAATTTTCCAGATGCACAATTAGATCTTCTGATACTTTCAAAGCCTCTTTTCAATTTTGATGACTTTGGGATTTTTTCCCCTTCTATTATCAAAGTATATTAGCTGGTATCTTACTAATGTTAAATGATGAGGAGCTATTTGGTGTTCTTGTCTTGTGATTCTTTTAATGTGTTTCTGGATTCTGTTTGCTAATATGTAATTTGGAGCTTTGCATTGTCATTCACATGTGAGATTGTTCTGTAGTTTTTTGTGTGTTTTTTTTTTGTGTGTGTGCCTTCTTTGTAATTTTGTTATAATGTTGCTAATAATTTCTTCTTTTAACTTTATCTAGTATCATATATATAGCATTCTTTGAGATTTTCCTTGTTCAACACTATTTATATTTAACCACTACACTAGAAAGTCAGTTTGGTTGGCTATAGAACACTTGACCCATACCTGTTCCTTGAGAATCTTGTAGGAATTGCTCTATTATATTTTGACCTTGAATGTTGTTCTGAAGATATCTGATTTCTCCCCTTATAAGCAACTTGACATTTTTGCTTAACTATTCAAAGGATAGTTTATCTTTAAGACCCAATTTTTTCCCCAGGGTATATCTCAGGCATATTCAGGTAAGCTTTCCCTAATATACAATATGCCTTATATCTGTATACAGATTCAAGTTTTCCTATGTGCATGAAGTTTTCTTGAATTATATCTTTAAATATTTGTTCTATTTTCATTGTCTTGGGTTTCTTCTTTGAAGACTACAATCATGTATATGGTTGATCACCTTGATCTGTCTTCAATGTCATTTTCTAGCTAATATTTAATAACTTCTTTATTTTGACTTTATTTTGTTTGCTTTTATAATTTCTATTCTCATGTCCCTTACTTTATTTTCTGCAGTATATATTCTTTTACATCTCTCTTCAATTTTATCTTTATTTCTTTGGTGGTTTTCATCCAATTCTTCCCTGAGTTCTGCAAGCTTATGTTTCATCCCTTCCTGTTGTTTTCATAATATTTTCCCCAAGTTCTTATACTTCTTGTCATGATCTTCCATCATGGAGGGGGATTGCTTCTTTTTTTGTTTTGTTTTTTGTTAATCCTCACCCAAGTGTATTTTTCCCCATTGATTGAGAGAGAGAGAGAGAGAGAGAGAGAGACATCGATGTGAGAGAGACACATCTATTGGTTGTGTACCCTGACTGGGGGTGGGAATGAACCTGCAACCCAGGTATGTGTCCTTGACTAGGAATGGAACCAGTGACCCTTTAGTGTGCAGGCTGATGCTCTAACCACTGAGCAACACTGGCCAGGGCAGTGTTGCTTCTTATGCTTTTAAAGTTCATGGTGAAATATTTGTTTATGGTTTTCATCTGCTCTGTGGCACCATTTTCTTTTAAAACATTTCAAAAAATATTTTCTCTTTATTGATTTTAGAGAGAGGAAAGGAGATAGAGAGAGAGAAACATCAATGAGAGAGAACATTGACTGGCCACCTCCTGCATGTCCCCCACTGGGAATTGGGCCCACAACCTGAGCAGGTGCCCTGACTGTGAATTGAACCGGCAACCTCCTGGTGCATGGGTCGATGCTCAACCACTGAGCCACACCAGCCGGGATATGGCACCATTTTTATGGTGAGTGTTCTTTGTTCTTTGTTTTTTACATTTTAAAGAATAGACTTTTTGTACTGATGTTGGGCCAGTTGTTTCTTCTCTTCTCCCTCCTCCCCTCCCCTGCTCCACCTCCTTCTTCATCTTCTTTCCGTTTCTCCCCTTACTTCTTCTTATCATTCATCATTGAATTAGTTGATCAATAATTATTTTCAGGAGCTTTAAGTATGTGTATATGGTTAGGAGGTCAAGGGATAAACTGAGTTAGCTTTCCTTCTAGCCTTCCTTCACAACCTCAAAATGTTTCTTTTTTCCTTTTCTGCTGCTGTAATGACAGACTATTCAATTTAACATGGCCATGTGATTCCTCGTGCAGTACCATAGCTTTTTCTTTTTTTAATCCTCACCTGAGGATATTTTTCCATTTATCTTCAGATAGAGTAAGAGAGAGAGAGAGAGAGAGAGAGAGAGAGAGAGAGAGAGAGAGAGAGAGAGAAACATTGATGTGAGAGAGACACATCGACTGGTTGCCTCCCTCATGACCCCGACCAGGGCGGGGGACCAAACCACAACTGAGGCACGTGCCCTTAACCGGAATTGAACCCATGACTATTTGGTCCATGGGCCGACGCTCCAACTGCTGAGCCAAACCGGCCAGGGTAGTAGCATAGCTTTTGCTTCAGGGAACCACCTTGGGTCCTGAAGGGCCTCTGCTTTCGATTTTGTTCAATTTAAGTTCTGCATCCATTGTTGCCAGGGGGATGGAGCGTCTGCATTCAGGAGGAGTTTGAACTCTTGGGGAGTTGTGATTTCTGGTGTCTGCTAATGCTGGGACCGCTCACCTCTCTCTGCTCTTCTGTCCTCCCATCCTCAGTGCGGCTGCGGCAGCACCTGCTCCTGTGGGCAGTCTTTACTTGTGTTTTGTACTCTGCAGACTATACCTACCTTCAAGTTTGATGAAAATGGAGTTTGTGGATTTAAAAAAAAGTCTTTGTTGCTTTTTTTTATGATTTTTCTGAGAAAGGAAAAAGGCTGAATTGATAGAGCTATGTTCATACCAGAAGTCTCTCTTTTCTCTGTGGATCCAGACACCCAACGTGGTTTCACAGAGACTAATAATAGTAAGTACATAACCATCTGTTACTGTAAATGTGACTTTTGGTTCTCAATTTTTATAATTAATCTACAGGTAAGGGCTGGAAGAATGACATAAAATAAAATGTAAACATTATAAACCTTGCCAGATATTCCTATTTGAAGTGGAGAGAGTATAAGAGGGAAGGTAAGTGCACAGATTGGAAAGTAACTTTCATTGTGCTATGTCCAAGGACACTGGGTAATGCAGCATTGGAGAGTAAAGTTAATAACCCATTGGACAGGAAACTCCATGAGGGCACAGACTGCTTCATACACGCTCATGTCCTCAGCATTTAGAATCACAGCTGCACATGGTAAGGGCACTATAGAAATGGCTAAGCTGCCCTGGCTGGTTTGGCTCAGCGGTTAGAGCGTCGGCCCATGGACCGAAGAGTCATGGGTTTGATTCCGGTCAAGGGCACGTACCTCGGTTGCAGTTCGTCCCCAGCCTTGGTCGGGATCGTGCGGGAGACAGCCAGTCCATGTGTCCCTCTCACGTCAATGTTTCTCTCTCTCTCCCCACGACTCCCACTCTATCTGAAGATAAATGGAAAAATATCCTTGGGTGAGGATTGAAAACAACAACAAACAAAATGTCTAAGCTGGTGACTCAACAAATAAAAAATAGAAATATAAAGTATACTATTTAGAATTATAATAACCACAAAAATAACTAATAACAGAAATTGTTTCAAGTCACTTTCTTTGGAAAGAAGGCAGACTTCACATCTCATCTTTTACTTGTCTGTCCCGGTTGAAGTCTTTTAAAAATTATGTTTACATATTGCTTCTACAATGTAAAAGAAACGATTGGCAGTTTAGCATGTGACTTTCCAGTTTGTTCCACACTCACACACTCAGAAGATATACATCTGTGTGTGTATATATATATATATATATATACACACACACACATTTATATATACATATGTATATATATACCAATACTGCATCTATGCCTATATCTATGTTTTTTAAAAACAGAAATGGGTCTATACTATACATTGTTCTACATTCTGTTGTTTTTTTCCTTTAGCACTTTCACTTATCACGGACAGCTTGCCATGTGGGCATTTCAGTTCATAGAAGTCACCTTATCCTTTTTTTTTCTTTCTTTTTTAATCCTCACCCGAGGATATTTTTACATTTATCTTCAGACAGAGTGGGAGGGAGAGAGAGAGAGAGAAACAACGATGTGAGAGAGTGATTGGCTGCTACCCGCATGACCCCAACTGGGGCCGGGGACGAACCTCAACCGAGGTACATGCCCTTGGTCGGAATCGAACCCAGGACTCGTTGGTCTGCAAGCTGATGCTATACCACTGAGTCACATCAGCCAGGGCCCCCTCTTTTTTTTTTTTTCTATTGATATTTTTAGAGAGAGAGGAGGTGGGGGGAGAGAGAGAGAGAGATTGATCAGTTGCCTCCTGCATGTGCCCCAACTGGGGATCGAACCTGAAACCTAGGTATGTGCCCTGACTGGGAATCGAACCTGCCACCTTTTGGTGTATGGGATGATACTCCAATCAACTGTGCCTCACTGGCCAGGGTGTCACCTTATCCTTTTTCATGGCTTTAGGAAATTTCCTTGTGTGATAAACTGTGATTAACTTAACCGGTTCCCATTTGATGGGCACTTACAAACCTTGTAATTTCTTAAAATACTCCCAAAGAAATTAATCTGATCCTGGAAACACATTTTCTTATAGCCCTAACCTCCAGACGTCTGCCCTAACCTCCCTAACGTCTGCCCTCTACGAAAACAGGCAACTTTGGATTCTGATCATTTGAAGGTGTGCTATATGTGAACATTCGCTTCTTTCTCTCCCTTTGGCTTGATGGTTTGCATGTAAATCACAACCAGAATAGTAGCCTCAGCATATGTTGCAGCTGTTCATTTAAGAGCTCCTCGTTTCACACGAGCCTTCTTCTCTTGCCCAGAGAATGGTGGCTGAGAATGTGTCATTAGGCATGCGCGTGTAGCTGTGTGTGTGTGAGGCCACTGTTCCTCAGGATGAAGACAGAAGTTGGTTTCAAAGGAATCCCCTCAGTTGAATGCTAGGCCTTTCTTACCCTGGGACACATTGCCTTTGCAGACAAGACAACTGCAGTGTGTGATTATCTCACTCACACGCACGTTTATGCATCCAGCCACATACATTCACAAAACATCACAAATATACTTACATACACTCTCACCTACAGTTACACACATAGAGCAGTCACACACAGTTAGTCATATACACAGACTCGCACACCCACACAATCATAGCCATACCAGGACATATTCTGCAATACATACATATATGTGTGATATACATTATACGTACACTTTTTATATATGTATTTATGTATATATACACTATATATATATATATATATATGTACACACAGAGAGAAGCACTTTATTCAGTAGACCATTGTGAGGGTTCACGGTGTGGGGTTGGGGATGAGCAGGCAAGGGCTGGGGGAGCGCAGACTTGCAAGCTCAGTCCCACCCCCACGAGGAGTGGACCTTCAGCTCTTACACCAACAGTGCTAGGCTCGGGTGAGCTGCTCCGCAGTCAGCTGATCCTTCTACGTCTGTCCTCTGGGATGGGCCTGTGCCACTGCCAAGGACAGTCTTCTTGGTTGGGAAGGGCTCCTAGGTAGAGGGGGCACATCTCATACAAAGTACCTGCATGCCCACCCATTGCCATTTTCTGTGTTGGGGTCTCAAAAGCCTTCTTTTTTCAATTCAGTGGAAGAGTTCGAAATGTTTGAAAGGACCATCTAATTTGGTTGAATTCAGCGGAAGCTGTTTTAATGCCTGTTCCATGCAAGGAGCTTCTGCACGGTGAACCCACAGCTCTAGGGTGATCTTTTCCAAGGGCTGCATTTCAGACCCGTCCAAACTGCTCCCAAGAGTGGAACATTCTTCTGTAGTCACAGTGGTCTCCTTGGCACATATCTGCACCCCGAGCATCACTGTGGAGCTAGAAATAATGTCACTGTTACATGGTAAACAGAATTCTGGGGAGGACAAGTAAATGTCTTTCCTCTGATAGCTTAGAAAGCAGCATTCAGTATGGCATTTTCACAGTGTTTTTAAACTTGAGAAATCTTCCTTGTCTCTCCTCTTCTTCCTCCAACCAGCCATCCTCCCACGGAGATGTAACTGAGGATTTATCCTCAGAGAAATAGTTTCCCTGAGCCTTTCCTTCTTGGCAAACCTAGCGCCTTTTTAAAGACTCTGTGTCTTGGGTGAGGTGTACCAGAGCCTGAGGAGGAAGGACCTTAGGAGAAAGGAATTTCAAGCTGACATCCTTTCTAGCCATTCAGCCCATGTTTATTGAGCCCCCATAATATCGAAGTCCTTGCTGAAGACATTATAGTCAGAATGATGAAGAACAGGGGCACATCCCATCCACTGGGGGAGGCACAGTGTAAACAAATAAATCACTCTATCAGCAGTGATAACTGCTAGGAGAAAGGTGAGGCGAGGTGAAAGAACAGAGATGCATGTGTGTGAGAGAGTGAGTGTATGTGTTTCTCTTTTACATGAAGTGGCCAGGGCGGAGTTCTCCCCAATGAGGAGACATTTGAGCAGAGACCCGAATACAGTGAGATACAGCCATGGGGTCATCTGGAGCAAGAGTGATCCAGGCAGAGGGCCCAACACATGCAAGGGCCAAGGTGGGAACAAGCTCAGAGTTTTGGGAACTCCAAGGAGACTGATTGGCTAGGGCACATTGATCAATGTGGAGAGGGATGGAAAGTGAGGCTGGAGCGGGCCAGTCAAGGGCCTTGGGTGCCTTGTTAAGGAGTCTGAATTCTAATCTAAAACAGAAACTATTGGAAGATCTCCAGTGGTCGAATGCCTATGGTTTGGTTTTTGTTTTTTAAAAAAGGATGCATTAGAAGAAATGCCTCATTAGGAATCAGTCAGAGGATTTTACAGAGGCTATGATAGAAGTCTGGGCCAGGCAGTGTGATGGGCATGGAGAGATGGGTTCTCTTTGAGTGTGTGTGTGTGTGTGTGTGTGTACATATGTGTTAACGGTCAAGCAGGAAACTGGGCTTCAGCCAAGGGCTCCAAGGCTTTGGCACTCCGAGGCAAAGTGAGAGCCAGAGCCGTGGCCCAGGTGTGGAGATGCTTGCTGTGCGTGCAGAATGGAAGTAGCAGCCAACATCTGTTGAATGCTTAGCTGCATTACCCCATTTCATCCTCCTCATGTCTGCGTGGAAATGGCTCTGTTGTCACCATCTTTGACAGTTGAGAAAAGGGTGGCTCAGAGAGGTTAGGTAACTTCCTCAGTTAGTGAGAGGGTGATCCATGACCTGAATTTAGTTTGTTTGACCTTGAGCTCTGCACTACACTTTGAGTGAGAGAAACCTTGTGCTTACAAAAGTAGTCTATGGCCACTGGCATCAGAATCCTCCGAGGAGTTTATGAGAGATGCAGGTCCCCGCTCCATCTCTTGCCCCAACTCGAATTTACTGAATCAGAACCTCAGGGGGTTTGAGAACCACCTCTGTACAGATCAAGGGCTTCAAGTGTTTCTCACATTTCTTCCTCCACTCCAGCCCAGGCCCCAGAATCTGAATTGTTACAGAGATATGAACGTTTGTATTCTGTTGTTTTCAGTAAGTAGTACATTCACAAGGCTAGAAAAACCAAAATGATTGACAGTGATAAACATTGTGAAATGTCACTCTCAAACCCATCCCATCCACTTTGTTCCTCCTAATCCCTCAACAGGTAATAACTATTAGTAGTTTCTCATGTATCTTCCATTGTTTTTAAGCAAATATGAGTATGTATCATTTCCCCCTGTCTTACACAAAAGTAGCATGAAATATACACTGTTTTGTAACTTGCTTTAAAAAACTTAATATATGCTAGAGATCTTTTATAATATCCCTATGTAGAAAGTATCCTCACGTTTAAAATTGCTGCATAATTATCCATTGTGAGGATATACCAGTTTCTCTTATCGGTTCTGTACTGATAACCAGTGGGTTGTTCCCAGTCTTCTGCTCTTAGAGATAATATGATAATGAATAATCATATATGTATGTCATTTAGTAGCTGTAAGATAAATTCCCAGAATTAGATTGCTGGGTCAAAGGTTAAAAAAAGCATTTGTCATTTTGCTTCTTTGGGGTGAACCACTTTGAATCCCCATCAGCAATATCACAGCCTTTTAGCTGGTGTCTTTCTAATCTAGAGTAGGAGATCTTACCCAGTAGGACCCAATACCCCCTTGACCACCCGGACATGAAATTCTAAGACAATATAACCTACTCAAAGTCAGAATTAAAGAAAAAAAAATCAATATTATGCTTTATCTGGTAAAATAAAATAAAAGTAAGTTATAATAAAATAAGAAGTACTTCACTCTGTGAAATGCTCATGCAAGATTATACCAAAATATGTAATGAAGTTATTAGATGCTTGTGCCTATATTTGGACTAACTGGATACCCCAAATGAAGACTGATACTGATACTGATGTACTCTTGGTGATTCAGGACCCGTGAGCACAGTTGCCATTGGAGAAGTGATTTTCCAAAATGGTAAAACAAACAAACAAACAAACAATCCTCTTGGTAAGGTTCTGAACAAAACAGAAGACACCCTTCCCTTTATTTACACAGTAGTTACATTCCTGGAAAATTCAGTGTTATTAAAACCATGCAAACAATCTTTTGCATTTATATATAAAATGGGTGTAAGTTCTAGATTCAGATGATTATAAGCAGGTTTTTCTCCTACTTGAATGTCCAGTGGGACATTTGAAAGTCCTGTGGGACATTTGAAAGTCCTATGGGTCACAACAATTCTTGTGTGGGACTGTCCTGCTCTCATCCACGAAATGCCAGTAGGACTCCAGACCATTGCAATGAAGTGAAAAGTCCCAACTGTTCATGGCCCTCTCCTGCCCTGAGAACTGCTGCTGTGGGTCTCCTCTGGAATCCATTCCATAGACCAGGATCAGTGAATGTTTCTAAAACATTCGTCTCTGTTTCATCGTGTTTCACTGTGATCAGACCCCTCCAGTAGCTACTCATTGTTGCGGGACAAGCACAACATCCTCAGCTGATGGGACAGGGTATGCAGGTCCACTGGCTGGATTCAGTGCTTCAGCTGAGTGTTAGGCATTGAAATACAGGTTTTTTTTTGGGGGGGGGGAGGTGAAAAGAACAAGTAGGGCCCAATGTCTGATATTGCACTTGGCATATTGAAAGGTGCTCCTGGTCACTTGTCCTGATGTGGCTGCACAAACCCCACATTTTTGTGATACTTTGAGTTCTGAATTTAATTATCAGATAGTTTAAATATTTTTATTCCTGAGAGAGTAGGAAATGTTTAGTGGGATCCATGTTAAATGTATTGTGCATGATGCTCTGTTAAAGATAGTCTGTGTGTAAGTTTCAGACTATCTGCCTGGGAGTGTGATGCCCTGTCAGGGCTCTTCTCCTGGTTACTCTCTAGTTGTCAAGAAATGCCCACTAAGTTCAATGCCTGGGTCAGGCTGGCAGACCATAATGACTTCATCATAAAATGTCCTCATGACCTTGGTGCCCAGGTGGCTCTCAAGATAGCCTAGCAAATGGTTGTTTAAATATGACTAAGCTGTATTATTTTGGTGTGCCTCAATTCCCCCCATCAGTGAATAGGGATAGCAACAGGATGGCTGGTACAGGTACTCTTTTGTCATATATATTATAGGTGACCCCTTGTCAAAGTTTATAATTATGCATTTATCACTGTGGCTTTTGGAGCAAAGCCTGTCTCTGTCGCTAGTGTATTAATTCTGTGAAGGCAGCTACCTGATATGCTCCCCACTGGGTCTCCAGCACATCCTATCATCCCATCACTGGATGAATGAGGGACTTCGTGAGGGGTGTTATGTAGATACCATATAGGTAACTGCTTGGAGTCTTACTAACAAGGGATAGTATACTTTCACTCACTCACTCACTCACTCACTCACTCACTCACTCACTCATTTAGTAGTTTAGAAAAAAGAGACCCCTGCGTTCTGACAGGAAAATAATTTTCACCCAGCCCCCAGCTGGAGCAGCAAAGCCGTCCCCACCACTTGCCCCGGGGTCAGGCCGCGCTGGCTCCGTTGTAACTGCCAGCACGCTTCCTCACGCGGGAGGTGTGCACAGGAGCGGAGAATTCATTATAACCGGTTAGTCATCCGTGGAGATTGTAGACACTGCCGGTGGGCAGGACGCACCTGGCGCTTCCCGGGTGGGGCCTGTTCCCTGCGCTGCGCCCCGGGGTGGGAGCGTGACCGGCTCGCAGGAACCCGGGGTCTCCCCGAACTTGGAAAAAGCACCAATGCCCCCGCAGCGGCCTATCTCCCCGCAATGCCAACTCTGAGATCAAACCCAGCATCTGCTGGGGTAACTTTTCCCAGGGTCTGCCAGGCAGGAGAGCTGGCCAGGACCCTCGCCGACACCACTCGGCGGAAGCCAGGGCCCACCCTTACTTCCCTGAAAGCTGAGGGTGCTGAGGCAGAAGGCGGGGACAGGAGCCCGCCGAGCCCTCGGTGCGGTGGCACCCGACTAAGGCGCACCCGGGCGGCGGACGCCCCGGGAGACCCCGCGACGTCAGGAGCGCTCGGCTGGTCCAGGATGACTCAGCCTCACTGGGGTCTGTCTCTCCTGCCAGCCGGCTCGAGGGCTCCGCAAAGTTCCCAGTCACACCCCAGACTCGCACCGGGGCCGGGGGCTCCGAAGCCGCGGGGAAGCCTAGTTGTCAGGGCGCCGGGGGTACCCCGACTTCTTTCACCTCGCCCTTCCTCTGCGGGCCGCTCCCGGGCGCCTCCGCCCGTGGCTGGGGTCCGAGCGGAGAGAGGGTGATCCCCGGGGCTCAGAGGAGTGTTTTATTCCCAAACCAAGGGAGTCTGCCAGGCAGGGAGGACTTGGCGCAGAATTTGCTTGCCTGCCCAGCCCCGACACCCCGGCCACCGCCGCTCGCTGCAGTCTTGCGGACGCCGGGCCTCAGCCCGTCCCAGTGCGAGCTGTTCGGCAGCCCTCGCCCGGGTTCGGGCGCGCCAGGGCGGCTCTGCTGCGGGTCCCCGCGCCGCGGCCGCAGCGCCACCCGCCTGTCAGGCGCTGCGGCCGGAGGAGCCGCTGCGGGCGGCCACGCAGCCGTGCCCTCGCCAGAACCCGCCGAGCCCCGTTCCCATCCCCACGCCACTCCGCCCGCGTGCCACCCGGCTCCTTCTTCCGACTTCTGCCTCTTCACCCGCCCTTCTTTCTGGAAAATTGCGCGGCGGGGGTGGGGGTCGCGCTACCTCCAGGCTCGGTGGCACCTGACCCCGCCGCCCCTGACCCGGGCTGGGCACGCGGCGCCGCCCCGGAGCTGTCACTGCCGAAGTGCGGGGCGCTGCGCCGGCTCCCGGCCTGTCCCGCGCCCACACCCCTACCCCGGCTTGGTCTCCAGGGCCGGGGGACGGCCCGGGGCCAGCCCACGAGTCGCGCCCGCGGTGGCGGACTGCGGAGTTGTAAAGAACTCGGTGGCCGCAGTGGGCCGGGCGGGGCAGGACACGCTCCGCCGCGGCCAAGGACACTGGAGTTTGCGAGTCCCCGCCCGCGCGGCGCCTCCCACCCTCCCGCCGCGGCCGCCGGACTCCCCGGGGCCGCCAGGCGGGGCGGCCGCCGCTGCTGCGAGAGGCGCATTTCCCTCCCTCCTCCCCCGCCTGCCTCCCTCTCCACCTCTCTCCCCTCCCTCCTCTCCGCCCTCTTCCCCCACCCCACCCCACTCGCTCCTTTTCTGCTCCTCAAGTGAGCCGGGCGCGAGAGGCAGGCGGGCGGCGCGGAACTGGCAGCCCAGCGCGCTCGCCCACCGCCCGCTCCGCCAGCTCCCTGCGGCCGCTCTCGTCGCCGCCGCCGGCGCCTCGGAGGGAGCCCAGCATGGCCGGGCCGGGCTCGCCGCGCCGCGCGTCCCGGGGGGCCTGGGCGCTCCTCGCCGCCGCGCTTCTCTACGCCGCGCTGGGGGACGTGGTGCGCTCGGAGCAGCAGATCCCGCTCTCCGTGTAAGTGCCGGCTCCTGCGCCGCCCGGGGAGGGGACCCGGCCGCCTGCGACCCACTGTGCCCAAGTTTGGGCGCCTGCAGGTGCGGCTGGGCTGGACCTGCCGCGGGCGTCGGCCTCGCCTCTCGCACCTGCCTTCCCGGAGCGGAGTGGGGCGGCGAGGCTGGGCTGGAATCCTCCAGCCTCGACCCTCCGGTTGGCGAGCGAGACCTGGAGAGCCTCACCTCAAGTGACAGCACCAACTTTGAAACCTGTTTACCGAACCCAACTTCCACGGGCCGTCTATTTACCCCCATCTTTGCTACCTTCACTTCTTTTTGGGGAGGGGGGATGGGTAGATTTTTTTCTGACTAGTGTTTGCCAGGTGATACCCATTTGGGGTGGGTAAGTTCTAGGCAATTATTCAAATAAAACCCAGTGATGTTTTTAGAGAGCCTGGAAGACTTTGCGCATTTTGAACTATGTGACCCCCCTCGGGCCCCCTCCCGCGCTGCGCTCTGCAGTTTGGTGCTGGCAGTTTCTACCAAAGCGCGTTTTCTTTCATTTTTTTCCCTCCAATATACATCGCCGGGCTCCTTCGGCCACAGCCCATGTGTGCATGTGCGTGCGTGTTGACGGTGACGCGGGCGTTACATTTGTTCCTGTGCCCTTTCTCCCTGTAGGGTGAAGCTCTGGGCCTCGGCTTTTGGTGGGGAGATAAAATCCATTGCTGCTAAGTACTCCGGCTCCCAGCTTCTGCAAAAGGTAAGGTTTCTGTGGTGGCAGGAAGCGAGGATTTTTCCAGCACAGAAAATGGAGGCAGTTTTAGTTTTCCGAACAAACGTGAACCCCAAGCAGCATCAGTTAGCAGAGGTGTCCCTGATCCCCAGGTTTCTTGGCAGTGTACTATGCAGTGACTTCTCCCTACCAACCGGTTATTTTTAGATGACACTTGATTCTAAACACAAAGAAAAGCAGGATACTCACTGGCACTGTCCTGGCTGGGGCTCTGAAACTGAGTGTTGCTGCACAGCTCTCCTCTCAGGTTCGGTATTGCTGTTTCAGTGCGAGAGCAGATGCTCCTCTGGCCAAAAAAATGCTAACTTCATCCAAGGGGCAGAATCAGTGCCTATCTGATGATGTCTTTCACCTTGCCTGCCTGTGAGGCTGGGGTTCAGTGGATCAGAGAAAGACGCTGCACTATTGTTTGTCATCCCTGCAGTTGTACAATCCCATTATTCCCCAATCATCTAGACCCAGGGCTGGGATGCATTACATCATTACAGATAAGGAGAATGAATATGGTTATCTTTCCACTCAGCTGCACTGCCGAGTAATAACCTATGAGAGTCGTCCACAAACTTAAGAAATTGGTCTGCGTCCATATAATTCTGGAGAGTAATGAGAATGGAGAATTGATTATTAGGCTTTTATCAGAAGCGGCATCAATTTTAATTCAAACAGACAGCATTATGCTTAAAATTACATTGCGAGATATATGGTCCTTTGCTGTCCTCTCCAAGAATAAAGAAAAACTGGTCTGGAAAGGAGAGATTAGAGGGGTTAAAAGAATTTCAAGTTAACAAATCAACAGGATTAATCCAAGTATTCTCTCAAAGATACAAAACAAAATTGGCCATGAGGGGATAATTCTCTGAAAATGGGTACAGACAGCTTAAATTGTTAAGTTAACTTTTAAGCATTTTTAAATGTGCTTTTTGGGCCAATGTAACATATGTGTTATGCATGCTGCCTGGTAACCAAGTACGTATTTTATTTATGGCATTCCACTTCAGAGAGTAGCATTTTTGGGGACAGTATATGAAACAGTTTGTCACATGAAATTAAAATATCATAATAAAAGATCAGCCCACAATAGAATGTTATTTTAGATCAAAAATTTCCAATAGCTATATACTCTTTGAAGCCATGCAAAGACTGTTTGCTCAACTCCATTATTTGGGGAAGGAGTTCATTGAATTATAGGCAGTTGATAGAAATTTGAGGCTATGATGTGCCTTTATGGATGATGATAATGCACATACCTGTGAACCTCCTCCTCTCAGCTTGTGGGAATTGCCTCTTTTGCTAGTATTCTTTTACTCTGGACCATTCTGTACCCTGCTTTGGCATTTTGCCCATGTGTCAGATGTTTTATGTGAAGAGTTCTGGATTATCGCATTGTCTGCATATTTTTCTTGTGCTTTTAAGGAAGAGAATATTTGTATAACTTTAAAGAAATATTTTCATCTGCATGTTATAGTTTAGTTGTAGCAACTCTGAAAGATTCCCTTCAGAGCCTGTGACTGTTTTCTTGGTTGTGCTTACCTGTCTTCTATCTCACATTTTGTAGGAGCACATGAAATATGTTTTTGCCTTCTTTTTGAAGTTCACACACACACACACACACACACACACACACACACACACTGCACAAAGCCCCATCAACCATATTATTGGCTTCTCTATAATAGCAAATTGGAAACAGTTAAAATGCTTCTCTTACCTTCTCATCAGCATCCTTTCTGATAGTGAATTCAGAAGCTTAGCTTTGCTTTTGTCATGTTTGCAGCTTGACAATTGTATAATTATTTCCAGCTGTTTATGGCTTTGTTGTCATTTCTTGCTGTTGCCTGGCATTTTGTAATCTGATGTGAGGGGAAGGTGAGGTGTTGTTGAGCGTTAGGTTCCAGGATGGGTATCTGCTCTCACTCCTGGATTGCAGTCATCTGCCATGGAATCCTGAGATGCTAGGCAAGTCCTTCCATGAATGATGAGCAGGGCACGTTAGACAACTTGGGGACCATTTTGCAGTTATCTTTTGGCTGTCTTGTCCCATTGCCTCCAAATATGACTGTTTTAAAAATTAGCAAAGAACATTGATCTAGAGAGTTTAGAGGATGAATGAGAAAGGTCTGAGGTGCTCAGAGTGTGGGAGGCATAACATCATTTGGAAAAGCAAGGAGCCAGTTGCCTTTCTCTTGTTTATTTTCAAGTTTCTGGCCATTTACACGAGGAATTACTCCTTTAACTCAAAACTCTATGCATCCTTCCATGACATCACTGCATCTTTAACAATTAAGATACTCTCAAAATGACTTAGAAAACTTGGTTGAAAAATGCATTAACACTGTGTTAAGAGGATTCAAAGGTGACAATACTGTGCTGCATAATAGAGTGTAATTACATTTTTAAGGCATGGACATTGAAACTTGAATTTCAGTTAAGTAAGGTATACTAGATGCCACTGTATAATTTTATGTACTCTATTATGTAGTTTCTCTAATTGACACTTCATGTTGTGATTGATGTAGTATGTTTATCTTTAGCCTGGGACTTTGGTACTTTTTGCATGAAGGCAAAAACTTTGCAAAGTAGTTATTATGAATATAAGTTAAATAATAATTGGCCATCTATTTAAAGGTGTTTGAAGACAGGGAAAACTGCCATTTTGGTATCAGGTTCTTATTAGGTAATTTAATTGGGGGTAGCAATATTATCACTGACTTCAATGTAAATACAAATATTTAATAATGTACCTTATTATCATGGCTTCAGAAAAGAGACTATTTCTTTAATTGTTTCTATGTTTAATACCATGGCTTTTTCGCCTTTTAGCTTATGATAATATATTGGGTATTCACTGCCAGACTTTTCTTATTTTTTCTCCTTTTTGTCTTTGCTGAGCACAGGAATAGCAACCTATTAGTTCCTTACAAAGAGGATATTTTTGATTTTATAAAATGCAGTAGTGCATGCTTGAGCAAAGTTGTGTCTTTGCAGTGGGAATGGAGGAACAGGGGACTGGAGGCTGCAGTCGGAGTTAGTCTGGAGAGGTTTTACAGCGGCTGTAGGAGAGCGGGCCCTGAGAGGGGCGTGCTGCTGCGTTGCTGTGAGTCTGGATGCTGCCTTCCTTAGCTGCAGCTACTGCAGGGGTTTCGATTCACTTCACCCTTTAATTAACTTTCCTATTTGACATATTCATGCCAGGATTCAGCTGCCTCTATCTCACTTCATTTTCCCCAAAGAATGTGCTTTGTTCGGGTTCTTTTGGGGAGGCATAGCTTCATTACCCCTCCAATACTGGGATTCAGTGAGGAGCATTCTAGTACGTCTAGTAACCTAGGCTGTTAAACTCCTGGGCTCCACAGCCCTAACATTCGCAAGAAAAGGCATTAAACTCGAGTGATTCTCATTTCATCCTCCTTGGGGACAATTTGTTGGGAGCTGGGTGTTTCATTCTATTTCGTCCTACATTCGGGGGATGCGTGTTCATGGGAACGAAGGGTTCCAATTACGTTTTTCAGAACTGGAATGATAAACACACAACAGGAATACAGGTCATGTGTGTCTGTGCCATTAATGCGAGAAAAGAATTGACATTTACCTCCAACGCCTCGGGAAGCACTTCTTGGAATGCACTCCCAGGTTTTTGTGTTCTCAACTGTTTATTGACAGAGCGGCTTTAATACACAAAGTTGATGTCTCTTTCCACAGGACAGAGTCAGCAAAGTAAAAGGCTGGCTCTTTAAGCCATTTTGATAATTGTGACTTTTTATCAATGTGGGAATCGATGGACTTTTGAATAATTGAATAGGAGTAGGCACTTGTCAGGAGTGGGGTAGCAGTGCTGTGCTGCCCTTAGGAAGCCTGACGCTCACTCTGCACACTGCTTCTGTGGGGGAGGTGCTACTTAGCTGAACATTTTTGTTGAACAAATACAGTTATGTGTCATCCTGAAGATTAATGCATTCAACTTATGCTGCCGATGCTTTAAGTCACAGCTCCACTTCAAGTACTGGACGTTTCCCTGGCAGATTATTTTTTAAAGCCTTGAAATCTCAGAAGTGACAGTCTTCAGTCTTTGAGGGCAGTTTATGGGTCTCATTAGCCCAGTCACCAGCACATTAGCAGGGCAGGGTAGACCAGTTAAAATTCAGTTGGGGCATCTTCCCCACGCATCTGTCTCATTGCATCTGTGAACTGGCACGTGGTCCCTTGCTGTCCAGAGAAAGTTCTATTTCTATGGCTTTGCTCAGTTTTCGTTGGAGCCCCTTGGCTCATTTCTTTTTCTTTTTCTCAAAAATTCTTCTCTGCCAGGTATATCTCTGCTTTGCTTTTTCTCTCATGAGGAACTGCTGTAGCCTCTGTCACTCAGATTTACACATGCTAGTCAAATCAGGGAAATTAAAATACAGGCATGGCTTTCTGGTCGGAGGCAAACTTCTGATTTTTATTTCAATGTGCTAATCAATTGTGATCAATTACTATGGTGATATCAAACTGGTTTTCTTTTATATTTTATTTTATCTTATTTATTCTAATACCAGGGTGCTTTTTAGGCAAACACATGAGTGCCAAACCACCTAATAATTATGAAATCTATCAGGCAAGCACAATTAATGTTTCCAGTCCGTGATGAAGACATAGCTCTGTATCAGGATGGATAAAACCATTACCCCGAGCACCTGTGGCCCTGCCAGGTGTTCCATCGTCCTGCAGTTTGAAGCATATATTCACGGAAGTGCGAGTTGGGAGTTTTAGCCTTTTTCTTTTTCAGTTTTTGATTGATCCGCCTGGGGTGTTTAGTGCTCCCACTTAGGTTGGTCAATGAATGGCTGGGTGTGTTGGGCTCACTTAGGGAAGCGTACGTTCTCACAGGCATCCCTTGCATCAGGCTGTCACTAATCCAGACTTCCCACCACAGGCGCCCACGCGTGGGCTTCTTCTTCATCCAGGTACACACCTCTGTGGCATTTGTCTCAGGCACCCCTCCCCCATCTTTTGTAGTCACAGTGCTTGTTGGAACAGGCTCCGGAGTCCACAGGTTGTGTGTTCCCTGGGACACTGTGATGTGACTTACAGGTTTGCTAGGGCTGAGACTGAGAAAAAAATGAAATAGGTGTTGTAAATGCCAGTTTATGAATTAGCATATGAAGGTCCCCCCTGCTCCATTTTAATGTAATTTTATACGAGAGACATAATGGCCTGTGTTTCATCTCGAGTGACTGGAGCGATGCTTTTGTACGTCATTCAACGAGAGGAGAAGTTCCTCATACCTGGCAACCAGACAGAGTCTTCATCAGCTCTCTTTGGTCCGCTGAAGTTGGCTTCTCCTTCAAGGGAAGAAAAGGATGCAGAGGAAGAGGAGGGTGCTGCTGTCCCTTGATTTTCCTGAGTATTTAATGACCAGCAGACAGAGGGTGGTTGTGTCTGAAATGTCGAGCCTGCCTTGAGGGCCCCTCTCTGACACAGCGCTCCTCCTGGGCCACGCCTCACCCTGGGCCTGAGGCACCTGCATGGCTGATGTGTTTTAGGGGATTTCTACCTGCGTAGCCAGCACGCCTGCTTCTCAGAAGAAAGTTATTTTACAAATCCAAGTTTGAAAAGGGTCTAGTACATTTTCAGTAAATGGTAAACATTTCGATTTTCACTTGCTTTGAGCAACACTCACTGGGTGCTCATTCCCAGGCAGTTAACGATGGCCTTACATGTATAGGGTGAATTAAAATTGTATGTGGCATAGCTTCCCGGTTACCCCAAATCAAGATTATGAAAATAACTCAGACATCAAACTATTAACGCACATTTCAAGGCCACATTGGAAAGGAGAGCATTCTCTCTTGACAGGAAATAGATGGCAGTTTCTTCACTGTGTGCCTTTGATACTGGAACCAGCACCCTCCAAGGTTAAAGGAGCTGTTATCCGTGTAAATGACCTGGACAGGCACTTTGGGCCGTCACTGGCTGTGGGCTCACAGAACAGACCTCTGGTTATCCATTTTAGGTGAAGAAACTGCTAGTCGATGTTCGGGGCTTGCACATGTCACTACTGTTATACTTACTGCGTTTGTGTGCACATGTGTGTGCCAACAGAAATGGATGCTGCTTGTCACAGAATGTGCCAGGTGCTGCCTGCTGACAGGGAGGACTGTTCTTGTCCTCTTATGTTGCTGGAGACAGTGGTCTTAGGGAGCAAACCGGGGTGCTAGGACAGAACCGAGTGACCCAGCCTACCAGCATCTGAGATTTTGTAGGCAGCTGGAAGCTGAGGATCTGCTCCAACCAGGACCAGCTACATAGTTTGCAGGGCCCAGTGTGAAAGGAGAACGTGGGCCCTCTTGTTAAAAAATTATGAAGACTTTCAAGATAACAGTAGAGCATTAGAGCAAGCACAGGGCTCACTGGGCCTGGGGAAAAGCCACTGTGAGAGCGCTGTCCACATTTTGGCTTTCTCCACCCCTGCGGAATCGCTGGTCCTCTCAGCCTAATTTAAGGTTCCTGGCTGCAGTCAGTCTAGGGGGTGTCCTTTGCTCATCTTTGTTTCGATCTGGACAGGCAGAGCTTGGAGCATTTTGAGAGGTGCACCTCTTTGGAGACGCAGTGCTGTTAAAGGTAAGGGCACTGGCCTGGGAGTGGTGGCATCTGTCCTGCTCTGTTTTCTGTAGGCATTCCCTGAGTGGCCTTGGGCAAATCACTTAATCAAATCATAAAAAAACAGCCTCCGCGGGAAGTCCCTGCATTCCAGGTCCCAGAGTACTTTACATGTGTCATCTCATTCCATTCCCCCAACAGTCTCCTGAGGCAGGGTCTACCAGTCCCTCCATTTTACAGATTTAGAAGCTGAGGCTTACAGAAGGTAAGCAGCCTCCCCAAGGAGACAAGCTGAGTTTCCAGAGTCTGCACACCTGGCCACGGTGCTGTGGTCTCTCGCCTTCGCGTGCCCTTCTCTGACCTCTGTTCCTGTTTGAAAAAAACGTGAATAGTACCTGCATTGCTCTACCTCATGGGTGTTTGAGAAGATTAAATGAGATAACATCTGGGAAATTGCTTTAGAAACAATTAAAGCCTGGGATAATAGCTGAGAGGACATGGTTTGGAGTCAGAACTTGGATTTGAGTCCCAGATCTGCCATTTCCTAGCTGGGTCACCTTGTAGTAGTTTAACATTTCTGAACTTGTACTTTTAAAAGTGAAAGGAGACCAGTTCCTTCTACCTTACAGGCTGTAGTGAGGATGAAATGAAATGAAATGTGCAAAGCATCTAGCACAGTGCCTGGCACAGAGCGCTTCATGCCAGTTGTTGAGGTCATGATTGTTTGTATAACACAAACACCAGCTCCTCAGACAGCCTTCACTGAGCACCTGTGGGTCATGGCTCCACAAATACATGTGGACTGAGTTAACAAGCAAGTGCATGAATGGGCGGGTGAGTGCTGGGTGCTGGCAGGTAGGAAGGTGATCCCACCTAGCACCTGATGGGGAGGACCTCGTGGGACCAAGTACTTCAGAGCAGGAGGAGGTGGCAGTGGACACAGCCTCTGCCCAGATGTTAACTCCTCTGGAGATCAGCTCCCTTCTCTCTGAGGGTCAGGGAGTCATGCAAAGGAACCCTTTACGTGGGGCCTTCCAGTTACCTCCTCCCTGGCTTGCCCTGCTGTGTAGGCGGTGGGTCAGGCTGAGGAATGACTATGTCTGCTGCACTGCCCAGAGGGAGAGCCCAGAGCACTCAGCAGCTTCCTCCACTGTAAAAGCGCATCCAGCAGCCAGCTGCAGACACACTAAATCCAAATGTCCTCTGGGACAGCATCCCAGGCATTTCCTCCTGTGAGAATTCTTCTTGCCGGCCTTGGGGGACACTGAACCTCTCCCAACTGGTTCCTGGGGAGCAGTGGTAGAGGCCAGCCAGGGGACCACACGCCTCGCTGGGACAGATGATCTCTCCTCTAGTCAGGGGCAGGGAGGTGCAGCAATGCATGGGGACCACCATCCGTCATCAGGAGGCACTGAAGGGCATCCATGTCCCTTGGCTCTTCCTGCTGGCTGGCCACCTCCTCTTCAGAGCTTTCTTGACACACTCTGTTGTTGTGTTTTGGCCTTTGAGCATCTGCAGCCCTCTGTTGATCTCCTTGAAGAGTCTGAAGGGGTGACACTTGCCACCCCTCTTTGTGTAAACATGGGTGCCAACATCTTGAAATCAGGACGAGGATGCTGTTGTAGTTGCATAGCTTAAAACAGCCCTGGCTGGTTCGGCTCAGCGGTTAGAGCGTCGGCCCGAGGAACGAAGAGTCGCTGGTTCGATTCCAGTTAAGGGCACGTGTGGTTCGGTTCCCGGCCCTGGTCGGTCGTGCGGGAGGCAACCAATCAGTGTGTCTCTCACCCATCAATGTTTCTCTCTCTCTCTTTCCCTCCCTCCCACTGTATCTGAAAATCAATAGAAAGGTATCATGTGAGGGTTAAATGAAAAATAAATAAATAAATAGAATTATTTATGCATCAAGCCATTACAATTAGCAGCAAAAGTCAGTAAGAAGTCAGTCATGAAAGGAAATGCGGTTCCACTTGGGCCAAATAGTTCAGACACCGTTTTCACCTTGGCTTGCTCATCAGCGAAAGAGAAGTAATAATGAAAGGCCCTGTGTCACAGGGCTTTGGAGGATTAAACGATATAACAGATACGGGGCACATGGGAAGCTGTAGCTCGCCGGCTACTCTCTCATTTATAGAGTCTCATTTCATTATTAATGAAGAGCAAGAGAGATGCCTGGAATTTCAGTCACTTTGATCCCATGATGAGTTCATAAAATTAAGGCAATTTGTGTCACACACATTTAATGTGACGGCACGATGGCAAACAATCACGTTTATTATGTCCCCGAGGAGGTGAATTTTGTTTTCTCTACCCCCCCAAATTTCCTCATCCTGTCCCTCGTACAGTACAGGTGCACAGTTGTGGGATTCAAGTTTTTTTCTTGCTCTAACATTGTATTGTAATTTGCAAAGCAAGGCGAGAGTCAGAAACACCGGGCAGACGTTTGGCTCTGTGTCCCTGCGCCATCCATAATGCCTTTTCCATTGTCCTGCATTGAGGCAGAGGCAGAAAAATATTGTAGGAAAGAACAATAGGTGTGGGAGGCAATAAATCCACTGGAGGTAGGAAGTCTTTGGCCACGAGTCATAACATACAGCTTTGCTTTTAGCTTTCTACCAATTTCCATTATCAGGGAAATTTCTGTTAGCACGGGATGATCGCATCATGTACAAACAGCTCAGTGGGCACGGGCTTTTGCCCCACTGACCAATAAATGATAGTCGCTTGGCTTCTGGGAGGGTAATGCTGAAGTTTGAATGTTCTTTCTCAGCTCTGGCCTGGGCTTCTGTCGGAATGCGGTGTTTCTGCACAAGGCACACTTCAAGGGACTCTCCATCAGGCAGGCATTAAAAGGTGCACGGGTGCGTGTGTGTGCGTGCATGATGCACGTGTCAGGGTGTTTTACTATACATGGGATGTTTCCTTTTGTTGATAAAAAATGGTAACTCCTTTAAAATCCCATGGTCTCTGTCCAAGTTCAAGTATTTCAGAGCATCAGGAGTCATCTGGTCACCCTGAAAGAAGAGGTAATCCTCTCAGGAAAGGGCTCAGAGTTCAGTATTATAAAAACAAAACAAAACAAACCCACCAAAAAACACGAGGATACACATTTCCCAGAACAGGAATTTCAGCGTTACAGACCCACGCTGGATTTCCTAAACAGCAAGATTTTCATTTTCATTTTTTTTTTTTTTTGCATGGAACAAATGCCCTATGAATGACAGGAAAAATATATAGAGTTAGAGAGAAATCAGAGAATTATTGATTTTAAAAGTCTTTCAAGAGAGACAGTTGGTCTTGGGAGGGCAGAGCTGTGTAGAAATGAGAGTCTGGATCTGCGTCAGACTAGTCTGGGTTTGAATCCAGTGCTACTGCTGACTCGTCATCTGACCCTGACAAGTCAGTCACCGAACCTCAGTGTTCTCGCCTGTCAAATGGGCACAGTGGTACTAACTTCTAGGGTGGAGCGGAGAGGTCTGACTGAGAAGCTCACATTGGATGCTTAGCCAAAAGTGGCTCCTGGGGAGTGTTTAGAGAAGGTGGGCTGTGGTCACGATTCTTGTTGTGATGATGGTTCCACAGTAGCTGCTGCCACGTGCCGGGGCCTGCTGCTGCTGAAGGTAACAACTTGTCCACTTGGGGGAGAGCTAATAATAGGCCGTGCAGAGGCCTTCTTTGGAGACCTCCATGAAAGCTGCCCAGCACTGAGCCCCATGAGTGCTTCTTAGGCAGTAATCCTAGTAACGATGCAGGGGCTTTGTGTGCGTTCGGTGCCATATGCTCTGTTCGTACTGTTTCATCCAGTTCCTCACAGCCCCTTCTGAGGTTGCATTTTAGAAGTGCAGAAATGGCGGCAGAGAACGTGACTTGCCCACGGCGACGCCGCTCCCGGTCACGTGAGTCCTGGTCACCTGCGCTGGGGTCTGAGGAGGGCATCTGGCGTTTCCCAGGACCAGCCTTGTCCCTGTGCTTTCGTTCCAGCCTGGTGTTGGCTCTTCCAGGCAGTTGCTGGAGACTTCCTCCTTCTCTTAATCCTTTCCCCGGCTCAATTCTTAGTCTTGTGTGGGTACGTTGCCGTTTGCTTTCATAATAAAGAATTAAAAGGGGCAATGGCTGGACTGAGGGGAGGGCCCAGGAAGCCCTCTAGCTTTTTGCAGTTCTCTCTTTTATTATAATGAAACGATGCTGCTGATCTTTTGATTTCCTTGTGGATCAGCTCATTAGGTCTGACTCTTCAGAAGCCTTTCTGAGAATCTCATTGAATTGGGTGAAATTTCCCTTTGTGTGTTCCCCACGATGGTAATGGATGGTCTTGTGGAAGAGCCAGCATGGGCTCTGGGACCTTGAGACAAGACAGATCGGGCTTTGAGATCCAGCTGGGCCTTTGTTCGACCAGGCCTCGGGTTCCTTATCTGTCAAATGGGGTCATGGCGAGGATTCCTTTGTTGACAGGTAACAGTCTTAGTGCAGAGCTGGACACTGGGGAAGTGCCTAGTGAATTTTAACTCGTTGGTCTTTGTTATCCTCATTCTTTGTTTCTGTGTCCTGAATGTTTGATGATGCTTACTTTTTTTATTCCCCTTGGGGAAGCTGCAGTTCTGTTTTTCTGCATGATTGACAGCTAGCTTGAAGGCCGCAGCCCTTGGACTCACCAGGGTCAGTTTTATTTTGCATGGAACGAGTCTGGCAGATCCGTCCGTACCCCTGGCAGGTCTGAGGGTGTGCGATCTCCTGAGGACCCCTTATCTCTTTGGGGAGGGGGTGTTGAGAAGGAGGCAGGTAAGCTAGACCTTAAATCCCCCAAGGGCAGGCTTGTTGTTTTGCATAGGAGAGGGTCCTCCTTTGGCACTTCGCACAGAGTCATCTTCGGGGTGAGCTTCAGGGGTTGTTGTAGAATGTGCACATGTACAGATAAACAAAGGAACAGCTAAGGGGAGCCGTTTCCTGGTGCTCACACGCTGGTGATGAGAATGAGAATGCTGCCCTGGCCGGTTTGGCTCGGCGGTTAGAGCGTCGGCCCACAGACCAATGAGTCGTGGGTTCGATTCCGGCCAAGGGCACATACCTCCGTTGTGGTTTGTCCCTGGCCCTGGTCGGGTCGTGTGGGAGGCAGCCAGTCAATGTGTCCCTCTCATGTTGATGTTTCTCTCTCTCTCTCCCTTTCTTTCCCTCTCACTCTATCTGAAGATAAATAAAAATATCCTCGGGTGAGGATTAAAAAAAAGAGAGAATAAGAATGCTGTTGAGCCTGGGCCAAGAACTAGGTCCTTTACATCCCTTTCTTCGTTTAATCTCCAACACTGGGTTTTATGAGTCCCTAGCATCAGGTGTGGATGCCGCAAAAAGTCACGGCTGCTTCCCAGCTACAGCGATCCAGCTCTGAAGCCCTGCAGGCGGTCCCCTCACCCACAGCCCTCTGGGTGCCAGCAGGGACTGCCAGACAGCCTAGCCAGCTGGTCCTCACTTCTCCCAGCCTACGACCCCTTCTCGCCCCTGGGAGTATCCCAGCCGGTCTCGGTCAGCACCCTGAAAACATGGCCAAGTCTCCCCCAGAAGCCTCCCTGCCAGGCTGAGGGGTCCGGGTGCCTCCGCGGCGCCAAGCCCAGCAGCTGCCACGGAGCACCGCAGTGCTGGGCAGGAGCACCGCAGTGCTGGGCGGGTGCACGAGGAGCACCAAGCGAGACTGATGGGGCCGCGCAGCCGCCACCATCAACCTGGGGGAGGCAACTATGCACAGGCAATTAGGAAGCCGCTGCAGCTAATTCCATGGAGCGCTCCAAAGCCACATTCCCAGTGACATTAGGGAGAAACGTGGATTTTGATTTCTGCCCCCTTCACCTTCATGTGGGGCCGTTAACCGGTCTTCTCCGAGGCCCGGACAGCATCAAGATGTTGCACATTGCTTGCTGAGCATGATTTCACCTTCTCAGTGTGGCTTCCTTTTATTTTATATTTGTTTATTTATTTAGTTTTTACATCACTGGGACTGGGTTTCTGAGTCTGTGCATTGCAGGCAATCGGAACTGCTGCTTCGTCTGTTGCACGTACCTGCAGCATCCACAGAGCAGCGCTACCCACTCCTGGACCACATCCCAGCTGCGCCCGACACGGCTGTGTCCGGCACCTCCGTGGAGGAGGAGACCTTGTGGGGGCCATAAATCTAGTTTGGGTGATTTTCATTTGCATTTGAGTCCTGCACGTACAATTGCCTGCTCTCTTCCCCAGACCTGGTCCCATTATCTGCCGAAAGCCTGCACCCAGCACAGCCCCTCCAAGATGAGGTGGAGCAGCTGGCTGTGAAGTGGGAATTAAATTATATGGATTTAATGGGGGGCAGTTTTTCCAAAAGATATTTAGCTCCAGCCCTCATTTCTCCCAGTATCAGACCCAACAGAGTATGTCATTTTGAGGCTTTTGGAGGATTCTTGCATCCAGCTCCTTCCTGGGACATTAATCTGTGGGGGCCGTGAGGCTCCCAGGATGCTTTTTGCTCTGTGAAGCGCCTTGTGTCAAATCACACCCGGAACTTGCCATGTGGCCTCATAGTGACCAGAATCCTCTGCCCACCTTCAGCCTTCCTGCTGAGCCTGACTACTGACTCAGATGGAATGAGACGGCCGCTGGGCTGGAGAAGAGCCTCCTGAACCAGCCCCACCTCCTGTGGGTACTTGGGGACTGGGGGCATGCCCCAGGTGTCACAGTGAATCAGGAATGCTAACCCTGGGCCGTGCATAGATCAGGGCATGGAGCCCACAGAGGGAAGGAAGGCACCACGTCAGAGGACAGAGAGAGGCCGCTTCTAGCTTCCTGTCCCTCTGCCCCTTGTCCACACTGTCAAAGCTCCCCTGCTGGACTGCACAGGAAACTGGTTTGCAACCTTTCCTTGGATTAAATCTCTTTTAAGCCTGAATTTTACCTATAGAAAATGTTTCCCCAATGTATCTCTTTCTAACAACCCAAATATTTGTCCCAGTGTGTCATCGGGGAACATTCTCCTTATTAACACACTCTGTAAATGAAGCAAGTAGGAGACAGAGCAGTCAGTCATATGTCTATTCAGCGCTGATAAGCGCATGCAGAAGCCTGAGGCCTTGGTGTTCTCCTTTTGTGCAATAGAGGTTCAAATGACCAGGTGCTTCACCTGGGGTAGAATATTATGGTTTGGAAAATCTTTAGCTGTCTTCACAGACTTATAAGAACACATTTGCTTTTAACCTAATGTTGGAAATATTTTCTTCCTTCCTTCCCTCCTTTTCTTCCTGCTTCAGCAGACACGCAGTGAATACTCAACGAGGCGTGCAGAGCGTGTTGGGTGCCAGCATCCCTGTGCTGCCGTGGCTACCTTTCCCATCCTCCCCCGGAGTGCTTCAGGGACAGCACACTGCTCACAGCCCCCAAACCCATCGGGCTGTGCCGTGCCGCCCTGTCCTGGCCCATGCTATCCTCGCTGTCTACACTGCCCACACGGCTGAGCCCTGACTCTAGGCGATGTCAGACTTGAGCATCAGAAATAGCGCTTGGGGAGCTTGTTAAAATGCGGTATTCCAGGGTCCCGCCCCAAGAGATTCAGACTCAGTGAGCTTGGCCCAGGGCCCAGGAACTGGCATTCTAACAGACTTCTTAGGTGATTCTGATGCTGCTGGTCCAGGGGCCATGCTTTGAGAGATGTTGTTTATATCCAACTGCTGGGAGGGCTGCTGGCTTGCCCTAAAGAGACCCACTCATTCCCTGTCTTTTCTGCTGGGAGGAAGTGTGTACGTTTCACATCATGGTTTCCTTAAGTATCTGAATGTGAAATCCGTGCTATCCTGGGCCAGAGGCTGTGGCTGCTCGGCCCCCGACCCAGCCTGACGCTGGCACTGGCTGCGGCCTTCCTCGGCACACCTGGTGTGAATGGAGCTTCTCTTCTGCCATAAAGACGGGGGCTTTGGAACAAGTCAGGCATTTTATCTCTAAGCCAGAAGGTGCCCAGGAGCATGTCTGATTGTTGAAGCCGTTTATTTAGAAATCACTGAGCAGACACGAAGTGGCCATTCTCCAATTTGTGAGATGGAGAGGAATTTGTTGACCTGTCACCAGTGGCTTTTCTTCTCACCAAATAGGTTACAGGGACCTGTGGTTACTAACCCTTTAACAGAACGTTGTTTGGTGAGCATCAGTATGAAAGACGTCATCTGCTTCCCGTAAAAGGCTGCTCCTAATCTCCCTGGTACAAGAATTGCTCCCTCAGGGGCCTGTTGGGCACAAAACTACATTTTTTCCCCATGTCACTGGCTTTCAAACTTTTTTGACCATGGCCCACAGTAAGAGGTACATGGTTCATTGCAGCCCATTGCACACAGCTTCACATGTGAAACCCAGGTTTTACAGAACATTACTTAGCATTATTCTCTGCAGTGTGGGCTGGTCTGTTTGATTTGACTGTACTCTTTCTTACTTCTACTCTGTTCTGTTCTATTCTATTCTATTCTATTCTATTCTATTCTATTCTATTCTATTCTATTCTATTCTATTCTATTCTATCCTATCCTATCCTATCCTATCCTATCCTATCCTATCCTATCCTATCCATTTTAGAAGGCTAGCTGGGAACAGTAACTTGATCTCATAAACTAGTAAATGTGTTAAGGAAAAAAGAACTCTAAATGTTACTAGGGTAGATGATAGGCTGGTTCAGTTTTATTCTGGGAACCACAGCATTGATCTTTGAGACTAAAGCTGTGTTTTCCGCAATAATAATGATACGTGGTGATAGCTAACATTTATCAGCCAGTCACAATTTAAATTCTCTCTATAAATTTTATTTCACTTTCTCAATAATCCCAAGACACAGGTGCTCTGATGGCCCCATTTTGTTGTGAAAACACGTAGGTTCAGGGAGGTGAAGTGACTTACCCAAGGTCACATAGCTAATAAGTTAGATCTTGAACTCAGGGCTTTCTGACTGTGTGCCGATACTCTTAACCTGTGTTTGCATTTGCCTCTTCCTGTTGCCAGCAGCCACCTTAGTTGGTCCCAAATGTTACCACTGGGCTGCTGTGTGGGGATGGCATGATGGGGAACAATGGGAGGAAGTGTGAGAGAAAGGGAGGAGAGTGGAAGAGAGAAGTTTGGAAGCACAGGGTGGCCAGTGGTCTTTAACACATCTGGCTTAGTGGTTGAGCGTCGACCCATGCACCAAGAGGTCGCTGGTTCGATTCCCGATCAGGGCACATGCCCAGGTTGTGGGCCCAATGCCCAGTGGGGGGCATGCAGGAGGCGGCCAATTGATGTTCTCTCTCATCGATGTTTCTCTCTCTCTCTCCCTCTCTCTTCCTCTCTCTTTAAAATCAATAAAGAAAAAAATTTAAAAGAAAGATTCACTTAAAAAAAATAAAACATCTGATATTGTACTTAGCACTTACAGAATTTACAGAGAGTTTTTACATCTGTGCTCGATTGGCCACTTCCTCTTGGTGTATGCACTGTGTCCGGTGTTTGCTGTTGTACCTGCTGGGCAGTTATTTGTTTTCTCGTCTCTTTCTCTGACCAGGGTCACCTTGGCATGCCCAGGACCTGGCCCGCGGAGATGCCTTAGTGAAGGAGCTAGTGCATGAAGAGATCCTTTAAGTCCATCCTCACAACTGGGGGACGAGTGGTGTTCCATCTTAGTATTGCTTTGGGGGAAACTGGGCCCAAGGTTACGAAGCTAGCGATGGAAGAGCCAGGAGGAGGAGCACCAGCCCTAGGTGCAAGTACGACTATTATGTTCCTGTTTGTTCGTTTTTTGGAGATTACATTGGTTATCCCACCTCCTCCCAGGAATTTATTTTCCTACATCTGGATCTGGGTTTGCTGAGTGTGGTTTCCTAGTTTTTGTTTAGGTGTGATGTGGCTAGCCCAGAGGGTCACAGAGCTAGAGAGGACAAGGCCCTGCCTGGGAGTCTGGGTCCAGGTTCTGGCTCGGGCTCTGACACTGCTTCTCCCTGGGCCTGTCCTCCGAGGAGACTCAGCACAGTCAGGGGACGGCAGGTCCTACCTTATTTCCCAGTCTGCTGCACCAGGAGATGGGTGGTGCACTTTCTGTTTAGTGCCAGTGGCCAGCTTTCCTACCCACATCTGTTGCCCTTGCCCCTGTCTGCACCGGGCACCTGCTGGACTAGCGGGAGGTGTGGGGATACTACTGGCCCTACCTCAGGAATGCAGTAGGGGCAGAGTCCCAGCAGAGCAAACTCCGTCGAGACGAGACGGACGTAGGGGAATGGCCAAGAGAACACAGGGCAGCACCATTGTTGGAGGGGGCAGAAATGACATCCCATTTCAGTAACTTCTAACATTTCTGCGAATGCGATTGCCCAGGAATTGTTGTGCCCAAGGCTTGTTCTTGGAGTTGTGTCGGGGAATGGAGTCATCTCTGAATATACAAGGCAAAAATAAAAGGGACTAAAATATTTGACATATGATGAAGTTCTGTGATATTTTAGACAGTGAGTAAATTGGTATTTATATAACTTGATATATTCATTTCCCCTGATCCACCCTCCCTTGAATGTTGACTTAATAACATGCATGACTGAATCACATTAATTGCTTTAAACTGCCAAATTAAAAAACACACATGCCAGCATTCATTCAACAAGTGTGCTGTGTTCTTCCTGCGGGAGCCAGGAAAGAGCTGAGGGCTCCTGGGGGAGGGGCTCCTGACATGGAACCTGAGCATCTCAGGAAATGGGACCTGAGCATCCCACGATCACCAGCTGATTGGGCCAGACAGAAGCAGTGGAGCTGAGGTTAAGCTCATGGCACCTGGCTGTGGGTTCGAATCCTGTGAATAGCATACGGCCTTGGGCTTCTTCTTTCAGATTTTCCTCTTTTTGAAGTGATCCCCATCTCACTGCATTGCTGTGAAGATGAAATTAGATCATGAATATAAAATTTAGCTCGGTGTCTGGAAGTCCTAGGAATTCAGTGAACGACAGCAGACGTTTTAATCCAACTTTGAGTTATGTGCCTACTCTCTGAGGTATTGCCTCATCCAGAGGGTGTCAACCCCCCAGAGCAAGGCCTCTGGCTTGTTCATTGCTCTATTTTTGGCTCCCATAATAGTCTCGGTCAGTAAATATTTGTAGAATTGACGAATGAGTGCAGGGAATGGGTGAACGTCAGAAGCTGAGAAAACTGACGCTCAGAGAGGTTGGCCAGATCATAGAGGACAGAACAGAGATTCACGTCGGGTCTGCTCGGACCTCAGCCATGGCCATCAGCTAGTGTGGGCTTGTTGGCTCCTCTCTTTAGTGCTACCTAAATTCCTGGGAGGAACACCATCTGTCTGTCCCCTGCGATTGGAAGGATAAATGTGTGTGTGTGTATGTTTGCACGCATGTGTGTGCTCTTGTGCGTGCACACTTTCCAGGATGGCATCCCGAGAAGGTGGGTCATATTAGATGCAGCCTTGATTTTTTAAATTGACTTTTTAGAGAGAGGGGAAGAGCTAGACAGAGAGACAGAGAGAGAGAGAGAGAAATGTCGATGTGAGAGGGAAACATTGATCGGCTGCCTCCTACATGCCCCCTACTGGGGATTGAACCTACCACCTTATGTTATCTGGGACGATGCTCCAACCAACTGGGGCAAAATGACAAATTGGTAAGCTTTCTCTGTTTTGGAGCAAAGCTCCTTAAGAGCTCTTATGTTCTGAGTTGCGGAGTCCCACCAGGATGTGAAATAGCTCATTCCCACCAAGGCCCCGTTCAAGGCGCTTTTTCTGGGACTGGGTGGAGGAAAGCTTTTCCCACTGGGCTCCTGTGTATGGCATCTTTCTCCTGTGTATTGCAATGGTGATTTCAACCTCCCCGCTCACTGCAAAACCCCTCAGACTCCAATTGCAATGGGCTATGTAGCATCACTGTTTCTCCTCTTTCTCAGGTCTGTTTTGGGTTAAGACTTCTGGGTTAAGTGAGGAGGCAAAGGAGCAGCAGAGGGGCTGGAGTGTGAAGAGGAGCACTTTCTGTTTTTTTTTTTTAAAAAGTCCTTGAACCGAGCCCTTGAATAGTGCAGTATAGATTGAGAGAGGATGGCTATTATTACTTTGCTTTTTGTGTAGCAAGTTTTAGTCCAGGATGTCAAAATACATCAATAACACGTTTCTTTTTCCATTTCTCTATTTCACATGGAGGGAGGAGGTGGAGAGCATCTCTAGAAGGACTGAGGGACTATCACTGCCTCAGGCCGCGGCCGGGCCCTGGCTGGAGCACAAGAGAGCAGTGTGCATTCGATGATTTCTTTCATGTAGTCATCACTCATTCATTCATCATTCAGCACACATTTTTGCATCTTGCTACTCTGTTCCAGGTGTTGTGCTGGCTTTTGGGGTGTACAGACAAGCAAAATAAGACACAGTCCACACTCTCATGGTGATTACAACCTGGCGCAAGAATCAGGCATTCCTCAAAGAATTAGACTAACCCAGGCACGTCTCCCTGTGGTCACCGGCTCTGGTCTGGGGTCAGAGGAGGCTTTGCAGAGGGGTTGAGCTTCAGTGGAGAGCCAGGGAACAGCTGGAGTGAATATGACAGAGGTAGAAGAAGGGGCCCTGGGTCCTTGGTGGTGCCTGCTCACCCATCTGGGCCCAGGTCCACCCTCACCACCTCACCTGGGCCCGTGCTTCAGCTCCTTGCATAAGTCTACGTCCCAAAACTCATCCCGTACTTTCTTTTTTAAAAAAAATATATTTTTTTACTTTATTGATTTTTAGAGAGAGAGGAAGCGGGAGAGAGAGAAAGATAGAAACATCGATGAGAGAGAACATCGATTGGCCGCCTCCTGCATACCCCTACTGGAGATCGGGCCCACAACCTGAGCATGTGCCCTGACTGGGAATTGAACTGGCGACCTCTTGGTGCATGGGTCAACGCTCAACCACTGAGCCACACTGGTCAGGCTCATGCCATACTTTCCTCTCAGCCTTTGCTTTTCATGTTCCCACTGCCCTAAAGTCCCCCCTTGTCCCCAGAGCTGTCGGTAGAGTCCTTAGCCCTCATGCCTGGTTCTCCAATGTATCCAACAGCTTTGATCTTCTGCTCAGTGCTGGGCCCTCAGTCACTACTGCCTTCAGGAAGCCCTTCCTACCTGTGTCTTTTTCATTTTGTTTTCCTCAAAGCTTCCTAGGGCAAAGCCTTGTGATGATGATGATAATGATAATGACGACAACAATGGGTGATGATAACAACACACTGATGCTTGTTGTACGTTTACCACAGGACAGACAGCCTTTAAAACACCGAATGCAGCCCTGGCCGGTTTGTCTCAGCGGTTAGAGCGTCAGCCTGCAGACCAGAGAGTCCCGGGTTCGGTTCCCGCTAAGGGCACGTACCTTGGTTGCAGTTTGTCCCCGGCCCCGGTTGGGGTAGTGTGGGTGGCAGCCACTTGATGTGTCTCTCTCACATCAATGTTTCTCTCCCTTTCTCTTTCCCCGTCTCTCCCTCCCGCTCTATCTGAAGATAAATGCAAAAATGTCCTCGGGTGAGGATAAAAAAACCACCTGCGCCTGTCGAGTTGCACATGTGAAATGACTGTGTTGGTTAGTGACCTGCAACACGTCCCTCTTCCAGAGTGTGCACAGTGACAGCCATCCTGAGGGGTAAAGGAGTGACTCGCTAACACTGGCCCCCAAGTACCCCAGAATGGGTTCCCATCACAGGAAGTAGAGGCTGATACATGCATCGGTCACGCCCGCAGCCCTCCTGGGCTCTGACCAGACTCTTTCCCTGGTGGCGTTTCTTCCCAGGACTGAAGAAGGCCCTAGACCAGTCCAAGCTGTGCAGGCGATGTCTCCTCAGCTGCAGCACCAGTGTCATTGTGACAGGTGTGAATCCTTGGTGTGACCGCAGGGCTTCAAGGCTGCCGGAGCCAAGGATGTCCTTTCACTGCAGCCTTCTCGCGTAGATGCTGGGTGAAATAATAGCTGTGACAAGCTAGAGCATTCTAAATCGCCAAGTGTTGTCTCTGTGTTGTGGAAGTTTGGGGAAATCCCGATAGAAAGCAAATAAAAACAACTACTATTCTGGCCTAATCCCTGTTAATATTTGGGTGTATTTCTTCCAGTCTTTTTGTCTTTGAATATGTTTATGTATATATAATGCATACACACACACACACACACACACATACATATTTACTTTACATAAGTGGGATCACGTTGTACCAACTATTTTATAATGGCAAGACGTTTAGACTGGATTTGGGGAGTGTAGGGACCACTAAAAATAATTCTTTTTCCTACAAAATAAAATTCATCCTATTCTTTGAAAAATTGGCAAGTACCGAATAATACAATAAGAGACGAATTATTCCTAACCTTAAAATGCAAGAATAACTGCGTTAGAGTTTTGCAGCCTTTCCTTCGGGCAGCTTAGAATTGGAGTCAGACTGTGGATATGAAGTTATTTTGCCTCCCCCCACCCAACGTGAACATGCCCCCTTATCATTTCGTGTTCCTCAAAATTATGTGTTTTCTGGCTATAAAACATTCCACCATGTGGATGTGGTGTGACATACGTCACCTTTCCTCCATGTCAGGCACAAACGTTGACGCCCAGGTCCTCCCTGCGCCTCCCGTGAGTAGACAGAGCTTCACTGAACATCCTGTCTGCAGGTCCCAGAACCCCTGATCATGTCCCTCAGAGCCATCCTTGCAGGGAAGTCACTGCCAAAGGGGGTGAGCTTTGTTAGCACTCTTCACTCTTGCTGTCGTGTGTGTGTGTGTGTGTGTGTGTGTGTGTGTGTGTGTGTGTACATGCTCTTTGTTTCTCTCCCATGGCATCCAGCTCTGTTCCATGGTCCATGGCTTACGCTCACTTGGCAGCATTGGTGGGACTGAACCTACTTTTTCTTACGTGTGCTAGATAATCAACATGGGACTCAAAGCAAGACTTGGGCGTCAGGTGTACCTGGGTTCAAATTCTGGGTCTGCCGCTTACTAGATGTGTGGACTTGAGCAAGCTATTCAACTGTCCTGAACTTCAGTTTACTGAGAGAAAAATGCTATCTACCTATGAAGTTATTATGAGGATTAAGGGAAGTAATACATGCCAAGTGCTTCGTGTTGAACCCATAGTAAAGTCTCAATAAGGGCTAATGTTCATTTTTACGCTTTATTCCACTCTTTAGCCTTTAGGAGTATAGGAATTTGCTTCATTTTAAAAACTACTATTCATATGAATAGAGCTTTAAAATAATCTGGAGATTCAGTTGTGTGTTTTAAACCATCCTGTCTGTGTGGTTTAGGGAGAGGTCTTAGGTGTTGGGTGTCATTTAGGGTGTCGGGCATCCTACCTCAGTTTATAGAGTTCCCAAAAGAGTTTGGGAGTTTGGGTTGGCTCCTACTCTAAAATAAAATAAATGTTTTTAAAAAGATGCACCATGATCTAAGTGTTGTCTGGGGGAGAGCAAGCTGCCTCCCTAATCTTCCAAAGGCAGTTGTTTCAGCAGTCAAAGAAATTAGGGTAACAGTAATAACAGGAATTAACAGTGACTAATTATAAAATAAGATACGTTGCCAATTATGTAGCAGTATCTAGACCCCCAGAGGAAATGGAGATATTTGCAGATGTGACTTGGCTGCTCACAATGTCAAGAGGCTTGCCCTGCCGGTTTGGCTCAGTGAATAGAGCATTGGCCCACAGACCAGAGAGTCCCGGGTTCGGTTCCCGATAAGGGCACATACCTCCGTTGCCGTTTGTCTCCAGCCCCAGTTGGGGTCGTGTGAGTGGCAACCACTCGATGTGTCTCTCTCACATCGATGTTTCCCTCTCTCTCTTCCTCCCTCTCTCCCTCCCGCTCTATCTGAAGATAAATGCAAAAATGTCCTCGGGTGAGGATACAAAAACAAAAAAAGAGGGCCAGGGGGCTGCGTTTCGATAATAAAAGCACTCACGATGCTCATAAGGGGACTTCTGGGACCTGATGCCAAACTAGAACTGCTTACCGCTAGCTTGAAAAACGTGGGCTGTGGCCCTGGCTGGTGTGGCTCAGTCGGCTGGGCATTGTCCAGTGCACTGACATGTCACTGGTTCGACTCCTGGTCAGGGCACATCGCCCAGGTTGCGGGTTCCATCGGGACGCAGTCCGGGTGTGTATGGGAGGCACGCAATCGATGTTTCTTCTCTCTCACATCAGTGTTTCTCTCTTTCTAGAAAATCAGTTAGAACATATTTTTAAAAAGGAAGAAAACCACACACATTAAAAGCAACGGACTGTGTTGTAGAATTGTGCACCTGAAACCTGTGTAACTTTGCTAACTACTGTCACCCAATAATTTGATTAAAAATAAAATAAATAAAAAGAAAAACGTGGGCTCTACACATTGTAAAGAAAAAAAAACTGCATTTTTTTCTTTCTTTCAGGGAAGTGTCCCCTTATCCATTTAGTGTCACTAAAATGCATAAGAACGAAGAGGAACGATTCTAGGTGCTTTCTGAATGCTGAGTCGTCGGAAACAGCAGAGCCCAGTTCTGCCCCGAACACCATCATGTTCCAGGGGGCTCTTCGGGGAAGGGATGGACAGAATAGACCAGTGGGACACTGCGGGGAGAGACTAGACTTCTCTGTGGCCAGGGTGGGTGAGGCTGGAGGATGCGATGGTTGGTGCATGTTCCTGTTGTGTGGGTCGCCACGTTGCTGTGGGGAGATGGAGCGTGGCCTGTGTGGCCAGGTGACGATAGTGTCCCTTCAGATGGTCCCTTTTCATGAGTGAGCTCCATGCGCCACAGTGCCCTCCTCGTATACAGCAGGGCCCCAGGGAATGGCCATGGAAGGTGGTGTCTGTCTTAGACAAGTCACTGAATCTCTGAGACTTGTTTCCCTTATCTCAAGAAATAAGATTCTGGTTGCACCTGCTTGGAAGGGATTGCTATGGGGATGAAGTGACTCAAGGTGGCACTTTGTACGTTGTCCTGGGAGGCTGAGACCTTGATGGTGGTCGTCCAGCTCTGCAGCCCTGCTTAGGGACTCGTGTGGCCCCTTTGCTGTGTGGAGAGGTTTGGAGGTGGCCCCAGACTCCCTAGAACATGCTCAGAGCCCTTATCTATAAGCTGGACCCGGCCACTGCCGCCATAGATCAAGCAGCCGAAATCCAGAGAGCAGGGAACTGACTGTGCAGAGCCAGACGGGGCCTTGTCTTTGATCCCCTTCTCCGGTCCCCTCCAGGTGACTGAAGCCCTTTGCTGCTTGGATCAGCTTTTGAGTAGTTTTTCTTCCCACTGATGTTCTGTTGTTCTTTTATGTTATGTAAATCTCTTTTCTCTTTTGGAAGGAAATCCGGCTGAGACAGTTTATAGCCTGGCGGGGAGACAGTTCTCATATTTCCTGCTGAGGACAAATCCAGAACCCTGTTGTTAACACAGTGGGAGCCCCTTTGGAGCAGACCTGAGCCTGTAGCCCCATTTTCTCTGTAGAGGAATTCTGACAAGCGGGTTTTCAGGAGGCCAGGCCCCAGGCTCTCCTCCTACCCTTGGCAGGGGCTGCAGCTGGCATACCCCCACCGTCCATGCTCCCCTGTTCAGCACCCTGAATTTCAGAGGCCTCAGCATTCTTCAGTAGAGGTGACGTTTATTGTTAGAGTTTTCTCTGGGCAAAGCAGTGTGCTTTGCCCTGAACTTACATTGATTGAATTCTGCCCACATTCCTCCGAGGTAGCTCTGCTCCTGTGTTGTCTGTCTTGCAGGTGGGGCAACTGAGGCACCAGAAGCTGAGTAACTTGCTCAGAGTCCCACAGTTGGTACGCGTGACTCTGGAGAGGCAGAGGCAAGAGGGCAACTTATTTAGCTTGACCCTGGAGTGTGAGGAATTTGAGGAGACACCAGAATTATAATAACAGCAAATGATGTTGGAACCTGTAATTAATTACTCGCCACGCATAGAAATAATCACACTCTCTTATTTAATCCTCCTGAGGACCTAAGGAGAGGTGTGATAATCCCACCACACAGACCAGGAGCTGTGCTCAGACAGGGCAGCCGGCAGGCCCAGGTCACCCAGGGGGCATTCCGAAGGGGTGGTTTGTGCTCAGATCTGTCCAGCCCCAAAGGCCTGACTCCAGCCCCTTGCTGTTTGGCCCTGGGCTCCACCCAAGCGCTTTCCCAGTCTTTGAGGGCTCTGGGCTCCCCCCTCTGGTAAATACAGAGTAAAGGAAGTAAACAAAGTGAATCAAGTCTGATTCAGCTTGCTGTGAAAATAGTTCATATGCAGAGTACGTTTAGGGAGGAGTCTGTCGGGAGAACTCTGCTTCTGAAAAGGTTTGGCCCCCACAGGGAGTGGCCTCCTCTGTGCCCACCCCCGCCCCCCCAGCCAGGGCAACGGGGCCTTCTCACTCCCTCGAAGGAAGGACTGGACAGCAGGTTCCTGGGTCTTTAGGGTCTCGGTGATGGCATCTGGCTGGGCACCCAGATCCTGCCTGGAGCTTTGGGACCTCACCCCTTGGAGGGCACTTGATCCCAGGTGCCCAGCAAAGGGGGTGAAGGCTTCCCTGGGTCTTGTCACCCTGTCTTCCTTGGTCCCCCACCCAGCTGGCCCCGTGGGTTTCGTACCCATGGCTGGGATCTGCTTCCCTGGGGGTCAGGGAAAGTCCCATCCATGGGTCTTTCTGAGCTGCCTGGGCCTCTGAGTCTCTTGGGGAGACCCCGAGAAATTCCCCAGGGCAATCAGTATTGGGGGCCCCTCTGTCCTCCACTCGCCTGGTTGGCCCCCTGTTCCCTGCCTGCAATTGCTGGAGTTCGTCACAGGGTGGCAGCAAGAGGCAGATGCGGAGGCTGGAGCTGGGCTCCCTTGCAGCCATGGACAGAGCCTCTGGCCGCCAGGCTCCTCCCGCTGGGGCTGGGCCTTCCCCGCCTCATTCTAGGCAGGACCAGGGCCCAGGCTCGGCATCACTCATGGCCTTTTCTTGCCTGCATTGCCGGTCCAGGGAAGAACGAAAATTCCCTGTTTAGGGAATAATGCTAATCATATACTTTGATTTCAAATTAGTCCTTTCTGTATCGCAAACCCATCCTGTCCCAAGATAACCAGCGCAGAACTCTGAAAAAAGATAAAAAACAAATGTCAGGGTGAGAGCTGCGAACCCCTGAATTGTTTGCTGGCTCTGCCGCCTGGGCATGTGGCTTTGCTCTTTGGGGCCCAAGTGTCTCCATCTGTAAAATGGGAAACTCGATAGCTCCAGGGTCAGGAACTACCCTGACCCTGAGGAGTCAGGAACGCGCTCATTCAGGCGGTTCCCATAGCGCTCGGCAGAGCGGGACCTTCGCTCCTCTGATTGTTTAAAAACCAGAATTTGGTGTATGTAGAAGTAGCAGGTGAGAGACATCAGAGGAGCCCTTGCTTGGACAGCGGCCCACTAAGCTCTGGTCAAGAGAGACCCACACAGTCCTTTTCCTTGGTCCTTCTCTGCGACTCTCAGTGGCACTGCGTAGTAGAAAAGACAATAGACTTTAGGGCCCAGCTGCCTGGGTCAGATCCTGACTGCCATACTGTGTGATCTTGGGCAAGCTGCATAACCTTTCTGGGCCTCCGTTTCCTCACCCATAAAATGGGAATAATTGTAAGATTGCTGTGAGCATTGCATTGTTAATACAGGTATCTCCTATATCAGTCTTCGCTTTTATTATTCTGCTTGTCAGTCTGCTTGGGAGCCAAAGTGAGCTTTTCCAAAGGTTTCAGGAATAGTTAGGATTGGAAGGTTCTTATATGCCTGGCGTCTGTCGTGCTCCAGCTCCACTCCTTGAGGTTCGCAGGGGCCCTCATCCTGAGATGTCTCCTCCCTTCTCACTGCCCTGCAATGTGCCACTCACAGGGCTAGACCAGAGACCAAGCTAGGGGCTCACGGTGCAGTGGGACCACTAGACACAGAATCTGACTTCAGCACACTCAGAAACGCCTCCCTACAGACTGCAGCCCGAGAGAGGACCCACCTGGTTAAATCTTCCTGTGAGGCCCTGGGCTGCAGGAAGCCTCAAAAAGGAGATAACTGTTGAACCAACTAGGACTTGGCAGCTGGCATGGGCTTGCCAAGTGGAGGTTGTATTCTAGGCTGGGGGGCAACCTGGGCCACATCTGCGGGGGGGTGGGGGGCAAGAGGCCTGCTGAGCCCTGCATATGAATGCAGAGCGCAAGGAGCCTGAGCTGGTGAGGTGAGCAGGAGCCAGGCACCGGTGGGCTTTTCCCGTGGTGAGTAGGAGGCTCTAACCATGGGTTGGGTGGAGGAGGAGGGCAGGATCTGGTAGTTTTGTGCTTTAAGACAATTCAAGCACCGACCAGCATAGCTCCTAGGAAGAGATGGGGGAGCGTGAGAAGAGCCAGGAAGTCTAGAGATGAAGGTTTTATCCCAGGGCAATGCGAACTGGGAGAATGGACACCTAGGAGATGTTCTGGAGGGAGAATTCAGTCCTGTCTCCAACATTTGGGGGCTCAGGGAAGGAGCCAAAATTAGACTCCCAGCCTATGTCCCAACTGCTTTCTCTCCCCACCCACCCCGGGCTCTAAGTGGGACTCTGAGGGGTCACACACACATGTAGACACTGCAGCCTGCCCAGCTGCGTTACCTCCACACCCCCACCAACCACCTCCCCGCTGCCCTGGACCCAGGGCTGCATGTGCTGGCAGGGTTGTCTGCCTTCAGGAGGGCTGTCTGGGGAAGGGATCCACACAGGTCCCGGAAGCAGGCTTGGGGCAGGGAACTTCAGGATCCTCGGTAACTGGAGGGAAGTGTAGAAGAGGAAGGGTGTTGGTGCTGGGTGGGCACATCCCCTGGGCCTGTAGACCCTTTCCCCTTTGGGAAGGACATGGCTGGAGGAAGGCTAGAGGGAGGCCCAGGGAAGGGCCTTCAGGGATTGGGTGGTTGCATGAGCCAAAGAAGGACTACCAGGAGAGAAGCATTTTGTAGGGTGAGGATGACAAGCTTGGTTCCAGACGTGTTCAGTTTCAGGTGCAACATCCTAGCGTACCTCCTGGTGTCTGTGGTTTAGCAGAAGCCCAGTTAAGGGGACGATTGATGTGGTGCCTGGTTCTTGGGATAATGCCTTTCATATTATTTTAGTAGCATAGGAACTCTCTCTTTCTCTCTCTCTCTCTCTCTCTCTCTCTCTCTAATAGGTTTTTATTGATTTTAGAGAGAAAGGGAGAGGAAGAGAGAGATAGAAACATAGACGAGAGAGAAACATCAATCGGCTGCCTCCTGCACACCTCCTTCCTAGGGATTTAGCCCAAAATCTGGGCATGTGCCCTGACCGGGAATCATACTGGTAACCTCTTGGCACATGGGTCAATACTCAACCAACTGAGCCACACCAGCCGGGCTCTCTCTCTTTTTATTTATAATATTTATTATTATTATTATTTTTTGTTAAATTGAATTTATTAGGGTGACATTGGTTAATGAAATTATATAGGTTTCAGGGATACAATTTTATAATATACCATCTGTATATTGCATTGTGTGCTCACCACCCCAAGTCAAATTTCCTTCCATCACCATTTATCCCCCCTTTACCCTTTTCTACCTCCCCCACCCACCCTTTTTCCCTCTGGTAATCACCATACTGTTTCTGTCTATGAGGTATTTTTTTTCTCTTAATCCCTTCACTTTTTTCACTCAGCCACCCTAGTTTCTCCCCTCTGACAGCTGTCAGTCTGTTCTCTGTATCTATGATTCTGTTTCTGTTTTGTTTGTTAGTTTATTTTGTTAATTAGATTCCACATATAAGTGAAATCATGTGATACTTGTATTTCTCTGACTGGTGGGACTCTCTTAAAGGAGTCAATTCCCCCTCCCTCCCTCTTTCCCTCCCTCCCTTTCTCCCTCCTTCTTTTCCTCCCCCTCGTGTACATGTGAAGACACGTACAAACATACAAAGAACAGAAGCAGATTTGACCTTCTCTGAGAAAGTTCAGTTTTGAGGGTCTGCTTCTCTATGTAGAAAAAAAAAATTGTTTTGGTAGTCCCTGGGGAGAAAAAATAAAACAAAAATCCCCTAAAACTCCAGTGAGTTAAGATGCACCTTGCCTGTTGAGAACTGAATTTGTCATTTTCTAGTTTCTGCCCTTCAGTTCTTACTTCAGGTGTTGAAGGTCTTGGCTTTAGGGAAATGCTCTGAGGATTTTAAAGGAAAAATATAATGAAAATGAAAGGCAGATGGGATAGTCTAATTCTAGGGTAGGAGGAGAATGGGAATGAATGAGGCCCAGGCATCCCTCCCTAGTCCCCTTCCCTTTCCTGAGAACATGGGGCTGGACAGGCCTGGGTACCCCGTTCGGGTCTTGTTTCTCCAACACAGTGTGCCCACAGTGGCCTAAGCTGGGCATGATTCTTATGTCTTTGAGAGATGGTATAAACGTTCACCAAGTAATCTGGGACATAGTAAATTCTCAATAAATGGTAACATCATTATTATTTCTATTATTGTAATTAGTATAACTTAATTCCCTTATACGGTAGAGCTGTGGTCACCTTTCCCAGAGAGAGGCATGAGTCATATATTAAAACAAAAACATTACAGAGGAATAAACAAAGTGATATTTATAATTCACTTAGTATTGGAGAATATTCTAAGAGGAGATATCTGTTGAAGTAGCAACAGAATTGGTGCCTAATATGTGATGGATTGATGGATAAGTGAATGGAAGGAGGGAGAGATAGATGGATGGATGAATGCGTGCATGAATGAATGGTGGATTGGATGGATGGATGGGAGGGATATATGGATGGAAGGATGGGTAAATGGGGGAGGGAGGGAGGAGGGATGGATGGAAGAGGGGTGGATGGATGGTTGGGTGAACTGAATAGATGGATGATTGGGTAGGTAGTTAGATGCATGGAGCAAAGGGTGAATGGATGGTTGGTTGGGTGGATGAAAAGATGGATGGATGGTTGGACAGATGGATGAATGATTGGAAGGACGGATGTATAAATGGATCAGTGAACGGATTACTCTTACTGTGCTTCTGCAGGATTTGTCTACACCATTCTCACAGGCTCTTCAGAGCAGTGATTCAAGTTTGCTTTGGGTTTGGTTAATTATGCCCTTGGTGTTTCTCTCAGGACCCTGAGCTCTTGGAGGTCAGGGACCCTGTGCTTCACCTGTTCCCCATGTGGCCGGGAACCAACAGGCAGCGGTTAATATGCCATGCTTGTAGGAAATTACATGAAATGAAACAGTCTCATCTCAGGACAGGGACATAGTTCTGTGGCTGAGTTTACACTAAATGCCACACCCGGAACGTTTTGGTCATTGAGCTCACGCTGTTTCTTTAACAGCTGCATTTCTGCCCACACGTCCTCTTGTTTGGTAGGACTTTAAAATGGCGCTCCCTTAAAAAAATCCATTAGTGTTTGGCTTCTTTTCAAAACCTTCTCTGATTAAAATGCACGTGGACCCCAGTCTCACACAGTCTCGCCCATAGTAGGTGCCTCCAGTATTTTTTAAGGAGTAAATAATGTTTCTCAGAGGTTGTCATATATCCACACTGGCTCAGGGAACTGGGGGGTGGGAGATGGACAAACTGAGGGAGCGAATCACTCAAGGCCGCAGAGAGGAGAGGCAGAGGCAAAATGAAACCTCAGAATGTAATTGTCCTGTCTTCCCTTCTTAATTTTTAATAGTGTTTATAGAACAAAAACACATGGGAAAACTATTTTAAAGAGACATTTATAGATATTTTTAAGTGCAGCCTGTGATTGATCTTTTTAATACTAGAAGAATTTTTATCTAAGTATGAGAAAAAAAAAAAAGTGTGGTTATTTGCCTCGGTGCTTATTTATTGTGAGCAGATTGCCGAGGCAGACCCTCATTGCGCGACCTGCCGGAGAAGCAAAGAGGTCCCTTGGGAATGAGCTTGATCTAAATTGGGCTCACGGAGGTGATGCAAGCGATGTAGCCAAGAATCCAAAGTCTTAGGAGAGCCTCATCACACTCAGTTTCCTCAGGAGCTCATTATATGGTGTAAATAGGCCACAGGTCCACTGAGACCCCAGTCTCCTTTTGGAGGAGAATGTACCGGGTTCTTCTGTATTGAGTACCCACAGACTGTTCAGGGCTGTAGAGACACATGATAACTCTGTGACCTTGGGCAGGTTCAGTGACTACTCTGGGCCTCAGGGTCCACACCTGTAAAAAGAGGACAGTTCTCTTCTGGTGAAGGTTAGGATCACAGAGGTAAGCACTGACCACCGCACTTCATACAGAGACCTTCAATGCCAGAAACCTACCGGAATCCCTTAGTTCAAGACAGTGGCAGGAAACGGGAAAGGAGAAGTGTCCACACATGTATTTTGGAATAAAAATAAATATGCTACGTGAGAAACGGGAGGACTCTAGGCTTGAGGTGCTTGTGGAATAACTTAAATCTCGTTTATTCAGTCAGTATTACTGAATATCTGCTGTGTGTCAGGCACTGTGATTGTGCCGTTGCTTATGAATGATGAACAAGACAAACCTGGCCTCAAGGAATTCAGTTAGTGGGGGCAGGGGTCTTGGCTGGATAGACGCTAAATAAAGGAACAAATATATAATGACCGATGAAGAGAAACCTTCAAGGGGCTGAAGTACATGTGTTTAACTTTTTACTATGACCCACAGACTGGTGTGTGTGTGGAGCAGTTGTTTCTTCCTATGTGCACGTTGCACTGTTTTTATTCTATTCATTGACAACATGATAGGTCCAGCCCGCTAATTGATTTTATTACTTATTATTGGGTTGCCACTGGCAGCCTGAAAACTTTTGTAGAATAGCACTTACCTTTTCTGCTGGGGTTGGTTGGTGCCCTCCTCATGATAAAGTGAGATGCAGTCGAACCCTTTCAGAGCCTCTGTTTTGGGTATTCAGCCAATGAAGAATTAGAGGCGAAGTCATGTGGTAGACTACACCCAATACTGAATTCTAGACCTAGCCCCAGCTTTTTAGCTGCAAAATATGGGGATTTGTGTCAGTATATGACTGCTAGGACATATATTTTTTAAAATCTCTAGAATAAATGGACAAAATGGCTCTTTTAATCCACCTAGCTGATTTGAATGCTAGTTCCCATCCAAATCAGTATTTTCTTTCATCCAAATTCAAACAATTTTACTAAGGTTCTACTATGTTCCACGTTTTAAAAAAAATAAAAATATATAATACTTCTCTAGCATTTGTTATGTACAAGGCACTAATTTAAGCACGTATATGTAGTCACTCATTTACTATTCCCAATTACCTGATTAGGAAGGTGCCCGTTTCACAAATGAGGACCAAACACAGATGAAATAATGTGAGTAAGATCAAGTTGATGGAGTGAGAGTCGAATCCAGAGCTCTTGGGCTTATTTACTTATTTACTGTAGCTTAAAAGCCTAGGATCTTGTCACCGGTGTTCACTCCTGTCGCGTCAGCAAAAGAATCTCTTGCTGTGACCCCCCCCCCCCCCCCCGAGGCTTATATCATGTTCCCTACATTTCAGTCATTTGGGTTTACCTTCATGGATTTATCTCATATTTACCATTTTTCTACAAATTGACTTCCTTTTTTTCTAACTCCAATAAAGTTGCTTAAATGGAAACCTTGTAAAGTACTACACACACTACACATACATAACAAAGCATTATCACCTGCCATAATGGAAGTAACTGCTATGAAAACAAAACAGTGGGATTGAAATCTTGCTGGATGTGTTTGCTTGCTGAAGGCTTTTGCTTGAGGCCTGTCCTCCTTTTCACAGAGGGACTTAGGGTTTTATTTCACAGAGGGTTTTATTGGTCTGTGCTGGGCTATGCTGCAATAATAAGTACACCTTGGAATCTCACGGCTGACCCCAGCCAAGCTGTCCCTGTGACGCCCACAGAGCCTGCTGGGGCGGATGCTACTCTATGGCAGTGTCTGTCCTGAATATGTACTCAGGGCTGCAGGTTACTTCCAGTCTGGCTCCACTGCCACTTCATGTCCTGCCTGGTTGCTGTGGAAGGGGAAGAGAGGGAGGAGAGGGTGAGGATGCACCCTGGCTCTTACCTGCCTTGACTTGGAAGGGGCACACATAACTTCTGCTCAGATCCATTGCTGAACCAGTTGATCTCAGTCTAGCAGCAAGGGATGCTGGGCAATAAAACAGGAACACATGGGTGATTTGTTAGAGATAACCGTGAGTAATATAACATCGAGGTTTCTTTTTTTTTTTTTTCTTAACATGGGCAAAAGAGTTAAGGCAAGTTGTAAAGAGGAAAACTCCTTTGTGGCATGGGTGAATGCTATTTAACGTTGGGTCAGCTCTCATGCCCGGTCTGCAGGAACGCCTGGGTTAGCAGATCTGTCACCAGAGCCTGCGACTGTGGGGCAGTTGAGGGAGGTCGTTCAGGACCAGGGTTGCTTCCTGCAGCAAATATGCAACCTGAACAAATGTCGCTTTAGGAATTGGTATCTTCCAGGACTTTTATTTACTGTAGTTTAAAAACACATAGAATGTCTCTTTATTGTCCCACTAATCTAATTTTCATGTGATCTTACTAAGGGTTTGCCAAACATGGTATTCTATTTAGGAGCATAACTGCCAATATTTGTGATTATGTGCATATGTTCGATCTCCCCAGCTCAGTGAAAGCTCCGTGAATACAGGAACTTTTTCAGCCCCCTCATTGTGTTGGGTTGGGTCCTAAGGGAACATCCTGAGTTGGTGATCTGGGTACAAAGAGCTTATATGTGAGACAGACCCAGGGACTCCAGTGGGGGAGTGAGGACCTGAGAAAGGGATGAGAAGGCAGACAATTAAGGATGCTTTATCAAGCCAGTCACCATTGTGGCCGATGGAGTATAACTTGCTGGGGCTCGATGGGAGGCAGCGCAGTACACACACTGTGGAATTATCAAAGGGTGAAGGAGCTGGGCATTTATACACTGATGCCTGTTAGCCATTGTTTGGGAGCTGCTCCTGGGAGTGGTCGGTCCTCAGCACTTCCTGCCCAGCTGGAAGCCGGGTGGGTGTCTGTGGGGCATCACTTGCCCCTGCTACACCTGCAGTGTCTAGTGGTCAGCCTCCCTGACCCCCCGGGAGCCAGACTTCGAGTGGCCCTCCCTGTCTCCCAGTCTTGATGTTGTTATATCGTCATCTCCCACACTGGATCGGGCGGGCCCTTTCTGGCAGAAGTGGGGATGTGTGAATTCTGAGGTGTGGTCTTTGCCTGGGCTCCAGGATCCTGGCTCTGGTGGAGCCGGTCGCCATGCTATTAGGGGCCCACGCGGAGAGCAGGTGAGGCTGCTGGCCCGGAGCCCACACGGACTGGCTAGCCAGCTGAGTGAGCCACTTCCAGAGTGGATCCTCTAGCCAGTGACTTTCAACCCTTTCATCTCATGGCACGCATAAACTCATTACTAAAATTCTACAGTACACCAAAAGGTATATATTTTTTTGCCAATTTGACAAAAAAAATAGGTATAATTTTGATTCATTCACACTGGACGGCTATTGTTGTGCTGGCTGTTGCCATTGTTTTTATTTGATAGTCTAAGGGAAAAGAGGTCAGTGCCCTGACTGACTAGTCAGGTAGTGCTTTTTTTTTTTAAATCTTCACCTGAGGATATGTTTTTATTGGCTTTAGAGAGAGAAGAAGAGGGAGAGAGACAGAGAGAGAGAGACAGAGAGAGAGAGAGAGAGAGAGAGAGAGAAACATCGATCGGTTGCCTCCCTATGCTTTCCTGACCAGGGATCGAACCTGCACCCTGGGTATGTGCCCTGACCGGGAATCAAAACCACAACCCTTCGCTGCACGAGACAATGCTCCAACCGCGTCACGCTGGCTAGGGCTTGCCTGTTGCAAAAATTCTCGGGGCACACTAGTTGAAAGTCACTGCTCTGACCTCACGTAGCCTTGAAGTGATGGCATCCCCAGCTGAGATCTCATGGCAACCCCAAGACAGACCCACCCATGAGCACTGCTCCGCTGAGCCTGTCCCCAGGTCCTGACCCACAGAAGCCATGAGAGATAAGGAATGATCATTACTCTTTTCACCCACTAGGTTTTGGGGTGACTTGTTATGTAGCAATCGATACCTAATATACACCCCAGAGTCTTTGAGTGATTTGCAAGCCAGAGGAGGTCTCCAGCCCCGAAGGGATTTACTCTTCAAGTGGGGGATGCTGGACATGTTGAGCCACGATGGTGACTTGGGCGGGGACAGAAAGAAGAAAGAGAAGCCGTTCTCTGTACAAGGGCTCTTCTTAGTAAGCAACTTCCTTAACGTCATTGCATTCAGAAGTTCTCTGGGGCGTGGGGAGAAGCAACACATAATTTTGAAGGAAGCTGCACTATATCAGAAGGAAATTGCCACCCAGGGTGGGAGGCAGAGCAGCTCCGGGTCCGGGAAGTGCTGAAGATGGTCCCCACAGCTGTGTTGTCTGTGGTCTCTGGTTCCCGCAGTCTGGCTACTTAGAGCTTTGTGATTCTTGGGCAGGGGCCGGGAGGGTATTAGGAGCCCCCTGGCTGGCTATTTCTGTGGCCTTTTATTTGGCCTCTCTAGGGGGTCTATTTTCCATACCTGTTAATTTAGATCCTTTTGTGAGTTATTTTATTTCAGATACCTTCCGTGGAAATTTTGTTCCAGACAGACTGGAAAGTGTCTGCATCGATTCTGTCTCTGAACAATGTACCGGAATTCACTGCTTGCCAGGAAAAAAGGAGCTCATCTCCAGCCTCCAGAACGTGTGCGGTGGGCTGCCTGCATCCAGTCCATCCCAGGCAGAATCCTGTGGTGTATCTTCTCTCCAGGATAAACCAACTTTTCCTTTTCACATAAAACCTAATCTCTTGAATAACAGGAGTGGGGTTGCAGGACCGGCTTCTCGGAATCAGATGGCGGTGCTGTGTTCCAGGGTTGGCCGCATGTTTCCTGTTGTGCCTTTTGAGGGTTGGATCCAAGCCCCACATGCATCTCCGCTGTGCTTGCTTCTGCGTCCTTTGAGGTGGTGGAGAGAGGGCACTTCTTCTTGGGGAAATGGGTTTCACTAGATCCCCCAGCAGGCGCTCTGGAACTTTGGTGCTGAAGCTTGTCAGTCTCATCATTTGCATAAATGTAAAAGAAGTAGGCTGTCTGTGATGGTCATTGGTGATGTTCACAGATATGCCGTGTGCCCTCCCTCCGGGCACGTGTTAATCTCACTTCCTATCCTGTTGATGTTAAGTGTGGCCAATGGGATATCAATGGAGGTGATGTAGCACTTCTGGGAGACGTGTCTGAGAGTCTTGTGTCTGTCACCCTGCACAGCAACGGCAGTGTTCCGGACCTTAGAAGCTCTGTCGAGCCCTTTGTTTTCAATCATCCCTCTGAACCAAATCCTCTTCAAATCATGCTAGTTTGCCCGTGTCATTATCTCCTGGCCGATTCAGTCATCATTACACGAGTGCACGATCACTCATGAAGATTTGGAAAATGGGGAAATATAGAAAGAAGAGAAAAATATTGTAATTGTATACCCAAACTTCACCGCTATTCACATAAACACTTTTACAGACGTTTTTCTTATTCAGTGCAGATTTTTTTTTAAACTTGATTATAGTCATTTGCTATGTACAATTTTATGTCTTTTCTCATGGACGTTATATCCTTCACGGTGTTATTATATACTCTTCGTAAGAGTCCCTTTTAATGGCTGTGCAAAAGGGGATACTGTTTAAATGAAAAAACTTAAGCTTCAAAACCATAAAAAATGATCTTCTGCATAGTTGCAATACATCCACTAGTAGAGAAAAGCGGTAAGTTTTAGAAAAATTAACAAATTCCTCACTGTGCCTCTCATGTACAGTAGTACCAGGCTTGCACCGCATGTGAGGGCGAATACGACAGAATCATCAAATTCTTCTGGGCCTGATGCTGGTAAATAAATGTTGATTCTGTATCTAATCCTCTTGGGACTAGTCTGGTTTTGCTACCCACTAAGTTCTTTGTCTTACTTAACTGATGGACTCTACCTGTTTTGAAAAACAACACTCACCAAAAACTGCTTTTCTCTGAGAGCAGGACTCAAGCTTACATAATGTGGGGAGTGCACTTGATGAAAAATCACAGCGTGATGAGTACAGGACAAGTCACAGCACATTATTTAATTTAACAGTTGCAAGTGTCATTTATGTAACAAACATACCACAAACATTGCAAAGTCCAGAAAATAACAAAATTATTATTACTGTTTTATTCTAATTAACTGCCTGACATGCTTTATGATTATAATAAAAAAGAGATTTATTTCTTTCCTCCAGTTTTTGGCTGAATGCTCATTGATCTGTTCCTCATCTGATGATGATTTTGTAATACCATTTTCTATGGAGAGAATAGAAAGATGATTCATTGTCTTTTTCTGGCCGTAGTTCTTCACATGGGATACCCGATAGAATAATTTGGAAACGATTAAGAATCCTGAAGCCCAGGAAGCTCCCTCGGCTAATTAAATCAGAATTGCTGGGACCCAGGCGTTCGTCTTTTGTAAAAGCGTGGAGTGAGAACCACAGCTCCAGGAGGGAGGACGGAAGGCTGACTTTTATTACTGACGGTTTAGAAAAGTCACTGCTGCTTACCGGTATTGTCATATCTATTTTTACTCTGGTGCTATTTGGGAAAACCCCTACCACATTTCCTTCATACCTGATTTGTGAGACTTTAGGGCATTTAAAATTTTCTATGCAGTGACTAATCGTAAATGTTCTTGGAATTGAAGACACTCTGTGACCAGTTTGTCATTGGTGCCATCCTTTTCCAGGCATTTTATAAGTTTTATGATATTTTTTATTGAGATCAGTATTTTGTGCCAAAGGAGCAAGAAATTGAATGGCCTAAAGAAATGTAATTGGATGAGACCATTTCCGATGAAGGAACAGTGTGAGCAAAGCTGAGGTCTCAGAGGTGAGTCTCGTGTGGATTGAGGGCAGTGGGCAGGTGGAGCAGCTGTGGGCAGTGCCACTAGGAAATGGAATCTGGGTGCCCGCGGGAGGATGCCACAAGCTGGCAAGTGCTGGGGAATGGACAGCCTGCTTTTAAGTCAAGGGATCGGTAAGCATATGAAAGACAATGTGCAGTGTTAAGAGTATTCCCTTCAGAGGCCCCAGGGGTTTGTGTGAATCCTAGCTCCGCCAGCATTACTAACCAGCAGTGACTCTCATGGAAAAAAGACACACACAGAGCCCTTTATGCCCAAACTCAATAGATCTGCAACCCAACTTCCTCTTCCCTGCATCCCTACACACCCCTGGCCACACCTGTGCTACCTGCTGGGAAGAGGAGTGTGACAGAGGCAAGTTGGAGCCAAGGAGACAGCAGTCTTAACCAGCTGAGGTTAAAATAACTTTTGTTGACAAAAGCATGCTTCATGGCTAGTGTACCTCTGCTTTTGTACATGAATTAGCAACAGAATGTCGCATGTGCTGGTCAAATTGAGGCTCAAAAAGGAATGAAAGAGCTACTGATGACCAAGTTTCAGCCCTACGACCTTAAAAAAACAGTTTGAGCGTTTGTGCTTTTTCTTCTATTTTCATTGTATGAGAAACCATTTTAGCTTTTTGAGTCAGCAGCCTCACCACCGGTAGAACATCATGATATTGAAAAGCATCCTTCTTAGGTTGCCATCCTGTTTCCATTGAGTTCCCCGACAAGAGGCTCCTTTAGGAAATTAGCAAAGGCTGAAACGAAGGCAGCCTGATTGGGGTTTCTGCGTGTCATCATTCCCTGACATTAAGGCGGTGGTGATTGCTCCTTCGGGAGTAGCCACTATGTGTTTTTATATCATCCCAGCCATGGGTTCAGAGGTTCATGGGCTTATAATCTGGGTACACATTCACTGTCATGGTCTTTTCTCTGGTGTATGGAGCCCCAGGAATCTTGGAGGGGATCAGGTCAAGGGCAGTGTCTTCCCAGGACTTGTTGGAGACAAGGCAAAAGGTGGAATTCGCCTCAATCGAAAGGCGAGCACATGGGGCCAGAGCCAGTCTGTCACTCAGAGATGTTTACTGAGTGGCTTTGGTTCATCTGCATGGCACAGAGAGGTTTCAGTTACTGTTGTGAGTAACAACACACCCCAGAACTCGGTGGTGGAAAACAACCGTTTTGCCATACTCATGGATTCTGGGGTCAGGAATTTGAACGCGGCAGAGCTCATCTGGGAAAACTTGAAGACTAGGAATGACTTGGTGGCTGGGGGTTGGAGTCACCTGGAGGTAGCTTCACTTATGCGTGTATCCTGGCCCCCCATAGAGTCTCTCTGTGGAGGACGGCTTGGACTTCCTCATAACGTGACAGTTGGGTTCCAGGAGAACAAGGAAGGAGTGAAAAGGGCCTAGTCTGAAAAGTCACGTGGCATTACTCTGCCATGTTGGTTGAGTCAGGAGAGGTCTACCCAAATGCAAGACGAGGGACTGACTGATAAGGTTCTAAAAAGAACATGTAGAATGGGAAATGTCACCATCTTTGGAAAACACAGTGTGGCACAGAGGGTCCTGGCTGCTGCTCTCATGAAGCTTATAACCTAGTGGGTCAGGCAGACAGGCATTGAATTATTCAACAAATATCTGTTGAGCATCTGCAATGTGCCAGGTTCTGTCCTAAGCTACAGGGATTCGGAGATAAATAAGACAGAGGTACTCTGACCATGGAGCTTCCCTGCTGGTGGCAGAAACAGACAAGAAATAGTTAAAATTAATATAATATGTGCTGCCAAGTGGTGGCAAGTAATACAAAGACAATGTTGTAGGGCCGGCTATAGTGATGACTTTGGATTTGATACTGAGAGCAGTGGGAGCTTGGCAGCTTTTGTTGGGTTTCGCTTCAGTAACAACCAAATCTCAGTGACCTACAACAGCAACTAATTATGATAATAAGTATTGTGAAGGAAAATCTCAAGGGAAGCCTTAAGGAATGGCAACCATCCACTTTTCAAATATTCAGCCAAGACCCACGTGGCTACTTGACCTTCAAGGTGGCTTTGCTCCTTGTTCCCTTCATCACAGGATCTAAGCCGAGGGGGTCACCTTTCTCAGGGAGAGTGGCAGAAGGAAGGGGCAATGGTGGACTCCATGATAGCTGATAAAGTTACTTCTTTGAAGTGGGCAGGTAACTGTTCACATTTCATTGGTCAAAGTGAGTCACATGGCCCAGCCTGCTATCAGGGCGACCAGAGGGACAGTGCTCCAGAGGAAGAGGTAGAAAACAGGAACAAGCACCCTCAACCTGAGAGCCATTGAAGGTTTTGAGTGGATAATGACATCTAATTAGCTTTTTCATAAGATCCCTGGAGAAACAAACGTAATACAGCTACTGAAACGAGAGATAGGTAGGAGAGAGCTGTGGCGCTGTGGTCCCCAGAGACCTGCAGGATGAGGAGGTGTCAAAGCACCCACACATCCACCTGTCGGGCATGATGTCAGGTGTTCCGGGAGGTGCTCAGCCCCTTCCCACACAGACTGCAAGGTCTAGTTGAGGAAAAGACTAGTGAACAGTCAATTTCAGTATAGTGTGGTTGGTTCCTAGATAGAGGTCAGCCCAGAGGGCTATGGTAACACCCAGTGGAGTGCCTAACCCACTCAGGAGGTCAGGAAAGGAGATGATTCCTTGGTGGAGACTCAACATCAAGTAGGAGTTAGCTGGGTCAGGAGGAGATGCTGGGGAGACAGGAATAGGATATTCCTGGTAGAGGCAGTAGCATCAGCAAAGACTCTCAGGTGAGAAGGATGCATCATGTCACCTTTTCTGCATGTTAAGGAATCAGCAGAGGCCCAGGTGTCCCCCTCCTTCTTTGTGGGACCCTATACCCTGCCCTCCCCCTTCTCTTTGTGCTGTAGGAGCTCCCCATGTCTACCTGGTAGGCAGATTGATTCTACGCACATTACATTGGCAAGTTTCAACCTTAGGAACACTCTCCACGCTACTGAAGTGGGGAGCAAAGAGTTCCCTGTCATGACAAGGGATTGACACACTGAGCAAGCAGTGGGAGCACACCCTGAGGTGGGGACTCAATTGGAATTATCTTTGTCATTTCGCTTTCTCGACTTTGCAGTTTCCTTTCAGATTCATGTATCTGGCCTTTGTTCAGACAGCTCCTAAGCCTTGGAAGACTCTTTTTCCTTTGGGGTCAATTTGTAGGTCATTTGAAAGCTTGGGAAGGAAAGGCATGGTGATCTTCCAGCCTTGCTGCGTTTCCCAGAGGTGGGGACTTTGTGACAAGGCTTAGTGTATCCTCAACCTCTGTATCATTCCTCTGTGTGGTGCACATCGTGATGTTCATCTCCTGAGCAGGACAGAACTCTCAGTGACAGCCCAGGCCGCCACTTCCAGGCTGTGTGGCCTCAGACAAGTCAAAGACCCTCTCTGGGACTTTGGTTCCTCTTAGGGTCCGTGTGAAGAGTCAGTGAAGTACGGTGTGCAAAGCACTGACCCCGGGACTGGGAAAACAATATCCCTCACCTCTGTTACTGCTGTTTCCACCTTCCCTTGAAGCCAAGTAGAGAGAGGAAGACAGGAAACCTGGGCTGTATTCCCAGCTCTGTCTCTTAACCAGCGGGATGGACGGGGGCAGGATGCTCTGCTTTTCTGAACCTCCTTTTTCTCTCCTGTCAAACAAGATGGATGAATGAGATTAGTCTTCTTGAGCAGAAACTTCAGTGGCACTTGAGAAGGGACAATTCCTGGTTGTGTGCCCACACTAAGTGCCAGTGGCCTCCCCCACATTGTTAGAACCCTAAACAGCACCCCCTTACCACCCAATGTTTGTAACTGTCCCCGGGATGGTGGCGGTACTGCCCCTGGTTGAGAACCACTGAGCCAGCTCCGCCTGGACTCTGTCCTGTCTCATGTCCTGTAGGATGGCACTGAGGATCCAGCAGGGCAGGTGGACAAGGAACAGTTCCTTGGGGCTCTGCTCTTGTGATTCTGAGACAGCTGCGTTTTCTCTGACTCAGAAGCTTCTTGGTCCCCACACACGGAGGAAGGAAGGGGTTTCCAACAAATGAAAACACAAACCTGATTTTGTTCTCAGGGTCCCTCTTTGTGCCCTGGTCACATTCTTGGCAAGTGACATATGACATGCCCTCCTGGGAAGGTGGAGAGGCGACCATGTGATCACTGAAAATACATTTGACCTCCAGTGGTGTAACTTGAAGTATGCGACCTAGAAAAAGGATCCATAAAGCGAGATGCCTCGAGTGTTCTGCGGAGAGGGGAGCCCGGGCGTGCCATGACCGCGCTGAGCTCCTGCCGTCCTTGTCACCGTGCTTGCCAAGAGCCATGGAGGTGGGCGGGGGCTTTGTTCAACACCTTGAAATTCGCAGCGTGGATCCATGTGGAGCTGGCTGCGTTTCCTTTTAGACTGTCTCAGCATTTCAAAGAGGAAGTTCGAGGCTAGAAATTTGACCTTGGTGGGCTTTTCTTTTCCAGCTGGTGCTTTGTGGTCCTGAGGACCATTGGCAGCCCGAGTCCATCATGTCCCTTGGTCCATTTGTTCTCCTGAGGTTGACAGCCCTAAATTATAATGCTCCTTGCCGAATACCATTAATCTTAAGCAAGCAACTTACTGCAAGTTATTAGCTGCTCACCTTGAAATTCTGTGAAGAGAGAAGAAAATTACCCTGCTGCCCAGAGCCCCTTATTAATTGAATATGTGGTGGAAGAATACCACGAGTGTCATTAACTTCGAGATAGCGGAGTTTGTTGCCCCCTTTTATTTTTCTTAATTTTATCTCTGGATGTTCATCTAATTAAATTACTCAAATTCGGTAATTTGGGGGAAGGTTTTCCTTTCTTCCTTGATACCTTTAATCATAAGCATCTTAGTGAGGAAAGTGTTAGTGATGCTTCTGCCTTTGTGGTGCTTAATTTATAGAAGATGAATTTTAAAGAGTTTGGTGCATTTATCAGATAATTTGCTGAACCTTTGGGAACATTTCTAATGAGTTATTATGAGATTGTGCATTTCGTTAGTGTGGAGAGATGAAGACTGCTGACTCAACAGTCTGAAAAATCCTGACATCTTTATTTACATTTGATGGTGATAGAGGATTTTAGGTCATTTCTCCTATCAGAGATAACCTGAGGAAAGTTAACATTTGGGGGGAGACTTTAAGAGTTACAGTACTACCTGGGTTACAGTCTTGTTTTGTTTTTTAAGTTAAAAAGTCTAGTAAGATTGTTCTGGGGAAAAGGACTGTGATTCAGTGTTTGGATCTAGAGGGAAGTTTCCCTCACTCCCTATATAGAAAGAGAATTTCTACTCCCACAGGGTCTGCTGGCTCCCTCTGCTTGTTTTCTTACTGAGTTTCTCCGTCATCTCTTTGAGTTGAGACAGGTATGCTTCCCACTAGATCGTAAGCTCTCCAAAGGTGTCGAGATGTTCCCAAGTCAGGCACATAGTTGGCCCACAGTAAAGGTTTGGGAAAAATGTGTGGTTTCCTTAGCCCCGCAAAGGCATTGGTGTGTACCAGCAGTCAGACTGCACCTGATACCCTTCAGCTCTGATTATTCATCCCCAGCTTTGGCCTTTCTCTCTGGGTTCCTTACACCCCCTTTACCAGTTGTCATCATACCTGCCACCGTCTGTGGAGACGTACAATGGCAGGGCAAGCTTGGGAAAGAGTGCATTCCAGATGGTGGGCTCCAGTAGTGTCTTGGTGAGGGCAAGGAGACCACGTTCAGGTCTGTGGGTTATTAAGTGTGGAGCCAGCTTTCAGAGTCAGAGTGTAGGGCCCGGGGCCTTGAGCCCATCTTGTTCACCACCTTCATTTGATGGTGGTGGTGAGGAATGGATGCCCAATGGTGGGACAGTGAGGTTCTTTGTTACCTAGTTAGCTAGTTAGTGAATAGGAAAAGAGCAGAGGGAGGCCAGACATTGTAAGCATGGTCATCTGGGCAGCTTCACCAGAAAGCTGCAGCTTCATGCTCCCAGGGACCCACCCACCAGTCCATACCCTACAGATCACTGGGGGAAGGGATCAAACAAGGGGTGAGATGGGCACATTCGCAGTGAAGTCAAGGTGATGTGGGGAAGGTGCTTGCTTGTCAGTCTAGCCTGGGAAAAGGATCCATGGCTAGGAGAGTGAAACCACTGCAGGCATGTGAAATCTTAGAAGGGTAGAATCCCCAAAGAGTTCCCACTCTCTTGAGCTCTCCTTGTTCCCTCTCGCTCCCTTGCTCCGTGACCTGCACTCACCCACCGTGTGGCCTTAAGCAGCTGCATGGTCCATGGCCATGCGAACCCCACACGCAACGGGCTGCAGCTGGGAACACAAGCTAAGCTAGCCAGATGCTGGACTAGACTGTGCTTTAATATGGAGCAGAAATTCTGGGCAGTGGCCTTAATTCTAGCCCTGCTAAAGGCAAGATTGGACTTCTTCCATGGGGAGACAGAGATGGGACCTTGGGGGAAAACCCCCTTAATTTTACATAGTCAATAAAGCTTTCCACGAAACCCCATCCACCTGTGGGGGCCTCAGGACATTCTTTTCCCTGCAGCACCCCAAGAGCTCCATGTCCACCGATCACACTCCCACCGCAGAAGCTGGAATGGAAGTCCATTTGGTGGGGACAGTTGCAGGAGGCTTCAAGTTTTGGGGGTAAGGCAGTCTGGGGGAAATTGGAGCAAAGGACCTTAAAGGGCTCCCTTTAGATTCTGATTGATTTGCTCAAGTCTTGCCTAATTAGGGGATGAGTACCGGATTTTCAGATTTTTCTTTGTTTTTTATTTTTTTCCCTTCAGAAATGGAGGGGAAATCTCTTCTTTGTCTTCCCTTTTCCCTCGGACCTTTTTTTTCAATCCACTCTCTTTTCATTTTTGCCCTAAGCCTTTCCTTCACTTCTTTCTTCTCTATTTTTGATCTACATTTCTATTCCTTTCTCTTCTTTCCTATATTTTGCTTGTTGGTGAGCCTTTCAGTAGCGCCAACACTGGACGGTTCTGTTTGAGTCCTTATGACGGGAGGAATAGACCTCGAGAGGGGAGGAGTTACAGGGCGCAGTGAGAAGAGGTCCGTGGGAGCCTCCTGCCCAGAATCCGGGACACTGTAGGTTCTCCATAAATGCTTGTGGCATGAATGAGTTTGTAACTTTCATTCGCTTGTGCTGACATTATGTCACATTTGCAAATTGGAGAGTAGGTTTTGTTTGGTTAATTCATGCAGAGATATCCTTTGAATTTTCCCTCTGATTGGGGTGCTTGTCTTTTAAAATGTGAAGATGAGTGCAAAATCTCGAGGTAATGTTGCATAAGTTAGGGTGATTTCAGGGTGGGAGCTGTTCGCAGTTTTTAAATGGAAATCCCCGATTTGGAATGCGAGGATGCTCACCTCCCCATGCCTTGGGTGCTGAGGTGCTGCTTCATGAAGCCTGGCTCAGTTCTGTTTACAATCCAGATGAGATTCCAGGCGCCTTTGCCAAAGTCCACAGCGATCGCAGCACGCCTGCCAGTGTTACTGTGGCTGGCCCAGGAGCACCTGGCCGAGGCTGACTCTCTGGAGTTTGCTTATGCAAATGAATTCACAAATTGATGCAAATTAGAGAAGAAAGGAAGGTCCCTTCAGGTGGCCTGGACCAATGCTCCAGGACTTCCGAAGGCGCAGCAGAGCAGACTTTGGGGCCTTACCTACTTTAATTTTTCATTTCAGTGCCAGGGAATCTGATGTAAGTGCTTCGTCCTAAGGGCTGTATTCTGAACTCTCACCGTCCTGGAAGGAAGTCCTTCTGGACACTGGCCGGAAATTCCCTCCCAGTTTTGGTATGCATCGCCTCGTGCCCAAGCCTGAGACAGAGGTGGCCAGTTCAGGATGGTCAGGAACACGATCAGGAATTTGCTTCCAAGCTGACAGAGGGGATGTGGCTTGCTGTAGGGGACAGGCTGTGAGCTCTAAGTGTGTTGTGGAAAGAGAGCCCCGGAGCGCCACTGGTCTTGAAAACTAACTGAAAGCTAAAAAACAAAACAAACAAAAACACAGTAATTCAAATTTCAGCAAAAGTATCAAGGCTGAAAAATAGTGTCTGAGCCCGAAAATAGCAGCCTGACTGAGGAGCAGGCCTTGCTTTCTGGGTGGCAAGAGATACGGGACTCAAGTAAAGGGGGTTTATTTTTAGGCCACAGAGCTCTTACCCAGACTCCAAAGACTGGCAATAATGCCGCGTGGTCCTTGGCAGGGAACCGAGCTACATTTTGCTCAGTGGGCCATCATCTCTGATTCTCTTTCATGCATTTATTATGGAGCTTACCATCTACTGGGAGAAGCAGAAAATAAATGACAAATATGTTAAAAAAATTAAATTGTGACAAATGCAATAAAGAAACAGAACAGTGATAGAGAATTGTTTGGTGTGTGTGTGGTGATGGTGATGGGGGTGGGGGGATCATGTTTGATATCAGGTGGTGAAGGAAGACCTCTCTCTAAGTGTTAATGTTGAAACGGCACCGGTTGTCACTGGCGAAGCTGGGCATCGTTCTAGCAGCCTTGGTTCTTGAGTTTGGCTAAGAAAAGAATTCATAGCCAAGGAACTCAAATACAAGTGAAAGTTTATTTAGAAAGTAACAGGGGTAGAAGAGTGAGCTGTGGGAGAAGTGAGCCAGCTGGGCTGCATGGGCTCAGGAAACAAGTCACAGAGGCAAAAGAAGGGCTCTTGGAGCTTAGGAGAAAGAAAGGCAAAGAAAACACACCTGGGGGAAGGAGAGAGGGAAAGGTGCTGGGCTTGCTCCAGAGAGAGAGAAAGAGAGAGAGAGAGACAGAGAGAGAGAGAGAGAGAGAGAGAGAGCACAAGCTTGCACTGGGTCCTTCTTCTTAAGGGGTCCTTGTTCTCTAAAGGAGGGGATTTTAGGAGAGGTAGGGGAGGATCTTAAGAAAATGTTCATCAGCTTTCCAGATGTGTCCTTTCAAGATTGTGGTCTCTACTGATTGGCCTGCGCTAGGGGAGGGGTCATTCCTGATGGCAGCCATGGCATTGCCTCGCCTGACCTTGCTGCTTTTCGGGGCCTGGAGCTGAAACACAACTGAGGCCTAGATGTTACCTCTAGTTTGACCAAACCTCTGTCTCTGTGATCAACAGAACTGAGGCTTATTCCTAAGATTATCTGATGCAGGTAAGAACCTCATTGTCCTGAGGGCTCATTGTTTAAGGGAGTGGTCTTTTAAGGGCTTATATGGGTGTCTGATGTGGCTATTCTCTCCCCCTAGTTCCTCCTCTAAGGGGGTCTACCACACCACTAGCAATATGCTAGGGGAGGTAGAAAAGGTCACCCTGGGGGCGAGGTCCCACCTTACTTGTCGGTTGCTAGGCACACGGGCTTTCCATCCTTGTGACCTTTGGTACCTGTACCTGGCCTGCTGAACCTACTCTGCTCATGTCTGTCTAACTGCCTACTCTAACATAAGCAGGTAACATTGCAGCCAAGATCTGAATGAGGAGAATGAGTTACCCACGTAAAGAGCGGAGGGAGAAAGTGGCCTGGAAATAGGCTGTCTCAGTAACAAGCTCTGCCTAGAGCCGCACTGTGAAGGGGGCCCTTCCGGTAGAGTTCTCCACATACCCATTAGGAGCACACTTTGCCTGTTCCTAGCACAAATTACATTATGAATGAAATTCAAAGCACAATTAAAAAATAAATGTACATGATAAAATATTCCTTATTCAGACAAGTCTTTATAGTCAGATTTTTGGGCATCTGAGACATAGTCTGGAATTTCAAAATGTTGCTACTGGGGACCTCTTCTGTATTGATAATTTTGCCCTTGGAGAATCAAGAAATCTCCCTCCTTCCCTCCCTCCCTTTCTCCTTCCGTTCAGCAATATCACCCAAGGGCAGATCAGTCAGTAAACCTTTCTTCTATTGGAATCAATTTTGTTCAGCAAAAGCTTTTTATATGAAGTCCAGCAAGTGTCCATTTTAAAGCTTCTATTCTATTTAAGAAACCAAATTTTGTCAAACCTGAACTCAGCTGGAAAGATGAGTAGATTTTATTATTTGGGTCATGTCAGTAGATTTCAGTCTTTCTCTAAGTTTTACTAGATATTTTAAACTAAAAAAATATAGATGGAGTGATTTTAATGAAAACCTTTGACTGAATAATCAGGGACCTTATGTGTTGATGGAAAGACTGGACAGGCCACTGGACAGTGTGCCTGGGGTGGTGGGGGTGGGGGATGGTGTGTGGATTACACCTTCCTGAAAGGACCTTGCAGTCTAGAACTCTGAGGATTATCTATTTTAGGCATGTCGGTGGAACTGTTTCTGAGCCTTTTGTTTACTTTTTAAAGATTGTAAGCATTTCTTAGGAATAGCTAAATGAACAGGAAAGTTATTGATGAAGGCTTTTCTGAATTCTGTGGCTGCATTGTAACATACACATTGGAATTTGTCACGCCAGATCAAGTAGTTTGCGGTGCCAAAGCGATCTCGACGACTTACTATGAGGAGCCCAAGGAGGAGCTTTGGTGAGTTCTTAGCAGAGTGCTCTGGCAGGCCCTGCACTTCTGCGGTTCCTTGGAGGCAGGGCTGACCCCTGGCAGTGGGATGGTTCATGCTGGGATCTGACCTGTCAGAAGTCATTCTGACATATTGCAAAATTACTATCAGAGAGGAAGGGTGGGTTGTTTGCAAACCCCTGCATTCCACATATGGAATGTTTTATGTCCCAAACTGTTGAAGAAGTGATCATCCAAAATGAAGGTTAAAGAAACTCAAGATGTCTCTTGACACTTGGAAGCACAGATGATTCAGCAGGGTGGGATTCACAAATAGCTTGAAGGCTTAAACATGCGTGTCTCCAGCCAGGGTCTGAGGAACAGAACTCTTTTCCTTCCATGCAGAACGTTTAGCCGGGACAGTCAAGGACTGGTGGCTGTTAAAGCAATGGCCTATGACCCCCATGGGGTGTCTTTCCATTGAGCTTTGAATTATTCTACACTGAAATCCTTGGTCACTGGTGTCTTTTCCTATGCGTCAGTCCTTCTGCTCCCTTTTCTCTTGTTCTGTCCATCTCCCGCTCTCTTCTGTTCTTCTTCCTGTCGGTTTGCCTTTCTGACCTTCATTTCTGTCTGTCCTTGGGTGTCTTTCCTCCGTCAGCCAGAGTCCAGCAAAGACGGTGCTCTGTCCTTCCTCTCCTGACCTGTGGCATATCTTCTAAATGGCCAATGAGAAAGCTCTCTTGCTTCCATGAATGGCCTCTCGTCCGAGAGAGCACCGCTGGTCCATCAGACATTCCCAGTGCGCACAGGCCTTTGCACAGCTGAGGCATCCTTCGTACTGTCTGCCCTGCAGCTCTGCCCTCCCAGTGCCTGTGTTCAGGCATCCAACACCTCCACGCTTCCTTCCAAACCTCGAGATGCTGTTTACTGTGCCTGGGCTGCCAGTGTAAACTTATGTTGAAAGGTGTTCATTTGATTTGGCAGAAAACATGTTATTCCTATCAGGGCCGTGTGCTTGTTTTCTGCTGAGCCTTTGACTTGTGGTCCTTGGCAAGCCCTGGTCCTGCACGCAGCCCTGCTCCGTGCTGGTTGGATGTGGCAGAACTGGGGGGGGGGGTTTCTCGTTGGCTTCTAAATATACAGCTCCCGCTCCATACTTTGTACATTAAAGGGTGTTCTCACTGTCTGAATGGCCCTTTAATGTAGGTTGGGGTGATGCGGACCCAGTTGGGCCAGGCTTTGGCACCTACTGTGGGCTCAGTACCTCGTGTTCACTGCGTGGAGAAGGTGGCTACCAGCTCTGTATCACATCTTTTGCACATTAAAACCTCAGTTCTAGAATAAAAATGTGTAAGTTCGGTTGAAACCTGAAATCCTGGATATTTGATCATTTTTGACCTATAAAAATAGCAATTGTATATGGTTCAACACAGTAGTATTGAATGAATAGGAGGAGTGGGCCTGATTTAAAAGGGCTCTCTGCTCTATTTCATTGATTCGTTTATTCAAGACCCATCTAAGGGGTATGTTTCCTATGCTTAGCATTTTGGTAGGTGTTGGTTGGGGTTACAAAGAGAAATTGAGTCTGTTCCCTGCCCTCTAGCCAGGAAGACACTCAACCAACTTGAGTACACGTGTTGGGTGTTCTAAGGAAAGTCTGTCCATGAGCCCAGGCCCTGTGGGGGCACTGACCGTCCTGGTTTGCCTGGGGCTGCCCCAGTGTTAACACGGAAAGGCCAGGGCAGACTGGGCCTGGATTTCGTGGGCGTGGTGCAGTTGTGGCTCCGTGAGAAAATAACAACTCTGTGGCTTAAGAAGTTGGTGATGAGAAACGAAGCCACCCCTCCAACACGGGAGAGGCAAAAGAGCACATTAGCTAAGTAAAAGCTCTGTGAAGTCTCAGTGGAGGAAGCTGTTAAATTTGTTTAACCAGGGTTTCTCTAATTTATTTGACCTTGGAACTCCTTTTGTACTTAACATCCTTTTGAACATCTTTGGGTTCTCCCCTCTTTGTCCTTTGGGGGGAAATTGCATCATTCTCTAACCTAAAGTGCATATTATTACCTCGTATTATTAGTCTGATCCATGATTCAGGCGACAATTAGTATTAATATAGCCCATCACAAGAAAATTTAGTAATAATGCAATCTTGGGATTAAAAGGTTTTTCAGAAGGGTTGCTAATGTGTTGTGGAGGGTTGTGAGTTACCGCAAGGCTATTTTTTCTGGCTGACATGCAGTCAGGCTGGCTGCTCACCTCTTTCTGCAAGTGTGTTTTTTACACTGAAGTCTGAGCCAAGTTGTTATGGAAACGGAAACGGTCTCCCCGTCTGAGAGCAATGCCTTGCTAATAATTAGAGAGCATGGCTGAGCAAACTTTAGTGGAAATGATTAATCTTTGAAAAGTACAGGTAAGCCTAAAAGATTGAACAGGTGTTCTTTGGCCTTTGCACTTTTCAGCCCTGGAAAATTTTAATTTGGAAAGAGCTGAGCAAGCTCAGGTTTCGAGTCTTTCCTTACTTTGAAAAGGAAAGCCATCCTTTAATAGTATGGTTATTGGCTTTATATTTTGTAAGGACATCTCAGAGTGTGGTTTGAACACTCTTTGAGCTTGTGCAAATGCAGGTTTCCGGGCCTCCTTCCAGCTCCACTGAGTCGGAATATCTCGGGTAGGGTTCTGGGATTTGATTCTGTAACAGGCTCTCTGCGGAATTGGATGTTTGCACCCTGAAGTTAGCTTTGCTCTAGGAATTGGCAAACTTTAAAGGGCCAGAGAGTAAATAGCTGAGGCTTTGCAACTCTCTGGTAGTGCGCAAGTAGCCCTAAAAAATACCTAAAGAAATGGGCATGGCTGTGTTCCCATACGACTTTATTACAAAGACAAGGGCTGGACTTGGCCCCTGGCCGTAGTTTGCTGACCCTGCTACAGGATGTGTGAAGTGCTGGCCTTGCAACGGGGCTCCTGCTTTCAGAGGTGTTTGTGCTAAAAGTCAACCACCCTTCCAGATACCTTCTCAGTCTGGCCCAAAGACAGACAAAAGGAGAATACACCTTGGCTGGGGAAGGGGAGGGGGGGAGTTCTGAGTGATCAGATGGGAAATCATTGTTTTGTGCTTATGGGTTTAAAGTGGGTTGGGATCTCCTTACCACTATCTTCACTGTGGATGAAGTGATTTCCTGGCTGGGGGGCTAGAGCAGAAGTGAACTGATGAACTTGAATCTGTTCTGAAGAACGTTTTTCTTGAAGGAGGAGACAGAAGTTGGTAGTCGTGGTGGGGGGTTGGTTTGAGAGGTACTGTTTCCGTCCTTTTTCTCTGCCCGACTCGCTGCTTTCTTTGGCCTATTTCCTCAGGCTTGGCCTCTAGAGTCAGGAAGCCCATCCCCACCCTCAGCGTTGGATTGACATCTATGCCCTGTATTCATAAAACATTGACCTCTTCTTTGGGAGTGCAGATAAGTTCAGCACCTTGAGATTTTCTTGCCGCTTTCAAATGCCACCACGGCTCATTCTGTTGCACGTATGGTGGCTAAATTGTCATTGCTTTTAGAGGGCCTTTGCAGTGCAAGGGGCCTTATTCTTTGTGTGTTAGCGTTAAGCATCAGAAAATGTTTTCTTACGTGCTTTGTTGTGTTACGTTGGGTTGGGGTTCATTTGTCCCAGCCGCATACATCCAACCAGAAGAGGAGCCTTTCTGCTTCCCGTGTTCGAATATTCTGTTTTTCCAAATGGTTTGCTTAGTTTCAAATATTTTTTTTATGTGTTTAAGGAAGAAATAGTTCCCCTGGACCACAGCCATGAATGCACCGACTAATGCTGCCTTCAGAGCGTATTTCTGTTCCCATCCTTCAGGCGTTTCCTCCGTGTGTCCCAGCCGTTCCTTGCTATTACCTAATTTTCTGATTTCTTTTGAAGGGATAATGATGGTGGCCAATTTGTGCATTTTATAATGTTTTAATTCAGTTATGCTCATCCTGCAGCTTACACTGGGAACATAAAGGCACTCACACCTGAGTTGTTCTCTTTGATTCAGCCTTAAAATCTGTTTCCCAGGTGGTTCGAGTCTGCACATCGTGGGATCCTTAGCTTGTGGAGCTTTCGGTTGTCACTGTCAACTCTCTTATCTAATACAAGAGCATTTTCTTTTGATGTACTTGTATCCAGCACCCAAACTGCTTTGTATTCTTTGATCACAAGGTGATTTTAAGCCTTCTCTTGTTCATTGTTGTTTATTTGTTAACAGCCTTGGCTTTATATATGTTTTAAATATGAGAATGTATGCTTTGCTTCTCTTGTATACCATTTTTCCTCTTGATTTTGTTTTTTATTCCTTCTTTCGAAATGGATTCTTACTTTTCAAACAAAATACATTTACTCAGTGCTTTCTGTGGGCAACACACATTCCTCCATCGTTGCGTGGACTTTTGCGTAGCCCGCTCCCTAGAGGCTATGTTTGCTCCTTTGGTTGGAGGTGAACTATTTTGGGTAGCCTAGTGAGGGCTTAGGAAGCTTGGAGTCAGGAGTCAGAAGGGCCTGAGTTTCCAGTGTCCTCGACTCCCTGGCTGGGTGGCCCCGAGCCTAAGGTCCCTTCTCTGCAATGCCTCCTGGCGGGGGGTGTGTATCCCATGCACATCAACTGTCTAGCATCTGCCTGCCAGAGAGTGAGTGCCCCATAAGTGTTTGCTGTGACCATGATAACGAGAAGGTGGGTGCATCCCTTCCCATCTACTTGAGAAGAAATGCCATCTATTCGAATATGCTGGTCCCCATGAGCCCTGTCTGTTTCCAACCTGAAATGCTGTGATGCGTTGCCTTTCGGTCTGCAAACTCAGGTTCTGTATCTGTGGCTCACTCTTTTGGGTATTGGACCTACAGTTACCTCACAGGAAGGGTTTGGCAGGATGTCGGCCGTTTCCTCAGTAACAGAAACGGTAGGTGGGGGAGTTCGTGACCAGGTTGCTGCCTGTCCAGAAGGTGCTATTCGCTCGTGCTGAGCAGTGCAGCCTCCTTGGACTTTCTGTGTTTGTTGTGAATCCTCAGTGGAGGATATTTTTTCCATTGATTTTTAGAGAGTGAGAGAGAGGGAGAGAGAAACATCGATGTGAGAGACACACATCAATGGGTTACCTCGGGCACGACCCCTACCAGGGGCTGGGGATGGAACCTGCAACCCAGGCACGTGCCCTTGACCCTTTGGTACATGGGCCAATGTTCTAACCATTGACCCACACTGGACAGGGCTCCTTGGACTTTTTTATGGGATAGTTAGCTTTGGAGAATTCTTGGCTACAGAGAATAACCACATCCCCACACTTGATCCTTTCCACTGTAAAGCTCCCGTGAGAGTTTAGTTTTTAGGAAACACTTTTACTTTCTTTAGTGAAAACCATTGTGATATGGTGGTGATGCTGGTACAGAGCTGATGGGGGGCCCGAGACAAAGCTGTGTGACAGGTGGGAATATTCTACTTCAGGTCTTGTGATTGCTGCTGAGACGGTGTTTCTTAATTTCACTGGGTTCCTGTGTCGTTGGATTCTTGCTTCTCCGTCCCCAACCTTTGTCTTCAACTTCAAGAGAATGTTGCGGCTTTTGTAGCTCGTGAGCAATGTATACTCTCAAATTTCAGCTCTGTGAAATTGGTGGAAAATTAGGGAAGGAGAATTTTTAGAAAGGATTACCTTATTTTAAAATATTACCTTATTTCCACTGATCTGTCATCTGTTTCCATGGAAATAGAATTAGGAGAGAGTTTCTGACGATCATTTTCAGGGCTGGCTCCTGATTCCCACTCCAGTTTCCATAGAGATAGGAGCAGAGCTGGTGAAGACAAGGTAACAAGGATTAGGAAGTGAGCTGCCATGCGAACCGTGGTCCAGACCCTTTTCTGGTGGTTCCCGTGTGGTCAGTTTGGTTGTGAACCCTCTGTGATGCTGGTACTTGCTCGAGAACCAGGGGTTATTACTCAGAAGGTGGCCTTCGCCCCAAGATGAGAGGCTCTGCTGTTTTCTACACTTCTCTTTGTGTTTTAGAACCGGCTTCAGAGACAGCTTCAGCCCCCACGGATACTTACCCCCTGCCTCCGTTTTAGAATGGTCTATAAAGCAGTTGAAACAATCAGGTATTGATTGCCTGGCAATTTCGGTATCTCTGGTCTCCCAAGGTGGACAGGTAGAGAGAGAAGCTGGCTTTTGTCTGCCAGGAGCTCAGCCTCCCTGAGCCCACACACTGGCAGATTCCACATTTTCCGTCTGCTTGAGGAAGCAGACACGGGAACAAAAAGGGCAGGGTTGAGTGGCATTGCCACAGACCGCGCTCTGCTCGTTCTGGGGGCTGTCTTGGTTGTTTGCTGGGCATCATGAAATCGGCTGTTTGCGTTTGCTGAAGTCCAGTCAGTCTGTACTTTTAGCACAACGGTTAGTCAGGAGCCGGTTGATAACTATGAACACAAATAATGTGTCAAAATAAAAAATGGTGTCCTTTGAAGAAAGCAGTTTTGAAATAAATAAGGATAAAACAGGGTGTTTGAGTGGGCGTCGCCTCTTTGGAATCCAGGGTTTTTGGTCAGAAGGGCCGCGTCAGGGACTGGAAGGGTTGGGCCGTCCAGCGAGGGGTTGGTTTCCAGAATCTCTGGGTTCCTGTGTTTGGGAGAGGATTCGGTGACAGTCTTGAAGGCTCATTTGCATAGCAAGCAGGCTTCTTAAACTTTGGCACACATGCTGCTTTGAGTTGGTGGCCGATGTGCCTGTACCGTCTCTGCCTGTTCTGTCGACCCTTTTGGGGACAGAAGGAGAGAGTAGTGGTTGCATCTCCCCCCAGAGAGACCGTACGCACGTAGCTCATCCTGGGACGGTCATTTGCTCTTCATCAGAGGTCCAGTACCTTTTTGATTTTGAAAGAAGAATGAGAATGAGAAACAGCCATGAAACCCCTGAGGATTAAACTGAGTGAGGGTGGAAACTTGACCATTTGTATCTCTGTCAGCACCTCGATCGTTGCGTGTGGATTGTGGATGTGCAGAAAGATCTGGAAAGCTGGGATTCAGGCCTCCTTGCTCTCGCCTTGCTCCCCGCAGAAGCTCCCTCTGTGGGAGGCCTGCTGCCACTCCACTCTGACCCAGGGTGACCTTGGCTCTGCAGGGCACTTGGCTGTACCCCTCCTGCCCGATGGTGGAGGAGCCACACATTGGTGGAATTTTGCTGAGAAACTCCAAAATTCTTCACCTAGGTCTGCAGGTTGGACCTTTTTTATGGCCAGGGCTATCTCTATCTGTGCTCTGGATTTTCTTAGCTTTAGTCTCTGGAAAATTTTTTCCTTCTTTTTTTGCATTCTGTGTTTTTAACTTATGTTCTTTTTTTTTCCCCCTTTGCTTTTTCTGTTACACCTTAATTAGGAAAGGAAAGTGTTCTAGAAATGTGGATGTAACATGAAGAACAACCTTAGGGTGTCATAGTGACTGCATTTTGGAGACCTCACCCAACAGTGCTGGGAGGTGGGACCAACACAGGCCAGTTTGCTGCACGCTTGTTTTGTGTCAGATGGGACACCAGTGTGTGAACTCGCTTAGTGCCCAAAACCCTGAGTGGGCACTCCACAAAGGTCTGTCTGGTGGGTGAATGTGTTACCGTCTACATTTTACATATAGGGAAACTGAGGCTCATGACTGGAATCAGCCCAGCTCTGTGAACTGCAAAGCCCCTACCCGCAGCCAGTGAGAGACATGACGTCACTGCTGAAACTGGGGGCCTCCCTCAGTCCGAGGAGACCCAGGCACAGGGCATTCCCACCGCCAGCTGCTGCTCGCACTTGCGGTTATTGTTCGTAGCTTTCTATGTGGTTACTGTCTGTCTTCCTTCAAGGGACAGGTCATGTATCCTTTCTCTGTGGAGTCTTCCAAGAACTGTGTCTGCGTCCTTCCTTAGCAGTCCTGGCTGCTCCCCTGCCAGTTAATGTCCAGGGATGTGCTTGGCCAGTGACTCTAGAGCCTGCGTACTGTAAGCACTGAGTCTGTACTTGCCTGCCTGACCTCCTGGCCTAGGAGGCCCTTGAGGAGAAGGGCGACATCTTCCGCCCGAGCACCCAGCAGTTGCTCTGTAAGTGTCTGCAGAGGGAGGGTACCCAGTAGACACTGGCACTGAGTAGAGTCTGCGAGTTAGTGAACCATCTGCTTGACCCCATAGTGATGACTACCAAAGGCTTCCGAGAGTCCCTGCCTGCCAACCAGGTGTGGCTGGACTCGTCCCTCTTCTCTGTGACAAGTGGACGGTTCCAGCCTGAGTGAAAGCAGCCGAGCGGCTGACACCATATCCACCATTCACTCACTGTGTAAGAGGGTTTGATTGTAGGGTTGTTAATCAAGCTGTCAGGTGGAACATGAAGGTCGTATTTATTATATAAGGAGGTATTTTATAAAGAAATTGAGCTGTGGTGATGAATAGATATTGGGCACCAATGATGTTGCCACTATTAATCAAGATATTCATATTTAGCAGTAACAGCTACCAGGAGGGATTGTAAAAGTAAATACACTTCCCCGGCGATGAATTATACCATTTGATGATTAACTTCCCATTAAGTACACTGGCTGTTTACAATTAGAATTTTTTAAAAAAATTAGAAATAAACCTGTATTTAGACAACAGTTATGGTTAGGCATACCAACAGAAGGAGACGTTGCTAATACTTTCAATTAATTCTAAGTAGATTATGGGGTAGAAACTGTGTGCTTCTATGAAATCTGTCCTAATCTAGGCCTCCATTAAAGAAGGGAGACTTTATTTCGTGAGCTCAGAGTCACGTGACTTGCTGCAGCTGACGGGGCCAGGTTAGAATTTGAACTCATCACCTGTACTTCAAAATGTTTCCCAGGTGCTTTGTCATAAATTGTCTCACTTACACTTCGAACGACTCTGTGAGCTGGCCCAGGTGTTGGAGCCGAGCCCCTCTTCTGTCTCAGTGTTGTCATGAGGGGGTCCCCATGACATGGTGCTGAGGGGGACGGGTGGCTGTCCTGGCCACAGAGTCGGGCACATCATAAGCCGTTAGAACAGGTGAACTGTTTTTAAAATGATATTGTCAGTGGCTTGAAGCAAGTAGCTGTATTTGGAAGCTGGTTCTGATACCTGGAATAATCTGGTGGGCCCGAAATGTTGACAAATACACGCTTCCGGAAATGTATTCACAGGCAACACTATTTACCAAAGTTAGGCTTTATTTTGCCCCAAGGCTGAAGTTATAACATAATTTTGATGCAAATACTTATGTTTTCTCTGCCAGGACTGATGAAAAATGAGGGTGTTTTGGGTGAGTCACTTAGCAGTACAACCTTTCCCAGCACTCAGGAGGAGAACTCATCAGCATTCAGTAACCCCACCAGCGTGGAAAAGTCTATTTGCTTTAAATGAGATTTCGCTTGATTGCTATTTTTATTTTGAAAATCCAATTTTAGCTTTTTGTCTCACATAATAACGAGTTTTTTGATAAATGTTGTCACCCTTTATTGTAAGTGTAACGGAGATGCAACAGCTCTTTGCAGGGAGATAGTGCAGTGAAATCAGATGCTGGGAGCCGGTTTGTCATGGGCGCAGATAAAAGCATTCCTTCTTAGTGGGCAGAGAGGAAGAGGCTGCCGATGGTAACTCTGGAGAAATTTGATGCTACCTTTGAAAATCCAGAGGCTGAACTCTGAAATGAATATTGCCACCTTATTTGACGTGGAGTGGCTACAATTGGATAACTGCAACAATGACTTCTGGGTGGGTTTCACTTTGCTGTGGCTGAGAGCCCTGTGCACGCTGTGAGGATTATGGGGAAAGGGGTCCCTTGGCGATCACTTTCTCACTGCGGGTTTCCTTTGGGATGGCAGGAACTGCTTATCGGAGCTCAGGACAGAAAATAAATCCCGAAAGCACCATACAGCTCAAGTGACAATTTGAAAATAACACTCAGAGTACTGCATGGAAGCTGAGGCCCACATTCAGTTAACAAACAGGAACTAATCTGTCAGGCATTGGATGGAGAGCCTATTTCTGAGTTTATTTCACAGCACATTATGACAACATTTTAAAAAATCACAATTCATCTCCATTTAAAAGATATAATCTACATATACTCATGGGAAATACTCAGAGACAAAGCTTTGCTGTATTTTCCCCCTGAAGCTGACCTTGTCCCCCCAAAGGACATTTTTCACACCGTGAAATAGAATTTATGTGACCCCAACGAAATTGGAATAAAAGCCATCACCGTTATCAGTGGGTAAGAAAGCGAGGGCTTGGGAGGATCAGGGCAAAAAAATTCATTCCTCTTGCTATTCAAAAATAAATATGCTGAAGGAGATGCAGGGAGACCCCATAATTCCATAGCATTTGCACCCATTTCTGGTTTGTAGTTCAGAGTGTGAGCTGAGAGTGACGGGTAGCTGTGGGGTGGATGGTGGCCCACACCCTGGTTTGCTGAGACGCCTGGGCCCAGAGGGGAGGGAAGGTGACCTGTCGAGAGTCAAATAGCTGGCCGGGGGCAGGGCTGGGTTTGCATCCTGGTCCATTTTGGGGGACTTTGCCTTTGCTTCTTTAAAACTTTTCTTTTTAATACCACAGTGTGTTGTGTTCTCTCAGTGTCTAGGTTCACATTTGCTTGAGTTTAGAGGAGCTGCAAAATAAATGGCTCTTCAACGGAGACTTCAGCAGTGACTGATGGCAGCAGTTCTCTCGGCTTGGACTCACTTCTTTTCAATTTCGGGAACGTGGACTTGCCTTGACTGTAGAGTCACCGGCTTCTCCAGGGCATCTGTCCCTGTGCATTTGTGATGGTCTTCTTAGACGAGACTCAGTCATCAGAGGTCAAGTTTGAAGGCGGCGTAGGCTTCCTGAACTTGAACATGTGGTCTTCAGTCTCTGAGTGCAGGGAACAAATGCCCTTACAGAGCTGGGGAATTAAAGTAATCAGCGATTCAGGGTGGCTGGGGAAAGCCAGAGCCCTAAAAGGTTGTGTCTGAACATTTGCCACCCACCTGACTAACCCTTGAGGGAAGAAGCTGCCTTGGTCTTTGCTGCCTCCCCAGAATAGGGCATTCATCACCTATTTGAGGAAACGCCAACCACTTCTATGAGTGTTCCCTGTGCTCCAGGCTCTGTGCTAAGGTCTCTGATCCTCCCTCTCCAGGTATAGAGGTCCAGACATGAGATCTGAGAGCTTGAGTCACTTGTCCAAGGTCACCAGCCCACAGTCCCTCAGTCTGGATTCGAACCCAGGCTGTGCCCAACACTAGCAATAAGGGAACAGGACATTTGGGCCCTGGTGCTGCCCCTTGCCCACCTCATCTTCCCCTTGCTCTTGTGTCCGATTCCTATGTGAAAAGAGGCATCACGAGTTATTATTAAACCTGAAGAAATTGAGTCCGTTTGGGGAGATGAACTCCTCTTCTAACCATGATGCCTGTTCTCATCCCTTCCCGGCTCATGTTTTTGTTTTTCTTTTGATTCAGAGTAATGAATGTGGGTGAAAACGGGGGGGGGGGGTCGTTTTTCTCTAGAGCTGGGGTTCCGGAGTTTTCCGGAGCTAAGATCAGAATGCTGCAGTGTTTGTCTGTGTCAGCAGAGGCGAGAATCCCACCCGTGACCAGTTTGGGTGAAGAGAGTGACTTTGGAGGTCCCAGTGACTTAGGCAGCGGAGCCCTAAACGGAGAGAATTCTTCTGGCATGGTGTTACTGCCCCAAGGGCCCCAGACAGCCGTGCCTGGGGTTTGCGTCTGTTTCCTGTAGGTTCCATTCATAAATGTTGGGATTTTCTGTTGACGAGGCAATAATGCACCCTTTGGTTTGGAAGGTGAAGCAATGAGAAACCTATTTGACCAGCCCAGCTGGTGATATTTCAATACCACAAAGTTGTGATTTTTGTACTTTTTAGACTGTAGTTCTTCTAAGTCTTCAGAGCCCAGAGGTTTCCCTGCCCTGCTTTGTCCTGACGTAGGCTCTTTGGGATACAAAAAGAAATACTTACGCAGGATTGAATGACTTCCCTGTAGAAGAGACTTCTTCATAAATGGTTGTTTGAACAAATAACTTTGGGAACTTCTACTTTCTCAAAATTTTTTCCTTGGTGATTATGCATTTGTGTATTAAAGGCACCGAGAAAGCAGGAGAAAGAAGCCTGTTCATTTTACCCTGGCATTTCTCAACCTTAACATCACCCCAAATTTTACTGTGTCTGAAGGGCCCTTCTAGAAATGCGGTTATAGACACTGACAGGTCAGTCACAAAACATCTAATTGGGTAAATTACATTTATTTATCAGCATATTAGTCTACAGAGTCAAAGCCAAACCTTCAGACCAGGGATCAGCAAACATTTTCTCTAACGGGCCAGATCGTATCTGTTTCGGGCCTTGCAGGCCACCCGTTTTATTACAACTCCTGGACTCCGCCGTTACGGCATGAAAACAGTTGTAGGCAACACATACATGGATGGGCATGGCCAATAAAACTTTATTTGCAGAGAAAGGGCAGACTGGATTTAGTCTGCGAGTCATAGTTTGCCCATCCTGTGTCAGATCCTTGGTCTCCAGGTCACCCTGCTGCGCATTCTGTGCTATTCCCTCGGGCCGTAAAGCATGTCTTTATTCGATAATTGCTACTCCCAAACTTGCCTAAAGCACCCCTCCCCCAGAAGCCTGGGACTCCCAGGACAGCTCTTCTGTCCTCCCATAGCTCTCAGTGGCCCCCTCTATCATAGCCCTAAGCAACTATGCTGTCATCACTCGTTTCCTTCCCTGCCCCCACCCCATATGAGCCCTTAGGGAAGAGACCTTCTTGCTAGTGGGCAGCTTTAGCTCTGATACAGGCGCTCACTGTGAGCTGTTGGATGACTATGATGTTGTGATAACTTGATACAGTGTTTTGTTTGGGTGAACACTTAGGGTTAATACTATGTACAGCAGGAGGAAATGCTCTTTCCAAATAAAAATTTCAAGTATCCCCAAAGACACAGATCATTTGGATAAATCTTGGGATGAACTCCACATCCTCCCAGGGTATGTGATTCTCTGGTGAAGGAAGGAATAAATGAGGCTACTATGCACCATGGTAAATTATGCATATAGAACAGAAAAGCTGAGTGAAAATGATAATTTAGGGGGCAATGGGGAAGTATTTGAAAGATCTGAAGGCGTATTTTTCTCCTTCTTTCTCCATGTATTAGAGATTAAATGATACAGACCCTTTTCTCTTTTCACTCAGGCCTTTTAAATATTTTTCTGGTAATTTCTCTTCATATTACATGACTGCTCTAATTACATCTCTAGTTTTAAGATAATAGAACTGCATTTTTAATGTGCTCTCTACTGTATCTCAATTTATGATATCCCTTCTTTCTTGCACCTTCTAAAAATTTTTAACTGACTTAATATTAAAATAAAGTAGGTGAATTAAAAGGGAATGAGCCTCTAAAATCGCAGATCCAACCCAAATGCTCATTCAACAACTGGCCTCTCCTTCTCTGAGGCCAAGATGGCCTTGCTCTCACCTGTCTCCCTGATGGGAAGCCCCACTGACTTCCAGGTGTGGCCATGATCCTGAGCTGGCTGGTGAGGAAGGAAAGGAAAGGCTGGCTTGATACCCCGTAAGGTCTGAACTGCACTCATCTAGAAGAGACACCATGACTTTCCCATAGTCCAGTGCTGGGAATCCCATAATCTCTCAGCAGTTTGGCCCCTGCTGCTGCTGTCCCTGGGAGTGGGGCAGGGTATAGTGTCTGTCAGAGTCCTAGCAGGCAGAGCAGGTCTTATCTCAATGTCATTGCTGACGAATGGGGTGACCTTGGGAGAGTCACTTGACATCTTGGCCTTCAGCCTCTGGATGATTCCATCTGTCTGGAGTGATCGATCAGCCTCCTGTGTTGTCTTCGATGTTAGCAAATAAAACTCCATGTACTCAGTAGAATGTTAAATACCACCATGCCTGTCTCTCACTCTGACCTTAGAAACGGGGTAGAAGAAAATTGCAGTGATTTTAAAGTATTGACAATGGAAATAATTGGATAGCACATTCATGATCCTGATTAAAGCACAGGGCCTTTCCCCAAGGAGCTCGTATATGACTAAAGGAAGTGGACACAAACCCAGGACTGTGGGGCTGGAGGATAATGGCATGTATAAAGTACTGTGGGGTGTGGAGGAAGGCATCACTGTCTGTCTGGAACGGGGACTAGGCAGTCAGGAAGGTGTTCCCAGGTGAGGTCATGATTAACTTGGGTGTTTAAGGATGACCTGGTGTTCACCAAATCATAGGGCAGGATTCCAGGATTTCCTCACAAAGAGAGTAAACTTTCTGATAATGGTCAGGTTTACAGACGCAGAACTAGGGGAATAACAGGGGGTTGTGCTTCCCCAGCCAGCCACTCAGAAGAACATTTAGTGTAGCTGTGGACACCTGCACATGGAATTCATCATACAGATTGCTAAACATAGATCATGGTTGTGATTCTTCCATATTTCCATTGTTACACTAACTTTTGTTAAGTACGAAAGATGTACTTAATAGACAAATAAACAAAAACAACCGAATAGCAGGAGAGGCTGTGCAGGAACTACCATGAAGGGACAACCCTGCTGAGAGCAGTGATGTTTCAGCACCAAGGACAGCAACACGCGGCGTGTCCTAGTCCAGGACCTGGAAAATCCTCTGCTGATAATTAGCAGGTGTTGAATGTGGTAAATGTGGTAAGGAATGACATTGTTTTGCAAAATCTGTGTTCATCATGTCCTCAGGACTGCACCCAAGCTTGGTCAAACCATCGCAGATTAGACTCTGATACCCTGTGCTGGAGGCCAAGTGTCTCAGGGTCACATTCCATTGGTATACATAGACCTCTCGGTGTTGGGATCAGACCACAAGGGTTCTCCTGCTCCTGAAACGGGTGGAAGGCCATGCTTACTGTGGTTTTTTTTTTTTTTGCCAGACAGTTGGCCCAAGGTTATAGTTTTACTTGCAGTTCCTTTATATATGAGGAATTTTCTGTGCCTTTTCCAGGTCATAGATAATGATCACAGAACCCTTCTCTAATAGACCCACAGATCCCACATTTCCAAAATGGCTATTTTTTTTTTTCTGTGAGATTAGTGGTGATATTAGCTGCCAAATTCTGTAGAATATAGAGCGCCACTCATTTAGTACTTGGCAGGCCACTCAGTGTCATTTGTGGTGTCTGTCCCCTAGAAACTCAGGATGATGGACTTGGCCTTTGACTGACTTTGACAAGTCGATAGAGTTTTCTCCATTCCTCCCTTAATGTGTCCAGCCTCAGCCGGAAGTGAAGCTGAGGTCTGAGCCTCCAGCAGGACTCTGGATGTTATTGGAAGCATTAGCTGAAGTAACCCCTTTACCTTTACTTTGGAAGTGAGGGCTCACTTTCTTGAAGGAATTTTTGGATGTTTGTGGTCATAAATCCTGAGTTTTTCATTCCCACTTAGCCAGGCTGTTGACTGGGAAGCCTTTGTGTGTGGACTTGATTCTCCGAAGAGACCGAATGGATATTCCTATTTGTCTGTATAGTCATAGCTAGAAAGATTAACAAGAGACTCTCCATGAAATGAGACCAATGATCCTATGTGTAGCGTCTCTGGTCTGGTTGGGCTTGTGCCTTTAAAACAAATTGCGTGTGATATTTCAAAACAAGCTCACTAGAGTTCATTGTGTCCATGGACCTTTGTGGGTCACTGCTGGGGTTGACATAATCAGGGCAAGCTTTATGAGTGTGTGACGTGTGCAGTCACACTGGACCCCTTGCTCAGAAGGGCCCATGTTTGGTTTAATGCCCTGCTGCCCACCTTCTGAAGTTCTTAATTTTTGAACGAGGGGCCCCACATTTCTATTTTGCACTCAGTTCTATAAATTATGTAGCTAGTCCTGGACGTAATCTAGTGCAGAAAGAGAATAACAACTTGAGTACAGGGACCTTGTAGAGACTTGAGGAATTCTAAGTCTGTAGAAGGTACAATGGATTTTGTTTTTAATCCTCACCTGAGGATATTTTTCCATTTATCTTCAGATAGAGTGGGAGGGAGAGGGAGAGGAAGGGAGGGAGGGGGAGAGAGAGAGAGAGGGAGGGAGGGAGAGAGAGAAACATCGACGTGTCGATTAGTTGCCTCCCGCACGACCCGACTAGGGCCGGGAACCGAACCATAACTGAGGCATGTGTCTTTGCGACTCTTTGGTCCATGGGCCAGTGCTCTAACTGCTGAGCCAAACTGGCCAGGGTGAGGGTACAATGGATTTTAACAGGTGTTCTATCCATTAATAAAGGTTGCACAACTGTCCTCCACAGTACACAGTTTTAGCATAAGGCCAGGGACAGACAGAATGAAAGTTAAACGCAAAGACAATAAGTGGTCTGGTGGTTCTCCATCCAGTCTTTTTTTTTGCATTTATCTTTAGAGCGGGAGGGAGAGAGGGAGGAAGAGAGAGAGAACCATCAATGTGAGAGAGACACATCGACTGGTTGCCACCCACACAACCCCAGCTGGGGCCGGGGACAAACTGCGGTACATGCCCTTAGCGGGAACCAAACCCGGGACTCTCCAGTCCGCAGGCCGACGCTCTAACCACTGAGCAAAACTGGCCAGGGCTCCATCCAGTCTTATTCCTCACTCCCCCACACCCCTAACCCAGCCTTTGAGATCTAGAGCCCAGGAGGCCACTAGGAGGGCTCACAGTCCTGCTAGGTGACAGTAGGTGAGTGTCCCACATGTTACTGAGCAGGGTGGCAAGCTGGATGTCTCTGGGCATAGGATTGGCAAGTTACTGGGATGAGGGATGCTTCTTGTGGAACTTCAGGAGGGGGCTGTCTGGAGCTGTGAGAATTTGGAGAGAACTGCTGGAGGCCCTTTCCCTCCCCACGGGGTGTGAAGGAAAGGCTGAGTTGGCCAGAGGCCCGATCCCAGCAGCTGGCCCTCACGGGCAGGCCTGTCTCCTCTGTCTGCTGAATTCAGGCCCTCTGCACCTTCGCCTTCGATGTTTGCAAAGTAATTTTTTATTCTTATATCATTGATGAATACACATACTTTTCTACCTTTTAATCTTTATGTATAATTATCCACCCTCATAAATGCTCTCCACAGTACTCCTCACTGGAGGTGGGGTTATTACAAATTGTTAGCAGCAGGTAAGCTGAGGTACCCAGAAAGGAAGGCCAAATGTTTGTTAAAACCTCATACCTGTACAGGAGGCAGGAAGGTAATGGGAGAAGGCAAGGTTGGGCATCTCCTGCTGGCACTTACAAGGCCATGTTCTAGAAGAGCGACGCCCCTCCCTGTCCTGCCACCGGCACACACGCCACTTAGCTCCTTCTGAAATCTGGAGGTTTAAAACCTCACATCATTGTCACCTTTGATTTTTAGCTCCGGCTTAAATCTCTAAGCATGTCACTATCAGAGATTCTGTCTATAGAAACCTTTGAATGTGAACCTCAAAGTGATCCTCCCGGTGTGCTTTCTCCTCTTCTCTTGTGCAGTGACGCCACCGGCAATAAGCCATTCTGCTACCAGGAAAAGCAGATCTCTTTCATCTGCCTGTCCTTGTTAGATTATATGGGGCTCTAAGTAAAATATTCTAGAGACATTTTAGGGCCTGCTGTTGTAACTGCAGGGGTGTTAAGGACCGGTGGGCAGAACACAGGGTTGGGATCTGTAGAGTGGGGTTTGAATCCTGACCCTGCCACTTAATGGTCATATGCTCTTGGGCAAAACATTTAACATCCTTGGGCCTCGGTTTTCTCATCTGTAAAATGGGGAATCTCTGTCCAAAAGAAAAGAAAACCCTCCACGGCTGTCAGTGGGACCACGGGGGACAGTGTCTGGTGTGGTTTGCTTCTTGATTGAGGTTGGTGGAAGCTGAAGAAAACACTCCCTGTATGGAGTTGGATTTGTTTTCATCAGTTATGGTGACCTCACTCAAGGACAGTTGTGCGGAGCTCATAAGGAGCCAGAACACACGCTGCTCTGGGGGATGGAGGGTAACCCGAAGCGTGGGCAGCAGCATCTCCATCCTCGGAAAGAGAAGCAGAGCCCGTGCGGCTTCAGTGAGCAGGGACAGTGTTAGGGGACAATCGTGTAATCTTCAATGTCTCGTTGTAATGTGAGATCACATCAGATTAATGATTTTAAAATGAGTATTTTTCTGCCTTCTGGCCATATTTAATGTTCTAACATCTTTTCTCTTTTCTTTTTTTAACATCATCAACAGCCACATCATCATAATACTACTCAGTTTAGTAATTTTGGTTTTATAACCACGCTGAGCCATCCAAACCGTTAAATGGACTTTGTAATCGGGTATCCAGGGAGCCCCTTGGAAGGAGATGTGCTGTTTTCAGTCTGTTTCCACATCGAACTGACCGAGGACATAGACTTGGAGACACACTCTCTGTTCAGCGGTGCGTGTTGCGGGTGCTGGGTTCAGCCTCCTCTGTGGACAGTGGAGAGCTGGGTTTGGGTGTCGGGGTTTTGCAATTAGGGCAAGTTATATAATTTCTCTGGGCCTCCGTTTTCTGATATTTAGGGATAATGATGGATTTTGATACCTGTCTTCACAAGGCTGTTGTGAAGATTGAGAGAAAAGGTATGTCAAGTGCAGAGCTGGCAGGGATGAGGAGCTCCGTAAGTGTTAGCTGTTCTGCCTCTACTGTTACTGTGCAATATATCTGACCTGCTGTTTCCACCCTGAATGTTGGAGGGTCCTCGGATGCAGCTGCACTGAGGGGGTTGGCTTGCAGGGGGTTTGGATTTATTTGGGACCTGCCAGCAGCCTTCCAGTGAATTCATTCCCTCCCTGTAAATTTTCCTTAGACTGTCTTATGCCATCCATAATCACAAAACCTGGGAAGCTTTTTTTTTTTTTTTTTTTTTATTCCCTGTCAGTCAGCAGTGCCAAGTGACTCAAGAGTGGGTGGTCCTTCATCCTCCCACTTCCAGAAAGTTCTTTTAAAGACTGCTTGGGGGTGGAGGGGAAGACTTTAGCTTTTGAACACAAATGATGTGTTTTGACAAAAACATATCACGGTGGTGAGTTTATGCTAAAGGGGAAACGCTTGCTGTTAAAGCAGGCTTATTTCTCCTTCTGCACACAGGGCGTTGACACAGTTTCTCCATCAGCGTGTGGGTGACGGCTTTTGACTGAGTCGGGGCTAGTGCCGTATGCCCACAAATCTTGGGTAAGACCATGGAGACCACATCAATACCCAAAGACACTCTTGCGGTGTTTAAAAAATCAGGGACCTAACAGAGGATGCAGTGAGCACCTGCTTTTGAGGGTCAGAGCCTCAGGTCCCAGCACTGCCACCACTGTGGGGTCTTGGGCAAACGACTCGTCTCTTAGCGTGTTCCTTCCCCAGTAAAGTGAGGACTGAGCACAGGAGACAGGAGGCTGCCTTAGCTCTGCACCTGCTTTTCCCCACACCCAAGGTCCGTGTGTGCTCACCCCATGCTGGCTATGGTTTGTTCTCAGGGACCTCCAGGTGACTCAGGAGGGAGTAGAGGAGTGACAGATACGCACCGATGTCCGCAGCTGGTGTGAGGCAAAGCTGCCTTCAACTGAGCAGGTGTTGTGGAGCCAGAACCGCTTACCCCTCAGGGAGAGTTCAGTCACGAAGGGGAGGAGGGATCTAAGAATTATGGACAGCGAAACAGTGTTAGTTGCAGCCCTATTGGACTATCCTTCAAATGTCCTTCCTCCTGTGACTGTGACGAGGAGGCTATTTGTGACTATAGTTAGTATTTATTCAGCAACTAGCCTTGGCAGGCTTTGTGCTAAATCATTCACACCCATTTTTTGATGAGGGCATGGGGCTCGGAGGGATGCAGTGATGCTCCCTGGTCACATGGTAAGTCGGTGAGGCTGGTTCCAGCCGAGGTGGAAGGACTTTGGTCCCTTGAATTCAGCGTCAGTGGCTGTGGGAGAGTGAGGCTGCTCTGGGTAGGAGTCATGCTGTGCCCGGTTACAGTGGGAGAAAATAGGCAGGAGGGTATTTGCACACCTTCTTGCAAATTGCATATTGTGCCCAGCAGCTTGTCCAGGGGCCAGTTTTTCTGGAATTAACTATGGGTTCTCCTCTGTCCCTGATGGTATCATCATAACATAATGATAATAAACATTTGAACCCTAATTGCTAGGCACCTTGTAAACATTTTTCAAACATTATCTCATTTGGTCTTCATAACAGCCCTATCAGACAGGTCATGATTATTCCCATTTCCAGGTGAGGAAACAGAGTCACCTGCCTGAGGTCTTGGGACCAGTGGTGACCATCTGACCTGGACAGCCTGTCTCTAGAGCTCCCACCCATGACCACTAGTCTGTGCGCTCGGGGGGGGGGACCCCCAACCTGGAAGAATGTTCTCCATCAGGACTGCCTTAGAGCGTGTTGCTGGGAATGTCAGCACCGTGGCCTGAGAACCTGGGCTCACATTCGTGTTCCCCCACGTATAGACCATGTGGCCACGGACAAGTCATTGCTTTTCTGTGCCTTGGTTTCCTCTTACGTAAGATGGGAGAAGAGTACCCACCGCACTGGGATCTTGAGCTCAGTGTCTGACCCGTAGTCAGCTCACAACATATAGGAGCTATTGTCAAAATCACAATCGAGAAGCAGGGGTGCAATGGTGGGCTATCTCCTAATTGCCAAAGCCCGAACCCACCTCTCCTGCCTTTCTCCCATGTCCCCATCTTCCCAGCGTTTGGTCTGGAATATTCCTCCTGGCTGTCCCTTCCTCTCTACTTGATGGCCACATGGAGGGGGCCCTCACCACTTGAGTTTCCTGTGGAAGGGCTGCCCTCTGCCTGCTTGCTCATGGTTGTGTCCTCTGGTCATTTCCCACGTGGCCACCAGGTCACCCTGCCAGCAAAGCACATCTAACCCGTCACTTTGCTAAAAAGTCCAGAATGGTACCCGGTCACTTACTGCCAGCTGTTTTTGAACCTTAGAGGGGATTAGAATCATTTGGGGAATTTGCCTGATATGCGCCTTCTGGGGTCCCACGCCCAGAGGTCTGGTCCTAGGTCTGGGTCAGGCCCGGGAGCCTGCTGCCTGGCCGTTGCCCCAGGTGACGCTGATGCGTGAGATCAGGGCTGAAACACTGACCCGTGAGGATGTGGTTCAGGTTCCTTAACATACCCCTCGGCCTGGCTTATTTCCGCCTCCCTGTCTTTGTTAGGCCAGCCCTCTGTCCCCTGCCTCTGTTGCCCTTTCGCCTGGCTTCGTGTTTTAAGATTGAGCTCTAAGAGAGACTGACATGAAGACACAGTGACGGAGTTAATCATCATAGTATCTAGTGTTCACTGAAGGCGTATCGTAAGCACGTGGGTTACAGGTGTTAACCCATTTACTCTTCTAGCCCCGTGAGGCCAAGGCCATTATGGTCTCCACTTTGACAGATGTGGAAAGCGAGGTGTTGGGAGGTTGAGTGGCTTGCCCCAGGGAGAAGCCCGGGTAGTCCAGGTCTTGGTGAGTGGGGGCGCCATCTCTTGGACTATTGCAGGACTGCCTTGGGTTGTCACCGTGTCACAATGATTGGAGGACGCTGTTGGCATTCGGAGTGCAGAGCTCAGGGTGACGGGCATCCTGAGGTGTGTAAGTCAGCCTGTTTATGGAGACTGTCCCGCATCCCTCGCGCACAGCGGGTACGTCTGCTGCACCCTCATTCGTGCGGGTGAGAAACCTGATCATAAGGGTTTCAGCCTGGAATCTAAGTTCAACACACATTTTTTTATTTCATGGTTTTAATGAACAATGAAGTTTTCTAGAGCATGACTACCATAAATCATCAAGAGTTATTCAATGTTTCGGAGGCGTCCCACCATTGAGGGCCACATTAACAGCCGTTAAGACACACGGTCACGGGAATGTCAAGTCCAGCATAGGGAATATAGTCAGTGGTGTCAAATGGGTACTAGACTTGTAGGGGTGATCACTTCATACGTTATAGAAATGTCTAATCACTCTGTTGTGCCCCTGAAACTAATATAATATAGTATGTCAACTGTAATTGAAAAATAAAAAGACACACCTGTGTCTGCCCATGTTTGGAGCTGTTGAATTTTTGGTGATTCTACACAGAGGTACAAGCATTCGACTGTGTATGTTTTTAGTGTAGTTGTGCTTTGGTGTTTAGTTACTGAAATGTATGTTATTTTATTATAGTAAATGTATTTAAATATATTATGCAATGTATTTTATTTTATTATAAACCAGTTGTCTTTGATTCTCTTTTATATTATAGGTCAGGCGTACTACTGATTTTCTTTTATGTTATATGTTGATATTATCTGAGTTTCATTTCAGGATAGTAAAGGAGACATCACCAAATGATTATTGAAAAAGGAGGTGTTTGGTCTCATCAGATTAAAATCCTCTTCTCTAAAAGTCAGGGGTGGGAGGGCAGTGAGTTCTCAGGAGGGGCAGCTAACGGATGGAGGATGGATCCTCACTGGAAAGTTGTTAAAATACAACTTGAGCTTGGAATGCCTTTGCTAGACCTCAGCTTGCCTCCTGCCCACACATCACAGCCCTCCCAGTTCTCTTTGAGATGTTAATTTGTTGCTAAGAAAATTATCTTGTCACTGACAAACGGAATCTGGAAGAATCAGCTCTTCTTATAAAGTGGTTCCTATGGTATCTGCAGGGCTTTGTCAGTTTGCAAGTTATGAATATTTATGTCTCAGAAAAAATTACTCATTTAAATTGCATTTTCGGTAATTTCCCACTTAATTTCACATGGAAAATAATGACATTTCCAGCCCTTGCCTAGGTGAATGTCTTCAGAGATGGCAGTTTTTGCTCATAGGCTGAAGGGGCACCGGGATTTTCTGAATTCCACGCAGATGCAATCCTGCTGCTGCAATTGTTTTTATATAAAATAACGCATGTGCCCGGTACATTATCGACTGAACAGAAATGCCAGATGTGATTATGGTAAATTAGACCTTTTGCATTATTTATGAGATCCAATGTAAAACGGATTTCACTTTCCCCCACTGATGTTTGTATCAAAGCTGTTGTGGGACTTGTTAGTAAACAATTTTAAAATTTATTATACAAAGGGTTATGTTTTAAAGTTCATTCTAGCCCAGCTTTCCTCATCTCCATCCATGAGTTCTTCAGGCAGAAAAGGGGATCTGTTAAAAGTGTCATTGGCCATGTGTTGGCTGGCCTGAATAAAGTCCCGGAGAAGCTGAACTTGGGGACGGCAGGAATGTCTTCATGTCGGCCCCAAGTCGGCTGGTCCCAGCCATGGTTGTTTGCGCATCTACGGGAAGGTGTGGACATCTATCGCTCCTCATCCCTTCTCAGTTTCTGTAATGCCTGACTCCAGTGTGCATCCACCTTCTTCATTTTTTCCATATCAACACTTATCAGAAGTGTTCTTTTTTTTTTCTTCCTGGTACCATTATTTCCCTCTGGTCTTATACCGATCTCTCGAGGGAAGCAAGGAAGGATGAGCTCACAGATAAAATTTCTTCCTTGAGCTGTGTATGTTGATATTTCGGCAAGTCATCATGATAACATCTTACACTTGTTCGGAATCTTAGTTTCAGAACTGCTTCTATGTCAGAGTTTCTATCTTTGATCCGCAGGCTGCTGTCCTACGAGTGGGTACGGGCGGGACAGGGGTGCGTCACTGAGCCCATCTTTCCAGATTCACGCCTCCATTTCTTAGTTTTCTGCACATTCTTCGATGGCCCGTTATTTTTCCTACCCCGTTTCCTCACTGTCTCCAACCTGAAGTTAAACGTTCCTGCCTTTGGGTGTTGGAGACTCACTTGGGAACTCGGGCTTTGATTAGTCAAGTGATACTGCATGTGTCTTTGGGTACACTCACGATGAAAATCGGAACGGCATGTGCAAAATTCCAAGGAAAGAGAGATCTCAGAAGCTAAATTGATGCCATTTTCTTATCAGACTCTTCTTTTTTTAACCTAAAAGATCTAAAAGGCTGGTTCTGTTCTTTACCTGTGCATAACAAGGGAGGGGGTGAACCACCACCTTTATGTGTCTGTCTTTGTAATGCGTAAAAGGGCCCCCTCCTAATAGACCCTTTGCGGCTCTGCCAATGGACCGCACGCGGTCTGAGACAGTGCGCCCACCATAGCCAGACAGGCCTGACTTCTGTTTGCTGGCTTAGTCTTTCCAAGGGCATTTTAATGTGTCTTGACTCCTCTTCGTGTGAACCAAATAGGGCCAGCTGCCTGGTGTGAGGCCAGAGCCTCTGGCTTCCCGTGGCCCAGGGTATTTCTGTTAACCAGCTGGAGGCTGCTGGTCAGTGGAGAATGTGATGGACCAGCCACTCTGTGGGGCTCTGTTTGCCGACTTACACCGTTTGCTCACGTTTCATGCTTCTGTTCCAGTATGTTTGGACAATGAAATTCAGTTGGCCCATTTCTAGCACGTTCACTGGCTTTGTTCTCCTGCTCTGGGACTGAGCCTCACATGGAATCATGTAAAGGAAGAGTCAGCTGGGGACACAGTGGAATTCAAGGGTTGGTATCTGTGGTTTCAAGGCCGTGGTTTTGCCTGTCAGGCCTGATTGGTGCCGTCATCCTCAGCCCCAGGCCTAGTGAGGCCTCCCTGCAGCACATACGTCTGGTTGGCAGGGTCACTCACCAAAGCCTTTACTCTTCGGCCGACTTGCCTGAATTAGTGATGGCTACGGCCATGAGCTCCTAAGGGCCTGGCTCCTTACACCTGCTGTGGGATAGATGCCTTTATGAAATGTATCTATTTCTCTTATTCCTGGCCCCCTACTTTTTGTGTCCTCCCCTTTTTCTTTTTTTTTAAATCCTCACTTGAGAATATGTTATTGATTTCAGAGAAAGAGGAAGGGAGGGAGAGCGAGAAAATCATTGATCAGTTACCTGCAATGCGCACCCTAACTGGGGATCAAACCTGCAACCTTTTTGGTGTATGGGACGACACTCCAACCACACGAGCCACCCAGCCAGGCCCCCCTTTTCCTTTTTAAGGCCTTATTTCTGGTCTTCTCTTTTTATTTTCCTTCTTGACCTCTCCTTGACTAAGGGTTATATTTCCTATTTGGTATACATTTAAAAAAAAACAGTACCTTTTAAAAAAAATTATGGAAATCTTTAAACATATACAAAACAGAATCATAAAATCATGCAAATTCAACACTTATTAACTCTTGGCCAAATCTGGTTTCATCTGTACCCCCAATATTCCCCTCCTCTGCCCCCGGATTGCTTTGAAGCAATTCTCATGCATCGTATCTTATCTCTCGGTATTTCAGTGTGCACCCCTAAAGGAGAAGGACTCTTTCTTGCTCCCTCTCTTTTTTTTAGATGAAAGACTATTATAGGAGAACATCAGAGAAACTTGGTTCTTCAGAGGCCAGCAACGGTCATTAAAAGCAGCATTTTTCAAAGTGTAGTACACGAGGTAATTGTGGTGGCATGCAATAGCTAAAAAATTCTGATCTATTTGTTTTTCTGAATCTATCTATTTTATGGGACTGATACTAATGTTAATAAAGAAATGAATCAATTTAAAAACAAAAGTATTAGGTAGTTATATGTGGAATCTAAAGAGCAAAATAAAAGAATAAACAAAACAGAAACAGACTCATAGATACAGAGAACAGACTGATGGTTGCCAGAGGGGAGGGGGCTGGGGGACTGGTGGAAAAGGTGAAGGGATTAAGAAGTACAAATTGGTAGTTACAAAATAGTTTCAGAGATGTAAAGTACAGCATAGGGAATAAAAATAAAAGTATTAGGTAAATAGTAGTGTAGGACAAGGGTTAGAAAACTATGACCTGAGGGCAAATTTGGCCCACTGCCTGTTGTTTTTGGTAAATAAAGTTTTATTGGGACACAGTCTTTCTCATTTGTTTATGGATTGTTTATGGCTGCTTTCAGGCAAGAATGGCAGAGCTGAGTAGCTGGACCAGAGATTGTCTGGTTTGCAAAGTTGAAATCATTACTCCCTGGCCCTGCACAGGGAAATGTTTGCCGATCCATGGTCTAGGAAATATATGGGTGGAGCACCTGTCAGGACCTTGGCACACGAATGGCTAACGTTTGGGAAATGCCCGTCAGACCCAGCCTCTTGCATTATAGCTGACGTAGCTAAGACCCAGAGAGGGAAGGGTTGCCCTGGGTCACACAGCTGGGGCTGGCAGTCCATCCTGCAGCCCGGTCCTCCCATCCGTACGCTTGCTTTTCCTAGCATAAGATGCTGCCCCAGGCCTGTGTTAATATCTCTGAGCATTTCGGGTCGAGTCTAGGCCTTATGTTGGGCAGCCGTTCATTCCAGAGCAGAAACCATTTCTAGTTTTCAGTAAGTTAGAACAAAATTGTTTGTATTAAGTTTCTGTTGCTGTAGCCCCTCAAATTATTACACCAACTAGGAGAAAAGTAATTTCAGTGACATAAGAACCGTAGTTGTGAAGTTGAATCATTTACCACCAAAGAAAATACACGGAGGGTCTCCTCACATAGAGCACTGAGCTGATTTTACTGAGATGTCAGTTTCATCTCTAGCTTTCGTGGCAGATATCCAGCTGAGAGGAAAGCATCGAGAGAAAATAAAATGTAAGAGATCTCTAGCACATACTTGTGGTGTTCTCATTTCAGTGTCTATTCCTGCCAGCTGTCCAGCTAGGAGCAACGCTACGGAGAGAACTGTTGTGGGGTAGTCACATCATCCGATTACTTAGGGTTGAATAGCCATGAGATTATATTGACCCATAGCCTTTTCTGATATTCCCACATTTTAGGCAAGTGCTTAAGAAAATAAGATTTCTTTTGGTTGAGATTTTAAGATTTTGAGGTGAAATATTTGTTCTTTACTTATCATCCAAAATTATTATTATTATATTATGTGGTCCAGGCAACCTGCTAAGATGCTTCTGTGGATTACTTAGAATGACACCAATTCTGTAGCAGCTGGGCTACATTGAGCAGTTGAGCACTTGAAATACGGCTGGTATCCATCGAGGTGCCGTGCTAATGTGAAATAGGATTGTGGAGACAAAGTACAAGAAAAATAGTGGAAAATATATCATAGCTTAAGAACACTGATTTACATGCTGAAATGATAGTATTTTGGAGTAATAAATATATTATTGAAATTAATTTTATCTGTTTTTTTTCCTTTTTTTTCTTTTTTTCTTTATTGATTTTAGAGAGAGAGGAAGGAAGAGGGAGAGAGAGATAGAAACATCGATGAGAGAGAACATCGACTGGCCGCTTCCTGCATGCCCCCCACTGCGGATTTGGCCCACAACCTGGGCATGTGCCCTGATTGGGAATCGAACCGGCGACCTCTTGGTGCGTGGGTCGATGCTCAACCACTGAGCCGCACCGGCCAGGCTGTTTCTTTTTACTTTTTAATATAGCTGTCAGAAAATGTAAGTGACACATGTCAATTAAATTAGACATTGCCATTTGCCAAGGTCGCACAGCTAGCAGGTGGGAGGGGTGGGCTTGTACATGACCTGGCACCCCTGTATCCCGAGTGGTCCTTTACTGGAATTTTAATCATTCATTTAAAAAGAAAGAGCATTGTGCCTGGCCGCTGTGGCTCAGTGGCTGAGCATTGTCTCATGCACTAGGAGGTCCCGGTTCCATTCCAGGTCAGGGCACATGCCCGGGTTGTGGGCTTGATCCCTAGTAGGGGGTGCGCAGGAGTCAGCCGATTGATGTTTCTCTCTCACATCGATGTTTCTATCTTCCTCTCTCTGAAATCAATGCAAACATTTTTTTAAAAAGAAAGAGCATTGTGAGAACATTTATAACCATGTTTAAAGTCTCTCTTGGATCCATTCTATGTTCTTTTCCATATTGTGCCTGAAGTTTGAGGCGATGTATTTCTCCCCCTTGCATAGACCCACCGCTAGCCTGCCTGGATGAATGGGAGTTGGTGTAAGGCTCCTGGTGGCAGTCTTCCAGGCCAGCAGTGAGGAGAAACGTGCATTTGTCTGAGTTGCCTCGGGAGTGACAGAGACCAGGCTCCGTGCACCGTTGCACCATACGGAGAGTGGGCCATGGAGCATGGTCACTAGTGAGTGCTGATGGCGTCAGGGGAAATTGACAAATCGCTGCTCTCTGTAATTTCATCACGGGAGCCGTGAGATGGAGCCGCTTGACGGAGAGCATTTCCACAAGATTACTTTGGATTACCTTCCCTGGTGTATCTGTTCTCACGACACTTAGTCATTACCCTGAAAAGTGATCTACAGCCCAGCTGGCTGAGTGACTGCCTTGAGTCCCCTGTCACTTGAGTCTGGTGATTCAGAGCCCCATCTCCCTTTTATTTTGGTTAATCCTCACCTGAGGATATTTTTCCATTGATATTTTTAGATAGAGTGGAAGGGAGGGGGAGAAAGAGGGAGAGAGAGAGAAGAAGAGGAAGAGAGAGAAACATCGATGTGAGAGAGACATCGATTGATTGCCTCCTGAATAACCCAGACTGGGCCGGGGATCGCACCTGCACCAGGTATGTGCCCTTGACCAGGAATTGAACCTGAGACCCTTCAGTCTGCAGGCTGACACTCTCACGGCTGAGTCAAACTGGCCAGGGCCGGAACCGCTTTTGAAGTTGGGGTAACTCAGTGTTACTGACTCAATTTGGTGGTGCATTTCCTCTACTGTTTTCTGAAAAGACTGAGTAGTGAGTGTGTTCTATAACTTCTTTACTTGGTTAATCATGTTTACCAACTGCCCTTTAAGATGCTGGTGTTCCTCAGGGGCCTTCGGGGAGAGCTGGGTCCCCAGCAAGCCCGCTCACCGGCTTGGGAAGGCTCCTGCTGCGTGGGAGGCACTGGAGTGTGAGTGGCCTGTGCTGGGCCCTGGATAGCCCGCAGTCTGACCAGGGCCTCGGGCGCACCTCCGCCTCCCCTCCCCCGCCTTCACCAGCTCGGAAATACCTGGTCCTAGTCTCAGTGTGGCCTAGCTGGTGCCAGGCCTCTGTTACTCACCTGCCGCTGCCCTTGGTGGTGAGTGGCAATCTGGGGCCCTCAGGTGGGCTCTCCTCTGCTTCTTCCATTTTGGATGGACGTACCCACTTCCGGGCTATACAGGGTTCCTTGCCTCGTGTTAGAACATTCCTGTGTGGGTGGTAATACATTTCCCCCAGTTATACCAGTATACTTGGTGAATGGATGTTTGATTTGCCATATTGAACCGAGGGCTAACACAGTTTTCAGAGGATTTCCAGATACGCATTGAAATAACTGCAGACCCCGGACGATGCAGGTCAGAGTGGGAGATAGTTTTGGCCCTTGGAGAAGCCCTGTAATAGGGTCAGTGGTCCATCGGGCCTCACCCTCCTGCCCCACTGTTCGCACCTGGTGACTTGCTGCCCACCAAGGCTCTGGTTGGGGCTGTGTATCCAGGGACAGAGAGAACTTTCTACAGAACTTGTAACTAATGAAAATACAGGTTGAAAGTAATTATTCCTGTATCCATCCTGTACCAAGCGAGGCTGAAAGGAGTTCACCCATTAAATTACATTTTCAGTGTTCTGTTCCAGTGTATGTCCCTTTACAGCTTTATTTAAAGAAAGCGTAATGTACACGGCTTTTAGAGCTGATGAAAGAAAGACAGGAGCCTTAGTCATTTAGGTAGAATCTCTCATCTCGTCATCTGCTCCAAGAACAAAGACATTTTAAATCTTGGATGCAGGCAGTCTCTTGGATTATATTAATGGAACATAACCTTAATAGACCCCTCCAGAGGATAAAGTAAAGGTAGATGAGCTCTTCCCAAGATCTTTGATCTTAAACTTTTTATTATTTTACTGTATATATTTTCTCTGCTCTTCTCCTTTATCACTTTACCAGTATCTAAGGAGTTTAAAAAATTCAAAATCCCTTTAGAGGTGAATATTGCATGTGTCTCTTTTTTGCTGTAGGTGGATTTTTGCTCATTGAATCTGAGATGTAGTTAGCATGTGTTTATTGAGCATCTACTAAGCACCATGCACTGTTCTAGGCCTTTGGACTCCATCAGTGAACAGGAGAGAAGAGTCATGTCCTGGTGGGGCTTATAGTCTAGTGAGGAAAAGACAGATAATAAGGACAAGCATGATAGCCCTGGCCGGTTGCTCAGTGGTTAGAGCATCAGCCCTCGGGCCAAGGAGTTGCGGGTTCCATTCCGGTCAAGGGCACGTACCTTGGTTGCGGTTGGATTCCTGGCCCTGGTTGGGGTCGTGTGGGAGGCAACCAATCGATGTGTCTCTCTTACATCGATGTTTCTCTCTCTCTGTCCTTCCCACTCTATCTGAAAATCAATGGAAAAATATCCTCGGGTGAGGATTAAAAAAAAAAAAAAAGGTAAGCATGATAAATAAGAAAGGCACAACATTTGTAGCAGATGATAAGTATCATGGAAACAAAGAGTGGAGAGGTAAGGAAGATTAGGAGAACCTGGGTATGTAGGGATGGTGGGGATAGGAAGGTACTAGTCCAGAGGTGGCATCTGTGACTCAGATGGTCAGCGCTTGACTTTCCATCATGTAAAATTAGGATGTTGAGAAATGACTTCTAAGTTTTTTGAACAACTGAGTTATCATTAAAAAAAACTGTCCTGTAAGCTTAACTGAACAGCTGTTGTTTCTTAGGTAATAAGACTATATAGTGTATTTCTTTGTAAGAAAATTAACAAACATAGTCCAAAAATCTACACAGTATGCAAAAATATGTATATCTCATGATGTCAGAGAGCACATGTTGACCTAAGAAGTAGCATTTGTTTTTAATCTGTGGTTCTATGCCAATTTGGTCAGGACATTGGACTTTTGTAGACCTAGTTTCTTCATCTGTCAGATGTAGATTGGGTGTTGGAAGAGTACATAAGGTAATGGATGGAAAAGACTGTGTGAAATGCAGCTCATCATGTTCTGAGTGAAGCCATGTGGAGTTCGCAGTCATCCACACAAGCCTCTGGGCAAGATTTAGTGAACCCATAGGCTCTGTCCCCAGGGCTATCTGCTGACAATTGTTTTCATTATGTGTCTTCCTCTCAGGCCAGCCTGCCCCCTGGAAGTTATCTCCCATCCAGGCTCAGCCACCTGCCTTCCAACCTGTGCTGAGGCTCTGAGTGAGGCAGAGGAGAGTGGTTGTGAACTCCAGTCATTCTTGATGGTGTGTAAATGACTGATAGCTTTGTCCTGAGAAGGGGGACTGGGTACTGATAATTTAATGGAGGGTTATGTTAATAGGACTAGATGTATAAAGATGGGGGGGATCACTGAATATTATTCAATGTTTAAAATAGACAATACACTTGACTTAACCATCAAAAAAGTATGAAAAGGAGCACAGACTATGTTTTTCTCTTACTAAGCTCTATTTTCCATTTCCCTGGTTCTGATATTAGTTTATCCTTCTAGATATATATTTATGCATATACAGTCATTACAAATATATATTCTTGTTTCCTCTTTTTTATGTGATAGCACATTATATATGTTGCTATAAGCCCTGCTTTTATCTATTTTGAAAGTCTCCTCATATTAGAGCACAAATGCTTTTATATATGTTTTTTCAGCTGCAAAATGGCATTTTATGAATGGGTCATTATAATTTTAACCACTTCCCTTTGAGGGATCTATCTTTTGCTGTTATCATGCCACCCTGAATAATTTGCACAGGCATCATTTCACATGTGGGTACCTTTGTTTCAGGATAAATCCCTAGAAGTGGAAATGTAGAGATCAAAGCTGATTGTGTTGATAATGTTGATATATTTCACTACATTAACCCTTAGAGGGGTTGCACCAATTTATACCCCCTCACCAGTCATGAATATGTTTCCCCACAGTCTTGTAAGGATGTTGTGCCAGTGAACTTGTGAACTTTCCCCCACCTGATAGGTGAAAAGGGATGAAGCTTTGAGAAAGGGGATTTCCTGAATCTCCCCTGTGCCCTCTGGACTGCCAACTCCTCTCTATTCTGCATTTTCCCAGAAGAGCAGGTGACTAGCACCTGGGGACGTTACTCCTAGAAGACACTATAATCTGCTCTGTACTACATGTTTTCTTACCTTTGTATGCAAAACTCAGACCCATTTATTTTTTACAAACTGAACACTTTCCTCTGACTGTCTAGGTGTTCTTAATTGCTGTCTTAGTTGACAGTGACTCAATTCTTCAGTTTTAATTTTCTCTGTCATCTATGGATTAATGCATAATTAATGAAAGGGAACCTGCTATTTAAAGATACTTACATATTTCTTTGTAAAAGCATATTTATAAGATATACATTATTTTATTAATTTTCTATTTTCTTTAAATTTAGTTTTTTTGGTGTTAGATTTCTTAAAAAAAAAAAAGGAGGCTGAGGTGCACAGTGAAAAGAAGGGCACTATTGAAACCAGGTGAATGTATTTAGCTAACATTGGGGAGGAAAATATTTTACTCTACCCTTCCACGTTCTTTCAGCTGGTCTAGTAATTAAATCAACATGAAACAGACTAACAAGAGAAAATAACTAAATTTAGTTACATATGTACATATAGGAGTCCCATATACATGAGAGAGTGAGGGACAGAAAGGTGAAATGAAGTATATATGGAATCAAATGAAAGAATGAGGTAAGAGGCCTGAGGTTTCAGAGGGGAGAATGGTAATTTGCAGGTTGATAAGAAGAGCAGATGTTCAGTAATTAGAAGTTTGCCCTGCCCTATAGCTAGGTCATAAAAAGTTATTCCTGGTGATCATTCTTATTAGGGGCAAAGCCCTAAATTTAAATTCTTTATTTTATTTTTTTTAACTTATCTTTATTGTTGAATGTATTACAGATGTTCCTCATTTTCCCCCCATTGCCCCACTCCTCCCTATTCCCGCCCCCCTCCTGCCTTTCCCCACACTGTTGTCTGTGTCCATTGGTTATGCATATATACATATAAGTTCTTTGGTTTATTTCTTCCCACTCCTCAACCTCCCTTCCCTTTGAGGTTTGTCAGTCTAACAACCAATTTGTACTTCTTAATCCCTTCACCTTTTTCACCCATCCCCCCAGCCCCCGCCTATCTGGTAACCAACAAAAGTTCTCTGTATCTATGAGAATGTTTCTGTTCTGCCTGTTCATTTTGTTTGTAGATTCAATTGTTGATACATATGTATTTATTGCCATTTTGTTTGTTCATATTTTTTTTATCTTTTTCTTCAAGAAGACCCTTCAACATTTCATGTAATAATGGTTTGGTGGTGATGAACTCCTTTAGCTTTTCCTTGTCTGGGAAACTCTTTATATGGCCATCGATTCTAAATGACAGGTTTGTAGGATAGAATAATCTTGGTTGTAGGTTCTTGCTTTTCATCACTCTGAATATCTCTTGCCACTCCCTTCTGGCCTGCAAAGTTTCTTTTGAGAAATCAGCTGACAGTCTTATGGGAACGCCCTTGTAGGTAACTAACTGCTTTTCTCTTGCTGCTTTTAAGATTCTCTCTTTGTCTTGAACCTTTTGCATTTTGATGATGATGTGTCTTGGTGTGGGCCACTTGGGGTTCATTTTGTTTGGGACTCTGTGTGCTTCCTGGACTTGTACTCTGTTTCCTTCACCAAGTAAGGGAAGTTTTCTGCCATTTTTGTTTCAAATAGGTTTTCAATTTCTTGTTCTCTCTCTTCTCCTTCTGGCACCCCAAGATGCGAATGTTGGCACGCTTGAAGTTGTCCCAGAGGCTCCTTACACTATCCTCATTTTTTTAATTCTTTTTTCTTTTTGCTGTTCTGATTGGGTGTTTTTTGCTTCCTTATTTTCCAAATCGATGGTTTGCTTCTTGGCTTTACCTACTCTACTATTGAATCTGTGTAAACTATTCTTTATTTCAGTTAGTGCCTCCTTCATTTCTAACTGTGCATCTTTCATTTCTGACTGGTCCTTTTTTATGCTCTTGAGGCCCTCACTAAGTTCACTGAGGTTCTCGTTAAGTCTATTGAGCATCCTTATAAGCAGTGTTTTGAACTCAGCATCTGTTAGGTTGCTTAACTCCATTTCACTTAGTTCTTTTCCTAGAGTTTTGTTCTGTTCTTTCATTTGGGACCTGTTTCTTTGTCTCCTCATTTTGGCTGCCTCCCTGTGTTTGTTTCTGTGTATTACTTAGGGAGAAGTATGGGGCTAGCTGGGACCAGATGCTGCTTGTTTGAAAGAATTTAGGAAGAGCTGAAGCAGGATCCAAGACAGGCCAATCCTATGGTTAAGCAACTGGCAACAGCTTGGGTGGGCCTGAAAGTTGGGTGGGGCGGGGCCTCAGGGAATCACCAGGGCGAGGCACACAGTGTGAGCCAGGTAGTTGGAGTCCCAGATATGGCGGCGTCTGCCGGCCCAGGGAAGGGCTCACCAAAGGAACAAAGGCCTCTGATAGCACGTCTGTCCAGGAGAAAGCTGCCTCTCCAGCCCTCGCTCCAATGCCAAACAGCTCAGTTCTTCCCCATATGACTCTGGTGCCTTTCAAGCTGCCTCCCCCACGCTGGAGCCTGGAGGGAGCGAGTCCGAGTAAGTCCGTGTGCGGGCCCTTTAAGAGGAGCTGCGGGGGGGGCTCCAGCCGCCTCAGCCTCAGTTCCCACTGGTTTTTCCAGCCAGAAGTTATGGGGATTCTCTTCCTGGCACTGGAACCCTGAGCTGGGGGCCTGGTGTGGGACGGGGACCCCTCAGTCCTCAGGGAGGACCTTCCCAGCCGAGGTGTCCTCCTGATTTTTATCCACCACACGTGGGTGTGGGACCAGCCCGTCGCGCCTCCGCCCCTCCTACCAGTCTCGATGCGGCTTCTTCTTTAATTTCGTAGTTGTAGGACTTCCATTCAGCTTGATTTCAGGCGGTTCTGAATGATGGTTGTTCTGTAGTTTAGTTGTAACTTCGATGTGGTTGTGGGAGGACGCGATACCGCGGTTACCTACGCCGCCACCTTGACCTGAAGTCCTAAATTTAAATTCTTAACGGGAGAGGTAACAGTTTCTCTTGAGGCCACAGGATATTGACTGTCTTCAGCTCAAAACAATCCACATACCACAGAGCCACATCTTGGGGTGGCTCGTTCTGAACCCCTCCACTAGGAGACTGTAGGGAACACTGCGGAAAGCCCGACTTCACCCACCTGTGTCTTGTGAAGGCATCCCCCAGACACCTGGCAGCCTTACCTCTAAGGCTCAGGGAATGGAAACGAATCCTCCCCACAGTCATGAGCTCAGGTAACTTAGATTTAAGAGCGTCTGTTTTGTACTCAGACAGGTGTGGAGGGAGGGGAGCGCTCAGTCTCGGGCTCTGGGCTTCGGCTTCCTTGTCTGAGAAATGGGGATGAGGATGACCCTGCTCAGGGGTACCCCCTGGAACTGACGAGATGATGGATGATGCAGCTAGTGCAGTGCCTGGGACCTGCAGGCCCTCCAGGGCTCCTTGGTACCCCTCCTCTAGGCTCGCTCTTATGTTTCCATGGTTCCTCGTAGACCTTTAGTGTGTGTGTGTGATGTGAGTCCTGCACTGGTGGTCCAAGGTCAGAACATCACCTGTCAGTGGTTCCTTGTGAAGCCTCCAGATGACCCTCGTCAGTGGCTGGGAAGAGGGCCCAGAGCGAACAAATGCTGCCACAAATGGCTCTTGGTCACTGAAACTGGGTCACATTTCCTTTCTTTAGGAAAATGCTCAGGCCATTTGCTTCCTGAAAACCTTATTTTTCACCCTTTTGAGAGCTTGTTAATAGGAGAGTTTAAGTAGAAATAATAAAGCCTCTTTTCTTCAGGCCCTCTCTGGCTGTATTAATTAGTATATTTCTATAATGTTAATGCAGCTATTTACCAGCATGGGTTTGGGCCATTAAAGGCACCCCCCTCCTGCCCCAACCCCTGGGGAACATTGGTAATACGGGAACAATTGCTCCCTGGTGGCATTCCTGGGTCACAGTTCATTGTTCTTTAATGGGTGTCTCCATCAGACTGCTATGGAAGATACGGCATTTTCTCTCTTCCGGGGCCTCACTGGGAGGATGGTTCCTGTCTAGCACTACACACAGGATGTAGGCTGAATGAAGGAATTCCTGGTGACCCCGCTGCTCAGTGTAAGGGGTGGCCTGCTGCCTTCAGGCGCCGAATGCAGGGATCGGGTGTGGAGCCACCAGTTCCGTTTTCTACCAGAGAGTCCATGGTAGATAGAGTGCAACAGCATGTCATTGCCAGGTTTTCCTCTAACAGTCGGGAAAGACAGATATGGAGACATGTGACACGGCAGAGACAGCAGAAGTAAAAATGGAATCTCATGGGGACAGTCATTTATCTTGGTGCTCACTAGGATTGGTAGGGGTGAGAAGGGGGATGAGAAAGCTTCAGGCTGTGATGCCTCTGGCCTTGGGTCCCGCTGTCGCACCCACTGGTGACAGGGCCCATTCAGTAGCAAAATGCCAGAAAAGGGGCCCCAAGAGTCAGACGAGTGAGTGGCTGGTCCCCCACCGGGTCGTCCCTGCCGTGTGGGGGGTTGTCTGAGCCCTGCTGTCTCAAACGGAAACACTGGGATCGAGGCGTTTGCTGAGATCCCTTGGCCCCTGGAGTTCATGCCTTTTGGAAGGGGGCCATGGAGCAGCTCATGACTACTCATAAAGTCTTGAGATGCCTCTGGCAAGAATGAATATGGCATTTAAAGATTCTCACGGGGAAATTCTCATATTCCAGACGACTGTGGCTGAGTTAATCAATTCGTTAAACCTGTCACTTATCACGCCTCGAGCATCCAGCATTAACATTTTGTCTATTGAAAGCATCCAGCATTAACATTTTGTCTATTTCCAAGTGCCTTTCTTTTGACTGGTAAACACACAGAGGAGCTTAAAATTCATCTTTACATTGCGGCCACCAAGAGAGACACATGGGAGGCACATCCTGCCCTGTCTCTAAGGGACACAGTCTGAAGCCAGCAGGCGGGGCCTGGGTAGTAGGCAGTGGACTGGCACTAGAGGTGGGCTGGAGAAGTGAGTGGATTTTGTCCACTGCCTCTGTCGTCGTCGATGGGCCAGGCTTTCTACTGCAGGTCGTGTGGGGAGCTACACGAGGCTCCTGCCTTGGGGCTGAAAGGCGTGTGGTTGGCTCTCTTGTTCCGAACGGCTCACAGTTCTGCGGTCATGCACCTCCCAGGGTGCGAAAAGTCTGCCCCAGCAGAGTCGGAAAGAAGCAGCTCTGATAGATTCGTGTCCCATGCCAGTGTCCAGAGTGGACAATACCAGACCAAAATGGCAGCACTGGTGTTTCTGTCTCATCATTTAGTGCTCAAGGGCTAGGGTGCAGGACCCAGACAGACCTTCTGTCCTTTGGCTGGCATTTCCCCAACAAGCCTGGTGGGAGCAGGTAGTCCATGGAATACAGTGCCCTCAAGGAGGGATCCTCAGACGTGACCATGCCGAGCATCTGGCAGCTGCGATGTGGCTGTGACCTCGTCCAGTCCCCCCTCCCCCGCACTGTGCATGCTCCCTGTTCCCTCTCTTAGATGTCAGCTCCGCAGAGCAACTCTGAGTTGCTAGGGGGGTGTATGGTTCTGCCCCATCTCATCTCCCTTCAGATATTCCTGTGGACTTGTGGACTTGACCTTTGGATTTTAGAAACCAAGATTCATCTTGCCTTTGCCGGGTTTGCCGTGCCTTGCCTGGAGGGACCTCCCTCTTTCCAAGTGAGTGAGCTGGTGAGGGTGGAGGTGGGGCAGCACATCCTTTACTTTTTCATCAGTCACAGCCCTTCCCACGTAATTTCCACGTTCAGGTCCACAGCCCGGTGCCTGTGTGTGTGAAATGCATTTCCTCTGGTCTCAGATGACCAAAGAGAAATAAGGATAATGCAGGGAGGCGTTCATACATGTAAATATATTCCAGTCAAGGGCTAAGCTTTTTTATTCTGAACTTGCTCTTCTTTTTTGATTTAAAATATCCTTTATGAAATGACCTTAATAGAAGACTGTGTGTGTGTGTGTGTGTGTGTGTGTGTGTGTGTGTGTATTTCCTCTTTAATTTCCTTACTTTGTTCAATAAAAACTTGACAGTCTGGTGCAGATTCTCCAAATTAGGAAGTCCTTGCCTTTTTTGGGGTATGGACCCTTTGAAAGCTGCGCGTTCCTGTGGCCACCCAGGTTCCCTTTCCTACTTTTACTTTCCGGGAGATGGGGCGTGGCACAGTTTAAGAAGCCTGACACCCACTCTTTGCAGAAGATATTTTACAACTACAGAAGCAAAGGCTTTTAAAGTTGGGATCTTTTTATTCTGAACTAACAGCCTTTTTAATACCAGTTTTCTTGCAATGGTCCACTTTTTTTTTTTTTTTTTTTGCATTTCAATGATTTTTAAAAATTCATGTTTTAGTGATGTTTAAATATTCCAAACATGTATGTACTTTATGTAATAATAAACAGAAGCTAATATTTGTATAATTATGAAAACATCCTGCTTATCTTTAAGGTTTGCCCCGACAGGTTACCCAGTTGTTCCCCCGGGGTGTGGGGGTGGGCTGTGAGCAGCAAAGGGCCAGGGCTACAATCGAACGTCTGGATTAATGTCAACACTTTAAACTAATTAGGTGAGGAAAAAGCATTTCAAAGAAAGCATAATGGCTTCTTGCACTCCAGCTGGAAGGCAGCGCGGCATAATTGTCTGGTTAGAAAAGCTTTTTAACATCAGTGATTTAACTGAGCACATTTGAAGGAAACCCAGGAAAAATGCTTTAACAGTTTTGTGTTTGTGGAAAATAAGCCCAGGTGGAAGGCAGCCTTCCCCACCAGGGCTGGGAATCGTCACAGCGGCACGGACTGGGGAGGAGGGGGACCGTTCATTCAGCCGTGTTTGTTTGCAGCACCGGCCCTGGTGGGCTCTGGGGGTGCTGTGGGAACTGGGCCAGCGAGGCCCCCTGGTTTCTGCAGCTTTTGTTTGGTGGAACGAGACAAAGGAGAGCAAGATGAGTGACCTCAGGTAGTGACGAGTGCCGGGAAGAAGTGAAGAGAAGACAGTGAGGACCTTGGGTGGGAAGGTGGGGAAGGCCTTGAGGAGAGGAGGTCCCATCTGGGCTGAGAGGAGGAGGAGCCCACCTTTCGGGGAGTGAAAGGGGGCCATCTGGTTGCGGGGGAGGCCAGGGGAGATGGTGGCCCTGTGGTCTGAGAGGGAGGCAGGGTTTTCTTTCCTGAATGATGGGGAAACAGCCAGAGGGTTGTTCAGCAGGGCAGGTGGGGTCTCAGGCAGAGAAAGCCTGGCCCCTGAGCATCCCCACCCCCGTGTCTGGGCAGCCTCCGCCAGTGGCAGCATCCCTTCTCCTGCTTCTGTCTGGCCGCCCCCCACCTTGCCCTGGGCCGGAGAGCTGACGGGCACTGAAGTAAACTGAATAATAACCACCCCAAAGTACCAAGTCCTAATCCCTGGAATTTGTAATCGTCACCTTATTTAGAAAAAGGGTCTTTGCTGGTATAGTTTAGGATTTCGAAATGAGACTGCCTTGGATTTTTAGGGTGGGCCCTAAATGCATCACAAGCATCTTATAAAGGAGAGACAAAGGGAGTTACAGACACCCGGAGGAGAAGAGGAGGTGACAGACAGAGACAAAGAATGCCACACAGCACCAACAGCCACCAGACGCTGAAGAGGCAAGGATGGCTTTTCCCCAGGAGCCTTTGGAGGGAGTGTGGCCCTACTGACATCCTGATGTTAGACTTTTGGCCTCCAGAACTGTGAGAGAAGAAATCTCTGTTGTTTTAAGCCACTAGTTTGTGGCAGTGTGTTACAGACGCCCAGGAAACTACTGTAGGCCCTGGGAGAAAGGGAGGGGTGGGGGGTGTGTCGTCCCCTCTCTTCTTTGGAGCTCCCAAACCCCCAGCATTGGGGTGCTCACATAAGGGGAAGGAAGAGAGGTTGAGGGTGATGACTGTCCCCTCTCCAGAATGATGACTTGTGGATAAGGGTGGTGGGCAGGGGGACATGGCAACCTGGACCTGCACTTGCCCGGAGCAGCTGTACCTCCCCTCAGCTGATGTTTCCCGTGGGATGGGGGGTCAGATGTCCTAGTTTTCCCAGATAAGCCTGGAAAAAATCTGATTTTCTTTTTTGGTAAGCCTCACCCAAGGATATTTTTTTTTCCATTGATTTTTTTTTTTTTTTTTAGAGAGAGTGGAAGGGAGGAAGGGAGAGAGAGAGAAACATCAATACGAGAGAGACACATCAATAGGTTGCCTCCTGCACTCACCCCCACCGGGGTGGGGGATGGAACCTACAACCCAGGTACGTGCCCTTGACCAGGAATAGAACCTGTGACCCTTCCGTGTGCAGGCCGACGCTCTAACCACTGACCCACCCCACCGAGGGCAAGGATCTGATTTTTAAACGTGAAATTTTCTGGCATAGAAAGCCGGCTGAAGTATTTAGTCTGCAGGTCTGTTTTGACCCTAGGGTGAGGTGAGGGCTCTGTTTTGTAACTTTTGTCTTACAGTTTTATTTGTCCCAGAGGTTAGCATATTAATCTCCACTCTCATTTGTAAGCATCTGATAGGGGTTGTAGTCAGTGTATTAGTTTCTCATCGCTGCTGTAACAAATGACCACAAACTAGTCGCTTAAAACAATAGAAATGTATTATTTTACCACTCTAGAGGTCAGAAGTCCAAAAGAGATTCTACAGGGCTAAAATCAAGGGGTTCACGGTGCTGTGTTTCTGCCCCTGGCTGTCGGGGAGAATCCGGGTCCTGGCTCATGGTCCATTCCATGGCCCATCTCTTTCTCTGACTGTCATCTCCCTCTCTCCCTTACGAGGTCCCTTGTGACCACACTGGGCCCACCCAGAGACCCAGGGTAATCTCTCCATCTCAGGACCCTTAACTTAATCACATCTGCAAAGTCTCTTCTTCCATTTAAGTAAGGTAACGTATTCACAGGTTGCTGGGATTAGGATGTGGACATATTTGAGGGGCCATCACAACCCCTTCCAGTCAGTCAGTAACCGGTATTGACCTGTAGATCTCCAAGCAAAACCCCTGTGGCTGCCGTGTCTCCCTCTTACCCATTCCAGTTTGTGCTGGAGCTGGTCAATACCAGCTCTCAAGGGCTGATTGTAAAGTATATGATTATTTAACCACTATGCTGTACACCTGAAAATAATATGAAATAATGTTGAATGTAAACTGAATTGAAAAAAAAAGAAAAGCTGATTGTGCCTCCCTTCCCAATTTCATGTTTTGTGACTTCATGTAGCTTGAAATGGGCCAGGGTAGAGTATTTACACCATGGACATCAGCAAGTGCTACAGTCCAGGCCTTCCCACCCCTCCTCCTTCTGTTCTTCGTCCTGGAGAGCTAGATGTTAGAGATTTACCAGCACACCTTTGACTTCCACCTCTTTCATTTGGGCTGAGATTCCTGTTTTCTGGGTCACCCTGTCCATTTTTCTGTGGATTGTCATCTCACGTTTGGGGAGAGGGATCTATGGATGTCTGGAAGCATTATGGAGATCTTGGTATGGAGACCATTACTGACACCTGTCTGAACTCTAGTTTGGATAATAAACCATGTGCCCTGTGGCGTTTCCTTTCTTCAAAGGGATCTGGGGGATTTTCCCTCATTCCTAGCTGGCATTACAACCCTCCTTTCCTGGCATAAGGAAAACATTAAATATTTGCTGGCTTTCACCAAATGACCTCCTCCCTTCATAAGCATTTTGGGCTAATTACCTTTGTGTTCCATTGTGAGGGGCCCACAAGCCTCCCTCCCAGTGTTTCGACTTTGATAGACGTGTGCAGTCCTGCGAAAGCCTGGTGATTACGCTCCTTAGTGATCCCCGAAGCCCGGTGGACCACGGCTCATCGTGCCGCATGCTGACAAGGGGGTGGCAATTCATTAAGCATTCTGCTTAATAAAACCGTCTTCCCTTACTGACGGAAAGATTCTCATAGAGCAGATATGCTCACAAAACCTCAAGCCTGTTTTTGCACTCGGCATTGTATCATGCTAACTGTGCCTTTTGAATCTCTAAAATTATCTCTGCTATTCTCTTTTCTAATGCAATTTCAAGCAACTTTTTAATCAAGACCTTCCATACAATGTGCTATCTAAAATATTAAAAAATTACAGTTTCCCCCTTTTATGTCAATATTTGGTTATTTGTTTCTTGGTGACTGCTATGAATGTTTCTTCCAACTCTGCAGGCAGACTGCTGTGATAGGAATGGTATTTATAGTATTTTCATTACATAGATTGCAAGCATGTTTGGGATATAATTGCTCTTATCAGTTAAGTTTGCAGTAAAGCCTCATTAATTAGGCATATAATTGTTATCTAATATTCCCTTTATAGAGGAAGATTTTTAATAAGTTATTTAAAAATGAGGATTGACCAAAATCTTGCTAAATTTACAAAAGCTCGGATGCTCATGGAGCAGAGAAGAATGACTGATGACCAGCTCAGAAAAACAAGCCACCCTCAGGTTCGGAGTCCAGGGGTGAGGACTTCGCTTCGGCGTTCCCCCTGTACCCGTGACCTCTTCCAGGCTGAGAGGCTGGGAGGCTCAGCAGTCCACGCGTGCTGGCCTTGCGTGAGGCAGGCTTTGGGTGAGAGTGCAGACAGCGAGAGGTTGAGGGGAGGAGGAGTTTGCTCTTCTGGCAGCCAGCATTTATCCCGTCTGCTCCATGCCAGGCACCCGGCGAAGCACCTGAAGGTGCATTTTCTCATTTTGTTCTCGCCCTGGGCAGTAGTCTAACTCATCAGTAGCTATTAGTGGCTACCGTGTGGCAGGCATTTTGCTGGGTGCTGGGGATATAGAGATCAAAACCAGTGGATCTCTGCCTCCATATACTACACAGTCTAGACGATCAGAATGTTAGAAGTGAGAGGGTAGGGTCTTGAGAATGGTACAGTCATGGCCCAAAGTTCCATTAATTATTTTGTTTCTATTTTGGATAACCAGAATTTTTTATGACTATAGTTTATCCTCCTGTATGTATTTAAAATGGATTAATTCAACCCCTTTCACAATTGAGTATTCTTCCTAGGTACAGTTGTAATTCTGAACTTCTAATTTGGTAGCTTAAGTTTCAATGAGAGTTATTTAAATTGTTTGAAATGTGAACACTTACACCAATAAGAGAGTTCATCTAAACTGAAATCCACGGTAATACAGTAACCATTAAATTAACATATTATAGACTAGTTTCTTGTATTTGTGAGTTTTTCCTAGCAAGATTTTTTCGAAGATATGCTGTCGACATATTCAGCAATGTATATACTTAGAGAAGAAATTTTTTTCTTATTGATTCATTTATCCATTCATTTGTGCATTTTGCGATTCCGAGTACTTTCCCAGTGTACTTAGAGTGAATACCATTTCATGGACAATGCAGAAGGCTTGCAACCTGTAGTCCCTTTACCTCATGTTATAGTTGTCACAGGTGTTACACTGACAGTCATTTTTGCTTTACACAGTCATAGAGTGCTCAGAAGTAGAGAAGGCAGTCTGTGATGTGACCAGCTTTTTACCATTTTTCTTCCGTCATGCCTGAAGATTCAAGTTTCCCTCTATTAACGCTTACCTTTGAAAGAACTTCAGCTTTCTTGTAGAGCAGGTCTGCAGGTGGCAAGTTCTCCTCGTGGCATCTGCGAGTGTCTTAATTTTGCCTTTGTCCTTGAAGGATAGTGGGCATAGTATTCCGGGGTGACAGGTCTTTCCTCTCAGCATTTAAAAGGTGCTGTTCCACTGTCTTGTGGTCTCCATTGTTTCTGATGAGAAATTCAGAGGTTCTGATGAGAAATTTGTGGTGATTCAAATCTCTCTTTCTTTTTAGGTCATGTATCATTTTTCTCTAGCTGCTTTTGAGATGTCTCTCTTTATATTTTGTTTTCAGCCATTTGATTATGCTGTGTCTAGATGTGGTTTTCTTTGAGTGCATCCTATTTCTGAATTGCAGAGCTTCTTAAATCTGTACATTTATATATTTGAACACATTTGGCAATTATTTTTTTCAATATATTTTTCTGCCCAAATGTCTTTCTCCTAGCTGGTCCATACGCCAGTGACCTTTTGATATTGTCCCAAAGGTTCCTTCAGCTCTGTGCATTTTTTCCCCATCTCTTTTTTCTCTATTTCAGAGTAGGTAATTTCTATTACTCTCCCTTTCAAGTTCACTTATTGTGTCCTTTGTTATCTCCATTCTGTTCTTGAGCCCATCTAATGACTTTTTATTTAAGATGTTATGTTTTTAAATTTTAAAATTTTCATTTGGTTCTTCATTGTGGTTTGTATTTCTCTGCTGAGTGTTATTATTAATTTTTATTTTTTATTTTTTTCTTTATTGATTTTAAAGAGAGAGGAAGGGAGAGGGAGAGAGAGATAGAAACATTGATGGGAGAGAACATCAATTGGCCACCTCCTGCATGCCCCCCACTGGGGATCGGGCCCACAACCTGGGCATGTGCCCTGACTGGGAATCGAACTGGCAACCTCTTGGTGCATGGGTCGATGCTCAACCACTGAGCCACACCGGCTGGACGTTGTTATTATTACTTTTTTTCATTTATTTCTATTGTGTTTTCCTTTACTTCATGAGCTATAGTTTTTTTTTTTTTTCTTCTTAATTTAAGTATAGTTGGTATACAATATTATGTTAGTTTCAGGTGTACAATATAGTGACTTAACATTTATATACTTTACAATGTGATCACCGCACCTAGTCTAGTGATCACCTGTCACTGTCAAACCACAGTAAAATTGATTATATTCCCCTTCACTTTTTTCACCCAGCCCTCTAGCCCCTCCCCTCTGGAAACCATCCATTTGATCTCTGTTTCTGAGTCTTTTTGTGTTTGTTTATTTGTTTGGTATGAACTATCATTTTAACAGCTCTTTTTAAAGTCTCTGTTTGATAGTTCCCATGTAGGGCACATCTTGGGGTTAGCATCTGTTGATTGGATTTTTTCTCAAGTAATTTGAATTATATCCTGACCATTCTGAAAGTGATCAGATGTAAACTCTGGGCCTCGTTAGAATCCTCTGGAAAATGTTGGTTTTTGTTTTGTTTTATCAGACAACGAATCTAATCAGATTCAGAGTGTAAACTCTGTTCATGTCATTGGACGGTGTAGCCAGCCTTCTAAGCTGTGAGAGGATCTGTCCTTTGCATGTAGTGTTTACGGATCATGCTGGAGCTTGTGTGGGTTGTTCAAATCTCAGCGAAGTTCTCTAAGCCTTAGCTACATGGGTCTGGGTCTATCCCATACATGCATTATTCAGGCTGGAGTTTTGCAAGAGGAAAAAGCAGAGACAAACAGTTCAGCTATTTCCCAGGACTCTTTCAGTCACCTTGCCTACTCCCTTTCACCAGTCTGGAGAGAAGGCATTTCTCTGAGCCAGTGACACTTGGATACAGTGGAACTTACTTGCATGTTCTTGGTCCAGCTTGTTCCGGACTCTTTGTGGCTCCTCTTTAATTTCAACGTAAAATGTTTGTGATTATAGGATGTCATCTGACCTTTCAGAACTTCCAGGGTGCCAAGAGATCTGGTCCATTCTCCTGATTTTATAGATTAGAAAAAAGAGACCTGTTCAAGGTTTAAACCTTGACCCTCACCAGATCTCCGGTTTGGTTTCCTTAGCAGGATGGGGTGGCAGAAACCTGAGCTCAGAACCAGCTCTGCCACTGAACTGGGCGTGATCTTATGGAGAGATCTGACCTCGTTGAATTTGGATTTCATCACCTGTACAATGGGAATAATATTAATACTTGGCCTGTACTGAGAATTAGACATACTGTATGTAAATCACCTAGCCCAGGATACCACTCAATGGTGTTAGAAAGATTGCATACATATTTCTTGACTCTGGCAGGCTCCTTGGTGGGAACGTGGGCCCTGTCTCTGAGGAGGTGGCCAGAGGCTAGCAGTGATTTCTTTAGCAAGTTTATAGAGCTTCTGGTCTTTTATTTCACACATGAAATTCAGACCTTGAAGTCACAAACCTGAGGACAAGGACCTGTGACCTGTTTACCTGCACCTTCATTCTGTCCCCTGCTCTTGCTCTCAGCAGGTCCCTACCAAAGGTTACTAAGGCAGTTGCTGTGTGACCAGGTGATATCCTTAAGCTGGAACTGAGAAGCAGCAGCCTCACTCTTTCACAGGTGAAGAGCGGCATGCAGCACGATTGCCTAGATTGTCAAGAGTGGAGTTTGGGTTTTTAGTCTGGGTTTTCACGTATGGGTCTCACCTTTTATTTTATTTTTTTTATCCTCGCCCGAGGACATTTTTCCATTTTTTGTTCAGATAGAGTGGGAGGTAGAGAGAGGAAGAGAGAGAGAGAGAAACATCGACGTGAAAGGGACACATCGAGTGGCTGCCACCCACACGACCCAACCAGGGCTGGGGACAAACTGCAACCGAGGTACGTGCCCTTAGCGGGAACCGAACCTGGGTCCCTCTGGACCGCAGGCCGACGCTCTAACCGCTGAGCCAAACCGGCCAGGGCTCACGTATGGGTCTCACACATGCCAGAGTGTGTTGATACAGTGACTTGGTGCTCTCTGCGGCTTTTCTCTACCAGGAGCTCATGTTTGTTTTTATAGAAGACCCTGAGACCTGTGAGGCCACCCGTGGTATTCTCTGACTGGCGTGTCTTGGACAGGCCAGGGCCCTATGTGGCTTCTCTGTGGCAGAGCTTCCCCTGTGCTGTGTTGAAGCATCAGGGCTGAATCAGACATTTCTTAAAAAAAAAAAAAATTATATATATATATATATATATATATATATATATATATATATATATATATATAATTGATTTTTTTAGAGAGAGGAAGAGAGAGATAGAGACATCTATGTAAGAGAGAAACCTCAATTGGTTGCCTTCTGTATGCCCCCTACCAGGGCCCTACTGGGGATCAAGCCCACAACCTGGGCATGTGCTCTGACCTGGAATCGAACCAGGACTGCTCAGTCCATGGAATGACACTCAATCCACTGAGCCACACCAGCAGGGCTTTTTCAGACATTTCTTAGATGAGCAATGCCACTGGTGTCCAGTCTGGGGAGACCGGATCCTCTCTCTCGTTCGGATTGTCTCATGGCACGTGATTCTAGGTTACCTGATCTTTGGAAGGCCTGTCAGGCTAGTGATTTCTATGCTAGATTTGAAAGTTATTCATAAGTTAAGGAAATCTGAAGCCTTTATGGAGTTTGCTGGATCCATTTCTGCTTTTTTTTTTTTCCTTCTAAAGCTGTTTTACTCACATGGCAGTTACCCAGTTATAAAAACCCAGCGTTACCCCTGAATATCAGTTGCCTTGGCAAGCTTTTGATATAATGCACCGAATTTACTGTCTGGAATCCATTTTGTTCTATCTTCTTCAGAGCACTCATTTCAAATAGAGAGGGAAATTTTAATCATTTGGATGACTGCAGATTACAGACACCCAACTTCCTTTCTCCTGGTGATGGAACTTCTTATCTGTTCTTTGTCATTTCAACATGATGCCTCTAAATGGCCCTGGGTGAAGGAAGCATTACAATCCTGGCAAAGTATTATGCAAGTTGAATACTTTGCCAACACTAAGTCTAATTTTAAGCCCCCCCAAAACTTAAAAAACTAAGTAATAAATTAAAAAAACACACTTATTCACTATAGGGCTGACTATAATAAGGTTTAATTGTTTCTTTTGCCCTGCAGTTTAAAATGTTTTCAACTTATTCATGTTCCTAGTTTCTGGTCCTGCAAACAGACATGAATTTAAAAAGTAGCAGAGTTTTATTGTAGGGAAATTATGCCAGATTTTATTTTTTTCCCCATTCTTGTCAGTGGAGTATTTTCTAGCCTTTTCCTTGGGCGCCACAAAAGATGAAGCTCCAAGAGCCGGTGAAATCTCCTTCCTGACTGCTATGGGCTGAATGTTTGTGTCCCCACCCACCCAATTCATATGTCAAAAGTCCTACCCCTGCCCCCAATGTGATCGTATGTATTTGGAGATGCGACCTCTGAGAAGTAATTAGGTTTAGATGCTGTCATGAGCCTCTAGTCCTCGTGATGGGATTAGTGCCCTTAGGAAAAGAGACCGCAGTGGTGTGCTCTCTCCACCCCTTGCCCCCACCTTGCCACAAGGACATAACAGAAGGTGGCCATTTGCCAGTTAGGAGGAGGGCCCTCACCAGACACTGAATGTGCTCACACTTTGACCTTGGATTCTCCAGCCTCCAGAAATGTAAGAAATAAACATCTGTTGTTCAAGCCACCCATTTTAGGGCGGGTTTTGTTACAGCAGCCCAAACGGACTGAGACACTGACCTACCTTAGTAATACTCAAGAAAATGTTTCACAAATCTCGTAAGAATTATCTCAGCCAATACATATTTAAATTGGTAAATTGTAAAGGTTGTTGATTTCTGAAAAGGCGTAATAATTTTTGTAGATAATTTTGAAGAGTATATCCTATGATGTATAAATGAAAAGCTCCTCTTAGCATGTAAATAGTTTCTGAGCCACAGTTAGACACAGGAGATTGTAAAGGCAAACTCTGACGGACTCCGTGGGAGACAGGTTGCAAATGTTTAGCTTCATTAAACATGTTATACTTACAGCTCAAGAAATGCCACAGATCTGTATGAGAGATTATTCAGGCCACATGTCACCTCCGCAATCTTATAAAATTCTTCTATTTGGCCAAAGAATCCAGAGTTGACATTTTTATTTCCATGGTACTTTATATAGATAGATGTAGATAAATCTCTTTGCAAGAGGAAGAATTATAAATGCTAATTCATTCAATTGAGCTGTAAACATTTTCTCTGCTGCTTAATAAGACAAAATACATAAAGATTAATTAAATGATCTAAAATTTCCAAGCTTCTTTTTAATTGTGTAAATGGAATCTGTTGCCAAGAGATGTCCAGCTCTGGTAAACATGATAGATGGTGATGGGGACACATGGTGACTTGGAGGGACTCCATTTCTAGGTTCTGCCTGAGCATGCTGGCCACTGTGAGGTTTACAAAGACTCTCCACTCTGCCAACATGTAAGCCAGGGCTCAGTGGTCAGTGGCTTCATGTGATGTCTTTAGGGTGCCATCATATTGAGGTGACAAGGGGGAAGGTCAGTGGTCGGGGGCACGGGTCTCTAGGAAATGAGTGGCTCAAATGTCATAGCTGCCAAATATCTGGGTGTTTATAAGGATTTCTGTTTGTTTAAATATAATGTTCTGTACCTTGCTGAGTAGAAGTTCTTAAGCAGGAAATAGAAAGCCTACCTTCTGGTCCTTCCTCTGACAGCTCACCCCGGGGAACCAAAGATCTACGACCTGTAAGGTAGGGGCAATGTTACATGTTTCTACCTTTCAGGATAAATGTAAGGAGCCCTTAGAAGTGATGATTGTCAGAGTTCCTTGAAAAATCAGAAGCAGTGTATTTCTTAGTATGTTGGTTGATTTATCAAATACTCCATGAGCATCTGCTAGCAAAGCAGGACAGCCCGAGAGCAAGCGGCTCACACATATGTGTAACTAATGTGCAGTTGTGTTGTAAGAATGTTCTCAGATACTGCTATAATGTTGTCTTAAAGTTGAAAGGGACTTTTGTCCAGTTTGACCTGTATATTTTCAGTGTGTAATGAAGTCCCTGGCATGTACTAGTGGTTCCATAAATTTGTCGAATGTAAGAATGGTTTTTACAGGCATTATCATTAGTAGTACATGCCTTTGTCAAGGCCAAGGTTATAGGTTGCAAGGCTGTAGATACATATTTGCTATTCTCCAGTGCATGGAGACGGGCAGCTGCCAAATGTCAAGCAGTTGCATGAACGGAAAGGGGTGGAGGTTCACAAGAACTCAGGTAGAAGTACCCAAGCTGCTACTTTGGACATGACCCCTTGCCCTTGGCACAGCTGAAGTTGCTGCTTCCCATGTGGCATGGCTTGGCTCAGCCCATCTCTTGGGTCCTCTGCCTTGTTATCGAAGAACAGACATGTTTCATGGGAATGACCTCCTTTGTGCCATGGTGGGGGTAGCCTCAGCTGTGTAAACACATGCATGTGTGTGTATGTACCATGTATACGATGCACAGATGCTGTGTGTCTGTCTAACCTGAAGAGCTCAGTGCAGAGTCAAACTGTTTGAAGGGTCCATTCTTAGATTAGCCATTTGCTGGCTTTGTGCTCTCGGAAGTCACTGAATCTCTTGGTGCTTGGGTTTCCAGCTACAGGGAGGCGATGAGAGCCCCTGGTTCGGAGTATGACTGGGAGCATTAAACAGGTCAGTGCCCACGAGGGGTTAGTGAGTTGAGTGGTAGTTTGTTTAAGAGAGTGTTCGTTGTCCCTGCTTTCATATCAGAACCATTTATTATAGGATTTCTAGGATCTGGGTCCTGGGCTAAGACTCTTACACACATAATCTTTTTGAATTTTCATAGCAATACTATGAGGTGGGTTTTTAAGCCCAAAGGAAAGATGTCACAAGTGCTGAATTGCATGAGGACGTTTTTCTTCTGTTTTGACCCAAACAGCTTCCTTTCAGATATACCATACGCAGACAATCTCCACCCCCTCACCCCCACATTGAACACATCCCCCACCCCACCATGCTCTCAAAGTCCTCTTTTTACATCAGTTGTTTGGATTTTTCTCTGTGTGGCTCTTCATAGGACTTTTCCTAATATTGAATAGCGTATTCCTTGAACTGCAGATATAAAACATATGGACATTTTGATTTATGATAGTATAAGAACCATGCTTCAAATTATGTACTTAGGGTACAAAGCCACGTGGCAATCCAAGCCCCAGTTGTTCACAGAATCTCATGCCAATCAATGCCCTTGGAGTGACCCTCACTGAGTGCTGAATCTCTGCAGAATACTGTACTGAGGGGTTGAACCTAACCCATTCCTGCTCCCAAGGGCTCTCAGTCTACTGGGGAGACACAGAGACTAACAAATAGTTGTACTCAGCATGGTGAATGCTCTGATAGTCCTCGAGGACAAATAGAGGGCACTGAGGAGAGGGGACATGGTGGGAGCGTGTTCAGAAAGGGCCCTCTGATAAGGTGGCCAGTGACCAGACACTAGGTGTCCCCTTCCACACTCACTCTCCTTTTCTTCTTAGCACTTGCGACCACCTGATATTTTCCTGTCCCCCTTTTACCCCCTGAAGTGTTAACTGTGTGAGAACAAGGCCTTAGTCTGTTAGCACACTTGTATTCCAGGTCCCAGGGCCTGGACGAGCCTGCCACAGTCTGGAATGAATGAATGACAGGCGGGCCTGTGAACTGGAAGCCACAGAGAAGTCGTCCGTAGGCTGTGGACAGTACCTAAGAGGTTACTGGTGAGACAAAGGTGAGCCCCACACAGGGGGCAGGGACAGCGACACAGGTCACAGGAACAGCTTATCCAAAGGCACAGAGCCGCAGGACACCATCGATGGATGTGTCCTGACTGAGTCTTTTTCAGGGGCTGCCTTGCCTTTCCGGCCTGTGTGGCCTTCTTCTCCTTCGGAAACACACCCAACAACACGGTACTGGCTAAGCAGGACAGTGGCTCTCTGGCCTCTGCTGTCTGATAGACTGCAGACGCATCCATTCATTGCGACAGAATTCTTACAGCATTAGGAAAATGAGCAGTGTGGACATAGTGCACTACTTGATAATCTAATCTAAGGAAGTGGTCTGCAAGCAAGGGGTCCGGACTCCTTCTCAGCTCAAAGGGACGTTGGGAATCCTTAGGATGGAGGGTTTAAATGTTCTGTTGGATTATCACACAGTTTGTTTTCGGTATCTTGTATGCCTGCGTTATGCAGGAACTGATTCTGTTTGGAAGGCTAAGGATGGGTTGACTATGGGTATAAATAAGACTAAGCAGGTCTTCATGACCATTTAGAAAAATGCCTACTCTCCCAGATCTTGGTTTCTAATACTGTTTCCCAGTGAAAGGAACCAGGGCTCCCTGGAGGAAGAGCAGATCCTAGGACTGGGGCAGGGAATTTGTAAGATGAGCCGGGAGCATCTGTAATGTCAGAAAGCAATAAGCAAGTAGTCAAGAAACAAACAATAAACTACCGCAGTGAGTGTACACCAGAGACATGGGACCAACCGCAAGAGCCCCCCGTGGCCGAACTGGAATAATTTCAATAACAAAATAAATAAAGCTGTGTTGGATTGTAACTCAGAGTATAACTATCCATGATCTGTAGACATGGGCGAGAGTAGACGGATCTGCCTTGCGGAGAATTCAGTGTGATGTGTGCTTGGGCTCTGTCCCGGGGGGGCGGAGCCTAACGCCACTCCTCACCTGTGGGCTCCTGACTTCCTTCCAGAGAGTCCAGTAAGGAAATGGAGAAAAAAGAAATAACTTCACAGTGGAGCAGGTTGACAGCCGCCACGTCAGCCAGGTGATGAAGGTTAATGTCAACAGCGATGTGTCACGTGATGGGATGAGAACGGACCCCTCCGCAGAAGCCCTAAACTCCAGTTTAACCATGAGAAAAACATCAGAAAAATCCCATTTGAAGAACATTTTCCATACTATGGGGCCAGTACTCCTCCACACTGCAAAGATCATCAAAACAGGGAAAGTCCAAGAGAAAGTATCACAACCAAGAGGAAACTGAGGAGACAGGATGACTCAATGTGATATGATATCCTAAATGAGGTCCTGGAAAAGAAAAATGACACTTAGGTAAAAACTAAGGAAGTCTGAATAAAGCGTGAATTTTAGTTAATAATGATGTGTCAATATCGGTCCCTTAGTGTTGACAAATATCCCGTGCGAATGTGAGTAGGGGAAACTGGGCAGGGGGTATATAGGAAATCTGTACTGTCTTTGCAATTGTTCTGTAAACCTAAAACTACTCTGAGACAAAAAGTTATGTAAAAATACCCACTGAGCTGAACTCTGGGTTATTGCCACTTTTCATTTTATCCTCACTCGAGGACATTTTTGCATTTATCTTTAGATAGAGCGGGAGGGAGAGAGGGAGGAAGAGAGAGAGAGAGAGAGAGAAACATGGATGTGAGAGAGACACATCGACTGGTTGCGACCCACAGGACTCCATCCGGGGCCAGGGTATGTGCCCTTAGTGGAAACAGAACCTGGGATCCCCCGGTCCACGGGCCGATGCTCTAAACCGCTGAGCCAAACCGGCCAGGGCTTATTGCCACTTTTGATTGAATAGCAGGATGCCAAGTCAACGTGCCCATGTGCGTTCTGTGGATGAAAGGTGCAGGGTGGCTTAAAAACCTTAGCTCAACAAATACAGACTGTATGCATGGAAGTTGTCAGGGACATGGAAACATCTTGCCAGGGCCAGCTGGGCAACTCTTAAACTAATGCAAAGCTCATTCGAAATAAACATTGTTTCAAACAGGCCTAGCCAAGCAGGCTGTACCACATAGCAGCAAAGCCACACTGTCCTGGGTTCAAATCCAGCCACATGGCACGCTAGCCAACTGATTTTTGCACAAGTGGTTTTACACTCTGAACCTCAGTTTCCTCTTCAATACATTGAATGTCACAGTGACACCATATTATTGATGGTTTCCAGGATAAAATGAAGATGACACTAACGTATGTAAAGCACTTAGCACAGGACTTGGTACACATGAGCTGTTTCTTGGATGGCAGCTGCTATGGTTGCTGATGATAACTTCTTTTTTTTTTTTTTAACTTGTAAAGAATATTCCATTAACCCAGGTCTAATGATTCTGCTTAATGGCAGTAGATGATGCCAGTGGCTACTTTGATCTGATTTCAAGCATAGCAGGAAGTTCTTCCCCTACAAAATATCTGTTACCAACACCTCTGTTTCCCCCTGGAAGAATTAATTGTGTTAAATGATTTGTGTTAGACATTACCATACCTCTTTCAAGCTGCTCATGTCCCCAGGAGGAAGAACACATCTGGTGTGGAGGTTTACAAGGTTTGCTGTGCAGGGGAAATGATGCTCACTGGAGCCTTGGGTCATCTGGGACAGAGGTTTGGAGAGGAGAGGGTTCAGAGAGGAGGCGAAGGCACCCACTTCACTTCCCAAATCCACCCACATCTACCAAGAGATGACCTGGTTGCTGTTTATCTAAGAAGCTAGTATTTCATAGTCCTCGATAATCTAGTCTCCATGTAGTTTGGATTCATCTGAATTGTACCAATGAAATAGAGGTGAAATACATTTTTACGGATTTTCACGGTAAAGGTTAATTTTTACCCAAGCAGCTGGTTCTGGAACTTGACTTTTATGAAGAGGGATTCTAGCTGACCCACCAGGACTTTATTTAATAGAATCAACTTAAAAAAATTTTTTTTTCGCCCGGCCGGTGTGGCTCAGTGGTTGAGCGTCGACCCATGCACCAAGAGGTTGCCGGTTCGATTCCTGGTCAGGGCACATGCCCAGGTTGTGGGCCTGATCCCCAGTGGGGGGCATGCAGGAGGCAGCCAGTCCATGTTCTCTCTCATTGATGTTTCTATTTCTCTCTCCCTCTCTCTAAAATCAATAAAGAAGAAAAAAATTTTTTTCTCTCTCCCTCTCTCTAAAATCAATAAAGAAGAAAAAAATTTTTTCTCTCTCCCTCTCTCTAAAATCAATAAAGAAGAAAAAAATTTTTTTCTCTCTCCCTCTCTCTAAAATCAATAAAGAAGAAAAAAATTTTTTTTCTTTATTGATTTTAGAAAGAGAGGAAGGGAGATAGAAATAGAAAGATCTATGAGAGAGAACATCGATTGGCCGCCTCCTGCATGCCCCCCACTGGGGATCGGGCCCACAACCTGGGCATGTGCCCTGACTGGAAATCGAATCCACAACCTGGGCATGTGCCCTGACTGGAAATCGAACCGGCGACCTCTTGGTTCATGGGTCGATGCTCAACCACTGAGCCACACAGGCAATAGACTGAGCCGGTCAGGCAATAGACTCAACTTTTTAATTGCCTTTCTTCTTCCCTGACTCTCAGGAATTATTAGTCATCAGTACGTTACCTCGATTGAAAGCCTGAGTGTTTGCGCTCCCAGCACGTGCTCATACAGCAAAGCATCCCTGCTTTGCCTCACTTTCCCTCGCTACGTCTCCCAGTGTTTTCCCCTTTCTATTGCAGGATCTCCCCAAAGCTCCATGAGTTCAACATGTGAAGGAGGAAAAAAATGGCTTCATGTGTCAATTAAGAAATACAGAGTTAAACTACCTTAAAGAGCAGATTTCTTTAATACAGGACTTTTCAGAGCCTTGGTTTTCCTGATGTGCATTGAGAGTCTCCAAGAGTGTGCGGTATGGCTCATCTCCAAAATCCCTTGAAACCTGCCTTCTGCAGAGTCTCGATCAGTGTCTGAAAGTGCACACTTAAAAACAGTCCCTATTTTTCAATTTCTTTGTATTCATGAGACTTGTCTTTCTTGTCCACAAGTCATCAGTAGCGTAATTTACACATTATTAAATTTTTCTTCCATGTTATTTCCCACAAATATATAACTGTAATTTAAAAAAAAAATAGCACAATTGAACCTCTGTAGAACTTGGGGTTTTATTTTAGTCACACAGTCGCCTGCATTGGCATTTGTGGTTGTCAGTCACCTATGCATAATAAGAGGCAGAGGCAAATTGCTGCTGAACCCAGAGGTACAGCAAATCACCTCAAATGATTATGCAAAAAAAGTCCAATTTGGGTCTTATAATTGCTTTCTTATGGCCATACCACTATGTGGGCTTATTTTAATAGAGGAAAAAAAAAAAAAACCCTCAAAAGATTAATGCGCTTGCTAAGATATTTTTTTTTCCCATTGTCATGTAACTTCTTCCTATTGGGGAGAAGACAGTAAGTCTCAAAGTGATCTAGTTCTTATGGTGTCAGTTTTTGTATGTGACAGTACCTGGTAGAGACGTAGATACAACTGAGCAAATATGTCCTGCTTTTTCTAAGGAAAAGCACTAAAGTACATTGCCGATTTAAGTCTAAAAGAAAAAAGAGGTTTGCAAGAGCTGCTGAGAAGACCCCAAAACATGAGAGGGTTACCTCCCTAACACAGCCTGAACTGCCAGGTTGGCACAGTGATTCGGATCAACCCCTTTTCTTTCTGTGGATCAAGGAAATTAATTTTCTTAAGCCTCCAAAGTGTGTTTACTTAAAATGTAAGCCACAGAACTGATACACTCATTTGAGGTCCTTAGATTGTTTTGAATATTTTATTTATTAGCAACATAGAAACCAATCATTGTGTTTATTGATGTCAAGTGGAAAAATATCGGGGATGTGATGCTCATGACTTCATTATCAGTCATTCTTCCTAATGCTTGTCAAATGTTATTATTCGATATGTAAAAAGGGGTGGGAATCTGGCCCCGTGGCTAAACTATAGGACACAAGGCAGCACTGGACAGTAATTATAGAGTCAGCTAAGTCCTAGTTCTGGGCTGGGGCTTGGCTTGGAGTGTGGTCAAGGAAAAAATAGGGATTTAATTTTTTGAGATGTGTTGCTTTCAGCCCTATAAGCAAAAATGCCTTTACTATATTAGTTAAATGTGGAAATAAATCAGTAGGTACTTATAGAGTAACCAGTATGCCAAAGGAAGGGTGCAGAGCAATAACCCTAACTCCTCTAGCCTTTTAGGATTTTATAATTCAGACGGAGAGAGGAGACATAAACTCATGGACAAGCTTCACTGCCAATGCAAGAATCAAAGAATGCTGAAGCAGCTCCAGGTTTTCAGTTACTGCATTTGAAAAGCATTATGTCTGTTGTGATCCCAGTTGGCAAATGTGTCCAAGTCAAAAGGGCTGGGTGAGAAGAAGGAAGATCACACAGTGCTGAAGTGGTTTGGGAAAGACAAGTGTGGTTCTACCGGCTGCTGTGGCTTAGAATCGTAACAGTACTTCCTGAAAAGCAGAAAACCCCAGCCTTGCTCAAAATAATGGCATAGGAGGTAATAGGATCTCATGGGTACCCATCAGGACTTCAAGTGAAACTTAGTGGAATTGGGGGCAGGTTACTTGAATGTCTAATTCTTACTTCGTTCATCATTAAAATAGGGATAGTGAAAATACATACAACTATAATAATTACCAATCTGGTTTCTCTGAGAATAAAATGAGATGACACTGAAAATCAAACCACTTTATGCTATGCTAGGCATAGCATAAATGTTTCACTACACATTAGCTGTTATAAGAGTTACTGTAAACAACATGTATAGAATCTTATTTGGGGCCAGGTGTAAAGTTTACAGAATAGAGAATAGAATCATATAGTTAAAGAAATTAATTTCTAATTTTAAAATATAAACTATCTGTTTGGCATTTATAACAACAAACTATCCATGACTGACTGGATCAGTTCAAGATGTTAAAGGGGCTTTCTGAGTAAGAGGGAATTTGGAATATTCAACCCACCAAGATATGAGAAAAGAATTGACTGGTGACGGTCATATTCGGTAGATGTTTTTCTTTGACGTGAAAACCAATCCAGACAGGGGTCACAAGGTGTGTGTGTGTGTGTGTGTGTGTGTGTGTGTGTGTGTGTGTGTGTGTGACAGATCCTGTTGGTTGGTTGTTGCAGGTCAAAAGCCCAGCAGCTTAGGTTGAAAGATCAGCGATGATAAGCAAGCCAGTGTTGTTCCAACCTACCCAAGAGAACAGTAATTACCAGCTCTAGTAATGCTTGTCAAAGGCGGTTACTGAAAACCCTCTGCTGCTTCAGCATAATCAGAGCGACAGAAGTTGCAGAATGATTTTCCATGTGAGAGGCATCCACTCAGAATGCTAATTAGGTGAAGTAGAAGGAACAGGGACCAGCAGCTGGGAGACGCATTTCCCTCTCGGAAGTGAAGCTGAGAAAAAAAGTAGTAGGAAGAAGAATGTGACTTACCTGTGTTACGGTTCACGATGTGATTCTCCACCTTGACTTCAGGCCCTTAATTCTTTTCTTCTGCTGGGTTTGGAAAGAGGTGCTTGGAGCATCCACAGCAGAGTGAGGGCCGATTTTTCCCTTGGAAGCTTTGGAGGTGCTGTCCTTCTTGGGAATATCTTGGTACAACGAAAAAATAACTTAGGACCCAGGCCAGTTATCTTCCAACTCCTTGGGGAAAAAAAAAAAAAACTCTCTAAAAATAAAGGTTAGAGTCTTTATTTTTGTGTCCACTTCCGATTTCTTTTGGGTTACCTCAAAATGAAACTTGAATCCAGAAGAAAATGGGCCTCCTTGGACATGGAGCTAAGCCGGCACCTTGGGATCCCTCTATCTTTGCTTTTATTTGCTCTCATCGCTTCTAAGAGAAATCTAATCATCCATCCAGAAACATCTCTGCTGTTTTTGAGGTGACCATGACTGAGGGCTGCTTCCTGCTAGGCATTCGTGTAAGCACTTCCCAAGCAGAACTTCATATAATCCTCATAGCATTCTGAGTGGTAGGCCCTGTACTCTCATGAGCCAACATTAGAGATGAGAAAAAGTAACCCACTGAGGCTGTGTTGCCCAAGGCCACACAGCTTCTAAGTCGTACAGCCAGAGTTTAAACCCCAGCCTTCTGTCTCCAGAGTCCATGAAGAAAGCACATTAACGACAAAGGGGTTTTGGGGCAACTTTGAGATGAAGAAAAGGCCTACAGAACAGAGTCTGAGCAAACCGGACCTCGTGGAGACCGAGTTGGGCATGCCGAACTCAAATGGCATGCGAAACACTAGGCTGGTGTGCCAACTCATGCTGCTCACATGACTGGTGGGTGGATGTGGTGCAGGGTGGGCTGCAATGTCTAGGAAACCCCGATGGCAGAGGGCACCACTCTGGGCCAGTCATTAAGAGCCTGGTCCCTGAGGACACATGGCCCGGCTTCTGAGTGTATTGGTCATGGTAGCTGGTTAGTTGTTCTAGCTTTCTTGTGTGCCCTTGGGCAAGTTACATCAAGTTCCTCAGCCTCAGTTGGTGAGAGTAGCCATGACATAGGGTTGCTGTGAGGAGTAAGTGAGGGAACATGTAGAGCGTGAACACAGGCCTGGAACGTGGGGCGTATGCAGTCCATGACAGAGGAGGCTGATGTTGCTTGGTTGCTGCTGGGCAAGGAGGGAGTTGTGAAGATAATTGACAGTAAAGCACCTTCTACCAATTGTCAAAATATAGACGTGCTCCGTAGAAAATACTCTTCCTAACAGCAGAGAGAACGAAGGAGATTGTTTCCAAGTGCATTGCAGTAGTTTCAACAGTTCGCTTGAACCCCAATTTCAGATCCTAAAGCAGGTGCCCTCAGAGTCCAGATCTTCTCCAAGACTGTGCCCTCTGCCTCCAGTTCTTTTATTCTCTAGCTCAGTGGTGCTTTCCTTCACCCGGTGTCCTGTGGAGTCCTGGAAACCCCAGGCTGCTGAGCGCTTGGCTTCACTGCCCGGGAAGAGAAGGAGGGGTGGGTGCAGAAAGACCCCAGACTGAGGGGGCCATCCGATGCTTGGCAGATGCTAGGTGATGCCAGATGGATCTGGTCAAAAACTGAATGGGTGCTCTTGATTACAGTCTTCCATTGTGAGTTCACATGGTTCCAAATGATGTTCAGCCCCCTTTCCTCTTGTCCTTAGCTGTTCATTGCTTCCCTTCCTGAAGCCGAGTTGTTGAGCCACCTCCCAGCGGGGAGAGCGTGGAGGGGGTTAGGACACAGACTGAAGCCTGGGCGATCGCTCAGCTCCAGGAGGAACTGCGTCCTTCATGTTGCAGTGCAAATATAGTATTTTCTTCGTTACGTGCGTTCTTAAGGCCAGTGAGGCATTTGATAGTTCTGACTATAAATGATTAGTGAATTAGAACCAAAAGGGGAAAAACAAACAAACAAAACCCAAGCAAAACATTGCCTCCCCCACACGTGAAGCATGCCTCAGGGGGGTGGGGCCTCCTCGTCATTCTGATCGCCAGGCTCCAGACTCCAGACCTAGAGCAGTGGCGCGAAGGGCCTGAGCTCTGACTCAGCTTGGCGACTCTTGAGCAGCATGACTTTGGACAGGTCACGGATCCCTCCGAGTCGTGTTTCCCATTGCTGCGGGAATGATGTCTGCCCTCCTTCCTCACTGGATCCACAGAGACAAACGAGACTGTATGGAGGCCCTTTCCAGATCGAACATTACAAGTTCTGTTCCTTTCCCTGAGGTCACAGAGCTCGGCACAGTCATGATGTAGACCTGTGTGGCACATGTAACCTACTGTCAGCCAGAAACAGTAGGTGGAAAAGGTGCTTTTAATGGGTGACACGTGTGTCTTAGATATACCACGTGGGTAAGCCTCTGAATGTCTGCTTCCACTCTGTCAGGGGTACAGATTCCGGTGACAATACTCCCCTACCCCTGCTGGAGAACAACCTGCCAGTTCATTCTGGCACCTTCTCCGCAGAGCCTGATAGAGCCCCTCAGTCCTTCTCAACTGAGGGCGCTGCTGGGAGGAACTGGAATCATGGAGTCCGAGCAGGGCTGCGGCGTGTCTTCCAGTTAGCACTCAGCTGCTGAGAGCAGTAGCTCCAGTGCTACAGAGGAGCAGAGCTGGTCTGGGCAGGGACTGGGCAAGGCCCTGTGCCTGTGACCTGCGGGGATGGCCGGTGAACCAGCAGCAGCTGGCGTTGGAGGTGATCTTGAAGAACAGTGTTTCCTCTGACTTTACAATAAACCGACAGCTATTAGTTGAATGAGGTTGAGTATGTTCAAACTATGAGACAGTGTATATTCATTGTTATTAAATCAAACTATCAAACGTTTCATTGGCTTTAGAAATAACATCGTTTGGTCCGGCCGGTGTGGCTCAGTGGTTGAGCATTGACTCATGCACCAAGAGGTCACCAGTTCGATTCCTGGTCAGGGCACATGCCCGGGTTGTGGGCCAAATCCCCAGTGGGGGGCATGCAGGAGGCGGCCAATCGATGTTCTCTCTCATCGATGTTCTCTCTCATCGACGTTTCTCTCTCTCTCTCTCCTTCTCACTTCCTCTCTTTCTCAAATCAATAAAGGAAAAAATAACATCATTTTTTGTGCCAAAGATTCACTGGCTGGTGAGTTCCCTGAGCAGGGACCAAAGTCACCACTGTGGCCTCAGGGTCTGCGGTAATGCCCTGTTCATAGTGACCGATTGGTTGAAGGGAAAAAACAAGCAAACACATTTATTGAATACGCCAGTAATTTTCAAAGGTAGGCATCTACATGGACATTTGAACAGGTTAAAATGAGTTGGGTAGGCCATATCTAGGGTAATCTTTTTGTCCTGATTTACCCAAGACAGTGCCAGTTGATACGAGTTGTCTTGTATAATTATTGTCATTCCCTTTCACATTCAACAGTGTCTTCATTTGAACAATAAATTACACATATGGTCGGTCATAGCCTACAAGTAGTAAGATTGTCAGAGAACACAGGGTTTTTTTGTTTGTTTTTGTAATGGTGAATGAGTGTGTGTGTGTGTGTGTGTGTGTGTGTGTGTGTGTGTGAATGATCATTTCTTTGGGGACTGTCTGGCTGGAACCATCAAAACGCAGCTTGTGCTGAACAGAGAAAGTAAAGTCCTAGCTCTGAGCTGGCTCATATTTGAAAGGTAGGGCCTTTGACCTTGGGCCAGGCGTGCCCTCTCATCTTTTATCCAGAGCCTGGCATTTTGAATTGCCTCCCACTCTTGATGTGCCAGTGGCACTTAAAGCACCTTGGCCTGGGGCCTGGGGTCCGTCAGCCAACTCTGGACCCTCTAATGCAACTGGTACTCGGTGTAGTGCAGAGCTGGAGCAGCAGTGTCTACTCAGAAAGCCTGCCTTTGGAAAAGTCACACTGTTCTCCCCCAGTCCCTGGTGGGGCCATCATGAGTGATTGCTGACTGTGAAAAATGGGCTCATCTGAACACTCTGCCACCGGTGCCCCATCCCGCTGTCTGTCCTCCAGTGGAAGTGCAACACAGGAACCGATACTTGTGAAAGGGTACATGGTCATGATTAGTTTGGGATTTGCTTCTCTGTTGTCATTGTTACCTGATAATTCCGACACAGGATTTTTATAAACCTGATTGCTTTGGGAGTTTATGTGTTTTTTAATTTATTTTTATTTGTCTTCCTCTGCCCTCCTTAGAGCATAATCTCCCTTACTCTCATTTTAATTACCTTCTCTCTTGCATTTCTTTGCAGTTTGACCCATGTGTGTCCTAGACATTACAGTTTAGTCTCACCCATTTCCTTTTTATTTGATACATCGTATGCCTTTTTAAAAATTTGCAGGTTTCTCTTCTATCCCTCTCCCGTACCCTTACAATTTATCTGTTACAAATCAGGCCATTCAACTCGTAGTGTTTCCCACCGTTTGCATTTTGCTGTTTGCTCAGTCATGGTAGAGCTCACCCTGTTCTTCTGTCCTCGGAATTTCCTGGAAATTAGCTGGCAGCTGCAGCCCACAGGCTTGACCAGACTGAGGTCTGATTCCTTGGCAGGACTCTGGGCCGTGCAGAGTGTTCTTTCAGCGGAGGCACGTGCCCCTGCTGCCCTCGCTGTGTTGTGGACAGGTGTAGGTGCCCAGTGCTCGGATTCACTAAGTCACTAGGGTTGCATAGCAGTGATGTTCTGGTTATATCATTTATTGTTTATTTGTTCGCTAGAATATTTCTATAAAGAAGTGGTTCCCTCATCTCCTCTTTGGTTCCTCATTCAGTAGAGTTCATAAAAGACAGAAGGATAAAATAAATCCGTGATTGTTTTCCTTGATCACCAGGTTCAAGGTAGGGAATCTTTCCCCTATCATCCTTTGAAAGCAATCGGTGAGCTTCTTTTTTCCCCTGTATCATTATGAACAAATAGATTTATACATACATGTTTTAATCAGTTGCAAATATCATCTTTATTGAAGCTCAGATCTTTGCTCTGGGAGAGCCTCTGTAAGTGGGCTGTGTTTGACATGGCCCTAGGAGCCTTTGACAGCTTCCCTGCTATCAAGCTTTCCCAGGCCTATTTGCATATTTCCTGCCCCAGACCTGGAATCAGCCATTTCTCTACCATATTCTGATTTCTTTTAGTGAGAAATAGTGTACAGGGCCACAATCTGGAAGGTAGAAATGCTCAATGTTACTTGTTACTTGGTTAGTCATTGTTTCTACGGCCTTTTCAGGGGAGAAAGTTGGAAGCTGGCCAGGATATAGACATATGAATGTATCTCTCTCTCTCTGTCTGCATACAATACTTAGTTACTTTATGACTTCACACTGATACTTCCAATTCAAATACACAACCATTGAGTTTTTAACCTTTTATGTATTACATCTGTATCTCCTGTCTTTCACATCAGGAAACTTGGTTCTAAGGACATAGGAATGATAGAATTAGAAAATCATACAACTCATGATAACTCATTTGTTTGACCTCATATTATATACAAAACATCTCAGAACAGTATTTCACCATGAATATTATTACTCGAAGTACTTACAATATTTTTTTGGGTTTGTTCTTTCAGTTCTCCCTATTTTAAAAATAGTGGTATCATATCTACATTTTGAAAGCACATTGCATTACACACTGTATTCTCCCTTTTAGCCCTTATTTAGTGTTAATTTTTCCAACCACCTGTATATGGAATCTTCGCCACCAGTTCTCATCTCTGCTTTTTAGCCATGTGGATTGTCTGAAGCTTATTCTTTAGTGTAGTCCTCAGAAGTGGCCCAAGGGAAGCACATTCCCCGAGTTCTTGTATCTTGCCTGTGTCCTTCATACTTGGAAATCGTTTTTTTGAATATAAAAAAGCTCATATTTTATTTCCTCGAGTATTTTAAATATATTACTCTATTTTCTTTGGCAAAAATTATTATTTTCATAGTCTGATTAGAACATTTTTTCCCTTATAAGTCACTGTTTGCTTTGCCCAGAGGCTAAAAGAATTTTTTCACTCTCTTTAAGGTTTAGTAATAGAAGTGGACATGGGGGTAGAGCCCGGATACCTCGGGAAGACATGATTGTATTTTTGACACTACATGAAAACAACAGAAGAGGGAGCTCTGTAGTTAGCAACACTGTGAGTCATGCTGCCTCCTAAAAGTTTAGGGAAATTGATTTCACATAAACGAAAGCCACAGAAAAGAATGGGGGTACAATCCCATACAAAGACAAAATTAGATAAAGAGAATGAGGAGCAGAGTAACATCTCTCTATATAACACACCACATAGATGTGCCCACAAAACAGATTAAAGCTATAACCTACTATTGTCAAAATGAACCCAAATTAAGAAAGTGGTAAAAGATATGAGAGAACAACATAAATCAAAATAGAAAAACCTAAGAAATGAAGTGACAGAAGTGAGGAAAGCATTGGAAATAAAAGAAAAATTTTTAGAAAAAGATTAAACTAGAAGGAACCTAACAGCTAATAAACACAACAGATAATGCCTTATAAGAAATATAAGGTGAAAATTAGGAACATTTTTAATAGGAAAAAAAAAAAGAATTCAAGAGAAAAGGAGAGACATTGAAGACAGGCAAAGGAGAGCTAACACATAACTCACAGGAGCCCCTGGAAAAGAAAACTAATTAAGGAACAGAACTGACACTAAACCTATAATTCAGGGAAAATTACCTGCAACGAAAAGAATTTGAGATTCCATATTGGAACTTCATATCTGAGAATCGTGACTCACAATGAATGACCAACACCCAAGGCATAATGTGACGTCTCATTTGACCACTGCTTATGTCTGCTGTGCTTAGAACAGTGCCTGATACATAGGCGGTGCTGTAGCTATGGGTCCAATGTGTTAATGTTGAGGGAATAAAGAGAAGATTCTCTAAAATTCCTGGAAAAGGTAAAACTCATATTTTCCTTCACTAGTACTTGCTGTATATCCCTCTGGATGTGACTGGGAATATTTTTACAGGCTGTTATGCACTGCAGTGTGCCCTCCCCCACCCCAATTCGCATATTGAAGCCCTAACCTTAATGCGACTGTATTTGGAGGCAGGGCCTTTAAGGGGGTAATTAAGGTTAAATGAGGTCATAAGGTTGGGCACCTAATCCAATAGAACTGGTGTCCTCATAAGAAGAGGAAGAAATACTAGGAGTGCACACACACAGAGGAAAGGCCATGTGAGGTCACAGTGAGAAGGTGGCCCTTTGGAAGCCAAAAAGAGAGAGCTCTCACTGGAAACCAGCCCTGCCTGCACCTGGATCTTGGACTTCCAGCCTCCAGAACTGTTGGAAAGTAAGTTCTTGTTTAAGCCACTCCGTCTGTGGTATTTCTTAGGGCAGCCCTAGCAGACTGATACGAAGTTTAAGGTTTGGGTCACCCCATCAGGTAAGGACCCACAGCTGAGATGCTTGTTAAAGGTGAAAAGAATATAGGCTGGGGAGTGGACGAAGGTAGTTATAGATACCAACTATGATCATGTGCCTGGATTATATTTGCCATGAGTATTTCCTCCTTATTTTATTGTGACTTTGTGTGTGTGTGTGTGTGTGTGTGTGTGTGTGTGTGCGTGTGTGTTGCGGATATTTTTTCTTCCCTTTGTTATCCCCTTGTCAGGTAACATAAATTGTATTGACTTTATATCATAGCATTGAAGTAGTGTTAACTTTCCATCATGGTATTTAAGTTATGGGATATCAAAAAGAAGAGTAAACATTATCCAAGGAGTTTGCATTCTTTTCTGGGGAAGAAGTTAGTGAATTTTTTTGTTGTATGTGGGATAGTTGTATCATGTTAGGTAGAAGTGTGACCTTGTTATTGTCTTTATTTGGAGATTATGTGTGGTTTAGAGAGATGTGTATAGGTGTCAAGGTGACAAGGGGGGAACTGGTGGTGGCCTACTTGCTGTGTCAGCTTGGGGGATGTTCGTGTGTGTGTGTGAATTTATTGGGGTGACCTTGGTTAATAGGATCATGTAGGTTTCAAGTGTACATTTCTATGATGCATCATCTGTATATTGCATTGTGTTCTCACCACCAAAAGTCAAATCACCTTCTGTCAACATATATTTGGCCACTTTACCCTTTACTACCGCCCACCCCCTTTTCTCTGGTAACCACCATACTGTTGTCTGTGTCTATGAGTTTCAGTTTTATGTTGGAGGGTGTTTTGGGATGAGAGTAGCATTTACATTGGTGAATTTTGAGTAAGCAGATTACTCTCCATAACATGGTGGGCCTCACTCAATCCGTTGAAGGCCTGAACATAACAAAAAGACCAGCTCCCCCTGAGCAAGAGGGAATTCTCCTGCAGATTACCTTTGGACTTCATCAGCACCATTAGCTCTCTGGGGGCTCTGCTTGCTGGTCTTAGGACTAAAAGTTCATCTCTGTATTTCCTGGGTCTACAGGCTGCTAGTCCATGCTGCATCTCCATAATTACATGAGCCAGTTTCTTATAATAAATCTCTCTCTCTCTCTGTCTCTCTCTCTCTCTCTGTTTTTCTGGAGAACCCTAACACACAAGGATTCAAAATTTTGTATTAAAACTGTGGATTTTTGGTGTGAGTAGGATCATTCTTCCTTTTGTCTCTTAATATAAAAGTGGTCCACAGTGATCCCAAATAGGTACAGGCAAGTCCTCAACTGGCTTTTTGTTGTTTGTAACAAGCATATTATGAAGCTTTGATACTATGGAGTCAGTGCCCTGAACTCTCAGTTAGTGGTGGGAATAGTCAGGACTTCTCTGCAGTGGGCAAATGCCTTTGGTAGGGTTCCCAAGAGACCCTGCATTTCTCCAAACCATTATATGTTCTTGGGATATGATATTTGTAAATTCTAAAGTTTGATAGAACACAGCCATGATCAACAAGAGTCTCACTAGCCCATTTAGCGTCACCTCACTTTATTTTCTTACTTGACTTTCATGACTGGTTTATTTTGTCCTAATATACATACTGGGATCAGACAGAATCCTGTTTTGTGGTCAGTGAATATGTGGTTGATAAGTGATAAACATCGGACTATAAATTCACTTTATTTTTTTCTTTTTATTAATTAACTTTTTTTTTCACAGCTGTCCCTTCTTTTCCCCCCATTGACACCCTCCACCCCCCACCTTCACCACACTGTTTTCTGTGTCCACTTATGCATATAAGTTCTTTGGTTTATCTCTTCCTCCCCCCATCCCCCTTCCCTCTGAGGTTTGTCAGTCTGTTCCCTACTTCTATGTCTCTGGGTCTATTTTGTTCATCAGCTTATTTTGTTCATTAGATTCCACAAATAAGTGAGATCATGTGGTATTTCTCTTTCTCTGATTGGCTTATTTTGCTTAGCATAATACTCTCCAGGTCTCTCCAGGTCGTCTCAAAGGGTAAGAGATCTTTCTTTCTTATAGCTGCATAGTATTCCATTGTGTATATGTACCACAGCTTTTTTATCCACTCATCTACTGATGGGCACTTGGGCTGTTTCCAGATCTTAGCTTTTGTAAATAGCGCTGCTATGAACATAGGGGTACATATATTCTTTCTGATTGGTGTTTCAGGCTTCTTAGACTATATTCCTAGAAGTGGGATCACTGGGTCATATAAATGCACTTTCTTTACAAAGTGCTAAGGGTGGTACTCTGAGGGGGCTTAGAGTCTAGCAGAGGGAGGGCAAGAAACAAATGAACAGGAAAGGATCAGACCCTGGTGAGAACTAGGCAGAGTAGGCGATACGCTAGGTAGTAGTTAGGTAGTGATCTGGGAAGGTGTCATTTAATCTGCAATGAAGGTAACATTCACTGTGAGATCTGATGACAAGACGGAGTGAAGATCTCAGCTAAGAACATTCTAGGTAGAAGAAACAGGTGGAGCAGAGGGCCCTGGTCAGCTGCAGCTTGCACTGTGAGGTTTAGATTGTCGTAGAGTTAGGTAAGGGATTTAGGCCGGGCCAGGTCAAGTAGAGAGTCTGGGACTGTGTGCCCAGGAGCAAATCCAGCCAGGTTTTGGGACCGCAATGGCACTGGTCCTGCTGCTGTGTTTTGATCAGGGGATGGGGTGGTTTTGGGGGGCAGGGGAAGTGAGGAGAACAGTGAGAAGGCTTCTGCAAGAGATGAAAGGGAGTTAGTCTCAAGTCACATTGCACAAAGTGGGGAGAGGAGAGCCAGCGTCTGAAACACAATTCCCACGCATCTCCAACTCTTTCATGAACGTCAGTACTTTTGTATTTTGAAGTTAAGAGATAACAAGTATATCTGCATAATCAACTTAATTTGAAACCAGATTATTTAGGATGGAACGAGGTGACGCATCCAGGATGCTTTGTGGAAGCACGTTCCTGACACCTGCCACAGTTTATCTAGAACCTGCAGACGGTGGCATCGCAGTGAGTCAGGATGAGCGGAAATCTCGAGTGCCAACCTATTTTGGTCAGAAAGGGCTCTTGGAGCCTTCCCGACGACACCGTTCTCGTCTCGTCCAACTCTTACAGCAATTTCAGAAATGGCATAGTTTTATTGCCTCCCTAAACGCTGTTTACCTGACACTGGGCTCTAGTCTTTGAAGTCTGTTTCTTCTCTCTCGAATTTGAATGAGTATTGTTCCTTTGGGACATGAGTAAGGTACTGATATGGAGCACAATTAATATTAAGTGACCTGACTCCAAGGGGCTAGTTAGAGAAATATCAAAATGATATTGTCATAAAATGATTTCACTTATAAGGCAGAACAATAGTGTGAAAATCGAGGACCCGCTGGGTGATAGGGAAGCCCTGGTGTTTTACTGTTTCAGCTCTCCTGTTGAACTCTGCTTGTTTTCAGTATTTATGTACTATCTATTAACAGCTTTTGCAATAGTCTATCCATGTAATAATCTCTCCAGAAATCCTTCTTAATTGGGATCCCAAGATGCATCTATGTAAAGTGCCCAGATCCCAGTGATACCAATTTCTGTCTTTGAAAAGCTGCCTTTTTGGTACAATAATCTCATTTTTACAAATGTTGCCCTTTATACAGCGTTGCTAACGGACAAGCAGATCCTTGCAGAAAAACCCTCCGCTTTCTGGCAGGATGGTCTGATGAATAGACTGCCGGAAAGCTAGCCCTAGATTTAGGTTGAGCCTCTTGTACTGGATTTCACACAAAAATTTATTTGTGAATAACTTAACACACTCCAGATAGACATAGACTGACGAGTAGATAATGTCAGCCCTGTCTGTCACAGGAACGTGACAGGAGATGGACTCTGCGCAGGGCGCTGTCTCACTTGTGGTCAAGTGCAGTGGGCCGGGTCTTGGCTCTCACGTCCACTAGGTTTTATTTTCACTGCTTCTTTCCTTTGTTTTAAGTGTTTTAGGGGTTTCTGTAAAGGTGGATGGCCAGTGACTATGTCACTAGGACTTGGCTACAATTTCTTAAAATTAGACATTTTTGTTTCCAAGAGTTTCTGCACACTCTGCGTCAGGACGCTTGTCACCTCTCCCCTCTTTCTGGTGTCGTCAGTGCAGGCTGCCCCCTGGGGACACGGAGCTGCCTTTCTCTGCTCTCTGTTGTCGTCACCCAGGACCGGGCTTTTGCCATCTGTCCCCTGCCGTCTGCTGTGCTGCTCCCCTGACCCCCCACTCACTGGTGCTGGGTATCCGAGTGACGCTGCTGTGTTCCCACTGTCCTAGAGCCTGCTGTTGACTGAGGGCCCCACGAGAGGGGGGCCAGGTGGAGAGCTCTGGGGGCAGCAGGGAGAGCAGAGCCAGCAGGAGGACTGGGCCCCGAGTGAACACAGTGGGTCTCAGCCTCCAGGAATCACGGCTCTTACCGTCAATCATTTCCAGGCCTCAGCAACCTGTCTGCTCTTTCTGAGCCTTTGCTGCCATTAGACTCACATACGTTTGGCTTTTTCTAGGAGCCTGCGGGTTCGGCTGGTGAGGATTTGATAGAGTCTTCTCACTGAAAGTTCTCTGCCCATCTTGTTTACATGCAGCTCTGGAAGGGGACCTTTAATACTGAAGGTTCGAAACTGCCCTGGTTGGACCGGCCCTTCAAGTACTGTTGCTCGGAGGTCTTCAAGTGGGGATGGCATTTTGAAATACTGTATCAATGCTGTGTTTTCAAGGTGTTTCTTTGCTCAGCGCCACGAGCCTTGTGTCAGTTCTTTAGTGAATAGGAGATTGTGAGTGGGTCTCTTTATTCCTGTTACCCATCTTGATTCCGAGGATCTGTGTACTTTTATATGTGTGTGTGCAGTTTGTAGGACTCCTTGGGTAGCAATATCAGGATAACTTTGGTTTCTAACCCAGGAATCTCCATACAATTGCATATGGCTCTTGTTTAAAACGCAGTTTCTCGTGTCTCCTCACGGTGAGTCACTGGGCTCGGTCTGACTGGGCTCGGAAGCACGGAGCTTTCCGTTTTCTTGGACGATGACAGTGTTGTCAGGCCCCTTCAGAAGCCTTTTTTTGAGGAGGACTGTCTGCCATCAAACGACAGGCTTGAGTTTGTCAGGGATGTGTCTGATCTCCCGAGGGTCATTTTCCATTTCCAGATAGAAACGGGGGTTAAGTGATGATTCTTTATCTCCCAGTCCACTGCGTCCTTCCATTTCCCCTTCCAGGGGCTGTCCTGAGGACCAGTGAGAACTGCCAAGTAGCTTCTGATAAACGATTGTTGCTTTTTGGAGCAATACAATGTATTTACTCTGTAGGAGCGCAATGATGTATCCACCAAATTCAATCTTCCCTTAGCTTCCGGGTGGTTACGTGTGTGCCTGTGGGCTTAATGGGAGAAGATAAGGGCTTGGGCCAATTAACCTCTCCCAGCTTCAGCTCCCAGTATGAAAATGGAGATGATACTAGTACCTGATGTAGTTGTTATAAAGATCAAATTCTAAATGTTAAGAATAGAGCCTCGCATGTATTAAGTGCTACGTAAGGGATATTTGCTAGTAGTATTATTGATCTTACTGTTGTTATTAAATTATTGAATTAAAGTAAAAATCCTCTTTGCCAGAAATTTATAGGAATCAAGAAGAAAGATAGGGGAGAATCCTCTACACAGCAGCTTGCACGCTCTGAGGGAGTCGGTGCGACTTCTGGGATGAACACAGCCCTTATCTGCAATGTGGAGCCTTTATCAGCCGATCTGCTGTGCAGGGCGTTAATAGGACATTTTCCTGTCCTCCGGACCCAGCTCAGAGGTGCTGCCAATTTCAGATAAAAGCACTGGAGTAATCTCAGTGGACTATTGTCTGCCCTCCTTAATCTCGCCATCAGTGAAATTAATATTTGGGTGCGAGGGAAGACACCCATCTGTAACTTGCCCCTTGTGGAATGGTTGTTTGGTTTCTGTTGCACACATTTTTCTCTCAGGTTAAAAGCTGTCTCAACCAGATTCCTCCCCTTCTAAAAATGGAATCCTGTTCGATTTAATGGTGATGCTTATAGTGCGAAGGAGAGTTAAGAGTCATTATGGCGTTAAAACCTTCTAAGCCTTTAAATAACTATGTTGTTGTTATCGCGAAACTTTCCAAACTGAACTTAGAATTCACTCAGGCGTCTCACAGAGCTTTGAAACGTAAGTGGCGGACAACTAATGATCCCGTGAATTCCTAACGACGCTGGGGCCACTCCTGCAGCTTGCAAATAACACAACGAAACGCAGCGCAGGGACCTGCGTTGGCAAATGTCCTCGCGAGTACTAATCAACTCGCTCTTTGAAATAATGTCCCAATTACAGAAGATGCATTTTGGAGGAATTTGGTGTTTTATCATCATCTCTTCTCTGAACGATTGCGGCAGTCTCCCCACTGGTCTTCATGCTCCTTTCCCCTTTTTACTTCAATCCGTCTTGCACGACGATTCTGGGTTACCTCTTCTAAAGCGGTGTTTCCATCCGTCTGCTCCCTTGCAGTGTAGCGCCCCACTGCCTCTAATAGAAGTATACTCTTTGGGGCTCTGTATTGCAGGCCCTTCTGTGTCTGCCTCCCACCTGACTCGGGTGGTCTCTGCCCCAGCACTCCTGTGCTATGGGCAACGGGTTGCCCCTCCAGGCTTTGCTTACATCATTTACTCTGCCTGACAGCCCCTTCCCCACCTCCAGTGCCAGGTGCTCTGGTACTTGGGGACCCGCAGGTCATCTCCAATGCCTTTCGGTAGAGCCTTTTCTGAACACTCCACCCTCAGAATGAGTCATTCCACCCTCCTTGACCGGGGTGCATGGACACACAGAGGCACAGAGTAGTTAACCAGGTTGCACGTCTGTGAATGTCACAACTGGGGTGAGCCATGAGATAATGCAAATGCAAAAGCGTGGTGGGTAATAGGATGTCGATGGGAAGTTTAGGCTTTGTGAGGACTTACCATTGGGATGTACCCCGGGAGAAGGTTGTCTGTCTGGAAAGGGAAGGCCTCCAAGCCTGAGTGGGCGACACCTTTTCTGTGGGGCCTGCCATCTCGTCATTAAGGAGTGTGCATTCTCGGCTGTGTGTGCTATGCAAGCCTGGCCGTGCCTGGAAGAGGAAGTCCTCACGGTTGGACAGACACCCTTTCTCTCCCTGTGCTGAGCGAGTGTGGCAGCTGCTGGGGTCTTCCTTTCCACGTGGGGGCTGCCCTGGGCGTGGCAGAGCCTGCTTGTGAATCGGCATGCCTTTGAGTGAGGGGAAAAGAAAGGTTTATTAGCTTGTGGGCTATTGTGGGTATCCCCAAATTCAAGCTGCTTCCCAGAGAGTCCACATTTCCCCTCGGGAGCTAGAATATGGTGGATGACACAAACATGAGGATTTCACACCAGTGACATCACGCTCTCTGCCGTCACATGGAAATGCAGAGTGTTCTCCTGTCAGGGACCACCGTGAGGGCAGCCTCTAGAAAACCAGCTGTTTCCTTCCCAGCGCATGCTCTCACTCAGAAACTGGGGGGAAGGAACGGGCTTCTCTGATTAGGACACAATGAAATCACTCAGGTAGTTTTCCACATTACTTATTCTATCTTTTTGGCCAATGCTGACACTTTCAAAGTCTGCGCTTGGCCCTTCCTTCATCCACTTGGACTGACTTTCAGGCTACAGCAAGCAGGGTCTAGTTATGTCCAACGAAGCAGAAATGCAGATTCGATGAGTAATTATTGAGAACTTTCCAGAATATTAGCTGTTTCAGTCCCCGCAGTGACTAGTGATGGAATAGTCCATTAGACATTTCTGTTCCCAGCGACTCCTGAGAATTGATTCCAATCTGAAGCAGCCAACCACTTTGATCAATACCATAATTACTCTTATTGATGGATTGTTTTACAATGGTAGCCATCAAGGCAGTCCATCAGCTCAGGAGGCACCAGGACTGTCCCCTGCAAGCTGTAATGTACCGCAAATATCTGATTCAAATCAACTTACTATTGAGGCCGGGATGACAACCGTGAAATTAATTGTTCCACTTCATGTAAGACCTGCATTCTTCTTCAGAGAGAGGCATTGTTTGTCGCATGTAGCAGGAGAGCCGGGGGAGCCTCGCCTCTCCGCAGCGTTTATGGACTTCGTATTCTCCCCACCAGCTCTTCCCCCCGACTCTTTGGGGTGTCAGCGGTGTTGTACAGCTGCTGTTCCTGCTGTTGTTCGTTAGTGGGTCTTGTCATGTCTGAGAGAACGGCTTCCTTCTAGGAAGTTTGACTGCAGCTAGAGTAAATTTTTTTTCCTGCAAAGCTTGTTCCTATCAAGAGGGGGTTTGTTGGCTGAAATGAAAGCAGGACGACTTCAGAAGCATTTCCATGAACATAAGAAAGTTAGGCAAATGGCAGTCGTTGTGATAGGCTAATTCGAGAAGAGCTCATTTTGCTGAGAATCTGCTGAATAGGCCTGCCTCCGGAGACCTGTAGATGGAGGGACGACTAGGCCACTGCCTGAGAGGTCAGGGGCAACTGAGTACATTGGGAAAGGGGGACAATCCCAACAATGGCTGGTCATTCAGTCCTCAGCCACCGACTGACCATTGGGTGAAATTAGGATCTCAGTAGGACTTGAGAGAAGTATTGTAACATGTTTGTATAAGAAAATCAAGTACGCAGGCTCACAGTGGGTGCCGAAAGATAAAAAGGGCTGTGGAAATGAGGAGAATCAAAGCACAGAAACCTTCGTGGCCTCGGGGCTGTCTGAAACCTGGGTGGATGGATGTCCTACTGGAGGAGGGAATCTCTTAGATTCCAGGGGTACGTCAGAAGCTAGGACCACTAGGTGTGGTGATGCTTTTTAATTGAATAGTTGTTTATGATAGCATTTCCAGGTTAGATCCTGTGGGAATGGATTGCTGCAAAAGGGATTCTATGGACAACTAACCCTATAGCCAACCGATATTTATTGGGCACCTGCTATGTGTAAACGTTATTTAGGCCCTAGGGCTATCTAAGTAAATGCCATCCTGAACCTTCATTCTCCTGGGAAGCTTAAGAAGACAGATAATAACTCTGCACTCAGATATGTGAGTTGATGTCAGATAGTGTTAGGGGTGACAGGTTACTGAAGGCAGCAACGCCGTCCGATGTTGGACAAGGAAGAGTAAGTGAGGTCGGTTTGAATCCAACCCAGCTCATGGGCTTGAAGCCGCCTTCACCATTACACTTGGTTTGTGTTTGAGATGTTCTGGGAGGTGAACATCTACACTTTGGAAGGGGGAGAGCTTATGCTATCAGCATTCAGTACAGGGGAAAGAACCGATGCAAAATACCCAGCTGAGATGTTGGGGGTGGCTTTCGAGGTAAGTGATTCTATTTCTGCTCAGTCATGTACGTATTTGAGAGTATTGATTGAACACTGTCATAACACCTGAAGGGACCAGGAGTGATTAATAATAAATAACCTGCAAAAGCAAAACTTAGAGAATTATAAAGTCCCAGGTGATGCTCCTTAGGGAGGAGGATTCCACACGATTCAGTTACCTGTTAGCTCGTGAACCTCCATCGCCACCAGAGGGGACCGAGCTGGCTGAAGCACTAACCTGATCATCGTGCTTTCCTACCTCCCATTTTGGGGTTTCTTTGGGGATCATCTCCTCCTTTATTTGGATGCTGGAGCCCTATAAGCTCCAGCCACAAGGTGGTAAAGATGCCCAAGCTCAGCCCACCAAGGTCACAGATCACCTCGGACACAGGAATGGCCTAAGAAGGGGCTTGTGACTCAGACTAGGTAGGCCAGTCAGAACTTTCCCAGGCTTCTGTCCAGGAGCCAGCGAGACCAGATGTCCTTTCTGCCCATGTGGCTAAGCTGGAGGATGGGGTCTGGCATGGTGGCGTGGACGGAACAGGCCACTGGAACGGCCTGCTGAGATGGGAGGAGGTCGGGCAGGGCCAGGAGCCCTGGTGGAGAGGGACACAGGCAGCAGGTGTAGAGACAACCCTCTCGAGTCTTTAGGTAGCCTCGTTTAAACTAGTGTACAAATTTAATGGGAAGAAAATCTTCGAAAACCAAAAATTTGGAATATGCTTCCACTTAATTAAGCCGCATTGGTGACACTTGGTTTCTGTTGTCTGGAGAGCCAGGTGGAAGTGCTTCCAGGAGGAGGGGGCTGAGCTGAGTCCCCGCCGCCCGTTCTCGGGGCTCCCGTGCTGTCGCCGCTGGGAGCACTTCCTGTGAGTGCCAGAGCCCTCTCAAGTCGCTTTTATGATGACAGCACCATAAATACATATCATAAAGCCTTTCTGTGAAGGAAACACACAAAATTAAAAGTCCATTTAGTTAAAACAGAAGCCTGCCAATACATTTATGTAGCTGCAAAATACGGACTTCTGAGCAGAGACGAAACTTGCAGCTGCTTGAGCCGAGCACTGCCTTCTGGCCACTCAGCGCTGGTGATGTCAGGAGTTTTCGGTTGTGTTTGTGGACCAGCTGCTCTGCTACGATTCAGTAATATACGGGCAGGGGAGTCTTGAATAAATGTTTCTTCCTTCTCCTCCTTGGGAGCCAGGATCTTCAGCCCTAGCTTCTTCCAGGAGTTGAAACCAGTAATGTTTGATGTTTATAAAAGATGACTCAGCTATTTATTTAGTTACTTGAGCCATTTCTTATATGGAATCGGCACGTGACACATTTGTTTTCTAACAGAAAGTATATTTGTTGTATCCGTGCTAAGACATCACTCTTTGGAATCTTTCATATTCATCTCTTCTTTCTCTGCAGACCAGGCCCTAGAGTTGAGAGCCTCACATTTCCACCGTGGCTTGCAAAGCCCCCAGGATGTCTCTTTTCCTATTAAGTCTCCTTCTCTTCTGTGTGTTCAGCGAGGCTTTGGGCACACTGGCCTTCATTTTCTTCCTGAAACAAACCAACCTCTGCATGCTGAGGACCTTGGCTCTCACGTTCCCTCTGTCTTAAATAACGCCTGCCTCACTCTTCTTTGCTCTCCTGGCTCACCAGGGAGGTCTCAGCTCACATGTCACCTCCGCAGAGGCGCTTGCACTGAGCAGGTGCCCCAGCGTCCTTTGCCCAGCAGCTAACTACGTAGCATGTGTCACCACCCCTTTTCTCCACAATAACTTTGTCTGAATCTGAACTCGTGTCCTGCTTGTTTGCTCTTTCTCCCCACCTGTCTGAGGTAGGGGGGAGGCGGAATGTGATACTAAAGTTTGAGACTCCCCATTAAGCTGGATGCTTTAATGGGCTCATTTAATCCTTACAAAGATCCAAGGAGCCAACAATACTAAAACCCTTCTCCTTTCCACATCTGGAGTCCAGTTTCACTTTTTGGCACTAAATTTCTTCCTGGGACTTGATACCATGAGGATCAATTGATTTTGTGATTACAGTGGACTCTTGAACAATGCAGGGGTTAGGGGCACTGACCCCCATGCGGTCATACACAGTGAAAATCTGTGTATAACTTTGGACTCCCTAAAACCTTAACTACTGTTGACTCTCAGTGTCCACAGGGGATTGGTTGCAGTATCCTCTGTGGATACCAAATTCAGTGGTAACTCTAGTCCCTATACAGAGTGGCATAGAACGATGCATACAGTTGGCCCTTCATGTATGTGGATTTCCAACCATGGATTAAAAATACTGTTTTGATCCGTGGTTGGTTGAATCACAGATGCATGCAGACCTGGGGATACCAAAGGCTGACTATATGTTTATTGAAAGACTGAATAAGTAGACCTGCCCAATTCAATCCCATGTGTTCAAGGGTCAGTTGTATGTGTCCTGTCTTCTTCCCTCTGGACCTTTGAGCATGGTGGTAGGACTGCTGTGTTCACTGCTGGACCCTTTGAGTCTTGCAGAGGACTTGGCACAAAAAGAGCTGTGACTCAGACCAGGAGCCTTAGGGCTAATGACGAGGGAAGGCAGAGGGAGGTCCTGGCTGAATCCCTTACTCTGCCCGGTTTGGACACATGATTTTGCGACCACAGAATTCCCTCTGAACAAATTTGTGTTTTCTCGTGGCGAGGAGAACATGGAAAGGTTCCTTGTTCACCTGTTCTTTTGCAGGGTTGAAAGGAATATAAAGTCTGTCTCACCTTTAGCACGGGCAGCCTAAGTTCAGAAAGATCCATGATCTTGTGTATTTAGTGACATGGGGATTTATCTATCCCAAACTACCCCCAGTTTATGGAAAGGGATGGTCAGGGACATGGTCCAAAATATACAACTGTGCTTTAAGGGGCAATGTGCTGAAATGTTTGCAGTGTCCTGTACTTCCCCCCAGGAAGGGCACACATCCCTCCGTGGTGCTTGAATATGACCCGTCCTAATAGGCAGGTGGCTTTTTGCAGCCCACAGGGGTCTGTCTTTTTGGGGGCTGTGACCTCAGTGGAGGAGGAGAGGGGGTTGGGGGAGGGAGCAGGAGTTCCGATTTTTTGCTGCTGCTCTCTAAGGAATTCTTCTATATTTCACTTTAGTGTGTTCCCAGAACCCGTGACAGCCCGTATAATTGCTGGACCGACATAAATCTATTGCAATGATGCGTAGTTTTGCTGACGTGTTTGCTTCAGTCTGCAAGGCTCGGTTGACCACGTCTGCATATCATATCACAATCTCAGGCCCTGGTGGGACAGGGAAGGAAAGCTGTTTATTGTGCCTCCAAGGTCATGATGTGAGATTTCGGGGGTGGGGGGAGCGGGGAGTCATAATACAAGGAGCGTTATTTGGCAGAGAGTTCCCCAAATACCTGTGATTTAAATGCACTGGTTAGTTAAAACCCTGACTGATCGGAAGTCTCTCCTGGTAATTTGAAAGTTGAATAATGAAATGTGCTTAGGCTTTCAAAACAGATATTGAAAAATGAAGACCTTGTCTAGTGGCTTAGAGATTATGAACCTTGTTTCCTAAGGCATTTGTTTGGTCTGTAGATACATGCTGAGCACCCACTGTGCGCCCAGCACCGTGATCGGCTGGAGACACGAGAACAATGATGCGGTAGGTGGGGTCCTTGCCAGGCAGAACCTGTGATCAGCCACGGAGCCTGTATCCCAGTAATTACAGTTCCTCCTCAGCAACCCTGCGGAGAGCGCCCTTTCTCTGTCTGTCCTGCCAGTGGAGATGATCCTTTTGTTTGTCTCATTTTTGTTTTTTATTTCTGGTGTACATTTTATTTTTAAATATATTTTTATTGATTTTTTTTTAGAGAGAGAAAAGGGGGAGAGAGATAGAAACATTGATGTGAGGGAGAAACATCCATTGGCTGCCTCCTGCACGCCCCCTACTGGGGACTGAGCCTGCAACACGGGCATGTGCCCTGACTGGGAATTGAACCAGGACCTCTCAGTTCATGGGATGATGCTCAATCCACTGAGCTACACTGGCCGAGTATTTCTGGTCTGTATTTTAAAAGTTTGCTTTCTATTTTTAATGATAATATAAGAAACTACCTCAAGAATCGACTTGCTTTCGAATGAGAACGTTACAGATAAAACTTAAACCCCATACGTGTGGCGTGTGTGTTTATCCCCATGGAAAGCGACTACTGTCATTCTAACACAAATGCAGCCCATGCCATGCACATGTCATTGTGCAGTTGCTTCTTTTATTCTATAGTATATTTTTACATTCGTTCATGCTGGTATCTGGAAATGAAATTGATTGATTTTAATTACTGGAAGTTGTGTTTCCTCATAATCCTCCTTAGAAGCTTGTATGTTGGTGACTGTCTGCTGACCCAGAATAGTAAACATAACAGAAAGAGTATTCAGTGCTCATTTAATCATGAGAGCACCTTGGTGCGCTAAGTGCTGTTTTTATCATCATTCTATAAGAGAGGGAAACTGAGGCATGGAGAAATAAGGTAATTTCCCAAAGGTTACACAGCTGGGAAATGATGTCAAAGTTTGAAGCCAGGTGGTGAGAGTCCGGAGCCCGAGATCTCTTGGTTCTCTTGAGCATCTGTGTTTTCTGGGACGTTAGATGCTAAATGCTACCAGTGGAGCAGTGTGTGACAGGATGGTACATGGCCACGGAGCGGCCGGCGTGCGGTTTGCCTGTTTGTCAACGCACTGATTCAGCAAACACCTTCAGCGTGCCGCGTTCTGTGTGAGTTCCCAGCGACACAGCGAGGAGACAGCGGTGCCTCAGGAAGACCGCAGTGAGCTGGGAGCTGGGACGATGCTGAGTGGCCACCCAGGTAAGGCACGCGTGACCTCTGCACCGGGGACAGTGGGGATCTTGTCCCTTCTAGGGTTATATATTTTGTTTGGTTTCATTTTCTTGCACGTCAGTAGCATTCGTGAAACTGTTTTTAACGTGGGTCCTTCCGCATGTTTAGAGGAGTCTAGCCGTTCTGTAGTGACATTGGTGCCTTCTGTGTTACCTCTGTTCAGGCAGCATGTCCTGGACGCTGGCGTTTTATCTCCACTTGTTGCCCAGCCACAATGTGACAGATTTGCTATTCATCCAGCTCAATCATAATTAGCATAATCGCCTCCTGTGCCCACCCAGATGTGGTGTCCTCCACTGATTACAAAGATTGCTTCCCAGGCATTTCGGGAAACGGCTCTTACTTCCTGTCCTCATATCGCTTCTGTGGGTTGATATTTCTGCTCTTGTGTTGAAAAACTGAGTAAGGAAAGGTTCTCTTATAGTCAGTGTGCTTTGTGTATGATGAAGGATAATCACAGTGCCTGTGATTTTTTTCTTTGATAATCAGGAGAATAGTTAAAGACAGAAGGAAGAATAAACCACTTGGCTTTGAACTCAAGGATGTGTTAATTGTCCCGCAGGCTCAGACGAAGGGGGTGTGCTTCTTTTTGTCTCTTTATTTGGACCTAGAATAATCTTTTAGCTTAGGAGTGAAAAGGTTTAATGTCTGATCTTTTTCTTTTTTTAAAAAACATTTTTTTTTTTTTTTTTGCTATCAACAATGAAGTGGAAAGAGAGCCGATAGGAGATGTTGACCAGATGATGGATCTATCTATCTATCTATCTATCTATCTATCTATCTATCTATCTATCTATCTATATCTGTCTGTCTATCTATCTATCGATCTATCTATCTATCTATCTATCTATCTATCTATCTATCTATCTATCCATCCATCTATCTATCTACCTATCATCTATCTGTCTGTCTTGGGAACACTTACATAAATGAAGACTTTCTACTTTTTAGTCTGTTGAACTGAAAACTATCAAGCTTTCTTTCACTGCTCAAAGATCACATCTGTAAGAGACACACTGTCCTCTTCAATAACTTCTTTCTCATTGTGGTATGCACATGAAGGGGGAGTGAAAAATACATACATTTAAGAGAAGAAAGCATGTTTTTTCTCTTGGGATAGAACCCACTTGTACTTTGAGGAGGTTTAAATTTCAGACTGACCTACAGCCTTTTGAGGTTCAAGTTTAGTTTGCTCTTAGCAAAAAAGCCAGCTTCCTAGTTCAAAGAGGTGGGGAAATTGGAAGACGTTTAAAATACTCAGAAGGCCTCTTGGATATCAAATAGCTCTCCGAGAAAGCATTTGATGAATGAAGGACACAGGAATTAGAAAAATATGGGCCAGTTTTTCTTTATATGTAATCATTTTTAAAAGCAGTGGAAAAAGTTCTTAGGTCTAGAGAATTGGGACTTAAATCAGTGGCTGTTGGAAAATTTTGGTTGTTGCCAAACACAGAAAATGGACCAGCTCGGCCTGAGTCTTATGGAAATGAAAAATCCTTCAGCCATCTCTGTGATGAATGAAATTAACACGAGAAATGTTGGAACATGAGATCTTGGTAATACGTCTTATAATTGGAATTGGATAGTCTGCCAGCAGCTGTCAATAATAGTTACTGGGGCTTTGGGGCCATTATTCCAGATAACTGAAATGGAAAATAAGGTTGAGAAAGATGAAAAAAGACATCAAGGAATTCTCTAAACTTTCCTAAGAGTGCTGATTTCCCGAATGCGCCTTTTTTGGGTTTTGGAGTTTAATGTTGCCTGAGTTAACTCTGCCTTTTGGCTAAAGGTGTTGGGTTACAGCTCTGGAGAACAGAGGGGTCCGAGGTGGCTTGGCCGACTCAGAGGGGCGCTCTCCCGAGGAGCATCGACACCGAGAGCCTAAGATGTCTCACACACGCATGCCACAGGGCATCTCGTCCAGTTCCTCTGCCACCAGGGTCCTCGTGGAAGGATGACATGTGCTGAGTGAATGCGTGGTCACAGGGAATGATGTCAGGGGCTGCCTCGTCTATGCGGAGGACACAGAATTCAAGTCAGTGCCCGCCCTTTCTTACCTTAGATTCCAGCATGGGAAGGGCCACCACCAGCAGAAGGGCAAGGAGAGGACACGGGATGACATCCAGCCTCAGCAGGCCACCTGCTGGCTCTCAGTCTCCATGGGTCTGAGACTGGTTCACTTCATTGTCACATCTGCCGCACCAAGTGACCCAGTCAGCAGAAACTTCACATTCAAACGGCTTCAGTCCTTTACACACCTCATCTCAGCTTTGACCTGAGCAGGGACCACAGACGTTTGACATTTCAGTCGTTTGCATTTGTTTTAGTGTGAAATGGGGGGAAACTAGCACAGTCATGATGTCATTGTCATTTGGGCTCAAGGATGAGGCCAAAGTAGGCAGTAAGAAGAAAATGTGATTTTATTTTAAAAAAACCACAAAGATTGTAGGTGGTGTTCAGACATTCTAAGTATGATGGTGTGACTCAAAGAATAGACTTTTGGAGACCCTGCTGTGGCATACTGGCTCGGACTCAGTTGTGTGGTTTTACCTTTTAAGGCTTGGGTCTTGTCAAGTGATATTTTCAGTATGGAATGTGTACTCAGCCTCCTTAAATACCCTTCACAAATACTCTTGAATGACAGTGACTTGTTGGAGTTGCCCCCGAGGCTATGACAACCCAGAAGCTCCTGTTCTGAGTTACTCAGTGCAGTTTAAATAGAGGTTTTTAGTGAGATCATACGTCCCTATTGGAGGTGCGGCCTGGACCCTCCTCTCCTCCCATCACTGGGACGAGAGCTTGGCAAGTTCTGGAAACGTGGTCAGACCGTCGTAGAAACTTATTACATTATTTTTAACAACAGAATGAAAGGAGTCCTTCCAGAATGGAATCGAATTTAGACACTGTTTTCCAGTGTCTAACGTTCAGAGCCCAACGTTGGATGTGAGTCTGAAATCATTTGATGTTTTTTACACTAAGACTGATGTTCAGGGAAAGGAACACCCAACCCTTGGCTATTTCAAGTTTTCTTAAACCTTAGAAAGCATATCCTGAATGGAATGCACCTGAAAGGTACCTGGAATGTTTGGTGGCCATGGGGCAGGATATTGTAAGTGATTATTCCAGACCCCACTGCTCTGAGTAATTTTTTCCATCCTAAACATGTATGATTTTGAGGGGTTTGCAATTCATTCATATAACTTTTTTTTTTTTTTTTTTGGCTTACTCTAATGTCGCCAAAACGTTTCAGCCTGGAAGCAAGGGCTATTTTGGGGTATTTTAAAATAATGTTTAAAATATAAATCTCTTTGGTTACTCCAAGTGAAAAATGATAAAATAAAGAGGAGAAAAAGGAGAAAAGTTAATAGTCTGAAACCTAAGGTTGGTGTATGTTTATATTCAGAATCAGAACAGTGTGTTGGCTTTGGCAGTTGGGAAATATTAATATTCTGAGCTGTGGTATGGGAATTTGGAGAAGGGGTTTAAAGAAGAGATTCATATGACAAATTTTTAATAAGAAAGAAGCTCCTGCCCATGTACAAGAAATCCTACTTGTCTGTTCTGGGTGGGACAGCCTTTATATGACGGCCGTTCAAGGGTCATTTCACCTCTGCTGACCTATCTCATGGCCCAGGGCTGCCATTACTGAGCTGTGACACCCGCTGGCCACTAATAACCCTGTGACGGAGGGACCATTATTTTCACCATTTTAGAGATGAGAAAACTGAGGTTTGGAGAGGGGAAAAAGAACTTGCCCGTGGTCACTCAGCTGGTGAGGGGCAAAGCTGGGACTCGAACCTGGGCCTCCCTCTGTATTCTAACTGTTATGTCATAGGATAAAAGAAACAGAGCCCTGGGGAACTGTAACCTCGGAGGCAGTGTTCTGTGTTTTATTTCATGAATCTGATTGATGAAAGGTACTTCAAAGTATGTCAGATACTTAGAAAAGTGCCTGGCCCCCAAGGAACAACCTCAATACATGGTAGCTGTTGTGATGTTGTTGTTTAGTAATAATAATATTAGTATTGATCCGATTTTGGCCCTGAGGAACAGACAAATGCAAGCTTTTCTTGGCTTGTTATGCCAGAACTGGAAGCAGCTGGTCTGAGTTTGAGGGTGGCGACATCATCGGTGGACCCCATTCCATACAGACCTCGTGATGCTGACACTTGGAAGTGTTTTGAAATTGCCCGGTCCTCCCTGCATTTAGCATTCTCACATGCACTGCAGATCTAATTGTTAAAGCAGCCTTTTGCAAAATCACCTGTCTGCTGAATTTGCAAATATGAATGAGAAAAAGAGTCTCTTTTCTCTGCTTTGCTTAGCCTCCACGTTGGAGATTATTTTGTTTTTGTATTGTGGTTCTCCTACAGACCTTACTTTATTTAAATCTGAGCTATAGAAATACTGTATATTGAGTGCTAGAGGAATTACTTGACCTGGTCCAGCCATTACCTTGACACCTTTCTGGAGTTGACCACATAAGCTGCTTTCCCCCATTGCCACCACTTAATAAGGTGTTGACGGTCCTCATTCCTCAAAGGTGGCCTTGCCAGCCATCCATAGGAGGCACATTTCAGCAGCCAACTGGGTCGGCTTTCCATTCCTGCACAGCAATTTACCAGAAGCTTAGTGGCTTCAAACAACTTCCATTTATTATCTCACAGTCCTGTAGCTTAGCAGCCCAGGGGGGCTCAGTGGATCACGGGCCAGAATCAAGGTGCCCTCCTGGTGAGGCTCCGATCTGGAGGCTCTGGGGAGGAATACCCTTCCATTCCATGAATACCCTTCCATGCTCACTGAGGTTGTTGCTGGAACCTGTTCGTGGCCGCCTAGGACTGAGGTCTCTAGTTCTTTGCTGGCTCCCAGTCGGGTGTTTCTCAGCTCCTGAAGGCTGCCCTCAACCCTTCTCATGCAGCCTCTTCGTCTTCAAAGGCAGCGATAGTGCATCGGGCCTCTCAAGCTTCCTATCTCCCTGGCTTTCCCCTTGGTCTCTAGTCAGAGAAAGTTTCCTGCTTTTGAGAGATTATTTAGTTTGATGTATTGTTTTTATATAAAATCAGGAACAGCGAGCCACCAGGAAACCCTGGGGAAAAGCAGGAGGGTTGCATCTGATTTACATTTTTAGAAGGAATTATTCCTAACCCCCAGGTGGTGGTACTAGAACTACAGTGGATGGGACTTGAGAGATAGGGGTTCAAGCCTTGTTTCTGGGACCATGTGTCCGGGGAGCTTTGAGCACGTTTTCTGGGCCTTGATTTCACCATCTGTAGAAGGAGACAGCTGGATGCTTAGGGTCAGCTTGTTTTCTCTTTCTTTCTTCCCCCTCCTCTCCTGCTGTCATTCTGCCTTCCCCAGGCAGACCTCTGTAAATCAGCCATCCTCCTGTCCCCCACTGAGCCTGGACGCTGTCCTGGAACCCTTTGACTTGGCGCTCCAGGAAGTCACCAGCAATCCACCAGAGTTGGCACTGGGAGCTGAAACCTGTGTGTCCTCCTAGCCCTTGGAGGTCTCATTTCATCCTGAAATGCGATGATTCTCTGAAATGAGAAATTATCAGCTCCCTTGGTCAAATTGCAGACAGCCAGAGAAGAGCCAGTTGGCGTTTGCTTTGCTTGTCATACAGACATCTGGGGAGCGGGTTCAGTTTTCAAGCCACAAATTGAGGTGTGCAGAAAAAGTCACTTTCTCTCTAATTGAACTTCATTTCTAGTTTGAGCTCCTCTTCTGCCAAGTTGTTGAAATAAAATCCCAGACAAATCACAGTACTCCCTCTGACTCTCTTGGGGTTCCAAGTTCCACGGGCCATGTGGAGCCCAGGCATGGAGGCAGAGGGGCTGCTGGGACTTTGCTGTCACCTGTCTGTGATGGCATCTGTGGAGACATCCTTGCTCCCAGTTGTTGATTTTGTCTAGCAGAGGCTAGGTTAACTAATTAGCCCCCCAAATTCAGTAACACTTAGGTCACGTTCTTGCTCAGACAAAGTCCTACATGACTTGGGCAATTATCCAGGGCACCTTTCACCCATGCATTGATCAAGGGACTAGCTGTTGCTTTCTTATTTCAGCACAAAGCCTCTGGTTTCTCAGGTGAGAAGACAGAGCTGGAAGGTCACTGGGTGGCTCTTAGATGTGTTGGTCTGGATGTGAGCCATTCCTTCCCATGTGCACTTGCCAGGGCTGGCTCCATGGACCACCCATCCAGAGGGAGGCAAGAAGATGTGTGTGTGTGTGTGTGTGTGTGTGTGTGTGTGTGTGTGTAGGGGCATGACCCATGGATGTCAGATGAGTGTTGCCAGTAGCTACCACAGTTGTTGATTCATCTTGAGTTGGTTCTGCATTTCCTCATCCTTCCTGTAGTTCTTGAGCAGGTGGCCAGCTCTGTGCTCCGCTCACGCTGCTCCCAGCCAGTGATGGGGGCTTTCTGTCCTTCCTGCACCTGTCTGGGGTGGGCACATGCTGGGCTGTCTGCGCTCTTCAGCACTCTGCTACCACACCTATATGTCTTTTGCCCACTTTCTTGACAGCAGGGGCGCTCAGTACTTGACACCAAGCTGACTTTGAGGCCCATGCCATTCATTCTGGGAGGGTCTGAGTGTGCTGGGAAAATCAGACAGATGCTGGTGATTTCGACATCATTACATCTTGACTGAGACCCACTCAGAAGCAGCCTTTGTGCTGGAGATCTGTGGTTATCTGAACTTACATCACTAGGGGTTTCATGACCGGTGCCCCTGCAGTACCCGGCAGTGAGGTCGCTGGAGAGGTGGTGGAGGGGTCACTGAGATTAGGAAGATTCTGGTATTTTGCAAATAATGTGTGATTTAACTGAATGGGGGAAATAACTTTCTCTTTCTACTTAAATAAAAAGTACTGGTGGTAGGAGCACTGTGGAACCCTGCTGGCTCCCACGCTGCTGTGGGGACCCAGGTGCGGGGGCCCCTGTTTTCAGCTCCCTTCAACTTGTCCGGGGCTGCGCTGGTTCCCATCCTCCACCTCTGCCTGCCAGCCCAGGGTGGTGAGGACTCAGGGCTCCTTCCTGGACACCCCTCCAAGGGGCACTGCTTGGCTGCCCCTGAGCCTTGCCAGCATTTCCAGTCTGGGCCCCGGTGAGCAGGGTGGGTGGGCAGAAGTGGCCCTGATGGCCTCTGACTCCATTCTTCCCGGACTCAGTTCATCCCGAGTTCTACGTCCCAGAAGTTCAGAGCCACGCCTGGGGCCCCCTTGCTGTGGGTCCCACTGCGGGCTGCGAGGACGGCCAGCCTTTCTTCCTGGTTAGTACGTGAGGACATTGCTCTGCGTCATCACATCCCGTTCTCAGTGCTTCTCCCGCGTGCTCCTTGTAAACACGCCACTTGAGAAGGAAAAGCAGATTTTTGTGGTCCCACATGCCCAGCACAAGGATATCTTTTGGAAAGTCGTGGGATTTGTGAAGGTCTTCGGTTTGTTCCTTCCTCTGGTCCAGCTGTGCTTGCTGGCTGACAGAATGGGTGGGATGCGTCTCATTACTCCTGGCTGCCGGGTTCTTCTTCCTTTCGCAACTGTTCATAAGTTGAAGAAGAGTTCTCTTCCCCTCTCTCTTCCTTGGTCTCTCTGTCTCTGCCTGTCTCTGTCTCTCTCTCACCCTCATGCCCTCCTCCACCCTCTGTTCCCATTCCACTTCCCTGATTGATCTCCCAATGCTTTCTTTTCCCACTCATCCAGACGAATTACATCATTTCTGTGCCTTCTCGGGTCCTCTGTCTTTGTGTGTCATTTAGTCTACTGGAAACGACTTTCTCTTATGAAATCTAAATCTAAATCTTCCCATTTAAAAAAATCACCTGTATAAAGCAATATCTGTAAAGTGTAAAAAATCTGGAAAATACACAAATACATATTTCTGTGTTTATAGAATCATTTCTATCTATATAGAAATGTCTAGGAAATATAGAAAAGTATAAGGTAGAAAGCAGAAACCAGTAACTTTATCACCTGACTGTAACAATTTTTATTTCTTTTCTTTGGACTTCATTTTTTTTCCTTTTTAAAAAACTCTCTGATGAATTGTCTGTGTGATAGCCTTGATTTTGAGTCCAATTTCCAGTGCAAGTCTTGTCAGACACCGCGCTGTATAGTCACTCCTGGCTAAAAGAGATGATCTCTTCCTCAGCATCCCTAGACTGCTGGTTCTCCTGCTCACCACTGTGTGCTATGGCCACCCCAAAACAGTGGTTTACAACAACGAAAGTTTATTACCTCAGAGTCTCTGTGGGTCAGGAATCTGAGCACAGCTTAACTGAGTCCTCTGCCCCAGGATCTCGTCCGGGCTGAATCGAAGGATTAGCCGGGCTGCAGTCTCATCTGAAGGCTCGCCTGGGGCAGGTCTGCTCCCAGCTCACTGGCATGCTTCTCGGGTGGAGGACCTCAGTTCCTCATTGGCTGGTGGCTGGAGGCTTCCTTTAGGTGTTCATCACCACATGAGCCTCTCTGCAGAGCTGACCTCCATCACAGCGAGCACGTGAGAGAGCCAGAGGGGCAAGCCAGAGAGGAGGCAGATTCTTTTTATCATCTAATTTTGGAAGTGACACCACATTACTTCTGCCATATTCTGTTCATTAGAAAGAAGTCACCAGCTCCAGCCACACTCCCGGGAAGGGGATTACCCAGAGGCACCAATACCAGGAAGCAGGATGGTGCATTGGAGGCTCTCCCAGAAGCTGCCCACTGCAGACAGGCTTATTTATGACCTGCAGTTTTCTGCACTGTCCTGTGTTTCACCTTTACACCTCTACCCTCCACAGCTTGCTCAGATAATGCATCTTGTCCCCGAGGCAGGCACTTGGAAACCTGTGTTGTTGTGGCCACTTGGGCTTTCATAACATGACCTCTGCCCCGTTCCTCCCTGTGCCTTTGCTGGATCATTCTTCTCAGTCCTTCTGGTCTCAGCTGATGGACCCACCTACCAGGCAGGTGGTGGCTGCCTTCTTTAATGCCATCAACCACTTTGACAGTCTAACACTTACTCTTTCTCAGAAAAAAGTATTTTCAAGTGCATAAAATGAAATGCAGAGAATTGTAGGGAAGCTCAATTATAATGAAATATAGTTATCAAAATAATCCTCCATATGTATGATATATCAATATAAGTGCTTATCTATTAACACTTTCAATATCAAGATCCAGTATCAGGTTTAATTTCAAAATAGTGATGAACGTAAATGCTCTTTTGAGATATGGGCAACAACTTAACTGTGGTAGCAAAATATCTGATCCCTATTAGTGATAAAGTTAGCTTCTTCTATTACAACTTTTGTTACTCAAAAATCAAGGGTGCTAAATTTCAGTGAGATACCAGTGAAAATCAAGATATGATTCTTTTTTTGGACATCCTGAACCCCGATTAAGAACCCCGCCCACAGGAACGGGCTAGCTGCCTCCACACACCCCTCACCTTCTTTTCTTCCCACGTGCTCTTCTTCCCACAGCCCCCAGGTTAAGGAGTCCTTGCCTGACCTCTTGCTGAGAGAGGAATGACCAGCGGGGTTCCCATTGGAAATATGAGGATGACCTGAGAAAAAAACAAGAGCCGTTTGATAAGATAATGACAGAGGACGTGATGGAAAAGGTGGTCTGTGTTGACTGTGTAGACAGAAGTCCAGTGTCCTGTGACAGGGAATGCAGAGAGCGGGTGGGGTGAGAGGCAGGAACAGGACTACAGGGTGTGTGGGAGAGAGAATGGGAGAGCGGGGGAAAGGGGACACGAAAGACGTTATTCTGCGTTTATCTGTGAGAGTAGGGTAAAGATTCAAATCTTGTGTTTTCTGGCTGTCCACTTGTTGTGTCTTTAAACCTGTCTCTTGGCTGGAGCTGACCATGGGGTGGGTTTCCTGGACGGGGTTGCTCACTCGTGACCGTGTACTGTGATTATGTATATAGGTCAGGGCTAATGTACCATGGCTCTCGGGCCAAGTCTGGCTGGCCACCTGCTTCTGTGCAGCTCCGATGTCCAAGTTCAAGGCACCATGCCTTTCTGGATGCTGATTGCTCGGGCTCTGCTCCATGACTTGGAGGGGGTGCTTAAAGGTCTGGTGGGTCTCCCTGGGACATGTCCTGCACCGTTCTGTTCTGCCCTGCAGATCAAAGCCACCCTGCAGGACCGCCACTGCCATTTTTAAGAACAACTGCTCTCTTCTTTCGTCTTTAAACCTGCTAGTATCTGCAGCCCAGCTACAGAGCTGACAGAGGCAAATTAGTATTCTTTATTGTACACGGATCCCGCGAAGATATCTAATTTGCTGCTCAAAATGAACTTATTTCCTGTTCCCCAAAGCTTCGCTCCTCCCCTGAGAGGCTCCAGCGATGAAGAGATTGGCTGTGTCACTTTGATGACTCATTTACTTTCCAGTTACATGAGGGGAATGCACAAGTCCAAGGCAAGGGTGAGATGCAGATTCCGACCAAGAAAGGAAACATCACAAGCAGTTTCAGTGGCACCTCTGGGCCATGGCTACGGGCAGGTAGTCATGACCTTGGCGGAGGGTGGACCAAACAACATGGCCCAACTCTTATGCATGTCTAAGTAGAGCTGAGTAATTTCCCAAGGGACAGCGGGTTTATTAAATGTTGGAATCCTGGCAAGCTCTGCCCCTCTCCCCGGCAGTGTGCATTGCCTGGCGACGACCTTGACTCTGCTGAGACCGCACACAGCTTGTACCTTGCAAGTGGGGACTTTCCCAGAGAGGCCTTGTCTGCATGTGGCAAGAGGGTGTTGGCTTTTCTAGGGCTCTCCTTCTCCATCATGCTGTCTTTAATATTAGGAAGCATTAGTAGTGTGAGCAGCACTACGCATACGGGCTGGGTCGTCTGAGCAGAACTCGGGATTAGTCCTAATAATCGACACCCCTTTGAGCCCTGGCACCTGTGCACGGGGCAGTCTCTGTCCTCAGAGGGCCGAGGACCTGGCTGGGGGCTCGCGCTTTGATGCTGCCTCAGCCACAGTGTGGTCAGGAGGCCGTGACTGGGGAACAGCCCGAGTCGTTTGTTTGCTTTTGGTTTGGGTGCAGCCCGAAGCAAAGGTTCCCCAGACTGCGTGTTCCGCCCCGAGTTCTCCGTAGTCGAGGCGATCCAGAGTCAGCTCCACCTCTCGAGCGATTCCAACGGTGATCTCTCTGCTGCATCCACTGTGCCTGAATGCAAACGACAAAGATGACTTGTTCGTTCACGAGGCATGTGTCTGCTGAGCCCTGTGCCTCTCGGGCCCCAGGCCTGGTCCTGGTATGCAGGGAGGAGAAACAGCCCAGCTGTTGCATTTGTGAAAGCTCTCATCTGGCGGAGGGGAGAGACCAAGTGGGAGGTGTTGTGAAGGTCATGCACGCTGTACCGAGAGAGAAGCTGGGGTGGGTGCTAGCCAGAGCAGGCCTCGGGGAGGTGGCAGGGAAGCCGAGACTTGATTGTGTCACAGTTTGGGCCGGGCCGCCTCTCGGGGCCACACTGACAGTTTCCCCCTTGAGCTCACAGAGAACACTCCCGGACGACGGCTTTACTCCTGACCTTCCGTCTCTGGCCCCTTAGCCTTCCATTGCTGTTGCCTCTACGTGGCTCTTTCATCCCCTCTCGTCCTCATCTTTCCTGACCAGCTGCTCCTCTTCCTCGAGGCCTCAGCTGAGGCCCATCCTCCTGCACAGCCCTCTGTGACCCTCAGGTCCGCGTGGGTGCCACTCCCGGGTACGGTCTGCACCGCCCATGCTTCCCCTGTCCTGGTTTCGGGCTTCCTTGTTCTCCTCCTTCACGAGGCTGTGAGCTCCCAGAGGGCAGGGGCTGTGGATTCCTCACTCGTTCCTCCACCTGCAGGGTCCACCTTGAGTGCTGGATGAGACCGTGGCTCCTGAAACACCTGGAGTAGAGAGGAAGAAGCTGGCCCTTGGGACTGCAGGCAGCCTGCAGTGCGTGCGGGGGACTCAGCACCCTGGGTGTGGGAGCAGCGGTGTGGGTTAAGAGCGTCAGGAGCAGTGCCTCCCCGGCTCTGTGCTCGCAGGAACGGCTCGTGATTTCCGAAAGAGGAAGGCATCGCTACTTTTGTGCAGATTCTCACACGCTTTTGTGACTCCTCATCTTTTCCATATGCACCCAGGTAGCTAGAAAGGCCACCACTACCTGTGTTAGACCACGCGGGGGTGTGTAGGGAGGCATGGTGAACCTGCCCCTTCCTTCCCGGGGTCATCGTGGGCCATGGCGGGGGCGGGAGGGGAGACCCCAGACCCCAGAGCTCACGCCAACATGGCAGCTCTGTAATGAGGTGATTCTTCACCCCCTAAACTGCTGAGTGAGAACTGCACAGACAGAGTGTGCCGGGGGCCGTCACCCGGGAGCCGCGCACACTCAGAGCGCCCCCGGAGTGTCCGGTGGGTGTGCTCGTGTTTTACTGACGTCGTCCCTCCTCTGCAGAGTCTTGCAGGGAAAGTGAGTCTATCTTGTTGCACAGCATTCAAGCCGCAAACGAGGAGCTTAGGCGCTGCTAGTGCGGTGTCCGGGAGGGGGGCAGGCTGCAGCGTCCTGTCCCGCAGGCGGGTGGACGTGCGCCTGGCAGACGTGCGGTCCCTGCAGGTCACGGGGCCGTTTCCTGGGGGTTCCACCGCGTCCCATGTGAACAGCGCTCACCGGGTAGCAGGTGGAGGCCTGCTCCCCGTGTCAAAGCAGACTCGTTCTCGCTCAGCGTTTGTAGTATTAGACAGAAGCGTTTCTTCTTCAGGCGGGGACAGCGAATCATGTAGAACTAACAAAAGCAGTGGTGACAACACAAGTATTAATTGATGTAGAAAGCTTTTCATCACATAATATGTAAAACGTACCTCATCGAATGGCATATGTACAGGCTTGGGGCAAAAGTAGGTTTACAGTTGTCCGTATGGAAAATAACACAACAATTAATAAATAGTAATACAAGAATAAACTGTGTTTGGCATACTCACAACTGTAAACCTACTTTGGCCCCCCCACCCTGTATGTTGAACATAGAGAAAAAAAATGAAGGATGCACATCAAAATAGAAATTGTTTTAGGGTCGGGGAGCGGCAGGTTGGTGGAATTATCATCAGATTTTCTATTTTGATCACCTTTCATTTTTTTCCATTAAGCATTTATTAGTGTTTTAATAAGCTAACAAAGGTATAGCGAAATAGACTTTGGAATTGAATACGTTCAAGTTCTTTATGCCACCTTATAAGCCTAGGTTGATAAGTGAAGTAGCCCCTCTGGGTAGTAGCCGGGGGTTAGTGACAGACCATGAGATGGGAGGAACAGCTGTGTTAACACTGAGACACGGGACTGCTGTGTGGGCCATTCTGGGCTCTGACACCCGCCCAGTAGGTGGTCCTAGTGCCTGTGGACTGAGGAATGGGAGCTCAGCCATCTTCATGTGAACATCATGGACACGTCTAGACATCTGAGGTGATCCAGGAGATGAAGTGACTGCCCGGAGGGACTGCGCTCATGATTCCAAAGTCACCGGTCTATGTGCTGCCCTGAGGGCACAGTGGTCACTTATCCCGTCATGAGCTCACAGTGTAATGATTTATACGATGTTAAACAAGTAAACACTTAAACATTACAAATTATGGTATGTGTTATGAAAAAGAAAGCAGGTTGCAAGGTGCGGGAATAAGAGACATCACTTTCTCTAGCAATCAACCCTCTCAGAGGAGCACACATGCTCAGTTATGGCTCCCCCCCCCTAATCAAATACAGTAATTATTTGCAGGATCACAAACCATATCGTGGTAGCTAGCATTGTTTGTGCTTGTCGATTAACGTCTGTTATCAAACAGGGAGAAATGCACATAAGTGATGGGACATTATTTCCAAGGGCGAATTTACCTTGTGATGAAGCTTTGTCCTGAAGGATGTGGCTTTCCGTGATGCTAAAGAAATGTTTACCTTAACAAAGGGGGGATTGATTTGGGCTTCGAGTTAACAGGACTTACCAATGTGATTGTAATTATGGGATGCGAATTGCAGAATTTCTGTGTGAAGACATCTTGTCCAAGGAGAATTAATAGGGAAGGCAGAGTTGTGTATCGGAAAAGAGGCCAAAGCTTTCCCAAGTTCTGGGCTCCAGTCCTGGCAGGGGTACCAGCTGTGGATCTCCCTGGAGTAAATCCCTCCCTGTTGCAGGGTCAGAATCTTTCCTCTCTGCCGGAAGAGATAGACTTTCAGGATCTTCCCTTCACTGGTCTCTATGGTGATGCTGGCCAGTGATTTTGGTCACAGAATGTAATGTGCAGTTTGGATTTCTGGGTCATTTATCTGTATGTTAAATGTGAAAACATGATTCTTAATGGGTAAATGTCTTGAGATACTTCACAGTAAGAGCAGATAAAGTATTTAGGGAGTGTTCCTAGCGAGAGAAATATCATTGTGTCATGGCTCACTCTGTACCTGGCTTTCATCGTACAGAGTAAGGTTCTGGGGTGTGATTTAATCAGCGTTATCAGAAAGCGAGAGTGTGTGTGTGAGTAGTTCCGAGAGCTGGGATACATGGCTGGTGAGTCACACTCCCGTCGTGCAATGTGGAAGCTGACACGGACAGCGTTGTCCTTGGTCTGACATCAGAGCGGTTTCTGTGTGGACATATCCCCAGGCGAGCAATGCTCATTTCATTACTACTATTCTGAGGTGTGTATTTACACAGATATTTGCTGCATAAGAACTTTTCCTCCTTTTTCCCTTTATATCATTAAAAACTTTATTAACTTTTGTACCAATGTTAATTTTTTAGGTTTTACCAATGTGCCACAGTTAGGTGTAATGTTACATTATGGGATGCTGAGTGAAGGGTATATGAGAACGCTACTTACTTCCTTTGTCACTTTTCTATAAATCGAGAATTATTTCAAAATAAATCTACTTAATGCAAAACGTTTTATTAAAATGTCCTCATTGTAAGGATGTCGGATACACTCAGAGCAGTAAACACCTCTCTCTTAATGAATAATTTCAGTGTCAGAATAAATTCTAAAAAGATCAATTTAGTTGGAAGAATGCTCCTTCCATACCAGAGCTTCTTGATAAAAGCAGTCATCAGATTGCCTGCCTGAGTAATTGCTCTAACCTCAGAATCAGAGGAAGACGTTCATTGCAGCATTATTGATACAAGTAAAAGATGTTCCCAAATCAGAGATTGGGTAAATAAATAAAGGCCCTTCAATAACCTGGAATACTATCAGCAATGACAGTGATAGTGTGGAATATATTTGATATTAATAATATACTTGATATGTGGAAAAAGTAGGTCATAAAGGAGTATGTGAATAAAATATATACCTACATATGCAGGAAGGTAGAAAACATTCTGGCAGCCTGTGTACCAAAATACAAATTGTTGTTTATAAGTAGCTTGAGGGTTATGAGTGATCCTTATTTATATTTTGCTTATGTTAATTTCCTATGTTACTTCCATGAACATGTATTACTTATTCAAAAGAAAAAAAAAAAAAGTCATCCCCCCACCCCAGCACAGAAATTTTAGAAAACCCCATAAGAATGATTAATAATATCTTTTATCTCAGGCAGTAAAAATGACATGTCCATATGTAAACACTGTCTGAATTTTGTGTCTTAAAAATAACCCTTAAGGTTCCTTTTTCTGGAAGCACATCATCTTTTCCCCTTTGACTTTCATTCCTATTGCTGAAAGCTTAAACAGTTCATCAGACCCTCCTGTCATTTTAGTCACTGATGTTTCAGGTCATAAATGATCCGAATCTGTAATCTTTTAAAAGAACAGATAAACATTACTTACCATGGACTAGAAAAAACTGTGTCTCTTCCCATTGGCACAGAATAGAACCTGGCAATTGTTTTTTTTTTTGGTCACTTTTATTCACAGGGTATGCTGTTTACTTGCTATGTCTTAGTGGTATGTTTCTGACATTTCCCTAAACCCAAATTATGATCTGTCCCTGGAGCAAGGGATGATTGGTGCAGAAAGTTACCTCTGGGAGTGAGTGTGCTGGACAGGTCTGTGAAAACATCCAGGGAAGGAACATCTACATTCATCCATGTATCCCTCATTCACACAGTCACTCATCTGCTTGGCTATTGAGTGAGTTTCTGTTATGTGCAGGACACTGTTGGAAACTATGGAACTTAACACAGTCCGGGAAGGGAGGTAAGTGTGCAAGTAATTAGCAGAGTGATTTTTGACCCCCAAAATAAAGATTTTAAAAAGCATTAGTTGAATAAAGAGGCCAAAAAATAAACCCTTCACATATATGGTCAGTTGATTTCAACAAGGGTGCTAAAACCATTCAGTGGGGGAAGAATAGTCTTTTCAACAGACAGCGCTGGGACAGTTGGACAGCCACATGCATAAGAATGAAGCTGGGCCGTACGTCACACCCAGTATAAACACGGACTCAAAGTGCATTGGAGACCTAAAGGTAAGGGCTAAAACTGTAGAACTTTTAGAAGAAAACAGTGCTAAATCTTTGTAACCGCAGATCTGGCAATAGATTCTTCGATGTAACACCCAAAAGCATGAGCAACAAAATAAAAAGTACATACGTTGGAATTTGTCAAAACCAAAACCTTTGTGCTTCAAAGGACAGCATCGAGGATGTGAAAAGACAACACACAGAAAAGACTTGAAAGTCATGTATCTTACAAAAGATTTGTATCTAGAATATACAAAGAACTATCCAACTCAATAATATAAAGACAAATAACCCCCATTAAAAAAGTACAAAGGATCTGAACCAGTGGTTCTCAACCTTCCTAATGCCGCGACCCTTTAATACAGTTCCTCATGTTGTGGTGACCCCCAACCATAAAATTATTTTCGTTGCTACTTCATAACTGTAATTTTGCTACTGTTATGTCTTAGGCGACCCCTATGAAAGGGTCATTCGACCCCCAAAGGGGTCGTGACCCACAGGTTGAGAACCGCTGGAATAGACATTTCTTCAAAGAAGACATACCAATGGCTAATTAACACGTGGAAGTATCACACTAAAAGATGCTGGAAATTATTAGTCATGAGGGAAGCATAAATCAAAACCACAGAGAGATACCACTTCACGAGGTATCTCGTGGATGACGATAGCCAAAGTGTCAGATGATATGTGTTGGCAAGGATGTGGAGAGATCAGAACCTTCATACATTGCCGGCAGGAATGTAGAATGGTACCGTTGCTGTGGGAAACAGTTTGTCAACTTCTCAGAAAGTCAGAAGTTACCAGCATTACTATGATCCAGTGAGTCTACTCCTTGGTATGTACCCAGAAGAACTGACAGAAGGCACTCAGATACCTGTTCACCAATGTTCATAGAAGCGTTATTCACAGTAGCCAAAAGATGGAAGCAACTCAGTTATTCACCAACAGATGCATGGATAAACAAAATGTGGTAAATACATACAATGGAATACTATTCATCCTTAAAAAGGAACACCATTCTGATAATGTTACAACGTGGATAAACCTTGAAAACATTATGCTAAGTGAAATAAGCCAGACACAGGAGGAGAAATAGTGCACGATGCCACTTATATAAAGTACTAGAGTAAGCAAATTCATGGAGACAGAAAGTAGAATAGAAGTTATTAGGGACCGGGGAGGTAGGATTGGGACTTATTGTTCATTGGGTGCAGAGTTTCAGTTGGGGATGAAAAAAAGTTCTAGAAGTGGGTAGTGGTGATGGTCGCGATGTGGTGAAGCACTCAATGCCACTGAATGGTGTACTTGATGGCTAAAATGACACATTTCATGTTATGTGTGCTTTACCACACACACACACACACACACACACACACACACACACACACACAAGTGATAAATTCCTCTTTTAAGCAAGATGAATATGAGGGGAAACTTAACACATTTTTATTCCAAATTCTCCCACTTTACTTAATATGTTCAATTTATTGGCAGTTACAAGAATTTTATAGTTCTTTTCTAACAAAAAGGAGTTATTAATGTGTTACGTTAAATTTTTTAAACATCCCTACCCCCAAAAAAGCATTAGTTGGTAACAAATGAGGCTTGGAACAATTGGATATCCATATGCAAAATAAATGAACCTTGACCTTCACATCTTTTAGAAAAATTAAATTAAAATGGGTCATAGACCTCCATGTAAATTATAACATTATAAAACTTCCTCAAGAACACATCGGAGAACATTTCTGTGACTGTGGGTGGGGCACAAAAGTCTTAGACATGACAGCCAAACACGGTCCATTAAAAACAAGAACAAATTGAGATTCCTCAAAATTTAAAACTTTTTCTGTGTGAAAGACCCTGTTTAAAAAGTGAAAAGACAAATCACAGACTGGGAGAAAATATGTGCAATTCATGCATATGACAGTAGCCTTGTATCTAGAACATATAGAGAACTCTCAAAACTCAAGAATGAGAAAATGAACAACCCAATTAAATGGGGCAAGGTTTGACCCGACATTTCACCAAAGAAGATATATGGGTGGCAAATAAGCATATGAAAAGGCACTTAACATTATCAGTCATTCGAGAAATGTATGTGAACAAATAATACAGTGAGATATTACTACACACCTATGAGAATGTCTCATACTCTCTCCCTCCCTCAGAAAAACAACAACAAAACCTGAATACACCCAATGTTGGTGAGGGCGCAGATCAAGTGGGAGTGTCGTATGTTGCTGGTGGGACTGAAATGGTGCAACCACTGAAAAAGTTTGACAGTTTCTTATAAGTGAAGCATATACCCACCATGTGACCTACCCTTTCCACTCCTAGGCATTTACTGAAGAGAACTGAAATCCTGTGTTCACACAAATACCAGTATCTGAGTGATCACAGCAGATTCATTCATAGTAGCCAAGAACCCTGGAAGGGTTGTGAGGGCTGCGACGGGAAGAGTTGGGGTGTCCAGGGTTTTATGGTCCTGGTAGGGGGCTTCAGCTGGTTGGGGGGTGCAAGGAGGCCTTTGTGAAGGAGGTGGTGCCCCGTGGCAGACCTGCCTGTAGGAGATAGGCGGGTAATGGGGAGTGTGGAGCACAGAGATCATTCCAGAATGAACTCTGTGGGACCTCGCTCCCTGGGTCCCAGGAATTACTGGGCTTTGACAGAGAGGAAGGAGTTCACTGTGGCTGGAGCACAGGTGTGAGATGGGTGTGATGATAGGTGGGGGGAGGTTGATGGGGTTTAGGTGGAGGAGATCCTATGAGGGGGCTCTGCCTTCGTCCAGCTTGGCAGGACATGGGTTCCAGGGTATACATTGCAGGAGCTGGATGGAGGGAGGACTGGATGGGGTAAGGCTGGGAGGACCTTGGGAAGGTACCTAGGCACTGAGGTAGGGACATGGGTGTGAATTGGACTTAGTGGTTGGATGGTTAGAAGTGAACAGATTTCAGCAAAATCCCGTGGGAAGATGCAACCAGACCTTTTCCAGAGGACTTTTGCTCCCCTCCCCCCACTTCTTTCTCTCCCTGCCCAGCCCCACAGCACAGCAGTTTCCCAGGAAGGCACAGTGGTTCTTCAGCTTTCTCTGTCCTCGCCCTTGCCCTCATCGCACAGACCCAGGTCTGCTGGAAAGGAAGCTTACCCATGCAGGATGGATGGGCTGGGCCACAGGGAGCACTGCATTTCCCAGGATAACATTTGTCTTTATTTTAAATCATTGGAACGGCATTTAAAGCGAGAACAGGGATCCATGCATGCTTTCAGTCAGCGTGTTTTCCAATTGCTGGCATTATCCTCTAATAGCGGGGTGTGTGCTCGATATGATATAGAGGCCACTGGGCTGCGGAGCAGACATTAGCCTTCCCTCAGAAGTAAAGAGAGAGGCTGCTGTTTGAATAATGATCCCTGGCTGTTTTCTTTGTACACGGGCCATTTCCTTAATTAGGTTTCAAGCTTCATCTCTCTTGTTTTTAACTAAAAAGCCAAGTGAGAGAGAGACATGTTGTATTGTGGAAAAGGGAGAGGAATGTGTTCCATGCAAAGTAAGGGGCGGATGAGTGAAACGGGAGATCAGTGGACACCCCGATGATCACGCTGACGTGGGCAGAGCTGGGCTTGTGTCTGGGCTGGATGCAGCAGCTTCCGAGGTCGGGGACCTTTGTGCAAACCCCAGGGAATACCTCCCCCACTTCCTATGAAGAGTTTGTGATCCAGGCCTCAGAATTTGTCGCTAGGGTCACCTTCACTCTACCTTGAAATGACCATGACAATGTGTCTCATTTTTTATTTTTATTTTCTTTATTGATTTTAGAGAGAGAGGAAGGAAGAGGTAGAGAGAGAAGGAAACATCGATGAGAGAGAACATCGATTGGCCGCCTCCTGCATGACCCCTCACTGGGGCTCGGGGCCTACAACCTGGGCATGTGCCCTGACCGGGATCGAACCAGTGACCTCTTGGTGCATGGGTCGACACTGAACCACTGAGCCACACCGGCCGGGCAAGCAGTGCGTCTCTTAAACACACAAGCTTAGGAGTCAGAAGCCTGGCTTTGACTCCTGCCCTGCTGTGCACCAGCTCTGAGACCAGGGGCCAACCATGTTATTCCTCGTGGCCCCAGGTTGTTCTTTGGTAAAATGAGGTGATCATTGTAGGTACTTTGAGGGTGGCTGTGGGATTAAACTACTTACTTTTTTTTTTTAATATGTTTTTATTGATTTTTTTTTTTTTTTTTTTTAGAGGAGAGGAAGGGAGAGAGAGATAGAAACATCCATGTGAGAGAGATACATCAACCGGCTGCCTCCTGCACACCCCCTACTGGGGATCAAGCCCGGGCATGTTCCCTGACCTGGAATCGAACCGGGATGACTCTCAGTCCACTGAGCCACACCGCCAGGCTAAACTACTTACTTTTTATGTGAAGCCCTTAGAACACTGCATAGAACAGGGTGAGTGTTCAGGTAAGCTCGTCGCTTCTGAGGCTGCTGTGCGTATTATTGTTATTATTATTAGCCTCCGAGGGAGGGTCCTAGCAGAGGGTTTAAGACAGGTGGAGAATAGTTATTTCATGACCCCGTCCATAGTGAGGGAAAGAGTGTTGACATGTTGGAGCCATAGATTACAGAGAACATTGACAATCTCATTTATTTTCCCCAGAATATCCTGTTTTCTCACCTGTTTTTTTGGTAAATCCTCACTAGAGGATATTTTTTTCCATTGCTTTTTAGAGATAGTGGAAGGGAGGGAGAGTGGGCAGGGAGGGAGAAACATAGATGTGAGAGAGACACATTGAGTGGTTGCTTCCCCACGCGCCCTGACCAGGCTGAGGAATGAACCTGCAACCCAGGTACGTGCCCTTGACTGGGAATCGAACCTGCAACCCTTTGGTGTGCAGGGCGATGCTCTAACCACTGAGCTACACGGGCCAGGCTCACCTGTTGTTTTTAATTTCTGAGCTCCCTGAGATGTGGAAGGTGGTGTCATCTTTTGAATCTACTGAATATGGTAGGAAATCATCTTCTCAAAGGAGGATACTTTGTGTATTAATGTTGAATGTTACAAAAAATTCAAAAAGCTGGACAAAAGGCAGGATCACAAAACAGCTTTCCTGACATACCTAGGCGAGAGCGATTCTTCTTTATTCCCTCAACAGGCTGCCCTCCTCACCCTGCCCTCCCACTGCCCCAAGTGTAGAGTATGGAGGTGAAACCCAGAATCTCTTTCATTTGGAATTCAGATTGTGGTCCGTGGACCAATCGCATTAGCATCATCTGGGACTTGTTAGAAAGGCAGAATCTCTGTCCCCACCCAGCTCTGAATCAGAATCCTCATTTTAATAAAACCCCTGATGAGATTTATATGCATATTAAAATATATCAGGTGCTGTGATATCTGTCACTCATTGGTTCATTCTCCCAATGAGCCACAGAGTGAATTCCAGGGAGGTGGGCCAAAGTCTTGCCCTGTGGGGTGAGGGGACCTCCTACAGGCAGTAACCCTTAATCAGGATATTGACAGAGGAGTAGGAGTTAGATTCTTTTTAGCATTGACACAGGGCATTTGCTTGGGTCATATGAAATAATTTTTGAACATATGGAATTACCTTGCTTCCAAAACTCTGATATATGAAATGTGGGCTCATAAAACAGACAGATGAAGAAGTATTTCCAATTTTCAATGAACTGACTCAATTTCAGATTGATTCCTTGAGAATAAGAAGGCAAGAATATGGGTGGGTTTTGAATTCCTCCTTCCGGTCTGGACCTACACTCTGCCCTTTGTGGGAGGAAACCGGGGCCAGTGCCTCTGAGTCTTAATCTGTGACGTGTATGTAGCTTTAGAAATTTCACTTACTTGTTGGGAAAACTTGGTTTGTAATAAGAGTCATGAAATGCATGCGACCTCACCTTCAGATAGGTGGTTCCATATTTTTTTTTAGCCCAATTGGAACCTAATGAAGGTGGGGTGGAGGGGACAGGGCCACGGGCCACACTCCTGGTCTGGGGCTGTGGGATGGCTGTCCTCTGCTGTCAGCAAGGAGAGTGTTTGCACCCATGCCTTCCACTGGGGAGCATCCTCAGTGATGTGTACATCATGCTTTTCAGGTTAGATTCCACTTTCTGTTTTTATTTGATGTTCCATTTTTTTTCTTTTCTTTTGCTTTCCTTTTTCCCCCAGTTAACCTTATGTAGGCCCACACTGTGTTTAATGAAAGATGAATGGATTAAAAGAAGCTTGGTAATAACGAGGAAATGGAACAGCTCAAAAAGCATTCGGTTAATGAGAGAGACCATGAAACACAAAATGAATGCAAGAAAAGGCAGATAAATTCAGGGCTCGTTTATTAAGTACAATTCACTTTGAATTCAGAAAAGGGAACTTTTTTCGGTAAAGGATAAGTGACAAGACTTGAAGAGAGTCCCCCAGGGAAAGAGGATTAACAAAAGGAGACATTATAGAATAAAATAGAAGTGAATTAACAAATCGATTTTCTGTAAGGGTTAGAAGACACAAGATTTATTTGGAAGATAAATATTTGGTAATTGAAACCTGGAAGTGTTTTGTTGTGATTTTACCCAGCGAAGTTGCCCCCAGTGAAAATCTTATGGCTGATGAACATGGAATGGTGTAGATCCTATTAAAAGGCTGCCAGACCTCTTTCTCTCTGGGTATTTGTCTCTGTATGTCTCAGATGCATTTTTTTTCTAGTTTAATAATTTAAAGGATTTCCTCTGTAATCAAAGGAATTAGATTAAAACTTAAGAAAATAATATGAAATAGAAGCTAAAATCATTTTCTAATCAGGGGAAGTTCTTTGACAAAGAGCCAGGTATTAGATTTTTGTTTATTTCACTTACCTCCCAGCATTTCACCCGAACTCCATGAAAGCATTCTTGTTGGTTTCAGAGCAGTGTCCGGGGACTCATCTTATCTATTGACAGCAGAACATGGCAGTTTACCTGATGGAGGTTTTATAGGATGTGATGTCCTGTCGCCAGGTGATGGACTGGATGTAGAAAACGCCATGGGCAATCTGTCACGTGGCCCATTCTCCGAAATGGCTCTTGCCTGGATTCCCGTACCTGACCCTTCCAGAGAATGCAGGGTTATATTGTTTGACTCATCAATTCACAAAGGATTATTGATTTTCTGATGATCTATAGCTTCTTCGCCTTCGGCATATAGGCTGTGCTCCAGAAGGGAGAGGGGGTGGAGGTTGTTGGAAGACAAAAGTGACCGTGTGTGTCCGCCTGGCTTAATTTCAGTCTCCTTCTATATTTTTATTCACGCCTCTTTCTTGCTCTTTCTATTAATATAGGAAATGCGTGTCTGAGTATGTATTTGGCTTTTGACTATGGTGCTTTCTGGGTATAAGTGTTACCAATAATGTCAGTCATCAGTTCTTGTATCTGATGGTCCTTTGGGTGAATGGGTCTCTTTATATTGTTATAATTATGTATGTTCAAAGGTAGGAAAAGGGAAAAGAAAACATTTAACAAATATACAGATTGTAGTTACAGCTATAATAAGCATACAGGTTTTGTACATATATAATATAATAATTTTGATAGGAATTATTTAATATTATTGACATTGCAGAACACTGCCTTTATTAGTTAGTCTTTCCCAAACCGAACTTGGTGATTTTACCCGTCGAAGTAGTCCTGGGTTTCCTGCACTTGTTCTAGTTTTCTTTGTTCTCCACGTTTATCCCTCCATGCGCCACGAAGCAGCCTGCACACATGGACACAGACCTGCTTGGGAGGAGGGTGGAGAGGGATGATCCCCTTGGAACTACTTAGCTTTTGGATCAACCCCTGTTTGGAAAAGACGAGTCATATGCCTCAAGCAGACAGACATATGTCTCCCACCTGACTATTGTTTAAGATTCCTTATGTAGATCACACAATATGCACTTTAAGGGAAGAAAAGAAAATGCTCTCCTAAAATTGAACTGCGAAAGCCTGTGGAACAAATATGCAGGCAGCTCTAACTAACTGTCTTGTCTCACTTTGTCACTTCTGTGATTCCAGAACCCACGGCACCACACTCAGCTTTACTGGAAACCCTTGGCCTTGTGTTCAGTTGTATATCAAGGCTGCGTCCCCCGCAGCACACCCTCCGCGCTCCCTGGCGAGCCCTCTCCATCAGCTTCTAGCCTGAGCACTGTCCTGCTGAGACAGGCCAGCCCCTCTCAGGTGCAGCACCACCAACGAGGAGCCTCTGGGGACTTACGTCTCTGTGTGAGAGCAAAAGGACTGCAGATCTGGAAGTGGTTGGTTGAACTCAGGAGTCTGTTTTAAAAACAACTTTGTTTGTGGAGGGGATTCTCTGCTGTCTTTCAGGCATTTGGAAGGCACCCCCACCCCAGAAGAATGTGTTTCTCACTGAGCTTCCGTGGAAAATCCTGAAGGGCCCCAAGTGCAGATGGAAACAGAACTTGGTGGAGCTTCTGATTCTCGACCTTGAGTTTAGTTTGTTCAGGCTGCTCATCGCTGCAGCTGAGCACACACTGTTCCCACATCCACACCCCCACCTGCCAGGACCTTGTAATAGTTCTCAATACTCAAAAGGAGATGGTCTTTCCCAAAGTCTAATTACATAGGAGGAGACTGCACCATTGTCCCCGTGAGCCCCATGCTGGATCCGCCTCTTGTGTCTGATCTCCATGACTCACCCTCTCCTGTCTGTTCTCTCCTCCTTCATCCATTTCTCTCTTCTCCTCCACCCGGCTGTATACAGGGGCGTTTACTTGGGCTTGGCTCTGGACTCGATTTCCCTCCTCTCCTGCTCTCATTTCCTCCTTTCGCCTCTGTTCTGTTACTGTGAGTGATCTCATTCATGTTCAGTGTTCTCTTTATTCCACAATCCTCCTAAGTTAGGGTGTGGGCTCATGCCATTCCCCTTGACTGCTAGTCCTTTCCCTTCATTCTCTCCCGCTCCTCTCAACTCATCCTTTGGTCTCTGCTGTAACAGCAATTCCTTAGGGGGGCCTTTTCTCTCAATAAAATTTTGGCCTCCCTTGTTTGAGCCTTGTACTTGGTGCTACTTGTCGCTGTGTATAATGACATGGGTGTTCTGTGCTTTTATTTGGTTAATATCTCCCCAATAGACGGTAAGCTCTGTGTGGGGGGAGAGTCTGTTGTGTTTAATCTCTGGCGCAGTCCCATCACTTAGCCTAATATCTGGCACCTAGTATCTCATTAATGTTTGTTAAGACGATCGTAGTTGACTTGATTCTATAGTCTGTCCTGACAGTCATGACCTTGTTGAAATGATGGTTTTCTTCTAGTTACACTTTATTTCCTAATGGATTCTGTTTTGTTGGTTTGTTTCCTAAGAAGAAGTTGATTCAGAAGAGTTCCTCAGTATACTGAAGAGTCACACGTATGAAATCTCTCAATGGGGCTATTTATTTCCAAAAGCTTACTTTTCACAGAGAGCATGCTCACACGTATGCATTGTGCGATGAAATGTGTCGCAGGAGTCTGTGCAGTTTGGTGGCCCTTCTGAAGTTTCAGGCGATGATGCCCACACCCAGAGTCTTAGCTCCTGGCCCTCAGCTTTCTTGCCTGTGCATAGTAGCACACGTCTCTAGAGCTGCCATGCAAAGGCAATGCTGCGTGAAGCCCTCAACTAGCTCATGGAAAGTGCTCGGCTGTTGTTAGGTGCTGTCATCATTAGGTGATTGATCTGGGGTGACAAGTCAGTTCTTCTGCTGTCAGCCTCATCGCTGACTTCATGTTCTCTGCTCCAGGAATCTAGGAACTCTTCTTTTCCCCACCATTTGTTGGTCCTCACTCCAAGAAGCTTTGACCTCAGAACTTACCTGGCTCTGGAGATTCCTCGAATATTTGTCCCCATGCAGGTCATCTGTTTCCTGGTGTGCCTGCTCTGTGTCCACATGGGGCCATGAAATGTGGTGGGCCCAGTGGCTGCCCCAGAGCCACTGCTGCCCAGGGTACTGTGATGGGTGCTGATGGGCGCAGGGAAGACAGAGCTGCACCGGACCCTGCAGTGGCCGACAGACCTGGGTGTGGCTGGAAGACGCAGGCTCTAGGTGTGAAGAGGAACAGAGCTGAATGAGGGGAATGCTTGGAGAGGGCAGACAGGTTGGGGAGAGGGCTCAAGGGTCCATGTCCCCTGAGGGCCCATGGGGATATTTTTAGCCCGAAACAAAAGACAAAAGACAGCAGATGGTGCCAAGCACACTTAAAGCACTTGATATAGTAACTGTATAATCCTCACAGCAGCCCCATGAGTTTGTTGTTATATAACTGTCCTCATTTTTCAGACGAGGAAACTGAGGCAGAGGATGTCTGTGACACTTTCTCCAAGACCCGAGCAGAGTAAGTGGGAGAGTTGAGATTCCTGTCCAGGAAGTCCACGCTCTTAACCCTTGTGCTGGACGGTCTCTTCTGTCTCTCTTAAAATATTTCAAGGCAGCCCTGGATGGGTGGCTCAGTTGGGGGGGCATCGTCCTGTGCACCAAAAGGTTGTGGGTTCTATTTCCAGTTGGGGCACATACAGGAGGCAACCAATTGATATTTCTCTCTCACATCAATGTTTCTCTCTCTCTCTCCCCCCATTCCTTTCTCTAAAAGCAATAAATATATCCCCAGGTGAGGATAAAAAATATATATATATTTCCAGGCAGGGTGAGACTTGGTCTGTATAACTAGTCGGTACAACTGCATTCTAAGGGCAGATAATGCAGGGAGGCAGAGGGAATTTAAGCAGAGAATGTCTCCTGCTGCTCAATGCCCCGCAGCGGGGCTGCAGGACACTCCCTGGAGAGTCCCGAGCTCCTTTCCGAGGTGCCCTGGAGAGTCCCGAGCTCCTTGTCCGAGGTGCCCCGGAGAGTCCCGAGCTCCTTTCCGAGGTGCCCTGGAAGAGTGCCGAGCTCCTTGTCCGAGGTGCCCGGGACGGAGCTCAGCCTTTGGAGGAAGATTGGCTTGATAGTCATTAGGATCTGTGTGTGTGTATTCAGTGCTGAACGGGATTGTTGCACCCCTGCTTTAGCAACCCCTGCTCTGTGATATATGTGGCTGGGTGCCTCTGTGCTGTGGGAGACTGCCCTGTGCTGTCCAGGGTGGGTAGCAGCTTCCCTGGCCTGTACCCACCAGATGCCAGGAGCACGCTCTCCTCCTCCCTCCTGCCACTGTGAAAACCAAAAATATCTCAGACACTGCCAAAGGTCCCTGGGGGGCAACATGGTCCTGGTTTAGAAGCACTGCTCTGAATGTACGGCCTCTCTTTTTCATGAGAAGCCCGTATTTGTATTTAATCATCTGGACCATCCCCACCCCAAGGGCCCCAGGCAGTGGTGTGAGGGCCCCGGGGTGCTGGACCCTTGAACACTCCCTTTCTATATTTTGGTGTTCTGAAGGATGAACTGTTTTTTACTAAGCCTCCAGGGGAAATAATTTGAACATATATCCCATTGTAATGTATAGGACGATCTCACATTGATTGTAAAGAAATAGTTACTCTCAATATCTTACATTTTAACAGAGAAAAAGACCTGTAAGGTATGAACCAAAGAGTAACCCCTGGTATTTTGGGGAATGGGGATTAAGAGTTTTTTATTTTCTTTTATTTGCTTATGTCTATCTTCTGATTGTTCCTCCTCCGGTGGGAACATTTTGCTTTTACAATAAGTAAACATTCTCATTTTACCTTCAACTGTTTTAGGAGAGTTATAAGGGGCGGTTAGGACACGGGTTCTGGAACCAGCCTGCCTGGATTTGAGTCCCACCCTGACCTTTCTGTTTTGCTCTAGTTTGTACTTTACTTTTCCCATTTGAAAAGCACTATCGCAACATTGTTTCAGAACACTGGAAAAGTCCTTCCGCCACGTCGGAACTTGCGGTGGCCCCCCGCGTCTTCTGGCCTGTGTTCCTACTCGGCTCTCATTATGAATGTGACGCACTTCACCCAGCACGACTTCGTGAGCAGATTTCGCGTGTACGTGGGATGAGATATTTTTTTGAAGCCGTCATCAAGGAGCTGTGGACAATGGCCAGGCTCGTCGAATGGGCTGTTTAATTCCAGTCTCGAGTGGGAACCTTCTGAGTCAGTCATATTTGTCTTTGCACATTACGAGACATTCTAAATTTCTTTGAACTTGACACTTTATATATTTTTAATCGCACAAATAATGCATGAATGTGTACTCTTTGTGAAGAATTCTCATAGCCCAGTGCAGTGCTATACAGGGAAAGCAGGACCATTCCCATTAATTGTGCTCTAAGACCCTGGCCTGAGATAAATACTATTTCCAGTTTAGGGTTTACCTTCCGCGGATCCATTTGAGAAATTGTTATTGACAGAGCCCCCAGAGAAGCTCATGAGCTGGAATCTACACTCAACATAGACAGCAAAACCATCTGCCAAATGATCGCAGAAAGTGTCCATAATTTGATGTGTGTGTTTAATACACAGAAAGCTTAGGTTGTGAGTCTGTGCTGATGACCAGACACAACACGTGGCAGACCAGCACTTGTCAGCAGGTGTCGCATGTCCTGCTGCTGCATGTGAATTGGGGCAGATGCCCTGTCACTGTTCACACATCAGGTTGCCCTTTCTGGGACCTCTTGCTGTTCTCGGATAGCGCACTGGGGTGCTTAACCTGTGTCCACAGCCCCGGGGAGAATTCAGGGAGCATGAACTTAGGTGGGAAAAGATGACATCTTGTGTTTTCACTGACCTCTAGCCAAAATGTATTCCTTGATCATACACGAGAAGCAGCAGCGATGCCTGTGACTTTGGCAGCAGCAGAAATCAGGTGTTTTCGTGTCATATCACAGCTGATGCAGACATCCCCTTGTGTGGGTGCTCATCATCGACACCGGTGATCATGGCAGTTAATACTCACCGCTAGGTCTTGTTACCTTGTTATTTAATGCACTGATGCAAACACACCTACATTGCTACATCACAGATTTATGCTTTGAAAATTTTCAAACTGAATTTCAATAGAATTGGTTTCCTGCCTGTGTGTTTACTTTTTTGCATTTAAAATATCATTCCGGAAAGGGTCCGTGGGCTTCACCGAAGGCCAGAGCAGCCACTCCCCCGAACCTCCCCAAATCCCCACCTCAATGGCATAAGATACATGATAATAACAATAAGGTGGCCATGTGGATTAATTCCCTTATATCTTCCTAAATACATTCAGGAGGAAAATATTGTTAGCATAATGATTTGTGTGTGTGTGTGTATGTGTCTGAGAGAGAGAGAGAGAGAGAGAGAGAGAGAGACATTAGTTAATACTTCCTAGGACTCCAGGATTTTTCAAACCACCATAGGAAAAAATCCTATTTCAAGAGTAATATGTGGGCGTCTCTTAATCTGCTTGGATCCTCATCTTTAGGGTCTTGTTTCTATGCCTAGCAACCCCAAACGCATGAGGACTGTAGCGCTCTTGGTCTTCTCCGTGGGGTCCTTAGGGAATGCAGCCTCAGGTTCGGAGCCCCTGCGTGGCCAGGGAACTGACTGCCTGGGACCCTGGGGAGTCAGGTGGGCACCTGTCCCTCAGGTCCTGAGCCGGCTGCGGCCCTCGCGGTGCCTCAGATTCGTGTTACGGTGGAGATCCCAGCAGCGCCTGGTGCAAGGGTTAGTGGCAGCTGCCTGGAGCTGTCCGCACACTGGCCAGCACCCCACTGCCTCGTGGGCGACGTGAGCCCATGTTACTCTGTCTCGGTCTCCTTATGTGAAGATGAATGAGGAGGGAGATGTTTACTGATGTTTTATATCTGAGTGCCAGAGTGTTCAAAGAAGAGGGCTCGGTGGGAGACTGCACATAAAAACATGGATTTCTGGCTTCTCTTAGCAAATGGAAGATCGGATAACCACAGTGTGCCCCTCACCCACAAAGATCAGGCAAAGAGTGACCATCATTTTAGGGTGAGATAGAAGCTCTGCCGTTTGCCACAGTCCCCCCCACCCCCCCTTCACCTGAGAGGACCTCTTTGGCTTCTGGCGGCATTTGAGTTTGTAGCTTCTGAGATGGGTTATTTCTAAATTTCTTTTGGATTCTAACACGGTGATTTTAATCAAACAGCAGATATTGGGGGAAGTCCTATGTGCTGGGCTTGGTGAAGGACGTCAAAAAAATGAAGTTGATTCTGAAATTGGTGACATGTAAACCCTTGGAAGGGTCCGACTGTGTTCTGCATCTCAGCGTAGGGGTGACTGTGCTGTAACACCTTCTCTGTCCGGTCCTGCTGATGGCAGGTACCATGGAGGGGTCACCTGCGGCAAACTCCGAGAGCAGCCGTGGCGAACGTCAGGCAAGAGGATGTGTCTATGAACGTGTTGGTGCCATGGATTATTTTTCTTGGCCTCCGATATCAGTAGTAGAGAACAGAATTTTCCCAACCTTTTTATAAAGGTGGTTTTCCAACATGAGAAGGGAGACTCAGGCTTCAGTTTCTTCTTTCCACAGGAGGGAGGGCGGGTTCGTAGCCATCAGCGCGGTCTCACCGTGGTTCTCTACACTCCCCCACAGAAAGCTAGGGTCCAGCAGTGCTATCTCTATGCTCAGTTTGGCGTTGGTGGGGTTGAAAAATCACTCAGGTTCAGGGTCCTAACACTCTTCCCAGCTTCTGGTTCTGTAAGTACAGGGACCCCTTGAGCAGCTGCAAATAGCATCAGCTCTAAGCTTGTTAGGGATCCTGCAGGCTCCTTCATTGATTGCCTTCGATTTTCAGGACATCTTGGCTATAAAATTAAAAAGACTTTAGTTAAGCCAATTAACTTTCCTGGGGCCTGGGCAACTAATATCGTATGCTGGAGAAGGTCACTGATGTTAATCAAATAGCAGTTTTATTTGAGCTGGGATTACGGAAATCGTACAAAAGGTCTAAGAATTGTTTATAATGTATTTCTTTCTGTGTCGCACTCACTTGGCCTTGAACATCTGAGCCCGGCCAGAATCACGCACACAAGTGACTGGGTGATGTTATCCTTCCTCAGACTGGGACTTGATTGTGCCAACGCTAAAGTGTCCGTGTTGCAGGTGGTCCCAAGCCAAGTTCTAATCAGAGGTTCGTCCTTCTACAGTTTACCAGTGGGTAAGAGCGTGGACTCTGGGGCCACCCTGCCTGGGCTTGAACCCTGGTTCTGTGACAGCAGCACAGGCAGCTAGCAGACCCCTGGTGATTTAAGCATCTGTCCCCACAGGGTTGACTTCCAGCCTGGATCTGGCTCTCCAGCCACCGGTCCCATTCCCCAGGCTCTCGTACGCTGGGGCGGACCGTGTGGCTGGTTACTGCCAGCGGAATGTGAGGAGCTGATGCGTGTCACTTCCAGGCCAAGGAGCTCAGGAAGCAGCTGCCCCTGCTCCACGCCCTCCGCCCCCCTTTGCTGGCCTGAGGGGAGAGCAGAGACATGCATGGAGGACGCTGGGTCCCTGAACTCTATGTGGAAGGCTTCTGATGACAAGGACCCCCACATGGGAATGCTTACAAGAAATAAACTTCATTGTGTGAAGCCACTGAGATTTTGGGATATTTTTATTACACCAGCTTCTGTCCCCCCAGCTGATACAACTACTCACCGGTGGTGTGACCTTGGATAAATCATGTAATCTCTCTGTGCCTCCGTTCCCTAACCTGTAAAATGGGGGGAAAGAGTATCTCTCTGACCAAAAGTAAGTGTTCAATAAATGCTGGTTGCTATTATTAATAATAATTCTTTATTATTATTGTCAGCATTGTTGTTTTCCCTTCTGATCCTTGGGGAGCAGGAAGGATGAATTATTTTAAATCGGAACATCAGAAAAATGTGCTTGAAAAAAGTGGCCTGTGGAAAATAATCTATATCAAGCAGTCCAGGCTTTGTAAAGTGGTGTTTTATTATTTTCAGTCTGGCTGTGGTTAAATTGGTTGGTGTACATAGAACACACTCATCAATGCGTACAATGAGATTTTTCTTCTCTAACACACATGACCTGTCATCGTTATTTTGGGTTTTAGTGTTGTGAGGATGTGTGTACAGCATAAATATTTGCATTCAGAGCCTCAGATCCCCCATCCCATACAGTAATCCAGAAAATACCCAGGAATTGGATTTTTTAATAAGCACTGAGACCAGTGGATTTTGTTCAGGAGACAGATGAATCCCCCCATTTTAAAGCAGCATGTTACGCTGCCATGCTGGGCAAGGACGGCTGTACCAACAGCTGGTTTAGTAGCCTGCCTCTGCCTTAATTTCCCTTCTATAAAACGGGAATATAATGCAGCATTCAGCTTGGTTTTATCACCACAGAGCTAAAATTTATCAGTGGCATTTGTCTAATTGACTGTGTTGAACAGTAAAAGCTTATGAACCTCATGAAGATAAAAAAAAAGAAGTACAGACAGTAAAACAGGAAAGGAGAAGTATTCATCTTTTAATTCAGCACCTGGCAATCTGGAAGTAGTAGAAATCCCACTGCGGAGCCAGCTGCTCTGACGGGAAGGCTCCCTGGGCGAGGAGGGCGCTCCGCACAGCCAGCTGGGAACAAGGGCTCCAGGGACGTGGGCTGGGGACCCCGATACTTCTTGGAACAGTGCTCTCTTGGGGTGAGTCCCAGAAGGCGCCTTGGTAAGTCATTTAAACCACACTGTTTGCCCCCACCCTCAGCTAGAAGTTCTTAATAACGTCCTCCCCCGATGGTGGTCCCTGTTTGTCACTCATGGAGTAAGAACTGATTCACAGGTGAGCTACCAGAGTCCTTGAGGGTCCCCGTGTGCCACAGCCTGCGTGCGTTGGAGCCCAGCTGCTCCCTGCCTCCTCACTGTTCTTCAGGCTGAAGTTTAATGTCCCCTCCTTTCTCTTCTGTCATTTCTAAACCAAGGCCTCTTCTTATGCCAATGGTCTCTTGTCCTGATGGCTTGGACAGTGAAAAACCGCGTTCTTCCAGGGTTTTCTCCAAACTCAACTACATCTGGACGAGTGCTGCCTTAACAGTGGGTTGTTTTTTAAATTTTTATTTTGACCTTGGAGATACTTGATCAGCATACCTGTGTGAAACAGACTTATTTGTTCAAAAAGGCACTTCCCATTTTCATAGTAAAACATTCTTCTGTGATCTAGAGTTCCAGGAATTTAGTTAGGTTTGTTGTTGTTATGGTTAAGAAGAAGCGTTCTTAACATCAGCTTAAAGGATTTAGAAATATATTTACTTGGAAACATAATTGCTCTGGAGTGTTGTATTTTGAAGTGACACTTCGGTATGCAATAATTGAGTCGGGAGGAATACTAAGTACTTTTATGTCATAATAAGAAAATGACATAGCCTAGAAGGTGAGAATCTCGGAATTGGAGAGGATTAGTTTTTATGGCAACATCTTTAGTAACATATCTAAACATTGTTATCCCCCCCCCCACACAAATATAGATTTCTATCATCCAGTTTCTGCCAGAAGGGAAGTTACTGTTGCAGACCCCTCGGTACCTGGTGAATGTATTTGAAAACTGCCGCTCCCCAGACCTAGTTCACCTGTTAGTTGGTTGAGAGTTTCTTCTTATTGTTGAAGCAAGAGAATGACCTTTTTCAGAAGTTATAGACCAAGTGTCAGAATGTACTACTGATTTCTACCATTACCATCACCATTTTTGAGTACTTTGTGTCTGGCATTCTGTTGGGTACTTTACACACTCGATCATCCCAGCAACAGTATGAGGTCTAGTATCATCCACTTTACTGATGAAGGAAAGAAGGCTGGTGGAGGCCAGGCAGCTTGTCCAAAGCTAGGAAGTGGTGACACTGGGATTTGAACTTAGCACATCTGGCTGGAGAGCCCCTGGTCTTAGCAGCATGTCAAATTGCCTCATGAGTGGGATACACAGTGTTGATATTCCTCTGACTTGAACCCTGGAGGGTGATTCTAAACCAAGAAAAATGCTGCTTCAGGGCTCCAAATCAATAGTATTCCATCTGGATTCTTTTCCACATGTCCCATCATGGTCAGCCCTCTTTGTTGGAAATAAGGCAGAGAAGACAAAACAGGAACTGCCTCACTCTCTCCCTTGATGGCGGGACATCCATGCTTGCATGTCCATGCACATGGAAGGAGATTGCATGCCATCCAAAGAGACTGCACCCAGCTCCCTTGTTCCCACTGCCCATCAAGCCTGTTCATAGAGTTCTGCCTTTGCTTACCAGCCACCTTGTGTTGGCTCCTGACTGTCTCATCGCATTAACAGGTACTTCATCCACCTCACCTCCCAGAGGCCAGGAATTGTATATACTTCACAGTCCTCCCCTTTTCTAGGAGCCTTGGCTCATTTATTGTTTTATACCCTTCCCTGGGACCCTTTTCCTACCCAATGGCTGTGATATCCTTCCTGTTCCTGGCCAAGTTTTCACTCTTTACAGAACTGTTGGGTTGCCTACATTACCTGATACTCACCCCTCTCTAATCAGGAGGAAATATAGGTCTGTAGTTTATAGACTGTTATACAGTCAGTAGAAGACACAACACCCTCTTGCCTCTGGCGTGATTTACTTGCACTGCAGACAGGTGTGACCTCGGGGGGGAGACATACAGGGAACCTCTCAGTGGGAAATCGGGGCTCAAGTTTGGATTGAAATGATCCATGCAGCTCTGCTCCAATTTATTTGTTACTTTTTTAAAATCCTCACTCAAAGATATGGTTTTTAATTGATTTGAGATGGAGAGAGAGAGAGAGAGAGAGAGAGAGAGAGAGAAAGAAAGAGAGAAAGAAAGAGAGAAACGTATTACCCTTAGAGAGAAGCATGGATCGGTTGCCTCCCATATGCACCTGGACCGGGGATCAAACCCAAAACCTAGGTATGTATCCTGACCAGGAATTGAACCCGCAACCTTTTGGTGTACAGTACAATGCTCCAATCAACTGTACCACATGGCCAGGGGTATTACTTATTTTTAATCAAATGAACCCAAATTTAGCTTCTTTATACCCCAAGGGAACACATGTATTTGCTGAAGTCCCCCATCCACTTGGCACATGGTAGGTGATTTATAAATTGAATGAATGAAAGTAAAAGTGATTTCAGTTTAGGTTCCTTTTTTTTTCGTTTATGTGATCCTTACTTAAGTGGTTGGTTTAATGAATTCATCTCTTTCACTGTGGTTGTTTTAGAGAATAGGACTGAAAATTGAACCTTAAGGTAGGAGCGTGAGGCATCTCATGCACATGCTCCTTTAAGGGTTCTGGGCTTAGCCATCCTCCAGGGTGCTTTTCCAGTATACCAGGGTTTATTTGGCATCTGGGTCAGTGATTCCAAGGGGAGCACGGGAGGCTAGGAGAGGGATGGAGAAGCAGTACATTCTCTCAAGTCGTGGGCTTTGAGGATATCGCTCGGGGCTGAGCAGGTCCTTGCTTTGCCATCGCCCTTCCTGAACCTTCTGTCAATCATCACCTGGTGATTTAATTATACTTACTCTAGAGATGAAATTGCAGTTTGGGATGAAACATTTGGCCAAGAGACCATGTTCAGATAACACCAGCTCTTGGGCTAGCGGTCCTCCTTCTCCGCTGTCTGCAGACGGCATGGTTCACTGGCGCTGGGCGTCCTCAGAGCCCCCCTTCCATGTTTGGCTTTTATGCCAATTAATTGTGACTGGTCAGAAGTCTCCTGACTGGAGCCCCGCTCTGATGGCCGTTCCAGGTGACTCACTTCTAGATACGCAGTTATCACGTAGGAGAAAAATGACCCAAATGTATGAACAACATTAAGTGTTCTGACAGTGAAGTAGTGCTTTTTTCTTCCTGGTGTTTGTGTGAAATGATCTGGCAAAATAGATGCTGCAGAAATAATGCATTTCTGTGCCTTCCTTCGCAAATGATGAATGTTCTTGGCTCATCACGAGATTTCTTGCCAAATGCTGATTCTGCTAACAGAAGGAGTGGAAGCTTCAGATGTTCTCCTGAGACGGAGGGAATGAAGTTTCTCAGGCTTGGCGCCTTCCTTCTGTGTCATGAATACCGAGAGGTGCTCTGGCGAAGGGCCATGTTCTGCCTCCGCCTGGTCTCGGCTAAAGCCACCGGCTGAGCTGCTCGGGTGTCTCCAGCCACTGCCCCAAGCCCAGGGAGGCCAGAGGACAAGGGGTGGCAGAGTGAAGAGCGTCATCATCAACCACCTTTTGGATTTTCTCTCATATTCAGAGCTTCAGTTCAGGAAGGCATCAGTATGAAAATGCCACACTTACTAGAATCCTCAGTAGCAGAAATGCCAGGAGGGAAAGTCAGGGTGCGCAAGGATTGTATAGGTCAGTTATAATCAGGCACTGTGCTGGGGCTTCCCAGATGTCCTCCCAGAGACCCTCCAACACAGAGGGCCTTGCTGTCCCAGGCCTTCTGAACGAGCACCCTGAGGCCCAGGAGGTGAAGCGGTTTCCTGGGAGTGACGTGGCCAGGCCCCAAACTGCTGCTGTGTCTGACCATCAGACTTCTGCATGGCTCCTGGGAGCCCAGCTCTCATGCCCGGGGCTCTTCTGGCCTCTGCCCATTGCTGTCTCCCAAGTTCTTGTCTCCACCCAGCTTTAACCCCTCCTACCCATTCTGCACACGGAGATTTTCAAAAGGACACACCTGATCACCGAGCCCAATAATACCCAGATACCCTTCAATGGACCTAATCAGGATAAGGTCCAAACTCTTGCATCCTAGAACACTGCCCCTGACGGCCTGACTGTGCTCACTACTTTGACCTCATCTCTCATCAGAGTCCGCCACCTTGGCCATCCGTGTGCCCATTAAGTGAAACGGGGTAGTTTCCGGAGCCCCAGGCAGCTTCTTGTCCCTGGACCTCCATACGTGCCTCTCGCTCGGCCAGGAGTGCTCACCCCCTATTGTGTCTCCCACCTTCCCAGCCTTGTCCTCCATTAAAGGTCCCCTCCACCCCCACCCCCGGTACAGCCGACCACTGTGTTGTATCTTCTTTGCCTGTTTACTCATCGGAACACTCCTGACCGTTAGGATGCCAGCTTTCTTCAGTGTTGCTTACTTATCGTTGCGCTTGGTGTCCAGCACCCTGACAGCCTACCAGAGACACGAAGTAGGTGTTTGCAGAAGAAATACCCGGAGTTCTGGAGACAGTATTCAAATCCAGACTGGCCTCAATCCTTCATCAGATGGCACAGCATCTCTTCCTTGTTCGCCTTCCCCTCCGTCCTTTGTGTTTTCAGGGACCTGCTGACACTTCCCTGACTCCTCTTCCCAGGGGAGGAGGACTGCTTTTACAAGAAACAAGGGATTGCCAGGACAGCCCCGGAAGCTATAGAAAACAAAGCCCATTGCCTGCACAGCTGTGTGGGGGCTGGCCTGGAGGGAACGGAGCTTGGGGTGTTGTGCCTCCCAAATGTTCTTGGTACCTTGGAGACAAAGACAGTTTGTAGCCCAAACACTAAGGCTCCAGGGCCACCTTCAGAGGGGGCTTGATCCTTTCCCTGCAGATATTTGTATTGTCAAGAGCTGTATCTGCTCCTTTAAGGCCAAGCTTCAAGTTCTCCCTCAGTGGCCCCGTGGAGGGATATGTCCATTTGGTGACACCCAATGGGCCCTGGCCATGTGGCTTTAGCCCCTTGGGGCAGCCTCGAGGGCATCTGCAGCCCACGTGAACTGACGATGTCTCCAGTTTTTGGTATTTGACTCTCTTGGCGAGTCCAAGCCACCCTTGGCCACAAAAATAAAAGACCCGGGTTGTTATGGCAGTGAAATGGGCCCTCAGAAACAGGCTTGCAAATATTTAGACGGTCAGTCCTTCACCTTTCCTCCCAAGTTCAAATGACCAAGCAACTAGGAAGTTAGACCCGGTGAGGTTTAAAACTCATTGTCTAACCATTTGCCTTTCAGCCATGGACTAAACCTCCCCGTGCCTCAGGTCCCCATCTGCAGCGTGGGGGTGACACCAGCCCCCAGAGGAGCTGTGAGGAGCAGATGAGTTAACTTGTGAAAAGCTTCTGGCGCCTGCTGGGCCCGGGACGGATGGAGGGCTGACTCATTGCGCCGACTTTCTCAGGCTCCGCTAATGAGGACGTGCTGCTTAATTACACAGCTGCTAATTGGGACCACGTTCCCCAACGGGAGTCTGTTTATTAGGTGCCCATATGCTATTCCACATATAACCACAACTTTTATATTTCCTAATTTCCGAAGCATGTTCATTGTAAAAATGAGAAAATACAGGTAAGCCAAAAAAAAAAAAAAGAAAGGGGGGAAAGAAAACATTTGTAATTGCACAGCCAGCTGTGAACATTTGGTAGGTCCTTCCAGCAGTGTTTGTGTGCACGCCTGTGTGCAGATTCGTAACTGGAAATACAGTCACCGGTTACTGTCTGTACCATCTCTCAGGACACGGTCTGCACATTTCCTACGTTCTTTTATGCAGTTTTGGGACGGCCACGTGGAATTGTACTGTTGTCGCTGACTCTGTCCAGTTGCTGGAGGTCAGATTGCTTGGTTTCATACCGTGGGCACGTGTTGAAAGGTTTTGATATAGATCACATTCTATACCGCTAAGGGCTTGCGATTGATTAATGACTATCACTGGGTTAATGTCTCTGTTCTTCAAAATCCTTTGATGCCAGCAAAGTGTAATGTTTCCTGGTAAGAGTAAGGCGTTACGTTGTTCTGACCTGATTCCAACAGGCGTCAACACATCTTGAAAAGCAGTGTTTTGATTTTTTGCTTATGAACTAACTTTCCCAGGTGGTGAGAGAGCGGCATGGGCTCGGCTCCTCGGCACAGAGGACCGTTGTCACATGTCCTGAAGGGAGGAGACCTAGGCTGGTGCAGGAATGGACCCAGTGAGCTGCGATGTGGGTTCCACATCTGGAGCCCTGGGCCTGGCCTGGAGCTTCACGTTCAGATTGGTTAGCTGGGTCACAGGCGTGAAATGATCCTGGAGGTGACAGCCCTCCGAAAAGTCAGTGATCCTTTCACCGAACAGACTCCGAAAAAGAGAAGACACAGGAAGATCTTATTGGAAACCTGAGGATGGTGAGAAATGGGTTGATTCCCTTTTAGAAGTGTATTGGTAGAGAAACACGTGCCAGGAGCAGATTCGGCCAGAATAATGGCCCCTGTGTAAAAACCAGAAGATTCAGGTGAAGGCCACTTGTGAAATCCATTCTGTTTTACTTTAGCTTAAGCCTGCAGCTCAACGTTAGGGACAGAATTACTTAAGGCAGAGATTGATTTCACGGGCTCTGTAAGTATTAGACTGACATCAGTTTTGTTTTGTTTCACTCACTCCTTGAACTTTGTGTTGTAGGTAGTGAATCGGCCTTGGCTCTGAGTTGGTCTCCGCTGTTGGCTTTTGGAGCACATATCTGGCGGGCCGCAGAGAACCCCCAGGATGTTTGGCTCCCAAGACACTGGCTTGCATTTGAACTTAGGGGAAGTTTCCAGTAATTGTCATTGACGTTTTATTCATACAGCAGAGGACGCTCTTAGCTTGAGCCAGATGTGGGCTGGCAGGCGTCCCACCTCCCAAGGGGTGGGGCGGTAACCCCTGCAGAGCCACAGGACAGGGCAGCTGCACTGCTGGCTGGCTCCTTGCATTGTTGCACCAAGATTGTTCCGCCACAAGCTGCACCCAGAGAAGTCCTCTGAGCGTCTGCCGTGGGCTGGTGGGTGACCACGAGGACCTGTCCTCACCTCCTGGACCACAGACGTTACAGTGCCCTGAGAGATGAGCCCCGGGTGCTCTGGGGGCTGGGAGGGGGGGTGCATACTCCTTGTCTTGGGGAGCCAGGACCCCCTTGTTGAGGCAGGGGGAAGTTAGAAAAGGAATACTGGTTTTCTAGGTGAGATCCAAGAGAGAGACTCTCAAGACAAACATGTCTTTTCATGGATGTTTTCAGGGAGAAACTTGTCACTTAGAACTCAGAACTCATGGTCCATTATAGGACCACGCAGAGCAGCTCAGAGCATGGTATAAGTGATGTAGCAGAGTCTGCCTTGGTTTAGACTCAGGGCGTCCGAGATAGCACTTTGTTTATTCCCTTAGGATTCCCTTAGTTCTGAGAAACGCCAAGCCCCTGGGCCTGATGTTCAGGTGAGAAGCCCCAACGCCCATTGTGAAGGTCCCTTCCTGCCCTCGGCCAGAGTCTAGTGGTGGACACCAGGGAGCAGATGCCCCCAGACTCAAGGAATTTCATTTTAGTCTTAAGGATCGGAGGAATTCTGTCTTTACATTAGTTTCCTTAGAGTCACTCCCTCTGTCCTCAAACTCTGATCTTTCTTCCCCCAACACACCCAGTAGTATTGCCTCAAAGGACTTGGGAATCATTATATTTTTTACTTCAAAAATGACTGTCAAGGTTACTAGAGCTAAGGTGAGATGTGGAGCCCTTGTTTTTCCTAAGTAGGATCTTGGCCTGAGGGGTTATGAACTGATTCAGGTTCTCCCACAAATAAGAGTAAATATAAGCACCCCCCCACACACACACCCAGTATTTTCAGTTGCCAGCCCTCTGATAGCTGCATAAATATAAGGGATTCCTGTTGACACTAAAAGTATTTGGAACTCCATTTGGAAGGTTTTTTATTAATAAACAGCATTTCTTTTCAGTGGGACCAATATTAAATCTTTAGTTAAACCAAATATTTTATTCTCAGGACTTCTTTAATGTTGTACAAAATATTAAAGACTATCCCTAAGACCTTTTGCTTATATGGATTATGTTTATTAATATTCACCATATTATAAATTAAACTAAGACATTTAAAAATTAATTCAAACTTAAAGACTCCTTACATGTTAACATAAATAACATATTTTATGAAAAATCTATTTTCTAAAAAAAAAAAAAAAAGATTTAGAGGATTGGCATTTTGTTTTCATTTGTGCAAATCTCTTTAATGTTTGGTATAAGAGGAGACAGATGATTCTCATATCTGCTTCTGTGTTCAGTCCATTGTGATTTGTTAAAAATCTATGAAGAAAATCCAGCTTTACATAGATATGCTGTTGGAAGAAAAGGGGGACTGCATGGACCCCTGAAAGGGCCTCAGGGACCCCACGGGCATTCTTAGACCACTCTGGGAACTGCTGGGTCAAACAGATAAATTAATTACCAGGGTATATGGTGGGTTTTAAATGAAAAATTGTTTTTGAGAATTTGGATGAACTGTGGATCAAATCAGTCCCTTATGAACAGAGTAACAGGTTAAGAAATCTTATATAAAGTATTGTTTTCATGAGTTTTGTACTTTATTCTACTTGCTCTTTCTGAGAGCTCCTCGAGGGTACATATGAAGTCCTCCGTAACTGAATTGAATCACTGAAGTCCATAGTAAGGACTCTGTCTTTATAAGATGCTCTGCTTGGTCCTTTCTTTAATTCTTACTCCAGTTCAGGAGTTGACGTGCTTTTTCTGTAAAGGATTGGAGAGTAACTATTTTATTTTATTAAAAATTTTTTTTCTTTATTGATTTTAGAGAGAGAGGAAGGGAGAAGTAGGGAGAGATGGAAACATTGATGAGAGAGACCGTCGATTGGCCACCTCCTGCATGCTCCTCACTGGGGATTGGGCCCACAACCTGGGCATGTGCCCTAACTGGGAATCGAACTGGCGACCTCTTGGTGCATGGGTCAATGCTCAACCACTGAGCCACACTAACCGGGCAGAGTAACTATTTTAGATTTTGTGAGCCCTCTGGTCTCTGTTGTGATTACTTAACTTGATCAAATATGTAAACAAATGGGTACGGTTTTGTCCCAATAAAACTTTATTTAAAATTTTTTTTTCCTGTATTGATTTTTTAGAGAGAGAGGAAGGGAGAGGGAGAGAGAGATAGAAACATCGATGAGAGAGAACATCGATTGGCTGCCTCCTGCATGCCCCACACTGGGGATCGGGCCCACAACCTGGGCATGTGTCCTGACCAGGAATCGAACCGGCAACCTCTTGGTGCATGGGTCGACGCTCAACCACTGAGCCACACCGGCCGGATGCAATAAACCTTTATTTATAAAAATAGATGATGGATTGGATTTGGCCCAAGGTTTAGGTTTGCTGGCTCCTGCTATAGTTATACATTAGAGTCATAGCCTTGAAACTATTTTTCCCTAAGTCCTCAGTATTTGGCCATGAAAAATTAAGTTAGTGATGTTCAAGGAAAAATAAAACACAAAAGTTGAATTTCTTCCTTTTTATTTCATGACACATCTGGAAGAGTCAGTTTCCAGTGGTGCTGGCCGCAGGGCAGCTAATGAATCTGGGGCAGTCCTCCTGAGGAATGGCTGACTGTGGGCAGATTGAAAGATGAGTGTCGATTTCAGGAACCAAAGAGGATGACTGATAAAGAGTTTATTTGCTTTACGGTTTCTTCCTTTCCTGGGTGCTAGTCAAGTGTCTGAGAGAGTCAGAGCCAATTTTTACATTTCTCCCTAGTTGGTTCAATAATTATGAAGTACAGTCCAATCTCCCCAAATCCGACAGAGACAGTCACGTTGTCACTTTACTTTTACTTATTCCGCGTAGGTAGAGGGGCTGGGACACCGTGGGCGCGGTGTTTCGTGGAATCCTGTGCCTTTATTGTTTTCCTCTCTCCTTACAGAAATACAAAGAGTATGAGAAGGACGTTGCCATAGAAGAAATCGATGGCCTGCAGCTGGTGAAAAAGCTGGCGAAGAACATGGAAGAGATGTTTCACAAGAAGTCTGAGGCGGTGCGGGTAAGTGTCTCCGCTTCGGCTCTTGATTGTCCAAAGTCACAAGACAGCTTCAGGGAACTGGCTGTGATGAACCCAGCTCTTAAAGTGGACTCCACCATTATGCAAACTCTCTTTCCCTGAGTCTAGTTGAGCCAGGAAGAGTCGTTACTGGGGGCAGGACTGCCCTCTCCGTCCATGGTTCAGGTTTTCACTTTATAATTGTGTGCCTTCAGAGGTAGCACTAATTATACAGCCAAAGAGGATGGCTTAGGACTGCGTGATGCAGTTCCTAATTACAAAAAATCATTTGAGGGTACATTGTGGTTCAACTGAGCAACTATAAGAAAGGTAAGCCCTGGGTGCCAAAACGTGGAATTGGAAACCTTAATGGTTTCCATGAATCCAGATGAAGTCAGACGTTCTCTCTATCACTATTGGGTGATTACTGTTATTATGATGTTTGTCTTGACTGGTAAGAGCTTCTGGAATTTCATATCATCAGCAGGGTGAATGGAACGACAGTGCACAGATACATCATTTTGCATTTCCAAGGTGGTTTCTGAGTTTGTTCTTTACAGCCAGCTAAACAGGCCATCCTTCGTTCTTGCTTTAGGACATACAAATGTTGCTGTAACTACGTGAATGCCATATTGGCACAGGATTGTGGAAAATAATTGCAATGTGCAGAGTTCCCTCTCTGCTTTGCAAAAGATGAGACTGAGAGGCAGAGTTAAGTTGCTTTCCAAGGTCATGTGGGAAGTGAGAGGTGGGCTACAGGCACACGGAGACCCCAGAGTCCACATTCTTCATCCTTCCACGCCCTCCGCAGCCTGTGGTGTAACACGTTCCTTACGTGTATCCCTGGCCACGGAAGACAGCTCAGAGGCTGTTACCCAGTCTTCAAGGCTCCATGTCCACTCGAAAGCATTTCTGTCCGGACGAGTGCGTGCCAGTTCACAACCCTTCCTGCAGGAGTGGTCTGTGAGGGCTCCTTTTCCTGAACCCGTATGAAAATGTTTTCTTCTGTTTTAAATACGACTAACAACATTGTTGAGCTGAGAAGGGGAAATGCTAATATTGTTTAAACTTGCATTTCCTTGTGAATCACACGATTTTAGGGTAGAAAGAGACAGAAATATCTTTAGGTTCTGCCCCTTCATCGTCAGAGGAGGAGCGCTGGTATGGGAACTCGGGGGCTTGCGCCACATTTCACCCTAACAAGGAGGCCCAGCCGGCGCCAGAGCCTGGACCCAGCTGCTCAGAGGCAGGGGCCCACCTGTCAGCTGTGGGCGGATCTCAATTCTGCCCCCTGGTGGGAGGCTGGGGAGAAAAAGCTAAGAAACCCAGGAGACCTCTTTTCCTTACTTAGCTGGAGAAGGTAGGAGAAGTCAGTGACTTACGAATCCACACTTGTGCTCGAGTTCACTGAGCACCACGCCCTGTGCTCAGCGCTGGACATGTGTCCTCTCCTTTTATTCTTGCATCCACCCTGGGAGTGAGACGCTGTCACCGTCATTGTTTTGGAGATGAGCCAACAGGCTTGGCTGGGGGACCTCCTCTGCCCGGGTCACCTGGGGTAGAATCGCGGTGCTTCTGTGTGTATCTGTGTTGTGTTTAGCAATGTGCCTGGCAAACAGTAAACTGTTACTTCTGGTTAAGGGACCCTCCAGGTGTGAACATTTAATAGTGAGGGAATCTTGAAGCTTCAGGAAGCCCTTGGGTGATGGCAGGAAGGAACCACATTTTGAAACCATTTTGCTTTAAATTAGTGAAATTGGGGAAAAAAAGGAAAAAAAAGACTGATATGATTGGTGTGGTTCCTTTGAAAGGAAAAAAAAAGTTGCCCTGTTTGAATTGAAAAGTATCCAGAATGAAGGCATCCAGGGTTCTCTGAAATATGTGTTTCATGTATTTGAAATAGATGTGCAAGGCCCTCAGTGAGCACACTTGATGCCATAACATCTAAGTTAACTAGTCTAGTGATGGAGCTCTCCCCTCCCAGTGTTAGTGCAGGAAGGAGGGCTTGTTTGTTAAGTTGGGGCTGGGTCTGGAGACAGTTTCGCCGTTGAGATGGGCCTGGTCCTGCTGTCAGCCGTGCAGCTCTGATGGCCACAGTCATGAACCAGGTAGCATTTGGCATGAAGTGAGGTGGCCACAGAGAGGCCTCCTGGATGATGGTGTATGTCAAGGCCAGGGGAGCAGAGGGCGTGACGATTTTTCATACTATGATGATACCTCACTTCTTGAGTAGGAGCGGAGGCTATTTGCCTGTGGGATTTGTGAGCCTTTGGAGAACAAAGACCTCCCAGCCAAACGTGCCTGTGGGTTTGCAGGGAAGTCATTGTCTGCAGCGTGGCCCTAGCAGACACCCCAGTGCACCAGGGCCCTTCCTCTCCCATGCCGCCACGGAGCAGCGACCCTTCCTCTCCCATGCCGCCACGGAGCAGCGACCCTCTTCTCCAATGGCCCCGGAAAAGACAGATTTAGGATTCGCGCCACCACCGCGAGGCACCACACCTAGATATTCCGTGTCCGAGCCCCACCCTCAGCAATCTGATTCAGCACCAAGTGCTCATCAATGGTGGGTGGCTGGGAGGACTCAAGAGCACATGTGAGAAAATACTGGCTCACCCACAACACTGATTATTCACATTGCCATTGATGTATAGAAAATATTTATGAGACTGGCAATAGCTGGAGAACTGCATTCTCACCTTTAGTCTGTGAAGGCCGTAAGTGAGAGCTGGGAAAAGGGGAGCTACGCACTGTAATGCTGTCCTCCAACAGGCCGTCGTCTCCCGGCCCCGCGACAGTGTTGATCCTTCCTGGCTCTTCTGGCTTGATTTCATCATTTTACCCATCACTTTCCCAGTGATTAGTTGGATCAGAGTGATTTTATCATTCTCGTCCCCTATTTGAATTACTCTCCACTATGCAATTATCCTATCACAGAAAGTCCTATTTTCTCCCCGTTGGGGTGTGAAGTAAGTGTGAAACCGAGAGTGGCCTGCGCATTACATAACCTCTGTCATCGGCTTGGTAATGGACTGTATGTAACTTTTTTTTTCCAGGCCAGCAAATTGCAGATAACCTTAGCTTTAATAACTGCCATTAACATAATGATGCCGTCACTCTGGTAGCATTTCTTAACGAATATTTTCTAGCGTGTTGCAGTGCCATCGGGGGTTTAAATCATGTTCCCACAGCCACTTGGAGGCTTGATGGAGGCTGTTTCAACGCAGAGCCCCGTCGGGCTGGATGCGGCCCTGTTGCTCCTTGCTCTCATGGATCATGACTGTCCCCAAAGCAGTGTCTCCCGGCTTCTTTGTTCAAACACGTTCATGCCACCAAACCCTCAAGTCATGTTGCTGAGCCGTTTGTCAAGTTCTAAATCCTATGAATGGACGAGAAATAGAATCAGTTTGCTTTCAGCTCCTTAACATTTCAAGGGAGGTATTTCCCACGTTGAATGTGGGGGACGGCGTTCCTCCGTCCCCTGCCTGCTGACGACTCCCTAAAGGACACCTGGAAAGGCTCGACGTGTCACAGGGCAGGGCTCATGTGAAACATGGACGGGAGGCACGTGTGACACAGCTCCCCTCTCTTCTGTCTCGCTAACGGTGACACATTCTTTTCCCTGATTGGAGAGGAGGGAGAAGGCACAGGAGGCCTGGTCCATGGCCTCGGCTGTGTGGACAGGCTGCCCTGCCTTTCCTTTGTCTTGAAAATCCGAGCCTCCACCGGGGCTAGCACAGACCGTCACACAGCTGGAAGGATGCCCTGAGCCCCAGGGACGCGGAGCAGGCCCAGCGAAGTGTGCGTTGGAGGAGACTGCAGGAAGTGGCTGAGTGACTGTGGGCATCTCTAAGTATCGGGGTGTACTTTGAGAACAGGTCCCAGCACTGTCAGGGGAAGTAATGATCTTGAGATTTCAACACGGCCCATGTGCTCAAGAGGAGCCGCTCAACCCGCAAAGGGCAGCCAAGCCAGGAAACGACGAAAGGAAGGACTCTGGGGGATATGTAAAGGTCTACCAGGATTCTCCAGGGCGGTTATCGCCCTTGGTTTTGGAGCAGCTCTGGGGCGGGCGCTGCCTCCATCACCCCGATTCGGCCCCGATTCTAACTTCCTGCGGTCTTGGTTTCAAGTGTTCCTGTTTTCACTGGCAAGCGCTGACCACTGGGCTTCACTCTGGGGCTCTACAGAGTTCAGGCCTCCAGACACGTAAACACGTTTCACGGAGGGAGAGAGGATCCCAGGATGGTGTCAGCCCAAACATTCAGTGTTTTATCAGCTGTTCAAATTCATTTCCTCCCCCAAAGAGTTAAAGTGTCCAAAGGAACAAACTTCCGCGGGGACGGTGAGGAGACACGCAAGGCAGGCCGTAGCGACACTCACAAGGTGAGGAGACACGCAAGGCAGGCCGCAGCGACACTCACAAGGTGAGGCGGGTGTTGTTTCCCAGCCTTGGAGAAGACACTGGAGACATCTCGAAGGCACTCTGAAGCCTGTCACCTGTAAATAAACGTAACCCTGTTCCACTTATTTTTTGATTTACGTGGATAACGTGATAAATCCAGGACTCGAAAAAGAGTGTTTTGCTTAAAAATAAACATGCGTGCTCCTTGGGAGAGGCTGAGAGACTGGGTCACGTGTGGAGTTTCCCCGGTCCTGTAGCCACCTGCTGTGCGCTGCAGAGCCGGCTCCCATTACAGCTGTACCGCGGAAGTAATTGCTGTTGTACAGTAATTCAATTTCAGTGCATTCACGCATCAGTTCACCGATAGGGGTTTATCTGGAGGAACCTGGGACTTGAAGGCTTTTTATCGAGAAATTCCACACGCAGCAAGACGTTTTTCCTGGGTAACGAATACCAGCATTTGCATTTAATAAACATTTACCTTCCCCGAAAGATGGATATTTCTTCCCCCTGCAGAAGAGATTTACGCCAGTCCTCCAAAAAGCTGGAGGGTACTATTAAAGCGCCTTTCTCTAGCTGTTTTTTGATGTGTGTGTGTCTACACATGTATTACTATAAAACACATCTTTGTTTTTATGTAAATATATATACACCGAGGCATGAAAATCAGGGTGCACCCAAGGAAAGCATGCTCTGTACCAAAAATATATGCGCTAGAAGGGATTGCTATCTACAGGACTATATGAACACTTCTGGTTTAAAAACCAGCGATACTTTCAAAAGGACACCCATTAAGTTGGAAATGAAATAAACCATTTTGTGTACATATTTATAAATTAAGTTAAGGTTCTTAAGACAGACCCGATCTCCCCGTGTAAAATGACTCTTAGATCATAAGGGCTTTTTCAGTATTAAGTCCAAAATGCGCTGCAGAGGTCTGAGCAACGGAAGATACCGAACGCTGCTCGGAGGCCTTTAGTAAAGGCGGCTGGATGTAGCTAAAACATTCTGCCTTGTGTTCATGTCCGATCTCATCTCCGAATTCCAAAACTTGCTCCTTGAAAGAGGAGTCAATTTGTTTCCGGGAAAAAAAAAATGTTTTAAGTCACAAGGGAAAAAGGAAAAGACGGTTATTTTTTATATTGCTGTATCTTGTGGCCTATTTGCTTTTTTCCCTCTCTCCTTCTCTCTCTCTCTGCAAACTGGGTTGTAAAATTCCATACATATATGGAGGAGAATTTAGAGCAGAAACCTCAAACCAGGAAAAACAAAAAATAGCAGCAATCTGGACTCACCGATTCTGATGAGGTCAGCGAACCATTCTTGGGTAATGGTTGAGGGTAAGACCACATGGAACTGCCTGGTCTTCGTGGAGTTGCCCTAGATGGGGATGGGGTTTCCGCTGACATACTTTGGAGCCTGACAGAGAGGCCCAGAAGGCTGCCGCCCCACCCACACTGGCAGGGAGCCCCTCGCCAGCCTCCGGAGGGACATGAGCTTCCTGCTCAGGGAGGAAGGGAGGAAGGGACAGCCGCTGGCCACTGTGTGTCCTCCAGCCCCGCCTCTCCCCCCGCCGCGCCCGCTGGAAGTCAGCCTGGCTCGGTGAACTGTATCCTAGGGTCCTGCTGTTCTGGGATGTTGACTACAGAAAGAGTTCTTCTTTGGGGGTACAACCTCTGTGCCAGACCTTCCCCTACTTCATGGACTGTTTTTGCCCCACTCCCAGATATGTGACTGAAAGCTTTCCATTTCCAGAGCCATCTGGAAGTCTTAGTTTGGGGTTTTCTGTGTAACTCACCTCACCCATGTTTGTTTTCTTACTTTTTTTGTTTTGTTCTCACTGATTATATAATACATGGTTACTGTAAAAGAAAAACAATGTGAAAAAAACAAAACGAAGAAGGAGAAAGTAGAGATAACAGCACCACGAGGTATTGAAAGGCACACCCTTCAGTCCCTTTTGCTGGCATACATTTTAGTGTCCATTCTCCCAGGTTTTGCTTCTATCCGTGCCTGTGTACATGCATGCGTGTGTTTATATCCACTTCTGGGGCATTGGATTATACTTCCTGGTAACCAGCTTGCTTTTGTTTTTTAAATTTTACATGCTATGGACATCATTCCATGTCAGTGTGAATACGTATTTCTATTTTTTTTTTTTTTTTTTTTTGCATGACTGTATAATAGCCTTCTCTCTGGACATCCCAATCAAGCTATAATCTCTTGGTGAACATTGATGTCATTACAGTGTGTCACTAGTATAAGCAATAATGTGACAAACTCTCCTGCAGAGACACTTTTGTCCATTTCTTTGATGCATTTATTAGGCTGTATTTCTAGGAGTAAAATCAAGGCTTTTGGTACCTGGCCAGCTTGTCCTGAGACAGCATCCACCTGCTTGCGCCCCCGCCCGGCTGGCTGGAGAGCTACTGTTGCTGCACTTCCCTCTCCAGCGCTGGGCTGTTGTTAGTCTTTGTCTAGCTTAGAGGCAAAAAGTAGCATCTCATTTTACTTCGTTTCTTTAAGTACTTACTGTGTGTCATGATGAGCCTTTCCCGGCTCTTCACCTGCCCTCCACCAGGGTTAGAGGTAAATCACGCAGTGTCGCAGAGCGTAGGCATCGGTGCCACAACATGGACAAGGCCCAGCGCCTGCCGCTGATCGTCCCATGGACGTGTGGGAGCCGGGCACAGGCCTGGATGCAACTGGACACCCCGCCCTCTTCCTTCCTGGAGCGTATCATGAGCACAGCCTGTGAGTGAGGGGCTGTGGGCACACTGACCAGCACTAGGCTGCTTGGATTTGGGGTGCTGGTTGTTTGGAGTTGTCTGGGAACACCAGTGGCTCAGCACCTTGGGCTGTGGTACTTGGGTGTCTTAGACTCCGTACTAGAGAAGGAAGCCACTAGTCCAAGAAAGTTTGAGCTGGTCAGCTCTTCTCACTGGGAAAGGACCCTATTCCCAGTTGGCTTATTGTCGAGCCACCAGACTGAGGGCTTGAGTCTCTTTGGGTCACTTCTTATGGGACCATGTAGGAAAGTTGACCATTTTTTATAGGTTCGTCGATCATTTCTTCTTCCTCTCCTCCCCCATCTTCCTTCTCCTTTTAATAAACCACCTGTCACCACCCTTTCCCACCATCCTGACTATACTATTTCTCTTCCTTGTCCCAGCTTGTCCCCACTCTAGCCCCGTCACGGGGTCTGAACCTAGCAGGGCTCACTAAACCTTCGTTGACGGACTCACAGACCTTCATCTTGGAGTCGGGATACCCAGAAGTCAGAGTGATCCTGGGTTACACCTCTTCCCTTGAGGAGAGAATTTCTGAACGATGACGGGGAAAGAAAAGGATTCACGCTTACTTGCAGAGAAACTGGGGCTCTTGGGCTTTCTAGACCCTTCCCGGTCTGTTCCATGTAAATGAGACGTGTGCCTGCCACCCCAAGGCAAGCTGCCACCTGCTCCAGCCGGAGCTTCAGCGCAGTCCTGCCCCCCCCCTCCCCCCCGGGACCTGCTCCTGGAGCTAGGTGAATGGAAGAGCTGAAATGGGCAGACATCAGGCCAGCTGCTCAGAGTGGAAGTAAAGGTTAACAGTTCCCATAGAGGGAAACACGTCTTCCTTCCTTCCTTCCTTTTTTGTTCCTTCCCTCCCCCTCCCTCCCTCCCCACTCCTTCCTATTTGGTTGGAACCGGTAAAGAAGACCTGATTGCTGGACAGGGGAGGGAGGAGGAAGTCAGTGTTTCGAGGCCAAGACTTAGCAAAAGAACGCAAGGCCCCCGGTGTTCTCTGCGCCTGACTGAGTGAGCTGGACTCTAGAGCCAGGGCGTGTGCCTCCAGGCTGGGCAGATGTATCTCCTCATGTGGCAGGTGGTGAACACAGGCAGCCTCCTACCTCCAAGAAATGGAACAAACTGATGCTATGAGCAGGTTCGAGAGGCTTGCCATACATCTGGGAGTGATGTCATGAAGGAGAATTTCGGAGCGATGCTGAGAACAGTAGATGCTGCTGGCTCGGTGCTGGCCCAGCTGTAGCGTGGCTGAGTGGGGGCACTCACCGAGAGCCCTGCCCCCCCCCCCCAGCACTGCCTGTGGCAACATCCGGCTTACTCCCTTCTGACATGTTTGGAAAGACATTGCACTTACTCTGTTGATTGCAGTGTTGACTTGCAGCTTGCCAGGCCCTGCCCTGGAACCCCAGTGTCATGAGGGCAGGGACCATGACAGTCATGTTTACCCATATGTCCCCAGGACCCAGGTCGTATGCTCAATGAGTGTCCGTGAATGAACCTGTCACACTGGTAATGATGATGTCATGGGAGTAGCACCTGTGTTTGGAAGACCGCCTGGTCACCAGGACACAGGGCTGGGGAAGGTCCCGAGCATTTCCTGTGTTTCCTGCCCACGGTTCCCCACCAAACGACCCATTTGTCCTCTGCCTCACAAGTGAAATTTGGATTTGGTTTATGCTGGACAATGATAAAGAAAAAGAAAAAAATTGCTTTTGCATCCAAAGTAAAATGTCATTTAAAATCATATTTGCCATTTTCATGGCCTGTTTTTCTTTTCCATTTAAAAAACCCATTTTCAAAGATTTCCTATTACCAAAGGACTGAGTGGACCAAGCAGCCTGGAGAAGAGAGGCGTGGGGCCACGAGACCCTGTATGAAATTACAGTGCAGGCCCCTGCCTTTAGCCCAAGTAACAATTCGGTCCCATCTGGGAGCCCAGGCAGAGAGGCGGGGCCGCCCTGCGGCTCTCTGAGGCCTCCGCACTGGAACTGGCAGGGCAAGGTGTCTTGGCTGGTGGATGATACGCAGGACACTGTCTGAACCCAACGGGCAGGTGTGGGGGCAAGGGGGCAGCTCAACACAGCAGTATTGTAACAAGGGGCTGGTTATTGCAGCACACCAGACCCGGTAGAAAATAACGCCACTGAATTTATACTCGGGCGAGGTAAAGGACATCTTAACAGGTTTATGGGTGGGAGGACATTATGGTAAATCACTGAAGTGTCACCATCAATAGATCCAAATGACAGAATAAAGCCTTAATAATAATAATAACAATAATGAAAGACCTCTGACTATAATTGTATGAATTACTGGCAACAAATGAAAGGTTTTCAGAAATATCTTGAATGCATAGTTGGTATGTTTAAGCGAGGATGTGTTGGTGGCACGAGTCCTCTGTTTTTGGTCTTTGCTCAGTTTTGTACCTGCAAGGTCAGGGAGGTTGTTTACGTTTCCTACATAAGGTGATGAGGGGAAAACGGCAAGGTAGTTAGGACTCCACTGGCGTCTCATTTACACTCATCCAGGGGAGGGACAGCAGCCCTTTCCAGTAATCAGAGTCTTTGTTAAAGATCGGCTGGGACAGGGTTGATCGCACCTCCCAAGCTGTACTGGCTGCTTGAACGGATACTCACAATGCGTTGTGCCATCCGGGGCTAATGTGGACTTTTTTTTTTCTTGTGTGTTGTTTTAATTGAATTTTTGCATGTTAGTTGGGGAGGAAAATCATATTGGTGGGAATACACTTGGAAAGCCTCCCTCACTGTGCACCCAGTGATCCCCCAGCATCTCCTCCCTGTTTGATGGGCTTTACAGAGAGGAATTTCTCCAGGGGCCCCTAGGAGCCTGGGGTGGCCGTCAGAAAGTACACCCTTATTTTGGTCACCGTGGGGAGTTGCTTATAAATACCCCAACATCCACCAGTGAGGAGGAACCTTCTTTTCTCAGGCAGGTGTCTGTAAGAATTTCAGGCTGGGCAGAGGTACTGGTCTCAGCACTTTCGCCGAAAGGTGAGCAGACCAGCTGCAGAGGGCCATAGAAGCAGCCCAGGCATGGCCAGGCTCGCAGGCCTGACCCGCGGGCAGCTGTTTGGCCAGCTGCTGGTGGCCTCTGTTGGGAGGTGTGTTGAGCCGGGCAGACTGCCTCCAGGAGGACTCGCCCTCCTGCTCCGTGCACCCCTCCCTCCCTGTGGCTGCAGGCCCTGTGGTTCTCCAGGAAGTCAGAGGTGTGGCCGGGCATGGTGGAGATGACTTACCCTGGGAAGCGTGCCAGCCCTCTTCCCGTGGCCAGCGGGAGCGCCGAGTGGAGTGTGGCCGCTCACACTCACAGCAGGTGCTCCAGTGGACACAGGGAGGTCAGCGAGTATCTGTGTCACAGCTGTAACCCTGTGGCCCCCAGGCCAGCCCTGGCCACAGACAGGCTTTGCTGGATCTGTGCGGGCTTTGAAAAAATGAAATCACAGATAAAAATATGAAGTGATATAAAAATATCCAGATTTGAAACTTGAAAAATTGGGAGGGGTAGCCATCCTAGGTCCCCATTGCCACTTGGCAGCGATCAGTGTGACCTGCCCAGCTTGCTGATTTCTGTGCTGTTCCCCAGTCATTTACGTTGCTCCTCTGCCCCCAAAAGCGTTGCATTTGCAACCCCTGGGTTAGTCAGGTCAGGGCTGCAGCCTCTTTCAGGGAACAGCAGAGAGTCTGAATGTTTGAAGTTTGAAAGCTACAGGCAGGATCCTCACAGCTCTTATAATGCATTCTGCAGAAAGTAAGCTGGGGTCATTGCCATTATCGTCATCCTCATCACATTAGTGAGTGCTTCTCATTTTCCAAGACACTATGCTGTGTGCTACATATATTATCTCATTTAAGTGTTACAACCTTGTGAAGTTGGATTCAAACAGTTCTTGGCTGGGGGTGGGGCGGCGAGAGGTCATTCAGAGGACACAGGATAAGAAAGGGTAAGGGGGCCGGGATCTCTGTCTCATTTTGAGAACCACCACATGGGACTGTTTCTGAGATTTCACCTTTAACATTTTAGAATTTTAGCCCTTGTTTTAGACTCTTACACAACAAAAGAAATAGGACTTCTTATGGGTATTTTTCCCCATCTCCAAGAAGACCTGATCTATGTAAATAATTACCAATCGGATCTCATTCAGAGAATCAGGAAGCAAAAATCATAGTGGTACCCTCTTTCGCAACCCCTGCCCCCCCCCGACATACTTTCCTGCTGAATGATGACTGAGACAATATCTCTCATGAGGAGAAGGGGATGAAAAATGCTCAAAGTGGTTACATTTGAATATGTGGCACTTATCTCTCTCTGCAGGCACCTTACAGGAAAAATAATTCATCAAACTTCGTTCAGGAAAAAGGAGCATTAAGCCTTCATCAACAACAACATCAAAGCTCACCATGGCAGGAACAGGACAATAAAAGGGTTATTTTAGCAGAATTAACAGGAAGAAATTAGCCTCGTATATCCTGCCTTTTTATCACAGTGTGGTGCATTTACATATTTTGAAATTTCACATTTGCATAGTCAATGATTTTAAATTAGATTCTCACATCTCCTCTCTGATGTTTGTCATGTGTGGAACTTGTCTTAATAACTGAGTCGTTCCCATTTAAAAAACAGTTATCTAATCTTCGGGCTAACCCCGAAAACACAGCACCCACTTACCTTTGCAATTTTTTAACAGTTTTAATTAGGTATAACTCACGTATGATACAATTCACTCATTGAAAGCGTACAATTCAGTGTTTCTTAGCATAGTCACAGAATTGTGCCACCATCACCCCCAATCAACTGCAGAGGGTTTCACCAACCCAAGGAGAGCCTCCTGTGCCCATTAGGCCACTTCCCATTCCCTCCAGAACTTCTTCCTCCAAGGAGATTAGGCAAACCCTGTTCTACTCTGTTTCCAAAGATTTACCTACTCTGGACATTTCATGTAAATGGAATCACAGAGTGTATGTGTGGTCTCTTGTGAGTTATTTCTTACACTGAGCGTAATGGCTTTTTTTTTCCTAGATATTTTTACTGTTGATACCGCCTTTGCCCACCTCCAACCCCCCCAACCCCCCATGGGACTATATTGAAATAATAAGCTTCTGCACAGCCAAAGAAACCATCACCAAAATGAAAAGGGAACTCACGGTACGGGAGAACATATTTGCCAGTGATACATTTGATAAGGGGTTAATTTCCAAAATATATAAAGAATTTATACAACTCAACACCAGGAAGACAAACAATCCAATTAAAAAATGGGCAAAGGGCCCTGGCCGGTTTGGCTCAGAAGTTAGAGCATCGGCCCAAGGACCAAAGGGTCAGGGGCTTGATTCCTGGTCAAGGGCATGTACCTGGGTTGCATATTCAATTCCTGGCCTAGTTGGGGTTGTGCAGGAGGCAACCAATCAATGTCTCTCTCACATCGATGTTTCTTTCTCTCTCTCTCTCCCTCCTTCCTTCCCACTCTATCTAAAAAGATCAATGGAAAAATATCCTCGGGTGAGGATTAACAACAACAGCAAAAAGGGCAAAGGACCGGAATAGACATTTCTCCAAAGAGGACATTCAGTTGGCCAACAGACATATGAAAAAATGCTCAGCATCACTAATCATCAGAGAGATGCAAATTAAAACTATCATGAGATATCACCGCACACCTGCCAGAATGGCTACCACCAATAAATCAACAAACAGGTGTTGGGGAGGATGTGGAGAAAAGGGAACCCTCGTGCACTGGTGAAAATGCAGACGGTGCGGCCACTGTGGAAAACAGTACAGAGTGTCCTCAAAAAATTAAAAAATGGAAATGCTGTTTGACCCAGTGATCCCACTTCTGGGACTATATTTAAGAATCCCAAAACATCAATCAGAAAGAATATATGTATCCCTATGTTCATAGCAGCATTATTTACAATAGCCAAGATCAGGAAACAGCCCAAGTGCTCATCAGTAGATGAGTAAGCATAATGTTTTCTTTTCTTAAAAAAAAAAATTATTTTAGAGAGTGGAAAGGGGAAAGGGGAGAGAGAGAGAAAGAGAGAGAGAGAGAGAGAGAGAGAGAGAGAGAGAGAGAGAGAGAGGGAGAGGGAGAGAGAGAGAGAGATCGTGCCCCCACCAAGGATCTAACCTGAAACTTGGGTATGTGCCCTGATCTGGAATCAAACCCACCCCGTTTGATATATGGGACGATGCTCCAACCAACTGAGCCACGCCAGCCAGGGCAGCATAATGTTTTTAAAGTATATCTTTACTGTTACATGTATCAATACTTCATTCTTTGTTATGTTCAAATAATATTCCATTGTATCGATATGCCACATTTTGTTTATTCATCAGTTGAAATTCATTTGGGCTGGTTCCAGGTTTTGGCTATAATAACTAATGCTGCTGTGACCACTTGTGTACAGGTTTTTGTGTGGGTATGTGTAGGAATGGAAGTGCTAGGTCATATGGTAATTCTGTGTTTTAAACGTTTGAGGAGCTGCCAGACTGTTTTAAAAGTGACAGTACACTTTTACACTCCCACCAGCAATGTATGAGAGTTCTGACTTCTCCGTATCCTTGTCAACACTTGTTATTGTCTGTCTTTCTGATTATAGCCATCCTAGTGAGTGTGAAGTGGTACCGCATTGCAGTTTTGACTTGCCTTTCCCTAATGACTAACAATGCTAAGCATAGTTTCGTGTGCTTATGGGTCATTTGTAGATCTTCCTTGGAGAAATGCCTATTCAGATCCTTTGGCCACTTTTAAATTGTGTTATTTGTTTTTTTATTATTGAGTTTAAAGAATTATTTATGCTTTCTAGATACTAGAGCCATATAAGATAGATGATTAGCAAATATTTTCTCCTGTTCAGTGGGTTGTCTTTTCACTTTCTTGATGATATCCTTTATAGCACTATATTGTTTAATGACAAAGTCCACTCGATCAATTTATCCTTTCTGTTGCTTGTACTCTTGGTGTCATATCTAAGAAATCATTGCCTACTCCAAGGTCATGAAGATCTGTCCCTATATTATTTTCTAAGAGTTTTATGGTTTTAGCTCTTACATTGAGGTCTTTGATCCATTTTCAATTAATTTTTGTATATGGTGTGAGGTAAGGTTCCATCTTCATTCCTTGCATGCGGATATCAATGGTCCCAGCATTATTTGTTTAAAAATACCCTTGCAACTTAAGGTGAGATTTTTTTTTTTTAGTCCTGACATTTAATTAACCCAATGCTATCATCCGAAGATCCTGAATCATTATAGCTGTCATCAGAACTGCACTGTTGCGCTGACTCTGATAAGTATGTATCAAGCCCTCTCCATGTTATCTGATTTAATGCTCACAACCCCCGTCTGAGTTGGGTAGAGTTATTACCAATTGTTAACCCTTGTTATAGGTGAAATATCTGAGGCCCAGTTTCTTCTTACTGGTATTAGGTAGCTGAGATTCCACCCCAGGCAATCTTCTCCCAACCCTTTTGCTGTAGAACCTCTCCTCGGGTTTTTAATAAGATCCCATAAACAGTAGGTGCCAGGGGCCAGGAACCTGGCTAAGCACTGCAGGTGCATCATCACAGCACTTTTCAGAGTATAACGTTCATCAGTATAGCTCAGGAATGAAGATTCCATTTCAGGAGTCTGAGAGTCTGCATTCCAGTTGGCTCAGAGGTGAAGCCAAGACGCTGCTGGTCAGGGGACCACCATCCACGTTGAGAGGGATTAGCTCACTGGTTCTCACACTTGGCTGCCCATTGGAACTACCTAGAAGCTCAAAGCTACATATGCCTGGCCCCTTCCACAGGGGTTCTAATTGAGCTGGTCTGGCTGTGGCCTGGGCCTGGGGAGATCTAAAACTTTCCAGGTGTGCAACCAAGTCTGACCAGCCCTGCGTCATCTCACTCCTCCTTCAGGGACCCCCACAGCTGACTACTTCAGTCTACTTTTAGACACAGGTTTTCAGCTTCTGACTTGTCCAAGGCCACACAGTCGGTAAGCGTTCGAGCTGGGATTCGAGTCCAGGTTGGTCTGTTTTCGTGGCCAGTGCCCATCCTGCCCTAGGATGGCCTCCTGATGGGAGTCACTTTGAAAAGGAGCTGAGTGAAGTGGGTGACTTCCCTGGCCTGAGCAACCCTCGGAGAGGCTCATATGACACTCATGCCCCAGGGCTGCCGGGCCCTTTCCAAACCCTCCCCACGCAGGGGCCTCTGTGCTCATCACAGGTGTTGGTGGGACGTGTGTACTTTATTCTCCTCCTGCCGCTTGGAAGCGATTGGAGGTGGGGTCACCGTCCCTGTAAATCTAGTCCGAGTTCTCTCATTTATCTGGTTACTTCGTCAGGTAATTGCACAGGTTGAACAACGCTTTGAACTACTGCCTGTCGGGCATGGGACGGAGTTCTCATTTCTGTGAGAATTCCTTCCGTTTCAAGGAGGAGAAAAGCAGTGTTTCAGAGGAGGGGTGCAATTTGTTCATCTTCTCTTCCTGCTCAAGCCGCCTTCACCCTGTCAGGCCCGTGTGGGGTGCGGGTGCTCACCCACCTCCCTGCTTGTCCTTGGCCCGGCTGCTTTCACCATCCTGTCCGCTGTGTGGACTGTGAGCTGTGTCCCTTGGAATGGACAGCCCGGGGCCTCGGGTTGGCACTGTTGGAACTGGATTGACAGCCTCAAGGGAGAAGTGCAGGCTCCCTCCCCCGCGGCGTTCATGGACTATTGGAGGAGACAGGTGCTGAGTCAGGAGTTGGGGGAGGAGGGAAGGCCTGCAGGCAGGAGGTCCTGGCGGCTCCGGTGGCTCTCAGGGGAACTGAGGGCTGATGCGGAACATACCCCAGAACCCAGCTGGCAAAGGGGCTGCAGGCAGAAGGAGCAGCCTGTCTGAAGCTGGAGAGGGAGCCGGGGGTGGGGCAAGTTGAAGGAGTTGAAAGAAGGATGGAGTGGGGGATGGGGTTGGAGTGGAGAGAGCAAGACAAGGGACCATTGTGAGGTCTGGGAGGTGAGGGGGCAGCTGGGAGCCTGGTGCAGTGGGATAAAGGGGGTGCATTTGTGCAGTTGTTTGAATGCCTCCCTCCCATGACACCTCCCAGGGCAGTAGTTGAGGCCATTCTGCTCCCTGTGTTACCCCAGCAGCTGGAACACCTGGCTGGGAGGGCAGTCAGTGCTCACTGGAGTTTGGTGTCATGCTGAGGCTGCAGGAAGCTGTGGGACGGTGTGCCTTCCTGTCTGCACAGCTCCCCGGCCGGCTCCCTTCCGCACTGTGCCGAAGGCAGTGTTCCCCACTTTCTCTGCGTGTTGATTCCTATTCACCTATGCCTCTCCTCAACACAGTATTTTGTCATCTCTAGGAAGCTGGGCTGTGAGGAGGCTCCTCCCAATCGCAGTGTGAGCCTAGGCTCCTTTTCTGGGGTCCCTCCTCCAGCTGAGTGCCCTTCGGTGGTGAGAGAACAGACCCTTTGTGCAGCCCCAGGAGCCCTGCGCCCCAGGCCACACTCAGGAGGAGGGGCTGCGAGGTCTCCTTGTGCTGGGAGACAGCCCTGCTTTTCAGCGTCAGCTCCTTTTAGCAGATGGATCAGTTCTGGATGGCTCCCTTTTGGGGAGTCTGACCCACCACTCAGGCAGTAGTGGGTGGGGGCACTTTCTAGGGGCTAGCCCAAGAGGGACAGTCACCCATTAATTCTCCAAGCTTGCCTCCCATTGAGTCTCACCTCTCTGAAGGCAGTTTCAGGAGACAGCGCATGCTTTGCTTACTTTTAGCAACGGCTTCTAGAAGCATGCTCCCTGTGTCGCAGTGGCCCCAGAATTGAAGGCTAGCCCTGGGGATCACCACGTGTAGAGTGGTGATGATTTGATATTCAGTTGGCTCTGCGGAAACTGGTTCATTTCTTCTTTGGTAGGTAGTTTATCTGCCTAGGCTTGGACACCTGGACACCTGGGTTTAGCCATCATTTACTGAGAAATCTTAACCTTTCTAAGCCTCAGTTTTCCCATCTGTGAAATGGGGATGACAGTACCCACCCCATGGAGCTCTGAGGGCCAAACGAGAGTCCGTGTGAAGCGTGTCAGCCCAGTGCCTGGCACGTGGTGCTTCCACTTCACGACTGGCTGTTCTTTTCGTCTGTAACCGTTGGTACAATCAGACGGAGGCACGAGTGTGACGGGACACCTAGTGATCCATTTGAGGAAGGTTAAAACATGTCGCTCTTTGACCAGCACTGCTGTTTCAGGGAGGGGACTTAGAAGACACGTTCCCTCCTCAGAATCCCAGAAGACTTTTGTTTGTGGGACGGTCCCCAGTGGGTTGTGGAGAGTTCCCATGTGTGCTGCCTCCTGTCAGCAAGGAAGCCTCCGGCGCTGCTCAGGTGTGGTGAGCAAGGGAGTGTCCCCGGCAGTCACTCACACACGTGTGTCTGTCCACAATGCCAGGGCGACCAGGGAGACTCCCCGGCAAGCCAACAGAGTCACACGCAGGTTACACACAGAGAGGGGGAGCTTACGTGACAGAAGCCAGCAGAGCGAGGGTCTGTCTCGAAGTCCCAGGCACTGGTGGCACCTGCAGGTCGGTCTTGAGCCAGGAGGCTACAGTGACAGCATGCGTCCAGGGGAGTGGAAGTCCGGGAGGCTCTGAGTGTGACCCGTGGTACAGCCAAGCTCGAGTGCTGGGTGGTCGGAGCTCTGAGTTCTGAAAGCCCACCAGGGTGGAGATCCCACATATTGGTGTCAAGGTGGAGTCCTTATCCAAGTGTCCAGACGTGTGGTTTTGGGTATTTCTATTACACCCCATTACCTCAGTCCTGACGTAGCACTTGACATAACTGTCATGGCTGACAGTGACTCCACATTGGATCGTCAGAGGCATCCAAACAGTCTGCTCTGCCCGAGTTCTACAGAACAGGCCAACCCTCAGGAGCGGTCAGCCAGGCAGGGTCCTTGAGATGGACAGTGGGCCACCTGCAGCTCCTGTGGGAGAAAAGCCCATGGAACGGGCCTAGCGTTGCAGTGTTTCCTCCGGGGCACGGTGGGTGCTGCTCCAAGGCTCACTCAGGCCTCTCACGGCCCTGCTGGTCTGAGGGAGGCAGGGCTGCCAATCACAGAGAACGTTCAGAGAAAGAAAGCTAGCTTGATAACCAGAGCTCGTCAGCCCCAGTCTTTCGGCCAGTGTCTGGTGTGGACAGTTGGTGTCGAGTGTGGACAGCATGAGGGCCTCCGAAGTGGGGTGATGCCTGTGAGGAAACCCAGGGTCACACAGACATAGCTGCCTGACCATTTTAACAGTTATATGTGCAGTTAATCTGTATTAGAACAAATATAACTACCCTTTAAAGCAAATATATATAAATTATGTGAGCTGATTTAAAGAGGTGGGGTAAGTAAAGATGAGATGAGTGCCAGTTGCAGCGTGGTTTTGGGGGTGGCTGGAGACTCTAGGACCCCATCATTCGGGAAGAGGACAGGTCAAATGTGCTGAAAGTGACTATGAGAAGCAATGAACACTTCACTGATCTTGAGTGAAACAATGCGTAAGAAATGGAATTGGATTTATAGCATCATGGCATCTGTAGAAATTAAAACAACGTGCATGTTTCATAAACACGTGCGTAGTTAAGGACGTCTGTCAAATTCGTTTGCGTGGGAGCCCACGAAGGATGTGGAATAAGAGCATAGGTCAGGGCTGTAGGGGAAAATATAAATCAAGAGATGGCCTTTCATGGCCCAGTGATGATGGTATGCTGGGTACGAATAACAGCATTTTGTAAGAGTGGGGGGTATGGTTACACAGAGACATAGAGCCACACGCTGGACGGCAGGCTGAAAAGGCCGGCAGTAATGGTGGTGTGCAGGTATCTGAGGTTCCAGTACCCTGACGAGGCAGGCAGCATCGTCACCTTGGTTACAGACGCGTAAACAGGCAGGTCCGGGGTCGTGGAGGGAAAGCATGGCGCAGCAGTTACAACCCAGTCTGGCCCCAAAGCCCATCACTTACTTGCACTTAGGATTCCTTTAAAATGGGTGCTCCTTTAACACCCCAGTCTACCTGCCTTGTGTGAGATCTGCTGTTTGTACATTAGCTGGAAATGGAGTCATCCCACAGTTGTTGAAGGTCCTGCTGGGAATATTAGGTTGGACCTTTCGGACGGCAGCCTTTTTGCCACTCCTGATATACTTGATTTTGTGCCTCTGAAGCCCCATGTCTTATCATCTCCCTCTTCCTTTCTTTCTTTGTCACTGGAAGTACTGCAGTATGACCCAATGCCCTTCCCACTTTGCCCTCAGCCGGCCAGGCCAGGCAAATGGCTGTCATTGGAAGTACTGCAGTATGACCCAGTGCCCTTCCCGCCTCGCCCTCAGCCGGCCAGGCAAACGGCTGTCATTGGAAGTACTGCAGTATGACCCAGTGCCCTTCCCGCCTCGCCCTCAGCCGGCCAGGCAAATGGCTGTCATTGGAAGAACTGCAGTATTGCCCAATTCTCTTCCTGCCTCGCCCTCAGCCGGCCAGGCAAATGGCTTGATTTCCAGCAGCATCTTCATGCTCCCTGCTTACAGCAGGTGATTACCTCACACGGACTTCCATGTGAGTATTTTCAAAATGACTTACCAGGAAGGTGCACGATTCTACGGTGGGCAGCTGAATCATTCGGAATGTTTTATAGTTCATTTCACTGTCCACATGAGTAGATCAAGCCGCGGAGTCCATCCTGGTCGTTAAGATGTAGTCTGGCTCTTGCATTCAGAGCTTTTGAGTGCCTTAATTGAGCACTTGTCTGGCCTGATGGCTCTTTGCAGGGCTGTGCGGGTGCCCCCCAAGGGCAGACGGCACCAGACAACACCAGAAAATCGTAATCACTGTGGAGCACCAGTGCAAGAAGTAAACAGTTCTGAAATCTTGCTATAAATTGTCATCCAGTGATGATTCTGTTTTATTATGGAGGTTAAATTACAGCAATCACCAATGCACAAAGGCTCTGCAGTAAGAAAACATTTGGGAACAATGTTTTTCTCCTATGGCTTGGGTGATGGGTGCGTAGGAATAAAGCACAGTAACTTGTATACCGTGGATCAGAAAGGAAAACACGAATTGGAGCCCACTGCGAAGTATGCACTTTCTTTATCTTTTATGAACCATGCAGGTTGTAAGCATATTGCTATTCCCCGTAAAAGATGATAAACTTGACCGAAAGACAACTTCGAGCTATGTTTTTCTTCTTTCTATGTCTCCTCCCCCTACGTGTGTGTGTGTGTGTGTGTGTGTGTGTGTGTGTGTGTGTGTATCTACTGGGGATGGGATGGGTTAGGATAAAATTAACCGGGGAATGATGTCTATCCCAGTGATTAATAGCTTATAGATACAGTTTTTCTGAAGTTCCCTAGAATGCTATCCCAAGGGCTTGTGTGTGTATGTGTGTGTGTGTGTGTGTGTGTGTGTGTGTGTATATATATATATATATATATATGTATATATCTCATAGGCCACTTGATTTAGTGGTGAAAACGATGGATTTTGGAGCTCTTTGAATCCTGGTTCAAACCCTGCCTCTGCCTCTTGATAGCTGTGTGACTCAGGGGAAGGTCATTCTCTCTCTGAGCCTCAGGATTACCAACTGTAAATGAAAACAGTGGGGGCCCATAAAACATGACCCGATTCTAGTCACACAGTGCCTACTGATTGTTCCTGCTCATTATGATTGTGCAACAGCAGCGGCAATTGGTGGCATCACTAGAGATATTCTGGCATCCCCAAAGCTTCATAGTTTTCCCTAACCTTGGGATTATTTGCAGCCTTTAGAATTTATACATAAAAGAAACCACGTTAATATGCTGAAAGTTCATTTTGTTATTGCAGAGAGCTTATCACCCTCCATTATTTCTCATTTCCTTTGCAATGATGTTGAAACCCATTGGCAAGACCATTGCATGATCTTGACCCTGCCTGCCTCTCCCAGCCCCTCTCCTGCTGAGTCCCACGTGGACCTCCCGCGTGTCCGGTGAACATACCAAGCCTGTTCTCTCTGCAGTGCCCTTGTGTTCTCTCTGAGTGGCATTTTCTTTGCCAGAATTTGGTTCTTCCTTTTTATTCAAGACTCAGTTCAGATTCCTTTTTAGGCAGCCTTTCTTGGCCACCTTGCCCAAGAGAGGGTTCTCTCCCCCCCTACCCAAAACACCTCTCTCCCTCCCCTTGTCCTCCCTCTGCCCTGTCTAATGGAACTCATCAGCATCTGACATTACTTTTTTATGTATCTGGCTTTAATTTCCTTCCCTGCTAGAACTTAAGCCCCCCGAGGAGGACTGTGTGGGACGCATTCACCTAGGGCAGTGCCGTCTATGGCACAGATACCCCCAAAGTATTTGTTGAATGAGGAATGGATGTTTTTCTGATGTACAGATCAGATCAGAATATTTTGCCTACAAAAGTATTGGAAACTCAAGCAATTTAAATAAATCCTCATTAATTAATAGCCTTTTAAAGTATTAGGCGTTAACACTGTTCTTTGTGAGCGAGTTGTAAGATACACTATTGTGGGTAGAATTAAAACTACTAATGATACCACCAGCTCCAGGTAACTGCAGGGTGGAAAGTAATATGAACTTTACTTGTAAAACTTTAATTTTCTCATGGCTTTAAAGAGTAAAATTTGCAATGACCTGTAAATATTTATTGAAAATTATGAACATAATAAATTAATATTTATTCTTAATTATGAACATTACATGTGTTTATTTACTAATACTGTAGAATTAATTTTAAGGAAAAGATCTCCCCAAAGGTGATAAGTCACAGTGGTTATCTCACTGTTGAGGGTGACAAAGGGCAATGAAAAGTGACCACATTGACAGAGATTTTAGAAAACTTAGATTATAGGCAAGTTAATCCTACTAATTAAAAAAACCACACAGAAAAATTTCCCCAATGTTACTCTTTGGGTTTGGGCTAATAGTGTTCCCTGCTCCACCACAAACATCCACACACACCATTTTCTACCATTAAGTATATTTGCTTTATTACATATCTGTCCATCTATCCATCCCTCTATCCACCCACTAGTACATCTTGTTTTTAGTGCATTTTAAAGTAAATTGCACTTGTTGATAGTATTTCTCATAATCCACTTGTCGTTGAGAACAAAACATGTTTTGTAGAAGTTGGGATGATATATAAGTCTAATGTATTTAATGCAAACGTTTGAAGTGGAGTTAGTAAATTATCCAGCCTAATTAGCCAGGACCCAAAGTCTTCCCGGGCTCTAACCTTACGTTTGACATGACCTGTGATGACCACGTGAATAATCTTACACAGATACACTCTTGGAGAATTTTCAAGTTTTTAACGAATGAGGAAAGATAGGAATCCCCCCAGGTATTTCAAATGGGAAGAGCTTTAACGCAGAACTTAAGGCGTACAAAACATTTGGGAAGGCTGAGGGAACAAACATCAGAGAGAATCAACTTTGGCTTTTAGGAAACCAGGAAGTGCAGAGATCCCAGGAGACATTCCACCTGGTTTCAGTTACCTGCAACACTGAGCTGGGCGACTTGCTGGAGTATGCTGAAAGCCACTGGCAAAGCCTCTTGCTGCCCTCAGCTGAAGGCGAAGTACCTGTCTGGGGCTTATTGCCCTAGGGAGACACTAGGGCCTGCTTCTCAAACTCTGCCTATTTCCCAGGAGGGCCTCTCACCCACTGAATGGAACCTGGCCCCTGCCTGGAGGATTCTGGGAAATGTAGTTCCTGGGTTGGCAGCCCCTGAGATCCAGGGGCAAGCACATTACCAACAATCAGCACACGCATGTTGAACAAATATTATATCAGAAACCAATAGGAAATTTCACACCTAGAATAGTATTTCTAGAATGTTGAGAAAAGTAGTCAGCCACTTAAATGGTTTTTCATGGAATGTGTATAGAATTCTAGTGTCATTTGGAGATACAAATGATAGTATTTTGCTATTACAAATGTTCAGAATTAAAATTCATGACTTGTACTTTGTCATATTGAATTTTAAGAGAGTTACATTGATGAAAACAAATGTGTTTGAATGGATGGATAAATAGCTGGTGAAAAAAGAGCTTATATAATGATGCCTCCCCAAAGTACATGTGTTTTCAAATGGCATCTTAGGGGCTAGGACTGGGGATCCTTCCAAAATGCAAAGGAATGAAGTGGAAATGATGGACTGACAGAACGTGGGGTTGTGTTTACTGGGCAGGAATGTCTGGCTTGGAGCCTCGTGAAATCGTTTATCTCTCTAACCCCTTCCCCCAGGGTTCCTCAGGATTCCATATTAGAGCTGCATAATCAGGTTAATGCACATTTTGGACAGATTTGAGCTCACAGTACACCTGACCCTTCTGGCATTGCTGTCTGCTGCAGTCTGTCTTCCAAGTATCTGTCCCTCTTGCCCAGGCAGCTGTACCCTGATTTTCTTTCCTCATTCTAGGCCATGGGTGGGAGTGGGGGTGATGGGTGACACACGACCCAGGCCTGGACAGTCTGTATACTTTGTCTCTCTGCCATAGCCATTTGTCTTGGGATGGACACTTGACCTGGGTCAGCCCAAAGAAACTCTCATGAGGGGCTTGTTTTGGAAAGATGAGAACAGAGGCGCTCTCTTTTCAGCATGCTGGCCGGGCTGCTGGGATCCGAGGTGGAGGTGCCACAGCTGTGCTCCCTGAGCCCCGTAAGGAGAGCGCCTGCCTGAGAACAAAGGCCCCCACTGACACAGGCCATGTGTGCAGGCTCACTCATGCGGACGTGGAGGTCCATGGCGACAGGGTCTGACACTCTGCATCCGGCCGTGAATGCATCTAGCATTAGCCTGGATGTTTTACTTTTATGAGCCAATGACTCCCCCCTGCCCCTTTTTGAAATTGAGTCAGTCTGTAATATCTGTCACTTGCAGCTAAATATGTCCTATATACCACTCATTTAAGAAACAAAAACCTGAAACCATCTATGCTTTCCCCACGGGGCACCTCTTTTGGACATGGAGAGATGTGTCGGCATGGAGACACCGACACCTCCCTCTTTGGTGTCCACCTGGGCTGCACCCCCAGAGCCAGCTTGGTGCCTTCCTCTTTAATACCTTACAGAACTGTAAGCTCTGCATAGCTGGAGTTGAGTCTACTTTGAATGAATGAATAGCTCCTCCCTCTGCTTTTAGGATTTACCACTGGGCTGTGTCTGATTGAAGCTCTGTAAAAGTTAGGGGTCCCATTGAATCTCACCGGCACGAGGGTCCTCTGCACAGGCCTCCTCAGCCTCAGAACTTGTTCGAGGTTTGTATGCATCCTGGCTACAGGGTGAACGTCAAGCTAACGGAACTCTTGCCTGACCGTCTCCTGTTTGATGCCTCTGGCTCAGACCACACACACAAAATCACATTTGTATTTCCAGTCTCTTGTGCAAAACCCAGATCATTTACTAAACAGTGCCCAAATTGAAACAGACATAAATATGTGTTGCTTCCAGTCCTTTATAAGGGGGAAGCAAAGTAATTATAAGCATGCAAGAACAAAGCTGTGAAGGAATCACTGTGGAGTCTTGTTAGTGTCTGTTTTCACTAAGTTGTTTTTGTCAGACTGTGTGTGTGTGTGTGTGTGTTCGTTCCATTTTGGGCATTGGTGTTGGTTCATTCAGATTTGCATTACATAGAGAGAGGTCTGTGTTAGTGCGATGACTCAAAGACCCTCAAATCACCAGCAGGCTGTGCAATTATTGTGAAATGTAATGCGATTGGGAAAGTGGGGCTTGTTCCAACTGAAGATGGCTTTTGCATTTCTGTTTTTCTGGCAATGGATGCGGTGCTTACCCCCAACTCTTTTTTTCTGTACGACACCCATTACTCTACTTCCTGGTCCTCTTGTTCCTGATTTTCTCTGGGAACTGGCCCTTTCCAGACCTTTAGTCCAGAAGGTTTGGTTGGAGCAGATCCCAGGTGTGAGCATAAGGCTATTATTGCTCATATACAGAAGTAATGGTCTATTCAGTAGGTCAAAGTTCTCAGCACGGTGCAAAGGTCCATACTGCTCTGCCTCATCACCCCCTGACCTCACTTCTTGCCATTTTCTCCTTTATCCACTGAGCTGCACCCCTCCCCCCCTTGTGTCTTGTGGTCCTCACCGGTCTGCTCTTCCCACAGACAGCCACATGGCTTCCCTGCACTTCATTCTGGTCTCTGTTCAAACGCCAGTTCTCAGAGGCTTTCCTGGCCATCCTCACTAAGATAGCACCTCTGGCCTTTTATGTCACGTGAACTAATACATTCCCTAGGCTGTGCAGCGCCTTCGAGTCAGGTGTCCGTTCCTGGCTACTGCAGCGGTCCAGGAGAGAACACTGTGTTTGTTCCACCTCCTCAGCCTGTGTCCTCACTGTCCTCCAAGGTTCTCGGCACAGACTCCCCCGGTGGCTGATTCAGCATCCCCATCGTAGAGCCCAGGGCGGATCGCCGCCACTGCCTGAGCAGAGCTGTGGTGCCATGGGCTCCCAGCTGGGTAACTTGATGGAGATTCAGTGGGAGGCTTTATGGAGAGAGGTGTAATGTAGAGATGCATTCAGGGTAGTGGCACCCACTGTTTCCTCTGACTTGTAGGGACCAGGAAGGTTGGTTCACTTAACATCTGGTACACACAGGTGGGATGACAGGACATCGGGGAAACCTGGGAAAGGGAGCCCAGCGTTATCATCACTGCATCCCCTTCTCCAGGAGGTCAGTGCCCTAAGTGGCTGGAGCTGTTAGGAGCATCTCTGGCAATGGATAACCACTAGGTACTGAGAACTCTCTCCATTCATCTATCGATCCTTATGATAGATTCAAAATGTATACATCGGCGTAGCTCCTGGCAGGGCACTTGCATAGTGTATGTCATTAACTGCGTTTTGTCTGTCTTTGAGCCAGAGTGAGGCTTTTTTGTTTTTCTGTTTTTTGTAGTCTAGATACTCAGCATAGTGCCCGAGTCAATAATAACAGTCAATAATTGTTAAATTAACAAAATAATAAATAGCACTTATTGAGTGTTTGCAATGGCCAGGCATAGTTAATCCCATTACACATATACACTTATTCAAGCTTCACAATGATAATAACAAGGGGGTAGGTAGTACTGTTTTCCTGTCTCACAGATGAGGAAACTGACTCTCAAAGCTGTACATTATTTGCTAAAGATCACAGAGCTGACAAGTAGATGAGCTTGAACTTGAGCCCATCAAATCTATATACTATTTATTTCATTAATGTGCAAAAATAATAGAGAAGTCATACAATGTCACTGTGTCACCTAAACACGTATGTTTATAACCGAGTAGCATAGACGGCTTATCTGCTGAACGTTTCTTGAACCACGTGTAAGTGATTGGATTTAAAGATGAGTAAAAAGATGAGTAAGACATGTGTCAAGACCCAAGAAGCTTACAGTCTTGAGGAAGCGGTAGAATCTATGCACACAGCTGTCGTGTGAGGCGATGGGATTGAGCATTGTGATAAAGACATCAGATTCTGTTGACACCTGCAGATGATGTGACCAGTGCCGGTCTGCACGGCAGGGGCGGGCTCAGAAGAGGTGCCAGTGGGCTGGCTGGGAGGGCTCTGGCAGTGGCCATAGCAGGGTGGGCAGGAGGGGGAACAGCGTGATCTGTGACCAAGGAGCAGGGCATCTTCCTGTGTGACACTGATGCTTCGGTGCTTGGAAGCCTGTGCTTCCTCCAAACCACGAGATTAGATGACACATCATTGATAAGAGCAGCACGGAACAAGTTACTGACCAGTTTGAACTTTGAAAATGCCTCTTGGATCCCAGGAGAGAAAACGGACGTCAGTAAAGAGAGTATCTGTGGTGGTTGACCAGGGCCAGTTGGAAGTCGGCAAGGTGGACAGTTGGCGAGCAGCGAAGGTGGAGAGGTGCCTGCCGAAGCCTCACTGGGGCTGGAACCGCCTCAGTGGGGAGCCGCCAGACCCGTGACTCCCTCGTGGTCTGGGGCTTGGCAGGCAGCCTGCTCGAGCCTGGGGAGCTTGGGGTCCAGGGAGGCCCTCCCTGTGCAGCTGCGTGGACCGGCACCACCGCCCACCGAAACCACTTACTGTCCCTGCTGTTCAGGGCCATGGTCCTTGGATAGTGAGCACCTGGAATAGACTGAGTGCATTCAAGAAGTTTCTAAACTTTGGTTCTTTCTGGGAAAATGTATTTAATCCAGAGAAATGCTTGCAGACCTTTACTGAATTTAAGGCTCACCTGAGAAGTCTGTTAGGTGCGGATTCATGGGCCGTGCTTGGATGGTTCATGCAGTAAGCTTGGAGGAGCACGGAGGAGCTGGAGTTCTAACACCATCCCTACTGCCACTCCACCCTCAAACCCAGGCAGTTCCGGCCCCGGAGGTCTGGGGATCTCATTCTGAGAAGCCTTGAGCCAGAATGATCGTTTCTAAAGGAGGGCATACAAGATGCTTCTGTGCCATGTAGGCAGAAAGTATTAGAAGATCTCCTTTCAAATGCCCATTTTTGTGTATGTTTTATAATGTACACAGTAGAGCAATTGTACATTAAGATAATGTATGTAATAGTGATATTTATATAATGTGTATATAAATGTACCTCTTTGCAAGCATATACTAACTTCATGTTTTTGCTGATAAGAATATGCATTTTTAAAAATTCAGGCAGTTCGTTTAAAGGACATTTTTAGGACTCATCTAACTGAAACAGGCCAGGCGTACCGTGTCACGGGTAATTAGAGGAAATAGCACACTTCACTTACAGTGAGGGAATAACAAGGGCTGTTTTCAAGGTGCACTGCTGAGTTATGCTGGCACGGCCCCTCCCTCTCTGTTTCCAGGAGCACCGGGGCCCCCCCTGCAGGTGCAGCAGGGCGTGCTTCCTTACCTGCTCTCGGGACCTCTGATCACGTCGCGTTGCTTCAAGTCAGAGCCCGTGCATCTTCCCTTAGCTCTGTGTCCCTGGCCCCATCACTGCCTGACTCTCCAGGTGTTAGGTGACTGAATGACGGAGGGAGGGAGGGAGGGACACGAGGGAGGGAAGAACTCTATCCATTGCTTTCTCTCTTTGCTCTTGGCATGCTGGGAACCCTACACAAGAGCAAATTGTGTTTTGGCAACAATAAACCATTTTTCCCTATCTCATCCTCTTCTGCCTAATACGCCCCCTGATCACAAGGTTTCTGTCCTTGGGGAACTTGTTTGGATGGAGATGCGACTCATTGGTCGCCTGCTTGTGCTCCTCCTCTGGGGCCTGGTGTCCCTGGCCATGAAATAGCGAGTGGGAGTGACCAAACCCAGCTTCTCCTGTTCTGCCTTCATGCCGTTTGCCTGATCTGAGTGGCACTTCTAGAAATGCTTAACAGGATGTTTTTCTTTACCCTGACTTCCCCTTCTCTTAAATTCATTTTAAAAGCAGCCTTTCAATCACCCACGTTGAAGGAAAACCAGCTGGCCATGAACGACGCTTCAGGAAGCAGACTGAACCCCAAGCAGGCGTGCTCAGTGCTAGCTCATGGCCGTGGCTGCAGGGTTTGGAGCCAGAGGCCTGTGGTGAGAAGAGTCCTGAGTGGGAAGGTGTTAGAGGCCCAGTCGCTGGGCTGAGACTTTCCTGCTCCTTGTCTTCAATCACCAGGCTTGAAGAGAACTGGAAAGAATCCTTTTCTCTGTCTGAGGTTCAGTGTTATTTGATAGGGTGGTTAGTGACCACCTCCTGTCACTCCCCAAAGCACCTGAGGCCTTATGTCTTCCCCGCAGGCCTCTCCCTCTGGCCATGGAGGGGTCCAGGCCTCTCCTACCTTAGCTAGAGCCGACTTACTGACTGGGTGTCTCTTGCTGCTTATTTTTCTTTCAGAATTGCATGTGCAGTGTTTGAATCACAGCTTTTCAGGAAACCAGTTGTCTCTTACAGCTGTTTTTAGTTTAAATAAATAGAGGAGGTGAGAAAGACCCCACTTGTACATGACATCTGTCCTCCCATGCGAGGGTTTATAGGACGCCACCCCGTATCTCTGGACTGGGTGTGCCTCCTGCCTGAGAGCCTGCTGGGGGCTGGGGGGAGGAGGGTTTAAACAAAGCCCCATCCTGGAGGACGGGGAAGCCGTATCCTGGCTCAGGTCTGAGGACTGCCTCGAGGTCTGGGTGTTAGTTCAGGCCTGATTCAGAGGGATCCACAGCGAGTGCTGCTCCTGGGGGTGCTCCCACGATGCACGGCAATGGAGCGGGGCAGGACGAGAAGACGCCTCCTGAGAACCACACCCCACGTCTCGTCCTGAGTCTGGTCCAGCTCAGCACCTGGTAGGACAACAGTCTGAGGACCTTTGGGCCATCAGAATAGCCTGTGTTGCTTGGCTGGTGTGGCTCACTGGTTGAGCGTCAACCCATGCACGAGGAGGTCACCGGTTCGATTCCCGGTCAGGGCACATGCCCAGGTTGTGGGCCAGATCCCCAGTGGGGGGCATGCAGGAGGCAGCCAATCGATGTTCTCTCTCACTGATGTGTCTATCTCTCTCTCTCCCTCTTCATTCCTCTCTCTAAAATCAATAAAGAAAAAAAAATTAAAAAAAAAAAAGAATAGCCTGTGCCAGGGAGCATACTACGGAATCCATGTCTTTTGAAGAATACCAAGTAGCCCTTGCAATAGTTTTCTGTTTCGTGTTCACAATATCTAGATGTTAACTATACTTGGGATCTCTGAGAATTGATATGACATAGCATATTGTTACCTGTCATTCTCCTCATGCATCTTTTAAATGAATAAACTTCATTTTCTAGAGAAGTTTTAGATTTATAGAAACATAGAGCAGAAAGGCCAGTGTTCCCATATACCTGCCCCCATATACCTGCCCCCATATACCTGTCCCCATATACCTGTTCCCATATACCTGTCCCCATATACCTGTTCCCATATGCCTGCCCCCATATACCTGTTCCCATATACCTGTTCCCATATACCTGTTCCCATATGCCTGCCTCCATATACCTGTTCCCATATACCTGTTCCCATATACCTGCCCCCATATACCTGTTCCCCACCCCATAGTTTCTCCTTCTTTTAACATCTTGCATTGGCGTGGTGCATTTGTGAAAACTGGTGAGTGAGTATTGATGCGTTATTATTAATTAAAGTCCACAGTTTACGGGGGGTTCGCCCTTGTGTAGTCCAGTGTCTTCGTCAGTGGGAGCTGCTCCAACAAAGGACCGTAGACTGGGGGGCTTATCAACAGCAAATGTTCACTTCTCACTGTTCCTGAGGCTGGGTGTCTGAGGCGGGGTCAGGAGAGCCCTCTGTGCTGCAGGCAGTCGACTCGGGCTTCGTGTTGTACCCTCGCAGGGTGGAAGGACAGCCAGCTAGATCCCTGGGGCTCTACTTATAAGGGCACTGATCCCTTTCATGAGGTCTCCGCCCTCATCACCCAATCATTCCCAGCCCCACCTCCAAATGCCACCACATTGGGGATTAGACTTAAACATATAATTTTGCAGAGACACAAACATTCCTTCTACAACTGACAGTTCTGTGGGTTCTAACGAGTGTATAGAGTTGCGTGTCGACCGTTTCAGTGACATACGGAATAGCTTCATGCCCCAAACATCTGCTGCGCTCCTGGCGACAGGTGATCTGTTTACTGTCTCTGTAGGTTTTCCTTTGTCTATATATTTTTAAAAATTGCCATTAAATATACATAACATTTACTATTTTAACGATTTTTGTTGTTGTTAATCCTCACCCGAAGATATTTTTCCATTGATTTTAGATAGTGAAAGGGAGAGAGGGAGGAAGGGAGAGAGAGAGAAACATTGATGTGAGAGAAACACATCAATTGGTTGACTCCCGCATGACCCAGACCAGGGCTGGGGATTGAACCTGCAACCCAGGTACATGCCCTTGACCAGGAACCGAACCCACGACCCCCTGGTCCATGGGCTCTAACCACCGAAAAAAACCTGCCAGGGGCTATTTTAACCATTCTTAAGTGTACAATTTCTTCACGTGTATTTTTCATGGGATTTAGGTTTGGGCAGGTGGCTGCCTTTGAAGCCACAGATGTGCTGAAGAAAAGGACAAGGCCAGACCTATCACTCCTGCCTTTGGTCATGTTGAATGTCCACGGGGCCTCGACCACGCGTGGAGCCTGTGCTGCAGGTCTCTGTGCAGAGCCACGCTGACTTCTCATGCGAACACCGGAAGGCAGATGTTGTTATTACACAAGGAAGGGGAGGCGGGGAGACGAAGCTGAGCCTGGGGATGGCAGAGCTGGGATTCAACCCCCGCGGCCCGGCTCCACAGCTCCTGTCTCCGCGGGGCACTCTCCTGCGCTGTGGGTACCTGATGAGGCAGCGTGTAAATGCTCTCCGGAGGGCTGTAATGCGCACTCCCTTTCATTTTGGAGACCAGCTGAAATGGAGATCTTTATTCTGCCTTATTAGTAAGCCCTAATGGTAACGGAAGATGATGCTTCAGTTTTTCTGTTACTTGTGTTTCCATCAGATGTGATAGATACCTTGGAATCAACGCCCTTAACACAGAGCACGCTTATTTCTATGTTAAACGCTGCATGTTTGGGGGACACGGAGTAAAGATGAGACGATGCTGTGTCAGGATCAGAAATAACTTGTTTTGGCTGAAATTTGTGTGGTTACTGTCTCCTTCAGAGAAGGCTCCTTTGTCAGGTGATGGCATGGATCTGGTTAGATGACACGAGGCTCCCTCTGCCTCCTCGTCTGGGGACCACCGGGCGCACGCAGCCCCAGGGCCCTTCCATGTGCCGACCGGTCTATGGGCCCGCCTTTCTCGCCTAGGCTGCGGCCCCTAGGAGGCAGGAACGTCTCCTGGGGCCTGGCACACCTTAGGCACTTCATAAGTTTTTATTTAATAAATGTAATTGTAGAGGGCTCCCTGCCTTTCAGAGCAGGCCCGTATACAAAAAGTCACGTCTTCCATGAATTCGACTCCCATATGTGAATGCAAATATAATGTTTCTTGAAAGAAAATTCCTAGACTGTTCTGCTCTTGGGTTCATTGGAATGATGAGTTCATCGCAGCACAAGGGGTGCTCAAGAACCCCCAAAATGCCAGCCAGGAAGAAGCTCTGCCTCGCGACTGCTCCAGTTTTCTGACCATATACCCCTTTGGTGCCCCGTGAACAGGTCCAACGTGGCCACTTATTGTTCTTTTTGGAATCTGGCCCTCTTTGTTCTCAGCCCAGTAAATATTGATCATTTCGGTGAAGTTTTTTTTTTTTTTTTTTTAATTTCGTTGGCTAGCATTGTGACTGAAAGAACTGTGACCCATGATTCATTGAAACGTTTTAACTGCAATATAAAATATTTTTTAATTTACAGAATCTCCATATTCAAGTCAAAATGGGTAATTTTCTAGTAATTTTATTGCCAGTGCTCTGATACCTACAATATTATGTTTCAGTTATAAAATGCTCGATACGACGGACTTGCAGAGACATCTATTTCTTTTTAAATGGAAATTCAAGGCACATTATCAGGACCCTCTTGTTCTCAGGAGAGACGCTGCTATTCCTTTGCCCATAACTCGTTTTTCTCATTCTGGGGATTATTGCAAATGACATTAAAATTATTTGCTCATCTTTCTTTTCTGTCACGAACAGAGATTCTCGTGTTAGAAACACACCTAATTGCAACTGTGGCTTTTTCGATTAGCGTCCTGCCGTAGGAAGTAAGAGGCTGCTCGGTCCGTCCCAGGGAAGGAGAGAGAATGTGGGGCTGGGGTGGTGAGGAGGGTGGAGGGGAGGGGGCAAGAAATAAAGGCGTTTCGGAGCTGTTTTTCCAGTTGCTGCTCTCAACTCCACGACCACACTGCAGGACCCAGGGAGAGGACTCGGGAGGATGGCAGGAAGCGGGCAGGAAGTGCCCACATACCCCGAGCCCAGTGAGCCTGTGGATTGAATCTGTCCAGGCCCAGCCCTCTGCAGCAGTTTGTTCTGAACATTGCACTTTCTCATTAGGACTCTCTCATCAGGAGACATTCTTAAGAGGAGGCTCCTTTCAGGAATTCCGACGCGAAGTCTTCATGGAGCCCGTCAGCAGCCCCAGCTCCATCTGTCTCCCCTCCCCCCAGCAGCTCCTAATGGCTCCCCTGGCTGAGCCAAGCTGTTTGCTCCTTATCTTTCCAGAACATTGCTCTGTTTATCTTTATTTCACTATGCTCCTTTAATTTTTGCTTGTCTAACTTTTCATTATCCGCTTCCTTATCTTTAAAATCACCAGTGAGCCGCTGTTTTCTGTTTAATTAGTTCTAACCGTCCTTTGTCCACAAAGCTTCTTGAAAAATCACACCACCCAGGCATCCATCAGGACAGCCCATGGCTTCGCTTTGTTACGGGACGGTCCGCCCCGTCCCAACATCTCTTCTTTGTCAGGATGGATGTCCTGCTCTGTCCAATCGTGACTCCTAGAATTCTTCCCTCAGCACTGCTTCCTGTCTCTGAGTACGAGAAGCCTCAGCTCTTCACCCCATGCTCAGGACAGGTGCTTGTCTTCTGGGATGTGTCTCTTAAGAGCTGGCAGCCATGGTGTAAATTCTCTGTAACACATTCCTTGGACACAGAGCCCTTCGGTTCAGATGTTGCCTGTGCAGTTGTGCTGTGTTTCAGCTGTTTGACGTTTTATGACCAAAGTAGCTGAATTCAGTTATATCTTCAGCTCTGGCTGCTCAGGGTAGACAGCTGATTGCCCAGTGGGCAGCATCCCCTTCCCCCCTCGGTTCCACCTCTGTCCCTTCACAACTGGTATTGGGAAGGGACAGAGAGAAAGACCTTTGTCTGGGAAGTGGACCACCTTCCCTCCTCCCCCTTTTAAAAATAAAATATAAGGTGTTTAAATAACTGTACTTTAGAAACGCCAGATGGGTTTTCAGTCGTGCAGTGAAACATCCATTATTTTATTTGTTGAAATGGATATTTCAGATAAGTGTAAGATTTTCCTGATTGATGCTAGTCATTTTTCTATTTTTTTTGTTTTAATTTTTTTTCTTTATTGATTTTAGAGAGAGAGGAAGGGAGAGGGAGAGAGAGATGGAAACATCAATGAGAGAGAACATCGATTGGCCGCCTCCTGCATGCCCTCCACTGGGGATCGGGCCCACAACCTGGGCACGTGCCCTGACCGGAATCGAACCGGCGACCTCTTGGTGCATGGGTCGATGCTCAACCACTGAGCCTCACTGGCCGGGCTCTATTTGCTTTTTATTAATCCAACCTTTGTTAAGCATCTGTTACACTTCAGGTACTGTGCCCGGCCCGGAGATAGAGAAGTGAAGAGGATAAACCTGGTCTTTCCCTCCTTCCGCCTACGGTCTGTGCGTTGGGGACTGAGCTGACCACAGAGGCTCTCCCGTGGAGTGGTGGAGTGTTTTAGATTCTACTGACTGCAAATGATTCACACGTTCCCATTTCGTGCATGCTTTATTGGAGCACAGTCAGAAACAGCTAGACGTTTCCGGATGACTGGCTCAGCATGTCTGTTATCACCCTAGCCATAGTGTGTCCTTTTGCTCACATCCCGGGAACTGTTCAGCAGGAGAGCGCTTCCTCGATGCTCGAAGCATCGGGCCTTGTAAAATGTCATGCATTTGTGGGACGTGTGTCTCGAAGGTATTCCCTACCTGTCTGCCTACCTGAATGGTATTCTAATTTAACATTCCCCTTGCAACGCGTTAATGACTTTTAACACCCACTAGCTGTGTCAGTCGTTGCGTTAGGTGTGCAGAGGTTGTTTGCTTCAGGGTCAAGCATTTCCCGATTGCTGTGGGTTTTGAATTCTTGAGTTCGATTTCTAAATATTTTCTACCGCCTTTTTCCTTGTCACGTTGCCATTGGTGATTCTCGCTGCTGCTGCTGCTGGCTGCCATTTTCTATTTTGTTAGAATAACGTGCAGACGAAGAGTCCAGGGACCTTGACGTGTTTATGTTCCCTGCTGTGCGCAGCCCTTCAGTTCTCAGCTTCCTCTCCATGCTTGACCGTTCTAGGTAGCCAAGGGTAGTTGGGGTGCAACCACTTCAAAGAATGATTAATCTGCACAGTGTGTGTGGTTTCTCCTCCGTTACAAGGCGAGGCTGGAGTCTCCTTTTAGACTCACTGTCCAGCAAGCACATTCCTTTTTGTAAGTAAGAGCACAAGGAGACGGTTCTTGGACACTGAGCACTGGCCCCGTCTCAGCCCATGTCCAAGGCTGTGCCCTGCTGCCAGGGAGCTTTTCTAAAGCACAGTCCGATGACATCGTCCCTTGTTCAGCTCCCTGGCTTCCCACAGAGTGTCCCACACTCTCATCTGACTCACCTTACCGCGTGTGGGACCCTCCTCCTCACAGTCCAGGTCCCCTTCGCTGTGCTCTGTCAGAGCCCACAGCAACCTCCTTCCTCCCGGTCCTCCTGGCTCTGGGCGCTTTGCTTTCATTTATTTTTTAATTTTCACCCAAAGATATGTTTTCATTGCTTTTCAGAGAGAAGAAGACAGAGAGAGAGAGAGAGAGAGAAAGAGAGAAACATCGATATGAGAAACATCAGGGGGCAGGGGGGATGGATGACATAAACCAAAGAACTTATATGCATGTATGCGTAACCAGTGGACATAGACAACAATGCTGGGGAGGGGGAGATTGGGAGGAGGGTGTCTAGGGGGGAAAAAGGAGAAACATCTGTAATAAAAATAAATTAATAAAAATTGTCCACCAATTGGTTACCTCCTGTACGTGCCCTGACCAGGGATCAAACCCACAACCTAGGTATGTGCCCTGACTGGGAAACGACCCACAACCTTTGCGTGGATGGGACGATGCTCCCACCAACTGAGCCAACCGGCCAGGGCGGGGCTCTGCCTTTGAGGGCCTGTAGTGCACTGTTACATGGGTGTGTGTGGGTTCTGTTTCCCAGTTAGTGACAGGCCCTGTGTGAAGCAGGGCATTCTCCTTGGTGCTTATCATCCCCTTGCACTTGACATTGTGGAAGGTCACAGCCCAAGGGCGAGAACATCGCAAGTGCGCCTGATTTCTTGTTGGCTCTGCCTCTTGGCCCCTCCCTCACTGTGCTAACCACTTCATATCCACGAGCACTATGAGTCATTTACTGAGCAGAGGTAATGGCAGCACCTGTCTCCACAGGACTGCTGTGGGGATGGAGCCCCGGCTTCCAGTACCATTAAGGACAGTGCTTGTGTTATCAGTGCTGCTCCTAGTGGAAGTGTTGCTATTACTCCTACAAGTTGTTCAATAAACATTAAAGTGATTGGGGATGGGGTGGGGGAGGGGAAGGGGAGGAGGATGTCAATGGGGGAAAAAGGAGAAATATCTGTAACAAAAAACAATAATAAAAAAATAAAGTGATTTGAATCTGAACAAATTGGTGTGTGCCAATCATAGACGTAAACCCTGGGGAAAGTCGGTGGTCACTTATGGGGTCACCAACACTTGCATCCGCACGTGGGAAGATCAAACACAGGAAAGCGGTGACCACTAAGGTTTTTAAAGGCTCCCCCCACCCAGACCAGGCATCTCCTGGTCGCTGGGGCAACAGTGGAGCCCACCTCGGATGGCACCCAGCTCCAGCAATTTAGGGTTACTCCAGAAATGACCTTACACCCTCCAAGTAGGTCACTTTTAAATGTCGGTGGGTAGGGAGGCAGTGGTACTTACTTCTAAGGAAATACCCATGAGAGTTAGAAGCAGTCTCGTCCGGATGCTGGGGGATGCAGCTGTGTAGTGAATCCTGACACCTTCTGGCCAATACGCTCTGTGGTTTTCCAGTCCTTGCCTGGAAGTCATGCAGTTAACTTGCTGATAGAGCTGCTTCCTCGAAGTCAGACACAGCAGGACAACGAGGGCAGCAGAATTCCTGTGCAGCTCTGACAGACACACAGAGAATCACTTCTGACATGGTTGGGAAAGGTCGCCATCCCCTCAAGGCCCGTGACCAGCAGCTGAGTGTGGTCTTGGAGCCAGACAGGTGTAGGTTCGCGTCCCGCCTCTGCCCTGTTCCGGGGGTGTGATGGCCCTGGTTCAGCAGGTGTGGCTCTGAGGAGGCTCTGGATGGCATTTTTACAAAGTCACCAGCCTGTCCACACTCTGCAGTGATTTTGATGGTCAGCCGAGTTTGGGAACCGCAGCCCTAAGCACAGTGGGCGTAAGTGGCAGGACCTTCTGGTGAGTGTGCGGTGGGCCAGAGTGATGTATGAGAACACTGGCCTCAGCTCTGGACCCCTAGGGACCCTGGGAAACCTTCCCCTCTCCCCTGGCTGGCTTCAGGGGGCAGCCGAGTGGGGTGACAGATGCCGGAGCCACCAGCCGAGCTACCTCCCTGCAGACTCCGGCTCCTCGCCAGCCTGGCCCGGTCTGAATCGTAGGCCAGCCAGCCTAGCAGCAGGCGAGGTGGGGGAGCCCCAGAGAGGCCCCTCGAGTAGTACTTGGTCCCGGACAAAAGAGAACGATCCTTCCATCTAGCAGGTCTCCCTGCCAGGATGGCTTTTTGTCATGTTTGCCCAGGGTTCCTGTTACCCCTAATTGCCTCCTCTGGGCAGCTTTGGCCATTATTTTTCTTCCCTTTCGGTGTTTGCGCTGTCAGATATTTAAGGGCAGTTATCATGTCTCTTTCGCCAAGCTACACACACTCAGGGTCTTTTCATCTTTGCACATAAATCTCAACCTTGCAGCCCCTCAACACCTACCCATGCGTGCTGTGCGCTGTTTGCTTTGGATTGCGTCTTGGAAGCGGAGGAATGTTCCTCCTTGGAATTACTGGCATTGCTGTGCACTTTATACGTCTGCCACGAGCCCACTCACACAGGGCGTGAAGGGGACAGAATCCAGTTTACTATTGTTTTAAGTAGAGCTCAGGGCCTTTTCGCCCCCGACGATCTCTCTTCAGATTGAATTGGAGGCACGGGCAAAAGTCAGCAGCGAGTAGTGTTCCCACTACTTTCAAGCTTATAAAGTATGAAAGTTTTTTTAAGGCCTAAAACCCAAACAGAAAAAACAATGCAGGTATAATAAAACATGACAGACAGTGCTGTGCCGAGTTTAATGGGGTTCCAGTGCTTTCCATCCGTGGGGCCCCCCTGCGTGTCTGAGTCTCCTCGTCACTGTGCACACAGGGTTTCCTGTCAAAGCTTTTCTTCTCGGCAGAGCCGACTTAACTCGTGCAGAATCAGCCAAAAGGAAAAAGAAGGGCCACACTACTTCAATATTAAATTTAATTCCACTTGTCATTCTACTCAGTGGCTGGAATGTGAGATCTGAGACCTGCCTGCTGGACCCTCAGGCTCCTTGGTTCTCACAGGCCTCTCCTGACTTTGAGCGGGGCTCCAGGATTTAATGATACATGTCTTTTGTACAACGTGGTCCCTAAATGTAAGCCAATTACTGCCTATTTTACTCCACAGCAGTAACCAAACAAAGAATGTCATTTGCAACACCAGAGAGGAAAAGGGCTGCGTGGGGCTCACTGAGTGACGGCTTCTCCGTTTCGTTTTTTCCAACAAAATATTTATTGAGGACCTCTTCTGTCCTGGGCATACCTCTGGGCAGCAGAGATACTGTTGTAAACAAACTTTATAGTTGTGTGTGTGTGTGTGTGTGTGTGTGTGTGTGTGTGTATGAAAAATGGTGATAAGTACGCCTCAGAGAATGAAAAGAACATGATACGAGAGTGTGATTGGGTGGTAATCTCATTATATTGGGGATCAGGGCCAGTCTCTCTGAGTATGTGACAATGTGACATTGGATGCATGGCCAGAGGATGAGATGGAGGAGATGGAGAGGGGTCAGTTTTGTATAGCTTTGCAGGCTAGGGCTGGGAGTACGGATTTTACTTGCAGTGTACAACTGGAGGCCAGTGAATGGTTTCAAGCAGTAAGCAGTATGACCTGATTTACGTTCCGGTTCCCCCAGGTGCTGTGTGGAGACTAGTGTCGGGGGTGGGAGTGGAAACAGGCCAGCTAGGGGGCTCTTATATTCATCATGGAGAGATCTGGGAATAGCGTTGCATCAGTAGAGATGGAGAGAGGTGTGGTCAGGATGCACTGGAAGTCATCAGGAATTGCTCCGAGGTTGCCATAGGGGAGTGTGTGCAGGAGGGGTGGAGGGAAGGAGAGAAACCAATGATCATGCCTAGCCTTTGCTTACAGCCTTCAGTGCAGCTCTGGCCACCTTAAGTTTATGTCTTTTAAACATGTAAGTGGAAAATTTAAAAAATGCCATTGGCTCCATGAGGCTTACGCCCAGGGAAAGAGACCAGGCTGAAGGTGGCAGCTCGGGGGACTGCAGACAGGTGACAGAGGAAGTCCTGGAAGTGGGGCGAGGCTGCAGATGTGAGAGAGAGGAAAGAGCCAGCTGGACTGCACACCCTTTCACCTCGTGCACTCTGACGATACTGGAAACTCCACGGTACGCGTGCAGGTATTGCCACGCGGTTCACGTCTGCTCTTGTCGATTGCTCTGGAGGCTGGGGCCAGTCACTGTGGAATTGCGCAGTTCTTGGTCAGTCAGATATTTGGAGGTTCTCAAGGACTGGCTGGATCGGCCACATCCGGGTTTCATTTCCTTACAGATGGCAGAGGCATCTTCTGAAGTGCCCTGGGATGACTCTCCTCTAACATCCAGATCTGGAGGGCACCTTCCAGAATGCAATCTGGACAGCTCTGTGCAAGGCCAGGGTCAGTACAGTGGGTTAGCTGTCATTCCCCAGATAGCTGGTGGAGGGAACCTGAGATGAGTTCGTGGGGTGATGTTTCTTAAAGTCCTTTTAGTTTTCCTTTCTGGTCATCCCTGTGGTGTGGACTGCTATTCCTTCTAGTCAGATTGTGTGTGAATTAAAAACCTGTCTTTTAGTCTCACTTTTCTCCTTTGCTGAGTGTCCAGAGCTCTGCACCAGCTGGAGGGCTCAGGTCACTGCAAAGACAGTGCTGATTCAGGTTTCTGTTCCTAATGAATCTGTTGGCATCGAGGTCTCACCTTGACACAGCGTGGTGAGTTACGCCTTGGCAGCCAGGCGCAGGCACTGCATTCTGTTCCTGTGAAGCCCTTTATAAATAACGTGGGCTGCTCGAGGTGCTCGGAGAGTCCACGAGCAGTTTTCAAGAACAGGAGCATACAGGATGGTGGCTTTAAAATATAAGGAGTGTTCAGTAGTCAATGCTAACATAAATCCCTCCAAAATACTGAACCATTTTGGTTAGTGCAGTTTATTGAAAACGGGCCGTAGGAATCTATAAAGTCCACAAGCGTGGTATTAATCATAAAAAAGTTGCAGTCCTGCGGCCTTAGTGTTTGTCAAAAACACCTTCAGGGATGACATCCACTCTCGGTTCCGAAACCTCCTGCACTTTCCTGTCTTAGCTCTGCGTCACTTCTCTCCCTGGGCTCGCTGGCAGAGCAGATTGGTCCTGGCAGCTTTGCAGAAACACATCGCACGAAGTTTAGGCACTTTTATTTGTCATCCTAGAGGACCCCTCCTTGTGGGATGCCAGGATTGAGGGCTCACTGTGAGAGGTGGCCACACTCGGCTCCTCCCTTACCTCTGGTTGCTTTAGATGTGACGTGACCACGAGCGCTGACTCCCTGGTCTCCGCCACGCCGTGAACTCTGATGACAGGAACCACGTCAGGGCAGAGGTGGGGCTGATAAGTATTTGTTCAGTGAACGAGATGTGGTCAGTGAGCACAATTAGCCCTTTAGAATCCTGGAATAAACAAGTCGTTGTTATATGGATTCAGGTATATTGAATATCAAATCTTGACCCTTGGCATATACCAGATGTAGTCCATAAAAGCTCTTAAAAATGGAGGTGAGTACATTCACATCTTTGATAAAGATGTAACGCGCTCAACACCAAATGCAGGGGAGGGTGCGGGGCAGCAAGGACTCGGAGTCATCGCGGGCGGGAATGCAGAATGGTGCAGCCACTGGGGAAGACGGTTTGGTGTTTTCTCACTAAACTAAACATACTCTTACCATACAATCCAGCAATTGTGCCCCTTGGTGTTCACTCAAATAAGTTGAAAACTGACGACTACACAAACACCTGCACATGAATGTGTATAGAAGCTTTATTCATAATTGCCAGAATGGGAAGCAACCAAGATGTTCTTCCATAGGTGAATGGATTAACGGGTACATCCAGACAACGGAATATTATTTAGTGATTTAAAAAAAGAGCTGTCAAGTATGCAATGGCATGGAGGTACTTTAAATGCATATTGCTAAGTCAGAAGCCAGTGTGAAAGGCTACATATCACCTGATGCCAGCTATATGACATTCTGGCAAAAGCAAATCTATAGCAACAGTAAAATGATCAGTGGTTACTAGGGGTTTAGAGAGAGAGAGAGAGGGAGGGATGGCTAGATGGAGTACAGGGAATTTTTAGAACAGTTGAGCTATCCTGTGTGATTCTGTAATGATGGATGCATGTCATTTTATATTTGTCAGAACCCATAGAATATACAGCACAAAGAATGAACCATAATATAAGCTCTGGACTTTTTAGTTAATAATATATATTGGCTCATGAGCTGTGACATGTGTATCATACTAATGCAAGGTGTAGTAATAGGGGAAATTGTGTGGGGGGGAGGTGAGGAGCTATTTGGGAGTTCTCTTGAATTGTCCCTCAATTTTTCTGTAAACCTAAAACTGCTCTAAAAAATAAAATCTATTTTTAAAACAGTAAAATGCTATAGAAACATAAGGAATTGCAAGGAGAGGACTGATCATGTCTTTTTTTGCCATTAGATTTACCTAAATAAATAAATAAGTAAATAAAAGCCTTATGCGTATCTGCATCCAGAATTTGTTAAATTGTTTCTTTGTAAAGAGGAGTATGTGGTCTCATTTAAGTAAAGGAAATGTTCTCCCTTTGAGGCCACAACTGCAAGAAGGACTGATCTGAACATTTTGGCATTAACATTCAGTGTTCGAGGGAGTCGCTTGGGTGGGCCAATCAGCTTCTCCTTGCCCTGGTTTCATCATCTGTAAAATTAGGACGATAATGCCTGAGGATACTTAAAATCAGAGGCCCATGGAAGGTTAAGAGGGGCATCTCAGGGCCCTTGAGCAATCTCCCGAAGTGTGAGGCATCTGCGGGAGGGCTGCTGGGGCGAGGCCTCCCGCTGGCCCGTGGGTTCCTTATCTGAAAAATGATCCTGTTGTTCCCTCCAGCCCCTGCGTTCGTAATTCCTATTCTGGTACTTGGTGTGTGAAATTACCTATGAATCAACAACACGGCAAATTGGGTATCAACCGGAAGCAAGCTAGAAGACCAATATTCAGTTATTAAAAGGCAAAAGGTAATGGGAAAAGTCTGGGAAACAAAGAAGATAATTAATTTTATAGTTTAAACTTGGTATTTGCTAGACATGTTTCAGGATAATTTCCTTCTCTCCTGCCCTCTCTTTTCCTTCCATAAACATTTCCTATATCCCTCTACTCAGCCATCCCTTTATGTTGTCTGAGGGGTCCCCCGTAAATAACGTGGGGTGGAGGGAGGGATGAGGGAGTATATTTCGTATATTCATAACGTGCGCATTATGGGAGAAATAACCTTTTATTAAACTGAATGTATTGCACCAGATTAGAGAAACTAATAGGATTCGGGGTCTCTCCTCAAATCAGTCATCCAAGGTCAAAAGGATGTATCACTTCCTCCAGGATTATGTTGTTCACCATCAGGTTAAGAATAAATCAAACTGTACGGATAATTGAATTATTATTTCAGATACTCTCTGGGCACGAAGGCCTGGGAGATGAACTTACGGGGGCGGCTGCTTAACCACTGACCTGGTCCTTGCAGTGTAGAAGTCATCGGGTGTGGTGGCGTGCCGTGTTTTCCATGTGGAGAGACAAAACCCCTGGCTCGCGATGCACAGCTCCAGTGGGGGGTGGGTGCAGAGGATATGGGGGAGGGGGTTCCTGGCAGATGCGAAGTGGAAACTCTGTAGCGTAGGGCTAGATTCTAAAGGGTAATTTATGTCATGCTAAGGGATGTGGGAGTGTTTCCCAAGGTCTTTCTCCCCGACACAAGTCCTGGGTGATGCTCTGTGGAAATAAAGGGCTTCGTGGTCAAGCATGGGAGAAACGATTCTTGCTCCTTTAGAGCTGCATGATGCTCGTTGGTGGGTGGTCCTCACATGTTCTGTGGTGAAGCTGAGGCTGGCATTTCTCAAACACGTGGTCTGGAAGACGATACCATTCGGTGTGTAACTCACCCATGATGATCTGGGCCAATACCAGAGACGCCCTAGTGTCGATTTTGGGTGCTGCTGTAGGCCCTGGGGACACATCGGGTTTGACAGGGAAGGCTGTGCTCGGACCCTGCAGGCGCAAGCGGCAGATGGGCTGGGAGGAAGGACATCTATGGAGCACCATCGTGAGAACCGAAGGCCATGCCATCGCAAAAATTATGCAGGTCCCACACGTGTTTTCAGACACCGGGGTCAGGAATCAGCAGACTTGAGTGCATGGGCCAGATCTGGTGGCTCCACCACCTGTTTTTATAAATAAAGTTTTATTGGAACACCGCCACACTCATTCCTTCACATGTTGTCTTTTCACTATAACGGCGGAGTTGCGTAGCGGAGGCAGAAACCAGGTGGCCCGCAAAGCCAACAGTATTCACCATCTGTTTCTTCACAGAAACGTTTTTTGACCCCTGAGCTAGGTGGTTGATTGGGTTAGTTCCAGTTATGCAAATGGCAGAGAATGAGCAGGCATTTTCAGTTCCAGTTTCTTGGAACAGATGAATGCAAAAACATACACAAACAAGATTCCAAATGCCAGGTCCTAGGAGTCAGCACCAACTTGAATGTCTTCTGAGAGGGGCAGACACAGGTTCATCGTTTTCAGCTCTGAAGGTCCAAGAACACCTGCTTTCATCTCTGGTGGGTCCTGTGATCCCTCCCGTGGTGGAACCCAGCCTGCAGGGGATCAGGAGGCCACTTGTGTCCTCATATTTGAGCCCGTAACTATCCATCATTACCCTTGGCACGACCTCAGGCTGTATCTCAGCCCCACAGGAGTCCAGCTGCAGTTTCTGTTCCTCTGAGCCCAGTCCCCTCAATACACTGTTGATACTGGCAGATGGCGTCTGCTCTCTCCCTTGGAGAGCAACTTTCTACACATGTTTCTTGGGGCACATATATTTATATACCATTTATAATGTAACGTCTTGTAATGGTAAAGTGTGTGGTTGCCTCAAAAGGTGGAATGGAGGCGTTCAATTCCATCGCTCCCACAAGACAGATTTATGTGGTCCATCCGAGGCCTGGCTGCCCAATACCCCGTGTACATTTTATTTTACTTTATTTGTTCTCATGCCTAAGCTACCCAAACATTTGACACTATATTGTTTCAGTGGTGTTGATATGTTGGAGACCCTGTGAAAGTTAGTTAAAAAAAAAAATCTGGAAGAATTGCTCATATTTGTCACTTTATATGTGAGCAAGTGTTTAAAAGAATTTTCAGATAGCCGCACAGAAAACATAAAGAGGTGATGTTTCTTAGCTGTGAAACATGCCCGTGAAAGTGTCCACATCCAATCGGGACTTGAATATTTGTTTCCATGGGAAGTTGAGTACCAGCGAAGAGTTCCACAGCTTATAAAACAGGTGGTTGTGAATGAAGTGCGAGGGTTGCTGCAGAACCGGTGACGTGAAGCGAGCCCGGGGCCGCCTGGCTGGGACTCTGCACGTCACACACAGGTCAGCCAGCGGGGCTGCTCAGTGCGCTGGCTGCACATCCCCACGCGGCCCGTCTGGTTCCAATTCTCCTGGCCAAAGGCTTACCTAAGAGTGATGCATTTTAGGCCCAATTCAACTTCCAGGATTTTGCTTATGGGAATATCCACTTTAATTTTTCATTTGAGAACCAGAAAATACAGTTTACCTTGTGATGTCAGGATGGACAGAGACCTACATGATAAATCAATGACATCGATGATGTTTGCAAAATTTCTTTTTTGAAACTGTTTGGAGCAGCTATTCGAGCTAAAGAAAGCTGTGCATTTAAAAGGAAAGCTGCAGTAGATAATATTATTTATTTATTTATTTATTTATTTATTTATTTATTATTTTTTTTAATCCTCACCGGAGGATATTTTTACATTTATCTTCAGACAGAGTGGGAAGGAGAGAGAGAGAGAGAGAGAGAGACGTATCAGTTGGTTGCCACCTGCACGGGTCGGGGACGAACCGCAACCGAGGTACGTGCCCTTGGCCGGAATCGAACCCGCGACTCTTTGGTCCGCAGGCCGACGCTCTAACCCCTGAGCCAAACCGGCCAGGGCTGCAGTAGATATGAAAGGGGCTGGGCTTGTGGTCTGGTTCTGCTATGAGCCAACCGGCCATGTGACCCTGGGTGGAGTCAGAGCCTCAGATTTTTCCTTCTACTGTAATGGACCTGGTAGTATTTGCCTCCCAGACTAATGACAGTGATCAAAAGAGAGATACAGGAGAGGGATCTAGGAGATGTAAGTCGTTTCGAAAATGATAGGCAGATTGTCCTTCGTAGGAAGGTTTTGAAGTCTGTTAGAATTTTATGTATGTGAATGTGTGTGTTTGTACATAGATATACTTTACTCGCTGTATAAATAGGCCTACATGCATTATGAAAACTAATCAGTAAGATGGGCAGAACAGCTACTGTGAGCTGAATGATTATATGCTCAGCACTTGCCATGAAGTATTTCTAATTCTTGCAACAACCCCACGACTGGTGGCATGCTGCTCTGTATTATTCTCCCGTTGCTGCACAGAGAGCAGTGCCCATGTATTATTATCTGTGGGTCAGAAGTCCCGGCACAGTGCAGCTGGCCGCGTTCTCTGCCTGGGTCTGACGAGGCTGGAACCAAAGCCTCGGTGGGGCTGCAATCTCATTTGAGCCTTGGGTTCTCTTTCATTTACAGTGTTGACGGAACTGACTCCCCTGAGCTGCTAGGACTGAGGTCCCTGCTTTCTTGCTGGCTGTTGGCCAGGGGTTGTTCTCAGCTCCCACAGGCCACCTTCAGGTCCCAGCCACATGGCCTTCTCACAAAGGCAGCTTACTTCTTCCAAGTCAGCAGTGAATCCATCGCTCTCATTTCTGCTTTTAGAACACCTTATGTAACGTAACCGAATTGAGGAGTGGCTACCCATCCTATTCACAAGCCTGCCCACACTGAAGGGAAGGGGATTATTCAGGGTGTGTTGACCAGGGGATGGGGATCTTGGGGAACCGCCTTAGAATTTTGCAAATGGGAGAACATTCTCAGAGAAGTTACGTTCCTACTCAGAGACACAGAGCCAGTGAGGGCAAAGCTGGGGTTTGATTACTACCAGCCTCCCAGGCCTGACGTCGGAAGGAGGGGAAGGGGGTTGCTACGATGTCTTTAAGAAAGTGATGGTGGGGACACCTGCACAGACCTGGGTGGGGATAACTGCAGTGTGGACCATGGGCTGGTGTTGGTTCAGGAGCTGTTTGTTATTGCAATAAGATAAGAACAGAAACTGAGAGCAGGTGTTCAGAAATAATTATAACAATATGCCATTGCTGTGACATCAGGCACACTCTACTTTTGTGCTTTACGAGAGTGTTGGCCTCCGATGTATTGGAAAACACACACAACAGAATAAAAACAAAACCCCAACCCCCAAATGTAGCTCTTTCACCACTTCTGGTGTGAGGAGTCCTGGAGCCCCTTCTCGCTCCAGAGCTGGGAGCGGAGTCACCGGGAGACGCCCGCACCGGCCTCCTGGGTTCAAGTAGCACCTGCGATCTGGGCCAGCTCTTTCTGGCCAGTTGCTCTGGCACATTGTCTCTTGTTAAGCAAAGCCTAAAAATCCTCCCACCGAATTTCCGAGGATTTTTGGGTCCCTTTGAATCCGAATATTCAGAAGCCCCTGGTGGTGCTTACTGTGTCATGGGTTTCAGAGTTCACAGAGAAGCTGCCTTGCTGGCCTGCCAAGCGGTCCAAGTGGATTGTCAAGGTTGTTTCAAGGTTCTTTTGGTGACAAGTCACCCAAACCCACAGGAAACAGTGAAATGAGGATTTGAAGGTGCAGCCACAGAGGTGTGTGGTGGACCTGAAGGGAGAGCTCGGGCCCGGCCACGAGCTGAGACCCTGGGTCTCTCTGGGCCGCTGGGTGCACTGTGCTTGGTGCCGCTATAGCATAGCCCCTTTGCCAAGTTCACATGTCTGACTTCTAATGTCCCACAGAGGCTGACGACAGCAGCAAGCCTCCGATTCCCAACTCTTGGGGAAGCGTATCTGAGAGCCCAGTGGGTCACATGTTCATTCCTGAGCCGAGATTGATTAGCACAGTGCGGCAGCTGGGCCTCTCGGCGGGGTTCCGGGCAGCTCCGACCGGGGAGGCTGGGCTGGGCAGACACTGCAGAGTGCCTTGTAAACCCACCCATCTGTGGACCTCAAGAGGACACATTAACATTCTCTCCATGCAGGAAATGTTGATTAGCTACCTAAAAAAATAATTAGTGAAGACCTTTTTGACATTTTGTAGCTCAGTCATTGTCTGAAACTCAGCCCTGTTTTTATTAAGACCAACTATCAAAACAACAGGGGCGCAGTTTTATCTTCCTGAAAAATCTCTCCCTTCAGACTAGAAAGACCTTGGGCAACATCTAATTATTTCTGTGCCTCTTAATTTGATAGCTTGAAAAATGTTTGTAGTCTTTAAGAATGTCTATGGAAATTTCCTGTCCCTGACACAGATCAAATTGTTTAAAAGATGGATGACAATTTTATATTGAATTGTGATAATAGTATCTCATTTGCTGCTACTTAAATGATTTCTTTTCCTCCTTAATCCATGTAGGTCAAGTTACTCCTTCAGTCTAAAAAAATTTAAGAAAAAAAAAAAAGCATGGCAAATGGAAGAAAGCCAATTATACGACAGTTTTAGACTTTTGAAGATCATTGCATTTTCCAATATTGATTATTTTTTGCTTGATTACAGGGACTCTCTTCATCTGTTTATTGCAATATAGATCTTAATCCACAGAATGCATTTGTTCTCAACTAAAAGTAAGTGCAAGGAAGCGGAATGAGGAAGGAGGTGAATGAAAAGTCGAATTTTGACATCAGTGACTAACCATCGAGTAAATAATCATATTTAGCTTTTCTAAGCATTGTATTTGACTAATAACATATTGAACTCTTGTCAGAGAAACTCAGATTTCTTAATATATACCACCTCATGCATTTCCCTTTATTTTTCAGGAGGTTGAGAACAATTCTGTGTTATTTCTGTCTGATGAGAGTGAGATGGGGAAGTGGGGTGTCTGGCAGCAATCACTGAGCTCTGTGCTCTGGAATTAGGGAGTAAAACCTGTTTCTGAAATCTGAGCTCAACTCACCAACTTACGTTGTTGAACCTTTGACATGACTCCGAAGTTGGACTTTCTTCTTTGGGTGGAGTGGGGCTGCCTCAATTACCCTGTAATCTCAGGTCATCTTTGCTGGCTATTTAGCCAACAGACATCGAAGGACTTCTGGGCTCAACAGCTGCACTTTGGGTACTGAGCAATCAAACCAGTTCTGGACCGTAGGGGGTTTCTCTTCCACATCTAGGTAAGCTGTGTCTGTAAACCTCTGAAATACAAGGTAGGAAACTTGGAGTGACAGGAGGGATAAGCAGATAAGGAAGTTCTGAGGAGGGAACCATTAACTCAACACACGTGTTGAATGCTTGACGGAGACTGGGCACTGTTTGCTTTTAGATTTTTTCATTCATTTGTTCACTCATTCACTCATACATTTAGCCCATATTTAGTGAGCAATTACTATGTGCCAGAGGTTGGATAGACAGTCTGCTATCCTAGAGTTCAGCTTAATAAGAGAGGGGTGGGCCAGGTAAAGATGGGAAGGGTCATTCACTGTGGAACAGCCACTGATGGAGCACCACCGCCCAAGGGGTCCTCACCTGTGCCCCGAACATGCAGCTGTGGACAAGTCCAAGGCGTCCAGGGACAGAAGGAAGGAAGGATCAGCTCTGTGGCTGATGTTTACAATACAGTACAGATGAAGCGGACCTCTCAGCTCAATACAGACTTGTCAGATATTCCAGTGAAAGGGGTCTGGGGCCCCAGAGTAAGGGGCCATTTATTCTGCTTTGGCATGCTCAACAAAGGTCTCACGGAACAGGGGTGTTTGGTGAGGGTGCTGAAGGAGGAACGGGAGCTTGCTGGGCAGGGGTGAGATGAGTCCAGCAGAGCCCGTGGAGAAGACACACCTGCTTGTGCAGTGATTATGGTGTGGGACTTCCTTTTCTCACTGCTCTGCACTTGATCTAGATAACTCCCCAGATGAAAGAGGACTCCGGCGTTCCTTCTGAGGATTAATAACCCCAGGACGAGAAAATAGTTTTCTTCGGAACTTGGAAGGCAAATGTAAAATACATTTTCCCTCTCGTCAGAAAATGTTTAAGCCCATTAGGATGCAAAGATTAGGGGCTTAAATTGGATTCACAGGAGATATGCCAGCTGCACATATGTACTAGATTATTATTTTTGAAATGATTTAGGCACCTTGCCCACAAACTAGAGGAAGGCTTTCGATACCACTGAAAAACGGGGGGAGAAATCTCCGAGAAGGGCCTATACATTTCACCTTGGCAACCACTCGCTGGAATAGTCAATACACGTGGTCCCTGGATTTGGGACACAGCTTTCCTCAACTTTCCTTCTTTTTCCAGATGCTTCTTGATGAGAAAAAGGCAGCTGCTTGTTGAACTCGACACATATTTGTATTATCTCAAATGATCTTGCAATTATGGTTAAGATTCTTACAAGAGGCTGCATGGCTGGTGAAGAGAAAACCAGCCTCAGAAACGGAAGGCTGCCGCGAGCAAAGTGGAGAGCAAGCAGGAGGGCCACAGAGCAAACGCGCTTTGCGAGTCAGTGCTGTGGCTGGAATCCAGGCACCTGCCAGGTGGAAGTTGTTAGGCGTGATAAAATGGTTATTCACTTAGCATTCATCCATCCTCTCCTGTTCACATTTGATAAACTGCCAAGTCTAATTCTCTCAGTACCAACTTACCTTTCCTAATAATTTTCTCCAACAGCTGTCCACTCGGATCACGTAGAGTTGGTGGGTTTTATTCCCGTTAAATCTTGTTCAGTGCACTCACTCACTGCATCCTCCACCAAGGAAGACATTTCTTTAAAGACAACTGCATTACCAAAGGGCGGACGACTCCTATGAATGTCAGCTTCACTCCCCACCCTCTGTGGCGCTGGTATTCTCTGGCCATCAGAACTCAGGTGCCCCACCTTCTTGTCCCAGGGGATGTTGTTTCCAGCCGCAAGAGGCCTCCCTGAGAGCCAGCCTTTAGAGAAGGGGAAGCTGAAGAGTCTAGTTCTGACCTCCCACCACCTGATCACAAGATCCCTAGTTAAGGGGAGCACAGGGCTCCTGGGGAATGTGACCCATTCAAGAAGAGTCAAAACACTGTCCCAGGGGGTTAAGGCAAGAGCCCTGACCACAGACTCTGCCCCTTAACTCAGTGCCTGCAAGAGCTCATCCTGGTTTTGTAGCAGCTGCTTTTCAGATGAACCTTCCCAGCTTGTCTCCGCATATACACTTGCCTTAACTGGGCCGGGATCTTCCTCAGCTTCATGGTTTCCCCAGCGTCCTGGGTTATGTCGTACTGACTGCTTTGGACTTGGTAACATTCTTTTGGTCTTTTCTTGTCCCCGACCTTGTAAAACGTTCCCTGTCTTCTGCATGGTTTAGATGTCCGCTCACCTTGACCTCTGGTACTGGTCTGTCCTATGAGTCACCATCCACTCTCTGGCTGTTGCCTATAATATTAGTTATCAGCAAAGTGGGATGCACTGTCGATGGTTTTCATTGAGTGTAAGTTAAAAACTGTGATTTATTAAATAGCATCAATTAAGTGGTTTGTCTTAAAGACATATTGGTAAATGAGGGAAATTTTATAAGGAGCAAGATTTTGTTAGACGGAATACGTAGGCACAAGTTGATATTCTTGTTTTGGCTTATTTTACTAACAGTTATCATTTTAATGCTTATTTAAAATTACCTCATCTGAGTTACCTATAACATTCATCATATCAACCAGTAGTTATTTGATTACATATTTGTCTCTTTTGCTATTTTGTGCAATCTTCAAGAGGAAGGACTGTGTGTTATTCATCTTTGCTTAATAAATAAGGTTTGAACTTAACTTCTGGGAGAGACAGAGACATAGAAACAGAGACAGAGAGGGAGAGAAAGCCCAGGGAAGTCACTGATCTCTTCTGGTTCATATAAAATTTAATTTCTGGTATATAACTGGCATATCTGACACATTCAGTTTAATAATCAGCGTGTGTCCTGAAGCAAGCTAATAGTTGGGGGTGTGGTTCCCTTTTGACACCCCTTCTTGCAATGTTCATCACCCTGCTTACATCCCGTCCCCAACAGGGAAAGCGTAATTAACATCACAGAAATCATCGCGTATGTATTCATATGAGATATCACTGTCTCAGGTCTATGACTGGCCACTGAAAAGGTTGTCTGTTTTTTCCTTAGGCCTAAGACTTTACAAAGGAACATTGTTCTTTTAAAAAACTTGTAAAATAATTTAATTACAAAAAACTTATTTTGAATAGCAGCACAGACTAGGACTAAGTTCATTCCTGACGGTGTGCTTAGACTTGACAGTGACAGGGAGCCATGGCTTGCTGGGGACAATCTGCGTGGCGTTCAGTGATGTACACACACATCCAAGCAGCTGGCGGTCGGATAAGTCAGGGCTAAGTCCTAGGCACCTTTTAAAGTTAGTTCAAATTCCATTTCCTCTCTCTTCCTGGCCTCAGGGGTGGGAAGTCATCGCTCCTTTGTCAACTCTTACACCTCCTATTAACTGGATGCCTTATTTGAAATCTGGCAAACATGCCCGGCCGGTGTTGACCCAGGCACCAAGAGGTCGCCGGTTCGATTCCTGGTCAGGGCACACGCCCAGATTGTGGGCCACATCCCCAGTGGGGGGCATTGTGGAGGCGGCCAGTCAGTGTTCTGTCTCATCAATGCTTCTATCTCTCCCTCTTCCTTTCTCTCTCTCTAAAGCTCAATAAAGGAAAAAAAATAAAAATAAAAAAGAAATCTGGCAAACAGCATCAGGGATAGTAATTTATTATTGTTAGAGGTGACTACAAATTCCTAGGGGGCAGAGACTGTCCTAAGTATTTTCTCGCTCCCTTCAGTGCCAGGCCACATTCTTTGTATATAGTGGGTGATTAATAAAGATTTGCTCACTAATTGGTTTCATGTCCCTTAAGATCAGATGTTCTTAATTAATTTAATAATTTAGGTGTTGTTTTTTTTTCCTTGATATAGCATACAAGCAACGGGAAAATCTTTTTGGAAAGTGGTGGGGTATAAATGATTAGTAATACATTGTAATAAGCCTTCCAAAATGTAGCAAATCTATTATCTTTCCTCCATTTGGTGTTTACTTTCCTAAGGAATGAGAAAATGTTTAATTAGCATTATTTATATATTAGCTCTGGATTGACCTTGCATTCTGCTAGATGCCATCAGAGTCATAGTTCTTAGACTCTAGTAGTTGAATGTTGACAATACAATACACTTCTAAGGATCATTTTAGTATATTTAACTTACATTTACCTCAATGATATTCATTTAGTGTGTCTAATCGCAATATTGCAAATGACAGTATTCTGCTAGTTCATCTGAAATGGGTTGTGCTAAAGGCGCATGCAACATCCTGATTAAGAGCCAAGTAAGCCTTTTATTTTTTATTTTTTTCATTTTTTATCCTCACCCGATGCATTTATCTTCAGATAGAGCTGGAGGGAGAGAGAGAGAAACATCGATGTGAGAGAAACACATCGATTGGCTGCCACCCACACAACCCCAACCAGGGCCGGGGACAAACTGCTACTGAGGTACGTGCCCTTAGCAGGAACCGAACCCGGTTCTCTCTGGTCCACGGGCCGACGCTCTAACCGCTGAGCCAAGTAAGTAAGTCTTTAAAGCGGATTTGAATCTCTGCACAGACTTTCCCAGTCTCCCAGGTGGTAGATGAGAACTCCCTCTGTTGATGGTGGTTGGTGGTCCAGGTCATATTCGGTGAAGACAGGTTGTACTTGCTGAGTTGGCACCATGGAGTCACTGTGTGCTTTGAGGAACAGTGATGCGTATTTAATTTCATCCTAATATAACAAAGACACTTTTTTGGGGTAACACTTTTATTGAAATATAATTTACATACCATATAGTTTACCCACTTAAAGTATCCAATTCAGTGGTTTTTAGTATATTTACAGTTGTACAATTAATTTTAGAATATTTTCATCACCCCCAAAAGAAACCCAGTGCCTTTAGCCATTACCCCTCAATCTCAGCCCTCTCCCCAGTCCTAGACAGCCACGAAGTTACCTCCTGTTTCTATGGATTTGCCTCTTTTGGATGTTTCATATACACAGAATCATACAAGACGTGGTCTTTTGTGACTGAGTCCCTTCACTTAATATAATGCTGTCAAGTTTCACCCACGGTGCAGCGTGTATCAGTGTTGCATTCCTTTGTATGGCCCAGTAATGCTTCACTGTATGGGTGTGCCACATCTGTCTATCCAGCCATCAGCTGACGGACACTGGGGTCGTTTCCACTTTGGGGCTATTATGGCTAATGCAGCTGTGGCTATTTGTGTGCAAGTTTTTGTGTGGAAGTAGGTTTTCATTTTTCTTGCGTGTATGCCTAGGAGCGAAATGCCTAGTGCACAGGTTTGACCTTTTGAGGGACTGCCAGACTGGTCTCCAGAGTGGCTGCATCATTGCACAGCGCCCGGAATACTTTTACCGTGAGAAAATAGGATCCTGTGATTCCTAAGTGGGTTTCTGCATTTACAGAACTGGTCCATTAATCCACATTTCTGAGTTTCTCCCACTGATATTTTTTCTAACAACTTTACTGACATACACCACCCAACACAGTTCACCCTTTGCAGCGCACAATTCAGTGATTTTGGGAGGTGGGCCAGGCGGTACACGTGCCACCATCATGTGCTCACTGAAGTACATCACGTGTGCCTTTTCATCTCTTCAGGAAGACCCCCTCCCGTCGCCAGTTCTTTGATCTGTTGTGATTCATTCACTTTTTGATTTGGTGGCCCAGGTGGCAGCTGAGCCAAAGGGCTGGGGAAACTTTGTGGCTAGCACACATAACATGGAGAAACTTCTATCAATTTAATTTTTTCTCAAGCCCCAGTAGGTTCACAAGCCCATTCTGTAATTTTGAAATGTAGAAAGCTCTGAAAAGTATTTTATAAATCATTTGGTGAAAAAGCCTGACCTAAACTGACATGTTAATGTGTTTAACATTTATTTTAATTCGTGTGAATAATCACATCTTGCTACAGAAATATTAATATTTGTTTATGGGGTGCGGCCTTAGCCCTCACTGGGTATGACTTGTAATAAATGTGATACATGTTTCATTTTGCCTTCCTAAAATACAAATAATCCTGAACTATCAGAGCATACCTGGACCAAGGGTTTCAGATATCGTCTGGAGACCTGTGTTTAGTTCTGGTTGCAAGCACCTCAGGGCCTTTGCACTTGTTCTTCCCAGAAAGCCCTTCCTCCAGATAGCCTCTGGGAAACTTATTGTTTTTAGATTCAGGGATCCCTTTCCCAACCACCCAAACATGCATATCCCTGTCACTCTTTACCATGTCACCTTGTTTTATTTTATTTTTTAATCGTCACCCAAGGATATTTTACATTTATCTTCAGACAGAGTGGGAGAGAGAGGGAGAGAGAGAGAGAGAGAGAGAGAGAGAGAGAGAGAGAGAGAGAGAGAAACATCGATGTGAGAGAGACACATGGCTTGGTTGCCACCTGCACGACCCCAACTGGGGCCGGGGACGAACCGCAACCGAGGTACGTGCCCTCAGCCAGAATCAAACCCGGGACTCTTTGGTCCGCAGGCTGATGCTCTAACCACTGAGCCAAACCGGCCAGGGCTCACTTTGTTTTATATTTCATGCTTACCTGATGTGCTCTAACACGTTTCTCCCCTTGCTTGCTGTCTGTGTCTCTGCTGACGTGCTCTGTTGCTACTGAGTTGATTGTGCTTGGTTCCTCCTGGGGACAGAGTGGGACCTGACCTAAAGGATGCTGCGAGGAGCCGCTGTGAGGCACGCACGGCTGCTGCCTCTCCCAGCACATCAGAAGTACATGTTTGCTCTTGATTCTGGTGCCGACCTCCTGTCGCCATGGAGATGGAGACAGGAAGTCCTCTAAGTGGTCTCCGGGCCTGCAAGGGAGGACCGCTTGGCAGTGAGAGGTGCTAGATAATCATCAGCCTTCAGATTGTTTTCTTTTCTCTACAAAGGTAGATTTTCATCCCTGTTTCTGGGACAGGAAGAAGGCTGTGACCAGAGCGTCAGGCATGCTTTCCGACACAGTGCAGAAGATAAGAGACTGCGCGATTTCCTCCACTCTAGCCCTTTGGCCCCCCAGTTTACATCTGGTTTGAAAGCACAATACTCATGATAGGCAGGCTCCAATCGCGACGTCACAGCCTCAGTTTATCTGCTTGTTGGATTTAAGTGTCTTCTCTGAGGGACCCGTGGAGGCAGCTGCCAGTGGCTGTGGTTTTGAGGGCCTGTGCCACTCCCGAGAGCATCAGCGTGGGCGTCTGTGGGCTGCGTCTTCATCGCAGTTCAACCAAGTGAGTGTCCCGCGTTCCACTCGTAACCCCGTAACTCATCACCGCTCACCTCCAGACTGTTTCTCGTCTGTGCAGTGGGGGCATGGTGGTGCCTCCAGGGCTTATTGCTTAAATGGACAAGCATTTGTAAGTGCCTGCCACAGAGAAGGACCTTGACCACGTACATTCCCATCTCCTACATCTTCCGAGGACTCTTTGTATTTATTTTTTAAAAAATTTATCTTTATTGTTGAAAGTATTACAGATGTCCCCCGTTTTTCCCCCATTGACCCCCGCTCCACCCTGCTTTCGCCCCCCCGCCCAGTCTTCACCACCCTGTTGTCTGTGTCCATTGGTTATGCATATATGCATATAAGTTCTTTGGTTTATCTCTTCCCACTCCCCCTCCCCACTTCCCTCTGAGGTTAGTCAGTCTGTTCCCTGCTGCCGTGTCTCTGGATCTATTTTGTTTATTAGTTTATTTTTTTCATTAGATTCCACATATAAGTGAGATCATGTGATACTGTTTTCTCTAACTGGCTTATTTCGCTTAGCAGAATACTCTCCCTCCATGCTGTCTTAAAGGGTAAGAGATCATTCTTTTTTACAGCTGCATAGTATTCCATTGTGTAAATGTACCCTAGAAGTCTTAATTTGCTCAAAATCATTTAGCTTCTTCGGAACATTAGAAGAAATATAAAAACCATTAAAGTCTAAATATATTTTATGAATTTGCTCAAACTGTATAGCATTGCTGAAATTCAACTGCTTTTGATTCACAAAGTGGAAATTTTCTGTAATTTACTATGTCTCTGTGTCTGTTTCACAGTAAAAGGGGGGTGTGTGTGTGTGCAGAGAGGGAAACAAGGAGGGTCAGTGCGTTGTGCTGAAATGAGGACTCTACTTTGTCCTGTGAGAACAGTGGGAGGGTCCGGGACTCCGCTGCAGGGCACGGGCCACGAGGAGGCAGTGTGTGAGGGCAAAGCATGATGGATGTCGAGAGCAGGCCTGGGCACAGATGGGACCTTGCGTAGAGACCAGGGAAGTTACGTTTTGCTCTTAGTTTACTTTTATATGAAATGGATCTAGTCTTTCATTAGCTCCATCTTTGCTTCATGAAAAAGAAATCCTCGAGTCTCTTACCACTAGCATGTGTTCATATATCTGCTTATTTCATTGTCCTTTTGAAATGAAGTTACAGTTAAGAGCTGACAGAGGAGAAAGAGCTGCAGCTGACAGAATAACGTCTGTGAATACCTTTCCATCAGAAGTCAAACCTTATATGTAATTTCAGTTCATTACCTGGGCATTAAAAAGGGGACAGGCAGGTTATCCTTTAAGCTAGCTTCTGATCCTTGGGAATTTAAAAACGTTAAGTCTGGTTCCAGAGGGTAAAAATGTCATTTCTTGAATGCAAGAGGAAGGAACGTATGAGCAATAGAAGGGGAAAAGAGCAGGAATGAATCCGAGGCACACACACTTCATTCAGAACCAGCCCCTTGGTTTGCTCAGCACCCTGTGGACTCAAAGCTCACGCGTGTAGCATCCTGTCGCCAGGGCTGGGTCCCTTACTGCGCCATGTTTTGAGTTGAAGCTGTCATTTTTCTTGAAAGTATTGGCAAGTTTCAGAGTGCTGGCTTCAGGATTTTATTTCTACATTGCAGGAAGAGGGCCTGTTCTGTGGACATTGAACAAGGGACTTGTGTAAACTGTGTGGGGACCAAGATTCTGGAAACAGTCTTATTTTTTATTACTCATTCTTTTTTTTTTCCCCCCCAATCTTCACCCGAGGACATTTTTCTATTTATCTTCAGATAGAGTGGGAGGGAGGGAGAGAGAGAGAAACATCGACATGAGAGGGACACATCGACTGGTTGCCTCCCGCACGACCCCAACCAGGGCCGGGACGGACTGCAACTGAGGTACGTGCCCTTGGCCAGAATCGAACCCGCGACTCACTGGTCCGTGGGCCGACGCTCCAACCACTGAGCCAAACAGGCCAGGGCAGTATTATTCATTCTTGGTTTCGTTTGAAAAGCTTCACACCAAGTACATGTATTTGACTTTGCCGCAGAATTTTAGTCATTGGCTTATGTCTGCCGTGGGATGGAAAAGGTTGCACATCGCCACCGCAGAGGAGGAGGAGTGAGCTTGGTCCTATTTCCCAGGGTCCTTCAAAAGTCGCACATAACCCAGGCCATTCGGATTTTTTGTTTTTCATGGGTCCCAGTATGTTACAAAATGAAGAAATGACAAAACATAGTTGAAAATTGTGGTGTATTTTAAGTATTTACATGAACAGCCCTGGCTGCGTGGCTAAGTTGGTTGGAGTGTGGTCCTGCATACTGAAAGGTTGTGGGTTCGATTTTGAGTCAGAGCATATACCTAGGCTATATGGAAGGCAACCAATCATATTCTCTCTCACATCAGTGTTTCTCTCTCTCTCTGTCTCTCTCCGCTTCTCCTCTCTCTCTAATCAATAAGCATATTCTTGGGTGAGGATTAATAAAAATTAGTTAATTAATTCATTAATATTTACATTAACAAATTGCCACTTTTTACTAAGAGTGCTGAAACAATATAACTGAGCCCTTCCCAGGGAAATTAAGGATACAGTAAAGGAAAATAATCATGCGGCACGGGCTGTGGTCCAGGAATGGGAGGCAACTTTAAACACGTTTCCTTCCAGTGCGATGGTTTCTCTGTGATGAGACCTGCATCTCTTTAGGAGATAATGTGGAGGGTCTGACTTTAAGGCCCTTTCAGCTGGAGGCCTGAGCCCACTAGCTTTCTGATTCCTGGGAAGGATCCAGAGCTATTATGAGCTGGGTCGGCAGGCGGCTTCCCAGGACAGTTCTTACTACTGCTTGTGTTAATGCGTGTTTTCATCTTAAAGCCCTACTTCAATCTGTATTCTCTTCCTGCTGGGGCCCAAATTTCTACCTGCCTCCTTCTTCCCTCCCTCCCTCCCCCCTCCCCCCCTCACTCTTTTTGTCTAAGTTTTTTTGATATAGGAGTCTAGATGTATTTTCCCAAATTTTCATCACTCCCACTTCTCTGCTCACTGCACCGTGGCCCCTGCCCCTACCTCTGCTCTGAAATGGTCTCAAACAGTCACCTTCTGGCTCACCCAGTCAGATTTGATCAGAAAAACAAAAAACCCTTAGGTATTCCAAGTAGGCAGGGATTTAATATAGAGAATTAAAAGCTTTCTTGGGGACATGAGGGTCAGGGAAAGTGCTACCCAGGTTCATAGACTCAGGAAGTGCCCAGGTTGCAGGGAGCCACCACCAGTGGCCTCAGCTGCCTGCGGGCCCAGTGGGTAATTCTCAGGAGGGCATCTGGATGGCACTGGCAGAAGAGACCTGCCATCTGCAGAGGCCCACGTACTTGCCCATCGCTCTGGCCTTGCAGCTCTCTCAGGAGTGTAGCCCGAAGCCCTGCGTGTAGGAACTCTGGAGCAGGCAGTCTGCAGGCTCCCAGCCGCCACAGCAGGGGCATCGTGGGTGGTGCCGAGGACCAACAGCCTCCACCCAGAACGTGCCCTTCTTCACCAAATTTTCTGTCATCGTGCTACTCAGTGTTACGGTGATATTTCGCAGCTCCTGCCTTCCCTTCATTTCTCAAATGCACCCCCTGAGCTCCACCTCCCTCTCTGACCTTCCTGGCTAGCTCCTGGGGGCAGTAGTGGGTAGTGGGTAATAGCGCCGAAGCTGATGACCATTACTCTGCCTTCTCCCTCATTCTCCAAGTCCTGCTGGCCTCTGAGTCTTGCAGGTTCTCTTTCCTAAACAGCTTTAACATGGCTTCTCTGCCGTCTTTCTCTATTGCCTTGGGTCACCTTTGGATCACTTTCAGAGTCTAGATAATTTCAATAATATTAAGCTGCTCAAAACTTCCCAGCCTTCTTTCTCGCACCCTCCACCCCATGCAAGCAATCCCTCCTCTATATACCGCCATACACTGGACTTCCTGTCATTGCCTGGAAGTGTCATGTTCTCTGTTGTCTTGGGGCCTGTCACTTGCACCCTGGAATGTCCTTCCTTTGTTTTCTGGGCTCGCTCTAGCCATTCCAGTCTCAGCATAGATGAGAAGCCTCCTTATACCCCTAAGCCTGGTCTAATTGATCCCTGAATGGATGTCCATAGTGTCCCTTGCTTTCTCCTCTTGGAACCTTTGTCACATTGAGTTGTGGTTGCTTTTTGTTTCTTTCCCGCCCTAGACTGTAACATCTGCAGGCAAACACAGCCCCTGGAACACACACAGTAGGATTGACAGATACTTAATTTGACCCGCTGCTGCATTTTGAGATCGGCTATGTTCTCCCTGCTGTTTTAGCATGAATCGAGTCACCGTTTTGTTGGAGTTGGGTGGGGATTGTGTCCCTGGGGAGCAGTCATCTGAGTGGCAGAATGAATGATGAGGAGGGGGCAAGCATCTGAGGATCGAGGAAAAGAACATTCTAGGCCAACAGAACAGCAAGAGTAACAGAGACAAGAATGTGGTGGTCTGGGGTCAGAAAGATGGCTGGGAGTCTGGGGCCAGTGGGGCCGGAGGAGGAGCTGAGGACGCCGGGTCAGATCCTGAAGGACTGTGGGTCACGGCCATGATTAATGGGAAGGGATCGGACGGTTTTGACAGGGGAACAATGCCGACAGAATGATTCTTCAAAGGCTCTGCCTGGCAACCATGTCAAGAACTAAGTGTAGGGCCCTGGCTGGTTTGGCTCAGCGGTCAGAGCGTCAGCCTGCAGTCCAGAGAGACCTGGGTTCGGTTCCGCTAGGGGCACGTACCTCGGTTGCAGTTTGTCCCCGGCCCTTGTTGGGTCATGCGGGAGGCAGCCACTCGATGTGTCCCTTTCACATCGATGTTTCTCTTTCTCTCCCTCCCACTCTATCTGAACAAAAAGTGGAAAAATGTCCTCGGGTGAAGATAAAAAAAAAAAAAAAAGAACTAAGTGTAGGGCATGGAGAAGAAGCTGAAGACCTCTGGGAGGCTGGAGTTTCCAGGGGGAGACAGCTGTGGCTTCGATGAGGGTTGTACTGGGGAGGCCGTGATGACAGGGGTAAAACATGGGGCACATTTTGCGGGAAGCGGCCACGGGACTGGCTGGTGGCCTGGGATACTTGTGGAGAAAGTGACGTTAAAACAAGTGGTTTCCCTGCTACAGTCTCTTTGTTTCAGGTTTATCTCCTTATAACTTATTTTTCCAACACTGCTACCAGATTAATTTAAATAACTTAAATTTCAGAACTGACCATGTTGCTTTTATGCCCAATCCGACCTCTTTGCCCCCCCCTCCCCGTGCACAGAAACGGTGTTCCAGTGCGCACCCTTTCCCCCAACACCACGCCCTTCCGTTCCAGGCCACCTGCCACTCCTGGGAGCCTTCGCTGTTCCTTCTCCCGTCGTTCCTCTGGGCCGCTTGGCCGGCTTCCACTCATCCTTGAACTGGAGCTCGTGGCCACATCAGTTAGGAAAGCTTCCCCACACTGGTGCCCCGTGCCAGGCAGCCTTACGTGCCCCCTGCTGGGAGTCTTCCTAACACTTGAACCTCTCTGCTCTCTGGTCTCCCAGGTATAAAGTTGGGGTGATGCGTGTGCTTTCCTTTCCATGGTTGTGCAGATTCACTGAGTTAATCGACTGAGGTGCTTGGAACAGTTGGCACTAGGAAGAGAAGTGTGAAACCCAATAATCGTTTGCTATTATCACCTGATGTCACCTCCTGGTATAGCCCCTGTCACCTTGTCTAATTTCCTCTCCTTCCAGCTGAACTGTGGACGTGTTGGTCTTCTCGCCCCAAGCCTCTAGCATACTTCTTCTCACACACTTCATCACATCGTCACCACTGTCATCATCATCAGCAGTAATAAGAGCTAACATTAAGGACATTTTCTGTGTATTAAGAACTTTTGCCCAGAGTATTCTCATTAAGTAGCTGGAGTCAAGATTCTGAGTCAAGTTGTCTGAACCCAGGGCCCGCTCCCTGGACCAGTATGGTATGTCCCCACCCCCCTCCCCGACTGAAGTTGCCTGGGAAACGTCTGGGTGGATGGATAGAAGGAAAGTATAAAAAGGAAATCAAAGTAGCTTTTTCCGTGCATCAAATTCGCATAAAAATCCATCTTGAGTAGGTCAAGTCTGAATGGACATGGAAATTGTTCCTCATTTTTTCATGATCAAGGAGAAAGGTAATTTTCCTTTCCTGGCCATGGTTGGGGCCCAGGGGCTGAGAGGTGCCTGTCACACTCGCCGTCCTGCCACACTCTAGGTCTCACAGTGCCACCCCTCACAGGAGCGCGTGTTGGCAAACAGCTTAGTTTCTGTGCTCGTGCCATTCTGAGGACACGGTCAAACCTTTCGCTAGAGGCCCACGCCGCAGTCCATTTTCAGCCTCACTGGTCACAGATTCCGCTGCTGAAGCTGAAAAAGGAGCTGTGGGTTCTGAAAAGCAGTCCTGACGGAGCAGGTGCGGAGCCTCGTGTTGGAGAACACACAGTTCGGAGTCCTTCCCTTGGCAGCAGAATTAGCTTCACATAACCTCCATGTAACTGTGAACTTGAGGAGTTCTTCCAGATCCTCCCATACGAGCCAAGTGTGGGAGGCTCAGACTCTGTGAAGTTCCTTGTTCCAGTCAAGCTGTGCCTGAATCCTGTCTCTTCCCTGCCCCATCATAAGAATGTCTCACTCTGGCGCGGAATCTTGGAGGAAATGTTTGGTGTGTGTGTTCTCATCAAATTCACACACAGAAGTATCAACTGAAGATGATACATTTTAGTTCATCAGATAAGAAAATCTAGGCTCGGGGAAGAGAAGATTTTCCCAGAGTCGAGCAGCCCATGAGGAGGATGACTTGCATTCAGACCCTTGTCCTCGAACTCTGACACTGGTCTGATTCTACTGGCCCATAAGGCTTAAAAGACCGAACGCTTCTTGAGGACCCGACGAAATCATCTCTTTCGTGGTGTCCCACCCAGTTCTTGTTGCTGTTCTGGTTACATAATAGGTTCTCAACAAATACTAGTTAAACTAAATTGAACAAAAGTGATGGACATTTGTCTCCCCCCCCAGGAATGGAAACTGTCGGACAGACATTCTCACCAAGACTGTCACCTTCTTAACTTGGTTGTGCCTTATCTTGTCCTGTCTATCTTATTTTAGGCAGATGTCCTCATCTTCCTTAGCTAGTTGGCAGTACCTTCAAAGTTCTGCCATTTCAGGTTCCAGTCAAATCCTCTGAGGAGGTCCTGGAAAGGATGTAATTAAGGGCTGGAGCAGAATTGTATTCGCCACTGTCAGCCCTCAGCGATAGTTGGTTTCCAGTGTGCAAAACAAACGCTCATCCTCAATCTGACACAACGCCAGAGTCCTGTTTGTCCGGCATCATCCCCTTGGGGAACTAATGACTTCCACTGCCCACGAAGGACTAGCGTTATCAGCTCTGAAGGGCCCTGAGGGGACTTTCTAAGGTTTATGGCTCAATAGCCTTAACTTTGGTAATCAACTCTAAACCATTCCTAGAGGGTTGCATAAACAGACCATTCTTTAAAATGCTGGATCATTTGGAAAAATTACTTGGACTGAAATCTAAGGTTGAGCCCGGCCGGTGTGGCTCGGTGGAGCGTCAACCCATGCACCAGGAGGTCGCCAGTTCAATTCCCGGTCAGAGCACATGCCCAGGTTGTGGGCCAAATCCCCAGTGGGGGGCATGCAGGAGGCAGCCAGTGGATGTTCTCTCTCATCGATGTTTCTATCTCTCTCTCCCTCTCCCTTCTTCTCTCTTTCTCAAATCAATAAAGAAAAAATTTTTTTTTAAAAAGAAGACATATAAGGTTGACGTCTCTTCCTGTCTCCTCCCCCGCTGCCTCGGCCCTTGGGCAGCCCTTTGAGCCAAGGTCGGCCGTGTCCATCTTCAGCAGCTTTGCAGATGCTGCACTTTGGCAAATGCAGCCTCAGGTGTGGAACGAGATGGCTTTGGTTTGGAAACAGGCCCTTCATGTTGATAACAGGTATTAATTGAATCAACCCTCAAATTGATAACAGGTATCTCCTGTGGAAACAAAGATAATTTGTTATTGATTGTGATCGTGTCTTCTGATGTCGACTGCGGGCTTATTTTGTCTTGTCAAAGGCGGGCGTAGCCTCCTGCAAGCTGAAGGAGACAGGAAGGGGAGGGGTGGAAGGAAGGGGAGCCCCCCCACCCCGTGCACACGAGATGTGTTTGCTCTATTGTTCCGTCACCTGCTTTCTCTGGAAACTCCATAGATTAGCTTTTATAATCCACTTTGATATGTTTGCCGTTTTTAAAGCAGAAGCAATCTTTGCGGCTTTCAGGCAGAAGGTCATTTTATACAAAATGTTCATTCGTGTGCAGCAAAGCTTATTTCTTCTGAGGGAACAAAGAAATAATGAAGGCTCCTTAAAAGTTGTTTTTCTCTAAAGAAATGATCATCTTGATAGCTGGTGAATTATATGTGCCATTTCTATTGGAACTGAAAAGTAGAAACATTTGTATCAGTAAGGATTACTAAGTATCGTTAAGCTCTCACATATGACTCTAACAGCAGTTTTAGCATCTCAGGTGGGAGGGAAAGATGTCTCGGATTTCTTCGGGTCTAATTGTGTCCATCTCTCCAGGTGTTGCTGTTTCCCCAGGTGCATTGCCTGATGGTCCCCCAGTCGATGATGTGGACTCTGTGTGGGTCTCTGAGATCCAGCTGTTTCCAGAACTTTTTGTTGCCTCCAAACCTTTGTTTACAATGTTGCCATAGGCTGGAACTGGAACAGTCTTTCAGCATCTTTCCTTCTGGAAAAACCTCCCATTCTCCCGTAGGGCTCAACCTAAATACCACTCTGGGAAGCTTCCTGGCCTATTGTCGGAATTGTCGTTGATCCCTTCACATGAAGTAGCTGCTTTCCGTGTGTGTCCCTAACCCTTCTGGAACCCACCTTGCGTTTCATGGCTCACGGTAGTACGGGGCCCACACTTTGGGAAATTGTCATCCGATAACTCTAGAGACAAAAGCAGCAAAGATTAATCTACACGGTTACAGAGTGATCAAAACTGCATCCTGAGGGCAGAGGGAAGGCATTTGAGTGACAGAAGGAGTGAAAATGTAAATGAGAACATATTACTTTTCTTGTCTTTTAACTTAATGTTTCTTAAATTGTTATTTTCTGACCTTCATACAAGAGAGGAGTTTGCAATTAGTCCTGGGAACAAATCAATCTCATTTTGTCCAGATTCCCAGAGACATCTTTTGACGTGCGGATGACATTTAGTGAGGATGGAGAGTTTTCGTTTTGTTTTTGAGATCTGGTGAGTTTGAAATCTGTTCCTCTAGAGAGGACATGGGTTCTGTCTGTCCTCACCTCTGTAGATGATCAGCACGCAGAGTTCAAGCTGGGCCAGGAAGCGTGCTGTAGGATGGCATTAACCCCATGCACACGCTGGCTGTAACTCATTCCATTGAACTAGCCCTTCCAACAAAAGCCAGTGAATCTAGTGTGAGGAACAGATGACGTGGCACACTGGGCTTGGTTGTGGTGGTGATGGTCACTTCTCTTTAAACACTCCTTTGGGCTGTTTTTCTACACATTTAGCTCCTATTGATTTGCTGTTAACGACAATTCAAAAACTAGCTCCAAGTTAATCATCACTGCAGCTTAAATCCATGTTAATGATTATAGACTTCTCTTTGAACACCTTATTGAGCTTAAACAGTATTTGATAAAGAATTATGTATTCATTCTAGGACAAAAATGGCAATAAGTATTAAATGTGCTGTTGCAAAACATTACATGGAAACCACTAAACGTATTAAGTGCTTTGACATCTTCCAATATTCCATTAGAACAGCAGTGACAACCCAGTGCTTTTTAGCTTTAGCATGAGAAATAAAAACAACTTATTTTTGGTTTTAATATTTGTTTTGCTCTACGAGTTTTGTTCATAATGAACCCCCTCCCCCAATTTTAGGGAGTTTTTATTTAAATTTTTTTCATTCGGACGCAATTTGCTCATCCTGATGGAATCAGTAGGAGTCCAGCAGTAGGTCACTTTGGTTGTGTGATTACATTTTCCATTACCTCCCCACTCTCCCTGCACATCTCGTTTGCTCTGTCGTTTGCTCCTGGTAAGCCAAAATGACCAGGAACAAAAAGATGAAATACACACAGAACAAAAAATCATTTTCTTCTTCTGATCCAATTTTTACTTTGACTTGGTGTCCTATTTCCCCCTGCTGGACCATGACAGAAAGTTTGACCTCTACCATGTCTTCAACCCTCGTCTTGATTTAAGTGTTTTGGGGAAGGAGAGGGAGACTGCATTCTATAGTGTTGTAGGGGTAACACGAGGTCTTGAAACAAGAAATAGGATGTGATTGTAAATGAAATGCTTTAATACCCCTGCTCTTCCCCCTGGCAGTTTTGCCTTCATCATAGCTATAAATGCTACCCATGGTCCATGATTTCTAGCATATGTTATTTTAGCTTTTGTTTGTATTTATTTCACTAAAAGGGAAGAGTGATTTAGAAATACGAAAGTCAATGAAATGTACATCAACTCATGAATGACAACGTTTTGGGTTTAGGTGATTTGCTTCAACCCCAGGATGGATATTCCAGTATATTATCATTTTTATTGAGTAAAGAAATGTTTCAGCATTAAAAGGAGAGGGGAGAATTTGGCACTAAAGAGGGGTAGTGGGAACCTTTGGACAAAACTTCTGTTTTTCCTTCCCTCAAAGCTCAGTTTTGAATACTAGTCTTCAAAGCCATTTTTATTTCTAGGATTCAGTTTTAATTAAAAACCACAGTTGTAATTCTATAATCCCATCTGCAGATCCAAAAGGGGATTCATACAAGAGAAAATTAACTTATTATTATTAAAAGCACACTGCCTTTCTAATAGATATAATAGAGTAACAGTTTTCCTCAGGCTCAGTGGCCGCTTTTTATATAATAACTAAAAATTAGCACATTTAAATTGATTTTTCTTACCTACAGGTGATAATCAAACTTATTTTTAAAACATACTTAATTTGAATTAGATGATAGAGACATTTGTGCAAGAAAGAGACATTATAGACTATTTTTTACTGGCAAGCATCAGAGTTGAAAGTTGAGTTGTCGTGATTTAAAAAATTATTTTTATTGATTTGAGAGAGAGAAAATTTATTGTTCCACTGATTTATTCATTCATTGGTTGATTCTTATATGTGTCCTGACCAGGGATTAAACCTGCAACCTTGAAATGTGGGGATGGCACTCTAACCAACTGAGCTACCTGGCTAGGGTGTCTTGATTTTTTAAAATAATAATTCAATTTATTTTTTATTTTATTCACCGTAGGGACCTCTGTACCCAGGACTCTGTTTTAGGCAAATTTATGGCACATGACTTTCTTTTTAGATGCTATTTTTAAAACTTGTTTGTTTTTATAAGAGTATTTCAGAGGAAAGATCAACTATCCTTTGTTCTTTTCGAAAGGTACATAACTCTTGATGTACTGCTTGTCATTACCATTGTGCAAAACAGCTGAGCCTATTCTTGGGGGCTTTCTCCTGGATTCTCATGCAGTGTAAGCCTGTCTCCCACTGGCATCAGAGAGCAGTTGGGACAACCCCGTAGTTGATTGCAGGAAGGGTGTATATCCTTTCAAAGGGCTCTGGTCCCAAGGACTTACTTGTTTCACATGGGACAACTATATACATAGTTGCCAGTTGACTATCTTTTTCAGAATCTTATTTCCTAAGCTTTGCAGTGAGCGTGATGGGAAATACCTTTGTGGAAATAAGCAGTGTGTGAGATAAATTAAGTTAAAAAGGCATGTAGCAACTTTAACTTGAAAATGAACATAAAAACTAGCCAGCAGGGTTCAGATTCTCATGTACTCACTGATCTACCCAGGGAGCAGTATTCTGGCTAATCTGAGTGATTAGTACAATGGTATCAAATAGTTTCCAATGTCTTACCTTCTTGTACCCCATGTCTTGCATTTCAGTATTTGTGGTTGAAATACATTTCATATTATATTTGAACATGTTATATGGTATGTATGCTACACATATACATACATACAAATATAAATGTCATATATGAAATGCATTTTATGCTATGCTCTTTCATAATTTCTATTTGCCTATCATTTCCATCTTGTTCTCTCATTTGTTGGTCCTACACTGCTTTTGTGTTTTTGTACATTTCCAATTCTTCACTTCCCCCCCCCCCCAATATTATCTGTCTTGGTTATTGTGAAATTAGTTTGTTCCTATCTTTTGATCATGTGCACATTTCATGGACATTTCTGGATTCTCAGAATGCTTAGACATTATGAAAAAACAATTTCTGTGTGTTTAAGTAATTGCATAATCAAAATGCATGGCTCTTTTGATAATGTAAATGTTCAGACATGCATAATATTTATACACACTCAATATGTGACTGATTTCATGATACATGCATACAGATTTTAAATCTATTACAAAGATTAAGGGAATAAGCTCTCACAAACACATTAATTTGTTATATCACTGCCTGTCGCTCATCTGTCTGGGTCCACATTGATACATTTGCAAATTGTGTTACGTGATCCCAGGAGGCTGACCCGCTTCATTGACTGGGAAGATTCCGAGAAGACCATGACCCGTTGAAAGTTGACCCAATGTGATGGAGGGGCCAACATGTCCAATCTACATAGACAGTGTCTCTCCTTATTGTCCTTGTTCTTTGTTTCTCACCCACCCTGTTTTATGCTGCTCTTCTCTAAAATATTTTATGTCTTATAGTGAAAGTGCATATGTACATGGGTTTTACAAGGATAAATGAGAGCTGAGAAACCCTGGAGGATTGCTGAAGCTCATTAAGCAAGGCCTCAGGGATGATCTAAGGTCTGGGATAAGTGGTGTTTTGAGCCAGTGGCTCTCAAATTCGAGTGGCATCAGAATCACCTGGAGAGCTTGTGAAAACAGACCACCAGGCCCACCACAGAGCTTCTGATTCTGCAGGACTGGGATGGGGCCTGAGAATGTGCATTTCTGACAGGTTCTCCGCTGAAACTGATGCTGCCAGTGGAGAACTACATGTGAGAACCACTGCTCTGGGGTCACCTTTTCATGGGTCTGGGATGAAGAGATGAAGCCCAGAGAGGGGAAGGCACTTGCCCAAGATCTCACATGGTTCATCATGGCTAGAGTTAGAACGGCATCTTCTGTCTTGGCCCTGCCTTGTTTCCTGGGGTCTGTTCTTTGAATGGCCAGAGAAGGAGAAGCCCCTTCCTGGCCATCTGAAGGGAATGTGGGGAGCCAGGTTTGCCACCCAATTCCTGTCTGTGGACAGAGCTGTCTCTGGCTGGCCTCTCTCTCTGTTTGGATGTCCCTGAGAAGAGAGAGGGCTTTCGTGCTCTATCCTGGAGCCTAAAGTTAGCCAGACACATTCAGCCTCTTCATGTCTATGTCTAATTTAATGATTATTCATGGAATATTTGTCTGCGGATTTGTGACCATTTAGAAATTAATGCTAATGTCATCATTTTTTGAAACATGGCCTTTTAAATTCAGGTCTATGTTATGTCAAGGAGAAGCAAGTTAAAGGCAGCATAGGCTGGAAGATTGACTGTGGGAGAAACAGACATGGTTGTGTTTTTATTTGGATCTCGAGGTTTTGTTCTTAGTTCAATGAAATTTCAGTGAAATATTATTAAACTAAATGAGTTTTCTGCAACAACTTGCAGCCTACATTTTCACGGTGGGAAATAACTTGTTGGCAAATTCAAATGAAAGTAAAATGATTTTGGCTGTTGAATAATTGTTAAATAGAATTTCATTAAGTTGTTTTTATCAGAATATGAAGTGGTTGAATTTAGTTGGCCAAGAAGAATAATTGTGTATTTTATGGGTACTGCTTATTGATTTAGTTTCAGTGATTTTATTATTGGGATGCAAATTGTCAAAATGGCATTGATGTGCCATGAAACTCAAGTAACTGTCACCTGTTAATCACATACTAGAACTGGGTGCAGAAAGAATTGACCTTGAATGAGGCAGGCAATTAAAATAAGTAGTATTGCCCGGCCGGTGTGGCTCAGTGGTTGAGTGACCCATGCACCAAGAGGTCACCAGTTCGATTCCTGGTCAGGGCATGTGCCCAGAGGGGGGCATGCAAGAGGCGATCAATCAGTGTTCTCTCTCATCAATGTTTCTATCTCTCTCTCTCAAATCAATAAAGAAAAACAAAAAAGTAGTATTTACGAAACCATTGGGGACGTTAGTCCACTTAGAGTTGAACTCAATTCAGCTCAATAAATGTTGACTAAGGGCCTTCTCCACCTAAGGAATGCACTTTTCCAGGTAGGTTTGGAGTCCATATTGGGCCTCAAGGGCCAGTGTCTTTGTTACAAAAATGGGTGCAGAACCTTTATACACACATAACAATAAATATTTGTTGGAAGGATTATGGTTGAATAATGAAGGCAAAAACTGGATTTTGACACTGGTATTTTCAGTTTCACGGGAGCAAAGACACCAGTCACAGTGAGCATGCCATGAATAATCTATCGTCTGCGGGCAATGGAGGAGACTCAGTCTTCTCACGTTGCTGGAACGGCGTCCAGGCCACCCTTGTAACCCTTCGTGTTGCTTTCTGTCTTTTCAGCGTCTTGTCGAGGCTGCAGAAGAAGCGCACCTGAAACACGAATTTGATGCAGACTTGCAGGTGAGTGATTATAGTTCGAGTTGAATTGTTTTCTGTGTTTGCTGCCCAAGGAGAAACATTAGGTGTACCAGGAATACAGGTTTCGGTGGTTAGGAAAGGCTTTGAGGGGATCATACTGCGTTGGAATAAATGTGCCTATTTTTTTTGATAAGGCGGGATAGCAATCCTCAACCATTTTCCACCATGATAGTTGCAATGGGTGATTACACACGCTCATGCATGTAACCAGATTTTGATGAATTCCTCCCCAATTCTGGGGGAGTTAATCAGTCAATGACAATAATCACCAGAGCTCTTAATGGTAAATTGATAGGATAGGTAGCAGAATATGGACACTTCCTTGGCTACATTTTAAGTGATCGAAAGCAGCGCTGTGATGGTTCTCATGTTGAACTGACTCTTAATTATATTTAAAAATTGAATCATTCACAGAGGTGGGATTTGAACATCCACTTAACAAAGTTCCAGTAGCAGATCTCATGGCTAATCATGGCACACCTGTGTCTGGTTGCAAAGGCTTTTGATGTTGTCTGTTACAGAGAAAACAGTAAAAGTCAACAAATGACTTGGCTAGTACTTGGAGGTTTCCTTGGGTCCCTCCTAGAGGGAGTTACTCAGTCCTCAAGTGTGTGCTTTGATAGAACGTAACTCTTTTGGTAGCATGTGGTCACAGTTAGGAGATAGGGTTAATTTAATTCTACTGTGTTTGTGTTTATATGGAAAAGACAAACATAAATCTCCAAGCGTAAGAAAAGATGGCAATACCTAAGATAGACTTTGGCTGTACCTCTGTCCAATGGATGTACCTCTTGTCATCATTACTGTCTACATTTTTTATTTTTTATTTTTTTGCCTTGTGGGTAAAAGAATGAATACTCAAGTGGGGTGACTGAGGAAAGTTTGATAAAGTGAATATTTATAAATGTGTGTAATTGAAACCAACAAGCGATAGGATTATATCCCAGGGAAAGCCACACTCCTGGCCTGAAGGAGCCAGCGGCCGGAGTGGTCTCCAGTAGTCAGGGAGAGTAACTATATGGAGAGGATACTTGATAGAGGGGTGCAGTCATGTGATCTGGCAGTTTGGGGGGAAGATACCCCAATAACAGTCTCTAGCCTTCTGATCTCTTGCTGGTACTCACCACTGGCTGAATCCAACTGTTGGCATACTTGATTTGACTCAGCCTCCCGAGGCATTGCACTGGGTAGAGAGAAGTGAAGGATAGGTCTGGAGGGGAAGCAGAAAATACCCAACCTACCCTCGGGGGGTCGTTTGCAGGCATAATACCCAACATTTGAAGCAAAGAGAGCCAGGAATAGAGCCGAGCACAGGAAGTTGCAGGAGGAGGGGGCGATGTTCTGGGCACGGTTGGTAACAGCGGAAGCCAGCCAGCTTTTCCAGCAGAGCTGCAAGGGGAGGAGCAGAGAAGTCAGGTGAACATAGCTGGAAGCATCTTGCTTCCTATAGCCAGGAAGATCTAGGGGCCATGTACTGGTCACATTGGACCCAGTGTGCCTGCTCTTCAGAGGGTCTGGACTTCCCAGGGTGGGTCAGAGAGATCTAATGGAAGCACCAGGAAGGACCTGTGTAAGTGTGACGATTGTAAGGAACTCTTGACTGTGTTGCCAAGGGAAGTTGTCTTCCCCTCCTCAGGAGTTCCTGAAGCCTTTTCATGAATATTCTGGTACTAAATGACAGAAATTCAGCTCAAATCAATTTAGATTGTAATGTTGAATACAATCAGAATCCATGAGTGCACTCTGATAATAAACAAACAGATAGATAAAAAGATAAATATATAAATAAATGAGGAAGAAAGCTCTTACAGTGGAATGCCAATCAGTAAATACAGAAGAAATGATGGCGTTAGAGAACTATGATATTAATTGATTCAGACACGAATCTTCGATGGATGCTAAAACTAGCAGGTAAAAGTTTGATGAAGAACAGGACATTGGCAGTCTTAAAGCATCCACCCACAAATTCCTTATTAATTACAAAAGAGGAAATAGAGACTCTATTACAGGAAAGGCTGGCAGACACCATCTTGCACAGGTTATCAAAGTTAACATCATCAATGATGAGACAAAGTGACAGCAAAGCCTCCAGATGTGAAGACCAGGATGAATACACTGTCACTTCTGTAGAATTCTTTCACGATGTATCCAAAATGTGTAACCTGAATCTAAGCATGATAAAACATCACAGGAGTCTGGAGTAGCTGGCTGCACAGTTCAGAAATGTCAAGGTCAAGAAAGACAAAGAAACATTGAGGACTTGTTCCAGACTAAAGGACATTAAAGACACGTGACAACCAATTGCAACGTGAGGTCCTAAACTGGATTCTGAACCAGAAACAAAGATTTGAATATTGACTGTGCATTAGGTAATGTTTTTGTATCAATGTTGAATTTCTTGATTTTGACCCTTCAGGGGTAGGGAAACTTTTTTCTGCCACGGGCCATTTGGATATTTATAACATCTTTTTGGGGCCATACAAAATTATCAGCTTAAAAAGTAGCCTGCTCGCCTGGCTGGTGTGGCATCAAGAGGTGGCTGATTTGATTCTCGGTCAGGGCAGACGCCCAGGTTGTGGGCCAAATCCCCAGTGAGGGGCATGCAGGAGGCGGCCAGTCGATGTTCTCTCTCATTGATGTTTCTGTCTCTTTCTCTCTTTCCCTTCTTCTCTCTTTCTAATATCAATAAAGAACAAACATTTTTTAAAAGTAGCCTGCTATATGTGATCACGCTGGTTTGGTGAGGCGTGTGATGTTAGCTGGTATTAATTTCATGGGCCTTATAGGGCCAGTGGGCCGGACATTCCTATCCCCCAGGAGAATGTCTTTGTTCTTGGGTTTTTCTGGACTAAACATTTGCATCCATTGGTCCAAGTGGAAGGAGTGAGTTTGCAGAAGGGCAAGAAAAGATTTTTGGAAGACAGCACTGTTTCAGAAAATCTGGCGTTTATGGCTCATAATCAATTCTATTCTGAGATCAGTTGTCTGGTAAAGGTAGGTGGCAAGGGAGGGAATGCTTTGAGTGACTTTAGGGGACTTCTGTACTTCAGCAGAGGAAGATTGTTCTGTGGCTTAGTTCAGCTAACCTCGAGCTGCTCTCTTTTTGTCCATCTGGAGCTATTGTTATCTTCTAAGAGTGTTCTGATTTCCTATTATTGAAGCTTCACAATAAAATCCTGGTGTAGCACAAGGGATTCCTTGTCCCATGTGGTGCTGTGAACACGGCATCTCTCTCGAAAAAAAATAAGAGAACAAGAAAATGAGTCTTTGGAGCGTTATAGCTTTTGTTCTCTTGGGAGCGAGGATGGGGAACCCATGTCTTCCTTCCTCCCAGTTGTCCGTTTGTATGAATACACAAGAAATATCAGAGGCTACAGTTGTGGTCTGAACACAGGAGTATATGTTGAAATACCCTGTCGATATTACAGAGTGTCATTCACTACCCAGACCTCAGACCTCCGCGAAATCTTCTCCGGGTCAGAGTAAACCGCGTGTGCTTTCATGGACACCTGTAAAGGAGAGGCCGTGGTGACAACGGATGTGCGTTGAAGACTGCCTGCCGCTGACGAAGGCTTTGAAGCTGCAAAGCGTCGATGCTTGGGCACAAGTCTGTTAACAGCTTGGGTGTCAGGCCCGTCGCTGTTACTGGACTAGCAGGTCTGTGTACGGGCTCTGAGTTTATTGCCACGACGGTCCATTAGAGCTGATCAATTGTTAATCTGGGTTCTGCTGACCTCTTGGCAACCCCTGCCAGTGGATTGTTTTTATCAAGAAATTTCAGACTGCCATCTGCTCACCGTGAAATAATGCTGAGGAGGTCCCGGCACTGTTAGCTCAGGAAGAGCAGAGGGAGCTGGGAGTCTTTTTACCTTTAGGGAAAAAAAAAAAAATGTTTTTGTGAAATTTACTAAACTGTGTGGCTTCAAGTTATCCAGTCTTAGCCCTCTCTGCTCCCCGGAGGACAAAGAGGGGATGGACCCGCCTGGTCTACTTCCGCTTGGAGTTTCTGCGCATTGCACGGTGCACGTGCTCTCAGAGTGAACTTTCTGTTTTCCGTGGGTGGAATCATCCAACGTTATCACGAGGAAGTTATGTCTCCTTTTATTGTCAGAATTTTATTTTTTATTTTTCTCTCCAGAGGTTTAGCTCTTTCCCCAGGGGTTTATGGCCTTGACGTTGACAGCCCTTCTGCAAGGTCCTTAAATATGGCATGAGATTGTTAGTTCCTAACAAAAACTATATTGGGCAAAAGCAAAATGCAGCCTTTGACGGGTAGTGCGTGTGAACACCCCACCTGGCAGCATCCGCGTGGGAAGCAGGGCTGCCCGGTGGTCACTGGCTGCAGAGCTTTCCTGTGGACGCTGGTGTCGCTGCCCCTGGCTGGTTCGCCTTTGTGATGGCCTAGATTGGCCCTCTGGCTTCTGTTCTTTATTCCCTGATAACTCCATTAGGGCAATTTTGAGTTATAATTGATGTAAACAGAGGCCTAGTTAAAATGACATCTTCCTTTTTTTATTTTATGTTTTGAATTAACACAGGGTTTTAATGTAAAGCACATAGGAGATTAATGATTATAATAAACACAGAGCTTGAAAAAACTGTCCTAATGATCACATGTGATTATTTTAGTGTTTCACCCTCATTATTTTGATGGCAAGACCTAACTTGGGCCCGGGGCAGGGTGGTGGGGGTGGATCCTAGCCTTATCCTGTCTACTGATGAGTTTCCAGGAAGCTAGGTCTACACATGTAGTATAACTCAGAGAGACTCTTCCCCTCTTACTTACTCTTTCATTTTTGCGTTTTCCACCAGCAACGAAGAAGAAGAAAAAAGTCTTTTTGACAGTTTACTAAAAGCTTGCTTATCTTTGAACCGCAAACATATTTGCTTTGAAATCTGTCTCAAGTAAGTGCCAACTGCACAGAGCTGGTGCACAGTGGGGGAAAAAAGTGTGGTTTTGAATTGTGTATCCTGCAGAAGCTTTTCTATTACAGGGTTTTCTATAATATATTTCTTTTTGTTGTTTTGTAAGTGATAGGAAAAATAAAAAGCCTGGTGACATTCAGAGGGATAACAGAAGTGTGAGAGTGGAAGGGAACTGGGGGTGCAGGGTCCTGAACATCCCCTCCCGTCTTCACTGAGCTGCAGCTGCCCATCTGGCCAGCACAGGGCCCCATTTCAGAGTCGGAGAGAGGGAGGGTTTGGAGTGAAAATGATGCGGAGGCCGCTGATGAGAAATCTCGGACATGGGATGGATGGCTTTGGTACTTGCTGGATCAGCTGCTCCTCCTCTTAAGGCTGCCTGTTGCGCTGGGAGGTTTGAGGCGAAGGAGACCCAGGGCAGGGGAGAGGGAGGCTCAGGAGCCGGCATCTGCGTTAGCACTTCTGATGCCATGGGCTGAAGAAGGAAGCCTTTCCTGGAGGTGACTGGATGGAGAGGGCAGTGCAGCCGCCAGCAGCAGAGCGGAGCTGGCCTTGCCCTGAAGGCACTTCCTGCTGGTGTGGGGGGCTCTGGCGTGGGGGGCTCTGCCCAGGGAACAGCTGTGTGCAGAGAGCAAAGGACGGGTTAGTAGAAGTCCTTCCTCAGTGGAAAAAATGACTGTGCTCACAGGGCTGTTGATGTATTCCTGTCAAGCCCCAATCCATCCTTGTCCTCTTTGACTGAGTGAGGTGTTGAATTCCTTGCTGGGCGAGGGGCCGGAGCACAGAAGTCTCTGGAATTAGAGATGGTGTTTTGTTCTTTTTAATTATTATTTTTATTATTTTATTTTTACAGTTTACTTTCAGTATTGTTTTGTATTGGTTTCAGGTGTACAGCACAGTGGTTGCACACTCATATACGTTGCAAAGCGTTTCCTCTGATATTCCCAGGGCTCGCCTGCACCGCACATAGTTATGGACCACATGCCCCACGCGGGACGTTATGGAGAGAGCTAGCTGACTCTGTGCGCTAAAGAAGAAGGACAGAGTCACACCTATAAGAGAAGTAAATGAAAAGAAGGGGATTTTCACACTCTTTATATTAAAATCAGTGTCTTTTTTTCTGATCTGACTATGAGAGCATGCTTATTGCTTTTCTCATTTTTTTTTCTTTTTATCAGCGTGGCAGGGGGGTCACAGTTAGTCAGTCCTCTGCATTCTAAGCTCTTACATTAGATGTTCACAGTTAGAATGCCCCCTTGTCATTTATTCAGAAGACTGATGGGTAAATAGTTTCTGAGGAAACTTTCAGTGTGAGCCTTTTAAAATCAGAGTCATTTTTCAGTTGTTACACACCATAGACACACACTCTTGTTTTTCATTTGGCTAGAACATGATAACGTCTCACGAGGTCGGTGTCATGGCTTTGAGGTTTGTGTGATTCAGTTGGTGGTCACATGTTATGCTCACTGACTATTGTTCACATGAGAGTGGGAGACGGGGCCGTGGGTGGGGCCTCAGCTGAGCCAGCAGGAAGAGCTTTGGCCTAGTGGCCTGGAAATGTAGGTTCCAGTAGTTCCAGTCCCAGTTGGACCATCCACATGCTCAAAGATCTGTTGCTGTGGTCTCTGCTCCTCTGTAAAATGACATGCTTGTACTATCTAGATGATTTCTAAGATCTCAACCATCTCATGTGCGGTAATTCACTCAAAGTGTTATGTGTGACCTCCTGTGGTCAGCCCTGTGCTGTGGATACGATATGAGCTGGCAGATGCTGTCTTTGTTCTCCTGGAGCTCACTATCCAATGGTAGAGACAGATGTTAAAGACACGACGACATAAATAATTACTAAATTTTGATCATGGTAAATGACACGAAGGAGAAGCACAGGGTATTGTCACGGTGCCGGACAGGACCTCTCCTAGTCTGGGAGTTCTCGGGATCTTGGAGCGAACCCCTGAAGAGTGGCCCTTGATGGAGTGGAGATGCTAGGTTCAACTCGACCACAGGTGAAGAAATCTCCCCAGATACACGGGGCCCCTACTACCTTCATTTTCTGTAAGTGAAAAATTAAAATGATTTTATCTGCTTTCTACATAATCATCTTGATAATCTAAGGATACTTTATTTTTGCTTTTAGGATGCTTATTACTTCCTACCCAGTTAATTATATTTACCTAAGTGTCCATTTGTTGCTTAATTTAACATTTTTTCAGAACTCAGTACATGTTAGGACCTCTTTTAGGCTCTGGGACTTGCACAAACTGAGAGGTGACCCTTATCCTCCAGGACAGTTCTAATCTACCTTTTTATTTGTATTGTCTATGAACATCTAATGTAAGATCTTAGAATGCAGAGGACTGACTAACTGTGACCCCCTGCCAAGCTGATAAAAAGAAAAAAAAAATGAGAAAAACGATAGGCATGCTCTCATAGTCAGATCAGAAAAAAAAGACACTGATTTTAATATAAAGACTGGTTTATTCGATATTTGAACAATACACAGTGGATGCTGTAGTGTATGGGCAAGGAATCACGTCAGGTAACTGTGGGTGTGCACTTGAATTCAGTCTTGGTCTGGAAGAGGAGTTTGAAAACTATGGCCCGGGGGTCTAATCCCGCCCACCGCCTGATTGTAAATGAAGTTTTATTGGAATAATTCCAGTCCCCCTTATTCACACCTCGTGTCTGGCTGCTTTGGAGCTGCAGCGGGGAAATTGAGTAGCCTCCAGTATTTACTCTCTGCATCTTTTTTTTTTTCCTCCCACAAATCTACCTTTTGGTGCTAATTTACTTTTTAAAAATATGTTGTTTTAGTTGTTGACTTAAGAGTTACAATAAGTATCTGTAACTTAAATGTACAGTGTGTCTAGACTTAAATTTAGTGTGTAAAGTACCATTTCACCTGAAACAAGAACTTTACAACAGTGTAATTCTATCTACCACCATCCTTTGTGGTATTGTGATATATTTTATTTCTTTATGTGTTATAAACACTATAGTAAAATGTTATTTTTATTTTGTTGTATTTTTGCTTTAAACGGCCATATTATAAAAAATTAAGAAGTCAGTAATATATTTACCCACACATTTATCATTTCTGGTACTCCTCATTTCTGTCTGTAGGTGAGAAGTTCCGTCGATTATCATTTCTCTTCAGCCTGAAGAAACTCTTGTGGCGTTTTTGCATTACAGGTCCAGCAGCAACAACTTCTCTCAGCTTCTGCTTATCTAAAAATATCTTTAGTTCGCCCTCATTTTTGAAGGATAATTTTGCTGGATATAGAATTTTTGCTTGACAGTTAATTTTGTTCTTTGAGCACTTTGAAGATATAATCTCCTTCTCTTCTGAGCTTTAATGCTTCTGATGAAATGTCAGCCATCATTCTTTGTTTCTCTGAATATAGTGAGTCATTTTTTTCTCTGCTGCTTTCAAGATTTTTCTCCTTATCTTTGATTTTCAGTATACTATACAGTATGATAAGTTAAGGATGTCCCTAAATGTTATTCTCTTTGTATTTATTCGCTGGGAATTTGCCAAGATTCTTGAATATTCTCACCATATCTGAAAAAAAATTTTAATGATTATTTTCTTAAAATTTTACCTGTTCCATTCTCTTTATATTTCCTTCTGAAACTTAAGTCACATTTATGTTAGATTGCTTAATATTGTCCCATAAGTCTATGTTCTATTAACTGGTCTCCAAGTTTGCTAACCCTTTCTTCTGTAGCCTCCAATCAGCTGTTAAACGCATCTAGTGAATATTTTATATTATATATTATACTTTTAGTTCTAGAATTTTTATTCAATTTTTTTCCATTTCCTGCTGAAATTCCCCATATGTGCACCAATTATATTCATATTTTCTTTTAAGTCCTTGAACATATCTACAATAGGTGTTTTAAATTCCTTCTCTGCTAATTCCAGCATCTGGGTCATTTCTGTATTCTTAACTGCTTTTTCCTTTTGATGTCACTTACTTTTTTTTTTGTTTTTTTGCTTTTCCACATGCCTAGTTATTTTTTGTTGTATAATGGACATTGTGATTATGTCTGACTGATTTTTATAAATTTCCTCTTTATAACTTACTAGTAGGTCTTCTAAAAATACCAAATTTATTGAATGTGATTAAATTTGTATTAAGAAACATCTATTAAAGAGATGCGGAGAAAATGATGATAAACCACACACAACAGGGCAGCCTGCATGATTTGCTCTTCTGCATCACTAAAGCTGTCTTTAGTGTCTTCTTTGTTCCGAAAGAACTACACAAGGCCATCTTCCAGCTGAAAGAAAGAGAAAAATGAATATTTGTAAAAAGAATCTTGAAATGTAAACATTGTTTCTCAAAAGTTTATAATTTCTACAGGTTAATTATATTAGTACCATCCTATCCTCCTGTTATAAATCCAGATAAAGGTATTAATATTAACAAATTTAAAGACAAAAGTGCAACTTTATAGCAATGATAATTGATTTGGTTTTCTTTGTATATTCACCTTACTTTATTGTTCAGAGGGAAATATTGGCATTATTTATTCTTCCAAAGTTATCATTTATGTGCCTGTACATCGTTTCCACATTAGCAACCCTCTTTTTAAACAGGTATGAGTTTAGAAACTCTGGGTCATTTTTCTCTAATTTAATCAATAATGAACAGTCTAGTGTTTTCCTCACTATCCTCATCTTTCTTGCTAAATAATTCTTCTTTCTATCATGACCATGTATTCTCAATTTGTAGGCAATTCTGGTTACAGAATTCTGAATTATTGCTTTAGAAAGCACTTTCTTTCCTACCAAAAAGTCATTGGTTCTTATGTGATTCTTTTAACTCTTGGATTTTCTCAACTGAGCATTCTCAAGCTGGGAATATTTATTTTAAATAAATATTTGTTTAAAACACATTTGTTTTGAATAATATATTTTAAACACAATGAAAGCCACAAATTCAAACTTTATTAAATATTCCAATGAAAAAAATACTTTTAAAGTTCAGTTTTATTGTTTTCATATACACAGTGTGATTCTGGTCTTACAGACATCAGCCAGGTTGGAATAGGGCATTTTGGGACACCAAGCCTGTGTTTGCATATCTACATTCATTAGATAAACATTTAGTGGTTCCGTTAATCATAATATTCAGAGTCCCATGGTACATTTCCAGAAACCTTAGTGTCTTTCATTAAGATGGCTAACCACAGAGGTCATTGGCAGACCCCAGAAATTGCGCCAGGATCTTTCTACAGCAAAAATTTTGAAAGCAATGGAAATGCCTTTAGGTTACTGATTTTTCACCAAGGATCTTGTGATCTAGGGATTTGCCAACTGCTATTGAACTCTTAAAATTAAAAATTGAGTCTGGAGGCAATCCAGAAAGTACATAACTCAACAAGAAATTTCCTAATCTCAAGTTAAGCTTGTTATTAAAGAACTTGATATGTACACAGATGGATTAATTCTTACCTTTTCTACTTTCAGGTTAGTTTGTGACACAGGCTTTCATTATATATACATAGCACCAAGCATACACTTTTGATATGATAATCCTAATTCTTCCATTTAAAAATTCTTTCACAACTAACAATTTTAGGACATCTCTCTCTTTTTGGCTAATGAATACAAATAGATTTTGGTAACAGTGATAAGAGTAATAGGTGGCATTATCAAATATGCATTAAGTGTAGGCAGTGGTTTAAGTGCTTCACGGGCATTATTTCATTTATTCTTCTCACAATCCTGTGCGATGTATACTGCTAGCTCTCTGTTTCACATGTGGAGAAACCGGAGATTGAGAGGCCACATGATGGGCCCAGGGTTATACAGCAATGGGTGGAATGAGTCAGAATTCACAACCCAGTTTATCTGGCTCCAAAGACCAATAAGTTACATTGCCTCTAGAACTATAGTTTGCAACATTAATCTTAATTTGCACTGGACGAAATCTTATAAGGAAATAAAGTTAAGATGAAAGTTACAGGGTAATTTAAAAGGTCTATCAAATAATTCTCAATGAAATTTTCTAGAATCATAAATTCTGATCCAGAATTACAAAAAAACTCAATAAAATACTATGATTTAGTGACAATGATTAGACATCAGTTTACTGATATTATGACAAGCATGTATATAAGGGAGATACTCCCTTATCTGGCAGATGGATCTACCCTCTAAACACAGTAACACAACTAGGCTTCAGAATAAGATCAGAACTCCCTGTGTGCCTTAGAGCACTATATAACCTGCCCAGGATTACACGTGGTTTAACCACCTCCCACTTGTTCCTTCACGCTGATGCTCCTGGCTCCCTCCCTCCTGTTCTTTGAGCTCCCCAATAAGATTTGTTTGTGTATTTTTCTGTCTTCTCCAGCAAAATATAAGCTCCACGAGTAGGCTCATGACAACTACTCAGATGTCCATAAATATTTGTTAGAATTAATCGAAATGTGTAATGATGATGCAATCCTAAAACCCACAGCAGACTGGTAATCACCAGAGCTGGGCACTGTTAATAATTCAGAAAGTTGATTCTTTCTCAAAATAAATACTTATGCTTTAGCAGAGTAATTGAATTTTTGCTGTAATAATCAAAGACATTTTCATCTACTAATGGCAGCCTTTTAGTGAAACAGTTAGCTTTTGTAGTTACTTGCAATAAATTCAAGAGTTTGCTAATTTTTCTCATCCAAATGATATGCTTCTGCCTTTAATATGCAGTTACAGATATATGAATATGCTAATTAATTATGAACAAGATAATTATATTTAATTAATATTATATTAAATGAATAGCTATCAAATTATTTTATTAAACAGATATGTGTTTATAGAGAAAACATCTTTAAAATTAGAAAGGAGAAAAATTAGAAAGGAAATAAGCTCTTGTAACTCGGATTTCCCCTCTGGGCACGTTCCCACCCACCTGCCCAGCTTCCATAATCAGAGCTACAGATATGTATGTCTGTGTCAGGGGTAGCCTCTTACAATGCAAGTAGGAATTTAGAGAGAGACATAATCAGCCTCTAAGAATGAGTATTTGACAGCAAAAATGGATGTGAGTTGAGGCATATCTGAATCTTTGTATCTGGAAGAAAGTGAACTTCTAACATTATCATCTCCTTAGAATATTCTTAAAATTCGTAACTGTCAACCTCTCATGGAAAATCCTAGAATTCATATTTCACTTGTTCATGGAAAAATACAACACAATAAACAACCTTGGAAAAAAGTCCTTTCTCGTGCTGGTAGTCATGAACGGAGGGTAACAAGATAATTTTCTTCCTTGGAGTATGACATGAGCAGCCAGGGGCCTTGATGTTTGCTAATCGTCTGTGTGACCTTGGGAAAGTCATGTTTCCTTTCAGACTTCATGTTCCCTCAGGTAAATGAAGGGTGGGACTGGTTGATTTTCCTTCCTGATCTAGAATGAAGTCTCTGACATCATGATTCGTTTGTGTGGAGAGAAAGCAGTTATTTTTCCATAGGGGGTACACAAGTCAGTATCTTCTACAGATATTGAATTGTCCAAGAGAAACATGTCTGAGAATAAAATTCCCTATTCTCTGCTCTCTCCAGATAGATATAAACTTCCTACTATAATACTGAAAAAGGGAAGCTTCAAGGAAAGATCAATTGATTGGATCATTCATAGACCCTCCCCCTATAAATAATTTTATCATTTTAGATTTAAAGGGATTCTTATGAATAATATAGAAGGGACATTTGTGTGTGTGTGTGTGTGTGTGTGTGTGTGTGATTTTAAGAACTTAACTGCAACTGAAATGACTTGCTTTACTCCAAACTTTAGTTTGCTATATAGTTAAAAAAATTCAGAACCAAATTAAACCTTTGCTTTGACTTTTGACTTATTTGGAAGTGATTATATCATGCATATAAATGTATTTACAATTTATCTTTCTTCCAAAACAGTTTCAGGTGGCTGAGAACTTACAGCCACCATGAACATTTTCTTTTTTCTGGGTTTTAAAGCCTTTTGTCATCTTGTTCTAGTGAGATTGGCTGACATGTAGAGGTTGTTCTGATTAAAAGGAGCAAGACTGGAGAGGGAGAGGAGGAGGAATTACAGCTTAATAGTAATATTTTCTGAAACCTAGGTCAAGAGAACGGTAGGCTACAGACAGCTCTTGTCTGGTCATAATAGCCCTTTGATTACAAGGAACTAAAAGAGGATTCGTTATGTCTGATTATTTTGCTGATTAACATTCTGGATCAGGTAGATATTAGCAGTTGAGAGAATGTCTTCTGAAGACAGAAAAACACAGGTTTAAATACTAGCTTTTTTTTTCTTACTAGTGGTGAGACCTGTGCAAATTTCTTAGCCCATTGGAGTCTTGGGTTCTCCTTCTTATTATTACGATGATCGGGCTGTTCCAGTAAGGCTCCCCGCCCGGGCTTGTTTACCTACAGGAAGTAGTGAGCACACTGTCTGGTGAAGAAGACGACCCCAGTTCGGGGTAACCATTATTATCATTGTGATCATTATTTTGGCCAACACTCTTGCAACACAAAGAGGCTGATTACATTTATATCTGCAGAGTTAATCTCCACCTCCTTGGAGGACTGTGGGCTCTGTGAGGCAGGGACCACATCTGTGTTTCAGTGTTGCAATTGGGACTTAGGCACACAGCTGGCACTCAATAAATATTTGAGGAATGACTGAATTACTGGAAGAAACAAATGAAGGATCATCTCAAGAGTTAGATATCCATTAAGAAGGAGGTTAAAGCATCCTTCGCCAAAAAGAAAAAACTGCAGCAGAAGTCTGTCCAGGCTCAGCATCTGAGCCATTTCAAATCTCTTTGGCACACCCCGGGGCTGCCAGATTGGGTATTTATTGTCCACCAAGGGGCTGAGCTCAAACCTGTATTCTCCCGGGTATGAGTGACAGGTTGGGAGACTCCTATCTAAGTAGGCAGAGAGAACAGAAGACCTGGAACAATTCCCCTTCATAATTATCAGCCGGCTTGGGGCACTGGGCTCCCTAAGTGGTCAGTTTGGGTTCCTTGTTATTTTAAACAGGCTCCTTCATGTGTCAGAGGAGAAACACAAACGAGAGACGGCTGCTAGAACATCTTTTACATTCCTCTTCCGATTCCGTTAGGCTTTAAAGGAAATCTCTCGTAATTGCCTTAAGCATTCTGTCTTCATTGTTAAATGCTAGCCATTTATTAGATTCTACACTTGTTTCTGGGTTTGTGTGCCAATTTTTTCTGGGACCTCCTGACTTAAAAGTGACATTGGCCCTGGCCGGTTTGGCTCAGCAGTTAGAGCATCGGCCCGAGGACCAATGAGTCTCGGGTTCGATTCTGATCCAGGGCACGTACCTTGGTTGTGGTTCATCCCTGGCCCTGGTCGGGTCGTGCAGGAGGCAGCCAGTCCATGTGGCTCTATCACATTGATGTTTCTCTCTCTCTCTCTCCCTCCCTCCCACTCTATCTGATGATAAATGGAAAAATATTCTCGGGTGAGGAATAAAAAAAAAAGTGACATAGAACTATAGGGCAGGTGGCTCTGGAGGCGTGCCCGCCCCTGCAAATTTCCAGACACACCACCATGCTCTCAGAAATGTCTTAGCAAGACAGACGTCTAGTGTCTGGGGTTTTATTCATCCAACTTTCAAAGACACCATTACATTAACTAGTAGGTTAAAATCAGCAAATTCTCTTTGGTTTGGAGCCATTTCCGTTGTACTTTACAGGTCTCACATGCCCCAGCCCCAGTGGCAGGTGTTGACCTTGAATGTCAGTCACATCCCAGCCAGGTCCACATCCTGTCTCAGGTCATTATTTGAGAGGAGTTACAGGATCTTGTGCCTTAAACTTTATGCTGTCAGATGAGGTAGCATTTTGAGGGCAATGACTATCGAATTTAATCCTGGCACCAATCTCGTGGGGGGAGGGGTACGTACTATTATTGTCCTCATTTCACGAGCGATGAAACCGACATTCAGAAAAGTGACATAAATTACCCAAAGCCACATGGGAGGATATGGCAGACCTACGATCAGAAGTTAACTGGTTTTGATTCCATGAACAGTGCTTAAATATTACACTTTCCAGAAAGCAGCCTTTGTTTGTGAATGTTTATTTCCCAGGACTTTCTTTGACCTGGTATTGCTGGGTGATTGGAAGTTGTCATGAATTGGAAAAGCAGACAGACCGTCAAAGGTACAGGTTGAGTTCACTTGAGTCAGGTAGGTGTGGCTTTTATTTTCCGGCTGAATCGGACTACACCATCGTGTCCTGCTGTTGGTCCTGTTTCCTGAAGTCACCCTTTACAATCCACACACCACCTTCCAGGGGTGCTCTGCTCCCAGAGGAAGCAAGAGGCACCTTTGGCGGGATGATCATGCAGTGAGCTTTTTGGTGGTGCGTGAGAACATCTGTAATCGGAAGCATTTATAGACCAAGGGCCTTGATTGATTTATTGATTAATTGGTTCATTATTTTCTTGAATCTACCTGCAAAGGAAAAGATTCCAGAGCATTTCCCCTGAAACTGACCACAGCAGGCAGGGAGCCCAGCAACTGGAGGATCCTGACCCAGCCTCAGACATGCTGCGCTCGCTTTGCTTCCTCCCCCTGCCTTTCTTCTATCGCCTTTAGGTTTCATGGGCTAAAGGCAGGCAAAAGGCAGAGCCAGTGACACTGCTCTTTGGAAAGGAGGCCGTAGGGTCCGTTGGGAGTGTCTGCTGATGGGATTCGAGTTATTGATGTATATTGCTCCACGTGGCACAGACCAGCTCTGGGTTTGAAAAGGGCTCCGCGGGGGGGAGAGCCGGTTGGTGTATTTGCTTTTCTGGGAGAGGTAACTGTTCCCTGCTCTGTGGTTGTCACGTTGAGGGTTGGGAACCAGGGCACATTGGAGATAAGGATTTAATGAATACATATGAGAAGAGGAGATTCAAGCCACTGAGTTCAGCGTATTGCCCTGGGCCCTTCCCATTTCAGGACGGTGAGATATTTAGGCGAGTCAATCTCAGAGAGTCACGGAAGAAAGATGTTTGAGAGGCACGGGGTGAGAGAAAATTCCTTACCTGTGTTTCTAACAGCAGTGGGTGGTCTGCCTCACTGAGAGCCTTAGGAGTCACCTCTCAGTGTTGCCCATGTCTTTGATTTTATAATTCACATACATATAGCTTTACAAAATACGATTAGTCCTGCCCTCGTGCGCATCCTTCCACGAGGCAGTGAGGACATACTTTTAATTTATTCTTTGCTTCTAATTGTGGTGTCTGAATGTCAGGGTTCACTGGCTGGAGAGAAGGAGCCTTGCTTTTGTAAACGGTTTGTTGAACCTGGTAACGATTGCTGTCAGAACCCCGGGGCTGTGCTGATCCCTGAGCCTGGTCCCTCGTGGTGTTTTCAGCATCTGGTGTGCCGGGACACTGGAGGTTTTCCAAAGGGAAACAGCACACCGGGGTTTGTGGACTGCAGACCCCCACTGCCGGGGTTAGGACCTTTCCTGGGTTTGTAGCGATTCTGGTGCTAGAGGCTTCAGAAGGCAATGTTTCTAATTTGGAAATGTTTGAGAAAATGTTTGCAATACAGGCGACAGACGAAGGGCCAGTGTCTAGGACAGAGAGAGAACCCCTCCACCTCAATCACAAAATTCCACAATAAAAATTCCTCCACCTCGATCTACCGCGAAGCAGCAAATTGGGCAGCGGAGACCAGCAGCCCGTCGACGGGTGGAGTTACAAAGCACAGATGCGCAGCCTCACTGGTAACCAAGGAAAAGTAAATTAAAGCCGTACATACCATTTTTACCAATCAGGTGGCAAACTGCTGCTGCTGCTGCTGATGATGATGATGACGATGATGTCCAATGGGGGTACGCCTGGGGAAATGAGGCTGAAGTGACAGACCCAGGGAACCTTCAGCTCCATGTCTCGCCTCCGCGGACAGGAACACTAGCTCCTGTGCACCAGAAGGCAGCATTGCTTGATTCAGCAAAAACCCACAACCCGCCTAAGTGTCTACCCGTACGGGAAGGGCTAGTGAGGCTGTGGCATACCCATGGAAGGGGATTCTAGGTAGTAGCTGTAGGAGTAAAGCAGACCTACAGGTAACGGCATTGTCCAGAACATGTACGGATTGATTAGTTCGTGTACTGTTAACTTTGCAAATCCGAGGCAGGGTGTCGAATTATTTGTACGATGTCATATAATTGAGGTTAGACAGGAAGGTGATCCTCCACATATTGAGAATCTGTGTATCTCGGCTGTTACAGAGGAAAAGGTCTGTTCCTAGTATCTGGAGAGGGGCCTGGGATTAGCAGTGCGGTCAGAGGGGAGTCTTATTTGGGAGGCTGATTAGATTTTTCCAAGGAAATTATTTGGGATGATCAAAACGGAATTTTAAAAAGATTTGAAAGGGAAAATGAAGAATGAATTAGTGGGTTCATATCCATTAGTGTCTGCTACTTGCCTTACAGTAGCCACAGAGGGAAGCCAGAGATCAGAGCCAGGAACACCGAGTGCGCGCACCCCCTTTCCATCCTGCTCGCAGCCTCAGGGTCCCACCTCCCTGAGGGGTTCCGGTGACGATCAAGAGAGGCTGTGTGTGCTGCCTCCCCTGCTCTCAGCCCTCAGTGGAGCCGCTCTGAGCAAACAGGCACTGGATTGTACTGAACTTGGAGATCTTGTGTGTGGAGTCTTTTCATGTAACTGGCAATAGATTATTGTCATCTGCCTTGTAGTCAGAGGTGCCCCAGCTGCAGATCTGGAGGACCCTGTACACGGGCCCTAGGGTTACAGGAGCCTCTGCTTGGCTGTCCAGAGCAGAAGGTCCCTTTGCCTGGAGCACTGGATTCCGGGCCAGCTTCATGGGCGCTCAGAAGGGGCCCACGCTGGGTTTAATGCCCTGCTGTTGCCATCTTGAAGTTATTAATAGTTCTTGAACAAGGGGCCCTGCATTTTCCTTTTGCATGGGTCCCTACACAGTACATATCCATCATGGTTAGAGAGACTTATGGGGCCCCCCGTGGCCAGGTGTTGAGGAGAGCTGATGAGAACCTGGGGCCCCGGTTGGAGGAGAAGCTTCTGGCCTGTGGATCCATGGAAAGCAGATACAGCGCTGATGTTGGAGCGACCAAAGCAGCTCTTTATGACAGTGTGGACTTTCCTGTCTCTCACAGGAGGCCCTGGAATCTGTGTTTTTGCCCTCAGGGCAACACTTCCTCCTTCTGTGCCCAGATGCATGTTGGAGACCACAGCCCCAGGGTCCCACCCCTCTGAAGGGAGGCCTTGCAGCTTGACTGCCACCCCCAGGTGGAGGACTTGGTTTTGCATTTCAGTCCAGTCCTGGCTGCATGTGGGGCTCGGGCCCCTGGAGGGCCCTGTACTCTGGGGGATGGAGCAAGCAGCCAAGAGGCAGCCGCTGCCACATCTAGGCCTCTCCTGGGCTGCCATGGTCCAGAGCACCTGGATTTCTGCATCCTGCCTCTGCTAACCATTTTTATCCTTCTCCACACCCTGCCTCCTCCTCACACACTCCTGCACCCCTGCCTCCTCCTCACACACCCCTGCCTCCTCCTCACACACCCCGCCTCCTCCTCACACACCCCTGCCTCCCCCTCACACACCCCTGCACCCCTGCCTCCTCCTCACACACCCCACCTCCTCCTCACACACCCGCCTCCTCCTCACACACCCCTGCACCCCTGCCTCCTCCTCACACACCCCGCCTCCTCCTCACACACCCCTGCCTCCCCCTCACACACCCCTGCCTCCCCCTCACACACCCCTGCCTCCTCCTCACACACCCCGCCTCCTCTTCACACACCCCTGCCTCCCCCTCACACACCCCTGCCTCCCCCTCACACACCCCTGCCTCCTCCTCACACACCCGCCTCCTCCTCACACACCCCTGCACCCCTGCCTCCTCCTCACACACTCCTGCCTCCTCCTCACACACCCCTGCACCCCTGCCTCCTCCTCACACACCCCTGCACCCCTGCCTCCTCCTTACACACCCCTGCACCCCTGCCTCCTCCTTACACACCCCTGCCTCCTCCTCACGCACCCCTGCCTCCTCCTCACGCACCCCTTCCTCCTCTGCACACACCCCTGCACCCCTGCCTCCTCCTCACGCACCCCTGCGCCCCTGCCTCCTCCTCACACACCCCTGCACCCCTGCCTCCTCCTCACACACCCCTGCGCCCCTGCCTCCTCCTCACACACCCCTGCCTCCTCCTCACACACCCCTGCACCCCTGCCTCCCCCTCACACACCCCTGCACCCCTGCCTCCTCCTCACACACCCCTGCACCCCTGCCTTCTCCTCACACACCCCTGCGCCCCTGCCTCCTCCTCACACACCCCTGCCTCCTCCTCACACACCCCTGCCTCCTCCTCACACACCCCTGCCTCCTCCTCACACACCCCTGCACCCCTGCCTCCTCCTCACACACCCCTGCCTCCTCCTCACACACCCCGCCTCCTCCTCACACACCCCTGCCTCCTCCTCACACACCCCTGCACCCCTGCCTCCTCCTCACACACCCCGCCTCCTCCTCACACACCCCTGCCTCCTCCTCACACACCCCTGCCTCCTCCTCACACACCCCTGCCTCTCTGCAGCCCGGTCTGCCTGGTTCACAGAGCTGGCCCTGGGGAGACAGGTGGAGGAGATGAGAAGCACCCACAGCGATTCCTTCCCCTCCTTGAAGCAGCCTCAGCTACTGAAGGAACATGGATCTAGAAGTCAGAAAGGTCTGAATTCCAAGCTCAGTGTGGCCGCTTGCTAGGTAGGCACGTCCGTAGGCGAGCTACGTAACTTCTCTGAGCTGCAGGTCAAGGACCCAGGAAAGGGATCTACGGCATCAGGCTCAGGGTTGTTTCTGCACCTCTCACTCTGCTGCGGGTCTCTTTTTCAGGAATTTTCCACTAGTGTCCATGCCGTCTCCTCTCCCACCCCCACTCGGCCCTGTTGGAACAGCTCTGGGGATACTAGAAGTGGCCGAGGCGGAGTGGGTTTCGGTTTTCCTCCGAAGTGCAGATAAATCAGGCACAATGTCACTCATGGGGGAGCCCCAGTATTGCTGTGGTTTCGGGGAACAGACATTGAGATGTGAACAACCCTGAGGCATCAGGCCCCAGGGCAGGCACTGAGGATGGGGGAGGGGCCAGCCCCCAGCCCATGACACAGCTCTGCCTTGTCGACCAGCAGAGAGCAGAGCCTTTGGGAGAGCTGGTCCAGTGAGCGGTCTCGCTGGCTTCCCTTGACCTGGACTGGGGACGGACACATGTGCTCATTGGTAGCCCAGGTTCCATCAGGGCAGTTCGGTCAGCGTATTCCTGGCCTTGGAGAGACCGCCCCCTCGGGGTGCAGGGGAGGGTGGCTGGTTTAAATGGGGGTTGAGTTGTTCCTCCTGGTTAGACCGTTCATTTGAAGACTGTCACCCAGGTGTGTGTCCTGGACAGCTCTGCACCCAGATGTCTGTCTCTCGCTGAGAGGGGGCAAGAGAAGAGGCCCGGTCTGTGTCCCAGACTCGCTAGTTGGTAGACACATTTTTATTTGGATTCTAAAGATATAGGATGTTTGCAAAGTTTACTTCAGGCACCAAAGTCTTATTTAAAACACACTTGTTTTTCCAGAATGTCATAAGATGGCAGTGACTTTTATAGCTCCAAACTATTTTGATCTTTCCCAGCTTTCCATCTTTGCCGTGATCTGCACTTTACATGGCTGTCATAATATTTGCCTTCCCACTTCTTTTAATGGGCGAGGATATTTTGGAATCGGTTACTCAGAGCTTTTGTTTTTCACATCACATGTACCACCACGTCCTCCCATAAATATTTTGAACGTTGAAAACAATTTCTTAGATGACATTAATCATGGCGCACATCTTGCCGGGCTGTTCCTCTGTGGCGACACCCGTGGCAGCGTTTTGGCATTCCGACGGGCTCTGTCGCGGACCATCCCAGACACGGCCCCAGTTAACGGGCGGACGTGAACCAGCCGAGGAGGGGCATGTGTGGGCAGCAGCCTGCGGGCAGGTGCTGCGTCCTTCCCCGAGCGACCACTGGGCTTGTCAACGGTCACCTCTGAATGCCGAACTGTTCTGTTTGTGTGAAAACGCATTCTTTGATATTTTCTTCCATTTTACAAAATAATTTGTTGCCACAGTTGGTGGTGATGTCTGTTTGCAAAGCCTTATCCTTTGATTTCTTTCCATTCTGTTAAATCATGAAATCCATTCTTGCGTCGAGGAGATTATGCCTTGTAGCTCCCTGTTCGTGTGTCTGCTGTACCGTCTCTGCTTTTGTGTCTTCCTTTACTCTTGGTTTTTTCCTTTTCTCCTCCCTCTCTTTCCCTCTTCATTCTTTATCTCTCCCTCCTTTCTTCCTTCCCACTCTCCCTTTTTTCTTCTTTCCTTTCCTCCCTCCTTCCCTTCTTCCTTCCTTCCCTCCTTCCTTTCCTTTCTTTCTGTCTTAGCGTCCCTCTTCTTTGCTTTGGAGTGTGTTACCAGAAGTCAGACTGAGAGCATTGCGTTCCCTTCAGGCTGTGCTCAGCCCTGGAGGGGCTGGAGGTGGTTATGGCTGGCGAGTTGGCCTCACAGGATGCCAGGAAGTCCTGCACTTGTGGGTTAGCAATATGGTTATTGACTAATAACATTTTTTTTATGAAACAGAGTTTTCAAAGTGTGTGACAGAGAACAGTTTTTAAATTAGCAATTATCCAGGACACGTGTACTTCCCTTGGGTCACCCATCCAGAAAGTAGCTGTTTGTTTGGTTAAGATCCTCTTACGTGCAGTGCCTGGCATTGTGTTTGGCCTGGGATTGGAATTAGGGATCCCAAAGTAGTTGTTTATTTTTTTTAACTATCACCTGAGGATATGTTTCTTTATTGATTTTTTTTTTTTTTTGAGAGATAGAAAGGGAGAGAGAGAGAGAGATAGAAACATCTCTTTAAGGGAGGCATTGGTTGCCTCCCTTATGTACCCCAACCAGCGATCAACGAATTACAACCTGACCAGGAATCAGACCCGCAACCTTTCAGTGTACAGGACGACGCTCTAACCAACTGAGCCACACCGCCCAGGGCCCAAAGTAGTTATCTTGAAATCGAGACACTTTTAAAAGTGAGAGAGGAACTATATCGATAATGACTCTTGGACATCTGTCGTAAAGCAGGGCTGCCCTAGGCAAATGGCAAGTTTGGCAGAAAAACATAGGACACCAGTCAAGTTTGAAATTCAATGTAGCTGGTAGTCCTGTGTTTTTACTGGTTATCCTGGTAACCTCACCTGTAGCCATCAACACACGAGACATGCTATGTGTCAGCATGGAGCCTGTAGTCTAGCAACCACACCGCAGGTTATTGACCTCGGGCATTACACTGATTATTTAACCTTCCCCAACAACCCTGGGAGGTGGGTGCTGCTTCCCCACTTCACAGGGGAGGATTCACGGGTTAATACTGTCCCCAAAGTCAGACAGCTAGAGCCTAGAGGGTGGGGTAGGAATGGGAGTCAAACCAGGACCCGTGAGGGCTTTCCCTCGCCCACTGGACCCTCCTGCTTTCGACCAGCATGTGCCAGCAACGAGCTCCTTTTGCGGGTTTTTAAAGAGATCCTGCAGGAGAGTGAAGTCTTCAACATGACTTCTCCACGGCTGGATTTTCCAGGCAGCAGGAGGCAACCAGCTGTTTTCACTGTATCCAACCCAAAACATGTCACGCAGAAAAAATGTCAAGTCATTTTGAAAAATGTCTGAAGCATAATGCGCTTGACAGGGGTGAAATAGCATTGGCCATAGTCACGTAATTACTACCTCAGTGTTTGTTTACTGCACAGCCCTTTCTTCTTCACGTGAATTAAATCAATGTGAGCAACAACAGCGCTTTATAAAACCCAGGGCTCGGCGCACACAACGGTTGGGTGTTCTCAGGTTCTTCATACGCATCATCCTTGCCAGGTTGACTAAGCAACTTAACAGTTTCTTCCATGTTCTTATCTTCAGACTAAACGCAGACAGACTTATTGAATTAAAGTAAACGAAGGTCACCTATTTTTTTCCCCCCCGCAAACAAAAATTGTTAAGATAGGGTGAAGCTCTGAGGTCCGAGATCGGATTTGAATGGAAGCGGCAGCCAGACACCATAACATTGCCGTCCACTAGATGTCGCTGACGATTCACACCACTGCCCCGGCGAGGCCTCGAAAATGTCAACCCAGAGTTAAAAATCAGGAACTTCCAAGTATTTCTTTTTTTCTGCCTTTTACTTTTTAATATCTTCTTTGTGTTCCTCCAAACGGGCCTTCTCTCCCCCTTCGGGGATCTCTTTCCACCTTTCTAACTTCGGCAGAAAAGAAGTTGAGGGTGAGAAAGGCTGTCTATTTAAACCACCTCGCTCTCTGTGTAGTTGCTTTTTTCGAATGTTGGTGAACCCCCTTGGACTTCATTTCCTTGATGAATCTGGTTACTGTGTATCGACATAACTTACCCAGTTGCTGTAGATTTCCCAGAGCAGTGGGTGTTCCTGTTGCAGCCCTGTGCCTGACTTACTCTGAGAAGGAACAACATCTTCAGCGCTGGGATTTGCCTCTGACAATAGGGGACATCAGGTGTGGTCCCAGGAGGGTGAATCCTTGGTCAGCCCTCTGGCTGCAGAGGTGCCCCTGAGGAGGGTGGGAGGGCTGGACGCGAGGTTAGAAGGATGAGTATGTTCCAGGCTGGGCAACGGTGTCACAAGCAGGAAGACTGGCAGCTGCTATAAATTTCCACTCCTAATGAGCTACATTTTTTCCTCCAGAGCATGGCTAATATGGGATGGGATCCTCATAGTTAAAAAAAAAAAAGAAAAAAAAAGGAATGTTTAAAGAGAGTAAGGTTAGCTTTAATCAACCAAAAAAAAAAAAATCATAAAATTAATTTTTAGAAAAGCTTGAGACCCATGGAAAGTTCTCTTGTAAGTATTATAATGGCAAGCAGTTTTTTTTTCTTTTTCTTCTTCTTTTTTTTTCCTTAAGAGGAGAGAAGTCTCCTACTTTTTAAACAGCAAACCACCCAGGTGGAGGGAGGGTTAGAGCCCCGCCTCAGACTGGGACCTGGGTCTCGATCCCGTCTTCATGGCAGAGCCCCAGTGCTGGGCCTTCTCTGAGAGTGGTCTTGATGCTTCTCAGCTGCAGCTGAAATTTCAGTCAGGGCAAGATGGGACTAATAGATGTCCTGGGGTTAAACCGTGGTGGACAACTGTATCATGAATGGCACCTTGCCAAACTCTCCTGTTCGGCTCCCATGCCTACCTTGGTATCCAGCGACATGAATCCCCCTAAAATGCAAAGTAGTTATTTTCTTGCCAGGAACGTTTCTTGGATGGTGGAATGAAGCATTTGCTTGGGTTAATTTTTAAATAGTCATCCATGGACTTCATTATATTGCAGAAAATTTAACATCCATGAAATAAGGATAATGTAATCATAAGAGGGTTCGGTTTCCCAGTCATTGGAAGAAAAAGGCCCAAGTTTCCTGATTATAATCTGACATTCTGTTTAGAATTTCAGGGAATGAATATCCTAAAAATGTCTGCTTGACTGCGCTGTGGATGGAGATGGGGGGGAGAAAAGAAGCCACAGTGCAGTATCAAGACACAAAACACTTCCTGAGTCCCCCACAGTATGAATTAATCATATTTGATACTAATTATGTCCCTGCTCCACAACAACTTCCTGTGTAAATTGTGGGAAAATGTGAGGACATCCCCAAGCCCCACGGAGCTTACATTCGGCTTGTGTATGGGAATTCGTTCTTTGCGAGGTGTCTCTTTCCTTACAAATGATTCTCTGCAGATTTACCAAGGTGCAGTGTTGCTCATTTTTCACGTTCAGAAAAATTCCGATTATTTTCCCCTCCCCTTCAGTCAAAGTGTTTAAAGTATCGGGGTTGGGTCAGTCATGCAGCTTTGATAGAGTTGTTGGGCTCCTTTAGAATCATTTGTGCATGTGTTACTAAGAGCCCCAGTGAACTGTTGGGATTTGTAATTTACAGCTTTGCCCCCAGAACCAACATTTGAAATTCACACCACCCAGTAACCATTTCTTAAATATATATCTTCGATTAAAGGTCCTCTTCTAAGTCAACATACTCAGAAGTTGGCCTCATCCTAGACATGGTTTGGTTTCCTGATGGACCTTGGGTGTGCCGGGTCCCTCAGCCATGTCTAGGGTCTACCCGGCAGCAAGTTCTAAAACCAGCAGTGTCCTCGAGCTTCCTCCAGACCTGTGCTGACGTCAGCAAGACCAGACTTTCGGACTAGAGTGGATGCTTTAAATCTATGAAGACTGTCGGCAGAGGGTTTCTCTCCATTTATTTGATTGTTGCGAAAATTTGCTTGGGAAATAATTCTTTCATGAAATAACATATATATTTAAAATAAACCTAACTTTGTACCTTATCAAAATATGTCCTTACAAAATGTATTGACAAAGTTGGTTCCGCCCTGGCTGGTTTGGCTCAGCGGTTAGAGCGTTGGCTCGCGGACCAAAGAGTCGCGGGTTCGGTTCTGGTCAAGAGTACGTACCTCGGTTGCGGTTCGTCCCAGGCCCTGGTTGGGGTCGTGTGAGAGGCAGCCAATGGACGTGTCTCTCTCACATCGGCATTTCTCTCTCTCTCTCTCTACTCCTCCCTGCCCCTCTATCTGAAAATAAATGGAAAAATATCCTTGGGTGAGGATTAAAAAAAAAAAAAAAGAAAAAGTTGGTTCTTCCAACCTAATGTCCTTCTGTTGGGGACTCCTTAGATAAAGAATAGCCATAAAAACCATGATGAGGGGCTGTGCCATGCTGCATTTTCAGACAAAATGTAAGAAACTGCAAAATGCTCTTTCCTGTTGTGGTCCCGTTTTTATAAACGTGTGTGTTCATAGAGATACATCTAAAAGACTGTGTATATCAGCAGAATAGTAGAATTATAGCTTTTTAAAAAAAAATGTTGATCCTTCAGTGCCTTCTTCCTTTTATGATAAAGTTATATTTTATTATCAGAAAATAAATAAGGAAGCTCTTTCCTGTTGGGGATAAACGAAGGTCATGTTTGTTTTCGATCTCTCAGTTTACTTGGTGTTTCCAGATGCTGCTCTGAAACTATAACTAGAGCGAAACATGCAGGTGCATTTCTGTAACGGAGTGAATTCTACACTCGATCTTAGCCGCAAGGCCGAGAAGCGATTGTAACCGAGTGCATCCTAGCATACGTCGTTCTCCAAAATATTGTCATTCATTTTCTATATTTTATTTTTTTCTCACTCGAGGACATTTTTGCATTTATCTTCAGATAGAGTGGGAGGGAGAGAAGGAGGAAGAGAGAGAGAGAGAAACATCGACGCGAGAGAGACACATCGAGTGGTTGCCACCCACATGACCCCAACCGGGATGGGGACAAATCACAACCGAGGTACGTGCCCTTAGCGGGAACCGAACCCAGGACTCTCTGGTCCATGGGCCCACGCTCTAGCCGCTGAGCCAAACCGGCCAGGGCTTGTAATTCATTTTAAAGAAGGAAGAAGTAAAACCTGCTCTTTCCTGATGATATGTGAGTTTTCCCCTGAAAACAAAAACACGTTGAAATCGCTTTCGCCAAGCGCTCAGTGCCACTAGACCCGTTTCGTGTGTTTCTCTCCACCCAGGCTCGGCTAGGATTCCGTTAAGGTTTTATCAGAACATTACAAATACATTAGGAATGTGAGGCTTTCAGCATTCGCATATTGCTGCTGCTGTTTATTATGGATTTTTTTTTTCTAAATTACCTCAGGCATTAATTTTAAGAAAGCCTGCCTGGATTCAATTTATTTTAATTAAAATATAAAATGAGAATAGAGTAAAGGTCGACATTTTGGGAAGTCCCCTTAACATGTCTGCATTGTATCTTCTGATTTCCCATTGCAGATGAAGACCGAGGATTACTGGGTCCTGCTTGATGTCGTAACCTTTTTCACGTGCCTTTGGCTGGGGCCAAAATAATTAAGGGGTGGAATTTTTTTATAAAAAATATCAAAAGGTTTTCATTTGGGTAGGTTAACACATTTTAATCAATATAGTATGAGCTGATGTTTTGATTCAGAGCAAAAAATGAACACAAATCCACTTGTGAAATGGATGATAAAGTGATCCAGTGTTGAGCTTAATTTGACATTAAAGGTTGGGAAGAGGAGAAACAAATACAGCTCATGGGACGATGACGGTGGCTTGTCGAGGTTGTGAGTAGCTGGGTCTTTGTGTACTTGTTCAATGTCTGTCTCTCTCTTCAGCTGTAGCTCTATGAGAATGGAGAGAGCGTCTGTTATCCTCTGTGCTGTTGTAACTCCAGGTTGCAACTCCAGTGCCTGCAACTTAGTAGATGCTCAATAAATAAATTTCCACTGAATGAATATACTCTGGAAATGGTAGACTTGTCATCTTCCAATATGTCCGCCAAGAGTTAGTTTCCCTTTGATCAGATATTCTGAAGCTTTCCTAAAATTAAAATTTGAACCATAAACAGTGATGTCTGACTCCATTCTCCTTAAGAAACATTAGAACATAACTGATACACCCAGTCACAGCAAAGATGGAATAGCCTCATTACACCCAGGTCCTCCCTCTTGCAACTAAAAAGGTCTAGACATTGCATAAAAAATGAACATAGGAAGAACTTGAAAGGTAGAAGGAAGAAGATGGACTGCCTCAGGACCTTCAGACATGAGGAACCACATGGTTGTGGGTCCCCTGGGTTTCCTTATTACTTCTCATACATCATGGACAGAGCACTCCAGAAGCCTCCCACCTGGGCCGCTAACAAGCACAGACGGCAAGAAAAGCCTGTTCCCTCCAGACAGAGCACGGGGGAAGGATGGCCTCACAGCAGAAACCTCTCTGGCACTATTCACTTTACACCAGCCAAATCCAATGGAACAATTCACTCCCACCCCCGATGTTTTTAGCAGGGCCAAGCAGAGCGCTGGTCTCCCACTCCATGCTCCAACCAGCAGAATCAAGCAGCAGTGTTTCAATCCCCGCACCTGACGGTGTCCACAGAACTGAGCAAGGGGCTGATCTGCCAGCCCTGCCCTGCTGAAGCAGGCAGAGAGGTTCAGCATTTCCTCCCGGGTGGCGTTTGTGTGGCTGAGTGGGAACCTGAGATTGCATCCCCTGGCTGGTGGACACAGCAGTGTTCCTGTGCCCCTGCCTGGGCTCTGGCAGTGAGGGTCCAGAGTGCCCAGCATCAGCAAGACTAAATGAGGCAAATTGGGATTCGTCAGCATTCTCCTTTCTTTCACCCCATTGGGAAGCTTAACCTCCACACTTCGCAACTGAGCAGCAGCAATGAGACCCAATGAGGTGGTGTAAAGCTGAGCTGGTTGCTGCTTTGATTTTGGCCCACCCCTCTCGCTGACCAGTGCTGGTGGGGTCCCATATGACATCAGTGAGACTGAACAAGGTGGTGTGAGGTGAGGCTATCAGTACTGCAGTGTCCCCAGCCCGTGTGAGTGGGACCCAGTGGGGAGCTGAGCTGTCACCTCCACCTGGCATCCATGAAGGGGCGTGAGGTGGTGGGAAGCAAGCTGCACTCTGCTTCCCTTCCCCTTGGGGTTAGTAGTACCCAATGGGGCACTGGCAGTGGAGTCTAACAGAGAGTTGAGCTTCCAAGTCTTCTCAGAGCCAACACGGTGATGTGAGTTGGAGCTCCACACGCACTGGGAAGCTGTCAGCAGGGCTGAAGGGCAAGCTGGACTGCCGTCCCACCTGAACGCAATAAGGCAGCGTGACTCAGTGCACCACTGTTGCTGAGACAGTGTTGATAACACTCTTCCAGCCTTGTGCTACATCTCCACAGGGGGAGCAGCTGCAAAAGGAGGAGACTGAATGGGCTCCCAACCACGAAAAATCACACCTTGAATGAGAAAAGACAGTCAATACAAACCAAGGATGACTTGCTTGTTGGAATGACTTTATAAGGATTTTACAGAAGCCATCATAAAAATACTTGAATAAGCAATTACAATTTTTTTCTGAAGCAAATTAAAATAAGAAAAATAGAAGTTATAAAAGAGGAACCAAGTGGAAGTTGTGGAATTGAAAAATACAGTCACCTATCCCCCCTTTCTCCCCCCCCCCAAATAAAAATATGCTGGATAGGCTCAGCAGTGGAGTGGAGATGACAGAGAATAGAATCAGTGAACTTGGGGACAGATCAAAAGAAATTATCCTAGAGTTCACCCAGGCTGAAAAACAGAAAAAAAGATTGAAGTGGGAAAGAAAGAACAGAGCCTGGGCAGGGTGGCATCTGTGGGACAATAAAAAATAAAAAGAACTAACATTTATATCATTGGAGACTGGGAAGGAGAAGAGAAAGCGAGGCTGAAAAAGTATTCAAAGAAATAGTGGCTGAAAGCTTCACAAATTTGGTGGAAGACATAAACCTGCAGATCCAAGAAGCTGAAGCTGAGTAAACTCCAAATAAGATAACCCAAAGAAATTCACTTGAAGACATATCAGAATTTAACTTCTGGAAACTAAAGATAAAGAAAAAAAATTAACTTATTATTTGTAGAGGAACACCTATTTGAATACTGCAGATTTATCATCTGAAACCATGGAGGCCAGAGGAAGTGGTATATTTTTTCATTATTGAAAGAAAAGAACTCTCAATTGCAGAAAGAATATCCCTCAGGAATAAAGGGAAATAAAGACATCCTCAGACTTAAGAATACTGAGAATTTTTTGCTATCATGTCTACCTTTAAATAATGGCTAAAGGAAGCTGTCTAAACAGAAACGAACTTCAGAAAGGAAAGAATATTCGGATGGGTCAAAATATGGATGAATATCATAGACTATCTTCATGAATTGCTTAAATTATGTTTTATGGTTGAAACAAAAATAATAAAACTTAATGTGTTGTTTAATATATATAGAGGAAACAGTTAAGACAATTATGCTTAAAAAATGGATAGTTAAAGAGAACTAAACGCAATTAAGTTTTCTACACCTCATTAGAAACATCTCTACTAGTAGACTGTGATAAATTATGCATCCATATTGTAATATCTAGAACAACTGCTATTTCAAATTGGCAATTCTCCTTTCTGACACTTTTTCCAAACATGGTTACACACCTGTATATGTGCCTTACAAAATGGAGAGTGTTGGCTTATGAGGATTTTGCATAAATGCTACCTGGCCTTCTGCAGTTTGCTTTTTTAGTCAATATGTTTTTATTATGATTCTTCATAGCTACTTTGTTAGATATGAACGCACCACTTCTTTTTCCTGTTCCTTTACTGAGAGATGTTTTTCACGAGTTTTTCCAGTTTAGCTACTACACGCAATTCATAATGGGCATGCCTGTTGGAAGCCCCTGGAGTACATTTGTGAGTTTTTTTTTTGTTTTTGAATTTTTGTAACTGAAATAAAACCCCTTGATGTCGTCCCCTGTATTGTTTCCTTGGCTCATTCCGGCCTAGATGCTAAGTCAGATTCTCGTAGATCCCACTGAGCATGGGAAAGCGTTCCTGGAAATGCAAACTCCATGAGAATTAGATGTGTTCTTGTATCATGATAGATCGTCAGCCAAGGAGTTTCGACAGACATTGCTGGTCACTCCTTCCAGACCACAGGGGTGTTGAAGACATCTGTGGGTCAACTTCTTCTTTAGTTTAAAAAAAATGATTTTTTTTTCCTAGAAAAAAATTTATTATATCCAAGGATAAATGATTACCTACCGTTCCATTTCCTTGAGGATTCCTGGGGCCACTGGAGCACTGGCTTCTTTCTTTGTTTTCCTGATTCCTTACAGCATGGAGAGACATGAACCCTTGCACCAGTCAAGATGCTTAAACACAGCTAGTCAGGACAACAAGTGAATGGTGGCCAGAGGTGCCAACCCTGACTCAGGTCATGTGAGAGATGGATATTCTGTGGCTGAGAGTGTTCGCGGGTTGGTATGCCGTCACTCGGTCAGGACTAGACAGACAGTATGGATGCTTTTCAGCTCACTGGTGGGGTGGGAGAGGAGACATAGTTATAGATGTATACACAGTATATATTAATATATATGAATTCTGTAGGGGCTGTATTAAGGAAAATATTAGAAACAAATAGAATTTTAATAAATTAGTGATGATTGAATGGCTAACTGAAATTTCTGAGGACGAGAAAAGCTTTGTGAAGTCTATGGGAAGGGTTCGAGAAGGGAGGGCAGACTGACTCCCTTTTTACTCTTTGCATGAGGAAAAACCTGTTAGTTTCTAAGTAAAATTTTTTTTTAACTTCCCCATGACTTACTTCCTAAATATGATGGTAAACAATTTGGAATCTGGCATGGAGACGGTTTAGTCACTAATTTGTGTTTCATGATATGCCTTAGGATGGGTGATTTATCAGCCACCAAATAAGGGACATGCAGACTTTACAAATCATTTTCATTTCTGTAAATCTTCCTGAAAACAAATGTCGCTTTAGGAAATCAAGATGACCTCTTGTTGCAGATTATCAGAGCGACTCCCTGGGAGAAGGAGAAGCTCTTTGAGAAATCAAAGTATAATTAGTGCATATTTCTTTGTTTAAAGGAGAGAGCGAATTTAATTATTATTAAAAGCATTTAAGGTGACCTGTGTTTTATATGAAGGGCATTTGGAAGGCTAAATGATGATAAAGGGAGTATTGTGTTTGTCAGCTATTATCATTCTAAATTTGCATAAAAGTAATCATAATAGTGAGAGACATTAAATGCATTAATTATCCATTAAAGGGGTAATTTAACAATCATTAAGGGAGGCACTAATAGATCGGTGATCATCTTTACAAATGTGCTTGATCTAAGCTTTATATAACACCAAAAAGGTTAATCTGCCATTTTTACTTTGGTAAAATATATGTTTTGTTTAGTTTTCTGGTAGCTTCTGTTAAGAATTAAATATTGGAATGAATGAACAAGCACACCTATCGTGCTTGTTCCATGACGTTGCATAAGATACATGGGAACACCCGTACCACACCATTGGCCAGGTGAGGGTTGGTTACACTGGCTGCCTGGATGCTTCTATCCAACTGCCATGGGTGAGAAACCTTGCCATTGTCTCAAGTTCAACAGTTAACAGGAAGAGCCTCATCCTTCTGCCCAGTGCCCCCCACCACACTGGTCCTATGACAGTTGAGGATGCCCAGGTTTAACCTCTAACATCACAGCTAGGAGCCTGGATTCGCCTCTGTCCAGCCCACCTTGTGTCTTATTTTGAAATTATCTTTGTCTCCAATAGGGTTAGTGTGCTTGGAAATGAAAGAAACCCACTCAAGCTAGCCTGCATACAGGAAACTATTTTTTTAAAATCAGGATAGAAAGCTTACAGAACCCAAGGGAAACAGAATAACCAGGCCTCCTGAGGGCCTGAGGCAGAGAAGAGGGGAGCCCCTGGCAACGAAGGCCGCCTCGCTCCGGTCCACTGGCATCTGCTGCTTTCCTTTTGACCTCTTTGCAGACCTGGTTTCTCTGCTTTGCCAGAAACATCGGCCCAGCCCTGAATTTATGTGCTTTTCTAAGGCCAGCGCTGGCAGCTAACGGACAAGAGGGTTTGAGTCCCAGATTCCTAGAAGGGAGAAAGTGCGGCTGCGTTTTGATCACGCACCCACCCCTGGTTCGATACGCCGTGGTCAGGGGACAGGTTCATGTCATAAAACGTGCCTCAGGGGAGGCAGGTGCAGAGAAGGCTGGTGGCTGGCAAACTCCCCAAGTAAGCCTGCCCTTGACCTCTGGGATATACACTTCCTGCACCAAGGAGACCGAGTTCTCCTCTGGAATCCGAAGGCAGGAACTAGCTCTCACTGTTTTCCTTCCCTCCAGCTGCCCTCTCCACTCTTCCCAGCCACACAGCTCTGATGTGCTCCCCAGTGTAACCTTTACACCATGTCGTGGTCACGTGTAATAAACCAGGGTCTTTCTGATCCTCTGCTTCCCACAAGTCCAGGTCTTCTCTGGCATTCCGAAGGCTCTCTGGCCTTATCCGGCCAGCCTCGTCTTCACGGCACTGTGGACCATTCTAGCACCCAGCAGGGCTGGCTTGTTGTCCACTCCTTTCTTACCCACCCCCTGGACCTGTGCTTCCGCTCTGCTGCTTGTCTGGGGTGTCCCCGACCTCTCTCTCCAGTTACAGAGATGCAGCTGAGCCCAGGCAGACCTGGGTGGAAGCATCTGGAGGGGGCGGGTCTTACCTACCTGAAGGAGCGTATGGAAAGTGGCCAGCTCTGGGCCTTTCTCCTGCGTCTGACAGTTCTGTGAGGGATGATTTCAGCAGCGTAGGTGTTTTTCTTTAAGAACCAGGTGAAGCCCCACCCTCCCCAGGAAGCCCACCTTAACCATGCTCCTCCATTCTATCTTCAAACTGCCTCTGTGTCTTTAACAGCGTTTAAGAGTACCTGTTCCGTGGTGGGCACTGCTGTTCCAGAGGCCCCTGGCTGGACTGCTAACTCCTTCAGGGTAGGAGTGGGGTCTTCGATTTTTTTTTAATCCGTTGTGCTCGGCACTAAGGAGACGCTTTCCTTCTTTATAAGACAAACATGTTCTAGTGCCACCCAATAAACATTTCTAAGTGCCTTTTATGTGTCAGATATCATTCATTGAAAAAGTTATCCTTGACCCCGCAAGGGCCCATGGAGTGAAGAAATTGTGAAGGATGCTATATTTGATTGGCATTGTAATGACACAAAGTCTTTTACTTTCAAGTCTCTAATTATGCATGGTTTTATACTGGCTCTTGAACAAAGAAACCCACAAAGAACTGTTCCCTTTGCTTGAATCTGCTTCAATTATTGACATGGACTGAAGTAGTGAACCCATCCTGGTAGACGGTACAGGATGACTCACAGAGCCCGTTGGAAACCCTTCTCCCTTTTCTTCTCCGTGATCTCTCGGCCTCTCTCGCATGTGTGAGTGCCCGTGTGATCTTGTTCTGGCGAATGGGATATTGGCAGATGCTCCAAGAGATGGTTTCTTTCATCAATTAAAAACAAAAACATAAAGATTTGCCCTGTGTGTGGCTCAGTGGTTGGAGCGTCATCCCATAGACCAAAAGGTTGTGGGTTTGATTCCCAGTCAGGGCACATACCTAAGTTGTGGGTTCGATCCCTGGTCAGGGCACATGTGGGAGGCAGCTGATGGATGTTTCTCTCTCACATTGATGTTTCTCTCTCTCGCTCTCTTTCTCCCTCCCTTCCTCTCTCTAAGTCAATATATATATTTTAAAAAACATAAAGATTTGTAAAGAGAAGCTTTTTTCCCCCTTTCTTCATTTTCCCTTCCTGGAAGGCAGATGCTGTGCTTGGAGATGCAGCAGCCATTCTGCTGTTATGAGGTTGAAAGCCGTGGCTAAGGGTGGTGGACTAGGAAGTGGGGAAAGCGGCGATCTCAGTGATGTTCTTGAACAACTGCACCTGCCCTGAAGTGCCTTCTTCTGGATACTATTATTCCTGAGAAAAACAGAGATGAATTATTGAAGCCATTGTTCAGTGGTTTTCCTTTCCTGGCCCTTGAATACACGGACATTCACACGGCTGCATCAAATCTTTGGCCGAAGAGTGATAGAAATCAGGCTGCTTGGCTGATGTAGTTTTCTCAGTTGCTCCATAAGTCAGCATTCCTTCATTCATTAATGCATCCTTCATTAATCCGATCGACCATCTGTATGTCCATTGACTACATATGAACAGGGCAAGGGCGTACTGTTTGCCCAGCACTGGGCCCAGTACTCTGAGAGACAGGGTTCCCAGGGTTCCTGTCTTACTCATGGCCAGCCACTTCAGCAACTGCTGCTTAGACAGAGGTCGGAGGCCCAATAGGGCAAGAGCCTGGGCTTTTGGTGGATCATAAAGCCATCCCACTGCTTGCTAGCTGCTTGAACTTGAACAGGAGCCATGGCTCCCTGAGCTGCTTGTTGGTAGAAACGGCTGTTAACACCTAGCTATTGGGAAGGGCTGTGTGGAACATTTGAAGATGGGATCTGTGTCCTGGGCACAGAGATGCTGAATGGAAGTCAGTGGGGAAGGCAGCGAAGGGAAACTGTTTGATGAAGAAAAGAACCTTGAAAATAAGCACTCCTCTTATTTTCTTGGTTGAAGAGACTACATGCAGTCAGGGGACAGGGGCAGCTTTATATGCCAGAACCAGTCTCCAGGGCATTCGGGCTAGACCAGGAATGGCTCCATACCACCCGCCGTCTGCCTTTCCCGGGTTGTTTAGTTTTACCGTCTAAGTGTGTGCCTGTGTGTGGTGGGGAGGTGGGCGGGCCGTCATGGTAATGAGAACAGTTCGCTTTAGGCAGTGTCTTAGGTTGTGGTAAATGTGTTGCATAACTCTTGACTGGAAGGCTCCACTTTTTGTATGGTGATTGCCATATAAGGTATTCCTGTCCAGGACTGTTGATTCTTTCAAGTTTCTTGGCTATGAAGAATTTGCAAGACAGAAGGGGAAGGACCTCCTGCATCCGGGATGCTCTCTTCCCCACACCCACCTGCCCGCCTGCCCAGTGTTTCCGGGAAGAGCAGAGGCAGGTCTGCAGACCGCCTGGCACTGCGCTCTGCCCTCCTGCAGCTGGCCTGCCGCGGCTTGGCGTCCCTTCCCACGGGATCAGTCACATTGTGTTCAGCCTTCATGTCTGTCTCTTGCTACGTCTTGTCTTTAATACAGACAGATAGAAGAGATTGGGAAGGAAAATAGCTTTCATGGTTTCCTCCTTTGATCTGAGTCATGGGTCACAGATCAAAGTGGCCACAAAGTCACCTTTGCTTTGTTCTATTGCAAAACATGCTGTTTGGTTGGGTTGGGGAGAGCAGGCTGAAGATTTGGTTTTATGTCCTGTGATTCTCTTTGCTTCCGGACTTCCTTATCATGTTGTTCAACACTGGCAGTGGACTTGAAGCCGCAGGTGATGCCTGATTTATCCCTGTAAGGCAAGGAAAGAGTGGAGACCAGGTCACCTTTTTTCTTCTTTCTTTTCTTTATTGATTTCAGAGAGAGAGAAAGTGAGAGGGAGAGAGAGATAGAAATATCGATGAGTGAGAACATCAACTGGCCACCTCCTGCATGCCCCCCACTGGGGATTGGGCTCACAACCTGGGCATGTGTCCTGATCGGGAATCGAACCAGCAACCTCTTGGTGCATGGGTCGACGCTCAACCACTGAGCCACACCAGCCGGACATGATCACCTTTAATGTAACGAAAACAATGAGTATGACACATGTTTCCCCATTACCATCTGTTTCCATCTTGGAAACAAGATGCTGCCCAATGAATGTTCTTGGTTGAAAGTATTAATTAAGGTGCCCAGATTTCCCCTAGGTAGAAGGACACTCCTGGCCCAAAGCTGGCCTGTCAGCCTCTCCCAACACTTCAGTTTGAGCAGAAGGTCCCAGACACTTTCTCGTGTTTTCCTGACCATGATAATGAACAATTTTTGCACTTGGACATCCATGGTGGCCCTTGTTCCTTCTTTCTCACGGTCTGTTCTTCTTTTGATTCTGTGAGGTCCCAGTATGCTTTCAAAACATTCCCTCTTGGTTTAAATTGCCACAAGTGAGTATTTTTTGAAACCAAGGAACTCTGGCTAATGCAGTTGGCCTTTTCACAAACTAGCCTATTCCTTTTCTTGCACTTTTTGTCTCATTTTGTCCATGGACACTACCTCCTGAGATGGCAAACACATCAAGGGGACCAAGTCACAGTGATTAGGGCCCGAGGAGCTGCACCTCTTCTCTCCAGGGGACATTCACGGCTGCCAACAGCACGTAGCTCTTGCTTTGGCTGGTTTGAAGTGAGAGGCTGGCCTGAAATTTGAGGCACTCAGAGCTATATATTTCTGAATAACATGGCCACAGGGACTAATGAGTCCTTACTGAGAACTTGGCTCATTGCTCAGTCTGAACTGCTTTTAGGATTTCCTTATTAGAAATAACCAAAGTCCTTTTACTATTGCTTTAGAGATAAAGATTCTCTTTCTTGGGGAAGACTCTACTTCTCCCAGTGCAGCCCAAATTCTGCACCCTCCATGAAATCACCCTCTCCTCCTCTCTCCCCTCCGCCCAAACAGCGTGAGCCTCTGCCTACCATGAATGAGTCAGAACCAAATGTGCCAGAGAAAGCAGACTCCAGAACCCACCTGGGCTGGGCACGGAGCAGGTAGGAGTGAGGTAGGCCAGGTGTCAGATGACACATGATGGTGCTTCTGAGCCCCGGGTCAGGGTTACGATGGCAGAGAAAGGGACTGGGATCCCACCCTGTTCGGCTCCAGCCGTGGCAGCCGCGTGCCAAGGTAGGTCTGCTGTCGTCAGAGCTGAAAATCCGTATTTGAAGTGAACTATCCCGTTGCTTAAAGAAATGTTGGCAACAAATAGAAATTTAAGACATTGTGCAGACCTCACTACTTAGGCCAAACAAAACACGCCTGCAGACCGAACATAACCTGGGGTCTCAAGAATTCTTGACCTCTGTGCTCCTTGGGAACCAGGTCTGGGTTATAGTAATGAACAGAAAAAGGCAACTTGCAGAAGAGCACGCGTAGAATGCGTTTCTAGCCATACCGTTATCTGTCCCTGTATCTATGTGTTGATGTGCATGCATAAAATGTATCTATAGCTGTATCTACATATACACATACATGCACCTGCACACACTCATCTGTGACGGGGAGAAAGTGGGGACTCCACATCATTATCGCCAGAGGGGAGGAGGTGTGGACATGTTGGGATACTTAGCATTTTCAGGCCTCACTTCCATAATGTGTAAGTTTTTAGTTAGAAGCATGTCTTTCTTTGGTATTCAGAGGAAACAGAAAGGCTACAAATAAAACGGGAGGAGAGGAGACGGGCCCGGCGGTGCTGTGTGCCCTCAGCCGCTCCCTGGTTCTGCGGGGCAGGTGTGTACAGGCTTGCTGGTGGCGGCGTTCCCTGAAGGCAAGGGCTGCCCTCTTTTTGTTGCGTCTCCAGTACCTGTCACAGAGGCTTCCCCAGCAGTAGGTGACCCTCTGTGCGTGCCGAGGGGACCGGCTGCGTGCCTGAAGCTGGCTGGTAGAAGCAGCTCAGCAGTGAAGATCCCGAGAGCAGGGTCACTTTGCCCGCGTGGATTGCACAAGGGCCTCAACACTGAGCGCCATCCACCCGTGTTCATACGAAGAGACATCGTCACGTGTCACTGGAAGGTGTCTGCCGATCTGCAATTTTATAAGAAGCTTCAAGCATGACCCTTTCCGTGCCTCCTAGTTAATCTGCTGTCTGTCTTCTTCTGACATCCACGCATGATCAGAATACATTCCCCTACCTATTCCGGTTCTGAGTTCCCAACTTTGGCCAATTTGGTCAAGAACATTCATGGGTGGCGGGGGGAGGGGGCGGGAATCCATAGAGCGTAGAGAGACAATCATCCTTTCTCTGCACAGATGGGGGCGGTGAGGCCTGAGCTGGACTGGCTTAGGGAAGGCGTCACGGGGGTGAGGGGAGAGAAGGGGCGAGGCAGGGTCCGGCCCGATCAGGACTCTGGCACACTGCGCTTGTTCTTTCAAAACGTTTAGAAGAGGACACTGAGTAATATAACAAACACCAAGGTTACCATCCAGAATAAATGGATGTTTTACCTTTTCACTTTTTCGGGTGTCTTTTTTTTTTTTTTAACTTTCCTTAAGGAGTACTGCTTCTTTTTGATCAAATCTGATTGTGGTCCCGATGATGGGATTCCTGCATGATGATATTTAAGGGAGCGTCAGGATGGTGATGTCTGAGCCATCTCAGAATCCAGACTGAGGATGACATCTCCACCCTCCTGCAGTGCTGGGGCACCTGCAGTGTGTGGGCTGTGCGTGTCTGCCCAGCATCCCCCCCCCAGGGTGCCTGCACCACTGTGGTGTGTGGATTTGCGTGTGTGGGTTGTGCGTGTCTGCCCAGCATCCCCTCCCAGGGTGCCTGCACCACTGTGGTGTGTGGGCTGTGCGTGTCTGCCCAGCATCCCCTCCCAGGGTGCCTGCACCACTGTGGTGTGTGGGCTGTGCGTGTCTGCCCAGCATTCCCCCCGAGCATGCCTGCACCACTGTGGTGTGTGGATTTGCGTGTGTGGGCTGTGCGTGTCTGCCCAGCATTCCCCCCGAGCATGCCTGCACCACTGTGGTGTGTGGATTTGCGTGTGTGGGTTGTGTGTGTCTGCCCAGCATCCCCTCCCAGGGTGCCTGCACCACTGTGGTGTGTGGGTTGTGCGTGTCTGCCCAGCATCCCCTCCCAGGGTGCCTGCACCACTGTGGTGTGTGGGTTGTGCGTGTCTGCCCAGCATCCCCTCCCAGGGTGCCTGCACCACTGTGGTGTGTGGGCTGTGCGTGTCTGCCCAGCATTCCCCCCGAGCATGCCTGCACCACTGCGGTGCATTCTCCTGGAATGGAGACTCTCTGAACTGTCTGATCTGCAGGTGAGGTTCCTTCCATGTTTCAGATTCTTCAGGGTGGATCTGGGAGGAACATTTTTTAGCCTAGTGCCGACGTCTTGGTTAATAACACAAAAGGCACTTTTTTCAGCCAAGAAGACTGTCCTTGTTTTTGAATGTTGTGCACCAGGCGTTCCAAACTCGTTTTTCTTTGATCAGTGTTACACAACTTTCTGAAGGCTGATCTGCTCCACTTCAGAGTAGATGAAAACCACCACATGAGTGGCAGCTGCCGGGGTCTGTTTTCCTTAAAATGTATCTATCTGAAGGGAAAAAACCTGAGAAATTGCATTATGCCCGGTGAAAGTTGCACTGATGAGTTCTTTGCCAAGATGATTAAAATTGGGAAAATATGAAAAAGAAAATAAAGGATCAATCCCGGCAAAGAAAGATGTCTGAAGGGAACATCCCCAGTTTCAAAGGCTATTTTAGGAAGAGGACGGCTTCAAGTATGAGAACCTCAGACGGCTGTGCAAGAAGTTTCCAGAGAAGGAGCTATTTCCAGTGTTTTGTCTTCATGTCAGTCAGACGGCGTATACACAGGGCTTGGGGTCACTTCAGACCACGGAAGTGAAGACTCTCCATCTCATGTGGTGTGAGCTGTCTAGAGCTTTTGTTTGTTTGGATTTTCCCTGGCCTTGAACGATGACAGGAGGACACCCATCTGTGGCTCCTGTGGACACAGGGCAAGACGTGCTTGGCTCCTGTTAAGTCAGAGTTATTTATCAGGGCAAATATGGGCCAGAGACCCGACCTGCCTCGTCTTTGGAAATGGATGCTTTGGCAATAGTGAGAGGAAGCGGTGGGGATTACTCCTGCTTACAGTGACGCACATTCCTGTCACCCAACCTTCAAGCTGTTGACATGGCCTTTCTGGGCATTCCGGGGTAGGTAACTCTAACCTTGATCTTTGGGTACTTGGTAATGGGTTCAAGTCCTTCAGTAATACTTCTGGGAGAGGGTTTCGGGAAGAACCAGCTCCTGCTGGACTTAACAGTAGGAACGGCCTTGCTTGGGGGTTATGTTTGTTTTGGTTGTGACGGAAAACTCGACCCGAAGTAGCGTAACAAGAAGATTTATGAAAACGTTCAGGGAAGATGTGGCTCAAGCAGGGATGCGTACGGGCTCAGATGATGTCCCAAGGACACCTGAGTGCTGCTTCTGGTCTCCTTGCTGCAGTCCCATGTGCCGGGGCCAGTCCCTCCTTGAGCAGGCTGGCGACCACAGTGCCAGCCCCACCCCTTTCCAGATCCAGCCCAGGAGGAAGAGAAGAATCTACATCTCAAGGCTCGACACAACATCTCGGAACTGAGGCTGGTTGCCTCCGAGGGACCCAGCCGCTGTAGCCTAGGTCGTGTGCGCAGCTCTGAGCTGGTCGCTGAGCACTGGTTGCTGAGGTCTGCAGGAGGAGCCAGGCCCCTGGGAGAGGACGGGCCGTTTCCTCTAGACCTGGAGGCTAGACCCTGCTTCATCCAGGGATCGGAACAACGTCACAGGACCTGCACACTTCTGCTGCCTCTCCACTTCTTCGTCCTGCGTGTTGTCTTCATGCTCAGGTTCCCAGTGACCTTCAGAAAACTGGATGTTGAAACCAAAAGGTAGGACGAGGGCTCTGAAAGGCTGACACCTACAGATGTTCTTTCCAGAGAAGTCCTGGTGAACTGACAAGTGGAGAAATGAGTGAGCAGTGCTCATGTTCCACCAGTGTGATCTGTCTTCGCCTCTGTGGCCCTCACTGAGTTGTGCATCAAACCACCCAGCCCCTCCGGCGCGCTTGTGAACCAGGTGGACACAGCTGTTTCTGTGGTCCAGAGCTCAGGTCCTGAGACGGGTGCCTCCCTGCTGCATTATTTTACCATCAGCGCGTCTTAGTTTTCTAACTGCAGGGTGAGCTGTGCTTTTCTCTTTGTCTGGGGAGCCATCCATCACCTCTGCAGAGATTGGTTCGTCTTCAGTTATTTCGTGTCTGTTCACATCTCAGTTTGACTCAAGATGAATTCAGTAATGAGTCCTTTGGAACCGTATGAGACTTTATCTTGTATGTATTTATTTTAGAGGGGTCAATATCACTCATCAGCCCTTCAGTGAAAAACAACAAAAAGCAAACTGCTTTTTAATGCCGTAGTTGAACTGTATTTTTAAATCCTTCTGTTCTGCACGCTGGGTTGGAATATCATGGAGCAGAGAAGCTGGAGTCAAGAAGGTTATTAATCACAGTTAATGCTTCTGCAGAGCGGACTGTACCAAAGACAGCAAAGCGAGCTCTGGCTTCTGGCGATATAAACAGTATAAAAGGAAAGGAATTGTTCCTGTTGGCAAATAGAAAACAATGAGCTAAATACAGGGATCGCCTCCGCATATATAGGGCAAGTCAAATTCATTCCATTTAAAGAACATAGTGTGTTCATGTTTTCAATGAAAAAGATTTGCTAATTTGGTGTTTTAAGCTTTGTTCCAAATTTGCTTTTCTTTATATGAAGGAAAGTAATAACCTCAGTGCCAATGTTATGTTGCTCTGTTTCTGCCTGAGTATATGCTCACAAGCTCCGCTGTTTGTCCTCTCTCTTGGGCATTTTATCTATAAATGCAATAATTGGAACAACCAGTTGTTTGTAGAAGAAATAGTTATTAAAATATTTACTTATGGAACTTCTGTGTGTTTTTTTTTTTCCTTGGTAAGCCAATTCAATCTATCACTCGGGTTCACAGTTTGTAGTTCTGCCATTGCTTGGCTCTGGGGAGCTGGTCAGTCTTCACCTGCGTTAGTTTCCTATGTCTGCCACAGACTGGCGTAACCAACAGGCAGGTTTCATCTCAGGATTCTGGAGCTAGAAGCCACTCTCAGGTACCTGAGGTTAGGACTTCAGCGTATCTGTTGAGGGGACGCAGTTCACCCCACAACAGTCTGCCCTCTTCCTCCTTCCCCACCCAAATTAATTATCTTCCCATGAGCAAAATATATTCAACTCCATCCCAACATTCCTTAAGTCTTAAGCCATTACAGCATCGACTCTAACTTAAAACATATCATCTAAATATAACCAACTCTAGCTCTGGCCGGTTTGGCTCAGGGGTTAGTGTCGGCCCATGAACCAAAGAGTTTCGGCTTCGATTCTGGTCAAGGGCGCATACCTCAGTTGCAGTTCGGTCCCGGCCCTGGTCGGGGTCGTGTGGGAGGCAATCAGTCAATGTGTCTCTCTCACATCAATGTTTCTCTCTCTCTCCCTCCCTCTCTCTCTCTCTCTCCCCCTCCCACTCTCTCTGAAGATAAATGGAAAAAATATCCTCAGGTGAGGATTAAAAAAGTAATAATAATTAAAAAAATATAACCAACTCTAAAGGACCCAAATCTTAGCTTCTAAGTCATGTCAATCAGGTATGGGTGAGATTCCAAGGGTGATCCATCCTGGGGCGAAATACCCACCGTCTGTGGACCTGTGAAACAACTTAATCTGCTTCCGACAATACAATGGTCAGGCAGGCATAGGATAGATAGTCCCATTGCTAATGGGAGAAATCGGGAGGAATAAAGGGTCATGAGTTCCAAGCAAGTTTGCAAACAGGCAGGGCAAGTGCTAGTAGGTTTCAGAGCCTGAGAATAATACTTTGTGGCTTGAAGCTCCGCCCTCTGGGCTCCAGGTGGCAACCCCACGCTTTCATGCCCCCCTTCCTTAGCCTCTGAATCTGTGATGCTGCCCTGGGAGTCATTCTGTCTTCATTCCATCCTATCTCTGTCTCTTTCAGTCCAGGCCAACAGTGTTTCTGCCGGTATAGTTGTCTTATAAACCTCGTAGCCTTCCTTGAATGTCAAAGACATCCATGCCAGTACCCAGGAGGGTTCCGCACAGATTCTTCCTGGATGACCCTGTCTCCATTCCCGGCTCTGCTTAGATGGGCGATTGGGTCCCTGAGCCACATGCCTACGGTCTCCCACCTTCCTTATCTGGACAGGCTACACATTTCCCAAATCACCAAATGCTGGTTCCTATTTGTTTAACAATTTCATTCATCCTCATTTATCTTTTTTTCCCCCTGGAGTTTTACTATACGCTGCAAGCAGAAACCAGGCCGTACCTTGCAGACATTGCTTTGACGTTTCCTCAGCTAAACGTCCAAGTTCATCGTTACAAATAATACTTTCCATCTAAAGGTAGAATATAACTTAGCCAAATGTCTTCCCCCTTTTAACAAGGGCCGCCGGTGTCCACACACGTCCATCATTTCCTAAGGCCTCACCGGAAGGAGCTTTAACACTCCTGGACCTAGCAACGTTCTGTTTGTGATGACATCTGTATCCTCTAAGATAACTGGGGCCTTATCTGCAGTCGCCCTCTCTTCTTCCTGAGTCCTCCCTGGAACTGCTTTTTTCTTCTTGATTTTAGAGAGAGAGAGAACTTGACTTGTTCTCCCACTTATGTATGCATTCATTGGTTGACTCTTCTATGTGCCCTGACCGGGGATCAAACCCGAAACCTTGGCGAATCAGGATGGTGCTTTAACCAACTGGGCTACCCGGCCAGGGCTGGAGCTGCTTTTAATGTCTCTGTTTCTGCCAACGGTCTCCTCAGGACAGCCTGTGCTTGTCGCTTCATGAACCTCGATTTCTCCCGGCCTCCACTCATCACCTAACTCCGCAGCCAGTTCCACATCTTAGATATTGTTACAGCGGCTCTCGAACTCCTGGTACCCCAATCAGCGTCAGCTGCCCAGGGCTGCCGTAACCCAGTACCACGAACTGGGGGCAAAAAGCAATAGGAACGCATCACATCCCCGTTCTGGGGCCAGAGCTCTGAAGTCCAGGTGTCCGCGGGCTGTGCTCCTTCCCTCTGAGGCTCGAGGAAGGCTTCCCTTGCCCTGGCCAGCTCCGGGGTGCTGCGGGGCTCAGCCTCCCCGGCTCGAGGCGGCCTCATTCCAGTTTGGGCCTCTGTCTTCCCATGGCCGTCTTCGCTCCGCGTTGGTCCGTGCCTCTGCCTTCTCTTCTTGTAAAGACACAGGTCTCGTTGGGTTTAGAGCCATGCTAAGCCAGTACGACCTCACTTTTCACGTCTGCAAAGGCGCTCATTCCAAATGCGTCCATGTCCACGGGTGCCTGAGGTTGGAACTTCAACCTGTCTTTTTGGCATCATCACAGCGCTATCCTCAGAGTTTCCAGGTTCCACATGTATACAAACAGGACCTTTCGGGTTGCAAGTGACAGAAAACGCAAATCAAGCTGGCTTAGGCAACATGGGCCTGCTTGGCTCTTGTGACGACTGTTTTCACGGGTAGTTCAGATTTCAGGCAGGGCCTGACCCAGGGACTCAGTCAGTGTCATCAGGACGTGGGCACTCTGGCTCTCTCTCGGTTCCTGATTCCTCTGTGTCGTCTTCATTCTCAGGTTAATTACAGCCCCATGGCTGTCTCCACTGGCTCCCGGACTGTCCCAGAGAAAAGGATATGTCTTATATAAGTACCTGCACACACATCCTAGCCCTTACTCCCGTTAGCTCCAGCCATGCAGAGCACCTGTCTCACAGACTGGGTAGATGGGCTTTGCTGAGTGCTTGTTATAGCTCTCTCCTGGACCCAGAGTCCCAACCAGTGCTCCCCAAACCACGTGGGCTGAGATCACAGAGCCAGGCTGCTGTTACCTGAGGAGGGGAGAGCCTCCCGGAGAGGCCGGCGTCATCGGCACACCGAGGGGCTGAACTGGCTGATCCCTGATTGATGCTCCTTAGTTCCACCTTGGCCCCGGATCTCACTGCACCCTCCGCTGATTCTTGGCCAGACACTTCGATGTGTTGCTTTAGTTTCTTCATCAATAAAACATTACTCCACAAGGCTTTTTATTTGAAGTTTAATTTTTTGGAGGGTCAGCTTTGGTGACGTATGATTTGTACACAGTAAAATTCATCGATGTTAAGTGTACAGTTTGATGAGTTTTGACAAATGCATTCAGTTCTGTAGCCACCACGGTCATTATACAGAATGTTTCCTTCACCCCCTCCCCTCAAAGTTCTCTGTACCCCTTTACCGTCAGTCTCCTCACACCAGCAGGCAACCACTGGTCTGCTTTCTCTTACCGTAGTTTTTTTTTTAAAAAGATCATCTAAAGTACTTGGTATTACACTTTTGAGGCTAGAGTTAAAAGCCTGGTGCAAGGTCTAAATAAATACTAGCTTTTATTGCCCTGGCCAAGTAGCTCAGTTGGATAGAGCATCATCCTGATAGGCCAAGGTTTTGGGTTCAAAAAATCCCCGGTCAGGGCACATACAAGAATCAATAAATAAATGCATCAATAAGTGGAACAACAAATCGAAATTTCTCTCTCTCTTTTATTCTCTCTCTCTCCCTCCCCCCCTTGTTCTTTCTTTCTCTCCCCCTTTCTCTCTCTCTAAAAGTCAGTAAATAAAAATTTAAAAAATATATTCGCTTTGATTAATATGGATGGGCTTAGTGAAGTTGGGCGGAATCCATTTCCCATTTTAGGATGAACCATATGAGATCGCTAATATTTGGTAGTTTTAAACTTCTGAAAAGTGGCAATTTTGTAGGATTTTGTAGGGTTCAGTATGATAAAAGTCTGATCAGAGCAGCATAAAAACTCTTTCAAACTGCTGGTTGGTGCAAAGGGAACTCGGAGCGGACCCTCTTTGTTTCTCGTCAGTTACTCTTGCGATACGGGTGGCTTCAGGCCTGGTGACGGAATTCGGGGTCGCCATCCAGGCTGGCGATCATAAATACAGAGTGGGCTCTCCCTGTGAGGAAGCTATCTTATCGAGGGTATAAGCATTGGGCCTTTCTGTGGACATTTGTGTCCATTCCTTCCCCTTTCAGTAATACTCCCTGATTTTCCTTGGGGACCCCCTGTTCCCCAACTCAGCCCACAGGGTTTATTTGCTTTGACCCATGTCTGGCCAGTCAAAGCATGGTACCTTCCTGACCACAGAGATCAGTTCAAGGATGGATACATCACCCTGTGAGGGCCAATCAGAGCCTAACCCGGGCCTCTGCTGGAGCTTCCAGGGAAGACAGCTTCTTCTACTGCAGAGGTACAAGCCTAGGACTGTGAGGTCACCCGCCATTCTGTGGAGAAAGCCTGTCTGAGCTAAGCCTATGGAGAAGAGCGCAGAGCCGGAGACAAGGGTGAGACGGGATCCAGATGTTGTTATTTGAGGCTGTCATATACAGCTGTGCTCAGGGTCAGACATGCTTCTGGTCACCTTAGTCACATGAGCCAGTGCGTCCTTGCTCCTTACTGATACCAGGTGGGCTAGTGCAGCTGCAGAATGCCTGTGACAGCGTGCCATCCCCGTCACAGCATGCCATCCCTGTCACAACATGCCATCCCCGTCACAACATGCCATCCCTATCACAACGTGCCATCCCTGTCACAGCGTGCCATCCCTATCACAACATGCCATCCCTGTCACAACGTTCCATCCCTGTCACAATGTGCCATCCCTGTCACAACATCCCATCCCCGTCACAGCATACCATCACAGCATGCCATCCCCATCCCAGGATGCCATCCCAAGGAGACATGGGTATGATCCTGTCTTCAGAAATCATTCATTTAGAACATGTACTCAACGGATATCAAAACTAAGAATGTGGTAAGAATGCATCTTTTTAAATATAAATACAAAAGTAAATCTTCTATCTTGGTTGAACCTGTTAATTCAGAGAGAATCTGGTACTTTCCTTCTCTAAGATAAGACAGATTTTAAGAAAAGAGTCCTTTGGCTTTAATGCAGAGTTGAAGTAGTGGTAACCCTGGAACCCCAGCGGTGGGAGAGAGCACTGGCCCGTGGACCTGTGTGTCTCCTGTTTTACAAGGGAAGTGGGATCGAGGAAGCCCGGGGTTCCCCCTGGAGACTGCAGTTCCCCTTTCAGTCTGCCCTGTGCTCTTCAGGTGAGGCGGTGGGCGACATGGTTCTCATGTGTCCAGTCCTCACAGGTCCTAGTTCTCATCCAGGTCTGTGTCCCAGTCACGCAGTCTGGTTAAAAGAGGCTAGAAAATGTACAGTAGACTCTTAGGGCTGTTCTCCTGTGGAGTAAATGTTTTTTCTGAATTAGTGAGCAGCAATTGGACCTGGATCTGAATCCTGGTTCCACTATGTATTAGGACTGTTCCCTGAATGGGTAAGTCCACCTCTTTCAACCTTGTTTTGTTTATCGTTAATATATTTAATATCTATATTTGTTAATCCTTACCCAAGGATATTTTTTCCATTGATTTTTAGATAGAGTGGAAGGGAGGGAGGGAAGGACAGAAACAATGTGAGAGAAACACATTGATTGGTTGCCTCCTTCACGACCCTGCCCCGGGGCTGGGGATCAAACCTGCAACGCAGGTACATGCCCTTGACCGGGAATTGAACCCGCGACCCTTTGCCCCACAGGCTGATGCTCTAACAGCTAAGCCAAACCGGTCAGGGCTATCTTTAATATTTTTAATAATACAACAACTCTCTATAGAATCATTGTGAGAATTAAGTGAGATAAGGCATAAGTATTGAATGTTACAGCCAAAATTTGGGTGCGGACCATTGGCCCTCCATATCTGAAGGTTCTGAAGCCTTGCAGCCCAGGATTCAACCGACCACTTTCAAATGAGGCTGGATCCTTGATGCAGAACCTGAGGAGGCAGAGGCCAGCTAGGGGACGGAAGCGCCTGCAGATTTTGAGGGGGTCCTGGAACCAGCCCCAAGGGACACCTACACTTTGTGCCGGCCCCGTGCTAAGAGCTTCTGCACAAGATACTCTTGGTTGCCCACCCAGCATCCTTGCTCACTTCTTCTGTGTGAACGGAACACTGATTTGGTTCAGGAATTTACTTCTCCTGGAAGCCCTGTGTGCTTGTTCCGAGGCTCTCTTCCCTTTGAGGTAAGCTTATCCTTCCTCTGTTTCCTTTGCTCATGATTGGTCCAGGCATGGGTGTGAGACCAAACCCTGGCCAATGAGAGCTGAGGGGAAATCTGATAGGGAGCCTCTGGGAAAATGTTCGCTTGACCCTAACCTTCTTCCCCTGACAGCAGTGTTTCTAAATGCGAACCCCAAAGCAGCTGCAACATCTCACTACCAGCCAGAGAACAAAATGATCACAGGTTGGCCGAGCAGAGGTGGGAAGAATCTGGGTCTTCAAAGCTGGGCTGGCTGACTGAACGGCTTTGGTCTTCCCTAACTTGGGACTTTCTGTTATTCACATAAACACATTTCCTATTGTTTAGGCCAAGTAGATTCAGGAGTTCTGACATAATAACTGATACAACTTTAGTTATTTATGTTCATGTAATCCTCAGAATATCTCTGTTTAATCCTCAGCCCCATGCCTGACTAATTCCAGTTTTTCAATTTGCAGTTTGTCATCCGAATGAACCCCTTTCCACTCCACATTTGCCTCCGGCCTTTCTCATTCGAAAGGTCCTTATGCCACACAGCTCTTTGGACTTGTAGAAGGAAGGGATGCTCTTAGTTTATGTTCTGGGAGAAAACTATCAAATACTGACGTCATCAAGGTCTCTGTACTTCATCTGGGAACCCTCCAGCACAGAGCCATGCACACAGTAGGTGTGTTCCCTTTCTATTGGTGCCTAACAGAGTTGAGTGCCACAAATCTAGCGGCTCTTGAAACAATACCCATGTATTATCTCACAGCTCCGTAGGTCAGAAGTCTGGGTAGGCTTGGCTGGCTTTCTGGATCTCACAAGGCTGAGATCTAGGTGTTGGCTGGGTTCTAAAGAAGAATCCACGTTCAAGCTCATTCAAGTTGTTGACAGAATTAAATTTCACGTGGTTGTAGGACCGAGGTTTCGACCGCCTAGCTGGCTGTCAGCTGGGGGCTGCTCACAGCTCCTGGAAGCTGCCCTTTCACCCTTACCCATGGCCTCTCCGTCTTCAAATCCATCAAGGGCATGCTGAATCCTTCTTATACGTCTAATCTGTCTGACTTCTCCTTCTGCCAACCGCTGAGGAAAAACTCTGCTTTTAAAGAGCTTGCCAGACTGGGTCTGGCCTAAATCTCATAATTTAAGGTCAACTGCCTTGAGATTTCAATTCCTCCACCAAATACCCCCAGATTAAAGTGTTCTTGAACAAGCAGGGGACAGGAAATTGGATGGCCCGAATTTTGATGTCTGACTACCATAGTAGGTGTTGTATAAACTTATTTATTTTTCGTACTGAATCAAGGAGAGAATAGGAAAAAAACAAAAACCACCCTTAAATAAAGCGTCCAATTAATTGCGTTTCACCTCTGCTAATTTCAGGCCCCCTTCAATATGATATCAGTGTTGCTCTGGTTGTACTGCCCATTGTTGTGACTCGGGAAACCACAACCTAACAGAGAAGAACACACAAAGAAACCAGTAAATTACGCTGATGTTGCCCTTTTATTTTTGGAAGGAAGAGAAATCTGCGAATCCAGGCCAAGTTTTCCCCCTCAACGGCTGGCACGGCTCGCTAACATGCCACGTGTTCTTCATGTATAGTGTTTATTTCTTTGGGGGTCTTGGTTAAAAAAAGTTACTTAAAATAAAAAGGAAGAAAAGGGATCTAAACATGTGGAAAAGCTTAAAAGAAGAAGGTTAGGACAACCGATATGAAATAGTTGTAAAAAGTCAACCACCTCTTTATAATGTTGTGATTTCTGACCCGTGTGGAGTTTCATTAGTTGCCCAACACTGTAATTATAAGTGTAGCTAGGAACATGGGTGCCCTTCAGAAGTCTGGGACAATTGGTGGGATTTTGTAGGCAATCCAGTGCTGAAAGCTTTGCTTCATCATTCTGTGGTGTTATCTTTGGGTTGAGAAACAAGAATCTTCTCAAAGGAAAAGTTTCAAGAGTCCTGGTAGATTTTCCCATCCTGTGGCTTGTAGCCTATTTGCTGGAAGTACCATGCAGTTTTCAGCACTGAAAATCAGCTTTAATTAACTTTTAAGCTAAAAAGCGACCATTTTTCATGTGTTGTTTCAGAGTGAGAGGTCCTGGGCAGGTTTTTTTCCCCCTGTATCAAATAAACAATAGGAGTCCTGGCTGGCAAAAGTTGAGGTGCCTCCGTTGATCTGTCTCCAGGAAAATAAGTTCAAAGCAGAGCACCAAATGGCATCTGAATGAGGGTCTAACCGATTGGAACTGGCAAGAGGCACCAGCTCTGCGGGCATCCCTGGACAACCCATGTGGGCTCCTTTCTGTGCTGTGAATTGCAAACCTGGGAAGAGCCTTGGAAATACATCAGTGCTGCCTGAACCCACTTGGACTTGTGAAAGGGAGAAGGAGGAGGTGGAGAACAAATAGACGCTCAGGCGTGAAGAGTGATATTTATGGAGGGAGCCATGTTGGCCTTCTAGTCTCAGCTTGCACCAGACTTGGGCAAGTTGCTTTCTCTCTCCAACTCTGATGTCCTCATCTGCAAAGTAGAGATAATAATAATAATAAAGTAATAATAATACCTGATATGGACTGAATATTTGTGTGTGTCCCCCTCCACCAAAATTCATATGTTGAAGCCTAATCGTCAATGTGACAGTATTTGGAAGGGAGGCTTTTAGGAGGTGATTAGGTCATGAGGGTGGAACCTTCATGAATAGGATAAGTGCCCTTATAAGACAGACTCCAGAGAGCTTCCTCCTCCCTTCCACTACGTTAGGACACAGCAAAAAGACAGTCACCTGGGAAGCAGGCTCTCACGAGACACAGAATCTGCCAGTGCCTTGACCTTGGACTTCTCAGACTCTAGATGTGTGAGAAATATGTTCTTGTTGTTTATGAGTTACCCAGTCTTACAAAAGATATTTTGTTATAGCTACCCACACGGACTAAGATGATACCTCTTATCTTTGGATGACTGTATTAACCAATGCATACAAGCATTTAGGAGAGAACCAGGCATGCAAGTACCCAGCAAATATTGGCTGTAATTTAAGGAAATTCATAAAAGAAATATGAAGAGAGAAAGAAAGAGAGAGTAAGAGAAGGAAGAAAGGAAATAGGGGAAAATGAGACTGTTGGAGGCAGATAGAAGGAGGTGGTCTAGTTTACCAGGATTCAATGCATTTAGAAGGAGAATTTAAGTTTAAATTGAATTATTTCATTGTCCGAATGAGGTTGAGTTCTACAACACTTGGGATGTTGAGTTTCTCTATCCTTTAATTGAAGCTTTAAGGGACTGACCAATGTAACCCACAGGATGCCTCTGTAATCCAGCAGTGATATTAGTGGAGCCTGGGAAATATTCTATAACCATCAGTCAATGTATTTTCCAAATTCCTCTACACTAAAGATGTTGGCATCAAACTTTTCACTCCAACTCTGAGCACAGACACTCAGGAGGACTAATTACAGAGAAATCTAAGTAAAATGTTATCTTGACTAGCTGGTCTCCTTGGGAATGAAGGAAATGACTCAGGGGATGGAGGTTGCCCTGGTGAAGCCTGGGACCGAAGGGTTGGTGTGCGCCCCTCTCCCAGCACTGAGCTGTGCTGAAGCTGTTCCCTTTGTGAGTTGCAAAGGAAAGAACACACTCCATGAACAGCAGAGTTTTGATTTAATCTGGGGTGGAATATCTTCAAGGTTTCCTGTGATTCTGCTTTTTGGAGAGTAATTGAATTACCTCCTTCAGCAAAATTGCAAATGGTGTGGAAAGTCTCTTGGTGTGAAAAGCAAGGGGAAAAACAGGAATAAATGGCTTTTCTCTCTCTCTGTGTTTTGCTTTGAGATTTTGGTACAGAACTCCATTCATTTAAAACAAATGAAGAAATATCCTTTTAAGAAAGTTAGCCAACATGCTTGAGAGGTCTCATTACTTTCTTTGAGTCATGGGGGAGCTGCTGAGGCCTTTCCCACCAAGATCAACTATTAGTCTCTACCTGAAACTCTGTCTCCAGTTCAACTCTGCTTTGAGAATTAAACCAGGAAAAAAAACAAAAAACAGAGCAGAGTTTTTTAGTTTATAACTAAACCTTTTGCCTAGATTTGAAGGCAGTTTCATAAATAGTCAAAAATTCAATAACTCCTTTCCTTTTCGCTCTTCATGGTGTCAGTGGATGGTGGGTAGGAACATGGAAACCTGTCTCAGGTCTGGCTGTGAAGAAGCAGTCGATGGGATGGTGTGGGGGAAGAGAAAGTAACGTCCCTTCTACCCTTTTAAATGCTTCTGGCTGGCTCAATAATCACATTAACACGAGACAGATTCGCTGGAGAAAAATGACCAAATTTGTACATACAGTGTGTGTGTGGTGGTGGTGGGGAGTGTCATGAGAATATGGGACCCCAGGACAGATGGGGCAGCTAAGGCTTCTATGCCATCTTGAGCTAAGGAGAAGGGAGAGTATGTGGTTTGGGACTTCAGAGGGCAGGATGGCAATTCACACGGAGACGGAAAAGCAAACGTTTGGCAAATGAATGTTTGCTGGGCCATCTTCAACCATGGTGCACAGGGAGGGCTGTAAGCCAGTGGGTCTTGCTAGGTTTTTCCCTGTCTATCACATTTACTGAATATTAAACTATCGTGATCTATGATAATAACACCCTTCCTAGAGCAGATTCTCTATCTAAATTATTTTAGGCAGTGAGAGCAAAGATTGAAGTGTTCTTTGTGTTTTTGTTTTTTATCTACTTTATGGCTCGTGATACAAGTTTTCCCCAGTATAGTAGTAATGCCAAGTTACCTTTTAAAAGGAGTATATTTAAATATTAAAGTAACAGTATAATAAAATTATTAATTTATGGAAAACACAGGTGATATAGTACAGCAAAAACTGATCATGATACAAGAAAGACTGGAGTTTGGAAAACCTGAATTATAGAACTTTCTGGAACCTCTTCCCTTCCTGTGTTGCCAGCCTCAGTTCTCCCATATTTATCCCATTTTGGATCATTTCTTGAAACAGATGGCATCCTGAGCTGTGCAGTGGCTCCCATCCTTCTCTCTCTCCCTTCTTGGGGACATCAGAACTCAGTGGGAGAGGACGCTGCATTCTAGTCCATGTGTCCTATGAGCACAGCTCCGTCAATGATGGACACGATTTTCCTAAATGGTTTCCTTAGGAGAAGAAATTGTTTGAGCAGTGTTATTACATATGTGGACAAACAGTTGACAGCCAATGATGGAGGTATGACTGCCCAGTGGGCAGCTGTTAGTCCAGCTTTCTACAGTTATTTATTCGATCAAACCTCATACCATCTTCAGAAGCTAGAAATCCATCTTTGCTTAGCAAGCTGTCTTATCTTTTCAGGGTTATTTTATAAACATCCAGGAGAATTTTCTTCTCCTCTCAATTGTTTGTCAGAACATGAAAGTCATAGGAAACTGCTCGTCTCCAAACTTCCCTTCCACAGGCTCACAGAAGTAGAGTCTATAATAGGGTTCACACTTTCTCCTAACCCCTCATTTATAATACAAGTGCTCCTCTCAAAACAATCGCACTGAGATTGTTGGCTCTAAGAACACATTCTTTGATTTCTCATGTATTTGTTTTTTGTGTGTGTGGGTTTTTCGGGGAGTGGGGTGGGGCTTAAGCAACAGACAGTTATTTTTCATAGTTCTTGGGAGGCTAGAAGTCCAAGATCAAAATGTCAACAGGGTTGTTTTCTTCTGATGCCTCTCTTGTCTTATAGACGGCTGTCTTCTCCCTGTGTCTTCACTTGGTCTTTCCCCTATAATTCCTGACGTCTCTCTGTCCCTTGAAGGTTTTGGAGACAAAACGCTCTTGCTGAGATTGTTGCTGCTCGGCACAGAGGTGTGTGGGGTGGCAGCCACTGAGCCCGCATCCACGTTCAGAAGTTTCTCCACGTTTGGATCCCCTCACGATGCTTTCTCATCCTGCTTCACTGCCCTGACTCACCACAGCACTGTTTTCAGTTCCTGGGTAGTAGGAGCTGAAATGGGGTCATACAATAAGAAAAATCATATACGTTGGGTCATAAACAAGTTATAGAATTTAAAATGTGCATGGCAGTTTTAAGCTTAAACATGAAACTTTCAGGAATTTAATGATTGTCAACTTGGGCTTCCTCCTGATTTCTAGGGACACGTTAGTTTCTTTTCCATTTGGGGCGGTTTTGGTGGAAAACGTGACCTTGGGTTTTCATACGCCAGGGTGATAGATGGTGTGAAATGCCTGAAAAGCTTGGGAACAAACTCCAGAATCTGCAGTGTGTGGAAGCCGGGGGGGAACCCCTTGGGTCATCTGGTAGAAATGCCTTGTTGACAGATGGGGAGACAGAGGCTCAGAAAGCTGAAGACTCATCCAGGTGAAAAAACAATCCAGCAGAAACTCCCAGCCTTGTGACTCGGGCCTGAGATCGCTCTTCTCGTGATGACCACAGGAATCCCTGGGTCCTGGGACGTTTTCTGATCCTGTGCGCGGCTTTGCCTCTGTTGGGGGGGAGCGGCGAGGTCTGGAGATGTTCACTTCCTGATGGCCTCCTGGAATCCAGGTTCCCTGGAGATGGACAGAACTCTGCTCCTGCTTCTAGGAAGGGGACTGAGAGGTCAGACATGAAAAGGTGGCCTCTGGCTAGGCCGCCTTGAGGTGATGAAGTAGGATAGACATTTGATGAGAAGTCATCAGTTGTCTCCCACAGCTTGGGGACCCTCCCCGATTCCCCCCACACCTTCACTCCACTCGGGTGTCTCATTTGTACAGCCAAAGCTGAATTGTGTTTTCAATGTGTTTCTAGAATGCCCGCGGGATTTCTCGCAAACCTCAAGCAGATGGTAAGTTGTGTGACCTCCATTCCCACCCTCTGGAAAACCTGCGGCTAATATTCCACAATGGCACTGGAATCTGGGGTGGCTTCTGAGCGACCTGGCTTCCATGGCTTCTCTGGGAGATGTCAAAGACTCTTCCAAACAGCCCAAGCCTGTGGGACGCGTGGTAACTGTGCTCGGTTCTCCCACAGCTATGGGTTTTGCAAGCCCAGCCTTTGCGTCTTTTTCCAAAAATCGTCCGTGGCAGTCGTTCTCCAGGGCGGCTGAGGAGCTAATAGACATTCTGGTTTTGTTCCACCCGTGATTACGGGCCACTCTGTTGCTGGATGAGTTTACCTGAATTCCATTTGCTTAGACATCATGAAGTGAATGCATTTGAACTAATATCGTTTTCTGAGGAGAGGGAAGTTATGCTTTGAGGGGTTAAGTAATGTCTGTGTTCATTCAGACAAGTGGATCTTTAGGGGTGTAAACGTACTCAGCACCATGATACCATATTGGTTCAATTCGTTTATACAAAATGTTCATTAAAGAATGCTAAAATATACGCATGGGGATTTCTGAAATGAGTTTGTCCTTTTGAACAGCCAGATATTTATGTTTCTTTGGGTTGTGTTGGCAGATCAATGTGATTTTCCTTTTAAAGGTAACATTTGGGAGAAATATGTATCAATAAGTCTGTAAGTTATAATTATAGTTCCCCTCAAATTGCATTTGGTATATTGGGTGACTCTCTAATAGTGTTTCTTCCCATAATAATTAGAGCAGAATTGAGATGTCAGGAAAGAAACTGATACTCCTCACGTAGTTGTCATTTGAGGGAGTGGGGAGGGGAAGTGGGTGGCATTTGGCTTTTTTGTAAGTTGAAATTTTATTACTGTATTTGTATTTCTAAATGGCTCTGAATGGAACTGTGGTGGGTAAGCTCATGAATGTTAATATGGCTGTAGCCGCTGCTTACATAACACTTCAGCATTCTGCCCTTTATTGCACTCATAGACTGTGATGGTTCAACAATGGGAGCTTTTAAACTAATGGAAGGCTTTCAGCCACGTAGAATGCCTTCATTACTAGTGAGCAGGGAGATCTGAATGTGAATTGAGGTGGTTTAAGCTAATCTGAGGAAACATTTTTGTAAAAAGCCTAATACCCATAATTTATATGTTTGTTTTCTGTTTTCTTTGATTTGAATAAATTAGGGCAGGGATTTATATTACTTTTCTTTTCAGTTCCCAACTGCATCAGTCGGAATAACGACCTGAAACCTCAGGGAATTAACACATGGACATCTATTTATTGCTTATGAAAATGCCCTGTGGGTTTAGTAGCTTTCCTGGGACCTTCTCTTCCAATGGGCAACTCAGGGACCCAGGCACCCTCCATTCTGTTATCTGGAATGTGTGGCTTCTGGAATTGCTCCAAGGGGCAAGACAGTGTGGGCTACTCAGAGCCCCTCCCAAATGCTTTAGGTAGAAAGTGACCCACAGCACATCTTCTCACTTCCCATTGGCCAGACTCTCATGCCCCACCCAGCTGCAGGAGCAGCCAGGAAGGAGTGAAATTAATTGGGATACTCCATGAGCAGCCTGTTCCCACTGCCCCAGCACATCGCAGGTGCCTCGCAAATGTGAACTGCGAGAACCAATGCATGAGTCACGGATCCTGCGGACAGCTTGGCAGTTATTCTACGTTGCCATTTTAAATTGATAGAGGGGGGATTAAACAGCGCTGGAGGAATATTAACTTTCAAGCGTTTTCTGTGTGTTGTTTGTCGCACGGACAGCTGCGAGAGCTTGCCGCTGGTTTCAGTCTAGGTACCTCTGCTCTGGCATGAAGGTTTTTTTAAGGTACTGACACATGGGGCCTGAAACATTTTATTTGCTGATCCGAAAGGCCTCTAACCCAAATGGCACCTTGCAGTTGATTAGGTGGAAGTGTGTCAGAGCCTTCACAGTGTGCACGGCGGGGACGGAGCTTGTTAAGGTTACAGAGAGGTTGACCTCCACTGACACGATGAAATTGAAGGCGTTTGCTCCCGCCAAAGAGCAGTCCCGATCCGTGGTGTCAGCACAGAAGAGTTGATCCATTTTCTCCGGAGCATTATCTCAAATGAGGTGTCAGGGCGCCGAATGGATTTACCGCCTGGTATTATTTTTTATTTTGATGTTTAATTTCTTATCCCACTTATTTATTGTCCTATGAGGCTGAAACAATACCAAAAACACACCGGGAGGGCTGAATGAGAGAAAAATGACAACCTCGCCATTTTTTTTATCTTATTCCTGGGTAGTTTTGCAGAATCCTTAAGGAATGCCATTGTATCACTTTCTAGTTTTTGTTTTCTTGACTCCTGATAGCTCGTTTCCACAACTTTTTATAATTCAGATAATAGGTCAAGTCACTCAAACATACTCAGAACACTCGCTGATACAAGGCCACGTACGGTACAGGCGTGTTGTGATAGATGACTGCTTTTCCGCGATGCCTTGCTCAGCTGCCATTTCGGAAAGCAACCCAAGCCATCAGAAACGCAGTCGGTGCTGGAGCTGGTCAGGTGAGGTTTCCAGTGTGGATTCCGCCACCTCCTGGCTGCGGGACCTTCAGACAACTACTCCATCGTGCCGAGCTTCAGATTCCTCAGAGGGCAAGATGGGCAGGGGGCTTTGAGGAAGACCTTAAGAGATCCTAAGCAGGGAGACCCTACTCTACCTGGGCACACCACCGTCAGTGAACTTCAAATAATCCTGGGTGTACTGAAAATGAAATAACTTTTATTCTTCTAGGTTTGCAAATTCTAGATATGTCTAGAAAGGCTTATATTTTCTCTCCATTCCGTTCTCGACCCTGTCCCCTCCCACCCGTGATACTCCAGCCCCAGGATAGAGTGAGTCAGCCTTTGGGAAACCCAGCTCTGTACATCATCGGACACAACCACACGTTAGGCAGCCTGGTGGTCACTACACTTGTTATCACATGTTTTTTTCTTTATCAGAGGAGTGGCTGTGTTTAAGATGCTAGGTAGTAATGGAAAAGACATTCGTATACATTTTTTACCTTGGTAACCGGAGGTAGATGCCACCTCTTTCTGTGGTGCGTATGCTGTGGCCTTGGGTGTCTCTTGCCCTAATTAACTTCCTGGGGGATGTGCAGAAGCAAATCAGCAGAGCGACTGGACCACGGTGATGTTAAGTGCTGGAACATTCTAAATTGCAGTAATGATCATGATAATGAGGCCACATATTCTATGCTCGTCTTTTAATTGCTTTTTAACTTTTCTAAGTGGGAATGGCAAAGTTACTATGATGTGGAAATGAGGGGATAATTTATTTCTCACTTCAGCTGGGCTTTGTGAAGAAATGTTTTAGTCTGTTGGGAACTGTGAGAGTGCCTTTGAAGAAGAACAACTTAGGTCATTTTAAACCTAGTTTAATGCTACTGATATGCAGCGCCAAAAATATGGATCTGCCTTAGAGTCGGGGGCATTGTCATGCATGAAGTGTTACACTCCAAAGCCCAGTACTCCATTCGAGTCTTGTTCCTTCATGGTTTGCTACTCAGTTGTGCATTCAGATTCGTAGGTGAATGTTTTCACTTGACCCAAGGAAGTCCAGTTATTGGACACTAGAGGAGCTCATTATTGGATGGCTAGTCTTGTGAGCTGGTGTTCTGTTTTGGTCCTAAAGCTATGTGTTCAGATTCCATTTAGAGTTCTTGAGTGTCCTCCATGTAACATTTGACTCAGTCTTACTGATGACTTCATATAGGGTATGGCAGCCCAGGAAGTTTTTATGCAAACCCTCTATTGTGTAGTATAGACTTTTTTTGAGATCTCTGTCAGGCTAACAATAACCTCCTAAAAAAAAAAACAACACCTTTATTCATGAGGATGGGCCCCAAGAACCATGTTTGTACAACTTGACTCCATCACCTTCCCACCTTCTGTGTCCCAGTTGATTGGACCATGGGTGGTCTTTTGACACATGGTGGACCAATTAGATCCCCTCTCCCAGGATCTGGGGATCGGATCAAAAATTTCAGTTTATCCTGGGCTAAACTGTGAATAGAAAGGCGTAAACAGGGAGAAGCTATGGGTATTTCTCCTTGCTCTGTGAATCAATGGGCAAGAACCCAGCCTGCAGAGAGGAGACTGGTGCAGACACCTGGAGAGAAGCAGAAAGGAGAAGTGAGAGAACGTGACCCAGGACCCTGATGGATTTCTTGATTGTAGTTCCGGGCCTTTCTCGGGACCTGGCTGTATTCAGTTCTTTGAATTCCATCAAACACTCTCATATCTTAGGAAACATTTTATCACTTCTGTAAAAACTAACATAAGTAGATGTTTTTGTCCCGCTTTTGCGTATGAAGAAAACAGGTTCAGGGAAGCCAATCTTATTGCGAGTGTTGATGGCAGTGTTTCTGAACTCAGTTAGGGCTCTAGCAACCCAAGTCAAAAGAAAGTAAAAAACAAAAAGGGCATTTTTGGACTTACTTATCTGTGCAGTCCATGGTATGACTCTGACGTTAAGCATGATTGGAGTTAAGGATTGGACCAGTATCACGTCATCAAACCCCACTCTTTTTTTTTTTGCCAGCTCTTGGCTTTGTTTGTTTCTGTGTGAATTTGTTCTGAGAAGAGTGATCTCTGTATGTTGGGCAGGTGGCCACTGGCAGCCCAAAGCAGCAACATTGTAACTTGTGACTCTTGATAAAGGGTTTGGGAACCTCAGTCTTCCAGCATTCATAACACTGCCTGAAAAAGAAGGACTCTGATTGGCCAGCCTGGGTCACATGCTGGAGAGTGGCTGACAGGGCATTTCTTGATTGACATTTCTCCCATGGATCAAGATTTGGGGTTCGGTTACTAAAACAAGGTAGAAGAGATGCTGAGCAGATCAAAGCAACCTTGTTCATCACGTTTGCTTTCTTTTCCTGCCTGATGATAGGTGATACTCATACGTGTGACACTCCCATATGCAACTTTTCTCCACCAGCTGCTGGTCTACCTCCCACTTGAGAAACTCAATCTGGATATAGATGATTGGGTGTGAGCTTATTATTCTGATAACCTCAAATCTTCTCTAATTAGGGAAGTCCATCCTTTGCAAATGTGAGTACTCCCACCATTGGTAAGATCAGGTGTTATACACTTCACAAGTGCGTGAGGCACAGGTCCTGGGGTGGAGACCCCTGGTTTTGGATAGATGTTATGATGGTAATTGTATCAACACCTTGTTTTGACACATGCCTACCTAATCAAAGCACATTTGAGTGCCTCCCAATAGCCAGGCAGGGTTGTAGGCACTGGGGTTCCAGCTATGAACAAAACAGAGAAAGTCTGAGTCTTCACTGGAGCTCGAGTTTCTAATGGGGGGAGATGGACATAAACTTATGAACAAATAAAAAGAACTTCAGATGTTGATGGCAATCAAGAAAATAAAACAGGGTAGTGGGCCTATTGTTGTCTGATTCGGTAGCCACTAGCTGCGTGTGGCTATTTAAAGTGAAATTTTATTTAAATACAATGAATTAAAAAGTCAGTTCTTCAGTCACACCAGTGCATTTCATGTGCTCAGGAACCACACGTGGCTGTTGCTACTGTATCAGTGCAGATATTGAACATGTCCATCCTTGCAGAAAGCTCTGTTGCAGTGGGCTTGACAGCGACTGGAAAGAGGCAGTTGGGTTATTTCGGGAAGGCCTTGCTGTGAAGCTGACATTTATACTAAGACCGAAAGCCAGCCATGCAGAGGTTTCAAGGAATAGCAATCCAGGCAGAGCAAACAGTAACTGCAAAGACCCTGAGATGGGAATGAGGTTGGCCTATTTGAAGATCCAGTGGTGGCCAGTGTCTCTGATTGATTTGGAGAGGAAGGAAAGAACTAGCTCAATAAGACCTTGGGTTGGATTCTACTCAATGGGAAGCCATTGCTCAAGCGAGGTAGTGAGAGCTTTATTTAATTTTTTAAAAATTATTTTATTGATTTTTTTTTTCCTAGAGAAAGAGGAAGGGTGAGGGAGAGAGAGAGAGAGAAACATTGATGAGATAGAAACATTGATTGGCTGCTTCCTGCATGCCCCTACTGGGGATTGAGCCTGCAACCCGGGCATGTGCCCTGACAGGGAATCACACCTGCGACATCTTGGTGCATGGGACAATGCTCAACCAACTGAACCACACCAGCTGGGCTTTGTTTAATTTTTCAAGGGTCATTCTGGCTGCTGGGAGGAAGAGCATCGCAAAGGCAGACGTAGCACATAGAAGACCTCCAGAATCATTTGATGAATATAAAAGCTGACGGAAGGCCCGGCCAGGCCAGGGTGTCCATTTAGTCTGATGTTATTTTGCTTCTGGGCCCTGATGGAGTCCAAACAGGGGTTCCCAGCTGCCTGTCATAGCACTAGACTGAGCAATCAGACAAGCCCCAGGGGATCCTGAGCCCTCGGACCCTATGTGATTCCCCCAGCAGCCCCCTGACTCTCTAGGCCAGAGCCTGACTCACTGTTGGCTGTCCTCAACTCCTCTGAGCTCCTGCCGTGTCTTGGGAACCACTGCAGGGCGTAGCTGCGGTGCTTGATTCACCCCTTCGTATTTCTTCAACAATCCCAATGGGTACTTGTTATGTGCCCGGTATGGCATTAGATGCTGGGGTTACAGTGGCACAAGAAGAAGCAAGTACGGTCCCTGCAAACATATATTTCACAGTGTAGAGTGGAGGCTGTTTAAATTAAAAGATCACTCAGATAAGTGTGCTGAGGCCTCTGGGACAAGTGCTGTGCATGAGAGACCCATGAGACTTCGAGGGCGCGCCATAGGGATGTCCCCGGTCAGGGTGGTCAAGGTGACTGCGCAAAGGATGTGATAACTGAACTGGATCGAAGGAGGAGTGGGGATTATGAAAGTGTCAACTGGAAAAATGTTCTGGATAGGAAGGAACAGCATAGGCAGAGGCCACGTGGACCTAGAATCATGGAGCAACGGAACGACTAACAGAGACCAGTGAGGTTGGGTGGCTCTAGGTGTGGGACGGGGCCAGAGCTGCAGGTCCTTCTCTGCCACAGTAAGGGGCTTGTCCTTTGTCCTAAGAACCTTAGGAAACCCCTGGAGGATTGCATGTAGGGCAATGGCCCAATCAGGAAGCTCACACTGCCCTAAGGAGACAAGAATGGAGGGTGGGCAAAGGAGGCGTTGAGGGACCCACTGGGAAGCTCATCACCGTGAGTGGGAGATGATGGTGTTCCCGCCTTGTCTTTTCATGTGTCCCTCTGCCCTCGGTCTGCCAGTCAGCTCCACCACGATAGTGACTGCTACTATTTCTCAAAAGCCTGTTAGGTGAAATCATATGACATTACCAACATACAACCACTTTTGACCTAAAAAGGCGATATGATACAGTTCAATCTAATACTGTCGCTCAGGCAGTGATCTGAGTGCTTTGTATCCTGTATGTATTCCTTACACAAAATGACCCCACGACGATGTGGGTGGCTGTGATCCCACTGTACGGATGAGACAAGTGAGAGATCGTGGCTGGTGGCAGAGGTGAGCTCTGAACCCAGCAGCTCCAGCTAAACACTCCATTCCAGGGCTCTTCAAGGTAAGCGCCAAGTGGCCAGCTAGACCTGCAGAAAGCTGCAGTCCAGGGCCTGCACAAGGAGCTTGTCAAGCAGGCCATTAATCCTCACGTTTGAGCATTCTTAGAGGCCAGAGATTCCAGATGGCTGGGAGAAGGATATTCATTATCTGCGTTTCTAAAGGAACTGTGGCACTTGGGGAATTATAAATGAGTTAATGTAACATTAATACCTAGAAATATTCTGGAACAGGTCATTAAAAAATCAATTTTCACATATGAGGATAAAATGAGATTATTGAGTGGCAACCAGATAGCACCGGACCTCTGGAGAGGGGCCTGGATGAGTAGGATGTATCTCTTCCCCATAGGAAGCGTGTGCACCGAAACGCTGGTATTGCTTGGCTCATTTGGAGCTAATATTCTTACTAATTTTTATTTTTTAATCTAAGTTGTAAGAAGCTGGCTACCATCCCAGAGCACGGAAGGGGAAAATAATAAGGAAAAGAGGAGAGAACCAAAGCATATGAAGAGCCTGCTCTGGGCACTGTTCCCATTGCTTTTGTACATTTTGTCCCATTCAGTCCTCAGAAAGACCTGAGGAGGTGGGTGTCACCATTCCCTTTTCACAGAGAAAGAAGCTGAGCCCCAGAGATGTGAGGGTGCCCCCTGGAAGCAGGTGTGGTTCCAGCGCGCACCAGGCCCCTCCCCTCCTCCCCCTGCCACACCCGCTGGTTTCTTGCTTCATGAATGGAACACGGGGTGGAATCCAGGCAGAGGAGGGATGGGAATCAGGAGGCCTGCCCAGATTTCTCCCCCAGCTTGGACTAGCTCCTGGGCTGGGAGTGGGAAGGCCCTTCCCAGCTGGTGGTGGAGCATGAAGATGATTCCCTGTGGGGTGCAGACCAGGATTATTGCACTGTTTTATTCACCCCACCACCTGATCGGGGATCCAGGCACTGTGCTTGTACCAGGGATGTAGAGGTGAGAAAGGTACAGTCTTTCTGGGACGAACAGATGCTCCTGAAATCCAGGGAGGCATGGGCGCCTGGCTGCACTTCGGTGACGCGCCACCCAAAACTAACCCTCTGAGGCAGCGGTTCTCAACCTGTGGGTCACGACTCCTTTGGGGGTCGAACGACCCTTTCACAGGGGTCGCCTAAGACCATTGGAAAACACATATTTCCGATGGTCTTGGGAACCGAGACACCGCTCCTCTATCCGTCTCCAGGCGGGTCCGCCCACATGCAGATACGCCCACATACAACATGAGGAACTGTATTAAAGGGTCGCAGCATTAGGAAGGTTGAGAACCACTGCTAACAGTTTCCAGGGAAGCAAACACCACGAAGGAAAAGGCCAAAGAACCCACTGATTTCCTGAGTTGGGAGAGGAGATCAGAGGAGGCAGGATGACTGGGAAGGAGAAAGGCTTCGGGGGAGTGGGAGAGAGAGCCTGGGTTTTGCAGATGCGATTGAGCCCTTCACCACGATGCCCTTGCTTGAGCTCTTACCCGTGCTGGATCCTGGAAGGGGTCTCTAGTTGCTTATCTTTACGGTGAGGAAATCGAGGCACATACAGTTCAGGTAGAGAAAGATGGGTGATGACTGGCCCCACAGGGCTGGGGTGGGGAGAGACTGGAGCCGGTAATAGCCGGCTGAGCAATGTACATGAGGACAAGAACCCACCTGGGCAGGAGGGGCACTTCCGTGAGGCCCAGAGATGCTGAGAGCAGTCTTTCTGCTGCGATCCTGGAGGTCCTTGCTCGTCAGGGCGTGATGAGTGTGCTGGTCAGGACTCTGCTTTCCAGTAACAGAAACCCACCAGGTTAGCTCAGCCAAGGGCAGGGTTCATATGAAGACCGCAGGGAGTGGCTGCCTCGGGCAATCCCAGGGCACTGGTTCAGCCTGCCCACACGACCCTACGTGGAAATGGCCTTGTCTAAACCTTAGTAAGAGGGCAGGGAGGCCGGAGTGGGGTGAGAGGCTGGTCAGTGGAGGAGACCAGGTGGGCAAGATGGATAGCAACTGGACCCCAGAACCTTGCAAAGCCTGGGGAAGGGTTTGTTCTGAGGGTGGCCAGGAACCACTGGAGAGTAACAGTCCAATTCATGTTCCTCAGCGATCACTCTGGCTGCTGCCTGGATGGTGGCAGGGGACAGGGAGACAGCTGGGAGTCCAGCTGACACACGCAGCCACAGTCCGTTGAGAAGGACAGTTGTGATGGCTGATTTCATGTGTCCACTTGTCTGGGCTGCACTAGCAATTGTGTGTTTGGTCAAGTGCCAGTTTCGAAGTTGCGGTGGAGGCATTTCTTAGGTGACGAACATTTACAATCAGTAGCCTGGGTGAGGCAGGTCACCCTCCGTGATGAGGGGGCGCCTCCTCCAGGCAGCAAAGGCAGGTTCACTGAGGAAGAAGCAGTTCTGCCTCAAGAGGGCAGTGCGAAGACCCTGCCTGCTCCTGGCCGGCCCGGCCCGCCCTGCAGAACTGGCCTTGAGGCTGCAACATCCACTCTTCCCCAAGTGTCAGCCTGCCAGCTCGCCCGATACACTTTGGACTCGTCAGTCCCCACAATCAGATGGACCGATTCATGTAATAAACATCAACCTCTCCCCCCCACCCCCATTGGTCTGTTTCTCTGGAACATTCTGACCAATCTGGTCATTTATTGAGTGGGTGCTGGCTTTGCTAATGGCCCATGTTCTGGGTCCACCCTCAGGCTGCATTTTATGAGTTGGATTTACTCTCGGGTTCAGGGCCGGTAGGTGAGGAGGGAAGCTCAGGCCCACCTGCCACGGAGTTTGCGGTTGGTGGGTTCCACAGCCGCACACAGAGGAAACAGTTAGAGACCCTTCCAGGCAGGATTTGATTCCATGCGTGGAGCAGATAGCTCCTGCCCATGAAGCTGGCCCCCTGCAGTAGGCCTCGAGTTCTGTTCTGCAACTTACCTCGCGGGAAGGGAACCAGAAGTCACCCTGGGAAGCGCTGCGTCCCAGCCTGGGCTGCACCTGGAATCACCTGGCGGAGGCTGGGAAGACACCCCCTTGGCGTCTGAACGCCATTTGGTCTGAGATCTGGCCTGGGCATCTGGATGTTGCAAAGTTCCCCAGCTGGAGTTGGGAAGCATTCATTGTCTTAGGACATCTGGATGGATGAGATCAGGTGCCTTTCACCTGGAAAGTGAGGAGGGATCTAGGGGAGGGGTCAGGAAGCTATGACTTCCAGGCCATAGCCTGCCTGTGCCTGTTTTTGTAAATAAAGTTTTATTTGGACTCGGCTACATGCATTTGTTTATGCATTGCATTTGGCTACTTTTGTTAAAACAACAGAATTGAATGTGGTGACAGAGACTATCTGGCCTGCAAAACGTAAACTAGTTACTATCTGGCTCTTTATAGAAACAGTTTTCCAATCCCTAAAGCAGGGATGAAGAGTCTTCAGGGATGTGGGTGGTGTGGGAGAGGCTTGGCCACCTGTAGAGGAGAGCCGAGGTCCCTCTGGTTGAGATACGGCCTCGGGAGCCTTCTCAACACACACAGGCTGTCCCCACCAACGAACAGCGAGGGCACACAAACTGAAACCTTTCTGCTGCGTAGTGATATTTCCTGTTGCATTGGAAGTTTGACTCTGCATGGCGACCGGTGTGCAGCTCACCTGTTGGATTCTACAGTTGGTGCAGGGGTGGAGCAGTGAATTCTTTTCACTGGTGACACTCCTCTCAGAACTGAAAATTGTCGTCTTCTGTGACAATGGCATTGAAGGAGAGGGACTCCGCCAGCAGGGGATGCCCGGGCAGCCCTTGGGGAGGCTGCAGCTCCTGGCGGCATCATAGGGCTCCTGCCTCGCCCCTTCTTCTTATGGGGTTCGCACAGATGAGCAATTCCAGTCACTTCTGGGGTCACACTTACTCCCCCCCCCCCCACACACACACACACTCTGGATACACTCTTTGAATGACAGGCAGTGCAGCGATATGACCTTGGCCTCCTGCAGCTTCCCTTCCCCTGGGCCGTAGGAGACACTGCTTACTGCAGGATCTTCCCTGCTTGCTGAGGGCCTTCCTGGGCACCACATGGCCGGGAGAGCTGACTGCAGGTCTGCGAGGGAGACCTGGTAACCCAGTGGATTCTCATACTGGTCATCTGATCGGTTAGTCAACCAACAAGCACAGGGGTCTCGGGACACAATCGTGCCCAACACGGACATGACTTCTGAGTTGCTGAACTAGTCTCATGGGGGAGCTGCCCATCGATAAACAGTCCAAGTGCTTGTACGGTGACCCCCATGGTCAGTGCTGATCGGCTGTGTGAGGACTGCCGCCTTCCACACCTCCGCCCCAGACATGCAGACCTATGTTCCCAGAACGAGCTAAAGGCCCTGAGAAGTCCTGAAATGAAGTAAGCTCTTTGCCTTTCCTTAAACCCCAGCTCTCCCTGAATTTCCCAGCCTTTGCTCACCATGGCACACGCTGAAAAAATTACTCCGTCCAAGTAACCTGTGGAATGGCTTTCTGTTGCGCAGATCACACAGCCGAGAAGTGCTGCCTGCACCCAGGGGTGCTCGAACCAGCCACTGGGATGCCCCAACGAGACTCTGGCCCTTGTGTTTCTATTTACTTTTAATGTATTCTTTGTAGCTTTAGAATGTTCATGTTAGATAGTTGGTAAGTAGGTTCTATGTGTTATAAATAAATATGTATCTAGGAGATGCTGCTCAAAAATATTTTTTAAAAGATTGTTTTTAGAGCAGTTTTAGGTTTACAACAAAACTGAGAGATAGGTGCAGAGAGATCTACCCTCTGCTCCCACACAGGCACAGCCATTATCAACATCACTCACCAAGGTGACCCTGCACTGGGGTTTCCTCTTGGCATTTTACATCCCGTGGGTTTGGAGAGCGTATCGCTGGGATCATACCGTATGTCGCCTGGGTAGATTGGCTTCTTCCAGTCAGTAATGTGCATTTAGGTTCCTCCACAGCTCATTTCTTTTTAGTTCTAAATAACACTCCATTGCCTGGATGCACCGTACTTTATTTGTTCATTCACCTCTGAAAACATTTGGTTGGTTCCACATTTTGGCTGTTACACATAAAGCTTCTATGGACATCTGTGTGCAGGTTTATGTGTGGACACGTTTTCAACTCTTCGGGGTAAATGCCAGTGGCGTGGTTGCTGGGTCACAGGGTAAGAGTATGTTTAGCTGTGTAAGAAAACACCAAAATGTCTTCGAAAGCGGCTGTACTGTTTTGCGTCCCCACCAGCGACGGAAGAGAGTTCCTGTTGCTCCACATTCCGGCCAGCATCTGCTGCTGTCACTGTCCTGGACTTTGGCCATGCTACTAGGCATGTAGTGTTATCTCGTTGTTCTAACTCATGTTTTCCTGACGAGGCACGATGTGGAGCATCTTTAACACGCTATGTGTCATCGGGTATCTGTTTACTGAGATATCTTCCCAAGTGTTCAGCCTGTGTTTTTAATTGAGTTGTTAGTTTGCTTATTGTTGAGTTTAAGTGTTCTTTGTATATTTGGGGTAACAGTTCTTTATCACATGTGTCTACAGATATTTTTTCCAGTCTGTGGCTTGTCTTCTAATTCTCTTGACACTGTCTTTCACAGAGCAGAGTTTTTTTTTAATATATATACTTTTTCTTTATTGATTTTTTAGACAGAGGAAGGGAGAAGGAGAGATAGAAACATCGATGAGAGAGGACATCGATTGGCTGCCTCCTGCATGCCTCCCACTGGGGATCGGGCCCATAACCTAGGCATGTGCCCTGACCAAGAATTGAACTGGTAACTTCTTGGTGCATGGGTCGACGCTCAACCACTGAGCCACAGCGGCCGGGCCAGAGTTTTTAATTCTAATGAAGTCTAGTTTATAATGATCTTCATGGATTGGGTCTTTGGTGTTGTACCTGAAAGGCAGCGCCATGCCCAAGGCCTCCTAGGTGTTTCTCTCGAGTTATCTTCTAGGGGATTGATAGTTTTCATTTTATATCTAGGTCTGTGATTCATTTTGAGTTAATTTTTGTGAAGGGCTTAAGGTCTGTGTTTAGATTCTCCTCCTCCTCCTCCTCCTCCTCCTCCTCCTCCTCCTCCTCCCCCTCCTCCTCGTTCAGAATTTCCAGCACGATTTGTTAAAGAGACTATCTTTGCTCCTTTGTCAAAAATCAGTTGACTGTACTTACGGGAGTCCGTTTCTGGGCTCTCCACTTTGTTTCATTGATCTATTTATCTATTCTTTCGCCAATATCACAGCGTTTCTATTACTGTAGTTTTATAGTAAGTCTTGAAGTCAGGTAGCATCAGTCCTCCAACATTATTCTTTTCCTTCAATATTGTGCTCAAAAACTTTTTAGCAAAAGGAATGCTTAATTCCTTCCAGCCTGAGGTTTTTTCATTTCTGTCTCTTAAAAATCTCATAACACCCTACCGCCAGGGATGGCAAACTACAGCCTGCAGGCCAGTCTCTTTTGTAACTGGGTAGATTTTTGGTAAATTGAGTTTGGCGCACAGCCAGGCACATTGGTTTATGTATTTTCTGTGCCGCTGTCATGCCGCAACAGCAGAGGCGAGGTGTCCAACCAAGGCTCTATCTCTTACAAAGCCTGAAATATTTACTGCCTGACCCTTTACAGAAATCTGTGCCCAGCCCTGCCCTAATGAATCTGTCTTGGACACCCACTGACCACCTCATTCTGAGCCAGTGCTGGGCCAGCTTTCGGTGACCAGCACACCCACCCCTTTCATATGCCACAATCTGTGCCCCGGGTTAGTTTCCTTTGTATCCCATCACACTTGAGTTGTCAGATGTACTCACAACCTAATTGATTTACTCTTACTCCATGGGCAACAGGGATTCAGAAATACTGAGGTGACTCGGACTAAACATATCTTTTCTCGATCATGTGGGCAAAGCCCCCGAGCCTCACGATTGTAGCCATGAATTCCAAGGACTGAGGAATGATTCTTCTTTGCACCAAGTCAGCCTTTTCAAAATCAATGCAGACGAACGGACTTGGGAGGAGAAACAGCACACAGTCGCTCGCGGGAAACGGTGAGCACCATCGAGCAAACGCCTGCTCGCTTTTCCGTCCTGCCTTCGTTGGCATTCTGGGCCGTGCAGGTTATCCCATTCAGCTGCCTCCAGAGGGCCTGTGCGTGACCCCGATTGCGTTGGCCTTGACCACGCAGGCCGAGGCTTTGTTTTGTTAATTTAACATCCAGTTATAATGAAACAATGGCATTGAAGGCTTGAGTTTTAAAAAGTGTTGATACTATTCTGCGAAGCGCTTGGGTCTGTGGAAGATGAAGACCTTGCTTAACAGAGAGCTGTGGAGGAAATCCTGCTGACATGTTACCTAACAAGCAGATCCCTTTAGGAGAAGGGGCCTCTCCCTGGGTGTGGGCAGTTCATGAGCCAGTCAAGGTGCTTCTGACTGGGAAGGTGCTCCCGTGGTTGATGCTTCAGCAGAAAGGTATGATTTCTTTTGTTTCTGGGTGTCATGTCACAGTAAATTGTGCTTTACAAAATGGCTGGGAGTGGAATGTGTTCACTTGAGTTTTTGTTTCTGTAAAGGTTTGGAAATAATCACTGTTTAAAAAGTGGTTATTTTGTGATCAGTTTTCTTATGAGGCATATATTTCTATATAATAAAATGCAGTTCTTTAGCATGTAAGTCAGTGAGTACTGACAAATGAACACACCTGAGTAACCCACACTTCATCAAGACAGAACATTTCCAGTAACGCAGAATGTTCTCCTGTGTCCCTGGCCAGAGTGTCCCCACCTTCCCTCCCAGCAGCAACCCCCTGCTGCTGTCACTATTGCCTGTTCTAAAACTTCACATGAAAATGGGGTTGCACACACGTACTCTTTTGATTCTGGCTTCTTTCACTTAGAATGTGTTTGAGATCCATGCATATTTTGAATGTGTCAGTAATCTGCTCCTGAGTAGTAATCTGTTGTATGACTATATCAGAGATGTGTTTACCCTTACATCTGTTGGTGGACATTTGGGTTGTTTCTCATTTTGGCTATTGTAAGAGGGCTTTCATGAACATTCACACAAATATGTTAGTGACATATGCTTTCATTTCTCTTGGATAAATACCCAGTTGTGGAATTGCTGGGTCATAGGGTCATATGTATTCAACTTTACAAGAAACTGAAAATGGTTTTTCAAGGTATTGTTTTATATTTCCATCAGTAACATATGGGATTTCTGGTTACTTCTTGCCAACATTTAGTATTTTCAGAAATTTTAATGTTAGCTGCCCTAGTGGGTATACAATTGTATCTGGTTCAAGTTTTATTTTGCACTTCCCTTATGAGTAGTGATGTTGAACACCTTTTGATTTGCATATTGATCATTTATATACCTTCTTTTGTAAGGTATCTGTTCAACTCTTTTGCCTGTATTTTCATTGATTATTTAAATTGAGTTATAGGTGTTCTTCACTTATTCTGGGTTCAAGTCATTTGTCAGATGCATATTATGAATACTATTTTCTTAACAATGGCTCTATTTATTTTAATAGTAGTGAATTTGATGATCAGAAGTTTTGAATTTTTATAAAATCCAAATTATCAATTTGTGTTTTCGATGTCCTAAGAAAGCATTGCCTACCTGAAGGCTACAAAGATAGCTGTCATTTTTTGAACAAGAATTATGGATTTAGCTTTTACATTTTAGTCTATCATCCAGCTTGAATTCATATGTGTATGTTGTAAATTATGGGTTGAGGATGTTGTTTTCATATGATTTGTCATTTGTTCCAGCATAGTTTGTTCAAAATACGTTCCCCATTGAGTTATCTGGGCATCTGTATTGAAGATCAGTTGATTGTAGGAGGACCCAAGGTGGCAGCGGAGCAGGTGGGTGTTGCACTCATCTCTTTCCAGGAAAAACTGGAATTACAACTGAAATACAGAACATTCAACCCAAATAACCAGCTGAAGACTAGCTGAAGACAAATCTTATAACCAAGGATATACAGAAGAAGCCACATCAAGACTGCTCCAAGCAGGTTGCTCAGGGCCAGTCACAGGCAGCATCTGACATTGGCCAGCACTAGAGTCCCTCTCAAGAGGTCTCAGAACCAACACACCCAGAGTCCAGCTACAGACAACATCAAAGCAGGATCCTATTAGTTTCACAAGCAATATATCCAAAGGGAAATCTAGGCAGGCACCAGACCCTAATGAGGTGAATTCTGCCTTGGGTGGTCAGTACCTGCTTAGCAACTCATACACTGTGATAGCAGTTAATCCTCACAGTCAGCAACCTGAGGGTTGACCCCAAGCATGAACAAGCCAATAGCAATCAAGCGTCAGTTACAACAGGAGGGCCTACATAACCCACACAAGGAACATTCCTAGAGCACCCAGCTCAGGTGATCAAGGAGTCTGCACCACAGGGTCCCAAAGGACACCTACTACATAAGGCCACTCCTGCCAAGACTGGGAGTCATAGCAGATCTACCTAATACATAGAAACAAACATAAAGAGGCAGCCAAAATGTGGAGACAAAGAAACATGTCCCCAATGAAAGAACTGGAGAAATCGCTAGGAAAAAAAGCTAAATGAAATGGAGGCAAGCAATTTATCAGATATAGAGTTAAAAAAAATGGTTATAAAGATGTTCAAGGAACTTAGTGAGAACTACAACAGTATGAAAAAGGTCAAAAAGGTCATAGAAACCATAAAAAAGGACCCATCAGAAATGAAGAATACAATATCTGAAATAAAGAATACACTGGAAGGAATAAATAGTGGGTTGGATGAAGCAGAGCATTGAAACAATGATTTGGAAGACAAGGTAGCAGAAAACAGACAATCAGAAAACACCCAAGCAAGAAGAAAAAAGAATTTTAAAAAATGAGGATAGTTTAAGGGATCTCTGAGACAATATGAAATGTAACAACATCCACATCACAGGGATACCAGAAGGAGAAGAGGGAGAGCAAGGGATTGAGAACCTGTTTGAAGAAATGACTGAAAACTTCCCTAACCCGATGAAATAAAATGAAACACAAGCCCCAAAAGTGCAGAGAGTCCCAAACAAAATGAATCCAAAGAGGCCCACACCAAGACACATCATAATTAAAATGGCAAAGGTTAAAGACAAAGAAAGAATCTTAAAGGCAGCAAGAGAAGACGTCAGTTACCTACGAGGTGGCTCCCATAGTACTGACAGCTGATTTCTCAGCAGAAACATTTCAAGCAAGAAGGGATTGGCATGAAATATTCAAAGTGATTAAAAGCAAGGACCTATAACCAAGACTACTTTACCCAGCAGGGCTAGCATTTAAAATTGAAGAACAAATAAAAAAGAAAGGAATTTTTCCCAGACAAGAAAAAGCTAAAGGAGTTCATTACCACCAAACCAGCATTAGAAAAAATGTTAAAGGCTTTCTTTAAGAAGAAAAAGAAAAAGGAGAAGGAGGATGAGGAGAAGGAGGAGAACAAAGAACAGAGGAAAATAGTTAAAAGAATAAAATGGTGCCCTGGCCAGTTTGACTCAGCAGTTGGAGCATCAGCCTGAGGACCAGAGAGTCCTGGGTTCGGTTCCCGCTAGGGGCATGTACCAAAAAAAAAAAAAAAAAAAAAAGAATAAAATGGCAATACATATGTACCTGTCAATAATCACTTTAAATGTAAATGGATCAAATGCTCCAATCAAAGACATATGGTAGCTGAATGGATAAAAAAAACATGACCTGTATATATGCTGTCTACAAGAGATCCACTTCAGAATGAAAGATACACACATACTAAAAGTAAAAGGATGGGAAAAGATATTTCATGCTAATGGAAATGAAAAGAAAAAAAAATCTGGGGTAACAATACTTATATCAGACAAAGTAAACTTTACAACAAAGGCTATAGTAAGAGACAAAGAAGGACACTGCATAATGATAAAGGAAGCAATCCAACAAGAGTATATATCCTTATAAACATTTATGCATTCAACATAGGAGGACTGAAATATGTAAAGCAAATCTTGATGGATATAAACGGAGAGATTAACAGTAATTCAGACATAGTAGAGGATTTTAACACTTCATTGACATCAATGGATAGATCTTCCAGACAGAAGATCACCAGCAATAAGCAGCCTTAAATGACATACTAGTTCAGATGGATTTAATCGATATCTTCAGAGTGTTTCACCCCAAAGCAGCAGGATATACGTTCTTTTCATGTACACATGAAACATTTTCTAGGATAGACCACATGTTAGGACACAAAACAAGTCTCAAGAAATTCAAAAAGATTGAAATCATATCAAACATCTTTTTTCTCTGACCACAATGGTATCAAATTGGCCAGTATGGCTCAGTAGTTAGAGCATTGGATTAAGCACTGAAGGGTCATGGATTCTATTCCCAGTCAAGGGCATGTACCTGGGTTGCTGGTTTGATCCCCAGCCCTGGTCAGGGGCATGCAGGAAGCCAACAATCGATGTCTCTCTCTTACATCGATATTTCTCTCTCTCTCTCCGCCCCCCCCCTCCACTATCTCTAAAAATCAATGGAAAAAATATCCTCTGGTGAGGATTATCCAAGAAACCAAACCAAAACAAATAAAAAACACTGAAAAATACACAAAGACATGGAAGCTAAATAACGTTACTAAACAATGAATTAGTTAACAATGAGATCAAAGAAGAAATCAAAAGGAACCTTGAAACAAATGAAAATGAGAACATAGCTCAAAATCTATGGGACACAGCGAAGGCAGTGTTAAGAGGAAAATACATAACATTACAGGCCTATCTCAAGAATCAAGACAAAATTCAAATAAACAATCTGACTTTATACTTAAAAGAACCTGGAAAAGAACAACAAACAAAGCCCAAAGTGAGTAGAAGAAAGGAAATAATAATGATCAGAGCAGAAATAAATGAAATAGACTCTTTAAACAAACAAACAAACAAAAACAACAACAAAAATAATACAAAAGATCAATGAAACCAAGAACTGGTTCTTTGAAAAGATAAATAAGACTGACAAACCTTTAACCAGACTCATCAAGAAAAAAAGAGAGAGGGCCCAAATAAATAAAAGACATGAAAAAGGAGAAGTAACAACTGACACCAAAGAAATACAAAGAATTCTAAGGAAATATTACAATTATATACCAACAAATTGGACAATCTGGATGAAATGGATAAATTCCTGGAAATATACAATCTTCCAAAACTGAATCAGGAAGAATTAGAGAATCTGAATAGACAGATTACAACTAATGAAATTGAAGCAGTAATAATAATAATAATTAAAAAATCCCAACAAACAAAATTTAAGAGGAGGGAAGACTCCCATGCTCATTTCACGAGTCCAGCATTATCCTAATTCCAAAACCAGATCAAGATACTACAAAGAAAGAAAATTATAGGTCACTATCCTTGATGAACTTGGATACTAAATTCCTCAACAAAATATTAGCAAACAAGATCCAGCAATAAATTAAAAAGACCACACACCATGATCAAGTGGAATGTATTTCAGGGATGCAAGGTTGGTACAATATCTGCAAATCAATAAATGTGATACACCACATAAACAAAATGAAGGCTAAAAACCACATAATCATATCAATAAGTGCAGAAAAAGCACTTGATGAAATCTAATACCCATTCATGATAAAAAACAAACAAACAAACAAACAAAAAACCTCTCAGCAAAATGGAAATAGAGGGAACATTTCTCAATGTAATAAAGTCCATGAATGACAGACCCACAGCCAACATCAAACTCAATGGGCAAAAATTACAAGCATTTCCCTGAAGATTGGGAACAAGACTAGGGGAATCTCTGCTTTCACTACTCTTATTCAACATAGTACAGGAAGTCCTAGCAACAACAATCAGACAAGAAGAAGAAATAAAAGCCATCCAAATTGGAAAGGAAGAAATAAAACTGTCATTATTTGCAGATGACATGATACTGTATACAGAGAACCCTAAAGATTCCACCAAAAAACTGCTAGAACTGATAAATGAATTCAGCAAAGTAGCAGGATACAAAATAAATATCCAGAAATCAGTTGCATTTTTATACACCAATAATGAACTATTAGAAAGGGAAACTAAGAAAACAATTCCATTTACAATTGCATTAAAAAAAAAACAACAAAAAACCTAGGGATAAACTTAACCATGCACTCAGAAAATTATGAGACACTGAAGAAAGAAATTGAATAAGATACAAATAAGTGGAAGCATGTACCATGTTCATGGACAGGAAGAAGTAATATAATTAAAATGTTCATACTACCCAAATCAATCTATAAATTCAACACAATTTCTATCAATATACCAATGTGTATTTCACAGAACTAGACACAAATATACCAAAAATTTATATGGAACCACAAAAGACCCCCAAATAGCCACAGCAATCATGAGAAAGAAGAACAAAGTTGGAGGAGTCAAATACCTGATATTAAACTCTACTACAACATCATAGTAATAAAAGCATCAGGGTACTTGTTGAAGGCCTTGGTGGGTGGGAGTAGGGTAGAGGGGGTTAATGGGGGGGAAAAGAGGGGACATCTGTAATACTTTCAACAATAAAGAATTTTAAAACTCAACATGGTACTGGCATAAAAACAGATATATAGATCAATGGAACAGATAGAAAGCCCAGAAATAAACCCATGCCTTTATGGTCAATTCATATTTGACAAAAGAGGCAAGAACACACAATGGGGTAAAGATAGTTGAATCAATAAATGGTGTTGGGAAAATTGGACAGAAACATACAAAGAAAATGAAACTAGACTACATTCTTATACCATACACAAGAATAAACTCAAAATGGATTAAAGACTTAAATGTTAGACTCTAAGTCATAAAAATTCTAGAAGAAAACATAAGCAAACAATGAAATCTCAGACATCTCTTGTAGCAAAATTTTTTCTGAGATTTAGCCTCAGGCAAGGGAAACAAAAGAAAAAACACACAAATGAAACTACATTAAACTGAAAAGGTTTTGCACAGCAAAGAAACCATCAACAAAATGAAAAGACAACGCACTGAATGGGAGAACGTATTCACCAGTGATAAGGGGTTAATATCCAAATTTTGTAAAGAACTCATACAACTCAACACCATGAAAATAAACAATCCAATTAAAAATGGGCAAAGGGTCCAGCTAGTGTGGCTCAGTAGTTGAACATCGACCCATGTACCAAGAGGTCACTTGTTCGATTCCTGGTCAAAACACATGCCCAGGTTGTGGGCCCGATCCCCAGTAGGGGGCATGCAGGAGGCAGCTAATGCTCAATGTCACTAAGCATCAGAGAAATGAAGATTAAAACTTCAACGAGATATCACCTCATACCTGTCAAAATGGCTATCATCAATAAATTCACAAACAGCAAATGTTGATGAGGATGTGGAGAAAAGGAAACCCTTGTGCCCTGCTGGTGGGAATGCAGATTGGTGCAGCCTCTGTAGAAAGCAGTATGGAGTTATGTCAAAAAATTAAAAATGGAATTGCCTTATGACCCAGCAATTCTGCTTCTGTGAATATACTTGAAGAAATCTGAAACACTAATTCAAAAGAATATGTGCACCCATGTGTTCGTTGCAGCATTTTTACAACAGCCAAGATCTGCAGACAGACCAAGGGTCTAACAGTACATGAATGGATAAAAAAGCTGTTGTACATTTACATGATTAAATACTACTGGACCATAAAAAAGAAGAAAATCTTACCCTTTGCGACAGCATGGATTGACCTGGAGAATAGTATGCTGAGTGATATAAGTCAGTCAGAGAAAGACAAATACCATATGATATCACCTATATGTGGAATCTAATGAACAAAATAAACTAATAAAATAACAGACTCAGACAGAGAACAGACTGATAGCTGTCGGGGAGTGGGGAGGGGGGTTGGGGACCTGGGTGAAAAAGGTGAAGTGATTAAGCAAAACAGCAAACAAACTCATAGACACAGAGCAGTATGGTGATTACCAGAGGTAAAGAAGGGTAGGGGGAGGTAGAAGAGGGTATGGGGGGATAAATGGTGATGGAAGGAGACTTGACTTGAGGTGGGGAACACACAATGCAAGACACAGATGATGTGTTATAGAATTGTACACCTGAAACCTATATAATTTTATAACCATTGTCACCCCAATCAATTCCGTAAAAAAAAAAAAAAAAGGTAAAATTATGTTTCTGAGTTACAAAGGAGGAAAGGCAAAGAAATCAGTCATCACTCATGATCAGTTAAAATGGATATTATGAGAAATGTTGCTTTATAATGATAAGAGGGAAAAAAAAGCCCTGACAATGAATTTTTCCAGACAACAGTAATATTTGCAATTTTCTTCTGGAAAAAAAAAGAAAAGAAATAAACCATTGTTTAATATTTAAAAAAAGAATAAAACAGAAAGTCAATTGACTGTATGTTTGTGGCTTTATTGCTGGACTCAGACTCTCTCTGTTCCATTGATCGGTTTGTCTCCTCTAATGCCAATGCCACTCTGTTTTGATTAATTAGGTGTATAGTAAGACTTAAAATCAGAAAATGTGAGTCCTTGGACTTGGTTCTTCTTTTTCAAAATTGTTTTCAATATTATAGATCCCTTTTCCTTCTATGTAAAACTTAAAATCAACTTGGCAATTCCTAGAAAAAAGCCTGTTGAGATTTTGATTGGGATTTTGTTGTTTTTTTAGATCTATTTGGGAAAAAAATAACACCTTAATGCTGAGTTTTCTCATCCTTAAGCACAGTATCTCTTTCTATTTATTTAAGCCTTTTAAAATTTTTCACAGCAATATACAGGGTGGGGAAAACGTGGGTTTACAGTTGTTCAAATGGAAAATAATACAATAATTAATAAATAATAATAAAAGAATAAACTCTGTGTTTTGCACACTCACAACTGTGAACCTACTTTTGCCCTATCCTGCATTGTAGCTTCCGGCAGACGTATTATATATGCTTTTTATAAAAGGTACACCTAAATATTTCATCTTTTTTATACTATCGTGTTATTTGGTCTTTCAATTTTAATTTTCAATTGTTCTTTGTTAGTATATTTAAATACAATTGATTTTTATATATTGATCTTGTTTCCTGTGATTTTGCTAAACTCATTAGTTAGAGTAGATTATGTAGATTCCTTAGGGTTTTACATAGGCAATCATGCTGTATGCAAATAGAGTTTTTTCCTTTCCAGTGCCTATGGCATTAACTTATTTATGTGTTCATTATACTGAATTTGCCAGGACCACCAATATAATTTGAATAGAAATGATAAGACATCTTTGCCACGCTCCTGATCTCAGAGGAAACATATTCAGTATTTCATCATGTATATAATGTCAGCTGCAGGTTTTTCATAAATGCTCTTTATCAGGTTGAGGACATTTTATCCTATTTTCAATTCCTGGGTTTTTTTTGATAAACAAAAGTTGAATTCTTTCAAATGATTATTATTTTTTTTTTTTTGCATTTATTTGGTCATATGATTTTTTTTCTTTATTCTGTTAATGTGGGTGAACTATGCTGATCGAGTTTTCAAATGTAAAACCAACCTTGAATTCCTGGGATAACCACAACTGGGTCATGAAGTATTATCTTTTTAATTATAGGTGAATTTGAGTCAATATTTTGTTAAGATTTTTACATCTATGTTAATGAGGGATATTGGTGTGTAATTAAAAAATATTCTTGTTTAATTTTGGCATCAGGATTATGCTGCCTTCAGTAAATACGTTCAGACATATTCCCTCCTTTAATTGTATAAGATCATTTGTATTTTTTTCTCATACATTTGACAGAGTTCATTATTTAAGGCATCTGAACCTAGAGTTATTTGTTTTATCATGGCTCTTAATAGTGAACTCAGTTTCTTTTGTATGTATAGGGCCAGTTATATCTTCTTGGGTCAGTTTTGGTAATTTCTGCTTTTCAAGGAATTTAACATTTAACTCAAGTTATCAAATATTGGCATAAAGTTGTTTGTAATATTCCCTTATCTTTTCATTATCTCTAGGATATATAATAATGTTTCCTCTTTCATTCCTAATGCTAATATTCTGTGCTTTCTCTTTTTATTCATTCATCTAGCTAAGGTTTTATAATTTTACTAACTCTTTTAAAGAACTAACTTTTAATATCAGTGATTTCCCCATCATGGTATTTGCTTTCTGTTTTATGGTTTCTGCTTTTATCTCTATTATTATATTTCTTCTTTTAACACTGAGTTTCATTTGTTCTTTTTTATCTTCTTAGGGTAGTATCTTAGCCTATTCCTCTTAAAATTTGCTTCTTTTCTACAAGCTCTTAATTCTGTAAATTTTTCTGTAAACTCTGTTTTAGCTATATCTCACATATATTGATGTTTTTTCATTATCATTCATTTCAAAATATTTTCAAATTTTCCATGTCACTTTCTTTCTTGACACATGTATTATTAAGTACTGTGTTGTTTAATTTCCAAATCTTTAGGGTTTTTCTAGACATAATCTTTTCTTAGATATCATTGATATTTTATATCATTATCATATATTATTTTCTAAAATTAGCCCATTGTTATCAGAGACAATACTATGTGGATTTCAGTCATTTTAAACTTATCGAGACTTGTTTGATGGTTCAGTTTATGATTCTGAAAATAATGTGTGCTCTGTAGTTGTTAGGTATGTAGTTATCTATATGTAGTGTTAGAATGGTATAGCTTTCTCTGTCCCTTTACTTTTTTTTTTTAATTCTCACCCAAGGATATGTTTATTGATTGAGAGAGAGAGAAAGAAAGAGAAAGAGAGCGAGAGAGAAGAGAAATGATCAGTTGCTTCCTATATGGACCCCAACTGGGAATTGAACCCACAACTTTTTTTGTGTATGGGACGACGCTCAACCAACCAAGCCACCCAGCTGGGCTGTCCCTTTACTTTTAATCTCTCTGTTCTTTGATTTTAAAGTAGGTTTCATGTAGAGAAAATACAACTTGGCCTTTTTTTATTTCCTCTCTGACAGTCTGTGTCTTTTAATTAGTGTGTTCATACCATTTACATTTAAAGTGATTATTGATATATTTGGATTTATATGTACTATATTTGTAACTGTTTTGTATTCACTGTCTTTGTTCTTTGTCTTTTTTCTTTTCTTCCTTGTTTTCTTTCTTCATTCCTTTATTTCTCTTTTTGGTCTTCTACTCCTTTTCTGGTTTGAATTGAGCATATTATATAACTTAATTTTCTCTCCTTTCTTAACATGTAAAATTGTCTTATGGTTGCTTTGTAGTTTGCAATATACATTTACAACTAATTCAAGTCTACTTTCAAATAACCCTGTACCACTTCATGGGTAGCAAATGAACCTTATAACAGAGTATTCTCAATTCCTCCCTCCTGTCCCTTATAACACTGTTGTTAATTTCACTTTTTTCCCATAAACTATAATCATCCAATAATTTGTTGACATTATTTTTATCAAACTGTTATTTTTCAGATAAGTTTAGAATAAGAAAATGAAATATTTTGTTTTACTTTTATTTATTCCTGCTATAACATTCTTATTTATGTAGATCATAGCTTCTGACCTATATCATTTTCCTTCTCTTTAAAGAATTTTTAACATTTTTTTTGCAAGGCAGGTCAACTTGCAACAAATTCCTTCCATTTTTTGTTTGTCTGAAGGGTCTTTATTTCTCCTTTGCTTTTAAAGGATAATTTAGGTTGGTGGGCTTTTTCTTTGAATACCTTAAGCATGTTACTGCACTTTCTTCTTCCTTGCATGGTTTCTGAAGAGAAGTCTGTTGGAATCCTTACCCTGTTTCTCCAGAGGTAAAGTGCCCCCTGCTCCAACCTACCCCCTGGTTTCTTTATTAAAAACATTTTTTTTTCTTTATTGATTTTTTTAGAGAGAGGAAGGGAGAAGAAGAGAGAGATAGAAACATCGATGAGAGAGAACATCGATTGGCTGCCTCCTGCATGCCCCCCACTGGGGATTGGGCCCACAACCTGGGCATGTGCCCTGATCAGGAACCGAACCGGCGACCTCTTGGTACATGGGTCGATGCTCAACCACTGAGCCACACCAGCAGGGCCCCCTGGCTCCTTTAAAGATTTTCTTTTAGTCTTTGACTTTTTGCTGTTTGAATATGATATGCCTAGGTGTAGATTTTTTTTTATAGTCATGTGCTTGGTGCTTTCTGAGCTTCTTGGATCTGTGGTTTGGTGTTTGTCATCATTTTGGAAACATTTCAGCCATTATTGTGTCAAATATTTCTTCCGTTTCTTTATCTCTTCCCCTCTGGTATTCCCATTACATATATGTTACACCATTTGTAATTGTCCCACAGTTCTTGAATGTCCTTTTTCTTTTTATTCCTCCATTTTTTACTCTTGCTTTTCAGTTTCAGGAAGTTTCTGTTGAGCTGTTTTTAGGTTCATTGATTATATCCTCAGCTGTGTTCAGTCTACTGATGAGCCAGCAAAAGCAGTCTTTATTTCTGTTACAGTGTTTTTGGTTTCTAGCATTTCCTGTTTATTCTGTTTTAGAATATCCATCATTATCCATTTGTTCTTACCTGCATTCTACTTTTTCCAGGAGTGTCCTGAGCATATTAATCACACTTGTTTTGAATTCCCAACCTGGTCGTCCCAACCACACCTGCCTTCTGCCCTCTCACAATGATGCCCTGCAGATGTGAGCACGTCCTGTGGAAATGACTCCCTGGGCTTGGATGCCGGCTCTGCTTATCAGCTGTGCAGTAATCTTTGCCCTGGTACCTGGATTCTCCAGGCCTCAGTTTCCTCATTTGTGAAGTGGGAATACTCATAAGATCTTTTTCATTGCGTGCTTAGAAAAATCAACACATGAAAGGAAAGTTAACTCATGAAAAGCACTTAAAATAATTTCTGGAACAAAGTAAGCATTCTGTATGTATGTTCCATGATGACGATGTTGATGATATTGAGGAGGATGATGATGATAATGCATGATAATAACGATACAGCCATTGTTATAGCATGCCCGCACACTCACATCTGAGGACCTTTGCCCTTGCTGTCCCCTCTGCCTGTGACGTTGCCCACACAGCTCACTTCCCCCCTTCCTTCAGTTGATGTGTTGGTGTCACTGGAGCAGTGAGACCTTCTCTGAGCCTTGAACAGAAAAACTCAGCCCTTCCCCTGCTACTTCCCCCTTCCCCGGCTTTATTATTTTTCTGTAGCAAGTGTGACTGTCTGACATATTACACGTTTACTTGTTATTGTTCTATGCTTTCCAGTCTCCTTCAACTGAAATGTAGGCTGCATGAGGACAGGGTCTGTCTTCGACTTTTTAAAAATTAAAAGGGTTTAGAAGTACTGTGCAGCTTCTTCGCTTCACGTTTTCCCAGAAAATTTAGTGACGTTGGGAGACATTTGTACAGCACTGTCACACCTGTGTGACAGCTGCCGCCGACGACACAGCCACCGCAAGGGTCACAGGACCAGAGCAGGCTCCCCGTGCAGGGAAGGCCCCCTGTCTGAGCCCCAGCCCTCTGCCCTGAGCCCCTGTGACGGTCCCGACTTTCTCTTTCAGTATGAATACTTCAATGCCGTGCTGATAAACGAGAGGGACAAGGATGGGAATTTCCTGGAGCTGGGGAAGGAATTCATCTTAGCCCCAAATGACCATTTCAATAACTTGCCTGTGAACATCAGTCTGAGTGACGTCCAGGTGCCAACGAACATGTACAACAAAGGTAGGCCTGGCGGCTGCTCCTTCCAGGGCCGGGAGGAGGCGGTGGGGGCAGGGCTGGCTGGTCTGGGGTATCGTGTCATTGTGAAAAACACAATTGGAGTGTGGGTATGTCAGCACGAGCTGGACAAGTGGTGAGTGCCTACTCTTCCTGGACCCTCTGGCTTGCTGTTCCCGTGCTGTTTGCAGGAAGCTCTCTGACGGGGCTTCTGCAAAGGGCCAGACAGTAAGTATCTCAGGCCTTGCGGGCCATACACTCTGCATCGCAATTGCTCGGCTCTGCTGTTCTGGTACAAAAGCATAGACAGCATGTAAGTCAGCAGATATGGCTGTGTTCCGAGAGAACATTTATCTACAAAAGCAGGTGGCTGGATTGGACCCGTGGGAGGTCCTTTAGTGACCCCTGGTGTCGTCTCTCTTCTTCCTCTATTCCTTGTAATGGTAGTTAGGTGTTCAGGAACTCCCGGGGTTGTGATGGAATCGGTTGGGGTCTTTCTCAGGGTACAAAGCAGCAGGGGCCTTACTGGGCCCTGTTTTCAGGCTTGTAGACCTCAAATCCAGTCTTCACATAGATTTTAGAGTTATTTTCCCCAAATTCCCAAATGCCCGTTTGAGTTGGGATTATCCTGGCCAAGGACTGGGCTCTGGCATCCAATGGACTCTGGTTAGACCCTGGGTTTCACCTCCTGCTGGCTGTGACCTTGGGTGCACCACCCCGTCTCTGGAGACCTGAGTTCCCTTTTCTATAGGACGTGGGTGATCATTGTGTCTACGTCATGGGGTGGTTGTGAGGACTGAACAGAGGATAAGAGGTCTAAGTTAACGATGCTCCCTTGTCATCGTCACCATCACTGAGTAGGATTTTGCTTTGCTCTGTCACACCTGGGAGGCTCTTAAACAAAGAGCCATCCCTCCAGAGAAATAATTCAGAAAGCGACGGCATCTTCAAAGTAAAAGTCTGCTGTATCCTCTACCACTGAGGTGTCAGAAATATAAGGGCCACTTTCCATCCCCCACCCAGGTTCGGTCTCATGTCCAAGGGCACTGTGGTCAGGAGAAGGGCGTCCTGCTCTTCCCCTTGTGGATCCTAAGCAAGTAGCTTTGTCCCCCCGAGCCTCAGTCCCCCTGCGGGATAAGGAGACCACCGCCCTCGGAGGGTTATGGTGAGGATGTAAAATGAAGTGGTGCAGTCTGAGCACACCAGTTGCTCACAGAAAGTGCTCAGTCATCTCAGCTGTCTTTGTGGGTACTGGGACATAACACGAGAATAAATTGCATTTCTAAATCGTTCTAGGTCGCTGTTGAAAGAGGTTGGTCAGTGATTAAAGAACCTCCTACTCAAGGTCTCTGGAGCATTCTTCTCAGGCCTGTTCTTTGTGGCTGGATACCTAGTGTCCTGTTTCCTTGGTTTACCTGGTAGCCACCCTCAGTGCTCAGTGGAGTGCTCCATTCATGAATGACTCTGACAGTTTTGGGGGCCGCATGGTGAAGCAGACACAGCCCCTCTCCTGAGAGGTTCGCACTTTACTTGGGAGACACACAGGTAATGAGATCATTAGTTAGTGGTCCCCTTTATGGAACGCTAGAGCCAGTGGGAGTGCCAAGGAGGGGACCCGGTCGCTCATTCATGTGGCGGCCACATATTTGTCCTTTTCTCTCTCCTTCTGGAGAAAGTGTTGTCCGCCTGACCCACCCCGCTGGGCTCTGGACTGGGCTCTGTCCCGTGAGCTAGTCTTCACTGTGGACTCTTCCTTCGAGGGCAAGTTCCTGAGAACCCGAGCCTCAGAGGGCTGAGCTCAGCTTCATCTGGTGGCTTCAGTCCTCCAGGGCGGTCTCGTCAGCTGGGAGGGAAAGACCCTTCTGTGCACTGTGGCTGGAGGAAAGCCGTCCTCTCAGCGTTAAACACACACTCAACTGAAGATGAAAAGTTAACAAGATTTTACAGAGCAATTTCAGATATAAAGCAACTCAGAACAGTCCTTTAAAATATGACAGCTGCTTCAAGGTTGCTCGAGCCGTTAGCACCATTATAGAGAGAGATTTAATTGCACCTTGAGCTTTAAAGGCATAATTGTACTTTTCGGTGGCAGCAAACCGTCAGGGACCAGCGCCGCCTTGGATCACACAGGCTGCGGAGTCGTGGCTGCGAGTCTCACTAGGCAGAATCCTAAAAGACAGGCAGGTTGCTCGAGCCGTGGAGGTAGGTGATATTTAAAGTCATTCTCAGCAGCCCTTGTGGGTGTGCCCACCGCCCGAACCCAGACTCACTGGTCCCCGAGCCAGGCTGTGGGGTCAGTTCGGCTCTATACCCTGTCTGGTCTCTGCTAGGCAGTGAGTAGCTGCCCAGGGGAGGGGACTTCAGGAAAATTCCTGTCTCCATTCTACCTAATTCAAACCAGCCCCAAACAGTCTTTTGCTTTTCGAGCTGCAAAAGTGTGTTTTATGTTTAGAGGACCCTCCAGCTCCGATCTAGTTATTGATGACATGGACTCAAAATACACGCTCAGAGCTTGGTCACTGGCTGCGATGTTCCTGGCTTAGACATCTTACTCCCTGCAGAGGAAAGCAATACAGGGCCATGCTTTCCTGGCAGCCTGGGCCCCGCGGGTCCACGGCAGAGTGGCTTGAGACTTGCTTGGGAACAGCTGTGTGCTGTGCTCTTGGGCACAACTTGTAGTCACAGATGAAGCTGCCTGCTTTCCGCAGTCTGCTGAAAAACCCTCGCTGGGACTCGAACCGGGCTGTTCAGCCAGGTCAGCACTTACCTCTGTGCTGAGACTTACGGTTCCGAGTCGGTGACGCGTGGGCGAGCTGTCCCACTGCGCACAAGGCTTCCGAGAGCCCTGTTCCTCGAGTTAGACATGTGTCCGAGGGTCCCCCGTGCTGCCTGGCGCAGCAGCTTCTTCACGACACCCCTTCAGCAGATACCGGGAGGGCGCTCTGGCACCCCGCCCGAGTCTCGCTCGCTGGGGGACTTCTCTGAGGACTCGCTGCTGAGGCTTCCGAGGTGACCAACTCCATCTCCTCTGGGAGGGGAGCATGGGCAGGATGCTTTCGTGAGAACCGCTGATGGTCTGGCGTGGACTCAGACGAAGCTTAACTCCTTTTTAAGTACTTTCTAGGATGAAGTGGCATAAAATTTACACTCACTCATATATATACACACATATGCACATATATACCTACACGCTTATTACATATGTGTGCGTATATCTGTGTGTGTGTGTTTGTATATGTGTATGTATGAAAGAACAATGCTCTATTCAAAACCTACCCCTCATTCCCCCGGTCTCCTCTGTACACCAGCTGAGCCCCCATTCTGTTCACTGACTATGCCTTTCTGTCCTCCATGATGTCTCATTTCTCTCCATTCCTGTGATCTCTGCCTCCCCTCTTCCTGCTTATTCAAAGGCTTGTTCTTAAAAACCAGCTCAATACAACCCCTTTAATTTCTTGGTCTTTTGTTGTGTAAGTGACTTCGGTTTATTTCTTTGTTCTAGCCTTGCTTTGTCTCAGAAGTACATTGCATGTATTTTTCCCTTCTCTTCCTGGAGTTCTCCCAGGGCAGGGACCCTGCTGATCCAGCCTGCTGTTCCCTTTGTCCCAGCACCATGCTCTTTATTAACTGGGTTTCCACAGATGTGGGATGAAGTGGGGACACCAACATACGTGCTTCCTGGGCTGTGGGAGGTCACCCCGAGCTGCAGTGTTCTCATGGTGTTTGCAAGCAGCAGAAGCATACCCTGGCTGATTGACATGGAAAACAAACATTTTGAAGGGACATTGGGTGGCTCATAGACGCTCCAAGAAAGCTAGATAGTAAGGCTTGGAAAATGGTAGGGAGGGCAGGTGGCCAGGGGCCAGAGCCATGCCCAGAGCCAGCCTGGTAAGGACCCCATCTTCATGACTTGTCCCTCCCCCCAGCACACCTGTGACTGTATAAAATGTCTGTGTGTCATTTCCTTATCCATAAATTGGAGATGATAATCCCAGGGACCTGCTTCAGGGGTTGTGGTAAGGATCAAACACTTAGAAGTATGCCTGGTGCATGGGAGAGCCCAGTACACAGCTTGGGCAGTTTCCCTCCCCTTCAGTCCTCAGCCTCCTTAGCTGTAAAATGGAGACAAAACACCACTGATCACATGGGATTGCCATGAGCACTGCAGGAATGATGCTCGTGTGGGCTGGGGTGCAGAGGCAGCCCACTGGTGTGGCTCTTGTCACCTGCTAGAGAGAAAAGAAGACCTGTGTCTTAGGGTTGCAGCTAGATAGCACAGGTAAGATAGCACAGGTAAGATAGCACAGGTAAGAGAGCACAGTAAGAGAGCACAGGTGAGACAGCACAGATAAGATAGCACAGTGAGATAGCGCAGGTGAGATAGCACAGTGAGATAGCGCAGGTGAGATAGCACAGTAAGATAGACAGGTAAGATAGCACAGGTGAAATAGCACAGTAAGATAGTACAGTGAGAGAGCACAGTGAGAGAGCACAGGTAAGGTAGCACAGTGAGATAGTACAGTGAGATAGCACAGGTAAGATAGCACAGGTGAGATAGCACAGTAAGATAGCACAGTGAGAGAGCACAGGTAAGATAGCACAGTGAGATAGCACAGGTGAGATAGCACAGGTAAGGTAGCACAGTGAGATGTACAGTGAGATAGCACAGGTAAGATAGCACAGGTGAGATAGCACAGTAAGATAGTGCAGGTAAGATAGCACAGGTGAAATAGCACAGTAAGATAACACAGGTGAGATAGCATAGTAAGATAGCACAGGTGAGATAGCACAGTAAGATAGCACAGGTAAGATAGCACAGGTGAGATAGCATAGTAAGATAGCACAGGTGAGATAGCACAGTAAGATAGACAGGTAAGATAGCACAGGTGAGATAGCACAGGTAAGACATGTGACCTCTCAGAAAACCCAGGACTTGGCAAATGCCAACACATTATGCTGTTATCATGACCATATTTGTTTTTTTGACTCTCACAGGCAATCATAGTTAAGACAGGAAGAACCCGAATCCAGAAGAAGTAACCACAGGTGCCCATTCTCCAGTGGTAGGGGCAGGATTAGAACCCAGCATTTTCATCAGTCATGTCCCTCAGCATGGTGCCGCCTCAGTGCCTGGGCTGCTGCTCCGGGAGCCATTTTTCTCAAGGGCAATCTATAAAGGAAAAGGCAATAATTTGCCTCCCAAATGTTTCTGTTTGAACATGCCCGAAACCCAAGAACTGCAAATAGACCAGGGTTTGGACTGCTGTCCTCTGTGTATTTCTTCTCGTGTGGCTGCTGAAGGACACACATGGACGCTTCTCTGGTTCTGAGCTGTTTTGGAGTTTTGGGCTACTCATCTGAGGGTCCCCCTTGTCCCATTTTGCTCCCACCTTCCTTCTCGCTGTGCAGTAACCGTGATGCTGCGGAGACAGAGGAAAGCCACTTGACAGAAGAGGAATAAAAAGGTGATGTCTTAAAAATGTGCCCATGGAGAACAGGAAGCACGAATGATTCCCTGATTTCCCGGGAGGTGAGCGGGGAAGAAGCAGCCTGCAGCAGGTGAACATTTTAGACCCACGCACAGAAGAGGCAGCTGACAGCAGCTTTCTTTTCAGCAGTTTTAGGCTGGAGGGAGGTCAGTGCAAATTGTAGAAGTTAATTGGTGTAATCGTTTGTATCATTTACAGCTCTGCCCTCATTTTATTCCCCTCAGCCCCGTGAAGGAGGTCAGGCAGTGTTCCCATCGCCCTTTTTCAGACAAAGAAACTAAAGGCCAGGGAGGGCAAATGACTTACTCCAGGTCACACAGGTAGGAAGGTCTGTCGAGGAAACCTCAGTTTCCTGACGACAAGTCCCCCATACTCTGCTGCCTCTCTGGGCGTGAGCTTGACAGAATAGGAAGCTGGTCCCTCAGGATCCCCTGGGGTCTAGAACTCAGCTACTCTGAGGTCACCTTGGGGTATGGGACTTTTTGCACAGGCCGAGACCTCCAGGCCTTGGGTTCCGCCACACTAAGTCCATCGCCAGCCTTCTTTCTGGAGCTTTAGCTTTCCTGGGTGCTACTGGGAATGGGGACAGGCTCCACTCTAGTGAGACCCCAGACCCACCTCCAGCATCTGTCTCCCTTGCTATCCTCTGGCTCTCTTTCCTTTCCACACCGTATCTCCCAGCCCAATAACTTCCCTGAGTTGAGATCCCCACAGTAACTGGGGAGAGCTTCTGACCTGTGCAGCCTGCCCATGTCAGCCCTGCAGACGTCCTGGAGTGGGCGGGGGTGGGCTGGCCCCCAGCGGTGGCAGCAGGAGCGCCACCCCGCTGTGGGAGTCAGAAAGGTGACCATGGGGCCGGGAGGGCTGGCCAGGTGGTGAGAGGCTGTGAGCCATCAGAAGATCATGGACGCATTGGGGACAGGTACAGTATGATTGGCAGCTTTCCTGAGAACAGGAGTGTGCGGGAACACTGGTCCCACCCACACTGAAGGAGAGGGCAGAAGGGAGGGAAGGAATCCGGGATGAAGAATGGGAAAACCCAGGGGAGAGGAATGGTGCCCGGTCCACTGGATGGCTGAGGTGAGAGCTCGTGGGCCTGGGTCCGAGAGAGCAACCGCCATTGAGCACAGTAGCTCCACGAGGGCAGGGACCTTACCTGCTTTGTTTTCTGATGATCTCTCAGCCCCAGCATGGTACCTAGCATATAGTAGGTGCTCAATAAATATTTATCCCAAGGTGAGTACATGATAGAGGAGTGCAATTTAAACAACCTTGCTACTTTGTTTCGACATGTGTGAAGAAGAGACACCTGAAATAACTCAGTCTCCACTCCCCCTCCTTAAGCAGTAACGGAGGGCACAGGGACAGCTGGCCTGCCTGGCGGGCACAGGGAAGGTGTGAACTGCAGGACACAGCCTAGGCCACCCTTTGATCTTCTAGACTTCGCCAGCAGGGCACCCAGGCAGGCAAGACTGGGCTGTGTGTGTGTGTGTGGGGGGGGCAGCCCCTGAGAATGAAACCAGGTCCAGGAAAAGGGACACCTGTCACCACCATTGCAGAGTGAGGGATCTGTCCAGTAGGTTCTTCTAGAGCCCAGGAAAGGGCAGCGGTCTGGCGAGTGGACGTGGGCCCCTGCGTGGGAGCAGAGTGCGTGCTGCCCGCAGGATGGGCAGGGCTGCTGTTTGGATTTGTCAGATGTCTCAACCTATTTTTCAAATGCTGGGTTTGATAAAATGCAAAGTGCATTTTGCCAAGCACTTTTCCCCTTAATTACATGTGTATATTTTAAGGGAAATTTAATCCATATGTTTCTGATTCGTTTACACGGAAATCATTAAAACGTTTTCTGAGAGTCATTTGACGTGTAAGAAGGCTCACGGACCTTTAAAAATGCTGCGTTTAAGTTTGTTTCTTTTTTGTTTTTCTTCCCTTTGCCTGTGAGAGAGAGGGGGGGAGAGAGATTAGGACTCTCTAAATGGTTTGTCTTCTCCTGGAATGCCGGACTGACCCGTTCAGAGCAGGCTCGAGTCCTGCTTTCGTGTCTGTCTCCCTGCACTCACTGACTGGGATGGTGCTGTGGTCCTAAGTGGGAATCAAGGGTCAAGATCAGAGCATCGGGCCTGAACACTCTGCCTTGGCCCTAGAGAAACATGCTAGGGAGCCTCCCAGCACGTGGCCCCGTGGCACCGACAGGCCTCCTAGGGCCAGGAGAACGTCCCCAACCCCGGTCCATCAGTGTGAGCACAACAGGACCAGACGTGTGTGTAAGACACACACAAGGTAATGCCACTAACGTGACTCCGTTGTTGTCTTCCTAAAGCATAATGTTCCTAGTTTTTCTCTTGTAGTTTGAAAACTATATCTTTGTGCCACAGAATAACTATCTCTGCTTTAAAATTCACCATCTGAGCAGCTGAGCTCACGTTCTTCAGGCATTCCTCACACCGGTGTTGTGTGCGCACGCACATGGCACCAGGGTAGGTCTGCCTGCAGGTGTGTGTGTCTACGCGCAGGTTCGTGTCTGCATTTCCTCAGAAGGGCTGTTCGTGGAAGGAGGATGCATGGGGCCCCTTAACCCTATGTTTGGGCTTATGTTTAGCCCAGAAGGTGCATTTGTTGAATGAATGAATGAATGAATGAATGAATGAATGAATGAATGAATGAGTTGATTGCTTATCAAGAGCGTGCTCTGTACTTGGCACCTTAGCTGCAGTGTCTGATTTACATGTTGTAGGCAGCAGCAGGGACTACCTCTTCCCCAGCTACTGTGAAAGAATTCCAGAACAAACCTTCCACAGCCTGTGTTCTAGAGCTGGGTCCTGACATAAAATGGGGTAAAACTCAAATGCATGAGTTTAGATGCTAGTGAATGGTTTCCTAAACATCAAGTGTGCAGGAGTGTATACCTCCCGCCCGAGCCTCTCTGAAACACGTGGGCGTTGCCCTGGGCCCTCCACCCAGTGCTGACCGGTGCACTGCCTGTCCTCTCCATCTGGTCTGTTTCCAGGCTTTGTCCAAAAGCATCAGCGAGTCTTGGAGTGTAGCAGACCTGGACTTGTATCACAATTCTGTGAGTACCAGCTCGGGGGACTGGGGAGAAACGTTCCACTCTCTGAGCCTCGGTTTCCCCATCTATAAGGTGTGACTGTTATTTTGAGCCTTTACAGGAGGCAAAGGTGCAGCACCCAGCGCAGGGCCTGGCTCGTGGAGGCACTTGATTGACACGCAGTCTCCTCATGCCAAACCAGTTTCCATCCCACGGCTCCCAGACGGGTTACTGACGTGGCCCCCTGCCCCAGACTCACTCTTCCCACGAGCATTGTTTGTAGGTGAGGTGTAAACACTCACAAACCATGCAGGTTCCCTGCTTTCTCACTGGCCAGCCATCTCCGCCGCCTGCATGCCGCATCCCAGGACACCAGCTCCCGAGTGGCCTTCCCTTGGGCTCTGCCCTCCTCCCAGCCCGCTCTCCCACCGCCCTGGCCAGACTAGCCCACGGGTGAGAGCTCAGCCCCACGGGTACCTTGTCTTTCCCTGTGGCCTCAGCTCTCCCCTCCAGAACAGTCACCTGCCCCTCCTGTGTGTCCCCACAGTACAGTGGTGTCACTTGCACTGGCTCATGTTCCTGGGAGACCGGGGCTGTGATTTTCTCATCCCCTTGGGAACCTAGCACATCGTCTGGGTTAGAAGAGGGTTTCCATCGATGTTTGTTGAACTGAATTCCATTCCGCTACATCACTACCTTGATTCTGCATTACTACATTACCACCCGACCCCACGTGACTGCGTTCCCACCTGACCCCTACGTGACCGCGTTCCCACCCGAACCCCGCGTGACCGCGTTCCCACCCGAACCCTACGTGACTGCATTATTACCTGAACCCTGAATTGCTACATTTTTACCTGGATCCTGCATTGTTACATTACTACCTGATTCCTGGGTTATTATAGGTCATTACAAATGGATATTTGTTTCTGCCTGTTGGTCTGTCAGTTCTACTTCTATTTGAATTTGATTTTCTTTGCTTGCTGTTGAAGACAGTAGTTTCAGATATATTATTAATGGGATAATACTACCTTCAAGATCTCTTCATTTGTTCGTATTTTTTAATCTCTCCCTAATCGTTTTCTCCAGAATAACAGAGATCTAGATGGAGGCTCGCAGTTGGGTAGGAGCTGAGTCTAGGCGGGGGTTCTGAGAGGAGGGCGGGCAGCGAGGGGCAGTGAGGAGCTGGAACCGTCGCTAAGCGGGGTTTGGCTTGTTGGTTGGTTTACCTGGTGTCTCTACCTTGGTGAAGTGTCACATTCATTGAAAAGAGCCCGAATTTGTCAGTGATCTACATTACTTAATGACTGCTTTCTGATCTGTGCCCTGATGGGGAGGGAGGAGGCTGGGCCTCCAGGATTTTGGAAGGACAGATGACCTGCAGTTGGCCCCAGGCCTCCTCAGCACCCTCCCTGGGATGCACCGGTCAGCCCGGGCCTTGTGCAAGGGTGTGTGGTCCCAGTGTATGACAGGCTCATTACCTCGATGCTGAGCCTTGTCGCCACAAAGGCTCAGGCTGCTGCCTGCTCGTGCCAGCAGCAGACGTTATGATAGCACCTATCTCCTGGGGGTTGTGAGGGTTAAAGGAAACAATACACTGTGTCAAGTCTTGGGCACCGTGGCTTGTATGTGGCCAATGCTTACTAAGCGTGACTCCTGTTAGTGTTGTTGTAACCAAGACAACAGTGAAAAGCCCACAGTGGCCTGGCTTATGCCTGGGAATATGTGTGACCCTGAACCAGGCAACATTATTTTTCCTCCTGCACGGTGGAAAATCCTTTCACCACTGGAAAGTCAATGAGCAGAAAATGGCGTGGAGCCAGAGCTGCTGCGGGCGTCTGGAGCCGGTGGGCATCCTCCGCAGGAGCCGCTCCGGGATGCTCGCCCTGCTTCCCTTGGCTCCTCATGCTCGGACGTGGGGAGCCTCCCGGTGTTCAAGTCCTACTGCTGGGCCTCATGGCCGCTGAGACCAAGGCGTCCTTGGCTTCAAAGAACGCCCTTGGCTTTCCTTTCTTCTGGGACTCAGGGCTCTCGGGGGCCTGCGGGCCTCAGCTGTGTGCTGGTTCTCGTCCTGGCCGGGGCCTGAGGACATCTTTCCTTTCACTTCTCTATGCCCTCTCCCTGCTGTCAGCCAAAGGCATCTTCTATCCGGAACACACACCTGTTTCCCTTGGAAGCATGCCCCTGTGCGTTAGTCCACCGACGGCTCCCACTGTCCGTGCACTTCCTCTCATACTGGTTATGTGGATTTCTTATGTGCGGGTCCAAGCGTGAGCTAGTGCAGTATAATCCTACCCACAGGCCGGTGAAGTAGGGGCCATTGTTATTCCCATTTCACAGATGAGGACACCGAGGCTTGGAGACTTGCTTGGGATGACTCAGCTAGTAAAATGGGTGAGCCAGCTGTGACCCCGACCCTGACTTCAGAGTCACCAGGAAATGCCGCCTCTTTGTACTGTCCTACCTGCCACTGTATCCACGACCCCGCGGCTGTGCCTGAGGGTTCACTCAGCTGTGCCATGCCTGTTTACACGCTCACTTCACAGGTGTGGCAAACGCAAGGCCCTGTTTTTGTCAAATTGTGCTATTTTATTCTCAGCATGTGAATGTGAAAATCCATCATAAATGAAAACTAGTCTTTTTTTTTTTTTTTTTTTTTACATAAGTACTCCCAATCTCTTCCCCTGATCAAAATAAATGTTGCAGCAGAAAATCTCTTTAAAAATGTAAAGCAAACGGCATCAGAATGTCAGTGGGTACCAGCTGCTTACACGTTGGGGATATTTCTGTCGGAGATGAGACGGTTCCACGTTTAATCCTGCAAACCTGCCGGACCAGAATGCAAAGCAAGTGAGTAATGATTCATAATACACACCAGCTCTCCGCCTCGCTGGGAAGTCTGCTGCGGAGTGCTTAGAAGAAGAGAATTCCTCCACCATACTGACTGCAGTGACATGCCCAGAACTGGGTTCTGGGGACACCACCATCACGCATGGGTTGAACAGATACTCACAAAACATCTCCTGGGTGCCAGCCTTAGATGTTAGCATGAGAAGATGGTGAGTGGGCAGACACAGCCCGTGCTGTCATGCAGCTAACAGGCCAGAGGGGAGCCAGATGGGAAGTAAACAGACCACTGAGCATTGGTGCACACAGGAAAAGCCGTGGAAGAGAGGTCTGCGGTTCGGCCAGAGTGCGTCCCGGAACAAGTCAGCCTGGGCCAGGGGGGAACGAGGGGTGGGGGATGTGGTCAGAGGACATGTTCTTGAGGAAGATGAGCGTGGCTGACATCTGAAGGATGGGTAGGAAATAATTAAGCCAAGGACTGGGGCAGGTGGGAGGTGGGAAGTATTGCAGGCAGAGAGATCGCATTGCGCAGATGTTACTAAGTCATCCTTGGAAAAATGTTTTGGGGTGAAATAAGGGAGGGAGATGTCATGTAAAATCTGCCACTCTTGATCCGCTGTGTACACAGAGTATTCGAAGAATACAAGTTTCTGCCACAGAGAAAGCCATTGGGTTGTGTGAATCAGCTTTCCCCAAACATATTTGATATTGATGTGCTTTTAGCATTAGCATCACAGAGGCATAGTATTTCCTGGGACCGGGAGACCCGAGTGAGCTGAGCTCCATGTACTCAGGTGGAGAGGCTCAAATGGACACCACTAAGTGGCCCAGGCGCAGAGGTACACACACAGGGCAATGCTTGTGTCTCTGTGTTCGAAGGGTATTCCTAAGAGGTTGTATGTGCAGAACATTTCTTGAGGAATATGCAGGAAATTGAAGTTCTTACTTTCCACTTTCCACCCTCTATTCAGTTTAAGTGTTTGACCGTGAGCGTGTGTTGTTTTTGTAGGAATTAAAGACGAAAGAACAGAAGCACTCGATTTATAAGAGCTGCTCATCTACACCTGTGTCTCAGGTACACAGCTATCTGATAAAGGGGGTGATGGCTTTCCAGGTGGCAGTCCTCTCTGCTGGTGGTGGGCGTGGCTGACATGCCCTTGTTGATGGCGGGAGGACCAGTGAGTAAGACGTTCATGCGCAGACACTGACCCCGCGGAAGGTTGTAGTTAGTGCCATGTTGGGTCCTTAGGTGGCAGTAGTTGTGTTCATCCAAATGACGTGGTCCCGGGAAAGGGGAAGCCGTTTCCCTGAAAATGATTCCATAATGCTCCAATCACTCTGGCAGGCGTCACGGACATGGGGTGCCCGGCCTCAAATACGAAGAATGCCCTGCACTTGGAATAAAATAGATCAGTGCTTCCAAGGGTCAGACTGAAAACCGGGATTAGACGTGAGGTTTTCTGTTCTCATGCCAAAGGCAGGTGGCCCGTGCCATCTTGTTTTGTGTTCTCACTGGCATTGCCTCAGGGTCCTTGCAAGAGGGCTTTTTGAAGCAGCTGTTCTGGACCTCAGTGGACCCTCTACAGGTGAGAGAGGTGCCTGACGGAAGCCCAGGGCTGAGGTGGCCAAGGATGTGCCCCCGCCGTCCCTGCAGCTTGGCTGCCTGTCACAGGCCCCTCCCCCAGCCTGGCTGCACTGGCGATGAGTCACGGGGAGTGGGCCAGAGGTTACATCTTCACTCCCTGTGGAATGCACAGGTGGGCCTTGGGGACAGACCCCCTCAGGTGTACTCTCTGCTCAGTGCCACCAGTTCCTCAAAACGCCTGCTTGTGGACGCGATGACAGCCAAAGGTCATGCCTCAGATACTTTGGGCGGGTTTCTAGTAAACATGACTGTGGTCACCTTATTTATCTTCAAGACATCATTCTCTGTGCAATATGGGCAGCTCCATTTATAATCTCCAAAGGGCCACGGTCTGGTCCTCTCCCACCACTCTGAAGTGGGAGAGTCATGCTCCTACATTTCTGATCATGATCTTTTCCCTCTCACTTCATGGCGGCAGAACACTTCTTGGGGGTCCTCTGCCTGAGCCACCACTGCTGGGTCATATGTGAGTCCGACCTCCATGCAGGCAGAGGCTGCACTGTGACTTCACCTGGTGGCAGGTGGATGGATCCGCGTTTTAGAGAAATTGAAGGCATCTAACTCTGCACGGTGGGACTCAGACCCGAGCTGGAAGTCTTCTGGCTCCAAATCTGGTGTCTCACTAGAGCTTGGAAGCAGAGCCTCTGCAGGGGAAACCACGCGGGCATGTCCTCAGTCGGGTCTGCTTGACTCCAGGCCCCGTGCTGGGTGCAGGGCAGTCCGACCGTTCTTGTCCTTCGGAGACTTTTCTAGGGGGGTTTCATGTCAGGTTCCGCTGCTGCTAAAGGCAGAGTGGAGGAGGGACCTTGCAGGACCAAGCCCTTGGGGGACCTAGACAACGAGGTGCTGAGGGGCTGTATTTTGGGGCAAAGGCTCAACACCAGTCTGGGTGCCTGTGATGGGCTAGCATTAGGAAGACAGCGGGGAGGTTTCCGAGGCGGGAGAGGAGCCCCAAGAAAAGAGCAGACCTAGTCAAGCCTTCTCACATGTGCACAGAACCGGGTGGGGCTGGTTTGCTTTTGCACAAAGCAGACCTTAAAGACTGCCCGGAGGCTCACTGCTCGGCCAGCTTCCGCAGTGTTTCTGGAATGTCCTCTTGGGTTCAAGAACAGGTTGTCATACTGTCCGTTCTTACGGCCTTCGTTTTCTCCAGTCCATTGGGAGCACGTTCCCACCCCTTCTCTCATGACCCCCTTTCCCAGAACATCTGCATGTCTCAAATGGATCGATGTATAAGGCTTTCATCTTTTCTCATTTGCCACTTGACTCTCCTTTCAAAGAGGGTTTGAGGCAGGTGTACGGAGGGGCCAGACGTTCTTTTCTTCTTGTTGCCTTTCTGCTCCTCCATCTCCTTGGTGAACGGCGTCTAGCAAATGGCTGAGTGACGTTCGTATCGCCCCAAGGCGCTGGCTTTTTAAGTGCAGTTTGGTTACTGTGTTGAATGAAAGGAAGGAGAGTGAAGACCGGAACTCTCAGGCTTGTGTGAGAAACGCGGCGTTAGCTCGCAGAGAAGCTTCATGCCGTTGGCTCTTTTTCTGAGACACCCAGCAGGTGTCAACGTGAGGTCTGCTAAGACCTGCCTGTCTCCCAAGGACAAGAAGGACGATTGGGACGCAGCCACGCCTGGCCTGACGGCGGCAGGTGCTGCAGGAGGGACTCCATCTCCCCGCCTCCCTGGACGCCTGCAGCCCCCGCAGGAGCGGGAGGTGGTCTGGCTGCTGGCCGGTGGGCAGGGCACGGCTGTGAGGCCACACTCTCCGCCTCGGGGGAGAATAACGTTACCCACTGCAATGCAGGACATTTTTTGAGGACTGGATAAGAGAGAGGGGGAGAAGGGGGGGAGAAGAGAAGAGAGAGAGAGGAGGAAAGAGGGAGAAGCGGAGGGAGAGGCCTTTCGCCAAGCCCCTCTCAGCCTCTGTCACCTGGCTGGTCATTTTGTGACGGGTATCGTTGATAATCTGACCCCAGAAATGCTCTCTTCTTACCCTGACACACTTCATTCTAGAATTTCAGATTTCTTCTCCTCTGTCGCTCGTTCTCAGGAGCCTGCTGAAGAAGATATGAGTAGACGCTGTTTCAGCTGTCAAGATATGACATCCCTGCTGTCATTTTTCACCCTGTTTCCCTCCCAAGTCTCACTGGAGCTGATAAGAAAGGGGTGGGACTGGGGGTTTGCTAATTTTTCACTTAAACAGGAAAAGCCGTCTTTACCCTTCGAGTTCAGAGTCGCGTAAAATATCTGAAGTTGACACTTATTAGCTCATGTTAGGCGTTAACAAGTACACGGTCCCCTTGAGCTACAGAAGGACTCAGGGTGCGAGGGCGGGTAGCCAGTGAGCCTCCCTGGGTGTGGGGGTCTCCGTGCTGCCTGCGCGAGGCAGGAGGGTGAGGGGCTTTGCGGTGACTGCGGGGGCGGCTCGGGCACGCGCCCATCAGGGGACAGGTGGCGAGAAAGGACACTCCAGCCCACAGCTGCACCTTGTCTGTGTGAAGGTCGGAGGGTCCGCACACGCGGGCTCATCCCGGAGAAGGTGCTCCTCGGGGACCCCTTGGGGAGGTAGAGGTCTGTGTGCTGGGCGAACAGCGGTGACTCCGGCCGAGGAAGGGGCGGCCTGCAGCCCAGAGGCGCTGCTGTGGACACTCCCTTCTGTCCTCCACCTCTGGCCGTGCCCTCGCTCAGACTTACCAGCATTTGCAGGGCAGGGGTGGCCCTCTTCGTGGGAGCAGAATCGAGGGACTCGCGGACCCTCACCAGAGTGAACCCGAGACGAAGTCAGACCTTCGCTCAGCACGGCCGGGGTGTGCGCTGAGCTTGGCCCCCTTTCAGAGGCTGTGACAGCAAAGACGATACGTTCCCCCCATGGTCAGCCGCCCCTTCTTAATCAATCGCGTGGTCATCGGAGACACGTAATGCTTTCAGGTTGTGCCAGAAGGGCCTTGTCTTCCATTTCCAGGCCCGGGGCATGGCTTTCTTCTAAAGGATGGCCGAGTAAGGAGAAATGGTCTCAGAGGATGATGCTTCTGCAGGGATGTGGTTTATCTGAGCTCAGCTGACGGAAATCTAAGTCAGCTATGCTGTTGACGGAGGACGGAGACCGAGATCTGAGTTAAATGGGGAGTGAGTACTGACTCGGTTGGTGAGAAGCACAGCCATATGCGGGCGCTGAATGGCTCAGTCAAGGCCGCTGGGGCTTGTCCGGCATCGGATGGTGTTGGAGGACGCCTGGGGCCAGGATATGTCCATTCGAGAAGAAACGCAAGGAGTTTGAGCACATCTGTTATGTTTGATGTGTCTGACATAAAAATAAGAACTCTAGCATGGGGGAAGGCAGTGCGATGGACGTTGAAATGGCTACTTGTGAGGAGGCTGGGTTCGTAAACGGACAGGAAAACTCCTAGTAGTTCCAGTAGCCCTTCGCGGACGTGTTGAGGACTGAAGTTCACGACATGCAACAGCTGGCACCTCACCAGCGCCTTGAAGCAGCCCCCCAGCTCTACTCACAGGGTGCCACACGAGGCCACCAAGAGGAGGCATCGTGTGTCAGGGGCACCTCTTCATCCCGAGAGCCGAGAGGACAGTGTCTGGGCCCAGAGCCGGAGCGCGGGCTTTGGTGTTTTATCTCAGAAGCAGGTGGGGCTGGGGCTTCACACAGCTAATTAATTTGTCCATGTTTTCGGCCCAAACACAGCAGTTCACAAAACCCAGAACTGACTCAGTCCAGGATCGTGAAGCTGGGCAGGAGCCAGAAATGCTGTAGACAGAGAACCTGGGACACTCCAGGGAGCAGAGGGCGGGTGCTGGTTCTCATCTCAGTCCACTTCATGACCCACATCTCTCCATGCTTCTTTAAAAAACAGCTTTGTGGACATATGACTCACATACAATGCCATTTTCTCTAAATGTACAGTTCCATGGTTTTTGGTATATTCACAGATATGTGCACATATCCCCATGGTCAATTTCAGAACATTTTCATCATCTCAGAAAGACACCCTGCAGCCTTCGAGGGTCATCGCCTAGTCCCCCCTCCCGCCCCGCCCCAAGCAACCACAAATCTGTTTCTGTCTCTAGGCACTGATTTGGCTGCAACCCATAACTTTGGGTCAGTTGTATATTTATTTTTCTTCATATCAAAGTATTTTAAAATTTTCCTTTTGATTAATTATTTCACCCATTGATTATTCAGGAGTCTAATTTCCACATATTTGTAAATTTCCCAAATTTCTTTCTGTTCTTGATTTATAATTTAATTATATCATGGTCAGAAAATGCACTCTTTATTATATTTACCCTTTTTAAAAGACTGAGAATTGTCGCATTGCCTAGCCTGTGGTTTATCCTGAAGACTTTTCCATGTGCACTTGAGAAGAATGTGTAGTAGCTCTCTTTATCTGCACTTTTGCTTTTTATGGTTTCCGTTACCTGCGATCAACCACGATCTGAAAATAAAGTGGAAACTTCGAGAAATAAACAATTCATAACCTCACGTGTTTGCTGTGCTGAGTAGCATGACGAAACCTCGCGTGATCCCACTTGGTCCCACCTGGGATGTGAGTCATCCTTTGTCCAGTACCTCAAGTCTGAATGTGCCCCCCACTCATTAGTCACTTCGTAGCTGTCTCGATGATCAGATCAAGCACTTGACTATACAAGTAACCCTCACAGTGGCCTCACGCCGCCTGACAATTCCTGTGTCATTCACTCCCTTCGTCTCATCATCACACGTCATCGCAAGGAGAAGGGTGGATATAGTAAAATAAGATACTTTGAGAGAGAGAGAGACCGTAGTTACATCGCTTTCATTATAGCATATTGTTGGCATTGTTCTGTTTTATTACTGTTAGTTGTTAATCTCTTTCCGTGCCTAATTTATAAATTAAACAGTATTATTGCTCTGTGTGTGTAGAAAACCTAGTATACATAGTGCTTGGTGCTGGCTGCAGTTTTAGGCATCCGCCGGGAGTGTTGGAACTATTCCCCACATTCAGACTGTCCTAAGGATGTCTGTTAGGTGCACTTGTCTCATAGTGTTGTTCAAGTCCTTTATTTTATTTTTAAATCCTTACCTGAGGATAGTTTTCCATTTATCTTCAGATAGAGTGGGAGAGAGAGAGAGATAGAGAAACATCCGTGTGAGAGAGACCATTGATTGGTTGCCTCCTGCACGACCCTGACCAGGGCCGGGGACATAACTGCAACCGAGGTACGTGCCCTTGATGGGAATCGAACCTGAGACTCTTTGGTCCACGTGCTGATGCTCCAACCACTGAGTCAAACCGCCCAGGGCTGTTCAAGTCTTTTATTTCCTTTTTGACCTTCTGCCTAGTGATCCCACTCTTTATTCAAAGTGGCTATCAACGTCCCCAACTAATATTGCTGACTTTTCTATTTCTTTCTTAATTTAGATCACTTGTTGCTTCATCAAATTTGGGTCCTCTGTTTTTAGGTGTGTATTGTGTATAATTATTATATCTTTCTAGTGGATTTACTCTTTTATTATTATAAAATGTTCTTTATCTCTAGTCACATTTTTTTAAGTCTCTTTTATCAGGTTTCTTGTGGTAGCTGTTTGAGTGAAATTTCTTTTTCATCATTCTACTTTTAATCCTCTTGTATCTTTGAATCTAAAGTGTGTCTCATGGGGACAGCAGGTCGGTGTTCGAGACTGTTCTCTTTCCAGCTCCATCCCTGAGGTTCCCTCCAGCAAACTTTGATCTCCAGTGAGTCTGTCATTCTCTTCCTGAGCGTCCTCCACTCCAGCCTCTCCTGTTTGTGTGAGAACCTTGGGCTTGACCTTCACACTCCCTTGCAAATTAAGTCAGTTCATTGGGAAGAGATTTCAAACTCTCTGTTTTAGGGCTTTCTTCCCTGCTCCCTCCCCTGGGCAAACTCTCTGAGTCGTGGCTTTGGAGCTGGTGGGGGGACAATGGCACCGGTTCTCTCTGAGTGACACCTGTGGGTTAGGAGCTGAATGCTCACTGTGAGGGGAGCAGTCACCTCAAGTCTCCCCTGCTCGCCTCTCCTCATGGGACCTTCATCTTACAGCCTGGCCAGGGGCAGTCAGAGCCCCAGTGTCCTCAGCGTGCCATGCCCAAGGTAGCCCTCCATCCTGTGAAAGTAGGCTGTGTGGAGGGAGGGGGAGGGGGCCCTGGGAGGGGGAGGGGGCCCTCCCTCCCAGCCGCACCCACTCGGGACTTAGCCTCTGTGCCAGGTAGCTGGTGGCGGGATGAAACATGCTGGTGTCTCAGCCTCCCGGATGAATGCCCCACAACTGCAAATTTGGGGGACAGACACCCCAAGTGCTTGGCTATCCCAGTCTAGAGTGAAGTTTCTGTCTTGTTGAGCTGGGAAGGGAGAAGGAGGAAGCAAGTCTTGGTTCAAATACAATAGACTCTTGCTTTTCCTACTGACTTTTAGTAACTTTTCTTGAGTAAATGTTTCTTTATTTGCTATATGCCCTAAGGACCATTTCTAGAAACTTGAAATGATTGTTTTAAAAATAACTTTGCCAGTTTCTCTATGGAGCAAGTCTGGGGAGCACCTCATGCTGCTGTGCTAAAAGTGGGACCTCCCCTGGTGCTGCTTAGGCACCCCTGGGAAATCAGAGCCTGAGATGCCGGTAGGGCTTGGAGAAGCCCCGGAGACTGCGGTGTGCAGCCAGGGTGAGGGCCATCCGTGCTACAGGAGGTGGGGCACGGATGTGAGTCACAGCCCTGACCTTCAACAGCTTGCAATCTTGGGCACAGTGTTCCTTATAGATTAGTTTCCTGATTTATGAAATGGGGATGAGAATGGTTCCTACCCCAGAGGGTTGTAGTGAGGGTTAAATGAGTAACACAGGAAAGCACATAGAGAGTATAAACATATTATAACATATAACAATATATCATAGAATCATAAAACTGTTACTATTATTTCTTCGAATTGGTAACTTTTGAGCTTAAAGGCAAATAAAGGACCATATTCTCATAGTTGATTATCTTACTATTTTTTCTTATCCAGTTTGCGATGTTCACTGATACAGTTTTAAAAATTATTTTATTTGGGTATTTTAGATTTACCAGGGGCTGTCCGGAATACAGGGGTGTGTAGCTGGGTGGGCAGGGCAGGCGGTAGCTCTCTGGCCAGCTCTTGGTGTGCGCTCCGTAGTTGCTGTTTGAAGGATGCAGGTAGATTTGATGAGCCCCTGAAGCTGGAAGGGAATAAAAAGAGTGTCCCTTGCTCCTCTGCAAGGCACTGAGCACACGTGTATGGTACAAAACAGAAGCAGCCGTGGGGAAATCTTCACTCTTCCTCCTTGCCTGCTCACGGGAGCAGTCCCAACCAGGCCTCGTGTGTCTTCGAAGTAAGACAGGAAGGTTGAACTCAGCTAGCGTAATAGTCACATTTTGGAAGAACTTACGCTCCAAGCTAAGTGTTTCAAATGTGCGTCTTTCATCTTCACAGCAATGCTATGAAGTTCAGCTCTGGTTTTAGATCATGATCTTATAGATGAAGGATGAAGTTCAGAGACATTGAGTAACTTGCCCAGGGTCACACAGCTTATGGATGTGCTCAGTCATATGCAGTATGGCCTGAATGTGCAGTCCTTGGTAGGACATGGACACCTGGACGATTGTGCTGTGTTGGCTGAGCTGAGAAGAGAATCGATGTGTCCCGTCGTGCTGCCTGCCCCAGACACACTCACCACCACCTAGGTTGGCCCAGGTGGGCTTAACCAGCCAGAGAATACTGTCCTCCCATGTGTAGCCCTGCGGAGTTGGATCCCCTTTTTATTTAAACAGAGTTCAGGACCAGAATTCAAGTCCTTTAAGAGCCTGCAGAAGCATGGGCGGGCAGCTGCCGCGCCTTATATGTTGTGTGCTCCGCCCGGAGTTCTGGTCGAGATGGGTTTGCAGAAGCTGTGGGAACAGATGACATGCTCCAGCAGTTGGTCTGACTCGGATTCCTGCCTTTCGTGCCTTCCAGAAGAGGGTGTTTGCATACCTGCTGGATTGTCACCTCTGTACACCATGGGGGATAAACTCGGGCTGGGAGCTTCCGTGCTTCTGAATTACAGGGACTCTTGGCCCGACTGCTTCTAGGATGGAGTTGATGGGGGTGTACGATGGAAGGGTACTCATCACTCCCTTTGTATTCATAACTCCCTTTAAGTGACAAATTGAAAAGTCCTACTTAATTAAAATGATGTCAGTGGTTCATCACATTTCAGTCTTGTTTTGAGCTGCCTCTGTACCCTCAGAAGATCTCCCCTCCCCCCGTGCAAGCAGAGCTTTGATTACTGTCTGCATTCTCCACTTGCAGTGAACAGGCTCCCCTCTGGACCTGGCGCTGAGAGGAGGACAGCACGGCTAGCCGTGCCACAGAGTTCCAGAGGAGCAAAGCTGAGTGCATTTCTGTGAAGTCCAAGTTGGGACCCTCAGATATCACCATTCAAAGGCAGAAGGATTGGCTCGTCGCTGAGAGACTTGAATTGCTTGGGTGGGACCCTGACCAAGAGGACTTTGAGGCAGAGGAGTTCGTACTAGAAATTTGCAACATTGGCAAGAAAAGGGATTTTGATCCATTTGTGACTGTTCTAGTCAGGTCAAGTTTCCTGTTCAGGACTTCAGTCCCTCCACAGGCGATTAGTGCCTGAAACCAGCAGACCCAGAGCTGTCCCATCTGTGTGTCCTTGGGCTGGCTGTCATTGCCTTTTCTCTCTGACCTTGTCTCCCTGCCTCTCTGACCTCATTTTCTACACCTGCCATCAAGTTCCTGCCAGTACAGGGTGGCCTTCTGTCTGTCACTGTGTAACCCATTCCTTTTTTCTCCTCATGGTCTGTGCAGACTACCCACCCCTAATCTAATCACGTCTGTCTGACTCCTGTCCACTTTCAAAGCCACCAAGCCTCATTCGGGGCTCTGCCATGTTCCTGAAACCTCCCGAATCCTGCGACCTTCCAGCTGTCACACAACTTGCTGGGGACCATGCAGTCCAGGGCTTCCTGACTTTCTCGCATTGTCCCAGGGGTGCTGCTGCCTAGCTCGGTCGTGTCATGGGCTGATAGGTGTTCTGCTGAGCTCAGTGTCGTGACCACTTGAAGAGAAGCTGTGTAAGTACAACTGGACACACAGGCTTGAAACATCGTCGTTCCGAGGAATGCAGGGAGGAAGGGCCATGGTGTGTGTGGCCTGTTCTCCAGTGGTTGGGGAAAGAAAACTGTGTGTGTGCATGCGTGTGGTGTGCGTGTATGTGCATGTGTGTGCATGCGTGTGCGCATGCGTGTGTGTGCATGCACGTGTGTGTGTGCGCGCGTGTGTGTAGAGTGTGCAAATGTTAAAGCAAATGGGATGAAATGTTAAAAGTGGGAGAATCTAGAAGGGTTTATAGGTATTCTTCATGCTATTTTTAGTCTTACAGCTTTTCTGTAGGTTTGAGAATATTTCCAAATAAATGTTTTGTTTCCAGCTCTTGCCCTCCCCCCGCAATAAAAACAAGACAAAACACTGATCATCCTGGAGCCCTTCCCCCCCACACACCCACATCCCATCCCACAGGGAGTCTGTTGGCGCCCCCTGCAGGACATCTTCCATTTCCAGGCCTTCTTGCCAGATCTGCGCTGACCCCAGCTGGTGGTCCCAGCTGCCATCTCCTCGACCTGCGTCCTAACTGAGCGGTCTTCTCGCTTCCGTGTCGCCACACCTCACAGCAGCCAAGGGGTTCTGTGTAGAACACGAGTCAGATCACATCACTTCGCCACTCATCACCTTCCCACAGAAAGTGTTATCAATCTCATCTGCCCTCCCGCCTACTGAAAACTCATCCCCTCCCAACTCCTCTGCTCTGTTGAGACTTACCTTGCTGTTCGGGGGCACTCGACGCTCAGGGGGTTCTTCCCACGGATGCGCCCTGTGTCTGGAACGTTCTCCTGATTCCGCATGGCTTCCTGTCGTTTCGGTCATTCACGTCATGTGTTTGAATGTCATCTCAGAAATGCCTTCTCTGATCATCTTTCAAAAACGATCCCTGCGTCCTCCATTATCCTCCATCCTTTTTTGACTTCGTTTTTCACGGTAGAAATGATAAGTTTGCCACTAATGAAATTGCTTTATGCTTAATTATGACCACTCCAGTGGACTGTGAGCGCCAGGGGAGAGGGGAGAGGGTTTGACTCGATCTCCGCCGCATCTCCACAGCCCGGAACAGCACTTCTCACATTGTGCTCCCGGGACGGCAGCCTCAGCATCGTCTGGGAACTTGTAATGAATGGAAATTCATGGCTCCTTTCCCAGACCCATTGAGTCAGGTGCTCTGGGCTGAGCTGTGGGGGGCAGATTCTGTGTTTTACAACTCCTCCCATCGACTCGGATGCATTTTAAAATTTGGGAATCACTGCTTTCACATAGTGCCTCATAGAAGGTGAGTTCTAAGAAAGATTTAAGTGAATAAACAAATGTGGGGTGCCCGTCTGTGTTAGAATGCTCCTTTCTGTTGCCTTCTTGATTCACAACGTTAACATTCTGTTCCACGGAAACATAATTTTTTCATGATAAGAATGCGAATGTCTCGGGTTTGGTCTTTGTCAGGATTCAAAGCTAAAACAACCTCCTGTTTTTACTGTCTCTGCTGCCTCCTTTGTCACGTGCTGATCTACACGTTAGCCTTCCTCGGTTTACACGGCTGATAATGGTGCTGCTGGGGAAGTAATGTTCATAGCTGCACATTGTGAATACTTGTAGAGGTATCATTTTGTGCTGCTGAATGTTTGTGGGAAGAATATATGATGTGTGAGCTGGAGAACTGGCTCAAGCCAGGATTCTTATCAGGCCTCATTGCCCAGCTAAAAGTAGAAGCTTCGGGGTGGCCAGGTCACCTGTCAGGCTGCTGAGTAATGTCTGGGGTGACCAGATCTTCCTGGGCCAATTTGTCAGTGTCGGCTCTGAACTCATTCTTGTCCAGAGGACAGATGAAGTGGCCAGCAGGTAGAACGGCCCAAATAAAAGGGACTAAAAGGTTATTTGTTGGAAAATTAGAAGTTTCCACTTCTAGAGATCTCTTGGCGATGTCACTGCTAAGAGCTATTTACACGGGAGTGTCTGCAGTTGTGCTGTGTGTAGTCCATCTGAAAATGTGGGCTTTCTACCCGGATTGCCCTAGAGCAGAAAAATGTTATTAAAGCATCCAGTTTTCAGCCCCTTCCTTCTAATCCCAGTAAAACGTTGTCAAGCTGACGTCGGCAGGCTGCCCGCGGTCACGGCGTGGTTGCACACAGTGCGGCCGGGCATCTCCCAGTGTTAAGTGGTCCTCAGATTATGGGTAGCTTTAATTTTCTTCTCTGTCCCTTTCTGTACTTTCTGGATTTTCCACAGTGTACACTTTTTTTTTTTTTTAAATCCTCACCAGAGGATATTTTTCCATTTATCTTCAGATAGAGCAGGAGAGAGAGAGAGAGAGAAACATCGATGTGAGAGAGACACATCGACTGGCTGCCACCCGCACGACCCCCACCGGGGCCAGGGACGAACTGCAACCGAGGTATGTGCCCTTGGCCGGAATCAAACCCGGGACTCTTTGGTCTGTGGGCCGATGGTCTAACCACTGAGCAAAACCGGCCAGGGCATACAGTGTAGACTTTTTAAAAATACCTTGTGGGTGTGTTTGGAAATGTAGTTGGTTGGGCTGGACCACTTTCCATGTGTGTATGAACTGAGAAATGCAGCGTCAGCCGGACAAGCTCAAGGACAGTTTGGATCCTCCCCGCTAGGGATTGGCCAAGCTCCCTGCCTGGATCTCCTCCAGGAACCAGCCGTGCAGGCAGACCAATGGTGAACAGGGTGTTCTTCGCAGGGTGATCATGTCCCCATGTCACTCTTGTCTCCACGGCTCTCTTTGCTGCTGCTCTGCCAGCCCTCTTGGGGTAGGTGGCTGGAGTACAGGCTCGCCCTGAGCCAGCACAGGACACCATCTGCTGGGGGAGGGATCGTGGCTGAGAACAGGACGAGGACCCTGGGCATGTTTGAAAAGGATCTTCCCACTTTTCCTCTGTTGCTTTCTCTCCTGTTCTCTTTTCTCTTACTCTAGAACAGTGGTTCTCAACCCTCCTAAGGCCGCGACCCTTTAATACAGTTCCTCATGTTGTGGCAACCCCAACCATAAAATTATTTTCGTTGCTACTTCATAACTGTAATTTTGCTACTGTTATGTCTTAGGCGACCCCTGTGAAACGGTCGTTCGACCCCCAAAGGGGTTGCGACCCACAGGTTGAGAACCGCTGGTCTAGTAGAAGAGCTGAAGGCGGGTCTGTCATCATCGGCATCGTTGTCATTATCACCGTTAGCAGTAGCAGTAACAGTACAAGCGCAGCTGCTCCACACTGAGCGCTCACAGGTGCCCAGCACCTGTAACTCTGGGGAAGTCACTTCACCGCCCTCACCTGGGAAAGGGGCCTCACTGAGGGAGACATGGTGCTGGGCCCCGAAGAGACTGGCGTGTATTGATAAATACCCAACAAATGGTATGACTTGATAATAGCAATCATCTTCCCCGAATTGTAGCAGTTAAGTATCATTATCCTCATTTTATAGACCAAGAAACGGAGGCAGAGAGAGAGAGAGAGAGAAAGAGAGAGAGAGAGAGAGAGAGAGAGGGAGAGATGAGGGAGGGAGGGGCAGGCAGGCTCAGGAACCTGGGAGACAGGGATGCTCCTGTGTGGGTCAGCACCTGTGAAGAGGTCTAGTTCGGAGGTCCCAGGTGCTTAGGGTTCCCTCGTTCTGGCTCTCAGTGCGGAGGCACAGCGTGTGCTGGGAAGGAAGTGGGCTCTGTGCTAGAGAGTGTGGTTAAATCTTTGCTCTCTCACTGTCACGCAGTGTGACCTTGGGGTTTTACCTCACCCTCCACCCTGTAAAACGAGGGCGTTAATGGCACCACCTCATACCAGTCACATATTTAACAACCATTTATTGAATGCACTTGCAGGGGATGGTTCCCCCAGGGTGCCCCGGAGCCTTCCCTTGTATCCAAACTGACCGCTTAGGCAAAGGCTTGAGCCTCAGCGAAACTGAGTCCCGGCCAGGTGCCTTGGCATCCTCCTGGAAGGAGAGGATGGGCGGTTCGTGAGGAGTTGCCGTGAGGCCCCTCATCTTCAGGCCATCATGTGACAGTTCCCATGGCCTCCTGGGTTCTGATGAGGAATGGGGCTCCCAGCCCGCCCCCCTCAGAATAGAGCTGCAGGCTGTAAAACTGCTCAGCTGCGATCTCGACTGGGCTCAGCACGGGGTGTCCTGCAGTCACCTGGCCCCTTGTGTTTGCTTGTTTTCCTCCGGTGGCGTGGGCCGAGAACCCGAGGGAACTGGCCGCACTGTGGCCTCCTTTCCCTGTCCAGGCGAGCAGAGCGCTCTCCGGATCTGAAGGTGGCTCCTTGCATCAGTCAGGCCTGGGCTCTGCCCTTCTTTGTCCCGATTCCTGAGCTTGACAGTGTCGCGTTGCGTCTCCACAGACACTGGAGAGTATAATGACCATGGTTCTCTGATCTCATGGGGTTCCAGCCTCATAGGGAGAAGGACAATAAACAAGTAAACACACACAGAGATGCCTAAATCCAGGGAGGCAGGTGCTTCGCAGTGATTCATTGTGGGCACTCAGCGAAAGGGTCCTTCGGTCCCCCACCCCAGCCTTTTGCAGCCTCGGTTTTGGGATCTCAGCGCATGGTCTGGAGTGCATGAAGACCATGGCCGCGTGCGGTGCAGAGGCTTCCTGAGAGTTTGCACTGTGTCCTGAGCACATGGACCAGGGGTGCCGGGTTCCCAGGCTAAGTCTCACCCTCTCGATTGCGAGAGGGTGGCGGCCCGTCATGGCAGTGTTAGCGACAACTCACACGGGGCCTGGCTCCTGAGGACGTGCTCCGTTCTCCGGGAGGCCAAGGTCAGAGCTTCCCCACAAACCGAACAAGCGCTTCTCGGGGGAGCAAGCCTTGACTGACTTGTTCTGGGGAAGACGATAGCCCGTCCCCACGCGGCATCTTTGCTTTTCCCCCGAGTCTCCTCCGCAGCCTGTCACTGGCCACCAGCCCTGCCCTCAGTTGGCATCTCCCACTAGGAAGATACACGTGTGGCAGCTGTTCCCACAGGGAGTGTAGGTCATTCTGTAAGCCCTCCTCTAAGTTAGAGAATGATAGCAGCACTTATGTTTGGGAAGCCTACCCAGGCCAGGCCCTCTGCTGAGCACTCTTCCCGAGGTCGCCCTGATGCTCATGGTCACCGTGGGAAGAAGACACAGTACCCTGTGTTGCAGGGATTCAGGCAAGTTCATACAGGTATGAACAGCTCCAAGGGCACTTGGCCAGTCAAGTGGGAATTTGAACTTGGGCCGTTGGATGCGAGGTCCCTGCTCCCCGCGAGGTCCCTGCTCCCCACGAGGACGCGGAGACGGGCAGACTGGGACAGAGCGCACTAGGAAGGCATGCCGGCTGCTATGCAGGTCTGACGAACCTGAGCCGGGAGGCAGCACGTGGGCCATTTGTCCAGGCCTGCACCAGGAACTGCAGTGACCCCCTGGTCGGTGCAGAGGTCTGCGGGGAAGGCACCCACTCCTTTTCTGTGACCATGCCCAGGACTGTGGCCATGTCCTCCTCGGATACTGTCTTCTCCCACCCAGGCATGCTCCGTCCAGCCAAGCTGTGTGACCACCCTGTGTCCACTTCGGGAGCAGAACCCAGGAGGTGACCTGGGCTCTGCTCTTAGACCTGCTGAGAACTGGCTTTGGACAAGTCCCTCCACCTCCCCGGGCCTTGCAGACTCTTTGGGGTCTGCTGTGCTGCCGCTGTCTTCGCTGTGGGCCGTCCTGCAGCCCCCACGATGCTTGACTTCCAGCAATATTTGGCAAGTCAGATGATGTGGCTGGACACTGACCTCAACTCATCCACCCGTGAATCCAATAGCACCACACTAAGCATACATTCCCAGGACACTCAGCGCTTTTCCTTCTTCTCAACCCCTTTCTTCCCCTTCCTCCCAACTTCCTTCAAGGAGCCCCCGGTCAGCAGTAAAGGGATCTGCATTCGGACATCCTCTCACAGTTCAGGGAAGAAGGAGAACACGCTGGTGTCTGTAGCAGCCCCCTGAACTGTCATGCCCCTGTGATAATGCAAAGGGGACTCGAGGATTCAGGGGAGCAGGGAGAGGACGCCGAGTTTCTGTTGTTCATCGCCGCTCCCTCCGGGGAAGGCGGTGTCCATCCTCGCAGACAGAGCCAGCTTTCTGCGGGATTCGCTGTCGTGGGGCACTGCTCTGTTTCCATCCCCCGCAGCCATCACACAAAGATGCACGGAACGCTGGGTCCTCCATCTGGTTCTGTTCCCATGCCCACGTGTGTGTGATCCGAGCCCACCTCCCCGAAGGCTGGCGCCATTCGCTCCACGGGACCCAGAGGGTTCCCATGCTGTCTCCGTGAATTTGTGTGAGAACTTCTGGAAATGTGACCCCGATAATTTACTTATTCTCTCTTTGCAGTGGTTTTTGTCAATACATGTGGCCAAGAAGAGCTCTCTGGTGGCTCTGCTACTAACTGGGCCCGTGACTCAGAAGCGTAAGCTCAGCTTCTCCATCTGTAAAACGGGCATGACATCCTACTTGCCCCAGAGTTATTTTGAGGATCAAATGCATTACTGTCCACAGATGGCTTAGAGTAATTCCTGGCACATCCTGAGTGCTCAGTAGTTGTTGGTTGTGTTCAAGTGCCACTGCCTTTTAAAGTTGTCTTGTCTCCTTCTGCAAATGACACTCTCTGCTGCCCCGGTCTCCGCATTGGTAAGTGTGCACAGAGGACCTCGGTGAGAGAGGATTAAGTGAGCCAGAGCATGAAAAGTACTTAGCCAGGCAGACAAAAGTGCTGCACGCATGGCCAGTGTCCTTACTTTCAGGGAGTTGTGTTTTGAGCCCATGTTTCTCTTTTTCTGTGTTAATTCTTATTCAAATCAAGCCTAGTGAACAGTTTATGGTGCCTTTTCCTGGACCATCAATATTGTGTATAGTCTGTTGTAGTTTGAGCATGAATGTGAGTGTGAGTGTGTGAATGTGAGTGTGTGTATGTGTGAGTGTGTGTGAGTGTATGTGTGTGTGTATGTGTGTGTGTATGTGTGTATGTGAGTGTGAGTGTATGAATATGAGTGTGTGTGTATGTGTGAGTGTGAGTGTGAATATGAGTGTGTGTATTTGTGTGTGTGCGTGAGCATGTGTGTATGTGTGAGTGTGTGTATGTGTGTGTATGTGTGTATGAGTGTGAGTGTATGAATATGAGTGTGTGTGTATGTGTGAGTGTGTGTATGTGTGAGTGTGAGTATGAATATGAGTGTGTGTATTTGTGTGTGTGTGTGAGCATGTGTGTAGGTGTGAGTGTGTGTGTGTGTGTGAGTGTGTGTATGTGTGAGTGTGTGTGAGTGTATGTGTGTGTGTGAGTGTGCGTGAGTGTGTGTGAGGGTGTGTGTATGTGTGAGTGTGTGTGAGTGTGTGTGTGTGAGTGTGTGTGAGTGTGTGTGTATGTGTGAGTGTGTGTGTGAGTGTGTGTGTGTATGTGTGAGTGTCTGTGTGGGTGTGAATGTGTGTATGTGTGAGTGTGTGTGTGTGTGTGTGATGCAAGTGCATATTAAGTGATTTCCTGTGCTGCGTGTGCATTTGCATGGTGAGCACCTGTTTCCATCCGAACGCTGGGTCTCTTTGCCTTCCTCGGCTTTGACTTCTCAGACCAGAAATCCCCATCCCAACTAGCCTCCATGTGGACACACATTTATGATGGTGCTTATGTAGGTTGTGTGCGTGCTTTGAATATTCAGCTCTCTTTTAAAGCTTTATCTTGTCAAAATTGGTAAACGCTAGGCTGGGGCAGGCATCTCACAGACTGTGAGCATGAGGGGTCTCCTCAACTTGATTGAGGAAATCGCCAAGAAGCAATAGGTTCAACTGTGAGACTGAGGCAGTGCTGGAGAGCCATCTCAGAGCCATCCAGTTTGTGGCCGGGCACCTCGGGGCCAGGTGTGGAGACCGGCCGTGGAGCAGGCTCGGCTGCTGTGCAGAAGGGATGACCACTGTTCATTTCCCTCAGCTTGGGAGCCCTGCGGGTCACAGTGAAATTACCACCAGCCCAATTTGCAGTCATCTGGGGAAGGACAAGCTGCCGTCTCTCCCCTAGTGGATTTCTGCAGAGAACGAATCCTGCAAGCAAACCTCATCTCCTTCTCTAATCAAGTGGCAGCAGGCTGCTGAACACGATGATTGTCACAGTCGTCCTTTTCCTCAGCCTGCGAGGCAGAGCTCGAGTCTGGGCTGTGCTTGGAGAGAATGATCTCTTACCACAGCAACCAATTCAGAAGCAGCCTCGCCTCCTGATGCCTTCCTGGACAAACGTGTGTACGTCTCTCGCTCATCGACAGACTGATGACTGGGGCGCTTTCAGCGGAGTAAGAAACAGCAGAGACTGGGAAGCTGCTGCTGAGTTGTGTCCATCATTGAAATACCCACTGTAAAATAAATACAATTCGCCATTATTTCCCTTAAGATGGGTGTTTTGAGTTTGTTTGATGTGCGAAGAAATAAAATGATCCTTTTTACCTGCTCCTGCTGTCTCATATTAAGGTAACGTGAGAAATTGTGTGATGGGAATCATAACAATAATTTATATCATTGTCCAAAAGTATCCTTTAAAAAAAAAACAAATTGGAGGACATTGTAGTGGGTTGAATAATGTTTCCCGCAGAAATTCATGTTCACTCAGAATCTCAGACGATGACCTTATTTGGGAATAGAGTCTTTGCAGATGTAATTCATTAAGCATCTTAAGATGAGATCATACTCGATTTTAGGGTGAGCCCTAAATCCAATGTCAGGTGTGCTGATGAGCAGAGAGGAAGGTGCAAGAGGCACACAGAGAGCAGGGCCCTGCACACAGAGGTAGGGTCGGAGTTATGCAGAGAAGCCAAGGAGTGCCGAGGGCTGCCGGCAGCCACCAGGAGGTGGGACAGGGCTCGGGACAGCGTGTCCCTCGGAGCCTGCAGGGGAGCCAGCCGCTGCCACGCTGCGTGCAGACCCGGCCTCGGGACTGTGGGAGAGCACAGTGCTGCTGTTCGCAGCCACCCTGCTGCTCGTCGTCTGTCAGGGCAGCACCAGGAGTCCACACACGAGCCGGGCTCTTCCTGGACAAGTGTCTCAATCACCTAATCACCTTCCTGGGACTGCGGGGGGGCGTGGGAAGCATCAGGGTCCTGAAAGACAGAGGGCGACTGAGGAACTGTCCTGCGTTCGAGGAGACTGAAGAGAGAGCACAGCTAAGGGAATGTGGTCCTGGATGAGGCCCAGACCAAGGACATGGGTGGGGCAGTTGATGAGATTTAAGTGAGATCTGTAGATTGCGTACTGGTGTTGTTATCAGTGTTAGTGTTGTGGTTTTGATTATTGGACTGTGGTGGTTAAGAACCAGGTTATCGCCAGGCTGGTGTGGCTCAGTGGTTGAGCGTCAACCCATGCACCAAGAGGTCGCCAGTTCGATTCCCGGTCAGGGCACATGCCCAGGTTGTGGGCCCGATCCCCAGTGGGGGGCATGCAGGAGGCGACCAATCAATGTTCTCTCTCATCAGTGTTTCTATCTCTCTCTCCCTCTCCTTTCCTCTCTCTCTAAAATCAATAAAGAAAAAAAATTAAAAAAAAAAAAAAGAACCAGGTTATCATTTGGGGAAGCTAGGTGAAGGGTATCTAGGAAAAAAATGTATTTTTTTAAATAAAATTTTCAACTTAAAAAATTTTTTTTTTCTTTATTGATTTATTTTAGAGAGAGAGGAAGGGAGAGGGAGAGATAGAAACATCAATGAGAGAGAACATCGATTGGCCACCTCCTGCATGCCCCCCACTGGGGATCGGGCCCACAACCTGGGCATGTGCCCTGACCCAGAATCGAACTGGTGACCTCTTAGTGCATGGGTCGACGCTCAACCACTGAGCCACGCCAGCTGGGCTTTTCAACTGTTTTAAAGTCTGAAGGTATTTTACAATGAATATTTAAGACAGTGGTACTGTTGGTTTTATAGGAGAAGGGTGGGTGAGAAAGAGGTGGGGCATTATTCTGGACAGGGGAGGAATGGCAAGCTAGTGTGTGCATTTCTGTAGTAAAGACACAGGCAGTATTTCTCAGTTCACCGACATGTCTCCCTTAGCCTTGTGAGGAAGTTACATTTATTTATTGTAAAACATTCTTCTGAATACTCTGGGTACCAAAAATTCCACTCATGAAAACAGGCTCCTTCCTTCTCCCCACTGGAAAGGAGTGCCGCAGGCTGTTACAGATGGGGGGGCGTGTGTGGTGTGGGGAGAGGATACACGGACGACAGAGCGAGGGTTTGGGTTTAAAGGGCGACACAGCACAACCGCGTTTCAGTAAAAACAACTCTTGCCATAGACCGAGCAGGGAGGAGAGTTTCCCATCAGGATGGTCAAGGTAGCTATTGATGGGATTAGGGCGGCTTAGATTTTCTTTCTGATCATTTAATTTTTTTTCAAATATTGAGGATATTTTTGTTAATTAAATGAGAAGTTATTTTTTAAGGGAAAGAATAAAACTATTTTTAGAGAGTGATTTTCACTCTCTTCCTCCAAAACAGAGCTCTCTGTTGGATTTAAGATAAAAAGCCCCAAGTGGAAACTTCGTAGCGAATACATTTATTATTCCACTCTCTTACCACGGAGAGCCGAGGCTTGGACCCTGTCCCTGTTCTCAGAGGTGGCCAGTGTGACAACATGACCTGTCTTGGTGGTCTGGTCAGAGTCTGAAATATCTGATGGAGGGTTAATTCTTGGCTCAAGACCATAAGATATATATTTTTTAAATGCTGTCTGCATTTTGTTTACCAAAAGGTCTTTCTTATGTTTCTTCTTTGGCACAATTAAATAGATTTTAGAATTTGCAGTTGTGGGTCCTTAATATATTCATCCCGAGATGCCTTGGTGCATCTGTTATGTATTTCCATATTGTTTTTGCTAATAGTTTTGGAGAGATTTTAAACATTTGAGCTTTTTTTTTCTTGCTTGCTTTAAAGATGATGTCTGGAGAAAGTTAAGGACCCGGAAAGTTATTAATTTTTTTGTACCCCACATTGCACTGTAGTCAGCTACTTTCAAGACGAAAGGGCCCATTTTTTCTTGTCTTTCTTCCCTTTCTTTTTCTTCTTAAATAGAATTTACATTAATCAAGAGGATTGGATTGACCTTCTGGTATGAATTCACACTGATCCCGTGTGCGAATTAACTATACTTATGCCTAATTCGATTGTAAGAGTTAAGATCTCCATAAATACATGGTAAATACATAATAGGTCTTAGAGAATATCGAACAACTAAAAATTAAATGAAATATCTGTTTTATGTAACATGGTCTCTCTTAAATATTTCTACCTTTTATGATGGGCTGTTGTTTTGAAGTAAACTTTCTATCTTCTCTTCACACCTTTTGTTCTTTTTGTTGAGTCCGCCCATCTCCGGACCTCACGGTGACCACGCTAGTTTGACCTTGTACACTTTGACCTGGCATCGTGGATGGTCCTTGCTTTGGGACATTCCGTGAGTAACACAGCTTTCGGTTCTTACAAACATCTCATTATATTCTAATCAAGAAAAGGCTATGGAAATATCAGCAACTTTAAATTTACATGTCCTTTAATTCGCATACGAAATAGAACCAAGCTATTTAAAAATAATCAAGCAGACCAAAGGGTGAAATCATGGCAGATTAAATAAAAAAGCTTAATTGGATACTAGCCTTAATTGGATACTAGCTGCATAGATGGCTTGTCTTATTTCTAGTTAGCCACTCTAATGAAATTAGTCATCAAATGTGTTAGGACTCTGAAATGTTACTGGAGGCTTGATTTATTCTGTATGTCTGGCAGTTTAAAGTGTGTTCCAAACTATTTAATCAGACAACCATCATAATATAAAGTTTTAGCATCTTTATTTCTAGATCTTTCCAAATAAATTTATTTCTACATATATGAAAATAACATTTGGACTACTACCATTAAAAAAAAAAAAGATTTCTCAAACCTTGACTCAAAAGCGTTCTCTTACTTAAACAATGCCAGCTGAAATTTGGAAGCAGGTCTGTCCTTGAAGGTTTTTGGAGATCAACTTCCATTCTGGAAGGCCTGTCCTCGTCATACATCATTTTTGTGTCAGCCGCTTTTCTCTTGCTGCAGTTCCTGTTAAATGCGTATGGCCTGCTTAGATTTTCTGTAGCAGCAATAACATGTTCTTCTTTTTCATTGTTATCTGTAGCATGTAATCTGCTGGTCTTGAAGCATTATTTCTCATGAAACACTTCTTTCTGTCTTCTATGATTTTTTTCCTTTGCATCCCCAGGGATCTGTCTTTTGCATTCAACTTTCCTTGGAAAATTTTCTTTTATCTATCATGCAATGTTAGAATGCTCAACATATTTCTTGTACGACTGTGTGATATGGAAATGCTGCACTTGGGGAATGATTCTGCCAAATTCAAGTTTTTTTCACTGAATTGGTGCTTGGGGAAATCCTGAGTACATGGGTTTCGTGGTCTGAGATCACTCTTGGGTGTTTGTGACCGTACTGGAAATGTGGAGATATTTTTGGTTTGGCATCCTTACCTCCACTTCCCCCTAGTGGCACCCTGAATTTCTTTCAGGATCCCATCTTTCATGGCTGCTGGGCTTGAATTCAGACCCAAGGCTTAACAGGTTTAAGCCAGTTCATCGGCATGCCTCATCCCCCTTCTGTGTTGACCAGGGATGGGTTTACAATGGTCAGAAATCATTGGAAAGTAAGGAAACATGGAAGGTCTCACATTCTACCCCTGAGAAGCATGGGGAACGGTTGACGACTGTGAGTACTGCAGCAGTTTTGTGGCCCTGCAAGGGGATGGGCTGAAGATGCTGGGGAGAGGACTGCAGGGTGAAAGGCCAGGATGTGTGAGAGGAAGGTTCTGAGGGTGGTGCCAGTTCAGAAGGATGCAGAATAGAAAGAAAGTTGGAGGCCAGGTCCTTGGTGAAACTGTGGGTCATCTCTGGATCCGTCTCCCCTTTCATCCTTTCCCATTCTTCATCTCCATTTGGTGGCCCAGTAGTTTTTAAGGTACTTTGGCTTAGGTGTTTGTTTCCTTCAACCGGACAGACCCACAACTTGAAGAAGTAGAGGCTGCATTGACATAATTACAGTAGAAACTCTCAAGTAACCTCAAGTTAAGCAATGTAGTGGATTAACTAATGTTCTCCATTTCTTCTCCCATCAGTAAAACGCTGAGGCTGGTGTCTGGAGCTTGCTGAATGCCCACAGCTAGCAATCTGCATACAGTACTCAGAAGGCCATGGTCCCACCGGCAAGGATTGGCTAAGTGTTAAAAGAAGGCATTTGATGTATTATTTTAAAAATGATTTTTTGCTCTAATTAATTTTGGTTAATCAGCCAACTGCCATCATGATCACATCACACACACACACACACACACACACACACACAGAATCAATTCTACACCCTGTGAAATGGGGTGAGTTATCATTGGGGTGCCCATCCATTCTGGTTTGCCAAGGACAGACCCACTTTACAGTGGTAGTCCATATATAGTAATAAAAAGACCCCTCTGCCCCCAGTTTGGTTGATAAATTATATGGGCATCCTAGTTATAAATCACTTTGCAGAATTGAACATATACCCTTTGATTTTTTTCACGAGCTATTATGTGACAAGAGGAGGTACCTTTAAGCATGAGTCCCTGTCACTCAGGAGTTAGGGTGCACCAGCTACTGAAGGTCCATAAACTCAATCATGTGGTCTCAATTAATTTGTCCCAACTGCTATTGTTTAACAAGCCAAAAAAGTCGTTGATAAAAGAATTCGTAGGTTGAGTGAGGTCTGGTGGAAAGATGTCTGGAACCTCCTTGTTAATAGTTCTTGGCCAATATCATTGGAAGCTGGCGTTATTCCTAGTTGTGTATCATGGTCTTTGGGAGCAGTTTAAACTTTCAGTGATAAAATCCAGGGGGGTTTACGACCTGTAGATATTCGCATGAAATTGGGCATCAAAAGCAAATTCTTATAGTGTTCAAGCCATGTGAGCCCTGTCCCCTAGTGCCCTATCCCTCAAAACCACCTCGGCAAGAACTTGGCTTCCTCCCCGGAGGTCTGTGAGAGGGCGGACCCTCCCCGCAGTGCACTTGCAGAGAATGTGTCTGCTCCTTCGAGCATCTTTCTGCACATTCTCAGCCCCACTTCTGACTTCTGCTTACATCCCTAGCTAGGGGTGTCGAGCTAGAAGCGCCCTTGGTGGGGGACCACCTCTACATCTTCACGTCCTCGGGGCCAAATGGCTTCAGGGGTTTGTCAGTTTCGCAGAGGGTCTGATTAAAGAGAAATGCGCTATTTTTTTATATAAGGAATGTGCTCAGTGCCACCTGCCCTCCTGCCCACGGGTCTAGACACTGTTAAGGTCTGGGTGTGCGTGCCGCGGAGCGGAGCTGGGAGGAGCCGGGCAGCACGGCTGCGCTGGGCTGTGTGAGCCGCATCCCTGCCCGTGGTTTGGGGGCCACACGGATGACTTCATCTCTTTCTGCTCAACACCTGTGTGATGACTTAATGCTTTTCTTTAAATTAACTCACTCTTTATTTTTATCTAAATACATTTAGCCTCATTCTGCACAACAATCTGAGTATCCATGGGTTCAATGTGTTGGTTAAAATTTCTCTAACATCGTGAAATACATAACTCGTAGAGATTTAAAGTTTCTTTGTGTGCTGCCTGAAAGCACTTACCTAGGATGTGTGTGTGTGTGTGTGTGTGTGTGTCTTTGGAAGTGACGAGGGCGGGGCCTGAGCCTCTTTCCATCTATTTCTTTCCTTTAAGAATGAGGAAGTCGAGATTTCTTCATTCTACTACCCTGTGGGCTGTTTGTAGGCCAGATCTCAGGCAGCAGCATCCCGTTTGAGAAGGGTGCTCCCCTCCTGGGAACTGGAAAACCAGTTAAGGCGCAGCGACTAGCCCTGGTCATTCTGATCTCCAAAGCCTGGTCATTCGTTAGACATCACTCCCTTCCCCACGCCACCTCTTTCATTCACAAAGACCAAGGCTCCAGGGCATCTCAGAGGAAGACAGGAGATCCTGGTCCAGGGAGGACATGGTGTCCGCACCTCCATCTCGGTGAGCGACCCATCCCACCACCGGTGTTTCCTGGGAAATCAATGACAGCATAGCCGTGGGTAGGATTCGCACCTGGAACGTGGCACTGAGGCATTCCTCCGCCCTTGAGGCTCACCCCAGTCCCCTTCTGTTGGACTTGGCCTCCAGCGGGCACATCTTTCCTTGTCCCCCACACACAGCGCCCCTCTCATCCCCATCTACCCTGTCTCTCCCACAGCCAGTCTTTCAGGCTGCTCCCACTGTGACAGCCTCAAAAGCAGTGCCCCCTTCCATTCCCTTCTGCCCTCCTGTCCCTGCACCCGGGCCTCTGAAAAGCCAGGCTCAAGGCCGCCTGTGGTCTCAGCAATAGAAATGTCACAGCAGTCAGAGTCAGCTCTCGCTTGGCCTGTGGGTGTTGAAAGCAAACGGCAGAGTTAAACTCGGTCCATTTCCCTTGTAGACTGTCCACAATCCGCTTATCTCCTCCCTGTGTGTGCTTTCTGGGCCCGCGGGGTCATGATGTGCAGGCCTGCTGTCGGCCGCCTCGCACCCTGGCCCCGCGGCCTCCCGCCCGCCCTGCGCCCGCTGCTGGTCCCACCCCGGCTCTGTGTCTTCGCACCGCAATATCCCTGACAGCTCCTTAATTGCTACACGCATTTGTACATTTCCCCGGCAATTATATTTCAGACCCTGTCAAGGTACCTGCGAGCCTCGGGGCTGTGTTTATATTAAATATCAATAAAAAGCCGACTGCGTCTCACAGGTGGCAGCTCACAGAGGCACGTGTCCCTGGGAGCCAGCCTGGCCGGAAGGGGGGGAAGGACTGCTGAAATGTCTCTCTCCTCTGGAAGGTCGGAATGAGGGGAGACTGTCTGTGTGAGTATCACGAGTGGGTTCCCGCTCTGTGTTCTCTCACTGCGTGTTGTTCTTGATTGTGTGTGACTCGTCATAACACCTGCCTTCTCCAGAACTGCTTCTTTGTGTGCCCGCCCATGGAACGCAGGACAGGGGCCCCAGATGTGTTTAGGTGTGTGTGGACTGAATGGGTAAGCGTGCATTTGGCTGGACGGGAGGGAGAGTGTTTGGGACAGGGGTGCAGGCTCAGTGGCTCTGAGCCCGTCCTTCCCATCCGGCACCCCTGCCCCGCCCTCCTCCAAGGAGCACCCTAGGTGAACTACAGCCTCATTTCTAACTGGCTGAGTGGCCTTCCCCTCACCAGACCTGGGTTCCCTCGTCCTTGAAGCATAGAATGGGCTTCCCAGGAGGGGTGAGCATGAGGAGCAGGGGGTGTCGGGCCGCTGGCACGGTGCGGGCACCCAGCAGCACCCCACAAGAGGCCTCGCTGAAGTCTCCTGCACCTGGATGGGGTGGGCAAGGATCTCCTTTTCTTATCATTTTATTCTTTCGTGCTGCTGATGAATAACTTCTATCAATTAGAGACACTGCAGGAGTGTCTGCGATGGGGGTGTACATTCTGAGAACTGTCACTGCAGAGCAGTTGATGTAAGCAAACCTGTGACAACCCAGCTATTTGGGAACACATTCTTCCCTATTGCCATCGATAGGTTTTTTACATTTGGGTGTGATCGAAGGAGCACGCCGGCTCCCTTTGGGCTACTTTGCGCCGTGGTGCAGTGCCCTGGAGTCCTGTCCTCCAGGCCTCCGCTGCTGGGGGCTCCCCACTCGGATGCTGGGCTGCCGTGGAAGAGAGGACTCCCCCTGGCATACGTGCCTTCAGGGAGGAAGACCAGTGCGTGCTTGGTGAGCACTCCTCTGCAGAGGGCACTGGCTCCTCTCACCCCCTACCCTGGTGCAGGCGCCGTCATGGCCCCTAGAGCAACCGAGGAGGCTCTCGGCACTCCCTCCCCTGCCCACTGCTTCTGCTGGACTGCTCTCCAAATGGCAAAGGGGTGTCCCTGCCTGTCTTTCACCCCTCAGGGCCCTTCATTGCTCTTGAGACTGAGAACTGACCGCTGCCACCCAGCCTCCTTTCTGTTCTCTGTACCCCAGGCATCCACACTCCGGCTCTGCCAGGCTCGACCCCACCCCCTCCAATGCCCATGCATTCCAGCTTGATCCATGCTGTGTTCGAGACCTTCCCCAAAACATGTCTCCTAACATCACGTTCTGCCCCTTCTTAAACTAATTACTACTGTCATTTTACATGTAATTAGACAATTATTGGGTTCTCTGCTTTCCCCATGGACTGTACGCCCCATAGGGTTAAAGTCCATGTCCAGTTATGCCCACTGCTTTGTCCCCAAGTCCTGTCTCAGTGCCTGGCAACATAGTAAACACTCAGCAAGTATTAGGGGGACCGAAAAGTAATGTCGTTAAAGTAATGACATGTTAAGGGCGGAAGTGGAAGCAAATCCGTGTCAGACAATCAAGGAACTGTCAGACACTCTTAACCAACCTTGGTCGACCATCCAGACACATTTGCAGCAGATTGGTACAGTAAGCAGAGCAGGTGTTTGGGTCCCGCATAATCTGTCCGAAGAAAACAAAGCTAACCGGTCCACCACATGCAACTTATTGCTTCAGCGGCACAATACAGAAGCATTTTTTGATCGCTTGATCACTGGAGATGAAAAATGGGTCCTCTATGATAATCCAAAATGCAAAAGGCAGTGGCTCTCTCCAAATGAATCGCCACGAAGTACAGCTAAGCCAGGTTTACACCCCAAAAAGGCACTTTTGTGTGTCTGGTGGAGTATTCGCAGGGTCGTTCATTTTGAAGTGCTGAAAGCTGGACAAACTGAATGCAGACCTTTACTGTGAACAATTGGATCGAGTAAATCAATCTTTAATTGAAAAGTGCCCAGCGATTGTCACCAGAAAAGGCGTTATTCTGCAACACAATAATGCAAGACCACACTGCGCAAGACGAACCCTGGAAAAAGTTAATGAATTGGGGTGGGAGGTATTGCCTCACCCACCATACTCACCCAATATTGCGCCATCGGATTTCCATTTATTCCGATCACTACAACATTTTCTAAGTGGCAAAAAATTTGAAAATTTGGATGATGTCCAAAATGCCATCTCCAGATATTTTGGTCAAAAACCAATTGATTTTTATTGATCCAGCATTGAAAATTTGCACACTAGATGGCAAAAGGTTGTTGATAACGAGGGTGATTACATCATTGATTAAAAATAAAAACGTGTTAAAAATTTATATGTTTGGATTTCATGTAAAAAAACGACATTACTTTCTGGTCCCCCTAATATTTTCTGAGTGAATGAATGAATGAATAAAAGCTTACTACATCCAGAACAGGTGCTAAATGCTCCTGGGGGTATTAGAAAATATGACACGATTTACACCCTTTAAGCGGGTTGCCCAATGGTAGTAACAGCTACTATAAATGTAACAACTAGATGAAAAAGAGGGAAAACCCTAGTGAGATTGGCCAGGGTGCTGACATGGGTGTAGTTGTTGGGAGCAGATTTAAGAGGGGTCCTGGGCCAGATCAGAGTGGCTGGGAGCACCAGCAGCGGGCATGGTCTCTGTGAGATGGGGTAGCAGGAACTACCAATGCTTCTGGAGCAGGGTGGGTGGTCTGGCCGTGGAATTTAGCACAGATTTGAGAGGGGGACACCGAGTTCCAGGGAGCCTCTGCGAGAGCCTTGCAAGGTTGGGGTTCTAGTTCTAGTACGTGCTGGTGGGAAGAAGGTGGCTGGGCTCAGCTCATCTCCAAACCTGTCCGAGATGAGTCTGCTCCCTTTCCAACCAGAGCAAGCCCTCAGGAAGGAGGTAGGCTCTGGTTCCTCAGCGTTGTGTTACGGACCTTCAGGGAGACTCTGTGCGCTACAATATGACATGTCACACGAGGCATTTTACTTTGACCAGCCCAAGTACAACTTATCAAATGCCGTTTTAGAACCAGAAGCCCCTTGATGCATGCTTATTTTCACTCTAGACCCTAGTAGCCTCGCTGCAGCTGTGCACACGGACCCCGGTGGATGCGTGAGGACCCCTTGTAGAGGGCCTCGTCCCAGCATTCCCTAACCTTCACCCACCAGGTCCCCTTCACCCACTCACCTGTCCCCAGCATCAGGTGCAGAGCTGCTGTGTCTGGGCCCAAAGCATGCCTGACCCCAGCCCCCTCCTCAGGGACCACCCTCTTTATCTTTGGACAGCTGGGGGCAGACAGCCTGCTCCAAGCCACCTGTTACCTAGACTGTGCCTTTCAGGTCACCCCATTCCTCCACGCCCTGCTTACTCTCTGTGGGCAGTGAATAGAGCCCAAGGCCTCCCCTCCAGCCTTCTTCCATCTAATAGTTTGGACGAGGGATTTAGCCAATCTCTACCTCAGGAAAGGTGCTGTTCTTGGGCAATGGATTTCTTTGCTCCAAAGATCAGTTCTCTCATCTGTAAAGTGGAGTTAGGAAGAGCTGTTTGTACTGGCCTGGAAAGGGCCTTGCACCTGGCGTGGCACACTGCAAACGCTCCAGAAATGACTGTCTCTGCTGCCGTCGTCGTCATTGTCATCATCATTGTCCTCACCATCATTTTCCTTTGTATGTATGTGTGTATGTATGTATGTATGTATGTATTTATTTATTTATTTATTTATTTATTTATTTATTTATTTAGGGGGGAGAGGGAGAGAGAGAAAGAGAGAGAGAGAGAGAGAAACATTGATTTGTTGTTCCACTGATTTATCATTCATTGGTTGAGTCCTGTATGTGCCTTGACCAGGGATCGAGCCCACCACCTTGGCTAACCAACTGAGCCACCCGGCCAGGGCCTCATCATCATTATTTTAATTTCTACTGTATAATTTCCTCCTTCTTAATATCTCTGACAAAAACTTAGGACCCTGGCAGGGTAGCACAGTTGGTTAGAGCGTCATCCTGATAAGCTAAGGTTGTGAGTTCGATCCCTGGTCAGGGCACATACAAGAATCAACCAATGAATGCGTAAATAAGTGGAACAACAAATCAGTGTTTCTCTGGGTCTCTAAAAATCAATGAGAGAAAAAAAAAAAAAGACCTGGGAATGGTTTATTCAGGAGAGTAAGGAGTGACAAGGAGGAAGAAATGCAGATTTCTTCGTATATTTAAGGCAAAAACAAACAATCAAGGGGCTTTAGTCCCTGAGGTGAAGTCTCACTGGGGAATTAGGCCGAGGCCGAGCACCCTGAGGGATGCAGCTGAGAGAGTCCAGAGCACCTCTGGACTTGCCAGACCGGTAGGTGTGTGTGTTTACATTCATTTTGCTCCCGGCGTCAGCTCGGGCGGTTCGGCAACGGGCCACGCGTCCCCCTCGTCCCTCGTCCCAGGGCTGCTGGAAGTGGGCCCCAGCTCTGTGCGTGAAATGTGAACCCTGCATTTAATATCTGGCACATCCCTGTGTTTAGAGGAAGGGTACATGTTTGGCAAATAAACCTGCTTTATAATTCAACACACATTAAGGGCTATTTTCCAATACGTATAAGTACTTGATAATTAGCTTCCAAACTATTCATTATTTAATCTATGATCTATTTCGAGTGAATGGGAAAGATGTCATTTACTTGCTGAAATGGGAGACGTGGAAACCGCAGCCCTTCTGCCCTGACGGTCCAGCGCGCGGTGCCGCGGGGACGGCGTGTGCCCGGTGCACCTTCATAGTCAGGAGACACCCCGTTTCAGAGACCTTGGGCAAAGCCCGAGATCCTTCCGCCAGCCTCGATCCAGGCAGAAACACCTTCCAGTTGAACCTGAACTCTGTCCCTTCCCTTTAAATAATGGTTTTTGGGTAACGGTAGTTTTTAATTCTGTATTAGCCTATAACAGCTCAAATAGACCCAGATTCTCTAGAAACGGACTCATCTTTTGCAGTAGAAAATGGCAAGTGTCACTTCGCCCGGTGCTGCTGATTCAGCGGAGAGTAAATAACGCCGAGGAAAAGGATGGAGTGGGTGTCAGATGACTTTGAGGTCCGGAGAGGAAGCTCAGGTGTTCAGGCGTCCATGAAGGTCCCGGTTGCTTGAAGGGGGCGTCCTGGAAAGAGGAAGCAGACTGTGCTCGCTGTAGATTCCAGAAGGAAAAGAACTTGATTTGGGGACCATGAGTAACAGCTTGAGGGGCCATGGTGCTCGTGGAGCACAGATGGTGTCTCCTAGGAAACGTAGTCCTGCCCCAGTCCTCGCTGTGGCCTGCCCACCCTCCAGCCCTTGCCCGCCCCTCCCCTTCCCCAGCAGCGCGCTCCGACTTGCTGTTTCTAAGACACCAGTTTCCTCCCAGCTCAGGGCGTTTGAACGGGCTGTCCCCTCTGCCGAGAGAGCTGTTGCTGGCCAAGGCGTTGTTGGGCTGATGCCACCCGTTTTGAGTAACTCCCCTCCCTTCTTTCCACACAAGGAACTCTCAAGCCTGCCATTCCTTTTTATTGCCTTAGTGACACTCATTTCTATTGGGCTTCTCATTTATTTGGCCGTTGTCTCCGCTCCGCAGACGCAAATGTCAGCTTCATGGTCTGTTGGCTGACGGCTAAATGGCTGATAGAGTAGATGCTCAATAAATGTTCGTTGAAAGATCAGATGAATGAAAGGTTCATCCATAGAGCCTTGCCCTGATCATTTGAGGGAGGGTGGAAAGACTTAGGGAGAGGCTCGTCTGGATCGTCTTAGGACAGTTGAATTGCCTCAGGGTTGGGTTTGGGGGGTCACCAAAGAATTGTGCGTGACTCGTGACGTACCCACTGATGGTTATAGAGCCCCCCACCTTACGTGCCTCTTCTCAGCAGACTTTGAGGGAGAGGCTGTTCTGTCTGCTACAGAAGAGGACGCTGGGCTCAGAGAAATTGTAACAAGTGCAGAGCTGTTAGCTAACCAGTGCTGAATGAGGTCTCAGACCTGGACCTCCAGCTCCAAAGCCTGAGTTCCAGATTGGTTCACAGCTGTGAGGAGGCTGCCCAGGGACACCCACTGTTGGGGGGGGTGCTGCCCAGGGACACCCGCTGTCGGGGGTGCTACCCAGGGACACCCTCTGTCGGGGGAGGGTGCTGCCCAGGGACACCCGCTGTTGGGGGGGTGCTGCCCAGGGACACCCACTGTCGGGGGGGGTGCTGCCCAGGGACACCCACTGTCGGGGGTGCTACCCAGGGACACCCTCTGTCGGGGGAGGGTGCTGCCCAGGGACACCTGCTGTCGGGGGGGTGCTGCCCAGGGACACCCGCTGTTGGGGGGGGGGTTGCTGCCCAGGGACACCCGCTGTCGGGGGGTGCTGCCCAGGGACACCCGCTGTCGGGGGGGGTGCTACCCAGGGACACCCGCTGTAGGAAACAGGACGGAAGTTGGGGGTTCTTCTTGGGACCTTATTTATGCGCTTACTAATGTACGGAGTTAATGATGGCCGCCCTCTGGGGAGCATTTTCCACGTGCCAGTGGCTGTGCTGTGCTTACTTCCATCCACTGACGTGCTTGGAACCAAGGGCTAATCACCTCAGGCCAGACTCAGGAGGGTGAACTGGGGACTGGAAGCTATGACAAGAGGGGCTACTCATTCAGAGATGCAGAACTGAACTGGAAAGTCGTGTGAATGCGTGCAGGGGAGTGTGCAGAGAGAATGTTAGCCACCGGTAACACCAGGTGACCCCCGCGGAGCAAGTGCCTGGCACGGGGAGAGCAGGTATTCGGGTGGAAATAGAAGGACACTGCAAAGGCGATTTTTTTTGATGGGTTATATGATACATGACAAAGACAGATCAGAGATGTGTGAGATGCTTTTCAGACACAAATTGCAAATTGATCACAGAGGTGGTGTGGGACTCTCCCTCTCTAAACATCTGCTAGTCGTCTGTTTCTCTAGCAGCTGAACATCTGATAAACGTTTGGCTGGCATCGGAGGGGATTTAATCTCTCAGAAGACAGCGGAAGCATCAGCAGCCTGCTATTCCGGGACGTCCCACGGACCCATGTGAATGATACGTTGATGTGCAGTGGACAGGAACATGGGACAGCATGACCATGTCGTGTGGCGTTCGCCGTATGGAGCACAGCAGGCCGAGAATGGACACACACACTAGACATTAAGGAAAATGATTTTAATCCAACTTTGTACATTACAGGTTGGACCCATTGACAACAGTCAGGAAGCTCATAAAATTATAACACAGACATAAAAATCTGAATGGTTCCATAAAGAAGAAAGGGAGAAGGCCTTTAAAACATCTTCCGCAGGGTAAAAAGCCTGCATTTACTAAACTCGGATTTGAAAAAGTATACGCACAAACTGTGGAAGACGCATATACTCTAAGAGGGTGTGAGTACGTGTACCAGGTTGGCCTCCAGTAAGTCCTGTATTTTGGAAATAGGATCTTTGCAGATGTAATTAAGTTAAAGATTTTGAGAAGAGATCCTCTTGAACTGAGGGCTGGTTTCTTCAGAGGAAGAGGAGAGGGGTGTGGCCGAGGCACAGGGAGGGGCGGCCACGTGGAGATGGAGGCAGGAACTGGAGCGACGCATCCCCAAGGCTGGAAGCCGCGGGGGCTGCTGGAGGCCACCAGACGCTAGGAGGGAGGCAGGGAACACATTCTCCCTCGGAGCCCCCACAAGGAACCGATCCTGCCAGCACCGTGATTTCGGAGTCCTGGCCTCTGGAATAAATTTCCGTTTTAAGCCACTTAGTGTGTGGTGTTTTGTTATAACAGCCACAGGAAGCTAATACAGTGCATTAAACCCCTGAGAAGATTAAGGGTGGGGGTAGAGGCTAAAGCTCAGATTAATCTAAGACTCTTGGGAAACGTTCAACGAGGCAAAGGGGGCTTTTAAACAAAATTTGAAACAAAACACAAACAAGGAAAAAGGGAAGCCTGCTACTGAGGAGGATATTGTCATTTTTACAAGTGATTGTAAGAAAGCAAGTCTGCCTAGCAACCACAGAGGGAGCATCAGGCTAGGGAGCTGGTGCACACCCCAAGGGGATGCTCCTGTCAGCGGTCCTGGGCACAGGGGTGCACGACCCTTTGGGCTACTTCTCCTCTGCTTTCTGGCCGTGAGCTGGGAAAACCATTTTTAACCGAAGTCTTCTTTAATCGCCAATGTGTAGATGGATGCCCTACTTAATAATGGCGTGATTTTTCTTTTCTTCTTTTTCCCGATGTCTTAGCTGATGGTAACAATGGACAGCAATTCAGATTTTTTTTCTCCTATGAATTTGCTTGCTAAGCTAGCTCGTGAAATCAATGCACTGTGATTATTTTACAAGCCAGAGGCAGTGTTAATTGAAATGTTTGATCAAATGGGTGTGTGCAACACGGTCCCCATTTTAAGTACAGCCTGTCTTTTGGTGATTCTGCTCCTCTTGTTCACCACTAGTGTCCGAGCAAGAGCTGAGGTCCAAATGAAGTGGGCCAGGTGATCCTCAGACCACCGCGATGCTTTGCGCATTTCTGCTGGTGCTCACCCTTCCCCAGGTGGTAGTCGTAGGATTGCAGGACCTCCTGGAGGCACGGACTGCCTTTGCCCACCCAGAAACCACTCTCAGGAAAAAAGAACCGTCTCACTGGAAACTGTGGGACTCCCTGACATGTTGAGACAGTTCGCTAGTGAACTGGAATTCTTGCTTCTAATTGTGGAAGTTTTGATGGGACACTGACATCATGGAGGCCATTGACGGAGGAGGCAGGGGCCATAGATTCCTCAGGGTCGTTATTGGATTTGCATCTCGGTGGATTAATTAGGGGGCTTTGTAGCAGAGAGTGAGTCAGAATCATGATTGTCAAGCTTGGACAGGACCAATAAAGGGCCCCATTTTCCAGGATTGTAAAGATAAAGTCTTCCTTAAAATTACTTTGCGGTAAAAGGTTGAATTGGTCGTTTTCACTCTCTTAGCCTGTGATGTGGTTATTATTGTTCTTGAGAGTTAGAGCATTTACCCTTGAGATGAGAGTCAGAATCCCAATTGCCTGTTGAATCTGAGTAAGTGATCTGAAGAAATAAGGCAGCCGGAGGTACGACGGTACCAACATCTGGGGGGCAGCCAGCCGGCCAAGGGCAGAGTGTGGAGGAGGGTGTGGGGTGCCCTATAGTGACTTTGTCAGTGTTCCCAACTTACATGAACATTTCTAACAGTATTTATCTCGTTGTCTTCCCATGAGACTGGAGCCCTGGAGTGGCCCAGTCTGTCCGCATCCCTTCATCTGTGTATGGAGGACTCTTTGGAATAAGGACGCCACGGTGGGATGGCTGTGACTCGGAGTCCCACGGGGAGCTCTGGTGAGGGCGTGGGGCTCCAGGCCAGGGGGCTACCTCACTGATGGCTTTCTGGGTGCCTTTGGCCATTGGTCCTTTTCTGTCAATTATGTTAACCTTCCAAGCAGCCTTTTATGGTGGCCACTATTACCCCTGTTTCACAAATAAGGAAAACACGGACTAGAGGCTTTGTCACTTACTAACGGGTGCTTTTAGGAAAGAACCTAGCCTGCTTTGCTCAGTTTCCACCTGTGCGGCACGCAGGGTAACGAGGCGGCCTGTCCTGGAGGGCTGTGGTGGGCGCTAGGAGGGGAGATGGGTGCCTGGACCGCGGGGAGGATTCAGAGGCTCCTCCTCCTCCTTCTCAGTTATTACAGGCTCATCCTGTTGTTATTCTGACCCTCAGCAGACTGGGACTGGATAGTTATCCCGTCTTAGAACAGAATGTTGCTCAAGTGTGGCATCACTTTGAAACAGGGGCTTCAGAGGCTAAAGAGCAAAAGTGGACTGACCATCACAGATCATCCTCACTGCCCCCCGCGCCACCAGCATGCCAGGAATACCTGGTCAGTCTCCCTTGGCATCTTGGCCCCTGGCTCTTAGCTATGCACAGAGGGCACGGGGTCGTCTTTGGGCTGACGAGGGTGAAGAGCGGGATTTGTTCGTGGGATAGCAGGGCAGAAGAGTGGATGGTTGTCTGTAATCTGGAGAACAACCTTTGTGTTAATCATCCATCCACCCATCCATCCATGTCGTCATCAATCCGTCAATGCTTTATGTGGTCAAAGGAGTCCAGCAGAAGAACAAAGCGATGGCTCCTTCCCTCCTGGAGCTCATACTGCTGAACAGAGATAGAGAGATTTCTTTACATCATCGCAATGTATTTACCTTTTTTTTTTTTTTTTTAAGCAAACTTCTGAGTCTGAGGTAGAGAGCGTTTGAACAAGGCTGTGTTGGCTGAAGTAACTGCAGTGAGAAAAAATGTTTTTCCTATTTTTAATGCTGAGTTGAGACTCGGGAGGGGAAACGTGGGAAATAACGCTAAGAAGGTCTGGTCTCTCTTCGCTTCCTCAAGGACCGTGGGCTCTGGGAGATTGGACGTTACAGATAAATGGATGAGCCTTTCAAGGAAGGGGCCATGGGTAGAGGCTCCTGGGTGGCTCGGAGGGCTCGGGCAGGGCGGGGACGCCCTAATGCATGGAGTGGCCAGGACCTGTAACTTCCTCCACAGCTTTCTGCAGGGTGGCCTCAGGCTGCCAGCCACCAGCTCTGTGGGATGCCAGCCAGGTCCCGTCCGACTTCGGTCTGTAACACGTTCTCTCTCTCTCCTTTCTTTTCAGACCCAGCAATTGTCAACGGGGTGTACTGGTCTGAGTCCCTAAACAAAGTGTTTGTGGATAACTTTGACCGCGACCCCTCTCTCATATGGCAGTACTTCGGCAGCGCCAAGGGCTTTTTCAGGCAGTATCCAGGTGAGTGTCCTGCTCGGAGGGCTGCCATTCAGACGGAGGAACGTGCCATACTTTCCTTTAGGGTTCAGGGTTAAACTTTCCCTCCCTTTTTTTAGGAGAAAAATGAAAGGCTCTACAAAGCAAAAGGAAGGAACAGAGAAAACAAATCAGAAACTGACTCATCAATACAGAGAACAAACTGACGTTTGTCGGAGGGGAGGCGGAGAGGGGGGCCTGGGAAAAGCAGGGGAAGGGGATTAAGAGGCACAGAATTCCAGCTATAAAATAAGAAAGTCATGGGGATGAAGTGTGCAGCACAGGGAATATAGTCAGTAGTAGTGTCATAACTATTTGGTGACAGACGTTTATTACTTGACGTGGTGATCCCTTGTAAGGTGTTTAGATGTCGAATCGCGGTGCCGTACACCTGAAACTTACATAACATCGCGTGTCAAGTGTGCGTCCCCTGAAGAACTATTAAATCTGTTGTCAGGTGCGGGACAGGAACGGCAGCTGGTATCCGCACCCCCACCTGCACATGCGCAGGGATGGGGGCCAGCATCTTTCTCAACACGGTAATCCACAGAGCTGCCCAAAGTGGGGGCTTGGGGTGTGAATCGCACCCTATTTAAACTTCCTGGACAAGGGTTTGCTTTTAGGGTTATTACTGTTACTATTATTATAGTCAGGGAAAGGACCAAGTCATCACTGGACAGAGTTACGTTCTGACTGAGAGGTATAAGAAATGGAAAATCTGAACTTGAGTTTCCCCTCTCCGGAGCCGACTGCCCTTGGAAGAGGGTTGAATGGCCACGGCCCCGCTGATGTCAGCAACCCATCCTTGAAGGCCACCAGCCGCACCTTCCAATGAGTGCATTTGTCAGAGTCTGGCCATCTTGCCAGCGGAACAGGTGTTCATTCTGGGGCCTTCCCAGGCCTCTCCTTTGCAGTAGGAATTTAATTCTGGCTTGGTTTGAATTTTAATTAAAAAGGGAAGTTTTAATTTTGCTTACAAGTTGTGAAAACAGGACTCGAGGCTGCAATTGTGCCAGCAACACAGCTGTACAAATTAACAAGCTCAACCTAAAAGAAGGGGAAAAACACCCTGCATAATCTTGGAGCAATTAAGTGGAGTCTTTTATGTTTTCATTAAGTAAGACTAGGCACCTGATGTCTTCCCACGCGGAGGCACCGAGGCTGCCAGCGCCGCCTCGAGGGTCCGTCACCTCGCACACAGCATCTGTCCTCCGAGACTCGCTGCCGAATGTCTGCTCCGTCGCATCAGCCGGCGTTTCCCGAGAGCTGTGTTCAGCAGGGCGAGCATGTTGCTCCTGGAGCTCGCAGAGATTTCAACAATAAGTGTCTTATTAAAGATAATGTTATAATAAACAGTGGTCTGTTCAAGTTCCGGTATCACCAAATTGCAGTCTGCTTTGTTACGCTCATCAGAGAGTAAATTTAACACAGATGTCGCCGAAATGAGAGCATGGTGGGTGGCTGATCACTGAGGAAGCCACAAGGACATCTCACCATCTTGCCGTGTGGCGTTGGGACGAAGGTGGAGCAGATAAGGAGAAACCAGAGAGCATGTGTTGTCTCCACCAGCAAGAAGTCCCCCAACCATGGCCATGAGGACATTTGAAGACAAAGGTGCATTCGACATCTCTGGCTGCCATAACGACGTAGTATAGACTGAGAGCTTTAAACAACAGATATTTATTCTTCGCGGTTCTGCAGTCTGAGGAGGACAAGATCAAGGCACTAGCAGGTCCGGCTCCTGGGGAGAGCCCTCTTTCTGGCTTGCAGATGGCCACCTTCTCCCTGAGTCCTCACGTGGGAGAGAGAAGACGCTCTGGTGTTTCCTACTCTTCCTGAGGGCTCGACCCTCATGGTCTCATTCAAACCCGATGGACTTCCAAAGGCTCCACTTCTTAAAGCCGTAGGGGGTTAGGGCTTCAACATATGCATTCCGTCTATAATAGAAGGGACTCCTATTAGAGAGTTTATATAACAGAGGAGATTAATTACACACAAGGTTTTTGTCACTCAGAACAGTTGCCTAAGAAATGCTTACAGTTCTTTCCTGACATCGGTAGCAGAATTTGGACTTTGTAAAATTTCTGCATCTTTCTATGTTAATATAGACACATGTCACAGTCCTCCAGAGAGGTTTCGTTGCCCTGATACATGTCACGTGGTCCCTCAGTGCTTAGTTCTGAACAGAGGGCACATCTCTTGGCTCCTGGATATAACATGGTTATTGGAAAAGTGATCCGTGGGCCTTTTCTGCTGGGGTGTTTTTCTTTTCAGGATGCCTCTTTCCATGTGCAGAGTGGCGTCAGTATAAATCAGTGATCAGCATGCATGTTCTTGAGCAGAAGATATGTTTCTTTATTCTTACAAAGGTGTGTCTGGAGTCCTTGCTTTGTTCTGAGTTCTGTGTGAGACCCTGAGGATAAAATGGTGAACTAGACAGGAAAGGTCTCTGCCGTTGTGAAGCTCCCTCTTTCTGGGGCACACATTCATCAGGGATTTTGATTGCAAGTGACAGAAACCCAGTTACAATGAGCTCCAGCAAGGAACATATTTATTGGCTCATGTAACTTGAAACCCGGGAGTTGTGCCCCTTGGAGGCACAGCAGGACTCCAGTAGTCAGCAGTGTCATTTGGATTTTGAACCTTTCCTTTCATTCCTCACTTCTACCTTCCTCTGTTCTAACCTTGTTTCACTGGTGGGTGATCTCCTCGTGATGGGAACACGGCATTGGGCTTGCAAGGTTATTCTTTAGTTATGGTCCCCGGGGAAGAGACAGCATCTGGCTCAATAGCTTGGATGAAAATCCAAGAATTGGCCTGGTGTGGGTCATGTGCCTACGTGCTGAAGCCAAGGACACTGGACAGTGGGTAGGGCCAGTCATCTGGAACCATGAGGATTAGTGAAGATACTGTGGCCTTGCCTGGACTGAACCCCTAAGGGAAGGGACAATGACCACCATGGGGAGAGAGACAGGGGACAGGTTGGCATGGTATAGTGTGTGTCATGCTAAGGTAGGGGAATAGAGGGTGCTGGGGGATCACAGAAAAGGAGCACCAATCCCATCTCTGGGGGTGGAGGAACTCTTACTGGAAGGAGACTTGGTCAGCATTAGCCTAGTGGCATACCTGTGATGATGCCATCCATTTCTGCAACTTCACGGGCCTCGCAAGATCCCCTCATGTGCCAGGGGCACGGGGCACTAGTTTTGTTGTGCTGTCTAAAGGAACTCTCTGTGATGACAGAAATGTTCTGTATCTATGTGTCTCATGTGGTAGCCACTGACCACAGGTGGCTGTTTAGAACTCGAATTGTGCCTAGCGAGACTGAGGGTTTCACATTTGAATTTCATTTACTTTTAACCATTTAAATGTAAAATGAAATAGGCACATGGGGCCAGTAGCTACTATGTAGAACAGTATAACTCTGTAGGAAAAGACTCTTATCGTTTGATACCTGGTTCTCTCAAGGTACTACTGGCATTACCTTTTAGTGCAAGAGGGTCTCACTGAGCAGAGAGCGTTAGGTAACCTCTTCTAAACGACAACAACAACACACTATTCAGCAACACTTGGGCTCTGCAGGGTGGGTCCCTCGGGCTCATGAAGCTCTGGTTGTTGCAGTTCCGTCTTTGGGAGCCTTTGGGAACAGTGAATGTTGACATTCAGACTGATGGCAGTGACGATGGCCCCTGTTTACTGAGCACTGTGCTGGGTGCTCACACCAGCCTTGCCTGACTGAGTCCTCACATGATTCCGTGAGCTGCAGCTCCCGTTCTCCCCACTATGCAGATGGGGAAGCAGAGGCCTGGAGATGAATGGACTAACCCAGGACACACCACCAGGGCGCAGGGGAGCTGGTGATGGTGTTGCTTTCCAACCACTTCTTTCCTCGTTTGTTTTCGTGGTGGTTCTGTCGCTATAAAATAGGAACTCTGGCCTACGGTCCTGAGCCATCGGGCTTTCAGTCCCTGTTTCCTTTACTGGGATATCTGCCTCGGGAGGACAGAGACATTTGTTTTGTCCATCACATGTCACCAGCACCAAGAATAACACCGTGGGTATTCACTATGTATTTGTTAAATGTATATATCACTCAGTGAGTCAAAGTCCTAACCCTAACCCTAACCCCACCACACTGGTAGTAACAGCCTTCCCTCCTCAGAAACAATGGAGCTACTGCCTCTCTGGGAAGCGGGTCACTGGCTGCAGTCCATGGGACTAAGTGACGCAGGAGGGAACAGGCATAAATACAGTGTGGAGCCATGATCCCTCTGCCCCCTACCCCCATTGCTCCCTCTTCTGCAAGTCCTCCTAGGCCCCTGTTCTTTCTATCCCAATGTCCCCAAGTCCTGGACGCTGGATGCCACTTTCTGTTGGCAATTTGCCGCATGATGCCCCATGACCACCTCATTATGGTTAGAAGGGTTCTGCAGGCTCATCATCTCCCAGGAGGCAGAGTCATACCTGCACAAGGAGTCTCATCCTGGGAGCCTCGTCCTGCTCATGATTTCACAATCCTGTGTGCGTCCCAGTTTCCACCTGGGTGGGGCCACCAGTGTGGACACGTCCTTCGTGTTCTGGCCAGTTCTTACCACTGTCCAAAGTGATATGGCTGACTGACCACCCTTGGTAACTGTCCTTAACTAGATTGAGAAGAAGCTGCTATATGTCATAGACAGGTCAGTGTCTAATCAAACACAGACACTGATTGAATTTCTGCATGATGATAAGAAGCTCAGTTCTTCCTTCCCTAGTATCAGACTCTCCCATTCCAGAGCCACATCTCAGGGGGTTCGTTCTAGTAGAAGGTGGAACTGGTTTTCTTGTCTTTGTCACGGTTTCTGTGCCATGTGAAGGTGGAAGTTCACAGTACATCCGTGAGGAGGGGGACAGAGAGCTAAGGAACAGAGCCCTCTGTAAGACTGGACGCATACATGCTGTTGGCTGGTAATGCATCAAGAGTAAGTTCCATGCACAGCATTGCTTGAGCGGGTGGAACTGGTGGGTGTTGGAGTTCTCGCCCCGGCCCAGCTCAGCAGGACCACTCCAATGAGTGATCGTGAAAACCATAGGTTCTGGTTTTCATAGCAACTCTTGTGTTACTCATTCATCATGGTGCATGATTTCTCAAGAGGTTGTTAAGGAAGATTACACGGGTTGGATGAAGGCGCTTTTATTTTCTCTGGAGGAGTGCATAGCCAGAGTCTCAGAAGACACTTTAAAGTCAGCTTTGACTATGACTCAGCGCACATTCAGCCAGCATTTCATTATAGTCCAGCTATTTTAGATCTAAAGTTATACTGGGAGGTATTTATTTAAACTTCAGATTTGGGACCAAGTAAAAATTATTGAGGTAGGAATTGGACAGAACTTACCTAGTGAGGGATAAACCAACACCTTCTACCTCTTGACTTTCTTTCCTTTCCTTCTGCATCTTTCTGGGCACTTTGCTCTCCGATAGGGAAGAGAAATCCCTAGATGCAGTGCGACAGTGTTTGTTCAGGTGGTCGGTTGTGGAGATGGCTTGGATGCCATTGGCACTGCCAGGGACATTTTAGAAAGACTCACGCTAAGGAGGGAAGAGAAGCAATGGGCTGAGACACCCTTCACCGAGGCAGAGGTTTTGAAAAGGGCAGAAATAAATCCAGACGTGAAAAAGATATTTGGCTTTTACTGTGCTCTTCGTGGTCGTTCTCAGTTCTGTCGGACAGTCTTAACCGTCCTGCCACGTGAACTTGTGTTGGCAGCGTGGCTTGACTTCCAGACACTGTCGTGTGAAGCTCTGTCTGCCCTGTTGGCCCCGCTATTCATTTGCGTGTGTTGAAGGAGAACGTGAAGTCATATGTTGTCTTAGATGAAATTAATTTTCCTCTAATATCAGTTTGAATGATTTGGGGGGACACTCTATGGGATCTGGGAACATTGTAGTGTTTTAAACGCAGGCAGATTGAAGCATTCGTATGTGCGGCAGAGAGTTGGACACTACTTGAGTCTCACCTAGGGATGTGCTGAATGTCCTAGAGACCCCGTCTTCTGCAGGCCAAGCAAGGCAGACTAGCAATCACGGATGCTGCTGACAAGCGCGAGGACCTGGGAGAAGGCAGCTAAGTCAGCTGGACAGCATCTTTCCTCCTGTCCGAAGATGCATGCCCCATCCAGCCTGGGGGGTCCCCAGAGGCATGTTGGCACTTCCAGAAATTATGTGGCTCACGGGGCTACTTCTTGGGTAAGGGACAATTCCCTGAATCACAACATTGGCTCATTTGAGATGAGCCTACTATCATTTCTCTGGGATTTGAAGTTACTTGAATATTTTCAAAATATCTGCTTGTGCAAAAAGTTACATACTAAAAAGTTGCTATGTCCTTGGGGAGAGAGTATCATTTAGAATAGAGTTTCCTGAAGTTTGTCTCCTAAAACATTTTGTGGTGAGATGTGGTTTGGGGCGGGCTCAGTGGTCCAGTTGGCTTGGTCAATGCTGCCTCTGCTGTCCCGTTGCGGAGACTCAGCATGCTGGAGCAGATTGAAGGCCCGCAGATGGTACCCCCATGGCACGGAAACCGGCTTATTTTCATTCACTGAACTCATGCTGACGTCTGGAGAACTTCTCGTGGGACACCCTCATGGAAATGCTGGGGACACCACGTTCTCGTCCTAACTCGAAATCCCAGGAAAAACTGTTGAACTCTGAGAACTGTGGAATCCCTGCTGTGAAATGAAGGTTTTGATCCAAATGTCACATCTGAGCAAGTGGACCCCCCAAAGCCCATCCTGACTTGAAGACAAGGTGTGACCTTTACTGTTCCCTCCAGGGCAGCTGTGCCTGGACCCGACCAGAGGTGCTGTGCTCGTCCCCACTCCGTGTGGACGGCATGTCCCGACCAGTGGCCTGGGCCTCAAGCTCCCTGCCGCCATCGGGCCCCTTTCCGCTGGAGCGGACCCTGCGCACGGTCACTCTGGCGTCCCTCAGCTCCCTGCACTTGACGTGCTCCTCAGCCTCACAATCTTTGCAAACATTGTTCTCTCTTTCTGGGGCATTCTTCATCCTGTGGGAACCCCTCACCCAGGTTTCACAGTCTTACCCACGTGCAGTGGGTTGAATCGTGTCTCCACCCACATTCACGTCCACTTGGAGCCCCAGAATGTGACCTTTTGGAAATAGGGTCTGTGTAGATGTCATGAGGTAGGTTGGGATTAGATGACACTGGATTTGGGTGGGCCCTACATCCTAGATGACGGGTGTGCTTATAAGAGGAGGGGACACAGGGACACAGAGGGAAGACAGCCAGGTGAAGGAGGAGGAAGAGATTGGAGAGATGCACGTGTAAGTCAGGGAGACCAAGGACTGCCCAGGCCACCAGCCGCGAAGAGGGGCAGGGAGGGGTCTTCCCTAGAGCCTTCAGGGGAGCGTGGCCCTGCTGTTGGACTTCGAGAGAACGCGTTTCTGTTAAGTCACCCAGTTGGTAGGCCATTGTCACATCAGCCCTAGAAAACTAATAGACCATCATCCTGTTCTCAGCTTGCAGGAGAGGCTTCTTCACCCTAAGGATTAGTCACTGTTTGCACACTGACGTGGCCTCAGCTACTTCTCCTTCCTGAGGTCTCTGCTTCTTGTATCTAGTGTCTGAGTCTCTGCTAGATGTGAGGCTTCCTGAGGGCAGGAGGGGCTGGGCTTGACTTTCTTAGTCACTGCTATATGTCCATCAGCTGTCTGAGTGCCTAGGAGGAGTTGTAAGCCCATGTGCAGAGAAATGATCTCAGTCCAAAGGAGAGCATGCAGTGGCATTAATTCCTTCCCCTAAGTGCTGGGGCATCAAGAGAGAACTGTTTTGCCCAGCTGGTGTGGCTCAGTGGTTGAGCGTCAGCCCACGCACCAAGAGGTCGCTGGTTTGATTCCCGGTCAGAGCACATGCCCAGGTTGTGGGCCAAATCCCCAGTGGGGGACATGCAGGAGGCGGCCAGTCGATGTTCTCTCTCATTGATGTTTCTATCTCTCTCTCCCTCTCCCCTCCTCTCCCTCTAAAATCAATAAAGAAAAAAATGTCAAAAAAAAAAAAGAGAGAGAGAGAGAAGTGTTTTCTCCTCCCAGTGGAGCGCACGGTGACGGGGAGGATGGGTGGCAGAGTGGGACGGGTGGAGGATGATCAGATAGGCTTGTCATCTAAGAGCACTACCCACAATTCAACTCAAGAAACACCCCCTGAACGCCTACCATGAGTCGACACATTAAAAGATAAATTCTCTTTGTATTGGACTCAGACCAGTTCTTTGTGGAATTACAAATTGGAACATTACCTAGCCTCACCCAGGATATCACTGCATATGTGTCAAGACTGTGCAATTCTGGCTGTGCTTGGCTTTACACAAAGCTGCGTGTCAGATGTTGTTTGAAACAAATTGCATTCCTGTCCCTTAGTGTACACTATCATGTCAGCTTCATTTTGTCTTCATTACCTAATGGCCTTCCATTGGCAGTGGCTGCTCGTGCTTCTTTTCTCGGATTTGTTACCGGGAACTCATTAAATTAGGCACATTTGCAGGTGGGAAATGTAGGTACAAGGAAGACAGAACAAAACGACTCTTTGGGTTACAGCCTGCCATCTCAGTTATCTGGGTGACAATGTGGGGGTGTCACAGTAAGCACATAACTGCTAGCCCCATGTGGTCCCGACAGCTGGCCTTGAGTAATGGGACAGGAGAATCTCAATGCTAGAATCCGAGTCACGATTTGCTCCCATGAAAATCATTTTTCTCTTCTAATTTTCTTAGCTCCAAGCCTAGGTTTTAAACCCCCCATCGCTGAGCATCGCTGATGGTGGAAAACAACAATTTTCTATCTTATTTTTAGGCAGCACTTTTCTTTTTAAGTTTTAGTCTTCAAAACTAAGTTGTAAATAGAGAATGTCAACCTTGGGCAAATCCCAGCCATCCGCAAACCATGGAGCTGAGAGTATTGGAAAAAACTCTCCAGACCTCCAAGCCTGAAACGCAAACTTCATTATACCGCAGAATTAAGGCCATTTAATTTTATTTCAGTGTGGAGGGCCGGGCCAGAATTTCTGATTTAAAAAACAGGAGTCAGGAAAGAACAGACTTGTGTATATTCTGAGATAGAAATGTATCAGATGCTTTGTACCACCTGCCCCACCCCCCTCCATGCTACAGATATTACTTTACCCAGGTCCAGGGATAGGGCCCACCTCTGCCCAGAGAGCTGTGAATGATGCCCAGGTCCAACAATTTGAGGGACAGTGAGAAATGACCTTGGCGCCCTGTAGCATTGGCCACGGGAAGTGGCTGGAGTCATGTCCTTTCTTGATGGACAGCGCTTTACTCTAGATGTCACCACTCGCCAGCGAGCCTCGGGGCCAGTGAGTGGGGCTGCTTCTCTGTGGCTGTCGCACCTTCCCGGAGCTGGTGATGGAGGACATGACGAGCTCCAGGGTTGGTCTCTGCATGCCATTTTTCACCCTGTCCCTTCAGTCAGCAAAGCAGAGCAGCCTTGAAATGCTATGAATAAATATTTAAAGTTTCTGGGTTTCTTATAACTCCATTTTTCTTCTAGGGATTAAATGGGAACCAGATGAGAATGGAGTCATTGCCTTTGACTGCAGGAACCGAAAATGGTAGGGAATGGCCAGACCTCTTAGTTTTTATAAAGAAAACTTGCAGAGACGTTCAGGACTCACTTTTACTTTACTCTCCCCTGACCTAGGTACATCCAGGCAGCGACTTCTCCGAAAGACGTGGTCATTTTAGTCGATGTCAGTGGCAGCATGAAGGGGCTCCGTCTGACTATCGCCAAGCAGACGGTCTCGTCTATTTTGGACACGCTGGGGGATGATGACTTCTTCAACATCATCGCTGTGAGTGCGGCTGTTTTGTGCTTTCTGTGCACTGTGGGTTCATTTGATCTTTTGGTAGCGTCGGTTCACATTCTTATTGCTTTTGTATACAGAGCGCTGGCTGCCCCAGGACGGGGAGCGGGTAGTCCCCTGTGCGTCCCTGAGTCGTGATTTCGGAGCGGTTCTGGGGGGCTGGATTGCAGCCGAGCTCATTTTCTCTCCTACACGCAGACAGGTGCTGTCATCTGGAAGAGTAGCACCCGATCTGGTTTTCCTGGGGAGGCAGCCCTTGCAGAGTTAGACCTGGCAAGGTTTTCCTTAAACGGCTAGATTTTCTCCTGTGGACATTCACTGTAAACTGGATTAGTCTGATGACAAAGGTAGTGATAACAGCCACGAGGGTAAAATGATGACAATGTGGACGGCGGTTGTAGACTCCCTCACAGACACTTGATGTCCCATCTTCAGAGACAGAAGTGGCAATCATGAAGCACCTACTGTGTGCTATTTACTCTCCTCTTCCTCCTCACAGTCACTGTAGGGGGTGCAGGTGGTCTGGGCATTTTCTCAAATGAAGCTGCTTTGATTGAGAGAGTGCCAGGAAGCTGCCTGAGGTCACGGCGCTGGGCAGTGGGAGGTACAGGAGCCAGGCCTGGCAGCAGCACCCTCTCTGGGAGGAGCACTGATCCAGCTCACAGCCCAGCTGCTTTCCTCTCCTCCCAGTGTCTGCTGGGGTCCTTTCATGTCCCTCAGGCCCCTCTCATTCTTTCCCCAAAGGGTATAGCCACAGTGAGCCCGGTCCTTTTCCTGGCGTACTTAACCAGGTGCGCCTGCCAGGGGTCAGTGTGCTTTGCCTTATCACCTCTCTCTGGGGCCTGGAGGGGTGGTAGCAGGCAGGGGAGGCAGAGGTGAGGGGGGCGGAGCTTGGGCTTTGGAGTTGGGTCTTAGTTTTGCATCCTGGTTCCACCACATACACCTGTGTATCTTGGGACAAAGCACCCAAGTCTGAGCATCAGCCCGGCAGCTGTGATGCTGCTATGACCCATTGCCCGCAGGGTTGCCCCTGATTGCCTGAGCCAGCGCGCGGTGTGCCGTGAGGATGCTAGTCTGGGGTCTGCCTGGCTCCCCGGACCGATCGGAGTGTTATCAAGGGGCTGCCTCTGGCAGCCTCCTGCGCAGGCACGACACCCCTTCTGTTCCTAGGCAGGGGCAGGTGTTTGCATGGCCCTGGGCTTGCAGAGACGATTGCTTGAATCCACGTCCTCCTGCCTGCGTGTGCTTCTGATGGGACTCTGAGCAAAAGGACACAACTACAGGTCACTGTGACTTATAGCTTCAGATTTTAATAGGCCCTAAAAAATAAAGAGAAAAGAGAGAGAATCGTAGATTCCATGGAAGCAGGGGTGAGTCCTCGGTGCCTAGGACCGTGCCTGGCAAATAGGAGTTTAAATGTTTATCTAATGAGTGATGCCAGCAGCTGCCTCCCACAGGGCACCCACTGCATTCGAGCCCTGCGGAATGTCCTGTGTGGGTTATCTCATTGGACCTTCTCCAGCCCTGTGCTGAGTGGCATGGAGACAGAGGCACCGGAGGCAGAAACGACTGGCTTGAGGTCACGGAGCCAGAGCAGGTGGCACAACGAGGACTAGAAACGTCTGCTTTACCTCCTGCGTCCTGAGAAGTGAAGAGAATGGAATGGAGCAGCTCAGCCACCCTCCTGTGCACCTGTGTCCAGGGCACAGTCCTTCCCAAGGGGACTTTCAGACAGAAGTGACTCTAGTTACCAGTCTCAGGGAGGATATGCAAATGTGTCCCGGTCCCCACATATCCCAAAGCTTTTGCAGATAAGAAGCAGCTAATTTGGGACTATCTTTCTTATTAATCTTTAATTATTCACAACAGAAGTATCAGAAATTTGCATAATAAGAAGAGCTAACTAATTACATCCTGAATCTTTTATCAGTCAGGATTTATTGTTCTGTTAACAAAACCAATCGATTGAAATAATCTCTGTAAATTCATTAAGATATACAAACAGTGTCAACTCAATAATGAAGAGCAGGTGATTAAGATAATTAAAAGTAGACATGCCAGTTATTATAGAACAGTTAAGGAAAAAATATTATTTTTTTTTACTTCAAATTGTCCCTTTATATAAAGAAATCCTTTGAAGTCCCATTAACCCTCTCTATACATCTGTTTGTTAGTTTTCAACATAAATGATCAGCTTTAAGACAATATACATGATAATTTCAATAACTAGACAGGTACTCTGAACATTTTTACGTGAAGCCTCTATCATGAAGTCATAAGCTTTCACTGAAGGAGAAAGGAATGGGCCAAATATGTTAGTGGGTTTGTATCAAAAGCCCGAGGTCACAAAAGGAACCGTGAATTAACAATAACCTTTACACATTCACTTATTTTAATACAGGCAACATATGTAAAATTTTTAAACAATTCAGAAATGTTCCCATTCCCTTTTCATTTGGCCCTCTTCCAATTTTTTTTGTATACATGAACATACATAATTCCCCCCAAAAAACTAGAATCACATTTTACAGCCTACTCAGCGACTTGCCTTGATACTCATGTGTGATCACGTGTGTTTGGAGAGCGGGGTGTTCCATCACCCCTAGTTGACGCTGATGTTTTTCATCCGTACCCCTGGGCTGGGCACACCCCTGATCTCTTCTGCTCACGCGTGCCGCAGGGAGTGGGCCCGTGCAAACACTTTTGCAGGGTTGGTTGTGCTCCTATTGAGTAGAATCTAGAAGTGAAGTCACTGCACCAAAGGGCATGCGCATCGTTAGGTGTTGCTGGAATGTCCGCTAAGCAGGGTGTGATGTTTACATACATATAAACTCTATTGGTTAGCCCATCCTCTGTGACAAAATATGGCTGGGTGGCTTCAACCACAGAAATGTATTCACTCCCAGTTCTAGAGGTGGGAAAGTCCAAGGTCAAGGTTGGGCAGAGTTTGGCTTACGGGGAGGACTCCCTTTCTGGCTTGTAGACAGCCACCTTCTGTCTGTGTACTCTGCGGCCCTCTCTGTATGTGCTCACGGAGGGAGAAGGAGAGCGAGCTGTCTCATGTCTCTTCTTGTAAGGGCATGATTACATCCCAAGGGCCCCTTCTCCAAATACCACCACATTGGGGGTTCGGGCTTAAACAGGAATTTAAGGGGGGCACAGACATTCAGTTTGTAACACCAACATTTTGAGGGTTTTCAATAGTATATTTGTAATTGGCAAATCTTTATTTGCATTCTGTTGAATTGTCTCTCTCAACCCTAAGTGCATTGTACCAATTTCGCCTTGCCGAATTGTGGTGGTGTTTTCTTTTGTTTCCTCCATCACTTTCTCCTATTTCCACAGTAGCAAAATTGCTCCAGTAACAGAGCAGACGTTTTTCTTCTTCGATCTGTTTAAAATGGTCACCTGCCTCTGTCTAGAGGGGTCCCCACTGCGGGCTCTTGGCAGTGCGAGGGGATGGGATGTTTGAAGCTCCGTCCGAAGGTCCTGCCCGCCTGTGTGAGCACCTTGTTCTGTGGGCGGGGTTTCATTTACGGGAGGGGACACCATCATGTCACCTTCCGTGCCCTGTCGGTTTTCTCTTGCTTGCTGGGTAGATGTTTGAGGAGCAGTTTCCGTGTTTTAGAGAGAAGTAAAGAAAACAGTGTTTATTTCCAGGGTTGGGAGCCCTCATGCTCTGTAGGCTTTTGTTTGTACAGATCTAATGCCTCATTGCCTTTTGATTTTCAGAGCCATACCGGGGACGGGAGGAGAGAGATTGAATGAGTGGAAAAGGCTTTCCTTGGCCATTCCAGTCATTTTTGCATGTGTGTGTTAAGTTCTTTGCTAAATGCATCTTGTGTATTATACTGAAAAGCTTTCAACCCAGGGGAGAATAAACACGGAAAGATAACGTTAAAAACTGTTTTAGCTTTCAGGGACAGGGTATTACAAAATCTGTCTAAGACTGATGAACTAAATGATTGGATTATAAAAGGACACTTGAAATATGAGAGTGAGTTTGTGCATTCGAAGTTAAAATTTCAGGTCCAGCCACGGGTGCATGAAGGAAGATATCTCTGACAAGAGAAAAGGCGTATTTTTCGGATTCGCTTTGAAGTCTAACTCCAAGCCGTGCATTAAATTAACACTATTATCATAAAAGTGAGGGCGCTAATTCTGTCCTGTCCGATGCTGAAATTTGAAAAATGGTATTACAGGTGTCTAAAGCCATGCATGAACGGAATGCAGTATTAACCAGGCTGCTGTAGTTAAATCCGTTTCCATGCCTCCTGCAGCCCGTGTTGGTGCAGAGAAGAGCGTTGTTTGTTAGTTCAACCCAGAACTTTCTGCGGCCCTGGTTTCAATTTGCAGAATTTTCTTTAAAACCATCTCTCCAGTGCTTTGCCTGCTGTAGATTTGCTTTTTAAAGTAATCAATTCCGTATTAAAAGTAGGAGGATGGTATTTTCTTTCAGTGCTCATTTGTTCTATACTACTAATTATGTCCAGTCGTGTTTCCAATTATACAGGAAGCTTTTGTAATGCAAAAGATGCCTGGGACCCCTTGTGTTGGTGAAAATACTGTGGGTTCATCTGCTTCGTTACATAATCCCTACACATTTCCATTCTAAAGGTTATTTAATCAAAAGTGCACCAATAAAACCATAAAAATCTTTAATGGCATTCCAGCAATTCCACATCAGCCTCCTCGCACTGTGGGAGCATGCCAGCGGAATTCTGTGGGGCTTTTGTGGAATTCAGGATTCTCGAAAGCGGACCCACTTACTTCCTGTACTTTTTATTTATCTGCTTTTTGGAGGTGGTAGGCATTCTCATCTCATTTATTTATTTATTTATTGGTCTCGGTGTCAACTTTTTTCCCCCTAGGCTTTGTTCTTCTTTTCTATCAGCAAACTGCTCTACAACTTTGCCTTTCGTTTCTTTGTTCTGATTATTTATTCGTTCCACAGATACTGTTGAGTGCTAACAGTTAAGTGGTGGGGCCATCTTTGTAAATAGTGAGGACACGTTGTCTTTCCTGGTGTGGGAACATCCAGGGGCAGGTGCTACAGTAGAGACCAGTGCAGGTAGGAGAGGGGCGGCGAGCGGGGCTGGGAGGGCACAGAGCTGGGCATGCCGCCACCTGCGGGCTCAGCGATGGCTTCTTGGCAGAAGTGATGACTAAGCGAACACTTTGAGATAGTTAGGCATCGGCCAGACATACGCAATGAGGAAGGGCAGGAGGAAGCCGCATTGAGGAGGCAGTACTGTCCGCAGGTGGTGGAAAGCCTCTTCCAGCCAGCAGTACAGGCGTGGTGGGTCGAGTGAAGGAGTTGCGTCTGGACACCGGGGCTGGGTGAACGGATGAGGCGAGGCGGAGCAGGTGGATGGGAGTCCTGATGAAAAGAACGGGACTGCATTGAGAAGGTCAGGCCAGACCCAACAAGTGAGGTCAGCCACAGAGCGGGGTTGGGATTTCATCTGGAGACAGTTGACGACACAGAAGGCGTTCCAGCTGCACAGGGATGTGTTGCGAGGTTCCCTAAAGTCTCTGCCTTCCGTGGTCTTCACTCATTCTCCTTTTTTTAGGCAACTGACGAGCGGCCTGAAAGCGCCATTGCTTTCATTGATCAAGTCGAGCTTCTACACTTAAGCAGGGTTCAGAGTTCTCGGTCTCACCCAGAGCCCAGAGTCAGCCGCCTTCCACTCTCTGCCCTCTGGGCTGTGACCCACACAAACCAGCGTGACACGATGCCACACGAGTGCTGACTTGGCGTGGATCTTGGTGGGCGTGTCCAGCCCATTTGTTGTTTGTTTATAGAGCCTTCTCCAAAACGTTCTGGCCATTCATTTAATGAAAACTTGCCTTTCCTATTTTAGATCATCATTAAAATTCCCATTGAGGATGTTTCTGCATCTTTAAAATGAGAGGTGTCGGGAATGCTTGAGATATTGGGCGACAGGAAGGACGAGGGGGACCATGTAGTGGCCCTGCTGTTGGAGCGCAGAAGGGGTGGTTGGCACAGTGGAGGGGGTGGTTGGCACAGCAGAGGGGGTGGTTGGCACAGTGGAGCGGGTGGTTGGCACAGCGGAGGGGGTGGTTGGCACAGCGGAGGGGGTGGTTGGCACAGTGGAGCGGGTGGTTGGCACAGCGGAGGGGGTGGTTGGCACAGCGGAGGGGGTGGTTGGCACAGCGGAGGGGGTGGTTGGCACAGCGGAGGGGGCGGTTGGCACAGCGGAGGGGGCGGTTGGCACAGCGGAGGGGGTGGTTGGCACAGCGGAGGGGGTGGTTGGCACAGCGGAGGGGGTGGTTGGCACAGCGGAGAGGGAGGGACAGTCCCTGCGAGAAGAGAGGGCTGGGATGTAGTATAACATTGAAGATCAGGGTGGTTTCAAGCCTGTTTTTGTCTCTGGGTGGATCACGGCAGCCTCACAGGTGAGCACATTCCCTCCTGAAAAGGAAAGCAGACATTATCTTCAGATGTAATGAGCCTCTTCTTTTACTAATGAAAGCAAGAAAACAGCAACTCATGATCACTCCACAGTGATGATCGTGGGGACGTGTAGCCAGTATCTGATGTCCCTGGCACATAGCAGGTGCTTAGGTCGTAGCCAGTGGGCACACACAGGGACAAAGGTTTCCCTGGCAGATGCCTTTTTGGAACGGGGTTGGGCAGCAGGCTGGTTGCACTGTCTTGATGGCTGGTCTGTCAAAGACCCCGGTCACCGAGAGGGTTCAGAGTGTGGCACAGAGTGGGATAGTGTGTGGCCACACACCTGGTGATTTTCTGTCTCAGGTATGTAGACAGTCACACGTGTCCACTGGTGAAGCACTTCCCTCCACCAAGTGCAGAGTCTGCGCTCTCCAGAGGACGTCAGGGGCATGCGAGACCCAGTGGCTCATTGCCATCGCCCCCCGCACCCCTTTCCTACTTAGCAAGTGCCAACTCGGGCGGAGGGTGCACGATAGTCTTTGTCTCCGTGTGGCACACATCACACGCACGTAATCTTTTCTTTCTTTCTGTGGGTGTGGGCCAGACGCCCTCTTCCTGTGTCTTATGTTCCAGGTTCTACGTGGCTCTCCTGAATCAGCTCATTCCATCCTCACAGTGAGGTCGAGGGGGAGGTTCCGTTCAGTCCCCCGTTTCCCCAACACAAACGCTGAGGCTCAGAGAGCCCACATGCCTTGGCCTAGGTCGCCAGTTAGTGTGTGGCAGAGCCTGTCTGCCTCGGTGCTTAGCTCTGCTGCCCCCGCCTTGTGTGACCAGAGGAGGGGATCCAATCAGAGGAGAGAAGGGGAGAAGGAAACCAGCAGTGACGGAGGCCCTGTGTCTATAGGGCTGTTTCTGAGCTCTTTAGGAGGTGAAAGTTCTTTGTCCATCTTCTCACATGTGGTTGGTTGGTGGGCTGGCTGGACCATCTCCACGGCTGCTTGGGCCCTCTCCTGTCCTGCAAAGAGAGTCTTCCCATTTCCCAGAAATGTCAGAAACAACTTACCACATTTGGGGGGAAAGGGAGCTGGTTGAGTTCCTCTTTAGGGCTCAATCCTGGCAGTGGGAAGGAGCAAAAGCAAATGACAGAAGCAAACTCCATGTTGCCAGTGACAATGTGCACTCCTCCCCTTCTTCCTTGGATGATCTGTCTGGGTGTTTAAGGACAGAGGAGAACTGTTCATAGGGCCATTATATCTCAGGGCTCAGGTGGCCAGAGCTGCAGATGATGTGGCCATCCCGCATTATTGTTTCAGAGGAGAAATCTAGGGAACATCCGTAAAAATGCAGAAGAGAAAGGTTTCCTGAGAGAGAGCTGCTGGGAGCTTGGCAGCCGTTCCACACGCGGGGTGCCCTTGGTGTCCCCCGGGAGGAGCTGGGGTAGCATGGTGAGCTTGCCCACCGGCGGGCCTCCTTGGCACAGCCGCCTGGTGCGCACCGTCCGCTCACACACACGGCTGAGCCCGGCTCCCTTTGTGATACAGACCAGATTGCTCAGCATAGCTTCACCCTGATGCAGTCAAGGGAAATTAGTCAACTGCAAGCTTGGATGATGCCACTAACAAGCTGGCGGGCGTTCAGAGGAGCAGATTCCTCCGCTGTGGCCGCGGCTCACAGTGACGGTGAGCATGGTTTTGATTACCGCACATGTTTCTCCCTGATGAGGGCAAGAACTGCGTGGTCTTCTTTGCTTTTAAGTCTCCTCTGAGCCCCCCGCAGGCACAGGCCTTTCCTTTGGCAAAGCAGTTTCAGGGCTCTTGCCTCATTGGATCCTCACGGGGACCCCGGGAGGGTAAACAGAAGATGAATTAGCACGTTCTTATGTGTAAGGATCTGGGATCAGAGAGGTTTAGTGACTTCCCCAAGCCACACAGTGAGCACATGGTGAAGGCAGACCTTAGACTGTACAACCCCAAGAGTCAACGTTGAGAGTGTGTGCTAGGCAGACGCAGATGAAGCTTTTACATTTCCCTGGAAAATAGAGTTGGAAGGTTATGAAACCCCTGAACGAGGGCTGCTTCAGCATCTAGGCATCTCGCAATCTCGGGAGAAGCTGGGGACGGCAGCTGCAGGGGTTCAGCAGTACCCCAAGGACCCACGCTCGCTCCCTCTGCCCACACTGTCTTCCTTGGACATTGTCTCCACTGTTAATCCGACCCCCTCGTGGTTGCAGAATGACTTGCAACTGTATAAGAGCATCCCAGGTGCAAATGAAGGCAGTGGATAGAGAAGAGTTTTCCTTTAATGCAAAGAAGAAGATTTATTGTAACTGCCCAAAAACCACCGCTTCACGTTTCACTGGCAGAGAAGGGGTCACCTGACCACCCCTCATGGCAAGGTGGGCTATGAAAGCCCGCGTCCAGTGGAGGGACCGGGTGGCTGTGATTGGCTCAGACGATTTTGCTTTAGACTTTAGGAACAGCTACACTGTCACCCTGAACCAACTCAGTCCGCAGCGGGGTGGAGGACAGGGGTGGCTATTCTCCCCCCCCCACCCCCAGCAGCTTCTATGGTCAGTCCAATGTGAAGTGAGAACTTTGGAGAAGCTCTTCTTAGGCTGGACTGTGCGGTCACTTTCTGGATCCTGAGATGATGTCCTGTTTGATCACAAAGAGCTGCCATTTGTCAAGGGCTCATTCAGAATTGCAGGGATGCCGTTTCTCCATGCCTCATCGGAAGAGACCTAAGCTCTATGACCACTGAGCTATACTTTTTCAAGTGGGTTTGTGTGCCTAGACTAAGCACAAAGTTAAAGAAGGAGCAAAAGTCAGAGTGATGACAAACACAGAGGCTTGGGGACCAGAGAGGAGGAATTGGGGGCTTGGTCATCCTCAGGCCAGTGGCTGTGAGGTTAGACTACCTGGGACTGAATCTGGACTCCACTACTTTGTAGGACTTCGGGCAAGTTGATCATCCTTGCTCTGCCTCAGTTTCCCTATCTGCAAAGGGGAAGTAATTGGAAAAGCGTACCACACGCGGCTTAAATACCCAGTGGGTGGAGTCCAGCCTGTGTGGAGAGGAGTAAGTGCTCACTGACAGTTAAGTGCCGTATCGTGTTATCACTACTCCTGCTGGCTTCTGAGCACCTCGGCACTGACCGCCGATGCACCCGTCGCTGTGGCAGCAGCTGCCAGGCTGGTCCTCCCGAGTCTGTTCCTGCCTGTGTCCAGAGCAGTTGTCCCGAGCTCATCTCTCTATTTCACTCATCCCCTGTTCATCCTCCACGGTCCTCCGTGTCCTCAGACCTCAAGTCCAGATGCCTTAGCCAGACTGTGCATGAGATCTGGGCCTGCGAGAGATGGTTCTCGTTCCTTCCCTCAGGAACCCCAGCTGGGGTCGATGCAGTGGGAAGTGCCCTGCCATTGTCATTGAGCAGATGGTTCCCAGGCGCCCGCTGTGGGCTCAGCCCTGTGCTGCCACAGGGAACGCACCGAGGAGTCAGACATGGATTCCAACCTTGTGGGGAGAGAGCCAGGCACTGGGTAACTAGAATTCAGAAGTATTCAGGAGAGGGGGGCGCCTGCCCCAGAGGCTGCTCCCTGAGGAGGTGGGAATGAGCTGACCCGAGGGTGAACAGGAGTCAGCCAGGAGATGCCAGAGTGCAGGCTCCAGGAGAGGGCCCAGTGGGGGGAGGCCTGAAGGGAAAGACAGGACATGTCAGAGGACAGGAAGGGAAATCGGGCTGCTGGTGCTGAGTTCATGGGGGAGGACTAATGAGTGGAGATGCTAGAAAGGTCAACAGCTGCAAGCGTGCAGTGCCCTGCCAAGGCCTGGGAAGGTCCATCTGATGAACATGGGAGCTGGGAGGGGGTTGACAAGAGGTAACATAATCAGATATATATTTTGGAAGGACCAGCCTAGCTCCAGTGCAGAGAACCATGCTCGATAGGAGAAAAGAACATTCAAATTTCTCTTCCTACTTGTGAGCTTTGGACAAAAAACAAATGGTCTTATTCTGGGTATTCTGGGATCAAAACTGATTGGAAGGTGGGTGTTGGCCTCTGTGGAAGGTGGTGTCACCGTGCACGAGGAAGGTCGCAACCGACACCTGCCTAGCCTCCCAGAGTGACCAGGGACATCAAGGCCTCTCCTCTATTCTGTCCTCACACATGTGTGACCCACACATGATTCTCTTGGCTCCATGAAGCCAAGACAAGAGCTGGAGCTCTATCCGCCCAAGCCTGGGACGCCCTTTCGGGCCCACCTGGACCGTGTGCTGCCAGCCATGCCCAGGGAGCCCAGTGCTCGGAGCCGCTCCGAAGGGTCATCATTTAACTCTTTACACCTGGACAGCCACCAGCATGTGCTCTAGAGGTTCCTTCCTCAAATAGGAAAAGAATCAAGTCTGTCTTGGGCACATAAGCTCAGTTTCTCTAGGGACACAAATTGGAAAAGCCACCTTATCAGAGCGAATTGAGCCTGTGATCATGCTGCTTTCTGGTGTGTGCGTGTGTTTGCAGTAATAAGTAGGACCCGCTAAATGCTGAACTGTTTCCTCTTGGCTGTTCCCTCTCTTTGCAGTACAACGAGGAGCTACACTACGTGGAAGCTTGCCTGAACGGGACGCTGGTGCAAGCCGACCGGACCAACAAGGAGGTGAGGCGGCTGCGGGTGGGCGTGGCCCTCACGGTGATCCCTGTGATAACTCTGTGTCAGCTTTTGCAACTTCATCAGATGCACTGCTCTCTCACGGAGGGCCTCAGAACCCCAGTGTGTGCAACATGTAGGAAGAGGCCACATGAAATCATGGCAATACGGTGAATGCGCGGAGTTCAGATGCTCGCGAACCTGAAACAATTGCACGGATTTTCTTTTTCTCTTGCGCTAAGCACATCCTCCGTGTCGTGCTTGGCACCTAGGTTGACAACGTTGAGAAAATAGGACTCTCGCTGAGATTTTAAAGAAAATTGAAGTCGCTTGCTATATTATTATTGCTTTTAATACAATTGGTTAAATGATTGTTGGGGTAGCTATTGGGGTAACTTGTCTCCTGGGTTAGAAGGTAAACTTTATAAGGATAGGGATGATGTCTGCTCTCTGCTGCTCCTCAATGCTCTAAACATCACCTGCTCCATAAATATGATGGGACAAAAGGAGGACCTTAAGACATGGGATAGAAGTTTACCTTCCAGCTGGAGTACTCTAGGAAAATTCCCAGAATAGATTTCTGTAAAAATAAATCTTGTCTCCTTTAGGCTATCTTTAAATGTGTCAGTACAACCACCACAGCTACCAGTACCACTCCTGCTGGGCCAGGTGACAATTTAGGCTGAAAGTATAGTTATGACTATAACAATGTCACACCTCCTGGGACTCATAGGTACCATTACTCATATTGTTTTGTTGTAACTGCCAGATGGGTACAATAAAATAATGCTGTTGCCCTGGAGAGTAGACCCTATGGAGTGGCTGAGCACCATGGCCAAGGTAGGCCTCTGTGAGGCGCTGTGTGTGTGCTGGGGAGAACCCTTGGCCCAAATGGGAGTGACTTGGTGCTATCTTAGATGCAAGGGGTAGAAGCACCTGGTTTGGGCATCTCTGCAGGAATGAATGACAGAGGATTAAGAACAATTCATTACAACTGGAACACAGGTGAGAAGGAAAAAAATCATACCAGAGTTAACATCCAAGCTTCAATTTGAGGGGGGAACATATCATACATAACAAGCTTGGTTTTTATGAGAGAGAAACAGGTACATTGTAGTTCAAAGAACAAGTGTATCTAGGGAATGTTTGTTTATGGACATTTTCTAGGCTAAGGTAAGAACAAATAACATACACCTACAGGCACATTTTTCTAGGGACTTTCTCTTCGTTTGGCTATTGCCTGGGTCTGGATTCCATCCCTTCCCAATATAGCAGCATCAGAATCTTTTCTAAGCCTCAGATAGGTGTCCAGTGATGGTGTTTACAACATTAAATAGAAAAGATGCTTAAAATGATTAAGGCCTTCCTTTAGGAAACTTCCCAATGAACAGGGTCTATTTGATATTTGGAGATACAAAGTCTTATGAATGAAAAAAAAAATTGTTAGAGAAAGTGAGCTAAGAATTTATTTAAAATTGTCTTTGGATTTATGGGTATTGAAGACTGGAGTGGTTTTGAATATAAAAAGCAATCCAGACTCTGATTCTGCAGTATGGAGTAGCCACATTTCAGTTAGATTCACCCCCTTACAAATAAAAATCCCTGTACATAACCTAATCTAAAGACATGGGGGAGTTCCTTAGATTTTCTTATTGATTCCCATAGATCCCGAAAAGCAATCCAGATGACTCCCACCCGAACCAACAATAGACACAGATTTTTTTAAAAAAAAAAGCCTTTTCCCTCTAGCTAAAGGACCAGAGGGGAGGTCTATCCAAGAGAGCCTTTGAGACAACACCTTTCCTACTCCAGCCAAGCACCAATGGGACAGCCGTGTAACCCTCCATAGCGTCAGTGGGGCTGAACAGAGTTATCTTCTATCCCACCGACACCCATTTGGCTTTTGTGCTGCATACACCTCAACAGAGAGACCGAATGCTAAGAAAAATGATGAAATGGGACTCAGAGTCTCATAATATATAATCCCAAATGCTCAGAATGCAATACAAACATTCCCTGTCATCCAAGAACTGGGAAAATCACAACATGAGTGAGAAAAGACAATCAAAACAAGTCAATATTGACATGAATCAGATGTTGAAATGATCCAATTGCTTCAATAAGCAATTAGGAATTCTCTTCAAGCAAACGAAAAAATAGAAAATCTCAAAAAGAAATGGAAGTTACAAAAAAGAGCCAAATGGAAATGACAGAACTGAAAAATATGGTTACTAAAATAAAAAGCTCATTGGAACAGCTCACTAGAAGAGATGATAGTAGATAACATCAGTGAACATTAGGACAGATCAATAGAATTACCCAATCTGAACAGCAGAGAGATAATGGACTGGAATGAACAGAGTCCCTGGGACATGTGGGACAATAACAAAAGCAAGCAGTCACATCAGGAAAATCCCAGAAGAGGAGAAAGAGTAGAACTAGATAGATGTTTGAAGATATATTGTCTGAAAACTTCTCCCAGTTAATGAAAGGCATAAATATATGCATTCAAGAGTCTAAGAACATTCCAAATAGGATAAACCCAAGTAAATTGATGGTGAGACACATAATAACTAAATACAATTAGACAAGGGAATACAAACTTGATAGCAGACAGAGAGAAAGGACATGTTTCTAAAATTACTCATTTGAATGACAGCAAGTTTCTCATGTGAAATCACGGAGACCAGAAGGAAGTGACATAGTATTCTTCAAGTACTGAAAGAAAAGAACTGTCAACTCAGGATTCTATAGTCAATGAAAATATCGTTCATGAGTGAAAGGGAAATGAAGACATTCTTAGATGAATGAAAACTATGAGAATTTGTTGCCAGCAAATCTACCCTTAGAGAATGGCTAGAGAAATTCTCCAAATAGAAAGGAAATAACAGAAAAAGGATTGACACTTTAGAAAGGAAGGAATGTTGGAATGGGTAAAAATAGGAGTAAGTATAATAGACTATCCTAATTCTCAGGAGATTTTTAAATCATATTTGACAGTTGAAGCAAAAATTATAGTATCGTCTGATGTGGTGCCCAATGTTTGTTGAGGAAATACTTAAAACAATCATATTTTTAAAGTATGGAGGGTAAAGGAACCCGATTTCTACATTTCAGTGGAATTGGTAAATGCTGATACCAGTTGATTGTGACAAGTTACATATTTATAATAACTAGAGCAACTATAAAGAAAACAATAAAAAGAGGTATACTCATAAAGTAACTCACAGGAATTTAAAAATAGGGATGAGAGCACTGAGGAAATGAACAGGAAAGAGACATAAGTTGGTAGACTTAGGCCTTAGCTAATTGACATAAGCAGTTTGAACACAACAATTAAAGAATAAAGATTGGTCGAGTAGATTAAAAAAATGATCCAACCATGTACATCTGCAAGAAATTCACTTGAAATGCAAAGACATGGGTATCTTGAAAGTAAAAGGATCAAAGAAGATATACAATGCAAACATCAATAGGAGTGGCTATATTAACTTCAGGTAAAGTCATCTTCAGATAAGAAAATCATTGGACAATGAAGGGAGCAAAGAAAATCATTGGACAATGAAAGGAAATATAGAATGATAAAAGGATTAATCCACCAGGAAGACATAACAATTCTAACTGTGTTTGGACTAAACTATGAAGCTTCAAAACACATGAAGCAAAAATTAATGGAGCTTTTGATTAGTGATATTGAGCATATTTTTATATGTCTATTGGCCATTTGTATGTCCCCTTTGAAGAAATGTCTACTCAGGTCCTCTGCCCATTTTTTTTTTTTATCAGATTGTTTTTGTTGTTCTTAATTTGTATGAGTTTCTTATATATTTTGGATATTAACCACTTATCGGATGTATCATTGGCTAAGTGTCTATTGATAGCCGAATGGGTAAAGATGTGGTACATATATTCAATGGAATATTACTCAGCCATAAAAAAGAATGAAATATTGTGATTTGCAACAACATGGGTGGATCTAGAAGGTATTGTGCTAAGTGAAATAAGTCTGACAGAGAAAAACAAATACCATATGAATTCACTTATATGTGAAATCTAAAATACAAAACAAATGAACAAACAAAATAGAAAATTCATAGGGAGAACAAATTGATGGTCACCAGATGGGAGGGGTTGGGGGAAAGTGTGAAAAAGGTGAAAGGGATTAAGAAGTACAAATTGCCAGTTATAAAAATAGTCATGGATATATAAAGTATAGCACAGGGAATATAGTCAATAATACTGTAATAAATATGTATGGTGTCAGGTGGGTACTAGACTTATTGGGGTGATCACTATGTAAGGTATATACATGTCTAATCACTATGCTACACACCTGAAACTATTATGATGTTTCATATCTACTGTAATTGAAACATAAATGTAAAAAATTCATACAACTGGGAGTATAAATAGAAATACCTGCAGTTACAGGGACTTGTACACTTTACAGTCTTTAAATGATAGACCACTAAGTTGGAAGTCAGCAAGGATATAGAAGAACTGAACAAAATTATCAATCAATAAGATCTGAATAACATTTATAGTATAGTTTACCCCCAAACAGCAGCATACACATTGTTTTCAAGTACTCATGGAACATTTACCAAGATAAAACATATCCTGGGTCATAAAACAAACCTCAACAACTATAAAAAAGTTGACATCATACTGAGTAACTTTTCTGATAATAATGGAATCCAACTAGAAATCTATAACAGAAAGATAATAGAAAAATCTTCAAACACTTAGAAATGAAGCACACGTCTAAATAGTACATGGATCAAAGAGGAGGTATTTATATAAAAAATATAAAACTAAATGAAAATGAAGACAGCATATCAAAATATGTGGGACAAAGCTGTTACAGTTTTTAGACAGAAATGTATAGCACCAAAGGCTTACATTAGAGAGAGGAAAGCCTCAATTAATAACCGAACTTTCTACCACAATAAACTAGAAAAAGGAAAGCAAAATAAACCCAAAGCAAACAGGAAGAAAGAAATAATAAAAAGCAGAAACCAATTAAATTGGAACAGGTTGACAGTAGAGAAAAATCAATGACAACAAAAGTTGGTTCTTAAAAAAAGAAGTAAAAAATACTGATAAACTTCTAGCAAGACTGGTGAAAATAAAAGGAGAGAGGTTAGCCCTGGCCGGTTGGGCTCAGTGGTTAGAAGGACCCAAAGGTTGAAGGTTCGATTCCCGGGCAAGGGCACGTACAAGGGTTGCAGGTTCAGTCCCCTCACCCGGTCAGGAGGCAACCAATCACTGTGTCACTGTGTCTGTCACACATCCTTGTTTCTCTCTCTCTCTCTTTCCCCCCATCCTTTCTTCCACTTTAAAAATCAATGGAAAAATATGCTTGGGTGAGGATAAACAAAACAAAACAAAAAAAGAAAAGAGGTTACAAATCACCAATATCAGAAATGAAACAGGGAATATTACTACAGATACTGCAATAATTAAAAACAATACAAATATATTACAAACAAATATATTACAAATGTATTACACTCATACATTTGAGAGCATGGAAGAACTGGGCCAAATACTCAAAAACTACAAGCTATGAAAAGTCAACCAAGATGAAACAGATAACCTGACTAGTCCTATAAGTATTCAAGAAATTGAATTCATAATATAAAACTCCAAATATTTTTTTGAGTCCTAAATGGTTTCACTGGATGATTCTGCCAAGCATTTAAAGAAGAATTAACACCAATTTTACAGAATCTCTTCAGAAAAAAGGAAGATAAGGGAAATTCCCCCAAGTTTTTTTTTTATAAGGCTTATAGTTCCCTGATAAACCAGTATTCCTTATGAACTTACAATAAGAATCATCAACAAAATTTTAGCACATCAAATCCAACAATGTATATAAAGAATTTTACACCATCACCAACAAGGATTTAGTCCAGGTATATAAGGCTGGTTCAACATCAGTATCCAACCAATTCATGTAACTCACCATACCAACAGGCTAAACATGAAAAATCATATGGTCAAATCAATTAACTCAATAAAGGCATTTCATAAAACCCAACACACATTCACAATTAAAAAATTAAAAACTTTCAGCAAAACAGGAACAGAGGTATCAAGTTGATAATGACCATCTAAAAAATCCTACAGCTAATATTAAACTTAACAGTGAAAGTTTAAAAGCTTTTCCTCTTAAGATCAGAACAGGCAAGGATGTCCACATTCAAAATTCTTTTTGTTGTTGTTGTTAATCCTCACCCAAGGATATTTTTTCTATTGATTTTTAGAGAGAGTAAAAGGGAGGGATGGGGGTGGGGGGAGAGAGAGAGAGAAACATTGATTGGTTGCCTTCTGCATGCACCCCAACCCTGGTAGGGATTGAACCTACAACCCAGGTAAGTGCCCTTGACCAGGAATCAAACCTGTGACCCTTAGGTGCACTGGCTGGCGCTCAAATCACTGTCCTAACCTAGTGTTGTAAGTTCTAGCAGTGCAATAAAAGTAGAAAAATTAATAAAAGGCATATATACAAGTTAGCCCTGGCCAGTTTGGCTCAATGGTTAGAGCATTGGCCCGTGGACTGAAGGGTTTCGGGTTAGATTCCCAGTCAAGGGCACATACCTCGGTTGCAGTTCAGTTCCCGGCCCTGGTGGGGGTCGGGTGGGAGGCAACCAATCGATGTGTCTCTCTCATATTAATGTCTCTCTCTCTCTCTCTCTCTCTCTCTCTCTCTCTCTCTCCCTCCCTCCCTCCCTCCCTCCCTCCTTCCCTTGCACTCTATCTAAAGATCAATGTAACAGTGTCCTCAGGTGAGGATTAACAACAAAAATAATAATAAAATAAAAGGCATACAGGTCAGAAAGGAAGAAATGAAACTATCCCTGTTTTCAGATCGCGTGATTGTATATGTAGAAAATCCCAGTGAATCTACCAAAAAATGCAAAACCCCAAAACACTCCTAGAACTAATAAATGAGTTCAGCAAAATCACATATATAAGATAAATACACAAAAACCAATCACATTTCTACATACTAACAATGAACATATGGAAATCTAAATTTTAAAACCATACCACTTACAATTGCTGCAAAGAAATAAACAATAAAACGTGTACAGGCTCTACATGCTGTAAATTACAAAATGCTGATGAAAGAAATCAAAGAAATCCTAAATAAATGAAGGGACTTATCATGTTCATGCATGGGGAGACTCAACACAGTAAAGATGTCAATTCTCTTCAAATTGATCTGTACATTTAAAGCAATTCCTATCAATCCCAGCAAGGCTTTTGTAGACAAAGACAAGGGCAATCTAAGATTTACACAGAAAGGCACAGGGCCTAGAATAGTAAAACAATCTTGCAAAAGAAGAATAAAATAGGAGGAATCAATCTACCCAATGTTAAGACCTAGTAATGAAGACAGTGTGGTGCTGATGAAGGAGTAGAATATAGATCGATGGAATAGAAGAGAGAGCTTAGAAATATACCCATACAAATATGCCCAAGTGATTTTTGACAAAGGTATATAAACAATTCAATAAAGGAAGGATATTCTTTTCAACAAATGGGGCCAACACATCCATAAATGTGCACACACACACACACACACACGCACGCACACACGCACGCACACACGTAAAATAAAATAAAGCAAAAACAAAAACAAAACTCAACCTTGACTCAGACCTCACCACTTAAACAAAATAAAACTCAAATGGGTCAAAGGTTTAAATGTGAAATGTACAACTCTGTCACTGTCTGAGAAAGCGTAGGAGGAAACCTTTGGAATCTAGAGTTAGGCGAAGAGTTCTTGGGCCTGACACTAAAAGCACAACCCGTGAAAGGAAAGTTTGACATAATGGATTTCATCAAAATTAGAAAAAAAAATTATGCTATGTGAAAGACCCTGCTTGGAAGGATGAAGAGATACGTGGTTTGCAAATATCTCCCAGAGCCTAGGAGAAGGTATTTGCAGACCACATATTTGATAAAGAATGAGTACATAGAGAATTTACAAATAACAAACAATCCAGTTAGAAAGTGGGCAAAGGCCATGAAGAGACATTTTCCTGAAAAGGACCTACAGATAGCAGTCAGTACATGGAAAGATACTCAACATCACTAGCCACTGGAGAAATACAAATTAAAACCACAGAGAGATAACACTACGCACCTATTAGAATGACTAGAACCAGAGTAAAAAGAGTAGAAAACACGGCATGCTGACGACGGGAGGAACTGGCCCACTCGCACCGTACGTTGCTGGTGGCGTGTGAAACGGTGCAGCCACCCTAGGAAACACTCGGCAGTTCCCTGTAAAACTAAACACGCGGTGAGGAGATGAGCCAGCATTTGCACTCTTGGGCATTTGTCTCAGAGAAATGAAAATTCACATCCACACAAAAACCTGTGCACAAATGTTCATAGCCGCTTTATTCATAATAGCCCCAAACTGGAGAACAACCCAAGTACCCTTCGGGAGGTAAGTGGTTAAACAAACTGTGATACATATACATGGGGGTGGGGCAAAAGTAGGTTTACAGTTGTGAGTACATGAGACACAGAGCTTACTCTTGTATTATTATTTATTAATTATTGTTTTATGTGTCATTATTATTATTATTTTGTATCCTTGCTTATGATTCATCTTTTAGGTAATGATGGTTGATAATTTAACCTACTTTTCCCCACCCCTGTATATATAGTGAAATACTACTTAGCAATTTTTAAAAAGCTGTCGATATACCCCCAAAAGTAGATGCATCTTTAAATCTTTGGGGAATTGCTCTGAGTGAAAAAACATCAATCCCAAAGTAATATAAACATATTACTACATATGTTTATGTAGTGCTCAAGAATGTTTTATGTGCTACATAGAACATTCTTGAAATGACAAAATTATAGAAATGTAGAACAGATTAGTGCTGTCCAGGGGTCAGAGGTGAGAGTGGAGAGGTCAGCGGCTCTAAAAGGGCAGCGTGAGGGATCCGCGGTGATGGGACTGTCGGACCTCAACTGAACCCCTCAGTATCCTGGGCGTCATAGTGTACTTCATTTTGCAAAATGTCATTAGAGAATACTAGTTAAAGGGTATAGTACATCCTTCTGTATTATTTCTGACAATTGCATGCGGATCTAGAGGAATTACCTCAAAATAAAAAGGTTGATTGAAAATAATCTGAAGTATATGAGGAACTCTTAAATGGGGGATTTATCAAATCAGTGTGAACAGTTGAACAACATGTATTAGGTTGCTTTAGTTGCATGTAAAAAGTACTGATTAAAGTTCTAATGTTCTTACTTTTGGCTCATTGTATTTTGAGAAAATCTCAGAAGACAAAGCATTTATTTGCTTTTCGTTGAAATCTTAGGATATTTTAAAATAAAAATGAGCTTCTTTGGCTAATTTGAACCATTTCCATTGTATCATCGGTTGGTGTTAGACCATATCCATTCAGGACTCACTTACTGGCATGGACAGAGAGTAGCAAATTCAAAGAAACAAAATGGGAATTTATATCCGCCCACCTAACTGCAAAGTCCTGGGGTGGAAAGGACTGCACCAAAGCCTTAAATGCAATGTTATGAACCATCCCTCCTCTCTCCGGCTACCTCCACTGCATGTCTTCCGTGGACTCTGATTGATTCTGTTGGGTCAGGTGCCCATTCTGGACCCATAGTTGCGTCTCTAGAAGGTGGAGCAGCTCACTGGCAGCCTGGTCCAGGTGTCTGCAGTGTGGCTAGCAGGCAGACCTGTGCTGCACAGACCTGCTGGGTTTTCCAGAAGCAAAAGACTGGGCATCCAGGCCACTACCTGAAAGGTAGATGCTCAGTAGAAGCATGAATGAATGAATGAATGAATGAATTAATTAATTAATTAGTGAATTAATGAATTAATTAATAGATGATCCACCTGGGAGAGGATTTTGTTTGAAAAACCTTTTTGTTTGTTTCAGTAGATGATCCATGAAACAATGAAGACAAAAGCATGAAACCCGCTCATTATTTTAATATAATCAGGGCAATCTGAATTACATTGTGGGTGAAATGATCTGTTTGCAGCGTTGGCAATCCTTACTAGTCTGTCTAGTTGAGGCCAAATCCCCTGGACGGCAGCTTGGAAACCATGTTCTCATGTTCTTTGTGAGATGGGGACATAGGATCATGACCTTCTGTCTAACCCTGTGTGGAGATGGCACTGTGCACATTGATGCTGGCCTTCCAGCCTCCGAGTTCAGTAATTCTGACTACACTGTGCCAGATCCTTTGGGGTGTTCATCCTTCACTGGAAATATCCAGGGGTATCCTGACAAGTTCTTATGACGGGAAAGTAAATGAGTCTTTCCTGGACTTTTTCATCTTCTGACTATTTCCGTGGTGGCCATATTAATGTTTCTTCCAGTGAATGAAAGGGCACGAAAGCATTTCTGGAAGGTGACATCTGGGATTATGATGTCAGGTACCCTTAGTCCAGTGACAGCTGACTCTGGTTTCACAATATGCAGGTGACCGCCTAAAGAATCAGAACTAGATCATTTTAATTAAAACAGTATTCAATTAAATTCATTTGAAAATCTGAAAGAGGCCCGGCCGGTGTGGCTCAGTGGCTGAGCGTCGGCCCGTGCACGGAGAGGTTCGATTCCTGGTCAGGGCACATGCCCGGTTATGGCCCGACCCCCAGTGGGGGGCATGCAGGAGGCGGCCAGCCAGTGTTCTCTCTCATTGATGTTTCTCTCTCTCTCTCCCTCTCCCTTCCTCTCTCTAAAATCAATAAAGAAAAAAAATTTTTTTTTAATGAAAATAAAAATCTGAAAGAGGAGTGAGAGAATCTCAATGAGAGTTGAGGTAGAAGAACAGGTTAGGGTGCAGAGCTGGCCTTGGTCAGACTAAACTGTCGTGGTTCACAGATTTCCTGCGACATGGCTTGAAATGGCCCACGACACACCATCCCTGAGCAAGTGAGCTCAAGGCGCTCAGTTTTTGTTTTTGGCTTTTAAAAGTATTGTTTACTGTCTGGAGAGAATTTTGTCTTGTTGCTTTATGTACCAAATAACTCACTTTTTTTTTCTTCTCTTTAAGTAAAAAGAGACCATGACAAATTGGGTGAGCCTGGAGCTCAAATATAGACTTCAAACAAGCTGACTCTCATCGTAATGTACTTCAGACCTTCTGATCCATCCATCAGACCTTAAAATGAGCCTCCTGTGGTCTCTCTGGGGCGAGGGAGGAAGGAGGATGATATGCTTTTTCTCTGGTTTTATCGTGGAGATGTTCCGAAATCCACTGAATGGCACGACTCTGTTTAAGGTTCATTCAGAAACCCACAGAACTGTCATCCCCCTCTCGGTTTTGATCTTTTCCCACGGGATTAACAACATCCACGAATTAGCAAAAGTTCACATGAGAGTTGCTGGATTCCTTGTGTCGTAGCTTTGTGGCGATGGAGTTACCAAAATGATGGCCTAGAGACCGTTTCAATGGGAGATGTATTCCAGAAACCATGCTCAATTATGTTCCCCTTTCCATTTGATGATATATTTATATTAATGTCATAAAACTCACTTGCTTGAAAACAGTCAAGCCATTCGCGGGGGACTATCTAGATTAGCGAATATTTACTAATACATAATTTGCGTTAAAACCATTAATATAGTTTTAAAAATGTTGTTAATCTTCACTTAGTATAGTGTGCTGACTGTGAACCCCTTGTATGAGTGTAGATGAGCGTCTTGGACCAGACAGTGAATATTTGAGGCTCTGTGGGCTATGCTTTAACTCCTCAGCTCTGCCATCGGAGCGTGAAAGCAGCTATAACTGTGTGCCAATAAAAATGTATTCACCAAAGTCGGGGCAGGCCCATATGGTGCTGATCCCTGGTGTGGACTGTGGACCAGACTAGGAGGAGAAGTCTGTTATTAAATAAAGAACCTACATTACACTCAGGTTAACATCTTTCTGGAAGGGCCTGGAAATCGGCAGTTGAGAGCTAGAGTGGGTCAACTGATACTCCTGCACTCATCTCATTTTAACCCTTTTGGTAAATGAGTCTGGATCTCTACCTTGGGCTGACTTTCCACCTTGGATAGATTTGCCAGTTGACTGATTTCTGATTTCTCAGTTTATTTACATTTAACCTGAAAGCCAGAAAACATGGATAGATGTTGTAAGTAGAGGTAGCTATAAGAAATAATATCAATAATATAGTACCTTATTATTTAGAAAATAATATAGTGTTTACAATTTAGAAAATACTTCTCATTCGATTCTCATGATCACTACCATATTACTCTTACTTTACATACATGGGGAGTCCTGGGCCCACATGTATGTGGTCACTGATTGAGCAGGGGAATGACAGATAGAGACACAGAGAGAGCCTCAGGGGCCCGTGCAGGTACACACACTCAGGAAGCAGGAGCCCGTCACTGATACCCACCTTATGTCCCGGATACTGTCCTTCTACTGTCCTCACTGCCTGAGCAGGCAGGCTTACCTTTACATGGTTCAATACCACTTTATTCTTCTACAGTCTTGCCATGCAGAGAAAAGCCTAATTCAGATCCAGCATTTAAAGGAGCAGCATTGAACATGATGCGCTGGGAGGGTCTGTGTGATCAGGTATTCTTAGGGAGCTCGGTGCCCACGTTAGCAGAAAGGGCGGAACCTCTTGTGTGTATGAAGGACGAAGTGACCTATAATCCAAAAGTTCATTCATTGTTTATCTCTACCCAAGTGGCACTTTGTTGAGTTCTTTATCTTGGACTTCCCTGTGGCTGTGCATGGCAGGTCTGCTACAAGCATGCTCTCTCTCTTCTTCTTCTTCTAAGTTCTTTGTTCTGCCCCTCAGCCAAGGAGGTGAGTATTCAAGCACACTGCTTTCCTGCTGTTGCTTGGCAGTGACCTGGCGGTTGTCCCCCTGCCATTTCCCCAGTTCCCAGACAGGAAACACTATAGAGACTGCCTTTTGTAAACTCTGTCCTCTAATCCCCGTGCTTTTGGTGACCATGCCTTGACTTGCCCGGTGACAGCTGATTGGGTCCCAGCAGCATCGTGCCTTGCCCACCGTAACATCTCATCAGACACAGGCGGCCCTCCTCCCCAGGCTTCTTCTCTGGGGCCCGGTCACAATGTCTCAAGTTCTGTGCAGCTCTGGGGTAGCATCAATGCAAAGCTGATCAAATCCAAGACCCCAGGAGGTAGTTATGTCCCCAGACATACTGGATGACCTTATCACAAATACCCACACGTCATTTGCCTAGAGCTCACAGATCCGTTCACTACAGCCTCAGTGGGAGAGCAAAGCCATTTGCTCCCTGCGGGATCCCTTGAACTCTCACTTAGAAACTGGTTACTCTAGCTTGGCACATAATTTTAAGCAACCTGGTTATTAGCCAAAAGTGAAGGAAAAGATGATTGGGTTGGGAGGCAGGGCAGGAAGAACTACCTAGAGACACCTTTCTCTTTCAGCTCTCCCCATCCCAGGGATGGGTCCACCATTTACCCAGGTGCCCCAAATAACCATACACCTACAAGTCCCCTCCTCCACCTCTAATTCCCACTGATCTTTCTTCCCAGGAGTCTCCACCCTCTCCCACGTCCCTGCCCCAGAGGCCCCTCTGCAGTTCCCAGTTCCTGTTGTCATCCCCCCTGCAGAATCCCGCCTGCCGTCTGCCCCACAGTGTGTGTGCTTCGGCGCTGGAGGCCCAGGGGCCCGGCGAACCTCAGAGATGCCGTCCGCCTCCCCAGTGCTCTCAGGATAGGTGCAAACTCCCTGTTAGTGACTAGAGAGGGGATACTTCCCGGCTGCCCAGCGGGGAAGTCCCCATATATGCCAGTTGTCAAGGTCTAATTTGTAAGAGTGCTGTGACCTTTCACTCTCAGAACTTCCCCCCTTGGAAGATTGAATATCTAGGTCCCCCAGTGTCAAGTATTCCATGATATGCCTTCTGTCCATTCCCATCTCTTGCAATTGTGACATTTCCCCTCACCCCCTTCTCTCCCAGCCTCCTTCCTTCCCTCTTTCTTTCTGACCCAGCCATATTTAAGTTATTCTACTCTTGATGACGTTGCATTCACTGCTGTTTCCACTGCCTCTGGCATAGGGCCAGGCTGTCCATAAAGAACATGGAGGGAGGGAGGGAGGGAGGGAGGGAGGGAGGGAGGGAGGGAGAGAGGGAAGAAGGAAGGAAGGAAGGAAGGAAGGAAGGAAGGAAGGAAGGAAGGAAGGAAGGAAGGAAGGAAGGAAGGAAGGAAGGAGGCACATCAGATCAAGTCAGTCTCCTGATCAAAACCCTCCCAAGGTTTCCTGTTCCACCTGGAATGAAATCCAACCTCCTCTGCATTGAGTGCAAGGCCTTAGGGGACGTGACCCTGACAGCCAGTCTGTGCCCTCCATCCATTCTGGGCACGCAGGGTCTCCTATCACCCCACTCTCCCCCATGTCCATCCTCACCTCCTTCGGACCTCAGCACCTATTCATGGGTCTGGAGGAAAGAGACACGCTCCTTTTTTGGTTAGATCTCAGCCTAAAGCTCACTTCCTTGACCCTCTTTTCCGTGTCACCCTGCACTGACTCTTGTGAGCCCTGGAGACAAATATTTCTTTCTCTTAATTTACTTGTTCATTTGTCTGTCTTTCACCCACCTTCACCACAACCTGAAAGTCCCCTCTGTAGACACAAATAGTCCGCGATTTAGTTCTGCTGCAGCTCAGAAGGAGCCCTGGCCCACTAGGTGCTCGGGCCAGACTGACTAAATAGGTGAGTGAGGGGAGGAAGGGGCATTTGTTTCCTCTTACTGCTCCCGTTTCCCACGCGGTCTCAGATCTCGAGAGTAAAAGCCAGAGGCAGGCAAACTGACCACTGAAAAATGGGAGCTGACAGCCTGATGTTTGGGGGTAAGGGGGAGACCAAAAACCATTTACATCAGACAGCCAGGAGTACTCAGACAACAGCTTGGGGTGTCTAGGGTTTTGACAAAAGTTACAGCAACATACATGTATCCATTAGAGTTACTGTTCAGCGTGACAATTTGAGTCATTGGGGTGAATTTAAATTCTGATCAACAGTCTCTATTTTGGGCTGAGGGCTGGGTGATTTTAGAGGTGGAAATGCCTAGCCGTCGAGAACTAGGCTAAGTAGCTGTGTGTCCTGGCCACGGTGACTAGCCATGGGGCAGCGTGCGTGTCCCCTCACGCCTGCAGGCTGCCCTTTCTTCCCATCCATAGGTTGAGGGGCAACAGCCCCCTTCCTTCCAATCCGATCACACGGGCTTGGGCAAGGTGGACTGGGAGGACAGCGCTGGGACATTGTACAGTGCCCAGCATCTTCACTGTTGTGGGTGGTTAATTATTTACCTAAGGAGTAGTGATTATTAATGCTTTCTTGAGTATTTCTGCCCCTAATGGCTAATATTTAGAAAGGGAGACTATATGAAGGATAAACTGCAGTTTTCAGAGCAAGCCACGTCCCGGGGCATCTCCCAGAAACCCGCCCCCTGCGTCCGGTTCTCGTGCACACATCAGCACCAAGACACCCACCTTTATTAGTGGAAACCCTGGACCTCTAAGCTGGAATGTGCTTCCCATGATTCACAGGTACGGAGCGAATGGGAAAGGGGGTTTCGCCTTAGAATGTGGCACAGAAATAGGTCAGCACGTAGACGCACCCTCTGTCCTTGGCCATCAGTAAATAGAACAGTGTCTGAGTAAAATGTGACTGCGTGGCCCAGAGCATCTGCCCCCTCCCCGCAGGCCACTCCAGAGACCTGTGAGGAGAACTGTTGTGACCATGGTCCCGAGGCTCCAGGCTTTTGGTCCGTATCTAATGTCTGAGAAACTCCTGTCTTACTCTAAAATCCATGTTATTCTTATGGCAGGTGCTACTGATAGGAAGATATCAAAGAAAATGTAACTGGCAAGAGGCCCCACTGTGCATTTTAAAACCCCACCTGAGTGACCTGCAGGTGCGGTGTCCCTGGCTCCTCTGTGGTGCGTGTGACCAGGATGGCAGGAACACCATCGCACCTCCCTCCCGCTTGGGTGGTGGCTCCTGATTTTCCAAAGCCTCCTCTTCTCTCTCCTTTCACTTGGTCATCACTGACTCCGGGGGAGAGGAAATCACACCCTGCGATCCCATGGTTTATATTGGCTGAAAAGAATCCAGTGGGACTTGCTCGGAACACAAAGCTATTAGGAGGAACTGTATGAAACTGCTATTTATTGATCAAAAAATGTCAAATGTTAGCAATTTTCATGTGAGTGCAGCCTGAAAGTTCAGCATTTCTCTTAGATGTTGCGATGGCCAGTCTTGGTCACTGGAAGTGACCTCAGGTGTAATCCTGTACTCCAATTGGTTGTATTGAGGATTCAATTAATATCACTGTTAATTGTATTAATTTACAGTTCAGGAGTCTGCAAGTAAAAGTAACTAATAATAATTATATATACACATATATGTATATATATCATATATATATATATATATGATATATATATACACACACACACACACACACATACATATATGATCTGGCAGCCAGAACAATGGGCTTTCATATGCTGATTCCCCCTCCACTGTGGGAAAGCAGCCCTGGGCCTGCCCTTTATCTTCAATTACTTCTGAGGGATTAAACCTATTGCTTTTTCTTTTTAAAATATATTTTTATTGATTTTAGAGGTAGGAAGGGAGAGAGAGAGAGAGAGAATAATCGATGAGAGAGAAGTATCTATTGGCTGCCTCCTGCACACCCCCTACTGGGGGTTGAGCCTGCAACCCCAGGCACGTGCCCTGACCCAGAACCTAACCTGCGACCTCTTGGTGCATGGGACTGTGCCCAACCAACTGAGCCACTGCCCCACCGGCCAGGGCTAAACCTGTTGCTTTTGCCAAACCTGGTTCAAATGAGCTACAAGAAATCACTGAAGGTTTTAATGCTGTGCTGTTTCTCAGGTCTGGGTCTGGATGCCAGCTCATCCCAGCATTAATGAGACCACTGGCCCCAGGGGCAGAGCCTGGGGAGGAGGGACAGCTGTCAGGGTCTGTGCCTCAGCTGCCATCAGTGAGCCTGAGGAGGACGCTGTTGCTCTGCCTGCCAACAGCCCCGGCGGTGTACACCAGCTGGCGTCGGCTGTGCACAGCCCTGGAGTCTGTAGTCACTTAGTCACCTGAAGCACTTTGGGATCAGGGGTTGGCGCTGAGGGCACTGCCCAGGAAGGAGCTGTTGTCTGACTTGCCAGTTCTGCATCCTCAAGCAGTGTGTGGTGCAGCCTGTCGCCTCCCCGGGGATGAGATAAAATGGCACGCTTGCGTAGAAGGCCCGAACAATGATGGAAGGAGCCTCCTGCAGCCTTGCTCCCTCCAGCCTGAGCCCCCTGAGCGCCCCTCCCTCAGCGTTTGGGTCCTGTTGCTAATTCAGGAGCCGTCTCTTCTTCATTAAACACTGTCCCTGCACAAAACAGATGGCATTTACACCGTGTCACTGCCTCTTTGTTATCTTTAGAGAGATGTTCTTATAGCGCTAATACTTAAAGGATTTGCCCAAGTCTAGCAGATTTCTTGGGTATTTGCAGTGAGCGCGTGCTGGATCGAGCTGGACTGACCTCATTTAACAGCCAGCTGCTGGGTCTTCCAGGGGCGCATCCAGCACAAATCAGGGCGCCCTGGTTGGAGCTGATTTCTCGTGATTGTTCCACTGCGGGGCCAGAGGCTGCGGGTCTGGCTTTTCCTCGAGGATGTGTTTTGGAAACTGCAGATAATAGAGCGTGTCGTGAGGCACCGAGGGAGCTGCTCATACGCGCAGTCTCCTGCTGTATTTGTTCTGGGCTGCCACTCCGCACCAGCTGTACGAGCCTCCCAGCCGTGGCTTCGTTGGGGTACATCTCGCGATGGGTGTGGGAGCCGCGAGTCCTAGAGGGAGCCCTTCGCCCAATGCCTGGACCCCACCTCTGGAGCCCTCCCTGTCCTTGCACTCCGGGGATGGGAGGCTGTGCTCGACCTCCCTGCCCGTGGGTGTCTTCACTTCTGATTCATTTTCACTGATAATCAAATGCCATTTTTTTTTTTTGGTGATGCCCAGATCATGTACCCAGCGTCTTGCACCTGGGATTGGGTGATCCAGTGTAGCCAGGCAGGACCCACATCTTTATCATTGGCACCTCATGCTAGATGAGATTGGTCACATTTGACCAAAAGCATTTTGACTTAAATATTTTCTAAATTCCCATCAAGTGGAAGGTGACCCAAACTGGGCAGCTGGGCCAAAGAATCCCATGGGTAACATGAAAAAAAATGTATAGAATCCTGAGCCGACCCAAAATAGACTGAATCAGAACCTCTCAACCTGGAGCCCAGGACGTTTTTAAACAAGTGTCCAGGAAATTCTATTGCAGTTGGCCCCAAAACCTACGACTGGACACCATTGGGGTCTAGTATAACCCCAGATCTTGTGCCCCAGTCACCTACAGAAAGTAGCCATTCTGCTTGGATTTGTGTGAATGTGGAGGAACCTTCTGAGCTCTCGTTACCGCTGACAATCCAAGTCTTGGGAGCATGATTTAAATGTATGACTCATTTTGGGAGTTAAAATATTAAGTGCTTTCACTGTTATGAGTTGCCTTCTAAATCATTCCATTGTTTCCTGACATTTGACATTGGTTAATTTTAATAGCTAGCATATCAAACTAATAGTTGTGAAGGACTCTATGCGCAGTTCCCAGCTAAGGAAAAAATTCCGTGTTCTTATTTTAGCCTTTCAGGACACTGGGAACTAAAACCAGGCACTGATGACACGGTGGACACTTAAGTAGAGACACAGGAAGTCTGGAGTGGAGACAGCCTTCTGACAGAACGCCAGCTTCCAAGCCACAGCCTCCATCAGGACAGGCTACAGGAGCTGCAGGGCCTAGTGCAAAGTGAAATGTCAGGGCCCTTAGTGCAAAACTTGAGAATTACAAGATGGTAACACAAGAGCATTGAACCAGAGGTTGGGCCCTTCTAAACATAGGTCCTTGTGGGATGCCAACCCTGGGATCGGTCTCAAATGTATTAGCTCTGAGAATAAATATTTCTTTTTTTCTACCTGTTTATGAAATGTCTTCAAAGGAGCATTTAAGCCCTGGCTGGTTTGGCTCAGTGGACCAATGAGTCGCAGGTTCGATTCCGGTCAAGGGCACGTACCTCGGTTGCAGTTCGTCCCAGGCCCTGGTCGGATCTGCAGGAGGCAACAGTCGATGTGGCTCTATCACATCGATGTTTCTCTCTGTCTCTCTCTCTCCCTCCCTCCCACTCTATCTGATGATAAATGGAAAAAAAAATCCTTGAGTTAGGAATAAAAAAATAGAGCATTTATGTAATAAGAAACAAGTCCTGAATTGTTGTAGACATTTTGAGGTAGGTAGACTGAGTTGGAGGATTCCGTCTTTATTATTATTATTTTTAGCGAGTATTAAACTGGCTTTCATCTTCCGTGTGATGTGGAAGAGTATCTGACCACTAAAGGAGGCGCCTCTTCTTTGCTGACACCCCAGACGGGACCTGGTTGGAACCCTTCAAACACCCCCAGCCCCGTCACCTGGGATTTCGACTGGAGTTGACACAGAGCAGTGTCTGCTGTGTTTAGACATTCCCGCTGTCTGAAGTTGAAGGTTCTTGCGGGTGGTCCCCCTCTGTTCGGTGTCACTATCAACAAACGTGTGGAAAGAAGAAATAACCGGAGATGCGGGCAAGCTTCCATGAGCTCTGCCTTAATTGGCGAGCCAGTTATGTTCCCAGCACAGGCAGAATCAATTAGGGGCCGGCTCTGAGACCTGGACAGGCTGGCCCTGCCGCCCACCCCCACAGGCTCCAGGACAAGCTGCTGCCCCGCCCCCTCCTACCCAAGGCTCTAGGACTGCTGAGTTCCCCTAGTGCTTCCATTTCTCTTATTTCCCAAGAATTCCTCCCACCTGCCAGGCTCTCTTCACCCCATCTATCCAATCTCTTCCTTTCTTTCAAGGGCCTGCCCCTCCGAGGTGTCACTGGAGGTCTTTCTGGGTCCCTTGAGGCAGGGATCCTCTTTTCTCCCACTTTCCCCACTACTCCAGGTCCAGGGTCAGGCATCCAATGCGCACTTGACAGCGTGTCCATCTGTCTGTCCTGTAGAGCAAGCTGGTATTGCTGGCAGGTTGGAGGTTGGCTTGGAGGCTAAGATGACCAAATATGGCCCTTTTCCACATATAAGGACCTGCAGAGAAGAGGGACTCATCACAGCAGTGGGGCTGTGTCTGTGTGATGCTTTCACATTAGTTTTAAAAAAAATGATTTTAAAATCATTTCTTAATATTTTAAATAATCAAGAATATGGATACGAGACAGGAAAATTTTAAAAGTCCTAGTATCAAAAAGTTCCAACTATGAAATTTTTAGTAGTCCTATTATCAAAAAGTTCCACCTATAAAACTTTTGTGTTTATCCTGAAGACTGTCATATCAGATATATATGCTTTAAAAAAACAAGGTAGATTGTACATTCTCTACGTGTCTTGTAAACATAGCATGAAGCTGTGATAACCCTTCCAGACCCTGAATATTCTTCCGTGGTATTTTACATGGGCACGTAACACTTCAACCTCCGTACTGCTGAACATTTAGTTTGCTTTCCAATTTTTTTTTGCTATTATAAACAAGGTTGTGATGAGCATGTACATAAATATTTCAGTATCTGCTTGATTAATTCTTTAGAATAAATTGATAGAATTGAAATTGGGTCAAATAATATTTAACTTTTGCACACATGTAAGGCTTTTTATATGTATTAGTTTGTTCACCGATTCAACAAATATTTGCCAGGTACCGTTGCCCTTAGGGTGTAATGTCAACAAGACTGACGAGGTCCCTTCTTCTGTGGTGATGTTCAGTTCTGGTGTGAGACAGATAATACTCAAGCGATTATCAGACCCCCGATGTTAGACCCCAGTGAGGCCAACGCTCACCCCTGCAGCCGATATCAGCCCTGCCCACTCAGGGGGCCCGTGGGATGGCAAGCAGCAGTCTCAGGCTTCTGGTTTTGCATCCAAAACCAGACTCTTGGTTTTACCTTCCAAAACTGCTCCTCCCCCAGTCGTCCTCAGCTTAGCAAGTAGCAGTCCCACACTTCCAAGATTCGGGCCCAAACCTGTATTCCCTGGAGAAGAGGCATCCAACTGCTAGCAAGTTCTGCCACCTCGATCTTCAAAACAACCAGAGGGGATCATGCTCGTGCCCTCCACCATTCCCACGGGGGTGAGCTGCCGTCCTGTTCCCCGAACTGTGACCCACAGCCTCCTCACTGGCCTCCACCCTTCTCCACTCCTCGCTCCTCCTGGCATCTGGTCTGTTCTCTGCTCAAGGGTCAGAGTGACGCTTCAGCTTTTAAAAATAAAAGCCAGCCCAGCCCCTTCTGTGTTCAACGTCCTGCAGAGGCTAGGGGTGGAATAAAGCAGTGAGAGCCTGCATTTACGCTCACCGCGCCCCTCCCAGTCCCCGTGGCTGTTACCTCCGCTCACCCGGCCTCCGCCACACTGGTCCCCGCTGCTCCCCGGACCCACGGGGCCCCCGCTGCTCCCCAGATGTACGCTGACTCACGCTGCTCCCCGGACCCACGCTGGCCCACGCTGCTCCCCAGACCCAATGGGCCCCCGCTGCTCCCCAGATGTACGCTGACTCACACTGCTCCCCGGACCCACGGGGCCCCCGCTGCTCCCCGGACCCACGCTGGCCCCCACTGTTCCCCGGACCCACGCTGGCCCCCGCTGCTCCTTGCCTCCCTGGGGTCTTGGCACTTGTGTGTCTGGTGCTGGGGGGCCTCCCCTGTAGTCACGTGACGAGCCCCCTGAGCGCCCAGGTCTCTGCTGAGAGGCTGCCTCCTCCGCGTGTCTCCCTCCCTGACCCCTCTATTTACAGCTGCAGCCTCTTATCCTGCCACCCTGGGTTACAGCGTTCACAGCCCCGATGGGCCGCTGCTGTCCCCGTCACACTGCAGTGGGAGCTGCAGAGGGCCTGGTCCTCACAGGCACTTACAGAGCCAAGTGCTGTAAAAGGTCCCGCAGGGAAAGGGGCAGGGCGTGGCTGGTGGGGACAGGCTGGCAGTCAGGGATCCTCTCCCAGGTGCTGGAAGGAAACCTGGGTGAGAGAAGGCCGGTCCTGGGGGCCTCGTCAGAGGGGGGCTGAGGCCGTGTCGTGGCCCTGCTGAGGAAGCCACAGGAATGTTCTGTAGGGGAGCAGCGGGGATGTGATGTATGTTTTTAGAGGATCCCTCTGAGTGCTATGAGGAGAACGGACATGTCAGGTCAGAATCGAAGCAGGTGGTCATGGAGGAGGGTCCTCTAGGTGCATGAGAGGTGCCTTGAACCAGAAGGATGCTGCTGGGTGGTGACTAGGGGATGGGCTTGAAAACAGACTGCTGGTGGGCTTACTGTGGACAGTGGCAGAGAGGGACTGTGTACCCTTCCGGGGACTGTGCTCGTTCTGATGGTCATGCATGCAGATGCCCATGCCCTGGTGAGGCTGACTAGTCATATGTATTAATACTATGTATATCCCTGTACTATATGAATGTACACTGCACTATCCATACAGTACACGGTGTGACTACATACAGATGAGTGTCAAAGGAGATGAGCCTGGTTACCTTTGCTGGATAGAGTGGGGCCCTCCCCTTTCTTTCCCGGAGGGTTCAACAGGTAGGGTTTAATGGTTCCGAAGTGTCCACATTGGGGAGCACGGGTAAGCCCGGGGAGAGGACCAATCGGGATAGATTATATCACCCCCAAGATTCTCCTGGGAAGAAGAAAGATGAAAGCTGGGGTTCAGCAAGTAATATGACTCTTTCTCTGTGAAAAAGGTAAATGAAATAGGGAGGGAGGTGTGGAAGGAGAAGGTGTGGTAACAAGTGCACAGAGACTCAGACCTGATTCTTTGAATGACAGAAAAGGTCACTGAGGGACCTTGAAGGACCAGCTATGTGAAAGGCCCTTGTAAACTGTAAAGAACTTTACTAATGCTCGTAGCTGCTGTGTAATTTTGTTCTTTGGTGTAGCTAGTTATAAACAAATACATGATGGCGGGGGTTTAACTAGCCGGTGACTTTCATATTCATGGGTCAACAGGACAGAGCGCTGCCAACACAGAATATCTGTTGCCATGATTATACCTAAATTTGGGTTCATAAAAGCAATTTCAGAAACAGGTACGATGCATTTAACAGCACTTAAATTTTACCCTGCTTAGAATAAGGCTCATTTAATCTACTGAAACAGTTTAAAAAAAAAATCTCTCCGTCTGTTTTAGGTGTGAACTGCAGGATGCTTAATTAGGAAGAGTGTGTTCGTTTGCAATGAACTAGTGAGGACTTTTAAAAATCTCAGTAGGTTTATAGAAAAGCGATCGCCAGTGTTGTGGGGAAAAGGTCACTGCCTTGAGGTTTTGAAAAATGACTTTAAACGTTTACTAAAGATCCATATGCAGGAAGAAAGGAGAGGACCACCTGCCAGAGGCCAGGACCCCGCCTCAGATCCTCACATACCATTCTACAGGCTCCCCTTTATACAGGGATGTGAGCCAAGATCCCCCCTTCCTCAGGGAATAACTTAGGGTCTGCAGGGAGGGAGGGCCTTACATTCACAGGTAAATACACTTCAGGAGGTTACAGGCCTGAAAATAGCTTCAAAGATCCATTTTTGCTGCTGTTCCTCACTCAAGGATATTTTTCCATTGATTTTTTTTTATTATTATTATTCTTTTTTAGAGAATAGAAGGGAGAGAGAGAGAAAGAGAGGAAGAGAAACATCAAGGTGAGAGAGACACATCAATTCGTTGCTTCCTGCATGCACCTTGACTGGCATGGGGATCGAACCTGCAATCCAGTTATGTGCCCAAGACCAGGAATCAAACCTGTGACCCTTCGGTGCCCAGGCCAACGCTCTAACCACTGAGCCAAACTGGCCAGAGCTCAAAGATCCATTTTTGAAAACAAGGGATTTTTGAGAAAAGGAGGACTCATTATTTGTATGAAGAACTGAAGAAATGTGAGGTTGAAAGTCTGTGATGGAGTCTTGATGGCTTTTCAGGGGAGGAGAATATTAAGCATGTGCTTTACTTAGTTGAGTTTTCAGCCTGAGGAGTAAGTGTCACCAAGGTCTGTTGATTGTGGAGCCACCAGCCACACGCCACTCTTTCCCGTGGCCTGAGCTCCCTTCCAGGTTGCATCCTTGATGTCTGTGGGTCCTGGGCTGCCCTACATCCATTGTCCCTTTTGTAAAACCCTTAGTTTGAAATCTTGGCGGCACCCTATGTTGATAAATCAAGGTCTCTTGTTCTCCTGCATAAAAGGGGTCGATGAGACTTTCTGTGCAGGACTCTGAGAAGTCAGGGCAGGGAAGGGCTTTGGAGGCATGGTCATTCATAGCAGTACGGTCCCTGCCTGCACCTGGCACCCGAGTCTTCCCATTGCTTCTAAAAGCTATCTGACAGCAAGCTGGACCGAGTGAGTTTCTGTTGCTTGCAACCAAAGAATGCTGACGCACTGGCAAATGGACTTTTTAGTTAAGTTAGAAGCGCATGCACTGTTTCTCTTTAAGTGTTGCTGTCCTTTGCATAGCTTCTCTGAAGGGAGAGGGATGGGTTCCAGCTTCCTTATAAGCCTTAGTGTGTGCACGGCAGTGTGACAGCTGAATAATGTGTGACTTGGGCCTCTCACGGGCTGCTGCTCAGGAATGTGGAATAGATCAAATGTCTCACGCTGTATGATTGTTCAGAGCTCAGGGAAATTCACGCCAGTGGGTTTGTTGCCAGAGTTCACTGACTTGAATTTCTCCGAGATCTTAAACATCATAGAACTTGAGCCATGTTGCTGTGTTAATTTGCCAGGGCTGCCTCACAAAGTACCACAAACTGGGTGGCTAAAACAGCAGGAATTTAGTCCGAAAATCACTATTGGCAGGGTCATGCTCCCCCTGGACCCTGTCGGGGAATCTGTCCTTGCCTCTGCCTAGTTTTGGGTGGTTTGCTGGCAGTCTTCAGCATTCCTTAGCTTGTAGCTACGTCGCTTCAGTCTGTCTTCACGTGGTATTTCCCCGTGTTTCTGTCGTCACATGCCGTTTTCTTCTAAGGTGTCTCAGCCCATGCAGCTGCTATAACAAAAATACCGTAGACTGAGGGCTTAAACAGGTAACATTTATCCTCACAAGTCCAGAGCTTGGGAAGTCTGAGATCAAGATGCCAGCAGTGGGGTGTGGTGAGAGCCCCCTTCCTGGGTAACAGAGGGCCACCTTGTGGGGGAGGTATGAGGGAGCTCTCTGGGGCCTCTTCTATAAGGCTCTGCCCTCATAAGCCAAACATGTCCCAAAGGCCCCACTTCCAATAGCATCACATTGGGAATTAAATTTCAGCATATGGATTTTAAGGAGACACACGTGTTCGGTCTTGAGCATAAGGATACCAGTCATATTGGATTAGAGGGTCACCTTACTCCAGTGTGCCCTCACCTTAACATAGCTAATGATATCTGCAGTGACTCTAACAAGTAAAGTCACATTCTGAGATACTGGGGATTAGAATGTCGACGTGTCATTTTTGATTCACAAGTCAAGCCATAACACTGGTGGAAACCCATTCTCCTGTGACGGTTATAAGTTTTAAGGTCCTCACCATGTACCTTGTACCGGGGCAGACTCACCTTCTACGCTCCTTCGGTACCAGCCACTGTCGTTCATATTAGAGGGACATGAGCTGCCTTTCAGACACACGACGGTCTTTTCAGCCCTAGGGATTGCTCTTCTCTGTCTGGGGTACACCTTCTCCTCATTCGGGAGACATCCCTGACCACCCAACTCATGGTAGCCCATGCTTCCAGTTCATTCTTTTGTACCAGACCCACCCTACAGAACTCTCATCCTAAGTTATTTTGTCTTTAAAACATTTTTAATGTATTTACTGTCACGCCCCCACCAAATAGGACATAAGTTCCCCGAGGCCAGAGGCCTTGTGTAATTCTCCCAGCATCTGTAATAGAGACTCAATAAATATATGTGAAGATCCCAAGAACGCGTGTGCTCGCCCTTTAACTGAACAATATGGTGAATTCCAGTGTCTGTTAGAGTCAGCTAAGTGAACGGGCATTCAATGTAGTAAGAACTGATCGACAGCCGTGTATCATGTACAAACACCAAAGTAAAGGAGACATCCTTTCACATGAATTGGTGAAATTTTAGCCCAGCTCACAGTGGCTTTGTCTTCCAAGATACCTTGACATCGAAACCGACGGTGCGTCGAGAGTCGATAAAGTGCGTCTGGTCCGTTTCTCCAGCCTCGGAACTAGTCCTCCTTGTCTTGATTTTTAAGGCAGAACAATAGCAAAAAAAACCCAAAAACTAGGATAAGGGGGTTTGTCACGTTGTCCAGAATTCGTTGCTGTTCTCGCTTGACCATGTCATGCAGACTTTCTCTCCTTCCGCTTTTATATGGTTTTCTGTTCACTAGTCACATAACCACCACCAGAGCGTTCTTCCCACGGGCTTCTTTCACGCTCTGGGGGAAGCGCCGAGAGCTGCGTTTCCAGGCTGCAGGAGTGAGCCTGGGCACGAGGAGGTCGCAGCAGTCCGTCGAGGAAGCCTCACTCCGCCCCCGGACCCCGGGGCACATGAAGAGAGTCGCATCCACAGAGGCTCCCCCTGGCCCATGCTGCCTGCACTGTGGCCCTGCAGACACAGCCCCGCACAGCACCGATGGGGGACTGGGTCCCTGGGACCTGAACCTGAAGAAGACATGGCCTGAACCCTTCTCTTGACCCCTCTCCAATCTCTCTTCGCATCCACTCTGAGTGGAAAAGGCTACGATGAACACAAGTGCGTGGGCTCTGCATCCTTTAAAACCAAATGCACCTGCCTCCTGGCTCCTCCCCTCTGCTTCACGCCTGCACTTCGTTCCAAGCTACGCAGACCTCCACTCCCTTGTATGGGATCTGGAAAGAGCATTTTCAGCTTGCCTTGAAAGTGAACTTAAAAATCTTTCCCATGTGGAGTTCTTGGAACCAAAGGAGTGAAGTGGACAAAAACCCAATTTTAAGGTTGTCATTAAAATAGTATTTAATTATAGCCAATGAGATGAAATAACACTGGAGAAATTCCCGGGCAGAGTAATCAGGGCTGTGTGGAAGAGCATGCTTTCTGAACCTTCGGTGGGCATGTTCCTGTCCTGGTAGATTTATTTCTCCCTGGCCCCTGCTGAGCCCCTGAAATTCATCAGTGCACACACCAGCTATTCCTGAGCACACAGCATGGCGAGCTCTTACTGTGGGATGGCTCCTGGCATGCGGCTGTTGTTATTTGGACTCCCTGTATCATAGTAGTCCCCTCATCTATCCTCCAGCCACGTGCCTAAGTGGTTTAGAATTCCCATAATGCCACGGCATACCTACCAGGATGTCCACACACATTCTGCCAATATCAAATGCTGGCACGGATGCAGAGCAACTGGTCTCTCACAGGTTGTCGGTGGGGACGCGGAATGTTGCAGTTACTCTGGAAAACAGTTTGACACTTTTTTGTGAGTTTAAACTGCACTTACTACATGACCCAGCAATACTACTTGTGGATATGTAGCCCAGAAAAATTAAACTCATGTCCACACAAGAACCTATACATGCGTGCTCATAGGAGTTTTCATTGTAATCACCCAAACTGGAAGCACCCCAAATAGCCTTCAGCAGGTGAATGAATACATAGGTGGTGGCATATCCTTTCAGTCTAATTAAAAAAAAAAAAAAAAAAAAAAAAAAAAGATCTATTGATACATGTGGCAACTTGGATAGATATTAAGGTCATTAGTTGTTGGGGAAAAAATCTTAAAAGTCTGCATACTGTATGGTTCCATTTATATGACAGTGTCAAAATATAATCACTGTGATAGAGTGATCAGAGGTTCTGGGGTTTTGAAGATGGAGAGGAGGTGAATAGGAATGGGTGTGTAGGACAAGAGAGTTTCTTTGTGGTGCCAGAACAGTTCTGTATCCTGACTATGGTGGTGGTTACACCAATCTGTTCATGTGATACAATTCCATAGAACCATACATCAGTAAAATGTGTGTGAACACCTGTGAAATCCAAATAAGGTCTGGAGTGTAATGACTACTATCATTCCATGCTCAGTTTCCTGGTTTTGATAATTATACTAGTAAAGATATTAGCCACGGGGGAGGCTGGATAAAGCGTATTGTAATGCTCTGTTACTAATTTTGCAACCTCTCTGTGAATCTACAATTACTTAAAAACAAAAGCGCTTAAACATTCCCTTAGTAGCAGCAAACAGTTTCAGAATACGCTAGTTTCAGGCTGTTTGCTCAACACTGTACATCTGTAATTTCATTTGACCTTCCCAACCACCCTGTCTGGTGTGTTCTGTGGTCCCCATTTTATTGGTGAGGAAAACCCCAACATCACATATAGGATAAGAAGTCAATAGGGCTAGGATTTCAGCACGAATGGCCAGGCTCCAGAATCTGGACATTCACCTACGAGGTTCTTCCTCCCTCACCCAGCTTTCCGATACGTTCAGCAGTGTAGACCATGCCTGTGGGGGTTCTGAACACTGTTGCTAAAAGATGTGGCTTCCGACTGTGCTGCTTGATGCAATAAACATGGCGCTTGCAGATTTAAGAGTGTCATGGCTTACCCAGCCGGTGTGGCTCAGTGGTTGAGCGTTGACCCCATGCACCAAGAGGTCGCCAGTTCAATTCCCGGTCAGGGCACATGCCCAGGTGTAGGCCCGATCCCCAGTGGGGGGCATGCAGGAGGCAGCCAATCGATGTTCTCTCTCATCAATGTTTCTTTCTCTCCCTCTCTCTTCCTCTCTCTCTAAAAAAATCATGTTAATGAGGTGAGTTTTAGGAAGCTCCAAAGGATGTGGGCTGGTTGCCAGGGGAACCAACCAAGATGAGAGGGTTGGAACTTTGAGCACCAGCTCCCTCCTAAGACCTCCGGGGAGGGGAGAGGGCCTGGAGATTGAGCTCAATCACCAGTGGTCAGTGATTTAATCAATGGTGCCTACATAATGAATCCTCCATAAAAACACAGAAGGGCAGCGTTTGGACAGCTTCCACGTTGGTGACAAGATGTTAATGGATGTCCTGGTGGGGAGCAGGGATGAGGAGAAATGGCAGATTAAACCAATTTAAATAAGGTTCTTCGCTGCAGGACTTATCTGGGCCTGCTAAGGTGCTCACCTGCATTGTGACTCTCTAGAAGAGTTAGATCACTCATTTTGCAGCATTTCCAAACTGTTTCCAGGAAAACCATTTAATCAATGAAGTTGAGCCAGGTAACACGGGGAATGCTATTGTGTTAGCTTGCAGGGGCTGCCCTAACAAAGCACCCCAAACTGGATGGCTTAAAACAACAGAAATGTATTGTCTCCGTTCTGGAGGCTACACGTCCAAAATCAAGATGTCGAAAGGGTCATGCTTCCTTGGGAGCCTGCAGGGCAGATCCCCTCCTTTTCTCCTCCAGTTTCTGGGTTTCTGGCAGTGTTTGGCAATCCCAGGCCTGCAGCTGTGTCACTACAGTCTCAGCCTCTGTCTGCACAAGGACAGCTTCTCCCTGTGTGTCTGTCTCGTATAAGGGCACCAGTTGTACTGAATTAGGGGGACCCATACTAATGGCCTCATCTTAACTAATTATGTCTGCAATGCCCCTGCTTTCAAATAAGGTCCTAGGGCTTGGGGCTTCACCATATCTTTTTGGAGGATACAATTTAACCCATAATAGTTGTTAGAAGCGCTTGACAACTATTGTAAGGAATACCCTACATTTACTTCATTGATTTTTATTTTTGTTTTCTAGTATGAGCTGCTCATTTTAATCTTACATTGTTTAAAGCAGAAGATTCTGGCCAGCAGCACATAGCAGAATCATGCATAATATTGTTTGCAAGGTCTGTTTCCACTCCCTAGTCACCTCAAGATGCTGCTCCAGGGGGGACTGGGTGATACATTTTAATGCAGGTTTGTTTGTAAACCACCACATTTGAGAGACTAGATATTGCTCTATCTGGCTTTTCTATTCCAGAGTTTTCCAGGACTCACATTTTGGATTTTCTTTTCAAACATCCCTTTCTCTAATGCCTAGCTTCCGTAGTTTCTCCCTCACTAAAATGCAGCACTATCCTCTTGGTAAGTTTGTGGTCAGGATGCGTGTCCAAGTCTCATCCTAGAACCCGGGGAGAATGTGGAGGTGAGGGTTGTATCTGGGGTCCTGACTGAGTGGCTCGGCCAAGGCTCCTGCATCAATAACCTTTGAGAATTTTCCCTCAAAGTCATGACCGGGACTGAGCAAAATGCGAACACAGCCACGCTGGACTGAAATCTGTGTTAAAATTGTACTCTGGGCATGGCATCCATAAGTGGGCATTGCATAGAGTGAGCTGGGTGAGCATGGTGTTCTGTGAACAGGGATTGCACAGAGTTGAGCTGGGATGAGCATGGTGTTCTGTGAACAGGGATTGCAGAGTTGAGCTGGGTGAGCATGGTGTTCTGTGAACAGGGATTGCATAGAGTTGAGCTGGGTGAGCGTGGTGTTCCGTGAGCAGGGATTGCATAGAGTTGAGCTGGGTGAGCATGGTGTTCCATGAGAGGGATTGCATAGAGTTGAGCTGGGTGAGCATGGTGTTCCATGAGAGGGATTGCATAGAGTTGAGCTGGGTGAGCGTGGTGTTCCATGAGAGGGATTGCATAGAGTTGAGCTGGGTGAGCATGGTGTTCCATGAGAGGGATTGCATAGAGTTGAGCTGGGTGAGCGTGGTGTTCCATGAGAGGGATTGCATAGAGTGACCTGGGTGAGCGTGGTATTCTGTGAACAGGGATTGCATAGAGTTGAGCTGGGTGAGCGTGGTGTTCTGTGAACAGGGATTGCATAGAGCTGAGCTGGGTGAGCGTTGTGTTCCATGAGAGGGATTGCACAGAGTTGAGCTGGGTGAGCATGGTGTTCCGTGAGCAGGGATTGCATAGAGTTGAGCTGGGTGAGCATGGTGTTCCATGAGAGGGATTGCATAGAGTTGAGCTGGGTGAGCATGGTGTTCTGTGAACAGGGATTGCATAGAGTTGAGCTGGGTGAGCATGGTGTTCTGTGAACAGGGATTGCATAGAGTTGAGCTGGGTGAGTGTGGTGTTCTGTGAACAGGGATTGCACAGAGTTGAGCTGGGTGAGCATGGTGTTCTGTGAACAGGGATTGCATAGAGTTGAGCTGGGTGAGCATGGTGTTCCGTGAGCAGGGATTGCATAGAGTTGAGCTGGGTGAGCATGGTGTTCTGTGAACAGGTTTTGCATAGTGTTGAGCTGGGTGAGCATGGTGTTCTGTGAACAGGTTTTGCATAGAGTTGAGCTGGGTGAGCATGGTGTTCTGTGAACAGGTTTTGCATAGAGTTGAGCTGGGTGAGCATGGTGTTCTGTGAACAGGGATTGCATAGAGTTGAGCTGGGTGAGTGTGGTGTTCTGTGAACAGGGATTGCACAGAGTTGAGCTGGGTGAGCATGGTGTTCTGTGAACAGGGATTGCATAGAGTTGAGCTGGGTGAGCATGGTGTTCCGTGAGCAGGGATTGCATAGAGTTGAGCTGGGTGAGCATGGTGTTCTGTGAACAGGTTTTGCATAGTGTTGAGCTGGGTGAGCATGGTGTTCTGTGAACAGGTTTTGCATAGAGTTGAGCTGGGTGAGCATGGTGTTCTGTGAACAGGTTTTGCATAGAGTTGAGCTGGGTGAGCATGGTGTTCTGTGAACAGGTTTTGCATAGAGTTGAGCTGGGTGAGCATGGTGTTCTGTGAACAGGGATTGCATAGAGTTGAGCTGGGTGAGCGTGGTGTTCCATGAGAGGGATTGCATAGAGTTGAGCTGGGTGAGCATGGTGTTCCGTGAGCAGGGATTGCATAGAGTTGAGCTGGGTGAGCATGGTGTTCTGTGAACAGGTTTTGCATAGTGTTGAGCTGGGTGAGCATGGTGTTCTGTGAACAGGTTTTGCATAGAGTTGAGCTGGGTGAGCATGGTGTTCTGTGAACAGGGATTGCATAGAGTTGAGCTGGGTGAGCATGGTGTTCTGTGAACAGGGATTGCATAGAGTTGAGCTGGGTGAGTGTGGTGTTCTGTGAACAGGGATTGCACAGAGTTGAGCTGGGTGAGCATGGTGTTCTGTGAACAGGGATTGCATAGAGTTGAGCTGGGTGAGCATGGTGTTCCGTGAGCAGGGATTGCATAGAGTTGAGCTGGGTGAGCATGGTGTTCTGTGAACAGGTTTTGCATAGAGTTGAGCTGGGTGAGCATGGTGTTCTGTGAACAGGGATTGCATAGAGTTGAGCTGGGTGAGCATGGTGTTCTGTGAACAGGGATTGCATAGAGTTGAGCTGGGTGAGTGTGGTGTTCTGTGAACAGGGATTGCACAGAGTTGAGCTGGGTGAGCATGGTGTTCTGTGAACAGGGATTGCATAGAGTTGAGCTGGGTGAGCATGGTGTTCCGTGAGCAGGGATTGCATAGAGTTGAGCTGGGTGAGCATGGTGTTCTGTGAACAGGTTTTGCATAGAGTTGAGCTGGGTGAGCATGGTGTTCTGTGAACAGGTTTTGCATAGTGTTGAGTTGGGGTTGTGGGTTACATGACATTTCTAACTGTTGACTGTTTCTCAGATTGTATTTCTGTTCAGGGAGATCTTTGCTAAGCAGCTTTTAAATGACTCCCTAATTTCTCTGCCTGTCATCTTATGACCCACTTCAAGGACTCAGACCTACAGTGACTTCCCTCACAGACAGCACCCCCTTAGCTGGGGCTCTTTTGTCTTTGTCTTCAAGATCCTCAGGATGCCACCTGGACTCGAATGCTATAGCACTGAGTCATTTTTCTTCTGACATGCTGACCAGAAGGAGCCATTTTGTTAATTTTGTGTGTCTGCTCTTGTGTGCAAATGAGAAGTTTCCATAAAACCAACATGGACTGATGAGGTCTGGGCCCGTGAGTGTTCAGTCTCCTCTCTAACTTGGTACCAGACAGGGGACGGAGTTCACAAAAAAGTCTGTGTAAATGTCGATAAGAATCACCACCTAGGGAAGGCAGTATTTCCTACATGGTGCTCCCTTGAAAGCGACATTCAGATTTTGGCAAGATGCAGAGGGAGAAGACTGAAAAAAGGAATTTGGTGTCTATTGCAGAATTCCATGTTTAAATCATGTGGCATTGTCTTTGTTAAATGAATCCAGGAAGGACTACATTAAAAAAGATGAGGTTTAAAGAAACGGGGCCAGTGCCCTCATTGTCTCATCCCAGGCTTGACCTCCGTTCCCCTGCCTCTGGGAGTGAATTGGGACAGCCAGTGGTGCTGACAAGGTGGTTTCCATAAAATGCCTCCTGGCAGAGGAGAATTCTTTCTTCTGTAATGGCCAGGTATTTCCTGGTCAGGGTACCTTTGATCTAGGTAGGCTGCAAGGCCCTTTGCTTCCAGATTGATTCAGGAAACTCTGTCCTGGACCCTTCCTGGACTGCCATCACATGAACCATTGTTCTGGTGATACATAATCGTAGCCCCACCTGGAATCAGAAATAGCCTAAAGACCCTAAGCAACAAAGGAAAATGCCAAAAAGACCTTTTGAAGGTGAAGTTGAGGGCCGGGGGGGGCGAAGGGGACTCGGGGGGATCTGAACCCCAGCTCCTGCCTTGTGTTCGATTTGTGAGGAACATTATCCAGATGTCAGATGATTAGCCCATTGTGTTGTTTTTCTCTGCGTGATGAGACTAATGATTTTCTTTCTAAAGTTCCTTTCATTTCAATTAGAGGTGGATAGAGATGTGTTAATTAAACTCACGAAACCCGCTGTCTACCAGGCCGAGAAGCAGAGCACCTCCAGGGCACTGGGAATATTCCCTAACAACTGGGGGAGACAGCCAGCTGTGGGAAGGTAAAGGCCAACTAATGAGTTTGAGGATGCCTCGTGGCTGAGCACGCGAGAACCTGGTTTCTGAGTGAGCTGAAATGACTGTGATCTTAGCAGCAGGAAGGACTGGACAGCGTCCCCTGCCTCCTTCAGACTGGCAGTCAGTGTGCTGAAGAGGGGCCCCGAGGCCCCTGGGGCTGGGAACAAAGCGAGTGTCTGCGCTGAGCTCTGTGGGTGTTGACCGGCTCCGTGGCTGGGCGTGGAGAAGAGCAGCTCGGGGAACCTGTGCGGGTGGATGTGGATAAGAAACACTCCAAAACTGTCCGCACACGGGAAGGGGATCAAAGCAGCAGGCTTTAGCACTGTTGATCTTTAGCTGATCTGTGACTTCGAGGCATAATCCCTTTCATAATATCCATTCTGTGTATTAATTCGCATTTCCACCGGTCAGGCATACTGCACATTTGTAAGGAGGCATTTTCCCTCAGCAAAACAACTTGGGTATTCAAAAGAGGTTTATCTTTATTCTTACAATGACAGTTAATTTTAAAAATTTCCTTTATTCATGTGGCATAAAATTCCTTAGTGGAGAGAGTTCTTCTGCTGTTTTGTTCACCTTGCCGGTGATTGAATCTTAATTTCCCTGGACTGGGGGCATGTGTATTGTCTCTAAAGCTCTCTGTTGCTTTCATGGCCTGTGACTGGAACTCCATCCGTTCATTTCCTGTGGATTGTTGCTGTTTTATTTTATAGCGTGTGAATGGGCCTAGGCTTCTGTCGCTCTGTTCTGTGAGGTCTCTGGCCCACCTGCTCCTGATCTGGAAGTCCTTGTTATGAACCCCACAGCCTGTCATTTCATCTCAGCTCTGAGTCTTTGTGATTCTTAAACAATCATTCTAGCTAATAATTTTATTGGACACAAGCCCTCAATGTAGCCTACAAGTTATTCCACATCTGGTTTCTTCCAGGCTCTCCAGGCCCAAGGTACACCATCTCCTTTTCCCTCTGTGTGCTCTGATCTCAGTGACCCTATTGAAGTCATCTGTGTGTGCTGTTTCCTCCTGCCACAGGGCCTTGGCACATGCTATTTCTCTACAACTGCCTCGTTCCAGCCCTCTTGCCTTTACCTACTTAATTCCTGGGCCCTCCCTCAGTGCTTCTGTTGTGTACTATCAAAGCACCATGAGCCTTTCCTTGATGGCACATGTCACTCTTGCATGTATCTGTGTGCTTGATTGTGGTCTGTCTCCCCACTGGTATGTGAACTCTGTGGGAAGATACCAGCTCTGCTTTTGCTCCATTGATGAAGCACAGCATGTGACATTTGAGTGAATCTTAATGAATGAATACAAGCAGCAGGCTGAGGATACCGGGATAAATGTGCACCCTGAAAGGGACGGAGAGACCATGATAGGGAAGATGTGGGGTTAATGCAGTCAGACCTTATATAGCACAGATATAAATGGCACAGAGGGGGGCTGGATCGAATGGATGCCCTTGTAGGCCCCTTCCCCTCCTGAGTGGTGGGATTTGAACTCCCACTGTGGTCCTGGCCCGACACAGAGACGGCCTTGAGGGAGCACCCACCTCCTGCCTCTTCCATCAAACTCTTCCTCTCACTCCCGCCTTTCTTTCCCTTACCTTGTCTCCTGTTCCTGGCCCAAATTCCTGGCTGCCGAGCAAGTACTTCCTCACCTTATTTCCTTGTCACTGTGCCCATCGTGTAAATGGAGTGTGATTCCCACCACGCTGTACGCCCTTCACGAGCTTCTCAAAGTACTGTTTACTTCCCCGCCCCTCCATCGGCCCTGTTCATCCTTCTGTTCCTCCTCCCGCTCGCTCCCGGGTGCGTGCCCAAGAAACTCAGAGGCTGTGGATGTGAGTAGCTAGGAATGGGGGTTTTATGGGCTCTTAGAAAAATGGCCAGTTCTGGGCCAGGGGTAGGACATGAACAGGACAAGCCTGGAACGTTGCGTGCGCTGGGACAGCAGGACCTGCTCACTAGGGAAGGACTTGGTGCCAACCCGAAGACAGGAGGCTCCCACTGGCCACAATGTAGCAACACATTGACACACCGAGTATGTGCTATAGTTCACGCTGACACCAAAGTAATGACGCAGGAAAAACTTAAGTTCATGATGATACTAAAGGGAAGAAAAGAGGGAGGAAGCCCCTCATCAGTTACCTTTGGACCAATTTTTATATTTTAAACCATTAAACAAAGAGCAGCAAACGTTTATCCAGTTCCCTCTGCACATGGTTCCTCGGATAACTAACCAGTGTAAGTGGAGAAGCTCCTATTTCCAGACATTTCTGGACATTTTTAATCTAATAAATGGGGACGATAGACTTAGTATGTGATTCCCAATGAATTAATGAACCTGGACATTGAGGCTCGGTGGCTGCCAGGGTCACAGGAAGACGACCAGACGGCAGTCTAAAGGGAGTAGCAGCACCATCAGTGAAGGAAATGTCGAATCTACACCTACCTGCCTACGTGCATAAGTCGTCAAGCCTGACTCTGATCAGTCTACCACAACACAGGGACAGAGGGACATGCTAAATGTCGCCTAAGGAATGCAATCAGCAAAATTCAGATTCTGGGACGGTTTTCATGACAAACCACTTTGTTTTGTCAACAAAAAGTTGTAAGTAAAATAACAGAGAAGGAACTCTAGAATGAGAGATTAGAGTGAACCCTCAGCCAGTCGCAATGTGTAGACCTCATCTGAATCCTGATTCAGACTGTGTGACTGACTGACACATGTGAAGTGTCTGTTGTGTATTTGTTTTTAAAAGTCTTAGTCTTTCCGAGACATTATATTGTCATAGTTGCAGATGAATATGATGTCTGGGATGTGCTTCAAGGTAATCTGGATGAATTAATTATCTAGTGTTGTGTGCCCCACCCTTGTTGAATAGCTACTACAGCAAACATTTATCCTTTTGCACCGTTTCCGAGGGTGAAAATGCAGGAGCGCCTTAGCTGGGCGGGTCCGGCTCAGGGTATCTCACGAGGCTTCCCTGAGATGTCAGCTGAGGGCTGCAGTTGTCTGAAGTCTTGCCGAGGATGGAAAAGCTACTTCTGAGCTCATGCATGTGGCCGCTGGCAAGACATCTCGGTTCCTTGACAGCAGTCGGTTGGAAGCTTTGGCCTCTCTGCAAGGCCCCTCCACAGGCCCGCTCCCAACAAAGCAGCTGGCTTCCCATAGAGTGAATTATCCACAAGAGGTCAGGTTGCCTGGCTGGTGTGGCTCAGTGGTTGAACATTGACCCGTGCACCAAGAGGTCGCCGGTTCAATTCCCAGTCAGGGCATGTGCCCAGGTTGTGGGCCCGATCCCCAGTGGAGGGCATGCAGGAGGTGGCCAGTCGATGTTCTCTCTCATTGATGTTTCTCTCTCTCTCCCTATTCCTTCTTCTTCTCTCTAAAATCAATAAAGAAAAGATTTTAAAAGAGGTCAGGAGAGCAGCCACGATGGAAACCATGGAGTCATTTACCACCTAAGCTTGTACGTGGCATGTCATTACTTCTGCTGTGTTCTCTTGGTCACGAATGTGTGTGGGTGTGCATGTGAGGGGGTGAGGGTCACTGGAGGCCAGCTTGGGAGCTGGCGACCAGGAGGGAGATGGAAGTAGGTAGTGGTGGGATATTATTAAAACAAGATGCACCATGAGTTGATAATGGGACATTTCAAAAACAAACAAAATAAATATTTTAGAGACAGAATGCTTGGATTTAAATCCCTGCTCTGCCATTTATTAGCGGTGAGAACTGGTCAGTGATGCCAACCCTCCGAATCTGTTTCTTCGTGTATAAAATGAGGGTAATGAGAGCGCCATATCTCTCAGGCAGGTGCAGGGCTTGAGGGAGACACCGGTCAGGAGTTCTCCAGCCGAAGTTGCGATGTGGAAAGCACCCAATGGTAGCTGTCAGTCAGCAGTGTTACCTTCTCTTTCGTCCCCGTCACTCTTTTCTGCTAGGCCTCACACCTTCCCCAGGACCACCGGTTTTCTGGAAACACTTTTCTCTAACTTTTAGATGCATGTTGTGAATTTCCCTGGGAATAGCTACCACTTGTTTCTTATCTCCTTACCATACATGTTCCCCCTCCACATGCTGCAGAGAAAGGCATGTGCTCAGTGTGGAAGTGCGTGTGCACATGTGTGTGTGTCTGTGTGTGCATGCGTGCGTATGTGTGCGCATGCACGGATGTGTATATGTGTATGCATATGTGTCTGTGTGTGCATATGTGCATGTGTGCGTGCATGTGCGTGTATGTGTGTATGTGTATGTGCATGTGTGTGTGTATGTGTGTGTATGCATGTGTGTATGCGTGTGTGTGTGTGTGATGTCTTGCTGTCCAGGCCACATCAGCACCTTTCTCTGAGAATGTGGACTAAGCCAGTGCAAGGCTGCACCTCCCCCACAGCTGCTTAGACGTTGACTGTGCCATAGTTCTTATCTCTCCAGCACCCCTCCCTCCTCTGTCCTTAGAAATTCATTTGGTGAAGATCATGTGACACTTAGCCTGACTCGTGCTGTCAACCCCTAGTTCAGAAACGTGCACATGATCCAGGCCGGAGTCAGCCAGGGACCCCCTCTCTGGCCACCTGGTTGATTCAGGCCCAGACACACAACCCAAGCTCAGCTAATCAGTTTCTCAGAACTTTTTGATAAAAATATTGCCAAAACTGGTCTGGTGAAGAGTTGCCAGATTTAGAAAAACAAAGAAACAAACAAACAACAGTGTACCCAATTAACTTTGAATGTATGCTAAACGATAAATAAACGTTAGTATATGATTTGTTGTTTATCTGAAATTCAAAGTTAATTAGGCGTCCTGTATGTTGTCTGGCAACTCCGGCTCTGACCACTGAGCAGACGGGTCCAGGAACATGTAAGACCAGTGGTGTGGGCAGCTGTGTGGCCGAGAGCCTGCTGGGAGGTATGGAAGACACACAGAACCAGGAGATCCGCACAGAGAGACGCAGCCCTGGGAGCATTTTGTGTCTCTGGTCCCTGCCTGCCCCAGTCTTTCCACACGAGCTAATGACTTGTTGTATGTAGAGTCGTGTGTATGTGTGTATGTGTGTGTATGGGGGGGGCTGTTTTTGCTTTTAAAATTTCAATTTGGATACTTTAATAGGCTAAGAAAAAGTGCTACTGGTACCCTATTAATAAGATCTAACCTTTACTGAGTTCTTACTCTATTCAGGACTATATTTGAATTATTTCATGAACTTGTCACAGTATCTCTGCATGGCATAATAATTTCCTTTCTGTGAAGTTGTTTTATTAATACTAGTATACATATGCGCTATCACACTCCGATGTTGTGCAAAGATGTTTACTGTAGGAATGCTTGAAAAATTAAGACACTGAAAACCTAAATTTTCATCAGCGGGAGACTGGCTAAATAAATGTTGATACATGCCTTTAAAAAATCACAGTGTCCTATAGGGTATTTGTTTATTCAGACTTGAATGAGAGTGGAAGAAATCTAGACAATTAAGGCCAACACTCATATGTAATTAATTTGGCAAAATACAGAGATCACTGAAATAAAAATATTTTAAATTAAGTACAAGTTTTATAAATCGACATGAATCTTCCAAGTGGTCACACAGAGAAAGCTCTCCTTTAGTTTGGTCGGGTCACATCTTTGCCAAGCTGGCCCAGAAATGACTGTGGCTGCCTCTGAGTGGGTGAGCACGGGTGGGTCAAGGCACTTCCGTCACCCTGGCCGTGACCCAGGGTGGGTCCTCCGCACCCAGCCCCTTCCATGCCGGGCTGCCTGCTGACTGTGGGGGCGGTCTGGAAGGTGAGCCCGCGTGCCACTCTCTGGGCGCTCACCGCAGTGCCTGCCCCGCCCTCATCTGGCATGAACTGACGCCCTGCCTTCTGTCTGCTCTGACACACTGCAGCTGATAAACACCTTCTTCTTCCAAGAAACGAATTTGAATCAAATGAAGGTTTTCCTAAAGTTTATGAAAGAGGAACTCGGACCATGGAATTGTCGGAAAGAGAGCGAAGGGCTTGCTGTTTGCACACATGCCTGGCACCGGCCCAGACACAGAGCAGAAGCTTCCCTAGCCTTTGGGCTGTGGCTTCCCTCTGTCTCTCTGCAGGTGGCTTATAGAGCCGGCTCCCTCCGACACCGACAGGGAGGACGGTGAGCTAACACCATGTGGCGGCGAGTCCCTGGACCCAGCCTCGCCCGCCCCGCCGTGGACCGCTTTGGTGGAAGTGTCTGTTCGCTGTCGGTATTTCCAGATTATAGAGACTCGCCAATCCCAGGCTCATTGCCATCACCTTACACGGCGTAATTAGTGTGCTTGCCCTGGAAATGAGACTGTAGCTCATCTGACTACCTGGTATGAAATAACGTTCATTGTTCACATCCAGGAGACCTGTCTCGTCTCTAATTTGGCATTAGCATTAAGCAGCTGCTACCTGCAGACACTTCAGTTTGTTGCAGATGACACGAGGGAGAAACGGGGACTGGCTCAGACGAGGTTCCACCAGGGTCGGTACTTTCTCCCTAATCTGCAAACATCTGGGCCTGCCTCTGTAATGCCAGCTTTCTTGGGCCATTCTGTTTTCATGTTTGAGAAACACCACGTTACTGTCTGCTTTCCCCACGGGAATCAGGTGACAGTTGGGTTCACCGGAGCCCCTGCTTGGAGGCAGCAACGTCCGGAGACGGGTGCCTTTCCTATGAAATGTATTGAATGGGCATTGCCCGAGGTCGCTGTTGTGTGTGCACAAAAGATGCAATAAAATTCCACCAGGGGATTCCTCAGACTGAACTGCAGCCTGGGGAGGCCCACCAGTGTTGGGGTTGGGGTTGGGAAGACGTTTCCAGGGGGAATCATATTAGGACAAGGAGTCCACGTTTATATTGAACCATCTGGTGGGCTGGTGTCCCCGTGAGGCCGGAAGACGGGCGCGGCGCCTCGGGGCCTCTGACAAACACAGTTTGGGCTTGGTGCTCCTTGGCAATGGGACCGATCACAGACATGTTTGAAGGTTTGCAAATTTCACTGAGGAATCTGACATCCGAACGCGATGGACATAATCGCCAGGACACGGACTTAAACTGACATGAGCAACGTCCCTGTTTTAGGAAAAGGCAAGCGGTGTGTGGGTGTCCCTGACAGCCGGAAGTCAGAGAGCCTCGACAGGGTGCTCTGACCTTCCGCTCCCTCAGTTAGCCACCCGACAGCACGGTGCACATTGACCTGGGAAAGTCGAGCACGTCTGATGAACACCGGCGCTGGTACACACCAGGAGAGGGACAGCAGACTCTCATAGCTCCTTTGCTCACGTCTTGTTCCACTGGACTTCATTTACAAATCACACATTCAAAAGTAAAATAGTAGGAATTTCATGAGGTGGCAGCAAACACTAAACCAAGCAGGGGCCTGCTAAGCGTGGGCCCGGTGCACTTGCTGAGGTCACATGCCCTGAAGCCACCCCAGAAAGGGGGGTGGCTTTGCACACGCCCAACAGGCTCTGTGTCCCTGTGTGCGGGACTGGATCAGGGACCTTCAGAGCTGGGCCCAGGGTGCTGGGGGCTGTGCTGCTTAGGGGTCCAGATAGGGGGCTCAGCACTCTGAAACCACCTTCCTCATACTTGCTGTGCTGTCTTGTGCAAATATTTCACTATTCTGAGTCTCCATTTGCTTACATGTGAAATAGGAACATAATAGTACTTTCTCTTAGGGGTGCTGGGATCAAGGGAGGAATGCAGGGAAAGCACGCAGTGCATGGCAAGCCAGTGTCAGAGGGCCACCTTGGCTGCCACTGGAGGACGAGGGTGGCGATTTCTGAAAGCCTCCCCAAGGCTGCGGTGCTGCAGTGACCGTCGTCCACGCCCAGGGGGTACAAAGTCCAGGTCTGCTGAACGGGAGTGACCTGATGGGCATCTCCGACGGGGCTGTTAGCCTCCCCCCACCTATCCCCAGCAAGGACCACCGGTGCTCAAGGGCTCGTGGGTGGGGGACGGTTTTGTCTCTGATGTCCACTTTCATGGTAATCCCCTGCTCTTCACTGGGAGGACTCAAACATTCACTATAATTATACAGACAGGGAAAAACATGATTGCTTTTATTACAGAGAGAGTTATCACTGTTGATTCAACTAAATCAAATGCTGGTGAGGGAGAGGGTTATTTCAGCAGGACCCCCGCCGGCCTGGACGTGGTGCGTGTTTCCCAGAGATAAGCGGCCGCGGTGCCTGCTGGCGCGCGGGCACAGGGAGCGCGGCGCTCTGGCTGGCTCGGTCCCCAGGCAGCAAGCAGCCCTAATTGCTTTGGAAGCCGGGCCTTCTCCGGGCAGCAGCGTGGCTGCGTGCGTGCGTGCCTGCAGCGGAGATAAAAAGCCACCCTCCTCCTCCTTCACTGAAGTTTAATAATAAATTGGAACTGTCACCACTTCCAATAAATTGTTTATTTTAATTTAGAAAAATAATGAAAACTGGCCACCTTCTGGCACACAGTTGTGGGGGGAGTGTCTTCCTGGCCTGGGCAATCTCGAACCCGCTGTTCTCTGTGGCTGGGGCTCCGGAACACACGCAGGTCTCGGCGTCAGTGAGATCAACCACGTGTCTCTCCCCATTTCGTAAAACCTGGGCCTTGAAGGGCAACATAAGTCATTGTTCAAGGTGTGTTAGGTTGTAAAGTTACCAACCAGGAAGATGGTATAGAGGAAGTCATGTAGGACTTTTTTTTTTTTTCAAATATTTCTTTTAGTGAATGTGAAATTAAAAGTCTCCCATTTGTCTGCCATCACGGCTCTTTCAGAGGACTCCTCTTTCCCTGTGATACCGGTGAGAGGGTCGCCCACCCCCCTGCATTAAGAGGGAAATGAAGGCTCAGGGGAAGGCGGCATCTCCCCTGGGCTGCAGGGAGGGTGAGTGGCAGGTCGGGAACTGGAAGCTCAGGCCAGCCGCTCCCGCCTGTCGCTCAGGCTCTGCTGCTCTCCCTCTGCCTCTCCCCATTTCACAGGCGGCAAGACTGAGGCCTGGGAGCCAAAGCTGCGTGCCTGGGGTCTCCTAGTTGGGAAATGATGTGACCAGAACCAGGCCATCTCCTGAATGCTGGTTCAGTTGTTCTGTTTTCTAGAGTCCATGGGGTTTTAATAGGATTGCATTAAATGCAGCAACTTTTGAATCTAGAGCAGCCACAAATGGGGGTAGAGAAAAGGAAACCTGTATTGAGAGGAGGCTGCAGGGCCGTCAGCTAGGCTGCTCCGTTCCCTTTCGGACAGGACCCTTGGAGGCATGTGGCTAAGATTCTTTAGCCTGTCCCCCGAGCCCTGGGAGTGACAGCGCACTGAGGCCGCGCTGTGTACGAAGCGCCGGCTCCCCGAGGCCCAGGCTCTCCCACAGGGTGTGAAAACCGGGAAATGCAATGCCACAGGTTAAGAAGGGGAGGAGGGCGGCGTAGACGGGTGAGGAGGATCACCGGAACGCAGGGGGAGCTGCTGTGGGCTTCTTTACCTGAGAATGTTCAGCACGGCTGGATCTGGGGCCTCAAGCCATGTTCTCGTGTTTCTGCCTTGTCCTGTCCACTGTGGGCTCTGTTCTGCTCGGCTGGTGCCCTTTTCGGGGCGCTCCTCTGTGCGGTGGCCAGACGGCAGCTGGCAGCTCCAGGCTTCCCCCGACCTCGTCTCGGCGGAGAGTCCTCTTCCCCACGTGTCAGCAGTGGCCCAGGGACTGTCCTGTGCCCACACCTGACCGCGGCGTGAGATGGAATCCACAGACTGGACAGGCCTGAGAAGTGGGCCCACCCCTTGACCCGGGAAGGAGGGAGAAAGGTGTTAGCTTTACCTAAACCATATACATTTTGAGTGGCGGGTGAGAAGGAAAATCAGAAGAAGGGGAACAGATGCTGGACAAGCAAAAGTCACACGCATCCACGGGGTGCGAGCCTCAGAGTTTCCTCGGACCGACCTGGGCAGTGGCTGGGAGGGTGCGGCCCAGGCCCGCGCGGCCCCCAGAGCTGTCTGCCGTGACGCAGGTTCTCTCTTCACTGTCCAAGGCAGCGGCACTAGCCATTCGGGGCCACTGCGCACGTGGCCTGTGGCTAGTGAGAATGAGGAACTGGTTTTTTGTTTTAGGTCATTTTAATTAAATTTAATGCAAATAACTGCATGTAGCTCATGACCACCAGAGTGGACAGAGCAATTCTTACAGGGAAAGCCGGTCACGGGAGATGTTTCCTGAAAAGCACACTCAGTTTCGTGTAAAAGGACAGCTGGGCTGAGGGTTCGATGCAGCCTGGAAGACCAGGAGGCTGAGCTGATTGGGTTCAGGGTGTGAGTGGGAGCAAAGGGGGCTTGGATGTGAGGCAGAGGGGAGAGAAAGGAGCAGGGGAGAGGTCTTCATCCATGCTACCATTTGGAAACCCTTAACCCGAGGAGGTATTTTTTCCATCTACTATATGGACCAGATTTGTACCAGGAAAAAACGAAATCACAACTGACCTCATTATAAAAGCGAATTCCATGACATGTTGTTACATTTTACCCTTAAGTATCCAGTAACAACCCTTAAGTATCCAGTAATAAAAGCAACCATTGCCTGAAGCGCCTTTCTACACATGACACGCAGCTACACATGGATTAAAAGAAAAATTAAATGGGGTTGCTGTCTTATTAAAAAAAAAAAAAAAAAAAAAAAAGCAACGCTGTGTAAACTGTGTGACAATTAAATGCAGTCGACAGAAATGACCTCAGATGAACAGAATGAACTTGTTAAGGCAGGTCTGGGCACTGCCACGTGAACCCGGGGTGGCGTGCGTGCTGTGACCCTCGCCGAGCCTGAGACCTCTCGGCGGTCACCTCCCCCACGAGTCAGCTTTCCAGGGTGGTCGTGCTTAGTGAAGGGGGACCGATCTGTTCGCTCGCCTCTGGCTCACCCGCAGCCAGGACGCCCAGGCTTCCTTCGAGTCACTCCTGTGCCCAGATGTGTTCACGGGGTGCCCCTGGAGGTCCTGCCACGTGCTCAGTGTCCTGTTGGGCCTCGAACGTCAGGCGGGAGAACAGAGAAGCCCAACGCTTGGTTCCTGATAGAGTGGTGTTCCTGGCTCCCTGGCCCTTAGCCTCCTTCTCCCCCATCACTCACGCCCTTGCTAGTCTCCTACAGACTCAGCCACGCGCAGGCCCAGAGATGCGGAAAGGGCATGCTGGAGCCAGACCAGCCAGGCGTATGTCAAGCTCATGGCCAGTGCCTGGCATACAAAATACAAAAACAAACAAACAAACAAACAAAACAAACAAGCAGCAGGTGTGTAGCGGAAAGAAGGAGGGCATTTGAGTGGGGGAGGCTGACCTGGGGAGGACCCTGGGCCAGGCAGCTAGGAGGTGTGTGGATTCGGGCCCCGTACTGAGCCTGTCTCCCCACTGAAAGGTGGGGGTGACGGAACCTCACAGGACTGTTCCGAGGACTCAGTTAGTTACCTGGCATGTGTTAGGAACCTAACGTGGAGCAGCTTTGAGACCTGGAGCTGCTCTGGTGAACGTGAGGGTGTGGCCGCTGTGAGGGGCAGGCCAGGGAAGGGTCTGTGGGTGGTCTGCACGTTCCCAGGGTGCGCAGTTAACTTGACATCCACCCAATTCGTGAGGCATGGGTGTAATTAGAGCCGAAGCACCGTGAGGAGCCATTGAGAACTAGTCCAGGTGGCCAGCAAGCCTACAGCACCCCCGTGGGCAGAGGCACCCAGTGCTTCCTGAGGGGTGCAGGGGGTGCAGGCATCTCAGAACCATTAGCCATGTCCTGGGATCGGCCTCCCTGATCTGTTCTGAGTCTGCGATCAGTTTCAGCGTCCTGTGGAAGATGTATCATGAGTGGGTTGGTAAGAGAAGAAAACAATCCTTGGCCAGGAAATCATCATTTCCATGAGCCCACCCTTCCTGCCCCTCTCCCTCCTGGTGACTTCTTCAAACAGTTTCTCCAACACACAGGGTGTGGATGCCTTTGGGAAGAGAATCATTCGCTTCAGTAGAAAATAAATGGTTTCAGAATGGGTCGATTGGAAAATAATGCCAGGCAGCGGTGTCGCTATGGACTCAGGCTACGGTTCAGTGAACTTTGCACACCCGCAGCATCTCCCCGGGCACGTGCCTGGACGCGCTCTTGTCCACTGGTTGGGTGCGGAAACATGTGGGGTTCCAAGTGGTTCATTTTGTCCTCCTCACTCTCCAGCTGATGCTGAGATTCGGTGGCTCTGACATAACCAGAAGGTCCTTGGAGCTGCTTCCCAAGAGGCTCAGTCCCATTCTGCTTGGTCCTTGAAGCTCTTCTGATTTCTAGCCTCTGTCTCCCTTGCCATACCACAATTCTCACGGGCCCAGTCTTTATCATCTCTGTGGAGATGGTTCCTGAGTACCTGCTGTGTATCAGATATGTGGCAGTCACGGGAGACAGAGTAGGCAGCCAGACACACCCTGTCTTAGGAACCTCACAGTCTCAAGTGGGGACAGAGTCTCATCGGGCAGTTACACACCTGTAGTGCTGTGTGCAAGGCCCAAGGACACATTCTAGGCCAGTCTCAGAGGTGGGTGGTCTGGGCAGCTTCTCAGGCAGGAAGGAGGTGACGTTCAAACTGAGGTCCCAAAGGCAGGTGGGGGAGCGCCTAGCAGGGGAGACAGGTGAATGGAGAGTGGGTTCCCACTGGAGGGGAGCATGCACACAGTCCTCAAATGACCAGGAGCGGGAAAGGCGGGGGGGGGGGGGGGGAGGCTAGAAGAGAGTCATGGGAGATGAAACCGGAGAAGAAAGCAGGAATTGTAGACAAATTCAGTGCTTTTCACCGGAATTCAACACATTTTTTCCCCTAAAATCTAATTAAGCAGAACTAAAAATATATATGGAAGGTACATGTTACATTAAGTAATTCTTACATTTTAAATTTCGAAGAACAACCATTTCGACCATTTGGGCCTGAGATGCATTAGTCTTGCCTCGGCCTACGGCTGGCTGGCTGTTCGTTCAGGGTCGCTGTTTCGCACGGCAGGGCAGGGGCTGATGGGTTTCCGCTTTGTCGTTTCAGCACTTCAGGCAGCACCTGGACAAGCTTTTTGCCAAAGGCATCGGAATGCTGGACATAGCCCTGAACGAGGCCTTCAACATCCTCAGCGACGTAAGCGCCTCTCATTTGCCTTTCTCTTGTCCAGCGGGACAGATGGGATTGTTTTCTCGTTGTGGGCCAGCATTGTTATCAGGCCTGGCTGTCACTGAGCAGTACCCACAGGCACGGGCCGGGAGGGTGAGGTCTGGGGATCCAGGTCCAGCCAGGGAGGCCAAGCCAGCCCCCTGCAGGGCAGAGGCGGTGGTGCAGTCTGGTCGGGACTCACCAGCCATGCTTGGGAACTCTGGGACCATGAATGTCTCAACACCGAACACCTTATAATGCCGGTTTCTTTCCCCTGAGAAACTCTCAATGTCTCCATGGAGTAGACCTGTTTCTCACTGTGTGTCACTGGATCCTTGAACGTGGCGATGTCCCGAGGGTGAAGGGCTTCTCTTTGCAGTATGTTTAGGGAGTGCTGTAACTGTCCTTCCCTCGCTTCCAGCCCTTGGAGATCCCCAATGAACAGGACCGTAGTCAAAGCTCCAATCAGTACTGCAGGAAAGAATTCTGCTTCATCTGCTCTTTCTCACACTCTGAACAAAGAATGTTTTTTTTTTTCAAGTAGCACCTGTTAACACCCATGAACTACACTGGGGAGTGCTGGGCTGGTGATTCTTTTCCTTGAATGCACATGTGTGAAGCTAGAACAACATGCGACTTTATGTTCTTGTTCTCAGAGGGTAGTAGGAAAAATGGTGATTATCTTTATCAAGGCAGGTTCCGTGTCATTCATTTAGTTAGTGTATATTGTATGCTTTTTAATGTCAGACAGTACACCAGGGAACAGAATAGGCAAACTGTTTGCCTTAATGGACCTTACCTTAGTGCAAAGGTCAGCAGATGTTGGCCCATGCGCCACCTCCAGCCTGCACCCTATTTTTTCGACACCGTATTACTAAAATGCAGCCACACCCACCTGCTTCAGCATTGTCTGCGGCCGCTCCTGCGCCACATCGGCAGAGCTGATTAGTTGCACCAGAGACCACATGGCCCGTAAAACCTAAACTATTTACTATGTGGCCCTTTTCAGAAGGCTGCTGACCCCAGTGCTAGTGAGCAAAGACAGGTGAGGTGAGTGTTCCTACGAAGAACAATGGCACCCTTGTGGCTGCGTGTTACGAGCTGCTGCCTCATGCAGTGAGGCTAGGGAAGAGCTCTCTGATGAGGTGATGCTGCAGTGTGGACCTGAGGAAGGTGAGGGAGCAGCATGTGGATACTTCTGGCAAGAAGCTTTCAGCAAGAGCAACAGCAAGTGCAAAGGCCCTGAGGCAGGGATGTTTGGCATGTTTGCAATACAGTGAGGAGACCAACGTGACAAGCACGAAGTGAGGAAGAGAGCGTACTAGGGGATGAGATCACTGGGGTAGCAGGAACCGATCGTGTGGAGCCATGGGGACTAGTAAGGACTTTGGCTCTCGCTCTGGTTGGGATGGAAAGTCAGTGGAGTCTGAGCAGAGAAGGACATGACCCAAGTCGGGTTTTAGCAGCATTTGGCTGGCTGTTGTGTTTAGAAGCAACTGCAGAAGGCCAGGGACAATAGCAGCCAGGCCTTTAAATTATCTGGTGACAGATAACAATGGCTGGGACCAGGAGGCAGCAGTGAAGATGTTAAGAAGCAGAAAAATAGAAAGCACTCTAGGTGTTTCAAACAGCAGGAGTTTAATTCTGGGGGTTGGTGGCACCTGGAGGCCGCTCCTCCCTGGGGCAGGAGGGACAGCAGGAGGGCAGGGCTCCCCAGAGCCTCCTCACTGTGGCCATCGGAGGGAACAGAACCAGGGCGGGGACTGTCTGGCTGCAATCCCAGAGGGAAGGGTCTGTCCTGGGAAGCTAGTGCGGGAGGACACAGCCATTGCCAGAAACGCCCCTACAGCAGAGAGAAGGGGGGAAATCACCCAGAAGCCTGGCCCCTTCCTGTGTCCCCCAGGATCTCCTGCACGTGAACCTTGCCAAGACTGCTGGGGAGCCTGGGGGCGTGGCTTTCAGGACAAAGGGCGGGGTGAAGCTGAGAGCAAACAGGCACTCAGGGGGGTGACTGCTCTGTGGAGGTGCGCAGAGCTCGGAGGGCAGCAGAGGCGCCGAGGCCCCTGCACGGAGCCCGCAGCATCCACACCGGCCGGCTGCTGTCAGGCGCGGCATTCGGCCGACACGCCGGGTCGCGTGTGGTCGTCGGTCATGCCTGAGTCCAGAACTTGAGTTGTTCTGCCTCGGCTGCGCTGGCCTCTCAAGCCAGGGGTGGGACCTGATTCCAGACTCTCTTTTACCAATAACATCTGTTGGTACCCAGAAGGCCATTCAGGTCTCGGTCCTGAGCCAATGTCACAGCTGCAGAGGAGAGGAGAGTGAGAAGGAAGGTGCCATGCCAGTTTCCTCCCTGTCAGCCCGAGGCCATGCCCCCTCGTCCACGCCAAGGGGCTTCAGCTCCGGGTGACCAGCAGTCATGCGATTAGGACGGCACGTTTCTGGTAACAGCGTGTTGGTGATTGGGAAGCACCCCTGGCCAGAGCCAAGGGCCGAGCTGCACCTTTCCATTCTGGCTTGAACCCTGGGGAGAGGCTTAACCGGGCTTGCAGATGCGGACCTCGCCTCTCGGCAGGCCCTTTAGGGGCTAATGTCAAAAGGACTTGTCACAGTTGGAAAATCAGCTCTCTTTTCATTTCCAAATCCTGGTGTCTACAACAGGGGAGGCTACTTGGAGTGGGGGAGGCCCTGCCTGGAGACCCGCCCGCAGTGAATTTCTGTTTCCCACTCTTTGGCGGAGGTGGTGCGGGAGGGAGAGTTAGGGGATGCTTGTTCTGCGGTTAAGTCTGTGGCCTCTGGAGTCAGGCAGGCTGGGCCGAGAAGCCCGGGTCTCTGTGGCCTTGGGAACACTGTGCTGTTTCCCTTGTTGCTCACCCGGAAAGTGGGATAGGAATAGACCCCCCCATTGGCCTCATCATTTGTGAGGCCTGGGGCGAAATGAACATGCAGCCTCCTTGTTGAAAGTTATTAAGAACTTTAAGGGAGTGACAGCAGTGTGAAACCAAGTGCCTGGCCCCTCTCAGCAGTGCTGGGTCGAGTGGGCAGTGCCATCTGACCAGGGAGGCCAGGCAGCCTCAACGCTGCCAGGCGCCTGTGGCAGGTGGTAGTGGCTCCCACTGTTTGGCCATCCTCCCCGCCCAGGGCCTCAGGGACGCTGCTTCCCCTTGTCATGGGCGGGGAGGTCCTCGTCTCCACTGGTTGCTGGCGGGAGTGGGCTTCTCGTGATATCCCGAGAAAAGGAATTTTCTGAGACCCGCACAGGAGGATGATATAGCGTGGAAACCTTTATCTCTGTGGAACCCAACCCCTGAGCGTCCAGTTCCAGTGGTACCACCTTCCCCTCGCCTCTCTCCCTTGTTCTGTTCCTTTTCTCTCCCCATCCCTCCCGCTGACCAGTTTGCTCTCAGACTCCCCTCAGGCAGTGTCCCCATCGCATGCCCGTGAATGCGATCTGCCCAGGGGCACCCGCACAGGTGCTGTGGCCACGGTGGGGAGACGCATGGCGCCCTCGGACCTATTACAGGCCCGGAAGTCCTGCCGTGAGCACACCTTTCCCCATGTGTGCATATCAGTCCTCACACTTACTGACCCCGGGGCTGTATCACCTCATACCCACAGGATTCGAACCCCGTACAAGTCACAGCGCAGTGAGCACACTTTCAGGCACTGTACCTGTGTGTGCTCCGGGAGGGCCGATTGCTCCCAACTCCTCTGTGGTCCAGAGACTTCACCAGCACATGGTGGGTTTTCCCCTTGCATCCTGGTGAGAGAAGCAGTTTGAGCCAGGGAACCCCTGCACCCACCCACCTGCTCTGCCTTCGCCTGGAGAGCCCTCTAGGGCCGGCCAGTTAGAAAACGTTATGGGCCAAATATAAATTCCGGACAGTAATAAATGGAAGGAACAAAACATGTTACAAAATGCCCCTGTTTGAGACTGGCTGACAGTTGGCACCATATTTTTTTAGTGCACATTTGTCCTGTAGAGAGAAACATTTCCATTTCACCCCTGACCACTGGGCTTTCAAACAGCCAAACACTGAAAAACTCAGGGGTGATTCATCCCTCATGAAGGTGAAGCTCTAGCTATTTTCCCCTTCACCAATGTGATCTTTACGTGATACATTCCTCTTCCTGTGTGTTATGCCCGCCTTTGAAAGCAAATATAAATAAAATAAAATAAAATAAAAATTTTAAAAATGTTATTTCTCAAACACACAAACACATATTTTCTGTCTCCCTCTCTCTCCCTCTTCTCTCTCTCTCTCTTACACACACACACACACACACACACACACTTGCAATTGTGACTGTGGCTGGAACTTAGAATAGATCAAAGGTTCCTATAACTAAATGAAGTTAATTCTGCTTTGCAATGACCTACACTTCAGTTTCAGTATTTGCTCAGATGACTCAAAGACTTGCAGTTACTGTACCAACAGCTTTGAAAGGAGCATTCAAGTCAACTTGTAAGACCCTTCTGGCTACTGATCTCCGCTGCATTCATTAGACTCTGTAAGAACACAGAGCTGGTTTGCTACAGTAGTTAGCATCTACCTTGTCACGTGACAACTGCAATTATCTTTTTTGGCGATGAATATGATCTTTGTGGTGATTACCTTTAAAAAATTTTTCTTAGCCAATTAAATAAAATTCAGTGACATTTCAAAGACTGTTAATCACAACCAAATGCTTTAAATGTCAGGATGCATTGAAATTTTCTCTGCTAACTGATGAATCACTGAGCTAATTGTAGTTCATCATCAGGCCCTTGTCATTGTTATTATTATGGAAAACACTTTCATCACTCTCGCTATTCAATAAAAAAAAGTTCTAGATGAATATGAAGAGAAGAGATAGTACTCATCAAAGCATTTGAATCTAATTGCGTTCGCCCAAATTCTCCAACTGCAGATTGCTGCAGAGAATACCAAGGACTCAGCCAGAGAGGAAAGGGATGCTCTGGGCATCCCTTCTTCTAGCCTGCATTATTCGGATCTCTCCATTTCCCCTTCTTTCTTGCTTTTTGTTTGGGAGAGATTTTCCAGGATGTTTTCAAATGAATTGTATGAACAACATCCCCAAGTTCTCCTGATTTTTCCCCTTCTGCAGCCTCTGTGACCTGAAGCATAGATCACCTTTATTCAGTGGCCTGCCACTGGGTTTACTCAGTGACTTCAAGGCTGTGTTGAAGGCAAGCTCCTGAAAACAGCTCCAGAACAACCTGTCCATCAGACAAGACCACAAAGCTTTGCTTTCTTCCTGCAGTAAGGAACCAAATGCACTCTGACCAGAGACTCCCAGCAGCGTCTCAGCACGGAGAAGACAGCGACATTCACGGAGACTGTGAAGTCTGATTGAAGGTGTCTTTCAGGGTGGAGGAGAGGACAGAGGCCTGGCTAGGACCCATATGAATCCCAGTACTGTAGTAAAGGCTTGGTGGACGCGGCGAAGGGAAGATTTTGAGGTGGGGGTCTCAGTCTTAGGGTATGACTTGTCCTTGGATGCTTTCTGGTTGAAGAGTTGACGGGTCTCTCAGGAAGTTCCCGGACGAAGCATAAGGTTATTTGCAATTTTTATCTTCCTCAGCAAGAGTTTTCTGGAATAGTGTTATGTTAGTAAAGACAGGAAGCTGGTAGTTATGTGAACAGCCTTGTGGTGTGATGATTGAGTCCCCACTCATTTGTGTCATGGGCCATGTCTGCTCGTTAACTCAGGGACACCTGTCCAGTCTGAGTTGCAGGAGTGGCTGCCAGGGCCAGGACTGGAGTGAAGGGCACACAGTTTAAGGAGCACTTACTCCCCCTTGGGGTGGTAGCCTGGTGTCTGCCAAGTGGTGCTGGAGCCCTGGGCAGGATGGGGCAAGGGGAAGGAAGGAGAAGGAAAGGAATCTGTGCAGTCCTCTCCCTAGCTGCTTTGGGACCTCGCTAGGAAGCCCCAGAGTGTGCTGAATGTGGGGGTGCATGCTGGAGCTGCACTGCCTTGGTGCCAGTCTCAGCTGTGGCAGGTAGCAGCTGTGTGACCTTGGGCAAGTTAGCTAATCTCTCTGTGCTTTCCTTTCCCAACCTGTAAAATGGCGATAATGATAGAACCTACCTCAGAAGCTAGTGAAGATTAAGTGTATACTTGTAGCACATGAGACATTTAACCTGTGCCGTAATGACCCTGTAAACGTGGTATTCCCATCTGAAAAGTGAAGAAAAGGAAACTGAAGGGAGGGCCTGCCCCAGGCACAGAGCTTGTGGTGCAGGGACGGGGCTAAGCGCTTTCCGCTGCGCCGTGGTGTGCCGGTTGGCTTTGCTCCGTCCCAGTGTGGCCACGAGGCGGGTCATTCCTTCCTGCCATCAGCCATCCATCCATCCGCCCATCCACCCATCCATCCGGTTAATCATAGTCTTCTTTCAAGTTATTGCAACTCCACATCAGATCCCTACGTTCATGGAGACTGGACATTAAACTTCAACTTGCATGTTTTAGTAGCTCTTTGGGTCACCAGGAGCCAGCAGCAAGTCCCACAGCAGCTTCTGTCCCTTCCCAGCTCCTGGTCGACAGTCTGAACATGCTGGGCACACTCCCACACAGTGCTGTGCTGTTTGCCCTCTCCGGAATGCCCTGCCCGGACACTCACCTCCTGCAGGGACTACTCAAATGTCACCTTCTCAGTGAGGTCTTCCCTGACTACTTTTCTAAAGTTACCCCGATCCCATTTCCTATCCCTTCTCTCCACCTCTTAGCATCACCCTTATCAAACATGCAACGTCGTTTACTTATTCACCCTGTTTCTGTATGTCTCCCCAAATAGAATATAAACCACACCGGGGCAGGGATGTTTTTTTATTAATTTATTTTGTTACAGATGTTTCTCCTTTTTCCCCAATTGACACCCTCCTCCCAACTCCCCCCCCCCAATATTGTTGTCTGTGTCCATTGGTTGTGTGTGTGTGTGTGTGTGTGTGTGTGTGTGTGTATATATATATGCGCATATATACACACACACACACACACACACACACACACACACACACACACATATAAGTTCTGTGATTTATCTCTTCCCTCCCTGCTGCCCTCCTCCTCTGAGGTTTGTCAGTCTATATCCTACTTCTATGTCTCTGGGTCTATTTTGTTCATCAGCTTGTTTTGTTCATTATATTCCACAAATAAGTGAGATCATGTGGTATTTGTCTTTCTCTGATTGGCTTGTTTGTTTCGCTTAGGATAATACTCTCCAGGTCCCTCCATGTCGTCTCAAAGGATAAGAGATCTTTCTTACAGCTGCATAGTATTCCATTGTGTAAATGTACCACAGCTTTTTTATCTACTCATCTATTGATGGACACTTGGGCTGTTTCCAGATCTTAGCAATTGTAAATAGTGCTGCTGTGAACATAGGGGTACATATATTCTTTCTGATTGGTGTTTCAGGCTCCATAGGATATATTCCTAGAAGTGGGAACACTGGGTCAAATGGCAGACCCATTTTTAACCTTTTGAGGAAACACCATAGTGTTTTCCACAGTGGCTGCGCCAGTCTGCATTCCCACCAGCAGTGTACTAGAGTCCCCTTTTCTGAGGGCAGGGATTTGTGTTATGTCACATCGCCAGCACTGTGTGGGCTTTTCATAAATAATTTTTGAATAAGTGAATAAACTTTGTAGATTGTAATGGACGGAGTAGCTTCACTTCTGAAGCTTGAAGGCTTTTTGTGTGTTTCCCATGCCCTGGCGTTGCCATGTCATTGTAGGGTTGGTAAAGGACATGGCATTGCCTTGAACTGCAGCATTAATAACATTCATCGAGGGAAGTCTTCACCCCTGATTCAAGGGAAGGACACAAAGCGCTGGCATGCGCGGTCTGGTCGCCCTAGCCTACCTCTCACAAAGGCTGGGATTTGGAAAATGTTATATAAAACTGAAAGCTGAAGAAATATGGGGTTTTGCACACCAGTGGGCAAAATCTTGGAATCTCAGCACGGTATACACACTATCACACATAAACCAACACAAAACGTTTCGTGCTAACACATCTATGTTTAAAACAAACCCCAAGGAAAGGGTGCTTACGCTTCTAATCTGAATTGTTATGTTCCTGACTTGATTCTCTGTACGTCCGAAACCTCCTTGATGGTATTACGTAGTACAGCTTGTACCCATCAGGCCCATTCAAACCAGACTCGGGTTTCGGAAGAGACGTTGCCGGGCACACAGTCTGCTGCCCATGTACTGTTCCTGCACGGTACTGTGCCAGCTCCTCTGGCTCGTATTCTGAAGTGCTGTCCACACTTGGAGGTAAGAGAGGTTGTGTGTTAGACGGTCTGTGTTTGGTTCCAAGTTGTCAGAGTAAATCTGGTGATCCCTGCGAGAGGAAAGGCTCATCGTGCCCGTGAGCTCTCCTTTTGAGAGGCTTCCTGAGCCCAAGACCTCCTGCCTCTGAGGCCTCGCAGATGACCCAAGCTCTCTGGTGTGTTCTCTTACTTTGCACTTATTTCTTCCCGCAGTTCAACCACACCGGACAAGGGAGCATCTGCAGCCAGGCCATCATGCTCGTCACTGATGGGGCCGTGGACACCTACGATACCATCTTTGCGAAGTACAACTGGCCAGAGAGGAAGGTAAGTTGGTGCTGAGGCCAGCCACGCAGGGCAGTCCACGGAGCGTCTTCGTTGCGTTGAAGCGTCCAGATTGTCCGCAGATAAGTGCCGTGTGGATTTGATCTCATGATGACCTGTGGTTTCTCAGCCTTGTGTTTTTTGGTTCACCAAAAAGGAACAATGGCTTTCCTTGTTCTCAGACGAAACGTTTTTGGAGGGGAGAAGAAACCGTAAAGACGTCTTCACTGTACGCCGTGAGACAATTCCTTGTGACATGTGCTTTGTCCACTTGGGGCAGGGCTTCTCTTTGTTTTTCATGGAGCCAGAGTGGCTTGGGGGGTCCAGCATCCACGGAGTGTGACGTCACATGGCCCTGCAGCCTCCTCCTCTCTGTTTCTGTGTTTTCACAGTTCCTTTGTGAGCCCTGGTTACCAACCCAGTAGCTTCTCTCCAAGCTCCCCGACCCCCAGTGCTGTTCCCCATCCTTGTCAGAGTTTGGTCTCTGTTCTAATGACTTCTTTGCTTTCCAGGTCGACATTTATTTCTCTGTGGAACCCATGTGTTAGAATATCAGTGATGGATATTAATAGTTTTGGTGCTTTTTGAGTACCTTAACCCAGAGGTTCCTCAAGCTATTAGCCATTTTGAATTCCCTGGGGAGAGCTCTTAAGTTATAGATACTTGGACCCTACTCTGCACCCACTGAATCAAAATCTCTGAAGATATGGCCCAGGAATCCGTGTTTTTAATAAGTTCCTCTAATGGGCACCAATCGGCAGAGGGGCAGTTGGTGATCACTGTCTTACCTAAATGGTGGGATTTCAGCAGGAAAAAGAGGTCACTCAGACAGGGAGCTGACCTGGGGGTGTCACAAAGCGCTTTCCGGCCCCTGTGCAGTGGCATCACACTGACCGTCTCTACAGGTGGTGAGACCATGCAGAACACACCCATCCTGCCTTTCCTGCTTCATATATTCAATTCTGGAGATTGAACCAACCATGCACTCCTGGGAGCAAGGGGCAGAACACAAATGACAGTCGTGCTCAGCTGTCTCCAGGGGCCCTGTGCCCCGAGGGACATGCGCTGTCATTCCGTGTTCCCTCACTCACTCTTGGCCCCCACGTGTCTTTGAGGACATAGGCATCTTACCCCACCAAGTGTGAGTCTGGTTGTTAAAGATACCCGCCTTCTGTGCAACGTGGTTCCCAAAGGGACACCAACTCCTTGCCCTGGGGCGCAGCCTGAGAAATGGCGTCACGTCTGAGGCTGGGGAAAAGTTCGCTGTGCTGGGCTTGCTAAGAGCATGTCGGCTCTGACATGGGCCCTGCCTCAGTTATCCAGGAATCCATTGGCTGACTGCGACTCCTGCAGTAACACTGACTTTGGAATCCGGTCCTGGATAAGATGATGCTCACTGTTGGACAAGGTGACTTAGATGCTGTATTGTGGGTGCGGATTTCCAGGGACAGGGGAGGCCCGAGTTCATTCCTGATAAATGTATGCGATGGGAAGGGAGGAACCAGCTGGGCGGACGTGCGTGCCTGCAGCACTCAGCACGGTGCTGGGACATGGCTGGTACCCGGTGCCCAACCCTGAGGGGTGACTGAGCGACTGGGGGGCCCAGGAGGGAGGCCACAGCACGAGTGAACACGGGTAGGGTCATGGGTGTGGTGCAGTCAAATGGAATGTTCACAGATGCCACGGCATCTCACAGCATGTTGACGGATATTTGGAATAATTTAGGACCGTCTTAGGTAAAAGAAGGAAGTGAAGGGGCCTTTTCATAGGCGGCTCCATTAACGCCAAACGTGTAGTCGTCCGCGTCTCCCGTGCAGCCGCAGACGAAGCCCCACCGCGTGGTGACGCGTGACGGAGAGCAGTTGCCGAGCACGTGTATTTAAACATTATGGCGTTATTGCAGAGAGAGGCATCGGCCGAGGGCCGCAGTCGTAATTCTTCAGACAAAACACAAATTTCAACGTATCTTTCCAAAGGAACAATATTGACTTTAGGCCAGGTGCTTCCTAGGATTAATTGGAACCAGGGTCCTGGAAACGTCAACGTTGCACAAAAACAGTTTCATCTACTTAGAAGGTACTATCAAGCAGAAGCAGATTTCTTTCTGTAGCCAGAGAGTCTCTTTCTATGATTAAAAATTAATAGCAGGATGCCTTTCCTTTCTGCTCCATTCTGGAGCGTTCCATGACATTCATATATGTATACCTATACCTATACATATACCTATACAAATGCATATACATATGCATATGCATATACATATGCATATACATACACATACACATACACATACACATACACATATACATTCTCTTCTCGGTGACTTCTCTGCGAAGGCGCAGGGAATACACGTACGTAACACCCTGATGTGATTGCGCCCCGTTAAAGCGAGATGCTGGGCACCATCTCAGCAGTCATCTTTCTCTGTTATTTTGAACATTAGTAAAGGGTTGTGTCATGCTATGGTTGCTAACCTTCCAGATTATAGAAACAGGAAGTGGGCTCAGGAAAAGGAAAAATGATCTTAAGGCTAGAGCCTGATCCCCATAAGACTGTCCTTCTCAAACTTGAGCGAGCATCAGAACCACCTGGGCGGCTCGCTCCACCCCGGCTCCCGCATCTCCAAGGTTGCGCATTCCCTCGGGCTCCGGGGACCTGAGGATGTGCGCGTCTGGTGCGTCCTGGGGATGCTTTGGCTGTGGGCGCGGAGCACACTCGGAAGCTGCTGCCATGAGACGTAGCCCAGGGGATGGGGCGTGGTGACTCGGTGGGCTCTGCCGCTTCTGTCCCCTCCGTCAACCTTCATTCACAAGGACCGTTCCCTCAGTCAAATCCATGCCCAGGAATATGCCTTGGCCCATACTTTGTTTAAAATACTGCCAATTACTGATCATCATTTAAAATCTGGCTACAGTATATAACATTTTAAAGTTTTCCTTTTTCTCATAAATGGATACGTGTGACACTCTGGAGCCAACATTCTCATAGGACAAAAAAGGTTGGAGCTGAGACATGCTGCTTCCTTAGATGGCGGAGGCACACTCTGTTTGGCCATGACCCTCACCACTGTCGGTTCCTCCAAGGCCACTTGGCGCACCTGCTCTACATGCCTGCAGGTGTGCGCTTGTGGAGTGACAGGTGTGGCTTGCATTGCCCAGCCTTTGGGGATGTTCCTTTCTCTTGGGTCTGCCTAAGCCTTCCCTTTTCTCCTGCAGCCACCGGCCATCCTTCCTTTGCCTGAACCCAAAACTTAGACCCTGTCAGAATCATCATAAGGGAAGCTTCGCTTCATGTCTAGTGGTAGAAGTACTTCGGGGCCTATTTCATCAAGGATTTGGTGAATCCTTGGGGACAGGTTTTGTGTCTCTGAAGTCCCACCACCATGCACTGGCGCCCAGCCCTGCTGAGGAGCATGGCAGAGCCACCCCAGGGCAGTGTCGTGATCCCTGCCCCCCGATGTTTACACCCTGTATAATCTCACCTTGGGTGTGGGTGGGACCTGTGATTTGCTTCTAGCCAATGAAATGTGGTAAAGGTGAGGTGTTTTGCAGAGGTAATCAGGTCTCAAGTCAGTTGATTTTGATCTAATCCAAAGGGATATTATGGTAGGTGGGCCTTATGCAATTGAAAACCTTGAAAAGAGGGACTGGACACTCCCTGAGGGCAGAGAGACTCTTCTTGCCAGTTTGATGAAGCAAGTGGCTTTTTGGAGAAGCCCTTGTGACAAGGACCTGAGGGCAACCTCTAGGGCCTGGGGGCAGCCCCCAGCCAACAGTCAGCAAAAAGCTGGGCCCTCAATCTTAGAGCCACAAGGAAATGAATTCCACTAACAATCTGATTGAACTTGGAGGCAGAGTCTTCCTCAGTCGGACCTCCAGATGAAAACAGCCCAGTCAGCACCGTGATTGCAGCCTCGTGAGACCGGGACCGGCAGACCAAGCTAAGCTGTGTGCAGACTCGGACCCAAAGAAACAGATAATAACATGTGTGTTGATTTAAGCCACTGCGGTTTTGGTAACTTGTTGTGCAGCAAAAGAAGCAAGGACAAGGGAGAAAGGAAAGACGATCACTTCCATAGCAATACTATAAAACATCCCCAAACCCAGTGGCTTACTATAACACTTTATTCTGTCTTGAATTCTGTGGGTTAGCTGTGTGGCGTCTGCGCCCCTGGTGTCAGGTGGGTCTCTAGCTAATCTGCATGTGCGAGGAGCTTGACTGGGCTGCCTGGGTTCTCCTCACCATGGCCTCTCTCCACCTGGTGTCTCCTCCTCCAGGGCCACCCTGTGAGTTTTCTCTCCCAGTCCAGGAGCCTGGACTTCCTTACAGTATGGCAGCTGGGTTCCAAGAAAGGGAAAGGGGGAGGAAGTAGGGAGCAGGCCAGGGAGCATTTGTGGGTGTCATCGTTTAAAGCTATCTACCACCTAACCAGGGCTGTGCTCAAGGCAACTGATGAATAAATCATTTCAGAATGAGTTGGAAGAAGGAATGCATTACTGGTGATTTAACTATGCATCCGTGAAGGCAGCAATTGCTGAGGCAATGTGCCCCTTGCCAGCATTTTATTTCTGAGTGCAGAAATGAGGAGCTATTCATTCATTTATTGGGTGCCATTTACTTTTGCCTGATATCCATTGGTCTGTGGCTTAACAGCAGTTCTCGCACGCTTGGAATAAAATATGAACTTAACATGAAAGGGACTCATTCCAGGATCTGCTCAAGAAATAAAGCTGCCTACATTTAAATTAGAAAAACGGTCACTCCTGCCATCTATATAGTTGTTCTTCCAAGTGAACTAAAAAGAAGCGCATGGAATTATTTATTAGTGCGTCCCCTCGTGACCGGGCGGAGTGGGTAGCAGGAAATGCTGAGTGGTTTAAAGAAGGGTCGCACCATGGCCCGTGGGCCAAATCTGGTCCATCGCCTACTTTGTGCGGCCTATGAGCTACAAATGAATGATTTTTCACATTTTCCAATGGTAAAAACAAGCAAACAAACAAACAAAACCACACACAATAAAACCCAAGGAGAATAATATTTTATGGTGTTGAAAATGATGTAAAATACTGTAAATACGGTATTGTTGTAACACAGCCACACCCCTTTGTTACAAGTTGTCTGCTGTTGAGTGGTTGTGACCTGGACCATGAGGCCCACAAAGCCTGAGATATTTACGACCTGGCCCTTTGAGAACATGTCGGCCAGCCCCGAGCTAAAGGAGTCCACCAGCGTGTTGTGGATCCCTTTGAGATGCCCTGGGAATTTTATGCATCGGCTGAATTCAAAAGGGTGGCGGTGGAGACTGGATTCTCTTTATGCTGTAGGTAGCTCTCCTCGATGAGGGAGCCACCCTTTCAGCTTTTTTGAGTCCTTTCTGTCGTCCCCCTTCTCCTTCAGCGCTGCCCTCGGGGCTGGGCTACGGTACACAGCCAGGGAGCTGCTCAGAAGGAAAGCGAGCCGTAGGCACCCAGCCTGGGGCACCCAGTGCCTGGAATGTCGCATCTTCATAAATGTCAGCCTTCCCTGCCCCTGGAGCCCTGCTTTCTGGTGACATGCCACATAGCAGCGAGTCATAGCTTTCTGGTCACTGGACTAACAGGGGACACCCTGGAGAGAATCAGATGTCCTCTTTGCCAACACCCAGGAAAGCAGAGACTCCCTGAACCCAAATAAAATGGAAGCCTTGGAACCCCCATCATGGTGGGGCTGGAATCGACCTGCTCGTCGGTTCATAATTCATATTTCGCTGAGTGTTAGACAGCGGCCCTCTGGCCTGTTCGATGGCGCTGTACCACCCGTCCTTCGTGTGGGTCTGTGATGAGAAACGTGGGTGCATTTGGATGCTCGGTACACGTCCCTGAACCAGAACGTCCCTCAACGAGAGACTGCTTTACCCTGGTTTTCTGGTCCTAAATATATGAAAGAAGCTAATGGGAGCTGTTCTCTTGGAGTGCTGAACGCCCCTCGTATATTCTCACAGAAAACCCACGAGGTGGGTACTACTATCATTTCCTTTTTCATAAAGGAGGAATCAGGCAGCAAGAAGCTACATAGCTGACTCACGGTCTCATAACCAGCATTTGGCGGATCTGAAATGGCCACCCCGCCATCGAACACCGAGGCTGTACCCTGAACCAGGACGCTGGAGGGCCAAAGCAAAACAAATGCCCTGAGGTCCGCGGACGAGCTGCCACCCCGCTCACAGTCACCCGGCAATGAGTTCAGTGCCTTGGCCTTCCCACCCCAGTGCGTGAGGTTCTGCAGATGGTCAGAGATTTGGGGATCTCAGAACCAAGAGGAGACGCGCTGTGTGGCCTCAGGAAGAGGCCGTCGGGGGTAACTCGGTGATTTCCCTTTTCTGGGAGGACAGGGGACTTCTAAGATGAATTCTGTTTCAGTTTTGGGGTACCTCCAGAATAACAGTGAGGCCTATAGCTTTGAGGCCCTCGAGAGACCAGGGCTCAGGGTCCTTGGAGGATCCTTGGTGGCCTAGGGAGGAGGGTACGGAGGATGAGGCAAGAGCAGCTTGGTCTGGGGACGACGAGAAGCCCTTGGTCACAGATGGTTCGGGGGTCTGGCTTGGAGCACCTGTGGAAACACAGTCGGGAATCACTGCCCTTTGAGCTGATGTCCCATGGATCTTCAAGAAGGGGTACTCTTGGGGGTTGCCCCAGGCCTCCCTCGCTTGGCGTAATTTGGAAGCAAACGCCTCAAGCCTGCCAAGTGCTAGAGGACTGGAAGAAAGTCTCTGTGAGTTCCTCTCGCTCCCTCTTCCCGTGGGGCCTGGCCACTCCGGGAAGCGGAACTTCTGAGCGGAGTTAGCGCTTATTCTCTTAAGAACCCTTAAAGGATCTTAAGCAATTTGGAAGGAGATTTTTCTTCTTTCTTTTTTCCCTAAACTATATTGTTTCCTTCTCTGGCTTTCAAATTATTATTATTTTTTTGGTCCTAACATATTCATTTATTTTTTATTTTTTTGGTATCGAGATGCCTACCAATTTTTAACATTGTAAGTACCACTGTGATAAACATGCTTATATAGAATTCATTGTGTGTAACTTTGATTAGTTCCTTAGGGTTAAAATATTTTTTAATTATGTTTTTAATGACAGTTGACATTCAATATTATTATTCTTTTTTATTTATTTTTACTGTTGCGGGTATTACAGATGTCCCCCATTTCCCCCCTTTGCCCCCCCCCCAGCTCCCACCCTACCCCAGGCCTTCACTATACTATTATCTGTGTCAATATTATAATTTACAAAGTGATCCCCCGATACTTCAAGTACCCATCCGACACCATACCTAGTTATTAGAATATTATTGACTACATTTCCTCTGCTGAACTTTACGTCCCATGACCCTTTTGTAACTAGTTTATACTTTTTGATCCCTTCCCCCATCCCCCTTCCCCCAAGCCCCTCCCTCTGGCAGCCCCGTCAGTGTGTTCTCTGCATGTGAGTTGGTTTCTGTTCGGTTTGTCTATTTTGTTCTTTAGATTCTACATGTAAGTGAAGTCATATGATATTTGTCTCTCTCTGTCACTCACACCTGTCAGAATGGCTGTCATCAATAAATCAACAAACCGCAAGGACTGGGGAGGGTGTGGAGCAAAGGGGACCCTCGTGCGCTGTTGGTGGGAATGCAGACTGGTGCAGCCACTGTGCGGAGTTACCTCAAAATTAAAAAATGGAACTTCCTTATGGCCCAGTGATTCCTCCTCTGGAAATATAACTGAGGAAACCCAGAACACTGATGTGGGAGAATACATGCACCCCTGTGTTCATTGCAGCGTTATTTACCGTCCCCGAGATCTGAAGCACCAGGCTTGTCATAGACGAAGGGATAAAGAAGATGGGGTGCGCATACACAGTGGAATATTACTCGGCTATAGAAAGGAGTGAAACTTACTATTTGTGACCGCAAGGGTGGACTTAGAGGGTGTTATGCTAAGTGAAATAAATCGGATTGTCAAGTGATTTTACAAAGCATTTCCTTTGCCTTCCTTCGAGCCAGCTGAGAGGAGAGGGGTTTACCCAAGACCACAGGCCACCGGGGAAGGGGCTCAAAGCACACCGCTCATGGAGGAGGGGTCTCCAAACCTCTTCCCCTCCTCCACACCTCCACTCTGGCTCTGTCTGTTCCTCATCCCAAAGAAGCAGATTAACATGGGGCTTGCGGGGGGGGGGGTGCTGTTGGCAGAGGACATTGAGGGACGGGAGTAGCTACATGGGGGTAATGCACTCAGTCAACAGACTTCTATCGAGGGCCACTGTGTCCCGGGTCATTGTTCCAGGGCCAGGAGTACAGGCTGACCGGGGGTTCCAGGGAGCTCCCACAGAGCAGAAAGCAGATCACAGGTAACGAGTGAAAGGACCAGTTAAGTAGAAATCGTGGTAAATCTTTTGAGAGAGACAGTAAGGGCCAGAGGCAGAGAATGGGTCCCGAGGGCGGCCTCTCTGAGGAGAGTGCACGTAAGTGACAAGGGCCGGGGGCAGGGGTCGAGGGGACAGTGTTTTCAAAGGCCGCAGAGGAGAGGGTGGGCGTTGGAGGAGCTGAGTGAAGGACAGGTGGCTGGAGCATGGTTGGCGCAGGGTCCTGTCATGGGGGCGCTGGCGGGACAGGCAGGGGCCAGCTCCTCTGGCCTTTCATGGGCTCAGTAAGGAGTCGGGGTTGTGATCCAAGGGTAGGGGGGAGCCATGGAGGTTCTTGAACAGGCAGAGGCGTGAGCTGATGGTCTTCAGCAGTTCTTCCTGACTGCCGTGTGGGGAATCGGGCTACCCGGCACAGACCTGGGCCGTGCATGTGGTTTGGTATCGAGGCCCCCATCGTCATTGATTTCGTCTGCTGGGGGCACAGAGGGGTGTGCTTTACTTCCTGTGAGTGCTCCCAGATGGTCCTGTTTCTCACTGCCCATACACCCCGGCCCCGCTGGGTGGTGGCACTTCTCTGTCCTCTCCCTCCCTCCGTCTCTGCCTCCCTGACTCAAGTCCCATTTTGGTCTGGAAGTTGTGGGTGAGTTTGTGCCGTTGCTGTATTTCTTCCAGGGTGATACATCCTAAAGCTGTCTCCGGAAAATGGCAGGAACATTCATTTCCCGTGGTCAATCAACGGTGTGACAGGGAAAGGCATTTTCCGTCACCGCGGTGAGAGCTCACCCGGCCCCTCGCCGCTGAAGGGAGAGCCCGACGGTTCGCTGCCTCCCAGTTTACTTTTAATTACTTCTGCTGGTGTGAGACGTCCTGCGACTCCAGCAGGAACATGACGAGACAAGTCAGGAGCGAGGCCACTGGTGCGTGGCTGCTGCTGGCCCCCGAAAAGTCAGTTCCCATCAGGGGCTCAACGGAGCCCCTGGGCACCGCCCTGTCACAGCAGTGCTGGGTCTCCCGGGCACTAGGCCGCGCTGTCTTCAGAAAGTGTGTAGGGACAGTGCACATTCCCATGTGACTCCCACTGTCCTCAGTAAACAGATGTCAAAGGCCACTCTCCAGGGATGTCCCCCAAACCCAGCCCCCATGCTAGGTGCAGAGTCAAGCACTTCACTTGTTTGCTCTCCGCTGATTGATTCTTAGCTCTGCCCTGTGGGGACACATCCCTGAGGCCATTCTCTTCTTACAAGAGGGACTCTGGCTCAGGGACATGGCCACTTGCCCCCAGCCCACAGCCAGGAAGCTGGGGGCTTTGATCCTTGACCATGCTGCACTGTCTCCACACCTGTGCTCTCCAACTGAGGGGCTGACAGTTTGGGGGGCTTGTGAAAATGTTTCCTGAGTTCCGTTCTCCACAGTTGTACCCCGGAATCGGCATTTTGATAGGTGGCTCGTCGCCCGCACTGTGTGAGTTGGGAGGGTTTCCATGTCCCTCCACGGCCCTGCGGGCGGAGACGATTTGTGCCAGCTGAAGCAGTCTGAGAATGCACTGGGGACGGAGATGTCACCCCCGGAGCAGGCAGGGTCCAGGCAGGGGCAGAAACCCACCAGTTCTTTTAACGAGGACTTGATGTTAGGAATTGTTACCCAGAAAGGGCAAAAAGAGGAGTCCAGGGTGTCATGGAAATAGCAACTCCAGCAGACAGCTGTCACCCCAGCCAGTGATGGGGGACGGAGGGCAGGAGAGGGGCAGGGAGGGGGAGAGCTCAGCAGCTGAGAGGAGAGGACGTGGGGGGCTGGGACCCAGCCCTCTGAGGAGGGTGCCCTGGCTAGCAGATGCTGGGGTCTCTAAGCGCAGAGCAGGGTCCTGTGAGACTGGGACCCAGGCTTTTGAGGAGGGGTGCCGGGGTCTCTAAAGGGGCTGAGTGTTGGGAAAACTGCAGTGGATTCATTCAGTGCTGCTGGAATGAACTGTCCCTGCTGGGGCAGGAAGCCTTGCTGGAATGATGGCATGGGGACAAGAAGCCACCAGGCAGCACACTGGAGGGAGCAAGTCCCTCCTCCTTCCTCCATCCCTGCAGCCCCCCCAACCCCCACCCAGGACCCTGTGGGCGCAGCCTGGCCAGAAGCAGAGGGCAGGCAGAGTGTGTCAGGAGCCCAGCCCCAGCCTCACAAGCCAGTGGACCTGGTGCCAAGGCAGTCCCGTCCCAACTGGAAGCTTGCTAAGCACGTTCAGCACTACTTGCAGGCTGATGGCATGTCGGGTTCAGATCCCCTGGGTTTTTATTTCTCTTGGACTATTGAGTAGGGCTCTTGGGGAGTGAGCGGGGCAGGGAGGCAGCCTACTGGGAACAGGGCGGCGTCTGGATGCTGGCAGGTCTGTTCCCCCATTTGTAAGACGGGGCTGATTGTCCACACCTGGCAGTATTGGTCAGCATTAAGGGAGATGATGTGCTACCGAGCTCAGTGCTGGGCACAGGGGGACCACACAATGCTGTGTCATCGACATTGTCCCCACGATGGCTGACCACTTTCATCGTTAAAACTGGTCTGACTGTTAGTGTTAAAATGTAGTTGTACCGACTGAATTCAAGATGGTGTAGCAATATTTTTTCAGAGGCGGAAAATAGAAAGTACATTTTTTTTTTATCCCTGAATCTGGATTCATCTTATGCGGTATCTTATGAGAAGATTCAAGTGTTCAGCTGCATTTAAAAATCATTTCTCGGTCTTGTCTTTACCTGTTTCATGAATAAAAATATATGCGGTGCCCTTTATACTTAAACTTTTAGCACCTATCACAACGTACGGAGGTCTGTTTCCCATTCAGTGTTATTAATTGATGATACATAGAGCTGATGTTTCTCGGTTCAGACGAGCAGCCTGTCTGTATGAGTGAACTGTAAAAAGGAGGTTTGCAAAGCAGTGTTGCTTTTACACGAAGCGTCCCTTTTCTAGAGTGGCGGTCAAGGCCCTGACTGCCTGGACGGGCGTCCAGACTTGACTGATTCTGAGCCGTGTGACTCTGGGTAAGTGATTGAATCTCCTTGCGCTCAGTTTCCTCATCGGGGAGATGACGCGTGGGGACAAGAACCATGCTGCCCTGGCAGGGTTGTTGTGGGGGGCAAATGAGGAGGGCCCAGAGTCCAGCAAGTCCTTGGGGGCAGCAAGTGCCCGGTGAGCGTTAGTGATGGAGAAGAGGTCGTGCTGCGGGATCCTGGGCCAGCGTGGCAGGTGCATCCCCGCAGAGGTCCTCGGGCAGCCTGCGATGCTGGGAAACGGAAGGGGATAGGACTTGGCAGGGCTTTGGGAACGCAGGTGGCTGGTCGAATGGGTTTGGAAGCGCTCAATCTTTATTTATTTATTTTTTAAATTTTTATTTATTGATTTTAGAAAGAGCGGAAAGGAGAGAGAGTTGTTCCACTTATTTATGGATTCATTGATTGATTCTTCTATGTGCCCTGACTGGAGATGGGGCCCACAGCCTTGGTGTATCAGGATGATGCTCTGACCAACTGTGCTGCCGGGCCAGGGACCCCACACTTTTTTTTTTTTTTTTTTGCAAATATCATCTTAGGTTATTTATGTGTTTATTTTGATAGTCAGCGTTTATTATTTATTTATTTTTTATGGAGGCAACGTTGGTTAATAACACTATGTAAGTTTCAGGTGTACAACCTTATGATTCTGTGTCTGTATACACGATGGCGTGCTCACCACCAGAAGTCTAGTTTCTGTCTGTCCCCATACGTTTGACCCCGGTGACCCATTTCGCCCTCCCCCGCCCGTCCTCCCTTCCGGTGCCCACCAGTCTGCTGTGTGGATCTGTGAGTCTGCATTCCTCTTACGCAGCCTCCCATTATTTCCTCACCTCATGTGCTCCCTTCATGAAACGCCCCTATAGATGATCTGGTGGGAAGCCCCCCAACAACCTGTGTGTGAGGGAGACCATGGGCTGGGAACTGGTCTGGCCAAGTAAATGGAGGTCTCTTCCCACAGGGCCTCTGGTGGCCACGGAGGTGCACCCGGTGAGCTGTTGTCCACGTGGCTGCATTTCCCTGTGGGAGGGGCGGGAAGGGACTGAGCAGGGTGGAGGAGGGGGCAGAAAACACCTGCCGGGGGGGAAAGGCACCCCGTGTGCAGGGAGTCTGGAGGCCACTCTGACACCTGCATACATTGTGATCGAATCAGATTCTTCCCAATTCTCAGATGTGTTTCATCAGAAGTAGGCATTCCATGGCATGTTCCCCACACAGCAGCCAGGCACTTTGGAAACCAAAGGTAAATCGTACCGACGAACCCCTAAACCTCCACGGTCTCCCCACTTTGTGCTGAGGTTAGGCCCAAGCCCCAAGAGAGGTGCACAGACCTGGCCTGGTGGGTGTCCGCTTGTTCCGACTGACCTGTTCTCCACTGCCCGCCCCTCGTGCCCTCTGCACAGCCCCCTGCTCTCAGGCATGCTGGGTGCATGGCCACCTTTGGAGGTCTGCAGCTCTGTCCCCAGATTTCTGCATCGGCTTACTTCTCACGTCCTTGCTCAGACACCACCTTTTCAAAGGCACCAACTGTGACTGTAAGATTTAAAGTTACCCCTGCCCTGACCACCAGCAATCTTAGCTATGCTTTCCTTTTAGTTGGAGACCTTTTCCTCCTGTAATATATTAATTACATAAACATCCCAAGGAAGTCAGCTGTGTTTGCTGTCCCATCCAGCGGAAGCATGATGCCATGAGAAGAGGGTGCCCATCAGTGTACCCCAGTGCCTGACACACACACGTGCTCAGGGAACCTTCCGGAAGGAAAGAGTGAATGCTTCCCAGTGCTTTGCTGAGCACGTTGGAAGAAGCATCATCTCGTTTGCTCCTCAAAGCACCTTTACAGTGTGGATATTTATAGTATGTCCCTTTTATAGGTGAGGAAACTGACTGAGAGCAGGTAACTCTACTCCAGAGCCCTAGCTTTAACGAGCGCCCCAGCACCCCACCCTGGTCTGAGGCCTGGAGTGGACAGAGCCCGCCTAGGGCTCCCCGTCGAGCTGCCTTGGGGAGACACAGCGCCCAGGTGACAGGCTTCCAGGTGGTGGACTTTCCAGCACCTTGAATATCTGGGCAGCACTCGTGTCATTCTCTCAGCAATTCATCTTCTCCTGTAGACCCGAGATCATTTCCTGTTTGGTTCTCCCCAAAGCTTAGTTCTTCACTCAGTGCTGGGTGCGTAGCAGGTGCTCAGGAAACACTGTGGAAGGGAGGAAGGAACAAGTAGATTCAGGTCAAGGCAAGGTTTCCAAGCCCCCTGCAAATCCCTAACAGCCTTGTGTTGTCAGTGCTGGACGCGCAGAGGGATTGGGCTAGGATTGAACTTGATCCCAACAGCCCAGCAGGAAGGCTCCCCAGCCCCAAACCTGCCCCCGAGCCTTGCCCCTCCGGGCTCCTCGTGCTTGTCTCGCCATGCTAGGTCTTCCTCACAGAGGAGCCGTTGGCTTTGTTCTCTAACTTTGTTGTGGGAGAAGTCACCTTTATGCCTCATAAATGGAGCCCCTTCTTCTTGTGGATGTTGGGAAATCCAATATTCCCCGAAGGCTGGCTCTTGTATTACCTCCTCCCGGGTCTCCCCACAGCAAATGATGTTGGCCGTCGACCTGTTACCCCCCAACTACCTTTACCTTAATCATTTCCATGGAAAATTGAAGGGAGGAGATTTATGGGGCTTAGTGAACATGATCCAGGACTTCAGCCCAGCACGTGGGGCCCTTCTCTCAGCTCAGAGCCTTTCCGCTCCCTCCCGGGGTCTCCACTTCAAAGTTCACTTTGGTCCGCGGCTCCCTGTTCATCCGTCGGAAAGATCGTGTCCTGTCCTCTTCACTCCTCCGGGACTCCTATCCTGAAAACGAATCAGCTGAGGGTGGTGACTAATGGGGCCTCTTTGGGGGAGACAGGTCCGAGCTGCGTGTTGACTGTCCAGCAGGAAGCGGCCGTCTTCCTGGAAGCAGAGGCCCCTGTGGCAGTCCGTGCGGGAACGCTCCGAAAGTGCGGGAACGCTCCGAAAGTGAATGGCCACGCGCCTCCTGGGGCCACATGGGGCCCTGGAATGAATTCCCAAGGTACCCTGTGTTTTGGAGAGGGTTAACCCAGCTGGGGGCCAGTGTCTGTCCCTTTTGGAGCGCAAGCTTGAATGTCTGGTGCTTCCAACCCTGGGTTCTCTGAACATGAGCCTCAGAACTCGTGGGCACTTTAAGGCTTTTCAGATTTAGATCATTTTGATTTTGCTTTCACGCGATTGGTTTCTGTGCCTCCGTGGGACAAACAAGAAGTGATGGTTTTAGAATTTCAAAGAAGACTCTTCGGTTCAGACTCGAAACGGAAGCATGTCTGGGTGAGCCAAAGAAATGCTTACTGGAATGTGTTTTCTCCGCACAGAATAATGATCTTCACCCCTTGTGAATACTGATCCCTCGCTTCCTCTGGACTCAGGAAATGGCCTGCGAGGAGCTGTTCTCCTTAACGATTTCAAGATCCATTCACAAAACGTCCAGCAGGAGCTGTCTTAGGCTAGGACTGACATCTGGAGGGAGGGCGGGGTGCAGGTTCTCGGGGCGGGTCTCTCTGCTTCTGTCTCTTCTAGGCAGAACACTTGAGAATTCCCTGGTTGCTGCCTCTCCCTGGGAGCATTAGAAATCTGACGTAGGGGTCTCTCCAGGCCTCAAATACATTCTCAGAGGGGCAGGCATCTGGCTCACACAGTTGGAAGTTCTGACTTGAGCTGCATTTTACATATATATATACATATATATATATATATATATATATATATATATATATATATATAACTCTACTGACACCATCGATTATAGTAAAATCAGGTATTCATTTTGGGTTTAGCTTGATCATTCACTCTTCACACATTGTAAATTCCATGAGGTGGATGCCGTGTGTCCCTTGGTCACCAGTGTCTGCCCACTCGATATATTGGCACAGAGTAGCTGCTTAATATGAAATTGAATGTGTGTGTGTGTGTATGTGTGTGTGTGTGTGTGACTGCAGACTGAACACAGACCATGTGTTAACACAGCTGGAAGGATTTGCAGGTGTGGGACTGGATCCAGTGGCTTACCTGTGATCCCTGGGAGGTGAAAAGTGTCGACCAAAACAATGAAGAATCGAAAGCGAGTCTGGCCCAGTCCTGATAGACTCAATACTGTGCATGGCATCCTGCAAGGGTTAGACAAGAAGTGCCTGACTGAGAGATGCCAGGGTTTAGGAAGTCCTCCTGGTGGCCCTCTCTGTTCTTCTCCTCCAATGGCCCTCACCTCCTCCGTGTCTCCACCCTCTGCTGCTCCCTCTGCCTCAGGCAGCAGGCGCTTGTGCCCAAGGGGTGGAGCCTCATGGCCCAAGAGGAGGGGCCTCATGGCCCAAGGGGTGGAGCCTCAAGGCCAAGGGGAGGGGCCTCATGGCCCAAGGAGAGGAGCTCGCTGCTCTGGCTTCTCTCCCGAAGCCCAGTGCTGTTCAGGTTCACCTGGCAGGTGTGCTTGGTGCAATGTGTCAGAGTACTCAGTTGAGACAGGAAAGGAAACTACTTTTTCAATGTTGATTTAGAACAGGGGAAGTAGGAGAAACCCAGAGTGAGACGGTCGTATTGTGAAGGACAGAAAAGCACAGTTTGATGTCCAACTTGGTCTTGAGCTGTGTGATCCCAAACAAGCCACTCAGTTTCCTCTGAGCCTCTAATGTGTGAGATGGTCTCACTAACAGTAACTCCCTCCTAGTTTTCTCGCAAGAACCATGAGAAAAGGCACATCGCATCACCTTGTGGGCCACGGAAACAGGGAGGGAAACGGGACAAAATTCTTGAGGAAGGAGAACGGAGTGAATGAGGCAGGATCCCTGAAAAGACCTAGATGAAACCTGGGCTCTGAGAATGCACGAGCATTTGAGAGGAATCCTCCAGACCTTTCTGGAAGGATCCCTCTCTGCCCTTGCTCTGACAAGATTATGAATTGACTTAATTTTTTTAAAAATTATTTTTATTAATTTGTTTTCGTTACAGGTGTTTCTCCTTTTCCCCCCATTGACTTAATTTTAAAATTTGCAGCCATGACTGACCACCATCTGTTCTTCCGTTGCCTCAGTGACCTGCCCAGGTCATTGTGGGAAGTGCTGCGGTCTCCGTGGCTATGAGCCGAAGAGGGGCTGGCTTGTTTTCAGGGACAGTGCAGGAACCGCTGTCATCCTCAGCCCCATCTGGGCCGCGGGGCTGGGGTGAGCGGAGGTGTCCAGCCCGCACCAGCCTCTCGGAGTTCTCTATGTGGTGACTTGGCCTTCAAGGCGCAGAGACTTTGATCAACCTGTGGCAGAGGGTTGTGTGAATCCCTTCCTGGATTTCTTCTTTTAAAACACAAAAGGGATCTGGAATTGATCTCAGATAATACATCTGCCTCTTCATTTCACTTCAGAGGGGCAGGATGACAAGAAAGGCGATGAAGACAACTGAATGCGTTTATGATTTATGCCCCCTGTGATAAATCAATGGATGATTTCTCCCCAAAATGTGGTCACTGCCCAGCTAACTCATACCAGCTGACACATCTGTGGGATGCATAAGGGAACGGGGGCCGCGCCCCTCCTTGCCATGTGCGCACCAGGCCTTGAACCCGCATCCCCGGGATGGGCTGGACATGTGAGAGACAGGGCCGTCCACCCGCGGTGAGGAAGATGGCCCCACTGCCACCTCTTTCTCTCCTCGTCTGGGCTTTCCTGTCTTGCGGCCTGACGGTGCGGCTCTGCGCAGCCTGTCCTTGGTTCGTCTCCAGCATTCCTTTCTGGGCTTGCCTTCATGTGTGGTGAGTGAGATTTTTCCATTCCCTAAAGGTGATTTGATCAGGCCAGTTCTCACCAGAGTCCCTCAAAGCAAGTGGGGAGAGTGGAAAATCACATTAACTCTTTCATTAACTCCAGCTGTCTGTGCCGAATTCAAGATGGCAAGGAGGTTTTGTCTCGGGGCCAGCCCGGGCCCTCGGAGGAGGCCGTCTGCGCGCTGCCTCGGGAAGGGCTGTGAGGGCCATCTGGCTGGGAAGGGACAGGCTGTGTGTGACCAGTGAGCGGCATCTGCCTCGCATGGGAAGCCAGTGGTGGCCCTCCTGCCACGTGTCTGCCATCCCTTTTCTCCGTGGTTTCTTTGCATCTGAAAGGCCCAACCTTGCCTTTCTGAATTTGGAAAGCCATACTTACATCTTCCAACGTAGTCTATTGTTAGAAATGTTCAAGAATCTGTTGAACCGTGTTTGGCTGCTTGGCAGCCCCGGAGCAGCTGGGTGGCTTCCTTCCCTGCCATTTTTCTAAGGCATCATCTGAAGCTAATTTATCCAGAAGTGACTTGGGCTTTGGGGGGAAAGTCACATTCGTTTTATACGTTACCTGCAAAGGAAACTGCCTCTCATTTTCCTCCGGGGGAAAAACTGTCTTTGTTACTCCATTTTTGCTCCTCCTTACAGCAAACATGAGAAACTCTCAGGAATGCAGTTTAAAGAGTTAGGCAATGTTATTCTCCTCACCTTACTTTCTGGGGAGAAAAAGTGTCAAAGCCATTGCCTGGGCCTGGACTGGGAGGGGAGGCCCCCTGTCGATGGAGAAAGGAAGGGCAGGCAGGTGCGGCGGCTGGCACTTTCTCTATCAGACCAGCAGGGTTGCTGAGGTTCCTTATCAGAGCCGAAGCCCTGCAAGGAGAGATGGCTGGACAAGGAGCTGCTGGCTGTGGGCTGGGACACATGAGCCTTCTGGAACCTCTGATGCTGGGACCATATCACCCCACTCCCTACAGACCATGTATAGAAAGGAAAAAATAAAAAACAAAAAACACAAGCTAGCTAGTAAAGGTTGCTTGTTTGATGTCTCTGCGGCTCCCTCCCATTACCACTGTCCCAGCCAGAAATAATACACCGGCAGCTGTGTTTCTGTGGGACAGTGGGGACGTCTAATAATATATCGGGCTGATCTGAGCTGCCTTTCCTGAAGCGCTGCCCCGAGGGGAAGATCTGTATTCCAGCTCCCTTTATCTGGTGGGGCTGATCAGACAGCATGGCTGTGGAAGTCACTGGTCCCGTGCGCTCCCCTTCTGATAGGAAGTCATACATTAAAACAGAGCTGGTTGGATTCTGCATTATGCCAGAATGAAATCCTCGCATATTTTGTTGGATATTACATAATTAGTTGACTTCTCAAAGGAGTTCTAATTATGCCTGTGGAATAAGCTCCAGATAATGAAATGCATTCATCTCGCTGGCCAGCCGTCTGTCGCTGAGCACCGAGCTCCTAGTCACTCCTCTGGGGTTCGCCTTCAGGCTCCGCGAGTGAAGCTTTATTTACAACCACGGAACTTGGAAGTGAACTACAAAGTTATTTTACCGTGTACTTCTTTATTTCCTCTAAAAAAAATCCATTTTCCTTACCTTCATCTACCGGTAAATGGCCATGTGTAAAGTAGCTACACTAATCCCAAAACATAAAGATTCCCCCACAAATGCATTACTACGGCTCATAGTACCAAAAACTGTCAGGAATAGGAACAGAATAATGACAAAGCTAAAGGGAATGAGTTCTTGGACTCTGAATTTCATTATCTGTAACATTAGTACTTAGTAAAAGTTGGATAGGTAGGTGGGTGGGTAAATGGATGGGTGGATGGATGGATGGATGGATGGATGGATGGACAGATGGATGGATAAGTGAGTGGATGGTTGAATGAGATGGCAGATGTGTATTTAAACGGATGGGTGAATATTTCATCAGAAAAGGATATAGATGGAAGAAAACTAACTCAGGAAAATATACCTTTGGATATGTTATCCTGTATTTGATTTTTAGAGAAAATTATGAGGAAAAAGAGGAACCAGCTTTTCTAGTAATTCCTTATTTGTAAAAGGGAAGATTCTTTTCATTGCTCATTAGTCAGCTTTGAAAAGACAGTAAAGGCATAGGGAAAGTTGACACGGAGGAAAATAGGAGAAATGCCTCAGGCAAATGAGGGGAGAGATGACCTTCTGCCCCAATAGCATAACTGTAGGATACATATTTATTCTTGATAGATAAGTCATTGGTAACCAAACAAACAGAACAGAGCTCTGCTTGAGTTTCCCTGAAATGTCGATTGTTCCGTGACACGCTAATGAATGGAACTCCAGCCAAGGAGCCGTTCGGAGTGAGGCTGACGGAACGTTTCTGCCTCAGTTTCTACACGCAGTAGTGAAGACGCCCAGTGGGAAGAGATCTCTCCAACCCCGTGGCGGACACAGCCACAGAGGAGATGCAGAGGAACCGCCTGGCCCTTCTCCCGCACTTCCCCCACCACGACTCTCTTCCCAGGACCACAGGCACCAAAGGCGCTTTGCTCTTTGCTGGGAAGTCAGCTCATCTCCAGGTGTGTTCCTTGAAATACACACAGAAAGGAAGGCCTGGAAAGATGATAAACCAAGTTTTTCTAAGACAAAGATAAATCTTGTTCTATGACATGTGATGCAGGGTGACTGGGATTACCTGGTGGTGTGACGGGAACCAGGACTGCACTGTCCCCAGCACAGCTGGAAGTACTCTGTGCCACCAAACACCTTCCGTCTGGCCCAGCACCTGGGGCAGCGGATAAGAACTGCCATGTGGTTGGTGGCTGAGTTCCAGTGGGACAGCTGTGGGCAGTTCTCTCGCTCTAGGCTTGGATCTTCGTCCCATCAGAAGGGCCTTTTGTGGACTCTGTTGACCAAAGGGTTAGTTCGTGCCTGTTTTTAGCTGAAGCAGCTCACTGTGGCTTAATTCCTGAAGAGCAGGTCCCCTTGTTTTGGTCACTTACGTACATTCTGGCTGGCACGGGATTGCTGCGTGGACATCGTTCTCAAAACCCCTGGATTGCATCTGCTCCTACGATGCTCACACGAAAAGGATGCTTCAGTGAACTGCTTTTTCAAACACGATGTTGCATCCCAGAACCGGAGGTGTGAAGGTACCTCAAAAGAGTGAAAGATCTGAATTGGTTTTTAAGACTAAGTATGACAGACGCCTGCAGGTCAGCTTTGTTTTGCGCTAATAGATCCGTGAGCGCCCTCCCAGGCTGGAGGAAGGAGTGACAGTGAGCCCAGCGCCAGGTGCAGGGAACGCTTGTGCTGGCCGTGGTAGCCAGACGTGTTTTCATTTTATTTCTGTTCTTCCAAAAACCAGCATTTCTACGTTCACTCAATGACACAGCGTTGAACCCTGAAAATGGATGCATTGTCTCCTATCAGCAGACCGCTTCCTGTCGAGTTACCAGACCACAGTCTAGTTTGTTGAGTTATTGTGATAAATATTTGGACCATGTTCTGAAAGAGTCAAAATAGGCATTTTTAAATTTGAGTTTTATATTGACTTGAGATGGCAAAAAAGAGCAGATTTGGCATGAAAAAAGAATTTTCTTATTCAAAAATTCGAGGGGCTATTTATAGCTCTGTATGATGCCGTGTTTAAGGACAACTTCTATTTTTAAGAACAAATAACATCAGTAGGCCTCAAGATTCAGATCCACAAAAACAAGTCCCCTGAGTGTGGGAGGAATGCTTTAAAAATTAATAATGAATTAGGTCTAATTAAAAAACTAATAAGTAGGTCAATCTAGCATACAATACCTTGAATTCCTGCTCTTTTTTCCATGCTGAGCCATTAGCATGGGAGACAAAAGCCCCTAGCCTTCATCCCTCCTTCCCACAGCGATATTGCAGCAGGTGTAAAGAGCCTGGCAGAGTCCAGGAGGCTGGGATGCCCGCAGGGGCGCTCCTGGGACGATGGCCCGGCACTGGGCACTGGGCACGGAGAACCAGGACGTTAACCATGGATAGGCTCTGCCTTGTTCAAGGGGGGCACTCTCAGCCTTTTGCTATGTAATTCCAGTGACAGAAATCTCCATCACTGTTCACCCAGGCTCATTCCTCAGCTGCAGAAGGGCACTGGGAGCACACTCTTGGCATTTGCTTCACAGCAGGGACAATTCTTTGTCTTTTAAATTAGAAACAAAATCATTCTGTTGCTTCTGGTGTTTGAAAAGTAACTATTTTCACCAAACCTGCATCTAGTATCTCTCAGGCTTCCCCTCCAAACCGGGCTTTCTCTGCGCCGAGGCACCCCGTTCCCTCCCCCGGGGGCCTGGACTAGGCTGCTGTATCCCTGTGATGCTCTCGCTCATTACTTAACAACAAGCAAACTGTCAGATTTCCGCTCAGGGAGTCATGTTCCCTGTGCCCCGGTGGGGTCTTATTCTTTTGTCATGCTTCTCCATGGGACTATATCCCTCTTCTCTGAGCATTAATGTCTGTTTCTTCCATTCTCATCAGTGGCTTTGTCTTATTATTTGACTCCTTTACTAAATACGTGTTCCACGTGGCAGAGTCAGGGCCACGCCCACAGGCATGCTACCACGCTGTGGCTCAGGGCTCCGTGTCCAAAGGGCCCGTGCTTGGCTTAATGCTCTGCCCTTGCTCACTTGAAATCCTTAATACTTTTTGAACAATGCCCCCCCCCCTTTATTTTGCACATAGCCCGGCTTGGATTAGGGCCATGTCTGATTCTGTTGGGTCTCAGGACTTGGTCTGGGCTCAAGAAGTATTTTGTAAACGAACGTTTCAGCGACAAAAGATGCTCTCCCGCTGTTGGTGCATGAAGCAGAAGTGCCTAATACCTAATATCAAGTCAGGATGTTATATATTTTCTTGGCAGCTCACTACTTAATCTGATTCTTTTCATAACGTTTGGCACATGCAACCAACATTGAATTAAAGAGACATGCATGTTATGATCTAAGCAAAAGTTGGTTGTATAAAAAGGAGCCTAAAAATGGGCCGGTCTGTTGTTAATTCTTTGTTCTATATTTAGAACTGAAAGGGTGATGTTTAGAGAGAAAAAAAAATGCTAACCATGTTGCAAAGAGTGCTGTAATAAGCTGGGCGAGCCCTCCGTGGAGAAAGTACCCTCCAAATGGCAGAGGCCGTGGAAGCAGAGACCGGGGCTCCTCTGAAGTAGCTACACGCGCTTCGCCGTGTTCCTTCGGGGTCAAGGAGACACTGAGATGACAGCGTGTCCAGGTCGGGCTGCCGTCATCTGGTCGCGGAAAGCTCACTTGCTCACAGAGCGAGCGTGGCCAACCGCCTGCTGAGGAGTGGGGGAAAAATACAAGACTTCACCGTTTTCCGTCACTTGTCTGAGTTGGACACAGTTTTCCCGTTCTCCCTTGCCCACCCCAAAGGTGACTGGCGCAGATGGCGGCGTTGGCAGGATTTCCCAGGCTGTGCCCGCACAAGCTGCTAATAAATGAGGTGCACAGAAGTGTGATGGCAGGGCGTTTCCTCCTGGGGTTCAGAGGCCTTCCAGAACATTTATGTCTCATTACAGCCTGTACAGCAGTTTATGCCCTAATAAATCAGAGGGTCTTTGCAGAGATGGGCTGGACGGTAATGAATCTTTCCGTTGGCATTTTCCCTTTGCAGGCACAAATAATGGAGCAAAACCGCCCCATCTGGCCACTCTGGGCGAGGGAACCCTTAGCGGGCGCTGTTCTGTCGAGCGTGACAAAGGTCGCTGCAGGTAGCAGGAGTGAGGGGTGGCAGCTAAGGCTGTGAGTGACAAGGTGGAATGAAGCCATTTAGGAGCCTTTATCACTGTGATTACAGGCATTAGCCGGACTGTCAGGGCCCTGTTCTCCCGTCCTCTGATGGGCCGCGGGTCTCACTGATTTTTCACGTCTAATTTCCAGACCCGCTTGCTGTCTGGCAGGTGGTGCAAGTGGACACACAGCCTCAGCATGGCCTGTGGGCCCGTTCACTTTGATTTATGTCCCATTATCTTAATAAGGTGCCTTCTCCACTCACTGGGAATGGCTGCCAAGCAGAGTGTGTGTGTGGGGGGAGGGGGGCATCACTCTCCTCTGCCCTCCCTCACCAGTGCAAAGAGACATGTGATGAAAGCCAAGTAAATATGGAAATTATTATTAATTATGTCGTGATGGACAGATGCATTATTCTGGCTAGGAAACCAACTTGCCGCTAGTGGAGGTTTACCAGATGTTAAAAATGAGGGGGGTGGTAAATCGTATTAAAAACAGTGCCTAGAAATAACTGAGAAACTTGGTTTTGATGTTGATGCGTTTTCACAAGGGAGCCCATCACCCACTTTAGAAGTCCACAAATACTGATCATTTCCTTTGGACCAGGTAACTGGGTTCTCATTTCATTGGAGAAAAATGTACATCTCGTTAAGCCAAGAAGTGAGCTTGTTCTTCCCCGCTTCTCTGTCCCAGCTGGTCTGTGCTCCGGCCCTTTGCAGGGCTGGGGGAGAGACCCAGAGGTGCCTGGGCTGCATGTTTGTGTTCGCAGAGAGGCTTGTGGGAGCCCTGGGAGAGAAGGAAATATCCGGCCGGGCCTATTTATATTCCTTAACGGCTTTCCTGGTGCTTCTTCAGCAATCACTGTGCTGCTGGGAAGGCAGAGAAGCGAGTGTGCGATTTGTCCAAAGTGACAGGGAGAGCAGAGCTCCTCCTCAGCCTCCGCTCCGCTCAGATTTCCAGGACACCTTCCTCCCAGCGTTTTCCCCAGCAGATGGCCAGGTGAGGGTCACGGACTCTGCGTGGAAATGCAGCTTCTCTGAGAGGCAGGCAGGAGGGATATTTTGGCCCCTCTCCCAGCAGAATTACGCAAAAGTCCGTGGAGAGAGGGAAGGAGGGAGGAGGCAGAGTCGCTCCCTGGCTGAAAAAGCCCTGGAAATGCAGACTCTAAGCCAAGCGCTGCTTGCAGACTGGGGGATTGCCAAGGCCCAGCGCCCCAAGACGCAGGGAGAAAGTCAAATCCTACAGGAGTTAGTAATTGGCCACAAGTGGGTTTCCCCCTGTCTGCCCTGCTGTAATGGGAAGGTTATGAGACTTGATAGGGTCACAAAGGGACAGTCATGTCTTGACCAAGATGGTTGTGTGCTGCCAAGGGAAAAGAGAATCAGCCCTTCACAGGGATGCCCGGCTATACTGCGAGTTCTCTCGTCATGGGGCCGTATGGGGACCCGTCTGGGCCTTCGCTCTGGGGCTCAGTGTGTGTCAGGAGACCTCATCTACTTCAGGGTGCTGAACACACATGGCTGCCTTTTTTTTTTTATCCTCACCCGAGGACATTTTTTGCATTTATCTTCAGATAGAGTGGGACGGAAGGAGGGAGGAAGAGAGAGAGAGAGAAACATGGATGCGAGAGAGACACATCGACTGGTTGCCACCCACACGACCCCAACCGGGGCCGGGGACAAACTGCAACCGAGGTACGTGCCCTTAGTGGGAACCGAACCTGGGACTCTCTGGTCCATGGGCCGACGCTCTAACCGCTGAGCCAAACTGGTCAGGGCATGGCTGCTTTTTTTTAAGGTTGTCATTTGAAGCTGGCTGAGCCCTCACAGGTAATTAGTACCATTGCTGTTGGAGTAAGTAGTGCTTCACTGGTTTCTTAGTCAGGCTGACCACTTCACAGGTCCTGGTACGAGGGTCGAGAGAGAGCGGGGTGCTGTGTGTCCCAGGGCATGAGGCCAAGGGGAGGCAAGAGCCATAGGGTCGCGCTCGGTTGGGTGCCCTGCCCCCAGTGCCGTACTCTAACCCCACCTAGGCCTTTTTCTCCTCTGAGATCTCGGACAGACCCCAGAGCTTGTTCATGTACCCCATTTCTCTTCCCTAAAAATCTGCCGAGGGAGACTCTTGGGGGTCTCTTCCAGAATAAACATGAAAGATGAAAAGGGCGTGTTGGGAATGGTCTGCGCCATCTCAGGCCTAACTCAGCATCCCATTTATGGCGTGGTCAGGACTGAGGGTTCATCCTGGGACTGCATGCTGGGCACAGCCGAGATGCCAGCTAAGCCACTTTCACACGGGGTGACCTTGGGCAGGATGCATGCGGCACCTACGCCCCGGCTCTCCTGTGTGTGAAGAGGGACTGTCTTGTCAACTCTCTCTGCGGGTTGCTGTGAGGACGGGAGCAGAGAAGGCCTGCGAGCCCAGGGCACGAGGCTGGCACCACGTGCATACTCAGCTGATGCCAGCCATGGTGACGACACTGATGATGACGATCGTGGCAATGACGTGAGTACTTTGGGAACCCAGATCCAAAGACCTGGATGCTAATTTGCAAGTAGATTTGATTTCACATGCCAGCTTCTATCGACGGGCTGACTGTGTTAAGCAAGGCTCTGAGACTGCATGTGGGCAGGGAACACTGAAGTCAATTGGAGATGCCGCCTTTGGAGGCAGAGCCGAGGGTGATGATGCACACCATGAATCTGCTGTCTCCTTAACATTGCACTGCTGCCCTCCATGGCTGTGTAGTCCAGGTTAAATCCACTTCTCTTAAACTCTGTTATTTTTTTAACCTGTAAAATAGGAAGAAGGTTGGACCAGATCGATTTTCTTGGAGGTTTTCAGCTGAATGTTAGAAGGTGTTGGGGATGGGGTAAGCGATCTTTGAGTAGGTTTTGGAAATGCTATGTCTAATTTAACAAGTTAAGATAGGTTTTCTTATCTCAGGACTTGTCAGAACCTTTATTGTGCTTGAACATCCCAAGAGGGGACATTCTTCCCAAACATACCTGATTGTGAACACATTTGTTTTTATAACAACAGCAACTTGTGAGATGAGTGTTGCACAGAATGGACTTTCAGAAATTAGATTATCCCCACGGGCCATTATTTTTTCTCTCCAAAGTCTTAAAATCTGTAAGTCTTGAAAACTCAGATAATTTAATGACTGCCTCGCCCCACCATGAACTTTTCACATCTTATCAAAAAATGCACATTGAAAAGCCACATTTAAATGATGATTCTTCATTGCTTGGAACAACTTTGAAAAATACCAAACGTAGTATTTGGGAAAACAGTAACCCCTTCATCCTGAATCTCAGTTTTAGTTGCAACTCATTCTGATGAGTTTGGCTCCATCTTTGGCTAAAACACTTTTTTCTCAATATTTGACCTTCCTTTTGGGGCTGCTTTGCCCCAAAGGCCGGTGGGGTGAGAGACACTGCATTCTCTCCTCTCTACCTTAGATCCCAGTCACCTGCCAGCCTGTCTAAGCTGCCTGAGAAGCAAGGGAAAGCCCCAGTCTGTCTTTACATGTGTCCAGCCAGTATCTGTGTCTTCCATGCAGGTGAGGTTTAGCAAGGGAAGTAGCCTGATGGTATTGAAATCTGAAGGTTTGATTTCTCAGTGGTCATTAATAAATACCTTTCCTTTTGTGTCATCCCTGAAGGTCATTGAAACTATTTTTTGGTAGCAATAGTGCTGTACAGTAACTTTGGGTAACTGGTCTCTTTTAGCAAGCAAAAACGTGGAACATGTTTTGTACTTGGAGTGCAGATATGGTCCCCGATGTTTCTTTCTTCTGCAGGATGACGCAGAACAGTATTTCCCCAAAGGAGTCCCACGGAGCACAGGCTTCATTCATTCATTCATTCATTCATTCATTCATTCATTCATTCATTCGTAAAAGGAGGGAAAGCAGTGTTGGAGGTTAAGAGTAGAAAGGGGCCCTGGCCGGTTTGGCTCAGCGGTTAGAGCATCGGACTGTGGTCCAGAGAGACCCGGGTTCGGTTCCCGCTAAGGGCATGTACCTCGGTTGCAGTTTGTCCCCGGCCCTGGTTGGTCGTGCGGGTGGCAGCCACTCGATGTGTCCCTTTCATGTCGATGTTTCTCTCTCTCTCTCTCTCTACCTTTCTCTCCCTCCCACTCTATCTGAACAAAAAATGAAAGAATGTCCTAGGGTGAGGATAAAAAAAAAAGAGTAGAAAGGGGAAGGAGGATGGAGGCTTGAGGGAAGAAATGAGTGCCAGTTATTGTTTCAGGACAGTTGGGCAGAAAGTAGACCAGGGAAAAGGTAAGGATGCTCAGCAATGGGAGGAGCCACTTGAGATTTTTTATTATAATTTAAAGTGGACTGGTACACAGTTGTGTGCTTTTCTGCAGCTGTACTACCTGCTTGGGTACAGGCACAGAGGAGGTGGAAAGTTGTATCTAATCCAGGGTGGAGTACAAGTCAGAGGGAAGGAGAATTCATGGAATTGGGAGTGGGTTCAAGAAACGAGCCTTGGAATCTAAGGTGGGTAAGGAGCAAAGTGAGGATAAGAGGCAGGTGATAGACGGTGGAGGGAAGTGAGCTGGTGGTCTGAAAACTGAATGCAGAAAATCGAGATTCCAGAACGAACACAGTGACAATAATAATGTGCTGACAATGACAATGGCTTTCTGTCAGGCTAGATCATTCACGTACCTCTTGCTGCCATCCCCTGACCTCCTGATCCCTCATGACGACTTTAGCATTGGCCTTCTGCCTCTCTGTCCACCATCTTCTTGTCACTCCCAGTGACATTAACATGCATACAGATGGACCATTCGACATCCTAGTTTCTGAATTCCTTCATACCACCCCTCCCAAGGTGATGTCCTCTATTTACTTCAACCATCTACTCCCGTGGTTATATCCTAGACTTTGGATCACTTTTTCTTTCTTCCATAGAATCCATATAGATATTCTGCAGAGGTAGCCTTCTCTGGAACATGCTCTGGAAGTGCTGGGTTGGACTCCCAGTGGAACCAGCAGCTGCCCATCCCTTACTTCCCTAGGCTTCCCTTTGGTGACATGGATCGTGCAGACTGGCTGTGGGAATTGTGCATTGACACATGCAAAGTCCTGACCCAACACTTGGCTCACAGCAGCTCCCCAGCGGATGTCAGTTCCTTTCCTCACTTCTTCCCAGCAGCTTCTGGGATGTCTTGACATTGGAACTTAAATCACAAACTCTGTTAAAGAAGTCATGTTCCTTACACATAGCAGACCTGACAAATGGAGGTTGGAATGCCTGCATTGGTTTCATCGCCAGCTTGTGCCTGAGCCTTGGCAGGACCTTGGTGGATGTTGACTGTACCTGGGCACAGTTGGGGTGTTCAGTCCCTCATGCAACAGCGTGCACGTTGTGGGGGGAGGTGAACAGGGGTGTTCATGGGCCCTACATGCTGGGCTGTTGGCAAGACAGAAGGGTTCAGATAAATGAGCCATGTGGACAGAATCTGGGAAAGCAACCTTCTGCTTCAACTTGATATCTAGGTCATCAGGACTGTTCTTCCAATGGGCTGGCAGGAATTCCAAGGAGCAGAGACCCAGCTCACTTTCTCCAAAGAGTACTCCTGACATTCTGTGAGCTGAAGAAGGTCACAGGAGCACTGCCAGCTGCCTGCCAAAGAGAAGGCAGAGTGGATTCATTAGAACTAAAAACAGACCGCGACTAGAATTACTCTTGTAGGAGGAGGGAACATAGATTGGCCAGCGCTAAGGTGTTTGAGGCCATCTCCCTTGCATTTAACTTTGACCCCCGAAATGGCTGAGATAGAGGAACTAGGGTTGGTACCAGGTAGGTCCTCTGACACCCATACTGCATTAGTTCTGGTTCTGCATGTTCAAGGAGGTGGCAGTTAGTTATGGCAATTTTTTTACCTTTTACACTCAAATGATACGTGAGAATCAGAGGGGAATTGATGTATACTTGCTCTTGAGCATAGTAGTTAAATAAATAGATGTCCTTCCAGGAATAAAACTTATCCAATTTACTTCAGAAGCTTGTGTTTTCTTTTTTGTACCCTAAAATATACAACTTTACATGCTAAAGCTAAAACCATTGTAATGTTGAGTGTTCGTGACCAGGAAGCAGTAACAGTATTCGGACCACGAGCCTCATAGCCACTTGCTAGAAGATTGGAATGGCTTATATTATATACAAGGAGGCCTAATTTTGGTAGTTCTGTAGGAGGGTGAAGAAATAAAAGAGGAAAGGCAGCCTTGAGCATATGTGATGTCTTCCAAGTTTGCTTTTTCCAAGGCCAAGATTGATTTGATATTTGAACTAACAAAAAAAATTTGTTGTCATCACCTGAGCTTATAAATGGTCATCTTCAATAAAAAGAATTGGCCTCTATTTCAGTACAAATAGATTTAAATTCTCTTCAAATAAGCATCAGGGTTTAACATACATTCCAAAACAATGCGTGAATTATGAATGGGATAGAATGACTAGATGAAAATTTAATTCGTAATGGTTTGAAACAATTTGATGGTACTTGAAGAATTGTCTTTTGTGGCCAAAGTACTTTCTCTTTTATTCTTCTGCCCCAAGAATATGTTATAAATCATGTCTTATTATTATGAAATATTATCATTTTTATCCCAGTTGATTCATTATTTGGGTAGGGAAAAAGTCAAATATCTGAACCAAAAAGAATATTAGACTCGGGTTGTCGTGGCCGTAGGAGTGGAGTTTGATTGATTAAGCCTTGGAAGGAGGAGGAGACAGAATAAATTTAGTCTTAAAAATAGGTGTTCAGCCCCGGCCAGTTTGGCTCAGTGGTTAGAGTGTTGGTTTGAATCCGATCAAGGACACGTACCTGGGTTGCAGGTTCAATCCCCGGCCCTGATCGGGGTCTTGTGGGAAGCAATCAATCAATGTCTCTCTCTCTCTCTCTCTCTCTCTCTCTCTCCCACCCTCTTTCCCTCCCTTCCATTCTTTCTAAAAATCAATAGAAAAACATCCTCGGGTGAGGATTAACTAAAGAAAAATAGATGTTCATCAGAGACAGAGAAAGGCAAGGACCACAGTATTTAGAAGGGAAAGTTGAATTACCTTTAGAATCTAGAGTGATGAATCTGTGACTGAGAGAGAGACATGAAGCAAGAGGTAAACAATTCACAGAACAAAAATGCTGATGTTTTTTAAAGACATAGGCATAGACGTAGGTAACTATAGATGGACCCTGTTTTTGATGATTTCTGTTGAATATAATAATCTGAACAGAGGGATCAGAAAAAAGTTTTAGGGGCTTAGATGAGGGGGACAGAAGGGCCGGAGGGAGTCCCAGGACGGTAGGTTTAACCTCCACTTTGGAAGGGTCCTTCTGATTTGGCTGTGGTGGGAGTGAAAGTGTGTTCTGCTTTAAGATTTGGTGACTATATGATTTCAAGTTTTTCTATCCAGGTAGAATAAGGTGGCAAGCCGGGAGACTGCAAACTGAAGAATTCAAGAGGGAAATAATGTAATAGGAAAGGAAGGACATTTAGGAAATCCCCGAAATTCAATCACACATGGGGAAAAGAACAGAATGAAAAGTAGATGAACACGTTAATTAACTACATGAACACTTAGGAAAATTTGCTTTTTTCCCCCTCGGGTATAAAAATATAAATGATGTTTCCTACAGTTTATAGAGAATTGCAGACACAAACACGGGCTTGATCAGATGGGGAAAATATGCAGTGTCAGCTCAAGGAAGGGGCTGTACTGAATCCCAAGGAAATTGGTTCTTTCAGCATAAGTATTCAAAATGCAGATACGTTTCTCTTCTTAGTGGGTAGTGGGACAAGTAAGGATTCAAGATCCTCGCAGCCAGTAACTCACAGAGTCCAGAGGTGGGTAAAAAGGCTGAAGACCGAACTGTCAGCCATGCTCTGTGGAGAACGTGCTCATGCTGTGTGGGGAACCACACCCCTCTCTCTCCAGGGTCCCTTCTGCTGGAGCCCCACAGCCCCTTCTCCTGCCCTCCCTTAGGCTCCGCAGTGCGCGTGGAGGGGCCTCGCTGCGCTCTGAACCCCGGGAGTGCAACAGCTACGAAATCACCAACACTCTCAGCTCTCATCATGTCCCTGGTGTTACATTCAAAGAGGCTCGGCTCCTCCCAGGTCTTCTTCAAGGGCATCATGCCTTAGGTGGATGCTAGGGAGAGAGGCTCAGGGACTAGGGAGTCCGAGACCGAGGACTCCAAATCCAGAATGAGGAAGCTCCCCATCCTTCCTCAAGGGAGCTGGAGGAGCAAGGGGCCCAAGACGTGGTCAAGTCCCTTGCGGTTTCCCAACATGTGGTGTACCCCCATATACCCTCTGCCCAGGATGACCCCATCTCTCTGTCAGATTCCTCCTCATCCTTCAAGCCTCTGCTCAGAAACGCCCTTGTCACTGGTAATTGATGACTTGAGAAATGGATTCAGGAGTCCACGCAGACCATTCCTTGAAAATGTACTTTTTATCGGGTTCCAGGTCAATGAATGAGAGACCTGGTCAGCATCAAGAAGGTGAATTGGCTTCCAAGGGAGAAACCCTTTTTTATTTTTAAATCAAATAGCAAATCTAAGTATTTCCTACAGTGAACACAATTACTGCTGAGGCCATTGCCAAATTTGCAAATGAATTCAAATCTTGAAACTTTGCAAATGCAGAATCCACATTTTTATTGCCTGTCTGCCCCTGAACCAGTGTGATTCATCTGAGTGAAATTTTTTGTTGCTGCTAATTTAAATTCTAAAACCTGTACTTAATGAACACTGGTAATGGTAGAAAGAGATCTTTCAGTTCTTCATCTTTCATGGAGGAATCAAGATAATTTTCTCATGCAAATCATGTTTGTGAGGGTGGGTCGTCGGGCATGACTGGGTGAGGCTGACATTGTTAAACAGCTTGCAAATTCATTTAGAGGTGAAAAACATTGTTTACTAGGGGGAAAATCACCAACTGTGTCCCTGGATCAAGGGTGTAGATACTTCCAAAGATACGCCTGCACAGAACTGTGGAAAAGGAGAAGCTGATCATCTTCCCAGCTCGTTTCCTTTGCATTTGAAGGTTTTGTTCTGTTGGCTGCACAGATGTTTTTCATTTTTCCGGGTGTGTTTATATGTTTGCAAGTTTCTGAGGCTGTGCTGATGAATGGAGTTTTTACTGAATTTATATGTAGCTTTTAGATAGTAAAAATGTGTGTAAGCTTCTTCGGCCTGCCCCGCCCCCCGTCTGGGTCTTGTCTGAGGAAACGTATTCATGGTCTTAGTATCCTCAGGGTTTCCTGAGCTGTGCCTCCGTGTGCTACTGTAATTAAAATACTGAAAGGGGGGAAATGCGTTTCTGAATTTAATGGCAGTGCCACGAGAGGCTGGATTCACCTTGTTGGGTTTCCCATTGGATGGCAAGGATTGACCCAGCCGAGGGTCCTCACCGAGCATCCCATTATGCCACCTTCTACAGAGAAGAACATTTACCAGTCACAGTGAGGACCTTTGAATGGGATGCTTGGGAGGTTTGGGGGTGTTATAACCATTTTGTTAAACATTGTCATTGGGATTATAATCAATGAGGTAAAGGTAGGGAGCCCGTCCTCTGGGTCAGTCGCTCCCCAAGTGTGCTGTGAGCACTTACTCCCTGCGTTCCAGGGGCTGTGCTGGCCGAGGGTGAGAGTGGAGAGGGCAGCAGCCCCGGGCAGGGCAGATGCCGTGGTCCACGGAGTATTGCTTCTGAGGGGGAGGGCACTGCTGTCGAGAGAGATAACACAGCTTTTGTGTTTGTTCGATTATCATCTAATGGCCTTTTCTATCCAAAACCTTATACCCCTAGGAAGTTCTTACTAGTGAAAATCTCCCTTTCTATTCTAGTATATGAGGCTACCCAGGGGTGAGAGGGGCAAACAGGCGAGGCCCTGACTGCTCCGTCCACGTCTCGTCCATCCGCGACACCACGTCATCATGTGCGTGGGCGGGAAGGACAGTGGAAACAGTCAACAGAGGCAAACGTGGAAGAAGGTGGAAGGTCGAATAGGCAGGAGAAAGAGAATTAACATCGAAAGATCTGTAAGCTGCAAGCTTTCAATGTGTGACCAGCTTAGTCTCACAGAAAATAAGTGACTTGCCCAAAGCCACAGAGCTAGAATGCAGGAAGTCAGAACTGTAACCCACGCGGGCGTGACTGCGAAGTTTCTGTGCGTGCTGCCTCCTCTTTGTGTCTCACGTGTACAACACAAAGCGAAAACATCCCCACCGCGCCTGCACGCACACGCCGAGTCCCCAGGAATGTCACGATAACCAAGAAAGGTATTTCAATAAAAAGATGAGAAGAAAATGCAGAAGCATAATTAGTCTGTATGTGGACCCAAAGTTCTATGTTTTATATCCGTAGAACATTGAGAATGAAATCGATACGGAATAGAATGAAAGGATTTTAAGTTCAGAAAGGTAAATGTTAATGCTCTCAGAATGGGTTTGAAATATGCCATTTCTCATAAACATGTCTGGAAACCTGAAAACACAGACTTATTTTCCTCTCACAAGGTCGTCATTGCGATTCCAAAGCAGCAGGTTGGGGAGGAGCGGGGTGCCCAGCCGGGTGCGCGCTGCGTGTCGGCCAAGCTGAGACCAAATGTGCTCACCACCCAGGTGTCCCCGGCCTTCTGCACAGCCAGGCCGGCCCAGGTGACGTCTTTGAAGCTGAGCTATTAATTTTCGTTTCAGAGTTGATTACATTGAATGACAGTGCCATGAAAATGTGAAAAGTGAAAACTGACCTGGTTTTCTTGCAAAGGCAGCTAGATAAAGGTTCTTATAAACAGAGACCGAGGTGGTATCTTCTTCCTTTGCACTCTCTCTAGAAAGTTTTTCACTGACAGGAATAAAAAGGAAAGAGAGCTAGAAGTTCATTTCTGAAATGGAACACTCTGCCTCAGATCTCTACATGGATTTCAGAGATGCCAGCAGCCTGTCCCAGCCGAAGCTGCTGGGAGGTCACCTGTGTGCGCCCTGAGCCCTCTGCTCCCTGGGTCAGGCTCTGGGAGCCAGCTCTCTGTGGACTCGCTTGCTGGGTCCTGAAATAAAGACACACACAGACTAAAACCTTTCACGTGGACACGGTAACTGTACGAAGTAGTGGTTACAAGCATGGATTTGGAGTCCAGTGATCAGCATTCGAATCCAGACCTTGCTACTCAGGAGCCCTGAGACCATGGACAAGCTCTCTAGGAGGGGTTTCTTCAACTTGAATGTGGAAAAAAACACAATACTTTTCTCAAAGATGGTGGGGTTTGAATTAATGCTCACAGCACATCTAGCACAATGCTTGGGACATGGAAGCTTTTCATCAGTGTTCACTACTAACGGTTCTCCCCGTTGTTCTCCCAACTCGGTGTCCACCACCACCGTCAACACCAGTGTTTCTTAGGCTGCTGTATCAAAATACCACGAACAGGGTGGTCTAAAACACCAGAAACTCATTCTCTCACAGCTCCGGCAGCTAAAAGTCTGGAATCAAGTGTCCCCAGGGCCACACTCCCTCTGAAGCCTCCCGGGGGGATCTGCTCCATGCCTCCTCCTCGAGCCTGGTGGTTGCCCAAGTCCTTGGTGTTCTGTGGCTTGTGGGAGCATAACTCCAATCTCCACCTCCGTCCTTACATGGCCATCTTCCTTCTTTGTGTCTGTGCCCAAATGTCCCTCTTCTTAGAAGGACGGCAGTCGTCGCAGTAGGAGCCGCCCTAATCCCGTGTGACCTCATCTCAACACCTTACATTTGCAAACACCCCTTTCCCAACGGAGGCCGCCATCACAGGTACGGGGGCTAGGACTTCAGCGTACCCTTTAGGGCTGCAGAATGCACCCCATACAAACAAGCAGCACCTTCACCTGGCCTGAAGGAGCCCTGGCTTCATCCCGGATCGGGCGCATTGTCTAGAGGCACCTGCTCGGCCAGCTGCCCGTCTTGTCCTTTCGCATGGCCTGTGAGTGGACCTTGCAACAGAGCTAACGTTGGTTCAACAACTTCTTCATGGGGCTGGTTGTGCCTTGTTTTCCCTGATGTGTGTCGTGGCACGCGTAGGTTTTGTAGCTGTTGGGTAAAATGACAGAAGATAATCTAATCTTCCTCATTTCCCGTGGCCCGGGAGACAACATACAATATTGAAAACCGTTATTGGGTGTTTGACATGTTCAGAAAACGTCTCCTCTGCATCCAGAAGCTCTCTGCTGAGCACGGAATCGGGGAGAACAGCCCAGTGGGGACGGTCTGATAAAGGGTGCTGGCTAGATGCTGTGACTCGCAGCCAGATGAGAGGGGGGTCTGCAAACCTGCTTTATCCTTCAAGCCCGTCTGTTTGCTGGATGCGTGCATCCCACCAGCGCAGAGTGTAGGAATCTTCAGAGACATCTGTTTACCTTCACATCCAGAAGACAGCAAGGCCCCGACTTTGATTAAATGTCACCCTAACTTTCTGTCAACCCCTGCATGTGTGCCTTGGCAGCTGGGCCAAATACGGACAATGACAACCTTCTGGCAAACAGAGGCCGTGGGCCTGTCTCGGGCTGCTCAGCCTCTGAGGGTGCAGAGACGGCCTCTGAGAGGCGAGCGCCTGGGGACGGCTCAGAAATGCGAGAAAGAGCAAAAGCAACCAAAGCAAACAAACAAACAGAAACACCTTGATGAATGAATCGGATCCTCCAAGTTCTGCTGCAGAGTGCCAGATAGTAAGTGATTTAGGCTTTACAGGCCATTACGGTCCCTGCTGCAGCTACTCTACTGCTGTAGCCTGAAAGCAGCCACAACAATATGTGCACAATGGGGAAGGCTGGGTTCCAATAAAACTTTATTTGTAGAAACAGGCAGTGGGCCAGATTTGGCTCATGGGCCACAGTTTACCAACCCCTGGTATGAATCAGTCAATCTGACTGTTCCCCTTCTGATTTCTAGAAGCTATTTTCTACATTTCCTTCTATATTCTAGAAGCTCATGTCTTTTCTTTTTTTAAGACACTATGTAGAGTACAGTGCTTCAGAGCCAGGCTCTAGAGAAAAAACACCTGGGCTCAAATCCTACTGCTGTTGTTGACTTGCAGTATAACCTTAGCCTCTGTTTTCTCCTCGGGGAAAATAATATAGTACCTATAAAGTGCTCGGCATGGTGGCTGACTCATGAATATGTACACATGAACTGTTGCAGCAGCGCAGAAAGACTCTTTGCTCATGAAGGCCACCTCTGGAGGGATCATTTTGTGTTTTGTGGAGTTGTTTTCAGTTGCTGTCACCTGGTTCCTTCCTCTACCTCGTCAGGTGAAAATCATCACCCTCTTCTGTGCTTTCATGCTGCAGTTATTAACTTATACCTGCGCATCTTTGTAGTGTGTGGGATGCTACGGGGCAAGAAGTGGCCTCATGTCTCTGTGTTCCACTCCATCACCTGTCCCGAACAGTCATCAGCAAGCATGTGCTGAATTACCTGGCTATGACAGAAATGCTTTTTCCTGGGGTGTTTTGAATTGTCATATTTCTCATAGCAGGACTGTGTTAATTCAAATCAAGAAATAGAGCAATCTCACTACTTAGCTAGGCCAGGGTTTTCCATAATAGAGCCTATGGGCCAAATCTGGCCTGCCACCTGTTCTTGTAAATAAAGTTTTATTGGAACATAGCCATGCTCTTTCATTTACACACTGCCTATGGCTGCTTGTTCACTAAGCAGCTGAGTCCAGGAGTTGCAGTGGAGGCCAAATGGGCCACAAAGCCTGAAATACTTACAGAAAGATTTGCCGACCCCGGGCTGACTCTTCGTTAGCACCCTGACCAGGACTTAGGAAACTGCAGGTGGTTCAGACCAAGTACTTCAGACAGCGATAGAAAGTGTCTCCCTCTCTTAGGATGTGTGGTCCAGTGTTACAGTAATATTGAGATGTACTCTACAGGCCAAAAGGGGCTCCAAGAAAGTTTCAGTTATTGGGCTTAGCTTTAAATGTCTTTACCAATTCTCATTGTGGGTTTCAGACGCACTAAAGTTTAAGCTTAGGACATGGCTGCAGTTCCCAAATTGTGTACCAAGATACCCTAGGGGGTGGCAGCACAACCCCAGGAGCTCTGTAGGGTATTTTAAATTCCCAGCAGAAGCACAGTGGCCCCCCACGCTGACCCTGCGTGAACTCTTAGTTTCCGCGGACCCTGCCGTTCTTTTCCAGTGACGTCACATCTTTGTGGGGATGGGTTTTGGACAGTTGGTGCGACTGAAGAGGCAAGTACCATGCGACAATCGACGTGGGACAGGAAATGAGGGTGTTAGTGTCCAGGCTGATTTCAAGGCTGAAGAGCGTGTGCCTGGCCCAGCGGGTGTAAATGCGATTGTGCAAGAATGATAGAAAATATTACTATTTTTTCAAACGCCTATGAAGTTGTTAGGGCATAACTTGATAAACAGGACAGTTTGGTATTTTGGGGTGGGGTGATTGTGAATCAAGAAAGTTAGGGTACCTCTGACCTCTGGTCTTCATAAGCGGCACCTCTGAGAGCCGAGGGGAAGCGCTCACTACACTCCGACATTCAAGTGGGACTTCTCTTTTTCTTGCAAAAACAATTTCCAAGTCTTTTTTTTTTTTTTTTTTTAAGGAAATAAAAAGTCTGGTCTATAGAAGGGAAAACAGGAAATTGATCATCTCAAAACTAGCTGGTTAATATATCCAAAAGTTTTGGAATGAGTATCTAAACCAAAAGGAATCACTTGGATTCGGCTTCTTCAATAAATAATAATTTAATGCCTATTATATGTTGGAGACATGACACTAACCAGAAAGGCATGTGCTTGCAGGAGTCATTGTAGGAATCACTCTGACAAAGCGACTTGGCTGCGGACAGGTTGTGCGTCTCTCCCATACCCGCTGGACTTGGCGTTCACGGGGGTACTGAGTGAGCGCTTGGCAAGCCGCTTTCCGGAGCTGTCACGCTGGGGTTAGACACTCACTGTCACCAGGAACCTTTACTCCCGAGACTGATTCTTCCCTACACAGACCCCGACAGACACCCTTTGTCTCAACACCTTGCCCAGCGGACGTTTCCTCAACCCATGAGAAAAACTCTCATTTCCTTGTCTTTGCACAACCGTTAACCAGAATGTGTTTACGCAGGGATAGGCATGCATATCCCTCTGACAGTTTTATTTTCTTTCATGTTGTATGAGCGACTTCTTAGGTTTCATGTTTTCTTATTGTTTATAAGAATCGCATTGGCCTTTACAAATGGAAGAAGGGGATTAGCAGATAAATCCTTAATTAATGGCAAACATGACTCTGTTCCCCAGAGCACGGGCTCTTACTCCTTTCTTTCTATTAATAGGTTGGATATCCATTATAAATACCCTGCGTCTTCTAAATTACCTGCCCATGTAAGCCCAAATAGAGGCCATTTGTATCCATAAAGAGGCTTTCATTTATTTCTTTCTTTCCTCCCTCTTCTCCCTACTCTTTTTTTTTTTTTTTTGGTTATCTTTTTCACTTTCTCCCTTTTTCTTCCCTTCTGTCTTTCCCCCGTGAATGTCCAGGCGGCCAGGACGGAGGGAGGAAGGACAAGGGCAAGGTGCGCGCTGGTCGGAGCACCGACAGTGGGTTCAGGGAGGTAGATGTTTGTATCTGTTTCCCCGCGTGGCTGCGTTCGCTTCTCCAGACCTTCATCCTGCGTGTGGGGACAGTAAAACGGGCTCCCAGGATGGCTGTCCAGATTGGACGGCGAATACACACCACGCAATGACGTAGTTCCCGACACAGAAAGAGCTCCGAAGTCCTGTGTGCCCTTAAATGCTAACAATTGTAGTGATCGGTGTTCAATCTTGCAGTCAATTTACAGCCTTGGCCGCCAGGGCACTCGGGGCTCGTGGTGTTCCTCCTCTCGCCAGCCTTTCCTTCGCTGTCTCTTTCTAGTTCCTCCTCACTTCTCTGATCTTCAGCGCTCCAGAGCCGTGCTGGCTGCTGATTCTCTGGCTACAGTCACTGCCTTGGAAGGTGATCTCATCCAGGCTCATTTCTTTCCGTTTCATGTGCCTGTTGACAACCCCCAAATGTACAGGGTGGGGGGCAAAAGTAGGTCTGTAGTTGTGAGTATGTGAAACACAGAGTTCATTCTTGTATTATTATTCATTAATTATTGTATTATTTTCCATACAAACAGTTGTCAGCCTGCTTTCGCCCCACCCTGTATATTTCCAGGGTATACATCTCTCCTGAGGCTCAGACCTGTGCTGCCAGCCTCTGCCCCACAGCCCCTCCTGGTTGTCGAATGGCATCTCAGGCTTCTCCTATCCCAAGCTCAGCCCCTCATCTGCCTCCCAGCCTGCCCTCCGCCCAGCTACCCCCCTTGTAGGATGGTAACACTGTTCTGGTTGCAGAGCCAGAAGCTTGGAGTCAGCATCCCTGACGCCTCTTTCTCATCCTCCCACCCCATCCAGCCAAGTCCTGTTGTCTCTACTTCAGATATTCCCAGACTCTGACACACACACACCCTCCCCCACTGCCAGCACCCTGGTCCATGCACTTGACCACCTAACTGGTCTCCCTGCCTCCTTGACACCCCTTCCCACATAACCTGTTCTCAGCACAGCAGCCAGAGGGATCCTTGGAAAATGTGTATCAGTTCGTTTTTCTCCTCAACTCACGGTGCTCTGGGGGCTCCCATTTCTCAGAGTAGAAGCCAAGGTCCTTTAAAGAAGCCTCATCCCTACTTGCCCTGCTGCACCTGTCCATCTGGTATCTCTGACTTCTTTCCCCATTGTCCTCTTCATGTCTGTGCCTCCAGCCTGGCTGGCCTGAGACAAGCCAGTACTTGTCCTCACTACTCTGAGACAAACCAGTACTTTCCTGCCTCAGGGCCTTTGCACTGCCTGTCCCCTCTGCCTGGGATGCTTTTCCTCCAGATGTCTGTGAGACTGACTGTCTCACCTCCTTTGAGTCTTTGCCCAGATCTCCCTCTCTCCACGATGCCTACCATGACCACCCTGTTTAAAACTACATCTCCACGCTGACTCTGGTTTGATAATTCCCAATGCCTCTTAATCTGCTTTCGTTTTCCCCGCCTTAGTGTTTTTACTTACCACCTTCTCACACACTACACAATTTATCTACTTATTTGTAAGGTTTGTTCCTGTCCCGTAGAAGGTCAGCACCACAGGGATGGGGATCTTTCTAGCTTGTTGACTGATGCATTCTAAATGCTTGGCACAGGGCCCCATAAGGAGTCAATGTTCAATACATGTGTGTTAAATCACTATCATTTGTTTTCTGGCGAGTGGTATGAGCATTGAATCATCATTGCTATAGAGGCAATTAATTAGACCACGTATCCTTTATTTATGCAGCCTGTGATTTGATAGAAAAATTATATCTGATCAAGAAAGAAATATGAATCTTTTGAAATCGTATGGAAAATTAGAAAAATGAGACTTCAGAGGGATAATTTATCAGGGCATGATGAATAGATTTTGTCATTCGAGTGTTTTGTTCTGCTTTTTCATTTCCACTGTGCCTAGAATAAGAAGGAAGAACCCCGAGCTGGCCCCCAGGATCAGGCTGTCTCTGGAGAGCGTTACCCTTGGGGTAGCGCAGCAACGCCCGCTCACCTGCCGCTTGTCCTTTCGTCTCGCCCTGTGGGTAACTGTATTTCACGGTGTTGAGCGGCCTATAAACAGCAAGAAATAGGAAGTTTGTCAGTTTAGCTTTGCTCTGTTTTTTTTTTTTTCGGTGTGTTTAAAGATGATGTTGCAAATATTTTAGCCCTCCACCCTAAGGGGTTGGGCTGTGTCAGTTCTTAGACCTGGGTCCCGTGCATCCAAAGCCCACTGCTGCCTTGTGATGGTGGGCCCCTGAACGGAAGAAACTGGGGCTGCGTCAGTTCCTCAGGAATAAATGTCAGACCACAGACATCGCCTCCCCCTGGGCTCAAAGTGTGGTTCCCACACTGGGCTGACTCTCCTGCCCTCCCCGTGGGGTCCTGTCCAGGTGTTGGCTGCAGCTGGGCACTGTATGGATGCTCTGGGACGCTCTCCCAGGATCGCCACGTATATGATCGGCAGAGGGATACAGCGCGGTTCACGGAGTAGCTCGCAGTCCCGCGTGGCGGCGACGTTCAGTGCAGCGGGAAGGGAAGGGAGAGGGTGTGTGCCAGAAGCCTGGCCCGTCCGCTTGCCTTGCTGGGAAGAGGTTATGGGCATGCCAAAGGAAAGGGCTGGAAACATGTTCCCGGCAGACAGCTCAGAGAGAAAAGTATTATAGTAATCTCTAGCTCAAAGGCCTTAGTCTATCACCATGAAAACGAGCGAACGGAATGCCTTCAGATCCCAGGGGCAGGAGAGGGCGGTGTCGCCCCTGGCCTGCACGCCACCGTTTGGGATGAGTTCACTGGGTGTGCTTAGCAAGACAGGCTGGGTCTCAGCCTCGAGCTGACGCTTGGGTGAGAGCGCAGGTCTCCATCCACCTTCCTTTGTCTATTGTTTTCGACGTGAATAGCCACCAATTGGCATGCTGCCGTTCGTCACAAACAGTTGATAACTAGTCAAATGAGTGATGTTCATGTCTACTGATCCTGTGGTCAGGTTTGTTTTCCCCTCTGCCCTCCTGAGAATTCCCTTTACACCAAGCTCATCTAGTGAGGAGAGCATTTCACGAGGACGCCAGCCCACACGTCCCCTTTCCTCTGTCCTGCTCACTGCTGCTCGCTGTGCCTTCAGAGGAGCCGGAGCGTGGACCGCTGTGCCGGCTGCTGGCCTCGGTGCCAAGCTGCCGGCTCACAGAGGCTTCCGCCTCCTCTCTCCTCTTTGACGGAGTCAGACGACTCTCCAGATAGTAGTGAAAACCGAGTTTCCATCTCAGCTCTGGGTTCTGCGGAAATTTCCTAGCAACTCCCAGGACTCAGCTCTCTGAACACAACAAACACATCAACAAGCAGGCTTGGACTCCAGCCCGGTAACCTGCTTTAACTCACCCACAGCCAGGATGGGCTGCAGCCCAGGTCCCGGGTTTCCTTCATTCTGCAGGCAGATTGGTGTGTCTCGTGCAACCTTCTTGGAAAGAGTTACTTTTATTTGACAGATGTCTGTGTCTGGCCAAGCCTGTTCAACTCGAACCCGGTTATCTGTCTTCCTCTGCTGAGAATTTACCCAGCAAGGGCCTGAAGATAAAAGCCATTGAGGTTTTGTTCCCACATATGAAACTGCCAATTCTTTTGAATGAGGGCTTACAGGTTGGGCTAGTAAAATGTCATAAGAAGAACAAAGTGTGTAGTAGCATGGGGCTGCAGATTTTTACTTTTGTTGGTCAGGATGTTAGGGAAAGCAAAACAGAACAGTCATTATTATGTCATCTTAGAGAAGAAGGAACGCTGTAACACTGAAATATAGGCAGGATATTATCTCCGAATAAAAGGCAATCCTTGAACAAAATACTCTGCACACTCATGTTATTTTCCTCGTTTCCCTTGGACTGGTAAGGATGTGTCCTCACGGTCCGCTGCTCTGCCTGGTGGCATTGGTGACCCAGTTAATGAGAGGATCCTGTCGGCCTGCTGCTTAGCTCCCAGGACAAGACAACGGGGAGGTCTGTGTGGTCAACACACTCAAAATACCGGCATTCAGACCTAAGGAGCTACTTTGAGGAAGAATCCGTTGGCTGTTTGTCCCTTTTCTTTGAGGGGATCCATCCTGCCCACCCCCTCCTCTGCCTGCTTCCCTATTAATTCTACTCTCTTTTCTTTCTTGGTGTATTTTTATACCTTTGTTATATTTTTTTTAGGAAATGATGTAAAAATCTAAGGAGATAACTAAAATGTTCCTATAATGTACCTCTCAGAGAACATATAGCTAAAACCCCGATAGAGTTTTCTAGCCTTTTCTTCTATGCATGTTTTTCACAGAATGAGAATCTTACTATATACTTTTATATTTTGATTACTCCTTTCCTTTCTGTTATATCAATGTCACTTTGTCACGTCAAAACATACTTTTTAAAAACATGATTTCAGAGAGGAGCAGTATTCCCATTTAGGTTTTTTAACAAAAGTATAACCTTGTGCATATCATGAGTTGTTCCGAGGGTACATGCAGTGCAGTGACTGGTCCCAAAGGGAAGCATTTGAAAGCTACGGTTACCTGTTTGCGGGTGGCCTCAGGGACGGTCCTCCCAATGGCATCTCCGTGTGCAGTGTGCCCATGACACCGTCCCACTACGCACCAGCTGTTGCTAGAGATGAACTTGGAAAACACTTTAGCTGGTGGATGTGTTTATTACCTTGATTGTGGTGATGGCATCGTGGGCATTTGCGTATGTCCAAACTCACCAAATTGTACACATTAAATGTGTGCAGTTCTTTCTATATTAATTATACCTAATAAAGCTATTTTTCAAAAATAATATAAATACCTTAGCCAGTCCAATTGCAGAATAAGTGGAACCTCCTCTTATTTTTGTAATTCTTTCATTAGTAATACGATTTTATTCGGTCATTTTTATTTCCTTCTCTGTGACTTATCAAGCCCTTACCCTTCCTAAATCAAGGAATTCATCTTTTTCTTATTGATTGGTATCAATCCTTACTGCTTTCTTTTTATGTAATGACACTAACCTTTGTCATCATCCACAAATATTTTTCTCTTTTTTTGTTTGCTTTCTGATTGCGGTGGTGGCTGTTGTCATGCCAAAAGTTAGTGTTGTGAATTCAGATGATCAGTTATTTCCTTTCTGGCTCGGCTTTGACTAATGTTCCTGAAAAGGATTTTGCTTTTTCATGCCCTCCTTCTTTTTCTGGCCTCTCTTTCTCTTTTCTCTCTTCACTTCTCTCCCTGCTGTGGCCCAATGGCTGGGAGAGAGGTGGGAGGCACGGCCCAGGCTGAGGAGGGGGTGTGTTCCTGTTTGTTAGTTTCTCTCCGGTTTGATTCATCTACTGCTCTGAGGTTTGTTTTTTCTCACATCTCTGTGCTTTTGACTTCTAGTCACTCTGTCATTATAATCAGATAAAAATCTTCTTAGTAGCTTCAATTATAGCTGCTGACAGCTATAACTTGACAAATAATTACTGGTGTTATCTGTGTTTGGGCCAGCACCTGCCCACATCAGCAAAGGGGGTGGACTCCTGCAGCCTCCACTTCATCTCGGGCTGGTTGGTGAGGTCTCCATTCCAGGAGCACTGGCATTCTGCATGGCAGGGGACGTGCCCACTTCCTGCTGCACTGACATCAAGGAAGTGTTTCCAAATGCCTCTGAGGCCCGATGCTATCTGCAAACACAGAAATGAGTTTACCTTCGTTCATTGTCTCATTGTCTAATTCTCGTGTTTGCTTTTCCTCATCATAGGATGTTTCCTTTGGAGAGGGATCTGTTTCTCTGGTAGAATTTATTCAGCCTGTGGGTTTACACACACCTGCCTTCACCACATCACCTGGAAAAACCATCTTCCTGTGGTTCCACAGCGTGAAGGACCCGCTCTCTGCCACTGGACTCTCTGCATCGCATCTTAAAGGATGCTCAAATGGGTGTGGTCTCTTAAATTAGCTGTCAGTGTCATGTTTAAATGTATCCCTGCTGTTGTCTCTCAGCCTGCTTCCTACAGGTCCAAGAGTGTCCAGAGTTCTACTTGGGGACTCACTGCTGAGAGGCAGTATTCCTGAATCTGGGACTGGAGGGCCCCTAGCTTTGGAATCTGCTGGAGCTCTCTTAAAGTCAGATTCCCAGCCCAGCCAGTGTGGCTTAGTGGTTGAGCATTGACCCATGCATAAAGAGGTCACTGGTTCGATTCCCGGTCAGGGCACAGGCCCAGGTTATGGGCCAAATCAGTGGGGGGCGTGCAGGAGGCGGCCAATGGATGTTCTTTCTCATCAATGTTTCTATCTCTCTCTCTCTCTTCCTTCCTCTCTCTCTAAAAATAAATAAATAAATTTTTGTAAAAGTCAGATTCCCAGCCCCACCCCAAAGTTTGCCAGGCAGGGGTCTGGCCCAGACATCTGCCCCCATTAGGCATCCAAGGTGATTCACACCCAGTCAAGTTTGCCACCTCCTGCTTTCGGGAACCCCTTCATTTGCGCAGCCACGCCCTCCCAGGCTAGCACCGTGGAGTCAGCTGAGCCACCTGCAGAGGGTGGTTTCCCTCTGTCATCGTTTCACACCTGAGGAGGGTGCAGGGAAGACAGGCTCACACCCCTCTCTGGGGCCAGCCCCCCAGCCCTTCAGACTCAGGTCTGTCCACTCTGAAGCGCAGCGTGACTGTGTCCTCTTCACGCAGGCCTCTCAGGGAGGACGGCTGGGTGGTGAGCACCCAGTGGGAGAACGGGGCAGCGTGCCTCCGGGGCGGTCACATGGCTCTTCTCTCCCACTTCCTTCCACACTCAGAGGTCCGTGGGACAGGCAGGGGCTGGTTTTGGAGCACGGTGACCAGGTGGAAAGCCGGCCGGGGCAGGCGCCCTCCCGCGCGGCACCGGGCTGGGCTCAGCCCACGCGGGAGAGCCGGCCTCCCGGAGACAGCGGCTCCGATGGGCACAGGCGAGGGCGCCTCCTCCTGTGGCATCTTCTGTGAATTTCCACCTGAGACTCGGAGAGGAATGAGAAGTCTTTGCGCTTCCCGGGAGGCTTTCCCATCCGCAGCTGAACTGCCTCCTAGCGGGATGGAGAACAGCCTCCGTTTGAAGGTGGGCTCCTGGTAGCTGTAAGCGTGGCCCTTCCTAAGCCCACCCGCTTCAAGGGGCAAGGGGGGATCTGAGTTTGCAGAGGGAAATCCCTCCATCTGTGTGGAAACCTTGCTCACACGTTTACGTACTCCTGACCCTTCCTTGGCCCCCTTTCCCCTTTCCTCCTGTAACTTCCCACCCCCTGGCTACGAGGTGCCCCCCACGGCTGGAAGGGATGAGGCAGTGAGCACACTAACCTATTTTCCATGCATTCCAGAAAGAAGGAGTCAAAGCAAGAGCATTGCAGGCAGGAGACCCCGTCCTTCCCTGACTCCCTCCGAGGATTCGAACCCCCCACTTAACAGATGCCGAAGCCACTGCTGGGAAGGGGGTTGGGAGGGAAGAAAGAAGACTATTTGCTAAATATCTTAAAGATATTTAGCAGTGAATTCATTTTCCCCTGAGCTAGACTTATGTTTTTTCTTCTAGAGTCTCATTTCACCAGTGGGCATGGTGACCTGCATTCTCGGCCTATCATTCGTTTTTATTTTTTAAATTATGCACAATATGTTATCTTCACACTCTCCACAAACAGAAAATAATGTCTACCGCCCCCTTTTGAGCTCTCTGCTGTCATGGTTGTTGCTCTCTACTTACCTTCCTTTAAAACAGCCAACCGCAAGCAAGCCAAGTGACAACAGGCCAAGCTGTTTCCAGATCCCAGAAACAATCGCTGCTCACGGTGCTCCCCAGGAAACCGCCTGTGGGTGTAGGATTAATAGCAACCATAACAGATTTGCAACCAAGGAGTCGTCTCAGGAATGTGGAGAGCAAATTAGGGGGAATCGGTTTGGACATCAGAATCTGGGGGGAGGTTAACTTATTGACACACAGGGGTGGGGGTGTTTGTTTAGAAGATGAGTCACACTTCTGTTTTCCTTTGAACTCTTTCAAAAGAACTGGCTTCCAGACAAAGGGAAATAGAAGACAGCGAGAGTTGTCTGTTTTCATAATCTTTCAACTTGCTTTGTTGCCGGTCCTGTTTTTCAAAGTTGCCTTAGACAAACATAAGACATGTTTAATATTCTGCTGTAGACGATCTGATACTCATTTTGATATGTTCATGGTCCCTGTTGATTTTGAAAATGCTGAACACAAACACTTGACACTGGGGAGGGCGAGCCAAGCATTGAAGCGGGCTCTCTGCCTCCTGCTGGCAGTCACCTTCGAGGAGCTGAAAACGTCCGTCCGAGTAAGCAGGCTTCTTCCAGCCAGAATAGAACATGATTAGAACGTTTGGGGAAGGAGATACAATGTGACAGGGAAATGTTAACAGCATCGAAATGATAAATACATCTGCCCAACTCTTTTCATCTCTTCTGATGCATTTTATAAATTGATACGTGGACAATGGCCTGCATAAATTCTCTCACCCTGTGTGTTTTCTCCCAAACATAACAGTTTGTACAAGTACAAGGATGCAGCAGAGAGAGAGAGAGAGAGAGCTTGTACAAATCACTAACAACCTTGTAAATTCAGGCAGCTCTGCCGGGTTTTAGACTGGAATCAGAGATTATGGAAGCCGTAGGAGGCGTTTGGATAAGAAGGGTGCAATTACGGTGGTTATTTAACGATGGCTGAATGTCCAGTGTGCTTCATTAGAAACAGAGAAGACCCTGAACTTGCCCAAAGGGACTTAAGATGAAGCGTAGACAAAGGCATCTCAGCACAGCAAGACCCAAGGGTGTGACACAGTAACTCAAGGCATAGGGAACTGGTGGCAACTGTTTTCCAGTTTAAAAAATGTTGTCCCGTCCTTTTGACCTCATGCCAGCCAGTGTCTGCTAGAGCCAGAGGGTGATAGGCTGCTTGGGGGAGGCGGCAGCAGGAGGGGCGGACTGGGCTGGGTGCTGGAGGAGTGAGGGAGAAGGGGACCTGGATGTGACCGGATGTGAGCTCTTCCTTGTCGCTACGAGCCAAAGTCTTCCCTCCTTTGGAAAACAACCTGCTTGTTCATCCAGCAACTTGTTCCACATCCCAACTGCCCAGTAGACAGCATTTCCTTGTGGCTTCTGCTCCTCCTGCCTGTGACAGCGGATGTCACTTTCTTCTTGGTCTGCGTTTGTCTTACCTGCCCCCTGAGACTGGTAGCGACGTATCACAGGGACTGCTCCATGTTGTCTTAGTGCTCGGCGGTGGCTCTTTGGAATTGGGACTTTATCGAGTTGGACTTGAGTTCCTGCTCTGCTCTGTGCCTTTGGGTGAGCTCTGGGACCACTCTGTGCCTCAGTTTACAGTCTCCATAAAATGAAGATCACAGTATTGACTCCACCCTGAGCTGTCATGAGATGAACGAGGGCCTGGGTGGAAAGTACTTAGCGTGTGTTAAGCAACGTTAGTTTCACTTTCCCTCTTCCCCTGTAGGTCCCACCACACAGCGACAGTGTTTATTAGACAATTAGATCCTTGTTGAGTGAATGACCAAAACAGCATGCCAACGCAAGCCATCATAGTCACCATGAAGTGAAACTGCGTGCTTGTGTGTTCGTAACCTATGTGTGACACAGACACACACAAGGTTGTCACTGACGGGTTTCCTTAGGGAACAGAGCCCATTCCTGGCCTTATTTAGGTACCCACATCACCTAATCACAGCCGGGGACAACCAGGGTTCAGAGGAGCTCACAGATCCATAGGCTCACACAGCTCACAGGTGGTGGATCCGGATTTGAACTCAGGACAGCCTGACCCCCAACTCACCCTCCCCTGCCTCACCCCAGGTGTCCTCAGATGCTCGCTGGGTGAGTGCTAAGTCATCATTAACATCCAAAGGTGCCTTTTCTGACGTATTTATTTCTCTGTTCATTTCTGCTCTTCAGCTGGTTTTCTGTCGCTCTGAGGCTGACTGCTGTCCTATACGGTGGCCAAGAGCCACGCAGGACTACTTAACTCAACATTTAAGTTAGTTAAAATTAAACTTAAAGTTTAGTTTCTCAATCACACTAGCCATACTTCACGTGTTCAATAGTGACATTCAGCTCCTGGGACCCACGTGAGCACAGATGCGTGATATTTCCGTCCCCGTGGAAGCTGGTGGCCAGCACCGCTCCAGACGCCTCCAATAAATATAGGACCCGAGCTTCCTTCGTTTCCGACATACACGGTGGCACTCTTAGTGTTTTATAACTTAGGAGACTCTGGATACCCAGTTGGTAAACGAATGATAGCTATACTATAAGAAGACTCGATTTTGATTTACTCGCCTTTGGACTGTGTGCTGGGCTCCATCAAGGTGCTTCCCGTGAGTTGTCTCGGGTCCTTCTCATCGCAGCCCGTGGAGGGAGACGCGTTGTCTGCTGTTTCAGAGGGTGGGAGGCCACATGTTCTAGGTCTCGGACCCGGTCAGTGGAGGAAGGCGGACCTGACACCAGCCTGCTGGACTCCAGGGCCATAGCCCCGAGCCTTGCACTGCCTGCCCCAAGTCACAGCACGCTCTCAAGGAGTGTGACTCGTCTGCTCCACAGGCAGGGGCGGCAGAGTTCTCTGTCCTGAGTGTCAGTGGAACTGGGCGCAGTGGCTGAAAGAAGTCAGGTTCTCCTCACGGTGCCAACGGGCCTCCAATCGCTGAAAGAAACCGACTCGGCAACTGAACTGACATTTTCTTCCAGGCGTCAGAAATCATCTCCGACTCTTTATCTCTGCAAACACAAATGTGCGCAGCCCTCCGAAAACAGATCATCGTGTGTTTGAAAGTGGATCGGAAACAAATTATATGAGAAGTGGGTTGTGTCATCGGGGCTTTGAAAACGAGGGATCGTAAGGAAAATGAAACGAGCCCTGCTATGTGCACGAAGCCGGCAGCTGTCTGCAAGAAACTGTAGGAATTCTACCAGGCTTCTCTCCTCACCCTCTCCGTGCCCAGTACACCCAGCTCCCACTCACAGGACACGCTGGAAAGATGTGGCTACGTGTAGTGGGCGTTCGTTCATTCCCTATGGAAGGCCATTTAAAAGTTTTAGGTTAGACAAGGTGCTATGAAGTTTGCGTTATTCAAAGCAACCTACCCAAGATTTATTTTAACCATTTGGGACTAGAATGTACCTTTAAGAATTTTCTAGGCTGGATCCTGCTCTAACAAATTAAATGTAAAAGTAGTTTGTAGATTCTTGGATAGGATTACATTTTCTTCAAAATAGTGTCTCCACAATGAGAGTGGTGGCCTGTTACTCACATGTTCTGTTTAGGACAGAAATGTTCCCGGAAGCATGTGGCTCAGTGCTGGACATATAACATGGATTTATTCAACATTTTCTATCCTCCTACCTGGTTCTGATTGGAAGTTTCTGGAATCCCTGCACAACTTCCCCATCTCTGCACGGGTCTCTTTCTCTCGGCAAAGATTAGGAAGTAGATGTCACATGGGAGGCGGTAAAGTTTACACGGGTCCATATCTTCACACTGCAGTTTCGGCGGAGTGTCCCACAGTCCAGGTTCAGACACGTGGGAGTCAGACCTCACAGTAGCGCCCGAAGGGAAGGGGTGGTCAGACAATGAGCGGGCTTGGGGATGGAGACGGAGGATGTTAACCCAGAGCCATGTTTGTCTGCAGCGCTGGAACTACTCAGGGAATCTGGAAGTGACTGCATTTGTCGTCCAACCCCCTACCTCCAGCCCCAGGTAATCGCAGGAGTGATGGGAACTCCTGCATGTTCTCTTTCTTTTCCTAAGCTCACTTGAGTCTTGCTGTTTGCAAGGCAAGCGGTTTTCTTGCACAAACAGTTTCACAGAAATGTCAGAGCCGGCACCCACAGCACTGCTGCAGGGAGACTTGCTACAAAGGCTCGGTGCTCGGGCCCGGGCTTTGCAGTGGCCCCAGCTGTGGTGCCGATGCAAATGCAGGAGGAGAATTACTGGAACAAATTGAAAGGTTATTCAGACTGGAATTTAGAATCTCAATAAAAAAAGGCTTTTATAAGCCAAAGCCCTCCGAGTAAACCGGATCATTTAAAAATACATCTTTTCTGCATTAAATGTGGTGTGACAGCCACATTAGAAAAGCTGCAGTCCAAGTGTGTTCCTTGAGCATGCGTAACCGACCTGTGCGGACAGCTGACGTCTTCTCCTGGGGGCAGTGCTGGATCCCTAGGCCATACGTGGTTTCCATTTCTTAATGTTTTCTAACTTTTGATACCTGGCAAGTAGGTTTTGCCTTTCCCCATGTGGCTTGCTGCAGGCCCAGTGACCTCTGCGGGCTGTGTGTCATGATAAACATTTGTTGAGCTGGTGGTTTTCTTTTCTGATGTCATAGAGAGCAGTCTTCCTGGTCACGCAGAAGCGAGGGATCAGAGGCAGCACACAGCTGCACTGCGTGGAATGCCTTTCACGAGCTGTGTTTAGGCCAAGAGACACACACATAACTCACCTAGCGTGATACAGTGACCCACGTGTGGGACTCCTTCCCGATGTTTAAAAATCTCTTATTTTATCACCGTTGGAAAGAAATGACCCCAACCCGGTTGTTACTGATGTACATGGCAGGCCCTTGACCCCCACCCCCAAAACTTTCCTTTCCTTGATACAAGTGGGGGATCTTTTCAAGGGGGAACTTCCCTGCAGACAGCGGAGAGTGAATGGAAGTCAGAGCAACATCCGTTCCTCGTGGGCTCCCAGTGGGATCCCCGTGTTCTCCTGCTTTGCTGGCACAGGGTAACCAGGACCCCGAAGTCGTAGCGGACACAGTCACCTGTCCAGGTCTTCCTGCCGGTTTCTTTCTAAAAGTGGCTTGGTCTCCAAAAGACTGAGCCATTGTTTTTAATTTGCGAAATATTTCAAATGTACCAAATACTCACTATCTGGGATCAGCAAATATTCATATGTTGCCATATTGATGGAAACCTCCTGGCCTTATTTTAAGTCCTCACTTCCTTTCTCCTTCTCCATGGGTCACATGATTTCCTTTTCCAGGCAGAGTTAGGTCTTGGCATTGCCAAATTTTATTGTTTGTATCGGAGGCTTAAGACTCATGTTCTTGAACTAGAGATATAATAATGGGGCTTCTGTGAAGCTCCCTCTGGATTGCAAACCCCGGAACAAACACTTGGCCTCTTCCCACTTGTTGTCCCCCAGCCCTTGGTGACATGGCGAGAGCTGCAGGTGGTCCTTCGGAGTTTGTTGTTGTTGTCATTGTTTGTTTTGAGTCGGTGGATAACTCTGTATTTGAAAATTCAACTAACTCAAGGGTTTCAGGCAGACTCTCAAATATCAACAGTCTCTCTTGCCATTGATGACCTATGTTTTTAATGAGTGTTTTAGAACAGGATCGTAGAGTTATTTAATTCAATAGTCTGAGCTTCCAAGTCTTTCTGTAACCAAAACCTTCAGATTAACCCTATTTGGCTGGTCTGATAAAATTATAGCATAAGAGGGCATCTTCCTCATTAGAAGTATGTACGTCGCTTCAGGCAACGTCTGCTGTTCCTTGTTCCCCGCTCAATGAGCTTGCCATTCACGATGAGGATTTGTGTGTGAAATCTACTGTCTTGCTCAAACCTGAAACAGACATTGCCCTGAACAAGCCCTTCGGTGATACTGACGCTCCCCCTTAACAGAGGGCGACCGATGATGGCCAGGGCTCCTTTGGTCAGCGTGCAGAGGCCGTGGGAGAATGAGCCTCTCCCTCTGGTCTCCCCCTCCTTCGAGAGAGCATCACGAGCTCGTGCACACGCCTTAGGCACCGTCCTGTTCACACACTGCAGAGCCTCATGTCCACGGTGTGTCCGGGTCTGCCACGTGCCCAGTGTTTCTTTGACTGGTAGCGTGACCATCAGGACCCAGCAATGCATTATTTTATTGTATCCAAGTAAAGCTTGGATACAATTCAACACGAGGAGATGGGGGCCTTCGTTTTCCTCAGCTAAAACGGACTCTGGGTAAAGCCGTGCCCTGGCTCTGTTCCTGGAATGGGCATTTTAGTAGAAGGTTGGCACAGGGTGCTTCGCCCCCAAAGAGGACTTTTTTTTTTCCTTGAACTAGTGGCAGTTCTCAGCCACATTCTCCACAGTGAAAAAGGTAATGCGTGATAACGCCGTGTCAGGTACACGCCACTGCTGGCCTGGAGTTACGTACGCGTCACCCAGCTCTTTCCCTTCCGTTCAGAACATCCTTTAGGACGCAGGTGGGTGGGGTGAGATTATTAGCAGTGTGATTGAAATCTGTATTTATTTAAAATGGTATCTATTTTTAGACTTCGGCGCTTGGACTTTTATTAGACACTAATCGCCTCATGACCCAGAGCCTGCTGCCATCGAAACCAGCCGCCCCTGAGCGACAGAGCCTCGGGAGACTGCATCCTTTCCTGAAGCTCTGTGTGTTCGGGTCCCGTAACATAAATCTTGTAACTGATTGTGAGGGGCACTGTGGGAACGGATGCGCTCCAGCTTCAGACCCTCACTCGCAGGGTGAGGAGCCCAGGAGGCTCGATCACTTTGAAGCTCACGGGGGGAGCATTTTCGTGCTGACTGTGCCAGAATCCCACGCTCTGTGGGCAACACCCTGGGTTTCGTTCCGAGCCCTGCACAGGCCAAGCGTCATGATGTGGTGGGGACGCTTCCCATCAGCTACTGGGAGCTCCAGCACTCTGGTCCCCACCTCCATTTCTGGCTTCTCCGTTCTTGGTCACATTTTAGGAAGCAGCCAACCATCCAGACTGGGGTTTCGTGCCCTGCTGCACCGCTGCCCGTCATTGCCCTGACAGAGGCCTGCTTGGCAAAGGCCTTCGTCTCAGCAATGCATCGGAGGCGCATGAGAGGGCAACAAGCACAAGAAGCCCAGAGCCAGCGACTTTCTGAAAAATGTTGTCATCAGAGCATTTCCATGAAGGCCCGACAATTCCTTAGGCTGAGTCCAGGCAAAAGCCCCAGCCCCCAAAACATATGTAATGCATTCAGACCTAATTGGCCAGGGTCCAGCCCAGTTTTAAGGGCGACATTCTTGGCATTTTAGTAGAAGCTTGTCGTGTGTATTTCCCATGTGTCATATTTAAGTTTATTACATTCCTTGGATGTGCCCACTGCCTTTAACTTCTGGACAGAGGTCAGACAGATTTGTCAGCCCCGGCTCATCATGTCATCAATCCAGTGTCTCAGCGCAGAAGCCACCTACACACCTGGCTCCGGTGCGTGGAAAGGCTTCACAGAGCTGCCTGAGGTGTGAGTGGGAGAGAGAACCTGGTTATGGATTAAGACTGACATCGGTTTTGTTGGCTGGAAGAGAACCTTGCCCGCCTTTCATCAGCGGCGTTTTCTTTGCAGTCCTGGTACCAGGGTGTGGCTGATACCTTCAAAGCACACCTGGAAGCTATGTTATGACAAAGTCTTTGAGTAAGGGCAGCTCTCCATAGGACTCGTGCTGACCTATCGAAATCGCATGGTCTGCGCACCCCCAGTGTCACTGTGTGGGATAACTGTGTGAGGGGCAATCTGGAGCACATTGCGACCAGGGTTTACATTGGCTTGTCTGACGTCAGCAGGGAAGTGAGAACAGTCCTTAGTATGTTCTGTGTGTCCGTCAGAGGAGTCATTCATCTGATGGAAAGGCTCTTCCGACTCCTGTTTTCATTCCCCTTTTCCTGTTGGAGTCGGATCCCAGATATAATAATCAGGGCTTGGGTGTGTGACTTCAGGTCCACCTGTGTCCACAGAGAGGCTATAGAAATGCATTGTTTCGAGCTTTGAAGTACGGCCCTTGCCGAACCGTGGACAAGGGTTATGGCCTGAAAAAAGGGATTTGTTTATTTGAAGCTAAAAGTCAGAGATGTGAGAGACATGATTTAAGGAGCCCAGGAGCCTTGGATGCCTGGCCTCAGCTCAGTTGAAGAACGTATAAAACCATCAAGTGCAACTTCTCTGGGTTTGCAGCTGAATAATCCCCTCAAATTCACGGATCGATAATCTCTGAAAATGGGAAGTAGCTGGATGGTATCACATTATCTATACAAAGGTGTTATCTAATCTGATAGCTGGCCACCACTGTTTTGCCTGCATGTTATAATAAAAAATGGAAATTTCAATTCATTGAGATATGTTTTAAGGGTTAGATTAATAGCTGGCTTACTCTGTAGAGCTACCAAAGACAAAGTGACAGAAAATAAGCCAAATAAACACTTCTTCGAGAGGATGGAATTGAATAAGATCCTTTTGATTGGAGACCTTGGGATTACTGCCAAACGAGTTTGGGTTGTTTATAGTAGGTACGTGTTGATTGAGCAGAGACTCATGAAAGCTGAATACCCCCAGCTTTGGCCCAAGTATGTGGGAGGCAGAGGGCTGAGGCTATTTGGAAAAGAGACAGATAACTAAATCTTTTAGAGAAGAATGCTTTTAAATGCACATTTGTAAGTTAAGCCATAATTTAAATGCCCAAATCTCTGGAGACCCTAGAATTTCCTCCGACACCTGAATTCATGGTGAAAGAGTGAGGTCTGAGCTGGCTTTCAGTCCCTCATTTACTCTTCATGAGCCAGTTTGCTTTCTCAATGTTGGGTCTTAAGAATCCCTCTTTTTCTGTAACTCCATCACTTGAAAAGACATGTTGTTTTTTCTTTTAGTTTTCCACTAATTCTGGTATGATATGAGACCAATTTTAAATAAGTATTATTTACATCTATTTATAACCCTAAAATCTGACTTCACACCTGTCCTCAATTTTAAGCTACAGTTGCAGACTGCTTTTTAAAATTTTCTTTAAAAAAAAGTTGTATGCCTAGCATCTGGTAGGGGTTCTGTCTTCCAAAAAGAAAATGTGTCTTTGGTTTTAACAAAAAAAAAAGTGGGCAGAGGTGTGGTAGACACAAATCACAGAGTGGATTCATTTATTTGCTAAACAACCATTTATTCATACATTGAACAAGGATCCGTTGAGCAACTGTTGTGTACCAGACACTGAACTAACACCCAGCCAATGGATAACATAGATGAACACTGGTTACCGAGGAGTCAGGAAATAAACAAAGTGTTCTGAATTATGTATTTTATAGCAAATTGTGGTAAACATGATGGAAGAAAAGAAAATGTCTCTATGAGAGACTTGCATTAATAAGGTCAGGCTGGACTATGTTGCAATAAAAATAAATAATAAATTTACATGACTTGATGAAAAACAAAGGTTCATTTCCTCTCACATGCCAATATTATGTAAGTTGGCTAGTTCTCTTGGGAGGTGACTGTCCAGCCTCCTTAAATTATTGTGTACCACCAACTTCAAAATGTGGTCTCCATCATTGTGATAGAAGGGAGAGAAAGATCGAGGAGTGTTGCATAAGCATGTTTTGGCCAGCTAGGAAGCAGGTATATCATTTCTGTTCATATTTCATTGGCCAGAACCTAGCCACATGGGCCCAACCTCACTGCAAGTGAGACTGGAAAACACAGTTCTCCCGGGGGCCAGAAAGAGGGAATGGGATTGGTGAGCATCTTGATTTAAGTGGAAGACCTCATCTAGAATAGAGGCTTCAGGAAGCTCTCTCTATAGAAGTGATTTTTAACCAGGAATTAGAATATTAAACGTAGCCACATTAGCAAAATAAGCATTCCTCTCAAGAGCTCATGGCACATTCTCCAGCATCCAGCATACGCTTACTCACAACACAAGTATTAACAAATTTAAGAAGATTGCAATTATACCAAGTATCTTTTCCAATCACAATAGAATAACACTAGAAATCAATAGCAGAAGGAAAACTGGAAAATTCACAAATATATGGAAACTAAACAGCACACTTTTGATCAACCAACCGGTCAAATAAAAAATCAAAAGGAAAATTAGAAACTATCTAGAGACAAATGAAAATGAAAATACAACATGCCAAAACCTACAGCATATAGCAAAAGCAGTACGAAGAGGGAAGTTTATAGTGATAAACACCTATATTAAAGAGAAGAAAGATCTCAAATAAATAACTAACTTTATACCTTAAGGAACTAGAAAACAGAAGAACAAACTGAGCCCAAAGTTAGCAGAAAGAAGGAAATAATAAAGATTAGAGCAGAAATAAAAGAAACAGAGAATAGAATAAATCAATGAAATTGAGAGTTGGTTTTTGGAAAAGACAAATGAAGTTGACTTTTAGTTAGACTAAGAAAGAAGACAGATAAAATCAGAAATGAAAGAAGAGACAATGCAACTGATGCTACAGAAATAAAAATGATTATAAAAGATTACTGTGAACAATTATACACCATCAAACCAGATAGCCTAGAAGAAATGAACAAATTCCTAGAAATATACAACCTATCAAGACTGAATCGTGATAACATGTCTGAACAGACCAGTGATTAAGGAGATTGAATTAGTAATCAAAAACCTCTTAACCCAGGACCAGATGGCTTCACTAGTGAATTCTACAAAAAATTTAAGGAATTCATGTCAGTTCTTCTCAAACTCTTCCAAAATACTGAAGAGGAAGATACACTTCCAAACTCATTTTGTGAGGCCAGTTTTACCCTGATACCAAGAGCAGACAAGTACTCCACAAGGAAAGAAAACTACGGGCCACTAGCTCTGATGAATACATGAAAAAGCCTCAACAAAATATCAGCAAACCAAATTCAATAGCACATTAAAAGAATCATGCACTATGATCAAGTAAGATTTACCCCTGGTATGAAAGGGTGGTTCAATATATGCAAATCAGTGTGATATACCACATTAACAGAATGAAGGATGAAACGCAAATGACCATCTCAACAGATTCAGAAAAAGCATTGTCAAAATTCAATACCCTGTCATGATAAAAACTGTCAACAAATTGCGTATAGAAGGAACAGAACGTAATAAAGGCCTTGCATGACAAACCCACAGTTAACATCATACACAGTCGTGAAAACTGAAAGCTTTGCCTCTAAGATCAGGAACAGGCAAGGATGCCCACTCTCACCACTTCCATTGAACATGGTCCTAGAAGTTCCTCCCAGACCAGTTAGGCAAGGAAAGATATAAAAGGCATTCAAATCAGAAAAGCAGAAATGAAATTATCTCTGTTTGCAGATGACATAATCTTATGTGTAAAAATTCCTAAAGACTATCCCCCCCCAAAAAACCTGTTAGAACTAATAAACAAATTTAATAAAGTTGCAGGATACTGCCCCAGCTGGGGGCTCAGAGGGTTGGAGCATCGAAACGTACACCAAAAAAAAAAAAGCAAGTTCATTTTCTGGTCATGGCAGCACCTAGGTTGAGGTTTGATCCTTGCTCAGGGCGCTCACAATGTTTCTCTCTCTCTCTCTCTCTCTCTCTCTCAAAACCAATTAAAAACATTTCCTTGGTTGAGGATTAAAAATACATAAGTAAAATAAAATAAAGTTGCAGGACATAGAATCAATATACAAAAATCAGTTGTGTTTCCACACACTAACAATGAACGATCTGAAAAGGAAATTAGGAAAACAGTCTCATTTATAATGGCATCCAAAAGAATAAAATAGAAATAAACTTAACTAAGGCGGTGAAAGACTTGTATATTGAAAACTAAAGATGGTTTTCCTCTTCTCCCTTCCCTTTCAAATGATACACAGTGAATATTAAACTTGTTTAGCAAAGCCTTTGTTTTACTGAAAGAAATACTAGGGACAATTTTGATACTAGGAGGAACTGCCTTGTGGGGAAGGCCAATAGAATGAGTGAGGGCTCTGGACAGCCAAGGTCGAATTCTGCTGCAATGACTTACGAGTTGGTTGACCACCGGCAAGATTCCAAAACTCTCAGTGCTGGTCTCTTCATCTGCAAAATAAAGATCACGATCATAATAAACCCACCTGTATTAACTTCCTCTTTCTGTTGTAATAAGTTACCACAAGTGGAGTGGCTTAGAACAACTCAAATTTATTAACTTACACTTTGTAGGTTAGAAATCTGACATGGGGCTCACTGGGTCAAATTCAAGTGCCACAGGGCTGTATTCCTTTCTGGATGCTCGAGGAGATCATTGGTTTTCTTGCCTTTCCCGATTTCTCGAGGCCACCCCATTTCTTGGTTCACGGTCTCCTTCTATCTGCAAAGCCAGCCATGGCCTGTTGAGTCTCTCACATCGCAGCTCTCTGATCCTGACACCCTCTTCCGCTTTAAAGGACCTATGTGATTGTATTGCCCAGTGGGGCCATTCAGAATAACCTCTCTATTTTCAGGTCAGCAGATTAGCCATCTCAATCCCATCTGCAGCTGTAATCCCTTTGTCATGTAACTTCACATAATCACACGTTCCAGGGATTAGAACGTAGACATCCTGTCGAGAGAGGTGGACAGCCTTCTGCTGCCAGCCTCACGACCTCATAGGAATGCTGTGATGATTAAATAAGGTGGCTCCTATGGTGGCCCAGAATAGTGCCAGCCACATAAGCAACTGTTCAATCACTGTCAGACACGACCCCGTTACGTCATGCCAGTCGTGAGGCTGTTTTGCAGAGGGCCACGCTGCTGGAGGTTCGGACTTGAGGAAGAATCTGACGGCTGCTACCTTGCTCACTGCTGGAAGTGATGATAAAATGACATAGATAAGAATAAAAGTCAGTTCCCCTTTGCGTCTTGCACTTTGCCTTTCAAAGCCAAAGCTCGGGGTCTGAAATCCCTTTGGAATGATGTGATTCTTCATAGAAAACATGTGGTTTGTGCAAAGCCAATTTTATGAATAACAAGAATGAAACCAACTGGGCAAGATCCAAGCACAGCATTATTCTCACAGAAACGTGGCCAGTAGAAGGGGGAAGAGCCACCCTGCCCGGAATCCCATTGTATTATCTCATGAAGGAGCCAGGGTCCAGGTCACTCTAGACTTGGACTTCCTTTTCTTCTCAGTAGCTGGGTGACCTCAAGCCTTGGTGTCCCCATTTGTCAGATGTGGATAAAAATAGTACTTACCTTAACCTAAGATGAAGCCTAGATGAGCTAACGCAGCCCCCGTGCTTGGTATAGGGAGGGCCTGGCTATCATTGCAGATGGAGATAGCCCTAGAGGCATTCGCATGTACTAAGGACCTCACTGAAAATAATTACAATTGAGAGAACCATTCTCCTGCTAGTCTGAGGCCAGACTACAAGGATTACGAGTGTTATCTCCAAAATTTTATTCTCATGGAGTTAAATCTGAGTAAATGTTTATTCCATTAAACTTCCCTTCCCAGATTGCATCATATGTAATTACGAGATGAAAATGTGGTCTGGAGAGTGAACATAGCCATTGTTCAAGTTTTACATATGTGATGATGGTTTTTGAATCTTCCCTGTGGAAAGGAGGCTGGCGTTGTTGGTTGAGGTGGATTATGACAATCGGGCCAGGGGACAGACAGCAGAAAGCCGCAGTTTCTCGGTTGGAAAGAAGTATATTGCAGGAGTAATATCTTGTCTTGGGCTTTCTTTGTCCCACAGCAGGAATAACTGCAGATAAAGACAAAGATGATGAAAGACAAGATGATATTTTAATGTCACCGGGCCTGGAAACAAGAGGGCTATTGTTTTCAGACAGCCTTTGTTCATCTGTGGGAGATTAGCGATGGCATTAATTTATTCAAGATTACAGTTCTGAAGGAAAGTCATCAAAGCCGAAGCTCTTTCTTCTATGGAGCACGTATACTGAGTCTGGGATGCTGGGCTCTGAGGCCAAGGCATCCTTCCGAGCGAGCTGTCCTAACAGGATGGCTCACCCAGCAGACGAGCCCCAGCATCGCCTTTTCCTGCCTCGTAGCCACACTCAGGATTCCTGCGTAGGCTTGATGTACTCCCACATTCTTCAGACTTCTTTCTTTTGTTTTTAATCCTCACCCGATGACATGTTTTTATTGGTTTTAGAGAGAGAGAGGAAGAAGGAGACAGACAGAGAAATATCAATATGGGAAGGAAATGTCGATCGGTTACCTCCCATACGCTCCCCAAACCAGGGATCAAAACCACAACCTAGGTATGTGCCCTGACCGAGAATTGGACCTGTAACCTTTTGGTGTACAGGGTGATGCTCCAGTCAACTGAGCCACCTACCCAGGGCTCTTCTTTAGATTTCTAATGGTGAAAGCAATGGCCATCTTGGAAAGTAGAAATTGGTCAAGTCAATGGGTTTCACGTAAGGCTACTGTGACTCACTCCCTCTCTTCCAGATCCCCCGATACATTCACACTTTGGACAAAGATATTGCAACCACAGATTCTTTCCTCGCTAGCCAGCTCATTAGCTCCGGTTCATACACACTTGTCTTCATGAGGCCGATCTGATGGTTAGCACTGGGTTATCACAAAGACTGTCAACTTAAAACAAACTTTTTATTTTGAAATAATTTTAGATTCACAAGAAATACAAAAAGTGTGAAGTATTCTTTGTGTCCTTCTCTCAACTTCTCCTAGTGATACAATCTTAAATAAGCATAGGCTATTAACTTTTTAGAGACCTTATATATTGAAGGTTTCAAAAATAACATGGTATATGGCCCAGAAACCTCAAATGTATGGCTCTATGATATTTTTACCAAGTGACCACTCCACTGTGAACACTGTGTATATTAACCAGAATCTACCAGCACCTCCAGAGTCTTCCTTAACCTGTCTCCTTCCAGTCGCGATGTCCCCCAAACGTGATTAATTTTCTGAATTCTATCACCATGGATTCATTTTACCTGTTACTGAACTTTATATAAATGGAACCACCTGGTATATACTCTTTGTGCTTGGCTTCTTTTGCTCATTGTTATGTCTGTGTGATTCATTCGGGCTGTTGTGTGTGACAGTGGTTTGTTCCTATCATTGCTGTGTTGTACTCTGTAGAATGGATATATCATCATTTATTTATCTTTCCTCCTATAGATGGACACATAGATTATTTCCAATTTTGGCTATTTCAAATTATATTGCTATAAAAAATGATTCCACGTGCCTTTTATTGTACATTCGTGCATGCATTTCTGTGGGGGATATACCTAGGAGTCGAATCATTGGTTCATAGGTTATACATGTGGTAGGCGTTAGTAGGTGCTGCCAAAGCGTTTTCCAAAGTGATTGCAACAATGGGACTTTTAGTTCCTCTCCATCAACACTTGATATTCTCAACGTTTTAAATTTTAGCCATTCTGGTTGTGTGTGTGTGTGTGTGTGTGTGTGTGTGTGTGTGTGTTTTAGCATCTAAGTGTCATTTTAATTTGCATTCCCATATTATTCAGCTTTTCATATGTTTGTGGATATTTGTATTTATTGGCTATTTGGATATCCCTTCTTATAAAGTGTCTGTTCAAATTTTTTCCCATTAAAATTATTAGTCTGGGTTTTTATTATTATTGATTCATAGTAGTTCATTATATTTTCTAGTTACTAGTCCTTTATTGGACAAGTATATACATGTATACTGCAAATATCTTCTCCCGCTCTGTGACTTTCTTTGTCTCTCTTCTATGCTGTTTTTTGATAAATAGAAGTTTTTAATTTTAATAAAATTCAGTATATCAGTCTTTTCCTTTATGGGTAGTACTTTTTTTATGTACAATTTCAGAAATACGTTCCTACCCAAAGGGTGGATGATACTATCTTCTAGAAGCTTTATTATTGGGCTTTATTATTAAACTTTATTATTAAGATCCATCTGAGATTAATTAGGGTTTACTTTTCTCCACGTGGATAGTCAATTTATGAAAAAAACACCCTTTCCTTATAGTATTATAGTAGCACTTTTGGGGTTTTGGGGGTTTGTGTTTTTTTTTACATACTCTGATTTTTTGTTATTGTTCTGTTTGTGCTTATACCAGTTACACTCTATTTTAATTACTTGAGCTTTACAGTTTTGATATTTAGTTATGTAAGTCCTCTAATATTATTTTGGTTCTTCAAACTTATCTTTGCTTGTGTTGGTCATTTGCATTTCCGTACAGATGTCACAAGGATAAAGATTAATAGATATTCTTATCTCATCTGTGAGCTCAGGGTAAAAACTTTTAATGTTTTTACCATGAAGTTTTATACTGCTGTTGGCTTTTGTACTTATTCATTTTAAGTTAAGGAAGTGCTATTCTATTTCCAGCTTGGTAAGAATTTAATTGACTGGGTGTTGAATTTTATCAGTTGCTTCTTTAGCATCTAGTGAGATTATCATATTTTTTAATACCATGAATGGCATTGTTTGATTTTCAAATGTTAAACTAACCTTGCATTTTGTGGCATAAAACCAACTTTGTCTTAATATATAAGCTTTTGCATTTCACTGAATTGGATTTGCTGTGATTTTAAGACCTTTGTGTCTATGTTCAGAAAAGATACTGGTCTGAAATTTTCCTGGTTTGTAATCCCCTTTTCAGGTTTTTGATTAGAGTATATTGGCTTCAAATTAAGTTGGGCAGTGTTTCTTCTCTTTCTGTTGTCTGGAAGGATTTGTGTAAGATTGTTCTTTCTTTCTTAACTGTATGGAAGAATTCAGTGTTGAGGTCATAGGGACTATAGTTTACTTGGAGGAAGATTTTTTTTTTTTTTTAGGGAGAGAGGAAGGGAAAGGGAGAGAGAGAGAGAGGGAGAGAGAGAGGGAGAGAGAGAGAGAGAGAGAGAGAGAGAGAGAGAGAGAGAGAATTTTCTTCCATGTGCACCCCAATTGGGAATCAAACCCGCAACCTTTCGGTGTATGGGGCGATGTTCCAATCAACTGAGCCCCAAGGGCCAGGGCTACTTTGAGGAAGATTTTTTCTGACAGATTCAATCACTTTAATAGATGTAGGCTAGTCTTATTTTTAAATGTCTTCTTGAATTAGTATTGGTAAATGTGCTTTTCAAGGAACATGTTCATTTCTCTCAAATTCTCCTGTTTTATTGGCCTAAAGTTGTATATAAATTCCCCTCATTTTCTTTTTAATCTGTAAAAGATCTATAGGACTTTCCGTTTTCCATTTCTAATGTGGTTAACTTGTGTTTTCACTCATTTTTCATTAATCCTTCTTTTAAAGAATTTATCAAATTTTATTGGATTTTCAAGAAGCAACTCTTGGCATACATATGTTTTCTGTGTCGTTGGTTTCTGTTCTTACTTTTTATTTCCTTCCTTACACTTCTTTTGGGTTAAATTTGACATTTTTATAGCTTATTCGAGTGGAACCTTAGATCATTGATTCTCAGCCTTGTTTTTTATTATCTGCATGTAGAGCTATTAATTTCCCTCTAGTGCTTTAGTAATATCCCACATGCTTTTGGATATCATGTTTTCATTATCATTGAATTTAAACTATTTTCTAATTTTCATTATAAGCTCTCCTTTGTCCCATGGATTATTTAAAATGTATTATATAATTTTAAAGCATTTTGGGTTCCAAATTTTCCAGTTAATATTTTATGATTTTTAAGTTATTGCACTGAGATATTAAATAGCTTCTGTGTGATTTCCAGTCTTTCAAATACAGTTAGACTTGCTTTATAGACAAGAATCAATGTGTTTTGGTTAATGATCCTTGACAGAATGTATTCTGAAGTTGATGAATACACTGTTCTATCACAATCGACTAATTGTGGTGTTCAGATCTTCTATGTCTTTCTGATTGTGTTTTTGCTTATTTTATCCGTTTCAAAGAGATGTGTTAAAAATCCCCCACTATGATGTATTTCTCTATTTCTCCTTTTAGTTCAGTCAGTTTTTGTTTTATATATTGTATCTTTGTTATTATTATACAGATTTAGGGTTGTTATGTTTTCCTGTTGAATCAGCCCTTTTATTATTATATCTATTGAAAGATAGTGTTATTTACAGTTATATTGTGCTTACAAGATTTCAAAGTAAGAATACTTCTACCTAAAGTATTTCTTTGAATTCTGCTGATAAAAAAAAAAAAAAAGAATTGTTTAAGAATTTTAATACTGCTCTCTTTTTATAGGATATTTTTACTAAGTATAAAATTCTAATTTGGCACTTAGGTTCTTTTGACCCTTTTTCAGATTTTTCAGCCCAGAATACAATGTGTTCTGTCATCTCTGCCTGTTACCGTTCCTATTGAGAAGACAGCTGTCAGTCTTATTGTTGCTCCTTAGAGCAGACTGTCATTTTCTTGTGCTGACATCCAGATTTTTTCTTTGGGTTTTAGAATTTTATTATGACATGTTTGTGAAACACTGAGTTAGATTAGTCTCTATGGACAACTGCTGGGCCTTATTTCTGCTTCCAGTGGTCACTGACTCTATTTTCTAGCTAGAGCATGTAGATGAAAGAATACCTAATGGAAATAGTCATTGTTGAGTGTTTTGCCTCCTCAAGGGACTGTATCAGATGGAAACAGAATATTGCACTCACCACAGTGCGTCTGACTCTCGGCTATGCACGGTCACCTTTCTCAGCAAGTGTTGCTGCATTACTGAAACAAAATTAATTTAAATTCTCTTTAAATGCATCGTTTGGTTTCTTTTCCTAAATTGAAACTGTCAAGAGATCAAGTAACAGTGTCATTACATTGAAAGATAGGGAACTAGGCTTTAAAGACTATCGGTCTGCCCAGCCGGTGTGGCTCAGTGGTTGAGCGTCGACCCATGCACCAAGAGGTCACCAGTTCGATTCCCGGTCAGGGCACATGCCCAGGTTGTGGGCCAAGTCCCCAGTGGGGGGCATGCAGGAGGCAGCCAGTCGATGTTCTCTCTCATCGACGTTTCTATCTCTCTCTCCCTCTCCCTTCCTCTCTCTCTGAAATCAATAAAGAAAAACAAATAAAAAAACCCCACCAATGTTTAAAAAAAATAAAGACTATCAGTCCATTTGACCTATCTTCCAGAGCTGGGTTGGCCATTATCCTACAAGAGTCAACTTGGCAGAAACCAAAATAAAAGAATCTGAAGAGTCAGTCAGTGCCTGCATGTCCAACTGTCTTGTGATTTTATGTAATTATATATCTAAATGACAACATATATAGCCACAGACATACACCTGTGTGTACCTTTGCCCCACACTCCTAGACTAACATTCCTCTCAGGTGATTAGGAAAGGTCTACCTTCATGTAGCACCATACTGCCTTATGAAATGGACATTGAGGACCTATGATTTTTTTTTTTAATTAATTTATTTTTGTTACAGATGTTTCTCCTTTTTTCCCCATTGACACCTTCCTCCCCATCCCCCCACCCCGTCCCCAGCATAATTGCCAATGATACATCAGATAAAGGGTTAATCTCCAAAATATATAGAGTGCTCATACAACTCAACAAAAGGAAGACAAAGAACCCAATTAAAAAATGGGCAGAGGAACTAAATAGACACCTCTCCAAACAGGACATACAAATGGCTAAGAGACATATGAAGAAATGCTCAACATCACTAATCATCAGAGAGATGCAAATTAAAACAACGATGTGGTATCACCTCACACCTGTCAGAATGGCCGCCATCAACAAATCATCAAACAACAAGTGTTGACGAAGGTGTGGAGAAAAGGGGACTCTAGTACACTGCTGGTGGGAATGCAGACTGGTGCAGCCACTGTGGAAAACACTATGGAGGACCTATGATGTTTTATATGACCCATGGCACTGTTGCTGTCATCAACATGGATAATTGCCACTTGATTCTATCACTCTCATTTAAGAGGTTCACCTGATCCTATATATCAGAGCTATTTTCTAAGACTCTATGTAACCCCCAAAGTTGTTGAGGACCATTTTTGTGTTTATACTGTAAGGTGTCAAAGGCAAGATAAACTGTAACAATGCTTTTCCAGATCCCAGTCATTTACATCTTCTGCTCTTTCTTCAAGGTCGCATTGTGTGTTCTGATTTTGCATTTGATCCACAAATGTCCAAGACTTGTAGTTGCCCAGGAAGAGTCAGAAGTGTCGTGATAAGTGACAGTGAAAGATTTGGAAGAATCCTGTCTTTTTTGGAGGCAGTGTGACACCCATCCTAGGGAATAACTGCAAAACCCATACCTCTAAAACTTTCGGTTTTCAGCAGGACCCAGGACTCTGTGACTGTGTTAAAATGTCTTCATTCTCAGATTCTAAGTGAGGCAGGACTGTCCAAAGTTAGGCAGTGTCTTCTATGGAGACACTCAGGTGTTTAGGCAAATACTTCAGTACAAGCAAAAGCATGTGGGCGGTGGAATGGATGGAGTGGCTCAAAGTCACAGCCGTGTAATTGAAACTGACTTTGTATCGGGTTCCTTCAGCATCTAGGCTCTTTTTTCTTCCTTTCTGAGAGCAACATTTTCCCTCTTATCTTCATTTATGTCTGTGCCTCCTTGATCATCGTCAAATGTCTGTGGGTTGATGTTCACATGTCCCTCTTCTGTTTTTTAAATCTCATTTGTTGCCATTTTTCTCTTACAGAGAGAGGAAGTATTCTGTTTAGGCTACGTGTTTAAGGGTAAAAAGTGTTTATAGAATCTTCATCTGTTTCCCCTGAGCCTGATCTATTGGATGACATCACTCTATAATTTTACATGATTTGGACAATGCAAAGTGTTCAGGGCAGAATGTTCGGGACGGCAAACAGAACATGTTTTTGTAATTAGCCAGAGAACCCAGGCTATAACTTGTGATTCTTAAAAAAAAAAAAATCTATTACAAATCCAGGGAGAGAAGGTGGTCCTTGCTGATCTATTATTTGATGGCCCAGGACTGACTTTGAGGGAATTTCGGTTGCTTGAATATTTGCATGGTTGAGACATGAGTCTGGATGGGAGTGTTGACTTTGAACTCTGGATTGAGACATTTATCTGGAGTAGGTCCTTTATATTATCAATGGTAGGGATTTTGGAGACACTTGAACAAAATCCCTTAGTGTCTGCAATTTTGACCTAGCAGTCGAAGGTCATTCGTTTCACATTAATGAGTGCCGAATGAAGAAATATATACTTGGACCTTTCCCTCCATGCTTTGCTCTTGTTCTTTATCATTGGCCCATGCTATCTTGTTTTCTCTATCTGAATTGGTTAGGCAGAGGCATCCGTAAGAAGTCCCACCAAATGGCTGAGTACTTCTATTTGAGATACAGTTCACTGTCTGCTGACCTTTGGGGCATCATTTTCTAAGACTTCCTTCCAATCTTGGTCATCTGAGCTTTATTGGACCCTTTAAGCAATTAAGAGGACAGAACACAGAAGAGAGAACCTTGTTAAAGATTTATGAAATGTCAAAATGAAGCAAATCTAAAATCTACGCTTCATTGTAGGGAGAATGAAAGCTTTAATTGGCTTGTTCAAAGACATCCATGGAAGTAAAGCCAAGCAACTGAGTGGGGGCTCACTGGGGACCATCCCCACTACTTCTCCCTCCGTAACACCTGGGGGTCTGTTTGGGGGGAAAAGAAGTCATGGGGTGAAAACTTCATGCTTCTGCCCCACTATGTGGGATCCTTGCACCTCGAGGGCCCTGGACTAATAAAAGAGCTAACCCGGGTGTTGAACACTGTTTAGCTGTCTTGGGACATTTGTTCTGAGTTCATGGATTTAGTAATTTTAATGTAAATAGGCACCCCAGCAGCTGTGTCCCCTTAAGCATATTTTATTTAGCAGCTGAGTTATCCACGTCACTTGGCAGCCATAGATTTTCAATTTTTCCTCGTGCCAAGAGGGCAGCTGGAATAATTTGAGCACTCATTAATTTGGGAGAAATATGAGCTGTGTGAGGCAGACAACACGCGTCTTCTGTATGGTGTTGTACAAGGATAAGCAGATCAGAGTAGAAGCAATTTGCCCTCTCCCAAAGGGGCCCTAGGATTTTAATAAGCTAGTTATGAAAATTCTATTTCTTTGCAATTTGAAGCATCTAATTAGAGCCTGTAATTTCTCTCCTATAACGAGAGTGGATGAAGGTTAACGTTAGGCCTCCCGGGCCCTTTCTCATTCATTTACAGAGAGAAATCAGGTAACAGTTGTAGCTAATTAGAGCAGGTTATTAAATATTTAGTCCATCTTGATGTAACTTGGAGAACACATGCGTGCTATTGGGGAATGGGAAATGATAAAGGGAAGTTAAATTTAATTTTTAATCAAAGATAAACTTTAGACAGAATAATAATTTTAGTACTGACTATCCCCACCCGACTGCCAGAGCGGCAACTGCCTGCAGTCGTCTGAACTGGGGAGATAAAGGGAGATGATGTCGATCTCATTTCGTCACTGAGCACGACTCCCAAGTTCAAACAGCTGGGATTTATGCACCTGCGTCAAGTCCAAAGCACTTGATGATTTTTATCACAGCAGTGACATAAAAAAATTAACTTCTTGATGTTTCAGAATTGGGATTTTGAGTTTAGAGGCTGTGAGTGACTTTGGGGAACTATCCTAAGGAGATGCGTCATTCAGAGGCCTCTCTTCTAAGAGAGGACTCCCTTGATGATGGGGTAGCATGGTGTGGAATGAAGTCTGACTTCGCCATGGACTGATAGCCAGAGTCCTGCATGCTGAGGACAGTACGTTCTTCTTCTCCTGTCCTAACCCAATGCAAATTGCCTTCCCAAAGTGCGCTTCAGTGAAGTCGGGGGTAGATCAGAAACCCGTCCCTCAGCATCAAAGCCACGACTGGTCTTCCCTCCGGGGCCTGGCCCAGGAACACATCCTCACAGGGAAATCAGTTCACAGAAAGCTCCTAGATCTTCTGCACCTTTCCCAGAAGCAGGCTTTTAGGAATCCGGAATACTATAAAAGGGCAAAAATGAGGGGGAAAGATGAAAAGCCTCATAAAAATAGAAAGAGTCCAAAGGGTGACTTGAAGGCACGCGTCCCGGGAACCTTCCTAGCGCGGAGATTTATCTTAGCCGTGAAACCCCATCGCGACTCCAGTTGTTGTATTTAGGGGATGCTCGGAGCATCTTTGCAGATCTGTACAAAATAAATGGCAACCCCCAAAGACCATCTTACTGTGCTACACTGGCTTCCATTGGCCAGTTATTACGAAATGGTTTCTGACGGCAATAATCCTTTGAAAATCGCCTGTTATTGGGGATAATGGCTGGTTGTCAGAGCATTAACCACCCTCGACTTCACTCTGGGCTATTACATAACAAGAGAATGAACTGCTGGTGAGTCTGCCAGGTGTATTAAATTATATCATGCATTATAGAAGTTCTGTGATGAGGATTAGCGTTCAGAAAAGACTATCAGAGGTTGCCAAACTCATTATCTGCTGAGGCAGAGGCTGGCCTCGGGCCTGGGGATGCGAGGCTCGGGTTGTGACTGTTAAGCCACTACCCCAGCCCTTCTCTGCGTGGAGGCAGGCAAGCAGCACCCCAGCATTTCGTTTCTGTTCCTTCACTTCCGCAGGAAATCAAAGTACATGGCATTGACCATAGTCAGCTGCCAAGCTGAACCGATAGTGGTTTCATTCATACTTAACGGCAGACGTAGCTCCTGGGAAGACTTTGATGGTCATAGAATTTGGTGGAACACGTTGGGAGTCTGGCTTCTGTTCTCTAGTTCGCTTAGGGCAATGCATGTGGAGGGTGGGCCTTCAGATGCGTGGCCTCCCGGAGGCTCGGCCGCAGGGTTTCAGGCACCCACCTTCACCCCTAGTGTTGACATGTCACCTCACATGCAAGACAGCTTTTAGGTCAGAATTTGTCCAACGAGGAGAAGCAGGAAATGAAATAATGGTTGCATACCCTACAGAAGTAAGTTTTCAGCTGCGAACATGCAGAAAAATCAGGGCTTGCCTGTTCTTAACAGTTCTGGGCGATCCTTCGTGTAGCTATGGGCCTCGCCCATTTTTGATGTCCTGTGGAATGGCACTACTTCACATTTCCAGTGGAACACCTTATGAGATCTGTTTAATAGCCTATCACCTCCATAATGCCTGCATCCAAAACTGTGCATTTTCCTACCTGAATAAAGTCTGCGTGGAATTAGCTATTGCACCAACGCTGTACCCCTCGTTCCTTGTGTAGAGCCTGACATATAGTGGGTGCTCTGTAAATATCTGCTGAATGGCATTGAATGGAAATTTCTTACTGTCTTTCTCTGAAAATAATATTTTCTTATAACAAAAACATGACCTGTTCACTGTAGAAAACTATGCAGCTGTTAAAAAAAAAAAAAAAGGGATCTCTTACCCTTTGAGACAGCATGGAGGGACCTGGAAAGCATTATGCTAAACGAAATAAGCCAGTCAGAGAAAGACAAGTATCACATGATCTCACTTTTATGTGGAATCTAATGAACAAAATAAACTCATGAATAAAATAGTATAAGAGGCATGGAATCATGGAACAGACAGATGACTCTCAGAGGGAAGGGGGAGGGGGAGGGAAGAGATTAACCAAAGAACTTACATGCATATATTCGTTGCTCATGGACACAGACAATAGGGTGGTGAAGGCCTGGGATGTGGCAGGAGCTGGGTGGAGGGGGCAGTGGGAGAAAAATGGGGGAGATCTGTAATACTTTCAACAATAAAGATAATAATACAAGAAATAAAACAAATAACAGGAAAGAACTAAGTATCACCTGTTACCAACCCTCTAGAGATGATGGCAGTAGATATATTTTGCATATATCTTTCCATTATTTTTCTGTACATGTGTATTTTCATTTTTTTATAGCTTGGATAAGACTGTACATGGTTATGGAACCTATTTTGTTCATTTAGTGATGGCTTTCCAAGTCATTAAGTGATCAACTTTACCATTTTTGTAATGGCTTCATGACCGTTCATTGAATGAATGTACTGTAATTTGCTTCTGTGGGTGCATTTAAGTGGCTACAATTTTTCTCTAATATGAATAGTGCCGCAACATATATTCTTCACGTTAAATCTTTGTTTCACTGTATGATAGCTTCCTTGGGCAACATGGAGAGGCAAACAAAAAAACATCTGGCAAAACTTCTGAAAAGACAAATTAATTTGGTGGTTAAAAATGAAGGCAAATTGAGCTTTTATAGACTAGCAGGCATCTGTACTTTCCTTGAACTGTGAAGGATAATAGCATCTTATGGAAATCATCAATGGATAAATGTTTAGAAACCATAGAATGGACTATATACTGTTAAATTAATTCTATTTGTACATCTTAGCAAAATAGAAAATTTCCACTTGGTGATAAAAAGTGTTTCCTAGAGTGATTTCCTGCCATTGGAACTGCTACGTCAAAGGTTCTGCGCATTTTCAACATTTGAAAGTACGGCCAAGTGATTCCCACCAGCAGAAGGACTATTTCCCAATACTTTCATTGTCATTAACGAGTTATTTTTAATTTGATAACAAAAAACATAACAAAAAATCCCCCAAACTCTCATTTTTATTTTAAGCTGTGTTTGTTTTTGTGCTTAAAAGTGCAGGTCGACATTTTATTCTTTTGTTTGTTTATTTTTGTTGACATGAGTAATTCTTTTTCTGTGACCTACTGGTTCATGTCCTTTGCTCTGTTATTGTGTTCTCATGTCATCGTGTTGCAGTTAAGAAAATGATCTTTGGAGTCCTACCTGCCTTAAATTAAAAGGGTCCAATAGCTGCCACTGACCTGCTATGTGACCCGGGGCAGGTTCCTACCCTTTCTAGCCTCAGTTTGCTCATCTGTGGAATGAGAATAATGATCGTGTCCCTTCATTGCAATCCTGCCACGTGCAGTACCTGGCAGTGAGTCAGTGCTCAACCTCCTTCATTTTAATGCTTGAATACTCATTTAATCCCTCTACTTCTCTGAGCATGTTCCTACTCCATATAAAGTGACGGGCTGTCCTCATTTAGCCTGTGTTTATACCCTTTAATTTCCTGCACTACCACGTATGTCATGTGCCGTTGAGCCGGCTCCATCCCTGGAGACCCTATGAACGAGTGATGTCCATATTAATTCATTTATCTGACAAATATTTGGGGGTAGCTTCTATGGGTCAGGGATTAGGAGTTGCGAAAGCAACAACGAACAAAATTGATATTATATCTCCATCATGAAGTTGACACTGTGTGTGGTGTGTGTGTGTGTGCGTGTGTGCGTGTGTTTGTGTGTGTAGGGAACAGAACATAGCCAGGTGAGAGACAAATAAAGCTCTAAGTTGCACCAAATGCTATGTAGAAAATCACTAGGGTCTCATACAGAGAATAAAAAGGGAACTTATTTTAGATAACATGAGGAGGGAGGGACTTTTAGAGGTAGAAAAGTTTTATGATGTGACCTGAAGGTTGGAAAAGAAATAGCCATGCTAAAGTGTTTCAGTGCACAAACAGTGGCATGTGCAAAGGCCCTGTGACAAGAAAGAGCTTCATGTGTTCAAGAACTTAGAAAAAGACCAGCCTGGAGGAAGGGAGGTGGGAGTGGGAATTTGGCAGTGGTGTGGAGGGTGGATCAGAGGTGGGACTATGGAACAAGGCAGGGGCCAGAGCATGGGGGTGGCTTCTGATTCTTATTCTAAATGAAAAGGAAGGATACTGCATAACTTTGAGCAAAGGAGGGACATACCTGATTCATGTTGTAAAAAGCTCTCTCAAGGACTGGATAGCAAAGGAAGAGCTCAAAAAAGAGGCCGAGAGGCGTTGTGGCTTAGACCAACATATTGCTGGAGGAGATGAAAATCACAAGAATTTCATTTAGTAAGAAGCTGCAAAATAAGTTATTTATGTTTCCATCCCATGCTATAAGTTAGGATCATTTTTTAACACTGGCTGTCATTAAAAGTCATTCAGTGCTCTGACAGGTGGGTTTTCAGGCCATAGCAGATACGCTGACTCCTTAACCAGTAGAGTCTTGTGTCCTCAAGACAAACTCACTTCTCCAGGAAAAGTTCCAGTTGCCCAGGAAATGATGTTTAAGATGTGAGACTGTGAACTTCCTGCAGCCATTAAGTTGATCAGCTTTGCCCAGTCTTGAGACTCCCCGCTGGGAGAAACAGATTTCGAAAAAGCCAACTCAGTTCCAGCACACAGTGTCTGTCTCTTCCCTCGATCCTGGTGAAAAAATCCTGACCTCAGAAGAACAGCAAACAGCAAAAAATAACACCATGAGGGTGAGGTAACAAAATAGGTTCTAGCTCTCAAGACTGCCAACCTTATTCCACTTTGTATATGTTTTCTGTTCAAATACATTGCTCTTCTGGTTTATATTTCACTGATTTGTCTGCTGCTTCCCAGAACACCCTTTTCCATCATCCCTGCACATTCCATATACATCTTCTTAGGGTTTACAGCTTCTCGTGTGCACTGCATGAAAACTCCTTGGGAACAGGAATGATCTGTTTTCCTATGTGACTTCATCTTCCTCACTGCGTATCAGTCAAATGCCCTTTTTGCCAACTTATTTGCATGACCTATCCTATTTAAATTTCAGTTGTTTCCTCTTACATGTAAGATGTAGGGGGGAAAAAAAAGACAAAAAATGAAGGTTCATTTCTAAGACTAGAGTTGAGAGATGGATCAGAAAGGATTCGTTTGGCCTCAAACGTTCCTCTTACCTGTGCACAAAGCTCGGAGAAGGCAGATGATGACATCACAATTATAAACATTTGACAAAATCCAACACCCTTTCATGGTAAAAGTGATCAACAAATTGCGTCTAGAAGGAACATGCCTTGACATAATAAAGGCCATGTATGAAAGCTCACAGATAACACTGGGGACGCAGTGGACGACGCTGTTCCTCTGACATCAGAAACAATACAAGGACGCCCAATGTCACTACTCCTCTTCAACACAGTGCTGGCAGTCCTAGCCCGAGCAGTTAGGCCGAGAAATAAAGGCATGTAAAATCAATAAAAGGCATATAAATAGGAAAGGAAGAACTAAAATTGTGTCTGCTTGCAGATGAGATGATGTTATATAAAGAAAGCCCTAAAGACTCCACCAAAAAACTGTTAGAATTAAATGAATTCAGTCCAGTTGCAGGATATATAGTCAACATGCAAAAATCAGTTGCATTTCTAAATACTAACAACAAACTATATGAAAAAGAAATAAAGGAAACAATTCTATTTACAATAGCATAAAAACAGTAAAATACTTAGGAACGAATTTAACCAAGAAGCTGAAAAATCTGTTTACTAAAAACTGTGACATTGATGAAAGAAATTAAAGTCACAAATAAATGGAAAGATATCTTGTGTTCTGTGAATTGGGTGAATTAATATTGTTAAAATGCCCATACTACTGAAGGAAATCTATATATTTAATAAAATCTCTATCAAAATTCAAATGGCAATTTTCACAGATTAGGAAAAAAAATTTCTAAAATGTATATGGAAACATAAAAGACCCAGAATAGCCAAAGCAATCTTGAGAAAGAAGAGCAAAGCTGGAGGCATCACACTTACTGATTTTAAATTATACTACAAAACTATAATAATCAAAACAGTATGCCATAAAAACAGACAGACCAATGGAACAGAATCAAGAGCCCAGCAAAAAACCCACGCGTGTACCATCAACTAATAGTTGAAAAGGGACCCAAGACTATTCAATGGGGAAAGGAATGTTTTTTCAATAAAACTGGATGTCCACATGTAAAATAGTGAAATTGGAACTTTGCCTTAAACCACTCACAGAAATTAACTTGAATTAAATGAAAGACTTAAATGACGCCCCCACCGCGGGGGAGCCCAGGCGGAGCGGGGGTGCCGGGCGACCCCCCCCACCGCAGGGGAACCCAGATGGAGCGGGGGAGCCAGGAGACACCCCCACCGCGGGGGAGCCCAGGCGGAGCAGGGGTGCCGGGCGACCCCCCCACCACGGGGGAACCCAGGTGGAGCGGGGGAGCCAGGAGACGCCCCCACCGCGGGGGAGCCCAGGCGGAGCGGAGGTGCCGGGCGACCCCCCCCACCGCGGGGGAACCCAGGCGGAGCGGGGGTGCCGGGCGACCCCCCCCACCGCGGGGGAGCCCAGGTGGAGCGGGGGAGCCGGGCGACCCCCCACTGCGGGGGCACCCAGGCGGAGCAAGGGAGCCGGGCGACCCCCCCACCAGCGGAGGAAGCCGGCAACACACAGGAGAACTGAGCAAACTGAACAACGAAATTGACCCAGAGACATGGAGGGTGGAGTACGGGATGACGGGCCTCAGAGGAGGGGGGGAGGCGGGGGAAAGAGATAAATCACAGAGCCTATGTGCATGGGTGCATAACCAATGGACATGGACAACAGGGATGGGGAGGAGGAGAAGGGGAGGGGGAGGAGGGTGTCAATGGGGGGAAAAAAAGGAAAAACATCTGTAACAAAAACAAATTAATAATAAAATAAATTATAAAAATAAAATAAAAAATAAAAAGACTTAAATGAAAGACTTGAAACTGTGAAACTAGAAGAAAACACCTGGATTATGTATGTGTGTGTAAAGTGAATAAGTTCTGGTCTGATACCCAGTCTGGTGTCCTAGATACAGGTTGCCAGAGTTGGGAGATGAGGTTGACAAAATGGATGAAGAGAGTCAAAAGGTACAAACTTCCAGGTATAAGATAAATAAGTCATGGGGATGTAATGTACAGCATGGCAACTATAGTTAATATTAACTGCATAGTTGAAATTCGCAAAGAAATTAGATCTTAAAAGTTCTTATCACAAGCCTGGCCAGTGTGGCTCAGTGGATTGAGTGTCATCCCATGGACTGAGAGGTCCTGGTTGGATTCCCAGTCGGGGCACATGCCCAGGTTGTGGGCTTGATCTCCAGTAGGGGGCGTGCGGGAGGCAGCTGATAGATGTTTCTTTCTCACATAGATGTTTCTATCTCTCCCTTCCTCTCTCTCTAAAAATCAATTAAAACATTTTTTTTAAAACCTTCTCATCACAAGACGAAGAATTCTATAACTTATACAAGGTGGGGCAAAAGTTGGTTTACCATTGTTTGTATGGAAAATGATACAATAATTAATAAATAATAATGCAAGAATAAACTCTGTGTTTTGCATACTCACAACTGTAAACCTACTTTTGCCCCACCCTGTATACATCTTGGTGACTATAGTTAACAATACTGTATTATATATGTGAAAGTTGCTAAGAGTAAGTCTCAAATGTTCTTACTACAAGAAAAAAAAAATCGTAGTTACGTGAGGTAATGGAGGTGTTCACCAACCTGATTGTGGTAATCATTTTGCAATATATCTGTGTATCAAATCGTCACGTTGACCTTAAACTTACATAATGGTGTATGTTGGTTATATTTCAATATAGCTGAAAGGAAAATTGAATGTTTATACAAAGGCTTATTGATCTATTGAAATAAATAAATTCATCTTTCTTTGTATAATGTACCATAAAGCAGTAAGTTACAGATTGGAGTTTGAGCCAGAGCTCGAGGTGGTGAGTGTCCTACTGAAGGAAGCAAGCCTGTGGCCCCAGTGTGGGTCACACGTTAGGACAGAGACAGTATAAAGCTTTGAGGGGACATCTTCAACCAGCAGCGTTGGAGAAGTCAGGAACAGTGAATAACAGAACAACAGGTCATCCTCCCTATGATCTTTCATTTCTTCATGTATCTTTGCCTTCTTTATTCTATAGAAAGGATTTAGAAAACTTACGACTTCCGTGAGGGTAGAGATCAGGCGGGTATTTCCTCCCCATGTATCTCCAGCATTGAGAAGGAGGTTTCGAATCTAGTGGGTACCCGGTTACTACTCCACAGATGGGAGAGTAGGTAGGAATGTGGGTGGATGGAACACATAAAACAGAAAAGGTAACACAAACGGGGGGTCAGTTGGAAGGAAAAAGGGACACCACAGGCAGGGATATAAACTTAGAGCCAAGAAACACCTAAGCTCTCAGGTGTCTGAGCCCTCTGCTTGAGGACAGCCGTGCAAGGGAGCCCTGGACAGCCATAAGATTCACAGTCTGTGGGACTGAACCATAACAGTTGCTTAGGATAAAATACAACTCTTACTGATTGAAGACAAGACGTAAATTTCCCCCTGGAATTCCTCTCAAAGAAGATAATGGTCTCCCAGTTCCTCCAGGGCTTTCACTCGCCTTCCTGCCGCATCCGCTGAGGTTACTGCTCATTGATGCCAAAACAGTGGTCCTCACCCCGGGGGCTGCTCCCACAGTGGGAGCTCCAGGTCTTGGGAGCACTGGAACCCCTGGAGCGGGCAGAGGTTGGTGTCCAGGAAGTGAGCTCTATAGATTACCAAACCCCACAGATTATTCTGCTACACCAGCCCCTCCCCCCACTCAGTACCATGTCCCTCCCTGTCTGCCTCTTGGAGAACCACAGGTCAGTGGAATTGACACTGTCCTCAACAATATCCTTGCAGTTGTCTGATGAGGCCTTGACTTTCTTACTAACAGTAAGTCCCAGAAGGGCTGGGTGAGGTGACCGCAGAAACTGCTATCTCGGACTAATTTGTAGGCACAGGGAGGATTGGTTGGCAAAACAGAAGTGACAAAACCTTGGGAGAAAACAACTGTGCTGGCTGAGAATCCACAACAGCCTGGGTTTTGATGAGTCTGAGAATGACAGAGGCAGAATTCCCCAGTGCCAATCGGTGACCTGTGACCTGCGGCCGGCTGACTGCAGGGTGGGCCAGGGGGACCACTCTCCCCAGTCAGGCTGCCCTGACTATGCGGCTCTGCCCCGACCCCAGGGACGACGCACAAGGACCACCTGTGGGCCAAGGCCAAGCCGGTTCAGTTCCCTGATCTGCGCCCTTGGGTAGGTGATGGAAGGAGGCAAAGAAAGACAAATTCAGTGGTGAGGAACATCAGGGAAAAATGAACTTTTCTCTCGGGTCCAGAGAAAGGCAGGCCTAGTCATTCTTTTCCTGCACATTTTCTCCTTAGGGTCCTGGCAAGAAGCACCATCCGACGTTCCCTCTTGGAATGAACCTCACCACACGTTCTTTGCAGCGTGAATTCCCCCCTAACCCTGATCATTTTACTTTATTTGTAACATTTGACTTCAACCCTGCCATGGGGGTGCCATGGGGGTGCTACTCCGCTAATCAACGGGGTGTAGAAAGGTCAAGTGACTCACCCAAGGCCTCCCAGCCATTCGGAAAAGACCCAGATTCTAAAACAAGGTGTGTCCAGTTCTCAGCTCTGACCTGTGTCCACTCTGTTCTGCTAACCCGTCTACCCCGCCATCTCTGTGTTCCATGAAATGGTGCCATCTGTCCAAACTGTCACAAAGCATGGCAGTTGCTTGCATAGCAGTTGCCGTGGCACTATTTTAAGGTGTAGTCTTTGCCCTACGAGGACACTTCTGAGTAACTGAGGCAGGCAGTCATTTAAAATACGGTTGGCTTCCACCTGGGATCAAGGCGCGGCACCTCGGGAAAGCATCAGTATACGTGAGCATGCACCTGTGGGAGGCCGCGGTGAGTGACACGGTCCGGTCCCTGAAGCTGAGCCGGGAATAACAAAGACCAGAGCGTGTCACCCCTCGGACTCTCCCTGTCTCATCACTGAGCTTCGGTGTGAAACGAAACCAAGGGAACCGAGGACAGGGAAAAGGAACTTCAGCTGATGGACAGCCTATCAGTCTAGAGAAATAGGAACGTGTTCAGCATGAAACAGGTAATGAAAGAAAGAGCTTTCATTCTGAAAATTCAAGTACGTCCCTTGCTGACTTTTTTTGACTTCCAAAATGTGTGAAAAGAAATGGAGAGCAAGTAGGAGACTGATCTTCATTAGCCGTCTCCTGCCTGCCGGGCACTGAAATGGGCACAGCGCCTCGTTCTGTCCTCGCATCACCTTTCTGTTTGGAGGGAGAAACTGACTTAATTCAAGTAAACAAGTCATTACGATGACTGAAAACTGTACAGAGTGCTACGAAGGAGACCAGTGAGGTGACGGGAGGGAGGGTGACTGGGGGAAGGGGCTTAGCCATGCCAAGTAGGAGGTGAGGAACATCCCCGGGTGTGGGAACGGTGGATGCCAAGACCCCAGAGCCAAGGAGTTGGTCATGTTTGCAGACCTTCCAGAGCCTCTCTGCTGCGATTAGGAGTTTGGAACATATCCCCAGTGCACCAGGAAGACACTGGGGGTTCTAAGCTTGGGAGTGGCATGTCCCCTGATGTTACAGGAGAATAACTATCACCATCCAATTTGTGGAACTATTCGTTTCCCCTTTATGTAAGAGATTTCCTGATCTGGTTTTGCTTAATTTAACAGCCTTACACATGGGAGCTTCATGGTATTGAATCTGTAAGCCTTCTTAGAATAAGGGGCACACCTTGGTCTCTCTAGGTCTTGAGAGGGCACAGGACACAGGGTCCTCTCAGCCATACCAATCCCTAGGTCTCCCAGCGGCCGGCATCCTGAAGCTTGGAGACGTTTGTTTCAAGGGCCGTAGTGTCAGCAGAAGGGGATTTTTATGGTATTGCCAATCCACGGTGTTTTGAGGGCGGACTCTGTGCCACTCACTGCACTGGATTCTGTGGACTCAAAAGTGAATGAGGAGTCCGGCCAGTGTGGCTCAGTGGTTGAGCGTCGACCCATGCATCAAGAGGTCGCCGGATCGATTCCTGGTCAGCACACATGCCCAGGTTGTGGGCCTAATCCCCAGGGGGGCATGCAGGAGGCGGCCAATCGATGTTCTCTCTCATCGATGTTTCTCTCTCTCCCTCTTACTTCCTCTCTCTCTAAAATCAATAAAGGAAAAAAATTTTTTTTAAAAAAGTGAATGAGGTGGGGTGCTGTCCATCTGTCCATTCCATTCCTGCTCCTTTCAACATGGTCATTCGAAGGCTTCATGACATGATGTGTGTCATAAGTACCACAGTGATGCCTGTTTTGTCTCAGGGCTCCTGATGTCTCCTTGTTCCTCCAGGTTGAGGACTCATTCCCGATGGGATTTCTGGCCCTGATCATGTCGGAGAATGGGCGTGCAAATGAACTTTTGAATTTCTCTCTCCATTGGGCAAGCACTTCAGATGAGCGAGCCCATTTTGTTTTTGAGTAATTTATGGTGCAGAATACAAGAAGAATATAAGACAGAGGTTTTTAACCTGGGATCAGCAGTGCTCAGAGAATCCAGGTCTGGGCTTTGGTGGAGGAGATGCCCCGAACCTCATGGATCTTAACTGAAATTGCAAATGTACAGCCTTGGGCATTTTCTTGTTGGGAGAAAGTACACAGATGGATAGCCCTTGCCAAGTTCTCAGTGATCTCAACGAGTCTCCGAAGGTTAACAGAAGTTGGCATTGCTATACCTCTGATTGTGTTAGGAACTGTCAATCCCTTTGTCCCTTCTAAATACAAATATCAGTGATGACTCATCCACACCTCCCCTAGGAACAGTCCTCTTCTTCACCCTCAAAAATCTATTTCCTCTTCAAACAAACCTCTGGGCAGTGTGCGGGGGCATCTATGGATAGGAGACTGGACTTTCTTCAGTTCACCTTGGTTAGTTTTACTGAAGAAGACTGATCTGAAACACAAGTGGAATCAACGCTAACTGACTGGAATTCATTGCTTCGGACCTGTCTTTTCACCCATTGTCTCATTTGCTGTTAATCACAGTGAGTGGGCTGGGTGGGCAGCAGTGTGTTGTCGGCAGAAAGCACAGCTCAGAGGGTTTAACTAGCTGACTCAGGTCACTGCTCCAGTAAGTGTGGAGATGGACCCACCTGGAGCCCAGGTGTCCTGCTCCTGGCCGTTTTATAGGGAGTCAGGATTTGTTTGCACAGCTAGGGTAAGGCACACAGACACGGAATGAGTGTCGTGAAGAAACAGGTTTGTTATGCTCACAGTGCCCTGGAAGCAGGAGGCAGCACCAAGGCCAGATGTGGGCAGAGGGGACGGGGTCAGTGGGCTGAAGACTTCGTTGTGGTTTTCCTGAGAAGAAAGACACAAAGCGGGTAGGCAGGTTTAGGGTTGAATATTCTCAGTGGGCTCTGGGCTGGAGGGGCTGTCCCTAGTTAGCCGGCACCAGGCCCTGGGTGATTAGGACAGGGGATAGTGGCCCAAGCTGTGAGCACCTGATCAGAGGAGGTGGCGGGAGGCTTGGGCTCTGGATCGGTTGGTTTGTAAATCCAGGTGTACTTGCAGTCAGGTTGTATACTATCTCCAGGAATTAGCCAACCCTGGGAGGGGCAGTCCCTCCAGGGCAGCAAGGAGCCAGAGAGCAGAGCATCAGAAACACAGGAAACAAAAAGACATAGTCAACACTCTGGTTCTGTTCCCGGAATGAATTTTATCACCCACCGTCGCGGGCGTTTGCAGCTTGTCTCCTTCCGGATCCATGAAGCGGTGTGGAATCGCCTCTGTTTCGCGTGCTAACCCAGGTCACAGTCTCTGGGTGACCCAGAGACACCTGTCTCCTTCAACTTCACAAAACACATGTCCAGGCAACTGGACTCCCATCCCCTGGCTGGGAGATGACGCATGCTGATTTTTTCTGATTTGGGCTATTTTCCATACCACATGTGAGGTAGCAGGGATGGTGCTTGAGAGGAAGGAGATTTTACAGACTCGTAGAGCATCCCCCAGATGACAGTTCATTTTTCATAATGATCTATGATATTCATTTTTGAAATTTTATTACTTTGGTAATTTAATTCAATTTTCCCCATTTCATCGCTGCTCGGGCAGCGTTACCTCATTTGCCCACCTCACCCTCTGGATGAGGATGTTTCTTCTATCATGAGCGTGGTGCTTCCGTATTAGAGCAGCAACTCAGCTGGTGCCGACCCGCCCTGAGCCCCTCTGCTCCCGTGTTCACGAAGACACGCCGTGGCAGTGACTTAGGAAGCGTTCTGGTGAGTCATCCACCCCCAGCCCCCTCTCCTGCTTGGAGAGCGAAGATTTTACTCAGAAGTGTTTCCCTGCATCAGCAAGCACAGGAATGAGCGAGGGATAACGGACGTGGGTTAGGGATATCTTTTGGAAGATACAGATGAAGAATTATTGAGTAACCTCATCTTGACTTTAAAACATAAAGACATCAGGAGAGCGCTCTCTGCAGCTGAAGGCAGGCACGACGTTTGAGAACTCCAGGCGGCGTTTCTGGGAGGAGCTGGGTCGGGCAGGAGGTCCGAGGGACACGAGCAGGTGAGAAGGCCTGCAGGTGCGTCCACGTGCTTCCTTCCAGAACTGCCACTCGCCTGCGTTCACATTCGGAAACCATGGATGTGGGTACCTGGAGGCAATGGATGACTCTTTTAGAAGATGTCTACCTATAATCCATATAACCTGCAGGTTTTTAAAGGTAGACATACTGGATTTACAGTTACATGTTATTTAAAAATAGGAAATAGCCCTGGCCAGTTTGGCTCAGCGGTTAGAGCGTCAGCCTGCGGTTCAGAGAGACCCGGGTTCGGTTCCCGCTAAGGGCATGTACTTCGGTTGCAGTTTGTCCCCGGCCCTGGTTGGTCGTGCTGGTGGCAGTCACTCGATGTGTCCCTTTCACGTCAATGTTTTTCTCTCTCTTCCTCTCTCTCCCTCCCACTCTATCTGAACAAAAAATGAAAAAAATGTCCTTGGGGGAGGATTAAAAAAAATAAATAAAATAAAAAATAGGAGATAGCTTTCTTTTCCCTATAAAAGTAAAGACTGTGTTCCGAGGCTCCCTGGTGCCCTGTCCCCAGGCCCTTTCCCCTGTGTCTGCGGGGCGAGAGGGAGTCATTGTAATCTCAAGACGCTGTGCTCCGGGTGTGCACGCCAGCTCAGCAGCGACAGGCTTTCGGGTTCAGGTCGGCCCTGCCCTCCTGGCCCAGTCTGGTCAGTGGCTGATGTTCCTGCCTGTTGGATTGGCACAAGCTTCTTTAAAGATGTCATCTGGGTCCAGTCCCTCTCGTTTTGCTTTTAACCACCCACTGGGTTGTAAACTCGTTGACGTTCAGCCTCAGTCCTCAGCGGTCGATAGAAACACCTTCACTGGAAACGGCTCCCATGATTTCTTCATCCCCAGTCCTGCTGTCCTTTGCTCGGGCCTCGTCGTCGTGGGATTTTTGTTCTTAGGTGTTCAGCACAGACCACCTGCATCAGACCCACCAGGGGAACTCCTTAACAAGTCTAGATCCCTGGGCTTATTATAGGAATCTCTGGAGGCGGGTGCTGGGGCTCCGCCTTTCCCATGTGAGTCAAAGCTCCTACTGGTTCTGATGACCAGTGAAGTCTGACAAGTCTCACACCTGGCCGAGCCGCCTCTGTCTCACCTGGAGCGTTTCAGTGGCCTCCCACTCACCATCTCCCTTTCTACCCTTATCTCCCCATGGCTGTGGTTCTCACACTTGGCTGCACGTTGCAACCTCCATAAGGAGATTAAAAGTGGGGCCCTGCCTGACTCAGTTGATCTTGGATGGGACCTGAGCATTCAGAATTATATCATCACAGGAAGATCAGGTGGGCAGCCGGGATGAGCACGACAATCCATGGCCCACTGTCCACACTGCAGACAGAATGCTCTTTTCCGATTTTATATGTAGCTCATGTCAGCCTTCTACTCAGTCCCCCTGGGGCTTCTTTTTTTTTTTTTTTTTTTTTTTTGCTGAAACAAAACAAAACAACAACAACAAACTCTGTAACAGTGGCCACAAAGGCTCACACGATTTGGCATCTGTTGTCTGTCCAACTTCATCTCCTACAACCTCTCCTAGCCGACTCCACTCCATCCCCACTGGCCTCTTCAATGTCCCCTGAGCATCCTGTCTCAAGGACTCTGCCATCTGTCCCCATCACCTGGAACATTCTTCGCCACCAGCCCGTGTCTCACTCCCCCATCATTTTGCCCAGATCCCTGCTCTAAGAACACCTACCAGGAGGCCTTTCCTCCGTCCTCCTAAACCAGCAGCCCGTTCCCCTCCATCCCCTTACCCCGTTTCATTTTCATCGTAAGCAGTGACTCCGACAAATAAACACACGTTCTATGTGAATTTGCCATTTATGATCTGTTTCACTCTCATGAAAATCTAAACTCCCCGAGGACAGAGAGTTTGTTTTATTTATGCATCATATCCTCAACACCAAGAATGGTCCCTGGCGCAGAGTAGGTGCTTGGAAGTTACTTGTGATGGGTAGTGAACGGCTGGCTGCTCTTGGACTGTCTCAGAAGCGCGGGTGTGGTGCTTTCCCATTCACGCCTAGGGACCCGTGTGAGTGGCAGCGGCCTATTCTCTGGCTGTGCAATGAATTGCCCCTTACAGTCCACTGGCAGCTACTTTCCTTCCCCTATTTTAATGGTTGCAGAAAGGTGAGAATCTGACTCATGGTCTGTGCAAACTCAGACTACCTACGTTCACCAAAGGTTGAAAGGGAGATGCCCCTCCAGGTTTTTGCTGGGAATTGCATCTCTGTGAGTAAGAAGCATAAATCTGGTTTTTGGCAAAACTGGATTGTTTTTGTTTTGTTTCATTTGGGAAATTTTATACTAAGTAGATTAAGTTAAGTGACTTTGAACTTTGAAATGTCCACATCTTAACATTTTATTAAGCCTAATTGGGTTTGTAGAACATTTAAAGACATCCAAACTTAAATGGAAGATCAAAATGAAGTAATAGGTTGACGCAGAATTTTTTCCACCCGCCTTTGTGTGCCGTTAATGAGAGCGGTGCCTGCGTGCCTGCGGACCACGAGCGCAGAGACCTGGCTTTCGGGGGACTTTGGTGTGTCCTGAGGACTGCCCTGGTCTGAACTACACCAGACGCCTTCTCCTGATCGTCCGCGCCCTGCACCTGGCGTCCGGGACCACCTCCGTCTGCCCCGCCAAGGCACCTTGCCACATCAGGGAAGTAGCTGGACTCAAGGCAGGTTTGCGAAAGTTTATTTGATGTCACTTCCTAGGGAAGAAATGTCCAATCCTTGGAAAGAAAATCCATCCGGTCATCGGATCCATTGGGGATGGAAATGAGGATCAATTTGAGCCTGTTACTCAGAGGTGTTACACTCGATTGATTGAGCCGGGGAGTAGAGCGGCCCACCCGGGAAGACGCGAGGCCAGGTTTAATTTCCACGCAGTGTCTCTCCTGTGCTTGCTTTGCGCTGCTGAGTAATGCTTCCCATGTCCTCACGGAGCGGTTCTGGAGGAGTGGCCTCAGGGCTCCTTTGCATTTTAAGGGATCCTTAATTATTAAAGCAATATTTGTTCATTTGTAAAAACATTCAAATGAAATGGAAATGTCCGAAATAATAAGGGTAAGTCCCTTTTTAAAACAAATAGGATTCTGTGCTACCCAATACGCGGCAGCTTGCTTCCCCCCTTACCAATTCATAATGGATGTCTTTCTGCGTGAGTTCACGGCGGCATGGTGCTCCCCTGCGTGGCTGTACTACAGGCTTTTAGCCAGGCAGCTGGCAAGAGACACTCAAGATTGAACAGTTTTCCACCGTTACAAAGAATGAAGCTGAGCCTCCTTGTACCTGCATCCTCTTTGTGTATCTGTGGAAACGTGTAACACTGAACTGCAGGCCTTTAAGAAGGCAGAGTGCCGCATGCTCCTACCCCTTCCCGCCAGCTTTGTTCCCAGCGTGGCCCACATAGGCATTTTATTTGTTTTCCTGGCTATACGATAAATGCCTTGAGGTAGAATTACTGGTTCTAAAATAAAATTGCAATTATAAAATGCTATGAGTACTGTTAAATTGCCCTTCAAAATATTTATTTTCATTAAATCTCTTTTTTGTTGTTGCCAGTAGAAAGGCATTATTGTGAGAAACCCAGGGTGTGAACCCAGTATCATTTGATTATGTTTATTTTATAGGCAGAGATGCAACGAGTCATTTCCAAGACGTTTCTACTCCGATAAGGAGGACACTGGGAGCCAAGGACCGCACATACGTGGAAATATTAAAGATGATTCTGATTTTCTTTCACAAACCACCAAAACAAATATAATGCTCTACACCCCTTAGCACATACCTGACCCAGGGGAGGGTGCTGGCTGTGGAAGCCAGTGTGGTGGTGTAGGGGTGTGGGCTGGTTTTCATTACTGTGATTATTGTCAGCACAATTATTCTTGAGCAATCATGTCTGGTCTGAAGTTTGGCACACTCCGACTGCTTTTCCAAATGGGTTGCCATCTTTTAAAATCAGGAATTACAGAAGTTTTGCCAGTGATTCACGGCATTGTTCTGGGGCTTTAACCGTGCCTCCGAGAGAACTCAGTTTATCCTGTGGTTCTCCGTCTGGATGGCAGAGGGGGTTTGGCACGCGCACCTTGACTCAAAACCAAGTGGGTTGCTTTGTGCCGGGTCTTTTTGCTTTGCCTATGAGACAGACTCCTAGCTCCATTTCCTCGGAGCCGTCTAGTATGCCTTCTGCTCGGTTAAGAGCCAGTGGGCATGCAGGTCTTTACCAATCTAGTGTTTCCCCTTTAAATTGGAAATGAAAGGTAAAGTGTTGGAAAACAGCATGGGTCTGATCTCAAGAGCCTGGATTCCAATCCTGTCTCCAGTGGGTGCTGGCTCTGGACCTGGGAGCTGGTTGGGGATTTCCATATTGGCAGAACCAGCGTCTCCAGGAGGTTAAAATGAGACCCCAGTGTTATCTTGAGGTCTTTGAAATCAGAGAGACCTCTGATTAGATCAGGACTTGAAATTAATCAAATCAGTTAATTTCAGTGGGCCTCAGTTTTCCCTAAATCAGATATTGTCAGCTAAATGCCAACAATGGCCAGATAGGAAAAGTGAGCAGGAGAGAGCTCTGTGATGGAGGGTCAGTGGCAACCACTTTGGCTTTATGAGGCTGAATCTTCTCTCCCCCACCCCTAACCGAGAGAAGCCAGAATCTCCCAATTTAAAAAATAATTCCTTCCTTCCAGTGGGAACAGTGTGAAAAGAGCCAGGACAGTGAAGAGGGGCCACGGCTTTGCCCCTCCTCCCCCGGGATGCCCCCGCAGGAGCTGAGCTGGAGGGAGCGACTGCCTTACCAACCAGAAACGAGGACAGACTAAGGCTACACAATCATTATGTGCATCTTTAAACATCTTTTTAGTTGGAAATCAACCATTACCTAAAAACTACTGGAGGGGGTCAATGGGGAAAAAAGGGGGACATCTGTAATACTTTCAACAAGAAAAAAAAGATAAAAATAAAAACTACTCTTCAAGTTATAATTCCCAGATAAGAGGACATGCCTAATTAGAACAAAATCTTCATTTTTGAGTATCCGTATATTTTTACGCATTCATGTCTTGACTTGTCATCTTCCAAGTGCTGTGCTCCATCAGGTCCCAGCCAGGGGCAAGGGACGTGGCTGGGAAAGCCTGTGGTGTCCCCTGTAAAGCACTGTTCACCCACTGCCGTGTCCTCACTTAGCCCAGTCTCAGAGGTGACCGAAGGCTGGCCTCGGCCTGCCAGAAGAGTTTTATTTGGACTGTGTAGTGTTGACCCACGTATCATTTTACATTTAAATGAAGCGGCTTTAACCCTTTTAATTCCTTATCTTTCTTCCCTCTAACCCTCAAGTGCCACTTTGGGAAGGGCGTTGTGGTTTATTTCAAAGAATTCTGACTATTTCACTTAGCGTAGTACCTACATCCGTGTTGCTGCGAATGGCAAGATGTCATTCTTTCATGGCTGACGAGTGTTCCATTCCCTCTCTGTGTCCACATCTGACCCCTCTCTGTCCACATCGTATCTCCTGTGTCCACTCACCGGTCGATGGACACCTGGGTGGCTTCCACATGTTGGCTATTGTAAGCAGTGCTGCAGTGATAGAGGGGTACATACAGGTGGGCCAAAGGAGGTTTACGGTGTTCCTATGGAAAGTAATACAATACTTAATAAATAATAATATTAGAATAAACTCTGTGTTTCGTGTACTCACAACTGTAAACCTACTTTTGCCCCACACTGTATATCTTTTCAAATGAATGTTTTTGTTTTCTTTAGCTAGATACCCAGATGTGGAATTTCTGGGTTGTATGGTAGTTGTATTTTTAATTTTTTGAGGAACCTCTGTATTCATAGCGGCTGCAATCCCACCAACACTGCACAAGGGCTCCCTTTTCTGTCCCTCGCCTCCAAATGCTGTATGATTTCCCTTACGTGTCAAGTCTAAAACACAAAACAAACCAACAAATAAAACAAACAGAAACAGACTCTTAGCTACAGAGAACACACTGCTGGTTGCCGGCAGGAAGGGGCGTGGGAGGACGGTGGGAAGCGTGAAAGTCAGTAAGGGTACGGACCTCCAGTTTAAAGAAAGAAGTCACGGGGACGTCATGTACAGCATCTGGGAAACAGTCAATATTATTGTAATGATTTTGTATGGTAATAGATGGGCACTCGACCTATTGTGGTGATCACATCGTGAGGACTATAAATGTTGAATCACTATGAAACCAATATATATTGTATGTCAACTCTAATAAAAACAAACAAACAACAGTGCATTCTGGCCTCGCGACAGAGGGTTCGGAAAGCAGTAAGAGTAACAGAGCCGAGGTCTGACGTGTGCTCTCCGCTCCTCAGGGGGCCTTGAGAGGGTCTCCCCCAGTCTCCTGGCCGCAGGCTGTGCCTCCTGTCGGTCATTTACCTCCTCAAACCCAGCCCGAGACCGCAGATGGCCAGAGAGCCCTGCAGCCTGTCCTCACCACTGGGGGGAAATGCTGAGGGTCTTTCAGTGGCGTTTTTATTCCCCAGAAGAGCACACTCTGCATTTCCTGTGCGGATTTGGTCCAGACCTGGATGCTCGCCGTCCATATGTGCGCAGCACAGCCGGGCCCGGGATGCCGCCCGTCTCCCCTTTCCCGTGATTACCCTCTGCCGCGAGCTGCACACCGCAAACAACCGCCACCAGTGCCATATGGCGGAAAAGATCAAAGGCCCCAGTTCTGAATATATTTCAAGCTGACTGTACTTCAAATGTTTTAAATATGTTGCTCCAGATGGGAAGCGTGGAGCATTAACGAGGTGAACCACATGTGTGCGAGCCGTGGTGTGGTGTGTGCGGGACAGTGAGAAGGGAATGCCACTGACCGTGCGTTTGCCTTCCTCGCAGGTGCGCATCTTCACCTACCTCATCGGACGGGAGGCGGCCTTTGCAGACAACCTCAAGTGGATGGCCTGCGCCAACAAAGGTGGGTCCCTCCGACGTGCGGCTCTGCACGCCTCCTCCTTGATGCAGACATCAAGGTAGTCGTGAGGAGGCGGAGAATTCTAGGAGAAGGCTGGCATTCTGAGATAAGGTCTGGGTGTTCCTAAATGGTTTTTGATAAGCTCGTAGCAACTTCTCCCAAAATATGCATGTAAAGTTTGAGGACAAAGTCAAGTGGAGTGACTGAGCCTCTTTGCCCTATGCTTAGTGGCTGAGTGACTGGGAGCATCACTGGGGCGGAGCCCTGTACTGTGCTCACTCAGCATCCCCAGCCGCCCTGAGACCCTGTGGGGCCTCCACACTGGTTCTGGCCAGTAGTCTGTAAGCAAAACCAACCTGGCAGTGATGCCCATGTTCTCTTTGGCCCCTGTGAACTCTAAGCTGCATGGTGGGATAGTCATGAAGTGGAGTGACCTCATCAGCCTGGGTCCCTGAGTGACCACATGAAGCACATGCCTTCCCACTCACCCTGCCCCCTGCCGTTTGCCAGCCCACACTGCACATATAGCATGTGTGATCAAGCTTTGTGTTAAGCCACCAAGGTTTCCGGTTTGATGTGTTCCCGTGGCGTGACTTCGCCTACACAGCGAATTAAGTCAGTTAACTTGAACCTACTTTCATGTTCTAATTTTCAAAATGGAAATGGGAATAATAGTTCTTCCTTGGATTCTTATTAAATATGAGTACTAATAAAATGATGCATGTTAGGTACCTATTTCAGTACTGGGACATAGTAAGAGCATAATCATTGTTGGCTTGTCTGCATTCACAGGTTAGTTGATTAATGGCCTCCTGCTGTATGTAAGAAGCAGTGCTTGGGGAAGGCACAGGGAGGGAAGTAATAGGCCCTCCAATCTATGAAGGGTTTCTTCTCATTCTACAACTAAGAGGGCAAAACATTCGAGGCAAGTAGGTGGTAGAATCCAGATACCATGAGTCTTAACCCAGACTCCTTGAGTTTAAATCCAGCCTCCACCATCCACCAACCCTTTGCAGGGTACCAAACCTGTCTGGGTCTGAGTTACGTCACCACAGAGCAGAGGAAGTGATGATACCTGCCCCATACAGATACTGTGAGCACGCAGTGAGGCCGTGCAAGGCAAGCTGGTAGCTCAGTGCCTGGCACATCCATGCCCACAGCATTTCCTGGTCACGCTGATCTGTGCACATGGCTTATCTCCCTCCCGAGGCCACACACTCCATGAAGTAGCCTTTGACTCTGATTTCATCTTGATCACTGACAGAGCCCAGCCTCCTCCCTCACTCGGAGTGGGTGATCATTTGATGTTCCTAAAATGAGTTCATTGATGATAAATACTAATAAAGGAAGATCTGTTCTGTTGCTCATATGTCAGTATTGATGAACATCGATGGTTTGTTTTTATGTTGTCTCCTAAGCCATCCTTTATAAAAGTGTGTACCTTAGTGGAGGAAAGGGGACCCAACGAAGGCTTTGCAGTTCTCACACTAGTTTTTGTAACTTAAAATAAAGTTATTTTAGTTGCAAGCAACCAAAGTTGCTCCCTGAAATTAAAAAGAGGAGTGTTTTGGAGAGAGAAGGGAGTGACTCAGAATGCAGACTGGGAGGGAAGTTGTGTCCCAGGAGGACCAGGAGCTGGTTTCTGTTTTTCTTTCCCTTCTTGGTTTCTTGCTGCCTCCTGTGGCATTCTTCTGCTCTGTAGGTAGACCTTCTCTGCTCTGGTGTGTGCGTGTTCAGAAACACCCACCCTATGCCACGCACACCCATCTATCCGCACCACACGTATCCTGGACAGGGCATGATGCTAGAAAGGAGTTTATACCTTCCCCATCTGAGACTAATCCTCGGCTCTAAGCTCTGATTTTAAGTCCCCCACCTCCCAACCAAAAAAGACCATGACCCCCTGCTTGGGCCCGGGTGCCCCCTGCTGAATCGGGTATGGGCAGAGGTAAGTCCACAGAGAAGAAGATAGGCACTCTGAGGGGCTCAGCGTTGGGGGTGGGGGTGGGAAGTTCTCAGAGAATAGGTGCATAGCCAAGCAAACAAAGCCCTGCCTATCTTTCCCTTTGCTCGGCCTTGTCTTTAATTGTCTGCTTCTGCTTGGAACAATATTGCAAGAAAGTCTCAATTTCCTCGTTGAAGAAGTGGAGACCTGCATGGACATTTGAACATTTCCGTGAAGCTCTAAAATAACACGTTCCATGATTATTTTCGTGTATTGGCTGGCTCGCCCCACCGTAGGGATCAGTAATCTGATGATCGTGGAGTTCATGCATTCGGCTGCATTTCGGGGGACACGTGGGAGGACCATGGGCACGAGGGGATGGGAGCTGATGCACCCTATATTCTTCCGAGGAAAGAGGCCACTCTTGAAGTAATTTCTGGAACTTTGTTGACATTTGAAAATCTTGAGTGAGAAAAATGTACACTTTTCCTGTTTTTCTTTGCCCCGTTATTCTGTGGTCTTGAAAAGAAAACAAAACAAAGAAAAGGGTTCCTTTCCATTTTTTACAAATGCTGTGCTATTCTTGCCACACCAGATTGCAGTTCTTCCCATCGGCCAGTGTGCCGTTAGTCATGGTTATTGTTTTCACCACTGTCTGTGTCCAGCTGATGAAAATTACTCAAATTGAAGTCTTGTCTTAATCAACTAATATTACACCATAATTTAGTTTTAGTCATTGTTTATAAGAATCTTTGAAGCATCCTTTTGAAGACAGTTTAGTCGACTCGGAGTATTCCAGGGCCTGGCTATAGAATACAGCGCTTTCCATTTAAAAGCTCTGAGCACAGCCACTTGGAAAATCCAAGGAGGTAATAGTAGCCGCCGAGCTGGCCGGGCCTTGGATTCCACAGTGATTCTCCTTCTCTTCCTGTCTGAATCCGGCCATTTCCTTCCCTGCCAGAGCCGGGCCCTCTCAGAAGTTCCACCGTCCTCGCTCTGCTTCTCTTCCAAAGGGCCTTGGGAATGAAATGTCATTGTTTACCGCTCTCCCCAGCGGCAGTCGCCATCCAAACGCTAGGTTCCCGTCGTCTGTGCCCATGTAAACACTGGCTTCACGTTGCGTCAGTTATGGGGTTTCAGACCACGTAACATCAGTGAGCAAGTATTCTTCTCTGGTCATTAATTAAATCATTGTTTATAGTCTCAGATTGTTATAGTATGGAGGCAGCATAACATTTTTCATCTCAAGTGACATGAGGTCCAGAGGGGCCCCCCTTACATATTTTCGTCCTGACTCAGACAAGTTCTTCAGTGAAATGAGTCATTAACATTCAGGGGCCAGCGCAGACTCAGGGAGAGCCCAGGGGAGCCCAAGGAGAAGCCTGTGGGTGGACCAGCCGGGCCTGGCCAGAGTGGCCCCGGGAAGATGCAGGAGCAGTCGGGGCCCGCACACCTTCCCAGCCCGGGGGCGAGAACCCACTCTCAGTACAGAACTTCTTGCTTGCAAGTCTGCCAGCCATGGAGACTGCTCCCAGCCAGTGGACCTCAGACACGTCCCCTGGAAATGGATGTCTGGGGACGTTTATACCCCTTGCAGGAGTTCTCTGCCTCCTCTAGTCTACTAGCAAAATCCAGAGAGGCCTGGAGCTCATTGCTTTGTTTCGTTTTATGCATAACTAGGTCCTATCTTGAGGGAAACAGCCCTAATGAGGCAAAGCAGCAAACCGTTTTAAAGCCATTAAAACCATCATTGCCACTGTACGACGGCTTGTAGAGTACACAGTTCCGAGTTCATAGTATTGGATAAATAAGTGAGCTGGGAAACTGAAAAGAGGGGCCGCCTCGCCCAGATACGCCGTAAAGCCATGATGACCTGCTCTCGTGCTCAGTGCGCCAAGATTTTAAATAAGCGCTGCCTGAATCTCCTTCAGAAATCACGGCGAATGGAGTGTTTTCCAGCTGTGCAAATAAAGAAGGGCCTCCGTGTTTGGGTTCTCAACCCATCAGTCATCGTTAGGCCGAATGGAAACGCCTCGTGAGCCTCTCCAGGTCGTCTGCTCAGCCTGCCCCTTTGGGGAGGTTCATGGTGATTCTCTCCTTCTTTGAAAGCGAACTCGTGGCCCGGGCCCTCCTTGGGAGTTCAGACCCACAGCCCTTTCCCGTGAAAAAGTCCTCACCCTCCCTCTACCTTCGTTTCTAAGTGTCTTGGCCCCTAAAAGATAGCTTCACGTGTATGAGGCCATAACGGTTGTAGGTGAGGGTAGGGGGAAGTGGCCATTAATGCTTTCACTATTTGGAACAGGTGCAAGAAGGCAAACATGGCAGTCACTCAGGTATCTTTCTGTGATATTTTTTGTGCCCTTTGACCAATATCTCCCCAATTCCCCTAACCCTCAGCCCCTGGTAACCACCATTTCACTCTCTGTGTCTGCGCATTCAGCTTTTGTAGGTGCCACACGGATTCCACATCTGAGTGATAACATACAGCCGTAGTTTTCCTCTGTCTCCTTACCGCACTTAGTATGATACCCTGTAGGTCCATCCACGTTGTTGCAAACGGCAGGATTTCCTTCTTCCTCATAGCTGAATAATAAATACTCCACTGTGTGTGTGTGTGTGTGTGTGTGTGTGTGTGTGTGTGTGTGTGTTGATGGACACTTAAGTTGTGTGCATTCTTTGTGTATATTCTTTGTACACGAAGATGGCGTAGCTATTGTTTATAGCAACTAAGGATGAAAACCTTTGTGTGGTATCTCTTTGGACCCTCACTAGAGCTCTATTAGGTGCTCGAGAAGAGAACAGATTTCGTTTTCCTGTCCCGGGTTACCAGCTAGCAGGTGGCCAGGATTCAGGCTCATTGGACCCGAAGGCGGAGCCTACCTTCAGCAGGCTGTGAGGTCACCTCTCTTCGGGCAGAAGAAAGTCGCGTTTCACAAAGGACTCTTGCATGTCTTCCGTGAGTTGAAAGACTCTAGGAAAAGGAATCTAGAGGTTGAGAAAAGACTTTATCAGCTAATGAAGACTGGGCTGGGATTTCTACCCAGCTTGGGTGTTCCAGAAACGGCCCTGCCTCAGTGTGTGTGGGCATGGGGTTCCGTTCTGACAGGTGGGACACTGCGGCTCTGAGAGGCCATGAGGCAGGCTGGGGTGCGGGGGCCATGATAGACCTACAGACGGGCCGGCATTCCTGGCTCCGTCACGATCCTTTAAATACCTTTTCTAACATGAGATTGAGATTTAAACCACAATATTATTCACCAAGGAAAAGCCTTGTTTCTAAATTTGGGAGTCTAGCTGAGTCTCATGGCTTCACACTCGAGAGCCCCATTCTCCAGGTGGGCACAGGCCCATGGCGGTCCTGGGGTGGGTCCCCTGCCCTCATGGTCATGCTCTCCTGGTCAGTTCTTTCCAGCTCACCGGACCTGTGCCCTTTGGCGCTAGGGCCCAAGCTCCTGCTGGATGTCTGTGACGTTCCCAGGCGATGTGGAGGTAGAACGTTGTTTATCAAGTGTGTGTCTTTTTAAAGAAACAAGTGCTTTGTCAGCCCCGTGTGATGTTGAAGGGGAGGAAGATGAAGGAGAATACTGCCTGAGTGCTCCAAGAACACTGTTGTCCAGAAGGGAGGCAGACGAGGTCACACCACCCACTTCACTGCCCCGAGGAGACTGAAGTCTGCCATCGGCTTTGTTTTCAGCGTGTCTTGTTCAGAGGGGAGAGTGTTTGTAGAGACCCAAAGGAGCGGTGCCCGTCACACCGGAGAGGAATGGGAACCTTGGCGTGGGAGGGAGACAGCCAGGGTCTCCCACCGAGGAGCGGACTCAGGGCGGACCCTCAGCTCTGACGTCATGGCAAATGAGAGTAATGAGTGATGGGGCACCTCGCTCAAAGGCACCTTGTGGACAAGGGACTCTTAAGAAATCGCGGAGTAAGGGTGGGAGAATCTCCGAAACACAAAGCACCAGGCTGCGTGTGGTTTCCCGCACTGAGTGGTTGTAACCCGGAGTTCACAGGGGCCTCTGCAAGGGAATAAAGTACATAAATAGATGTTACGTAGAAAAATGAGAAGACCATTTGTAATAGGTGGCTAATTACAGCATTAATTACTCCTTGGTAATTACCGAATGATTGCTGATTCTGTTTTCCTTCATGATATATGATGTCCAAAAAGGCTCATTAAAGAAGAGAATAAACATTCAAGGGCTAGAATTTAAAAGAAAAAAAAGGAGGGTGGGAGGAGGGAAAGGGGCCGGTTGGGAGAATGCAGAGGGAAAACTAGGGAAGCGTCTATGGTTACAGGCAAAGCGTCCAGCCCTCAGCGACTTCCTGTTATCCATCAAAAGTACATTTGTTAACTAAAACTTTGTTGAAAACAAGAAAGAGTCTTTCAGAAAGGATTGAGATTTTAATGGGCTGAGGTTAGGTGATTAAATTTGCATGGAGCTTTGTAGTATACGTTATTAATATTACTTTTCTAATTTCAGCGTTTCTTACCTTTCATACATCTGTAACCCTGGTCTATACCTTGAAATAGAAATTAGAACTGTGGCCTGGGTTTTGAGTAGATCTTTGGTGCTAATTATTGAGCATTTCCTGGGAACCTCAAGGAGAACCATGCATTTCTCCATCCCATTCTCAACTGTTCCCAGCCACAGGGCCACGGACAGTCCGCAGGGGCTACCTCCTGGAGGAGGACCTCAGAGCAGCCAGTCTGTTCTGTTCTAATACAGGGAGAGTCAGTGTCTTCACTGGTTGAGAGCAAAGGTTTTGGAGTCAGGTGAACCTGGGTTCGAACTGATCTGGGACGGATCCCGGAATTCTCCGTGTGTTTCCTCCCTGAACAGTGAGCACAGGTTGGGCTGTTGTGCTGCCCAGCGCACAGGGCCAAGTGAATCCCAGTAAGACCTCAGTGGGAGTCCCTGTGTGGCCAATGGCCCCCGCTACCCCGTGTGCCAGCTCTGGGAATTCTGCTCCCGACAAGACGGGCACCAGTGTTTTGGTACCATTTCAGGGAGCTGATATTCCGGTGAAAGAACATAGTAAACACAAAAGTCAGAATCCAGGACCAGATGAATCCTCTGAAGAAAGTGAAGGCAGGGCAGCGAGGACCCCAGCTTAGACAGCCGAACCCTGCACCATAAACACGACCCAGCCAGGGAGAACCAGATAAAGGTGTGCCAGGCAGAGGGTACAGCAAGGGCCAAGGCCTGAGAGCGGGATGAACTGGGCCTGTGAGAGGAAGAGGAAGGCCAGGGAGCTGGAACAAGGACAGCGAGGGTGAAGGAAGAAAAGGGGGTGAGGTCATCTAGGTGGGGGACGGGCACCTGAAGGAGCATCTTGGTGGTCTCAGTAAGAAATTTGGATTTTATTCTAACTCTAACTAGTGTTAGGATCTTAAGCAGGGAGACTACCTGTTTTACACTTTCAGACGGTCCCTCTGGCTGCTGGAAGGAGCCTGGATAATGCCAGGGGACCGGTGGGGAGGTGTCGCCTTCTCTGGGAGACTCTGGAGTCCGGAGTGGGCTGGGGCAGTGGAGAGGGGCCGTGGATTTTGATGTGTTATAGAGATCGGGCCAGAAGAACATGCTCGTGGATGCGCTATGGGCTGAGGGGAGCGAAGGATGGCCCTCCAGGATAGTGCTCGTGGTTTCGGCCTAATCTGGGGTGTGGCGCCATTTGCGGGGACCGGGAAGAAGCACTGGGGGAGGAATGCTCTTGGTGAGGGGGGTCAGGAGTTGGCTTCAGGCGAGTTCAGTCTGAGAATCCTGTTAGTCATCTCGAGGAGGTGTCAGGTATACAGTTGGCTGCGGGTCTGGAGCTCTGGGGAGAAGCCAGCTTTTTGTAGCTTCTCAGAACGTTGACTGTGACAAGCCATGCCAAGTGAGGATGATCTCAGCTCCATCCCTGTCCAAGTGTGCGGTGTTTTTTCCTTTCCACTCCCCTCTATGCTAATGCTCTGTCTCTCCCCTCCTCCTCTTTGCATGCATTCCCTCTCCCCTCTTGGTCCTACTTTGGGAAACCCAAATCAGGGATTTTTACCGTTGGCATTGAGGATTAAGAAAATACAGACGACCAAGAGGAACTCCTCCTGAGAGATGCTGTCTTTGCTGCCCACTGGGCGCAGGAACCCCAAATGGGAATTGTTCTGCACTGAGAATCACTCACCCGTGTACCCCGAGGATCCAGAGCTTACCAGCGTGGCAACACCTCTCTTAGCTGTCCTCCTTGATTGACTGTCTAAGACCTTTCCCTCAGAACCCAGGTTTTGCCTACTAGAAAAAAGATGCAATGTTTTCTTTCTTATGCAAACACCGATCCCAGCCACTGTGCATGGAGAGGTAACTATGAATGCCCCCTTTCACCCAGTGACCCTCTTTCATACGTGCCTTTCCCACCATGCCTCCAAGAGGGGCCACCGGGGGGTCTTGTGGGAACAGGGTTCCAGGGGATCTCCCTAACTCTGGTGCCTGACCTCTGGGGGAGGGCCGCGGTGTGCACAGGCCCTGCTCTCGGGCTGAATGCTGGAACAGGAGCTCAGAGCCTGCTCCCGCAGGGCCCGGTTCCCCAGGATGGCCTGGCTCTGGCCCCGGCCCGAGGGTGGGGTGGACAGGAGTGACAACGCATGGTAATTAGCACTGAGCAGCGCTGTCATCAGGAAGCCAGAAGCCACATGGTCCCAACCTGGTTTGGGGTTGGCACACCAAATTCAAACCAGCTGGCCTTTGTTTGGAAATGCCCTGGGAGGATCCCGGCCTATCTGGACAGCAGAAGGGCTGGCACTCCCTCGCCCTGAGCACGGTCAGGCCCAGCGGGGCTCTGGGAACACGCAGCAGGCTCCGTGACGGAGCTGGCCCGGGGGCACACGGACCCGCTCTGATGTGTTGGCTGTCGGAGCCAGCATGAGCGTAGGTATAAGGGTCCTCATGTCAAGGGGAGGAAGCTCGACTGTGTCGATCCTGTGCCTCCTGCTACAGTCCTTCCATGACTTCCGCCTGCAGGGTGAAGCCCCAGCCCCTTCCCAAGGCCCTGCGCGCCGGTCCTCGTGCTCACTCCTCTGATCGCACACCAGCCACGTGTGCCCTCCCAGCCCCAGCTCCTACCTCAGTCATTCAGTGCCAGTTTCCGTTCCTAGAAGGGGCCTGAGTCCAACCCTCGGCCTTTATTTACACTCCTTGCTTACTGGACACACCCTTTAACCCCTTCCTCTAGCCACTGGTCCTCAGCCTTCAGGGTTCAGGGGTGCTGACCCTGGCTGGGGCTCCCAAGGGCGTGGCTGTCCTGGCTGTGGGCTTTAGGGTGACGCTGATTGTGCTATTCTGTAGTTGTATACTCAGACTTTCCAGGCCCGTTTTGTTAATCCCTGCTTCTCCAGGGCTAGGTACCAAGAGAGCCTTCCACAAATGTTTGAATGAAGGGCCCCCTCCTAGGGACGCAGACCTGTGCTCAGTGCACCCTTTCCTTCTAACATCTCCCGACCCACACACGGCAAGGCCCACGGGACCCAGACTGAAGAGGAACATAGCGATGAGCTGAACTCAAGATCAAAATGGCATCCCCATCCCTGAGACAAGAGCGTGATTAGAACGTTTTCTGTAACTTAGAAACCGTGTCTACCCAGCGGAGTCGAAAGGCGGGTCTGGTGACCACATGGGGGTCGAGCTGGCATGTCAGCCTCAAACACGGCAAGGGCGAAATTGTATAAAAGCGAAAGGCACAGATTAGGAGACCCATGGTCCTGGGTTCACCTTCTGTGTTTGCTGCTGGACACCTGTGGGGATGGAGGTGAAACGTCTCCTCGGTCTGCCTCGGTCGTCTCATCTTTAAAGTGGGCACAGTCATCCCCGCTTCATCACGTTGTCAAGGATAAATGACACAAAGCCTCTCAAGTGTTTAGCAAATTTTCTGTCCCTTAGTCAGCACTCAAAAATTAGTTATACCTCTTGTTGTTATGGCAATAAAAATGGATAGCCTTTCAGTGTGTGGCTTATAGTTTTCCCATCGGAAATAAACTCACTAAAGTGAAAAATAAAAGGTTTCAAAATGGCATGTAAGAGGGCTCCCGTTTCTGCCAGGGAAGGTCTGTATGTGTACGTATGGAAAAAAGTGGGGAAGACACTCTCAGTCCTTGGTCCGACGCTCAGTCCGCTGGGCCACACCTGCCGGGCAGGGAAGACATTCTGCATCTCAAGGGTTAGCAGGGGCTTCCTCGGGGAGGTGGGTTTACGGTTGATCTGAATGTTACTCCTTTGCTTGGTGATATTTTCGAACATGAACACATGACTCCTGAAGTGGGTGATGGCAGAGGGGAGATACAGTGTTTAGAAAGGAAAAGAAAAGGAAGAGAGTAGCGAGAGGCGAAGAAGGCGCGGCCTGGGCATGCTGCCCGGTGGCAGGTGTTTCTGTCTGTCACTGAGCTGCTTCTCCCTCGGCAGGGTTCTTCACCCAGATCTCCACACTGGCCGACGTGCAGGAGAATGTCATGGAATACCTCCACGTGCTGAGCCGGCCCAAAGTCATCGACCAGGAGCACGACGTGGTGTGGACCGAGGCGTACATCGACAGCACCGTGAGTCCCCGGGGCCCTGGGGGAGCCGAGGGTTCAACCTGCCGTGGGAGAGTTCTCCTGTGTTCGTTCCAGAACACAGCCATCGTATCATCGTCGTCAGTAGCGGGGTTCTGTGACATTTTCCTGCGCTGTGGTTTGCGTTGGTCCCCTCGGCAAACAAGGGTGGTGGAAATGTAACCAGCCTCCTAGAGGGTGTCCGACCCACACAGAAATGCACTTTTGATCGTGTCTTCTCTAGTTGATTTTCTTTCTTGTCACGTGTGCACAAACCCTGTCATCGTAGTAGTGATTAGGGGCGTGCTAGATTCAGTCCTCGCCATCCGGGAGGCCCCGTCCTGGGGATGAACCTGTGGGTCTCAGCTCGGGAGGTGATGGAGCGTGGCTCTCACCGTGAATCTGAGCCACTGGAGAGGACACAGCTGCGTTTTCCTCCCGGAGACGAGGGACAAGATGCTTCACTGGAGGTTACGTAGGCCCTGGATTGTTTTCGGAACTCTGGCCAAGGCTCGTTCTAAAGCTGAATTCCAAGCAAGAGATTCTGATGCTGAATTCGTTTAACAGGAGGAGCTTTGCCAATCACCAAACAAGGGCTCCGTGGCCTGGTTTCTTGTGTATTTTCAGGGTGATTTTTCATAGTGATAATGAGTCTGATGGGAGTGGCATTTTTCATTAATTGATTGTAAACGTTCTCACAGGGCCTCTCTCCCATCGTTTTTGTTGGGATTAGCATCACATTAATCACTGTAACCCAGACATAGCTGCTCTCCAGAGTGGTCTCCGTGGCTGCCGTGGCCAGCTCTCTCTCCATGAGCTCTCATTCTGCGTTTCTGGCAGCAGCAGGCAGAGCAGGGCAGGGACAGCATGTGGGAACCCATCTCGGGGGCACCGCAGCAGCTGCCCAGCTCCGCCTGGAAGTCACCGTGGGACCATGGAAATACAAACTGGTCAAAAAGGGGTGTCCCTTCCCCAGGAGAATCACCATGAATAGAGAAGGGAGTTACGCCAAAGACCCTCTCTGGTCGACAGGGAGACCTTGGGCTTGTACCCCTTTCGGAGTCTGACACCAGTTTGATTTAGAATCATGGGAATGAAATAACTGTGCTGCCTCATTTATGTGGGCGCCATGGTAACAATAACAATAGCAACAACAGTGACGGGTCCCTCTCTCCTCCCGTGCGCTGAGTAAGGCCGGAAGGGCAGCATGAAGGAGCAGTGTGGCCAGCCAGGACTGAAGCCATCCGGTCGCCCAGGGCTTGTGTGCATAAACCCCAAACAGCCCGTTTGATCTGTCACTTTATTTGTTTCATCCATTTAAAAAATATAAAGCAACATCTCTATAATTAAAACGTTATAGTATCAGCACCTGGATGAACAGATCACTAGAATAGATGCCCCCTCCTCCCCCAAAAGAGCCATCTACACATAGAAACGTAGTGTATGATAAATGTGGCATCTCATGTCAGTGGGGCTAGGGTGGGCTTCACACTAAGTGCTTTTGAGAAAACTAGATAACCATTTAGGAAAAAAAAAAGTTCTATTCTTAACAGCATCCCCAGAAAAGAATTCCAGGGGGACCAGAGATCTAAACTGTAAAAAGTGAAACCACACAGGCAGTAGAACCACACGTGGGTCACTTCCTCTGTGACCTGAATTCAGAGAAAGGCTGTCTAACAATGACTCCAAAATCCAGATTCAATAAAAAGAAAGAGAAGTAAGTTTGACTACTTCAAATAGAAACAAAACAAAGACCAACTCTTGTAAGTCAAAAACTATTATAAACAAAGTTAAAAGGCAAATGGTAAAAATAGGAGAAAGTATTTGCAGCATACAGGACACATAAAGAACGAATAGTCTGCCTGGCCGGTGTGGCTCAGTGGACTGAACATCATTCCATGGACTGAGAGGTCCCAGTTTGATTCCCAGTCAGGGCACATGCCCGGGTTGAGGGCTTGATCCCCAGTAGCAGAGTGCAGGAGGCAGCCAATTGATGTTTGTCTTTCATCAATGTTTCTATCTTTCTCTCCCTTCTTCTCTCTCTAAAAAATCAAGTAAAAAAACATAAATAAATAAATTAATTAATAAATAAATAATAAAAGCTTTAAAAAAGAACTATTAATCTTAATATATAAAGATCTTTTAAAAATGGAAGGGAGAACCCCAAAATTCCTACAGAAAAAATTGAGCAAAAGACATGAGCATAACAAAATTCACAATAACAATCATGGCTTTGGAACACATGGACAATGTACAACTTCACTCATAATAAGGAAAATGCAAATTAAAATGCAGTGACACACCGTTTCTCACCTCTCAGAGAGGCAAAAGCTGAAAGCTTACCTGTACACTGTGTTGATGAGGCTGTGGGAAAGGGGCGCCCATCTGCTGCTCTGGGAAGACAGAATGGCCGATCCCACTTTGACCCAGCAATGCCAATGATAGAAATTAACCCTAAAGATGAACCTCAACAATATAAAAATACATACATTCTGTTCACTGCAGTATTGCTTGTAATTGCGAAATCCTGAGGGCTGCCTAAATACCTACACATAAGAGACAGATGGATAAATGATGGTACCTCCACACAACGGAGTCTTCATGCTGAAAACAAGAATGAGGATGGTTTCTGTTGGTTGATACGGAAGGATTTCTAGGATGTATTGCTAAGCAAAATGAGCAAAATGCAAGAGTATCAATAAGGTGCTACCTTCTGTGTAGAAAGAAGAGGGAAAAAGAAGACGTGTGTATCTGCTGAGAAACACAGAAAGACAAATCAGAAACCAATAGAATGGTTACCTACAATAAGTGTGAGGGACTGCGGAGGAAAAGGGGTAGTGGAGGGAGAGAGACATCTCTGAGTCATCTTCTTGCATAGTTTTGACTTTTTTTTAACATTTTTTTTCTTTCATTGACTTTAGAGAGAGAAGAAGGGAGAGAGAGAGAGAGAGATGGAAACATCGATGAGAGAGAACATGGGCTGGCCGCCTCCTGCATGCCCCCCACTGGGGATTGGGCCCACAACCTGGGCATGTGCCCTGACCTGAAATCAAACCAGCGACCTCTTGGTGCATGGGTCAACGCTCAACCACTGAGCCACACTAACCAGGCATAGTTTTGACTTTTGAAAGCATGTTAATGCGCTATGTTTTCAAAAATTGAAATAAAAAAAAAAATAGGGGCAAAACGAATAGTGAATGCAAACAGATGCAAATGAATTTAACTGCATTTCAAAGAGAGAGAAAAATTATCCAGAAAGGGAGGGAAAGAAGTAACCTTTTGAATAAAGTGGTTACACACAGTATTTTGGTTTGAACAGTACTTTGACTACCCTCAGGCTAAGTGGGGGAAAAAGAACTGCAAATAAATGTTCAACTTTGAGTGTCGTTTGTAGTAATGTGGGCATAGCAATTCTGAATGTATTTTGCGAGTGTGGATGGATTGAGCAGATGTGTAAATAGGGGAAGACAAGGCAGACCCCTGGGGGCTGAGCCTGGATCGAAGGTATCAGAACTGAAGCCCAAGGCTGTCCACTGAAAGGCCCTCCAAGCAGTGGCACCTGAGTGGCAGTAACCACATCTAGAAGCCAGACCCTAGCTTCCAAAGACCACGCCCTCTAAAAGGAATCCAGGTTCCTTAGAGAAATTGGTCATTCCAGGGGTTGGCCAGAGAAGGCGCTCTCCATCACACCCCAAGAAAGCCTGGAATCTTTTGTTGCAGGAAGCGCTCAGAACAATGAGATCATGCCAAAAGGACGCTGGGGTCAGCTCTCACTGGTCAACTGTGGGACAGTTTGAGCCTCTAAATAAAAAAGGACAGTAACGCGTTACATCCTGTTGAATAAAACAGAAATGCACGTGTCCTTACAGATGATAAATAGATAAGCACATCCCAAAGAGATGAGCTAATGAAGTGGGTGGAAAGAAGCGCCACGTCCAGTGCAATGCTGACTGATAAATGGGGAGGGAGTTGGGGGTTGGAAAATCACCACTCTGCAACTGTTTTCGTAAAGATTGGTTAGGGCAAAGTTCTTCAGTGTATGCTAAACCTAAGGGGAAATTTTGAGCAGAATATTTCCATTGTCTCAAAGAGCTTTCCCAGAGGTTTGTGACAAGTTGTGAGGAGGTGAAATAGTATCCCTACCGTGGGTGAATCCAGACAGGGTATTGAGTGGGTCGTCAAAAATCTTGAGCGTCACCAATGAGACGCAAGAGGACATAGCGTGTTTTCGGAAAAGGACTCATCACACTTAGAGTGTTCTGGCTGGGGATACGTAACCTGGAGCTCTTGGTTGGTGAGGAAGAAGGTAAAGCTTTGTATTAATAGGATGTCTTGTTTTAGATAATGTTAATCACTTCAATTGTTTTAGATTTACTGATTACATACATGCATACATATATATGTTGATGTGTGGAGGGCAGGGAAGAGAAGGAGAACATAATGCTACTCGGGCTTGTCCACTAAGGAACTCTTGATTCAGAGCAAAGGACATGGTCTGGGAGCCACTCTGGATGAGCAGTAGCCATGGCAACGTCTCTGAAGTCCTGTGCTTTATCTTAAACATTTACATGAACGTTGCATTCTGTGCCATAATCACTTTTCCTTACTTTAAAATAAAATAATGGTCTAAGTGGCTCTTTATTGAGTAAAATGGAAGGCCAAGATAAGAGCTCATTTAGCCCACCTCTTCCAGAACCCTTTGATGTACATAAAACTAACCCCCCAGAATACACTCATCCCTGAAATGATAGCTCGGCATCACCTCTGTGCTTTCCACGCTTCTGTTGTGTCTTTACACATGCCCCAATAAATAAATTTTCTGGTAGAGAGTGTGAGGGTCCCTTCTCATCCTGGCGGCCTTGAGCCACCTGTTGGGTCAGTGAGGACTCTGGGGAGTCAGCCTTCCTCTTTCATAAGCCTGTCCAGAGAGCAGAAGTCAGCTGCTGCGCCCATCGGTGCTTCTTGGGCCAGGAAGCAATGATCTCTTTAAACTCATCCGGGCCTGGGTCCTGCCAGGACAAGGACAAAAGCCCCTGTCATGTATGTGGGGTCAAACTAGGATTTGTGTGCTGAACTCATCTGCAGAGTCTAAATTCTAAGAGGAACCCCCCAACTTTGGAGCCACTCGGAAAACGATGGGAGTGGGGGTGGAGGTCAGCGATTGGAAGCTTGAAATAAGAAAGAGACCAAACTCAGGAGCACTCCGCATAGGCCCTGGCGACTCTGTTTCAATACCTGATGCCCTGGTGGGGTTACAGCTATGACATTTTTTAATGTTTTAACATATTTAAAATCTACCTTAGCATAATAGCTAAAGGCATTGCATTTAGAGTAAGAACAGCCTTGTTTGAATTCTACACTTAGGCCGTACCAGCTATGTGACTGTAAGCCAGTCACTCAGCTTTGTTGAGTATTGCTTTCCCTATTAGAAATGGGATTAAAGCTGCCTGCCAGGGCTGACTCTAAGGACACATGTCTATGCATGGTGACAATGCATTCGGTACTACCGACCATCATTCCCAACCTCAGGAGACCCGGAGGGATTTTTCTCCTTGGTTGTGGGAAGTTTTAGAAAATACTCTCTTTTCTTTGAGCTGGGTCTCAGAGAAACTTCATGGTGACTACCATATGGCTTTACCATTTTGATAATAGAATTTGGGACTTAGCATGAGGAGTACTTTGAAAGCACTGTTCCTCTCGCAGGGGTGGGGAACCTTTTTTCTGCCAAAGGCCATTTGGATATGTATAACATCATTCGAGGGCCATACGAAATTATCAACTTAAGAATTAGCCTGCTGTATTCGGTCAGGCTAATTTGGGCAGGCGCGTGATGTTAGCTGGTACTGATTTGTCGAGAGGGCCGGACGTTCCCCACCCCTGCCTGGAGAGACAGTGTAAGCCTCTGGAATTCATTTTGCTGCCGCCGTGTGTGGGTCAGGCACCAATATGTGGTGTCGGTGCCTAGGGTCAGCGTCCCTAAGGAAGACTGCTGTTGAGCTGCACCAGCCAAGGACAGTCCCTCAGAGCCTTAAGGAGGTACCATCTGGTCGCCTTGTCCAAGGACAGGGAACTACAGTGGAAGCCCTCTTAGCTGGCGCCCCCCACCGGGCTCAGTGCCTGTCTGCGCTCTGGAGCAGCCTGTGTCAGTGGCCGCAGCACAGGGGCATTAGGTCTGGCAGCCACACTGGCACAGACACATGTGCACAACTGTCCCTCCGCTGAGCTGCAAGCTCACGGAAGCCAATCCACTCCATCCCAAACCTAGCGATGCCACTTGTCATTTTGTCATTGCTGTGTAAATCAGTTACCTGTTGCTTAACCGATGAATTCCAAGTATAGAAAGAAAGCTGTTACTTCTGTGACTGTGTAAATGAATGCTTTGGAAAGACTGGAAAGAAAAAATGACCAGCGTGTTAAGTATGGGCGAAGCAATCATGAAAGTCAGGAGAAAAAGTCTTCCCTGCATTCAGGGACACTGACACGTAACCTTTCTCCCTCCCTCCCTCCCTCCCTCCCTCCCTCCCTCCCTCCCTCCCTCCCTCCCTTCCTTCCTTCCTTCCTTCCTTCCTTCCTTCTCTCCTCTCTCTCTCTCTCTCTCTCTCTCTCTCTCTCTCTCTCTCCCTCCCCCCCCCCCCATGGGGTGGCTTACTTTGATTTGCTTGTTGCATCCGAAGTTGATGGTGTAGATCTGGTAGCTGGGGTAGTGTCTGCTCCGTGAAGGAGAGTGACCTTCCCAGACACAGAGAGGAGGACCACCAGCTGGTGTGAGAGCAGTTGTGATTCCTGGCTAGAACTGCCGACTCCTCTGCCCCGTGGGTCAGCATTGCTGGGCAGCTGTGTTAGTTTTCTGCTGCTGTCCAACAGGTGACCACAAACGTATCTGCTTAAAACAACACAAACGTATCTGCTTAAAGCAACACGAATGTATTACTTCATGGTTCCCATGGGTCAGAATCTGGGCACAAGTCAGCTGGACCCTCAGCTCAGGGTCTCAGCGCCGCTCAGTGTTGGCTGCGCTGTGGTTCTCATCTGCAGCTCGGGTCTCTCCCAGCCTCATTCAGATCGCTGGCAGGGTGCAGGCCAGAGCGGTCGCGGGGCGCAGGTTCCCGTTTTCTTGCTTACTCTCCACCGGGGGCTGTTCTCAGCTCCTGTAACCCACAGCTCCTCGCCACATGGCCACCACACAGTTCACACAGTGCTGTGGACTTTCTTCCAGGCCACCAAGAGTGCACCGCTTTGAACCGTCACCTTCCTTTATTTATTTATTTATTTTTTGCAATTTTTATTAATTTGTTTTTGTTACAGATGTTTCTCCTTTTTCCCCCCTAGATACCCTCCTCCCGATCCCACCCACCTCCTACCCCCTCAGCATTGTTGTCTATGTCCATTGGTTACGAATACATGCATACAAGTTCTGTGGTTTATCTCATCCTTCCCCCTGCCCGCCTCCTCTGAGGTTTGTCAGTCTGAACTGTACTCCTTTCTATGTCTCTGGGTCTATTTTGTTCATTATATTCCACAAATAAGTGAGATCATGTGGTATTTGTCTTTCTCTGATTGGCTTATTTCACTTAGCATAATGCTCTCCACGAGATCTTTCTTTCTTACAGCTGCATAGTACTCCATTGGGTATATGTACTACAGCTTTTTTATCCATTCATCTATTGATGGACACTTGGGCTGTTTCCAGATCTTAGCAATTGTAAACAGTGCTGCTATGAACATAGGGGTGCATATATTCTTTGATTGGTATTTCAGGCTTCTTAAGATATATTTCTAGAAGTGGGATCACTGAGTCAAATGGCAGTTCAATTTTTAATTTTTTGAGGACACACCATATTGTTTCCCACAGTGGCTGCACCAGTCTGCATTCCCACCAGCAGTGTACTAGAGTCCCCTTTTCTCCACACCCTCGCCAGCACTTGTTGTTTGATGCTTTGTTGATGGCAGCCATTCTGGCAGATGCCTTCACCTTCCTTTAAAGGCACTTTGGATTAGGTCAGGCCGACCCAGGCTCATCTCTCCTCATTAACTCAGAGTCCAGTGATAGTAACCTAATCATGGGAGTGATATCCCATCGTACACTCTAGGGGAGGGGATTTTGAGACATGTACTTATGGAGGCAGAAAGCTAGGGAGCATTTTAGAATCCTGCCTACTGCAGCAGCCTCTGTCCATGTGCTGTGTCTGAGAGGGAAAGAAACTCCGGAAGGAAATGCCACCTCTGCCTCCCCCTGCAGACTCGGGGCGACCGTGTCTGCTCTCCATCAGGACATCTCTGCTCACCGCTGGGTCTCCAGGGGCCTGGTTCTCTTGGTGACAGGGTAGTCTGAAATTGGCTTCGATTTCCTTAGGAATCAGAAGACTTCTGCCCCTGCTGATTTATGTAATTTCTACCAAATTCTAAGAAAGTATTCACTGACTACCTAGTAAATGTGGACACTTGATCTCACAAGTTTGCTGAGTATGGTCTTAAAAGTCTTCTTTCTCCTTAATTATCTGGTGGTTAAAGGCACAAGGAATTCTGTTTGCTTGACTCATCAGTAATTATGGCTTAAAACCCAGGAGCAACAAATATAATTATGTAAGTGATTTAATGCTTAAATGAATAGCTTAAGAAGACCTACAAGTACAGCGCTCTCCCTTTTTATTAATTATGTATTGATTCATACAGTTCTTCGTCTGAACAAGCTCAAGATAAAAGTCTGTGAACAGAAGCTGAGTTTGGATTCTTACACGCGAGTCAAGGGCTGCATTTAACCAAGGCTGGGCTAGGACAGAGACTGACAAGCCTGTCCTGTCAGGGCCTCTCCTCCCGGCCTGTTGCTACAAGTCTGATTAAATATTCTGTTTCCTGACCGTCTGTTCTATTCTATGTGCTTTCCTGGTGAAGCCCAAATAAATAAATTAATGTTAACAGCATTAATTCTATTTCATCTCATAAGAGCTCATGTATTAATTGATAAAACAGCAAACACCAGACTTCTGAAATCCATGGGCTTCTTATCTGAAGACAAGCCATGCACAGTCATTATCTCTTAGGTGCAGAGGGGGAAAAAAATCACTAACAATGGAATTCGTTCCATTCTGCAAGCAAATGGCTTGTCCTTTCCAGTTGGGCCATAATGATTTTGGGATTGCCTCCCAACTCGCCGGGCAGGGCAGAACCTGTATTCAACGGAGGAAGCGTCATATCCCAAGCCACCCCTCCGGGGGAGTTTGCACAGCCCATAGTGACACACAAAAGGGAAGCAAAGAAATCTTTTAGAAACAGTGGGAATGTGACCATTTAAAATAATGAGAATTCATTACGGAGCCCTCCTGCCCCTCCCTTTGCTGGTAATGCAATTCAGTCTGCAATCTGCAGGAACTTTCAAACCAATACAGATGCATTTGCAAATTGGACCTGTGTCCCTCCTCCTCACCCCCCACGAAGTCCAGCTTGGAGGAAATGCTTTGCATTTTAAAAATCGCACATTTGTTTCGGTTTCCCATCTAGGAATAGCAGCACCTAGGCCATTTAGGAATCATTTGGGTGATTGCTTTAAGCTACATCTTACTGCCTAGAAGCAATTACTCAGGGAGGCTGAAGGCGTCATGAGGAAGTTGTCGGGGCTTGGAAACTGAATTTACAGTATTTCCCCAAGACACCGCTGCATATCAAAGAAGTTCAAATCGTCAAAACAAAAAGACACACGTCAAGAGAAACATAAACCATCCTGCTGGGTTGTGGAACAGAGAATGCCATCTGCATTACATGGCATGGAGGAAGCTGATTGCGCTGGGACCTCTATTTCATAGCAGATGGGTTCATTAAATTTAATAGCCTCCAGAGCCTCTAGAAACCGTGTTAAAAACATGTGGAGCATGCTGTGACACTTCACTTCTGGCCCTGCAGTCATTATAACTCTGGCACAGACTATAAATATTATAGTACTTTATTTCCATTGAAACAGATTACTATTATAATTATTTTTTTGCCAGGAGATGGTGATGTTAAAAATGAGTGCATCCCTGATTTCTGGTACCATTTATATTCATCTATTTTCCTCTTCCATTTGGTTCTATGTTTCTCTATTAGGTTTTTTTGGTTTTTTTTTCCTAAGCATATCCTTTTTCCTTTGAGTTCGTGTTATAAAAGTAGGCATCAAAAGTATAAAATTATTCTCTTCGGGGAAGATGTCCTAACTCCCTGTATGGATGACTGTCGGCTAGTCCAAAAGCTTATGGCTGAAAAAGAAAAAAGAAAAAAAGGATTTCAAGTGGGGTATTTTTTCAGAGTTTTAGATTTATTGTTGTTTCTGCCATTATGATGTAATAATTTGCATTTGTCTATAATGAAAGGACAGCCTCTAGAAATAGATTTAAGACCTTATAGCATTAGATAAGACCATTAAGTCTAAATAATCATTTAGCATGATAGATTATTTAGCACTCTTGTTCAGATGACAGCACCCAATTCAAAGTGGCCAAGGTCAAAAAGGGAACTTTTGACTCTTGGGACCCAGACTTCTATGCAGTTTTGTCTTGAGGCATGACTAGACTTAGGACTCAATGCCATGTCATTTAGACATATCCTTTGACTCTTACTACCTTAATTCCCAGGCATGTAGAGGGTGGCAGTGATGGCCTGTACCATCCACTAACTTTCTTTATCTTTTTAGTCCTTGACGTTTTTTCCTTACTCTTATAGCATCTATATCAAGCATATGATAGGCCCGTTTGGGTCAAAACTCCACACTGAGAAGTTAGATGGAGCTACCAATGGCCTGAATCTCACAGAGTGGAGAAGAAACTAGTCCCAAAGAAAACTGATCCTGGGAAGACTGAGAAGAAGAGTCCTACATAGAACTGTGTGTAAAACTCACAGCTAATCCAAGCCAAAGGTCACGTATCCCATCAGTGTGGTGCTCATTATGGTACCACGGTTTTGGCCAATGGAGCCCTTTATCTAGTCAGATGTTTCCATGGCCCGTTCATGTATAAAACACACAGAGGCAGAGCCGCTCTGGTAGGTGTTGGGGAAGGGCTGTGGAGCACTAGGGAAGGCTCTGAAGCACTTTTTTTTGCTCCTTCCTGGCACTGCAGAGCCTGGGTAGCATTCTGAGTAACCATTGAGTCTCAAAGCGGGATTCTCTGCCGTAGATGCCCTGCTGTGCCCCTGAGTTTACAACAAGGCACTGGTCTGGGTCCAGTTAGGAAAGATGGCTATGGGGATTGGGAGGAGGTATCCTTGGTTATATTAGAAAATGAAATTGGAAAAGTTATTATAATAATAATATTTCTGCCTTATTTCTCTTCATTACGCAGATAATCAAAGTTGACTCACCATACTTATATCACCTCTTAGAAAACATTGGCTGTAGACAGAGCACACACTCAAGCTAGGAGAAATGTAGTAGATGGATGCAGGAGCAGCCAGGGCAGGGACAACAGTCATCAAGAGAGTAGGAAACCACCAGAAGCCAACAACCGCTCTGCTCTTTCTTTCAGGAGCCATACAGCCTCCAGCCTGTGCTTTTCCCTAACATGTCAGCTGTCTTTGTTCTATTCTCTGTAGACCGGTTCTCTTGTCTTCCCTCATTCATGGGTCACACATGGTCTCCCCCAAGTCTGCGTTCCATGATGTCCCAGTTCAAAGCCTGTAGAGCTGAACTCAGTGTTTGTGTATCTGAGTTTATTTGCCAGCTAATTACAGAACGTACTCTAGCCCACGGTTCCACTGAGGTCAGATGCCTTCTGCTTAACCAATCAGCTGCGGCTGGGGGAGGGTCATGTGACAGCAGTCATGTGACAGGAGCAGCTCAGCCAGGGCTGTGGATAGCAGATTCTATAAGAAAGAGGTATGGGTAGGAGGAAGTGCCTGGAGTCTTTAGGAGTTGGCATTTCTAGACTTCTGTCTTTCTGCCTAAGGCTTCCATAAGATGTATCCCCAGCTGGGCTCTAACCTGGACTCTCAGGAGCATATCTTCTTTCTTCTTCTTATGACCCCAGGCTCACAACTTCCTGTAGCCCCAGTGGCTCCAACAAGTGTTCCCACGCTCTCCCAGCTCCCACATCTTTGACCTTCATTTTTGTCCTGCCATGTGGGTGGTAGGAACCCCTCTCATGCCTCTGAGAACTGAGATAGTACTTTGGCCATCACACCCCAGTCTGTACTGCCTTTCCCCCTTCACAGCCCAGATCTTTCGGCAACTTGGCTTCTTAGGGCTGATTCTCATGCTCTGACATGGTTTAAACTGAAATGAACACATTCCTCTTATTACCAGCATGAAGAACAATTAAAATAATCCCAAAGAATCAAGCTGTGGTTTGATATCAGCTGCCAGTTCTCTTCTCTTGCTGTAGAAAGAATTTCTTCCATGTAAAAGAGTCCATTCTTTGACTCTTATTCCATAAGGATGACTGTGCCAATTATGAATGTGCTGTCCACAAGGCCATGGTTCGGAGAAACCATAGATAAGAACGTTTCACCTGACCTGTGCTCAACTGTTTCTATTGAAAAAGAGTAAGGCCCACTCGGCCTGCTCTTGCACTGAAAGACTGTCAGGCCGTTCACACCTGCTTGGGAGAGACACGCAGGCAGAATCTCCTTCAGACTCATTCTGCGGGTGATGCCCAGGGCCAGTTCCTCAGGGGAAATCCTCTCTCATTCCAAACGATGAAAGGAAAAGCAAAGATAATACTTTATTCAGGCAAAAGGATCATGTTTTCAAATCAGTTTTCATTGTGTTTAATACAAAAATCTGGAACTCGAACATCTTTGCCGGTTGATGGAAACAACTCTTCAATGCTCTCGTAATTGACTTCTCTTCTGAAGCGATCACATTACAGGTGGCCTGAGATGAAGCAGGAGTTGAGGACCCATCCACAGTCTGTGCCTCCTTTGCTGAGCCCACGGTCAAGGAGCATTTGTTTCCATGTGAAGAGTCCTTCCTCAGAGAAAGCCAGGATCACCACATACTGTTTGTTCTCCAGTTGGTCTCCCATGTGTCCCATTAGAGGGGACCCCTGGGCAGGACTGCTGTCACAACTTACAGGGGCAGGGCTGTCATTAGACCAAATTAGATGACTTTTCTGTCTGCTTCTGAGAGACATTCCAAGGCCCAGTTTGAAAGGGCTTCAGAAATGGTTGAGCTATTTGAACTGTCCACCAGGATCGAAAGTGGGAGTGGGGTCACCACTGGCTCGGAATCCACCAGGGGAACCTCAGTTCTAAGCATTTGAAGCACTTGATAGCCTGACTCGGTTTACCTGTCAGTCTTCTCTTTTAAAACGGCCTTTGCCCACTCAGCGCTACCATTCAGCCTTACCCTGCCCACACAGTCATCGTCTCAGGAATGAGCCCTGATGTGCCCTCAGAACTACCCACTGCACAGGTTCTTTCTGCAAGAAGCAGCCGCTTCCTCCCACAGCATCTGGAAGCCTCTGGGCGTACTCTTTGTGCCCTCCCTGATCTCTTCTGATCCCCACCCCTGTCTCGAGTGGCAACCTCACAATATGCTTCCAAAGCATTTAGCAGCATCCTAGAACTACTGGTACCACATCAAACATTCCATAGCCCCGGCCACTGTGGCTCAGTTGCTTGAGCATTGTCCCATGCACCAAAAGGTTGCTGGTTCGATTCCCGGTCAGGGCGTGTGCAGGAGCAACCGATAGATGTTTCTCCCTCACATTGATGTCTCTCTCTCTCTCTCTCTCCCCCTCTCTCTCTAAAATCAATAAAAACGTGTTTTTTAAAATTCCATATTTATTTTGTATTCAACTGAACTATAAACTCCTTGAGGAGAGAGATAGTGTCTGGTTCACTGTGGTATTCTCAGTACAGAGATGGACACACAGTAGGTGCTCAGGTTATACTCAGCTATCTGAATCTCATAGATTAGACATCTCAAGGTTGGGGAGCATCTGAAAATATCGAAGTTTCGTAGATGTTAGGTAAGCACGGCATCATCTCCAACATCTCAGTGCCTGTGCTGCATACTTGCCCCAGGCCATCTTCACTTAACACCTGAGCGTTGGATTCATCTTCACCACCAACCCAAGGAAGCATTTGCCACATATGTCAAAGGGGTCTGAGGTCATGTGCCCATGCTTTGAGGAGCTAGGATAATGGCATTCTGGAGAGCAATGGTGATTTAATATCAGCTATGTCCTTGTAAGATAAAGTTGATGGTACTTTTGCCATACACAATTCCCTGCCACAGACCTTACCCAGTGTTAAAATACAGGAATGTTTTCAGATGGTTTTGACTCCCAGAATCATATCTTGTTGTTGGGTATATATTGGACATTCATGGATTCCTTAAAAATAACCACTTATACTTGTTTTTCATTTCCTGGCTTTTAATGTGCTTTTTAATCTTACCAAGTATCTTACGATGGTCACCCAAGCCCCAGCATTGCTGACCACTCTCCTCTGACCCTTAGACCATCAGCCATGCTGGTCACCTTTTTGTGCCTCAACATCTCCACACTTTCTCCTCCTCTAGGCTTTTGAACATGCTTTTGCTTCTGAAGTAGAAAGATAGCTCTCCTGCTCTGCTCCTTTACTGAAGGGGAGAATCCTTCCCATTTTCTGTGTCCAGCTAAAATGTCACCCCTCATGTGACCATTGACTTTCCATCCCAGATCCCTATCAGTTGCCTTCATAGAAGTTATCATCATTTATACTTATTTCAATTACACACTTTGATTTTTTTCTCTTTAAAAAATTCTTGATTGTCTGTCTTCCCAGCAATAATGTAAGGACTGGGGCAAAGTCTGTATTGGGTCCTACAACCCAGTACAGTGCCTGGCACATTGTAACCACACAGTCAGTATTAACCCAGGAGGCTAAGTGGCTTGTTCATCATCATACTGTTACCGGACAGGGGACCTGGCCCCTAATGGGTCTGCCTGGGGCCAGCTGGTGGTGTGTGGGTTTTTGACTTTGTGTGGACAAGATTTCACAAGGTGATTTTGAGGGTCTGTTTATCAAAGCTGAGGACAGTGAAACAAGAAAGGGCTTAGCATAGAAGAAGCAACAGGGGAGCCCAGGCTGGGCTGTGGTAACTCACGGGAAGTCAGGGAAAAGGGGGCCTTGGGGACAGGTTCAGGGGTTAGGCTGGGATGAGCTGCCACTGTCTATTGCTCCCCTGGGTGCAAGTCTCATGGGGTCCCTTAGAGTTTAGGAGATGTGTGCCTGTGGGGGAAGAAGAGGGGGAAGGGAATGGTGCAGGCCCTCCCCAGGAGGGAGCTCAGGCTGGTAATTTGTCTTGAGGCTTTATCTCTCTCTTGCAGGCAGGAATCTTAGGGGAGGTCTCAGGAGACGGTTTCAGCGGAATATTCATCAGTTTTCCAGGTGTGCTCTTTCAGGGTCATGATCTCTACTGACTGGTCAGCCAGGTCAGGGGGTCATTGTAGCTGGTCCCGGCATCACCTGCCTGGTTTGCTGCTTTTCTGGGCTTGGAGCTAAAATACAACTGAAGCCTAGATGTTATCTCTAGGGAGGTGGCCTTCTGTATCTGGCTCTAAATTGCTCAGCCAGTTTGTTCAGCTCTCTGCCTCAGTTTCCCTGTTCCACTTGTCCTGCCTCACTGGCTGTCTCTACACCACCAATTCCTTTTTACTGCTCACTAGAGTTTGTTTGCTTTTCCCACTCTACACTATACTTCTCCTGAAAAGGTACAATAAGACACCAAGAATTCAGGAAGAAATAGTAAAGAATATTGGCTACAGCCCGACCAGTGTGGCTCAGCGGTTGAGCGTTGACCCATACACCAAGAGGTCGCCGGTTCGATTCCCGGTCAGGGCACATGCCCAGGTTGTGGGCCAAATCCCCAGTGTAGGGCATGCAGGAGGTGACCAGTCGATGTTCTCTCTCATCGATGTTTCTATCTCTGTCTCCCTCCCTTCCTCTCTCTCTAAAATCAATAAAGAAAAAAAAATTTTTTTAAAGCATATTGGCTACAAAGTGGATGGTAGTACCAAGATCAAGTATAAAATGTTTTCCCTGAAATGCAACTGCCATATTCACCTTTCCTTTGGAAAATCTAGCTGAAGCAACTGGTTTTCTTGAATGCCAGCTTCGTCTGCTCAGAGGCAGTCGCTGATCTTAGATGGAGGAACAGGGAACGTTCAGGGGTGACCAGATTTTTGCCACGTTCCCTTTCTGTGCCTGTTGTTAAAAGCAATATGTTGGGGAAAGGGTTGATTGCTTAAGGCACACTGTTTATGCTACATTACTTGGGTCTGATGGAAAAGTTCCTAACAGTGGTTTTCTTGCTAAAGATATGGTTTATGGATGAAGAGTGGAATGTGATTTTTTGGTAGGGTATCATCATAATTTAGGTGGACTCCAAAGAAACTCGATCTTGGGAGAGGCCAGGAAAAATATTCAGGTCCATGGAGCTCCTTTAGCGTTAGTCCTCAATTTCCCATCAAGATATAAACGGCTTTCTGCTTTTAATTACCGCCCTCACTGAAGCCAAGTTAATTACTCTGGGCCAGACGGGAAAGGAATATTCCCAGAAAGTCTGATATGATAGAATGGTCGTGTGTTTTCTGAAGAAGATACTGAGAAGTCCTTAATGAGTTAGTGTTTCAGTATAACTTTTGCAACAGAATATTAAGGGAGTAAGTGGGGGGAAAAGGAGAGATTTCTGGCAGCTGTGGCCCATCATAGCACTTGACAATCTGCTTCTTATTTAGTTTTCTGTTATGTAAAAGCATGGAATTCTCAAGTTAAGAAATATTGATCACTGCATGACAATACATATGTAACAAAACTGTATTGTGTTGAAAAAGCTCTCCTTTTAAAGTGAGTTACTGGCTCTCTATTTTGTTATTGAAATGTGTGGGTCTTTTTACTTAGAAAATAATGTGGTTTTCTTAAACATAAGTTATTGAAAGGTTAAAATAATCTTAATTTTAACTATGAATATTATTAAGAACAGATTTTCAACCAAGTCCAGCGGAATGCAAACAAAAACAAACCTGGACAAGCAGATCGGTGGCTGGGAATGCAGACTGCACGGTGGGCTGTCTTGGCCACGATGCCAGGCCCAGGGCAGCCCTTTGCTGCCTGGCAGAATCAGACGTTTTTGGAGGGTCTGTTGATTTCCCCAGACTTCGTGGAATCTGGATGGAGTTGGTCAGTCTCCCATTTCTCTGGCGATGGTAACGCAGCCTGGGGCTGAATGAGGAGCGCTCAGAGGGCATGGACTTCACGGCCCTGCCGTCCAGCTGGGCTGCTCCTTCTCTGTAGCTGTCCCCACACAGCAGGGTTCACTCTTTGGCCGTCGTCGTTCTAGGGACATGCGTGGAAACAGATGTCCAGTTACCTACTTTATTGGCCAGACACCTACTAAGCTGGGGGTCAGTCCCTGCGCTGGGCACCAAGGTATCGTAGCCCTCATTTTCAGGAAATACAGTGTAAGTCCCTGCAGTGGACAATCCAAGCCAATCGGGTACTTTAAACGGATGGAATTATTTTCGGTAGATATTGGTAGCCTTCAACCTTGAGTGGTGAGGACCGTCTGTCCTCTCCCTCACTATCTCCTCACCAGGCTGTGGGAGAAACAGGTCTCATGCAGATTCTGCCAGCATGCAAGCATTTGTGAGCAGCATTCACGAATGCCAGTCGAGTGTGGCGAAGGCTTGAGGAAGGCGAAGCTCATTGGCATCAGAACAAACGCAGTTAGTGGCCCTGAAGCCTGAGTCAGCGGCTTCAGATTGTTTAACAATCAGAGCTGGGGCACTGTTCCTGAGGATAGAGACCTCTGAGCGCCCACCCTCCAAAGTCCTTGTGTGTGTTCATACAGAGAAACGTAGGGCCTCTGCAATCTATTGCACCAACCCACACCGAGTGGACACCTCCAATTTGCAAATAAAAAAGTATTTCTAATGTCTATTAGGGTAATTGACAAGACCTCGTGGGTGAGTCAGAGGTAAACTGGTAGGCACGTTACCTTTTGCTTAAATACCAGCCAGGATGTATTCTCCTGATTAGGGCAATTGACCGCTTCTGCAGTATAGGTTAAAATGAGTGTACACATTTATATCACAACATTTATGTTGAAGTCTACAGTACATCACATACTACAAAATAGCACTATACTATATACAGTTAAGGATTCTTTTTCGTGAAATGACAATAATAACATCGCTGATCTCAACAGTTGTGAAGATTTAAAGAGATAATACTGCTGAGCACCATGTCAGGCACACGGTCCTCCATAAATGCTAATCATTATTACCTAGAAATTCAGAGTGACATCAGGACGTCGTGTTCCACACACAGTCTTGTGGACTTAATCATGCCTTCCTTTCAGTTTGTTCTTGCCCAGTTCTGACACTCTCAGCAGAAAGGGGGAACAGAGAGGACCGTGCAAGGGTTTTCCGTCCCAGCAGACAGGCGTCCCCGAGCGAGCTACCCTCACTCTCTGCAGCTGTACCCCCTACAATGAGCCGTGTGTCTGGCCTGGAAGCTCCATTCCATGCTTGGGAGTGAAAAAAAAAAAAAAAGAAAAAGAAAAAAAATGTCTACTGATCGCATTGCCCCCGTTGTCTCAGACGTCTTAGTGGCTATTTAGAAACAACTGGAGCCCTGGCCGGTTTGGCTCAGCGGTTAGAGCGTTGGCCTGCGGTCCAGAGAAACCCGGGTTCGGTTCCCGCTAAGGGCATGTACCTCGGTTGCAGTTTGTCCCCGGCCCTGGTTGGTCGTGCGGGTGGCAGCCACTCGATGTGTGCCTTTCACATCGATGTTTCTCTCTCTCTCTCTCTTCCTCTCTGTCCCTCCCACTCTATCTGAACAAAAAATGAAAAAAAAAAGGCCTCGGGTGAGGATAGAAACAACTGGAGTAAGACGTAATCGCGGTGCTGGCATCTGCCATATGCCCAACCTCGTGCGATGGCCAGCAGGTGTGGACCAGGAAGCTTGGGAGGAAAGGCTGAGCTATGAAAACTCACCATGATCTTAAAAGCATCCTTCCCACCAGTGCTGCAGGCTGGGCCTCATCTGAGCAGTCCAGTAAGAATAACCTGGATGCCAGAGCCACCAGGCTGGGGCGTTAAAATGCAGCCAGACATTTTTGCTAGGTGCGTCTGTACCCCTGTCCAGTAGGTCCTTTCATCTCCATTTTCCAGACCTAGACACTGAGGCCTAGGGTGCTGGAGGAATTTTCCCAAGGAGATGGGATCATTAAAACAAGTGGGATTCAACCCTAGATTGCCTGCCTGGTGTCAGGCCTGTGCTCTCTGGTGTGAGGCTGCTCCTGGGAAGGTTTTTCACATATATGTCTGTGGCCTGGTGAGGGGCCAGCCCACCACACTGCATGATGGAGTGCCGAAGTCTTTAAACTGCCTGGTGTGTGATTAGGAATGCCCTGGCCTCTCCCATGAGCCTGAGTTATATCGTTTCCACTGGCTCTGCAAGTCCGCAGTGCCTGCTTTGAGTTGGGAGGACCCTGGAGCTCCCCTTGATCTGAATGATGTTTCCCATAGTGCTGGCAGCCCACGAGAGGAAACTTTACATTTTGCAACACGCACCTCTCCCATGGAGAGTTCTTTGTGCTGTATTAAAGGACAGAAGGAAAACGCGGCTCGCCTTCCGTGTAGAAGAAGCCACAGCATTCCTGCGTTTACATCTCCAGGCAAAACAGTTCTATTTAATGGGCTTTAAAAAATCCTGGAATTTGCATTTGAATGTGTTATGCATCACACACAGGATTTTGATGGTGATATCACAGCACACACTGTAATCACATTCTGTCATTTATGTAACTCCAACTGCTGTCACGATGGCAAAATCATGATATGCTCTATACAGAGCTTCTCTCCCGAAGGAAATGAACGTCCCGAATGAAACTCCTGGGGGCCTTGGTAATGACTTAGAAAGTCTGAACACCTTCATGGGCTTTCAGAGGAGTCAAGCAGGGGGTGAAAAAGTCGATCCAAACTTCAAAGACATGATCGAACAAGCCAAGGTGTTCTGAAGGCAGACCACAGCAGGGTGTTTGAACCCAGGAAAGGAAGGTGGACAGTCTGGGACCCCCCCCCCCCCCGTGGGACCGCAGTGATCCGTGCTCACGCTCGAGGCCCCCGAGAGGCTGTCCAGCTAACCCGAGGGCTGAGAGTCGCTCTGTCTCAGAAACCTGGCCTCTGCTCTGAACCTCTGCTCAAAGCCTGCTGCGGAGGGCCAGGACGGGAAGCAGCAATGTCAGCAGGCATTTCTTTACTGAACTTTTAATTAAAATTTTTCATTAAATGTACTGGGGTGACATTGGTTGATAAAATTGTATAGGTTTCAAGTGTACAGTTCTGTAATACATCGGCTGTATATTCATGGCGTTTGCCACCCAGAGTCAGACCTTTTGTCACCATATATCTGACCCCCTTTACCCTCTTCTACCACCCCCCGCCCTGTTCTTCCCCCCTGGCCACCACATACTGTTGTCTGTGTCTGTGAGTTTTTGTTTGTCTTGTTTATATATTTGTTGTTTTCAGTTTCTTTTCTTTATTGATTTTTAGAGAGAGAGAGAGAAGCATCAATAAGAGAGCACATTGGTTGGCTGCCTCCTGAGGGACCGGGCCCACAACCTAGGCATGTGCCCTGACCAGGAATCGAACTAGCGACTGCTTGGTGCATGGGTCGATGCTCAACCACTGAGCCACACCGGCTGGGATATTGTTTTCAGGTTTATAGTCCACATCTGAGTGAAATCACATGGTTCTTGACTTTTTCCTTCTGACTTAATGCACTTAGCATGATATTTTCAAGATCTATCCACATTGTTGCGAAGTGCAGGATTTCATCTTTTCCTATGGCTGAGTAGTATTCCACCGGATGTGGTTTTCCTTTTTCAGAATAAATGATCAAATTTACCTTCTTCCCTCCGTGCCCAGTCACTGCTAATGTTCACCTCCAAATCCGCATTCCTCAGGAGAGCTTTGGGGCCATTAGGATGGGAGAGAGGGGCCCCAGGACAGTGCCTGGAATGGAAGAGGGGCAGACCAGAAGTGCCCCGTCTAAGACAGAGGACAAATGAGAAACACAGGCTTGCCTTCTGCGACAGAGTGGGCACATCAGGCTCAGCAGGTGGGGGGGGGGGGCTGACCCCAGATGGGCGAAGTGACTGGAGGCCTTTTCAAGGACAGGGTCGCGCCTATTTAATTGCATGTTCTTTTTTCTGCTTCATTGTAACCCCTGCGTCTCATAAAAGTCCGCCACATTGTCTCCAAGGCATCCGAGGAGGGGTCTGGGGATGATACCGTGGGAAAGTTCCAATGTTCTACATCTCTATCCCCTTAGGAAGGGCAAGAGGGGGTGTGCATGTAGGGGAGTGAGGTAGTGCCCAGATAGAATGAAGGTAAATACAGGGTGTCCCCCAAAACTGTGTACACAACTTTGAATGATTGTAAAGCCAGTGTTTATTAAAATATATTTCATTTTCAAAATGTAATAGAATCTACAGGCACCCTATGTACATTTTGGGGGGACACCTTTAATATGGGGGGAACTAATGGAAGATAAGGGTTATTTTGTTATGTGGATTCAATCTTGTATAGAATCCAGTGATGAGTGTATCTGCCATGATTGAGAGTCATTGTCCTGTCCCTGGTACGGGAGAGGAAAGGGGGCACCTTCAGAAAGAGAAATGTATACCCAGCCTTTAGGCAGAAAAGGGGGAGGCGAGCGAGCTTTTCCTGAGTCTTCTGTTTCTCAGTTGCTTTCAGCTCAAAATAATCCTTATGCCAAAGTGGCGTATTTTACAGCGGCACCCTCTGATCCCCTTCAGGTAAAATAGTCCCTACTTGGGGACCATGGTTTGATTCTTATTATAGCTGAATCTACTTGCTTAACACATATTCATCTTCTCCAAGTCTCTGCCTCCCTTGGCTGCTCTGGCTTCATGGCCCAGTTATACACTATGGTTATCTTTATTCTACCCTCTGGTCCCCCCAATTTGCAGCATCACAGCACAGACTAATACACCAAGTCTTATGTTCCCTGGCCCAGGGGCTGATGCTTACTAGACATTTAGTGGGTAAATAATTAGCAAAGAACTTCATTATTACTTATGATAGGTTCAAGACTAAAAAACAATTGTGAATATGATGTTTATCACTCAATTATAACCCAGTGGATAAACCCTTAGCAGTTTCACATCCATTTCATCCATTGGTGGTTAAGAAGAAGCACACCGGGTTTCACATGTGGAATATTAAAGCTGAGGACACCCACGGTGAGGCCTCAAAGAACGTGCATCTTGTTTGTCTTTGCATGTGGCCGGCATACCCAGTACGCATCCGAATGCTCATTGTGTGACGGAGTTAATGAGTTCATGAATGTATGACTTAAAGTTGTTCTTTTTATTATGCTAGATTTTCAGATTTTCGGTTTGGAGATGTGGAAGCCATTGCTACTTAAAAGAGCACTTTGTTTTAATTTAACAGAAAGAAAGATGACAGCAGCTGACTTGACCGTTGCCACACAGTCGTTCCAGAGCTGGTCCCTCCCTGTGGGTGTTTCATGCACACACACATTTGAATGCGTTTACACAGCTCACAGCATATTGAATGACAGCTGCCTTGAGTTTCAGAGCAGTTGGATTCTGAGATAGCTCATCTGAGTTAGTTACAGGTAACAAGCCATCAAGGTAGTAACATGATCCGGTTCTCTTGGGTTACACCACCTTATCAGCCCAAATCCACTGCCTCATAAAATCTTTCTGGGCTCTATCGTTAATTAATTTAGGGCTCCATTAAAAAATCTTAATCGCCACGAATCTTTCTTTTTCTCTTAAAACCATGAAGCAGAAGCACGAATGGTTTCTGTCTATGAAACTGGAAGGTAGCTATTGACAGTCTTCTTTTTCTCTAGCAATCCCTACTCCTGACTGTTGGCTTCTGAGGACAACCACAGCAGACTGCTCGTCCCCAGCCGCTGCAGTTGCTGTAGCTTCCTTATTACTGGGCACCCTGCTGCATTCTGTGACTCCATGTTTCTTTAACCATCTGATCTCATGTGTCAATCATGACATAGCTGTGGGGTAAGGGCTTGAAAACCCTTCTGTCTCTGTGCCAGTGTTGGGCACTCATGATCTAAGGAAGGTGCCCCTCAACCTAGTGCATCATTGTCCACCACGGCTCAGTGTGTTGAGGGGACAACGCTTGGCTGATTCCCCCTATGGGCTGGCCCAGACACCTCTTGCCTGGTTGTTCAGGAAGTCCCACTGCCACCTGAGTACTACTCAGTGTCTGTGTGGGGGAGACCTGTCAGGGTACGCCAACACCTTAGTGCCCTCAAGCTTCCCGATGTCTTTGTAGTGCTTGTCTTCCTCTTTTTTATTTATTTTTTTCTTTATTGATTTTAGAGAGAGAGGGAGAGAGACATAGAAACATCGATGAGAGAGAACATCTATTGGCTGCCTCCTGCATGGCCCCCACTGGGGATTGAGCCCACAACCTGGGCATGTGTCCTGACTGGAAATCGAACCGGCGACCTCTTGGTGTATGGACGAATGCTCAACCGCTGAGCCACACTGGCAGGGCTGATTGCCTTTTTTTTTAATATTCATTGGAGGAATTAGTCAGAGGTGTCTCAAAAAATCACTTTTGAAATGTCCTAAGTTTGGAGGAGGGGGAAGCCCAGGGATACTGAGGAACTGACCATTGTCCATCTCAACACTGTGCTATCAGTGACTGCCACCCAGAATTTCTGAACTCTTGACAACTGAATGGACATTGGGAAAAGAATCACCGAACTTGGAGTTTGAACACTGAGGTTCAAGTCTGTGCTCTGCTCCCCACTGGCCACGGGCCCTTACATAAACCGCTTCCCTTTTCTGGGCTTCAGTTCCCTCCCTCCTAGTGTCAGATGCTACATGAACTGTAATGTGTAACGCAAAGTTGGGGTGGTGACACTATGGGTATTAAAAATATTCACATTATTGCCTGGCCGATGTGGCTTAGTGGTTGAGCGTTGACCCATGCACCAAGAGGTCGCCAATTCAATTCCCGGTCAGGGCGCATGCCCAGGTTGTGGGCCAAATCCCCAGTGGGGATGTTCTCTCTCATCAATGTTTCTCTCTCTCCCTCTCACTTCCTCTCTCTCTAAAATCAATAATAAAAAAATTTTTTAATATTCACATTGTGATAGCCACTGCAATAGTGACTCGGGGAACTGAATTTGACCCCAGCAAGAATTCCCAGATACTTAGTTCTAAAAGGTCCTTCCATCAATTCTCAGAATCTGGTAAGGAGGAGACATTTAATAAGCTTTGTTGAGTGAAAAGAAAAATACCGTTCCTAGTCCATGCAATGCTATTGAGCAACCAGTAATAATAATAATAATAATAATAATAATAATGGCATCTACATTTATTGACTACTCACTATTGGCCAGGCACAATTCAAAGAGCTTGACACATAACCATAGGTCAAATTATTCTAAATAATGTAGCGTTAATATAGTGAAATATAAAATTAAATATAGCATTGACTGTGAAACATACAACAGTCTTACAAGATAGGTGTTCTGTCATCTCCATCTGCAGATGGTGAAGCTGAGGCATTGAAAGGTCGGGCCACTTTCCCCAGTATCCGTTAGAGAGAGGTATTTGGCTTAAATACAATTGTCCTTTCTGCAGTAGCATGTAAATGTTTTAAAATAGAACCAGCCAGGTATTTGAGCATGAGGGCACGCGCCCGGTCCCTGAACCCCCTGGGTTGCCCTCTGACAAACACGAGTGACATGATGCTGAAGTTCTGCTGTGATAACCACGTGGCGTCTGCTGACTGTGACGCTGATCGTGTGCTTGGTCCGAACAAGGCTTGTGAGCCTCTCCAAGGCCCGAGGTCCCTCAGATCTGTGTGCACTGCCCCACTCAGTGAGTAGGCTGGGAAACCCGCGTGGCCGTGGCCAAGCCCCAGTGTTTTGCCAAGCGTGCTTTCTCCCCCCTTAATTGAGAAACCTATGGTTATTTGGATGGAAATTTAATCTGAGCCTCTGATTCATTTACTCATTAAACTGCTATTTAGTTTTAGCTATATGAGCTGTTAGAGCTTTCTCTAAAGCTCCTCTAAACCAAAGTGAATTATGGCCGCATTCAGTGAGGCCCATTTGAGTCACATCTGAAGTGAAGCCGAGCTGGGCTGGGGGCTCGGCAGGTTGGGCCGGGCGGGCGGGGGCGTGCGGACGTGGCAGTACCAGCCCTGCCTCTGTGTGTTGAGATCCACCCTTTGTTCTCCCAAAGGACTGACTGCATGAGCGAGTTTGGGGAGAAAGAGTCCAACAAACTCCTCGTAGAAGAGGAATGTTTTCTTTTTCCTTTCTAAGAAGGCAATTGTGTCGCTTATGGAGGTGGCTGGGGTGTCCCGTGCTGGTTAAGGAGAAAGTCCTGGAGCCAAAGGGCCTGGGTTCCCAGGCTCTGCCACTTAGCAGATGTGCCCTCTGGGACTGTGCTCAGCCCTTGGTGTCGTCATATACAAAAGGGGGGTCATGATAGACTCTGCCCTGCTGGGACATTGCAGGGAAAACGGATGTCGTGTCCTCTGCCAGGGACCTGCCTTCCCCCTGTCACCTGCAGGGCACCTGCAGACTTTGCTGCTGCAAGCCAACAGCTTCATGTCCACGTGTTATCACCCACGTCAGCGGCCGAAACCTGAATGTCCCCGGGGCCGGGCTGGGGAAGCAGTACATGGAGAACTCCGAACAAAAGGACATAGGGGTTGGGTACCGGGGGCTGTGGTGACCTACCTCATGCACACACCATTTAAAGGTATTCATTTAAAAAGCTTTGGAAACAGCTGATGGCCCCGTTAAACTCCAGACGTAATCTGCTGGGGCTGGGCATTCCTTACGCCTGACTTCTGTTCACAACTTTTCCTTTGCCCCCTTCCCCTCCGGCCCTCCCTCATCCACATCTGTCTTCCTCAGTTACCGAAGCCCCGGCACCTCCCTCCTGTGCACAGGAACCGGGGCAGCTAGAACACCTGTCAGTCCCTCTGCAGGTCGCCCTGCAGGCCCCTCAGCCCTGTGCTCCACGTTGAGCGGGCGCTGCTGTGTCCTCAGCCCTGTGGCAGCTGCCCACCATCTAGAAAGGGCTTCTCCTTCTTGCTGTGCTCAGGGGTGTCTCTGTTGCTGGGCAGGGCCCGACTAGGGACTGGAGACTCTCAGGCTGTCTGACCCGAGACTCGGGTCCCTGGATTCTGTGATGTCTCCCACTGTGCACTGTCAACCAGCCACTGCCTCCGGGGACTTGAAGGTTTCACCGTCTAACCTTTGTTCTTGGGTTTGTCTTTAGCTCTCTGTTACGGCTAGTCCACAAAGTTCCTCAAAGGGGCATTTGTTCCCCTGAGGTCTGCTCACTGAGCAGAATGCCTGTGCGGGGTAGATGCTCAGGAAACAGGTCCCGATCACTGGTGCTGCCTTCCCCCCATCACCAAGAACCTGATAATGTTGAAGTGCATGTGGCGTTATTTGGGGCATGACACAAAGCTGTTCACACCCATTCCTTGGTCTCACTCAACGTTCAATAGGAACATAAAGAATTGGCAGGGGGTGTAAGAACCCTCCTGGGCCGTGGTGAAGGCGGGCAGGTATTGTTTGTATTCAGAGCAGTTGCAAAGACAGGAAAATGGAGAAGAAGTAGCAAGGAAGAGAAATGCAAGCTGAATTCACGTTTGATTAGACATTTTCCGTTTTTAGCCTCGTGGCTTAAATTTGCATAATTCTTTTAAAAAGAAAAATTAATTATTTATGACTGTAGCTTTTAACCAAACTGTGCATTTAAAGTAATCACTCTGGGTAATTTAAATAAAATCTTTTCTGTAAACAGTTTATGCTCATTAGAATGAGAAAACTGTTGCTTTATTCAATTAAAAGGGCATTATTGCCAGTTCGGATTTTCTCTCTTTTTTTTCCACTTCAAAATAGAGGGCAGCCACATTGAGACAGATGGAACTTAATTAACTTGTCTCAAAAAGTGACCAGATTTTGCTTTTTTCAATTTTTTTTATTTAAAGATGATAAATTCCAAAAGCCTGTTCGAAAGCCAAACCAGTATTTCAGGATACTGCAAAACAGTCCTGCCCTTTACTCTGAGAGGCAGTGGGCGCAGAAATAGGGTTGCTACCTGGCAAGTGTGCGGGACTTGCTCCCCAGCCCAGCACAAGTCAGGGATGCTTCTAATCAAAGCTCTCCCATACTGTGATCTTTCAAAATACAAAACCTTTGCATTTGGTGCTTTTGTAGTGTTCACCATTTACGGTAGTTAAAGAGGTTTCCACTGAAGCCTACCATGATTTCAGGACGTTACTGTCTTTCACTTACTGACTGTTGCCCTGGGTGTCTGCGGTGCATGATACACTCTGGGAACAGTGACACCTGTGACGTTTTCCAATGCCAGAGCGTGCAGGTAACCAACGCCAAGCTCCAGGTCGGGCCCTCCTACATGCTGGGGTGAAGTGCCTGGAAGTCACAGACCTGCTTCCATCCCAGAAACAAGACCCAAAGCCGACCTCGGCTGCCTTGGCACAGGGGATTGTGGGGGTGGGGGGTGCTGGTTGGTCAGTAGAGACCAGTCATACTATCCTCCAGAGCTTGCTTTGTGAAAGCCACTTGGGTTTTCTGGACCTCTAAAATCAGGTGGTTGACCTGAACAGCTGCCTTTTCTTCCTTCTTGATTAGCAAAGCTGTTTTGTTAAATGAAATCACAACAGCCCTCCTATGTAAAATAAAGAGCAGCTCTGATTAAATTGAGCCCCTGTTGCTCAGTCTCTCTGGTGCATGTATGGTTCACAGGATTTGGGGCTCCACAGAGCAAATTTTATGAACCACTAGTATAGGTAGTTGGCAACATGTTGTCTTTGTGAATCAGATCTCTTTGGTTGTGCAGGAAATCCAGCTCAGCCAGACTTGTGTGCTTAAGGGGAACCTATTGAATCGTAAAATTGAAGTGTCAAAGAGAGTATCTCTTCAGGCATGGCTGGATCTAGGTGCCCAGATGTTGTCGGGACTCTGCCTCTTGCCATCTCTTGGCTCTGTTTCCTCTGTGTGGATTTATTCTCAGCTGAGACTCTTCTCCCCTTGCCCCCATCAGCTCCAGGTTTGTGTCCTACTAGTGGAGCCCTTTGCCCCAGAAGAAATCTTTCTCCTTATATACTAACTCAGGCCCTGGTGCTGACTCTCATGGCTTCAGCTACAAGCTTATCTTTGCCCGAACCAATCACAGTGGTCAGTAGGATGGAGGGTTCTGACTGGCCAGAGGTGGGTCACATGTCACCCTTGGATTTGGAGGAGAATGGAGTCAACCCCAGTCCAACCAGAAGACCTGAGAATAGGGGATAGGTTCTGTCTCACAGGTGAATCAGAGTGCTCTTACCAAAAGCAGGGGCGGATTCTGCTCAGGCAAAAAGCAGCTGTTCTCTCCAGCTCCCTTCCCGATCTAACAGCCTAAAAGTCTAATCAAATCCAACTACTTTTCTTCTGCATCTGTGGAGATTTTGTTCCAGTCTGGTGATAGAGGACTTGTGCCTCTGTGGAGAATAAACCGATGCTTATATAAAGGGCAAAAGGACAGGTGAGGTCCGGGGGAACAGAGGAGAAGATGATGGAAATAGTAAATGCAGACCCATTTCAAGTATCCTGAATTCAGTCATCTTTCTAGGAAGGAAATGAATCAATTATTTTTGTCCTGTTATCATAAAGACTTGTTGGTTCACTCTCTGGTATCTCCTGAGCTGCACTGAAGTGGAAGCCAAGACCGTAACAGGTTTTATTCCCCCACTTCCTATGCGCTTTGCAGCTGTTTGGCAAGAGTTCCTTAAGCTCGTGTTTCAACCAACTTTTGTATAAATGCCCAGAATTCATGGCTGATGGAGCTACTTGAGCTTTGCAAATGTAGACATTGGCGATATGTCTTTGCTAAAGTTTTAATAGTGAGGTAGTTTTGGCTGTGTGACCTCTACATACAAAACCCTGACTTCAAGTGTCTTCTTGAGAGAAGCAGAGTTATGGGACTAGATCATCATCTTGGTAATGATGGGGCCAAAGCCTCCAAGAGCCCTGAGCTAGAACCCCACTGAATGAGTTGGTACCATACTCAGGAGCCTTTTGTCTAGGTCCATAGAGTACAGTGACCTTGCAAAGAGAGCTAAATTGAAAGCTTAGCTCTGATGCTTGCCACCCACACTAACTTAGGTCCAATTTCCTCCTCTGTAAAATGGAAATCACGGTATAAACTTTCTATTACTATTGCCGCTGAATGAACACCTCAAAACAAAGTGGTGTGAAACAACCATTTTCAGATGCTCACAAATGCTGTGGCAGGAGTCTGGACAGGGGACGTTAAGGATGGCTAACCTCCACTCCAAGATGTCTGGTGTCCTAGCTGAGAAGACTCAAAGGTCAGGGTGCATTGATTGCTGGGGACTAGTATCACCCCGAGGCATCATTATGCACATGTCAGGTGGTTAATACTGCTGTTGGCTAGGACATCAGGTGAGCAACCAGCAGTATACCTTCACTGGCCGTACCTGCATCATCTTTCCATGTGATTGCTCTGTATGGGCTAATTTAAGCTTCCTCACAGCATGGTGGCTGGGTCTCCAGAGCAAGACAGAAGTGCATGACATTTTTATAATCTATCCCTGGAAGTCACGTGGTGCCATTTCTCCTGCACTAGATTGAGGCCATCACAAAGGTCTTCCCAATTTCAAGAGATGGGGGACGTAGATCCCAATACTTTGTAGGAGAAGTGACAACATTACCTTGTAAATAGAGCATGGCCTGGGAGATATTGCTATGGCTCACCTTTGATATGCAATCTTTCATATGTGGTAAATTATACCAGTGATATAATAATCTTGCATTCCTGTGATAAACACTATTTGGTCATGATTTTTTTTCTTTTTATATATTGTTGAATTCAGTTTGCTAACATTTTATTAAGGATTTTTGCTTTTATGTTCACAATATACTTTTTTATTTTGCTTAAAGGAGTTAAGTAAAAAGTGAGAAAAAAATCTTATATTTTCCCAAATTATTTTTTTCCCCCATTTCTGGTGCTATTTATTCTTTTGTATAGATTCAGGTATCCATCTGAAATAATTTTCCTTTGGCCTGAAGAACTTCCTTTAATCTTTTCTAAAGTGCAAGTCTACTAGCAGTAATTCTCTCAGAATTTCTTTTTGTCTAAAAATATTTTATTTCACCTTCTTTTGGTGGGGTGTTTTCACCTCACCAAAAGAATTCTACATTTACATTTTTTCTTATAGTTCTTTGAAACAATTGCTCTATTATCATCTGTCTTGCATTGTTTCTGATGAGAAATTAGTGATAATTACCTTTACTGTATCTATGTGCTGTATTTTAATGGTTGTTTTTAAGATTTTGTTATTATGGTTGGTTTTCAGCAATTTTATTATAATGTGTCTAGGTATTGTTTTTTTATGTGTTTTTCTTGCTTGAGGTTCATTAAGCTTCTCAGATTGGTGTGTTTAGAAATTTTATCAAATTTGAGATATGTAGCCATTATTTCTTCAGTTATTCTTCTGTACCTTCCCTATCCCACACAGTTGTGGAATTTTTAATTGCACATATACTTATCTGCTTGATATTTTCCTTTGGTTACTGAAATTCTTCAACCTTCCTTTTCTCTCTCTGTTTCAGTTTCAATTACTTTTATTGCTATCTTCAGGTTCACTGATCTTTTCCTCTGAAATGTCTAAATTGCTATTAAGCCCATCCAGTGACATTTTTATTTTAAATATACTTTTCAACTTTAAGAGCCCTATTTGGTTTTGGGGGTTTTTTTTTGTTTTTGTTTTTTGTTTTTTGTTTTGCATTGAATTTAGTTTTAATTTTTCTCTTTATAATTTTGTTTTCATTGATATTATTGATTATATTTGTAGTAGTTGATTTATAGTCCAGGTTTTTCAGTTACATTATTCTTCAGTATATTTCTATTGACTATTTTTCCTCTTATGAGTCACATTTTTCTGTTTTTATATCTAATCATTTTTATTAGCTGTTGGACATAATGACATCATGATAATAGGCAATATATTGTTGAGTGTCTAGATTTTGTTGACTTCTTTTAAAAAGTGTTGAGTTCTGCTCTGGCAGTCAATTAATTTACTTATGTATCCAATTGACCCGTACAATGCTTGTTTATAAGCTTTGTTAGGCAGGTTTGGTATATCTTTCACTCTGGGACTAGTTTAGTTCTAATCCTACGCATGACCTTTCTGAATGCCCCAGGTATTTAACAAGGTATTCTATACTGGCTGATTGAAACTTGTAAATCCCCAGCCATGTTTGAGGCCTAATAGATTATTTTTAGCTTATAGCTTTATAACAGTTCCCCTCTCCACCCTCCTGTAATTGTGCTTTGCCTAGCCTCATGGAGTCTCATCCTGTATATGCTCAATTTTAGTATTAAAGTAAAGATTCAAAAGGACTTCTCTATTAATTTCTTGATCTTTTTATCTGTGTAGCTTTCTTTCTCTGGTATTCCACCCTGCAAATTACAGCCACCTCAGTCTTCAAATCTGATTCATTCTTCCTCAGTGAAGCACTACCACCAGGCTCTGCTTGGGCTCACTTGCCCTTCCTAGGATCTTATAAACAACTCCAGAGAGAGTATTGGAATGATCATGAGACTCACCGCATTTTTTTGCCTTCTTTTAGAAAGCAAATTCTGTGCTAACTGTTAACCAATATCAAAGGATTTTTTTTTTTTTTGGTATTTTGTCCAGTTATTTCATTTTTTGTGTTTCAGGAGGGCTAATCCAATTCTAGTTATTCCATTGTTACCACAGTAGAAAATTTAAAATACAAGGTAATGATGATGATGATGAGTTTATCTTTAAGATTATTTAATTAAATTGTTCCATTTGTTCATTTATATTCAACAGTTAAATATATATTGGGTTTGAATTAATGTTACCAGAGAATAATGCTTATCTTAAAAAAAAAAAAAAAACTTTTAAAGACAGTGACAATTTATTGGATATGACATTGAGATAATTTTTATTTAAATATGATACTATACTAAGTCAAATTTAATTGTGAGATAGCCTTCTTTTTATATTCTTTTAAAAAAAAGTTTAACCATGGTACCTAACTTAGGTATTCATTATAAGTGGCAGCATTTTATATCTCAGGTCTTGGCATTTATATTCCTCTAGTTTTTTATTTTTTATTTTGTTGTTGTTGTTATTGTTTTTGGTTAATCCTCACCCCAGGATATTTTTCCATTGATTTTTAGAGAGCGTGGAAGAGAGGGAAGAAGGGAGAGAGAGCAAGAGAGACATCAATGTTAGAGAGACACATCGATTGGTTGCCTCCTGCATGCACTCCAACCAGAGCCAAGGATGGAACCTGCAACCCAGATACAAGTCCTTGACTGGGGATCAAACCCAGGACCCTTTGGTGTGCAGGCCAATGCTCTAACCACTGAACCACACTGCCAGGGCATGGATTCCTCTCGTTTTAAAGTGAGAACTTCAGAAGCATATTTGCCTCTTTGAGATTTGGACCCAAGTGTCACTGCTAAGATCTGACTTTCTTAACTAAGAGAAAAACGTTACTCTGTTTTATGATTTAATTGTAGTTAATCAAGACCATAAGAAAAATTCCAATGGAAATACACATGGACTTCAAAATTATAGGAACATGTGTTTGGCAAAATGTGCTTTAAGGATTGCCAAACCCCAGATTTGGGGGTTGGGGCACAAAATGTAGTTTGAGAGATCAGCAGTCCCAGCATATTAATAGACCTCCTCTTTTCTAGACATGACCAAAGTAAGTCTGAGGTAGTATGGAAATCAGCGTGTCAGCAGGCTTGAGTGGAGGACAGAGTCCTCTCCTACTCTACTGGCAAGCAGACAACTTTATTTTTATTTTTACTTTGCATTCCCTTCCTTATCCATGAATAGATTATTCTAAGATTTTAGGAAAAGATCAATGGGATTATTTGAGTTTTTTATACTGTTAGGTCAAAAGACAATATTTGGAGTCAGTCTCAGTTTTTCCATTTTTATAATATATATATAGGTAATTGCACTTGACCCCTAGAGTTGTCATAAGAATTTCTCATGAGGATGCATTGCATTAGGTCCCTTACCTCCTGGCCTGGCTTATAGTAAGCACTCAGCATGTGAAAGCTCTCATTGTTAGGCAAAGGATCCAGTCTTGACTTGAGCAGTCCTTAGATGCAAAAAAGAGAACAGGTATTTAACATATGGCTTTGGAAGTTTTTCCTCTGTTCAGGTGAAGATAAAATATATTTGCTGATGTGCCAATGTGAAACAATATGTAAGAGAAGGAAATGTTCATAGATTTTTCATAGAAAAGAACTCCTCTAAGACTAGAATCACAGACTAGAATCACAGAGCTGGAAGGTTCCTGAAGGATCTCCTAATTGAGAACATTGACAGAGGATTGTCTGTCAATCACAGCTCACACCTTTACCCTTGACTATCTATATGATGTGTTTACTCTTGTGAGGCTTAATGAATGAAAGAACTACAGAGCCATCTGCTTTTACTTAATAGCTTATTAAATTTGCCATAGGAGACAGAAGAATGGAAGGACCAAATTGACTCTCCAAGATATAGAAACAGAGATGAAGTAGAGATAAAGATAGAGACAGAGATAGAGATAGAGATAGAGATAGAGATAGAGATAGAGATAGAGACAGAGACAGAGACAGAGACAGAGACAGAGACAGAGATAGAGATAGAGATAGAGATAGAGATAGAGATAGAGATAGAGATAGAGATAGAGATAGAGATAGAGATTATCTACACTGACATTGTGGCCTACTCTTGTGAGGGTGTAGAGTGTATTTTCCTTTCATTTCTGGCCCCTTCAATTTTTTCCATGTTATATGTTGTCTATATACTCTTTCCATTGCAGATATGGAGGGTGACTAGAGATTCATTCCTTTTAAAATTAACAAAGGATGTGTGTTGAGGGGAGGGTCTTTCTGGTCATCTTTCTTGGGGACCCAATATTTCTAATTAAGTTGCTACACAGATTTCTTTGTGGCTCAACAATTTGGCAGATCTGAAAATTCTCTCTTGAAGACATCTGTTGAGTGAAGTAATGGTTTCATTGCAGACTCTTGAGTTTTCATTATAGTTTTCCTCTGAGGGTATATTTTTTTTTATTGAAGTAAAGTTGACATACAATATTATATTAGTTTCAGGTGTACAACACAGTGATTTGACATTTATATTCCCTACCATGTGATCACCACAATAAGTCTAGTAACCATCTGTCACCATACAAAGTTATTATGATAATATTGACTATTTTCCCTAGGCTGTATATTACATACCCATGATTTATTTTTCTTAAACTGGAGGTTTGTACCTCTTATTCCCCTTTACCTTTTTCACCCATCTCTTCCACCCCCTTCCCTCTGGCAGCCATCACTTTGTTCTCTATATTTATGAGTCTGTTTCTGTTTGGTTTATTTAGGTTCCTTCCATATATAAGTGAAATCATATGATATTTGTCTTTCTCTGTCTGACTTATTTCACTTAGCACAATACCCTCTCGGTTCATCTTTGTTGTTGCATATGGCAAGATTTCATCCTATTTTATGGCTGAGTAATATTTTAGTGTGTGTTTGTGTGTTTTTATCCATTCATCTATCAATTTTGGATCATTGTTTTCCGTTTTCCTTTGTCTTAAGATATTTTTTATTTCCTCTTTGATTTTATAGTTAGCCTATAGATTGTTTAGTATCATGTTATTCAGACTTCTACATGTTTGTGTTTTTTCCCAGTTTTCTTCTTGTAATTTCTTCTTGTATTTCTTCTTGTAAGTGTTATATCCTCTTGTTGAATTGATCTTTCTATCATTATGTAATGTCCTTCTTTGTCTCTTTTTACAGTCTTTGTTTTAAAGTCTATTTTGTCTGATATAAGTATTTCTATCCCAGCTTTCTTTTTGTTTCCATTTGCATGAAATATCTTTTTTCATCCCTTCCTTTACAGTCTGTGTGTCTTACAGTTAAAAGTGATCTCTTTTAGACAGCATATGCACTAGTCTTGGTTTTTTTTATTTTTTTTTTATGCATCAATCCACCCTATGTCTTTGATTGGAGTATTCAGTCAATTTATATTTAAAGTAATTATTGATAGGTATGTACTTTTGCCATTTTATCAATTATTTTCTGGTGGTTTTTGTAGGCCTTCTCTTGGTCTTCTCTGATCTTTTCTTTTTCTCTTGCTCTTCTCTTGTACATTGGTGACTCTTTAATGATATACCTGGATTTCTTTCTCTTTATATTTTTGTATATCTATTATAGGTTTTTGGTTTGTGGTTACCATAAGAATCATATATTACAACCTATGTTTATAGCAGTCCATTTTTAAGTTGAGAGTTGCTTACATTCAAATGCATTCCAAAAGTACTACATTTCTTTTTTTTTTACACACATACCCCCCAAGCCATGTCAATGTTTTTAACATCACATTTTACATCCTGTGTGTAATATTCTTCCATTTATTATTGTAGTTACATTTATCAGTGAGACTGTTTTCCCCTATATTTTATTATTTTTAGTTTTGGCCTTTTTTTATGCTTAAAAAGATGTTCCTTTAACATTTCTTGTACTACTGATTTCATGGTAATGAACTCTTTTAGCTTTTGCTTCTCTGAGAAATTCTTTCTCTTTTCTTCAATTCTGAGTAATAACCCTGCTGGTTAGAGTATTCTTGGTTGTAGATTTTGTCCTTTCATTACTTTGAATATATTGTATGGTTCTCTTTTGGCCTGCAAAGTTTCTGCTGAAAAACCACCTAATAGCTTTATGGGGGTTCCTTTGTTTTAAACCAGCTCCCTTTTTCTTGATGTTTTTTGGATTCTTTCTTTTTCTACAACTTTTGGTATTTTAATTATGATGTGTCTTGGTGTGGGCCTCTTTGGATTTATCTTCTTTGGGATTGTCTATGCTTCCTGGATTTGGATGGCTGTTTTCTTCACCAGGTTAGGGAAATTTTCAGCCATTATTTTTCAAATAGGTTTTCTGTCCCTTTCCCTCTTTCTCCTCCTCCTGGGACCCCTATAGTGTGAATGTTGGTATGCTTGATGTTGTTGCAGAGGTCTCTTAGACTATCCTCATTACTTTTTTTATTTTTATTTTTGCTATTCTGATTGAGTGATTACTACCACATTGTCTTCCAGATTGCTGATCCATTCTTCTGCATCATCTCATCTGCTACTGATATCTTATGATGCATTTTTTTTTAAATTTCAGTTATAATGTTTTTCAGTTCTGATTGTTTCTTTTTTATATTTTCTATCTCTTTGTTGAAGTTCTCACTAAATTCATCTATTCTTCTATAACCATGGCTTTGAACTCTTATCTGGTAGATTGCTTATCTTCATTTTGTTTAGTTATTTCTCTGGTATTTTGTAGTAGCATTTCATTTGGAACATACTCCTTTGTCTCCTCCTTTTGGCTGTCTCTCTGTATTTGTTTCTATGTGTTAGGTAGATCTGCTATGTCTCCCGGACTTAAATAAAAATGACCTTTTGTAAGAGGCACCTTGTGGTTCCCAGTTATACAATCCCCCCGCTCACTAGAGCCAGGTGCTCTAGGCACGTCCCCTTTGGGGATTGTGTGTGCTCTATTGCAGTAGAGCTACAATCACTGTTGGTGTTCCAGAGGATAGGGCTGACCCTAGGTTGACTGGCTTAGAGGACTGGACATACTATTTTAGGTGATCTGGTGTGTGTGGACTGGCCCCACAGAGTGGGATCTGCTTTGGAGGAGCTCTGGTGCCATTGAGGTCCCCTGTCAGGTATGTCATTTGTGGAGCTTCTTAGGTGGGGTTATGGTGTGGGTCAAAGCTGGCTGCCAGGTGCATCAGGTCTGGAGCCTGTTGGGAGGGGCTCCAGTATGGGCCGATGCCAACTGCCACTTGTTCTGGGCTTGGGGCAGCTTTGAGAAGGCTGCAGTGTGAGCTGAGATCATCTGATGCTCTTGTTGAGCTTGTTGCTACTTGAAAAAGCCTGGGATGGGAGCCAAGGCTGGCTGCTATGTATGATGGGTCTGGAGCTGCTTTGAAGAGGCTCTCGCCAGTGCAAGTGGCTTCATGGGGCTGCATCTCAGAGGAATAGCAGGGCAGGATGAATGGTATTAGCCCCATTAATGGAGAGGGACATACTGAGTGCCTTTCCACACTGGGCCAACCAAGTGGAATGAGAGCACACCAAAAGGAACAATGGTGCCAGCCAGCGCTTCTGTCCACAGAGAGCGTTTCCACTGATCCCTGTACCTCCTCTGAGGGTTTTTAATGCCTCTTTTTTGTGAGGAGGGGGGAACCCATTCATCTGTTTTGGAGGGTTTTAAGTTCTTTGGCTCACCATCTCCCTGGTAAGGTCTTCTTTAGATGGCCTTCTGGTCATTGCTGATTTTTCTGTTTGTCTGAGTCTATGACATGCCATATGTGCTCTCTGCTTTTAGACATTGAGGTCCATGCCTCTCCCAGGTGGCTGTAGATCCAGATTGTGGGAGCTGAAAGAAAGTATTAGTACCTTCCTCTGTTGGTACTTCTCTTCCTACCTCCCTTTCCTCCCCCAATCTTCTCAGTAAAATGTCTCCTAATATGTCCCCGAGTTGGCTCCAAGTTCATAGTCTCAGAGGAATTACATGACATGCATAAATTATGAAACATTTTTGCAAATTAAGTTTTAATTAAAACCAGAAGCTTAGAGCATCCAACTGGAAGTAGTCACAATGTTGAAAAGTGACACTGGGAGGGTGGGAGTTCAGGAGAAGGTCTGAATGGTTTTGCATCCTGTTCAGATATTTCCAAAATGAATCCTGCAGAAATGTCCTTTCCTATCAGATTCTCCTTAATCTAAACTGATCTCTGGACTGCCATGTGGATCAATGTGGTTTCCAAGCACGAAATACAAGTGCATCGCGGTGGTTTTATTTGGACTTCGCCAAATTTCCTTTGATTCTACCAACCTGTGTTCTCACAGGGAACGATTAGGACCATAGTCTCCCCAATACTGCCAGAACTCCAGATAATTTTTCAGCAAGAAAAATAAGGATAAATAATGACCATTTTAATTGGAAACTTTTTTTTTTCAATACAGTGCAGAGTTCAAGCCTGATGAGAAATGACTTCTTATTGTGAGAATATTCAGAACATTGTAGTGAGCAAAATGTCTGGGGTTTCCCCCCAGCCGATAGTCCCTAGCTATATGTAATGTGAGAATTGTTCTGGTCTGCCCATCAATAATCTACATTTTCCAGCATTCCCCAAAAATGTCTGCCATCAAGTGAATAATTTATGCAGCCTTGCCTTTCATCTAGGCATGGCTCTACTGCCGCAACGAAAACACCAGATTTTTTCATCCAAAATTAAGTTTGAAAAATCTGACCTTCAGTGATCAGTCTACTTCTTTTCTCCTAAACAACACGAGGTTGCTAGTCTTCAGTGGGCCTTGCAGGAGAGCCAGCCCTTTGGCTGTTCAGGAATTTTGAATTTGAGTATTCTCTCTGTCTGTAACTTATTTGGACCACGGAAAAGGCCCAAACCTATAATCCTTTTTTTTAAATTACTGGACGAATTTTCAAAATAATAATAATACATAGTCTTGACTTAGGGGTGGTGAGATGAATATTAGAAAGAGAGAATCCTGGTCAGAGTGTAAATTAAGACAACTTTTTTCTTGAGAGCATTTGGACTAAAATATAGAATGCCCTTGAACTAATAATTCAAATTCTTGAGAAGTTGAGAATGTCTACCACAATTTTACTATAAGGATGTTTATTGCAAGGGTGCTTATTACAGTGTTATTCATGTTAGTGATAAGGTGAATACAACTCCGATAGCTTATAACAAGGAATTCAATAAACAATTTATTATATATTTAAATTGAATACCGTGCAGTCATTTAACGTGATGCTACCTGAGATCAACAACAAACATGACCGTCATAAGTGGCTTTAAACGTCCTCTTTTGTGTATCTTCTAGATCTAATTTTCTACAAGGAACATGGATTGCTTGTGAGGTTTTTTTAAGGAACACTTTAAAAAGTCTGTGTGTTGAAAAGAAGTGTCTTTCTGTCTATATATACATACATGTGTATGTATATATGTATGTGTGTGTTTATGTGTGTGTGTGTATGTGTGTGTGTGTGTGTGTGTATATATATATATATATGTATATATATTTGGAAGTTAAAGTTTCACCTATACCCCAAATTAGATGTTGAAAAATCACTAATAAATTGTCTATGGCAGCAATTTTTAACCTTTTTCATCTCACGGCACACATAAACTAATTACTAAAATTCTGCAACAACCAAAAAATATATTTTTTTGTCAATCTGACCAAAAAAAAGGTATAATTTTGATTCATTCACACCAGATGGCTATTGTTATGTTGGCTATTGCCATTTTTTATTTGACAATCTAAGGGAAAAGAGATCAGTGTCCCTGACTTAATACTCAGGTATTGCATATGTTAAACATTCTTGCAGCTCACCAGTTGAAAATCACTAGTCAGGTAAGATAACACCCAAACTGATCAAAGCAAGACAGTTTGGAATACATAGATACCATTCTCCTCATTAGTCTTTCTGACAAGGTTTGAAGGGCTTACAGGATATGAAGCCAAACTTTGAATGAGGACTTGAATAATTTTAAAATGGAAAGTCAGTTATATTTATTTTCCTTTATTGACCCTATTTTTGTTCTCATCTTGCACACTCAACGTTTGTCTGTCTCTGTCACTGCTTCTATTCTTCCCTCCGTCATCAGCACCACCATGACAAGGGGTCACGGAGGCTACAAGACGTGGACAGTCGCCTCGATCAGGGATGGCAGAATGAGCAACAGGGTGCCCGCATGCAAGGAGGAAGGGAAGGAGTAAAGACACCCACGTAAAGACCGGGGAGAAGGAGGTTCTCAGGGAAGGAGAATGGCACAGAGACACCCTTTGTCTTCTGACTTCTCTAATACTATCATAAAGGCCAAAATAGCTTCCCAACTTTTGAGAAGTGATGCCCTGTATGTATTTAAGGAAATTTCACACATTGTTTTGGAAATCTTTTGAGGAAGTTACTCTTGAGTAATTTTGAAGCTGAGCCAACAGTACAGAAGTATTTTGATGAATCCCTTGATTTGTGCAAGTCAAATGTAATCGTGAGCAGCCATGGCACGTACCTAGAGATGGCCAGCTGCAAGTATCTATGGGAATGATGAGAAACTCCGTTTATTCAGAGTGTCCCTGTGGCTCCTAGCTGGAAGTGACTGGAAGTGAAGTTCCATAGATGGACATGGGCTCAAATGACATCATTGGCACTGGGTTCTAGTCATCTCCCTGCTCTGCCTTCCGTGATGTTGTCCTCACTCTCAGCACCCCTCTGATGGTCTGTCCCCAGCAGTGCAGACTGTTGTTGAGAGAGGAAAGGGGGAAAGGGATGTCATTTTTGGCTACTTCTATGGAAGTCCTTACTAGGGTAGGTAGGTCACAGGTCTAGTCTGAACTAATTGCTATGGAAGAGTGATGAGTTGATTGGCTTAGGTCTGGGCACTGGCCATGCTATGAGGCTCGGAGCAGAACCTTACCCAGAGCACGGAGACTACGAGGAACGAGGTGGATGACGAGAGCAAAGAGACACACGTCCACTGTGACAGTCACACACGACCTAAGGCAGCCTCGTCCTTATCACTGCTTCACACATGCCACTGTGAAGAATGACGGCCGAATGAGGGGCTGTGATCCCAGCCCCGGGGCTCATCTGGGACCATGAAGTCTTTGGTTGTTAGTATAAACTTCTACACACCATGAGGGTGGGGCCAACCCTAAAAACTCTAGAGGTTACAAGGTCAGGGGGTAAAACCAGGAACCACTACTTGCCAGCAGCTTTAGTCGATTCTCAGCATGTATTTATCTCATCTAATCCTCACATCAATCCATGACATGGTGTTACGACTCCTGTCTTACAGGTGAGACATTCAGAGCTCAGACACGTGCTGTTTCCCACGCCCCCACAGCTAGGAGGTGGTAGAGGTGGGATTGGAAACCTGGCCCACCAAATCCCAGAGCCCTCCCCCTCCCTTCATCCCTTCATTCCTGCTTCCTTTGCTTATTTCCTTTCTTCCTTTTCCTCCCTTCTTTTCTTCCTTATTTTTGTCTGTTTTTAGTTTCTTTCTTTTCTTTCTCCCTCCCTCCCTTCTTCCTTCATTCATCTTTCCTTTCCTTTTTCCTTTCCCCCACCCCTTCAACAAATACGCACTGAATTCTCACTGAGGGCCAGATACAGTGCAGGTCTAGTCCCTGGTGATAACACAGTGACTAAGACAGATATGGCCCCTGGATAGATCGTAAGTTCTTAGGTGGGGAGGTAACAAACAGGAAATACGATTACAGAATGCAGCAAATGCTAAGACAGGAATAAACAAGACCATGGCATAGAAAGGCACTTGGGGTTGATCCTGGGGTTCGTGTCAGAGGAGGTGCATTGGAGCTGCAATCTGACAGATGGGTGGGAATCCGTGAGGTGGGGGTGGTGGGGGTGTCAGGGAATTGACGTGGTCAGGGGACAGAGCTTCAGCCAACCAGCGAAAGCTACACAAAGGCTCTGAGGCAAGCAAACGAGGCTTGGACAACAGGGCTAGAAAAGCACCAGGCTTAACCCGGCTGGTGTTAAGCCGGGCTCAGCGGTTAAGCATCAACCCATGCATCAAGAGGTCATTAGCTCGATTCCCAGTCAGGGCACATGCCCAGGTTGTGGGCCCGATCCCCAGTGGGGGGCATGCAGGAGGCAGCCAATTGATGTTCTCTCTCATCTATGTCTCTATCTCTCTCCCTCTCCTTTCCTCTTTCTCTAAAATCAATAAAGAAAAATTTACAAAAAAAGAAAAAAGAAAAGCACCAGGCTTATACTGTTAGATCATTCTGGATGCAGTATAGAGAGAGGAAAGTGAGGAGACAGATGGGCAGAGGCGGTGGTTGCCGTGGGGTGGTGGGGTGGATGGGTGTGGGGCAGTGCCCACACCACCAAATCTCAGCTCATCAGAGACCTTCCTCTCCTCAGTGTAGTTTTTGGCGTTTGAGCCAATTAACAGAACGTCCTCTGATACATAGAGAAGTAGAGTTTTATCCACATTGCTTAATGAAGAAGAATGGAAGATTATGAATGCAAACATGCACAAGGAAAAAAAAAAAAAGAACACAAAGAACCTTTGCAGCAGGCAGGGATGTATTGCTCATTCATAAGGCCCGAGGCAAAGGGCCAGTTTTACAAATGGAATAAACATATGCAGGACAGGCTTTCTTTCATTTTACACAGTTGGCAAGAGAATACTTTGTTTCCCATTTGGTCTTTACATATTTTATAGTGAAATGTGTTGTTTTGATCAATAGGTCTTTAATTGGAGTTTATTTTTGAAAAAAGCATCCACTCGATTCCTGAACTTAGTTGAGCAAACGAGCAATGTGTCCCCTCGGTTGTCCTCATGGGTCTGTGTACAGTGCTGAGATAGAAACGAAGTGTATGGGCAAAGTTAAGGCATTGTCTCTTTCTGAGACACCTTTCTTTGGTGTCGGGGACTCGGAGTCACTCCAGTCTCCTGCTCCTCGCCCGCAGCCGCTCACAGCTTCTCTCCAGGCCCGCCTCCGGCAGGCCTCGGGGGGCCGGGGACCTCGTGAGGCAGTCCCTCCGTGGGAGCTCTCTGCTGCCTGCCTCTCTGCGCTCCCTCGGTGGCCTTGTCTGCCTTCTGACAGGGACACTGCCTGCCCTACACCTCCTCCTACAAGTCTCGGAGGCATCCCGAAATTGCCAATTTTAGACAAAACTGAAATGTGTGTATTTTTCCTCAAATATGCTTCTTCCGTAGCCTTTCTCTTTTCAGTAAATGGCTGTTCCACTTTTGCATTTCCCTGGGCCACATGCCTTGGACGCACCCTTGATGGCTCCCCTTCTCTCAGTCATCGTCCAGTCCATCAGCTCTGCTCTCTCAGGGATCCAGGGTCAGACCGCTGCCTGCACGTCCCACCACCAGCTCCTGGGGCCAGTTCTACCTCATCTCTCATCTGGGTTGTTTTGTCACCTTTTCACTAGTCCCCCTTCTCACATCCTGCCTTTGCTGCTCCCGGGCTGTGTGACCTTGTAGCTGTATCATCTGCGAAACTGGGGTAAGAATAGAACTTGCCTAATAAGGTTTCTGTGAGTTTTCAATATTAATATAGGTTAAGTACTTAGAATGGTGAATCGTGTGTGATAGCTATTTTAATTAGCTGTCGTTTCTACTGTCCTCAACATCCTAGCGTGTAGTTTCCATCCTCAAGGTCATCTCATAGTACAGAATGGCTGCTAGGGTGCCTGCCATCATTTCTCCCTTCCTGGCAGCAGGATGGAGGGAGTCTTTTCAATGAAACCATCTGGAAAAGCCATATCCGTGGATGTCTCATTGGCCACGTCTGAATCACTTAGCTCTAATAGAGTCATTTAGTTGAGTCTGGCTAAAAGTTGGGTTTCTGTTATTTAAAAAAAAGGGGGGGGGTGAGAATGGCAATTATTGCAGTGGGCAATAACTATGCTATGAATAGGATGTGTGTGGTGCTATAAGGCATGTGATGAGGACATGTGATATGTGAGGTCAGACGAGGCTTCCCTGTGACAGGGAAGACTGACCAGAGTCATGGAGGAGTTTGCTGGGAAAGGGAAGGGGGGAGAGTTCCGAGGCGGAGAGAACAAATGTCAACGTCTGTGACAGGAGAGGGCGTGGTAAATATTTAGACTACACCTCACAGCGGATGTCACACGCTGAGAGACCTGACAGGCTGGATTCTCTGTCCCCCATCCAGACTCTCCCACAAAGAGTGGTGCCAGAATCACTCACTGCACCTTTCTCACATGGGAGGTGCCCAGATGGAATGGCCTGAGAGGTCCCCAGAGCCTTCGGGAGCAAAGGCTGGTGCTGGCGCCCCTGGTCTGCATGAGAAGCAACATCTTGATCCTGGCAGTTAAAGCAGGGTTGGGCCGCAGAGACTTGACTGTGACCAGCATTTCCTGGCTGGCTGAACTTGTACTTGACGTTCTAATGAAATGCAGTTGACCACTGAACAATGCGGGAGTCCTGAGTGCTGACCCCCACCCCCACCTCTGCACAGTAAAAAATCCACATATAACTTTTCCCTCTCCTAATAGCCTGCTGTGGACCAGAGCCTTACCATGAACATAAACAGTCAAGTAACACACATTTTATTATCTGTATGTTATACGTATTCTAGATTGTATTTTTACGATAAAGTAAGCTAGAGAGAAAATGTTATTAGGAAAATCATAAGGAAGAAAAAATAACATGCATTGTGTTTATTGAAAAACACAAATAAGTGGACCCACGCAGTTCAAAGTCATGTTGTTCAAAGGCCAAATATCTGATCTGTTCCATCATCTGTAAACGGAGGATGTCACTGTATTTAACCCAGAGGTCCGCTGTGAGCAGCGTTGCTCAGGACAGTAAAGCCCTGGGCCAGTTCCTGGGCCCTTGAGAACATCCCCTGAAGAGTGGCCGTTCTGCCATCATCTTCATCTTCATCACCTCCCTCTCCTCATTCTCTCTTGAAGACACGTCCAAGCGCCCCGTGAACGCACCCTGCGCCCAGCCTCTCTCTAGGGCGTGCAGCGCACGGCACACCGTGACTGCTTTCTTTCTTTGCCCTTCCTTCTAAAAAGGGCCTGGAGGATGTACGCAGGTGGGTGTCGAATCATCCAGTCTGGGGACGTTTGACTTGGGAGGAACCTGAAGTTACCTGTGCACACCTTTCTGTAGCAGGTGAGGAAATAGACCCAGAGAGGTGAAACTTGGTTGGGGGGGCCTGACAAGGTGGCCTCGAGGAAGACAGGTCTTTGTGGAGGAGAAGTTGCCTCCCTGTGGCCCAGGACGACGGGAGGTTTGCGGGCTGGTTCTGTGCACATCCGTGGGTCCGCGGGACAGTTGCACGTATGCAGAAGCCCGCACGAGGCATGTGGTAGTCCAAGCGTTTCATATCTGTTCTTCTCGCAAAGATACTCGGTTTCCTCTTGAAAGCCATCTACTTGGGTTATCAACATGGCATGTGTGGGGGCGGGGGGCTTCAAGGCAGGTACATCAGTTATCTCTCTCTGCATCCACCCCAAGTACACCCTAGTAATACGGGACCTTCTTTACCAGGGAGAGCAGCAGGCGCGGGCATGGCATAGGGAAACTTACAGAGACTTACACACAGTGCGTGCCCTCCTCGTGCCCTCATGGAGCGGGCAACCTCGTAGGAGAGAGACATTGAACAAATAACCTACATAAAAATCATAGATGTGCGGAGAACAGCAAGGAAAAAGTACAGTGAGACCTTCCTAGATCATCCTGTCCAGGAATATGTTTTGTTATTCCTTCGTTTTTAGCCCACAACAGACATTGCTAATTGGTTATTGCATTCTTTCTAACAAGAGTCAGACGGAACTTCAGAAGCCTTCCCGGCGTGGCCCTCCAGACAGCCATTACTAATCAGTCAGACTTGGCCCTCCAGGCAATACCTACTGGCCATCCATGGTCTGGCCCATTCCCAGCCCTCCCTCCACCGTTCCCTCGTACAGACAGCGCCTTGGCCAAAGGCGGGAAGGCATGTGCCTGAAGACTGCAGCAGAGGTGAGGGTAGACCCCGTGTCCAGCTGGTCTGGCTCCCAGCTGGGGCTCTGCACACTGCGTGCGCATGTCGAGTGAATGGTCTGTCCTCCAGGGAGCTGACTCCGAAGCAGTAGCCTGTGTGGCTGCCAGCGATCGATCTCAATTTGTTATGTTCCATTCCAAGGCTCCTTCTCAGAGGTCCAACCTGTTTAGGGCATTGCAAGCTGTAATTTATGTTATTTAAAAGCTCCGATAGGAAAGTTGCCCTTTGTTCTCATGAGTTATTTCTCGGGGAAAATATATGTTTTGTGGAAAGTTTGAGGGCAGCCTTAAACTAAGGACATCACCACAAAGGCCTAGTCTCTCATTTTCCTTCCCAGGATTTCTTCTCATGTGCTTAAATGGGTGAGTCCCAAAGTGGTGTTTTCTGCTCCACTGAGATCAAACTTCCAGAAAGAGGGCGAGAGAGAGGGCAGTCCTCCTTTCAAAGAGGCCTATCGAGTCCAGCGGTTTGCACAGGACTTAACTTTGGTATTTGTTTTATAGTTCATCAAACATTTGCAATTCTCACGGCCCCCTGTGCATTTCAGATGACATAGCTGAGATTCAACACAAATACTTTCCTAAGGAAACATACATTTATCATTCCCTTAATGTTCGCGTCTCCGAGGTTTCTTTTCCGTTGTGTGAAAAGATGCTTAATATTTAAGAGACTTTTCTCTAAGTGATTCCTCATTTTAGGCTCGATTTCTCACCTCTTGTTGCATTTATTTATTTATTTTTTTCTGACCTCTGGAGAAACACTGTAGGAACTCACGAACTTCCTTTTTGGAATACTCGCAGCCATAATTTGGGAGGAGAGGATCCGAAAACCATGCTTGTATTCCTGTCTTCTTACCTTGGGAGAACTTTCAGGATAAAGTTGCTTGAAAAATTAGTGTTGGAGAGGGAGAGGTCTGCCCTTCCTGGAAATTCTTCAGCATTCTAGAGACGTCTCTGAGATCCAAGACATCTTGTTGGCCTGGGTTTATCCCTTCTGCCCTCTGCTGGGCTCCTTGCACAGGGTCGTGGCGGTAGGATGGCTTCAAGAGAGCCATGGTCTTAGTGCATAGGAAGAGGGAGAATTCTTCCCAACGTAAAGAGAATGGACAAGGAAGAAGACCCAGTGGGGCCTCTAGGATCTCTGGTTTATCTGTGTTGCCTCTTCTAGTATTTCTAATGCTATAAAGTCTAGAGACAGGAAGTCTGCAGTCACAATTTTCAAGTGTTTGTGGCCTCTATGAATGTATGAGTTGAGTTGACTTCGTATGTTCTGATGACAGGCAACCCAGCTCTGCAATTTCTTATCTGTGGGACATTGTAAAATCACTTCACTTCCAGTTTCCATTTTATTTATCATCTGTAAAATGGGGATAATAAGGGTACCTAGTTGCTCTGATTTCTTTTGGTAACACAAATAAAGGGCTTAACACAGTGCCTGATGACAAGTTCCCACTCAATAAATGTTAATCTCTAAGACGAGAAGTATGTCTTGAAAATGAAGTAATTCCTAGATGTGATATTTATACGCAGATAATAATAATTCCACTCCAGATTAGAAAAGTGCTTTTTAAAACACTGTGTGCTGTAATAGCAATCACAAATACTGTGGCATTAACCACAGCCTAATAGTCTCGATGTAGAAAAAGAGACAAATACATCTTGTAAATGTTCATCTTTTTGCACGTGTCTGTAACTTCAGTTCCTTGCCTGTGCCATTGAGAACGCTATTACATCTGGTATTATGGGTTGACTGACTGCCTTTTCGTTGTTCTTAGAATATCAGCTTTACTTCAAATGCACAAATTCTTGTGCACGCTTCCTTAACCATCAATAAAGGGAACAGTTAATGTGCCACAAAGCAAAGAAAATAGACTTTACAAGCATAACCTACGTATAATGGACTTACCTTTATGTACAGCGAGGCTTCTCAACTTCGGTACAGTCAACCCATGGGCCAGATCACTCTAAGCCCTGGTTTCTAACCACTAGGGACCAATAGCCCTTGCTCCCTCCTTTCTCCCAAACCCAAATGTGTCCAGACAGCCCTCCTCCAATGGGAACTCTTGGCTACAGGAAGAAGGAATTGGGTCTTGGAAATGTGTGTTTTGGGCTACTGGAGAGAACCTCAGGTCCAGCTTTGCAGGGAGGTCACCAACTGCCTGGGCATGGTGATTCCCTACACGCACGCTCACGGATTATCTGTTGATACTACAGATTCAGACAGCAGATGAAATAATCAGCACCGAAGCTTTATTTTGGGAAATGACTTGGCTTTCGTTTTATTTTCCTCTTTTTCTCCCAATTATGGGCTTTTCATTTGCCAACGCAGCTGAACAAAGTTTTACAGTTAATCTTGACTTCTTATATAATGATTGCCTTTTTCTTTTTGTTTTGTTTTCCCCTTATTTTTCAGCTCCCTCAGGCACAAAAGGTAAACTCTTTTCCATCACACCGCCGCCCTCCCCAGAACTCACGGGCTGTGCATGTCTTCATGGTCTTGTGCGTGACCAGTGAAATGGTTTTCCTCTTACCACCTCAGAAGCCTGCGGTTGGGCAGAGCTCCAACAGAGCAGAAAGGCCACCAGAGGCAGCTGTCCCCCGTCTCCCTGCCACTTAGTCCCTCCAGAGGACCCTCTCGTGGCCAGGGGGCAAATCTATGCCCAACCACTTTGCTAAGAATTCTTGAATAATAGGTCAAGTGTAAATTTGGCACATTCCTTCAAACATAGCATTCCAGATCTTCCCTGGGATACCGTCCTAGAGAAACAGATCATGCGACTAATCAGTAAGGCCCAGTGACCAAGTTTAGAGTCTGGGCTCTGAAGCCAAATCTCTGAAAACTCCCCTTGGGTTTGACTAACTGCAAAACCAACGGCCCCTTCTCTCGTCTCGTCACCCACACCACCCAGAGAGCATTAGAGCAGAGTCCTTGCCAATGGCCAGACCCTTTCACTGGTCCTCACTGTCTGTCTGGGATGACCTGGATCCACCATCTAGAATGTTCTCTGTCCAGAAAGATCTCATGTGGTTGCAGTGCTCGCTTTGCTGTGCCATCCCCATGGCATGTCATCGTATCCTAAGGACTGTCATGGCAGAAAACATGTCACGTGATGCCTGCTGCTTTGTCCTTGTATGTTTCAAAAACATAAGCGAGGTTTCCAGAAGACACAGCGATTCCTGGGGGCCAGGTGAGGGGTGGTTTGTCTCAGGAGCCGGGGTAGGGCACCACTCTGAAATTCTAGCAGTACCTCCCAGACTCTCCAGTTTGGAGCAGCGATCATTTGGTTTCTCCTCGTTGAGAGAGATAGCACAACTGCTCTACAAAAGACAGTCTGTTCAGACCATATGGACAACCAGAGGCCTAGAAATCATTACACAATTACTCAAATCTATTTGAGTATTTAAACAAGGCGAGATGTGCTAGTGTGTGACTTGGCTCGTGGTAATGTTTGCTTACACTTCGGTGCCATCACACAAGGACTGAACACTTCATTAAAAGTTCAAGTATTTGAGTAGAGCAACAGCTTCCAGGATAAATATATGGTCAGAATTCCAGATTATCTGGAAGGCTCAGCATCTTTGATAGGTCACGCTTTCTTAATTGCCCACATTTGAAATTTCCTTGTAAAGAGACCTAATAAATCCGGTGCCTAAATATGGACTGGCCTCCACTTACTGGTTCTTGCTCATCATATTTCCACTGAGCCATGTCCAAGAGGGTTCTGTTGGAGAAGATTTCTCACGAATCTGGGGTGCCATCAGCCATGGAAGTTTAAAACTGAGTTCAAAACAAACCGACGCAGAATATGGTAAGAACAAATGCTGCTGGGACATCTGATTCTTCAACAGCACTTAGCTCACTGAACTCTTTCCTTCTGTCATCATCTCCCGACGCACATCACATGTCCTGCACAGGGAAGCATGCTGCTGTGATCACAGACGGTTCAGAACCAGGAACATCCCCCTATGGCTTCCCCTGTCTCCAGAAGATGTTGGGCCACCCAAGGGCCTGTCCTGCAGCCCTAAATAACAAGAAATAGATTTGCCTCCCATTCCTCACTGTGGCTACAAATGGTCTTCTCTCAATTCAAGTAATATTACAAAGTATTAGGAGTCCCGCATGAAATGTTTTCAGAACTCTTTGAGGTAGTTTCTGACCAGTTCAGCTCTTTGGAGGAGATTGACTGTAAACCTCTGGGCATCTGGGCTGGAAGGTGAGGGCGGTAGAGGAGAGATTCCCTGCGGATGGGAGGCACCCTCCCTCAGGACTGCCAGGCTCAGTTGGTCATGTATGAGCCCCCTTCCCCTCACACCCTCCGTGCCCTCCCCAGTGTTACCTCAGTGACACTTGCAGAGCCCTTTCCTGGAAGGATGAATTCCAGGTTGCCTTGCCCTTGACCGGCAAGGAATGTGGTGGGCTCCATCCCCACCTTCATCCACGTGTGACCATGCGCAAGTTACTGAACCTCTGTACGCCTTGGGATTCTTGTTTATTTAACAGGAATGAGAGACTAACTTCGCAGTTTTGCTCGGAGAGTTGTTTCCCTCACTTGTGCCTAGCACAGAGCCTGACAAATGCTGGACACTTGCAAAATTTAGAGTCCCTGTGACCCTTTGCTTGTCCTGGCCCCTGAGGCGCTAGAGCATGTCAGGAGAACAGTCTCATGTGATGTGGGCGTCTGGGACCTCTGGGGTGTTCTGTGGTTCTGACTCAAGCCTAATGAGTAATCAGGAGATGAGAAGAGAGGCCAGAGGTATGTGGCCCCCCTCCTATTCCGTTAGAAACTCTGTGGATTACCTGACTGCTCCTTTCTAACGAGTCAGAGAGACATGCAGATTGGGCGTGACACCCAACAAAGCAAAGGCTTCAAAAGACAATTGTTTGGAGAGATTTCTTCCCAAGGTTTTTGACATTACCCGTAGATTTCACCCATCCGTGGACATGATTATAATGAGCCCCTTCCAAGCCCGCGAGTTTGTTGTTCAGGGGGTGAAAGGGAGGCATCTCCAGCTGTTCCGTCTTTGCCTGCTTCTCCCATGAGGTCATGAGTGCATACATTGGACCATATGGTGTCTGCATTTGTGCTGTGTCTTTGTATCATCTGCAACTGATTTCTCTATTTAAATATTTTAAATAGTTATGTCTCTATAAACATGCTTATTTTAATCTCTCCACTGATCTACAACTAAAAATGTCCTATTTGGGTGTCCCTCTTATATGTGGCAGTCATTGATGAATGCTGTCTCTAAGTTATGGTTTTCATGATTCTAATATTTTGAGGGTCTTACAGAACTTATCTCCTGGCCCCTTATGACTATTTTCTAGAACAATTGTTTGCAAAAAAAAATTGTTTTGCTTTTGCCTGTGATTCTTAAGCACCTCTAAGATCATTTCTAGACTCTGAGTTTCAACCCTTTATATAAACCCAACGTTGATACACCTGATCCATGTTAAATATTTTCACGAGTGCATAGGCAGCGCCCTGAAGTCCTGGTTAAAAACCACGTAGCAATACAGACCCGATGTCTGCGGCCGTCACAAATCTGTCCTTTATGGTGGAAATTCAACGACTTCTTCTAGTGTCTTGATTGTCTTTGAATTCAGTAATGAAGAGACATCCATGTGTGAGACAGATTTGCCTTTATTTCTTTATATGACTTCCACAAAAATATCTGGGAGATCCCATTTTATTATAATAACATAGCAGAATTACCCAACGCCATCACAATTGCAAATTCAATAGTCAAAGACATAAAAACGTGGCAGAGAAATAAAAATAGGTCCACTTTTCAAGCTGCTTATTCATTCGAGTAGGTTCCGTCTGTAGGAAGGACACACCGGTTGTTCACTGTGGGATTGACTTAATCCCTGGAGAGTGGGTCCTGAATACTGAGAGGCGAGCACACTCACTGGCTGTTCGCATGAGTTCACTTCTCCGTGCACGGGAACCCCCTTGCCTTCGTTGTGTGCCGCCTTCACACTCCTTGGGGCTGGTCAAAGACATTTTCTTGGAGGTTCAAAGATGCTTCATGCTTGCTCGCACTGGATTAGTGAGGACCAGCCTGAGAATTCGGGCCGGCGTAGCATCTTTCTCCAAACCAGAGTGAAAGAAACCGCACCTCGAATCCTGTTCAAACCGCGATGGACGCGTCCAGGGCCTCACAGTGTGGCCAGGACCCCGCCTCTAGCCTCGCAGCCCCTGCCCCTCTGTTTCCTGGTGGGCAGAGCCCCACGGGCCTTCTCCACCGGGCACAGCAGGCTAGGTCTGTGGTCCGCAGCTGTGACAGTCCTGCCGCTCAGCTTGTCCCAGGACTGGGAGTGCACACCCTAGCTTCTGAAACGGAAGTCGATTTTCAGTTTTTCTTTCCGGATGGATCTGTTATATTAATTTCCACCGTCAGTGCAAATGGGATCCTGAATCCATTTCTTAGTTTCCTTGTTTATATTAAATGGAGAGAAGTCGCTGGAAGCATTCATATTTATCTGCAGTTTCTTTCCCTCCCTCTCTCTCCCCCTCTCTCTCTCCCACTCTGTCCCCCCTCTCTCCCACTCTCTCTCTCTCCCTCTCTCTCTCTCCCACTCTGTCCCCCCTCTCTCCCTCTCTCTCTCTCTCCCTCTCTCCCTCTCCCCCCTGCCTGGTCCTTCAGGTGCAGACTTGCAGGGGCAGAGTTGGGCCTGCTCCTATCTCGGCGTAATCAGAGCTCAGCGATCGTGAGGCGTTGTGTGTCATTGTCGCCTCATTGAACGTCTGTGCTTTGAAATGTTGAATGAACCGTCGTTGAGAATAGAACACTGGGCGTTGGGAAGCTGCTGTTTGCATAGGGCGGCAGGCCTAGTGACTCGGGCGTGTCCTTGCAGTTGGGGAACCCGCTAAATCGATGTAAAGGAAAGCCACGCCGAGGTGATAACTGTGTACACTTGGTTGTGGTTTACGACTCGTTTGTTTTCCACCTTTACTTGTGTCGCGTGTCAACGGCTGTACCTGTTTGGAGAACCCCGTTTTCCGCCTGTCGTGTACTGTTTTATAGGAACAGATACAGGCATGGTTCAGATGCCTTCTCAAGCTGGGGCTGTGAGCTTGGCTAGACGGAGGGGCAGAGGATAGCAGCACGGGGCCACGGCGTCACTCGGAAGGCCCCTTCTGTGACTCGGGCGTGGGAACAGAAAGCAGAGCAGTCTGCTCGCTTCCGCTCTCCCCACGGCCAGGGCGTGGACTGTGGACATGGGAGTTACGGCATATTGCCCGACTGTATGATGGTCACGGAACCGAACAGTTTGTCCTCGGCGGTGGCCCTGTGTGAGTGTGTCTGTGACAGTCCCGACCCGCTGCTCTGCTCTCGAGGAAGGAGGTGAGCTTTGCGAGTTTCCTACCCGTGGGAGTGTGGGCCTGCGGCTCTGGCCAGCTGTGTGTTGAGTCCACACATAGAGGCTGGCAAGGCCTCCGGCGCAGGGGTCTGGCTCCTGGCAGCGCGGGGCCAGCAGGTGGGCCGATGGCAGCCACGAACTCTGGGAGGAGGCAGGATGCTGTCTGCATGTCCTTTGTTCATTGTAAACAACCTCATCACGTGTGTCTCCTCGTGCACGAGATAAACATTCACGTTTTACCCTGCTTCTGTATATTTTTGACCTTCTGTTCAATTTAGGTACTATTTTGTAATAAGGAAAATGGCAAGGACATAACAGAGATTCAATTTCGTGATGAAAAAATAAACGTTTCTTTTAGGTTTTACACTGTTAAGAATGAAAATTGGTTAAAAATAAAACAAAGTCTTCAAGAAAGCATTGTTACCGCATATCAAGACGTGCACACTGGCCCACTTTGACCCAGGAATCCTCTTTCAGGGAATCTAGCCTAAATTGGTCAGTGACTTGCGATTTTGTTTACAATGAGGAAAAGAAGAGCCAAAATACCCAGCAATAGGAGGGGGGTCCCGAGGGAACTGCAGTTCCAAACGACGGAAGATCAGCGTGCAGTTACAAAATCACGGGCCTAGAGGAGATTTAATAATGTAAGAAAATAAAGTCGTTTTAAAATCAGAACATACCATTTTATGTACGTCACGCTCTGTGCGTACAAACCCACGAACAGGTGCACAGGACAACATCGGAAGAAATGCATAGGCCTGATAATGACAGATATTCTCTGCTGGTGGGAGAACGAGTATTTATTTTGTTTTCACATTTCTGTACTTCTCATATCCTGTACAAGGAGCATGTATGATTTGTATAATTATATTTATCATAATAATGAGCTAAATGTATGACCCATAAGTACACTAGATGGGATGGGCTGCTTGTTTGCTGAGCCTGTTCTCCCCAGAAACAAACACACGGGAAATGGAAAACCCAAACTCAGTTGTGAAAACACACAGGCAGCTACATGGATTCTTGGTCCAGACAGCTCTGCTCATAGGATGACGTTAAAGTGCCTTTGTTTTTTTTGTTTGTTTAAAAAATGTTTTTTTTCCTTTATTGGTTTTACAGAGAGAGGAAGGGAGAGGGAGAGAGAGAGAAACATGTATGAGAGAGAACATCGATTGGCTGCCTCCTGCATGCCCCCCACTGAGGATCAGGCCCACAACCTGGGCATGTGCCCTGACCAGGAATCGAACCAGCGACCTCTTGGTGCAGGGTTGACGCTCAACCACTGAGCCACACTGGCTGGACTAAAAGTGCCTTTGTTTATAAAAAAAATCTTTATTTCCTACCAGAAATAGAGGTCATTTTTGGCCTTAGTCAAAGGCCTACAGCATGGCAGATGCTTAGAGCAACACTGATTCCCGTCTGGGGAAGCCGCGGAAAGGCAGGTGTGTGCTTCCACTCTGGGGTCACTCACCCAAACTCCCCTCCCTTGGAGGTACTGCCTGTCCTCCTCACACTTCCTCGGGAGGCAACTTGGGGCGTGAAAATGAGAAAAGTGGAGCTGGTGAGCATGGCATGTGCCCACGTTGCTCTTTGGAGAGTGCGGTTCCTGCAGGGCCCAGCCTTCGTGCCCGCGTGCCAGAATGAGCTCCTCCAGCCCCGTGCAGTCAGGAGAGCCGCAGTCTGAGGCCGCCCTCGGGGTCTGCGGAGTTGACCAGAGGCCAGCCCTGCTAGCCTTCCCTGGGACCCTGGGCCCAGAGGCTGTCACACTCAGCCCTGGTTTCCTCGTGGTCATAATGGGGTGAAACATCCCCCTCCCAGGACTCTCCTGAGAAGAACGTGGGCAGTGCTTGCCGGGGCCTGTCCACACCGAGGGTTCAGCCAGGGCAGCGGGCAGCCCCAGCGGGCGCAGTGATGCCAACAGCCTATCCCTTGTTTGTTAGAGATACGTTTGATAAAAATAAAGCTGCAATGGTTGGAAAATACTGATGTAATCTGGTGTTCTTAAAAAAAAAAATCTAGCCCTGGCCGGTTTGGCTCAGCAGTTAGAGCGTCGGCCTGCGGACTAGAGAGACCCAGGTTCGGTTCCCGCTAGGGGCATGTACCTCGGTTGCAGTTTGTCCCTGACCCTGGTTGGTCGTGCGGGAGGCAGCCACTCGATGTGTCCCTTTCACGTTGACGTTTCTCTCTCTCTGTCTCTCTCTCTCTCTCTTCCTCTCTCTCCCTCCCGCTCTATCTGAACAAAAAATGGAAAAAGGTCCTCGGGTGAGGATAAAAAAAAAAAAAAAAAGATCTAGATATTTGTAAAGACAAAAACGAGGAATTGATTTAAAAATCCCTAATATTTCAATGCTTTGTAGTTGCAGGCTTAAATTTGAGTGTCTTAGGAATTCAAAGTCTTCTTCAAACATTCTCATGTGTTTAAGATATGTGAATGTTTTCTACTCTTTATTTAAATCAAGCACAACCAAAGACTGTGACTCTCTTGAGGTGTTAAAACAATGCGGACTAATCATAGCGTTGCCAACGCAGAGCTGCCTTTCAGGAGGCAGACACAGGTCTGAGTAAAAGCAAGGGAATTTTAAAAATGGTTTGTATTATAATCGTTCTACATCTCAAAAGAAATCTATACATCTTCTTCCTTTTATAAGGGAGGAAAGGCAGAGGACTGAGAGAAGTTATTGCAGAAAGTCCAAGTGACTTGTGCGACATTAAATGTCAGCCTACCCGTGTTCAGCCTGGGGTACGTCCGGAGGAAGACAGCACAGGACACCCGATGTTTTGAAATCCTTGCTTCTGAATGCAGTTCTGTAGATCCTTCTTATTGACCCAGAGGTGTTCTTGAACTCAGACTTGGATTGCCATGTTGGGGTCTCCTCTGTATGTGTTGGTAGATTTAGAACACCTGTATCCATCACGTGACACACCAGATATATATGCATCTACACTTTGTTGGTCAAGACCCGGGAAGAGAGCATTATTGAAGAGACAAGTGCATGCACTCCCTCCATGCGGTACAGAATCACACAACCCAGAACATGTGATCCTGCCTTCTTTCTGATGTCATTCCTGTATTTGCACTAGTTCAGAAGAGAGAGGAAGAGAGAGATGACACGTGCTGGAGAACGTCATCCCAACACAGGGCTAATCGGAGTCCATGCAATCCAACGGCTAATTTGGAAATCAAATCTGTGTCAAAATGTACATCTAAGTCAAGTCTGTATCAAATCAATGTCAAATCACTGCCAGTCATTTTCCTCTGAACGTACAGGTCCTCGCGGGAGGGGGTTTCCTGTGTGGCGGATGGGAGGAGCCAGCACCACAGCGACCAAAGAGCACACAGACGCCTGCACTGTGCTCGCGGGCAGAGCCTTTCCTTGTTTTACTTTTTCGACATAAATTTTTGGATACAAACAATTTTAATTTCCATCGGCAGACTCTGTCTCCCTGTATTGTTGCTGCACATTACAGTTGGAAAATTGGTCATGTTAAAGAAGCAACTGCCTGTTCAGTTTTTCTTACTAAACTCAGTCACATATTTCTTGGTCTGGTTCTGTGCCTGATCCTTTCTCCAGTCGTGCTGTTTGCTGGTCAGACCCCCAGTTAATGGATCTATGTTCGTTACAAGCGCAAATGCAGCCCAGTTCCCCGAGGACTGGAGGGCGGGCTCGATGTGGGCTTGCAGACATCTCATGCCAAAGGATTCAACTGGAATGACCCTCCGGGGTAAACTGCAGCAGTTATGCAATCATGCATAGCAACACTACTAAGTTCGAAAACAGAAAGTTAGATGTTTATCCCTTCAAATTAACTAGAAGGATTTAAAAAAAAAAAAAACCAAGCTAGTTTCACGAGGTACAAAAATGTCAGACAAAAGACTAATGCCATCGTATGGATTTTCTTTTTCCAGAAATGACTCACTAAATTGAACCACTTGCTGAATCACGAGCCCTGTGTGCTTGGATTGGACCCATCGTGTTTGCCAGGGGCACATGAGATGATCGGAAGGCTGGGTGCTTCTGAAGCACCTGTCCCTTCTGTGACTCTCATCCTCCGTTAAGATCGGCAATTACAGTGACCACCCCAACCGCTTTCTGAAGCATCTTGTTTAAGCCCTAAAGCCTTGATGTTCTATCATGGGACGAAGGAGAAATGTGTTTCTACATTGCTTATGTCATTTTAATGGAAAGGTGGATGAAGTTATAACTGGGTCGAGCAATAGGTGTATTTCCAAGATGCTGATGAACTTCTCTCCTCAAGCCTAGCGTGTTCCTCATAGCTCAGTTGGACTTAATTTGACGGATGTGCCAGGCACGGGACCAGGGCTTTTTACATCTATCATTCCACCGAATCCTCTCAGAACTCTGGAGATAGTCCTATTTTAGGGATGCCTTGCTTGATCACCTTTTTCACCACACTCCAAAAAAAATCAAAACATGACCTGTGTCAAACCCCCCAAAACAGGAAGCCGAGGGCGGCGTGATTAGGACGGGGCTCTGGCATCAAGTGCCCAAGGCTCAGATCCCGACCCTGCTGCCTGCCGACCAGGGGCAGGTACTTCTCCCTTTCATCTTCCACTTCTTCACCTGTGAGATGCACATAGACCCTTTTCCATGTCTGTGTCGGGCTTCAATAAGGCTCTATAAATATAAAACATTTAAAACAATGTCTGGTTATAGCTAGCTGTGTTTGGAAATAGATATGGATGGATGGATGGATGGATGTATGCATGGATGGATGGATGGATGGATGGATGCATGGATGGATGGATGGATCTGTGAGTGAAGAGATGGATAGAGGAACAATGAGTCCGGTTTGAACAACCTGCCCTGAGATGTTAATGAAAGGGTTAATAATGTTTTAACAAAACTAAACTCCATTCTGACCCTCAGTTACTGCACGTACGCACCCTGGCAGTTTCTTTTCTGTAAACATAAGGGCCTTGAGACACCCAAAGAAAACTGTACAGATAAGGGGTTGAGGATGGCCTTGAGAAACTCAGAGGAACCATGAGAAAAAAGAGATTAATAGTTACCCTGCTCCTCTCCCCCCCTTCTCTGTATCAGCCCCCTTAACGGTGCCAAAAGTGGCACCAAGAGAATGTAGTTTTTTTTTCTGTAGTTTGTGCCTATATAAGCAAAGAACAAAGGAAGCTCGGGGCTGAGGATTTGGGGAAGCTGTACCCTCCACCCAGCCCGCCGGTGTAACAGCCCACCGGTGTAATAAAATGCTCCTTTCTCTACACTGGCCTTACGTTGAGGACGTGATCTCCCTCAGGCTCAGACCTTTTAGTTAATACAGGTCTATGTGCTTCGGAGATCATGTCTCCTTTATGTGCTGCTCTCCAAGGAAGTCACAGTGTTCAACTGAGCTGTTAAAAGGGCTTTCCTTTACCTCTGTGGCATGAGCGGGACATCGTGAACCTTCTGCCCTGTCGGGGCAGCAGCATGTGTGCCCAGCTCCCCAGACCTACACAGAGATAGTGAAGGCGTGAGCCGAGGCCACGCACCATGACAGTGACAACAGTGTCCTTAGAGTCTTGTCCGAATTCTGGATCCAAATCTCTGTGACTCCTTTCCATGTCTGGGCCTCCGTATAAGATAAATAAAAGGATGGGGCTGGAATAAAGTCCTTCCACGTTTACCTGCTGAGTGCTTCCTATGTACCAACTCTGTGCTAAATGCCACAGGTAGAGAGAGGAAGCGTTCCCAGCTTCTGTCCCTGCAGTTCCCAGGCCCCACGGAATCCCGCTTCCCATCCAGCCACGGTGATCGGTGACTTTTCTGCATTAACAGTTTGCACAGAGTTGGTCCTAGATGGTATCTTAGGTTGTAGAGTAAATATGATTATCTTTGTAGTGAGGGCTGAGAACATCTGGTTCCCATTTCCACTTCGTTAGGGAAGGTTTTATGGAGGAAGCGGCATTTCAGGGGGTCTTTAAACAAGGGGAAGGCTTTGTCTCGGGGCCCTGAAGCTCCAACACTTGGCTGTGTTTTCAGGCATCGATTTGAGAGGTGGCTAAACCACGTTTTTGAGAATATAAATGTTCGGCCGCGATGGGGGTGGGGGGATCAGTTATGTGTCATAGCTCATCATGAATACTAGCCAAAACCGAATGCCCCGGGATCATTCTCATTTTCATTATTTCAGGGAATTCTGGAAATAAGCATGTTCTACCCTAATAAACAAACAAAGCGGTTTCCTAAGACGGCTTTCAGATAGGTTCCTCTGCAATATTCTCCTGACCAGGGCTCCACTTCTCTGTGTCCCTGGTCAAAGATAGCATCCGCCTCCATCTAGATGTTTACTCATAAACACATTCCCCTGCCTAATGACTTACATCTTAGAAACACTGGGGGGAAGGAAACAATGTAAACACTTTCCTGAACATTAACAACGTTATTAGAAGGGAGTTATTTTGACATTCTCCTACAGATGTTCCAACATGATCCAGCCTTATCGTTGTCTTCAGGTTGTTACAAAGGGAAAGAGAACAAACAAGTTCAACCAGGGAGTTCATGCAAGATGCAGTTAAGGTTCAAAGAGGGAAGTCTGTTTATTTTTGTATTTACACAACTTAAAATATAGTGAATCTCATAAGAATGCAGGATCTCCAAATCTCAGGTGCAAGTGACAGTGATTTGGTAAGAAGAGGAAATGCCTCTGCTAAAAGTAAGAAGGCTTTTTCACCGCTCTCAGGGACCCAGTGACCACACTGCACCATGCAAAGCAAGGGGACATGTCATTTGAAGGTTTACTTATTCTTATTTTCATTCTTATGCTGCATTGATACTTTGTTCATGCCTTACGTTACTTAGGATTCAGGCATCTTGCAAAAATGTTGAGAAATGCCAGTGCAAAATGAAAATCTAAATAATGGTGGTTGTCCGTAATTTGTCTAGGTTTTAAAAGAGAAACAGTTCATCTGAGTAGAATTATCAAAGACAGACAGTTCTTACTGCTTACATTGAAAGAACCAGCTCTTCAATTAAAAATAATAATACCTGCATTTTCTAAACCTCTTGCTATAAAGAACATCCAAAATACTGATAATCACATGTCATCCACTTAACTGAGAAGATGAAACTTTATTCTGATAGCATTTTCATGGAAAAGTGTTACAATCATTTGTTTAAAGGACATTTTGATCTTTATGCAAAAAGGGATTTTTAAAAGAGAATTATTATTGTCATTATTATTTATTGTAGGCATTAATATTCATTGCAAGCATATGCTATTGGGTGGTTTTATTTATAAAATGCTTTCTGCAGATGAGAATTTATGGGAATTTTCTTATTGCTAAAAGCTTCAATCATACAGAAAAGAGATAAATATAAAACACTTAATCAGAGATACACACACTTTAGAAATCTTTCGGTCTCACAGAAAGAAGCTATTCTTTCTTCCCTTCTCATTTCACAATGCTTTCTTAGGCTATCGAGTAAACTAATTTTTACACATGCCTACATGTGTCAAGACTCTCCTTTAAAACTGACCACTGTTGAAACAGCCTGCAAATGTCATGATCACTATGAACAGCTGTGGAAATCGAAATGAGAGTCAGGCAACGTGAACATGAGCCGAGCAGACATCATGGGTGATCCCTGCACTCCCTTGTCATGTGTGAGGAGCACCAATAGGATTTCTCTCCAGGTTTCAGTGGCTGTCACCTGTGTTCTTCTCTGGAGACCGTCCGCATCTCCACCAGGGTGTTCTCCAGAGCAAAGGTCCTTCTGCACACCCAGTACAAAAAGTTAGGATGGGTCATCGAGTGTGGTTCTCACTAGATTTTTTTTTTTTTTTTGACATCTCTTTCCAGTACTGAGGATAAGGGCTGCTGTGATGGAGGGAGGGATGGGAGATCTGGGGAGTGGAAGTAGGCGGGCACTGAAAGGGGTCGGCACAGAGGACATTGTTGGTCTGGGAACAGGGATCGTTTTGTGTGGAAGATCTCTACTCGCCGCACATTCTGTTCATGTCCCCCTCTGCAGGTCATGTGTCCCTGCTGTTCTCCCTGATGCTCCCACCAAATAACTGTCATTCCCATGGCTTTCTACTAGCAGCTCTCCCCTTGCCATGGAGTGTGAAAACTGGAGCACATGGTGCATCTGTTTCCATCCTGTGCCCGTTGCCCCTTGGCATGGGATACCCAGAGAACGGTCCTTGGAGATTCGCAGGTCATTGGTAAACCTAAGCTCATGGACAGAGGAGAGGAGAGAATGCCAAGGACCTGGCTTCCCTCCCATTCAAGCTGCATTTGAGAATGTGCAAAAAAAGACTGTCCCTTCCAGCACTGCTGGTCCCGTCCAGGTCCCGCTCACCTGAAAGCATCAGTGGCCCCTCTCCTCCAGTGCTTCGCCTGGGGCTGAAAGGCATGCACAGCTGTATTCCTATCAAGACAGAGGTTACTGGCAGGACCAAGAGTTCATACAGGCTATTGCTTCCACTGGAGAGGAACTAGGTGACGTTGCTGCCATTGAAATACATTTTTACTGGTGAGGCCATACTCTGGAAACGGCTTCCCTCCCAGGACTTGTGCCGCCATCCACCTGCCACCAGACAGTGGCCTTCCCATGGAGAGCACTTGGCGCTCGTCTCAGGCGTTACCAGGAAGGCGCAGCAGAAACAGCGGTGTGCTCACAAATTAGATGCGTCGATATGTCAAATATTTGTGTATTATGTTACACATTTGTATGATGTACTGTGTTAAGAGTCAATACGTGGATCAATTTAATAAGAAAAGGAAAACATAGGAACAGAAGAGGAGCAAAGCGTAGAAGAAATATAAGCTTTGAGGAGTTGCTAGTCCGCCTTTGTTCTTGGCTTAGAGCCGGCCTCTTCCTGAGCCGACTTCCCCGTGTGGGCACAACTTCTCCTGGAGCCCGAGCCCCAGGGCCAGGCAGATCTGGCACCGGGCGCTGCTGCAAAGCACCTGGCAGCCCTCACCTGGCTCCAGTGCCTTCTCGGGGCCCGGCACCCAGCTCGCCTCTGTTCTCGGGCCTGGCACTCGCCCTCAGGAGCCTCCAGCTGCAGGACAGACAGAGTTCTGCGCTGGCCCTGGCAAGCGTCCTCTGAATGGAGGTGTGCGGAAGGCACCGTGACAGATTGTAGCCACGCCAGCCCGATCTAAAGGGCCTGCCAGGCGCTGGCAGTGCCCGCAGCCCGCCCCCCTGCCTTCCTCCTGCCCTGTGTGGTCATGCGTCTGACCTGTGCTGCCCAAGCAGACTGGTTCTGCCACTTCTCAGGCTCTTTTTTCAAAGCAGGCAAACTTCTATTTGTTAGGGTGGTTTCACACAGTCCTAATGACTAGAGTTTTGTATCCCATCATAAAAAGTCATCATTCCTCCAAATGACTGCCTATTGCCAGTCAGTGTTTGGGTCCTTTGGAGGGGTACCTAAATGTCCTGCCTTGTGGGAAGGACACAACCACTCCTCTTTGAATGTTGGGGCCATTTTCCCATGGGTCTTTCTTGCCTCGGGGATGTCTCTCTTTGTGGGGTCTACGTGGCACCTGAACCACCTCCGTGGGCATCTAGAGCTCGCTGGGTCAGGTGTGGCCAGCATTGCACAAGTCAGGACTCTTCTGTCACGAGTCACAAATCCAATCTATGCTCATTTGGCAAAACAAAAGAAACTTACTGCCTCAAATGAGCCGGTCATGGAAAAAAGCATGGGTAGAGGTGACCTTGGGAATGAAGGCCAGGAACAGGTACCTTCTCTCTCCCTCTCTGCCTCTCCCCCTCCTCCGCCTGCCCCCACATCACCCTCATCTCTCCTCCTCTCTCTGGGCTGACTTTATTTTCTCAGTTGCTCTGGGGAGGGGACATGCTGTCAGGCTTACATTCTCATAACCATCCACAGAGGAGAGTAGAGAGTTTTTCCTATTAGTCCAGGTAGGAAAAAGGAAAAAAAAAACAGCAGGTAGCCTATCTGAATTATGTGCCTAATAACAACCAATCAGTGTGGCATAGGATGTGTGTGTGTGTGTGTGTGTGCATATGTGCATGTGTGTGTTTGCGTGTGTGTGCATATGTGCATGTGCATGTTTGCATGTGTGTGTGCATATGTGCATGTGTGTGTTTGCGTGTGTGTGTGTAGTGCTCTGGTTGGCTCAGCCTGCGTTTGCTGTCCAGCCACGTGCAGGATGGGTGAAGAGGACTCCCCTAAAGGAAGGGGATGGTAGACACAAAGGACAGAAAGAAAGGTGCTGGGTGATCTTTAAAATGTGTCCTTGCACTGTTTCATTCATAAATACCCTTAAGTATAAAACAACTGGATGAAACGACAGGGCAGCAGGGACCGCAGTCCCGATGTCGAGAAACGGGCGTTCAGGAAGGTTCTGAGTCTTCACATAGCCCCTGACAGATACAGTAAATGCCAGACGCTTTCACGTTAGCTCAGACGGTCCTTAAGAAGGTGGCTCCCCTGCTCGTGCGGTGAGAGCCCATGTGCCGGCCCGGCCAGCTCTTCTCCCGCTGCCTTTGTCTCTACTGGTGGACTTGGGGTTCCTTGAGCATGGGACCTGTGTCTCATTCCTTACTGACTCCAGCACTTGGCATGGAACTTGGCACATCGCTGATACTCAAGGAATGTTTATCAAGGGAATCAGTGAACAATAACTGGGCTGGCAGCAAAACGGATAGACCACACCTGTGGTGCTGTCAGCCCATCTGGGGCCACACCCGAGAGCCGTCTGCGTCGCCGACTAGTGCCATCCATGGGAAACAGATCAAGCATTAGGAGTAGAAGCCTGGCATCACTGCCTGTGCCTGGCACATGAACCCAGATGCATATTCATATGAGCCCACATGCATGATTACCTTGGGAAGCTAGCAGGAAGCAGTCAATCTGTTGAGCAAGTTTGTGTTTTATAAACCAGGTGTTCGGTATTATTAGTCATCATTTCCTTTGATACTAGAACAGTCCCCATTATGCGGCATAGGAAATGAAGGATATGGAATAATATACACGTATTATACAACAGAGCACCACAACCAAGCATGTCGGAGGCCTGTTCAAAGCCCGGGCAAGTGTAATTGAACGGCAGTTCATTTTAGGGTTCCCACTTGGACTTGAGTTAATGGGATTTTGCCGAGATGGACCATGGTGACCCCCTCTCCCATTCCTACCCTTTGGAAAATGAATGTTGACTCTCCGTCTGCGTTTTTCTTGGAAGCCACATGTATGAATCATAAGCAGCCCTTGCCTCCGCAGCTGCTACAGGTTAAGGGGCCAGGGAAAAGCAGGGACCCCCTAGCGTTTGGGGACGGAGCGTGTCTGGCTGTGGTTGGCTGCATAACTTCTGCTTGGTGGTCTGGAAAAAAACTTTGCCACTGGCTGCTATTTCCTATGGCAGCAGTACTGAATGCCTTTCGGTCATAAAATATTTACAGTGCAAATTAACTTCCCAATTGATGTTCCTGCTCCATGAAATGTTTAATATTTGTAAAACCCAGACCTGTGGAGACGGGGAAAGAAGGAGCTGGTGGGTCCAGGAGAGCATCTTCATGGTGTACAAGCGATATTTCTAGGGTCCAGCCAGCCCCGAGGCCAGACTAATGAGCTTGTGTATCGGGAAGGTCCAGGTGAGGGCTCTCGCCAAGCCAGCCCAAGTCGGGGCCAGAACTGCCCCTAGGAGAGGAGTGTGAGCTCATAGCATAGGCTAGACTGAGCTCACTGCATTTCCTCTGTTTACCTGGGGCTGGTTACAAATGAGTGATTTCAGTACAAATGAAATATTATGGGGATTTTTTTTTTTTTTTTTTTTAGGTAATGATGATGCAGTAATTACATTTGGAATTGGCCCCTGAGTGGAGTTGACACTATATTCTGGCTTCATATTTGGAAGTTAGGTTCTCATGATCTTGTGTTTGTAACAGAACAATGACTAGTGATTTAGAATTGATTTTTACTGGTTGCGGGGGTGGGGGTGGGGGGCTTCATTTCTCATTATTGTCAATGGTATGTTTTGATTTCATTCATGATCTATGTTGGCATTGCTTGAAATTTTGATTTGAGTTGCAAAGTGGAAGTTGCCCAGGGTTATGGATCAGCTCAAATCAGTTTTCTTTATAGCATTAAGGATGACTTAAGGAGTTGGAATATGGGAAGATTTCTGGTTCTGAGAGAGATGTTTACTGTGGCTTGGTTCTGCCTTTGCAAATGGCCCTGCAGACCCTCAGTGGCAGCCGTGTTATACTTTAAGTACTTTTAGCAAGAGGTGGGAACCCAGTTTTCACAAACTGTTGGACTTGCTTCCTGGCAGTAATAACTGTCAATATCATCTCGTAGTTCATTTAATTTAGTTATTCATATTATGATAAAGTTTGTCTACTTATTCTAACACCCAAATTAGGCTGCCCCAAATCATAGGTTACATGGGTACCATGTGCAGTAGTAAGGGTTCTCCAGAGAAACAGAAGCATAGGAGATGTATCTGTATAGCATTCTGTATGTTTTCTGCATGTATTTAGAGAGAAAGAGAGATTTATTTAAGAAAAGTCCTCACACTTTTTATTTGAAGGAAGTGGCTGATGCTCCTGAGGTCTGCAGGGCAGGTTGTGGGGCTGGAAGTCCAGGAGGGGTCTGTAGCGGTCTGAGTGCGAAGGCAGCCTGGGAGCGGAACCCCTTTTTCCTTAAAGCTCTGTTTTCCCTCTTAAGACTTTGAACTGACTGAAGAAGACATGCCCGCCTCATGGAGGGTCATCTGCTTTATCAAAGTCTACTGATTTGAATGTTAATCTCATCTAAAAAATAGTTCACAGCCCCGTCTAGACTGGTGTTTGATCGAATGACTCGGCACCGTGGCCTAGCCAAGTCGACCGTGCGATTGACTCTCGCACCGTGGATCCACAGTCCTCGAGGGACCAGGAGGTTCTGTCTCCTCCTGCTTGTGTTGGGGGAATGGCGACCCATCTCGATATGGATGCACAACTATTCCTGTTAGGAGTTTTCCAAACGACACCAGCTTCTCTTTAGTTATCGTGATTGTTGCTGATGGAAAGGATTGCACAGTGCTTCTTGAATTTTAATATGCATACTAATTATTAAAATAAAGGTTCAGATTCAGAGGGTCTGGACTGGAGCTCAGGATTACGCATTTCTAACGCACTCGGGGGCTGCTGTGCCGTGAACCCCATTATGAGTAGTGGGGCCCCATAGCTTGAAGAATCAACTGGAAGAACAGGACTGGTGGAAGATGGGCTGAATTTAACGATCTTTTCTCAAGGGGACAGCCAGTCTATGGGGACCTGTCCATGGGGCCTCTAGATTTTAGGATATTCTCTTTATGATGCCTCTTCCGAGAAGGCCGAGGAAGCCGTGCCAGGTGTTGCCGTGGAAGGAAAGCTGCGGAGAGAGGCCCGGACATCAGAACACTCGCTAGACTGAAGAGAGTGTGTCTCCTTCTCAAATGGCCTCGCTTGGGGCTTGAATGGGCTAGGAGACCAGAAAGCCTCCTTCTCCCACCAGGCTGGCCATGCCGATTTTGGTTCCTACCAGCAGCACCACATGCCTTGGTCTCTTCTTGGACTCTGCTGCTTACTAGCCATGTGGCCTAGAAAGCAGGAGAAGGGACTGGCGTCTTTCGAGCACCTCCACGCCAGGCACCGCGCTGCACTGGTTCACGCTTTACCTTCATGGCGGCAATACCGGGGAGAAATTGACGTGGAGGCTTAGCTAGTGCAGTTAATACAGATCCAAGCTGAGGATCAGAACCAGGTCTGTCTTGGACCGAAGCCCCCTGTGTTCCAGGACTCTGTCTCCCCATCTGTAGTCGGGGCGGAGAGGGGCGTCCTCCTGTTTCCCCACACTGTGTGAGAAGCAGATGTTTGGTGGGTCTCGGCGCATTTGTTTGCAAGTCAGAGGGTCACAGAGTGTGTTCTGTGCCACCTTCCATGGGTTGATTTTTCAGGAGACATGTCTAGCTACTTAGCAGTGATTTTAGGGATCGGATGATCAGGTTTATTTTTTATTGTTGTCTTGCTTGTTTTCGTCTAGGACTGGCATGCAAAGTTCTGTAGAGGTCCAAAGAGGTCGTGACTCAGCTGGCTGGGGAGAATAGTGTTTCCAGGGCGACTATAAAACCCTCCCACTCCCGCTTTCTGATCCTTAATCTTCAGAACACAGATAGGCATGGACATGGCACATTTTGAACATACAAGTCTGTAACGTAAAATTGTAAAATCGATCTGTGTTCATAAAAATAAAAAGAATCACTAAGACCCCACAAGGCTTTGTTTGAACCAAAATGACTGAATGCATTTAAGAGACCAGCTGGAGCGATTGACTTTGTTTCCCCAGCCGGGGGCTGGGATCCTTATCTGCAAATTCGTGGCCTAGAGGCCTGAGTGGGTCCTGGTCCATTCCCAACCGCCCCTGGTCCGCAAAGGAGGAGACAGTCCAGGGGGTGGCCTCCGCCCTGTGGTTTCCAGATCACTCTAGGTAACCGGCTTTTCTCTCTCCATCCAGCTTGCCGATGATCAGGGCCGTGTCCTGATGACCACGGTCGCCATGCCCGTGTTTAGTAAACAGAACGAAACCGTGAGTACAGGGGCCGTGCTTCCCGCTTGATGCTAGGAGGGTTGTTTTCCGAGACCCCTTCTGACTCCAGCTCTGGTGACCGTCATTTATTTATTTATGTTAAGGAGTGAGGCTATATAATTTTTCCTCCCATTTAATCCTGCTGTTAGAATCCTGAAATCAAGTACAGATGGGAGGAATTCAAGCAGCGTCGTTTTACAGGGTGCAGCATTTTTCCAACATTTAAGTGTTAAATGACCGGAGGAAGGAAAACCCCAGAGAGAATCCTTGATTGTGGCAGACGACCAGTCTCGATTTGTAGTTGCCAGCCTTGTTAGTTTCCTAGAGCGGTGGCAACGAAGACCCAGAAACAGGGTGGCTTAGAACAAAGAAGTTTATTCTTATAAGTGAGGAGGCTGGAAGACCAAAATCAAGGTGTCCCGGGGCCGTGCTTCCTCTGAAAGCTCTAGGGAAGAATCCTTGCGTGGCCCCAGACTTCCCTCGGTCTGTGGCAGCATAGGACCAACCTTTGCCTCTGTCTTCACGTGGCCGTCTTTCCTCATGTGTCTCTCTGTCCTCTCCTCTTCTTAGAAAGACACCAGCCATTGGATATAGGGCCCATCCTGAATCCAGGATGATTTCACCTCGAGAACCTTAACTGCTTACACCTGCTAAGACCCTATTTCCAAAGAAGGTCACATTCTGAGGTTCTGGGTGGACTTGACTTTGGGGGAAACAACAGACAGTAGCAATTTGTATCTTCTTCCAGAAGGCATTTCCGCACTGGAAAGTTTTAGCACATCACACTGACCTTGGAAACTGGGACCCCAGCATCCTACTCTTTCACTTCAGTTCTTGGTTTCAACTGGCTGCGAACAATCTTGGGGTTATTTCTTCTTTCTCTGGCTATTTAGTCTCTCTCCTGGGCACCAGATGGTAGTGTAAATTGAGAAAGCAGTTAACACGCTGTAAGTCTTTCCTGTAGAAAGCTTCCATGAGAAAAACTGATTAATGATCACAGTCCTTAGCTGCTGAAACTTTAGTGCTTCTGCCCATCCATTCTTCATCTTCAGGAGAGAGAAGGGAGTGAGGGTGTCTTGGTGTGAGTGCGTGTTGAGCGTTGTGGCTGACAATGTTGGACCTGAGAAGCTACCATGCTTCTCGGGTAATGATTTGGGTGGGGGATGGGGGATAGAAGAGGGTTCCCCTTGGAGACAAGGGTCAATCCTCAATCTCTATCATTTTGGAGAAGGTACCAGGTGGTGAACTATGGTGTGGGGCTTCTGACACGTTCTAGTTCTTCTGCCAAATGAACTTACTGTTGTTCTTGTTTGATGTTTGTTTTCAACAGAGATCGAAGGGCATTCTTCTAGGCGTGGTTGGCACAGATGTCCCTGTGAAAGAGCTTCTGAAGACCATCCCCAAATACAAGGTAATGCTTTCCTTAGTTAGGAGTCAAGGGCCAAGCGTTCAAGATAATTTCGCAATCTGCCGCAGTGGCTGTTACAACACAAAAGAAAGAGTCCCTCCTGTTCTCTTTCTGGAAGGCGTTCTTGAGGGGGTCTGAGTAGGCCTCTGCGTGCCTCCCCAGGTTTGGGCCTGTAGACGTCTACACGACTCTGCAGGTCTACACAGGTCTGACTCTCGGATGGTCCCTAAGCCAGTCCTGACCCAGCCCAGCCTGAGGACCCTCTACAGTCTGCTCATAGAAACCCAGTGAGGCCCCGACAAAAAGGGTCACTGACTGTATTGAAAAAGTGTTTTCTCTGTCTTGGAAAGTGAGGGGGCATACATAAATATTCCTTTCCTAATGCTAAATTAAAGTCCACGCCCAAAAGAATTGCAAGGCTTTTAAAACTTTGGATGTAGTTGAGGGGTGCAGTGGGTAACTTTGGAGCAAAGGTCGAGCAGCCTTGGTGGACAGTGCTCTGGGTGTTTGGGACGACACGAGGGGCCCTGAAAGGCACGGGCCATGGAGAGGGACACACATGGAAGGGACGCAGGAGGGATGGAGCAGCGTCTCCTGTGCGGCCAGCCCTGCAGGGGAGGGCCGTGCTCCCCCTTACCTGCCACGCTGGTGCCCAGCACTGTGCCCACCATTCCTCCTCTGGTGTGTTTAGTTCCTCTGCATTTGGGGACAGAGGGTCGTATGAGTCCCCGTGCCACCCTCGGCCAGACCCACTCCTGTTCCCACGAGGACAGGCGCCCTGACTTCCACACCACTCCCCAGGGCCTCTGGCTTGGCGCCTACCCGTCTGGGGCAGGTCGGCACCACCAGGAACCCACCCGAAGCTGACCCGCTGCGCTCCTCCTGGGCTGGCTGCTGAGGGCCACACGTGGCTGTGGAGGTGCTGTGGTTGCAGTAGCCGCTGGGGTCCCTGGGGGTACGATGCATTGGCACTTCTGTTCTCTGGCTGCTGTGGTTACAGAAGTGCTTTGGTGAAATCAGAGCAAGGAGGCGGGTTCCCACCGCCGCACGCCACTGTCCCTGGGCAGGGCGGCACTGTCCCGGCTGCGGCCTCCTCCTCACCATCGCACACGCCACCTGGTCCTCATGCTGCCTGCCTGGCCCCCGACCGCTCTTTTTACATGTAACAGACTAACTGTTCTTCTTAATGATCTCCTCTCCCCTCGGCCTGACCATCACAGGTGAAATCGCAGTGGAGATGGGATGGTTCTGTTTTTCTGAAGCCCAGCTCAGCCAGGGCAGTGACATGGCTGGGTTCTCCTTGTAAAAGGATGGCCCAGAGCCTTGCGCCCCACACAGAAAACTCTCACCTGTCGCCTAGGGAGGGCTCCGAGAAAAGCAAGTCAAAGGGTGGGAGGAAGAGAGGTCCTCAGACCCCATCAGCCCTGCGGACCCCACTCCTGGTCCCAAGAGGTGCTCACTGAGCCAACGTGGTCCCCGGCCGCACACGGGCTGAAACCAGGCCTGTCCCCTCTTTCCCCAGCACCATCTTCACTCCGGGCCCACGCACAAATTGACAGGGGCTCCCTCTGCCCCCATGTGGATGGAGGCCAGCTTTCTGAGCCAGGAATAGTGGAGGCGGCGGGCTGGCAGGGCCCCTTCGCTGCTACCTCCTTCAGTGCTGAGCCTGATTCAGCCGAGCTGCGAGGGCCCTGCCTTCCTGGCGTCCGCAGGAGGGAGACAGTGCTCAGAGCCTGGCCTCAGACACAGGGCCCGGCCTCCATGCCGAGGAGCAGGTGCAGACAGGTCTCTCGACGCCTCTCCTGCCCAGAGGTGAGAACAGCAGCGCCTGCTCGAAGGCTCGCGTGAAGCACTGACCTCATCATTCGTGGGCAACAGTGGTAACACGCTGGTCCAGGGGACGGCTGTGACACACAGCTTCCTGGAGCCCACAGCCTTCCCAATGGGACGTGGCCTGCACAGAGCTGCTGACGGCTTCCCACCCCACCCCAGACACCGGCACCTGCGGGCTGCACGTCCACGGAAACTTTGCTGACCTACAATGCCCAAGAGAATGCCCAACCGTACTCTGGGGTCCTTGGCCATCTTTAGAAATGAGGTTTTCCAAGGAGTTTGAAGGGCTTGGGGAGAGGCTTAGGATACAAGGTCACGTGTGTTCGGCGGGGTTCCTAAGTTTGATGGCGAGCACCGGCCCACCGTTTGACAGAGGGCTGGGGTAAGAGCAAGAGAATGGATCTGCCAGTCACTGGGCATCACCACCAACTCTTGTCTAAGCAAGTCAGCTGGATGGATGGCTGCAGCCGAAATGACCAGATCACGCCACAGAGGGCGGATGCAAAGTGAGAGGTGCAGAAAACGGATGTTGAAAAAAGCATTGTTTTGTGGAAGGAGACAGGGTGCCTCGTGGTACAATGTCGGCAGACAGTGCTGGCGGGAACTCGGTGTGCAAAGTGCGTTCCCCGCGTCATGTCAGCAAATCCTCCTGAGGCACGTGCAGTGCTCTGTGACCACTCTGCTCATGGGGGACCCGGTCCACAGGGCGCGTGGTCACAGAAGGCAGCCACGTGAGGAGGGAGAGTGCGTGTGCTTTCAGCCAGGTCTGTGGAACTCCTCCCCACGTGCTCAGGGACCGGAGCCATCCACACGCCGCTTCGTGACTTGTGGTCTTGCTCGTACACCGTCTGTGCCATCGCTTACTTGACACTCCACTTGTAAGTCAGCTCGGGACTTCTTCACCTAACTCAGTTTCAACAGGAAGCTCCACGGCACCATTTAAAAAGAAAAGCCTGTGCTATTTGCCGTCAGAGAGGACAATTGTAAAAAAGTCATAAAAATGAAATAATAGTGTTAAATGTTTGGTAATCCCCAAGGCTCTAAGCTTGAGTTCTGTTGTCTTTTTAAAGGTAGTATTATAGGCGAGTGTTAAAACAGTGCTGAATGGAAATTTTTTTGATATCATTGGAGGGACGGAAGGACTTTGAGAAGGGCTCACTCTCCCTACCTGGTTCTGGCTAGAACGTTTAATGCCCAGCCCAAATGCCACCTCAGATTATCTTGCTCTACATTCTGTTTTTCCTAAGGAAGCAAAACAGTCCATGGGAATGTGATGGAGGGCTGAGAAGTGAGGACCGTGGAGTTTGTTCCCCCTGGAGTGGTGGGCGCCCCACCTCTGGGGCTCCCCTCAGCTCTGGGCCTCAGTGCCATGACCACCATCCATGAGCCCATACTGCACCCCCACCTGCCAGCCCAGGCTTCTCAGAGTCCCCAGAGGGTTTGGTTCTTCCCAGCACTTCCTATTGGGTCCTTAGCACCTGCTGCACCCCTAGAAAAGGGAGATCCTTTGAACAGACAAGGCAGCTCTGTTCCCATGTGCTGATGCCATTTAGATGAGCAGATGAGAGCGCCACCCGCAACAAGAGGAACTGAGCTCTAAGCTAAACTCAGGTGTCCAGGCTCATGGAAGGCGGCCTCCTTAGCAAAATCACTCTCCTGCTTGGGCTTATTGAGGTGACAAAGGCCTTCTTCCTACTGCCACCCAGGGGCCCTGACAACCAGCCTCGTCTCCCACCAAGGCTTTTCCAGTTGGGGTCAGGACGTCTGGTTGATCCAAACCCACATAAGTAAGTGTTGGAAACCGTGCAGCTCCTCAGAGACTGAAAGCAAAGGGATGAGAGAGATTTGAGTTCCCAATAGGTAATGGACTTCATTTTATCGAGTCCCAGACCTAGGTGCCCAGAATTGCTGGCTCTCTGATTACGGAAGGGCCTCCCACCTGGAGAGAACATTTCCGGACAATGCTTACGCCCTGATTTCATAAGAGAAGCTGCAGAAACCCAAGTCCAGGGCCACTACTTGACACATGCCCAATACATCGAGAAAAGACAAACATGAGATGACACTGATACCAATTACCCTGTGAGTCTATTCTCAAAGCTTCCTCTGCCGAGGAAGGCGCTCCCCTCGTTACCACATGGTCGCTCTTTATGACAGGCAGACGCTGCCGTTTCCCTCATTTTACAGCTAAAGAAACTGAGGCACAGAAAGCTGAAATACCTTGCCACGTTTCATAGCTAGGAAGCCATGATGTCACCCGCTATTTATTACCCTAAGGTCGTTAAGAACAATAAATGACAGTAATAATTATAATAGTTTAAGAGTTAAAATATTAACAATAATGGCAAAAAATCAAACAAGGAGACATGCATTTCATGTTCCACCGCGCGGCGTGGTAAACAGGCTGCGCGCGCGATTCCACTGACTCCTGCTCGGCTCCCACCGAGAGGGGACACTCCGGCCCCATTTCCAGCTGAGGAAACCTAAACAGCCTCTCACACGTAACTCCTCGACTAAAAGATGAATGAAACAGCGTGTCACAAGAGAACAGAGGAAGAGCAGTGACGAAAAATGAACCCGCGCTGCCTGAAAGCCAGGCGCTTCTGTTTCACGCCTTCCCGAGGGGCAGGCTGGGAAACAGACACAGGTAGGACATGTGACACCTAAGTCATTCCTCCTCTGGCTCCCACCAAGCACCTTGGGGAGCGGTGTGATGTCAGCCAGGGCGGAGCAGGCCTGTCATCCCGGAGGGGGCGCTCCGGGGAGCAGAGTGCGGATCACACCTTTCCGTCCTGATTAACACCTTGTAAAGATGAGTCAGCTCTTGGCTCTTGGGGTTTCCCCGAAGATAGAATTCTTTCTTTTCCCTTCGCTTCATAGATTTTCCCACCAGCAATCAGACTTCCTGTAATTTTTATTAAGAATTCCAGACACCCCGGCAATAATTTCCAGACACCACAGCCTCTGTTAAGGTAACAAGCCATTTCATAATTGGGTTCAGTTCATTAGCCCAAAGCCCCTGCCCTTGGAAGGGAGGCGCCTCCTGCCCGGCGCTGGCCTCTGGGAGAGCAGTTTCGGGGCGCGGGCCCCTCTGGCAGCCCCTGCGCTGGACCGCGTGTCCGATCTGTTCTCTATTATTCCACGGGACTGCACATTGGAATGGACAGGAAGACCGGTCCTGTTTCAGATGAAATAAAAATTAAGAGATTTCATCAGTCTCTTGGTTGGTGGCCAAAAGCAAATGTTGGACATCATGATAGTATAAGCTTTGGGTTTTCTGAGAGATCCACCCGCAGACTGTGTTTTGAGATTCGCTCCGAGTTTCTCTTCTCACATCTACATTAGGTTATGTCCCTCGGTTCCCCACCAACCAGCAAAACGTCCTGGTGTTATTGTGTCAGAATTGCCCTGGGACGATTGTCACCAGGCCGTTTCTGAGTGTCAGGAAGACGTGTTTGGGAGCAGCCTTGAGGAGGACAGAGTGTGCACCTGCCATCGCGAGGCAGCTTCTCCTTTTTGGCTCATTTGTAATATTCACTTTAGTTTAGACTCTAAAGATGAACTAGATACTATTTGGGTAAAAAATGAAGACTATCTTAAATACACACACACCTTCACCGGAGCACCTGCCCTGTGCCAGACACAGTGCTGGGGTGGCACAAGTCAAGGTGAGTAACAGCTCCTTCCCCACAAAGAGCCCGTTCTGCTGGGAAGGTGCTGTCTCATCTGGGACAGGGCAGAGGAAGGAGAGAACCAGCTCGGGTTGGGAGGCAGAAAAGTAGCTGTGGGTTCATGCACAGGGGTGAAGGTAGTAACGGAGCAATTCTCGGGGTTTTATGGAAACGTGGTGTGGAAATGGGAAGCCACAGGGAAGGTCAGGAGAGACTTTCAGTCAGCGATGATCCTGAGGCTGGACTTGCAGCCTGGGTGGCATTAGCTAGGAGGAGATGGGGGAGACCGGGGAGATGGGGCAGACGGAGGAGAGCGGTGCTCTGGCCGCTAGTGTGAGGGAAGGTCTGGGAGGGAGCGAGAACCGCAGGGGGCTGTCACCGCCACACACCCTGAGAGGCAATGAGTGGAAGGAGGCAGGGCTGGGTGCGTAGGTGGGGACCAGATCCCGGGGAGACCTGATGGACATGCCCAGGGGTTTCATCTTACCATGAAGAGGTCTTTGGTGGGTTTCCCACAGGGGAGCCCCAGGGCCAGCGTGGCCTTTGACTGTGGTCAGTCTTGAGGGCGACTTGGTTGGGGCTACGCTTTGAGGCAGGAGAGCAGTTGGGACAGGTGTGGACATCTATTACATGAAACCTACGTGGATGGAAGGGGGAAACGCAGAGCTGAACATGAGTCATTTCTGGAATAAAACTCAGCGACTCCTTGGTTGAGAAGTTGGGCGTGAGAGAGAGAAAGCAGCCTCAGGGTGCTGCTCTGGTCTCTGAGGTGCACACCGGGGTGGGCGGTGGTGCACCACCGGAGAGAGAGCCCTTGAGGGGAGCGGGTCACCACCGTGGACTGGGTGTGACTTCCCAGGTGGAAATGACCGACACCACTTAGGCACTGGGATCTGCCCCTGAGGGGAGAGGCCATGGCTGGAGCTCAGATCTGCAGACAACAGCCCCTGAAGGTGCCGCAGCTCATGGGGAGAGAGAGCTAAAGCAGACGAGGGCACCGGGGAGAGGAACTCGGGGAAAATGAGTGCGTGAGCGGTGGTGGAGCGTAGGGGTCCTGTGCAAAGGAGGAAACCCGGGGCGTATGGGCCCTGGGAGCTGAGGGAGAAGCCTGTACAGAAAGAGGGGGCATTCGGCTGATACAACCAGGAAAGTTCAAGATGGAGCTGTCTGTAGCGTGTGGTCATTAGAAGGCTCCTGGCAGCTGTGGGGAAGGAGTTCTGGCGTCATCGTGGGGGCAGAGGCACGGATGGGCAGCAGGGAGGCGGAATGCAGTCACATGGACCTTGGGTGGAGGTCAGCCTCTGCGTCACAGGCGAGGAAGCAGAGCTGAGGTTGGCTTTGTGGGATCTGTGCTCAATTCAACGTGTTTTACTGTTTCCCCACTTCCTCCTTCTACACTTTCTGGTTTCCCTTTCCCCCTTCCCTCCATCTCCACCACCCCTCCACGTATTTTTAACCACATGGCGTGACCTTGGCCATCATGGAACTTGCAGGGACACAGGCATGAAATCATCGAAGCCCCTGACCGATGCCTTGATAACTTACAGTCAATCTCACAACTACTTGATTATTGTCTTTTGATAAGTGCTGGAGAGGGACGTAGAGAGCATTGAGGGAGCACGTGTAAGGAGTTCTGTCGTCTTTCGAGTATTACTTCTTACAAGCAAACCAAGAGCTGAAGTAATATCCATCAGGAGGCACGGAATATATTAGCTGACTATAAACTATCATTTGTTTGGTCTAATTTTGAGTTCGGATTTCCAATGAAATACCACTTTTGCCTTTAATGGAAAAAAGTCAACTCTCCAAGTCCTTTCTGACCCCTCCAGTGGCATTAAACTGGGACATAAGAATGGTAATTAATGCAGTGTTGACTGTGTCTGACATTTTTCCAAGAGACAAGATGAAAGAGACAATATACATCTCAAAGGATAGGAAATCTCTGGTTTATCTTTCGCAGCATAATGAAATATACTTTTATCATTAGAGTCAAGTAGAATCTAATTAAAACTTGCTGTGCAAGGTAACTCCAGGAGAACATGTCTGTTGCCCTTGACTACCACGTGCGTATTTGCTTTATGTAATGCAAAGGGAACTTTTAATTGCCAGTGTTAAATTCTCTGAAGTTAATTTCACATCACCTTGACGTTAAGCTAAGAAGCAGACAGGGTCATTCTTGGTTTGCAAACTCTGTTGTCTGGATCGTTTAATAGTATCATATTCAAGAATGTGATCAGCAGAGAATTTTAAAGGAAAGTAACAGTGAGAGCTCAGAACTATGAAATAACTCGTCAGAAAAAAAAAACAGAGGATTTTTTTCTTCTCCCCTTTTACTGCTCTGGCAAAAGTGGGTTACATTTTCTTTCTTCAGAGAGAGAGAGATCAGTGTGGGTTTTATGCCAGAGGCCATTTTAATACATGAGTGATTTGTAGGTAAATTTATTGTAGCCAATGGGTGCAGTCAACTGTGTAATAGAAATATTGTCAAAAAGCCAGGATTATTATTTAAATAAGTGCAGTGTTAAATTTGATTACATACTTTTTAAAGCTAATAAAACATTTCATTGCTCTCAAACTATTTCCCATAGTCCCATTTAGTCAGAAAACATAAATTAAGCGAGGTTCTGCATAGAAAATTACCCAGGCTTTGTGTCGATGGAAGCATGCATGGAAAAGCTTGGCAGACTCACAATTTAAAGACAAAAGGATATAAAAGGGGTTGGCAGGCTCCTCTGCGGGCTGGGGGGACACTTTTATCCTTGAAGAATTATAAAAAATGACTGCCGCGGAGAGTGCGTGCTGGCGACGGCCCCTGTGGCTGTGGAATTGTAGGGAGCCTAGATGTGAATCAGGGTGAGCTCACCTTCCTTATCGTAGACGGAGAGAAGACACTCAGGTCGATCAAGTTCTGTTCACTTGGACACAGCGTCTTTGCAGAAACATTAGCCACTTTCTTTCTTTTCTTTCTTTTTTTTTTTTTTAAATGTAATTGTTTTTGTTTTAAATAAATCAAAGTAAAGCCTTTGATGCCAATGCGGGGATGTGACATTTTAAATTGTGCTATTTGCTGAGCTTATCCTGTGACAGGTTTTCATTTCCACCAAATGTCAAGGTTCAGCGCCTTGCATTCATTTTAATGAAATATTGTGCTGATAAGGGTTATGAATGCCAAGTTTAAGCTGTAAATTACTAAATGTCGGGCTGCTTTATGCTTTGTGAATTCACCGGGGAGCAAGCTAATGAAGGTTTCTTTCTCGCTTCCTCTTACAGCTAGGGATTCACGGTTATGCCTTTGCAATCACAAATAATGGCTATATCCTGACGCATCCAGAACTCAGACCACTGGTAAGAGAAATACCTATTTCTGTGTTTCTCCTTTTATGATTTTAAAAGATGTTCTGCAGTGATGACGCTTTGCAGCAGTTCAACATTAAAAGCTCAATTCGTAGTACTGTCTCCTAAAGGTTGTTTTAACAGCTAATAAATAAGTAATGTTGTATCAATGCATTTACTATCATGCTTTTATACATAAATCCATATATACTTATGTATATTTGCTTATTTATTTCAAAGCTGCCAATATACGGAAATTATTGACTCTAGACCGTTTGAAACATATCATGATGGCAACTTTATATAACAGATGGTCTCACTCTCCAACCCAGACTGACTTGTTGCAAGTTACATTTGATACAACAGATTAGACCCAGGATCCCTGGAAATACCTTACGCTAGGATTTGCCCCCAATTACATTGCCTACACCTAGTACTTCCTGCATTGAAGGGATTCAACAATAGCTTTTTCTTGTTAAAACAGTTGAGATTTCGCCCTGGCCGATTTGGCTCAGCGGTAGGGTGTTGGCCCATGAACCAAGGAATCTTGGGTTCGATTCCAGTCAAGGACACGTACCTGCGTTGCGGTTCGGCCCCCAGCCCTGGTTGGGGTTGTGTGGGAGTCAACCAATCTATGTGTCTCTTTCACGTCAATCTCTCTCTCTCTCTCTCCCTCCCCCACTCTATCTGAAGGTAAAAATGGGGAAAAGTATCCTCGGGTGAGGATTAAAAAAAAAAAAACAGTTGAGATTTTCTTCGTTCCCTGCCAAAGCCGTCCATATCCAACGGCACGTTTGGTGGCCTGACTGTAGGCCATTTCGCTCAGCAACATTTTCACTTTCTCTTCAGTGAGTGAGGTTAAGCCAATCCAGGACAGCTCAGGGATTGGGGTCCGCCCTGCTCCCTGGGGTGAGGCTGCAGGGGGCCTGGTGTCGAGGGGGATTCTGAAGGGCAGCCAGACTGCGGGATAGGAGGCCCTGGTCCCCTGACGCATCGCCTGTGGGCGCCGAGGGGCATCGGTAGCGAGGATGCCACGTCTTTGCCTCTGACCAGTTGCTATGTGTTGAAAAAAGGGCATCCCTTGCGGTTTGTGTGTGTCTGGCTCATTTTACAGAAGATCTAAAGGGGTAAAGAGTAATACAGTAAATTCTGCTTTTGAAAGTTAAGAAAGTGTAGGTTGTATCCTGTGGCAATCCACACACACACACACACACACACACACACACACACACACATTCACACGCCCCCTCCGCCCCAGACGTCTCGTCTTCTTTCATCAAGATGAGAAAAAAATGACAGTGCCCGCTAAGCACGTGTTTATCGGGGAGGCACGGTGGGGACCAGTTTGCTTCTCGCTTGACTCACTGTTTAGCAGAGTTCATGTTGGAGCTCCGTCATCGTCCACCTTTGCTCTCATCGCCCTGTATTGATGGAGTCACGAGGGTCCCATATGCCCCCTTTAAGATGGGGATTGTGCTAATATTTGATTTCTACAAGCCTTAACTGGTAGCTGGTTCCAAATGCAACTGAATGATTGAACAGTCTGGTTGAGAAAGATACTAACTTTTTAAGGATACTTGAGTCCAAACACAGATTTAGGCCTAAGAGCTGAGCCCTTCGCCCATGTCCCAGCTGCCCAGCTGGGTAGTCTGTGGGGAGTGGTACAGTCCTGGGTTTGGTGCGGCTCTGTCTGGCTCCAGTGCTTATTTATTCCAAGTGGGAGTGAAACAGAGTAAATGAAACAATCAAACCTGGATCTTCTGCCAGTGAGTGGATTAACTTCCTAGTTATCAGCTTTTAAAGGGACGGGGTGGAACCAGATGCAGAAGTCGGCATGTACTTCCGCTCTCTCTGCCGCAATGGTGAGCAGCTCCCGTCGGCACAGGCAACTCGCAATGTCCTTCTGCTCATTTATACCTTCGGGTCATGCAACCACAGGTCTGTTTGCAAATACTCCATCTGATGCCCTTTTCAGAGCTGTAGCCACCGAGGGGCAGCGGAAAGGCTCCTAGTGAAGCAGGCCAACCAGTCAACACGTCTCATCCAAACAGTGTGGACACAAATCACATCTGCTCTTCCCCCTGTTGAAACATTGTACTGAATGGTTTCACCAAAAGTGGTGACCAGGGTCACGTTCCCATAAGTGGGATGGCCCCAGCAAGTGCCCCATATCTCACCTGTGAAAATCCAAACCAGACGAGCCAAATTGCAGCTGATCTGTGATAAGAACCTAAGGAATGGCCAGGCCGTTTATCTGTCTCTGACCCGAGGCCATGAGATCTTTAGAAGAGGTTTGAAGCATTGCCCGTCATTGAGGATTGCGTGAACTCACACATCTCAGTGTGAACAATAAGTGAATGTTGACTATGCCTAGCGTTTTGCAGTTTCCTCTTGGGAAAAAGATAGCAGTGAAGTGGGAGGAACTCAGCTTCAGAAACACAGGGGTTGCCCTTGCCATCCCAGCTCTGTGACGCTGGGCAAGTCACTGCACCTGTAAGCACCAGTTTCTCTTATAACCCTGCCATAACCACAGTGTACATATCTCAGCTCGGCTATCGGAGCAGATGGAATCATGCCAGCAAATGCTAAGCAGGCCCCGGACATCGTGGGACAGTGGGGGTGAGCCTGGCTCCCTGTTTGTGCTTTATTGGCTCTATGGATCTGAGCTCAGCTGCTGCAAAGTTTGGGGGGACGTGGTGGTGGTGGATGCTTAGGGGAGATCTTAGGAACACTTCTGATTACTAAATTGGTTCAGATTATTATAGTAAATGTTAGTGAGAAATTGTGTACATGGATACACGCACACAAACAGATACAAAGTCCTTGGAACCATGCAATGTACATTGAGTCCTAACTTCAGTTGGCCATCAGCTTCGCGAAACCTTGGCTAAGCCTCTCTGTGCCTGTCTGTCTGTCTCTCCCCGCTCTTTCCATCCCTGTCTCTGTCTTTTGTGTCTGTCTCTCACACAGACACACACACACACACTCACATTCTCAGTTTTCTTGGCCAACTCTGGTCTAGAAGACAGACAAAAGCTGTATTGTAAGGTTCTATTTGAGCCCTACCATGTGAGGAAACCGACGTTTTTGTTGTTTGTTTGTAAAGTAGCCGTAAGAATAGCGCTAGGGGCTGCAGTAAGTGGAGCGGACAGTGAAGAGTGGACCCGCCTGGATGAATACTCCTGGCTTTGGCGTGCGCAAGTCATGTGTTCATCTCTGTTTCTCTGTTCGTCAGACCAACAAAAGCTGAAAGCTGCCCCTACCTTCCCCCGCACCACCCCTCCGCTCAGCACACAGTAGGGACCCCAGAAATGAATGAATGAATGAATGAATGAATGAATGAATGAATGAATGAATGAATGAATGAATGCATGAAGGCAAAACCACTGTCTTCACGTTCACTTACTTTGGGTGGTTCGGATAATTTAATTTGGGAGCTTCCCCTGGAAACCCTGGGTTTGCGCGGAACATGATCCACACTGGTCAGAACCCTCACATGTGGCTAGGGACAGCCAGCTGCCAGCAGCCCCCCCGGCTAGCTGGGGATTCAGGCGAGGAACCCTCGTTCAAACCTGCCTGGCCTTCTCCAAGTCCCACCATATAATCGAATCCTTATTATAAAGGCATGTTGCCCTTGGTTCTGGCCCAGGCTACCAGATGAGCACTGGGTGTGAGTGTGGGGTAGTGGCCAGCACGAGAGGAGGAGCAAACTCACTTAAAACAACTCACATTCCCTCTCTGTCTGCCACTGAGGTGGTTTCTGCTCCCGCAGCCAGAGGAAAGACTGGGTTTCTCCGAAGCACAATCCCAATATTTTTCTAATTTGTCCAATAAAATCTCTCCCCTGAACTTAATGTTTGGCTTGATTTTATCCAGTGTTTTCTTTAATCTCGTACGATTTGGGTGTGAATCATGAAGCGTCTCCAAAAACAGCTCAGAGGTAGGGGCCTTACTCAGCCGACTTGCTTTGCTTTCATTGGCAAAACTGCGCAAGTCATGCCTTTCTGTTGATCACTGGGTACCCTTCGTCTGTCCCCAGTTGTTTCTCCACCACTCTGTCCTCGCCATCAGCTTTTTACTTCTGGTAGGCTAACTGGTATTGATTCCACAGACATCTGCCTGGTGCCTGGTGTGCTGGGTCCTGCTGGGCCAGGGGCTGACTCAGTCATCATCAGATGGGCTGAGGGCTGCCTCGTGGGTGGGGGCTCATACCTCTTCTCTGAATGGGGACAGGACAACAGCACAGCCAGAAGGGTTCATGTTAGACCTTAAGGAATGCTTTCTGAGTAGTTATTAAACATCTGGAAATTTTTTCTTGGTCTCTACCACTGTAACATTCAGGTTAAAAATATTTCAAAGTATAGTTACTTCTAGTTACTGTCTAGGTTGATTTGTTTTGCACTTTATTCTTCCCCTGCCTTCGAGAGCTTTATGGATTTTTTTTAAAAAATGCGCAACGCTGAATATGTCCCTTTTTCTTTTGCCCAGCAGGGCATTGAGGGGGAAAAGACTGGGAAGGTACCACCTTTAACATGACCTGATGGTTTTTGGTTTTGGTTTTTTGTTTTTTTTGAGATTTTGGTGATCCCCCTCCCCCTCCACCTTCCCCCTTTAGAAGAAAGGAACATCTGAGTAGATTTCCTTCCTAAAGGAGGTCTGGAAGGTGGATCTGGTCCAATCACCGAGAGATAACAAAGGTCCCCTTCCATAAGTCACAGGACAGGCTGGGCTCCATGGAGGAGCCTGAGACGGCAAAGCCTAAGGCTTGTTCCAGGAGGCCCATGGTGACATCTGCCAAAAGATGTTTGCTCTGCGTCCGCAGTGCCAGGAGGTGGGGAGGGATGCTGGCAGGTCTCTGTTCTGGATGAAAATTTGCCAACCACGTGGTGTGGTGGGGGATGCCATGGGAGCTGGGAACAGTAGAGAGAGACCTTCAGTTACTCCTTCCACCTTTGCTGAATGTCCTGTGCTCCAGGCCTGAGCAAGCTGCTGGAGTGGTTACAGAACTGTTCCCTGCCTCGGAGAACTCAAAATCTGATAGACGGACAAGACTTAATACTTAGAGAAAGTGCATTGTTGTATGTTTGCATTGTTGGTCTTCGTATTTTCTGTTTCACGTTTGCTGCTTCCTTTTCATGTGACAGGCACTGCTTGAAGTGTTGTGCATGTGTGAAAGCTTTTAATCACTAGCTCGTGTGATAGCAAGCCCAGGAGGGAGGTGCGGGGGAAGGCCCAGAGGCTCACGGGAAGGCGTGTGAGACCTGGCCTGGGAGGAAGATGGGTCTAGAGGGCACCTGGGAGTCAGACTGTGGCAAGTGTGAGGGCCATGCTAGGAGCTGGGGTTCTCTGTGAGGGAGGCAGTACCCCGTGTTACCTGCAGGAGGAGGCTCTAAGTGATAGATGGTAAGGGGACCAGCAAGTGCGAAGACTGGAGCCCTAACCCAGCTCAGTCTAGAAGTGCTGGACTCATCTGCTGTCCTGGTGGTTTCCGGGAGACGGGAGGCAGAGCGGGTGGAGGGTGGGAGTGACCGAGAGGCTGGGTCCCTGCAGCCACGTGGATCAGTAAAAGGGCCATCACTGGATGACTACAGTTAGAATCTGGCTAGACTGCTGCTGTCCAGCAAGAATATAATGGGAGCCACAAACGTGAGCTGCCTGGGTAAGTTAAAAGTTTCCAGGAGCCACATCTAAAAATAAAAAAGAAATAGGTGAAGTTAAGTTTAAGAATGTATTGCATTTCACCCAATACATTCAAAATCACATTGTTGCAACACCCAGTCAGTATGAAAATCGTTCATGAGCTATTGTGCATTCTCTGTTTCCTACTAATCCTTGAACTCTGGTGTGCCTTTCACACCCCCAGCACCTTTCAGTTCTGACTGGCCATGTTTCAGGTGCTCAGAGCCACGTGTGACAGCACAGCGCCAGAGCCACGGGTTATCCGAATAGGGCACTGAGACCACAGGCCACTTCTGTCACCCGTACAACTCGGGCTAACGCTCCAGAGCTCCCATTTCTCAGATCACTGTGTCGTCTCCCTAACCTATTCCAGAACCTTCCACTCCCTCTGGAATTCAGCTCTGTTGCCTGGCCAGCCACGGGCTCTCCACGGCCTGAGCCCCGTCTGATGTCACCAGCCTTTCCCTTGTGTCGCTCCTGCACTGCCCCTGCCCCACTCTGAATGCTGATGGTGCTTCTCGCCCACGAATGCCCGGGCAGCTCCTTTATCCACGCCTCTTGTGATTGCATGTGGGTTACAGATGGACCCTTGTGGAAGTCCACGGAGTACAGTGGACACGTGGACATGCTAACAAACACAAATATCCTTACATCACCGTCCTCTCGTACGGAATTAAGTGGACGTTCCCACGGACACATGTACGTCTGTGCTAAATGCTGAGCAGACAGTGCATATCAAACACCAGTTTAAAGAGGAGCTTAGAAGGTGGGGGTGCTATTAAAACCCTTGCCGAAATCCACTCGCTTGGCTCAAGCAATGGGCCATGGGAGCAGATGCTGCATCATTTCAAAACATTTGATGTGAAGTCAAATGTGATTTTTACATCAGCATGCAGATCCTCAATTACATAAGGGCTTCCTTCCATCCCACACCTGCTAGTTTTCTTTTTGTGTAATTCTTGAACCAACAACGCTTCCATTAATCTTCCTTAGTTTCTTCTTCCCATCCACAGCTACTCGATACAAATGCTAAGGGTTCTTTTGAGTTTGGCAGGTGTGGCCTCTACTGGTGGCTTTTTCTATACCAAGTCATCCACCCTCATGTCCAGTCGGATCTGACTCCCCAATGCTCCCCAAGCCCACCCATCTCTCCCTGTCACTACCCGATGGTCAGGGCCACCGCACTGTCTCTCCTGGGTGACTTCAGTCCCGTTTCAGCGCCTCTCTGGGCACCTGGTTTTGCCCCCTACCCCTGTCCCCCCCAGCACTATTCACTCTGCAACAGAGGGGCTTCAGAGACCTCAGTCAGACGCTGTGCTTCCCTCGGCATCTAGAGTAAAACCCAAACTGCGGGCATGACCCCGGCACCCCAGTAGATCCGGCTCCTAACCTGCCCTGCGGGGCCTGTGTGGCTGCCCACCCTGCTGTCTGGTGCCCCAGCCACCCCCTGGCCCTTCTCCATTCCTCAGAAAACCTGCTGAGAATTCTTGTGCCTGCGCTCCCCTCTGTCCCCGATGACTTGCCTAGCTTGTTCTCGTCCTCCACCTCTCAGAGCTCGCCCCTTGGAGAGGCATCCCTGCCCGCAGACCCACGGAGCCACGCGCCTCCTCTGTCACTCCCCACGCGCTCTGTTTCTGTTTCCTTGGTTCACCTATCACTCTTGGCAAAGGTCCACGTGCTCAACCTGTCCCCTGCTGTCCCTTGGGAGTTCCTGGGAGTTTGGTCTGCAGAGAGGAGGTAGGCAGTGAGTGTTTGTAGAAGGACGTGGATGATGTTTGAAGAGTGCTGATAACTGGATGTCTGGGTACCAGTTTCCTGTAATCCATGAGGAGGGCCAGTGCCGCGTGTTTGCTCACGAACACCGATCGAGTACTGGCTGCGTCAGGTGCGGAAACCGAGCACGTGGATTGCTCAGTGCCTCCTTCTTTCTGCCTCTCCCTCCGCCCTGCTAGCCTGCACGCACGCATCAGATGTTCCGGAGTCCAGCACTGTGCTAGCTAACGGAGACAGAAGCAGGGAGGAGGATGTCTCTGCCCACGGGAAGCTCACCGCACCAAGCCAGAGTCCCCCGACAGCCACAGGGGCCGAGAAGGTCTACGGGCTCACAGGGGAGGTGTCTACATTGCTCAAGGAATGGTTCCCTGTGATACAGGAGGGCTTCCCAGAGGAGGTGGCAAGCACACCAACAGCATCCACCGTCCACTCTGGGGGACATTTCTTTCCACGCAGTAGGGGCCCCACGCTCTCCCCAGGAGGGTGTCCTCAAACCAGACCAGACCTGGCGTCTGCCGCTGGTCTCGGAACCATGCATTACCTGTCCCAGCCTGTCAGGGTGTGTGGGACGAGTATCCTTTACATACCTTTGGGTGGCTCAGAAGTGCAGGAATCCCTTCTCAGCCTCCTCGCCCTTCACTCAGGCGCTGAACTGAAGGAGACTGCCCAGTAGGTGGCGCCCGGGCACCGCCGTGTGCCCAGCGCTGAGGCTGCCGTCCCTGCCAGCACACATTCTCTGAGCAGAGCCCGGGGACTCCAGCTTAGGCCTGGTCTGAATCCATCCCCTTTCGTTTGAAAGAGAGAATTAACGGATGCTTAGTAAATGTATCTGCTCAGAGGAGTGTGTTCTCTGAGAAACAATAAACAAGGCTGTGTGACCCCCACGCAGCGAGCCTGTTCTTTTGGAAATGCATCATTTGGCAACAGGGAAAGCAGAGCCCCGCATGCCTTCCTCTTGATGAAATCGCTGAGGGCACTGTTTGAACCGGCCGGGTCTGGGTCCTGAGCGGAAGCCGTGCACCCCGAGATGGGGATGCTTACACCCCCTGCGTCTGGGGGTTAAGCAAACTAGTGGGGTGCCTGGATCTCTGTCAAATGGGAGGCACACTCTTTTCTGTGAACCTCAACAGCCTCTTGGTCCCCAAATTCTGTGGCCGGTGTGTGTATGAGATGGAGTTTAGCAAACGGGAGCAGCAGCAATGAGCTGTGACTAAGGGCTTCAGGGCAGGCTCGGTGCCGAGCACCCTGTGGACTTTGCCTCCTGTGCCCTCAAAGCGTCCCACGTGCTAGGGCCTCCCTCAGAGATGGTACCTGACGCCCAAGGACTGTGTCTGCTAGAACGTAAATTGGGGTCAGTCAGGGGGAAATGACTATGGGCACTCAGATTAAACCGATGCCATGGAAAGAACTTCCCTTTGCTCCGAAGCTGTGTTACAGAAGGTTCTGTCACCCAGTGCACACTTGGGCTGGAGAGCCACCTGGGCTGTGGGGCCGTTCTGCCCTGGCCCCCGCCTGCAGGCAGACCTGTGTGGGGCACAGCGTGGCTCCTTGGCTCGGGGCTGTGGGTGGGGCTTGCTCCTGGGGGCACCCAGAAGAAATGAAGAGAGGAAGATGGGGTCCCTGTCTGTTCAGCCCTATCCTCTGGGGCCTGATGCACACAATCGAAAGCCACCTGGCCTCCCTCGCTCGGTGGCTCTCCGTCTGTGGGCTCCTGGGACTGCTCCTTCCTTTGTCCCTTCTTGCAGAGGGAAGGAAGGGCCGCACTGCTTCTAGCTTCAGGGCGCTGCCCCATTTGTGTCGTTTTCTGCACCCTACCTGCACCTTTACAATAGCCCCTTTATTAAACTCCCCTTAATTAGCCAGCTCCACTGCGCCATGTGCTTCCTGCTGGGGCCCTGACTGATACAAAGGTACGCGGAGATGGAGGGTGTGTTTTCCCAGTCTCTGCTCTGTCCAAAGAGAAGGGGAGAAAGCAAAGAAGGAAGGATGAGACGAAAGAATGAAAAGGCAAGGGAAGCAAGAGAGGGAATGAGGGAGGAAGGAAGGGATGGGAGGGAGGGAGGGAGGATGGGAGGAAGGGAAATGGAAGAGGAAAAGACCCTCTATCAGTTCCTTTAGTTATGTATGCTTCTAGTCAAGTCCCCTTTTGTTCAAGTGATGAAGAACTGGTCTCTGTTGCTGACCACCAGAGCAGCCTGGCTGAGAGACCCACGGGATCGGCCGGTCTGGGAACCACGCAGTGTAGCTCTGCTCTGACCCCTGCACCCACAGTCCCTCTGGGGAACATTTCTTTCCACCCAGCAGGGAACTCACTGTCTGCCCCTCTGCCCTCTCCCTCCCCGCAGAACTTCCCTCTCAACACCCCCCCCCCAGACACCCCCAGGTCTCTCCTCCTCCCAGCAGGCTTCCAGCTCAGGCCTTAGAGTTTGAGCTCCGCTCTACATTGTAGAAGTATCCTGACACAGGTGCCCCTCACTGCGCAGCCGGCAATCTGAAGGTACCGGGCCCATTGTTCTGTTCGCCCTGAACACCCAGGGCCTGGGACGGTACCTAGCAGAGGACGTGGAATCACAGATAAATGGGGAGAGAAGACGCACGTGCAGGAAATTGATCACACAGTGAGTGTGTTATTAAGCACCAGGGTGGAGATCATTCTCAAGGAGCTTGTGTACAAGGACATGGTGTCTAGCGGTGGAAGGGGCGCTGAGGCGGCTGCAGGGGCCTGTGAGCTGGGGTCACAGCCTGTCACAGTCCAGCACAGCCAGGAGCAGCAAAGGGCCCTTCAGATGCCAGACACAGCCGGAGCCTGCTCGTTCTTGTGCTCCGGAGCCCTCCCTCCCTCCTCCTGCCTTACCTCTCTCCCCCTCTCTTTCTCCCCCCCTCCCCTCCCTCATCTGGCATGTATTTACTGAACACCTCTCACGTGCCAGGCATTCTATTAGATGCTGGGGATCTCGTGACAAAGCAAGACAGGCATAATTCCCCCTTCATTTGGTATTTGTCATCTCATGGAGAAGATGAGTGTTTTTTATTTTTTAAACTGATAAGTAAACAAACAAGTTGTACACATTTTGGATACACTCTCCAAAGGAAATAGGATCTGAGAAAACGAAAACGTAGAGAGAGGCACCCCCTTAGTTGCATGGTCAGGGAGAACCCTTCCTAAGGACAATTTTCAGGCTGAGCCCTGAAGTCCTGAGGGAAGAACAAGAATCCGCTGTGCAAAGATGGTGGAGACTGGCTCAGGCAGAGGGAACCGGGTACACAAAGCCCCCGAGGCGTGGGGATGTTCCATCGGTCCTGTCTGGAATCTGTTGGTAGACTCAGAACAGATTTCCAAAGCACGGGGAGAGTGGCTTGAGGTTTTATTGATCAGTTTCTATTGGGGACCGTCTTAGCAAAGCGATTGCTGCGGATGCCTGCTCCATGCCCGCCCCTCTGCCCTCTGCCCTCACCATGTCCACACATGCCAGCCTGGCTTGCTGCTGCCCGCACCCAGGCGAGGACGTTCTCTGGCTCCTGGAGTCCACCTTTCTCAGGCATGCAGCTGGCCAGATGTGCCAGGAGTAGCATCCCTCCCCCAAAGACTGGCACCTTACAGATAGGACAGCTCCAGGTGCCTGCTGCACACTGGCTCCCAGAGCCCCCAGTGGAGTTCAGCTCCCAGAGCCCCCAGTGGGATTCAGCTCCCAGAGCCCCCAGTGGGGTTCAGCTCCCAGAGCCCCCAGTGGGGTTCAGCTCCCAGAGCCCCCAGTGGGGTTCAGCTCCCAGAGCCCCAGTGGGATTCAGCTCCCAGATCCCCCAGTGGGGTTCAGCTCCCAGAGCCCCAGTGGAGTTCAGCTCCCAGAGCCCCAGTGGGATTCAGCTCCCAGAGCCCCTAATGGGGTTCAGCTCCCAGAGCCCCAGTGGGATTCAGCTCCCAGAGCCCCTAATGGGGTTCAGCTCCCAGAGCCCCCAGTGGGGTTCAGCTCCCAGAGCCCCTAGGGCGAACGTGTTTGGTGCTGGACCTTGTTTTGGCTGCCTGCCCTTCTCTGTCTCTGAGTCCCTTTGCCACGTCCCCATAGGCATTTCCTGGGAACCCACCCCAAGGAAAAACCTTGCTGTTGAGTTCTGGTTTGAGGGTCTGCTTTAGAGAGAACGCACGCCAAGACTCCGGTGGGTCGATAGTTCTCGGCAGAAATCGATTTTCTCCAGACTAGAGCTTCGACTGCAGTTCCCTGTGCTCCCTTTGCATTGGCCTGGTGGCACAGGCACGCCGTCCGTTCTGCTTCAGACCCGGCACAGCCTCTCCCCAGACCCCAGCCTGCTCGGAGAACCCACTCCGGCACTTAGACGTGCCAGGAGCAGTGGCTTAATGCCGTTAACACTCGAGAAGGCGCGTTAAGGAAATTTTGGTTCAGAGAGAGGATTCTCAGCTGCTTTGTTCTTTGCCAAAAGAATGTGATGAGGACAAAGCTTTTCTTTCCACTGGACACACTCTGACCTTTGTTTCACTAGATTAATTTCATATCTAGAGTGCCCCATCTCCGATGATGAATTAGCAATAAAAAGCTCATCAAAATGTAATTACATGCAATGTGTTGAATAATGATCTCTTAAAAATTCCTATAGATTTGTCTTCACCTCCTTCCCCTGCTGAGGGACGGAGGCTCAGCTGCTAGCTACTAACCGGGTCAGGAATGCAGCCCAGCCCCGCTGTGGGAGCGAGATGGGAGAGCTGACCTCTGCCACTGCCCAGTGTCATCTAACCGATCCGTTGCTCCTCTCCCTGTGACGCGCATCTTTATGTGATTTAAAGCACCATCCCAACGGGTAGGAAGTAGAAGCTGCAGGCAGAGTGAAAGCCTCACTCCTCCGTCCTATTGGGGGAGAGAATTATTAATGAAAATGTGAACTGTCCAGAGGACAGCAGGCTGACCAGCAGGGAGAACTCCTGGGAGGGGGCTTTGCAGCTCTCCCAGCCCTAACCTCCAGGAAAGTGTGCTCCTGAGAGCAGGCCCACAGAGCCAGCTGCTCCTGCCAGGAGACGCCGCTGAGCTGGAGGTGAGGCTGGGCCTCCCAGCCCTGACCGGTTTCTCTCCAGAGGCTGGACTCGGGCTGGGAGAACACCTGGCCCTTGCCCTCAGTCTGCTGGGGAGTCCTGTAAAACCTACAGCTGGGGCTGACAGCAGAGTATCCCAGGATTCCAACAGGGTGCATGCCCACGCTCATTTGAATGACTGAAGAACTCACTCCTCTGAATGCCAACGAGTATTCCTCCGGGAGTTCATATTGTAGAAAGACAGTGCCTCTGAATCCCCATGAGAGCATTAAATTGCTATCTAATTAGCAGTCCCAAATTATATATATTTAAAAGATAATTAAAGGTTTGAAGGCTGTTGGAATAACTGGTTATACATTTAAATGAATCACTAGAAATTTGTTAGTAATGTGTGGAGTTTTCTTTTATTTCTTGCTTCCTTCTTTGAAGTTCACGAGACCCAACCTCTCGGGGTTAAGTCTGGTAGCGGTAAGATAAAGGCAGCTGTTTTTAATTATTGCAGCTCAAACCTCCAAATAATTATAAGCAGCTGTCATTTTTACATAATCCTAAATGATAAGACCCAAAGAATGCAAATAAAAAGGTTGAGACCAGGGGCTTTGGGGCACAATAACTGAATCTCCACCACACCCCGCGCTGACCACGCACTTCTCCGAGGAGGTGCCTGAACCTTAGCTCTTCACTCGCTGCCCTGGGCGTGTATTTTGGGGAACACACCTCCCAGGTGCCATTTCCGCATTCTCAGTGATGTTTGCAGGGCAAAGGGAGACGCTCACACATTTGGAATACTGATACAAGAAAGTAGTTTGGCTAAGCCAGGCAGATTTTTGGCTGGAAGTTCTCAATCTCACTTGCCTCGTTCTCCTTGGGATGGGGTCTATCACTGCCTTGGACCTAATGACCCCCCCAACGCGCGCACACACACACACACACACACACACACACTAGATTGCAAGATAGAATGTCACTCAATAGATGGCATTTCTTTGGCCTGTGGCTGTGGATTTCACAGGATAGAATGCTTCTGTGCACCAGCTGGCCAGGGTCAGAAATCCCAAATGACAGGCTGGCCTGCCAGCCTCAACCCAGGGAGCTCTGGGTTCAAGTCTGAAATTCAGCGCTTTCCATGCCTGTTGCTCCCTGGAAGGCTGGAGATCTCCTGAGGAACAAGTCAAGGGGACAATGACCGTAACCCCATGACTTCTCCCATTTGGAACCAATGACTATGAAATCAAAGTCCAGAAGACAGAGGCACACCACAGTTCACCCCATGCAGCGCTGAGGCTGGACTCTGCACCAGACACATCTCGAACGTCATGTAGGAAGAACACACACACACACACACACACACACACACTCACACACACACTCACACTCCCAATTCAATCAAAAGCCCAGGGACCCCTCTGCTAAGGAATGCTCCAGGCAGATTTAAATTGAGACGGGGGCCCGCTTTGGCAGAAATGTGTCAAAGCAGAAGGGGTTGTCCAGTGAGCTGAGCTTCATTTCTCGGGTTCTTGGGGGTGCGAAGGATAAACAGAGAGAAGAGGACAGTCCGACATCAGGAAGGTTCCTCAGGACGTCAGGAAGCGGACAGATATCTCAGAGTACTGTCACCTCTCCCCAGAGAAGAAGTACAGGGATTTCAGAAATGTATTCTGGGTACTAGAATTGGGTGAAATATCCTAATTCTCCCAACGCCCGCTTCCCCTGGAGAGTCTGTGTTTCTGGCTACGCTCTTGGAAAAGGGTCTGGGAGGAACTGGGAGGAGGAAAGGCAGCTATCAGACTCTGCAGCAGGTTTGAGGGCAATATGGCTTGGACACTCTGTATAAAGGCTCAAACACAAATATAAATACAAATACACACACACACACACACACACACACACAGGGATGCAAGGATGGTCAAAAGTAGGTTTACAGCTGTGAGAACATGAAAGACTTTATTCTTGTATTATTATTAATTATTGTTTTCTTGTCCATACAAACAACTGTAAACCTACTTTTGCCCACCCCTGAATAGAGGTATATGTAATGGAAAGATCCCTGTGAGAGTTCATTTGAAACTCACAGGTCACCTTGCCATCATCCCGCCCTGTGCCCTGGCAGGAGGCACCCCAGGCAGGCGCCAGGAGCAGCCTCGGGTCCACAGGGGCTTGTTTCTGCACAGAGCAGGGCAGACGTCTGGGGTCAGCCTCAGCTCCGCAACTGTCAGCTGTGTGACCTTGGACAAGTTACTCAACCTCCCTGGATTCAGTCTCCTTTGCTGACAAATGAGGACAAAAACAGTGCCCACTGCATGGGATTGTTATAAGGATTAAATGAGTTTATGTTCACAAAATGCCTAGAACAGGCCAGGCACACACGTGTGTACATGTTTATCAAGGGAAGACACATCCTAACGTGTTCATTTATCCTGTCCACTCATTCATCAAGTCATTGTGGAGAACCGACTTTGTGCCAGGCACTCTCCTGGGCACTGCCAGTCAGCAGCTGACCTGCAGCCCAGTGTGATGGGTGTGGAGGCAGAGGTGACACGGAGGTGGAAGTGGACACGGAAGGACCTGAAAGACCGAGGACAGGCCAGAGCGGACTGCCCGGAGGGCTGATGTCTCGGCTGAGTCCTGAGGGCCTTTGGGTTGGAGTGAAATGTTGGAACTAGATGGCCTGGGGTGTGCAGAGGCCCGAATGCAGGGATGATACTGACATTTTTAGCAGCCGGCTCGGTGTAGATGGAGTAGGTGAGAGGCAGGGGGTGAGAGAGAGGCCAGACCAGCAAGCAGAGCCAGAGTGAGGGGGACTGTGGCATTCTGGAATGGTGGACGTCACCCTACAGAGCACGAAGAGCCATGAGGGCTCCAGACCAAACAGTGACAGGATCTGTTTTTGGTGGCAGAAGACCCTGCCTGCTTGGACCCTGGAGAATGGGTCGGAGGGTAGGGTCCCGGCAGGCGCTGAGAAGCACTCACCCCATCCAGGGGAGTGGCACCGTGGGGGCTGGCACTGGCTGCTGACAGAGGGAAGGAGACAGGGGATTCGATCTCAAGAGACACCAGGAGCGACGGCTGTGGCAGTGCTGAGCCTTGTCTGCTCTCTGGGCCCGCTGGCCGTGTTCTCCGCGCCCATTCCAGCCTATGCCCGTGCATCCGTAATCACAGACAGGTATGAGACCCAGAGGACTCAGTCAGCCTTGCCAGGGGACCTTCATTTTCCCCTGAGTCATGAGTGACATCAGAAGTCTCTTGGGCTTAGACCAGCATGCCTCCAGAAATACTTTTTAAAAAAAGATATACCAGTAGAATTGACAATCACATTTTTTTTTTTTTTTTTTGCATTTATGTTCAGATAGAGCGGGGGGGGGGGTGGAAAGAGAGAGAGAAACATCGATGTGAGAGAGACATCAACTGGTTGCCACCCACACGACCCCAACCGGGGCCGGGGACAAACTGCAACCGGGGTACGTGCCCTTAGCAGGAACCGAACCTGGGACTCTCTGGTCCGCGGGCCGACGCTCTAACCGCTGAGCCAAACCGGCCAGGGCGACTTGAGAATCACATTTTAAAAAATATCAAAACCACACATTTTGCTCAGTCACCAGTCCAGTGGTCTGGATGGACCAACGATGGATGAGAACCTGCTGAGCTTGGTCAGGGCCTGGCTAGGGCAGAGAGCAGACGGGATGCAAAGACGGTCACACGCACGTCTGTGCTGCAAAACCCTGTGTCCTTGCAGAGGTGGAGAGCAAGGGCCACCCCAGGAGACAGGGGAGAGAGACTCCAGCTGGCAGAATCAGAGAAACTGTCATGGATTCCCTTCCTGTCTTCTCTTCCTTCACAAGTATCTAGAGAAAAATGAGCAGAAAAAGAGAAACAAAATAAAGCCATCACGCCAAGCAGCTCCGTAGATAAAATTGCACACACGCTCACAGTGCACATTTCACGGAGGCGTAGCACATTTGACATGGGTTGATACTCTTTCAGGTGTAAACCGGTCAAGGCTTGGAAGGAAGGACTCCTTTCCCTCTTTCCTGTGTCTCTCTTCCTACTTCACTTGCAAATTCATTGCCAGCTTCCTGCCCTTCATGTCATCGAGCACAGAAACCTTGAAGCTCAGAGTTCTCTCTGTTCTGTTCTGACCACCGCCCCTCCAAGCTGAGATAGCGGGACTGCAGACCCTTCCCAGAGACGGGGCTGGGGAGGGGCACTGGGAATTTACTCTGTTACTGCCGGCAGGAGAGAACCAGCAACCCCAGTTCATTCAGGCTAACACGTCGCGTTACCGTGTCGGTTGATACTATTTTCCGATCTCGCTTGCGTGAATGAGGAAATCATTGCCTTTGCAGTTTCTAAACTAGAATCAATTCTACCTCGGGTTCCAAACAGTCTCACAGTTTCCACATACCCAAGGTTCTTTTGTTGGTTAATTTCTCCAAGGAAGGATGCCAAATAAAGTTCTGAAATGCAAACACAAAGTTGCTTGTCGCATGTCACAGACATAGTCTCCAGCCGCAGAGGTCCCCTTTTGACCTTCGATGTACTCTCCCAACGGCTCCGTGGTCTTTGGAAGCTTTCTGTGAAACACGGAACGTGACTGGCACATGGCACATGTCTGCTCAAGAACACGGTGCCACTCCGTCTGGAACTTTGAAATTCTGAAGGCTGTCTCGCCCCTCACCTTTGCTCAGGATGCTTAGAGAGGGTTTTGTATAGAGCGTTCTCACTTCTCCGAGTGGCCGTCTCCCAGGCTCCCGTTCGCATCATTATTTTGTGTGTCGTCTTTATGTACTTTTTCCTTCTCTGCTGAGAGGTGGTCTTTTCTTGGCGTGATCACCCCTTCACCTGAATCAGCAGAGGCCCCTCTGCTCCCCGCGTCGTGGTCCCCTGTTCCCTGTCCCTTTGCTGGCGCAGAAAGTTCCTCCCACCCCAACCACTCAGCATTGTTTTCATTTTTATGACTGGCTTGCCACGATAGGACAGACTAGCATTTTGAGGACGGGAATTTCAATGCGGCCGCTGAGCAGTAAACCAAGGCTGACCTACAAAAAGGGTGGCGGGGCTGGCCACCTCCTCCCCACACACAGTGCGTGTGACTCAGAGGACACTGATTTAAGATAAAGGTCATTTGCGTTTTCAAAGCGGCCTGTTAATTGTTGTTTCTTTAAAAAAATACCAAAGCTGTTTTAGATTTACAGCGATCAAAAGGATTTTGTAATCACACTAAGAGCACTAGGACTTTTCATCTTTGAGACACTTAAAAACACTAATTAATGAGAGCATGTTACCTTTTAGAAAAAGGAAAAGGCTTGTTGTCTCGACATGCCCTGTTGCCTTCAGGCTGGCTACCACCTTCTGTGGTTTCCGACACACCCTCATGGCCCGTTTCCCTCCCGTGTATCTGGGCTTCTCATCTTCCCATGACACGAAGGATCTCATCTCCGAATACAGACTCATCAGAATGTCTCTGCTGGTTGAGCATCTGTGTCACCCGATCACGTATCTTCTCTGGAGCCTGTTGTGGGGTTAGTCACTAAGGGGCTTCTCGGAGGCCAGGTCGGGTTTTGGTCACTGCGCGTGGTATCAACACGACACTGTGCACTGAGCCTGTGGCTCACTGCACTCACTCAGTCGATGGTAGTTGCTCTGAATCTAAAACTGATCCTTGCATCCTTGGCCACCAAGGCCAGTTTCGGGGCAGCCTGAAAGAGTCCTCTGTTAACAGAGACGGGCATAGCTGGGGGCACTTGACTTCCAGAGCAGTTCGGCCACCCTTCGTGTGCATGCTCTGTGCAGTCCCATCAGGAGGTGCCGTCCGGGCTGAGGACACATGTTAGCAAGGAGACCACGTCAAGGGAGGCCGTGCAGAGGGTGGTGAAGACCAGACGCTCAGAAACCAGGCAGAGTTGGTTTTGCATCTCGACTCCCACTGTCTATTGGCATGTCACCAAGTGACCTACATCCTTGGGCTCAGCTTTTTCCCATCTGGGAGGCAGCTATCCTTCCTCGGAGCGGTGAGAATTAGATGAGATAGGCACAGTGCTCTGATTGGTGCCTGGCACAGGAAACACTCACTCTTCGTGAAAATGACAGGACACGAGGCGAAGCTGACCAGCAGAAAATGTTTGCTTTTTTTTTTTTTTTTTTTTTTGCTAAAGGCAGTGACTTAGAAAGCAAAACAGATTGGTTGCTACATTTTATAAATTCCTTGTTGGAGAAACAATGAACTTAAAAAACTGAAAACAGTAACTGCTTCAAAGTACTTACCCTTTGGGAAAGATTGCAGAATATCAAGTGATGCCCCCTGCATTTGGGAGTGAGGGCAATCTTTTCTTCATTTCTTGCACTTTTCTTTATTTTCCAAATTTTCTACAATGAGCTGTTGTTACATGGATAATCAGAAAGAAAGAAAAAAAAAAAAGCTTAAAAAACAGCAACACTCAAACTGTTTAGATTGTAGCCAGGCGAATAGTGATTAATATCAGCCACTGGGAGACCTTTTTCCTGGAGTCCCCTCCTCTGAGGCTAGACAGACAATGACAGTCACAGAACTTGATTTGCAAATTGTAGGGGAGAAGACTAGTACTCTGTCACAGGCCCATCTGGCCACCAGGCCAGGGAACCATGTCCCTATTTGAGGATCTTCCCTTTGACCTTGAGAAGAATTGGCTACCTTGCCAGGTTGAACTGTTTCTTTAAAGAAATAAAAATATTTCTAAACTGTACTGTTAGGACCCATTTTATCGTGTGAATGTACTCTATAGGGATGAGCTCAGTGAGGCAAGGTCTGCCATATCTCAGCAATGACATTAGCAGTTAGTAGTGCTGGCTCAGTGGGCATGGTCTCAAGCCCTATTTGTTAGGACATACTCTGTGCTCAGCCATGCTTGTGCCCATTAGCTTCTCGCTGCAGCCCTGTGAGCTGGACGCTGCTATCTTCATCTCAGAGATGAGCAGGTGCACCCGGGCCCCAGAGGAGCTCAGACAAGTGCATGCTGGTCCCAGAGGAGCTCAGACAAGTGTATACTAGCTCCTGAGGAGCTCAGACAGGTGCACACTGGCCCCAGAGGAGCTCAGACAGGCATACACCGGCCCCGGAGAAAGTCAAACAAGTGCATGCTGGTCCCAGAGGAGCTCAGACAAGTGTATACTAGCTCCTGAGGAGCTCAGACAGGTGCACACTGGCCCCAGAGGAGCTCAGACAGGCATACACCGGCCCCAGAGAAAGTCAAACAAGTGCATGCTGGTCCCAGAGGATTTCAGACAAGTGTATACTAGCTCCTGAGAAGCTCACACAGGCGCACACCGGCCCCGGAGAAAGTCAAACAAGTGCATGCTGGTCCCAGAGGATTTCAGACAAGTGTATATTAGCTCCAGAGGAGCTCAGACAAGTGCATGCTGGTCCCAGAGTATAGACAGCCTGTCAATGAAAATCTGATTAAAATCTGGCCTGATTCACTGGCTCAGCGCCTGATAAATATCGTGTCCAACAGTATTTTTGTGTGTGCGGGTGAACAAATGAGCAAGTGAGGGAATGAGTGGATGAAGGAATGCAGGAGTGAAGTGCCCTGTGGACAGTACACCCTACTCTCTTGTTCACGGAGGAGAGAAGACATGTCTTCTTTCCTTCTCCCGGAATGGCCACTTAGGCCTCTGAGATAAGACCTCGGGGGATGTGGCCAAGGTGTTCACCAGCTGAGGACCCTGGCTTCCCTGGGAGGAAAACATCTGCCCGGACAATGGCTGGCTCGCGGCCCTCAGCCACACCCCTTCTGCAGATGGCATTAGCTTTGGGCAAAGCTTCTTCCTCTCCAGTTGTGGGCCTCCCACCCCCAGCTCCTTCCTTCCTGTTGGCAGCTTGGAGCAGCACGTACAGTTTATCAATTATTAACATGCACAGTATTTGTCCCACGGAGGCCGCACGGCTGTGTGTAGCTGATTTCCTCTGCCTTCCCAAAAGAACACAGAAAAACCAAAGGCACTTGGGGGTTTTTCAAACCAACGTGGACATGGCCGTCGCTGTAGCCCATCCCACTGCGCTTCCCGAGTGGGTCTGCAGGTGACACGGAGGCCACGCACATCTAGGCCGAGACCGCCCGGGGGCCTGGCGCTTTGCATGCCCCCCGATGGTGCCCGCTTCCTGCTCAGATGGGTGCCCCTCTCGTCCCATCCTCCGAGGCCACAGGCTGGCTTGTGTGTTCTCCACATCTGGCCTTTATTTAAAACTCCACCTCAAAGTATTTCATAGCACAGAATATCTTTCCTTATTAAATTCTCCCTCACATATTTTTTTCATAAAACAGGCACCAAAAACTACAAACCTACCTGTGGCTCTCAAAGTATCTGTTTATAAACCTTTGGAAACCGTTTGCAATTCGTTAATCACATTTTCAAAGGAAGTTACAGATTACAGATACACTAACAAATGCCATATACAGTGCCTCGGCCCCAGTAACAAGATCCTCACGCAGGGAAGAGAGAGTGGGCTGGTGCACCCGGGGTCTGTCCCAGGCCAGGACCCCTGGGAGGGGGAGAGCTGGCCTGGGAGTCAGAGATCCAAGAATTTAGTTCTTTTTTTGTCCCTCTCTGTCTGTGGCCACACACATGTGTCCTCTCGGGGGGAAACAGGTACAGGGGTCAGCCGTGCTTAAACGTGTAATTGATCTCGATTAGCAGCGAGGTAACCGAGGGGTTCCCTATAGGAACACCAAATCACGTGTTCCTCGATAATCATTAAAGTACCACAGTTGGTCAACAGTTCACTTAAAATGTACTTTTCAAATAGTTCATTCTAAAAGAAAAAAAAGGCACTAAATACTATAGACAAGTCGGAACTCTGTTCAAATCCGCTTTTTAAAAATACTGAAAATTTCAAGATTTTAAAAATCTTTACAAAGGGAATTCCCACACGGAGAGAATGTATTGGTCCATGAAACACCCGACAGAACACAGATGTCAGGCACAGCGGACGCAGGTGTGCGCGCCACGCTTCGGGACTTGCTCAGATCTGCTCTCTGCTTTCTCTGCGCTGACGTCACTCTCAGGAAGTAGTGGCGGAGATGGCCATGAGGAGCTCCGGGTCACATCTTGCCACCTTCGTGGTGCTGGTGGATGGAGAGCCTCTTTCTCTGCATAAATCCAGGAAAGCATCCCAGATAGAGTCTCATTAGGGATGAGTTATGGCCCCATCTCTGGACCAATCACCGTGTCCTGGAGACATCTGGGTCTTCCTCACATGTTCAGGTCACTTGCCTACCTCTGAACCAAGGGTGGTCTTACCTATACTAGAACTATATTTATTGAGAGTAGAGTCAAAGGGTTCCCTTTGGGAACAACAACGACAAAAAACCCAGTTACCATGTAAAATGTGGGGAATGGATGGTGACCATCTTTAGCATGGTGTCTTCCTAAAGAGGGTCTAATCTCTAGCCCTTTAATATGTTTCTTAATGGGGGAAATGACAAAGGTGGATTTGGGGTCGTTATGCTAGAGTTTATTCATCCTTCTCAACCTGTTTTCTACATGCAACAGACCACTGACTTCCTTTTCTCGCCCAAATTAATCACTCTGCTACATCACTGTTTATATTCTAAAGGAGCTCACCCATTAATAAAGACCCAGATGGAAAGCGTTTGCAGACCTATTTCACGTGCCTGGTTAAGGAGACATTGGGGAGGGGCATTCCTGCAATCAAGTCCAGAGGGACCATGCCCAACCCTGTCTGTTTCATGCAATGAAATGAAATTACAGAGACTTGCTGGGATATGGCAGTTTATTGATCAGTGGGCTGGAAATTCTTACTTTCCCTCACTCTCTAATCTCTTCAATTTTCATGAATACCAATAATACAGTGTACTGCATTTCTTGAGTGGTTATCAAAAAAAATGATGAAAGTCTCTTTCGGGTGGCCAGACATCGTGGTTCTCTGCAGTTCCACTTCTGCCAGAGGCCATCGAAAAGGACTCAGGTTCTTCAGCACAAGGGTAAATTGTTCTGCCAGGAGAGTCTTGACTCCCAACTTGGTGTTGAGTATACAACTCTTGGCATGTAAGATACACATCAGGAGAAGACCTATGTGTGTGACTGTCTGACATCATCCCCTTCGACAGACCTCTCCTGCCTGCCGATGGTTTGCAGAGCAGTGACCTGCAAAACTGTTGAATGGGTCCCCTTCATTTCATGGAAATGAGAGATTGGTCAGTTGTATATGGCAAGCCTGTGTCTTCACCAAGGTCATGCTCTCAGGGGTCATGCTGGTTACGTATTAAGGATTTATTTCATGCTTGGGAATTTGCTGCCCACTTTACATACAAGATCGACTGAATCCTCTCAACCTCCCTTGGCGATGGAGGTGCTCTTATTTGTCCCGTTGGCAACTGAGAAAAAGGAAGCCTGCAGCAGCTTGGCTCCTTGCTCAGCCACATGCCCAAAAGTGTGAGGATCACTGGCTTCTCCTCTTCTAACAAGACAGGTGGACACTTTTTCTGAGGATAAAGGAACATTCGGTGCTCTGAACCTTGGGGTCTTTTTAAATTTCTTTAACAGTGGTTGAAATAACATGAGGCTTAGCCGTGAAAATTTGGTCAGGGACTGTGGTAGGTAGGGATGTCTTCCCCCCATACTAGCTATATGATCTCATCTATCTTATTATTTTATTTTTGGTTAATTCTCACCCGAGGATATTTTTTTTCCATTTATTTTTAGAGTGAAATGGAGGGAGGGAGAGAGGGAGAAAAAGAAACATTGATGTAAGAGAAGCACATCGATTGGTTGCCTCTAGCACGCGCCCCAGCCAGGGTGGGGCATCGAACCTGAACCCAGGTATGTGCTCTTGACCTGGAATCAAACCTGCGACCCTTCAGTGCGTGGGCTGACGCTCCGTCCACTGAGCCACACTTTGTCAGAGCCCATTTCCCAAATGCGTGATGGGCAATACACTGACCTCCCCGAGGCAGAGGGGCGATCAGCGGTCAGCGAATCCTTGGGAAAGAGTAAAGCTGTTTAACTGACTACATATTCTGAGTACTTTCCACTTACTAGGTGTCCAATAAATGTAGGTGGAACAAATGAATGAAGGAGCATTTTGAAGCCACCAAAGGAAGAACCACCACCAAAATGACAGTTTAGAGCTAGCATTAGGCCATCAAAGAAATTGTGGAAGTTCTCCTTTAACGGTTGGAATCTGGGCCACGTGAACTTCTGGGGTGCCTAGTGGCTCTCCGTAATGGCTCTCACTAAAAGGGACCTGGAGCCATGAACACAGATAGCAATGGTCCAAGAATGTCTGCTGCAGCTCCTCGGGGACAGTCGGGAGTCTTTGCCTCACGTGCCCCTCCCCCGTCACACCTGCTCACTGTGAGACTCTGGCGACAGCCCCGCTGACCTTGTCCTGTCCCTCCCACTCAGCCAGGCCTGGCTCTCACGAGGACCAGAGCTCCCCTGCACACAGGAACTTTCCATAACAGGATCCAGCTGAGAATCTGCTATCGTTTACAGCGGCTTCTGAGCGAACCGCTTCCCTTCCTTCTCAGCTGGAGGGGATCTGATGTCATAAGCTCACCGGGAATGTCTGTCAACTGGAAACGGGAGCGAGGGGAGTGCAAGGCCGGCCGACCAGGGCTGATCAGGGCCCCTGGAGGGAGGAGGCCTTCCTGGGTGTTAGGAGTGGGCAGTCCCCAGAGATGTCTCGGGTTCCTGAAATGCAGTCAAAATGCAGAAGAGAAGAGAGTGGGGAGACCACCAGCCCTGTTTGGCCCACAGGAACTTGCTGTCTGGTGTCCCTCCCCTAGACTTCGGGGGGGCCAGTTTAGACCTGTCTGGTTCACCCTGTCCACAGTGATTTCTCCTTCATGTCCCGTGTGCCTTCACCACCTGCCTCCGTGGTAGGCAAGCCGTGTTCAACATGGTAACTTGTGGTTTTGGAGTCTTAGAATCCTACCAATTAAATCAAAAGGTGACCTATTCAGAGACAAAAGCAAGCAAGAGAAAACCGTACCTACACGTTTTCCGCAGTATGCCATTAGCTGATCTTACTGTCACAGGCTGCTTCTCCTCAGCCCACAGTAGAGGGCAGACTTTCCTACATTATCAACACCCCCACAGCCAACATTCGAGGCCCCGGACACAGGAATGTCCAGACACACGAGCATCCGGTTGATAAAATGGTAGGCTTGCAGGGTGACTAACACCGGCAATGTGGGGGGAATCCTGACACCACTTCCCCCGTTACTAATGCCGTCGTCAGCTCTCCCAGAGAAATGCCCAATGGCCATTAACTGTGGCAGCGGTTCCCAGTACCCACATCCATCCAGGGAACGCAGCGTCTGAGCCCAGGGCTGCTGTGGCCATTGTGGTGGCAGGTTCCGTGTGTCTGCACGTCACCAGGCTGTGAACCCACCTGCGATTCAGTGCTGCTGTGGTCCAGCCAAGGGAATGGAGTGCGGGGGGGTGGGGGGGGGGGACCGTGAAACACCGAGCGATACCGCTAGGTATTTCGTAACATATGTAAGCCCTGTCCTGTGTTTCGAATGGGTGGTTTTTCACTTTGTCGTAGAGGAAATGTCTCTCTCACACAAACCATCCGAGGAGGGCAAAACTCTGCTCTGCATTTGATGGGTTTAGAACAAAGGGGTTCACTAAGTAAATTCATATCAAGCAAATAGCTGACTTGTATTTTCTCCTTGCTCAGAGCAAATGTTTACAGGTTTCTGGCCCAGCTTTCCTGCCATCCAAACCTCTGGAGAGGCAGGGCCTCTCGCTGATATCCCTTCATTCGTGGTCCCCACCCTCAAAACGGGACTCGGGAGGACAAAGGTTGCCCTGGCTGGTGATCTCATGGAAATGTTTTCTTCTTCTGTCCCTTCCCATTGCTAGTACGAAGAAGGAAAAAAGCGAAGGAAACCTAACTACAGTAGTGTTGACCTTTCCGAGGTCGAGTGGGAAGACAGAGATGATGTGGTAAGTGATTTGTTTCCAAGCCTGATGAGGAGGGAGCTCCATTGTACCCAATCCTGTACCTGACGGCTGCCCCAGGAGCCAGCAAGAGGCCTACCAGAGGGACACCTGGCCACCAGAGGGACGAGGGACGTGGAGACAATGGGCCCTTTTACTGAGTTTGGAGTTTTATAACTCTCCCGCTGGTCGGACGGGTGCGCACACTCCAGCCGCCCAGCCTGCTTTGCACAGTCTGCAAAAGCCATCCTCTGGTGGGCTCTGGTCCCTTCTGCAGCTGATGAATCCATTCGGTACCATCAATGGGACCGTCACTGTCAGGGAGCCTGGTGGGTGGCTCTGCCTTGTGCAAAGCCAGGGTCAGAATTCACCTGTGAGGGTTCAAGGGCACAGCTCACGTGTTTGAAGAGCGGCCACCCCGTTTCCTGGGCAGTGGCAGTGTGTCCCCCGCACCGGCCGTACTACCATCGCCGCACGCTCACTTCCCACACAGATTCGGCTGCACGTACTGTATCAAACCTTTCCTAGGCCCACAGCGTAGCCACGTCAGTCTTCCTGATGTGTCCTCATTAAATCACATGTGTTAGACATGGCTGCTTCTGTGTGCGTGCAGGCGGACGGTCCTAATTGAATCACAGCTACCAGGTGTTTCTGTCCAGCTCCCTGCTCTTCGCCTGTTCTCTGTGGTCTCTTATCACACCTCTGCCCAGACCACGCCCTCTGCCCGCATCCTCCCTGATGTGTCTGGGGTCCTCTCTTAGTTTCACCATGGACTCAGCATTGTCCCATCCCTCGCTCTGTCCTGCTTCCCAGAGGGATGTTGACGGGAACCATCTGAAGTCCCCAGGCTGGTTCTTCTGCCTTCCACACACATGGCCAGCGTGGCAGTTCGCTCGCGTGGCAGTTCGCTCGTGTGGCTTTTCCTCTCCACCCTCTGCTCCCCGGACGTCTCGGCCAGCACACATCTCTGACTGTCTTCTTTGCTAATAAAATTCCAAAGTCATCTCCGTTTCAGAACTTAAGCTTTTTCCTTCTGCACCTGCACAAGTCTTTTTAAATCCAAGTTCAGACAACATAACTGCCGCTTGGTAAAAAGCCACGTCCTCTTCTGCCCTCTTTGGCCCACGCACCGGTGGTTCGGTGGCCTGGTTGTTTTATATTTCCTTCTCCTCTAAGCACTGTTGTCAGGATTCGTGTCAGGTTCTTTTGATCGGGTGACACCTGTTATATACGCCCTTTCTTTTCCACCTGCTCACCCCAAGAAGCAGACACGCCCCGCGGTGAGGAGTGGAGCTCAGTGGTGAGCCTGCCTGGGTTCAGGGCGCTGCTTGCTGGCCACTGGTCTCGGGCAAACAGTGATCCTGTCTGCACCTCAGTTTTGTTTCTTGGTTTTTTTCCAGTAAAATGGGAATAATGCTAATAGCAACTACCTCATAGAGCTGCTTTGAATATTCAATGTGTTTATGTATTGAAAGCGATAAATCAAAGTGCCATGTGTGTGGCATGGCGAGCATTCCGAGCGGTCGCCATTGTTAGCATTGCTGTCGTCCTCAGGGTCTCAGGAGACCTTCTCATTAATCAGTGTCCCGTGGACTTACAGTTGCTAAACCGCCCCGTGAATCTCCAAAGGCTGCGTCCCATCGTCTTCCTTTCTCTTCCGTCTTCATGTTATCTGTGGCTTTGCTGTGACTTCACTGGACCTTTCTGCTTTCTCTCCCAGGAGGATCGGACCTTGTTCCCATGCTTCTCCACCCTTTCATGTTTTCCACTTTAGTTAATATGGAAGGCAGACTTGAGGATGCTCTTACTTCAGGGCCCCACATCCAGGAAGCATCCCCTCCGCTGGGTAACGCTCCGCTGACACTCACTTGTCCTTTGCCTGTGACTTGAAGACATTTATTACGTGGCCCCCTCCAGTCCTCACCGGTGGCCCAGTTAGTGTTCAGTCAGGCAGTGTTCTTCGTTTGTGATGATGGCTAGGAATAGGCCTTTTATTTCCCCATCCTGTCTGCCTTTCCCACGGAGCTGCCGATCCTTGGATTCCCAGCCCTGTGTGCACAGCCTTCGCCTGCAGCCGACTCAGGCCGGGTTCCCGAGTCCACCGCAGAGCGCCCGCGGCTCCGGCACGTCCAGGGCTCTTGTTCTGCACAGATTGGTCTCTGGCTGTCTATTCGGTTTGGGTCTCTTGACTTGTCGCCTTGGGAGCACAGTACATTTGACATGTGAGTTTCTTCACGATCCACATGTTTGATTGGAAAAACCCAAGTCGCCATTTCTCTCCCACTGATGGGAGGATTCTGGAGTCTACACAAAGCATCTCTGTGAAGTCTGCACGAGATCCCGTGTGCCCATGTGTCTGCATGGGGTTTGCATGTAGGTAGCAGAAGGGGGGCTTTGGGGTAAGACCTGGGAAAGGCCAGGTGAGCAAAAGCCGTTTAAGAAGCAGCAGCGCGAGTCTGCCCAGTTGCAGAGACCTTCCTGGGAGAAGCACCCTACTTCTCTGGGCCACTAGGCTTTTGTTGAATTTAATGACCATATTTACAACTTAGACCGAATGTACTTCTAAAAAAAAAGGTGTGAGGTCACACATACTATTAAAACACATGCAAAATAAGACTCGATAAAACAAGAAGATAATTAAACTATGAGAAATCATTTAGTGGAGAATGAGTGAGACGTCCAGCTCCAGGGTGATTCGGGCAGCCTGTCAACCATCTGGTGAGTGGGACAGGTCTGTGGGGACCGTGAGCCAGGAGGTGGTCCTGCACCTGCGAAGCCCAGCCCTACTCACTGCTGTTGATCGCCTCATAGAAGGAACAGTATCTTTAAATTCCCAGAGATGGCGGGAGGAATCAAGGATGATTTTTATCTTATTCCTGTTATCTTTTCGTCATCCCCAAGCTTTCCACCATGAACACAATTATTTCTATAAACAGAAGAAAGCTAATATCAAAAAGAACTCCTCTGTGTCGAATTCTTCCTACACGCCAGTACTGTTCTACGCGCTCTATATGGACAGACTTGTTTATTCCTCACAGCTCCTGAGAAGTCGATGTTACTGCTGTCCTCACTTGACAGCTAAAGAAACTGAGGCAAAGAATTGCTGTAATAGCCCAAGAGCACTGAGTTTGGATTCCGAGCCAGGCAGTCTGGCCCCAGTGCTCTTGACCACGTTGGTATGCCTTAGAAAGAGCCCTTGAGTCCACGAGCCCATGCAGACCCTATGCAGTGCCTTACATGTGTTATCCTCCCCCGAGGGGTGCAGAAAAGATCGGCTGTGCCTGGCACATAGCTGCTGAACAAACGCGTGGTGATGCTGTGAGTACGGCCCAGCAGCTTTTGCCCGAGTCCAGCCGAAACCCCTCCTGTGGCAGCGTACGCCCTTTGTCCTGCTGCCCTCCAAGAAACTTGCTTTCTTACCTGGGATGATGCTGACGGAGATTCCTCCGAGTCCTTTCTTTCCAAAGCCTAGCGACCTCTTCTCCTGGAGCATATTCCTGAGAACTTTGGCCATTTAGTGTGTTCTTTCCACCCATTCCTGTACCTCTGCAGCTCAGGCTTGAGTCCGGGGCCCCCAGGCCAGCACAGCACCCCTGAGAGCCCAGGCTGAAGCGGGGGGGTGGGAGGGGGAGAGAGAGAGAGGTTTGTTGTATAAGCGCTCTGTGTCTGAGTCTGTTTCCATCCTCTGGTTGAAGGCTGGCTTGGGAATAACAGCCTGGTTATCCACTGTTCTCCCTTCCCCTTTAATCTGTTGGCTTGGCCAGGGTTGCATCCATCGGGGGCCAGAAGTGCATGCCTGTGCACCGGCAAAGGTGAGGCTCGTGTTCTCATGCAGATAATGAACCACCGCTAGGAGAATGAGCTATCTTTACATAATCGTACACAAAACCGAAGGTGATCAAGGACTCCTGGGGAAAGCTTCCTTAATGAGCTCTGTCACGAGAGAAGAGCTCTAGGCTCACAGTGGAACCAGAAGCGTGGCCACCCGCTGTCACGGTCGTTAGTAAAGTGGGTGCTCAGCTTCCGGATGCAGAGGACAGGCAGTCTCACTGGGGCTCTGGGGAAGCATGTCTGAGCTGGATAAGGCCGGGCCCGGGGGGAGGGCTGGTTCCCGGAGTCCGGTGGCCCTGATCACAGTCACCAGATTTTTGTGTTCAGCCTGAAAAGGTTTGTCCTTTCTCTCATCGGCCACGCTGTGGTGACAGCCGCTGTATGTCCACGGCATGGACACCTTGCAAACGTTGGCTACCTGGTAGGGGACAATAAAGGTATGTCATGATATTTTAGTTTGCCTTCCTTTGACTATATGTCAAGTTGAACGTCGGCACCTGTGACTTTCTGACCCCACACAACACTGTGACATAAGCACACCCAACCTCGTTTGGAGATCCCCTCTGCCGGGCCCTCCCCTCTTTCATGGCTCCGGCTGGCCGGGCGGTAGTCCGGGCGGTGCAAGTTCCCAGGAGGTTGGCAGCGCTGAGCCCCACTGCCGATCACGCCCTTCCTTGCACTGTGCCTCTGCTCTGGGTACCACTCAGATCCATGACCTGAGGCTGGTAGTACCACTTACGTGGCACCTGGGCAAGTTGCCCCCTTCTCAAGCCTCAGTCTCCTCAGATGGAAAAGTAACATTTCTAGACAGCTGCAGCCCACAGTGCTGTAATGTCACCGCACAGTCTATTGAAAAGGCACCAAAGTCCCTTCCGTACTCTGGCAGTGAAGACAGAGAACCACCTTCCCGTGGCCCCAGACCCAGGACCTCGAGCTCCTGGGACAGCCTATTGGGATGTCCAAACCGCAGACTATTGCATGGCCAATGTTGAAAACGTTTTCTTTGATTAAAAAAAAATCCAGAAATAGCAATAAATTATTTGTATATTAGTACAACACAGTTTTTATATTAATGCTTTAAATTTGTCCAAATGTGTTCCCTCCAAATGCGTTCCCACGCAGAAGTAACAGCGTGGGTTCAGGGGGCAGAGAGCCTGTGTGACCGTGGGTGAGTGGCCTAATGTTGTGCCTCAGTTTCCCCACCTGTAAAACAGGGATATTAGTGATCCCTTCCTTAAGGGATGGATTTGAGGGTTTTAAAACCTATGCCTGGCACATAGTAAGAGCTCAGTGTCTATCATACTATCCAGGCCTCATAAGACTCTGATGAACACGGTTTTGTAGCACCCGGCAGGATCCCGGGGTGTCTGGAAGCCCTCGCTCATGAACACTTTGGGCGGAATGGATGAAAGATGAGGAAGCTGAGCCACAGCGAGGTCACAGGACAGTGGCTGTGTCATGGTAAACCCTGACACTTGAGCCTGTACCCTGCGTTACTTCTCTTTCCCGTGGCCCGCCTGTTTCACTAGGTGCCAACCCGGAGGTGGTTATGAACAGCAGTTCATCCTGAGGAATTAGGGGAGGGTCACAACATGCGTTTCGTTGTTCATGAGCAGCAATTAAAAGAACAAAACAAAAGCAATGAAATGTGTAAATATAGGAGACACCAGGGCAGCATCAGAGAAGCTGTGTTTCTTACATGGCTCCCGGTCAGAAGTTTGAAGAGCCCTGGTTACAGCATGGGCCTCTGTGTCAAGCCAACTGGAGTCTGAATCCTGGCTCATCACACCGTTGAGAGGGGTCTGAGGGTAAAGGATAGTGAGGAGGAGGGTCACGAAGGTGCCGCTGCTGCTGGTGCTGATGGTGGAGGACGGCCAGCATTTATTGAGTGCTAAGGGGGTGCCGGGCCCTCTCCTAAATATTAGCCCCTCTCATCCTCCCTACAGCTCTGTGAGATGGGTGCTGACATTAGTTCCATTTTGCAGAAAAGGAAACTGAGGCACAGAAAGGGTGAGTGATGGGTCTGAGATCAGAGGGCTCTGGATCCAGGGTCCATTTCTTAACTACAGTGCCATCCTGCCCCACCAGTAGGTGTTCAATACATGTAACCTGTTTTCATGACTGTTGAAGAAGAGGGAAATTCTACACTCATCATGTAAGCATTTGCCTGGAGAAAGTGTCGGTGACCCTGGCCCTGGGTCCTCCCGGGCCGTGCTGACTGTTCTGTGCTACCGGGAGTGGGGGTGGGGCGCGGAGGGTGGGGGCCTTACCTAATCTCTGCCTTGCCTGGGGAATGTGAGAGGGGAAGGGCCCAAATGGCTTTAGGCAGGCACCAGAAAGAGGAAAAATGAAAACCATGTTAAAGATAAATCGAGCCTTTCTTAAAAGTTCGAAAGTAGACTTAATTAAGACCAGCTCTCCCCATCCAAAACCACAAAAGCTAAAATGGGAAAATATTTCCAGAAATGCCCATTATGTGTTGTTAAAAAATATCGAGAGTAAAATATATGTTTTATTTCATACATGCCTCCAGATAAATATTATGCTTTTACTCTATCTCACCGAACATGGGAATGGGGACCCGAAGCGGGACACCCCGGATCAAATTTAGGTTGCTTGCAAGCGTGGCAGTTTTCTATAGGCTAGATCTCACTCAAGCTCCTCAAAGAAGAAAAGAGGGTAAAGGATGAAAAAAAACAAGGCCCGGGCTGGGAAAGGACCTTTCCTGACAGGCTGTGGCATGTCAGCCTTCTGCTGGTCCATTAAATGGCCTTCCCAGTCGTCTCCCATTGGTGCCCATGACGGCACATCTTTCCTCACTGTGTCTGTTGTCCTTCTCTGAACCCACAGAAGGGCCACACGTAATTAGGAGAGGTCAGCCAGGGGTGGGGGGAGGAGCCAGGCTCAGTGCTCCAAATGGGACCTCCAAATATCAGATCTGAGGCCGCCCTGCTCCCTGCCCATCAGTGTCAGCAGGCCATTAATTGGCCCTGATTTCTCGGAGAGCGTTTGAAGATGATTCATGCAATGAAAAGCTAGTCCTTGTCTTCCAAATGGCTGGCCTCTTTTGTGTTTTTGTTTTGTTTTAACTACTGCGTAAGAAAACGTCTTTAACATAAGTTTTGAAAAATGATTTCTCCGTGACAAACCAATACCCTTTTTGGGAATGTCACTTATCTCCAAAGATATTCTTGCATCTTGAGTGTGTGGGCGGGTTGTTGGCGGTTCATTTTTGGACTCAGTCAGCATTGCACAGGCTTTTTTGTCCTGAGGTGTCCCCGAGCACCCCACATTGAAGTTGAAAGGCATTTACTGATTGTAGTCAGCCTCTCTCCCCTTGTCCAGCAGCTGTGGGGTGCTTGTTCTGCGGAAGCCCTGTTTTGGGGTCTGAGAGTCCCTGGAGGCTCCCTGCGGGCGCACCCACGATTCGAGAGACAGCCCGCTCCTAGGCTGGAGGGTGCCAGGTGTCCGGATGGCTTGCTAACCCAGAAAAACAACTAACACCGTTTTCTTTTATCGTTTTAGTTAAGAAACGCCATGGTGAATCAAAAGACAGGGAAGTTCTCCATGGAGGTGAAGAAGACAGTGGACAAAGGGGTACATTTTTCTCAAACATTCTTGCCGCTTAATTTAAAACAAACCACTGTGAAAAATTAGCTTTGAAAGCTCTATCTGGAATAAATATCTTTCGCTGAGATCATTTTTCTCTTGTCTTTACTTATCTCAAACAAGATTCATGTAGTACTGTTAACCTGATCACAGTGTGTCCATTTATTTTTATTTATTTCTGGAAACTTCACCTAGCAGACTAACTGTGTTTTCTTTTCTCTACGACTTTTTTTCTTCAATCTAGAAACGGGTTTTGGTGATGACAAATGACTACTATTATACAGACATCAAGGGTACTCCATTCAGGTAGAGCTGACCATAATCCATGGACATTCCATCAGACCCATCAGTTGTGTTTGTACAAAACCTGCTGGCAGTCTCAGAGCTCATCATCCGAAGATAACCAAACACCCTGCCAAAAGGCTGGAAAGAGTGAGGAAGGGGCTTTTCCCAGGCTGCTTTTGTTTCTGTTTTCCAGAAGGGGGAAGATGGTTCAGGCTCACGCAGGAGAACTCACTCAGTTTGCCTTGGCTTTGCATCTCATTATCAAGCAGATAGCTTTGGGGGTTCCAACTAAGGGTGGAGAGACAAGTCCAGAGGGTTACCAGGGTCCTCTAACTTGCTGCCTAGTGAGTTTCATTTCACCTTTTATTTCCATGACCCCCTTCCCCCCAAAAGAAATCCTTCAAACTTGGAGGTAGCATCCCATCCCTATATGTTGTATTTCCATGTTAATTTCTCTGAACTGTCCTGTGCTTGTCCACCTTTGAATCCTGTGATTTCTCTTTGTGACAGTCTGGGAAAACGGCTTGGCCTCATTGCCTGCTTACGGATGCGTACGTGGCCTTCTATGGTCTCCTGCGGCTGTCCACTCAGTGTTGTGACCCCTTTTGTAAAAAGTTGTTTCAGTGGGGGCTGCTTCATGTGTCTGAACTGCTGCCTCGCAGAGCCGAGGAGAGAAAGAATGTACCGACCATAGATTAATCTGGAAAATGAATGATGCGTTGTCGCATACGGCCAGGGATCGTGGGGAGGTTTGCTTTGGAAGCAGAGCAATCACGGGTTTGTCAAGTGAAGAGACTGTGTTTTCAAAACATGTTCTCTTATGTTAGACAAATGCAGGAAGGAGCTTAAGTCAAACCAGGGAGAGTGTGACTACTCGATTAGGCTAGGGAGAGAGCTGAGCAAAGAAGTCCACAGAACAGTAATGTCGTAGAAGCTGTCCTTTTTGCCCTAGGGAAGGGGTTAATGTTCCCTCGTCCCAAACTCTGAGGTCTGGAAAGACCTGTCTCTGGCCGAGTGCAGGGCAGGGGTGCGTAAGATGGTAGTGAAGAGCGGGGCAAGTGACCCTTTTGAGGGCGTCCAAGAAAAGGACTTGCTAGGGGGCTAAACAGTTTGCCACACCTCTTTATAAACACACGAGAGCCGCCAATTGCTGCTGGCACTTCCAATCACAAAAAGTACTTTGAAGCAGCTGATTGAACCTAAGAAAAACCAACACCAACTATAATCAGTGGGGTTTTGAAAATAAACTGTTGGAAAAATTGTTTACAGAACATGAAATGGAAATGTGAAAATGGAAAATAAGTTAGCCCGCAAGTCTATTCCAGTTGTATGCCATGGCTCTCAAGGTCTGCTTTGTTTCTCTGTACAGTTTAGGTGTGGCGCTCTCCAGAGGCCATGGGAAGTATTTCTTCCGAGGGAATGTAACCATTGAAGAAGGTAAGACGCTGCCTTGATCAGTCTTATCCTTATTGTGGGGGGAAAGCCCCAGAGCCCACCATGGGTTAACTGAAGAACTCATTCATCCGTCCAACACTCTGGCCAATCCCTGGACGTTTCACTCCACTAACTGCCCACTTGATGCTACCTTGCTTTCCTAGACTGACCCTGGATGGTGGGAACCCCAGCCAGTGGGGCCTTCCTTATGATTTCATTTATTTATATTCCGCTTTACTCCACAGTTATGGAGACCACTCACAGGAGTCATCCTCCAACTACATTCTTCTCATCCATAAAAATCAGCACCAAGAAAAATATAAATTAGTTTAAAAACTCAAGCCAAGGAATAAAATGAAAACAAAAATACGTAAGCCTTAGTCTCTGACACAGTTGGGCCACCAATTTCACCTGTGTTTCAGGGCGGCCCGGGTCCATAGAGAATTGTGAGCATGTCAATGATCCACATAGGTCAGAAGGAAGAAGAAGCACCATGAGATTCCCAGATCCTCTAGTCTTCGTAAAGCACTGTAAACTCCTAGTAAATGGTACACTTGCTATAGCTCTTTAAGACTTTAAAATTGTTGTCACACCCTTACTGTCCTTCTCATCTCCCAATGACCCGGTAGCTCAGAGAAGTTACCTGTCTCAGGATCAGCGCTCACAGGGAGGCATGGGGCTGGCCTCTGAAAGGCTTCACTCCCAGAGGGGCCTTGAGTACGTCCCTTGCCCAATCTGGATGTTCAGTTTTGCATCTCCACCAAGAAGGAGTTGGACCAGGCCAGTGTTCTATCTGGGTGTCCCCAGGGAGTATAGCCAAGAGAAGGAAGGTATGGTACAAGTCAGGTTTTAGTTGGTTAAAGCTGGTGAACTCCCAGAAGCTGGACCACCTTGTGGCTCAGATGTCACTGAGACCGAAGAATGGGATTGGTTGACCCTGAGACACCAGTTTCCGTAGACAGTCTTCCAGTTTACCACTGATACTCCGTGCATTCTTCGCGGGTGTTGGTTTCTCTCTCCGAAGCAACTGTGCGCTCTCAAGGAATAGCAAGGAGAGGGAAGGGGTCCTTGTGACCTGGGCAGAACTCAGAGTGTGCCCACTGCAGAGCTAATCAATTGTGTGGCCTCTTTCCAGAGACATGCAAGAGAAAACAGGCAACTTGGGCAAGACACTCAACAAGATGGATTCTCCAAGACCATTTTTTAAATTCCAGAATGTTCTGGCTCCATGAGCCATGTGTAGGTCTGTGGATATCACTGCCTATAAAGACAGAAAATATAGGTTTAAGCCATCTGAGGTCAATACATAGGCCTGCAAGTTGTTTTGCATTGACTTCCGGATCGTTCCTTGAGTCACTGTCTTCTCCCTGTATGTCCCACAGCTGTTAGGCTGAGCGGTCACATAGAGAGAATGTCAGAGCTAACTGTAACCGCCGTGCAAGAAATTAGATTGAATCCTCAGCGAGGGGGAACGTGTCTGGTTATCCACACAGATGAGGTCAGATCTTCCTCTCTCTATTGGTCCTCTTTGAATAAGAGGGCTTGCAATCCCACCGCTGTGCTGAGTAGCAGAGCCTGAGAAAGCTGCTTCCCCTGGGCTAACTGGGAGAGGGTCTTCTCATCAGTAAGGGCCAAGGCATGGTTGTTGTTCGGTGCCGTTCTTGGAGAAGGAAGGAGTACCTTGGGACTGACGACCTCACTTCTGTAGGATCTTCTATAAGGAATGCTGCCCCCAGAGAATTTAGACATTTTGAATGTGCTTTGTGAACGCCAGTCAGATAGTACAAAGATGCTAAACAGGTAGACTTGGCTCCAAATATAAGGAGTCGCCACTGAGGCTGAAGTCATGAGTTGTAGTTCTACCTGCTGAGATTGCTCCTCTTATGAATCTCCTTGACACTTTGTATCTTTTTGTTTTTTTATCCTCACTCGAGGACACTTTTGCATTTATCTTCAGATAGAGTGGGAGGGAGAGAGGGGGGAAGAGAGAGAGAGAAACATCAATGTGAGAGAGACACACTGAGTGGTTGCCACCCACACGACCCCAACCGGGGCCGGGAACAAACTGCAACCGAGGTACGTGCCCTTAGCGGGAACCGAACCCGGGACTCTCTGGTCCACGGGCCGACGCTCCAACCGCTGAGCCAAACTGGCCAGGGCAACACTTTGTATCTTTAATATCTATTGTACACAGCAATTGTTTAATAAATGGGAGCTTCTGTCATTATTGTCAGCATTATCAATCATCAGCAGGTGTGATTTTGTCAGGAGGAGGACCAAAATTAGAGGTGAAAGAATTAGAAAACAATTCAATTTCTTTGGTGCCCTAGGAACTCAGAGAGGAAGAAATCGAAAAGATCTTTCTTTCAGGCTCTCATCGATAGGTCCTGTGAAATATAGGTAGGGAGGGCTTCGTGGATCAAAGTTGATGAGAACAGAAGCTAGAAAAATAGATAGAATTGACATCATTAACCCAATCTTCCAGGAAGGTAGATCCCACATGAGGACCTTCGCACTTATCATTCCTTCTGCCCTGAGCACTCTCTCCCTAGCTCTCTGCATGCCTGTCTCCCTCGCCTCCTTCAGGATTTTGCTTAAAAGCCATTTTCTCAGTGAAGACTTCCCTGACTTCCATGGTTAAAATGGAAATTTTCTTTCTCAACCCTTATCATCTCTTGGCACTCCCTACCCTTACTACATTCTCTTTTCCTTCATAGCCCTCACTACTAACTGATGAACTATGTATTTGATTTATTTACTCATCTCTTTTCTGCCACTAGAAAGTAATTACAATGAAGAAAGTGATTTCTGTTTCATTCACTGCTGTGTTCTCAGGGCCTGGAATAGTACTTTGCTCAGTGAATGTATGAAATGAAGGGAAGAAGGGAAGGAGGGAAGTAGGAAGGCGGAAAGGGGGGACAGATGGATACATGAATTATCCTAGGGACTAATCACTACCCTATTTGATCCTCTCATGGAGTCTGTGAGTCAGGCACTTTTACCTGAGTCTTCTGGCTGATAAAACTCAGAGTTGAAGTGACATTCACAAGATCATTCGACCAGTAGGTGTTGGAGCCAGGATATGGGCACTTGGATAATATGTGATACTATTCTATCTAATGTGTCCCCTACTTCCTATACAATCAAGCAGGAGTATGTGATACTAGGTCTAGTATTTTGCTGTTTTACACATTTGTATTTGAAGAGACAACTGGAATTCTGAGTGCAAATAAGATGCTGTTGGCCGTTTGGGAAACTTTGACATCCTATAGCTGGCTACCAGCATCATCAGAGTCCCTGAGGCCATGACTCAGAAGTGTATGCCTGCTGATGACCCACTGAAATGAGGTCACATGAACACACAAGGAAAGAGAGTGATTTCACAGAGTTGGGGTGGTCTAGACCGTTCTATAAAAACTCCCCAGTTCTCTGCCTAGCCCCTGTTCTCTTAGCTACCTTTCCGTACTGATGACTCATTTTTACTTAGGATTCTGTGACAACTAGCAATTTTTGCTGGTCAAAACAGTTGAGTATTGGCAATTTCATATTATTCAACCTATAATTTCACCCCCACAGCCACCCATCAGTTAGAGACCATTACTATTATTCCTGCTTTGCACACGAAGAGACAACATTTAGAAAAGTAACCTGCTAATGTCACACAGGAGTAGGTGGCCCAGCCCAGCCCCAGGTCAGGATGCCTGGGGCCCCAGAGGCAGTGTCTCCACCATCTCACTGAACTCCTGTCCCATGACTCATGGTGCATCATTTCTCTGCAAGGAGTTGAGGCTTTCCTGGGATACTCGGCTGTGGAAGGGGGTGGCTGGGCGAGGCAGAAGTAGAGACAGAGTCCTGCCTGGAAAAGAACATGTTTCCTTTGCTCAGAGTCCCTTTCCCCAGGCAGATACCTTTGGGGTTGACGTCTACCCTTAACCACCCCTTGGGCCCATCTGAGAACATCTGAACCACACAGACGGCACTTACTCATTAACTCCTCTCCTTGCCCTCCAGGCCTGCATGACTTAGAACACCCCGACGTGTCCTTGGCAGACGAATGGTAAGAATGAAAGTCCTTCATCCAGTGGACTGTACTCTCTTGCCCAATTCTCCTAGTTCAAAGGCAAAGGACGGTGGCTCTGTAAATACTTACATGTTCTTGTTTTGGGCCATGTCGTGTCCTTAGGTCCTACTGCAACACTGACCTGCACCCAGAGCACCGTCACCTGTCTCAGTTAGAAGCCATCAAGCTCTACCTCAAAGGCAAAGAACCGCTGCTGCAATGTGAGTGTGTTTCCAAACGCATGTCGTGTGTGCGTGTGGTGGTAGGGAGTGAACTCAAACCCGTGGTTCGCTTCCGTTTTCCAGGGAAGCTTTGCTTTGGCAGAGACGATCAGTCACGTTACATCCAGCCAAATGTCTGCTTCCTGCAGGAACGGGAGAAAGACTGTGGGTTATGGAAAATCATGCAGAATTCCCAGTCCCAGATGAACCCTTTACACTGGGTTTGTCCCCCTACCGAACCATTGAGCCCAATACCTAAATAGGACGAAAACGTCACAGCTGGGAAGGGACTGTGTATAGCTGCTCACCCAGCTTCTTTCTTTACAAATGGTAAACCGGGGCCGGAAGTAGGACTTGCCTCACTCTCGGCCATAGTCTAGGTCTCCTGGTTCTCTCCAGGGTGGGATTGCCACCGTTATATGTCGCCTCTTGTGGGGTATGATCTGCTCCTCTCCTCCCACCAGGTGCCCTCGGAGGGAGCTCAATGAGTCAGAAATGGCAGGCGACTCATGCAGAGGGAGGGGCGGGCAGAGCAGCGTCGGGCCTGGCACTCCCCGTGTGCAAGATTCGACCTTGAACTAGCATGTGTTAGTTGCAATCGCTAAGGATTGGGCAGAGGAAGTCTCACCGAAGATGAGCCTGGTGATGTCACTTATTCAGTGATGTGAAATGTTCTTTCATCTATCATCTTATAGAGTAGCCACAGCAGCCCTGGGAGAGGTGTAAGGAGGTTCCCGAGCCCCTAAACTACGTCTTCCTTGCCTGGAGTAACTTTGCAGGAGGTGCTCTGATAAAGGATCGGATGAACATCAGACGAGCCCAATATGTTACTTACTTTGACTTTTTTTTCATGACATATTTTTGAAAGTATAGAAATTAGACTTAAAAACCATTCATATTTACCATCAAGCCTTAATGTTTTGCCATACTAGCTTCACGCCCATTTTTAAGGAATGAAACCTCACAGATAATGTTGATGCCTCTGAGAGCCGCACCCCATCCTCCCTCCCTCCCGAGAGACCCACCGTCTTATATCTGATCATCATTCCACACACTTTATTCCGCTGTTATACACAGGGTGGGCAAAAGTAGGTTGCAACTGTTCGTATGGAAGATAACACAATAACTAATAAATAATAGTCCAGGAATAAACTCATGTACTCCCAACTGTAAACCTACTTTTGCCCCACCCTGTATACGTGTCCATTAAAAATATGTAACATTATTTTCTATATTAAACTATGTTTTCTATAAGATTTATATATATGGTATACTATAGATATAATATGTGATATAATATTATATGTATTGTTCTACAACTTGTGTTTTCACTTACTATAATTTTGAGATGTATTGGCGTTGATCATTTAGCTCTTACTCTTTTGCTTGAATTACTATATAGTATTTCACTACATGACTGTTTCTCAGTTTTCCATTGGTGTTTTTTTTGGGGGGGGGTGTGGATGAGTTGTTTTTTTTTTAACTTTTATAACAAAGCTCCACCTGTTCTTGGCCCCCAGCCCAGGTGAGACTGAGCTGTCATAGGTGGTCATTGTGGGGTGATTGGAGGGCCCTAGGACGCATGTGCTGGACTTGTGATAGCCCCCGGATTCCTCACCCTTGTCCACAGCGCTCTGCTGAGAGTCCCTCTGCCAAGGGACTTTCCCCCCTCTAAAATGAAAAAAAAAAAAAAAAAAGTTTTTAATGGAGGAAATCACAAAATAAAGAGTCCCAGGGGTTATGAGTTTATCGTATCCCTTTCCCTTCCTACAACTGACTGGAGTCAGGGCCCCGAAGGATCACAGGTTTTGACAGAGGACAGAAGTGGGGCTGAGAAGAGCAAACTTTCCAAGGACTTGCCTTCTGGTCTCCAAACCCCAGAGCTGGCATGAGGTCTGCGGCATGAACTCCTAGATGGGGAGAGAGAGCGGAAAGCAGAAGTGTGAGATACCCAAGACTCTCCATGCTACTGTCTCATCCAAACGCCTGGGGGTTCCTGGATGGCTGGCGGGTCAGGTGTCAGGCTGCTCGTCTTCTCAGCCGAGGGGAGGGCCGTGCATAGGCAGCACCCTGGGTGAGACAGTGCCTGCAGCACTGCGATCGTGGGTGCCTCTCCTGCCCCTTTGTGGGGCCGGGCCAGAAGCTATCTCCTCAAGTCTGTCCCTCCCAACAGGTGACAAGGAACTGATCCAGGAAGTCCTCTTCGATGCCGTGGTGAGTGCTCCCATCGAAGCTTATTGGACCAGCCTTGCCCTCAACAAATCTGAGTAAGTGGTTGCACGTGTCCCCTTTCATGGCATTTCCCCACAAACAGTCCGAAATATGGTTATAGTTTAAGAACTAAACTGTTTGAGGAGCCTGGTGTTAAAGTTCTTTAATTTTCCCCAAAGCTCCAAACCACAAGAGCTAGAGCAGATTAGCGGCTGGGGCTTGGATGGCGAGCTACTGGGTTTGACATATAATTTGTTTGAGTTTGAACATTACATGAAATTTGGTATGCTGAGGTAGGGTGACACTTGGGGGGGGGGGCGGAAGGAGCACTTTGCTTCCTGCCCGGCCATGGCTGCCTCTCCTTCACAGTCTGGGAAGCTGGGACCCAGGCCAGGTTAGCTGGGAGCGGACGGGGACGCGAGAGCTCTGTTGCATTAGGTGTCAGGTATAACCCTGTGGTTTAATTTCCGAAGGGGAGGATGTCAGGGGATGGGGGCAGGCAAGGGCAGTTGTTGTCCAAGACTGGGATGAGAACTGCTTCAGCAGCTTATTAGTATTATTTTATTGTTATCTTTTTTTACTGCTATTTTAAGTGGGCTGTTAAAGATTAAAAATAGTAAGGAAAATCGTTTCTTTTTCTGATACCTTTATGTCATACATTATTCAGTTCTCCTTTTCTGCTCTATTGATTTACTTCCTTCTTTTACCTTTCCTTCTGTATATTCTCTTCTATCCTGTCCATTATTCATTCTGCTCTCATATTCATTCATTCATTCATTCATTCATTCATTCATTCATTCATTCATTCATCAAGTATTGATTACATGTTTATGTGCCAGGGATGGGGCTAGGTATTGGTGAGATCTAGGTAACTCAATTAAACATGGTCCTTGCCATCATGGTAAGATATGAAGAACTGTAATAACTGTGTTGAAGGAAAAATAAAGACATGTAGATTGTAACGAGACCTAGAGTAGAAATAGAAGATAGGGAAGCCTTTTCTGAGCAGGAACTAGTTCAAGGTTTGGGGATCATTCCAGGGTATTAGAACAGGACATGCAAAGGCCCTGAGGTAAGAAAGTATTTGATGCATTTGAGGAATTTAAAGAAAGCCAACAGAGGGTAGGGTAGAGCATATCTGGAGATGAGGCTGCAGAGGGGACAAGTGTTTCAGGACCTTGGGAGTCAAGTTAAAGATTTTGGACTTCATACTCAGAAGTATTGGAAAAGCATTGAATGGTTTTAAGAAGGACATGATTAGCTTTGTTTTGTTTCATTTTTTTTTCTTTATTGATTTTTAGAGAGAGAGGAAGGGAAAAGGAGAGAGAAATAGAAACATCAATGAGAGAGAACATCGATTGGCCACCTCCTGCATGCCCCCACTGGGGATCGGGCCCACAACCTGGGCATGTGCCCTGACCGGGAATCGAACCAGCGACCTCTTGGTGCATGGGTCAACGCTCAACCACTGAGCCACACCGACCGGACTAGATTTGTTTTTTAAAGATCCTTCTACCGCTGTGTGGAAAATGGATTGTAATGGAGCAAGAACAATACTAGAGGCTCCTACGTCATTCCCAGAGGTTTGCCACTCAGACAGGGCAGAGGCAGGGGCACAGAGAGAAAAGAGGCCTATGTGGCATGCTTCAGAAGTAAGACCCCCAGCACTTGGTGATGGGTTTGCTGAGAGGGGAGGGCAGCTGCACTGTCGAGGGTCATGCTCAGGTTTACGACGTGAATAACTGGGTGCCATTTCCCAGGATGGGAAACAGCAGGTTTGGGACGGGACTTGGCCAGAGTGCTTTTCTAGACATTTTAAGATTAAAATGACTACAAGCCTCCCAAGTGGAGAGGTGAGGTAGACAACGTAACACATGAGCCTGCAGTGCCGAGGAGAGGTGACCATTCTCATTAGATCTGGAGTTTCTGGAATGCTTACCTACATGGGTCTTATGCAGGGGGTGCTGGGAAAGGGTCAAAGCCTTCCTTGTGATGGCATTCTCTAGTGGAGGTGGACGTGTTTCTTTTAGGCTTTCATGAAACTCAGAGTTCTGTGCAAAGACTGCTGATTCACTCCTAACACATGCTAAAGATTTCCAAAATGGTAGCTTGCTTTGTAGTCCACATCTGTAACTGATTGGGCAGCCTGGCTTTCCAACCCGGCATTGGCTGCAAGCAGAAACAAATGCATCGTGTTGGGTTTTTATTCGCCCCTTAAATGCTTAAAGGTAGCATTGACCACTTTGACTACCATCAGAGATCCAGTAAACAAATGATCTTATATTGCAGATGAATCAACTTTTTACTAGCATCTAGGGCAGAGAAGCAAATTCTATCATCAATATTCTCTTTATACTTTTATTGAAAATAAAACTATGTATTTGTTGAGAAAACCATTTGATTTATTTATTTATTTATTTATTTATCCTCACCCGAGGACATTTTTCCACTTTTTGTTCAGATAGAGTGGGAGGGAGAGAGGGGAAGAGAGAGAGAGAGAGAGAGAGAGAGAGAGAGAGAGAGAGAGAGAGAGAAACATCGACGTGAAAGGGACACATCGAGTGGCTGCCACCCGCACAACCAACCAGGGCTGGGGACAAACTGCAACCGAGGTACATACCCTTAGTGGGAACCGAACCCGGGTCTCTCTGGACCGTAGTCCGACGCTCTAACCGCTGAGCCAAACCGGCCAGGGCCATTTGATTTTTTTTAAAAGAAGTATGCATTGCAAGTATCCTAAATAACTTGTTCAAACATAAAAATGACCTCGAAAGTTGGGAAAAAAAAAAACCAAACTCGTTAGTGAATTTTCCAATGACTTTTCTTAGGAAGGCCATTCTTTGGGTTCACATGAATGGCATCTGCAGGGTTATTTGAAGAGGCCAGTTCTTTACTCATCTCTTTGGGGTTGGTGGTGAGGATAAGGCCTATGCTCTGGTACAAGTTACAGGATGGTGCCCCCCACAGGTATAGAATTCAAGTCCTAGACATTCCCAGATTTGATTCAGGGGCTCAGTTGCCTATTTTTGCTAATGACATATTCCACCAATGGTCTCAGGACCACAAATAGGCTTTGTAACATCAATGCCAAAAGCTCTGTTTCAGGACTTGCTTCCTCTCCTGAAAGTTGTTCCCATTCTCAGCTCGCTCTGTCTGAACTTGCACCCAGAAACTGGAAATAAAGATGTTCTTATTTAGCTTTGGGGGTGCGTTTTCTCAGGATGCTTTTGTTTTCATGGGATTCTTAAATTTTCTCGCAAGACTGAGGATGAACATTTTCTAAGTCATAAGAGTTTGCATTCTGAGCTTGGTGTGTGTGTTTCTATAATTTCTTTTTGAAGTTCATGTTTCGAAACTGCTCTTTCATAAAAGATTCCATGAGTCTTAAAATGCAAAAGCCATTATCTGCTTACTGTCTGGAGGAGCCGCTGACGTCTGCTGCTCTGTTTCAGGAATTCTGACAAGGGCGTGGAGGTTGCCTTCCTCGGCACTCGCACCGGCCTCTCGAGAATCAACCTGTTTGTTGGGGCCGAGCAGCTCACCAATCAGTAAGTCGGAGGGATCCTCTGTGGGGCCCAGGGAGATCCTGAGACAGGAAGTTCAAAGGGAAGCTTTTTCATTGCTTGATTCCACCACTGGTAGAAACAAAATTCAGGCCACCCCAGGCCTGTTGACATTTTTCCTCTCTGTTCTACCACGGGGGCCCCCGCGTGTGTGTTCACCTGCCCGTTGGTCCTTCCACAACCCTTTGTTCTCCAGGCTTCTTGGCTTCTGTCCACCGTCCTGGAGTCCTCTCCCACCCTGATGAGTCATTTCAGAGCTCTGGAGATGGTGCGGCTGCTGGGGCGGGGGGGAGGGGGTAGCCAGGGGGAGGGCGACTCATCCCCTGACAAATGGCTTCAGGGAGTTCAGCTGTTCCGCAGCTCCACGGAGGAATTCCTGCCTGTCCGGATCGGCGTTTCTGTGTTCGTGTGCATTCTGATAGACCTCTGTGCCTCCGCGCTGGGCCGGAGGCCTGCGGAGCCCTGCCCCAGGCTGGTGTCACTCGGTGGGACAATGTTTCCTTGTGCTTCCAACGAGCCCCAGATGGACGGCGTGCAGAGCAAGGCCGAATCCAGGGCCCAGATGCCCTGAAACCACTGCTCAGGCCTGTGTCTCCAGAGAGCCATAGGCCCTTAACGCTTCAAACCGGTGTTTGTCCAGAGCCGGTGCGACCCTGGGGAGTCTTTCCTGAGCCTTTTAATAAGTTTTCTCATTTTCTTTTCTCTGAAGCAAGACCTTATTAGGCCAGGGACAAATGGAGTCTGATAATCAGAAAGTTTGCGAAGTGTGTGGGGGGGAGTTTAGAGGTTCCCAGAGACCCTCACACCATTGGGGGTACCTGGTGGTGAATAACCAAGAGGGGTGGACCCAGCAGGGGCTCCTTTCCGTTGAGCCCCGGTCAGCAGCGCTCTGGCCTCTGCACATGAGGCCTGACACCGCCAGGTGATCTCATGGAACCAAGTCTGGTGTACGGCAGGTCCATAGATCTGTAGACGTTTTGTGGACTTGCTTTTAATTCCTATTCAAGGACTCTCCTCCTCAGCATCTCAGATTTGTCATTCAGGAAGTTGACTCTAGTTGTGACTTGATTTTTTTTCAAGCCCTCTTTTGCCCTTTACCCTTGAACAGTTATTTTTCCAGACAGCGAGCATCTGGGAAGAAATAGAAGTTGTCTAGATACACAATGCTTCTCCCTTCAGGACCCAGAGAGACAAAGGGAGATACAAGGAGAGACTGGCTAATGTTCAAAGAGAAGGGCTGTTGTTTGTTCTGAGATTAAACAAACAAACAAAAACAACCACCACCATAAAACATGGCACCTCACTAGTCTGTTGTCTGTGCTATCAGGACAGTTGAAAGATAGTCACATGAGCTCAGGATGGCTGGGATGTGCACTTGGCTGGTCTCACTCTCTGCCCTCACTCTGTGCATCTGAAAAATGGGGGTAATGATCGCCCTGAGTTACTGTGAGAACAAATGAGTATAGAAATAAAACTGCTTTGGGAAGCTAGAAATACCCACAACTTCACTTGCCTGTCCAAGTCACGTTGATGAAGAACCTCATGCCTAAAGCAAAAGTGAGAAAGCTCACATTTCAATGTCTGTGAAGCCTGATGATTGTAGGATCAGGAAACATTACTGCGCCATATAGCAGGGCCAAGAGAAGCTCGTCCGTGCCGTTGACCCTGGAACGCACCACACCCAGCATTCCTTGCAGCTCAGGGGTCTCTGCACCTTCTCAGTCCTGCTCATGACTCCAAAGCTGGCCTCCTGAATAGAGCAGAGTGCTTCTTCCAACATGAAAAATAAGGTTGTAATTTCTGGAGTGTCATCCTGCTGGCGAGAATCAGTGAACAAACGTAGGCAGCAAGGTAAGACCGTTCTCGGTCTTCTCCGTTCAGGTCCAGTAGCGCAAAATTTCATAGGGGTGTCACCTGAGCAGAGCCCTTCCGCAGAAAGGTGTCCACACGTAGGAGGGAATTGGGAAGAACGGAGAAATGTCATTTAGAAAAGATGCAGCAAATTGTCTTTACTACTTGAGGAGTTCTTCTCTGGATATGAGATGTGATATGTTCTGTGATCATGAAGCATACTGAGTGCATAATGAGTAGTGTAAGTCACAAGGGGACCTAGTTCAGTGCCTCCTAAGGACTTGGAAGGTGGCCTTGGACAGCATGGGCTTCCTGTTGAAGGAGTGAGCCTCTCATCTTTGGAAGAGATCAAGGGATCACAGGTTGGCCATATCCTAAAACTACAGAAGGCTTTCTTAAACTGGATGCCAAGTTCAAGTAGTTTCTGATAACCAACTAGTTGTGATTTAATGTATAAATCCGACCACGGTGAAAAAACTAGAGAATATCTGAGTATTTCTCTCCATGGTCTGTATCTGTGATTTTCAACCGGTGTGCCGCAAGAATTTTTAAAAGATGCAATACCTGACTATTTAGTCAGGGGCACTGACCCCTTTCCCCTTAGGTTGTCAAATAAAAAAATGACAATAGCCAGCATAACAATAGCTGTCTGGTGTGCATGAATCAAAATTATACCTTTTTTTCTTTGGGTCAGATCGGCAAAAGAAAAATCTATTTTTGGTGTGCTGCAGAATTTCAGTCATCGGTTTATGTGTGCCATGAGATGAAAAAGGTTGAAAATCACTGGTCTAGATGAGCGACTCCATGCTGCAAACTGCTGGTTTGAAAGTGGTGCCTTTTCGGATTCAGCTGGTGTCCTTCTCCCTGCATATACATTGCCCCCTGCCTAGTCTCCCTTCCTGACAGATCTCTGCAGAGCGTGACCCAACCAGTCACTTTCTCCCCTGAGTTGTACCGTATCAGCCAACACAAAGCACTCGGGTGCTTCAGAGTAACCGTGACTCTTCAGAGATGAGTCAGACTCACTGAGACGTCCGTGTGCTTAGGGCTGTGGAAGGATGCAAAACCACGAGCAAAATCTCCTTTCCTCGCAGATCTTGGGAGACTTGGGATGGGGGCATGACAAAGGTGCAGACAGAGCCAAGGGAGAGGAAGACTGTGGGAGAGGGACCGAGGCTGTGGGCCCCAGAGTGGGACAAGCGCTCTCGTGTGTCTTTGTGGATTTGTGTGGTAGGTGGTATTTGCGACACACCTTGGTGCATGGGTCGATGCTCAACCACTGAGCCACACCAACCGGGCTGAGACACACCTTGAAATGAAGAGACTTCGAGAGGGAGAGATGGGGAGGAGAGTGCATGTAGCCATCCAGATAGAAGGAAGCACCGTGAGCAGCTGGTTGGCAGAGGGCAGGGACAGTGAGGGACTGACCAATGAGGGACTGACCGGTGTGGGACTGACCGAGGAGATCAGCAGCAGTCCTGTTTGGCTTCAGAGTAGGGAGGGGAAGGAAGAAGGGAGCAAAGATTCCTGGTGGACCCACTTTACCTCCTTTATACTTTTTCTAAGAAGAGTGAGATCTACTTAAGAAGTTGGTCCTCCCAAGGGTATGTGTCCAAGTGGTGGATTTTAAGGCAAGACAGAGCTTTCCGAGTTCCTTTCGGTGTGATACACATTCTGAAGGCTTTGTTTGCTTGCTTCAGATGCTAAGATAATTCGTTCACTAGATACGCTAGGAAAACTCATTTCACCCGCCGGGATTCTCACTGCCAGGACTCTGCAGATATTTCCGGGTCACCGGGGTGCACAGCGTTACGCAGGCCCGCTGAGGAAGGCGGGTGGGGATCTCCAGGCCAATGCTGTTTCCATCCCACAAAGGCCGGTGGGTGTCCGGCTCGGCCTTGCTGAGTTGTCACGTCTCCTCATTCCTTCCCATTTCCAGGGACTTCCTGAAAGCTGGAGACAAAGAGAACATCTTCAATGCCGACCATTTCCCTCTCTGGTACCGAAGAGCAGCCGAGCAGATTCCGGGGAGCTTCGTCTACTCCATCCCCTTCAGCACAGGTGGGTTGCTCGTCGGAGGAGGGCCCTGCCTGGCAGGTCCTGCTGGCCAGGGGTCGCCTGCGGAGCGTGGGAGGGCCTGAATGCTGAGGGGACCCCAGTTCAGCCCGGTGCTGAACCTGTGACCTGTTCTGCAAGTGTGATGGCCCCAAATAAAATGCAGTTCTTTTTGCTTAACCGGGTTTTGCAAAGAGCATTTCAAAAGCAGGGCTGTTATTTCGTACCGTGTGGAATTTGAATACAAACTTCTCGGTTAGATTTTTTTAATGTTGCCACGGCCCTACTAAGAGAAAGTTCAGGCGGGCATAACACCCTTTGCCTAAGCCTTCAGCAAGTCACATCAGTTTGGAGGTCCCCAGTTTCCCGTCAGAACGGAACTGATTCCCATGGACAGGGAGGAGGAGGGACTAAGACTTTGCACAGCCTCGTGGTCTCCTGACCGAAGGCTGCAGTGACTGACCAGTGGGGGCATGTAGCCAATGATTTTTCTACTCCGAAGATTTTATGATGTTATTTAAAAAAAAAAGATAAGGTCACCCCCTCCAAAGAGAACTGCACACTGTCTTATTTCAACCCGTTTTAGAAGTAAGCCCAACCCAAAACGCTTTCCAGTTGTCCTTGGCTTTCCTGTCCGTGCACCCAGGGTGGGTGCTCAGTCTGAGCACGGCTGTGCGGCGTAGCTCCGTCAGAGGTGAATGGGACCAGCTCCCTGAACACGGGCTGCTCTGGGTAGCTCAGCCTATGCTTATGTTTTATATCAGGACCTTTGTATTAGCCTCATGCAAACATGCTATGCACCCCTAGTGGAGGCTAATCGTGTCAAAGCCCCCTCATTTCCGTGTATGAAAACACCTTCAGAAAAAGTTCTTTTGAAACCTGCAGAAGACATGTTGACAGGAGTTGTCTAATAATTAGTTGAATGGACTCATTAAAAAGCGAGTCCCTCATGAATGAAGATATTTAAGAAAAGGCCAAATGTTATTATAGAAATTCCCTTGCTGGGTGGGATTCTCGACAAGATTATCAATTAGGTTCTGTTGGCATGGAGATCCTTGGAGGCTGCGCTCCTGCGCTGACAGGGCTGTGTGTAGCCACGCCCGGGGACATGTGTGTTCTCAGACGTAAATTTCCAGATGACTAGAGCTCTCTCTTTTTGTAATCAGCTTCACACTTTATTGCTGGAAATACTAACCAAGACTGTGGACGATCTCATTCTGCTGCAAACATACCAGTAATATCTTCTTTATCATGTAATCTCACCGTACTTTTTTTTTCATAGTCCTCTAAAGAAAAAAATAGATCTGGACTGGAATCACTAAGTTATTCTTTGTGACAGAGTAGCTTTTGCCCAAAACTGGACAGAGAGGAGCTGTGGAAGACAGGAGCATTCCCCGAAAGTGGTGTGTGTGCGTGTGTGTGTGTATGTGTGTCTGTCTATGTGTGTGTTTCCGTGTGTGTGTCTGTGTGTGTGTCTGTGTGTGTGTCTGTGTGTCTCTGTGTGTGTCTGTATGTGTGTGTGTGTCTGTGTGTGTGTATGTCTGTGTGTGTATGTCTATGTGTCTGTGTCTGTGTGTGTGTGTGTGTGTGTGTGTGTGTATGTCTATGTGTCTGTGTGTGTGTGTGTGTGTGTGTGTGTGTGTGTGTGTGTGGTGGCCTCTCATTTCAGTTTCTTTGGTTATTATTCACCATTTTTCCTACAAAGAATTATGTGTGGGAAAAAACAAATTCTGATTAATTAAGGTTGTTGCTTAATTGGCTTTTGGCAAGTGGGGTTCTCACTGAACTTTCAATGAAATCATGTAAGGGAATTTACCTTTTCCCTGGTAAAGCTGTGGATGACATAATATCTTAGGAGATTTCATGGCCCCTTTAGATTCAGGGGAAAACGTTGAAACTCGCCGTGTTGCCGTGGAGGTCTCTCTCATTTTCTTGGCTGTGTGTTGAGTACCTGTACACACTGGAGAGGAAGCTGGTTTTCATTACTGCTTAGACTTGGGCCAGGAGAAGCTCTTAATTGTTTTGGTCATAAGGGTATTCAAATTTAGGTCTGCCTTCTGCCTGCTTCTCAATTCGATTGATTCCATTTCACTCACATTCATTGAACACCTTTTATAAGGCGAGGGATTTGTGCTCAGCATCTTCTAATTCACGGGCATTGGAACCATTGTTCGTGATTGAAAATCTCTTCAGAGTAATGCCTTGTTGTTACCACATTCAGAAGAGTTTGGAGTAAGGATTGTATGCCAGCTCTGTCCCTGTTTAGAATGGTTTTGCTGAGAAAAAATTGGACTTAAAATTAGAATTTTATAAATCAGTGAAGTTTTAACCAACAAATTAGACCTAAAGTTCTTAACTCGTAAAATAATTTCACAATGTTGTCCCATGCAGTTTTCTGTGGCTATCAGTAGAAAGGCACTATAAATATGATTACTAACACAAGTAAACACTGCAATTGATAACTGCAAATTTAAAAAAAAAATGTGGTTCCTCCCACAGAGGTCAATGATACTGATGTGAAGAGGCTGAATGCTCCCCAGTGTCGGTGCATAACTGGGCACTGATTCCTTCAGTGGGGCGGACTGGCTACCCAGCGCCTGGGCAGCACAGGGGGCCAGCTCTGGGTTGTGGGACCGAGCCCCAGCACCCCTGCAGAATTGGTGACCTGAGCCAATGGGTTACTCTCTTCACATGTGCACTGTAACCATGTCCATTTTGGGTTTACTTCCTACAGGAACAGCCAACAAAAGCAATGTAGTGACAGCCAGCACCTCCATCCAGCTCCTGGATGAACGGAAATCTCCCGTGGTGGCAGGTAAACCGTGGATTTTAATCAATGAACGTAAGACAAGCAAGGTGCCCACTTATCTGGTCAGTCAAAGACTTCTATGTACCAGAAAGTTACTTTTCAAAGGAAAAAAAATTCTGAATTACTCCCTCTGCAGCTTGGTGTCATCTTCTCCGATCCAAGGCTCTGACAGCTGGTTGCATTCGATGTGAAAACAGAAATCTTTCCCAGGACTTTTATTCTTAAACTCTGAGCCAGTAAGAAATTGTCGGCATGAGCAGGGGAGCCTTTGCTGGCAGTCGGTCGCAGGCTCGTTTAAAGTCAGCGCCAGATGGCACTTCCGCATCATTAAGATCACAGTGGGCACAAGAGGAGATTGCGGGTTTGTTTTAGGCAAATACAAGCCGAAATGCACCCTTCTCCAGTGAGCCTGAGATTTTCATCACCCTAATCCCCCTGAGGAATTAGAGTTAAATGTATCTGCAGGTGCCGGGTTTGAGAAAGCCAAAACATTTTACAATTGAGAGTCTTGAATTGTCAAAAAAAAACCAAAAAAAAAAAAACCCTGTTTCTGGATTTTCCCATCTCTGTCGCTCCCAGGAGTGTCAGTAGATCTCTGTGGCTGGCTGGGGGCTTTCACTGGTGGCATCTGGCCTAAAGGGCCGGAAACTGCCACAAGCCCTCCTTGGAGGACAGCTGCTGAGGAAATGGCACTTCGCAGCATGTGTGGGACATCACCTATTTCTGATCATTGTCGACTCTATCGGTTGATGCCCGGGTGAGACCTTCCAAGCACCGTTGTGATATTGGCATGGTTTACCCAAGGGAGTCACTTTGTTTTGGAGCAGCATCCCTGGACAGGCTGGATCGGAGGGTGGCTTTGAACATCGACTTCTGTGTTTTCTCAAAGACTTGTGGGAAGGGATGCAAACAGAGCGCTATGTTTGAAGTGGTCGTTCTTTGGCTAGGAAACACTGGTTTCTTCCCCCACTTTATTTCTGACTTAGCCTATGCATCATCATTATATTAACAGGTATTGAAAGATGTGGGGACAGTTGCCCTGGTTATTTATGGGTTATTGGGTACGGCAAGAAGACAGCCTTGCGTATCTGACCTGTAGCTCATCTTGAACTAGGCAGACCTGTAACTAATCAGCCCGGAGATAAGGATGCTGAGGTTTCACGGCTGCTGTCTTCAAGTTTCGTCACTTAGGGTCTCGTGTTCCTTGAGGGAAGTAGGAGACAGGATCATTATTTTTAACTCAGCAAGATTTATTTGTGCTTTAAGGAGGTCAGACTCGCTGACCTCCAGGCTGACCCAGCCAGCTGGTTCTGGAGGTGTGTATCTCTCTGCAGCTGGGCCCACATGCAGCACCTGTCAATGACGTGGTCTGACCAAAGCTGTCTGTCTGTCTGTCTGTTTGAACTTTCTTTTTAAAACCCTTCTCTTGGGTTTCTCATTCAGTCATCATGAAGAATGCCCTGTGTTGACCCTAAGATAACTGTGCCCATCCAAGCCACTCCTGTCCAAGTTCATAAACTATGCCCAAATGTTTCTAAGTACCTTGTATTTCGTGCATGTCTATTTGGCTGAGTGAGGGAGAAACGTGGACTCAGCCTACGCATTGCACATCCAGTCTGGAGAAGAATGTGACTTCTCCGAAGGGTTTGCTGGTCTGTTGTTGAGTTACACAGCTGGCCAGAGACCACAGGCAGGTTGGGCCCACCTTGAGTCGGTGCAAAAGACATCCTCCTATTTATTGCAACTCCTTAAGAGTCGACTGGTCCCCATTTTCAAAAGATAATTACAGAGCAAGATAAAGAAGCAAGGTTATCTGAGGAACTGTATTTAGTTCTTACCTTTTAAAACTGGTGATTATTAATCTTCCTCCTTATAGTGTGTTTGGTAGACATAAGATGAAACAGATTTGCTTGGTTTGATCTCGAAAGTGGCCACAGATGCAGCACTGTGAAGGCAATGACCTCGGGAGGACCTTCCTGTCTCCAGAAGCAGAGTGGCCTGGGCACTTCCCCTAAGTCTTCTTGACTCTGACTCACCCATCATGTCACTGTGCGCTTAGGCTCCGTAACTTTCTTCTGTGTATTTGCCTCAAATTAAGTAGACATTGTTTACCACTTGAAAATTTTAAAAAAGGCCATTTTAATTGGGGAAGAAGCCTTATTTTGGCAGGTGAACACGGAATATGTGAGCAGGCCTGTCCCCCACCCCTGTGCCTCCAACAGCAGATGGGACACAGCCAACTGGCAGTAATTGGGGGTTTCAATGAAATCCTTGTGTTAAACTGAAATGTATCTGAAGAGAAAGGTGAACAATTTTGCAAATAATTATCAAGGACTACTCTGAAAGGCCTGCACGCTCCCAGGCCCGATCTCGTGTTCTCATGGGTGCGGGCTACATGTGTCTATTTGGAGTAGAAAGAGATTCTTGTTTTGTTTTGTTTTAGTCTCTTCTTTCTTTTTTTCCTTGTTTTCATTTTTAAACAAAAACATTTAGATACTCATCTGTCAATGACATCTTTGAAGAAAGGGCAGTCAAGCTGGGCAGGATTCCATTTGTATGTCAGCCCCGGTGCATAAATGGGCCCATCCATCTTCTTGGCCCATGACAATGCTTACAGTCCTTCTCTTGAGGAACCTGCCAACTCCCCAGCTGCCACTAGTGTGCTGAGTTCTCGTAACTGCTTTCCCACTGCAAAGGGAGACGAGGTGGGACGTTCTCTTTGACCGACCAAGTCTCCCCAGCCCTGGGACCTTCTGTGTGCCTCGGGCCCCTGCTCCATTTTTCTGTTGTGACTGGAAAAGCAAACCTCGGACCGTAAGGTCCACATGGCTTTGTCACTCACTCTGTGACTTGCTAAAAGTGGGATCTCTGAAGTTCAGTCTAAAATAAGATTGAGATCATTACCTCTCTCACCTTACTCTGGATTGACTTCGGGAGACAATGAGAAACAGAACAAGAAAATGCCTGAATGTGAAGATGTATGAAATGTGAGGATTTGGGGGTAACCCGTTTTTATCTTCACATTGGCAGATATCTATTGATTCACTCACTTATTCAACACATATTTTTCGAACTCTTGCTTTTACCAGGTGCTCTCCACATAAGTGAATGTTAACCAGGCCCCATAAGTGACACACCCTTCCTTGCCCCAGAGAGACCGCAAAATAAGTGAATTTTAGAAGCCATGTCTATACAGGGCAATAGAACTGAAAAGCTACCAATTGTCTAGAAGGTCCTAGAGGTCAAAGACTTTGTTCATTTCCTCTATGTCCCTCTCAGCAAAACCCACTGGAGTACCTGAAGCATAGTGGACCGGTCCTTTATAGGAAGTCCGTACATTGAATTGGACTTGTAGCCACCTTCTGCCCTTACTTAGTTATTATGACTTGAGTTCCATAAACTACCTAGATGATGTTGATTCTCCACTTTACTCTCAATGGAGAGACTGGGCCCTAGTGACTAATAGTCACAGGCTCTGCTTCCTCCATGCTCAGATGGAAATGACCTGGAGAAGAAAAGAAATGCAAGGGGGAGGAGCTGAGCCAGGTTGGAGGTGTAGCTGTGCAGGGGACTTCTTCCCCATCCTGAGTGTTCGTCAGGCCTCGCTGTTCTCCCTCTAGACCCCCCTCTGACAAACACAAAATCTCAGTCTCAGTTTTTGTTAAGTTCAGATCATGCATTTTTAAAATGGTAGATGATACATTTCAAACTATTTGCATTTGCTTTAAAATATAAAGTTGAACGTATCAAAATCTAAAATCTCTCCTAAAAACGTTCCAGTTTGATTTCTTAAATAAATTGTAAACTCTCCAAAGGTCAGGCCTGTCCCAGTCACCTTGCTATTCACAGTGCTAAGTACAGGGCTCCCGTGTGGTAAATGTGTCAAAACCATTGACCGAACACGTGACTGGAGAACGCTGGGACGCATGTTTACCTGCTCTGTGTAGGTACATAAGCGTGCGACATCTTCCCTCCAGACAGTGAGCGCAGTGCTTGACTGAAGTGCCAGCCCAGACGCCAGTGCCCACCCTGGTAGGATGACGCAGACCAACGTGGGCATTTTGAGGAATAAGAAACTTTTAGTGCCCATCCTAGTGGCAATTGTGTTAACCCAGTAGTTACCTCTGCTTTAGCAGCGTCTTTTCCGAGGTCCAAGCACAGAACATGATGCTCAGAATAGCTAATCTTGTCAGCGGCAGAAGGAGGTTATAGATACTTGAGGCATTCGTTTTTTTACAGAAAATTGAAAGAACAGATTTATTGAGGTATGATTTGCATACCAACATTTGACCTGTTTTAAGTGTAAAATTCAATGATTTTTTTTAGTAATTTGGGGGTGGGAGGGTCTCTGATCTGTCAGTCTGTTCCTTTGCAAGGAATATAAACCACGTTAGATACATGAAATCATTCAGTGGGGGAAATTTGAAAATATGGGTTATGTGGTCTCATTTGCATAATTCTAACCATCGTGATAAAGAGAAATGCCTGGTGATACGACAAACAATTCCATTTTAACCAGCTGATTAAGAAAGAGATTGATAGCACCATTGACGGTTAGCTACAGTCAGCTACGAGCTATTTAAACTGAGTGTACTATTTAATATGGACCCACCATTAGAATTGGATGAATAATAGTGGCAAAAGGGTGTAGGCAAACATTTGGCTTCACATAATTTCCTTGGTGGGATTTTACATATTTGGCATATGAGTAAATTAGTATGTGAGAATCATGTATCCAGTCTGCATGGATAAACCTCTACTTTGTTGGATCTGAGCAAGGGGAGTCTTTTGTCTTGGCAGAAATTGATACTTATTGATCAAACCAGCAATTGTCAACCAGCAGCAAATTTGCCCCGGGAGACATTTCACAGCATCTAGAAACATTTTTGATTGTCACACTGGTTAGGAAGGATGCTCCTGGCATCTGCTGGGCAGAGGTCGGGAATGCTGCTAGGCACAGGACAGCACCCACAACACAGGATTCTCTGGTTCAAAATGCTGGTCGGTGCCAGCTTGAGAAATGCCGTGTAACCTGGCAGGCAAACTCCAGCTCTTGTTCTCATAGTCGGTGTTTTCCCTTATAGGCTCATTTACAGGAAGATCTTGTTGCATTTCTTCATCTTTTAATTAAATCATGCAATAAATACACATCTAGCACCTACTGTGTACCTAGTGTTGGGGATACAGCTATGAGTAAACACCCCCAGAAAGCACTGTGGAATGAGGGGGATTGTTGGTTATACAATGCGAGGGCATCATTGGCATCCCATCCCCAGACTCTGGGTTGGCAGCTGCCCCATGAAGAACCCTTCCACCCAGATGCTGCAGCACTCCCTGAGACAAGGTGTTGCCCATGGAGAGTTTCCATGTGTGGGAGATGCACACAGTTATTACGTGAGTGGCCGAGGGAGGGAAAGGGAATTTCCGGTAATGTAAGTGCTCTAAAGAAAATAGATTGGGATAAAGAGATGAAGTGTGGTCAGCAGTGGCAAAGGCAGGGTGCACACCCATGTTCACACATATCTGTGTATGGTGGAGACGTTGCCGCTCCAGGTTGGGGGGGGTCCTCAGGGAAGGTGGCCCCAAGGAGCTGCCATGAGCAGAGTCCTGAATGATGAGAGGCAGCCCTTATGCCAAGATCTGTGGGAAGAGCATTCCAGGAGAAGGGAACAGACTTCCCCAAGAATTTTGAACAAGGTCCCTCATACATGTTGTGTCTGTGTTCCAGGTGGGTACCCTGATACACAAACGAGTATCTCAGGTTCGGGACTCATTACTAGGATCTAAAAGCAGGACGGATGGGCAGGCTGGAAGATGACCGGGGTAGGTGGGGAGCCCAAGGCAAATCTTTGCTCTAAATGTCAGCCATGAGATGGGGCTTTCTATGTGTTTGGCATCTATTTTTTTAAGCTGACAAATGGGTGCAGTGCAGGGACGGAAGGAGGTCTAAGCCGTAGGACTGGCCACAGCAATCTTTATAAACATGGATGGATGGTGCAGCTACCGAGTGTGTGGACTACAAGTCTGCAGGAGAATCCGAGTTCACGTTGGCCACATGGACCGGCTGCTCTGCATACCACGGCAGCCAGTGCCAGGGCACGGGGAGGATTACTCCTCCAGGAATAGAAATAGCCCAGGGTTTTGAGAAACTGGATCCTCTGTGCAAAATCTCCAGGGCCTCACTCCCCAGAGTCACCGTCCTTTTATAAACATGAGTCAATGCCCCAACATGCCCTCCCCCAAAAAATCAGCAGCAGAATTTTAGGGTAACAGGTCCTCATACCTGGCTTGAGTGTTCTGTAGGAACAAGTTAAAAGCCCTGTTTTTGAGGTCATGGTGAGATCGGAACATTAAAGCCCCAGTGAACCAAGGATTTAGGAGTGAACACAGGGCCATTGCCCCCCGGTTCTGCGCCTGAGTTTAGGTTTGTAAAATGAGGTTGATGGGTGCTTTGTCCGGATTTCTAATAGCCCAGTTTTAAAAACGGATATTTGCTTCATTATTAACCAATGATGGAATATTTCTTACACTCAGATTTCGTCTGGCTTTAGGGGGACCCTCTGATTCCTGTTGAGAGATATAAATGACTATTTTATTTATATGTGTGTATATATAAGCACACACACATATATAATAAAGTTTTCATACATATAAAGTACTTGGTAAATGCTCATAGTTGAGTGCTCAGTAATGGTTAGCAGCTAAATTGTTGTTGGTGTTACATTGTTAAGAATGACTGTGCGTTCCATCTACCACCACTCACTGGCCAGTGGGTATTGCTATGTCCTGTTCTGTGAAAAGCTGCATGGGGAATGTCATTACAGTATCTTGACACATTTCATGGAAAACTTTGCAACTCACACTTACACATACACATGCCTTAAAACAGAGGTTGACAAACTACAGTTGACGGGACCAAATCTAGGCTGCCACCTCTTTTGTCTTGTTTCATTTATTTATAGTTTTCTTTTTATTAATGTTTTTATTGAATTTTTAGAGAGACAGGAAGGGAGAGATAGAAACATGGATGTGAGAGATCGAGCCCACAACCTGGGTATGTGCTCTGACTGGGAATTGAACCAGGACCTCCCAGTCCATGGGGCGATGCTCAATCCACTGAGCCACACCAGCCGGGCTATTTATAGTTTTCTTGAGATATATTTTACATACTGTAAGATTTACTCATTTAGAGTGTACAGTTTATTGGGTTTTAGTTTTTGACAAAGTTATGTAACCAGACCACGATCTCATTTTAGAACAATTTCAACATCCCCCAAAGAACCACCCATATACACACACACTCTCTCATTCTTCATATCCCACTACCCACCCCAGGCCCAGGAAACTACTAGTCATTCAACTCTATCTCTGTGGATTTGCCTATCATGGACATTGCAGAGCAATGGAATCACACCATATGTGGCCTTTCATGATCAACTTCTTTCATGTAGCATAAACGTTGAGATGTAAGAGTTCTGTATCTATTCTGGACATATATATGCTGTCAGATATCTTCCAGCTGTTTATGTAAATAACATTTTATTGAAATAAAGCCATGCCTATGTTGTCTATAGACACCTGAGCTGGGTAGTTGGATAGAGACTGTGTGGACTACAGAGCCCAAAATATTTAGTACCTGGCCCTTTACAGCAAAAAGTTTGCCAATCCCTGCTTTAGATGAAAACACATCACAGTCCAAAAGAAAAACAACCATAAAATGCTGACTTGTTCACTTCTTTCACCATCTTTTTCTGTTATAGAAGTGAAGTGGATATTTAAATCAGAGGCTGTGTAAGTAGATGTTGAAGACAGGGCTTCTGTATCAGACGGTGTCCATCAGTTGTGCCTAATGTTTTTGTATATGTGGTTACACAGAAATCCCAACCTAAGATCCTAAGCTCTCTAAAAATATATGCTCTCATTGTCAGTCAAGACAGTGATTTACTTAATCTTTGCTCTAGTTTATAAACCTCTGAACAGTGTAATCAGCATAATGCTTGGTAGAACATTGGAAATGCCCTCACATGCTTTGGTGGAAAACAGTTTCTGGGATTTTCTTTTTCTCTAACATGGCTCATGAGAGATTTGGGGACTTATTTAGCTGCCTTTATCCAGGCAAATCTCCTAGTGACCTTGTTGGGATTTTGATCTTGGTTAAGATTAGAGTATATATGACTCATGCTAAGTGAAAGGCCTGCAAAGGATAAATGAGTTGGCGTGCATGTCCCCTCCCTGGGAGGAAGGGATGGGCATGAGCAGAGTCTGCACCAGGAGCATAAATGCTTTGACAGTCAGTCCGTAGACGTCCTTGCTCATGGAAATGCTCTGGCCAGTCTGTGCTGGGAAGGGGACAGCGTTGATCAAAAGCTTTCTATTCCCATGGCCTCCCAAAGTTTATACTCACCAAGAACTCCTGGGTTCTACTCTGGCTGAAAAGATCTGCATGAGGTCAGAATTAGTGAATGTCTTTCCTACTTCAAGGCCAAATTATATGTGACCAGGCTCAGGCCGGTGGGAGTGTACAATTGTCTTTGAAAATGAAAAGAAATTTCAGAATAAAATTGTAGTGCATGGTCATTTTATATGCTTTTACTTGACTAGCCTTCTTCCACCGTTTTCTAGATGTTTTGCTGATATCTTCAGGTTTTTAAGCCCGGTTATTTGTTATTATGTTATTTTGTTTGTATTATGTATTTCTCATTCTTTTATGCTGTGTGTCTTTCCCAAACCTGTCTCCCATTCTCTCTGGAACCTACTCCAATCAGGTTTCATCCACAGTGAACCATGTCTCATCAAGGGTACCAATAACTTCCACATAACCGAATCCAAAGCTGAATTTCAAATGTTCATTTTTCTTGGTCTATCAGCAGCTCTTGTCCTTGTTGATCATGTTTCCCTTGAAGTATTGCCTGCCTGGCTGCTTAGCTCTCCTAGGTCTCCTTTGCTGACTCCACTCGTCTCCCTAATTGTTCACGTTTGAGGGCCCGAAGGTCTCTCCATTCATGGCATTTGAATGACAAGCCAGACCTCTCACTTGATTCTCCTTTGACTTCTCAACAACTTCACTCCCTCTCAGACAGGCTTATCAAATGCAACATTCCAAGCTGACGTCCCAATTCCATCTATATCTTCACCCTCCACTCTTTCTCTGCGGTCTTGCTGATCTAGGTAATTCCAGTTATCTAGTTATTCATAAATCCACAGACCTTGGAGTCAATTTCTTAAATGTTTATTTGGGTAACATTGAATAGACTCAAAACTAGACAGAAACATAAAAAGACTCCGTGTATCTTCACCCAGTTCCTGGAGCTATCCCTCTCATGGCCACTGTGCCCTTCAACCCCCGATACGCTCCCACACCACCCACCTTAGTTTCAATCAAACCTTGGCCATTAAATCATTCATCCATTAATATTTCAGTGTACATCTTTAAAGGATAAGAACTGCTTTGTGTTTTAATATAATGATACCATTACCACACCTAAAATAATAATTCCTAATTTCCTGTTACCTACGCAGTGTTTGAATTCCTAGCTGTCTCAAAAATCTCATTTATATTTTTGTTACTCTTTGTTTGCAGCAGTACCTTGAAGTCATTCTTGACTCTTCCTTTCTGCTCCTACCCACGACCAATCTATAAATCCCATTGGTTCTTTCTTCAAATTATGTGCAGAATATGACCATTTCTCAGTACTTTCAATGCTACCTTGCTGGGCTAGTACACCCTTATCTCCCCTGGATCGTTGCAGTGGCCTTCCAACTTGTTCCCCTGCCTTCTTCCACCTCTACCCCCACAATCTAGTCTTCATAGGAGCCACAGCAATTGCATTAAAAGATAAGTAATATCATGTTACTCCTCTATTCAAAACTCTATTGACTTCCCAATGTACCCAGATTTTAAAAGCCAAAATTCTCACAGTGGTCCACGCATTAGTTATCTGTTGCTGCAGAACTCATTATCCCAACATGTTGGAAGCTTTAAACTACAAACATCTACTCTCTTACAGTTTTTGTGAGTCAAGAACCTGGGTGAAGCAGGCAGTCAGGAAAGCTGTGTCCTGTGTCTCAGTGACTCTCACAAACAGTGACTCTCACAACAGTCAAGGTGTTGGCTCAGGGTCTCTCATGAAACTGTCATAGAAGTGTTGTTGAGGGCTGTGGTCTCATCTGAAGGCTCGACAAGCAGAGGAAATGCTTCCACATTCACTCATGGGGTCATCAGCAGAATTCAGTTGCTCCTGGGTTGTTGGACTGAGGGTCTTAGTTCCTCACTGTTGTTGGCAGAGGCCTCCCTTACTTCTCTGCCCCATGGATCGCTCCACAGGGCAGTTCACGATGTGTTAGTTGACTTCTATCAGAACAGACGAGAGAGTGAGCAAGACGGGAACCCGAGTTTTTTGTAATGTGATCTTGGAAGTAATATCCTATCACTTTGCCAGATTCTGTTTTTGTTAGGGACAAGTCACTAGGTCCAGCCCACCCTCAGGGAGAGGGCATTGCACAACCAAACAAAACAAAACAAAAATCTCATTTGAGAAACATTTCAAGAAGTCAAAGAATATCAGAGCTGAATGAACATTAATTTTAAGACATCATAACTTAACTTTCATTAAAAAAAAAAAATTGAAACAGAGACACTTAGATGAAGTCTCTTGCCCCAAAACATCTGTTAGCAACTTAAAGAACAAGAATTAGAACGATAATCTTTTGTTTTCCAGTTTTTCCACTCTCCATTTCTGACATCAATAGAACTTACAAAGTCTTTAAATGTGAATATCAAGATTGAAGAATCACAGATAATTCCAAGATTTTGAGACTCAATACTGGGTCAATTTCAATAGAGGTCTTTTATTTTAATTTTGATAACAAAATACTTGTTGATGAAATAGGCCACAAAACAATATTTATTAGTAGAGGCATTTTTCCCTCAAGCCCACTAGATGGTGAATTAGTCAGCACAGAATAAGTTAGCAGACAGCAACGAAGATCCCTAAAATCTGCAACTTTACACAACAAAAGCTGATCTCTTACTTTCAAAAAGTACATTTACAGGTATAGGTGAATTTCATGGGAGGCTATCCTATACCTTACAGGTGTTAACATTCCATGATCCTTATTCTACCAATTAAATGCTTCTATCCAGAAATGACACACATCATGTCATTCATATTTGTTTGGCAAAAGAAAAAAGGAGGTGACTAAGCAAAAGCATGAGTACCAGGAAGTGGGAATCGCTGAACGTCATCTCTAACCTCAGCTCCTTCCACTTCTGCCTTTGTTGAACCACAGCCACACTGCCTCTTACAACTCTTCAAACACACTAAGCTTGCTTCTATCTCAGGGCCTTTGCACCTGCTCTTCCTTCTCGCTGGGATGAGTTTCCTCCTGATACCTTCATCACTGACTTCATCATTTTCCTCAAGTCTCTGCTCAAATATTTCCCCCATAAATAAAATAAAAACCCTTCCTTGTACATATCTCCAGAACTCTCTGCTCCTCACACCAGTTTTTTCACCACCTGATATATTTTTAATTTCTTTATGTTCTCCCTCTGCTAGATGTTGAGTTCCGTGGGGCATATGCTTTATATCTCTTATTCTCTCCTTCATCTCTGATACTAGAAAATTGCCTGGCAAGCAGCCGGTGCTTAGAAATTTGTGAAATTATTGACTTTGCATTGTTTGGTAGCCAAATTAGCAGAACCATTAGACTTCACTGGACTTTAACTGATTTTTGTGATTGTCACTGGCATGCTGATGGCATAACTTCACATGTTTAAGTTCTTCTCATCATCTTCCTCCTCTAACCTTTCCTCTTGCTTTTTATAATTCACTCCTTGATCAATTAAAGTATATCTTGAGTTTGTTTGTTTTTTCACGAACGATGAGCCCTTGCATACCTGGGAATTGCAATCTCAGTTTGGTTCCTTGTACAGTTTTGTTTTTATTTGTTTAGTTTTTAGATTTTCGAGTTTTTGATTTGTTCTTTACATTTGAAAAATTTACTGGACTCTATTTGTTTCATTTATGTGTTTTTCTCTGATTTATACTGATTGAAACTTACCTGTGCCACACACTAACCTAGACCAACTTTTGATCTTTTTTCATTAGCCATTCTTATGGAAAGCTTTTCTTGATCTACATAACTTGAGTTTTTCTTTATTTCATGAAAATACCTTTGCAGATGTTTTCCCTTCTCTTTCACATGTTCTAATCTGTTTATTGAGGAAAACAATTATCCATATATTGGTTCTTTACAATTATCCCTTTGTTTCTATCATCTACTGTTTTCTTTTTTTTTTTCTTCTGTATTCTGGGAGTGAGTGTTCTAGAGTATGTATTCTGTATCACTGAGTCAATATGTTGTGGTGTTTCTTTTGTACCTCTGATGATGACTGTGATAGAGTTTATTTATCACTTCTTTATTTATTTGTATTTGCTTATTATTTACTAGCATTAGTCATCAGTATTTTATTGTTATTTTATGATGGTCCGTAATTATTTACTCCTTCCTTCCCTGTCGGGGGATTACGTGTCTTTGCCCGTTGCTATACCGTTCACGGCACTGTCCTCCTGGAGCTGTGTGCTCTGTGCCTCATTAACTCTGAACTTGACATATGACATGAGTTTGCCAATGGAATGTGAGTGGGTATAATGCGCACCAAATTCAACCAGAAACTTTAAAAATCCTATTGGAATACGTTTCAAAATAGATCTTTCATGTTTCTTCTGCATTTTAAAAGCAAAGTTGCCTTTCTGCCTTTTTTTTTAAGGTATCTTTTAGTATACTTAAGTATCTTAATTTTAATCATCGTTAAAATATGAGGTGTTTGCCAATGAACAGGGTAAATGGCTTCCCCTAGAGAGTCCCTTATTGTTGGCTTTAGAGTACTCCTTGGAGACTAGGATGGAAGGCTAGTTGGTACACACAGCCTCTAGAAAAATGCCCAGTGTCTACATGTCTTCCATTTAGTGTGGACTTGCAGGATTGGTAAGGGATGCTGCTTGGTGGTCTGACTGCTTAACCTAGATAAACCAAAGCAGTCTATAGTTTCCATTCCTTGTACGAAAGAGTGGATAAAAACTATAGCCCCGAGATCGTACGTATCTTATTGTCCTCCCTTCCTCTCATCATCGCATTCCACGCTACATGGCAGAGGTTCTTCGTCTCTAGTGGATGAGGACAGCAAGGTCTTGATGTCAGGAGTGGTGGGAGTGGAATATCCTCACATGCTCTACGTGTAGGAGGGAATGGTTTCCCCCTGGGTTTTGAAACCCAGTGTCTCAGAAGAAGGGATAGCAGCATAAGAATGAGGAGTTTACATGATTACTCTCTTCCTTTACATCCCATTCATCTGTCTGGAGGTCACGTCTTTGCTTTGGATAGTGGGCATTCTGCCTAGAGACTTGGATATCCTTGACTAGTATTTCTCATTTCTAGTATCCTCATAACTTTCTCTTTTTCTGTGTATTCATGACGATTTCAATGGGAAACACTACTTATTAACCAGTGTCTGTTTTATCATTTTCCCAAACAGCCACAAGACAGTGCCGCTGAATCTCTTACCCTTCCTTCCAAGAACATCATTTCCAGCCCAGCAGAGTCAATGTGATAGAAAGACCCTCATTTTCCCATTTTGCCTTGGCTTCCTGTGCTGGCTTTCTGGGTGTTGGTGGGACCAGAGCTCTGGCAGGGACACACTGGTTGGTGGTTGGGTTTCTTTTCTCTGCCATGTTTTAAGTGCTGGTTGTGCCAAGGAAGGATTCCAGCTCTGACTTCTTCAAACCTGTCACATTCCGAAAAGTGCCCAGAGACTTTGGCCTTGGGAAGACCTGCTTCCTAATTCCTAGTCTACTTGTTACTAGTGATGTGACCTTGAACAAATGACCCAAACCCAATGATCCTGTTTCTTCACCTGTAATGTGAAAGTGAAATGTCCACATGTTTTGGTCAATATGAGGCTTAGAGAAACTGAAAGTCATATGCATGGAAATGAACTGGCACTAAAGTGTGTGCTCAGTAGATGTTGATGGTGGTACTATAATTGACTTCATCCAAATAATTAATATAATAACGTCATAGTCTTGATGTTGTGGTTCACACAGAATGAAGGAAGAATGACGGGGGCTGGGTTGAATCATTCATGGTCCAAGACTGCATTTATTAGGCTGCAATTAATTATCTGCATGACTTTGGGAAAGTTTCTTTCCTTTTCCATGCTTCAATGTTCCATTTATAAAAGAAGAGCATGGACCTGTAGGAGGGTAGTAAGTAGGTTTCCTCTCATATGTCGGCTTTAGTTGATCAGTAGTGGGTACACCCTCTCAAACAGTTTTAAAAGGATTCTGAGGCCTTGGCTGGGCTCAGTAGGTAAGTTTGGTATCATCTACGAGCAATGTCTGAAATGGGTAGGGAGGTTAGGCACAGCTATCTGGAAATACGCCAGGCGCAGGTAGACTAAATGCTCTCCAAGGACCTTTTCAATCCCCAATTCTCTGGTCCTTTTTCTGGGTCTTCTTGATGGGCGTTTGTAATTGGGTGACATGCTGTTCACCCAAATGAATATTCAGTGTCATCAGAGTGAAGAGAAGGTATGGCCACGCTAGTCAAGAACCTGAAAGGAGGCTGGTGGATTATGGAGCTGCTTCTCTGAATGGGATGGGGTTTCTTCGAGACCTCATCGCCGTTTGAGCCTTAAAAAGGTAAAGCATTTTCATCAGAAGCGAGAACAGGACAGTTCCCTGAAGTGGCACATGTAACTCACAACCCAATCGTGCCATGTGGCGTTGGAATACCATTTGCTGGTAGGTTTCTGTCTAACAGCATTTAGCAATGGACACACTGGTGGGTTTGACCAAACTGGAAACATTCATTTCCTGATCTGCAACAGAAAGTTACAGCTTTCTAACAGTTGCATAATTATATTAATATGTACCACAGATAGATTCTCTCAGATATTGATTTAGCCACTTCCTTTGATATCTAGGATCTAAGACAAGAGTGTCTTATTTGGGGGGTAACTCAGTTAACTCAAGTAATGAGATTTGATTTTCGTGGATCTTTAGGAGGGAACATTGTGAATCACTTTTCAGCCTTCCATTTTTGTAAGGAAAAAATAAAACATCCAGTTGTGCATTGGCACTTCATCCTCTTAGGTACAAGATTCTTCCTGCAGGGACAGGGATATTGGCCTGAATTCTGACAGCTTTCCAGGTATAGAGTTGACACTAGGTCTTGCTTCTCCACGGTGCCCACGGCAAGGCTCTTCCTCCTCCCTGCTTCTCGGCCTCAGTTCAGACAGCTGCGAGCACCATTGGGTCTTGCTCCTATGAATCTGTGATTTCTGGCAAAGCCAAAACCACCAGTCGATAGTCATCCTGATCCACTAAATATGGTGAAAAAAATTATCTTGGAGATGTTTTTCTCAGAAACAATCAACACTAAACATGATTTTTGTTCGCAATGTACCCTCAGCAAGACTTGATGGAAGGCCATTTTTGTAGGGGATCTCTGAATATGACAAGACAGCAGCAATAAACAGCTGAAAGTAATCTGTGAGGCGTTTGCAAATTACCCCTCATGAGCTGTCGTGGTTGTGAAAGATAATTTGTGGTTCTCACAGAATACCCGGCAAATTGGGTCTTTCATCTGCGATGTTCTTTACGGTTAAAACGTTTCATTTCTCATATTAACAAATGATAACTCTGCATTTGTTAACCTAAACAATTTGATTTATATTTTTCTGTGCTGAGGAGCTGCTGACATTTCAGGGTAAGTAATTATTTTCATTGCCAACTGCTGTTTGTGGTGATTGTAGGCAAGAGAGAACTCTGAATATACGTATGCACCATTTTAATCATTTTCCTTCAAGATTATTCACAAAGCAGGAATCCGCTTGCCTGAGTTATCATCTGTACTTAGAAATCGAACAGGACATGGGTGTTGACGAGTGAGGGCGCTGGCCACGTTTGGGGTTTTCTGTGGGGCACTGGAGGCTCTCGCGTGTGATCCCTGTGGGCAGGGGACAGGGCTGGCTGCAGTGCCACCAAACCTCTGGCAGAGCCCTGGGCGCTGACAGTCTGAAATCACAGCAGTGAGAGGGAATGGATGGTTGGCCTCAGTAGTTCCCAGCTTATGTCATATCTGTTCAAGCATCTCCCAGGGCAGCTGCCAGAACTACGTGACAAATGTTCGCGGGCACGCCCTCACTACGCCGGTACATAGTGGGAGCTCCGGAAACATCGGGTGAAACGGGGCCTACAGGAAAAGGACCTTCTAAATTTCCTTTCTCATGTTGCTTCCTTGGCCAAGGACTCGCAGTCCAGGGCAAGAGGAAGAGAAATGTTTTCAGCCCATCCTCAGGCCGGATGCTCGGCCTTGTCCACTGACCTGGTGCACGAGACAGAGTGGAGAGGGGGCGCCAGGCCTGGGACGGAACAGTGGCTTTTTCTGGGTCTCTTCTTGACCTTAAAATCCATGCTCATTTTTCAAGCTACTCTTTAACATATCCAGGCTTATTTTATATTCAGGAAAATTAACATCAAAGTTTGTACTTTTCCCCCCAGAAAAATCGTTTAGCAAAATTGCTGCTCCGAAAAGATGGTCCGTCATTAGCTTGTGGGTGTGCGTGGGGCCTACGCTCATTGGGAAGACTGTGGGCAGGGGCGGTGGCCTCTGAGATGATTAGGGGCCTGCTGGTGTGTCCTGCAGGGTGGGCTGTGGCAGGTTTGTCGTCTGTCCTCCTCGGCCCCTCACTGTTGGGCAGAGCTCCGGCCACATCAGACGGAGACAATACCCCTGCATGTGCGGACCCCCCATTCGCATTTCAGGCCAGGGAATGGACTGCTGATTTAGGACTCAACCCAAATTTTACATGGCCTGAAGGAGTGGATGTAGAGCCAGTACCCTGAATGCAAATGTATTTTATCCTTTGAACCAACTTCAATTGATTCGTTCTGGTTGCCTACAATGCTGTCTTAAGAAGGCATCTGTGGTGCATGGAGGCTCAGCTGGGAAGAGTGCTGGGATTGATTAGCAATGTCTGCCAAGGCCTCTGGAGGGGCAGCTTGCTCTCTACTTGCCATTGTCTGCTTTTGACATGTCCTTAACTCTTCTGCGTAAAGTGATTTTAATTCTAACAGGTGACTAAGTATGAGCTGGGGCATCATGAGAGAGAGCAGGTAGATTCCACTTTAAGAAAACCCAGCATGAGAAAAATGCAAATTTACAAAATGCATAAATCTGGAGCTAATTATTGCCATTAGAGAAAGATTCCATGAAAGGTTCCTTTAAATAGTGAGCTCCCCTACTGCATGACAATGATGATTCAATTTACAAAAATTCACTTTGCATGCAACTCTGCAGGACCGTGTCTGTGGAGTAAAGCAAGCCACACCTGATTTTTTGCATCCGCGGCCTAAATACTGTTCAGGATGGCTGCTGCCACATATCTCTGGTCTCTGGACAATTCCCACTCTCTTCAGACTTCCTTCCTACTTCCGCTCCCAGAGTGTTGAGCAGACGATCTGGGTGGTGGTCACCAGCTGCTGGCTTCCTCCCCAACGCGGCTGCGTTTCATTAGTGGGTGAACTGATTGCTCCGTGTGTGTTTACGTGTGGGTGTGGCTGACCACGTTTGTGCACTCGTGTGCCATGGTGGAAATGCAAATCCACACCAGCCATCCCTCGCCCTCAGCCCACCCTCAATTCATTCCTGCTGTGAGTTACCCAGGGAAGGCTCCCATCGCCTGGTGGATACGGCCTTTCAGTAATCTGTGCCCCGAATTCCGGCTCCCCGTCTTCTTTGTGTTTGTTTATATGTTATTTACCCTTGCATCAAAAAACTTCCCCAGACCCTGGGCCTGAGTCCCATTATCCAGACATGAAACCCTCCTCTTCCTCTGAGCCTAGAAAGCCCCAAATGGTTTTCTGATTTAGAAAATTAAATATAATCTGACTCTTGTGGCAAACTACAAAATTCCCGACCAACAGACGCTCCCATTAAATATGTAACATACACAACATCTAAAAGTATCACCGATCTAGCATGAACTTGAATTATAGAGGCATTCGGTGCCCCTTGGGTAAGAGCACCAGCTTCTTCCCAGGCACTCACAATTGGGCAGCCTTCCAGTGGACCAGAAAGCTCCCAGGAATGCTGACTGGCACATGTGTTTGGATTTCTGTGCTCTGTAAAAGCAGCGTATGCAGGAAAGGGTACCTTAACGAGATGGTGTCTCCCCTTTCTCTGTGCGCGGCCTTCTCCCACATAGAATCATCCGAATAACTTCTCAGGCACAGAACACAAGTATCATCTCTATTTCGTCTACAGTATTTTTTAAATCGCAACAGAAATGTCTTCCCAGGGATATTTTTTTACTGACATGCTCTTTTTTTTTTTTTCCTTTTCTTTTGGAAAAAGCAAAATGAGGCAGTAACAGTGCAGACACACCACAGCCCTCCTCAGACGCTGTCTCTGACCTTAAGCGATTATTCCTATTCGAGATGAAGGCTCTCAGGCTGGTGAGCTGTCCAATAGCTCTTTTCCTTCTGTCTTCTCGGGCTCGTTGGTTTGAGCCGAGGGTGCCCCGCGGTACCGGGCTGTGATCGCGGCATAGGTGCAGCCATAGACGGTGGCTGCCAACATCATGAGACACAGGATCCCACAGGCAACCCCGCCGATGATGACAGTGACCAAGGCGTGACGCAGATTGGCTGGCCTGGGCTTGGGTTTGAGCTCACACTCCGAGTGGTCTTGCTCCCCTGCGTTGTGGCTCTCAGGAGACCTCGGGACAGCCCGGTGGGCAGAGCCCAGCTGCACCTGTGAGGACTCCAGATCTGGAGAGGGAGAAGGGCAGGGCTGGTACAGCTCGTGAGGGATTTTAAGGAGGTCCTTTCCCTTCCAGGTGTCCGGTGACACACAGATGACACTGTCCATTACTCCCCCTTTAAAAAACAAAAGCAAAGTATGATAACAGAGCCTGATCCAACTGAATTCCCAAAGCCTCAGCCTGCAAAAAGTTAGGCAGATGGAGTTTATAAGGCACCTTATTTTTTCCTGAAGTCAAAAAACTTAACAACTACATTTTATGATTTTAGGATTTCTAAATTGGCCAAATGCTAAAAATGCCACACACTAAATTGGCAATTATGTATGACCAAGAATTCATTAGAAGCCAGGTCACCTTTACCTTATAAATGCCGAGGGCAAAGCGATGCGAAGCCGACAAGAGGGGGCATTGGAGGCCAACCTGGGGGCGCTCACGCCCCTAATGAATCCCTTCACACAAAAACCTATTGTACTGAGTTCCCATTGGAAATCTGGACAAAAAAAACAATAAAAATAAAACAAACGTCCTTTGTTGTGATGTTATGTGTTAATTACAAAGACCCTATGTGTCTGGCAACACCCTTCAATGATACCAGATGGGAGGTCGTGGTCTTTGAGTGTGTTGTGTATCTGAAGATTTGGCAGTAATATTAGTTAAGTTCATGGGATTAAGTACAATTAATGTGTCTCCTCAGGCTTTGAAACATTTAGCACTAGGAGTAGCGAACTTTCCAATGGGTTACGAGACCTTGTTTCCATTCTCTGCGAGGTGACTGATTTCCTGGGGTGTGTAGACTACGTAGAGGCTCTGGGTGCCTAGTGATTCCTTTCTAGCAAGAGCACTGGGCTAACATTCCATTCTGGCCACGTTTAACCACCAGTGTACTCTGTGACCTCAGCAAGTAAACTCTCTGACTACATTTTTTTGCCATAAAATCACCTATCTGGATCCAACTTGATAGCTTATGAAGCCCTCTTAGATTGGTCCTCACAGAGTCTTTGTAATGGTCATTCTTGTCCAAGGTCGCCCAGGTTAAGTGGACAGAACATCCAAACCCATTTCACTCCCTTGATGCCAGATTTTCCCGCTATACTCAGTGCCTGTTTCTCCTTCCTCCTCCCTAGTTCTCCTTTCTGGAGTGTCCCAAGGTCAGTGGAGTTAACACAACGACCCTCAGTAAAGCCCTTTGCCTGGGCAGAACCCCACCCCCGTGGCTCAGTTTCCCCTGGCTGCCATGCGTTCCTCCCCCAGGATGGCCGTGAAGCCTGGCACCACTCTCAGCCAAGTTAGACCGGAGAGTCCTTGTACACACCGTAGGTGAACTATGCAATCACACCGGAAAGTCACACGTGGAAGGTCATCACTTCAGGGCGAGCAGAACCTTCCGTTGTGTACCTCTGAAACTGCTAGAGTCTCTTGGGCCCTCCTGGCTTCTTCAGTGACCCCTGAGGCAAGAGCCCCAACTCTAAAGCAACAAGGCACAGAGGAATCTCCTCCTTTCCTGAGCTGACGTGCAGGGGGCCAGGGGTGCAGGGTGGCTGCTCCAGGGTGTCACCAGGCTGAGCCGTGACTAAGGATCCCTGCCTCCTGGACCATGTTATGCTGTGCCCTGGGGTTTGTTGTAAGGCAGAAGGCCAGAGAGAGAGAAATGAAGTGTGGGGCTTTGAGAAAAAGTAATGGTACTCAACCTGGACAAAGAGCACTGAGGTTTCCACCAGGGGAAGAAGGCTGCCATGGGACCAGCGATTCGGTCAGCCGGCTTACTCCGAGGCTAGAGTGGCTAGCTAGTGGCTCCAGGCGTAACCACTGTCTTTCTCCAGTTCCAAGCTTCCTGCTGCTCAGTATTACAGGGCGAGGCATGGCCTTGGGACCCAGCAGTAGGGAAATACACAGACTAGAGCCTGGGACCTGGCTGGCAGGCAGGGGTTGTGGCCACCAAGAGCTCGTGGCCTCCTGTGCAGCTGTGTCCTTAGCCAGGATTCAGCTCCCAGCCTTCCACCCCGGGAGGCAAGTCAGCTGCTGACAGCTTGAGGGCCCCACACCCTTCTAGACACACGGAAGCTGACAATGCAAGAAGTTCCAGCCCGCCAGGCCTCGGGACTCCCCACCTGGCCTCTAATCGTTCCTCACCCCTGTCTTGGAAGAAATTAAATTTAAATCGTGAGCCTGACCATTCCCTAGCTGCGTAATCCTAAGCAAATTACATGGTCATTCTGTGCCTCTGCTTGCTCATCTGAAAAGTGAGAGGGGGGAAATAGTGAAATTTACCCCATGAGATTGCTCCGAGGACTCAGTTGGATAAAGTCTATCAAGTATTTAGCACAATACCCAGCCCAGAAACATTTAGTACAGTTAGCTCTTCGCACGAAGATGATTTGTTACTTATGAATGGAGAGGAATACTAATTACAAAATCTGTACACATGTTTTTGTGGAGGAGACATTATTAAGTACTCATCAAAGCATGTGTTTTGGCTCTTGGGCCCACAGGAAGATGATGACATCTCCCCACCCCTTGTGGTCAGGTTGGGGCCACGTGACTGAGCTCTGGCCACTGGAACGAATCAATGTCACTTCTAGGCCGCAAAGCCCCCTGCTTAACCCTCCAAGCACTGTGTTCCCATTTGGTGTTGACCTTAGCAGCCACGTGGTCAAGTTGGCAAGGTCAAAAGCTGGAAGGGGCTTACGTCCCTGAATGCCTGAATAGACCCCAGTCCCTCCCGCAATCCCTTTGGACTCTGACATGAGTGCCTGTCACTGTGTACATCCCTGAGATGGTTGCCATAGCCGGTCCTGACTAATACTGTTAGTGTTTGTATCCATTGATTTATCTTTTTGTAATTATGAGGTCCTGACCAATACCTAGTCCCTTTTTTACCCTTATTCAATGTATCAGTAGTGAATTGTTGCCTACATTTAGCATCTATTTGGGATTTTTGCCTAGTTATTTTGGGTCACCCTGATCTTGTGATCCCAAATCAATGTTACCTTCTACAGAAAGGCTATGGACTGCTGGGCGGCCTTAAACTGAGTCATGGACGCTGAGGATGAGACTAGGTCTCAGGAACTCCTGGCTTTATACTGTCAGTTTCCACCTGGTGACCCTGGTGACCCCAGTAACCCTGAGGGCTGGTGAGTGGCACAACTGCCCAAAGATCACCAGTGAGTTTGTGGCAGAGTACAGGGAGCGTCACTCCACCCCATGTTCCTTCCAGTGTCCTGAACCTAGGCACTATTTTTTTCTTTTAAATCAAGGAATGTTCTTCTCCGATGAAACCTATCTTTGTATGATGATTTGGCGTATGCTCACCTTTTAGTCTAAAACACAATAGCTAAAGCCACTTCTCCTCTGGATGTAGCGTTTTATTTACGACCTCTTATAAGAAAGATGTTTGCCACAATATGTAGCCCCTGTATGTAGCCCAACTTGAAGATTAGCTGCTAAATGATACCCTATTTGCTTTTATATTGTTGAGAAGGATTCTCAGCTCAACATTGTATACTCGACTCTACTAACCTGCTTCCTCCTGTGTAACTACTACAGCCTTCCAGACTCTGCTGATTCTCTACATTCATGTCTATAGCTCTGCTATCTTCCTGAATTACAGGCTCAAATATACATCCACCAACTCAACAGCTTCCCTTGATATGAAATGGGCATCTCAAACTCGACCTTCCCCAAACTGACATCTTACTTACCACCTCTCACACACACTCACCCACTTCCCCTTTCCCCAATCCCCAGCCTACCCCTTATCAGCTATTGGCATCATTTATTTGCTTACTCCTGCCGGACAAAAATTTGAATTTTCCGTAATGACTTTTTTCTTCATCTTCCAGTCCAACCCATTAGCAATTTCCATCAGCTCAGTATTCCAAAGATCTCCCAACATTGATTACTTCTCACCACCCTGGTTTGGGCCACCTCATCTCGTCCCTGGATGACTGAAATTACTTTCTCCCTCATTCCCTGCTTCTTCTTGGGCAGCCTGTGGTCAGCTCTCCCTACAGTCAACAGAGTGACCTTTTAAAATGTAATCAGATCACATTGTTCCTCTAACTAAAATTCAGGAGATTTTTATCTCACCTAAAATGAAATCCAATGTCTCCGCCTGCTCAGGAGGTTCCTACGTGACCGGCCCTGACTACTTGGGTTACTTGATCGCGGTCATCGCTCACTCCTGTCCCCCGCTCCGGACACGCTCTGTCCTTACTCCAGCCAAGCTCACTCCCCTGTCAGGCCCCCTGCACTGCTGTCCTCCCCGCCAGGTATCTCGTGGCCCATTCCTCCTGCTCAGGTTCTGCTCACCCATGTCCCCTCCTTGGAGAGGCCTCCCCTGTCCTTTTGGTCTAAATGGAACCCCAGCCCACGCCTCCTTCTCCCCTCCCCCTGCTGCACCGTTTCCCTAGCACTGACTGTCCAGAACAGGGGCATTTATTATCCTATTCACCATCTGTTTCTACTGTCAGAATGTAAGCTCCGTGATGACAGGGATTTTCTGGTTCAATGACCTTTTCTCAGTGCCTAGAACAGTGGCTGGCACATAAGAGGCACTCAAACATAGGGATGGACGAATGAACCCCTGGGGTGCAGAGGAAGGAGCTAGTGCCAACACCCAAAAGCTGTTCATTCTATTCTCTTCGGAGCTTCCACTCGTCATCGTGGGCGAGTTGCTGGACCTCTCTGGGCCTCCGTTTCGCAATGATAAAAAGCTAGTGTGGAGTTAGAAGCGTTGACAAACTTTTCTCTAAAGGGCCAGGTAGTAAATATTTTAAGCTTTGCTGGACCTACACTGTCAAACTACTCAAATTGGCCCTTAGAGTGCAAAACAGCCACAAAGACTAAATAAAAAATGGGCGTGGGTGTGTTCTAATAAAACTTTCTTTACCAAAGCAGGAGACGGGATCGGGCTGTGGTTTGCTGACCCCTGGGGGATTTCCAGATCCCCTCATCTTTAATATTCTGGGGTCCCTTGCTTGGATTTTGACATTAACTTTAGAGAGGGGGGCCTATTGCCTACATCTTCAATACCTGGCACTTGCTAAAACAGAGGGATGATCTCAGGGACGCTTTGTAGCTGTCAGCTGGGTAGAGGCACACACAGAAGGAGACAGTCCCCAGGAGAGATACCATACCTGAGCTGCACACATTTGAAAATGGAATTTGATTCCAGTTTGGAGTTTAAGCAGTTAGTCAGGTGGAGATCAAATTTCCCTCCATAAGGGCCTACAGCTTCCAGATAAATAATTTAATGCTGTTGTCATTCAAAAAGTAGAAAGATAGCTCCATGAACCGTATTTGTAAATGAATTTAAATACCTGAATTTAAACACCTTTTGATGACTCACTTCTTTTGCCACACTGTGAAATGACACCAATGAGAAAATAGATTATGCCGGCCCTGTGCACACTCCTCAGTGTTCTCTCTAATGCAGAGAACAGATGAGGCTCATCCCAGGCGACTAGCCCACGGATGGGGTTTCCAAGTAGACGTTACTGACCTTTGTAGATAAATTTCTCCAGCCAGAGTTTGAGGCCGACCAGGTGGCAATTGCATTTCCAGAGGTTGTCCTTGAGAAACAGAAGCTTCACGCTGGGCATGGATTCTAGGAGCGCTCGGTCCAGCTGCTGAAGCTGGTTTTGCTGGACCGCAAACACGGTCAGGTTCTCCCAGCACTCACCCAGGGAGGTGGCAAGGTGGCTGATGTTGTTGGCGGACACATCGAGCTCCCTCAGCCGTGGGAGGGAATGGAAAAGCCTGCTTTCCAAGGAACGCAGGGAGTTCTGGGTTAGGTTTAAGACCTGCAAGTGCTGAAGTCCATGGAAAGCGCCGGGGGCCAGGGTTGAAAGGGAATTGTTGCCCAAGTTCAAGGTCGTGAGCTGTGGCACTGACCTGAATGCGGAAGCTGGGAGCTGGTGTATCTGGTTGTCTTGTAAATACAGTGTTCGCGTCTGAGGAGGCAGGTCGGGAGGGATCTCAGCCAGACCCCGCTGGCCACAGTCTACAGACCCCGAGGCCGGGTGACACCGGCATGTCTCTGGGCAGCAGCCCACTGCCCGCAGCAGGAGAACCACGCTGGACAGCAGGAGCAGGTCCCCTAGGACAGACAGAAGCAGGGGACAGAACCAGTTCATGGGTGGTGCCGACATCCCTTCCCCTTGGGAATCCCAGGCAAAGCGACTCTGACCCAGCTAACACCTTCTCAACCTGAAAGACAGGTGCTACCGCCACTGCTGCTGGTAGGCTTGGGCTGGACAGGTGCATCCCCAGTGTCCCTCACTAACTGCCACCCTGTGCTAACATTGTCTGAAGCCTCGGAAAAGATGCTTTCTCAGAGGCTCAGAAATCAGAAGATAGGAGACTTGAGGATGTTGAATAGAAAGGTGGATAAAATTCTTTCTGAGGCACATGCCCTTTGTAGGGAACAGCAAAGTCATCTGGGCCGGAGTGTGGAAGAGTGACAGGGGCTCAGACAGTCACATGTCTGAAAAGTGGGCTTGGGATCAGTGCGGTCCATCAGGACTTCCTGTGGGGACGGAAACTCTATCTGCTGTCCAGTACAGTAGCCATGGCTATCTATGGCTGCTAAGCTCTAAAATATGGCCACTGTTGCCTAGGAACTGAATTTTCCTTTGCATTTAATTTAAATGTAAAGAGCCACATGGTGCCCATGGATAGCATACGGGGCAGGGCAGGTCTACAGCATTCCTGTATATTGATGTCCTTCTTTGCAGGTGTAATAATTCATGAATGATGACTGTCCCCCTTTTTATTCAAGAATTCTGTACAAATACAGAAATGCATTAAGAATAATGTAATAAACACCCATGTTCCTATACATCAATCCATTCATGGGTTGTCCTGCTCCTCTTTTTTATTCTGACCCAAAGAACCCATGCCTTCCTGACACAGTTGAACTCCCTTTGACTAGCACCCAAGTCATGCTTTCTGACATCAACCCCCTCCCCCACCATACTGATGTATCCCACTGAGGCTTTTAAAAACAGGCGTTAATAATAGCAACGAGCAAATAACCACACAGCATGTGTTTTGAGCCAGGCACCGTTCTAACTGCTACATATATATATTAATTTAATCCTCATAACCTTGTAAATCTGCTTCTACTATTATCCCCATTTTGAAGGTGAGGAAACTCACAGAGAACAGCTTCACGAATAGCTTCAGAGCACGTGCCCAAGGTCACACAGATGTAAGCAGTAGAGTCACGAATGGACCCCAAGCAGTCTGCTTCCAGAGCCTGTCAGGGTTCTTACCTGCTGTGCTTTACTGCCTGTCAAATCTGTCAAATACGTTTACACACACACACACACACACACACACACACACACACACGATGCTGTTTTTTATAGTGGTTTTTAGACACCCACATAAGTATAATCATCAGCATATTTTATTGTGCATTTTACTCCAGTCACTCAAAATGGATCTACCCGTATGGCGGCATAGAGAGCTGATGCGTCTATTTTAACTGCTGCACAATATTCCATGGTGAGGCCAGGCCATGTTGTTAGCTCCTCCCTTACTGATGAGTGTTGGAGTTGCTGAAGTTTTTCTTCATTAGAAATGATGCTGCAAAGAGCATTCTTGCACAGAGCTCTTGGCCAGGAGGAAACTGGGAAGAGGGTCTCTAGCAGGGACAGGAGCCTCTTTGGAGGATTCAGAGAGGATGGGGAGTTTTCTTAGAAACGGCTAGATCTTACTCCGGGGTCGCTGTATCACCCCCTTCTTTGTTCCTGAGACTTGAATTTCAAAATAGGGCAAACATCTGTCAAGGACACTTTGTTTAATTAGTAGAGGAATTCACAAGGCCACACAATAATATTGAAAGCTCAAGATAGTTATCTACTCATAAAAAATGATCTTGAAAGAGGTTTGTTTGTTTGTTTGTTTTGGGCCTTAACTAGGGAAAATAAAATGTGGCAGTGGAATGCGCCAGCCTTGAATTCTCTGCTGGTGTGAGCAGCGCTTGGGGGCGATAGGAGGGACCTTTGCCTGCCTGCCCAAGGAGGGTCTGCTGGGATCGTGCAGCTCAGGGGATGCAGGACAGCACAGCCCCCTCCCGCTTCCAAAATAGAAAACAGCAGACTCCTTGATTTCCTTTCTATAATTTTGCAAATAATCTAAATAACTCCTTTCAAAGCCAAACATCTTCCCACCAGAGGTGAGTCGACACTCTGCACTTTGGCTGTGGGTCCCCAGCATAAATGGGTTGTAGGAAATCCAGTCCTCAGCGATAGAACGTGCTTTCCACAGAGTCCACTCGTCTGTCCACGAAAGGCCTGTCTTTCTGAGATCGCAGCCGGCTTGCTCATTCCTGTGTCCCACTGCACCCTCCTCCGATGGGGTGAGCTACGGACTACACCTGCAAGCACGGTGCTGTGTGTGACATGGTCAGCGACATGCCAGCTGCGTATCCGATCATGGCTGGGTACCCTGTCCCCATGCCTTGCCTCTGACCCAGCATGGCACAAGCATAAATTCTCCCTCAGAGACTTCTCTTTATGTTTGGTCTTTAGAGGAAGACAACCTGAAAACAGGTTTCCCACAGACAGTTCTTGAAGGGACCCCATTCCTCTCTAAGGGGCCGGGGCATTCCCGGTGACTCACCTTTCATGGCTGAGTCTCCACAGGCGTCCGTGCTGAACCCGCAGCCCACCTTTATGACTTGGCGGATCAGCACACCGAGGGCATGGCCAGCTCGCAGTCCAGCTTCTCACCGCTTGTCCGGAGTTCCTGGAGCGTCTTCAATGCAGACACTGTGGTGGCTTTCAGGAGGCCGCTTACTCCAGCCGCCCTTCCCCTGTCTCCATCTGGCCGCGATTGTTTCCCATTAGAGGGGCTTTTGACTGCGCCCCTCTTCTTTCTGACAGTGGCGACCTCCCCGAGATCATCCCTGCCTGTCCCATGCAGATGACGAGCCGCAGAAAGGACGTTTGTCAAACCTCGGTGAACAGCTGTAGCATTCAAACATGACCCCGATGGCTCAGGCTTTTTGATTATTTAATCTGCTTGAAGTCCAGGGCACCAAAATAAAACTGCCTTCTTAATCCGGCCGTGGTTTCTGCATTCTGTTGACTTAGTAACCACGCCGTGTCAACCCCCCGGCGGGTCGGGGGTCGCTCGCCGTGGCTCCTGGAGCTGGGGGTCTGGCAGAGGAACCAGCAGAGTGTGTAATACGAGGACAAATTGGCATGCTGGAGGCTGACACAGTTTCCACGGCGCACTCGTTTGGTCATCGGAGGCTTATTCAGCCACCATCCGTGGGGATTAGCTGTGTTGACATGGCCTTGATACCCTGAAATTCATAGCCACGGTTTCCTTTCATGCCCATCATAGTCTGTTCTCCCTGGTGCCACAAATACTTCTCAGCTGCTTCTTTGCTTGCCCCCACCACCCCCTCCTGCCGCCTCCACCCCCACTGAATTGACTTTCTGGTTCACGGGACTTAGGAAACACTTCTCCGTCTTTCATCATTTCCCTGATTTTTCACCTATAAAGCAATCAAGCCGCCCCTGTGAGCTGCAGGCGTCCGTGAGCTGTGGCTGTTGTCTAACTGGGGCTGGTGGGAACCTCCCCGCCGGGGCCGGAATGTTTCTCTGAATGTGCAAATCCCTTGACATTTGCTGTGATGGGGATGCCCGCAGCTGCCCTTCAACAGGCTCAAATGCCCTGCGAGGCCACGGTGAGCACTTTAAAGGTAAAAACGTGCTTTTCCTGGGGCCCTGGGGCCTCCCTGGCCTTGGGCTGCTGAGTGTGGGGTTGGGAATGAGATGAGTCTCGATTTGAACTTGGCTCCGTCATTCACCAGCTCTGTGTCTCTGGGCAAGTGACTTGCGCACTTCGAGCCTCGCAGCCTCATCTATAACGGGTGTGACAGTGGCCCTTGCTTCATGAGATGGTTTCAGAGTTAAATAGAACAGTACATGTTGTAGCCTAGAGTGCGTTCACAGATGTTCACAGTTACCCATGAGAGTGTCTTCCAGGACTTCAGGCTGCTGGCTTTGCAAGGCCAACCTTGACTTGACAGGTGGAGGGAGGTCCTGACAAAAGACCTGGAGACCGGGACCCTCAGGCCACTCTGGTGGTACCGTGGAAAGACGCCCCTTGTGAATGACATTGAAAACGGACTGTGACTAGTCTTAATGGTCTGGTCTTCGGGATTCTTCTTCTCCTTTGGCCAAGCCCCTTCCCGTCTCAGGGAACACAATATACTCATCATGTCCCTTCCTGGAACATCTGCTTGACTCAGCCGCCACCTTTTGTCCTCCAGCAGCTTTGGGCACGGGAGAGACAATGGGGGAAAGACAGGTGACAAAGAGCCACTTAAATCTTAACAAGGGCTCAGTGGTTCCATCCTTCCTCCCTTCCTTCCAACCACCTGGTCTATTTTCAGGTGCAGAGAATTTAATAATAATCATTCCTTGATGATACACAACTATCCATGGCCCATGTGTAGCCTTCCGTCATGAATTCATCACAATATAGCAAACACCTGTGGACCTAACGCACTCGAAGAACCGGGAAGTCACCGATAGTTCATATCAACCTGAGTGCCTGTCTTTCCCAGGGGTCAGCAAGCATTTACTGTAAAGGGCCAGAGAGTAAATATTTTAGATATTGAGGGCCCTTGTGGTCTTTGTCACAACTACTCCGCTCTGATGTAGCAAAAAACCGACAATAGACAATCCATAAAAAAGACACTGCCTGTGTTTCAATATAGCCATATTTACAAAAACAGGTGAACGGCTGGGTCACCCCACAGGCTATAGTTTGTAAGCCCTGCTCTGGCCCTTTCTGGAGCCCCTGCGGTCACGGCTCTGCCACCGTCACCTGTCACCCACCCCAGCTACCGCCACCCTGCTGGATGAGTCCACCACCCTAGCTCCTCACCGATAGAATGAGGGGTCTGAGCAGGGTGATCTTTAGGCCCCTGTGGTGTGTAAAAGCTCATCGTTATGGTCAGAACGCCTGAGTGGACTTGAAAGGCCCTGTATTTACAGACTTGAGGGGGTTTGGGCAAACACAGAATTTGAGTGTCCCTCTGGGTTATAGCAGAGCTGTTTAGCTGTGTTCTGCAGGGCCCAACTGCGAGCACATCTTGAGGACTCCGGGGCCTGAGAAAGATGAACACATTGAAGGCACAGCTGGTGTAGGAGCCGGCCACCTGCACTGAAGGCCGGGCTGGTGGCTAAATGAGGACACACACTTTCATGCTGCTTACTCCCCAAAGCTGTGTGGTCTTAGACAAGCCACAGAATCGCTCTGAGCCTTGGCTTCCTCTTCTGTAGCATGCAGGTAATGCCTACCTCATAGGATCCAGGAAGGATCAAGCGATATATGTGAAGTGCACAGCTGAGGTCTGGTAGAGACCCATAAAGCAGATGATCAGAGGTGGCCTTTCCTGGTAGTAGTGTGTATTCTTGGACCTCAGAGAGTCTGGACCGGCGGCTCCCACCTAGAATGCGAACATGCTGGGAACACTCAGAGGACCCCCACAGCGACGGGTCCCCGGGAGCAGTGACGTACTGCTCCAAGAGGCTCTCTAGTTCCCTTTCACCCCCGCTGACTCTGTTGATGTAAAAACGGGCAGTGTGCACTTGGACGCGAAGGACTTTGCATGCCGAGGCTGAGTGATTAATTCCATCTGACCTCAGCCCAGAGAACAAAGGGAGGGCGTGTGCTCTGCATGCTCGGGCCTGCAGCATCCTCCTCCCTCCCGCCCTCCGTGAGCCAGAGCCCAGGAGTGGCAAGTCACCGCTGCACGCAGAAGAGAAACCGAGGAGAGATGCCAAATGTCAGGTCAGGCCAAGCCACTCCCTAGAGAGGAGGACCACAGTGAGGTGCTCCTGGTACCGAGACCTAGTCAAGAACCGAGTTTCCCACAGAGACACTTGCTTCAGACACCCCCTTGGAGACTGGTTACCGTCACACTGAGATCGCAACCATTTCCTAGCTTCCATGTTTCCTACATATATGTGTAATATATACACATGTATCTTCTGCACACGTTTCCCATATTAAGTCCGAATGTTTCTGAATATAAATTGGTCTATTGAACATTTCACTTCCCTCCAAACAAAATCAACAGTTATTAACTTAAAATCGATGATGTCTGGAAATTCAGCAAATAGCTTTTTCTCCCAGGTAATGTTATACAGCTATTTTAAAAGAATATATTAGAGTTAAATATACTCACCTGGGTGGATACTCATACTACATTGTGAGGTTAAATAAAGCAATCTGAATGGGAATGCATGTTGTATAATCCAATTTATGTTGGAAAAGAAAGTCGGAGTGGAGGGGTTAACCCTAAAATACGTGCATTGCTTTGTCTGAGGATGGAATATCCTGATTACCCAGGGGGCAGGAGTAATTTAGAAGAAGCAAAGAAAATTAAAATGTTCTGTTTCTACCTCTGCATATTCAATTTGCTACAAAAAAAAAAAAAAACATGTATTACATCTATCATTTTAAAAACACAAAGGAGAAAAACTGACTTTTGTTAAGTAGCAAGTAAAGGTGCGTTCTGTTCACTAGAATATTTGAGATCACTTACCTTCAGTGACCGGCTGAGTTATATGTGTAAATATAGCATCACTAGGGTTCGGTGACCTGTGTCTTTCTCTGCCAAATGCTCTCGGCATGTGAGCAAACCATACAGTGCATATGAGTATTTCTTCCAGTTTTATTGTCTGCTTTGGTGAAATCATGGCAAAGCGCTTCCCCACTCCCGGCAGTGGGCCCCCATCCAAAGCAGGTGCTGTGATGAGTTGATGCTAGGGAGGCAGCCAAGCCGAGTGACCGCTGCACCCGGGGAGCGGAAGGAGGCCCCTGTCACCACAAATCCAGGCAGAGATGTCCTTTGGTTGTGGAGGGAAGATGGCCTTTGGAAAATGGTCCCCGAGGAATTGTGTGGATGACCAAATGGCACCCGGGTATAAAATTTATAAAGAGCGATGTACAAGGCCTCAGTATTCTTCCCTTCCCTTCCCTTCCCTTCCCTTCCCTTCCCTTCCCTTCCCTTCCCTTCCCTTCCCTTCCCTTCCCTTCCCTTCCCTTCCCTTCCCTTCCCTTCCCTTCCCTTCCCTTCCCTTCCCTTCCCTTCCCTTCCCTTCCCTTCCCTTCCCTTCCCTTCCCTTCCCTTCCCTTCCCTTCCCTTCCCTTCCTCTCTTCCCTTCCCTTCCTCTCTTCCCTTCCCCTTCCTTCCTTCCTTCCTTCCTTCCTTCCTTCCTTCCTTCCTTCCTTCCTTCCTTCCTTCCTTCTCTGGTCTTATAAAACATATAGCAAGAGAACTAGGTATTTATTTTTAAAATATAAATCATATCATTTATTTAGTGCTTACAGTGGGCCAATATTGCTAAGGATTTGTTAAAGTAATATAACTGCTGTAACAAACCCCAGCTATCGGTGGCTTAACAGCCTATTTATTGTCCTCAGCACAGTGCAGTTCAGACCGACAGGGGCCAAGCTCTATGCAGTCATTCGTGGGCCCAGACTACTTCCATCTTGTCGCTGTGTCCTCCTCTTAGTTCTCACTCAGAGCCCTCTCCATCAGCTGGCTGATGGGGGAAGAAGATGGGATCAGGCAGGGGCCAGACCTGGAAATGGTACTTATCACTTCTGTTTATATTTCATTGGCCAGAATAAAACCACATGACCATATTGAAGAGCAAGGGAGTCTGGGAAATGTAGTCTAGCTGCATGCTTTGGAAGAAGAGGAGTCAAAGGTGTTGCAAAACATTCGCAATTTCTGCCTCCACATTTGATCAGTGTTACCTCACTTACAGGCGACTGAAACTCACTAGTCTCTAAGCTTACGATGGTTTCTCAATGTCTTCCCATTGCAAACACGTGGATTGTGAGTATCCATGGTAGCTACAACATTCAGGGAACCTAGAGTTTTATATATTTTATGTCTTAAGGTCTTTTTCATATACAATATATTACTTTTGACAATAAGATGCTATGTGATTATCCGGAAGCTCTGGCTGACTGAGAAGAGCAGAGTTTCTTTCTGAGCAGCTCAGTGGAGATTCCAGCGACCACTCGGTGTCTCTAGTGGGAAAGGGGGAGGTGTGTGCATCTCCTTCTCGCTCGCCTTTCTGCCAAGACAAAAATTCAGTTTCAAGGGCTACCTCTGATCATTCGATTTACTTTACATGACTATCTGTAGAGTTTGAACATCTCTCAAGATGTCTGATAAAGTCAGTAGGGTGGTGGGTTTGAAATAAAATTAGTGGAGTCGTAGTTATGCAATCTGTGCCTTCAACCTCCTTAAAACCAGGGACGATTTTTCAGCACCCACTTGTCCATGGAGCCCAGGTCCGAGCCAGGTGCTGTGGGAACTAGAAAAGACAGCACGATGGCTGTTGGTCTTCAAAGAACTTCCCAGTTTGTAGTGTGCTGTTTAGCTGTTCTTATTCATTATAGCAGCGTCTATGCCGATCTTCTCATCACCTTGAACCTGTTACCCATGAAGAGACTGCACACGATTTTGTCGGATACCGACACTGTCCAACTCTACTGAACCAAGTCTCAGAAGTCTTTTGGCTGGTAGCAGAGGCAGACTTAGGTGCACTTTTTTGGGGGTTCAGGTTAGAGGAAGTACAGATTTCCATTCCAAGTTCTTCCCAACCTCAGCCTTCCAGCACTTAGTCTGTCTGTATGCGGGACGCATGTGAAGATAAAGATGCATTCAGATAAGTATGATTAAAGGTAATTAGTGAGCTCATGCAGCTGGTGGAATAAACATAGACAGATGCTGGTTGATATTAAGCTAATGAAAGAAACAAAAGGATCAAGAAACACGGCAGCTTAGGAACCCTGGCCAAGGCCTCACACTGACTCATTTTACTTAGATCTTTTGATTGACTACTTTTGTCCCTGCCCCAAAATATAAATTGGAATCAAATTCACGTTTGATTATTTACTCATGTTATACATAAAATGAATGTTTTGTGCAGTTCTTCTTGGTGAATCTTTATTTGCTTTTGTACTTTTATTATAACATGATAGTTCAGTTTCTGAAATAAATGACAATGTGTTTTTCATATTTTCAAGTTATAGCTTAGTGTATGGGTGCTGTGGTGCAATAATAAATCTGTGTTTTGCCTTTTTCTCTTTCAAGTTTGCTCTATGCTAGCTCTTTGATACGTCTAGCTTAAAAATGTTCTGGAAAACACAATTATCTCAAGCAGGACTTACATTCTGACCCACCAAGTTTGTTATTCCAGCCTTCATCTCTTCCGCTGTTTCATTTCAGAACAGTGTCCCTGATCCGAAAGCATGGAATCTGAAGCAAAACCAAACTAGGTTCAAATGCTACCTCCAACATTTACTGACTGTGTGACCTTAAATAAGTTACTTAACCTCTCTGATCTTCAATCGAATCATCTGTACAAAGGAACCCTGACAAACCTGTCAGATTTGCAGGGAGGTTTAAATATGATTTTTATGCAAGACTCTTAGCAAAAAAAAAAATGGCTCTGTACAAAGCAATATACACTAGCTGGTCTGTTTTCTATAATGTTATTGCGTCTGTATGATGCGGACCCACTAGGCACTGAGGCTGCATCTATTTGCACTGATCTCTTTGGAACAACAACAACAAAAAGCTGGTTAAATGCAAAGGAGCCTTTTGCTTGTGTACCAGAGTTCACCATCTCTTTGGAGTATAAAACATGCACGTGACTGTGTATTTGCCTAGAAGGAGCTGCCCTCTAAGTGAATCTGTGCTCTGCATATCTCTGCCTGTCATCAAAATAGTTCCACAAACAAAAGAACGTTTGCTGTTGGTGTCATGAGACTGGACCTTCCCGTGGGACTTTTGTTAGCAAAATAAGGGTCCTACGTTGACTTGATGCCGCCTGCACCCCAGCTGAGAAGGGCAGCATCCCGTGTTGGCGCAATAGCAATGTTCTCATCCTTTCATTAATCCAAGCATACCCTCTAGGGCCACCTTCTCTGTGCTCGTACTGTTCGTTGTAAAGGTTTACCTACTGATCTTTCCTCGGCAGTCCCTCCTTGGTAGGAGGCCCTGTTCTCCATCCTTGCGTAGAGAAAGCATGCAGTCATCTCCCCAGGGCTGTTTAGCTTTCATCGTGAAGCATGACTATCAGGGTTTCGAGGCTGATAGGAGTGGAAACATTTGTGTTCAACAAGCAGGCTCCTTCATGTAGCGTCAACATTTCATTTGTGATTGTAATGAGGGCCGAGGAGAAAATAAACTCAGTGCACGGCTCTCCGCTGCCACAGCTGATGTGTGTACGTTTCTGTCCGTGGCTCCAAGCTGCTCTTACCGGGAGGACGTTTGGAGAGGTGGCTGCGCGCCGCTGCTGTGGGGGGAAGAGCTAAGACGCTAGATCTACGGAGACATTCCTGAGGATGGGCAGTGTAGGTGCTGACTTCCGCTTGTTGGCGTTTTAAATGTCTCCTGGAGGTGCAAACACCCTCATATAAAAATAGAGTATCTTAGAGGCCTCTTGCTCTGGACCCTATCTCATTTCACCTCGTCTGAAAGGCCGCACAGGTCCCACTGCACGCTTCGTCACGAAGGGGGCACCTACTGAGTGTTCCTGAGCTGTTAAGCTCTGTGTGGGGGGATATTACAGGCATGAAGGTAAGACAGCAAAACAAGTGGACCTACAATCCAAACGGCCCCAACCGTCTCGCAGGGAGACAGACATCTGGGATACGGCCACACAGCTGGAAGCCAAAGTCAAGCCACGGGAGTGCTAGGAGGACACCCTGGCACCAGAGGAGAGTGGAGTCAGGGGACCTAACGTGGGCGCTTGGTGCAGCCATCCCGGTGATGTTATAACCGGCAGTGCAAAAATGGGTTTACTGCATGGAGGGGAAGGGACAAGGGCCGTTCTAGGTAAAGGCATGGTGTGTGTAAGGCTGAGAGGCCAGAGGGGTGGCCCAGGGCCCTGGGAGCTGCCGGGAGTCCAGTGTGGCTAACAGAGGGTGAGGGAGAGCCCGGTGAGGTGGTGCTGGAGCAGAGACGAGGAAGCTGGTTGCTGAGCCCCCACCCCCATCTTCCACTATAACTGTTATTCATATCGAGAAGCTCTCTCTCTCTCTCACTCTGTGTCACACACACACACACACACACACACACACCCCTCTGCAAGAGGACTGCTGTCTGGTGTTGGGGTCAGGACTAGAGCCTGCAGTGCCCCCGGGTACACTTGGGAGGTGCTGTCACCTCCCAGGCGGCTTTGGCAGCTCCGCGGTCTCTCTAGAACTAAAGAGATGCACCTTGCGCCCTCCACGAGGATGGAGAGAGGACTGCCATTTTACAAGCATCACAGAATCCCAGTACACGCTTATCAAAGCCCACGCTTTTACTTACAGTGTGCGGTGTGAGCAAGTCCACTCCACGCACGCCCGGGGGCGGCAGGATGGAGTTGTCATCCTCCCCACACGGGTGCGTGGGTCCAGTGCCATCGGAAGAGCCAGCCCTGCCGGGGCTCAGAGGCTCGCTGCTAGAACGGAACTCTCCCTCCCGCACGTGCAGGTGTGTGTTCGTGTGGATCCGACACGGAGCACACCACGGAGCACACCACGGCGGCCCAGGGAGCCCAGCACGGCCTCGGCACCCGTCCAGCCCCGTGCTCCAGGCAGACTGGTGGCATCATGCTAACACAAGCCTAGTGGCGGTTCCAGAAGTAGTAGCTCCTTGCCATTTGCAAATTGTCTAATACGTCTGAAATGCAAAGCCAAGTGCTGTTTGCTGAGGGGAGAACGTGAGTGATGCGCTGGGAAGCTCCTGACCGAGCCCCCCACCCCCAACATCTACGACTTGACATGAACTTGGAGTTTTCTCCTTATCCTCAGGGAGACGGTAGTTTTCCTCCTGTTATGGAAGTAAGTGAATTGTTTATTTTCTTAATGGTCTTCAAAAGTGAGAAACAGAAGTACGGGACACGCTGGCAGGAGTGAAACTGCGGCCTGTTCACCTGCACAGGACGCCCACGGCTGGCGCTGGAAGTGTGCTTCCAGAGCAGGCGAGGACGGCGCAGGCATCTGCTTCTGGCTGCGGGCCGTGGGTGACTGCAGGTGGACTCCCTGTGCCTGCCGAGGGGTTCTGGGAGCGGTGGGTCAGCCCCATGCAAACCCTCCCAGAAACCCTCCCAGCAAAGCATGGCCACTGGCATAAGAGACTGAAGTGCCCCGTCCGGAAGTCACTCTGAGACAGTAACAAACATGGGACAGCAATCTGGGACCCAGAGGAAACAGCTCCCCGTTTATTTCTCCCCACATCTGTCACATTTGGGGTGACCTGGCACTGTCATTTAGTAGCTTCTTCTGTTTAGTGTCTCTGTCTAGAAATAAGATTGCTCTGACTGACATAGTGAGTCCCTAAATTCTCAGGGCTGGATCAAAACATCTAAAACTCACAGGACACTCGGGAAATCTCAGACACGGGGTGCTTCACCTGGAGACAGCTGTGCGTCCCTCCACCCTTGCAGGGCTGCAACTAGCATTGTTTACATCTTACTGGAGCAAACACTGACCTGGGGTGTGAGTCACGAGCCAGGGATCAGTTTGTAGCAGTAGGGCGGGGACTTGAACCCAAGTCCATCTGATTTCAAAGCCTTTTATCTTCTGTGTTCTTTAATCTCATCTTATTCTTCCCAGCCCCTTCCCCTTCATCAGGGGGGAACAAAGGAAGGGCCCTAAAAGAGACTGAGCCCAGACAAACAGACTTGGTAGAAATGACCCTCCCACCCCTACCCGTGGGACCGCTGACCTGATAGGTCTGCGATGCTCATCGCTTCTCCATGCCAAGGGCCACCCAGAGAAGAGGACAGCCTGGTGCCTGGCTGCCGTGGTTACAGGTGGGGAACGTGTTCTGGGGCGGAGGTGAGGAAAGGGGGCACTTTGGAGCTAGCACTAATCTGGTCCATCCCTGGAACTCACTATCAGTCAGATCTGGGACATATTCGTCATGGCTGCTCCCCAGTTCAGAAGCCGCCCCCGCAGGCCACCCTGTCTTCATAGCTGGGCAGGAAAGGGAGAACTCCCTTTGATCTCAGGACCGGTAGCAGGAGAAGCATGCATTCCGGGGACCTGCCCCTGCCCTGCTGCCCGGGTGAATGTTTGGACAGCCACAGGAACAAAGTCCCTTGGCCACGCTTGCTTTAGAACCCCTGGCTCCAGACAGAGCGTGCCCTGGAAGAAATGGATGTGGCCTGGCAGCCCCTTCACACTGAGGAACTCTGGGTCGTGATGCAGAGGAAGGGATGCCAGGGCTCGGGTCTCAGCAGATAAAGGCAGCTCAGAAAGAGGGCAGGAGGTGGACAGGATGGATGACCTGACGGCCACCCCCCTGGACAGCTGGACTGCCATGGTCAGGAAAGAACCACACCCCCAGCACGTGGATTTCCGGTCTCCATCCTCACTCCACGCCCCGAATAAAGACACTGGTCTGGAAACAGATCCGCTAGCTTCGAAGATACAGTCACGGTTTAAAAAGTAAGACAGGTAGCTTGTTCTACTTCTCTTCCTTCAGAAAGGGAAGTTTGTGAGTCAAGTAATTCTGAATAGGGAATGTATGTCTTTTAAAAACATATTCGGCTTCCCTGTAGTATAGTATACTTTGATGTATTAAAATACAGCTCGCCCCACTCAAATTACTGCCTCAGTGCCTAATGCTGTAAAATTAAACTGTTCCTCGCTGATATTTTATTAAGTTCCACCAGCATCTCAGACGCAGACATCTTTCGGAGCTTCGGGCCATCTGTTTTACATGCTGTCGGGGTGAACTCTGACTTCAGCCCCTAAAGCCCCTCCCCCCACCCTTGTTTTTCAACCACAACATTTTCCAAAAACTTGGCTACAGGCTACTCCCACATTGTGGACCATTGGAAGTCAACGTCTCTGCTTGCGTGGGTGTGAATTTTTTAAAAAGTGGTTTTATGAAAAGAATGATAAACAAGCATGTTTCCTGAATATCTGTGCTTGATACATTTTTTCAGCATTTGGTGGGGGGGGGGGCTCTTGGGGGGTGGAATATTTATTTTTGAAACCCGTATACAATAAAGGACTTGCCTGTACGCACAACGAGTTCACCTCTGTCGCACGGGGAGCCGGCGGTATGTTTGCATTTTAAGAAATAAATGGATGTAGCCGTCAATGCCGATCCTCTTAACAAGACCAACTTTGTCATTTAATAAGGGAGATTATTTTATAGATTTAAAACCAGTTAACACGTTCAGAGCTTGATAAGACAAGGCAATCCTGGTATGTTTCCTGTTCTGCAGTGATTAAAGCAAATCGAAGGCTGGGCTAGGGGAGGTTTTCCGTGGTACGAGCAATGCTGTGAATGTTCCTCCTGCTAATGCAATTAGGAAATATTGGCCTCAGTTAATGTAACTTAAACAAAACATGTTGTCCTCGTCAAACTTGTTCAAGTTGTTAAACAGGCAAAGCCTTGTCCAGAAAGTTAAAAAACAGGGGCATATAGTGTTTCCATGGAAACTCTGTTAAAATACTGATTTGTGGATATGATCATAATCAGCCCCATAATCTAATATGACTGAATTAAATGAAAAAGAATCTCGGTTATGAAGTAAGCCCCCTGTGTAAGAGTATTCTTACACATGCAGAAAACATATGGACCCTGACGGGCACTATTTTCAAACTACTTACTGGCGCAGGGAGAGAGCTTTTAAGGCTCCAGTTCTGTCTGTCGTTTTTTTCCCCCTTCATTCATTGTTTGTCATTTTTATAATGCTGGGATTATGTGAGTGAGCAGTAAATAGAGTCTTGATGACATTTGGAGTTTTCAGTACATATCATTGCTCCCCCGAAACACCCCGCATTTTTTCATTGTCTTTTGTGATGAGAGAAGATAACCCATAATAGTTAACGGCCTGTGGGACATTACAAGATTAAGTTTTATTAAGATGATAATTTCTTCCCGCTAATGGGATGTGGGTAGAATTCGAACTATGCAGTTTCAAAAGCATTCTTTGACCTCTTGAGGGAAGGGCACTGGCAGGAGCTGGGCTGGGCTCCCTGGAACCCCGACAGCGGCTTCAGGGACGGGCTCTGGCCTGGGCACCCAGGTTTTGTGGCCCTGCTTGCACCTGTCTGGGCTGCAGTAAACACGGAAACTGCTCACCTGGGACACACCTCACCCTGTGGAATGGCAGACAGCTGTCTTTCAGCAAGCCTACTTGATTTGTTTGAAATTCCGTCCCACCCTGAGGAGATCACAGGTGGCATTTGTGGGAGCAGTTTCCTTATGGCAAAAATATGTCCTCAGTCATGTAGGAACTTCAACTAGAGTTTTCTGCGTGATTGGTAGCAAGAGCCTGGCAATCACTGGCACCTTAGCCGCGGCATCCCAGAGCATGTGTAGAAAGACTTCTGTGACCGCTTGCAGTGACACGTGAATGCACCCCTGCACAGGTGTGTCCGCACCTCTAATACCACCGAGGTCCCCCAGGGCGTGGGGCATGGGTTCTAAGGTCACAGCATGTCCGAGGCTCACCTTCTGGACAGAGACATGCTCAGCAGAGTCAGACAGAGCTCAAAAATTCAAACCTGCACCAAGGAGCAGAAACTGACTCCTCCCTGAGCTGCCCTCCACCTCCCAGAGTGGCGGCACCTTCCAGGTGTGCGCACCTTCTGATTGGGGTACAGAGAGAAACAGACAAGGACAGGCATAGGTCCCGGCCAGAATCTGGTGCCAGGAGCTTGAATCTGCTGATTATTTGCTCCCCTTAAGGCTTCACTTTTTATTTCTAATTAACTTGGTTTTATAGCAAAGTAACATAGGCGCACAGTTTTCAAAAATTAAATAGCACTTAAAAAGCTTACAAAGATAAAAAGCAGGCCCCTGACCTCCCACTCCCCTCCACTCCCAAACCCTACACCCACTTCCTACAGGCAGCCGCTGCCTCCACTCTTAGTATCTATTTCTCATGAGCAAGTTGAGATTACTGGGGTTTATTTGTTTTCAGATGTTACTTATTTACTTTCTTTAACACGGGGGTGCTTTGGACTTTTTACAGCAGCCCTTGTTGTTCTCTCTCTATTTCGCCAACATAACTCTATGCCTATTTTATAGTGTTTGATTAATTACAGTGACTATGTTGTTTGGACCATCTGTGTCCATTCTCTACTATGTTACATAGAGCACTACTGTGATTTTTTTTTCAATGATATTTTTCCCTGGAATGAAAAACCCCCATGTCCTTTTATTTGCTTAGTTTTCCTTCTACTCACCACTATTTTTTCCAGATATCTGTTATTATTATTTTCTAGATATTCAGTATTTCTGCCTATTTCATCATCTTTGGATGAAATGCTCCCTGCACCCTCTGTCATTCTGTCCATCTGGACAACTTCTCTCCAGGCCTGCTGGGCAGCTGGGCTTCTGAGACTTCCCTTTCCCTCCTCCTTCCTCAGTTGTGGCCCTTTTTCCCCTAGACCCTGTCTTCCTTTTTCGTGACCTAATTCCTCTTTTTGCTCACAAACATTCTCCCATGGTTTTCTAAGAAGGGAAGGTGAAATCTTTTCTGTCCATATAGCTTTGAGAATGTCTTAATTCCACTCCTACACAAGGAATCATGTGGCTGGGTATAGAATTCTGGACTGGAGATTAGTATCTCTCAGAATTGTGAAGGCATTACTTCATGTTATTTTGAATTCCAGTGTTAGTATGTATGTATTTATTTATTTATTTATTATTTTTTATCCTCACCTGAGGACATTTTTGCATTCATCTTCTGATAGAGTGGGAGGGAAAGAGGGAGGAAGAGAGAGAGAGAAACATCGATGTGAGAGAGACACATCGAGTGGTTGCCACTCACAGGACCCCAACCGGGGCCGGGGACAAACTGCAACCGAGGTATGTGCCCTTAGTGAGAACCGAACCCGGGACTCTCTGGTCCGAGGGCCGACGCTCTAACAGCTGAGCCAAATCAGTGTTAGTATTTAAAAGTCTGCTCTCAGATCCTTTGATATGACCAGCTTTGCCCAACCTCCACCCAGAAGCTTTCAGAATGGACTCCTTGTCTCCGGTGCCCTGAAATTCTTGGATGTCACGGGTCTCCCTTGTTTATCGTGCTGACATTTTATAAGCACTTTCGATTTAGAAATGTATGTCCTTCAGTTCTAGGAAATTTCCTTCTGTCTTTTTCCAGAATCTTTTTTGTTTTATTTTCTGGGAGATTTTCTTTTTCCAAGTGTTTCTACTCTTAAATTTATTTGTTTATGTTGACTCTATTATTTAAAGTTTCCAAGAGTGCTTTTTCAGAGCAGCTCATTCTTGTTCCAAGGACCCGATATCTTCTTTGATCTCTCTGAATATATTGACTGTTTTTTCTTGCTGTCTGTGCTGATAACTCTAGTTCATTTGTTTTTCTGTGAGTTGTGTCCTTCCTTGTCATGTTGAAGGATCTCCACAAATATGTATATATAGCCTTAGTTCTTATTGAAGAGTAAGGCACTAAAATGCTGATTAAAACTTTCTCTACAAATGGGCTCTCTATTATTGGTGAATCAGTGCAACCCAACCAATTTGGGGGTGTGGCCTGTAAAATGTTAATAGCTCTCAAGCTTACTTGGGGGATATAAGACCAGCTGTCAGCATCTGAGATCTGGCCAGGGGACTGGAGACTAGGGAGTCTCATCAGTCTCATGCGGGTTTTCATTTTCTCAGTACACCCCCTCACCCTGGCCCCGTGTGGACACACGCATTTTTCAGGAGTAGATAAGATGCTATTTGGGCACGTGCAGCAGGGTGTATGTGTGGGTAACTGCTGGTGGCTCTCCAGCCAACCAAGGCCGCGATTAGAATTGCTAGGGGATCTGGCTGCTTAAGCATTGTCCTGTAGCGTGTTGGTCTTGAAAGTAGCTACATGGGGCCAGTATTCCCTGTCCCCAGATGCCATCTTTTATTTGACCTTGCTGTCCTGTACCCTGTCCTGGCATGTGTCTCTCTCCAGGGGGCCTGTGAACGTCACAGAGCATGGACAGTGCCCCCAGGTGCAAGTGGTAGAGTCTTGCAATAGGCCTGGAGTCCACCCCAGGCTCTTCCACTTATTAGTGCTGAGACCAGGGCCAAGTCATTTAACATCTGCACGCCTGTGTCACTAACCGCAGCCAAGCCCGATGGCATCTCAAACTCATCCAGTTCAGCTACTCCTCCCCGACAAGTGCGGGTGACTTGCTTCCCTGTCGCTACTGTATCAGATGTCTGCAGCCACCCTCCCCTTTCTAAAGGTCAGAGGCACTGGTGCATGAGGAGGATGTGAGGAATCAGACGGGGACCCAACAGGGCTCGCCACGGGTAGGGAAGGTCCTCCCTCTGGGCCGTCTATGGGCAGTGCAACTGAGCTGGGGGAGGGCCGGGGTGCTCTTAGGGTGGTGGGTAGTCCTCTTGCTGGAATGAAAGAGGGGCTTTGCCCCCTGTCCCAGCTCCTCCTCCTCACAGAAGTCCTTCACACCCCCATTTGCCCAGCTGGGGGGGGGGATTGTGCCCTCCTCATTATCACCTTCCCCTGAGGCTAAGGTGCCCTGAATAGACGTGGCTGCTTCTAAACAAATAAACAGCAATACGCACTGATGTCAGGTACGGAACGGCTCTCTGCTCTTCAGATTTCCACCACAGGGTCTCAGCCTCAAATATCATTCTTCCCGTGACCCCTGGACTTGGCTGGGCGCCCCCTTTTAACTCCCAGGTCATCCTGTACATGCCTTCCAGAGTGCTCACGGTGGCGCTGGCTCTGTGATATCTGTGCACCTGAAGAGATGTCAAGCCCCGAGAACACATGGGCTGTATCTGTCACATCCTCCCCTGTGTCCCCCAGCACAGAACAGACTCAGGCAGTATCTGCTGAATGAAGAGAGGTGTGAAAAGGGACATCCGTGCAAGGTAGAGGCAACGCAGGACGAGCAGGTGTTCTGCTCAACACTGGAAAAATGGGTTGCTCTGCTCCCTCCTCCAGTGAATGAAAAGAATCCAATCCTTTATTACACACTTGAAACAAAGGAAGAGATAAAAGGTAAGAAATGCAACTTTGGAAGGAGAAGCAGTTTATAAAAATCCCTGGGACCATTTAGTCCACAGCTCAGATTACTTTTAAGGCACAGAGCTTGAGTGTGACTGATCTTTAGCTGTACTCGTAATACTCTGTTGATAAAAGTAGTTAAGCATTGTGAGAAATTAATCTGCCTGTGACCATCGTGCATTTAAGATGATGGAATCCGCAGCTCTTTGCTATTGCCTACTTTTAGCAGCAACCATTCAAGGAGGATCTCAATGTTTTGTTATAGGAGTTTTGAGATATAGATAGATAGATAGATAGATAGATAGATAGATAGATAGATAGATAGATAGATAGATAGGGAAGTGAGCGAGCTCCAGGGGGACTTTGTGGACCTGGCTGGCAGAAGGGTTATCGTTAATCCTTTCTGAACTCCCAAGAAGGGTGATCATCCGTCCTAGGGGAACATTATGATGCCGAAGTTAATTGTTGAGCGCTGTGCTAGATCTAACTTTATCATCAAGCTTTTACGACCGAGCAGAGGGAGGTGAGGTCTGAGTCTAATCCTGAGCCTACCGTTCCTCTCTGCTACCTCTTGAGTTTTGCAGAAACAGAAAATGGGTGGAGTCATTTCTCAAGAAGTGCTAAGACAAACCTAAAAAGACACAGAAAGCAAGGAATACAAAAGGCTGCAGCTAGGACCTGCTGGGCAGGGAGAAGGGAAAGAGTCCCAGAGTCAGGCTTGGCTAACCAATGCAGGCTAGGACTTTGTAGGAGTCACTGGGCCCTTTTGCCAAGGACCTGCAGGGGACTCTAGTGTCTGTGGAAGAGCAGCACGATTCACAGCATCCTGGGTTCCGAGTATCCCCAGGTGCCCTGGGGAAAGACCCACTCACAGTGCGGAGATGGTGGAGACCTAGCATTGTGCAAAGGGAGTCTCTGCTCCGGCTGTACCCCATAAACACGGGAGGTCCCGCCCTATCAGGTCCTAGGAACAGAAGCTACCCTAGGTATTCCAACTATTAAGGGCTTGAACACAGGGAAGCTGACGCTTTTATAATCGCTGAGGGGTGGAGAATGTGAGTTGGGAAGCACCAGTGCAGATGGCTCTCAAGAACCATGAAAGCAGCTTCAGACTTCACATCTGCCAACACATCTGCCTGCAGCTGCCTCCAGAGCGGCGTGCCTCTGGCTCCTTGCTGCCCGTCAAGCACTCGCTCTAATCTAGAACCATCTGAGGGTGGGCGGAGTTTGGGAAACGCAGGCCTCGTTTCTCTTCTGTAAGGCAAGATAGGCCTCCTAGGGAGAAAGTGGTGATGTCCACTTGAATGTCACCCAGCAGCACCCTGGAACTTCCTATGACCGGAGGTTACAACGGCATTCTGTTTGCCCCAACTCCACCCCTCTTCCCCTCTTGTCTTGGTGAGGAGGTGAAACAGGAAACGTTTTACCTGGGAAAGTTTAAGTCTGGTGTGAGCCTAAGGTCCACTCCAGGCAACCTCCCAAGAGCCCCTCAAGCTGAGTGGTTCTCTCATTGTATCAACTCACACCCTGTTATCAATGTCTTGACAACTGTTAACGGTAAGAAATGAAAATGCTCCTGAAAGGTTAGCAACCAGGCCCTGCATGGGGACACATGCGTTGGCTTTCTTCCTTATCCATACTGTGGTTACTGAGAGCAGTTAAAGGGCCCATATGAGTTCAGCCGGGCTGGGAAAAATGTACCGTGTTTACCGTAAATCTTCTACAATGAGCGCCAACATGGTCGTGCTCACCTGGCTCCGAGCGGTGGTCATGGTCGCCTGGGGAGCTGCCCTGGGTGGATGGTGAGGATCCCTAGGAAGAAGTGCCAGATTTCCTTAGTGATGCTTGGCATGAGGTCAGGAAGGTCAGCTCACATGCCACAGATTGGCCCTCCGTTGTTCTGGACCGCGTGCATGAGGTGGCCTTTATGACGGATCTCTGTACATGAAGCTGGGTTGCCCAGCCCCTGTTGGAAGGAGCCACCAACCTAGGCTATAGTTGCGCGTATCAGGATGCCTTCACTGCAAGCAGCAAAAAACAAACTCAACGTGGCCTAAGCAAAACAGGCAAATTAAAGGAAGTTGGATGATTTAAATGGTTGGAGTAGGTGGAAACTCATTGTTTTCTAACTCACACGTCCAAAGCTTCAGGTACAGTTAGAGCCAGGGCTCAGTGGAAGTCAGCAGGGCTCTTAGTCTCTTGCTGACCTGTCTTTGTGGCAGCCCTGTTCTCACGCCGACCCTCTTCATCTGGCCAGCTTGGCGAACTCGGAAGGAACCTCTGATTTCCTGAAAGTTTCAGTTCAAAGTCCTGAGGCTGGCTCTCATTGGCAAAGCTTGGGTAGGTGCCCATCACTGTGGCAGAGGAGGGGAGGGTGCATTGCTGTGCCTGCTGTGGGGAGCAAACTCCACACAGACCCCATGGATGGAAATGGAAGGCAGGACAGCCCCCTAAAGGAAATGGTGTAGGTGTGGGTAAGGGAGGGCGGGGCTCTACTATACCCCCACCCCCACCAAGAAAGCATGTGTGCCCAGCTGGCAAAAGCAACAGCTGTCTGTTATAGTGGCACAGCTGGAGTTAGAATTAGTCTAGGCCATCTCTGAGTCATCTCAGTCCAGCTGCCAACCTCTTGGACTTCTGGTTACTCATTGGCACAATAAGTAGTGTGGGTGCTGGGGCCCACCCCACCACCCCACCTCTGCCCTCATGCAGACTGACCCGTCTACCCCACGGCCAGTGGGCTGCACTGCGATGGGGGCAGCGGCCACACTCCCAACACGTGGATCGGTTGCTCACTCCAGGCCAAATTGTGCCATAAAGCCGCAAAACACCCAGCCTGGAACATCTCCCAATGTGGTTGGTTAGGGTCTCAGAAAAAGTCAAAGCTGCTTCCGAAGGGACACTCCCCAGCAGTGGCCACTGTCTCCGACACCAGCAGGTACATCCTGTCGGAGCCTAGATGGAAGATCTCCTGCCTAAAATTCTTCTGGAAACAGGACCCCTGCCAAACTCACCTGGTATACTGCGCTCTGGGCAGAAGTAATTACTTTTACGAGGCATTATTCATGTCTAGTCTACCTGAGGGCCACCCCAAATCATGTTTCCCTAGCTATTAAAGGCTTTCTCAGGCACGCAGCGTCTCCAGCGGTTTCCTTTAGGGGGAAAGAAAAGGATTCCTCTTGAAGTTTACCCCCTCCAGCGGCAATTGCTGCCCATTTCAGGGCCACGTTAAGTGGTTGGCACCTGAAAAAAGGGCAGTCTTTTCTTTTAAGTGCAGCCGGAACATGGGAGTCACCAGTGAAGGAGAGGAACCGGGCGAAGTGTTTCCATGCGGCGAGGTAGCTTTCTTGTTTTGTTGTGAGCTGGCGAACCTCACCGTGCTCAAGCAGTGTTTTGTCAGATTTCTTAAATGCTGAGCGTGGCACTGGCCCAAATGAATGGAGATGTTATTTTAGTGCTAGGAGAGATTTATTTAATGTACAGATGCAGCCACTACAAAGGCCCTTTTAATCGACCGGGGGCTCTGTTCCTGGCTCTTGGACTCTGCTAGCCCGCTCCTCCTTCTGGGGACTGCGTTCGCTGTGCGGTGGCAGAGTGCCCCCCTTCCCTCTTGCTCGCCCAGAGCAGGGACATAAGTGCTGACAATAATTACCATTCAGATGCTTTGTGCAAGGACAAGCCATTTGCAAGGTTCCATTCCCTTTCCCCGCTTGCCTGGAAGTCAGAGACCCTGTGGCTTGATGAAAGAAACGGCACCGACCGCAGAGCTGACCTGCCAGCTCCGGGCTCGGCAGAGCGGCCCCACAGGGAGCGTCCTTCTCCAGGACCCGATTCTCTCGGCGCACAGGCCGCGGCTCCCTGACTGCGCCTCTGAGATGGGGAATCCATCAGTGGAGCTGAGCCTCAGATACCAATATCTTGCACCTTGACCGGAGCCAAAATAAACGGGAAGGGAAGCGGAGGAAGCCATGGCCACATGTGAGGTTTGGCCCAGCCAAATCTATGCTTTCAAGGCAAGACAAGAGCAGGGGAGCCACAGACAAAACGGGGGGGAGGGGTGTTGGAGAAAAGGGGAAACAATCAGCAGACTCAGTGGCAGAGGGGAAACCGGAGCCAGGACAGTTCTCATTCCCATCCCACTCAAGGCCCTATTTATAATAGTTTGTAATATCCCCTTTACTACCCCAAAATGAAATACGTGGAAAATATAACCTGTTTCTCTACATGCTGCCAAAAAAAAAAAAAAAATCTATAGACTGCTCCAACTATAATAGCAAGAAATAAAAGGAGAGTCGTTTATAATAGGATAATATATATTTTAGTGTGTAAAAGCTTGGGCACAACTACAGGAGGGGACGGAAAGCGGTAGCCAGACGCTGCTGGACACCACCACAAACCAGGCCGCCTTGCGGATGGGGCCCTCTGAAATGGCCCAGTGGCAGGCAGAACAACATGTGCTCATCTCTCCCTTTCCCGGGACTGTAACAGTCACATTTCTCGAAAAGTCCGCGTGCAAGATGTACTTCGTATTTAGATGTAAACGGAGACCTAGACCGGAGCATGCGTGCAAGCCTGTCAATACCAGTCAGAGCACTTGACGCATGGAAGGCGTGGGACCATCCTTCTTTGGGGGCTGTCCCATGAGTTGTGGGCCTTCCAGTTACTGTGACAAACCACAAACTTCCCAAACAGCCCCCTAGGGGGTGATGCAGCCCCACTGAGAGCCACAGGGAACTGGGCAGCAGACTTCTGAGGCAGGCCGTGAGCTCAAATCCCAGTTCCACCAAGTCCTAGCAGCTGTGTGACCCTCATCAAGTCACTTACCTGCGGCATCTCATCTTCAAAATGGAGAGAACAGCTTCTTGTCCCTGAGATTGCTGAAAGCTTAGTGGGATATGATACGAATTGGGCATCTGGCCCACTGTGTGCCCAGGTGTCCCCGTGATCAGGACCATCTGCTGCAGCCCTGGATGTCCTAGGGCATGCCTCCTGGGTGCTCCCTGACTCCTTAGGGACAAAGGCTTGGTCTCCGCCCTGCAGTGCCTGCGTGGGCACAGGCTTCCTTTGGACCACCTTGTTTCCGAGAACCTCTTCTCCTGCCTCCTTCCTTCCGAGAGGGCAACAAGCATGGAGGCCTGGAGGCTTTGAAAGTTGCCATGAGCATCCTTGGAGATCTTTTTGGCCTCCAGGAAACTGCTCAGTTCACAAAAGTCAGAAAGAAAAATGTAAACATAAAGCGAAATTTGTGAGGCAATATGTGGATTTATTAATCTCATATTAAGCAGATATTAGTCTTTTCCACAGGGATGGTCTCATTAAATGCATATTCTCTTTGTAGTAATTTTAAGGTGACTCCCTTCAGTTCATTCATTTCACATATTTGTTTTTTAACTTGTACTTTGAAGTCAGAAAGATCTGGTTCCCATAGAGTCTCTCCCAATTTCCAAGTCGGAAATTTCTATCATGAGTCCTCCAGTTCGGCCACAGAGGTGACAATGACAATCTCCACCTGTGAGGACTTTGCCAAATGTTCCGATTTAGAAACTCTCAGAGGAGTTGGGACTGTTCTGGGTAGTTGCAGTTATACCAGGTCTAGCTTGCTTACCTCTTAGCGAAAAACTACGAAACATCCCACAGTAGTTTGACGTCCAGTGTTCCCACAGGGAGTCCAGGCTGGCCAATTAGATTCATCTGGGTCCCTAATGAAGGGACCTCAGCATCCTAGCAGACAGATTGGTGAGTGACACAGTGTATCGGTCTTGGGAAAACTGTGTGGAGACTCCGCTACAGGGAAATAGAACAGGATACCTAGTATACTCGAAGCATATATTTAATGTACATAGCTGTTCCTGTGTGTGTACATGTGACATTTATTGACTGTCCATTACATGCCTGGCACTGTGCTAGGCTCATAACATGCATCAGCTCAGTGAAGTCTCACCACAGTCCTGGTGTGCATGACTCCTGCCCCGTCGTGCAGGTGAGGGAACTGACCAGGAAGGCACACGACCTGTACATGAGACAGCAGGACTCAGACCAGATTCACTTGCCTTTTTTCAATCTAGACATAAGTAGAGGGAAACAGACACAGATGGAAACTAAGTAACTACTAACATTGTGGGGCCTCATGACGCGGCTAAGGCTTCTCACCTGTAGAGGTGGGACTCGTGAAATTCCCCATCCCTGGTCCATGCAGGACTGGGCCAAGATCGTGGAGCACCCCTGAGGCCCAGCACGGGTGGGCAGACGCCCATGGCACGGGTAGAGAGGAGGGGCTGGTCAGCACAAAGGGGCCCTCAGAGGACCCCGTAATCTTGTCCATTTGAAGACTTCCGCATGTTGAAAGGTTCAGTCTCCACGCACAGGGAGGAGTTCACGTACAGCTGTGGAATCACTGATCCCCCTTCCTGTGGCGCAAACTGCCGGGGCGCTGGCGGCCTCAGGGACCCACCCTCAGGGCCATTTCGGAGAGGGCTCACAGGCTGTCTGAGTCACCCGAGAGGGGGGCAATGGAGCTCAGTGCCCACGGCCCTGGTCTGTTCCAGGACTGGCTTCAGTGGGCGTGGGGGGAGGCCTGGGGCGTGGCAACTGATTGGACTCCTCTGCCCGCCACCTTACGGAGTGGGTCACCAATGAGAAAGGGCTACAGTCTCAGTCTACACATTTCAAGTGAGCAATCGATGAAGCTTTATTTGAACTAAAATGACTTTCTCTCAGAAGCCTTGATTCTCCGGGTGGGAGAGAACGTTCAATGAATCTACACTGTCTTCCTTGGCCAGGACTCACCTGAGGCGGAAGGGTGGGAGAGGCATTCCATCCTGCAATCAGGAGGGCCTTTCCTCAGTCTCCCAGCCCTCTCTGGTCCTCTGTCATCAGTCCATAGACTTGGCTAACCCCTGGCCTCACTCCAACAAGCCTGCAGGGAGCCTTCACGGGGTGTCTGTCCCCAGAATTAGCAGGGCTCGAAAGGGCCAAGCTCCAGCGTCCTGCAGCTTCCCAGGGAGTCCCCTCCCCACTTCCACCCACCCTGACCTTGGGTTTAGACCCAGGGTCAGAGCAGGGAGGTGGACACCTGTGGGTCTGTGCCACAGCCCGCCGTCACCCTGGCTTCCCTGGCTTCCCTGAATCCCCTCTTTCTCCAGCCAGGTCATCCTTCCTGTGCAGTCTCTTTAGGGGGCTTGAGGTCAGGTGAAGAGGATGAGAATTGACCCACGCAGTTCCCCAATCATCCCTCCAATCCTGAGATTCCAGGGGCCTCTGCTTTTAAGACTCAGAAATCCAGCATTTACTCCTTTGTTCTCAGAGTGCCTGTGTGCCCTCCCTTCCCCGAGGCCCTAAGCACGGAATGTTTTAACTGAGGGAATGGAGAAGAGCCAGGGGGTGCAGGCAGAGTCTGGCAAGAATGTTGGTAACAATTGTGTTTCAAATTGTTATCCTTCAGAAAGCAGGAGAGGCAACTGATTAACTGCCTCCTGCCTGGAGCGCAGTGCATTTGCCTGTTCGTTCGTTCGTTCATTCATTCATTCATTCATTCATTCATTCATTCCATTCTGACTGAAAGCCTGCTGGGCACCCAGGAGCCTTTGGGGAAAAGATGAAGGTCTGAGTTGAGGGACACTGAGGCCAGGCAGCCTGGCTCACCACTGAGGCCACTGTCGACAGAGAGGGCTCCTGGGTGTGGGCCTTGAGAGAAGGATTTGGACTTCCCTGCCAAATTAGAAAAGGAAGCGCCCATCCCACCCCGACAGCCCACCCTCAGCACGCACGGGGACTGGACCAGCCCAGCCTGTTCGGGAGCCCAGGTGAGCGGCTGTTGCCAAGCACGCGTTTGGGAACCTTCGCTTAATGACAGAAGATGGCTTTTCCATCCCCGACATCTGCGTGATTAATTTATGGGACAAAACTGGTATCCTTCACTCCAAAGCTGATTCCCAAATAGTCCAAGCTCCTGAAATTCCAAGAGGTTGGAGGAAAAAAGCGCTTGATTACTCCAAAATGCTGTCTGCCCCTCTCATTAATGCTCCCCCTCTCCCTTCTCCCTCCCGGCTCATAGTCACCTTGTGTGCAGCTGTTCCGAGAGGATCTGCCTTGGGCCAGGTCTGCGATAGGGACGCATCTGCCCCCCAGGTGTCTGACTTAGAAACGGCTCTCGATGGCCGGAGGGAACCAGGCCCAGTGGCAGGCCAGGCTGGCCCTAGCCGCTGCCTTGCTGCAGGCACACTCGGTACATGGCCTTCCCTTCCCTGCTTCTGTTGTTCTTTCCATGATCATTTGAAATGGAGACACTGGACAAAGGTTGGGTCTGATCATCTTGCTGACTCACCACCAAGAGGTCAATTCTGCTTGTGATGAGCTACCCCCAGAAGAGTTACCAATTTCCGTTTGCACGTCTGGTTAGGTCCTGGTCGTTGTCTGTGCAGACGAGCACAGTGCAGCTTCTTCACTTCCGCCAGCCCTGCCGAGGGTCTGTGAGTTCTCACGCTCCCCAGCCCGTTCCCAGCTTGGGATTCTGCGTCCGGCCTAAAGTGCTCTCTTCACCTGGCCCCTAGGTCCTCAGTCCCTGCTCACCTGCCTGTTGGCTGAACACGGCTCCAACTCCACCAGTAGAAAAGGCAGTGCGTCCTCAGCGCCGTCCTCAGGTAACGCTCTAATCACCCGAACAAATCAGTCATCAGAACCAGGAAAAGACAGAAACGACTTGAATATTCTTATAATTGGTGCAAATATTCCGGATCGTTTAAATAGAGAATGCTGTGCGACTCCTCCTGAGACCCCCAGTCTGTGCTTGACCTGACAGAAGAAAGCACGGAGAGCTTGCTAGAACTCCCAGCTGTGGACGCGTCTCTGACGTCAATCTGTGAGGTAACAACAGGGGTGAAGACCGCTTCCTGGTGGGAGACGTTGGGCCTGTCGCTTGCTTCTTGGTCCTTGGTCTTGTTCTGTACGGTGTGTCTGGGAGCACTGCCCGCCTTGCGCAGTGTGGGAAAGCTCGGCTACAAAGTCTCTAAGCTTCTGGCAGGTGCCTGGCACATAGTAGGGGGTTTAATGAATGGCATTAATCAGTGATATGATCACTACTACTATTTTTATTATGTGATATAACTCTTAGGGCCCGATCTATAAAATAACTTTCAATATGGACTATGTCTATGTAATTCTGAGATGTGTCTAGTGAGCAGACAAACATGTTTCATGAGATAATCCATCTGCAAGGACAATTGAAATGGTGACATTTACCAAGCTAAAATGACAGGGCCTTGAGGTTGGGGGATGGGCAGTGTCTGGCAAGGACTGGGTGGGATTGATGTGCTGATGGCAAACTCGGGGTCCGGGTTTCGTCAAGGAGGGGTTAGAAGTAAGACCGCACCCCTCCGTGCCAGGCCCACCACCCTTGCTCTGTGGAAATCTGTCATCTCTCACCTGGTTGTGTGAACACTCCCGATTCCTAACCCGTACCCCTCATGTGAAGCACGCAGCCCCCCACCTTTCCCTGCAGATATTTCCAAAGCACAGATCTGTTCACTCCTCACATCCATTCCTTGCTGAGAGCCTTTCAGTGGCCCTCCATCTTTGCACAGGCCAGAGCCCATACCACCCACGTGGCAACTAGAGGTCTCCTGAGAGAGAAGACTGTTTGAGAATAGCAGACATCGCCATCAGCACAGCTTCCAGCTGTCCAGTCATCCATGCGACATGGGTCCCAAGGGTCTGCCTGAGCCGGACGCTCTTCTGAGTACAGGGAGACAGGTGTCAACAAACAGCCTCTGACATCAAGGGGCTCACCTCTGGTCAGGTGGGATGAAACACAATGAATAACATGCAGTGTAATTCAATACCAAATCCTGATAAATGCTTTAAAGAAAAATAAAGCAGCTTCGACTGTTGACAAGAAGACCATCAAAATATCCTGGAGACCTAGCAAGTCAAGGTTATTCCCTACTGCTGTGAGGGAGATCACCACCTTGACAGGGTCTGAGGAGTGTCCCAAAAAAGGAAGGTCGGACAGATGTGGACAGGGTCCCGGGGTCTGGGCTGCTGTCTCCGTGTGGGAATCTGATTTCGATCTGGCAATTTCAAGGATGATGGACCTCTCAAGTCTTGATAAATCAACAGTTGTCTGGTCAGGGGCAGTTTTCTTAGTGACGCCATCTGTGGTCCTAAGGAGTCTATTGTTCAAGTAAATCATGGAGTATTTTTACTTTATAGTCTTATCCTTCTAGGCACAAACTTTCTGGAACAAATGGTAAAGTCATATTGGTGGAGGCAGCCCTGGGTCCCAGTCCTAACATGCAGGACACAAGCTATCGCCGTGTCTCAGGGTTACGTGTGCAGCAGAGGTCACCCGGGCCATCGCCTGGGGGACATGTGGGACCCTCCGTGGAAGGTTGCCAGATTTAGCAAATTAGAAAGATTTTACCTGGCCACCACTCTCCGAGTGCTATGAATTTTTCAATGAATTGTCGACATATTAAATCTACATTTTCAGCTTCTCCAGGGGCATCAGAATATGTCCCACTGTCCAGCTCATGTCCCCACAAGAGCTGAGATGCTCCCTGCCCAGCAGCACAGAGCCGTTTCTCCTTCACCACGGTCCCACCCTGCGCGGGGGGTCTGAGTTTGGGAGCTCCGGCTCCCTCGGGTGAGCCGAGTGTGCTTGGGTAAGTCCCTCTCTCCTCTGTGCCCGAGAACGTGAGCCGAAGGATCAGGGGAGCTGAACATGTCCTCCGGCTCTGTGTGCCACCCACGTGGATGTGTTCATGCTGCTTGGCATCGGACACTGTCACACGCAGCTCAGAGGTGTTTGGCAAACGTAGGGGACCGTTCCATTATGGGTTTTGAAATGTTTGGAAATCTGACCCTTGATTTTGTTATAATCTCTTTGGTGACTGTTATTAGGTGGTGACCTAATAAGAAATTGTTAACTGGGGAGCTATAATTTGGAAGCTTATAATTTTCTTAATGGACATTGATTGGTATAACCCTGATTTAAATACAATACAGCCCGAGGCTTAAATGTTTTATTCTGAAAGGTTGAAAGGATGGGAATTGCCTCTAAAAAATGTATTGGCTTGAGAACTTCATTGGAATAATATTATTCGAAGAGTGTTGTGAGCATCCAATGATCCGACGAAAACGCCTCGATGCCAGCCCGCCGGCCCCAGCGAGCGGAGGGAATATAGGTTTCTGCGGATGAAATCTGCAAAAGTACTTCCAGATTACCTCAGGGGTGAAAAGAAAATTATTATTCCATCCTGTGGCCCCACTAATTCTTTTCAACGTCGATTCTGTCAAATAATTAGAACCCAAACGGAGGAAGCATTCCTAATTGTCACGTATTCTACTCTAGCCGAGGTGACTGCTTGCAGGGGCTCTGGCAGGACGCAAACAAAGCGATTATGAAAGAAACGTGTAGGCAAAGGGATCGGACCTTCCTCCGCGCTCCCAGAAGCCCGTTCCAGACAGTGGGTGGGGATGGTTTCAGATTCAAATAGGCCTCCAAGGCCCTGAGTCTTCAAAGAAAATCTTCTGCTATCGAGTTGTCAATCAAGTGATAATGAGTCCTGTTTCCCCTCCCTCTTGCTCACCACAGACATAGATCATGGGGCTCTGTGTTACTTAAAAGCATGTATAAGAAAGATTACCACCCCCCATACCACAGGGAATACTTCAGAAGTGAAATATGCAATCGGTTAGGGGTTATATTTAAAATACCTCCTCCCCTTTCGTAATTGTATTTCTGCACTCGGCATCGGCTAAAATATGAGGTGAGTCTGCTGCTGTGAGGATGTGTTCCCCCCTAATTTTTGAAATAATACCATACCTTGGAGATTAATGTTCGGGCTTTACCGAGATTATAACGAACGGATATTGCTTTGATCTAAATATTTTTCAAAAGGTTGTTGCTGATCGTTCTCCCTCCCCTGTAATCTTTTAAGAAAGCCTTTGGACTTGCCAGTCTGACACCCAGGACGTGAGCCCAGCTGCCTTCTCTTCCCCCTCGTCTTCGTGAGGATACTCTGTTCTCAATTTCGCCCAAATTAGTCCCAGGATTTCAGTTGTCTTTTTTTTGTCCAACATTCCATCATGCAATTCATTAAAATCTTCACATGAAATATTTAACAGATGAGCTATGTCATAATTCACATTACAGTTTTCAATTGTTATTCATGTGGTAAGTCATTTATCCTGGACACGAGCAGACCTCTGGAATGGGCTCGCATTTGATGTAAGGACAGTGAGAGCTCTTTTCCTCGCCGCTCCAGAACAGTGGCCTTCTTCCAAACCCCCAGCTAATCGTGAAATAGTCCAAAAGAGTGACATTCAGATGCATTGTTAGTTCTACTTGCAATTAACTGTTTTGAAAACAAACAGGAGAAATATTTAAACAAATGTGGCTTGGCTAACAGCTCTTACAGTTGACCGTTAATTAAGGCGAGTTGGAATCCAAATATGCCAGGCCTCGTTACTGTCACCGCCGGCAGTCCTTGCCATTGCTCACAAAGGAATGAAAACTCAGGGACTCCGTCAGAGCCCGGGCTGAGGATGGGGTGGGAGACGTTAACCCTGGCCTGGGAAAGTGCCCACGATCCTGCTTGAGAAAGATGGCCAGTGGTAAGGAGCTCACTTTCTGTGCGAGATCATGGATGGCCAGCATTCATTTGTAGAATTGGGGTTTTAGGAAAACTTCTCCACTCCCAAGTGATGACAGACATGGGGACTCCTCAGCAAGTATTCTATGTATTAGCTTCTTATAGTTCTAGTGTCTCTAATGAAGGTGGTTTCCTACCATATCCTTGCCCGTGGATTGGACTCTGTTAGAAGGAACCACTCCTGTCAGGCGCCGAGCCAGCTCAGGGCAGCTCTGGGACCTGCTCCTCTGTGCGCTGGGTGAGTCACCGTCCACGTGCTGCCAGCAGGAGCCAGGCGGTGAGAAGCCCTGTGGCCAGGTAGCTGGGTGACGGGCGCTTGGAGCTGCCAGTGCCAGCCCTGGGACAGTAGCCCTCTCGGCTCTCTACGCTGACCTGCCCGGCCCTGTCCTATTGTGCACGCGTGGTCACAGGTTCAGAAGGGGTAAGTGACAGGGTTGGAATGGCGGAGCACTCCTTTCCTTGGTCCGGGAGGGGAAAACTATCCATTCCAAAAGACTTCTCAGCTGAAAGATAGCCGTCCTCTGTGTTCTGCCTCAGGTGTCCAGTGGTCATGTGACCCTTTCCCCTTCTTCGTTATCATCACCTTGTAGCGTGTTCACCCACCGATGTGACACCCCGAGGGGCATGGCCAGCAGCGGGCAGGACGGCTTTATCACGGGTGCATTTTCTGTTTGGGCTCCATATATTGGCATGAAAGGTTGACTGGGTGGTGAAATGCCACGAAAAAGGATAAACGCTCTAGGAACAGATCGTAACATGAACGTTGACAGCACTGTCAAGCCTTAGAGCAGTGGTTCTCAACCTTCCTAATGCCGCGATCCTTTAATGCAGCTCCTCATGTTGTGGTGACCCCCAACCATAAAATCATTTTCGTTGCTACTTCATAACTGTAATTTTGCTACTGTTATGAATCGCCATAGGAAATATGTGTTTTCCGATGGTCTTAGGTGACCCCGTGAAAGGGTCGTTCAACCCCCAAAAGGGTCACGATCCACAGGTTGAGAATCGCTGCTTTAGAGTGTCCTAATATATATCATTTTATGTTGTATCATTTGTCCACATCCCACAAAGTTCTGTTTTGTTTTTTTTTCCTTTATTGATGTTAGAGAGAGAGGAAGTGAGAGGGAGAGAGACATAGAAACATCGATGAGAGAGAACATCAATTGGCCGCCTCTTGCATGCCCCTCACTGGGAATCGCACTGGCAACATCTTGGTGCATGGGTCGACGCTCAACCACTGAGCCACGCCGGCCGGACACAAAGTTCTGTTTGAAGTGAAAGGCAGTGTGACCCTCTTTATACACACAGACAGGTGAATCGACATATCCAAGAGCACAGAGCAGTAGGCTTAGAAAAAAGGGTTCAAAACCAGTTCTCCTGGTTAAAAACAAACAACGTTCCCGGTTACAATGCGTCGATGGCGGCTGTCTCCTGCACGAGCTCTCCATGTGTATGTGAATAGATCGTATGGCTGGAGGACTGGGCGAATGGAAGTAGGGGTGTCTGTGTGAGCCTGTGTGCCAGGCGTGGTAAGCGCTATTTTACAAACGGATTTGTGCTCCTAGGGGTATGTTGCAACTGGGGGCCAAGCCCACAGAAAATTATTTCTAAATGAATACAATATGAAAAAGTTATTTTATTTCTAATTTTACATGTAACATTGTTCTTTGGTGAGTCTCCGATTACACTTGAATGCATGTCTATTAACCTGATATGAGATGCATGCATGATTTCATCTTGAATGCATTTGAATATAATAGCACTGGAAATGTAATTTGTATTCTCAAATTTTCTAAAGCAAAATAAATAAATCTTGGGGGTGGTAGCCACATTGAGCATATTGCATTGATTTCTTTGGGTTTCTCTCAAACTAATTACCAACTTCCCCTTGCAAATCCAGGTCTTCTCACACGGGCGGTTCTATCTGATCTAAATCCTCATACCTAAGTCATCCTCATTTCTTCCACCTTCAAGGAGTGGGTACCATGGCGACATTACGTTCAATCCTTAAAAAGCACCAGTGTCCAGTTGCTTTCTCGAATCCTGCCTTTTATCACCGATCACTATCCAGTACAACTCTGCTGCAATGGAAGTGTTCTAGATCTGCGTGGTCCAATGCAGTAGCCACTAGCCCCTGTGCCTGGGGGGCACTTAAAACCTGACTACTGCAACTCAGGAACTAAATTATTCATTTTGTTTCATTTCCGTTTAAGTAGCCACATGTAGCTAGTGGCCACCAATTTGGTTAGCGCAGGGGCAGAGCATTTGAGTGAGGTCAGCTGTCTGTCCCAGTTCAAGTGCAGTAATCACTGACATTCTGCAGATGAAATGGTCTCTCTGTTTTGGTGCTGGGGTGATGCTCTGTGCTCATCTCTATCAGCTCTGAGAGCTGAAGTGTGGTCCTCCTGCAGTGACCTGCCTGCCCTCCCCTGGCCCCCACCCCGGCTGCTGCCTCCCTCACGTCTTCATCTCCTGTCTCCACCACTTAGCACAGCCTGGGTTTCTGATGAACATGAGAGGAAGGGAAGGGAGGGTAATAATAGGTAGGAAGTTAGAAAGTTGGAGAAAGCTGAAGTCCGGAAGTTAAGGTACCTCTCGGAAGGTCTGTGGTCTGCAGCGCCGGAAGTCTGTCCTCTGGCCCTCTTAGAGTAGTGAGGTTAGTTACAGGAGCGGGCACCAAAGGAGAGGGTGCTCCCGACACCTGAATGTTTCGTGTGACAGGCTCTGAAGGCAGTTCTCCTAACAATGATTCTGCTGGTTTCCGAGGACCATTGCATTGTCTTGGGGTCATTGTCCTGAGGCTCACCCAGTGCATTGAGAAGGATCTCAAGGGTCTGTTCTGCTTCTGGGAGGTGAGTGATAAACCATCAGATGCTGTCACGGAAATGGGACGCGGTCCCTGTCCTCCCTTTGAAGGTTCCCAGCAGGGAGCCTGGGAGCCTCCCTAATGAAATGGAAGCGAGGAGCACCACCAACTCCAGGAGAAATATGTTGATGATTTTCTGGACTGTCTAAAAAATTTCAAACCCAGGGATGGTGTTTTTATTTTCTGCATTCTCTTTGGGACTTGGGTTTCACTAAAGCATTTTCTGTCTTTGTTTTCTTTATTAAATTAGCAAGATTGACTTGAATCAGAATGTACTGTTATGGCTTGAAATGTTGTTGAAAGAACAAAATAGACGGGCATGACATACCTCCGGCTCCATTTGGAATGGGGAGGAGGGAGAGGGTGAGCCTTGCCGAAATAATGATTTTTTTTTCTGATAAAAGTTGAGAAAAGAAAAAAAAACCATGTGGAAGAAAACAAAGGAAAACAGTGAGAGGAAGATAAATGTCTGTTTATTGAAGCTCATATTTATTTTTTTGGAATAGAGCTGGCCAGGATGTTCTTCAGCATTTTTGTTTGTTTGGGGTAGAGGGTTTATTCTGGTTTTTTGGTGTTATTTTTTATTTTATTATTTTACTTTACATCATTTTCATGCTGAGATAATTAACCAAGCGCCCCAAGTAGCTGTGGCTGCCGAGGACTCCTCTCGCGCTCCTGGTCTCCCACCGTTGGGGCCGTGTCTCTAGTACATCCTTCCGAAGGCTTTCACCTTGGACTTTCTGAAATATAGACCGGAGGTCCTACCACTTCTCTACTTAAAGACTGTGCCCAGCTCCTCGGACCCTACAGCAGGAGTCGGCACACGTGTTCTGTAAAGGGCCAGACAGTGAGTGTGTCAGGCTTGGTGCGCCCCTCGGTCTCTGCGGCAATTGCCCAGCGCGTGGCTGTGTGCCCACAGAGGTCCCTTACGGAGCCCTGGATCAGCCTTGAGCCACTCCTGGCTTCCAGGGTACTCTTCAGGTCTGACGTTCAAAACCTCTTGCCGTCTGACCTCAGTGTACAGCCATGCCCCCCACTCCCATTCTTTTACTTTATGTATTTGTTTTTTAATATGTTTTTATTGAGTTTTTAGAGAGAGAGAGATAGAAACATCGATGTAAGAGAGAAACATTGATCGGCTGCCTCCTGCACGCCCCCTAACTGGGGATGAGCCCACAATGTGGGCATGTGCTCTGACTGAGCCACACCGGCCGGGCAATTCTTCTAAACCTCAGAAGACAGAGTCTTTCAAAAGGGGTTGTCCTTTTGCCTAGGCTGTTTCTGCGCCTGAATTACCATCTTTTCTCTGTTCTATTCTTATGGCTGGGATCTCCTAGCCTTACCTTAGTGAAAGCTCTCACCCATTCCCCAAGGTCAAGGCCACCCCCCTCTGTGCGCCACAGTGCTGTCTCTGTGCCTCCGATGTCCCCTTGCCATGTGGCTGCTCCCACGAGACGCTGCGGGAGCCTGTGCCGTCATCCCCCTTAGCACGCAGCTTGGGGCTCGGCTTGGAGAAAGGCCGCTGAACACACGGTCATGAAGCTGTGGGTCTCTCAACCCCAGAGAAGTCTATTGACTTGTAGGTGAGAATGCCGCAAACCCAGACACGCTGCTGGGAAGCCAGGGGCCGGGGTTGCTGGGGGGCAGGAGGGTCCAGGAGCAGAAACAGAGCCAGGTCAGAGCAGAGAGGCCCCCTTGCCCTCAGGACGGCCCGGGAGACGCGGGCACGGACCTCGCGGCCCACGGGGAGCGGTGATGGTGAGGGCATCGGGACCAGGCAGAGGATGCAGCCTGCTGGAGCGAGATCAGAGAGCAGCCGCATGATTAATGGGACGGAGGGACTGACTCATGAGGAAAGATGAAAGCGCAGAGGAGCTGGGGTGCAGGCTGGAAGAGGCAGATGAGAGCAGGCTGCAAGTATGAGATGGATAAACACCCAGGAGGGAGCGACTGGCTTCATTAGGGAGGTGAAAGCAGGGCTCCGTCACGGAAGGGGAGCAGCGCTCAGGAAGGGCAGGGGTCGCGGATGCAGGAACTCGGATGATGGGTGGGCCAGCGGCTGCTGGAGCTAGAAACACCACGGGGTGACGCTTTCAGAGAACCCTCTGCTTTTATCCTGTAGTCTCAAAGCCTGCCCTGGTGCTGACCTTGGCCCTGGGAGGTAGCCTCAGACGTACGCTGACTGCCAGCCTGGGGAGGGCTGGCTGGAGAGAGGTGCGGGGCGGGGGGAGCTGCAGGGAGGGGTGCCCAGAGGAAGGACAAACCTCCTCTTCGATACCAGTGAGCGGACGGCAGGACAATGTGGAGGCCCTCTACTCCAACCCAGTTTGCCTCTGCGCTCCCTGTCTTTGGTCGAACCCCAGATACTCATTCCCAACCCCGTCTTGAGGGCACAGGGCCGGCTGTCACCTCTGCCTACAGCAAAACCCAGCCTGTACCCCACCGCCCTGCTTCCTTATCCCCACCAGGGATAAGGCCTGTCAGGCACTTTGGAAGACAGGATTTACTGAAACTGCATTCAACAGCCCTCGGGCTCCAGAATCAGCTGCCTTGGGGTATTCTCTGACCTTCCCTCCGTGGCTGGGAAGAGCAGCGGGTGTGCATGACGTCACGGTAGGCCCTTGAGAGCCACTCACGGAGGTCTGGAGAGAGGCATGCTGGACTCTGGGTGCACATTTGGATCCCGGGGTGCTCTCCTTAAGCTACCCATGCCTGAGTGCCACTCCAAGAAATGCTGATTTCACTGGTCTGGGTGTGGAGGGAAGGCACACAGGCCCCTGTCATTTTGCTCAAAGGTCTCCAGGTTGTTCTGATATGTGGAGAACTGCCACTGAAAAACCTTCATTTGGGTGTAATATCATTCATATAATGTTCCTCCTCCATCTTTACCTCTAACTACTGCCTGGAATAGCACCTGCAAGGATTTTTAGAAAGGATGCATTTCCCGGTGGAGCATCTGTGCGCTGGCACCTTGCCAGGGGCAGGGATCCCCTAGGGAGCGAGAACAGGTCCATGCCCTTGGGGAGCTTCTGGTCCAGACGACACACGGCACTGAGGGACAGCAGGATGGAGCCGAGAGCCGAAATGGCTCCTGTCAGACTTCCACGCTACACGCTGCGGCCAAGCTTAGCGCCGTCTAGTCGTGTCCCAGTTTGACACTCTAAGTGCAATATAGAGGATGAGTCTCTCCAAGGTGCACACCGGCCAACCTTGACTCTCAGGGCTTCCTTCAACAATGTCTTTAGAAGGTAGGAATGCAGCCTAGCCGGTGTGGCTCAGTGGTTGAGTGTCGACCATGCACCAAGAGGTTGCTGGTTTGATTCCCGGTCAGGGCACATGCCCAGGTTGTGGGCCAAACCACCAGTGGGGGGCATGCAGGGGGTAGCCAATCAATGTTCTCTCTCATTGATGTTTCTATCTCTCTCTCCCTCTCCCTTCCTCTCTCTCTAAAATCAATAAAGGAAAAAAAACTTAGAAGGTAGGAATGCACTTGATAGTTAGAAGGGTAACAGCTCAAGACCTCATGAATCTTCAGTTTCCTGCAGCCAACACAGCAATGCTTACCCAAGTGGGGGGCCTAACGTGGTGGCCTGCAAGATTTTAGGAGTATCGGGGAACTTTTTTTTTTGTAATTGGGTATTTCTTTTGATATATATTATCACTTAGGTTGCGGGTACTTTAGGTATTTAAATAACAGAAAAAAGCATGGAAAGATAAACAATACCGGGGGTTTATAGACATGGGGAACATCGGGGAGGCTGTGTGCGGTGGGCTGAAGTCTGCAAAACTACCCTGGAGTAGACGGTGTCTGCAGGGAGTCCAGTGTCTCCCGCGGCAACTCATTCTTTCTTGTCAAACTCCTCCGAAGCGTTCTCATCACCCAAAGAGATGTCTGCCCTCACTGGACCTCTTCCTGGAGTGGTTTCTATAGTCACTCGGCCTTGGCTTCGTGGAGAGAAATGCTGTGAGCTTGTTCCTGTCACAGTTCCGAGGCTCTGCCCCATCCCACGTCCCAGAGTCTCATGTCACTTTCTTAAGTTCTTCCCTTTCTGTTTCTCTCCCCAGGACTACCCTTCACTGCTGCTTTAGGGCGCTTTGCACAGGCAGACTGTCTTCCCGCAGAGTTCCCTGGGGGAAGAGACCCTTGAAATGCGAGGCCCGGGGCGTTAAACTCGGTCTCTAGTAAAGTGACTCACTTACAAAGACCAGTCTCACGACAAGTGCTTTTCAAATTGCAGCTCTCACTGGCACACGTATAGCGCACACTTCAGAAATGCGAGCTCCTGAAACGGAACTCCGAAGAGGCAGTGATCTTCTGATGTCAGTGATTTCTGTTTTTGTTTTTCATTTCTGTTTTTAGCTTGTGTTGGGGAAGGGGGTCACCGTAAGCGTATGAGTTTTAGAAATACTCAAGTAAATGTCTCTAAAGAACCATCTGCAGTGTGCTAGTTTGCTCATATCAAGAGTTCTGCCAGTGTGGGGGACCGTGAGAATCCCCTCCTGAAGGAGAGGCTAGGTCACTGTGTCGTCACTGTCAATTTCGTTTGTACTTGTTATCATCTGGTATGCTTGTATCAGCCTCTCGCCATGACGGATAATTTTCGATGATAACGCCAAGAAATAGTGGAAAGGGATCTCTAATGCCTTGTTTTATTTATAATTTCTCCCAGCTGTAGGCATTCAGATGAAACTTGAATTCTTCCAGAGGAAGTTCTGGACCGCCAGCAGACAGGTACGTTGGAATCAGCACACGGCAGTGGCAGCGGCGCTGTTGTGATACAGGTGTTCGCATCTGGGTCCCCGGCGCCCCAAAGTGCCAGATGTGCGATGAATGTTTGTGACACGAACTGCCAGCTGCTCAGGTCACCTTTCATTTCACTGCAGAATGAGGACTGTCAGCATGCAAAACACTCCGTGTTGCTCCTATAAACATTTTTATTTTATTTTTATTTTTTTCTTTATTGATTTTAGAGAGAGAGGAAGGGAGAGGGAGAGAGAGATAGAAACAGCGATGAGAGAGAACATCGATTGGCTGCCTCCTGCATGCCCTCCACTGGGGATTTGGCCCACAACCCGGGCATGTGCCCTGACCAGGAATCAAACCAGTGACCTCTTGGCACATGGGTTGACACTCAGCCACTGAGCCACACTGGCCGGGCTGCTCCTATAAATATTTTTTTAATCGTGAGATCAAGATAGTGACCTTCCAAAGGACACATATTTTTCTTTTAATATTGGAGACTTTTGTGTCATGCCTGATTATTTATCTGTGAATCTCCTGATTGCATCTTGAAGGCCTTTGCATAACTAGTTGTGGCTCTGCACGCATCTACCCTCGTGGCTCAGAGGGCTTCTCTGTCTCGGAGAATCTGGGGGCGTCCTCTGCTCATCCTGTACTCTCTGTGCTAACGTCAGTGGTATTTGTTCAGTAATGCAGCAGAGATGGCAACACCTGAGTTACCTCCATTCTAAATGTTGGAAAAATAGATCATTTCTTAAATGAAGATGTTCGAGGAAACTATATACTAAGAACACAGACAGGAGCTGTTTGTTTTTAAGTCACTGGCAATTAATTAATTTAAAAATAGATAATTACATGATTCTATTTCTTGTTACTCACAGATTTTGAGTTCTTAAAAAGATATCACTATTGAATAACAACATACATTAAAATAGATAACATAAATTAACATGAAAAAGAGCTGGCCCCCACCCCGAATTATCTTCTATTTTGCTACGTGGAGTTGGTGTGGATCCTAGCGAGGGTAGGCATACTGACGGGGAACATTCTGTGTAGATGAAATTTGGAATTTGTGTAACAAGCAAGGACTTTGATAGCTTCTCCTTGAGTAACAAAGTAGCAAGCACAGCAGACCCTGGACGGCAGAGTAACACGTTTCCTTGCTTCCCTGCCCGCAGTGCGCCGCCCTGGATGGCAAATGCTCCATCAGCTGCGATGACGAGGTGAGAGGCTTCTTCGGCCCTGGTCGAGGGGGGTGGCAGAGGGTACCTTCTCAGAGGGAATGCCACTGAAACAGCCAAAGCTGACACACTGATCTGAACCAGTCTCCCCAAAGCCCCAGGGCTGCTTGCTCTGTTCCTTTTTTCCTTTCTTCCCCAATCAGATCATTTATGAGAGCGAGGGCATGCGCTTCCAATGTCCGTGGACAGCACCATTGGAATGTGGGCATTTTACAGGAAAAAGTGCAGGTGCCATGTGAAGCTCACGTTACAACTCAAACCTTTTTCCCCAGGAGCTCATCTCTTTTTATCCTCACGACAACCTAGTGAAATGGGTAGGAATGGTTATCCTCCTTTGCAGAGTGGGAAACTAAGGAGCAGAGAAGTTAAATGATTTGCTCCCTTTCATGCACTAAACGAGCTGAAAACCTAAGTGTTGAGAATTGAAAATTTTTTATTCTAGCATAGTGATTCCTTCCTACAATACCCCCTTCCCTCTCTCTTAGGAATTATTTAAATCCCACACACGAGCAATGGAAGGAAAAAATGCACCACTGCCATAATCTGTCTGTCATACGTTTCCACGGCATCCAGCCCCACACAGCCTCTGCCCCGTGTTGCAGAGACAGCAGATGGTGGCCTGTCCCTCTGGCTCTGGTAGCCTTTCTCTCTGCTGTTAGCTAAACATTCGTCAATATGTAAACTGGAACTTATAAATAATCACATATTTATATTCCTTCTGGTTACCTCAGGGATTAAAGAAATCCTAGCCAAACATCATTTCAAACAGAAAACATAGATTAGGAGTATATTTCAAAAACGTAGGCAAAGGAAAAAACAAGTGGAGAAATGCAAAAGGGAGGAAGTTAAAACATACAGTGCTCAGTCCCAGAGATCTGGCAACCGGTTTAAAGAAAAGAAAAATCGTAACTGTGTGTAAGTCGCTATCCAGAGAGTGAAAGCCACACAATCAGCTTTCAGAAGAAGCCCAACTTTTTCTGTCAAAAATAATAATAATAATAATTTTCCCGTAGCAAAGAGCATCCTATAACGTTTCAGTAAGTTTGGGACTGCCGCTCCTAGGATAGACAAGTGGCCTCTGACCTCTCCTCTTCTTTGAGACATTTATTGTCATATTGGAGTGCTCAGCTCAAACCAGCCAAACTCAATAATAATATTCATTAAACTGTTAACTTGTACAGTGGGCACAATTACTATTTTTAATTTGCTGTAAGAAAACTGAGGATAGTTGTTGGATGGTTGGTTGGTTAGTCGGGTGACTGTATGGATGATTAGTTGTCTGGTGGGATGGATGGCAGTTTGCCTAGTTGTTTGGTTGGTTGGCTCATTGGGTGGGTTCTTGTTGGTTGGTTGATTGGTTGGTTGGCTCATTGGGTGGGTTTTGTTGGTTGGTTGATTGGTTGGTTGGCTCATTGGGTGGGTTGCTTGTTGGTTGGTTGATTGGTTGGTTGGCTCATTGGGTGGGTTCTTGTTGGTTGGTTGATTAGTTGGTTGGCTCATTGGGTGGGTTGCTTGTTGGTTGGTTGATTAGTTGGTTGGCTCATTGGGTGGGTTGCTTGTTGGTTGGTTGGCTCATTGGGTGGGTTGGTTGATTAGTTGGTTACTAGATGGCTGTTGGATGGTAGATGGATAGTTGGTTAAACGATTTGATTAGTAAACCAAAGGCAGTGGTTTTCCTATAGCCCACTCTACCTCTGTGCTGCCTCACGTACAAAGACAAGTGGAAATGACAACTAGAATAGTCATCAAATTCACAATTAAAATTGCATGTATTTTTAAAGTGGAGATGGATTCCCACTTAGAAACATCCCATATAAGTTTGTTGTCCAGTGACTGATTTCATGGGGGAGCAGCATGGCGGAGAAGGGACAGGCTGTGGAGGGAGGAGAGATGCCAGCTGTGACTCTGACAGTAATAAGCCATGAGACTTCGGCCATGAGTCTTCAAACCTCTGTGCCTCAGTGGACATAGAAATACCCACCGCACAGGGTAATGGTGAGGAATGAATGAGTTAATATGTGAAAAATGCCTGGCACGGCTCCTGGCAAATGCTGAGCACTCAGTACATGTTAACTATAAACCAGCAATGCCTACCTGACTCTGAAGCCTCAGACACGCTGGCACATGCACGGTGGGCCACTGACCATCTCTGCCGGGCACAGGGAGCACAAGGCAGGGTGCCTTCCTCACCAACGATCAACCATTGGGATATACCCCCATTCAAATGTCACGTAAAGGTTCACATGGTTTGAAAATTAAGCGTTGAATTTGCACTGAATTCTGAACTTGTCCTCATGCTCAAATGTCCTCATTTGGCACTTTGAAACTATCACCCATTTCCCATTTGACTCTAAGTTTTGGCTTCAGCCGACCAACTGGCAGAGTTTCAAATGGAAAAGCCAGCCCTGCCTTCCCACTGAGGCCTGTTCCAACCTTTCAGCAGACTCTTTCCATGTCCTTCTCCTCTCATAACTTTTCATTAAGCCTTTGAGACCATGTTCCTCCCCTCTCCCAACTGCCCTCAAGTGATCAGGTCCTATTAAAAACAGCCGAGGGCGTTCACATGCTCGTGGCTTCTTCTCTTCACTGAAGACCTGGCCCCATTCCCTCAGGCCTATCAGCCACGCTTTGCCTTGGACCCACTCCTGCCCCTCTGTCTCACCCATCAGTGGACTCCACAGGCCTCGGTGACTGCCCTGGCTGGTGGGGGGAGTCAGCATGGCCAGATGTCATCCCATCCTGCAGAAATACATCTCTGGTTGGTCCAGGCAATGCCGGAGCCATGTGCCTTGAGGGGCTGCCTCTGGGCTGACGTTTAAGGAGCTCCATTGCACTGAGGGTGATGTTGACTTCAGAGCACAGAGGCACTATTCATATACTCACGCATTCCTTCGAGACAGGTTTACTGAGCCCGTCTCACGTGCCTGGTACCTCTTCACCCTGGGAGTCAATGGAAAGCAGAGTCAGAAATGGCTCCTTGTCCCCCTGGAGCTCAGTGCTTAGCCGGGGAGACAGCATGTGTGGTTATCAACTGTGACAAGTTCTGTGAATTAAACTGACGTGGGGTGGTCAGGGAAGGCTTCTCTAGGAGTAACAGTAAGTCAACTGAAGATGAAGAAGGAGAAGACGTAGAAGACAATGCTCAGAGCATGAGAAGATCACCCTGGGCAGGGTGCTGAGGTGGGGAGGCTGGTGCGGTCTATGGAAACAAGGCTGGCATTCAGACAGGAGGGGAGAAGGAGAGCCACGCCCACCTCAGGTGTGCCTCACGCGTGGGAACCGTCTCCTCACCCACTCGTTCCTTCTCTCATTCACCTTTCCACCATCTCCTGATGAGGGCACAGTCCTTCCCAGACAGGAGAAGATGAGAAGTTTCTCTCCTACTGAGCATCTGAGGAGGTGTGAGGGTTGCAAATGTCGTATTCAAAACCAGCTGCCACCCTCTCTTGTGTAGAGGAACAGAACCAACAGTCATCGTTAGACTCTGTAAGGCCTTTTAGACATTTCCTCTGGAATCTGAAAGACCTCCTTGAGGACGACCAGCTGGGGTAAGAGCTAAAGCAGGTGGCCAGGTGTGGACCTGAGCAGCCCACCAGTGGAGTGGCTACAGAGGGCGGGCACAGGGGCCTCCCGCCAGGCACCTCTGCTCCAAACCACCCCTTTGCAATAATGTTTCCAAAGACAGTACTTTAATAAATGAACAAACAAAATGGAAACAAACTCATTGATACAGAGAACTAATTGTTGGTTGCCAGATGGGATGGGGATTGGTGGGCCGGGTGAAAGAGGTGAAGGGATTAAGAAGTTTACGAATGGGTAGTTACAGAATAGTCACGGGGGTGTAAAGTACAGCGCAGGGAATATAGTCCATAATATTGCAATAACTGTGTATGGTGTCAGATAGGCACTAGCCTTATCGGGGCGATCACTTCATATGTTATATAAATGTCTAACCCCTAATGTATACCTGAAACTAATATAACATTGTATGTCAACTGTAATTTTTAAAAAAATTTTAAATTATTTTTAAAAGACAGTACTTTGACATGATAGTGGACCTACAATGAAAAGGTACATCTGTTCCACACTCGAAATGTTAGGGGTCAGATTGTGAGACCTGGAGAAAAAGTAGTGAGAGGTGTCACCTATGGGCCTGCGATGAAGACTCAGGCCCCACCCTTAGCTGTGAGAGCCCAGCCCTCTCCCTTTTCCCTTTTCCCTCCTCTCTTCTCTCTCGTCTTCCCCTCTCCTCTTTCTCTCCTCACAAATGAAAACAACAGGCAGACAATACTGGGCTTCTAAGCCATCACGGCTCAGCCTGCACCCATCCAAACAAACAGAAGTCATCCCCCCAAACAAAAGGCAGAACAAAAAGCAACAAAGCTCAACCAACCTGCCTCCACAACCTCTCGCTACGACCTGTGGGACAACTTCCGTTTCTGAGAACTTCGATGTGTAGCATTCGGGTTCCTGACGGCGCGCAGTAGGTGGCCAGTGAACACGCTGCTGAGCGAACGTGAGCGCAGGTCTTTGAGGACTTCCTGTCCACGCTGCACTCACACTGTGCTCAGCGCTTTACACCCACGCTCCCACTGAGTCTTCTCAACACCCCTGTGGAAAGGTGTTGTTATCTCCATCTTTCAGATAAGGAAACGGAGACTCAGAGTGTTAACAGACTGCTCGAGGTCACCCTGATAGCAAAGGGCAGAGTCCCTGATCCTCAAGCTTACACTCTCTCCCTGTTAGCACAGCTTGGTGCTCAGTTTCCTGGCCCCTTCCTCAGAAGCTTTCCTTGCCTGTGACGGCCCCACAAACGTGCCTGGTTCTGGGCTTTAGCCTCAGGTCCTGCCTGATCTGCCTTTGTGCCCTGGAATCGGATTTCTCTGAGCAATATCGAGTCATCAAATAATTAAAGAAGGATGTCTTTTAAAAAAAAACAAAAACAAACTTCTCTCCGCCTTTCTCCCTCTCTGTCTTTATCTTTGAATTTTCAAACAACCTCATTTCTAGATATTTTGTCAAAGAGGCTGTGGAGTAGGTGCTCACAGTATCTGTGGAAGCTTAGCTCCTAATTTCTCCCATTTCAGCTTGGACAGGGTGACGGGCAGACACCTGCCGCGATGTTTGGGAGGGAAGTAGCCTAGTGAGGGAAGGCTGAGAAAATATCGCCTCTGTTTCCTTTCACTGGAGAGGGGTATGGAAAAGCCAGTTGGATACTATTTATTGTAAAGAGACAGAGATGCAACAGTTGGTCAGACAGGAATCTGGCTGATGCTGGGCCGACCACTCCGTACGCCCGCACCCTGCTCCCCTACTGCCAGGGAGCTTGTTTCACTCACTGTGCTTCCTAATCCGAATTTAATCCAGGGAGGCCTGTTCAGGAAGTCATCATGACTAAATTTACCTAACATGAAACTGTGACCCTCTCTGAGTCGGTGACCCCAGGTCTACGTCTGTGACACAGCATCCTTGCTTTCGGCCTGTGATTTTCTCAGTGGGTTGTAAACTGCAACACTGGCCGTATCTACGTCTTGCTTCATAGTGTGGCCAAGCCTGATAATAATCTGTGTAACCTTGAAACTCAAACTTACTCATAAATGAGTACAGTACAGCGTCTTTTCTACCAGTTCCATCATGGAATCCTACTTAAGGAGGGGCAAGTGAATGGAAAAATAATGTTAAATGGAGGCATGGTCCAAGACGTCAATGCCCGTTGGCCCTCAGTCTAGACGGAGCGAGTGCGGTTCCCCAGCCCTTCCCCGGGACGGCGTGCTCGCTAGGCTGGAGCCAAGTGAGAGCTTTGGAGCAGGCGGAGGCTTAGGCGTGCACCCCTCCAGGAGCCCTGGCGGACTCCTCCTCCTCCTCACCTCTTCCCATCACCAGCTCGTAGGATGGAGACCAACCTGATCAAATTAGTGGATCATCAAGTGTGTTTTTAGACTCTAGCCTATAATGGGCTTTTACTCTTTCATAGATTGTTCCTTAGCAATGATGGGAACACACAGAAAATCCCCCTCAGTGTTTGGACTGAGTCTCATGTTTTCAGATATTAACTCAAAAAGTGTGTTTAGGGAGTCCAGGGACCTATAGGTGGGGTCAATACCACTTTATAAAATGGCCCCGAACACCAGTCACTTTTGTTGTTTTCAGCCATAATAATAATAACAACACACTAGGCACTTGGTGTCTTGACTGGTCTGGCTGGTTTTTCTACCATTTGTCATCTTTCCGCTGGTGACGTGGCAGATGAGATCTGTCTCTAGCTACGTGTATGTTAAGGGCTTGCTTTTTCCAACAAGGAAAACCTTCTGTGAGCAGGCAACAACTATGTCCTGTTGTCTTTGGAAAGGTAGAGGGTCAGCCCCGGGAAGTAGTGGGCTGACGGATTCATGTCCTACTTGCTTCGCTGTGTGACCTTGGGGAAGGTGACATCTCTGGGCCTCAGTTTCTCTTCCAGTGTGACCAGTAAGGATTGTATCAGTTGTCCTATAGCTGCCATCATTCTGCTCTTCTTATTATTATTATTTAGTCTATTAAGTGGTATTATTATTATTATTATTTGAGAGGATCACGTGTTTTATGGAAAACTTCTTTGAGTGACAGTCTTTGACTGGTGCCATCTTTCTATTTTTACAGCTGGGTTCTCCAAGTTCTGAGTTGAAACATCCCTCTCTCCTGCTGTAGCACTCTGTCCTCTGTTCCTTCACACCACAAGAGAGAGGGGCAAGGGTGGATGCCCAAGAAGTGGGTCTCCAAAGGGCCAGTCCCACCTTGACCCCGCCCACTGCTGGCCGGGATAGGGAGCACAGAGGTCCTCATTTACAAAAACCAAAGACTTACAGCAAATCGTGAAACATTTCATTAAAGCTTTGTCTCTAGATGAATGGAAACTGTGAAAACACATTTATTGTATTTAACACATTTAGGTTCTGATTGTAGTTGTACCCTAATTCTCCAAACAAAAAAAAAATGCAGTGGAGTTGGGAGTGGGGAGTACCGTTGACCTAGAACAACACATGGGTTAGAGGCACCACCCCTGAACAGTCAAAAATCCCTGAATAACTTCTGTCTCCAAAGCTTAACTACCAACTGTTGACCAGAAGCCTTACCAATAACACAAACAGTCGATGAGCACACATTTGTGTGTTCTATGGATTATATAATGTATTCTTACAATAAAGTAAGCTAGACAAAAGAAAAAGTACAAAAATCACAAAGAAGAGAAAATACATTTATAGTATTTATTGGGGAAAAAACCCCACATATCAGTGCACTGGCATAGTTCAAACCCATCTTGTTCAAAAATCAACTGTATAACGTTTCTGATAAAATTATATCACAACATAGAATCTTTCACTCTACATTTGAGTTTCTGAGAATGATCACAAGGGGGCTCAAAGACAGTAGAGTTTTCTCAGTTTTCCCAGGAGATTCTCTTTGTCCCTGGCTTTGGAGATCATTCTCTTTGGAAGCATCTTTCGTACTCTCTGCAGTGACTTCTTCTTTGTTTGTGTGCTACCCCTGACAGGTGCCAGTGGGCCAGTGGCTTCCGCTGGGATCGGAGCTGATCTCCAGCAGCACTTTCATGGACATCACAGAGCCTTGGCTCTTTCTCAAGATTTTCAAATGACTTTATAATCTACTGGCCTTGTACATGCCTTGTATGGTCCAATATTTCCAGCATCAGACAAACAGAGAGATATTGACCAACGATATGGTCTAATAGCAAGAGTACTAATTGGCGAGGGATGTTTGGGAACTAGTTTTACAATTAGGTATGGGGGGTGGTTGATGATGGCTTTTGATTCTGTATGTACCTGAAAGGAGTTGGAGAGTCAATATCTGAGTATGGAGAGCACGCCTATACTCAGTGTGTATTTATTGACTGAGTGGAGTTTATCCTCCTTTGCTTCAGTGGGTAGACCTGCAAAGTGAGGACCTTGATATTCAAATAAACAAGGATATGCACTTGTCTAATATGGCCCACTGGAAACTGGATTAAAACTCATTGGAGTACTAGTATAATCTAAAAAACATTGCTGTCTGAAAAAACTTTCTACACCGATGGAAATATCCAAAGGTAGACTCGTTAGCCACGGCTAGTGTGGACACTTGAAATGTGACTAGTGCAACTGAGGAACTAGATTTTTAATTTTATTTAATTAACCTAAACTTAAATTTAAATCTGCATGTGGCTCCCATATCGGACAGCACAACTCTCTGAGGCTGCTTCCACACGTCTCCTAAAAAGGGGGCAAGCCGGTCAAGATTCCCACCAGGGCCAAAGAACTACCCATGCAGCTAAGAGCTTCTTCAAATAGCAAGAGTGTGCCCGGGTTCCCCAAGTCATTCATCTGGCCTCTGGAATAACGGAAAGAAACGCCACTGCTCACCCAAGCCACCAACTCCTTCCTAGATGGTGCCAGCGGCCGTTTTACTTTCTGCTAATTCCCCACCACTGCCATTAATAAAGGATGAATCTTTCTGGCCAGCTCGGCGCTGTACCTTGGTGCCTGATTAAAACCGACTCCATGGATAGGTAAATGTCCCCCAAACACCAGCCCTGCGGTGGCCTGCAGCTAGGGGGAATTTAGCTCAGGGTAAAGATATGTTACAAATTAAATGTTGCAGTTGGTATGTAAAGCTGCAATAAATAGAAACTGAGTTACATCAAGGACGGAATTAAACCTTAAGTTTAAACTCCACAGCACTGTAATTAAAACTTAGCCTGTAGCAAATCATTCACTTGAGATTAAAGTAGGATGGGGGAAGCAGAGGCTTGGGTTTACCTTGCTTTCCACAATTTATAAGTCTGAGCTACCTAAAGCTAACAGCCCTGCCCCCAAACCCAGCTCCCAATTAAAGACACAGTTTGAAAACCTTTAGGAGGCCTGAGGGGCCCCTTTAACAGAAGTCTGCCCCTTCTCCCCCTGCCTAAGTCCATGAACAAATTAAAAAATATTACCTGGTCCCCTGATGGTCTTCTGAGCTGACACGGTGTTTTCATTAATACATCATTAGAGTAATGACATTGTGCTGGGGTTTTGCTTTCAAACCAGCATGCACTTCAACCACTGCGAACGGGGGCTGGGGCCTCTGAATACATTGTTCCCGGGACACATTATTCACGTAAAGGAAGACACACTGGAATGAATAAATTTTTTAACGTGTATTCTTTTTGTCGTGATCGGGGATGTTCAGGCTCGCTTGGTGTTTTATTTCTGGGTGTGTGTTTTGCAAAGCAAACTCGGGCTCAGTGGAACCACGACCTACCCCCAGCGCCAGCAGGTATTTCCACTTCTCCCGCAGCAACCTGAAAGAGCTCTCGGTCGGAAGGACGTCACTTTGTGCCAAGTTGAAACTGTGGTCTTTTTATTTTCTAGACCGTGAACTGTTACCTCATAGACAATAATGGATTTATCCTGGTGTCCGAAGACTACACACAGGTGAGCAAGGCATTTCTACCAGCTCCGAGGAAGGGGCTCAGAATGTGCTTGGGTCAGGGAGCACAAACGACGGTGTTGAAACCTGGAGACAATGCTCTATATTTCAGAGGTAATAGCAGGAGATTATAAAACCGTATTTCCATCCTTCTAAGAATGCCACAGCCGACTTCTCAGCAGGCCCCAAAGAGTTTGGACCTCCCCGTGGGGGTTGGGGCGGCATGCAGAGCCCCAGGCCTGCTCTCCCACTCATAAAGTGTTCAATTTATAGGACTCTGTGCCTCAAGGGTAGAGGTGCCTTAAACAGTTTGGGCCATTTTAAGGAGGTTTCCTCCTTTTGATATTTTATCTTCATATACATATAATTTATATATGCACACAGACACAGATATATATATATATATATATATATATATATATATATATATATTCCAACATAATTATTCTTTATGGCTTTCTTTCTGGGTTTTGCTTTTTAAAAATCAGTAATCTGAGTTCAAGGATTCACTGGGGCTCTCAGCACTGAGGGAGAATGATCCAGAGATGGACAAGGAATGTTCTTCATTTAGGGGAGCCGTGGGCAGTGCGGGGTCAGGAGGGAAAGAGATGGAGGGAAAAAAAAAACAAGCTATGGGGCTGAGCACAGATATCTCCAGTGTATTCAGAAATCAAAATAAGAGTTAAAATTCATAGCATGAAAACTTCGTGCATTCAAACGCTTCTGGAATCAGAAGTCAGATGAGCCTATTAAAAGACAGTACCCTGCAGCAAGGGCTGGCGGGGCGGGGGGTGATATCGAGGTGAAGGTTCCTGGTTCGAGCGCTCTCCCTCAACTCGCCGTGGCATCTCATGCATATCACTGAACATGCCTGGGCCTCCTGGTGGGCTATGGAAAAGGAGAATGGTTGACTGCATAAGGCTTCTTCTAACTCTACTATTTGAGGTTACTAACATTTTATAACAAAGTCCCATTTAAATCACTTGAAATTCTTTAGCAGTCAAACAGTACAATAGGCCCATTGTTGCTTAATATTAATTACTTGTCCTGAAGTGTGGCTTCGTAGGGTCGGAGCTTCACGTGTGTTCATTTGCAAACACGGGCCGGAGGTCAGGTGCAGAACTGGGCTGTTCCCTCTGTATCCATGAGATGGCTGTGGGATTTTTCAGTGCGCCTTTGATGGGCGAAAACTCATGCTATTGACACGCAGCGGCCCACACCTCACCTCGATGCTGACCATCACTGGACATTGGATAGTGAATGGATATGAGATAAGAGGAATAAGGCCATGACACAAGGCCAGTCTCCAGGGAGCAGGGACGTCCACAGGCCCTGTGGTAATACCCACGCTTGGCTGGAGGAGAAACACCGAAATACATGGTGATACATGGAAACTAGACTTTCAGTGGTGAGCACACTATAGCATTACAGATACTAAATTATAATGCTGTACACCCGACACTTACATGTTAACCAATGTTAGCACACGTTTAAAAAGAAGAAGAATCATTGATGGAGCAAGAACCCAAATTAATAACCTGTGAGGAGGAACTCTCTCCTCCGCCATAGTCATGAAGGGCTAAGATAGGAGCCGATCGGGGGGAGGCAGGCTGGGGTGTCTTCCAGTGTGAGTCCTGGACGAGCCAACAACATGAGCCATGAAACAGTGACTCTGACAAAGCCACGACCTGACACGCGGGCTCTCTCCACGGAGGCCTGCAGCCCTGCCCGGGAGCCGCCTCCGCCTGGGCTTGTTGACGCTGTCGGGGCTCCTGCACCCCAGCTGGGATCGTGCTTCTTCATCTAACACCCCGTCCCACTGACACTGGCATGTTCACTCATGCGAAGCAGTGTCCTTGCTTCTGGCGGCCTCAGTGCCCACAGTGTGCCGACGGCTCCGTGGTCCCTTAGTCTCAAAGGCGTGCTCAGTTCTCAGAGACACGCTTCCCATGTCTTCCCCCTCTCTTCCTTGGCTTTTTGGCAAAGTGTACGGAGGCCTTTCTGCCTGAAAACTCTGAGGAGCGAGACCGAGGTCACTCAGTTGTAAACTGGGATTTAGTTAATACAAGCCTGTGGAACCTATTAATTCAGGCTCCTAGAGCAATGCCCTCCACCAGTCCCACACATGCCGTAAATCCTCAGAGCAGCCACAGTAGAGATAGGGGTTCTCTCCCGGTCAACACCGGCTCATCGCAGGGCGTTGGCAGAGGACGCTGGTCTGCCGTACTGCGTGCCCCTCCCCGAGACACACTGAGAAGCGTGCCCCAGGAGTCTGGAGGGTGCCTGAGGACAGCAGCCCTTTCCTCCACCACTCAGAGCTGGCAAATCTCAGCCAGCGCCAGGAACCAGACTTGCAAAAGCACCAGCCTGGTGGTGGGGAAGGACTGCTCAGCCTCAGGAACCCTAAAGACAGCCCAGAGTGGGGGTGGGCCATTGGAACTCTGACTGCCAGGCTGTCTCCTCAAGGTGCCCACTGTCCTGTCCTCATTCACCTGCGAGCGGCCTCTGGACAAAGTGAGAGTTCCTCAGAAAGGGTTTGGAGAGAGGATGGGTCTCAACTATAGGAAACTTAATGGGCCCATGGAGAGAACTGCTCTATTTCCCTAAACAGGCCATCCAGGAATTATAAACAATTCTTGTTATTAATGCTTAGGAAGCCCGTTCACAGCTTGTTTCTGTCTGTATGAAGTAGTGTTTTAATCACAAGGGATTGAGTGCAGATTAATGCTTACCCTATCAGGGTAATGGTGTGTGTGTGTGTGTGTGTGCACGCGTGCATTGTGTTCCATTCCAGCACTCAGCGCGTGTTGTGTGATGCCACCCCGACCCCTGCCATGCATTGTGGAACATTCACATTTGCTTACTTGTTTGCTCTGTAATCCCGTAAATTCCAGTGACTCTTGAGACCTTCCCCACTTTATGTACCAGTCCTGAACACCTGCCCTTTGCTCCCGGCAGCCCTAGGACACAGACGATGTCCATGTTTCTTTGTGTGGTGTTTGGCCCATTGTTTCTCTACACTTCCTCATGGTCATCTTTTCCTCCTCGCAGACGGGAGACTTTTTCGGCGAGGTCGAGGGAGCTGTGATGCACAAACTGTTAACAATGGGCTCCTTTAAAAGGTAAGGCTTTTATGGTCCCTGCGCCCCCCGAGAAAGCTTGCCTAAATAAAATAAAACAAACCGAGGTCAAGGAAAGCACGCCCAGACCTGACCTGTGGCTGGTTCGTCCTTGTGCTCACGCTCCAGAAGGTCTCGCTGAAACCCGATGCCTCCTGCACGAGTGTTAAGAGTCTCAGAAACTCCGCTCACAATGAGTTTCCTGTTCACCCAGCACACGGTTTATTGGCGGCCAATATTGAAGCCGGAGCCTGCGCTGGGACACAATTAGATCAGTCCCCAGCACGTGACTGCAAAAAAAACGTAGGAAACATTTTCACCTGGTCAAGAAGGAGTACATTTTGTCCCCCATTGACCAACCAGAGGAGCTTGCTAGGAATCTGGAACTCAGGCTTGATGATAGAATGGTAGAAAATCAAGTGAAAGGTCTCAACACGTGCTCCCAGCTGGAGGTGAGTTTAGATCTGGTGCTAGAGGAAAGCGCAGATGGTGACAAAATCCACTGGTGGCGTGTACTGCTCAGCTGGGCCCTGAACGCTCTCGGGAACCCTGAGTGAGGCCTCCTCACAGTCCGGCCCGGGGATGGCCGGCCATGCTCTTGGGGGCACCAAAGCAGATGGGAAAAGCCATCACCCCAAGAGATCAGGATGCCAGGAATGTCCCCAGGAGTCCACCTGTCTCCCTTCCCTTGGCCTCCCAGGAAATGGCAGCCTTTGAGGCTGTGCTTTCCATGGGCATGTTTGATGCCTTTCATGTATAGTAGCAGGAAATGCAAGGAGGGACCTCAGCTCCCGTTGGCTGCTGGGAGAAGGACAGGCTCCCCGTGGACCACCCTCCGCACTGAATGGCCAGGAAGTGTTAGCTCAGGAAATCAGACCTTTAAGCCAGTCAACAAGCCCAGCTGAGCACCGTGCTGAAAGCAGGGAATTCAGACACGATGATCCAATTTTTGAGATTCCATCGCTTGTTTGTGCCAGAAGGAGGGAAAAAAGAAACGATATAAAAATTGGCGAATGTCCAGCTCTTGTCCAATCTCTGACACACCGTTCCCAGGCCGGCCAGGGGCAGACTGTTCTCCCGCTCGGTGCCTTCTCTAAAATCCAAGTGCAGTCTGGAACTTTTTGGCCAGGAGTCCTTGCACACTGACTTGCAAACCGCCGGGAGCTGGGCTGGTGTTGCTGCAGAGTTTTCCTGGACTTCTTAAAGCTTCCAGGGCAGCTTGGGGATGGCCTGCCACCCAGGGCACCCTGGTTTCCGATCGTTCTGTGGGCGTGTCCATTTGTGCCGAGTGTGCGTGCTTTCAGCTTGGGGGTGGGGAAGACAAAAGACGAAGAATAATCACACACGTGTTTCTCATCTGGAAGCATCTATTTCAACGTCTTTAACAAAATCTTTTTTTTTTTTCTTTCCCTCTTGGATATTTCTTTCTAAGTGTTTGGTGGGAGAAGGAAAGGTTGGAGAGTGGAAGTTTGAATTCCTAGTCTTCTCCTGAATGGGGGTGAAGTGTGGTCGGTGTGAACCTAGATCGTTCCTTCACCATGAGAGCAGCGAATGACTTTGAGAAAAGGGAAGGGCTGGGGACTTCTCTCAATTGTAAGGGCGACCACTCTCATCTGGGAGTTAGCCGAAGGCCTCCTGAACCTCTTTGAAGGGGCCCCTCCTGGGGCCAGGAGAGAAATGAGAGTTTGGGTTTAGGAGTCAGATGGCCCGGGTTCAAAGCCCGGCTCTGACCCTGACTGTTTGCATGACTTAGAGTAAGTCAAGTTAGCTCTCCAGGCTCTGGTTTCCTTACCAGGAAAATGGCGATGATAATACTAATTGCTTCCATGGGTTGCTGTCCGAGTTAATGAGATAATAATAAGCATCAAGTTCTTACACAGTGCCTGGCATATTTTAAGGGCTCAATAATTGCTAGCTGCTGCTGTGACCTTTGTTGGTGTGGATCTTTGCTCAGTCCTGGCTTGGCTCTGTCCTTGGCCCCAGGTGATGCTTCCTCTGCCTGTCTCACAGCAGGCTTCCCACAACACCTAGTGATGGGTTCCCGTGTCGGGGTCCTGCAGTCCCTGAAATGAGACATTCATGCCCTGCCCTTTCCAGTGTGCAGTGCTTCCTCACAGCACAGGCGGACAGTCCCTTCATCCGGAGATCTGTATTTCAGCAGCACTTAAAGGATGCAGCTTTGGGACAGAGGTCGTGTACCAGCTCCAACTGAGCCCCGCCCCCACTCCAAACCAGGACAGGTGGAGGCTGAGTTGCTCTGGTGACATGGCCGGGCCCAGATTAGGCTCAAGAATGGGTCCCTGAGTTGACCTTTTCATCTTAGCATCTTGATCAGGGCCAGGACGGCACAAAGTTTTTTATTTGATCTGCTTAGCCCCAGTCCTAAACAAACGGCTTGCACACACAAGAACCCTACAAGCCATCTTCTCCTGAGAGAGAGCTCAGAGGGAAGCACACCATCTCCCTTATCAACCTCCCTTTTGTAACCTCCCTGGTCCATCTTAGCTGCCTCTCCCTGATGCTTCCCGATGTGGCAGTGGACTTCCTCCCGGATTGTTGGGCCCCTTGCCTGGTGGCCTGATGGCCATGCTACCTGGCAGTGCCATCGGACGGGAAGGACACCCACGTCTGCCTCTGCAGCGCCATGTAGAAGGAAGGAGAGCCACTGGCTTGTGTGAACAGATGACCAGCTTGAGGGAGCAAGTGCAGGCAATCTGGGAGACAAGCGATCCCTCCTGGTCATTCAGCTGGGTCTGTGGTGTGACTCTGTCCACCCAGCGTGCATGTGACATAGCATCCAGAGGCCCGATAACATGCCAATCCCTTCAGCAGTGTGAAAGTAATGATCACCATGGCCAGCTTCCCTGAGCACCATCCAGGTGCCAGCCCTGGGTGGCACCCAAGACATCTTACTGCTTGCAAGTCTTTCCCACAACTCTGTGAGACAGGAATAAACAGGACCAGCTGCACAACCGATAGGGCACAGTGCAAAATGGACATGTGGGCCCCTCGTTCCAAAAGTGTCAAGAATTTCAAGACAGCCAGCAGAGCACTAAGCCAAGCACGGGGCCCTTCTAGGTGTGGGGTTCTGTGCAGTTACTTAGGCCATGTGCCCCTTTAGCCAGCCCTGAGTATACATATACCCATTTTATAGATCGAAATAATGAGGCTTGGACAGCTTAAGAACTTGCCCTCAGTCTCTGTAACAGAGCTAGATTCAAACATCAAATATCCTGCAGTCTGAGCACAGAGAGAATTTTCTAGCTTCTGCCCTTGATCTGGTTCTGTGTGAATCAGTGTCTGTGGCTTCCTTCAGCTCTGTTTGGGAAGTGAAGGGTGCTGAGGAAGGTGTTGTCTCAGCATGGTCTTATCTGGGACTTTCAGGATGGGAGGCCAGCGGAGTGATAAGATCACCCAGATCTCTTTCAGCTGAAGCTGACAAACCATTGAACCAAGCCGCACCCCCAGGCTTCACGTGTTTTCCCATGAGATACCGTATGCCTGGTCAGCTCTTTGTGTTTCCAACAGAGAGCTTCAAACCCTCCTCCATCCTTATCACGAAAGTCAGTGGACTCCCTGTGCAGACTCATTTTGAGTTTTTCATTTTTGCTGTTTCTCTTTTTCACTCATGTTCCTGTCTGGCGAGAGCCTTGCATCCGTGTTTCTCCGAATCCACGCGCTGCGGTTCCCTTCGCTGTCTTTGGCAGTGACACCCCGCCTCTGACAACTACTGAGAGAAAATCTAGTTACCTAGTTTCAAAATATTTTTACTGTAATTCATGTATCCCTCATTTCCTTGCCCCCAGTGATGCAAATTCAAGGTCAAAGATCCAGGGAAAGTGGGAAATGCGTGTAGCCGAGCGTGGGAGAGCATGCTAGGTTCCTGAGGGGGCCTCTGTGATACAGTGGACTTGAAATGAGACTTGGGGTAAGCACCAGAATCACCCCCATGTGGCCTTAGACAGATTCCTTAGCCTCCCTGAGCCTCAGTTTTTTTTTCATCACCAAAATGTGGACCTGGGGGGAGGGTGCTGAGAATCAACTAAAACAAGGTATGTGGAAACACTGTGCAAGTTTGGAAAGCTTTGTCAACAGGAGGTAAGACTGACTCTTGGATGACAGCTCCCAAAATCTGAGATTGTTTTTCCTCCATTTTATTTCTTACATCACTAATGACGCCCAGGAGGTGGTTACTGCACTGCAGTTACCTCCAGAGCACAGACGTCAGAGTGGACCTGTGGGCCTGGCGTCTGCTAGCATCTCCCGAATGCTTTCCAAACACACCTCTGCTGGGGCTGCACCCCCAGAGATCTGTGTCCAGTTCTTCTGGGGAGGAAGCCCAGGCACTGATACATTTCAAAAGAAGCCACGTGATTCCCATGTGCAGGCATGGTCAAGAAGTAACAAGTTGAAGGTACCCGGTTATCGATCTTCTAGATGCCGTCCACTTCGGAGCTGCCTGAACTTGGGCAACTTTAACTCACTAAATTCCAGTTGTCTCTGCAGCAAAATAGAACTGAAAGAATTATTCATATACCTGCAAATGAGGGTTAAATGGAATGATGCATGCTTTCAGCAAATGTTCTCATGGTTTTTGCTCAGGGGTCTTCCCTCGTTCTTTGCGTATCTAATTAAGCTTGAGGAAGGAAAGACCAATTGGGCACCCCTGGCCTTTGGCTTACAGAGAAACCGGCTGCTTGCTAGTAATTTGTTTTTACTTTGGGACCTACTGATGGTTCCTATTTCTCTTGGTTGTGTCTTTTCTGTCTTGTTTTATTTCATTTGTTTGTTTTATGTGCTGGTGCAACAGGCCTAGGTTTTAACCCCTACAGGGCCATTCATACGTTCCCTACGGGGCCTGGGGAATGTCCTCCTCACCTTGCCCCACACACATTCATTAATGGAGTTGACTTGTACAGAATTCCCTGTGGTGGCTCCTTCTGCTATTTAAATTGCCTTTCTAGGAAGGAGACACATCGGGTGGAATTAGTTTGGACCACTTCTACCCGTCTCTATAGGCTGGACCTGCCCAGACTCTGTGACAGCGGTGACTGAGAGCTTGCCCTGTCCTTGGTAATTACATTACAATTCAGCAAATGCCCTGGCCTTGGAGTCTAGAGAGTGTTAAAGGAGAAGTCTGTTATGTTTGGATGTCTGCTCTCCTTTAATGCCGACTGCCCTACTGATGTCTAATACTCAGCAACTCATGTAATGAATGTAATGGCTTCTTGGCTTCCTGTTGACCTGACCCGTCCACAGAAGTATGCTTTGTCAAAGGTGGCGTTGAAGGGAACAAGAAGACAGATTGGCTTGGACAACTGCGTTTCTGGGCCAACCCTTCTGGAGTGCAGGGACACGGAGATTTCCATGGACTACTCTTTAAACCCCTCACGCTGCCGCCCGAGGATGCTCGGCTACAGCAGAAACAGCTGCCCTCCGCTTCATCACAATTGCAGCGTGTCTGATTTATTGAATACTAACCACAGGCAAGCCATCATTCCAGGCATTTCCATGCATTGCCTCAATTAATCCCCATAACAACTCCGTGAAGTGACTGTCATTGTATCCACTTGACAGAAGCGGAATTGGAAGTGGAGGCTCCAGGCATTTCAGTAACTCGTCCAAGCTCATGCGCAGCAGTGAGGGAGGGAGATGGCGGTGTTTGAACTCGTGTCTGTTGGAGTCCAGATTCCAGACCATGGTCTGCTAATCACCACTTACCTTTCCCTAAATTGTAGCAGACTCTGTGTTTTCTGCAGAGATATGTATTCATATTCGGGCTTGTTTTGCTTCAGGAGACAGTGAAAGAAAGTTTCTCACTCAAATGTGGAGTAGTCCAAGGTATCCATTAGCAGCTGGTTCTACTAGAAATAATAGGAAGTTACAAAATAAAAAGGGGTTATAGAATATAGGCGCCTTTTTTCTCTTTTATGTGAAGACGGTCTGAAAATACTAATTTGGGGGCCTCGTATTGTCATCATGGATGTATGATTACATCTTTTTTCTCTACTTCCCTCCAAGTTGGCTTTTAAATTTAAGGTTCCTTCACGGTCCAAGACAGCTGCTGAGATCCAGCCATCACATCTGCAGTCTAGGATGGCAGAAGGAGAATTAAGGGTGGTCCAAAAGGCCAAGTAAAAGTATTAAAATTTATTTTAATAAATATATTTTACTTATTTATTAAGGTTGTATTAATTAAAGTATTTACTCCCATACAATACTTCTGCTTACTTACATGGCCTCATCTAGCTACATAGCATATTGAAAGGTCAGCGTTCAGAGCGGCAGAAGAGAAGAAGGGATACTGGGAAACTATGAGAGTCTGCCACAGCCAGCATACTCCAGTTTGCTTCAGGCCACGCCAGTCCTACAAATATTCCTGTGATATCCACTCTGAAAATCTTTCAGAGTTGGGGCTGTGTTCACAACTCCGAGTTCCCCCAGACCCACATGCCCAGCGTAGTCCTGAACACAAATGGCCATAGCCACCATCTCACTCATCTGTCCATGAGCCTGGGCGCAGGCAATGACCGCAGGATCACTCAGTGACACCGACTGGGTTTCACCCGTGATAATGGCAACACGGGCACTGCTAGGGACCGACGTTCCGGCCTCGGCGCGAGCCCACACCTCGCGGAGCGCAGCACAAGCCTTATTGATGCAGACGTGTCTTCATGAACTTGGCAGAGCCCGAGGAAGCTCCCCCAGCATCCAGGTTTACAGCCTCAAATGGGTTTTACATTAACTCATTCCCCAAGCAGAATTCAGCTGTTTCCTTCTATTTCTTACTCAAACAAAGAAGCGAACGAAATTCCATCTTTTCTATGTGGGATTAATTATGATTCCATTTTCCCCTTTAGTTGAACAAGTAAAGCTAATTTTCGTGGAAGAGGCAGGTGAGTGGGCAGATCAGCCGCCGGCTAGGTGCACCCCAAGGCACCCGTGCGTACTTGGACCCAGAATCTAGGTGGCTGAGGCTGGGAGAGCTCTGCTTCAAGAGGGGGTTCCGACCCCGGAGGCTCTGTGGGCTCTCCGGGCCATGCTTCTTCAGAGGACCCTCTCATCTTGGTTTGGGGCACTCACATTTGTTTCTCAAATCACTGCTGCCCTGGAGGTCTGCGATGGCACCTATCTCATTGGTGAGGGAAACGAGCGCCCATGTTCGTCTGCTCGGGCTGCCGTAAGGAAATACTGGGTTCTGGTGGCTGAGGCCCAATAATAAGGCGTCAGCAGATCTGGTTTCTCCTGCGGCCTCGGTCCTTGACTCTCAGATGGTCTTTATGTCCAAATTTCCTCTTCCTAGGGGACTCTGGTCAAATTGGAGTAGGACCCGCCCTAAGGGCCTCATTCTAACGTAATCACATCTTTTAAGGCCCTAATCTCCACATGCAGCCATGTTCTCAGGTATGGAGGTTAGAACTTCAGCCTAAAACTTCTGAGGGACACAGTTCAGCCCATAACGCATCCCTCAGTGTCCCCAGACTGGTACCCGGCCCTGGGAGGATGCGCGGGCTTCCAGGAGTCCCAGCTCCTGCCTGTAAGGCATTTGCAGTCCAATTGAGAGACGAGAAAACCAGCAAGTGAGAAATAATTAGCCAGCGGGGTGCATCCCTTTCTAAAAGTCATGGCTGTCTACCCTGGCTGCATGTTAGAACGCTTTGGGAAGTTTTAAAAAAACACACAACTAATACCAGGTCCCTAACCCTAACCAATGAAATCGTGGGGGAGGGGTGATGCTGGGCATCTGCATGTATATACCTGTTTCTGATGTTCCTCAGGTGACTCTAAAGGGCAGGCAGGGCTGAGGACCACTGCTGAAGGCCAACCAGTATGTTCGCCAGGGGCCAGTGTACATCCTACTTTCCAGGTTCCTCAGCTGAGACCTACCCCCAGGGGACCTGAGGGAGAAGGTTGTTCCGTGGGGGTCCATGCTTGAGAAGCAGTTTAAATGCACAGCTTTAAAGAACAAGAGACCTACATCGAAACCCCGGCCCCTCCACTTAGCAGTGCTAATAACCGTGGAGTGGTGACCTCACCTTCTGAGCCTTCGTGTCCCCTCCTAGGAAATGTAATCATGCCCCTGACATCGGAGAGAATGCCAACACTGCTGGCAGAAAGTAATTGATCGTCCTTAGTGTTGGTGCTTTTATTACTGGGCAAGACGCTGACGTGATCAGTATCTGCAGCTTTTTTTTAAATTTTAATTATTATCAGCACCTGTTGATGAAAAGCATTTGGTGCTGATAGACCCTCTGCTTAATCTATAGAATGAGTGAGACTTTTCTCAGGGCTCCCCTCCCAGGGTTCTGCACTGGACCCTGAGTGACCCCAACACTGTGTGCACTGGGCACCTGGCCAGGACAGCCACGTGAGCTAATTCTCTGCTAATGACAGGTGCTCAAACTAGATTGGTTTTAGTGGTTGCCCCTCGCAGCGTTCAAAGGCAGCGGGGCCAGGGTCACGTACCCGCGTCACCTCTGCTGTGAGACGTGCTCTGGTCATCTTCAAGAGCAGGGTGACCTCTGCAGGAAGCTGCTGTGGGACGACACAGTGATCGGTGCCCAAGGGGAGACGGCAGAGCACCTGTGGCTCTCCTGTTGGCACTCAGTGTGAAAGACGGGGCTCCCCACTTCCCTGGCTCTCTGAGAGGTGAAAGCCACTGAGGCTTCCCTGGCCCCAGCCTCTTTGTTAAGAATGTCCTGGGTTCCTGCCCCACGCCCTACCACTTGCAGGTTGACATCGGCCCCAGAGAACACATTTTACAGCTCAACAAAGAATACATATTTTTACATGCTACCCTGGTGAGTCACTTGCTTCTCATAATTTTAGACTCAGAATAGCTTAAATATGTCCCGCGGCGGGTCTCTTGTCAAGTGTCTCCCTGTCCCGCTGTTAGGGCTGTATTTGCAAACATCAAGCTGTTTCAAGATTGGTTTCCAGGTAACCATTTAGCCAAAGTGAGCGAATTCATTGAGTCATTACAGGTAAAGTACCTGGCCTCATGGGCACATAGTAGGTGTTTCATAAACGCTAGTCCCCACAGTTACTAACAAGCCTCAAGTAGCCGAGCTCGTGCCTTTGAAACTCAGCCTTCTAATTCTTAGAGGAAATATTTTTCTTGGTTGTGGTTTCGGTCTACTTGGAAAGAGCAGAATCAGCCAAGTGGCTTTAAACAAGTCCTAATGTCCTGGGCCTGTCACCTAAGGCTCTACCTGATACAGGAACACGTAGGCTGCCCGGGCTCCGCTCGTCTGGCTTCGAGTTTCTTCTTCAGAGACCGTATCTGCCTTCCGTCAAAGTTTCAAAGGAGCCCGGCTGGGGAGCCCAGCGATGCTAATGATAAGGTCTGGGGCTGCTGGGGATATCACGGGGATTCAGGCGTGTCATCTGTACGAGAGCTAACTCCTCCCGCCCAAGGCAGCAAAGCCGCTCCAATCTTGGGCTGGGCCCAATGCTCGGGGCTTATTGAGAGCCAAATGAAAGCAGGCAATTATCATGTTCTTGAACTGTAATCAGCCGAACAGGATACAGGTAGCCACAAAATGGAGCTGTTTAAAAGAGTAACAAAATCACTTCAAAAGGGCTAATAATCTGGAAGTCTCTCTTTCTGTAACATCTAGTTAGAGCGGAGTGTGGAGAAGGCCAGGAAGGCTGGCTCTGTGACCTCCTGGATGGCAGCGACATTCCAAAGAGACTCTGGGACGGGGACAGGGCTGAATTCTGAGCATTTCCTAGAATCTGTCCGAGCTGCTGCAGAGCAGAGTGGGGTGGGGACAGCTTGGCCCCATGGAGTGCTGGTTCGGCCACTGGTGAGGGATGTGAGCCCGAGCACATGGGTCGGGCTGGCTGCGGGTTGGTTTGCCTCTCCGAGAAGGGTTGATTAGAATCTACCTTGCAGGGCCATGTTTAGGAGAGTATCTTGCTCATGGTTGCTAAGCAGAGGTGGACAGATACTAGCTGTTGTTGCCATGGCCCTCAGCGAAGAAGCCCGTGGACAGAGCCCATCTCCTGGTAACTCCAGCGCAGCTTCTGAAGGCGCCCTGTCCCGCAGGAACGCGCGGATTTTACACCGTGTCATGTGTACCAGTGAGCTAAGAGAATTAGGAGGCCTGTCCGTCCTCCAGCCAGCTGGATAGAGCCTGAGTCAATTCCCATTGCATTAAACACCAACCCTATTAATTAATAAAGGCAATGAAAACCATACTCGTAAATCACAACAGCAGCCGCAGCCCTGCCCTCTGTTGAATGATCTCTCTGTATCATGCGCTGGGCTAATTGCAACACATATGTAACCTCAGTTAATCGTCACGACCACCCTGTAAGATGGCCATCATTCTCAGCATTTGATAGATGAGGAAACTGAGGCACCAAAAGGGTAAAAAAAATAAATAACTAAAAACAAACCAACAAAAAAACATTGTTATAAGTAAATGAGTTAGGATTTGAGCTCTGGTGTCAAAGTTGGCATTTTAGCCCGGCCGGTGTGGCTCAGTGGATTGAGCATCGTCCCGTGGACTGGGAGGTCCCAGTTCGATTCTCGGTCAGGGCATATGCCCGGGTTGTGGGCTCGATCTCCAGTAGGGGGCGTGCAGGAGGCAGCCGATCGATATATCTCTCTTACATCAATGTTTCTGTCTCTCTAAAAAAAATCAATAAAAACATATTTTAAAACAAACAAAAAAAAAAGTTGGCATTTTAACAATTAGGTCACACTTCTGCCAAATCCTAGAAAGCCCTCCAGGGCCCCCTGTAGAAATCCCCTGGATGAGTGTGCTAACTGACTGGCATGGTGGGCCAGGTAGGGACCAGCTGTAGTCGTCCATGTTGGTCCACAGTTGATCTGTGGCTGGATTCAGCGCTGTCGGTGATTTCTGTGAGCAGTTTGTCTGGGAACTTCCCCGAGCCAGATACTTGACTGGTCATTCGTTGCTAGCATGGCATTGAGCATGCTCCCATTAAGCATTGTATCATTTCGGAAAGGGATTCCTGTGGGGCGAACTCCTTGCAGTCACGTAGAAGTTCATGCAGCATTGCAGGGCTGCCGTGTCACCCGGCGGCTGCTATGCCACGAGCTCGGAAGCGGCTCTCCTTCAGGGTGCCCAGATCAGTGGGAAGGAGACCTGGGAGGAAGGATGGAGTGCACGTCTCTGGGAGAAGTGTTTGCTCCATCTAAAAGCTGTTAACTTGCTACCGGAAACTGCCATTATCCTTTACTTTGTAAAATTGTGGATGGGAAATGAAAATATCTGAAACAATGATAAAGTAGAGCTTCTGAGTATGGGTCATAATTGGGACAAAAGCTGTACTTTTATCACCAATGGAAAAAAAATGCCCATTTTCTTGTTTCATTAACTGCACTGTTTTCAAAAGTAAGAGTATGCTCACTATTGTGGTAGTGGCATGGGAATTACAACCAATGAGCCAGCCGGTTTCCAACAAGTCGTCAAAGTGCTGGGCGTATGTTGGTCCAGGCGTGTCTCCTAGTGCTTGAGAGAGAAGAGGATCCCGCTGTTCCTTAGTCCTAACTGGCTTCCCGGCTCTGCTCCACCTTGGAACTTGAGCAAAGTGGATTCCATCTGGGGCCCAGAGTCCAGTTCCGAGCAGCACATTCCCTGTGGAATATCCTGGTCCATGCACATCATCTTTGACAAATCAAAATGACTGTTCCATCAATGTGGGGGCTCCTCCTGTTCCACCCCCACAGGACCTTTATTCCTTTTATTCTTCTATTTCCAAGTGTTACAGACCAGAATGAACGTGTCCACCCAGCACCAGCAGAACCAAACACTGAACACTGAGAATTGCAGTGGAGAAAGATGGGCTATTTAATCAGGCATGGCACCACCCAGGAGAACGGGAAGCCTGAACTCCCCGATTTGGGGTTCAAAATGGGTTTTTAAGGGAATAGGGGCAAGTTTTATTTTATTTTTCTTTATTGATTTGAGAGAGAGAGGAAGGGAGAGAGAGAGAGAAACATCGATGAGAGACAACATTGATTGGCTACCTCCTGCATGCCCTCCACTGGGGATTTGGCCCACAACCTGGGCATGTGCCCTGATGGAGAATCGAACCAGCGACCTCTTGGTGCATGGGTCAATGCTCAACCACTGAGCCACACCGGCTGGGCATAGGGGCAAGTTTTAATTGGAGGAACGTGGAATTTGGCCATGTATGGTGAGGGGCATCAATAGGAGATCTTCCTAGACAGTGGACCCTCTGCTTCTGAAAGGGTTCGGTGTTCAAGTTCCAGTTATGCCCTGGTCCTTTGGTTCCTGGGAGGTGAGGCTGGGGGAGACTTGGGCTCTGGTGCAGCTGGAGGTCAAAGTTCTCACCTCTGTGCATGCTTTGGCTTGAAAAGTCTGTTGTCTCTGAAAAGCAACTCTGTATCTCATTAAACAGAATAGGACAATTTTGAGCTTGTTCTGGGGTTACACAAGAGCAACACAACTGTGTCTCCAGCCCTGGACTTTGCCATGTTTCTGGTGTGAGGACTGAAAAAATATGCCGTTCCCCCCACCTTCTATGTTCTTCCAGCTGGGCTAATCAGCAAAGTCACAGAGACAGATTAAAGGAGAAAATGTCCAAAGTTTATTACACAGGTGTACATTCAGGGGTCCATGAGAATATGACACGAAACACAATAGACAGTTGAGGTTTATATGCTATTCTGGACAAAGAAGAAGGGGACAGGGGATTCGAAGGGGAGGTAGGTAATTCACAGGAAGCCAAGAGAGAAAGAACACAAGACACATTTCTGCCAGACAACCCAGAAACAGGGAAACAGAGGTTCTCCCCTACAGAACAGGTGTTTGCATGGATCTTCCTGTGTACCACACTAGTTCACATAGGCTAAGGCGAGAATGCAAAGTACCCCCTTCCTAGAGCAGGCCTTTCCACCTGAATGCCCTTAGGCAGGAAAGGGGGAGGGCCAAAGGTTCTTTCTGAATCATTTATCTCTTAATAAACAGCTTAAAATCGATATCCCAAAAGGCACATTTGGGGAGTGGCAAAACCTTGGTCCCCTTCACTGACGTGTCATGCTTATTAGGCCTGCTTTTATTGATGTTCATCACTGCTACTTTTGATGGTAGTGTCAGTCACTGTCTGCCTTCCCGGGGCCCAGCATCATTTGTTCCTGTGTTTTCCCATTTAGTGAAGCTCTTTTCCATTCTTTCCTGTAGAATCACCCTTTATGACTACCAAGCCATGTGTAGGGCCAACAAGGAGAGCAGCGATGCCGCCCATGGTCTCCTGGATGTAAGTACAGCACCAGCCCCCAGAAAGCAGATGAACGTGTCTGTCTCCGAATGAGCAGATCTTTTCCTTCGGAGCAATGGAGTCGTCTTTTCAAAACCATGAACGTTTAAAACTATTTGCTAATTGTACTGGTTGAGCAAAGTCACTTCTGTTGAAACCCACATCCAGTGATTACAGGAATGACACACATCTAAAGTCTTTGATGGATTCACGCAGCAGCCCCCTTTTGATGGATAGGAAAGGGGAGGAGTTTGAGGATTCTCATATTCTTATATAAAAAGAGATTAACTGCTGTTATTTACTCCCAGTTTTAAAATATAATTTACAATGTGCAAGCAATGTAAGTTTGGCCACCAATAACTTGAAGAACACACATACAGAAACAAAAACAACAACAAAAATCCCCAGCGGATATGGATACTAATATAGTCCAGCATAGGTGTATAAACATAGCTCTTATATGTTATTATTCTGTAAATCCCAAAAATTAACCTAAAATTTGGTTTGAAACACAAAATTTAAGAGCCATTTTGGTTTTAAAATATAAATACACACCTTCTCATTTGCAGATGTCCAATTTTGCAAGGGGGTTATTTAAAAACTAAATATTTAACATGGTCCCCATACACTGAGGGCACAAGAAATGATTCGAAGCTAGAACATTTTTTGAGAGGCAACTAGGAACTAAGAACTGGGCATTTTGAAAACACTGCTTTTTAGTGAGCATCAACCTTTCTTTCTAAACTCAACTTCCCTAACCTTCCAATGACTATTCCCAGATTTAAAACGGTCCCAAGGTAGGTTTTCATCTAGGCTTAAAAGCTCAATAGCTTTACCATTCTAAATGATAATGTGCATTTAAATTTTTAATCCCATATTTACATAATCCATTTGTTTGCCCTACATTGAAAAGGTGTCTGGTGGCAAATGCTGGCATGTTCTTCTCCCTGGCCTCAGGGTGAGCTGTCCCCTGCCTGCCCCTCCCCACCTCCAAAGCCTCCTGTATCCCTTTCTTCCTCTGGGACTCACACTACCCAGGACCACTGAGATGTCACTCTCCATCATTGTAATGGCAACACCAAAGGACTACAAGGTTGCATTTGGTTTTAGGAAATAGTGAATAGTTCATATCCTTATCTGACCCTTATCCTGAGGCCCCTGCGATTCAGAAAACGCTGGGGAAATGCTCCTTCACCAGAGCCAGAGACCCAGTCTGAAATCTGAGTGGGCTGGGAGCAACCCAAGTAGATTTGTGTTGTTCTGTTTATTTACTTGTTGGCTTGAAATAGGGATGTTTTAAGAATGGTTAGTGGTATATAAATTGGTTCTTGTTTTATTTAAAGCTGGATAATCCACCCCGTCCCCCATTCCTAGATCTAGTCTTTATCATCAAAATGCTTAGAAGGTAGGATTAACCAGACCCCACTGAAGAAACCAGGATTTGGAATTTCAATTCTCTGATATCTAAATGCAACCACAAAGGATTCTGAGATTTCTCTGGACCTGCCATCTGGAGCCCAGGCTTTGCCCATGTCTTTGCCTGTCTTTCAGATCTGCCCACCACGCGCATATCTGACATACCTAGGTACAAAGAACTGACTGAGGGGGAGACTTGGTATTTTCCAGAATCCAGGAAATTGAATTATCCACATAGGAAATATCACAGAGTAAACAATCCAACTGCTTTTTTTAATTAAAATATTCTGAAATAAAGATTAGGCTGTCAATGCCTTCTTTTATAGAGTGAAAGGGATTTTCTGCAAGGATAAAATCACATGTTTATATGGTTATCATTTTTTCAAGTCCAAATATGTACGTGTGAGAAAAGGCAGCTTAAATCCTACATAATTCATGGGCGGCATTAAAATCAAGTGTACGCAATTTTTGCTTATTTCCATGAATGACACGTAGTGATGGCGAACAGGGAATCACCTCTCGGAGAAACAGCCTGTAAATTACCATTTGAAATTAGTTATGTGATTCTAGCCCCTCAGCATCAGGCTGCAAAATATTAGCCCCTAGAGGGTAAAGTTTTAAGCATCCTTTGCTGAACTCCCTTCTTCCTCCTGGAGATAACCCTGTATTAGATCATGTTTATTTTACTTGTAAATCACATCTCACTACAGGGGAGTTCAAAGTTTTAAAATGTTAGTTTTGGGTTACAGTATCCAACCATTTTCTTCTTTTAGCTGGAGCTTCACTGGTTTTTAATATGATATCAATCTCTCTTAAAGAATAACATTGTCTTTATGTAAAGCCTTAAGTTAAACTGCAAATTCTGTGTGCGATACACTTTTTTTGAATGACCTGGATTCTTCTCTTCAGCCTTATAATGCCTTCCTTGCTGCAGCAAAATGGATAATGACAGAACTAGTCTTGTAAGTACAATGGCTACACTTATGTAAAAATATGGTTGCTTTTCTTGTGTATTATTAAGTGAATGGGAGACTCTCCTTCGTGCGTTCAACGACATCAGATTCATAATACTCTGAGATAATCTCATTGAAAACCTCAAAATATTGAAAGTGGAGATCAAAGATGATCTATTCGTTATTCATGGTCACTGCTTATGCCCTTATGTCATTGCTTAGCAGACTAACAGCTTGCAATACACACACCAAATTTATTTATTGTGGTTACTGTTAAATTTAACATAGATGTCTGGCTGTTTTTCATGCAGCCTGGGTGGGCTGTGGTCAGAAGAACAAATTACCAGGGCTGTCCACGGTGCTACTTGGGATGCTACATGTACAGGGGTGGGGCCTGTGCAGTCAGGGGCCACAGGCTGGGGCTTTTCTCAGGTGTGATTTAATTGTTTACCCTGTCAAATTTCGGTCCTGTTTGGAGGGCGCTGGATGCATTTGTGACCTAGGTCACATTGGAATGGCACAGAGATGAAAGGCTGGCCTTGCAGATGAGATATTGGACACATTACAGAAACACCGCACCAGACAGAAAGCGGAATTCCACGGATGGCGTGGAAGCCATTCCCTCAAAGCTGCACCAAACTCTCGCGTTCTTACTTTCCCCACTAAGGTTCCAGTTCGGTGGATTGAGGGCAGATTTCTTGCCATTTGATGAACAGATGTTGTCTTCTCTAGTGCTTTAATGTAACCTCTATTAATTTAACAATTTATAAATTCAAGTGAGGAGTAGGTTCCGCGTGTACACAAGAAACAGAAAACACAGTAACAGATAACAGTGGGATTTTGATTGAGAGTGAGTTGCTAGAGATAGTCACCGTGTGCCTGGAAAAGAAATGGCTGCATTTTGGTCTGTCTCCATTCATCTGGAGGAAGACTTATATTACTTTTGCGTTCTTTTTGAGCAATTGAGGAATTTTGATTTTTTGAAGTCGCACTGTGGTCTAATCTCATAAAGAGAAGTCTGTCCCATCCGCCCCGACACACACACCGGTCGTACACGTGGCTGAACAAGCTTGCATTGCGGCATAACTTCTGAAATCTTCCTTTATTACTGCAGATTGTAGTCTAGTAGAGAATATTCTATTTGCATTTCTGAACCTAGGCAGGGAAGCCCTTTAGAAGTTGACTTTTTACTGTGGACTCAGACTATAACTGGAAACTGTTTCTGCCTATAAAGCAGAATGTTTCTCCCTGAGTCTCGGTAAACCTGATTTCAGGGTTTGGTTGGCATTGGTGATAAAATCGCCTTTCACAAATAAGCTGAAGCCCGGGAAAGTTCAGTTGGTATTTCCAGGCTGAGATGCTATTCTTTCAGACAAGGTGAGCAGTGCTGAGTAACACGATGCCACTGTTCCAGTCAGGTGTGGATGACCAAGTAACGTCGGGCTTTTCTGTCCCCTTTAGGTTCCTGGTGGAATTTAACCTCTGCAGTTGGTGGCACTCAGATATGACAGCTAAAGGTAAGCAGCAGCTGGCTTCTGTTTCCTAGTTCAGAGTGACAAACCCTGGGATTGCTGGCAACTTTTCATCAGGGATGTACTCACGTAAAACTACTCAGCACAAAGGGATGTTTTCAGCTCTCTCAGAAAGGCACCCTTTGTGCTGAGGGGAGCACCGTCCAGTCTGACAAAAGTGCCGCAGCCTCAGCCCATGGTGAACGTACACTCCGACCTGTTTCCTTAACGAAGGCTCTGAGGTCACACGTCGCGCAGGCGAAGTCTTCACGAAGTGCGTGGACAGTGCTAACATCCAAGGGAGACGGACACATTGCCTTCTCAGGCTGAAGGAAGAGATAACTAGTCTGTTTTGTTTTGTTTATAATTACCCTCATAAAATATAAATCTAACCATTACTTTTCCTGCTCCCAAACCTTCGATGACTTCAGCAGTAGTTAGTAGAAGCTCTTAGAGGTGCGTTGTGGAGTTAGGTCAGGAAGGACTTGAGTCCTGCCTCCAAGGTTGACCTTTGGCAAGTCAGCTGATGTGGGCGAGGCTCAGTATCCCCACAGTAAGAAAAATAGGAAAATAATACAATAATATCTATCTCCTATTATTTGTGCGTGTGTGTGTGTCTAATGGTGAGATACATCATGTTATATACTGAGCACAGAGACTGGAATATAGTAAACTTTTAAAACATGACAGTTGTAATTAATTCGTAGTAATGGGGACGACAGTGTTGACAGCGATGACTACTGAGTCCCCTCCAGAACGAATGCTCTTCAGTGCAGTTGTCTCCCAGTCATCTCTCCGCCTGTCTAGTTACTGGCTGTTTCTCAGATACACTCTGCTCTTCCCTTTGTGTATTCACTTATCTTGATTGTTTTTACCTGGGAAGCCAGGCATGCGCTAGCTGCTACCATTATCGTTATTTTAAATGATCTGCCGTGTAAAGGGAGAGATCAGTAACATATCAGCATTCCCCCAGCTGCTGGATGTCTTTCCGTCTGACATTGCCTCTCCCTTCCTTAAGAACCCGGCAGCGAGGATTCCCTCGGTCTTCCCAGGAAGAGGGAGCAATTGCCCTCGCTTCTGTCCCCGTCTGCTCACACTTCCCAGCTCTTCCGCACCATCACTGCCTCAGTTTGTTTGTTCGTGTCACACTAACCTAGAATTTCTTAGTGGCAGGAGCTATGCATGAGCCGTTGTTATTCCTCAGCACCCAGCAGGTGCTTGGTGCTTCGTTGGTGCTCCATCTTTGCTTACTGCATACCCTATTTTATTTTTTGCCAGGTATGACCATTATAGTCACTGTCATCATCGTTTTGTAACTTACACCTAGGCCCATTTTGCCCAAATTCAGGAGCTCACTACTTTCCTGTTGGGATATGCGATGCAGCAGTGTGTGCAGAGTTCTAAGCATGTGTACGCCAGCATGGAGTGGCCTCTGGTAACTGATCGCGACCCAAGTGTGTTCACGTGGCTCTGTCCTGAGAAGCTGACCGCCCAGTGGACCAGGCCCACGCGCTCTGCTTACATACACACACACACACTGTCCGGTGACCCTCCAGGCGTGGGCCTGATCCTCGCCCCTTCCTGCTGGGTTGGTACCATCTTCGAATCACAGCCAGTGCCCCTAATCCCACTTCCGGAAACCCAGCCTAAGGAAGTAAACTGAGATGCCAACAAGGGATTCTGTGTAGGGTGAATTTATGATTGCAAATGCCGGTACTCTTTAAAAGATGAACAATAGGGCCCTGGCCGGTTTGGCTCAGCGGTTAGAGTGTCGGCCCACGGACCAGAGAGTCCCGGGTTCGGTTCCCGCTAAGGGCACGTACCTCGGTTGCAGTTTGTCCCCGGCCCCGGTTGGGGTCATGTGGGTGGCAGCCATTCGATGTGTCTCTCTCACGTCGATGTTTCTCTCTCTCTCTTCCTCCCTCTCTCCCTCCCGCTCTATCTGAAGATAAAAAAATAAATAAATAAAATAAAATAAAAGATGAACAATAGGGACACTGGAATATAAATTAGAGCCCGTCCACAGACATAGACAACTTCTTAAGAGATTCTGTTTCTGAAAACTTCTTACCAGGTTAAAAAATGCTCGCAATATAACAAGAAAACAATATGCAAAACTGTATATAGCCCTAAAAAGCATTCAATGGTGGGAGAGGCGAGTGTAGCATTAAATAGAACCAGCAATCCGTATGCCAATGGCGAGTCAGTGAGCAGAGACCAAAATATGAATTAGGAAGAGAAGACTATCATATACCCCAAAGGAAAGTGTATCTGTGGCATGAACCCGCTTTTATTTAAAATGATGTATTATTTGGCAAAGAGAGATGAGAAGGTACCTACTAAATGGGTGCTTGTTATCTTTTTATTTATTTTTAATTTTCTTATTTGACAAGCTTTTCCACAATTTCACTATTAGTGGTAAAAAATCAACATAAATAAGATTAAAAGAGAGCAAAGGAAGATCAATAGAAGCTGAGAAAATGGACTGCAAGTTGGTTAAATGGCAGCTGTCTCTGGAGCACGGGAGCCCAGGGACCAGTCACCACCCCTCACGGTCAGGCTCTGGGAGGCAGTTTCCCTAGAGATGAAGGGCCTGGTTTCAGAGACAGGCAGCCTTCCCCTGCCACTGACAGCTGTGAGGTTCTGGGTAAATCATTTGGTCTCTTTAGGCTTTGATTTCCTCACTGGTCAACAGACAGCAGTAGACATAATGTGTTTGTGGGAGAGGGGGTGATGGTGTATGCGAGAATGGCAGGTGCGTGGTGGGCTGTGCTCCCGTTCCTGGGATGGTGAGTTCTTTGGCTAACGGGCCTGGCTGTTAGGAGTGTGCTTAGTGCTCAGGGCAGGGGCTGGTTGTCTTCTGCGGTTTACTTTTGGGCTTTCCTCCACAAACCACGTGCCTGCCTGTCCCTGGCCGAGGGGCTTCGATGGCAAGCATGAGGATGCTCCCCGTCTTCATGCCAACCTCCATTCCCACTTCTCCGTTCCTCCCCTGGGCCTGCTTTCCTTCCCCACACCTGCCACCACAGGCATCGGCCCATGCTCCGGTTCTGTTCCTTCAAATCTGACAATTAGTTTTTGAGACTCTTTTGAGTACCTGTGATCACAGTCACTGTGATCTTTACCTAAGCCAGTAGTTTTCTCCTTGGGAGGGATTTTGCCTCCCATGGGTCATTGCAACATCTGGAGACATTTTTGATTGTCACACTGAGGATGGAGTTGCTATTGACATCAAGTATAGAGGTCAGGGATGCCACTAAACATCTCCTACAACACCCAGCTGCTAACAAAGAATTATCTAATTCAAAATGTCAGTAGAGTAGTCCCCCCTTACCTGCAGGGGATATATTCCAAGACCCCCAATGAATGCCTGAAACCACGATATTTCCAAACCCTACCCATACTATGTTTTTCCTATACATACATACCCAGGGTAAAGTTTCATGTCTACATTAGGCACATTAAGAGATGAAGAACAATAACTAACAATAATGTAGAACAACTATAACAATATACTGTAATAAAAACTATGCGAGTGTGGTCTCTCGGATACCCAAACTGGCTACGGAGTGGCTCAGGGCTGCAGCCTGTCCAGCGTCCTACGTCTGACAGAGGGATGATTCACGTCTCAGGCAAGAAGAAGCGGACGGTGTGAGAGTTCATGGCGCTGCTCGGAACACTGTGCGATTTAAAACGTATGAATTGTTTATCCCTGGAATTTTTCGTTGAATATTTTCCGACTGCAGTTGACCGAGGGTAACTGAAACCACAGAAAGTGGGTCCGCAGATCAGGGGGAAACCACTGTGTTGCTATGCTGAGAAACCCTAGTGTAGACCAAGGGATGTCGGGTGGGGGACCAAGGGCTTTGCACTCATGATGGTGACAGACACTTATCCAGGTTCCCATTCGGAAACTTCACATCCCCTCTCCCCTGCTTCCCTGTGCACCAGGACTGACAGTGGGCAACGTTGGCTCCGAGGACTACAGCGATACTGCAGTTCTGTTTCTGTTTTAGGTGGTTTATAGAAAGATCCTTAGTAGATAATTCCCAGTTCTCTCAGTCCATTGCCACACTGCGGGATCTTTTCCCGCAGACTCTAGATAAGACCTTGTCCGAGAGCTCCATCATTGACACGTGGTGCGCCCATAGTCAGTGCTTCTCCATTTCCAGAGCGCTGGCCCTGAATTATCTTCAGGTCCCTTCCACGTACCTGAGAGCTGGGGACTGCTGGACTCTGTCACCGAGCCTTTCTGAGGCCCCTGAGGCAGATAGCTAACAGATAATGGGCTCAGACCCAAACCAAGAGCTGCCGCCTCAGCTGGACAGTGGTGAGAGCCAGCCGGCCACCTCGGCTGCTGCGCCTGGGCCGTCCCATTCAGGCCCAAAGCCCTCTGCTGGGCGTGGCTGTGACTTTTCCATTTCACAATTGAAGAAACAGAGTAAACCCATCTGTGGGGCTGCTAGCGTACAGATACCTTTGTTAAATAAATATAACTCTAAGACCCGGTGTCAGCAGAGAAAGTTCCACGCAGCATAACTACAGTGCCTTGCAAGGCCTCTTCGTTCTAAATGTGCTATTCCCTCATGAGCTAAAGACCCTGCGCTGAGACATACATCTTTGTTTCGCTAAAAATGGAATCCATAATTACACTGTTTATCTGCTTCATTTCCTTAATGAGGGGGACTGTGGCCGCCCATTTCTGCTGGAGCATCACAAAGGTATCATTTTGGCAAAGCTGCACAAGGAGAACGGGGCTGGCCGGCACCCGGTTATGAATGAGGGTGCATTCACAGAGACAAAGGAAGAGGCAAGCCTTTCAAACGGCAACTCTATTCATCCCCAGTTGTCTGCACATAATTACTGTGAACCCAAGTCAGTTATTCTATCAGGGACATTTGTTGCTAAGGGAAAATTAAAGATATTCAATTGTGTGGGTGCTTCATTGTGAGTGAGTGATGGGTCGTGGCGGCCTCAGCTACAGGCGTCCAGGGTGCGTGGGGTGGGAGGGAGAGGGGTGATGGCAGCGTGTGGTAGGCTCCAGGCTGCGGCCATGTGTGTATCTGGGCACCACCACTCCCAGCAGTGTGACTTGGGCAAGCATCTTCATCTGTCTGAGCTCTGGGTTCTTCACCTTTAAACAGGTGCAGCAGGGCTCACTGCATGATGGCGAGGGTTCCACGCATGCAAAGGGCCTCCGTGGTGTTTGGCACATAGGAAGCTCTTAGGGAGTGTTGGCCGTGAAGGTGGCAGTGGTTTTGCTGTTTAAGTAATGATCGTGACGTGTAGTCACTCTGTAGAACTCAGGGCAGGTATGTCTGCTTTCTGAGCTCCGGTTCTCCCTTCTGGAAGAAGAAAGAACCAACCTACTGAGCTCCCCCTTTGTAAGAAAAGGAGTCTAAATGCCTCAGAGTTAAAATAGTACTCATTACGTTGTTGGAGGCCTGAGCTATTGGTTTGCCATTTCATAGGTAGGTAGTAAAGACTGGCAAATATATGTGGTGTTTTCCAAAGTATTCCAGGCAAAGAAAGATCTTCGTAATAAACCATGTTATTCAGATTAAACGTGGCTGTGGTTTTATATGATAATTCGTGTGTTTTCCCAGAGCACATCAAGCAGCGTCCCGCCAATCTATAGTCATGCTGCAAATAGACTCAACGGTTTATCACCATATACGTTGGGGTGCCCTACAGTTGTCAAAGGAACAAACATTTCATCTCCAGGAAGGATCAGAGCCAAATGAGTCTGGCCATTGAACTTGTTGGACTCATTCCCTTGTAACTGGGCCCAGACAATTAGAATTAGAGATGGTGCAATTATCGGGCTTATTTAAATCTCGTGCGCTGCCTAGCTCAGCCTGCCCCGAAGACCTTTCTTCCTTTCGTTCACTGGCCAAACTTCACAGAGCAGTTAAATATATACGTGCTGGAGCCAGACAGCCCAAGTTCAAAGTCTGGCTCAGCTACACACTTCACTGGATGAATTTGGACAATTTTCTCAGTCCGCTCCTCTATTCACTAATCTGCAAGAGAGAGATAACGATTGTTTCTACCTCACAGTGTGTGTCTTTTATTCTGTCTTGTCTTACTGCTGAAGGAATGCATCTATGTAAAGCAGAACGTCACCTGGCACAGAGTAGTTTCTTAATAAATGCTGCTGCTTCCATCACTAGGTCCTCAGGTGCCATCTGCATGCTTGTGTCCCCCGCTTGTAATCTGGGCTATTGTTTCCTTCGTCTTTATTTCACTTTACGGGACTCATTTCTTGACATTTCAATAATGGAATTATTGAAATAGAAAGTCAGTATCACTTGCCATACAGAGAAAAGAACTGTGAAAATACGAACCAGAAAAATAAAAAAATGTGTCGCCAAATTGTAGCTACTCTTTACTTTGCCCTCCCAAGGGAAAGAGAGGGAAGAGCAAACGCAGGGAAGAGGAAGACACTCCCAGGCATCAAACAAAGAGGCCCTCTGACCAAATCCAAGGCGTTGACAAGGACCTGGGAAGGGAATGACGTTCCCACCAAGGGCCTCGCTGTGTTGTCACTGTGGGGCTCGGGCCACCTAAACGGCCTTGTCTTCCACCTGAAGGCAGGCAGTTGGCCACTGGGGACTGAGATCCTCACATTTCTGTTGTCAGTTGTATTCAGGAGAATTATTCATTATTCAGCAAGCATGTAATGACGGTCTCTGAGCTGGCACTGCAGGGCACAGGGGGACACACAGTGTCGGGTCCTGGCCCTTGGGGATTTGACAGCTGCCGGCACTGTACCTTCAGTGGAGTCAGGAGTCAGGGAGGCCGCCATCTGCTTGCCTTTTGTAGCCAATGGGTTCAATGGAATAACATGGGCAGAAGTCCTGGTGGCAGTAAGCACGGGCACTGAGCATGCCCAGTGTGCCAGGCATCATGGTTTGATACTCAACCACGTGAGGTTGGTATTGTTATACCCATTTTGCAGATGAGGACACAAAGGTGTAGAGAGATTAAAAACTCATCTGCGATCACACAGCCATGGCAGAATACCCAACCCCCAGAGTTTGTGTTCTTAGCTACTATGCAAGGAGCCCAACTCCTGGCCTGTGGCTGTAACACCAGCTAGCATTTCACAAAGGTTGTGTGTGTCCACACATGTCCGTGAAAGTGGCACGGGTGCCACTCTGCTGAGACGATCGTGCTTTAGTTCATTTGTTCCCAGAACGACCCCGCGAGTTAGCATGGGCATCTCCGCCTACTGTCAGTGACCAGTTCCTGCAGATCACATGTTCTGCATTTAAGAAAAGCTGATTGTTAGTCTACTTCCTTTTGTTTTAAATAGGAAAATATTACAGCGCACCGCACTTCAATCACGAACACCGAATTAATTTCCTCAAAATAATTAAAGCTCGGTGAAAAGCCTATGTTATAAAAAAGCAACCGCATCAGGATATAAATGCTTAGAGTGTAGCTTCCTGATCACCCGACAATTATCTCATTGTTACCGAACAATTGTTCCGAGCTCAGTAACCCCGCGGCGGCTCACTCGGTGCCAGAAGACTCTCGGGTGGACACTCCACAAATCATCCACCCTGGCTCTGATATCCAGCCAGAGTGTTTTGAATATAACATGAGACTTTGTCCACATATCATTTTCTTTTCTTTTTTAAATCCTCACTGGACGATATTTTTCTATTTATATTCAGATAGAATGGGAGGGAGGGAGAGAGAGGGAGAGAGAGAAAAACATTGACCTGAGAGGGACATATCAACTGGTTGCTCCTGCACAACCCCCACCAGGGCCAGGGACGAACCACAACCAAGGTACGTGCCCTTGACTGGAATCGAACCCACGCCTCAGTGGTCCACAGCTGATGCTCTGACCAATGAGCCAAACCAGCCAGGGCACACACATCATTTTCTTAAAACCCTATTGAGTTTTGCAATTGTAAGTGTAAATTATATATATCAATATGACCTATATTATAAATAATATATATTTATAAACACATGTTTATATTTTATATAAACATCAGCCAAAAACATTGATCAGAGTTTGGGTGCTGGAAACCTGTAGGCATTCTACTGGGACAATGTTAAGGAGAAGACTTCCAGTGAAGATACCGTGTACTTCTGCCAACTCCATTTCACAGATGAGAATCTGAGGATTAGCTAGAAGCAATGGAGCAGGGATTTGCACTCCAAACGTCTCTGACTTCAGAGCCTTCAGCCTTAACCGTGTGTGTGTGTGTGTGTGTGTGTGTGTGTGTGTGTGTGTATTTAAATTTTCAATTACATTTGACATAGAATATTATATTAGCTTCAGGTGTACAACCCTGTAATTAGACATTTATATAATGTATGAGGTGATCACTCTGATAAATCTAGTACCCATCCGACACCATATATAGTAATTACAATATCATTGACCATATTTCCTAGGCTGTACTTTACATCCCATGACTATTCTGTAACTACCATTTGTACTTCTAAATTCCTTCACCTTTTTCACCCATCCTCCCAACCCCCCATCCCTCTCTGGCAAAATGTTTTCTGTATCTACGAGTCTCTTTCTATTCTGCGTATTCATTTATTTTGTTTTTCAGGTTCCACATAAGTAAAATCATCTGGCAGTTGTCTGTCTTATTTCACTTCCCATAGTACCTTCTAGGTCCATCCTTGTTATTGCAGATGGCAAGATTTCATTCTTTTTTATGGCTGAATCATATTCCACTGTATATATACACCACTTCTTCTTTATCCATTCATCTACTGATGGACACTCAGGCTGCTTCCACAGCTTGGCTATTGTAAATTCTGTCATCCTCATTTTAATGTCACAATGGCTTCCCTCGAATGCTAGCACTGTCTCTCTTATTTACGATTACTGCTGTTATTATCAACTGACACTTGTGTAGCGTTCATGATGTTCCAGGTACTGTGCTAACCACTCCACATGTATTACTTATCTACTTCTCACATCAGCCTCTGATAGGAGACCTATATTCTCCTCGACATACAAATTAAAACAATTGAGACTTAGAGAGGTTTGGGAACTTGCCCACTGGATATAACTTGCTTAGATAATTTAATCAACCACACGCCTTCACCAAGTGCCTGCTCCATAGCCGTTCACATACCGGGTTATCTAGTGCTGTCTCACTGGACGAGGAACTTCATAATATAGGATTAGGCTCGTGGCTTTGGTTCAAAGGCATTACGTATTTTACTAGTCCATATTTCAATTTTGTTTCTCCAATAAAACCATGCAATTGTATCATGACCTTTGTCTCACCCTAAATAATATGGTGTAACTTATATTTTATACTTTTATTTAGATATACATATGTGTTTGTTGCTAAGTTCAAGTAAGTCTGAGGTCAGAGACCCGGTGACTGATGTCGTCCCAGAAAGTAGAATTCCTACGCTGCACAAAGGGTTGCCGATCAAGCCCGCACAACTGCTTGAGGAATTATAGCTCACAGAGTTGCTTGGCAGATGGAATCAACTGGACTAATTAGAAAATAATGCATTATGCTGTGCCTAGAAAAATCACAGAGCAGCAGAGCTGCGTTCTGAGTTCCTGCGGGCTACCAGTCGCAATCAAGTCCATGCCTTGCATTTGTTATCTTTTGTTTTTTCTTTTCTTTTCCCCTTATCCCTACAGCCCAGAAATTGAAACAGACCCTGGAGCCTTGTGATACTGAATATCCAGCATTCGTCTCTGAACGCACCATCAAGGAAACCTCAGGGAACATTGCTTGTGAAGACTGTTCCAAGTAAGCCCCCGCCTCCCTGCTCAGTGAGAGCTTCCCCAGAGGGGCCCTGTGGCACCTGCGTGGGATCCCGGGAGAGACGGACCCGTGGCTGCCCTCTTGTGTGAGGGAGGAGTGCCATCAGCTCGGAGGAAACGCCACTTGGCCTTGTTAGAGAAATCACGTAGGGTTTGGGAAGCATTCAGATGCATTAGGACGCACCCTGGGACAGGGGAGATTTTTAGTTTTGTTTGTTGGTGGTTGGAAGACGTCCTCGTCTCGGTGTTTCCCCAACCGAAAGCGAGCAATTCCAGCTACCTGTTCCCTGAAAGCAGCGAATCTTCAGATTCACTGAAGGCTGGTGTACTGAAAATGGTTGTTTCATATTCGTTTCCCTGATTATTCATGCGGGTGGGCCTTTTTACAAACAAACAGAAGAACAAAACGGTTTTATAGGTCATTTGGGGTTCCTGACCTTTTCATTCCTGTGTTCCTATTGGCAGTTCTCTGTTGGGTGGTGGATCTATTCATACTGATTTGGGTGTTCTTTCTATGTTTTGGGTACAATTTTTTTTTTTATCCTCACCCAAGGACATTTTTCCATTTTTTGTTCAGATAGAGTGGGAGGGAGAGAGAGGAAGAGACAGAGAGAGAGAAACATTGACGTGAAAGGGACATATCGAGTGGCTGCCTCCCACATGACCCAACCAGGGCCGGGGACAAACTGGAACCGAGGTACATGCCCTTAGCGGGAACCGAACCCAAGTCTCTCTGGACCGCAAGCCGATGCTCTAACCACTGAGCCAAACCGGCCAGGGCTTGGGTACAGTTTTTTTGCAGTTGTATGATTTGTATACGTGTCTTCTTATTCCTGGGTCTGCCTCTTCACACTCATGGATGTCCTTGGATGCACAGAGATTTTCTTTCACTTTTATTTTAATGTAGTCTAATTTATTCTTTCTCTTATGATTTGCGCATTTTGTACCTTGCTTAAGAGATGGAGTCTCTGCCCTAGTGTGATAATGATATTCTCATGCGTTTTTATTCTGACTGCCTTAAAGGGCTGCCTTCACATTTAGGACTTTAATCCCCCTGGAGTGTGTGTGTGGGGGGGTGGGGGAGTGGGGCACAAGATAGAGTTCACTTTGGTCCTTTTCTATATAGCTGGCTTTTTATTTTTTATTTATTTATATTTTTTGTTAATCCTCACCCAAGGGTATTTTTCTATTGATTATTGGGAAAGCGGAAGGGAGAGAGGAAGAGAGAGAGAGAGAAACATCGATGTGAGAGAGACACATTAATTGGTTGCCTCCTACACAACCTCGACTAGGGCCAGGGATTGAACCTGCAACCCAGGTACGTGCCCTTGACGGGAATCAAACCCACAACCCTTTGGTCCACAGGCTGACACTCTAACCGCTGAGCCAAACCAGCCAGGGGCTATATAGTTGGCTTTTTAATCAGTACTTTTTATTGAATACTCTTTATTTTCCAATAGATTTATTGTAATACCTGTGCCATGGGCTGAGTTCCCATCTGCATGCAGATCTATTTCCAGGTTTGATGTTCCGTCAGTACCCTGTCTCTGTCATCACTACAGCTTTAGAATATGACCTGTTATTGAGAACAAATCCTTTCATTCTTCTTCTTCTAAGTCATCTTGGCTATTCTTGCCTCTTCACTCTTCCATATTAATTTTGGAATCAGCTTGCTAATTTCCATGACTTATGCTGGGGTTCTGATTAAAATTGCTGTAACTTATATATTAATTTGAAAATCGCTATCTTTTATGGTATTGGACCTTTCCCCTTATACACTAAGTATATCTATTTATTTACATATGTCTCTTTCTATGCCTTTCAATACAGTTTTATAATTTTATGTTAGATTTATACTTAGACAGCTTATAGTTTTTCTTGCTAGCATAAATATTATGTATTTAAAACGACTTTTCTAATTGGTAATTGCTAGCATGTGAGAACATCACTGATTTCTGTACATTGAGTATCTTATATCCAACAAATTGCTAAATGTTCTTTCAAATCTGATCGTTTGTGTATAGATTCTCTTGGGCTTTCAGCATAGAGAGTAATATTACTTGTGAAAATTTTTCTTCTAATCTTTGTGCTTAATTATTGTTTTGTGTTTTATTACCCCGGACTTCTAATACGTAGTTGAATAGAAACAATGAGAGTAGGCGACCATGTCTCATTCCTAATTTAAAGGAATTGCTCTCAATAATTCCACGTGAAGGATGATGTTTGCTCTAGGGTTTCTGAAGTTGTAGTAAAACATAAATAATATAAACTTTACCATTGTAACTATTTTTGAGTGTACAATTCAAGCGCATTAAGTGATTCGCATTGTTGTGCAACCACAACTATTATCCATTTCCCAAATCGCTGAAGGCTTTTGGTACTTAGCTGTTTATTAAGTTAACAAAAACCTCTTCAAGAGAGTTTGGTGCTGCTGTTGTTATTATTTGAAACTTGAATGGATGTTGAATTTCAAAAAAAAATTTCTACATACGTTACTAAAAGAATTTTAATTTTTAATATGCTGAGTTACATGGATATAATTTAAAATGTTTTTCCATCATGAAACATATATACCATACGTATCTTTAATAGTAGCTGAGTTGACTAACATGAAAACAGAGCTTTCTCACAATGGACTTTCATTGTCAGGGTTACAAAAAGCCAAGGTGTTCTTCAGGGTGCATTTGCTCACATTACATTGTGAGCTTCCGCATTTGTGCTCAAAAAGAAGAGCGGGCCCCCCCTTATTTTCTGACCTGTCATTGGCTTTGCTCTTACTGCTCATTTTGTTGTCACAGATTACTTGGAGAATTTTCCCTCTTTCTCCAGTATCTTAACATTTTGTAAGACTAAATTATCGTTTTCATGTAGGTTTGTAAAACTCATAATACTATCAGTGACTGATGGGTTTTTGTTTGTTTTGTGTGAGTAAATTGTCAGCTACTAAATTAGTTTCTTTAGTGGTTAGCTATCTCTTTGGAATTTCTATTTCTTTTTTAAATGACTTTGGTGATGATATTTCTTAGAACATTGCCCATTTTATCTCACTTTTCAAGGTTAGTGCATGCATTTGTTAATAGTATTTTTTTTCTGATTTAAAGTGCTACCTTATTGGTGATTTTGTCCCCATTTAAATCAATCCCTCTCCCTCTCTGCTCTCTGTCCTCTCCCTCCCTTTTCCCCTCTTCCCTCCTCTTCTCTCTCTCTCTCTCTCTCTCCCCCCCTAACTCAAGCTCCCATCCATGTTCGATGTGTCCTCCTTCCCCTCCATTCTGGCAGACATATGTTTGTTTGTTTCTTCTTTTCAAACAATAATCATTTAGTTTGTTTGAGTCTTTCTGTTGTTTCTTTGACTTCATATTTTATTTATTTTGCTTCTTATCTCTATTATTACCTTTCTTCTGTGTTTGGGGGGTTTAACTCTTTTTTTTTCCTTAACATTTTGTGTTTGCTGCTTACCTTTTTCTTCTTCATTCATATATATATATATATATATATATATATATATATACACACACACACACACACACATATATTTGTGTATATATATATATATGAACTTGTATATATATATGTGTGTGTGTATATATATATATATAAACTTTCTGTCTGCATTCCAGTTTATCTCCATAAATGTAATATATAGGGATTTCGTTATTATTTAACTCTAACAATTTTTAATTTTCACAGTTTTTTGACATACATTTTTAACTAGTGTTTTAAGATTTCCTAATATGTGGGGTTTGAGGCTTTTTGTTTTTGGTGTCTAATTAGTGACATTCTGGTCTATGTAACATGATTTTTAGTATGTGTGGATACTTGCTGTGTATTCTAGTACTTGTCCATGTATTTCTGAAAGCAAATTTCATTCTCTAATAGCTGGGTACAGGGATTAATATATTAATATGGCCCTGGCCGGTTTGGCTCAGCGGTTAGAGTGTCGGCCTGTGGTCCAGAGAGACCCGGGTTCGGTTCCTGCTTAGGGCACGTACCTCAGTTGCAGTTTGTCCCTGGCCCTGGTTGGGTCACACAGGTGGCAGCCACTTGATGTGTCCCTTTCATGTCGATGTTTCTCTCTCTCTCTCTTCCTCTCTCTCCCTCCCACTCTATCTGAACAAAAAATGGAAAAATGTCCTCGGGTGAGGATAAAAAAAAATATATATATATATATATATATATATATATATATATATATTAATATGGATCTATTGGCTCAAGTGTGTTATTGTGTTTCAAAGTTTTTTTTTAAGGGGTGTCTATTTTATTTTATTTTATTCATTATAATATTTTTTTCAATATTATATATATATATTAATATGGATCTATTGGCTCAAGTGTGTTATTGTGTTTCAAAGGTTTTTTTTAAGGGGTGTCTATTTTATTTTATTTTATTCATTATAATATTTTTTTCAATATTATATATATATATTAATATGGATCTATTGGCTCAAGTGTGTTATTGTGTTTCAAAGGTTTTTTTTAAGGGGTGTCTATTTTATTTTATTCATTATAATATTTTTTTCAATGACAGTTTACATTTACTATCATGAGGAGTGTCTGTTTTAGATGGCAATTCATCTCTTACCAGGCTTAGGTATTTTTCAACGCCTTCGTGACATTCAATGCACTTTGCTTTCTGTATTTTGAAGCTGTGTTACCATGGACACCTCTGTTCAGGATTCGTAGAGCTTTCTAATAAATCATCCTCTTTATCACTATGTAAAACCTTCTCTATGAAAGTGCTTTGTGCCGTAATGACTGTTTCCTTTGCTAGTAGCGGAGGCATAGTAGTTCTTTTGGTAACTTTTCCGAGGCATGTTCACCGCCGTTCCCTCCATTTTCAGTTCTGATTTGTCGTGTTGCATTGGGATTAGTCTTATAAATAGACTATAGCTGGATCTGAAATACCTCTGTCTATCATCCGTAGATTTAAGTTTGCATTTATTTCTATTTTCATTTTATATGTCCTCTATTCTTCATTCTTTTACTTTGCTTTCTTTCTTCTTCTTCTTTTTTTTTTTTGCCTTCTATCCTATTTATTGAATTTATTCCTTTTCTCCCCCTTACTAGTTTGTGAAGTATGCACTTTTCTTTTAGGAGTCACCTTAACTTTTAAAACATGTTTTAATTTGTCAGGATTTCTTTTCTCCTCCAGGACAAAAACCTAGAACACTCTAACTTAAATTACTAATCTCTCATCTCCTTCATGTACTATTTTCTGGCACTTTAGTTGTACTGTGTTTTTGAACCCACTATATATTCTATTATTGTTTTTCTGCCTATAGTATATAAAATGTTTACCAATTTGTTTACTCACTATTGCTTTTTTTTTCTTTTTTTTTTTAACCATTGCTTTTTTGTTTTACAGTATTTTGGAAGTTTTTTCAGGAATGATCTGGGAGTGGTAAATTCTCTCATTCTTTGTCTAAAACACTTGATTTCATAGGTACTCTGCAGGGATAATTTACCTTCATACTATCTAAATAAAAATGTTTTAAAGATATTATTCCATTGTCTTTTGCCTTTTAGCTTTGCACCTTTAAAAATAGTCTAGCTTTCTCCCCTCTCATGGCTTTTAAAGTGTTTACTCTCTCTTTAATGTTCTGAAGTTTCACTGAAGTATGTCTGGCTATAAATTTATTTCTGTTTGTTTAGCTACTTTATTCTGGATGATTTCCTTCAACTTATCTTAGAGTTCATTAATTTCCTTTTGATTGTGTCTAGTCTGCTGCTTAGAGAATGCACTGAGTTTTTAATATGGGTGTCTCTCCTTTTATTTCTAGAAGGTTTATTTGCTTTTTTAAACATCTGTGTAGTCTCTTATACAGAGTCTTGTTCTTACATTTTCTACCCCTCATTATAAAGGCCCTTAAGATGATTTTAGCAGTTTAAATTTGGGGGCACCGATCCTCTTGTTCCTTGTGTCTGCGTTCTTCAATGGCAGATTTTTGCCCACCTGTTTTGTCTTTTTTTTTTTTTTTTTTTACCGTAAGCTGATCTTTACTATTAATTATTTTTGTGGGAACGGAATAGAGCGTGAGTTTCTTTTCACCAAGGTTTATATTTGGGCTTCAATCATGTATCCTATTGGTATTGACTGTCTGGGAGTAATTGTTATGGAAGCTTTCATAGGAGTTTCTGCATCATATAATTATAGTAAATATTTTTCCCAGGCAGCATGTTTGATTTCTTATGCTAATATCAGAGTCCCAGACACCACTTAGCTATAAGTGTACAAGGTGGCTTTTAGCATCTTCTTTTGTAAGTTTTTTGTTTTGTTTTTTTGTATTGAAACATGCTTGTTTTGTTTTATTATTTCTTCCAGCATGTCTAAGTGTGCAGAGCAGAATGGCTTCATACTTGCCAGTCTGAGATGTCGTAGTTCACCAGCAAGCGTGGGGGTGCAGTGGGGTAGTGCAGGAGCGTGGAGTCAGGGAGTTCAGAGCGTGAGTCCTAACTCCAGCCTTGCAGACTGTGTGACCCGGAGCAAGAACCTAACGCTCTGGAACTCAGTTTCTCCTGGGTAATTTGGGGGATAATAATAGTAAGCATTTCATAGGCTTGTTGTAAGAATTAAGTGGGAAAATTTATGTTGTGAGTTTAGCATAATGCCCAAAACAGAGTAAATACTCAATAAATGGCCACGTTTAATACAAGCATCATACCAGACCCACTTAGTATAAAATAAATCCTAAACCATTCTGTTGAAATGTGAATTTTCCTTTTCATAGTCTAACATCACTTCACTACTGTAGTACGAGGTACAACATACATGTATCTCAGATGACCAGAGTTCATGTATGACTTGAGTGTTGACAGTTCATGGCTCTCTGGTTTAACATGATTTCAAACCTTTGTTGACCAGAGGGATACTGTATCCCCAGTCGTCATAACTACGAACGCTGTGAGGCGGCTAGTATCTCAGCGAGTGATACATGATCATACTTAGTAGAATAAGTTAGGCTTCTAGTTTCCATTCTAAATGAGAAGACAAATAGAACCCAGATAGAGCATTGCTAGGCCAAGTAGTATGTTTCCTTATTTATTGTCTTGTAATTAGAAACCGACATGAATGCGGTTTGATTAAAATAAGTGACCGAAAGGTTTCAAACTAAAGAGAAGACGACCTGCCCTGGCCGGTTTGGCTCAGCGGTAGAGCGTCGGCCCGCAGACCAATGAGTCACGGGTTCGATCCCAGCCAAGGGCACGCACCTCAGTTGCAGTTCATCCCCGGCCCTGGTCGGGGTCGTGCAGGAGGCAACCAGTCGATGTGTCCCTCTCACGTCAATATTTCTCTCTCTCTCTCCCTCCCTCCTACTCTATCTGAAGATAAATAGAAAAATATCCTCAAGTGAGGATTAAAAAAAAAATGAGGGAGAAACTACCTTTTTTCAGTGGGAGGTCACTGCGTTTCTGCCTGGCCAGAAGCTGCTGGCGCTTTGGGAAATCCAAGGATGACTAAGATAGGAAGGTGATGCTGATGGTGTCTCTACCCACCTTGACTAGCCTGTTTCAGACCTCGAATTCCACGCTGGCTTGAAGACTCACAGGAGGTGGGAAGTTGAGTGAGGCCTTGTACAACTTGCTGGCCCCAGCGAAAAGCTACTGCAGGCTTGGAAGGATTTTCCTTTCAAAGCTTTATTTCAAGACCACCACCCAGCAGCTCAGGCATATGCTACAACAGCAAAACAATAAAGGCTCAGGGGTCTGAGCGGGGAGAGGAAAGGGGCTGTGCTTTTCCCTTCTTTTAAAATAAACTCTTTATTGACCTATAGCACAAACAGAAAATTGTGCAAACCATACGTTTGCAGCTTGATGAATTTTCACAGGGTGGCACAGCTATGTAACTAGCACTCAGGTTCTGAACTGAAAGAACAGTCAAGCCCCCAGTAGCCTCCCGCCTGCCCCCTTCTAAGTACAACCCCACTTGCCATAAGGTAACACTCCTGTTTTCTTACATCATAATTGGTTTTACTTGTTTCTAATGTCAACTTGTAAGATGGTAATTTGGTTCATGAGATATGAGAGTTGATTTATGAATGACTTTGAAGGAGGTTTCTAAAGAGTTTACTTGGAAAACCAAATAGGCAATTAGGAAAAAAGTTAAACATACCTTAGGACTTCAGTGAACATTTCTTGTTTTTTTAATGATTTTTTATTTTTCAATTGCAGTTGACATACAATATTATATTAGCTTCAGGTGTGCAACATATGATTAGACAGTTATATAACTTGCAAAGTAATGGCCTCAATAAGTTTAGTACCCACTGGGCACCAGACATAGTTATTACAATATCATTGACTATATTTTCATGCTATACTTTACATCCCCATGACTATTTTGTTTTTGTTTTTTTATCCTCACCCAAGGACATTTTTTGCATTTATCTTCAGACAGAGCAGGAGGGAGAGAGGGTGGAAGAGAGAGAGAGAAACATCAATGTGAGAGAGACACATCGAGTGGTTGCCACCCACATGACCCCAACCAGGGCCGGGGACAAACTGCAACCGAGGTACGTGCCCTTAGCGGGAACCGAACCCGGGTCTCTCTGGACCACAGGCCAACACTCTAACCGCTGAGTCAAACTGGCCAGGGCCCCATGACTATTTTGTAACTACCAAAATAGTATTTCTTAATCCCTTCCCTTTTTCACCCATCCTCCAATTCCCTCCCATCTGGCAATCATTAAAATGTGTTCCATATCTATGAGTTTGATTCTGTTTTGTTTATTTTGCTTTAGAGATTCCATATATAAGTGAAATATATGGTATTTGTCTTTGACTTCTTTCACTTAGCATAATACCCTCTGGATCTATCCATGTTGTTGCAGATGGCAAGATCCTTTTTTATGGCTGAATAATATTCTATTGTATATATGTACAAATTCTTCTTTATCCATTCATCTACTAATGGACACTTAGGTTGCTTCCATATCTTGGCTATTGTAAATAATGTTGCAATGAACATATGTATGCATATGTCTTTTTGAATTAGTGTTTTCGGTTACTTGGGATAAATACTCAGAAGTGGTATTACTGGATCCTCTTTTTTCTTATTATAGCTTTTGTTTTAAAGTCTATTTTGTCTGATATAAATATTGCTATCCTAGCTTATATTTTTGTTTTCATGAAGTATCTTTTTTTATCCCTTTACTTTCAGTCTGTGTGTGTCTTTCGATCTGCAGTGAGTCTCTTGTGGACACCATATGTAAGGGTTGTGTTTTCTTATCCATTCAGCCACCCTATATCTTTTGATTGGAGCATTTAATCCATTTACATTTAAAGTAATTGTTGATAGATATGTAGTTATTCCCATTTTATTATTCATATATATCTTTTAAAATTTTTATTTATTGATTTTAGAGAGAGAAGAAGGGAGAGAGAGGGAAAAAAAATAATCAATTTGTTTTCCACTTATTTATGCATTCATTAGTTTCTTCCTGTATGTGCCCTGACCAGGGATCAAACGATCAAACCCACAACCTTGGCATATCAGGACAATGCTCTAACCAACTGAGCTACATGGCCAGGGCATATATATATATATATTTTTTTTTTTTCTTCTTCCTCTTCTTCTTCTTCTTCTTCTTCTTCTTCTTCTTCTTCTTCTTCTTCTTCTTCTTCTTCTTCTTCTTCTTCTTCTTCTTCTTCTTCTTCCTCCTCTTCTTCTTCTTCAAAAAGTCCCTTTAACATTTCTCATAATACAGGTTTGGTGGTGAACTCCTTTAGTTTTTCTTAGCTAGAAGCTCTTTATATGTCCTTCAATTCTAAATGATAGCTTTGCTGGGTAGAGTAGGTACTTGCTTTTTATCACTCAGAATATTTCTTGCCAATCCCTTCTGGCCTGCAAAATTTCTGTTGAGAAATAAACTGACAGTCTTATGGGAGCTCCCTTGTATGTAACTAATTTATTTTCTCTTGTTGCTTTTAATATTCTCTCTTTGTCTTTAAACTTTGGTATTTTAATGTTGGTGTGTCTTGGTGTGGGCTTCTTTGGGTTCATCTTGTTTAGGACTCTCTGTGCTTCCTGGGCTTGTATGCTATATCCTTCACCAGGTTAGGGAAGTTTTCCATCATGATTTCTTCAAAATAGATTTTCATTTTCTTGCTCTCTCTCTTCTCCTTCTGGTACCCCTATGATGCAAATGTTGTTATGCTTGAAGTTGTCCCAGAGTAAACTATTCTCATTATTTTTGTATTCTTTTTTTCTTTTTGCTGTTGACTGGATGTTTTCTGCTATTTTGTCTTACAGATTGCTGATTTGATTTTCTGCTTTATCTAATCTACTGTTGATTCCCTCTAATGTATTCTTCATTTTAGTTCTTATATTCTACATTTCTAACTAGTTCTCTTTTATGTTTATGTTTCCTATCTCTGTTGAGGTTCTCACTAAGTTCACTGAGTATCCTTGTAACCAGTGTTTTTAACTCTGCAACTAGTAGATTGTTTGTCTCCATTTTGTTTAGTTCTTCTTCTGGAGTTTTTTTCTGTTTTTTTATTTGGGACATATTTGTTTATCTCCACATTTTGGCCGCCTCCCTGTGTTTGTTTCTATGTCTTAGGTAGAGCTGTTATGTCTCCTGGTCTTAGTAGAGTGGCCTATTGTAGTAGGCCTAGTGGCACAGTCTCCCTGGTCACCTGAGCCAGGTACCCCAGGTGTGTCCCTTGTGTGGGTTGTGTGTTCCCTCCTCCTATAGTTGAGCCTTGATTTCTTTTGGTACATCAGTTGGAGGGACTGACTTTCAGGCTGATGGGTTGTGAAGCCTGGTTGTGAAACCTGGTTGTGACTGCAGCGGAGGAGCTGTCGTGCAGATGCTGACCCCGTGGAGCAGGATTCACTGTAGCAAGTCTGCCCTTTGGGAGCGTCATTTCTGGAGGTGGTTGGGTGGTGCTCTGGTGTGGTCTGTAGCTGGCCCTGGGTATGTTGGTTCTGGGGCCTCTTGGGAGAACCTCTGATGCAGGCCAAGGTCAGCCACTGCCTGTGCCCCTCCTGGGGCCACTTCATAGGGGCTACAGAGTGATCTGCAAATGGCTGCTGTTTATGCTGGGCTTGGAGGGGCCTGGAAGAGGCTAAGCTGCAAACTGAGGCTGGCTTCAACTAGTGCTGGGTTTGGAACTGTTTAGCACGAGATACAGGGCACCCCAAGGCCTGATGCTGATGGTTTGGGATTTGTAAACCTTTAAGAGATTTTAGGAAATTCCGAAGCATGAGCCAAGACAGGTCGTTTGTATGGCAAAGACACTGGAAGTGACTTGGATGGGCCTGCAAGTTGGGTGGGGCAGGATCTCAGGGAATCAGCAGGGTCGGGTGAATGGTGTTAGCCAGGTGATGGAGACTCAGACATGGTGCCCACTTGTGCAGGCTGGGTTGGGGGAAGACTCAGCAAAGGAACAATGATGCCTGTCAGCAGTTCTGTCTGGGAGAAAGCTGTCCCCACAGCTGCTGCCCTGACACCAGACTCCCCATATGTCTCTGGTGCTTTAGAGCTGCTGCCCCAGCACCGGAGCTCAGAGGGAGTGAGTCAGAGTAAGTCCATGTGCGGGCCCTTTAAGAGGAACTTCTTTGACTCCAGTAGCTCTTTGTCTCACTCAGCCACGATCCCTGCTAGTTTTCACAGCCGGAAGTTATGGAGACCTCTTCCCAGCACTGGAACCCTGGGCTGGGGAGCCAGTTGTGGAGCTGGGACCTCTAGCTCCTCAGGGGGGACCTCTAGAGCCAAGATATCCCTCCTAGTTTTTAACCGCTACACGTGGGTTTGGGACCAGCCTGTTACACATCTCTGCCCCTCCTACCAGTCTTAACATGGCTTCTTCTGTGTATCCTTAGTTATAGGACTTCTGTTCGGCTAGCCTTCAGAAGGTTCTCAATGATGGTTGCTCAGTAATTTACTTGTAATTTTGATGTGGTCTAGAGAGGAGGCAAGCACTGTATTTACCTACTCCGACATCTTGACTGGAAGCCTTCAGTGAACATTTCTTGATTGCCTGTTATATCCTAGACACTGGGCTACGCCGTGGGTAGACTCTGAGGAACGAGGCACACATTATTCCTATCCTCCTGGAGTTTAGAGACAAGTAACTAGGCAATGTCAACACTCGACGCTAAGCGCCAGAATTAGGGCGTGTTACACAGAGCGTAGAAAGGAGGCTTGGGTTGTCACAAAAGGCTTCCTGGACAAGTGGCCAAAAATGTAAGACCACCAGGATACAGAGGAGTTAGCAGGTATGATTACCCAGGCAGAGGGAAATTGTGCACGCCAGAGAAATTGTGGTTTGTTCTACAAACTGTCGAAAGTTCAGGAAAGCTGGAACAGAGATGGGGTGAGAAGAGATGACAGAGGAGATAAGGAATGAGTAAAGGCCAAACCCAGTTGCTCCCTTGATCCTGTCAAAGAGAACTCTTCCTTTGAAAGATTTCAAATACTGAATTCCAATGACTTCAAATGAAGTTGAAGGACACCAGTGTGGAACAACAGAACGGTTCTCTTTTTGGATGAGAAATTGATAGCCCGACTGCGGTTGAGTGAGAAATCAATGCATGAGTATATTTTTCTAATCCAAAAACCTCTGTGAGGCTTTGTTATAAAATTATGAGATAATGCTCCCATCACATCAAAATAGGCTCATAAAAAAATAGTCTCTTTGGAGGCTTGAGAAGGATTGAGCCCTTTGCTTGTTGTCTTTTGGATATCCCTTTCTGTCTTTCTTTGCTCCATTTTATGAAATAAATTTATTAGAAAATATATCTGAGTATTTATCAAAGTATTTATGGAGATATCTTGCATTTCATGTGATCTTTGTATTCTTAGAATGCAGTATCTTAAGGGGCAAAATGCTGACTTCGTCATGTTTCCCTTGGTGATGGCCAGTAGATTTTTCAGTATAACGGCCTTAAGTTTGATGGCAACTAGGAAGCGAAATTTGCATGTCTCTTTTACATCTAACTGGTGTAGAAATTTGTCAACCTTTTCCTGGAAAGAATGAGATTTTGCAGAACTAGTTCTCTAAGACAATTACTAATTTTTGACCAACTTTGTAGGTAACTTCAGGTCAGGGGCAGTGACATTCAAAAATAACACAATTCAACAGCCTTTGGCTAGAAGTGAGTTGGAAACTGAGTTTGGTGAAAATTATAGTATTTCAGAAATTACGCACTAAGATCTTTTTCAAAGAAAAACATCTCGCCTCCCGCAATGGAACATACAAAACTATGTCCATTACAAACCATGCTGAAGGCAGCGATTACTTTCCTCCACAAGCAACGGCAAGCCAGAGAGCAACAACCCCAAAGCACTGCGCTTCCCACGGGAACAGGCGTCCTGCCCTCGGCCTGCCGTTAACAGTCCTCCCATCTCCTTGAAGACGTCCGGTGACCTTGGTGCCTACACATTTGGCTAGAATTCAGGAAACCATGTCATGTGGTTCTCGCCGTATAGAAAAATTCTTCTTTCTCCAACGATCTTTGAAGACTGGCTGCTCCCAGCTCCGCTTCTGTGTCCTTTTCCCAGAATTCCTTGATGGTTTTATGTGGAAAATACATCAAGAGGTGACTCAGGGCCCTAAATAGAAACCTTCGAATTGGCAACTCCAAAAGTGGACATTTATCTGTCTATATTAGAGAAAGATATATTATAACAGAGGGACAGTATGCAATGTTTAAAACAGGATTTTCAAAAATATAGGGTTTATTAAGAATGCAGGAGCCTAAAAGAAAATAAGAATTTACATAAGAATGTCATTAGGGTTGGTGGCTTGGCTGCTTTAACCAATCATTTTCGTCATTCAATATCCCACTGATTATTAAATTAATCTGTTATTCAAACAGCAATCGAAAACAACTCAGCCCATCTTTTCTGGGCATTTGTGACTGTCAACAAGTTCACAAAACTGGATATCGAGAAAGAACATAATGTTTCAGTCTTTTCCAATACATGGCTTTTTTCTTGATACCCTTTCAACCTTTGCTGAGAAAAGGATCCACAAACATTTCCGTGGAATGAAAATCAGTTGCTGACTTAAATACTTACACCCGGTTAAGAAAAAAAAAAAAAAAAAAAATTAATCAACAAATAAATAAATAAATAAAGCCTGTGTAACATTTTCAATGCCAGAGCTTTAAAGCTCTTGTCCCGTTTCAATGCTGACAAGATGTTAATTTCTAAGACGAATCAGTGTTTTTTTGAGCGCGTCTCTTTTTTTGTTGGTATCACTCATCACTTTCATATAAATGACGTTGCCCTCAGTTTTACTCTGGGATCTGAACACAAGTTTTGCTCATCTTTCTGGGAGCCCCCGAAGCTGTGGCTCCCCTTTTCTTCTCTCATCACTTCTCCCCACGCGCCTTTCATTTATCCGCTGAGCTGAAAGAAAGTAATTGGTCTCCAAGCTGTGTTGACATATTTCGTGGGCTACAGTTCAGAGAACCATAGTTCAGGGATTCCATTTTCCTACAAACGACTCCAATTTCCTGTTGAGGTCTCACGCTGGGTGGGCCGTTTACCACAAGTCTTCAGACTGTTCTCAGCAAATGCCCTGCAGGTTCTCACCAAGGGGGCCTTCTGGAAAGGACCTGTGAAATGGATCCACTGAACAGTGGGGACAGGGTGTCTTCCTTGAGTACAGGCTGAGAGGGCGGGCTCTGGACTGCCACACTTAACAGTGCAAAGATTTTAACCAGTTATTCCAACATTCTGTGTTCAGCCTGCTCATCTCCGCAAGGGACATAATACCTGTCTTGCGGGATCTGTCTGTGGGTTTAAAAGCTAGAACCCTCATACTTAGCACAGTGCTCAGCACAGAGTAAATGCTTCAGAAATGGGAGATATTTTTATACAGCACAATTCACAAACCCATCTGTGTTGACAAGGATGTAGGAAAACCACAGAACTCTAGGCAGTCCCTTCTCCCAGATTCCTTAGCCTGGAAGGTAAAACTAATAGTTTCAATCAGGAAAAGTAGTCGGTGAGGTTTTTGCTCCAAGGAAACTGCCCTAGATAAAGTAGATCTTGGATTTTTACCACTTTATGGGTCTACTTGAGCTCTTGGGTCATAAAATATTTGGAATTCTGAATTAGGGACTACACATTCAACAGTGATCAGATACTTCATTACACAAATTAGACACAGAGTTTGCCAGTGGGAGTATGTTTGTGTCATGAATAATATAATTTGTAGGCGTTAGAATGTAACAGTTTTTAACCACTTAATTTGCAAGCATACGCTAATTTGTTGAAATCTTTTTGTATCCTCCTGCTCTCTAGATTCTTGCCAAACTACTGTACTCAGTCTTGTTTAAAACATGTAAATAAATGTGATTCAATTTCCCATGCAATAATCATTGGCCCTTTCAAATGGGCTTAGCTCACTTTTAAACAACCTGACTTTTCCACTCTGCGATAAGATTACAACCGAGGTTCAAATTCTTCCTTTCGGAGACTGAGGGCTGTGTGGTGGTTTTCCTCCGGGTTTTCCATTGGCATCGTTGGCTCACTCCCACCTTGCCATGGTGGCTGGTAATGTGCAGCACTGTGGATCACCCAAATCAAACAGTTCCTGTCACTTTGCATTACACTGAGTCAGGCCCATGCGGTGGCCCAGGAAACAGCCTCCTTCCCTGTACCTTCTAGCTTCCTGCTCTGTATCTCTGAAGTTGGTAGAAATAACTGCTGGATCCTAAAAGTGATTTCTGTCCATGACAGAAGATTTAAAGACGACTCTATCGAATCTGAAGGCGTCTGAACCATGTGTCCTGTAACGTTCCAGACCTGCCACTCCTCCAGGCTACATGCTTTTTATGTTTTGTGTCTGGGACCAGGTTTGAATAATTCAGTGTTCTTACAGTGAACAGCCTAGCTCATGCTGTATGTCTGTGGCTGCTAAAAACATCTTGGCTTTCAACTTTAAGAAAGGGGCAAGCGGAGGTAAACGCTTATCTTGGGAGTTTTATTTTGAATTGTTGAAATAGTGCCACAAGTTGAAAATGTAGTCCAACAATATTAGAATAATTGGGATTAGAACCTTTTGATTTTTTTTGCCCCGGCCTGTTTGGCTCCGCGGTAGAGCATCAGCCCACGGACCAATGAGTCTCGGCTTCGATTCCAGCCAAGGGCACGCACCTGGGTTGCGGTTCGTCCCTGGCCCTGAGGGTCGTGCAGAAGGCAACCAGTCAATGTGTCCCTCTCACGCTGATGCTTCTCTCTCTCCCTTTCTCTCCCTCTCTCTCAACCTGAAGATAAATAGAAAAATATCCTCAGGTGAGGATAAAAAAAAACACACACAAAAACCTTTTGATTTTTCTATCAACTCTTCTCAATCTTAATCCAGTGAAGCCCTTTCCTGGGGACAGGACTTCACTGATTCTCTTTCTCAGATGCTCAGAGGAAAAAAGCGCCCTTATTTCCAGACGCAGCGATGATTACCACTTTGAGGTTCCAGATAGAATGGTCGTTGTTGTGTGAGTGTTGCTATCTTTACTTGCCCTTTGATAAGCAGTGTTTGGAGAGGTTTTAGTACAGGAAATGTTGTAAATTACTGTTTTCCCTCACGAGTCCATGATGCAAAATGAGAGGGGCGCATGTCTGTAATGACTAGGCAGGTCTCTACCTGACATGAATTAGTCTCACAAACAATTTCCCATTTGTACATTTCTTAATGTGTGGGAAAGCGGGGTGGGGAGCACATGTAAGTTTGGCTGGGCTCACAACCCAGGGAGGCTTTTCCTCTTCCACGCTGGAGGGTAGGAGCCCAGCAGAGCCACCGACTATTTTTAGAATGTTTATTTGCATGTGGAATGGAGGGGTGCAGAGCTGTACCCACACTATTGACGTTTGCAAGCTGCATTTCTGCGGTGCATTGTTTCATCCGAATGGCTGTTTGTGCCGTGACGCCCACCATCCCTGCCTCAAAGAGGAGTCTGTGTTCCTGCTTGGGCTGCACCTGAAGTGGCTTAGCAAGTTGCCACGGCCCTATAGATGTGTGTTTATTAACTCTCCAGTTTGCCCTCCATTTGTTTGGCTTGGAAAGAGTTCCTATATTCCTATGGGTATTAAAAACCTATCTGATGTATTAAAGGAGCTCAAAGGATCAAAGCAGAATGCTGCTTGAAATGCAGTATATTGAATATAGACATGAAATTTCTAGACACACCACGTTTTCATGGGACAGTTTGTATATGCAAGAAGGAAATTCGTTTTTTAATGAGCAGCTTTTCTTTGGGACTTGGAATTTCTCTCTCTCTTTTTTTTTTTTTCCAGGTGACCTCCACTCCCACCTTTTTAGGATAACTCATGATTTTGACAAGAAGACCCCTTGGCAACCTAGGGTAGAGGCAGGCATTACACCCCAATGTAGTTTTTGTGTCTAGGAAGACGTAGCCCAAGAACCTTAACAAGTGCATCAACTACTGGCCCACGGCCAAGGACTTTGTGCATTGGGAAGAAAAATGGGTGGAGTAGGTACAAAATGAGGATCAGAGTCACCCGTGATCCGCAATAATTAGAGGTGTAGATGATCAAAGTCAGAAGGATGTGGGAGAAATTATCAGGCTCGAATCTTTATATCAGAGGCTTCTCAAACGAAAACTGCTACACCGACTTTTAGAAAACACATTATATATTTCATGAGCGGTTCTGTGTCTATTGAAGTAGATTGCCCCTACAATCTTGGGTTGTTCTGGTAAATCCAAGTTTGTGTGAGAATTCATCTGCATAACTGTTTATGGAATGCCTACTTTTTACCAAGAGTTGCACCTCTGTTTTCACATTCGTCTGTTTCCACATTCTTTCCATTTCACCTGCATTCACCACACAGGAGGGACCTGAGGCCCGAAGGAGTTAGATCTCTTGACCAGTGTTCCAGAGCCCCTAAGTGCGGCTCTGAATTGGGTCAAGGTCTGCCTGATTCGGAGCCTGACAGAATTCCTGTGGCATCCAGGTCAGTGCTTCTCCGTCATGGTCCCAAGTCACCTATGAAGCCACACATCAGGCTGAGCTCATCTCACCATCAGGGTTTGCTTTGGAAATGGACAATTCCTCCATTCACTTGATGTAGGGGAAGAAATCTACACACATCCCATTTGACAAGAGCCCTACACTTCCTGAATGCCAGTTTGGTGCAAATGTCCATCAGACCTGCTTGGGGGTTCTCTGGCAGCGCTTACCTCGTTAGCTTAGCATCTGTTTATTTTTCTTCTTCCCTCACCAAAGCAGGTGAAGGAGGCTGGAGCAGTGGCTGAAGTCCTCTGGCTTCGGTGTCATGGAGACCTGGGTTTGAGTTCAAAGCCATCACTTCTTAATTGGGCCATCTTTGCCCGCAAGGGACTTACTCCTCCTAGTTGCCACCTGCTTGACTGTAAAATGAAGATGCTAATCGTGCCCATAGCAGGGTGGGTTGATGTGCCCATCACAAGGTGCAATTATAAAAAAAAGTTTCTTCCAGCGTCTGGCTTTCTGTTGGCACTCAATAGCTGGGAGGTCTTATATTGAATTCTTTGTAGATGGGGGCGTCATGTTTAATTCCCATATTCCTAGTGCTTAACGTAGGGCCTTGTATATAAAATAGTGGTCAGAAAATTATTGATTGAGGCAAAGTTTCCCAAGAGAATAATAGCCTTGTAAAGTGTGAGCCACAGAGGAGGGGCGGGTGTGTAATTCTAGTAGCTGAGACACCTGCTATTTAGTGTGATATTTGAAAACAAGTATCTGTTTTGAAAACAACTAGAAGCTCAGATTCCCAAGAGCCAAAAGAGAATTTCGTGATTTTCCTTAGGAAAAGAGAAGGTGGTCCCGAGGAGGGAGGGGGCTTGCCTGAAGTCCCGTAGGAAAGGAACCGCTGACGCCAGACTTGAAGCCCAACACAGCCTGCTGCTCAGGAATCTCTCTGCATGGTTGCTTCTCCTCCATAGCTGATAATGTTTAAATAACTATTAGCTAACTAACTAAATACATAATTAAATACAGGGTGGGGCGAAAGTAGGCTTACTGTTGTGAGTACAGGAAACAGTTTATTCTTGTCTTATTATTTATTAATTATTGTGTTATTTTCCAAATGAACACTGTAAACCTACCTACTTTTGCCCCACCCTATATTATACAAGGTATGACACACACACGGTAAATAATTTGCATACATAGTGCATAAGAATATATAATGAGAATTAAGTCCCTCCCCTCTCCTCATGACCCCAGCAACCCCTCCAGAGGGACAGCGGTGTGTACAGGTCCTGGTAGAGTCCTCCAGGGTGCCTTATGCCAATGTAAGCACACAGGTACAGTGAATGTTTCACCACTCCTTTTTATTTTTTCTTTATTGATTTTAGAGAGAGAGGAAGGGAAAGCAGAGAGATAGAAACGTTTATGAGAGAGAACATTGACTGGCTGCCTCCTGCATGCCCCCCACTGGGGGTTTGGCCCACAACCTGGGCATGTGCCCTGACCGGGAATCAAACCGGCGACCTCCTGGTGCATGGGTCGATGCTCAACCACTGAGCCACACCGGCCGGGCTCACCACTCTTTTTTATAGGAGTGATAGCTTACTATACACACTGTACTTTGTCTTTATATTTTCACTTGATATAGCCTCATATCATTATATAGGTTTGTCTTTTTTTTTTTTTTTTTTTAATAGTTACCTGAGATTCCATTTTGGAGGATGTTTTCATTTAACCCAAACTGGACTTTTGTTATTCCAAAATGTTGGCCACTTGAAACCAAATAGAAAGGAATATCCTTGTGTAATATGTAATCTATGCCTATAATAAATTGCTGGAAGAATTGATGGGTCAAAGGGCATGCGTACTTGTAATTGATAGATCCTGAAAATATGCACTCTGGAGATACGGAATCGATTTGCCCTGCTACAAATGTGTGAGAATATATGTTAGTTATACTCCTACCAATACAGTGTGTTATCAAAATGGTTTGCCCTTTGCCCATCTGGTAGATGAAAAATGGAATGTCGTTGTTATCTTAACTTGTCATGGCTGAGGTTAAATATATTTTATATGTTTTATATGTCTCTTTTTGTGCACTCTCTAATTATAGCCGTTCCTCCATTTTTCTCTTAAGTTATTAGTCTTATGTTGTTATGAAAATGGTAGAGAATTATCCACTGTCTCTACCATTACACTGGGAGTAAAACTACAGATAAAATTGGGTATAGTTGCTTCCATCCATGTTTTCTGTTTTGTTTTGTTAAAGAATTGACACAATATTATAAACATTGTTTTATAACATTACTTATTTTAACTTGAAATGTCATGAACATATTCCATTGCCCTTAAATATTTCCACAACATAATTTTAAAAAGTAGCCACACAGGGCCCTGGCCAAGTTGCTCAGTTGGTTAGAGCGTCATTCAGATACACCAAGGTTGTGGGTTCAGTCCCCCATCAGGGACCATACAAGTGTCAACAAATGAATGCAAACGTAAGTGGAACAACAACCCTGGCCGCTGTGGCTCAGCTGGCTGGGGCATCATCCCACACACCAAAGGCTGCAGGTTTGATTCCTGGTCTGGCACACAGCTAGGTTTGGGGTTCAAATCCAGTTAGGCACATTCGGAAGACATCCAATTAATGTTCTCTCTCACATTGATGTTTCTCTCCTTCCATCCCTCTCTCTCAAATCAATCAATAAAAATTAAAAAAATTAAAATAACCACACAGTATGCAGATTTATTTGTTTCTTTAAGTAAGCCCAATTAAGCTGTTCGTAATATTTGCTATATAAGTAATGCCATCAGAGATGGGTGTCTTCCTCCTAAAACTGTGTATCCACGCAATGATACTTTTAGTATCAGTTCCTAGAAGTAAAATATTTGGGAACCATTCTTTATTAAGATAAATCTTGATAAGGGTTAGTTACACGGTAGAGATATAAATGTTGATTTTTCTTTTGATTCCTTGTTCTGTTGCTCATTTGTGCGGATAAGAAATACCTTATAGGTGCAACAGATAATAGGTAGTTGTCTTCCAAAAAGGCTTCTTCAGGAAAAAACAGTGCCAACAACGACTGGAAATGTAAGTGGTGTAAGCTTGTACGTCTCCTGTGAAGGTGATGGAAGGTGCCTGTGTGTAATTTAGCCTAGGACGTAAGAAAAATAGAAAATACAGCAGTGATAGACAGGTTTATACATTTAATGCTTTTGTTAGTAATTATTTATAAACCTTCTTACATTATTGTTTTTAAGTCCAGTTTTAACAAAAGGTATTGACTTCTAGCAGAGTGCCAAGCTAATTATTTCAACTTAATAATAAGCAACATTAAAATGACATTACCCAGGCTTGTTGAGGGGTCACAGAAAAATGAGCTTCAGAAACACTTTTTGAATGTGTGAGCAGGGCTATAAGTACAGCTGATCGGGAAAATTAAAGCAACATGAAACATTGTGGGGATTAATGAACCCTGATTAAAACAGGATGAAGTACTCAGTGTATATAAGAAGTCACACAGTTCTCTGAGAAGGCCTGTGTGTTCCAGAATGCTTAGTTCGGTCTACAGTAAACCTCTCAAATGAATTATGCTAATGCTATTGATTCCAAGCGTTTCTAGCCTGGCCTATTCATCTATTCTTATGTCATTTCTCCTTTATAAAGAACTCTGCCTTCAAATGCATGCCTGTCACGCGCTGAACATTGAATTGGGTTTCGGGGAAGGCGGTGAAACAAATAATATGCAACCATATTTCCTGTATTTGGAAACTGTGCAGGCTAGAAAAACAAGAGCTGAGTGATCGGAGTGTTTAGGATAATTCTAGAAATGTTTTCAAGCTGAGTCTCTGCATGTTCTGTGAATAGGTAGATTTGGGTAAGCATCGAGCGATGCATGGGCTAGGGCAGAGATGAAAATATTTTGGCCCCAGTGACAGAGATGAATCAAGAGGAAGGTGGTGAACGCACATTAGCTCGAATTCTCCACTTGACTTGGCTGTTGTAAATACAACAACAATCCCACCCGCTGTTTCCTGAGTGGTGGGCTCAAGTTGTTTTAAAAACGTCAAATCGGACAAGGTTGAAGTGATGGCTGTTCTTCTGGGGGCACCTGTAGCTGCGGGCAGTTTCATGAACTCATTTGGCTTAGACCGTTAACCACATAATAAGCCAGCTCGCCGAACTGTGATTATCCCCTCTCCTAATATTGTTAGGACATCCCTTGTGATCTATTTTTAAGGTCGTCACCATAAGCAAAGGAATTTTATTTTTTGCTTTTTATTTTTTATTATTTTTTAGTGTATATAGACTGTTTATTTTCTTTTAATTTTTTTATTAATTTATTTTTGTTACAGATGTTTCTCCTTTTTCCCCCATTGACACCCTCCTCCCGATCCTCCCCGCCCCTGTCCTAGCATTGTTGTCTATGTTCTTTGGTTACACATGCATGCATATAAGTTCTGTGGTTTATCTCTTCCCTCCCCCCACCCCCTCTTCTGAGGTTTGTCAATCTGCACCCTACTTCTATGTCTGTGGGTCTATTTTGTTCATCAGCTTGTTTTGTTCATTATATTCCATAAATAAGTGAGATCACGTGGTATTTGTCTTTCTCTAATTGGCGTATTTAGCTTAGGATAATACTCTCCAGGTCCCTCCATGTCGTCTCAAAGGATAAGAGATCTTTCTTACAGCTGCATAGTACTCCATTGTGTAAATGTACCACAGCTTTTTTATCCATTCATCTACTGATGGGCACTTGGGCTGTTTCCAGATCTTAGCCATTGTAAATAGCGCTGCTATGAACATGGGGGTACATATATTCTTTCTGATTGGTGTTTCAGACTTCTTCAGATATATTCCTAGAAGTGGGATCACTGGGTCAAATGGCAGTTCCATTTTTAACTTTTTGAGGTAACACCATAGTGTTTTCCACAGTGGCTGCACCAGTCTGCATTCCCATATTTTTTGCTTTTTAAAGTGATGTCATTTTCTGCGTCTTTTTTCCTCTTTCAGAATATTTATCAGTAGCTCTCAAACAAAGGGTGGCACTCATCAGAATCATTGGGGGGGGGGTCCTTGTAGAAATATGCGCCCCTGGCCTTGCCCTGGACCGACTGGCTCCCAGGCCCCAGGGGCTGGCTCCGGGAGGCTGCATTCTGGCCAAGTTGCCCAGGTGTTTCTGATGAGCAGCCAGGCTGGGAGCCTGCTGCAGGGTCTCCAAGGACAGAATGCAACAGGGTGTGACAGTACCTCCCCGGACCACATTGCCCCAGGCTTAGTTCTCTCGTTCTCTCGCTTTTTTTCCTATTGGCATAAACTAGGGAGGCGCCAGAAATAACTAAGCAAAACAAAAAAATAAATAAATAAAAAGGAACCAAGGGTAAAATGATGCCAGAAGTTTCGGTGGCACCTCCCCCTCCCCAGAGAGTCGGAAGTTGTTGGTGTGACGGCCACCGGCCACCCTTGCTGTCGAAGGTGTGAGCCCGCCTCCGGGCTCAGCGAGAGGTGGCCACCTCGTGTTTAAAGTTGAGTTTGTGGAAAATGAGGGACCGTTAAGAAGGGATGAGGGATCATAAATGAGCGGCGGATCAGGGCTTCAGGAACACCTGACCAGAATCTGTCACTGGCGCTTGGGGGAGGAAGAATTTCTGAACTGTGTCCTAGGGTCTTGGAGAGAACCGGACTACCTCCCTGTGAGAGGCACGGTGTGCCCCACGATGCACCAAAGCCAGGACGCAGGGAGTCAGTCCTCACCTTCCATCTACAAAGGGAAGAAAGTAAACGAGAGGGGTTTCTCCAGACCACCATGCAGTGATTTCTGAAGGAGGGGACAAATGACCTGCCTAGTGCATCGTGGTGGACGTGTCCCCTCTCATCTCTGTTTTATTTCTTTTCATAAATTGTCCTCTATGATGTCACTTTTCTTTTCTAAAGTAATCTTTTTTTTTCTTTCTAGCATTAAACACTTAAGAAAACAAAACACTATAAGGTACAACCCTACTGTTTTTCTTTAATCAAAGTAAATATATTTTATTAAATGCATTTATTTATGAAATAACTTGTTCCCTGTGCACCAGGCGTTAAAAAGTATATAAATTGGGCTCTTGCCCTTGAGCTTGTAATCTAGTTGTATGACCTTCCTGAGAAGTCATTGCATCCCCACAGACACTTACTTTGCCTAATTTCAAAGACTCTCCTTCCCTGTCACTAACATCTGTGATAAGGTAGTTGCTTCTAAAAGTTGGGCTGTTCTGTCCAAATAGACATGAAAACCTCAAGCAATCAAATTCTGTTAAGGTTGGAAAATTGGGTCACAGTGCCTGGAAGAACCAGAGTAAGATGCATACTGAAGTCCTTGAGTGTGTTCATTTTCTTTTGAAACTTTTATTTATTTATTTTGTCGCCCTTAAGTTATTAAGGTGAACATACCAGTTACCATTTTTCATCCTAAAATTTTCATGCTGGAGACAGAGCTTGGGTCCCTTGAGGTCATGCTTGTCCACGGGGTTTGAGAAGTGCCGTATGAAGATGTGTTCGCAGGTATGACAAGAGATGCTGTAGACACATGTGAATATTCAGCTACAAGAATTCAGTAAAATGCTACGTGTGGATAGATGGACAGACATCTGCAGGCGTGAAATTAAGTGCTGTGTATGTGCATGAGAATGTTCAAAGATAGGCAATGTGGTCTATGCATAGGGTAAAATATTCCTCAGTTTCCTCTTAGAAAGTTAGAATTCATTTTTGCCTGTTCAAGTTTCTGGGAAATCATGTGGTAAACAAGCCCGCTGAGCTCTTTTTAACGATGCATTCACCAAACATGCATCAATATTTGGCACAATAGTTTAATAAAACCTACTTTGAGAATCACGTGGTTAGGCTAATAATTTCAATTACAGATTGAATAATATAGAAGTCAATCATGACTCTGGAGATATTTATAAGGTATGAAATGCCTTGGACATAATGCTAAGGTAAGTGAAGGAGCCAGGATGCTGGAGATATCTCTCTATCTCTATCTCTATCTCTATATCCATATCTATATCATCTATATCTATATCTATATATCTATATGTATATCTATACATCTGTATCTGTCTCTCTATATACTAAATATATAACTCTTAATCTATAGGTGCATTGATTTCGCTGGGAGGTTTAGTTGGAAGACTATACTAGAGCCTTGTGTCAAAGAGGAGGGAGTCATCAGCTGTCCGACTGGGTGTGTGCATTAGAGATACTACCCTGACCTGTTCAGTTAATTAAAACAACAACGGCAAACAGAGAGAAGGGCGTGTTGGCTACGCAGAAGATTCTTCTAGCACCTTACCAAAACACATTTCTTAAAAATAGAACCATAGAGAAACTCAAAAGAAGCATAAGGGCTCATTTCTTCCTCCTTAGAATCCCAAGAACAGTGAGTCCCACGGTCAGGACCTTCACAATGACGTTCGTCCTCAGAACGTGCCCAGACCCGTTTTATGGTGGTATTCTGTTCTCTATCACAAGTGATCGTCTGGAAATTGACTAAGGGGAAAATACGTAAAAAGGTGGAGTTCAGAAAAACCTTGACACATAAATTTCTTTTTGACCTTTTAACAGTCATTGTAAAATATTCATTTTTAACTTTTTATAGTAATGCAATAAACATACAAAATTAAGAATAGTATAATGGACTCATGTACCTATGACACAGCTTCCACAATTGTCAACATTTTACCAATCTCGTCTCATATCAACCCCATCTACATACTTCTTATGATTATTAAATCATTAATAGCACTACATAATTATTTCACTAGAATATTTTTAAGCAAATCCCTGATAGCAAGATTTTTATCTGTAAATATTTTAGAGTCCATCTCTTACAGATAAGGACTTGAAAAAATTTTAAAATTACCAGTATCACATCCTAGAAAACTAACAGTAATTCTCTCATATTATCTTATACCCTACCTATATTCAAAATTCCCAATTGTCTTGAAGTGTCTTTTCATTCTTGATGTGTATGAAGCAGAACCAAAGGAATTGCACACATTGCCTTTAAGTAGGGAGTCATTTGTCCTATAGAATGCCCCTATGTTCTGCACTTCTCTGATGATTAATGATGTGGAGGACCTTTTCATGCACCTGTTAGCCCTCTTCTATCTGTATGTCTTCTTAGAAAAGTGTCTATTCAGTTCCTCTGCCCATTTTTTATAGTAGTTTGTTTGGTTTTATGCTATGTTTTGCCCATTTTTTAAATTTTTTTTTAATTGGTTGTTGATAATTTTTTTTCCATATTCTAGGTACATGTCTTTTATAGAAACATGTGATTTGAAAATATATTCTTCAAGCTGTGATTTGTCTTTTTTATTCTTTTAACAGTGCCTTTCGCAGACCAGAAATCACTTAATTTTGTTGACATCCCCTTAATTGATTTTTTAATGGATTGTGCTTTTATTTTATATCTGAGAAATTTTTGCCTAACCCAAGGTCACAAATATTTTTTTTCTATACTTTCTTCTAAAGAGTTTTTGCTCTTCAAATTTGCATTTACGTTTGTGATCCATTTTGAATTATTTTTGGTACATGGTGTGAGGTACAAATTGATATATATTTTTTGCATACAGATATTCAATTATTCTACTGTCATTTGTTGAAAAGACATTCTTTCTACACTGAGTTGCCTTTGTACCTTTGCTGAAAACCATATGTGTGTATATCTACCTCGTGACTCTGTATTGGTCAGTGGAACTACGTGTCTATCTTTTCTGCAATATCAAGCTGTTTTGATTATTGTAGCATTCTATTAAGTTTAGAAATCAGGTATTAAGAATCTGTAAACTTTTTTTTTTTCAAAATTACTTTGTTTATTCTAGACATTTACCCTTCCATTTAAATTTTGGAATAAGCTTGTCAATTTCTATAAAAATTTTTGCTGAGATTTTGTTTGAAATGAGGTTGACTGTATAACTGACATCGTAGCACTACTGAGTCTTTTTTTTTTTTCTTTTATTGATTTTTAGAGAGAGAGGAAGGGAGAGGGAGAGAGAGATGGAAACATCGATGAGAGAGAACATCAATTGGCTGCCTCTTGCATGGCCCCCCCCCCCCCGGGGATTGGGCCCACAAACTGGGCATGTGCCCTGGCCGGGAATCAAACCTGGTCCTCTCAGTCCATGGGACAATGCTCAATCCACTGAGCTACACTGGCCGGGTCCTTTACTGCTATTTTAAATGATACTTTTTCATTTTGATTTCCAACTGTTCATTGCTAGTATATAGAAATACAATTGATTTTTTCCATATTGATCTTATTATTCTGCCACCTTATAAATCTGGCTTATTAATTCTACTTACTTTTTCTGTAGCTTCTTTAGGATGTTGCATGTAGACAAATCATGTTATATGTGCATAGAGACCGTTATATTTCTTTCTTCCCACTCTGCATGACTTTTTTTTTTTTTTTTTTTTCTTGCCTTATTACATTGACTAGGACCTCCACGGTGATGTTTAGTAGGAGAGTTTGGACAGACAGCCTTGTCATGTTCTCAATCACAGAGCGAAAGCATTTAGAATTATTATTATTATTACATCTAGTGTTTGCTATTAGTTATTTTAGATGCCCTTTATTAGGGTAATGAAATTTCTTCTTTTTCCTAACTTATTGAGATTTATTTATTTATTATGAAAGGATGTTTGTCAGAATTTTTTTCATCTTTTTTTGTTAATCATATGGTTTTCCTGCACTTTTCTTAATATAGTGTATTACATTGGTTTTTAAATGTTGAACCACTTTTGCATACCTGGGGTGGTCATGCATTGCTATATTCAGATTGCTAGTATTATGTTGTGGCATTTTTGCTCTGTGTTAACGTGGTCTATTGATGTGCAATGTTCTTTTCTTGTAGTACTGTTGTCTTGTTTGGGTATCAGCATAATCTAGCCTTCTGAAAAGACATGTGAAATCTTCTCTTTTATATTCTAGAAGATTTTGTGTTGAATCTATTATTTCTTCCTTAAATCTACAGAATTCCTCAGTGAAGACATCTGGGTCAGGAGATTTCTTTGTGGAAAAAATTTTAACTACAAATTTAACATCTTTAATCAATATAGGACTATTGAGGTTAATCTTTCTCTTATTGGGTTAGCTTTGGTAGATTGTGATCCACAAGGAACTTGTGTAGTTCATCTGAGTTGTCAAATTTATAGACATATTGTAGTTTCTTGTATTTCCTATTATCGTTTTCATATCTATGAGTTAAAGCGATGTTCCCTCTTTCATTAACGATAGTTTTAGTTTAAGTTATCTCTTTTTTATACTTAGTAATAGAAAAAAACAGACTAGAGGTTTCTTAGTTTTGTTGATCATTTTAAAGAACCAACTTTTAATTTCATTGACTTCTCTATTGATTTTTGTCCTCAAGTTTGTTGTTTTTCTCTTAGCTTTATTACTTCCTTTGCCATGCTTGCTTTGAATTTTTCCCTTCTTTTTTCCAGTTTCTTTTTTCTTCATGGTGACAACTTCTATTGTTGATTTGTAATTTTTTTTCCTTTTATAATAAAAGCATTTAATACTAGAAATCTTCCTTGAAGCACTTTAACTGCATCCCATAGATTTTGATCTGAGTTGTGTATTTCTGTTTTTTATTAAATAATATTTTCAAAGTATTTCAAAATGCCCGGCCGGTGTGGTTCAGTGGATTGAGCATCGTCCCATACACCAAGAGGTCATGGGTTTGACTCCCAGTCAGGGCACATGCCTGGGTGAGGGCTCGAGCCCCAGTAGGGGACATGCAGGAAGCAGCCCATTGATGTTTCTCTCTCCCATCGATGTTTCTATCTCTCTCTCTAAAAAATCAATAAAAACATATTTTAAAAAAATATTTTTAAATATTTTCTCATTTTCCCTGCAACTTCCTCTTTGCCTTTAGGGTTATTTAGAAGCATGTTGTTCAATTTCAAAATATTTGGGAAGTTTCCAGAAATCTTTCTGTCATTGATTTTGGGTTTAATTCCATTATTGTTTGGGAACATTCTTTGTATAATTTTATTTTTTTTTTAATTTGCAAAGATTTGCTTTATGACCTACAACAAGATCTAATTTGATGAATGTTTCACATGCACTTGAAATAAAAATGTATATTGTGCTGTTGTTGATTAGAGTGTTCTATACATATCAATTAAGTAAACTTGTTTCTATACCCTTAACATTTTTCTACTTGTTCTGTTTATTCTATTGATGGCCAAAAGTAGACTGCTGAAGTTTTCATCTATAATTGTGAATATACCTATATATTTTATCTTTCAGTGTGTGTTAATTTTTGCTTCATTCATTTTGATATTTGGTTGTTAGGTACATACATTTGGTATTGTTATGACTTTTAGATGAATTGACTCCCTTATCGTTTTGTAGCATCCCTCTTTATACTTGCAACATTCCTTGTTCCGAAGTACACTTGGTCTGATATTAATGCAGGCGTGGGGAACGTAGGTTTACAGTTGTTTGTATGGAAAATAATATAATATAATATAAATAATAATACAAGAATAGACTCTGTGTTTTGTATACTCACAACTGTAAACCTATTTTTGCGCCTCCCCCCCCCCCCCCCCAGTGTAGTCATCCCAGTTTCCTTTGGAGTGATATTTTTATGCTATATTTTCTTTCAATCTTTTACATTGAGCTTATCTCTGTGTTCATAATGATAGGGTTTCTTATGGGCAGGATGGAGGGGGAGCTGACTTTCTTATCCAGGCTGTCAATCTCTAGCTTATAATTGGCATGTTAAGGCCATTTATTTTGAAAGTAGCTATTGATATGTTTGGCTTAACATCAACCATCTTTTTGGTTGTTTTCTGTTTGTTATTTTCTTCTTTGTTTATTTTATTTTTTCTCTTTTTCTACTACCTTCTTGTATATTGAGTGTTTTGCTATTCAATTTTTTTACCCCCTGCTACTGGCTTATTTTTTTTATATCTTTTTAAAGATTTTGTAAATGGTTATACAACAAAAGGTTTACAACATACATCTTTAATTTCTCATGGTTTACTTTCAAATAACATTGTATTTTTTCATATGTAGTTTGCATATCTTAGGATAATATACTCCCAATTCCTCTTTCCCATTTTAGGCCAATCAATATTTCTTCTGTATTTTTTCTGGCCCAGTGTCTCTTGATTAAACTCTGGGATTCCAAATACATGTTTGTTAGACTGTTTGATACTGTGTCATTGCTTATTTGAGTTTTGCTCATTTTCTTTTCAATTATTTTTTTCTCTCTTTCTATTCTCCAATTTGGATGGTGGATATTGAATTGCCTTCAAGTTTACTGGTCATTTCTTCTATTCCGTATAATCTACTTTTATTTTATTTATTTATTTAATTAATCCTCGCCCAAGGATATGTTTATTGACTTCTTTTAGAGAGAAAAAGAGAGAGAAACATCAATGTGAGAGGGAAACATTGATTGATTGCCTCTCGTATGCACCCCCACTGGGGATCCAACCCCAAACCTAAGTATGTGCCCTGACCAGGAATCAAACCCATGACCATTAGGAGTACAGGAGGGTGCTCCAACCAATGGAACCATACCAGCCAGGGCTGTATAATCTGCTTTTAATTCAATGAATTTTAGATTTCAAGTTTTTTATTCTTTCTGCTTTTAGTATTTGCATTTGCTTCTTTTATATAGTTTTCATATTTCTGCTGAAATTACCCTCTTTGTTCAACATATAAATGGTTTTAGGTTTATTAGGCTTATTAACATGCTTTATTAGGTTTATTAAGCTTATTAATGAAATCTACTTATTTACTAATTCTATCATCTGGGTCATATGTTGGTCTGATTTTAGTGACATTTTTATTCTGACTGTGTTGTCACATTTTACTTTTTCTTCACATGGATAGTGATTTTTGTACACTAGATATCATGCATGGTACATTGTAGATGCCCTGAAGTTTTTATTTTCCTCTAAAGAATGTTGTTTTATTGCATCATGCATTTAAATTACCTTGTTCTTTTGGTGGCTTGGTTTTAGTCTTTAGTAGATGAGTATGTTTCACTTTTGCCCATAGACCTGACATAATTAATATTTACACCTTAAAACTTTTTACCCTGATTATATATAGAATTTGTACTTGTTAGAAATGGTATACAGGTGTCAACATAGGTTAATTTAACATTCAGAATTTTAAAAATAAAGTACAGTTGACATAAAATATGCTTTCAGGGTTGCAACTTAGAGATATTTATAGTCTTTATTATGTGATCAACATAATAAGTCTAGTAACCATCTGTCATCATACAAAGTTAAAATGATAATATTGACTATTTTCCCTAGGCTGTACATTACATACCCATGACTTACTATTAATTTTATCACTGGAGGTTTGTACCTCTTATTCCCCTTCACCTTTTCACTCATTCCCCCACTTCCCTCCACTCTGGTAGCTATCAGTTAGTTCTCTGTATCTATGAGTCTGTTTTTTTTTGTTTTTGTTTTTACTATTCCACATATAAATGAAATCATATACTATTTGCCTTTCTCTGTCTGACTTATTTCACTTAGCGTAATATTCTCCAGGTCCATCCATGTTGTCTCAAATGGCAAGATTTTATTCTTTTTATGGCTAAATAATATTCTATTATGTATGTACCACATATTCCTTATCCATTCACCCATCAATGGACACCTATCTTGGCTATTGAAAATAATGCTGCAATGAACATAGGGGTGCATAAATCTTTTCAATTTAGTGATTTTATTTTCTTCTGATAAATTTCCAGAAGTGGAATTGTTACCAGAAAGGGGACCTGGCCCTGAGTGGGTCTGCCTAGGGCCAGTTGGTAGCGTGTGGGTTCTTGACTTTGTGTGGGAAAAGTTTCACAACACGAGTCCAGGTGAATTTTAGAGGACATTTATTAAAGCTGGGGACAGTGAAACAAGAAAGGGTTGGCGAAGTGAGCCTAGGCTGGTCTGCTGTGGCTCACTAAGAAGGCAGAGAAAGGGGGACCTTGGGGACAGGTTCACAGGGTTTGTCTGGGATGAACTGCCATGGCCCATTGCTGCCCTGGTTGCAAGTCTCGTGGGGTCCCTTAGAGTTTAGGAGAGATATGCCTGTGGGAAAAGGGGTCAGGGAGGTTCGGGGATGCTCCTGGTAGGGAGAGTATGCTGAGACCTTTGTTTTGAGGGGTTTTAAAGTCTGGGAGTTTAGGGGAGGATTTCAATAAAATATTCATCCACTTTATGATGATGTACAAAAATGAGATTTAGTCTCTTAACTTCATCTGTCCTTGGGTGTGGTTACAAATGACACTATCTGGATTTCTGCTATCTGTCTCCCAGAGTAGGGTGATTTAAGCTATTTACCATCTGGTTGGGGAGAAGTACAAACCACTTAGTCTTAAGTGTCCTTGGTTTAGGGAAGATAGGATTTACTAAATGGCTGTAAACTGCTTAGCACCTAGATTTTCTAGGTGGCTGCAAACTGTTGTTAACTATCTGTTCTCAGTTTCCCTATTCCTCTTGTCCTGGCTTACTGGCCTGTCTCAGAATTGCTTGGTTGTATGGTAGTTCTAATTTTATTTTTTTGAGGAATCTTATACCGTTTTTCATAGCGGCTGAAGCAGTTTGCAATCCCAACAACAAGAGTTCCCATTTCTCCACATCCTCACTAACACTTGTTATTTGTTGACTTTTTTATAATAGCTGTTCTGACATGTGAGATGATATTTTGGATTGGATTCTTATTTTGTTTTTGAGTTGTACATGTTTGTTATATAATAACCACTTTGGATATTAACCACTTATATGATATATCATTTGCAAATATCTCTTTCCATTAAGAAGGTTTTCTTTTCATTTTTGTTGATGTTTTTCTTCACTATGCAAAGGCTTTTTAGTTTGATGTAGTCCCATTTGTTTATTTTGCTTTTGTTGCCCTTGCCTGAGGAGACATATTCAGAAAAATATTGCTAAGACCAATGTCAAAGAATTTATTGCCTATGTTTTCTTCTAGAATTTTTATGGTTTTAGGCCTTACATTTAAGCCTTTAATCCATTTTGAGTTTATTTTTGTATATGGCATAAGAAAGTGGTCCAGCGTTAATTTTTTTTTAGTGTGTCTGTCCAGTTTTTCCAACACCAGCTTTGTTCTTCTTTCTGAAGAGTGCTTTGGCAGTTGGGGACTTTTGTGGTTCCATATAAGTTCTAGGATTACTTGTTCTAGTTCTGTGAAAATGCCATTGGTATTAGATAGGGACTGCATTGAATCTATAGATCAATTTGAGTAATATGGACATTTTAACAGTATTAGTTCTTCCAATCCATGAGGATGGTATTTATTCTTGGGTATTTTATTCTTTTTGATGTAATTGTGGATGAGGTTATTGATATCTCTGTCTCACAATTCATTATTAGTATATAGAAACCCTACTAATTATTTCTGTATATTAATTATGGATCCTACAACGTTACTTAATTCTAATAGTGTTTGGTGGAGTCACTAGGGTTGTCAAATATACAGTATCATGTCATCTGCAAATAGTGAGTTTTACCTCTTCATTTACAATTTGGATGCCTCTTATTTTTTTATTTTTTATTTTTTGGTCTGATTGCTGTGGCTAGAACTTTCAATACTATGTTGAAAGTGGGCTTCCATATCTTGTTCCTGATCTTAGAAAGAAAGCTTTAGTTTTTCACTGTTGAGTATGATGCTAACTATGATTTTGTCATATATGGCCTTTATAATGTTGAGGTATGTTCCCTCAATACCCACTTTGTTGAGGTTTGTTTTTGTTTTATCATAAATGGATGTTGTATTTTGTCAAATGCTTATTATGTGTCTATTGAGGTGAACATGAAATTTTTATCCTTTGTTTTATTAATGTGGTATTTTACATTGATTGAGTTGTAGATATTGAACCATCCTTGCATTCAATGCATTGATCACGGTGTTGATCCTTTTACTGTATCGTTGAATCTGGTTTGCTAATATTTCGCATCTACAATTATCAGGGATATTGGTCTGTAATTTTCTTTTTTTGTAGTGCCTTTGTCTGGTTTTGGTATCAAGGTAATGCTGACCTCATAGAATTTGTTTGGAAGCATTCTTTCCTCTTTAATTTTTGGAAATGATTTGAGAAGGATAGGTATTAATTCTTTAGCATTTAGAATTTTTGAATTTAACTTTCAGAGTCTAAATATCTCCTTTTTAATTAAAAAAATATGATTCTCTTTAGGGCTTGCTATAGAGAGAGCTAAAGGAAAGAGATGATAGTTACAACTAATAGAAATCTGTTACCTCAGCATAGAAAAATTTGAGAGTTTTGTGTAAGGAGGAAGCAATGATGTGAAAGTCAAGTATTTTAGAATGTTAGATTGGGAAGGGACCTTAGATATCACTTTTGAGATAGGAAAACAAAGGCTGAGATAGGGAGTGGAACACTTTCCAAAGTGGATTGCCTATTAATTTCACACTGGGAGCTTGGTTCAATTCCACTGACTTTTGAACCAGTCAAGTTTTTAGTACCCCTGTTATCTCCCACCTCCTTCATTTTATTCCTCCCTCTATTCCATATTGATATTCCCTGTGTGGATATTGGAGAATAGTTCTCATTTTTGTTCTAGGTAATTTTTTTTTCCGTGTTAGTGTATATTACTAATCATCACACACAAAAAAAAAAAAAAAAAAAAACAAGAAAAAGAAAAAAAACTATGTGAACCCTAATCTAAAACATTGTCTTTGATACAGTGTTTCTGTAATACATTTATCATTCTGGAAATTTCCCTATGGCTGTAGGTGTCCACCTCGGGACTTATATTCTTCAAAGTGAATGACCATACTGTTTTGTGAATAGGGGTGGGAATTATTAGCAGCGTTGGTCAAAAGATCCCAAAATATAGCAGACTGCACTATTTGTCTGACTCTTTGCCAGGGGCACTGATTCAAAGCTACAAGATATAGTACTCAGAAAGCTAAGAGTCAAGTTTGGAAGGTATGGATTCAGGCCTTATTTCAATCAATGAAAATGTATTGAGTTTCAACTGTAGACCAGGCAGTGTTAATGCTGATATTACAGGAATGTTCAGAGAGGGTTCCTTGAAGGAGACACACCCTAAGGATAAACAGTCAAATTGGGCATATAGAAGACAAGGGCAAGGTACTTCCTTATTTTTTCAATAATGGTTTTCACTCTGATTTTAGTTTCTCTGGTAGTTAGCAACTGAGACTATAGCACAGAATGATGATCCTACCCTGGCCAGTGTGGCTCAGTTGGTTGAGCATCGTCCACACACCAAGGGTCACTGGTTCAATTCTTGGTCAGGGCACATGCCCAGGTTGTGGGTTCGTTCCCTAGTTGGGGTGCATTCAAGAGGCAGCTGATGGATGTTTCTCTCACATCAATGTTTCTCTTTCTCTCTCTCCCTCTCCCTTCCTCCCTCTCTAAACTCAATAAAAACATAAATCACTGAGACTTAGTTTTACAAATATATATGTCTATAGTCTAAAGAATAGGAAATTATTATTCCGTGATTTGGGGTTCTTATTAAAATGTAATTCTTAGTCATGGTATAAAATTTAATTGAACAAAAAATGTGTCAAGGAAAACGTAAAAATCACATGCAATCTCAGGACTGAGGCAGAGAGGTTACCTGCTTATGCTGTGAAGCCAGGTGGCCTATATTTGAATCCCAGCTCCAGGTCTTACTTAGCTTAATAACTTCGGGCAAGTTACCTAGTTTCCTCATCAGTAAAATGGGGAATAAGTAGAAGTATTTAAATGGCACTATATTTCCTTCCAGTCCTTTTTCTCTGTGCAAAACTATCCTCATACTTAGCCTAATTGTTTGCCTCCCCTTAGCACGATAGGCTGGACAAAATGCTTTTTTTCCTGTAATACAAGCCGTGCGACCTTTTAGAAAGCAATTACTGATGGTCAGATTTTGACTTTGCCAGGTCACTTAAAATAAGATATTTAATTCCCCAGTGAATTCTTTATACTTTGAAGTCTGTTCAGGCCTCCGGGTGGTTTGTTATGATGCTGTTCTATTTTGCTGAATGAACCTAACTATTCACAGGGGGTTGTGGAAGACAGTGTAACCTTAGAAAGTGGGAGATTGTAACTGAGTCCAAGGCAATGTCAGTTTCCCCCCTTCAATCCAGGGACAGATTCTCTGGTCTCCGTTTATCAGTGAGTTGTTGCACTACTACTGCCCAGAACGCTTTTCCACATGAGATTTTATTGTTGAATGGATAACATGGCAGGCTGTAAAGTCTGACAGCTTAAATCCAGACCATGGTTCTGATACCTGTTACCTGTGTTATCTTAAATCAGGATGAGACCAAATCACTCAAGTTCTCTAAGCCTCGGAGTTTCTTCTATAATTTAGGAATAATATTATCTGCCTCCTAGAGTTGTGAAATGAGTCCGTTTTAGATAAAGGACCTCATATATTGAGTGCATGTGGTAAGTGCTCAGGCAAATGACAGTGATGGTGATGATGATGATGGTGATGATGATGATGGTGATTCGTTGCAGCATAATGGTTATAAACGGCTTTGGATGAGATGTGCCTGGTTTTGTAGTTCTGATACTTTGATACTTGATGGGTTTTAGGATTTGGAAAACTTGTTTAACTTCTCAAGGCTTGAATGTTTTCCTCTGTACAATGAGGAGGATAATTCTTTGCGTTGGTGTGAAGATTAAAGGGGAACTGCTTAGAAAAGTGCTTGGCTCTAAGTAAACACTCCATAAATGTTAGCTCTCATTCTCATTATTTATAAGAAAAGATACTAATAGTTCCAGTGAAACTATTTAACAAATTCCTTACTTTTCTTAAGGGCTTAGAAGAAAATGGTTCATGTCATAATTAAGAGGATTTATTGAAAACCCTAGTACAAAAAAAAGAAAAAAAAAAAACTTTGAAAAGCTAAAATAATAGCCAAGTTTTGAAAATATCTTTTGTTGTCAGCTCTTTTGAGATTTTTTTGTTTTTCTGAGTTGAGAAAGAAGACTGGGTCCCTCTTGCTTTTCATTCTATGGGGCTCCCCCCCACCCCCACACCCAATATTTCAAACACAAAAACCATTTGTTGCCACCTGCCTTGGGCTAATGTGCCAAAGAACTTCCTGCCCAAGTTGTTTTCAAACTCTGGGTCCACACTGTAAATCTCAGCAAATCCTTGGTGGGGCTGAGGATGAGTGGAAGTCATTATTAGGGCTCTTTCCGACTCTTTCTGTCTGCATATAATAAATACCACCGCGGGACACTGGACCCTGCAGACAAAGCATTGTTTGAGCTCTTTGTATGCTCTCCCCATCAGCAAGGCCCAAATGGAACCACAAACGGAATGCCATAATGTGTCCATTGTATACATTTTTGAATAAATAAGTATAACAAAGAAAACATGCTCATCCCATTTAATCTCAGCTCTTAACTGTGAAAACATGGCACATTTCCCACGCTAGAGAGTGGGGCCGGGGAGGCCTGCACCAGCCTGGCTCCTGGCAGCCCATCCGAGGCGCACCTGGTAGGCTCTGTGCTGATGGCTTCAAGGGCTCAGCTCCCTAAAGCCTGCGTTTCCCCCCGGCAGATTCGGCAGGTAAGGTGGTGCCGGCTTCAGGAAACTAGGAGCGCATCACATAATATCCTTTCATTGCAAAGAACACAAGGCTCAGCTCAAGCAGGCTGGACAATAACGAGCAATGCTGAAATGCAGGCCTCGGGTAAGGCTACTCTCGTTTCCCAAAGGTGGGGACCACGCCCTCAGTTTGCTACGTGCACTTTTCAGCAGCATTTGCATTCAGGAGCCCAGGAGAGCTGCCAGCGGCTCCTAAGGCTGAACGCCTCCTCCTTGTTCTGTGCTGGGAGCAGAAATAGGAGTTCTGGGTTTCAGTCCGGTTGCAACGCCTGAGGTCCAGTGCCCTGCTCTGAAACAGCTGTTCTCAGGGGAAGGCATTGCCCCAGTCACTTACGCCCAGGTGCCGTGCCTGTGCAGGGCTCGGTCTTCAGAAGCACCTGGGCTGCCTGGGGGAAGGGTGGACTCCTGAATGAAGAACAGGATATCGGAACCGAAAGAAGGGAGATGGGTGAGCAAAGGAAACCCACGTAGAGGGCAGTGCTCTCTTTTCTCCGAAACCAGCCAGAAGCAAAGAGGTTTCCAGCTAGAAGAGCTGTCAGAATAAACAGTTCTGGGCTGCTTAACCCTGTTCTATATCCTGTACAATTTATTTGCCGGGGAGCTTCTGCTTCTTTGAATTATAAATGTCTCTTTTCCCCTTGTTATTCAATAAGCTTTTGTTCTGAGCTGATGCATATATATATATATATATATATATATATATATATATATATATATATATAAAAGGTCTCTCTGTGCCTTGCTCTCAGAAGTCTAGGAGGAGACAAAATTACCCAAATTTAAAAAAGAAATAGCTCTCTGTCTGGTAATCTGGGGAGCGGGGTGAGGGGTGGAGAAAGAGAGGGAGGCAGAGAGGGAGGAAAGAAGGGAGGAAGCGGAGAGAAGACACTAGCTAGCTTACTCACTGTGATATGGCAGAAATTCGGTGGGCGGGAAGAAACAGACTGCGCGCACTTGGAGGGTTAGAAAATGACTGTGTTTAATGCGCACCGGTGCTGGCCCAGCGGAGTCACCTCCAAAGGCTGAGCCCTGAGCCCAGGTTCCAGCCTTTTATACATGATAAGCCTCCGGGTATTTGGGGGCTTCTAGTTCTGCTGTAGTTTAGGTGGTTGGCGGATATAAGGGGATTACAAAAGCCAGGGGCGGGGGCTCTGCACTGCCTAGGGGGTTGTCTGCAGAAGGCTTGCCTTCACAGCTGTGATGTACCACTGGGTAAATCAGTTTCTGCCACCACCGCCCTTAGAATAAGTGATATCAAGGGACTCCTGGGGGAACAGCAGCTTGGTGTCCAATCACCTCCTCAAAGTGAAGCGTCTTCCCTCACGACTTTTGATTTGAGCTCATGATTTTCCTTTGTTTTGCTCCTGGTTTCTTAATGTGTGGGACCTGTGCCTCCTACCTGCCATCCAGAGGGGCTGCTGGCCCAACCTCACGCCTACTGCTTTCGAGGATAACCGTTCTATGTGCGCCTCAGGGTGACCAACGGCGAATTTCTACGGGTTTCATAGCTCAGTTTTCAGACCGTTCCCAGGGAAGCCTGGGGTGTTGGTGTCTTTCCTCTGTCCTTTGCCAATGTGCAGTACAGGATGGGAAAAGCTATTAGCATCTCATCCCACAGGCCTCAGGTGAAGGTGTTTTATATGGTGACACAGGTACCTGCCACGGGAGGATGAGGGGGCCGTGCTTCACGGGGAAAGTAACATTCCGTAGGTCTCTTAGCACTGAGTTGGGGTTCGCAAAGGGGCTGGGGAGAGGTGACTGCCACACTCAGAGCCTTGCTGGTCTTCGCACCAGCAGCGTCGGCATCACCTGGGAACAGGTGAGAAAGGCAGACTCACCGGCCCCACCCTAGACCCACTGAACAGAACTCGTTTCGATGAGCTCCTCGGGTCGTTTGTACGAATGGTAGGTCTGAGGAGCGCTCCCCTAGCCCAGTACGTCTCAGCCTTGGCAACACATTGGAGTCAGTTACGTAGCTTGAAACGGAGAAGCCTTGGTCCTGCATTCAGGGATGCCAGTATGATTTGTTTTAGGTGTGGCCCAAGCACGCGGGTTAATAAAACAAAGCGAAAAGATCCCCAGGTGATTCCAATGAGCAGCCCGGGCTAGGCAATGAGCCCCGTCTGGGTCTGGGCACTGAAGGAGAGGCAGCATGGTACATTGGAGAGCCCACTGCAGGTCGCCTGGTCGTCACGGAAGGTGGCTGGGGGCAGTTGAATGCCTCAGGTGGGAAAGGGAGGCAGCTAGACCACACGGGTTTGCTTCCCTCACGTGCAGACGGCTGAGGAGATGCTAAGGTTGTGGAGACATGTGAAGGGAGATGGAGTGATCAGCCTTGTGCTTGGGAAGGAATATACCACCTCAGGAGCAGAGACTGGGCTATGGCAGGGACACCCGGTGGAAGACAGATATGCCAACCCCAATGCAGGTTGGCATGGCCAGCTACATAATGTGTGGGCCCAGTGCAAAATGAACACGTCGGCTGCCTGTTTAAAAGGCAGGGGAAAGTGTCATTAAAGGTACCGGAAGATAAAACACCTTTCTCCTTTCTTTGGCCTCTCCTGGCCTCTCATATATGTAAATATCTATGTCTACATACGTTTGCTCTTTAGCATTGTGCTCCCTCAGACACGGGGGCACTCGGGGACCCCCACAGGCACCCCTGGGTCCATTACCCAGTGGCTGCTGGGTTCTCCCTTCTACCGCTGGACTGAGGTGCCGTGTCCTGAGAGGTGGACTCAATCTGCCCTTCCCCCAGGCTCACCACCCCAGCCCTTGGTGGACAGCCACTCGACAAGGGTTTCCCTCTTAGCACCAGGACATATCTGGTACCTGGATGGGGCGGATGAGAGGTTTGCCCCTGTTCAGTCACAGGCTGCGTGTGCTGTGGCTGCCAGCTGCTGTTACCTGAACCCTAATGTTTTTTCGGAGGTCGTCTGCCCACCTGCCTGCTCTGGCCCAAGGAAGTGTGCGGGCAGGAGTTGGCAGCATAGAAAGAAAACAGTTTCACACTGAATCGGCCGATCTGGAGACAGGAGCTTATGCTCTAAAGCCCCAACTCCCTGATGGCCTGCAGGTTACAGATCGGAGAGCGCAGGCTCACAGGCCCGCTGTAATCTGGGTCAGGGGGTCAGGGTCCTGCGGGAGCTGGTTGGTCGGAGGTGAGGTGAGGGTGACGGATCATTCCTTCAGGTCTGGAGGACAGTCTGAGGTCTGTTCCAGGGTCCCTCTGTCCCCTCCCATGGGAAAGTAGCCAGGGGGTCATTCCACCTTAGGGCCCAGGAGCTGAAACATAACTTAGGTCGGGATGTACCTTCAGCCTGCCGGAGGTCCGCACCTTGTGGCCATTAGTCAGGCCTGGCTACTGTCCCTGCTGCTTGGGGGTTACTGGTTACCCAGGGGAAAGGAGAGAGAGATGATTTCTAGAGCGAGGGTTTAAAACTAAATGTAATCAAAGTCATAGAACCGTCGGTTTCACTGCTACCATGCCTCAGCCCTCCCCACACCTGTGCCCCGGCCGCTGCCAGGGCTGGAGGGTCATGGGTATGCTGGGCTGGGGCGGGAGCCAGGCAGCTAAAAACCTCTCACCTCCCTCTCCCCCTCATGCATTCTGTATTGTCCCCTGGATTTCACTGAGAAACACACATCCAAAGACAACATGAAACACGCCCAGCCGATCCTGCGTGCAGAGCAGTGAGCCCCAGGAGACAGCCCGTGAGCGTGGGTTCCTGTGTGCCTGCATCCGCCCTTGCCCACACAGCCCCCCGCGGAACCAGAGAGGGGAGGGTGGACTGGAGAGACATCGAGGAGATGGTCAGGTTAGCACATGGTGATGTTCGGAGAAGAATGTGTTGGGAATCAAGGTCTCTGGCTTGTGTGACACAGTAGATGGTGGCACAGGAAACAGGGAATGATTGCTGGGAGTGGGGCAGGGGCGCGGCCTAGGAACCCGTGGATCCTTCCTGAGTTCCAGCGTGAATCGGCCTCCTCTCTGGTTCAGTTGCGTGGCTGGTACTTTCCGACAGTGAGTGATAGGGCAGGAGTGAGCTGCTGCTTCTCCCAGCTCTAATGGACTCTGAGTGTCTTCTTCTGAAACGTGATGCTAAACTTGGTTCAGAATCAAGAGCCTGTTTCTGTTCTCTTCAGGACTGTTGTCAGGGATGGGATTTTTGTCAAATGTCATTTAGGCCCCTTGGAACAGGTCCCAGCGCTCCGGCTCTTTCCCAGCTCCGTGTGGGGTGTCTTACATGAGTAGATTTACTGGGGGGATGGAACAGGATGTCAGGTGGGGATCTCCTCATAGTCCCAATTGAGGCAAGGACAAAGGACTCTAAGCACCACAGGTTCTAAAGAGAACAGCCTTGAAGCCAGTACTAAGTTAGAGTTGGAAGCCCTCCCCGCCACCCCGCAACCCCAAGCTTATTTGAGGGTAGTCAGCTGGCCCACCTTTGGTCCACCATGTGAAGACTGGTGAGGGGCCTAACGAAGAAGAGATCAGGGCTCATGGAAAGAGCTTCTCCCTCCCAGGGTGCTTTTTCCTGCTGGGAGCTAACGGGCAGTGGAGAAAGCTCCAGGAGACCCTTTTCTCTGTTTGGGGGTGCTTGAAAGAAGGGAAGCCCAGCACGGGTGGAATGTCCTCCAGGCAGCAGTCATCCTGATATGTTCATGAGCCTCTCCGAGCAGGAGAAGGGGGCCTGGAGGGAGAGGGCAAGGTTAGGAGAAGGGACCGCAATGAAGTGGCCTATGGCATGTTTCTCAGGGTCGGGTGGACAGAATGGAAGATGGCTGTCATCTTGCTTAAACCCAACAAGAGGGCTGCTCTCCAGGTGAGGCCCCCACCAAGGGTTGCTCTCCAGGTGAGATCCCCACCAAGGGCTGCTCTCCAGGTGAGGCCCCACCAAGGGCTGCTCTCCAGGTGAGATCCCCACCAAGGGCTGCTCTCCAGGTGAGGCCCCACCAAGGGCTGCTCTCCAGGTGAGGCCCCACCAAGGGCTGCTCTCCAGGTGAGATCCCCACCAAGGGTTGCTCTCCAGGTGAGATCCCCACCAAGGGCTGCTCTCCAGGTGAGACCCCACCAAGGGCTGCTCTCCAGGTGAGATCCCCACCAAGGGCTGCTCTCCAGGTGAGATCCCCACCAAGGGCTGCTCTCCAGGTGAGATCCCCACCAAGGGCTGCTCTCCAGGTGAGGCCCCACCAAGGGCTGCTCTCCAGGTGAGATCCCCACCAAGGGCTGCTCTCCAGGTGAGATCCCCACCAAGGGCTGCTCTCCAGGTGAGATCCCCACCAAGGGCTGCTCTCCAGGTGAGGCCCCACCAAGGGCTGCTCTCCAGGTGAGGCCCCACCAAGGGCTGCTCTCTAGGTGAGATCCCCACCAAGGGCTGCTCTCCAGGTGAGGCCCCACCAAGGGCTGCTGTCCAGGTGAGGCCCCACCAAGGGCTGCTCTCCAGGTGAGGCCCCACCAAGGGCTGCTGTCCAGGTGAGATCACACCAAGGGCTGCTCCCCAGGTGAGATCCCCACCAAGGGCTGCTCCCCAGGTGAGGCCCCACCAAGGGCTGCTCTCCAGGTGAGGCCCCACCAAGAGCTGCTCTCCAGGTGAGATCCCCACCAAGGGCTGCTCTCCAGGTGAGATCCCCACCAAGGGCTGCTCTCCAGGTGAGGCCCCCACCAAGGGCTGCTCTCCAGGTGAGATCCCCTCCAAGGGCTGCTCTCCAGGTGAGGCCCCCACCAAGGGCTGCTCTCCAGGTGAGATCCCCACCAAGGGCTGCTCTCCAGGTGAGGCCCCACCAAGGGCTGCTCTCCAGGTGAGGCCCCACCAAGGGCTGCTCTCCAGGTGAGATCCCCACCAAGGGCTGCTCTCCAGGTGAGGCCCCACCAAGGACAAGGGGCTGTGGGTTGACCGTGATGGCCGCAGCAGCATGGCTGATGGAGTTGGGGCCGTGTTGAGGAGCTCTGTGTCCTCTGAAGGATCCATGATAACCTCACAAGGAACCAGTATTGGGCCACACGGAGGGTACCAGAGGCCAATCTGTGCTGTCAGAAAACAAGCCGCGGTCAGAGCATTACTCTTTGGCTGGTACATAGAAAACGTTGCCTCTTTGCTGCTCCATTTCCCCAAATACTGCAGAAGTGAGAACCTGGAAACTTGAAGAGCAGTGAGCATGGAGCTTTGAAGCAGATAAGAAATTAGAGCATGAAAGTGGACCTGACTCGTTTTATCAACCTCAAGTTGTCAGAAAGTTATGAAATGTCTACAAGGTACCATTTAGAAATGAGACAGCAGGAATTCAACATACTAGAGTAGAAACAGAGACCCCAAAAATAATAGTTGTTTCATATTTCTGTTTCTGTTAAGCTGCAATGACTCGATAAGCTTGTCCATTTGAATTCTGAGGCTGTCCTCGCTGGGGCATGTTGGGTCACTATTTCACGGTCCTATTGAAGTCTGTGTATTGCCCTTAAGTTAAGATCTTTGCATCCATATCCATAAAAAGAGATTATTCCATAGCTGTTTAAAAATAATCTTGGTTTTATGTCAGGGTCCTTCAGGAAGGAAATATGAAATATTTTCTTCTTTCCCTGTGTTTAGAAAGTTTCAATATTTTAGAACCCCATGTGCCTCGACATGTGGATATGATTCAGCTGTGGAAGTTCCCGGGCCCCCCACGTTGGTGGTGAGGGGGCGAGGCCTGCTCCTCACTCCTCACATGCTGTGCACTGCTGGTCCCCTCCCCTCCCCCACGCTGGTCCGTGGCGTGGCTGCAGCATTGTGCTGGAGCACATCCTGAATCTTTACTCTCGAGTTTGAATTTAAACACCCAGTCACCAAATGTTCACTCCTCACAACTTTGGGCCTGCGTCAGTGCATTTTGGGGTACATTGTGGGAGGACAGGCATCACCCCACTGTCAATACGAAGAGGGTGCTGTTGGCGATCCACAGTGACGGACCCAAGCCCGTGGAGACTGGTACCACGTAGAACAGGATCAGTGACAAATTCAAATGAACGCCCTGTGACTTACACATGGTCTTGTATTTTACCTTGGGATAAAATCTGGAAAATTTATCAATGGTGAAAATCGATAAGGGGTGAAAGACTTCGAAAGGTTTGGAGATTCCGTCCTGCTCTGACAGTTTTTCAAGCCACAGTTTTGTACCCAGTCAATGAAAAACAAGCCAACCAAGTTCTCCAAGTGTGTAGCCTGGGGTCCTCCGGGAATCTCCTCCCCGGGTCTCACCCATGCACTCGCAGGGGGAGTCAGGGAAGCAGGATTGCTTCCGCATCTGGACAGCAAAGCCCCTCTAAGTACAGAGCATGTGGCAGAGATTCTCTCTTGTCAGGGGAGGCTGTCTTGAAATCCCATCATGTTCCCGTAGCCTTTCCCAGTCGGCAGTGACTGGAGAAGGGAGGACTGGCTTATTTCAGTTCCGGCGATGGACACATCAACGTGGCTTCCCTCTCCCCTCCTCTCCTTCCCTTGAGGACCTAATTTATTTCACGCGTTCCGCCCTCTCCCTGCTGAGAAGCCCGCTGTGCTCGGTGGAGGCATTTCCCTCTTGCCTTTTTTGGCCCCCAGGCAAACCCGCCAGGCCAAGGTTCCTCCGCACGGTGACGTCAGTCTGCTGCTGGGCCCAGCTGGATGGAGGTGTGTTTTATGAAGTTCAACCCTGCACCCTGAGCCATAAATACACATTGTGCACATAAATGTACAGCTAACATTGCCCAGACCCCTCCGAAGCACCATGTTAATAAGCAGACAGTAAGTCTTTAAAATATGGAAAAGCAGTTAATCTTTCCGCTGGCAAATCCTTTGTAGGGGGTTGTTTTCCTTTGCTTTAGGATCGCCGCAGGGAGGGCTCCTCATCTCCGAGGACTTAGGAGAATAAAGAGAAGTTTGCTGTGGCGCTTCATGGACAACACTTGGGGAGCCTTCCATTAAGAGGGTGCGTGTGTCACCAACAGTGATGCCGTCACTTGCTGTCATGGAGCATCTGTGTGGGGTACCCGCTCTGGGTCTGCCCATACAGCACAAGTGGGCGGCCTGTGATGTGGACCCACGCGGGCAGGTGCCAGGGGCCTCCGCTCTGGCCCTGTGACTCTAGGAAGTCACTCAGCCTCCCCGCCCCCCATCTTTAAAATGGGCACAGGATGTCTTATGCATATAGCTCCTGTTAAGAGTTTACTTACCCTCTCTGAGTCCCAGGGTTCTCTTTTGTAACATGAGAACATCGATCCTCTTCGCTTTTAGCATCACATTCCATTTCTAAGTGTTCTAAGAAGACACGAACACATTCTCCTTATGAAGAACTTCAGCAGGACAGATTCCGTTTCAGCCTCCGTTGACAATGATTCCACCCATCTTCTCTCCCCTTCCCTCCTCCCTTGCTCTCCCACTGGTGATGTTGTGGAGGGATCAGACCTGGGGGTGGGGGTGGGGCTCAGCAGACAGCAGGTGCCTGGGAGCCCATACAGGCTGGCTTCACTGGAAAGAGGCTGGGACAGGTTTGCAGCTTGCCTCTGGCCCCCTGCGCTGCCGTGACTTCCAGCTGTGTGTCCCGCTGTGGGCACCGCCAGTGGTGGATTTAAGGATGATGTGGGTGAGAGCCAGCAGGCTGGGGGTAACATGGTCTGTGCCTTACAGATATTTACTGTCACTGGTCCTTCGATTCCTCTTATCTTTAGGAAGATACTTCATATGTTCTTTTATACTTGTGTTCAACTCACTTAAGTTCTATTTTTTAGTCCATTTATTCTTTCTATGTCTAACATACGTCATGGGATGCTTACTGATTTATTATCTATGCCCCATACATCAGATAAGTCTTATCCATCCCATTTATTCTTCTCATTCTCTTAACAGAATTAAATGTTCTTAAATATTCATACCTTATTTATAATTTTGCAACATAATTTTTCTACTTCCTATGTTTTGGATATCCTTTCCTGACAGTAAATAGAGATTTCTTTACCCTTTTATCTGGTGCCCAGTAGACCATAGAATCGCATACTGTTGCTTACTCCATGACCTCCCTGGTGATGGATATTCAGGTGGGTTTCGTATTTTTTCTCCTCTCATTGAACGATGCTACCAAGCACATCTTTCTAAATGGCTTTCTGGGGTCCTGAACAAGAGTTTTTCTTACTGAGAAATACAATTACTGAAAAAATAGGATCTAAAGGATTTCCATTATAATGACAACACATGGCTGTAAAAATTCACTTTCCCACCAGCAGTGTAGAACAATCACTTCTTCAAACCCTCCAGTGTGACAGTAGGACAGAGTTAAAATTTTTCTGGTGAAAAGTGCATTTTATTATTTTAATTTATATTTTTCTAATTTTTAACGAAATATATTATATATAAAAAACATATATATAAATGGTTTTTCCCACAGCCATTGTACTTCTCTCCAATTGTTAGTTTGTCTTTTTCTGTTCAGCAAAGTTTGGTCATTTTCTTCATAAGGAAATGTCTTTTACTAGATGTAATCTTGGCATTTCATAGTGATTATTGATACTATCAGTGGTTCTTTATCTCATAAATATTTTTTTCATTGGGTATTGCCAGCGTCAGGGAAAGCGTGTTTTTATATTCTGATTATGTCACTGGCCAGTTTGATGAGTTCTTCTATTAGTTCCAATAGTTGGTCAGCGGGTTCACATGGGTTTTCTAGGAACACAGTAATATCTGTTCTCCGGGTGATTTGGTTGGATTCACTTGGGGGTAGGTTCTCAATGAGCATTTCAGTTTTTTTATGGCTATTGGTCTGCTTGTGTTTTTTATATCTTGGCCAAATGTTGATAATTTACACTTTATCCCCAGAGGTGTGTTTGCTCTAAGTTTTCAAATTGTTTACAATAATATACATAATAGTCACTTAAAATGTTTTAAATGTCTCTGTGTCTTTGGAGTTTTAATATGACTTTGTGACTTCTTTCTCGATCGGGAATGCCAAAAGTTGATTTATGTCCATGTTCCTTTAAACCTGAGTTTGGTTCTTTTGCTTATCTTCATGCTTTTATTTGCATTTTATTCTTCTGCTTTTATCTTTATAAATTTACCCTGTCATCGATTCTGTAAATATTTACTGGGGACCTGCTGTGTCCCAGGCACAACTGTAGGTGCTGGGGTAACGGATAATCAGGGCAGACAGAAGCAGCCATCCGCCTATGGAAAGCGCCGTCTGCTGTGCGGGCAGACAGTCAGCAAGTGAGGAGCGAGCAGAGGTATAGGAGACTGAGAAGAACAGATTCAGTGGTGTGGTGCGGACTCCAGCCTTATCCTAGTGGATTTGTGGAAGAAGGAGAGAAATGAGAAAGTGGAGAGAGAGATGGTGAATTATTCTTTTTAGGAGATTTACTATGAAGGAGGACAGAGAAACAGAGCAGTAGCTAAAGGTGAGGTGAAGGGAAAGTTTTGTTTTTCCTGAGATGGGAGATATGGCATGTTTGTAACCGGAAGGGCATGGCTAGTAGGCAAAGGGGACTCTCTGTGCAGTGCTCGCCTCTCTTCTGTTTCATCAGTCACATCCTGCCTGAGAGCTGGCCGTGGAGAGGGACATCAGAACCCAGCCCAGGGCCCCAGAGGGAAGACCACGAAGAGGGCACAGGTGCAGCTTATGTTTTGATTTTCCTAGCCTCTCAATTAAAAAATTTAGCTCACTTATTTGCAAACTTCTTTCCCCCATAAAAGTAGTTAAGGTCATACTGCACAGATGTGAGACTGGGTTGTTCTCAAATTCTCAAGGATTAATTGCATATGTTTTCTAATCTCTAATTTCTACGGCTTATATCATTTGCTATTCTTTTCTAATTTTACCCTCCTGTAAAGAGGAACATGTAAGTGATGCTCTCTGCTCTTTGGAGTGTGTTGCAGGAAATGACTTATGGGGCCAAACATATGGTGACGGAAGATGATTTGACTTTGGGTGGTGGGCACACAGTGCAATACACAGAACATGTATCACAGAAATGTACACTTGAAACCTGCATACTCTTAGCCAGTGTAACCCCATATAAATTCAAATGAAAAGAAAATAACTTAGTTTGTTCATTATATTCCATAAATAAGTGAGATCGTATGATATTTGTCTTACTCTGATTGGCTTATTTCGCTTTGCCTAATACTCTCCAAAATAGATCCAGAGACGTGGAAGTAGGGACTAGACAGACAAACCTCAGAGGGAGGGTAGGTAGGAGGGTGGGAAGAGATAAACCAAAGAACTAATATGCATATGTGCACAATGGACACAGACAATAATATAGTGAAGGGGGCAGGGACAGGAGCTGAAAGGAGGGTGTCAAAGGGGGAAAAGGAGGGACATCTGTAACAAAAAATAAATATATATATAAATTTAATTAAAAAAGAATAACTTACATTCTACATTGTTTAGATCTCAAGAGGTTTTGCTCCATATTTTAATAGATCATGCATTCATCAATCACTTTGGTATGTCTGTCAGTTTGTACACTATGATCATAAAAGTTCATGTCATTCTTTGTTATACTATTATACTATTTTAATATGAAAAATTATTCAGATTGTATGACCTATTTTTCTTTATTACATTTTAATAATTTTCCCTTTGAATATTTGCATAGTAACATTAACCTGTACTTGTTCCTCTCTTGTGTTGTTAGTATTTTTCTGGTAAATCTTTTCCTGTCATTTGACATCTTTTCCATGTTATTCTGTTTTAGGAGAGTAGGTTGCAAACATCATAATGCTAGTATTTTGCAAATGCCATTTAAAAGTCTCTGCCTTTTAATATGTAAATCTAATCACCTCACATTTATTGTGATTGGTAATAATTTTAGACTTATATTGTCAGTTTTTCTGTGTGTGTGTGTGTGTGTGTGTGCATTACTTACTATGCTATTTAGCTATTATCCCTAAATTTTAAAGCATAATTTTCTATCATTATCTACAGTTACCGAGAATCAATTTTCCTCTGGACCTGACATAAATTTTACTTCCTTTATGTTGCTCTGTTTTCTTCATCTTAAGTATTCCCATTGAGAAGTTGGTGTCCTCCTCATTCCTCTTTAAGTAATTTGCTTCTAGAGAAGATTTTAGGATTGGTCTATATCTTTAATGATCTGAAGTTTCATTCATGCTTGAATGGGCCTTTTTTTATGGAAAAAATATAATTTTTCACCAATTGGAAAATATTCTCCCCCTTTGGAACTCTATTTCATATTTTTATCTCTTTCTCCTTTATTGTACATCTGGTAGATTCATTTGGCTTAATTTTCCAGTCAACCATTTGTTCTTTCACGAGTTGTGTAATCTTGGTTTTGCATTATTCTGAGTCTCTGTTAATTTTCCTCCGACATGGAAATCACTGGCTCTCTGATGAGGGCCATCTCAGGTAGGTTGTTTTAATTATGATGGGCGTAGTCCATCACAGAGGCCAACGGCTCATGCCTTTGCATAGGTGAGAAGACACCTAGCGCTAAAGGGGGAGGTAAAGCAGAGATGTTTAAAGTTTTACTGAGATAGTTAGCAAGGTTGCATTCTTTTCTCAAGCCAGGTGTAGTTGTGGAGAAGGGTGGATGACGGTGGTTTAGGCATTGGGGAAACGTTGCTGAGCAGTGGCATGCCCTGTTGCTGGCTGTGGGTGAAAAAAATAAACATAATTAATTATATAATAATTGGTGAACAGGCACTATGCATTTGTGGAAAGGAAGCCAACTGTGTTGTAATCTCAGAGACATTTTGGGATAATTCAATGTATGAGATGGTAACAGGTAGAAATAAAAAGGGGTCCTTTCCCCTTCTTTCTAGTTTCCCACAAAGCAGAAGGATGCTTCTTCGACTGGGTGATTTTTGTAAAGCATGGTGACACACTCTAGAGAACAGAACCAATTTGCTGAGAGAACCATGAATGAAGATAAAATATATCGAGAAATTGAACATTTCATTAGATTATAGTCTCTTTCATCCAGCTGAATTGAATTTGATGAAATATCATGAAAAGTTATGTGATAGGGGTTCTAGGCCTGGGGCTAAATATCTACCTAGTCTGTTGGCTCTGAAACAGTATGGGATTTTGGTCTCTAATTTGTTCCTCCAAAGAATCAGTAGTATTTCTTGTTGAAGAAGTAGTTTTATGGTGGTGTTTCATGGTGCTGGGTAATGGAAGAAGCAGGTTCGTTGAGCTGTACTGATGGACCCAGAATGTCAGAGCTGCTGAGCAGAATCAGCACCAGCACAATTTGGACTCTGAGAAGGATGGAGCTTGTTAAAGGGCTAGCATTACTATCCTCCAGACATGGGCAGACATCACGCAGAGCAGTACAGGGGAGGGTTTAGAAGGTTCACTTCATCTGTTGCCATCAATGTGGCATAGCTTCAGTCCATCTTTGAGGAAAGGAAGAGAGAAAAATCCACTTAGAAGAACATCAAATGCAACTTTTGATAACATTTAGGAAAAAAAACGAGGCTTGAAAAAGCCTAACCTCTCAGACCTTGGAAATTGAGGTGAATTAGCCAAATTTGACTCTATTGCTTTGTACGTATAAAAGACCAGTCTTCCCAAGGTGAGTTTTATGAGCCATGTAAGGCTGTAGCTATAGGTTAGAAGCTATTGTCATAGTGAAACTTGCTATTTGAAAGTGAAGAGCCCTTATGGAAAAAGGCAACTTGGGCAGTAAACAGTCTCTGAAGCTTGATTTCCAAATTGTGTTAGCGACCTCCCAGGGGAAACGTTTTCCTCGTGGCTCTTTACTTGAGGCATGGTAAAGGACCACTCACTGTGTCTGTGCCTCTTGTTCCAACAGGTCCTTTGTCATCCAGCAAATCCCCAGCAGCAATCTGTTCATGGTGGTGGTGGACAGCAGCTGCCCCTGTGAAGCCGTGGCCCCCATCACCATGGCGCCCATTGAAATCAGGTATATCCTTTTGTGCATGGGTCCAGTACTGCTGCCGAGGTTGGTAAGGGGATCAGCAGTTGGGATACCTGGCGGAGAAATAGTAGGGAGGGGAAAATGACAGCTGTCCATTGTTGGAGAGAAAGAATTATCCAGGGAGTTTAGTGTGAACTTTTAGGGCCAATGCCCAGTAAGGGAAAGTAATGTTTCGGAAATATGCCTTAACTACAGTCAACATAACGAATCTCTTAAGTGTGAACGTTTAAAGGCCCAGAAGATCAGAAGGCGTCCGGAATCGTGTCATGGCTTCCATCCTGAGGTCAGTCTGCAACCCTTTCTGTCCTCTTTCCCCATCAGATTTGCCATGATAATCTCACTATAGCTAAAAAGTTGACTCGTGAGAAACCCGTGCCTTTCGGGAGCATCAGAGGAGAATATCCAGGAAGGCTGATGGTTCCCTGCTCTCAGCTCCTCGGTGCCTTCTCAGTCAGTCTGTGCTCACAGTCTGTTGTTCTGTCCATGCGACAGTTAAAAAGCCTCTTCACTGTCTTTGCGGCTGTGGGTGTGCTGTCATTTCATCACCTTCCACTGTTCGCACACAGTGGCTCTGATCATCTTACTTTACTGATTTCAAATTGTGGTGAAAATGATTTCCCCTGCTTACGTTTAGACAGCCTTTTATTTACAAGGAATTCAGGTCAAGCGAAAGTGGCAATATGTGTATCAGATAGAGGGTCACAGTGTATGAAGGGGGATGCCATGCCTCCACACCCCTAACCACATCGTCACAACTATTGGTGCCCCGTTCGCACGGAAAGCCACAATCAGAGTGAAACCAAGCTGAGTGCTAGAAAGGTGAGTTTGGACTAGATTTAGGTAGTTTAAGAGAATACCTCCTGCAATACGGTGAGCGAAAATTTTAAGTATAACAAAAAATATATATTTTTATATTACGTTCACACTCACCCTGGACAAATGGAAAGTTTGTCTAGACTAATTACTATAGGGAAACTGGGAAGCTATCTTTTTTTTTTTTTTTATTATTCTACCAGAGGTAGCTGAGTATTAATCTCAACTTTAAATGGCATGTGATTTTAATGTTATTTAAATTATCTAAGTCCTAGAAAAGGTTTTAATGTCCGTATAGCACCAATAAGAACTTGGACTTTCTTGAGAAGGTTTGCTTCTATATTCAAATGGGAGTTCACGTTCAACAGTAACATAGTATACATATATATGCTGAAAACACCTGTGATAAAATTCGATGATCACCCCTAATGAAAGCTCTGTGTAAAATGCAAACACAAACAATAGTCCTCAAAACACTGAGATCACTTCAGTCCAAACCAGAGCAGCACACTTAGACAGCTAAAGGCATGAGAGTAAAATCTTCTAGAGCTAATATGATTTGCTTTGGTAACTTGATATAAGACACACATTTTGAAAAATCAGATTTTTTTTCCTGTAAGTTTCTGGATGTAGTAAGATGAGGTCAGTGGAACAGAATAGAAACTCTTACATATGACAAAGGTTCAATTCAAAAGGAAGGATATAAATTAGACTTAAATAATAAAATAACAGTTTCACGAGAAATCCTAGGGATTGGGGAGAGCTTCCTATCTAAGACAGAAAGCTATGGAAGAAAAACAAATGTATTTAACTCTGTAAAAATTGTAACTTTTCTATGGAAAAAGATTACTTAAAGTCAGCAGCCAATTTATAGAACTTGATAAAAGTATTTATAAATCAAATGATAAAGAGCGCTTTCAAATTGGTAAGTCAGACAGCTACATATAAAAATAAACCATGAACATGAAAGATACAAGTCACTGGGTGATCAGAATATGCAAGTAACAAAGAAATATCTAGCTATAGCCATCGGACGCAGAAATACCCTTTAGGTCTGTAGTCCCAAGACTGGGCATCTTTGCCACAGGCTGGCGCAGGCACAGGGGCAAATGCCATTGCCTGGTAAAGGCCCACAGTCAGCATTCTTTGTAGTAGTAGAGAACGGATGAGAAAATGAATGCCCATCAATAAGAAAATAGCCGAATGAAACAGAGCCAGAATAACGGCGTCGGGGAAACTTACATCAGTCAGTGGATAAAAAGCATTCTGCCAAAAGTAATAAATAATAGTATTCCATTTTTGTAAAACAGAGCCTTCCTTCCCCCAAATGAAAAGAAAGATGAAACAAAACCTTTCATAGCCAAAAATGATCAGCCCCCTTAGATGTGATTTTTTTTTTTTTTTTTTTTACTTACATTCTGACAGGGAAAAAAAACTAGAAAGCCAGTATTTTGCTTTTACAATATGATCCCACAGACATCTGTACCAATGAATAGCCCGTTACCTCTGGAATGTTCTACCTGAGAGTAACCAAAGAGTAATTTTGAATATGTTACACATTTACAGCTGAAATCAGAGATTCTCATCACTGACTTGATGAGATTTAGACAAGTTCATTTCCCAGAATTATCGAGGTCCCCAAAGACTTTGTTCATGCAATTGAAGAGTGGGGAGGGGTCTGGGGACTAAAATAGCTTGCCCAGGTTCAGGCATCTTGGACTCCGACTCCTCTCTGACCAACCCCGCCTTGCCCTGCAGGAGAACGCGAGAGAATGTGGGGGTGCACCGAGTCTCCAGGCCAAGATGGTCCTTATTCTGTTTCCTCTGCTTCTGCTGCTCTTCTTAAGGTGACACTGACCGAGATGTTCTCTTGGCATGCTCAATTATGGATCAACTGTGAACCAAACTATGGTGCGACATAGGAGACATGAAATATAGTCCAACCATCAGCATCTCATGATTTTAAACTGTGCGTGATATAAACTCAAAGACCTGTTGACAAAAATGTTATCTTTTTACTTTGCCAGTCATGTAAATGTGAGTTTGCTACATGGTAACCACCCGTCATCAGAAACGGGACTGCCCATGGGCAGTGTCCCTTCTGCGTGAAACCCATCGAAACCAATTTAAAACTGTGTACTTTTTAAATAAAGTATATTAAAATCATAACCTCCTTGTTTGGATTTTATCATCACTTTATTGCTGAGGATACAGATTGAAGGGTGCATGAAAAAGTTAACCATTCCAGACACCAGGAAAGGATGGTTGTTGGCAGAGACTTTGCTCTAAAGCAGATTCTAGGCAAATATTTAACAATTATTTTGATGCTCCAATCTCAGTTATAAAAATATTTACAGAAGGAAATAAAAATATCATCTACATGGGAAAATTTATTACATAGAATCCTGAATTTTATTGAACTAAACTTCAATAGAAATCATAATACGGATGAGAACACACGCTCCCATAATATTCAAGTTTGGAACTATTTGGCAGTGGAAATAAAGAAGTCATAAATCCTAGGAATTCATTGTGAGAAGACTTGAAGAAGGAAAGGAACAATGACTACAAATGACTCTCAAGCTTATTGCTTGAGCATTTGGCTTCTGGCTTTTCCCATAAACAAGAGATGAAATTAGATCTCAAATATTACAAGATGTGAAACTACCCAGACCTGTAAGCATTCCTAAAACGCTGGTTCCCGGACCAAAGAAAGCAGATTCCATTGTATCACGGTTACCAAATAAAGTGAACTAATTTCCGTGCCTAGGTAGAGTCGGGAATGCCTTGCTCCATAGGACAGACATCCAACAGCCATGTGCAGAACACCACTTAAATCCCTTTAAAAAAAAAAACAACAAAAACCACATTCTGCTTTTGATATTTTAGAAAAATAGATGTTATCATACTACTTTATACTAAAACGAGTCCAATATTTATAGGAATACCAATGCGGCATTGTTGTACTTCTGGAAGTTACTATGCCCCAGTGTTAACAACACCACAATCCGTACTATCACTTGCCAGGCTGACCCAAATACAAGGACAATGGGGCCCTCTTATTGTGACTGCCGTGGTCATTGATATGGTTCACTTCTCCACACCAAGCAAAGGAATGAATTCATTTGTTGCTCACACAAATATCAAAATGAGCGGTATTTACACTAACCGATTATAATGTAATGTTTTTACAAAAATAATGTCACATGACCTATTGTTCTCCATTAAAACTCTGTGAAGAACTGCCACCAGCAGGTCAACTCTATTACTTTGTAATGCCCATAGTTTCAAGCTAATGATGTCAAATATGTGCAATATAAATATTCGTAATTCCCCTATTGCATTCTAAAGAGTGGAGTGGCGTCATTCTGAGGATATTGTTGGAGATGTAGGGACAGCGTGGTTGAGTCACACTATTGACCAGGGCCCTGTCAGGCGCCACCTTCATGTGAGGGACCCGCCTGCCCAGACCTCAGATTCTCTGTTTGCTCAATGACTTCAACCAACTGGCCACTCATTCATCTACTCGGATGTCTACTACTTGTCTCCAGTGAACTGTGTCCGAAGCAGGAGTCCTGATCCCTCTCCACCATACCCTTCTTCTCACTGACAGCTACTCAAACCAAAACCCTGGAGCCCCCTCCCCTGCCTTCTCCTCTCAGCCCACCATTCAGCGAGTCTCAGGAGCTCTGCTCCCCACTTCTGCCCATCCCTCGCTGCCGTCCTCTTCCCAGCCATTCCCGCCCCTCGCACTGCACCCTCACTGCCCGGCCCTCAGCAACTCCCCTCTCCAGGGGCCGTGCTCCAGCCACAGCCAGAGCGGTTTCTCTAAGACGAATAGCAGTTCATACCTCTGCTCACTGCAGTCGGAAAATAGACCCCTCACCACCCTCTGCAGTAGTGGTTCTCAAACTCTCCTGTGCATTTGAGGTGCCTGGGGAGCTTTCAGCAATCTCCCCACGGTGCTGATATGGGCCGAGTTTGAGAACCACTGGCCTGGGGGCCACACAGGGTCTCAGCTCTGGGCTCTGCCTCCATTTCTGGCCGTGTCCTGAGCCACTCCTCTGTCCCACACTCGTGGCATGCTGCTGGCCAGCCTCCTGTCTTTGAAAACCCAGGGCATGTACTCTTCCTGTGCCCTCTACCTGCAAGGCGCCATGCCCTGCTCTTTCCGTGACTGTTTCCTTACCGTTCAGGCTGGCTCTAATATCCCTTCCTCAGAGACACCCCGGGAAGCAGCCCTCCCACAGCCACGCTCGCCTGCTTTATGCTTTCTTTACATCTGCATCTGTAATAACGTATGATCCGTTTCTCCTGCCGTATTGTAGCTCCATCAGTCGAGGACTTCTCTGACCTTGTTTGTGGCTCTGTTTCCAGCTCCCAGGGCAGTGTCTGGCCAGAATAACAAGCCACCACCACCAATCACGAGCCCAGCAGTGAATGCTCACTGAGATCTGACTCTGCCTGGCGCTATTTGAAATACTTGCTTGTTGAATGAACCCTTGCGATCCTCACAATACACCCAGGGAGCAGGTGTGATTGCAGGTGACGAAACAAGGGCACAAGGAGAGAAAGTAACTTTCCCGAGGTCACACAGTTGGAAAGTGGCAGAACTGGAATTTGAACCCAGGCAATTGGGCTGCAAAGTCTGGGTACTCAGCCAATCAAATACTGAAAGAATGAATGGATGGATGAATGAATGAATGAATGAATGAATGAATGAATGAATGAATGAATGAGCAACAACCTTGTACTGGTACGTCTCAGCATGTCCCACCCACAGACATTATTGTCACTTCCCAAGCTGCTGGGCCCCACTCCCTGCTCTCCAGTACAAGCCTGTCAGCTCACCTCCCTCCCACCCCCAGGCCACTCTGCTGTCCATTCACTCTGCTCTCTCTTCACGTCTCCCTTAATGTAGCTCAGAACCCGCAATCCACAATGCAGTATAATGGTTACCTGGACTGCCGAGCCCACCTGCGTAGACCAGTGAGAGACCCATAAAAATCTCAGTCATTGGTCTTCAGCCCAATCCAGAAACATATTGTCCTCTGAGTCAGATTCTATCCCACTACCCCCATCAAATATTTTAAACTTTCTTCACTCTTCTTAAAACTTGGGCCATCCTCGCTGCCCTCCCAATGCATATGTTAATGATGAAAGAAAGGTCCTCTGAATGTCATTGTCTACATTTTAGGAAGCATTATACATAGTTTCGAATGGTACTGCTGAATGGAAATATTGTTACTAATATAGATTGTATCCATTGGTAGAAGAATATAGGGCAGGATGTACAAATACTAAAATAACAGCTAAGGGCAGAATATAAAATACAAGCACTCTAACTAGCATTATTGTTGTTAGTATTGAAAATGATGTCATATGTGTTGTTAATGGTAAAATCTAGATAGTACTGGTTGATATAGGAGAATGAAAATAGTAAGCTGTGCTACAGCATAAAATAACAGTAAAAACACTGCCAATCCATTTGGAGAGACTCATGCATGTTTTTTCAACTATCTGCCATTGTAACCTTGCTGCTACCATTGTAAATAGCATCAAGTACTAGAAAAGCAGTATTTGAATAAAGTGCTAGGCAACAGAGCAACAAATGAGAGGGTTGTTATTTTTAAAGGCTTTTTAGAAAAGATAGGATATAACTGAATTTAATTTTATTATGACCTGCAGGACCCTACATAGTCCACCCTCTCTCCCCATTAATTCTCATCATATGCTCCCTCTCCCTCTACTCGAGCTATACTGTCTTCTGTCTCCTCAATTATGCTAGGTGGGCATCTGCCCCAGGGCCTTTGCACTTGCCGTTCCCTCTGTCTGTGTTACTCTTTCCCCCAGACATCTGTGTGCCTTACTCCCTCACCTGCTTCAGGTTCTTCCTTCTTCAGCAGCCCTCCCTGACTTCCCTGTTTACAGTTCTAACTTCCACAGCTGTCTATCCTACCTTTTTCCCTGCTTCATATTCTTTATAGCAGTTATTACCATTGGTTTTGTCTATTGTCTGTCTCTCCCAGGAGAATATAAACACAAAGAAGGCAGGGATTTTGTCTATATTTTTAATTGCTGTATTCTCATCTCCAACATGATTGTCTGTCTCAGAGCAGACCCTCAATATACATTTAATCAAGTAAAAAATAGTAGTGGTAGTAAGAACAGTGTTACTAGCAGAAGGGTGACCATGTGCACCCCTATGGTATAGTGCCATGTGGCAGTATCCTCATGACTGCAGAGAGCAAGGAGTAATAGAACATTCTATATTATCCTGCCATTGTTAAAATCTGAAGATTTCTATGTGCAATAGTAATATGATTGATAACAACCATTTATTTATTTATTTATTTATTTATTTATTTATTTATTATTATTTTATCCTCACTCAAGGACATTTTTGCATTTATCTTCAGATAGAGTGGGAGGGAGAGAGAGAGGAAGAGAGAGAGAGAAACATCGATGTGAGAGAGACACATCAACTGGTTGCCACCCACACGACCCCAGTCGGGGCCAGGGACAAACTGCAACCTAGGTACATGCCCTTAGCAGGAACCGAACCCGGGTCTCTCTGGTCCATGGGCTGACGCTCTAACCGCTGAGCCAAACTGGCCAGGGCTATTTATTATTTTTAATCCTCATCCGAGGATATGTTTTTACTGATTTTTCAGAGACAGAGGAAAGGAGAGAGAGAGAGAGAGAGTGAGAGATTGAGAAACATCAATGTGAGAGAGAAACGTTGATCTGTTGCCTCCTGTAAGCACCCTGACCAGGGATCAAATCCGCAACCTAGGCATGTGCCCTGACCAGGAATCAAACCCTCAACCTTTTGGTGTACCAGACGATGCTCCAACCAACTGAGCCACCCATCTAAGGCCCAATCATATTTAAAGGTATCCTATTAGAAAACTTTTTATTAAAGTGTGTGGTTTGCTATTTGTTTAACATAGCATTATATAGTACAACTGGTTACTAAAATTATAGGCTGTCACATTCCATATAATTGGTTACAGATTCACCTGTAGCTGTAACAATGTACAATATTCTTCCTAAAGTGTAGAAAGCTTTCATATACATGTATGCATATATATAATTATATAAGATATATTTATATGTATATACTGGGTAAAATTCATAAACATATAGTACAACGATTGTGTCATTTATAGAGAGCAGAATAATAAAACACAGCATCAACAAGAATAATGATGTGATAACCTTTGTCCTGAAATTAACGCCGGAAGCAACTCCATGGGCTTTACCTCCCTTACAACAGTGGTGGGAACATAGTAGGAGAACAACGAAGAAAGTAACGGTGGTGGTAAAAACTACTCCTTAATGTCTGAAGTAGTTTAGGACAAGAAAATGTAGCATTTTTGCCCAGCCAGTGTGGCTCAGTGGATTGAGCATCATCCCATGGACTGAGAGGTCCCGGTTAGATTCCTGGTCAGGGTACATGCCCGGGTTGAGGGCTTGATCCCCTGGGGTGGGGGGTGGTTGGCGTGCAGGAGGTAGCCTATCAATGTATCTCCCTCACATTGATGTTGCTATTTCTTTCTCCCTTCCTCTCTCTCTAAAAACTCAGTAAAGTCTGGCCAGTGTGGCTCAGTGGTTGAGCCTCAAGAGGTCGCCGGTTTGATTCCTGGTCAGGACACATGCCCAGGTTGTGGGCCTGATCCCCAGTGGAGGGCATGCAGGAGGCAGCCAATCGATGTTCTCTCTCATCAATGTTTCTATCTCTCTCTCCCTTTCACTTCCTCTCACTCTAAAATCAATAAAGGGAAAAAAAATTTTCAAAAATAAAAAAATAAAAACTCAATAAAAACATATTTAAAAAAAGAAAATGTAGCATTTTTTATTAAACTATGAACAGTAAAGCTCTACAGAGGATAATGTTATTCTATTATTATTCCTTTCTTTATGAGACAGTATAATTTAGTAAAATATGAAAATTATAGGCAAAGGCGCACAGTTTTATTGTTATCAATATCCCAATAATTTAATAAGGGTCATAGTAATTTAACAGACCCCTTCAGGGCCATTTGCAGGGTCTGTGATTTGGGAGCTCTGTGCAGATGTCACTAATTGGCACATGTTTGCTGGGGCGTCTGTTGGGGGCATTTCCGCTGGTATGACTTGGTCACATGTGGCCACCTTGCAGCCCCACAGAGTCCCTGCTGGGGGCGCTGCAGCCATCATTCCTCTGATCTGGGGATTACAAAGCCTGGAGAACTTTGCTTCCCAGGGGACATCTGGCGTCTGGAGACAGTTTTTGGTTGTCACAATTTGGGGCAAGGGAGGTGCTGCCAGCATCCAGTGGGTAGAGGCCAGGGACGCTGCTAAACATCCTGCAAAGCCCAGGACAGACCCCACCGCAAAGAACGAGTCAGCTGAATATTTCAATAGTGCTAACACTGAGAGAACTGCTCTGACTCTGTAACAACCATTAAGGTTTTGTCTTTATGCATGAGTAGATGCCATGGACCTCCTGGATGCCCACGTGGCACCTAGCTTGGGGATATTCACTCCACCAGTGCTGGGGACCCTTACACAGCGAGATACTGAGCCGCAGATTCAATGCAGCAGAAATCCAGCCACGTCGTGTCTTAAAGTATTCGCACAGCGGGCCCTTCTTGTCCTCAGGCCTCAACAGTCTTCACCGAACACGCAGGAACACCCACGCCAGGTGCTGTTTCATTCTCAGCGTGGTCGTCAGGAAGCTCCGACATTTTCCTGGTTACTCTCCGTGAGGGCAGGGCCTCGTCTGTCCACACAGCCGTGTCCCAATGCTTGGACGTGCTCCTCAGCTTCAGTGACACCCAGGAAGTGTTTCCTGAATGAGTAAATAAACCACCCCCACAATACCACTTATCAAAGCCTTCTCATTACAAGCTTCTGTGCGCAGAACGTATCATCATTTCATGCACCTGCTGTTATTCCCATTTCGCTGATAAGGAAACTGAGCCTCAACAAGCACTTACCCAGGGGTGCTAGAGCCAGCGAGAGGCAGGGCCTCACTCCCCACCTTTGACCCTTGGCTGTCACAATACCAGGTGCTGTGGATCGATACGAATCAATACCATGTACCGTGGTTCTGCCTTGCAGCAGACCCGGTCCCCTCAGAGTAAGTAAATCAAGGTAGCAATACTTTCTAGTGTAGCAGCATTTGAACACACTAACGCAGTATACAATAGTGGACTACAGTGATCTTTTGTCACATAGTATCATGTGATACTATGGCTACCTTTTCACTACATTCAAAATACAGTTCTTTCTGCTCATACACACGTTAAAGGTAATGCAGGATGGGTCCAACCCTGGGGTCAGCGCACTTTCCTGGAAAGGGCCAGAGTACATGCTGGGCTGTGGGGACACATTGTCTCTTACCCTGTCCTGGTAGCACGAACACATTTAAAAATGTAAGCGTCACCTTAGCCTGAAAACTGTACCAAGTAGGCAGTGGGCCAGATTTGACACGTGGGCACAGTTTGTCAACACCCTGATTTAGAATTTTGCTGCTGCCCAGTTTTTAAGCTCTCACGATAGGGGGAAAGAGGAGTAGCCTGTCACGTACACATGTGTGTACTGGAAGTGTGTCAGTGCTATCCACATTGGAGCGGCCACAGTTCAAGTGTGACTGCAAGTTTTTACTTTACCATTACAGACAAGCACTGTTCCAAACACTGCAAATACCCTAGAGCGGGGATTTTCAACTGGCGTACCGCGGCACGCTGGTGTGCCACAAGATTTTTAAAACATGCACTATCTGACTATTTCATCAAGGGCACTGACCTCTGTTCCTTTAGATTGTCAAATAAAATTAAAAAATGACAACAACCAACACAACAATAGCCATCCAGTGTGAATGAATAAAAATTATACCTTTTTTATTTTCCTGTCAGATGGGCAAAAATATAATAATATATTTTGACGTGCCACAGAAGCTTAGCCATTGGTCTGTGTGTGCCGTGGGATGGGAGAGGCTGAGCATCGCTGCCTAGCAGAAGCTAATGTCTTTAGATCCGTGTGGTTATAAACACAAAGAGCAGGACTCCCTGCAGCGTGCTGCCTTACTCCTGCCTGGACGGTAAGGCTGACAGTGCACAGTGCAGACAGAGCCCCCTGTGTTCCCGCAGTGGGACAGTACAGCGGAGCAGTCACATTGCCGCTGCCAGCAGGGGGTCTTCCAGCAGGCACTGCCCTCAACTGGGCTGTGTGGCCCTGGACTATGACACTGTGTCATCTTACTGCTGTCCCGCTACGTTAGGCTGCCGAGAGTCTTAACAAAATTCCTACCACAAATTTCTCTGCCAAACGATCTTATGTTGTGATTGCCCTACGTCCAAATGGGTACCCATAGACTATTGATGAGAGAGAAATACTTGAGTGCATCTTTTTTTTTCCCTTTATTGATTTTTTTTTTAGAGAGAGAAAGTGAGAGAGAGAGATAGAAACATTGATGAGAGAGAACATTGACTGGCCGCCTCCTGCATGCCCCCCACTGGGGATCAGACCCACAACCTGGGCATGTGTCCTGATGGGGAATCGAACCAGTGACCTCTTGGTGCATGGGTCAATGCTCAACCACTGAGCCACACCGGCCGGACGAGTGGCATCTTTTTAATAAGAGAGTGTCCTCATGGCATGGTATGCCACGACCAACCGTAACATCCGAAGAGGACCACATTATAGTCACACTGTCCTTATATTTAGAAATAAGTCTCTACTGCCCTCGGATGTGCTATTCCGTTTGCTACCGCATCATCTCCGAGCTGTAGCAATGAGCGTGGGGTGGAGATGGGAGCGGTTACTGGAGGCTGGCTGTGAGAAGCACTTCACAATAATCAGTTCACAAGACTCCTCACGCTGGCTGCGGGCACAAGCTGTGGGAAGGCACATCAAAGGGGCTGTGACGGCTCGAAGGCTCAGGGAGATGACCCCAGACCAAGTCACAGGGACAGCGATGGACAAAGACAGAGTTGGAAGCCGGATGAATGGACCCCAGGACTTGTGTCCTGCTGCTTCGCTACCATGTCAACTTTGACCACGTGACTTTCTTTTGACGCCACGTGCTGCCATCAGACTCAATAAAGAGCAGTTCTGCTGGGCTACATAGCGTTCTGTCGTCCGCAAGGCTGACGCCGGCATCACTGCTGTGTTATTCCATGTGCTGTTGTGACAGGAAAGTGGACACAGTTACTCTTCCAGATGTGGGCGCTCCATCAATTGCAGAAGCAATAGCACAATTACATGCTACATGCTTTCCTAGCAGTCGTGCTGCCCTCCCTTGTACGTAGCCCTCCTCACTTCTCCCACGAGGAGCACACGGCTCTGGTGCGAAGGCGGCCTGGAGTTCAGGAGCAGCGACAGCAGTGCGAACACGGAGCCCGCTGGTCTGAGCTGTCTGCAGTGTACCTGCGTCTGTGACAGCGCCTCTGCGGGTCTGCAGTGGAAGGTTAGTGACGGATCACTGCTCCTCAAAGCAGGACGACGGGCCGACCCCGCGTCCTCATTTTACATCATGAGTCCCTGGCAGTTCCTGACACACCAGGAATCACTTAGGTTGGTGCCATCTCGCTCTTGACAGTGACGCCTTTGCTGCACCCCTCGATCTGATGGTCCTATAATTAAAATTTTTAAAATCTTTATTGATTTTAGAGAGAGAGGAAGAGAGAGGTAGAGAGAGAGATAGGAACATTGATGAGAGAGAAAAAATCAATTGGCCGCCTCCTGCATGCTCTCCACTGGAGATCGGGCCCACAACCTGGGCATGTGCCCTGACCGGGAATTGAACCGGCGACCTCTTGGTGCATGAGTCGACGCTCAACCACTGAGCCACACCGGCCGGGCTGGTCTTCCTACTATGCTGACTAGTGCATGATACCTCTCATTTCAGCAAAAATACCAACACACCATCCTAACACTTAACTAGCAAGTATTCACTGAAGAAATACACTATTCAAATATTTGCAGAATTGATATGCCACCATACATTTTGGTTTAATACATAAATAAAACAATAGTCTGATCGACCACACACATGATAAGAGCCTCGATCTTTGTAATGTATAGTTTTATGTAAGTAGCATATACTATGCTGCCTATGTGTACCATCAATCATATCACAATGGTTACTGCACTAGATACACTGCATGTAATAGATGCCGTGCAATAAGTTATAGTGCACATAAACATAGTTCAGTAATGCGTGAGCAGTGTGCCATGCTGAGATCGACATTGTTCTCCATTATTAGGAGGGATATTATAATGTTCTATGATAATGGACTTCCTCTAATTCTATACTTAGCCACCTAGCTGCTCGGAGGACCAGAACGTGCCCTCGCGACAAGGACCACGCAGTACCTACCACATCTTTCCCTGCCCGTCGTTGCAACACACAGACCTTCCCTCCCTTAGTCACCCCCACCTGGCAGAGCCTCCATTTCTGAGTAAGCCTAGCTTTTCGTTTACTCTCCGCCTCTCTCCAAGTAACGGAACACAGTTGGAGCAAAACACACAGCCACTTGGATTCGTGGAACACATCTCACACGGGCACCGACCACGACCCAGCGATCGCACCACACACACTGCTGCTCCGTGTTTGCCTTCCTGGTTTCCAAAGCGCCCATGGCACACCTTCTCCTCTGGCCACCGGGTCAGCTCGTGAGCCTCTCTCTCCAGGAGGAACAACCCAGTGTCAAAAGGAGATGCTGCCATCTCCCCACGAAACCCACCGACCTGCCTCATCTGTCCTCACGCTCTGTCCTCTCCTCCGAGGCCATCATGAAGTGTCCCCGTGCTGTCTGAGGCGGCCTTCTCCATGTGCCCTGCCTTCCATTCTCTTTTTTGCCTCCTCGAGGTTGATCCCTCCCTCTCTGCAGGATCACCCCTCTGCACACACAGCCCCTAATGCTCCCACTCTCAAAGGCCCCGTGTGACCACCCCCTCCAGGCATGCGTTTGTGTTCCTCTCTTGCACAACTTCCTAAGTCCTTGCCAGCGCTCCCTGGCGCCACTCTCTTGCCTCTCATTTTCCCCACGACACGTGCCTGAGTGGGTTCCTCCTCCTGCCCTGAGAAGACTATTTCTGAGGCCACCAAGGCTTTATTTACCCTCCTGCCTTGACCTTCTGTGTCCTCTCAGCCACCAGTTCTTGAACCCTTCCTTCTCCCAGCCCCTGGCACCGTCCTCTCTGGCTTTCCTCCTTCCTCGTCGGGTGGTCCTCCTCTACTGTGGATGACTGTTCCCCTCTCTACCTTTCCTGTTGGCATGTCCTAGCTCTTGGTCTGGAGGCCCCTTTTCTTCTCCATCTACCCCCTCCCTAGGTCATCTCATTACGTGCCTCGGTTTTAAAAGCCACTGGTGTGGGGACCACTCCCAGGTCCTCCTCTCGAGGCAGGACTCCTCCACGGAGCTCAGACTCATCCCCCTGCCACTCCACTCACCCCCTTGGAGGTATTAGAGGCATCTCAATATTTATGCGCTCCAAACAGATCTCTGTGTTTGCCCCTCCAATCCTGTGGCTTCCTGTTTTCTCCTCTCAGTAAACAGCCTCACCAGCCCCAGCGCCACCACTCAGGGGCATAACCCCAATGCTGTGAATGACCCTGACTCCTCTTCCTCACCCCCCCCAGAAAGTCCTGCTGATTATCCCTCCCAGAAATATTCGCATTTTCCTGTGATGTTCCATCTCTACCACTAACCTCAGTACAAGCCATGAGAACTCTCCACAGAACAACCAAACAGCCTAGTCAGCGATCTCTGTGCTGCTTCTCACCGTCCTCACCGCCTGCCTCTGGGTCCATGTCCTCCCAGAAGACAGGTCGGGTGGCCTTCCTTTGCTCACCTTTCCACTGGAGGTGCCCTGTGTCTCCAAGTGGGTGGGCGAATAGCAATAGGGCTAAATGTGATAAAGAAAATACAGTGAAAGTATGTTAATTATGAATTTAGATGGTAGATAGATGGGAGTTCAACTGTAAAATTCTTTGAACTGTTTTGTGTATTTGAACATTTTTATAATAAAACTCTGGGAAAACAAAGTTGAAAATAAATCTTCCTATTGTACTTCAGGGGGAAAAAATCCAAACTCTGCAAATCTAATAAGCTTTCACCTGCATTCGGATCCAACCTTCTACCTACAAAATCCTTCCATTCTTTCCTTCCTTCCTTCCTTCCTTCCTTCCTTCCTTCCTTCCTTCCTTCCTTCCTTCCTTCCTTCCTTCTGCCTTTCCTTCCTTCCACACACTAGCCTTGTTTCTGCCTCAGGGCCTTGGCACTGGCTATTCTGCCTGGAATGCTCCTCCCCAGGGTCTACTTGTAGCTGGCACCTTTTTTATCATTCAGGTCTCAGTTGATGTGTTACCTCCTAAGGGAAGCCTTTCTTGGCCACTGAAACTAAGTATTTGTCCAGTAAGTTCCTATCATGCAACTCAATTTTATTTTTATTGGAGCCCTTCTTGTTCCCTGCATTGTTCTATCTTCTTCATTGTCTATCTTTACCAATGAAAATACATTCTATTAAGAATAGGAATTTGATATGTCTTCACTTGCATGCCCCAGTGCTCATTAAGTGTCAGTTTGTGAATGAGTAATTGCTACAACCACCACTATGAAGTAGATATAAACACATCCTCACTATACACACAGAGCTTAACCTCCACAGCCTCGGTCTCCTTATTTCTAAAGCAGGCGCGTCAATACCTACATCATTATTGAGCAATTCCAGGGCTTGCATTCAAAGTAGTTTATTTTGAAATCACCACCTCAGTGAGGTATCTGCACCCTCATCTTTATTGCAACATTTTTACAATAGCCAAGACATGGAAATAACTTAAGTATCCGTCTGCAGATGAATGGATAAAGATGATGTGGGATTCCCCACCTCTCCCAGGTTTTGTCCTACATAAAAGTGCTTTCTTAGTAGGGTTCAGTATCCAGTGATTCCAGAAGTTTGCAAAGACAGCTCTTGATTAAAGCGAGGAGAAGCAAAGAGGCCCAGGCCTAGGAGCAAGGATAATGACAGGAGCAATAGAAGAAAACAGGAAGCAACGTTTGTTATGTGCTGATGATGTCCCAGCATGACACTAGCACTTGGTTGGCAATGGCCGCTGTCCTGGCAAGGGCAGGGTGTGAAGTACTTGGTCTGGTTTCAAAACCTCCTGTCTTGCCCACTTCCAACACTCACTTGACAGGAGGAACTCTGACCGACCCTTCCAGCTTTTGCCATCTCACCCAGCCATTCGTGCCCACCATGCAGCAAACCAGCCCTGAGGTCTAATGGCATGGCTGCCACCCCAGGACCAGAGAGGAAGTGCCCTAAAAGGAGGGAGACCCTTGGTTCTGTGTTCCACTGCTCACATTGTGGCTGGAACAGAGTGAAAGATCTCAAGGTCCCTTCAGTTAATCACCTAGTCCCACCCATCTCTCTTTGTGTCCTACACATCTGGCCCCTCCCTTACTATCCACCCCCCACCCATCCCCATCTGCTTCAAGCCTCTGTCACTCCTCACTGAAGGGACAGCCTCCCAGCCCAGCTGCCTCCGCTCCATCCTCTGGAATAGGAAGGATGTGCGGAATAAGTCTTTGAGTTAGACGGATGAGAATTTGAGTTTTGCAGTTTACTGAGCAAACTCAGTAGCTTTGGGTCCATTTCTTAACCCATCTGAAATATGGTCTTCTCACCAGTAAACAGGTATGATAAAAAGCATCCTTATAGGACAATTATAGGGATTAAATGTTGTCACTTAGGCCAAGAGTAAAGGTGGTGCTGGCACACAGGAAGTACTCACTAAAGTCATCCATTATTTAACTTCATGGTATAGATTTTATACAATCAAAGTAACAGCCATCTTGGGTCATTCCATTCTTCTGTTTAAAAATCTCAAGGGGCTCCCTCATGTCCATGAAATAAAGCTCAAAGACTTTAGCTTGTAGCCATGCCCTGACTCACCAGATCTTCCCAGGATCCACACCAGAACCAGCTCTTGGGCTTTCCATCCACGCTGCCAGCAGACCCGGCACGAGCACAGAGGTCCTTGTCTGAACCTCACATGTCTCCCTTTCCAAATCTCAAATAAAAATTCCCGGCCCCATGGTAGTCATGTTAAGTGAATGCAGACCATTGCCCCACGGACGCGTATGAAACCCATTTTAGTGAAAGCATGTGGCCGGCGGCCGGACAGCCCCACGGAACCTCTCCTAATGAATAGCAGTTTGAAAAGAAGACTGTTTTTTTGGTTTTAGAAAGAATGAAGTTATTCTAAGAGCTGATGATAGAAAGTCAGCTTGGTGTGGGGTTAAGGTGAAGGAAGGTGCTGCTATTCTTGAAAGGACAGGCCTTGGAATAGAACTTTTAAACCCCCCGGAATGACAGGGCAACCTTTGTTTGTAAACTCGTAAGACGATGGGTTTAGATTAATTTGAGTTGGGGCCTTTCCAGTCGCCATTAACCTACCACTTGAATCCATTATGCAATCATGACTCAGTAAGTCCTTCAGAATACCACTTTCAAACATGATGGGAATTAGACCGACTTTGTAAATATTTGAAATTGCCAGTTTAAAATTAATTTGACTCATTTGCTTGCTGGTTGCCAGCGATTTATGAGAGTTGGGGCTTTTTCTGTAATTCTATATGTCATTCATGAGTTTTTTTTAAATGGTTTATTTGGAGAAAACAGAGGGTGGAACTTGGTGTCTCCACTGTTATGAGTATTCCCATTTATCCAATTCCTTGCCAATACTTATTATTATGTTCTTTTTATTGCAGCCACCCTAGTGGGTGTGAGGTAGTATCTCATTGTGGTTTTGATTAGCATGTCCCAGATGGCTAATGATGCTGAGCATCTTTTCATGTGCTTATTGGCCATTGGTATATTTTCTTTGGAGAAATGTCCATTTGGACCCTTTGCCAATTTTTTTTTTAAATTGGGCTATTTGTCTTTTTATTGTTGAATTTTAGCGGTACTTTATATATCCTACTTATGAGTCCCTTCTCAGATACACAATTTGCAAATATTTTCGCACATTCTGTGGGTTTGTCTTTTTTGTTTGTTAAATGGTAAATTATGTTGCTTTCTCCCCAGAATTCCTGGCATCTATCTGGCTTACAAAATTCACATTTCTCTATGGATGTTTCCAAGAATTTTAAATCTGTTATTTCCAAAGCTGAACTTTGTATTCTTTTTTCTTTTTCCCTACCCCAAATTTACTTTATAATAATAAATCTTTTCAATTCGGCCAACTGGTCAACCAAGGTAGAAACACTCTTCTTAAATCTTTCTTCTCATCACCCACCTTGGGTTCTGTCAAAAACCAAGTAATATTTCATTTCTGCCTGCATTCAGGTCTTTGAAATCCTGCTGCATCCACTATCAAAGCCTAGGTCATATTTTAATCATGCCCCTTCTGGACTCTTTCAACAGCCTAGTCCATACCCTTGCCTCCAGTCCAACCCTTCAAAATGCTAGCAGAATGATGACACTCCCATGAGACACTATAGACTAATGGTTATAAGTGCTAGTTCTGAAATGCAACTTCCCTGGTTCAAATCCTGTCTCTTCCATTTAACCTCCGTTCCTAAACTTCTCATTTGTAAAATGAGGAATGATAACAGTCCCTACCTCATAGAACTGTGCGAGGATGGAATTATTATATAAAAAGTACTATAAAAAGTGCCTGGTATATAACAAGCACTCAGTAAATGTTAGCTAATATTACTATTATAATGAGTTCTTTTTTTTTTTACCATTAATTAAAACTTTCTCAAGGTTTTGCTAACCTATGGAATAAAGTTGAAATGTGTTGCTTTGGTACACGGGGCACTCCACGATCTGCAACACGAGCTGAGAAAAAGTGACTGTGACCACAAAGTCCTTGAAGTTGCTTTATATCTTACTTTTCAAAATGTGATACCACGTTTAAAATTGTCAGGTGTGACTTCTTCCCAGGTGTCGCTGCTTTGCTACCACTACAGAACATACATGATGGGCTTGCTATGCGCTGTCCGCCTTACTTCTCACAACCGCCGTATAAGGCAGTCAGTAACCCTATGCCCAACTTCATAGCAGAGAGAAATGAAGGGGTGAGTCTGCTGTCCAAGATCGCACAAGTAGGAAGTAGAAAAACCTGGATACAGTCCCAAGTCTCTTGGACACCACATTCTCAGCTCCTGGCTCTGCCTCAGGAAGTTTCTGAAGGGATGTCCATAGACAGACATTCTCAAAGGCAGTGTGGGAAGGAATTTCAAGTACTGATTTCATATTTGTAATTCCTGAATAGAGTACATCTTCCATCTGGGAAGTCTATACACTGTTATCCAGACATCTGAAAATTCCTGGGACGGAGAAATTTTAAATGTAGTTTCTGAAAGCTCTTGCTAAGCAGAAATATTTCTCCTTGGGGGGTCAGTGTCTTCCTTTGCTGGCTGGACTATCGCTGATTAGCTCATTTGGTTGAAGGAAGTGGGTCTTAGACCCAGCTTTCTCCTTTCCCAGACAGCTCCTCACACGTGGTGAAGGATCGGGGGAGAGGATGAATTCTCGGGAGAGTCATCTTCCCCTCCAAGAAGTAACTCAAGGTACTTGGGCATTGGCAAGTGCCTCGGGGCTGCCATCCAAATAAGCAAAGGCAACACATTCCTAGCTTCATGCACAGGAGGTCTTCATTATCCGAAGATAATTGGTCCTGGAAAAATGCTACTTAAGATGAATCCATCAAAACTAGGAACTAAATTTTCAAAATAAACTGTAAAAAACAGTTACTTAAGGCTTTAACTTAAAAACAAAGCCAGCAATTATGAAAACAAGCTTATTTTATTTAATATTTAACAAAACAGATCAAAATAGAGGGATAAATTTAAATTCCACCCTCTTAGAAAATATACAGTATAAATTGAGTGTGTTTTTTCGGTTGTTCTGACAAAGTTATGTAATAGAAAAATTCAACTTGCCTTGAACTTTTGCAACATTATCATAAACTGTTTCTCTCTTTTTCAAAATCATTCCTCCTCCAAGAATATGTTTATTGATTTTAGAGAGAGAGAGAGAAACATTGATGTGAGAGAGAACATCGATTGGTCCTTCCATATATGCTCAGACTGGGATTGAACCCACAACCTAGGTATGTGCCCCCACCGGGAATGAAATCTGCAACCTTTTGGTGTATGGTACAGCCCTCCATCCAACTGAACCACACTGGCCAGGGCATGAGTATCTTTCTTAATCTTTACTCTTCAAATCATTCTCTTTTAAAGCTCCAATTATAGCCTCAATGTGGTTGATTTTCTCTTCTGATTTAAGTCTGCCCAGTCCTCCTTGGTCCATGGCTTTGAGTATGACTAACTTGATTCTTCAACTTTGAAGGACTCCAAGAAAGTCTGCATCCTTTGCAAAGTTTGCAATTTCATTTTTCAATCCATTTGCCTTGCATTTGCTCTGTGTTGTCTGATATTTGCATTGCACAATCCACATGAGACAGACCAACAAAGATGTTGACTGGATGGATTGGGACAGAGCTGATGTTAAAGGGAGAGTGCTGGGTGAAAGGGAAGCTTTTGAATGGTATTTTTGTGCTAACCATTTGCTTCCTTACGTAAATTCGTACTTTCGACACCTCTCACGATACTAATTTCCTTTATTGGCATACGGCTTTCCAAATCCGAGCCACAAAGAGCCGATCTGGACTCAGGTGGCCTTGAAGGATTTAACATCACCTAGAGTTTGCTGAGATCCAAACTCATTTTCATGGCCACCAAGGCCCAGCTGAGTCTCGCCAGCATCTCCATCGTTCTGCATCTCCATCCTCACCCCATGCTTCCCCCCTTGCTGGCTCTGCTCTGGCCACACTAGTATTCTCGATTCCTTGCCAAGCCCTTTGTTGCTTCTGCCTCAAAGGTCTTTCCCATGGCTAACTTGTCCTTCAGATGTCAATTCAGTGTCAGCTTCTTGGAGAGACCTCCCCTGACCACTCCACCTGAAGAGAAAACTCTCTCTTTAATCACCCTTTTGCAATCCTCCTGTTTATTTCTTCCATAGCACTTAATAAACAGCAATCTTATTTGTTTCCTCTCTTATTTCCATCTCTGATGCCAAGGACTTGGTTGAATTCTCCTTTACACACACAGAGCCTGTCTTAGTCTTCGTTAGATGGAAAGCCGCACTTTGCCATGGGTACACGGGGCGAGCCCAAGGTAGGATCACTCAATTTCTCTGATTTGAGAAATTTAATCAAAGCCCTCCCTGGGGGCCACTGAAAGGATCTTTGCTTTTCTTCTGAGATACCGAAGCCAACTGAAACGTTTTAGATTGTCGGGAGGCCTTCACAGGAAAAATTTTCAGGGTTAGGGATTATATACAAAGGAAGTTATTAATTTAGATACACTCCTCCCACCTAAGGATTTTGCCTCATTATCAAATTAATCACCTCATTTTCCCAGTGAAGAGGAAGAGTGACACGAGGAGCCAGGTAAACGGTTCATTTGGTCATGATTTTCATAAACTTCTTTTCCAAGGGCTCTCAGGTTTACTTAAAGGGCAATTTTCCCAACTTTTTAAAGGCTGAATAAAATTGGGACTATCATGAGAAAAATGCTTCATTGTAACTCATGGGCCGTAACTGGATGATCCAGATCAGATTCTGGTTGGTGCCAAAGGGAGACAGTCCCCGAGACCTTGGAACAAAGGAATGATAAAACTAAACAAGATACAGAAAGATCAGGAATCCATGTTTTCCATTGCTAAGACCTCAGAAACCTATAAAAGCAGTTGTTTTATGGGAACACTTAGCGAAGTATTGCCCAAGTCCATTTTAAAGGCTTGAAATCCTTTGACATATGGCAATCATTATGCGTGCTCAGCTGTCTATCTTGCACAACGCTTTCTTCTTCCCTCCCCCAAGGAAAGCGTTTCTGAGGCCCTACATTTACCGTATTTTACAAGGAGCACTTAGCGGCAAGCGAGACTCAGAAGCAGTCTCGGGGAGAACAGTCCTGGCTACGACTCCGGGAGCACTGAAGCATTTTGTCTCAAGATGGAAGCCTCGAGGCGAAGCTGTTTCAGATTACAAGGGGGCATACATTCCTAGTTGAGTTTTCCTTTAGAAAAGGTTTAATGACTCAGATGTCCTAGGCAGCAACATGAAACATATTGTCTTGCCTGGCCTTTTCCAAAAACAGGAGGGTCCATAGGTTTCGTTGACCTGTTGGGATGTGTTGGGATGTCCCACAGATCAGGCGGTGGAAACGCAAAACGTCACATCAAGGTGGACTCTTCGGTATGCCTTTCTGAGCACTGGCACACTCCGGATAAGGTGGTCATTTTCCCCACAGCCTCGCCTCCACCCTTACTGGGGGAACAGCTGGTAGAACGTATCCATGCTGTATTCTTGGGAAAAACTCCCCAGTCTGTTTTAATGTGGTTCTCCTCAGGAAAATCATCCAAAATGTCCTCAGGAAATAAAAATAGTTGAGTCCAAGTGTATAAGGCAGTGTAGTCCAGGCTCTGCTCAGCTATGGAAGATACAATATGTTCTCTACATTGCTTCTTGATCTTGGCCCAAAACAGGATGGGCGAGACCTACAAGAAACATATGATGCCCCATTTTAGAACTTGCCATCTGTCAGTAAAAGCCATCCTCCACACCAAAATGCTTGCAAAGAAATTCACGTCAACATTTGCTTTCCCAAAATGTTGAGAGCGTCTGTCCAAAGAGCTCACACAACACACTTCCATGCTCCGCTGGTGTAAGTGTATATTTCTACACCCGTTCTGGATGTCATGACGCCTTTTAAAATGCATCATTTTTTATTCAATTAATTGTACTTCTTACAGCTTTTCCTAAGGTTATAACCCAAAAAAGGTGGGGCCAGAGAGGGTGATTTTCTGACCTTTTTCTCATCTTCTGTCAAATTCAGACTTCCAAAAGAAAAATAAGTCCAATTCCAAAAACATTGAAATATAACGTGGTGCTTTCGTGAAGCCTCGCGGAGAGACAGCAAAGGGGGACTGCACTGTGTGACACAGAGAAGCGACGACTCCTCCTTGGGCATCCACCTGCTGCCGTTCCACGCATCACTCTAGGTGCTCACATCCAAGTCTCACCCTCCAAAGCCATCTCCACTCCCCAGCCAGCTCCTCCCAGCTTCCCCTTGTTTTCTCTCTTGAGTAATCACATGTCATTTTGTTGTTGTTGTTAATCCTCACTCAAGGATATTTTTCCTTTGATTTTCTTTTAGAGAGATTGGAAGGGAGGGAGGGGGAGAGAGAGAGAGAGAGAGAGAGAGAGAGAGAGAGAGAGAGAGAGAGAGATGTTAGAGAGACACATCAATTAGTTGCCTCCTGCACATGCCCCAACCAGGGCCAAGGATCAGACCTGCAACCAGGAACGTGCCCTTGACCAGGAATCAAACCCATGACCCTTCAGTGCACAGACTGACGCTCTACCCACTGAGCCACACTGGCCAGGGCATCACTTGTCATTTTTATAAAGTTAATTTTTGAAAAGTTAAATGAAAAAACAATTAATTCAGCTCATTTTCCTCTTCCAATCGTTTTCTCTATTAGTTCTCCTCATCAGCACAGGAATCAAGCAGTAAACCTTTGGAATGCAAGGTGGGGCCAACGGCTGTGAATACACACCAAAAACTGTACCTGTCACTCAGAATTCCTTAAAGACACACCAGGATTTAGTATGCATATGCTCTTTGTAGCCTTATTTGTAATTGTGAAAAATTAGAAACAAATCAAACATTTCTTAATCAAGGATTATTTGAATAAATTATACTAAATTCTTATGATTGTTCAAATTGTGTTTTTAAGTGGTTTTCATGACTTCAGATATGTACACAGTACAATATTAAGTGGAAAAATAAAAACAAGGTAAAATTCAAGTAAACATTATTTTTCAAGTATGACTAACTCTATGTGTCTTTATATAGGAAGAAAAAGGAAAGAATTATTCCAACATTTTAAGAGTGATCATATTTTTTGGACTATGGGGTTATGAACACATTTTTTATATTAATTTTTTTGTACTCTCCTAGTTTTCTATTTTTTCATCATTTTTATTGAAGTCCTTCTGCGTGCTGTACAGTATTCATATGCTGCATACAGTCTGTGCCCTTTTGCATAAAAGCATTTTTTTAGTGCAACAAACTCTGAGAGCACTGTCTCCAATTTAAATTGTTAATTGTTTCTCACCTACGAAATCCCCAAATCTGGAGACTACTACACCAAATAATCTTTTAAGGAAACATTCACCTATACACATTCAATAAGTTTCCTATTTTATAAAAATGTGTATTCAACAAATTTAAATACTTTAACGTGATTCAATATAATTATAAAAGTATTTATAAAACGTTCAAAGTTAACAATAGTTACCAGGATGCTGAAGATGAAAATGTGGGAGAAACCTGCCCTTATAAATGGTTTGTATTTGACTACTTTCCTTCATAGAGAAAATCCTCTACATCTCTACAAAATCAGAATCTATTTCTCCAGGGACTTCATTCCCAGGCCTGGAGAGAGTTAGGATTGGTCTAGAAAGTTGCAAGTCTCTTTGTTTTCATGAGATAATTGTCTGGTTGTTAAATTTCTCAGCCTTTATCCATGGCATGTAATCCTCATCCGGAATTCATGTGGAATTTCTTTTTAAGTTTTAACTTACTTTGGAGGAAAAGTGAATTTCGCTCTATGGGATAAGGCAAAAATCATAGAAAGATGAAAGATTAAAGGAATTACTCTTACGTGACAATTCTTCCATCAAAAAATAATAATAATAATAATTACAAGAGCCCACAAGTACAGGAAAGGCGATTGAAATTCTACAATCTATCAGAGTTTAAGATTCAGCTTGATTCTGGATCTGAGAAAATAAAACATTTTATTTTTTTATTATTATTTTTTAAAATTATTTTTCTTCTTTATTGATTTTAGAGAGAGAGAAAGGGAGAGGGAGAGATAGAAACATCGATGAGAGAGAACATGAATTGGTCACCACCTGCATGCCCCCCACTGGGGATTGGGCCCACAACCTGGGCCTGTGCCCTGACCGGGAATCGAACCGGTGACCTCTTGGTGCATGGGTCGACGCTCAACCACTGAGCCACACCGGCTGGGCATAAAACGACATTTTAAAAATTTGTTTTTCCTTAATTAAAAAAACAAACGTTGAAACAATCACAACTTCCAGAAGAATTGGAAGTAGGGTACAAAGAACATTTTCCTGAACTATTTGAGAGTAGATTGCCAGGCTGGTGTCCTATCACTCTGTAGTGGCTTGGATGAAGGGTGTTCTCTACATAACCACAGTAAAACCATCCAAATCAGGACACTCACAAGAACACACCACCATCGTCTCACCCTCGGGTCCCGTTCAAGTTTCGCCAATGTCGTAGTAATATTATGGCAAACATCCATTTCAGAATCACACGTTGGATTTAGCTCTTTCTTGAGTCTGGAGAAGTTTGATCTTTCCTTGACTGTCATGACCCCGATACCTTTGCAGCTTGCCGGCCAGTGGTGCTGGGGAATGCCCTCCGTTTGGGTTTGTCTGGTGTCTCCTAGGTTCAGGTCATGCATCTTTGGCAGGAGAATCGGAGAAGTGTTACCACATTCTCATTATATCCTATCAGGGGGCACACGATTTCAGTTTGTCCCATTATCAATAATGTTCATTTTGATTACTTGATTAAGCTAGTACCTTATTCATCGAAAATAATAATTTTCCCACTTGTAATTCATAAATGTTTTGTAAGGAGTTACATTGAAACTATGTAAGCAGCTTATTTCTCAGTAAACTTTCAATTTATTTACTTATTTTCATCAGGATGAATTAACAGTCGTTTATTTAATACAAGGGGTATAATAAGTTATTGTTATTTATGTTAATATTCAAATTGCCCTCAAATTGGCCAGTTCCAGTTATCTCCAGTGTCCATCTGACCTTTCCCGTCATTCTTTAAGCACTTAATTTTAGGCATGGGGTGTTCAGAGTTCACCTTGTACTTTCTTGGCCCCATCCCAGGAATCAATCATTTCTCCCTTTCAGAGAAGAATTGTGTGTGGAACCCTAGATCCAAGTGCAAGGCGTGCTCACTGGGCTGTTGTTGTCACCAAGTCGTCAGCAGACAGAGCTAAGGAATAAATGTATGCATCTAAGTGTGCATGAATGCATTTATGTATAGACACATATGTGCACGCACATATATAAACATGCAAAGTATAATATAGCCACATGAACATGCACATATATATGTATACATGTGTAATATATACACATACATGAACACACATATATGCATAATATGTATACACACACATGAATATACATATACATATACAAACATACATATATCTATATATACTTCCATATCTATATTTATATTGAAATCTATGAGTTCACACCTTCAATATCTACAGTTTCAGCCCACCATCTCAGGGTTCATGGTTCTAGAAAACTAGGGTTTTCTCCCCTTCTACAATTGTAACTCTTTTTTAACAGAGATTATCCTAATATATTTAAGTATTTAAATCTATTCTCTGTGTGTAGCCAACCTCTCATTACAACTGCTCCCTACTTCGCCCTCCTGGGCTCCGACACCCTGCATCAGGCTCACCCATGAGAGCACCCCCTCACTCTGCTCGGGCTCTGACAATACACACCATGCCACCCTCCCCGTGAATGCCCTCCTCTCCGACTGCCATGCTGGCATTCTCTGTGGGCAGCCCGAGCGGAGGGCCGCCACCCTGACTCACCTCTGGCACCGACTCTGCGGGTCCCAGGCAGATGTCTGCAGCGAGGGGCTGCACAGTTCCCTCGTGTGTTTAATGAAGCAGTTGTATCAATTTCAAACGCTAAGCCAAAATAGAGAATATATATCTATATGTTTGAAGAAAAACATTTTACAGATGTGACATTAATTAAATTAGGTCTAAAATCTCCGGTCACCGGTGTTTGCCAAATCCCTTTCTGATCTTCCTAATCCCCTCTCGTCCGCTTGAGCCCTCATCCCTGAAGAGATTAGGGCGATCTCTTCAGAGCAGTAGACAGCCCCCACTGAAAACCGGGTGAGGGTGTTCCACCCACTCGGAATAGACGGCAAGTCACGGTCGCAGACCGCACGGCCGTCATCAGGGCCCTGCTGGCCTTTCCACGTCCGATGCTGCCCGCCAGCCTGCTCTCATGGCCAGCCTGCAGACCTTCTTTCTGTTCCAGTCCCCTCCTCAGAGCCTCTGTACTTGGTGGCTTCCTTCTGCAGAAGGTGGCAGAGCTGACATCTCACTTTTCAGACCTATGTTCCCTCTCTGAGGCGACCTTGACCGCCTGGCTGAGGGAGCCGATGCCCCTGCCGTTCTTTCTGTTGAATCGTCCCATTGCGCGGACTCTGGAGTCCTTACCAACATCTGAAATCGTCTCTGGGTGTCCTTTGCTTATCTGTTTCCGCAGGAACCTGGTCTCTTTTGTTCAGCATTATCCCCCGGAGGTGGAAGTGCGCTCAGGGGGCGTGACCTGAGTGAATAAATGAACAACCCAACAGCATTTGAGAGCAGTGCAAGGAGTGTGGGCTGGGAGGCACTGCCCAGCTGGCGCTTCGATCGCCTGCCTGGCTGTGTGTCCTTAGGCAACTCGCTTAACTTCTCTGGGCTTTAGGTTCCTCCACTCAAAAGTGGGACCGAGCATCAGCATAGCTGGGCACATAGTAGGAAGAGAGTAAACATCGCCTCCATCATGGGACCGTGAACAGTGAGATCAGCATGGGGCTTTTCCGGGTCCCGACATCACCAGCTTTACTGTCACAGTTCAGGCGTGTTTGGGTTTCTGAATGCAGTGCCCCAGAGGTCCCGTGGCTGACCATCCCTTTCCATCTAATACTGTGCTTCCATTTGAGAGTCACCAGCAGCCCCCCAGTGAAGGAGTCCCGCCGCATGAAAAACAGGCTTCGGAGTGAGCCAAAGGGAAACGTGTGCTGTGGCCCGCATGGAGAAGAACATTTCAGGGCCAAGGACGTGCCTCCGTTTGAGGCTCAAGGCTCTTATCGACCCTGCTGCAGCAGAGACCACAGCATGAGAGAACAGAACAGAGGGAGGGAAAGAACCCCCAAAGCTGGCCTGTCACTCCCGGAGGAACGGCCGTTGTATCTGGTAACGTGTAGCCTGTGGTGAGAGCCGGGTTCGCTCGATGTCAAAGCTGCAGACAGGGAGGATGACCTCACTGCAAAAGAGAATGGCGGGCCTCCTTTGGACTCGGGAATATGGATGTTAGACAAATGATCTCCATTCAGCTGAGCTAACTTATGGATGCTATAAGCCCAATCAATTCCCCATTTTTCATGCTAATAGATGCAGAGTCAGCCTGGGGAGGGGAGGCGGATGAGGGTGGCTGCTGGCCAATTCCCCTTCGGAAGATCCCATTAGCCCGTGGAATCTCTGCAAAGATTTCCCCGTCCCAGCAGAGCAGCCAGCTTTTGTGAACTTGAGCAATAGTCATTGCAACAAAACTCTCGGTTATCAAATAAGGCGCGTCGTCCTAGGAGTTGCTGTCCGGAAAGTGACTGATGACTCCGAACAGCAGGTGGGACGTCAGTGTGCAATGCACTCAGAGACACGCTTCCAGGGCCCCCAGTCTCAGAGCGGAACGTCTCAGTGACTAATTCACGGCTACTCTTCCCACCTCGGATACCTGATACCGGACTGCGTCAGGAGCTGGCAAAACAACAACACTTGGCAAGATAGTTGGAATATGTCGTGTTTTACAGTTCGCAAAGTGTTTCCACGTTCATGATCTCATTTGTTCCCACTCTGTGAGGCAGGCTAAGCAAGCATTACCACCGCCTCTTCCCTCAGAGATGAGCAAATTGAGGCTCAGAGAGGCTGAGCCACTCGTCCCAGGACCACGGCTAGATCATGGAAGTGCTGGAATTTGAACCCAGGCCTATGGCCAGAGCCCATGCCCTCTCTGCTAATTCACAAGTGATATGCCATCCAATTTTTCTCTTACAGAATTGAATCATGCCCGGCCTGTGTGGCTCAGCGGTTGAGCGTCAACCTATGCACCAAGAGGTCGCCGGTTCGATTCTTGGTCAGGGCACATGCCCAGGTTGTGGGCCAAACCCCCAGTGGGGGGCATGCAGGAGGCGGCCAGTCGATGTTCTCTCTCATCGATGTTTCTATCTCTCTCCCTCTACCTTCCTCTCTCTCTAAAAATAAATAAAGAAAAAACTTTAAAAAAATACTTTAAAAAAAGAACTGAATCATGGCTATCATCTGAGATCTCAGATGTAGCTGGAAAACAAAATGATGAAAGTCATCATGGTTTGAGTCCAGTGTCAGACCCCTGGCCAAGCCAGTGGGCATTTCAGGACCCTGCACTCTGGCTCTCCAAAAGCAGGCTCAGCATGGCCACTGCTTAGAAACTTAGAAGGAGGGAGATGAGCTCTTTTAGTGACGTGGAGGTCCGGTGGGAGATACCAGTGGGGTGTTTTCTTCCCCAGACATCCCTCTGTTGATGGAATTACCTACCCTTCAATATGTTGGCGAGACCCCCCAGGCAGTGCATTCAACACATTCATTATCATAAGGGAAAGATGCCTGTTTGTTTAAAAAGTCAGGTTCTTTAGCTTCTATAACTCTTACAACTTCCTAAAGACCCCCGGGCTCTTTGTTGAGCTGAAGAACCAAATTAGGCTTAATATGACCTAATGCAAAGGTCTGAATTATGCCTTGAGTATACTTTCTGGGAGATGAAAGGACCAATATGCTTATAAAATTCTATTACTCTTTAAAAAAGACTTTTAAAATGTTGGAAGTACCTCCTGGCTAGGGAAGGATTAGATGCCCTGCTTTCAGTTCATTACTTCGAATATAAACACTCGGTATTCCCAGTGTTCGGCCTCACTTGACTGTCTTTATACAAACCGTGCAGATGGAGGGCCTTGGGCCTTTGTCTCTGAAGTCAGTTTAATGACTGGGGCAAAGTGAGATGTTTTGTCTGATTAAAGGCTCCGCTCTTCAAAGCCACACCTTCTTCCATTTGGGAAATGACAATGTTTGTGGTGCCTGTTCCCAATTGGTGGATGCATGGAGTAGGTAAGGAAATCACTGTGATCCAAAATATCAGTCTTGGTAAAAGAAGAAGAGGCCCAAGTGGTCCATATGCTGGCATCCGATGCAAGCCTGATAGCATATAAATCCTTTTCGGATGCTATCAGGTACAGACATCAGACGCATTGCTAAAAACAAGTATAAAGGCATACTGCTTACATTTAAAATATTTCTCATTTTTAAAAGTAACGTGTTTATTACAGAAATTTGGAAAATGCAGGAAGACAAGCACAAGAAAAAATCATCCATGATCTTGCAGTTCAGAAATCAACACTATGTATTATCCCCTTGTTGTATATTTCCATTATTCTCCAAGTCTTTAATAGAAACACTTAAAAAAAAAAATGAGATCCTGCAGATTTTATGGCTTTTTTTTTCACTTTGTATATTGTGAACATCTTTCTAAATCAATGAATATACATCTATTTCATCACCTTTGATAATTAAACCTATTACGTAAATGTGCCATTTATCATAACTCAACCACCGTGCAGTTGGTGGACTTGTAAGTTATTTTCAATTTTTCAGTATTATAAAGGGATGAAATAAAAACTAAGATTTGTATGCAGGAATCTTTTCTGATTATTTTCTCAGGATAAATTCTTGCAGGATTACAGGGTCAAAGGCAATGCACATTTCTGATCTGACATTTACTGTTAAATCACCCTTCATAGTTCGTACCGAGAATATATTTGAGTGCTCATCCTTTGTATTCTGATCCATACCAGATACCATTTTAACACATTTTTCTCAATCTTAGAGGCAAAAAAAATAATAAAATAAAATAACTAAACCTTGTTTTTCTAGTTGGCTTATCTGAAAATGAACATGTGACTGTGACTTGGCCGTCAGTGGCCTCTCTTTATTGTAAATTTTCTTTTCAAGTCCTTTGTTAACTTTCTGCTGGTTAAAGAATTTGTTGTCAAGTTATAATCTTCATCTATCACATATGTTTGTCATTGTCATTTATTTCTGCTAATAGTATTTTCTTATGTACCAAGTATACATACATATCTTTTGACAACTCTGTAGTTCTTTATGGTTTCTGTCTTTTGTCCCTATGCTGAGAAAAGCCTTCATCCTGAAGTTAGAGGGTCATCTTTATTGCTTCCAGTTTTTTATAGTTTCTTTTTATAGTTCAATTCATATTTTTAAAGTGCAAAAATGGCACGATAACTTGAAATTCCATAGGATTATTAGTCAAAAAGGCAAGACAAAATCCAACCATCTCTTTCTTTGGCAGCAGAAGGAGAAAATAGCATGACGATAATGGAAAAAGACCAGACTGAATATGGCTTCCTATGTACTAAGATTTTGTGCTTTTCATAGTTAATTTTTAATCCACTCTTTTTGCTAAAAATCACTTGAACATTGGTGACTGATACATTTTATTTTTTTTGTTAATCTTCACCCAAGGATATTTTTTCACTGATTTTTTTAGAAAGAGTGGAAGAGAAGGAGCAGGGAGAGAGAGAGAGAGAGAGAGAGAGAGAGAGAGAGAGAGAGAGAGAGAGATGTAAGAGAGACACATAGATTGGTTGCCTCCTGAACTTGCTCTGACTAGGGCTGAGGATTGAATCTGCATCCTAGGTATGTGCCCTTGACCAGAAATCAAACCCACAACCCTTGGGTCGGCAGGCCAATGCTCTAACCACTGAGCCAAACCAAGGCGGTGACTGATGCATTTTAATCTATCAGCAAGAAAAGGTGTCCTGTGAACATGAGGAGCAGAGAATTGGTGTTCAGACCCCTTTCTCACATCTGAGCGATTCAAGCAATCTTCTCAAGACACCAAGACCTCCAAAGAGAAGCAGGTCAGAGAGAAAGCTGTGCATCTGTGGAATACCCTGACCTGCATGGGCGCATCACGGGCAATGCAGTGAGGACACCCTGAGAGAAGAGGACTCGAGTGGAACTTGGAGATGGGGTGGGTTTAATCAGGTGGAACAAAGGGAGAAGGACAGCAAGGCAGGGACCAGAGCAAGGAAAGGTGAAGAGAAGGCCTGGCTAAACTGTCCATTTTACACAGGCGGGTTGCATCTCACCATGGGCTTAGGTACACGTTACTACCGCTCATCTCTGATCCTCGCTTTCCTCATCTGTGAAATGGGGAGCAATCTGAAGTATTTACTTTGTAAAAGTCCTACTAGAACTTTTAATTGCAAAGGGTCATTTATTGCTTAAATAATAGAAAAATACAGGTTTATAGCCTTCAGAAGTGACTTGACCCAGGAACTTAAATGATGTCGAGAGGACCTGGTGCTCTCCATCTGCAGGTGCTCTGTCATCTCTGCTGGCTTCCTGTCCAGGCTCCATGTGATGCCAAGACGGCCGGCAGAGGCTCCCACATACACCCTCTTGTGCTGACGTCCAGGGTCCACTCTGATTCCAGTTGGCACATGCCCGTCTATGAAGCACTCACTTTGGAGTGTGGTCAGGGCGACAGAACTTCCTGATTGGCCAGGCCTGCACGAGAGGTTCCATCCCCGGAAGCAGGAGCGGAAGCCAACCTGAAAGCCACAGCCCGACTGTCCAGGAGCTGTTCCTCCAGAGGAAGCGTGGTGCCCTGTTCCCCAGGGAAGAGCCAGTCCATACTGGCCGGGCTCCAACAACACTCCTTTGGATGAAAAATATGTTCTGATTCTGTAGATTAACCTTTAGAGCTTGACGGATTAGGTATCATCCATCCCATATTCCAGATGACAACAATGGAAGTCCAGAGGGAGTAAGTAACTTTCCACAAGGTCTCCCAGATAGTAAAAGGCACGACTGAAACTCACACTTAGGCTTTGGACTCCAAAGCCAAACCTCAGTGAAAGAATATTTCAGTCATGGCTACTTTCCATAACAGGACTTTTTAGGATCAAGGCCCGGCTAGGCAGCTGTTCCGTTGACATTTGACGGGTCCACTAGGCCACACATGGCCATCTTCACCTTGTCCGCCACTGGCTTTATCCTGAGGACAGACTGAAGGAGCAGCCAGCACTCTGCCCGTCATGGGTCGGAAGGGATTAATGACCCCGAGAAGCTGACCTGACAGGTGTGAAAGGAAACTTTCTGAATGTAAACGGCCTCTGCCACAGGCAATCATCCATGAGTCAAAAAGAAGAAAGATGACAAATTGGCCATTTTCTGCCCCCTGTGCCACAAAGGTAATAAATCTGCTTTATCTCTCAGTTGATATTGCCCAATAAAAAATAAATAAAGCCTTTCAATTACGCATTTTAATATGTAATGGTGGTTAGGCCCGCAGCAGTTCAAATCTCTTCTCTTTCCTAAAGATCCATTTCCAATACACAAACAAGCCTGATACGAAAATGCTGCTCTGGACGGTGGGGCCTTCCCGTTACAAAGAACATAAGCCGGGGGGGGGGGCTTTCTTGGTCTCAGGGTGCAGTGGGCAACACACAGACCTCACAGTCAGGTGACAGAGCTATCACTGACCAGCTCTGCAATCTCCCTGGGCCTAAATTTTGTCATATGGGAATATATAGTGGTACCTTTCTCACATGGTTGAATGTACATCCTTTTTTTTTTTTTTTACTCCATTGATATTTATTATGCACCTAACATATCATGTACTGATTTAGAAGGGAACGTAGAGTAGGTAACATAGTCTAGTTGCCTCCTTTTTGTACCTTGTGGCTTATTTTAAATGCTGTTAATGCATAAAGGTGGTACTGAAGATGTCTATTAATCAATGAAACTCCCCTATAAATCTGAAATTTATTATAGTGGTGTGTTACAAACGAGGGATGAGTGGTGATATTAAAATAGATAATAGGGAAATGTGACCCAGTTCTAAGATGAGTGGAAATTAACCAAGCAAGATTAATTCCTACTCATTTTAGGAATCAGGAATTAATCCATCGAAATGCAGATGGATTGTACTTTTCCTGATCCTTGTCCTTTGCAACGTGACTTCTGCTCCTCCCATCAGGTAGCGGAGTCTGTTTTTCCACATCATGAATCTGAGCTGATCTTTTGACTTGGTCTGATTCTCCTTCCCAGGCAAGGAGACTGGAATAAAAAACCAAGAGCAATAACAGATAATAGAAATAAATCTAGAGAGCATTAGATAATGAGTTTCTCAAAGATAAGCTTTGTTCAAAAAGATAACACTGAAAATGTCAGCAGGCAATGGTAAGTTATGAAATTAAATAAATAGAAACTAAAGTTGCACCATAGAGTCACTGAAATGAAGAGTTTAACAGCATATTAAACACAACTGAAAAGTGAAGTGGAAAACAACCTCTGGGAAAACCAGAATGACACCTGGGGAGACGGAAAAATGGAATGCAAACTCTTTGGGAGAATAGCAAGCAGGAATGCTTCCTACCCCATTTATGAGGCCACAGTAACCTGATACAACACCTAGCAAGGACATTACAGAAAGGAAAGTTACAGGCCGGTCTCTCTCATGAACATAGAGGCAAAAATCCTAAGCAAAATATTAACAAGACTGATCTGCTAATTATGGAAAGGATAACACATCACAGCCAACTTGGGTTTGTTCCAGGAATTCAAGGTTGTTTTAACATTTGAAAATCAGGCAATGTAAGTCATTATATTAATAGAATAAAGGGGGGGAAACGAGTGTCTCTATACATGTAGAAATGTGTTTAATAAAATTCAACACCCACTTATGATTAAAAACTCATAGCAAGCTTTAAATAGGATGGAACTTCTGTCATGTAATAAAAATATCTACAAAAGACATATAAATATATTTTCATCAATAACGAAGTGTTAAGAACTTTTTTTCTGGGCTGGGGAAAGACACAGTGATGTCCATTAGCACCATTCAGTTCCAATTGTCCTGAACATCCTGGTCAGTGCAGAGAGACAAGACAAAAATTAATATGTATGACGAGTGAAAGAAAAGAGCAATTATTTCCAGATAAATATATATTTATGGAATCCAAAAGAATTGACAAACTATTAGAATGAATTTATTATGATTGCTAGATATAAGGACAATATAAAAGAAATATGTTGTTTTTCTACCTACATTTATTGAAATACCAAAAAAAGCTTACAAAAATAATTTAAAGTTTAACAAAAATAATTCTTAAAATTGCAAAAGTAACTTAAAAACTTTACTGTTTAAAATTGCATTGAAAAACATCCAATCCCCAGGAGAAAAATCAAATGTGCAAGACACCCACATGGAAAATCATACAATGTTATTGAAGTTAAAGAAATCTAGGTAACTTGAGCAATAGACCTGTTTACAGATCAGAGGCTCAGTCTTTACAGAGGTTAATTCCAATCTGCGCAGTCAATGCAACACTGTCAAAGTCGCAGCCATTTTGTGTAGGAATCGACAAGCTAATTCTAAAACATTTATGGAAATACAAAGGGCAAAGTTAAGCTAAGACAATCCTGATGGAAAAACAAAAGAGGGAGAACCAGCTCAACAGCAGTAAATGTAGATTCATAAGGTAGGCTGGTAAAGACACAAGACGCAGAAGAAAGAGCCCAGAAACAGACCTCCATATAGGTGGACGCTTGATTCAGGCCAAACTTGCACCACAAATCAGCGGGGAAAAGCCAGTTTCAATAAGTCATGCTGTATCAATTTGTTCTCCATTTTAAATAAAGACCTTGACCCCCAAATCACATCACACATAAAAATTTATTTTAGGTGGATTGGAGAAGTAAAAGTGAAAAGTAAGACAATATAGCTTCTGGAACTGATGTAGGAGAGTACCTTCATGACCTTGGGGTAAGGAAAGTGTATTTATATAGGGCACAAAAGAGCACTAGCCCTGAAAACAAAGAGTGATGAACTGCCCTCCATCAAAAGATACCCTTACAAGAATGCAAATGTAGCATAAAGAATGGGAGAAGATATTGACAACATATAATTGACAAAGTTGGTCGATTATATAATCAAATATATATAAATTAATAAAGAAATAAATCTTAAAATAAATAAGATCACCCAACAGAAAAATGGGCAAGAGGCTCCATCCACCTCATCAAAGAGGATCTCCAAAAGGTCAATAAACGTACGAAAACGTGCTCAACTTTTTTCATAAACAAGAGACTATATATTAAAATCACTGTAAGATTCTGTGACACATCTATCACAATGGCTTAAATTAAGAAGTTGTACAGCCTGGCTGGTGTGGCTCAGAGGTTGAGCATCGACCCATGCACCAAGAGGTCGCCAGTTCGATTCCCAGTCAGGGCACATGCCCAGGTTGTGGGCCCAGTCCCCAGTGGGGGGCGTGCAGGAGGCGGCCAGTCGATGTTCTCTCTCATCAATGTTTCTATCTCTCTCCCTCTCTCTCCCTTCCTCTCTTTCTAAAATCAATAAAGAAAAAAAAAAAAGTTGTACAATAGTAAGTGTGAGAATGAATGAGAACACTCTGCTGCCAGTGGGAAAAATTAATGCAGCAATTTTGAAAAACTTCTTGGCATTGATTACTGAACCTGAAATTACACTTACTATATGACCCAATAATTTCAGCCCTAGGCGTGTCCTCAACAGAAGTGTGAGCGCGTGTACACCAGAGACATGCACAGGAATGCTCATATAAGTGTTACTCATGTAATTCCAGAGACAGAAACTACCCAAAAAGTCTACCAGCATTAAGATAGATAAATAAATGGTGGTATATTTACAAAATGGAGTTCCTAGCTTAGAACCATCATAATGAATTACATATAGCAAGGACAATGAATCAATATGGATGAATAATCCAAACTTTTGAATGAAAGAAGCTGGACCATAAAGAATATATGCTCTATGGGTCTGCTTATTTAAAGCACAGCGGGGAGAAACAGGTAAAACGATAATGTTTACGAATGATCCTTAACTGATAGAACTGTACAGGAAGGCAAGGACATGATTTCCACAAAGATCAGATCAGGTCTGTCTCCTGGGGTGGGGAGAAGGGATCAGGCATAAGCAGGGCCTCTGGGGCTTGGACTGTTCTGTTGATGTGGTGATGCTTACTTGGGGTTTCACTTAGTGATAAACCACTGATCTGTGCATTTCCAATGCATACACTGCTCTTTTTTCCCCCCCTTTATTGATTTTAGAGAGAGAGGAAGTGAGAGGAAGAGAGAGATAGAAATATCAATGAGAGAGAACATGGATTGGCCGCCTCCTGCATGCCCCCCACTGGGGATTTGGCCCACAACCTGGGCATGTGCCCTGACCGGGAATCGAACCGGCGACCTCTTGGTGCATGGGTCGACGCTCAGCCACTGAGCCACACCGGCTGGGCTACACTGTTCTTTGTGTACCACATTTTAGAATACAAACGTTGCAAATATGCCACCAATATAGGGTGGGTGAGAACCACCAATTAGCCTAAATGGAGACAAAGAAGTTAAACAGTATTCGAGATCAGAACATTTCTAAACTTTCTTGCTCCTATACTCCTCCCTAAAATTTTTTAAAACTTCTTTATGATCTTTAATCCAACAACTAATATTTCTCAACATGTTTAAATAGTTACAGCATATTGAAACTATTAAAATTTTATAATAGAAATGTTTTACTATTCTAAAATATATCCACTGGAATATAAATACATTGGTGATATGAAACCCACCATTTAAAATATAAATGAACAAAGTCTTTGACTGAGAAATTTTATATTTTTTCTTGAAATGTTATTCCATTCTCTTTCCTGTGGAATTTTATACCAAAGCAATGTTGTTTCTATGTTTATAAGTCTCTTACTCATCACCTATCATAACACCCTGTGACACAAATATGTATATAAATTAGAATTTAGAATTTCCTGTGACCTGAAATTTATAAATAAAAAAATTCTTCGGGGTGGAATTTTCATTATGTAGTACTAATACATAATTGATTAAAATATAAATATATTATGCATTTTTATAAACTATTATTAGACATAAAATGTATGATTTTATTGGTAATACATCTCTTAATAAAACAAATAGGGGTAGGGTTAGGGTGCATTCATGAAAGACGTCCCAGCACTATACGTTGTCCCTTTGCTTGGCACCCTGGGACAAGGTGCACCCTGGGCAGCACACCACAGTGGGGACAGGTTGTGAGGCCAGCCATCTTCTGTAATGGAGCAGAAGAGTGACTGAAAAAGGGCAGGTGGGAGAGTGAACTGGCACGATGCTTTTTTGATAGCTACTGGTGCTCCGCTCATGTCCCTGCCCTCCCTGTCTTGACCTGAAGCCTGCTCCGTCCACACAGCCCACAGCGCCGTCCCCTTCCCAGTGCATGACCTACACTGGCTCCCAGGGTTCCCGCAGCAGGTCTAAGGCTTGATAAACACACCTGTCACAGGCTGCCTTTCCTTCCCCGTCTGTGGTCCCCACTCTCCTACAGGTGTTTCCTGGGACCACCTTCCAAATTAACTGCTTGCTACTGTGCCTGTTGCTGACCTGCCCCAGCTGCTGGTGTATCCTCAACTAAATCAATTTTAGCAAAGAGTGTAGTAGAGACTACGGGAACACATTCTCCTCAAACCCCCTGTGCATACACACCCTTGGGACACACTTGTGTACGTCAAGGGTGCGCACAGCCCAATCAGAAGTCACAGAGAGCCATACCTTTAGACAAGGGGGCAACTCCATTCTCCTGTGCTTTGGAGGGACTGACCATAAGCCTTTGTAAGAAGACAGCATCTGGATTAATGGATACTAAGAATGCAAACAAACTTCATAAATTGTAAAGAGGATTCTTATTATTTGGACATTAGGTTGGGAATCATGGGGTCTTGGTTATAGTCTGATGTTGACTACCTCTAATGTTGATTTATTATATGGCCCTCTTGTTTCCCTCTTTTGCCCCCAGTTTCTCAATGTGCATAATGAGGTAGTTAGACCACAGTTGGTTTATTTTCATATAGCTTTGCCTTTATTCTCTTTCATAAGCCTGAATGAACATACGTTCAAATGCTTCAATGAAAATAAGTAGGAGAGACCATTCTGGCTTAGAAGGTAGAAGTTCTCTGCCTCCAAAACCCTGACTGGTTCAGTGTGGTGTGGCTCCTTATCCTATTTGAAGAAACTACTGCCGTGTCCCAAGTATGAATGAAAACTACATCCTGAGCCCTAGCCAGTGTGGTTCAGTTGATTGGGCGACGTCCTGTGCACCAGAAGGTTGCTGATTGGATTCCCAGCCTGGGTTGTGGGCTCAGTCTCCAGTAGGGGACGTGCAGGAGGCAGCTGATTCATGTTAAGCTCTCACGTTGATGTTTCTCTCCCTCTCCCTTCCTCTCTCTCTAAAAATCAATAAACTCTTCTCTTTTTTTTTTTTTTATCCTCACCTGAGGACATTTTTGCATTTATCTTCAGATAGAGCTGGAGGGAGAGAGGGAGGAAGAGAGAGAGAGAGACATCCATGTGAGAGAGACACATCAATTGGTCACCACCCACACGACCCCAACAGGGGCGGGGACAAACTGCCCTTAGTGGGAACTGAACCGGGGACTCTCTGGTCCGCGGGCCGGCGCTCTAACTGCTGAGCCAAACCAGCCAGGGCTCAATAAACTATTCTTTAAAAAAAATTTATCCTCAGCTTTTGGGTAATATCTTTATGGGAATGGGCACTTGCTAGCTCCATTCCATGGGGCATAAACAGACAAAGATCATACAACATAAAATCACAACATCCTGTAACATAACAACGCCATATAACAAAGCCATTGCTTTTCTTTGCATATGAATAAAGCCTCAAATTCCTAATACTCACTATTTTTTTATTTATTTAAGTGACTTCCAAATCTTTGTACCACCAGCTCCCTGCGTAAAGATCAACCCACGGCATAAGTTCAATACGTATTTGTTGAACTAAAGACCCCCAGAGTGTGTTTCCCTATTTTGGCTGCAGCTGTCTCTTTATGTATCCCAGAATTTTCTTCAGCCCTAATTAGTAGTTTTCTATCTTTCTTGGGTCAGGGATCCTACTGAGAATCTGCTGAAAACTATGGACTGCCTCTCCAGAGAATGAACACATTTGTACAAGTATACACTCTTATCATATTCTCTAAACGTGGACCCAGAAAGTCCTTGAGCCTCTGGTAAAGAACTTCTGTTGTAGTCCTCGAATAGCACAATTTCTCCAGATTGGCACTGACTACCTGGAGGAAGGTTTTGAGAGGGAGTGTAAGGTCAACGCCCTTTCGGAAGGAAGGAGAACCATTACCCAATGTCAGGTATTTGCCATCATCGTCTAGATTTACAGGTCCATTTCACAACCATATTTTGTATCCCCCCTTCTCTATACCTTCTTTCCAGAATTTTCCCTGAATGTCATGGACCTTCATGGAAGGCAGTAGAGATCTCAGAGTAAGAGTTAAGAATAGAGGTTTCAGAACCCAGCAGAACAAATCCTCTGTTGGCTTCTTTTACCTGTGCCACCTCTTACATGTTCTTAATCTCTCATTGCCTATTTCCTCATTTGAAGAATGGGTAATATAACATCATTTAAGGGTACCCATTTCTGGGGGTCGTTCAGAAGGCAACCAATCGATGAGTCTCTTTCACATCAATGTTTCTCTCTCTCTCTCTCTCTCTCTCTCTTCCTTCCACTCTATCTAAAATTCAATGGAAAAATATCCTCAGGTGAGGATTAAAAACAAATAAATAAAATAAAAATACCCATCTCATAGAAGGAATTTCTCTATGATTAGATGAGACAATACAGTTCACTTAGCATAGAGAATGCCATCCCACCTATACTTAATAAACATTCACTATTTTCTAACTAACCAAATACCTTTCTCTCAAGACAGAGTTTCTCATAGAGGCTTTATGTTTCTCTGTTAATAAGATTCAATATATTCCTCTTCCGTGTCTTTCAATATGATGATGTTGCCTTTATTATTATGATAATGATGATGATGATGATGATGATTACTTTTCTCAAAATAGTTTGTGTACAGTGACATCACATCATTACAGGGCTAACTAATCTCATTGTATAAGGTGAAAATTTCATGGAATTGAAATAATCCTTGAAAATTTTATAGAGCCCCAAGAAAGTACAGAGCACAAGAATTTGGGTATCAAACACAAACTATAATTATTTTGTAAGTCATATGTCTGTATATCTAGGCACTCAACCCTAGCAGTCAGTAGGGGACAGTGGAGAATTCCAAAATGTTCTTATGTTACTGTAACATTAACTCCATTCTGTTTCAGTATTGAGCCTCAGTAATTTTTAATGCAATTGTAGAATTCGATCTTCCGCTCTGCCAAGCACATACAGGTGATGAATAAAGATTTGTTCATTTGAATTGACCTATATAAGCAGGTCATTGAGTCTAGCATCACTGATATCTCAAAGTGGCTCATTTTTGGAACTCATCCTTGAGCGGTAATGGACCGAGAAAAGGGTGGTAGGAACAAACACAATGCACCTAGTTCAAGAATAATTTTGTCCATGGATAGGCCAAAGGGCTACTATCTTTAATGCATCAAGAGGCCAAATAGAACAAATTAAACCACCTAATACTAAGCTAAAAGATGTGATTAATTCAGAGAAAATGAAATACTGATGTGAAAAAGAATTGATCACAGATTAAGTACTGAAGTGTGAATTAAATCAGTAATATGCCATGTTGGTCTATCAAATTTGTCACAGTGGAAAAGAACTGTCACTCAGGTGGCCGTGCTCGTGGCAGGTACTCACAGGCACTTGCACTATCGGTGGGACTGTGAAGTGAAACCAGTTTTCAGAAATGTTGTTCATTACAAATGCCTGAAAGTGGTCATATTGTGTTTCAACGACTGCCCTTCTATGGAAATAATTGGAGAAGTATGCAAGGATGCTGATCACCAGTCCTACCCTGCCATGAGCCCTACTTTAGGGGACCCCCTCTGACCCACCTCCAGCCAGCCTTGCCCTCCTTTCAGAAGGAGGGAGCCTTGAACCACGGGGTTATGCCTATCTTGTGTTCCTCCCTCTAGGCCACTCCCCAGGTGCTCAGGACCTTGGAAAGGCCCTGAGCTCCCAGGCCCATCTCCCAAGGGTAGACTGGGCCACCAGCGTGTTCCCCCTCTGCCTAAGGGGTGGCCCTCTGCAGGCAGTGTACACAGAATTTGAACACGTGGGCATAGGAGGCCCCTTCTTGTCCAGGAGTAACTGGGATTGGGAGGGAGCACAGGGTGCAGGGGCCAGCTCACCCTGCATCACCGTGTTCCAGCATGGAACCCAAAAGGGCCAAGGAGTTTAATTTGAACCTGACCCTCCAGGTGCTTATGAAGTCATATTTATCAAGATTGGAGGAGAAAACAGTTTTCATTTTACAGCTTGTAGGCTGGCTTCACAACTTGAAAACGTTTAGACACATGCTATGTCAGCCTTCGTTGTTCTCCTACATGGACCAGGCTGCAACTCCACAAATGTCGAGGGCAGGCCTGCCCACTCCAGTCTCGTTTCGACATAGAAACTGGAAGCAAGTCATACTCACTGACTTGGACAGAGGTTTAAGCTATACTAAGAGGAAAGGGTCTAAAACATCTGATTCCATACGTGTGTGAAGAGGGGTGAGAGAGTGTACATATGTACCCCACCCCCCATTTAAAGGCGAAAAGACGAAAGGCATCCAGCACAATGCTGACAGGTAATGTCGGTGGAACAGGGGTAGGGTGGTGGGCAGGGTTTCAGGTAATGGTTATGTACTTAATTTGTGCTCAGTTGAATTTTCTAATGTTCCAACAAGGAACATGTAAATTGTAAATGAAGAAAGCAAGCCTCAGTAGTAGCTTCCAGCCTGTGTTTGAAAGGGGCTTCAGCATGTCTGAGACCCTTCCACGAGGGAGGATAACTTTGTCTTTCCACCAGAGCATTGCCCCAACCTGCAGAGGATATCATCAGGAAGGATGTCTCTCTTCTCCCACGCGTGTGCCCTGTCGTACTGGAAGTGACCGCCTGCACCACAGACGCCCAACTTTGCACATCATTGTCATGTTCTTCTTTCCTTCACAGCTGGGCTTCGTTCCTGGGCCAGAGGAGGAGAGGCTCAGGGTGCCCTGGGATTCTCCGGGTGAAAGGCACGCCTGGCTGAGGTCCCCACTGTGACCCAGCGCTCGGGCTTACGGGTTAATGTATGCCCGCTCACGCCTTGACCCATCATCGGGGCAGAACTTCTTTCTGCAGAGCCGGCGTGGAACCAGCAAAGGTGAGGGTAACACAAGAGCCTTTAATTAAGTTCCGGGATGCGGGTGTCTGAGCCGGCGAAGGGGAATGGACCTGGCCAGGCTGTTTTCTTTCCTGGGTGCTTCTAGCCTTCATAATATTGCTTAAAGTTAAAACAATATACAGAAGCTTAGTTAATTTATGTCCACTTCCTACTCTGTTTAATTCATTAACCGTTTCCTTAACTTACTGGGTGACTGTGAAGACTGGCCAAAGATTGATTGTCCACATGACATTTCAGCTTTTCATTACCAGTTTTGCTTTGAAAAAAAAAAAAAGAAAAAAGAAAAGAAAAAAATGCAATATTAAACTGATCACAGCTGAAAAGGTGCATTAGTGGAAAAAGGGTTAAAGAAACCCACACAGGCATCTCTGTGGCTGTGCGGCACTTGCCGGCTGTGCCCTTTCCCCAGGGTAATCGCACGTGAACCGTGGGGTCCAAGCGGCTCTGGGGGCCTCAGAGCGCGGTCCAGCCTGTGAAGTTCCGAGTCCTGAGAAGCAGTGTGTGGAAGTTCTCGGCCCAGTGCAACAGACAGAACTGTGGGCCGATGGCTCAGAGTCAGCTGGCTTAGGGTCTTCAGCTGCGGAGGGTGAGAGCCAGCAAGACTGGTGGGAGAACAGGAGCCATGTTTATGAGTTTCAGAAAGGAAAGAGGGCGGGAGGGTCCGGAATGCATGAGAACATCTCTGCCGTGGGTTAATCCACGCAGGGGCTGGGTGCGGCGGGGATGCCTTGTGCGTTGCTGCTGTTCCAATAACGCCGAAGTACAACACTGCTACTTCAGGGATCTTGATCGAGTCACTTACCCGACGTCATTACTTTCACTTCCTAACCTGCACAGTGGGCCCCAGGGTAGCACACACTCTCACAGGACTGTGGGGAAGGCACACGTGACGTGCCTGCCCCAGGGAAGGGCCGTCGCGAGCCCCCTCTAACAGGAGCTCTTCACTCCGATGATCGGAAATACGCAAAGCCGTCTAAGACATAAGGTAACACACACCCCATCAGGTCCAGATCAGGTCAGCATATGCAGACACTGCTGATGGCGTCTCATTAACTCACCCTAAAGCACGTCCTTTCCCTATGAGGTAGCAAGGAAATTTCGCAGGAGAGAAATGGTTCAGACGAGACGCAGGCCCCGTGCAGAAGCTGCCTGTGAGCCACGTTGCTGAGGGGAAGCGTGCGCTCTGGCCAGGCAGGAATGATTGATCTCTGCCATGGAAATAGGCAGGTTGGGTCCAATAATGCTGCACAATGCAGAAGCTCAGTGATTAATGATCTACCAAAGACCATGAAGGGACCAATGATTAATCTTTATTGTTTTCATTGACGATAAGAACATTGCCAATTCAGTTGGAAAAGACCACTGCAAAGGGGTGTGAAACCTCGAAACAGAGACAAATGTTACATGCCCAGAAGCCAGCTCCCTTCAGCAAAAGAAAGATATTCATCATAGAATTACCGTCACCCGAAGAAAAAGCCTCTAACATAGAGGTTGGGAGAAAACTAGCTTTCTCACAGGTCTATAAAGCCATGCCCAGGGGGACAATGGGGGCAACAGTGTCCTCTGAAAACAGAGGGCCCAGAATTAATGAGACACTCGGTTTGGGCCACTGGGTCAAAAATGACACCGGAGACTGTGACCGTGAATTGCCATTAACAATGCCTGAAGAAGCAGCCCGGGAATGACGAGGACACAAGCCGAGAGGAAACCTGAAACAGAGAGCACTACTCAGGTCCGGGTCTGGGAACATCAGAAAAACTGGGGAGTGGGAGAAAATAACCGTATTTACTGTGCTAGGGACAGGAGTCAGAGGCAACCTAGATTTCCAGTCTGGAAAGTAAATATTCCTTGAGAGCCAATGGTTGAACCAGCTGCCCAGAAGAGAAGACTGGATTTAGGGACGCCCATGTCTTTCCGCTGGAGAAGACCAAAGTTTACTCGCCAGGTGTTCAAGATGTGACTAGGAAACAGTGACTATCCAGTTCAAGGTCAGTGTCGTCCTGGGGTCTGGGTACCGGCTCTGAGGAAGGATGGTCATTTCTATTCATCCGTGGAATAAATATTGACTAAGCCACATCTTGCATTTATATAAAGAACGAGGCCATTGTAGAAATAAAGGACCAAGAATCGGAAGTCAGTTTTGTTTGAGCTTTACATCACCCCCATCCACTCCGATTGCACTTACCTGGTGCACATGGTGATACACCACTTGGTGAGCAGTCGTGTTTGGATTATGAAACATTCGGTGACCAGCTCTTTGTCACTGAGACTTGGAGAATTCTAAGTCTAATCCAGGCACCTGCTCATCTGATTTGAAAGGGACCCTTGGAGTCATCTCAATTATTTTAGAATCAGTTAGATTTTCTTATAGACCTTTGCTGAAGAAAATGTCCAGGCTGAATCTTGAACCCTTATAACAATTCTTTTTTTTTTTTTCTTCCTTTATTGATTTTAAAGAGAGAGGAAGGGAGAGGGAGAGAGATAGAAACATCGATGAGAGAGAATATTGATTGGCCGCCTCCTGCATGCCCCCCACTGGGGATTTGGCCCACAACCTGGGCAGGTGTCCTGACCGAGAATCGAACTGGCGACCTCTTGGTGCATGGGTTGATGCTAAACCACTGAGCCACACCAACCGGGCTGTAACAGCTCTTGTTAGATGGTTTAGTGGCCTCAGATGAAGGCTGAGGTACATAAACATCATATCAATGCTATTTCCACATTATCAGTTGACAAACATAACTTTGCTAGTTACTCAAAGACTTTAGGTGAAATTTTACCAGAACAAACAAATCAACCCAAAACATCTGAAATGCACCAAGGACCAGTGTCTAGATGACCTTTCTAACTGAGCCATAGATTCTTTTGTTGTTGTTGTTCCAGATATGCATTTATTGAAATCTGAGTCAAGGATTCCCACGTGACACAGCACCCTTCCACCCCCTAGGTTCTCTTTAACTTTAACTTTTCAGTGACAAAACAGGCAAAGGGTGATACATGTCAATGGTTACAAAAATTTACACTCTGTAATAATAGAAAACTTCCTTTCCCATGTGTGATTTCTGAAGAACCCCAGTGCTTGGAGTGAGCTAGCCCATGGAAACTCGTAGTCATGGGTAACGCCAGGACTTAGGTCTACAGATTCATCCCCAGCCTCCACTTTGAAAGACAAAAGACATACATCGGAGAATATAATCAAAGATATGTGACTCCGTCCACCATGCCAGACTCTCCCAGCGCTCATCTCCAACAGCTCAGTGCCTTCAAAGATTCCAGATGTCCCACAATCTCTGTCAAGTGTATGTTTTTATGGATTAGGAAGTCGACATTTCCTTGCAAGAATACATAAACAGTTTTCACCTCCGAATGAGGAATTTTTAAAACGAGAACCTATATAACCGAAGACTTCGGAATGACAATTCTGGAGCCGAGAAAAGGGGCAGCTGTGATGTCCTCTCGTGGTTCATGAGTCTGTGTGTTTGTCGCTGGCATTTTTTAATCAGGGAAGAGAAGTGATCTCTTTTCTAGGTGCTGTAGGTGCTTTTGATTATCTAGTTCAGGTAGAACACTTTTTAGAAATCCTTACGCTATCTTTTCCAGGGCCTTCCTTAATTTCTCTTGAGAAAAAGACTACATGGGAAACATGCAATACTGTACCAAGTTACTGACCTAGACTCCCGTCCTCCCAGCACGCAGACCACGTGTGCCTGAACGACTCCGCTCAGCAATCTGAGATCTGAAACATTAAAGACAATTACATCCCAATCGACAGGTACACAGAGGGGTATGTTTGTAAAGCCAGATGTATTTTTGAAAGATCACGCCCACAGTAAGTAAATCATGTCGTCAGGGGATGCTGGAATAAAGTGGGTGAGGAAAAAGGCACTCTGCAGGGGTTCGAGAGTGGACAGGACAGAATGGTTCTTCTTGGTTTGGTTTGTTTCTACTCTAGGAGGAAAGGCAAACAGGTGTATTAAAGTTACTTTTCAGGTGAAGGTTTCTGTCCGACGAAGCCACTAACTCTGGCTTCTTTCTTCCCAGCCAAAAGCGGTCCTTTCTGCCACTGGCTCGCAGGGAGGTGGTTAGTCTTCCGCCGTGTAGAGGCGGTACATCAGGGCCACGGCGAGGGCGGAGATGGCTGGGTCGCCCAGTTGGTCCACCCGCTGGAATTTGAGTCAGCCGTAGTAATGAGAGTTTCCGAAGGCTTGGCTGTCTTTGATCTGTCATCTGGATGCAGCTCCCTGATGATATATGTTTTGGACAGTTCTCCAGCATCCGACAAGTGCCCGACATCCTCAAAGTTTTCTGTAGCATCTCCCCCAGCTTGTTCCCGTAAGACTTCTTCCCCACCAGGATGCTCCTCCAAAAATTTGGTCAAATCATAACCTTGTGGTGCAGGACCAGCCAGGTGTTCTTGCTGTGGCTGTGCTTCTGTATCTCCTCCAGGGTGTATGCTTGACAGCCTTGTCCACGCGCGGCCTGCGGGCACCAGCCGAGGGTGGGGCACAGCACCCAGATTCTTAGGAAAAATACTTAAAAAAAAAAAATCCTCTCCCGAGGATATTTTTCCATTGATTTTCAGATAGAATGGTGGGGAGGAAAGGAGGGAGAGAGAGAGAGACAGAGAAACATTGATGTGAGAGAGACACATTGATTAGTTGCCTCCACATGACCCCGACCAGGGCCAGGGACCAAACCGCAACCGAGGCACGTGTCTTTGACCGGAATCGAACCTGGGACTCTTTGGTCTGCAGGCTGAGGCTCTAACCGCTGAGTCAAACCAGCCAGGGCAGGAAAAATAATTTTCACTCTTACTGAACTGTTCCGGTAACTTAGGACTGCACAGCTACTTGGGGGTGGGGGGAAATTTTTCTCAAAGCCATAGAGACATAAATTAACTGTATCTCTTGTGGAAGACCTGGGCAAATCAGATCTTCATTGACAAACAATAATTTGCACCAAAATTTACCTGCATGATGGAAAGAATTTATATATTAATCTAACCCCTCTCCCTGTTTTTTTTATTTGGCTTTGTGACTAAAACATTGCCACACTTGTTGAAGATTTTGGAAACAGCTTCTATGACTAGATTTAACATGTGTACATAGGCAAAGCACACCAATCTCTGTTTGCAATTTCATTTGAAAAATCGGGTACTTAAATTTATACCCAGCATTATCTCACAAATTCCTATTGTTGATGTGTCTAAAATGAATTGTAAAGAACAAACTTCAAGGCAATGGATAGTCTTGTTTTGTTAAACACTCTGGATATATATAGAGAATAACTCATAGTCCAACTTGCTGGATTGGCTTCCAGTGGGGTGGTCAGTAGATGAAGGGGCTGAAATGGGTGGTTCTTCCACAGTCTCATCTTCATCACCACCAGTTAACTCCTTTTCCAGCTAGTGTCCTTCCATTGTTTCGTGAGTATTCTTGACATTTTCTTCATTAACTTCAAAGACATTTTCTTGGAAATATAGGCAAAGATATTGCAGCAAGTGCGATTCCCTTAAAGAAATAAGTTTTACTTTTAATCTCTGAAAAAGAGTTGCTGAATATACTCTGTGTGTGCAAAAAGCTTTCAATGTATTAGTGACAAAATGAGGGACTTTTATTTTCTTTGCTCCTTCATTGCTATGCACCAAATGTTGTTTATTCCAAGCATCCTTATGCTGGTTATCATTTCACTAGAGCTTTACAACAACCCAGTGAAGGACGCCCCCCATACTGTTGTGTATCCTTTAGGGAGGAGGAGACAGGGGCACCTCAAGGGTCAGTGGCTTGCCAAGGTCTCAAGCCAGAGAGAGCAACAGTTGGTGAAGGAATTACGTCTCGTGAACAGTAGCTTATATAGTCAGCCTACAGTAAGAGCTTTAAAGTTCTCATCTGCTTCGGCTGCTCTCAGAAACACAGAGAAGTACACAAGGAGCCTGGAGACCATTGTTTTCCTGGCTCTGTTCCTTGAGCATCACCACGGATGCTCTGAGATGCCGTGGAAGAGGCCCCAAGCAAGTGGTGCTGGCAGATGCAGCCCCAAACAAACTCTAAAAAGAAACAGTTTCAATTTTTTAACTGTATCAGTTTTTGCTAATAGCTTGCATCTTTTAGATTTGTATCCATATAGGAATTTCTACAAAGCTTTGAACATGGCTGCTGCTTCATTCATGTAATCAACAGTGCTTCTGTTTGGGGGCTGCAGGGGCATCAAACGTGTGTCAGACCCAGTGCTCCGAGCTGGTGTACAAGTGTGCGAGACCTGATGTCCGAGCACTGGTGGAAACAAGGCAGAACTGGTCCCCGAGCCCGAGGAGCACGCCGTCTCAACCAGCACCGTCCAGCAGGACACACATGCAATTCAAAAGCTTCTAATAGCCACATTAAACAAAATAGATGAAATTAACTGTTATAGGATCTTTTATTTACCCGCTACACCTAAAATGTTATTTCAGCATGTAGTCAATAGAAGAACATTTTGGTTGGAGGTGTGTTGCTACCAGCTCTGCAATCCAGTGTGCATTTCACATTAATAGCACATCCCTTGGATGAGCGCATTTCCAGAGCTCAGCAGCCACGCGTGTCTGATGGCTACCATGTTGGATGGCATACGTCTAGACGGGATACAGAACAATAAAGGAAGTAAATGAATACAAATAATAATTACACATAGTGATTTGTGCCACTGACGGAAAACAAAGGTTTGAAAAGGAGAATCATTGTTGAGCATGAAGAGAAGTACTTTAGAGGAGCTGGTCTTCCTAAAGTGGTGACGTCTGAGATCTCAGTTTCCCCAGATGTACATTAGAAGAGAAATGACATCTGTTGTTTTTTACACTTCTTTGTGGAGATCAAGAAAGTTATCTAAAAAGCTGTAAGAATAAGGGATCGAGTTTGAAACCACTGGAATAGCTGATATCAATCATTTTATTTTTCCAAAATTTTACAGGTTGTTTCACATTTGGTCCGGGTAAAGCATGCCATGCAAATGGACTGCCTGGAATTACCCGGGATGTGGGAAATGTTCGGTTTGGACTTAAGCACATGAATTCCAGCGTTTCCTCTGGATTCTTTGGGACAGAGGAAAAACGTAGAAGTAGCTCTTGAAATCATTTTGCCACCAAGTGACACAGGACTTGCCCTTGAAGGCTTGTCTGCAAGTGGTCTAAGCAGATGGGAGATTCAGTTCATCCCAACCAAGAGCTAAACTAATACTTCGAGGTTCCACATTCTAGGTCAATCGCCTCCCTCTCCTCACCCTACTTCTAACCCATGCTTGACGTTGACTAGAAACAGAATTGCTGAGATTTTGTCTTTCCTCCTGATAGACCCATTATCTCAAAGAGTAACATAAAACGCAAAAAACAGGATGCAGGTGTGGATCTGGTGGTCACTATGCCCACCCCCTACCCTCTGCTGTGGGACAAACAGCACAGGACCCAGGTCACATAGCTGTTTGGGCAGTACCAGCAGTGTCTCCTGGTCCAAGGCACAAGTGCAAAACTAGGCAGGCTTCTCCCAAGTTCAGATGACGGCGACAGCTGTCATATCTTACCATAACAAGTGAAAGTGTCCATGATTTTGTAAAGAACAAATTCCCAGCGAAGTGCCAAAGACGCAGAGTTAGAGAGATTTTATTTCTGTATTAAATTAATCCTTTGTTCTTCTTATTGGTTCTTTCTCATTATAGTCCCATTGGAGGATGGAGGGCTGTTAGGGGTGAAATTAAAATACTCAAAAATGTCACTGAACGGGACAAATAACTACTCATATAGATGTTTGAAATTAATATTACATGTTTTATGACACAATAATACTGTGAATACAAATGTTCACAAAACCTTTGTTTTTCTATTTCTCCTATTTGAAATGCTGAGGCACTAATAGCTATATTAAAATGTCTTAAAATTTAAACATGTGAAAAGTTGATCCAAGTTGCTACACTATTAGTACTTTCCTTCATGCAGCTTTCTGGGAGTAAATGCTATTCGAGAAGAACGGAAAGCAGATTGCTTATATCTGAGTCTCCATTTCATCACACGGTAAGCTAGTAGGTTTTTTCCATGTGGGTTCAATTTCTCTGAATCCTATGTTATTCTAGGAAGTCTCACGGCCGTGCATCCGTCAGTGTGTCAATACTCAGCATCTCCTCCTTGTCACGTGCTGATTAGTGAGTGTCCAGCAGTGAGCTAGGCAGGCCCAGTCCCTGCCCTGGAGACTGCATTCTGGAAAGAGGGAGGATGTTATGCAAAGAGTTACTGAGCACAGGAGATGCTGAGCTCCGAGCAGGAAGGCCACAGGCTGCCAGAATCGCAGGGAGGAGGGGTGTCCTCGCCAGGGGACGTTTAGGCTGGAGCCTGAACAATGAGCAAGGCTGAGCTGGCCAGTGGAGGGCGTGAGAGCAGAGGAGGCCGAGGCAGTAGCGTGAGCAGGGCCCCGAGTTGAAGGAACAGCCTTCCTGGTGCAGCAGGGTAGTGGCGGGGGTGGGGTCGAAGAGGAGCTCAGGGGCTGGGTCGTTCAGGGTCTCAAGGGCACAGGGGCTTACATGACAAGTGAAAACAGAGGGAAGCCACCAACGCTTAATCCAACTAATGTTTTAAAAGATGGCCCAGGGGTCTAAGTACATCAGAGGCTCTTAGCCCTGGGGAGATGGTCTAAAATACTGTTTCTAGGCCCTACCCCTAAGCCAAGGTCTGTGATGGGGTCCGGCTTTGAGTGTGCTGTGTAGCCAGAGCTGGGTCCATTGAGAAAAGCAGACCTCTCACGCCATGGAGACTGGCTAGATTTCTCCCTCCTGGTTGGGCTGCATTTAGTACAAAGGAAATCAATGAGCTTAAACCACTCACACGGATGCAGGTGTTCAGTGTGTGCTCAGTCCGTCAAGCACACAAACATGCTGAGCAATAGCCTAAAATGCTGTCACCTGAGTCTGACGGTCATGGGGTGGGGGGAGCCTAAGGAATAGAAGCAGCTTGTGATAATAATTATATATCAGCCAAAAATAATGCGGTCCAGCACACCACACCTCCACTGTGTACTCTTGGTTGGAAATATGTCCTTTGCTGTGTACACATCGAAATGTTCCCGCTAAGGCCCTCGTAGGGAAATATTCGGGGCCATGTGGAATTAGTTACGTCCCACAGTGTTGTGAACTACCGTGTTGCCGAGCTGCGTGAGCTGTTCTCCAACTAATGAACCATATCATTAATTACAGACACCTCAAATAAAAACGCCTAAAAGGCAAGCGTGATACATACAATAAATAAAAAGGTCGTAATTGGCCAAGGGGGCCAGCTCATTCTGAACCAATTGTCTCTCGTTTTCCTGGGCTATAACTGGAGACATTAATTTGATTTATCACACTGGGCTGAGAAAGAGCTCGCCGTTTGCAGAGATTAGAGAGTCGTGAAATCCGTGACCTCCCGAAGTGCTTTTACCAAGTGCAGACAACGCGTTTCAGGTCCGGTTCATCACTGACCTGACCGTTTCCACAGGGAAAGATAAATGGCAGAGAGTAACCCTCTCAAAAACCTTTCCCGCCCATTTTTCAGGACGCTTCTGCTTTTAAAGGTAAGGCTTCATTAAGCAGCCTCAGTTACTACTAACAAAATCAAATGAAAATCCTTGAATTATTTTATTTGATGATAGCAATTGTCAACTCCTTTAAGTAATTGTAATATTCCCTAAGAGAAACCAGCCTCTGTTGTCAATATTTTGAAAAGGATGTGTAGGTGTCTGTCTTTCCTTCTTTTCTAGTGTGTGTGTGTGTGTGTGTGTGTGTGTGTGCGCGCGCGCACATGCTCATGCGTGCTTGTAGTTGACATTTTGGAGAGAAATATATATATATATGCACATATATGTATTTCAACTAAAAATATTTCTTAATTACTAATTTATCTGTCTAAATATTTATAGTATTTGAATTTATCCTGTTAAATGTATCATTGTAGCAACAACAAAACCAATTCTTTGTAATTCTCTGATGATTCTCATTGTAGAAGTAAGACATCAGCCATGAAATATCAATTATTTACTGGTTGTAAAAAAGAAACCATACTACCTGGTTTATTCAAAATGCAGAGCCCATCTGTGCCACATTCAGAAACATAATATTGATAACCACGATTTGTTGAAAGCCGGCAGTGTGCTGGGAGCTTGGCATCTCGCAGCACCCCTAAAGCCTCTTTACACCCCACGCAAGTACAAGCTGGAGCCCTGGTCAGCTGTGCTCACAATGTGTTCCAGTGCTCGGCACATCCGAGGTGCCCGGTTGTATCTGTTGGATGGTTGAACAGACGGCTATCTTGCTTTAGGACTCTCCGTGTTTGAGAGTGACCAGGGCTATTTTAAATTTTTAGGTTCCTTGTATGTTGAAACTGTAGAACAATGTCATGGTACTAAGAACATTATCTGTAGTCTCCTGCACCCCTCTCCCTGCCCGCAAGGCTGTATTTGGGTAGGGGAGCAAAGGTCTAAATGTGTACCCCTTGTTCTCCCCTGCACCTCACCTACCCCGGCACGCCTGTCTCGCACCCACACAGGGGGTTTCTGGGCAGGCCAACACTATTGAGCAATCATCTCACAGCCCTGTCTGTGCCCCAGGTCCCGAGCCCAACTTACCCTGCAGGATTTTATTAGGATGATCTGGAGCACTCTCTCCATTTCTAGGATAGTTTTAGCCAAAAAGATATGATCTAGGTTTAGTTGAAAGTTCCATTAAACAGATGTACTGGGGGAAAAATGGTGTTAGCAATCTGCAGAGGGGAATGGAGACCAGGGCTGTAAACAGGGTGATCGTCCAAGGGAGGACTCTGCTGAAAAGAAACGAGGTATTAGTCATTACTCCAGGACAGCTAACCAGGGCTGTTCTCCGAGGAGGTCAGATGGTAGGGCTTATTTTGTTCTGTCTTCCTGAGCACAGAAAATCACGTTAGTTTGTTGGATCATGAACCACTCTAAGGATCTAGTGAAAGTCATGACCCTTCTCCCCAGGAATATACACAAGTGCAAAGACCCACGAAATGGTGGGATGATGTCCAGGGGGTTCGAGCCATCTGATCCCATTCACAGTTCTGAAATCAAAGACCTCCTGAACCTTGATATTTTTTTAATGATTTTAAAAACAAGACTTTTACACCGTAGGGTGGCATTCCATGTCCCCTGTGTTTCCCCCTTCCCTTGCAAAACCAGTGTCACCTTCGCAGACAGACTATCAGACCAACACGCTGAGCCCATGGGTGCCAGGCCGGTGCTTTTCCAGGGAAAGAAGCCACACAAAGGGCCCCTGAGCTGCGTCCCTGCATGTGTCACTGTTTAGTGGCTGGGAGACTGGGGAAAATGACAGCCAATAGGTATACAATCTAAATGTACGAAGGGGATAAAAGAGACCCACGGATAAAATGCCTCCACCGATAAAATGTTTGGAAATGAGCAAATACTTGAATCTGCTGAGGAACTCGATTATTTTCATTTCGGATTTTATGAGAGGATTGTCTAATTTCCAAATGTGCGAGGAAAGTTAAAAAAAATAGTCAAAGCGCAAAAAGTCGGGAGGAGAAGGTCGCCATCTCAGGGAGGGCTCCCAAGAATGCAGGGAACGCTTCCACCGGGTGAATTGGAATCAATAATTGCCTAGAAAATGTCTCCCGGAAGCCCCGTGGTATTTAATTAACAGAGTCCCCATTCACAAGAAAAGTGCTGGGTGGCTCTGGCAAGTGTCTGTGTCATGGAGGAGAAGCAGGGACAATGACTGGACGAGGTGTCCCTTAGGAAGACAAACCATCCGTCAGCTTAGCTTTCTGTGCCTTTCCCTGGAAATGTTGCTAGTTGTCAGGAGAAATCTCTAGAATCACAGATTAGGACCTCCTTCCTCGCTGAATGAATCTCCTAGCCACCGTTCCTCCTCGGCTGGGTGACCCCATAAAACAAACAGGAGATGGGCAATTGGCTGCCCTCGTGACAGGGCCATGCATGCGGGAGGAGGCCCCGCGAGGGCCCCGGGCTTCCTGCTGCCCTGGACACCTTCTGCTCTTGGAAGTTGGCCATCTGGCTGCAACTCTGTCAATAATTGAAAGACAACCTCAGTTGCTGGCGAGGTCTGAGCATATGTATGCATGGGCTGCAGGGAGGAACATCGGGTCCGACAACCTTCAACATGCCCCTTCAGGCAACACCCAGAGAGTCAGAACTGTAAGGAAAAAAAAAATGAGGGACACAAAAGAATTTGATCACTTTCATAGCTTAGCCCATCACTGACTCAAAAAGCGTATGACCATTGTGCAATTCTTATAAAACAACCCTATTCAAATAAAAATTAAAAATGGATACAGAAATCTTTAGGAAACCATCGGTGGAGAACTAGATAGATACATGGTGTCAACGTATCATCCTGCAGATACCGCAGCTTGTAAGTGTAAAACCTATCACTGCCATTGCCGTAACTAGAGAATGATCTTGACCTGTGTCGTGGTGGGGCACCAGACATGAGGCGTCCCTCACAGAAGGCAGGGGGCAGTACCTAGCATCCCTTACTAAGTGTTCATGCCTAAAGTGCTAACGGGGTCGGAAACCAGGTGGAAGGCAAGAGGGAGGAGGGGATCGAGGAACAAGTTTATCAACACTATGAAGAACCAATGAAATAAATCCAGAAGGTGGGACATTCTACCAGACAAGTGGCTTGATCTCTTCAATAAGTTTTAATGTCTTGGGAAAAGAAAGAAAGGGTGGTGGTAAGAGTCTGTTCTCACTAAAAAAGAACTCAAGAGAATAAATAATCAAATAAAATACGTGGCTTTGATTGACTCTTCGACCAAACAAAACAGTTGTAAAATGACATTTGGGGACAATGAGGGAAATGGGAACATAGACTGGGCTCGGATGATATTAGGCAATTTTAGTCCCGTTAGGAATGGCACTGATATGGGGTTATAGAGAATAATGTCTTTCTTCAGGATCCATACTGAACTGTTTTAGGATAAAATGTCTCGATGCCTATAATTTACTTCAACATCAGAAAAAAATAGATGACTCAAAATGGCAAAATGTTAACATTGCTAAATATAGGATATGGGTTTGTGGATGTTAATTATATCATGCTCTACTTTTCTGTTTGTCTGAAAAATTTTATAATAAAAAGTGGGGGCCCTGGCCAGTTTGGCTCAGCGGTTGGAGCGTCGGCCCATGGACCAAAGAGTCCCGGGTTCGGCTCCCGCTAAGGGCATGTACCTCGGTTGCAGTTTGTCCCTGGCCCGGATGGGGTCATGTGGGTGGCAACCAGTTGATGTGTCTCTCTCACGTCGATGTTTCTCTCTCTCTCTTCCTCCCTCTCTCCCTCCTGCTAAAAAAAAAAAAAAAAAAAAAAAAATGGGGGAAAAAAGAAACAAAACATAAAAGCATTTCCCAAAAGAGGGTCAAGATGTAGAGAGGGCAGCTAAGAAAAAAATCCCTGTACAACCTGGGAGGAATGACATGTGGCCCTCCTCCCCTCCCCTCCCCTCCCCTCCCCTCCCCTCTCCCCACACTACTTAAACCTCTCATGGCTGTCCTCTGCCCTTACGGTGAAATCCAGCTCCTAGCACAGCCCTCACAGACCTGCACCAACAGGCCCTGCCTGCTTCTCCAGTGTCACTGTGCCGCCCTTACCCATCACTGCAGACACTGTGGTCTCCTCTCAGGTCCTCTGTGTCCAGGATTTCTGTCTTTCCCACTGGCCCTCGCACATGCCGTTCCTTCCTTGTGGAACACAGCATCCGCCCCCACCCAGCTCTGCTCACCCTGCCTCCTTTCCATGCCTTGGCCCCATTCACTTCAGCGCAGGTAGGAGGCAGCTTTCCCTGGACTCCAAGAGATCCAGAGAGACACAGACCCCTTTTTTCGAGGTCTGAAAAATAGCAGAATAAGAAGAAATGCTTCAAAAGGCTAATCATTGTATTCTTTAAATGTTGACATTTAACAAAGTGGTTTATTTGATACACACGGATGTACTCATACGACGGCAGGTCCTCAAACAATGTTTTGTTCAATGTTGTTTGGTTGTAACGTTGATGAGATACCCTAGGAACTTAGCTTTTGTGTATATAAAGTAGCCTATAGTAAGATGGGTTTCATCCTACGCCATTCACTTAAGGCTGCAGAACCTATCTACGACATTAAGTGAGGGCTCACTGCACAATGACCATACGCATAGGCGTCATCATTTGACAACCAAGTCAAATGTAGATGAGAGGCCGTTTCCGAGTGTGAAACCAGGGTCACGTCACCCACACCTCACAAGATACACCCTGCTGTGCTGTCACTCCAACTGACGTTCTTGTTCTCCCTTTGGACTGTGAGCTACCTGAGGCTGGTATGTTAGTTTTTTATTGCTGTCGTAACAAATAACCACAAACTTAGTGGCATAAAACAACAGGCATTTTATTATCTTTTTTTAAAATATGTTTTTATTGATGTTTTTCTTTGGAGAGAGAGGAAGGGAGAGAGAGATACAAACATCGATGTGAGAGAGAAACATTGACTGGCTGCCTCCTGCACGCCCCCTACTGGGGATCGAGCCCACAACCTGGGCATGTGCCCTGACCGGGAATCAAACCAGGACCTTTCAGTCCATGGGATGACGCTCAGTCCACTGAGCCACACCAGCCAGGCAGAAATGTTATTATCTCATAAGTCTGTAGGTCAGAGGTGCGGTATGGATCTCAGCAGGCTAACGTCAAGGTATAAGCAGAGCTGCCTTACTGTCCAGAGTCTCTAGGAAGTCTTCTCCTTTCTTATTTAGGTCGTTGGCAGAATTACGTTCCATGAGATTGTATAACTAGTTGCTAGCTGTAAATTGAGGGCCATTCTCAGCTTCTAGAGACTTTCACATTCCTTGGCTAGTGGCCTTCTTCCTCCATTTCAATGCCAATGACAACAGGTTGAGTCCTTCTTGTGTCTCACCTCTTCGTCTGAGGTAAGATGGAAATCCAGGTGACAATCAGGAGAGAGTTATTGGAGCTCACCAAAGACAGGGATAAACACATGGATGATATAACGCTGGGATTCAAAAGACAAATTGTTGAGTTCTCAGGAGTTCAAGAGAAAATATCTAAAGTTCAGACATCAAGGAATAGTTATGCGATTATAGAATTTAGAATTACAGAGAAGAAATTGCTAAAAGGATTAAAAGTATTTGATCTAAGGATTGAAATAAGGGAGGTACGAGGGAAACATTGATTTTCCTTATGCTCCCTTCTGTAATTCTGTACACTTTAGCCTTGTGCAAGCAATACTTTGAAAATGATTAAAAACTTTATATATGTACGGTTTTAAAAATATCCTAGGATATGTCATTAAGTGAATAAAAGAGTAAAAATGTTGTGTTAGTTAACAGTATATGTGAAAATATCCATATGTGGTTAAACAGATATATGCAGAATATTGTTATATTTCTAAATGTAATCACGAGAAACTGAAACAAATATGTTCCATTTGGGGAGAAGCATTTGAGTGGGTGTGGGAAAGAGGCTTTCACTTTTCAGTTTGTATTTTTCTGTACCACTTGGGAAAGATACGCACATATCAATTCATCTTACAATTGGACAAGGTCCATCTCAGTAGAGATTTTATATATTCATTTATTAAATTGTTTAATTTTTACTTCTCTGTGTTTGAAAAAAACTGATAAAAATTATATCTTACAAACTATGATAAATCCGTGCAATACAAAACGTAAGTCCAATGGAAGAAATAAATAAACCCTATAGTAATTCCTAGAGAAGATTAATAGAGTTGATAAACCTGTACTGAGAATGATTTTTTTACAAAGAAAGGAAAGAAGAAAAAAAGAGAAACTGACAAGAAAGAGGAGGTATGACAACAGATTCCATAGGCGTTGAAAGTCAGGGTATAATAGAGCAACCAGCTTTAGACCAATAGATTTGGAAACTTGGATGAAATGAACAAATACCATGAAATGTACAAATTATGGAGGCCGATAAAAGAAGGAATAGAAATTTGAATGACTTGACATTTATTAAAGAAATGGAATTCATTATTTAAACACCACCACCACCACCACCCCCCCCCCACTAACAAAATTTCAGGCACAGATGACTTCATTGGTAAATTTTCCCAAATATTTCAGCAAAAAGTAAAGCAATCTTATACAGATGCTTCTAGAAAATAGAAAGAAATCCTGTTGAAATCTGTTTGTAAGGACAGCATAAACTGATTCCAAAACCCAAGGATTTTCAAGAAATAAATACAGAACAAACTCTCTCATGAACAAAAATGTAAAAATGTTAGCAAATAAAATCCAGTAACGTGGCCTGGCCAATGTGGCTGTGGGTTGGGTGTCATCCTGTGCACCAGGAGGTTGTCGGGTTCAATTCCTGGTCAGGGCACATGCCCTGGTTGTGGGCTCAATCTCCGTTTGGTAGGAGGCATGCAGGAGGAAGCCAATCAATGTTTTGCTCTCACATCAGTTTCTCTCTCTCTCCCCACCTCTCCCTTCCTCTTTCTCTAAAAAAATCAATAAACTATTTTTTAAAATCCAGTAATGCATTAAAAGGATAAAGGATAGCACAGCATTTCCAAGAAGAATGTTTTCACATATATAAGATTGTCTTTACATTTGAAAAATAGATCAATGTAATTCAACACATAAACAGAAAACAAAGAACTAATTAAATCATCTGAATAGAATCATGAAAAAACATTTGATAAAATTTAACAGTTATCATGCTAACAACTTTTTGCAAACTAACAATAGAAGAAACTTCCTTGATTGGATTAAACATCTGTAAAAATGTATGATATGCATCATAGTAAATAATGAGAAATCGGTAACATTCCCCTTGATACTGGCGAACAGTGTGATAGATTTTTGATTAAAATGAAGGAGGTAAATGTATAGATGCCGATAGGGAAAACGCTCCAAGACTTCTTAATTTTTTAAAAAGCTAAATCTATACAAAACAGAAAAATAAAAGCATAAATATTTAGTATAGCTTTAGACATTCTTGGAAGGATATGTCCGAAACTGTTAACAGCCATCATTTCATGAGAAAGGAGGGGAATCCATGTTTGTATATATGAAGAACAGTAAGTTTTTCTATTATATTTCTATACGCCTACATCATTTGAAACAGTAATATATTCATGTAGTGCCATTATAATAAAACAATATAATATCATACCCTGCTCTAAAAAGAATGTTAGAGCAACTTAATGGCTTCTAGGAAATTATTACTTCTGTGATCTGTAAAAATGTTTCCATGTGGGTATTGACTTTGGTGGAGGAAACTGAAAAATCAGCTGCTCATTTGTGTAAATTGGACCAACAAAACCATGACAATGATATTTGAATGAGGGGCCTCCCATCCCAGGTGCACTAGGGCATCTGCAATGTGCAAACAGTTGTCTCTGACTGGTCTGGAATTAATTCTATTTTAACCAATGAGTATCTTTAGTTCTGATGATAGCAGAGACTATTCAAGTCAGAGCAGGGATGTATAGAGTTATGTATTTGAGACAATTAGGCAAAATAACGCAACCCTTTGGCCTCATTCATCATAGCCCAGGAACATAGTCTAGGAACAAATTCCTTTCTTCTCACAGGTGCAGCTAAAATTCTCTCCAATTTGTTCAGATGAAAGCAGATTCTAGCCTTGAATCAATGGGGCCATACTTGCTCATCCCTAGTTTGATTTGGTTTCAGAGGCCAGAACACTGATAAGAGCTTCTGTAATCAATGTCCAGGCACAGAAATTGTAGGATTCTGAGTCTTGGGGTACTGGCAGCCAGAGATATAAGGAATGCTGGAAATTCACATTCTGTGTGAAGAGGCCATATTCCTGCCTCCCGTTCCCAGGCTGGAGTGACAGGTACAGTCTTCCATGAGTCCTGCTGGACAGCCAAAGAAATTTCTCCTCCTTCCCCTTCAACAACTTCTAAATACAAGTCCAGTTGGACCTGTATCCAGTAATCACATGATTAACACAGAGTAGGGTAGATAAAGAGAAGAAAATGGCTTCATCTACAAAGTATGTTTGAACATTTCATGTTACTTATATGTGCATTCAGGGTTTCTCCTGGATGATATGACCAGATTACAGGTATGACTTCTTAAGATCTTAGGCTTGGAGGGAGCCTTGGAGATGAATCTTCTGTCCTCTCAACTGGATTCTGCCAAGAGGACAATATTGAATTAAAACACTCCTCAAGTCTTCAAAGTATGGACATAAAATTGAATAAGAGAAACAATTATCCAAGTAATTTGACATCAAGGTCTTTTTACTCTTCCCTGCTTGTGAGGATGTGGGCATTATATTACCCCCTACTTTCTAACCAAAAAAGTCTATAAATCATGAGAGTTTTCCACTTCATCTGAAGCTGCTCCAATGAAATTCAGAAGTATGAGAACCACAAACTTTACCTCCTGGATCAAAACCCACCCTCCATTACGAGAATAGATCTCTTCCTAGATGTATTAGCTCAGCACATTTCTGTTGAGTTTGCAAGATGTGTACAAATGTACATGGTGTGTGACTCACCATGGTATTAGATCTTGGAAGAAGCATTGTGGGTCAAATGACTTATCCAAGAGCCTTTCTAAGGCTAAATGTTTAAGCAACAAGATACAGTACAGGAAATTGGGATTGGTCTTCCTGGGTGTGAGTCAACTTTGTGGTGATCTAATTGGTATTTCTAGGGGTATGAGGCAGTCTGACCAAATTGATTTAGACAGCCTTTTCCCACTGGCAACAGCACAAAAACTAGATGACATAATTCACAGAATAGGAAATTAGGAGCAGATAGGAAATGCACACAGACTACTGTGTTTCTTCCAAAGGGAATGCACATATTAAACAGATTACAAAGGAGGATCCTCAAAATTGGCAAAATCAATTCATTCAAGAGGTAGCAGCAGAGTACTGGAGAAGATGAAGACCAGAGCAGAAAGACAAGGAGCTTAAAGACTGGAATATGACAGGGGATCATGTGGTCATCTCATTCCTAGAATTTCTGTCGCTCCTATAAGTTCAATAATACTTAAGTCAACATTGACATGTAAGCTAATGGGTCTTTGCTGTCTGAACATCCAACACTAGGCTAATGTCTTAATTATTTTCCATTGCCTATGACAGGCATTTGAATGAAAGAAATTAAGTTGGAGCAAATTACTCGTAGCCACCCAGAAGTTTGGGCTTATGGAAACACTTTAGAGCAAGGCAGCGATAGTAGGTTTCTTCTTTGTCTGTCAAGTCCAGCGTATCTTTAGCAGAGTGGTAGAACTGTTTCCTTCTCCCTTGAACCAGAAAATATATATATATATATATTTGGAGCTTTATGACAATGCTAAACTGGCTACAATTCACTCAGCAATGTCCACGGGCAGCCACATCTTTCAACACGTCCACTTTTTCCTTCCTTGAGAAAACATTGAAAAACTATAGAGAGCCTTGTAATAGAGACATTTTTTTCCCCTTGAAAGTAAGGATGACAAGTGTAGCATTTTCTCAGCTATCCCACACCAGTGAAAGACAACGTGAGAATGACATCCATTGCACACATGGAATTGCAAGCACTTGAATTTCCCACAAGGACCCAAGCATTGCTTGCCTCTGGGAGAGCGGCGATGCTAGGCAAGCATGATCAGACACCCCTCCCAATGCCCCCTTTGCGATTAGCTCGAGTGAGGACGAAATAGAAGCTTACCCTGACGTGTCTGAGTGGAATCGGTGCTGGGGCCACTTTCCCCTTGCAGAGTCATACTTCATCTCTTGTGCTATTCCTAAGAAGCACATAACTGTAGAAGAGGGGAAGGAAATGAACTATACTTTCCAGGTCCTTTAATTGTTCAACCAACCCTGTTGCATTGACTACGATTGCTCTGTGACTCCCCTCTTATTTCCTGAAATGCCTCCAGAGAGCGTAGAGGAGAATTACGCTCAGATCAGGAATGGTGAGATATCAAGACAATGGACTCATCCAGTAGGTTAATCCTGGTTTTACTAAAGAGAGTCATTTGTTTTTAGTTGGGATATAATTGACATATAACATTGTATTAGTTTTAGGTCCACAACATAATGATGTGATATATATTGCAAAATGATCACCAAAATGTTTAGTTAATTAACATCCATCACCTCACATAGTTCCAAATATTTTTTCTTGTGATGAGAACTTTTGAGACCTACTCTCTCAGCAACTTTTAAATATACAGTACAGTATTGATAACTATAGTCACCGTGCTGTGTACATTATACCCCCAGGACTTATTTATCTTATAACTGGAAGTCTGCACCTTTTGACCACCTTCATGCATTTTGCCCATTCCCCATACTCAGCCTCTGGGAACCACCAATCTGTTCTCTGTATCTATGCATTTTTGCTTTGTTTTGTTTTAGATTCTACATATATGATATCATACAGTATTTGTTTTTCTCTGACTTATTTCACCTAGTATAATGCCATCAAATTCCATCCATGTTGTCACAAATGGTAGGATTTCCTTCTTTTTCATGGCTGAATAATATGCCATTGTCTGTAAAGCACATTTTCTTCATTCATTCATCTGTCCATGGACACTTAGGTTGTTTCCATGTCTTGGCTATTGTAACTAATGATAAACATGGGAGTGCAGCTATCTTCTTGAGTTAGTGATTCCTAGTTAGTTAGTTCCTTTGGATAAATACCCAAAAGTGGAATTCCTGGGTCATATGGTAGTTTTATTTTTAATTTTTGAGAAACATCCATACTGTTTTCTGTAGTGGCTGCACCAACAGTGCACGGGGGTTCTCGTGAGGTGATACCTTATTGTGGTTTTGGTTTGCAGTTCCCTGGTGACTGGTGATGTTGAACACTTTTTCACATACTCATTTGTTGTTTGTGTGTCTTCTTTAGAAAAATGTCTATTTAGCTCCTCTGCCTATTTGTTTAATAAAAAATTTTTACTATTGAGTTGTATAAGTTCTTTCTATATTTTTGGATATTAATCCTTTATCAATCAGATATATGATTTTCAAAATCGTTTTCCATTTTATAGGTTGTCTTTTCCTTTTGTTGATGGTTTCTTTTGCTGTACAGAGGCTTTTAGGTTTGATGCAGTTTCACTTGTTTATTTTTACTTTTGCTGCCTTTGCTTTTGGTGTCAAATCCAAAATATCATTGCCAATAGAGATGTCAAGGAGCTTACCCCTTTGTTTTCTTCCAAAAGCTTTGTGATTTCCAGATTTACAGTCCAGTCCAATACATTTTGAGTTGATTTTTGTATATTGTTTAAGATAGGGGTCCAGTTTCATTCTTTGCATGTGGCTGTCCAGTTTTCCCAGAACCATTTATTGAAGAGACTATCCTTCCCTCATTATATAATCTTGGCTCCTTTGTCATAAATTAATTGACCATATATGTGTGGGTTTATTTGGGGGCTTTTTATTCTGTTCCTTTGATCTCTGTGTCTGTTTTTATGCCAATACCATACTGTTTTGATTATTATAGCTTTGTAGTATAGTTTGAAACCAGGACGTGAGATGCCTCCAAATTTGTTCTTCTTTTCTCCAGATTTCTTTGGCTTTTCAGGTTCTTTTGTGATCCCATACATATTTTTTGATTGTTTATTTTACTTCTGTGAAAAATGTTATTAGAGAATGCTCTTTTTCTTATTTACTTGAGCCAGAGGGCTCACCAGAGAGAGGAGTGTGATAGAGGAGGGACCCTGCCATCCTATTCTCTTTGTGGCTGATGCTTAGCCTGGGAGGTAGTATATTTAGTAGTTAGAAATTTTCTAGAGTCAAGCCAACTAGAATGCTTGTGTGCTTAGGAGAAACAGAACCTTGGAAAAATACTTAATCACTCTAAGATTGTTTTTCTAGTATAAAAGTAAGGTATTAATTATCTCATAATGTTCTGAGCATTAAAAGAACTAATTCTCAAATACTCAATTCACCACCTTCCACATAGTAATTTCTCAAAAATTCTCTTGGTCATTACCAGCCCAAAACACTGGAGATGTAAATGGACCTTTGAATGAGCAATACTTTGCATTGTTCACACCTACGTAAATCAGGTATTTTAAACCCTAGAGGGGTGTTCATGTTCTGACACTGGGAAGATGTTCTGAATTCAGGAGGAACTGTACCTGACGGACTCCATAAACAGAGTCCATCATTTGGAGGTATGGTGTGCACACGTTGCTGGTACTGTTTCTCAAAGGCAGTGGCAGGGCAGTCCCAGGCCTGATCTGTAGCCTGTCAGTTTTAAGAAGCTACAGGGCCTCTGGAGTGGAATCTCTGATAAGAAAGAGTAGTTATAGGCTCATGAATATGATTAAGCACCTTCCACTTACTCTCTATAGAGACTTAATTAAATATAATGTGTATTTCCTTGACTGCCTTTGCCAAAGCTGCAAAGATTCCAAATGGTTTTTGCTACAGTTATTAACAAGAATAAGTGATTCTAGGAACGATGTTAGGCATTATAACCACAGCACTTGCAAAGGCTAAGAGAAGGCAATTACAACACAGACAATGCTAGTCTTTCTCCCTTCTCCCTGAACTGGTGGTGGAGGCTGGCTAGTAATAGCTACATCCTTAACTGGCTAAAAAATCCCCTCTCTGTTCCACTGACTGTAGTTGAAAGGGATCCTCCTCCCACGTTAGAGGAACTCCTCGAGGGGAACAGTGTGATGTCAACAGCAAGGCGATAGAGTAAAGGTCATTACTATTTCCTTGTGTCTCTCTTTTCAAATGCTCTGCGATGGACTGATCTACAGCTGTTCTGTTGGGAGCAGAAGTTCTGGATCACAACGATGTAGATTTAGACCCTGGTGGTGCTCCTTTTTGTTCCAGAACCTTTGGGTCTCAGTTTTTGCATCTGTGCACTGGAGGAAATGACACCCGTGCCCTGTGAGAATTAGAGAGACCATGAAGATACTGGGAGTGCGTAGACAATGCCAGGCACATGGGAAAGTGGTCAGTCAACGGTAGTCACTGTCGTGTTTTGTTTTACTATTGTTTTTTTTCTTTTTACTTAAAACAGCAAACATATATGATGACAAATATAAAAATGAATACACTTTAAACTGTCAAATAAGACTACATTTTAAAAAATACATTAGGAGGTAAAAAGGATAGACATTTTATTCCCTGGACGTAAATGGGATGCGGCTTATTCAGTAAGGGGAGCGGTGCTCCAGCCTGACTGGCAGCTAGCGCAGCCTTCCCCCGGGACTGAGCTCATTTGACCACTGCACAGTACCTCTGAGTGGGCAGAGCCTTCGCACTGGCAGAAGATGCTGAGCTCCGAGATGTAAAGTTAAGCCCCGAAACTAGAATGAGGACTGCAACCCAATGCCTTTTCTTCAGACATTTTATGTAGAATGCTGCCCGCAGGTAGGGTCAGTTGTGAAATTGATATACTACCAAGGGGCCAGAGGCTGAGGTTCAATACCTGGTGAGACTATCTCTCCTGGGAGGCGAAGGCACCTTTTATTAGCATAAAGCCTCTTCAGATGCCAAGTCTTGTGTTCAAAGTGCTGTACCTACCCAGAGGGGGCGCCTTTTGCTAATTCAAAAAAAGGAACTCTACTGGCTAGCTGGGCACTCAGCCAGGCTGTACCCTTTGCTTCTTCTCTACGGTTCCTCTTGGGGAGGGGGGTGGAGGATGGGGATTTACCTTTTTAAAATTATAGCAATGCAACTTTTCTTTCCCATTCTAACCCCCACCCTCCCGCCCCGTCAGGATACAGAATCATGGTGCAGGTTTTGTGATGTTGTGTATATATATAATTTTTACATCTTGTCTTTAACTCATTTTATTGGGCTTTATCTAATATGGAATGCTTTCCCTATCAATTAGACAGGGTATTTAAAATAATGATTTTCATCCACATGGTTCTTCGTTATTTACAATGCTCTTTGACTCGAGTTTATTTGAAAACATGGATATCTCACTTCTCAGACCAACATCCAAGCAATTTCTATAAATGGAAAGGCTGGAGTCACTTAACTTGATTTCAAAGACTCCACTACATGAAGTTAAATGGGATAGTCTGGAGTTTCCTGGTATTAATCTGTGATTTGTGCTTTAAATAGTAGTATTATGTTGCCATCTTATTTTATTATAATTTAAGAAAATGCTCTGGGATTACTCTTGAAATGAGCAAGGTTATAATAATAAATGATAACTCTTAAGAATGTTAAGGCGTCTCTAATTTCTGCTTATTTTTATGAACACTCAGGATGATATTGTTTGGTTTTCTAACCTTATCATTTCGGACCAGCTGAAGCCGCAACGGGCTATTTGCAATCCTGGGCGATGAGGCCATCTATCCCGGAGCCTGGCTGGTCTTGCCTTGGCTAGGAATGGGGTCATTCTGCACTGGGCTTTGCTCTGGATGAGGGATGTCGAAGTGAGTCAGACTTCTCTTAGAAAAGGCATGAAGTCGTGTCTTCTACTCTGAAAATGTACTTCCTCCTTCAAGGAGCTGAGTGTTTGGCAGGGCACTCAAGTGCATCCAAGTTCATTTCACAAGAAGTTCCTGTCGTTTGTGTGACTGAACACCCAAAGGACAGGGCCTGGGCTGGGTTTTGTTGCTGTATTCCCACCCTACTCGGCACTGAACTTTGCAATAGGAAGAAGCCAATTAATGTTTTCTGAAGTGACCTGACATAGCTAGTAACCTCCAGTAGACTATAACAAGAACCGATGCTATGGAAAGAAAGAAGGGATGAAGCATTCCTGTTAGGGGAAAGTACCATTTTTCTTGCCTTATATCTGAAAGATCTTACAACAATGATGTAGGAAGACTTGAAGGATGCAGCACATGAGCTAGGACCTGCAGAATAGGTAAAATTTGGGGTGCAGAAGGAAGAAAGGACAGAGGAATGGTATTAGCCAAGGCAAAGTCAAAGAGGCTGGACTTTGAAGATTCGGTTTGCGGAGGTGAGACAGGTGTCCTCTGGCTGGAACTTAGGAGTCATGGAAAGAAGCAGTTGAACAGAATCCGGAAAAGGAGCCTCAGCACAGTTGTGAGGCTGTTGTTCACAGTCCTGCCCCAAGGGAACCGGAGATGAATGAGGGGTACAGTGTAGTCCACCAGAAAGAAGGACCCTCTGCAGTCAGGCAGTCCGGGGTGCAAATGACAGCTCTGGACACATGACTTCACTCTTCTAACTCCTCATGAGTCTGTAGAGCAGGTGGCAAGAATGGTGCAAGAACACTGTGCAGGTTACACGTGGTTGCCATAGACAATGACCGGTGTACAACGGATGCTGGAAAGGGGAGCTTTCCCTTTGTTCTTATTACTGAGCAACACTGAGCAATATAACTATCTTTTGTCAAAGTACAAGGTAAAGATCATATCTTAGATATGTTATCAGATAGGAAAATATTCGATTTAATTTTTAACAACCACAATATTTAGTCGATCATTTCCGGAGCAATCTGGATATTTGCCAATTAATAGTACTATGTTTCTTTTCTTAGCAAGTTCCTGGCCTTTCTGGTATTTGTCCCTCACTACGGCCTTTGAAATATATCCGTCTGATCCATGCCCACCCTTCCTGGTGCCCCCCTCATGGCCTCCCTTACCATGTAGAAACGTTCATGCACACCTGAACGACATTTTACATCGGCCATTTGTGCCTTCAGATTGAAAAGCCGAAGGTCATTTGTAAGCACCATCTTCATGAAAATTTAGTGGGCAGTCTTTTCCCACATACATTTGGAAGCAAGAGCAGAAGCCGAGGGGAAATGCTCTGTTTCATGGATGCATTTACAATTATATTTTAGCATTTTCATTGTCTTTTTCAGAACATTTTCACTTTTTCCAAAAGGTGAAACTCAGGCCCAATACAAAGTTTTATCCACAGTGACCAGTGCACTCTTCCTATTTGTGTTTCCCTATATTTGATTTATCATTAAGTGGAAGTCACTTATGACATTGGTCAGGTGAGGGCAATGAGGGAAACGACAAATGCTTTATGGGTATTTTAACCATTTATATCATCTGAAACAACAACTGTGATCATTAGTGATGTCACCAATGCTGTGATTCTCCTCTATCCACACCAATGGCAAGCCTAAATTCCCCTGCTTCCTGGAAGTCAGGAGAGCTAAAGGAACTTGCTTTGGCCAATGAAACGTGAGTGGGTCACTTCCAGGTGGAAGCCTTTAAGACCCAGGGAGTAACTTGCTCTGTTTCCTTCCCTTGATGAGGTGACTAGTGATGTTCCAGATGGCGGAGGCTCTAATAGCCTGTGCCACCCACATGGACTAGAATCCCCAGCCATGCCAAGTAAGACATGTGGCACGAGTGAGAAATAACTCTTTGTTGTTGTCGTTTAACTTTTTATTGTGAAATAATTGTGTATTCGCATGAAGTTGTAAGAAATAATACAAAGAGATCCCATATACTTTCCATCCAATTTTCTCCAGTGGTAAATCTTGCGAACCATACTGCAAGACCTCAGCTAGGGAGTAGACATCGATGAAACCCACCGATTTGATTGCATTTTTATCAGTTTTACATGCACTCATGTGTGTGTGCTTGTGTGTATTTAGTTCTATGAAACTTCATCACGTGTGTGATTTGTATGGCCACCACCGGGGATCAGAGCAGGACGGTCCCAGCACAAGGATGCCCGGTGCTGCCATGTTAGAGGCACAGCCCCCTCCCTCCCTCTGCCCCTTCCTGGGCCCTGGCAGCCACTGATCTGTTCTCCATATCTACAGATCTGAAATTTCAAGAATATGTAAGTGAAATCATACAATATGTAACCTTTAAATTTTTTTATTGTGGTAAAATATATATAACATATAATTTGACACTTTAACCATTTCTGAATATACAAACCAGTGGCAGTAATTGCATTCACGATGCTGAGCAAACAAATGTGTAATCTTTTGAGACCGGCTTTCTTTTTATTCTTCATGATTCCCCTGAGATTCCATTCAAGCTGTCGGGTGTATCGTTGGTTCATTCCTTTCCATCCCATGGTTTGGCTGTCGCACTGTTTGCTCACCATTTGCCCACTGACAGACATTACAGTTGTTTCCGATTTACACTCTTAGGAACAAAGCTGCCATGAACGTTGTGTATATGTTTTTGTGTGGATAAGTTTTCTTTCCTCCAGAATAAATGCTCAGAAGTGCAGGTACTGCTTCACATAGCAAGCACATGTTCAGGGTGGCGAGAAACTGCCTTGCTATACCATTTTAAACTTTTATTTTTATTGACTTTCAGAGAGAGAGGAAGGGAGAGGGAAAGAGAGAGAGAAACATCGATGTGAGAGAGAAACTGGTCAGCTGCCTCCTGCACACCCCCAACTGGGGATCAAATCCACAACCCAGGCATGTGCCCTGACCAGGAATCGAACTGGTGACCCTTTCTTTGGTGCATGGGATGATGCTTAACCAACCGAACCAAACGAGTAAGGCACTATATCATTTTCTATTCCCAAAAAACATTTATTGCTCGAGTCATGACATTTTGGGGTCATTTGTTACTATAGCATAACCTACTCTAGTTAACATATTCGTAGATTATTTTCTCATTTGCAAGGTCATCACCTAATCACATTGAACCTCAATTATGTAATATGAGGCGCCTTAATGAGATATTTATTTTATTTGTGTATTCATTTACTAATTCAGTTACTCAATAGCTACTTGCTAAGCACATACTTGGGAACATGTTGTGTGTAGAGGATACGATAACAGGAAAAGCACTTCTGTTGGAGCTCAGTGTCCACTATGAAAAGTAGATGGCAAACATAGACAAGGAGAGCAGTGCTATGAAGGAGTGGCACATGGTGGCATGATGGTACCAAAGTGGGGCACTTACATGGTGGCCAGGGCTGGGAAGAGAGGATTTCAGTGGGTAGAGTTCCCTGAGAAAATGATGCTTCAGCTGAAATCTTAAGATGAGTTAACTAGGAAAGGAGGCAAGTGTGGAGGGTGGAGACAGAGAGGAACATCCCAGCCAGGGTGATAGCCTGATAAAATCTTTGAGGGCACAGAGACTGGCTAATTCATGGATTGAAAGGTGAAGGGTGGTTAGGGTAGTGAGAATATGTGTCAGAGAAATCTGAGATGAGACCAGGAGCCAGAATGCCTAGGACCACAGAGGCCACTTCAGACAGGTAGATCTTGAAGGTCAGAATAGTGGAAATCTCTGAAAGAGTTTAAGCAGTGGAGGTGACATGAGCATATCTGAGCCTTTAAAATATCACTCTGTTATTGTGTGGAGAACAGATGTAAGGGGGGTGGAGTAGATGTGTGGAGATGCCACACACCTGAAATTCAAGGGTTCCGTAGAGACAGAGAGAAAGCAGTAGATAGATAACATGCAACAATCTCATGTTGCCCCTCTCCCAAACACTTCCCATCCTCCAAAAATAATAAAAAGGAGATGATACAGAGAAGAAGGTCAAAATAGAGAAAAAAACTCTTTACAAAATAGATCTGAATCTATTGCCAGCACTCCATGCTTGGCACAAAAAGGGACATTTAAAACAATAGGATTGCAATGAACAATTGTAGGTAGAAATGGGTTAATGGAATCAATGCTTAGCCTATATTTTGTAGAGTGGGCCTGCTGGATAGAGCACATAATGAGTGATGTGAAGAACTAGAAAGCATGGACATTTGAGTATATTTCTATGGGAAAGGGGGCTTAGCTTAGGGTCCAGTTGCTCCATAAACTCACTTTTGATTAGTTCCTCTTTGGGGTTTCTCATAGAAATGTCATAAATCAAGGCTAGTCTTTTTGGAATTCTATGTTATTTCTCCCTAAGAATGCTTAACAAAGCCTAAACAAGTCTCTCTGATCAAAGCTCAGAAAAGATATTGAAATGATAACACCCAATGCTCAAGTGTATTGAAGAAGAAGGAGGAAGAGAAGGAGAAGAGAAGGGGAAGGAGAAGGAGAAGGAGAATAGAAGGGGAAGGAGAAGGAGATGGAGAAGAAAGTGGAGGAGAAGAAGAGAAGGGGATGGAGAAGGAGATGGAGAAGGAGAAGGGGAAGGGGAAGGAGATGAAGAAGGAGAAGAGAAAGAGAAGAGGAGGGGGAGGAGAATAGGAGAAGGAGAATAGAAGGGGAAGGGGAGTAGAAAGGGAAGGAGAAGGAGATGGAGAAGGAAATGGAGAAGAAGAAGAGAAGGGGAAGAGGAGGAGGAAAAGGAAAAGAGAAGGAGGAGAAGAGAAGAGGAAGGAGAAGGACAAGAGGTAGGGAAGGAGACAGAGAAGGGGAAGGAGAAGGAGAAGGGAAAGAAAAAGAAGATAACACAGAAGTTTTCCACCGGAGGCTTGGACTTCCTCATCTTGATATTTGGCTGCTGAGTGTCTGTGATGCTAAGGAGAAGCTTACCAGAAGACTCTCATCTTCAATGAATTTAAGGTCTTAGGGTTCAGTTGAATTGATATTACTTAATCTAGATCCCTATAGAAGACTACAGCCAGTTGATGGAACTTCAGTTACTAGCACAGGAGACAGTTCCTCTCCCCCAAATGGAAAGCACTTCTTTGTGTTTCCCCACAATAAACATCCTTTCCCATCACTGCCCTTGGCTGTTTGAAAGCACACTCTCAGCAATCTCCTCAGAGGGCATCAGAAGCAGAAGAGGATAATCACGTGCCAGAAATGGTGACAGGCTGTAATTCTCTCTTCAAAAAATGGTTTGCCAGGAGAGCTGCCCATGCTGGTCACATTGTATTAGCTTCCACTCACCAAGCAGCTATTTGTAAAAAGAATCCTCCCATCCTTAATTGGATTTGGTTTCAAGCAAATGAACTGGTGCCTTGCCACTTTCTGCAGACAGAAGTGGTTTCTCAAGGCAGAGACTCCAGCTGTAGAAAAGGGATTTAGAGGATTTGGGGGTGTGTGGGGGGGAGGGTTTTTAGTCTGAGATGAAGCATGAGGGGTGTAAGAATGTGTTATACTTGAGACATTAAGGCCACTTGGAGCTGTGAAGCCCAGAGCCCAAGTATCTTGATTCCAAGGTCATCTATTAATGCTCACCCATTTATTCAATACTGAATGCCCCGTTTGTGAGACAGACATTTGGCAAACGAAAGAGACTAAAATTGTACCCTCACATTAGCTTGCATGATACAAGGGAAAGAAAGATAACTAAATAACATAATATACACACAACTTTAGATGGTATGTTGAAAGGTGAGAAACACTGGGAAAAAAGAAAAAGTAGAGCAAGGTGAGAGGGATTGGGAGTGTTGGGGTGAGCAAGCAATGGCGATAAGAAGGTGGTTTGGGCAAACCTCACTGAGAGTTGAAGGGAAGAGAATTAGCACAGAGGTACCTGCAGGGAGAGCCCTGCAAGCAGAGGGAGCTATGGAGCAAAGAGGTAGAGGCGGGAGCCCGCCTGGCCCCTTAGTAGAAGAGCGAGGAGCACAGTGTGTCAGGACCCAGGAGAGCGACAGTGGATGTGTTAAGATTGGAGGTCAAAGAGCAAACGGACTCCAAATCATCCCTGACCTTGGGAAGACTGGCTTTTTTCTCTGAGTGAAACTGGGAAACACTGGATGGTCAAGACCTGACAAAATGTGTACTTTGGTAGCTTTGTTGGTGCCACACCATGGGACAAAGAGCAGAAGCACAAAACACTGATAGGAGGCTAGAGTTTTAACTAAGACGAGGTGGTCATGGCTTGGACTGGAACAGGAAAAGGGAAGTGATGGGAAATGGCTGACTTCTGGATGTACCTTGAAGATGGAGACAGCAGGAGTCCCTTTCCCACACATCAATGTGGGACACGAGAGAGAGGAGCATTTCGACGGAAGGTTGCAGTTGCCACCAGCTGGGGAAGGCAGAAGGTAGAGCAGTTTTTGCAGAGAGATCAGGAGTGAGTTTGGGACATGTTGAATTTGTGATGTCTATTAGACAGCCAAGTGGAGGCAGTGGCTATATGAGTTTGGAGTTGGGAGGAAAGTCAGACTTGGAGAAGTTGGGAGTTGGTGGCCGATAGCTGACCTGTGGGATCACCAAAGGGAGTGTAGATAGAGAGGAAGTGAGAACAAGAGCTGAACCCAGGGCAGTCCAACGTTAAAGCCAAATGAGATCACACGTGGCAGACCACACGTTACACGTGTGACACATAGTAAATGTTCAATGAATGTTACCCATCATGGCTATGATTTGTATGATATTTATTGCAGTCATTGTGCTTGACTGTTTTTTATTGATCTAAGTTACAAAGTCATGACCTCAACTATTTTTTCCTGGCCCATCAAGAGTGAGAATACAGTTCCCAAAAAGTTCTTGTTGTGCTATATAGATGGATACTTGTTAAAATTAGGAGTAAGGTTAGGACTTTCTGTAGTGATCACTGACCACTGAACAACTATTTGAATTGCTAGGTCCTGTGCTCGGCCTAAGGAAGGGCACAAAGGTGAACAGCAGGACTTGGGTGCTGTTCTCAGGGCGTGTTCTGTCTGGTGGGGGAGCCCAGAAATGCGTTTTCAGTGTTATGAGGGATACAGCAAAGTCCTTGCAGAATAAAGGGCAAGAAAGTTTAATGATGTGTTCGGGGCTTAAGATAAGGCGGTTGGTAAGTGTGGGTGAGCATGGGCATTTATTCACATGTACAGATCAGTACGTAGGTATGTATGTTCACTGGCCTTTGGAACATCTAAATACCTAAGGGATCTAAGCATCAGATGACTGAAGTAACGAACAGCTGAATAAGGGTTGTGGAGAGTAGGGTGGGAACAGAGAGGCAAGTTCAATGACTTGTCAGTCTGGAAAATACTGGGAAACAATAGAAAAGAATTTTCAAAGACGGGACTCAGGTCCCTCCCAAGCTTTGATGTTCTGCCAGCTTCCTTCAGAATCCCACACTCCTTCACCTTGACCTGGACCCCTGGCTTTCACCAGCATGAGGAAAGGACTTTAATCTGCTTAAAAACAGGGTCTTGGAAAGGTGATCAGGTTCCAAGGGGGTTCTTGGCAGACCATCCTTGCAGGCTGCCAATCTCAAAGGTAACTGGGGGTGCTGCTGCTGCTGGGTCCCGCAGAGGCGCCTCGTTGAGGTCTGGAAGCCTGTACGTTATTCTTCAATTCTGAATCAAGGGAGGGATTGGATATCAGGGTGGAAAGTCGGGTTCCCGTTGGAAACTCTGATGTCACGGTCAAATTCGCTACTGTTCACAGCTGGGGTCCCCATTTGACAGTTGAGGCTTGAGACAGAATCGTTTTTGAAATCAGAAAAAAAAAGGCACACATTCGGCTGAATTTCAGGAAATGCCCTCATGATGAAATCTGGGAAATGGCAAACGTACATAACAAGGGAAGTGGTAGGAGTCCCAAAGCTTTAGTCACTCAGAACCGTGTTGGAGACATCCCTGGAAAACAGTTGGGGGAGAAAAGGCCTTCCTTAGCGGAAAGTCTGTGGAGTCCCCCTCACGTCAGTGGCACGTTCTTCAGAGAACTCGACAGGGACTGTGCCTTGTGTTCCCCTGCGTCACACGGCAAATGAAGCACAGGACAAACTTTTCATTTCGTGCGTGTCTCAGATGTCATTTTCTCTTCAAGTCATGGACAAAGTTCCCCAAACAGCGTCAGGAACAAAATGTAATAAATGTGATAAAGAAAAATAACCAACTCCAGTTCATTACAGATCCGTTTTACAAAGTCAGACACACATATTACCTCATTCAAATCCCAGGCTGTCCCCAGGGCGGGCATTCTCCTTTTGCAAACCAGATTACAGGGATGTCAAGGAGGTTATGACTAGTCCGGACTTCTGACTCCAAATCAAATCTCGTTGATTCCTTCTCTCTGACTCTGCCCCTCAAGAGGATTAAGAGAACAAAATTCCACTTCACGTTGTGTGTGTGTGTTTTAAATAACTTACGGAAGATCATTAAATTATTAAAGGAAAATCTGCAGTTTACAGGAAGATAAAGTTACATCAAACTGACATCAACCAACTACCCAAATAAAAAAATATTTTTTGCCTTAAAACACAGTCTTTCCCTAGCCAGTGTGGCTCAGTTGGTTGGGTGTCATCCCACGCACCAAAAGGTTGCCTGTTCGATTCCTGGTCGGGGCACATGCCTGGGTTTCAGGATTGATCCCCAGTGGGGGATGTGCGGGAGACAGCCGATCCATGCTTCGTTCTTGTATTGATGTTTCTTTCTCTCCCTCTCCTTTCCTCTCTCTCTCTCTCTAAAAAAAAAAAAAAAAAAAAAAATCAATTAAAACATTTATAAAACAACAACAACACAGTCTTTCTTCCTTGTTCTGGAATCCACGTAAGTGTGGTCCTGGGTTGCTCCCCCTGAATCCTGAATTCACTTTCCTATCTCGCTTTAGATCAATAACTTCTTTCCCGTCCAGCCTGTGTGGCTCAGTGGCTGAGCGTTGACCCATGGACCAAGAGGTCACCAGTTCGATTCCCAGTCAGGGCACATGCCCAGGTTGTGGGCCCAACCCCCAGTGGAGGGCATGCAGGAGGCAGCCAATCGATGTTCTCTCTCATCGATGTTTCTATCTCTCTCTCCCTCTCCCTTCCTCTCTCTCTAAAATCAATAAAGGGGAAAAAAATAAATAAATAAATAACTTCTTTCCCCTTGTGCGTCTTCAAGTTTTCTCCAATGGGGGTTCCCTCTACCTACAAACCTGTTCAAGTAGCTACCACCCCAAACCCACTCCTGTCTCTCATTTCTTTAATTTCTGAACTTCTTTACAAATTAAACACACACCATGTCCCCCTTCACACACACACCTTTATTTTCTCCTTAATGCTTAACAGACTGGCTTTTCGCCTCTACTCTCCTGAGATGCTCATGGAAAGTGTCATCAAACAAGTGACCTCACCTCCCTTTGCAGAGGTGACCGCCAACGGCCTTTATGAAGCCCCCATCATTCGGCTTCTGGAACACAGTAACTGCCTAGTTCTTCTACGTCCCTTATTTTATCCTCTCCTATAAAGACACATTTCAGAATGTCTATTTCCCAGCAAGTTCACTGCTCTTAAAGACCTTCACAGGATCATCTTATCATTCCAAAGGCTTGACTTTAAAAAAAAATTTTTTTAATTTATTTTTAGAACGAGAGGAAGGGAGAGAGAGATAGAAAGATCAATGTGAGAGAGAAACGATCGGCTGCCTCCTGCACGCCCCCTCCTGGGGATCGAGCCCAAAGCCTGGGCATGTGCCCTGACTGGGAATCGAACTGGGACCTCACAGTCCGTGGGTCAATGCTTAATCCACTGAGCCACACCGGCTGGGCAACCAAAGGCTTGACTTTTACTTCTACATGCATGATCCCCTAATCTAAGTACTTTATGCTAAAATGTCTACTGAAATTTAGACCTTTGCATTTGAAATTCCTATGGAAAAAGACCATCCGAAAGGATTTGCCAGCCACTTTGGATTCACGGCCCCTAAAACCGAGATTAGTGTGCGTGATATCACACTGGTAACACCAGTTCTAACTCCTTGTCTCGGGCTTGAATCTTTGAGACATTACTAACTCCTCCTTGCTCACTGGTCACACCCAAGCTGTTAACTTTTCCATTCTGACTCTGAAAGTACACTCACTCCTTCCTTTTGTGTTCCACTGTACTTCTTAAGCTTTTGTAATGGCGTCTTTAAAATGTTTATCTTATTTTAGAATTGTATTGACATTTAATATTATATTAGTTTCAAAGCAATCTACAGATCCACTGCATTCCCTATCAAAATACCAATGGCATTCTTCACAGAACGAGAACAGATCATCCTAAAATGTATACGGAACCACAAAAGACCCTAAGTAGCCAAAGCAATCTTAAGAAAGTTGGAGGTATCAAGTTACCTGATATCAAACTACACTACCTACCTATACTAACCAGCACAGCATGGTACTGGCCTAAAACACAGACACAGAGATCAACGGAACAGAACAGAGAGCTCATAGATAAACCTACTCCCGTATGATCAATTAATCTATGACAAAGCAGGCGAGAATATTCAGTGGGGGTAAAGACAGTCTCTTCAATAGGTGGTGTTGTAATAGCTTCTTGATTGCTAACAGTGATCGCCAACAGCTCATTTTTTTTACAGGGGTCTACAGTGTGGAGGCCTTGTGCTGAGCACCCTACAGACGTCCTCAACCTCATGAGTTAGCCTCTGCTGAGATTCCTGCTTCATAGGATGGGCTGACGTCCAGAGGCGAAGTGTGTGCCTCTGGTCACACCATGCACATGAGGAAGAGCCGTGACTCCAGTTCATCTCAGTGTCACTGCTGAGCCTTTACTCCCAGTGCGTATTGCGTCCTCGAAAAATAGCAGAATCAATGTCTTCCAGCCTGAGAGTTAAAAAGTCTGCAAAAGGTGGTCCTTCCAAACCGTTCCAATTTGTTTTCTAGTGTATCCCTTCCTCCCATTCCATGCTACTGCTTTTGCAAACGAAGATCCCTTTATCTATACTGCTTTGCTCCCTCTCATAACAACCCATGAGACCCACCTCAAAACATGCACCTTCCAAGATTTCACAGGTCTCTCCACTCGGAACACTCTCCCCCATGCTTCCTGCGTGTAGTCAGTCACAGTGCTGGAGCAATGACTTTCTCGCCTAGTGTTAGTTGAGTGTATAGTACATGTGTCCGTCTCTTCCAGTAGTGTTTCAAAAAACAGGATCCATAAACTCCTCTCCGTTATATTCCCGAGCCCCAAACCAGTACCTCGAATAGAGCAGGGCACATGGCAGCCTTCAATCTGTGTTGATAGACTTGAACAGCAGGCTGTGTGTGGTTGGGCTTTGGGTCCTTAATGATGGTGCTGGGTGAGTGAAGTGGTAACTACGGATCCCAAAGGGCCTGTAGGCGAATTGTCCATAGAATGCACCCTGAGCTGGTGGGGTCGAGGCTCTCTTCCAACTTGTAACTGTAGTCCAGTGTTCAACTTCCATAAAGCATTTTATTCAATAATGTATGTTAATTCCCTCTGAAATAATTCCTGCTAGTCTTCAGCTCCACCACCAAATAAACTTGATTATCAGTGGCAGTAATAATGACGACAAAAGCTAACATTTATCAAACTGTAGTTATAATCTCCATTTGATCTTCAGAACCGTCTGATGGAGTAGATACTACTAGGATTCCTTTTTGCTGGATGAGACTGCGGAGGTTCAGAGGGCTAAGCGACTTCCCAGGATCACTCAGCTAGTGAGTTGCAAGCCAGATGCAGCCTGACGCCCACACGCTTAACCACGAGAACCACACCATCTCTCCAGAGGCCTGACTTCATAAATGTTAGTTTCTCTTCCTCCTCCCCACACAGCCAGCAGAGCCCAGGCACAGCAGCCTTGGCTCGTCACAGCTCACGGTTACTGACCCCCCGCTCTGTCCTTGTGCGCCTGTGCTTGGCCAGTTCCCAGCCGGGCTGTGCGTGTGAAGGTGTCCACTCATATCCTGGTCATCACGAATCCCTCGTTAAGCTGCTCAGGAGGAGGGAGCCCCTGGCTGTGTGCAGGTTGAGCTCCATGGGAGATGGGACGTGAAATCTTGGCACACCATTGGCCATGAGTCATTGGAAGCCCGAGCTGTGTACCAGAGAGGACGACAGGAAACCACAGGCCCTGGCTTTGCTCTTGCGGTGACAATCCTTAGCAAGGCTGCATCACTGTGGTGGTTCATCTGTTCCCCCAAGGCTGCCTCCCGTCAGCGCTGGACCGTGTTTGTCTTGGCCAGTCGGCACACGGAAACCTTCCTGGCTCGGTCAATGCTACCCAGGGAGATACATCCACTTCCTGAGCCCCCACTCCCCGCTCTGGCTACCCCAGCCCTTGTGTACAGCTCCTTCCTGCTGTTCGAAGACATGTTTATGGGCAGTTGGGACATAGGGACTCTTCACCTTGGCAACAGCTTCTCACCAAGCCAACAAATGGTCTTTGAAGTGGTCTTGGTTCCTCAATGAACAGTACATTTATAACCCAGCAACAAATACCCTTTGTCTGTCTTCCAGGCTCACCGTATCTTGATACAAGCTGGTGCCTTCAACCTGGCCCCACCCGGGAGTCTCCCACTCTCACGTCGGCATAGCTCCTCTCTCCACCGTGAGTGTTGGACGCAGTACACAGGTCACATTCCTCTTCTGAAAAGTTCCATTTCTGTCTTTTTCATTAAGGGAAAGTGCTTCATCAACTTATTTAGCTGTCTGTATTATACACTGTGCTGTGTGAAGCCCACAGGGGGGTGAAACAGAGTTCCAGTTATCAAGAACTTGGGGAGACTTGAATAAATACGTGGAAAGTTGGGCTGTGCTGCGCTGTGGTAACAGCGAGTGTGGAGCTCGGGGTGGAGCAAGCTTCCGTGTGAGTCCTGTGTCTGCGGTGGAATTATTAGACAAGTCCCATTATCCTCATCCATGAAATAGTTGAACATATATGTACCTCTCAGGGTTGCTTGTGAGGATTAAATGAGATGATGTCACATCAAGCACTTTGAAGAGTGTATCATTCATACCCTATACCTGGAAGCAATGATTACTTCTCATATTTAGGATGTGGAAGCGAGTATAGGACATCAGACTAATGTATAAAAGCCTCTTCTTCCCAAATGAAACTGGACACAGTCAAGGTGGAAAGCAGCTTTGGCATCTACTCAGAGCAAGGGCATTTGCTTAATACTAAAGCAACGTCTTTGCTGAGTTGTCTATAGGGATTACCACGCTTCAATAATTGAATTCTTTGTAAGACTTGGTCTGCACTTGTCCCTTTGGGGTCAGAGACAGATGGCAGAAAGCTTCTACTTCATTCAGCTTCCAAACCTCCCATCTGCTTCCAATCAGGTGGGCATTCCGCCTCCCCACTTTACCAGCACACCAAGGCAGGGTCCTGGGGTGCTTTCCGTCACAGGCTGACCTGCGGTGACCTCATACCTGGACATGGCCACTCCACAGAGGTCCCAAAGGTGACGCCGCTTCAAAGCATTTAGATCTTTCAGAGCATACGATTGTGTTTCAATATGTTTCTCAGAATTCTGATTCTACCTCTATCTATCTCTACCTAGAAATTCACATTGCTTTGAACACACGGAAGGATAACCAGGCCGGCTCATGTGCTTTGAAGGGGCTGGCATTCCGGCCAGGGCAATGTGAGCACGGGGCCACAGGTACCAGCTCCCGAGCCTCCCCAAATGTGTCTGTTTGGTACCTTATATATTTTTGCCCACGGCTAAGATCTGTTATCATTCTCTCTAGACCTTTTTATGTATCCCTAATAAAAGCAAGTTAGTGTAGTCTAAACATTTGAATTTGTAGCAGCTGTAAGCTTACCTATTTGAAGTCTGTGGATGAGAATTCTTCCTTGGAGGACAAATCAAAAGGCAAGGTATTCAAGTCATGAAAAGTACATAAAACTTGGTGTTTTTTTTTTAAGTAAAGAGACTGAGCTCAGTGAACATGTATCTTTATTCTTCAAGATTATGACCTGGTCCAGATGTTTTCTACTTTGTCCAACATTTTTAAGTCCCTCTTCTGTGGCCATAGGTGTGCATACTGTAGACTTGACTTTCCTTTGAATTTCCTGCCATTATTAATAAGGCTCACGGTCTATATAAAAAAAAAATGCATTCAATATTTCCCAGGCAGCATTTGCATTCTTCTTTCTGGAACACAATGTTTGGAAGTGGTTAGCTTGTTTAGAATATGCACCTTGAGGAAGCCGAATATTTTTTTCTTTATTCCTTCCTTCCCTCCATCCATTCATCCAACCAACATCTATTCATGTCTCCATTCAACATATTTATGCACGTTTATGTTAAGCATCTTTTGTGGGCCAAGCAGTGAGCTAAGTATTAGAGATATAAAACAGAATAACACGCAACCTGACTTTTGATCTAGAAGGGAAGAAATGATGTAAAGTTAAATAGGGAAGATGATGTAACCAAAGCATGAATAAAGTTCATTGGGAGAGTCTGTATGAACAGATGGGGAAGAACTTGCTTGCAGAGTCAGACAGATCTGGACTTGAAACTATCTCTACCACTAACTAGGTCTGTTGGCAAGTTATTTAACTCCAGTAAGACTTGTTCTCCTTGTCTCAAAAAGGGGGTCATAATAGTATGTACTTCACAGACTGGTAGTGAGGATTCGTGAATGAAATGAGATCATCATGAAAAGCATTCAACACAGTGCTCAACACTTAGTAGGTAGCGAACTTTTCTATTATTGGAATTAGTGATCGTGTCTGGGAAAACCTGACAGAGGAGTTAACATCGGCCTTGATCCTGAGTAATGAGTAGGGATTTGCCAGGTAGAAAAGGAGAAAGAACACTTCAAGTAGAGGAAATGTCGTGGGGTCATGAATGCCTAGGGCATGTTAAGTGACAGGTGATGGTCAGTGTGGTCAGACAGAGAGTCCAGTGTGACTGGACAAATAGGATGGGACAGTTGGAGAAGGACATTGCAGTCCATGGTAAACTTCATTCTTTTATTTAAATTTTTTTTCTTTATTGATTTTAGAGAGAGAGGAAGGGAGAGAGAGAGAGAGAGAGAGAGAGAGAGAGAGAGAGAGAGAGAGAGAAACATCGATGAGAGAGAACATCGATTGGCCGCCTCCTGCATGCCCCCCACTGAGGATCAGGCCCACAACCTGGCCATGTGCCCTGACCGGGAATCAAACCAGTGACCTCTTGGTGCATGAGTCAATGCTCAACCACTGAGCCACACCGGCCGGAAACTTCATTCTTCATACAGTGAACAATGGAATGTAGCACAGCACTGCTCAATCAGAAACAAGGCGCCTGAACCTGGAAGGAGGGAGAGGGATAAGAAGCGGTCTCTTAGCTGTCAATTAGCTTTCTACGCTCCAAAGCTTTAACCTTTGCTGTCCACCCTCAAAATATCAGCAGCTCTCCAATACTTTCTAATGTAGGCTAATGTATTTGGCAAAAGATTCAGTAGCCTTCCTGTCACGGTCTTCTCTGATGAAAATAATGAAGGGCTAATGTTTGGGAATTCTGGAGTCTCCTTCTTACAGCATTATGAGTAAGTCTAATGGGATAATGGTTGAATAAGATGGTCTCCAAGGTTACTTCCCAGTTCTAAGTCATGGTTCCAAGCTACAAGAGTTCACCAACCACCTTAATTAAGTAAAGGAGCTGAAGTCACAGCAAATTGCAGAGCCAGACTCTGAACGAAGACATCTAGTTCTAGACTCTGCTTAGTTCTTGCTTTTTTTAAACCTTAGACTGTCTCTATGCTATTATGTTCAATGACTTTGCCCAGGACAATGATGACCTTCTCTGCTTGTTGTCATTTGTCACTTAAGACCTGCAGTTGTTCTGAAATTCAGACTTAGAATTCAATTTGGGAGCAAATGGGTTTTGTGGTCTGTTTAATTAAAATTCTAAAACATGGAGTCCTCAGTTTCTCTTCCTTTGGGCCAAGGGCTTGCTCTGAAAGGCATCACGGGGATGAACCCCATTCAAAAGATGAGGTTTACAGCAATTTGTTTTCCCCTGGACTGTGGGCTGGCTCTAGGCAGGAGGCTCTGGGGAGAAAATGCATTAGCCTCATTGCTCCACTGGCCAGATTCTGCTATTTTCAGCATAAGTGAGAGTGAGAGAGAGACAGAGACAGAGACAGAGAGAGAGATGATCTGTGGAATGATATGCATCAACTTCAAGCAAGGTTTCTTTTTCTCTTGGAAGCTCAGAGTGCAGAGGTGACATGTGCTGTTTTAAACTGTGGGTGAAATTTCAAATACTTGAAACAGGGCTTATTATCAAAGGGCACAAGGGATACTATGAAAGGTCATAACTCCTATTGGCTTAGAGGCTCCTCACTGGCTTTACAAGGCTTTCTCGGTGTGGGGAGTGATGCTACTGATTTGGAAGTCCCCCCTGAGTTATGCGAAGCTTTTGTCCCCCCTTGATTACCAGACGTTTCTGGGGGCCCCTTCGGCAGCTTCTTGCTGAGAAGTCCGCTCCCGGGGACCTCCGGGCGGCTGTGAAGTCTGACAGCGGAGTGAGGAAATCCGAATCAGTTTCTTATCGCACAGCCGCGATGGCCGGGCGACTCCGCAGCCAGCCGTAGATCACTTTTATGGATGGCAAGGGACACATCATCTCGGGAGCATCTTCCTGGACGATCCAGGCTGAGGAAGGTGCAGGTGTGGCTGTGCATTCTGGAACACGCATCACATCTGAGTGAAGCTCGGTGCCACACACCGCGAGGTTTTCTAACCCCCTTCTGTCCTGAACTCGGCACCCATCTTTGGAATTCTCAAAGGATTCGGCCTCTCTGGCACCGAGCACATGGCTCTCCTCCTATGCTGCCTTCGCCTCACGATCCAAGCTCTCCAGTCTCTGACTTACAGTAAATAATCGTCCACAGCTGTTACCAGTTGGTTTATCCTCCAATAAAGGTCAGGATGGCTGACTAGACATCAGAGGAAAAACCTCTAAAATTCGGTGTTTAGACTAACTTACATCTATGTTTATCTCTTTTATGTTTGTTGTTACTAAATGGGCAAGTGTGGGTTGCGGTTATAGCATGACCAGGCAACCTGGATGTCGTGGCTTTCTTCCCAGCTCTTTCATTCCGATGCACGTGAAATTCCCTCCCTCCTCCTATGCCTCAGTTTCCCCAGCTGTCACACATAGATCAGGATTTAACGGTTTCTCACGCAGATTTCCTAAGTGGGGTCCATGGAGATCAGCTTATCCATAACCCACGAAACCAAATGCTGGAAACCAGTTCTCGTTACAAGACCGAGGGAGGGCCAACCCACCTCCACTGCTCGATGGGCCTCACCTAAAGCTGAAACACTCACAGACAGTCCTGGGGCTGCTGCAGCTCACAATGGAGAGAGAGTCACACCCTGTGAACTCACCTTCCACTCCAGCAGGCCAAAGAAGCACGAAGACCCCACGTCCCAGCAGGAAATGGGATCTGTTGGTGCATTTCCATTTGCCAGGGAGCTGGGAGAACAGGGAAGCCTTCTGCCACATCCATGTCCAGAGGGGAGCGCTGGGCTTGGCTCGAGGTGGGGCCAACACAGGCTCTCCAGCTGTGTCCCGGGATCTCCGGGGGGAGGCCTAGCCCCAGGATGGGGCAAGAGACGTCCTCCCAGGGACAGAAATTTACTGCGCTAAAACCTAATGCAAACACAGTTTTCTCTGGAAACACCAACACAAGGAGCAAAAGGATAAGCAAAGTTGACTCCAAAGAACATTTAGCCCATTGCAGTGGATGGTTGGGGAGGAAGAGAGGAAGACCAGAGCAACTACGGGCTGGGAACACAAACAAGGACATCTGACACTTTCTACGAAGGCAGCTCGTGACCCCCCTTGAAACCATTTAAAAAAAAATTCTTTTTTCTTTATTGATTTTGGAGAGAGAAGAAGGGAGAGGGAGAGAGAGACAGAAACATCAATGAGAGAGAACATCGATTGGCCACCTCCTGCATGCCCCCCACTGGGGATCAGACCCACAACCTGGGCATGTGCCCTGACCGGGAATCGAACCCGTGACCTCATTGTGCATGGGTCGACGCTCAGCCACTGAGTCACACCAGCGGGGCTTGAAACCATGATTATCTCAGGAGTAGAATCCTGCCGTAGGGCTGCTAACAGGCCTCCCTGACCTCCGCCTCTGCTGCGTTGAACTGTCTACTCCCGACATCAGGCTAATTTGGATACAGAGTAGGAGCATGGTAGAAAGTAGGGCCTCCTGGAGTCAGACAGACCCAGAGCTATAAGAGTTATTTACCTCACTGGGCCTCAATCTTATCCCCTAAAAAACGAGGATAATAATAAAACGTGTCTTGTAGGGCTCTTATAAAGAGTAAGTGAGGGCTTGCTTGAGAGGTACTCGGTACACTGCCTGACACCTCAGAACCCCTCCGCAAGCGGTTGCTACCTTTCCTAGGACCAGCACTTCCCACGCGCGGCCCTTCCGTGACGCCCCGCCTGTGGCGTGAAGGCTGAGCTCCCTACCCCGGGCTCCGCTCGCCCCAGACCAGCGCTGCGCGGCGGGACTCGGGGTCACGGGACGTTCTCCGTCTGCACCGCCCGGGACAGGGCCCGCTGTGGCTAAGGAACAGCCCTGTAAACGTTATTTCATTCTAATGTATTTACATGTAAGTAGGCGCACGTGGCTCGTGGCTGCTGTACTGACTGGACAAGGCAGTGTTACAGGTCTGCGTTTCCCTCCAAAGACACCGTCTCTAGCCTACCGATCTTCTCACCTCCTGCTAGTTTGCCTTTAAACCTTCCCTCCTGCAAGGTGCTGGAAGCGGCTGCGTGGTTCGTGCACCGCACGGCAGAGCCCAGGTGGGAGGGGAATGGACCGCAAATGGAGCCAGCGCTTGGCTCAGCACCCTGCGTGGCCCGGTGTGGGGCTGTCTCTGCGCAGGACGGGCTGTCGCCTTTGTCACCACCCATCCAGAAGCTGAGCCTTTCGCAAAGGCGCCTTTGTGTTCACAGTGTCCCGATGCACCTGCACTCCTACCTATGGCCTCTCTGACCAAAGTCATCTTGTCCTATGAGACCAGCCCCGACTTCCGTTCACTCACTAAGCTTCCTGCTCCTCTGACCTTCCAGAACTTTCATCTTTGAGACACGGTGGAGACCAGTGGTTGAGAATTCAGTTTCTGAAGTCCTGTGCCACGCTGGAAGGCCTGCCCTGCCTCCTACCTGGGACCTTGGGCGCGTTATTGTACCTCTCCACGCCTCCGCGTACTCGGCCACACAATGAGACAACAGCACGCTTCTGTCACGGGCGGTTTGAAGGAGTAAGGAGAACGTGCTCAGTCTGTGTATAACGCCCGGCTCAAAGTGAGGGTGTAGCGCACGTTTATATACTCATTCTTTCTTCGATCAATATTTATTGAGCACCTACCACATGCCAGGCACTTTGTCAAGCTCTGGAGAGTCAATGATGAATAAACACAAATAAAAGTCCTGCCCACCTAGAGGTGTGTAGGGGATAGAAGTGATGTTTCAAATGATGATAAAAACTATGGAATGTCAATGGAGACGAGTGCAAAGGACAGAGTCCTGGTGCCATGAGAGCCCGTGGTAGATTTTGTCCTGCCTGGAGAGGTCAGAAAAGACCTTTCTGAGGACAGGATGCTTGAGCTGCTACTGGAAGGAGGTGTCGGCTAGTTGAGGAGGGGAGGGAAGGGTGTTCCAAGCCTAGGGAACAGCATGTACAAAGGCCTCTGCCGGGTGGAATGAAAAGCCCCCAGAGGGAAAGACATAGAAAGAGTTGAATGACGTATTGTTTGGGTATGAGACCAGGCTGCGGAGGTCAGAGGGGCAGCCTGGGCAGGGTCTTGTAGGTAGAGGAGGAGGAGCAGAGAGATGACATGGTCTCTTTTGCCTCTCCACAAGATCTCTCTTGTTTCAGTGTGGAGAACTGATCGGATGCTACATGGATAGAAACAGATAACTCTGGAAACTACTGCAGGCAAACCATCCAGGCAAAAGACAGTGGTGGGGAAAGAGACCAAAAAATGTTTGGATTCATGAGCTATTCCTATTTTTCTCTCATCCAAGAATTAATGATATACTGTTTTTTTTGTTGTTGTTGTTTTTTTTTTTTTTGATGGTTAACAAAGTTTTGTTTTTCTATTCATTGAAGTCTCCTACCGCTGTCTAAAATGTTATGCCCTGTCATCCCAATCAGAGGATAAAATCTTTGAGGCAAGAGTCATGTGTATGTATGGTACATGTGCTACAGCGTCCTGCTTGTAGTAACTGCAAAAGGAATATTTGCTAAGGTGTTTTCTAAATGTCATGCACTCGTGAGAGGGACAATGGTATGAATGGCTGAAAACATGAAAGGGCTGTGGAGTATGTGATGACAGAAGTCTTTTTCTCTGTGTTGCAAAGTAACCACGCAACACCCCAACTGGGACTTCTTTTTCAGATGGGCAAGTCTCACGTTCACGAAGTGAGTAAGACGGTGCAGCCCCGGGTCTGCGCAACGAGAGGCAGGCGCTAGGGACCTCGTGCAGAGGTTAGCGGCTCCTTACTGACACAACACTAAGTAACCACGCACACTCCTCCTTTCCATTCTCTTCTCAACCTCAAGCTTTTACTTTTGTGTTTTGTTTTCGGGGGAAAAGCAGCAGAAATCCCAGCTCCAAGTGACTTCAGCCAGAAGGAGATTACGCTCTCAAATAGCAGGTGGTCCAGACCCTGGGTGTTCTCCAGGAAAGTCCAGGAGCTCAGCTGTGTCATCAAGGACGAGATTCCTTCCCAGTCTGTGTTGTACAGCACCAGCCTCAAACCAAAGCTGGTTCCCCTCAAAGTCACAAGGTCAGCAGGGCAGCCCGGCAGGGTCTTGTTGGAGTGGAGGGAATACTCCAGAGCAGCAAGTGTAGTAGCAGGCTCACTTGCCCATTTCCTTCAGAAGAAATGGAAAACTTCTCCCCAAGCCATAAACTTAACCTCTTCCCCCTGCAGCCTGACTGGGCCAAAAAGGTCACATGACTGTTCCCTGACCAACCACAATCTCTACGAAAAAACGCCATGCTCTGATTGGCTTAGATGAGCACGATTCTACTCCTGGGGATAGAGAGCCTTCCTGAACAAAATTGGGTGTGCATTCTCAAGGAGAAAAGGGAGAAAGATATGGGAAAAGCAACCAAGTATGCCTTCCCAGTATGAGCTGCTTTCTAGAAAATAATGAGATGACTTTATAACACACTCAAGTTCCACTTCATTTATCCATCCATTTGTCCATTCACTCAGTGAATATTTATTGGGTGCTTCCCCTGCACTGGGCCCTAGGCAAGCTTATTGAGGCACCTCACGAATTTTTCAAATACCTCCATACATATTTTTCATGCACTTGCCACATATGGAGGCAAGTAGCCACATAAAGAGACAGATGTACTCACGTGGCACATTTTTAAAAACCCATGCTCCTAACACTCAGTTCTCACATTCAGATCTTCATAAATCTGGATTCCAAGGGGACCAGGTCACGATATCATTTTGGGCCATTGTCAAGAAGGATTTACGATGGTTGTTTGCATGACCCAACCATATGCTGTGGCTGGAGAAATGCTCTGCTTCGCCTGACTTGATGTATGTATCGATGACAAAGAAAGTTACACCACACCACAGGAAAAAACAACACGGAACACTCCCCAGTTTATCAGCGAACTGGCTGTAGAAATAATGGCCTTCTTGGTAAAATCAAGAGATGATTAAAAATAATTAATGATACCTCTTGAAAAAGATATAACAATTGGAGGATCTGGAAGCCAGCTGTCCTAACATTCCTTGAGAAGGTGCATTTTATTGGCTCTGTGAAATGTGTGTCTTTAGCCCTACAGCAAAAGGCCAGAAATGGCAGACCTGACCCAGAGATAATGCTGGTTTTCTGTCCTTATGCCTTTCAGCACAGAGCCCAAGTCTGGGGGAAAAGGGCGTGATATTCTGAACTGACTTGATCTTCTGAGCGTGAGCTGAGAACTCTGAGTGTCTTACCTGATGATCGGAGAGAATGAGATCCCTGATCTTCACACACACACCAGATTTCTAGAACGAAGCCAGGGAGAGAAGGAAGAAAAATCCACTGAGCCTTGGTTTCTCGTTTTTCTTTTCTTACTTTCTTTTCTTTTTTTTGTTTTTATTTAATAGTACAGAGGTCTTTTATTTAATTTATTTATTTGTTCATGCTTACCATGCCATGCATTCACAGGGAAGGGCTCCCGCAGCCCCGGCTCTGTTCCGTGGGCTCTCACAAAGCGAGCATCTCTGTGGAGCAGGCGGGTGCCTCAGCTGAACCCAGGCACCTTCCCTTTGGCTTCCTTCTTTTTCTGGACATTTCCCATCACAGGATTCAGGAAGCTATCGTGGCTCTTCACGTGCTTAATATATGCAATGTGTACATTCATTCTCTCGGCGAGAAGCTTGCCCTTAATTAGTTTGCTTACAACAGTGCCCTCCACATCCGTTAAATAGAGCTAATACTACCTACACCATGTAGGTGGATATGAAGATTGAACAAAATACTGTGCATTTTAAATACCAGCAAGAGCAAGGAGTGGGGGACTTTTTAGAGCGGAGAAACTGCATCTTCGCGGTGGTGATGGCTACGTAACTGTGCATTGGTCACAAGTCATAGCCCTGTAAGCTGAAAAGAGTGGATCTTCGTTTATGTAAATAAAAAGCATATAAAATGCCCAGACACAATTTTTAATTAGTAAATTCCTAAGCACCAAGCTAGGTGTTCATAATAATACTTTAGGAAATACAGTCCCTAGCTTCAAGAAGGGACTGGGGTGGGGGGGGGGCGGGGCAGGGCAGACATGTAAAAGGTTAGCTTCCTCGCCTTTTCCATAAAAGATCTCTGCACACATACTCAGCATTCTGATCCTCATATTTGTCATGTTCCTATCCCCTCTGAACATGCTGTTCCCACTGTCTGGAACAGTCTTCCCTCCTCTCTCCTACAATTGGTTAGTTTCTCTTCACCTCTTAAATTTCAGCTTAGTCACCTCCTCCAGGAAGCATTCCCAGAAGCTCGCTTCCCCGGGCTCAGGTGCATGCTCCCTTCGGGTGCTCCTCAGCACCTCCTTTCTTTTTTTCTGTTTTTAATTTTTTTCTTTATTGATTTTAGAGACAGAAGAAGGGGGAGGGAGAGAGAGATAGAAACGTCGATGAGAGAGAACATCAATTGGCTGCCTCCTGCATGTCCCCCACTAGGGATTTGGCCCACGACCTGGGCATGTACCCTGACCGGGAATCGAACCGGCAACCTCTTGGTGCATGAGTTGATGCTCAACCACTGAGCCACACGGGCTGGACAGCACCTCCTTTCTGTGACTCTGCTTACATGCCTGGTACTTCCAGGAAGTATGAGTTGGTGAGGGCGGGCACACTGAGTCCTGTTTGCCTTGTACCCCAGCACCCAGGACAGTGCCCGGATGATCAGTGATGACAAGGATGACAGAGCATGATAAGGAGTGGAAAAATATGTTTTAGTAGATGGCAGGTGGAGAGATGATAGAGAGGTTAGAAGTGAAGAATAAATAAGGCCCACCCTGACATCTCAACTTAGTCACGGTTCTTTACCTTGACAAGTAACAGGAGCCAACTTGAGCAAGCGTAAGCAAAGTAGAGAATTTACTGACAGGATATTGGAAGAGCTCTGAAACTCAAAGATCACGGGGTTACATGGGAAACAAGGACGAGCAACTGGACAGCCTCTGGAAACCCAGACAACATTTTCCTCCATGTGTAATCTCCATTCTTTTCTTTTTTCTTTTTAAATTGATTTTAGAGAGAGATGAAAGGGGAGGGAGAAAGAGAGAGAAACATTGATGTGAGAGAGAAACATTAATCGGTTGCCTCCCGTACATGCCCAACTGGGGATCATACCCCAAACCTGGAATCGAACCCATGACCCTTTGGTGCACGGGACGATGCTCCAACCACCTGAGCCACCTGGCCACGGCCTCCATGTCTTTTTCCCGTGGATCAACTTCACTCCTTTCTCTGCTCCAGCTTCATGCTCTCTGCCCCATTTACATGTGTTGGAAACGGTCTCCCGAAAACCAGTTGTCTCTTTCCCTTGAAAAGAAATAGGCCAGGCTGACCAGCTATCTGTACATCCCAATGCTGAGGTCCTGGAAGGACGAATCTGGCTACTCCACGTCGGGCCGGATCTCTACCTGTGCACCGGACAACTCTGACCAGGAAACGGGGTCCCCTGGCACACACGATCACCAAGGCTGACCCAGGTGTTAGAGAAACAGTGTTTTCAGGTTGAGCAGACACTCCAGGTGGTGACAACTACTATAGCAGACAGGCTCCTTAGAGGACCCCCATGGTCTTATCACTTGGTGTTCATGACCTGGAGTGTGGCCAGGGTCAGTGACATGCTTTTAACCAGTGGAATAGGACAAAGGTGGCAGGATGTGTGCATGAATATAACACGTATACACATATGTAATATACGATACCTGATATCCAGCTTGCTGGCCTTTCACTGCTCTGAGGTGGCAGGTGGTCATGTTGGGAGACCCTACGTGCTAAGGAACTGAGGGTGGTCTCTGGTAAACAGCCATCAAAAGACAGGTCCTCAGTCCTATGGTCGTAGATTCTGTCAACAATCGGACTGACCTAGGGAGCAGATTCTCCCCAGTCAAGCCTCACATGAGGTCACAGCTCCAGCCGGCTGTCATTGCAGCCCTGTGCGATCTTTCGTGGGTGACCTTGCCTGGAACGCTGACCCAGAAATTGTGAGCTGTAAAATGCGTGCTGTGTTGGGTGGCGAAGTTGCTGGTCATACATAGCGATAGAAAACTCATACACGTACAAAATTTTTCAATTAAAAATACAAAAGAAGGTTCTCACTACAAACCTGCGAGGTGAGCTCTGAAGGGCCATGCTATGCCGGGTGGCCAAAGAAGGGCAGAGCAGCCACTCCTGACAGTCGAAGGGATGCCCCAGCCGGAGGCAGGACGTCCCCACTCACAGTGAAGGGTTTAGCGCTGATCCTCAGCCCCTCCAGGGTGCTGATGTGTTCTGTTAGGAACTTGCTCTCAGGAGAGCGAGTGAGGAGCCCGCCTGGGGGCTTGGAGACTTCATATTTAAGATGCCAGCCTCAGGACTTCACAACAGGAGGGAGCCAGAGGCAGCAGGTAGGTGTCCCAGGGAGGGCAGTGACAAGAGCTGGGAGGAAGGGTGAGATGGGCTTTCTGGAAGCTTCTGTTCTCCATTCGGGTCTGCAGCGTGGCTTTACTCTGCCTGGACCACCCGTGGGCTCAAAGATACAGCTAAGTTGGGAGTGGGGTTGTAGTGTGGTACATGCCTACATCGGGAAGGAGCCTTCCTCTGTCACCCCCACCTTCAGTGACCACAGGTGGCCAGGGCACTGATAGGAAAGACAGCTGGTTTCTCCGACACAGAGTACGGGATGGCTAGAATGCTCGCCACGCGATTGTCCCAGACTTTACTCATAAAAATTGCTGTGAAGTTTGTTTAAATTTCCAGACCTCATTCCTGAAACTCCTGGCTCGGTAGGTCTAGGTGGAACCCAGGAATCTATGCTTTCAACGAGCCCTCGCGTGACTGGTATCAGCGGGGCGGTTCGGGAAACCTCTGCAGCTTGGAGTTCGTGGAGTTTGTCCCGTGTGATGTCGATAGTTCTGACCACATGTTAGAGAGCTGCTGTGAGCCAAGATTGGAAAGTGATGCCCATCAAAGACCCCCGCGCCTGAGTACTGCATGGGGGACTCAGAGACTCCCCGCTGCAAAGGGTCTGTTGATGCGTTTCCCAAACGGCAGGGTCAGGGATCTGCTCCAACCCTCCCCACTGCCCGCCCACACCCAGGAGCCGTCCAGGAGCTGGTCTGCCATGAAGACTCTTTGGAAAACTGAAAACATGCAGCAAAATTGGTGCTCAGACACAATGCACCTGAACCTCCTCGGTGTGGGGCCATCAGCAGAAGCCCCTCACTCTTCCTCCCGTTTGTCCTTGTTTCCCTGGGCCAGGCAACTGGTCAGGCTGGCTCCTGTCTTTGTTTTGTCTCCTGTTCTTCCCTGTCAATCCTCGACTCCTCCCGTCTCCTCGTCCCCAATGAGCCCATTGCTCACCCACAGCCAGCCTGCTTCCGCTCCCAGTGACACCACGGTTGGAAAGGGCTGACAGGGCTCTGTGTGCATGCAGGAGGACCTTGGCGGGAGCAGGGGGAGCCCTGTGATCTCAGGCAGTTGGGGAGCATGCCTGACTTTCAAGGAAAGCTCTTTTGGCTTCTGGCTCTCATCTACCTGGCTTTGCCCTCCATCTCAGGCCAGTCCTGCTGGCTGACTATGGCCACCCTGAGACCAGGCCAGCCCTGAGACATCATTTGCTATAAAGTCGTGGCCAAGGACAGGCAGGACTTGACAGCTCCTATTGAACGAATGAGGTTCTCACTGCTTCTGGCAGATAAGTGCTCCGAACCCCAGAAAGGCACAGGGTTGTTGGGTCTCCAAGGAACACGGCTCGTGCAAACACAGTTAGTCAGTCAAAGTCATAGAAGGAATGGAGTTCTTTACTCTTGTCTTTCAGAAACAAGAAAGAAGGTGTTGGTCTTTGCAATACTTACCGCAGTGCCTTGTCTTAGCTTCTACCTCCCCCAGACCTTGCAGATACGCTGGAATCACCCCAGCTCCCAACACACACACACACACACACACACACACACACACACACACACAGAACCACATGCTCACAAAGTGGACATGACCCGCTGTGTCCTGAGGATGGCCCCTTCCTTCCTCCCCCCTCCTCCCTTACACTGAGTGCTTCATTATGGAGACTGACTCGGCCTCTCCCAGCCCCTAAGTCCGTCCGTCCTCTTGCAGAGGGTGCCCGAGGGGCAGAAATGGGGGGCCCACCATAGGATTCTCTCCCCTGGCCGGGGACAGAAGATGGGTCCGTAAATGCTAGTCAGTCCATTTGTTGCGTTACATGAGCTGCTAGTACAAGCGGGTGAGAAGTCCTGTACAGTCAGCTGCTCAAAGACAGAACTTTCCAACGCCCCGGAGGGAGGAAAACTAACACTGTTCCTCTTTGCCCCCCCCCCCCGACAGTGAGCTCTGTGGCAGGTGGCCCGTGCCCAGTGGTCTGCATCTCTCCTGCACCTATATCACGCGTCACACTTGGATCAAAGTCTCCCAGAAGGAATCATTTATTGGGTGATTATTATGTACAGGCAGGTAATTTATATATATTAATATTAATCCTTGCTCCAACCCACATTACTGAAGAATATGAGTTCTAATGTAATAATAATAACACTTAGGTACTTATCTGGTCCTTAACAAGCACTGTTCTGAGTTTTTAACAAACATTAACTCATTTAATTTTCACAACAATGCCGTTAGGCAGATCCAATTACTATCCTCTGTTTACATGTGGGAAATGTAAGGCACAGAGAGGCACCACACCTTGGCAAGGTGGCAGAGCCTATAGGTGAAGGAGGCCTGATGGGGACCCAGTCCTGTCCCTAATGGAAGCTCACCTGCCTCTGATGGCACTGTGAGTCAGGGCTCACCGTCTGCGTGGCACTGAGTCAGGGCGCGTCGTCTGCGTGGCACTGAGTCAGGACGCACCGTCTGCGTGGCACTGTGAGTCAGGGCGCATCATCTGCGTGGCACTGAGTCAGGACGCACCGTCTGCGTGGCACTGTGAGTCAGGGCGCATCGTCTGCGTGGCACTGTGAGTCAGGGCGCATCATCTGCGTGGCACTGAGTCAGGACGCACCGTCTGCGTGGCACTGTGAGTCAGGGCGCATTGTCTGCGTGGCACTGAGTCAGGGCGCATCGTCTGCGTGGCACTGTGAGTCAGGGCGCATCGTCTGCGTGGCACTGAGTCAGGGCGCATCGTCTGCGTGGCACTGTGAGTCGGGGCGCATTGTCTGCATCTGGGCAGCTGGACCTAAATGTTGACCCTGCGCTTTCTAATTGCATGAGCTGGACTCACTTCACCCTGATCTCAGTTTCCTGAATTGGACAAAGAAGAGAGGAACGATTTTAAACTCAAAACTTTCTGTGAGGACCGAGGTAATACATCTTTCTGGGACAAGCCTGGCATGTATTAAACCTCCCATGAAGAGAGCCATCATTATTAACATTTGCACCTTGTTGCAAACAAGAAAACAGAACCAGAGAGGTTGGCTCCCTTGCTCAAGGCCACAGAACTCATCAGTGATAGACAAAAGGTGGAAGGACACCTAGGTTGGCCTGTCTTTTCTTCTGTAATCCCTTTACCTAGCAAACCTCACCACTACACCTTCATCGAACTCCAGAGTGTGAATGCACAGCAAACTGCTTGGACAGTCCGTTTCTTCTCAGCGAGTGCCATCTCTGTGTGAGGCCAGCTCCCAGTGACACGGGACACTCTCGGATGTGCCTTCCCGAATCTGCAGATTATCAACAGAATTCAATCTAAATGTCAGATTGCATCCTGTCTGATATTTGGCCTTCCCCAAAGACGCATAAAACGAAAATATCTGTAGACTGATTTGCTATTTTCCAAAGGATTTTCCAGACTCTTTATTCTCTCTGGCCTTCAAAGTCCTGCATCAGCCCCTCTTACTTAAGGACATGGGCTATGGTTCAACACATGTGGTCTCCAGCCCACCTTCGCTGGACAGGGTCCCTCGGGCACTCTCTGTAACATGTGAATTCCCCAAAGGGTTAAAACTCAAGTGTGGAAAACTAAGGCTCTGAGGGGGTGTGTGCAGTTCATGAAGTGGGTGGCTGGTGGGAGCAAAGATACGGCCCCCAAACTCGGGATCACTACTCAAGGGACATAAGCCGAGCCCAAATTAAAGGAAGACCTGTTTTGCATTTTGAGGTTGTAAATTCATTTAACTCTTACCTTCCTACCTCTAAATGTGATACAGATTAAACTTGCAATTGTTTCAAATTAAACTCTAAATTGTTTCAAACATATATTTTCTAAATAACAAACCCTTAGTTACATGGAAAGCAAGAGGTGCTAAAAATCAAACTGACATCTGTGTGTATTTTTACTTTTGGGGGTTTATGTCCAAACAATAGCCATATTTTTCAACAAATTTAGAAGACACGATTTGGGTGAAAAGTATTCTAGTTTAAAGAATTGTATTCCTCTTGAATAAAATTTTAGTGATACCCTATTTTCATATAACTAATTGATAAATACCATGTTCTTATAAATTAAAATGAAAAACACTACTGTTAGTAAATCAGAGTAACTGATTTTGATAAGACATATTATATATGAATAGTCTGGGGGCTAGAACAGATCTATATAACATTCGCACTCAGAAATAAGGGCCATATAAAACAAAAGAGCCCCCCGTAAGCTCCGAAGCATGGTTTTTATCAGTATTGCTTGTCTCTGTTGTAGGAGGGAAATGTAACATGCATACAAATTGTATTGCATTACCTTAAAAACATTACTTGCTTTAAGAAAAGTCCAAATTAAAACAAAACAAAAATGAATAAACAGATAATTTTTCTCAGCCAGAGACTGATTCCATTCTATATTTATTAGTTGGCATGTGTTTTAACAAAGTATCTTAAATTACTAGCACTATTAAGATGTCCTGTTACATCCCTGTGACATAACTTTCAAGGACACAGCTGCATGAATATGAGGCTCTAATATTTTATGATTCAAGAATCATAAATACTTTTTTTTCTCTAAAAACAACCAAAAAATACAGACTTTTAAAAAGTCTAAAAACACTATAAGGGCATCAGTGGGATACAGTATTTACATAGAAAATCTTTCTGTGATGTCAACAATTAGTTCCTGATAAATCTGTGTTTTTTTTAAGTAATCTTTCTGTACCTAAAATAAGCTTAATTAGAACAAAAATAGAAGTCCTTCTTAAGCTGTGTACTTCGGGCATTTTGGATCCATTATCGTATGAAATACTTCTCTTTTTTTACATCTTTGGTAGTACAATCTATTAAAACGTTACTTTCATTGTCACGGGGGGGAGGGGAACTTTCTCCTTAATTTCAATGATCATTCTGTTAAAACTCAATGTTTTTCGGAGAAACGATAAGAATTTTTAAAAGCTCCACCTGGCTGGTTCCCATGGCTCAGGCACCTGTGTCTGTCTGTCTGTCTGGGATCTAGGGACACGGGAGCCGGAACAGAGCCCAGCAGGGCCGTCTGCCTCTTACGCACCAATTACAGCTGCGTGGCAAAGTTTCTGCTCTCAATTTTCTGCCTCATCTGGAGCCCAACATTTCCTATTTTACCAACTCAATGTAGAAGATTATTGAACCCAACCACAAGGCTTGATCATTTGACGTTTCTTAGAAACCCAAGCCCAGTCTTAAGAAAAATGTGAGCACCCGAAGGAAGGGAAGACTCAGATGGAGGGGTGAGCGGGAGCTCCCCATCCAGACCTCTAAAACGGTGGCAGTGTTTCATTCCACCACGAGTGAGGCGGGTCTCAGATCCCTGCAAACGTCCGCCCTGCCCGGCCTCTCATCGAGGAAGTTTCGACCTCTTGACAGGTGTCTGTACAAGGTCTGCCTCCCTGTTATGGTAAACTGGCCAAGCTTTTATCTGAAAACATAAGACCCTTCCTTACTTAAGCTATGGAGAAAATTCAAGATAGCACACAAGTGCAGAAAAAAGAAATAGTAATGACAGCATAACAGAGTCTGTGGCAAAATATTAATCTCTTTTTGGGTGTGTACACAGTTTCAATTGGGTGTTCATTCCCCTAACCCCACCCCGCCCCCAGGCTTAATTGTCCATCCTGAGCGAAGCGTCTGAAAGGAGAGGACAGATGCAGGTGACCTCTGGAGGTTCCTTTCAGCTTCTGGGGCTTAGAGCCTGGAGCTTAAATCATTTTGTTCTTGAGTGGATTTGCTCATTTCTTTATTAAATGTATGATATGGCAGAAGAGTTCGTGGTCCTGGGGTTTACTACTTCCTTTCCCCTTTAAGAAATACCCTTCATCCCCCTGGAGGGCAGGGTGACACCTCACAAAGCAGGGGTCCAACTGATTGTGATCGGATTTGAAATCGCATGTGTTGATCACTTGATAGTTAAGTTCCTTACAAACATGAGGTACCCAAAGAGGGCTAATGATTTGGTCTTTAAAAGAGAAGAATATTTTTAAATGATGTAGACCTACGTATCCTGACACAGATCTATGAGATATAATTGGGGGAAGGGGGGTGTAGAGCAACACAAACAATAGGATGCCACTGCGGGCGTTTGAAAGAGAAAGCAGCCCAGACCATCTGCTTCCTCGGGCACGTATCTGGGAAGGAAAGGCAGAGCAAAACAACTGTAAGGGCAGAGAGGCTACACCACGGGGAACAGCGGTGACCTCCAGGAAGGGTGTCACGGGAGAAGGGATGCGACTATTGACATGCTTGTATTCATAACAACAGACTCGCTTCATTCAGTACTTGTGTTCGTGAAAATAAGCCAACAGCAGGAGGTCAAACAAATTTCAGTTCACCAAGGGAGTTCAGATAGAGAAAATAAAGTTGAGCAGCTTATAAAAGCAAGGTGGAAACACACAGAATGCCTCTTAACATGAAATCGGAGCGACGTGGGAAGGGTCACGTCGGGGCACTTCTTCAACTGTGTGCCGCTGGAACGTGTCTGGAAGGTGATCTCAGCGAGCAGGAGTCACCCACACCTGCTCCGAATGTGGAAGCAGGGCCCTTCGGAAGAGTTATCCACTTTTAAAACAAATCTTAAAAAATATGTTTTTAACATGGAAGTCAATAAATGGGTATCTGTTTGCATGGCAAACATTATTTTGATAAATTTCCCTTTGGGGATGAATAGACAGGTAAAAGAGATATTTAGGTCATAAAAGGAAAATGCAATTTAGTTTTTAAAAATATTTCGATGCTAGTGATTTTTGTGGAAACTTGAAAATTATCTAAGTAGTTGATGAAAGTCTCCTCACTCGAATGTTTAACAAAATATTTATTAAAAAATTTTCATCTGGATAAAATATAATTTTTTCAACCAAGTTAACATTATCCCTTTTTCTGCACTATTTTGTTTAATTAACGTAATATTTTATTGTAAAACATTTTAGGGTCACTGTAGAAAATCAGAATGTACAGAAAGCAGAATAGAAAAAAATATTAAAATACTCATTTAACCAGCAATATTAATCTTGGGTTATATCTTTGCTGACCCTGTTATGCTTATATGTATCCATATTACAAAAAAAAAATACTTTTTGCAAAAACCTTTTAAACTTAATGTATTGGGACATTGTCCATGCTAATAAATCATTAAATATTTTTTCTTTTTAAAATTTTATTTTTCAATTGCAGTTTACCTTCAATATTATTTTGTATTAGTTTCCGGTGTATTGCATAGTGGTTAGACAATCATATACTTTATTTCAACTACCCACTTGGCACCATACATAGTCAAACATTTTAAAACTTGGGGACAAGGATGCCTCCTGTCCATTAATGTACGCTCATCAAGAATGCACTCAGTAAAAACCACTGATTGTTTTAGCAATCACATAATAATTTTGAATGTCCCTTTATAAAGCATTCACAAATAAATCACTTTGTTTGATCCCCCCAAAATCTGGTGAGGGATGAAACCAACACTAGTAACCTCCAGGGTTTATAGGTGAAACAGAGAGGTCGAGCCTGTCCACGGTCTCTCCAAGCTCCTGCTTAGCTAGTGAGTCAGGGAGGAGGCCTTGACCTCAGGTCTCCTGGCTGTAAACCCCCTGCCCCACCTGCCGGACTCATCTCCACGCCTCCTCCCTTGTTCCAAATGCAATCTCCTCAACACTGCCCAGCGCCCGCACTCCAGTCCTTCTCACCTCGTACCTCACTGTACTGTTTCTCCAAGCACATTTCTCAGCCTCTCGGTGTTTCCTGATTTCAGAGGCTCTGTGTTTCTTGCTGTCTTTTCGAGGGCAGCCACACTACGTGGGTTTGCAGCTATAGCCCAGCACCAAGCACAGCACCCAGTACGTAATAAGTGCTCAACACAGGCTTGCTGGGTGCCCATCACTCCTCAGCCTCCCTGGCTGGAGCATGTGTGGAGAAATGTGGAAGGAGATGGACTCGGACGGACGTGCACATCAGCTTAGGCTAAACTGAGTCAACAGACCCAGGTTCTTCCTCTAAACCGAATCAATGCATTGTTGCATTCTATTAAATTCCTAACTTCAAACTTTGGGGCAAATCAACAAAATAAGACTAAATAAAAAGCAGACACGGCAACTATTATTGGAGTTTAAAAGAAAAACCAAAATAATAAATTAGCAGCAATTGATTTTTTAAAAGTTCCGTTCGGTAAAGGGGAAAATTCAATCAATAGTTTTTTATCTAAATAATCAGATGATGGCATTTTTAATCACTTCCTAACCAGCTATTTCTATTTTTATAGAAAATATTGAGGTGCATCTTTGCAGTTCATTACTTACTTGCCCTGTTATGTAAAAAGGACCAATAGGAAAGCCCCCTAGTGGCCAGTCACGGATTACTTCTCTGCTTGCTGGTCACATCCAGAACCCTTAACTAAAACAGCCCTGCCCTCGGCTGCTTTGCTCTTCAAGCTCGGAAGAGCATTTTAAAAACCAGCTTTTCTCACAGATGGATGAATATTCTACATTTGAAATATTTATTCTCTTTTAGGAATTCTTCATCTTTTCTATGTGTACAAATATAAGAACTCCTATGTAAAGCTTAGGGAGAAAAAAAACAAAAACATATTTCTGCCTATCTCTTGACTACTAGTCTATTCGAAGGTTTTGTTTTTTCCTAACCATTTTCCTCTCCCCAGAAACAGTCACCCAAAGAACTTGTCATTATATATTACTACACATTTGACACCGCAATGTTTTTATTATCAATTTTCTCCAACTTGAATTTGCCTCAGTTAGTAGAATAGTAGCATAGTTTTGTAAGTTGATATATTTGAAAATGATTTCTTTTTGAAGCATAAGTTCATTTAAAAGAATAACTGATTTTATTTTCAAAAACATTATTTGAATAGTGTTGGAGTGAATGTGATATCACCATGAATTTTATCAATGACAAAAGTTATATCTCAGATCTTAAAAACAAAACTATAGTAACTATATATATATATGAAAACGGGCCCTTTTCACTTTGAAAAAAATGATGTTAAATTGTACACTTTTAAATATCTTTAATTGATATTTATTCTTCTAAGACTCATTCTCTTAAAAATAAACTATAATAGCTGAAACTTTTCCTGTGATAATAGAATATTACAGTTTCTGCATTACATGGAAACATTTTAATCATCCTTTTAAAGGAAGCAGTAAAGACAAAACATACAACTCAGTCGACTCTCTACCTCTACATGAGGTAATTCTTCTTTCAGGATCCGCATTTCATCCCCACACTAATCCAGGTCCACGGCATTTCAGTACATGTAAATGCAAATAAAAGACAGTGATGAAAAATAAGTGACTGATGAATTTTATTTTGGGAATCTGGTACTCTTCCATCAGTTTAGATAGTTTCTTTTCACTAATCTTTATTATCTCATTTCACTGTACTCTTTTCAATAGATGAGTGACTTTGATCATTTCTCAAAAATGAAAACACACGTCAGCCATTTATACCCATATTTTTCTGTCTTTTGTACAGAACTATGTAAAATAAAAGAAGACACGACTCTCTCTCTCTCTTTCTCTTTCTCTCTCTTTCCCCCCCTCTCTTTCTTTCCGAAACAAAGCTTGTGTTTCATTGCTAAATTTTTAAACATCATAATTTCTAGCAGCTTCTTCTTATGTTATCATTAGTGGAATAGGAAGCTAGCTCTGGCCGTGGAAATTATTGTGAGCAAGATTATCCATGTACACAAAAAACGGAGACTTCCCATTTAAGTATTTCAGTAATTTTCCAAGTTACGGAGGACATGATACACTTTATTTAAACAAATTTTTTTTTGCAATGGTAAGTGGGATTTTTGAGTAAATAATATTTTTTCTTTATTTTATGTCATTTTTCCCTTCACCATTTGTCCTCCATCTCGTCTTCCACCGCCCCCCCCCCCCACATTCATCACACTGCTGTCCGTGTCCATGAGTTCTTTCTTTCTCTCTCTCTTTCTTTTTTGATAGTATACACTTTAAATGGGGAAGATTTAGCAATCATTTGTGATTAAATTAAGCTAAGAACCAAAAACCTCTCCTTGAATGCTCCTTGAACTCAATGAGGTGGTTCCTCCATCTCCCTTTGTGCCTTTGTAGGAGATAACACATTGCAATGAAATGCTACTGCTTTATTTTAACAGCTTTACTTCGGGCTTTAGCTGTGGAGGAAGTGGAAAATTTTAAACACGGTAACCGAAGGGATTAAAGAGGTGGCGTCTCTGTGCTCCCTTTGTGTGGGACGACGGTCAGCTCGGGTCCCTGCGTCCCGACCAGCAGCAGCCCCCGGCGCACGCAGACAGCAGGCCTCGCCGTTGCTGCTGCACGCAGACACAATCACCCAGACGCAGGAGTGGAAAATGGGAGCCTCCAATCATAAGCTCATATAAGGCAATTTGAGCGTCAGAGCGGACTGCGTAAATATAGAAAGGATTTATTATGAAGCCTGTAACGACGCTGGCAGCCGCGCGCGCTGCCGGCCGCACTCGATCGCCAGGATCCAGAACTAGCACAAACATTGAAGCACTGTGTTCTCAGTGACAATAACGAGAGTGGCTTGACGATGGGCTGGCATGGCCACAAAAAACACATGCTGGCATGTTTCGGAACAAAAATGATAGATCTGCTGCTGGGAGTTTATAATTATTTAATCAAATCCAGACTGCAGGACCTGGAGGGACATCATGTGTCCTCCCAAGAGTGGAAAAAGGACAGAACCCAACCGTGGACAGACTCCACGGGGACCACGCGAGGCCGGGGGCTGTCCGGGTGTGTGCCTTCCCTGGGCAGCCAGGGCCCCGTCCCAGGTCACTTCCTCGGCCGTGTCATCCCCCTAATCTGCGTTGGGAGGAAGCGAGTTACCGGCCGTCCTCTGCTGATGGAAGTGGAATCAATTATATTTCCTTTCATGGAATGAATCTTATGTCCTGCTCTGAACAGGAAACCACTTATTTGATCCAACTCTTTCTCCAACACACACACACACACAGAGAACATGTGCCAGCTGCTTGCTTTATGTACAGTTTTAAATCCTAAACTCCACCTCCATTCAGCCCCCCACCACCCATGCTTGGAAAATAAGACCGTGGATGTGCAGTGGTCTCCGCAGGTCCCATGCACTGGATGTCGGGAGACCAGGGTCTGGGATGAACCTGGACTTTGCGCTTCAGATCAGCTTTTCATTGTATCACATCCTGATGAAAAAGCAATGGGAAAGAATGAGGCTGTCACAAGCAATGATGTGTGTTTTGGTGGAAAGAGAACAAATTATTGAATTAAATTAGCATTACATTTCATTCCTGGCCCCTAAGAGATTCGGGAATTTAAATAAGGTGCTCTCTTAGATTTAATTGTTCCATGTAAACTTTAAGTTTCTATTTTAGAGTCCTGAGAAATGGACTGATGATGTCAGAAAGGCATCGTTTTATGTTTTGTTTTGTTTTTTAAGCATATTGAGTTAAAACAAACTGGCATTAGGGAAAATGAGTTCAATGTGATCTTGATAGAACTTGTCAAAGTATTAATTCCTAAAGCTTTCTCCAACAGAAACCTTCCCTTCTGGATATCAGATTCTCCATTCTGCCCCCTACTCTCTTTTTCAATCTTTCTGTCCAGAAATGCTCCGGAGGGTGGACACTCTCAGCAGACAGATGGTACCTTGTCCCTTCCCTTCCCGTATTGGAATCCTATGCACAACGTTCAAATCAGGGCTACCATATAACTTTTTGAATTATCCAAAGAGATACTTTTTCTCTAAATACGATGTTTTCTTCTCTGTGAACTAACTGGAAAAGTTATGCAAGTGGCACATGAGCACATTCTTATTGTAAATAAAATGGAAAAAGAAGTGAGCGCCACCCCCGTCACAGCCCCCAACTCCAAACCCCACTCCCTAACCCCAGAGGTACCCATCCGTAATAGATTGGGCGTGTAAATATCCCTCCCCCATAAGCTCTTTGTAAGAACAAATTTCAGAAATAAAATATGGAAAATATTTAACCTTCTGCCACGATTATTAGGTTTTGATGTTTAAGAGGGAAAAATGCCCAAACACATAAAAGCGGAAAATCCCCAAACAATTCGGTAAGATATGCATTGTAGCTTTCTCTGTTCTAAAATGTCCTCCCAAGGCTTGACAGACGTACTTTCAAACACATGTAAAGCCATCTCTATTTAAAAAAAAATAAACTAAAACTGAGGTCAACTCCTTAAAAAAAAAAAAATACAGAATCTTTTATCAGTTTCCAAAGGGGGAAAAGAGTTAGAAGAAAAAAAAATTAAACCACATTTCAACCGCTCATATCTGATGTTCAACCAGTTTTGTCTTTTTCTTTTTGCACTGGCGTCATTCTTAAAAAGTTTTGTGTTTTGGGGCGTTTTTAACCCAGTCTCTTCCATATACATTTAAATGTACATTTAAAAAATTGCTGTTCGTTTTTAATTGGCATTTTAACAGGATAATCATCTTCTCTTTATTTTTTTATATAACTTGGGTCATCTTAAAATAGTTTATATAGAATCTATAATTAAAGAAAGATGTGGACTTATTTTTAAGGTTGCAGTCAACACTCCAATTTTGTTTTATGAATGAATTGAGAGGAATTCAACCTAGCAGAAGAGGTAGGGACGACGATGATGAACAGTCGGCTGATGTATAAAAAGATCAAGCAAAGACGATAATGAAATTATCCTGAGAATCGTGCGTCTCCCCTTTCCTGCCCTCTGAAGATGCTTGGGAATTTCCATGCTCATTTTGCAAGCGTGTTCCCTGACTAATAACTTATTGTTTACAGTTGCTGGCCTGCCCGGAGTTTCTTTAAGGGCATTAATTACCAAGGGTGCCATTTTCCATTGCCTGTCTGAGTAAGCGCAGGAACCGAAGGACATTTTAAGTGCACCTTTAGGCTATGCTTTGTCTTTACATGATGTTAACTTCAGAGAACAGAAGACAAAACCAAAGTGGAAAACCACCCAGCCATTTGCCCGGCACCATGTCGACAAGGGATCCAGGCAAAGGATTAAATGCTCACATTTAATTTGCTTTTTAACTGAGATCCTTATGCAGAGAGGGAGACAGGCAAGGAGTCTATAGCAAGATGACATGTGGCGATTCTACTTCAGAGGGTGCACTGGATGAGATGACATACACAGCGTGGGACAGAAGTAGGCTTACAGTTGTGAGTTTGTAAAACACAGAGTTTGTTCTTGTATTATTATTTATTAATTATTGTATTATTTTCCATAAGACGGTAAACCTACTTCTGCTCCACCCTGTATGGTCCCTGACTTTGAGGGATACATGGCCTGGTACAGAAGACTAGACCAACGGCATAAGATTAAAGGATAATTCTGATCAAGACGAGTAAAATTAAATGCATATTATAAAGTTCCAAAGGCGCTAGATGTTAAGAAGAAGGTCTATGTTGCTGGTTTTTTTCTGTGTGGCACTCTTTGTCTTTCTTTTGTAGGGAGATGGAATTAAGTGATAGTTCAGTGATCCACAGCTCAGCTGATATCTCCCCTCCCCCAGAATTCAAGTTTTCTTTAAATAGCTTCATTGAAATCAATCACCCAACAAGTATTCATTGAGCAGTTGCAATGTCCCAGCAATGCATTAGTGATGGGGTGACAACAGTCACTAGGACAGGTGATGTTTTAAGGAGAGCTGAGTGCTGCAAGGGAGTTTGGAAACAAGGAGAGGGTTAGAGATGGAGAGAGCTCGCTCATCAGGTGTGGGAGGCAGGAGGTGACAGAGGAGGTGACTTGGAGATGATAAGAGGTGCAGGGGAAGGGGAAGGGAGGACCCAAGTGGGGCTTGTGCAGAGGACGTCTGCTATCCACCTCAGTGGGAAGTGATATTGCGGCAGTGTTGTGAGTGCATTTCTTTGTCCCTTCTGGAATCCTGAATGCGAATGTCCCTTGCACGTGCATTCACGGGGTGGACGCAGACTCTCTGTGGGAGGGTTTTTTCCAGGACCAGTCGTTGCCATAACTCCAGCACAGACCCCTCGCTCTGGGTGGATCGATAGATGAGAAGGTTGTTTTATCCAGAGTGCAGTGAGAGTATGATTTACTGTTGTTAAATTTGCCAAAGCAAAGGAAAACACTTTTCTGGAGTCTTCTATTCCCAATACCGCAGGAAGTGCTTCATCATCTCTGTTTGGAGGAATAGCTCTTTCGGGCCTTGACCATGCGATGGTACCTGACAGAGCTTGGATTCCTGGAGATTTCAGAGGCCACAGGCCAGCGAGTGTGCCCGGCTCTCCCAGCGGCCCCAGCTTGTGAGGGCGAGCACACATCGGGGGTGTCAGTGGCTCCTTCAGAGCACTGGCTTTTTCCACACGTGGATTTTCAAAACAGATAAGGACCCTTTTTGTAAAAGTCTTCTTTATTCGAAATCTGGTAGTTCCATGTCCAGGGAGAGGACGTCTCTGCTGCTGATTCTCTAGCGTCTGAAGAGTTAAAGTGGCATTTACAGGCTCAAGTCAATCTCAAAACGTTAAAAATGAGCCGACATCATCTCTTTTCAGCGTCATTAATGCAAATAATTGAACTTTCTGTAAGTCTCTGTAAGCAAAAACTATATTTGGAAACAACTTATAATTTTCAAAGATGTAAAGATATAGAAGGTTACAGACACTAGAGAGAGTATAAATAAATTAAGTGACATGCTATTTAGCAAATGGCCAGTATGGAGACATTTGGGGATCATTTATTTGAACACTTTATAACTGAGTATTAAACTCCCTGTACTAAGATAACCATGCTGTACAGAGCAGCAGTTTCAAGTGAGGGGAAAGTATTAGTAATAAGAATGGCATAATAAATAATGAGAACAGCAACAACAGCTAGCCTTCACTGAGCATCAGTTAGGTGCCAAGCCCTCTCCTGTGTTTTATGTATACTCTATGTTACTTATTCCTTAAAAAGCCCTGGGAGGAGGTCCTGTTACAGTTCCATTTTAAAAATGAGGAAAGAGGCTCCTAGAGGTGAGGTAAGTAGGCCAAGGTCACACAGCTAGAAAGTATTGGCAGGGTTGCGATGTGAACTGATGTGGTCTCACTGGGTATAAACCAGGCTTTCAGCATTCAGCACAATATCACTGCCCTCATAGCTCCCGCAGGGTCAAAGGTCAACACTCTGATAATAATTAGCAATACAGCGTGGCCACAGTGCCTTTCTCATGCTGAACAGCAGTTATCCAGAAGTGCCCTCTCTACAGTAAAGAAAATTTTCTCTCATCATCTCAGAGATTCTGCCTAATGATGGTCGAACACTCAGAAACAGCTTTCAGGGACGACATGAATGATCTCCATATTCAACATGGATGATGTTCAGAAGAACATGGGAAGTAATTGAAATTTTTTTTCTTTATTGATTTTAGAGAGAGAAGAAGGGAGAGGGAGAGAAAGATAGAAACATCGATGAGAGAGAACATCGATCGGCCGCCTCCTGCATGCCCCCCACTGGGGATTGGGCCCACAACCTGGGCATGTGCCCCGACCGGGAACCAAACTGGCGACCTCTTGGTGCATGGGTCGGCGCTCAACCCTGAGCCACCCCGACCAGGCAGTAACTGAAGTCTGTGCAGGCAGAGAATGGACGGCATATGTGGATAATGTCTATGGAGCAGGGACAGGGCTTGATGCCCCCACAGATTTACTGTGAGCATTTCATGGGCCAGATTTGCTGGAAAGTGACCCAGACAGGGCTTTTTTCTATTTGCAGAGTCTATTGGAGAGGCCAGACAGACACATAAATAGACAGAATAGGAGACCAAATGTCAGTGCCCAAAAGTGACTAATTCTAAATGGGTGGCATGGGGAAAATATTCTGGAGAGGAGGGAATCTGAACTTGGCTTTGAAGAGGGAGTGGTGGTCCAAAAGGCACAAGGGACAGCATTCCTGGCGGCAGTGACCGAGATGAACACAAGCCCAGACATGGGAAGGTCACTGTACGTGTGGAGGTCTCTGTAGCTGCTCAAGCAGCAGGAGAAAAGATGAGAGTCGTGGAGGGATGGGGGAGGCGGAGAAAGGGGGGGGACTATACAGCCAGGGCCTTAAAAAACATGGGGATTTGGATTGTGTTTTCTAGGCAATGGGGAGTCATGGAACGCTTTGGAGCGGAGGAGTGTCTCATTCAGAACTGTGTTATTAAATGATTATTGTGCAGCTGGATTGGAAGAAAAACACTGGAGGAAAAGATACCCAATTGAAAGGCTACTTCAAAAGCCCAAGCAAGAGTTAAGGAGGGTTTGCCCAAGGTCAGGGGCAGGGTCCTGGAAGGAAGAGATGTGCAGGAATGAGTCCCTGTGGGACCTGAAGCTGACAGGAGGCAGGGGACAGTGGCAGCCACCTCTCATGTTCAAGGCCAGCAGGGCCTCTCTGTGTGTCTCAGACCCACCCTGTGTTTAGGTGGGCAGGAGGGCAGGGGCCTCGCTCTGGGGGAATGCATCAGCCAGCTTCTGCTCTGGGAAAACAGCGCCGACCTCCAGCATTTTTCTAGGGCCTTGACATTGACATGACCCTGACCGACATTTTCCTTTTCGGTCAGGCTTGTACTTTTCCACTTAAGTGAGATGCAAGTTCCGCGGGGATTCCAGGAAGCCTGAGAGGGTGACATCATCTCCCATCTTGTGATACAGCAGGCATGTTATAGCTCTGTTTTCAATCCTAGAGTCTGGAAGTTGGGAAGGACCTTAACCATCCCATCTGACTCCCCTTGGGCAAGAGAGAAAGGTATGCAAACAGATCATCAACCATACCAAGGGGCCTGTGAGGTGATGTGGACACACATGTTTGATCTGTGGGGGACCAAGACTTTATCCTCTGTCTGTCCAACGGCTTCCCCGAAACCACAGCTAGAACAAATAAGTAAGCCTGCGTTTATTGGGGTGTTTTGGCTCTGCACTGTCTCAGACCAGTAAAATGCTAAACTGCTATAGAAATAATACCTTGTCGTGTAAAGAATCCCCTGAGTTAATGCTTCCGTATTAGATTAGGCTAATGCTGCATTAGGCTAATACGATACTGTGCTAATCCGGAGAGTCAATGAACTTAGATATGCATATTAGTACTTAGTTGGATTAAAACAACCCACAGCCAAACACGCCACCAACCATGAGCCCGCTGTTTCCAACATCACTGTCGTTTATGGCAAATATCTCCTCCCAGTCTCCGTCTTCCTCATCAACTTTTATTGGCATAATCCCTTGGTGCCAGGCCTTCATGTTGTTGACTTAAACTAAGAACATTTTACCTATTCAAAATAACACAGTTTCCAGCAAGCTCGGATTACTCCGCTGCTCCAGAAGGAACACCTTCATTCCTGGGAGACAGCTGCAGCAGGCCACCGGTATGTGTGGTTGATCCCTTTCTTGCCCCATCCAGATGTTCTGCCTTGAAGAATGTCCCTGTGTCTGCAGCACATCAGCCTGATTCGGGAGCTCAGCGTGTGGAAGGACTCGAAAGGGCTCCTGTCACAGCGTCACCTTCACAATGAGCAGGCGAAGGGCTGGGAGGGGATGGAGTGGCTGAGGCTGTCTCCGTCCCCAGCGCAGATGTCAATACCCATCCAGGTGTTCCGCTCTAAGCCCTCCTCCATCCGTCCTGGGGTGAGGCTATTTGTAAGGACAAGGACATTATTCTGAAATCTGGCAGTCTTCATGTTAAGTGGATTCTTGCATGTCCGCGCCTGTGCTTATTCTTCAGTAGACTTCCGTGTGGTTGAAAGTGCATTCTGAGACGGGGAGGTTACTCAAGGAGGGCCGGGAAGGGAGAGTTCGGGCTTAGCTGTCTCTGGAATAAGGGAGTTCCTTGGGGGCCCTAGCAGCTGTCCCGGTGGAGAAGAGGTCTGAGGCTGGTTAGAATGGCCCCAGTAGCTGTGGTCACGCCCAGGAGTCACCTAGGTCAGTCCTGTCCCAAGCATGGTCTGTGGACTGGCTCAGTCAGCATCCACTAAAACTGTGTTAGAAATGGATTTCCTCCAGCTCCACGCAGACTCACTGAACCAATCTCCGGGCCTTGTTTCAGCAAATTCTCCAGCTGGGTTTCGCGCGTGCTGAAGCGCGAGAAGCGGCGGTCTAGGCTGTGGGGCTGCCATCCTCTCAGACGACGCTTACAACCAGCCTGACCCGGACTGTCATTCCCACCGTCACCTCTTTCACCCTCAACCTCGTGTTCTGGAAATTCAACCATAACGGAGCCCAAGTTCACAGCCTTTCTCAGCTCCTGAGAGTCTTACACAGTTGCTGGGATATTTTGAAATTCTTAGTATTAAATATAGGGCGGGAAACGTGATGTGGAATGAAGCATAGACACGCCTCATGTTCAAAGACCAATAACACCCACAAATGTGCTGGACAAGACAAATATTCAACCAATAATCTTTTCTATTTTTTTTTTTTCTTTATTGATTTTAGAGAGAGAGGAAGGGAGAAGGAGAGAGAGATAGAAACATCGATGAAAGAGAACATCCATTGGCCGTCTCTTCCATGCCCCCCACTGGGGATCTGGCCCACAACCTGGGCATGTGTCCTGACCGGGAATCGAACCGGCGACCTCTTGGTGCATGGGTCGACACTCAACCACTGAGCCACACCGGCCGGGCTAATCTTTTCTATTTTGATACGTTGTTTGAAAAACCTTTCCAAAGATCATCTCTTTTTCTTTGCTCAAATACTTAGCCGAATAAAGGGTAGAGCTGACATTTTATTCCTGTTTGATAAATAAGGAATCTGAAGCCCGGTAGACTATGCTCTGAGAAGAACACTTTAATCCGAGTCCAACTGTGCTTTCTCAGGTTTTTAGCACTCTCCGGTGGAGCACACCGCAGAGGTCGGCGGTCAGGAGGAAGAGCTGTGCGCTCGTTCAGATTAGTCTGTCCTCTGGCATTCCGTCCCTGGGAATTCTCAGCCTCCAGTGAAGGGGGAGGCTTGACTTCCACCCACGCAACAGCAACATTTGCTGGAGCTCTGCCACCCCAGGCACAGGACCATGGTCCGTGGAGGGCCCGACACCCAGAGCAAGGCCAATAGTGTTTTGATTTTAATGATTCCTAAGGTGTCCTAGTTAAAACGAGGCTGGGCAACCACTTAGCAGATGGTTAATACTTAGACTATTTAGTCATTCGAAACAATGCAATTAAGGATGAATCATGGCTCAGTAACCTAAACAAAAATCAAATTAACAAATGGGCGGCACTCCCTTTGGTCTGGGAGGCTGATTCAAGCCTCCCACCTCCAAGTTCCCTGAGCCTGTGTGCAGCCTGCAGAACATCCAGACTCCACATTTCTCCCCGTTTTAGCACAGACCCAGTTGTAGCCCATGGGCATACAGCTGACGAGAAGAGGGCATCCTGAAGGGGCTTGCCATGCAGGATCTCTGGGCATGACAGTTCAGGGTAGTGGGGAGGAGCGCAGACCTTAGGATCACACAGACTATAGTCTGAGTCTCGGTTCTAACATTTACTAGCCCAGTGACTATGGGCAAGCTATTTGATCAGCTTTCCTATTTAAAATATGGACAGAAGAAGAGTACCATATGTGCTTATATGTAATATATATGTGTGTATGTGTGTATCTATGTATGTGCATGTATATGTGTATATATGCAATACATGTATACCACATATACTTATACCTTTTCCAATGTAGATAATTATTAATTTATTTAGGTTTCTAATCAAGTCTATAATACTATTAAAGTAGCATAATTCATTACCAGACCATTTTCTACATTATGTCTTCATCTCTGATTTTCCTCTTGATAAAGACCTACGATGGTTAATACCTTTGAAACTCTAAATATTTTAATGGAATCATACACTTGGAGTGTGAAAGATTCTACCCAGGTTATTAGAAATGTGACCGTGGAAGTGTGGTGACTTGCCCAAGGTTGTGGCATTGGAGACAAAGGCACGAATGGGGTCTGTTCTTGTCTGGTGGTCAACTTCTTTTTGAGACAGAGAGAAGCCAGTTTTCCTCACCTGGAAAGTGAGATGTGTTCTCAACAACAGTACTGCTGAGTATAGTTATAATGTGAGCTATACAAGTAATTTTAAAGTCTCTAGTAGTCAGACTTTAAAAAGGAAAAAGAAACAGATGAATCAATTTCAATAAGAGATTCCATTTAACCCAATATACCCAAAATATTATCTCAACACGGAATCAACATGAAAATTTATTAATGAAAAAGTATACATTATTTATTTTGTACTATATCTTCGAAATCCAGGGTGTGTCTTATCCCTATAGCACATTTTAATTCAGATGCGAAATTGTCATCATTCATATTTGATCCATAGTTAGATTTCACAATGTTTATGGATGAAAAATAGATTTCCATACCAAATTATTTCGAACATACTTAACAGTTTTTCAGAATCTGAATGGAGTATTAGCCTTTGAGTGAAATTATCTAAGACTGAAATTCGCACTCCATTCATCAGTCGCACTAGCCGGACAGCCACGTTTACGTTCTCAGGGCTCACATGTGCCCAGTTAGCCGCCCTTTGGATCGCACAGCTCTAGGCTCTTCTAGCCCGAAAAGTCTAAGCCTCGGGAAACCTTGCTGCCATCTCTGTACAAAGATGATGTAGAAATGATGACAGAGTGGGCAGGTAGCTCGCCTGGAGAGATGACAGATTTGCAGTTGAGAGAATTGGCGTAGGTTCAAATGATCTTGCTTGAGTGAACTTGGACGGTGGCTTGACCTGCCTGAACTCCAGTTTGTCCACACCTGAAATGGGGATTTTAACACTTACTTCATAAAGTCATCAGGATGCTACAACGTGATGGCGATTGTAAAGCACTGACTGCAGGACAGGAAGAGCGAGTCCAGGATAAAATGTCGTCTCAAAGCTTCTGCACAAGTGGCCTCCAATTTCTGGCTATCTCCATTTGACAAATGTAAGCCTTTTACAAAGAGGTCTTCTCTGATGGTGGCAACACTGTGACTGCCTCACAACCCTCTCATCGTGCCTTTGGGACCCTTGAAAAATTCCACAGATACTCTGCGGTTGGAAGCAGTTGCCACGAGGTGATGTCACGAGGCAAAATGTTCCTTTTTGATGCCATGATTTTGCACATGCTGTTTCCTTTCTCTAGAAAGCCCTCTTTTCTGCCTGGTAAATTCTTCCTCATTTTTCAGAACCAACTTCAAGTGTCCCCTTGGGACTCGCGAACAGAATTATTCAGTGCTTCCCGGCATTCTCTGTTGTTTTACAGTGAAAATAATGACAGCTGAAAGGTGAGGTGGTGCCAGTACCTTCTTAGGTAAATTTGCAGGTGGGCTGCTATAGAATCAGACAATTCCCTTTAAGGAAAAATGCAATTTCCAAGAAGGTGGTGGTGGGAAGGGGGGGCATAGCAATAATAATAATAATAATAATAATGATAATTCTGTTTGGCACTTTATATGGATTATTTGATCTAATCCTAAGAACAACTCTGTGAGAGAGGTACTGTGAGTTCCCTTCAGAAATGAGGAAACTTGGCTGAGTCAACTGGATTTTACAGCCCTCCTCTTAGCCATCATGCAGCACAGACTTGCCATTTTGGAGAATGTGGCAGACATTACTACTGCCTTCCCCAAACCCACTCTCCTTTTCTCCTTACCAGGAGAACCCCAGATTTGTTTGAGGTAGTGTACCCAGTTAAAAACACTCATTTCTCCAAACTCCCTTGCAGCTAAGGGTAGCCACATACATTAGGCTCCTGGGACAAACTCTGGCAGGGCCTTTGCTCCTTGCCTCTTCTTCCTTTCTGTATCCTGAAATTTGCATTTGATGCCTGGAGGCACAGCAGCCATCTTGTGACTATGAAGCTAAGAGCCACATTCTAAGGATCACAGAACAGGAAGCTAGAGGAGCCAAGATCTTTGAAACTTTGACCAGCTACACTCCCCTTGGGTTGCTGCATCCAGATTTTCCATTAGGTTATCAACAGCTAAATCTCTATTTGATTCAGCCACTATAGCCAGATTTCAGCTACAGGCAGCCAAATGCAATCGTAGTAAATGGAGGAAAGGTAGAGCCAGCCAAGAAACCCAGCAAGCTGCATTTGATTCTTTCCTCTTCGTAAACTGTTACTTGTCAGAACCTCTTTTAATTTGGCATTTGCTACCGGACCTATTTTTATCACTTCAACTGATTGGACAAGTTTCCTATCCTTCTTCCAAAAACTAGTTTTGTCACCTCTGTGACATTTTTCAGGAAGGGATATTTTTTGGCTGACTGGGATCATTCTTTCTGTTTTATCTTCAGAGTTTACCCAAAAAAGCACAGGGATTCATCATGTAAAACCAAAAATTACTCGATCACAATAACAAGGATCACTGCCTCCCCTTCAGGACAAAAGTCAAGTGGCATGGAAACCTGGAGGGAGTTTCCAAAAGCAATCCAATAAGCAACTAAAAGTGAAGTCCTAAAGCAGGGGTTGTCAAAGTACAACCGGCAGGCAAAAACCTGCTTTTGTAAATAAAGTTTTATTTAAACACAGACATGCCCATTTGTTTATATGTTGTCTTCTGGCAACAAAGGCAAAACTGCGTGGTTTCAGCAGAGACTGCATGGCCTGTGAGGCAGGAAATATTTACTATCTAGACCTCCACAGGAACACGTGCTGACTTCTCTCTTTGGAAGAAAGACATAACAGAGACCGAACAACAGTAAGAAGAAACAACAGCTCCAGCTTCCTTTTATCCTGCCAAGAATAGTGCCAATGAGATCCTTGCTCTAATTCTAAAAGGTGCATTGAACTTTCCATTTTGTGTGTGAGGAGCTGAGGTTGGTTAAAAGTTTAAATAGCTGCTGAGGTCACATCTCATGATTGATGAAGCCCGGATTTTAACCCAATTCTGCCTGGATTTGAAAACCACTATTTTAATCATTAATCATTAACCATCACATTATATTCCTCCTTTTCTGCTGAATTCAATCCCTGTGGTAAATACTGAAGAGGAATGCAGAGAGCATTTTAAATTTTAAAGAAATGACTCTGTGGCAGAAGAATATCCACTTAGCTCAGAAAGGTCCAGAACATGGAGGTGAGGACATATGCCCCCAAGATAAGCAGAAGAAAAAGGGATAAGGGACCCATAAAAGGTGGATTAAAGTGCCAGCGAGAATGGAGGGATGTTATTTCTCTGCTCAGACTGGGTTCGCATGGGCGCCAGTCTATGTAGAGGCCTACTCAAATAGCTCGCCTTTCATCAGTCAATGCTACGTCTGAAAAACCACTATGAGTCCTCAACTGAAAGAGGAACCATCATCAAATGAGTGTGCAAACATGGTGGGAGTGTCTGAGGGTCTGAGTCACAGGACCTAGTCCTCACTCCACAACCTAGCTCTGGGAAGGTCATCAGTGACTCTGATAGGCAAGAGACATGACTTCGTGCTCGAAAAATAGAGAAGTAGATGACAGATGTTAAGATGGAGGATCTGTGTTGAGGCCTGGGGATGTGCAGCCTATGGATAGCCTGGACAAGTCATACCACAGGAGAACATATGTGGAAAGAGCTGGGTGTGTTGGAAGATTCAATGTAAGTCTAATGTGCAGCCACTACAAAACCTAATTTGGTCTTTAGTTACATAAACAGAGAAATGATATGCATGGAATGGGAGGTGATAGCTCCATGTAACCTACCCCAGGTAGAGTACACCAGCGTCTGAGCAAGTGGAGGTAGAGATGGCAGGGGTCTGGAGACCAACAGCTATACACCCATTCAAAAATTTTGAGAGCCTTCCATGTGCAATGCACAGTGGTCTTATTGACTATACAATGGATTTTGAGCAGGGGATAACAGCATTAAGCCAAGATGACACAAATAGAATTAGTAAGCATGGGGTGTAACATGAGGGAAAAGGACAAAATGATGATGTAGACTATAACAGGACCCTTAAGTTAGATTGGTTCTCTAAGAAAGTGACATTTCAACTGAGACCTAGGAGGTCAATGAAAGACGGCCTCTCAACACACGATGGAAGAGCATTCTGGGCAGAGGGAACAGCAAGAGCAAAGGCCTGGAGGTGGGAAAGAGCCATTTGAGGAACTGGGAGGCAAGTGTAGTTGGAGCCTCTCGAAAGAAATGGATTAATTTTCAGGTAGGGAAGAGGAAGATGCCTCAGGGCATTGAAGCCATTTTCAGGAGTTGGATTTCAATCCAAGTTCAATGAAGAGCCATTGAAGGGTTCTAAGCAGGGACAGAGTAGGTTCCTTTTGTATTTTCAGGTTTGGCTATTTGAGGGATTAGAGGAGGCACAAGACCAGAAGAGGAAAGGTCAGCTATGAGGCTACTGCAATAGTCCAGCCTAAAGAGGATGATGCTGTTGAAGAATGGCTGGAAGACCTAGGACTTGAAACCTGGAGAAATAAGTCTTAGTGAGAAATATAGTCCTTATCTTCAGATCTCCAAATAGCTTGGATGTGAAAGGGGGAATTCGGGTCCCTCGGTGTTGCTAAGGAAAGAATAATGAGCCATGGCAGAATGGTACTGAGGAGGAAGTTTCTACTCAGCACAGAGAACGTCCAATCAGGCAATAGCCTGGATGCTGCTTTTCAAAGCATATTGTAGAGCAGGGCTTCTGAAATCTTGTTCTGTGGTCTTTTAGATCCAAAAAATTCTCCATGAGAAAACAGTTCTATGGTTAACTAAACTAGACATGCCATGTACCCTGGACCCTCAGAGAGTTACCTCGTATGCGAACATGCCATTAATAGCACTGAGAAGTCCTGCTGCTAAGAACCTGATTTAGCAGAATTAAAACCACCATTTTCCCAAACTTTTCTGGCCCTGGAAATCTATTTATGTGCAACTGCTTAATATTCTGTTCAACTAGTGGTCCATGAACACTGGTGCAGAGAATTTGTACACAAGTTCAAGGGTGAATCCTGAAGTTTCTTCCAAGTCTATAATCTGTCTCTCTGTGTTAGACTTTACTTTATTCTCACTGTTCCCATTCGTAAGGCAGATATTTTTGATGGGACAGGGTTTCCAGTGTTGAGGACACTGGTGCATGTAAGTAGTGTTATGAGATAAATGTGTGATCCCTGGATGTCATTGACCCTCCCATTTACTAAAGAGTCATCACTTTAACCTCTGTGCATGTCAGTTTCCTCATCTGCAAAATGAGAAAAATACTAGTACCAACCACAAACGCTGCAAGAAGAATGAAATAAAATACCATACATAAAGGGCAGCAGGCACTCCGTAAAAGGAAGCACGGGATCCGTCAGCAGTGATCCTGGAGGTTACCATCAACCGATGAACCAGGCCCGAGGTCCTCAAATTTCAGCCCGCATCTGCGTCAGCATTACCTGGAAGACTTGTTGCCACACAGATTTCGGGGCCCTACCCCAGCGCATCGGACTCGGAAGGTCTGAGGTAGGGCCTGAGAATTCTGACAGAGTCCCAAATGATTTCCATACTGCTGGTCCAGGGATCACACTTTGAGAACCACTGAACTAGGTCGGTGTTCCAAGTACCCCCAATTTCCTCTCTATTCTGGCAGACAGGATTGGCTTCCTCTGTAGGGTGTTAATGAGACAAGCCCAGGATGACCGTATTCTTTTGCAATTTCCTTACTGGGGCCAAAACTTGGCTCTGAAATGGAGCCCCTCTCCCACCCCACACGTGCATCCGAGAGAGGGCAGGGGGACAGGAGGCACCAGAGTAGAAACACATCTGGGAGTGGGAACCACAGTAGCCCACACATCTTGAGTGTCCTTTGGTATAGATGCTCTGATTCAAGGACCATCTCCCATGTATCCTCCAGGCCTGGCTTGGCTCCTGGAGAAACAATTACATTTTGCTTCCATTTCAATCATTTTTCACCCAGTTCGGAGCCCCTCTGGAAGACGTTTCTCCTTACTGGAAGCTCCTAAAAACCAAGTCCATTTCTTTGGCTTTTCTTCATTGTCCTCAGGAGCTTATACATTGATTTAAAAATAAATACCCACACTTTATCCTCATATTCAAAGTGTTTTTGCAAGTTCTGACATTTTTCCTGGTACCATGTTGCAGACACAGGACAAGTAGGAGATGGTCTGACGGGAGGCAATATTTATGGACTATGATATTTTACAGACAGCTGGCATTTCTATAAACAAGGGAACTTGGATTTTTAATAAGGTAATCTCTTCAAGTTTGGCATTCATATAGAAAACATGCCTATTGTGTTTTTCTTGCATGTAGGAAATCTTGTTGAAAGGACTTGGCACTCAGACAGTACTTTTGTAAACAGTGATTTCGGTCTATGGTGAATTCTAATGTAGACATACGTGATATTGCAATATTTAATAACTCCCCCTGGTTTATTTTCATTTAAGGAGTGATATGAGGGAACGTCATCTTTATGACATTAAATCACCTTGAAGGACTTCGCTGTGACAGTTGAGCCCGGAAGGGTAGAGGGACAATGTGCAATGCCCAGAGCAGATGACTGATAGCCGGCTTCTCAATGTGAGCATGGCCTTCACCCAGCCCCGCACACCCATCCTTCACCTCGAACCTGCCCCAGTGGTTTTCCTGTCATTACACACACACACACACACACACACACACACACACACACACACGCTAATACTTTCCTTTTAAATAAACATTGATTTTCTTGGAGATCTAATATAAGTGGCCCCTACTCCTAAGACTATAAGTACAAGAGTTAGAAGGCTATCTTGTTCAGAGCCCCCCAGAAAATCACATACAAACAATCTCTCTCAGAAAATGTGATTTTTTTCTTTGTCTTATTCCCCTAATCATAGAAAATTCAGATAAACACCAGTATATGATAGATATGTCATAAGATTTTGTTATAATATGCAAATAGTCTTGATTTAAAATAAGAATAATATTAGTGTTCATTTGCTGAGCACTTATTATATGCCAGGAACTGGGCTCATCATTTAACATATTTAATTTAATCTTTACATCAGTTCTAAAGGCATTGTATTATTATCTGCATTTTAATTTCAGGAAAATATCGGATTAGAGAATTTAAATGACTTACCCAGGAATACACAGTGAGTAAGTGGGAAATCTGTAATTCAGACCTAGTACTGTCTCACCCCAAAGACTGTGCTGTTGACCACCATGAGGTATTGTAAATTACACCTATGAAGTTAGTATCATTAGCATTTCCTTTCACATATAAGGAGACTGCGCTTTAAGAGGGTCAACTGTCCTACCCAAGGTCATACAGCTTAGCACAACCAAGAACTGAACCAAGGTCTGTGTTAGATTACAGCATCTTCATTGACCATTATAACATACTTCTACCCAAATTACAGTTAAAATACTTCATAGAATTATGTTTCTATTTTTCTTGTTTTTATTTCTTGTAGCCATAAAAAAAATCTTCAATAATAAAAAATATATATTTTTCTTAAATATTTACCACAAGAGATGACAGAAAGGCACACATTCTTAAGTTTCAGACCCTGATCTCAAAGCCAACCATCACTTCCTACCAATTGTATAAAGCTTGGGCAAGTTGTTTAGACTTTCTATCTTCATTTCCTCAGCTGTGAAATGAGTGGGGGTCATGGTAGGGATTGCTCAAAGAGAATACCTTCCTACCTTTCTAGGCAACATCTTGAGACAATAAAATGAGATGTTTGTGATGTGCCCGGCACACAATAGAAACCCAGAAGATGTTAACTTCTTTCCTTTGCAATTCCATTTGGTTTCTCAATATGTCCTCACCATCTTCTCATATGCTGCTAAATCATGGATGCTGCTAAATCATGGCTAGAGTTTTTCATAAATGGTCCCCGCCCCCTTTAGAAACAGCTCCTTTTCCAAGTTCTGAAGTTCCCAGGAGATACACAATCCTGTAGCCAAGCTCACTCGTTAAGACTCATCCACGTGAGTCATGGATTTTCTCTCTAGGACCCGAACATGGTGAGTTCATTTCAACATCTTCTTAATCCCACATCACTAACAACAGTAGAATAAAATTAAAAAAAAAAAAAAAAAAACACCCACGTGTGATGGAAGACCACAAATCTATTTACCTGTTTGAATCAGGAAAGCACCTACCCTATTGGCTCTGTCATTAAACTTCTGGGAAAACACTTTCCACACCTGGAAATATAAACTGGAAATCTCATCATAAAAGAGTTCCCAATAAATCCCAGGCTTCACTACATTGTGATCCTCCAAAATTTCTGACCTTGCTTTGTTTTGGTTTGGACTAGAGTCAAATGCATCTCTTAAGTGAGAAATCATTTTCAGGAGGATTAAATTGTGGGGCCATTTATCTTGATTGCCACTGGATCCTTTTCATTCTGCTCAGCCTCTATTTCTAGCATTTAAAAAAAAAAATTAATGCTTAATTGACTTGAGGCCAAGTTGGTTGACTGTAGGGGGAAAAAGTATATGAAATAAGAGGTTACAGTCAGTGAGAGCTTAAAAAGAGTGTAGAAACTGAAAAAAAAAAAGGCCTGGAAATTATACTTGTCTACATATATATTTTTAAAGACAGGATTGAATACATTTTCCAGGATCTTGAGTTTAATTAAAGTCAAAGGAACATCTCAAAGGCGAGTGAAAAAAAACAGCAGGCAAGACATTGAGGTGGCTAGGATAAGAAACTGTGTAGAATGTCATGAAAAGACAAAACCAAGAGCAAAGAAAGGAAAGGAAAAAAGATGGGAGGGGAGAGAAGGAGGAAGGCAGGAAGGACAGGGGGGAGGGGCCTGGTGGGGGAGGGAAAGGCAGAGAATGGAGGGAACTTGGATTCGCCAAGCCCAACCAGATGAAGTCAACTTGTTTTCCATCAGCAGTATTCACAGCTCTCCTTTAGGTGCTGGTACTCTCCTTAATCTCCAGATGGGTCACAGAAGCTAGGTTAGCTGTCTCATCTAAGGACACACACTGACAAACAGCAGAACTGAGACCCAACCATTTCAGATTTCAAAGCCCGTGATCTTTGTAATCTGTCCCCCTGCCTTGGCTTATCATTTATGCATTTCAATTTTTAGTGGTAGACAAAGGGGTTAAAAATAGCTTTATTGCTATTTCTCCCTATAAGGGCAAGGCATGTTCCCTGTAGCAAAGTTAAAGAACACATATGTTGGTGCAATAATAACAATAGAGCTGACATGAGTGGCGCTCTCACTGAGTGCCAGGGCTGGGCCACATGCCTTGAGGACTTATCTCATTTTCTCTTTGCAGCTCCATGGCGTAGGGGCAATCATTTGGGGCCTTTTTTTCACACCGGAGGACACTGAGGCTCACCCAGGCTAAGTGACATGCCCCAGGCCATGCAGCTGGAGGAGGGCAGCTGGGAGAGGAAGCCCCGGGTGTGACTTGGGTGTGACTTCGAAGCCTGCCTAAATCACTGTGCCATCTCAGGCGGCCCTACCCGGATGTCACTAAAAGAACATTTCTGACAGTGATTTGTCAGTAGATATGCTTTGTCAATTATCTTGATCCACCTTTTTTTCCGATTTTTACTTTTGCCCTCAACAGTATCTGTGAAACCAGGCTTTTAATGTGCTAGTTTCAGATTTTCTAATATACATGAAACTAAACACATTAAAATAAATGAAAAAAGGTAAAATAAAATAAAATAAAATGAAAAGTAAAAATATTAATCTACAGACCACCTACAGCCCACTTTTATGCTCTGCCAGTGGTAAGAATGTTTTCCTCCATCACCACTCAGAAATACCCTCTGTTGCCCCCCAGTGTGGCTCAGCGGTTGAGCATCAACCAACGCAACAGTACATTGCCGGTTCGATTCCTGGTCAGGGCACATGCCCAGGTTGTGGGCCAAATCTCCAGTGTTGGGTCATGCAGGAGGTGGCCGATCGATGTTCTCTCTCATCGATGTTTCTATCTCTCTCCCTCTCCCTATGAAATCAGTAAAGAAAAAAAAAATTTTTTTAAAGAAATACCGTCTGTTAATGAGGTAGGAAAAGGCTGGATCATACCCAGCACCTCTGAATGGGGAGGGAAGAGGCAGGACCGGGACCCAGAGCTCAAGGCTCCCACTGCGGACTTGACCTCTGTAGCTCAGCCTCTCTCTTGTGCCCCTTCTCTGTTCCCCAGAACCCCAGGAATGCAGCTGCGGAAAGCTTCAACATAGAGCTGACCCCGTCTTCACTTCAGATGTTGGTCTTTCGTTCATCATGGATGTTTTTGCATTAATCTTGATTCTTTAAAAATGTTGCATTAGCATGTTATGTATTTTGGTTACTGAGTTTATTCAAATGTTTTCATATATAATACTCATATACAGGGTGTCAAAAATGTATACAGGGTGTCTGTAGATTCTATTAAGAAACGTATTTTAATAAACACTGACTTTACAATTATTCAAAGTTGTGTATACATTTTTGGGGGATACCCTATATGTCTGTATACCAACATAGTCAGAAATATAATTTTTAATACTTTTAGTGGTGAAAGGGGCCCACGAATATCTTAACACAGTCCCTATAAAGCTCATTACTTCCTACCCACCAGCCCTGCTTCTCCCTCAGGATCCTGGGGCCCCATGAGAGACCGAAACTGTACCACAGAGCATGTCCAGACACAGCTTAAAAGCTTTATCTCAGTGCATAATTCTTCTGAGAAATTTCATTACATATATATATATATATTTATATATGTATATATTTCCATTTACTTAGTGGTGCTTATTACCCCTTTTGCAGCCCCGCTGGTGTGGCTCAGTGGTTGAACGTTGACCCATGCACCAAGAGGTCACCAGTTCAATTCCCAGTCAGGGCACATGCCCAGGTTGTGGGCCAAATCCCCAGTAAGGGGCATGCAGGAGGCGGCCAATCGATGTTCTCTCTCATAGATGTTCTATCTCTCTCTCCCTCTCCCTTCCTCTCTCTCTAAAATCAATAAAGAAAAAAAATAAATAACCCCTCTTGCATATCTGCTCAGCTTCTCTCTCTGGGTCACTTTGGCCTCCAACCTTTTATCCCTGATAAATTAACCAGTATAATCAAACTCTATAGCCTAAGTATTATTGGTTGCTGCTTTATTTTTTAGACGGGGAGGGGGGCCTTCCTACAAACCAGATGTGGCTGTCTCCAGTTTCAGCTCTTAATGTACAATAAGTTGCAGGTTTCTTATAGTTCCTCGGGGGTAAATCGCAAACAAGAATTAGCACATCACCAGCCCAACTTCCTCTTCCCGGCGTGTCTGTTTCAAGTTAAAGTGAACGACGGACTCAAATATCAAAGGCGTATTGCCCCTAGATTAGCCAATCAGCTCTAAATACAGCTGGAAACAAGAGCAGGGGATAATGTTTTCCAATCAGCGGACAACCCTTTGAAAGTTTAATTATAAATGGTAACCGTTTATTTCAAGCTAAATGAATTTTGCCACTTCTCCGTTGGCCATACACATTGCATGTCACCCCCGCCTAATCGCTGTCTCTTACTGCCTGCAGTAGGAGGAGCAAGAATTACGTGGACCCCCGTCCTGGAACGTCTTTTCTGTTACTATATCATTCTTTGAAGGGACTAGCCAATGCCTACTATATAGTTGTTTGAAGAAATTTATTTTCTGAGCAGCTCTTTGACAAAGAAGTCAATTTGAGTTGACCTGACAAGGCAAATTAGAATCAGTGCCCTTGGAATTGGCAATCCCATTATCCATCAGTGAGGGCTGCTTCCCAGGTCAGGAGAAGGAAGGGGTGGTCAGTTGAGATTGGTCCCAGGTGTCAGGTCTGGGGAGAAACAAGTATGTTATCTGTTCCTGTCAAGGAGATGGTGGCCTCCATCTCAGGGGTCACTGTGGAGATAACTGCAATGAATCATTTGCAAGGCAAAACCCTAGGAGCTTCCGACTGGGCACGATGCAACTTTCCTCACCCATATGGAACCCCTCCCCGAATTTACACGTCACCACTGCTCAGGTAGGAAGATACAATGGACAGGTGTGGCTTTGTCCTGCCTCGCTCCATACACGTGTTTCTCCTTTATTCCTACAGGATGACGTATCGAGACTGGCCAGCCTGCGTCAAGAGCCATCCTTCAGGTGAACTTCTCAGTGGGATTCAAGGTGTGGCATGCTCATCAATTTGCAAGATTCCCATGTTCTTTGGAATCAAGCCCAGAAATCACATCTGGTGTAGAGCTAGTGAAGAAATGCAGCCCAGCCTTTGAAAACAGACAGATCTACCATTTAACCAGGTAGCTGACCTCATGCAAACCATTGAAACTCTCTGAGCCTCAATAGTCCTATTTGTAAAATGGGGACAACATCTGTCCTGCAATTGCTGTCTTCCATGAGTTTACAAAATGGTCTGACTGAGACCGTCTCCAGGAGGTACCCTCTGTCAGGTAGTGTCACTGTGTTTTCCTCTCCCTATTGTCCCTGCCAAGTGCGCCCTTACTACCAGGTCACCAGGGTCCAGGCCAGAGAGGCTATCCCTGATGTTCCTGCTGCCATCACTCCCTGGGTGACTCCGTGGTGCTGGGTTCTGGAGGCAGTGTGGAGAACGGACTCTCCCCAGCTGCCTGGGCCTCAGATTCCATTCTTATTTCCTAAAACAGTTCAGCAAACTCCAAAGCATCAGCAGCATTCAGCAATAATCCCGCCTCCGTGAATTCACATCCTCCAGAAAACACCATCTGTCAAATGTGAATTAACAGCTCTGACAGAGACTGAAAACTTCTCGGAACTGAAGGCCACTTCTCTCCACACCCACCAACACCCCCCACCCCTGCATCTCCACAGTTTCGGAGACCTGAGGGCTCAGTCTCAGCCAGGTCACACATGGAATTGCAGTCAACTCTTCATTAATCAACACCAACCCCAAGTGTAGACTCTACCAGCAGCCAGTGACCACATGCTTGGAAGGCAGGGGACAGATGACATATGGCTTTGCAGAGGTCAAAGGGCCTCCAAGAAAAGATGTGGGTATGATTTGTTCAAAAGCATATAAATCAGCCTCTTCTCCCCCTCCCTTTCTTATATGACATGTGACATATAGAACTTTCTAACAATAAAGACAAATTATCCTGATAACAAGGTCAAGGTAGAGCATTTATTATGTTATATCTCAGCTTGGCTTTATAAGAACATTCGGATATTGAGTCAACAAATAATGTAAATTAAATTATATATTAGTATGTTATATGCACATATATAGTAATTAAACATCAAACTTTAGACCAATTTAAATAATGAAGTATTTGTTTATGGATTGGGGTCAAAGGTAGATGCTTTGCAGAAACTATATAGCTTTTATAAACAAAATGTTGATTAGAAATAATAACACATGAATGTGTTGAAGCTCTTGTATTGATTTTCCTAGCCCTTCACAGCTCAATCTTACTTGCATGTACCCAACATGTCGTGCTGTGGCTGAGAGACCACATGCCAGAGCTCACAGGCACTACTCTCATGCCAGAGGAGCTGTGTGCTCATATATGTAAAGGCAGGAAACTCAAAGATGCCAGTGACCCATAAATGACCAGTTGCCTAGGAGCAAAATGTCAATAAAACCTTGCCTGCAATGAGTCTCGCAGTTATAACAAAGTGAGTTTGAAATGGTCAGGAAGTGGTGTGAAGCCCATGGCTCTGTGACCAGGCTAACTGCAGGAGGCAGCAGGCCAGGGACCCCAGGAAGGCACGGCATGTGTTATGCAGTCTGCTCCTTGCATCCCAGGTAGCTGATCTAAATAAATGTTCTGAAGGTTCTCCACTCCCATGGTGCGTCTCAGGCAGCAATGTTTCACCAAAGCACAGTTTTTAAATAAATCATTGCATTTTTTTCTTAATTTTACTGGTCTTTCGTTTCCCTGGTTAAACTAGTATTTCTTCTCTATTTCTTGTATTTCATCTCTATTAAGGATGGTACGACTGCTTCATCATTCCAAATCAATGAAATTGAATTGTGTCTATTTCCTTAATTCCCTTAATATAAATGGGTACAACTGAATCGTATGGGGAGGTGGTTTTATCCAGAATGGCCCCAGTGCTGGGTGACTGAGGGGTTAAGACTCTGAGAACCCGGTCAGCGAGTCTTACCAGGTCTGCTGGGCAGGGGAGGCTGAAGGTGCCTGGGGAGGGGACCACATACAGCAATCTGGGTGAAACTAGACGTCTTAACTAACCAATTAAGTTCAGGAAAATTATTTAGTAAAACAAAACCAAACAAAATTTAGTTAAATTCTATTTAATGAGAAATGGCTATTTTTACTTTTTTTTTTTAACTTTTTATTTTGAAACAATTGTAGATTCACACGTAGTTAAAAGAAATATTACAGAGATTCCTCGTACCCTTTGCCCAGTTTCCCCCAATGATAACATCTTGCAAAATGACAGACCAATATCACAACTAGGGTATTGACAATGATACTGTCAAGATGTAAAACATGTACATACTACACACCCATTTTGGTGGCTTGGATTTTTTTCATGCAGCTGCATTCTCTGGAGATTCATTCAAGTTGTAGTGTGTGTCAATAGTACATTGCTTTTATTGCTGAGTTGTAGTCCTCATTTTGGATATACCACAATTTGTAATCTGCGGGGATGTCTGGGTCATTTCTGGTTTTTGGCTATTATGAATAAAGCCACTATGAACATTTATGCACAGGTTTTTGTGTCAACATAAATTTTGATTTATCTGGGATAAATGCCCAGGTGAGCAATTGCTGGGTTCATGGCAGTTGCATGTTTAGTTTTTTAAGAAACTGCCAAACTGTTTTCCAGAGTAGCTGCACCATTTTATATTCCCACTAGCAATGTATGGGTGGTCCAATTTCTCTACATCCTTAGCCACATTTGGTCTGTTACTATTTTTTATTTTACTAATTCTGATAGGTGTGTCATAATATTTTATTGATGCTAATGATGTTGAACATCTTTTCATGTGTTTAAGTGCCATGTGTACATCTGTCTAATAAAATATCTTTGCCCATTTTCTAATTGGATTATTTGTTTGTTTTTGAGTTTTTAAAATATATTCTAAACAGTAGTCCTGTGTTGGATATGTGAATTGCAAATATTTTCTCCAAGTCTGTAGTTTGCCGTTTCATCCTCCTAACAGGGTCTTTTGCAGAAGGAAAGTTTTTTCATTTTGATGAAGCCAAAATTATCAGTCAAGTTTTTTGTTTGTTTTTTTCCCCATGGATATCCAATTATTGCTCCAGCACCATTGAAAAGGCTACCCCTCCACCATTAAAATATTTTGCACATTTCTCAAAAATTAGTCTATTTCTGGTTTCTCTGTTTCATTGATCTATACATATATCTCTCCACTAATGCCACCTGGCCTTGATTATTATATCTATATAATGTCTAGAAATTGTGTGGATTGATTCCTCCCGTGTTATTCTGGTTCAGAATTGTTCTGGCTATTTTAACTCCTTGTTCTTTCCATGCAAATGTTAGAGTAATCTTGTCTATACCTATAAAAAATCTGACTGGGATTTTAATAGTAATTGCATTAAATCTGTACAGAAATTGGGAAAGAATTTTTGCCGCTTAGAGTCTTCTAATCCATGGATATTTATTTCAATCTTTGATTTCTTTCATCAGTGTATTTTAGTTCATTGATTTCTACTGCTATCTATATTATTTCTTTCTTCCTGCTTGCTTTGGGTTTATATTGCTGTGTTGGGTCTCTTTAGGTTCTTCAGGTGGGCAGTTAAATTGTTGACTTGAGACTGTCCCCTTTTTTCTAAAGTAAACATTGTGTTATAAATTTTCCTCTCAGCACTGCTTTATCTGTATTACACAATTTTCAAAAAAATAAATTGCCTTGAGGCTTCCTTCTGACCAATGGATTATTTAAAACTATATTGTTTAATTTTCAAGTGTCTAGAGAGTTTCCTGTTATTTTTCTGTTATTGATTCTTAGTTTTATTCCATTGTGATCAGAGAATATGCATGATTTCAGTTCTTTTAAATTTGTTGAGGTTTGTTTTATATCACAGAACATCGTGTATCTTCGTATACGTTCCAGGGGTTCTTGAGAAGAATGTGTATTCTGCTGTTCATGGATGGAGTATTCTATAAATGTTGTTTAGATCTGATATGTTTATGGTGTTGTTAATTCTTTGATATCCCTGCCAATTTTCAGTCTTTTGTCCTAGTAAATGCTGAGAGATGGATGTTGAAGTCTCTGACTGTAATTATGGACTTCTCTATTTCTCCTTTCAGTTTTATCATCTCTTACTCTCAGATTGCAGCTGTTGTTTGGTGTATGCACATTTAGGATTCCTATATCTTGTTGGTGAATCAATCCTTTGATCATTGTATAATGTCCCTTTATCCAATATTAATATATTGTTAATAATATATTAATATCCAGCATTAGCATGCTTATTTGGATGTTTTCATGATACAGGTTTTTTCATCTTTTTAATTTCAATCAACCTATGCCATTATGTTTGAAATGAATTTCCTGTAGCCAGCTTATAGTTGGGTCATGATTTTTTAATATACTTTGCCAATCTCTGACTTTTAATCGGTGTTTATGGGCCACTTACAGTTAATGTAATTATTGCTATTTTTATTTTGTGTTTTCTGTTTCTTCTCTCTGCTTTTTATTTCTCTGTTTTCCTTTTAATGCATTCTTGTCATCTACTTGAACTTTATTTTAGAATCCCATTTCTGTTTATCTATAGCGTTTTCGAGTGCATTTCTTTAATAGTATTTTAGTGATTTCTCAAATTTTTAAATTATATATACATAATTTATCACAATTTGGGTGCTGACATTTTACCAGTTCTAGTGAAATGTAGAAATCTTATTCCTTTTTACCTCCCCTGTTCATGACATAATTATCTTAATATAACATAAATATTATTATTATTATTATCATTATTATTATTATTTTTGGTACATGCCCCTAGCGGGAATGGAACCCAGGACTCTCTGGTCCACAGGCCAACGCTCCAACCACTGAGCCAAATCGGCCAGGGCTATAACATAAATATTAAATATATCTTATATATACATTTAAAACCACATTAGTGTTAAATTTTTTGCTTCTACTGCCAAGCATTGTTCATAAATCCAAGAGAAGAAAAATGAATTGTATTCATCCACATTTTTACTTATTCTGTAGTTTTTCTTTCTTGTTCTAAGATTCCTTCTTTTATAATTTCCTTTCTGTTTAGAAATTTTCCTTTAATCATTCTTTAAGGTAGAACTTCTGATGATAAATTCTCTTGTCTGTTCTTCATATGAAAATATCATGATTTCCCTTTCATTCCTGGAAGAATATATTTGCTGGATATAGAACTCTATGTTGACCATTCTTTTCTTTTAGCACTTGAAAAATGCTGTGCATTTCCTTATATCCTCCATTGTTTCTGATGAGAAATTTACTCTCCTTTGAATCATTTTCCTCCTATAGGTAAGGTGTTGTTTTTTTCTTGTTGAGTTCACAATTTTTCTTTGTCTTACTTTTCATAAGTTTAATGTGTTTTGCTGTGGATTTCTTTGATTTATTCTGTTTTGTATTCTCTCAGTTTCTCGAATCTGTACGCTTATGTCTTCTGTCAAATCTGGGAAATTATCACTTGTTATTACTTTGAGTATTTTTGTAGTCCTCTCTCTTCTCCTCTCCATCTAACATCTGATGTCACAAATGTTAGATCTAATGTTACAGTCTCACAGGTTCTTGAGGACCTATTTACTTGTTTCAAGTCTATTTTCTCTCTATTGCCCAGATTGGATATTTTCTATTGTTCTACCCTCAAGTTTGCTGATTTGTTCTTCTATTCCCTCCATTCCACTATTGGGTCCATCCATTTAGGATTCTTTGGTCTTTTTTAAAATTTCAGTTATTGTATTTTTCAGTTCTTTATATCTTTATTTCTTTTCTGACACTTTGTTTTTAAAATTTGTTTCAAGAATGTTTGTAATTGCTCTGTGAAGCATTTTAACATGGCTGCTTTAAAAATCTTTGTCAGGTAATGTCAACATCTTTGCAATCTCCATATTGGCAACTGTCGAGGCCAAATAAAAAGGGGCAATTTTCAGTGCTCAGATAGGAATTGTATGCTGGGATATAAGTAGCTCAGCCACACCCTGATTCTGATGCTATTCTTTTATTCAAATATTCTTTTCTTAAACCATTGAGTGTCTTATGCATTGAATGCATTATGCATTTTGTGCCAGCTGTATGCTAGATTCTTTAGTTCAACTTTGAAATGGCCAGACAGTAACTGTTTTCCTGAACTGAACATCTAGAAATGAATGCTTCTAAGCTCTTTCAGCTCACTGTGACATCTTAGGCAACCACTTTTTCTTTTGTTGTTCTCAGTTTGGAATTTTTTAAATGAGAATGAGTGGGTTAAACTAAATCTTTCTTTGGGTTATGAAACCCATATAAAATACAATGAAAGCCATACTCTTTAAAAAAAATGTGCATGTATACCCAAAGGCGTAACACATACTCATACACTCAGTTTTACATTTAATTTTGTAGGGTCAGAGAAGATCATCAGCTTAGAAATATCTCTACACTTTGTTGTCTAAGGGACTTTTGAGCTCTATTATTATATTATTTTAAATATCATACAAATTGCTTGATACTAATAAACAGTTATGAGACTACTTACTGGAATCCAGGAGCAGTTATAAAGAATTTATATTAAAAATAGAACTACCATATGATCCAGCCATTCTACTTCTGAGTATTTATCAGAAAGAAATGAAAACACTAACTCAAAAGGTATCTGCAGCCCTATGCTCATTGCAGCATTGGTTACAATAGCCAAGACACGGAAACAACCTAAGTGTCCCCTGATGGATGAATGAATGAAGACATTCAGTATACAAAAAGAAGAAGAAAGAACTTATATGAATTTTCTCTGGTCCGCGGGCCGACTTATATGAATTTTCTTATTTTATTCACATCACAAATTTTATTCATCAGATGTAATTTGTGATTAAACTATAAAGGAAGATTAAGGAAAAGATATTTTCTCCTGCAGAGTTAGATAACTTTAAAAGGAAACATTGTGCCCTATAAATTCAAAATTAATAAAATTCTTCAGTTGCCACTTTCTACAGGAGTGATATAAAAATGGGAATTGAGAGAGACCAATGTGGGCGACAGGGGGCTGGCCATTTGTAAGAGGAGAATATATAAATATAAATATATACATATTTATAAGTTTCAAGCATTGTTTAAAAAAGTAAAGTATGAGTCCTAAAAAGCTTGGAATTAACAAGTACAAAAATGAAAATGAAAATAGTAACTTAAAAAATTGTCTAATTAAAAGTAGGAAAAGATCTTAAAAGTAAACATGTTAAATAAAATATTATAATGTTAAATGGGAAAAAAATCTTAATGTATTTAACATACAATAAATACAAATGGGTAAGTTGAACACACTGATCAAAATACAGAGACTCTCAAATTGAATTAAAACAAAAACAAAAAGGTAAGACCTAGCTATACAATATTTGAAGAAGGTACACATCAGATAAAAAGGCAAAGAATCAAAGAAAATAAAGGGCAGAAAAAAAGTGGCACACAAATAAGAATCAAAAGAAAATTTAATATGTAAGATCTTTATGAAATCATAGAGAGTAAAGAGAGATATTGCATTTGGATTAAATATAAAAATCCAGAAGCAATTATAATAACAGCAAAATAAATGAAGCAACAGATGACATGAGAGAAATAGAAAAGTAAAAACCTATTGAAGATTTAAAATGACTGTTTTCAGAAACTGAGACACTAAATCCAATAAAAATAAACTAGAATATAGAAGATATTAATACAATAATTAAGAAATTATATATACTAATTTATATGAAAATTTGCATAATACATACTTTATCCCTAGAATAAATAGATTAGTAATAAAAAGAAATCATATACTAGAGACAAAAATACATATAAATATACATGTAAGGTTCAATATCAATGTTCTCCAACTTCAATGTAATAAAATTTAAAATTAATGACATTGAGTTAGTTGAAAATAAAAATCCATGTGTCCATAAACTAACAAGAAAAAATAAAACAAAAAATCTATCATGTAGACATAGGGTAAAATAGAAAATAAGGAGGAACATTTTACAGCTTAATGAAAATGAAAGCAGCGCATGTCAGCACTTGCTGGATGTAGCTAGCACAGTTTCTAGAGTAAAATTTATAGCTATGAATACATTTTGAAAATAAAGAAGATTGGAAAATAAATGAGCTAAGTGATCATCTAAAGATGGCAAAAAGAAGAACAACAGAACAAATACGAAAAAACAAGAAAGATGGCAATCTGAAGATAAATGACAGACACAGAAGGTTTTACAGATGAGTAAGGAACACACAATTCCTAACTTACACATAGTATCCTAGAAAGCTGAAAACAAGGAAAGTCTGGGAAGCTCATCTTGTGAGGCTAAACCAAATGAAAAGGGTTCTATTTTTAAAATCTTAAATAAAATATTGCCTCTTTATCCCAAATTTTGTATTGAAATGATTTAAGAATAACCCAATATAAGAAAGACTAGCAATATAAGGTGTCTTTTAAAAAGTAGACTTAAAGCCTGCAAGGCCACAGCAGGAATAAAGACCTCTAAAAAACCAGAAATATAGGCTTTTTTTTTTACTTATGAAAAAACTCTTAGAAAACTAGAAATAATCTGATCAAGATTATTCTACAAAAATCCATTGAAAACTACTTTCATGAAGAAATGTTATAATCACTTCAGAAACAAGACACAATTTACCAACATAGCAACTGCTGTCCCAAATATTTGCAAAAGATGTAAATAATAATAATAAAAAAATAACAAAATATTGGATTTGAAAGGACATGACAATTTCCATTACATAGAAATCCATGAGAGCCCTGGCCGGTTTGGCTCAGCGGTTGGAGCGTTGGCCTGTGGAGCAGAGAGTCCCAGGGGCACGTACCAAAAAAAAAAAAAAGAAAGAAAGAAATCCATGAGAATCAGGGAAAACCCATTAACACTTGTAAGGGACTTCAGCAAGTTTTCTAGAAACAAGATTAAGTTATAAAAACTTACAGTGTGCACCTACTAAAACAAATTTCTATTAGAAAGTAAGAAAGTTTATAATGATGACTAAAACTGTGAATTATCTATTAGCTCCTTTAATAAAAACTACACAGGATCTTTATGGAAAAAAATTAAATTGTATTTAGGACATGAGAGATGACCTGTAAAATATTGCACCCAAGTTTGGGGTAATTAAACGTTGAAATTATATCAATCAAAACATCCAATTAAGTTGAAAATTAATGAAATTCAAATGAAAACATTTAAGCATATTTTTATTGAAATGTATCCTAAACTATTTATGGATGCATAAAGGTTCATGAATGGCAAAGACTTTTTGAAAGATAGAATAGGGAGATTATTCTTACCAGGTATTAAGACATATTGAGAAGCAATAATAATAATTAAGGGACTATGGCAATAGAATAAGAGCAGGCCAGTAGACCAAAGGGGCAGATTAGAGCAGCCTCATCTACTCTGGTGCCTCTGGGAACTTGGCATATTACAGAGATGGCATCACAAATCAAGTGGAAAGATTTCGTTATTTTTTATGGCTGTGTAATATTCCATCATATAGATATACATTTCTTCATTTATCTATCAATGAGCCCCTAGGTTGTTTCCATATCTTGGGTATTATCAATAATGCTGCAATGAACACAGAGGGTTGTATATATCTTTTTGAATTAGGTACATGGATGGACCTAGAAGGCATTATGCTAAGTAAAATAAGTCAGACAGAGAAAGATAAATACCATAGGATTTCATTTATATGTGGAATCTGAAAATAAAAAACAAATGAACAATTAAAACAAAACAGAAACAGACTCATAGATACAGAGAACAAACTGATAGTTGCCAGAGGGGAAGGAGGTGGGAGTATGGGTGAAAAAGGTAAAGGGGAATAAGAGGTACAAACCTCTAGCTATAAAAAAAAAAATCCAGTGATATAATGTACATCATAGGGAAAATAGTCAATATGATTGTAATAATTTTGTATGGTGACAGATGGTTACCAGACTTATTGTGGTGATCACATCATAAGGAATATAAATGTTGAATCACTATGTGTACACCTGAAACTAATATATTGTATGTCAACTATACTTTTTAAAAAGTCAGTGGGAAAAAGGACTGATTATTTGGTAAGTAGCCTCACTCTATGGGAAAATTAAAATTAAATTGCTACCTCACACCAAATAAAAATAAACCTTATATGGAATAAGAACTAAATGTGAAAATTAAAGGTTTAAAATCAATGAAGGAAATGTAGACAACATCTTTCTTCATGACCTTGGGATGGAAGAAGATTTCTTAATCAAGACTCAAAATATAAACCCTAAAGAGATTAATTGATAGCTCAGGTATCAAAATGGGAGATTTTCCCTTAAAAACTACACCAGTGAGAAATTATCAAACATGGGTTAGGCTTACCCTTGATGTTGTAATGTTATTCATTAAACAATGAGAGTGTTAATTAAGCAGTTACTATGTATCAGGCACTATTCCAAGTACTTTATATACATGGAACCATTCATTCATCCTGAATAGTATTGTTACCTCCACTTTACAGGTGAGGCACCGAGGTTAGTAACTTATCTAAAGTCACACAGCTGGGAAAGGGTAGCACTGGGACCCGAACCCTGATAACCTGGCCAAACCCAGTCTGTCCCATTAATTATGGTTACACAGCCTTCCAGAATTTCCTTGCTGGTGCCAAGGAAAGCAAGTCAGGGAAGAAAGAGTCAAGGGGGTTCAGTACTGCAAGGATAATGAAGAGAGGCCGTTGAATTTCACACCCCAGTGGCTTCTGAGAGCCCTGTTTCAGGGAAGGGGTAAAGCTGGAGACCTCATCGGGCTTGTGGAGAAGTGACCAGCCAGCAAGACACTCAGCCTTTCAAACCATAGCCAGCTCTGGAAAGTTTGAGAAGAACTCACTTTCTTAAGACCAGCTACTTGAGTGTTTTGTGGTTTGCATTTTAAGAATATATATTTTTAACAGTCTTTAGCTAATGCTGCTGATTATGAAAAACATGACAGTGATAAAACTCACGATCCTTACTCTCCAGAAAAGACTCTCCAGAAATGTAGGGTGTCTGGCAAGTTACAGGCAAAGCTTTCTAAACAAATTGGTTTTCAAACCAGTATCACCAAGTCATATTTTCCACAACACGCGACCCCATTCTTGCTTGCAGTAAAGCATTGAAATAAAACCATACTCTGTTTGTTCTCCTGCTCATATTATAACTTGCTATAAAATGAATTAATATTAATAAATCTTTTTTATCGCACTAATCTCAGTATTTTAAAGTGGTTATCACCACCGGACATGGGGCAGGCCCAGGACCAAAGGAATCTTCAGACAGCGTAAGACCCTATTCCCACATGAGTGTTCAAAGAGGAAAGTAACGGAAAAGGTTTGCATGCTGAATTTGGGCATGAACATGAACATTTTGAGAAGGTTTTCCATAAGGACTCCAGATACTTTGGGATAAAAATGCTCTGGACATTTTTAACAAATTTATGTAGAGTGTCTGGGAACATGAGGGGTGCTGGGCATGGGTTATGTAATGTGAAATGCACCACGTGGTCGACCTTTTTGAGATTTTCCAGACGGGACACACAGTTTGAAAGACTTAGAAATGTCTTCGTGATGTCCGTGTTTTCTGTAATTAAAGTTTCCTCAGCTCTGACAGCTGAGTAGTGGACTTGTCCAAAGCTACTGAGACAGCCTACAGGCTTCAGCAGGCCACCTGAGGAGGGGGGAGCTGCCCCGCAGGAGACTCGGAGCACACTAGGTACCACGAATGCTAGAGAAACGGTGAGGGGAGGGGAAGAAGCCATAGATGCTTTGGGCATCAGTTTAATTCGAAAACGAAGGAAATAGAATGGTTTATGCTGTTGCGAGCCCCCATTCTCAGTTTGGGACCCAAGTTATCAAGAGTAGGAAATACACCAGAAGGGGACTCACTCATTCAATTAATATTGATTGAATTTCTACTATGTCATGAAAGGCCCTGGGAATATGCTGCTGAGCAAAAGCAGAGCTTCAAATGTAGTAGGTAAGATGGGCAAACAATGAGATGAAGGAGAGTATAATGATGAGCTGAGATCAATGGCATTAAGAAAGTAACAGAACTCTAGGAGAGCGGCAAAAGTAGTTAACCAGGTGTTACAAGTAAGGGAGAACCTAAGGACTTGGAAGGAGTTCACTGCACAGGTGAAGGTGTGGAGAGAAGCAGGACCTGAGGCCTCTGCCAGAGACCCAAGGAGGGCCGTTCTCCCTGGCAGTGTCCGGGGAAAAGCTGGGGTGGGAGCAACTGGGGAGCAGGGAGAGCAGTAGCTTCCCCTGACCTGAACACATTTTCCCAAAGGGATGCCTTGTTTTAAATACTCCATTGCCATGAGCATTAAATGGGGGAAGGACACTGGAGAAAGCAATGTGAGAGCAAGTTCATGGTCTCCACAGCAGAGAAGGTCAATGGCGTCTTGTAGATGTGCTCAGCCCCCAAGTCCCACAGTGGGCAGGCCACACCCGGGCTTGCTCCTCCATGACGGTAGGTCCTAGCTTAGCCTCTGTTTGGTAGAACTCCAATCTGTAGCTTCACCAACCAAGTTGCCTTCCCTGAGCTGCAGTCCCATGGAGCCTTCTGCCTAACAACAGTTTTATCAAGGTGTCCTTCAGACATTTGAAATGAAAAGGACCCCAAACTGGTCTTGTCTTTCAACACTAAAACTTCTTCTCCTCTGGTTTCCATCCCAGTGACTGTCACCACCATCTACACATTCCCCAAGTGGAAAGCATGGCCAGGCAGCCTCCTCCGTGCCTCCTGCCTATTTCACCTCCTCATAGCCAACCCAGTGACCAATAACTTCCAAATCCACTCACTTGAATCTCTTCCTCCCATCTCTGCTGTGTTGAGACCACCATCACCTCTCGAGAGGAAGACTCCAACCACCTCCCTATCCAACCTGGTCTCCCACAGCATCTCTTGCCACCCCCACTCCCACCCCAGTCCAATCTCTACCAGAGACATGGAGAGACTCTTGAGTGTGTGAAGCTAGAGAGAGAGAAAGTATGACTGCTTCCATCCTCAGGGCATCTCAAGGACTCCCTCCTGATGACCCTTGGGGAACTGAGAAATCCTTGAGCAGCTGTTGACAAATGGCAGCAGGCCCCTGGCAGGAGGCTGGCACTTCAGAGGAGTGGCTGTCCCTGAGTGAACTTTAGTGAAGAAGCGATCCAGAATGGAAAGGCCCCGGGGAGTTGGGGAGACTGGTGCTTTCCATGCTCAAAGCCTGGCTTCTCTATTATTCCAGAAAGCTTAAAAAAAGTATAATAACCACAACAACACCATTAGTATGCTGTGGCTGACATGGTCAGGGCCCGCCCTGTCTCCGTGGATCCCATCATCCCTTCGTCCCTTTACCACCTCCTTGCACACAGCTCCTGGAGGGCATGCATGCCCAACAGCCTGCACCCGAGTCTGGCTGTGGCTGTCCTCAGCCCACCGCGGTCTGCGTGCCTGACCCAATAAGATGCCACCTCCCTCTGTCTCCAGAGGTCTCCCAGGGGATTCAGCCAGAATACCCTTGATGTTTACCTGGCTTGATACCCTCCCTTAGCTTCCTTCCCCTCCCACTCCCACTTCTCTCTGGCTTTTCCAGGGATCGCCTCCTAGTAATCGCTTTCCCACAAATCCTGGTCTCAGGTTCTGCTTCGGGAGAACCCAGCTCTCCGCTGGGCACAGGCTCAGCACTTCCCGCATCATCCCCGCCGATCCTCAGAGCGACGGCTGAGACAGTACCAGACTTTCCCAGTTCACTGAGGTGCGACAGGATCAGAGACGCTCGTTTTCCTTCACCCAGCCAGTGCCGGCAGAGCCAGGGTTCCAACCCCAAGTCTGACCCAGCTCTTGGCCGCTATGCTCCATCATGTCTGCACCGCCCACTCGTGTCCACGTCCCCTCAACATAAAGCAGAGGCGCAGCCCAGGTGGTTCGTTGGGGCATTGGAGGCAGCTGTGCACCGGCACCGAGAGGAGGCACACGGGAGGTGTTCAGGCTGGCCTCCACGGTGGGGCTTGATCTCCGCCACATAGAATCATCTCAGAATTGTCAGCCTGAAGGACAGAAAGGGGAGTGTTTCTCCACCAGCTCTGTCCCGAGCTGTTCAAGGGTCCCCAAAGGTGTTAACTCTTTCCCACACCCAGAGCCACAAAAGGTGCTTGCAGGAGGTCCCCCAGCAGCCCGACCTTGTCAGAGGAACACCAGGGCTGAATGTGAGGGGTGCTCGCAGGGACCCCTGGGCTGAGTGGCTGCCACAGTAATGACTGCAGCACAGAGAGCTTCCAGAACACACCTCCTCTCACTGCCTAACGCAATCAGTGCCTCCTAACAAGAACCTACATTGTCGAGCATAATAGGTGCCCGGCCCTGGGCTAAACACTTTCCAGGCACCAACTTATCAATAGTTTGCCACACCCCGACTGGGCAGGGACTGGTGTTATTCCCACTTTACATTTGTGGAAACTGAGGCCTAGAGTGACGACAGGACTTGCTCGTGGCGTGCAGCATTGCCGGGACAGGGACTCTGCCCGTGGGTGCCCAGCTCCTGTTCTTAGCCACCACCCACGGCTGTTCCAGTGGGCAGCAGGTCTCCCGGCCGTGGCAGCCGTCCACGCTGGGCAGGCCCCAGCTCCGGGCCTGGTTCTTATGCGGGGAACCCGGCCAGAAATCCAGCCAGGGACCGGATGGCGTCTTATAATTTCCCTGTAACCCCCAAGCTGCCTAGCGCTAAATAAATACTTGCTGACTGATTGACTCATTCCGGCCTTGCTTCCAAGTTTCCCTGGGCCCCTTCTCTAGGCAGCCCGGCCTTTCGAACTCCCCCATTTCCACCGGCTCCTGGAGCCTGCATTTGGAAGCACAGGGCGTGCTGCATTTGCAGAGATATGAGCTGGTGACAGAAGGGGCTTGGCAGTGAGGTGGGTGGGCAGCGGAGCCGTGAGAGAAAAACGAGGGAATGAGATGGGAGAGGTCTTGACACTCCTCGTCCCAGAGGTCCCAAAACAACCTGAAATCAAAAAAAATGGGCACTGACCACTCTGAGGAGATGTTCCTGGGAGCCCACGTATCTGAGCAGTTAAGGATGCGGGGACCAGACCAGGCCTCCTGGGTTCAAATCCCAGCCCAGATATCATTTCCCCTCTCTGTGCCTCCAAGCCTCCATCCACGAAGTGTGATGAGAATGGTCCCTTTGTAAGGTGGCTGCTTGGGCTAAAATGAATTAGTACAGTGCCTGGCTAGTGACAAGTGCTCTGTAAGTGTTCATTGTCACGTGGCCAGGCTCTGTAACCCTGTGAGCTCAGTGTGTCATCTCGTTCTGTGGGTGCGCCAACAAGACTCAGAGAAGGCAAATGTCACGCACAGGGTTCAGAGCTGAAATTCAAATGCAAATGCAGGTCAGATTGATTCCGAATTCCATGTACTTCGGGGTTTACACATCCCAATCATTTATCTGTTGGTTATCAGTCCAAAATGTATGAGAACTATTTATCATTATTGCCCAGTGTACTTTTAAAATATCCACCAGAAGAAAGTTTCTTGGGGGGGGGGAAAGAATTAAGCAGTGGGCAAGCGAGAAGAAGTCCAGCTCTAGCTGCCTGTCTGTGACCAAATGGACGGACACGTGAGTCTGGTGACCCAAAGTGTCCCCTACTGAAATCAGCTTAAAGTTCAAGTTGTTTACATCCCATTGAGATGTTCCAGTGTGGTCATTTTATAAACCTGCAGGCCCTGGTGCTGGTTTTATAAATCTCGTGCATAACAGTAAATCTGTTTAGGTTTGCAGTCCTATTGACACATCATATGAGTTCTTGTTTGAAATTTAGCTGAGAGGTATGTCATGTCTAGGTCAACAGCAGCCTGGTTAAACCAGCAACCCCATTCTCTAGAAGGCGATGGACCAGAGGAACGGCGTCTGGCCAGAGGAGGAGGCTATCGCGAAGGTGCATGGAGACGTGTAGTCGTGAGCGTCCTGCTGGTACTTGAACCTGTAGTACTGTCACTACCCCTTCCTGCTCCTGTTCTTCCTTGCTCACATTCACAGAACGTCCACTGTTTTTTAAGTGTGTTACTCACTTTGTCTTTAAAACAACCCTGTGCAGTAGGAAATTATCCCTGTTTTACAGATCCAGAGTCCAAGGCACAGAGAAGGCCAGTCACTGTCCTGTGCCCACCCAGTCAGTGAGTGGGGCAGTCACCCCAGGAAATCTGACTCTGTTTTCTGTGCTCTCAACCAAATACTCCCCACTCTACCATACATACAGGGCATGAAAATGGGCCTCCCTGTGCTCCCCACCATCAGAATGGGGATCGTGCACAGGAAGAGTATTCTAAGTGGGGTTTGTAAGACTTGAACAAGGAAGGGCAAGATATGCAAGGAGATGGCGTCAAGTTTGACTCTGTTCCTATTACAGGCTTGGGCTTTCATTCATGCAAACCTACGTGACCTCTATTAACATCCAGCAAAATGGGAATTGTTCACGCTGATGGACGTGGAAACTGAACCTTAGCAAGGTCAAATGGCTTAGCCAACACTACTCCGTTACACGTGTGGTGCCGCCAGGACTGTGCTTCTTGACCTCCAGTCTCAGGGCTATTTCCATTCTACCAGAACTGCTTCGTGGCTCTAGAGGAAGATATACTTATTTATTCCAACTCTTTGAAAATGTAGGTTTTATTCACAGTCAGGTATGATGAGACCAACATATCAGGAGACAACTGTCATTGAAAAGATAGTTTATTACCCCCAGTTCCCAAGGAGGGGACATACCACACCATGTAGGGCCACATAGGGAGGCACCAGGCAGAGGGAGGGGGAGGGAAATGTAGGCAAGAAACTTTATGGATATTCTCATGGGAAGAAAGAGGCAAAGCAGGGTAAGCAAGCTAAACAGGCTTGGATTGCCTAGGTGAATATGTTGGCGGGCTCTGGGTCGTTCAAGGCATGCTTCCTAGTGAGTTGTTTCTATAACTAGGAATTAGTTAACCCTGGGAGGGCAGTCCCTTCCAGTGCCAACAAGGGCCCAAGATGTGAAAGCATCAAAATAAAAAGACATACTTAATACACTACCCTGGAAGAGGATAGACTTAGGGATGTCCTTATAAGAAGAAACTGAACAGACAGGATGCAATTAGGATGGATGGAAGGATGGATGGATGGATGGATGGTCAGACGGACCAACAGATGTATAAGGTTTATTTTTCCTGATGCCCATAGAACTAGTCAAACAGGTAATGGTTGTTTCATTGGAAACTTCTCTATTTCAAAATCAGGGATAAATAAATCACAGTCACATAGTGGCATTCATGGGACCCTTGGAGAGACATTTCGTTCATTGCTCCAGAATTAAGACCGTGCTAAATGATGTGGAGGGAGAGTTATAGGTGTGCAGCTGGCCATCTGGGATGTCACATTAGTTGTTAGTCCCCATAACTCTGCAGCCGACACATCAGAGCATGCCGGTTACAAACATAAAGTCATCTCCCTTCCAAAATCAAGAAGAAGCTTTTGACTGGGCGATCTGCATTGACTCAGAGAGAAGAATAAGGATGCAAGGCTAGAAGGCCAAAGCTAGAGAATAAAAACCTCTGAATGCGTGCTTTCATTGGGTTGTTGGCAAGAAGCACATTCAAGGAAACCAGGTTGTTCTCAATCCTCCTTTTAATGAATTAAAAAGCTTCTTCTGATCCTTAGACACATGGGTCCCAAATGGCCCAGCTAATTCATTATCTCGGATGGAGAAAGCATATCAGTGGGTTGAACTCATCTCAGTATGACCTCCAAGCTCATAACCACCCTGGAAAGGGTGCCGTCCTGCTAACTTCAGAATTTGACTCTCTGGACCTCTGCGCCTGGTGCTTTTCCTGGTGGGGCATTTCTATAGAAACTCATCCCCAAGACTAGCTATTAATTGGAGAAGGTTTATTTATCCTATAGGTTTGATAATCAATCATCAGATTTCAGCACTTGTTTTGTGGGATTCCATTTCATCACTTGCTACAGTATATATTATTATTCATTATATAAGTTTGTTAACGGTGTATTTATTTGAGTGACTCTCCCTCTAAATAAAGGGGCCTTATAAAGTTTTTTTTTTTTAAATAAAAGGTTTATTTTTACATCAGCTATTTGCTTTCCTACGCTAAACCTCCGTTGAAGGCTCTGAGCGGCGTGCAAAGCGAATTCTTGCATTCGGGGCTGGGACGGGGCTGCTGGGAGGGTCCTCCAGCAGCTGCAGGGAGCCCTCAGCAGATCCGTGTTTGTTCAGCCTGTCAGTCACTTTCCCTCCAAGAAGGGAACGAGACGGCTGGTAGAGATTAGGAATGGTAATGTGAAAGTTTCTACCTACTGCCTAAAATTCTTTCAAATTAATGCAAGCATTAAATTGTCAATGATTTTTCACATAAAGCAGATATTAAACTGTGCATGCCCGCTGGTGTTGGTATAGAGTTTTGTCAATATTTTTGGCACACGCGGTCTGATCCTGGAGGTCAAAAAATGTTTTTAACCAAATCTTGTTGTTTCAGTTGCTTTTTTTACCCTCATGTGTTGTAACGCAAACACAGATTCTTTTCCCAAAAATGAAATTTGGCAGGCTATTAGTCCATAATGTGGTCTAATGCCTGTGGGTATTTTTTAAACATGTAAATGGCCAAGATATTTAGTTTTTTGAGGTTGAAAAGCTGTGCACGCACTCCTAACAACTTCTTTTTCAGCCGTATTTAGTATGCATATTTATCGCACATGTGTACGGTGTGGAACGCCGACCAGACTGGAGATTAGTTGGGAAAATATACAAACGCCTCTTCACCCGGGAATGTCTAGCTGTCATGAGTTGATACATCTCCTCATTCTTACTGGGGCGCACCCTGTAGTGCTGAGACTCTAGGACACTTCCACTTCTCTGTGGGGCTAGAAGACGCTGAACATGGTAGTCATTTGCAAGCCTGCTGACCAGCTCCATGGCAGAGCAGTAACCAAAGGGAAAGGGGGAGTATGCAGTCCTCCTGTTTCCAGATCCCATCTCCTGCCTCATTGCCCTAATCTGCACCATTGCCCGTGGACACTCATCCTGGGCTCTTCCCGACACTGAAGAATCCACAGACGGCATCCAAAGCAAACACTCTGAGCATAAAGAAAACACATTACAAGCCTAATCCACTGTCCAGATAATTGAAAACTAACAGTTATTACCTCATTTGAAAGTAATTTTTAACAATTAGCTTAGGAAAGTATTTTATAATTTTTTTGCTAGCCTTACACAAACTAAAAATTTTTTTATGCAATCAATTAAATCTGGCAGCATCAGGCACTCATTAGGCTGGGCTGCTTGAAATTCATGTACAATTTCTTCCTTATGCTGATCGCAGGAGCTCTTAAACTTACGCTGGGATGCTGGCAACATCCCCCAAACATCTCAGACACATTGTCTCTCTGAACCTGAACTTTTTTAATGGTGGTTAAACATGTTGTCTGCTTTAGTTTCCTGTCTATCTTCATCATGAGCCAGCACCTGTTTCCAATAAATTATATGCAGAACTGTATCAGCAACACCTTGGCAACAGCTGCCACCCTTAAAAGCGAGTGCCCTTGAGGACAATACACCTGTGAACACATAGAGTGTTTATTTAGCTGAAAGCCAAAACTCTAAGTTACATAAAGCAATAATCTAAAGCCTAATGTATGCCCATTATTAGCACAAAATAACCCTGTTCTTAAGAACCAATAAAAATCTATTTAAAGGATTTTTCCAAATCCCACTGAAATTTGTACTCAACTAGAGACCTAGTCTTAGCCTGGGACTTAAAATTCTAATGGTGGGCAAGGGAGAAGTTTATATGTGAGTTATAATATAATATTCTTAGCTCATGCCGGAATGGGGAGCATGAGTATGCATGGGTGGTACAGCCAAAGCTTTAGACTATTGAGCAAGTAGAACCTTATTTAAAATGATCTTTGTTACAAGTAACTTTAAAACAAAACAAAACATTTCACTGTGGTCTACAGGTTAAAAAAGGAGTGGATTGTTTCCGCTGGTATTTAAATGTAGAAATGGTTTATCCCAGAGCATCGTGCTTGATTTGCAAAACCCACTTTATCTTCTGGTTCATTACCTAATCGCATTACCCTGAGGCAACGGGGTTAGCGATCTACTAATGAAAATGGAAACAGCGTGAGGCAACACCCATCCTGCCACATAAAACACGTCGATAAGGAAAATTCCAACCCAATGCGGTATTCGCTGCACACGTTCAGCGTCTAGAGTATTTGACGTGTGACCCTTTCAAGAAATGGGGTTACACGTTACATGTTGTTGAACTGGAAATAAGAATAGGGCATAGCTTTTGTCTGTCCCATCTTGAGGCCTCCTGAAATCCGAGTGATTTTTTGCTTCGAAATTGTAATACGTTAATCTCTGTCTGATGCTTCTTGTTGACGTTGAACTGATGGACCCAGGCTCACTTAGGTGCAAACGTGTTTCAGCGCTTCTGTTCGGCTGACTGCGGACGCTGTGGAAGTAACTGCTGATGAGTATCCCAGCTTCCCGCCTGGTCCAGTCACTGCCAGGTTAACATTCAGGGCACATGAGTGAGCAGACACCAGAACTGGACTCGGTGGGAAAAGTTCAGGAACAGCAGGCCTGAGTCTTACAACAAAATCCACAATCCGTCAGGCTGGCTCTGCTTGCCTTAAAACCACCCTGTGTGTGAGTGGGGACGGGTGGGACCACTGCAGATGGAGGGGAGGCCTAAGAAGAAGGATGTGACCCGTCATGCCCCAACTGCTTTATCGTCCTCTTTGCAATTTGCTGGCGCTTTCATTCATTTAGCAACTGTTTTCTGAGCGCCTATCCTAGACTCAAAGCCGGGCATACCAAGGTGAATTGGACAGGCGGTTGTTCCTTCTTGCTGAGTTGGAAAGGCCTCTGTGTGTTTGAAACATCAGTAATGAGAGACCACGGTTCTAAGGGTGATTCTGTCCCCAGTGGCCAAGTTGGCGTGGAGCAAGCCACTCACCCCGTCAGCCAGTCTCCACCCTTATAAAACGCGGAGAACCATTCTGTGGCATCTACATCGGAGAAGTCACACGAAATCCAAATAAACGACCAATGCAAACGCATCCTGCAAATTTCAAGCTTTGAGTCCTTTGGGGGCCCTTGGGTTACTGAGTTTCATCAGCACAGCACTTATCTCTTTAGGTGACTGAGCTTGCTCTAAGTGTGAAGACTCAACATGAAAGTCACAAAGTGCGGCCACAGTGATGGTGTTACCAGAACTCCCTCAAGCATCCTAGCCAGGCTAAGCCCCCCTGATTCACCTCCTGCGTAAGGAGATCTTTCAGCCACGCTTCACTGGGGGGAAATGTATATATAATTAAAAAAAAAAAAAAAGAATATTAGGAAAAATGTGTTGTTTTTTTCCTAACCAATACAGCTTTCTCCTAATTCAAGGCTCTCTCTCTATAGATATAAGACTTCATTCTTTGATTTGTTTTCTTGATTAAAGGACCTCACATACAATCACATGTAAATGTGAGAGCCACCCGTCTGGATCCAGGCCAGCAGAAGCCCAGAAGTGGATTTATGAAGGAGAGTTCATTCCACTTCCCCTGCTGATTTATCTTTATTAGAGGTCAGCACAGTTAGAGCATGCTTTGCTCAGTTACTACTTTCATGGGAAATAAGTCATGAGTCCTGGTTTGCACAGAAGATAAGATTTGCTATGTTCTAGATAAACTCGTTTTTTAATATTGAGAGGGTAATTCAAAAAACAGTTTTAAATCCAATTGGTTTCTCTGCCTGCTTGTTGGATTTCCCATTGGTGATGAAACACTGCCAAGTGTAGATTTACTGCTGGTCATGAAACCAGACCTGGACTTGTGGTTATTTGATAATAACTGTGATAATAAATTCATCCACTAATTTCTTTCCTGTTTTCCTACATGGGTAACATTAAACCAAGATGTTATGCTATTGGATGGAGAGAATCATTTTCATTCACACACACACACACACACACACACACACACACACACACACACTTTGGAAGCTCTTTCTATTAGGCTGCTAATTCCTAAGGACTATAGATGTCTTTCCTATGCTACCAGAGGATAATGCAACAATTGGAAATGAGGTGCCCTATGACCTGGGACGAACAAAGGCTGTTAGAAGAAGTGACAGGCTCTGTGGCGATGGACAAGTGCGTTAAGACTGGATTCATAATGATGATATTATTTACAGTAGCCTGTATACTCATTACCAGCAAAATTAATCCTCATCTTTAAACTGTCCCATAGATAAATGAATCCAGGACTATCAGGTGAACAATTGCTAGGTTTTATTTTGGGTTTTTTGTTTTGTTTTGTTTTTTTTAAGGCTAGACCCATGTACAGGAGGAAAACAAGATCTTTATAACATACTTAGAACTTACTTTCTGTTACTTTTGACCTGAGAGAACGCATGCTCCTTCTGGGGCATGTCTGCTCACGGACGGAGGGCTCACCGGTGCCATTCTATCTGATTGAAGATGAGGCCTCAAATTCAATTCTGCCCTGCACATTAGGCAACGAGATGAGCCGGCCTTTCTGACGACATGCCTTGAAACAGATCAATGAATCAATAATGATTTGTTTCCCCCTCCTTTTCTCTGAAAACAAGGTAAAGGTTGCAGAGGAATTTCTAAGTGTAATCCTACCCTATTCTATCCTATTGTTTGAGGGTGATTTATGGAAACACTCGGGCTTGGGGTTCTGAATGTCTTCCTGCCCTACACCAAGCACAGAGGACAAGCCATAGAATGCAACTCTGCTTGCTGGGGTGAGGCTCGGGTTAAGCCCATTCTGAGCTGTCAGGCCATTGCTTGAAACTGCACACCTGCACAGGACAACTCATGGTCAAGGAGTTGATTTGCAAAGGCATGTTCATCAGTGCCTGGAAATCCTAGAGAAAGAGACACCATGGTTTTTAAGAATAAGATTTTCCGTGAGTTACCAAAACCCAGTTGAATATCCTGCCTTAGTGAAGAGAAGGTAAGAAGGAAAAATAACTCAATAATGGGAGAAGGATCTAGGGGGGAAAAAAAAACTGAGAAAACAGGCTCACAGTCAGGCCCAGGCCTTTCTCTGAACTTAGTATCAATATGATGTAAGGACATAAGAGGATTCAGAAGGTTGTCCCCAAGTGCGACAACTAACCTCTCAGGTGCAAGGAGGTGACAGATGGGAAATGGTGTTCACTGAGAAACACTTCATGGACGTGAAAATGGGCCTCCTGACTGAAACTGAGCCCTGAGCTTTTTAAAGCCTTATGGCTAGAAATGGGGAAAATGGCCTTTCTCAAGCTTCCTGCTGGATCCTGGCTAATCTGAACACAGCAGGCTTAAATTCATCTGTGCTTGTGGGCAGCTGCCGAGGTCGAGGGGGCACGAACAATTGTTGAAAGGGCATCTGGGCTCTGCGAAAAGAAACTGAGACCCTTTTGTGATATGGGATGTTTGCAGACCACGGGGCTTTGCATAATAGTATAAAACCTTCTTTGCGGAGGGAGACATAGAGGCAGATTACGCTTCCTTTTAGGGGGAGATTTTGTGGTTGATTTGTTTGCTATAGGTTTTAGCAGAATGGGGGCCCAGGACAGAGGTGCCTGCTAGGGGTCTCCCACCAGTTGAGATGAGCTGGTGCCTTCAACATGGTGGCTGGAAGGAGGTCAGCGAGGGAGGAGCTGTGGGAAATCTGCGGCGGGGTTCTGTTGTGTGCGTTTTAATCCCCTTCTGTTTTCCAAAGGCTTTAGTGATCTCTTGTTAGATCAGTGGTCTGGTCTTAGCTGTGCGGCAGGGAAGTGTGAGATGGGGCGGGATTCACTTTGGGGATAGGCAGCAGGTGGGCGAAGCTGGCTCCCATGTGAAAGAGGTAAACGGGGATTCTGAGAGAACCTGGAAAAGGATGAGAACCCCTAAGATTTAGGCAGGCTTCTTAGAATGCCAGTGTTGAAGAGAAACGGGATCCCGGATGCTGGGTGCTGTGAGGCAGGAGAATCAGGCGGTTGTTACAGGCATAAGCTACAGGCAGGTTTCTTGGCTATCAACCTGGGATTGTCACCGTCTACCTGTGTGTCTGGAGGCAGCTTAACCTCTCTACACCCCAGTTTATGCATCTGGTAAAGTGGAGATAATGAAAGTACCCATCTCAAGGGGTTTAAATGAGGATTAAATGAAATAATGTATGTCGAGTAATTCGCATCGTATCTGGAATATTATAAGTGCTTAACCAATGAAAACGTTTATGAACTAGAATTCAAATCTTTACCATTGCAGTAGCAGTAGGCATGACTGTGGGTTGACAAAGAGAGCCGGGGAGGGGTATACACCATGGACAAGGGGTTCCCAACCCCGCATGCAATGCCTGACATGTATGAGATACTCAGTAAGTTTTTCCCAGGTGATGACGAATCATGTAGACCAGGTCTTTCAGTACATCAGACTGGGACTCAGCTTCATTTACAAAGTCGTTTTTCAACTGCTTTCTGAAATATCCAGTCGAAATGGTAAGGTTATCCCCCGGAGTTTCTTAGGTCAAGAAACATGGAACAACAGACACGCTGGAATGGAGAATATGATCTAGTCAGTTCTAGTTTGTCCTCAGCATGTGTCCTGATCTGTGGCTCTGCCTGGAACTCCTAAAGGAATTGCTCTGGTTCGACCTGTTGAGGTCAGAGATGACCCCCCGGCATGAGGGTGAGTAGTGGTCCCTAGTGGAATTGTAACATGGAGCCCTGGTTTCTTTGCCAGACTCCAGATGAACGTTCTGGAGTGGCAAGGTCAAGGGAAAGATGTAGAGACGTGAGCAGTCCACAGACAAGATGCCACCATTCTCTCTGCACTTCATCCCCTGCCAGTGGGGTGTGACAGAGAGCTAGAGGCAAAATAAGTGCTGCACGCCATTCACCATCATAATGAGGGGACGGGAGGAAGAACGGGATGGGGAGGGGAAGTAAGGGGCACTTACCTTTACAAAGCCAGGCTCAGATATCACGTGCTGCAGAAATAGTTGTTATCTGAGTTGTGATATAATCGAATCAACAATACTCATTTAGCTAATTGTCATTTTATGCCATGAATCTTCATTAAAAATGGATTGGATCATGAGACAGGAAAGGGAATTTATGAAATAGAAACTGTTCTTTCTTACCACGGGCCCCTGTTGTGGGTCTAAAATAGGCAGAGCTCATCAGGCTAGGCAGGGAAGAATCCCAAACCCACTCAGGGGCCAGGAGTGCCCAAGGACATACAGAGTAGGGTATTCACTCTACAGGGACTGGTCCAGGCTCTATTTCTTGGGATGGGTCCTAGATGACGCTCCATGAATGTCTGGATTTTGACACGGAGACTTGGGTCTGGTCAAGATCATGGTAGATCCCAGCTACAGTTAGGGTGTGGATTCAGGTTGCATCTCTGACCACATATGCTAATTTCATTAACTCCAGCTGCATAGAATTGATAATAAGGAGTAGGAGTTAATATTTTAAAATATCTTTGGTGTGCTAGGCACTGTGCTAAATGCATCTCATTGGATCTTTAACAGCACTGGGAAGTGATCTCTTGTTAAATCAATGGCCTGGTCATGGCTATGGTTCCCATTTTACACATGGAGAAACTGATGTTCAGGGCGGGTCTTGCTGAGAGTCTTGCAGCCAGAAAAAGGTGGAACTGGGATTGTGACTTGGCTCTGTCTGCTCCTTCCTACCCAAAGAGAGTCAGAAACTGGCTTGGGAGAGTGTCAATCGTGAAGTTGTGAGCATCATAAAAAATAAGTGTGACACTGGGATGTGGACGTGTTGTGAGTGACACTGAACAAAAGTATCCAATGATGTTGCAGACATTTTTCAATATTGGAAGCATGCATTTTTTTTTTGCATGAATTGAAAAGTACGTGAGCATATCCTATTACATAGAAATTCATCTTTGCATCTCAATTTGCTGTATAGCATGTACTGTACAGAAAACTTTACAAATAAGCACAAGAAAGTATCCTGAAGGATGCTCATGGTAGCATTTCTGTAAGAGTAAAAACAAAGCTAAATCAATCCAATCAACTAACAAAAAATCCTAGCTGCCTGTTGATGAAAGAACTGAAAGGAGAAATTTTTCAACGTGATAATAAGAAAAATTTCTTAGATATGTATGGTGAGTTTTCAGATTGAGAGGGATCTAGTGTCCAGCAAAATGACTACAAAATGATTCACAACTAGGTACATTGCCATGAAGTTTGAGAACACCACAATAAAGAAAACATCCTAAATCCTGTGGTCAGAAACATGAGTCCTGTATAAAGTCTCGGGTCAGAACGGCACTGGTTTTCTGAAGCAGTTCTGGAGCATTAGAAATCAATTTATCACTGCTGATATGCACGGCCATGTTAAGAGAAGGTAAGTGGTTTTCTTGAAGAGTCTGTAGATAAATGATTGCTAGGTAAATAGTAAACAAAAGATAGGGAAAAATGAGGCAATTATCCCTTCCGAGAAAAACTAAGAGTTCTATAGAAAAAAAAATCATATGATCATAGTACATTATCTATGTTATCAATGAATAGCACTTACAACAATAATAAAATGTATTTAAGTATACATTATTATATTAGTGCATTGGGAAGTCAGAAAGAAGAGACACATATACAAAGTATGGGGTAAATGGGGAAAGAAAACTAAATCTTCATCTGGAAATTCAATCAATAATATCTAAAACTGAAAAAAAGTAAAGGAATAGTATTATGTTGTCATGTGATTATTTTTAACTTTATTGAAAAACAAGTGACAAATTTTATATATTTAAAGTGTACAATGTGATGATTTGCTATATGTATACACTGCAGTATAATCACCAAGATTAAGATAATTAACCCATCTGCCACTTCACAGAGTTAACATCAGTGGCTCTTTCTTGTGTGTGTGAGAATACTATCTTTAGAATAGGCCCCAGAAATTCACAGGGATTCTTCAGTTAGTATTTTTTTTACTTTATAAATATCCTTTTCTTTTTCTTTTTTATTGAGGTACAATTGACATGTAACATTATATTAGTTTTAGATGTACAACACAATGATTTCCTATTTGTATATATTGTAAAATGATCACCACAATCGATCTGGTTAACATCCATCCCTATAGTTACAAAATAATTTTTTTCTTATGATGAGGACTTCTAAGATCTACTCTCTTAACAACTTTAAAAAATGCAATATGGTATTATTAATAATAGTCACCATGCTACACATTATATCCCCACGACTGATTTTATAACTAGAAATTTGTACCTTTTGATCTTCACCCATTTCTTTACGAAATAACCCCCTCCCCCACCCCAAAATTCACAAGGATTCTTAAATTAGTGTTTTATTAGTGGACAAAACATGCTATATTAGCGTAAGAAAACCAAGATCAATTAAAAGGTTAATTAGTTAAATTAATTAACTCAAACGTCAACAATAGAAAGCATGGAAAAACATATCTAGATATTGATCTAGGTAACTTTTCCAAACTTGGTTTAGAAATATTTCTGAAGTACATTTATAGTAATCTGTAAATAAATGTACAAAAATAAAAGGTTAACAAAAAACCCACATAACTCACTGACCACAATGTTCACTTCTGCAGAAGGGCCAGGATTGGAGCTGGTCATCAAGAGAACTGTAACTTTCTCTAGAATATTTGACTGCTTTACAAAGAGAATGAGTTGAATTACTATATTCTTATGAAACTTAAAATATTCCTTCCTTCACATATAAGTCTTAAAAAATAGGATAAATTTTGTTCCCTTGGGTCTCTAACCATGGAAATAACTTCTATTCTTAAGATGTATGACATAGTTTACAAAAGGACTTTCAGCTACCTTATTGATTTAGTTATCCCAGAAGCCCTGTAAGCCAGGCATTATTGTCTTTTTATCTGTAAAGCAGACATACACACTGGACAGTATGGGATAAATCCTCAAGGTTCCTCCTGGCTCAGAGTCTGATATTGAAAATGACCCTGCCTTTGTTCCCTAAGACACACCCCCTGCTCTGTTACCATACAGCTCATTCTCCCCCTCCATGCCACCCCTTCCTTCTAGTTATGAGGAGTTAAGAGGCCATGTTGAGAAGCCCATGTGATAAGGAGCGATGGGCTGACAGCCAGCAGGAAGCTCTCAGTCCTACAATAGCACAGGTCTGAATTCTGCCAACAGCCCAAGTGAGCCTAAGCTGAGTCCGTACCCAGTCAAGTCCCAGATGAGACCACAACCCGGCCAACACATTGAAGACTTCCGAGATCCTAAGCAGAAGATCCAGCTAAGCCGTACCTGAACTCCTGACACACAGAAGCTGCAAGAGAATAAATGTGTTGTTTTATTAAGCTGTTAAGTTTATGGTGATCTCATTCCATGACAGTAGAAAACGAATATTGTTCCATTGGGGGAATTCAAAATTTTTTTTTTTTTAAATCCTCACTCGAGGACATTTTTGCATTTATCTTCAGATAGAGCGAGAGGGAGAAAGAGAGACAGAGAGACATCGATGTGAGAGAGACACATCGACTGACTGCCACCCACATCACCCAACCAGGGCCGGGGACAAACTGCAACCGAGGTACATGCCTTTAGCGGGAACCGAACCTGGGACTCCCTCGTCCACGGGCCGACGCTCTAACCGCTGAGCCAAACCGGCCAGGGCGGGGAATTCCAATTCTGAATCACGTCTTTGAGAGCGAACTATGTATCAGAAAGCACACGATGGGAATACCCACCATCAGATCGCTCGCGCTGGGGATGAAGGTCAAGGTGAGCCACGCACCAGCCCCAGGGGAACAGCCCCGACCTTTCTGAACCAGGATCCCTTCGTTTTCCGTCTGTGGAAGTGCTGACATGTCAGCTGGTTTTGCACGTGTGAACAGATCTTACACAGAGGGCTCATGTCCTAGTACACGCACACGGTGTTTGTGCAGCACAAATACTGGTGGTTTGCAGGACCTACATATATAGGGTTTTACTAGAGTGGCGAGGTCTTGGAAAAACCTCCCAACCCAGCAAGCTTGTGTTTTCTTTTCAAAGAAATACCGACCGAGCTTAATTTAAATCAATAGAGAAGGTAAAGGGGAAAAAAAGGGAAAAAAATGACATAAGCACAGATAACAAAAAAGAAAGTGGCAGACAACACAGAGGAACCTGGGGGGATAAAAATTCCACGGAAAGGTAAGTGAAACTAATTGTTTCTCGCCCAGAGAGGGGCTGGTTTACCTCCTGATTGGGAGAGGCCCTAGCTGAGTGCCTTTTAATGGAAAGGAAAGCATGGGCTTTGTGCTTGTCCCCGTCGCTCGCTCACTAAAGGGTGCTGTTCTCTTCCCAGCGCCTGTGGCAAGAACTGGGACATGCTGAATTGGAAGGGGGTAGGGAGGAGCAAAAATCCTAGCAAAACAGTTTCAAGGAAAAGCTGTAAGAGAAGATGGAAACAGCTTACAATGATCCAAAAGGGAGACATTAAGGCAAAGAGGAAATGTTAATGGAGGCTAAAAACACTTCTTTCTGGGAAGAAAATGAAAAATTCCCCGAATGGGCGATTCAGAAGCAATAATAAGCATAGTAAAAGCTGAATACACACCTCCTGAATTAAACTAGAATATTAACAGCAATTAGTTAGCATATTGAGTCTTCCTCATGCCAAACTTTCATTCATTGAACAAATATTAGCATGCACTAATTCTTTTATACGTCACCACAACCCTATGAAATAAATAACACTGTAATCTTCATTTCACAGACAAGGAGGCAGAAAGGAGTGACGTAACTGGCCCGAGTCACGTGCTTGCAAATAGAAGAGCCGGGTTTTGAATTCAGGTCTCCGTGATGCTACTGTAAGAAATCTCCAGTGCTACGCTGATAATCGAAAGGGAACGTGGGCACGTTCGGTGTTAAGCAAGGCTCACGTGCAGAGGGGAGGAAAGACCAGGAGTTCTTCCTGGGGGTTGAGGAGCATGGGGATTGCAGAAGAATGTCACTGAGGATGACTGGGATAAAGGCACCAGAGACACAAGTGTGAGAAGTGCGCTCAGAGTAGAACAGTACGGACAGTGGAAAACTTGAATCCCCTGTTCTTTGACTTTAAAACCGCTTCCCTAACCACGATGCCAACATTGAAGTGAATTAAAGAGACTGTCTGCAACAGAATCACCTGCGAATCCTGGTGAAGCCTGGACCCCCGGCCCCACCGCAGACCGCGCTTAGCAAGCCGCTGCTGACTGCGATGCTCCGACGCCAGAGAAAGGGTCCGCATCGGTGTGTAAGGAGGAGAGTGCTACTCACTTCCAGCAGTGGCCACAGGAACTATCTCTGAGTAACACGGACAAGAAGGTTGGCTCCCTGGGGGACCCAAATCACATGTCCTGGCCCAAATCCATGGCATGGGTAAAGTCTTAAAAGTAATTATGAATAAGGTGGTATCACTCATCCCTTGACTCCTACCCAAAAAAAACAAGCAGATGAATGAATGAATAAGACAACGTGTGCCATGGGGCTGGCCTCCCTGGACGAAGCTGTATGAGTGGAGGTGAGCACAGACCAACGCTGCTGGGCTTCCGCTACGAGACCACAAATATAGATGGTGGCCCGTGTCCACCAGTGGCCAAGGTGAAGGGAACCTGGAGGGGTTGTCGATCAGAGAAGCACTTAAAAGACATCTGAACTTTGGAAATTTCTGTAATAAAAAAAGTCCAGTGCTTTTTTATCTCTCCGTGTTGGGTGTATTTTTTATTCATAGCATTCTGCATACAGCATGACTTTCGGAAGAGGTATCGGAGAAGGGATGGGCTGCTCCTGAGGTTGTGGCCTGCCCTCTCTGCCTCTCTGAGCTAGATAAAGGCCATGGCACATTGGATGTCACCTTCTTTAAACTTTCCCCCAGCTTTGTTAAGATGTAATCGACCTATAACACTAGGTTTAAGATGCAGAACATGTTGATTTGATGCACTTAGATATATTGCAAAGTGACTGCCACCACAGTGTTATAACTAGCACTTTCATCATGTGACAGAATTATCATTTCTTTTTTGCAGTGAGAACATTTCAGGTCTCTCTTAACAACTTTCCAGTATATGTAATACAGTATTGCTAACTATAATCAGAATGCTGTGCATTAGATCCCCAGAATTTATTCTTCTACTAACTGGAAATTTGTATCCTCACTTATAATTTCAGACTTCCTGCTAAAAAGGTGAAGAGCCGACTGTTGATGAACCCACGAAATGACCCGTTAAGGAGTCTGATGACCCTTTCCCACTACTATTTCTGTAGAAAGGTTTCATCGCAGCATCTGTATCCCAGCATCTCACAAATCTCTCTTATTACAGACCATCGTCTGAATCCCTGTAGCCCTTGGACTTCTAAAAACACCCCGCGTGTGCTGACTGTTTCTGCTCCCCCCGACAGACGTGAGAAGTGAAACGGCTCCTGCCTCGCCACCTGTCTCGGAATCACACTGGGCCCTGAAACGAAGCTGGGAACCCCGTTCACAGCACCAGCCTCGCTGCCAGGCGATTTGTTTTCGAAGCACCCGGCAAGCCACATGCGATTCATCCTCAGAACCTTCTTGTCAGGAGAACAAACACCAAGTGTCAGAACCTCCTGAGAAACCTAGTGATGAAAAGGCCTTCAACGATGAACAATTTCAGTTCGATCTGCATGCTGGCAACAGAAAGGAGGGGAGGAAAGAGGGGCAGAAGAGAGCACAGGTACGATTTCAGGTAAGGCGGGAGCTCAGTTAGACTGGTGATGAGAAACAGGTCTGCCAGGGTTTTTCCAGGCACAGCTGCCTGCGAGAAGGAGGTTGATCTGGGAATGTCTTGCGGCAAGGAGAGGGACTTAGGTGCTGAAAATTAGTCGATTTTTAATGAAAATATCCCATCTATGGACAGCTATTAGAGAATCATCTTTGCATCTGCATTTGCCACGCAAGCCCTTGGGGCCTTCTCTCCCAGCCACATGGTGATTTCTTGACTTGTTTCCACCTCTGCGGTCCTCCCCAGTACTGTCAGATCAGGTGAGCATGCCCTAGGTGACCAGTCAGTACTTCAGGTTGGAGGCTTCTCAAAGCCAACGTGTCAGAGGAGCGCTATCAGTCTATCGTGTAATGGTGTCCCTTAAGTACTGAATCTTGCCCTATAGGGATGGAGCTAAAAAAAATGCATACATTATTTAACGTAAAGGCTTTGCTGATGACTGATAAAATCAAATTAGTTGCTTTGGGCGAAGGATGAATTTGAAACAGAATTTCCTCCTTAGAAGAGACATTGACAAATCTATTTGATAGGTCCGCCCGTCAAGTATTTTTGGTAGAAAATTTAACAGAATCCTTTGTTAGGCAAAGTGAATGAGACTGGCTTGGGTTATGAACTAAATTTTTTCCCCCTAAAATATTTATTTTTGTCATATTATTAAATCTATAATAAATGTTAGCTTAAAAATCAGAAAAAAAATCACCCATAATTCAGTAAATCCTGACCTTTGGAGCATTTTCTTCCCGCCTTTTGTCTGTGTGAGTGCATGAGTATACAGCTGACCACTGGACACCGTGGGGTCAGGCACCCACACCCTGCACAGCTGGAAGTCCATGTGTGACTTTTGACTCCCTTAAAGCTTAGTTGTCCCTCAGTATCCGCAGGGGACTAGTCCCAGGACCTGCTGTGGCTAGCAAAACCAAAGATGCTCAAGTTGTCTATAGAAAATGATGTAGATCAGTGCATGCATTGACACTCTGCATCCTCGGATTCCCAAACACAGATCAAAAACATTACTGATATTTATTTGAAAAAAAAAAAACATGTATAAGTGGACCCACGAAATTCAATCCTGTGTTGCTCAGGGTCAACTGTTCATACATCCATACAGGGGTGGCCAACAGTAGGTCAATTACCAGCCTTCATGACCTACAAGATAAATCATAAGTAAGGATATAAAATGATAACAATAATAAGAAGATAAATAATACAATAATTAATAAATAATGATACAAGAATGAACCCTGTTCGAGTACTCATAACTGTAAACATACTTTTGCCCACCCCTGTATTTTTACAAAATTGAAGTCATTTTATATAGAGAGATTATTACTTTCTTTGTATATTCATTAAAACCTGATTGTAGTGGATATATAGTATTCTTTATTCTGACTCCATTTTGATTATTGCTTTAGGGTAATAATTTCACCAAAGGGTAGGTAGAAACAGTTTTCAGACTTTTGATAGGCATTGCCATATGGCTTTCCAGGAACTCTGGTTCAACCTGTAATCCTACCAGTAATGTATGGGTTTTTAACTTTTGCAGGAGTTGGCTATTAAAAACTTATAACAGAATTCACTTCATATGTTTAGATCTTTTCCAAAATATTTGCTAATTTGTTAGGTGAAAATATTATCTTATTGCTCTTTGAATCGACTAATGAAATTTAATACATTTTTGGCTTTCAACGTTATTTTAAAAAAAATAATGTGTAAAGAGTTTTGCTCTGTTCTGCTTCCTCCTAGTTACATAATTGCCGAACTCACTAAGTGAGTAATTATGACCGGTGTAACCTAGAGTATGTGTTTTAAAGTAAAACTACATCCCTGTTTTGTCATCTAAATAGTTCCCTGGCAACAAAGGATTCTGTCTTAGGGTGATTTCTTGTTCAAGCAAACATGTTACAGAAGCCAAAATTAATAACACTTTTTAAAAACATGTGTCTAACTTCCCTTATCTCTCTTAAAGAACATTTTTAAAAGATCTACTTTATAATACAAGCTATTCATTTAAAATGTTCCCTAAAAAAATTACCCTGCTTCTTCTATTCTTTTTTACCCACTGGCTGCGTGAAAGCTTCTCTCTCTCCATTTATATTCTCCATCAAAAACCCCATCCAACTTTCCATAACACTCAGTCCTTGCCTTTTCCATTGCACCCCCTTTCCTCCTGACCCTCCTGTCTTCATTTCCTCTCTCCACCCTCCAAATTTGGTATCACAAATGTCTAGAATCATTTTGCCAAAGACTGAACTCTGGTTGATGAAATGATCAGACAGACAGACACATGCACATTGACGTATCTTGTCTTCACACTGGCTTTCTGAACCCTGTCAGCTGTCCATGTGCAAGAGTCTTTGCAGCGTGTCCTCCGTGTTTGCACGACAGAGCCCCATCTCCAACAGAGTGAGCCTTTGTTAATGTCCAATAAGATAAAAATGTTCAAGTCATTATTAAGCACCCACTACATCAAAGTATTGTGCTATATGCTCAATAAACAGGGAAGTTTGCAAAGATGAAGAATATCTGTTTCCTGCTCTCGACGTGCCTTCAGCCAGAAAGATGAAAACCATAAACGGGGGGAGAAAAACCCTACCGATCAAAATAAATGTAACAATGATGCAATGCAAGAGGAATGCTTTAGAAAGGTCATAGCCTCTAGACTAGTGAAATAAAACTATACTATATATTCCCTCACCCGCTTTCTTCAAAGAAAACACAATCATCCCAGATGGAAAGATATGGCAACAGGGTCTCCAGCTTCCAACTTTTCAACGTAGTTTGGTCCAGAAAAGGTGGCCTCACATTCTGGATTCTAGAAATGTGGTTTTGGTGTAGTTAGTGCTACAAAAACCTACAGTGGAAGGCGTGCCCGGCGCCTCCTTTGCTGTTTGCATTTCTGCCATGTGCCAGGTGTGTGCCATTCATTGGAATATCTTTGTGCACACATCAGAGATGGAGCTCACTTTCCTATACCTTCCAGGGAGGAGTATATTTTGTAAACTGGCCTCAAGTTTGGCTCTCGTTGACCTTGCTTTCCATTTCCCTGATCTTTCTTATTCGTGTTCCCCCCTCCACCCCAGTATTGCATGTTTCTTTGTAAGATGCCATAAATCCCTAACCCAAAGCTGGATATAAACAACAAAAGAATGTTTCTAGTTAGTCATGTGTCAGCATTTCTTGCTTTGTGCTTGATTAGCTACTCGAGGACAAGGGTTCTGTCTCCCTCATTAGAACATGGCATTTATCTTTGTATTTGCCTTAATACTCCACATCGTTTGCAAGCTATTTCTCCATAAATGTTTGTAGATATAATTACCCCACTAAAATAGTTTCTGTGAGCACCGCCCTTGATCAAAACCACAGTTCTGTAATCACTCAGGCAAGAGGCGCTGAAATATCAAAAATAAAGTATCGCCACAGAAAATATCATGTTTCAACAAATCTGCTGGATTAGGAATAGATAAGAGTCACTCAAACCAGCTAACTTGACTTTCAAGGAATAAACAAATGGTAGTTTTTTACAATCACCAAGAACCAAGATGAAAATGGTTTGACTCAAAGAAGAAATTTTATAGATTCTAGCTGAAGTTCAGGATAAAGATGAAGAAATAAGGCTGTTGCAGAAATAAATTAAATGATTATCTCTTGCCCAGTTTCCATTCGACACCCAAAGGGAAGGAAATTAGAAATGAAACAGTTGGGCTTTTCTTTGGAAAAGATTCTTCGCTGGTTTGACTTTGCAGGGAGTGCTAACGTAGCAATGCCAGGGGAAAATGAAGGCAGCTGACCCAAGACTTGATCAACACGGCATTCTGATTCAGTGAGCAGTCCCCCTGTCTGTTCTGTGCAAGACACGGCCCCAGGTAAGATAGGCATTTGAGAGAGACAGAAGAATGCGAGGGAGGAAAAATGAACAAACATGCAAAAGAGATGAATTCTGGTCCCACGAATTGGAGAGGATCTCATGATCGTATCAATAAATCTATATTTCTTTTAAATATGGAAACAATGGCCCTGGCCGGTTTGGCTCAGCAGTTAGAGTGTTGGCCTGTAGACCAGAGAGTCCCAGGTTCGGTTCCCGCTAAGGACACGTACTTCGGTTGCAGTTTGTCCCCTGCTCCGGTTGGGGTCGTGTGGGTGGCAACATAGATGTGACTCTTTCACATCAATGTTTCTCTCTCTCTCTCCCTCCCGCTCTACCTGAAGATAAATGCAAAAGTGTCCTCAGGTGAGGATAAAATAAATAAATATGGAAACTGTAATAACTCTATTCTGACCCTCAGTTACTGCACGTACACACCCTGGCAGTTTCTTTTCTGTAAACATAAGGGCCTTCAGACACCCAAAGAAAACTAAAGATAAGGGGTTGAGGATGGCCTTGGGAAACTCAGAGAAATCATGAGAAAAAAGAGATTAATAGTTACCCTGCTCCTCTCCCCCCCTTCTCTGTATCAGCCCCCCCCTTAACGGTGCCAAAAGCGGCACCAAGAGAATGTAGTTTTTTTTCTGTAGTTTGTGCCTTTAAAAGCGGGCAACAAAGAAGGCTCGGGGCTGAGGATTTGGGGAAGCTGTACTCCCCCAGCCCGCCGGTGTAACAGCCCACCGGTGTAATAAAGTGCTCCTTTACAATTCGGCCATGCGTCTCTGGTTATCTCACTGACACGTTACAACATTTGGAGGCCCCAGCGAGATTTTAAAGAGGACTCCCCACTTAGGGTGCACCTCCTCAGGCTCCGGCGGATGGGAATCCGTGGTCCTCATGAGAGCTGGGGGAAGGCCTCGGAGAGACGTTCCTCCACCCCAGCCTCTCGGAGACCTTCTGTCTGTCCCCTCTGCCACCTTAAAAGCACATATAAAGAGAAAGCTCTTTCAATTTGGCCTATAGTGGAGCCTGAGTGTTTGCTTCTCGCGGGTTACAACAGAAACAATGCTAGAAAGTTAAGTAACATCTCCCAAATCACACAGTTAATAACAATTAATAATAAAAAAGAATAACAATAGATACAGCTGGTAGAGACTACATAGGAAGTTTCCAATTCCTCCAAGTCCAATTTCAAGCGCAAACACTGGCTATGGGGACCCAAGATCACTCAGTTATGTTGGAAAATTCCACAGGAAGAAATTCATCTGTCCACATGGCTAATGTAATCTTTGGATCTTTTGCTTTACGACTCTTTCCTATCTTCTGTCTCCTTTCCCCTCATGGACTATAATGTAGTTTTTAAAGAAATGAGATGGATGAGATATACCAAGCTTTTACATGCAAAATATGTGGTTTATGGGGTTGTAAGTGTATCTTAATTATCATCAAAATTTTCTTCTTATGACAATCACTCTCAAAGCTTTAAATAAATATATTAAACATTTTGCCCAGCTGGTGTGACTTGGTGGATTGAGCGTTGTCTCATGGACTGAGAAGTCCTGGTTTGATTCCCAGTCAGGGCTCATGCTTGGGTTGCGGGCTCGATCCCTATTAGGGGGCGTGCAGGAGGCAGCCGATTGATGTTTTTCTCTCACATTGATGCTTCTATCTCTCTCTCCCTTCCTCTCTCACTAAAAAAATCAATAAAAACAGATTTAGAAAAATATGTATATGAAAAGTGTTATCTTAACAAAAGATTTTTATTACCAATCAAATATTCCATTCCATATATCTCAGGACTAATGTCTCTTTAGTTTTTTCTTACCTCTAATCTTTTAGCCTCAATAACTCATCATTAAACAGAAATAATCAGATTCTTCTTGAAGAGGTCTATGACAGTTAAACACCATCTCTATAAAAGGTCTCATTTAGGGCCTGGTCCATGATCGGCCCTTCACGTCGTTGGTGTTGATGATGATAGCAATGTACGTGATTTCTCCTCTACTCAGTTATAAGGTCCCAGTGGAGCAGCTGTTTTGCTTAGTGGATAGTTATTTCACTGGATGGAGTTTTTATTTAACAGGTACTGTAAGTGCGATGATCTAGGATTTAGGTCCACAGCATTTTCACTACTGAGAATTAGAAAAGAGGAGGCTTAGGGCTTCCTTGGGGCAGATGGTAGCCCTTCTTGTTGGCTACCATTTCATGGGGCAAATTCCACGAAATGATAGCCAACAAGAAGAAAGAAGATGAGAAGGTGAAGCAAAGGGAAAGGGGGAAGGAAGAAAGGGACAAATAAATACACAAGAAGCCAAAAGGAAGAACAGAGCAAATGAGGGCTTTTCGCTGTTCACTGTCCACGGCAAATGCCTTCTCAGACAGTGTTTCCCGGGCTCCCGTCGGAGGCCCTTCCTCCCTTCATCCTTGGAGTCTTCTCAGGCTCTTTGCAGGCAACTCTTCGCCCCGCTCTTCCTGCTGCCTTGGGCTGAGCTGAGTTCTGTCCAGGCATTCTGCTTTCGACCTTCTGCCATGCTTCCTCTGCCAGCTGGGCTGGACCTGTGCCTTCCTGCCGAGGTCCATTCGTGCTTACCGAAATGGGCCGCTGAAAGGTTCTGCCCTCTCGCTGATCCAGGATGTAAACTGAAGAGTATTCTATGCAACTGCCACACCAGCCAACTTCTAGTCTCAGGGACACCTTTGTCATTGCTCAGAATGGCTGCAAGCGAGTGTTAAAAGCTGGCCTCTGCTAGCTGTGTTGTGAAGCGGCTTAGTCGGAGCAGAATTGAAGCACACACCACAAATGGTTGTAGAGAGTACCCAGACACCTAATGGGAGTCACCTTCTAGCTCGAAGGGCCCTTGCCCGACGGGTCTCCTGGGTCCGGAACTCTCTCCGCAAGCTGTCGAGAGTGAAGCCGCAAAGGTGGGCAATAGAACCCCTGTGTGGGGATCACATGTGAAAAGGCAGCAAGGCGGGGGGGAGAGGAGCTGAGCACTGTGTGCGGGGCGTTGACATGCTCCTCATACACTGTCTGCCTTACCTTCACACCCCCAGAGCACAGACCAGTCAGATCCCGGCCCTCATGACTTCACTGGCATTGTGACGATGCCCGAGGCTTGGCACCATCTAAACAGCAGCATTAGGGAGGGGACATAACGAGCTTGGCCTGAGCCTGCTTTGGATGTGGAGGAGGACCCTACATTCTGGGGCTGGCAAATCTGCCAACATGGGGGTCATCTGACCACATAGGGAATTGAGTCCAAAGGGTCTTTGAAATGATCGTTGTCAAGTTTTCTTTCAGAGAAGAGCTTTTAGGAATAACTACCTTAGAGTTGCTTTTTAAATTAGAAACCTATGCCCAGCCAGTGTGGCTCCGTGGATTGAGTGTTCTCCTATGGACTGAGAGGTCCTGGTTTGATTTCCAGTCAGGGCACATGCTTGTGTTGCAGGCTCGATCCCCAGTAGGGGGTATGCAGGAGGCAGCCAATCGATGTATCTCTCTCACATCGATGTTTCTATCTCTCTCCCTTCCTTTCTCTCTAAAACATCAATAAAAATATTTTTTAAATAATAGTAAAATAAATAAATAAATTAGAGACCTGTTTAGAACTGCTAGGCAATGCTTTGTCTCAGGGGCTGGCCTGTGCTTGCAGGATGATTGGCAGCATCCCCGGCTTGTACCCACGAGGTGCCAGTAGCATCCGCCTCCTCCTCCCAGTGGTGACAACCAGCATGTCTCCACATATCACCCTGGAGAGCAAAATGTATCCCAGTTGAGAGCCACTGGTCCAGAGAGTGGTAACTCATGTTCAGCTATGAAATTAAAACTAATACTAAAACCATACCCAAAATACAGTTTGAGCTACCCTGACAATGGATCCCTAGTCTAGCTGTACTTTCAAAAGACTTCAAATTGATCACGTTTTTCCCTAAGCCTGGAACCCGCTCACCAAATCACTCTAAACTATCCAAGGTCATTGAGTCCAGAAGACCCAATGTCCCCCTGGGGGCCATGGTGACGTTCATGAGAACGGCTTCTTTAGGCTCATCCATGAATTCAACAAACATTTCTTAAACAATATCCCAGGGTATAGAGTTCTAGAAACATCCACCTGAAGCTTCTCATGTGGTGAAGTCCCTTTCCTGTCTCAAAGAAAAGAGAAACCATAGCAATATTTTAACACTGTCAACACAGCAGCTCTCCTGTTCTCTTTCTGGACAATTTGGTCACTATTTATCCTTGGGCTCAGTCATCTCTGCCTGTGGAGGGCCCCACTTTTTCATCTCCATATTAACAGGAGCTCAACACGACGCTGTGCAGTAATCACAGTGGACCGACAGCCTCTCCCCGGACAGCGGGGTCGGAAAGCCAGAAACAACCTCAAACTGCTGCTTGAATACACCCGCAACAACTCTGATCAAACGTTAGCATCAGACAGCTTTATAGACAAGGAAACTGTAAATGTCATCATGAGAAAAGTGAGAAAAATACATGCAAATGAGATTGCCACCTGGGATGGCAAAGCAAGGCCAGTAGTCAAGAGGGGTCAACAGATGCAATATTTAGAGTACACACACATACAATTTAGGGTGATAGTTATTTCAATAATCTGGAAGTAATCCTTTGTCCCTAAAAATTACTCTTTCTTTTTTTTTTTTTTTTTTGTCTTTATTGATTTTTTAGAGAGAGAGGAAGGGAGAGAGAGAAAGAGATAGAAACATTGATGAGAGAGGACATTGATTGGCTGCCTCCTGCATGTCCCACACTGGGGATCGGGCCCACAACCTGGGCATGTGCCCTGACCAGGAATCAAACCGGCGACCTCTTGGTGCATGGGTTGATGCTCAACCACTGAGCCACACTGGCTGGGCAAAATTACTCTTTCTTCTGCATCACCCTGTCACTGGGGGTGTAGGTCTGCTGGGCCTTCACACATGCTGCCCGTACCTTATCAGGTGCTTTCTTTATGGTTTTCTTCGCCACCAGTAAAGAGCAAGCCCTTGCTTTCCATCCCTGCATGTCCCCCAGGGCTGTTCAATTCCCTGCACGACACTGACACTGGGCTCCATCGGACAGGAAGTGAGGGCCTTCTTTTCATCGTATTCACTGTCACTTCCCTACTGATGATGTTTTGACTCTCAGCTCAGCTACCATCCTAACTCAGGCTAGTTCCTCGGTTACTCTCTCCAAATTGGGAAACCAGGGCCCTGGAGAGACATACACCAAAACACATAGGCTTGGTCGTCATTCCTTAGTTCAGGGACAGGATTCTCACCAATAAGCATTTCATCATGACAAGCATCGAGTCCACGTGTGTCACAGGGAATTGGAGGGTCCTCACAAAGTCCTCAAGAGAAGGATGATAAATAAAGTGACAGACAGAAGACAGAATGCTCACACCTGGCCCCGGCCCTGGTCCGGCTAATATCCTGCCTTGTCTCTCACACCATGCATTGTACTCCCTGTAGAGACATGAAACAGCATATGAGGGAAAATACCTTGGGTCAAATAAAACGGCGCGGATGAAAAGGCCTCCTGTGTGCAGACCCATTCTTCTCTGGGCCGTGGCCGTAAATCCAAATAATAGCACCTGCGTCTTTTCAATGCAAAAGGAAGTTGTGAAGGTCATGAATAAACTTAAGAGTTTTGACCTCAAGAGGCACTTGCTACTTGGAGTATTATTGTCTTACTCATATCTTCAAGTTATTTCTTTAGATGTGATTTTGGGGGCGTAGTGCTAGGTGGGCACCAATAAGGAGACACAGGTTAACAAGACCTTGCCCTCGCCCTTGAGGTGCTTACAGTGAAGACCCAAACGGGGTACCGAGGACTGTGCTTGACCCACTTCAATGAATAAGTAGAGAAATTGAAAGCATTTAGAAACTTGGACAGCAAGTAATGTGATGTCTGTTGAAGCTAATAAGAAAAATTCAAAATTGCATTTTATGTCTTATTTTTAATTTACTTTCTACAGATTCAGTGCTTATTACATTTTATAAAGGTAAGGGTCTATAACGAATTGGAAACTGAAAAACAGCGTGTCTTTAACCATTGACAGTTTGAGTAGAACTGGTCACATACACACATAACTCAAATACAAGGCAGATAAGGATAAATGTCTTTAAAAGCTGCAATAGTTCAATGTAACCGAGGGGAGGAAGATTCTGGGAAGGATGGGTGCAAAGGTACCAGACGCCTGGGAAGTTATAAAACATCCCCTTTCCAAGCTGAGCAAAAATTAATCAAAAGAAGTAAAAATTAGTGACACTAATCCAGAAATATCATTTAGATATGAAACTATTTGAACCAAATGGAAAAGAGTCTGGAAATCAAAACAGAATTTCCTTCTGGAAGGATGAACAGAGTGGTTGAAAACAAGCAAGGACTTTCTCAAATAATACCCAGCAACATGTCAGACTGGAGAAGGACTGGGAGTGAGGACCCGGGAAGAGCCCAGAGCGAATTCCTCCATGTACCTTCTGGGGCTGCCTTTCGTTACCCCACACGTGACACTCTGAGGCGTCGATAAACTTGGTCATAGTTTTCTCTGTTTAGCAGATGGCAGAAGCCGAGGACCTAACAACATCCTATGGCAAGTGTTGTAACACAGGGCCAGTAGCAAAAGAATCAATTAAAATGAAGAAAATGCCTGTTACCGCAGTGAATCAAATGGTTCTCTGAAACTAACTGTGCAGAGGAGTCTGCTCACACCCCCGATGGGAAACCTTGAACTCTGAAGGAAACCCACCCTCGGGGTGGATCCATTCCCTCTTCAGTGAGGTGATTTCTGGTGCAGGAGTTTTAACAAAACCAGAGAGTAACCACAGCCAACATTGCCCACAGCAGCGACTGCCTTTCTTGGGAGGCTAGAGATGATCAACATCGAACCCCAAATCTCATGATATAAGAAAAGAGTTCATACATTTGAGGTAAACATTATTGTTCTGGCAAACAGGAAGACAGACTAGCCACCTTTTAAAAAATAAACAACAACAAAAGAATGAGAGGAAGAAAGAAAAATCGGCCTGTGTCTAGATGACAGTTCTGTTCCCCAATCTCTCCCCACCCCCCACCAGAGAAACAGGTTCTGGAATAAAGAGTGAGACTGGTAGACAGAGAAGGGGAAGAGGGAGAAGGAAGGGTTGCACTTTAGAAGAATTTTACTTGAACACAACAAAAAAAATCACAACTGTATTGAATTCTCAAATAAATTTTAAAGCACATGGGTGAAATAAATGGTCAAAATATGGTAAGAAAATATAATGACATGATGAATAAAGATTTAATAGAGTTTAGGAAAGAAACAGGAGAAAATTAATGCTTTTATAGAACATAAAACTGCATCTATCAAACAAAGGGCAGTATCAGAGCCACAGGAAACAGGATTTGGAAAACACATGAAATGCAGCAGATAATGACAAATAAATTAAAAATGTTAAAAGGAAGAATGACAGATATGGAGAAAAAGACTATATATATATATATATATATATATATATATGTATATTCTGTATATTAAACATATATTATAATGATTTAATATATATTTTTATATCTGACACATGGATAATTGGTAATAAAGAAAAGTAAGATTTTTATTATAATAAAACAAATATGCAGATGAAGAAGACCTGGGTTTACACACTGAAAGGTCTTATAGATTCTGGAAATATTGGTAAACATTAACTAATGCTGAGGGAAAAAAATCACTAAAATTATTGTACTGAAAAGATTAAGAGAGAATTCGACAAGCATCTATGCAGAATAGGCATGTCCCTTAATAAGAGACCAGGTAGATTTCTCATAGAATTAGGTACCAGAAAATAATGATAGCAGCAGGTGAAGGCCATGGGCTTTTTGTCCATTCATTTGCTGGTTGACCTTGCACTAGTACCAGTTACTTGTGATACTGTTGTAATTTGCTAATTATTAATAATAGGAAAGGAACAAAGGGAAGGCCAGACAGTATAGGCATATAATTTGGGCAGCTTCACCAGGAAGCTGCAATTTCACACTCCCCAGGGAACCACCAGCCCATTCCACACAGATCCCTGGGGGAAGGGGCCCAGCACAGAGTAGATAGATGCATTCACAATGAAGCTGGGGTCACTAGGGAAGGCGCCTCTGTCAGTCACACCTGGGAACAGAGATCACTGGTCAGAATGGGCATGGCCACTGCAAGCCTGGGAAATTTTGGGAATACATAATCCCCTAAACAAAGCAATTCTCTCTCTTAGGGAACAAAAACTCTGGTCACTGATTCTGACTCTAGCCCTATTAAAGCCACAGCTACACTTCTTCCTTGGTGGGATAGGGGGAAATGGGATCTTGGAAACTCAGGGATGTAATTCCACAGAACTAAAAATGACTCATTCTCCCATGAAAGTCTCAGAACGTTCTTTTTCTCAAGATAGTTCAAGAATTTCACTCCCACTAGAAACAGGTGTGGACGAGGACCACTCCCCGCTGGTAACACTTGAACCTCTGGTTCTCAGTTTCCTCATTTGCATAGAAGGATGACCCTATCATAAAATTAGCTATTGTATACTTTTCTAACTCTAGAGAGGTCATGAGAGGAACAAGATGACCATCTATCAAAATATAGAAGCCAAATATATCACCACCAATGCATCAAAATATACAAAATTAAAACTTCTGGAGATACAAGAAGAAACATCAAGAAACTTAATAGGGAGGGTGACTTTATACAGACCTCTAGTCCTTGTCAGGTCAAGCAGAAAACTAATTGATAAGGCAGAAGTGGCTTTAAATCATATAATCGATCAGATAAATATCTATTTTATGTCCCACAACCAAGAATACATATTAGTGAACTCAGGAAGCATTTTAAAAAATGTTCCAAATTACTTTGAAAAAATTCCAAAAAGTAAAAATAGTACAGGCTGCACTCTTGAATCACACGCAACAACACAAAATATATAGAAGAACAAACACTACCAGCAACAAACCTGGTTGGTCGTGCGGGTGGCAGCCACTTGATGTGTCACTTTCACATCGATGTTTCTCTCTCTCTCTCTCTTCCTCTCTCTCCCTCCCACTCTATCTGAACAAAAAAAATGAAAAAAATGTCCTCGGGTGAGGATAAAAAAAAAAAAAAAAAAAAGTCTTTAGGATGTCACAAAAACGACTAAGGTAAAGGTTCACACTCACACACATTTGTTATTAAAATTAAAGTGTAGAAATAGTGAAATGAGCATTTTGTCAAAAATCTAGAGAAAATGAAAAATAAGTAAGGAAGCAGAAGGGAGGAATTTATAATGGTAAAAATAGAGATTTAGAACAGGAAAAAATGAAGGATATGCTAAATCCAAGAACTATTCCCTGGAAAACCCAGTAAAAGAGATAAACCAGTTGCTAGTCTAATCAATGACCAAAAGAGAGAGAGCTCACTATTCAACATCAGGAATGAGAAAGAGAAACTAAACACAAATTTAGACTACTAAGAACCAAGAAGTATATAAAAAGATGTCTGTGCTTATAAATAATTACATTAATACAAAGCAAACCAACATTGAGTGACATTTTTAGTCATGAGATTGGCAAAGATATGTGTCTATGCAGGTTAGAGGAGGGTGGGGGAGGGACAATGAGCCTTCTTTTGGATTTGGGGAGAGTGAACATCCATACATACTTCCTGAGGGCAGTTGGGTAATGTTTGCTAGACTTTTGAATGTGTGTAGCCTTTGAACAAATAACTTCACTCACAGAGATATATTTTGAAAAGATAATCAGACACATACATGCACATGTGTGTCACATACAGCAAAACTTAATATTTAATAGCCAATAAAATGTGTGCCGTTTAAAAGTTATGTTGTAGATTTACATTTATTGACTTGAAAAAATGTCTACAATGTATTAAGCAAAATAAAGAAGCATGTAAATATGGAATTGTACATTCAAAAATAAATATTTTGAATACCTCCTGTGTGGTGGACTCCCATCCAGGCATTGTGGGAAGATACAGTAAACAAGTTCTCACCCTCATGGCGAGTAGAACAAAAGCATGTCTGGAAAATAATCGCCATGTTCGAACAATAGTTATCTGTATTCAGTAGGATTTGGGACAATTTCTACTTTCTTCGTCATTCCTCTTAGTATTTTTTGAAAGTTTTAAAATGCACATACATGATAATTTTAATCAGGGAAAACATTATTTGCTGAGAGGTATAGAAATCTTTTGTGGTTGAGGGCACGGTGAACTTGGCATTTGAGTCAATATAGAAAATAAGAGTATAATTCACATCTATTCTGATTGCAGGATATTTCTTATTATGATCAACATGTCATCGTTGTTTATTAAACTTAAAATAAGAACAATATGTCTGTCCATATAAACACACAATGACTCTCACACAAAATTTCATGTCTAGATTTAACAAATCCAGAAGTCTTCTAAGTCCCCATTATCCAGAGATGAATACACACTTCATTAATTTTATTTATTTATTTATTTATTTATTTATTTATTTTTATTTTATTGTTAATCCTCACTGGAGGATATTTTTTGCATTGATTTTTACAGAGAATGAAAGGGGAAGGAACAGAGGAAAGGGGAGACGGGGGGCGGTCATCAATGTGAGAGAGACATGTGGATTGGCTGCCTCCTGTACACGTCCTGACTGGGGCTGGGATCAAAGCTGCTGCCCAGGTACGTGCCCTTGACCAGGAATCAAACTCATGACCCTTAGGTGTGTGGGCCAATACTCTAACCCAAGCCACACCAGCCAGGACTAAGTTTATTTTTTTATTGTTGACACTATTACAGATGTCCCTCATTTCCCCACCTTGATTCAACTCCTCCCAGCCCTGCCCACCCCCTCTGGCCATCACCACACTGTTGTCTGTGTCCATGGGCTATGCATATATGTTCTTTGGCTAATTTCTTCACCTTCTTTCATCCAGTCCCCCTCCCAGCTCCCCTCCAACCTCTGTCAGTCTGGTCCATGCATCTATGCCTCTGGTTCTACTTTGTCTGTCAATTTATTTTGTTCATTAGATTCCACATATAAGTGAGATCATATGGTATTTTGCTTTCTCTGTCTGGCTTATTTTGCTTAGCATAATAACCTCCAGATCTATCCATGCTGTTGCAAAAGGTTCCTTCCTTTTTACAGCCACATAGTATTCCATTGTGAAAATGTACCATAGCTTTTTTATTCACTCATCTACTTGAAGGGCATTTGATTTTAGCTATTGTAAATAACACTGCTATGAACATAGGGGTACATATATTCTTTCTTACTGGTGTTTTAGGATTCTTAGGATATATTCCCAGAAGTGGGATTGCTGGGTCAAACGGCAGTTCCATTTTTAATTTTTTTGAGGAGACTCTGTACTGTTTTCCACAGCGGCTGCACAAATCTGCATTCCCACCAGCCTTGTACTAGGGTCCCCTTTTCTCCACATCCTCGCCAGCACTTGTTGTTTGTTGATTTATTGATGACAGCCATTCTGGCAGGTGTGAGGTGTTACCTCATTGTAGTTTTAATTTGCATTTCTCTGATGATTAGTGACATTGAGCATTTTTTTATATGTCTGTTGGCCATCTGTATGTCCTCTTTGGAAGTGTCTATTCAGGTCCTTTGCTCATGTTTTAATTGGATTGTCTTCCTTTTGTTGAGTTGTTATGAGTTCTTTATATATTTTGGAAATTAGCCTCTTATCAGATGTATTATTGATGATTATGTTCTCCCATACCATGGGCTCTTTTCATTTTGGTGTTGGTTTCTTTTGCTGTGCAGAAACTTTTTAGTTTGATGTAGTCCCATTTGTTTATTTTTTCCTTTATTTCTTTTGCCTTAGGAGATGTACCAGCAAAAATTCTGCTGTTTAAGATGTCTAAGATTTTATTGGCTATGTTTTCTTCTAGGACTTTTATGGTTTCGTGACTTACATTTAAGTCTTCTATCCATTTTGAGTTTATTCTTATGTATGGTGTAAGTTGGTGGTCTAGTTTCATTTTTTTGCACATATCTGTCCAATTTTCCCAACACCATTTATTGAAGAGACTGTCTTTACTCCATTGTATGTTCTTGTCTCCTTTGTCAAAAATTAATTGATCATAATGGCATGGGTCAATTTCTGCGTTCTCTGTTCTGTTTCATTGATCTATATGCCTGTTCTTGTGCCAGTACAAGGTTATTTTGATTACAATGGCTTTGTAGTATAGTTTGATGTTCGGTATTGGCATTCCTCCAACTTTGTTCTTCTTTCTCAAGATTACTGCAGCTATTTGGGGTCCTTTTTACTTCCATATAAACTTTTGGAATATTTGTTCTAGATCTGTGAAATATGCCTATGGTATTTTAATAGGAATTGCATTGAACCTATACATTGCTTTGAGTAGTATGGACATTTTAATGATATTAATTCTTCCAATCCATGAACAAGGTATATGCTTCCACTTGTTTGTATCTTCCTCTATTTCTTTTTTCAATGTCCTATAGTTTTCTGTATATAGAACTTTTACCTCCTTGGTTAAGTTTATTCCTAAGTATCTTTTTTTCTTTTTGGCACCATGGTAAATGGGATTATGTTTCTAGTATAAAAATGCTACCGATTTCTGGATGTTAATTTTGTATCCTGCTACTGTGCCAAAGGTACGTATTAAATCTAATAGTATTTTGGTGGAGTCTTTAGAGTTTTCTATGTACAATATCATGTCATCTGTGAATAATGACAGTTTCACTTCCTCTTTTCCAATTTAGATGCCTTTTATTTTTCATTAACCACAGCTATTATGAGGCATTAAATGGTCAAAGTTTCTCCATTTGGGACAAAAAAGCCAACAGCAAACTCCTATGCAGCTCCAGGTGGTGGTAAGTCCACCACAATACTGGCAACTTCTGAGATTTTCCTAACCTCTTCCTATTTGGAAAAGCAGTAAAATATTTGAAAAAGAAAAAAAAAAATGCATGCTTTGGTTCAACTTATTTTTCATGTTTGACTTTAATGTTGGGACTCCACACTCAGTATTTTTATATTGACATCTGTTTTATGTTTTGATTATTCTTAAATGTGCACTTCAGTTGATGTGAACTCCTCAACTTTTGGGTGACGTCTGCCTTTGAACCGCAAAATTGTCTGTGGCTTCCCCAGGAACCCATCACAGGAATAACGGGGTTCGTTGCCTTCCCTAGCACCACATTCATTTGTCTTCTTTATAAGGGTGGCATTAGTGTTGGAATGCCCTGCCTGCTACTGTCTTCTGGAAGCCATCTGACACTTCTCAGCCTGGGCCAGGGGATTAGCGCCGGGCAGAAGATTCTCAACAGCATCCACGCTCACATCTCATCAGAGCACCTCTGTTCTACCATTTAATAGTAAAGGGCTCACATTCAACCCACCTGTCTGTTAGAACAGAGCTTCCCCCATTCAACCTTAGGAATAAAAAGAGCGTGTGCTGTGGTGGCAGGGGTTCATTTCATAGATGCTTCAAGGTGAAATTTGAGAGAGGCATGAGGATGTCAGCTTTGAAAATAATGAAATGTGTGAGTAAAAGGAGCTTAAACAATAGAGAAGTTAATTTTATTTACCTCATTTTATTAATTATTTAGTCAACATTTGCTCAGAACCCACTGGGTTCAGAATGTTATAGATGTGTGGGATGATTGCAAAAGGTATAAGAAGATATTTTTTCCTGCTTGCAAAAATTCAGCTCATTTAGTCTCATGGAAGACACCACCTAAAGACATGAGCACAACTAAGCATGCAAATTGTGAAGTTTTCTTTTCAAACAGAACAAATTAGAAGCTAGAATCTAGGCAGTTCGACAGTCTTCAGACACTCTCTTCCATCATGCCTAGGGCGGGCCCTTGTCTCCAAGGCACAAGATGGCTGTGGCATTCTAGACGTCTTGTTAGCATTCCAGACAGTAGATTAAAGGAAGGAACAGAAGGCCTTCTCTTCCTTTTTTTGGAGACTTCCCACAAATCCCACACAATACTTCTGTCTAAATCCCAGTTTAGTTCCTTGGCTGCTTATAGCTACAAGGTAAGCTGGAGGAACAGTTGTGTTGTTGTTTTAACCAGGTAGTCATGAGCGAGCTAAAGAGAAGCATTCTTATTAACAAGGAAGAACGGAAAATGGATTGGTTACTAAGACATGAAATGTAGGCACACAGCAGCACACATATACATAATTGTAATAACTGTTACCACAAGTCTTCTTAGGGAAGGGACTGTCACTGCTAAGGCACCATAAGGGACCACCTGGGGCTGAGTAGATAAGGCCCGCCCGAGTCAGGATCTGGAGAGAGGGGGCATATCTGAGGTAGGGATGAATTTCAAATGCAAGGATTCTGACATTTGCTGTTGCGCCCAAGAAAGAAGTGGGGAGAAGAGGTGGAGAGGAGATAAGGCAACAAGAATATGTGAAGGGGCCAGAGAACTCCGACAGGTGGTGCAGTGAGTTCTTAAAAAGAAAAAGAAAGGAAGAGGGGAAGGAGGGAAGGGAAGAAGAGAAGAGGAAAAAGACCTAGGTGGTAAAGTAGCTAAAAGGTTTGTGCAACAGGGATGGCCAGTACACACACCCACCTCCATCTGCCCAAACTTAGCATTCACAAAGCCCCCGAAGAAGGTGTGTGCTGTGGGAGGAGGTCAAGTCTAGCAATAAGGCTAGGAAGGACCCTTAGCCAGGTCACTGTGTCCCCAGGGCACAGGGTACAAGACACAGCATTAAGAAACAACAACATTAAGACAAATGTGACTAAGAAAACAAGAGACCCACACGGAAGTCACAAACCTCCTGAGGGCTCTGAGAAACAGGCGTACCACAGGTCATGAAACGGGATTTTGAGCTCATTTCTCCTAGAGCTCATTTCTTCTAGGGCATAAAAGGCACTTCCATGTGAGTTAAGCTGCTAGAAACTTCAACTTTTCTCTCATGTCAATCTCCCGACGTATATGTGAAGAGGATGAAGAAGTGTTTATTTGAGCTTTAATAAAATATAAGCTTTATAATGCAGAAAAACAAAGTTAAATGCCATCCAGCTGGTTAGCGGTTCAAGCAGAACCAGAGCTTGTGCGTGTCATGGCTTTCTTCAGTTAGGAAGGAAAGATGTGTCATTATCTAATCAACTGAGAGAGACAGTCTGCAGTGACATGCTCAAATGCATGACTGAGGCTAGACTTGGCAGAAAGAGTGCCCTGATTGATTAGTAATGTCTGCTCTGTGCTTTGGACTCGGGGTGTCAGCTGTTGCACAGTAGATCTGTTGTCCTCCTTAGACCATGATGACACTCTAATCGCTGAGATTTATAGCAACGCTATTTGGTGTAATAGATGTAATAGGCCATGACTGTTCGGACTTGTTAAGAACAGGCATTTCAATTTTACATGTTTTTTAGTAAAATCTTATTTAATGTGAAGCAGAAAATCAAAGAGACAAAGCCTCTGTGAAGGTACCGTAGATGACCGATGGCCAGTAGACATATGAAAAGATGCTCAACGTCACTAATCATCAGAGAGATGCAAATTAAAACCACAAAGAGATAGCACTTCACACCTGTCAGAATGGCTGTCATCAATAAATCCACAAACAAGTGTTGGTGAGGGTGTGGAGAAAAGGGAACCCTTGTGCATTGTTGGTGGGAATGCAGACTGGTGCAGCCACTGTGGAAAACAGGATGGAGTTTCCTCAAAAAAAAAAAAAAAAAATTTTTAAATGCAATTGTCTTATGACCCAGCAATTCCACTTCTGGGAATTTATCCAAGAAACCCAAAACACTAATTTGAAAGAATATATGCACCCCTATGTTCACCGCAGCATTATTTACAGTAGCCAAGATTTGCAAGTAGCCCAAGTGCCCATCAGCAGATGAGTGGATAAAACAGCTGGGATACGTTTACACAACGGAATACTGCTCAGCCGTGAAGAAGGAAATCTTACCCCCTGCGACGGCAAGGATGGACCTGGAGAGCATTATGCTAAGTAAAATAAGCCGGTCAGAGAAATGCAAGTACCATATAATTTCACTTATATGTGGAATCTAATAAACAAAATGAACTAACAAGCAAAGCAGAGACAGACTCATAGAGGGAGCAGGCTGACAGCTGTCACGGAGTGGGCGGGGGAAGGCTGGAGGGGGCAGGGATTGAGCAAAAAAGAGAAAAAACTCATGGACGTGGACAACAGTGTGGTGATTACCATGACGGGGGTGGGAGAAGGTGGAGAAAGGTATAGGGAGGATAAATGGTGATAGGAGATTGACTTGGGTTGGTGAACACACAATACAGTGTATGGATGATGTGTTGTGGAATTGTGCACCTGAAACCTGTATAATTATGTTAACCAGTGTCACCCCAACAAAGTCCATAAAAAGGGGGGAAAATGATACCCTACTTTACCTAGTTCAACCTACAATGTGATACTTCAATGTCTATAACATTCTGTAAAAATATCAGCCATCCTTGGGATTCCTTGTGGAGGTGGGATAATAAATGAGGCAACATTAAATCACATGGGCAAAGTATCTGCCATGTGCTGCATGCTGTATAATGAACCCTTCAGAGAGTGGCATCTTATCCAATTCCCTCAGCAGCCTGCAAGGTTCATGCTACCATTATCTCCATTTTCTGGATGAGAAAACTGACTCATAGGGAAGAATCCTGCCCAAGGTCCTACAGCTGGTATGTGTTGAAGCTGCAGTTCCCACCAGGAATTCCCATGTGGTCTGTGCTGGTAACCCACATCTCACGGCCCCTAGGAATGAGCCCAGGGAGGCCAAGCAGAACCTCACCAGTTCACAGAAACAGGAAAAACACTCATTCCATGTCTGAGTCCTTCCAGGGGACCCGATCAGTACCAAGGTGGATTAGTATCCTTAGAAGCAGCTGGGAGGGTAGTGAAATGTTCATTCTTAGGCATCTTACTGGGTTAATTCCTATTAAGAAAGGAATCTCATAGGTGAAATCTGGAAATTCAATTATTTTTTTCTGAAAATACTTTCTTCCCACAGTGCTCCCAGAAAGAGACCCAATTTCTGTAGACTAGAATTTGATTGTAGTGACTAAGGCGTCTACACAGACAATCACGATTCTTCTTCCCTGAGGGATCAATTAGGAATCTGTTGACACTTCCCCTCACCGGTGTTTCAGTCAATGGAACACCATTTTGTCACTAACATTCTGGTGGGAATTATTCAGAGTGATTAATGAAGACAAATCCATGGACCCCAATCAATGGGAGGCGATTAGTCTCAGTTAAGGGAGCCACAAAGTCTTAGGGTTCACGTCCCCTCCTCCACACACACAGCAGTGGGGGGAGGTAACAGTGCCTGTCATCTGTTCCCTGCCACTGTGTGCTCACTCACTCATTCATCCCTCTGTCTCCCTCTCACTACTGCAGAGCATAGGATACGCCATGCCTTGTTTCCAGTCTGGAGAACAGCCCTGGGTAACCACGAAAGGCTCCTGCTGTCTGAGTTCACAGGAGGCGCACAGACCATCCACACTGGCAAACATCACTACAAATAATTTCAGACAGGAAAATGTCCAGGAGGGGTGAAAAGGGACTTTAAGAGGAGCTCAGAGGACTTTGACAATGTATACTCCAGCCTGGAACAGAATAAACCCCGATACGGCCATGTGAAGCCCACGTCTGGGGAAGAGACAGGACCATCTTCCTCTTAAAACTGGGTCACATGCTGCAGAATTTATCATCCGTGGCTTCATACCGTCTCTTTTCCACCCCTGGCTCAAAAAGAGGAAGGCTTCCCCCTGGCCTGGCATTTTAAAACAATAAATACATGATACAGTCATGACGACTTAGAAGACAAAACAGGATGAACTCCAGAGCCTGCCTTGAGAATATGTTTTACCAACAGGATGTATCATAAATATGAAATGGCAAAGAAAGATGTTCCAGGATGTGTCCTCTGTCCTTTGTTAGCCAGACAGATAATGAGTTGCCATCAGGAATTTTTTTTTTCCCATTTGAACATATAACTTCCATACTTCTGTGGAAAGGGAACCCATAAATCATAAATTATTATTTCCTAGAAACAGGGATTATACAAGGGAGAGCCAAACAAAACCCTTTGTCTCATGAGTTTGCAACTTTTTAATTAAATATCACTTTAAATCACACATGCTTAAGCCAAATGTAACTAACCCATTCTGCTTAGGAGCCCGGTGTCCAAGTGCCTGCTTCCACCACTGTAACTATGATGGGGATAGGATTCTTGCATTTATTTGTTTCTATTTTTTTCCTCTATCAATTTGGGTGAAATTAGAAACAGTTCACAGGGACTAGTTCTTAACATTTCTTTTGTAGTTATCATGGCCAAGGGCCAGGTTGAACATATCAGACTATTAACCAATAAGGAAGGATGGGGGGAGGGGTAAAGGGAGAAAGGAAACAGGAAGGAAGGAAGGAAGGAAGGAAGGAAGGAAGGAAGGAAGGAAGGAAGGAAGGGAGGGAGGGAGGGAGGGAGGGAGGGAGGGAGGGAGGGAGGGAGGGAGGAAGGAGAAAAACAAGGGGAAGGGGAAGGAGAAGGGGAAAGGAAGGAGATTCTTAGGCAAGGGGCATGTAAACATAAAACACTTTATCTGATCCCCACAGATCATTGAGGCAGAATCTCCTTAGTTCATCAATATCCCTGTTTCCTTCATCTTTAGCATGCTTCTAAATTGCATTTTCCAATTTGCATAAGGACATGTAACAAATTCCCCACAGAATGTGGGCAGAAGGGATCTGTGTCACTTCCAGGAATGACCCCACAAAGCTCCTGCTCTGTTCCCCATGTTTGCTCCTCTCTCTCCTGCAGGCTACATGCAAAGGGTCCTGTGGAGGTCCCTGAGACCCTAGAAGATGTTAGAGCCACACGGTGAAGGTGCCTGGGCCCTTTAATGACTGCCTGGAGCACAATGCCCCATCCCCCCACCCCATTGAACTGTGACCTGAGAAAGAAAGATAGGACACCAAGATATGAGGGTTATTTCCATATAGTTAACAAGCCCTGAACAATACACCCATCTCAATCCGCTTGGCTGTTATAACACAATACCATAGAGTAGGTGGCTTAAACAATGTGGCTCACAGTTCTAGAGGCTAGGAAGTCCAAGGTCAAGGTGCTGGCAGATTGGTGTCTGGTGAGAGCACACCATTGGTTCATCAGAGGTTGTCTTCTTGCTGTGTCCTCACATGGCAAAGGAGGTAAGGGAGCTCTCTGGCTCTCTTTTAGAAGGACACTGATCCCATTTATGAAGGTTCTGCTCTTAGGACCGAATTACCCCCGGAGATCCCATCTCCAAATACCATCATAGTGGGAATTCTGAGGGGGACACAAACATCAAGTCTGTAACAACCCCTTTGCTCCATCGTTCCATCCATGGCAGGTGACATGATAGAGAAATTCTCCCTTATACTATTCTCAAACACTTAGACCATGTCTCAGACATCACTGACTTCACATTCAGAGGACATTCCAGAGATCTTATCTAGGTACTTAAATGCTAAATTTGTATTTTTAGCCAGTTTGTAATCTACCCTTCACCACAATTCCTATTTTAAAAGGCCTTCAAGACTGAGTCCTTGATTCAAGTCAAGATGAGAAAAGTTGCCCAGCCTGTGTGGCTCAGTGGATTGAGTGTTGTCCCATAGACTAAGAGGTCCCGGTTTGATTCCCAGTCAGGGCACATGCCCAGGTTTCAGGCTCCATCCCCAATAGGGCAGCTGATGGTGTTTCTCTTCGATGTTTCTCTCTCTCTCTCCCTTCCTCTGTCTCTAAAAAAAAATCAATAGAAACATATATTTTTAAAGCTAGTTAAAAAAAAAAAAAAATGAGAAAAGTTTTCTAGATCAGGGATCAGCAATTTTTTTTTTCTGTAAAGGGCCAGAGAGTAAACATTTTAGGCTGTTTGGGTCTCTGTCCCAACTCCTCAGTCCTGTCTCTGCAGCACAAAAGCAGCCCCGGACCACACACAAATGAATGGGCGTGGCTGTGTTCCAACAAGCTTCGAGGTTCGAAAACAGCCAGATTTAGCCCTGGGCTGTCATTCGCTGACCCTGCTCTAAATCATTCTCACATTTGCACTAAATATGATGGAGGCCACATGTAAATTCCAGTATCAATTCTGATCCCTGAGACATTGGCTTATATTTGTTTTTGTTTGTTTGTTTGTTTTAAACATCATGCCTTGAATAGTATCAACTATGACCAATGAAGCTATAAACAGCATCTAATTCTTCTCTCCTCAGCACTGCACTATGCCTGGCGCAAGGTAAAATTTCAGTTTCTTTCTGCTTTTCGTAAAGCTTGCCCTTGAATTGTAGACTTGAAGTCAGACCTGAATTTGAGTCCCATTTCCTAGTCTGTGGCTGTGGTCAGGTCACTTTCTCTTTGTGAGCCTTGTGTAAAATGAGAATAACAATATATAACTCACAGGATTTTTTTGGATGGAGAACCCAATAGAATAATGTATATATTTTGTGTAATGCAAAGCCCAGTACAGAGGTAAGAGACTATTATCATAAGCTGCCTCTCCCTTCCTGAATTCTAGATTTACTCTCTTCCCACTTGAAACGTGATTTTTTTCCCCTGACAAATCCCACGGAGGTCCACTAAATCCCATTCAGCCTAGGCCAGGAGGTGCTGAGGTCCACAGGCCAATTCCACCTGTGTTGTGATTGACTGCCAGAAACCTGAGCCTCCTTTGCAGTCACTAACTGGATCCAGAGAAGGCAGCGTCAGCTGCCAAAAAGGGTTGCTGCTCTGGAGAGATAAAAAGCAACGGAGATCGTTTTGTAATGGACATTCTCAGTGTGGTTTGACTGGCCAATGACACAAGACACATGGCCTTGGACCCAATGTTATTTGACATGAGCTCTGGAGTTAAGGTCTTATTTCCCATCAAAAGAGCTAAGACCTCCAAAGTGCAAAAAGAAAGCCTCCTTTTAGTCAAGTATTAAAATGTTGGAAAAGATTTGTGGCTAGAATATTTACCCCATTGTTGCGAATTTTCATGGTTATTCCATTCCACTGGAAGTTGCCATGTGTATTCCAGATTCCAAAGTAAGCCCGGGTTTTCCCATCATGGACAACTGTGCACCATCTAAGAATAGTGCACGTTCACCACCCTAAAAGAGACAAAATGCTATGGAGCTTCATGGACGGTGGCTGCATTAAAAGTTGAAGGGAAACATCGTAGTTGGTTTTGTCAACTGCACTCATCCTGCCCTGAAGTGTCTAGAACAGTGTCTGGCAAGACAAGGGCTCAACGCACTTGCCAACAGACCAAGCCCTATGAGCTAGACATTGTCCTATATCTGATAAGACAGAAATGGTAAATATCCAACAAATGTGCTATAACTCCTTCACCTGTGCTCACATCCAGCATCAATCATCACTTAGAATGGCTTTTTCTTGATGAACCAAAACACAGCACCAGTAACAGCTTGGCCAGGGCAACTTTTCCGAATCCTGTACCTTGGGGATTAGTGTCCCTCTGTTAGAACTTTGCCTCTCCCCCCACCAGGTCCTCCTGCAATCTTAGTAAACTGACCCACACATCTTCTCAAAATCTCAAACTAAAAACTTGGTCGCAGCCTTGAAAACCCCATCAATATCTAATCTAGCAACAAATCCTATGAACTCTGACGCACAAAAAATTTTAATTGCTTCTCTTCAGCACCATCATTATGGACCCTCATCATCTTTGGCCTCAACTACTTCAACAGCTTCCCTTGCTTCCAGGCCAACACCCTAAGCTCTGTTACCCAAATAGCTGCTAGAGGGCTGCTACTCAAAGTTAAAACAGGTCATGCCAATGGCTCACTGATGGACCACGTAACCTGTGTGATCCAGCTCTTGCCTTCCTTTTCATCGTCGGCTCAGCTCACTCTCCCCTACACCACTGCAATGCAATTGCAGCTTGATTGGCCTTCTTTCGGTTCTTGGAAAACAGCCAGCTCTTGGTCCCACTTAAGGCCTTCACACATGCTTTGCTATTTACCTGTGAGTCTGCTGCCCGTGACCCTTGTTACTAAGACCTGATTCTTCAAGTCATAACCAAACTGCTACCTCCTGAGAGAGGTCTTCCTGGGTCGCTCACCCAACCACCTTCTCTGTCAATCAGACACCCCTATTCTCTGACCTTACACTTTCTCTGAAAACTTGGACTTACTGGGAGCTTTACATACAGAGAAGTTGCAACTTTCAGTTAAAAAGGAAACATCCATGAAAACAGTACCATGGCCTCTTATTAGTAACCACTGCATTTCAGTGTTATAATTTTTTATGTTTTATGCTACTTCTCCTACTTATTGTGCGCCCGGGCTCTGTTTATTGGGTGGCCTTTGGTTGGTTTAGGCTTCAGGAGTCTAATAAGGGGACACCCAGAAAGATGAAACTAGATCCCTAAATGCTTTTTCACTCAATAATCCTAAAATAATTTCTAATAAAATTAGAAACAAAGGGCAATTGTGAAGGGTTTTTGTCTGTCTGTCCCCCTCCTCAGAGAGCCTCTAGGGGTAGTTTGCAGACGACTGGATGAGGTTTGGCCCATGTAGGTCCCATTGTTTGTGGTTCCACTGAAAGAGTGAGTCTCTCTTTCCCCAGCGCCCATGAACTCTTTGAAAATGGCAGTCAATGAAGGGTAGTCCTTGCAGGAGAACGGTGCCCTCAGAGAAGAGTTCCAGGCACATGTCATAAATTTAGAAGATCCTGGTCTCAGAAGGCACTCTGAATGATTCAATATAGTGCAGAGGAAGAGTATTGTTTTAAAAACCACTTTTTGCCAGAGGGTTCAGAAAGGAAAGGTCTGTGCAGGAATACAGGCCAATGGACTTCTTAGAGCATCCACTTATTTTCTGGTCACTCAAGTTGCACGTCTTCTTTGCATCAATAAAGAGGATATTTACTTATCCACTTGACAGGTAGGCCATCTGAATCTGGGGGCTGCTGAGTACAATGCTAAAGAATACCTTGTAGGGGAGATGCCCAGTAGAGCAGGCTCTCTGTATCCCAATATCCCTCATTTCTTTTCATGATTAGAATCTGACCATGACATCAAAAGCACAACAAATGGGGACCTCTTGACTTAGATAAAGTAGATGCATTCAGGGTGAAAGCACACTAGGTTAAGGCTACCGTACTTTGGATCATTTCCATGAATTCTGCTTTAGTTGATATTCACATCAGTCAATTCAATATTTAAGGCAGAGAATTTATTTGACTTCCTTTTGAGTCTGATGAAGAGAAACAGGAATAGCTTCAATCATCTTACTGGTTAAACTTTCTTCCTCTTTGTGGTCCAGGACTTAATTTTGTATCCCCTCTCTATTTTCAGCATTCAGCATATTGCCTTACATAGTAAACACTCATTAAATATTTGTTAAATTGCTATTAATGAATATGATTGATTTACCACTTCACTTTGGCCTCAGACATTCTCTGACTAGCTGGGATTCATATCACTGTTCTAAAATAAGTTATTTTCCTGAAGCAATAAGTTAACCCAACCGACTATCATTTCTATCACTGAAGGAAAATTTTACATGAAACCGCCCTTGGTCATAATCTCAAGCTGTCCCTAGGTCTCTCTGAGATGGATCGTGTGCAGAGACTGGACATCACAAGTTTCCCCACTCTGGGTCTGAAGGAGGAAGGTACAAACAGCTGAGTATACAACGCATGGACCAGCGCCCAGTGAAGTCACTACTTTGAGGGCCCAGGACTGTCATCACTGTCCTTGCAAGTCCATGCTTATGGACTCTTCTGTGGACTCTGCACACCTGCAGCATCTGGCCTGTGGCTGAGAGCTTTGACTACAACCAATGGGATTCAAACCCAGCTTGACCTTGGGGCTGTGGGCAGTGTATTGAACTTCATCGGAGCTCAGTTTTTTGGACTGTGAAATGGGAGAGATTATAACTCCCGCAGAATGCAGAAGATTGTAAACTTTGATGTGCATAGAAATTGCCCGGGACTTGTTATGGTGCCGGTTCAGACTCTGTAAGTCTAGGAGGAGGCCCGAGGTTCAGCATTTCTAACAAGCTACCAGGTGAGGCCAGTGCTGCTGTCTGGGGCTGCAGGCAGAGCAGCAAGGTCATAGGGCATTATATGAGATAATAAAAGCATAAAAGATTATTATTAACATTAATAAACAGTATAAAGAAAATTATTAATAATTATCAGTAGGAGCATTTTGCTTGAAACGCATAAAATTACCACCAGCCAGGTTTGAATTAGACTGTTTCTGACCGAGTCCTTTCAGGCAAGTTTTGTGATTACATCTGAAACCTCATTCAGACCCTCCTCATACGCCCCAATGTAACTACAGAAGTCAAGGGCACAGTGAGAAGATATTTTATTACCCATGTATTTATGTATGGGTTTTTGGGGTTTTAAAACAGGCAATTAAAACCTTGTAAATTTGTATTATCAACAAAATAAATGTAGACGGGTTAGTTACTCATTGCTAATAAATTTGATCATTCATTTATAAAACGAATGTTCGCCCAAGAATCACAGAGCACTCTATAAATATTGCTTCACTAAGCCACAAACCACCTCAACAAGGAAGGCACACAGCACCCCTGAGGGGTTAAACAAACCCTCCAGGGCTTGGGGGAGGGGAGGCAGCCTGAATTCCAGCCCTCTTGTCCCCTCCCCACGCTCAGGTTCAGCCTCTGGCCCACAGGGGCTGCCTCTTTGAAGCAGGAGATCCGTTTGGAAGCATTTCAAATCAGCCCGCCTGGAGGCCCCATCCTCAGATAGCCCCAGGAACCTGTCTGTGTGAGCCGAGAAAACCATATTTCTCTTCTGAGATGTTGAGGAGCTCTTGCCTCCCCCTCCTCTTTTCCTAGCCTGCACGCAGGCAGTTCAGCTACTGTTGAAGAAGGAACTCTCAAACCCACTGGCCCAACTGTGGAACTCAAGCACAGATGAATCAAACACAATCGCTTTATCACCAGTCTCCCGATTCAGTATCCCCGGCTTCAACCCTTCCCCACTGACGGTCCTCTTCACTTCTCCCCCATCAGAGAACTCAGTAAACCCACTTGTCCCTGTATTCGGGTGCCTTGCATGGAGCAGGGCTTGGTGTCTGGCAACACTGGGTGTAAGTTCCAGCCTGAGGCTCCGGGGACCATAGCATCTCCTGTTCCTCAGCTGTGAATTGGGATTTTGCAATGACTGTTACCTGGTGGCTGGGAAGACTGTCAGAAATGATGTGCGGACAGCACCTGGCTCAGGTAGGTCCCCGTAAGTGGAAGGTATGTGGGGGTGGTGGCAGCAGTCGTGATGTTGGTCACAGGCACAGCACCAGCAGCAGAATCTCAGGCCAGTTCGTGACTTTGGGGAACCCTTGGCAATAAAAAGTCTGTGGTGCTCTGTTGTCCCCTACACACATGCACACAGACACACACACGGGTGGACAAAAGTAGGTTTACAGTTGTGAGTATGCAGAACAGTTTATTCTTGTATTATCATTGTATTATTTTCCATACAAACAACTGTAAACCTACTTTGGCCCATCCCTGTATGCGCACCTGCCACACATACACCTACACAAAAATCCCACATGTACCTGGGCAACCACACCCACCACCCACACATGTGCACACACCCATGCTCACACATACCCCCACACTCAGCCCGCATGTATAACTCACCCACGTTCTCCTCCCACCCATGGTCACAGACACCCACATATGCATGTGCACATGTACACATCATACAAAACAAATTCATTGTCCCCAAACCTATGTTATGCTAAAATTTAAACACCATTTCCTGATGTCAAAATTCTGGATAAACAGATGAAACTGAACTTTTCTCTGTCTTTCTCTTTCTTGGAGGAAAGAGCACAGGAGACTGGGCCCTCCTTGGCTGGTGCCCTAAGCAGAGCCTCGACTGCCTGGTGGGTCATCTCAGCCTGCTAGATATCACATCTACTCCTGGTGCCCAGATTCCCCACCAGACCATCTTCCTGAAACACCTTCTGCTGTCCTCCTTCAGACCAGCTAAGATCACTTCTCCCTGTGCTGGGAAGAGAAACCCAACCTCAACTCCCACAGAGACTGATTGTGAGGCCGTATTTTTTGTTCTTGGCCTCAGTCTCCCTATCCCACCACCCTCCCTCCACCTTCACCTACACACCTGGAGCAAGTTAGAGGTTCATCATCATCCATTATCTCTTCGTCACCCACTGATTTCTCTTCAGCTGGTGGCTGTTTCTGTGTTCTCCCTCTGGATTCCGTCTCTGAAAGAGAAGGACTCATTCATCTTAATGCTCTTTATTCCTTTTCTATATGTGGTACCCTTGTAATTAGCTAGTTATTAATAATAGGAAAGGAGCAAAAGGGAGGCCAGACATTGTAAGCACGGCCATCTGGGCAGCTTCACCAGGAAGCTGCAATTTCACACTCCCCTGGAACCACTGGCCCATTCCCTGCCGACCACTGGGGGAACGAACGGGACCAAGGGGAGAATGGACACATTCACGGTAAAACTGGGATGATAGAGGGAAGGTACTTCCCTGTCAATCTTGCCTGGGGAAGCATGGCTTGGCTAGAGTAGGCAGGGCCATTGCAAGCCTGTGAAAATTTGAGAATACGTAATCCCCCAAACAAAGGAGTTCACTCTTTTGTGACTGTTGGCTCATGGCTCTGTCTTGGCTCTCTGGTTTCTTTGGCTTTGCCCCTGCCCATGTTCCCGCCATAGCCACATGGCCCGCAGCCATGTGGACTCCACACGCAATGGACTGATGGACTGTGGCGGGAAACACAAACCAAGCCAGCCTGACGCTGGTCTAGACGCTGCCCTCACATGGAGCGGAAACTCGGACACTGACTATGACCTTAGTTCTGCTGAAGCCACAGCTACACGTCTTCTATGGTGGTACAAAGGGAGAGGGGACTTCGGAAACTCGGGAGGTCGATTCCGCAGAAATAAAACTTTTTACACTATCTCATCCTCCCATGCAAGTTTCAGGAATTCCTTTTCTCAGCAAGGAACGGAGACATGGAGCTCTCTCCACCTGTAACATACGCAGGCAGGAATTTAATGAAAACTTGAGATATTCCATTTCTCGCTGCGGCTTTTAGTGGATCAACATAGAGAATCCTAGGATTTTTGAGCAAAGAACAACAGAGAATGAGAAGCATAAGACATAAAGGATATTAAACTGGCCGAGACATGTCTATGGAAGGGAGAGGATCTAGAAAGCTGTTTAATACACTTCCTATAAAATGGCTTCGGTCTGCCCTGGGATGGAATGAATCATCCCCCACTGAAGGCTCTGAGACAGTCATTGCTCTGGCTGCCTGCCCCGGGACAGTTCTTCTCTGGGAGGACAAAGGTCCGCCCTGAGTGATGCCACGGGCTGTTTTATCAGTCTGAGTCCGGCTTGCGTGGGACCACGCTGATCCAGTGATCCAACCAAACAGCGAGACCAGATGACTGCTGAAAGTGAATGCACGAGATTAAACTGTTTTTCAAAGTTAATGTTTTAAAAAATGTCCCTAGCGACTTCACATCGATATTTAATCTCTCAGCAAAGCCATTATTGATACATTTGCTTGGAAGAATAAAGGTTGCCTACAGATACTTGCAAGGTGAACTTCCGTTAAGTTTTTTATGTTTTTTCCCTTTGACTTCCAATCTAAAGCTATCCAAAAGTTGTTTATATCTGTGAGTGTTTGTAAATATGGTTTTAAAATGCAGTATGTCTTCTCTGTTCAATTCAAACAATCTCGGTCACTGGTTTTCGTTCCTGCCTTTTCAATTCCAGAGCTTGGATCACATTGTCCCTTTCATCCAAAATATCCTTCCTACATAAGCCCAAACCTATTTCATTCATTTTTTTTTTTCTTTATTGGTTTTTTAGAGAGAGGAAGGAGAGGGAGAGAGAGATAGAAACATCGATGAGAGAGAACATCGATTGGCCATCTCCTTCACGCCCTTCACTGGGGATCAGGCCCACAACCTGGGCATGTACCCTGACCGGGAATCGAACAGGCGACCTCTTGGTGCATGGGTCGACGCTCAACCACTGAGCCACAGCGGCCGGACCTATTTCATTCTTTAAGGCACATGTAAAGGCTCACAAGCTTTAAGGTTCACAGGTCTTGTTCTCTAGTCTTTTCTGATTTCTCTACTGGACGTCATCTTCCCCAGTTCTGCACATTTTCAAATAAGAAATAGCAAATGTCAGGTGTTGGGTCGCTCAGTTTTCAAAAGCAGGGCATCTGTGGCAGTCACACTGTTTACAAGCAAACAAACAAAAACCAGTTTTACTGAGATGTAATTCACATACCATAAAACTTACCATTTTAAAGTGAACAATTCAGTCATTTTCAGGGCAGTCACGGTGTCCAGTCATCGTCACCATCTCATTTTAGAAGATTTCCACGGCCCCGCAGAGGAACCCCATTACACACAGGCAGTCATGCCCGGCCCACCCGTGCCCAAACCCTAGGCAGCCACAAATCTACTTCCAGTCTCTGCGGATTTGCCTATTCTGGACATTTTATATAAATGTAATTACATAACATGTGGCCTTTCGTCACTGGCCTCTTTTACTTAGCATCATATTTTCAAGCCCATCCATATTGTAGCACCCCCTTTGACCTATTGTACGGCTATACCTTCTTCTGTTCCTCCATCTAGCCATTGATGGACATGGGTTGTTTCCACTTTGGGGCCGTTGAGAATAGTGCCGCCATGAACATCACGTGCAAGTTGTTGTGTGGATGTGTTTTCATTTCTCTTGGGTAGATACCTAGGAGGAAACTCTCTGGGTCATACGCTAAACTCTATTTTTAACATGTTTAGAGACTGCCAGCTGTTTTCCAAAGTAGCTGAACCACTGCACATTCCCACCAGCCATGGGAAAGGGCTTCCGTTTCTGCATGTTCTCACCAACACCTGTCACTGTCTGGCTTTTCGATTGTCAGGCTCGCAGTTTGCATCTGAGGCTTGATTTCAGAAAACAAGTTTGAGAAAAAGAAGGGTATCCAGAAAACTTAACTCCAGAAACTGCCATGAAACTCACTAAACCTCAGACTCCTGAGCAGACAAAGGATGTCCCTGTGCTCACCTTCTCGGGGCCAGGATTTGCAAATGCTGCAGCCTTGCTAAGTTACCCCCAACCGTTGGTGGCCTCGCAGGTGAAATGAAGGTGGTCTGTCCATTATTTATCAAAATGAAATGCGGCGTGTGTGCGCGAACGTATCTGGAAGCTCACGTGAAATGCAATAGGCAATCTAGAAAGTTCCTTTTGAGTGGTCCTCCCGCAAGTCATCTAGTTTTGTGTCCGGTTCACCACCAGATGGAAAGAAAGTCTGGGTCAGTATTTGTAAATAGGCTACGTGCGTGACAAAAATGAGTGTTCTCTGTTGAATACCAAGATTGTGTATACATGTACATCAAGCATGTTAAATGTACAAGTCCCTTCCAATTTGTCTTTATTCACGTCCTGACCTCCTCAACGGGTTTCTGAGGAAGCTGGACAGTTTCCCAGCCCGCCTGTCCATTCCTCCACTTCTTGGGTTTCTGTCGTATTTTTACAGCGGAGATTCCCGTCCAGTCCTCTCCTAAGTGCTCTGGTCCCCTCCCAGGTCGTCTAACGCTTCCCCACAGCCTGAGAGCAAATGCGGTGGTAAGGACTGGGAAGCCATGCGGCGCTGTTATAAAGAGCAGCAGCTGCAGAGACACACAGGCCTGAGTTCAAACCTCAGCACCACTGCTTCCCAGTTTATGAACTTGGGGAGCTAAGTTTACCTCTCTGAGCCATAGAGTAGCTTCAATCTGGAAGGATGGGCAAATTCAATGAGATAACACACGTAAAACGCTTATCACAGAGCTGGGATCAGGAATCTGGAAAGTGTTTAGTAAGGGCCAACTTTCATTGATAACAACAAATATCAACGACAGCCACAGATGCTAGCCTTCCTGGAGTGCCTAATATGTGCTGGGCACTACACCAAGGGCCTCAGCTGCCGCAGCTCATTTAATCCCACAGCAAACCTGTGATGGCAACAGGGTCACCATCCCCATTTTACAGACGAGGCCACTGGGTGCAGAAGGATGAGGCTGCTGGCCCAAGGTCACCATGAGCAGTAGCTCTTGAACTGCCTCCACCATGGGAGCCTGGTCTCATCTTTTGATGATAATGTGGGTCATGGAATTGACAAAAAGACACACCGCAAAAGGGACTATTTGTCTCCCTTCCCTTCCTGTGGCCTCCCAGAAGTGCCCCGCAGCACCCGGCTCCGCTCTGGGTGGCTACTGTGGTTCTTCCTTTGTGTCTGAGAAAGAAGAATGTTCGATAGGATCCAGCTGCCAGCTACTCATGGATTTCCAGAGCGGCTCCTGGGCCCGGCACAACAGAGCCCTTATTAGCCTTCTTGTTCCAAGCATAGTCGCAAACATCTGAGGAAAAGCTGGAATGGAAAGGCAAGCAAACCTTTAAAATGTGCACAATGAAAAGGCACTGTTGGGACACGTTTATGCATAGCATGCTACGGTTTCCAGAGTTAACGCCTTGGACATAAGCCCCAGTTTCCCAGTTCAAGGTTTTTTGGGTGTGTTTTTTTTTTTTGGAAACATATATAATACACAAATACATTCCCATTATATATATATATATATAAAATCTCCAAACAATAAGTATGCTGAATAAAATGAGAAAGTCGCTCGTTATTCCCCACCTCCACCCTGAACGCACATCTCTTGGGTATGTGGTAACCACCATCAATAGTTGGCTGGGTCTCCTCCCAGGCGTCTTCCTTTGTATTTAAATGCATGTGTATATTTATGCACATAAACATGTTTTGTTTTGGAAAAATATTTTGTTTCTACACAAATGGTGTCACATTTGTTTTCAAAATAGCTTTGTTTGTGTTATTCATTTAACAATAGGTTTGGGAACTCTCTCCGCGTCTGTGCACATACATATCGACGTCGTTCTTTATTACCTGGTGAAGCGTTTCCCGTGGGGTGGTGCTACCGTAAGTTATGAAACCTGGACCTTTTTGATGGACGTGGGTCATCATGGTGGGTAGAGTCTAAGATGGTCCCCAATGCTCCCTACCTGCTGGTATTTGTGCCCCTGTCTAATTGCCTCCCCTTGTGTGGGGGCGGCTAGGGAATCGATCGAATAAAGCGAAGGTGGTGAGATATCACTTCTGTGATTAGGAGACAAGAGACGGTAACATGCCTCCGGCGAGCAGACTCTTTCTGGCGTATAGAAGGGCCCACATAGCAAGGAACTAAGGGCAGCCTCTGGCCAGCAGCCCACAAGTAACGGAACCCTGCCAACAACCATGTCAGTTTGGAAGCGGATTCTTTCCCATTGGAGTCCCAGATGAGTCTCCAGTCTGGCCAACACCTTAATTGCAGCCTGTGAGAGACTGAAGCAGAGGGCCTAGCTCAGCTGTGCCTGGATTCCAGATCCACAGAAATTGAGACACTAGATGTGTGTTGTTTTAAGCTGCTAAATTTGCGGTAATTTGATATGCAGCAATAGATAACTGGTACGGTTGCTAATTGCTCTCTACCACAGACAGCGCTGGAACAAATGTTCTTCTGCATGGAATTAGTGGTGGATTCTAGGAACAAGTCCTAGACCTGAGATTGCTCAGTCTAAAGGTAAGGATATTTAGCATAGATAAATACCAGTAAATGAACCTCTGAAAATATTTAGCAAGTTACACTCATGCAAACAATATGAATGTTCCTGCTTCTCCTATGCCCTTGCCAAGTCATTGATCATTTAAATAATGCCAGTCTGGCCCTGGCCTTCAGATCGAAGGGTTGTGGGTTCAATTCCCAGTCAAGGGCATGTACCTGAGTTGCAGGTTCAATCCCTGGCCCCAGTCGGGGTTGTACAGGAGGCAACCAATGTGTCTCTCTCACATTGATGCTTCTCAATCTCTCTCTCTCACTCTCTCCCCCCCCCACTTCTACCCTCTCTAAAAATCAATGGGAAAATATCCTCAGGTGAGGATTAGAGGATTAACAAAAAAAATTAAAAATAAATAGATAAATAAGTCAGTCTGAGTAAATTAATCCTGAATTGCTTTGATGCATTTTCCTGATTACTAGTCAGGATGAGTGTATATATATATATATATATATATATATATATATATATATATATATCTCCAGTGGCCATTATTTCCCTCTTCTTCATCTGAGACTTAGCTCTTGATATCATTTACTTTAATCCTATTTCAATTCAACAACTGGAGATATGAATATGAATACTGTATCTGCAGACACACAGTGGCCATCTGCCCCAGCGGTGATGCTGATGTTAATCACCCAAAGTATTATCCAATTTCTCCACTGTGTAGTTACTCCTTTTTCCCTTGCAAATAATAAAAAATTTATGGGAAGAGTCTTAGCAATCATTCAAATATCTTGCTCCTCATTAAAATATCCCTGTGGATGTTGCATCCTTTGATGATTCTTACATGAACAGAACTTTATTACGGAGGACCCAAATGCTTTGCCTCCTCCAGCACTCCCTCCACATTTACCCATCCTCATGCAGCCTTCTTTTGTTGATAATATCTCCCCTCCTGCCCATTTATGTACTTATTATTAGTATGAACTCACAGTTTCCTGTTTTTCTCCTGGTTTATAATTTGTTACTGTTCTTAATTATTTTGGTGCCCAAATTTCCCCAGATTTTGCCAGTGGAACCCTTTCAAGTTGGTTCTTTCCTTGCGATATGCCTGTTTTTTTTAAAAAATCACTTCTTTCCTTTCTGGCACAACAAAATGTTCTTGGTTCATCTTGGAAAACCTGCTCCGGCCCCAGGAGCAGCGGGAATTTCGGGGGGAATCCCTGGTGCCTTTAGGTGGGTGAAGCACCCTGTATGGAACATTTTAAGTGAGTTTAGTGAGTTTTGACAAATCTATGAACTCTTGTAACCATCACCACAATCAAGGTATAGAGTTTCCTTCCTCAAAGTCCCTCATCTTGCTTACTTTTATACAATTTTCTCTGTCCAAAACGCCTCCATTTCCTGTCTCCCACCCATTCTGCAAAACCAGGTCAAATAGTCTTTCTTCTTAGAATTCTGTTCAGCTTTCTCAGTCAAGGTTCCTGGTTCCCTCTTCCTTGTTCTCAGAGGACAGAGGGCAGTCAAAGGGCTCTGCTGAAGATGGGTTTCCTCCTCAGCTGTGTGTCCTCAGGAGAGTTAATCAACCTCTCTCTCCATCCATTGTTTTCCCATCTGTAGAATGGGTCCACCTCGAACCATTCTCATGTTCACCCCCTGCAAGCCTGTCAGTTTAACTCCCAAAGTATCTCTCAGATTTTGTGCCTCTGTACGTCTCTATAGCCACCACCCTAGCATTTCTCTCCTGGAGATCTCTTTCAACTTCTAGCTCTGCATTCTCTACATCACAGCCAATGTTTTCTTTATGCCGATCACACCATTATTCACCAAATGCTACACACTCCATTGGCTTCTCAGTGCCGTAGTGAGCACGGCCTCCCTGCCCACATGGCTTGTAAGGACCTTCTGGGTCTGACCTCTCCTTGCTCGTTCACGATGAGTTCTCCTGACTTGCTCTCAGTGAGTTCATTCAAATCTCCATACATCGTCCTGCTCCCTTTTGCTGGAATACTTACCCCATCTCACCTGCTTAATTCCTCTTCATCCTTCATGTGGTTACATCCTCAGAGAGGCCTCTCCAGACTTCCCCAACGAGCTCAGATCCCCCCACTGTGCACTCCTATAGCCCTAGTCACTTTTTTGGTAGCACTTACCGTAGTTGTACTATCTCATTTATGTTTTGTGATGTTTTTGATGAATATCAATCTCCCTGACTAGAATCTAATCCCATGACAGTGGGCACGGTGCCTTTCCTGGGCTTGACACTCAGTAGGTATTAGTTGAAAGAATGATTACCCCATGGGGCTGGTGTCCAAGTACGGAGAGATAACACATGGGATGGCCAAGCACAGGAAGACACATGCAAAAAGCACTTGCTGTGTAAGGAGGATATTTTTTTAATCCTCACCTGAGGATATGTTTTTTTTATTAATTTTTAGAGAGAGAAGAAGGGGGAGAGAGAGAGAGAAATATCGATGATAGAAACATCTATCGGTTGCCTCCCGTATGTTCCTGACCAGGGATCGAACCCATAACCTAGGTATGTGCTCTGACCGGAAGTCGAATCTGCAAACTTTTTGGTGCATGGGACAATGTTCCAACCAACTGAGCCACCAGGCCAGGGCTAAGGGAGGGATTTTTATGCACAGTTTTAACACCCTGCTTGCCATTTTCTATTGCGAGTTCTCATTTAGATGTCTCTGCCATTCCGAAAATACCTTGAAGGTGGAAACCGAGTCAGAGCCCTGCTGTGCTCTGGCACCAACATGGCGTCTGCTTAGAAAGGGCTCCGGAAGTGCCTTGTGAGTCAATCAGAGGTTAAACGAATGAAGGTATTCAACCTCCAGGTACTTCTATTTCCGCAGGTGAAAAGAAGAAAATGTGAGTACCTAACTCACGGGCTATTTATGAGGGTTTAACTGGAATTGATATTTGCAAATGCTCACAACAGTATCTGGCAAATCAAAAGTTCTGTTTGTTAAATGAATTTATGCAAATATGCAAAGCACCAGACAAATGTAAGGAATTTGAGCTGACAGGTCCGTCGGGGAAAAGTTGGGCATAGGGTAGAGGGGAGTTTGTGGAGGGGTCATTTCTCTCTTCATGCATGCAAGACCTCATCTGTTTCTGTTTTAGAAAACTCTGAAATGCTCATCATCAACCTCCCAAGTTCATTTTTCTGACCACCTCTTACACATTTTTAAAGCCAATTATTAACTGTGGGATAGAAAGGATTTTTTCTTAAATTTCTCCCCGCTGTTCATTAAAGTCATTGCTATGCAGTCTTGTTTATTTAATCAAACTTCAATTGCATTGTACAATTTCAAAGCACACCAGATCTGTAAATGCTCAATTGGAAGCTTTTTCCCAATTAATTATGATTATTAGTTCTGACCACATATGTGAATTTTTTTCTTACTTACCCCCCACAGAACTCCACGGCCCTAATATAATCCCTTCTCAAAACCTCATTTGACATGAACACAAAGCTCTACAAATTCCCTGACTTCCAATGAAAATCTGATGGATGTCACATCTTCCCAACACACCCAGCGATCGGCAGTTGCACAATGTACTCACAGTGGTCACTTTGCACCACGACAGGCAGAGTGTCTGGCCACTTGCACCCAGAGGCTTGCCAGGGGAGCCCAGCGCTCTTGAGTGAGTCAGGTGCGAGTCAGGGAAACCTGTTGGTGACTCTCTGCTTGGGGTGATCCCTTCAGCGTGAAGGAGAAACTCAAAGACGACAGCTGTCTCTTTAGTATTCGGTTCATAGTTATGAAGTCATCAACATTTTCACTTAAACTTTACTGGTGTGAATCTCTACAAAATTGAGTCATGCTTTCAATTCCTTACATCCCCAAGCAGAACCTTTTTTCTTCTGAAGTAAATAGGGCTGTGTCTCGGGTTTTTTCTGAACGTCGTGTCAAAGCAAAAAAAACCCTTTTCTTCAGGGCCAGCATTCATCAGCTTAGCCTGTCTTTTACTCTAACTGAAAAAGAAAATGGTCCAGTCTTCCAACTGGCTATTCTCTGGTTGCCTTAATTCACGGGAAGCCAAGAAGGGAAAAATTGGTAGGTTCAACAGTGTTGGACAAGGATAAACAGAACCATATCACATTAACTGTAATTTACAGCATTTCAACACATCTCTGCTTCTGCCAAAGCCAGCAAGATCAGCCCCCACTGGAAAAAGAGGGAGAACGAGGTGGGGCCGGGAGGTGGAATCGAAAATCTGAATCTCTATTTTCTAAGCTGGAGTTTGAGGATTAAAGACCCATCAGCACTTTCTCGAATGTTTTGCTTATTCATGCTATGAAAATAAATATCACAAAATATTTTCTGGACTCAGCCTCGTCTGTTGCTTAAACCAAAGCCCGTGTGCGTCCACACAGACTCACTGAGGCTCATTTCACAGGACGGACATTGTCAGGCAGCAGGCGGCCCCCGGAGGAGTTACTGAAATCCAGTTCGAAACGGTGTGTTCTTCGTGAAAATGCCCATTTACGAGCGTTCAGAAGGATGAGAAGTTTCCTAGGAAGATGACAGCAATGACAGCTTCTAGGACGACCAGTCTTCCTGGAGATGATTATCCCTAAACACACGTGTACACAGAGCTTCGCTGGAGAGTCTTCTGAAGGCTGGGACTGTGTGCGTTCAGATGGAATCTCTGTATATGAAGCTATTTATTATATGAAGCTAAGCAAACAAACATATGCAACAGGAGGTTGGTGGAATTTTCAGCTAAAATACCCATAGCGGGGTCGACATCATGGATCTTAGGCACCAGGCGCAGACCCGAGCCCGGGGCTGAGCGACCCCTCTTCTAACGTGAGCACATCCTAACACATTCAGGGAAAGAACATCTGGAAGTTATGTTCTCTCTGGAGAACCCCAGGAAACACTGATACCATTTTTTCCAGTACATGACCTAGAAACAATTTTTCTAGCTAAAACTATGACTGTGTTATTGATATGTGATTTAACAGCTCAACCCTAAATATTGTACTTTTTAATTTAATCATCTTTCCTTCCGACACGATTGAAACAATCTCTAGGATGGCGTGGACTTAATCTCACTCACTGCTGCCTTCCCGGGGCCTGAAAAAGCACCCTCAGAAGCAGTGTGTGGTCAAATTCATTTGCTGCTATTGAATCTATTAATGGGATAGGTAGCACCATTGATTTTAAAAGGAAATTAAGGAAGAGGAGAATGGCTCGGCAGCTGAAAAAGTCTATTCGGTGATATTGTTTCATTCTCTGCATTGGGAGAAGACCATCATTACAACATTTTAGTGGCAGGAATTTCTTAGGCATTTCTTTGGCCCACTTCTATGGAACACTAGCGATCGAAGAAGCCAAGTTGGAGATCATTGGCCTAAACTATCCTGGCGTTGCTGAGGACCTGTATATAGAGATCAACTCAGATTAGGACACCTGATCCTCAGCCTGACTGGCTAATGGCAATTAGTGACCACAGGACACAGGTCCCGCAGGAAGGGATTCCATAGGGCTGTGCAACGCCCCAAAGCCAGGGACGTCCAGTCTCCACTTCCACGTGGGGCTCAGTGTAGCCTTGTGTTTGGGGGATGGAGGGATCATTATGCATTCGATGGTAGTAGCTCAGGGCCTTCTTATGTGCCAGGTACGTCCTGGACCCTGGAAAGACGGCGGGATACGATCGAGTCCCTGCTCTCATGGAGATCATTTTATTCTTCTTTGAAAAGTGTAATAGAAGGTCAGTTAGTGATGGGAGCTATGAAGAAAAGTGAGTGGAGGGGGAGGCACTGATGCTACGGCATTTGGTGGACTTCTCTGGGGAGGGAACATCTGCACAAACACGTGTGTTCAGTAAAAGCACACATCATATGCTCATAGGGCCGCTGCCATCTGAGAAGACGGCAAAGGGCGTCTGGTAGGAAGCAGCACCACGGAATGCCATAAAAACAATCAGGCAACAGCAGCTCATGGCACAGCTACATCTGAATGCTGGCAATCACTGGAAACATCTAGTTCCTTCCACTGGCCAGCAGAAACACACTGAAGTACACCGAGAAGGGGACGCATACGGACATGTCAGCAAGGAATATTCCGAAAGATCTACGTCTGCTTAGTCATCATAAAAAGTTACGGAGAAGTTACTACACAGGACCTACGTAGACATCTATTTGCAAGAAGTCTTTAGTCTTAACTCCTAAAGATTATTTTTTGAATTATTTCCCAGACTCCACATAAAAAGAGAGGCAGTCTGTTCTCCAGCAGAGAGAGCACCGCCACTGGGACAGAGACGAGCAGGTGAAGTCTTGCTTCTGTCACTCCTCAGCCTCGTCACCAGACATATGTTGTCCCTGTGAGTCAGTGTCCACCTTTGGAAAATGGAAATAGCCATGCTGGGTTTGTAGGGCTGTGGCGAGAATCATTAATGATTATGTTTATAAAGGCCTAGCCTTTCTGACTAATGGTGCTGGTCAGGTAGTAATGTTTACCATGCTATGCAGAAAATCAGAAAGAAGAAACACTTCCCCTACAAAAAATAGCACCTAAGGAAAATTTTCCTTCACCCTCCCCGTCTTTACATTCTAATCCATCAGCACCGTCTACTTGCGGATTAGGTATATATGATACAGCTGCTTTTAGGTATGTGCGTGCACACACACACACACACACAGAACATATATACTTCTGTTTCAGAAATGAATGTCTGCCCACATAATCTTTTGTGGAGCTTCTTTGGACTCCAAGAAAACCAACTCAAGTTAATTGCTGTCAACTCCAACCTGAATTAGTGACATTAGAAACCACAGATTATTTTAATAAGCTTAACTTTTTTTTTTAATCCTCACCTGAGGATATTTTTCTATTTATCTTCAGATAGAGTGGGAGGGAGAGAGGGAGAGAGACACATCGATGTGAGAGGGACACATCAACTGGTTGCCTCCCACATGACCCGACCAGGGCCAGGGACGAACCGCAGCCGAGGTATGTGCCCTTGACCGGAATCGAACCCGTGACTCATTGGTCCATAGGCTGACGCTCTAACTGCTGAGCCAAACTGGCCAGGGCAGCAAGCTTAACTTTTTATAGTGTGTAAATCAACCTTCTAAATAGAACGAGAACAACCCAGTGCTACTAGAGGAGGATGAACTTCATTGAACTTAATTTTTTCAGCTCAACATCCATCCTCCATGCACCCAGCTATACGTTCGTTCGACCCAGAGGTATCGCTGAGGGTTTGCTGCGTACCAGGCACTGGCTTACAGGGTTAGGTTTCAGCGATAAACCAGGCCACTGCGAGGCTGACCCCGTGGAATGTGTATTCTAGTGCAGAAGACAGATAAACACAATTAAAAACGATTTCCTGAGTAATGAGGCATTGATCAGTGCTGTGAAGACATTTTATGCAGAAGTGGAGACCAGGGACAGCACAGGATGGGGTATCAAACAGGTGGCGACAGGTGAGTCAAGACAGAGGAAATGAAGGGTGAGTGTGAAGACCTGGGGGAGGAACATGCTGGCAGAGGGGGAGCGAGTGCCAGGGCCCTGGGAGCAAATGAGCTGGACGTTTCCCAAGCATAGCAGGAGGGCCAATGTGTCTGGAGCGCTGGCCCAGGGGAGGGAGGCAGGGCCAGATCACCGAGGGCCTCATGGGCCATATACGGATTTTCTCATTTATTCTACAGGGAGGGGAAAGACTTTGAATGTTATATATGTGTTTTCTAGTAAGGAAGAGATTTGATCTGATTTTCTTTTCTAAAATGACTGATTGTTATGGGAGAAAGAAAATCGGTGTGCCCTGTGGCAGGGCGTGGCAGGGTCTGGAGATGGAGAAGGAAGAGGAGGAAATAAAGAGAGATGCATTAGGAAGTGACTACGTCAGCACCCTTGAAAGAACTGGCAGGGACGAGTAGGTGCGGAGTGAGACGCGATCAGATTTGGAAGTGGAGGACACAGCAGTACCCAGTGGGGATGTGGGTGGGAGAAAAAGAGACAATCGGAGACAACTTCGAATGTTTTCAGCCCGAGCACTGGGTGCACTAACTGAGATGGGAGGCAGGAAAGGGGAAATCGGCAGTGCCTTGGGGGTGCATCCCTGTGAAATGCTCCTTGCGGTCCAGAGAGAGATGCTGAGCAGACAGACGGAACTGAGGCAGATGCTCTAGTCCGGGGGCAGCGTCGGTCAGTGTTGCTCCTCACCCCCTCAACTTCGGAAAATAACTTCATTTTTTCCTCTCAGAAAGTAACTTCTTCCCAACTTGACTAATAGAATTTGTCTAGAATTCTATACTCCGTGATTACAGATTCTTTCTTAAGTAGATATGGAACTTTTACTGAAATCGGCCGTATGTTGGAGCCAGAAGCAGAGCTCGACACGTTTTAAAGGAGTATGTTTTTCATCTCCGTGGAATTAAACCAGAAATCAGTAACAGGAAGATAGCTAGAAAATCTCCAAATGCTTGTAAACTAAGCAACCCACTCTACATACCTATGCATTTAAAATGGAAATTAACAATTATTTGAACTAAACAATAACAAAACATGACATATTAAAATGTGTGGGATGTAGCTCAAGCAGTATTTAGAGGCAAAATTTTAGCTTTAAATACGTACATCAGAAAAGAAGAGTGAAAATAAATTATATAAGGGTCCATTCAATAAACATATCAACAAATTCAACTCAAAGAAAGTAAAAAAAAAAAAATTATACCAATCAGAACAAAAAGCAAAGAAATAAATCACCAATGTACAATGAGGAAAACTAACAAAGCCAAAAGTTGATTCTTTGAAGAGATAAATAAATTGATAAATAAACCTGGAGCAAAATTAACCAAGAAAAAAGAGAGAGAACACAAATTACTATTATCAAGATTTTAGAAGGCCACATCTTTGCAGATTACATAGGCAATAAAAGAATCACGTGGGTTGTGTTGAAAAACTTTATGCCAATAAATTAAACAAGTTCGATGAAATGGATAAGTCCCTTGTAAAACACAACTTGTTAAAACTAACACAGAAAGAAACAAGAAAACTGTTAAAGAAATTAAATCTTCCTACAAAGAAAATTCCAGATTCAGATGGTTTCATGGGTGAAGTTTTCCAAACATTTAAGGGGACTTGATAGCAATTTTATATAAACCCTCTCAAAGTTTAAAGAAAGGGAACATTTTTAAACTCGTTTTATGAGGTCAGCATGACCCTGACACTGAACATGACAAAGTCATCACAAGAAAAGAAAACTACAGGCCCATCTCTCTCATAAAAAAAAAAAAAAAAAAAAAGTAATAAAAGTGATTTCTTGAGAAAAACCAATTTTGCTGAAGATATTCCTTTGCTTTGTGTCTATTTTGTTCAGCCTGACTAACTTTACAGTTGAGATACCTTTGAGGCTCAAAGAAAGATTTCAGGAGAGGAACGTTTTCAAACTGGAATCTTGCATTCAAAAGTAGGTGCTTATCATTTCCCTGATATCCCCAAAGAATAGAGTTGTGTCCCGAGGACAAAATTAATCATAATCCCCCTCTATGGATCCAACCTATTTTTTGGTCCATTTACAGAAAACAATGTAAATTAAGTCAGTGAAATGACATCAGCGCAGCTCACCCAAATCATTTGCATAACAAATATCTGCTCACAGAAAGGATGGTAACAGTGAGGTCATCCCCCACTGTAGGCTCCTGATGACTTGCAGGTGAAAGCAGGCACACACTGGCCTACTGGGAAATACTCAAGTACCAGAAAGACTTGTAACCACTTGGCACCCATCACAGTGATAAAAAGATGTGATTTTGTTCAACAACACATAGCAATACACCGCCTCAAGTTATTTTTATATAATAACTTGTAATTATGACTACAATAAAAAGATGGTCGTTTAATATTTTCTTGCTGATAAAATGTTCGAGTACCTTTGTGTGGCATTTTATTAATCTCAGTACCCCTGAAATATGCTCACTTTGATTTGGCCATTTTGGAAGAGGGACCAGCTGGGCTAACCTCTCAGCAATGCACCTACGTCATCAAATTGGCTGATTGATTTTATTGAACTGACCAGTCAGCTGCGGTTGCCACAGGGCAATGGTTCTCAAAGTGTGGTCCCCACACCAGCAACACAAGCATTGCCTGGGGACCTGTTAGAAACGCAAGTTCTCTAGCTCAGCGCAGACCCGTTGCATCAGAGACCAGGTCGGAAACACAGCAGTCTGGGTTTTAGCAAGACTCTCCAGATGGTTCTCATCCCCCTGCAAGTCTGAGGACCACTGACAGAACCACTGAGTATCCAGGGGTTATCAAATTCATTCCTTCATTCTCTTCTGGCAACACATACACCATTGGGTGCTCACATCCACCACGGCTTCCCTATGACACAGTTTCCCAGGGAAACACGAAATAAAAGGCGGAATAATTTGAAGCCTCTCCAACTATTGATAGGGATCAGCACTTGTCACTCTCTTCTGGCTGTGGCATAGACAGAATCATGTATAGACACATCAGCTTTAACTCCACTCTTCACTTCCTCAAGAACACTTAGAATTGCGAGTGGGTGGGAGTGCGGGTGCCGTCCACCAGTGACTTGCCTACAGGTGAATAGGGGTGGCTAAAAGACTGGGCTCTGCCCGGCCCGTGTAGCTCAGTGGTCGAGCATTGACCCATGCACCAAGAGGTCGCCAGTTCAATTCCTGGTCAGGGCACATGCCCAGGTTGTGGGCCAAATCCCCAGTGGGGGGCATGCACGAGGCAGCCAATCGATGTTTCTCTCTCTCACTCCCTCTCCCTTCCTCTCTCTCTAAAACCAATAAAGAAAAAAATATATATATTTTTTAAAAAGACTGTGCTCTGAGGCCTGGGCTTAAAGTTCACCTCCTCCTGTGATTAGCAGTGAGACCTTGGGCAAGTCTCTTAACCTTTTTGTGCCTGGATCTCCTTATCTGTAAAACAGGAACCATAATTGCTCCTATCTCAAGGGGTTGGGTATTCAGTGAAAGAAAATATATGTATAACATTCTTAGGATAGGACTCGGCACATAGTAAGTCCTTAATCAATGTTAGCAATTAGTATTACTAGCATCGAGACTATTGGATCAAGCAAGCATAATCTTTTCATAAATTTCATTTTATGATTGATGGATCAGACTGAGCCCTTTTGATAAGTGACAGAGCTCAAAGCTAGATTAGACAGAGAGAGAATTCACGGGGCTGTGGAAGTAGCGGAAGAGGCGGCGTGAGGTGGTTCAGGGATGGATGCCACGAGGACCCTCTCAGAGACACCCAGGACCCTCTCTCCTCCGCTTCTCTCTGCTCACTTTCATTCTCTTAGGAAACAAGACTGGCTTCGTTCCCAGGGCAGGGAACGAGGTCACCATGTGTTTCTACTTTTACAGCCTCACCATTTTGTGACCAGAGAAGGTGATCTGATGAGAACACTCCAAGGACGGCCATGGACCAGCCTGGGTCACTGTGCTTCTCAGGACCAGTTATTCCAGCCAGGAAGGACGCCCTCTCGTGCCACGCCCCGGCATGCGGGGGCACCGAGCTTGGCTGAGGACTTCTCTCCCTGCACCATCTGGCTCGAGAGAAGTACCTGCCCATCTCATTCTCTCTTCCTGTTGTCACCGTCGTTCTCACCATGTCACAGTCTGGTTCTTGAGGAGGGTCCCGTCTTTCATGGCCGTTGTTGAATTTGAGCCCAGGCTGAAAATGGGATGTGTTTGTTTTACCTGACAAAGTACCCATGGCTGAGAGGCCTGGAGCACTGGAGGACTGGCCTTGCTCCCCCTCCAGATGGGGCTGTAATTATAATTTAACTGTCTGGGTCCTACTTAAGGTGAGGAAAAGATATATTAAGTTTGCACACATGTTATTCGCCTACCCCCACCCACCTCCCTTCAGCTCTCCACATTTCATAGGCAACCACCTTTGGGGGAGGTGCGTGTGTGTGTATGTGTGTGTACACACAGTCGCGTTACGATTCTCATTTTGCAAAGTTTATGCAAAAACCAAACACCTGGGTTCAGAGTTTCCTAAAGGAGTCATCTGAAGTAGGTGCTTTATGCCAAAATGTCACAAAGATTTATGCGCTTTCATTTGTGCATTAAATTGAGGACAGGTGGGAGAATGTTCAAGCCTGAGAAAAACTGATAGCTCCTTTTCCCCTTAGAAGAGGGATGGCTGTTACGACTACTACTGGTCAGATAAAATAGATACAGACTTTGTTTTTAAAAAAACGGGGGGGTGGGGGAGGGTTCATGTTTGAAAAGCAATATTTCAGCAGTCAAATAATTACCTCTGCGATCGTGTTTCCCATGAATGGGAAGCCTGGACGGGGATCCCGAGGTGGGTCCGCCCCGGCTCACACAGACGGGCAATGCCATGCCCGCAGCCAGGACGGCCCGGCCTCCGCTCGGCTCCCAGGGACAAGGCCTCTGGAGCTGAAGCAAATGGTGGCCTCCGCACATTCCATTTTAATGGCTTGCCACAGAGTCAGTCACACATATGTAACCACTCATTTTTTAATTTGATTCTTGTTTCAAACACCTTTTCAGGACCCAATACATCTCGAGATTGTCATCACTTGATAGGTCGCTACTCTCTGCCTGGCCTTGCAGCAGGCGGCGCGCCCTGCGGAGTCTTCACCTGGGTTTGAAATGAGCGCGCATTTGCATTTCGGAGAGGGGGGACTATTTGGCAAGCAGAGCCAAGCCCGACTTTTCACAAAGAGAAATGAGAACTGCCCTTGGAAAGCCTGGTGGTCAGCCGCCCCCCGGAGGGACACCCCGCGTGTCCCTGGGATGACCCGGAGGCAGACGGGATAAATCAAAACGGTTCTGTGCACGCCATCCCTGGAGGTTCAAACTGAGCTTCTGAATTAAATATCTATCAAACCAGTGACTGATTTCTGAAGCGAGGATTTTCTATTTGGAAACCAGAGCTGTGTTCACACCGAGGGGCCAAGGATAGACCATTAGTCCCTGCGTTTGTGGCACTTCCCTCAATTACCTGGATACAAAGGAACTTGGGAACCTTAAAGATTTCTGATTTTTTTTTTTCTTGAGTCAGCAATTACTACAATTCTAGTGATCTGTCTGTCATTTAAAATGACCCCTACCTTTAATAACCAGATAGTGAGAAATGCTCCATAAGCAACAGGAAGAGCTTTAAGATAAAATGCCCTGTAACTCCCAGATATTTCTGTATGAGTTTATTTAACAGTCTGGCTTGTGATACCCATGTGTTTGTGGGAGTGATAACTATGGCTGTTGAAGGGAGGTAGATAAAGGAAGACATTTTATAAATTGGAGATAAATGGTGTTAATAGTTCAATAAGATAAATGCTTGTCTCTGAAAATGAATTCCAGAAGGAATTGCAACACAGGAGCTGACACTACATTTTTTTGTAAGCCAGAAAAACACACTCTCTTGCCCCCAGATGGGAGAGGGGCCTAGGAACAACATTGGGACGATGCTTTATTTGATTTCCAGAATGTGTACATTTTTTTGTTGTTTGTATTACATTTTAGCTCAAGTTTAATTCCACTGCTTGGTGAAAATTGGGCACGGTTATTTTATAATTTAGAAACAAACAAAAAAAAATCTATTCTCCATGTTTTAAAAAGCATTCCTTGAAAGAGAGCCCTACCTTAAATTTGCACAGTTCTTTATAACAATGGATCTTAACCTTTTTTTTTTTTAATCCTCACCCAAGGACATTTTTTGCATTTATCTTCAGACAGAGCAGAGGGAGAGGAGGAGGAAGAGAGAGAGAGAAACATCGATATGAGAGAGAGACATTGACTGGCTGCCACCCACACAACCCCAACCGGGGCCGGGGACAAACCGCAATCGAGGTACGTGCCCTTAGCAGGAACCGAACCTGGGTCTCTCTGATCCGCAGGCCGACGCTCTAACCGCTGAGCCAAACCGGCCAGGGTGGATCTTAACCATTTTTGAGATACACAACCCCAACATACAAATAAGTGCTTACAATGTCAGTGCATCCATGGGGCGTCTAACGCCCATCCTCAGGTGCTGCACAAGGTGATAGATTCAGGTTACCATCCTCAGCTGTGCCCTTTATAACTGTGCGACAGTGGATCCCTGGGCTTTGGTAGTGCCCAGTACCAGACGCTACGCAGGGTTCTGGGGTCAGGTAACCAGCCTCAGCTCTGCCCTTTGCACTTGCATCTACACTCCCTGACTTGATCCAGGTAACAGCCCTCTGCACGTCTGATTCCCCAGACGAGGCCACGCTCCCCGCTCAGGCCAGGCCTAAGAACCCAGAGCTGACCACCGCCAGCTAGTCCACAAGGTCTTACTTGCTCTGCTCCCTCCAGCCCGACTCCGGTGCCGAGCATCACCTTCCCATGTGGGATCTCAGTTAAAGTTATATTACATCTTGCTCGACAGGCGGGATGTGCAGAATGGGGCTCCCATCTTTCCAGGCGGAAAAGGCCAGAGCTTTGGAGGTCACCAGTCTACGTTTCCACAGTGCCTGGTGGGAAGAGTGCTAGCACTTTCCTCCACACACCGTGAGGTCTCCGTGAGAAAATTCACTGTGGCTCGTGGGGGGTAAAGCTCTCCTTGGCATGGTAATACCAGAAACACGCTCTCTCAGACCTCTCCCCATCCCTGCCATGAACCCCATCATGACTTCATAAAACGAGAGCTGACAATTGGCACTGACTCCATAATGGGCACTTCACACGTGCTGACTTATTTAATCCTCACAACGATCCTGCTATAGGTGGTACTGTTTCACTTTCCACCACCGAGGAGCCGGGGCACAGAGAGATTTTTTTTAGTTTGCTCATCACCGCAGCCAGTGAAGTTTAGAGCAGTACTCAAACCCCAGCTCCGAGTCCAAGCTCTGACCACTTGGCTCCACTTAGCCATGAAAGAAGAAAATACACACACTTACAAATAAACAAACATATATATATATAGGAGGGTCTTGACCAACATTATTATTTCTTTCACTGATGTGAATACGCAGTCAAGGATCGGGGACACCCCATTCGGTTGGCGGGATGTAGAGTCTGAGAAGGAGGAGGTAAGGAGTGGAGGTGAGGAGAGCCGGCGGCTGCTGTGGACTTGGCCGGGAAGCCCCCGAGGGTCAACTTCTCCTCTTTGCTCACCACCAGCAGCAAGGAGTTGTGGGGCCCCTCGGAGGAGGGTCTGGGTAGGGTGAAGGAAGGGTTCCAGAAGGTAAGGAGAGAAGAACAAAGAGGGAAAGGCCATGTGATTCCACTCAGCTGTGTCCAGGAGTCTGGCGTGGCTCACAGCCGATGGCTACTGTCCACCGGGGACGTAGGCTGGGACTGTTGCTGTGTAGTCTCAGGACCTGTTGTGCTGCCTGCGTGCCTGGAGCAGCGGGGTTCAGTGACGCTCACAACAGGGGGCGCGGTTCTGAAGACGGCAAGGTAAACCTGGACGAGAGCTGGCCTTTCCCGTACACCCCGAAGCTGTGGGGGAAGCAGGATACACAGGCGTACCTCCGCCAGTGGGGGCAACAAAGCCACTCTGTCCACCAGCGTGGAAAGAGGCTTCTGTTCCTCCCGTGGTGCACCCCAGAATGCAGTGGGCTTGAATTAAAGTGTCACGTTGTTTAAACAATATAGATCTTTAAATAGCACAATTGTCCTCACCATAGAAAGGTGCCTACACTAGGAAATAGACCAGGGGACCAGGACAGAAAAAGGAAACAGGATTCTTGTCTCCACACTCAGGCCCACCCAAGGCATGACCTAAATGAAGGAACGATACCCAAAATTGATCCGAGTGGGCATAGTTCCATTTGACTGAGTTAAGCATGTACAAGAGGGATTCCACTTATATCCTCATAGGCAAGGCTGGTGCTTAATTACACATTAGTGTGCTGGACTGGCCAGTGGCAGTTCTAAGTAACTGGTCAGTGCCAAAGTGCCACACTGTAGCAGTTTGAAGTTTTCACTATCACCCTCTCTGAATGCACCTGTGATTCTACACACGTGGACCTGCACAAGCACACACACCTACACATACTTACATCTCCAGCTCTGTGACGCAGGCATTATGTCTTGGACTGCCTAGCTTTAATGGTGCACTTTTTTTTTTAATCCTAAAAGCCTGGCTCAAATGCTGCCTCCTCTGGGAAGCCCTCCTTGCTTCTTTCCTACTGGGCATGATCTCTCCTTCCTTCTACTTCTATCCTTTCCCTTTCTCTCACTCTGCCTTTTGTTAAAGGTGATTGGAGATCTGACATCCTGTCTAGGAAGTGAGCTCATGGATCCGTAGTGACCCCTTTTTCAAGACTATTAAAGGGTGGCCTTTTACAAAGTCAATGTTCAATAAATTTTTCATAGAAAATAAAATAGCAAGTGAATGAATGAATGAGTGATTTCATTTACGTGCGTGGAACAGAGAGACCCATGAGGGAAAATAATGAATTAAGTGTGAAAATACCAGTTATATTAGCATGAAATGCTTTAGCTTCTCCTGGTTCAAGGTGGCCAAACCATTCTTGTCTTTGTCCCCAGTCTCTCCTGCCAGTTCCCCAGTCCCAACGGCCATTGTCAGAAGAGTAGGATGGAAACCACTGAATGGCAAAGGAATTACAAAGCTTGGAATTTGGAATCTATGACGGTAGAGATGGGAGGTGTTGAGTCAAGACAGCATCTACCGATGAGTTTTTCTCTTAGGAAACTATACAAAAGCCTGGCCAGTGTGGCTCAGTAGTTGAGCGTCGACCCATGCACCAGGAGGTGGCCGGTTCGATTCCCAGTCATTTCTCATTAACGTTTCTCTTTCTCCCTCACCCTTCCTCTCTCTCTAAAATCAATAAAAAGAAAAAAATTAAATTTTAAAAAAGACTATATGAAACGCCTTTCTTTCTCTCTCTTCTCCCTCCCCGTTTGCTCACCATCTATTTTATCCCCCTAATTTCCTAATATCCTACCACAAAGTAACGTCTTCCCATGGCCCCATTGCGGTCCTTGGAGGGAGTGTATTTCCAGGACTACCTTCCTCCATGGGAGTCAAAGGCCCCAAGGCAGACCCACCTTTCACAGAGTCAGTGTAGTTAGGGCAGGCTCTCTCCTGGGACCTTGAACCTTGATCTCAGAACTCTAGGGCAAAAGGTCAGGTCCCAGAGTAGCATCCCTGTTCGATCAGGCTGACCTGCCTGTAGCTTTGCTCCCTGGCCTGCTCCCATCGCCCGCACCTGCCCAGCAGCACTTGCCCACCTTCCCACCTTCTCATCCCTCCTGTGAGCTCCCCATAGCCTCCTAATACAGTCTGCAAGGCTTCAATTGGCCAAATCAGTTCCCATTGCTAGCCACGAGTGCTTCTAACCAAGAGGCGCTCTGGCTCCACGTGCACTGAGATACAGGCAAGAGCACTGAGCTGATAACTGGTCTTGTCAGTTGCAAAAGAACAACTTTTGCAGGCAAGGAGTTGTACCATCTGGAGAAACATCCCCTCTGCCAGCCTGAACTTAGCTGTTTCTCAATGTCACCTGCCCATAATGTAGGGTGTCTCCTTGCAAACAGTTTAAAAGTTGACTCAAACAAAAATATTGTACACACACACACACACACACACACACACACACACACACACCAAAGCAGCAGCAGCAGCAGCAATAGAAGCTACTTCTGCTGTTTTGTCAAAGATGAGAAGGTTTTTTGCACCATGTTGTCATGGACCAATCCTTTCACTAAAGATAATTAGTTTGTTTCCTTAATGAACCTGACTCTCACTCAATGCCCTTGGGAAAACCCCAGTACTGTTCCTTAACTACCTTTAGGGGATATTGAAAATGATTCCATTCAATTGGATCTAACTGGTTCAAGTAGCCAAATCAAAGCTTCAGAGTTCCAACCCAAATATTTCTTTTTTTGGTTCTTATGCACATAATTACATATGATTTAAAATGACGCACAAAATTTCCGGAAATAAAAGCAGGAATCTTTATTCAAAATTTCACCCAATCCAGAAAAAATATACCCAGGCACCAGAAGACAGATGTCACGAACATGGGACACGTGAGCTGAAAAACGTTTGCCGACCGCATCTTCACTATCCCCTGAAGCCCCACAAAGGGCAGGAAAGCAAGATCTTGGTGGTGCCCAGGGGGAAGTAAAGTTCTCGAAGGCTCTTGTGTGTTGCCCTGACAACTTCCCTCCCGGTGACCCAGCCATTAGAAATAATTCCCCACAGGAGGAAGGGATCTGCAGAAGAGCAAGCTCAGAAGGAGGGGTGTATGTGAAGGTGGCGGGGGAAGAACCAGACCTGTGGGGTCTCAGAGAAACACTCCAGGTGAGCAATGCCGTGGAAAGCGTCTGCGGTTATGTGGTAGAACTGGAATGGCCGCAGAAAGGTCTAGAGGCTGGGGGATTTGCAGCTCAGGATGTGGCCTCTAGGGAAGACGGGAAGGTGGAAATATCGTGTTGGCTCATGAGGGAAGGTTAAGCAACCAAACATTAAACAGCTTACCTGAGCTGAACTTGTGAACTGCGGAGGTGTCCCCATCCTGTGTAATCATAGCTGTGCACACTGATCAGCTCTAAATAACAACCATTGCTGAAAGGAACCTGGGCCAAAATACGGACTGGGGTTTTGCAAGGATTTATGGGGGAAATCAGCTTCATGCAGTTGACCCTGGGCATATTTTTTTTCCATCATCACCCTCTCAAACAAACAAAAAAAGAGATAGGGAGAAGCTGTTCCCTCCAACTACAAACAGATAGATGGGTTTCTTTGGATCAAGTTGTATTCATGTTCAAAAAGGAAGGTCTCATATCCCATCTGTCAATCTAAGTACACAGAGGAGAGACCTCTGTCTCTGATGGAGGGCCAGCAAGGCTCCCTGTGCTTGGGTCCTCATGTATCTCTCAGCCTACTTCACACCTGTCCTCCCCTCACACCTGTGGTATAACTGTCACAGCCTTCAGCCACTCCCTGGACCTTACTCTCTCTACCCCTCCGTGTCTTGTGTTTGCTGTTTCTCTACCTGGAATGCTCTCTCCCATAACCAACTCCTTAGCTCTACGTTTATTCATTCACTTGTTTATTTTTTAATCCTCACCCGAGGATATGTTTTTATTGATTTTAGAGAGAGAGGAAAGGAGAGTGAGAGAGAGAGAAACATCAATTTGTTGCCTCCCACATGTGCCCCAACCCTGAGATCGAACCCACAACCTAGGTATGTGCCCTGACCAGGAAAGAACCCGCAACCTTTTGGTGCACAGGACAAAGCTCCAACCAGCTGAGCCACCCGGCCAGGGCAGACGTTGAAAGTCACCCTCCACAAGGAACACTTCCCTGGAGACTCAGGTAGCTCCCATCTTGTTATCTCGTGGAGCAGAGTCATCAGATTGTGGCCTGCGGGTCCAATCTGGCGGTCCACCTGCTGTAGGAAAGGAAGTTTTGTTGGAACGTAGCCATGCCCATTCATTCACACACAGTCTGGGCTGTTTCTGTGCGATAGCAGTAGAGTTGAGTAGTTGTGACAGAGACCATAAGGCCTGCGAAGCCAAAAACACTTACTACCTGGCCCTTTCCAGAAAGAGTCTGCTGACCCCCACTCCACAGATTTAACACATTCTGTAATTATCTTCTCTCTACTCATTTATGATTATACCCACTCGAAGCTGCGTGCCCAGGTACGCAGGACCTTGTCTGTGTCATCCCCAACATGCAGCACATTGCCTGGTCCGAAGACTGCACACAGTGCTAAAGCCAAGCAGGGAGAGTACGATTCCTCTACCAAGATGGAAATGTTGAGTGGGAATGAGAGAAAATTAGTCTGTGCTGGAGGGGCTTCATTGGAATTGGCCAGTTACTCCTTTTGCTTTAGTTTTATTTTCTTTTTTTAAAATTTTTATTAATTTTTCTTAGAGAGATAGAAACTTCGACGTGAGAGAGAAACATTGATTGGCTGCCTCCTGCACGCCCCCTAGCAGGAATCGAGCCTGCAACCCGGGCACGTGCCATGACCGGGAATCGAACCGGGAGCTCTCAGTCCATGGGACCATGCTCAGTCCACTGAGACACACCAGCTGGGCTGCTTTCGTTTTCTTAATGGCCCTTATCTACATTGGTTGGTTTAGAATCTGTCCCTCCAACTGGAATGTGAGCTCCAAGAGGCCAGCTGCCATTTTTGCTGTCTTGTTCGCCTTGAACAGAGCCTGGCACTTGGTAAGCGCTCAGTGGATGTGTTGAGTGATGAGCCAATGAGTGAGTGGCTGTCCTTAGCCTTAGAAGGTGGCGTTGCTGACTCTGCCTCAGAGCTGGATGAGCAGGGCCGGGTACACTGAGCGTGACTACAAGCCTAAGGAGCCGGAATGCATATTGTTTCTCAAAACTGCATGGTCATGTTCCAGTTAATGTCAATGGAGAGTTGCTCTAGCTTTGGAAACCCTGAATACAAACGCTCCAGGCACTCATCCTGTTTGGATGGAAAAGACCTCTCCGTGGGTAGCTATGTCCAATGGATCTCCCCAGTGGGGATCTCATTTTTACTAAATCAATTCCCCCTGTAAGGTAAGGAGAGGAGGTAGGCATGGTAGGGGAAAGAGTTACAAATATTATAAATCTCAGGCCCAAGCTTGAATCTACCATGTATTGGTTATATGACCTGGGAATACATTCAGTGACTCCCCCAGGCCTCGGTGTGCCCATTCATTGAATAGTGACACAAATATCAACCTTCCTGGATTGTTTTGAGATAGCATGTGTCAGAACTGGTGGAGCACGATGCACTGTTCAGGTCCATGAGGAGCTGTTCATATCATCAGCAGCAGCATCAACCATAATAACTCCAGAGCAGACTTCGTGCTCAGAGAACCAGTATGATATAGAACTGGTGTAAGTCTGCTTACAAGCTAAACTACCAAAGCACAAACCCCAGCTCTGCCATTTACCAGCTCTCTGATCTTAGGTAAGTTGTTATTGTTGTTCTTATTATTAATAGTTTCACTCCTCAGAAATTCCTCAGACCCCTGAGAGCTTTCTCTGCAAATTTCAGGCAGAACCTCATAGCTAAAATGGGGATGCTCCTGGGAATAAAATATGGGTCAGACACCGAGTCAATGTCGCAGGACCTCGCCTCTAAAGCATTTCAACCTGGAGCTCATTCCCTATCACCTTCTGCAAAATGGTGCCTTGCAACAATTGTTAGGACTATGAACCAAAATATAGGACAAGAAGTGAAGTGCCAAATGAGCTTAAAGCATTAAATTGGTCTGTGAAAGACAGAGAGAATGTAGTCAGGGGGTGGAACCTTTTATTAAAGTTCCAATGCCCCCACAAATCAATGGCACAGACCCCACGTCATCTCCTAAGGTTATGCTGGGAGTTGGAACCTGGCCGAGCCTTTCTTAGGAAGGGAGTATGCGGAGGCAGGCTGACCTGGCTCTTCTTTGAATTGCCTCTTTCTTTCCATCCGTAAAGTCTCAGCCAATGACTAGACTCTCCTAAGCAACAGAGCCAGGTTTGAGGCTCTCTTATCCAAGTTTTCACAGAGCCAGAGATGTCCCTTCCATGTTGAGTATTCACCTGTCTTCAGTCCATCTCACTGCTACAACCTTGGCCATCGTGAATGGACCTGATGAACTTTTCTCCATTCTTTTGGGATCCACGTAAATGCCTTCAGCTTGAGTGACACTTGGGGCAAGTTTTCATCAGGAAAATGTGCCTGAATCACAGACCTAATCAGAGTATATATTTTTTCATGTATGCTGCCATAAGCCATTTTTATTAATACATGTAGTCAGTATGAGGATTACGATCAGATATTCCTGTTTCTAAAACTTCATCCGAAGGATAAGGCAAGCAGGAATTTGCTTCCAAAGCAACTTACCGTTGCTACCTTTAAATAATTGAAGGTTTTAGTACAGTGATTTATCCTTAAGCCTCTTGATAATCCCAGCAAAGTCTAGGTGTCAGAAACTGGAAGGCAACTCTCCTGCGTTTTGCCGCATGCCCAAGACGTAGCGTTCATGGAGCCCAGCTAAAAACTAAAGGCCGTTTCAACCCCGGAGAATGAGACATGGGCAAACCAAGGATCCCACATAAATCCTCTGTGGAACCAGGAAATGAGCATCTAGTTGAAAAATGTGCCTGTTTTTCTCTCTCCACACCCCTTCCTACCATCTCAATGTAACATTAAGATTTAGCCCTAAATAACTGAGGCATGGGCTAGAGCCACAAAATACAGGCAGCAAAAGCCTTCACTGCAGTGCACCAATACAGCTAATCCCCTTAATGCTGACCATCGCACCACGGTTGCGACCGACCCGCACAGCCTGACAGAGATGGGGAGGGAGTGGGAATCCCAAGAGCAAAGAAAGACCCCTCCTGGGTGTCAGAAATCAGCAGACAAGGCACTTCTGGAGCCCCGAGCCCAGGCAGGCTGGGAGAGACCTTGTACATATTCTCGATGGGGCACTGCCCTCACAGGCGGTCAGAACAGAGCCGTCTGGTGCCAGGACGCATTCATCAGACTCTGCAGAAAAGCTGTCAGCTCGGCCTCCAGGCCCCCAGCCAGCCCGGCAGGATCCAGGCTAACAGCCAGTGTCAGGGGCTGCGGCTGGTAGCCAAGCAGAACTTTGATGTCTACGGGTTGGCCAGATGGTATGTGAGGGTGGCCAATGGGCTCTGAAACCGTACACTCTGCTCCCAGGTCACCAGTTCTGAAAGCAAGCTGGCCGTTAGAGTATCTCTAATAAAGATGGAGGTAGACATTTTATATTGTTTAAAAAAAAAAATTGTTCAAATTATTTCAGTATTTGTTTTGTTTAAATTTCCATTACACATGCTTTTCATTATGCAACTCAATTAGTGTATAAAAGATTTTTCTGTTTAAAATTTTTAAATGAACATAATTGTTCAATTTGGAAAGATTACAATGCTTTTATTTAATCAACACTGCAATAAATACATCGCTCTATAATGAACCCCATACTTTTAGGCCATTAACCATTCAATAAATTTGCAATATGGACGGTTCTTTGTGGAGAAGAAGATAAATAAAGCTATTGAAATGAATGTACGACAGCTATGATGCTAAGCAGCAAATTACAGCTTTTCGCTTCTCATCCACTCGAGTTGTACCTTGATTACAAACATATGCGAGTGTAATAAACAGCATACATTTCAATTATTATTTTGAACATGAGGTCCACTGGACATTAAAGAAAAATTCTGCTCCGTCGGTGCCGGCTGTGCTCCATGGCATCTTCCCACCGAGAGGCTCTTCCAGAATTTGTCCAAAGGTGTGTCTGTCGTTTGCCTTATCAAACCAGACTGGGCCTGCCAGGACAAAAATGATCGAAGGCCACAGAACCAGCTGGTTCTACTGTGATCACAGACTTAAAACCACTCCCCTCCTAGCCTGCTCCCTGACACTCAGGACCACTACCTGCACCCTTCTAGTCCAGACAGATCTCGCGAGGTCTCAGAGCAGCCGAGGGCATGTCTGCCATGGCAAAGAGCGTCCAGGCCCTGCCCTCCCTTGCTTTCTCCCCGACACATCGACTACAGTGAAAATGGCAAACTTCTCCATGTGTATCACCCTCATCTGAACACCTTCAGCTCCTTCTAAAGCTGATTCCTCTAAGACGGGCACACACAGCAGATGCCAATTAACCCAGTTTTCAGATACAGCCACTAAGGCCTGGAGAGGTTAAGCATTGGCATAGAGTCCCAGAGCCGAGATGAGAATTTGTTTCTAATCCAATGCACCTGATAAGTATTGGTAGCTATAATATTAATAGTACCAATAACTAAAACAATGTATTAACATTGAAAATAAGAAGCATTACTGAGTGATTATTATGTACCAGGAATTATTATACTGCATTAATTTATTTTTGTTACAGATGTTTCTCCTTTTTTCCCCCAGACACCCTCCTCCCTATCCCACACCCCCAAGCTTTGTTTCTATGTCCATTGGTTACGCATACGTGCATATAAGTTCTTTGGTTTATCTCATTTATCCCCCACCTGCTCCCCTCCTCTGAGGTTTGTCAGTCTGAATTGTACTCCTTTCTATGTTTCTGGGTCTATTTTGTTCATCAGCTTGTTTTGTTCATTATATTCCATAAATAAGTGAGATCATGTGGTATTTGTCTTTCTCTGCTTGGCTTGTTTTGTTTAGCATAATACCCTCCAGGTCCCTCCATGTCATCTCAAAGGATAAGAGATCTCTCTTTCTTACGGCTGCATAGTGTTCCATTGTGTACATGTACACAGCTGCATAGTGTTCCATTGTGTACATGTACACAGCTGCATAGTGTTCCATTGTGTACATGTGCCACAGCTGCATAGTGTTCCATTGTGTACATGTGCCACAGCTGCATAGTGTTCCATTGTGTACATGTACACAGCTGCATAGTGTTCCATTGTGTACATGTACACAGCTGCATAGTGTTCCATTGTGTACATGTACCACAGCTGCATAGTGTTCCATTGTGTACATGTACACAGCTGCATAGTGTTCCATTGTGTACATGTGCCACAGCTGCATAGTGTTCCATTGTGTACATGTACACAGCTGCATAGTGTTCCATTGTGTACATGTACCACAGCTGCATAGTGTTCCATTGTGTACATGTACACAGCTGCATAGTGTTCCATTGTGTACATGTACACAGCTGCATAGTGTTCCATTGTGTACATGTGCCACAGCTGCATAGTGTTCCATTGTGTACATGTACACAGCTGCATAGTGTTCCATTGTGTACATGTACACAGCTGCATAGTGTTCCATTGTGTACATGTACACAGCTGCATAGTGTTCCATTGTGTACATGTACACAGCTGCATAGTGTTCCATTGTGTACATGTACCACAGCTGCATAGTGTTCCATTGTGTACATGTGCCACAGCTGCATAGTGTTCCATTGTGTACATGTACACAGCTGCATAGTGTTCCATTGTGTACATGTACCACAGCTGAATAGTGTTCCATTGTGTACATGTGCCACAGCTGCATAGTGTTCCATTGTGTACATGTACACAGCTGCATAGTGTTCCATTGTGTACATGTACCACAGCTGAATAGTGTTCCATTGTGTACATGTGCCACAGCTGCATAGTGTTCCATTGTGTACATGTGCCACAGCTGCGTTGTATAGATGAGGAAAGTGACACTTAGAGGTGTGGGGAGCCTTGGCCATGGTCACAGGAAGAAATGGCAAAGTTCAGCCCAAGCTCTTCAGTTCCTCCCAGGGTTCTCTGTCTATTTTTTTTTTAATCCTCATCTGGGAATATGTTTTTATTGATTTTTTAGAGATAAGAAGGGAGGAGGGAGAGAGAGAGAGAGAGAAACATCAGTGGGAGAGGGAAACATTGATCGGCTGCCTCCTGTATGTGCCCCCCACCGAATATCAAACCCACAATCTAGGTATGTGTCCTCACCAGGAATCGAACCTGCAACCTTTTGGTGTATGGGATGATGCTCCAACCACTGAGCAACCCAGCCAAGACCCATTGTTCTCTCTTTAAGTGGTGCTCAGGAAGGTCCCCAAAGTCCTTCCTTCAGCTTACTTACTGTCCTTGCCTTATCTCTTCTTCATATTCTATTCCTGTGGTTCGGGCCTCTCACAGGGAAATCTTAGAATGATCTCACATGGGAAATCCTCTTTAAGCTTCTCCTCCCAGTGAGTCAGGAAAGATGGGGGCCCACAAACCATGCAGTGGGAGCCTCCCTTGGCATCCAACTCGCCACATTGGGCTTGTAAGACCAAGAGCTTTTAGGAACGGAGACCAAAGTTCACACGGGTGTGGAGCGGACAGGCCCCCTTTAACTCCACCTCTGCTACTTCCTAGCTTCGTGCCTGCGCCCGCATTACTTACTCTCCCTGTGCCTCGCTGTCCTCAGCTACAAAGTGGAAATCGTGGTCATTCCTACCGTCACACAGTCATTATGAGATGCAGATCAGAGAACCAAATGTATCTAAATTGGCTTAGTATGTAACATATAGCTAGTACAAAGTACCTGGTATATATAAATGCAGAGCAAAAGACTCTGGGTTCCAGAGTTTATAAGTTTAGAGGCAATCTGAACAATTCAATTGATCATTCAACAAGTATATATTGAGCATCTATTATTTCTGGATACTGCTCCAGGCATTTGGGATAGACTGATGAACTTCCTGCCCCAGCACTTACTTTGTAGTGTGTGTGTGTGTGTGTGTGTGTGTGTGTGTGTGTGTGGTGGTGGGGATCATAAAATAAACAAATATACAAATACATAAATATATATAAATACATATATAGTATTTCAAGTTGTGACAAAAGTAAGGAGAGGCGAATGGATTAAGTGGTTAGGGGGAAGTGAGGGCTGTTCCAGGAGCTGACGCTGAAGCTAAGTTCTGAATGAAGAAGAGTCACGTGATGGGGCTCGTACTGTGGCGCCTGAGACACTATGGGAGGTCGACATTTAGTGGAGGTAGACCAGTAATCCAGTCAATAGCCAGATATGTTTGTTTTATCGCACACCATTTAAGAGGACCTGCTGTGTGGTAGGGACTAGGGGAGAGAGAAAGTGTATTGTGTATTTAGGGTCAAAGTAGCCTGTGGCCTTCCTGCCTTATGCTTCTGCTGGTGAAGGACTGGCAAGCTGGCCTTTTCTGTGTTCCAGAGCATGCCAGGACCCAGACCTCTCTTCTGAGAAGAAGAGCGTGGAGTATGGGAGGGAAGAGGAAGTGAGACTCAGAACCAGGTGGCAGATGTGCACAAGGACCGCTGGCCAGTGGTGGAGTCCACGTTCGCTCCTTCTGTGAGAGGCAATGTTGTACGTGGCAAATACAGGGGTCAGGAGTTGGAGAAACGTGGGTTCAACCCCCCCCCCATGCAGTTTACAGCAGCGTGGATTTCTTGCTGTCTCTATTTCCCCACGTGTAAAATGGGAATAATTGTCTCTATGTCACAAGGAATTACTGGAATGATTTAAAGTGACATGTGTAACATAAAGTTAAATATGGCCACTTTTACCAGTTATTTATCCTAGGCAGTGAGTGCATAACGATCACTATATTATGTTTTCCACATATTTGGAAATTTCCCTTAATAAAATACTAGAATATCAAAAAAGGTGATATAGCCCTGGCCGGTTTGGCTCAGCGGTTAGAGTGTCGGCCTGCGGACCAGAGAGTCCCAGGTTCAGTTCCCGCTAAGGGCACGTACCTCAGTTGCAGTTTGTCCCTGGCCCTGGTTGGGGTCCTGTGGGTGGCAACCACTCAATGTGTCTCTCTCATATCGATGTTTCTCTCTCTGTCTTCCTCCTTTCCTCCCTCCCTCCCTCCCACTCTATCTGAAGATAAATGCAAAAAATATCCTCGGGTGAGGATAAAAAAAAAAAAAATAAGAAAGGTGATATATGTAAAATACCTAGGATGAAGGAGGCATTTCACAGATTGTAGTTATTTTACATTTTTAATTTAGAAATAAGTTCTCAATTTCCACATGGCATCAAGCTCCGCCTGGGAATTAAGATGAGAAGATACCCCCTTGTCCTTGAGGAATTCAGTGTCCTATACAACTAACCATCACCATGGTATGTCTCCTCGTATTTTTCCTGGGCCCTATCCCTAGTTTTGTTTCTGTGTTTTTTATTACCCTGCATGTGGGTATGTTGTAAGCCATAAATAATTTAAAGAACCAACGAGGGTATAATCGAATGGATAGATGGACACATGGAGGGATGGATTGGTCATCCAAGGGAAACCTAAGAATGTGCTCAGAATCCTAAGTCGTTGGTCAATTACAAATGCAGTGGGATCGCTCCGCTTTTCAACGGCGGGACTGGGCTTCTGTGTCTTGGAAACTCCACCAATGGTTGTGCCTTTAGTCTGCCAGTGCCTGTTCCTCTGGGAACAGAATCTGGCTCCTTGGCTAGAGGTGAGGCAGACCAGGCTGAGCCCTTCATAGTATACCATCACTCCAGCCACAGCGATTGGTTTCCCAGTGAGAATATGACCCACGCCAGGATTTTCTCCCTGTTTACAGAGCTCATAGCATGCTAATACAGGAAAATAAACACCATATCTTTCCATTCTTCCTTCTTACAAATTGCCTAAAGGATGAGGTCAACAGGCAGAGTGAAGAAAAAGATCAGTCAGTTTCTGGTCATCTGAATCCTAGGCTTCAGTAGTCACCTCAGCCAATTCCCTCTTTGTTTAAAAAGGTACATGGTCCGGCCAGTGTGGCTCAGTGGTGGAGCGTCGACCCATGCACCAAGAGGTCACTGGTTCAATTCCCGGTCAGGACACATGCCCGGTTGTGGGCCAGATCCCCAGAGGGGAGCATGCAGGGGGCAGCCAATCGATGTTCTCTCTCATTGATGTTTCTATCTCCCTCTCCCTCTCACTTCCTCTCTCTTTAAAATCAATAAAGAAAAAAAAAATTTTTTGACGTTGTATATGTCTCATCATATACAGCTGACTAGCAGGCTAATACACTAATTTCACTCTGTCTGTGGGCATGCCTCTCTCTCATCTTCTTTCAGGGTAATCCTTCCTAATAATTAGCTATGGGAGCCTCTAGACCAGCGGTTCTCAACCTGTGGGTCGCGACCCCTTTGGAGGTCGAACAACCCTTTCACAGGGGTCGCCTAAGACACAACAGTAGCAAAGTTACAGTTATGAAGTAGCAACGGAAATAATTTTATGGTTGGGGTCAACACAACATGAGGAACTGTATTAACGGGTCGTGGCATTAGGAGGGTTGAGAACCACTGCTCTAAAGGGTCTGGGCCTCTGTGAGAATCATTAGAGATTAAGAAAAGTTCTTTTTAATCTAGTTGTGATGAAAATGAAAGGCAGCAAGACAGAAACTTATGAAAAAAATTTAATTGTTGGAATAGGAAGAGATTTCTGAAACTGATCACAAAAAGCACTAACCATAAAATAAAAACATTGATAAATTGGATTTCATTGAAATTAAGAACACTTATTCATCAAAGACACTATCAAGTTGATTTAAAAAAGGGGGGGGGGAGTATGTAAAAAATATAGAAATCTTACAAAGGACTTATATCCAGAATACATAAATAACTCCTTCAAATCAATAAGAAAAAGACAGAAAACACAATAGAAAAAAATACAAGAAACACACAGACAAGAGTTGAACAGAGATTTCAAAGAAAAGGACATCCAAATAGCCAGTAAGCATATGAGTAATTAACATCATTACTCTTCAGAAAATATGCAAAATAAAACTGAGGTGAGATATTATTAGAAATCTACTGAAATGGCTAAAAATAAAAGCCTGACCATACTAAGTGTGAATGATGAAATAAAACAAAATGCACACAATGCGGATGAAAGTGTAAATTGATACAACAATTTATCAAAAAAATATTTAGTAATTTCTACTAAATCTAAATCTAACCTGGGACTCAACAATTCCACTCCTAGGTGTATAGCCAAAAGAAATAAAAATGTTTGTCCACCAAAGGACAATTTATTCAAAATTGCCCCAAACTGGTAACAGCCTAAATGTCCATAAACAGGAAAATGGATAAATTGTCATATATTTATACAATAGAATACTACACAGCAATAAAAAAATTTCAATTATTGATATATACAACAACACGGGTGAATCTCAAAGACATAATGTTGAGCAAAAGCCAGGCATAAAAGAGTACGTACTCTATGACCCCATTGGCATGAAGTTCAGATCAAGCAAAGCTAACCGATGGTAGTAGGAGCTAGAAGTCTGGTTACAATAGAACGTTCACAGTGATGACAATGTTCTCTCTGCATTGTCCATTGGTAGCCACTAGCACATGAGGCCACTGAGTACTTGAAGTGTACTCAGTGTGACTGAGTAACAGAATTTTAAATTTTATTTAATTTGAATTTGTTTAAATTTAAATAGCTTACCTGTGGTTAGTGGCTACTGTATTGAATAGCATAGCTCTAATGTCTAAACTCTTTAAAAGTTAAAATTGTATCCATTTTGTTCATTATCATACATTCAATGCAAGAGAAGGTGATTACTAAATTGTGATAACAGAGGAATAGATTCTTCTGACTCCCTTAGGAATTTATCACTGCTTAAAAAATAGACTCCTGAGACCCACTGGGTGAATAATCTTAGATATCACCAATTTTTAGAAACACCATAAGCCATAACCCAGAAGCATTCTGTCTGGAGAACAAAATTCTCCTGGTCACAATATCCTGAACTCCCTGAGAGTCAGAACATCTATTGGCCAGTGAGCAAAAAGGGACTTTCTGGAAACATCCTAGACAGACGTGGAAGTCCAGTTAATCCTACCACATGTGTTTCTCTTCACTGACACAGGTCCTGAGTGACCCCTGCTTCTGGTTGGATGCAGGAGGTCCAGGCAGGAGAGAGAACTGGCGTGCTCAGTTAAGGACAGCTCACGTCCTTGCAGAAACTTAGACTGTCATAAAGGCACCTGCCTGATCTTTTCCAGCGATGGGAATGCTAAAGCAGATGCCTCTAGGAAGCGTGGCAGCAGCTGAGTTCAAGGGTGAAGTGGAGAGTGAACGCAGAGAGGAGAGTCCAGTTTCTAAGATGGAGCTCTCAATTTCACAGGTGGCCAAAGAGCCACGTAAGCAACCCAACCCCTAATTTGTGCCAAAGAAAAGAAAGGAGACTCTGAAGTGCTCCGACATATGCAGAGCCCGTTTGTCCTGAAAAAGATGTTACTGGATTTTTAGAAAAAGCTTTCCATTTCTAAGATAAGTGCTCAAAGTGTTGATTTTTTTTAAAAAAAAAACTGCCAACATGAAATAGATGCCCAATAACTATTTAAATAATTGCTTTAAAAATAACTACTGCTGTTTGCAAAACTCCTTGGTAAGCAGTGGTCATCTCTCAAGAAGGCAGGTGGAAGGCTGAACTTGTTTGATATTAAGTTATTTGTCCTCTCTGTGTCTTCTGCAAATACACAAGCTAGAGCGAAGTCTTTCCAAGTCTATTTCAGAAGTCTTGTTAAGCCATGTAACAGAAGTCTCAAGTACAAGATGTTTTTCTAATCAAATATAGGCCCACCCAGAAAGACTTTCAGTCTTGTGGACTTGTGCTTCTTACGTGGTGTCTCATTGTCCTAAGTTAACTGGAGCCCAGAAGGAAGGGAAGCTTGGTGACCCCGTCCAAGGGAGCTGAGCTGGACAGAGAAGGGAAGAAAATGAAACTTGGCAAAACCCCAGGGGAATAACCATCATAAAGAAACTGCACACCTTTTAAGTCTTGATGAGAAGTATGGATGCTGAAAATGCCCCCCAAGAAATAACAACATTGGCAGCACTGATCCTATTACCATTAGTGACAGTAACAGTCATCGATTGCTCGAGGTATGCCCAATCCTTTGACACGTGCTTTACAAGCTCTCTACCTCTTGTTCTTCCAAGCCACTCTAGAGGCAGGTACCCTCGCAGTGTCCCATTTACAGAGGAAGAAACGGGGACTCGGATAAAAAGAATTACCCATGATCACACTCCTAGAAAGAACGAGAGTCGGGATTCAGAGCCAGGGCCTCTGGCTGTAGGACCCAGGCTCTCAAGCTCTGAGTCATGGGGTAGCAGTGGGTGAGTGCCCCACAGTCCTGGAAAGCCAAATACCTCTGCAATGACCAGCTCTGGGAAGCTGCGTCAATGTTTTCTTAACAACCCTAACTGCACCTGAAAACAAGTAAACATTAAAAACTGAGGTTTTTTCTTTTTTTTTTTCTTTTTTTTTTTTTTAACACACACCAGGAAGTCTAGACACCTGCTTTTGTATATTTTCTGGAGTGGGAAAAATAGACTCATTGTATGAAATTTATTTCAACCATTTGGAGGGGTTTTAGTAAAGATGGGTTAGGTTTGCGACTCAGCGGTGAGACATAAATGTTTAACGCAGGGTCTTCCTCCTCACCCACCCTTCCCCTATGGATGCTTTGAATAATGCAAAGTCTGTTTTAAGCCCTGCTGATTGACTCAAGAAAAAGATCAGCATATTTTGAAATATTGGTCATACGGTCTGGCGGACGGGAGCATTAAAACGCAGGGTAAAACTCAACAAGCTACTTCCTGTCAGCTGCTTCTCAAGACTTCACGGGCTTATAACACTTAATAAAAAAACATGAGCTGCAAATAATACCTGATTTCAACTGCAGTTTTCATTAACTGAACTAGACGTTTGGAAGACAGTTTCTTTCTTGTTGAGGAGGACATAAACCCTCAGTGCGGAAGATGTCCATTTCCTGCCTTTCATCGAGGACCCGCTGTGCCCTGGGCACTTTCAACTTGGCTTGATTCATATGACATGATTGCCACCCAACCCGCTTTGACCTACAGAAGTGGTGATTTCACAGGGCTCAAGCTAACGGGCACTGGACACTTACTACCTGTGAGATAGGTTATCTTATTATCCTTATTTCATTAGGAGGTCCGCTCCATGAGGACAGAAACTCGTCGGCTTAATCACCTCTGAGTCCTCAGGGCCTGAAACAGGGCCTGGCACATTAATTATTGGATGGATGGATGGATGGATGGATGGATGGATGGATGGATGGAAAGCAAAGGCTTAGGGAGCCCATCCAAAGAAGGGGCCAAGCCAGGTTTTGAACCCAAAGTCTGCAGCAAAACCTCCCATTCACCGAACCTATGGTTGGTCTTCATTTCTAGTCCCCTGAGTCATGAGCAGGGGCCTTTCTCTAAAAGTCACACGGTGTGTCAGTGGCAGAGGAAGGACCTGGGACACCTGTGGTAACATAGCCAACTCAGGCCCCACACACTTGGGACAGGGACACAGCAGAGGGCAGCCGGGCTGAAAAGCCTTTTGAATGAATGCCCTGGATGCTGCAGGGCGGGAGGGAAGGGACCAGCCAGGGGGTGTGTGGAAGGACAGGGTCACGCAGGAGGAGGGGACCGAGGCGGAGAGGAGGTCTGAGTTTCGCGTGAGGGCGTGCGGAGCTGTGTCCAGGCTGAATGTCTCGTTAAGTGAGGCCCCCAAGGGTTAACCAGGAAGGTGGAGGGCAGGACCGGCTGGGGAAAGTAAACCTGGAGGAGGAGGAAGACAGGGAAGCAACCGGGGCTGGAATCATTTTGTTTTATGAATAGTTTATGAGGCGTATCAGGAGTCACACTAACGGGCAAGGGCTGGAATGTTTTCTAACTTTAAAGTGAAAGCCGCCCACCAGGCCGCGAGTGTGGGAGAGGAGAAATATGAAAAACCCAGAGGCCCCTCTCGGCGCTGCCCAGCTATCTCGTAAAACATGGGTTTCGGGGCTGCGCGCACCAGCAAATACATCTCCCCCTACAGGCTCCGGCCCCCGGCTTCTCACCACTGTGCTCTAAGTGCTCTCAGGGGGCTCATCTCAGCACCCGGAAGAGTGTCCTGGGGGGACCCTGGGGCTGAGGAGAAACCTGGGAAGGACCCTGGAGTCCATGGGGTGCCTATGTCTACACCAAGCGCCGTGCGCACCCAGAACTATGCATGGTCTCCCTGGGGAAGGGGGAGGTGCCCCGGGGCGGGGGTCTTGCTGGGGAGGAAGAACACACAAGGAGCCTCAGAAAGAAATCTTTATTTGTCCAAGTCAGCCCAGTGCCTTTAACAGCTCCCTCTCTGCCCACAGGCGAAGCCACAGGCGCCCCATAAACTGACCCCTCCATCCAAGGCCTCGGGGAGACCTCCTCCCCGCCTCCTCCAGCCCCATCTCTCAGGACAGAGCCCACAACTCCACAGCTGACCCTTCTGGGTCTCGGCTGTTTCCCTGCCCTCATCCATCCCTGGAACCTATCCCAGCACCATCCCACGGGGGCTCCAGGCCAACGTCTAAGAGTCTCCTTTGCCCCACTTCCCATGCTCAGACCTGTGCCCCAACTGGTTTCCGGACCTGAGCCAGGTCCGACTCTGGGTTCTGGCTTGCCTGCAGTGTGTGTGCAGACTTGAGTCTGCAAGCTAATGCAACAGACATTTTCATCAGACAAGCTGCCGAGCAAGTACTGGGAGACACCCCTTCAATGGGGGCGCCCTTTCGGCCTCCGCCGTGTAACACACCGCCCTCTCCTGAAAATCCGGCTCTCCGCGACATCTCACTCAGCCCTGCTCCCCATCTCTTGTCCCTCCGTGAAAGTACCAGTCAATGCTTCCTCTTGATGAGGTTTCCTCTCACTCTGAAATTAAAAGTTCTTCCCTCTTTTAGAAAGGCCGGGAAGTTCCTCTGAGGGTCACATATGTTTCCATCACACCTGCTCTGCCCCTGAACACACAGTTCCCTTTCGTCGGGTGAAGTTGGTGTATCTACCTGAGAGACTCTGTTACCCTCGGAGCTCATTCTGGGGTGTAGCTTGCACAGCATCCCTGTAGGAAATGGATATTAGTGATGCTATTGCACATGGCATTGAACAGGGAATTCATCGACTTCTAATCCTGCTTGCTTTCTAGTTTCATTCATTTAATCATTCAAAAGTAATGTGTGCCGCCCAGTTCTATATAATAGAATAGCAGCAACATAATACAAAGACAGATGAGGGAAAGCTCTTATGGAGCTCGCAATGTAGTGAGGGGAGAAGTAAAATAAAGTGTAACAAACAAGTACACACATAAATGAACATGATCATTAGCTTAGTAACAAGATCGTGAAGACAATGGAATCGAGAGTGAAAGGTAGAGGTAGAAGGATGGAAGGTGGGGGAGGTTTACTTATAACCACAGGGAGCAGAGCGGGGACCATCAACCCTGCTCTTTGGAATCGCTGATCTCCAAACCCAACAGAGTCGCGGAGAGTCGATCCGAGCGCTGAGAAAAACCACTTTCCCTAAACAGGGCTGGTCTGGATGGGCAAGTGACATTCTACTGGAAGGCTGAACCCAGATACTGATGTTGGCATCTCACGTGAGGAACGAGAGCCCAAGCACCAGTGACAAAGGACAGAGGAGCTAAGTGAGGAAGCGTATGGGGGTGTGAACGTCCACATCAACTGGGCTCCCACATGTGCAAGCTGCTGGAGGGTGACAGAATGCCCTTCCCAATCAGCTGCAGGCCTGGACAGTGAGGCCATGCCCAGCCGCAGCCTGGCAACTTCCCAGGAGGGAGAAACCAAGAGCTCCCCCTAGAAGCCAACAGATAGACGGAGCCTGGCAGGAGGTTGCTGGCATGGAGTGAGCTTTGGAATTTGGGGCTGTTATCAAGTCTCTTAAACTATTCCAGTTTGCATCTTAATTTAGGTGACTAAAGGCATAGTCATACACTGCAGGGGATGGGCTTGGAACGAGGCAGTGGATGCCTGGGAAATGTGAAAATGCATCTCTGGCTTGAGTCAAAGGCACAGGTCTGGCCTCAGGTGAAGGAGGCCGAGGGGCTGCTAAGCTCATACTTCTGTGTGTTTTACACGTCTTTGCTCCTAATGAAAATGTCATCACAAAAGGCAAGCTACATTTCAGGAAAGGCTCAGTGAAGAGACAGCTGAGATCAACATTTCAGAGATGCAACAGAGAGGTGTACCAGAAGCCTGCTGAAGTAAAAGGCAGCCAGGTTATTTCAGGAAGGGAGACGCTAAGGAATGCTGGACAGAGGAGGGAGTGGTTTTCAGACGAGGGGTCTAGGGCTGAGAGGCGGTAATCAAAGGATCTGCCCATCCATATAGTGGCAGTAATACTAATCATGGCAGCCTGTGACATTTGTTTAGCATTTACTAGGTACTAGACGCTAGGTACCCATGAGATTATGTAATGCTCATGTCAATCTTTGAAGAGAGGCATGATGATTTTCATGATTCTTCTAGAAGGGAAACTGACTTCCATATAGTTTTAATGTTCCCAAGGTTACACAGCTGCTAAGCAGCACAGACATATCTGGACCCAGGCCACCGGCTTTGGGGTTGCTGCAGACCAGCGCCCCACCCCCACCCCCCAGCAGGATCTGGTGGTCACCAACACAACAGTCACCCAAGGGCCTAATGGAATGCAGATCCTCAGGCCCTGCCAGGCACGTGGAATCCAAATCTGTGTGTGGAGCGTAGAGATTTGCATGTCCAAATCTCCTTGGATGAAGAACCAGCAGTGAGTAGATTGGGTTGGCTGCAACAGAGGGAGGTGAGTTGCTCCTATGATTCCAGGGGATTGAGATCAGGATCATTAAAAAAAACCCAGCCCTTCCAGAAGAGAGGAGGGAGGAGACCTACCTTTGGAGGTGCTGAGAGAACCCCAGGTAAGCAGCCATGCTCGTGGCTGTTCACTGGAGGGACGAGGATAAACCAGCTGTCTCCTCCTGCCTCCCGGAGGCCTGACCTCCACCGTGGAGTCCAGGGGGAGGGTAGAAAGGAGGTGTGAACCCATGAAGGCAGAAGGCACAGACTTCCAAACTGAGGTCTCAAACTCAACAGAGTTTGGCTTCTGGGAGCAGGAGGTGGAGGAGCAGAGCCCAGCCAGGACCCCAGCGGGCTCCTCTCATATCCCCTGTGACTGCGAAGGCTCAATCTGTCACAGCATGGGTGAAATTAGATGCTTTCCTTGTTGGGAAGAGAGACCCAAATGTTTTCTGGGGTCCTCGGGACACATTCTTAGAAAGGCAAGCCATGGAAAGGGCCTCCCCAGTTTCCGGCACTTTCTTATTCCCAGGCTCTCACTATGGAGGGGTCTCGGCCCGCAGTCTGTCCCTGTGAGCCCCAGACAATGGCTTTTGTGCCACTGGCTTCATCAAAGGTCCGAGTCTCCTCCCCGCAGTGGTGGGAAGGCAGGCGGTGCGGCGGGGTGACGGGGAGTGGGTTTCATCTTCCCACGGAGGGCTGCCTTCCTCTGCTCCCCTTGCCTTTCTGGGGGCTCGCGATGGAATAGTGGGCCATTGTGGGGGAGCGTCCACCTCCACAGGCCCCCAGAGGCCGAGACTGTTAGGCTCCAGCTCATGGACACTTCGGGCCAGTAACGAGGCCCCCAGGCGGCGGCCCTTTGAAGTCCCCTCCACTGGGGGTGGAGGGCTGAAGGTGGCAGGGTGAGGTTCCTCTCTGGAGAAGGAGGAAGTGGGACCTGCAGACCCTCACCCCTGCCCTTGGAACACTGGGGCTCTTTTCTGAGTCTCACTGAGTTGGGAGGGAACATCCCTGTTTAAAGAAGAAACATTAGTAGGCATGGCCTTGGACAGATGTTTGCCCATGTCCCGGGTAGGGTGCCATACTGCTGTCCGAGCCAGCGTGCTTCAGTTACGCCCTGCGGACACACACCGGGCACGCTCATTCCACGCTCTCCCGCAGACCAGCGCCACCGAGCAAGCAGACAGAGACAGTCAGCGTCCTAAACGAGACGGATGCTGGAGGGTGGACTGAGGTGTGCGCAGCCTCACTCAGCAGGGACCCGGCCTCGGTGGGGGCATTTGGTGGAACAACCTGACCGGCCCAGAGATGGCCCAGTTCCCGGTGACCGCGGTCCAGCTGTCGTGCACCGACTGAGGAGAGCCCTGTGAGCTCTCTGAGTCACTCCACCAAAAAGCCTCAGCCGTAATTGAGCTCAAATATTTGTCCACTTGGACTCAATTACTTCGCTGGTGCAGCACGCAATGCCCAGCAGGCTCTTTCAGACACAGCTTCCTCGGCGTGCTGGATGCTTCGTGTCTGCCCCAGGAGGCTGGGACTGTTCTTTAGAATAAGTGTGTGTGAGTGTGTGTGTGTGTGTGTGTGTGTGTGTGTGTGTGTGTGTGAGAGAGAGACAGAGAGAGAGACAGAGAGACAGAGAGAGACAGAGAGAAGACAGAGGCCCAAGACAGACAGAGGACGGTCACTGACCACACTGACCTTTTCTAGACCTGGCCCACACTGACCAACCCAGCACAGCCAATCAAGCCAAACGCAGGCGTTTCCAGGGGAGCAGCCCATGTGGTCGCTTGGAAACAAGGCCGTACACACGGAGTTAATCCTCTTCTTCGGCACACCTGCAATTTTCCACAGCCTGTGTTGTCGGGTTCTGCATCCCCACCCCCAGTGAGCATTTGAATTAATGTAAACATTTCTTAGCTGGTCCTTATGGCAACAGCAGCAATATAATGGGCGGGACCTACTCAGACAACGATTGGCATAATGCCTTCTTTGTGTCATCCTTCCTAAGGGCACAGGGACGAGAAGACCATCCAAGAGGGTCTGGGGTGGTCCACCAGTTCATCAGTGGCCTGGCTGGTGAAAGTTTGGGACAGGGACAGGGTGTGTTTGATGACACTGTGTCTGTAACACATACAGGGCAAGCTTCAGAGTGAGGGAAATGTGAGGACGGCCAGAAGGAGCATTGCTTTTGCCAAAAGTGATGCATTTAAATAAAAGTAAGAGAGGCGGCCAGGAAGGAGGCTGCAAGGGGTGTGGGCGCTGGGCAGGGCTGGTGTGGGAGTAGAGAGACAGGAGCAAAGTAAAAGTTTCCACCAGCAGGAATGGGGAGGCAAACCTAGCATTGAAAAATACCAGCCTAGTGATAACCCGCTTATGAGTTTCTGCCGGGGCTGGTAGGTGCAGAAGTATCCCCTGCAGGGGAGGGAGTATCAGAGCTAAGACCACAGAGTGAAATGTCTGTCTGTGATGCTGCAGATGGCTGAGTTACCTGTGCGGCTCACTCCTCCCTCTGCACACACTGCCCATCACCCACTGGTCAGGTGTGGGGATACACTGCGAATAAAGTGGGCTCGGGATGTGTGATCTCCTCTCTCTCTCCCCTCGCCCCCCACACACACACGTGAGAAAGCTTTATTGAAGCACTCGTTCATTTCAAAGGGTAGAAAACAAAAAAAGCAAGTTACAGCTCAGGATCTCAAGTTAAGCCTTCTGTAGAACTATCGATCTGAACCAAATAAACCTTTATTTTAAAATGTTTCTCCAATGAGTTCACACCTACAATAGAATCCACCAGTTTGCTCTCAGTCCAGGGACCTTACAGGAAAGCCCAGGTGATCAACTAGTCAGTGGTGTTCCAGGAAAGAATTCTTCTCCGGTAGAGACCTTTTCACAGACAAATATGTAGAGATGTACTTGTCAGAATAAAAAGGCCAAGGGGCATCAGGAAAAGGTCAAATAGTCCAAAAGTATGATAAACCCTATAATTTTCGTAAGAAGTGTAGCGGAATCGGGAAGACAGGATGAGGGGACACTTCCCCCAGGCAAGGGTGTCTGAGAGGGTGGCAGCAGCCAAGGCTTTGCATGGGAAGTGCGGTCACCTCAGTCCTGAAGGACGAGCTTGTTCTGCCTAGTAACGGTGTGGGGGGTGCCGTTTTTCCATGGGAAGAAACTGTTCCGGGTGGAGGAGAAATTTTACAGCCAAAGGCTCGGAGGTTGGGCAGAATAGGGTTGACTGATGAAACTACAGGATGTTCAGCGCAGAGGAGAGTAGGTGTGAGCTGGTGGCTATGGTGACAGCTGAGCTCAGGCCAGGTTGTAAAGGGCTGACAGTCATCCTCAGGTGCCTGGACCTGGTCCCAGGAGAAGGAAACTGTGACCTTCTGACTGCACTGGTAGGGTAGAGACTGGGGGTGCTCCAACTGGCACATGAGCGGCCTTGTGGGGAAGGCTACAGAACCAGAGGGAAGGTAAAATTATTTAAAATCATGGCCTCCTCTACTCTCTCCACACTGGCTCCTGAGAGATAGAAACTTCAGGCCAAAGAGAAGCAGACCAATTGCCTGCAGGGCTTTTAGGTTACTGGCACTTTTTCCCCATTTCATTTTTGATAGCAGGTGGGAGAAGGAAAGGACTTACACTGGAGGGGAAGAATGGGTCCCGGGGCAGGCCACTCGCAAGGCACCTTGTGTAACAATGTGTAATATCTGGTGGGCACGGACTGAAGATGTGTTTGATTGGTTGATTGATTGATTAGATTGGTGGCTCATGGCAGTCAAGTAGGTTCTGTTCAGGCTCACTTTGGGAGGTGCCAGGAGGGAGCAATGCTAAGGTATGTGTATGTTTTGATGATAGATCTCTTGTTTCCCTTCTCCCCATTCCCTCTACAGACTCATATCCAGGCCTTATGGACTTAGCGGGAGACCGCGGTGGGGAATGAGGGCTGCCTCAAAGCATGTGCCCCGTCATTAATGAGCCATGGATCAAGAATGAGACATTCTAGCTCAAAATCTGGAGCCCAAGATATCTGGATTGCAATCTCAGCATTACCCTTCCAAACTAAGTGACCCTGGCTCATTTACTGCACATTCTAATAGTCCGCATCCTCCTCTGCGAAGTGCAGATGGCCACTGCACTCCCTGAAGGAGATATATATGGCGAGGGTTGGATTTGATCATGTCCTTGGAGTGCTTAGTGTGGGACCCAGCACAGTCAACACTCAATAAATGATAAATAACGACAATGATTGCTATTTTAGTAGTAGCAGTGTTAGTATTAATCCAAGTCTTCCCGAGGCTGGAAAGACCCACGTTTACTAATAAATAGATGCTTGGCTGCACAAGCAAACGCTGGTGTCAGCCACCACGCATACACTGCCTATGTGATGCCAAGAGAGCTGGAAAAGCCACTGTAAAGCCACACGCAGTCACATCAGCAAACAATGCCGTTAGGGAGGAGTGAGGGTGCCAAGGATTGAGTTAAGTTTTCACTTTTTCATTGGCAGCAGTGGTATTATACTGATTTACAATCCCAATGGTACAGTGTGAGATAGAATTGTGCAAAGTGCTAAAACGTGGGATATGCCTTTTCACAAATCCTGGGCAACCACACATGGTGATGAATGGCAGGATAAAAAGAAGCCACATGGGGAGCTGGGGGGGGTTGTCTTTCCAAATGCATCAACATAAAGCACTTTCCACACCTCTCAGCACCTGGTGAGATCTTTATGATGCTGGGAACTCCACATATGATGTATGACATGAGGCAAGAATGAAGACTGGACCAAGATAGGCTTCGGCTTTCCAAGTGTGTCTGGTGTTGTACAAATGAGGGATGCTGAGAAACTAAAGTCACGAAGCAGCCCACCTGAGAAGAGGGACCTGGGAACAGATGGGGACAGCACTTGCTCGAGGTGTCCAGGAGGGAAGGTGACCTATGCAGTTGGTGTTTTGGTGCCGGTAGCCTTCTACAGTTTCCATGTCTAGCTTTACCAAAGCAGGATCATGCCACTTGAGACTATCTTTTGGAGAGCCTTACATATCAATAAATGTGAAGCTATCTTCTTAGTTTAGAGCAGCATGGGGTTCTATTGTAGGGTGCAAATACCTTTTGCCTATATGTAAATTATTATCTACTGTTGCAGTCAGGATGGGGCTAGATTATGCAGCAGTAACAATGGACTCCAAAACCTTAGTGGTTTATACTAGTAGGCAACATCAAACATTGTGACATTTGCCCAGCCAGTGTGGCTCAGTGGATTAAGCATCGTCCCATGAACTGAGAGGTTTCGGTTCGATTCCTGGTCAGGGCACATGCCTGGGTTGTGGGCTTAATCCTCAGTAGGGGGCCTGCAGGAGGCAGCCGGTCAATGTTTCTCTCTTATATCGATGTTTCTCTCTCTCTCTCTTTCTCTCTCTCTCCCCCTTCCTTTCTCTCTAAAAAAATCAATAGAAACATATTTTAAAAGAAAATTGTGACATTTACCAACCTATCCTCCAGAGAGGTTATACTAATTTATAACCTCAATTGTAATATAGGAAAACTAGCCATTCCCCCCACATTCCTACACTTTAGGGGAAAACAGCACAGGAGCAGGTCAATATAAAGCATGCACTTGACAGGGTCATTGGGTTATGGTCCTTCTTCCTTACCCTCAGCCTCCTGTCCTATCTTCTTGCCACCCAAAGAATCCCAGACAGTCTTCACAGAAAGCCTCTGTGCAGATGGAGACCTGCTTATTGATTGCATTGTGTCACGTTGACTCTAAACCCTTGGATTCAAGAAGGATGATTGGGAGGAAGGCTGGCTTCCTGGAAGAATGCACTCTCCAACACCATCCTCCCCGCCACGCAAACATGTGCCTTTTCTGACCAGCACGACTTTTATTTTCATAGCTTCGTCATTAGCTCTAGGCACAATTGTGAGTGGGAAAATGAAGAAGAAGAGGGATGAAAGGATGACGTAGAGAACGTTCTTTAAAAGTCACTTACTTTTTATTCTGCTGTTTTCATCACCACTGATGACTTTTATCTCCAAGGAAACTACCTCAATTCTGAGAAGAGAGGCTCCCAGCTTCAGCTGACCTGCACAGGGCTGTGAGATAAGACAAAATGCAGGATCCAAGCTACTGAAGAACCATACGAGAATTGTTTCACCATCAGATAGCATGTGTCCACACTAGCGCTGGGGGTGCCCCATCACAGTGACGTTTTCCAGGAATCAGACAGACTCGTGTCTTCCAGTGGTTGTGGCAGCTGTGTTGCTCCGCCACTGTGCTTCTTCCAACCATTGCCAAAGCTCCCCTCACTGGGACTAGTAGGAAGCCCACTGTCTGTGACTGGCCTCCACCCTCCCCCAGGGTGGCTTTTATCATCCCCTTGAACCCCAGTTTATCAGGGCCAAGAAGGATAAAGTCAGAGAAACTAAAGTTCCAACCTCAGTTGTTCTGCTTCCTGAAGGTGAACTCAATGAGTTATCCTTTCTGAACTACGTAAAACATGGTTGACAGCTTTTCTCCTGTTGAGTTGTTATGCATATTAAATGAGGTTATGATACAAAACTCACACAGTACATAGCAAAGCACCGAATCATTATCACATTTTCTTCCTTTGTATGTCCACTATCTCCACTCTAGGCCTGGTGCATATCTCATCCCAAAACTGGTGTAATTGATTCCTATTGGCCTCCCCACCTTTACTTTTGCCTCTTGAATTCCACAATGAACAGCCAGTGGAGAGATCAGTCCTTCCTTCCTTCTTTTCTCCTTTTTTTCCTTCCTCCCTTCCTTCCTTCCTTTATTCAGTTTTGTTCTATGGGGGCCCATCTAGCCTGCTGGTGAGTTTTGGCATCTGGTAGACCTAACTTGGTGTCCTGAACCCACCAGTAATCTAATGTACAACCTTGGAGAAGTTACTGAAGCTCATCAGCCTCAGTTTCCTCACCTATAAAATAGGAATAGTAAGATCTACCCCATCAGAAAGTCATTCTATAATTTGAGTTTGTGTAAAATCCATCAAGGAAGCTTATTTAAATAAAGATTTAGAGCAAGATCTAGGGTAGAGTCTAAATAACCTTATTTGTAATCAACCTTCCATGTGATATACCACCATAATTTGATAAGCCTGCTATGAAGATGAAATTAGATACTTCCTATCAAGGGCTTAGTCCAGTACCTGGCACATAGTAAGAGCTCTTACTACTGGTTATAGCATTCAACAGATCTTTGGACCAATCAAAAAATGGTCTGAGCCCCTCTTTGTGCTAGGCACTGTGATAGATGTTAGAACACATCAGTAACCCAGAGAGACACAGTCCTGCCATCAAGTCTGGAAGGGCAAACAGACTTTGAAAAAAATATTCTAAGTGTTAAAAAAAAAAAAAAAAAGAAACATAAGGCACTCTAAATCATTGGGAAAAAAGTTCAGACATTACCCTCCACCCATTGCTTTCTACCCCAACCTTTAAAGACCCACTTCCTGAACCTTAGGCAATGGTAGGCTGGAGCCAGCTCAGACCAACCAGGGAGAGCCGACTGTTCAAATTTTTTTTTTTTTAATCCTTACCCGAGGACATTTTTCCATTTTTTGTTCAGATAGAGTGGAAGGGAGAGAGAGGAAGAGAGAGAGAGAGAGAGAAACATCAACGTGAAAGGGACACATCGAGTGGCTGCCACTCGCACGACCCAACCAGGGCCGGGGACAAACTGCAACCGAGGTACATGCCCTTAGCAGGAACCGAACCCGGGTCTCTCTGGACCGCAGAGCAAACTGGCCAGGGCCGATTGTTCAATTTTTAAGAATCCTGTGAGATAAATGACTTTCCATTGATAACTTGAAATTGACCTTGCTGGAAGTAGTTACACCATGGAAATCCAGAAACACCACAAATCAGGGCTCTCCCCCCCAGAGCTGGTTGTTAAACATTTGCTAGCACACCACGGTGCGCAGGTCATCTCACCACCCCTCCTCTGTTCTTTGCCTTCTTCCCACAGTACTTGTACTGGTTTGACCCCTACGTCCACCTCCAGATCCAACTGACTGTCTCAGAACCACCCAGAGGAAATCTCATGCCATGTTTATATTTGTTCCCTGGGAGAGTGGTGGAATGCCAGGTCACCAATCCTGCTGGCAAGGATGGTCCTCTTCATAATGAATTCCACCTGCTGGGCACACACCCCATGCTTCTGGGTGGATAAAGGAGGAAAATTTGCCCTCAAGTAACAATGCCATCTGATGGAATTTTTCTTGTCATCCTTCTAAAGGCCCACTTCCTGCTCCCTCCATCACTGCATTGTTCTCTTGGGTCATGATGGCAGAACAGGCTGTTTCTAAGGGTTCCTTCCAGTGGGTGGGGACATTCAGGTATATCACCAGCCTGTGTCTCCCTGCACTCGGGAGGGGAGAAGGGCCAACCCTGGCAGGCTCCTGCAGGAGGTCCCCTAATCAGATCATGGGTTGGCCCCACTATGGGACATTCTTTTCTCTTGTACAGAACATTCTCTCCTCCCCAGATTCCCTCTGATAGAAATGCAAAAGGAAAAATGCCAGGCCATAGAATTTAAACAGAAGGGCCTTAGACAATTTATCTCACACTTCAGCAACTTTGCAGTTTATATTTGTAAACCTCACGTATTTACTTGTCCTGTTTTCGTTAAAGTAAACTCATTGGGAGGCACCACATAAAAGGGTTTTGTTTACATGGCCTCTGCTTTCAGTTTAGATTCCTGGTTTAGTCTATTAAAATGAGTACTGTTTTATTCTCCCAAAGAAGAAGAAAACTCTAAATAAAGTTCTGAGCCTCCCAGACATGGGTAACGGGCCCAAAATTTTGTACAAAAGCCTCAAAGCGTGGCAAGAGAAGGGTGGGGAGGCAGAGAAGGAATTTGTGGGAGGCCCAGGCCTGCAGTGTTCACAGATCAGCCTCGCCTGGGTACCGGAGTTTGGGGTTTGGGGCTTGCCAAAGCTTTCTGGCCTGGAATCCATGATAGGGTTCCCTCAGGACAGAGCTGAGAGCTCGTAATTCGTGTTGGCTCAGTGGGCTCGCAGGAAGGTTCTTAGAGTCTCACTTACAGCCTGTTACCTTACACCTCAGAATCAGCTTCCCATTACATGCCTGTGGGATGCCTTTCCATTCATCACAGGAGACGGCCTTATTACCTAAAAAGAGGGGAAAGAAGGCTCAGTGGCATTCTGTCACCTGCTCCCATGTCCCTTGATGTGTCTGTGTGTTTAGGGCTCTTTTAGGAGCACTGGGGGCAGAAATCACTGCCGTGGGATTTCCCCACTGACAACAGTGAGCGATTGGAAAGACACCCATTCATTTTTCTCCCCATTCCCCCAGCCTCTGGTTTCATTCATGTTTCTGGCGGTGAGAAGACAAGTTGCCTCCTAGCAAAGGAGTGAAGCAGAAGAGATCCAAGAACCACGAGAACTTGTTAAAGACCTGAGACTCCCCTGGGGACTTTTTGGGGGGACATCCTCTCCCCAACACCATTCTTTCTGCTTTCCAGGCCGTGGCTAAGTAAAGCTCACAGAGAAAGGTCTCTGTATGAAGGAGCTTGGGAAAGGTATCGCCCTGTAAGCAGCCTCTTAAGAGGAGGGAGAAGAACTCAGAGCCAACAATCAGCAGGGGAATTATGAAAGTATGATGAAACTATTCTATAGAGTATCATATGACCTTTAAAATGAATGGTCTACATCTGAATATCCTGAAAAATAAGGGTCTGGGACACAGAGTTCAACTGAGAAGCATATGTGCGCCTGGCCGGTGTGGCTCCCTGGTTGAGCGTCGATCTATGCACCAAGAGGTCGCCGGTTCGATTCCCGGTCAGGACAAATGCCCAGGTTGTGGGCCAGATCCCCAGTGGGGGGCATGTGGGAGGCAGCCAATCGATGTTCTTTTTCATCAATGTTTCTGTCTCTCTCTTCCTCTCCCTTCCTCTCTCTCTCTCAAATCAATAAAGAAAAAATATTTTTTTTAAAAAGAAGCATATGGGCAACACAGTGTCATTTACGTTAAAAAATCTTAAAGCCTCAGCCTCAAAGGCACTATGCTGCGTGAAAAACCATCTCAAAGAGTCCAATGTTGTATGATTCTGTTTATGTAACATTCCCCAAACACAAGAACTATAGAGACAGACAACAGACTAGCGGTTGGCAGGGTGAGGGAACACTGGATGGACGGTGGAGGTGTGACTGCGGGGATAGGTGACGGAATAATTAGAGTAATTTATATATGGAATAATTTTTATCTTGACTGTGAGGGTTGTACAAACCTACACGTGATAAAATGGCATAGAACTATACGCACACTTTTTACAATGTCATTTTCCGACTTTGATAGTGTAGATGTAACTGCTGGAGGAAACTGGGTGAATGTTACAAGTCTCAAAACAATATCATATATTTCCATAGATACATTTATAAGTAAATGAAAACAAACAAAAAGTTAAAAGGATATATACCATAGTAGTTGCTGTGGTTACTTGGCTGGAAGGGGAGCATTTGGGATAAAGGGTTGGTCAGAGGGTGCTTAGCTTTATCTGTAATGTTAGAATATTTTTCTAACTAATATGCATTTGTGTATTTTTTGTGTAATTAAAAAAAGCACTAGTCCGGCCGGTGTGGCTCAGTGGCTGAGTGTCAACCCATGCACCAAGAAGTCGCCAGTTCGATTCCCGGTCAGGACACATGCCCAGGTTGTGGGCCTGATCCCCAGTGAGGGGCATGCAGGAGGCAGCCAATCAATGTTCTCTCTCATCGATGTTTCTATCTCTCTCTCCTTCTCACTTCCTCTCTTTCTAAAATCAATAAAGGAGAGAACAAAATAAAATAAAATAAAAAGCGCTATTAACTTTGTAAAGTCAACCAAGATCAGCAAGTATTAATTGAACATTTACTATGTGCCAGGTACTATGATTGCAACAGTGAAAAGCTGGTTACAGCCCCTGACCTCATGGTGGAATGGTCCAGCCATATGAACAGCCATTAAACAGGTGGCCACACATGGAACGGTGCCAGTACCAAAAGGCATCATGAGTGACAAAAATGTGGAGCAGGGGAACCTAGGATCCATCTCCGTAGACTCCACAACTGCTCTCTACCCAGTACCTACTCACTCACTCACTTATCCGCTTTGCAAACCTCCCCTGTGCCTTTCTGAACTATCCCAGGAGATGGAGATGAGCAACCAGGCTTCCGGCCTCAGTGACAGAAACACATACAAGAAACTGACCAATATCAAGTCTAAGCAATGGATTTGCCCTGGGGTGAGAGGAATAGCCTGAACCTAGGAGAATGGAGAGAACAAAGCAGTCTTGTACCAGAGCTGGGCCAGAATGACTCACAAGAGCCAAATGTTCATTTTTCTGGAATTCTGTGAACCCATTGTTAAACTCAGTTCTTATTAAAAATTAAATTATATACATTTACATTTAATTTACATTAAAAACAAAGATAATACATACTCAAGATCTATCGCTTCCTTTATTACCTTTTCCTATTATCTATACTCGAGGTTATTTACATCTTTGAAATCTATGTGGCAGTGAAAATACATATAATGGTATGCTACTGAACATCTCTTCCCAGCTCTGTGTTCGTGTTGTAGCCTGAATGCAGCCATGACGGGAGTATTTACACTACAGATATTAGCAAATGCTACACATCAGGACCCCACACACATACACACCTCCAGAGAGATGGTTGTTAAATATTTACTGGCACACCACTGGACCAAGAGCGAGTGCTGCGGAGGATGCCTTGGTCACAGCTGTTGAAACACTTGTGTGGATTTCAGATCTTCCCCTTTCGTGCTGAGCAAAGGGCCAGGAACACAGAAGATACTCAAGAGCTCATTAAGGGGAAGAAAAAAGGCAAGACAGGACACCATATGTTTCCCTGATTCCTTCTGGTGGCTTCAAAACATACCTGATGTTTCTCTTGCAAGTGGTCTCCTTTCATTCATCTTTATTTTTCCTGGGATGATGAGGGACACAAAACTCTAAGGTCCTCCAACAGGGCTCTTCTAATTTGATGCCGACGTCACCAACCGTGGATTGTTGGCATAGTAATGCAGGAAGTTCATGCCCGGGCAGGGACTGCCACCCGAGCTAGTTGGTGACACCCAGAACTAGCACCCCAGGACAGTCCACACCCAGCTCTCCACTTTATCTGAACTTCACCAGCAACCCTCTCCCTTCCCCAGCTCCTCGGGTTTTCCCTTTATAAACCCTCTGCCCGCTACTTGGGATGTAAGATGAATGCTCCCTTCTATTACTCACAGATCTCACGCTGCCAACTTCCCAGGATCCCTGCCTGTGCACTATTAAATCCCTTTAGGTTAATACAATGTTTTACAACCTTTATTTAACTAAAACCTCCCATGGTGGCCCACATAAAACTGGTAAGGACTGACTTGTTGTAGTTGAAATGGGGCTTGGACAGATTCACAGACTCTCCAGCTTGAGTAGTGCCCTCCTGGGGTTGTGGGAGCCATTGACTCTTAACTTGAGGGTCTGGGTCCCACTGAGTCCTATCCATCCTGTTGATCCTCTCGACTCCCATCTCCACCTCTCAGGGCCCTCTGAAGGATTCCTCGGGGTTCTGTATGGGAGCCTCTTTCTTCTGTGACGGCTCAGCATCAATTTCCCACCTGCCAGATTCTGCACTTTGATTGTTCTTAAGGAAACCACCTTGCTCTCTCTCCCAATTTTATGTAACTTAATATGGACAGACTTTCAACCAAGGGTCTAGGAGTGGGAGAGCATCCGAGCCAATGAGAGAGTCAACTCCAAAACTGTTGTGAGAAGTGCTGAGAGGAGCATTGTTTCCGCAGGAGTTTTAAGAAGATGTTACGTGAGCCTAAAACTGCAGGCATCCTTTCTGCCTGAGAATAAAATCAACATGAAGCAAAACAGAACTGAGAGAAAATCCTAAAGACAACTTTTGAGCACCTGGATCCAGCTATGCCTGAAGTCCTGAAGTGAGAAACTCCTGTACTTTTCAGATGTATGAACCAGTAAATTCTCCTTTTTGGTATAAATCAGTATGAGCTGGGTTTCTACACAGTCTGGAAACTGCTAGTGACCGAAAGGACCTCTGAATCACAGAACGTTATTGCTAGAAGACATTATATGTACACCCTCTTCAAGAGGCCCCTTCACTTTTTACCATCAGTGGATCTTTTTCATTAATCCTTCTCCATTTGTTCTTTGTTTTTGTAGATTATGTCTACCAAGAAAATAAAAACCCGTGTTGTTCACCAATAAGAGAATCATTTCTCAATTTTGGTGAATTACAATGAAGGCAGTCATCATTTATATGGCTCTATGCTAAATGCTGTAGCCTTGGATGTGGTCTTGCCTACCTTGTAGTGGGTGACTTTAGGCAGTAACCTCACCTGTCCAAGCCTCCTCGCCTCATCTGCAAGATGAGCTGTGAGGGCTGCTGTAAGACATAATTAACAAAATGCATGTGAAACGCATGACACTATGTGAGAGCTAGTAGGTGTTAATTAGTATTAAAATTCTCATCATTATCAAGTCTAACCTTCACAGCAATTGTGCAGGTGATGTTATTATTCTCACTTTCCCAGGAGAATGTTGAGCTCAGAGAGGTCACTGTACCTGTTTGGTTTATGGTAGGGACAAGATTGGAACCCAGGTCTTCTTGTATTGTAGATCCACGCTTTCTCACCATGCTCAGTGAGACACACACACAGAGGGAGGGAGGGAGGGAGGGAGGGAGGGAGGGAGAGAGAGAGAGAGAGAGAGAGAGATCATCAGAGCAATGCAAGAGCAGCGTCAAGTTCGTATGATATGTGTTCCCCAAGTATTCATTCAGCACTTACTGGGTCCCAGGTGTATTCTGGGCACTGGATAATGTTTTCTAATTAGTCTATTATTTCTAATGAGCCTATTTGGCATTAGCTTGGATAACCAACAGTTTCTGATAGGGTTTTTAAAATGTATTAAAAATGTTTGCCTACAGGGATTCCTGTTGAACACGAAGGCCTGAGCACGCACACATTGATCTCCATGTCCTCCCTCCCACAATGGCAGCCAAGGACACAAGGAGCCATAACCCTGCAGGACCACGAGAACGAGACATCTGATGACGGCAAACGGCAAACGAGACAGGCCACTGGAGTTGAATGACATGAGTTTCCAGATTGAAAGTTCCACCGAATGCCCAAAACAATGGGTGAAAAAGAGATTCTCACTAAGAGAATGTCCTAGAAGCTGTCAGAGTGAGAGGAGAAAAAATAGCTCATTGACAAAGAGGGACAGAAATGGCCATACTGACAGAATAGAGTGCCAATGGTTTATTTTTTACTAAAACTAGGAAGCAAATTCAGGAGAAAGAAGTTTCCAAAACTCTCTGAGCGTTTCGTTATCAGTAAATTGGGGATAAAACGGTAAAGCACAGATGCAAGGTCATCGTGTTTACGGAGGGGCCGGACAGTGGTGTTCGGTAAAGCGATGAGTGGGGAGCTTCTCCGGTTACTGATCAAACCCACCTTGGTTTGGACGCAGCTCCCAACGCAGTCTGTCCTCCTTTGGGAGGGGCCCAGCACGCCCAGGATGAACCATAACAGCTCAGAAATCTCCTCCTTGATGGAATTAGAAGCTAGACCTGAAGTTTTCAGTACCGCCCTCCCACAGAAGGTACCAGACCTCGGTTGGGACCAAGTGAAAAATTCAGTTGAGCAATCCTGCCTCATTCCTTAGATGTCTTAGCCACCCACGTCCTTCGGGGGAGGTTATGGGAAGGCCTGGCACGGCTCCAGATGCCCTCAGGGCTGTTCCTCACAAATCATGGCCTGAGATGGACAAGCAGAGGCTCTGGACTGTGGCAGGGCCCTCAGCCACTGGTTCCCACCACCACTGAAACCCCCTGCCCCCCAAAGACCCCCACATCAGCTGTGCAATCCGTTACTGCCTCTGATGCTGTTGGTACACTTTTGCTTAAAATAATCCAGGCACTCCAAATGCCAGCCCGCTTTCTGCCATCCTCTCCCTCGCTCAGTTCAGCCTCCACACTGCACATGGAGTGCAGATCTGATCTTAGCATTCTCATGCTCAAGAACCTTCTAAGGCTCCCCATTTCAAAGGCTATAAAATCCCACCTCCCCAAAGTGTCACGTTTGCCCTGCTGTGTGCCTCCTGATGTCCTTTACTCCAACCACACTGGACTCATCTCCCCTCACCGAGCACCTCGTGCCCACTCCCGCCCCCAAACCTTGGCTTGAGCTGTTGCCTCTGCCTGGAGGGCCTCGTCCTCCTGTCCTGTGGCCCCCGTCCTCCCCGTCCTGTGCTCTGTGTGCGCCCACCACGCTTCCTGCATCCAGACTTTGTGCGAGTTCACTGTGGAAGTCTCTCTCCAAGAAGACCAACAGAGAACAGCGACCACAGGGTGAGTCCAAATCCCTCGGCACACTCTGCACAGAGGTGAGCATTTCACACCAGTTCCAGGGGTGGGTGATAAATCAGAAACGTCCAAGATGCGATGATAAAGTCCTGAGTACTTGGATGCCCTTCCCTTTGCCTTCAGGTCTCTGTTTGTTCTCCATTAGTCAGAGTCACTGGGGGGAAGATGCTCTATTAGTCAAAGATGCATTAATTGCTTTTGGTCATGCTGTCCCATTTGTAGTTAAACTTTGTCCTATTTATTACTCTCCAGCAGAAAAATAAAAGACCTCATTCTTTCCAAATGGGAGCACAAGCCAGCAAGAGACGGAGAGATTTAGGGAATCAGAAGATCCTTGAATGCAGTGCACGGGACCCCTCATTCCTTTCCGACTAGCAGTAGCTCTGTTAGCAAACTTCATTCCATGCTTGTTACTCCCCCGCCACCATCGCCGTCACTGTGTCTCGCTCACCCCAGTGAGACGAGTGCTGGCACCCAGCAGCACTGAGAGTGGCCAGCACTTCCTTCGCGCCCACATGGATGGATCCAATTTTATTTTAGATTGATGTCTCTCTCTCTCTACCTCCTGCCTTCCAGGATCTCCAAAGTGAAATTGAGACCATGTCTGCTGAGACTTAATGAATCCCTACCCACTTTGTGAATTTACCTTTAAAGATAACCGTCATTATTAATTCCCCCCAAATAGCGAGAATAATAAAAACAAAACTATCAATAATAACACATGAAAACCAATCACAATCGAATCCCCCATACAAAGAGACATCTGGAAGACCTGTTAGGTACCCACGGGAGACCACAGTCTAAGATACAATCCGAGGAGAAATAAGCGACAACCGCTGATGTCATCGCTGGTGTGTAAAGTGTGTGCACGTGTGTTTGTATCTGCGGTCTCCCTCAGCAATTTTTAGCTCTCCTAAAGGGAAATGTCTCCAAATGTCAGTGTCCAAATAGTCCCCTCTCTTTGCTCGCTCTGCTTTTTGGATCTTGATGGGGGTCAGGGGAAGGTCTTCAAAGTGTATGTTTGCTTTTCCCAAATGTGAAGTGTTTTGGACGAGGCAGAAGATGACTCCAGCGGAAAGGCAGTGCTCCTCACGGCCTGTTTTTGATCCCGGAGCGGAGCAGAGATCTGATGTTTACCGCAGGCTGGCCAGGAAGCGGCCTCTAATCACAGAGCCGGGCGGAGCTGCAGACGCAGGGAGGCTGACGTTCGGTCCTGTCAGCATCGCCTCTGCGCTCTCACTGTTTACCTGGGAGACTGTGGATTCCGTGGCCACCTGGGGGGACCCAATCCAGCTCCATCAAGTCTGTCACTCATTTCAACAGACGTTTCCAGCCTCTTCTGCCCTCCCAGGGACGTGCCCTTGCAAAGGAACCAAAAGGCCTGCGCTCTGGATGACGGGAGCGGTCATCTGCTGTTGGGGAGGGTCGTGGTGATGCAGAAACTGTGCGCGGATGGCCTGGAGAGGTTCTGGACGGCAGAGGAGGGGAATGTCTCTTGGTGTCCTTGACACATTGAGAACTGTGGCCAACCGCAGCGTTCTCCATACTGACTTTGTCCTCATGAGAAGACCTGCCAACACCACCACCCCACCAAGTTCAGAGAGAAAGAGAACAAAGCAAGCAAGATGTGCCCCCAGATGTTGGCAAGAGGAGCAGTATGTGAGGGTCCCGACGCCTTCAGCCATGCTCAGGTTTAGTTTAAGACTGGAGTGCGAAGTTGAAGGCTTGCTTCTTTGCCTGCCTGTGTCCCTTCCCCCGGGGACTCCAGCTCACTGACTCACTGAGCACCTTTCCATGGTCACTGAGAACCCTTTCAATGGCCGCCTTTTACCGTAAGAGCTCCCGTGGGACCAGAGAGACTACTTCCATCTCTTATAGAGATGTCCATCAACGGCGACACTAAAGATATGGATAAACCAGCCTTCACTCTGACACATTTTGAGAACCTTACATGCATTGAGCCTATTGCTGGGGGAGGTGTCAAGGCAGAGTGGTGAAAATCAGCTTGTCCCCTGGCCAAGTCATAAACATAAACCCTGTCAAGGCCAGAGGAGAGACCGTCACTCTATTATACAGAGCACTGGGTCTTAAACTTTGGCAGAATCAGAATTGCCTGGGTCAGGGGATGTTCCAACATGTGGCCCCACCCCTAGAGTTCTCGATTCAGTGGAGCGAGGGGGTGGACGTGCTGAAAATGTGCACTTCTAGCAACTTCCCCAGGCTGCTGGCCCCAGGATCACATGAGAACCACTATACAAGTAGAACACGGAGACCTACCAGCAGCTAGTGATGGGTACGTGTGTCACTAATTGATGAGCTGGAGCACCAGGCAATGTAAAGAGCGTCACAGCTCAAAGCCGGGATCCATCAAGGCTGTGGGGACCTACCCCGTCTAAGGGAAGTACGCACTCCATTCAGAATGCGTGTGCCCTACCTTGCTTTTGTTAGGCCATATCTGGGTGTTAATTTGCATCTAGGTTTCAAACCTGGCGTGATATATCCCCAGCGCACCTTGATTGAAAAGCTATAAATTAGATAGCACACACTCTGTGTCAGTCACTTTAATGCATTATTTCATTTAATTACTCACAGCAAGCCTGTGTAGCAGTAACATTTTGTAATATTGAAATAGCACTGATTCTGTGCCAGGAACTCTTCTAACTGCTTTAAATCAGAGGTCAGAAACTACTCCCCATGGACCAAATCTGACCCACCATCTGCTTTGATAAATAAAGTTTTATTAGAACACAACCATGCATGTTTTCTAAGTATTATCTGTGAGAGCTTTTGTGCTAAAATAGAATTGAATAGTTGTAACAGAGACCATATATCCCACAAAATCTGTGCTATTTGCTCTCTGGCCCTTTACAGGAAAAGTTTGCTTTAGACTTGCGTTGGATTTATTAACTTAATCCTCCTAACACTGCATGTAAGTGCTATTTCTTTTATTGTAGTAAATATACATAAAATGCAGTTTTAACTCTTTCAAGTATATAGTTCAGTGTCATGAAGTACATTCAGACTGATGTGCAAAGATCATCCCCATCTATCTCCAGAACGATTTGCATCTTCCCAAACTGAAATTCCACACTCATTAAACCATAACTCCCTACACCCCACAACCCCAGTCCATGCACCGTCTATTTTCTGTCCCTGTGAATCTGACTACTCGAGGTACTCGTGTAAATGGAACCATACAGTAATTTCCTTTTGTGTCTGGCTTTTCTTATTGGTATAATAATGTCTTCAATTATTATTCATTTTGTAACATAGAGCATAATTTACTCCTTTTTAAGGATGAATGAGATTCTATCATATGTATATAATCCATTCATCTGTTGGTGGACATTTGGGTTATTCCCACCTTTGGCTATTGTGAATTTATCTATTTTTGTTATTGCTGTTGTTGTTGCTTATGCTTTTGGTGTCATATCCAAGAAATCATTGCCAAATTCAACATCATGAAGTGTTTCTTCTATGTTTTCTTCTGAGAGTTTTTACAGTTTTAGCTTCCACGTTTGGGTCTTTGTTCCATTTTGAGTTAATTTTTGTGTATGGTGTAAAGTAAGGGTCCAAATGCATACATTTGCATGTAAATATCCAGTTTTCACAACATCTTTTGTTGAAAAGAACTGTCTTTTCCCCCAATGAATGATCTTGGGACCTTTGTTGAAAATCATTTGACCATATACGCAAGGATCTATTATTGGGCTCTCTATTCTATTAAATTGGTCTCTATGTCTGTGTTAATTACTATAGCTTTGTGGCAAGTTTTAAAATCAGGAAGTGTGAGACCTCCAACTTTGTTCTTCAAGATTGTTTTGGCTATTTGGGAATCCTTTGAGATTCCATATGAATTTTAGGATGGATTTTTCTATTTTTTCACACAAAAAAAATCATCGGAATTTTGATAGGGATTGCACTGGATCACTTAGGGCAGTATCAACATCTTAAGAATATTATGTCCTCTAACTCATGACAGAGCATGTCGTTCCAGTTATTTGTGTTTTCTCTGATCTCCTTTAACAATGTTTTATACTTTTCAGTGTATAAGTCTTGGGCTTCTTTGATTAACTTTATTCCTAAGTATTTTTATGTTATTATAAATGGATTGTTTTCTCGATTTTCTTTTCAGATTGTTTGTTGTTAATTTGTAAAAATGCAACTGATATTTGTGTGTTGACTTTTATATCCTGCAACTTTGCTGAAATTAAGTGCTATTTTATCCCATTGTAAAACAGGAAAACTGTAGCACAGGGAATTTAAGTAGTTTGCCTAAACCACTCATTTCGTGAGTGAGGGAGCGGAGATTATAACCCAGCCATTCTGTTCCTGGAATCCCTTCTCTTCACCACACTTTCAACTGCCTCTCCTGAAAAAGTAGTTAATATCTGGCCAAGGTCTCACTTACAGAATGTAGTAAATCTAGAATTCAGACTCAGGTGCGACTCCAAAGCTTTGCTGGTAAAGACAACAGCATTCTGACAGCCCTGGGATACCCCAACCACAAATCCATCCGTTAACTAGCTTGGTTATTCGGTGAAGGGGAAATTCACACTTTGGGTTCGTGGGTTTGGTTTTGTTTTGTTGTTAATACATTGGGTGTATGGAAGAAGCAAATGAATTCAGCTAAGGGGTGCCCTGGTTGGTACACTGGAGCAGGGGTGACCCTGTCCTGATTTCCCCCTCAACAGTCTCAGATGGTACATTTGGTTTTAATGAAATATTTTATGGTGAGCCTAACTATGGATTCTATAGTTCCTCAACTGGTTAAAATTTTGAGTTGAATTTTAAAAGGCAAGAAAGGAAGGTAACAACCTGAACAAATTTCCCCTGAATATTCCCAGTGTGCATTTTACAGCCTCTCTCCTTTAAAGAGCCATGTGGAGTTAGCTGTTTAATGAGGAATTTCCCACTCCGAGTCACAAGGTGAAGATTCCAAATTCTGAGAAAAGTCCAGGGGTGGCTTCCAGCTTTCAGTGCCAAATGAAATGACATCAAGTGACTTCATTTGAATTGTGAGACTCCCAAGCTGCCCAAGAGGTGGTCATTGTACCTTACAAAGGAATGCCATGTATCCATCCCAGAGACCTCGGGCACCGATGCCAAAAGGCAATGAACTTGAACTAAACAAGCTTCCTCATTGGCTGCTGCTGTTGATGTTGTAGAAGACTATGCCCAATGGCTTTGGGCCTGAGTAAATGCTGGCTTGGCTGACCCAGTCCACTAAGATGAATTGGCCATGACTAAGATGCGGGGATGCCAGCCCTTCCATTAACAGGGAAGGCATGTGGGGGCAGCAGAGAGGGTCAGCATACCGAGGACACAAACCAAGATTTCTCTAGAAGATGAGTATAGGGAGGAGGGGAGGAAAGAGGAGAAGATAAACCTTGATGTCCTTGGGAGACGGGCTGCTTAAAAAATCCATCCTCATGAGACAGAGTGGCCCGAGGCAAGAGCACCTGATGCCACTAAGCAGATGTGAGCACACAGACAAATCTGTAACATCCATGAACCCCTCTGTAAAATGGGGTTCACACTCCATTTTGCTCCTCGTAACTACCAGGAATTGCCATAAGGACCAAATGACAGGAGATAAGAGAAAAGGAAAACTTTGCATAGTTAAATGCCCTCAAGGGATCTAAGGAATAATTTCACACAATACAGGTGGGTTGGGGCGGAAGATGGGGGCAGGAATTAAAAGGGGCTTTGAATTAAGTACAGTGCTTTCATTTTGTTTTGGGGTAACAAATTCATACATAATTTCTGTATTTTTAAAGGCATGTACACATGTAAAAAATGTTCTCTTGTCACTTATAATTTCAGAAGTTGTGTCATTTTGATAAGTAACGTGCAGTTCCCTGTGATAATCAAATTCCACTCAGAGTGACAGCTTCACCCCTCCCCACTCAGGCTGCCTCAGGCTGCGTCCTCCGATGGGGGGAAGCATCAGATCCCCCTGTATTTCCTGTCTTGCTCAGACCTTCCTGCTCCCAGTCACTGGACTTCTGAGCCTTGCAGGCCTAGGTGGCAGTAAGGAGAGACAAAAGGCAGGAAAGGTCCTTCTGGGTCAACAGGAGTTTAACCTGACACTGATTCTCTGGCCATGGCCGATGTTTAAAGCCCTTTTGAGGAGTCCGTTTGTTTGGCATTGGTTCCATCACTGCAGTTCTCTCCTCTCCAGTTCTTTTATGCAGGTCAAGGTCTCCCCACTGGCTGCTCCACACGTTTCACTGGGTCCCTGGTGGGGTTCACCCTATGCAGAGTCTCTGTTGGAGTCCCAGCATCCCTGGCAGACTGGAACCGTCCTTGTGTGGCCAGCCTCTGGTCCAAAGGAAAGGAATTCTGGGAGTGCGGGCTGTGCTCAGTGCAGTCTCCTTTCCTCGGGCCATCGGAGCGGCAACCCACCACAGCCACGTTTTGTCCAGGCCTCCATGGCCCAAAAGTCTCCGGGCTGTCTATGCAAAGCCTTGTGGGGGTTGAGTCTGAAAACTCGCTCGCTCGTGTGCCATGGGGTTGAGCTGAAGCACCACCCACCTACTGGGGTATGGTGGATTGAGGAGAAAGTGACCGTCACAGCCTGCTCACAACCCTCCAACCGATGTTTCTCCCTGTTTCCACCTTTAGGCTTCTTAGGCTTTTCTTTTTTAAAATTTTAATTTATTGTTGACAATATTACAGATGTCTCCCTTTCTTCCGTTTTCTTAGACTTCAATTCAGCTTTTCAATTTTCTAACCCTTTAGGCCCTCCAATGAGGGGTCAAAGTTTTCAAAATCCATTCTCACCTACCTAGTCCTACCTAGGCGTAGATGGCCTAGTACATTTTTTAAAAATATTATATAATATTGAAATGCAGTTGCCCCAAGATAACAGGCATTAAGTAATATTGGACTCTTTGCTAAACCAGACAAAAAGTGTTTTCTTATAATATCCTGTGGTCATGTGGATGAAACGGGGGCCAAGTACTAATCCTGACAAGCTCAGGGAGGCCTGCATGGTGGCCTCCCAAACTCAGAGGCCTAAAGTAACTACATAGGATGGTCTGAAATTGAAACTTCCTATCTAAAAGTGAGTCATGGCGGGTAGTCATGTCCTAGGCCGGTATCTTCCTTGACAAAGGTCAACCGTTACCTTAAGTGAGTTGTCTATTGTCTTTTTGCATCTAACATAACATTCTTTGGAAATGTCACAGTAATCTCTTTTTTCCAGACCTCCCAGGGCACAACCTCCCACCAGAGCAGAAACCACAGAACCCCTCATTGTTATCTTGTTCCCCGAATACCATCTCTGCATGCTGTCAATGTTCATTGTTAACTATCCTGTACCCACCAATGTAAAAAAAGGATTTGTCTCTTCATTTTATTTTTATCTAATCCTCAAATTTTCCCCTCTTTTCTTTCTCCCACCCCCTTAATCTACCACCAATGGATTTTATGTAACCCCCTTTATGTCTTCTCCTTTGATTGTAATGTATAAAATAAGCTGTAAAACTGCCATTCTTCAGAGCATTTTCTCAATCTGTAGAGATTTTGCTTCCTGGCAGTTGTCCTCAGTTTGGCTCAAATAGACTCTGACAAGACTTTTTCTTAGGCTGGATGCTCTTTCGTCAACAATAGAAAAAGACTAGAAGCAGATATGCTGTGTATTAATAGTAGTTCATCTCAAAGGCTACAACTATGGTACTTTTTAAAAAGGAAAGTAAGATTATTCTTAGTAAAAGATGAAAAATTCTAGAAAAGGGGAGAAACTATGAAAGAACATAAAAGAAAGAAGGAAGAAGAGGAACAAGAAGAGAGGGCTAGAAAGGAGGGTAAAAGGAGAAAAAAAAAACAAAGATGATAGAAATAGAGATTGCTGTTTTCCTTAAAAGTGTGTGTTTAGGATAAAAAAGCTGTGGTACATATACACAATGGAGTACTATGCAGCTGTAAGAAAGAAAGATCTCTTATCCTTTGAGACGACATGGAGGGACCTGGAGAGTATTATCCTAAGCGAAACAAGCCAAGCAGAGAAAGACAAATATCACATGATCTCACTTATTTGTGGAATATAATGAACATAACAGTCTGAGGAACAGGGTAGACCCAGAGATGTGGAAGTAGGGTATAAACTGACACCCCTCAGAAGAGGGGGTGGGGGGGGAGGGAAGAGATAAACCACAGAACTTATGCGCATGTATGCATAAGTGATGGACATGGACAACAAAGCTGGGGACAGGGTGGGGGGATGGGGAGGAGGGTGTCAATGGGGAAAAAAGGAGAAACATCTGTAACAAAAATAAATTAATAAAAAAATTAATTAATTGATTAATTAATTAAAAAAAAAAAAAAGTGTGTGTTTAGCCCAGATGGTGTGGTTCAGTGGATTGAACATTGTCCCATGGACTGAGAGGTCCCGGTTCAATTCCTGATCAGGGCACATGCCCAGGTTGTGCACTCGATCACCAGTAGGGGGCGTGCAGGAGGCAGCCAATCGATGTCTCTCTCACATCGATGTTTCTCTCTGTCCCTTCCTCTCTCTCTAAAAAATCAATAAAAACATGTTTTATAAAAATAAATAAAAGTGTGCTCTTAAATTGGTGTCTACTTTTGCATGGTAAATGCACACATTAATTTAGAACTAATATTGCAAACATCCACCTCTTTGTAAAGGGTAAGAGGTATGCTAGAACCTACTATTAACTGTATTGGGTGAACAGACTTAGTCATCTTTGCATAAATCCAGTGACAGGCCAGCTCCACTGATGGAAAGGAACTCAGAATCAGGACCAATCAGATGGGACGGGTGTGACATTTGTATTTTGCGCAGGCCATAAGGAAGGAGACGTGGGGGAGTTGAAAGTAGCTATATAAACAAGATTGCAGAGACCACCTGCAAGCTCTTTAACATTAATTTAACAGCATCCATTTGAACAATGTGCTAATCTCAGAAAATCTCGTAAAAGCAGGTCTTGGCATCAACTTCTTACTATAGCTAGGAAAAGTAAGAAAGGTACAATTTTTTTTCTTTAATTCTAACACTTTGACTTCTCACTATTTGAGACAGGAGAGTAGGCATCAGGCCCAAGCGCAGTGGGGTGTCATTGGAAGGGTGGTAAGCAGAGGAGCTGAGTGGGATATTCTCTGTGCTCCTCCAGGTGCACTCTCTACCTTTCTCCATCCTTCTCTGTACCCCAGGAGGTGACCTCTACACTGTTCATCCCCTGGGCCTTCCTGCTGTCTACATTTGAGTTGGATGCAGCCAATGGAAGGTGCCAGGAGGATATGGAAATAGCAGAAGAGAGAGAGATAGAGTTATTCATTCATTACTCATTTATTGATTCAACTGAAGACCACAGTTCCTGGCAGGTAGCTCTTTCCTGCAGCCACAGGTCTTGCCAGGATCTGACAACTGCTCCCCCTCCTTGTCCCTTCACATCCTACTTGCTTCAGAAGAAAAGGGGATCAAGGAGAGCAAGAGTAGATTTCAGGAGATTAGGTGAGGACTATTGTGTGTCTGGGAGGGAGACAGTGATGATTTGGTCTAAAGTGTACAGTGTAGACAAGTAGATAGATTTTGAAAACATTAAGGAGAAAAACTCTATGCAACCCATGGTCATGGATTAAACATGAGGATGATGGAGAGAACTCCTAGGTTGTAGATCTGAGAAATCGGATGGAGATTGGGCCATTTGCAGTTATAAGAGCACTTGGATTCAATCATCTCATGGAAACTCACTTTGAGAGCTACCCTGTTGGGGATGGAGGTTGAGAAAGACCCTAAACTTCTTTGTCACTCATGAAGAGACTGCAGAGGCAGCAGCAGCCAGGACCTCAGGAGGAGCATTTGGGAGGATGTGGCTCTGTGTGGTTGAAGGGGTCATTTCTATGTCATGCATTTGAGTAGGAAGTTCTTCTCTAAAATTCTAATTTGCATCTGCAGAAAAGCCACATACTGATTTTCTTACAGCACCTAATGAAGACAGAGTATGCAAAGCAACTTAAAAAAAATGTTTTTTACTTTTTCTAGCTCTCCAAGTACCAGAAAAATTGAATGTTAGATTTATAATTACTGTGTTTTGTTTGAGAGAGAAAGAAAAAACTCATACGCAAAGAACATTTTCATAAATCATGTCTATGATTTAAAAAATATGGTTTGAATAGACACAACTGTGCTTTACCCTGCATCTGTTTCATATACACAAATGTGTCAGGTTTACATAAACCACACTGATACAGATGAAAAATAAGGGAAGAACAAGATAAAAATAGCTCTTATGGTATCAGTAACATCTTTTATTATTATAATATATGATACCATTGCCATCAATCACACTATTATATTGCATTGGCTAGTGACCTCAAGCCCCATGAAAGAAGAGCTAGCCAACATCCAGGAATCAATTCTTTCAGGTTAAAAAAAAAAAAAATTCCAGTATCATATGTTTGGATTTCTGGTGACAATTTCAGAGATAGTGAAATGAAACAATCTCATCCCCCAAGTGTAGCTCAGGTCCTGATTTCAGATGTGTTCCTTTCACACGATACTCTCCCAGGGCAAGAGTGGTGAAGGGAACTGTCAATCTGCCTTTTTCTGATGCTACTATAGATAGATCATCATAAATGTAACCATCAACCAGCCACTGGTAGCTTCCCAGGCCTGAAAGATAACACTGCTTCTGCTGATTTGTACTTTTACCACCTACTGTCCCTGAATAGCAGAGCAGAGATGCAGCTGGAAAACTCAACTCATTCTTCCCCCGCAGCCAAAACATTCAGCTTTAGTATACAACTATAAAAATCGTCGAGGTCTCAAGGGGGGAATTTTTTTTTTAATTCATGTAAACTTGACCCCACTTTACTGAAGCACAGATTTTATTCTCACACACTTATTTAAATTTCTCTTAATGCTTTAGCTTTAGTTTTTGTACCCTCATCAAGTATAACCTTGAAGTTGTCAAGGTGAGAAATGCCTAAAACTGTAAGAATTTTTATGAGTTTATTTGAGCCAAATTGATGACAATCCAGGAAGCAAAATCTCAATGGATTGAGGAAATGCTCCAGAGAATGGCAGTTTTGCACCTTATTTTATACATCAGAATCAAAGGAGGAGACATAAGGGGGGGGGTACATGAAATCCATTGGTGGTAGAGTAAGGGGGCAGGACAAAGCAAGGCAGTAAAATGAAGAGACACATACTTCTTTTACATTGTTGGGTACAGGATAGTTAACAGTGAACATTTACAGCACACAGAGATAGTATTGGGGGAATAAGATAACAATGAAGGCCCGGCCGGTATGGCTCAGTGGTTGAGCATCAACCCATGCACCAAGAGGTCGCTTGTTAGATTCCCGGTCAGGGCACATGCCCAGGTTGTGGGCCAAATCCCTAACAGGGGACCTGCAGGAGGCGGCCAATCAATGTTCTCTCTCATCAATGTTTCTCTCTCTCTCCCTCTCCCTTCTCTCTCTAAAATCAATAAAAAAAAATTGTTTTTTTAAGAGATAACAATGAAGGGTTCTGGGGTCTCCTGCTCTGGTGTGAAGGTTGTGCCCTGAGGGGTCTGGAGAAAGAGATTTCTCTGACATTTCAAAGGTATGTTATCAGTATATTATCTTAGATGCAGAAAGATAATAGACAGGCTCCTTTAAGGTAAAGATTGACCTTTGTCAAGGAAGATACCATCCTAGGACATGACTACCCACCATGACTCACTTTTAGATAGGAAGTTTTAATTTCAGACCATCCTATGTGGTTACTTCCATCTCTGAGTCTGTAAGGTCACTATGCAGGCCTCCCCTGAGCTTGTCAGTTTAGTATGTGGCCCTTTTTTTCATCCACCAAGTTTATTGATCAATAAGCAGACACCTTATTGTTCTGTCAGAGGCAATTCTATTTAAGGATAAGGAATTGCTCTGTGAGGCAAACATTCACCCCAGATATAACATTTTACCAATTTTAATCTTCAGATCGTGAGGTTGCTTAAAATTCTACTTGCACCATGACATCCCATTTTACAGCATTCAGTTTCTGTATATATGAATTGGATGATCGTGCTTTCATTCCTCCAGAGCGACTTAAACACGTGTAGATTGCTCTTTGCGGTGTCCCTCTGTTTTAGGTGTTACATTTTATTTTCTGAGTTTTGTGTTTGTCAATTGACGATTCTGTTTTCATGACAGTTGTGTCAAGTCTCCCAGACAAGAAAAGATGAGCATTTAGACTCCTTGGCTCCTGGTTGGTCCCATCACCTCCAACCTTATCATGTCTACCAAGGTCCGGTCCAGTAAGAAATCGGGGCATTCCCATGGAGAAATATTTGGGTGAAAAAACAAGAAGTCCTTCTGGAGAATGCTCTTTTCTATTCCTGCCATTCCACAGCCTCATGGGGGATGCCCTCATCCCTTCTAATAAATGGCTCAGCAGTGTTTGCTGCAGAGAAAAGTCCCTCCTGACTCAGCTGCCCCTGGCTTCCTATCAGTGCTTAAGCACTGCTTCCTCATATTGCCTCTGAACCCCCCAGTGCACTCTGGGAGGCCCGACGACACATTCTGAGACTAGGAGCTGTGTGCTTGTCTTCTTCAAGGCTCCTCCCTCATGATTCAATAAAATCATCTGGTGGTTAACTGGTAGAGTTTCCGTCTTGGTTTTCCCCTTTTTGATACCTGTCTACCCATGGAAAATGTGGGTAGTAACTACAAATAATAAAGGCAAAATAACACTGAATCCCTTCACCCACTGACAGTTATTAACATATCCGTGTATTTCGTTCCTTTTTCAAGGCATAAATTGCTTTGGTTGTTGTGTTACTTTAATGTAGCTGTGATTATATTCCATGTACTATCTTATATCCTCAAGTTTTTTTTTTGTTTTTTTTTTTACCTGAATCTATGTTTTAGTCCTGTCCAACACCCAAAAGCTGAGAAAATGTCTGATCACTTCCTGTAATGGATTATGGCTGATGGACTACTCCAGTCTGGGTCTCTGATCTGCTCTTCCTGTATTCTATATCATGTCTCTCCCCACCAGTATTTTGCTATTTCTGCTCTTTTAGCCAATGTGTGTGTGTGTGTGTGTGTGTGTGTGTGTGTGTGTGTGTGTGTGTGTGGAGGGGAGGTTGAAGAGTATGTAAAGACTAAATGTGTGAACAAGAATATGTCTGCCCAGTGGAAATCAGCTTTATTGATAGGAGTTTATAGAACTCACATTCTCTAGGCCAGGCTGTTAGACTTGGTATCCTCAATTTTCTAATCAGGAACATTTTTACACAATAAAATATAACAAAACAAATTCTTCCTCTATGCCATGATATATCTGTAAGTATTTCATTATGGGGTGCCAAATTTGAGTTCCGAGCTACATTTTCTGGTTCTACAATATCAAGGAAAGGTCTCAGGTGACAACGTAGCAAGACAGGCCAATGGATTAAGGAGTTAAACCAATTTCTTCACTGTGTTTTCCTACTTCTTTCACCCATTGCTGACCCAATGTGTCCCTGAAAAAACAGAGTCTTCTGTCTCAGAACATGCTGAGTTTCTTTCAGTTCCCCAGACATATAACACTCCTCATTCTCTAGCTTCCAGGCTTTTTCATATTCTGTTCCCTCTGTTTGAAATGCTCTTCTCCCTCCTGATCCTCCTACATGTACCCCAGCCTCTGTGGAACCTAGCAATTTCCTGCTCAACTTTCAGGCCTCAAATAAATAAGCAATCCCTCTACAATGGACATGGGTCTTTTCCCATGTACTTTCTTAGCACCATATACTGCCCACATCAGCACCTTACACACTAACTATAGAAGACTGTGTTCCAGACTTCTCTGCCAGGTTGGGACATCCAAGAAAACAAGGACCGTGTTTTGCTTGCTCACCACTGGATTTTTAGTATGGTAGGCATTCAATAACGTTTCTGAATGAATCAATCCATAAAGCACATAAATAAAACAATCGAGTAAAGTTAAAATATTTCAATCTTCTTGTTTCTCCAAGATGGCAATAGTCAATGTACCTAAGATGTTTTTCCATTGATTGACATATCATCTACTCACTCCCTCTTCTGGACACTGCACCCCAAATTTCCATTTATGACATTCATTCTTTCCCTATACTCAGGCCATGTGGATTAAATAAGGCTGATTCCACCCCTCACTTCCATGAGTGGAAAGAAGACCCAAGACAAGGTAATGAAAGTGAGTCTTGAGATTTTTGCTGGGATCATTGGGAAAGGGAGTTTATCTTTCTATTAGAGGTGCTGAGCTGATAGAATGAGGCCCAGCGTGGTTGATATTCATCTTGCTTCTATGTGGGAAGAACCTACCTGGAATAAAGACAACACACAGAAAGGCAGAGCCAAGTGGTGGAGAGAGATTGATAGCAACTCTGTTTCAGCATGTTTTTCCAGATTTATTGAAGCAATACTACCCTTGAACTTGGTCTTTTCAGTTACTTTTATAACTTTGGGTTATAAAACCCAATTAGTTTAGCTCAGTTAGACTTGGATTTATTCCATTATATGCAGTATGTGTAGGGGGGTCAGAAACAGGACCCCAGTCAAGGGGTCTTTCCTAGATTCCTCCCCAGCCATTGCTCCTTCCTGTAAAACCAGATGGAAATAGATCACTTGGCATCTAGACCCATGATAATGCATTTCCGAAGAAATTTCACCATAGTCTCTCCTCTCACGATATCAAGGCCTCAGAGATATGAAAAATATGGACTCATCCAGATGACAAGGATTATTCTCTCTCAGAATGCATGACTATGTATCAGGATAATGATCTTCAACTCTGCTACGAAGAAACATTTACAGGCAGCCCCTTCAAAATCACAAAATCTACTTTGCCAGACATTCCTGGTCAGGGAGGGAACCAGAGAATCTCTTTCCTACAGGGCTTTTACATTCTTCCAGTTATAAAATGTAATGCTTACAAAATTTTAATTTCATCCTCAAATTCCTACATGCCTGTGATGCAGGCCCACTGGGCTGACGCCTCGTGGCCAGTGCTGGCTCATCCACAAGAGCTCAGGCACCTCCAGGTAAGGTTGCTGCCCCCATTGAAACCATGGATGTTATACTTGGATGGGAAGTTCTGGGAAAAGATTATAAAACGCAGTAAGGAAATAACCACACCCCTAATTCCACAGACCCACAACGATCTACTTGGCAGAAGGACACCTACATGAGAAATTAAAAAAGGAAAACTTTCCAATAGTCTTCTAAACCTATGAAAACCTAGCTCAATCCAAAAGTGTCCCATAAATATAGTGAAACACTTGTACACACACACACACACACACACACACACACACACACACACACACAGATCCTTCAAGCAAAGAGCAGAAAATGGCAACATGAGATTTTCTGGTCTGGTTATTTTTACCAAAGTTCTTACAATGGTAAAAAGTTAAATCTCAATCAGTCAAACTCATCAGGAATTATCTTTACTAAAAAGAAGAAAATGATATGAAATTGGGACTGTCCAAGAAGGTCTTGGGACATAAGGATGGTTATTACTCCTAGGTGTTGCTTCCAACGTGAGAGGCAAGGAAGGCATAGAAATGAAGCCAGTGTTCGGGTCTTATCCAATAAAAGGAAATGCAAACATCATTAGATTCTTAACTCTCTATAATTCAGTAATGCCCAATCAATGATTTATGCTACAAAAATGTCTTAGCCTTCTATTAGGTTATTGGCCAAGTTAATGCCCATCACTGGAAATATCCAGTATGCATAATGATCTCTTAACCCAGAAGATAACTTTTATGCCAGGAAAAGGAGTGTCATGTACTGAATATTTGTGTTCCCCCAAATCCATATGTTGATATGAATGGGCCTGGAGAGGGGTAATACGGCTGTGGAGATAGAGGGAGCAAGGTTTTGGTCACCCTCTCCACCCATTTAGTTTGTGAGTTGAGTTCAGCCTGGAAGCTCTTTTTTATTTTATTTATGTATTTATTTAATTTTTTGTTAATCCTCACCTGAGGATATTATTCCACTGACTTTTTTAGATAAAGTAGAAGGGAGAGAGAGAGAGAGAGTGAGGGAGAGAAACATTGATGTGAGAGAAGCACATCGATTGGTTGCCTTCCGCATGACCCTGACTGGGGCCGAGGATTGAACCTGCAACCAGGTACATGCCCTTGACTGGGAATTGAACCCGAGACTCTTTGGCCTGTGGGCCAATGCTCTAACCGCTGAGCCAAACCTGCCAGGGCAAGACTGGAAGCTCTTGAGCCAAAGCTAGTTCCCTGCCCTTTTTATGGTAAATAAAGTTTTATTGGCACACAGCTATACCCATTATTTACATATTATCTGTGGCTGCTTTGGCACTTTGATGACCTAGTTGAATAGCTGTGAAAGGGACCTCATGACCCACCAAGCCAAAAATACTATTTGGCCCTTTACAGAAATTATTGAAGCCCTGATCCCCAGTGGCCATATTTGGAGATGGGGCCTCTAAAAAAGTAATTAATTGCCTGGCCAGTGTGGCTCTGTGGCTGAGCATTGACCCATGCACCAAGAGGTCGCCGGTTCGATTCCTGGTCAGGGCACATGCCCAGGTTGTGGGCCAAATCCCCAATGGGGGGCATGTAGGAGGCGGCCAATCAGTGTTCTCTCTCATTAATGTTTCTATCTCTCTCCCTCTCCCTTCCTCTTTCTCTCTCTCTAAAATCAATAAAGAAAAAAAATAAAAATAAAAATAAAAATAAAGAAAGTAATCAAGGTTAAATGTGGTCATAAGTGTAGGGCCCTTATCTGATAGGATTAGTGTCCTTATAAGAAAAGACACCAGGACTCCAGTGTGTGCTTCTCTCTGTCTCTCTCTTTGCTCTGTGTGTGTGTGTGGTGTGTATGCATGCACAGAGGCAAGGCCATGTGAGCATATGAGGACTCAGTGAGAAGACAGCAGTCTACAAACCAGGAAGAGAGCTCACCAGAAACTAAATTTGCCAGCACCTTGATCATGGACTTCTAGTCTCTAGAACTATAAGAAAATAAATGTCTGTTGTTTAAGCCACCCAGTCTGATATTTTGTTATAGCAGCCTAAACAGACTATTACAAGGAGGGGACACAAATTAAATCATTAATGACTGCACACTTACGTCCCTCCTCTCCTCCACTGAAGCTCATTGGGGTCATGTGTATAATCAACCCATACCACTTCTATTCCCAAAAGCTCATGGCTTGGCAGTACTGCCTAGTGGTTAGGAGCCTAGTCCTAAGAATGAGAACATCGATTAGATTCTCAGCTCCACAATTTGTTACCTGTGTGGTATTTAGAAAATCACTTAACTTCCCTGAGCCTTGGCTTCCTATTGGCAAGACAGTGGCTTTGCTAATAATAATCCCTGCCCATTGGGATTACTGACAGGGTTAAGTGAGATAAATGCCTATGAAATACCAGCCTTATCATTCAGCTTCCATGGTGGCTCTGTTGAGAAACACCTTCTTGGAACTGATGCCCCTGTGGACATTGGGGAGAACAGGTTTGCCTTAGCGACCGGGTGTTCTGTCCCAAGTTTAAGGGTGGGGACATTTCAGCAGACAGAAGATCTGGTGGTATTTTCATTGGGTTAGAATGGAATATACCTGAACATGGTTTAGCTGACGATGACAAATCAGAAATAAAAAGAGACATTGTAAGGAAGTACAAGACATCAGGTCCGTTCTCAGTGGGCCATAAACTCAGTGAGGACCAGGGCTAGATCTGTTTTGCTCACCACTGTTGATGCGGTGCCTAGCAGAGTGCCTGTCACAGATAGGGCTGGATCAAGGTTTGTTCAGCAAAGGGGAAAAGAACACACAAGTGATTACTGACTGAATGCCAGTTGGCAGGTCCTGTCAGGACCACATTATGGATTGTCTTGGCAATGCCACCAGTGAAAAAGGCAAGGTTAAATGTCACCATGCTTGGCCATCACAGGTTGACATTGACAGCAATGAGTTGCCTTGTTAATTAGAATCTTACTCTTTGTTCTGACTGGGTATGTGAAGAATAAAGCAACATGGACTTCAATAAATAAACTCACTGTAAGCCTCAACACTGACCATGACCTAGAATAATTGTCATTCCCTGCATGTTTTTACTTGTAATCATGTCAACTGGCTAATGCCTAAATAAAGGAGAACACAGATCTGGCACCCAACTGTTTTCTGGGCACAGAGCAGATATTTCTAATCAATCATGACACTGTTTTTTCCCATGGCTCAGTCTCAGATTATGTCTCAGCATGACATCCTAGAGAACCACTGACAAGCAACCGGAGTTGGCCTTCCAGGAGGACTCATTCTGTCTCTCTGCTCCACGTAGATTTCCTTTCACATCATGGTAACAGTCGTTGGTTATTGTTTTCCTCCCCAGCATCTACTCCTCCTTCTTGTAACATCGTAACTCTCCTGTGAGGACCCGGTCTCTTCTGCTCCTAATGTATCCACAGCCAGGGCCACGGACTCAAAGCCTGGATCCAGGGTAGAGCTCACACCAGCTGGCTTACTCCATGGCCCTGGCCGCGGAAACTGGTTCAGGGGTTGTATAAGTCAAGCCACTCAGAGCCAACATTCTTGGGCTTTTGTTGAGCTGGTGGGAACGCTGACTCTCATTCCCAACTTGTTATAATCATGGGAGCTTAGAGTAGCCAGGCAAACAATGAGGAGACTGGGAATGAAACCAATATGGCAGGAGGCAGAGCAGAGAGATGGGAAGAAGCTAATTCCTAGGGAGAGCATTTAAGCCCCTGAATCCAAGCATACCTGAGGTCAGATACTCCTGGACTTAATGGTTATAAGGACAAATTCCTCTTTTTTACTTAAACTGGTCTGAGTTGGGTGTTCTGCTCCTAGCAACCAAGAGAACATGACTTAAAGCAACACATCCTGGTGCGTTTCTCCCACCCTTCAATGTAATGGATCTCAAGAAGAGACACTGAAGGCCACCGCTTTGCCAGCCTTGCCTTGACCTGGTTGGGGGCTGTCATTTGTTCTCTGGAATGGGAAATGCACCAGCTAACGCCACAGAAGCCTTGGCACCGCAGAAGCAGATAGGGCCTTAAGGGCCCAGAGAGCGCCCGGACATCTGGGGCCTGGACTTCCCCTTCATCCTTCTCACCATGTGCATGTCCCTAGTCCTGGTATGCTCACCATCTTCCAGAGAAATAATTTGCAAATTAGCTACCTCTGCTTATTCCAAATTCTTCAGTTCTAAACCATTTGGGAGAGAGGGGAGAGCTAACCTACATGCTGACCCACACTCTTCAGCAAGCTGTTGGCCCACTGATCTGTTCACGCGTTCATTTCTTCCTGCGATCAGTAAATATTTTTCAGAGGTTTCCTTGTGGTGGGCACTGGTCCGGGTACTTGGAGACAGGAGCGAACAAAACAAACAAAGCCCCTGACTCAGCGCTTACATTCTAGAAACAGAAGAGAGTCAATAAACAATAAACATGATGAAAAACGGATGTGGAACGTTAGAAGGTGACAAGTATCGTGGGGAAAAATGGAGCAAGGGCTCAGTTTTACCATCTTACACAGGGTGGTCAAGGTGGGCCCACCTGGCAATGGAGCATTGAACTCTGACTTGAGGAAGGCAAGGGGTGACCATGGTGAAATTAGGGGTCCTGTGACCGGGTTATGAAACTGATGTCCCAAGTTCTCAGAGTTCTGAACTTACTCTGCCTCCTACCACAGTATGTGCGGAGAGTTCGGGGCTGTATCTATGCAGAAATTAACTACATTTCTTTCATTTTTTTGCTTGTGTTACGTGTCCAGGGTGGTGAAGAGTGGAGAGCTGTCAGACTTTGGCAGCGGGAAGCTGAGGAGTGTTGGTGGGAGACGAGCCGGCCGCACAGTTCATCTGAACACGCCCCTGCCGGGCGTTGATGCCGCCCGTGTCTAGGAAACTGAGTCAGTGCGAAAGGATTCTGACAAATGAGTGAGCCGCAGCAACACCCAAGAGGAATGTTCTTTCTAAAAAAAGATAGCAGCTGGAGATGCTGCCTGTGTCAGGGCAGGAGCCTGGCTGACCCTGGAGGCCTGGGCCCGGGGTGCGGTCACAGCGTGGCCTCCTTAGCCTTGAGCGGCCCCAGAGAGGGGCTGATGGCACCGGCGCCCTTCCCGTGTGTGTTGGGCTTTCCCCGTCCTGTGCTCCCACCGGCCCTCCAACTTTGAGATTTATGTGCTGATGCCACACTCTCCCTAGATCCTTTGAGGAAAACATAAAATAAATCCCAAGGATTTGGGAGGGAGGGAGCAGTCATCAGTTACTGTGGGGAAAGTTGGAGGCAGCGGAACCACCTCCACGGGTTCAAGGTGCACCTCGAGGCTGGAGCCCGACTCCCTGCCAAAGCCGCCTGGCAGCCTGCCCGAGCCTGTTCCCAGCGGTGGCTGTTCAGGACTTCCCAGTGAGAAGCCAGCTAAGGTGCTGACTCCTCCCTCCCAGGTGAGGAGAGAGATATGAGGAAATTTATTCTAGGAATTGGCTCATGTGATTACGGAGGCTGGGTAGTCCCAGGACCTGCTTTCTGCCAGCTGGAGGCCCAGGAAAGCTGACGGTATAAGAGTCCAAACCAAAAGCCTGAGGCCCCAGGGCCTGATGGTGTAAGTCCCGGTCTGAGTCTGAAGGCCAGAAACCCAGGAACACAGATCTCCAAGGGCAGGAGAAAATGGGTGTTCTAGCTCAAACTAAAAAAACAAATTTGCCTTTCCCCTACCTTTTTGTTCTATTCGGGTCCTGGAGGAATTGAATGATGCCCACCTGTGTTGGTGGTGGGTGACCTTTATTCAGTCTACCCATTCAAATGCTAATCTCTTCCAGAAACACCTTCAGGGACACACCCAGAAATAACATTTGCCAGCTCTCTGGGCATCCCTTAGCCCCGTCAGGTGGACACATAAAATGTACTACCACAATAACTAACCTTGACAAAATTCCTAATTACTGGGGTCATGTGGTCCCTTGATTAGAATCTAGGGATGGCTTCCTCAAGACACACCAGGACTCTCTAAGAAATACTCTAACTGAGTTATGAAACGGAAAAGACCAGAGAAGGAACGGCTTCAGGCATGGCTGGTTCCACGTGCTCGGAAAGTATCAGCAGGATCTGCTATCTCTCAGTGTGTCTGCACTGTGCCCCTGTGGTGGCTCCACTCTCTCTAAGGCTCTATCCTCATGGCAGCAAGACTGCCACTGTGCTTCTGCCTACCGCACTGTAGGTTCTAGTCTAACGGGAAGGAAGGAGGATGTGCCTTTTCTCTGACATTCCCATCAGAAGTCTCAGCGTGTTTTTAACGGAATCATAGGGCCATTCCAATCACTGAGGCCACAAGAATATGATAATACACTGGCGAGGGCTGCATCACCGCTATTGGAGGGGGCGGTGGGCAGAGGAAGATGGATTATGCCAAACAAACCACAATGACCATTTAAGAACAAAATCAGTGTTGGCCACTCAACAGAGGCTTGAGCCTGAAGAATCAAGATCATAACAGGAATCCTCACTGAGAGTGATAAGATAAGCCTGGCCCTGACTTCTTGAGGGACCTGAGCCGGGAACCTGTCCTCTCTAAAGACCTCCAAAGTTCTAGGCAATTCAGACTGTTTTCCCCTATGGACACTGTCAGCAGCTGCTTCAAAATCTCCACTCCAAGCCAGTTTTTCAGTTAGAGACCAAATGCTCCATGAAACACAGAAAAAGAGGAAAAATGGGACAAGGGTCAGCAGAACTTTACTGCTGCTCTGTGTCTTTTCTGGCAGTTACAAAACAAACCACCAAATCACTTAGCATAATCTACTTGGTTTACAAATTTCATGGTAGCATAAACCACTCGTTTGAATAGGTCCAGATTAATACCCTTTAACATCAAAAGAGCACTGTGCCAAGGAGAGCAGCCTGAAGAAGAAGTTCTCCAACATCTCACCAAGATGGACAGGAAGAAGGAACAGAGACTATCATGCTACTGGGCCAGACAGTCTTGTCTTTTCCCCAGGGAGGAAAATCATTTTCTAGTGGTCAAATCGGGTGGCGTGTGGAACTGTTATCAATATTACGATAAAATTATATTCCTTGCTGCAAGCATGAAGCCTGTAATTGTTGATTTCATCCTCTGATGTGGCCAATTACAGATACATATATTGGTAATCACTCAACAGGGCTCTTGGCATTAGCTAACAAAGAGTTGGCTGGAAATACTCAGTGTCTATTGGGAAAGTAGGATAAGCATGAACTGGTACGGCCTGTGATCCATCGAGGTTGTAATTGTGTTACCAAGCAGAGTCTGTATTTCTCTCAGTAACTCGATTGTCTCTCGACCTAAGAGACAAGAAAGACCTTCTCTTCATCTAGAGAATGACGTTGCTTTTTTTATGGCAAGGCCTATGATTTCTACCAATGTAGGCACATTATTCCACAATTAAAGGTGGCAACATGTGGGCACATTTGAACCAGAGCCTTGGAGCTCAAGAGAGAACTAATAAAATGGAAGACAGGAAAGTATTCCGAATGCAGTCCAAAGTTAGAAAGATGGATGATAAGCACAAGAAATTAAGAGACATAAAAGATGGAATGAAAAGGTCTAATTCAAGTTTTGAAAGCAGATAAAAGCCAGAATGGGGGAGAAGTACTATAAAAGAGATAATGTTACCAATTTTCAGATTTAGGATTTACCATAGATATGTCATAGTGAAATTGCCAACAAGCAAAGAAAACAAAACAATCTTAAAAGCAGTCAATGATTAAACGCAGATTGCCTACAAAGAGTCAGCCATTAGAATGACTGCTGACTTCTCACTCACAAGAGTGCTCAGAAAAGTGGAACACCTTTAGTGAGCAGAAAAAAGGACTACTAGCCTGGAGATCCACACCCTGTGGGACTCTCTCTTAATGATGTCAGTTAAAAAAAAAAAAAAGACAAAAAGAAACAGTATTTACCCACAAAATTATTCTTAAAAAAAAATTCTAAAGGATGTGTTAAAGAAAAATTATTCCAGATGAAAATCTGATATAAGCAGAAAGAATAAGCAAAGACATTAATAAACATGCTATTGTATAAAGCAATAATAAAAATATACCAAACTGAATGGGGCAAAGCAAAACTAACCACTGAAACAAAAATACTGGATAATAATAGTCTAAAGGAGGGTGATATGAGAGTGAAAATATCCTAAGCCTTGTGGATTTTTCAGAAAGATGGGAAATAGGTTCATTAAATTTGCACTTTGTTAAGCTAAGTACGCTTATTAAAACTGCTAGTGTAACTACTAAAAGAATAAGCATAGAACATACATTCACCAAAGAAACAGCAGAGAAAAATGGAGCAAGAAAGCAAAATCCAAAAGAAGAACAAATCAGAAGTAGGACAAACCAAAAGCACAAGACAGGACAGAAAAAATCAATGGAAACATATCAGCCATTACCAATGACTATAAATAGATGAATGTCTACAGATAAAAGACAAAACTGCTAGGCAGAGCTGGAATTTTAAAAATTCAATTATCTGCTCTATATAAAATAAGAAAATAACAGACCTGCAAAAACTGGGTAAATCCACCACGATAACAGAAATTGTGTTTAACGCACCTCTCCAATAATTGACAGATCAAGCAAACAAACAAATCATTAAAAACTGAAAAAGACAATGAACAACCCTGATTTCACGGATTATGCAGAACACTAAGCCCAGCAATTAAAGGATCCGCACTCTTTTCAAGAACAAAAACAGGCCACACCTTATGCCATCAAGCCAGCCTTGGCAAGGTCAGAACCTTGGTGCCAGCTGCACTGTATTCTCTGGCCAATCAATCAATATTCACTCAGGTGAGAAAATGTGTGGCGGAGGAATACATAGGAAAACTGTATATATTTCGAAATTAAAAACACACAACTAATGTGTCAAAAAAAAATAATAAGGAAAGTCAGAAAATACTAACATGTGGGAAGTATCTAAGTTAGTATTATAGGGGATTTTCTTTTCAATGCTCCATTAGAAAGTAAGAAAGTTTCCAAACTAATGAACTAAGCATTTAACAGACCGATTTAGGAAGAAAAAGATCAGGATAAAAAACTTAGAAAATAGAAGGAAAGGAAATATAAAGATAAAAGCTTAAGTTAATAAAATAGCCCAGCTGGTGTGGCTCAATGGTTGAGCATCGACCCATGCACTAAGAGGTGGCCGGTTCGATTCCTGGTCAGGGCACATGCCTGGGTTGTGGGCCAAATCCCCAGTGAGGGGCATGCAGGAGGCAGCCAATTGATGTTCTCTCTCATTGATGTTTCTATCTCTCTCTCCTCTCCCTCTCCCTTCCTCTCTCTAAAATTAATAAAGAAAATAAAGTGTTTAAGTTAATAAAATAGAAAATGAATACTACAAGAGTGAAGATCAACAAACTCAAAAGTTGCTTCTTTAAAAAGAGTAATAAATAGAAAATTATTGTCAATATTAATCCATAAAAACAGATAATGTGCAAATAAACAATACTAGGAGTGAAAAAAACACATTACTACAGCTACTGCAGAGATAAATAGTTAAAAGGTTACTATGGACAGCTAATATCAGTAAACTTATACATTTTGATAGAACAGATAATTTCCTAGAAAAACACAATTTACCAAAATTGACTTAGGAAAGAATGGAACATAGGAATAATCCTATAACCATTTTTGAAATTATACCAAAAGCTTAAAATGTTACATACAAAAGACACTGGACCCAGAGAACTTTATAGGCATTTTCTACCAAACAGAGAGAGCAGAAGATTTCAAATTTACACAATTCGTTCCAGAGAGATGTTTTTATTAGGCCAACCTAATCTTGATCGCAAACAAGACAGGGATAGTATAACAAGCCAATTTTATTCATGAGCATAAATGAAAAAATGTAAATAAAATATTGGGAAACCAAATTCAGAAATACATAAAAACAATAAAACAACATAACCAATTCTGGTTTGGTCAAGAAATGTAAACTTGATTTAATACAGAAAATAGATTAACGCAGCTTGTCATAGTAACAAATAGGAAAAAATCCCCACATTATTATCCTACTAAATGCAAAAAAAAAAAAAGTTCCATAAAATTCAACCCAATAAAATGAACCTATAATAAAACTACCACAAGTAAGATCCTTAGTGATGGAAGTTGAAAGGATTCCATCTATAAATATTTTTAGAAATCATTATAGGGAAATAACTTTATTACTTCAATAAAAAGAACATTTTTTTAAATAAAACATAATAAGCACCATATAGAAAAAGACTGAAATTTTTGACAATTTTTAAACTGAGAATTTTTCATGAAAAACAACAAACTTGGAGAACATTTTGGCAACCCATAATCAACAGAGGATTAGTATCAAAAATTAATTTCTATAAATCAATGATAAAAAGTCATAGCTCAATAGAAACAAGTCATAATCAGGCATTTAATAGGGAGAGAATAGACAGACTGTGTACATCTTAAAAGTTGATCAGTCCAAATTAATAATTAGATCAATGTGAATTAAAACCATATTATTTATTTTGGAGGGGGAATAATTAAAAAGTCTGACAGTACTAGATATAGGCAAGGATGTGGGGCTATGGAGATTATTACATTGTTAATGGAATATGGATTGGAACAGCAACTTTAAAAAATATTTTGGTGCCTGGCTGGTGTGGCTCAATGGTTGAGCATCGATCTATGCACCAAGAGGTCACTGGTTGGATGACCAGTCAGGGCACATGCCCAGGTTGTGGGCCCAATTCCCAGTGGGGAGCATGCAGGAAGTGGCCAATCAATGTTCTCTCTCATCGATGTCTCTCTCTCTCTCCCTCTCCCTTCCTCTCTCTAAAATCAATAAAGAAAAATTATTTTAAAAATATATTCTGGCATTACTCAGAAAAGGTGATCATGCTCAGGCACCAAGAACCAGACATTCTAATCCCTGGTTGGAAACACATATAGGAAATGCTCCCTCAGAAAACTTCAAAAGTGGGCCAGCAAACATATAAAAAACCATACGGCAAGATTATTCATAAAAGTGAAAAACTGGAAACGATCCAAATGTCCATCCACAGCAGAATGGATAGACACACTGTGGTACATTTCTACAGTGGATAGTATATAACAGTCACCAGGACTAACCCAGAGCCTGGTGTATTATTAACACAGGTGAATCTCAAAAACAGGAAGTGAAAGAGCAAACTACAAAAGAATGCAAGCAACATAATCCTTTTACATCAAGTTCAAATTCAGGCCAGTTAATAAAGTTATTGTTTAGGGATTTGTAAATAGTGACACAACCATAAAGAAAAGGAAGGAGCCTGGCCGGTGTGGCTCGGTGGTTGAGCATCGACCCATGCACCAGGAGCTTGCCTGTACTATTCCCGGTCGGGGCACATGCCCAGGTTGTGGGCCCAGTCTCCAGATGGGGGGCATGCAGGAGGTGGCCATAGATGTTCTCTCTCTTCGGTGTTTCCATCTCTCTCTCCTTCTCTCCCTCCCACTCTATCTGAAGATAAATAAAAAAATATCCTCAGGTGAGGATTAAAATATATTAAAAGAAGAAGAAAAAAGGAGCAATGCTATAGCAGAGATTTATCAAACCCCTGTATATTAAAATACATCATAAAGCTTTAGTGATTAAAACAAGATGACATTTATTCCGGTAGAAGGATATTATACCAGGATGATCGCTAGAGTACTTTTTATGTAATAAAAGAATAAGAACAATCTGAATGTCTACTGACATGTGCCCTTTAATAAGTTATGTGACAGTAGCATACTGAATACTATAAAAGCATTAAAAATGCAAATTAAAGTGAATCCACGTCTAGACACTTCACCTTGAACCTACAGGACACCAAAGACAATGAGAACATCGTAAAAGCAGGCAGGCAGAAGGCCACATTAGGAACCAAGAGATGGCACTTGAACTGCCAGGAAACTTCTCAAAAACAATATTATAGGTCAGAAGAAAACTGAATAAGATGCCAAAAATAGTGAGCAAAAATAAATAGTAAGCCTAGAATTCTTCTCCCCTCAACTAAATTACCCTTCAAGAGTGAGAGCAAAGAACAAGATAAATATAGTTTTACACAGTTTGCAAGAATTCACCGCTCGAAGTCCCTTGCTGAAAGAACTATCAAAGGCTGGATCACAGAGAGAAGGAATCCAAACCTCCTAGGAGACAGTGAGATGCCAGAAACAATGGTGAGCAAATTGGGAAAATCTAAAGCAAGAACTGAGCATATAAATAATAATTACTAATTTTTTAGGATAAAAAGGGTGAGACAAAAACATAAGATTACAATAATATATAATTAAAGGAGGTAACCAGAGTTAAAACATATCATATACTTCGCTTGTAAGCTAAGCAACCACGTTAAAAATATTTTGTGGACTCTAAAAAGGATACAAGAAATATGGAACTTGCAAACCAGTGAAGAGATTAAAGAATTGTAAAGAAAAGAAATCAAGCAATTCAACAAAGGAAGGAAAGAAGGAGAAAATAAGGAATAAACAGGGTAAAGAAAATGCCCAAACGTACATAACTTTTGCTCTGTTTGGGGTGGAGAAAGATAGAATGAGGCATTCCTCTTGTGTTAAAAACAAGAAAACGCCAGACAAAATTTAAAAATCGTAATATTCTAAGAAGCTAGGGAGAAGCAGCAAGAAGCCTTGAATAATGGAATTGCAGAGAGAAAAGAGGGCTTCCTTCGTGAGAAGCCTCAGCGTCATTGTGGGTACACATGGACGGGAGGGGCTTCGACCATAAACCGAGATCATTTGTGCCGATAAGAAGACATCAGCCAAACCTTAGATGAAAGCATGGGCTGAAAGGACTGAATCCAAATGCAGAAACAAATGATTCATCCCAACAAGTCTCACACCCCTCTTCCACATCCTCAAATTTTGCCAAGAAAGCATCACTACAGGAGGGACAAGAAAATAGGGTTCAAGGGTCCTGCTGGAGTCGAATTCAAAGATAAAACAAAAATATTTGAAACTACAGCCCAACCTCCTTCGAGCTGAAAAACTAACAAAATCAAAAAGGGAGTGGTGGATATAATGAGACTGACACTTTATGTCTGTGCTTTTTCTCCCCCAAATTCAAATTCAGTCATAAGGAAAACATCAAACAAATCCCAAATGAGGGGGTATTCTACAAAATGCCTGACCAGCGCTCCTCAAATTGTCAGGGTCGTAGCAATGAGGCAAGTCTGAGAGCTTGCCATAGGCCAGAGGACACAGGGAGACACGATGACGGAATGCAGGGTGGTATGCTGGATGGGATCCTGGAACTGAAAAAGCACATGATTGGAAAAACGGTGACATCTGAACAAAGCCGGGGTTTAGTTCACAGTGATGTGCCAACGCCAGTGTCTTAGCCGTGACAAAGGTATAAGGGTGATGTAAAATGTTAATAAACGGGGAAGCTGGTTGAGGGATGTGCAGGAATTCTTTTTACTATTCTTCCAATGTTTCTGTAAATCTAAAACCATTCTAAAATAAAAAGGTTATTTTTTAAAGAAAAAAAAAAACACCCATTTACAGAGTACAAAACATTTATGAATAAAACTAACATACTGAAAACTAAAAAATATTGCTCACTAAGAAGTTAAAAACACCTCATTAAATGGAGAGATAGCCATGTTCAAGGATTGAAAGTCTTAATATTGTTAAGATATCATTTCTCCCCCAAATAGGTTAATTGAGTCATGGTAATCCCAATCTAAATCCCAGCATGTTTTTTTTGTTTGTTTGTTTTTGGTAGAAATTGATAGGCTGATTTTAAAACTTAAAAAAATAGCCTAAACAAGTTTGATGAAGAGGAATAACATTGGAGAGTTTATATGCCTGATTTCAAGACTTCCTAGTAAGCAAAAGTAATCGAGACAGTGTGATAAGGGCATAAGTACAGACATGGAAATACAACAGAAATCGACACACGTATCTTCGGAAAATTGATTTACAACAACAGAGTCAAAGTGAGTGGGCCAGTAAGGATCTTTCCAACAAATGGTGCTGAAATCACTGCATATGTTTATTTTTAAAAATGAGCATCTAACCCTAACCCATCATACATACCATCATCAAAACTTAATTCAAAATGCCTCATAGACCTAAATGTAAGAGCTAAAACTATAAAACTTAAGTTAGGAAACAATTTTTGCAAGTTTGGGGTAGGTAAAGATTTCTTGATTGGATAAAAGAAGTATGAATCATGGGAAAAACTGATAAAATGAAGTTCATAAAAATTAAAAACATCTGCTCTTTAAAAGTTATCAGTAAGAAAAGTAAAAGATACACTACATACTGGGGGAAACTATTCACAACATATATATCTAACAACGTATTTGTATCCAAAACATACAGAGAACACATAAAATTCAATAATGGGATTAACAATTCAATAAAAAAATGACTAAAAATTTAAACACATAACTCACAAATGTCCAGTTAGAACATAAATCAATATCTTCAGTCATTACAGAAATTCAGATTAAAAGCACAATGAGATACCACTACCTACTCCAGGATAGTTGCAAAAAAATATTTTTAAAGATGAGGAAAGGAATTCAGGATGATTTTTTTTCAATAGTTTATTGATTTTTAGAAAGAGAGGAAGGGAGAGAAACATGGATGTGAGAGAGCACAACATTGATCGGCTGCCTCCTGCACACCCTAAAGCGGGAATCGAGCCCGCAACCTGGGCATGTGCCCTGATCAGCAATCGAACTGGCCACCCCTCGGTGTATGGAACGACAACCAGCCAAGTGAGCCACACTGGCCAGGGCCAGAGTGGCTAAAATATTTTAAACTGACAATACCCACTCTTAGCAATAATGTAGAACAACTGAACTGATCATGTAAGATGATGAAGCAACTTTGCAAACCAGTTTGGTAGTTGCTTATAAAGGTAGGCATGCATTTATCAGCTGACCTAGAAATTCTAATCCTCGATCGTTGTCTGAGAGAAATGAAAACATGTCCACAAAAGTTTTGTACACAAATTCACAAAGGGGCTTCGTTCAAAGAAGTCAAAGTCTAGAAGTAACTCCTATGCATCCTCGGCAGAAAGAGTGAACACACTGTAAACCACGGCAAATGGGATGGTCCGAAGTTTCCTTTCATAACCCCAGTCTTTTGAATGCACACTTTTGACTAATCTTCAGCTTTCATTCACTTATTTTACACATATTTGGTAAGGGTTGGACACTGTTCCAGGTCCCTGCTCTTGTGGAGTGTACATTCTAGTGCAGGAACAGAGAAGACAACAGCTTCAGACTGTGAGAAATGCAGAGATGGAAACGTGGTGAGGGGTTCGGGGTGACGGCACAACCCCTGATCCTCTTGGTTCCAGCACAGTCAAGTGCTTCATGCTCCCTCCCCTTTCATCCCCGATTTCCTAACTTCACAGACTAGCACTCCAGCTCCCCAGAGCTTTACATGCCTGTATCTCAGTTCTTTGCTGGAGAGCAGCCTTTTATCTGTGTTTAAGAACATGAACTTCTCTCTCTTTTAATTGCTCAAAAAATGACAGAGCCCCCACTAGGCACCAGGCCTGAGGAGCTACGTACGAAGCCTCCTGCTGCTTCAGCAGAGGGACAGGTGGCGTGAAATGCTGCAAGAAACCAGCCCACCAGCCCTCCATTCGTGAACACTCAAAGAAGGCAACCCTCCTCTCAAGACTCCTTACTTCTGCTTGTCTACAAGTTGTCATAATCACTACTTTTTTTAGAACATAGCATTATATTGATATCTGCCAGAAAATGGACATAATAAATATCCAAACATACAGAATTTTTTTACGTAAATGGTGTCTCTGAAAGGGGGTCCTGTGAAAAAGATTATGCAGTTTTAGGGGGAAAGCACTGATGTGGGTAGTGGTCCCAGATCTGATCTAATTTTCTGACTTTGGATATCTAAACTGACCTAAGCTAATCACACTGAAGTGTTAGTTCTGGGGGTGGATAACAGTCAATGTTTTTATTTTATTTTTATTTTTTATTTTTATTTATTAATTTGTTGTATTAATTTGTTTTTGTTACATATGTTTCTCCTTTTTCCCCCATTGATACCATCCCCATTCCCCCCTCCCCATCCCCCCCCCCGCCCCATCCCCAGCCCTGTTGTCCATGTCCATTGGTCATGCATATATGCATATAAGTTCTGTGGTTTATCTCTCCCCTCCCCTAACCCCCCTTCCTCTGATGCTTGTCAGTCTGTACCCCACCTCTATGTCTCTGGGTCAATTTTGTTCATCAGTTTGTTTAGTTCATTATATTCCACAAATAAGTGAGATCATGTGATATTTGTCTTTCTCTGCTTTGCTTGTTTTGCTTAGCATAATACTCTCCAGGTCCTTCCATACCATCTCAAAGGATAAGAGATCTTTCTTTCTTACAGCTGCATAGTATTCCATTGTGTACATGCACACAGCTTTTTTATCCACTCATCTACTGATGGACATTTGGGTTGTTTTCAGATCTTAGCTATTGTAAATAGTGCTGCTATGAACATGGGGGTACATATATTCTTTCTGATTGGTGTTTCAGGTTTCCTAGGGTATATTCCTAGAAGTGGGATCACTGGGTCAAATGGCAGTTCAATTTTTAACTTTTTGAGGTAACACCATAGTGTTTTCCACAGTAGCTGCACCAGACTGCATTCCCACCAGCAGTATACTAGAGTCCCCTTTTCTCCACACCCTCGCCAACACTTGTTGTTTGATGATTTGTTGATGGCGGCCATTCTGGCAGGTGTGAAGTGATACCTCATAGTTGTTTTAATTTGCATTTCTCTGATGATTAGTGATGTTGAGCATTTTTTCATATGTCTCTTGGCCATTTGTATGTTCTGTTTGGAGAGGTGTCTATTTAGGTCCTCTGCCTTTTTTTTTTTTTTTTACTGTTTCTTTTTTTATTATTATTAATTTATTTTTGTTACAGATGTTTCTCCTTTTTTCCCCATTGACACCCTCCTCCCCATCCCCCCACCCCGTCCCCAGCTTTGTTGTCCATGTCCATCAGTTATGCATACATGCGTATGTTCTATGGTTTATCTCTTCCTTCCCCCCCCCACCCCCTTCTTTGTCTTCCTTTTATTGAGTTGTATGAGCACTCTCTATATTTTGGAAATTAACCCCTTATCTGATGCATCATTGGCGATTGTGGTCTCCCATATAGTAGGATCCCTTTCTGTTTCAATGGTTGTTTCTTTTGCTGTGCAGAAGCTTTTTAGTTTGATGTAGTCCCATGTGTTCATTTTTCCTTTGTTTCTCTTGCCTTAGGTGTTGTATCAGTGAAAATTCTGCTGCGTATGATGTCTGAAATTTTGTTGCCTGCATTTTCTTCTAGAATTTTTAGAGATTCACGAGTTACATTTAAGTCTTTTATCCATTTTGAGTTTATTCTCGTGTATGGTGTAAGTTGGTGGTCTAGCTTCATTTTTTTGCAAGTAGCTGTCCAATTTTCCTAACATCATTTATTGAAGAGACTGCCTTGACTCCACTGTATGCTCTTGCCACCTTTGTCGAATATTAATTGAATATATTGTCTTGGGTCAATTTCTGGGTTCTCTAACAGTCAGTGTTTACATGTGAGTGAGGGTTAGCCCTACCCCACAACCTTCCTGCTGAAAACAAGTTTCAGCCTAAACCTGCCCTTATATAAACAAGCATTAATTGGGAAGAATGCACAAAACCTTTCACCCAGCCTGTGTACAAAGTTGATGAGATCCCGCTCTACAACTTCTCAGACATGCTGACCATAGCCTGGGCTCGAAGTGAAATAGATGCTCCGATAGTCCATAGTCGTTGCTGTTACCCACAGAGTCAGCCTCAGGTAAGCAGACATCATAGCTGCGCACAGTCTCATTGAAGGCCATGCCTCAGGGCTGAGCTGCAAATGAATAGGCTCCAGGTGGGTTTAAAACAACCTATTTGCCCGGCCGGAGTAGCTCAATGGATTGAGCATCATCCTGTGGACTGAGAGGTCCCAGCTGGATTCCAGGTCAGGGCACATACCCGGGGTGTGCTCGACCCCCAGTAGGAGATGTGCAGGAAGAAGCCGATGGATGTTTCTCTCTTACATCAATGTTTCTATCTCTCTCTCCCTTCCTCTCTCTAAAAAATCAATAAAATCATATATTTAAAAAAAAACCTATTTAATGTGAAAATAAGAAGTTTTCCCTAGTTTATTTCAACCAATTCACATAGATCGGCCACACTGGCTTCACCAGTGAGAGCTCATTTCTAACACTCATCATGCTAATGGACAAGCCACTCACCTCCCCAAGGGAAACCCATGTCCAGCATTCCCTCTGCAGGTCCTCAGAGCCCTCGGTGCGGGGACAGGAGCTGAAGAGAGCCACGTGGGCTGTCTCGTCAGAATGTTGGCTCACCGATGGGGATACGACTTCCTGATTAGGGATTGCCTGAGGTTGTCACTGATTGCTATCAGCACATTGTGAACATGCCACTGCCTACCACGTATCATAAAATACAGACATCCCCACCGTCAGAACATCGCACAACCTGCCCTGCCTGTTTCCTGAGTCACTCAGGCCACTTCCTTAAACATTTGTTCATGCCCACTGTGACAGAGACTAGAGATACATTGCATTCTGCCCTCAGGAGCTCAAAAGGTTAGATCTTAGAAGGCAAGCGAATGTCATTTCCTGTCGCCAACCCATTGGTAGGAGCACTGTCTCAAGAAGAAGTCAAGCTCAGCAAGCAGAGAACTTTAGGATTGACTAATATCTGTCATGGCATGAAATGAAAATTGGTCATACCCATTGATGTGCTATTTCCACACATCTTACCAACTTCCCCAGATATTTAAAATCATAACGTAGACCAATTAATTATAAAAGTACATTGGGAAAAAGTCTTAAAACACTATGCCAATTTGAGGCATCATCACTACTAGAAGTAGCTGCCGATTCAAGGAGAAAGATAGTTGCACATGCACATCTTCAGGGATTCAAGCACCCAAGGGATGGGAAGAAGGACATGAAAGTGCTGGCAAGCTTTACTTGCAGCAGTTCCCCGTGAAGAAAGGTCAGTCCACTCCAGGCTATGCCAAGCATGGATGTCACGTAGCTTCTCTGAGAAACCAAGGAAGGTTCCAATGGGCAAGAGCCCTGGCCACATCCATTCCACAGTGAAGCCATAGGAGGATTTGCACTCGACACCAGTGATCTGAGACAAACATCATGGCACAAGTCACCCCCCATAACTGCAAACCCCCTTTGAGAACAGGGGCAGTGTTTCGAGGTGAATGGCCAGTACCATCAGTCTTGCTATAACACAGCACATGCATTCCTAAAAATCACCATGCTGTGGAAATGATGCAATAAAAACCACAGGACAGGGGGGACTTCCGGTCAAGATGGCGGCGTAGGTAAACGCGGTATCGCGTCCTCCCACAACCACATCAAAGTTACAACTAAACTACAGAACAACCATCATTCAAAACTGCCTGAAATCGATCTGAATGGAAGTCCTACAACTACGAAATTAAAGAAGAAGCCGCATCGAGACTGGTAGGAGGGCGGAGGCGCCACAGGCTGGTCCCACACCCACGTGTGCCGGATAAAAATTAGGAGGATACCTCGGCTGGGAAGCTCCTCCCTGAGGACTGAGGGGTCCCCATCCCACACCAGGTGCCCAGCTCAGGGTTCCAGTGCCAGGAAGAGAAGTCCCCATAACTTCTGGCTGGAAAAACCAGCGGGAACTGAGGCTGAGGTGGCTGGAGCCCCGGCAGCTCCTCTTAAAGGGCCCGCGCACGGACTTACTCGGACTCGCACCCTCCAGGCTCCAGCATGGGGGAGGCAGCTTGAAAGGCACCAGAGTCATATGGGGAAGAACTGAGCTGTTTGGCATTGGAGCGAGGGCTGGAGAGGCAGCTTTCTCCTGGATAGACGTGCTGTCAGAGGCCTTTGTTCCTTTGGTGAGCCCTTCCCTGGGCCGGCAGACGCCGCCATATCTGGGACTCCAGCAACCTGGCTCACACTGTTGGCCCCGCCCTGGTGATTCCCTGAGGCCCCGCCCCACCCAACTTTCAGGCCCACCCAAGCTGTTGCCAGTTGCTTGACCATAGGATTGGCCTGTCTTGGATCCTGCCTCCGGTTTTCCTAAATTCTTTCAAACAAGCAGCATCTGGTCTCAGCTAGTCCCATACCTCTCGCTAAGTAATACATAGAAACAAACACAGGGCGGCAGCCAAAATGAGGAGACAAAGAAACAGGTCCCAAATGAAAGAACAGAACAAAACTCCAGGAAAAGAACTAAGCGAAATGGAGATAAGCAACCTAACAGATGCTGAGTTCAAAACTCTGCTTATAAGGATGCTCAATGGACTTAGTGAGAACCTCAGTGAACTTAGTGAGGGCCTCAAGAGCATAAAAAAGGACCAGTCAGAAATGAAGGATGCACAGTCAGAAATGAAAGAGGCACTAACTGAAATAAAGAATAATTTACACAGATTCAATAGTAGAGTAGGTAAAGCCAAGAAGCAAACCATCGATTTGGAATATAAGGAAGCAAAAAACACCCAATCAGAACAGCAAAAAGAAAAAAGAATCCAAAAAATGAGGATAGTGTAAGGAGCCTTTGGGACAACTTCAAGAGTGCCAACATTCGCATCTTGGAGGTGCCAGAAGGAGAAGAGGGAGAATAAGAAATCGAAAACCTATTTGAAACAATAATGGCCGAAAACTTCCCTAACTTGGTGAAGGAAACAGACATACAAGTCCAGGAAGCACAGAGAGTGCCAAACAAGATAAACCCCAAGAGGCCCACACCAAGACACATCATCATCAAAATGCAAAAGGTTCAAGACAAAAAGAGAATCTTAAAAGCAGCAAGAGAAAAGCAGTTAGTTACCTACAAGGGAGTTCCCATAAGACTGTCAGCTGATTTCTCAAAAGAAACTTTGCAGGCCAGAAGGGAGTGGCAAGAAATATTCAGAGTGATGAAAAGCAAGAACCTACAACCAAGATTACTCTATCCTGCAAAGCTGTCATTTAGAATTGATGGCCATACAAAGAGTTTCCCAGACAAGGAAAAGCTAAAGGAGTTCATCACCACCAAACCATTATTATATGAAATGTTGAAGGGTCTTCTTGAAAAAAAAGATAAAAAATATGAACAAACAAAATGGCAATGAATACATATCTACCGACAATTGAATGTACAAACAAAATGAACAAGCAGAACAGAAACATTCTCATATATACAGAGAAATTTTGTTGGTTGCCAGATCAGATGGGGGTTGGGGGAATCGGTGAAAAAGGTGAAGGGATTAAGAAGCACAAATTGGTTGTTAGACTGACAAACCTCAAAGGGAAAGGGGGTTGGGGATGGGAAGAAATAAACCAAAGAACTTATATATATATATGCATAAACAATGGACACAGACAACAGTGTGGGGAAAGGCAGGAGGGGGGCTGGAATGGGGAGGAGGGGGTCAATGGGGGGAAAATGAGGAACATCTGTAATACATTCAATAATAAAGATAAATTCAAAAAAAAAAAAAACAAAACCCAGGACACGTGGGGGCGGGGGGGGGAGGCGCTGGAGCACCACACTCAAAACCTTCATCAGTGACACATTTTTCAAAAAGATAGGAACTTCATAAAAATGGTAACACATTTTTACTCAGGCCAAACTTGTGAGAAATACATACTACTACAATCAACATGGTGGTTTACCTTGAAAAAGACCTAGCACTTGTACGTAGAAGAGGGTCTGGAACGGTTCAGCTTGTAAGCTATTCTATGCCGTGGTGGAAGGATGTCATCTGAAATCGGACGGAGAGCTGCAGCCCCACGGGGGTGGTGTGGTTCATAACACGGGACGACCGGAGGTGGATGGTGGGTGTTCAAGGTGTGTGCATTTCGTGTGTTCCGACATGTCTTCCTTCAGCTGAGGGTTCCTAGAGTTCACCAACTGTGTGTCCTGGACAAAATTCAGCATACAGTCATGTAAAATTTGTGTTATGCTCAAATTGCTTCCTAATATAGCAATCTTGTTGGAACAAATGTAACTTTATAAAACAAGCATCATAGCAAAACTGACTCAAGAAAAGTCTAGCCTGGAGCACAATGGGACCCGTTAATAATAGTTATCATTTACTGAGAACTTTGTGAGCACTTATGCAAATTTTTTTAGTCAAGCATCACAACCAACTCAAAAAGGATACTATTTACAAAGGAGAAATCCTGGGGCTCAGAAATTAAAACATTTGCCCCAAAGTATTCATGTTATAAGTGGTAAAGACAAGATTTGAAACAAGTCGACAGGAATGCAATGCCCAAGCTATTTACCACTGTGTCTACTGCCTCCTCAAGAGATTATTACATGTAAGGAATAATTTATTCACTCATTGATTCATTTAGTGGTTCTGGATGTCTCCTTTTTATACCTTAGCACACCAGCTACTATAAAATTGTGTTGTAGCTATCCGTCTCAAATGGCAGAAAGATCCAATACTGTCCTACTAGGAACTAGGAATTGGGACTAGGTTTTTATCTAAGGTTCCCCCAGGAGGCCAGCTGGTTTAGCTCAGTATGTGGCTGATGCTCACGGCACCCAAGGACACCTCTGCTGTTGGGTGTAGACCAGCAAAAGCACCGCAAAGCCATGGGAGAACCTTAGTCAGACCATGCAGGACTCATCTTCAACAGCGGCACCATGTGGTAGAAAAAGTAACTGCAGACCAGGCTGTGCAGGATAGAAACTAGCGTTTACAGAAAACTTAAAGAGTGTCCATCTCTGGGCTCACATGTTTGATGCTCCCAGCAACATGATCCTGTATGTCAAGATACTTAGCTCAAATCCCATGATGAATTATATTAATGTGACTTTGGCAATTGAAGCCGCAGCTAATCAAAGGGTCACCATCAAGTAGCATTTTATAGAATCTGCAAAGGCACAGGCTCAGGTTGACAGATATATTCAGAGGGCAGGTAGGTATGCCTTTGTATCTTGGCTACATCTCTTCATAACTATGTCAAAATTATTTAGCTTCTCCAAGCCTCGTTGCCTCATCTATAAAACTAAGATAATGGGGTGAACCTAACAGGGTTGTTGTAATGATTAAATAAAATAACAAATGTAGAAACTCTTAAGATATCAAGTGCTTAAGAGATGACAGCTTTTGCTTCAGCCATAGTCATCATTGTCATCATTATCCCATCTCCTATAAAAGTTCAAAGGGATAGATAGATACAGTGAAAGAGGAATCCCAACCCGCCCTGCATGGGATTGTTGTCAAAACTTCCCATGCAACCAGAAACTGGATAAAGCCTTTCCAAGGAGGAGGAAGAAAAGACTGTTTAAGCCTTCCAATAAGAGGGAAATAGGAGAGTTTTCATTGATATAAAAATACTGGTTTTGAGATATAGTCCAATTCTTTTCATTAGTGCCTATCTTCTGAAAACCCTGACTCTACTTCCTCAACTTTGAGGAAACCGCCGAATCACAGAGAGCCAATCCCAGAATGACTCAAAGAACCAAGGGCATCAGTGAAAACAAGTTAGCTGCAGTCTTGAAAAAACTTTAACGCAGCGAGAATGGGCTGCTCAGCCTTATCCTGTCCCTTGTATTATAAAAAGCAAAGTACTCTTAGGGGACTGAGGGTTATGGTTTGCCATGAAGTAAATTCAATATTCTTTATTTTGACCAAGACAATGGCTCCCAATTGTACATTTTTAGTGTAAAAGGATACAGAGAATTAAACTCAGAATCTCCAAGGTATGGAACAGATTTCCCAGTTTCCAGACATACAAACATCTCCTCCACTGGGGGGCACAGCCCTCTGTGTGACTCCTGCATACTTGCTACTGTCAGCTCTCGTTTCCGTTTTGCGTTTGGGGATCCACCCTTCCCCCCTCTTCTGTCAACCAACCACTACCCAGCACAAGGCCAGTTATGTCTCATTCCCCTGGCCAGAGTGATTGGCTCTGGGATGGACACGAGATCCGGTCGAAGTCAGTGAGATGCCATCGGACCTGGTCAGCCTTGGTGGGAAAGGGACCAGTCTCCTCCCACTCCACCAGAGCCAGGAAGATGAACACAATGTTTCTGCAGCTAGTGTTCCGCCAGGAGAGGCAATCCCTCTGAGAACTCACCCCAGTCAGAGAACAGGGGCCAGGATGAAGAGAGGAGAGAACCTGGATCCTTATGGCATCTTTAGAATCTGTAGCTCTATCCACACCTGCAGCTGACCTCCTCATGGGACACACTTACAGGTGCCATTCAGTTTGCTTCTGGCTTACACCCACACCCTGACCAGGCCCCAGAATTTCCTATCTAATGCCTTTATTATTCCTCCCCCACCTGTCTAAACTCAACATCCTTCACGACCAAGATTCCTGTCAGCGGTCTCCACTGACCACTGCCGTCCCGGCCCATGGCCTGCAGCACGACACAGCTGAGGACGTGCCGCATACTCACCTCCACCCCCAGTGACGCTGGGAGCTCGGCAAAGGCCCACAAAGCTCTCCCAGAGCCCAGCTTCAGTTCCTTATAGGTGGCTCAGAAAGTATTGAGCTAACAACGTGGATAAAAATGAGTTTCTGGAAACCAGAAAATGATAGTTAATAAAAGAAATATTTTCTTATTACACAAATTGAGAAGATCGGAGCCGTCAGCCTCTGCTGTCGAGTCCACATCCTTTATCACTGGCGACAAGCACTGCCACCACAGTACTGCCACCACAGTACTGCCAACCGTAACACACAGGTAATCTCTCTGAGTGATTAAGGCATGAAAGGCCCTTGCAGAATATTTTATTTCATCTTCACCACAGACTCAGGCGCTTACCCCGTTATTAACCTCACTTTATAAATGAGAAAACCGACACTCGGAGACATGAAGGAACTTGTGTAGGTCACAGGGTGAAGAGCAGCAGAGCAGGACCTGAGCGCTGCAGCCCGGCCCCCAGGCGCTGCCCTCACAGCGCTGCCCGGGCCTGCAGACACCCTAGCCCTCCACTCACGGTCGCTGCAGCTGCCTCCCGAGAATCATGGTCGATGCACCTCGCTAGATGCTTTCTATGTAGTTTATAATTGCTAGGACTGATACCACAATAATTTTATCAGTTAGATAAAATTATTTTTCAAATGCTTCAGAATTGTAGAGATTTCATCTCATTTTAAAACAGTCTCTATGAAAGGGCTGCATTAATAAGTATAATGATGGCTCTGATGTGAATGGTCACTGTGCTAATGTCACATCCGTCACTTTCACAAGCCCTGCATAGGAAGCATTAAATCCATGGTCCGAGAGATACAAATGAGAAGCCTCCTTTATGACACAATGGTCTTTTAAATACAACCAAACAAATATCTGATAAAACTGAGCTTAATAGTCTCTGCAAAACTAAGCCTGGAGATTGTGCACAGGAACTGAAGAACTCCCTTCGTGGACTAATAGGATGGAATCCGTACTGGCTGAGCGACGGTGATCACTGAGGCCAACTCTGCAGCCGAGGCGCCCCTACTGGTGGGGACCGCTCCGCACACTTGCTTTGTCTTGGTTACTGGCCCTGAGGCTAAGGGCTCTGAGTCTGGGGTTTAGATTTACAATTCCACATCTCTAAGCTGAGCTCAGGGGAGTTGCACACATAAACACTCAGCTTCAGAGACTCCAACTCTGATTGCCCAGAAGAACATGCTTTTTTATTTTTTACCATTTCTTTTAAACCAAAAAAAAAAAAAGCTGCTTTATGCTCTATGGTGTCTGTTGGCATGCCAGTGCCCCGGAGTGAGTGCAAGATGAAAGGCGTGCGGTTGCTGAATGCGTGTCTGGTCTCGGCTTGACACCTGAGAGGGCGTAAAGGAGAGGGGAGAAGGAGGAGTGGGAGGGAACATCAAAATGAGGGTAATTCCAGCATTTGGATGTACATTTCATAAAGACTGGTCTCTAGAGGCAAGCCGAATACTTCACTCAGTGTTCTCCCAAAGAAGTGGTCATCTGTCTAACATGGAAGGTAATCACGACTATTTTTTACTTTTTGCCTTACACGCCTCCTTTAGGACCTAACTCCTGTGTCAGATAGGACCTGGTTGCATGGAAACATGTCCAGCATTCAGCCAAGAGCAGGAGGCTCCCATGATACCCCATCATCGTCCAGCTCTCAGTGTGCCCAGCACCTCACCCCTTGACCATCCACCCCCTCTGCTTTCAGAGCTATCCATCCAGTGGGAATTCTTCAAAGAATGGAATGGATCATCGTGAGTTCCCCAGACCTCGAGAGGATCAACCAGATGACCACCTGGCCCATGGATTGGAAAAGGTGTGGAATTCTTGGGCAGATAGGACAGGTGACCATCAGAGCCATACTTAAGGGTCTCTAAGATTCCGTTTCTACATAAATGTTTAATATAAGAATTCTGTCACTGGGTCACCCCAAATTTTCACCAATAAATTTCAACAGTGACCCTAAATACTTTCCCACACGTGGGTCTCTCTGACATCAACTTCAAACGTGTATGGGTGTTTATAAAAAACATTTCACAGAAACATACGAAAACAAACAAACCTCACGTATGTGAGAAGACAAGCACACTTATAAAAATATTAAGAGGGGATCTCTCCAGGTTAAAAATTATAGATAATTTTTCTTTGCTTTATGGTGCTTTCCTTTATTTTTTTCCTTGGATATATTTTACATGTGTAATTTATAAATATGTTCTTTATTTAAGGCATGTATTGATAACAGTGATGATGAAATTTAAATCAGTTAGGAAACATACAGCAATACAAGTATTCAGACCTTGACTTTAAAAGTACACAGATTTTATATCTCTCTCAGCTCATAGGATCTAAGGAAAAGCTGACAGACAAGGCCCTAGAAAGGTCCGGGAGCTGTGACAGGTGTGGCTCAGTTGGTTGGCCTCACCCTGTGCACCGATGGATTGCCTGTTCGATCCCCAGTCAGGGCACATGCCCTGGCTGAGGGCTCAGTCCCCAGTAGGGGGCGTGTAGGAGGCAGCTGATGGTTGTTTCTCTCTCACATCGCTGTTTCTCTCTCTCTCTCCCTCTCCCTTTCTCTTTCTCTAAACATCTATTTTAAAAATTAGAAAATAAATCTTAAAAAATAAAAGAAAGGCCAGGGATTGGGGCCTTTTGAGGATCCAGGCAGTAGAAACCACTTAAGACTTCAGACACTTTCAATCCTTGAGTGTTTAGGCTCCAATATCAAATCCCAGAAGAGACCATTTATTTGGTCTATCTCAGGGCACCTGCCCACTCTGTTGTCTGTTGAGGAAAGGTCACCTTAGCTGAGAATCCCAGCATGACTCCATGTGGTAGGAGAGAAGGAGCTCCTCAAAGGAAAATCGGGTGCTGTTAGTCAAGGAAAGGGCCATGACGGCACGGGGGGAAGCCACCAACACCCACCATAATGAAGACTCTGAATAGCAATCAGCTACGAAGTGCTATGCACACAGCTAAATACACAATTGACATCGATTCTCCCATTTAATAATAGTAGGTAGACTCTGCGATTGTTCTCATTTGACAGCAGAGAAAACTGAGATTTCAAAAGATTACATGCTTACTTATGTAACAGGTGAGTGGGAGGGTTGGGATTAACCCCAGCCATCTGACAGCAAATCCCACATTCTCAGCCACTGCACTTACACCCACCCAAACTTCCCCATCATTGCCCTATTGCTGATGTTACATGTGCATCCTTTAGGTTAGAATGTCAAAGAGAATGGGCATGGTCAAGTCAAACACCACTGCCCCGCCACGCCTCATTAAAACACAGTCACATTCGGAGAAGCACATTGGAAAGGCACAAAGAAAGTCTCAAGAATAAGACCGGATTTCATCTCCACTCTGCTATCAGAAAGAGAAGAGAGACCAAGATGTGTGAGTGCCAGAGACCACGGAAACCCTAAACATGTTTTTCTGAGTGCTCCTCCTCGGGTCTGGCCTGGGTGTGTTTCATGGAAAGATAATCTGTCTGTTTCTAATCCACTTACATTTAATGTATTAAAATGTTTTGGGACAGAGTTATTTGAGTCCCAAAAAGCATTATGGGTCTATTTTATATGACTTTAAAAACATCAATTTCCTTTGAACAAAGAAGTTCTATTTGCCTCAAGTAATTAGACCAAAACCTAAAAAAAAAAAAAAAAAAAAAACCACAAGTAAAATCACTTCTAAATTCAGAACCAAAGATGCTTAAGCCCTTTCTAAACTCTATAAACATTCTTCTCTCAGGCACCTTAAACACACTCAGGCTGTCTAGCCACAATGGGGTCATCTGGACCCCTCAAATGTTGACCACCAAACAGAGAAAATAGCATCATCTGAAAAGGTGGGCTAAAGCTAGAAGACAGAGGAACTAGCCACCCACCAGCTGTGTGGCCTCCATTGATCCATTTTCCCTCTCTGGGCCTTGGCATTTCCTTCTCTTTTTAAAATATGTTTTTATTGATTTTTTTGAGAGACAGAAACATTAATGTGAGAGAGAAACATCGATTAGCTGCCTCCTGCATGCCCCCTACTGGCGATCGAGCCCCCAACCGGGGCATGTGCCCTGAATGGGAATGGAACTGGGACCTCTCAGTCCATGGGAGGACGCTCAGCCCACTGAGCCACACTGGCCAGGTGGCATTCCCATCTTTAAAACAGAAATGGTGTTTGTGTTCTTAGTCCACAGGTGTCTAAGAATCAAGAGAGAAAATGTATGGAAAAGCTTGACCTTTACATATATTATATGCATTATAAAATGTAATCTCTGCTATCATTGCTACTAATGCTACAAAAAAAGTAGAAATAATCAAATTAGTATAGCCAGTGGCCTAACTGGCTGAATTTTCTCAGTTCACAGCAAAGACTGGCCATGCCAAAAAGATTTGCTCAAAGGTCTCAGTTTACAGATGTCAGCAAAACCCAACTCTAAGGGTGTAGTTGATGTATCCATCACTATGGCAATGGGTTGACATGAGAGCATGCATTTGTGTGCTCAAGAGTCTAAAATAGTCACAGCATAAATGTGAACAAATTATCCAAATAAATCTGACTCCTGCCCCTCAAGCCCAGTAATAAATATCTGTGTTAGGCATAGCTTACACAAAACCTTTCTTTGAATTTGATCATGATGTAATTTTTTATTGCAGGCTCAAATAGTAAAGGTTAATGATAGAGCAAATGTGAAGGGAAAGAAGCTAATTTGGGTGAAACATGAACTTGTTCAACTTTTAGACCACAGGAGAAATTATGATGCTTGATTTCATGTCTTTCTATGGAGTGATACACAGCACTGTAATGGTTTCTAAATGAACTAGCAAATGAAGAATTAAGTCTTCCAAATACTCAGAAAGAAGTTGTTCGTTTTATTAAAAATGTATAGCAATCTATATTATTCATTGACTCACACAACGTATTTTCCCGTTAGGTGAGAATTACATTTGTTTCCCGATGTATTGCATGGGACAATGCCAGAATGCGAGCTTGAAGGCAGGAAACTTCACAAAATCCACAGTGGATTTTCCACATGTCACTGCTGGTGGAAAGCAGCTCCCCAAAGGGGGAACGTCAGTTCCCAGAGATCACCAAGGGCAACGGCAATGCCAAAGGGGATTTTTATTAGGAAGATCCCTCTCACCAACTATGTTAAAGCACCATCCTTTTCAACTGACCTGGAACGGAGACCAGCTGTTAAGGACAGAGCGGTCGCTGATATTTTATTCTACGGAGCTGGAATGTGGGTCAGCAAAGATAAAGCAGTAGTCCATTCCTCCAGCAGCCTCAGAGAGCTGAGAGATAATGGCCCCCCTCCCACCCAGTGCTCAACCCCAGCGCCAGCAAGCTTTTTCTTGGAAGATTGGATAATGAGTATTTTTGAATTTATGGGCCAAGAAGCAAATAGAAGATATTATATAGTTGCTCGCAATGATTGTAAATGTAACCATTTGAAATGTAGAAACCATTCTTAGTTTGCAGGCCATACAAAAACAGGCAGCAGGCCAGATTTGGCGTGTGTACCATAGTTGGCCAATCTCGGTCTGAAATCTAGACTTCTGAGGCAAGCTGCTGTGAGGGCATAATGGCTTGAAATAGTGCCTTTTCTTGTTTTTTCTCCCCCACTGTTCTCTTGGCCTCTTCTTCAGTTTAGGCTTCCCTGAGTCCATTGCCTCAGGACAAGACAAATCACAGAGAAAGAAACAAGAATCTCTTCCTGGCTTTTGACATCTGAAAACCTTTAGTTCTCCCCAGTATGGGAAATGAGAGAAGGGAGGACCCCTGTATGACAACGGCTGTGGGAGAAGAGGTGATGGGTCTGCACTCTCAAAGTTTCCCTCCTGAGACCCAAGGAAAGACCTCAACAGGTGGGTGCTGGGGGAGGGCGAGGTTCATGGCTGCATGGATAGAGGAACATTGTCTGAAAGGCGACCCTGCCGCATCTCAGGCTGAATGCCAGCGAGGGAGAAGAGACCTCAGACCCCCTGGCTGATGCATGGGGTCTGAGAATACATTAATCCTGGGCCCAGGTGCTGAGTGGAGGCCCAGAAAAATAACCACCCCAGAGAAAAGGTGACCTCTCAGTGGGTTTGACAAATCAAGCCTAAGACAACCTCACCACATACCCTCGGTCCCAGGACACAAAAACAGCAGAAAGATCCTACATCCTTGGAGAGCAGCAATGACACAGGGCCAGTGGCTGAAAGAGAGAGAGTTGGATGTGAAGAGACCTTGCAAAAGGCAATGGGAAACAGCTTCGCCGCAAGCTCTAAGGATCCAGACCAATGATCGGAGGAGATGAGGGACAGGGCCCTGGCACCAGCAAAAGCGTAATGACGAAAGACCAGAGGATGGGTAATACCAGTCGATGCCAGCACAGAGAGAAGTGATCAAAAAGGGACCCTATGAGACGACCCACACCTCGACCCTCTGCTGTCTCCCAGAATTCGCTCAGCTTCAGACAGAGAAGCTGCTGCTCTGTTGCTGTCCCCAGTGGCTTGATTCAGAGACAGTGTGGTTGGTGGCCGTTTATAGCTTTACATCTTCCATACCTGAGTTTGAGGAGTGAGAGTCCTAACCACTAAAGAGGCCAGAAAAAATAAACCAATAAGTAAGTAAATGAATAAATAAGAGCAATGGTCTGATACGAGATCCAGCTCCGCAACCAGCTGTGTGTTGGAAAAACTGTGCCCCCACTGAGCCCTGGTTTTCTGATGTGTTAAAGAAGGAATTGCCCAGATAATGGATAGCAGATAGGCTTCTCCTTTGTGAGCCACATTCAGCGAATCCCTATCTATTAACTAGTTCATTGAGTCGAAGAGGGTTCTGGGGTTGCATCTGGGCTCTTCGCGACAGGGCGTCACCATCAGTCACTGCTGTTTCCCAGGACACGGAGGAAGGAGGAAGAGATGGTGGCAGTCGCCTGTTTTTCCTGGTCCTGGGCGGGGGCGTGATCTCTGAGATCCCTTTTCATTCAGAAAGTCAGCAGTTTTTCAAAATGCCTGACACCCAGTTGTTCCAGAAATTTTTATTAAGAAAGTGTTTCACCAAGAGTCCAGTTCTCAGCAAAAACCGGGGTCAGAGAGACAAAAGCGCTGGCCCTGGCCCACGGGGACAGCAGACCTGTCGCCGGTGTCTCGGAGCCAAAGCTCCTGAGAACCCGGGAGCACCCACCGAGGCTCGCAGCAGCAGCGGCCTGGCCCCGCGGGCCTGGCTCTGCTCAGGGCCCTGGACACTTGGCCCAGGGGCCCCCAGGGGGTGGGAGGTGACAGCAGCGGGGAGTGGGCCCAGCACAGCAGGCCCTCCGCAGTGGCCCATTGCCTGCCTCGGGCACTGGGCCTGCATTCGCCAGCAGGATAGCCGTCCACGGGGAAATTTTTTCTCTCTGGAATGTGAAATCGCTTGTCCTTGGAATAAGTCTTTCCTAGGCTTTCAAGGTACAGGACGTTCAAAATTATATTTTTTCCTAAAGCTGTTTTTGACACTCCCATCAGACTGCATGGGGAGCAACCTGGGGAAGCGGATCGCAAGGCCCTGCTTCGGGCCAATGAACCGAATCTCGGGGCGGAGCCTGGAAGGTGATGTTACCACAGTTCTGACACCTCCTCGGGGAGGCCTTCCCTGAACACCCTACTCAGCACAGCAGCCCACCTCCACCCAGCCGCCCTGTCTCCCTCCCCACTTTCATTGTGTTCCATAACACTTTCCGTTCTTCATGCCATTCACATATTTTACTTATGTGTCTTGTCTTACCCCACCCATCCCAAATGCCAACACCACAAGGGCAGGCCTCATTGCTGTGTTCACTGCCACAACCCCAGGGCCTCCACCAGTGCCTGGCACACAGTGGGCACTCAGTAAATACTGGCAGAGTGGTCTTTGCTGCATCCATGCTCTCCTTTGACCTCAGAGGGCCCCGAAAGAGAAGGTCAAAGGGACCAAGGCAGTTTGTGGAGGGCTGCATAATGACACGGTTGGAAAAACAATAGTCTAGAAATGTCAGGTACTAAGTCCCAATGATCGTAAAGGTAAGAGGGCAGCAGAGGCTCCCCTCACAGGTCCCTCCGACCTTGACAGTTTTCAACACTAAATGACGAACCTACAGCTTTGGTTTTCAGCCGCTTGGCTGGGCTGGGGGTGACACATCGCCCAAATCCCAGAGCAGAGGGAAGGCCAGTGACTCTGCCTCCCCAGGCACTCATCTCATCATCCCCTCCATGTCTGCTGGTTCCCCAGGTCCAAGCTCCAGGTCCCGCTGCGCTGGTCTGCCCACTCCCCGGCCCATGCCCTTGACAGCCAGGACCAAGCCGGGCACCACCCTCACTTGCCTCCCAAAAAATGAGGGTGGGGTTCCAAGCATCTGGAGATGAGGGGGGAGGCTGTTATTTAGCAAAAGACACACATCGTTATTTTCCTGCACCAGGATCACGTTTCATTTGGCTGACTTGGCTTCACATTTATACAGCATCCCCCAGGCAAATAATACAATTAAGCAAAAGGAGAGGAGATTTAGTAACAATAAATTACACAGCACTGGTTATTCTTTTGCATGCAGTTTTAAAAGGAGTCGAGCATTTAGAAGGATCAATCACCCTGAATCTCATGGGCTCAAACATTATATATAAACTACCAGTAAAAACTGATGGGGATTTGATGTATACGTGCACACACACACACACACACACACACACCGCAGAAACACACTCACGGCCTAGACATTACTTTGTCTGTTTTTTCCAATCCAACAACCCAAAGACAAATATAAAAATAGTCTTAGAACACACATGGAAGAATCCAGGACAAAAGGGTAAAAAGAAACTACAGAAATTAAATCTGTCTGAGAGACAGGGAGGGAGAAGGCTCGTGGTGGCAGAGCTGTGTGTCGGAGCAGATGAAGGATTGCACTGGGAACCCAGAGGTTGCTCCATATTATCAGCTCTACCATGCACATCCTGTGTACTTTTACCAAACGATGACTTCTATGGCTTTCTCGTTCTCACTGAATATGTAAAACAAGTGGTTTGAGCCTCATCCCACCATTTCTACCACCTCCAAGCACCATCTGTACTGCTATTTACTTACTACTTTCATTTTAGTCAACGCTTCTTTGTGTGAATATGATTACATACTAGAGAGGAAGATAAGTACTTATCATACTATTCGTTGCATTTTACTACAATTTCTACATTTCTCATAATACAGACAACTTATGATAGTTTGGCTTATGATTTTGCAACTTCACAATGGCGTGAAAGCAATACACATTCAGTGGAAACCAGCCAGGCTAAGCTATGTGTTTGGTACATTAGGTACACTAAATGCATTTTCGAGGTATGGTAGCTTCAACTTAAGATGTGTTTACTGGGACTAACCTCATTGTAAGTCGAGGAGCATCTGTAAATGTATTTACTTAGAAAGAAAATTATTTCACTAATATGAAAGGAAAGCTACAATCACTGGTCTTAAAAGGGAAGGCAATGACAAAAATAAGGACAACAGACTCCAGCTTTTAGTCATGATAAACTAGATTACTTCAGACCAACCCTCTTGCCAGGAACAACATTAAGATCTAGATACAGTATATAAAGTATAAAAATAGAAACAAAGAACTTCTGTTTGAAGACACTGGGGAGCTACAAAGGCAGCTAGGACCTGAAGACAAGAGCAAAGAGAGAAGGAAAATACATGGAAGTAAGTACAGTATTTAAAGCGCTATTTCCCTGCAGGCACTTGCTGATTTGTAAAACTTCACAGGATCCAGAGGCTCAAAAGTCAACAATCAGTCTCACAACAACAAACATTGGAGTTGGGGTCCACCAAAGAGAGAGACCCTGGAAAACATTTCAAACTTCGCTCAGGGCCACGAAAGGGCCACACATCAGCAATAAGAGTGATGCAGAAATAGCTTAACCCTCACAAAATCTAAAACCTAATTTCAGGCCAGCTCAAACCCAGATGAAACAAGATGATCGACCAGTACTTGAAACACCTGGCAGAAGCAAGAAATAATTTTTTAAGAGTACTTTACTCTGGAAGAAGATAACATAATCCAGAGCTTCAAACTGGCTCCACAATTTGTTATACATTATTTCCAGCATTTACCAAAAATTACAAGGCATGCCAGGAGACATAACCAAATAACCAAAAACCAAGAAAAATAATCAGACCCATATGTGAGTCAGGTATTGGGAGTTATCAGATCCAGACTTCAAAATATCTATGATTAATAAGTTCAAGAAAGTAGATTACAAGATTAAGATTTTCAAATCTTTACAATTCCAAACAGAATAACAAAAACCACAACCAGACATATCGCAGTAAAAGCTACTTAAGGACAAAAAACAAATAAACAACCAAAAAAAACAACTTGAAATCAGCCAAAGAAAAGAAACACTACCTTCAAAAGAGCAAAAGTAATTATGAAAGCTGATTTTTAAACAAAAATGATGGAAGCCAAGGAACAATGAAATGACATCTTCAATGTGTTGAAAGCAAATAATTGTCTACTTGGAACTCTATGCTCAGTGAAAATAGTCTTCAAAGTGTACATGGCATTAAAACATTTCCAAACAAACAAAACCTGAGAGAATTCATATTCAACAGAAATGCACTAAAAGAAATACTAAAGAGAATTCTTCAGAGTAGAACAAAATGAGGCCAAATGGAAGCACAGAACTGCAGAAAATGAAGAAGACAATGGAAAGTGTAAATATATGGGTAAAGCCAAATAAATATTGACTGCACAAAATAATGATTTCTTGTGCCATGCAAAGTGCATGTAGAACTGAAATAAGCAACATATGAAAACAGCCTAAATGTCCACTGGTAGGTGAATGGATAAATAATACACACACACACACATACACACACACACACACACACACACACACACAGTGGAATAGTATTCAGCCATAAAAATGAAGGAAATCTTACCATTTGCAACAGCATGGATTGATGTTAAGGGCATATTGTGCTAAGTGAAATAAGTCAGATCAAATACCAAATGATCTCACTTATAGGTGGAATCTTGAATCTAAAAAAAAAAAAAAAAAAAGCTAAGCTTAAAGATAAAGAGAACAGATTGGTGCTTGCCAACCTCTAGGGCTGTGATGGGCAAAATGGGTGAAGAGGATCAACAGGTACAAACTTCCAATTACAAAATAAGTAATTCTTGGGTGTATAATGTACAACACGGTGACTATAGTTAATCTACTGCATATTTGCAAGTTGCTAAGAGAGTAGATCTTAGAAGTTCTCATAAATAAAAATAATTTGTAACTATTATGGTGACAGTTGTTAACTAGACTTATTGTGGTGATCATTGCCCAATATGTACAAATATCAAATCATTATGTTGTACATCTGAAACTAATATAATATTATATATTAATTACACCTCAATATTTTTAAAAAGAATGTGGATGGGGTCGAATGGAATTACAGTATTCTGAGAGCTTTATGCTGTCCAGGAAATAGGAACAGGATCAAGTTATGTAATACTGAAATAAATTTAGGATAAATGTTTATTTTTTTATTTTTTATATAAAAATAATTTTTATTATTTTTGTTTGTTAATCTTCACCCAAGGATATTTTTCCATTGATTTATTTTTTAGATAGAGTAGAAGGGAGGTAGGAATATATATATATATATGGAGAGAGAGAGAGAGAGAGAGAGAGAGAGAGAGAAACATCAATGTGAAAGAGACACATCGATTGGTTGCCTCCCACGTGACCCTGAACAGGGCTGAGGATTGAACCTGCAACCCAAGCACATGCCCTTGACCAGGAGTCAAACCTGTGACCCTTCAGTCCACAGGCCAATGTTCTAACCACTGAGCAAACTGGCCAGGGCTATGTTTTAATTTTTAACATAACCACTAAAGAAAGGACGAAAAAGAATGTTATCTAACAAGCTGGTAAGAGGGGAAAAAATAATAAATTCATTAATTCAAAAGAAGATATAAAGAAGGAAAACTAAAATAGAAAAGTTGTGAAAATAGAATAAAATTGTAAGATAATAGATTTAATTACTAGATCCTATAATTCAAAGACAAAATGTCCAACTGGATTATTAAAAACTATATGCTGCTTACAACAGACACCTTAAACATAAGGGTACAGAAAAGTTGAAAATGATAAGATGAGAAAAGATATATCATGAAAATACTGACCAAAAGAAACCATGTATAGCTAAACTAAAAACACACCCAGTAGACGTTAGGGCAGGAAGTGGTACTAGTTAGAGAGGAACGTTTAATAACAATGAGAGTCCGGCCCAGTGTGGCTCAGTGGTTGAGCATCAACCCATGCACCCAGAGGTCGTTGGTTCAATTCCTGGTCAGGGCACATGCCCAGATTGTGGACCTGATCCCCAATGGGGGGCATGCAGGAGGCGGCCAGTCGATGTTCTCTCTCATTGATGTTTCTATCTCTCTCTTCCTCTCTCTGTAAAATCAATAAAGGAAAAAAAATTTTTTTAAAAAAACAATGAGAGAGTTAATTCTTCAGGAAGATGCAACAATTCTAAATGTATACACCTAATAACAAAGCCTTGACAATATAAAGCAAACATTGGCAGAAATAAAAGGTATAGTAGTCAAATTTACAATCAGTTTGACACTCCCTTAATAACTGCTATAACAGACAAAAACTCAGGAAGGATATAGAAGATATGAACAACATAACTAACAAATATGATTCATACACACACACACACACACACACATACATGCACACTTGACCCAACAGCTATAGAATACATATTTTTTTCAACTACACATGGAACATTTACTAAAATTGGCCCTTTGTTAGGCCACAAAGCACATCTAAACAAATACTAAGGAACTGAAATCATAAAAAGACATTAGTTTTCTCCTGCTATTGTAACAAATCGCCATAAACTTAGTGGCTTAAAACAACACAAAGTTATGATCCTATAGTTCTATGAGTTAGAAGTCTGTCATAGACAGAGAAAAGAAAACAATTCCATTTATAATCACATAAAAATAATTAAATGCTTAGGAATAAATTTAACCAAGGAATAGAAAACTTGTACACTGAACCCTACAAAACATTTTTGAAAGAAATTAAAGATCTAAACAAATGGAAATGCATCTGTGTTCGTGGATTAAAATAGTTAATATTACTAAGGTTGCAATTCTCTCCGTATAGATTCAATGCAAGCCTTATCAAAATTCCAACTGCCTCTTTTGCAAAAATGGACAAGCTGTTCTTAAAATTCATATGAAAATGCAAGGGGCGCCAAATAGCCAAAACAATACTTAAAAAGAAGAACAAAGTTGGAGAGCTCACACTTCCCAATTTCAAAACTTAAAACAAAACTACACCAATTAAAACAGTATAGTACTATAATACAGGCAGGCATATGGACCAAATGAATGGAATGGCAAGTCCAGAAATAACCCATACATCTACGATCAATTATTTTCAACAGGGATGTCAAGACCATTCCGTGGAAAAAGAAGAGTCTTTCAATTGATGATGCTGGGACAACCGAATACCTACATGCGAAAGAATAAATTTGGACTCATCCCACAATACACAAAAATCAACCCAAAGGGATCAAAGATCTAAATGTAAGACCTAAAACTATAAACTCTTAGAAGGAAACATGGGTGTAAATCTTAATGACCATGTATTAGGCAAAGCTCTTAAATATGACACCAAAAAATGAGCAACAAAAGAAAAATGGATGTGTTGGACTTGATCAAAAAAAAAATTGTGCAACAAAGGATGTTATCAAGAAAGTGAAATGACAACCTACAGGGTGGAGGAAAATATTCTAAATAATATAACTGATAAGAATCTAGTATCCAGAATGTATAAAGGACTCTTACAACTAAACAATAAAAATAAAAATAACCTCCTTAAAAAATGGGCAAAGGATTTGAACAGACATTTCTTCAAAGAAGATATACAAATGGCCGGTAATGCACGTAAAAAGATCTTCTGCATTCTTGTTCATTACGATAATGCAGTACTGGCTCAAGGGTAGGTAGAAGACCACTGGGACAAAACAGAAAGCCCAGAATTTAAGAAAAAAGAAAAGACTGTCACCCCAATAGAAAAATGGGCAAACGCTTTGACCTGGTACTTCAAAAAGAGAATATCCAAATAACGAATAAACAGAAAAAAAGACACTCCATTCCATTAATCACCAGAGAAATGCAAACCCAAACCACAATGAGATGTAATTACACACCAACGAAAATGACTGGCAACTTTGCACCTAGAAGAAATGCAGCAATAGGCAACAGAAGGTTTATAGCTACCTACAGCTACTAACCAAAATCTGAAAAAAGAGTCTATCCACCATAAAAGTAGGAAAATAAATGGTGATGTATTACTCGAATTACGGAATAATATGGAATAATACACAGCAATGAGGAAGAGTTAGTGTTTTTTAAACAACACAGATGAAACTCTGAAATATAACATGGCCCAAAAGAAGCAAAACACAAAAGAATTTGGACAGAATAACTTCAGTTACATAAATTTCGAATCTGGCAAAGCATGTCTAAGATATTAGAAGTCAAGATAGTGGTCTCCTTTGTCAAGGGTTGGGGAGGAGACAGTTACAGAGAAGGGGGCCTCTGAGATGCTCTCAATACTTCATGTCTTAATCCGAGCAGTGATTGCGTAGGTATGTTTACTTTGTGAAAATCATTAAGCTGTGTACACATGTACACTTTTCTGTATGAACGTACACATCAGTAAACAAGTTTTTTAAGTCATACACACAAGAGAATATCTGCAATCATCTTAATGCTTTAGGAATTGTATGAATCAAATGTTACAGTCATTTCATACACTACATTAATATGGGTCCAAAAACCAAATAAATGTGAGTCCACAAATAAAAATGCTTATAGAAATAATAAATACACTTAGTGAATACAAAACCATGTTATTAAATTCTAGGAAGAAAGATCTTGGTGCCTGCTACATCTCTGAGCCCAAGGCCGATCACTCTTGGTTAAAAAGATAAATAAGGAAGTGTTCAAGAAACGCTTAAGATTTACCACCAAGCTGAGATTGCTTCTTGGTGTATAATGGAAATAGGATTGAAAAAGAAATTGCTTTCTCAAAATGTAATAACATCCCTTACTATGCATCACTTGAAATCTCCTGGCCAAGCACCAGGGACCTCCCCCACACCGTGGCACGCACTGGCTTATTTGATCTCAAAGTTCCTGTCCAGCCGGCCGTCTGTGACTTGCTGATAGAAGGCCACACATTCAATGAAAGCTACAAGTAGTACTAAACGTGGAAATGGTTTCACAAGGAAAATTGAGTCAAGGCCATTGGTTACAGGATTTATTAAAATGGGTGTGCATCTATTAATACCCATCATGATATCATGACCACCCCCTCCATAGGCGGCAGGTCTAACCTTGCAAGGACGGGCTCCATTCCAAGGGGTTCCCTCTGCTGCCCCACATATGAGTTATCAGCTAAGCTGTCAGTGCTACTTTCAAAGTACATCTGGAACCCAACTGCTTCTCACCATCCTCCAAGTCACCATCATCCCTCACCTAGTGGCTTCCTGTCTCTCCATTCTTACCTTTGTCCTCTGTCAATTTCTTTCAAACTCCAGGTTAGACCTTAGCCTGGCTCTGCTCAAACCCCTCCCATTTCATGCAGAGAAAAAGCAGATATCCTTGTGGTGGCCCATCAGGACCTCCGTGACCTGACAACCCATCACCTCCCTGAAGTCACCTCCTATGGGTCTTGCCCAGCTCACCTTGACCCAGCCACAGGGATCTCATTGATGATCTTCAGTCGTGCACAACACGCTCCCACCTCAGGGCTGTTCCCTCTGCCTGGGACACTGCATTAGCCCTGGCTCTCTCTCTCACCCACTTCAGATCACCTTCTTAATGAATCCTTTTCTGACCCGCTTATGCAAAACTGCCCTCCCCCTCAATACTCCCAACCCCTGGTCCCTGCTTTCTTTCTTGCCTCGTATCCATCACCATCTAACATTCTATGTATTTATCTACTTACCTTATTTAGAGCTTGTTGTTCCAACTCTTTACACCTGGAGACTGCAATAAGCAAATCAGACTCTGGGAATTGAAATTCAAGAGACAGTTTAGATAGGAACTTGAAAAGACACTAAACCCCCTTCTAGCTTTCGAGCGGGAACTGAGCCATTGGGAATGGTCCATTTGGGTAACAAAGCCCCTTTCTTTCATTCTTTTTGGGCTGATAAAGCCAGAAGGATAGTCAAACTGCTGACAGGAAGCTGCTATTTACTCTTCAAACCATGACATTCTGTCCAGTTCCTCCCTTCCAGTTCTGGAGGGCTCCCTGATTTACTGGGGGGAGAAATCCTGCGCTCTGTCCCTCCCTCTGGGTGGGGGAGTACAGTTGTTCATTCAGCAAATGTTTATCAATTACTATTTATGCACCAGACAATGAGCTACATGCCAAGAAGAATCTGGCATCGCCTTTGCCCAAGGGAAGCTCACAGTCCGGAAAGCAGGGGGAGAGAAGTGTGGTTCTGGAAGCACCCCGTTTAAAGCTACAGAGGTGTGACACAACATCCCGCTGGGTCCCCACAGATGTCAAGTTGCTGCCAGGAATTTGTAGGCAAGAATTGTTCAAGTTTGCTATCATTTAGTTTTCATGTATAATTGAGAGCGGTTTGAAACGTGTGCCTATGATGTGACTTTCACTCTCTGATATGTTCCTTAACAGGTAATAAGGTACAAGGAGTTAAACACGAGCCTGGGGATGCCCTTGGGGTGGATGTACCGTCCACAAGGTCATCAGGGTGCAGACTGGAAACGGGTTGAGGACCTCTCCCCTCGGTTTGTACCTGTTGAAATTCACGGGCGGCAATGACAGTGGCAGCTGTTTGCAGCTGGGCACTGGGTCGTGCGGGGCTGGAACAGGCACTTGGACAAAGTTAGCTCGTGTAATCCTCACGACAATAGGCGGCGTAGGCATTGATGTTTTCTTTCCGTCTTGTTGAGATATAATTCAGGTACAACACTGTATACGTTTAAGGTGGACAGTATGAGGACCTGACCTCTGTATAGTGCACATTATCACCACAACAGTTTAGTTACCACCCACCATCTCTCACAGACACAAAAATGTGCTTTCCTTATGGTGAGCACTTTCAGGGTGGACTCTCTCTGCATCTTTTCAATATACCACACAGCAGTGTTGCCCACAGTCCTGGTGGGGCTCCTGACAGCCCAGCTGCAGGCGTTGCAGTCCTACCTGGTGGAAGTGTGTGTCTTCAGACCACCTTCGTCCAATCCCCCAGCCCCGGGTTCCCCTCTGGGAACCACAGATCTGATCTCTTTTTCTATGAGTTTTGGTTTTTGGTTTGTTTGTTCGTTCGTTTGTTTGTTTTTTAGATTCCACATGTAAGTGATATCACACAGTATTTGTCTTTCTCTGTCTGACTTATTTTACTTAGCGAAATGCCCCCGAGGTCCAGCCGTGTTTTCGCACGTGGCAGGATTTCCTTCTCTGTTAGGGCGGAGGTGCAGGCACTGTGTGCCCCCTTTCGGATGCGATCGCTGGCACTGGGGTTCGCGCTAACTCTTCTCTAATTTAGGGTTAGTTCCTTATACTGGAGGCCCACCTGCAATGTCTTCTCCTGGTGGAGTTCCACTGTTACCCTTCTGTTTGCTAAGTAGTCATATTACATCGTTTCGGGTCTAATGGCTGTGAATGAGTAAGGCACGCAGAGCTGTGCTGAACGAGGAGCATGCGCAGGTTCTCCCAAGTCAAAGCCCCTGCGAAAACTAAGAAAAAACTCCGCAGACTCGCACACTACTCCACCCCTGGCTTTGGACTCACCCCGAACCTGGCCAAGGTCTACCTTTTGTAACTTGTCCCCAGACACTAGTCCACCCGCACCCTCCTTCTGCGCCCAAGCTTCTAATGTCTTCCACAACCCTACGTGCAATTGTGTCTCCTTACTCTCGTCCCTGCTGCCAGAATAAATATCCTACTCCCTCTTTTTCACCTGGCGCACCCCCACGGATCCTTTTGTGTGTGTGGATTTCTTTCTTTTCTTTTTAATTTGTTTTTGTTACAGATGTTTCTCCTTTTTCTCCCATTGACACCCTCCTCCCCATCCCCCTGACCCCATCCCCAGCTTTGTTGTCTATGTCCATTGGTCATGCATACATGTATATAAGTTCTGTGGTTTATCTCTTCTCCCCCCAACACCCCCTTCTGTGAGGTTTGTCAGTCTTTACCCCACCTCTATGTCTCTGGGTCAATTTTGTTCATCAGTTTGTTTAGTTCATTATATTCCACAAATAAGTGAGATCATGTGATATTTGTCTTTCTCTGCTTGCTTGTTTCGCTTAACATAATGCTCTCCAGGTCCCTCCATGTTGTCTCAAAGGATAAGAGATCTTTCTTTCGTACAGCTGCATAGTACTCCATTGTGTACATGTACACAGCTTTTTTATCCACACTTGGGCTGTTTCCAGATCTTAGCTATTGTAAATAGTGCTGCTATGAACATGGGGGTACATATATTCTTTCTGATTGGTGTTTCAGGTTTCTTAGGGTATATTCCTAGAAGTGGGATCACTGGGTCAAATGGCAGTACAATTTTTAACTTTTTGAGGTAACACCATAGTGTTTTCCACAGTGGCTGCACCAGTCTGCATTCCCACCAGCAGTGTACTAGAGTCCCCTTTTCTCCACATTCTCGCCAACACTTGTTGTTTGATGATTTGTTGATGGCGGCCATTCTGACAGGTGTGAAGTGATACCTCATAGTTGTTTTAATTTGCATCTCTCTGATGATTAGTGACATTGAGCATTTTTTCATATGTCTCTTGGCCATTTGTATGTCCTGTTTGGAGAGGTGTCTATTTAGGTCCTCTGCCCATTTTTTAATTAGGTTCTTTGTCTTTCTTTTGTTGAGTTGTATGAGCACTCTCTATATTTTGGAAATTAACCCCTTATCTGATGCGTCATTGGCAATTACGGTCTCCCATATAGTGGATTCCCTTTCCGTTTTGATGGTTGTTTCTTTTGCTGTGCAGAAGCTTTTTAGTTTGATGTAGTCCCATGTATTCATTTTTTCCTTTGTTTCTCTTGCCTTAGGTGTTGTATCAGTGAAAATTCTGCTGCATATGATGTCTGAAATTTTGTTGCCTGCATTTTCTTCTAGAATTTTCATGGATTCACAAGTTACATTTAAGTCTTTTATCCATTTTGAGTTTATTCTCGTGTATGGTGTAAGTTGGTGGTCTAGCTTCATTTTTTTGCAAGTAGCTGTCCAATTTTCCCAACACCGTTTATTGAAGAGACTGTCTTGACTCCACTGTATGCTCTTGCCACCTTTGTCAAATATTAATTGAGCATATTGTCTTGGGTCAATTTCTGGTTTCTCTATTCTGTTCCATTGGTCTATCTGCCTGTTCTTGTGCCAGTACCAGGCTGTTTTGATTACAGTGGTTTTGTAGTATAACCTGATATCTGGTAATGTGATCCCTCCTACTTTGTTTTTCTTTTTCAAGATTGCTGTGGTTATTTGGGGTCTTTTTTTGGTTCCATATATACTTTTGGAGTGTTTGTTCTAGTTCTGTGAAATATGTCGTTGGTATTTTGATGGGGATTGCATTGAATCTATAGATTGCTTTGGGTAGTATGGACATTTTAATGATGTTAATTCTTCCAATCCATGAATAAGGAATATGCTTCCACATTTTTATATCTTCCTCTATTTCTTTTTTCAATGACCTGTAGTTTTCTGTGACGAGGTCCTTTACTTCTTTGGTTAAGTTTATTCCTAGGTATCTTAATTTTTTTTGCTGCGATGGTAATTGGGATTGTTTTTTTAGTTTCTCTTTCTGTGATTTCATCATTGATGTATAAGAATGCCGTCAATTTCTTGATAATTTTGTATCCTGCTACTTTGCCAAATTCATATTAAGTCTAGTAGATTTTTGATGGAGTTTTTAGGGTTTTCTATGTATAATATCACGTCATCTGCAAATAATGACAGTTTCACTTTCTCCTTTCCAGTTTGGATCCCCTTTATTTTTTCTTCATGTCTAATTGCTGTGGCTAAGACTTCCAGTACTATGGTAATAAGAGTGGCAAAAGTGGGCATCCCTGTCTTGTTCCTGTTCTTAAGGGGAATGCTTTTAGTTTTTACCCATTGAGTATGATGTTGGCTGTAGGTTTTTCATATATGGTCTTTATTATGTTGAGATATGATCCCTCTATTCCCACATTGCTTAGGGTTTTTATCAGAAATGGGTGCTGGATTTTGTTGAATGCTTTTTCAGCATCTATTGATATGATCATACGGTTTTTATCTTTCATTTTGTTTATGTGGTGTATCACATTTATTGATTTGCTAATATTGTACCATCTTTGCATGCCTGGGATGAAACTCACTTGGTCATGATGAATAATTTTTTTGATGTATTGCTGGATCCGATTTGCTAATATTTTGTCAAGGATTTTGGCATCTGTGTTCATCAGGGATATTGGCCTGTAGTTTTCTTTCTTTGTAATGTCTTTATCCTGTTTTGGAATTAGGATTATGCTGGCCTCATAAAATGTGTTCCGTCTTCTTGGATTTTTTGGAATAGTTTGAGGAGAATGGGTATTAGATCTTCTTTGAATGTTTGGTAAAACTCCCCCATGAAGCCATCTGGGCCTGGGCTTTTGTTTGCTGGGAGTTTCTTAATTACATCTTCAATTTCCTTTGTTGTTATTGGTCTGTTCAAGTTTTCTATCTCTTCCTGGTTCAGTTTTGGGAGGCTGTGTGCTTCTAGAAATTTGTCCATTTCTCCTAGATTGTCCAATTTGTTGGCGTATAACTGTTCATAGTATGTTTCGATGATTCTTTGTATTTCTGTGGTGTCAGTTGTTACTTCTCTTTCATTTCTGATTTTATTTATTTGGTTTCTTTCTTTTTGTTTCTTGGTAAGTCTGGCTAAAGGTCCATCAATCTTGTTTATCTTTTCAAAAAATCAGCTTTTTGCTTCATTGATCTTTTGAGTTGTTTTTTTAGTCTCTATGTTATTTATTTCTGCTCTGACCTTTACTATTTCCTTCCTCCTACTAGCTCTGGGTTTTTCTTTTCGTTGACTTTCTAGTTTTTTTAGTTGTAGGATTAGAAAGTCAATTAGGAATTTTTCTTGTTTCTTGAGGTAGGCCTATAGTGCTATGAACTTCCCTCTCAGGACTGCTTTCACTGTGTCCCATAGATTTTGTGTTGTTGTGTGTTTGTTTTCATTGGTTTCCAGGAAGTTTTTAATTTCTTCCTTGATCTCGTTAGTAACCCATTCATTGTTTAATAACATGCTATTTAGCCTCCAAGTGTTTGAATGTTTTTGTGTGTTTTTATTATAATTGAGTTCTAGTTTCATGCCACTGTGATCTGAGAAGATGCTTGATATGATTTCAATCTTCTTGAATTTGTAGAGACTTGCTTTGTGTCTTAACATATGGTCTATCTTTGAGAATGACCCATGTGCACTTGAGAAGAATGTATATTCTGCAGCTGTGGGGTAAAATGTTCTGTAAATATCAATGAAGTCCAACTGATCTAGTTTGTCTTGTAAGGACTCTATGTCCTTGTTAATTTTTTGTCTAGAAGATCTATCCAGTGGTGTCAGTGGCATGTTAAAGTCACCCACTACGATCGTGTTGCTATTGATCTCTCCCTTGAAGTCCTCCAGAAATTTTTAAATATATTTTGGTGCTCCCGTATTTGGTGCGTATATGTTTACCAGGGTTATATCCTCTTGTTGGATTGATCCTTTTAATATTATGTAGTGCCCTTCTCTGTCTCTTATTATGGCCCTTGTTTTGAAGTCTATCTTGTCAGATATGAGTATTGCTACACCAGCTTTTTTTCCATTTCCATTTGCTTGGAAATTTTTTTTCCATCCCTTCACTTTCATCCTGTGTGAGTCTTTTGTTGTGAGGTGGGTCTATTGTAGACAGCATATGTATGAGTCGTGTTTTCTTATCCAATCAGCTACCCTATGTCTTTTGATTGGAGCATTTAAGCCATTTACATTTAAGGTAATTATTGATAGATAGTTATTAGTTGCCATTTTAATTTTATGCCTGTGTTCCTCTCTCTCTCTCTCTGTTTCTTTTTCTTACAACAGTCCCTTCAGTATTTCTTGCAGTGCTGGTTTAGTGGTGGTAAATTCCTTTAGCTTTTTTTTTAATCTGTGAAGCTCTTTATTTCTCCTTCAATTTTGAATGACAGCCTTGCTGGATAGAGTAGTCTTGGATTCAGACCCTTGCCTTGCATTACTTTGTACACTTCATGCCACTCCCTTCTGTCCTGCATCGTTTCTATTGAGAAATCAGCTGACAGTCTAATGGGAGCTCCCTTGTAGGTAACTTTGTGTCTCTCTCTTGCTTCCTTTAAGATTCTTTCTTTGTCTTTAATGTTTGCCATTTTTATTATGATGTGTCTAGTTGTGGGTCTTCTGGGGTTCATCTTGCTTGGGACTCTCTGTGTTTCCTGGACTTGTGTGAGTTTTTCCTTCACCAGTTTAGGGAAGTTTTATGTCATTATTTCTTCAAACAGGTTCTCTATTCCTTTCTCTGATTCCTCCCCTTCCGGTATCCTTATAATGCAAATGTTATGTTTTGTATTGTCCCACAGCTCCCTTAAACTTTCCTCCTGCTTTTGAATTTTTTTCCATTTGCTGCTCTATTTGGGTGTTTTTCTCTACCTTTTTTTCTAAGTCACTGATTCAGTCTTCAGCTTCTTTTAATTTACTATTGAACCTTTCTAAGGTATTTTTCATAACAGCTATGTCATTCTTTATTTCCTCTTGATTTTTATGTATAGCTTCTACCTCTTTTTCTAAGCTGAAGTAGTTCCCAGTGAGCTCTTCATAATTCTTATTAAGTTGCTTGTAGTGCTCACCAAATTGTTTGAGCACCTTTAAAATCATTGCTTTGAATGCTTTATCTGACAAGTTGCTGTCTTCCATTTCCTGTAGTTCCTTTTCTGATGATTCCTCTTTTTCTTTCCTTTGGGTGTTGTTTCTTTGTCTCCCCATTTTAGCCATCTGGTAGCTCTAGGCCCGATGAGGGATGTTTGGATGTGTAGGCAGCTCACTGTATATCAAATAAGGCTACTGTGCCTCCCAGACTGTTTTGTTGCGTGTTGCCTCTTGCCTGCTGTGGATCCTGGAGGACTGACTACTGGGGGCTGGTATTGGTGTGTCCTGGTAGGTGCTGCTGCTGGATCACATGGGCCCCTCTGGAGCTGTGTTCCCAGCTGGTCGCTGGTGCCACCTGTAGCTGTATAGCTCAGGCCCTTTTGGAGCCACGCTCCCTGCCCGTACCGTGGGCAGCTGTGTTGCACAGGACTCACTGGAGCCCTGGTTCCCTGCCAATCTTGTGAGCAGTTGGGTTGCACAGGCCCCGTTGGGGAGCTGGATCGCACAGTTCCTTCTGGAGACCCAGCTCCACGCCTATCTTGTGGGCAGCTGGGTCACACAGGCCTCTCTGGTGCCCCAGGTCCCATTGCTGGTGGCTGAGGAGTGCTGCTGCCCCATGGGGTTCAGCTCCTGCTCAGCCTCTGTTAAAGTTTTTGGGGATGGGTCTCAGCTGCTGATCTGTGCCTCTGTTGCCTGGGGATGGATGTCTGCTCCCCAGCCTCTGTTGCTGGGGGTGTATCTCGACTCTGATTAGGCTGCTACTGTGGGGGATGATGCTGGGCTCCTGGCCGTTTGCAGCTTCCACAACCAGCACCTTGTCAGCTCCACTACTGTGCACTGGTCTGTGTTGACACAGGGTGTCCACTGGTCTGATGGTGCCAGGTGCACTGGTGGGCTCAGGTCGCTGGGCCCTAGCTACTCCCACTGCCTCCTCCCAGGGAAGACCCGGGATCTTCAAGAATGGTGGGACCTCCCCACTGCGAAGGGAGAAGCGCCCTGAAGGGCCACTTACCGAGGTAGCCGGCTGCTCCCCGTCCACAGCACAGGAACCTGCTGCTCTGGTCTCTGCACTGCACGAATTTGGTCGTCCACCTTCACATCCACTCACACTCTCTCATACTCGCTCACTCTCTCACGCACTCACCCTCCCTCCAGTCCTGCCCGTCACCATCTTCTGTCTCTGTACCCCCACTGATCCTTCACATCCCAGATTACATCTCATTTTCAGGCATGCAATCATTTGACAAAATCATAGTGATCTCCAGGCCCAGGATGCATGGGGATTGAGAATGGTCTCAACCTCTCGCCTCATGCAGGGTACTGTTAGTCACGTCACTGTTATTCTTATGTGAAACCACCCGACATCTAAGTCCCTGCTTCTGCTGTTCCCACAGCCGTGTGTGTGTGTGCGCACGCGTGTAGGTATGTATATGCATGATTGTGTATATATGTGCATCTATAGGTATGTATACACACACATGCATGCAAGGACACACATATACCTTTCACAGCACAGGCTACATTGGACTCTAGTAATGTGTTGGTGAATTTTTCTCTTTCATAAGCCTGTGAGCTCTTTACACTGAGGGATTACAGCTCATTATTCCATGATTATGATAAGATCACTCAGTACTTTCCTTCTAGTAGAAATTCAAACAAACGTTTATGGAATGGACGAATGAATGAATGTCAGTAGAAAAAGGTGCTCTTAGAAGGTGTTCACCTTCATCCCTCCATATAGCAAATGAGAAAACTAAAACCCGGGCAGATTCAACTACTCAGTGTGCCTGCACTGCCTTATACAGGGAGCGGTGTAGGGGGAGCAAAAGGGGGACCGGTTTAAATTTTAAGCACAGTTTCTAGTTTTAGGGACTTTATTTTGCACGTCATAAAAATTTTAAATGGGCAAAATACAGTACATCAAAAGTGATTATAAATTGGGTTTTGAGCCAGATGGACCTGGAATAAAATTCAGGCATGCTTGACCTTGGGCAAGTTATTTTCACCTCGAAGACTACCTATAAAATGGAGCTGCCCACCAGTACCTACCCCAGAAGTGTTGGGAAGATTTAAACACTATAGGGCTTCCTCCTTAGAAAATGTGTAATACATGGAAGCTGTTGTTTTTATCATTATTATTTTGCTATTAATTTAAATGATACCTGGCAAATAGTATTAGCTAAATGTTTAGAGGTTCAAGTCTAACCATAGTTATATATTCAAAGGTCTCCACAATGGTTGCTATCTTAAATCGGTTACAGCAAACCTCTCCAAAGTTATAAAAATCTTGAATGTCTTTTTGTCAGAAATCTCAGATGGAGGACTATTTTTTGCGACAGGATTTATGCACAAGTATTAAAGCATTAGCAGGGGTCCCGAGCACAGGGAAATGAATGCCTTGCAGCGTATGGTGGTGAGTCCAGTATGACAAAGAGAGTGCTTTAAATGTCGTTACTGAACTAGTAGAACCTGCTTTTAATGGCTAGAAGATGTTCATTTCCTGAGGCTTGGTTATTATATGGAACAGTCCTTTTTTCCCTGCATAAAAATGGAAATGGAAAGGTTAGAATACTATGGTTGAGAATGATTTTAAACAATATTTTATGGCATGTGACAGCAACCCTTTTATCTTTTGCATCTTCACTTTTTATTGTCTGGGCTTTTATGAGCTGTGTGCTTGAACTAGCCCCAAATCCTGGGTGCCACACTCAAAATCATATGGTACATCTGTTTCTCTGACTGAGAACGTGGTGGGATTCTGCATATCAAAATCTCCCTCCCACCTCGAAATCAACACACTCACGTTCGGTGGAAGGAAAGGAAAGCATGGCATCCATGCCCTCTCTGGAAAGGGGTAGCCTTGTTCACATGCCCATGGGGCATAGGACAGGGCTTAGCCAGAGCCACAGGAGGAGCCTTGGCATCACACTTACTGTCGAGCTTCTCGTGTGGGCACTCACTTCCAGGAGGACTCGCCAGCGCTGGTGAGCACCTGAGCTTTGGTACTGCCATCGATGTCTCCACAGCACCTGTGTGGCACTTGACCTTGGCTGGCACTCGCTGGCCAAGAGAAAATGCTCTATCATCATTTCAGAAATCAAGCAAAGGTCTTTCAGCCTTTTTCCAAACATAGGACGGATTTTTTAATAAAAGCATTGTTAATTATTTAATTATTGTTAAACTAGTAGAAAGTCAAGTGTTGAAGCAAGAACTAGAGTGGTCAGAGTCCTGCTGTTCTTTGTGGAATTAAATGAACTTCATCTGGCAGACGCAGTGTTCTCTCCCAAAAGGAATTCGTATTTATAAAAACGTGTGCCAAAAGTCAACTGAGAGCCATCAACGGTGCCTTGAGCCTGCATGTTTCAGTGATGTCGTCCAGAATGGACTCAAACCATATCATAATGGCTGATGAAAGGCGAGAAACAAGAAGTTGGGGAATGCAGCCCGGCCGGTGTGGCTCAGTGGTTGAGCATCGACCCATGCACCAAGAGGTTGCAGGTTTGATTCCCAGTCAGGGCACATGTCCAGGTTTTGGGGCCAAATCCCCAGTGGGAGGCATGCAGGAAGCAGCCAATCAATGTTCTCTCTCATCGATGTTTCTATCTCTCTCTTCCTCTCCCTTCCTCTCTCTCTCTAAAATCAATAAAGAAAAAAAAAAGTGTTTTCAAAGTTGGGGAATGCCAATGGAACCATTGAGAACAGTGCAGTTGGCACGTGGGGCGAGCTGAAAGATGAGGTTGGAAATTATACGGGAAAGGTATGTTAGGGTGAAACGATGAAAGGTTTGAAATGTCAAGCTAAAAAGTGAAGAGTCTAGAATTAACATGCAGAACAATAGGGGTATTGAAGTTTTCCAGCGATCAGTTTAGAGTTCACAGGGGCTCCTGCCCCTTCCAACCTTATTTACCCGGGGCCCTCGTGGTCACCTGCAATGAGTGCGAGAAAGTCCTACCCCAGTTTCAAATACTATACCTGACTGGCCAAGCATGTTGCCCAGGGGACACCTGCTGGATGTTTCCCATTCTTCTGTGTTCAAGCCCATCAGCTGGCTGTGGCTACCCTCTCCTCTCTGCTCCATGGATGCTGACGCCATGTGGGACGGGCAGCTCGCATGGCCTACCCTTACTCCTTCCACTGCGAGTTTGTATCAATACCTCTCTTGGGATAAGGGGTCAAAATGTTTGTTTGTTAAGTTTTTGACCATTTGCTCATGGCTTTGCTGCCCAGCTCTTTGTATGTAGTCCTCTTTTTATGTAGGAATGGGGAGAGAGAAGAAAAGATGCATCTGCTGCCATTTTTCAGGTTTTGCTTTGCTTTTTGGTAAAAATAAATGAGTGAACTCCACATCTGGTTTGACCTAGAACAGAATGGAGTAATAAGAAAATACAGGATAGTAAGACAATACACTTTTAAAAATAAATTCAAAAGAAGAAAGAGCTCAGGCCTAGAAGTGACCATGAGAAGGGTGGCCCCGAGGAAAAACACAGGTGTCTGTGAGGGCTTTGGACTTCCTCAAAGTCATCTGTTCTAGTCCAGGTAGGAGCTCCTGAGTCATCACCCTTGGAGATAAGTGGCAGGGTTGATAAGGTCCCCTTGGGATGTCCCAAAATCTCCTGGAAGGACTTCAGACTCAGCTCTAATGACCACTTCTCAGAGAGGAGGCCAGTGCATGAAGACCAACGACATGTGAATAGACAGGAAGAAACAGATGTTGAAGGGATCGGCCTTACTACTTGGGAATGAATTCCACAGGATGAAAATGGCTATGTTGGTAGGGCTGACGTGGGATGGAGTCTCAGCATGGGAATGTAGCCCGGTGACTACCTACTCGTCACCGGAGGAAGTGTATTCCCCTTCAGGGAAACATCTGTCCTAATGTATGAGATGTGTGCTGAGGACCCTCGTCCCTTGTCTAGTCCCGGGCCCTGACAGGAGCAGCCTCCAACCCTCCTTGGCTGTCTGTGACAAAAATCGCCTAGACATGAAGCAAGTCCTTCTCTTTCCCTAGTTTATGAAGCAAATTCCAGAGAAATTTCCAAAACCTGACAACATGAGAGAAACCCTAAGTACCAGGTGAGCTGTGTGAGAGACGTTCCTACTCATCCCCTGGCCCGTGAGACAGAAAGACAACGTCACGGAGGTAGAAGATACAAACCAAACTGAGCTCTGGCCTCCTAGCAAGCCACAACCACTCCAGGGTGGGACAGGCTGTACCCAAAGATGTGATCTGAGAGCTGGTGATGAAGCACATTTGAAGCAAAGCAGCTATGGGGCCGTGGATGTTCTCAGCCGGGAGCCTTACCCCAGACATCTTCCAGGCTGCAGCCAGAGTTGTTCCTGGCAAAATCATTACATTAACAAAGTACCACTGGGTTAGTCCTTGTTCTACCCCCGTCCAAGGCCTCTCCCACTCTCCCCTCAGCGACCTCCCTTTCCTGTTGACTTCAGGAGCCCACTGACTTTTGCCTTGAAGGGATATCAAAGTATAGACTTTGAAAACAGGGATTTTGGGAATTTTTCTTAACTTCCTTGAGCCTAGGTGACATCTATTAAATGGGAAGGACACATAGCTTATCATTGCTACAAAGCTACACAAGATATATCCGTACATGGGGAGACATGAACCCTGTGGACACAATCCACTCCCAGTTTTTCCCTGTTGCCTTGGGCACATCCAGCTGGCACCTCCTCTCACTCTCAGACACATCCCAGTTTGGAGGATACATTCTGTGGTCGCCTGATGCACAAAGTTCCTAACACAAAACCCAGCAAAAATAGGCAACAGGCCATTCCCACCCAATGCGCTGTCAAAATCTTCAGTCACACTGAATGGTAAATGTTTGATAATATTTAAGTATTAGTCCACCAGAAGTCTTAAACTGAAAAGATATGTCTTTTGTGGCAGAATCTCAGTGACCAGTTTGTTTGCTGGGAAGATACTGGGGGAGGAGGGATGCCAGGGCCATGGCACCTCCCATGCATAAGACTGACCCCCAGTGGCCATGCTGAGCTTTGTGAGTATTCTCAAGCCTTAACTGTCACCCCGAACCCCACCCACCACAAAAATGCCAGCATAGATGGCTGGACATCAGCAGAAGGTAAAGGTCTCGGCCTAAAGGTGGTGTCTCCTAGGCAAATACTTTCTCCTCCAGGTGGCTCAGAGCCTTCTCTCCGAACAGGATTGCTGATGCTCTGGACACGCTGGGAGCATCGAGAGCACATGACGCACAACCACCTGAAATCCACCAGGAAGGGCATGTCTAACCGTGGGGACAGGGATGCTTCGAGGTGAGTGACACAGTGAAAAATCCAAGCCTTACAAAGCCAACATAACACATTTTAATTTTTTTCCTTGTTGTTGAATTTATTGGGCTGACACTGGTTAACAAAATTATATAGGTTTCAGGCACACAGTTCCACAACACATCATCGGTATTGTGTGTTCACTGCCCCAAGTCAAGTCTCTGCCCGTTACCATTTATCCCCCTATACCCTCCTTACTCCACAGCTATTAGTTCAATCATCAAACAAATATATGAAAGCCTACTATGTGCCAGCCACGGGGGACATGGTGGTCCCCAGCTGGTCAGCTACATGGCCAGGATCATAAGGACAAGGGAGACAGAACCAAGTGGAACACATGGGGACCCCAGTGAAATTCCCTGACCAGTGGCAGACGCTGCAGCCAGTTTTAAAACTTCTCCACTTAGACTCTACTTTTTCCATTTAGAAAGTAAATGTTTTATTGTTTAAATAACATACTTTCATAATTTAAAAATTGGGAAACATACCTAGATTAAAAGAAGTTATATGCTAATCTCTATCCCACCGGGTCAATACAAGCACTGTTTACTTTGTGGTGTTTTTCCTACCATCATTATCTCTATCCTTGGCTGCCTTTCCTCCTTCCTTTCATACTTGTGAGCCATGGAAGATACAACTGCAAACATTCATTTCTTCTGAATACAAAAGTACTTATATTTATTGTAGAAAAGGTGGGAAGCATTCCAAATTCAAAGGCTAGAATGAAAATCATCCACAATTTGCCAATCACATGTAACTACTAGCGAAGATTTTAAATGCATCCTACCAGACTATTTAAAGCTATAAACACACCATTTTGCTGATGGGGGTTGTTATATTCTAGGAACCAAGAAAATCTTGCCCCTAATTGTTTGGTGACTGATTTATTAAAAAATTATTTTAAAAGCTACTATTTATGAAATTTTGTCCACAAACATGACTTGGAATGTCTGTCTAGCATACCAAAAATGGACGTAAAATTATTCCATCTTCTGAATGGGAATTTTTTGTGTGTATCTTTGTTTTGTGTGTGTAATTGGCAGTCTGTTCATTTCATAACTCTTTGAAGAATGTCCACTATGTGCCAGAAACTATTATAGGTTCTGAGGACAAGAGAAACAAGATAAACAAAGGTCTCCGTTCACTTGGGCAGATTTCTCTACATGCATCGTAGATTATTTCCTTAGAATACATTTCTAGAAGTAGAAACATTACATAAAGGCATCATACAGATTGAATTTATACTCCACAAGTGTGGTGGAAAGTGTCTTTTCTTTCACAGATGATGACTTTCTAACCAGGTTTTGAGCTTGACGGGCAATAATTGGTAGAAGCCAGATGTTCTGATTAAAGTTCTAAGATGCCTGTACTACTTAAAATCTACCAGGAGTAAAGACGAATCTTCTTCTTAATCATAAGGCAATGAAATGGAAGGTGTGGCTAAGCACATCTCCAGAGCCAGACTGACTGTTTTACAAACACTAGGAAGTGCCTCGGTTTCCTCATATGTAGAGTGAGAATAATAACAATATCCACCTCAAAAGGCTGTTGTGATTAGATGAGTAAAAAACACACAAAGAACTTGAACAGTGTCTGGCATGGACTAAGCAATAATTACATGATTTTTTTTTTAAAGTAAATTCTAATTTATATAACCTTCTAGAGCAAAACTATTAGGCAAAGCAAAGTAAATCTAGTTCTCCAGTTTGCAAAGAAGATTTTAACTTGTTGATAGAAAAATTTAAAGGAATATCAAAACTTAGATTTGAACTCTAATGGAGTTTGAGTTTCTATCTCCCTCCCCTGCTTGTAGGTCCTGAGGCAGCATTAAGCCCTCCTTGGTCCCGTGACCAGAGAACATTCTCTCTCCTTGCAGTCTGTACATGACATCTTTCCACTGACACTAAGAAGCACAGAGCTCCGGGAGAGAAATACCTGTGTGAGGCTCTTATTTTGAAGAAATGCTCTAAATTCAATTGTCTAAAGCTCTCTGTGCCGTTTGCTTGCAAGAAAGTGCCCAAACCTGGAGACACTTGCGATTTTGAGTTATAGGACAAACTACCTGCGGAAGGCAGATTTCGACGAGAGCTGTAGCTGACTGCAAATTCTGACATGTGTTCACTGGTGATTAATGGCATCAGGGAAAACAAGCCAGCAGGCACCAATGTTAAGAGAGAAAGCTATTTTAAACATCCCCCATTCTAATTAAATTTTTTCTTATAACACTTGCAGGCTAAAAATAGGTTTGATCTGTCTATTGGGGACCACTTCAAGTTGACAGGAGACGTTTAATTAGATTGCCTCAGGCAGGAATATGATTCTCCAAGGTTTCTGATACTGGCATTAACTCCAGGACTGAAGTTCCACTTACATGTGTATATGGTGGGTGCTAGAGTAGAAGGTGGGGTTTCCTACAAAATCCTGATACCAGAGGAGGGTGGAAGAAAGGCACACTCACACTTGGTCTATTAGGCCCGGGGTATATTTAGCAACCGGTGATCATAAATACATCTAACCCTTTAACACAGAAAGTGTTTCATAGGCTTATGCTCCAATTCAACACAGAATCAACAATAATGTACCTGGCATGAATGGCTGATGGAATAGAAATACTGCATATGCCATGCCCTCAAGGCATCATTTTGACTGAATTAATGTCAACTTAGTCAAATAACTGGTAAATAATTCATGAATCTACTGGTCTTTTGGCAACCTCGACTATTGATGTATCCAAGGAACATACCACTGATGAACCTGGAGAACAACTCCAATATTTTGCTACTCAACACACTCTAACATCTTTGGTATATATCTCTTTGTATTCATTCAGTCACCCATTCATTCTGCCAGTTCTTATTAAGCACCTATTAGGAGAACGCAAATGGTGACTAAGTCAGACAAGGTTCCCATCCTTATAGTGATAAAAATCAAGGAAACTCTCCATAACTGTGTGACTCTCAATTTCTAGAAGTTGCACTGTTGAGTTTGGAGTTTTAGATGCACATGGCCAAGTTGCCTCACCAACAGTCAACCACACACACTCACCATCATTCATTGGTATCTCTGCCAATTTGACAGAACACAGTATCTCAGGGTTATTTATTTTTAATTATTAATTAGATTGAACACTTTGTCAAATATTTGTTGGCTAGTTGAACTTATTTTGAGAGTTATCTGCTATGTCCTTTACTCATTTTTTTTCTTAACATCCTTTTGTATACAACTCTACATATTCTCTACACATTTTTCAGTTGGGCTTTTCCCTCCATGATTAGATTTCCCTCCATGATTTTCTTTTACACATTAAAGAAATAAAACCTGCCCGGCCAGTGTGGCTCAGTGGTTGAGTATCGACCCATGCACCAAGAGGTTGCCAGTTTGATTCCGGTCAGGGTACATGCCTGGGTTTTGGGCCAAATCCCAAGTGGAGGGTATGCAGGAGGCAGCTGATCGATGTCTCTCTCTCTCTCCCTCTCCCTTTCTCTCTCTCTAAAATCAATAAAGAGAAAAGAAAAAAAAATTAAAAAGAAAGAAAGAAAACCTGCTTAGCATCACTAATCATCAGGGAAACACAAATCAAGACCACAATGAGATAACACCCTTAGAATGGCTGTTATCAAAACATAAGAGATACAAATGCTGGCTAGAATGTGGAGAAAAGGGAACCCTGTATATTGTTGGTGAGAATGTAAACTGGTATAGCCACTGTGGAAAACAGTATGGAGGAATTAAAATAGATCTAGGAATTAAAACAGAACTACCAGATGATCCAGCAACCCCATGTCTGGGTATATATCCAAAGGAAATGAAACCATTATCTTGAAGTGACACCTGTACTCCAATGTTCATTGCCGCACTATTCATAATAGCTAAAGTGCGGAAACAATCTAAGTGTTCATCAGTGAATGAATGGATCGAGAAAATATAGTATGTATGTATATGTGTATAGATATATAGATATTATTCAGCCTTAAAAATAAAAGAAGAAGAAGAAGGAAATCCTGTCATTTGCAACAACATGCATTAACCTGGAGGCATTGCGCTAAGTGAAATAAGCCAGACAAAGACAAATACTGCATGGTGTCATTTATATGTGGAATCTTTTTTTTTAAAAAGTCAAATTTGTAGAAACAGAGTTGCAGGGGTGGGGTATGGGAGAAATTAGGGGGGGGGAATACTAAAGGGCACAAACTTTCAGTTATAAGATGAATAAGGCCTGAGGATCTAACATATAACATGGTTACTATCGTAGATAACACTGCAGTGTATAATTGAAATATAATAAAAGTACAATTTAAATATTCTCACACCAAAAAAAAGACAAATATAACATTTTTTAAATAAATTAACCCTTTTGTCACCAAGTAATTCTATAAGGTTTGGTTTCTCATGATTTTCTCTAAGAGATCTTGGCTGCACTGAAGATTTCTAACTCTCACATAATCGTTTTTATATTTGTTTCTGTCTTCAGTAATGTCTAGAGATAGTCACATCTCCAAAATTATGTGTTTTAAATGTTTATCCATCTTCTTTCCTTGTTTAAATCTTTAACTCATCCAGGATTTTGATATGAGATAGAATCTAGTTATATTTTTCCTCCAAATTCAACCAGTTGCCTGAGTTTTCTTCAAACTTGCCAAATGTTTCTACTGGTGTCAGGAGACACAGCCCAAATGGGACCTCATTCCGCAGTCCAAAGCATCAAATGACCGCCAGTGGAATGACCACAAGGCAATAAACAGGTTCCATCAGAAATTATCGAGGAGCGAGCCAAATATTTTCCCTCTGAGAGTATTATTTTTTTTTTAAAAAGTGTATTTTGTCTCAAAGCTATAGCAGGGGGGACAAATACTATTGAAAAAAATCAGAGAAAGATTGGTCCTGATCCGGGGTCAAGAACAAGGAAACTAAAAGGGACACCAATGCTCGATGAAACTGAACAGCTGACTCTTGTGTTTGAAGATCAGGAATAACTTTTCTCATAAAAATACATCAATTTTAATTTATTCAGATGGCAGCTCTCTGTGCCCAGATGGAATGTCCATGACCTTTCCATGGGTTAGAGTTCTGACAGCCTGGCCAAGTTACCAGCTTAGAGGATTGTGCACAGGACGCTATGGCTTCTTCCTTCACTTGGAAGCATCCCTGAGCCTAGAAAATACAGCTCACGGGTGGTTAGTTGTTGTCCTGGTTAGAGGCAGAAGGATGGGCCTGATGTCCAGAGCTTCCTGTTGACAGGTCTTCAGATGCCCATCTCTACGACGGCCCTTCCCTTGTTTATTCTTTGCTCTCAGAAACATGATGGTCCCATGTTTGAGATACATCCAGTTCGCTCCAGATATAGTCTCCCCTGCCTTCTTTCACTCCTCAAATGTTTAATAAGCATTTTCTACATGACAAGACTGTTATACAGTTGGGATACCATGATAGACAAGACAGACAGACCCCTGGCCTCACGGGGCTCACATTCTAGAACAGCAGTTGGCAATCTACAGCCTGTGGGCCAGATCTATCCCCCTGCATATTTCTGTAAGGTCCAAGAGCTAACAATGGTTTTTGTACTATGAAAAATAGTTTAAATCAAAAGGAGAATATTGATTGCTCAGAAACATTATATGGATTTCAAAATGCAGTGTCTACAAATACAGCATTGGAATATAGCCACGTCCATTCATGTACATCGTGTCCAACTGCTCTTTCACACTCGGACAACAGAGCTGCATCATTGTGACAGAGACTGTACGGCCACGAAGCTTAAACGATTTCCTAGTGGGCCCTTCACTGAAAAGGTTTACTGTTTAGAAGGCAGACTAAAGAGGAAAATAAGATGATTACAGACCGAGGGAGACACTCAGGAGGACATCATTGGGGTGGGAGTCAGGGAGGCACCGGCGCCAGGACATCAGGGAAGGCATCACTGGGGAGATGTGATTTGAACTGAGACCCCAAGAAGGACAAACAATTAGATTGTGAAGGGCCGTGAGGAGAAAATCCCAGACAGTAGAAGTAGCAAGTAAAGAGACACTGAGGCAGAAAGAGTCAAAACCAGTATGTGCTGGGCAAGCGGGGATGGGAGGCAGAGGCTCAGGAGAGGAGAGGAGAGGAGAGGAGAGGAGAGGAGAGGAGAGGAGAGGAGAGGAGAGGAGAGGAGAGGAGAGGAGAGTCAGCAGGACCTGATCACTCCGATCACAGGAGAAAGACTGGACACAGAGTAGGCTGACTCCTCCAGAAGCTCCAGAGAGAAACGAAGGCAGCTCAGACCAGAGCAGTGGCATGGAAAAGCAGATACTGGATAGAGTCAAGACATACAGGGGTGGGCAAAAGTAGGTTTATAGTTGTGAGTATGCAAAACAGTTTATTCTTGTATTATTCATTTATTAATTATTGTATTATTTATTATTATTATTAACTTGCTTTTGCCCACCCCTGTACGTTGGATGTGAAGCCCACAAAACTTCGCGCTGGACTGGATGTGGGGAAAGGAAAGAGTCAGGGGTGGGGGCCGGATGTCCCGCTCAAAGTAGGCAGTCGATGGCACCATTGCGAAGATGGGCAGGGCCAGGGAATGGCAGTTTGCATGAGTTGGGGGAGAAAAAGAGACCTTGTCTAAGATGCCCAAGGAAAGATGTCAAAATAGGGGGTGAATCTAAGGGTCTACGATTCAGAGGAAATGTTGGGGATAGAGACAGAAAGTCTGACAAGCCCACCCTCTGAAGCCATGTTTAAAGAGAGACTGGTCCTGAAGATCCTACTCGTGAACTGGCCACTTCCCTGCCCACACCCATGGGGCTTCAGTGGCCACCAGCAGCCAGATGCTCGAGGTATGACCCCACCTCAACCAGAGGAATGTTCTGTGCACATCCATTTGGCCATCTGACAAATATTTATGAGCATCGTTTTAGTCTCTTTATCTCCTCAAGTCACAGATGCAGTCACTGCCCCCCGTCCCCAGGCATGAAGCAGGCTTCCTGGAGGGAGGACGCGTTTTCATTACAAGAGGTCGCCACACCTCATTATACGGGGCTCATGAAAAATGCGGCCTGCTCAACGCGAAGTAGATCCGGGCCTGTGAAAACCTACCTCCTGCTCTCAGGGGGGAGCTCGGCTTGGAAATGCCTGGGCGGTCGGGTAGACAAGAGGGCTCTATGCACTTCTGCGGGCATTTTGACTCATTTGGGTCACTGAAAAACTATCTGCAAGGTCACCTCTCAGGCAACACTGGCACCGGCTCCCATCGCCTTGGCAAGCCCCATCTTGTAAGTATGCAAGCATAAAATTACTCAATTTGTACCCCAGAGATCCCTCTGACCCTCAGGCTGCAGGACCTCCCCGAGTCGGTCTGATAGAGGTGTTCACCAGCTCCCCATGCTGAAGTCCCAGGGCAGACCCCAGGCCCTAAGTAAAGACATCTCAGGGACATGTAAAACCTTCAAGTGACTGTCTTGACAAAATTTAAGGTTCCGTGCACTGCCATGGAAATACCGCAGGCTCAGTCATTTCCGTGGCTGTTGTGAGGACATGTGAGACCACACACACAAAGGGCTGAGCACAGTGCCTGGCAGACAGCAACCCTCACTATATTTATTGCAAACCTCCATGTGCCAGGCACAACCCCCAGTGCACTGAGCCTTCGGAACAGCCTGCTGGGTGGGTGCTGTCCTCCCTCTTTTCAGACCAGCGAAGTGTAGCAAGTCACTCACCCCGACCACTCAGCTGTCAACTGGTGAAGCCAGGATGCCAACCTGTGCGGTCCAGCTCCAGACGCCCAAACTCTTCCCTGCCAAGCTCTGCTCCTGTCTGCACCTGGCTTCGGTGCTGCAGTAGAACTGGGACCTGAGGGCACAGCTGGCACTGCTTCCACCACATAGCAGGTGTCCTTGGAAACTAAGCTGTGGGGATGCGCAGGGAAAGATGCCAGGGATGGGCGGGCCATTCTGTGCAGAGAGGTGGGAAGCAGTCATCCCCAGAGCTGACAGAGCACTGAATGCATCCCAGCCCAGCACGGTCTCAGCAGCCCAGAAGGCCAGTGAGAAAAGGCCTGGATCCCCATTCTCACAATGCATCCTCGGGTGAACCCACTGGGGAAAGAGTTGGGTGGGCTTTGTGGTGTGGCCAGTGTCTGGGGAGAGCCCTACCTGAGCACATTCTGTGGAAATAAGTTGTACCGGATCGGAAGGGCTGTGCCCAGCCCGGCCCTCCTCAGCCCAGCAGAGGCCGGATTAGGAGGGGTCTGTCCTCTCCACGGTAAGTGGCCACTGTGTGCTCTGAAGCTACAGGACCAGCATCATTTAGACAACCGAGCTTGCCTAGCACATCTGGTGTTCCTGGTCTTTTTTCTGGTGGCTTTTCCCTCCTTCCAAGCTGGGCTGTGTCACGGCTGCTCCTTCAGCTCATCCCACTGTGCTCGTCTGTGCGCTTTGGAGAGCTCACAGCGGAGAATGGCAGGAGGCTCTTCTCGTTTTTGTTGAAACACAAGTACATCACCTTTCCCTAAAGTGGAAGAAAGGGGGACAGATGTTGGATTTGCACTTTTCTGACTTTATTTTTCCCTTTTGGTTTCCTTACCAAGAATGAAGGATAATCCATTTAGGTAGCTGTTCTCTCAACTCCAATTTCACCACCACAGGACATACATGAGCACAGCCCGAATAGCTGCTCACCCAGGACACTCAGAGCAGGTGATCCTGGTGCAGGGAAGTGTGTGTGCCAGGCTGGAGGACGGGAGGCTGGATGGGGACAGTGGACATCTCCTGGATCCCACGAGACCTTAAACCAGAGAAAGCCCTAGGCACACCGCTAGCGCGTGCTAAGGGGCTATGCTCCCCCAGCCCGTCCGAGTGCCTAGGCCGGGATTAGCATCCCTCTTGTGAGGGAGGCATGTGTCAGCAATAGCAGTTAAGCCCTGCAACTGTACATACGACTCAGTGAATCTCTACAACAATCTCATGTTGTAGGTCCAAGGATTACTCCTATTACAGGATGAGGAAACGAAGTCACAGAGAGGATGAGTAACTGATCCAAGGCCACACAAGGGTTGAGATCTGAGCCCAAGCAAGCAGGCCGTGATCTTAACAACAAACCACAGCAGGTCAGAGCTCAGAGTCAACTGGTGTGATCCGCCACTGCCCTAGTGGCCAAGCCCTTCCCAGCCTCCCAGCTGTCCAGGTGCAGTCTTCCCATTCCCCCAAAGCCATGTGGCCTCTTGCTTCCAGACCTGCGAGCCTCCTGGCCTTCAGCCTGGTGCACACACCGTCCCCCGTGCCCAGATCACCCCTGCTCCCCATTCAATGCTGAACTTAAACCTCCCTTTCCAATCGGACTTGAGTGTCCCTCTTAGATGAACACACGTCAAACCCAAACCCCCCACTTCTGCACGTAATACGGGCTGGGGATGGCATGTCTGCCCACTTGAAGACTGAACTCCAAGAGAAAAGAGCTGATGTCTTTTCTGGGCATGCAACGCATCTCAGGTTTTAGTGACAGGAAGTTAGGGTGTGTGGAGCTGGCCGCTGTCCTAGGGTACCTCAGGCAGAGGACGCGTGAGGTCCTCTTTCAGCTCCTCCAGGGTACCAGCACTCTCTCACCACAGGGCCTTTGGACATGCTCTGCCCACATCTTCAATACTTTCTAATGCTCTTTCTTCTCTAGTCTCCTGTCCCCAAGACTGGGTCGAGTTGCCTTGCGTGAAGCTCTCATACCCCATGTACTTTTCCTTTGAAGCAGTAGTTCCCAAATTGGAATCCCTGCATCCTGGGGGGTCCCCAAGACCCTTTCAGGGAGTCCACGAGAGCAGAATTATCTTATAAACCACTAATCGTTAAGAAAATAGAGTACACCTGAAACTAAAATAGCGTCATCTGTCCATTAGATCTCAATAAGAAACAACATACAAATCATAGCAGGTGCTCAATAAATATTCAGAAAATGAGTGAACCAAAGCCTGACTGATGGGTCTGAGGGTCCACATGTGCCCGAGACAAGCCCTGTCTCCTCAAGGCAGCTCTAAATGCCACAGGCGGGCAGGGCGGTGGCAAACTCCTCCTGGACGAAGGAGAGGAAGGGAAGGAGCAGCAGTAACTGCTCCCCTGGGGCAGAGTGCGCACGGGCGAAACCTCCAGGCCCAACACGGTGCTATCCACGTGCGACTTCCCACTGGGCTCTGCGTTTGTCCAACCGTTTGCAAATGCACCTGGAACACATTAGAAAGGGATCAGGCAGGTTTGGGAATGTTTGGGTGACAGTGGACATAGGAGGTGGAGCTGGAAACCTGTGGGGAGAGTAGGACTCCCCGACCAGTCACGGCTAAGGCCGACTGCTGCTGCCAGCCCAGGACAGCTCCCTGGGCCTCCCGGGGCCTCTCCCACTCTTGCCCTACCTGTCTGCAGGCCTCTGGCTCCACCTGTAACCCTCAGAGGTCTTTTCAGACTGGCTTTGTAGGGAGACAGCCCTCCCCCCATATCCTCCCACTGCCTCTCCTGACCCAAACCACAAACTCAGCCCAGGCCCTGCTCCGTGAATTATAATGACAGTCATCCTGACCCATAAATGATTCCCACCTATTGAGCCCCCGTGGCCCAGGTGGAGAGCTTTACACCATTCACTCTTTTTTTTTTTTTTTTTTTATCCTCACCCGAGGACACTTTTTCATTTTTTTGTTCAGATAGAGTGGGAGGGAGAAAGAGGAAGAGAGAGAGAGAGAGAAACATCGACGTGAAAGGGACACATCGAGTGGCCGCCACCCGCACGACCAACCAGGGCCAGGGACAAACTGCAACCGAGGTACATGCCCTCAGCGGGAACCGAACCCGGGTCTCTCTGGACCGCAGGCCGACGCTCTAACCGCTGAGCCAAACCGGCTAGGGCTCATTCACTCTTTTATCCTTTGACGAAACCCTCAAATCACGCATTCCTGTTCCCTCGTCACAGGTAAGGAGACTGAGGGGCAGAAGGCAGCCTAACCCGCCCATGGTCATAAAGTTGGAACTCAAACCCAGAACCTTCCAGCACCAAAGTTTGCTTCATGACCTCCACTGCGCACCAATATCCCAGGAGCATAAAGCAATCGTCCAGAAGCTGGTTCTTTCTCTCCTGCACCGAGGCGCTGCAGAGCCGCTGAGAGGGGCCAGAGCAGAGGGAGTTCCTGGGGAGGGACCTGGTCACCTGTGCCAGGCTCCTGTTTACATTCAGCCTCCTCCACCCTCAGCTGTAGCTCCCAAGTCAGTTCTAGTTTTCCAATTAAGTTCCCAAAACGATCCCCCATGAGTGAGCAGGTCGGGAGCAGCTACAATGGACTCAAGGACCCGCTTCCTCAGCCCCACACCCACTCCCCAGACGCAGGCGTACTTGAGAATAGAGAACAGTCCATTTTCTAAGAGCACGTTCCCTCACTTGGACTGTCCCCGAGAAGTCCGGGGTTAATGTTTAATTCCGGGTGCGGAGGCCGGCCCAGCCCACGGGCTCAGCAGAGCAGAGAGAAGGGAGGTGGCGGGGGCTCCCCTGCTCCTGGCTCGGGGCCAGAGGAGGCACAGCCCCTAACCCTGCAGGGACAGCCAGAAAGGGCCACGGTGATAGATCATTTTTCTATATTGGGTTAACTAAGTTATCAGAATTAATTTCACCTCTTTCTTTTCGCTGTTTTTAATGAGCTATTAGATGATTTTAAATCACACAGGTGGTTAGCATTACATTTCTACTTGACAGCTCAGCCCCAGATAGAAGGCATGGTCACACCCGAGACCAGGCCTGGGCACAGTCACCCTGCTGCTTCTTCCTACCCCGAGGGCCACTGGCTCTGTCACCAGCCACACCTTCCTCCCCTTTGAAGCCTGCCCCTTCCTCGCTCCAGAACTCCCCAGGGCCCCCATTACAGGTCACATCAACCTTCAGCTGCTCTCCCTCGCCTCTCAGGCTGCCCTGGTTCATTCAATGGCCCTGTCCTAACCTTAGCTAGTGACCCTGGAGGCCACCGCCAGCCTCCTTTCATCCCTTCGGCCTTCCTGGCACAGCTGTGGGGCCCCAGGTAGAGCATGCCCTCCCCCCGCCCCCACTCCTCCTCGTGGTCATTACCTTCAGAAGTCTGCGCATAATTGTTCTTCCCCTCCTCTTTAATGAGCTCCTGGCTCCCAGGGTGCAGGGAACATGGGCCCAGACTTGCCCTTGACTGGAGCTGGTTGCTGCCCAGCCACACCCACCTCACCTGTGTTCATGCCCAACAGGTATGGGCCCCCTGAGCCCAGGCTCTCACCCTGAGCTGCTTGCCTGTCAGGCACTGACACTAGGGCAGAGCCAAAGCGACAGGGACTGGATGCTCCCTGTCCCTAGGACTTCTCCCAGGAGCTCCTTTACTAGCATTGGTCTCCCTGCCTGCCCTTCCTCCAGGAATCCAGGTTCCGCTTCCTGTGGAAGCCCTCCCCCACCACCCCTGGCTTCCCTTCCATCAGCTCCACGAGTCCACGCTTCTGCTCTTAGGAACTCCAAAAGCACCTTCGAGGGGGGGGGCGGGGTGCAGAAGGAAGCCCCTGTTGTTTGCATCTTGTTAAGGTCTGTGTGAAGACACAGCCCTTCTTTAAGGTTCCCCCAAAGCTGATTCAGGCCACAGATACTCTTCCATGACCTGCCTTTCCCCTTCAATGTTCCATCAGAACCATTTTCCCTTGTCACTGAAATTTTTTTGTGAACCACATTTATTTTTTATATCCTCACCTGAGGACATTTTTCCATTTATCTTCAGATAGAGTGGGAGGGAGGGAGGAAGAAAGAAAGAAAGAGAAAAAGAGAGAGAGAGAGAGAGAGAGAGAGAGAGAGAGAGAGAGAGAGAGAGAGAGAGAAACATCGATATGAGAGAGGCACATCGATTGGTTGCCTCCCGCACAACCCGACCAGGGCCGGGGACCCAACTGAAACCGAGGTACTTACATGCCTTTGACCAGAATCGAACCCGCAACTCTGGCCCGAGGGCCAATGCTCTAACAGCTGAGCCAAACCAGCAAGGGCTGTGAACCACATTTTAAGGGTGGAATTTCATCATCTGGTTGTATCATAACATATTTACTAAGTTCCCTCTTGTTGCAATTTGGGTAATTTCTAATAGCATGCTGCCATAAATAACGCTGCGATGAGCCTGCTGCTACATCCCTCTTTAGACACCTCCCGATTTCCTTAGGATGGATTCCTAGAGGCAGGATCACTGAGGTGGGCTATGGGAGCCGTTTGAGGGCTCATGAACCACCCTGACTGGCATGTGTGTGAGAATACCTGTCTCACCACAGACTCACCGGCATTGAGTAGTATCTCTTTTTAATCATTTGATAATATATTATGATACTTCTTTGTACATTACTTTAACTACTAGAGAGGAATAATCAGCACAGGTTTAGATGATCTGGCTCTGGAAAAAACAAGTGGGAGAAATGTTCCACTGCATTTGACACCAGCTGGAATTAGATATTTGTTTTCAAGAAATGCAGTATGATTACATTTAACCTGCACTTTGTGACTCTAACTTGTGGCTAGTGGGAAATGCAGAGGCTTGAGCAGCCCGGCTTTACGGGGCAGGTAAGCAAAGGGGGAGGTAAATACCAGTGTTTGAGTGGCTCCACGTAACCTGTTCTTAACATGCAACACCATATCCGATCGTGAATCCCGTGTGCGCTAGGATTCCAAGTTCCACAGACAGGGAGCTGAGACTCGGAGAGGGTTTGTAAATGGCCCACTGTGCAGCCAGGATTCAAACCCAGTCTGTTTGCTCCAGACTTGGACATAAAGGTGGACATTAGTCTGAAGTCCAGCTCTCTTATATAGGCTAAAATAGCCCCCACTCAGTCTGTTTATTTTGCTAGATTCTTCAGCAAACTTTTTCCCTTAGGAGAGAAAACCTCATTTAGTAGTCACCTAAATTACCTTCTACTGAAAACAGAAATGAATAATAAATAACCTAACACATTTGCATGTATTGGATCTCTCAAAATGTGTATGTAAGTTAAATGTTAATTTTTTTTTTTAAAAAAAGAGTCCTGGCTGGGTGGCTCAGTTGGTTGGAGCATCACCTCATACACCAAAAGGTTCTATTCCTGGTCAGGGCACATACCTAGGTTTCAGGTTCTATTCCCGGTCAGGGTGTGTACAGGAGGCAACTGATTGATATTTCTTTCTCACATCGATGTTTCTCTCTCTCAGATCAATAAACATGTCCTCAGGTGAGGCAAGGAAGGAAGGAAGGAAGGAGGGAGGGAAGGAAGGAAGGAAGGAAGGAAGGAAGGAAGGAAGGAAGGAAGGAAGGAAGGAAGGAAGGAAGGAAGGAAGAAAAGGAAGTCCAAAAAAGGATTAATATGTGTTAATGAGAAATTCCATTCACAGAGAATTCAAAAAAAAAAAAATCCATATTTTAGAGTTGTATGTGGTTTATGAAACTTCTGGTTGCTATGAGACTGGACAAGATTATTTACAGTATACCAAAATATACAAAACACTGGCTTGTAGAAAATAAAAATCCATTTCCCTGAAATGATTTGGTACCGCAAGCGTGACTTCAGTCGTGTACTTTGAAGTTATGCAGAAGGAGGAAAGGCTGACTGCAGTGCTGGGAAGAGGGACATGTTGGGAGCTATGTAGGAAGAGAGCAAGGAGGGGACCTGAGTGGAGAACGGAACAGGAGCTCGCCGGCACCGACTTCCATACTGTCTACCAACTATTTTGAAAAGTTGGTTAAGAAAGAAGTTGATTATGCCTTTTCTCCTCTTTTCATAAAGTGAGTGCCTCAGACAAGGAACTTAGATATGTTCCTGGCTCGTGTGAGCAGGACTTTTCTTCTGGCCATCAAGCCTGTCTGTCTGTCTGTCTGCCTTTCCTCCTTCCTCCTCTCCTTCAACTTCTCTACTATGAATTACAAATAGAAATATATTATTTTAGTATTAAGCCCAAAATCTTCAACATAATTTGCAAGCTGTTAAAGGAGTGGATGAATAATTGCCCATTTTTATGCAGAAAAACTTCCATTCAAGATTGATGATCAAATAAAGACTGAGACAATTCCCACCAATTCATTAAAGGAACTTCTAAAGACTATACCTTCAAGCACTGAGGAAAATGAATGGAAATCACAGAAGGTCTAAGAGACAGGATGCTGGCAAATATGTTAGAAAATCTAGACTAGCCCTGGCCGTTTTGGCTCAGCGGTTAGAGTGTCGGCCTGTGGTCCAGAGAGACCTGGGTTCAGTTCCCGCTAAGGGCACGTACCTCGGTTGCAGTTTGTCCCCGGCCCTAGTTGGGTCCTGTGGGTGGCAACCAGTGGATATGTCTCTCTCACATCGATGTTTCTCTCTCTCTCTCTCTTCCTCTCTCTCCCTCCCACTCTATCTGAACAAAAAATAGAAAAATGTCCTCGGGTGAGGATAAAAAAAAAAAAAAAAGAAAAGAAAATCTAGACTAACACTGACTATATAAAATAATTACAAAGTCTATTTTAGGTTTTCAAACAACTAATATACTGGCCAAATAAGAGCATATACACAAGCAGGTAGAAAATTATAATTAAAATGATCTGAGAACCTCACATTGTTTAAGAAGAATATCAAGATACTGATTAACATTAGATTTTATAAGCATAAATGTTTAAGTAAACTAGGGTATCAACTTTTTAAAAATTACACAGCAATGTAGCTTCAAAAAAAAAGAAGGAAAATGGGATGAGGGGGAAAAAAATCACCCAAAAAGAACAAGAAAGGCAGATAAACAAAAGAAATAAAAAGTAGGACAAATTCAAAGCTCAAAGTATATCAGTGATCATAATCAATATAATGAACTAAACTTTTCAGTTCAAAGATAAGGATTAGCAGACTAAAAAAATATCCAATCTGGATGTTTAAAAGAAACACTCAAAGCCTAAGGACTCAGAGCAGTTGCATAAAAGGACGGAAAGAGATAAATACCAACAAAAAGGAGATGATGGTAGTCATTTTTAATGCCAAACCCAATAGATGTTAAGGTGTAAAATATATTAGGAACACTATATAATAATAGAAGTTTCTGCCCAGCTGGTGTGGCTCAGTGGTTGAGCGTCCACCCATGCACCAAGAGGTCGCCAGTTCGATTCCCAATCAGGGCACATGCCCAGGTTGTGGGCCTGATCCCCAGTGGGGGGCATGCAGGAGGCAGCCAATTGATGTTCTCTCTCATCAATGTTTCTATCTCTCTCTCCCTCTCCCTTCCTCTCTCTCTAAAATCATTAAAGAATAATAATAATAATAATAAAAGTTTCCGTTTGCCAGAAAGAGATCAAATGAGTAAGATATCCTCAATTTATTTTGCATCTTAAAGCTACTAGGAAAACACATCCATAGAAAGGGAGCAGCATCCTCGAAACCAAGGGGGAACTCACCTATTGGCTAAGCATGTATCACCTCGCTAGGAGCCCCTGATGCCTTTACCACCTGCCTCAAGCAGAAAGGTAACCCCAAGCTCACCATGGCTTCATTTCCCTTGAGTGCTGGCCGAGTAGACTGACTTCCAAACTAGTTTGGCACAGTTCCTCAAGTGCCCCCACTTCATGCCACACAGGTTACCCACCTATCAGTGGCCCCTTGCTTTTCCAGCCCCAGGTCAGAAACCTAAAGGAACACAAATGCTCTGTGTCAAATAAACATCTTTCAATTCTCCCTCTCCCCCAAGCCTCCCTGTGTGAGTCTGACTTAAATGCTTTCTTCATTCATGTATTCAACACTTTTGCATACTTACTTGGTGCTGAGCACTGACCCAGGTACACAGGAAAAACTCCAGAGTGACTCGTGGAGCTAGCCTAGACCATCCTGCTTCTGTGCCCTCCTGGGAGGGCGGTGTGTGGTACTTGTTGCCAGACTGCTGAACAATCCTCCACCTCGGAAACCGAGACATCGCTGAGCCTCAAGTGTGAAGGTAGCCTTCAGAGACCCTTTCCCACAGTTCTCACAAGAGGTGATTACACAGGTCAACCATTATTTTATGTATCCATTTGTATATGTAAAAATGACCTTTAATTCTTGCAAGAGAAATGCATGTTCATCATAGAAAAATTAGAACATAAAGATTAATAAAATTAAAAACTGACTCTGCCACTTAGATAGAATTACTGTGAACACTTTGGTGTGCTGCTACTTAGACTCTTCTCCATACACACACACACACACACACACACACACACACACACACGAATAGTTTTACCCATTCACTTCCATTATGAAATAGAACGTTTAGTCTGAGGACAAAAAGGAGATCAAGACCCTTGGATATCAACAAGTACCCCTTAAAAACCACATGTTCCCAGGATTAACTATCAAGTTGCAAAGTCAACAGGACACTAAAGAGTTAGAGAAATACTTTCAAGTGATTTCCCCAACAGAAAAGAAAATATAGCTCTTTGTATCAGTTATCTATTACTGCATGACAAATGGCTTCACCATCCCCTAGATGACACAAGCTAAAGCATGAAAATGGCATTGTTCGTACCCCCACAGGAGATGTATCTGAACTCTCTGAACACCTCATCAGAATCCCCTCCTCTTTTTTTAAATTGTGGTAAGAACACTTAACATGAAATCCATCCTCTCAACAAATTTTAAATGTACAATCCAGTACATTGTTAAGTATAAGCACAATGTTGATCAGCGGGTCTCTAGAATTTCTTAGTCTCTCATGACTGAAACTTTATACCCATTGAACAGCAACCCCCGGTCTCCCCCTCCCTCCAGTCCCCCCAAAACCACCATTCCATCCTCTGTTTCTATGAGTTTGACTATATGGATTCCTCATGGCTTATTGCACTTGGACCACCAGTGTCATCCATGTTGTCTTCTTTTTAATGTAAGGCTGAATAATATTCCCTTGTATGTATATACCACACTTACTTTATTCATTCATCTGTTGATGAACATTCTAGGTTGGTCCCATATCTTGACTCTTGCAAACAAAGCTGCACTGAACATGGGAGAACAGAGATCTCTTCCTGATCCTGATCGCAATTCTTTGGGCTAGATATACCCAAAAGTGATATTGTCCGATCCTATGGTAATTCTAAGAATTTAGACCACAGGAGTCAGGCTTGAGACTCCACTCCCCTTCCTACCTGCCCGGCAACTGTGCTGCATATACAATGGACAGACAGGTGGGTGGGCGAATCAGGTCCTCTCCCTCTGGATCACGCATTCAGTCTGACAGCAAGATTACCAGGAACACAGATCGGGGCAGCAGAAAGCACAGGTCGGAACATACGTTTCCAGATGGCAGCTTCCGTCACACCCGAGGAGCCTAGGAAAATACAGATTCCCAGGACTCACTCCAAGGGAGGCCCCTAGAATCTGTGCTTGACGAACGTCCTAGCTGATGCTAAGGCTCTGTCAAATTTGGAAAGCTCCTCAGAGGGTGAATTCATGAGTTTCTGACCTGAGATCCCAGAGCCACCCTGATAGCTCGAGTCGTCCTTGGATTCCAGGAGACATCGCAACATCTTCCAACAAGTTTGCATCGTGTTTACTGCAGCTGGAACCAGACTCTGTGACTTCAGGGAGAAAGAACCTTGACTAACGCGGTCCAGACCGTGGGCACGCGAGGGCCGCCGCATCGCAGCTGCCCATTTGCATTTTGTAATCTCTGCTGTTCTTACGCTGCGCCTGCCTCTCGGTGGACTGTTTTCCCACGTTTGGACGTGACATACAAGAACAGGGGTCCAAAGAAAGAGACAGCGGACCTGTGAGTTTCAAATTCTAAACTGGGGGAAAAGTGCTCGAGGTAAGATATGTTTCTGACTTACTCCGACCCCTTGTTGACCACAGATGCTGTACTAGTTAAAGGTCGTGGAGGCCACAGTTTCTCTGTTAAACTCGCATTGAATAGGCGGGGTGCTCGGCTGGAGCTTCCTGGAGAACGTCCCTCGATGTTGGAAAGTCCTGCAGCTTCATGTCATTTCAGATACATGGCTATTGAAATGTGGCTAGCGTGTCCGGCCCACGTGGCTCAGTGGATTGAGCATCGTCCTATGGACCAAGGGGTCAACGTGGCCAGCACAACCGTGGAATGGAAGTTTATTTTATCTTAATTAACTCAAATTTCAATAGTCGTGTGTGGCTGATGTCTCCTGTGTTCAACAGCGCTGTTCTAGATACTTCACAGAATCCGTTATGCAAGGCAAGAAACCCAGCTCAGTGTTACAGATGGGAGAAGTGACAGGCCTGAGGTCACCGAGCGAGACAGGGTCAGAACTCAAACTCATACTCAATCCACGACGTAACTGCTTGCCGCACGCGCGCGCACACACACACACACACATACACACAGCGTGTGTAAAACATTGATGGGGGGAAAAAAACCTGAACATCTCATCTCTGAGACATCGGCTCTGTTTTAGTTACAAAGCCAAAACAAAAAAGGAAAGCCACGAAGCAGGACACACACTATCAATTCTGCCTAACCATGCATGTACGCCGGCCAAAGGGCTGGCTCTCTCCTCCAGCCATCCTGGCTCAGCACGGCCTTGTGGTCGAGTGTGTTTTATTGCAGGCCCCAAACTGCAGATATCTCAGCCTCCAAGAACAAAAGTGATTGCGGGGTGAAGAGGGAAGGGGGCCAGGGGTCTGTCCCTCTGGTCTCCCAGGGTGGACACCACGTCTGACGGGCCCATCCAGGCCGTTCAGATCCCGCGCGGATGCGCGGCCCCACGGGGCCCTGGGAAGCGTCCCCAGCTGCCTCCTGCTCGCCGCCCCCTGGAGAACTCCATCTCTAACAGTTACGGTCAGCCATTTAAATCACATTACGCTGTAAGAGGATATACAAATTGTCGGCCCTAATGAAATTTAGGAGGAAGCAGTGGGAGAGGTGAAAACACTTAGAACTGGTTTCTTGGTTTTCGAGACCCGAATTCAAGTGGTTTCAGCCGCTCGATGGGAACGTGCTTGGACTGCGGTTTTTCTGCCAGCAGAGGAGGCTCGCGGAGAATCCACGGTCGTCTTCCTCCCTGGTTTGCCCTTGACTGCACCGCGCAGCTGACCTCGACGGAGCTCCTGGAGGCCGGAGAGGATCTTACTCATTACTCCACCTCGCGAAAGGCCTGGCGCTCAGATGCGTTTGGGAAATGTGGGAGGAAGGAACAAAAGCTGGCAGCCCTGTGCGCAGCCTGAATCATGAGAGTCAGAGGGGCCCTGGGAAAGGAAATCCATCTCGGAGATGCCAGAAATCCCTCCGTAAAGACTGGTGGGGGCAGGGAGGGGCAGCAAGAATTGCCCCCGTTCAGTCCCTTCCTCCAGAAAACATTTACTCGCGAGACAATGTGCTGAACACCCTCGTGGATTAACTAATGAATTATCTGCCCCACGTAATTGGTCAGGCCCCTCTCTCCAGGGCAGAGGGTCCCGGCAGACATGAAGGCTGTGGATTAGGATAATAATATAATAGCTTCCATTTCTTGAGGGGTTGCTGTGTTCTTACACTGCACACTTTCCTGTGTAATCCTCACCAAACCCCAGCACAGTGGACAGACAGGGTCTGTGCCTTTTATTGATGAGGGAATGGAAGCTCAGGAGGGTCAAGAAACGTGCCCACGATTGTGCTGGTGTTTCTGATTCCCAAGCTCATACTCTTTTTGTTCCCCAGCCCCCAGCCCCCTGCTGGATGGGAAACCTGGACAGGAAGTGGTGGGTGAGGGGGTGTGTACAGGACAGGCCAGAGAGGAGTTTTCCCTACATCACCATAAGGCTGGCCCAAAGCAGCATAGGCCGGGTTTTATGTGCCTTCCTTTTATTCTCAAATATCAGGGCTTGAGGTCCCAGTCTCCACCTCAATACAGCATCAGTTTCTTGGGACACGACATTGCTGGACAGGAAATCAAACTCATTCATGTGACCCTGCCCAAACCACTTGTGCATGTTTGTCCAGGAACGAGGCCCAGAGAAGGGAAGGGATTTTCCTAGTCACACAACAAAGTGGTGGCCAAAGTAGGGCCAGACTCCAGACAGAGAAAGTTCTATTGGGCTGGTCCAAAGTCCAGGTCCAGGCTTCTCCCAGCCCGGGTTCACGCGCGGAAGCAAACCTTGCCTGACACTCACCGGGGATCTCCAATGGCACGAGTTTGAGAACTGAGAGGACGAGCTCTGAGGTGGCCTCAACTTGAAAACTAGGACAAGTGACTCCAGAAATGGAATGTTAGGTTTCTACTGTTTCCAGCCTTCCATTTTTCTCTTCCCAGAAACTCTGGGATGCTATCACCTAGTAGATGAAAACAAGGGTTCTCTAACCAGACACTTGGCTTTGCTCCTTACCAGCTCTATAGTTGGAGGAAGGATGTTTGATTTTCTGGAGCTCATCTTCCTTCTGTAAGATGGAAAGAGTAACCCTTCTTTATGTTGGATGCCATCAGATGAAACAAAATAACATAATTACAAATACCTAAGAAATAAAAACCCCACTACATGAAGGTGCTTGGTGAATGGGAGCAGTTGCTAACAAATCTACGTTGTGAGTTGCAGAGTTCTTGTTATTTCCGCTTTCTAGACAAGGAAACTGAGTCCCAAAGGAAGCTTGATGGATTTCTCGAAAGGCACAGCTTGCAAAGGAAGCAAAGTGGGGTGATGGGTGTGCCTAGAATTCAGAAGCCCAAGGCTGCTCTTCTCAGCCTCAAAAACGTACTTGCTCTGCAAAGAGGTGAGTCCCCACCCTGCTGGTGTCATAGGTCTCTCCTAAGACTTGGGAAAGCGCTCTGTAGGGTTTCCCAGGGACAGGGGAGGACTTGGCATGTCGGCGCTGAGGCTAAGCCCATCCTGTGACTCCCCACCCTCTTTTTCCTTAGCCTGAACCTGATCAAGAACGTTCGGGAGCCCCCTCCCAGTGCCTCCAAGGGAGTGCCCTGCAATTTGCTGAACAAGGAGGCTCATGAGTCATTGACAGCTGGTGATGGAAATGTGGCTTCTCCCAGGCCAGCAAGCACCACCACCGCCACCATCATCTCCACTGCTGCTTGAGTGCCTACTCAGTGCCAGGCCCTTGACTTGCATGGTTAGCAGTCCTCACCATCACCTACAACATTATCAGGTCCTTGTGATACACAGGAGAGTACTGAATGAGCACAGAGAGGTACATAACTGGCCAAAAGACACATAGCTAAGAAGAGCAAAGCTTAGAGCCAGGTTCTCTGGACTCCAAATTCTTTGTCCTACCCTCTGTGCCATGCTGATGGTGGGTTTAGGAGTGGGAGTAGGGTTTCCTCCTGCAGGTGCTGCCACCGGAGAGAGGAGTGCAGTGCCACTCAGACCTGTGGGAGCCTGGCCCACAGGAGAGACTATCTGCAAAGAGGCTGCAGCGACTTCTCCCATCCTGTACAGATCCCCTTTGCAATGAGACAGCAATTTCTCTCATTGAGAGGTGGAGTCTACCTTTCCACCTCTTTGACTCTAGGCTGTCCTTGGGCTTGCTTTGACCAATAGAATGTAGTGGAAGTGATATCGTGAAAATTCTGACTTCAAGCCTCAGGAGGCCTTGAAGCTTCTTCCAGTCTCACCTTCATGGACAGCGGTGTCCTGGAAGATAAGAGACCTCATCAAGAGAAAGGCCCAGCCAACAGCCAGAATCAACCATTGACTTTTGATCATCCAGCCCCTGGCCTATCTACCAGGTCCCAAGTAATAGCATCAGAAGAAACCTACCCCCACCCTAACTCAGCCCAAACTTTGACCCATAGGATCATGAGCAATTACAAAAGTTATTGTTTCAAGCCTCTTAGTTTTTTGTATGAGCATGGTGTGTTATTCAGCAGTAGACAACCGATAAAGTAAAGGACCTAATTTCTCCTAGCCTCGGTTTCCTCATCTGTAAAATAGGAATAATGCTCACATCCTTGTTGATAAGATTGTTATGAGGAATAAATGAGATGAAGCCTGAGTCCTGGAGCAGTGGGTCTGGCATCAGGTTCACCGTCGACAGCTCTGGTTAGGGCCTCTCTGGCAAGTGACATGAGGTGAGCCCTGCACTGGTTAGGAGCAGCGTGTATCGAGAGAAGCCCTGGGACAAGATTGGAGGTAGAATTTAGAGCCAGTCCTGCTGGTAGAGCAGAGGTGGGCATCTGGTTAGAACTGTCTCAGTGGCAGGGACCTTAAGCTGTCCTGAGTTAGACAGGCAACACCAAAATGTCTCCAAGATCATGGAGGCCTTCAGGGTTTAGGAACTAAGGAACTGAGGAAGCAAATGTCTCTACCAGGTCATTAAAGGTCAGTCCTGAACATGTCCTGCTGAATACCTTCCCATGGCTCCCCATCCCCCTAAGGAGGAGATTAGGCCCTTTTGACTGCAGTCTGGACTGCAGTGCGCCCCACCTCATCCCCTACTATTCACCTTCACATTCCAGCAGACCTCTAGATTCATGGTTCCTGGGGATGGACCACATCCTCTCCTACCTCTGGGCCTTTGCACAAACTGTGCCCTCTTTCTTAAATGCTATTATCCACCCCTCTCCCACTTAACCTGGATAACCTCTACTTGTCTTTAAAGGCTCAGCTAAAACACCACTTGCTCTGGGGAGCATCCTTGATTCCCCAAGTGTGGATTTGGCTGTCCTCCCCAGGACCCCCAGGGCACCCCTTACTTCCCCAGTGCTCCATCAGGGTGACTACTGGTTACTGCAGAAGGGCAGGGGTCCAGTCTGCTTTGCTCACCTCTGTAACCCCAACACTTACATCAGTGCTTAGAATATAGCAAGTGTTCATTAAATACCTTTCCTACCGTCTAAATGATAAACCAATAAATGAGTTGGAGGGGTCCTTAGAGAAAAAGAAACAACAAAAAGAAAATCAGAGGCTCAGAGGGGGAATAGACTTACAAGGGACCTTCCAACCTGTTCCTCTGCTGCTGAGGCGACCGCCCACTGTGTGTGGACACTCCGCGACGGCCCTGGCCTGACGACGGGAGCACAGCAAGTGGACTGAAGTGCCAGGAGAGGCAGCATGTTGGGTAGAAGAACTAAGTGCTGCATCAAACTCCACAATATCAGGGGCTTACCCCAGTGGAACTTCCTAAGTTCGTCATAAAACAGTCAAAGGAGGGAGTTTCTGGTCAGCTCATGGCTTACTCCATGTGGTGGGTCAAGGACTCATATGTTTCTTCCACGTCGTGGCTCCATCAACCCCTAACACTTCAGAGTCCTCTGCTCCCAACTGGTGAAAGGCAAAGATGTGACAAAGAACTCACCCAGCTCCTCAAAAACCCAGCTCCACAACTGGCATCACTTCCGGTCACCTTCCATCTATAGAAACTAGTCATGGGGCCGTACCTGGCTGCAAGGGAGCCTGGGAAATGCAGTCTTTGGTTAGGCATTCATCTTTTAATAGTAATTCCACATTGATAAAGGGAGATCCTGAATTCTGGGTGGATAAATGGGCTCTTGGGTCAGGCTTATGCTCTCCAGACTATAATATGAAGATACCACTGTTACCTCAGAAGATTCTTGAAAGCTTATTTAAATGGGTGAAAGATGAAATCCTTAGCGAGTACCAGATGCAGAATAAATGCTTGTCAGATATTGCCTTCTTACCCCACTTGTTTTTAACTAGTAGAAATGAGATTTGTCTGGAGGTGCTGGTCAGAGGACAGCTACATCTTCTCCTGCTTCTATTCATCTCTGCTTTTCACGCCTTCCCCTTTTCCCCTTTCTACCCTGTTCTGTTTTCCCTCCCTTTCCCTTTCCCGCTTCTGTGGTATCTTTATATGTCAGGACTTCCTTGGTCGCCTCCATGAGCACCTCCTTTCCCATCCCCATCACCAGGCTGTAAAGTGGACTAACTGCTACTCAGGGCCAGCCCCTCATTAAAGAGAGGGGCAGTGCCAGCTCTCTCAATGGGACAAGTCACCAAGGAGCACTCCGTCCCCTCCGCAGCCACAGAAGGCAAGCCAGACAGTTCTTGACCTCAACAGAACACAGCCCCACAAAACCTGCCGGAGGGAGGGAGTTCCCTACCAGGGCTCCCCAGCATGCCCAGAGGAGAGCAACAGGTGTTACACGAACAGGAGCCAACACATTCCAACAAACTCCAAGTTAACCAGCAGCCTCGTCTCCTGCTGCTCTTTGGCGCTTTGATTTTAGAGCTGCTGATATGCTAATGGACAGCACACATCTCTCAGCGGGGCAACGAGCCACCCTTCTCCATTTCCCAAACTTGTTTGGCAGTGACGCTTTCTATTGAGCATCTCCTCGGGTGTGTGAGTGATGGGATGCCTTTACAAACTCAACAACAAAGATCAGAGAGCGGAGCGCATATTCATCTAGCTATGTGGAAACAGGCTAACTAGCACATTTTAGCTCAGAGTTTATTATATTTGTTTTTAATGCTAATTCCCCCTCTTAAATTGCTACTATTGTTAGGCTTCGAGGTGGTCTTTCAGGTTATATCAGATTCCAGAACGGTGGTGGAGCTGATGGAAATGGATGTTTTTTATTCGCTCATTAAATATTTATCAAGCTCCTGTGATAGTGCCATTTTTTTTACATCAACAGACTAATCTTCTTTGTTTTAACCTCATTGGCTACTTATGAATGCAGATCAATTTAATTTAGATCAATGGTCTTGAACCAGGGTGATTCTGCCCCTCAGGGGACATTCAGCGATGTCTGGAGACCTATTTTGTTGTCATAGATGGGAGGGTGCTATTGGTATCTCGTGGATAAGCCTGGGCGATTGCTAAATATTCTGTAATGCACATGACAGCCCCTCACAACATGAATTATCTAGCCCAAAATGTCAATAGTGGTGAGGTTGAAAAATTCTTAGAGGAAAAACACTTTTAAAAGCATACACAAGTGCATGAGCCTGCAGGGGTTAGCAAAGTGACATCAATGGCTCACTAATTGGACATACTCAGCCCTGTCTCAAAGGGTCAACGGCTGCCTGGACTCAGCTGATTGTTGCTACAGGGGACCCATGATGCCATCCATCCGTTTTCAAGCCAAAATCCAAACTTGAAAGTGAAAATACTGATCTTTTAAATGCTGGTAACTAATCTGAGTATTTTTAATACTTTGCCAAACAAAACACATCTAGAATCGTGATGTAGACAGGACACAAGTCTGCAACCTCCCGGACACTCAGGTGCCTTCCTGGCATTGAGCTAACCACTGTAGGGTTTGTTAACACTGGCCCACACTTCCTGGGTTTAGCCTTCAGATTGATTCTATCCTTCCTACTAACATTTAATATGGACCAGAATCTCCTCTAAGCACTCAAAACATGTTAACTCTTTTTATCTTTACAACAACCCAAAAGGTAGGAATAATATTCTCTCCTATTTTAAAGACAAATGCTCAGAGAGGCTACACAACTATCCCAAGGTGACACAGCAATTGGCAGCACCAGCCAGGATTTGACTCCAGGTGGTCTGGCTCCAGAGCCTGTGTTATTAATTGCTAAGCCAGCCCGCCCAGCGGAAAATGCTGCATCTCCATATTCTACACGGGGAAACTTGCAAGGCCCTTCCCTGGCTTATTAGCCAACCTAGGCAAGTCACAGTGCACCACTGTGGTTAGCTTGTATTCCCCAAGTGCTCGGACCTCAGTCCCTCCACCTAAGGCTGTGGTTCTCAACTGGGGGTGATTCTGCTTCCTGGGGCACATTCTGCTGTCTGGAGACATTTCTGGTTGTCACAAATGGGGGTTACTACTGGCATCTAGTGGGTAGAGACTAGAGATGCTGCTAAAAATCACACAGTGCAAACCCCCACAGCGAAGAATTGCCCAGCCCAAAATGCCAATAGGGCTGAGGTTAGGAAACTCACCTAAACACCCGGCTGGCAACCGTCGCAACATGTATAAAACCACCAGCAGAATATTTCAGGTGGTTCTGTCTATCTAGAACATTATTTTATTTCTCTCCTCAAATCATTTTCTTCTCTCGCCCTTGAATTTCATCGTAATCCCATGTCGCTGGGCTAAATGCCTACACGGAATAATAATCTCCTAATACAACTCTTGCAGCAGCAGAACAAACAAGAAATGGAAAGATTGGCAACAGCCAAAAGGAAAATGAGCATTAAAATGCAAAGTAAATCCTAGAGATTCGACCATAATTATCAACTACATGCCTGAAATGTGAATGTCCTCTTCTGGATGCCCTAAACCATAATTGTGCTCTGTGCCCACATGCATCAGGCTCCGATTTCCATGAACACCATCTCTGCTAAACACACACGACTGCGCCGATTTCATTAAATGATTTTAATAGAAAAGTACAAGATATGAACAAAAATAAATAATCTTTATCTCATTTCTAGCCCAGCAAATTGTACACTGCATATTAAAACTGGTCTAAGATGCTCTTTTCCTCATTCCTTCTTGGCTTTTGAAATACTGAGACAGCATTTTAATTAAATCTTCTCGATTCAAATTGATACATTTTTGTTTTTTAAAAAAAAAAATCATACCAAGCTTTCATCAGTCCACATCCATTTTTTTAAAGTTGGCTAACAAGATGATGTTTCGCTACAATAAAATAGCATCCGATCGTCAGAGTTCAGTGTCCAGTTTGTACGAACAAGTAAATGAGAAGATCCCTTGACTAAGCTGTAATGCCTACCATGCTAAGGTTCCCTGTTTTAAAAACTCATTTTATCATCTTACTTTCAAAACATGGCATCTGTTTTTCACCATTCCATGGAGAGATGGAAAACTAAAAAACACTTTCTAAAAAAATAATAATAAATATTTTTAAAGTACCCTTGACAGTGATAAAGCAGTATTTTAGACCTACGCCTTGGTGCGTATTTGCATTACATACATGCTTCAAGTTATAAGTACCTTTTCTATCTGTCGCTCTCAACTTATATCTGAACCACTGAGCCTTTGGGGACTGTCTTTGCTAATGATCTCTTGGAGTCGGCCAGTCCCGGTCTCCCATTTGGAGTATTTCTCCTGCTAGAGTGTCATATTTGATCATTCCAGTGGCTCGCATAATGTTCTGCAAAAACAAAGTGAAACTTGGTATCGGCAAAATCGTCTGAGCAAAGGGTTTGGGTAGGCTACTAAAGCACATACAGTCAGGAGGTCAGTAGCTGAACAGATAAACTAAACTAAAACTTACAATAGTCTTCCTTCTGCTTGAGTCCATAATCACTATTTTGAACACGGCTCTGCTTGCCACTGCCTATATATAAATTTTTTGTTAATTTCCCTGTATTGGGAAGATCTTGAATGCATTCCAGGATGCGAAGAAAAAAATATGCTGACACTCCTAAATCAAGTATATGTTTTTGCAATAAAGAACACTGGTCAATATACAACTGAGGAAAAACTGAAACAGATGTGAGTCCTAGAACCACAAGCGTTTGAATTTGCCCAGAAATGCTATTTTAAACACTCTATATGTTGGTCTACTGTTTTTTGTGGAATAATGCATTCTTGGCATCCTTCAAAGGTTTCAATATGTTACAAGGTTATCCAGAAAGAAAAAAAGAAAAAAAAAAAAAAGCAAAGGGCTAACGTATCAATCTGGGCAGCGCTGGCCAGATCTCGGTGTCCACTTTCGGAAAGCACGAGAACCCGTATTAATTGCACTTAACACAACGAGCCTTTCGTTTCCATTCTCTACAGATTGAGGCTTGCTTTTCCCGAAATGACTTTCAAAGGGGAAGAGAGACACTCAGTCCACAGTAACTTCAAACAGAGAGGTGCAACAGTTGCAGCGGTAAACACAAATACACTCTTTTGGACTAAAGCTCTGGTCATGGATAGAAACATGTGCCTTTTCAGTTCTTCTCCGAGATGTTACAACAGCAACGCGGTCGCTCTAAAACAATTAAGTTACATGCATAATGCTAAAAGAATGTGAGCAATCCTATAACCAGCTTTGAGCCATCTGCTTGATTTCTTTTTTTGAGGAACATATATAGGAAGAGAGAATTCCCCTTTTGTTCCGTTACATATAGAAATCGTTTGAAGCTTCCAAATAGTTTGGTTTTGGGTAAAAATTCTCCGCTCTTCTGTTATTCTGACATGGAGTCACACTAAACTCTCCCTCATGGTTTCTCAAAAAAATCTCCACATGAATTATCTGAACGACAATTGAAACCACTTACCAATATACAAGTAACGTTTTATTTTATATTCTATCTTCCATTTGGCATAAGCCTTTTGATGTTTGTTTTTTAAACCAGTGAAATATACAAATCACGCAAGAAAGAAATATGTACATTAAAAGTACAGAATAAAGGCCATAGAAGATATACATAATATCTGAATGACAAGTAGAATATTTTACATTAAATAGTTTCTTTTAAAAACTAGGATTGTTAAACTCAACTCTCTTCATAAACATGAATCACTAAAAAGGAACAAAATCTGATTTAGCAAATAAAAACTTACTTCATGGTTTTTGTATAATAAAAACCAAAAAAGTGACATTTTAAACTAATTAGTGCTTTTTAATTTCAAGATCTTTGCTTGCAATTCACTGCAACTGAGGGGAAGTGAATATCCTTGTGCAATAAATTAAGAGCCACAGACGGCTGAGGTGGTGTGGAGACCACGGAGCCGACGAAGATCGCAGGAGATGGGTGTCTTTCCAAACTTCTGAAACCATGTCCATCTGAGATAAGAACACGTTTGATGGCACGTTTCGGAAAGAGGTGTCCTGTTTAAAAACAAATTTTTTAACTAGCTGTATATGTCATGAACTGGATTTTCCTTAGGGACTCAAATAAGTACCACGAGATCTACCAGGAACCCGGTTTCCACTCTGCAGAATGAACCAAGGAAAGAGAAATGCTGACCATGCTTCCGAGTTTTGAATCTCTCTTCATTTCCAAGTCTATGACGAAAAGGTAATGCCCTCAGGGAAAGGTACAGAAATGGAGGTTGGAGAAAAGGGGGTGGGGCGGGGAAGATAAAATAAATCTTCACACCGACATGCCTATCAGGGAGGAAGGCCTTCCAGATTCCTCAAAAATGAGGCTGTTTTGTGATGCTCAAGGTACATCACATCAGGGCCACAGCCCAGGCCACAGCCCAAGCTCAACTCGAAAACCCTTTGGAAAAATCCCAATGGATCGCTATGAAGGACAACTCTCTAGACAGAGAAATAACCCCAGAGTAAAGTGTAATTCCAAATCACTGGCTGCACTGAGATATAATAATATTTATATTTATATATATATGTATATGTATATATATATATATATATGTTATGTACAAAGACTTTGAGATATCAGGCACCATTAAACCACATTCCCCTCCCCCCCTTATAAATGTAACTGTTCAAGTACACTAGGAACAGTTTTAGGGTTCACCTGCAGTATAATAGGAAAAGCATGGAGTGGAGAGTCTAAACACAGGATCATAACAGTGAAGCTGCAACACCTCTGTGAACTCCATTGGCCAAGTAATGTCATTAAAATATATAAAACTAGGGCTCCTCAGAATAAAGGTTTTAGGAAAAAAAATACCTAAGTAGTGAACTGTTTTCCAAATGGGGCTTCTAATGGTTCACCTCCTGTCCTGCAATCAAAGGGGACCCAGTGGAGCTGCTGTTTGGCAACGTGGCCAGCCTGGCCTCCTCGGAGGGGCAAGGAGGACTCTGACAGGGCTTGGGGTCAAGTGGGAGTGGGGTTTGACTCTTTCCTTCAAATAGGTTTTCTGCTCTGGCGCAGAGCTGAACTGCATGCAATTACCTTGTTGTTTGGGCGGAGGGTCTGTGAATGGAATCCATTTATTATTTTGATTATTATCATTTATTAACCAAGTCTCCCTAAGAAAATTACAGTATATTTTCCTTTATATCCAAGCCAACCTCCCCCACCCCTCTCCAAACAAAAAGTCTACAGCCCAGAGTCTTTGGGGGATGCTTTCCCAACTGGATAATCTAATTCCTATAACCGATTCCAATCATTGTCTTCATATGGGAGTTTTTTAGGTTTTTTAATTTCTGAGGCTTTCCTCCTTGCTCCCCAAGTTTCAGTAGCTGTTGGAATAGGACCATCTGCACATGGAATGTTTGAGAAGCATGAGACACATGATATACTTTTTTTTCTTTCAGGGATATGAGACTCTCGCTCTTATATTTTAAATTACCATTTTGAAAATGTTTCAGGCTGGGAAAGAGAGTCTCATGTTTTGTTTGTTTGTTTCTCAAGACTTTCACCAGAGCATTTACAATTCATTGTGGTCACAGAGGCTGAACTGAGCATAGATTTGCACCACCCTCTTCCAGCTGGATGCTACCTGTCCTGTGTGACCCCACGGCTGAGAAAAAGAAAACGTATTTCCTTTACCTTCTAGATGTGCACACACTAAGTCAGGGTATGTATTATTTCCCCCTCATCCTATACCATCCGAAGAAGTCTTGTCTTACCTTTTCAAAGATCCACAAAATAAATATTTTCTTGGTTCCCACCCCCCATTATTGCCAAATAATAATTATAATATTAATAATAAACCACAGCGTTCTTAGATGGGAACAGAAAAATAATGGTTCCGGTTGCCATTCTTGGGGGGAAATAAAACAATATTAAAAAAAAAAAAAAAAACAGAATCACTGTACTTTCTATAAATAAGTGGGTCCTGGGAACGGGGCTGGGTGACAGGCGGGCGGCGGGGCGCCCACTATTTGCACACGAACTGGTCCACGATCTCCGTGCACTTCTTGCACTTGACGTAGCAGCACCAGTGGAACTTGCAGTGGCAGCGCTCCGTCTGCACGGTCTTGAACTGGTCGTAGCCGCGGCCGCAGCACATGAGCTCGCAGCCGTCCATGCCCTCGGAGGTCTTGTTGCACAGGCGGCCCTGCGTGCCCAGCGAGCCCGTGCTCTCGTTGCGCACGCAGTAGTCGGGGCTGGGGTCGATGTAGACCAGGTCCTGCGTGGTGGGCGAGTTGAAGCGGCTGTTGACCTGCACCAGCTTGCCTCGGCCGTTGAGCCGCATGGCCGCAGCACTGTCGTACTTCTCCTTCAGGGCGTCGCCCACCTTTCGGAAGTCAGCCAGCTGCAGCCAGCACGTCTTGAGGCTGCAGGAGCCGGACACCCCGTGGCACTTGCAGGCCACGTCGGCCAGGTTGTACACTGTCTGTGGGGAGATGACAGTCCGTTTACAAACGCGTGGAGGAGCCCAGACTCAGGGGGGCCTGTGTTAACAAAGCGGCCTCCACCTTCTAGATGGAGCCCTGGTCGCCAGTTCCACTAGGGGCTGGGCTATTTCCACCTCATTCTCCACTACCGGAAGTCTGTGTTCCTTCCTCTAAAATGTCTACAGAATAAATATGTTCTTAGCCCCTCATTATTACACATCATCATAATAAACAACCACGGTTTTTTAAGAGGAACAGGAAACAAACTGTTCCAGTGGCTTCTGTTTTGCAGGGAAACATTAGCAGCAACTAATACAGCTTGAATATTCATTCCAGAGACTGTGCACCATTCCCTACCTGCACCACCTGGACTAACCCCCACAACCAGCCTATGAGGGAAGGGCTATTATCATTCCTATTTCACAGAAAAGTGAAATGAGACCCAGAGAGGTGAGTTACTTACCCAACTACTGGGAGGTAGGGGTTCCAGGATTTGAACCCAGGCAGCTGGGTTCCAAGCTCATGCTCAGTGACTTGCCTATGGGTACCCAGCTGATAAGTGGTAGGGCTGGGAGGGGTCCAGCCCAGGTAGAATCAGGGTTCAGATCTTTACTAGTACTATTAGTGCTGTGTGCCAGGTACTGTATTAAGAGCCTTTACATTCTTTTATTTCATTTAATCCTCCCAGCAATGTGATAAACATGGGCTGCATGAGATGGTGGCACAGCAGCACAGAGAAGGTAAGTGGCCTGCACAGGTCACACAGCTAGAATGTCAGAGGATTGGGTCTGGATCTCAGGTCCTCTCCTTCCTGCTTCCTGAACAATCCCTACCCCCTACCCCCACTGCCTGGGCTAAGAGCACCCACCCTGGACCCAGGCAGACATGAGTTCCGTCCTGATTCTACTTCTGAATTCAGGCACCTGGCTTCCCCTCTCTGAGCCTCCATTTTCCATCCGTGGAGGGGACCATGATGGCATCGGTCTCACAGCATTGTTGCAAGGACAACATTAGAGGATGCATGGCAAGTACTTAGCATGCAGGATGTAAATCTGGTCTTTCTCCAGGATGACAAGGGCATGGTGTCTGGGCCCTTCCCAATCACCTTGGCTTCAGGTCTGGCCCCACAGCACTGTGCCCAGCAGTCTGGGAGGGAGCTGTCTATTTATAGTCCTGACAGCCCACAGTTCCTGTACCAGTTACCCTCCCGAGTCCACACGCTGTTGGCAGGAACCTGGAGGCTGGAGTGAGTTTCAAGGCTGCTTCCACCCAGAACAGCCATGTTCTTCCTCCAGGGATTCATAAGGGGCTTTCTTAAAAAGGGCGCCAAAGTATATTCCCTTGGCATAAAGAGTTTCAGGCACTCAGCTTGTCTAAGGAAGGGTTTTGCAAACATATTTAACTGCACTCCCCTATGAGGAAAATAAAAAGCTATGTCCCGAGGAGAAGCTAATATGATTTCCTGGCACAGTGTCCAACTTCCCTGCCCCAACCCCACTATCCTAGAGAAAAACTGTCTTCTATGTAACCTCATCCACCAGGAAACAAACAACTCACTGCTTGAATTATAAAACTTACAATATTAAAAAATGCACATGTTAAATGAAATTATAATATTAAAGGTGCTTTTCCAACTCTGCAAAATTCCCTCTCTCCACTTGGAAATCCCTTAACCCCTTCTCCTTGGTTGCTAAGCTCCTGATGATTTCTCTACACGAGAGAAGTGTAAGAAATCTTCAAAGATGGATGAAAGCACCAAATATGGGCAGAATGGGGCCCAGACCCGCAGCCACATCTCTGTCCTGGAGGCAGATCTGGCTGGAGGCACTGGGCCACACTGTATGCAGAGAGTAAAGGTGTGTGTCTCTGATGAGCACGGGAGCAAGGTCCTCTGGGCTCCCAGAGAGAGCAGGGCTGGCATGCCCACTGCACAGGCTTGGGTGGGCCACAGTGGGGAGAGAGCATCCACCCACACTGCAGACACCTCAGCAGTGGGCCACCTGAGAAAGGAGGGGCCACACTCCCTCTGGAGCAATGATCTGACCTCTCAGGGCAGCACAGGCAAAAATCTGCAGAGTTCAGTGCCCCCCAATACCACCAAATGTTTGGCATCAAATCTGAGAAGATAGGTTAGCTGGAAGTGTCCAGATAATCTTTGACTTCTCTGTCTTTTACTTCAAACATTCAGTAATCATCCTTTAGCAGGCACTTGACTACTGGCTGATACTAAACTAAGAGCTTCAACGGAACCTCGGGAAATTGTTATTTTGTAGATCAGGAGTAGTGGCGCATTGGTCTTCCATAGGGTGCAACCTACTGTACGATCCCCATTAGTGCTCAAGGTAACTTCACGACACCGTTAATGCCGTGCCATTTAACAGGTGTGCAAATGTGGACACTGAGGCTCAGAAACAGAAAGGTACAGACAGCACTGGATTTAACCTAGATTCCTCTCATTCCAAAACCTACAGCCCTTCATCCTTAAACTGTGATGAGTTTAATTTAAAAACAAAAACAAAATAACGCCTGGCTTACAGCTCACTCCATTCATTTTCTTCTACCGCCATGAAGTGTTTCTCCAGGCCTCAGTTTCCCAATCTTTAAAATGAGGGTGTGCAGCCGGAGGGTGCTAAGGATCCTTCCAGTCCTGAGTATTTTACTTTGTGATTATCTTCTCTCTCCTCACCCCAAAGTACAGAAGGGTGAAATCTCTGACCAGAAAGTTCCTGGCACCCACCTTGGGTTCTGTGAAAAAATAATGACCCTGGTTTTCAGTGCTGCCAAAATTAAGAAAAGTTTTCACCCCTTCATTTTAAAGCAGCCATAAAGTGCCATGTGCTTAACCGCAGGAAAAAAAGGGGTCTTTTTAACTATTGTGGAGACGCATTTCATGTCCCCACCAGAAGAAGGAAGGAGCAGAATGGAGATACTCAGAAGAGCGTGCAGAGTCGGTCCCCTCAATTGGTTTGATGGTCAGATGATGAAAAATGCTGCAGTTTTCCTAGAAAAGCTCTTTTTAGAAAAGCCCTCAGTCCATCAAGCCTGCTATCTAAGGACATAGGGAAGAGAAAGGAAGGTAAGTCCTGGAAGCGGGGGTGAGGGTTTCTCAGCTGGGCACTTACTGGGGTAAAGAATTTGCTCTCCCAAATTTAAGCCCAACCACAGGCGTTCCAGGGAGGAGGGCAAACGTTGCTAACATATTTGCTTCTGAGCTGGGCTGAAACTGCACTGGGGACTAATGAAAAAGGCAGAGAAAGATCTCTGTCAGGCTACTGCAGAAGCACCTTGGCTGGAGAGGGCCTAGGCAGGACGTTTCACCCCCAGGAGGCCTTTCTGGGATGTGTGCCCCTCTCCAGAGAGGCCTGTGACCTGTGTGGGGGACGTGGGTGGGGGGAGGAAGGGGAGGAGAGGGAGAGAGAAAAAAAGACAAACAGGGAGAGAAAGAAAGAGACCAGAAAAGACAGAAAGGGGGTGGAGACAGAAAGAGAGGGAGACAGAGACGCAGAGACACAGAAGAGAGGGAACCTATAGAGAGAGGCAGCGGCCGGAAGAAGCCCGGCTGGTGTGGGGGGGCAAAGAGAGGGGACCGAGCCTGGCCACACGGGGGGCACTCACCCTGCGGCCGGCCTCGTTGTTGTGCAGGTTCATGAGGATGCGCGCGCTCTCGTAGGAGCCCTTGGCGTGGATGCGCTCCCGCTCGCGCGCGTCCACGAACTCCTTGGCGAAGCGGTAGCCGTAGTCTATGTTGTCGCCGCAGCCGCCCCACAGCCAGTCCCTCGGCAGGTCCTTGGGGCGCGCGGCGCGGCTGCAGCCGCAGGTGGACAGCTCGCCCTCGCGGCACGCGCGGCTCATGGCGTTGACCACCCCCGCGGCGCTCACCGCGTACGTGAAGGCCGTCTCGCGGCTGCCTGCGGGCGAGGGCGCGGGTCAGCGGGCGCTGCGGAGGGGCGCCCCGGCTGCCGCAGCCCCTGGCCCGGTCGGTGCGGGCGGAGATGCGGGGCTGCCAGGACAGCCTCTTGCACACGTGCTGCCCGGGGCAGGGACCACGGAGGGCCCCACCCGGGCCCTGCGCCCCGCTCCGGGGGAAGTCAAGAAGATCCCCCCAACACGCAGAAGCCACAAGTAACAAAAAGGGGCAGATATCTCTGTGCTCTGGCGTGCTCAGCCACGGCAGGATTCAGGCTCTGCTGGCCTGGTTCTCTCTACAACGCTTCTGAAAATCCTGGAAACGTCTTATTTCCAAAAATGCACCAGAAAGAAGTCATTGAGGGGAAACTCAGAGTCTGGGTAGACTTCCTTACATTTATTTTAATGTTTGTATTATTTTCATTTTGACTTACACAGGGCAGGAGCATAGATCTGCCAGGCTGAGGGCCTCGGAAGTCTGAGGCCCCCCCCCCCCCCCCGTGGGTCCCAGACACTGCGGCAGCCACACTGTGTGGCACCAGCTGGAGCTCACGTCCCCCTCCTTCTGCGTGGTAACCTCTCCCTCATGCAGCACGAACCGTGTCTCAGGACAAGGCTCTAGAGTCTAGACTTTCCCAGGGGACATTTTCTAAACTGATCCCTGGACGGTTCTAAATGAACCGCCTCTTTTTGGATCCCAAGCTGACTGGACGGATACTTCTCATTCTAAGGCAGTGTGCCTGTTAAAACAGCCTGCTGGTCTTCAATGCTCTTCTGCAACTCCCTGGAAGCCTGTGTCTCAGTGTTAGGATGACAGCAAGAAGGCAAAAAGTACACTCTAAAGGGAAAGGGGGAAAAGCTCCATCCTTCCCCAGACTTGTAAAGAACATACAAACTGAGGTGAAAAACAGGTTTGCCCTTCCCTAAAACGTGCAAAGACTATACCCCTGTAAAACAGTTATACAGGAGCCCCATTTGTAAGGAGAAAAATGGGGGTGATCAGAGCCCGCCTGAATCTCCACTTGGACCTGAAGACATTTCTACGCCTAACAGAAGCAACTTAATAAAAATGGTGTACTATGAGAGAGAAGGGGGTGTGGTGAGGGGGCCTCACTTTCCTCAACTATAAAATCAGAATATTGAGCTAGATGCCTAGGGGAGAAAAGGCCCCTGCTGGCACTCAAGTCCCTGTATGAGAATCAGTTTCTCCTGCACTTAAAATGCTTGCGACACCAGTAGATCTGACAGCAGAACTCAGCCCCAACCAGAGGGCCACTCTGCAGAAGGGTGGCTATGCCAATCAAGGACCCATCCTTGCCTTGGACTCCTGTCCAACTTCAATCCACGCTCATTTCTGACTCCCCTTCCAGGAATGGCGATGGTTCCCATTTACCACAGACTTTCCCTCCCACATTTTAAAAAAATGAATAACTTGAGGCGTGTGCTGGTGGCTGGCAGGAGGCTCCAGAAAGTTCCTGCGGGGTGTGACATCTATCTTGCTGGAATTATCGAGGCAGGGAACATGGGAAGGAGTGGAGAGAAATGAGGAGGGAAGACGGATTCTAAGGAGTTATTTAAGGATTAACACATACTACAGAAAATGCTGTAGCCCTGGATGGGAGGCTTGTAGAAGAAAGAGGTAGCTGGAGGAAGAGGAGATAAACAATCCTTCAGAGATATGGGAAAATAAGACACTGTCTTCTGAGTACACAAAGCATAAAAGGTCTTTTATACAAAACACAATAATGCTGCTTGTTTCAGAAGTCTATCTTGAGCTTTTCCTTTTTTGCCCCAGAATACAAACCTGGTGGAAGTCTCTAAGCTAATTGGTCACTGCAGGGAAAACGTCCCTTTGAAAAGTGCTCTTTGGCTAATGGCCTGTGGATACAGTCATCCTGGATGGAATTCTGCCGCTCCCCTTAGGCTGCCCTCCCTGTGAATCCACATCCTCTCCCATGCTCACACTCCTTAAAAATGGCGCCTTCCTGACATATCTTTTCACAGCGTGGAGACAAAGAAGAGATGGAGACAAAAGCTGGATGAAAGGGTAGCATGATGAAAAATGAGAAAGTTTCCAAAATGAAGAGTGGGCCCTTCACGAGGTGATTGTGTACAGTGCCTTCAAGGCAATTGGCACCCTAGAAAAATGAGTTGAGGAGGGGTTGAAAGTGGCAGCCCTGAGTTTCTCAGACGCTGGCCCCATCACAGGGTCAGATTCTCACGGACAAGAATTGCTCTCCGTGTCCTTGGCGTACTGAGCTTTGGAGTAGGCACACACACACACACCTTTCAGCCTTAAAGATGTGCTGAACTTTCCCTTAGCGCATTCTCTTCCAAGGTACCCTTAAATAGAAAAGTGAAAGCTAAGTAACTTTCCCACTACTGGGGTTGGGTCCATGTTCCTCTTGCACCAAAAGCTACTCTGGTTTTTCTTCTCTCCAAATCTATTTAAATAAAAAAGAGAAGGCCTTGTCGGTGTTCCAACCCAAGCCACCCAGCAGCAGCTTTCTGCCTGAGACCCCAGGCACCCGGGGAACTTTTGGCAAGAGAGATGCGGCATCTTCCCAGGACAGCAGCAGACTTGGTGATCATATCTAGGAGGGCTTCCTCAGAGGCTGTCCCACCCACTCCCCATCAACCCAGAAGGCAGTACCACACTGCTGAGGACCAGAGAGTGTACTTGCAAGGGACAATTAAATATAGGCCTTTGTACCAAGAGTTCTGCTTGTTCCCTGAGGAAGCAGGCTCTTTGAATCTTGGACCACATTTTAAATAAATCTCCAGAAGAACTCAAATCCACTTAGCAAATGATAGCTTATTCTGAACATTTTGGCCCCAAACAGGCTACGTATAAAGACAAGAAGAGGATCTTAAATCAAAGCTGTGTTCCAGTGACTACACAGAAAAAACAGTTCCAATTGCTGTTTTCCTTTCTGGTTACCATCAGAGGTGGATGATTTTTGCTAACTTATATACTTGTGAAAAAAAGGTCCCATAGTTTGAGAGGAAGGCAGTTTAGGGGGGATATATAAGCAAATGTGAGGGGGGAAAGCTGACAACTTACCATTCTGATATAACTTTTTTTTTTCTAAAAAGGGTTTTTTAGAAAAGGGATATTTTTCACTCACAATATCAAAATACAGGGGAATTAAATCTCCACTACACCCCCAGTTAACTACCTAAGGCAGCTTATATTCAGGGAAAACTCCTGTGTTCCTGAAGCTGAACTCCTAGCTCCTGATCCAGTATATACATTAGCACATTTTAATCATTAACAGGGAGGACAAAGCCCTAGGAAACTTTGCAGGCTGAGGCTTCAGACCATTTTCCCATTCAATTAGAGGACGGGCTTCCAGTCCTGTATTATTTTAGTTTATGAAGCCGCTTGGCTCAAACATCCACTGACAACTCTTTTTTGTTCTCAATGAATGCACTTTTCAGGGTTTTTTAAAAAAGCATTTTATCCATCCGTGACGGATATTAAGCCAACTTTTTATCTTCAGTCAGTATAAACAGTTAATTGCTTTGATAAATTGCTTCTTATTTTAGGAGTCACTGCAGTCATATTAATTATAAGGGCTTGTTTGCATAAAAGTAAAGAGACCTAAAATATTCACACTAGAAAACACACACAGGACCTCATCTGTCAGATACTATCCTGTGCTATTAAACCAAACCAGAGGCAAACCGATTTTTCAAATTCTTTGCCTTTTGTCCAGTTTTAATGTCATCTCCTCCCTGAACGGAATAACAAGTTCAACAACACTTTTATAATAAAGAATTGGACTGTGAGTGATACAATTAAGGTGGTTTTTGTTAAGTTTCTAGGTTGAGGTCTAAAGTATGTGCTTTTATATCAACTGCCAAAATCCCAAATGTAGATTGGGCCACTTCTAATTAAAATTCTTTCTGGGGCTAAAATAAAGCCATATATGTGTGTGTGTGTGTGTGTGCGTGTGTGTGTGTGTATCAATATCCTCAGGGACTATCTATCAATATTAGGAAAATTAGAACCTGATTCACTTCCAACATGCCCAGCATTCTGAAAGATAACAATTTTTAGTTTGCTGCTCGGGCCATTTGAATTGAAGCTTAAGTTAGGAAACTGCTTACAGTTAAAAAAAGTTTTGAAGCTTAAAAGAATATAAATGACTCAGCTTTCCTCATCTACTTTTGAGAAACTAAAGAAGTGTGCTGCTTCTATTGCAACCAAAGTGTTTCTTAAAAAAATTAAGTGTTCAGAAAAAAAATGGTGGCTTAGATGCTCCCTTCCTGATTGGGTAAAAGAAGTCCAAAAGGTTAAAAAAAAAAAGAAAGAAAGAAAGAAAAGAAAAAAGAGTGTGGGAACAAATTAACACAGGTAGCAATAATGACACAAATCCCCAAGCCACCACTGTTGATCAAGCTGGTCAGTGAACACTAAGGTCTTTCTCTAGGAGAAAAGTTCATATATATTTTGAAATATGTTAAATGGTCTCCTACCTATCTGCATAACCCTGCCAAACACGGAGGTGTTATCCACAGTGCTGCAGTTCCACCGCCGATGTCGGAATTGATACTGGCATTCTTTGATGCCTGTCTTCGCGCCTTCTCCGATGTACTGCATGTGGTCCTGGTACAAGTGGCATAGTTTCTTCTGTCCTTGAGAAAGTCCTGCCAGTTGGCTGCAGAGAGGCTGCGCTCCTATGATATATACTTCTGACATCTGAACAGGGTTATTCATACCTAGCGACCTGGAAAGGGGTGGGGGGGAGATGTGCATTCAAGATTTACGTGAACTCTTGAGGTGGGCCTCCAGAAAGCATGTCAGCAAGACATAGTTCTAAGCACACAGATGCTTTTCTCTCCTGCTTGTCCTTATGACAAAGTATGAGAAGGGCTTCATAAAACTCCTCTGTTTCAGCTCCACTCAGAAAACGGAGGTATTGTGTAGTCTCCATCCCGCCATCTGGCTCCTCAGTTAAAGTCTTTACTCCCTTCCTTGCCCCCCACCCCCAGCCATATACCTGAACCAATATTTCCGAAATCCACTCAGAAAAGAGGTAAACAGCGGTTTCGGGACAAGTCTCTGACCTTAGAGAAAGTGACTCACTTTGCCCCACAAATTGGACCACTCTGCCTTGAAAAACGTATGAATGCCCACAATCAGAGTGGGAGATAGCAGCTCCTTTTGACTGATGGAAGAACAGTGGGACAAGTACATAGACTGAAGAAAATTCACCATGCTCTGGATATTTTAAAAGGGCTCCTTATATATGATTGTGAAGGACCCATGACAAGGTATCCAGTGAACAGAAGTCATGTTTGACAGCCATAAAAACACTGTTCATTTACAGGGAAAAATATCCAGAACGCCGTCAAAAATAATCCTCTGGATATACTGCAGCCTATCTGCAAGGGCCCTGCCAGAAAGAAACACTCTCGTTCAGGGACATTTGACTACTTCAAGTTCACCTTTTGTTGATCGAATTTTGAGCCCAAATACTTCTTGACTTGGAGTTTAGCTGTCTTCCTAGAACTTTCCCTACATCAGACCCTGAAAGTTAATAATGTCAAGTGACAGAAAAATAAAAGTTGGAACTCACTTTTACTACCTAGAGGTGACAAAAAGAAAATTTTATATCTAGGTTTTCAATTATTAAAAAAGTGAATTTTGGTTCCCTTTTATTATATGATGTACTGCAAGCATCCATCTGAACAAGGGCCTCATAGAGAAAGGTCTAGATTTATAGGTTCTGATCCCCTATGGAGCTAAAGATAAGATTTACAATGTTAGCAAATTAAAAGAAAATTCTTATTTAAAAATACATGTAAATAAATTGTATTATATGTGTATTAGATAAATGCACCCAAACTCATGATTCAGCTTTAAATATTGTAGCATCATACAAATGAATCTTTTTAAAAAATAAAATATGCACATAGAATGAACTTACCACCAAGAATTGGCTTCTATTACAACCTGGGCGAAGGAGAAAAATATGGCCAAGGCCATTAGGAAGAACTTGGAAGACATTGCACTTCCAGCCGTCCCCAAAGCAACTCTTGGGCTTAATATTCCAATCGACTTCTGGAGAGGGAAGAAAGGAGCAGATGTTTATTGCCTCTCAGATAATTTTCAAGCATACAAGTTTAAACAACGGAAGCATCCGGGTCTCTTAAGTTTACTGCTGATTGACTGCGCTTCTCCTCCGTGAGTTTTTTGATGAGAAGATATAGGCAGTTTCTTTTTCCAAATTAATCCACCCACGCAACCTCACCAGGAAATCTGATTTCGCTGGGATCCTGCGCGAGGGGCACGCCAGCGATTACAAACATGTCTCAGTGCTGTTGAGTCAAAGCCCCGGTGCCAGGCGCTGCCTCCTTCCCGCTTGCTCGAGTCCCGCACCCCCTCGCTCCCCTCTAGTTCACGCTGTGCTGGGTCCCTCCACGAGAGAATTCACTTGGGAACCCGCCGCCACCCTCTTCCTCTCCCCGACCTGGGCCGAGCAACAAGTGGAGCCGGAATTAATTCCAAGGGCGAGAGGAGCGCGAAGGAGAGTGGAGCGCGCCGCCGGCGGCTGCGGAGGAGGCGGGGTGGCCGGCGCGGGGGTGGGGGGTGGGGGCAGGACGCGGGAGGGAAGGGCAGGGGGTGGGGGGCGAGGCCTGGGGGAGCAGCGCGCGAGAAAGTGCCCAGCTGGGAAATGCAGCTCTGAATTAACATCGTATGTTTCTTAATCAGTTTACGGGCCGCTTTGGGCGAAGCCACTTCCAGAGGGGGAAGGGCAGCCTGGATTTCCTTAGGACGCTCTTCAGCCAGATAGCAGCAGGGAAAAGGAGATGGGGAGCACAGGAGTCAATGGGGAGAGAGATCAGCTCTCCCAACCAAGAAATCCAGAAAACAGGTAGCTGCCTCGGACTCAGTGTACTCCAAAGAAAGAATGGCACCCCAAAGTAGAGAAGGGGATCTGGGTCCCGATATGCTCGGAGAAGATCCCTTCCCTGCTCTCCTCACAACCCTCCTCCAAATTATTTTTCACTCTCCCTCCAACCCCTCCCGTCCCCACTCCTGGCCGCTGCCAAGGAGAAAGGGGAAAGGAAGCCAAGGGGGACTCCAGTTTCCTTTGGTCCTGGTTTGGAGTTGTCCGCCACTTCGCCATCGCGGCACTGGGAGCCTGGCCTTGGAACACCGCCACCCCACCCTCCAGCCCAATTAAGACTCGGTTCGGTCTGTTCCGAACGGTGAGGGTGCAGAGCCGGTTCGAGTGAGCCCCCGAGGGGGCCAGAGATGCGCTGGCTCCCGCGTCGGGGCTGAGCCCCTGGATTGCTGGGCGCAGAGGGCCGCGCGGCGAAAGTTCCAATCGTCAAGAATTTCGGGGCAGGGGCGGCCTTGGAGGCTTCCGCTGCCCTTCCTCCCCACTGGTGACTTCTCCACCTGTAGGCGGCGGCGGAGTAAAGCCGTGGAGGCTGCGGGTGGGAGGAGCAGGTTTCCAAAATCCCCTTTACATCTCTGATAAGTGTAACCCGCACGCGCTGCGCCTCCCGCGGCTCTCAAGGGACCCCTTCCTCGGGAAAGAATAGGTAAGCCTCTTCCAGGCGGCAGACGGGCCTGGCCTGGAACCTGCGCCGTAGAAAGGACTGAGGGGACCTAGGCAGCACTGGAAACACGAAGGGGCTCAGGAGCTTGCCACGGCTTTTCCTGGCCAGCCGCCCCTTTGGCCCGGACATCTCGGGGCTTCTTCGAGAGGAAATGCTTATGTAGTCCCCAGTGCCCGCTAACCAGGGCTCCGGCGCCCGTGGCCCACTCGTCCTCAAAAATCCCCTAAACTGGGGGCGCATCCCAGAGAATAGAAACCTGGGGTTTCCCCAGCCTTGGAGAGAAGTCTTGGTCTCCATCCCCACCCCCGCCCGAAGTGTCAAGTTTCCTCCAGGGGAGGGGGTGGGCTGCGAGGTCTGCCTTCGCGCGCGGCCCAGGCTGCAAAGTCGACTCTCCCCATAGGCGGCCGAGGCCGCGCACGCATTCACTCATGCACAATCACACTCATACACTTTCACACACTCACACGCGTGCACATATACACACGCTCCGATATGCTTCCGAGACCACGGCGCAGAATGCTGCTGGCCGCGCGCACTTTCCGAGCTTCCCGACGGGCGGGGCGCGCGGGGCGGGGCTCGGGCAGCGGAGAAATTGATAACAGATTCGGCGGATTACAGCGGATCTCTTTGTTAGAGGGGAAGCCACACAAACCGAACCCACTTTCGACCCCGAGGAAAACCCACCCGTTCCCAGAGCTAGGGACAACTGGTAGTGGGCCACTGGATCTCTGCGACTCGGGTCTCCCCAGCTCCAGGCTGGGGGTTAGCCAAAGGTGTCCCCAAGGGGATCCGCAGGAGAGCCCAGCGAGTCGCGTCTCCACTTAACCCCGCACGCTGGCCCGGAAACACCTTGGCCCTCTTCCCTCTCCAAACCCCGCGCAACCCAGAAAAGGCCCCACAAGTTTGAAATACTGAAGGAACCCACAGCAAATTCACTAATAAATACATCGACTCTGTTGGGTAAACATCCCTGCCTTGTTTACCAAGAGATCTGATCCGAAAAAAAGAGTACGAAAGGAGACCTCTCCGAAGACTGGTACACTCAGGGTAAACCAAAACTTCTGGGCATAAGCTCAGTTTACCAAGGAATGGACTAAATGTTTTCGGACACTTTCAGGGCCCGGGAAAGCCGGCTTTGTAAGGATCCTCGGAACCTGTTCCTTGAGCGGCATGGGAAGGAGGGTGCAATTGAGAGGTTCAAGCGTAGGGGAGGGGGAGGCAGAACGTCAGCGCGCCCTTGTTTCCAGTTCAGAGCAACTAATTTTAGTGGCTTATTCCGTCTCTCCTCCGAAGCTTTCGCATTGGATTAAAGGTGTTTCTGGCCCTTTTTATCAACTGGGGTGAGGGCGGGGAGTGATGAGGGGTGAGAGAGAGGAAACCGTCATGCTGGTTTAGATAGAGGATGTTCGCGTGAGACGGAAAGCATCGGAACGCACGCGCAGACCCGTGCAAGTCCTCCGCCCGCCGCCCCTGAAAAGGAATTCCACAAAGGCAGGGGGAATATCCTCCGCCCTTGGCCACCGGCGCTATCTCACCCGGTTTGGGCATCCCCTTCCACCAGGGTCTTTGCGTCCAGGTCTCCCCAAGTCTCTGGGAGTGGAAATGATGAGGGAGACAAACTTAGAGGAAGTGAGTTTGACCTGAACTCGTGGTGTAGAAAAGCATAGGAAACTCCAAGAATCGTAGCTCTTGGTGGAAAATAAACTTGGTTTTTCCCACTGTGATCCCTCCCCAAAGCAAGAAGAAAGATGAAGAAAACTGCGGGAGAAAAACTCGGTTGCAGCCACAACGCTGGACCATCCTGCCTAGGGCAACGCCAAGAGAAGTGGGAGGGGATGACGAAGATGAGCCGGCCAAGGCTGATAGGAGGTCCGCTTTGGGAGAGCAGACCAGGAGCCAGCGCTCCCCCACGCCTCTAGCCTGAGTGCAGGGGGGCCACGGCCGGCCCAAGCCGCCAGGATGTATCCACAGCGCTGTGGAGGGGGGTGGCGGGGAGGTGGAGGGAGCTCCCAGAGCCCAAATCTGCACAAGGAACGTGAGCAGCCTCTGATCGCCCCGACTCAGAACCATCAGCAGGTCTGGTAACAGGTAACAGGGAGTCTCCAAGGGAGGAATAGTAGCCAAGTCTAGTTCTTTCTGTTCCCCGCCTTCCCTCGTCCATCCCCAGAACAAGGCTCTCCAGACCACAATTTCAAATCTCTCTCTCTCTCTCTCTCTCTCTCTCTCTCTCTCTCTCTCTCTCTCTCACCACTTCTACCTTCCCACACGAAATGCCTCTCTCAGCACAGGCTCTCAACTTTGTCCAGCGGAAGAGTAGTGTCCGGTGGAAGGAGAAAGAAAATAAAACATCAGTTCAATCCCCCCCCCCTCCTAAGGCAGTTTCAATTCCATTTTTTTAATATACAAAGAAACTGAAGGCAAGAGAAAGCAACACTTATCCTCGATTACAGACAGAGAAATTTGGTGAGAGCGCCAAGACCAGACCCGAGGCCTCCTAGAGGGCGATGCTCTTGTTCCTGTGCATTGGAGAAGAGGTACCAACTCTTCCTCCACTCGCCCGGGCCCGATTTGCTGGGTCGGACCCTTGGCCTCTTCCATATTGCAGTGGCGACTCAATGCAGCTGGTCCTCTGGGGGCCTCTGCGCAGCCCTCCGGAGAGAGTGGGATAAGGCGGCCCGGAATAATGTGCGCAGCCAGAGGTGGGAGCTACAGGCAAACAGCTACCCACTGGCCCCAAGGAACCAAGTCCGAGGCGTCCTACCTCAAGGCAGCCAACAGGGGGCAGCCGGCACCGCACGGCAGGGAAGAGTAGACTGCGGGAAAGGCTGAGCTCCGCGCACGGTGCTAACCCCTCGTGCACTGGAGCGCTCCAATAAGGGGAGGAGAATGGCAAAAGAGACTCTCCGGTCGGGCTTCCGGAGGGGAGGGGGGTACTCCTTTGTGGGGCTGTGCGGGACTAAGGCTAGCATACCCAACCCAAGAACAACTGACCTTTCACTTCTCCCCCACACACGCAAGGAAAGGCACAAATCCACACACTCGGACACACAATTTCCACTGCCTCTCCATCGCTTGCGCGCTCTCAGCATTACCCTCTCGGAACTCCCTTGGCAGAGGCTGTCTAGGAACTAAATCTCCGCATCTGGCTGGAGCCGCAATGAACGTCGGCGGTAGGGCAGGGGGCTGAGGAGGTGCGGTCGCACCGCTGGCTACAAGTGACTTCCAAACAGGGAGTTGTTCATTTAAAGAAAGACGAGAAGGGGCCCCGATGCCAGATTGGGTTTAGAAAGTAAAACAAGGCCGCGGGGGTCTCCAGGTTTGCGGGGTTGTTTTTTTTTTAACATTTTTTTGGGGGAAGGGAGAATTTGTTTGCTTTTAGGAAACATCCTGATTCCAATTTCAACCTTATTTTCTAGAAAACCAAAAATGGTAGAGATCAACAAAAATGGAAGGATAGAAGCTTGTAGGACAGAGAGGGAAAGTTATTTGGAAAATAGCAAGTTATATTGCAGGAAGAAATGTTAACTTTTCGTAAAAGTGAACTCTCGGTGACCCTCGGAGTGTGTGACTCGGCTTTAACATACAACTGACAATTAAAACAAACAAGAGTTCACAAACTGCCCCCCTCCCGCTCGCCCAACGCCGAGGCCCAAATGTTTCCAAAGGACGAGGCGGATTCCGCGCAGGGGGCCTGGGCGCGATATCCCAGCGGACAGGATTAGAGCCACCACCGCCAGCACTCCCCGCCCCCATCACCGCTGCTAAGTGCCGGAGCTCACCCTGTGTCGGCTAATAATGCTAATAACGCGACCCTGCTCCCCGCGCCGGGGTGCGCGCTGGCCCCCCGCCAGGCACTCTTAAAGGTACAGGACTTGCAGCACCAGGGTTCCCTGACCACGACGAGCCTGCAACCTGGCCTCTCTGGCTGCAGAGGGCAAAGGGTGCGCTTCTTTGGGGCAGTCGGCCCCTAGTCCAGCCGGCTGCCTGGTCTCCCAACCAAGGAGTTCACTTCCCCTTTTCAAGCCCTGGCCACACACCTTCTCGGTGCCCGCGCAATGGGCACTTGGTAAATATTTGTTGAATTAAATCATTATCCTGTTACTGAAATATACACAGTAAGTACACTCGAGTTTCTCAGGCCCAAAGGGAAGTCGTCCGTGAACCGCACTGTTTTTCTGCCTTGGTTGGCTCTTCCCCACTTTTTCTCCAAAGTCGAAAAGGTTTACAGGACGTTTGGTGAAGAGGTCTCGGGGAGATTGAGGCAGTGCGCAGGAGGTGGGAGGCGAAGGGTAAGGGTCCCTGCCAGCCCCGCAGGAGTTCCATTCTCTTGAGGCGGTAGGAGAAATGGAGGGGGGTGGGGAGTCAGTTAACTTCCATAAGAAAAAAAATAAAGGTAAAAAAGTGGCGAGCGTCGGCGGCGCACACAACACCTACCTTCATGGCGAGGGGGAGGGGGCCCGAAGAGGAAGTCGCCACCAGAGCAAGGGCAGCGGAGGAATCCAAGCGGAGCGACCGGGTTACGCCTGGGCAGACAATCCGGTACAGAGCTGCGGGCTCCTACTGGGCGCGTCCGGCAGGCGCAGGGAATCGGAGCCGAAGCGGTCACTGGAGCCCGTGTCTGGGTGCCCAAGTCGGAGCAGCACTGGGATGCACCCGGGAACCAAGGGGGCGCGGAAGCCCGCCGGCCCGCAGCAGAGACTGGGCCGGGTCGACGCGCAACAAGGGAGCCGCGGGTCCGGCGAGGGCGCGCAGGCGACTGTTCCGCGGCGAGGCGCTCCCTCTCCAACGTCCATCAGCGACGGCGGTAATTAGGGCTTTCCAACCCCAAATGTGGGCGTGATTGTGCAAAAGACTTTACAACAAATAATAAAAAAAAATTCTTCACAAGAGGGTGAAAAAAAATGCCCCACTACTCAACTATGGCCTGGGGCGAAAGGGGGGGGGCGATCCGTGCGCCCAGGTGCCCCCAGTTCATTCACACCACGGATTCTGCAAACTCCCAGCGGCTCACGCCCTCCTGATCTCCAGCTCCTCCTCTCCAAGTCTGTGGCCGAAACGTCTGCTTCCAGGCGCTGATCCTGCGGCCGCGAGTGTGTGGACGTCTGTGTACACACAGACACACACCCAAACACACACACACGTACACACACTCTGCAGCTTTGGGGCCACTGAACAATCAGGCGCGCATGGTTTTTTCTCCGGGAGATGCCGCTGAAAACGCACAAGTCGCCTTCCGAGCTGTAAGAGTCAGCGCCAACTTTTGTCCTTTCATTTTAGGGTTTGGCAAAAAGGGGGCGCAAAATGGGTAGTCGTCCCCGGACGTTCTGCCGTGCGGTGGTTTTGGGGGGCGATTGCCCCAGGGGAGACACGGGCTCCCCCCTCCCCACCCCCTTCTTTCTCTCTTCGGGTTAATCCCCCTCTTTTCCCCGCCTTTCCAGGGCGAAGGGCGACGCGAAGCGAGGGCACCGAGGGCGTGGGGCTGGGGAGGGGCGAGGGGCTCCGCGGCGGCTGTTCAGCTCCGGAGGTCCATGGCCGGCGCGGCTGCCCACCTCCTCGTTTGGCGCCCGGGCCCGAGGGGCGGGAGAGCGAGCAGGAGGGCAGGGCGGCGGGCGGTCGAGGGCACGGCGGCGGCGGCGGGAGGAGCTCGCTCGGCAGCGGCCGCACGGAACCGGACTCTGGACGGCGGAGGCGGCGTCGTGGGGTTTGCAGCAGCCTTCCACGCGATCCTGTGCCCCGCAGACAGGCTCACCGACCGCAGCGACCGCGTCCCCCCCACCCACCCCCGGCCCTTCTGGCCAACTGCCGCGCTCTCTCCTTCCCTCTCTTCGGACTCCTCTTTCCCCTGGTGTTCTCGGAGAAGGAAAAAAAAATTTTTTTTTTAAGTTGCAGAACCAAAGGCTGCTGAAAAGAGAGAGAGAAGGGGGAAAAAAAAGAAAGAAAAAACTCAACTTTGCCTATGCGCATGCGTGGTGAGGCCGGCCTATGACAAACTCCGCAGGATTTTAAAGCCGTACCACGGGCTGGGGTGCAGGGGGGCGGGATACAATCCCTGCTCGAGCCCCCTTCTCAGGGCTCCCCATCCCCCAGGCATCTGCTAAAAGAGAGAGGTCCACTCCGCAGCCGCTGCCTGCCTGCTGCCGCGCTCTCTTCGCTCCTTCCAAAACCAAGGACCCGCAGGAGGCTGAACCCCAACTTCCCGGGCTGGACTCTTGGGCTTGCCTGTCCCAGGCCCCTTCCACCAGGACTGCTGCCCTGTCACGGAACTTCTTGGAAGACCTCTGCATTCTTACCCCTGGGGGGGGGTCCCTAAACCCGCGGCGGGGGGCTGGAAAATAGGGTAGGCACACATATCCTGCAACACCCCTATGGTAGTAGATTTGGGTACTTGGGTGCAAAATTGAGCATCTGACTGGGACCCTGGCGCATCCCGATGCGACTAGTGGTCTTGCGGGGTGGATCTTGGTGAGTGCCCTCAGGTGAGAAAGAAGAGAAAGAAGCCTTCGAAGTTCAGCAAAACCGGGTTCCCGGCACTGGAACTTCTAGACATTTCCAGAGACACTTGTGATTGTTGGGACCCAGGTGGGGCAGGGTTGGTTTATGAGTGACCCACACCTTCAGGCCCCCAAAGAGTGCCTCACACTGGAGCTCAATTCTTGTTCTCAATCCTTCCCATTCTCCAGACATTCCTAGTGGAAGACAGACTGACAGACACACACACACCTCAATGTCAGCCATCCATGTGGCATGCACTTGACCTTAGGGGCAAAATCCATAGCCAGGGTACTTGGGGTGGTGGCTGTTTTGTTTTTCTCCTTTCCTACCCTAATCCCACCGCTGACTGACAATCCCAGCATGAGCAGGGAGAGGTTTTGGTGATGCTGTAACACTCTTGGCAGGCCCTTCCTGGTCCTTACTTGTCTGGGTGACTGGACCCCTCCCCAGCCCTGGCCTCCTTTGCTGGCTGCACCAACATGTCACGTGTGGGTGACTGCAAGAGATGCCCTAACTCCCACAGGCTGACTTGCTTTCTCCAGGGGCACACACAGCCTTAAGGAAGGGTAGCCCAAGTTTATCAAAGATCCCCTTGGGACATCTCTCCTTCACCTCCTAAGTCCACTTTCCCCTCACCCTCTCTGGCCCTTCACCACTTAACGATCCTGTGGGCATTTTCCAGTTTTCCAATCTATCCTGAGATCTGCCCATGGAAGACAGGGTCTAAACAAGAGGCATCTCTGCCTGGCAAACCCATCCTTGTCGGGTTCCTCTCCCCACTGTTTTGCCCAGCCACTGCAGCCTGGGTTTCTCTGGCTCGGGAAGCACAGGTGCCCATGGGCAGGCACCCCAGAGGATGTCCCTCCCATCCATTCCTCAGACCCAGTTCCTGGGCAAAGGAACTGAGAGTGGCAGGAAATGAGTGGGCTAAGAATGCAGCTCCCAGAGGGTGCTGAAGCCACTGGCACCTGAGTGCCTGGAGGCAGTACGCTTACATGATCCTATTCCTAGGAAAGAAAGGGACCTTATCGTAAGCATTTGTTCCCTTCATGCAAGCCAGTCCAGAAACACTGGCTACCAAACCACAAGCCTTCTTTTTTTTTTTTTTATTGCCATATTCTGAATTATCTTAATAATTTTCTGCTTCTTTCCAATTACCTTGGCTTATTTGTGTAGACACAACCCCAACAGTTTTATTTCCTGTTTTGCTGTCATTCCTCTAGTGGAAGGTGGTGTTAGGTCATGTTTATGAGTATGAACTCTTAGCCCAGCTGGTGTGGCTCAGTGGATTGAGCGCTGTCCCATGGACTGAGAGGTCCCAGTTCAATTCCCAGTCAGGGCACATGCCTGGGTTGCAGGCTTGGTCCCCAGTAGGGGGGTGTTCAGGAGGCAGCCAATCGATGTTTCTTCCTCTCTCTCTAAAATATCAATAAAAATGTATTTAAAAAAAAAAAGAGTATGAACTCTGACATCTAGAGTTCCAATCCCCTCTCTGTCACGTTCTAGCTGTGAAAACTTGGACAAGTCACGTAGCCTCTGAGTGCCTCTGAATCAATCCTCTTAAGCATGCATGCAACAACCATAACAAAACAACAAACAAACAAAAACAGAGAAATATAGTGACCTATCACACAGCAAAGAAGAAGAGACATGTAACGACCTACCTGGCAAAGATGCCGTGAAAATGCAATGACCTTGAAAATCGGGGATGTGGGGAGAATGAACCCTAGCGACATGCAGCACTTAGGGTAGGTCAGGCACTCAATACCTGCTCTTCTACAAAAAGCAGTTCTGAAAACAGGTTTTTAAACTCCTTTGGTGGCAAAACTAGACCTCACATGACAAGGCCATTTATAGTCTTAATTTATCCCAGTTGGAGTCAATGTTCATACTGTTCACAGAAGAAATATGAACAGTGTTGGATTACTGGGTACTTCCCCAGACCTCACGGGGGCTGTTTGCAAATGAAATAAACATATGCCCTATTTTGTCTTTCAAAAAAGTTCCAAGATGTCCGACAAACCCATCGGACCCCAAGGACTTCAGATGAAGGATTGTGAGCCTCACCTGAGGATGTGAGTAATGGGGGTACTGAGATTACACCCCGGGAGGATGCAGTATGCTCTGTGACAGTGTTTCCACGGCTGTAGCCCCAGTGCCTGGCACTTAGTAGGTGCTCAATAATGTTTGTTGAATGACCAAATGAATGCATGCATGGACGAAAAATGCCAAGGGGAACCAACTGGAAACCCACTTTGGCCCTTCAGTCAGGGGTGCTGCTCTGGAAAGCCAGGCTCAGTTGCAAGAACTAGTCCCATGATGGGTACTTATTGATCTGGCTGGGAAAGGAACAGTGCGAAGGAGGGAAATCCATCCCTCTCTATCTCCATCCTCAAAGGTCCTCTTCCACAGACCTCCAGGTTGCGGAACTCCACCTTTCCCCTTTGCAGACCGTGCGTGCATCTGGGTGAATGCACTCAGATTGAGTCATCTGCAGACACACTGGCAAGGCATCACCATACTCCACTCATTAAAAATGCTTTTGAGTCTGTGAAACCAATAAATCAATATTTTTGGCTGCTCTCCCAACAGGGTTATTTCACAAAACAGAGTGCAAGATAAAGACTTTATGAACGATCTCATCCCTGTGCCGCTGTTCCCAGTGGGAGAAAGCAAGGCCTGGGTTGACATTCTGGGAAAATCTACCCCCCTTTTATGCCAGGCAAATAATATTTTATGGCCCTGGGTTTATGGTGGTGTTTTAATGATCCACTGTAGAAAGCGGTTTTCTCTCCAGTCGCTAGAATTTGTCAAGAAGGGCTGGAGGCCATAAAAGAAGGATGGGCCCCAGGGACAAACAGGCTCCATCTTCTGAAATAAACTAATAAAGAGTCCCAAAATGTTCACCCCTTCACCTCAGAGTCAAGACCAGCCGGGCTGCCTGCAAGGGGCCCCCAGATGGAGCACTAAACAGGACAAAGAGGCCGGAAGGGGGTCAGGGGCTTCCTCACGACCACATGGCCACAGTCAAAGTAACATCGTCACATTGTGTTGTCACCAGCCACCGGCCTGGGGGGAACCGAGGCTCCCTTGAGGTTAGAGGACACTTTTGGACACTGAGCTGATTCAAGGAGGCGCCTTGAAAATCTCAAACTCTCCTCGCACTGGGCCTAATCACAGTGACCTCCTAACTTAGAGCCCTCTTTAATTTTATGGCCGAGTGCTTTTGGGGGGGCCTGCATGGATACTTTGATTTTTTTTTTCTTTTTTTAAGCGATATCAGGGTCAAACAGACCTAAGTCAGAATCCCAGCTCAGGCTCTTACTGACTGAGCGACCCTGCAGGGGTCACTTCCCCTTCTGAGCCATGATTTCCTCGCCTGTGGAAGCAGAATGTATTGGGGATGTTCTGACCTTTGGGGTAATGTACAGAAGCCTTGCTCCAGCCTCTGCCGTGACAGTAGCTGCTGTGATTTTTTCCACACTAGGAATGTCTGTCCCTGGGTCCTGGGTGAAATCCTGAGACAAAAGAGTTGCCTGAGGAGGGAGGAGGCAGGTGTCCCAGAAAATGGAGAGAAATGTGGAAGGCGATTGTACGATTATCTGCCGTGTCTGCATGACAGAATTCAATAAGGATGAGGCCAATGAGTGCTGAGATAATAATGAGTATTCCATAGTAATCATGACTGCTGGTGACATTTATTGAGCCCTTACTGTGTGCCAGATGCTAGCCACTGTGTGAACTGTTCATATTATTGCTGTTCCAGCCTAGCTACTTCCTGCGGCAAATCCTAGTGTTACCCACACGGTGTGGAGAAAAGGAAAGAGATGGCAATTCTACATGCCCACGGTGTTTACTGTGCAAACCCAAGAGTTAGAACCCTGGTACTCTGACTCTAAATAACAGAGGCTTAACCACCATGCTTTACTTACCTATAAATGAAGACAAAAGTATTTTTTAAAAGGTGTTTCCCTGGTTCCCAAATGTGCCCACAGGTCCCCCTGTCCTCTCTTACGTGCGACTTACCTTAAGTGGAGAGAGTCTGTCCTGAAAGTTTCTGATTTACTCCACTAAGCACCACACATGACTGCCACCAGAATCAGCCACACCAGGAAAACCTGATTCAAGTCCAACTCAGTGGGGCTGTCAAAGATCTGTCCTTATGTCATTAACTGACCTGTATGAAGCCATGACCTCCCTGCCCTCATTCCACCACCACCATCAGGAACCACAGCGTCCATACTGAACCATGCACCTTGCATTCTGACCTTGCCTGGGCAGTGTCCTTAGTTTCCTGCTCTCTGGAAAGGGCGTGGTCTGGTGCTCCTCCTGTGTTGTCCCTGATGAGGACAGGGTTCTCTTTCCCCAGTGCAGATCACATCATTCCCCTGCTTAACATCCTTCAAGGACTCCCCAGTTTACCAGATAAAGCCCAAACAAGTCAACCTGCCTGCAAGGCTCATCAGAATGCATCCTTTGCCTCTGCTGTTCCCTCTGCCTGAGAAGCTGTTCCTCTGACATGGGCACCGTCACTTCATTCAGGTCAGCACCTCAATGTACATATTCCCTTACTGCAGCGCCAGCTCCCCCTGCTAAAGATCCTTTGTATAATCCTCTTCTTTCATCCTGATCTAAAATTATCTTGTTTCGTGTTCGTGCATGTTTATTTATTTGTTGGTTTTCTTTTTTCCCCTCACTAGAACGTAAGCTCCAGGGGGCAGGGGTTTCATCTTTCTTCTTCAAAGATATAACTTCCAGCCCTGGCCAGTTTGGCTCAGCGGTTTCAGCATCAGCCCTCAGACCAATGAGTCTCAGGTTCAATTCCAGTCAAGGGCACGTACCTCAGTTGCAGTTTGTCCCCGGCCCTGGATGGGGTCATATGGGAGGCAACCAATCGATGTGTCTCTCTCACATCGATGTTTCTCTCTCTCTCTCCCTCTCTCTCCCTCCCTCTCATACTATCTGGAGATAAATGGCAAAATATCCACGGGTGAGGATTAAAGAAAAAAAGATATAACCTGCAGTGACTGGCACAGAGAAAATGCTCAGAATAAATGATGATGCCCATAGCCAGATAATGGCTAAGCAAGGGTTTGAACTTCAGTAATTTGACTCTAGATAACAGAGGCTTAACCACCATACTTTATTTACCTATAAATAAAGACAAAGCTTTTTAAACAGGTGTTTCCCTGGTTCCCGAAATGCGTCCACACTTTCCCCCTGGCCTCTCCCACACCAGGCTTACCTTAACGGGATGGAGTCCGATAAGAGAAGTAGTTTTCCTCTGAAGAAAGACAGTATGCCATTACTCTCCCTCTTGTCTTATTGTTTTTTTCTGAAAAGTTGTTTCCTCTTCACTGGTCTTTTCTTATAAAATGGTCAGTCTGGTCTATTTCATGTGTTATGTGGCCCACTGGGCACCTAGAGGCTGGACTTAGAAGGAAGAGTCACCCTTTCTGGGGAACAGAAGCAAGCCCCTTCACTAATATGAAAGACGCTTTTTCATCTGAGAGAGAGAAGAAAATACTGGAATTTGTATTTGGTCTTATTTTATTTATTATTTACAATTTTCAATATCGTGTGCCTAAATCTGCATATTAGGGTTTAGTAACCTGCATTAGGTGTTCTCAATAATTACTTTTGTTCCCAAACAACCTATTACACAGCCATACTTCTTTGAGTACATAATAACAGGTCTTTTAACTCTTTAGTTAGGTTCCATTTTCTAGAAGGAGAATCTAGAAAACTGTAACATTTCCCCCAAATTTTGGACTTGAACATGCTGTGAAACCGGCTGGCAGAAGAATAAGATCTCATTAGAAAGCAGCTGGATAATGCTCCGATTTGGTTCCAGCGAGGTTCTAGTACAGACCAACTCCATCCCTTCCAGATGAGAAGCAGTGAACAGCCCTCCTTTCCTGACCTGCAAGGCCACCCTGGAGGACGCGCTGGGGTGAGGGCGGACATGGAGTCTGCCCCGAGAAAAACAGTGCATCCTGGCATCTCAAGCCTGATTAAGAATGTGAACATCCCTTCTTGTCAATTTCAGCTATGTGACACTGAATTTTTAATATCAAACCAATAAAAGAGAAACATTTTAAGAGAGATGCGTGATGGCCAAATATCCAAATGAAAAGGCCAGAGTTTAGCTATCTAGTCAATTACTTGGTCTTCCCGACACCAAACTGCGAACGAAACACTTAAGAAGCTGATGGCATTTTTTTTTTAACTTTTCAAGAATGTTCTGACATCGTAACAATTTCACATCTTATTGAATTTTAACTGGAGTGATTCTAATGTGATATCTTACTTCTATGCAAATATTCTCAACCTACTTAAAAGGGACCACAAATAATTCTAAATAGCAGAATTAAATCCCAAGTCTTTTTAATTTTGTATACTTTGCCGCTATAATCATCAATGCTCAGTAAAGTGACACTGTTATGATTTCCCAAACCTGTCTCAATAAATCAGTGAATTTTGGATGAAGGCTTTTTTTCTCCACCCAGTTTAATCTTTGATTCACTGTTCTGTAAGTGTCCATTAAGGTCAAGTGACAATTCATTGACTTTGAAAAACATCAGAAACACTCCCAGGGCAAAAGATCCCAATGTCGCTGAATGTATTTAAAGTAAGTGGTTTTGACTTAAGCAAAGATTTCTACTTAACCCAGAAGAAAAGCAGTCACTCCTTGGAAATACCACAGAATTCAGGAAAATGGAATGAATGATGGCAGAGGATTAAATTTACCTATTCCAGCCGGTACATATATCTACTGAGTATATACAGGAACACGATGGCTCCACTCACGTGTCATTTGTGGACAACCCTCTCTTCTCAGCCCGGGAGCATGGTCCTCTCAGTCATGCAGATATGTCATAACAGAGATTAGTCGGTACATGAGCGCCATCCCTTCCTTGTTCTACATGCTGAGTTCAAGGATGTTTGAATATATCTTTTCGCTATTTAAAATGGGATTCAATCCATATGATAACAGCATCTATTTCAAAATTCAACAACAGAAAATAGAAACAAATCATAAATTTCAAGAGTTTGTATATTGGGACAGAATTATAGCGAAAGGAACTAAAGAGCAGTTTCACACACATAGAGGAAAAGCATATAAAAAGTAATAGCTGTAGGCTTGACTGATAGGCCATTCATTCACTCATTCATTCATTCATTCATTATATTGTTTTCTCAGGCAACAAATATCCACAGATCATTTCCTGTGGATCATCAACCACTCATTTAATAATCATTTATGGTACACCCATTCATTCATTCATTCATCAAATTAGTATTGTATATGCCAGATCATGTTACCTTATCCATTTTAGTCAACAGATTATTATTGAGCACTTACCAGGGACTAGACCTGAAAGGGTTCATAAGAAAGGCCCACATGTATGGGTGAGATGGAACCCCTCTGAAACGTGTTTGTAAACACATCCTGGGTGTTACTGCTGCTGGAGCCAGGTCACTGGGCCTATGGCCTCTTAGCTCAGTAGGTTTAGAACAGTGCTTAAAGGGCTTAGAACCAAGTTCAACATTAGGGATTTCTCCTTGTGCTGGCTAGCCACCCTAGAGGTCCCAAGGGGTTTCAGCAAAAGAGAAGGGTTGACTCCCACCCAGTGGGTCACCATCAGAAGAATCATTTGCATATTGCCATATACCTGATGAAGTGGTCACATGGCCCAAATGCTGTTGCTTCTTTTTATTTATTTTTTGTTTGGAACCCAGCTGTGCTGTCTCATATGGTATATTCTTCAGTTGGCTTCCAAATGTCACTGTTTGTGATGGAAAGTTTTCACTTGGGCCATAAAAGAGTGAACATATTTTTTAATGGTGTCCCCCAAGTGAGGAGTTTATTTCACAGGTGGTTCACCTGTTTCTTCCTTTTTTTTAATGTTACACTGTCCTCAATTACCTACTACGTGCCAGGAATTATGCAGAAATGGAGATGCAGAAATGAATGAGCATGGCTCCCGCTCTCAAGGGCTCACAATGAAGCAAGATATTCAGGCACGTGCAATAGTGATGAGCAGTGTAATGCTTATTAATGCTACACAGTGGGGTATGTGGGACTCACAGCAATAGAGGAAAAGCAGGCCTGTTATTAAAGAAAGAAGATAAGGGACCATGTCAGCTCCGGAGACAGGGCACCTCATCTGGATGCTTAGAGCTGCTGCCTGTCCAGCACTGTTTCCTCTTTCCTCTGGGAGGAGCACCTGATTGTCCTCTGAGGATTCACCGATACTCTGCTTCCAGGCCAGGTGATTTGGCAGGACTGGCTTCACCCCAGGATTCAAAGTATGAGCATGTGACTCAGGCCTGGCCAATCAGAGAAGAGTCATGTGACACAGATTAGACCAATGAGAGATGGTCTCAGGATTTTGTTTGGGCTATGGTAGGATAGGAGAACCAACTTTCCTTTGAGATTACTCACCTGGTTGGCTGTCAATGTGGAGTCTGGGTGAAGGTCTGGAAAGGACCACATGGCATAAGCAGTGTTAATGAAGGCAACATAAAAGTGAGCAGAGGCCAGAAATGGAGGGAAAAATGAGACATTGGTCTTCTGACCTTGTTGGAGCCCGTGGATGAGGCCCACATGAACCCTCCTTGCCTGTCTTTCACGAAATCAGTTTGCATTGGGTTTTATTGCCTTCCATTCAAAGAGTTTAGACAGTATACAACATTTGGTTGTTTTAGGAAAATAAATATTTAAGTAAAAGAGACAAAGTCAGGTGTAGGGTTAAATGGCAGATAACCTGTTCCCTGCTGGGGCTGGACCAGCCCCCAGAGACTGAAGGAGATTTAGTCCTCAGTTCCCTTGAGACCAAGCATCTTGTCAGGCCAGGCAGAAACCACGGGAGTGAACACTCACGCATGAATGCTGCGAAGTGGGGGGAGAATCCACATAGGAGTCAAGCAGGGATTTGAGGAGCACTCTGAGGATACGCCAGTGAGGTCCAAGCCGGGAAGAGAGGAGGTGAGGGGTTTCTCTTGGAGACAAAACACTCTGAAGCTGGGCGAGGGACGATGCAGCCATGGCCTGTGCCTACACCTGCAGGACATCTGTCTTTGCCGTATTGGAGACTATCAGGGGGAAAGTCCGCAACTACCTTTTAAAAGTAGTCTCTTGGATGCTGTGGTCTCTCCGATACTGTTTCATTTGGAGACGTAATTAAATAATTTAAATAAATTAAATCCATTAGGGGTTGACTTTGGGTCTTAAAATCCAAATACTCAGGGAGGGAGAACAAAGGACCTTAGATTCACTATGTCCATTAGGAAAATAATTTTAAATAACTAGATTTTCCATGTGGATGCATGAACTTATTCCACAAAAAATACTCCTTGCGCCCTGGCCGGTTTGGCTCAGCGGTTAGAGCGTTGGCCTGCGGTCCAGAGAGACCCGGGTTCGGTTCCCGCTAAGGGCATGTACTTCGGTTGCAGTTTGTCCCCGGCCCTGGTTGGTCGTGCGGGTGGCAGCCACTCGATGTGTCCCTTTCACGTCGATGTTTCTCTCTCTCCCTCCCACTCTATCTGAACAAAAATGTCCTCGGGTGAGGATAAAAAAAAAAAATACTCCTTGCAAGCCTGTGTGCCTGGCACTGTGCTACAGGAAGGGCAACAGAGGTGAGCAAAGCTTGGATCAAGTTCTCGCCCTGATGATGCTAACACGTCTTCCCTGCCTAAGAGCTCTTCCTCTTCCCTGGTAGTGAATATATTCATTCAGCCATTCATTCCATGGCTATTTATTTGCATCAAGTTGTATAAATATACATATTATATAAAACAAAGTAAAAGCTCAGATAGCAGAATGTTCCAGGAAAAAGCTATCCTTTGAGGGTACATTAGTTGTTTGGTAAATTGAGAATGTAAAAATTAACATGTGAAACCCCTGCTACACTTCTAAAACTCCTCTTTTCTTACCTTCATTAAAAATGGGAAATCTAGTCTGGCTGGTGTGGCTCCGCGGTTAGAGCGTTGGCCCGCGGACCAATGAGTCACAGGTTCAATTCTTGTCAAAGGCAGGTACCTCAGTTGCAATTTGTCCCCGGCCCTGGTTGGGGTCGTGCAGGAGGCAGCCATTCGATGTGTCACTTTCAAGTACATGTTTCTCTCTCTTCCTCTCTCTCCCTCCCACTCTCTCTGAACAAACATGGAAAAATGTCCTCAGGTGAGGATTTAAAAAAAAGGGAAATCTAGTCCAGCTGGTGTGGCTCAGTAGTTGAGCGTTGACCCATGCACCAAGAGCTCGCCAGTTCGATTCCCTGTCAGGGCACATGCCCAGGTTGTGGGCGCAATCCCCAATGGGGGGCATGCAGGAGGTGGCCAGTCGATGTTCTCTCTCATCGATGTTTCTATCTCTCTCTCCCTCTCCCTTCCTCTCTCTCTAAAATCAATAAAGGAAAAAAAATTTTTTAAAAAGGGAAATCTATTAGTTTCTTCTTCAGTAAATATCGTAGCAAACCTGCTTGACTCAATCTTCAGCGAGTGGGGCGCAGTGGTGCAGCGGTTAGAGCCACACTGTCCAGACCTGGGCAAGAGCCACCTGGGGCTGCTGAGCACTCGGAATGTCGCTGGTCCAAATCCAGATGGGCCAGAGTGCAAAATACAAACAGAATGTCAAAGCCTGAGGACGAGAACAGAAAAACGATTCTAAAATAGCTCATGAATAATTTCTGTATTGATTATGTTGAAATGATAGTATTTTGGATCTATTGGATTAAAAATATATTATCGAAATTAATTTCTCCTGCTCCTTTTGACTTTTTTTAAAACACACGGCTACTAGCAAAGGCAAAGTGATGTGCACGGCTCGTATTATTTTCTGCTGGACAACGCTGGCTCAGAACAGGAGCTGAAGTCAGTGAGGATGGAGATCCGGCTTCTCTGTTTCATAACTATATGGCACTGGGCAACTTAAACTCGCCGAGCCCGGTTCCCCGAGCTCCCTGCCAAGGGGGCTGCTGACAGTGCCGACCCGTTGCGCTGTTGTGAGCACGGAAAGAGAAAATCCCCTTGCAGGGCTCAGCGCCACGCTTGGCGTGTCGTTCCTTCTGAGTAAGCGGCAGCTATGCGGAGCCTCTGCAGGGCTGCACCTGGGAAGTCAGGAGACCGCGCTAGATCAGTGACCACAGGGAAATATACCATGAGCATTTGCATGAATCCCTGACACTGAGCTGTTTCCTTTCGATCTGCCATTTTCCTAAATCTTCAGCGCTCACAAATGAGGGCATTGTTCCCAGACGGCCATGGTTAGCCAGGTTCCGGGAAAGCCCAAGTCTGATGGGCTAGGTGTTGGTTAACTGAGGACTGGTCCTCACTGTAATTCCGTGTGTACTGGCGAAAAGTGACACGCACTGTTACTAGAGGGGATGCTTCCTGAGAGCCCACCAAGGGCCGGACACTGCTCAACATGTCACCTGAAGGCCATGCTCCCAATGGCCCTGAAGCACAGCACGGTGAGAGGTTTGCTCAGGGTCACCCAGCCAGGGGTTGGCAGAGACAGAACTCAACCCAAGTTTGTTTAACCCTAAAAGTCAATCTATATATGACTGAAGCAGAAAATTCCAGGTACTATTTCCTTCCCTGGGGCCATGAAATCATGGGGCCTTGGCCAGAGCTCTGGGGACTGTTTAGAAGGGAAAGGTTGGTTGAGCTCAGGAGTTCCAGGTTATTGCATCAACAGAGGAGAATCCCAGATCTCACAGTCACGAAAAGGTCTGCGTTCAAAAGGTTTCCATTCCTTAGTTACAAGGGAGCAAAGAACATCCGTCTGTAACAATGACCCCATTAAAAGCGGCCCTTCTTTCCTGCGGTTCTAAAACATTACCAGGCAGGATTGCAAAAGTGGTAGAACTTTCCCTCTTGAGAATTTCCTAGGACCTTACAAACATGACCCCATTAATCCACTCAATACCCGGATGAGATAGGTAGTTGGAAGTTATTATTATTGCCACTTTCAAGATAGAAAACCTGAAGCCAGGAGAGATTAAGCAATTAGTCCAAGGTCAAATGGTGAGCTAGAGACAGACCTGGAAATGAAACAATTATCTTGAGAAATTCGACTCAAAGGCACAAATTGATTGGCTACTTACCACCATGTGCTACCATCCAGTTAGGTGCTCTCAGTGCAAAATGACTGGCTGTTAAATGACATTTCTGCAGCTGCACTGGGCTGAATTTGGATGGAGTGTTTTAATAGCAATGTCCAAAGTGACACCAGGTTTTTCCAAATTATTGGCTGAAGGAAAATACAGTTCCTTGCTCCAAATGTGGAATCCCTCTTACCTAGCTCTGTTACCTTCCATCGTACCTACGATCACAGTTTGGGAGGAAACGGGAGAACTGTTCTACAAAGAAGAACTGCTTCTGCTTCCTTGTCTTCAGAGATAATCTGTGCACATAAAAAGGTTTAGGGGCATCTTGTCATTTACTCTGATGTGGAGACTAAGGAAGGATGCCCATAAACCATCCCTGAACTGTACAAACTCTGGAATCCAACTATTCACCTTTGAGCCTACCAGCACTCTTCAGCCAAATACCCTTTACTCTTTTCAGCTGTCTGCTTTTAACAACACATGAATCGTATGACCCCAAGTTGAAAAGACTTCCTGGTGAGCCGGGAGGCATCCGTGCTTGGAGCTAACAATTCCCAGGGCATAGGCACAGAAAATCGGTGTACTGGACAAAGTGCTGCTAATGACTCCATTTCTCCAGTTTCGCAAAAGGCCCTGCCCCGCCAAACACTTGGAGCAAGTTCTTACTTCTTTCTGCCCACTTGAAGCATTGGTTATTTATTTATTTATTTATTTATTTATTTATTTATTTATTTACTTATTTATTTATTTATTTATTTATTTATTTATTTTTTATCCTCACCCGAGGATATTTTTTTTGCATTTATCTTAAGATAGAGTGGGAGGGAGAGGGGGGAAGAGAGGGAGAGAAACATCAATGCGAGAGAGACACATCGACTGGTTGCCACGCACACGACCCCAACCATGACCCCAACCGGGCCTGGGGACAAACTGCAACCGAGGTACGTGCCCTTAGTGGGAACTGAACCCGGGTCTCTCTGGTCCACGGGCCGACGCTGTAACCGTTGAGCCAAACTGGCCAGGGCGAGGCATTGGTAATTTAAAGTCAACTACTCCATTATCAATTTTGACTGGTTTGGGGCACCATGAGATACAAGCGCCGGAAGGAAAGTAAGGCCGTTTAATGAACTCGGTAGGAGGGTATCTGCAGTTCCCCAAATGCCACGTGCCATGCTCTGAGCTATTTCTGTGAGAATTCACAGTGGCCACTTTTGGATTTGTTGGATTTTGTTTGACTAGTCAAATCAGACTCGTGGAGAAATTCCTCTCCCGGGACTTCCTGATTTCTCCAAGTCCAGGAGACTGGCGACTGGTCATTCTAAGAAATCCCAGTTCTGTCCCCTAACATGGATTAACCTTCTCAACCCCTTGGTTCCGTGCTGATGTGGACAGCTCCTTCCAGAAACCAACTCGACTCAAGCCCACTGCAGGAATGCCATCTTGCTAACACACAGCCACTGCGGGGAATAAAGCTTAGCCATTTTCTTCTTTTCACAAAATCAACACTTGGGGCAGGGGTGGAATCTAAAGGCAAGGCAGTTCCTTCTCTGTAACCCACTTCCACCTCCTTCCTCATAAACGAAAAACATGATGCTCAGAAACCAAAGCATCCCCGACTACAGTGTGGGGTTCAAGTCCAACATCTTGCAAAGAACCACCTTGAGTATTTCCAAAGGATGTTATGGTGTCTTAATATTTCCAAAAGTCCTAGTTTGTTGGGATATTTCAACGGAGCCCTGTTTAGAATTGCCCCATTTAAAGGATGTCAAACAGCATGGCACCATTAAGCTGTCCCGTTTAAAGGATGTCGAATAGCATGGCATCATTTGCAAACAACAATGCTGTAAAATAAACTAAGAAAGGTAACTGTTTTACCAAAGGAACAGGAGAGACCAAGGCCACGGACTTTGGCCACAGGCAAAGGCATTGATTTCCAAACAACCCCTGGGTAGTTCTGAAGCCTTCATTCTTCCAGACGTGTGCAGCATTTGGGAGGGAAAGGGAAAATGGTCCTCTCAGTGCGAAGTCTTTCGATGATGCTTTGCCACACTGGTATTTTTCTGTTTTTCTCACCAGGCACGCATTTCTTATCATACAAGTCGAGCAGGTCTTTCCTGCATTTTGAAAAAGCAGTGCTTTATTGTCCAAAACCCTCGCTCTTGACTTGAGTGCATGTGTTTTGTGGAAGTACAAGTGGTAATTACACAAGTCTTTCCTCCCCTGTCATTGGCAACAGTCACCAGGGAAATTTACAGCCCCCAATATCCAGATCTGGAAACTGGTTATTAAACGTGGTCGAGGAAAACCCTGACGTGGCAAATGGCATCGGAACAAGCACAGCTCGGCAGCAGCTCTGTGAGAAGGGCTGGGGGTCAGCAAGTGGCCATCGGTTTTATTTCATTAAACATTTTTACTATTTATGATAATATGACTACTACTAATAGTTACCATTTCCATTTGTTTAGAATATAGTATGTGGCTGGCATTACATTAAGTGCCCATTCGATCCTTGTTTTATTTTTTTTTTAAACAGTCTCCTGGGAATGTATTACAATTTTAGGATGAGGAAACAAACACGAGAGGCTAAGTAACCAGCCCAGGGCCATTTGTTTGGGACGTGGTGGAGTCAGGATTTGAACCGCTCCAGAGGCTTTGGACTCAGGGGTCAGGCAGCTGGCACACTGGGGTGAAGTTGGCCAGATGTAGTCTTTTAGAGAATAAGGGGACAATGGAGAAACAGCAACATATGTACCACTGCCCCTGGCTCCCGGACTCCAGGCCTACCACTACTGTCCTGCCAAAAAAGTCTGAGACACAGCGCTGGCCAGGAATGTCTGAAGCCTAAACTCATCCCACAAGACGTTTCCCAGCCTCCGTAATTTGAAACTCGATTAAAGTTTAACAACATTAAAAATGTTGAGGATAACCTTTTAAAACGAGATATCACATACAGAAAGAAAAGTAAACACATCTTAAGAATATGACTTGAAGAATTTTCCAAACTGAGCACAACCATGTAACCAACTTCCCAGGTCAAGAATGACAGTATTACCAGCATCCCAGAAACTCTGTTTGTGCCTTTACCGGTTGTGAACACCCCAAAGGTTAGCTGCTGACCTGACGGCTAACCCCACTGATGAATGTTGTCTGTTTCTGAGCTTTGTATGAATAGAATCATATAGTGTGTCCTCTTGTGTCCACCTGCTTTCACCTAATATCATGGGAGGTCATCCATGTGTGGCAATAGTGCCTTCTCAATGGCTTGCGTTCTCAAATCTAGCGTTCGATATTCTCATTTCAGTACTTCACATCTGAGCAATTACGGAGGAAGAGTTCCTTTTCTGAATACAGGTTCTAAAGATTGACACAAGCCACTCTACGACTTTGTTAGAGTTATGAAGAGATTTTTTTTCAAATGAATTTTCTCATTTTACCCCCTCGTGGTGCACATCAGGTAGTGAGGAGACATACAACCCCCGCTGGGTGGGTTTAGACAGAGGCTGCCTGCAGTCAGAGGGGTGCGTGCTACCCTAAGGGCAGGTGAGCCGATAGTCAGACAAGTGAGATTTCAGTTGAGGTGTCTTGATGGCCAACCTCATGCTGGACACACATCCTGTTGCTCCTCTCTGGGTCAGAAGTCCATTCCAAGGAGAATAAACCAGTCCCTAAGGTTGTTTCGCTGTGAGCATGTCATACTGCTGTGGCATTTGATGTTTGCCTCCTCAGAATTCATTGTCCTTTCTTATTAGGGGCTCCACCCTTTCCACTTTCTTGATCAGAAGATCGAGATGGGCTCCATTCCCAGCAGGGTCAAGCACACGACCCTCCCCTTAAGAGAGAAATGTAGTCCTGGGGTCCCACATGCAACCTTGAAGGTGCTCAGGAATGCATTCACATGGAGGATGCAGAACCAAGAAGAGAAGAGTGAGAAGTCATTTCAGTTTCTGGGACAAGCCACACCTGACACCCACTACCTCTAAACTATTGCATGAAGCGATGGATGTATATATTTATTTTTGCCCACAGTATCTTGTGTTCGTTTTTGTTTTTTTTTTTTCTCTCTTTTCTTCTTTGGAGGTGGTATTTACAAAAGAAACAATCCTGAAAGATACATTTATTTAAATAAATCCTCATATTTCTCCTCTCAGATCCAGAGAGCCATAACGTCCGTATCCAGTGAGTGGCAGTTAGGTAGACATGGAGGCTTTGTCTTGAATTTATGCAAAGTTTCTCTCCTGAGTTCTCTCTAAGTGAAGTCACTGTGTTGACACAGACAACATCTGTTTTTAAACCATAGAAATGCTGGCTTTGCCCTGCACTTGGGAAAGGGTCTCTACCACCCACATCGACCAGTCCTTCCATAGATGCTCATGTAATCTAACCGGGAAAGGCAAGGCTGAGGGAGGCAAAGATGTTTTCAAATAGTAGGGAAAACTGGTCCAAACAACAGAGCTGTTGGTTCAAACAACTTTTGTCCAAAGGCTTTTGGAATTCTTTGTCTCTAGCCAGTGTATCATCTACACGGGCAGCAGAACATTCTTTTGAAGACAGAGATTTATTCATTCGTCTCTGCACTTTAAAAACCCACCACAATGCCCCGCCAGTGTGGCTCAGTGGATTGAGCACACTCCCATGGACCTCATGAGAGGTCCCGGTTCGATTCCCAGTCAGGGCACATGCGGGGGTTACGGGCTTGATCCCCAGTAGGGGGTGTGCAGGAGGCAGCCAGTCAAGGTTTCTCTCTCACATCGATGTTTCTCTCTCTCTCTCTCTCTCTCTGAAAAAAAAAAAAAATCAATAAAAAGATTTTAAAAATAAAAATAAAAATCCCTCATAAGTGGAGAAAGAGTAACTGCAGTGGAGAAACCACACAACATGACCTCAGCCAGGTGATCGAGGCCAGAAGTGATGCTGAGAGTACAGGTACTTGACATGACATGACGTGGTAAGAACAGGGCTCTACCTCTGTGGTCTTCCTCCTGGAAACCACACCCCCAGTCTAATCATGAGAAAAAGATCAGACAAATCCCCGTGATATACCTGACCCGTACTCCTCAAAACCATCAAGATCTTCAAAACAAGGATGGGGAGAGAAACTCACAGCCAAGAGGAGCCTAAGGAGACTTGTTAACTAGATACAACGTGGTATCTGGATGAGATCCAGGAGCAGAAGAAGGACATTAGGTAAAAGAAGGAAATATGAATGAAGTATGGACTTTAGTTAATAACAATGCATCAATGGTGGTTTAAGTGGTGACAACGCTTCCCTTCCTAATGAAAGATCTAAATAACAGGAAACGCTGCGCGTGGGGGAGGGAGTTTGTATGGGAACTCTCTGCACTACCTACTCAATTTTCTGAAAATCTAAGACTGTTCTAAAAAATAAAGTCTATGAAAGATAAAGTTTATTTAAAAATCCATCACTGGATTTCTGTTGCTGCAGGAGACTTTCCTAAAATTCAGACACCAAAGTGGGTCCTTGAAATGATTTTAGGTGGTTCATGGACAGAGTTTAAATAACCTTGAACCGCGTGGTTCCATGTTCCTTCATTGATCACGTCTCAGTCCTTCTGATTCAGTCACAAAGAGGGACTCCCAGGTGAGCCCTGGATGCCTCTGCAGCCTTCGCCGGCCTCCCTTTGAACAAAGAAAGAGAAACCTTCAGGCTCAGAACTTTGTTTTTTTACTTTTATTGTTCTTATATTTGGTGATGTCTGTGGCCTGGAAATGACCATACTTTCTCATTTATGAGACTGGTGTTTCTTTTCTTAAAGTAAATTTATTTAAATAACAATGTGAGCCCATTTAATTTAAAAAAATTTTTTTTTCTTTATTGATTTTAGAGAGAGAGGAAGGGAGAGGGAGAGAGTCAGAAACATCGACGAGCGAGAACATCAACTGGCCGCCTCCTGCATGCCCCCCACTGGGGATCAGGCCCACAACCTGGGCATGTGCCCTGACTGGGAATCAAACCAGCGACCTCTTGGTGCATGGGTCAACGCTCAACCACTGAGCCACACAGGCCGGGCCCATTTAATTCTTTTAAAAAATTACTTAACTACAACGACATAGTCTTCAGATATATGAAAAACCAGGATAGTGGTATTCTAATGGCTGAAGTTGAGAACCAGGGCCCAACAGTATTGTGTCCACACCCCGCAGCATGTCACTCAGGCCCTCTCCCACCTTGGGACACCTGCCCAGTCTCTCGTCCCAGGTGCTCTACCCTGCAACCCAAGGATACCTAGGAGGTCAGAGGTGCTGATATCCAGGGCTCAGAGGCAATCAGAGAGACCATGGATAGCAAGTTGAAATCCGATGTACAGCTCTGTCTGGACTCTCTTCACATGTGGCTTGTTTTCCACCGGGATCCATGGCCATTCTCTCATAATATGGGTCAACAGTAGCGCGGATGAAGCAACCAGTTCCTTTTGCCCCCGTGAGCTCTACAGGTGTGTTAGCGACCAAACCTGCAACAGGGAAGCAGTGCTGGGTGAGTACCAGTGGGGTCTGAATCCAGCCCCTCGTGTCCTCTCCATCTACCCGGGCCCGATCCTCCCGGAGCAGAGGAGCTTGCTAAGCACGAGGGTCAAAGCCTGACTCTACCATGGACCATCTAGGGGAAATGGGTGAGACAATGTGCGCTCCCTGGACCCCATCGTCCTTGTCTGTAAAGTGAGAATAATAGTCCCTGCCTCATGGGATCACTGTGAGGGTAAATGAGTTCATGGAAGCACAGCACTTAGCACAGCGCTGGTACCAAGTAAGTGCTCTATAAATATGCACTGTCGCTGGTCATCCCAGTGGTCCTCACCTCCCTCACAGTCAAACGTGGGTCATGGCAGTACCCACATCATGGGAATAAACAGTCAGTGCACATTAGTCCTCAGTGCCGTGGCCTGGCTCCCAGCAAATGCTCCACATTCAATTATTTATAGCTATATTTACTTATTACTAGTATTATTCATAAGGATTAGCAATTCCAAGAATTGGATTGTGTCTCCAGTCTTCGGTAACAGCAGTTCAGATACTAGGAGCAGTCAAGGGAGGTTTGCAAGGTCAGAACCTCAGGGGTACCAAAAGGAAGTCTGTGTGTCTCCATGGAGCTGGAGGTCTGGGCTGACGTGCCATGCAGTCCGGCAGTGTGGGCTGGTGCCCTTCCCAGGACTGGTCTGTGGGCAGGCAGAGGCTCCGTCTGGCCAGCTGGGTTTGCAGAATCAGGCCTGAAAGCAAGCCGGCTGCTTCAGGAAGTTCTATGAGGTAAGAAATTCTCACCCAACCAAAGTTCTTTTTCTACAGAAAGGCAACATGATGAAATGGGCAAACGACTTTGCAGGTCGCCCCAAAATGTGCCTGACTGGGAGAATTTCTCACCCCGTGGCTCTGAGTCTACAAAGCCCAGAAACCAAATGATATTTTCCCTGTGTTGTCAAGGGCCAACTGTGGAGAGCTTTTGTCTCATCCTCTCCTGCACAGAGTCCCCAGGGAGACACATCCGTGTCAGGAGCTCGGGGGACAGACTTGGACTGCAATGAACTGACCATGTATGCATGGATCAGTCACTTCTGACTGGGCCTCAGTTTCCCCACCTGTAAAATGAGGCTATTGGATCATATGACATCTAACATACATTCTAGCTCTGATAATCTTTGATTTCAATGAAGGTGAGAATTGGTAACTCATTTCCTGCAATAGAATTCAAACCTTTAAAGCAAACCAGCAGCTAGTTCCCGCTGTGATGCACAGGTGGGCTGCCTGTGCAGGCGAGCCCTTTTGTAGACAATTGTCAGTGTTTTTCTGGATGATTTTGTGTGTGTATCCAAGTAATGGCAGGGCTAGCTATCATTTCTGCCTGCCCCGCATTTGTGTCCTTCTATTTTATTTTTTTAAAGAGTTTTTCTTTATTGATGTTAGGGAGAGGAAGGGAGAGAGAGATAGAAACATCGACGAGAGAGAACATCAATTGGCCGCCTCCTGCATGCCCTCCACTGGGAATCAGCCCACAACCTGGGCATGTGCTCTGACCGGGAATCAAACGGGCGACCTCTTGGTGCATGGGTCGATGCTCAACCACTGAGCCACACCGGCAAGGCTTGTCCTTCTATTTTAGAAGACCGCCCATTTTTCCCGCCTTTGGAAACTTTCCCTCCCACATCCACTAGGCCTGTCAATCACTAGGCCTCACCCTCCCAACTCCCTTGAATAAGTAATTGGATTCATGATCCAAAATGAACCAGTGAGCGTCCCTTTAGGGGGCTGATAAGGACGTTGGGGAGAGACGTCCTTATCACGAACCCGCAAAGCTGTTGGGAGCCAACTTTGCCCCCAAGTGAGGAGAACCTAGCAGAGGCTGACACCAACCCCACGGAAAGTGCAGAGGAAACAGGGAGAAAAGGAGGAATGCAGAAAGGGAGTGAGGAAGAGAGAAAGATAAAGAGGGAAGCATGGAGAGAGAAAGAAAGGCAGAAAGGGAAGAGGGAGGGAAGGAAGAAGGGAGAGACCTCCAGTGATTCAATTTCTTTCTTTCTTTCTTTTTTTTATCCTCACTCGAGGACATTTTTGCATTTATCTTCAGATAGAGCGGGAGGGAGAGAGGGAGGAAGAGAGAGAGAAACATCGATGTGAGAGAGACACATCAACTGGCTGACACCCACACGACCCCAACCAGGGCACAAACTGCAACCGAGGTACGTACCCTTAGCGGGAACCAAACTCAGGTCTCTCTGGTCCATGGGCTGACGCTCTAACCACTGAGCCAGACCGGCCAGGGCATCAATTTCTTAATACAAACCTCTCGATCCAGTGATGCATAAAGGGAAATGTATGCCTTGGCTGTTCTGGGAAAGTTAGTTCATAACTTCCCTTTTCCTCTTTTATTTTCTTCAAGCCTGTAGGTTCTTCAAATGGGGACCCCAAAAAAGATGAGAAACTACCACAATTGAAGCATTTCTTAGAGATGGAATGAACTCACTTCAGAAAGAAACAAAGTTTATTTGATGAATATAAATAAGGCGATCAGCACAAAGTACTTCTCATACACATGGTAAGAAATTTATGAACTGTACATACCTTGTACTTCTACTAGACACGAGGTTACAATGACTGGCTAATACATGCCCACTGGTAGTTTCTGAGGGTTCCTTAGTTTTATTTATTTATTTTTCATATCGAAGTCCATAATCACATGGTCAATATCACAACCCACATGCCACTCACTTGGAGAAATGTTACAAGAAGCGCTATCACACGGGGGTCTCCGGGAGTTAAGATACACTGACCCCTGGCAGCATTCAAACGCCACTCGACACAAAAACATCTCAGATAGAACTTATGTCAGCACATTGGAGGTCTCGTCATAAACACTGTTTAAAAAGTAAATTGAAACCCACTTTCAAATGAAAGTTGACACGCTGTTAACGTGCATACTGGATACACAAAAATCATTAAATACAAAATCGAGACTGTACATGGAAATCAAATCGGGTATGCAGGACAGGCCTGCTTTTGCACGAAGCAAGAACAACAACTTCTCCCAAATGTTAGCCTCAACTTCTTTTTCTCCCAACTTCATTCTGATTAGAGGGGGACCCGCTCAAGTTTGCGCAAAGGAAATATCTTCCCAACATCACAGTGTTTGTTGTAAACCCAGAGACTATTTGTAATGTGTGAAAAGGGAATTTTTTTGTAACCCCCAAACATCAGGAATTTTACATGAAATGGGAAAAGATGCTATGTGAGACAGAATTAAATTTTTCAGGGACTGAATGATATGCCCCCAGAAATGTAAGATCAAAATATTTGTCACCAACAAAAGAGGGGCAAAAAATGATCCCCCAAACAATAGCTGTGACAAAATTGGCACATACTTAGAAATAGCTAACTCCACGTTTGGTTGCCTTTTCTGTTTCAAGGACCCTATTTTCCCTAGTGGATTTCCTACTTCCTACTTCAAGTATTCCGTTGCAGAGTTCAGGTCAGGACTTGGCTGTAAGAGGCAATGAGAACCTCCTACATGAGCACATCCAGACTGTTCATGGGGGCAAGTGTGTGGCCTGGGCTTTCAGTGCAACATTGTATTAAAATGTGCTAGGTACGCTTGCAAAGAACTCTGCTCTTTTTTTCCAATCAAGACCTAGATCCCTTTGATAGTTAAAGGACAAACTTTTTAAACATGAATGTATTTGGAGGGTTTATGCAACACGTAAGCTTTACAGAGCTCGCTATAGTTACGGCAAGAACAAAGCCAGAAGCAAGAAACCTGCTTGAATCTGTTACTCCAAATGCACCGAGAATGAACAGTGCAACTCAGACAGTTTCATCTTTCCCGACAAATAAGGTGTCTGTCTTTTAAATATCTCTATGGCTCACGGGAGAGGTCCAGTTAATTGCACCAACATTTAAAAAAGTAATAATAACGACTAAATTCAATGCAAGATTCAGAAACATCTGTTTAGAATCCTTTCCACAGCAGCAAAGAAAGACAACTATATTTATTAAGGCCACTCATGCTTAAATTCACTGTTTATCCTTTAAAAATGCAGATTTTCATCTCCCACTTGCATACACGTGGAAGGATTTCTTCCATTGACTAAAAAAAAAAAAGGATCAATACAAGAGTTGCACATGTTTGCCAGACTTGGTCATGAATTTTATGAAGTTATAACACTTTAATTTTTTTTTTTAATCTTCAGAGGAAGCAGTAGGAGTTAATTCTCCTTAGTACCATGTCACTGTATGTAAAAGACCTCAAAATTTGGTCTCTTTCCCTGGCATGTGCTTTAAATGATGACTCTGTCCCCACAAACATGTTGTGTAGAGCTATATACAGATAAACAGCTTTTGTGATTACTTCTCATTCATCAATGTTTTCATGTTTGATGCTGAAAATGCTCAGGAATCCATGTTGGAGACATTTTTTTAAAAACTGAGAAATGACCCTTCGTTTACAGAAGATGTAAGCTTACACTGTTTGCACAGCACTTGGGTCTTGAAATGGGAATGAGTCCCAGCTTCTTCGTGGAGACCTGTGCGTACGGGAACAGCAAGAGTCTGAGGCTCGGCCACACCCAGCCTCAGGGATGCGTGGGACATGTGGCACAGAGATCGGCAGGGGCCTCAGGCTTTTGCCACTCTCCAGTACGGAAGCAGGGTAGACAACGTTATGAATGATCAATTTAGATGTGCCATGCATTGTCAGAGACACACACCACGTTCTCATAAGGCGATTTCTTGGCAAGTAGTAGTGGTTTAAAAAAATTGATTTCATTTCCAACCTGGCCCAGAGGTAACTACTGGTTATACCATCAAAATGTGGTTCGTCAAACAGCAGAGTAAAGAAATAGAGGAGGGTAAAGGCTTGCCATTTCTGGTGGTTTGGTTTCTTTGTCAAACACTCCATGCATCTTGATGTACAAACACTGCCAGCACCACTCACTCCCAGAATTCATACTTTTTGATAATCTAATGCATTAGGAATGACCACTTAGACTGAACCAGCAGAAAAACTGGAGATGAAGCTAGTTGTCTAACAGAAGCTGAATCCACACTTAAAATCCCATGGACTTCAAATGTAGCCAATGTTGAAGTAACAGAAACAAAATGTTATCAAATAACGATATTTGGAAGAGATGATCAAATTTTAAATGTCCAAATCCAACCAAAAAAAAAAAAAAAAAAAAAAGGAGGATCTCTCATTTTGCTCCTCTGCCTCCTTCTTCCTTTCCAGCATACGAAACGACATGGGATGGTGAAGGAAATATCAGGTAGAACAGAATCGTGCTCAGTCACGGAAGTGAGACTCCTCTCCAGTCCTGATGAGCATTCCAGGTGGGGATGGACGGTGATGTGAGCTGCACTGCAATAGATTATCGGAATATTGCTGCAGAGCTGCGTGTTCCCTTTGGTCAGCCCTTCTGATAGCTGCAACAAGAAAGCACACCGTTTAGCATCCCAGTGACCGGCCGTGATACTGGGGCTAACCCTCTCAGAGGCTCCCCACCCCCACCCTGCACTGACCCTCCACCGCTCTCTGTGGCTGGGATTAGCAAGGGGCGGGGTAGCAATGAGGAGGAAGCATACAGGAAGGATAAAGTGACCAGAAAGTTGAATCATGTCCTGCAAACACATCTGAGAAGGAGCTTCTTTCAAAATATGTCACATATAGGTCTCAGATGTCTCCTGATAGGCAAAAAGAAATGGAAAGGGAATATGCTGGAACGTTCCAGTGATTACATCTACATGATCAAATTATGTGTCCATCTTTTTCTCTCCAAACTTTTCTACCATGAGTATGGTTTCTCAGTTATTTTTTTAACTTGACTTTATAGAGACTAGAGAGTTAAAAATGGGCAAGACACCAGGAAACTTAACATTCTCTCACAAACCACGCGCAACAATTTGAAAGAACACGGACCCAGCGATCCCACATCCAGGTGTACACCCAGAAGCACGGGAACACGGACACACACAGGCACCACTGTTCACAGCAGCGTCTTCCGCAGTAACCAAAAGGTAGAACAACTTCCAAGTGTCCATCAGCAGGTGGATGGAGGAACAAAACGTGGTACGTGCACACGTGGAATACGGCTCAGCCCTGAGAGGTCACGCAGGCCTGGCCACGGCACAGCATGAACTCCGAGCGCGTGCTAAGTGAAGTGAGCCGGACACCGAAGGACGAGTACCGATGATTCTACTTACATGAAGCATCAGGAGTGACAAAGTCATAGGTGCAGAAGATAGAGGAGCGGTCCCCAGGGGCTCCAGGGGAGGGGGAATGAGGAGTTATTGCAGAGTGGGTAGAGGTTTTCTGTCTGGGGTGATAAAAACGTTCTGCAAATGGACAGTAGTGTTGGTTGTTCAACTCTGCGTATATCCTCAACACTACTGAATTGTACACTCTAAACTGGTTAAAATGGTCAATTTTACATATATTTTACCACAATAAAAACATATTTTTATTTATATATTTTTTATTCTCACCCGAGGACATTTTTGCATTCATCTTCAGACAGAGTGAGAGGGAGAGAGGAAGGAAGAGAGACAGAGAGAAACATCAATGTGAGAGAGACACATCGGGCCGGGGACAAACTGCAACTGAGGTACGTGCCCTTAGCGGAACTGACGGGACTCTCTGGACCCCGGGCCGATGCTCTAACCGCTGAGCCAAACCAGCCAGGGCAATAAAAACGTATTTTTAAAAAGAATATTGACATCTTCTTAAACAGAGGAGAACGAAACAAAGTTGGCTTGGATCCCCACATCCGAAGGCCCGCGTGTGACCTTGAACCTGACCCAGAGCGGCGCAGCCTGGCCTTGCACACTTCGTGTCCTGGGAACAGGTATCCAGAGAACCTCAGCTTTTGTCCCTGTCCCTGGAGAGGCCGAGTGCGGGCACGCTGCAGCCTGGGAAACAGCGCCAGGGGAAGAGGAGAGGCCATCCCCCATCGCCCCTCCGAGCGACGGCTCTCTTCCCCGCGATGCTCCACTCTGCGCCTGCACCATTATCACTCACATATGGCCTTTGAATGCTTCAGGAGTTTCCGGGCATATGGCAGTAGTGCAGCTATCTGGGGAATATGGCAGGGAGGGGAGAGATCAAACACGCGCGCACACTCACACACGTGTGAGCCGTTTTTTATGGTTGGCCTGGGCCGCCTGATTCGGCGGTGGGTGCGCAGCACGGCTCCAGCCCCGCGGACCAACGAGCGCGAAGACCCCCGTCCACCAGGTAGGCCGCTCTTCCACGCCGTCATCACACAGTGCTAATGAAGTATGCGGCTTGGATGAACTCTGCTAATTCAGACTCTGAGGAGTTTGGTGTAACCCTTCTGGTTAAGAAACTTGAATCGGAGCAAAAAAAAAAAAATGACTTTTGCAGAGCCAGAAAGCTAGGGAGTTCCTAGAGCAGATCATATTACTCATTCTGGCACATAAAGTCTCTGCAAACTCCGTATGAAAATTGTAAGTCAGAGCACGCTTTCTGCTCCGTGAGCTGTGCATAGCTCTAATTCTTTTGTGCATTAAGCATTTCTTAATCATCCTTTTAAAAGGCTGACCAATATATTAAAAGGGCGCATGATTAAAAGGTAAAGAGAAACCCAAAGTAGTACTAGAACACACCGGTCGTATTTTACAGACGGAGAAACGAGTGAAAAATAATTACAGTGAATGTCCGATGTCCTTGATGTTTTTCCAAGATAAAGTAGCGAAGAACAATCATGTATTCAGTTGAGAGAAGATGTCCAGCTGGGTAGCAGGACACACGGCAGAATGCAGTGTCCTGCAACTGCGGTGCACTATTTCGGGGTAAGGTTTGTGCCTTGGAACAGAGAAGTCTCCAGCAGTGTTGCCACTCCTTCCACCAGACAATCCATTCGCCAGGAGGCCCACATGGATTTGAGAGGAAAAAGTTCCCGTGGCATCGCCTGCAGTTGGACAAGCAGATGATCGGGGCAAACATGCATCTGCTGTAACAAAATTAAAAAAGAATCCTGGTCTTCAACGATGAGGCGATCTGGGAAGCCACCCACTGTGAGATAATTTCTGGCAAGTCCTCCCCCACCTGGAGGGTTGCAGCAGGCCCAACCTGTCCCCAGCATCCTCTCTCTCTCTCTTTTTTTTTTTATCCTCACCCGAGGACATTTTTTCCATTTTTTTGTTCAGATAGAGTGGGAGGGAGGGAGGGAGAGAGAGAGAGAGAGAGAGAGAGAGAGAGAGAAACATCGATGTGAAAGGGACATATCAAGTGGCTGCCTCCCACACGACCCAACCAGGGCCGGGGACAAACTGCAACCGAGGTACGTGCCCTTAGCGGGAACCGAACCCGGGACTCTCTGGATCGTAGGCCGACGCTCTAACCGCTGAGCCAAACCGGCCAGGGCCCCAGCATCCTCTCTTGCAGCACCCAACCCTGCCTTTTCATGGGTGCAGCCAGCAGAGCTATTGCAATGATGACGCCTACTTCATCTTGCATTCCACAGCCCTCATTTACAGTCCCATTGCCCTGGGGAGGGAGGATGCACTCCCGGCCATGCAGGCCGGGTCCCATCTGCCCCCCTCTCTCCAGCTCCATACTCCACCTCTGCCGAACTTGCGCCTGCAGGCTTAACACTTTCCTTTCTGCCCACCTCACAATCTTTTCTTTCTGTCCGACATGCATTCACACCAACCCTTGACCTGATCAATTCCTACTTATTCGTCAGTCTCACGTTCAATGTCGTGTCTTCCCTAGAAGCCTTTCCTGACCCCTGAGTGTAGGATGTAGCAGGAAGTCTCACATCTACTGCACTGTCCCCTTCTGGTGACTTGTCTAGACTTTTACTGTCCAATATGACAGCCACTGGCCACATGTGGCTACTCGGAATATGGCTAGTCCAGATGGACATGCTCTAAGTGCAAAATCATGTAGGATTTTGAAGACTTGGTATGAAATTAGCTTTTTAAAAATTTATTTTGAATGAATATAAATCAATATATTAAATTTTAGCCCTGGCCGGTATTTCTCAATGGTTAGAGCATTGGCCCGAACGCCTGTCTCGGGTTCAATTCCTAATCAAGGGCACATACCTAGGTTGCAGGTTCAATCCCTGGCCTGCTCATGGTGGGTTCGGGAGGCAACCAATCAATGTGTCTCGTTCATATTGATGTTTCTCGCTTTCTCTCTCTCTCCCCCACTCCTCCTCACTTCCTCCCTTCCACTCTCTAAAAAAAAAAAAAAAAATCAATGGAAAAAATAACATCATGTGAGGATTAACAAGTATATATGTATATATATATATATAATTTTAGATTTAGTATGAATATCATGTTTATGTTGATTCCATGTTAAATGACATTTTGGATGTACTGGATCAAATTAAATATACTATTATAATTAATTTTACCTCTTTCTTATTACTCTTTTTCATGTGGCTGTAGTTTTGTGGCTCAAAAGTACAGATGTGGCTTGCATTCTATTTCTATTGAACAACACTGCTCTAGGCTCGATGAGGGCAGGCCAGGCCAGTCTTGTTCAGTTAGCATCCCCTCTGCCTTGCACAGTTCATGGAACAGAACAAGGTGATTCCCTCACTCATTCCCCAGGCATTAGGGAGCAACTAGCGTAGGCAGAACCCTAAAGTCAAACCCCCTGCCCAAAGATTTCTTGCTCTTGTCCGGCTGGTGTAGCTCAGTGGTTGAGCATCGACCCATGCACCAAGAGGTCGCCGGTTCGATTCCCGGTCAGGACACATGCCCAGGTTGTGAGCCAAATCCCCAGTGGGGGGCATGCAGGAGGTGGCCAATCGATGTTCTCTCTCATCGATATTTCTATCTCTCTCTCCCTCTCACTTTCCTCTCTCTAAAAAAATAAAAAAATCAATAAAGGAAAAAAAGAAAGATTTCCTGCTCTTACTCTGGCATCTGAACTGTGAATGTGATTAAGGCTACTAGTCTAAATCAAGGCTACTTGACTCTAAACCAAACGAGAGATGATCTGAGTGGATCTAATTTGATCACAGGAGCCCCTAAATAGCAGAGATTCTTCTCTTGCTGGTAGCAGAAGGGAAAGTTGGAGAATCTGAAACACTGGAGGGACATGCTGTGCTGAGACGGAGGAGCCAAGGGGCCAGGACCGGAGCATGTGCCTTAGGGTCTGAGGGCGGCCCCACCAGCAGCCAGCAAGGAAACAGAGACCTCAGTCCCGCCACCACAAGGAACTGAATTGTGCCCATAACCAGAATGAACTTGGAGGTGGGTGCTTCCCTGGAGCCTCCAGGTTCAAGTCCACCTGGCTAACACCTTGACTTCCATCTCATGAGACTGCGGAGACCGCCCAGGGGAGCCTGACTGGTCTGACCTACAGAACTGTCAGATAATCAATGAGTGTGGTTTTAAGCCAAGTTTGTGGTGGTTTGTTATGCAGCAGTGAAAACCTAACATAGCTTCTCCCTGTGTCCGGCAATGCACTTGGTGCCAGGGATATAATGGTAAAAAAAAGACAGACAACATCTATGCCCTCACGGAGCCCATAGTTTCGGGAGGAAGATAGACAATAAATAGATTCACAAATAAATAAAAGAATGAGGATTTTTAAAATGTATGACTTGAGCCCTGGCTGGTTTGGCTCAGCAGTAACAGTGTTGGCCCTCGGACTGACGGGTCTCGGGTTCAATTACTGGTCAAGGGCCCGTACCTGGTTGCAAGTTCAATCTCTGGCCTTGGTCTGGGTTGTGCGGGAGGCAACCAATCGATGTGTCTCTCTCACATCGATGTTCCAATCTCTCTCTTTCCCTCACTCCCTCCCTTCCACTCGATCTAAAAATCAATAGAAAAATATCCTCAGGTGAAGATTAACAAAATTTGTGACTTGAAGGAAATGAGTAGGGAGCTGTGACAGGGATGCTTAGGATTTATTCAGCGACTACATGACAATTATCGGGTAGATATCTATTTTATTATATGGAAAGAGATCCACAATTTTTTCAGTGAAAAAAACAGACTGCAATTGTACACGTATAATTGGATCTCATGTTTGCATCAGCACACACATAAACAGAAACACTTGCAAGGGTATGTACCAGGCTATTGTTAATAATTATCTCTGGGTGGTGTTTTTAAATTTTCTTCTTTAGAATTTGTGGTTGTTGTTGCACCATTTGGATATTTTAAGCCAAAGGATGTGTAACTGGTGTCATAGTCACATAAGAAGCGATTTCCATGGTGAAAAGTCTTGCCTGGGTTCTTCCGAAGGGAATCCCGCCATTGGCGTGCAGGCTGGGGGTGGGGGCGCTGAGCACGGCGGTGAGATTCCGCCCCAGGACCAGCGCCCCCAGGAGAGCAGGCTATAAATGTGTGGTGTCTCACAAATATGCCTTCAGACTGTTTTTCTTTGGAATAAAGACACCTGCCCGATTATGGCTTTCTTCTCCTGGCCTTTCAGTAGTGATTTGCAGAAACAGGCTGGGAGAAAGGGGTCTTTGGTAAACACGGAGGGGTTAAAGGGGAAACTGTTTAATAACAGTAGTAAAACGCAGGCTATTTTTGACATCTGGGTTAATGTCCATTACGCTCCATGTGCTTTCCAAATGTGCAGTGTGCCCCCAGGTACAAAAACAGACACCCATTCACCGCAGCTTTGGGTGCCCCGACACTGCACATGGTGCCCACATAAAAGTGAGCCCTGATAGGCTAATTAACAAGGGTCTGAAGAGGCAAGCTCCCTTCTGGGGGCATCGGGCCTTGTGCAGAACAACTCCACTAAGTGACTCCACTCACAGGAAAACCCAATAGAGCCGTTTCTGCTCACAAAAAAAAAAAAAAGAAAAAAATTCTATAACTCCATCTGTGTTATTACTTAACATCTTTAAAACGGGCCGGAATGGGTTTCCCATTTTCCTCATGAAGATTTATTTATTATTGTTGTGATCAAAGTGGCAACAAATTATGTTAAATCATTTAATTTTCTTGATAGGAGCAACCACCTTGAAGCCATAATTCAAAAATATGAGTGGAGAGCAACATTTTACCTTGCGAGTGGCCTCCTACAGCTCCACAGGGCAATAAAATGTAACACTTCAGAGCCCAAAGGTTTGGGGGCGGGTGGGCGGGGCGGCCAGCAAGCCCGGCTCAGAATTGCAAACTGCTGTTTGGGACGAGAGCTGGAGGGCAGGCAACTGAGAGACTCCAGACTTCACCTTTGGTTTCTGTCTGCTGGTGCATCTACCCAGAGTATTTTATTTATTGATTGATACCTTTTTAAAATGTTATTTACTTATTTTAGTGAGAGAGGGAGAAAGAGAGAGAAGCATCGATTTGTTGTTCCACTTATTGATGTATTCAGTGGTTGACTCCTATATGTGCCCTGACCAGGGATCGAACCCACATACTTGGAGTATTGGGACAACACTCTAACCAGCTGAGCTACCAGGCCAGGGCCACCACAGCATTTTAAATGAAGGAAATCAGATGGGTTCATATGTGTACGTCAGAGTGGCAGCACACGCTGCTGAGTCCTGCGGGTTTCTTTTCGCCAGTGTGATTGGGTGAGAAGTGTTCGTAGTAACGCTGGGTGCATGCTGTCTGCCAGGCTCTGTGCTCTTGCCTGAATTGTCTCAGACAAGCTGGACAACACCATGACACTGACCTGGTTGCTAGGCCTGAGCAGGTGAGGAAACTGGGGCTCAGGGAACTGAATGCTTTGGGTCAAATTCCCACCTTGCTGGCCTCTGACTTGAACCCACAGCTACTCCACTCCAGAGCCCATTCTCTTTACCACGAGGCCAGGATTCTCTAAGCCTTGGTCTTTTGTGTTCTCCTGTCCCAATTTTGTAATCTCTCCATCACACCTGCCACATTTAATGAATATTTTTCTTTAAAAAAATCTTTTCTAAAAGCTGAAATTTCCTTTTTAAGAAAGATTTACTTAATACCCTAATGGTGCCAGTATTTGTCAAATAGACATGCTAATAACTGCATAGCTATTGAGATGGAAGTGCTTGCCCACCTAACACCTAAAACTATCCCCGGTGGACGGGCAGCACCCTGCCTGGCCCCGGCCCTGCCTCGGAGACACCCCCTGCCCAGCAAGCAGCCTTCTCCAGCGGGCAGCACCCGGCGTGTGCCAGCTGGGCTCGCACGTAACCCACACTCGGGCCACCAGCCACCCCACCACCACCGCAGGAGACACTTCAGGCTCGGTGACTGTGGGCCGGGCACAGTCTTCTCAAGGGCAGAGGGCAGCAGAAGCAAATCAGTCTGCCATTCCAAGTCAGCAGTAGGCAGTCTATGCAACTTCTAAAACATTGGTTGAGATGAAATGTGCTTTTAGTTGTAATTCTTTCTTAAAATAGCACCTTCTTTAGCCCGAGAGACTGCCCATAAGCCAAAGGTCTTTGTCCCTCTCCTCTCGGATTTCTCAATCTTGGGGCTGGACATTCTTTGTTGGGGAGGCTGTCCATTGTAGGATTTGGGCAGCACCCCCGGCCTCTGGCCATTACATGCCAGCAGCATCACCCCCTCGCCCAACCCTGGCAATAAAAAATGTCTCCAAATATTGCCAAATATCCCCTGTGGGACAAAATCACACCCAGTGGAGAACCACTGGTCTAATCTATTTTTAAAATTTTGTATTTAATTGGTTGTGCTGCTTTAAATATAATTATATTTTAATAAGACGTATTTTCATACATGCAACCTCTTCAAGATACAAATAATTTGCAGACATAACGATCGATTTCTAAGCTGCCATCATATTATTTCAGACACGGCTGCAGAGATTGCAACGTCCTGTGGAAATAGGTACAATCTAAGCAATAAAAAAATAATAAAACTGTACACCTTATCTGACATAAAATAGAAATGCCACAATCCTGAGATAGCAAGACACCTAAGACACTTGCTGAGCTAAGTGAAAAGGTAAAATCTAGTTTAAATTTATAGCATTCTTTCAGTGTCCCTCCAGGAGTTTGGCATTTTGCCAGGGTTCCTTGTTAAAAATTTGTTAAACGTGTTTGGCATTAATGCAAACACAAAGTGGTCATTTGTTACAAATTCTATTGGAATGCATTCATTTAAGGCAATGAAGTAGTTACTAGAGAAGAAAAAAAAATGTTCATTAAGTACATTTTAAAAATACAATGATGTATGCAGTGTGTAACTGTGGCGCCCTAGTGGCTATATAAATCGCTGACAGAATAACCACACATTGTGTTTAGTTTGAAATTGGAATCTTTTAAACATAACTGATAGAACAAAAACTGGTTTTGTTTGTTGTCAAAACCGATGTTAGTCTTTCTTTTCTGAACTAGTTAAAATAACCAAAAGTTTGGCATACAATTTCTAACATCTCAAATCAGGGAAACGTATAGGTTAAAATAATGCTTTGGGAATCTTTGGGGGTGCTGCGAATGACATGGGAGACAGGGCTGATTCAACAAACAGAACACCCGCGCCCCGGGGAGGGGACACATGCCCGAGTCATCCGGGAGAACCCCCGGAGAACCCCCTCGCCAGCCCATTCCTCCGCGCCCTCGTCTTGTCTCGGGTTATTAGGTTACCTGCAGAAGGAAAGCCATCCGCTTTCATCACGGAGACAATGGAATCCTATGAGCAAATACCCTAAGCCTGGTGCACAGCACCTCCACCTCCCTGGCCCACCCTGGACTGTGCACACAAAGGAATTACTGCTGAGTAATGGTGACTCCTCAGCTCCCTGACCAAACGATTCTGAAGCTCAGCTTCGAGGGATTCTGAAGCTCAGCTTCGAGGGAAGGGGCTGTTTGACATTCTGCCCTGCAGCATAGCTTCCTATGGGTGTTTAGCATGGACTACATCAGATCAGGGCCCCTAAATGCTTGCTAACACCAGTCCTCAAGGTGAACAGAAAACTCACACTCCACAAGACCATTCAGAAATTGCTCACAGCTTTCTCTCTACCCCTCGCGCCCCATTCAGACATGCCTATTGCCCTGAGCGTGTCCACACAATAGAATCCCAGTGGTCTGAGGGCTGCAAGCCCAAATTCCCATGGCCCCTGAACTTCTCTGTGGGTTGGCCTCTTTGCCAATCGGAGGTTTGTATTATCCAGGTTGCCCTTGAAAGGGATGGATCCAGGGTCCCTGGATCCCGATCTCTTGAAATATTCTCTAGTTCAAGGGTAGAAAGATATTCTCAGGTCAAACTTAGACAAAACCTAGCATCCTAAATGTGGCCTGGAAAGGTCCACCTTTCTCTTCACAAATGCCAAACAGAACAAGAAGCCAGAGTCAAAGAACAGGGAGAAAATACCTCCAAAAGCAACATGACACAAAAGGTAAGAAACACACCTGAGGATTCCAGAGCCCACCTTGGCTTTATACTGAAGAGGGGTGGCCCTCTGTTAGAAAAGGAATACACAAATAGTTCAAACAGTCGACTGCTTCAAACCTGACGAAAGTACACGGCCACACGAACACATCACTGGGGCCCCTGCCCAGGTCCTGGAAAAGGTCTGTGTACTTGAGGGGCTTGACTTTTAAGCCCCATTAGCTTCATGACAAAGCCTGTCTGCCTGAAATTAAAGTTGAGTTTTTGAGAGACAGCATTTTCAAATTCAAATGAGAATAAAGTAAAACCTTTTCAAATTCCCTTCCTGGAAACAATTGAACGTGAGGATGAGTTGGCCAGAGAAGCAGACGCAGCTCAGAAAGCTGTGCGGTACAGAGATGCCCCTCCTGGAAAAGGCACCGGCAAGGCACCGTGCAGAATGTGAAACACGAAGAAACAACTTGATATCTCAAGTTTGCAGACCAGAAGGGACTCGGATGACAAGTGTTTACAACAGGATCTTCACAGAGCCAATAATGGCAATTAGTCCCCAGGATTCGAAGGCACCCTTCCCGCCTTGCTGAGGTGGAATGCCATTTACTCTTGGGCCAGGGACTAATTAGGGGTCTCTTTTGAAGATCAAGGTTTTGCGATCCCTGCTTCTTAATAACATGGTTTGCCTGTCGGCCACCTGGGTCCAGGCGAGACCTCCCTTTCCCCCTCCCCAAACAACAGGCACTGCCTGAGGCCAGGAGCAAGTGTGGGCAGGAAAGCACACATCCAGGCGGGTGAGCGATTTAACCTCTTCACCACCGAGGTCCTGCAACCTGGTGCTTGATCTGGCTGCCTAGAAATGGAGACAGCTGACCTGGTTTCTCAGGCAGAGCCCACGGCCTGGGAGCAATGCAGAGAAACCACCGTCTAGGTGCAAATGCTATGCAGCTGCCTTCTGGAAGGGGAAGAGGCAGGAAGACTCCACTTTTCCGGGTGAGTGGTAAGTCAAGGGGCTCTTTGCATTTGCTTCACCTTGGGCCATTTCCAGAACGAATTCTAAAAGTGACTAGCTAAAGAAGTCTGGAGGCAGTGGGGGAGGACACCGAGTGCACCTTCTGGAGTCCTAATCTACCTGTCGTCAGACCCAGAGGCTGAGGTGCTGGCCTCTGTGGCCCTCTCCGGAGGGCTCCCGTGGCCTTGCTGGAGGATGCTGGGCTGGCTGCTATGCTCTCTCAGACATGGTGGAGGAGAGGCCAAAACAGCAGGAAAAGTAAGCTGCAAAGAATTAAAGTTGTAACAACTTGGGCAAAGTACAAACAGCCAGCGAGGTTGGTCTCTTGGCTGTTGACACACTCTGGCCTGGGTCGGTTGTGGTCACTAAACCCATTAGCGTTCCGATGTGGCAACAGCTAATGCAGCAAGTTCAATGTGTTTTTGTTTAATTTCTAAATGCTGGGTGCGCGCCGGCAGTGATGGCCGCTGAAGGCAGGCGGCCTCGCTGCCATAAACACAGTCATCATTGTTAGCAATCTGAAAATCATTTTTTAAACTATTTATTTTTGGCAGATAGGGGCTGACCGGAGTTTTGCATTTGATTAACTGTGCTTTAATTTCAACATGCTTCAAACTTTTTTGTGTTTTCTAAGCTACCACCAAATCAGTTTCCTGCGACAAAAGGAACTGGCCTTCTTGGAGGAGGAGACTCCTTGGGTAGGTGGAAAGGGAAGGAAATGTATAGACACAAGCCAGCCGCCAGCTGAGTGAAGTCAGGCTTCTGAGAGGTAGTTAGGGGCCCTGAGCCCTGTGAGCCCTAATTCACACTCACCTGCAGTTAAGGAGTAGGGGAGAGTCACCTCATTGTGTCTGTAGAGTTGGATGTGAAATGGGTTCTTAAAGAGACACGAAGGCAAATTCGGTTTGGGTTTTATATTGTCTTCAAGCTATGTTTTGGAAAAGTATGAGAATCAATCCTTCCTTCCTCCCTCCCTCCCTCTCTCCCTCCCACAATTTTTAAAGCATCTACTAGGAGCCATGCTAAGTACTAGGGGACCTGTGGTTGAATGAGACAGACACCAGCTCTGACTTCATGGAATACATGTCTGGTGAGCAGGTAGGACACTACATTCCACAAATAAGTAAACTGCATGTGTGATGAATTCATTAGAGTTGTGGTAAGTACCAAGGAGAAGAATGACCCGTCAGCATTCGCGGAGCACAGACTCTTTGGTTTTATGACACTCTGAAGAGGTTGCTATTACTAACCCATTATGTTGTTCCAGAAATAGACAGAGAGGTCAAGTTGCACACTAAGAGTCACACAGCTAGTATGTGAGGGGGCCATGGTGTGATCCCCACACCCTGAGATATCAAACCTCCAGCTTACAAGAACCCATTAGGACCCTGACCTGGTCTGGCAAGAGGGTGAGGGTGGGACAGCATTTCCAAGGAAGTAACGTCTCCGATGGTGCGCATATGCTGACTGGAAGAGAATCCCCCCTCCCCCACCCCCCTCTTCTTCTGCACAGTGCTAACTGAAAAGTTAGTCTGAGGATTTCTGTGCATTCCTAGAGTTCTGTCCAGACTCTCTCCTTTCAAATGGATTTTTAGTCTGTGCTTTGTGTCTTTCATCATGAGCTCACCTACAGCCTCCTTCAAAAGCCTCCACTTCAGAGTATCAAGGCACATGCCTCCTCCTTCCCCTCCAAGAGTCTGCATTGTGGCCTTCCAGCTTCATGGTACTGGGGATGATTAATCACTTTTAAATATGAAAAAAATTAACATGTCTGAAGCTTTCTTCTCCACTGTCAAATGTTTCGCTGTAACATAGATCCAGAATGCCTCCTTTTCCCAGTGATTCCAAAGCAATACATTTTCTGTTGAAAATTCAACTGCAGAAATCCCATCCAGAAGCCCCAAGCAATATATCTTAACATCTTAATTTCATTTAGGAGGAATGCAGTGATTGATCATGTATCATTCTGAGATTGAGTGAACTATCTGGAGGATTCCAATCTATTGCTTCTATCCAACTGATGGGATATTCACATGTCTTCTGGCTGCATGAGGCCTTTGGGGTCCAAGTTGTCATTGAAGGAGTAGGATGCTAAAAAGATTATTGAGGGAGGGTCTGCTTCTACCAGAGAAGTGTAACTCCAAGGCTTGATGTGCTCAAAATCAGAGCCTCCCCCCGTGATGACCAGGATGTCTGCTGCTGAGTTAGCCCCTCCTCCATCCCTGCACACGGAATCTTGCATTCCTGCCCTCGTCCTTGCAGAGGTAACCCGGAGAGGCCTGGGGAAAACCTGGACACGAAATCTCCTTGGCTTCTCATCTAGGCGATTTCTAGTTCACCTAAGGCTATTTTGTCAAAAAGGAATGTTTACTGTAGTACAAACAACGGCACCTTCCTGGGACTTTGGAGCCAGGCCACTGGCATTGTAGCTGCCATTTTGGTTTGCGTGTAGGCCATCATTACAGTCTCTTCTTGTTGGGGAGGGTTGCTTGGTCAGCAGCAAAATTGGCCAGAACGCCACAGAACAAGATTCTTGGAGTGCCTGCGGTTCCACTGATCTCATGATAGGTGTGTGTGTGTGTGTGGGGGGGGGTGGGGGGCAGGCAACAAAAGCATGGTCCTCGGGAGAGGTATGTGTTTCGTAATGGTACATCCCGACTAAGTACCCAGTCTGCGTTTTACATGGTGAGCTTCTCAGAAACACACACAGAACACGATGCCTCCCAAATCGCAGTCCATCTCTGCAAACACGCACGAGGTGTTCTCAGGAAGCCCCGTGACCAACGCACGACCTCCAGGGGACACAATGACATCCCCCCTCCCAAAGTACGAGGAGTTTGAGAAAAGCAGAGGTTATTTCTGAGGGGGTCTAAAGCCAGTCCCATTCACACAGTGCCAAAGCAGACACGCCCTCCGGTCTGAGTTTACGTTTCTATTCCATGCTGAAGTCTGTACTTGTGGGTCTGCACGGAGAACAGGGCCCTCGCGCCCATCTGCAGCTCCTGCCTAGGGCTGTGAGTGAACTCGGCCATCTGCACGGGGACTGAGGGGCTCCACGTGTAACGGAGAGGAACGGCGGCCACTCCAGCGGACCCGTCCTCCCATCTGTCCGGAGGCTTCTGGCGATCACAAGTTTCCAGCTGAGGTGTGGAGGCTGGCTAAGAGGGAGTTGCTGCCCTTCTTTTAGGGCTGGTCACTTTGAAGATTAAAGAGGAGAAAACATATTTTCATAATACATGAACTGACTCGACGTTTCCCTACGAGAGCCCAAGGTCCTGGCAGGCGGAGGCTAGTTTAACTCTTCCAGGACAGCCCTGGCATCCAGGACTGAGGACTAGGTCATGCCTTAGGGAAGAACTGGGCCAGAGATGGAGGGACTAGGGCATGACAAAGTCACACCTGAGGCACGACCTCAGTAGGTTCTGGGGGCGCCCTTGGGGCCATTTCCAAAGCCCAGTTCAGGAGGCCTCCATGTGTCTCTAGCAGTCCATGTGACCCCGGGCACACCAGCGGTCTCGGCGTCGCTGCAGAGGGCTTCCCGAGGATCCAGCCCCACGTGACGTGGCAACCCCCTGCAAAAGCACATGAAAGTCCTGCCTGGCAGCACCCACCTGTGAATACGGATTCCTCCTGCAGGAGGGGCCCATCGCTGGGTCCACCTCCAGGGCTTTGGAAACATGCAGGTCCCTCTTCCTGGAGCACTTTCCCCATCAGCCGTTACCTGGCTGCCTTCTGCTTTTCCTTAGAGGTCGGCTTACACGACACTTCTTCCAGGGGCCTTCCCTGACTGTTGTTCCTGGTCAAACCCCCTTGCCAAAGACTCCCTTAGCACGCTCGCCCACCTTCCCCACTTGGTCCTGCTTTCAGAGAAGTTGGCATTACGCATTTGTGTTAGTGTTTGGTTAACGTCTGACTGCAGCCTTGCTGCCCTCCCGGGACAGGCTGTGCAGGTCTGGCTTGCTACAGTATTTCTTACTGCCGGTCACCTAGTGGGTGCTCAGTAAATGTTTAAAGGGATTAAGGAGAGAGGTGAATCCAGCGATGGGAACAAATATTCGCTGAATGCTTCCTACGTGCCAGGAGTAGCCCTCAATGCTTTACGCAGTGAGTTTTCACGTTGGCACTTCTGACATTTTGGACTGCCGAATCTTTGTTGGGGGGCTGTCCTGTGCTTTGTCGGAGGCTTAGCAGCATCCCTGGCCTCTACCCACCAGATGCCAGCAGCACCCCTCCCACAACCCCTCCCAAGTCGTGACAATAAAAAGCATCTCCAGACACTGCCAGATGCTCCTGGGAGGGAAGCCCTCTCCACACACCCTGCTGAGGCCCACTGACGTGCACCTGTTAGCACAGTTCAGCTCCACAGTCACCCGTGACCTGGGCACTGCTGTTTTCCTCCTGTGAGAGTTAAGAAAACGGAGGCCCAGAGTGGTTAAGTAACCTGCCCAAAGACGCATCTGTACTAGTAGAAGCTGAACCAGGTCAGAGGCCATTCAATTTCTCCATTTAAAGAGATGGTGACTGAGAAAGGTCTGGCCTGAGTTCACGTAGGTCAGAGGTGACCGTGTGGAACTGGGACTGTGCCTCCTCACCTTCACCCAGTAAGTGTCCTGGCCATCGCCCCAGGCTGCATTTCCAGACTGTCCCAAACTGGGATGAGCTCGGCGTCTGGAAGAACTCCTCATGGACTGGAAACAGCAGCCCATATTCTTTCCACTGACTGCTTCTCTCTCCCTGGATCGGTGGCCAGTGCTGCCCAGACCCTCGGGGAGCAAGGCTATCAGGGACCAGCAAGGCGAGGTCAAGGGCACCTCGCTCCTCGGCATGGGGAAGGCTGGCTGGACGTGATATGGAAGCTGGGACTCAGACCCAGGTCTCCCTGCATCTCATCACAGTGGGGAGCAAGCCCCAGCCTGCAGGCCAGTCCAAGCTCAGGCACCATCTACCTTTCTGCACTTGCTCAAGCCCCTCCATGGACGCTCAGTCTGTCACACAAGGACGGATGGCAGGGATGACGCTGCCCCCCTGAGAGGGTCGCCATGAGACAGGGCCTAACGGGAATTCTGCACCTGTGAGCCACCCCCTACTGCTTCCCTGTCTGGTTTGGGTGGCCTCGGGTAAACCGCTTAACCTCTCTGAGCCTCAGTCCCTTCATGTACAGAGTGACGCTAATACTTCGAACCGCCCTAAAGCAGGACCGCACAAGCCCAGTGACATGTAGTCGGTGCTCCGTGACCAGCAGGTCTCATGACCTCCTTCTCTGTACGCGCCCAGACAGAGCAGGGAGCTGGGCATCAGGACCAGCTTGACCAGAGGGCAGAGGCACCAGTCTGGGTCCCGGAGGGAGCACCGCACAGAGGCTCCGAAGGAGCAGAGGAAGACGAACCCACCCCTTCCCCCGAACTGCAAATTCCACGTGCCCGGCCTGCGGCAGCCCCGGCCGCCAGCCACACGGGCACCCTCCCCTTCTCCCTGGGCCCTTCCTGTTGGCACAGCCCACCCGCTTCACAGAGCTTCCGTGGGGGTTTTCGCGGCTCCAGCTGTTAGATAAACTTTCAAGGATATTTCTGCGGCAGGTACAAACCTGGACAGGAAGCCTCGGGAAGAAATCCTAAATTAATTATATGTCAACATTTAAGCCACAAGAAGGAGCAGTTGTCATAAATTTTGGGGAGGTTAGAATCCAATTTTAGTTGTAAATGTGAGCGAGCTCACTGACTCACTTGCGAGCGGTGCCAACAAAATGATATATTTTACATTCTTTCACAGCTTGTTTTGGCAAAACACAATGAAAAAAAGGGGGGAGGGATTACCGTTTTTATTCTTCAGTGGGTCAAAATGTTCAATCATGCAGAAGAGCTACGCCACACATGTGCCAAAGCAGAAGGAATGAGCTCAGCTCACCCGCTTTTCCCGTGGCCATCCACCCTTACGGAGAAGAGAACGGGGGCTGGACACTCGAAAGGAGGCCACAGGTACGACAGTCGCCCACGGCAGGGCCCACGGCAGGGCCCACGGCTGGACGTTCCCCACGGCAAACCCAGCCTGCCCCGGAATTGCCCTCCCGGGTTAGCTTCAGCCCTGACCAAAGCCTGCACCACAGTCTCTCTGGAGCACAACTGCTCTGGGCGTTGGTTCCTGGTTGAATTTGGTGGCAGAAAAGCAGACGGGTCTTTAATTTTACAAAATGAGGCAGGCAGAGGAGCTCCTGTTACCCTTTTTGCTTTCTGCTTCGTTGTGCTTCCATGCAATCAGTTATTCAGTTCAAAAAGCGTTTCGTTTTGCTGGCCGTGAGCTGGGTCTGTAAGGGGAGTAGGTATAGACCCTGATCTCAAAGGGTTGCAGCCAAGTCAGGGCCATAGATGAGCAGAGCCGACGGCGATACCGTGTGATGTGTGAGCTAATGCGCCATCAGGACCGGCTTGATCCAGGACAGGGAGCCCAGGGGCTCCTGATACAGTGTCAGGGAGGCCCAGCAAAGAGTCCTCAGAGGAGGTGCCTTCCAGATTGAGAAGTGAGGAAAAGCAAAGAGGAGTTATCTAGATGAAGAGGGAAGGAAGGCGCTTTCTGACTAGAGGAGCAGTGTATTTAGGCCTGAAACATTCAGAGCCAGAGCAAGGCATGCTGAGAGTGGCAAGCGCGAAGGACAGCTGGATGCAGAACGTGAGAGGGGAAATGACAGCGACAGGGCGACGAGGAAAGAGGGCCGGGCCACGCAGGACTTCGCGGCACGTGGAGAAGGATGCTTCCCTGAGGGCAGTGGGGCACCGCTGAAGGGTGTGATCAGGCCACATGTGTGATTTGGGAGGGTCCCTTTGGGGCAACGCGGAGACTGGGTGGAAGCAGCGGATGAGGCTGTGGGGAGGCACATAACCTTCCCTTAAAAGACAAACAACCCCAGGGGTGGGGTGTAGGTTGAAATGTGTCCCCTATTAAGATACGTCCAAGCCCTAACCCCTAGCACCTGTGAATGTGACCTTGTTCAGAGGTAGGATCTTTGCGGCTAAAATGGCATTAAGAGGAGGTTATACTGGGCCTCGATCTAATGGCCGGTGTCCGAGTAAGAAGAGGGAAGTCTGGACACAGGGAGAAGGCCATGTGACAATGGAGGCGGAGCCCGGAGTGATGTGTCTACAGGTCAGGGAGCACCAGGGGACCGGCAGGCCCTGCACACTAGGAAGAGGCCAGGGCGGATCCTCCCTGCAGCCCTCCAGGAGAGGATGGCCCTCTGAGGCCTTGATTTGGACTTCCGGCCCAGAACCGTGAGAGAATACATTCCTGCTGTGTGCAGCCCCCGTCCGGTCCGGCCGTCGGTCACACAGCCCAGCGGACCCACAGGAGTCGCGGCCGACTGCTGCTACCTCTCCCGACCTCCCCAGCAACGCCAGCGCCGCTGATGCGGCCGGGCCACTGCGAGCAGGCTCCTCCGAGGTCCGAGACGCATCTCTCCTGGACTCTGGGACCTGGGACCTGGGACCTGGTTGAGCAACCAGTGCTCGGCGCCTGGCACGGGCCTCCCCCACGGAGGGCCATCTGTGAGAGAGTTAGCACCAAAAGTCAATATTTGTCCACAGCCAACAGTTGTGTTTGCAGTATGGAAGCCCCAACAGGTTGTTTTTGTTTTGTTTTGTTTTCCAGAGATTTCAACCCGTGTGGTCTTCAAGCCACGGAGTAACCTTGTCCTGAGGAAACCCCTGAAGAAGAGCCAGGAGGGACGCAAGTCCCAAACTGTGAGGAGGCTCTGGCAGGCAGTGGCGCAGGAAGCAGGAGGGGACTGGTCCCAGGGCCAGGGGCTTCAGGGGGCCTTGCTGACAGTCACTCCGCTGTGCTGCTGGCCGGAGGGACTTCCTCCTGGGCCCCGCCCTCGAACTGATCCGCTGCTCCCAGCTGGAAGCGCTCATGTCATCCGCTTCCCAGGGACACCAGCTGACACAGCTGATGGGACGGAGAGCCAGCAGAAGCACACATGTCCCCACACCTCCTGGGGGAGGAGGAGATGCCCTGCCACCGGGTTCTGCCTGAGTCGGGTGGGGATGCAGGAAGCACCTGTGGGCCTCGCGCAGGGCCTGGCACTAGCAGGTGCTCAATAAAGCAGCACATGAAGGAAGACCATGGGCTGTTTAACCCAAGTGAATTTGAGTGCAGGCCTGGCCTGGCTCATGGGCAGCTGTGCAACCCTGAACAAAGGACTGTACTTCTCTGGGCCTCAACTGCCTCATCTGTGAAGGGGAGATCCTGAAAATACAGAGGTGCCGAGAGGATTGAATGGGGTCACACATGCGCGTGCTTAAGGGAGCGCCCGCCCGGCAGAAACCAGGGCTCAGTGGACAGCAGCCATCACGTGTGTCACGGCGTTTCTTCGGGGAATCGTGTGCCAGAGGAACAGAAGTGCTAACACTTGCCAGTTTTAGACTCTGAGGGAGGGGCTGGGGAAGAGGAGAGAGGGTGGAGAGAGCCTCCTAAGAACTCAGTCTGCAAACTCCCTCTATTGCCTTGATCGCTGCTGGCTGTCATGGCAACTGTCTGACATGGGTCAAAGCCCGCCCTCCCTGCTTCCTACAGGAGAGCCTGAGGTTCACGGCAATCAAGTAACTCAGGCAAACGCTTCTGAGTGACGTGGCAGAACGAGACCCAAAGGCAGTTTTCCCATCACATTGCGACAGACAGCACAGAGTACTCAGTGACTCTGTCCTGGAATGAATGAAAGAGATCCATTTTCAAAGTGACCTCCAGGAATAGGCAGGGACAGGAGGGCTGAAGAAGCTAAAATGAAAGCACCTGAGACCTGCCCAGGCACCACTTCCTGGGTGGGTTTGAGAAGTCAGCACCGCTTCTCTGACCTCTGTCCCTACATCTCCTGCAGTTCTCAAGCCCTAGGAGGGGGTAACAAAGCGGAACCAGAGTTACTGACTAGCGGTCATTTCCTTTCCAGAGCCTCCGTTTCCCCACCTGTCCACAGCTGAGCCTGCAGGCTTGCTCAGAGGCTCGGACGTGGTACGTACGCGCAAGGGCTCTGCTCTGCTCTGCTGGTGGCGCTGATGTTGCAAAGGCTGGAGCACGCCACGATGGCAGATTGGAAAAGACCGTCGGAAGGAAATGGCCCAAGATAAAAATGCATTAATATTAACCAACAGGTTTCTTCAGAGCAGCAAAGCAATGAAACAATAATTTTAGAGAAACAAAAGCCAGCCTCGGAACGTCTGCCAGAGGGAGCGGAAATGAAGGCACAACCACGTGGCCCTTGGCTTACCTATCTGGAAAACACAAGATAAAAAAGATTCTTTGTAAACCAATATTTGTAAAAGCCCCACTGGGCTTTTTGCCTGCACAGACTGCCTATTATCTTGGCAAAGGATGAAAACGAGTGAATTCTTATTTAAAACAAGCATGAAGCAAAGTCAGGTGAACGTTATCGCATCGTCGCGAGCTACCATTTCCCGAGTACCTACTATGTGCTGGGCGCCGCGCCAGGAACTGCGCACGGGTGCTCTGTCTGGGAAAGTATTTTAGCACTTACAAGGCAGGTAGAATCGTCAAGCATACCTATATTCATATATTTGTATAAGTTTACTTGTTGGACAGCTATTTGTTGCACGTTCATTATGTGCCGAATACAGAACTGCTTGGTACACGTACAGTGGTGAACAGGTCTGGTCCCTTCCTGTAGGTCAAGGTTTCTCAGTGTCAGCACTTCTGACGTATGAGGCCAGCACTGCTTCGTTTGATAGTTCTTTGTCATGGGGACAGTGTGCTGTGAATTGTAGGAGGTTTAGCAGCGCCCCTGGCCTCTACCCACATAGATGCCAGTAGCTCCTAGTTTGACAACCAAAAATACCTCCAGACCTGGCCATGTCCTGGGGGATCGGAATGGGGGGATTGCTCCTCCTGGAGAACCTTACGTGTTTTTTGAAGGAAAGTGACTCTCGGAGAGGCAAAGCCCAAGGTTCACAGCTAGTGAGGGCATCGTAGTAAAGGCAGAAGCCAGATTTCTGGCACGGACATGCTTTGCGTCTGCAGGTTGAGATGCGGAGGTGGGAGTTCCCAGGCCACTGCGATCCACCCTTCCACTCGACCTTTGCATTTGTTGGCGCTCTCTCTCCCTCGCTGCCAGATCACATCAGTCACAAACATTTCATTCTTCCACGTTGGAGAAAACGCGAGGCAACCCACGTTCTCAACCCAAGACACCCCCGAGTGTTGCCGCGAACACAGACCAGCACTCCAGCGAGCCCTTGGATGGCCCTCTGGAGCGCAGTTCATGTTTGGTTCCTTAAACGTAACTCAGTGGGGTGTGCAGAGCGTCTTCGAGAATTTTTAGACTTCAAAGTTGTGTTTCAGTTCCAAGAGTAGCCTAACCTTTGAAAAGGTTACTCTGCAAATATATATGCAAGTTAAGAATTCCCTGGGAGAATGTCTGCCAAGATCCTAAGCCTACATTCATATCTAATTTATAATCTCCCTGGAAAAAACGGGTTCCTTTTACAAGGAGCTCACATTACCCCTGGTCTGGCATTGTGCAGAGGAGTGACAGGTGCAATTTATGTGAATAATCACTGCAATCAGCCTCACTTAAGAAGCAACCAGGGACTTATCTTTAGAGAGAGGAACTGCTGAGTCACACAGTCAACTGTCGCTCTCCAAAATGCTTCTAAGGCCACTGGTTATCATTGACCCCGTGGTAGAAGTAGTACGGCCATCTATTGAGATCTAAGTTCCCCGGCCTGGGAGAGTAAAATTCGAGTTCCAACTTTGCCATGAACTCACCATGTCATCTGGAGCAGGACTTTTCCCTTCACTGAGCCTCAATTTCCTCATCTGTAAAATGAGGTCATTGAACTAGATGAGAACAAAAGATTTGTCTTGCTTTAATCATTTAACCATTTCTCAATGATTTGCCAGAAATGTCCTCTTCTTCATAGTAGTAGTGGCCAATAGCCTGGGAGTTCCTCAGGGGAAGGTCTAGGGAGATGCTGACATTGATAATAATATCTCACGGCAAACATTCCTTGAATGAATGACTCAGCGAATGAGTGTGGGAGCGATTTTCCTGCAATTTAAGAACTGAGCTGCCTTCGCCATCTTATTTGATCCCCAACCAAGGATAACCTACTCTGGGACATGAGGATTTACAGATTTATGAAAACCAGCGTGTGGGCCAGGGCTTGGCAAGTCAGTAAAGGGTCAGAGAGCATATACTTTAGGCTTTGTGGGTCTGATGGTCTCTGTCGCAGCTACTCAGTTCTGCACTTGTGGCATGAAGGCAGCCATAGGCAGTAAGCAAATGAATGGGTGTGGCTGGGATCCAATAAAACAAAAATAGGTGGCAGACTGGATTGGGATTTGGCCATGGGCTGTAGTCGACAGGGCCCCATGTGTGGCCAAATCATGGGACATGTGTCCTCTCCATCTCGATCAGCCCCTGGTGCTCTGGGAGTGGACAGCAGCACAACCACTTCCTGAAATATCTGCACTAATAACAGCCCCATCTCTCCCTCTGCCCATCTTCCTGTGCTCAGAGCCCAACCAAACCTCCTTGCAAGAGCCCAGGATTATTGGCATCACAAGCCACGCTGTCTCCCTGCATTAGGCTGGGGCCTCAAGAGTAGGGAAATGAGATGGAAAGGTTGGATAGAAACGGAGCATCCATGCATGGGGACTTGGCTTATCTTCCCTGGAAAATCAAATCCAAGTGTTAAGAGTTACGATGCCCGATGATCGCAGGCGGCAGTTGCAGGTGGGGGTGGGCTCTGCTCCCCCAGAACACCTTCCCAGCTCACACGTGGGCACAGTTTGGATTCTAACCGGACTGGGAAGGAATAGTTTGATCGTGAGGTCATCATGTGGGCTCCAGAGCCCAACTGACCTTTTCCAGTCTGCTCAGGGAACCTCATTATGTTGCATGTCTGAGTTGATCCCTTCCCTGATTTTTTCCAAGTCTCTTTGCCCTCGCATTCCTTTGACTAGATTTTTGCCTCGATAGAGAGGCACAGGCAAAGGGGAGGAGAGCCATGGAGGGAACCAGGAGGAAAGACCTGATTATGAGTGAATAATCCACCCTGGGGGCCTTGGCCTGCTACTCCTTGGGCTGGACTTGCTGGCGAGGATGTCTTTAAGGAGCACTAATTCTCCAGAAGGCAAGACTCCCATCGCTTACCAACACAATTTGGAATTAATTGATGCAACCCTCGAGTTGCAAGGGGGAACTGGTGCCAAAGCAAGCACAACGTTTTCCCCTCTTGTAAAGCAGTCACTGGGAGTAGCTTCTAGGGAAAGGAAGCCGATCCCTCCACATGACAGCCACCCCTCCCTGCCCTTGAGCACGAATGTGTTTGCTCAGCCCACTGTCTGCCCCGGCGTGCACTTGCGACGCTGCTGCCATTTTTCACCGTGATGACTCTCGACTTCCTGTGAGCAGAATGTCAGAGCACAGAGAGGTCCCCAAAGATCCTCGGTTCCCTTTAAAAAGATGATAAAGGGTGGCTTGGCGTATAACCACACACACAAATCACCCATACTCATGATCTAGTCAGGAAAGGAGGGAATTCTCCCCCCTGATTTCAACCTGCAGACGGGAACGCTCAGCCAGCCCACACTTCCAGCTCCGTGAGGGAGACCGCTCCCCCTGCCCGGCCGCCTTTCCTAGAAAGCCTGGCTTTCCCGGAGCCCCGCAACGACAGGACACAGCTCCCCTCTTCTCTCTCTTCCCAGCTGCGCCATATTTGAAGAGTTTTAAAGCACAAAGCAAACCCGCGGGGCTCCTCTTCCTTGTTGAATGGGAGGCTTGGAAATTTCACAGTCATTAAACATGCTTGTAAAAAGATTGGCAAATAAAACCCAGGGAACTGTCCTCCGGGCTCCAGCCTGTGCATGCTGATGTTCCCCAGCCATGGCTGCTTCATCCCCAGGCCCCTGGGCCAAAGCGGACCACGGCTCCAGCCACGCCGCCCCCCACAGTTCCTGGTCTCTGTGGGATTTAAAGACAGAGAAGGCCATTTCAGAGTAACTGTGACTCGGAGAAGCCGCCACACGAATGGCAGGACCACAGGGATAATGTCTAGTCCTTCCTGGACCTGCGGCCCTGCCCCGGCTTCCACGTGAACACACAGGGTGGCCTGGGTTCAAGGGCTCAACTTTTTACTGCTTTGATCAGGGCCCTCCAGCTGCACAGCTCTCTCCCTCTGACCGAAGGACCGACACAATCCAATTATTAGGGGGACCGGAAAGTAATGTCGTTTCTGCGCGTTTCGATATTCAGTTGTCATTTAGCAGCTCACTGTGTACTTCAAAATCGTGCCAAAGACATTTTAAGGTTTGAGTGACTTGTTTACTCGTAAATAATTAAATCTTAATTTTTTTTTTTGCAATTTATAGTGAAATGGCCAGCCAAATACCAGAAGAGGTACATATCCGGCATTGTATGCTTTTTGAGTTTCACAAGGGTAGTAACGCAACAGTTGCTACCAAAAACATTTGCGATGTTTATCCAAGTGCATTAGACGTTCGTAAATGCCAAAGGTGGTTTTCTAAGTTCAAATCCGGTAATTTTGATCTTTCTGACTCGTATGGATCAGGAAGACCAACAACTTTAGACAATGACATGTTAAGGGCGGAAGTGGAAGCAAATCCATGTCAGACAATCAAGGAACTGTCAAACACTCTTAACCAACCTTGGTCAACCATCCAAGAACATTTGCAGCAGATTGGTACAGTAAGCAGAGCAGGTGTTTGGGTCCCGCATAATCTGTCCGAAGAAAACAAAGCTAACCGGTCCACCACATGCAACTTATTGCTTCAGCAGCACAATACAGAAGTGTTTTTTGATCGCTTGATCACTGGAGATGAAAAATGGGTCCTCTATGATAATCCAAAATGCAAAAGGCAGTGGCTCTCTCTGAATGAATCGCCACGAAGTACAGCTAAGCCAGGTTTACACCCCAAAAAGGCCCTTTTGTGTGTTTGGTGGAGTATTCGCGGGGTCGTTCATTTTGAAGTGCTGAAAGCTGGACAAACTGAATGCAGACCTTTACTGTGAACAGTTGGATCGAGTAAATCAATCTTTAATTGAAAAGTGCCCAGCGATTGTCACCAGAAAACGCGTTATTCTGCAACACGATAATGCAAGACCGCACTGCGCAAGACGAACCCTGGAAAAAATTAATGAATCGGGGTGGGAGGTATTGCCTCACCCACCATACTCACCCGATATTGCGCCATCGGATTTCCATTTATTCCGATCGCTACAACATTTTCTAAGTGGCAAAAAATTTGACAATTTGGATGATGTCCAAAATGCCATCTCCAGATATTTTGCTCAAAAACCAATTGATTTTTATCGATCCGGCATTGAAAATTTGCACACTAGATGGCAAAAGGTTGTTGATAACGAGGGTGATTACATCACTGATTAAAAACAAAAACTTGTTAAAAATTTATCTGTTTGAATTAATGTCGTAAAAACACCTAATACTTCCCCTTTATCTGTATAAACGTCACCAGCCATCGGAGTTCCTATTACATTTTAGACGTGAGCTAACACTGGGTATAAGACTCAGCAAGACCCGTTCCTGCCCTCAAACAAACAAGCAAACACACTTCCCTGTCTAATACCAAATGTGTGATGATGATGATGATATTACTGAGCACAAACCAGGCGCCCAGTGTGGTTTCTAGAAACTCATCCATTCTCCCCAAGTTCCTTTTAAGTACGTACCCTTCTCGCCCTGCTTTGAGACGTGAGACCCAGGACCTAACAGGCCCAGACACGGGGTCACACAGGTATGGAGGGAGGGAGCTAGGGTCACACTCAGCCCGACAGCTGGTCCCTCGCAAGCTGCACCCCCCCAAAGACACAGAGGTGGTGTGGGTGCCTCCTCACGTGTGCTGAGCCCTCAGCTCATCAGTCCCCCTTTTCATTTAGTCCCGAACATTTTACTAAAGCTCTCCCAGGTACTAGGTGCTGAGATTATGACAGCCGCTGAGAAAGGCAGGGTCCCTGCTCTCACCGGGCTCACAACGGAGCAGAAAAGACACCCCCCCAACCACCTAAAACCTTTCTTCACTGGTGAAGACCCTTTGTCTTTGCCCCTAGAGCCTGGGACAGGAGCCGGAAAATGTCAGACAGGACTGGCCAAACTGGTCAACGCTGGGAGGAACTCAGGGTAAGGCCCTGTTTTCCCAAAGTGCATTTCTCACCTAACTGGAATTTCCTGGTCAGCAAAAGGTGTGTCCATCGAGGGCACAGTGAAGTCTGGCAGGGGAGTCACAGACAGGAGGGGCCAGGCGGAGACAGAGGCCTCCTGGGCACGGAGGCCCGTCCAGCAGTGCCCGCCGGCCAGGCATCTGAAGGCAGAGAGGAGGGCGGGCGGCGGGAGAGTCCACTGGGGCTCAGGACCCTTCACGTGCTCCCTCGTTTCCACCTCCCCTGTGTCCTTGCTGATAATAGTGATATTCACGTGAATCACATTCGGAACCACCGATGGTCCAGGCCCTGTGCCAGACATCAGGCTGAGCACATGCTATGTATTTTGACCCTTAACCCCCACCACCACCCTACATGGTGGGTGACCATATTCCCATCCCAGTTCCGATCCTCCTCTCCATATGTCTGTTATCAAGAGGAGGCAAGGGAACCAGAGAGCAGAAGATTGCAAAGAAGGGAAGAGAGAACGGGAAGCGGCAACACAAGAACTTGGGGGTGAGGGGAGTCGAGAGGAGAAGCAGAGGCAGTGTCTACCCTTTGGGCTGGGATTACCGCTAACAACACAGCAAGGTGTGACACTCCGGGGGGAAGGTGTGTCTCAGGACCTCCTCCTGCTTACCCCGGCTCCCGTGTACCCACACTTCCTCCAGGACAGCTCTGCCTCTTCTCTCTCCTATGTTTTGAGGTTCCTTTTACAATTTCCTATGAAATAAAAGTTCCATTTTGATGACGTAGAGAAAGGTCACCCAGTGGGTGAGTGGTGGTGTAATGGTCACGAAGGTGGCCTCGCCCTGGCTGGTGTGGCTCAGTTGGCTGAGGATCCTCCCGCACACCAAAAGGTTTCAGGTTCGATTCCCTGTCGATTCCCAGGCACATGCCTGGCTTTCGGGCTCGTCCTGAGTAGGGAGTGTGCAGGAGGCAGCCAACTGATAGTCTGCTCTTACATTGATGTTTCTCTCTCTCTCTCTCCTTCTCCCTTCCTCTCTCTTTAAAAAGATCAGTAAATATATATATAGATACACACATATATTTTTTTTTAAATAAGAAGAACGTGGCCTCTACAATTAGAAGCACTGGGTTTGAACCCAGCTCTGCCGCTCCCCAGGAGCGTTGGCCAAGTTACACTTTCTCTCAAAGCCCAGTTTCTCCCTCTGTGGAAGGAGAGGAACTGCTCACTGGATGCATGGAAGATTTGCTGATAACCTGCACTAAACAACTTATCAGAGAGACTGGCACGAAGTAATAGCTCAAGAAACAGCAGCAAATATTATTTTAAATCTCAGATCCTCCCTCTTATTCTTAGAGTCGGGCTACAACCTGAAGTTAGCAGCAAGCAATGACATGAGGGTGCCAGTCCTCTCAGAACCAACACCCAAGCAGAATAGTGTGGCCCCCGGGGCTTTGGAGAGAAAACAGTTACACATCACGGCCAGTGGAAGACATAAGGTGCGTGTCCCCAAGGAATCCAGCGACTGCAGTCCAGCCTCTGAAACAGCCTGGGGACACGTGGCTGTAAGTCCCCCCCAGCGCATCCAGAATGTGGTTTCATCACGTGTGACGTCAGCATGTGAATGGGGCTGTCTGTGCCCTCTCCAGGCCCCATGACCTGGGAAAGGGGGTGGGCCCATCTCCCCACTCCCACATCCTCTTCCATCCCTTGTTATTAAAACAAAACAATAGTTTAAAGCCCCAAATTCCAATCCATTGTCCCCAGTGTGGCCAGAGTGAACTTACTGAAACGTGGAAGCATCAAGCCCCTCTCTCCTGTAAGGCCCTTCAGCGGCTGCCCTTGCTCTCAGGAGAAAGGCATGAGGCCAGTCCAGCCGCTTCTTCCCCAGCCCGGCTGCCTCCACTCGGGTCTAGCTCTCCTTTCCTTATCACCAGACAGCCTAACCCTTAGCCTTCAGATCGCAGGTTAGACAGTAGCTCCCCCGCTGCGTCCCTGGTCTGAGTCAGATGACCCTCACCCCTGCCTCCGAGGCCCCAGCACCACCCACCCATTCCTGGCACGTCTCACATGTACCTGCCTGGTCTTCCCAGCTCCACCGAGAGCTCCACGGGGACAGGGGCCCACCCCTGTGCCCTAGCACCGTGCCCAATAAATATGTGTTGACTGACTGAGCTCACTTAATGTAGGGCTTGGGGTAGGGTCTTGCGGAATCCAAATGTATCTGTCTTTGTCTAAGGAGCTGAAGTCATAAATTGACATATTGTGAAATACAAAACCTGAAACTGAAAGAACTGTGTAGTAATGAATCCGAACCTCCCGCCTCCTATGGAGGGCCACACTAACCACAGGGGTGTGGGCGATGCTGGAGCGGGGAGCCCAGCTCGGACTCAGATGTGGAGAGACCCCGCTGGCAGGCCCTGGACGGCCCCGCCCCCGCCCAGTGCCTCAGCCCCACCGGAAGGGCTGGAAACCTCAGGCTTTTGCCTTGAAATTAGAGGCATCCAAACCTGTAGCTTAAGAACTTTTGCCACATGTAATTATTGACCTGAGACATCAGTCACCTTCAAAAATTCTGCGCTGACAGAGGGCAAAAGAAAAGCGTCTAGAATATCAAAAGGTAAAGGGTCCAGATGAAAAAGGGAGATGCGAGGAGGGCTTTTCCCAAGCTGTAGCCTTTAATTGACTCCAGTCTCTGCCGAGCACCTTCGCCTCCTTTGTCAGCGTGCTGGGAGGTGGGACGGGCTCCGGGGACACGGACTGGCTACAGACCCGTGCAGTCCCCGAGGAACGTCCCCTCGCTGCTGGTGCCACCGGCAGTCAGCGTCTAGAACAAGTCTGCTGAAAGAATAGCATCGTCTTAGAAGCAGGGCAGGTCTGGAGCGCAGAGGCGGAGGACGGTCCCCCTCAGAAGTGACACACTCCAGAAAAGCCTCCAGCCGATCAGAGGGTGAACCGCCAGCCCTGAGACTTGAGACGTCTGGGCCAAAGGGAGGCGCGGGCTGGCGTCTGTCATTCCAAGGTCAGTTGAGCAAATTTCCCAGTCAGCTCATTCCTTCAGGTCCTAGCTTACCAGGCTGGGCAGTGGTTCTAGAAAACAGCCGGTGTCTCGGCCTCCCCACTCCCACTTTGGAGCAGAGGCAGATGTTTTAATAAAGCAAGGACCCCTCCTCTCGCGCAGGCTGTGCGCGTAGCCTGGGGAAGCCTCAGTTCAGCACGAATGCAGCTTGGCACTATTTCAGACATAAAGAAATCGCAGGCTGCCCTGGGAGGGAACGAGCAAGACAGAGCAGAGTGATTCCCGCGGAAAGCCTTAGAAAGCCAGCCCTGCCTCTTCTGCACGGACAGCGCGGGCAGTGGGGACACAGCTCCACCATCTCTTCTCGGTGTTGTTTCAGTAGCATTTTACTTTTCTTCAGAGGAGTCCGAAAACACACCAGTGGGGCTTTTCAACTACACATGCAGACTGTGCCTATCAGTCTATCAGAGCACTCCAGCCCCCACCCCCTAAATGGTGGATGAGCCCCAACGCCTTCGAGTTGTCTCTTTGGTAGGTATGTGGGAGGCAGAAAGGAGATGCTGTGTCCAACCAGCCTGTCAAATCCTTCGGGTTCATTTAGGATAAAAACTGGTATCAAAAGGAATGTCAAGCAGAGAAATCTAAATACTAATTAAAATCTGTTTAGTGACTATAGACAGACCATCATCTCTTTCTCTTTGGGTTTCTGTGCCTAGCCTTTTCTTTTTCTTTTTTGTGAATTCCCTACCAACCCGTGGGACTTTGCTGGGCAAAAAAAAAACCCAGCTCTTCCCCGGTTGCTGGGCTGTGCTTATTAAATGTGGATAAACGTCAATGTCACCCAGCTCATTAATAATTGATTTCCAGCCCTGTCTCTATTTGCAGAGCAGAAGCCACTTACACAGTCTATTATTCCAGCTCTGTGTGTGGGTCACGGGGCCAAAGAGGTTCCACCAGGGGTAACCTTTGTTGACAGCAATCACCATGGCAACGCCACACATCTTCAGCCTCAGCTCAGATGCCCAGAAAGGTGCGGAGCCTGCCCTGTACTGGGGCCTGGGCTGGAGTCTGCTGAGCTACATGGCGATAGGAGCAATTCCTCTGGCAGAATGGGGTTTTTCTGTTTTAATTTTTGGTCTTCGACAAACAGCATCGCGTTAACAAACACTTTTGGAAACCTTCACAGAAAAGGGCATTTTCAGATTTAAAAAACAAAACCCTGTTTTTCTTTCTGTCTCCTGAGGCAAAATGTAAAGACAAAGTAAATCCCCCTCTGGCTGCTTTTAGGTCATTTTAAGTCAATGAAACCTATATAATCCCAGAATAACCGATCATTTCTTTTCCACCCGACCAACGGCTACAAGCTTAGACGGGAAGAATTACTGTTTTGCTTTTAACCACCTATTAATATTTTGTCCTACCAGCCACGCTTCCTCTATCCCTCTACCTCTTCTTTGAAGATTCCCCCCACTAAATTAATGTTTAACAATTAAATGAAGCCAACGGAGAGTTTTGAAAGATCCACACAATTACGGATTGGGTGGGCGTGCAAAGCCTTTAATTTAAGTGGGAAATGTTTCCCAAATTATGGCCTGAGACCTCACAGCTAATTACATAATTTTCTGCATCTGAAAAAACATAAGCTGAGAAAACGCAAACAGAATCACACTGATAATGAGAGAGGAAAACCTGGAAGTGGGTCCATCTATTATTTTAGAAAATAGAGCTACTAGGTCTATCAAGGAAGAGTGAGTAAAAGAATCACAATGCTAGAATTCCCCAGGGTTAGAGACATCAGCTGTCCCATGTTTGTCAGGTTGAGGCAGGGCACTTGATTTAACAAGGCTCGCAGCCAAACACGTTTGAGAAATAGTGTATATTTCAACTGCACTTGGAGATTTTCCAAGGCACATTTCCATAATTAAGGTTCTGATAAGTCCTGCAATAAAACAATATATTTTACTTCATTGTGAATTGGCCAAATTTGTGTGATTTTCTAAAAATGACACTTATTGAGTAATGTTTATTGAGATAAATTAAAGATACTTAAAAACTACTTATTTTAAATAAATAATACTGATTTAATACATCCATGGGGAATTGTATGTATGTGTTTTAAGTAAACTTTTTATGATTCTCTGGGACCTGTATTTCTCAGAATATACTTTTGGAAATGCTGATGGAATCCCATACCTTACAGACATACTGAGTCCCAGAAAGAGGAAAAGATTTGCTTAGGTTCCAAGGGCATCTTAGGGGGTCTCGGAGGAAGAGGATGGCGGACCGGTGCCTTCCCAGCCTATGGATTAGATCTCATGGATGCCCTACCTAAGAGGTGAGAATACAGCATTGAGACATAGGCTGGATGATCTTCAAGTCCACGATCAGGATAAGTCCATGTGCTTTTCTGCAGTACCCTTCAGAGATTGCACTTTTTAAGAAGGCAGAATGCACTTGGGGAATCGGGGTGATGTGTGCTTGGGACACGGGGCGCCATTCATCAGAGGAGGTGCCCACTGCGCACTCAGCGAATCACTTCCCTCTTCTCCTCTGCTCTGGCCGCTGATAGGTGGTGTGGTAGGAGCGGTCTAGACAGAGAGCGAGGGGACTGGGCTGTGCTATTTAAGGCTTATCTGCTACAAAGTATGAACCCTGAGGTGGCTGGGGCTTGGGGTAAGAGTAGCCACTCAGGAGAAAAAAGTATGAGTCAATGAAAGCTTGGCCTCAGATGTGCTGTTTGAGCCCAGGACATGCCTTCTTATCTGAGGTCTTAGATTTCCCATCTGTAAAACGAGGGAGGCGAACCCAGGATCTTGAAGGTGCCCCCCAGCTTTAACATTCTTTATCCTACTCTCCTGGGGGTGACACTCAAAGCCACACTCACACAAAGACTGTACCAATGAATAGCTGCTTTTAAAGTCAAAATCCTCTTCTCTGGGAAAGAATCCTCTTTGTTCCTTTAAAGAGCAAGGTCAGTTCAGACCAGCACCCCACAGACCAAGTGCTTATTGCAAAGCTTATGCTCTTTCTGGGATGCACCTAGGGCTGCCCCGTGAGGGGTAGGCTGTTCCTTACTCCCCGGGGACTGTGAGCCGGTCAGATAACAGCTTCTCTTCCTATAGTCTGGCTCCCACTCCCTGGGAAGAAAGCAAGAGGTGCAGATATGCAGAAGCCAATAAATATATATTTAATGATATAGACAAAGTTTTCTTTGGAAGGAAATTTCAGAAACTCAAATAAGTTAGGTCCCAAACTTGGGTTCAGCTCAGGTCTCCCTCCTGATCAAAAGTCCCCATTCCTGAAATGCTATCTGAGAGAAAACAACCTCACTGGGGACATCAAGCCGTGAAGTCATCAACTTTTGAAAAACATCAGCCTCCCAGACCACCATCTGTTATGCAAGCTACAGGCAGTGTACAAGGTTGCTCATTTTTTTGGCCAGAACTTCAAATTCCATGCTTTTTAAAATTAAGATGACAAACAACTTACTTTCACAGACCTTAAGCCAGCCAAGAACTGTCCGGCTCCCCCGCAGGTCCCAGCAAAACCACAGCTGTGACGAGAGGTCAGATTGGCAAGTCACGTCAGGTGCTGGCTGGGGTTTGGACCCTGCATCCCAGCCGACAAGACCCTTGGTGGTGGGGGTGCTAAAGGACAAGGCATGACTCTGCACTGTACATAAAGGTAGGGATGGTCATTCCCATTCCTGGCTCTGATCTGGCTCGTGCCTCTGATTATCTCTAGTAAGAAACATTCACAAGACAGTTTAATGATTCAAGGGGAGGCTTCACATCTTTATATTGCCGTCCCCAACATAAAAGTTTGGCCATGTCTCAGCACATACCATGGACAGAATGCAAGGACTGTGCAGCGAAGTGTCCGTACAAAATGGGTTATCTCGAAAGCCAATCGAGGACGGTCTCGTTAGCTTTGCTCATAATCCAGTCAGGGGTGTTTTCGCCCTGATTAGTTTCACAAACATTGAAAGTGCACAAGTCAACGTGCTGAGGGGCCAACTCAATGCTGTTTGAACCAACTCAGCCCAAAGCGCGCTAAGCCGAGGGGGCGGACGTGGAAGAGTTTCAGGGTTTCCCCAAGTTTCTTCCCAAGCTACCCTCGTTGAGCGCCTACCATTTTCCAGGCACTGTGAAAAGCAATGGCAAATACCATCTTAATCCTCAGCAATCCTGCACAAATCAATATACATATATTTTTAATCCTCACCCGAGGATTTTTTTTTTTTTTCTATTTATCTTCAGCTAGAGTGGGAGGGAGGGAAAGAGAGAGAAACATCGATGTGAGAGGGACACATCTACTGGTTGCCTCCCGCATGACCCCAACCAGGGCCAGGAATGAACCGCAACCGAGGTATACGCCCTTGACTGGAATCGAACCCGTGACTCATTGGTCCGCAGGCCGACACGCTAACCACTGAGCCAAACCGGCCAGAGCACAAGTCAGTATTTTAAAGCCCATTTTATAGTCGGGGAAATATAGAGTCAGAAAACCTAATTTATCCAAGGTCACAGGGCTTGTAGTTGACGAAGCCAGGACTAGAACCCAAGGGAGCAAAGCTAGGTTCTCTCCCCTACAACCTGCAGACGGCGTCAGTTCTGGTCTCAGCACAGCTAAACGGGGGTCGCCACTCTCTCTGCTCCCTCACTGCTAAAACTGAAGGCTATGGAAGATTGTATCAAAAAGAGCACATTGCTCAAGAAGGCAAATGCGTCTCACCTAGAGCACCTGGCTGCCTGGAGAAGGCTACTCGCCCGGCTCACGGGCTCACGGAGAAGAGCTGGGAGGTGTTGGTAACACCGGCCGTGGAAGAGGAGAGGAATAGCATCTGGAGCATATGTTTTCTGACTCCCAACTGTAGGATACTATCAGGATCAAAGCTCACCTTTCTCCCTCCCTCTCTCTCTCTCATCCCTTGTAAGAGTGAACTCATGACTCCATGACATGCCACCAAACTTGACTTCCCGAGGGACTCACTCTAGCAGTGACATAGCCAAGAACAGAAAAGGAGAAGGAGAAGGAGAAAGAAGAAGAAGAAGAAGAAGAAGAAGAAGAAGAAGAAGAAGAAGAAGAAGAAGAAGAAGAAGAAGAAGAAGAAGGAGAAAGAAGAAGAAGAAGAAGAAGAAGAAGAAGAAGAAGAAGAAGAAGAAGAAGAAGAAGAAGAAAACAAGAACAAGAAGGTACAGATCTCTTCGTGGGAAAATGAAGAACCCTGAGTGTCCCCCAAAGCGTCTCCTCTTTTGCCCCTTCTCTTTGACAGCAGCCATGGGCTAACTTTTTCATCCAACTTTTCGTCAGCTCCAAGGTGACCTACACCTTGCCCGACAGTAGACCAGACATCTCTGGCCTGACACCAGCAGGAATGTCCAGACACCTCCACATCTTCTAGGGGATTCCACCGTGGCTCGTACTTATCTTCCTTCTGCATCCTGTTTCCCCAGGAAGACATCTGGTCCTCCTATGCAATCACATACAGTCACTCTTGGCTTCTGCCCCTTACGGGAGGAAACCCTTCCTAGGGGTCCCTCCTGGGCTTTGGCCACTGGGGTGGTCTCATAGGTCCCGTATCTGCTCAAAGCTTCCATATCCCCAGCATTGCTTTGTGAGCCCGAGAGGATCCCTCCTCCTGGCCTGCCTTCCTGACTTCCTGCGCCTGCTGTGTTTAATCTGTCCTTCCATCTGTCCCTGAACTCCATCAGACCTCCGTGGCGGGGAGGAATGGGGGGGGCAAGGCTGAGAAAACAACAGAGGCTGCTGAGGAGCTGTTTGGGAGGAGAGGAGCAGCAAAGGGCTGTCCACGCGTAAGCAGTCAACTGTCTGCCGAGGAGCTGTTTGGGGGAGAGCTGCAGGCGGACGGATTTCTATCAGCCAGTAACACCAAGGGCCAGAGCTTAGACTAATAGGAAGAAATAAAAAATGGGAATGTTCGGCTGGACATCAAGAAAAACATCCTGATGAAAAGGGAAGGCTCCCATGTGGGGGATGTTCTCATAAAGATGAGTGAGTGGCCAGGTCACTGCTGTGTTCCCCCCATCGGCTCCAGCGTGGTTATAAACAAGGCCTCCCTGCCTCAGTGGGTTGGAGGCTGGCCTTCCTCCAGGCTCCCTTTCCTTGGAGAAGACCACGAAGGTGGGGCACGTAGATGATGCAGGCTGAGGTCAGTTTTGGTTGGAAGAGGCACTTCAGCTAAATCGAGAAAAACAGGACTGTGGGCAAGGGTGCTGCTGGTCCAGAGGGTCTGGGGAGCATCAGGAACAGAGGGGTGCGGGGAAGGTGCAGAGGGTCTGGGGAGCATCAGGAACGGAGGGGTGCGGGGAAGGGTGCAGAGCGTCTGGAGGAGGGGAGGGGTGCAGAGGGCCTGGAGGAGAGGAAGGTGCAGAGGGTCTGGAGGAGCTCAGGAATGGAGGGGTGCGGGGAAGGGTGCAGAGCGTCTGGAGGAGGGGAGGGGTACAGAGGGCCTGGAGGAGAGGAAGGTGCAGAGGGTCTGGAGGAGCTCAGGAATGGAGGGGTGCAGGGAATGGTGCAGAGGGTCCGGAGGAGCTCAGGAACGGAGGGGTGCAGGGAAGGGTGCAGAGGGTCTGGAGGAGCTCAGGAACGGAGGTGTGCGGGGAAGGGTGCAGAGGGTCTGGGGAGCATCAGGAACGGAGGGGTGCGGGGAAGGGTGCAGAGCGTCTGGAGGAGGGGAGGGGTGCAGAGGGCCTGGAGGAGGGGAAGGTGCAGAGGGTCTGGGGAGCATCAGGAATGGAGGGGTGCGGGGAAGGGTGCTGCTGGTCCAGAGGGTCCGTGTGTGCCTCTCTCTGCTGACCCTGTTTTGGTCCCTTGTGTGTTCTGCTTCCTCACACTCCATCTTGCCTCTCTGCCCACCAGCCTTGCAGCCTCACTTCTCATGGCGAATCGAGTCTCTCTCTCTCAATTCATCTTCCAAGGACAAGAGCCTCACCGGCCCATTTCATCAGTGCCTGGAACGCCAGTGCGCAGGTCACCATCCAGGCGACAAGGTGGGCTATCCTTGGTTCAGGTGCCCAACCGTCACCCGGTCAGCGACGGCTGGGGCAGGGCTGGGCAGTGGGGTTTACACATGGCTGTCTACACAGCAGGAACTAGGGGCAGGGAGGAGGATTCTGGAGCAAGTGATGTGGGCCCTTGGATACCACCAGACCCGTCTGGGACTTTCCGTCGTCCAAGCCCCCTGTTTCAGCTTTCCCATTAGATCCAGACCCCTCCTGAGTGCCAAGGCTTTCTGGCTTGGCTGGGCTAGTGCTCAGCAGATGAGAAAAGGCACCCTTCCCACTCACACATCTGGTCTGGTGACTGGCTACTGGGTTTATTGGGTCTCGGCGACAGCCTTTTATCAGTGACGGATGTCCCATTTGTTCCCCTCCCCCTGCCCCATCCACCACGTCCACCCTTTGCTTCTGGCTGTGAAGAGGCCAGTCCTTCCCCACCTATGATGTCCCCTCTTCCCCACCCCCATATCAATCCTTCTATGAACTGGCCCCTGGGGGGTGATTTGTTTTCCTCTCACTATCAGAGTCACAGAGGATACACCTGAATTCCAAAGTGTTTGCCGAATGCTGGCTCCTTGCCTGATAGTCCTTGAATTTGTTAAAGAAGTCATTTGAAAGCCAAGGAACCAGTTCCGAGACCCTTACTGGGGCAGGGAGAGTGTGGGCAGGGGGGGCAATAATGACCATCATTCGACACAACACTGTACACACCATCACAGGGGGCCGGCCACCGTGCCGTGGTCAGCCCCGCGTGGACCCTCCGACAACCCCAGAGAAAGGACTCATTATCATCTCCACTAAGCGAAAGAAGAGATGCCTCTCAGGAGTTTCACCGCCTTGCCCGGTGATAGCGCCGCACGCGAGACCTGACACCCACGTTCGTCTTGACTGCAGGTGCACACTCTGTGGTTGTCCTCGGGGCAGGAATGCCACGCGGGACAGAATAGCTCCTGCTTTTCTGCTTGGTGCTTTTCTGCATTGCTGGTTACCACTCTTACGGCACCTGAGGCTTCCTCCAAAGGACCGCTCCTCTCCCACCCGACCAGTCACCCGTCCTGCTGCTTTCCTCTTCGGATGTCTCAGGAAGTGTGCCTATTTCCATCCGCACTGTCTCCCACGTGGTTCCCTCACAGGGCTGCCTGTCCTCCAGGCTCTGCGCCCTCCCCCTCCACACTCCAAGCTCGGATCCGATGGGGACTGCTGGAGAGGGCTAGCAGGATGGAGCGGGGAGACACAGGGAGCCCTGAGGACGTGCAGTGGACACTGATGTCCTACTGAATTTCTGCAGAGCTGCAGAGGCTCGGGCTGCTGGGACTGGGACCAGGGAGATGGGTCACAGAGAGCACCGGGCCTGAGCATCTGAGGAGCAGGTCATCCTGCCAGGGGACGGCCAAGGACAGCCTTCTCCCGCCGGCCACTTGCTTCCTCCGGGAGTACTCAGCATCAGCAAACCACTGCCCTCGGGGAAAGAGTTTCTGTGTGGGTCACGTGGAGCAGGACGGTAAAAGAATGGGATGAAGAGGAAGGAGTCACAGGAGGAACAGAGGACGCGAGCTGTGCTCATGCCTGCTGGGCCGAGAGGACCCACTGGGCTGGGTACCCGGAGTTCCGGGATACTGTTCAGAGTGCGGCTGGGCAGCTGGGAGTCCCCACTGTTCCTGGAGGAATCCATGGGGCAGGGGAGCTACAGAACCCCATTTAGGGGGAGCTGCGACCCCTCACCCCACTTTCAGAACCTTCCTTAGGGTCTCTGAGCATTCATCAGCTCATAGCACACACACCAGCCTTCATAATTACTTCAGAAGGGAACAGAAGGAGGGAAGACAGAGCAGGAAGTGAGGACCCAGTGGGCTGGAGCCACCTGTGTAGGGAAGGTAGCCTAGGAAAGGCTGCAGGTGGATGCGGGGGTCCAGGCACCGGGCTCCATCGTTAGTTAATATCATGAACACGAGAATAAGGAAGGCAGCAGCTACCCAGGGCCCAGGTGCTAGGCAGGGCGCTTTCCGCTGTCTCCATCCCAGACACGCTGGCCTCCGGGCTGCATCTGTACAGACCAGGCTGGCTGCCCTCGGGGCCGTTGCCTCCGGTGCCCTCTGCCTCACCTCTGCCAAGTCTCTGCTCTAAGTCACATTTCAGTGAGACACTCCTGGTCACACCAGTCACCCTGTTCCTCACTCCCACGCGCCCCTTCTTCTGGGCTGCATTTTTCTCCAGGTCACTTACGTCACCTTCTGACACACGACACGCTTTCCTTGTTTATCATCTTTATTGTCTGTCTCCTGCAGAGAAGCCAGACCCCACGAGGGCAGGGATTTTGGTCTGTTCTGTTCGGCGCCCTATCTGGTGCCTAGGAGTTTCTCCACAAACATCTGTAGAATGAATCTTACTTAACCAGGACCAGTGCTGGGGCTCTTCCCATTTCCTAGATGAGGAAACTGAGGCTCCGTGCAGGTGAGGAACCAGCTGAGCACAGTGAGTGGTGCGAGGGGAACACGGGTGTGCGCCCAGGTCTCTGAACCCCCGGAGCAGTCTCCCCACCCCCGCTCTGCCAGCTCCAGCTTGGGGAGAATGAGGAGTTGGGCTCGGTGGGTCCTGAGGCTCTCTCCTGAGGTCTAAAAGCCCGTTTAAGTCCCTCATCACTTCCTCACAGGAGGCGGACTCGCGGGTGGTTTGGGGCACTCTCCGGAATGAGAGTTTAGCCCTGTTTTTTCCACGCAGCAATGGGGCCTCGGGACACTTCTCAACATCTCTGCGCCTCTGCTCCTTCCGCTGCGAATGGGAATAACAGTGCACGTCTGTCGGATGCTTGCAGAGGGCTCTCTCCGCGCCTGGTACCAAGCAGATGCCAGCTGTGATTACTGCAGTCATCCCACTCACCCAGCCCTGCTTCTGAGCTGTCCCCCACCGTGGACTCTCCTGGGGTGGGGGGGCACCCTGGCTCTGCCACCCTCCAGATCTGCCAGGTCCGATGGTTCAGCCTCGGAGGGGAGAGGCGGGGCCCAGCGGCTGTGTTTGCAGCAGGCAAATGTTCCTGGAGCCTTGTTTTTTGTTCTGTTGCTGGGCCATTTGTTTTTATAGCTTATCGTTTCTGCAGGGGGGCTTTGAAAGGCTGCCATTGCTCCAATGGCTGTTTCCGGTTCGCCTCCATCAAGCCACATTTAATGAAAACCAGTTTAAGGTCTTCTTCCTCATAAAATGTCTCCTTGTTGCCCCGGCAGCTCCTCTTTGGAAGTCATGAAGATGACGCTGCCTCGCGGGGTCGCACACAGCCCCGCAGGGCAGGGCAGCCGCGCTCAGTGCCCAGGCGCTGTCCCCGAGAGCAGCAGCCAGCGCAGCCCTGCCAGGGAGGAGGCGGCCGAACGCTGCGGGCGCGGGGCATGGAGCTGGGTCCTTGTCGAACCCAAGAATGTCACAGACAGCACCAGGCCTGAGCATCTGAGGCGCAGGTCATCCTGCCAGGGGGACTGCCAAGGACAGCCTTCTCCCGCTGGCCACTTGCCGGCGGGTGGGTTCTGAGGCTCCTTGTCGAACCCGAGAGTGTCTGCTACAGAAGGAGGTCTTCTATAACCAACACTTGAGGCCTGGAGACAGGAAAGCCCTGAGGTCACACGCAGAGTTGGGTCAGTTGGGGCAGAGCTGGAAACAAGCCAGGTCAAGGGACCTCCTCCAGGCTGGCAGGACTCCGCCAGGCTCGCCATGCCCCGTGAGGCTCCGATGGGGGAACTGGGTAGGGGGAGCTCCTCATGCTGGGGGTGGGGGGACACAGCTAGTGGCCAATTTCACAGACAGCAGGAGGGCCTGTCTGGATACAAAACCCAGGACTTTAGATGCACGTGCCTGGCTGCCGGCCTCCGTGGTTACCAGCTGATGTGAACACCCGTGGGGGAGCTGGTCCTCTGCAAACAGGCCGCGTGGGAAGGTCCTACACAGCAGAGCAATGCTCTTCTCCTGGAGATACAGCGATTCTCCTCCTTCCAATTACCTGTGTGGTGATAAATCATTTTGGAACTACTCTACCGATGGATAGCTTTGTCAATTGTTGCAGGAGATGAAAGGGTTAAATATCGTTGATTGATTTTGGGGTCTCTGCATAAGTGACGAGGACTTTTCTCCCCTAACTGTTCTGCCCACGTACTGCTATCTGCCCGTCACTCCGTCTGCACCCTCGCTCTCATTTGAGCCCTCCTGCTCTGGGCAGGAAAGCCAAGAACAGAAAGGAAGTGGCCTTGCGGGAGCCTTTCTTGTGGACCCGAAGGATGCGTGCCAGCCAGGAGGGGGTGTGGGGCTGAGCTGGGAGAGAGGGCGCCCAGATTCTCTCTCTGTTCCATCCCTCGCATCCAAAAGCTGTGTGTCCTTGGATAGGTCACTTGGCCTCTCTGGCATCAATATCCCCATTTCTAAGTGAGGAAATCGGTTTGGATTAGGGGTCACAAATGCACAGCATGTATTGGGGCACCAGGTGGGCACCAGTCCCGCCGTGGGTAGCTGGGAGAGCTCCGACCCACCAAGGGCAGCGCCCCTCTGTTCCAGCCCGTGCTGCTTCTCACCGACGGGCACCCGCAATGGCCAGAGGGCCCATTTCTCAAGAGAAACTAAAGACCTAGATTTTTATAGAAACCACCAAATCCTTAAATCTTGGCAACCAGGTCACATGTTTAAGACAAAGTGCACGCAGGCCAAAAAAAAAAAAAAATCCATTTGTTGATCTCCAGAGTAACCCCGGGTTTCAAACTCTGTGACCCATATTACCTGCTGTGAAACAGAGACCTGAGTTTGCCCGAGCAGGACAGGAGCTGGCGCCCTGGATTCACCCTCCTGGGAGGACCCGCCGCCAGGGCCTGTCTCTTTGTCGGCGAGTGGGAACGCGCTGCCCGGCCTACCGCCCTGACCCTGTGGCCAGACAGTTAAATGGGGTCCCTTTTGCAGAGGGACTTGATGAAGGGTCAAGTGTCATGCCCTGGTTATCCTCATTATCTAAAAGTTCTCCTCCTTACCACTGGGGACCCTGAGGCCCAGACCTGGAACCGGCCGTCGGCTAGCAGGCCGCTCTCCCCGCGCAGGATGCCTGAGACAATATGGAAACCAGATGCGCGGCAAACACCGCCTTACCTTTTTTTTCCCCCAGTGCTTTTGTAACTTTTCAAAGTCATTCCACATTCATGAGCTCTGATATCACTAAACCCACAGCTGCCCTGCAAGGCTGTTAGGTCAGGTACCACTGCATTCCAGATGGGGAAACTGAGGCTCGGAGATACGCATGCCTGGGCCAGCGTCCCGGAGAAGGTAAGTGGAAGGACACGGAGGGCCTGTGGGCTGCTGCCTGCGGCAATCCTTTCTGCGTGGTCACTGCTTACAAAGCATGCACCTTTCTAAACACAGGCTTGCGGCACCGGGCCCTGCCCTCAGCAAGCACTGGGACAGCTGAAGAATCTTGGTAAATATTATTTTTGGTGGCAGTAAGAACAATGGTAAAAGCAGCAGCTACTTCTAGTCACTATCACTCTTGCCTGGAGAATTCTCTCTCTCTGTCTCTCTCTGTCTCTCTCTGTGTCTCTCTCTCTCTCTCTCTCTCTCTCTCTCTCACACACACACACACACACACACACACACACACACAAACACACACGATATTAGTAGAAAAACCTTTCCATGGCTTTTTACTGTCCATTATGGTCTGGACCACACTTTTCACATACTTTTCACCAGGACTTCCAGCCTGGCTCCACCTGGTCCTTGTGCACCTCTGGCCTCTGTGATCTCACTGGCCGTATGCTCCACCCCCTCCCCAGGCCTTCTTGCCTCCTTCCCGCTCTCCTCAGAGCCTTTGCACCACCTGTTCCCCCTCAGCTCAAGGCTCACTTCCTCCTGGGTGCCCTCCCTGAAGACCCTGCTCTTGGTCATATTTCTTTGCTTTGAACTCTCATAGAATCATGGTCCTCTGCTTCAAAGTCCTTATTCCAGTTTGTGATTGTATGTCTGGGAGTGTGGTGATCTCATTTAGTTCCATCTCCTCCACTGAGGGTCGGGGTCTCATCCTTTTGTATTCAGTGTCATAACTCCAATCCCAGGGATAGTGTATAGTCAATATTTGTTGAATCAATGCATAAATAAATATGTGAATTAGGTCATACCCACTGGCTCATGTAATTCTGTCCAGACTCCATGAAATGGGCACTACGAATTGTCCCTTGTTGAAGGTGGGGAGCCTGAGAGTCTAAAAGGCCAGTCACTCACCCAAAGGAACACACCTAGTGCAATGAGGGCAGGATTCGGCCACAGGTCTGCCTGATTCCCAAATTTCAAACATACACTACTTAAGAAAATAATATAGTGAATCTCTGTATAGTCAAGTTTCTCTAGAAGAACAGAACCAACAAGATGTGTGTGTGTGTGTGTGTGTGTGTGTCTAGATATATAGATAGGTAGAGAGATGGATAGAAAGATGTATTTTAAGGAATTTTCTCACATGATTATGAAGGATTGGAGAGTTAAAATCTGATGATAGAGGGCAGTAGGCTGGAGACTCAGGAAAGAGTTACAGTAGTTACAGTTCAAGTCCAAAGGCAGACTTCTGGCAGAATTCCTTCTTGCTCAGTGGAGGTCAGTTTGTGTTCTATTAAGACCTTCAACTGATTGGGTGAGGCCCACCCACATTATGGAGAGTAATCTGCTTTATTCAAAGCCCACTGATTTAAATGTTAATCTCATCCGAAAAACAAAGAAAATAGCAACAACAAAAAAACCCCACCATTTTCACAGTAACGTCTAGAATAATGTTTGAAAATACCTGGGCACCATGGCCCAGTCAAGTTGACACATAAAATTAAGCATCACAACTTCCCTAGGCCTATCACTGAGATCCCGTAGTTATTAAGAAGTTGCTACATTTGCTCCACATAACCGCCACCATCTCCTCCTTTTTCTTCTTTTTTTTTCCTGTTGGTGAAGTGTTTTGAAACACCCCTGGTCCTATATCTTTATATCCCAATCCACTTTTGAACTCAAGCCTACCCAGTTTCAGTGCATGCCCACACTCCCAACACCTCAACATGCGGAGAAAAGGCATCGTGGTGCCCGGGGCCCAATCTCCACCGCCTGGAAGCGGAGATGTGATTTGTAGCACAATTTCCATGGTCTCAGCAAGTTTGCACACACGCTGACCGTGGCCAGGGTGGGCTGGGGAGGCAGGTAGTAAGGCTTGCCCCTTCCACTTGGAAAATCACTCTGCGGTTTCCCACAGCCACACATTGTTCTCATTGTCATGCTGCCCCGTCCTGCTCCCGTCCGGTTACTGCTTTCTCTGCCCTCTTCCTCCCCCCCATTCTCATTCTCTGGCTTTGAGGAGTCTGGACTTCTGCACACTAGAGAAAGGGACCCATTTAATCTAGTAAATTTACAAGCTTTGTAAACAAGGTACAGTGAGTAAATCATGGAAAAATGCATTTTATGTGAAAAAGTTCATTACATGACTTTGTTCTATTAAAATTGCCTGCTGTAATTAACCCCACTCTGCGAATTTGGAGCGGGAGAGACCTGACAGCGACTCGCTGGCATGGACGTCCCACGGTTCCACCCCGACAGGCACATGTCTGTTGGTAGAAAGACTTGAGTGGAGTTTTCCTCTAGGCGGGAGAACAGGGGCTTGATTTTTGTTGCTTTCTAATAATCTCTTCCTTACAAATTATTTTTTAAATTGTCCAAGTGGATTTAGGAAGGAAGGGTACCAACCGACCAGCTGAATGAAGTCTCGGCTTGAGCGGCTGAACAGTCTGTGATCCTTCTCCCCCTCCACGTCCTTTGGTTTGGCTTTTGTAACTTCATAATTCTGGGTTGTTACGATCGCAGGGCTTTTTCTATTGTAGGATTTTTCTGTTTATCTTATGACGATAACAATGGCAAGTTATTAAAATGCACCGAATACGGTGCTGAATACCCTACATTAATGTTTCTGTTTTTTGTGTTTTTTTTTTATCCTCACCCAAGGACATATTTTGCATTTATCTTCAGTTAGAGTGAGAGGGAGAGGGGGGGGGGAAGACAGAGAGAGAAACATCGATGTGAGAGAGACACATCGAGTGGTTGCCACCCATGCGACTCCAACCGGGGCCGGGGACAAACTGCAACCGAGGTACGTGCCCTTAGCGGGAACCGAACCCGGGACTCTCTGGTCTGCAGGCCGATGCTCCAACCGCTGAGCCAAACCAGCCAGGGCTAATGTTTCTGTTTAATCCTCATGAGAACCTGACGAGGACACGGAGGCGTTGGGGCTGAGTCACTGGCTCCAGGTCCCAGCTAGGAAGTGCCGGCCTGAGACCCCAACTCACAGCCACGCCTCCGCCTCATTCGAAGTCTAACTTTCTAAGTTTAAGAAAAGCAGGATGACAGGAGACCAAGCATACTAGTGGTCAGGAATTGTCTTTTCAGGAGGTAGGAATATGGGTGGTTTTTTTTATTTCTACTTCATAGTTATTAAAAAAATCAGATTTTCTAGAACGAATCATGGAATGGTGTTTTTATCACTGTTTTGTGGACACAATCATGTCATCCAGCCCAATCTTATACAGGGAAGACGGAATGTCTTCCAAAAAGTGTCTCAATCCATCTGAGAGGAAATAACACAGACGACGCCGACTGGACACTGAGCTGGGACGCTGGCTGCAGACGCAGAGGCCCGGGCTGTGCCGGCTGCCCGCTCCTCCCCGCGGCCATGCGGGCGAGCTCCTCCCTCGGTTGTCTCATCTGTAAAATGGGACTGAGCTGTTGAAGTGCTTCTAGGGACCCTCTGGCTGTAAGCTTCTTTGACCTCTTTCATTGCTTATGAAATAACTCAGATGGCCTCTTTATCACCAAATATTCAAAAACGCCGCTCTATGGGAGCTCATGATATCCTTAACAAGTAGAAAGGACTTTCAGGCATTTTTCCATTCTTTTATTATGTTTTTTTTTTTTTTTTATCCTCACCCGAGGACATTTTTCCATTTTTTGTTCAGATAGAGTGGGAGGGAGGGAAAGAGAGGAAGAGAGAGAGAGAAACATTGACGTGAAAGGGACACATCGAGTGGCTGTCTCCCGCACAACCCAACCAGGGCTGGGGACAAACTGCAACCGAGGTACGTGCCCCTAGCAGGAACCGAACCCGGGTCTCTCTGGACCGCAGGCCAACGCTCTAACCGCTGAGCCAAACAGGCCCGGGCTATTATACTTTTTAAGACAGAGGTTCAGAGAGGGCTGGATGGGACAACAGTGGGCCTCTCAGGGACCGGGAAGCAGACACAGGCCTGTTTTCAGGAGACATCGAAGGATGACACCCTCTCCTGGGGGAGGACACGTCTCAGGCTGCTGTGCTCGGCTCTTGCTTCCCCGCTGCTGCCTGGGCAGCCTTGGAACCTCCATCAGTGCAAATAAAGTCACTTGCAGACTGCACGGTTGTGATCTTTCTCCACTGCTCCTCAGGAAGCTGGGTTTCCACACATGTGCTCCACGCTGCAGGCCGCCCTTGTTTTCAACCAAGACTCGGGGCCGAGCGCAGGGGCATGGCGGCCTCACCTCGGACAGCCTGGGCTCTCGGGGCCCAAACACCTCCCTGCCCAGGCCCAAGGGAGGCTGCAGCTGCTCGCTAAGCCTGCCGCTCACAACCGCCCTGGGAAGGAAGGCAGGGAGCCTTCGAGGTGGGGCCCGAGCCGACCCAGAGCCTGGCCCCCAGACTGAAACTCCACAGCGAGTGCGGATCCCGCTCCCCACCGCCACACCCAGCCACCTTGGGGACGTCCGTACCAGGCGCCACGAGAAAGATCAGCACGCAGGCACAAATAATAGGAATAATCCTAATAATCGGAGACCTGCCGCCCTTGCTAACAGGACCGTAAAGGGCATTTGTTTCTAATTAAACACCAAAACCCTAAACCTTTCAACCTTGCATCCACAACTACTGTAAATGTTTATGGAAAACGGGAAATTCTCCTTTAATTCAAACCACGCCAGAAATGCGTTTTCCTTGTCTCGGCGGCTGGAGCAACCCTATCGGCTCCAGCTTGAGCACATCTGAGCTTTGAATTAAGAGGCAACAGGCCCGCGAGCAGAGCTGGGTCCTGGGCAGGACCCGCGAGGAAGCGGCGACTCCTCACCACCGCCAGACCCTCCAACGTGTCTCAGGCAAAAGCCAGAGCATCTTCCAAAGAGAAATGGGTACCAGAGGGGCTCGCATTTTGAGGGGAGGGACACAGATACTCAGAAACAGATTGGGCTGCCCAGCACAATGGTTGTGAGAGGAAGTTCTAGAATCAGACAAACCGAGTCAACTCCTTAGCACCTGGGTGACCCTGGGCCGGTTGTTCCGGTGTCCGAGTCTCGGGTTCTTCCAGGATCAGTGTGGTCGCTGAGAGGAAGCCCAACGAGCAAGCGAGCATGGCCCCTGCTCTCCGGGGGCCCGCAGGCTCAGCTCTGCGGTGTCTCCTCGCAGTCCTCTGTACCTTGTCAGCAAGTACCCTTCGAGTTGCTGAAATCGTCCCCCACTCAAGGAGAAAGCGGGTCCGAGAGGAAGGGTTCAGCGGGAGAGAGCAGCCTTTCAGGAATCCCAACATCACTGTGCCCTGGGACCCTGGAACCTCGAAAGCCTCCCCGCAGCCCTACCCTGGAGGTCACAGCACCTGAGCGGAAGGAGCCCCGCCTTCGTCAGAGGAAGCACTCCTCCCCTGGAGACAGATGTCACCTTGGCGGAGAAAGAGAGAGCAAGGAACAGCCCTCGGGGCGCACTCATCGCAGTTCCTAACTTTACATCCAGCCTTAAACCTGCAGGGTTTCCTCTGCGGGTCTTTGAGAGGAGGGCGAGGATCTATGAGCAGGGCCTGAATCGTCCTTTCTCTCACCCCCCGGATATTCCCCCTCTAACGAAGTCAGCAGGCTCTTCAAAACCAGGGAGTCCAAAGTGGGGTCCCAGTACTGCGCTCCAGGCAGAGAGAGAGGTGCGGGTTTCCGCCCCACAGTATCCAATGCCCTTGCCTCCAGGAAGGCAGCCCAGATCCGCACCTCCTTGCTGCTGTCTGCATGCCCTACCCCCAACTCAGCACGGAGCATGGGACTCAGCTTGGCCAATCACAGCATCGCACCCTGGCCCACAGCGATACATGCAGATCCCGTGAGGTGTGCTGAGAGTTCTGCTGGACGACTGGAGAGAGAAGCCTTTTCTTTGCCAGTGGGCCTGAACCTGAAAGGGTGATGGCTGGCGGCCACCTTGCTGCCCTGTGGAGCCTGGGAGGTAACCAACACACAGGAAAGCAAGGACAGGGTGAGAGAAGTCAGGTCCTGACTACATCATTTGAGCCCCTGGATCCCCCCATGCCTGACAGTGGACTTTCAACCTTCCAATTCCACAAGCAAATACATCCTCTCATTTGCATGGGTGATTCTTGAGCTGGTTTTTCGTTCACTCACAGCTGAGAGAGTTGAAAAGAGCTGACCATGTGATGGAGAAAAGGCAAAGCCTGTCCGCGACATCCAGCGATCATTCCCTGAAATCCTGCTCTGTGCCAGGCACACTGGGATCCCAGGATAGGAACACACACGGACCTGGAGACATGAGACCCGAGCTTGAGTGACAGAAATACAAGAGACAATGTGACGAGTGCTGCGAGAGGGGATAAAAGTTCTGCACACACCAGGAGTGAGACCTTTCTTCTGGTGAGGGCCTGAGGACGGCTTCGCGGGGATGGCACTCTAGCACCGCCGTGAAGGAAGGTGGAATTTCACATGCAGAATTTGGGGTGGGAAGTGACAGGTGGTACCCCTGATGGAGGGGACAGTGCGAGCAAAGCTGAGGGAGATGTGTTCTGGAGTGGCAGGTGTCCACTTTGACAGACAGGCAGCAGGGAAAACAGCGGGAGAACAATGGAAATTCTGTGGGCACGGCCCGGGCTCGCCGCCCTCCGGGGCACCGCTAGCATCTCTGTCTCCATCCCGCAGCAATTCGGGCTGGCGTTCTGCCACCGCGGGCTGCTGAGGGCAAAGGTTTCTACCACAGTTGGCAGCCTGCAAAGGAATCCAGCCTTCGCTCGTTCTGGCCACTGCTGGAGGGAATCCTTCATGCACCGAATAGTTGCCACTTGAGTTCTGTTATCTCTGAAGGTTAAACAGCTCACTTTGCACCGAACACTGCTTCCAGCAGAAAGCCATGCAGTGTGGGCAGGAAATCCATTTGGAAGAAGCCTGGGAGGAGCCCGCCAGTCAACACCCTGCATGGTCTGGCCACTGTCAACCACTTCTCACTCCACCATCCCCTTTGCTTTCAGCATTCCCTATGGTGTCCAGCCACCGGGCCTTTACACAAGCTGTTCCCTCTGCCTGGAACACCATCTCTTTACCTAATCAACTCCAACTTTCCTTCAGATCATGACTCAACTGCTACTTCTTCACCAAGGCCCCTGGACCTGCAGGGCTCAACTCCCCCTGGTGTATGGATCAATGATCAGAATTTCCGTCTAACGGCCTCGGTTTGAATTTCAGCGCCAGTGCTTACTATGCGTGTGGCCTTTCTGTGCTTCTGTTTGCTCACCTGTAATACTGGCATACTGATGGAGAGGCTCAGTAGTGCCAATAGTGTTAGCACCTAAAAACATTAAATAAATATCAACCATCATGTGAGCTCAGAGCACCATGTTCTCTGGCCTTTCTGCCTCTTCCCAGATGCAGTTTAATGTATCCATGTAATTGATTGACATCAGTCCATGCCAACTGACCGAAAGCCCCATGAGGCAGGGGTAATGTCTGTGTCTGCCCACTATCATACCTCTAACACTTAGTACACTGCCTGGTACACAGTAGGTGCTTAATACATATTTCAAGAATGCAGATACGAATGAAAGAATTCAAGTGGGAAAAGTGAGATCCCAACTATTCTTATCATTTGCAGAAACCCTGATCTCAAGGAGTCCCTCCAAGTAACTCAGGAGTGATGTCTTAAAGCTGCAAACATCTGTGGTTAGAAAAGATGAAGAAAACAGGTTCCAGAAGATGCTCCAGCCACTGAATTCCCCTTTAGCAATTCATTTCCTTCTTAACAGTGGATACAAGCCTCAGCGTGAACGTGGCCAGCCAAACAGATGCAACACTCCGAAGTTATCAGTCCGTCTGATGAGCGTCGAACGACTGTAACTCCTCTGCTCGCATCCCTAACAGTTCCAGAGCCGTTTCTGTGTTTGCGACCTTTGGCCCAGATTTTAAATAATATTATGCTTTGCTCTGCAATGCTATTGTCTGAGAGTTTACTTTTGGGGTATGTTTTTAATATGCGCCTCATACCATGGAATGGGCCAAATTCTCCTCTGAGATCCACGCTGAATCTCTGAAGCATGGAATGTGTTAGAGATAGAGGGGTAAACAGTGGTTTGCATGCCAAACTTTTGATCCGTCCTTGTTCTGTGGTCCTCCAAACGGGCGGCTCAGATCTGAATGACCAAAAGTGGGCATGGCTGCAGTGGGGACATGAGCGCTTCCCCTGCAGAAAGAACTCTTCGCATCAGTCCTGCAGTAAGGTCTGGAGAGGCAGACGCACACGGGCACTGGCAGAGAGGGAGGCGGAGGCGGCGGAGGCGGGAGCCTCACCTCCAGATCGCCCAAGGCACGCCGCTGCGTCTGGCACGGGTTTCCCTGCAGCCAGGCTCCCGGACCTGCTTTCCCTCGTCCGAGTGCCTGAGCCAGCCCAGCTGTGCTCACTCCACGCATCTCTGTAGGTCTGAACCACAGAAATGTTTTCCTTCCAGGATTGTTCAGCCTTTTGCAAGTTTTTCTACATCTTTCTTCCTTCCCTGAAAGAAATGTTTCTCCAACTCTGAGGTTCCGATTCCAGGCAGCATCCATCGAGTATGGTTCTCAGCTACAGTCTCCCCTCACAATGGCTTCTTGCTGCAGGGACAAGGTGAAATGCATGCATACACCCACACCCACACCCACACCCTGGGATGGAAGCCACAACTCCAGGCGCCTCTAAAATCCGGCCCCCTCATCTCTTACCCACCTGAACTCCCACCTCGCAGGGGTCCTACCTCAGTAGCTCATCTTCGGTCTCAATAGCTACCTGTTTAGCAACGGAGTTGTTGGAAAGCAATGCTAGAAATTTAAATCAGCCACGTCAGACAGCACGTGTGTCCCGGGAGACCTGGCTGGTGAAATGTGGCCGAGGAAAGTCCCTGATGGATGGGGCCTGAGCACTGTGTGGGCTAGGTTTTCAGGGTGCAGCCTAGATTCCTCCAAACTTCACTCAGAGGCCTCAGAGGACAACACCCTCAGTCCATCCATCAACGTCCTCCTTGCCTTTGGCCTCTCTCCACTGGAGATGGCGAACAAAGAGAGAACAAGGGAGATTAATTTCTTTTTAATCCTTCCCTTCCAGCAAGGGCCTGACCCCAGGCTTTGGCCTGTTTTAGCTCCATCCCGGGCAAGGCCATATTTCACGCTGAATCATCAGTTTCAAGGGGAACAAGGCACTTACCCCATGGGGTATGGATGGTCATCCTATCTCACAGGAGCCCATAGGAGGTGCTCAGACATGATCTCATCCATCCCCACCCTCTGGAGCAAGGTGGGGGCAAGGAGCCTTATCTCGGCGGGGCTGCGGAAGAAACATTAGCCCAGAGGTGAGGCGCCACCCCACCGAGTCATGAGGTACCAGGAGCGATGCCTACGCCACCCCTGCTCAGCTCCACGCAAACCCTCAGCAGCCCAGCTCTTCTCGGGCAGGAGGTCAGCATGGTGGCCCACACTCCTTGTACCACAAAAGCAGCCACGGGTAAATGAATGGGCATGGCTGTGTTCCAATAAAACTTTATTTACAAAAACAAACCATGGTTGGCTCACAGAACAGTTTGCCGACCTCTGTCTCGTTATAAAGTGTGACAGAGATAGAGTGCCCAGTCAAGAAACGATCGCAGAATGTCAGACTGGCTCTCAAGCTCAGCGCTGTGGACTCTGGGGCCCCATCACTGTGGTGGGGGCTGTCCTGTGCATTTTTGGCAACTCCCTGGCCTGCAGCCATTCGCTGCCAATAGCTCCCCCCAGGGAGCAAAATCGCTCAGAAGTTGAGGACTACTGAGTTGGGGGGAGCTCCTGACATGTGAGTCCTCTCCACTGTCATCCCTGCCCAGGCTGGCCGAGCCTAGGTTTGCACACTGGAAGGCAGAGGATACTTGATGTTGACACCCTCACTTGGAACAAGCACCCCACCTGGGGTCAGAGTACTTGAAGGGGCCACGGCTCCCGCTCACTGGGCACGTCCTGGGGCTGTGCTCTGGGCACGCGCTCCGTACGTGTCACATCGACCCAATGCGGTGGGCTGCTTCCCCGTCAAGCAGAGCTGGGGCAGCCCCAGCCGCACTCCTGCAGCGTCCACACTGACTCCGCTGGCGCCTCATCTTACCGAAGTAGGAACGAGAACAGCACTGCCCAGAAAGGCTGCTGGAGGCCCAAAGAGATGGCCACAGAAACATCAGTGTCTTCCTGTCACTGGGGCTGATGGCCTCTTTCTATAGGGCGGCCACTATCTACATGGCTCCTTCCCTAGCTTCCTTCTAAATTTGTATTTTTTATTTGGGGTTCTGGGATCCCTAAGCCCTTCTCTGAGGTTCTCTTGGGAGCCTTTGGAGGGTGGAGGGCGGCAATTAGCCAGATCTGAGGTCCCCGTGTGCAGCCCCTTCACCCAGAGCACCTCTGCTTTCAGCTCTGCGCATAGACTCTCAACTTGCAATGCCTGTTGTAAAATGGCTCAGCTGCTCAACAGAGCTAAAAGGCATCACTGTAGGGCCTTGTTCTCTAAGAGTGGGCCTTGAACTGGAACACAAGATCAAGGACCACCTGGGAGATCGTCAGATATGCAGAATGTCAGGCCTTGCTCCACACCTGCTGTCTCAGAACCTGCATTTTCACGAGATCCCCCGGAGAAGCACCTGCCAGGAAGCCTGAACGGCTCTGTTCCAGGGTCCTCTGACACAGACATTCACATTATCGAACCCTCCCAGGAGCTCCTTCTCTGGACAAGGGACACTGCTGCGACTAAGTCAATCCAAGGCCGCAGTTAAGAAAGCCTTTGTAACAGGAGATGGGGTCTACAGTACAGTGCTGTGGACAGAAGGTGGCCCCGAGAAGTGGAGTCCATTTCCGCCCCTTGAATCTGCTCTGGCCTGTGACTGCTCTGACCAGCCGAGTACGGCGAAAGTAATGCTATGATCCAGTCTCCGCAAAGACCGGCAGCTTCTGCCTGGGTTTCCTGGTGCTGAAGCCACCACGTAAGGGACCCACATGGAGAGCTGCAGGGAGGGCTCTGTGAGGACGCGGAGAAGAGGGGTCCTGCTAAGCCCAGCCACCAGCTGAACGTCATTCAGTGTGACCTCAGTCCACACCACATGGAGCTGAACTGCCCAGCTGAACCCTGATAGAGTTTCTGACCCACAAAACGGTGAGTATAAGAAAATGGTTATTTAAGTCACTAGGTTTTGGGGTAGTTTGTTATGCAACAAGAGATAACTGGACAAATTTCAGAGAAGAATGAGAAAAAGCTACCATATGGACAACTGTTAGACCAGCGTAGGTTAGAATTATGATCAAAGGCGGACCCAGTGATCAGAAACCCACTGTTGTGGCAGAGAGCTTAGGTCACTGTCTTGCAGACAGCTGGGTTGGCCCTTTCAGCCTCTAACATCCCCCTTTCTGAGTACACTGAACCTTTTCTCCCAGCAAGACACAGGAACCACAGGATGGAGGGAGTTCTGGACCTCTCCCTACAGCTTAGGATGCAAACTTGGAAGACTGGCCATCAGCGTATCAGTGGCTGAAATAAATATGGCTTCCTTAGTTTGGGTAGATGGGTTAGGTGATGTAGGCATATTCCCAGTAGAAAGTACGTCAAACTATTGCTGCTTTTCGTAGAGAGAAAGAGAAAGAGGAGAAACGATTTGGGTCAGAAATCAGACACCCTGCGATTTGGAGCCAGCCCTGTCACCTTGGAAGGACGCAAGCTTTTGTTCTTGGGCAAATTCCTTTACAGCCTTGATTTGTCATTTTTCCAAGTGTCCATTATGGTTTCGTATAAGCTCAGCGATGATCATATAAAGTTCTTGGAAGTTCAAGGAAGACCCTCAGAGATGGTTGTGTTTATGTGGGGAGAGAGAGGTAAGAAGGAGGATTCAGCAAATTGGGTCTGGGTCCTTCAATTTCACTTCAACCAAAGGAATTCACTGGCATTTGGAAGAACATTTTATTTGAAAATAAAAGCTAAAAACATTCCTGAATCTCACCAGTCTTTGTGATTTGTGAGGGTCCTTCCAGAATCCTCACCCTGAAATCTTCGGCTCCTAATTTTGAGGGGGTGTGGGTGTGGCCACTGCACTTTTCATAAAGGCAGGCGTTGTGGGCCACTCTTCTCTTTTCCTGCACAGTACCCACCACCTTCTAATAACAGCACCCCCAATTTTTTTTTGGGGGGGGCGGAACCACCCATCCTCCATCCTCAGTCTATGCCCCCATCTAAGAGGGAGCATGTGACCAGACATGGTCAATCAAAATGTACCTTCCTCTTGGATATGGCATAGCTTTCAGCATTAGATGGGTACAGGTTCCAAACCACCCCGATGAGTTTGCCCTGGAACTGTTCGAAAAGTAGCCATCCTTCATGGGGTAGTAGGATGCCAGCCTGGCGCTGACAGCAGCCATCTGGCCCCCTCAGTGTGAAAGCCAGCCTCAGAATGCATCCAACCCAGAGGAGAGCAGAGCAGAGCCAAGAGATGGAAAGAAACAGTATCTTGATGACATCATATGTGCTTCTGGATCCAGCTATACCTGAAGCCAGTAGGCCCCTGGACCTTGTGGTTATGTAAGCTGAACACCCTCCCTCTCCCCCTTCTTTTTAAATTAAAGCCAATTTGAGTTGGGTATTGGTCTCTTGAAACCAAGAGTCTCAAAAGAGTAAGTACACACAGCTTAATTGAGTCTGCAGATGTCCTGTGAGAAAAGTCCAAGTGTTCTGTAAACCCTGCCTGCAGAGAAAGCAACCTCCCAGGCCGGTGGTGAGAGTTTGTGCAGCTCTGACCAACAGCACCAAGCCCACCAGCCCAGTTGCCCTCCAGCCCTTTTTCCCCATTTCTTTCCAGCTGCGCCTTCGTCTCCAGAGCTCATCTTTCTCCAGCCAAGACATCCAAAATGGCATGCCATTGAAAGACATTTCTGTCCATGCTAATACCTGCATTTACATTTTTTTGTTGTGTTTAAAAAAAAAAAAAATGATCGTGATGTGATAGCAAATGAATGTTGGCAAATTACCAACTGACAGGCGTAAAATTTTATGAACATGCACATTCCAAAGGAATGTGGAAATAAGCCATCTACTGTAGTCCAGTTTGGCAGAAATATTACAAAAATATAAGTTTGGCATATATTGTAATTCATTTAAAGATGCTTAAAAATCCATCCATCAACCTTGCACGGAAGGTCAAAGAAACATATGAATCCCAAATAAACAGTAACTGACGTACAAGGGAAAGGCCCGAGTCTCAGTCCCAGATACCGGAGAGAATGCACACATGTGAAGAAGATGCTGGTGAGGTTTGTTTGGAAGGCTCAGCTTCTAGAACCTCCACTGATGTTTAAAAAGAAATAATAATGATTCTTAGCAACAAGTAGGGTGGACTGTTTCCCCCTAGACAGCCATCTGAATTCTGCTCCTCAGAGAGAATTTTGCTAATGGACTGCTGAGTTGTACCCTTAAGAGTCTTTATATTTTTTTACTTCAAGGACCATGTCTGTAAAAAGAGCAAAAAGAGTACAATAGATGGCTCGTGCATATTTGGAGTCCGGACCTCCCCCCCTCATCATGTACCTGGAGGGGCTGACCTGATCCTTCCCAGCCCCGGGATGGATTCTCGACTGGGCCCTGGCCAATCAGATTATTCAACCTTAGGTCATGGTGATTGGTTCAAGATGGCAAGTGCCCCAGCTGAGTCTTCCATACGATGTGGTAAGTGAACATGAGAGGGAGAGAGAAAGAGAACCCTTTTCCTCCAGGATCCAGAGCAGAAAGGACCATGAGTTGTGAAGAAATTGCTACCTTTCCCCCAGCCTTCCGTAGAAGGGAATGAGGCCAACATACCGAGAGAAGCAAAGAAGAGAGATAAATGCAACAGGGGTGGGATATATATCTGATAAGTGGAGAGAGAGAGAGAGAGAGAGAGAGAGAGAGAGAGAGAGAGAGAGAGAGAGAGAGAATCTGAGGTCCAGCTGTGCAGGCACACAGAATCACCCCAGCTTGGACTTTTCGGTAACGTTAGCCAATAAATATTCTTTTCAGCTCCAGCCAGTTTGAGCTGGGCTTCTGCCACTTGGAACTGAACTAATTTTGACTGATACAGTTACCCACAATATTTGCAGCATGATCAAGACCATAAAAAAGTTGGATACAGGAGAAGGATGACACGGTTCTTACTTCAAAGGAACTTGCAATCTAATTGTGTTCAGTCAGTAATGGTTTGCTAAGCGTCTCTTCTGTTCCAAGGCCTGTGTGAGGTGCTGGGGATCCGAAGAGGAACATGACACAGGCCTCACCCTAAAAGGTCTTCCCGCTGAGCCAAGAGGTGGCTTTCTTCTTGGTGTTTGAAGATGGAGAGACCTGTGGCTATTTGGAACCAGGAAGGCACCACTCTGCTCTCGAAGGTGAGTGCAGTCTAGAGGAAGAAGGAGAGCTTGGGGGATATGGACTTGGAAGTCCAGGTAGAGTATTTTAGTACAGTAGAAAATATTAAAGAAAGATGCTTCCGCCTGGCCGGTGTGGCTCAGTGGTTGAGCATCGACCCATGCACCAAGAGGTCACAGGTTCGATTCCCGGTCAGGGCACATGCCCAGGTTGTGGGCCCGATCCCCAGTGGGGGGGGGCATGCAGGAGGCAGCCAGTCGATGTTCTCTCTCATCGATGTTTCTCTCTCCCTCTCCCTGTCTCTCTAAAAATCAATAAAGAAAAAAAGAAAAACCTTAAAAAACAAAGAAAATGCTTCCTTCATAACTTCTAATCCCCCAATGGTAAGTGGCCCATTTCCCCCACATTTTAACCATTTGTGAAACGGGGGTGTGTCTTATAAATTGCTTCAGTGTCTGAGCTTCAGCTTCCCCAACCATCACGTGGGAGTAATAACATCCATGGTGCAGGATTCTCGTGACAGGAACACCGCTAGTTGTCCACCTACTTTCTGTTCGACATTCTTCTTAGTCATGGGATCTCTGACTCTTCCCACGTGGTGACTAGAATAATGACTGTATTCCTCTTGCAGCTGTGTGTGGCCATCCATCTAAATCCTGATTGACGAAACAGAAGCAGAGGGGTTCCTCTATGCAGTGCCTGGGGCGTGTCCGCAGAGGGAGAAGGAGGGCCCTTCTTTTATCCTTCTCCATGCCGGTTGCCCAGAATACGGCCATGGGGCCGGGCTGGAGTGGCCATTTTGAATCTGAAGGTGCAAACCCTGTCCTGGGACAGGGATCAGCAAATGTTTTGCTTTCAGGGTCAGATAGTAAGTATTTGGGGCTTTGTGGGCCATATGTTCCCTGTGGCAGCTACTCAACTCTGCTGTAGTGAGAACGCAGGCATAGACAATACGTAAATAAATGAGCATGGCCGTGTTCCAATAACACTTTATTTACAAAAACAGGCGGTGGGCTGCCGGCCAGTGTGCGGGGATGAAAGAGCAGCAAGTTAAAGAAACCAGGGTCCCTGATGACATCATGACACCCCTTACCTGGACGTGGGCTGCCTCTTACCAGACTGACTTTATATGAGAAAAAATACATTTCACGATTGTTTTAGAATTTCTGTCATTCTAAGCCAAACCTAATTCTAACTAAAATAGTTGTTTAAGGAATGAATAAATGGTGCATGTAAAATATCCAGGATAAACATTCAAAGACAAGTGGATATTGAATAAAATGGGTATTTCATAATAATAACCAGATAGCTCTATTCCAAAAAGCTTTAACCCACCTCCAAGCTGAGGACTCTGTGGGGAGAGAGGGAAGGCCTGTGGGCCACAGGCATTGTGGACGGATTAACCCTTTCTGCCCCGGCTGCGCTCCCTGCTCCACGCGGGGTCAGGGAACATCCTCGCCTCTGTTCTATCCGGCTGGTATTCCTCCCCAGCCCGCTGAGATGCTGCCATCGGGACGACAATAAACCACTCAGACAAGAAAAAGTGCTCAACTTGATTAAACATAATAAAAAAGATGTGACTGCTTAGGCCCGTGGAAGCGCACTGGGTGAGGGCGCCCAAGCCTGGCCGTAAGTCACCCTCTGGCAACTGAAACCACATGAAGCACAGTGTTGAAAACTTGCTAAATCATTTGTCACTCAAAGGCCTTTAAAAGAAAACCCTTTCAGAAACAATCATTTGATTTCAGACGCTGCACGGAGCTGGATATCAATGCCCAGTCTTCACAGGCACGTCCGCTAGCAACGGAATCAGGGCCAGTCCCAAGACCTGATGTCAGGCTGCAAATCCCAAAACGCGCTCTCTCCGATTCCAAGCCTCTTCTTCCTTATGCCCCGAATGAGATTATTACACCCAGTGGGAAGGCGGAGGTCTCTAAGCCTGGGGGACATACCCTGGGTGCTGAGTTTTCTGTCTCCGTAGGCTTGACTTCAGTAGGCTTGACTTTTGTTCTATGAAATGAACTTCCCACTGTGTGTCAAGAGCATCTGCTCTACTCTGACTGTGGGGGTCCAAATCCTGGCTTCACCACTTACCAACGGTGAGACTCTGAGCACATGGCTCAAACATGTAATTGAGTAAACATATAATTTCTCATCTGCAAAATGGGTGACATGAAGAATTCATTGATTCATTGGGAAAAAAATTTTTGAGCACCTACGATGCGCCGGGTACTGTTAGGTGTGCAGGGAACAAAGCAGACAAGTGTCATGCTTGTATTATGCAAAGCAGTAATTATTCAGTTAAGGACTGCTGTTATTATGATGATCACTCAGTCATATAAAAATGTGTATGGATGTATACTGGATCACATTCTAGGTGCTAGAAATCCAGAGAAAAATGTGAGAAGTCCTTCTTCTCATCCTACTTGCACGTGAGTGGGGAAGGCAGGCCATATACGAGCACATAGCCCTAGCCAGTGTGGCTCAGTTGGTTGGGCACTGTCCCATGCACTGAAAGGTTGCTGGTTTGAGTCCTGGTCAGGGCACATGCCTGAGTTGTGGGCTCAATTCCCAATCAATGTTTTGCTCTCATATTGATGTTTTTCTCTCTCCCTCTCCTTCCCTCTCTCTCTCAAAATCAATTAATATATATATATATGATCCTTTTCTATAGCTATAACTGCCATGAAGACAACTAGCTGTGGTTATATGATGGAGAGTAATCAATGATGGTGTGGGCAGAGGGGCCAGGGCAAGACTGCTTGAACTACCAGATGCAGATCTGGGAGAGAGCACTCCAGGCAGTGGGGGGGACCTGTGCAAAGGCCCTGAGGCCAGAAAGGGCTTGATGTGTGAGGAATAGAAAAAAAGACCTACAAAGGGGAAAGTGGTTATAAGTGCAGTGAAGAGGTGGGCAAGTCCCCATTATGTGGACTGTGAAGCCCTGATAAGTGTTTTGGATTTTATCCAAATGAAACAAGATCCCATTGGAGGACTTTAATCTGATTTTCTCTTAAAAACCCAGTCTTTATTTATGTATAGAGACTGGAATAGAAACAGGATGACCAGCTGGGAGGCTGCTGGGGCCCAGCTGGGAGATGACAGACTGGTGTAAATGGTGAGATGGTAAGAGATGGACAGTGGGAGGGCTGGCATACTAGGAGCAGGAGGTAAAGGAAAAGGAAGAGATAATGATGACACCAAGGTTTCCCAGGAGGGCTAGATCTGGAACGAGGGTGAGAGGACACTGAGACAGAGTTCCCAGTGGGGACAGAAACGGGGGTCTGGGGGCCTGCTTTGGGCTTCAGAGTCATCACCCATGGATGGAAGATGAAGCCAGGGGAGTGGATGAGGTCACTCCGGTGATTAGTGGATCAACAGACAGCAGCCTGGAAAATTTCCTTCCGGCCTTTCTCTCACAACTGTTTTATCGCTATCTGGTGAGTTTCACTCCTGGGGATGGCTCCCCTCTTTGGGCCTTTCTAATCTGTTTCCTTTTAGAAGGTGGCTGTTTTCAGTGGTTTTTCATTTCTTTCTCTGGACTAATTTTATTGCTCATAGCCTTCTCTTCAGCTGCCTTGGCAAGGAGATGCTGTATATTAAAATCGTTATTATTTTATTTTATAGCCCAGTCGAATCTATATTCTGCTCATTACAAGTCTATGGGCCCCACTAGCCAAGTACATTTCATAACGGTGAGCTCTTATTGAGAGGGAAATCTCATGTTCTCTTGGTACCTCCCAGAAGGCTGCCCCCTAAATTGTGATCAGTCTCATGTGGGCACAAGAGGCCCACAGTTTGGGTCAGTTTTAGTGAAGGCATCGTCCTGGGTCAACTTGGCAAGGTTTTAAAGCTGGAACCCGTGTGGTCTAAGCTCAGAGTGTCAAGAAGGTGAGAGAAGAATCACCCAGCAAGCAGTGGTGAGCAGGCCTCTCAAAATGACATTCCCAAACCTCGCTCCTGATCGTCGTCAGCTCACCCCTCCTGCAACCGTCCTGGTCTAGATGGTGGCAACTCCACTTTTCGGGCGGCTCAGGCCAAAGCTCTGTGGTCATCGTCAACTCCTGTCTTTCACGGCCCACGTCACATCTTCCAGCAGATACTGTCATTTCTCTCTTCAAAACACATCAAAAATCCAGCCCCTTCCCTTTACCTCCACCGTCACCACCTTGATCCAAATTTTCAGTATTTTTCTTACTGGATTTTTAAAATAGCCTTCCTGGCCCCACCCCCATCCTGTCTCTTCTCAAGTCAGCCAGAGAATTGCCATCAAAATGAAGTCAGATCATGACAACGTCTGTCCCAAACCTTCCAATGACTTGCCTTCTCACTCACAGCCAAAGCAAGAGTCCTTACTGTGGCCTTGAGGCCTTACATAGTCTGGCCTCTTCCCTCTCTGACTCATCCTCCTGCTGCTCTCCCAGTGCTCACCACACTCACATCGAGAGTCAGGAACCCATGTCAGACACATACCCACCCCAGGGCCTTTGCATGCACTGTCCTCAGCAGGAACGCTCTTCCCCTGGATATAAGCAAGGCTCACTCCCTCACCCCCTTCAAGTCTTCACTCAAATATGACGGTCTCCCTGAGGCCTTGCTTAGTATCCCTACCTAAAATTGCAACTGTCCTGCACTTTTCATAGCTGCTGCTTTTGTGGCTCTATTCTTCTGAACAATATGAAGCAGAAGCACATGTCATCAACAAAGACTTCCATATTGATCTTTTTCAAATGGTCTGGCTCCCCGCCCTGGGATATAAGCTCCCTGAGGGCACAGGTTCTTCTTTTGCTCATTGCTGTCCCTCCAGTGCCTGGCACACAGTAGGAGCTCAAAAAGCATTTGTTGAATAAATGAATGAATGAACAGACTCTCTTTAAAAATTCAAGTTTTTTATTAGACTGTCTTTACCACTAGGAAGGGCATTGGTCACATGTCAGCCAGGACACACCGAGTTGTGCCGCAGTAACAGACACACTGAAACCTTGGTCAAGCTTATTCTTCGTTCGTGCTGTGTGTCAACTGTGGGCCATCACGGGGTCCAGCTTGTGGCAGTCACTTGGGCTCCATTCTGGACATGCTCCCACGGTCAGAAAGACAGGGAGGACAGGAGCCAGATGAATCGCTCTAAAAGCTTCCGCCCAGAAGTGACACACGTCACCTCTGTTCCTGTTTCAGTAGTCACAGCAAGACGTAAGCTCAAGTCCGACTTCAGGAGGAGGGGAGGTGGGATCCTGCCTCTTGCCCAGAGTGAGCTTGGGGAAGGACCCAAATGACCACCCCCGTCCAGAAGAGCACAGTACCATCCCTTCACCTGCATCTCCTTCCCCTTCCCTGCAGCCCTCCCAGTTCCCCCTACCTCATCCTCCAAAGCTCCTTCTACACGACTCTCCTTTTTTCTCCAAGGAACACCCCTCTCCAGCCCTAACTCTTGCCCTGGACACACACACATATCATTCCCCAGATTTTGCATCACAGAAGCCAAGGGCTGGATTCAGCGGGGTTAGCCTCCACAGGTGAGCCTGGTGGGGTAACTTGGCTGGCAGAGCCTTTTCAGGAGGCTGGCTGGAGGGCAGGCTTGGGAAAGCCCACAAGTTAGTAAGCTTTGTCCAGTAGCACGGGCCCACGGCACCCCGCCCACTAGCCAGAGCACAGTGCTAGCTGATTCCCACACGGCTGACACCAAGGTCTTACAGTGATCAGAGGAAGAGCCAGCCTTTTGGCATTATCTGCCTTAAAAAATATACACCTATTAAGATTATATTTTAAATGCACGGAACCTGTGATGGCTAACCAGACTCTCAGGCCAGCAGAAACACCCATCTCCCTACTATTCCTTTCAATAGAGATGTGACTAGGTCCATGATGTTGTGAATACATAAATCTCCATTCATCACTTCAACACATTTCTACTGAGCATCAGCTACGTGTCAGGTACGGAGTGAACGAGACAGGGATCCTTGCCTTCAAGGAGATGAAATTCTACCAGAGGTGACTGACGGTGAACGGGATAAGTGAGCAGACGCTAAGGTGTTGGAAGGGTTAAGCGATGTGGGAAAGTGGAGGAAGGGCGCTGGACCGCGCTGGGCGGGGGCTGCTCCAGGCCAGGGCAAGTCCAGCGGGTGTGCAGGAAGGTTACGGTGAACTGCCGAGTCACCGGTGGCCCAGGCTAGCGGAACGGAAAGCTGGTGTCCCAGGGACGCTGTGGGTGGCTCTCATCACCCCCTCCCCCAGGGGCCTCTTCTGCTTCTTATCCCCTTCTTTCTGGAGCGATGAAAAAGGAATGGCTTCTCCATTTTCCTCACCTTTCATGCGTCTCTCGTTGGGACCATTCCAGGAACTTCTGGGTAATGTGATTGAGGGAGAGGGGCTGAAAGTTGCCTCTGGACCCACTTCAAGGAAATGCCTCTGAAACCCCAGAATCCATCTCACTTCAGTGAGCAGGTACCCTTGTCTCCAAGGAGCCGAGCAACTTTCCAACCTATCTGATTAAACAAACACACAAGAAGACCGCATTTGGCCGCAACAAAGGATTAAAAATCCCTCCGTGATTATTGGGCCAAATCTGAAGAAGAAATCTGCACTCATTCCAATAACCTGTTCAAGTTCAGGGGCTGAAAAATCTGCGGAACAAGCCGGGCCCGGTGCGCAGGGGCAGGGAAGCAGCCCGCGCTCGCTCTGCCAACAGGGAGGAACACACTTTAACGAGGGCAAGATAAGAGCCAGACGTGTGGAAATATTTCTCTTTGAGGGTATTCTTTGTACCAATTACTCTTCAAAGATATCACGTTAGCGTTTTTGGCACAACTTGACAATTAAATTAGACGAATGGTTTTCAATGTTTTTGCATCTGATGTGCCTGAAACTCTTCTGAACGCTGACATTTTCAGCCTGTCACCCACATTTCAAAAACTTTGGCAAGTTGTATAAACACTGATTTCAATTAAGTGAAAAAATTTAAAAAACATTTCACTATTCATCTTATTTGAAAAATGACATGACAGGTAATTAATTGGGCTTCATTATCATTGTGTGGTGCCCGAAGTTTCGGGGTAGAAAGAAACGCAACCAATACATGTGTGCTCGGTGCCTTCCAAGATGGTGTCACTCCTGCATCCACTGACTCTCCCTTCCTCCCAAAGACGAATGCCGCCCTGAATCACCCCTTTGCAATTTCATGTTTCAAAATAGTTCCTCTCTGGTGCATTTGGTCCCAACCCATCAGAGGCAGAAGGAGAATGCTGTGCCGGACATTGGAAAGGAGGATAATAAGAGTGTGGTCAGAACATGAACCTCAGCCAGAGGAAAAGCAAATTCCAGGTCTTATCTCTAGGGTTATAGCTTCCCAGTTGCTGATGTGACAATGTAATTTGACAAGATAATGATTTCCAGGCTGGTTCCAAATGGTCTGGGATTGGAAGGTGAGTGTGGAGGGAGGGCCAGGTGGGGTTGCAGCAGCCAGATGACGCATGCATTGGAAGAGGGGCTAATTCTGCAGGACATCTCTCCCAGGAGTTCAAAGACTTCTGACGAGAGTCTCTAACTCACCGCTGACAAAGCCGGAGAAGAACAGATGGTCTAGGGTCTGATAAGCCATCAAGGCTGGGATGTGATAAGGAAGTCCAAGGAGAACACTGAGACTGTGAGCTCCCATTTTCTTCTCTGCCCTGCACCCACTTCCGGCCTCTCCCCTTTCGAAAGTCACTCTTTTCTGTCCCACTTCTGACATGCTCCAATTCTCAATCAGTTGAGTGGATTTTGACCAACCCCACTGAGGGGAAGTAACGCTCCCGTCTCCATGCCCACTGTCTGTACAGAGGGCTCTTTCAGGCCACCAATGATCATTGCTTGTGAAAATCCCACAGAAGCCTGTTCGTCCCCTCCTTCATTGCTCAGTGCATTTTACAAAGATCAGTAATCTGGTGTCTTCGTCCTCGCTGGATGGGAAGTTCCGTGAGGACAGGGATCAGGTCTGTTCTGGGCACCATGTGCCCCCCCCAGAGCTCAGCTGTAGTAAACATGTCCTTTTATTCTGATGTTGTGACATTGGGGCCTTATGACCCTCCGGAGAGGGCTCATCCCTGGGTTAGCCAATTCCTAGAGACAGCAAATGACTTGTGTACCTTTCGTACGCACACCAACCAACCAAAGCCAGAACCCCCAACCACCTATTTGATGGGGCGTTCACAGGGCTCCTGTACTCCGAGCCTACCACCCCAGGGCCGGATATAGACAACTCTGCACAGCCTTTACCCACCATCTAGAAACTGCCAAAACCATTCAAACTCGCCAACCCTATGCCTGTTTACCCTGCTCTCCCCCCCTTTCCTTTCCTACAGAAACCACAATAAAACATCTTGCTGCCCTAACCCCCACTCCCTCTTCCTCCTGACCATGCGTTCCTGTGGCCCTGCATGACACGCTCTGCCTCCTCTTCTTGGGAACCATGAGTTGCCAATTATTTTTTTAATGACAGTTATCTCCTGATCTGTTGGCCTCACCAGACCTCAATAAATAATAAAACTCGCATTTGGAAACACTAGCACAGTGCTTGACACATAGTAGGTGCTCAATTAACTCTTGCAGGGGACTGACTAAATAAATAAATAAAGTAGATGACTCTTCCTGGTCCTTCTTCCAAACTTTAAAGTCCACAAAAATTCCTGTCGATTCTTTCCTCAGGCTTCCTCACAAGATAATGTTGACACCAGGCCACCCACCGCGGCCAAACTCCCGGCGGTCCCTCCCAAGCCAGTTGCTGTCCTTCCCGCCTCTGCAGGGTGTGTGTGGCCCGAGAAGGCAAGTCTGGTGGTGTTGCTGAAGGGAGACCCTGTTGGGACACTGAGGGGGCTTTTCCTGGCTGTCCGTCATGATGAGACATTCCAGCTAGCAAGGAGACCAGCAGCAGCAGGGCCCGCCTTTCACGGTGCCATGCTGGCAGCCCTCCAGGGCAGCCCAGACAGTGGGCTGGGGCCAGGCCGTCTTTGCCACCCACCACGTGCCCCTTGGCCACCATCTCCAGCTAGAAAACCACTCGCCCCAAGAGGCACGGGCTTTGCAAGGGAGAATGTGACTGCCGAGGGGACAGGTTCCCGGCCATGAGCTTCCTTACGCTCTTCCCCAGCCATCCCCCACAGACACGCACCTGTGCGGCATGAGAAAGAATGGCGGGAACAATTCCACACTTAAATAACACCGGTGACCGTTTGTGACCCCCGGGGGATATTTGGAATCTTCTACAAAATAATAGGTATGATTAATCGAGCAGTTACTGCAGGCCAGGCACCGCTCTGAATGCTTCGTAGGTATGACAGCCAAACCTCGCAGTGGGCCTGCAGAGCAGTGTCCCTGTCCCCCTTTCACATGGGAGCTTTAACTGGGGTCAAGGGATTTGCCAAGGTCGCACAGGGAGGGGCCAGGTTTAAACTAGAGGTACCTAGCTTTGAAGTCTTTCCACTACCCCATGAGACCTCCTTCAAACATCCCAATTCTGTGAAATGTTAAAAGTAGGTGACCTCTCTGGGCCTCAGTTTCCCTCTCTCTACTCTGGCCCCACATGATCGCACTCAGGGGCTTATTGATCTGACTCAGCAAGCGCCCGTCCACGCTCGGCAGGTTTTCCTAGCTGAGGGAGCCGCGGGCTGTTTGGAGCCCCATTTACAGTGGGTGTGACCTTGAGCAAGTTGCTTAATTTCTCTGAGACACAAAAAAGGGAACAAAATAGTCCTCAAGAAGACGTGACCAGAAAAGCCCGATCTCTTTCCAGTGGTCTCCACCTGTCCCACCGCCTTCTCACCAGCACTCGGTCTCAGAGTATTTCTGCAGTGTGGTGGAGTTACAGCACACGCACACGGCGGTGTGGGTAAGAAACCGGCTTCGCTGTTGGACACGCTGAATCTTACATCCAGCACTTACTGGGAAATACTTAGCTTCCTCTGTGCCTCAATGCTCTCATCTGTAAAATGGGCATGGACCACAGTCACTGTTCCACAGAGTGGTCTGAGACTCGCCCAAGGCGATGCGTGTTGTGTGGAGTGGGAAGCAGCACGCTCTGCGTGAATGTTAGCCACGCATCTGAGCTCTACGATCAGACTTCACCATGCCTCCATCCTTTGCCTCCTACATCGAGAATGATGACTGAACAGCAGTAGATGCGGGCAGTCAGCATGATGGGGTCCACAGCGGCATCTGGCAGTGAGCTGGAAGGCAGCCAGAGCCAATGTCATGCTAGCTGGAAGGGCTGTAAAAGGGAAGACTGGCGGTCGGATGATCCGTTGGGCTACCCCCCCCGCCCCCATGCAGTCCCTCACAATTGTTATTACTTCTCCAGTTGCTCCGCCAACATCTGTCTGTCCCTTGGTCCTGTGCTGGCCAGAGTCAGCTGCCTGGCCATTCCCGAGCCCACGTGGCCCTGCCTCGCCTTACCCTGGACACGCACCGCAAGCCCTGTCCAAGCCTGCCACAGGCCGCCAGCAGAAGTACAACCCATTCTGTCCACAAACTCTTGGAGTGAGGAGGAGCCAGGAATTTCCAGTCTTAAAATGGATTACTTTCCTATCTCTAAACTTTTCTGAAACGAGAACAGAGTTTACTTTTGATGAGTGCCCTTGATGTAGGGTTTCTCCTTATTATGGAAGAGCTGTTAATAAATGGGAGGGGCACTTGAGAACTGAGGGAATACGTTTGCTTGTCATTGCATTTTGTGCAGAGATTGAATATTGTCATGCTAGGGTTGGTAGCAGAGGTAGTAATTATTATTACCAATCTTAGCAGCTGCTTTGTGTTGAATTCTTACAAAGGTCCAGAACTTTGCATGTGCTATTTTTAATCCCTATAAATAAAGCTCTGAAGAGTCGCTTCTGTTATTCCCATTTGACCAATGAGGAAATGGTCCGCAGGGGTGAGGTGACTTACCCCAGGCTTCACAACCGTGTGGCCAGAGGGCCTGCATTAGAACTTAGGCCCCCTTGTCTCCCAAATTCCTCCTGTTTCATCTTTAACATTTGGTAGTTACTGTTTGCCTCTCAAACTCTTCATGAAATCTTTGATAGGGTCTTCCTTTGCCAAAGTCCCTCGAGGGAACATTACAATAAAACAAACATTTATCTCCCAAGTAATCTGGCCAATGCATGAACCTAAATAAAAGGATGCAGAGAAGGGACTGGTCCATGAGTGAGGAGCCCTCTGCCACTAGATTATGTTTGAGAGCACAGAGATGCTCCCTGATGGCGTGCTAAGTAAGATTCCCGTGGCCTTGGGTCTGTCACCCACCAGCTGTGTGACCTGGGGTGAATCACTGGGCCTCTCTGAGCCTCCAATGGCTCTGAATTCTGCACGAGTGCAGTGAGAACAAGAGTCTCCTAGAGCCACTGGAGGATTCAAGATGTTTGCAGGGTGCCCTCCCAGGAGAGCTTGAACGACAGTGGCTCCGTTGCCATGACTAAAGACGAGCTGATCGCCAAGGCTGTCCCTTCAAGCTTCAAAGTTCCCTAACCTCTCCTCGGAGAGTCAGAGCCCAGATAGCGATCACCAGTCCCCTCCAGACACAGGTCACAATGGGACCTCTGTTTCCCTGGGGCCAGTTTTAGGACCCCAGCTGGTCCCCACTGCCACACAAGCACCCACTTGTCCAGAGAAACCACACATAGAAGGAATGGCAACTTTGGGGTCCCTCCTGTGATCTATTGGCTCACAGGGGTCTAGTTCCCTATCCCTTTCCTGGTCTGGGCAACCCAGGGTTCTGGCAGACCAAGTACAGTGGCCTAACTATGGCCCTGTGTTGGGTCCGAATCTCCACCACCTCCCTCCGACTAGCCCATGTGACTTCCAGAAATCACGTAACCTCACAGTTACACATCTGCACAAAGGGGATGACGGAAAGAAAGCCACCCAGCAGGGCTGCTATAAGAATTCTTTGGAGCCCAGCTGGTGTGGCTCACTGGCTGAGCATTGACCCATGCACCAAGAGGTCGCCGGTTCGATTCCCGGTCAGGGCACATGCCCAGGTTGTAGGCCTGATCCCCAGTGGGGGGCATGCAGGAGGTGGCCAATCGATGTTCTCTCTCATTGATGTTTCTCTCTTTCCCTCTCCCTTCCTCTCTGTAAAATCAATAAAGGAAAAAAAAAACACACAATTATTTGGAGAGGATGTACATAAACTTAGCAGCGCACGGATGTCAATGTTATTCTGATGTTCGTACACCTGACCCCTGGCCTCAGAGGTCTCCCCCCACCCCCATGCTGTGGCTCAAGAGCTTCTCTAGCCCATTAGGGGCTGCGTGCAAGGCGAGGAGGAGGAGCATGGGCTCCATCAGAACACCACCAGACCAAATTCTACCCCCAGGGCCTTTGGTTGAAAGTCTAGCTTTAGAGGAAAATCAGAATAGCAAGAACAGCCAAGCTCTGCTAGAACTGTGCTCAACCCCGGGCTAGGCATTAGACATATCTGATGCATTTAATCCTCACCATAAACGCACACACAGGTACTTACATTGTGTCCATCTGACGGAGGAGCGAGCCGAGACTAAGACAGGCTGCTGAGTGGTCTGTTAAGGTCACATGGCTAGTTAATGACAGCTAGAATTCAAGCCCAGGTCTGTGGCAATCTGAAGGCCCATACCCTTCTCTCCATAGAGTCCTACTCCAAAATAAAGACATTTATGGAGTCCCTATCATGCACCAGAAACTACTGACGATTTATACATTTTAGCATATTTAATGCCCCAGATGAGTGCCCTTGATGCAGCATTTTCCTCATTGCAAATTCCTATTAATAAATGGAAGGAGCATTTTAAAATTGAGGGAATATATTCATTTATCTCTCAAAGCTTAGTACATTTAAAACCCTTCAAGGGAGACATATATACTTTTACAGATGAGGAAACGGAGACTCAGAGAGGTGAAGGGACACGCCCAAGGGCAATGATACAACAGGACCCAAACCCAGGTGTGCTGGGCACCAAGCCTGGGCTTCTCCCAATGTTCAGAGCAGGAGCAGGAGCTGGGCTTCCCTTTCCAACTCTGAGCCAAGATGCGAGGTGGAGACCAGCTTTGAAGAAAGCCTGTCACTTTGTGGTCTTCCCACTGGCCGGGCTGCTGGCCTCCTCCTGGTTCTTAGCCCTCAGCAGCTGTCCTACTGGACCACGTTGGAAAACAAATGTTAGCACCACAGCATCACGAGGGCCTCGGGGAGAATCTCCTGGGGTGGGCGATAGCCTACCCTCGGGCCCCCTGCCTTTCCTGAGCCCTGCTCAGAGGGCTAGGACCAAGGCTCTGGTCTCGCTCTCCAGAGGAGGGACTTGCCACACTAGGTCCCAGACAGGTCGGTGATAAAAGATCAAAGGGCGAGCTGAGGCTTCTGGCTTGCCAACAGGCTATTGTCTGCCCTCTCCCCAGAGCCGCCTTCCAGGCCTCAGGCCCAGAGCTGCCTCTCTCCGCCCGGCCACCTTCTCTTTCACAAATGATTAAAAAAAATCCCCTCCTGCTCTTAATTGCATGCTGTGTGTTCAGATTTCCTGAAGTTCGTGAACTGCTGTGAAATTTAAGACAAGTCTGCATTCCCGCTGCATTGCTACTTTTTAATTCTAAATTCCACCCTCCCTCCCTAGGAAAAAAAAGAAGAAGAAAAAAAAAAAAAGTCAAGCTGAGTCAAAGAAAATTTATGCCAGTTGAAAGGAGAAAGCCAGCCCCAGATAATTCTACTAGTAAAAGGGCAGTGAGAGACAGGGTAAAAATACTAAGGTTATATGTTCATCCAGTTCCTTTACTGGTGATTCCCAAGGCACTGGGGAACGTTAGCTCATCGGGGCAGGGTCCCAACCAGCGCATCTGCTCCCAGTGGTTGCCCCCATCACTCGGGGTGCTCCATAAACACCGGATCCCGTGGTCAGGGGGCCTTCGAGGTGGGTTGGTTGGAAGTGTGAACGGGAGGAATTTTATAGCAGGAGAAAGAGGCGCCAAAACCCTAAAGACTTCCTCGTCATTACCTGATGAGTCAGGCTGAACCTCAGACAGAGCCCAGGCACACACTGCGCTCGCCTTGGGGGGGAACCCACTGGGCAGGAACCCACGGGCGCTGGCCACAGCCCCTCAGAGATGCTTGGTAATAACAAAGCCCATGTCCTGGAGCTCCATGGGGCCTCCCAGTCCTGTGCAAGAGGAGGAGCGCCCCTCCTAAGCCACTGGGGTGAAAGGAACAGGAAGAGATGGGACAGGACATCACAGCAGGAGGCAGGGGTCAAAAATTCTGAGAAGCGCTTTCCCAAGGCAGGCGTTGGCTAAGTAAGCCCTTGTCGGGTGTGAGGCAAGGGACACGGGGAGACAAAGGAGTCACAGTCCTCCCTGGGGAGCTCACCATCACCTGGCGGGAGCACAGGGGGTAACAGCAGGCTCTAAACCAGGAAGCGCGCTGAGTGGGGCAGCAGGGACGCAGGGGCACGCCCACTCAGGGCCACACTGTCCGAGTTGCCAGCACCTCTCATCTGACTTCTGCGGTTGCTACCAGCTGGTTTTCTGCAGCCCCTCTTGGCACCACACAACATCCAGAGAGTGAAAACAAATACAATGTCCCTCTCCTGTACCAGAGTCCTCCAGGGCTTCTCCGAACACTTGTCCCAAAATGCAAACTCCTACGGCAGCCTGCAGGCTCCACATGGGCCCCTGCTCTCCCAGGGCCCTGCTCCTCCCATCCCTCTCCTGGTTCCTTATTCCCCAGACCCTGCCCTGGGCCTTCACACAGGCTGTTCTCTGCTCCAGGCAAACCCTTGCCTCGGCTGTTCCCACAGCCAGCGCCCTCTAACCGCGCAGACCTTGGCTAACCCGTCTCCTCAGAAAGGCCTTCGCTCAGCTTCTTATATGCAGTAGCCTGAGCACGTCCCTCTCTATGATGTGCCCTGTTTCATTTCCTCCAAGGCAGTTGTTCCTAACTCTCCCTGAATTCGTTCACGGACATGCTGTCAGTCTCCCTGTATCATCAGTCAGCTGTTGCTGAGTCACAAACTACCCCAAAAGTCAGTGGCTTAAAACAGTAACAACTTATTATTTTTCATGAGTCTACAGGCCCACTGGATGATTCAGCTGGTTTTCGATGGGCTCCCCGTGTGTCTATGGGGCTAGGCAGGTGGCTCTGCTGATCTTGGCTGGGCACTCCCACACGGTCGGAGGTGGGCTGCTGTGACCTGGTCTAGGATGCCTCACTGGGCAGCTCAGCTCTGCTGTGCACGGCTTCTCATCTACCAGCAGGCTAGTGTGGACTTGTTTTCATGTGGCTAGAGTTGAGAGAGACAGAGAGACAGACAGAGAGACAGGGACAGAGACAGAGACAGAGACAGAGAGAAAGGACACAGGAATTCACAAGGCTTGGGCTCAGAACTGGCATACCGTCATTTCACCACATTTTGACGACCAAAGAAACTCTCAAGACTAGCCCCAAACAGAATTCCACCTCCTTATAGGAGAAGCTGCAACACCCCATTGCGGAGGGTGTGAGAACTGGGTCCTGAGAACTGAGGACACATTTCCAGTCACTCCACCACCTTCTCCTGCAATGCCAGCTCCACGAGAGGGAAGCCCTGGGCGAGGAGGGCCACGCTCCACACACGGCTCCAGCGCTCCCTCACACGGTCCACATAACTCACGCTCTGTGTTTGGTGTGTTTGTCAATTTTTTTAAAATGGCACCCAGCCCTTTACAACCCTGGATTCTGGGACAAGGTTGTATTCCGGGTTAGACAAGTTACAACAGGCATCTGCTGTACGGGGCTGTGCTAGGCTGGGAGACGTATTTGCCCCTTGGGATATCAAAATCCACGTAATAACAGGTCATGTTATAATGAGGCTTCGCTGCACATGTTTGCTCTCCACTTAGACAGCAGGCCCTGCCAGGTCTTCCTCCAGCTGCTGCCTTCAGACCTCTCTTTCCAGAAGGATAAGAACTACCTGTCAAAATGCAAAGCTCTAACAATGAAATATACAGCGCATGCTGTGGGAAAGCCCTCGGTTTACTTCCACAGGCTGCAGCTGGTGTGCACGGCTGAGATGATTCATTCCTCCACCCAGCAAAACAAGTCCGTTTACAGGGTCTCCCAAACAGAACACATCCTCAGCCCTTCACACGCGCGGCCTTCGGCTCACGACTCAACCTCCTCTGCGCTGGAGAGCGCGGACTCGGCAGACTCGGGCTGGAAGGGAGGCTCCTTCCTGAACCGCTCTCTCTTCCAAGGCAATATACGGTTACATTTCTAGGAAATCAGAATGTCTTTTAAATCCTGCTTCAAGTATCTACGCATTCCACGCTAAGCTGCAATGCTTAATTTAATATCTCCACAGCAGTGCGAGGGTTTTAAACAATAGAGCCACGGCCTCAGGGATGCAGGAAGAGAACTCAAAAGGTGACAAGAGTTTGGGATGATTGTACATGAGGCAAAAAAGACCAAAACGCAAGAATGGCTTTTGCCACAGCTGTCAGAAGTGAATGTAAATGGCACTTCATAGCAACCCCAGGGTCATCTTTTCTCTCGGGAAGCTTGAATTATACAGGGTTCCCTTTCTGAGAGGCTCAGGAATAAAGACATCACTAAGCTGAAAACCCGAGGGCAAGAAACCTGTTTGAGCTACAAAGAGTCATGATGGCTTTTCAATGTCAGGGAAATCTGGAAGAAAAGACAGAGGAAGGAGACCAAAACAGGCCAGGTTCATTTCCTTTGGAAACCACTGCCTGATCAGGGGACTTCAGATTGTTACCTATTCCCAGGGGAGCCTCAAACTCATTTTTTCTGAACTGAAGATGCTGATCGCTTTCATAAGGGCACTGGCTAGAGCGGAACCAGAGAGCATGGCAAGCGTGACGGTCTCATTGCCCTGGGCCTGCGCGGTGCTGGAGTTGGGGAAGGTGAGCCTCTGGAGTGACTACATGCATACGCTGATCCCTGAGGTGCTTGTCTTCCTCAAACCCACCCGGGAACATTATTGGTCCATTCATTCATTAAATATAGACCGAATACCCCTAAAAGTGCCATGTTTTGTTCTAGGCTAGCCTGCATGGGACTTGAAATAAAATCAATAGTGAAACACAATAGTTTGTAAGATGATGATAAGTGTCAGATAAATCAGGGAAAGGGGTAGGGTTGATTTTTAAATGAGGTAGTTGGATGAGGCCTCGTTGAGCAGGTGACATTTGGACAAAGGCTCGAATGAGATGAGTGGTTATTTGGGGGAAGAGAATTATAGGCAGAGAGAATGGGCAGTGCAAAGGCCCTGTGGCAGTAGGAAGCCTGGCTTGTTGCTGAACCTCTATAAGGCCAGCGGTGGAGGAGAATGATGGGAGTGGGGGAAAAGGGACACACTGTAAAGGGACCTGTCTGATACCAATTTTAAGGATGTGTTCCTCTAACTAAGAGGCCATGCTGGGTGAGTCCCATCAGCCCCTGAGGAGTCACCTTTAGGATGAGCAGGTTAGAGGGGAAACAGAGGTACTGTCACTCTTTCCCTTTTTAAATACCAAGCAATGGTTCCCTCACAGCCACAGCCTTTAAAAAGAAAAGTAAATGGGAAAGAAAACAGCATGTCTATAAGTAGACAAGCAATACCATCATTTAGTGCTACCATGGCGAGGGAAGGTGAGATCTCTGGGGTCACCATCAAGGTGAGTTCACAGACTGTGTAACTTCTGTAAGACAACAGCTACACCGATGGCTGATGAACCAGGGACGTCAGCCAGAGGGGAGAATCGGTGTGCAAGGAGAAGTCTGTATGTGTAGGAAGAGCGGAGGGTTTGGACAGAGGGATTCAGTGCTCATGGACAGCACTGTTTCTAAGTGGCATCTCGATAAGAGTGAAAGCAACTGGGTTCCTGACCAGTGGTTCCTGCATCCTCGCTTCATGGGCGGGCTTCAGAAGATGCCTGTGGACCTCCTAACATGACATGCAACATCTCACATGTGCTGTGTGCTTTCCCTGGGAACAGCATCCAGAGCTTCTCAGAAACTTTTATGACCTCCTCCAAAATGAAGAACCACTGACTTAGCATAGAGCGACCTCTGCTCTCACTTCTCCCCTATGACCCCCTGGGAGAACTCTGCCATCAGGAAGAGCATAGCCAATGTCCTCATATCACAGGAGTCTTCATTCAGAGTCATGAAATGGATCATTTTAACCTAATACACAAGAACACTGAAATACACATGTAGGCTGTCCCGTCCCCACTCTCAGATCCGACCATCCTGAGCATTGTCCAGTCCTCCAATTGTACACAGGCTCTCCTTCACCTCTTGGCCTCTACCCATGCTGTTCCATCTATTTGGGACACTCTTCCCTGCTTTTCACATAGCTACCTCTCACACATCACTCAGGTCTCAGCTGAAATCACATCTCCTGTAGGAGGCAATTCCTGGTGGCTAACGTAGGCTAGGAACCCCTGTAGCATCCTCCATGTCCTCTATAATATCCCATCACAATTTATTGTGGGTCTGGTTTCATAGCAGCTTCCCTGCTATAATTTAAGCTCCGTGAGGGCAGGAAGTGGGGCTCTCTTCCTTGGCACAGCACCCTGGATCTAGTAGGTACCCAATACGTACTGCTAGATGGATGGATGGATGGATGGATGGATGGATGGATGGATGGGTGGATGGGTGTGCTGATCAATTATTCTTCTCAGAGAGGCAAGTTCTTCTGGATACCAACCTGCTCTCCTCCCCAACCAGTGGCCAGGCTCTAGGAAGTATCTCCTACAACCTACATATGCCTGTTCTCATGGACCTGGGTAGTTACACCCAGAAGTTGGCTATCTTTTGAGGTGGAATCTTCCTTTTTAAAAAATTATTAATCTACCTCAATGACTGAATTTTGTCCAGTTGATTGACTCTCACTTCAAGCGAGTTCTTGAGCAAGCCCAGACTACTGACTGTCTCTGTACCATACCCGTCTTCACAACTCCACGTGAAGGTCCTTCTTCTGCAGGGCTCCAAGCTGAGCCTTCCCTGGCTGAAGGAGTGAATGCTGAGCCTGACCTTGACCGTGTTTGCTGAAACAGACAGCGTAACACAGGTAGCCTGAGTTCAAATTTAGACTGTATTACAAATCAGCTGAGGGGACTTGGCAAGACATCTAGCATCCCTGAGCCTCAGTTTCCCTGCACTTGACCAACTCAATTCATTGCATGGTGGTTAAGAGTATGAGGCTTGGGAGGCAAAGCCGAGTTTGAATGATGACTAACACTTGTCAGCTGAGTGGCCTTACACAGGTGCCTCACCCTTTGTGGGCTTCAGTTTTCTCATCTGACAAATGGGACTAATAAAGGCTGATGGCAAAACTATTAACTGCTTAGCCCAGAGACAGAGCATAGTAAGTACTAACTAGTTATTGTGTTATCCCCATGGGTGTTGTTAATGCTATATAGACCAGAACATAATGAGACGGATATTCCTTTACTCAGAATTACCCAGAGTCTTTAGAATTGCAGCAAAATATCACATTCTTACCCACAAAAAGCTGACCTTTAGTCTCTCTGCATTAGTGAATGTGAATCTAGAGAATTCATATGTGAAGTATCTGTTAGCTAATGGCTAGTTCCCAATGCAGAAGCATTCATTCATGCATGCATTCACTCATTCGTTCAATCTGGAAAGAAGGCAAGGATGCACTGGGTGATATCCGCTTCCCAACAATTTAGCGAGTGCAATTCTGTCAGCTTCTATTTGCAGTGCTAGACAGGTATCAGACCAGATGTGCTGATGGAAGCTGGGGGACCTGCTCGACACAGGTGACAGAACCAGCCAGGTGTGTGACGGAAAAATCCTGGCTCTCCTACATTTGCAAGGGCTCGTTGAGCTGCTTCTCCCCTGTGGCCCTCACAGGGCAGCAGAGGGCCTGGTAGGAGTCCTTGTCAGCGACACCTACTCTCTGGCCTCTGTCCCAGCACAGGCACAGGTGAGGAGTCCAAGTTCCCAAGACTGCCTGAGCTGGAGTCTTGGCTCTGCCACATATTAGTCAAGCAATTCTGAGTAAGTCACTCAACTTCCTCAAGCCTCAGTTTTTGTGTGTTTAAGAGCAATAAGCACTGCATCCACCCCGGAGAGTGACTGCAAGGCTGAAAGGAGATAATGCAGGGAAAGCGTTTCTGTAATAGTGCCTGGCCCAGGGCAAGCACTCAGTAGACAGCCATTATTATTACTGTTGGCACCGTGGCAGCCTCAGAGACCCCACAGTGTAGCCTACTGGTTAAGAGCTCATGCTGGAGCCAGATGACCTGGGTCTGAAGCCTGGGCTTGCAGCTTCCTAGCTGTGTTACCCCTGGGGCTAGGTGTTTAACCTCTCACAGACTCAGCTTCACCATCTGCAAAATGGGATCAATAACAGCACCCACTTCCTGGAGCTTTGATGAGGACTCAGTGAGTTAACAGGCATGAAGCCCTCAGGGCCATTCCTGCTTTATGTCAACGCACACTAATGACAGCTGCTATTGCTATTAGCCTGCGTGCCAGGTGCTCTGGGCTCAGCTCCTGGCTCTACCCCTGCGTAGCTGAGACTCAGAAGAAAGGCAACTGCCCTCATTTAGAGGTTTCAAACCCACACTTCTCCTACCTCCCCACCCACTCCACTTACAGCGGAGACCCTGAGGCACAGAGCGGCCTTGGTAGAGGCCAGAGACTCTCCACTCTCTCGCCTGCAGGTCACTTACATGGGCTATTTTCGACCCTGCTCTTGACTGCTAAGCAGCCACAGTCCACATCTCACTGCTAAGGCTGCCTTTTTCAAGACCCCCCCAAAGTGAGGCTAGAAGGACACGTTCGGGAAGGACCATGTGGACGGAGAACAGCAATTCCCCTCTGCACTGGGAAGCCTGACGGGAACGCCACCTGCAAGGGAATCCCCGGGCAGCACTCGGGCCTCCCATCCGAAGAGGGAGGTGTCCAAACAAAGGGCTCGTTCCAGCTGAGCAGACCTCTGATTTTATCGCCAAGTCAATGGACTAGGAGAACCAGACTTGCCCGCAAACGCCCAGGGAGTAACAAATCCAAATACGGTCGTCTTTGCAGGTCCAGGAGCCCGCTGTCCGTCAGTCCCTCTGGCGGGGAGGAGCGCAGGCGGACACTGGGCTCTTTCGAGCTGGCTGCTGGGGCTGTGGTCCCCGAGATTCAGTTGAGTTCTCCCGTTTATCGTGAACTTCGAGTGGTGCCATCTACTCAGTCCAGATCCTCTGGCTTGTTTGAAGATACATGGCGCCCAGGATGGTCTCCGTGGCTGTCTGCTGGGCGACACTTAGCAGGGTGGGGTGACAACCCAGGACAGGATTTCCAAAAGGGGCCTCCATCCCGTTTCCCGTTTCCCGGCTCTCCTGTGTCAGGGCTCAGGTTTGGGCAACAGTAACTCCTGGGTGTCAAGTGGCCCGTTCAGTGGCCAGGCCCCGGGGCTCTGCTCAGCCAAGGGCTCCTCCAGCAACTGACAACTGTGACCTCAGGTAGCTGCCGGGCCTTTAATAATCCAACGAAGGGTCCAGTTACTAAGATATGAAGAAAATTCCCAACATGCCCCCTTCCTCCCCCGCAACTGCTGGGGTTCAATCAGATCTTTGTCAGATCTTTTATTTGCTGAAAAATAAAAAGCAAGATTTCTACCCGAATGCCCTCGTTAGAGAGCTCTTTGGGGGACTTCACCCTGGAAGATAACCAAACCCCAAGTCGTATCAATATGTTTAATTGTTTTTCCCAGTCATCCAGGCCAAGGGCAGGGCTACCGAGGGGCCTCTGTGGGTTTGAGGTTTCTCTGACCCCAGTCCTTCCTTTGTGGCCATGTGAACCACCTTCTTTATTATTAAGAACACAGAGTGACCTAGAAAAATCCCCAGGTTTCATGGAAATGAAAGATCCACAAACAAACACAGCTGCCTTCAGCTTTGATGCCGATAAACAAAGCGAGGCAGAGCAGAACCGCAGAACGAAAATCAGAAACCCAGACTGAAAACAAGATGAGAAAATCCTTCCCCCTCAGCCTGCAGTTGTGGGAGGGCTCGAGGACGCTTTGGAAAGAGCAGTGTTTGAGAGCGAGGCTTCCCGGAGGGGAGTCGGGGAGCCCCTGGGCTGTGTCCCGGGTCATGCAGAGGCCCCCCACTGCTGGCCTGACATCCAGGGCACTGGTGCACCCGAGCTGACCCTGAGCCGGAGAAGGAACAGTGATTATGGGGGGTAGAGGAAGAACCAAGAGGAAACCAAGTGGGGGGGTTGATAGTTCCCACAAGGCAGAGGATTGGCTGGATGGGACCCTATTCCAAACGGGGAGAGCAGTGTGGTTGTGGGAGGGGAGCAGGTGCCTATAAACTCTCCTTAGATGCAGGCAGAGGACCCTGGCACGTAAATGCCCTGGAGAAGTCCTGGAAAGATGTGTGGGGTAGCTCCTGGGCTGGGTCTTTCCTGCATTTTCAGTGCCAATTTCAAACCATCCTAGACCAGCCCGAAGGGGGATTCCAGCCAAGATGCTTAGAGAAATGCTACTCATAGAGCCCATGTTACTCTGGGAAAGATTGGATACTTAAAGTGTAACTTCATATTACTGCGTTTGAAATGCAACTATTACCAAAGCAACTTAGCGATGTATTTCCCCATTGTGCCTGCACAAACACAGAAAGACAGTCATAGTTTTCAACTAATTTTTAAGTCTCCTAATGCTTCCAACACTTGTGACACAAGTTCCTTAACCCCTCTCCTTTGCTGCAGGAAAAAGAGAGAGAGAGACATCCTTGAAAGGAATATTGCTATCCCTTTATCATTTCTTCTCTTCCACAAGACAACTTAATTTTATTTATTACAGTTTTTACTGTGAAATACTTTTAACATGCAGAATAGAATTGAAAAGAGTATTTAAAACATTTATATCCCCACCATCCAGTGAAATAATTACAACTTAACATTTTGCCATATTCCCTTTAAATAGTTTGTCTAGGGACAAAAAAAAAAAATACAAATGTAACTTAAGCCCCTACATCCTTCATTTCCTTCTCCTCCTCCCCCGAATCCCAAAGTAAACACTACAGTTGAGAGTATTATTCCTATGCATGTTTGTTATACATCTTTTATTGAATGTTGTACATTTAATACTGTTGTTCTCTATGTCTTCGCTCATTAATAAATGTAGTATATAAATCTACACGTTTTGAAATTTTAAATAAATGTTATTATACTGTATTTATCACTATTAAATTTGCTTCATTCGTTCAACATTATGTTTTTGCAATTTATCCGTGTTAATGCAGTTGGTTCGACTACATTTTAATGCTGTGATATATCCTACTGCATAGATAGACCAGAACTTCTACCGATGAATATTTGGATTGTATCCCAGTGTTTGTCGAAGCTTCAGTGACAATAACTGTACATGTCCTCTTGTAGACAGATGCGAGCAACTCCCTAGGGTAACTACCTAAAAGCAGGATTGCTCTGTCACAGCGAACGTCTAACGTCAACTTGACCACATTTTGCCCAGTTGTGCTCCAAAGTGGCGGTCAAATCTGCAGCAGCAGCCGGGGCCATCGGTGTCCCCTGTGGTACACAGCACCCTGTCGGCTGAGCTGGTGAGAATACTGTTCAGTGGTTTCTATGTGCCAGGCCGTGGGCTAAGCTCTTCACACATGCAATCCCACTGATTATCCTAGGTAAGCCTAGCAATGACCTTATAAAACAGCCCTTATCAACCCCATTTCACAGACAGGCATGGGAGCAGGGGGCCACTCCCACAGGGTCAACGTGACAAGGAGTGATGGCTCCTAATAGCAACCAGCTGTGTCTGGCTTCAGCACTCTTAAAAAGTAAATACTATTGCCTTCAAAACTGCAAAAAAAAAAAAAAAAAAAAAAAATTTTTTCATTGACCAGACACATGATTTGAAGCCACAGAGAAAATGAAGTGACCCCAGTGACTGAAAGAGTGGAATGTGATCCTAGGCTGAACCCCGAGCTCCTGACTCGACTCCCACCTTGAGGCTGGCACAAGCATCGGGGTGGTTCCCGCCACGGTGTCCCCGAGGAGCCGCCACGAAGCTCCGAGTGCCGTGGCGCGAGGGCAGACAGCCCTGCTGGGGGAGCCCGCGGGAGTGGCGTTCACGACCCCAGCCCCTCCTTCCAGGAGCGGCCCTCCAGCCGGCGCCACCCACCATCAATCAGGGCGCCGCGGAGCGCATCGGTCACGCAAACCATTTGGAGCATTTTTCCAAGAGAGGGAACAACATCATAAAGCCGTGGCAACCGAGTCAGAACAAATGGATCCTAAAGACGACGTTCAACTTAGGCCCCAGTAAGCCGATGGAATGTTAAAAAGACACACGGACTTCAGGAGTGAAAGCAGAGAGCGAGAGGGAAATCCCCTCGGCCTGATGAATCAATTCCAGAAAAACCCTTTCACCAGGTCCTGCCCCATCCATCAGCACCATACCAGGAGATGGGAGATGCTGGCTCTCGCTCCGAGTACCGCTGCGTCACCGCTACCCACGCTCTGAGTGTGGTCACAGGAGATGGGTGCTGGGACAGACAGCAGGAGACCCTGACTCCGCAGTGCACAGCAAAGAAGTGGGCTCCTTCCCATGTGAGATCAGTGCTGACTTCCTGATGAGGTTGCTGTGGGCAGGAGCTGGGCCCCAATACTTCAGTGTTATTCACAGAAAGGCACTGTTGGGTCATGAGGGTCCCTTGGAGGGTTCCAAGTTCACCCTGGCTGCAGCAGTGCTGCCCACTGGCCACACTGTCCTTCTAGAGTGTTGTAGGAAGAGAGCAGTGGCCTGAACCCGTGCTCGTACCATAACCATGGCGTGGGCTATTGCAGAGGACTCTTTGGGGCTAACAGGATCCCAATACAGAGGAAGGGAAGGCAAAGAGTTGAGCCCAGACTGTGGGGTCAGCTGGACCTGAGTTCGAATTCACTTATTAGCTGTGTGTCTTGAGCAAGTAACTTAACCTCTCTGAGGCTGTTTTTTTCAGCTTTAGAGAGGGATGTACTATCACCAACCTCAGCAGGCTATTGGAACAATTAAAAAACTAATGGTTTAGAGCACACAGCATGGTGCCTGGCATACTGTTAACCCTACTGCCCTCTATTCTGGTGATTCTGTATAATTTTTTTTAAAGGCACCCTTCTTCCAGACACTTGGCTGCCATCTGGCAGAAACAATTCTGTAAATCTACAATGACTAGGCAGTGCATGGTGCCCCTGGAGCTGTGCAGTGGACACCTTGAACAACCATAACACTGGCCTTGCACATGGTAAGTGCTCAATAAGCAGTTCATCGATGGATAAAAACTACCACCACCCAAGGGCTCCAGGAGGAGTTTTGCAGATGGCACTGGATTCCTGACGGAAGGTGTAAAGGAGTCCCAGGTCTAAGTGTGCAGCGCTCCTGCGGGATTTGGGAGGGGAGGGGCTGTGGCGAGGGAATGAAAGGTTGTCAGGCAATAGTCCCAGCAGGAGACAGGCAAGCAGAGGATTCAGAACTCTCAGGTCAAGCCCAAGAGGCAAGCCTCATCAGTCAGGGGCAAGTTGAAGGTCTGACAGCTGGGAGGTCATCCAGAGCTCAGCCCACCTCCCAGGACTGCACTGAGGAGCATATGGGGGCAATAACACATGTGAAAAAATGCCCGTGAATGCCACGGCCCATGGAAGGAGTTATTACCACCTTTCACTCACGCCTCTCCACTCCACGCAGCCCTGTCCTCCCAACAGCCTGGGGAGGTCTGGCGTTCTCAGAGCACCTATTAAAAAATCACTCTATTTATTTACTTTCACTAATTATAAAACAAGACAATATGTATGTTTTAAAGACAATTTCACCCAAAAGGATACAAATGGGCAACTTTTAGGACAAAAAATGGACAACGAACAAATGAAAATAAGTGACATCTAAGTAAGAGAAATCAAACAGAAACAGAGCGAGACAGCTTGCCGCTCATCAGACTGGGGACATGAAGACTGCTGGTGCCGAAGCCGGTCACGCTAGGGGAGACCCTCTCGGCGGGCGCATGAGGTGCTTGCGAATGTAGAGACCAATCTGCAAGTCTCTACTAAAACCCTCTGACTCAGAAGCCTTACTTCTGGGCGCTGATTCCACAGAAGTAAAACCACCCTCAGATTCAGCCAAACACACGTACTTCTGCTGCAGGCTCCTTGGTACCGACAAGAAGACCGGAAACAACCTATCGTCCATCAGAGGGTGTAACTGAATAAATACGGCTTTCCCACAGTATGAAACAGTATGCTGCATGAAACACGGGACGGAGACCTATCTACACTGACCTGAAAGAAGGAACTTGATGCAGTAGCAGGGAACCGCAGTGACCCCCAAATGCACATTGCAGGCCACAATCCTGTAAAAGTGATGTGTATGTGTATGTATACATATAAATAGGGATACGTGTTTTAAACTGAGGGAAAGAAATGGGAAGGACATACACCAAACTGCCAAAAGGAGGGGGGTGAAGAAAACTGGTTTCCTGCCCTGGCCGGTGTGGCTCAGCAATTAGAGCATTGGCTTGTGCACCGAAGGGTCACAGGTTCGATTCCCGGTCAAGGGCACAGACCTGGGTTGCAGGTTCTATCCCAGCCCTGGTCGGGGTCATGTGGGAGGCAGTCAATCGATGCGTCTCTCTCACATCGATGTCTCTCTCTCCCTCCCTTCCACTCTCTCTAAAAGAAATCAATGGAAAAATATCCTCAGGTGAGGATTAACAAAAAAAACAACTGGTTTTCTATTTGATATCTCTCTATAGCTTGAAGGGGTAGAATTGTGGTTGATTTTCACTTGTGTTTTTAGCACTTTGTAAGCAAATATTGTGTTGTGTCTCTTCTTTTACTTCGGATGCATTCTACCACACACGGCCTCACGTGGCCACCTCTGCGGGACCCAGCCCTGTGCTCAGGAGGGGCGTCTCGGCTGTAGAAAGTCTGGTGCAGAGTCCCCAGACAGCAGGGCTGGGATGGCCCCCCCAGAGGCAGTTCAAATGGATCCACACTGAGATCACACCCTTTGTTTTCCAGATACAGACCCTGAGACCCAGGGCACAGGCAGGGCCTGGCGGATGTTGTTATTCACGCAGGCTAGGAGCTATTTACAGAGAGAATGCTCACTCAAAACATCAGCGTGTGTGTGGTTCTGATCGAAGAAGCAGCTGACTGAGGCCCAAACCAAACATCCCCAACAAGGATAAACAAGCACATGTCTTGACGGGGTCTTGGGGGTCTCTCCAGCCAGGTTCACTGCCAACACTGACCTTCTCGTTACCAAACCATCTGTCAAACACCTCGTCATCATCCTCACCCTTACCACACCCGATGGCGCAGTTCCATATATCCCGTCTCACCAACAACCAGAAACGGTAACCCAGCTGCTTAAGGTCACACAGCATGTAAGTGGCCGAGGAGGATTTTAAATCGAGTTATGTCTGTCTATTACTCGACACATAGCTTCTCAAGAAAAGATGACTTTTCCTGTCTCAAAGGACTTCTCATAAGAAATATTTGTGGCAAAGAGCAGTGCCCGAAAAGATGCCAGCCAAAAGCGGGCCTTGTGAGGGACATCTCTTCAACCATGCCAGGCTGACTGCCAATGAATGTCTGGTGAGACTTCCTTGGCTGTCCCAGTGTGTGGGCAGGGCAGGAAGTTGGGATTCTAAGTGACCCAGCAAAACGGGCAGGGCAGCCAGGTCAGACGCAGCCTCCCTGGAGCTTCCGGCTGGCTCCCGGTGAGCCCTGCATACTCAGAACTGCCGCCAGAGCAGGGAGAACAAAAGCCACTCTTGCTGACTCAGTAGCTCGGGCCACTGTGGGCATGTCCCCAAGCCCAGGCACAAGCTTCGCTCACTCCATTTTCTCATCTGTTGAAAAGTACCTGATCTGTAAGCTTTTGTTTTGAAAATAAACACCCGCTAGGATTCCACACACTCGAGGCCAATCCCTTTAGCCTTTATTGATGATGCCATCTCTCCCCTCTGCCTCTCCTTCTAAAGACACAGTTTTCTTTTATTCTTTTGGGATTTGGCTGACAATCGATTCCTGCAGGCTGGTGGAGTCACGGGAAAGGTAGAGAAAGATCTTATTTAGGAGGGGGGGCGGAGAATGCAGAAAGAGTAGATGAGAAGGAAGCTCTGCTTCTTTATTTAGAACCTATTTTCATCTCTCTTTTCCTTGCCTGAACCATAGCTTCTTCTCTGTAATAACAGATTACTATATATTTTTTAACATCAAGAATAAGAAGTGACTAAATCACCTTGGATCAGATTACTGAAGAAGTAGGAGCTAATTTATCTGTAAGCCAAAGCAATAGATGGAGACATCTAGGTGGTTAAATCCAAGTAATTCTGTGAAGCCCTCATGCAGCTCTGCTAAAAGTGTCTCCTTTCACCAGCCCACAGTGGCAGCTGACATTCTGCTATTAGAGAGTCGTTCCTTGGAACGATACTGTGCCTGCTAAAATGCACATCAGAATAACAGTTCCTCACGCTTGCATAGAATAATGGGATGTTTGAAGATATGTAATTATCTCTTTCCATTAACCCATTCACATAAATTCTATGAGCACCTACTGTATACCACGTACTCAATAGTAAGCTAATGATGGAATGGCAAGCAAGAAAGACATGACACCCTGCGCTATAGAAGGGCACAATAACAGGTTGACCAACTAGATCGACCTGGGACTACGCGCCATGCCCTGGACTCCTGATCCTGTACTCCTTCCACTCACCTCCCTGTCACACTAATGCCTAGGTGGGATGAGACATTCCGTCTTTGCAATCTTCCTCACCTTGCTGCACATCCTCCCTTGGTTCATTTCTGTGTGATAACCATGGGAGAGCTGGGCTGGGTATGGGGAGAAGAAAAGGAAGGAGCCCATGGGGGAAGTGGGAGCAGTTAAGGGCCATCTGTAGGATTACTAGGTGCTTACAGTGCACAGAAGATCCTAAGGATAAAAACCAGGGCAAGAATAGTATGGGAAGATCCAGAAACACACACTTTCCCTCCTTCACAGGAGTGGGTCCTTGGCAAGCCTTCTAATCATCAGTGCTTGACTTCCTCTCCCATTTCAGACACTGGTTCTTGTTAGAGTCTCTCCAAAGCTCCTTATGCCTCCAAACATCTCTCACTCTCATCAGAGACCCCACCTTTTCTTTTTATCCTCATCCACAGACATATTCATTGATTTTGAAAGAGCGAGAGAGAGAGAGAGAAGCATTGATGTGAGAGAGAAACATTAATTGGTTGCCTCCTGTACACACCCTGACCTGGCCAGAGATTGATAGAACCCCCAATCTAAGTATGTGCCCTGACTGGAGAGGGAACATGTGACCTCTCAGTGTACCGGCTGATGTTCCAGCCAACTGAGCCACACCTGCCAGGGCTCACCTTCCTTTAACAGAAAGTCAAGGTCATTCAACATAAGCTTCATAGATTACACTATTCCTCACCTGTCTGTTCACTGGGGATGTGGCAGGTGCTCTTATGGGACTATGAACCCCTCCCCTTCCTCCTCCTCTTTCTTCCAGGACTATCCTTCTCCCATTTCTTCCAGGACTAAATATCTGGTTGCTTTTGTGTCTTCATACTCAGCTTCCCTTCGCTCCTTCCTCTTGGTCTACATGTAGACCTATTGTCTCCTATCTAAAAAAAAAGTCTTTCCACTCTGCAACCTCCTCTTTCTCTTCCATGTCTGTGGTCTCCAACCCTCATCTCCAAGGTACTCCTCCATCTTCTTCTTTCACCATCCCAGTGATTTTGTGTCAGGTGTCCAAGCTGAACTTTCGTTTCCAAAAGTAATAGTCTTGCCCAACCTTCCTCATACTCACAATTTCTCTGATATTCAAAAATACTGACCTTCCTCCTCTACCTAGGACTGTCGCCCTTCTTTGCTTCCGTGACACTGCACTCAGATTCTGTCCCAACCTCCCTGTTGGCCCTCTCTGCACTGCCTTCTCTAGGTTCCACACTCATGTATCCAAATGACTAAAGAAAGAGAAGTTGGCAAAGAGATGACAGAGAAATGTTCAAAGAAAAGAAGAACTCCAAGACATCCAATGTCAGAGATGCCAAGGAGTGAGCAAGCTTTAGGAAGGATATGGATGTCAAAGGATCAAATGACTCTAACACTTCCTAGTTTTTTCAAAGACAAGTCCAGGCCTGGAAACACAGTTGCATGAGTGAATTAGGCTTTTGTGGTTTTCTGTCTATAATGGAATTTTATTAAGAAAGGACCTCCTAATCACTGAAAGTGCCCAAGTAGAAGCTGGGGGACTGTAGGTCAGGTAATAGTAGATAATTCTGCCTTTTCTCAAGTTATTTAATAACCTCTCTCAGCCTTTTTCAAAGGACTCCTAACATTTAGTTATCACCACTACCATCACCATCATCAATATCCTCTTCACTGCCACCACCCCCATCATCTTTATTACCATTGTCTCCACCACTACCACTTTCTTCCTCCTCCTCCTCCTCCTCCTCCTCCTCCTCTTCTCCTTGTCCTTCCCTTTCCCCTTTCCCCTTCCTCCTCCTCCTCCTCCTCCTCCTCCGCCTTCTCCTCCTCCTCCATCTACAGCATCAAATGTCATGAAATGGTCCCCTACTATGGTTCTGTGCTGAGCCCTTCACATATATTATTTTATTAATGTTCATACCAACTCTGAAAGATTGATTTGCTGTTTTAATTTTAAGGACGAGAAGAACAGAGCTCAGAAAGGTTCATTAACTCACCCACTATTACACAGTTAGCATGTCTTGAAGCAGGATTCAGTGCTGACCTGTCTGGCTCAGAGACTTTGCCTCCCATGCTAGGCTGCCTCTCTTGAAATGCAAAACCTGCCAATGACATATTCAACAAGCTAATGCAGAAGAGGGAGTTCCTTTTCAAAATAAGCAAGAAATCTTGCCATAAATTGCTAACTTGTTGATTCCAGGAAAGTTAACATTCCCTACCTGGTTATATTAAGACAAGCCTGTCTTTCAGCACACACATTTTCCAGCTTGTTAAATGAGATGACTCTACATTTGTTCATGAAGAGTTTGGCATCTTCTGAAAAATGTTGAAAATATAGTACAATGATCAGAAGATAAAAGTCCTCTCTTTTCTTATTTGCTTAGAAGGACCCAGCAGTTTAAAATGTTTTTTTCCTGCTAATATACACAAGCGAGTTTATTAATCCCAAATCGAGATATCTGTTTAAATGTAGACCAAAAGACGAGGTCACAAAGACATAGATATAACTTGCTTATCTTTAACAGGATATATTGAAACTAAATAGTGGTTTAATAGCATCTTTCCAACATTTTGTCTCTTAATGGACTCTGCAGGGTATTTTACATTGAAAATTTTCCTGTCTAATACCAAAGTTCTTCAAAGACTCTATTCTCATCCCTTATCCTTTTGGGGATGGCAGGGGGAGGAGATGGGGGCAGTGAAAAAAACCTCTTCGAATCCTTTTCCAAAAATCGTTGGCTGAACAAAGACTTTCCCATTTAAGAGCAGGTGACAGTAAGATCTCTCTCATAGGCAGCACATTAAGACTCTTTGCAGAAGTAAACAAATCCATTATGATGAAAGCCGGACGCTCCTCAGGGCCAGGATCTAATGAAAATGTCAGTGTTTTATGCAGTTTAAAAACCGACAATTCAACAGTTTTACAGGAGCCATTTAACGTTTATCATCACTTACAAGAGCTGAAATGCAGACAAGGAGAAGGCCAACAGAAGAAACCATGTGACTCCTTGCTTGGAAGCCAGTATATTACCCATAACCCATGAGGGTTTTACAGTTTGTCAATTATCAGAACCCTCAGGTAACAGGGCACAGGTCTTGGCAAAAGCAAGTTGGAAATCCATACACCAAGATATAATTGTCACAGTGACCATGTTCTGCACTTTCATTTACATCCTTGCCCATTAAAGACCCAACCACTGGGAGTCGGGACACTAGAGGAAGCCATTAAACCAACTGAAGGTAACGCATTAAAGCTTCAGAGTGTTTTCCAAAATCTGTGTTAGATAATATCCAAACCATGAAGAGAGGAGAAATAGAATATGTAACCTCCCAATCAGTAAAAGGGAAAAAATAAAAAGATACAAAGAAAGCACAGTCCATTCAAACAGTGCAGCAAAGGAGAGAAAAGGAAAGGGGAAAACCACCCACAATAATAGAACATGCAAAATAAGAAGACAAAATTAAGTCCAGACAGATCAATTACAATAAATATAAACAGCTTAAATTCACTCATCAGAAGACAGAGACACAAGATTTAAAATAAAAAAACCTTTATGTTATTTATAAAATGGACCAGTGACACACAAATGCTGAAAAATAAAAGGATGGAAAGAGCATACTCGTACACATTAACCAAAATGATGTTGCTATAGCAATATTATCAGACAAAGTAAAAATTATAGGTTAAAAACATTAATAGGGATAAAGGGGGTATTAATTAATGATAACAAGAACAGGAAGCTATAACATTAAATAAAAAAATTTAATATAGTTGGGGTCATAGCCTCAAAAGAGATAAAACAAAAATTGATAAAATTATTAAAAGAAATGTCCAAATCCATAAGTCCATGAGTATTTGAATGATTATCTCTCAGAAACTGAGCAGTTAAACAGCTAAAACATTAATAGAGATACAGAAGATTGAAGTTATATAATTTATAAGCTTCACCTAAAAACATACAAAGAATATGCACTCAAAGAGAAGAAACACATTCTCTTTGAGTATACATGGAATGTTTATAAACAATTAAACATGTGCTTGGCCATTATAAAATCTCAACAAATCTCCTGAACTTCTCTGTTGAAAGAATAACGAAATTTTAGAACCTTATGTAGTAAGGCTATTCCACCAGTTCCTTGCCTAGAAAATTGTCCTCATTTTCTAAGGCTTTGTGTGTGTGTGTGTGTGTGTGTGTGTGTGTGTGTGTGTGTAATCTCCTCAGCGAAGCCTTCTCTGATCATCTTATGTACAGTAGCTCCTTCTATCCCCATTCATTTTTATATCACTCTATTTTCTTCATGCAATTAGCTGGTCTCTGAAATCACCTTGTTTGTTTACTGGTTTATTATCTCCCCCTAGCTCTCCAAAATGAAATTCATCTGCAATCTCTCACTCCTGGCATGAAGCCTGGCACATGGTAGGCCATCAATCAACATTTGCTGGCGTCAGCCTGACATGGCAGCCCGCAGTGCTCAGAGTCCCTCATAGAGGTACAGATCTCTCTTCTAGAACAGATCACGTTACTTTAGGTTTATTCATGTGACTGTCTCAGTAAGAGACTGTCATCATATCAGCATATCTAATAGATGTCAAAGAAATGGTGGTTAAATAATCTATGATCTCCTGTGTGCCAGAAGAAGTCTGAAACCTTGAGAAGCCATGTGATCAGCTAAAAACCACATCTTGTTCATGACAGTGTCTGATTCTTGATCGGAAGATCACTCTGACCACCTCCAAGTGACCTCAGTATCACGTCCTATCAGGCATGGAGGCTGCAAATGAGGAGAGAATACAACTTGGAAATACTTTTCTCATCAAACTCAGTGTTTCTGTTACTATTATATATATATACTTGCCTTTGCTAACTCTGTTAAAATAGACTCAAATATTCATTTCTTATAATAACTGCATGTCTACAAGAAATGTATTTTCCAATTAAAGAAACAAGAATGGAGCTTAAAATAATAGAGTTTTTTACTCAAAATCAGCAGTGTGACTGTATTGTCAGCCCAATGGTTAAAGAAGAATCACTGTGTGAATTTGGACAAGTTGCCTAGCCAGCCTGAGCCTGAGTTTCTATATCTCTGAAATAGTCATAAATCAGTACTTACTTCATAGGTTGCTATGAAGACTAACTAGATTAATCCAACAAAGCACTGAATATAGTATGTGTCCCAATGAGCCTGATAAATGCCTCTGATTTCAGACTTGTGCATAGCCAATTCAATTACTTTGCATTAGTTGTTTGCAAGTTTTGCTCAAGAAACTGGTTTTTGATACTCTGCCTTCCGGAGCTCTTCCGGAGATGTAACACTGTTACAGGATAAGTCTTAAAGTGCCTTTGAATCTGATTAAATCCATTCCTTGTTGCGAGAGCTGAGCTAGAAAAATCCTGGCCAATGCCAGATGTATCTGTTGAATGGCCTTTGTACTGAAGATCTCAGGAAGACGAGGCTGCTCGAGGGGCAGCCAAGATGACAGCACTGATTAACAAAGGGGGCACATTGTCTGGCACATTCTCCTCTGACCTAACCCTCCTCCCGCCTCAGAAGGAACTATTCTAGAATGGAAAGTTTCCACCAGAAACATCTGCTTGCCAGATCTGCCCCCAACACTGTAGCCACTGGTGAGAGCCATCAGGCATTAGGATTTTCCTTCGGATGGGGAGCGACTTGACAAAGGCACAGCCATGCTTCAGATGTATCGTGAATGGCAGGAGCAGCACCATTTCGATGGGGACTCCTTTAAAGATCAAACGATTCTGCGTACCCCTCCACCTAAGTAACATCATTTCTCTTATCATTTGGTTCAGAAAAACACCTGATGATGCAAAGCTACTAAGGAATTCAGTAATCTTTTAAAATCAATGATTAATTTAGGAGTCACACTTCTATCTATACAGACACCAGAAATGGTCACACATATATTTATGAGGCATTGTGTGTGTGTGAGGGAGGGGGGTGGATTTGAGACTTCCCAAGGGGATTTAGTCCACAGGCAGAATGTAGTTCACTGATTTAAAATGCAGATTTTCCCCCCTCTAAACCAGGGTTTTTAAACATCAGCACTGTTGATGTTTTGGGCCAGACAAATCTTTGTTGTGGGTGCTGTCCTGTGCATTGTGGGATGTTTAGCACGGTCCCTGGACTCCACCCATTAGATACCAGCAGGACCCTCCTCACATGACCTGACTGGGAAACCAAAATGTCTCTGGACATTGCCAGATGTCTCTGGAGGGGGCGGGCAGAACTGCCCCCAACCAAAAATCACTGCGTTTCTCTTCCTCCACGTCCTGCTTGCTCTAATGACGGCTGTTCGTGGGGTAAGCCATGCTGTAGACGGAGGGGTGAGTGAGGGGCAGCAATGCTCAGTTGGAATAGCCGTACTTAACAGGTGTGAGATTTTGATTAGGTTGACGGCAGTAATGATTCTATCTAATTATTTATTTTATACCTCAGGGTTGATATTGCAGGTGGAGTTTTGAGGACAGAAAGGGCCCTGGACTGCAGACGACCAGAGTTTTATTCCCACCCCCACCAGGAGCCAACTCTGTGACCTTTGGCAAGTCACACCCTCCCACGCACCTCAGCTTCCATACCAGTCTAAGAGCTCCGCTGGGGCACTGAGGCAGAGGATGGAGAACAGAAGGGGACTTCCACCATGCACCACCCATGGAAAATGCAATCATGAACTCACAGCTGGCATCAGGAACAGCTGGGAGCCCAGTCACCGTCACCAAAAATACCGCCCGTGAAATGACACAGTTGCGAAGTCGTCCCAGAACATAGAGATGTAAAGTGTGGAGGGCAGGATGACGGATATGGGCATGAGAGAGTGAAGAACCTGAGCATAACACATGCACCAGGAGAAAGAGCTAAAACTCTGGAAAGAAGCAATAAATTTATCTAGATGGAAAACATATGTAGCAGGTTAAAAGGGCTTAGTGAACACCAGGAATATTTAAAGGAGGCAAATACTAGATATAGTCTGGCAAAAGTACTGACTTGAATACATAAAGAAAAAATAATTCACAAGCATCTAGTAAGAAAATAACAGGCTGCCTGTTAGAAGCACAGATCTGGGCTGCCTCGGGAGCCCCCAGATGGAGAAGTACCTCCCACTCTCACGCATGAGACAAGGAGACTTCTCGTCTACCAGCTTCCCTACCCAAGTCCCATCTTTTGTTTATAGAGTTGGGATTTCAAGCTAAACCAATTTTGTTTTTGTTTTTTGCATTATATCCCTTTTCTTTTAAAAGCCACTTTTGACCTGTGTGTTCTTCTTTGAATCCATGTTTATGTATGACCATGGTTTGTGATGTTCAAGACCAATTCAGGAAGAGGATCCGGGCCAAGAAGAGTGCCCATGACAGCAGATGACCTGTCCAGAGGGAGGTGAGCTGGGCACAAACCACACGAAGGCTTTGCAAAGTGCCCGTGGCTCACCCCACAGCAACTGACTCAGACTCCCTGAGTGGGGCCTGGTTCTCATGAGAAGCTTGGGTTGAGTGGTGATCCACTGACATGAACCCGACGGGCCCCGCCATGTGGCATCTGGACAGGTGACTGGAGAGGCAAGCCCAGACAACACTCATGCTGCTGCTGAGCCCGGCACCAGGCCTCCTCTGCGGGTCCCAACCAGCGCTGCACACTGTGCTCACAGGAACCTGGGAGGTACCGTGACTGAGGGACATGAGCCTGGCGTAAGCACGGCAGACATCACAGACCAGTAAACTGGAGTGGGCAGGTTGGGACACAGGAGATCGCTGTGGGAACATGGCCTTGCGTAGCGGGATCACCTCATTGCTCCCCCAAATCCAGAAAGCTAGATTTAATGTGATATTTGCAGGTGTTGAGGACCCTGTGTGGGCCAGCAAAGCTGGAACCTGGGCACAACTGACATGTCGGTTCTGTTTTGCATCACAGGCTCAAATTTTCAGGTCTGCAAAAACGGTCCCTTCGCGTTCATCTAAGAAATCCTGTCTTCTCAGAAATAGCAAGTAGAAACCTAGATGCTTCAAATGACCATCATCATTAATCCATTCATTTTTTGAAAAGCCAGTCAGAACACCCTGAAGTTCAACTGTCACCTGTAGTCGGGATCCCCCAGGCTTGGTGCAGACAGCCAGGGAGCAGGGGCGGTCCTCGGGCACTCGAAACGTCAGAGCGCATGCTCTGAGTTCCCTCCTATGGGAGAGCTGTGCCTTTCTGAAGAGAAGCAGACACTCGGAGTCTGGCACCCTGGACTGTCATTTCTGAATGACAGGAAGGGGAGGGACAGCTGGGCTCCTGCAGAACTCAGTGGGACAGCTGCCCAAAGGGAGTCAGAAGCCAGAGCTGGTTTTGCACTTCCTCTGCTAACCACGATCGGTTTGAACTCACGTGCACCAGGCATGGTGTTCCGGCTACACAGTTAGACAGTAAGTCCTCAAGAGCTGTCTCTGCACGGGTGGATGGATACATAAATGAATCAGGCATGGGTTTTATTTCACACTCCTGAAACCAAGCCTCTGCATTGCAAGGGCATTCTGGTTTGCAGAATCTCTTCTTTCATTTGTCAACTGTTTCCGAGTGCCAGGTTTGTGCAAAGTCGGCATGCCAGGCACCACAAACAGACAGAGAACCTGCCCTCAAACTGTGTTCTGGCTAGGACCGATGTGTAGTGATGACTCCAGGTCAAGAAGGCAATGGGTAGAGGCAGTTCCTCCCTCTTCAGAGCTGCTGGCCAAATCCAGCAAGAGTCTCTGAAGATGCTAAATGCCTTGCTAAAAATCCATGCAAGAATCCTCCAGGAAATAGTAAATGTCCCCACAGTAAGCTTTGCTCTCAAGAGGGAGACCAGCAGAGGCTGCCCCCAAAGGAGGGACCTCAGAGGAACCAACAGAAGGAAAAGAAATGCATGCCCTTGGGCACGGTGCCTCTGCTGCTGGGGAACTCCAGGAAATCTCAGTCTCTGTGGGGAAGGACCCTTCCCTGGGGGGTCATTCTGCAGGGAGACTCTGGGTATTTTCACTCCAGACTTTCTGCGATGGCAGCTTCTATGGGCAGAGTCTAACGGATAAGGGGGGTGGTGCCTGCTCCCCTCCCCGGAAATGCTCTCCATTACCCGCCACTACGCCACCAACTTAGACACCCAAATGAACACCTGGTCGTCCTCCAGTTCTCAACCTGAGTCCACAGAGGCAGCCTGCCGGCCCCAGACAGGCCTGATTCCCTCTTCCCTCCTCTCCCAGCGCTCTATCCTTCACATGTGAGAACGTACTTTGTAGCTATTGCTGAAGTCTCTGGCTGTGGGCTCCCAGAGGGTGGGCACAGGGCACGCGGCCTTGTTCACAGCCGCCCAGGGCAGACTAGCTCCTCCTTGCAATAGGAAGGGCTTTCTGGTGAGGAGACCCCCCGGGTTTCCAGAAGAACTGGACAAGGCAGGTGAAGCTGAGAGGCCGCCTGAGCCAGCCTTTCCCCACCGCCCACCTCCTGATGGCTCTCACACCGACCTTCCCCGTTCTGCTGCAGGTCTCAAGGGAGAGCCTCCCGAAGGGCACACAGTGCCCCGGACTGCATATGTGACCTGTAGAAACAGTGTCGGTGACGGTGAGAGAGCTGGGGTCAGTCAAAACACATCCAGACCCAAACCCGAACCCAAGCCATCGCCCTGCTCTTGGCTCTGCTGGTCCTACATCTTTAAGAACCCTTTTCCTCTATTTCAAGTTGTGTTTTTTCTAACAAATCATATTTAAAATATGCGTTTCCCCTTTCTTATTGTGAAGAGAATCCCAGGGACCGTTTTTTCACATTTAATAAAAACCTGAACAGCTGCTTTGCTCCCAAATCACATGGCACATTTGCTATCCCAGAGCCTGGAACTGGCTCTCACAGATGGGTTTTCACAGAGCTCACACCTAACGGACACGGTTACCGTCTCTCCGTAAAGCGAGTGAAGACAGCAAGAATCACGCCTCAGCTCGTGGAGCCCCTGGTGCCACACAGGCCACCTCACCCCCAGCGGCTCATGTCCCCAGCCGCGCATGCTCAGTTACAGCGTGTGGCTGAGCTCTGAGCCTGCAGGACCAACTCTCAGAGGGAAATCGATACAGTGACATGATGCTAAGATTACACTAAACCACCTTTCAGAGTTCCTTAATGCTTGGGTAAGTCCTCTCAGACAGCTACACTGTAAGATGAGGCTACTAACATCGATTATGACATTAATATGTGATTACAGCATAAATAAGTATCAATATATCAATATGTTAACCAATAGGGACATTGGTTTAGAAATATTGTACTGTATGAAAAAATACTTCAGTGACCAAGCCTGTTATTTAACCTTTGCAATTCTCTCTCTTTCCCCTTCCTTGACATAGATTCCTGCTGACACCACAGTCGGTGGGGGTGTCTGAGGATCAGACAGAAGGCCAGTGTGGAGGGGCAGAGTGCCAGGGGCGGGGGGAATAGCACCAGATGAGGCCGGGCAGGTAGGCAGGGGGCAGAGAATGCCAGGCCTTGTACGCCTAAACCAAGCATTTATATTTATTCCAAAGGGAACTGCCTGGAGGGACTTAGGAAGTGAGTGGATGAAGTAATTCCCATGTAATAAACATCGCTCTGCCTAAGTGATGGGTTTCCGCTGCGCGCCCATGATTGGACCCCGAGCTCCGGCTGGCAGGGCGGAGGGGCACTGCAGACGCTTGACACCCACAGGCCTCCAGCTGTTGTGTGGGGCTCATTCAAACCCAGCGGGCTGGGCCCCACCTGCGGTTTCTGGTTCAGACGGTGTGGGCGGGGCCTGAGAATCTGCGTGTCTAACAGGGTCCCAGGTGATGCTGAGAAGCAGGTGGCTGGTCCCGGCAGGGCACTCCGAGCCACTGTTCAGATCTGTCTGCTGAACAGTCAGTCAGCAAGGGGACGTGGGAATGCTTTCTCAGACGACACAACAGAAACGCAGTGGTCTGAGCTTGACCTCAGATGGCAATCCTTGATTCCGCTTTCCCTTTTCCTGCAGGAGTCCCCTACCACACAGAGGACTGCGCCTGCGCGCAGACGTGCTCGCGAGGGGACACCGTGACCACGCGAGAGGGACGCTCACCGCAGCGCCCGCTTTAGTTATGTCGAGTGTCACGCGAAGGTAGCTTTTTGTTTGGCCTACGTATGCGATTTGTGTAGGCAGTAAATCACCTGCCTCGGTCGGGAAGGATGGGAGGCATCCCCTGGCGCTGTTCCAGACTGAGAATTAAATGAAACTGCCTGGAATTCGTGGGCAAGCCCACCAGGGCCCATCCTGTGTGGGTCACAGTGCACAGCGTGGGTGAACACACCCGCTTCAAGACCAGGCTGTCCCATAATATTGCGACGACTCCGTAGGGTCTCAGGTGGGTACTGGAAATATCGGGGGACACTTTGCAAAGAAGACGACTGTCTAACCACTTTGCTGCACACCTTAAACCAATGCCAAATGATATTGAAAGTAAACTGTAATTGAAAAATAAAAATAAATAAATGACATAGGAAAATAAAAAAGAAGAGGTTGTTCAAACTCTCTTGAAGGAACCCCCAAAAAGTCCAGTTTAGGGGTTGATTATGCTGAGACAGAAATGCAACTGATGGGTGCAAGGTAAACAGACGCAGAACCAACAGAGGGAGAATATGCTTCCGACCGAGGAGAGACCACTCTGCAAGAAGCCCGGGGACCCCGAGCGCTTCCTGTCCCCTGCCACAGCAGGCTGTGGATGTCATGCCAAACGCCTACCCACCCAGAAAGGACGAATGTGGCCCGACCAACAACGGGCAGTCCACGCTCAGGGCTGGCTGGGGTTTGGGGTTCCTTAGGAAGCCCTCCTGCCTGAGGCCTACGTGGTCACAGGTTCAGGTTCTTGTGCAGGCTATGACTACACACCGAGGGGTGGGCTCTAAATGACATCTGATCTATTCAGGAGTTTTTCAGGATCTCATGGTCTCAGAGGTTGACCAGGGAGGGGGATTCAAAACACAAAAAGCCTGAGAATCCAGACAAGAAAGGCTATTGAAAATCATACATGTTAAAGAGCAAATAACAGATGTAACAGTCATGGAACAGGAACCAGTGAATGAACTGTACTCTCTGTCCACAAAGCAAGACACAAACAACACGAGGCCAGTGTGACAATTTACCTCATGCGGATGATGAACTGGGATTCCTGTTCCATGCTGGTGGGACTCATGGAACGGCCTGACTACGAATTAAATACAAAAGCAGCGATGCCTGCACTCTAGGAAAAACTACAGTACACGTGAGCCCCCAAATCCACGGTCATGGGCAGGTTCTCTCGGGAAGCCCGCTCCCCATGGCATTTGCAGTTACCCACCTCCAAAAGGGTAAAAGTAAACACTGGACCTGCTCTGGCGTTACACTGCCACGGGATCCTCCCGCCGTCTCCCTCCTCCTCTTCTTCTGTACACACAGGTAAAGGTGGATCTCTTGAAGGAACTGGGGGCTCCCACTCTAGGCAAAGGTTGGACAGGTGATCAATGTACAGCATGAGATTTGACTGTGCCTCCGTGCCTCCAACAGAGCTGGATCATCTGGGGCAATGAAAATTATAAGCAACAAGAGAGCGGTATTAACAGCAAGGGTAGGGAAGCCCACGCCCCACACACCGCGATTCCCTGCGGCACCCAGCAACCACGCCTCTCCTAACTCGGTCATTCCAACACACGCATCAGGCTCCAGGGAGATAGTAGTGACAAATATAAACGCAAGCCCGGCCCTCACAAAGCTCACGGGCTGTTTTGAACAAGGAGATGAGCAATTAAAGGACAACAGGCAAAGGAACTTGGAGGACACCATGGATCACAAAGCAAGGGCAGCCAACCCAGACTGGTGGTCGGTGGTCAGGGAAGGCTTCCGGGAAGAAGTGACATTTAACACTGAACCTGGAGGACCCACTGAGTTAGCCAGACAAGATTGGGGTGTGCACGAGAGTCGGAGAATGTGCAAGATTCTAGATGAGAAAGCATGGCTGGTGGGAGGGGCAGAAAGCCCTTTGTTCTCAGCCGTTCTCCAGCCCCTAATCCTTCACCCACCCAGAGCGCCAGATTTGGAGGCTGCCGGTCTTATCCCAAGGTGCTCCTCCGGTCCCCAAAATCCAGCCGTGCTTCGACCTCTTTGGGTTGGATCTCAGGAAAGGAAAGAACTTAGAAAATAGTTTGTTCTATAAGCAGAGAGAAAGACAACCAACGACGCAGAGTTGAACATGATACACTGGAGCCAACCGCAGCAACCTGTTTTCTGCACCAGCATCACGGGTAAGTAACACGCCGTGTGGATTCAGGACAGCCGACCCAAGACCCCGGCTCTCACTTTGCCCTTCCCTTTCCCCCAAGTCCCTGGGAAATCGCAGAGGGGCACTTGGCTTCTCTCCTCCTTGGTGTTTTTGATGGCTAAAAGGCTACCACACACACGATACCTCCCACCTGCCTGATGCAACGAAGGGAAACCACGTGGCTTAGGAAGCCAATCTTGTCAGAGGCCTCCACGCAGGAAGACAAAACAAAATAAACAAAAAACCTGTGCAAGTCCTAGAAGTTCGAGTGCTGCCCAGGGTTCCAGCTGCCGTGGCATTATGAAAGAGCCCATTGAAGGGGACGGTTTAAAACATGGCAATAAGCACGTGGTCATTACACCGAAAGGCACAGTTCAAAGTAGCTTCCTTCTGCATGTTCCTATCATCATACAATTCGAGTCCTGCAACAGCACCTCTGACAGGGAGAGAAACAAAACCCTCACTTCTGAAAAGCGGAGCAGCAGCTAGAGACAAAGAAAGGATGTCTTTTTAACCTATGACAACACAAATGTGTTTAGGTTTTCCCTCCACTAAGTAAGTAAGCAATTAGGTTTTTTCCAATAAAAATATCCCCATGCATGTGCAAACACCAGAGGCAATCACATAATTACCCTGCCCAATCAGATTCAATTGCTGACAGTTGAGTTCCCACTGCTCATTAACTTCAGATCGCAATGAGGTCTTTACGGAAGCCCTTTCCCGTCTCTTTACAAAGGTTCCTGTGATGCTGTGAGCAGTCCCAGCACTACCTCATGCAGGATAATCATCCCAAAATGGCCAGGGCCAAGGCCAGCCTGTTCTGACTTCCCTCTGAAAAAAAGAAAAAGAAAAAAGAAAACCTCGAAGAAAGACTGGCTTAAACACCCTGGCTTCATTTGGGGATCTCACTTCTAAATATAATAGTAACCTTTCACCCCCACACTTTAAGTGCCATAATTATATAATTAAAACCAATTATGTCATTTAACAGAGAGACTTTTTCAAGATCCACAGCAAGCCAATTACCTCAATCATTGACCTCAGAAGATTTCCCACACTGACCTGTAACAGTGAGGATTGTGATAAATTTAGACCCTGGCTTCCGAAGTGACACGCCGTGGACTAGCTGGGTGGGTTGTAGCTGGTCTAGATGCCTCTGGATTCTAGAAGCCGAATTGAATTCATCGGCATCTAAACTAACTCCGTGTGTGCTCAATGCTTCCAGTATCCTAAGATACCTGTTTGGTGGTCAAAACCACCCTAATGGTATTACTACTTCCATGACACCAATTATGCAAAGGAGGCAGGGACAGAGTTGTGGAGTTATCTCAGGTTATGCAACTAGTGAGCGGCAAGCCAGGGCCCCCGAGGACAAAGCCAGGGCCCCGAGGACAAAGCCAGGGCCCCGAGGACAAAGCCAGGGCCCCGAGGACAAAGCCAGGGCCCCGAGGACCTGAATCTTCCACCGCAGAATCCAAAGCCTCTTAATAGGAGGTAGTGTGGGGTGTGTGTGTCTGTGGGGTGTGTGTTTCATTCTCCTGGGCATTTATTCCTCCTATTTTGATGATTTTACCCCAATTTTCCTTTAAGGCAACACAGCTGCCCCACTTTCAGGAGGCATGGGACACAAGAGGCTCAGGGGTGTGCTGTCCCCTAGCTCGGCCAGGGAGCTCCTAGCACTCCCCTGGCCACAGCACTGGCTCAGGGATGAGCACCTGACCCAGTCAACGCCAACGAGACACTGTGACTTTGCTGAGACTCCTGGGAAAGTCTCCCTCTCCTAGGGGCTTGCGTGTGAGAGGAGGTCAGAGCTGCTGGTTGAGCTGCTGTCTTGCTACCACAGAAAGAGAGAGAGATGGAGCCGAGAGATGCAGAGAGATTGTCCAGGAGGCTCCTCGAATCCCTTCGTGTGGACAGTAGCGGCATTGAGAACATGGGGTGGCTGAATGGCACACGGGAACAGAGGAACGGCGCCACCGCCTACAGCTCGGTCACACCTACCCGGCGGGCTCCATTACGGGGACGGGACTCACTGACCGTGGCCCTGAGCAGCAGTCCTGCCTTGCTCACAACGCAGCTAAATGCCTCCCATTTCTGAGTTATTTAAAGAACATACCATTTTATGGGCAGGAGGAAGCACTTTAATCTGCAAAATGATTTTTATCACAAACTAAACATCCTTGTAACTTTTTGGTCCTCTGCTTTGGTCGCAGTTGTCTCTCCTTGGAGCTGAGACAGCTGTTGGTGCTGAGGAGGCCTGCCTCGACCTTGCACTTTGCCCTGCTCAGTGGTACCCTTGTGCTCTCCAATTCCTGGATCCATGTGGGATGTCAGACTCCAGGGTACATGTACTCATCAAAATGCAGCATTTTCTTTCGTTTTTCTTTTTTCTCAGGCCTTGAGGGAAAGAAGAAAACGGCCACAGTGCAACGTAGGCACTGTGGCCGTTGGCCACTGGGACTGCCTTATGCATTACAGGGGGTGTAGCAGAGTCCTCTGCGCACCAGAGGCCAGTAGCACCCCTCTCCCCAAGTTGGGACAACCAGAAATGTCTCTGGACATTGTTAAATGTCTAGGGGTCTGGCCCAGGTCGCCTCTGGTTGAGATCCACTGCTTTGATAGAACGTTTGAGGTAGTTATTGGACTTGCCTCACAGTGTCTTTGAAAATGTAAGTCCATGTAGTATTGTGGTGCCTTCTTAAAGTGTGAGGACTGAGGGAACCACTTACTCACTAACTTTACAAGAGCCACGTAAGATACCCACGGAGGAGAGCGGACGGAACAGGAACATCCAATATGGCAGCACTGTCTTCTGTTGGGTCTTTGAAGCCACGTAGACACAATGACCCGTTGAGGAAGATGGTGCGGAATCTGAACCAATAGAAATTTTACCTGAACACCAGAAAGTGGAAAAGGATGCGGAGAAGATTAGAAATGAGCAACAGGCATCTATAGGGAGAGAGTTCCAAAGTGGGTATTTGATTTCTCATTTCCACAGGAAAGATAGTGAACCCTTAAAATTGTCACTGGTTTCCTGGATTCAGGTTGAGTCCGAAAGGTGGAAGAGGCTGGAGTCCAACAGAAACGATCCCTCCAGCAAAGACCTAAAAGTCACTCTGCAGAGAAAAAGCCAACAAGTGGTAAAGCCTCACTCATTTGGACAAATGTAGGCAAAGACATCTAAAATAAGCCAAACTGAAGGATTTATAGACTTCTTTTTCAAGGAAAGGCATTTACTGTCTTTCCAGTGCCAGCAGTAACTAAGAGTGGGTGGGCAGAGCTCCTTCGTTTGAATGAGAAGTTAAGACAGAATTCATGTAATTAGCATATGCATCAGTAAGCCTTCAGGAAGGCCTTTGAATTGGTTTGTCCTCTCAAATGAGCTAATTAGTTCTATCTTCACCCAAGCAACTAGCTGAGACCAGCCCAGGAATTCCACAGTGGGGGTTCTGATGAGGCTCTGCTTCAAGGCACAGGCTTCTGCACACCACAGTGCTGATTTCTGATCAAGTCTGTCAGAAGACTCAGGTTGGTTTGTGTGTGAAGACTGGTCTTTGTTGGGGCTTCACCAGCAAATGCTTGGATTCTAGCAATTTCCCTCACTTGAAGTTCCAATGCCTTGCGAGTGGGAGATGTATGTTAGGGGAGCTCAGATGATCACAGCTGGGCCATCGCTGCTTCCTCGGTTCCCAGGCAGCTCCCGCACCCCGCCCCCCCAGCCAGCACCCTGTTCCAGCTGCCCCAACCTTCTGGCCCCTTATTCTCCAACTGCTTTCACTTTTCTCCTGCAACCAGTGAAATCTGGTTGCTAGGGTGTGACCATGTCTCAAATGGAGAGAGAACAAGAATGAAGGACTCTCTGAGGAGACTTGGCCCTCTTCCCATTGTTATTTCAGGCTTGTTGTTTTTTGTTTTGGTGAAGAGGTAATGTTTAAAACACAATAACAGAAAAAGAGAAGTATTCGTCTGGAGGCTCAGTAGAGGTCAACAGGGCCTCTTATGAGCTGAACAAAGAACTGTCCTTTGTAGAATTTAGAAACTCAGTCTGGAGGAGCTAGTCCTCAGCTCTTGATACATTAAGAATGAGTTTCTCAGGGCATCTTCCTGTGGATCAGCATCCACAGGCCACCCCACCCTACTGGTTACTCATCCCGAGACGAGAAGAGTAGCCCACTTCTCAAAGCCGGCTGGCACTAAAGCCCAGGATGAGTTCTGTGTGTTTTGATGCGGGTACCTCCTGACTGATTCTACCCATTGGCAAATGAACATTTTGTCTGTATCAAAGACGTTGGTCAGATGGGAACATGGGTCTGCGGGAGCAGACATGAGCCATTATTTCCTAACAGAACAGAAACCAAGGCTCTGCCTACAGCTTAAGACCAGCGCTGCCCTCCCCAGGTCCTTCTCAGCATGGAGTGTGGAAGGGGCGTCTCATTGGGTGGCAGGTGTCACCACCACAGGTCACCCTCATACTCAGTCACTGAACAAGACTTTCGAGAGCAGCAACTCCTTGCTTTAGCCAGGGGTCGGCCTTACTCCCAAGGTCCAGAAAAGGGTTTTTTTTTGTTTTTGTTTTTGTTTTTGTTTTGACTTATCTTTATTCGTGAATGTATTACAGCTGTCCCCCCCTTTTTTCCCCATTGAGCCCCCTCCTCCCCAATCCTGCCCCACTTCTGCCTTCTCCAACACTATTGTCGGTGTCCATTGGTTATGCATATATGCATAGAAGTTCTTTGGTTTATCTCATCCTGCCCTCCCTCCCCCCTTCCCTTTGAGGTTCATCAGTCTAACAACCAATTTGTACTTCTTAATTCTTTCATCTTTTTCACCTATCCCCCCAACTCCTGCCCATCTGGCAAGCAACAAAAAGTTCTCTGTATCTATGAGTCTGTTTCTGTTCTGTTTGCTCATTTTGTTTGTAGATTCAATTGTTGATAGATATGTATTAATTGCCATTTTATTGTTCATATTTTTGTTCTTCTTCTCCTTCAAGAAGACCCTTCAACATTTCATACAATACTGGTTTGGTGGCGATGAACTCCTTTAGCTTTTTCTTGTCTGGGAAACTCTTGATATGTCCATCGATGCTAAATGATAGCTTTGCAGGATAGAGTAATCTTGGTTGTAGGTCACTGCTTTTCATCACCTTGAATATCTCTTGCCACTCCCTTCTGGCCTGCAAAGTTTCTTTTGAGAAACTTATAGGAGTTCCTTTGTAGGTAACAAACTGCTTTTCTCTTGCTGCTTTTAAGATTCTCTCTTTGTCTTTAACCTTTGGCATTTTGATGATGATGTGTCTTGGTGTGGATCTCTTTGGGTTCATCTTGTTTGGGACTCTCTGTGCTTCTTGGACTTGTATGTATGTCTGTTTCCTTCACCAAGTTAGGGAAAATTTCTGCCATTATTGTTTCAAATAGGTTTTCAATTTCTTGTTCCCTCTCTTCTCCTTCTGGCACCCCCATGATGTGAATGTTGGCACGCTTGAAGTGGTCCCAGAGGCTCCTTACACTATCCTCATTTTTTTGGATTCTTTTTTCTTTTTGCTGTTCTGATTGGGTGTTTTTTGCTTCCTTATATTCCAAATCGATGGTTTGCTTCTTGGCTTTACATACTCTACTATTGATTCCCTGTAAATTATTCTTTATTTCAGTTAGTGCATCCTTCTTTTCTGACTGGTCCTTTTTTATGTTGTTGATGTTCTCACTAAGCTCCTTGAAAGTCTCCTTAGGTTCCTTGAAGGTCTCACTAAGTCCCTTGAATGTCTCACCAAGTTCCTTGAGCAACCTTATAACCTGTTTTCTGAACTCCACATCTGATGAACTGCATATCTCCATTTTGTAAATCAGAATTTGTGTATACTTGTTCTCATCTATCTGGGAAGCTGAAGCAGGTAGCAGGGATCTAGTTCCCTGGTAAACAGGCTCATTCACACACTCCAGGAAACTGCAGCCAAGCAAACTTAATCCTCCAAATGGACAGGAAAATCTTCCCCGGGGTAATCCAGAAAAGGGTTTTAACAGGGTCATAATCTGGTTAAGGGAGGAGGTAGCATCTAGAGATGAGCTTCAGGAGATCTAGAAACATTATGCAGAATTTGGTGTAGGCGCTTTTGTGCTTTATTCTGAGGAGTAGATTTATGGTTTTTATCACATTCTCCAATTAGTCTGGAACTCAGAATAGAAAATAAGCAATAGTTGTTATAAAGCTGTCCTTTAATTTTTAAAAACAATTTTCTAAGCTATACTTGACATACCCATCAAGTTCATCCACTTTCAGGGTAAAGTTCAACGATTTTGAGCAGATTTATAGAATTCTGCAACCAGTACCACAAACCAGTTTGAGGACACTTCTATCACCCTGGAAAGATCCTGTGCTTGTTTATAGTAAGTTTCCCTTAACTTGTGTAACAAAATTCTAGGGTTGAAAGAAGGCTTTTTGCATATCTGCAGAGCTGATCCATTTCCCCTTCTCAAGAGCGCTACTAAAAAACTACTTGTTGTTTATCTGAAATTCAAATATAACTAGGTGTGCTGTATTTTTATTTGTGAAGTCCGGCAACCGTAATCAAAGGCCAAGGCAAAATTAAGCGAGTAAATCAATATTTGTCTCTAGAAATAAATGCACTTTTTGGGAGCACTGTACATAGACATGCATCATTGTATCAACGTTGGGCCTTCTGGGTTCAAAGATGGTCAGAACCTAGTTCAGCTGGAATTCAGGTTGAGAACCAAGCTGCAGAAACAGCCTGAAGGACTCGGGAACCAGTACAGCCAGCCTGGGACCTGGGGTACTCGCAAGGCTACTGGCTACATTTTGCCCTAAAGGTTAAGAAAGTGGATGTGATTGTTAACCCTGCAGCTCACAATCAGAACTAGAGATGTGATTTTAGAGGCACAAATTATAAGGATATCATTCTTAACCCTTTGATAGGTCACGAACCCATCTGAGAAAATAGGACAGAAGTTAAAGACCTTCTCCATAGAAAAATGCATGTATACACATTCTCAATATTTTGCACAGAACTTTACTGGGGGTGGGGGAGGGGTCAAAGGTTCTGTAACATTGGACCTTTCAAGGGTCTAAGAACACCAGAAGAGCCTGGGCAAGCTGACTGAAGCCACCCGGAATTTTATGCCCTGTTTTTCTTTTCCTGCCATTTGAGTAGGAAGGGAGAAGTCGGGTGATTTGAAAGGAACTGGGTAAGACAAGGCAGACATCAGTGGTTAGAACTGTAGCAATTCGCTGAACTTCACGGGCTTGAGGTTCACTGTCTATAAAATGAACAAATCGGCCCAACACTGTTTCACAGGTTATGTCGTGTGGATCTAGCTGACCAGTACTGGTTTTTAGAGAAAGAGAGAAACACTGATCGGCTGCCTCCTCCACGCCAGGGATCGAGCCAGCAACCTGGGCATGTGCCCTGACCGCAAATTGAACTGGTAACCTTTTGGTGCACAGGATGACACCCAACCAACTGAGCCACACCAGCCAGGGCTGAGAAGGGCCCTTTAAGATCCTGGAGCACTGCACAAGGTTTTGTATCAAAATAATTTTCAAAACCACTGGACTATAAGGTCACCAAAGTCATCAGGATCTAAGTCATCTGATTATCTGATTGCAGATTCTACAGAACAGAGGTCAGGAGACAGCTGGGGAGAGCTGGGAATTCCCTTTCCTGGAGTCCAAGAGGAAAGGGCATTTGGCAGGGACAGAGAACGACACCCTGGTCCTTACGACTCTTCAGTTCTGCACCATGTCATTCCTCCTTTGTGCTGCTTTCCCTTCCTTCAAAATGCAAAACTCAAAAACGTCCCAGTTTTTCTTTGGTAAAACAAAAATAGTTTTTCCAACTCCGTGAACTTAATTAACTTTCCATTGGGTAATAAAGACCCCCACTGATCTATTATACCATTAGATGCTAACGTACCCACTACAACAGCACTCCAAAGGGATGCAGGACATGGGGGCGCTGAGCCTCAGAAACAGTATCTCTTTTGCGCCTTGGAGCACCTACATAGTAGGTCCCAGTAGAATCGTCCCCATTTTTCAGAAGAGAAAACTGAGGGACAAAAGTTAAGTGACTTACACAATTCACCCAGCTAGCTGGTGACAAACAGGGATTTCACGTCCTAATGTCCACACGCACAGCTGTTCCACGGCGTCGAAGAGATTATTTATACAACTATGATTTTAAAAAGACATGCTGGTTTTACTCATTTATTTTCTCTCAAAAGCAAATAAGCGACCACTTGAAGCAGCTCTACCATGTGCATATTTATCACCTTGAAGGAAAACATATCATTTGAGGTTGGGGGTTTTATCTTCTCCAGCCCTGAAACAGCACAAGCGAGGCGTCCACTCTTCTTATTTGTTGTCCTAAGGCGAAGGCGCTGGTGGCATGCTGGGAAGCGCGTGCTTGCAAGTCATGTTCTGTGCTTCGTGTTAAGACTTTTCTTTTTTAAACAGAGCTTGTTAAAATCACAAAGTTGACAAATTTCATGGCTTAGTCATGGCTAACATATCAGATTTCACGGTTTGACGGAGATTAACAAGAAAATCATATTAGAGTTACAACTATTAGTAGATTCTTAGATATTTGGTGAAGAAACCCCAAGCTCTCCAAACTCCATCGCCCACTGCACCCCACGGTCACCTGTCCCCCCTCCCCGGACGCAGAGCTTCCGTGAATCCAGAGAGAGCAGATGGCATCCTCCCGTGTGCCTCGGTCCCCTCCCGGCCATCTCAGCCGCAAGCCAGGGCCTGGTGGGCTCCAGGAACGCGTCTAGCATCCTGGAATAAAGCGAGGTTTAGCACTTATGACCCAATTCCTAAGAGTGCAGGGAGAAAAAACACACCCCTCTGTGTCCGTAACACAGGCCGTTGACCCTAACGCCACATGCACCGCGGACAGGAATGAATGATCATAGTTGTTGAAACTAAGATATTTGGGGTAAAAACGAAGTCTTCACTCCTTCCCGAGGAGGCAGCTCAGCAGAGGCCTGTGGAAAGCGGTGGCCTGCCAGCCGACTTCACACAGCCCGCTGACTGCCAGCCATTTGGCCCCAGGGCTCTGCATATCCTCTTTCTGGCCGGAGCCCCACTTGCTTGTCAGCTTTGAATAAAAGGCGACCAATTTGTCAGCCATTTGCTTTACTTCTCTTTCCCAGTCCTCCTAATGATAAACTCCCTATACCTCCTGGTCTTCAATATCATGTATCTGACTGGAGGATGGAAATTCACTGGCGGCTCGGCCCGGTTTCCTTCCCAGGCGATCCTCCTGGGTCTTATAGGATGTCCTTAATCAGAACCACATTACTGGGCTAGCGGAAGTCCTCGCACAGACGCTGGCAAGACACTATGGCAATTAGTTTCAGAACCTGGAAGGTCAGCTTGGGAATAAAAGCTGCAGTTATCTACTGTGTTTTCTTTAGTTGAGACAATTAAAGCAGGGTGCCTAACTCTCGGGAAACAAAGATCTGGGTAAGTAGCAGCCACTTAGGAAGGAGTCCCACTGGCTGCACCGTATCCAGTTGTGGGAACAGAAAGACTTCACATTCCAGCTGCCCTGGGCTTGAGCAAGGATTTTCTCCTTTTATTCACTAGCACCCTAGATGGGTGAAGTAAAAACTGCTAAGGTATTACAAATTTAGTAAAAAAGATATGGTTGTCAACTAAGTATGTGTGTGTGTGTGTGTGTGTGTGTATACAAATCTATATAGGTTGCAATAGATATGTGTGTTTGATAAATAAAGCATATTTCAACAATAGTAATAACAATAACAATAATAACAGCTGCTATTTATTATGTTCTCATGTGACAGGCGTATGCTAAACACTTTCCATGCATTATTTCATTTATGCTCTCAACAAACTAGCATGGTAGGGACTGTTGTTGTTCTGATTTTACAGATAAAAAGTCCCATTCGATCAGCTACAAAGTTAGCCATACAGCCATCAGTCCAGCGCGGGGTGCCTGCCCCCCGGCCGCTGTTTTTAACCACTGCACCCCGAGTCCTGCACATTCTCATCAGTTCCCCGAGACAGTGCCCAGACGGTGCCCGAGATGTCTCTGAAAAGCATACAAATTCCCTGGGGGGGTGGGACGAGGGGCATTTTGCTTCACTAACACATGGGTGTGAGAGTTCCACCTCCAAGGCTCTGGGCGGGGGTGAGAAAAGGGAGCCGTCTTGCAGAAACCCAAGGCCCACCTCCTTCACGATTCTGCCCAGGACTCGCCTGCCTGGGGACACCCAGAGAACCGGGGGGCTTAGTGGAAATCTGTCCCCCATCCAATTTCAAACTGATAGCCTTCCCTTCTCATGAATGGAGCGGCCCTAGAGAGTGGAGGCCAGAACCGTTTCCAGTGCGCTTCTACCTTAACTAACACCGCGGGGGCAGCTAACAATTACTAAAGGAATGAACTTTTTCATCAACCGCCCTTCCATAAAACCATTTCCCAGGAAATGTAACACAGCATGGAGCTAGCCGGCTGCAATTTTCCACCAACAATGAGCATCGTGGGGCACAGGTACTATATTTAAACGATTTTCCTCCAGCTTTTTGGCAAGACTCCCTCTGAAGGAGACTTCGAGCTGGGCTGAGGGCTCCTTCCCCTCCAGCCAGAGGACTGGAATGTTTAATACAGCCCTGTGTCTTCAACACCCATGTGTAAAACGCCAATAAACCAGCCGGCAAAGACCTGCAGGCCTAATTGCCTTTTAACTCCACCAAGATGATAAACTCCCAGAGCACGGAAGGAAAGACTCCCAGGGATTTAACAAGTTTATCTGCCTGCCACTTGAACATTTTCTGTCTGCCTACACTTCAGTGAATTCACCAATAAAAGGATAAAAGGGCCCGAACCTCAGACCCCTCAATGGCCCAAAAGCCCCAGATTCAAAACGTATGGCCAGCGAAAATCAACCCAATAACGGAATTTTGTTCATGTGTTTGTGGGGTCTGGAGCGAGGAGAGCGGGGCGCTTGCTGTTTCCAGCACCCACCGTTTCCTGTTTACTGACCACGGCCTACAAATCTCTACCTACAATAAAGAAAACTGTTCTCACCAGGCAACGGGGAAAGGCAAGTCACCCAGAAACCTCCAAAATTCAAGTCGGGGGACTGAACCGACCAGAGAGAAGTCATATGGGTCCCAGTGGTGCAGGGATGGAATGTGATCACTGACGGTGATGAGCACCGTGTTCACTCCCTGAACTCACTTTCAAGCTCGGCATTTCAGTTGTTTCTGTTGGTGTGCCCCCGGCCGCCCAGAGAACACTTCTCAGAGCTCTGGACCAACTGGAGTTAAACTCGAAAAGCAAAGCACAGCAAAACCAAGACATGGCGGCAGTGTGGCGAGGTGGTGCCACTCCGGGCATGGACACAGGGTGAATGGGGGCAACTTCTCTGGGGCCACCTCACAGTGCTTATCAATATAAATGTGCAGCTTCCCGTGTGTGGAGTTTGTTCTGTAGAAATTACGGGACAAGTGCGTAAAAGTGAGGCCCAAGGAGCTGACGCATTCTAACAGGGAACAATGAAAAAGGACCCGGTTAAGTAACGCAAAATTTTATGCTCTGCATTTATAAAAATGATATTGCAGGTATATATCAATTAGCGTGAAAAGATGTCCAACATACAATGTTAAGTTCAAAAAGTGAGTTATAAAAACGTTTATAATATGGTTTCACTTTTTTAAAGAGGCTAGGTACGGGTAAAAGATTAGGAAGATACACAAGCTCACCAAAATGTCAGGATTTCTGGATGCTGGAATTCTGCAAAGACTTTTGAGGTATTTGAAATTTTTCGTAATGAAAATGTATTGCCTTTCAAATAAATGAAAGCACTAAAGCTAAAAAAATAAAACATTTCACCACCACCACCACCACCCTCTTGATCAAGAAGAGAATCACAACTGAAATAACTTATGGAAAGAAAGATCCAGCTTTCCTTTCTCCAAGAACATTAAAGGGTTTGGTCTTGATTTATCAGCACATATAATTATTGTTCAAGTATATTGTCCAATGGGATGAAATCGAATGGTAAAGCTACAAGTGGGCTCAGAATCCCAAAGGGTGTATTTCCCAGGTGGCTCGTGCCTCTCTCTTCCCCCAAATCAGGGTACAAACGCCGAGAGCTCCTCTATTAGCTGACCTGTTCCACTGAATAAAACAAGAGCAGCTCTGGAGTAGGGTGCTTGCCAAATGAAAAATCTGAAGCACTATTTTTCTATTAAAATCTCGTCCATGTTTTTCCTATTGGAACCTGGAAACTGGACAAATTCTGAAGGAATTCAAAGGAATTTCTTTAGAAAAGAATTCTGTTAACACCAAAAGCTCCCCAAGCACTACACAAAGCGAATGCTAGGTTGCATTATGCTGAGAAGGAAAAGCAAGGATTCAAACCCAAAATGACCTGAGAAGGCAGAATGTGTCCTTCGCACAGGCTTAGTGTGTGTCGGGCTTATGCGTCTGTACACTGATCCCCATGCATTTCTGCATCTCCTTGCTTCATAATTTCATAATCAGTTCCAGATTTTCTATTTCTCTCACATTGTAAGGCACGGAATTCTGGATTTGGGAGATGCAAGGTTTAAGTGTATGCAAGTACAGTGGAAAGTATGATAAAAATAAATCGAAAATTGAAGCTTTGTTTTATACCCACTGAGAAGTAACAAATTGAATGCATTCCGTGGGACCCACTAGAAACCGTCAGAACACTGGATACATGTTAGAACATGGACACATGTGCAACTATTAGAACACGGACCCATGTGTAAGAATTTCATGTGTAAAACAGATCTTTTATTTGGGAGTCCTTAGCAATGAATGGAGCTATGGGAAGCTAAAAGCATTCCTATGTGCAGTAATATATCAATGATAGGTACGTCTGCCAAAGCACTGTAGTGCTACTTTCAAAATTCAGAGCTCTGTCCCTGATCAACAGAGTAAACTGAAAGATCAGGTTAATCTAGGATAAACTCATCTCTAGAGTTCAGAGACAACTGGTCTCTTTATGGGTTTCGATTGGAGGTCCCTTTGAAGGATTGTTCTCAAATTCATTAAAGAAATTTTTCTGACTTCACAGACTTGGGCATTAAAAAGATCACCTGAACTCTTCATAGCCCTGCAAAATGACTGCTCACCTTTCAAGCTCTGCAAATTGGGATTAAGCCTTTTACCCCAAAGGTGACTTCAAGCCACTGGTCACTGAGTCCGGGCAATCACCCGGTAGATCAATGATATCAAATGTATTGCTATAATGTGTCCCTTTCAAAATGCACATCCTTTCATGGGTTGGTTTTGTTTTAATTTTTGCTTTAGATGTAGTAGTACTGTTTGATATTCATGCCCTCCCTCGGTAAAAAAACTTCAGGAAACATACCATGTTTTAAAAACCCAAGTTTAATTTTCAACTACCTTGAAAGATACGTGGAATTATTAGATGCGTGAACTCCGTACTCAAAGGCTGGAGAGGCTGAGGCATCTCATCAGACCCTGCTTGGCCCTTTGGAGGAGGATTTACTTGCTTTTCACAATGACTCTGCACATTCCAAAGAGGGCTCGGCTTAAACACATACCCCAGCCTTCAGCGTTCACCCTCTAACCCCACCGTCTGCTTCCTGTGCACCCCGTAATCTAAAACATCTCCTCTTCACAGGTATATGGTCTTGGATTTGTCACGGTGAACGCGAGACTTTACAAGACCAATAAAAGGACAGCTGCAGAATGGGGACGAGGTGGCTTTTACCGGCTCTGAAACACCACTGCCTTTAACTCCCAGGGATCAGCAACTTGAAAGCACTCTGATTCACTTAGCTCTGTGTTTGTCATAAAGTTAAGGCTAATCAGATTCCCCCAACTCGCAGCCCTACCTTAAATCCCCAAGCTTCTCCTATGCAAACTTAACTGATGGGAGATGTGATTATGCCTTCTCAGGTCGTAAATTCTAGATATTTATAACATAACTGTTGTCATTTAGGTCAATTAAGATGCTTTTACTGGCTCAGAACAACTACCTATGGGTCTTGTCCAATACTCTGACAGTGGTTTATGACCCTTAGGGTGATTTTATCTTATAGGGATATGAAAGATAGCTGCGCATTTCCCCATATTATGATCAACTTCTCCCATCCCCAGTCCATCCCTGGAAGCTCACACCCCTTCCTCATCCATATAAAACACTGTTTGACTCTAAAATTTCCCTTAGAGTTGGTTTCTTTGATCACCTTTTCTCCTCCAGAGACCTGAGAGGGGAGATAACACCTCCTGAGACACTCCATGATAACATTCCCAAGTGGGGGGCTGGCCAAACCCCCCGCTGGGAAACGCCAGACTTTCCCACACATATGTCCCCACAGACAAGCAGGCGTTACTTTTCACCTGGGGCAATCTGCTCCCTCACGAGAGCAGAAGAGGTTGACAGCGAAGAAAGAATGGAATCTATTTGGGGATTTCAAGCAGACAGGTTGCAGCTTCTTTTTCCTTGAGGAATATCACTTATTTACCACCATCTTCCTCAAGCTGTTTCTTCTTCCAACAAGGCCCCTGACACCCACTATATTCCAGGCGCTGTGCTGAGTGGGGATGCAGAGATCAAGGAATTCCCTGGCGGACTGTAGACACGGAGACACATGAATGATTAAAATGCGAAGTGTTAATAGGCAACAAGAGAGCCCTGCACAGCAAATTCGGAAAGCACTGAGAAGTGGCATTTCTACGTGTGGATGGGAGGGAGGTGGTCAGGGAAGGGTCCTTGGAAAAAGAATTCCTAGTCTGAGGCTTGGAAAATGCAGGGGACAGCTGGGTCAACCAAGGGAGAAGAGCGCAGCCAGCCAAGAGAGTGAGAGCAGAGACATGGGTCGGAGGAGGGCGTGGGGTCTATGAGAAGGCCAGCAGGTCAGTGTCCCTGAGCTCTGCACCCCGGAGGGCCGTGGTGAGCGCTGAGGCTGGAAAGGAAAGCAAGGAAGATCTGGGAGGGCTTGTTCAAAGGAGACCTGGTCTAACGGCACCTTTCACCAAACCAACTGCATGTAGTTGAGTAGACACTCTTTTCCCCTCACCCAAATCTGTTTGCTCCCTGCCTCCATTAACAGCTAGCATCGTAAAGTCGCCCTGTCCAACTTGACAAACATTGCTCTTTGAACCTCCAGTCACACCTCCGTTGGTAGAGGACACTTTGCTTTTGCTTACCAAACCGACACTGTTTTCTGAAGCCAGGTAAAACACCCCAGATCCTACCCGGCAAACATATACTATGCTGACCCCATACAAGGCACTGTCCTGGGAAATGTGGCAGAGGAGGCGTGACCTCTGCATGCAGTGTGACTTTGAGGTACACAGTGACACACCCTGGGTCTTAAAATTTAAAGGTCTTTCATCAATTGCATTTTTTCCTTGCATTTCTAATGATGCTGATTTGGTCAAAATCACACCCAAAGCACGTCTACCAGGCGAAAGGAGGGTACCAGTGTGAAAAGTACGCTCCGGCCATAGCATGTGAAAGCCTGCGGTTGGGAGAGTGCAAGCGACCCGCGATTTCCCGAAACCAGCTGCTTCAACGCCCTGCAGGGACCCGGGTCGGAAAGCGACCGCGCCACGGACCCAGGCAGCCCCAGTCTCTCAAAACGAGCGAACCGTACTTCGTTGTCAGACTAGGAGTGTTTGCCGCTGTTGAGTATTTTAAAGGCTTGACTTTGCTTGTTTCTGCCTAGTCTACCTGGTTCCAGAAAGGATTAAAGCACCTAATACCGAACAGAAGAGGCTCTTATTCCTGGAGAAGGGAGGAGTGAGGGCTGAGTCACACCCGCCAGGCACAGGTCGAGTTGGTTCCAAGTACGCCTTGGATAGTGCTGATGAAACTCGTGAAGCTTTTCTAAAATAGAATCTTCTGACTTAAAACATAATTGTCTAGCTGCTGAGTGACAGGGGAGGGGCTGGGAACCCATTGCTAGAGGAAGTCTGGGCACCATGAGCTTTATCAGTTGCATAAAAATCTCAGACGAAGAACTCGCGCTCGCCCCCTTGTTCTCCGTGCCCAGACGTGGGCTGACTGGCATCTGACCCACAGGCCAGTGTCAGGCAACACAGTGCGGTGTGGAGGCCCCGGCTTCACCGCCTGGTTGGCATTTGGGTTTCAGCACTTGGGCAAGTCGCCTGATGTCTCAGCTCCTCAGTTTCTCCGTCTGAACTGCAACCAACAGCTGTCCTCACCGCGGGGCATCGTTGTGAAGAGTACAAGCGTTAATGCGTGTAAACGGGGCCTGGTGCATACGAAGTGCTCAATTAACGATTAATGATTAATTTCTCGTGCTCTGTGAAGTACAGACAGAACAACAGAAATAAAAACCATTGCTTTGTCGTAAGGAACTTAGAGTCTAGCTGGAAACAGAATGGCCATAAAGGAAACCATTGTGATCAAGAAAAGGAAATTCTGGGGTAAATTAGGTTAGGACGTTAAGAGCCTCAGGAGGTCAGGAGAGAGGGAGATAATGACATTTTCAAACTTTTACAAGAGGCTGGATCCAATAGGTAGGATTTAGACAGAAAATAGGGCATTTCAGATAATGGCAAACAATAGTCACGAAGACATGGAAAGAAGAATAAACATTATATATTTTTAGAAGAGGAAAAAATATCTCATTATCTGGGAATGGTGGAAAATTCATAAAAACGGCCCAGGGGACCCATTAGGGAGGAATAAGAGGACAGGGCAGAGGCAGTGAACCTAATGTGGTTGAAAATAGGCGATCTGTGGTCGGGGGCGGGTGCAGGGGAAGGGGTGTTTCAGGACGGTGCGCCTGGCTGAGGCACGCAGGTAGGTGAGCTGGGAAAGTTCTGAGTCAGGGAAACCACCACGAGGCCACTGGAGGGGACAGGTGCTGTGGCCGGCACCAGACAGTGTGGAGAGGACAGGCAGGAAGTGGAGGATGGGAGAGAACCCGCGGCCTCGGTCAGCGATTGGACATCCAGCCCAAGGTATCAGCGCACAGGCGGGCCGGAGCCCAGGGCACCGCTCAGTGTCAGCTCAGCTTCCTCCTTGACAACATGGGAGCAAGAGGGCTTACTTCACACCGATGACTCCTGGCTCTCCCCACGTGGCCAACACACGGTAACCGTTTCTTTGGTGTTGGGATAAAGAAGACAAAAGAAAAAACGAGAAGCAAGAAAACAGAGGTTCTTCTATACCTGGTCCCTAAGTCGCTGGTGGAGACCCAGCCAGGCCCAGCCTCTTCCCGAGACCTCATTCATTAACACAGTCAACGCCTCCGAGACAAGCAGAGGCTCAGTCCCTATGAATGGAGGCTCACGTACTGCAGTCCCTCCGTCACATACCAAACTCACTCTCACACCCATCTCCACATGGAAACCACGTCTTTCCCCAAACATCGCACCAAAGGAACATGGCAACTTTGCTTCATTGAGAAGAAATAGCTCGAGATGAAAAAAAAGGTAAGTACTTTGCACTTTATTTCAGAAGAAGAGGGAGTAACAACGATGACACATTGTACCAGTGATTACCTGCCCATTTTAAGCCCTGTCAGCAACACAAAACCTTAACCGAAGCTAAATCCTGGGCGCATTATCCCTCTAAGCCCCAGTGCTAACTCAGGGGACGGAGAGGCATGTCTGTGTTTCTCCAGGAGTTCGTGGTGGGTTCAGGAAACTGCTAAAGAAGTGCCCTATTATCTCAGGTCGGTGTGTTCTGAAGAATCCACACTGAATGTTCTTTTGTTTTAGTTCCTGAAAAATGTTTCTCACCTGCTGAAGTTTCCCGAAGTCCATCTTGCACAATGCACATTGTAGAGGTGGGTTGTTTTGACCTCATCAGTCTGGAATGAGACGCTCAGGAAGTGTCCTTGATGGCCCTGAGTGTCCCAGCCTGCGCTTCCCTGTTAAGCTGAGAGGTATTTGAAAACAAAGTTTTGAGACCTGCTGCTGATTAGTGCTGATAATCAGCCCTGGTGGTCATCGATGTAAGGACTTCTGACCCTTCGAGGAACCAGCAGGAGAGAATTGATGGCGTAGCGTCCGTAACTAAATCTGCTAAGGCATATTCCCTGAGGAAGGGCCCCTCCGGTCCACAGACTCTCCAGAACTATGGCATGCCTGAGCAATTATTTTTTCCATCCTTTATACATGCAACTGACTAATATTATGACTAAATGAGCTTTTACAAGCCAGCCCTGCTTCCTTAATGAATATAGCCCAAGCCAGTGATTGCTTTGATTGCAGAAGGAAATAAATGGCTTCTCAAGGGCTTCTGGGTAAGGTGGCCTTGGAAAGGGAACCTCCCAGATGCATGGTACAGAAGAATTGCCACTGCTCACCAAAGACATAAAACCCGGAGAGAATTACCTTTAGCTGCCCCAGAAGCTCCTCACGTGTCCCCCATGCACGAGAGCACACGTCGCAGGGTCTCTTGGACCCGAGGTTCTGTTCAACACGTAAGACCTATGTGCCCTTGAGCAAGTAACAACATCTCTGAGTTTCAGTTCCTAGTCTTTAAAATGGAACCGATGTCCACCTGCCTCACAGAACATCATGCAGGTCAAGCGGACTGATGCCCATGAAGCGTTTCGATTGTGCCTGACATGGGAGACTCATTCTCGAATATCAGCGATACTGTGAATGTAGAATCCCGACGGCACAGCCTACCCACCGCACGGGATTGCTCAGGCCTAGCAGTCAATTACTTTCCGCGGAGAAATCCCCCCCGAGCGAGACAGGAACAAGTCAAAATTCAGCTTCAGCTCCATAATCAAGTTGGGTCGACTGATTCTCTAGAAATGTCTCTTTTCCCCGGGTCTATTTAACAGTCATTTTTGGCACAGCGAATCAGATTGGTCACGTGGGCGACCCAGGATTGTCCCTTCAATACCTGGGAACTGTAAGTGTGCGGACAAGAGCAGAGGGAGGACAATTGACCTACAGTCTTAGAGCCATGGGACCAGGAGCTGCCTGGGCCCTGGAAAACCTTCCCGTTTAACTGGTTCACAGTATAGACATCAAGAGAGAATGTGTCTTGCCTTGGAACACAGGTCAAGAAAGGGACAGAGGAAACACTAAAATCCTCAATCCAGGCCTTTCTAGCCTCTGCCTTTAATGAAGAGATGAGCTGTTCCATGGAGGGTTAATAGGGATTGACTATAAAATCATCCTGAGTTGGGACCATTTTTCTGGTGGGGAGGAAGGTGCTGGGGTCATATTTTAGCTACTGATTCAGTTCTTTCAATGGTTACTAATATATTCATGCTTGCTTTCTATTTTGTTCTGGGTCCATTTTAGAAATGTTTATCTTTTCTCACTATATCTGGTTTTTAGACTGTATTGGCACAGAGTTATTCATAACACCTTTTATAATAAAAACGCCTATATTATATCTGTAGTTATGTCCCTAGTTTTCTTCCTAATGAAGCATTTTGTAGCTTCTCTCCTTTCTCTGTTTTATGTATCACCTAGACGAAGGTTAGACTGTGGAAGAGACATCCAACAGAACGTTCTGCGCAGTGGAAATCTCCCCTGACCTGCTCCGTGCGACGTGGCCCGGCCATCCGCTCGGGTGTTCCTGAACCCCTCAAACATGAGCAATGTGACTGAGGAACTACATTTAAAAAGTAATTTTAATTCATGTAATAATCTTAAATAGTTACATGTGGTTACCACGTTGGATCTTTTCAAAGATTCGGCTTCTTTTTCAGTTTTGGTGGATAATTTCTGGTTATCATTGTTGTTTTCAATTTTATTTATTTATGCCTTTGACTTTTACCAAAAAAAAATGTCCTTCCTTTTACTTTGTTTACTCTGTTTTTATGAAGTCCAATCACTAGTCAAGAAACGGACGTGTGCAGGGCTCTTTCGAGGCCTGAATCGCTATTCCTCGGAGTCCGGTCCCACGGGCTTAGCAGGAAAGGTCCGCGAAAAGGTGACCACAGAGAGGAGATGAAAGCTAAAGGCCTCCCAGATGAAAGCCCAGCCAGAAACCTGGCTGTTAAGAATATTTTCTCTCCTCCAAAAAATGAATTCGTTGAATCCAATGTGACACTAAAAGGAAAATCGGAATGCCCGAGGAGCAGGCTGTGGACTTGAACCCCCACGTAACTGGATTCCTCCCTGGGACCCCAGGCTCCGACACACGATACTCGGTGCAGAGGGTCCTGCCAGCCCCGCTGAAATCTGGACACCGTGGGCCTTTTTATACGGGGAATTTTTTAATATAAATGGAGCTGAGAACCAGGAATTCAGCTACCCAGGGATTTGGGCCATTTGGGACACAGACATGGGGATAGAGCAACAGGAAAAAGAAGCGGAGGAACTATTGTACAGGGACAAAAAGGAATCTCCTGCCTGGAGGGAGTTGTCTCCAGGCTTGAAGATGAGAACCACCCTCCATAAAGCAAGAATTCATTACACTTCCAGTCCCCCCGGCCTTACTAGAGTGTGAGCCAACATGCAATATATATTGTGGGGCTCGGTATCAGAAGGGATGCCAGGGCAGTGGGGTGACAGGGAGGCCGCAGCTCCCAGAGCCCATCAGAAGCCACTGAGCAATGAACTCTGGAAGGCGTGGGCTGCTTCTGCTTTGATGCCTGGGGGTGGGAGGAAGGGGAGAGGCTTACTCCAAAGGGATTCTAAAATGCCAGAGACAAGGGGACGGACCTGAAGCACAATGAATCCTGTGGCGACTTGGACAGCACTTCAAGTCAAGTTAGTCCGCGATTTTGAGTTTCCTGGTGATTTTGCTACAGTAATTCAAGGCTGCTTAGACCATTCCTTGCCTCTTGCTACTTTTGGATTGTACTCTAAATGGTCAAAGAATCCTAAAAACTTTCATTATGTGGTCATACCCACAAAGCTACAGACTCAGGTATCATGACAACTTTTCTCATGAAACAACCAATGACAGTTCCAGGCACTCTGCTGGGGGCTGGGCTCACAAAGGTAAACCTTATAGATAAGGGTACTTCTCACGAATGAATGTCTACTGAAGATAGGCAAACACGTTCACAAATAAATAACATAATTCACGTGGTGACAAGTGCTATCAGGAGTACAAAACAGAGGGATGAGCTAGGGAGGGCCTGGAGGGCGGGAGGAACTCCAGATGGTGTGGTCAGATAGGGACACTTCAACAGTAACAGGTAAGCTGAGACAACGCGATGAGAAGGGGAGGGGAATGGGTTCCAGGCACTGGGGACAGCAGGCTCAGAGGTCCTGGGGTGAATAAACTTGGGATATCGGGGAACAGAAAGAGAGCCAGGTTTCCAGGAATGCAGTGAACCAGGGCTCGGGGAAAGGACAGAAAGAAGGAAAGGGGTACAAGGGCCAGAGCAGAGGGCCTCTCAAGGGTCGGGTTAGAGCTATGGATTAACCAGGGTTCATGAAATATTTAGGGCCACTCTCCTAACGCATATTGTCAGCCAAGACAGTTTTTATCCTTCCTTGCTGACTCAAAGCATAGTAGACCTTGATCTGGGCAAGTTTTCCTCAAAGAAAGGGCAGATCACATTGGTGCTTTTCACTCAATTAGTTGGGCAAGAAACCAAGTTCTTCCAAGAACTCCCCATGTGTCTCTGACCATCAAAGACACTACTATCGGGGCTTCACAGAGCGCAGGGGCCTCCCTGGTGGGCTCACGGTCAACTTGGGGAGGCCCAAACCCTTGGCAATCATCCTGCTTCCGCCTCTGGGTTTTACACAAAGATTTTTTTTTCCCCTCTGCCACAGGGAAAAGTACATAAAAATAGGTGTGCCACTTGAAAAGTAAACACAGAGTAAGCATCCAGGGCAGCTGGGCTGTGATCTAGATAACACTGGAGAATCTAAGAGTGGGAAGTCACGTACCATAAAAATAAGAAAGCAAGAAAGAATCGTGGCAGTAATGATCGGTTTGGAAAAAAAAAAAAGAGAGAGAGAGAGAGAGAGATGGAAAGAATTTGGAAGGTAACAGCTTCCAGATGGTCCTGGTGGTGAAGATAGCTATATATAGAGAAAGAGGGGCTAATTAGTTCCTGGGCCGGGGCCCCAGTCTCCGTTAAGTGAGTGATTGTCTCGTGGTGGTTTAGTTCAATACTAGGGGACACACACCACATCGCGAGTAAATTAAGTATTTGGGTTTTTGTTTTTTTTTTTTCTTTTTTCCCAAGCAATGGGAATTGCCCAACCTTAATACAATTAATTAAGACTCAATGAATGTTTAATTTAGTTCTGGTGCTTGTACCAGGGACACAATGAGCTCTTTGTTTTTGGTCAAGGCTCCTAAATATTGGGAAAGGGAGACAGGCAGAAAGAGAGCAAGGGTTGTCAACAGCTTTTCCCCAAATGCTCAGATGCACAAGTTGGTTTCCAAACGTAACAGCCAATTCAACGGAACTCAAGAGATCACCCTAGAAAGAGGCTGTGGACCTTCCAGGAGAAAAGGAAAAAGTGCCTCACGCCTCTGGGTTGGCACCAAGTTACAAGCAGGTCTTTCAAACGCCCTCTCCAAAACTCTGGCCCTGCCAACTAAATGGACCATCTTTACAAGGCATGCTCCACTACACTCTCGCTCAGTTTCTTCCCGCTCTGGACTCAGGAGCTCTTGGCAGTGAAAAGAGAGTTTGAGAAAATGTAGGCGGTAGGAAGAGTAGTTGGAACGCTCCTTGCAGAACACTGAGACCAAATGGACCGCTTCGGGCCACCAACGGTCAACTGACAGGCAGCTGGACAACCGTGTGGGGATTTTTATCACTCCTGAATCCACACTATTGGCTCCTGAGAGAATTCCACAAAGAACAACAATAACAATGCTAAGAAGTGCTTCTGTTGACTGTGCTCCACTGTGCGTCAGCCCTGTGTGCGGTGTTCCATGGGGATTATCTCACTTAACTTTCGCAACAACGTTTAGCAGTCAGAGTTCTTATCATCCCCTATGGAACACATGTGGAAGCTGAAGCATTGAGATGTTAAGTCCTTTGCCCAAGATCTCGTAGTTAGCAAAGGGAGGAACTGGGATTGCAACCAAGGATGCCTGATCCTGGAGCCTGCACTAACTCTTGCTCATGCCTGATCCTGTGCTAAGTTACTCGCTAAGTGAACTCCCACTGGGTGAACGAACTAGAGGGATTGCCAAACAGCTGCCTCTCTCCATGCACACCAGCAGACGAAGGCTCGATATTTCAGCCAGAAAGCAAACGTGTGCTGTGTGCCCACTGACGTACCAACTTGCAGAGCTGGCAAACGGTGAGAACTACTGATGGATTCAAAGAACAATGGCTTCCCATCTTGGTCAAGCTGGACCAGAAAATTAACTGGTTAGAGATGAGAAGCATGTGAGGCTGTCATTTTTCTTTTTTCCCCCTGGAATCTGGTCCTGTTCACTCTGAATCCACTGCTGGAGGGCTGTCAGGCGCTGGGAGAAAGGGTGAGATGGAGGTAAGGAGGCAAAGATTATTGTCCCAAGCTCCCACCTCTTCTTTCTCTTAAGTTTGGATTCAGTGGAAGCCCAAGGGTGACCCAAAGACATCTGGTTTGGCCATGTGTTAATTATCTCACACCTTCACTCCATCCTATAGGACCTTTGGTAGCCTGGGGTGAGTGCAGCCAACCTAGGACTTTCAGACTACTCAGAAGATGTAAGTCATCTCAACTGTCATTACATTATACAATTGAGAGCTGGTAGGACTCTTGGGGATAATTTAGACAATATTTTCTTCCTTCTAATAACCACCAACCTATAGCCAAGATCCGCAATACCATTCTGTGGAAGAAAGGAACAGAAGAAAGGAAGTTGGTTAGCTAGCTACGTTTCTAAAAGGTTACATGATTTATGAAGGGTCACCAGATTAGCAGCAAAACCAGGACAAGAACGTAAGTATCCAGATTCCTAGTATGTGGTCTTCCCATCATCCTGAAAATCTACAAGTTGGCCATATGTCCATCTATCCATCCATTAAGAGAATCCTTATTGCCTACTCTTTGCTAGGCATTGGGAAGTGCAAAGATGAGAAACTCCCTTCTTTTGTGGCTCTAAGAAAAGTAACTAATTCTTGTACTGTGCCTGGCCTAGAGAAGCCTTCAGTGAATGTTTGCTACAGAGAAGGTATTCTGTAATATTGGTTGAATGAATGGATGGATGGATGAATCAATCAATCAATCAATCAATGAACAAACAGAAGTGAGTCCAGCATCATCCGCACCATGGGCTTTAAGCACACTAGGCAATAGGGTCTGTGGAGGAATTATTCCCTGACAGGACCATTTCTAGGGTTCTTGTGTTAGTTCAGGAGCAAAGATCTCAGGGCTCTGGAATCAGACTTAGATTAGATTCCTTGTCTGCCATTTACACATCCTACACCCTTGGACAGACCAGTACTTTGTCCTCTCTGACTCTGTTCTGTAAGAGGGCAAAATAATAGAAACTCCCTTGTTAAGCTGCTGGGAAGATCAGAATTTGGTAAAGTAAAATGCTCAAGAAATACAAGCAATTCCTACCAGGAGTTCCCATCAGTCTTAACTAAAAGCTTCTCTATTCTATCCATCCATTCATCCATTAATTTATCTATCAGCACTTCCTATTTACCAGGCATTATCTTAACACTCTAGAAATATAAACACACTCAATCCTCATAACAACCCTATGAGTCAGGTACTATTATCTCTCATTTTACAGACAAGGAAAACAAAAAGCCAAGAGGATAAATGAGTTGGCAAAGTCACATAGATAGAAAGTGGCCGAGAGTCCCAGGGGAGCAAGCAGCCTGGCCCCAGCGTCCATGTACTCGGCCACTGCGATATGCCACTTGCCAACAGTGGGAAGAGGCTCACTTCCTGTCCCCTGAAAACATAAAGGGTCTTTTCACCACAATACCCACATGATTCAAAACTCAGGGACAACAAGCTTCAGGAGATTAGTACCTTATACTTTAAAGTTTAAAAAATTGTGATCATCGCCCTGGTCAGTTTGGCTCAGCGATAAGAGCATCGGCCCTCGGACCAATGAGTCTTGCGTTTGAGTCCGGTCAAGGGCACGTACCTCGGTTGCAATTCATCCCCGGCCCTGGTCGGGGTCGTGAGGGAGGCAACCAGTCGATGTGTCCCTCTCACGTCAATGCTTCTCTCTCTCTCCCTCTCTCCCTCCCTCCTACCCTATCTGAAGATAAATAGAAAAATATCCTCAAGTGAGGATTAAAATAATAAATAAATAAAATAAAAAACTGTGATCATAAAAATGGTCACAGCGGAGGAGTGACAGGTCCACTGCCCCAGGACACGCGATGAGATGCACACCACGTCAGCGGGCAGCACCACCAGCCCGTGGCCACGTGGCTCCCACCACGGGGTAGCTGTGCTGGTCTGGCACCTCGACCGGTGCCAGGGAGAGCACAGGGTGCCAGACCTCTCTGGGAGCACTCCTCACCTGGGAAACTCAGTCACTGCCTCATGACATCTTCTGAATTCTTTCCTATACACTCTGAGTGTTCATCATCATGATCACACTTGTAGTCATAATAAAAAACAACGGTCTTTAAATGTTAGCACGATAAGCCAGGAATCTCCCGTTATCTCATTTAACCTGTGACGAGCCCACGAGTCAGGTGTTGCTGTCCGATGTTAAAATGCTATCCAGAGTTCCCTCTACTTCTCGATCTGTCCATCGGCCCAGCGCAGGGACACAGCAGGACTGCACCAGGCGCTGGGCTATGCAGACAAGCCAAACCAACCTCCTGCTTTCGTGGGGGTTCATCAACTAAATTCCACAAACAGTGGTAACGTGACCAAGGCGATGAGGAGCAGGAAGGAGAGGCTAACGGTTGTGAGAGCACAGAGTATGTATGGAGACCAGCCTGGCTTGGCCCTGGGAGAACTTCCCTGGGGGAAGCAGAGGGAGGCATGGGTTGGAATGAACTGTGCCAAGGAGGAGGAGGTGCAGGTGTCACTGCGTGGAATGACCCAGGGAACAGGAAGAGCGTGGGCACAGGCACGGCTTGATGGTGAGAAGAACCATGAGCCCTCCCAGGGCGAGGCCCTGTCCTGCGGGGAGCAATGCACACAGCCCGGCCGCACCCTCCCCTGCCCCGCTCTGCCTGCCCTGTGCACAGCACACAGCCCCGTAACCCTCCACGACAATATTGTTAGAAATGACACAATGGCCAAAAAGGATCAGGAACACATTAACTTTTAAAAATTATTCTATATTTTATCAGCCATACCGAATCTACATATTTGAAAATTAGTCAACTATATTATATTATTTACTGATCAATCCAGTGGGCAAGGGGCATATTTGGGGATTTTATAAAATAAGTCCATTCCCTTGTCCACAGGCTCTGAAAATGCAGAGACCGTTGGCGGGCATGTGTGTCTCCCTCTGCTGGGCTGTGAGCTCCTGAGGGGCTGCTCCTTACTTCAGTGCTGTGCGTATAATAGGTGTTTAATTTAACATGTGTTGATGGAGCAGATACACACATGGACACTCAGGGACCTTTCATTCATTCAACACATATTTCTTGAGTGCCTACTGTGTGCCAAGCACTGGTCTGGGACCTGGGGCTGCAGCAGTGAGGGGAAAAGGGCCCTTCTGGAGCTTACATTCTACTGAGTCCACAAAGAACTCACACATTTCTCCTTTGACCCTTCATGCAAAAGCAAAACTAAACCTTCAACGATTTTGTCCTTAATAATTTTTAATTAAAATAAAGATGATTCAGATGCACACCTCTCCAGTCTTCTTTCCTTTCTGGCTGCAGGCCTCACCACGAAACAGACCAGGGCAGATACCTGGAGTCAAGGGTCTCAGATGGCAAAGGCCACGTGCCCTGCCCGCCTCCCCCATGGCCTGTTCGAGGCTCCATTTGTGTTCCCAGACCGGGGACCCGTCGCTCCAAAGGAGCCCCTTCAGATGTGGTGAGTTTGTCAGCACTTATCAAATGCAACGGAGATCCGTGCATCAGGCCAGCTTAGCACGAAAGGCTCCCAGGTACACCGTTTTTACAGGGGATCTGAGCGGTGGTTAGGAACTCAGGTCATGGAATGCTCCAGACACGAAGACGGTTTATACGAATCTGCTCCTGCCACAAGTAACAGGCAAAAGTTGAGGTAATTTATTTTCTGTAAATATTACGTTTTATGTTTCCATGCCTTCTCCCAGGATATCCAAGCCACAGACGGCCTTGCAGCTACTTGGGATGTATGTACACCATGCATCCATGTTCTAACTATTTATTGGGACCAGCTTGCTCCATTTCTACAATCCTGTCTGAATTCTACCTATTAAATATTGTCAGTCCCGGCTGTAACATAATCCTGGCTGAGATTCACAGGCAAGATATAATCTTGACAAGCCATTTGGAATCTCTTCTTTAAAAAAAAAAAAAAAAAGTAAAAGCCAGCATTCTTCCAGAGGAATGAATCAGTCTGATAAAAATGTCTACAGGGGAAGCCTAATCAGTTCACATGAGAACTTGTCAGTGGAACCTCTACTTGGACTGTAAGATTAAACCATCTTCATAAATTGTCATTAGCAGGAAGCGTGGTCCATTCCGCTAAGATGCTCTTCTCTTGTTTCCAGTTAGAAACCCCGGTCTGCGTTTCTCGGACGGGGATGCTGGCGAGAGCCACGTCCAGAACGGCTCTGCCCACTACTCGTGGGCACGCGGGTGCAGCCCTCCTCTCTCCCACAGCAGTCTGGGAAGTTCTGAAAACGAAAACTCGCCTCCCTTTATTGTTTCTTTTTTTTTTTAAAACATCCTTTTTTTGACCTCTTATCCAGATAATCACCCGCTGATTATTTTCAAGGTATGCTAATATTTAGACAAATCCTCCAAGATCTCTTTCAGGTTGGAACAGGAAATGCTTTATGTCATTTTAATGTTTATCAACATTAGTGGTGAAATCATGTCATTACAAGGGAAAACATTTTCAGATGATTTTTTGATACCGTCTAAAGCAATGAGTATGTGAGTTCAGGACAACACACAATGAAGAACCATCTCAACTGAGGCTATGCCACGTAAGTACTGACTCCGTTCACCCACCTCGTTACATGGTAAGAGTTTCCATCAGAGATTTGTAAAATAAATTGTTTTCAACATGTTTGTCTTTCTTCCCTCTTCACAGTAATCCATACTAACAGGGGAGAATAAGAACCAATATGATTCTAGTCCTGGTTCTGCCACTTGCTGGCTGAATGACCTTGGGAAAGTCACTCAGCCTCCCCCAGCCTCCACTCCACCATCTGCAAAATGGGGTGATAACATCATTGACTCACACGGCTGTGACAAGGACTGGGCACAGCACTGGGGACACTTTGTGGGCCTAGCACAATGCATAGAGCACCTTAGGTGAATAGTTATTTGTTCAATGAATGGATCGATGAATGAATCTATTCCTACCAAAACTATTGTGTTCTAGATCAGGGGTTGGCAAACTTTTCCTGCAAAGGGCCAGAGAATAAACATTTTAGGCTTTGCAGACCATATGGTCCCTATCACAGTTACCCAGCTCTGGGGTGCAGCAGGAAACCAGCCACAGACAATAAACAAAGGGGCGTGGCTGTGTGCCAGTGGAACGAGCTTTGCAGAGGCAGGCAGGGCACTGGGTTTGGCCTGCGTGCCACAGTTTGCAGACCCACGTTCCACAGGCCGAGCCTGCTGATGACAAACTAGACTAACTCTCAGAATGAGGGCCCAGCGTTAGATCGAGCCAGTCTCAGGGAAAGTAGGCGCAATGAGAAGTCAGTCCCTGCAGCTTCACTGCAACCGTTTGCTGGGTCCTGTCACATTCTCCCTCCCCATGGGCAGGACGCTTCACGGTCCCACTGGTATGCTAGGGTCCTTTCAGGCACCTGGGGACTCACTGTCCTGTAACCCAACCTGTTTCACCCAATTCCTTTTTGGGACCTGGCCTGGGGCGAAGCCCTGGCAGGTCAAAGGCCCTCTTGGAATGCACCCCTTCTTTTCCTACTTAAACCAATGACGACCCTCTTTTGTCAAACATCCTCAGAGCTGGAGATGGGAGCCTTCTTGGCCACACCCAGGCAATGGAAAGGATAGGTCACAGATGCTAGATGAAAAAGGATGGCCGGATCATTGTTAAAGTAACCTTTCTACGTGCTGAGCGCCTGCTGTGTTCCGGTCACTGCTGAGAGTCTCCCACTACCCACCCACGGACCCCTGGGTACGGAGGGCGAAAGAGGAGCTCAGAAGCCCTGGCCAGTGTGGTTCAGTGGTTAGAGCGTCAGCCCGCGGACCAGAGAGACCCAGGTTCGGTTCCCGCTAAGGGTACGTACCTCGGTTGCAGTTTGTCCCCGGCCGGGGTTGGGGTCGTGTGGGTGGCGACCAGTCGATGTGTCTCTCTCATGTCGATGTTTCTCTCTCTCTTCCTCCCTCTCTCCCTCCCACTCTATCTGAAGATAAATGCAAAAAAAAACCAAAAACAAAAACAAAAGAAGAGCTCAGAAAGCAAGGGGGAGGTGCCCAAAGACACAGGCTAGGAGCAGGGACTGGCACCATGCTCTGACCCAGGACTGACCACTCAGAACCCACGCTATGACACACTCTCTGCTCACGGGTTCAGCGGCAGCTCTAATCCACCAAGTTCTCCCTGCAGCCAGGCTCTCAGAGTTAGCACAATTTGCAAGCATTGACTTGCTGATACGTTCACCTGTTTTTGCCATTTCTCTCACTAGACTATAAATTCAAAAGAAACTGATCTGTGTACCCAGCGCAGTCCCAGGTACACTGTTTATTACATATTTTTAGAATTAGTGAAGACAGAAGAACAATGACAATATTAGATAGTAGTTGCTACTATTAGAATTTCATGGACGGGATCTCAGGGCCAGGCACGGGGCTAGGCATTTGACATACATGATCTCAACAACCCCTCCGACTCCACAAGTTATTTTCCCCATTTTATCGATGATAAGACTAAGGTTCTGAAAGGTTAACCCTTCCGGCTCAAGGTCATACGCTAACAAATGGCAGAAGCAATAACTGAACCCAGTTCTGTGAGGCTCTTAACCCAGATTCCTCCTATTCCATTCATTTCCCCCACACAATGATCGCCCTTGTCCCAGCCCAGACAGGGAGCCGTTGGCCCAGGGCCCTGCTCCTTTCCCAACAAAAAGTCATCTTTTCCCTTTCTCCCTGACCATGTTTGTTCCTAGTGTCTGGAATCGCCCTCACCTATAAAACCAGGATAATTTTCCATTGTCAACACACATCCCAACGTCTTCCATGGGGTTTTTGTGAGAAGTAACTCCATCTGCAGCTATTAATTAAGTTGTTAAAAGTACAAGTAGCTTTTTCTCCATTTTTACATGGCTTCCCAAATGGCTAATGCTGGTTTCTTTCTTGGTACAAACACAAGGAGCTCATAACTTTTCAATGGATTATGAAAGTTATTCCCCCAGGGGCTCAGCAGGGCAGTCATCACTGGGCATAACTTTGACCTGACGTCAGTGAATTCAGTCCTTCCCGTGCTAATGGTGGTTCTTAATAATATTATTGGAATTATTATTACCTTCAATTAAAAGGTTGGCCATGAATGACTTACTACTTCAGAGAGATTCCCCAAAGAATCGCGTTAGAGTTTGCTGTCTTTCTGCCAAAGGGCTTCATACGAATGGGCACCAGAGTCCTAGCCCATCCCCCCAGTAAATACATTAATTAATAAATACACAGCATTCAAATATTTTATGATTTTGGCCGGTTACCAGGTTTTAAATTGACTTCCTTAAAGGTGGATAGGGCTGGCTAATCACTACCACTTTGTTTTGAAAACTAGAAGGAAATCAGGAAAACTTAAAAAATGTTTTTTCGTTTTTACTCACCCAACGACATTAGAGTGTATTAAGGGTGCAGCAGCAGCCAGCACAGAACGGTCCCCCTCTGCTCTTGCTGGAGCCAGAAAGCATAGGGGTTGGTTTCGAAGACAATGCGATGAGCTGTCCCTGGGGAAGGCACTAGCTCCTCCGTCTCCCTGGACACTCCCCGCGGCCTGGAGAAAGGCCTTCGCAGCCAGGTGAATTGTTCACTGGAGTCAGGACCAAGGAGCTTACCTGACTCTGCAAAGGCGCTTAGAGTTGGAGGTCGTTCTCCATGAAAAAACTGGAACATGGAGGTGAGGTCAAAGAGGGTTTTGGCCCTGGCCAGTTTGGCTCAGCAGTTAGAGCGTCGGCCTGCGGTCCAGAGAGACCCGGGTTTGGTTCCCGCTAAGGGCACGTACTTTGGTTGCAGTTTGTCCCCGGCCCTGGTTGGTCCTGCGGGTGGCAGCCACTCGATGTGTCACTTTCACATCGATGTTTCTCTCTCTCTCTCTCTTCCTCTCTCCCTCCCACTCTATCTGAACAAAAAATGAAAAAATGTCCTCGGGTGAGGATAAAAAAAAAAAAAAGAGGGTTTTGGCTGTGCACAGAGTCCGATGCCCCGACGGCATGGAAATATGTCACCCGGGTCTGGGAGACGGGGTCTAGGTGCCAGGACAGGAACATGCCCTGCATCCTCAGAAACAGGGTTCAGCACACCCCCAGCCCAAATGGACAGAGAAGAGAACGCTGAAGGATCTGGGATGAGGACTGGGGACCCAGGTGCGGAATTTCACTGGAAGAACCTCTGTGGCCAGGAAGGACGGAGAACCGTACCCAGGAGAGCAGAGGGGCTGGGGTGCCCACAGAGGGAGAGAAAGCACAGCTGGGGCCAGCGGAAGAAGATGCTGGGACGCAATGTCTGGTTTATACTAAGCACATAAACATTTGTTGGACTGGTGAACAAATGAATGAATGATTGGGAGAGAGAGACCTAACATCCTTTTGGCCCGAGAGTCCTGTCAACTGACATCAGCCTCAGCCAGGAAAGACGGTCCGGGTGCAGCACTCGGTCTAATTTCAACACATGCTCAAGAATGTGCTCCTTTGCTTTGAACCCAACCAAACCCAAGCCGATCGATTTGCATGAATTTATGGTACGCTTGTTCCTGTGGAGTGTGTGTGTGTTTAATCTTTGTTTCTAATAAAATTACTTACTTACCTCCCTGGGCTGCTTGTGAGTTTATCAAGGGCAGGAAGAGGTGCTCACACTGGGGTGCAGGCTGGGAGAGGAGAGGTGCATCGCTCTGAGGAGGAGGCGGACCCGCCGAGGGCGGAGCCCCAAGGACAGCTATGCGGAACCTGGAGGAAGCCCCTTCAGGAGGGCTGCCTGGGAAAGCCTGACAGTAAAAGATGCCACGGTTCACAGGGAAAATCCCCCGGCTGCACTTCACGTCCCCAGGAGAAGAAATCGGTGGCGTGCTGGAGCAGCCCAGCCCCAGCCTTGGTTCTCTGTCCGTGGCCTTCGTGACTAGCTTAGCCTTCCTGCTTCCTCGACAGCCCGGTCCTGTCCATCCGTCTTTGACAAGGAATGTGACTCAGCGAGGCTCTCATTCCAGAGATGGCCTTGCAGCCTGATTCGGCCCCAGCTTCTGTGTTCTGGACACGTACTATTGCTTTCTCTGACACACCTTTCGGGAGATCCCACCTTATCCCCAGCCCTGGAACGAGAAACCTCACGAACAGCTGCATCTGCCCTCACTCGCTGGAGTGGACTGTACCAAGTGAGGTCTCCTGCTTTAGGCAAATACATCTGTAAGGCTGGCCAGTGCCCTGGGGCTTGTGGCCTCGTACTGAGACTGACCACGCGCTCGCCCCTCTAGGGATTGGGAAAGGGATCCCAAAAGACTGAGTCAGTCCATGAAAAGGCGGTGGGGACATGCAGGCGATGGCAAGCGTCTAAGGAAGGTGGAGGAAGTGGATGGCAGGGGAGAAGAACACGAGACACAGAAGACCAACCCGGATTTCCACTCTCTGGACCCGGTCCCGTGCAGCTCAGCGGTACAGCCAGCCTTCAGCGCTGACGCTTTTTAACAAACCCCCTGCCGGAGAGGTGCTCTTTTCTGCCTACTGGTCTGTCAGCAGTATCTTGACTTTTTTCCTTCAGAGAATCATACCTTGCCCATTGTCAGATGCTGGGTGATATGACACAGGCTTAATTAATCAAAATATCCTACTTAGCTACACAAAGACGGGTTCATGGGTGGGAATGTGGCAAAAGCTGGAGCAATGAGTTTCACAGGGGGACTTACGCTGAAACTCTTAGGGAGCAGGCTTCCATGCTTCTGGGACATCTATATTATTATGTAAGTATCTGGGGATGTCAGCAGCTGTTTTTCTTTGTTTAAAGATTTTTTTAAATTGATTTTTTAGAGAGAGAGAAAGAAACATTGATGTGAGAGAGAACATTGATCGGATGCCTCTTGCACACCCCCTGCTGGGGATCGAGCCCACAACCCGGGCATGTGCCCTGACCAGGTATTGAACTGGGACCTGTCAGTCCATGGGATGATGCTCAATCCACTATATCACACTGGTTGGGCTGTTTTGCTATCTTATGGTGAATCTTTGGTAAAATTCTGCTACAGAGCAAAATATCTTTAGGGTAAAGCAAAGCCAAGAGATGGTGAGAGACCGAGTCCTAATAATATTTTTAGTCCCCTGGATCCAGCCATACCTGATGCCATTACACCTTGACTCTTCAGATATAAAAGCCAATATATTCTTCTCTTCCCTGTAAAAACTAGTTTGAGCTGATGCAGGAGTCCTGACTACTTCATATTCCTCTTGGATGCAGATAGCCTGGATAGGTCACTATTCTTGGCAGCACAGAAACCTTCCTCCTCAACCCTGTCCACTTTCCCTTCCACTACTCACCTTGTCAGAAAAAAAGGTGTTAAAAGAAGAGCAGACAGTTCCACCTCCAACTACCTTGGTGCCTTTGTAAGCTCCACGCTTCCGATCTAGCCATCTCTTCCACCCATTTTGCCATTGCATTAAGTTTCTCAGTTTCATTCAATATTTTCATTACAGGTCTTCTGAGAGCACAAAAGGATCATGAGGGGTGTTGTATGGTGAAGAACGGAAGTGTTGCCCCTCACTTCCACCCAAATTCCATTGGCCAGAACGGAGGTGCACGCTGGAGAAATGGGGTCCTGCCTTCTCCCCAGGAAGGAGAGACAGTGCGGATGAGCCCTTTCTGCTGCCTGGTAACCCCAGTGTGGGAGGGATAAACAACGGGAATGTGTAGGGTTAGGGCTTGTGGGTGATTCAGAGCTTCCTTCTTCTAATCCCAGGAAAAGAGGAAGCACACGGAACCCAAGAAGCCACATTCCATTGTTTTTCCCGGGTGAGCACTTTCTCCCTCCTGAGAAGAGCCTGCTGAGTGCTGTGTCTGTACCTCATGCCTTCTGCAGAGCAAACGTTTACTTGATTAATTTTGTTTTGTACTCTTCCATGTGGTCTGTGCATAGCTATACTGTGCCATCCCTACACCACCCAGAGGTGACCGAGAGCCTGGTGCAGTGGAGAGAGGAAGGGGAGGGGGTGTCTGTGACGCTCGCAGCGCGTATGGATTTAGAGGTGTTCTACTCTCAGGACCCGGCAGTTCGGAAACAGATGCGGGTCAGTATTTTCCTGGATTGGAAAAAAAAAACAACACCCAGATATTTTTACACTGAAAGTCACATATATACAGGGGTATGTATGACTCTGTTTGCTTAAAAAGGAAATAATTATGAAATCTTGTCACCACTTGATTTACCTGGGTTTCTACTTTCATGATAAAATAAACATGGCATAGAAATTTACTCCTGAAAACGACAGAGACATTTTCCTGCAGTGCGGGCCCACCCGTGCTCACGGGCGGGGCTCTGTGCACACACATGCCGCGGACACTATTGTGGTCGGTCAGCAAGTGCACAGCTTAAGCAAGAGGCGGTTTTTATCACAGGTACAAGGCAGGTCTGGCTGGCAGAGTTTGCTTTTCCCTCCCATCTACGGGTGTCATTTAGTCACAGATTAAGCCTTTTATTTTTATTTAATAATAATTTCCCCAAAAGTGAACCCCCTTTTTTTGGGGGGGGGGGAAGGAGTATCTTCTTATAAAGTTAAAATTTTAAATTTCTCCCTAAATTTTTTTTAGGTCAACAAAGAGATCAAAATTTTATGTATATTGATAAACGATTTCTCAATAGGATCAAGGTGTTTTGTTTAAAGGAATATTATCAAAGTTTTATCAAGGTGAATAATGGAATTAGCAATCAGATTTAGAAAGCAACTTTTAAAATCGTTTAAATAAAAAGCTGGGCTAACACATCCTTGATACTGATATTTCCTTGATGACTGAGACGATTTTTCAAAGATTTATTCTGCCTTGAGGTAATCATTGTAAACATCAATCATCATGTCGATTCAAAATTCTGGTAAATACGACGTTACATGACAGAGGGTCTCTGGAGTGTGGTTCTGTTTCCACGGTACCTGCAGCTATAGCGCCAAGTTGAATTTTACCAAACTTGGAGGAATTTGGACTCATATTCCTTACTAGTGCTACAATGTGGGGCAAGTGACTATCTCTGTGTGCTTCAGAGCCTTTGTCTGTAAAATGAGGATAACAATAATTCCTACCTCTCATGTCACTGGGCAGATTACACAAGTTAATACACATGAGATACTTGATAGAGTATTTGGCACAGGGTCAGCTTTACTGCTATGATTGTTTTCTCATTCGTTTTCAACATATCATAGGACAGGCATGTCTTTGTAGAAATCTGTGGCTCCCATTCTTAGTAAAATCAGATTTCAGTCAGCATCTACTATGGCAAATATATTTGGAGAAAAACAAGTGTTAAATTTTAAATAAAATTGGACTCTGAATTATTAATGCAAAGCACTTTTTGCTATAAATATTAGGTCTCTGGGTTTCAAGATATGTGGAAATAATTACGAGAGCCAAATTCACTAATGCCCTCCAGACTTGGGGATGCTAGGGTAAGCTAAAAAGTGACTGTGGACACACAATAATAAAGGGGCCTTTGTGTGCAGGACGAAGGGGTCAGAGCGATGCCAGAAGTGGGGTGGTGAGCGAGGGCAGCGTGGCCCCGTCAGCAGGCCCAAGGTCCAGGCCAGGCATCCTGACTGAGAGCGTAGGTGAGCTGCCCACAGGTTGGTTGATCTTGGCAAATCATGTAAGTCACAGTACCTCCATTTTACCATCTATAAAATGAGAATAATAACAATACCTCCTCTTTCTTCAATCTAAAATGAAAAAAAAAAAAACAAAACAAAGAATGGGGAGCACTTCAAACGTTAAGGGCTAAAATGTATAACTGTTTCAGAACAAACATGCATTTCTTGTGTAATAAGGACAGACTTCGTAAAAGTTACTTAATAAGAAAAAAAAAAAAAGATAGTATAGTGTGTGACCACATAGAGTTGACCCAATGTTACAGAAAAAATGAGGGGTTAGGCCTTGGAAAACCTCAGTGTTTGAATGCAAGAGTAGGTACTTACGATGACCTTGAAAGAGTTTCCTAACTTTTTTTGATGCTGTTTTTCCATATGTTAAAAGTAGGACAACATCACCCACCCCATAGGATCACTATCAGCAACAAAAATAGAAAACAAGATATAAACTGCTCTGGCATTAAGTAGGTGTGTAGGTGTGTGTGTGTGTGTGTGTGTGTGTGTGTGTGTGTGTTAAATAAATAACATGATTGACAGTCAGGGGTACAGATCAAAGTTGTTTATATCTATGATCTGGTATCTATGACCCATAGATAGACATCAAAAGGGTAGATGAACCCCTTGAAATCCATTTTGTGCAGGTACATTTTCTAGAGAGAGACTGCCCAGGTATCGTGTTCACCATCCAAGGTATCCATGGCCTTGAAGGGATTCCGTATCACCAGTGTGGACAGGCAGGTAGTTAGACGCATGGACACTGTTCCCATGCTGCCCCTCCTCCTAACCCAGAGCGCATAAACAGCCATCATCTATTCTAGAGCAAGGCTCTTCCCACTGCAAACACCAGTTTCTCCTTATTGGAGGAAAACTGGGAACTGGAAAAGTGCACCCTCTTTGCCAAGGACCAAAATATCATAGTAAATAGTGGGGAAGAGATTTGGGGCTGTATCTTTAAAAACAAGACTAAAATTTTTGGAAATGCATATATATATATATATATATATATATATATATATATATCTTATTTTTTAAATTAAATTAAATTTATTTTCCATCACCATTTATCCCCTCTATGACCTCTTCCACCTCCCCCACCTCCAAATCACCACTCTGTTATCCATGTCCATGCATTCTCTCTTTTTTACTCAATCTCTCCATCCCCTCTTCCCCGGCCAACAACCCCTCCCCCCAACCAGCTGTCTGCCTGCTCTCTGTCTATGAGTCTGTCTCTATTTGGCTTGGTAGATCAGTTTGTTCATTAAATTCCACATATGAGTGAAATCCTATGGTACTTGTCTTTCTCTGACTGACTTATTTCACTTAGCATAATGTTCTCCAGGTCCATCCATGCTGTCACAAAAGGTAAAGTTTTCTTCGTTTTTACGGCAGAGTAGTATTCCATTGTGTATATGTACCACAGCTTTTTTATCCATTCATCTACTGATGGACACTTGGGATGCTACATCTTATTTTTAATAAAATGTAGGTTACAATTTCAACAACTTACTAGTTTCTGTGAAATAAAGATTGATTTATTTGGCCTATTTTTTTCTGAACCAGGTTGTATGTGTGCATGACATGACATCTTTCACTTTTATCAGCACGCTAATTAAAAGCATGACATTCACAAGAATACTGGAGATTGTACCATTCTCCCTAGGATCTGTCATATGCCACTTACTGCCAGTCATTCACGGTGAAGCCCCCATCTCTTTTTAATGTTAACAGGTTCTCTTCATTTGTTAATGAATTTCATGTGACAAGCTTGATGTCCAACATCAACTTGATAAAAACTTGCATCTTTCCAAAAACGTGCTACTTCATTTTGTAAGTAGTGTATAATATATTTTCACTGTCTTTCTGGATGCTGGATAATTCAGAAGAGACACAGTCACAAAGAGTTGAGTCTCCACAGAGTGGGAGGCCCAGCATTACGTAGGGAAGATGTCTAAGTGAGGCTAATTGGATCGGTGGTCAATTAATTCATGAATGTTTTAATGTTATGACAACTTTGGCTTTCCTGCAATCTTTGAACCAACCACTAGCCTCTGACAGTGAATTTTCGGACCAGGGGAACCCCTATAAAATTAGTTCAGAATGGTACCGGGTCGGTACAGGGACAAGCTGCCCCTCTCAGTGCACTCTCCGATAGTTGCATACAGAGGCTGGTGAGGGGAAGGATACATTTCAGGCCAGTGTATATTAAGTGTACTTGAGGATCAGTCCATGAACTCCAGTTAGCGGAAATGAGGCCCACATTCCAAACCAATTTCAACCCCCCTCTTTATTTTAATGACAACTCGTTTTTACGTCGGGGAGTGCCTATTCTGAAATTCCGTAAGAGTGACGTTTTGCTTGTTGTGGTTCTGGATAACAAGGTGTGCCTGTGCCTCTTTCTTGCATATCAGTTTGCAGAAAGCAATCACCCTGAGATTCTTAACGCAGCCCCGTCACGCATTCCTCTCTGCGCTGTTCGTTTGTCATGTCTGGGCTGTCACCTGAGAGCCGGCCTTCCTTCACCAACGTCCATTCACGGAGCATCTTTATCCTCCAAGGTGTCTGCTACAGAGATGGACTGTTTTGACTGATTGAGCAAAACATACACAGACCATCTTTCCCCCGAAACTCTTGTGTTACTTCCCAAAGAAAATCAATTTTTAAAAAATAAAATGGTAGAATTTAGACTCATGACTTTTTTTTTGGGGGGGGGGGCTATTATTTTGTAAATATAACCTAACAAATAATAATATGAATATTTGCTCTTTTTAACCAAAATCTAATGTGCCAGAGATTGTGCTAGGCATTTTATATGCACAATCTATTTTAAGCCTTATAACAACCCTTCCTGTACGTCTGTTTTCTCCCAGCAGAATGGGAGTTTCGTAAGGGCAGGTACGTTTGGCTTTTCGTTGACTGCTGCATCCCTGTGCCTAGAACAGCACCTGGAAGAGAGTAGGCATCCAACCAATATCTGTTGAATAATGAATGAATCCCCATTTTCAGAAAGGGAAACCGAGTCACTGCGAGGCCAATTATAAGCAATTTGCCTAAGGTCACAGAGGTAATAGTGACAAATGGGAAATCAAACAAAATCTAACACTAAAACCTACAGTCTTGAAAGACAGGCTCCCTCCCATCCAACACACACACACAGACACCCACACATGCACACACACCAATACACACAGACACCCACGCACAGACACACAGAGGCCGCTCCAGCTCATCTGCTTCCCCTGCTCAGCTCCGGTCCATTGCCGCAGGAACCACCCCCCCCCCCCCCCGCCCTGACTTCTCCTCCAACCAAAGTCCTCCGTGGGTTCTCCTGTCGGCATTGTTCACCAGCATTCGGTGCCCTCCCTGCCCAGCTCTCACCCCCCGTGCTGCAGCCCCTGCCCCCGAAGATTTGTTAATTATAACCACCACGCAGTCTACACCGCCTGGGAGAGACGCTGCTTGGCAGCAGCTGCGAAAGCTGAACTAAGTTATTTGGGGATTAATCCGCTGCTGAATGTAGTCTTACAAGTATGGCTTTGGGAGGAAAAAAAAGATAAAAGGAACTAATGCTGTTCGTATAAATGTGAACTTATATACAACACAGACACAGGCACACCCACAAGTACGTTGACTAAAAGTTAAAATATGATTATCAAAGGATAAGAAGGACTTACAACTGTAATGTAAAACATTAAGAAATACGTCCCAGCTTTCCGTGTTCTGCTCCGAGCCAAGGAGAGGAGAAAAAAAGAAAGATAGCAAATTGAAATATCTTTAGGTAGACTTAAATATAGCTTCAGAGATTATAATTCAGATCAAGGCTAGAGCTCCATTTCAACATTCCTTTACTGCTAGTAATATAACAAAGGCCTGCAAATTGGGAGGTACGTCTGCTTGGGAAGGGATGCTTATCTGATCTCAGCCCATCTTTCTTCATGTTTCAATCCCAGAACAGCTGCCCTCCGCTTGGCGAGAACGTCAGCAGTGGCACATGAAGGCCCCAGGCTGAGAGCCGGCTGATTGAGCCAGCTGAGGCCGCCTCGCCCTGCGAGGGGTGGGGAGCGGTGTGGGCTCCTGGCGGGAGGTCCCAGGCGGCTGCTGGCAGGTAGCTGCCGTGCCCCATGATTACATAGTGCCCCCTGTACCCTGATGGAGGGAGTGGCAGAGATAATGAGGCCCTCAGAAGACGGTGGCTCAAAAGGGGTACGGCTGTTTTCCCTGGGGCCAAGCAAGCTTCTAGAAGCTGGGGTGAGACAGGGTGACCCTTCCCTTGCATATTCATTTGTTCATTAATTCACTCGTTCAGTCCTTCATTCAAACATCCATAGAGCAATGCAGTACAGTGATCGAATACACGAGCTTGGAGGACAGATCTGAGCGGGCCTTCCGGCCTCCCCGTGAGCTGGCTGTGAGACTTTGAGAAAGTTACTAAGCTTGACCAAGCTTCAGTGTCCTCCCTGGTACAGTAGGAACGGTAGAGAGTCCACTCCTCACAGGGCTGCTGAGGGGACAGAGTCAGTGCAGGCAAATCTCGTTATACACTGCCTGGCTCATAGTGAGTGCTCAATAAACATCAGACGTTAGCATGGTGATGACCATCATGTGGAAGGCGTGAGAGATGCATCACCCAGGCTCTGGCCTCCTAGGTCACCTTGAGAAAGTCTCTAGGGAAAGTTTCTAGGGACAAAGAGAGACCACTGGACCTAGAGCTTGTCTACTAAAAGGACAATACTATCCCACCCATAGGTGTCAGAGCTGAGGCTGCTGTGGTCCAGGCACAGGACGAGGCTGGAGCACACACAGGGCTCCCAGTGGCCCTGGTGCAGAGACACTGTTTCTGTCCTCACGCTCCTTCAAAGACAGCCTTTGTGGGTCACTGGACGGGAGCAGCAGAGAGGGGATGGAAGTGGGGCAGGGGAGGGAACACACATGACCGAGACACTGAACAGTCTGTCACTCTGTGCCATTGATGAATCAAGGGGAGAAAGAGATGAGTGGAGGCTGCCCTTGATCTCAGTGTCTCAGAACCTCAGGCTCATCTCCGAGACCAGTGCCCTGAGAGCATCCCGGGGAGCACACGTTCTGGGAGGTGTCCTCCCTCAGAAGCACCCCAGGGCTGTGTACATAAATACCTCTGTGACATGCATCAGCCCTTATTTCCCTCTAGGAGTCTGGGAGTGCTCATTAGCACAGGAAAGGCTCTGAGAAGTCCTGCAACAAACAATCTGTTTGACTTAGTGTGGCTGGAAATTATTCAAAGTAACTCTTTAATAAGGCCTACGTCCCAGTCCTCTTGCGCCACACCTAACAGAGTACAGGCCCAGAGTGAAGGAAGAACTCTCTCAAGGTCATCCAGTCAGCCAGGGCACCCTGAACCTGAATTCTAGCCCCAGTGAGCAGCTCTTTGCCTTCCCTGTTTCCTCGTGCAGCCAGGACACCGCGGGCAGTGCCGCTGCTCCTTGGAGTAGGTGGTGACAATGCTGACACTTCTGTCAAGCAGAAGTCATTCAAGGTGACTGCCTTTTAACACACTACTAAAAACAAAGCATAAACACCTCTCTGAAATGCCTGATGGGGAACAGATTTTAAATTCAAGTCGTTGGAAGATACGCTTGTGGGTGAGGAGGCAGAGAAGGTAGGTGGGGGAAAAGCACGGGATCTGGCACCCCAGGTCTGGAGTCCAGGCCCAGCCCTTCCGCTGCCCAAGCCGGCCACACCCGCTGACTCTGAGCCTCAGTTTCCTCACCGTAAAACAAAGGGACTGTGTTGTCTTTCAGTGCTGCCTGTTTAGGTTTGGAAAGGTTTGGAAAGAAAGGCCTAAAAGAAAGGCCTGGCGGGATCCAGGTTGACTGCCAGTGTCGCCAATCCCCCACTGCAACTCCCAGCCCCGCCTTGGTGATTTGCATGCCTGTGTCTCCTCACTTACACTGCAGGCACTCTCCTGCTCAACATCCTCCCAAGGCTCCCCAGTTCTTTCAGAAGGACATTCAACCTACTTCCTCCAGACAACTGGCCCTGCACGATGGGCTGCTGCCCAGCTGCCCAGCTCCTCCCAGCACTTCCTCCACACCGGGCCTTCTCTGTGGGGCTCCTCCTCAGCCCGGGCGCACGCCCACATGAGCTCGCAGACCACGGTATCTGCATCCACACCTCCGCTCGTCCACACATCACCTCATCTGCTTCTTTGCACTCATCACTATCTAAAACCATCTTATTTATTTACCTGTTTAATTTCCGATCCCTCCCAAGAGACTGTAAAATCCCTGAGGGCAGAATATGTTTACAGTTCTATTTTTACTGCTTGTTTATCTGCCACACAGACAGGCAAGAAGTCCATTTCAATGGAATGAATGAGAACGCTTTGCCAAGGAAAAGCCTGCTTATCCCCTCACGACCCAGGTGTGGCTCCGCCCTCATGTTCCGAGGGCGGGGACCTGTGTGTGCCTCTCTAAGTCCTGGGCTTTCACGGGAGGCTGGCCCTCTGCAGTCCAGTGCTTACAGAATGAATGGACTGATCTTCTACAACCAAAATTCTCTCCCTAGTCACTCAATCAGGAGTTTGCTGCCTCTCCAAAAAAGATCAACCACGGGAGTTTTAAACGTGACATTTAAACTGTTTACACCTTTGTGTCCATGTGCATCCCTGAGAAAGATCACCTGGAAGCCACGTGGTCCCGTGGAAGGAGCGTGTGTGGGAAGCCTTGAATCGTGGGTTCCAGTCTCAGGCCTCACCGAGGGACCTCGAGCTGAACCTGCGTTCTCTCTTTATCGTATGGAATGGACTTGAAATGTGGACTCTGACTACCCTCCAGCCTTTACTTGTCTCGACTCTGTGGCTCAGCCCTCTATATTCTCCCTCTCACAGCCAGTGCATAAGGTTTGATAAGGGCCACGTCTGATAAATGTAGCCCAACAAGTACCTGGCCAGGAAAATCATACACTAAGAGAAATAAGCGCTCGATCATCCACTGCGCTCTGATTGGTGTTTTCATCCAGACTCCATCTGCCATGGACCAAGTGAAGTGATTTTCCTACCTGCTAAAGATTTAAGACTTTTCACAGACGGCACACAAGTGACAATCCTACCAGCTCCCAACTCGATTGCATTTCATCTCACCCAGCCTTGCAGTCAGGTTCAAAGCCTGCGTGGTCGGCAGACACGCCTGCTGGCCTGGACACGCTCTCCAGCTTTCCCCAGCCAGCACCTACCAGGACGGGGGGCCACAGCCACGGGGTCGGCCCCGTCCACTCCCGCGAACATTTCAGGCGCAAAGCCTGCCTTCTTTCAGAGTCTGCGGGCTTGGGCTAATTGGTATGACAGCTTCGATGTAAATAGGACACATCTGCGTGGGTTAAAGAACGAGTCCCTGGTTGTAAAGGGCCGTGCACTGTGTTTATTTATCATCCATAACTGGAAATCGGGTTCTGTTTCTGGTCTAGAACAGATGGTGCTTTGCGACAACCTCGGAGGCGTTTTGGAATCGTTTTAGTTGCCTATTGACTTCAAAAATAATTTTACCCTCAGTTTATTTTCTGTGATTCTCTCTCAACTACCAAGCTGGGGGAGGACAATGAGCATGTGTAAAGGGGCATGTTTACAGTGTGTGTCTCGTGTCTCCCCTGCGTTCCACACACCTGACAGGTGTCAGCTGGCCGCTGGCCGCCCTCTCTTCCCACCACTAGCAGCCCCTACTTGCTGGGGAAGCTCTTGGTGCCAGGCCAAGGCCTCATACCCCTTCCCTCCTTCAGTCCTCTCCGCGACACGAGGAAGTGCATGGCATCATCTGCTTCGAGAAATGAGGAAACTGAGCCACAGAGTTCAGCACACTGCCTAAGACGAGAAGCGTCGAAGCTGGTATCTGAGCCCACAGCCTGTGTTCTCTCAGCTACAGCACCTTGCAGGAGCCTCACACTGCAGCTGGGCTGCCAGTCAGGGAATGCACACAAGCCTAAAGCGAAATCTGGGCCAGTGGGCGAAGGAATTCATTCAAGAAAAGTAACTCGGGTGTAGAGGGGACATCTAGTTTTACTTAGACAATGACCTCTCTTGAATTTTATTACACTTTACACACATACACACACCCACACTTCATATATATATACCCATACATATGTGTATCCAAAATCATGTACATATACATAATATATCCAAAATCATATATATATATATCCAAAATCGCTATTCCCATAATCATATTTTAATGACTTCCTCCATTCTTCACTTTAATGCTATTGGGTTAAAGAGGTAAGATAATAAAAGATTACTTCTACCAGAAATAATAATAATAGCAATCAGCTGGTAACATTTTTGTTTGCTTACCATGGGCTGGCAATTTGGGAAGCACTCTGAGAAGTCACCTTGAAAACTGTAACAAGTTACTGTAAAATATCAAAAGAGCATCACAGAACAATGACAAAGATTATACTGATGTGGAAAGATGTCCAAAATCCATGAAGTGTGAGAAGGGGATAATTAATATACTACAGCTCATTTTTATAAATCCTCACCTGAGGATATGTTTTCATTGATTTTAGAGAGAGAGAGAGCAAGGGGATGAGAGAGAGAGAGAGAGAGAGAGAGAGAGAGAGAGAGAGAGAGAGAAATATTGATGTGAGAGAGAAACATAGATTGGTTGCTTCCCATACACACCCTGACTGGGGATCGAACCGGCAATCTTTTGGTGTATAGGACGATGTTCCAACTAACTGAGCCACCCGGCCAGGGCAACAAGCTCATCGTTTCTTGTAAAAATGTGTGTGCATTTGTTTGTGGGCGCATACATCTGGAAGAATCTCTGGAAGGACAAGAGGGGCTGGATTTGGGGGCACTGAAAAGGGACCTTTCATTTTTCACTTCATGCATCTTTAGTCTGTATTTTTATGAGCACATATTTTTACTTTAAAAAGCAGTAAAGATGACACGTGAGTGCGCTCCCGGCCAGCTGACGCCAGCAGCCCCTCACCACGGTGAGCTCTTCGTGGTGACTCCAGCTTTCCTGGCCCACTGACCCGCCAGCTCTTCCTTGGAATGCCGGCTCTGTCTCAGGTCTCAGGGCTGCCCAAGCAGCTGCAACACGTGGAACATCTTTCTGTGAGCTTTCCAGTCACCCAGGTCTCCCTGCTCTTCCCGGGTACATATCCCCATGGCCTCACCCTCTGCAAGCAGCAAAGCCAAAGTAGCTGGGAACGGTTTGTAGCCCAGACAAGGGTGCCAGACTGAGCCATCTTGACGAGCACGGCTTGCTCTAACCCAGCTGGTCAGGAGGGGATCAAGAGGAACACACGGGTCTCAGCTCCTCCACCGGGCAACCCTCCCAGCTCGATTCTGCCTTCGCCCCTGGCCTGCCCAGTGAGCCAGCCACCCGAAGCTCACACACGGGCGTGAGTAACCCACACGCCTGGTTTTTCAGGAGGCGCACCGCCTGGCCTAGCTGCAGGACACACTTCGGGTGCTGGGTGGCAGCACCTGCCAATCAAATGGCTTTCCCGTGTGAGCCTCCTTCCCCCAGAGCTTTGAGAATGTGGTTTTCAATCTGACTTTTCATGTTTCAGGGCTGAAGTTTCAAGGACGCATCTGGACAAAATATGCTTTCCATATAGGCCAACAATTTATTTATTTATTGCTTATGACATTGTACTTGGCAGCTAAGGAGATATAAAACAATTTGAACCACTCTGCAGAAAACGGTTGCAGAGTTGCCACTGGAGACCCCGGTGGAAGATAATGGAGGAGAACGGAATCTCGTAGATCTTCCTGTAATTGACAGGCCGGGCCTCGAGGGGCAGCGCGGTGCGCAGGCTCTCCTGTCAGGAGCTCACATCTCTTTCCAGCCTCAACTCCTGCTTTGGCACAAGCAGGAGGCCAGAGCCATGTGCTGGAGCCTCGCCGGGTGGGACAGATGAAGCCATGGGAAGGTCTTCGCCATCCACGCCTACTCGCTGGGGCAGGAGGGACGCGCGGAAGGGCCTCCTGAGCGCTTGCTAGTGCAGCGGCTGGCACCGCCTGCTGCCCTCTCGGTGTCCCACCCACCATCCCACTGCTGACCATGGCCTGCCACCGCCCGGGGGCTTCTCTGGCCCCCCGGCACCCTGCACCGGCTTGTGGCAAGGGAGGACTGTGGCGGGACCCATGCTCCTGAAGCCGCCCGCAGCCAGGGGCTGACATGGGGCGGTGCGTCCACACCTTGGTCCCTCACCCGCAAGCAGGTGACTCTGCAGCATGTGTCCAACATCAGTGGCCCCCGAGGAGTAAGCGCCAGTCACCCACACGGATGACTTGAAAACACCCCCTTGACTGGCCTTCCCATCCCTGCCCCACTCCCCACTGCCCTGTTGTTTTCTGGGATCCCATCCCAAAGAAACTGCTTGTACTGCATCCGTGTTGTGGGATCTGCTCCTAGGGAAACCCAGCTCGGCCCCGCCCCCATCCTGCCCAGCCTTTAAGGTAGGGACAGTAAACTGAGGCCCCAAGACAGTTTCTGTTATGTGGGCTGGCTGTTTGGCCTGCTGCATCTTTAAAAGAATTCAAATTAGTTGCCCTCACGTGAAAATGCAATATTCCACAAAGAAATCTAGATCCTTGGCTTTTCTTGAAAAAATGCACAGGTATGGCCAGAGTGGGCCTGCCTTCCCTATGACACCTGTCTCTGGAGCTGACTCGTGATGCCTCGTTAGCCAGGCTGACCCTCCAGCCCAGTCGGTCCCACCTGGACTGAAATTTCCCTCCTTGACAATTTCCCTCGTTGACAATCTCAGTCTGGACCCTGAAGACAGCGGGGGCCAGCCGATCTGTAAGGTAGGTGCTCTCCTTCTCCAAGGCTCCCTGCCTTCCTGAGGGCCTGTGTCACTGTCCCAGACACAGGCCTGGACTGCACGGAAAAGTATGTGAACGGAGGATGCAAGGACGTCAGTGATGAGAGCCGCCACCCGCTAATGGATGCAACTGGGTCAGGTGCCTGCCTAACTCTTCCCATTCTTTCTGTTTGTTTTTTCCATTTTAGTCCTTGTAGCTGCTCTGAAGTAGCTCCTGTTATCCTCACGTTCGACATGAGGACACTGAGACTCAGAGAGTTGGAAAACTTGTCTGCACAGCTTAGTAATGGTGAAGCTGGGACTCGAGTTCAAGTTCCTTTAACTCCAAAGTGCATGCTCTCCTTTAGTCTGTTCAGCCCCTCTTGTCCAGGGAATAGTGTGCATGGGAGAATGTGCTTTAAATGGCCATTGTCACTGTCCAGGCCAGGCCTCCCGTCTGGGAAGTTCCGAACAGAGCGGAAATCCATCTCCAAAAGAGAGGCTCCCAGAGTTGCCAGCGCAGGCACTTCGGGATTATTTTACACAGAGACCTCTAACAGATGTTTGGGCCCAGTGCCTTTCCAGCTTTGGAGCAACCCAGTCTCTCGCAGGCACACTCCCAAGGGAGGCCGATTAGGCTCTGGGTGCCAGTTTGTGCACCTGCAGTGACACTGGGCCATCCCTGCAGACCTGGAGTGTCCACGTGGGGCAAGAAGTCCTCTCCCTACAGAGAAGCAGTGGTTTGAAAACAGTTAAAGAGAGAACAGTAAGGGTCGTGATGAAGAGGAGCATGGCGCCACCAGAACTGGGGGTGTTGGCCTAAGCAGGCATTTAAGGACATCAGACTGAGCGACCCAGTGGCTAACCCACAGTGGAGGTGGTGGCTTTCATGGGAAGAGAGACTGCTGGGCTCCGTGGCCACCACCTCCTCTCATCTTTCCAGAGGGATGGTCTGGCCATCAGAAAGCCCCATGGGCGTGACTCCCAGGTTGATGGTGCTGGGATGGGCACCCCCAAGATCCTGCTCCCCAGCGCCCTTGTTCTTGGCTCCGTGGTTGGCTGACTCCTCTTCCGACACGCCCATTCCTCCTTTGCTAGCAATACTTTCCGGCAGCTAGATGTAGCCTGGTTGGCTGGGAGCCATTCTGGATCCTCAGGGCAGCTCGGTAAATTCTGCTTTGATCTATTCCGTGTTGCTCTCCTAGGTGTGCAATCTGTTTCCCTTACTTCCAAGTCCCTGGGGATGGGAGGGAGTAACCTCACCTGCTCTGCAAAACCTAGCGTGGTTCCCTTACGTCTCTCTGACCAGAGTATGAGCATCATGTTGGAAGAAGGCAAGAAAGCAGGGTGGTGAGAACACAGGCTTTGGAGCCATAGCAAACCACAGCTCATAGCCTACCTCTTCAGTGACTAGCTCTTTTTATTCTTATTATTATATGGGATATATTTCTTAACCTTTCTGGGTCTAGGTTTCCTCCTCTGTAAAATGCAAGTAATTCAAAGGCCTGCTCAAAGGATCAAATAAAATAATGTGTGCAAAGTGCTGAGGAGCGTCTGATACTGGGAAATGTCTGATAAATGGAACGATAATTATAATCATTATGGCTGCGATTATATCATGCCTTGTGCGTTCCCTGCAGCTCTGAGGTATAGCTCCCACCACAGATCTCAAATAATTGCTAAACTGACTTGAACCAAGACTCAATAATGGACGCAATTTCTATTCATCAGAACTCAAACTGGCTTACTGAAAAAGACATTTATTAGCTCTTGTAACTAAATTATTCGGGACTAGGCTGGCTTTAGACACAGACTGATTTAGGAGATCAAACAACAAGCCCAGGGATCTCCTCTCTCTCTCTCTCTCTCTCTCTCTCTCTCTCTCTCTCTCTCTCTCTCTGCTTTCCTCTTTTTTTATACTTCCTCCTCTCCTCATGCTGTGGCTCATGGAACTCCAAACATCCCCATGCCAGCTTCCAGTTCTAACCCAGTCTCAGAACTGAGACCCATTGGTCTAGCTGGGTCATGTGCCCATCCCTGAACCAATCACTGTGGCCCAAGGGATAACTCCCCCTGAGTGATCAAGTCTGGGGGTAGGGGATTCTGATTGGCTGGCTTGAGTCATGTGTCTCTATCTGACAGTGCTGGGCAAACAGGTGAACTGCACAGAACTGCAAAAACCAAAAGGAATTCACCAAAGAAAATCTGGCTGCTGGTATCAGGAAAGAGGAAGGCAGATCAGGAGCGGAACAAAGCAGTAGACGGTAGCTGGACACCACTGCCAGGCACTGAATGCACTTCACTTACTTGCTCACGGAACTCTCCCTTCCTTGCTGCAGAGATGGGGTAATCACAGGAGGACGAAAGGCCCATCACTATGGAAGTGGATCTGAGTGGTCCTGACCTGTCAGCCTGTGTCAGGGCTCAGCCACGGGGTCACAGCAGCCACAGGTGTTTAACCAAACAAATGCTACTAAGCCCCAGGCTCGCTGGCTCTTCCCAGAACTCAGTCCCAGCTGACTGGCAGCCCTGACATGACATGTCAAGGCCAAGAGTCAAGACACCTGTTAAGACATCACTGAGCCTTAGGGCACATGGGGTGGGCAGATTATAGCTGCACGGACCCCTCCTGGGGCCCACGGAGCAGCCTGCACTCCGCCTTCAACAGGAAAAGCATTCTTCTCTGCAGAAAACAAGGGCCCAGGAGAGAAAGGGAACAGTTGAAACTGTGTACCATTTCCTGTTTTGTTAAGGGGTTGGGACTTTGTTTTCTAGAAAGCTTTTATTCTTCGGTCAGCATATTCCAAACCATCGCGAGGAGGCATCTGCTCCGAAAGCCCGACACCCATCCACACAGGCCCTCCTGGCTCCCCGGCCGCGGGAGGAGGGTGTGCTTCCTGGCTGATCCCCGACTTCTCGGCCTTCCACAAGTGACAGATTCTAATCCCATCTCACCTCTGCAGACCACAGCTTGGGCCTGTCAGCCAGAATGATACTTGGATGATGATTCAGCCAAGGCAGGCCTGGCTGTCATCCTAGACTCCCTTTTTTCCCTCCACCCCACCACCAAATCCCTCTGACTCTGTCCCAGATAGCCATGGAATCCAGCTGCCTTTCTCCGTCCCTAATCCCACCCTTCCTTTACACATACCACACTCTCTAGACTCCCAGGGGTGTCCCTCATCCATTTTTAACTCTTCTACCGAGAGACCCTTCTAAAGCACCCACATCTGATCATGGTCCTGTTCAGTTTTCCCCCATTGCTTTCCAAGTTCACGTATTAATAAAGTTCAGTCCTTAAAATTGTAGGAAGCCTTTGTGACCTCAGTTGCTGCTGATACCTTCGGCCGAATCCTCTGTCATTCTGATGCTTTGCCTTCTGGACTGCAGATAAATTTATGGACATACGGATGTCTCCAGATCAGACTACATTATGACACTCCCTCAATCCGGGACGGTCTCCTCCACCTCGCAGTTATCTGGCTAACTCCTACTATCTCTGGTTTCTGAATCTGGGGTTGGCATTTCTCCTACATGTTTTCATGGCACCAGGACCTTCTCCAGCACAGCATTTATCATACCAGCCTGCAATTGCTGGCTTATCCATTCTTTCTCCAGCCTGGAAGATTCGTCACCATGGAGCTCATCTTACTCATCACTGTGTCCTCAGCTTCCAGTGCAAACTCTGGCCCACGAGAGGCTCAGTTCCTATCTATTTAATGTTTGAATATGTGAATGAATAAATGCAAGAAGGAGTTTGTTGCATGCTCAGACTTTCCATTGGCTGCATCTGAGGTCACACTCTGGACAGACAGCTCAGATCAAATCAGCACGTCGCCCTTCCCGGATTAATTGTCAGTCATGCACCACGCTCGTTCCACCTGATATTCCTTTTGGCTCCTTATGTTTATGTTCGAGGTATAAAAATGTCTCCATCACAGCTTACACCTCTGGAATTGAGTGCCTGGTGCAGGGAAGAGAGTGCAATCTTTGACACAATCTAGAGAAAGTGGAACCTCCAAGGATTTGAAGAGAAATATAAGAGTGTGCTCTATGTTTTGGCTTGAAGAGCCTGGGGGTGGGGGAGAGGAGTCTCTTGTTTCCTTGATCATCCAACTTTGATTTTTCCCCGCTCCTCGCTCAGCGTCTGATGGTATAGGATTCCAAGGGCACTGAAACAAGGTCGAGGGGCTTTATGTGACAAAAGGCATTCTTGGACATGAATGTTTAGCAAGAGTTTAAATATCAGTGATTTAGCTTCCTATATTATTGGGAGGTCATGCTGGTGCACTGTGAAATAGTGTTGATGTGCACAGACTTGGGTGTGAGTCCCACAGATACGGGTTTGAGTCCCAGCCTTGCCATTGATAAGCCATGTGACCCCTGCCCATGTCCCTAACCTCTCTCAGGCGTAGTCTCTCTTCTAGGACATGGAGGTGATAATAAAAGCACCAATCCTTGTAGGGCTATTGCAAAGAATAAGGCAGGGAATGCCCACGAAGCACCTCGCCCAGCACCTAGCACGTGGTGAGCATTTAGAACGTGTGAGCTCTTCTTCATATTAGAACACTGGCCCCTACTCTACTTCAGATGCTAGGAAGTAAGAAATGCACCAGCCTGCCCGAGGGGTACATTTCTGTTGTCCGACACATAGACGTCAGTTCAACCCCTGATTTTCTATTTTTGCTGTGAAAAATGACCACATATTTAGCAACCTAAAAAAATCCATTTACGATCTCTCTGCTCTGGGTCTCCCAAGACCGAAATCAATGTGTTGGCAGGCTGCTCCCTTCTCTGGGCCTCTGGGGATGAACCTACTCCACGCCCATTCATTGCAACGTTCAGTTCCACGTAGCTGCAGGATTTCTCCCTGTCGACTGTTGGCTAGGAGTCAGTCTCAGCTTCCAGAGGTCTCGTGCATTCGCTGGCTCGTGGACCCTTCCTCCATCTTCAAAAGCCTCTCCTGACACTTGGCATCCCTCTGCCCCCCAATTCCGCCTCATCACTCATCCCTCTTTCCTACTCCTCCGCAGGGCTCTGACTCTTCCGCTTTCCTCTTCCACCCTTGGGGGCCCCTTCATGACACTGGGTTCACCTCTGTAATCCCTCATTCCATCTGCACAGTGCCTTCACGCCATGCCAGGCTAGTGTTTGACTAACCAGGGATGGAGTCTTGGGGAGACATCTTTGAAACTCTGCCCACCACACCCTGGTAGTTACACTTTAAAATCCAAGCAACATCCATGCCAACACAGCACCCTCACTAGGGCCGCAGATTGGACTCCTTTGTGGATTTGGCTTAGCTGGGAAGAAAAACATGCAAATGTTACTTTCAAAAACAACGGCCCACCTCCTTTCCTGACAGACTAATGTTCTGTTCAATACGGAGGTGTTAATCCATTTATCAGGGAAACTCCCTTTATTCTTCTCTTTTCCACTTTCTGTTCAGTGACGTCCATACCATTTTAAGGCATTTAAATATTGTAACTCTAAGGTTTTTATCTATGAGGCTCAACTCCAGCTTTCAATATCTCAGCCAGCAGTCTCCAAACATGGAAGGCTCTCCAGCAATCCTGAGTTATTACAACAGGATGGCGTGGGCCGAGAAACTCGAGACGCAGGTCGGAATGCATCTGCCAATTGGCAACGAGTCCTGTTCTGATCAGTTTATCAAACCCATCTGATGCAGAAAATTAAAATTCTGAGTCTCTAGTCTACAGAAATGCCGTCACCTGTGCCCAAAGACATGTACACAACATTGTTTACTGCAGTCTTATTTGTCACAGCAAAAAATGGCAAATAATCCAAATCGCCACCAACTGTGAGTCGTTAAGTAAACCTTGGCAGGGGAACAGCCCTCTCACTATTAGGAAAGAACGAAGTAGATTCGTGTATACTAAAGTGGAAGATTTACCAAGATATGCCGCTAAGTGAAAAATGTAAAGCACGGGAGCATCTGTCTAATGAGATCCAGTTTGTGGATGAAACTCGTAGCTGGACATGTATTTGTAAATGCACATGAAGGACACATCTGCCAACTAACCGGTGTACTCTGCTCCTGGGGGAGGTGTGGAGTTGGGGAGCAGAGGGAGACGGACACTAAGCTGTTTACTTCAGTGAAGCTTAAGTCTTTTACAACGAGAATTGAATCAGAATTAACTGTAGACTAAAAAAAGAAAGAAATAGGTCAAATATGCCAGGTTTTACAACCACTGAGGGGTAGGGGGCAGGCAGTACATGTAGAAATGAGACTTGAGAGATGATTTTTTTTTAAAGCATTTCAGACAGGAAAGCCTGCCATGTGCTACAGTGAACAGCCTGCAAGCAGTTCAGCCGGAGACCACGCTCATTCAGTGCCGGGGCAGAAGTAGGCGTAAAACAGGCTGGACAAGAGAGGGCTATTTGTCCTCTGCTTTCTGAATGACTGCGGCTTTCCATAGGCCTGGCACATAGTTGGCACTCAATAAAAACTTGTAGAATAAAGCTACTGGCACTATTTAATCTGGGAAAGTGTGGTGTTTGCTTTTGATTAATTAAATCACGCATACTAAAATTGTGGTAGATATATATACAAGATTCAACCCAGTCTCAAGAATGGGTGGACAGAAGGGAAATGGTTTCCATTACGGAATACAAGCAAGGAAGATTTGGAATATAGATAATCCTGCTATATGCTAAAATAGAACAAAACAAAGAAACTCCTGAAAAACCAGATCCTAAAAACCCGATTCTAACCCTCTGCAGCCCCTGGGATAAAGCTCTTACAAGGTGCAGACCAGAGGGGCCAGGGGAGGAGAAAGGGCCCAGAGAAGGGAAAGTTCTCCAGAGCTCTACCCCTCCATCGGAGGAATTCACGGGCTGGAATAAACGATCTCCAAGCTGCTTCCAGCGCCAACCTTCCGGCCACCTGTAAGTGGCTGCTAGGAGCTGGAGTCCGTTCTCTTAGCTTCAAAGGAGCAGAGAGCCTTGGGCTTGCATGTCAGAAGTCAGAGTAAACCTGAGCCCTGGCCCCGCCTCCTCGGCCGCTCACCTGTCAGGGGCTGCCCTGCTGGGGAGGCCTGGTGGCCCCATCGTTTCCAGGGGAGGCAGAACACAGCGAAACGCCACCCCAAGGCCCTCAACATAAAACTTTGCCTTGTTTTTAGCTTTCAGGCCCTTTTTACTCTTAAAGCCATATCTTCACTTGGGATTTACCAATATGAAATAAGTGACTAAGCAAATAAATACATGAAGCAAGCCTGGGGGCTCCAGGCCTGGGAATGCAGGGGACCCCATTTCTAGAGCTGCATGTACACTCGGCTGCTGCCGGGCGGTTTCTGCCAACAGCCGAGAAGCAGTGTGTCCTGTGACTATCCTGCAGACCACGGGCCTGTTGGAAATCGCACCGGATGCGTGTCCACCGACTCGGCCTTGCGTTTCCACCGTTTTAGGTTTTGATGATGTGCACTCTTGCCACTCAAAGTGTGGTCCACACACCAGCAGCATTAACAGCGCCTGGGAGTAGGGTTGCCAGGAAAAACCTAGGTGACGCGAAGTGACCTGGGCATCCAGCTTTTTTCCCTCTCTCTTTCAATCTGGCAACCCTCCCTGGGAGCCGGTCAGTGATGCAGAATCTCAGGCTCCACCCAGCCCCCAGGACTCACAATCTGCATTTAATAAGGTTCTGGGTGGTTGCAAAATCCAAGAGGCACTAGTCTCCTTGGCTCCTGCAATGGCACCCTTCTACTTGGAGGCAAATTCTGATCTCACAGCCCCTCCAAATGCAGATGAAAGAGGGACCCCTCAACAACAACGCTGGCTTGCGAGAGCTTCATCGCGTATTCTGTCTGCAGAGAGGGCGTTATTCAACCTGGGCACACACGGCCTCTCACTTTCAACCGCTGATGGGCCAGAGCTGGTCCTGGGAGCGGAATCCCGCCACTGGGAGGGGAGGCCGGGCTGTGCTAATTGCTTGCTGGGTGGTGGGGAGGAGGGGCGGGGTTACCATCTCCCTTTGATCAGAAGGGAGAAGCAATGGTTTTCCTTACATCCTGCTTTGTCTGCGCACAGGCCCAGAGCCCCAGGATCCATTTCAGGCTCTCTCTTTCTTCCTAGGATTCTGTTACGGCCACATACTGCCGCCCAGGGCCTGGGGGCGGGGGCACCGCGCGCTCTTTGTGGTACACCCACATGACAGGCTTCAAAATGGAAACAATATTTAAGTTAAACCTGAAAGATCAAGTTTGCTCAGATCTCACAACACAGGGAGCTTTGAAAACACGGCAGCAGGTCTGCGTCTGAAGGGGAGCGGTGAGCGGGATGGAGAGGCGAGGCCCGCGAACAGCCGAATCCCCACGTGGGCATCAACACTCCCCTTCACTCCTTATAAACAACAAGGACGATAAAAATGCACCCACACAGAACCTCCGGGTCTCAAGGTGTCTTTGCAACCACTCTCCTTGGGTCCTTAGAATAATTATCTTAGATGGCGGGGGGGGGGGTGCAGAAGGTGGTCATCCCAGAGAGGATCCAACCAAGCAGACGCATTTTAGAAGTAAAATAAATTCAAGACATATGCTTTGAGTGGCACCTTCCCTGACTCCTACAACAGTGCTCCCCCTCATAGAGGTCCGTGTATTTGGTTACCCCAAACTACCCAGACCTCAATAACCCCTCATGGGACTTCAGAGTGGGAAGAAACCCTACAAAGATGCACAGAATCCTATTATAAGTTCAACCGTGTCTCCTCAAATTTCATGTTGCAGTCCTAACCCCTCGTACCTCAGAATGTGACCTTATTTGAAAACCGGGTCATTCCGACGCAGTTTGTTAAGACGAGGATCATAACACTGGGACCTACTCCGACATGAATGGCACCCCTGCAAACAGACATGTGGACACAGCCACAGCCACTCAGGGAGACGCCGTGTGAAGACCAAGGCAGAGGCTGGGGTCTTGCACCTACAAGCCACGGCGTGCCACGATTTCCAGCCAACAACAGGAGCTGGGGGACAGCTGTCCTCAGAGAACACCAACCCTTCCGACCCCTGACTTCCAGCCTCCAGCCTCCAATCATTTCTATTGTCTAAGCCGCCCAGTTGGTGGCACTCTGTGATGGCAGCCCTAACAAACCAACACACGTCTTAAGGTGGGAAGTGGCATCGTGTCACTGAAGCTTGCGCCAGGCAGGCTGGGCGCCGTGTCTCATCGCCCTGCACAGCAAATCTGGGGGCAGGAACTAGGCATGAGGGAGCTGAGGCTGACAGAGGCAGAGGTACTCGATGGGATGACACAGCCAGCAGGTGGCCACACTGGACTGACCTGGGGCAGTCTGAGTCCAGATCCTGTCTTCTTACCCACGGAACATCCCAGCTTCAGGTGGAGTGGCCAGGATACTGGCTAGCACCCACTGAGCCCTTTCTGTAAGTATGCCAGACACTGTTAGGAACTCATAACACAACCACAAAGTAGAAACAAATGTTGCACGTAGTTTGTAGAGGGGGAAGCAGAGGCGATGACGTTAAATGACTGGCCCAAGGTCACACAGCCCGTCAGGGGTGGAACTGAGGTTTGAACCAGGTCTGTGAACCCTAGCAGGGGCCCAGAGAGCTTGCATTTTCTGGGTTCTCAATGGTAGGTGTGTGTCCCTTTCCAGATCGGGGTCCCTCTCTGTGTCACCATGCAGGCGCCATCTTTCTGGATCTTCACCCCCCACACTCGTCCCTCTTCCACACCCAAATGCCATGCAACGTTTGCAGAAAGTTCATCTCCTGCCTCTGCGAGAAGCTCTGCTTCGTCCAAGTAGTGCAGAGGGGACTCACCGCAGAGTCTGCGGGTCGGACTCGGGTAACGTTCTCAGTCGATCCCAGGCATTCGCCTGGGCCACACGTTCAGAGTGCCTGTGGCTGTAGAGCAGGGGTTCTCAGCCGAGGGCAGTTTTGTCCCCCAGGGGACCTCCACAATCTCTGGAGTTGTTTCTGCTTGTCACAGCTGGGGTGCAGGGATGCTACTGGCCTCTGGAACGCAGAGGCCTGGATCCGCACACATCCTGCAAAGCAGGTCTGCACAGCACACAAGTGTCCAGCCCCAATGTCACTAACGCTGAGGCTGAGAAATCCTGACACAGACTATGCCCAGCAGAGGCAACCTGCCCACAGACGAATTCCAGCTTCACGGCTCACTAGTTCTGCAACCTACGGCAGTTCTTACCTCCAAAATGGGACTAAAAATCGTCCCCACACTGTGCCTGGCACAGTGTCAGCCCTCAGAAGTCACCCTTATTATTTCCAAAGCTGGAAGCTGGGCACCTGCCCGCGGGGCTCCCGTACCAGTTGCTCAGTGGCACCAGCCTGCAACTTTAGCTGGGCATTCTTGGGTTCATGAAGGGCCGACTTCGGCACTTGCCACACACACAAAAGGCAAGTGCAATGTACAAGGACACTCTTTTGTGTCCAAGTAAAATCATGCAGGGTACATAATTTAGGCCATCTCTCTCTTAGATCTTTTTAAAAGTACTCAGAGGTTCCTTTTGGGATCTTTCCAAGGCCTCATTCACCTAGTCACTAGCATTTAACGGCTTTTACAGGATGCCAGACACCGCACGCTTTCACGGAATTGCTCCTAACACAACCCTGTGAGGTGGGCACTGCCCTCCCTGTTCTCTTAAACACAAACACTTCTCCTGAAGCACCGGGACCCGGACCAATCAACGCCTCATTAAGTTTTCATTCAATATTACCGCTTTCCCTTTCACATTATGGCTATTCTTCTCTGGTAGCTTCCCCAACCCTCTCCCAAGCACGGGAGCGTTAGCAACATGGCAGGCTTTGTGGGTGAGCCTGGGCACCTAACATGGTTTAACATACACAAGATGCACTACATAGTATGTATAATACATAGTCAATTAGATGTACAGTCACTCTTTGATTTCCCAGCCCTGAGTCAGCTGCCTTGTGAATTCTTGGAACTTAACCCACTTGGGGAGAGACTTCGGTATATGGTTTAAGGAGCTGGGACTGAAGAACCCCTCGCTGTATGGTGGCTGATGATGGCCACATAAAACTGAAGCAAGAGCACGGGGTGGGCTCTCCCCTCCCAGCTGTGTGGCCTCAGCGGTGTGACTGAGCCTCTGCTCTGTGAAATGGGACACCTGAGACCTACATGTCGGGGAGAACAAGACTAACTGGGGGGACACAAGAAGGACATGTGCAGGAACGGCCGCTCTCCATCTCTGAACAAATTCTGCTCCTTCTCATGACTTGGATTCCGTGGCCACAAGGCACATGAGACTCCACTGGGGTCTGGGAACTGACCACCACCTTACATTTAAATGTCATTGTGTCACTTTCCTGTCTTCTTTTAGTTCCTTTGTGCGTTAATCCTCTTTGCCCTTGACCCTGGTGTTCAGGCCACATCACACAGCCCCATGTCAGCCAACTGAATTGCCCCTGCTGACCTACTGCTATAGAGAATCAGTGGCAACACAGATCACGCCAAGCACAGCTGCCCTGGGCTAACGTGCAGAGCCCTTGGATTCTTCTAGAACCTTGTACTGACAGATAACTACACACCTTGCTTGGGTAAAATGACTCAAGGAGAGCAGGGACCGTTTCTGTCTAATTTCTGTTGGATTGTACACATTGTACACAGTAGGTACTCGATAAATATTTGTTGAACTAATTGCCAAACAGGTGAGCATTAGTTAAGTGCTACATAATGAAGTATGTGGCATTTTACCTCCCAGTGTCTTCTTTCATTTCTTTTCAAATAATCGGAATAATTTGTAGGCAGGCGCATGAAAGCTTAGCTTTTAATCTCATCAACAAAGAACCTTCCAAAGAGGAGACATTCCTCTGGCCTCGGCTGTTGGCATTTCAGATGTAATTACATTTTTCACCCTCAAATTTCCCAACAAGATTAAGAGTCACACACAAAGTTTCCTTAACCCTCTGCTCAAAAGTTTGCACAAGGAGCTCTGCCCGCTTTTCACGGGGTTTCTGCCGGATGCCGGCCGCCGGCAACCATGAAACGTGAAACACAAAGGAGTCGTCACCCTCAGCACATACGCTGCCTGCACAGTCTCTGCGAGCCCTGGACACGCCGAAGCCGCAAGCGTGCGCATGCTTTTCTGCAGGCAAAACACATGCACCCTTGCCTTTTTCGACAAGCTGTTTCTCATAGGCATGTAGATCTGTATGATGCACACTTGATACATAATTACAGAGACACTGATGCTGCAAGACTGTAAGAGATGGTCACGAAGAAGGTATCAAAGGAGGTGAGAGTGGAAAGAAAATAAGACACCAAGGGACAGTATTTATTGAGTGCTAACTGTAACTGCACTGGGCTAGCATTAAAAAAAAAAATGTTTCCCTTATTGATTTTAGACAGAGAGAAGAAGACAGAGGGAGAGAGATAGAAGCATTGATGAGCGAGAACATCGATTGGCCACCTCCTGCATGCCCCCCACTGGGGACCGGGCCCACAACCTGGGCATGTGCCCTGACCAGTAATCGAACCAGCGACCTCTTGGTGCATGGGTTGACGCTCAACCACTGAGCCACACCTGCCGGGCTGGGCTAGCATTTTAAATCATCATTTTATCTGGTCTTCACAAGAACCCCCATTTTGCAGATGAGGGCACTGAGGCTCAGAGAGACTAAATAATGTGCCCAAAGTCACACAGCAACGAAGGGACAGATCTGGGAGGCAGAACTCCCACCCCCATCCCACGAACTCCCACATGCAAGATGGACATTTGATTCATGAGAAAGGAAAGGACAAGAGGAGGAAGAGGAAGGGGTGAGGAGAAGGAAGGGAAGTGGTCAGTGGAGCACAGTCCTGAGATGCAGAGGAGGAAAATGATGGAGCCCTTGCTGGCTGTCTTCGTGATTCCTGGAAAACAGGCCCACCTTCCCGACCCCACGAGAGGGGGCTGAGTGGGGAGCTGGGAGACTGAGGCAGAGGTCTGAAAGGGTCACTTTGGAGAATGCAATGTGCCTGAATACAGACAATCAAGAGTCATGGCGAGCGGCTTTGGAGTCAGATACACCTGGGTTCAAATCCCAGCTCTGACATTCCAGAGCTGTGTGCCCTTAGACAAGGGACCTGCCTTCTCTGTGCCTGATGTCCTCATCTGGAGAACAGGATGGTAGCCGTGCCTGCCACAGAGGGAGCTGTGAAGACTGGACGGGACGATCAAGGTGAAAGCACTTAGGAGGAGGGGGCCATGACGCCCCCGGGCCACACCCACGGCCGCGGGCCTTCGTGCAGTCTGCGAGCTAAGACTCACTTCACCCTTTTTAAACTCTTGGGGGAAAAGTCAAAAGAAGAATATTTTGTGAAACATGAAAATGATATGAAATTCCGATTTCTCTGCCCATCAGATTTCTCTTCCCATGACTCCTACGGGAACACGGCCATGCCCACTGGTTTCTCTGCGGTCTTCTGCTACCTCTGCCAGCAAGGGTGGCTGCGTGGCCGTGACCCAGGCGGCTGCATGGCCGTGACCCAGGTGGCTGCGTGGCCGTGACCCCGGTGGCTCCGTGGCCGTGACCCAGGTGGCTGAGTGGCTGTGACACAGGCGGCATGGGCATGCTCAGGGCTTGGCCCTGTGCCCAGCAAGCAAGAGGCGGCAGGCAGCTAGACCATGACAGCACGCTGAGCGCCACGTGTATCATCTGTGTGTGTGGACAGACATTACTTTTCAGTGATTTTAGAGAGAGGAAGGGAAAGAGACAGAGAGAAACGTCGATGTGAGAGAGAAACACTGATTGGTTGCCTCCAGCTGAGGGGGAGATGGGGAGAGCCCATCCTTCCCTGTGCCCGGTCACTGCCCACGGTGACAGGCACACCAAGGAGAGACGCCCACTTACATAAAGCTCCCCGAGGGCCTCCAGGGTGGGAGTCCTACGCCTCTCACCAGGTGCTCGCACTCACCCACCGAGTGCGGAAATGGCTCCCCAGTCTGGCTTCCAGGAACACGTTCGTGCATTCATAGTTTTAAAAATGAGCAACAGGGAGAAAATTCCTCTGGCGCGCCTCAGCCTGCACCCTCACCCACAGTCGCCGCCTTGTCCGCGCATCGGATTTCTCAGTCCCCAGCCTGCTGTGTAAGGAGGGACAGGCGCGCTCGGTGGCCCTGCACTTCCCCATCCTCCTCTCTGCTCTCCACCTTCCCGCAGAGGGAAGGACAGTTCCTTCTGCCCCGATCCTCCTGAACAGCCCATGAGGCTGAACCGAGTCTGGAATCTGCTGGTGGAGATGCTGTTAGCTGGGAGGGTCATTTCTCTCGGGAGAAGACGGAAGTGCTTCGACGTCCTCGTGTGTCACCTGCCTCCAGACAAAGAGGGGCGCAAAGGGTTTCCTCTGATGCGACTTCATCACATCGCCAAGCTATGCCCGGCGCCAAGGGATCCAGTACAAACAGATAAATAAAACGGACACGCAGCCAACAGCAGCGGCAGAAAGCCCGACCTGCAGAACCTGGGCAGCGCCCGACGCCACGGGCAACGGGACACCGCTGTCACCCACGGAGGGCTTTGCGTTTCTGGATAGGGATTTACCCAGAAACTCGTCTCGGAGATCAAAGTGCACCGAGAGAAGAATGATGCTGGGGGACCCGCTGGGCTGCTAATTCCACCGCAGCTGACTCAGGGCCACAGGCATCCGGCTTCCTTGCCGACACCTGAGTGTGGGACAAAGCGGCCTCGCCGCTGCCCAGAACAATCGCACCAGTGCGATCCTCCCCTGCCCCTCCCCCGAGGGCTGTCCTGCGCCCACCCCAGCCCGGCCAGGCTCTCCGACTGCTCGGTGCAGAGCAGAAATCAGAACTATACACAGATGTCAATATGTCAATATGGAAAGACAATCATGTGCCATTGAGTAAATGACAACAATCACAGCCTTGGGCCAGCATATAAGAGTGGTGGGACCAGTATTTGCATGGGGTCTGTGTGACTCCTGAGCCTGGGTGCTCACCCACCACTCAGCACCAGAGACCATGCCAAGCGGGTCCGACACGACCATCTCTGAACAGGAAAAGGCGCTTTAACCTGGCACCTGCTCTGAATGAGGGTCGTAAGAAATGTTCTTTCCTGAGTCCTCATCAAACTCTCCAAGTTTTCTTCAGTGAACAGAAAAGTAGTACATGGGGACAATGGAGAGGTGACTAGAATTTCAGCTGTCCCGGGGAAAGTGGTCTTTGTGACTGTTATTTCGGAGCCTCGTCCCACGTTTTCCTCCGAAGGATGAAGGCACAGCGCACACAGAGGGGTCTTTCCCTGTGGGTCAGACAGCTTTCACTGAGAAATGATCTTCCCTCAACGAGATTATAACAAGCTTTCTGTATATTCCAGAAGCTCCGTGTCCACCACCTTGCACATGCAGTGACTGAGGCACGAAGGACACACCTGGAGATGGGACAGGATTCTCAGCTGCCCAAGCCCTGCGACCACAGACAGACACCCAGGAGGAGCCTAACTTACGAGGACACACAGTGGGCTCACAAAGGAGCCAGGCTTCCCCTCAGGCTGTGGAAAGCTCCCGAAGACGGAAAGGAACCACAGGCAGGGCTCCTCCCGATGCAGGGAAGCATCCCAGGGATTCTGTCACCATGGGAACAGCCCAGGGGCTGGAAGGCAAGTGTGCCCCAGGGCAGGATCTGCATGGGAGAGATGGGGCAGCTCAGAACAGGACCGGGCAGGACAGGAGTTCTCCTCCGTTGTTGAATGCTGTTATTCTGAGCATTTGCCTTACATTTTCTGGAAAACATAGCTAGAGGGAATGTACATTCCTCTCCCAAAGCCTCTGATAAGCATGTTCCTGGGAAAGGTGCCTTCTGGCCACCCAGGCAAATGGAGATTGTAGAACCTATTTCCTGGGATCGCCTGGTAGCCAAGGGGCCAGCGGTCTTCCTGCAAGGTCCTGTTACTCTTCGGAAGGCATATGAGGCGAAGTCCTGAGGACAGACTTAACACACAGCTGGGCTTGACCGATGGCCTCCAGCCAATCGATGCCTCAAGGGCTGAGAGGAATACAGCCATTCCAGTTGGCGGCCAAAAATACGCACTCTTATTTTAGATGTTGTTGTCTGGTTTTCCATTTTGTTGGGGCGATGGAGATGGCTGGAAAGAGAGAGAGCTGGACTTCATCTCTCTGAAACACCAAGAAAGTTCTAGCTCAGCTTGTTAACACCGCCCACCAGCTGGACAGCTTCCCAAAGCAGGCGTCTGCGGAGTATCTACTCTTGGTCTACTGCTCTAGGAAAGAGAACTGGGAGCCTTCTCAAATCCACATTTACATTTCCCAAGAGGAATCTCTCGTGCTCTCCCCCAAAATGCTGTTCTGGCCGTATGGTTGAATGCTGACTTATTAGGAGTTGTGAATCAACCTCCGACATTGAATGGTGTCCTGACATCACTTAGCGGTTGTTCTTTAGAAACCTTTCCATCTTCCTGGTAACCTGGGTGATCCTCTGGGAAAGAGAGTGCAGAACATTGTGATGTCCCAAGTGTAAGACACAGTTTAGGGGCAGGACTGTCGCGGAGGGTGATGCATGTCTCTCCGGCACCTGCTAGCATCCAGACGGTGCCACCTGCCCCTGGCACTTCTCCCAGCTCCCACCCATGGCTGGACGTCCCGGAGTCCACTCACATCATTATTTCTCTGTTAGCGTTCAGTTTTCCATTCTCCTCCCACACACTGATATCCGATTAATTCTCACCAGATGTGAGTGTCTGGACTTCTCCAAGATTTGTTATTTTCCCTCCGTGTTCCTAACCTTCTTCAGGCCACTTGTGTGATTTTTCTGACCTCTCCGGTGTTCCCAACACCGCCCAAATCAGTGTCATCTACGCCTTTCCTTCCCATGTTCTCTCCTCCCCTTTACAGATCATTAATAACGAGAGGTTAAACAGGACCAGACCAACACCACACTCTAGAGCAAACGACAGAGGGGTGGGAGAGGCTGGCCGGCTCCCGAGCGCCGGCCCTGGCACAGGGACGATGTCATGTAATGCAACAACACTCCGCTGGACCCCTCCCGCCGCTGGTCCCGTCCATTTATCACCGCTGTTTGTTTATGCGTTCTCGGCCAGACGTCGGGTCCTGGGAGTGCGGTCCCATCCAAGCCAACATGCACTGCTTTGCCAGGTAACTCTTACAGGCTCCAAAAAAAATGGACAAGAACTTATTTACTGCTCTTTGTTCAGCTTAAAAGCATCTACTCCTGCACCCGCGTCCATCATACTTGAGAGCAGAAAGAGGTGGACTGAGACATTATAGATATTACCCTTTTCTCTCTTCCAATCCATCAGCTTACAATCGTTTATTTAAATACTCATTGGCTTTTCATGTTCCTCAGTAGATTATTCTTTCAGCCGAAAGAAACCGTCTGCTAGAAACACAGACTGATCCGTGGTGTCCAGCCATCAAACCTGCCTTTGCCATTCCCAGGTGTCATTAAAATTAGAGGTAACCGAGGAGGGTGTGTTTCCAGGGCACACGCTTTAAAACCTGCTAGGAATTGTGTAGCCGGCTTACGTAGCTATGGCCGTAGGAATACATTTCCCCTTTTGATTTTTCTTCCTTCTGTCTCTTCTCTTACCCCCCACCCCTGAACTCACCCATCCCAGAGTTATCAACTACCTTCTTCAGTTGCCATACACAGTCTGCTCTTCCGAGCCCCAAAGTAACAATAATAATGATATTCTGTTGAGCCCGCGCCACGCAGCAGGCTTGGCTGAGCGTCTTCCTCCCCTCCCCTCGCTCATCCTCACCACATCCCTGGAGGGGTGCACAGCCTTCCGCAGACGACACAGTGGAGAAGCAGACTGGGAGGGACACTCAGCCGAGGCCACGCAGCCAGTGCCGCAGCCAGGATCCCAACCCAGGCCCACCCGAATCCGGACACCACACCAGGAGCCACCCCCCTCGCTGCCACCCAGGCTCTCACGGACGAGCGGTTCTCCACCTCTTCTGAGTCACTGGCCCCTGTAAATATCTGCTGAGGGTCGCAGGTACTCTCTCTCCTCGGGGACATGCACACACCCACGTCGAAGTCTGTTAACTCTGTCAAGGGAGTTGCAGACCCTTGAGGGGACATGGACACCAGCTTAAGAATCTGTGTGCTATGGATCTTTGTGCTACTCTAAATTCCTCCAGGGTGGACCTGCACCTCCCCTCCGGCACTGAGGCGACGAAATATTTTTTGAATGAATTGATTGAAAGCACTTTGGGAAGTACATTCAAGCTGTAGCTCTCAACAATAGCTTACAAGCCTGACTAGAAGATATAAATATACAGCTATCTTCCAGAGGGGCAGAGATGCCAACAAATTTTAAATAAATAAATTAATTAATTAAAGGCAATGGGGGAAGATGATAGAGCAAAACTGTGTACCCGGCAATTAATTCTGCAATTGGTGGCTCTAAAACATCTCATGGCTGCTTCTTGTTACTTCTCATCAACTCTTTAAAACAGATTACTGAAAGCCACATTAAAAAAAATAACAGTTGAGCCTGGCCGGTGTGGCTCAGTGGTTGAGCGTCGACCCACGCACCAAGAGGTCCCCAGTTCGATTCCCAGTCAGGACACATGGCCAGGTTGTGGGCCTGATCCCCAGTGGGGGGCATGCAGGAGGCGGCCGATCGATGTTCTCTCATTGATGTTTCTATCTCTCTCTCCTTCTCCTGTCCTCTCTCTCTCTCTAATATCAATAAAGAGAAAAAGTAAAATAAATAAAAATTTAAAAAAAACAAAAACAGTTGACACTTGAACAACACAGGTTTGAAGTGCTCAGGCGCACTTACAGGAACCACAGTTGGGGCTCGTGGATGCAGAGGCCGACTACCACAACCTTCTGTGCCACTGTCACAGGGCACTTGAGCATTCGTGGCGCTTGGTATCCACAGGGGTCCTGGGCCAATCCCTACATACCAAGGGACAACTGTAAAGTTTTGGGGGAATCAAAAGTTGTACGCAGATTTTTGACTGTGTGTGGGGTCAGCTACCCTAACCGCTACATGGCTCAAGGGCCCACTGGACACTCAGAATGCCATTACAAGCAGCCTAAGTCTCACGAGGCCGCCCCTTAAGGACAGAACTCTTGATTCCCAGAGACTTCAGGGGGTGCCAGAGCCAGCGGCACCTTCCTTCTCTTGGGCTCCTTTTCAACCTTCTCCAGTTTCAGGAGCACGGGTTTTATAGGACACTATGCCCCACACCTCCGCGATCTATGACTGCTGATTTTCTCTGCAATCTCTGATGTTCAGGGTCTCTCCTTTTCTCTGCGAGTCAGAGGGGCTGAACACCCTTGGAAGCTAGACTTCAGCTGTGCTGTGGATGCGGCAGCTTACACATCACTACAATGAGAGGCCAGAGACCCCCCCGTTGGTATACAGGCAAACGGAAAAGAGGGCAAGTCAAAGTCTGCCTCTCCCTTGGCCAGTCCGACTGGACGCAGAGGGAAAACAGGACTCTGGGTTCCCATCCAGCCCCCACCGGCCAGCAATGGCCTGCCCCAGCTTTGACACCACAGTGGACATCTGGAAGCAGTCCCAATTCAATCCTTTCTCTTACCTCCTCATCCAAATCTTCCTGGGTTCACTCCCTAGTCTCGTCTTCAGTGTACCCATCTGTCCACATCTCCCCCACGGATACCCTGGGTCATCACCAGCAGTTCTCTCACGATGATGTAGCAGCCCCTACTCTGCCTTCCTGCCATGACAACTCACCCTCCACAGAGCAGCCAGGGTTGTTCTACAACCTAAATCAAACCACGTCACGTCCTCGCTTAAAAGCCAATGGTTTTCTTTTCATATTTTTCTTTCTTTATTTTTTAAAATATGTTTTTATTCATTATAGAGGAAGGGAGAGGGAGAGGGAGAAACATCAATGTGAGAAAGAAACATTGACTGGTTGCCTCCTGTACGCACCCCGACAGGGTATTGAACCCGAAACCTGGGTATGTGTCCTGGCCGGGAATCGAACCAGTGACCTTTCGGTGCATGGGATGATGTTCAACCAAGTGAGCCACACTGGCCAGGGCCATTCTTTAATTTTTCTTTGGCTAAAACCCAAACTCTCTACCTTGGTCTACAAGATCTGACCCCTCCCCCCCTCCCTCATCTTCATCTATTGTCTTATTCTTTTCCCAGAGTTGTGGTCTTCAAGCGCCTTCAGCCCATGACTCTCTTTCCCACCCCAGCCCTTTGCACACGTGCCTGGGACACCTCCCAGGTGGCCCACATCCTGTGTCAGGAGGCACAGGTACCTCCTGACCCTCCTCCTTTCAAGGCTTGGCATAGAACGCATTTCCTTGGAGAGATGCTCAACGGACGTCCTTTGGAGGTAGGTTCCTTTTGTTCATCCCAATATCCTTCTGTTTTCCCGTCAAAGCAATGATCAAGATGTATAAGGTGTCTATGCATATTTTTAATTCTGTATGATCTGTTTTTCTCAGCTAGATTGTTAAGATGACAATCACATCTTACTCATTGTTTTCTTAGCATCTGACCAAGACTTTAACCATTCGATGAAAGGATGAGTAAGGAAAAGTGATCGAACGAATGGATGAATGAATGAAAGAAAAGTCTCCGTAGCCAGTGGCCCGAGGAGGAGCTGCATCTTACCCTTGGCAGGAGATTTAGATCGAATTAGACTGGGCACCCCACACAGGAGGTGTGAAGGAACGTCGCCACTCTGCAGAGACCAGGGCTTCAGTTGAGAAGACTACAAGCCCTGGGCTCCCTCCCATGACTTCTTTCCCTGCCATTGGGTCCCTCTTGCCCCAGGACAAGCGCAGCCCCCTGTCTAGACCCTGTCAATTCAGGGACAGCAAGGAAGCACACACACTTTCAAGCCACCATAAAACACGCCTCCTTCCTTGTTCTCCCCAAGGGGAGGCATGCAGGGGGTTCGACCAGGCTTCGTGCACTGCTTGTGCGTGTGAGAACCCCGGCCTGGGGCCGAGTGCCCTGGGACGCAAACGCACCCTCGGTCCCATGGCCACGTGCTGGCGGCACAGGCTACAACATTTCATTTCGAACAGGATGTATGCACTGGCATCACAGCCCCATGCCAAAACCTGTTAATGCCCACATCTGTATTTTTATGAATCAGGTCCGAAAAATTTGCACGTGTTTTCAATCTAAAAAGATCTATTCCTTTCCAGTGGTTAGAGAAATAACGATCCCGTGCTCTGTGTCTGCTCCGTCACGAGAGCTCACAGTCAAGGCTGGGACATTCGAATGTCAAGGCCGACGTGGCACTGGATCTTACAAGGTGACTTGATTGGGTCCCTCACTGCCCCACCTCAGCAACTGTTCACAACCTAAGTGCCTCTTGGGGGTCCGAGGAAAGTACCTCCATTCAGTGGAAACGAAGAGTTATGTGCTGACACAAATGATTGCCACATCAAGTGGGCTTCCCCAAGAGCAAACGAGGGAGAATTAAGTAGCTGTTTTCCTGCAGTTTGCAAAGCAAGACAGAAAATGCAGCGAGGGTTCCAGGAGCACATCCTCACAGTCAGAAGTGGGGGTGAGAGGACCGTGTTTGAATGTGCATTTCAGGGATGCCAGACGGCAACGACGGGCTGGGAGTGTGAGCCCATGGACTCTCTGCGAGAAGATCATGACACCAGGCCGGTCAAAGGTCGATTCTGGCCTTGAGGAAATAGGAGTAGGGACGAGCCATTAGGGAGGGGAATCGAGGGAATTTGGAGGCAGAGTATTTGGTGGATCTAAGCAGCATCGACTGCGTCATTGGCAGCGCCCAGTGCAAAATGAAATTGTGGGTCCCCTTGCTCAAAACTGATTAAGAATTTCGCATCAGTAACAAGCAGAGCATTAAACCAGGAGGCGCACCTAAGCTTGGGATTCTGTGGACTACACGGGTCACACGTGAAAACATGGGCTGGGGTGTGAGCACTGGGTGGGGAGGAAGGCCAGCTCTAGGGGCTGTCAGAACTCTTTAGAAAAGCAAACTTTCCCCGGTCCACTTTGCTCCCCAAAAACGCCACCCTTGAATGATCACAGTGAGAGAAATACATCGTGCCTCAGCTACAGGTGGCAACAAAGGGACGAGCTTTGGGATTGCTACCCTAATTCCAATCTGTTGTCATTTTTGGAACGACTTTTCCTAAATTATGATTCATTTTCGCACCAAAACACCAGATTCAAGCCGGGGCCTTCAGACACTATTATAAGCACATTGCTGATGCTTAGTAACGTAACTTCTTGTAATGTTTCTTTTATAAGGGCCATAAATCACAATATTCAAAACAGTTAATTTTTAATGTGCCACTATTATCCATCCTCAGTTATAAATTTAACGTCTCCTCTGGCCCCACGGATTGTAACGTGAGTCAGAACATGCAACGGCTGTTCCGAAGAGGTTCCCCGGTATCTCATTATTTAGGTCCCTAAGATACGGGTTTAAAAGCCTGAAGATATCTGAGTAAACTTGTTTAAAGGAGTCATAAAGAAAGATAAGTAGTTTTCCTCAGAAGCCTATAAAGTTTATTACAACATATTAAAGTGGGATTATATGTTGACTAATTTTCGGAAGACATTTGTTTTCTGGGGTACATGGTGTTGGGGGAAATTCATGAGCCAAGCGAGGTCTTCTCTGGGCTTTGGCACCGGTCCCACCCCGAGGACCACAACACAGTTCCCATCTCAGGGGATGGCAGGGTGGATGTCATGACTCTTACGGAAGAGCAATAACAATCTTCGTGATGCAGGAAGAGGCGGAAATGCAGCCCCGTGGCCTCACGTGTGATGGTGCAGAAACAGCAGCTTCGTAGAAAAGCCCTGGACGGGACCTGCACGTCTCACGGCAAGCCCCAGACTCAGAGCCCTCCTCTGCCCGCCCACGCACGGGCAGATCTGACACGTTCGCTTTTTTTAAATCCTCACCGGAGGATATTTTTCCATTGTTTTTTTTGATAGAGTGGGAGGGAGGAAGGGAGAGAGAGAGAAGCATGGATGTGAGAGAGACACATCGATTGGTTGCCTCCCACATGACCCCCACCAGGCCTGGGGATTGAACCTGCAACCCAGGTACGTGCCCTTGACCGGGAATCAACCCTGCGACTTTTCAGTCCACGGGCTGACGCTCTAACTGCTGAGCCAAAGCAGCCAGGGCATGTTTGCTTTTTATCCGTATAAAACCGTTTCTTCTCATTTAATATTGTTTTAGGTCAATCTATCCTTTTACTATCTTTTCTGGGTGAGTAAATGTGATATTTCTCTTCAAGCTTTCCCTAGACACGGGGAGAGTCTTTCAGACAGAACCTTAAGAATGTCTCTGCTTCCCCCACGTCCTCATGCTGACAAGCTGTCCTTCGGAGCCACTTCTCACGTGAGAGACGCAATTCCAGGTCATCCCCCCTTTGCTCAGGGAGCCGCGAGGAGAGGCTCTGCCGTGACCAGGGAGGGGTCCTCTGGGCAGCGCCCGGACCCAGGAGCGTCCCGTCTGTGCTGCACAGGGGACGGTGCGTCTGCAAAGCAGCCCCTGTGCGGCCGGAGGAAGCACCGACTCACTGCCGGGACCCACCACACGTTCAAACCAAGCAACGAACCATACCAAGGAAACTGTCACCGTGGGCAAGACACACAGTGATGGTTTTACCTCCGAAGCCCCCTGCCGTGGGCCGTGAGGGCAGGACTTGAGGAAGGAACACCTGTTAGGTTCCCCAGAGAGTTGCCTCTCTTATCCCAGACCTGGTGATTCTCCGGCACTGTGACATTTCATGTCTGTTCCAGAAAAGGAACTACAATTCAGTACTTTTTGACCATCAAAAATGACCATGGCACACAATCTACTGCATTCCATGTAACCATAGGTACAGTCAGCTCCAGGGAGCTGAGGCGTGGCGGCAAACAGCCTGCAGGGTCCCGGAGAGATGCGGTCCCAGCAGCAGACGTCCCCCAAGTTCAATGTTCCGCTTATAACTGTGGTGGCTACATGCACCGCTATTCCATGATAATGCGGATAGGACAGAAATAAGGGTGGGTTCTTAATAGCTAAAAACCGACCTTTAAAAGAGCAAAACATTCTAAAAAAGGCAATGCATGAAATTTATGGTGCAAAGCTCTGTAGAAGCGCAGTTGTAAGAAAGCAACAGATATGGCCACTAACGAGACCTGCCATTATTCACAAGTCCATTCTAATGTGTTCAGAGAGCTCAGGTGCCCAGTCACCATTACTGTGCCTTGATCCTGTGTTTCCCTCAGAACTGCCGTAGAAGACAGTACAATCCATTAAATGGGCTTCTTAGAGCTGACAATTTCAGCTCCAGACAAATATATAGTTTTATTGTCCTACAGTGTCCAGAACGAGGTGAGTGTCACGCCGCGCTGGCATATCTGGCCAAAGCCAACAGTGGGCTGAGAACCATGACTGGACAATTGTGACGACTTCTGAGTCCACAATCATGCCTTTAGAAAATGTGAACAAATTCTAGCAAAGGCATAGGTTACATCTTAAATAACACAGAAACATTTAAATCGTGCTCTACCCAGCCCCAGCAAGGCAGAGCAGTGATGTGGCTTGGGGGTGGCAGGGGAGGGGGAGGGGTGTGGGAAGGAAGGAGGGGGTTTGGGGATGGTCACAGAACACAGAAGCAAGCACAGGGCACAGTCACAAACGTCAGCAAACACGATTGATCACGCACACAATACAACACCAGAATGCAATCTTTTAAAGAAAAATGATAGAAAAGATGGTTTCTCACCCCTCAAAACAAATCTGGAGCTTTGGTTTACAGGCCCGGCTATGCCCATATGCCCTCCTCGTCATCCTGCGGCCGGCCGGGGAGGGAGGTGCACAGAGGAGGGAGGACGGAATGAAAGAAGAGAAGGTTAGTCACACCGCGATGCACCGCAAAGGCTCAGCGAGCTTCACTTTTTTTCATCTTAAAGCGCAAGAAGAAAAAATCCGTATTAACTTAAGTTCCACATCACCGACTTGTCAAATACATAACTGAGTTTTGTAGCTATGGCAACCCCCCCACAAAAACATTCCACCCACCCAGCTCTGACTCTGTGTCAAGATTGGATTAGAAGATTAAAATTAGTCGACATTAGCAGATGATTATTTTTTTGGAAAGCATACAATCTGAATTGCATATGCCTAAGGAGTAGATTAAACCTTTTAAATAAGCAGAGAAGTAATTATAGTCATCAAATACCCTTAATTTCTCTTAAGCTTAAAGTATCAATAAAGGCTGAAGAAGAATTGAAAAAAAAGATCTACTTGGGCGGAACAGAGGTTGGAAGCACGCAATAATTCACACTGGTTATTTCACAAAGGCTCCAGCACGCTGTGGTCCGGATTTGTCAGGGTCTGTTCTGCTCCCAGCATCAGAGAGGATGCACACGCCGTGGGATGATTACACATTTGCAATCAAATAAGTTTCAGAGAAAAGAGAGTAAACTTCCAATTCGGTAGAATGCTTGCAGACAGGAAAATTTGTTTAACTTAAAACTTGTATTCAACTGTGGGTAAACTGAAACTTATTTGGTCTGAATTCTTGTTGTTGAAAACATTTCCAGCATGTCTCTGGCCATCTCCCCCACTTCGTGAAGTGGCAGATAAGCAGGGACATCCAATCTTTGAAGACAGAAGTGTATTCAAAACAGGACCACCATCACAGGGTCCATTTGGAACAAGAATTCTCATGGTCGACTACAGGGGTAGACAAAGTGTAGGAGAATGGGTGGTGGTTCAACCTGATCTCACACGTAATTTGGGAGCTGTGTCTTTTAATAAATCCCTGTTGAAACCAGGTTTTGCCATGACATGCTTTTCTGTGTTAAAAACTAGGACTAGGAAAAAAATAACCTGGAACATTTTCTCACTGTTTGGATCCTTACTGCTTAAGTTGCTGCAATATTAGGTTGAGTCATATGAAATTGCCAATATCTGACCAGTTTTTGATCTAGAAAAACAGCAATTTCATACAATTCAATCTAATCTTGCCAATAGGCAAAGGTAATTTTCATCTACTCAAAGATTTAGATCTGTGGTCTTGAACTGAATTTTCTTTTTTGTTAATCCTCACCCGAGGATGTTTACCCATTGATTTTTAGATAGAGTGGAAAGGAGGGAGGGGGAGAGAGACAGAGAGAGAAACATCGATGTGAGAGAGACACATCGACTGGTTGCCTCCCGCACGACCCTGACCGGGGCAGGGAATGGAACCTGCAACCCAGGTTCGTGCCCTTGACAGGGAATCAAACCCGAGACCCTTTGGTCCATAGGCTGATGCTCTAACCGCTGAGCAAATCTGCCAGGGCTTGAACTGAATTTTCATATCATCGCTTTCCTTTTTATTTCTTTGTATTTTATTTCATGCATTCAAAAATATTATTTTGAGAAGCGGTTCAACGAGTTCACCAGACCGGCAAAGTGACCTATGGACCACAGGGGTTAAGAATCTCCAACTGATATGAGTCCACCAGGGGATTTACACGCAGTCTGAACTGTACAGCTCGGTATGAATTTGCACTGGACAGTTTCAACAGGAATGTTCTGGCAAAAAAAATAAGGTACAATTGATCATTTTGGCTGGGTCTTCTCATGTAAAATTTACCTGTGTTTATCTGTCACTGCACAGTGTAGTAGTTGCTATTGACAAAACAACTTCTCTTTTTCCTACATAAACTTGAGAAACATGTATTTTTACATTCATTAAGCTTCCACTCAGGTCCTGGAGAAAAGCAAAGTCGATGTTCCTTTTTATGCTAATAAAGAAGGAAAAGTCTACAGCATGGGACCCCGGGCACCCACAAAGGGGTTGCAAGGGGTCTAGCAACCCCTTGAAATTCAGTGCAGAGCCTGTGGGGATGTGTGGAAGCACATTCTCTGGATGGAGGCTTTCATCAGGAGGGTCCCGAGCTCCAGAGTCACTGCCTCAGGGAGACTCCAGGCGCAGAGAGAGCCTGTGATCACGGCAGGAGACGCCTTCCCCGTAACGCAGCCCACAGCCTCTGCTGACGGCTGCTAAGACTATAAAATCACTTTCCTCGCAGAGCGGTTTATTTCATTTTGCATTTAAAACCCGAGAGCGTGTATACATTCAGTTTGTTTCAAATCCATTCCCACAGGGCTCTAAATTTTAAAAAAGAAGAAAGGAAGAAAAAGGAAAGCCACTGTCACCAAAATCAACCACTATTTTCTTAACAGTGAAATGCGGTCTAATGCAAATCACTTTTAGCAAATTAAATACATTAAAAAGTGGTAATTAATTATGATTGAATGAGACAGGAGTTGTAGCCTGAAAATATACACTGCCAATATCACTACTGTGCCTCGTGCACCATAGGAATAAAAAGGAGCTCCCAGATGTCGAGGGTTATTAAAAACCAGATGTTGAGATCGACGTCTTGTATGCTGGTGAATAAAGTAAAGAAATATGACAGTCCAATATAAACTTTGCTAACATTTAACATGGCAGAAATGTGGATAAATTCCTTTAGTGAACTTGTAATATTACGCATTTTGTTCAAGTTCTCAGTTTCTAAAGTTGAAAGTTTTGTAGAAGAAAACAGAATGGGAAGCGGTGGCCATTTCTTCTTCTCTCTAATCTTCAAAGCTTAAACATGAATCGACCCTAATCACCAAGTGGTCTGGGTCAGAGTGAGTGTCTGCTTGGGGAATAAAAAACAAAAACGCAGGAGCTAATCAGAAAGGGAGGTCCAAGCAGTCCCAAATGTTCGCAGCTGTGGGACCCCTGCACGGCCTGCATCGCGGGGCGCAGATACTGATTCCTTCAGCAACCTTACCGTACAGAAACGTAAATTCGGGGACCAAGAATAAGAAACAGATAGCTATCACTTGATCACTAACTGGATGCCAAGCCATTTAGAAGTACTTGGAGTTTTACAGTGTATCTGTCGGGCCTGGGAGATTCTGTTTCCCCTCCTGGTTCTGCTTCCAAATCGCCTTCGCACTGGCTGTTCTGGATGCTCCCTCGTGTGTCCTTCGTGAGTGATGGCTACGCCAGGAGCTGCCAGAATATCCGGATGGAAAGAAAGTCTCTAGTCCATCAGGCATCCAAGCGCGTTGTTCCACGGCATCGGGGGATGGGAACACCCAAGGTGGCCGGAGGCCGGAGTGCAGTGACCACAAGACAGAAAAATTTGAAGACAGAGGAGGCTTAACCAGCAGATCACCTCGGGATGTATGTAGGGCTCCAGAGATGGCAGGAGGCCTTGATGGCAATCCTGCATTCCCAGATGCTGGGCGCTAATGGGATTCTCTAAATACTGAGATAAAATGGAATTCCTCACCAGATGGGCCACTCACGGGGCCATGCTGATGACAAGATCTAAGGGCAAAGGACTGAGTCATCACTGACGGGACAGGAGACTCACCGTTGTGGGGGTGTTTATTAGCCCTGGCAAAAAAGCTCTGGGCAGGAACTCTACAATCTGACATGATGAACGCCCCAGTGTAAACCTTTCATTGGTCTCTGTTTTGAAGCATTAGGTACAACCAGCAGGCAGGCCCCAGCCCATCATTGGATATTTGGGGGGGGGGGTGGGGACAAAAGCTGGCCATTCTCTTTGATTTGATAGTCAGTTTTTTTCTTGAAATCAGAGGCGGGGGTTCCTAATGGGGACCTCCCTGTCACACCTGCCCTACCTGGAAATGAGAAATTATGGAAGTGCCCCCTTCAAATCAGCGCACAGCCTCTGTGAGAACTCAGCTGCTCTCTCTGCCAGGAAGAGACGGAAGAGATGCCAGGAGAGTGTCCCGGTGAGAACAGGGACAGTCGCCAGACCCAACCCTGACCTCACTTCAGTTCAGGGCTTCTCTGACACTTTCTGAAAGCGTCAAACCCCAGGACTTTGCAAACTTTGGCTGCACAAGTCATGAAAGCAGGACCACGGTGTGGGATTTATGATGTGTCATGCACCTGGGTTGGACCAAAGCAACCCCTCTTGGCATATCCAGCTGAAGGCTTGGCCAGAGCTGGGGAAGGCAAGGTGCACGTGTGAAGGGAAACAATGGGTGTGAGCCTGGAAGAGAGGGGCCCTGCGCCTCTCCGGGGTACGAGTGAGTCTTCTCTCGGGGTCACGTCCAAACCTCCCTTGTGAAGACCACACATTCATGTTTCATCTCTCCTGAGTCCTGGAATGCTTAGCAACTGGATGGACATCTTTGTTCCGGCGATGGGGCTAGGAAGGGCCATGAACTCTTACAGGATTTGTTTTTATTACAGCCCTGGGGCCCCTTTGCAGACAAGTTTCCCCAAGTAATAGGAAAGTCCTATCCAGGTTCAAATACCCAGTTGGTGCTCTGTTGAAATATAAATGTTTGCTTACTTCTGACCTGGGCTAGAAATGAGCCAGCAGGGATCAGCACCTGCTCCCGGTTAGACAGCGTGACAGCTTTCTGTGCTTCTGCCGTGACATTGGCGTAGGCAGGCTTAGTGCAGGCGTGGACAGGATGGCTCAGGCAGGAGGGTCAGGTCTGGGAGCTGGGAAGCCCCAGAAAGAAGAGCTCATTGCCCTCAGAAGGCATTTGTTGGTTCTGCTGAGCTCAGCTCTGAAGTACTTTGGACTTTGCAGTCCTCTCTCCAAGCTGCTGGAGGTTCTGGTTGGAGCTGGAGGGTACAACTTAGAGTGGGTCCCTCTGACTCTTGGAAGAAAGAGCACTTGTTCCTTAAATGGGCGTGTCGTCAGCACCCAAGCAAACGTCCAGGTCCTTGAAGAAAAAGGCAGCACCTTTGGTCCCTTCACACCGCCTCTCAGTGTCTCAGATCCGGGAACGTAACAAAAATTTCCAAATGAGGAAGGATACGAGGCTCGGTTCTCGCTGTCTGTGTGGCTCGACTCTGCTGTGAGGGCGAGCTGCCTGGCCCAGGGCTCCTTAGCCTCGCCAAGACGGTGCCTCCTCGTTTCTCCAAGAATGGCTCCTTCCCGTGTCACCGCGTCAGCCGCACCCCTGGCTTATCCTTCTGATCCCCGCTGGGCAGAGCTGAACGTCTGGCCGAGGGGGATCATGATGGAGACACCCAGATTCCCTAGGGCACACTGCGCTGTTTCTCAGGGGGAGGCAGCGAAGGGAAGCCTGGGTTCTTCTCAGCCAGTTCACCTCACAAGGACACCCTGGGCAAGGGCGGCGTCTGGGTCCTTCGTGTCAAGCTCCTGAGAGCATCAGAGAGGCGTGGGACTGTCTCCTCCACTTCTAAAAGTGAGGCATCTTTAGGTGCTTTCTCAATTTTTGGACCATCATGGTGGGGCGACATATAGAAACCAGTTTTCTCTTTCCTTCAAGCCAAGTACTTCTGACAAACCAGTGCTTGGTGCGTGGCGCCAGCTCCCTCAGCTGGGACACAGATACCCAGCCGAGGGTGGAAGCGCTCGAAGGCTCTGCGTTGGCCGACAACGCTGTTTCGGGGCCCAAAGTCAACATCTGCTGAACGCTGAACCACGGCCAGAGAGCCAGGAAAAGGGGCAGTGGTGGAGACAGCCTTTATTTTCGCTCCCTCATCCATCAGTCATTAACGCTTGGCTTTGTTAAACACAGTGAAAATTGTGTTTTTAACATGAATCTGGCGCTGCCATTTCCTGGCTAGTGGGCAACCAACCCCTCCGGCCCCTTGACTCTTCATTCCCTCAGATGCCTCCAAACGAATACGGGGTCATAGCCTGACCCTGCCACTTCGTAAGCGAATTAAGTTGGAGAATGTAAATTAAACCACTTTGGAGACGTTACAAGCGTAGCCAAGTATAACTGGACACACAGCCCGTTGGTAGCATTTGATAGTTTGTTACTATCACAGCAAATTATTGGATTTTGCGCTACGGTCAAAGGCAAAAAGGGCGTGTGTGAAAAGAAGCTGGTGCTGTATAAAACCACCCTTCGCCGTTTTAGCCTCTCGGGCTGTTCAAAGCTACAGTGTATTCAGATCACCAGCTAGAAGCGGAAACAATGTGTAGAATGCGATTGCTCTGGGGTTCCCGAATCTGTGCGGGGCGCACGCATCTGAAGGAGGTTTCCAAGCCTCTGTCCTCCGCTTCCCTTATCTTCGGAGGGCGGCAAGCGCCTGGAGTGTGTGAGTCCAACATGATCCTTATTACATCAGTTCCAGAGGAAAAGAGAGAGGCGATGGTGTTTAGCGATAGAAAATGGATTTCCCTGCTTTGAGATGTTTCAGGGTTGGCCACCCCCTTTCAGTGGGGGAGCTATAGTGCTGCCTGGTAGACCAATGTGACTGGATTAGAGCAGCGACTTGAAAAGGAATCAAGCCTCCAGTGTTGCCGAGATGAGTTACATCTATAAGCTGGGAGTGCGGGCCCTGTCTGAAAACCCCTGTTGACTCAAAAGATACTGCAACAAATCTCTTAATGAAACCCTAATACTGCAAACAAGGTTTAAAACTAAGAGGAATCAGTAAAGGGGGCGGGGGGCTTTCCCCCAAATAGAGTCAGAATGAAATTTTCAGAAGGCTCAAATCTCCTCTAAGGAAAAATCAGTTAACAGGAGGACCCTGATGCATTAAACAGCTCTGCCTTTTCCCATCCCTGGCGACCCTACCTGGCAGGGTTTATCGAATCGTGCCCGCCTGTGCTTACATGTAAGGAATTAACATCACACCCAGATTAAAGAGCTTTGGTAATAACTTGCTCATCTGCAAAGCCAGCTTCCCGAAGGCTGTGTGTCACCCCCGCCCGCCTGCCGTCCTCTGTGGCCTGTAATGGTTGGGTGAGCACGTAACTGCTACAGAGGAAGGAGCAGTGAAATACCTCCCACAACAGTTCAGACATCTGTCCTCATTTCCTGCTTTACCTGTGGCCTCACAGAGCCAGGGCAGGGTCATTCCAGAATCCCTGCTCTCACACACAAGCAAACAAATGACTGCCACCTTCCTTCCCCGAGGCTGAGAAATCACATATACCTTCTGGCTCGTGTTTGAGTCGCTTTGGGGATTTTTAGTATTTTTTGAGGGATAAAGAAAAAAAAAGTAACATCTGAGTTATCTTTCTATTTCAAGTACTTGAAAAAATCTGTTGAGTTTGAAATACAGCATCTTCTAATCAACTCTATGATAATAGAAGTATCAGAAAACAGGTAAGCAATCACAAGAAGCAAACAAGTTGTAACAATATGTGGTGATGGATATTAGCTCATTCTGGTGATCATTTTGCAATATATACATATATGAAATCATTATGTTGTATGACTAAAACATATACAATGTTAAATGTCAATTATAATTCAATTTAAAAGAACAATTATTTTTTAAAAAGGAAAGAAAACAGGCAAGTGGCACCCAAGATTTAGATCAGAATGCACCCCAGGGTGTCTGGGGCTCTGATTCTGACAGGACTGGTCCGAAGAGTGGAACAGCAGCCATCTCTGAACCTTCTCCCATCCAGTAAACATCAGTCCAACTGGAGGTTTCTTCATGGGTTTGTGCATTTGAAGGCTTCATCCCCACATGAAGCCCAAACCCAATGCTTCTTCCAAGAAGCGGGTCAGGAAATTAGATTTGCAATGCAAAAACCCAGTTGTCTCTGTGGTCTCAGATTCCAGCTAGCTTCAGACATCCTAGCTTGGATGGGAAACGGATATTAAAAGCCTAACACAAGTAATTTTTCTTATTAGGTTACTGTCATGGGGAGCTAAAATTTTCTGTTTTTCCCGTTGTTCTGTAATGAGACTTTAGTAAGTTCTGATACATGGTAAGTTTTCTTTTATGCAGGAAATGTGAAAATGTATTTACACACACACACATATATATGTATATATAATGTATATTCAAACATGCACTCAGGGGAAGTTAGGGAGAGAAATTTCTAGTTAAACATGATCTTGAGAAATTCTTCCATATGTGGCAAAGTCCTCAGTTCATCTGACATATAGCGATACATACATATATACACTCAGGACACTGTGTATACATTTATCCCACATTCATTTAACCTCAAAACATAAAATAAATTTTTTTTTCCTCCCTAAGCAAAAGCTAGGAATAACAACTCTATATACAGAATCCATCTTCTGGGGGCGATGGAGCAAGTGAAACCCCCGTCTGTTTGCTGGAATTCAAAGACCTGCACCTCGGCTGATCTGGTGGACACCCGGACAGGGGGCATCCATCACACGCCCCGCCCAGCACTCCGCAGAAGGCGGCGGCTGCGTGCGGAACCAGGGGCCTGGAGCTGGCTTACGGAGAAGTAACAGGGCCCAGGGAGGGGCTCCTGAGACCCCTTCATTTCCCTGGTGGACACTGAGACTCCACCAACGCTTTGTTGACCAAACATGAAATGCAGGCCCCTGGGAGGAGGAGGAGAAAAGCAGGGAGGTGGTTACCACGCAGGTCTGGGGCCAAAAAGTACATGTGGCTTGCAAATATTGTCACTGCCTCCATCTCCATCGCCACCTCAAAGAGGCCCTGATTGCAGGGACGGCTGGAAATCCCCCTCCCATGGGAATGCTCTGCAGGACCCTGACTAGTTCTGCCTCAGAGCAGGTACCCAAGGCTCAGGTGTGGACAAGGATGGGAGGGAAAGAGGGTAAGATCCCTGTGTTTATATGCTGAGCTTATGGCTCTTTTGCCTGTAGGAAGAGGCGAGAGGGGACATGTCTCAAAACCAAGGTAGCCAGGGATGCAGCCTCTCTGAAACAGAGCATAGGTACAGTCAGCATCAGAGGACTCACTGGGATCGTGTCATTATATCGTAAAACTCACTCTGCATATATGTCCCGTGTTCTCTAGCTGGAAAAGAAGGCCAAATGGAGGCCAGGGTACAAACTGTAGTGACCAAGTTATTTGATGGCTTATGGAAAAATGATATGCATCCCAAGTAGAATCCTGTGGGAACTTCCAACTGACAATGGCAGTGGACATTCAGGGCTCTGGAAGATGCCCAGTGGTACAAACACACGGCTCAGCTGAAGGCCAGCATGTGCTGGGCCCGCGCAGCAGCTGGGAGCAGAGCAAGGACCAAGGACCGCTACGTACATCTAAGCCAGATGTGGGAATCGTCAAGGGGAGTGGGTGTATCTAGGACTAGGGCAAGCACTTTTCTCGGAATAAAATAGCAGCATGGACATGCTAAAGTTAAGGATGCAAAATGGAATACCCGGTTTTCTGCCATAGGAAGGTCATTACCTGAAAGTACCCCCAAAGCCCACGCTGATCTGATGGCAGCCCCTGGGCGAGAAGAGCATCCTTACTTTGCTCTGGGGAATGGCTTGTCCCAGGCCCTGTGTGTGCAGAAGCTCACGGGTGAGGGAGCCAGGAATGTGGGTCCTGGCGACCGCCGCCGAGGGCCTCTGTGACCCAGAGCACTTCCCTCCCTCTCTGTGCCAGGCTGTCCTTGAACATCCTTCTCTGGTGACCACAGGGCTTTGGGGGCGGGGCGGGGGGAGCCACACTGTGTGTGGCACAAGGACGACTGGAATAGAGAAGAATAAAGGGGAACAGGTGAAATGGGGGGAAAGTGAGAGGAATAAAGTCACAAAACAGAAGAATGGAAATAAAGAAAGTGAAGGCCGAGGCAAATGGAAAGAGAACTGAGATAACGTTCATTCAACTTTGGAAAAAAACCAAACCAAATAGGATAAAATTTACTACAGTTGAATGGAAAAGAGAGAAGCACATTTGCGTTATAGGAAAACTTGCTAGTAGAGCCATGCAACCACGTTCAAGACAGGTGGTTGCACCAAGGCATCCATGGCAACACCGGAGAGGTCTGCCGCCGAGGCACCGCCCGCAGACGCAGGGCCTCGTCTGGCCTGCTGGTTTCCAGGGCCGTGACTGCACATCAAGCCACCTCTCTGAGCTCCTGTTTCTTCATCTGGAGACCTTTTTCTTTACCACGGAGATACTCCCACCTGCCCGTTCTAGTGCCCAGGGGTGCTGCGGGAAGAATTCCCTCAACAGACATTTGTGGGGTGCCTTTTACAGGCCAGACAGGTGTGAATGTGCTTTGCAATATGAAAGAGTATGAAGAACACATAAAATTCGACCAAATTTTTCCATGATCAATTTAATAAATAGAATGCCTCCATGCTCCTAGGCTTTAGCTCTTCTTTAGAAGTAGGATTTCTAGAAGCAAAATGCGAAATTTAACTTCTAAATGAGATCTAAAAGTCTTCACAGTAGTGAAAATCTCTTGAGCTCCCCAATTCCCGTGAGCGAGCATTTCATTCAAAGGAGGGAGGGAGAAAGGGAGAGGTGAGTTCTGGGCTTGGAGAGTGGCCACCTACTCTGGGATTTCCAGCCACAAATGTTTAGGTTCTTCGCCATTTAGGCTCCTACACGTTAGAATCAGAGTGGCAAATGCTTTAACAAATGGAAGTGAGTTTTTCACAAAAAAAAGCACTGAGATCCAGGCCCTTAAAAGGCCCAACACTCAACCCAAGACCCAGGCACAGAAAGGGCCGCTGAACAAGGCCTGGCATTTTGAGTGGGCTGGAGAGTGGAGCTCACTCTGATGGCGTGTTTTTCTTATCTACGGGGTTAGTTCATTCCAGGGAGCCACTGGAAGGAGAGTAATAAAATATGGCTTTCTCTGGAACAAGGAAAATCATATGATGCCTGGAAAAAGGGAAGTGAAAAGAGCTGACCCTGGAGATGAGGCAAGGAAAGGTACTACTCAAAGCAAATAGCAGACGAGACAATGACGAGGTGCAGAGGGCATTAAGGAGAAGCTGAGTTTCCACTAAGCTTTTCCAAAATCAGTCTTGGTAACTTCACTAAAAAAATTCACGACTGTGTCTCCAGCATGTTGCATTAATTCTTTGGTCTTCATTGTTTCTCAAGGCTCACCAACATCTTGTCATGGGAAATATTTGTTGTCTGCCCTGTGCCCACTTCCTGGTTTGAAGGATTTCCTACAGGCATCCTGGGATTGTCTGAATGTTCTGCTTGGACACAGTCAATGGCCGTGGCCACCCTGGGGGTCACAGGGCACCAATGTGTGACTGCTCCTTTCTGGGCTGCTGGACTGTCACAGTCCTCTGATTTCTCTTACGTGTTCTCCAAATCCTCCCTTCCCTGCATCACACTCATTTTTATTCCCTCAGGGGATGCCTATTTATGATTATCCTTGCTTTCCTGGGTCGTCATCCTTATAATGGCCCCCTTAGTTCAGACCTATTGGGTTTGGGGTGGAATAATACATGCTCAGATGTTATACCTTTTAAAAAGGTGTCCCAGGAAGTAAATGAAAGGGGCACTCTCATTTTCTGCTATGCAAAGCACAGGGGAAATTGCTTCAAAACTCCACCTTAAGATGAAAACCACTGCTGGAAACTAGATCAGCCATGTTTTAAACTGGATAGTCTCCTTCTTCACCTGATACTCTGAGAACAGTATTTCTCAGCGCACAGATGTTACTAGAGAAGAAAAGAAAAAAAGATTCTATGATCAAATAAATCTGGGAAATGCTGGATTAAATAAAATTGGAGAGCTTTCTTTCTTATATGACTTTTTCAATCCTTTGATCTGCTAATTGCACCAAGATTCTCCAAGATTGAGTTATAATACGCAGCTCTTTCCCAAAACTCTTTGCCCACTGAATCTTTGTTGCAAGACTTTCCTCGTGGGACTAATGTTCCAAAAGTTACTTTGGTAAATGCTAGTCTAGACTTATAACCCTTGGATTCAGTTTCTCCTGAGAAGAAAGAAAATCATAGCGAAGGAGAGAGGGACAGGGAAGAAATGGGGAAAGGATCTAATTCTGCAAACCTGGCAATACTTAAATTGAATTTCCTAAGGAAAAATGAGTTTCTCTGCAAAAGTAGCAAAGTGACTGACTTTTCATATTTCTTCGTGTTCACGTTCTGATCTCTTAATAAATCTCAGAAGACAATGTCAACATGTGCAGGCCCTCTTCCAGGCGACACGGTGGGTCAACCCTCCGGGCCACAGCAAAGCTGGGGCTGGAAGAGCGATGGAAATGGAATCGGGAATCCTGGAAATGACGTCTCCCCTTCGAGTCAGTTCAGTTCACGTGGGTACATTATGGACATTTAGTTCAAATCACATCCAAATCATCTGCTCTTTAGACCCCAATGTTGTTGCCCACTGACACAGGCTTGTCAGCTTCTCCTGAGAAGTCACACTTGTTAGTATATCTGCTCACACAATTCTGTGTCGAGTTTGTAACCAATTGGGACAGACTTCCCAGATTTTCAAGACTGTTTCACTCTGGGACTTGGATTTATGACAATGCATATATTGCTCTATGAGTGGTTGGTGATGAGGAAGCTCAAATCTCCAGTATCGGGGCGAGCACCACGTCACAAAGGGGCATCACTACCGCCGAGTCAGCCTCCTCAGACCAGGTCCTTGCTTTGCTCTCCTTGTCCAGCTGAAAGGGTTAACAAGGCAGCCTCAGAGCTTTGCTGACTCCCGTTTAAAACCACAGAACTATCCTTCTGGCCAAGGGTACGTCACTTTCGTGGTGAACCCACTGCAGAGTAACCTCCTAAGTCATGGGCCCCTAGTTAACTACCTTTTGTCTGTCATGACCTGACTGACAATGATCCAGACACGAATTAAATGAGGTATCGGATGACCTGAATCTGTGTCCTCAGACTAGACAGCAAACTCCTGGAGGTGGGGTTCCATCTTGTCCATCTTGCTCTTCACCAAGCCCAGCACAGCGGCTGGCATGGAGCACGTGCTCCAGGTATTAGCTGAACAAGCAAATGACCAGCAGCAGGGCTCTGGTCAGGCTCACCGCCCCCTCTCAGGGCCTGGACTTCCCATGTCTGCCTCCACGGCCACGGGTTGCGTAGAGCGGTCACTGAAATGAAGAGTGTGGAAGTGGAAGGGCATCTCCATCTTCCTAAGGGTGGCAGTGAGCACGGTGGGTCAGAGGTCCTGATGATATACCTTAGCCAGACACTCCTCAAGGAAGGCTGGCTCTCTGGAAGCGGCACCACCCCTGAACCTTCATCTCTGCCCTGTGACATCCTCTCGTGTCAGTGGACAAACATAAGAGGGTCTACCTAGCAGGCAAGTACTCTAGTTTACGACTAAAGACCTCTGGCAAAGAAGTAAGGGATAAGCTTTTGCAAGAAATATCATTCACGAGGCAGACACATTTGATCTGGTGCCCTGCTGGTAGTGGGACATCGTTAGCATACATGTCTCTGTGACGAAACAAGCCTGCTTGCTATCTCACTGGGTCCTCGTGGGATCCACTCCCCCCGTTTGGCTCGGGATCCTTCTTTCTGGTTCTCCAGTGCTTTCTGTCCCTGCCTCTCTGGGGGGAAGCCCGGGGTGGCTTCCTAGCACCAATGGAACCTCACACTCACCCTCATGGGAGAAGGATAAGGAGCAAAGGGTAGGGACCAAGAATGAGAACGAAGAGATCTGGTTAGCAGGATTATACTGGGGCAGGGGCAGGGAGCGGGGGGAGGGGGAATGGTGGTTGTGAGGGATGAGAATTGAATAAATAAAAACAAATAAAACTAAAACCACAGCCATACAGGATCATGACACAAAAATAATCTCTCTCTCCACTTTGCTGATCTCCAAATTGAGAACCATTTTTAGCGAATGACATGAACTGGTGCCTTTCTGTACTTGGCCTCAGAAACGGACATGTCCCGTGTATGATCAACTTCTGCGGCGCTGAGGTGTCTGAGGGCGAATGTTTCCCAGGACAAGGGTGAGGCCAAGCTGGGGGTGGGGAAGGGGACCTCCTGGTTGGAGCTACCTTACTGCAAGCCCCAGGGAGCCCTTTGCATGTTGTATACTCTACAAATGCTCCCCCTGGAGTTGTGCTCCTGGTAAAACGTCCTGGAGACTTGGAATCTTCTCCTTCGGGACGCTAGTGATAAGAAGTGAGAAGGAGACAGAGTCATCTGAAAAAAAAGCTTTGGGGGCATATTGAGCACCCCTTCCTCCAACAAACACTTAAAACCCTCTTCACACAGGTCATTCCAACAAGTCCCCCCTCACATATTCAGAAACATATAAAAAAGGCATTCACACTTATGCAGACGGTCCTATTCCATTACCCATGTCCCCATTCCTCTCAAAATGCACTGAGTTACACGAGGATCCGAAAGATAAGGTCACCGTAACATCAAGGCGAAGATACTGCCAAGATTGACTGTGTCATCCTGCTGGTTTGCAACTAAATGCAATAACGTCCGTGAGATTCACCTACAAGAGTTTTAATACTAACTGCTGTAACTGGCTTTTGCATTTGGTGGGTGAATGCAAAACAGTTAAAAATCACAGGAGATTTTTGTTTTCATCAATCCATCTTTTCATTTGATTCTCTTGGTCAAGGGAGAAGGTAGGGTCCAAATCAAAGAGATCAGGCCCCTTGACTTCACTGGATGAAATGCAAGCAACACTGATTTCCCTTCCTGTTGTTTTACCCCACCGTTAACTTGCATCACTAAGGAATTTTCTAGGCAAGTGCTCAGCACACTCAAGGCCTCTCTGGTTGCCAAGCTCATGGAGACAAAGTGCTTTCTCTTACAACTCTGCAAAAGACATTCCAAAGTAACCCACCATTAGATACCGAGCCAGCAGTAGACTGCATATCTAAGAAAGAAGAAAGAAGGGGAGGAAAGAAAATGCATAACATAAACAAGAACAGACAAAACCTTAAAGAGGAAGGAGAAAGGAAAACATTTAGATTCCTTGAGTGATGGAAATAAATACCAAAGCTATTAGTTTCAGTTCAAAGAACGTATCACTTTATGCTGTTTATTATTTCTTGAGGATTATTTATTTTATCTTAAAATATCCCAAGGGTAAAAGGGGTCCTGGAGGTAAGCGGCAATGGAACTGACCTGGTCGGGAGAGGGCCTGTGATTGGAATGCTGCGACCTCCCGGGAGACCGGTGGCGGTGGTGGTGGTGGTGGTGGTGGTAGTGGTGGTCCTCATCGTAGTTGTCCGCCATCAGCTTCATCCTGTTCTGGGTCTGTGCGGAACAAAAGCCAGGGAAGTTTCCATCAGGAGCTAGAAGACCAGCCAAAGACACTCAGGGCATCGTGAAAGCGCCTAGAGGGCTCCCTTTGTTCCCGATCCAGAAGTTTGCATTTTAGTCAAATGGGAGTTTGGAAAGGAATGCACCCGCTTTGGCGAAAGAGGCCTCGCCACACCCTTGAAGCGGCCATGGCCTTGGATCTGCATGTGTAGATGTAAGCATACTTCTCCCACGTGATTTAAAGGGGGAACGAACGGACGCAACCGAAGGGGCTTTGCTTTACGTGATCGAGCCATCACAGAGACCCAGAGTGACTTGCCATCACAGACCGCCCACGATCACATCCTAGGCTCTAGAGCAAGCAGGAGAAGGAAGAAGCCCTGGGTGAAAAGACGGAAAGGACTGGGTGGAGACAGAGCCACGGACAAACACTGGTCTTGCGAGATGAGGCAGAGAAACCCACTGGGGAGCAGCCAGAAGCACACCACTAATGGAGATGCTTTGTCCTATGATGACTTGCAGTGAACAGTCCTCGATAGAGTTTTTCGAGGGAAATTGAGCTAAAAGAGCAAAGGCGATGGAGAAGAGCTGACCACTCTAATTTACTCCCCACTCTGTTTGTCACAGGAGGCAACCAGGTGTCTTAGTTAAACCCCCCGGGCCATAGAATTGTTTTATTGTATTGTTTTACCATGCAGGCCAATAACATACCAGCAATGAACTGACCTAACAGGGTCACAGATTCTAGAAAAAACCCTAAAGACCATGGAAAAGGCAAATAAAAATATCCAGCCCAGCCTGGCCAGTGTGGCTCAGTGGTTGAGTGTTGACCCATGCACCAAGAGGTCGTCAGCTCGATTCCCGGTCAGGGCACATGCCCAGGCTGTGGGCCCGATCCCCAGTGGGGGGCATGCAGGAGGCGGCCAATCAATGTTCTCTCTCATCGATGTTTCTACCTCTCTCTCCCTGTCCCTTCCTCTCTCTCTAAAATCAATAAAGGGAAATCCAGCCCAGAAAGCCTACAAAGGTGTGTTTAGAGTTAAGACTATCTGGATTCAAGTCCAGCCCCACTCTTAGCTGGTTCTTTGAGTTAACTATTTCTAAGCCTGGATTTCCCCAGCTCTAAACTGGGAGTAACAGTGCCTCCCTCCCTATGATGAACCTGGCACATTACGGACATGCAATAAAGATCAAATGCTGCTATTACTACTATTGTTGTTGCTGTTTACTGTAAGACTCTTCTCCTACCTGATCCGGGTTTCCTTTGCCTGAGACACCTCCCCCAGCCAGCTTCCCTCACCTCCACCTTCTGTGTCTGGCTAACTCACAGCCTTTTCCTGACCCCACCCCTGAGGCCTGGTTGTGTGCCTCCTACTCGCCATCGCTCTGTGACCCTGGATTTACCTGTCTGTCTGTCAGGAACTCGAGGCTCTTTCTTTCATCTGCCTCTCCCCAGACCCAGCACAGGGCCTAGCCCACGCAGCTAGCCTGTGCCCGTGACGGCAGGCTAGAAGGGACGTGGCTCTGAGGGCTCCTGCCACTCCAGAGGCGAACTACACGTCTGTTTCCAGCCAGAGAAGGTCACCGAGAGTTGAGGCTATCTCATGAATCGTTGTAACAATCTCACTGGTAGACTGAGATGACAACGAGCCATCAGCACCGCGAGAGAGCTGGAAGTCGGAGGCTGGCAGAGCCTCCAACCAGTCGGAATTTTATTACGTGATATAAATAATACCCTGATAATAAGTCTGGACCTCACACGGTGTATTGTTGGAGTATTTTTCATGCACAATCTAACTTATCCTCCAAACTTTCCCGGGACGAATTATTACTGTCACCGTTGGCAGCTGGGAAATCAAGGCGTAGCTTTCAGCCCCCAGAGCCTCTTTCCTGCCACAGGACACGGAGGCTCTCCGGGCCTTCCCGTGCTTAGCCAGCGGCTTTGCTCTCCGCCCTGCGGCCAGCAAAGACGGCAAACAGCTCAACAGGTAGAAATAGCTTTCCCATAAAGGCTTCGATTCTGCTCGGTTTTGGAAACACCTCACGTCCCGGTTCTACCTGCCAAAGAATGTCTCATGGTTCACTCATTTCGTTTTCAAAATGTGTACAATATTTGAACTGCCCCAGAGTAGACGTAAAAACACGTGTTATATGGATGAAATCAATAAAATTAGAGGGAAAGATCCGCCTAACAATTAAATTAAAAACCCCAGGCAGCCTCTGGCAGCCGATCCCGTTTCCATCCCTACTCACCCACCGAAAGCATCAGCAGACCCAACAGACAGGTTACGTCGTGTGAGAAGCGCGTGGGGCTCTTGCCGGCCGAGGACCGAGACCTCCCTCACTTGGCCTGCCCTCGTGCAGGAGACTCCGAAATTCAGCATTCACACCTACAACTCCAGTATCGTGAGGAGCCTGTACTTTTGAACTTGTGAACTCATAAATCTGGAATTGTGTCTTCTAATAGAATTCCAGGGGCCTAAGGGGAGCCGTAAGATCCGCTACGGTCAATAAGGAAGGGACTGGCCCAAGAATGAACGATGGGGCCCGAATGAACAAATAATAACTGCTATTGTAAATATCATACTGTTCTTCTCCTTTGGGGAAGCTCCTGTGATTTTATGAGATTATTTTCTTACCAGTGACAAGCCTAAAGTTCCCTACCTTTGAACTGTATCCCATAAAAGAATGTACAAGCTAAACAAGATGCTATATGCAGTCCTAAATGTGTCTGCTGAAATGAGGTGTTGGAGAGTAGGCATGTCATGGGATAGAGACTGTAAATGAATGATGTCATCTTTCCAATTTGGTGCTGAAATATAAATAAACCACGTTGTTCATGCGAATACCAGATCTGGGGGAAATGTACACAGAGCAATCGTGAGCGGAAGAGGCTTCTTTTGATTAGTCTGGGCTGGAAGGGAAGAGTGTGAAACAGAGATGAAAAATGAGAGTTTGGCCTGATACTCTAGACTACTTTTATTTATCTTGCTTGTAACATATCCCCTAAACTGTGACCAATTGCTTACAGGCTGGTTGCTAGTATTTCCTTCTATAAGAAAAGTTGACCAATCCTGCTTTTTTAATTGTCAGATTGAAAATGAATCTCCATTATTATTATTATTATTGTTTAAATCTACACTATGTATTCTCATCACTACCCAACTGTACTGCTTTCCTAGCACACCAAGAATGGTCTGGAAGGCTAGGAAGCCATGAATAAGACTCCCTAGAGGATGATGGGAAAACACACTGCAGAAAATTTTAACAAGCTTTGGAACAAGAATACTGTTTGTTCAAATAACTTCAGACCTGTTGACCAGGTGATGCCCTGCAGCCACAAGATAACACAAGGTGCCTACCCCAAGGCCTTAAACAGCCAGTCTTGTGGGCGGCCACACCTGAACTCCCAGGAAAAGTAATTCGGAGCTGGAGAGGGATACCTTCCCACTGCATGGCACTTGGGAACTCCTGGACTCATTTAGCAATTCACTGAATCCCATTTTTATTTCCTTTTCCGTGTCTACCAAATGGCTGACCTGACACTTTCCCTTTTGCCTAACTGTGTTATATTGATTTCACTGTGTTATGTCATGACTGCTGAGACGAATCTAATCGGATTTCATTTTCTACTTCCCTTTTCTTCCAGGCACCACCTTATTTCTCTAGGGCCATCGGATCCTAACAGCTCTCCTGCTTTGCTCTTGGCTTCCAGTGAACACAATCTGTCGCCAGAGTGACATCAGACTCAGTGACTCCCTGGCTTCCCGTTCCTCAGAGGCTCCCCATGGCCCTCAGGAAAAGAGTCCCAGCTCCTTCACAGCTCACCAGGCTCTTGGGAGGGAACTGCGGTTCACTCTTCAGTTCCACCTCCCTGCCCCTCTCCCCGCCCCGGGCATGCTGTCTCTGCTCCTGCCACGCCCTTCATCCTCTACCTTTACCTGAGTTACCCCCATTAGCTCTTCTGGTCTTAGCTTCAACACCTCCACTTCCAGCGATGCCTCCCTAAGCACGCCCCAGACGGGATCAGGTGCTCTCCCATCCCCCCCCCAATCCTGTGCTCCCCGTCACCCCTCCCATCCAGCCCTACCCCGGTGCATGGCAAATACTCATGTGCTTTCTCCACCACTAGGCTGCAAGTCTCTCGAGGGAAACACTGTGTCTGAATCACCCTTGTACTCACCACCTAGCACAGAGCCAGGTATATACGTAGTAATAAATGCGTGTCGAATACATGTAGAAATGTATGGAGGAATGAATGGAAAGGGTATAGGCTACCTGGGAACAAATGAAAGGAAAAATACACAATTCTTGTCTATGAAGTGCCAGTTGAGTGTGTTAACTCTTCTTGTGATAGTTTAACTTCCCGTGTTGTATATTTGTTTTTGGTTGTTGCTCTTGGAAGTGGGGAGAGCAAGATAAATGTATAGCTTTGGTATGTGGGAGAAGTACAGTCGGTCTTCTTCAAGAAATACCCCATTCTTTAGTACAATGGATCCAGCGAGACTCCGTCACCTGCCCGGTTACAGGTCTCATTAGTAATGAAGGGCGCTGGGTTACGGGGTTCGTTTCCTTACTATCCCCCAGCTTTTGGAGGAGCAGGGGCCTTTAGAATACTTTTGTTAGCACCAAAAGTCAACCACGGACAACTGAAACTTTCTCCATTAACTAAAATCCCTGATGCACACCATCTGTGGAAAGGTGCTATATATTCCATCTCCCCTGACATTTCTGAAGAATTTATCCAAGAAGCTCTCAAAACAAAATGAAAATCCTTGATTGACTAGTAATAGACTCAATAGCTTAATGGCAATATGTAGCTATAAAAGTGTAATATCAAAACTGCCTTTAAAATATTTTAGCAAGGTGGCAATAACAAACTATGCTTTGATCAGTCATCTGGCTCAGGTTAACAATAAAGCCTTCATGAATATGGTTTAAATAAGAAAAAAATATCATAAGATTTGTTGCTATGGGATATGGAGATAATACCATAAAACAGCAAATACACTTTATCCTATCAGGTTTTCTTTTCTCCCTCTTTCTTTCCAGGAAAATCCAAAATAGCCCAGAACTATTCTACTGATCTTATTTTTGCTAAATCAGAGCAAGGTCAACAGTCCTTTTCTCTGATTAAAAGATGAAAAAACCAGCCCTGGCCCGTTTTGCTCAGTGGTTAGAGCGTTGGCACTCAGACCAAAGGGTCTCTGGTTCGATTCCCGGTCAAGAGTACCTGGGTTGCAGGGGCGGCAACCAAGGCAATCAATGTCTCTTTCACACCAATGTTTCCCTCTCTCCCTCTCCCTCCCTTCCTCCTTCCCACTCTGTCTAAAAATCAATGGAAAAATATCCTCAGGTGAAGATTAACAACAAAAACAAAAACAAACAAAAAGAGATGGAGAAACCAGATAACAAGTGATAGTGAGGAAGGGAGGGATTTCCTGAACATCCACCAGGCCCACAGGGCAATGGGTCCTAACAGAGTGGGTTGCTCTTGGAGGACACAATGAAGTGGGAGAACAAAGGCTATTAGGAGAATATGCCGCACAGGGGAACTTTGTGGGAGTAAGTAAGAATCGCTGATGGAAAGGCTTCTACCATGGGCACTGCACAGAAATTCATTCCACGCTCAGGGAACTTCTGCAGCCACAAAGACAAGTACACTTTGCCAGGCTAAGAGTTGACCAGCGTGCGGTCGCCGAACCCTTGCTTTGGAGGTAGCCATTCCTATGAGGAAACCAAGCCCATGACCGTTCAGCCAGTGAGGCAGAGAACAGGACTTAAACCCAGGTTTATGACTCCACAGTCCTCCAGGGTGACATGAATGATGAGGTCCCAGGTTAGACGCAAGGGACAAAGCCAAGATGAAAAATGCACGAGGAACGAGAGGACTGACTGTAACACAGTGTGGGAAGGAAAACAAGGGAGAAGGGACTGCTTCACGTGCATGTCCACAGGCAGGAGAAACCCCTCCGAGCTGACAGCAGGGGCAGCAAATAAGGCTCCAGGGGTCAGAGGCCCCTTGAACTAAGATTTGAGAGTTGGCATGGATATGGATACGAGGAAAAGTGGGCTAGGGAGATTCCACGGTAAACTCACCCTCTAATCGCCTTGAGAGGAAACGGGTCAACACGGGGAACTCAAACCCAAGATGTGAGGGGTGTGTTGGGGGTGTGTGTGTGTGTGTGTGTATGAATGTGTGAGCATGTGTGTATAAGTGTGTGAGTGTGTGTGTATGAGTGTGTGAGCATGTGTATAAGTGTGTGAGTATGTGTGTGAGTGTGTATGTGTATGTGAGTGCATGTGTATATAAGTGTGTGAGCACGTGTGTATACGTGTGTGTGTATGAGTGTGTGTGTGTATGAGTGTGTGTGTATGAATGTGTGAGCATGTGTATAAGGGTGTGAGTATGAGTGTGTGAGCATGTGTATAAGTGTGTGAGTATGTGTGTGCATAAGTGTGTGAGCATGTGTGTATGTGTGTGAGTGTGTGTGTATGAGTGTGTGAGCATGTGTATAAGGGTGTGAGTATGAGTGTGTGTGTGTGTGTGTGTGTGTGCTGCTTTCTTCATTGCTTTTTTGGATGTGGAAAGACCAGAAAACATATTGGAGATAATTTACTTCCTTATTTCTCAAAAGAACTTATCAACTTGGGTCATTTTGGAAGGAATTTAAGACAGCCACAGCCATATACTCATATGTTCACACTTGTCAAACTATGACATTTCTGGGAAAATGCACCAGTCTCTTGACATTTATGTTTTCACAAATATCCACACCATCCACTGCTTTTCCATCAGTCCTGTCTCGAAAATTCGTCTGACCTCTCCCAACTCATTCAGCCGATCGGTCCTACAGCCCAACAGAACATTGACAAAACTCTGCCTCCCAACGTCGCTGAGGGCACCTCCCTCAGTCCTTATTTATAGACAGAAAATTAGTAGGTCACCATGCAGGGTCGGCTATTTTTGTGCCTACTCTTTAAGTAGCCTTATTTTATTCTAATTGTTACAGAGAGCGCCAGCGCCTCTCCACATCCTCTTGCTCTGCCCCGGAGGCCACCTGCAGCTGGGATGGAGACTCAGACGCGAGCCGTCTGCCCAGCTCAAGGCCCTGCATCTCTCTGCCTGAGGCTTGGCCAGGGAACAGGGCAGACCAGAAATGTCGGGGAGCTCGTGCCCTCAGAACAACGCTCAGTCTGAGAGGGAGGGAGGTAACGAATAAATAACCAGCATCTTTGCACCTCAGTGGGACAACACTATGGCGCGTTCCAGGATGTCTCGGTAGGTCTTCTGCAGGGTGCAGGCCTTGTTGACTATAACAGAAAACTGCCCATCATGTGCCTTTAGTCACCGTTTCCCTTCCCTGTCTCACTTCTCCATTTCTCACCAGGCCTCTGGGGATCATATCTCAAATAAACCACCTGCTCCAAAGTGTTGTCCTGGCTCTGTGTTCGTGGGGATCCCAGCTCGGCCCTTTGTTGAATGATGACCAAGCCTGCACCTAACCTCTGCACAGGACTAACGTTCCCGGGGCTACCAGGCCTCTCCAGGCTCAGCTCTTGAGATTTCTCATCACCTAAGGAGACAGACCCCTCACCTTCCTTAGGGAAGTAACACAGGTCTGGCACTCATTCTTTTTCTGCCAAACGTTCAGCCTGAGGCTCGGAATGAGTCAGTCTACCACGAGCCTGGCCCTGGAACAGAGGTAAACGGGAAAGGTAGGGCAGGGTGTCTTGAGCACGAACCCAACTCCACGTGGACAGATGCTGACCTACTGTTCTTATTCCTCACTTCACATGTTGCGCCATTTTTCTTTCTTTTTTTCCTGATAAAATTAGGGGAGATAAATGATCCCGGCAAACAAGTTCCTGCTGCCGCCCCAGAACCCTGAGGAATCCCACAGAGGGCGACGGACAATGACTCAGCAGGAGCAGCGCACTGTCACTCCTGCTGTGCTCCAGCGATGCACACTGCGGGGAGATTATTTACGGGGAGAATTCTATGTACTCGGATCAGCGTGGAGATCAGGGTCCCGAATGGTGGCAGCAAGAAGACGGGCGCCATGAGAGGGAGCGACCTGCAAACATCAAGGATAACGGGCAGTGCTTGCCTGGCGCTTGCCGTGTGCCAAGCACAGCACTCTGCCCTGTCATGTCATGGAGCCAGTCTCACCAATCCTGTGTTGTGGGCTGGAGGGCCATATTCAGCGTCTTTCATAGCTGCTGTGACAGGGGCAGGAGCGATTCAAATACATCTGACCTGAATACCAGCCCCAGCGGAGGCTGTTCTTATCCCCACTTGAGAGATGAAGAAACTGAGGCTCAGAAAGACGGAGAAACCCACCAAAGAGCACACTACTAGCACGTTTGGGACTCTCATGCCAAAGCTTCCTACGTAACCACTGTACCCTACTGCTCAGATCCATAAAGACTGACCCCTTCATTAAAAAAAAAAAAATTAAGATCCACCTGGAAATGGGGCCCGACTCTCTGGACCTGACCCCAATCGGAGCCGAGCAGAACAGCAGCTCACTCTGCTTTTCAAGTTCTACGTGAGAAGGATGGAACTCAGACACATTATAAAATCCCGATCAAGCCCGGAGGGAGGCGCTGTCGGTGACCTATCTCCATGAAGGCCCAGAAGTCATTCTCCACTGTGCACATCAGTTTGGAATGCTTCCCCCAGCGAGGCAGTTTCGAACCTGGGCTCACACATTAGCCACTACGGACGACCGAGGAGCCCATCCTGAGCACTCCTCCGGAGGTGGGGGGGGGGGGGTGCTGGGGGGGGGGCGCGCTGGGGGAGGGGAAGGCCCTGGAAGTTTCCACCGCAAAGTTACTTAGTTAAGCGCAGGTCTGTTTAATTAAGTAGTGGGCAGCACATGCTATACTTAGCTTTTAAACACTTGTAAAGTCCTCTTCACTCATTTATCTTACTTGTCACTGACAAGCTCTTCAAGGACTGTAACAGTATGCAGAGCATGAAGGGCCTGGGTAAACAACACATATTTTATGTGGAGTCTAAACTGTTTCAACTCCGAGAGTCAATAGAGGGTCTCGGAGAAAACCCCGCCCTCCTAGTAGCCAAGGATGCACTCGGAGGGGGCTGATCATGAATCCTTTAGAAAGTGAGCTTCAAAATCAAATCCCAATTTTTTTAAGTTAAAGGGGGAAAAAAGGGAAATGGGGAGGCCAAGAAGACAGGGAGCGAGGGAGGAAAAAGAAAGGAAAGGAGGTAAGAAAGAAAAAGAGAAGGCTCCTTGGAGGCACTGGAATTCAGACGCTAAAACTGTGCTCACAAAGTCAAGTTCTTCCTTCTCTCAGTTCGTACAGTCAACATTTACCACCATTGGCTTAGGCAGAGCTGCCGTCACTAAATCATCTCCTCAACCAATGAATGAAAAGCACCCACCTCCGGGATGGCCCGACAGAACTGGCCCACACACTGGGGACTGACGGTGTGGTGACTATTCCAAGCAGAACAGAAAGGGTTGGTGACCCAGCAGCCCTCAGGAAGGGACACCGTGTGTCTTACACAGAAAGGGCTAAGAAGAGACGTGTCCACCTACCTGGAGATGCATAAGATGATTCTTGGGGGGAAAGGGACTTTGAATAGTCACGGATGCACTCTGAAATGTATTTGAGTGAATCAGAACAAGAGTATCAGAGAACATACAGAAAGCATGTCGGGGGGGCATGGAAAGCACTGTGAGGGTGGTTCCCCAGAGGACTGGAGCCTGAGACAGCCTCATGGGCAGGACAGAGCTCCGCAGCCGGGAGTGGCCTGCGTGGCAGACTGGAGACCGGGCACCCAGAGCAGCCCAGAGAGCATGACTGCGGCCGAGAGCTGTCAGAGGAAGGAGACATTCTCCCCAGGGGCTCTGACCTCCGCACAGAAATGGGAGCAAATGGAATCTGGGCCTGCGCCCAGCTCTGAAGCGGAGTGGAAGGGCATACACCCAAGACCTCCTCTGCACCTCACCTCCTCCAAAACAAAACAAAGGACAACAAAAGGGGGAGAGCAAGGAGGGTGTGAGCAATGCAGACCATGTGGCGGGCGGGGCCTGGCTGCTCGGGGAGCCCCAGGGAGCCCCAGGGAGCAGGGTGGGGAGGGGAGCTTCAGGGCGGAGGGCCTGGCAGCTGGGGGAGCGAGGCAGACAGAAGGAGACACAGCGAGGGCCTTGGACGGAGAACAAACCCCTCTCCCCAGCTGCTTTCACACTTGGGTGAAACAACCGGAGAAAATGTAAACACGCTCATTAGTAGTTTTCCAATCAGTTGAGAAACAAATGGGAAGGGAGAACTGGTGGAGTGGCCCAAATACCAAATCCATGAAGCATCCCCGCGCCCAGGCCTTCTTCTCGCTGGGTTGCTTACTGGGCGTCCTCCCTCCCTTTGGATTTCTGGGCTCTGGCTAGCTTCCTGCGGGGTCATCTGAACTTGCCCACCTAGGCTCAGTTTAGTTCTACGTGGAAGGAGAGTCTGAATAGGAGGTCTCCCTGGACCCTCCCAGAGACATACAAACAGGACAGACCTGTCATTTATCATCGCCCCTTCTCCTGTGAAAATTTACCCCAAAGAAGAAGCAAAGCGGAACTTCTGGCTTTGGGGATCTGACAGAAAGCCAAGTGTCAAAAAGGATGAAATCGCCTTCCCATTTCACCTGGAGATGCCCAGTGTGTTGAATTATACTCTTTGTTTTTTCTTCCCAACACATCAGATTAAATCCATCAATGGATACATATTGAAAATCGATTTTTCTTAGTTATCTATTTAAGGTAGACTCCCCAAAGCCTCATTTTCTATGACCCTGCAGGTGAAACAGCATTAAGTACAAAACATCCAAACGTATTTAAATGGGAATCTGCACAAAACCAGATATAAAAGTATGTAACTTTTTTCACTGCACGAGAAGTTGAGGTGATTGTCTCAAAGACTCCCGAGAATGTCAGGAGCTGTCTCAAATCTCTCTCCCACAAATGAGGATTGGCCAGAATGGTCCAGATTCATGCACTTCTAGTTCTCGGCCACAACTTAAATCAATGAGTCCAAGTTCACTGTCTTACAGAAGAAGAGACTGAGGTTCCCAGGGGCTGAAGGTTAGTCACAGACCCAGGAGAAAGCCCCAGAAGACCTGACTGCTGTCAGGCCCGGGCCCCCTGCCCCGGCTGTCTCCCATTCCATCTGCGTGTGCACACAAGTCCACCTGCCCACGGCCAGGGGCACCACCGCCCACCTCCGGTCTTCCACTTTGCATTCCAAAGTACTGTGGTATTAATTTCCATTCTTGCAGTCTGAACAGCATCAAACACCTAATCATTTTGGTCTCAATGCCTACAGATAGGTTACGGAATTTTCCATTTTCTTTGAGATAGGAGCCTTAGTTCTCTAGTAGAACTACTGATTTAGCTTTACGATTTCTTCTTTTGTTTTTTGTTTTTAATAACACCTATAAGGTTTCTGTTATAGAAAGCATACAGGTTAGCTATGAAATATTAAATAGTACAAAAGACTTTATAAAAAGAAAAGTCATATTCCCTTCCCCCCACCCCAATATCCACAGATCCACTCTTCTGTTAAGGTTTCCCAGAAAGGGTTATGCCTAATGCAAGCTCAGACACATGCTCATACCCTTGACAAGTAAACTGTCTACTATGTCTTGGCCATCCTTCCATGTCAAGATCATGTTTGGCTACCTCATTTTTAATGGATACATATTATTCCATTCTACACTTATATTCTCTTTATTTACAAGTCTTCTGATGTACTAAAATAGTAGGCAGGAATCTTTGTTCATTTTTTTTGATTGATTGATTTTAGAGAGAGAGAGGAAGGGAGAGAGAAAGAAACATCAATTTGTTGTTCTACTTATTTATGCATGCATTGATTGATTCTTTTTTTTTTTTTTAATCCTCACCTAAGGATATTTTTCTGTTTATCATCAGATACAATGGGAAGGAGGGAGAGGGAAAGGGGGAGAGAGAGAGAGAGAGAGAGAGAGAGAGAGAGAGAGAGATACATCGACCAGTTGCCTCCTGCATGACCCAACCAGGGCCAGGGATGAACTGCAACCAAGGTACATGCCCTTGACTGGAATCGAACCCGTGACTCATCGATCTGTGGGCTGACGCTCTAACCGCTGAGCCAAACTGGCCAGGGCCATTGATGGATTCTTGTATGTGCCCTGACCAGGGATTGAACCCACAACCTTAGCATATTAGGACAATGCTCTAACCACCTGAGCTACCCAGTCAAGGCCTCTTCGTTTATTTTGTTCAAAGATGTATCCCAAGCACCTAAAACATTGTCTGGCACGGAGTTAATGTCTGTTGAATGAATGAATAGTGAATGAATGATGGACACTTAAGTCATTTCAAATTTTTCATTATTCTAACGATGCTCCGAAGAACACTTTTCCAAAGAAACAGCTTTTCCTGTCCTCATGTACTTGTTTTCAACAAGGATGGATGCTTAAACGCATAATAGCTGTTTCTATAATGTGCTAAATAAAGTGCTTTGGGAGAGATTCCTGGAATAGAATATACATATTTTAAACTTTGAAAGATATCACCAAAATTCCTTTCAAAAATGGTGGCCAACTTCCAGTCTGCATCTCTTCCCTCATACTGTATGAACACGGAGTCTATTCAAATTCTTCAATCGTCAAAACTCCAATACACAGAAACTGCATCCCGTTCACATTTCCCCGATTATAATTAGAGGCTGAGCATCTTTTCATTCACGAATTGGCCATTTCTAGTTCACGATCTGTGCGTCTCCTTTTATGTCCTTTTGTCCACTCCGGAGGGGGCAGGTTCGGGGGACAGTTCTCTTACTGTTTGTGAGAACGCTTGTATGTATAAAGAGTGTAGTGGGAGCTGCTCCCAGGAAGAGAAGAACCTAAGCAAAAGTGGGAAGAAAGCAAGTAAAAGCAGGCTCTGTGGGGACAGGGAAATGCGCACAGACAATAATTTGGGGAGGCCGAGCTCACTGGAACACACTGACAGCGGGAACGTTCACTTGAGCAGGAGAGAGAAGGGGGGCGCGTGAGCTGGTTGGCGTGCTGGGATGCAGAGCCAGCCCCTTCCTTTCGAGCCACAGCCCCAGCAGATGGTGGTTATAGGTGAACCGTGAGCAGGACTCCTTAGCAGTTAAAATGATGCTTTACTTCTCCGCAAAAGATTTTTGGTTTTTTTCAGAGTCTGGGCCATCCATGGCAGAGTACTGGGTATGTGAATGCCACTCGTCATGCGTGTGTTGGTGGAAAGAATCTTCTTTCCCAAGCAGGAACCCTGTGAGGCTGTCCTGGCGGACGCCTTACCACTGGAGACGGGAGACTCTGGCTCAGCACACAATGACACCTGGCTCAGTGGGATGGCCGCCCTGCCTGGCATGTGTTGAGCTTTGGGCTGCAGTTTCGGTGTACTGGTCCCAGTTCTGCCTTTCTGGAGGGTGCCCAGGTTTTGAGACATTTAAATACAGTTTGCCCACGATCTCTAGCTTATGTCGCCTAAGCACCCTGTGTCCTCTGGACTGCTCTTCATGTCTCCCAGTGCCCTCTCTGTGCCCCATCACATACGGGGTCATTGCAGTGTCAGGGCTTCTCCTAGAGAATGACTGACTCCCTGAATGGGGTCCAAGGGCAATTCTGTACACGTGTCCTTACCTGCACTAAACACTATTTAAAATAATTAATATGCTCCGACAATGCACTGATTTCTTAGCATCTGCTGTGCCATGGTGACTCATTTTTAGATTTTCATTCAATTAAACGTGTATCCTGGTGGCTGGTGTTCTTGTCATTCACACACATTCACACACACACACACCACCCCAGAATTTTAAGTATAAGCTTCCTTCTTTTCCATACTGAATATTTGCTTTAGACTTATCCTAACTATTAATTTGGGTCCGTAGTTCCATCCTGCTGAGCTATTTCTCAGTACTAAGTATGTCTCCCATTGTTTTATAACCTTCCCAGCTTTGAAGAACCACACTTTCGACGTGTGCTTTCAAAGGCTGTCTATACAGTTGGCCTTTGGACAAGGGTTTGAACTGCACAGGTTCACTTATATGCCTATTTTTCCCCCCAGTAAATATACAGGCATTCCTCTGTATCCCCAGGCTTTGTATCCATGGACTCAACCAACTGAGAATCAAAAACAGTATTTCTCATTCACGGCTGGGAATGCCAGGATGCAAAGGGCCGACTGTATGCGTTATTCTATACCATTCTATGTACGGGACGTCAGCACCCTTGGGTCTTGGTACTGGTGGAGGGTCCTGGAACCAATTCCCTGTGGATACTGAGGGACAACTGTAGGTATATTTTGGGGGAGCCAAAAGTTTTACACAAATGTTGGAGTGCCCCGAGGTCGGCACCCCTAACCTCTGGGTTGTTCGACTGTAACTAGGTCTGTGCACAATTTGGAAGGACGGAGCACAGCACCTATGACAACCTCCCTGGAGAGGTGACAGAGTTCCCTACTCAACCTGCCAGGATGGCGGTGTTCCATCAACTGTAAGTCCATCTTGCTGAACCACCATTCGGTCCCCATTTCTCTATCTGGTTTAAAAAAAATGAATGAAAACATACGTGTGAGTTTGTTGAGTCAGGTGCCCCACGGAGACCCTGGTACCCGCACCTGTGCCGTTCCCTTACAGTAACCTTGTCAAAAAACAAGGTGGGTTTAGCATTACTTAATTTTAGTGAGCAAATAACGAATCTTGGTAATTGCTGATTTTATTGCAACTTCATACATGCATTTGTCTTTTAGACATTTAGAGGTAAAGTTCTGGAGGCAGGTAAAATTCAGAAAAGCTAAGAAAATGAAAAGTTAATTTCCCTATTCTTTAGGTGCTTTCCTCCTGTTGGCAGGATTGCAAAGTGGAATACATTTTCTCAAGGGCAATGTGGCACAAGTACTGAAATTCAAACGATGCATGCCCTGGGGCCCAACAGCCTCTTCCTGAAAAGAAAGCTGGACAGGTACACAGGGATGAAAAAGACCAATTCACTGGGATGCCGATCACAGCAGCAATTAATAAGTAAATAAAATGCTCATGCATCTGGATTTTGTTTAACAAGTTATTGAATATCCATTATTCATCTAACAGAATCCTCGAAAGCCTTTCAGGAGTGATGGATATTTATATTTATCAGAAGGAAAGACTACCACATATGTAGGTGAATTCCTGGAAGTAGCACATGATAGTAAAACAACATGTTCATATAAACGAATATCTACATATCTACATATAAACATATATATGTATGTGTGTATAAATATGTATGGATACACACATACATGTATACATAGACACATGAATATGTGAGAAAGGTCCAGAAAGATAAATACAAAATGTTGACGGTCATTGCTGGGTGTTTGGATTCCATGAAGTTTATGTTCTCCTTTATTCCTTTCCATATTTCTTGAATATTCAATAAAAGAAAATAATAACAAAACAATAAAAATGTTCTTGGCTTCATACACAAAAATGCTGAGATACAGATTATGTCTCAAATTAGAAGGAAATGGTGTTGAAATCATTTTAGTTCGGGGAAGAGACTCCTGAGACCGCCCTCGGGGCACTTAGACCCCCGCCGGCTCTCATTTTGACCTTCAGCAGTCCGGGACTAAATGGAGCCCTGCTTTATTGGCCACAGCCCCTCTCCCTTCTGCTCGATCCTTTACAATTCGGATTACCCTTACCAGTCAGCATCAACAATCTCCCTCGAGCCTAGCAAGCTAACACAGTAACCTCTCCCTCCAGGAGAGGCAGTTAAGAAGCCTGGCCCTTTCAGAGACCAAGGAGCTCACGCACTTCACAGCCGCCATGAGGGCCACGGCCGTGGCTGCAGCTGGATGGGACAGGCAAGGCTCCCAAGTCCCTGTCAGGCACGGAACCAACACACTGGGCCAGATGCGAGTCCTCCCCCAGGAGCCCCAGGGCCCTCAGCTGGATCAACTCACTGTCCATCTGAGCCTCGTATCTTTTCAAGTTGAGAGAGTTAATAGTACAGCTTCAAGTTCAGGAAATATCTTGTAATAATACAGCATTTGCAGTAATGTATAGGCTAAAGTCATGCAAAAAATATTTGTCTCATTCCCACACACTGAACTTGGTAATTATATAGGACTTTGGACATTAAGGACCCAGACATAAAGGAGTGGGTTAAAAAGCATAATTATGGCTCAGAAACAGCATGTGCCTGGGGATATTTCAGACCTACCCCACAAAATAAGAAAATAGAAAATAGCACCCAAAATCCAATGGTAGCATGTTCTCCTTTCTCTCTCCCTCCCCCCTCCCCCTTCTCTCTCTAGGGAAATAACCCATTAAAAGAATAATGCACCATAATGATTATTTAGGAATACACATGAGTTGGAAATTGGTAGCAAAATAAGGCCTTTAGTTCTGGAATTTTAATGGTAGTGACCCAAGGACTTCTGAGGTCCTGAAGCTTCAGGACACTATTTGAAATTTGGGCTAAGAGGAAAGACTTCAAATTTCCATGTCTCATAGACGGTGTAATTGAAGGAAGTTGTTATTTTATCCCTGTTATGGCAGGGGTGGGGGTGCATTAATGAAAGACCCAAATCATTCGTGACCAACTACTCTTAAGTATGCAGAAAACAAGAACATGCCTTGGGAGGTGCCCCCGACTCAGCCAACCCTGGGCAAGCTCCATGGGCAGAAATGACCTAGCCCTCCAATCTCAGAAGTCATTTTATCATTAATGAAAAATGCTGGTCCCAACTTGCTTCGTGCTGAGAGTTTTCATGTCGTACTCTCCCTGAATACACAGCGGCTCCCCATTATCTTGTGCACGAGAGAGAAACAGTTCAGTCACCAGGCAACACCAACCTCTCCCTTTCCTTCTGAACAATCTACTTCCTCCCGGCTTCCTCCATAAAACTCTCCCCCAATATGGTCTGTCTGTAATCCCAGGTACACACAGATTCATCGCTCTCCTAGCCAGAAAGGATCCTTCCATACAGAACCAGGTCCTACAGCTGCCATCAGAGCTGGGCTCGAAATGTACCCCCTCACCTCGAAATCATTGCCATACCTGAAAGTGTCCCGGAAAGGGAAGAAAACTAGAAGTGAGATAAGAGAGCCTGAGTCAAATGGTCAAAGCTGGACCACTTAATAGCTGTTTAACGACCCAGGAAAAAGTTATTCAACCTCTCTGTTCTGTTCAAAGGGCATCAGCAGGCTGCTGGACATCAAGGGAGGTGCCCTAGGTACCTGAGCACAGTCTGTGGCTTCTGACCCTTTTTACAGCCCTGGGATGTCTGGACCAGGGCTCGGATCCTCTTGGTGCTCAGTAGACTCTGTTGACCAACCGTCTCTCCCACCCGCTATGATGGTGTGCCCGGTGCTGACAGGCTGATCTCTACTCCCACCCTCACCCCTGCTGCGTGGTCTGTGCCAGCCCCCAGTTACACCTCTCTGGTCACAGTGCAGCCCAAAGCCATCCCAAATCTTGCTATGTATTCTAGGTGGACAGGTCCTAAATTGTCAAGGCTGCCCATACAGTGAGAGCAGGCATTTGGGGACACAGGAGTTCCACCTTTGGGGGTTGCTCACCTCCTTCATTAGATCAATTAATGAAATTAATTGTGCCTGCTCTCAGCCTGCACAATTCTGGTCTGTCGATCAGACCCATCGACTTTTGTGTCTCTCCGCTGAGATTCTGAATGTGCAGGTGGACAGGCTGGCCCTGGAGCTGGTCCTTAGTGACGGTGGGGGGAAAGCTCACCGGGCCATTCGAAACAGAACCCGGTCTAGTTGCAGTTAACATAACTATTTTGAAAATTAAGACACATGTAAATTATTTTTGAGAATTTTGCCTTGAGAGAGCCAGAAACATTACAGAAACCGGAAGTGAAAATAATAATCTCTATCGTTTTTATAATTATTTCATTTCACTTCATTTTCCACTCTGATCTGTGACCTTCCTTGTGTATCTGTGAATCCATGGGGACAGCACAGCCTTCTGGAGTTCCGAGCTAGGGATCACCACAAGCTTAGGAAAGGTCCGTTGTCTCTCACCGTCTCTTCTCAGTAGCCACTGCTGAGATTGATCAGGAAAGGATTCCTTCTTGCCCCTTTCCACGTTTTCTCTCTTCTTACCACTGGGAACCTTTCACACCCAGAAAGATCATGGTATTTTTGGGTATGAAAATCAGCATGAGCATGTACCGACTCTGCCCCGGAATAAGCGAGCGGTTTTTGGTTGCTGTGTTCCAAAAGCTCTTTCTTTGATTGAGACTTCAGCAATGTAAAAGATGTGAGAAACATCCTCTCACCCTGGAGACTACTGCTTTAGCTGAAGAAAGAGGTCCCCACTTTCCCAGAGCTTTGCTTTGCATTCTCTGAGATGGACTGAGAACAAAATATAATAATAATAACAACAATCATCATAATAATAAACGAATCAACAAACACACATGAGCAGTTACACCCAAAACTGTACTTCAGATGGTTCAAGGTAAGGAGAACAGTCTCCTACAAATCAATCAGCAGGCTGAGCAGAGGGGGGATGCTGGGCCGTCTCCTTGATCCCTATCTGGATTCCCAGAGTTCCACAGGACATTCCAAAAGTAATTTGGCTTTGTGCACGGTGCACACGGACTAACGTTTTTCAACAGAATTTCATAAGGAGATGTGGGGATAATTTTGGGTCCTGCTCTCAGCAGAAGCTGAACATTGGGTGTGGCTAAGAAGATAGAATTGGGCTTTTTTATGTGACCACTCTTCTGAAAAACCACCCCGGAGATAAAAAAGTCGCCTGCCCTAACCTCACTGAGAAGCAGTGGTAGATTTACCCAAGAGGATTCCTGCTCATAAAAATCTGCGCACAGATCTGTTAACGCAAACCTGCAATTATGAACAGAACAAGAATCTCACTTAAATGATTTTGCAGCTATAATACCAACTGATTAATAACCCCTTAACCTGATCAGACTTGTCAGACTTGACAAGATTCAAGTCCCCTGAAGGTGATAACTGAGCACACATGACTGACACCCAAACTGAGTGGGATGCTGAAAAAGAATGAAGAACAGGACAATAGCTTTCAACCCAAGCAATTGAAAATACTCGACAATGGTTGTCAACATAAAACTGTTTGGCAGCAAAAAGGGAGAGCCTATTGTCAAGTATATTTTTGGACCAAATTCCAGAAATGGAAGTAGAATGACAGGATGTGCCCAAGGTCATGTACATGTGGGTGACCTGGTGAAGGACTGCGGAATGCCAGACTTCCAGCCAATCCCTGGCTCCTTCCGCTTGGAGGCAGGAGGACCAAGGTAGAGAAGGATGCTCTGTGAATTCTTGTGGCTATACCTCGTCGACTCTCATGCTCAGTGGAGTTATTATTAAACTAAAGCATCACACATCACTCTGAAATTTTCCTCAGAGAGAAATTCTAGCTTTCGACTTCCTCAATTCTCTTGGTCTTGTTCAGAACATTAATATTGGTTGGACAGCCTGTTTTTTTAAGTGGGAAGATATTTCAAAAATCAAATATTCTGGTTTGTGTCAAAGAATATGTTCTCAGCTACAGTCTGATGCTTTCTTCCTGTGGGGGTGAGCCACAGTTGGCCACGGTTCACCGAAGTTTCCACCAGCTAACAATAAAAAATTATGTCCCATTCTCAAGAAATAAAAGAAAAATTATAGTAAAGTTGTGCATTTCCTTTCCAGTCCCCAAAGACGATCTGAAAAACTGGCTCAACATGCCAAATTAAGCCATGCGAATTTATCCATATCTAATAAGGATTAGCAAATGTTACAACACGGAACATGGCCTTGACATAATTTATTTCCCAACGTCTAAGGTGCTGGTCCAGCCTTGACGTCGGAGGAGATGTCAAGCAGCAGACCCTGTGGTGTCCTCTGAGCGTCTCGACCGTGTGTATGACAAGCAGGAGGGCTCTTCACGTGACAAAAGAAGGTTTCTGGATGCAGAACAGCAGCCTCACAACCAGAACTTGCTACCTGAGCTTAGAGAACTAACTACCAAGGGGCGATGCAGGCGTCTTTTCCCCTCCAGCCCAAGATGACTGTTCTGGAAGTAGAAGACCCGGTGATGGAGCCGCTTTGCCTCTGGCCGAAGCTGGGTGTCCACCTGCAACTTGGAAGCGTCAGAAACAACCCTACGCTGCATATTTGGAGCGAGGAAGATGCAGACTCCTGAACTTTGGGCTAGCCAGCTCTGGTTGGGTCTCCTCCACTCCATTTCTCTTCCATGCTTGCCAAAAGCACAAAGAGGCAACTGGGACTTTTGCTCATAGTATCTGCTATTAAGATAAATCAGCAACACTTAAGTGTCTTTGGTTCATAAAAAATAGTCCCCTGGAGATGGCTCTTCCCTCTCCAAAATATCAGCGTTTTGATTCCCTGCCTCACAGGGCTTGCATCACTAGAAAGCTCGGGAACACAGAGGCTCTCCCTGGAAGCCCGACCTCATCTGGGAAACCTCAGAAGACCCTGGCCTCAGCAGACCCCCCAGGAGTCTGGACAAGCAAGACTGGGACTGGGAGGTCTGGACACTCCTTTCTTGGAAGGAAGATTTCTGAACCCACTCAGAACTGGGTTCTTTCAAGGCAATGTTTGTACCTTCTTCAATATTTATTTTTTCTCCCAGGATAAATCAGGGTCTGGCTCCCAGAGAAGCAGAAGAGAGGGGACTGTTTATGAACATTGCCACTCAAGTTCTTTCTTTTTTGGTCAAGGGAACAAATCACGTGGGGCAGGTTTGTGTCAATGGATTGTCACCCGAGACAGTTTGGGACGATCAATCCTCAAAGCACAGTGCTACCCTGTGGGAAAGAATAAGACAGCCCTGTCTTTGCACCTCAGAACTGAGATCAACATCCTGCACATTGGTGCAGTCCTCAGGGTAGATGCTTCATGATAATGCTTCTCTGTGAGTTAGGTAAAAAACAATGTACCCATTTTACAGGAAGGTATGTGGACCCGCTCACCATCATATACTAATAAGTGGAGATTAATCAGGATTCATTACTTAAGCCTAATGAGCAAACTTCAAAGCCTTCCTTCTTCCCTGTCGCCTCTAAAATCTAGAATTCTCTAATACTCCCTGGTGGGCAAATGGCATCTTCATTGCAATGGGAAACAAAGGGGCTCAGAGTGCGACCCCGACAGGTAGACTCACAGGGCATCTTTCTTCACCACTCACTAGGTCTGTGACTTGGTTTTCCTGTCCGCAAACTGGGGGTAATAATAGTACTATTCTTTCAAGTTTTTTGGGAGGATTGTAATAAAACAACAAAATTACAAAACTATGCCTAGAATAGCATTTCTTCAAGAAACGATGGCTGTGTTAATGTCCTTGGTGTCGATCAACTACTCAACACACTGTGTGAAAATGTACCGAAGAGTCCGTGACTGAGAACGACAGGAGCCTAGAGCTCTCTCAGCTCACTTCCTTCGCTGAGCCTGTGAGAGAGAAGCAAAACGAGGCACCCAAGGCTTCTCAGTGTGTTGGGGCCAGAGCTCAGCTGGAACTCTGACCCCCAGATCCATTCTCAGACCCTGTACCTTCAACTACCTGCCAGGGCTTCCCTGGTGAGGTGGGCTGCCCTGTTTTATTTAAACATTTAACATCATACTTTCTACACGGCTGCTTGTGTCAGATATCTCAGAGGGCATTGGGCCCCCAAACCCAAGAAGACTGACCACAGAAACTCTGCCCGGCCTTGGGACCCACACACCTGCTTCCTACCCTAGCACCCAAAGGGCTTTGGCACACCCAACGTAGCCCAAAGCAGTAGGGTGTCTGGTTGGCCTCTGAGCTGTGTTTGCAATTTTAGGAGTGCTGAACCATGAGAGGGAGGAAATGAACGAGCCCTGAGCTGATCAGCGAATCAGAGGTTTCTGAGCATAACCACCCTGGACTGCAGCCTTCTGGGTTGCCATTCTCTTCATTGTTTTCTGAAATGACAGCCTCTCTGTCCAATCTGAACTTGTGACCTCTTCGCACAATTCCCAGATGGTGTCAAAGATCATCTGAATATAGATTTGCTAGCTGTGTTCAACAGGCACTTCCCAACAGCCTATCCCGGCAGAGATAAGAGAGTAGGGTTTTGGTCCTTGTGTGTGTATTTTTTTTTTTTTAAGATAATCTCATCTAAACATTGGTGTTGTGGGGTTCTGGCTCCCCCACCTTGTCAACTCAGCAACTGCACTTGGGACTGGGACCTGAGGAGAACAGATTCCAGCTCTCCTGGCTCCAGTCTGTGCTCCCGAGGGCTCCCTCCTTGCACAGTGCTCCAGGAGGCTCGTCCTCCACCCCCTGCGAGTCTTCCTTCACGTGTCCCTTTCCCAGGAAGTGTCCCAGGAACACCCTATTCAAAGCCACCTCCCAGACACCTCCCAGATCATCTTTATTTTCCCCGTATCAGTGACTGCCATCCGTCATGCCATGTACTGATGTCTGCTTCTCACTGTCCCTCACAGAACACGAGCTCCCTTGGGGCAGGGACATCAGTGTTTTGTTCACTGCAGTATCCCCAGTGTCCAGACAGTGTGTGGCACAAAGTATATGCTCAGTAGAGATTTGCAGAATGGGCTGCCCGTTTCCCCATGCCTACCCCCTGGGAACTTTCACAAAGTTCCCTCTGCCTCTTGCTCTCTCAGCTTCCTGACCAGCTACATTACCTACAGTCATACTCTGCCCCCAATCTCAGTGCGTGTCATCAGACGGAGCTTTGACGAACGTCACACAAACAGATGGTATTTACGTAAAAACTTACAAATGTCAAGTACTTTGTAGGAGAGAGCCATTTCTTAGTTCTCTAAGAGCCTTAGAATGCCCATAACTCCAATATTTCAACTTTGGGGCATTAATTCTAAGGAAAATAATGGAAAAAATAATATTTATGTACTGAGATGTTCATCAAGTGTGATTATAAAAGTAAAAAACTAGAAACGAACTAAATCACAATGATAGAGGAATGATAAAATTAATTATGGCAATGATGGAAGTCATACAACCAAGATATATATTTTTAAGACTTTTAAGGACATGAGAAAATGCATACCACATTAAATGTTTATAAGGCTAAAAAAACTTTATTATGTAGTATGTCATGTCTTTGAGAAAATATGTATATAGACAATGGAATGTAGGAAACTATAAATCTTAATGACAGTTATTTCTGAGTGGCAGGAATATAGATGATTTTAGTTTTTTATTTACATTTTTCTAAGTTTTTTTAATGAACATACATTATTTTTATGATAAAGCATTTATAGGCTTTCAACTATGAAAAATTATCATTTACATAATAAGGATGGTTAAAATCAAGTCCTTATTTTTTAATATAGTTCATTATTATGGGTTAAATTAACAAAAAAAAAACCAGTAAACATGGGAGATTTGGGAACTTTTAACTCTGCCGGTAGCATGTCACAGAGAATGAAAAAAGAAAGTGGCATCTTCCCAAAAAGAATACGGAGCTGAGGAAGAGTAAAGGTAAACTACTGGAAATGTTAAATCCTGTGTTTGATAACTGTCTTCTTGTAATCATGAGAAAGGAGGGTGAAAAATCCTTTTCCTGTTAAATTATTCCTTAAAAGAGCCGAGAATGAGAGAGAGAGAGAATGAATGAATTACAAAGCCGGAAAGGGCAATCTCAGTTTGCAATTCTGCTGATCAATGACACAATCAGTCTGACTTAAACCCAGTTATTCACGGGGCAGTATGAAGAGAAAAGGGAGGGGAAGAGGGCTTTTCTTTCATTTTGAAATTCAGCATCAGGAAGACACAGGGCAGGAAGTCGGATCTTTTTTCAGTTCATTTGAAATGATAAGGTGAAGACAGCCTGAAAGGACCTTTAATTATATGATGAGAGGAAGGAAAGGAGGGGAGAGAGAAAGGGACCAGGAGAAACCTGTGTTTATACGGTCAATGATGAAGAAGAGAATGGAAAACTAGAGGGGAAAATGGCTTTCAAGCAGAGAGGTTCCAGGAGACAAGTGGCAACATTTCACGCTGGACAAAGGAGATGCAGAGCACTTACCAGCCCGCAGCGCTCTCCCAGGGCAGCCTGCCGCCTGCGATGCAGAAGAGATAAGTCTCTCTCCCCAGCCTACACAGGTGACCTGAGGTCATGGCAGGAGCGTGGGGGCCCTGGGGAGGGGCTGGGAGTGGTGCTCGGAGTCACAGAATAAAGCCTTCTTCTGATGCTACCTTTCAGCCCCCTTCCATGGGGACTATGACCTGGACAAAGCATCGTACCAACTTGGGGGCATCGGCTGGGAAAAGCACGGAAGAGCTTTGGAATGAGACCCCTCACTGGCTGTGGCATCTTTACCCAGTTCCTGGCCCTCAGTTTCCTCATCCCTGAAACGGAATTAATAACACCTGGTCTTCAGAGTTGTGAGGATTGAGACAAGATATTTAGAATCCACACCCATGGACAGGTACGCAGTAAGACCAAATATTGCTAGTTCCTCCCACTCTAAAATGTGAGTGCAAAGCCATCAGGAAGAGCAAGAGCACAGCACACATTACACCCACACGTGTCCTCGTGAAGTGATGTCGACCTAAGAGCCCCCAAATCTACCCCGTGAACAGTGGGGCCCCCTTTCCCAAAGCAGCATGGCTCTGGTGGCAGACGTCTTGGGGAACCTTCGCCCTGTGCACGCTCTGCTTTGGGGCGCACCCGAACGTTCTCAGAGGCAGTCAAGAAGAGGTTAAAGTTGAGGGGATTTCAAACATGTCTAATCCAATAAGAGGCTTGGTAAAACATGCGTTATCACTTAAAGAATAAATGTTTAAAAATAGAGCACAGATGTGAAATTTGAATAAAAAGAGAGAGAGAGAGACAGCGCGTGAGAGATCTCGGCACTTGCACTCCGCTCTCGGCTCGGTCGCCTTCAGCTGAGCCTGTAATGCGGATGGGCTCTGCCAACCGCTAGATCCCGGGGGGTGCTTCCAGTCACCCAAGCAGAGTTGGTAATTGCTCTGCCACTTAAAAGGCAGACCTGTCTGTCCTTTTTTCTGGTTCTAAAAGCAGGACAACACAATGGTAAGGTTGGTCTTTTCAAATGCTTCACTTGAAATGGTATACTTGAAAAGCAAAGAGTACGTTCTTCTAAAACTAGCAGTACTTACACTAGGGTTCTTGAAACCTTAAGAGAAAGTATGGTTCCACAGGCATTTGCCACAAAACACAGGCTACACTTGCCAATCATAAAATGAATAAGAATACCTACTTCTGAAGGAAGCACTCCTTGATTCCCGCAACACAAAGATTTCTGCACGTCGGTAACACCTCTGCCTCCTCCAATAGCAATCCGCTCTGTTACCTGTCTCATGGGCTGTCTTTTAGGGGTGGGAGAAATGATAAAAACCCAAGGCTCAAGAACAAAGTCAACGCCTCCTTCTATAGCCCAAGAGTACCCAACACAGCCCCACCAAAAGTTCTCCACAAATGTTTAGGAAAGAGAAGAAAAGCAGTTTTTAAAACATGGCTTCGTTCCAACGAAAGATTCAGAAAGTCGTCCATTAGAGTCAGCTTGATGCTCTGGGCAGATGCACTTCTAAAGGGATTTGAGAAACACGGAATCGCAGAGAAAATACTCTGCCTAGCCGAGTGGATTCCCTGAGTAGTGGGGTTCAGGCAGGAGCAGCCTGGAGGGAGGGATCTCTCCAGGCTGAAGAGAACACAAGTGTCCTGACCAAGGACTTGGACACTGTTCTCAGCAGCACAGAGCTCTTTTACCTCCATGAGCACGCCCTGCCCTTGGGCTGCCGAGGAGAGATCTGAGTACTTCTGTTTTCAAAGGGGGGTTCTCTACAACACACTGTAAATATCCTTTGCATCGAAGTCAATGATAAATAGAGATGTGGCTAGATTCGACCAGTGGGACATGAAAAGCTTAACCCAAAGTGAGTCTGCAGTGAAAACCAACGCATTTGCATTTCAGCAATTGGATCTGGGCAAGTCTGCGATGCATTACAATGCTGGGATCAAATCAAGCTTTTCTGGAGCTCGTCCAAACACAACATGAGGCTATGGGAACCCTACTGCATGGAGCTCCTCCACTGCTGTTTAACTGTGCTCACCTCCTGAACCATGAAGGGAAGTGCAGAGTCATCTCCATACAATGCAGCGGACCTGGAAATAAGCAGCACAGCCCAGCGTGGCCTCCAGCAGAGGCGGACAGAAATGCCTGACCAGCCATTCCTCTCAGGAGCTTCCCACTTCTGCTCACAGGATGGTTCTACCTCTGCCAAGACCCAGCTTTGACTAGGACCCCATCCTTAACAACCAGCTCTCTGGGACACTCCCAGAGACAGCTCTGCCTTCTCCCATTCTTGGCCACACCTGTCTGGATAATTCTTGGAGACAGTCCTGTGACCTCTGGACAACACAGGGGAGGAGGACACTCTACCCAAATAGATTGCACTATGCTTGCGGATGGCGTAGCCTCCAGAATGTTGACCTGGACGTAGGAATTTTTTTCTCTGCAAACTCTGGGGCCAAACACAGAGAACCAGTGGACTCGTCTCCTGGTCTGAACACGCTCCTGCTACCAACTGACCAGTGTGTTTCCTGGCAGCCAAAAGCAATGCCCAGAATCGGCAGGAAAGGAAAAAGAAAACCAAGTACAATTTATCTCTGATCACAAAAGTATTCTAACCAGTTCTGAGAAATAAGCTGGTTCTAATTTTAACTAAACAATAGTGTCTGGGCCTCATTTTAAAGAGGCATTTTCATCAAGGATGTGCGTATCACTACTTCCACACAGGGGAGCGCTGGGGAATAAGGCTTAGGGGGTAAGATTTAGTCTTGAGCTTTCTTCAAAAACCTTTAGCAGCAGGAAAATTCGATGATTTCAGAATTAATTATTTTGATGTCAGTCCTTTTTTCAAGGGTGGAGGAAGAGCTGGAGGGATGGGATCCAAGACACAAAAGAAGGAAAGATGGTAATTTTTAATAATATTTTTAGAACGACTCACCCTAGAAAAAGAACAAAAACAAACAACAACACAAAAACTTAATTCATTCCCAATTGAGACCCTATCCCAGAACTGCAAAAATCTGGAAGCCAGATTTTTAAAGAAAAAGGTAGAGTAAAGCATCAGAGGTGTACGCTTGTGAAGAAATGGACTTGGGAAGGATACAAGAGTTGGGCAGGCTTACCTGTCTACTACCAAACTATGATTAATGCTTTATCTTTCTTTATGCAACACGTAACAGAAAGGTAATCTGTACAGCTCTCTGCCTCTACACTGTGCTCAGCCCACAGCCCGTGTTTGCGTCGACACCTGAAGAGTATCATAAAGATTCTTTTGTTGTTAAGCATAGTTGGAATTTCTGAACTCGTTTCATTTCACCTTCTCTGGCTCTCCTGACAGATGTTTAACTGAGTTTAGGTATTTCTAGACAAATTGATTTATGAGACACTCAGTTCTCAGGGATAAAATGGAAGGGCCCCCTTCATAACAAATAATCTCCACCACATCCAGAAACTCATTGGCATTTTAGTCAAGAAGAACCCCTCAAAACTGGAGGGGATTTGAACTACAAAATATTGAAGAAATTCAGAGAAAAGGTTCACAATGGTCATGACTGCAAATAATTCAAGAATGAGAAAAGGCATTTCTATAAATGTCTTGCAATATGGCGAGAAAGGACAGACAAGTACCATTCTGTGGTCAGCATTTGACAAACAGGTCTCATCTCTCGGCGACGCCTACAGGTTGGTGGTGTCTGCCTACAATGCTGGGGTAAAGAGAGTTATGAGGGTAACTCTTGTTCAAAGTCATAATTAATCAATGATGTCTCTTTTTAAAAAATAAGCTGCCCTGGAAATTCATTCATTCATTTGTTTATACATTTAACAAATAATTGCTGAGTGCCCACTATGTGCTAGGCCTGCAGAAAAATGGTCAGCAGAAAAAGCCAGGGAGCCGCATTGCCAGTCTTCATGAAGCTCGCAAACCAGCAGGGCAGACGGTGACTAGTTAAGGAACCACAAGCACAAATGCAACGTTCTGTCTGTTGCTGTGTAACTAAGTGATGTACACAGGCCACGGGACTGCCACATGGGGGATCTGACCCAGCCGAGAATGCCCCGGAAGGCTTCCCCGAAAAAGTGATGTTGAGCTGAGATTGAGAGGATGAACTCGGTGAGGAAACCAAGGAAATATGGCCCAGGCAGAGGGAATCGCACATACCAAGCAGGGAGCACACTGGTCTGAATGTGTCTTTATCCCAACAGCGAGGCAAGCCAGGGAAGGTTTTTCAGAAGTGAGGGCTAGAGGGTGATGAGTATTGTAAAACGTATCTTTAGAAAAGATTATGCTTCTGTCCACTGAGGTCTGAGAACCTCTGGCTTGTCCTGGAGGCTGGCTGCATTTCTCCGAGGCACAGCCATGCCCCTGAGCAGGCCGAGGCAGGGTGGCGGCCACCACTGTCCACCTGTCTGCCCCCTCACAGCGCGCGGAGTGCGGGACGGCAGACTCCGAGGCTATGTTGCTGAAACGGCACAAAGTCTGGGAGGGCGTTTTGCCTCAGGGCCTTGATCCTCCTCTATTTGAAATCTCATCAGTGTGACAAGCAAACTCTGGCCTTAGTCCTTCTTCATGCATCCAATGAAAGTGGTGATGCTTTTGGTTTTATTTTATTATGATCATTTTTAAATCCTCACCCAAGGATATGCCTTGTTTATTGATTTTACAGAGAGAGGAAAGGAGAGGGAGAGAGACAGAGAGAAACATCAATGTAAGAAACATCGATCGGCTGCCTCTCGCATGCACCCCAACTGGGTATTGAACCCCCAAACCTGGCTATGTGCCCTGCCTGGGACTTGAACCCACAAGTTTTCAGTGGATTGGACGATGCTCCAACCAACAGAGCCACACTGGCCAGGGTATGGTAACACTTTTTAAAATGCAAGCTAAGCACTGGGGTTCCGTGGGGGCCGGAGCTGGGGAATCTGGAGAGCGGGCTCGTCGGGCGGCCTTGAACAGGGCGGTCTGAGTGGTACCCAGGGGAGACCTCCTGCTCTAAGGCTGCACGGCTGGTGCATTCTGCTTCCTAACCGCAGAAAAAGTCTGCTACAAAATAAACCACTCTTAGAAGATCTGCACTGGCTGTTCCCTCTGCCGGAACATCCTTCCCCTAGATATCCACAGGGCTCACTCTCTCACCCCTTCGAGTCTCTGCTCAAGTGTCTCCTTCCCAAGGAAGCCCATCCCGTCTCCCCTACTTCACAGTGTCACCAGCCCATCGGTCCTGTCCTGCCACGCCTGTTCTCCCTCGCACTGGTCTATACGTTTCTTTTTTCTATCATATAACTGACTTATTAATTATGTTCATGATTTATTGCTTTTCTCCCCCATAATTAAAAAGTAAACTCCACGAGAAAGGGGATTTTATCTATTTTGTCACTGATGCATTCCAAAAATGCCTGGCATTCATTCTAACACAGAGCAGGCCCCAGATGAATAGCTGTTGAGTTGGAGTCCACTGTGGCACTTGGTCTCACCAAGCCACCTACCTCTTCTCATCCTCGTGCCCCAGGCAGCTTGAGAGCCTGGGCTGATGCACGGTAGCCGGGCTCCTCTGACGACTTGTGTGAGGGGCTAATCCACAGTCTCAGTGTTGCTGTGGGGGGGCAGGGCTTAGCCAGCTAAGAGCACAGTGTGGGCACCCTGAGAGCAGTGGGCTGTAACCCTGCACTGCCAGGTATGATGGCATGGTGGTAGTTGAGTCACCTGGTCTCTCAGAGCCTTGGTCCGATTGACTCAAACTGAGGATGATGCTTTTCTTACTGGGGCAGGTAAAATACCTGTGGGGATGAATCCCCAGCACCTGGCACAGAGCCTGGCACACAGCTGGTATGCAATGCACTGGCTGGTTGATCATGAGGAAAATGTGAGATAATGTTTGTAAACTTGTATATACATAAAGCACTTGCATAGAGCCTGGCATGTGGGAATCATGCATTCATTCACACGATAAGTATTTCTGGAGTGCCTACTATGTGCTTGGCAAAGTGCAATAACTATGGGGATTGTTGTATGAGCTCCTCACGCCCAGGAAATGCCATCGGTAGTGCAGAGACCTTCTGCATGAGATGAAACAAGCTCAAAAGGCAGTCTGAAGAGGGTGGCACCTCTCATGACCCAGTCTGCCTCAGCATCCCTACAGAACATCAGACAGATGAATACCCAGACCCATGGCCTCTCTCTCCCGTTGGCCTGGGTGCTTAAAACGGCCCTGCTCTCCCAAGTCAGTCATGCAGGGGAAGATAATTAAGGTCTGCCATTTGCCCTCCCAGGGATGTCCTCTTATTGACGTCTGTGTGGGCTGGGTACACAAACCACGTGCATTTAATAAGAAGCCTGTTCAGTGTAGGCTGGAAGCTGAGGTCTAGAGTTCCCGACATGTCTGCGTACTGCTCCCCAAGCGCTTGGGTTTAGGGCAGGGAGGACATCTGCCTGCTCTTTCTCCCACAGTATGTCCTCCTAACTGTGCTCAATGAGTTGTGACTCCCAGACATGTAAAATCAGCAATGAGGACATAAAAACCAAACCGTCTCTGAGGGTTGGTCACTACCAATTACTATTATTAGTAATAGTAGCAACAGCGCCTCACATATATTCAGCAACTCTTATGTGCTAGTCAGATACAAAGCACTTCTATATACATTACATCTCACAACAACCCGCTGAATTAAGTCATCAGCCCAATTTACAGATGAGAACACTGAGGTTCAAGGAGGTTGAGTATCTTGTCATGATTGCTCAGCCAGCAGGAGCTGGAAGCGAGATGCACCCTAAGCAGCCCAGCTCCATGTGGCATCTGTAAGACCCATTTATGGTTGTGTGGCAAAGGGTCTCTGCAAGCATCACGGCGTGTCCAGCTGTGACGCCTCTCTGGGCCTCTGGTTCCTTCTCTATAAGAGCATCAGGCCTCCAGTGTGTTGGGAGTTCACGAGTTTGTGTATGTAAGGCCCCCTGACCTATATCCAGCCAAAAGGCTTCGTAATTATGATGTGATTGAAAAGCCTGGTCTGAGCTCCGGGCAGGACGCATTCTTTGTGAACGGCTGGAGAACACTCTCAAATGGGGATATTGGCATCTGCACTTCAGGTTTCCAGAGCTGAGGGAACCTCACAGTTTCCAGAGTGCCCTTCTGCGTGTCACTCTGAGTGCTCCCTGAACCTGCTGGGGCACGGGTGGACTCCGACAGGCTACCCACACCCACGCTCTATCACTTACAAGCTGTGTGTCCTGGGCTGGTTACTCCATACTCTGGGTCTCAGTTATGCCCCTAGAAAAGGGAGGTGATCGTGGTACCCACACCACAGGGCTACTGTGAGGACTGTCGGACAAAATCCTCCGGACACTGATACACACCCTGGCACAGAGTACACACTCAATAAAAGGAGGGTGCTTTTATAAGCAAATTAATCCTTATCCTTAGAACCATTATCATGTACATGAACAATACATAAATGGATGTGCTTTTTCTCGCCCTGTGGCGGGTAGGGTGTGGGGAAGGATTTCGAACCTAGGTCACCGAGGCGCCCATCCCCCTCCTCTGCTGCCTGTCTTCCCACAGCAGCCCTCCAGACCCTGCCGCAGCCCAGGAGGGGCCTGATCTGCATGGCTGGGGTTTCCCAGGTGTGCCCCACGACACCCAAAGCCACGCCGGGCGTGAATAATGAAGGCTTTGTGCAGTTTTCCAGGAGCACACTGAGGGCTACACTCAACCTTCCTGGAATCCAGGAGTGCGTTTTCATGATACTAAGCAAGAAAAAAAGCAGCCTTAAAAAAATCCCTTACTGGGAAAAGTGCGGGGATACGTGGGGAGCAACGTGTCTGAGACAGAGGAGAATGCCCCCAGAGGCCGACAGCGGGGCCCCCGGCACCCGGCTCTGCAGCAGGGCCAGACCGTCTCAGAAGAGCTGGCCCTGCAGGGTGGCCACCCAGGCTGGAACCCGGGGCAAATCTAGAATAAATGAAATTGCATTCCAAATCAAAATATAATGCTATCATTTACGGTCCCAGACTTCACGGCTACCAAGTACTGGAAATCACCAGGAGAGGTGGAGATAAGATAGGATGTAGCTCTTATGCACCCCACCCCCCGTGGCGGGGGCAAGTGTCTCCTCAGCAGCTGACTGACCTGAGACCTTTGGATCATGTGTGCATCGTAGCTGGACCCGTGGTACTTGGCCGTAATATCGGGGCTGTAGCAAGCATCACAAGTGCATGGTATGTTCGAGCTCAGGGGCTGTTTCCTAGGTCTATACACCTGTGGGAGAAAGCTACAATGGTTAGGTGCAGGAGGGAGGGCAGAGGGCGCACAGCGAAGGAAGTGGGAGAAATTAAAGAAGGAGGCTCATCTCGACTTTCTGTGGCCAAGTGGGTGAAAACCCCAGTGTAGAAGATGCACAGCCCCAAACAAGAGGTCAGATGGAAGCGGCCCCCGAGCCCCGGGGCCAGCGCTAGCAAGGCATGCGCTCTGTGGAATGACCCCCGTGTCTGGCAGTGACTAGGACCCTCCCGCTGCAGGAGAAGGCCCCCAGGCATGGCGGTGGTCTCTCTCTTTCAGCAAGGCAGCCCCATGAGAAATGGACTCTGGTTTAGGGCCAAAGGATGCCTTTTCCTTCCTGGGAGGAAGGGCTGGCCCAGTTGTGAGGAGAAGGGGCTTCTGCCTTTTGGCTTCCTCTCCATTCTCCTTGCACCCTGTGCTCAGCCCGGCTCAGCCTAGCAGGCGGCGGTCTAGTCCTGGGGACTGGAATCAATGTGGACACACTCCACATGGGACCATGTGGCATTTAGAGAGTTTCAGAGCCACAGGGCGCCTGGGCTAGGATGTGGCAGCCACCTTGTGAGACCACAGAGCATTGAGCCATACTGTTTCCTGGGTTTTATAATGAAGCTAGAATCTGAGTGAACATCTTTAACCATTGCTTCTAAAAGCCCCCAAGTTATATAGAGAGGAGAAACAATGTCTGAAGATTGTAGGGATGATTTCGCAATATGCTTCAGGTACAATTATTACCTTTTAAGCCACTTCCAGAAAACCCACAGAAAGCAAAGAACTTTCTGCACAAATTAGGACTTTGCCCCTCCTACCTTTTCCCTCAGGAGAAATACAGTGGCCTAGTGAGGAGGATAAAACAGGATAATGGGGTAAACAGGTGATAAAAACTACTCGACTACATAATGGCCGGGGAGGTCTCCAAGCATGGCCTGGCGGCGCCAGGGGCTGGGAGATGCTCCTTGTCCGAAAGGTCCAGGAGGAAACAGTTAAAGAACCAAAGCTGGAAGTATGGTGAGAAAGAAACATAAAGACCTGGATGAGGGGATTTATTTACAGGGCCCAGGGAGTGAGCAAGACAGAAGATAACGGGTCCAAAGGGAGAGAACGTGCCCAGAATTTAATGAGTGGTTTCTAGGCTTTAGTCAGAAGTCACACAAAGTCCACTGGAAGGAAGAGAGCTGAGCGCTATTTCTGGGGAGATGATGCTAACACAAAAGGAAGGAAAACAGCGCTGGTTGCAGACCACACAAGCCCAGGCGCATGCACACCCACACAGGAAAGCAGGACAGTGGTGTTCCGGTGACAACTCGGGCCATTTCACTCCTACCTGCTTTCAGCTGCTTGAGCCTGCAGGATGGACATGGGAAGATGAAGAGGCGCTAAACCCAGAGAAAGCACCCAAGGACCCAAACCCAGCAAAACACACCTTCCGGGCGGGAGGCCCCACCTGCTGCTTTAACTGGTGCACCAGTCGGTCTTTTTCCCGCTTGAGGGCCATGACTTCTTCCTGCGTCTTTTTCTTTTTGGAGGCAGACAATTCCAGCAAGGCAATGTTTGCATCTTTTTCACTGATTGCCGCAAGGAGTGCTTCCTGTCTGGTGAAATAAAGATTATTGTGATGATTTTTACAAAGTGGAAAATAACACCGTTTAGCATTTATAATTGAAATGAGCCATGGACTATTGCCTCAATGGGAAGGAATTGTGGATAAAGCTTAAGACAAACCACCTCCTTGACTCGCAGAATGGACAAAGTTGTGTGGGTCTGAATCCCTGAGACTCACACACTGTGTCCCCTAAGACAGGCATCTTTCAGTGGCTTCACAGATATAGCTGCATATGAGAAATGAAGGGGGTCCATCTGAACATTCACTTCTACAACACTTTCATCCATCTACCCATCCATCCTTCCTTCCATCCAGCCATCTCTCCTTCCTTCCTTCCTTCCTTCCTTCCTTCCTTCCTTCCTTCCTTCCTTCCTTCCTTCCTTCCAGCCATCTCTCCTTCCTTCCTCCCTCCCTTCCTTCCTTCCTTCCTTCCTTCCTTCCTTCCTTCCTTCCTTCCTTCCTTCCTCCCATCCAGCCATCTCTCCATCCATCCATCCATCCATCCATCCATCCATCCATCCATCCATCATTTGCCATATAAGGTCCTATGTACTCCAAGACAACCAACAAAACTGGGCAGCAACTTCAATGTCAAGTATAATTTTTTCCTGCAAAATTTCCTTTTGAAGGCAGGCGGAGATATTTACTGGGGTTCCTTTTCCACTTTCAGAGCAATTAGTGACGCTGGCTCGCCATTCCACCAACAATCCTTCCTTCCTCAGGAGTCCACATGTCAGTAACTGCAGCTCCATCCACTACGTAGCCCAACTCCCAAACTTAAAGTCATCCTTGATTCCTTTCCTTCCTTCTCCATCCAGAACCAATCAACAACTTCAATAGGTTTTACTCCAAAATACATCCCTTCTCTAAACTAATCCACTGTTAGGAAATGTTTCCCAACTACCAGCATCTACTCACAGAGCTCACTCACTGTCTCCCTGGTACAGAGGCCAAAGTGTCCTTTCAGAACGTTGTCAGTCTGGATTCCACACGCTGTTGCATGAAAACACCATGGCATCACCCGTTAGACTTCACATCCAGACCCTTTCCTGATGCCTGCAGCTCATTACCCCAACTGGCCCTGACCTCCTCTGTGAGGTCATCTGTCTCCTTTTCTCCTTCCTCAGTCGTTAGGCTCCAGCACACTTTGCTCCTAAACTCCTTTCCAGTCCTTGAAAATGTTACACTTGTTCTCACCTCAGCGTTCTCTTGCCATCCTCGGGCTGGAATGGCTTCACTTGGCGGCTCCTGTCCTTCGGGTCTCAGCTCCAGTGTATCCACCTCAGAAAAGCCACTTCCAGCTGCTCTCCCTGGCAGCGTCTCTCCACCTGGCACCGTGTGCCCAAGCCACTGGCCTGCTACGTTACACGGATGTGCTTTTTCTTTCAATACAACTCTTCACTATTTGAAAAGATCTTAGATAGTCATGCTTTTTCTCTACTTGACACTCCATGCAACCGGAAGCGCCTCTGTTTCGTGCACCACCAGTTCCCCAGCTTCCAGAAGGGCACTGAGCGCAGAGAGCGGGTCAAACATGTTTGCTCAGGGAATCTAGGCGTTCTCGGTACACTTTCTAAGAACTCGGAAGACACCACTGTACAGCTCTTCCTCTCACTCAGAAAGAACTGCAATGCTTTGACTCCTGGTGACTCTCGGATCGCTGCTGACTCAGAAAAGTGTTCACGTTGCCTCCTCCCATTTTACAGTCCAACATCTGTTGCAAATTTTAATCTGGAATTTTCCGGGATCATTATTAACTAGGAAATGGCTCCCCTGGTGTGTTTCATTCGTCCTCCTCTCCATGCAGGGAAGCCTTGTCCCAACCATTTTGTCACGTCAGCAGTAGGCAAGCTAATTGAGAAGACCCCACAGTCACAGGAAAGCCTCAATATTGGGTACATTTTTTGCACACAAGTCCCAGGACTAAAACCTGGTCATGATCCTGTTTTGCCTTTCTTTAATCCCCACCACCAGACCAGACCCTCTCCAGATGTCTGGACAATATGGTCATTATTTGGATCTCAGACTTTCCCCCTTTTCACTGCAGGGATTTGTATGGACTTTTCTGGGCCCCGCTAATGCCAGGCAGTAGAAGCTGCTGACGGAGGCTCAGTCAGACATGTGAGCAGCGGAAATGTCAGGAAATATCTCCACTTCCAAGAAGAAAACCAGTGCAGGCTGGACTACCAACAGCAGTATTAATATCCAGCTTCACAGAGCCGGCCTTCTTCTGGATAACATCCTGAGACAATAGACATGCTTGTTGTTGATAGGCAATGCATACTTATACATAAGGCCAAGCTGAAGAGGCTCATGCACTTCCAATCAGAGGGAACCCACTGCTATCTCTCTACTCAAACTTAGCTACACTCAAACTGAATGCAATATTTTACCCCACTCTGCCCTAAATTAAGGTGTCCAAGTAAAAGTTTTCAATGGAAATCTAAAAATCATTATTAGGAAAATTGGGAGTTGATGGTAAATTATGCTACACCCCTATGATTTCCTCCTTACATGCAGTCATGTAAAATGCTGATGAAAAATAACAATGTGAAAACAATTACGCTTGCTGAGAGACAATTCTCCATGAGTCTCGTGTTTTTGCACACTCTTTATGAGCATAGGTACTATCTTCTTTTCTCACAACTTTTAAAGGCTATTTGTATAATACATAGCCTTGGAAAATAGAGGATCAAAGAATAGTTAGGCTTACTACTCTATATAATAATGTCTCCTTCCTGAGGAAGGGGCAGGCCTGTTACTGTCCATTAAAAAAGATGTGGGCTCCCTAACCTCAGGGTTGCTCTCCTTCAGTGCAACCCACTGCAAGTGTAGCTATTTACCTGGTCCATCTGCCTTGCCTTCATGGAACTTGGGGAAAGGAGAATTGACATAAATATGCTGATACTACTATCTGCACCTTGAGCAACAAAATCCTTGGCCTCTGGCCTAAAAGTCTCTGATCTGCTGCCTGCATCCATGAAACTGAAGCGGCTAACCTGTTAGCATGCCATAGGGAAAATCTCAGACCCTTCACAGTTCTCGACATGCAAATGTATATACAGTAAGATCCCAAAACATAAAATTATATTCCTAGAAAAAACAAAAACAGGAAGGAAATACACCGAAATGCTAATAGTCATTATCTTGTGGCGGTAGAATGGATAGGCTAGTTTTCTGGGGGTTTTTTTGTTTGTTTGTTTGTTTTTTGCATATACCTTTCTGCATTATTCTTCCCTTCCACAGAGTATCATAAGAGTAAAGGCTAAAAAATAGTAAATGAACTATAGGAACATGCTTCAAATACTTGGCACATGTGAAATTTGCTCATTTTCCATCAAGATATTTATGTTCTCCCGCCCTCTCGGTCTTTATGCACAGGTAAGTGCTCACACACGTACTTTCATACACACACACGCCTGCTACAGGCCACGTCATCTCCCACTAGGACAACTGCAATAATCTCCTACCTAGGCTCCCTATCTCCACTTTTATATTCCTATGTCCTGCAGCCCATTTTAACCCATTTTCCTCTTTCAGGTCAAATTCATAATTATATAACTTTAATAACAGTGAAAGTCATCATCAGCCTAAAGAATACCCCTCTAAACTCCTTTCCCCCACAATTCTATAATTTAGTCTTTTCAGAATTTAACACCTATTTCCCCTGTTATAATACCATCAAAAGTCCCAATACGTTAAATTCTAATATCAGCTTTCTGTTGATCATAGAAAAACATATATCAATTGCTAATTCTTTACAGACATTATCACTAAATACAGCCCCAAATCTAATTACACTTAAATCATTTTTATAAAAGTACATTTAAAAATGCTCAGCAACGCTAATATAAATACAAAATAATCAATTTTTTTCTTCGTAACCTTTTCCTCATTGTATTTTTTGTCTTGTTTTATTTTATTTGCTTTTGGCTAACAAATCTATTTTATAAGTACTGGTATTATACCATGATAGAACTTGGAATAAAATGAGTGTAAGGCGGGTTATATATTTTGAAACCCTCATTTAAATATTGGTCCTAATTAATGATAATTTCTCCTAAAACATCTTGAGTGAAATCTACATCAAATAATTCCAGTCTATTTAAATCAAAGAGTAATTGCCAGAAAATAATAAAAGTATTTAAAACTAGAAAAAGATGAACAATTCACACTTGAGGATACTTAGAAAGACGTTCTGAATATGTTAAGGTCACATGTGGCTGCTACCCACTCATCCAGGAATGTCAGGTAAAGCAAATTCCTCATCTAGGGTGACAGAGCCATCCTATTAATTTTTTTTAAGCCATAAGCTTTTCATAAAATGAATTTTAAATAACTATCAAGCTGATACATTTTAACTAATAATTTAAATCACTGTAAGCTAATTCTGCAGTTATGGGCTTTCATTCTCTCTGCTTTAAATGTCAGGGTGTTTTTATTTTGAGGGTGAGGATTTCTGAAAATAAGTTTTTATAAAAGAGTAGCTTCATCTGCCGCCATACATCAGATTCTACACCTTCACAGTTCCCACAGCCAGTCTGCTGATACACCCACTTAAAGTACCTAATGGTGAATATTTTACTGAAAATACATGGAGGTCTATTTTGAGAAAATGGCAAACAATGGAATAAATTAAGAAGCGTAAATGGAATGTTCTTTCTTTGTATATTTCCAGCGGGGGATTAAGATTGAGCCTTTCAAATGCTGGGAAAACGAAAATATTTGCAGTTCCGATGCCTCCTTTACATCTACATATGTCAGTGACAAGACACTTGGGTGTGAATTGGAAACACAAAGAAAAAGGCTCATTATTTTCCCCATCAAGTGAATCGCCTTCTAGATCGAAGGACAGATTTTCATTGCTTCAGAGATTGTTACTGTCCCATCAACCTGAAGAAAGTTTCCATGAGCCTAAAATCACTTTCAGTACTTAATCTGCCCTTTTGCTTATTCACAGACAATACCGAAAGAACGTATATACTCATCTTTAGACAGTTAGTGGGGTTAAGTATATGCCAAAGACTTGCAAAATTATCTTCAGAGACTGCAATGCTCCAGTGTATAATTACTAAGGTGATCTGTCTGTGCCCCCAAATGCATCTTAAAATATAAAAAGGAAGCCCAAATATGCTAGAAAGGAAGATAAGATAATGCAAAGAGAAATAAATCTATTAACAGCCTGCTGAATGCCAAGCTAAGAAAGTGGACCATAGACAGCATTTTATCAAAGTGCAGCCTAAACAAATGTCAAGGGGAATAATTTCTTTAACAAATATGGGCAACAACGGAGTGAAACAGGGTGATTCTGTGCCCTTGCATGCATTTAGTCAGGGTTAACAATGGAGGCAAATATGTGTAAGAACACAGTTAATAGCCCTAAACTGTCACTCAGTTTGTAGGAGGTAGTCAAGATACAGCTAATAAAAGACCCAAAAAAATGGTTTTAGCCACCCTGGAAAAAAAAATCCTTTATGGAATAAAACAAAAGAGGACTGAAGGGCGTCTCCCACCAAGATAAATGCCTTCTTCTGAGTGTTGCCTGGGCTGACCTTCACAAAGAGAACTCCAGAACCCTCGGATGCTAATACATCGCTCCTTCACTTATCACAGTCAATTTAGAAGGGAGCTTTATAAACATTTCTATTTCACTCCCTGGTGCTGTCTTTCTATTAATGATGACTTGAGCTGAGAGGGGGGTTCTGAAATTAATTTTCGGAGTTGTAAATGAGGCAGCCCAATTAGGAACAGTTATAAATTGGTTGGGGGGAGAAGCATTAGCACATTTTTTTTTCTTGTGGGATTTTGTTTTAGTTAGCTGACCCATCTTGAGGAACACATTCAATTACAAAAGCAGATGCTTAAAAAAAATGCATTCCATTAAGAAATGTTTGGATAATGACATACAAGGGAGAGCCTACATTATGTATGGTGCTCAGCCCACAGTCATGTTCTAATCATACTGTGGGAAAAAAAATTCCGCTCAATCAACTTTGCCAGTTAATTACTGTTTGCTTTCCCTCATGACCCTGAATCTTCAACCATAAGTTCAGTAGGAGGTGACTTAAGACAGCCGGTGACAAAAGATCCCGCTCAAACAGCCTCTGTCTCACCCCTGGGGTGAGGGCAGGTGAAGGTTCGCTGGGATCGACCCTGCAGAAAGATGCTCATTTGCCTAAATTTTCAAAGCTGTATTTACAGATGGCATCTTGAGAATGAAAAGGCTTTTGATATCAATGAACATCAACACTCCCCACCAGCAAAACAAGGTACTGTGTATGCAGAAGGGGCCACGCAGGCAACGAAGCGGCTCGCCCGCGGTGGGGCCCACAGGGTGAGATGTGTTTGAACGACCATGACTTTCAGCAAGGACAAAGAACAGACCAGATTTGTAAAGGCCAGGCTTTGGCAGCCCAGACTCCTTAATGCAGTGTGCTCTGTCGCCCACCTAAAACTGACCTCAAGAAATAGTTTACTCCAATTACGTGGAATTTTGTCTTTGAAACCTAATAGCACACGACTGGAATTTCCTCAACGAGGGCCACGGAGTCCGGTGGAAGTTCTTTCCTCCACGCACTAGCTTCTACTCCACCACTCACCCGGGCATGGCTCAGGGAGGCAGCTGGCCCATCCTTGGCTTCCTCCAAGTGCAAGTGCGAACAGGTCAGCGTACTTCAGGGCACCCTTGGCGTTCTGCTACAAAGGGGTGTTGGTGAGAGGGAGCCCCATACGGAAAGGCCCAAGGCCAGAGGAGGACGAGTGGCAGAAGAGCTACTGCCCCACCCCAAAGTGCTTTCTCCATCTCCATCCCTTCGGCCAGCTGATGACAAGGCAATGAGGGATGAAAGGGACCACTGGCCAGGTCCTGGCAGAGGGCACATGTGAGGCAGTACTATTACTGTGTGCCTGATCACCAAAAACAGTAATTAATTTTTTGTTACAGATGTTTCCCCCCCCCCAGACCCCCTCCTCCAACAGTAATTAATTTTAAAAATAGAGAAAGCTCAAATACTTCTTTTGGTTATCTTAGCCTATTATGATTTCTGTTTAACGTAACCACACAAATAAAAAATATTACTCAAGTCCTTGCTTAAGAGGAGAAGGTCCTGGAGTAGTGTCTCAGCTTTGGAAATAAATATACCTGGGTTTGAATCTCTGCAATACCTTTTGTTTCTATGACCTGAGCAAGTTACTTAATGTCTCTGAAACCTAGATTTCCTCTTAAATGGACTAAGAAGGACAATAGTGACTATTTCTTGGATTGTTGTGGGACTGTAATGTGATGATGCAAAGATTTTCTTCAGTGCCTGACATAACTATACAAAGGTTATTTCATATGGGCACCACCAAATGTAAAGATTCCGGAGTTCTGCACTATGTTCTACTGGCCTCCCCTCTGTCAATGTCAATGTGCCAGTGGGTCTCTTATTTTCAAGACAGACTCTTAGAGAAGCCTCTGAAATTGGTTTCTGTTAAGCTGCACATTTGACTTTCATAAGCTGATGTCTGTTCTGCAAACAAACTTGAAGGAGAAAACAGAGTGCGAAGAAGAATCTGTTCATTATAAAAGAATCCCTGACCAACCAGGTCCAATTTGGTCAATAACTGTTCAACATCATTCCATCCCAACTGTTCGGAAAGGCCACACAGAAGTGGGCAAGGCATGCTTTCATGCAGTATGAGACATGGAAATGTACTCCGAAAGGTGACCTTTCCAAAGTCAAGGTCAAGTGCAAAATCTAACCCAAGTCAAACAACTTCAAAACAAAAATTCTTCCATTAAAAAAGTACTTTTTAAAAATGGGTAAATTTGGAAGGAGGGAGGGCCCGTTAGCACACCCAGCTGGAAGTGGATGATGTCGTGATGTGCATTCATTCTTGTTCTTCCTGCTCAGTGATCAGCAGGCTTCTCTGTTGACCATTTAACTCTACCAGGGTAGCCGTCTATGTAAAACACACCCAGCCAGACTGCCTGGGAGGGTTACCGATGATTGATAATAAGAAACCAAATACATCTGGGCTTCACTGTGAGCCAGAGCTTTGCCCTGCATTCCCCTAACTAAACCTACTGTCCATGGAGGATCAGTTACTATCAAGAGACTGGCCTTATCACATTAAATTTTTCATTGGAAAAGAACAACTTTCAGAAAAATAGGTCACTAACTTCAAGGTTGAGCCCCAAAGGCATCCGATCAAATTTTTTTTTTTCTTATCGGTGAGATGGACGTGTAAGTATGATGCGTGTGTGTATGTAAGTTTCCAAATCATAGTATATTTTAATTTTCCCTCTACTCTATACTGAGGCTACTAAGATTTGCAAGTAAGTCTCTGCAAAGAGCAGCACATTGCCCTCTTGTATTTTGAACTACATATTCCCCTTCTTAATTTGAAATTTTTGTGTTAAATCAAACCTCCCTTTGTTTATGTTTACATGAAACAGAATATTGCCATCGGCTAAACTATAATGAAAAACAAAACAGAGTGTCATGTCATCGCTGTAAGAGGGATATGAGCAGAAGGGGGCACATTCCAGAATTTTGTTAACGCAACATTTGAAGGAAATCAAATTAAGGTTCTGTGAAGCAGATCTCTGCAGAGAGAAGCACAAAGCACTGCGTTTGCTGGAAGCGGCTCCTCTGAGAGTTCCTCTTCCCGGGACGGACGCCAGCAGTTGTGCTTCCGTGCTGGGGAAGGACAGAGTGGTGTGTCCGTATGTTCGGTGGGTGACAGGTGTGGCCAGGCCCAAAGCAGGTTCCTAGGAGGGGCAGGAAGGCATGCCACCACTGACCAGATGCCCATCGACTTGAAGCTGCTCTTCCTTGCTGTGCCCGCTGCAGAACTAAACAGCAATTCCGGGGAACCCCAGGAGGCTTCCTTTGGGAAGCGGGTGGCCTTCGCAGCCTCCTCAGCCATGCAATTCTTCACCTCAGTGTCTCAGCTCCTTCCAGAAGTCTAGATTTTAGGTCTGCCATCTCGTGGCCATTGCAATAAATACTGCCCTTCTCTATTTTCTCCAAAGTTGCACCTCTATGATCTACATTCTAAAGAGGCACCACAAAGGGTGCTTATTTCAAACCTGAACTTTAGCCACAGGAGAGTTTGACAGTGCAGAGGGAGCCGGGTCATTTCACATTCCAGTCACCTTTCTGCTCACATTCTTCATTCCCTGATGAAAGCCTTGATTCAAATGGTCACTTATCAAATTACCAAAGAACCATTTGGTGTAGGGTGGGGCCTGCTAAGAAATCAGTTCAGAGGTAATAGGCATGTTATAGGTACCTATTTTTTTTTTTTAAAGACGCAACTTAATGGGCACATAGCTGTTAGCAAATGAGGGACAGTCTCTGCACTTCTGCACTTGCCATAGACTTGCTAAGAAAATATGCAGAATAAAACAGATTGCACATGCAAAGGGGCTTATTGCCTGAAAACGAGGAAGATAGGTTTTCCTGGAAATAATCTGAAGTCCAAGTGACAGAGGTTAGAACTACTTCACACTGTGAGGAAAAGAAGGAAGACCAAAGTTGTCACAGATCTGTGTTAGAAAGAAATGGCTAAAATGCCACCAGAAAAACACACTGAGCCTGCCTACTGCACACTCAGCAACACTTGTTGAAGGTCAACGGCACGTGGCCATTTTCTCGGCAGGGTTCCACCAAGGTACCATCACCCCCAAACTAAAAGGAGGTGCAAGAGCAGCCCGAGTGCCCACAAACTGATTCCAGGCCCCCAGTTACGGAAGTACAGAACTATGCACTTACGTACATATACCTAAAATACTGCATTGCTAAGCAACTGATTCAAAAATCAGATATATATATAGCTGCAAAAATCAGCTAGCAGATCCAGAAATAACAAGTTGTATCTGGTAGTTACCTGAGATTTCTGGATTCATGAGGACAGCACGTGGGACACTACCAGCAGGTTCCTTCTCAGAGGGCGAGGGAACGCGAAACCAGACAGCGGCTGTGGAGTGAGAGTCTGGTGAACTACCTGAGAGCACTCCACATCTGGAAAGAATCGTGGGGGAACCAGCCCAAGACACAATGGTACAGAAAGCAGTCTCAGATTTACAGTGCGGGTGGCCTGTGGCTCATGGAAGTGAAATTTCCACTCCAGGAGGAGCAATCACTAGGACGTTTCTGAAGTGAAATTATGAAGTCCAACCCGAACCCACGGAACTGAACGTGTTCCTTTGGGCGGCGGTCTACTGGCCACACAAGCAAATCAACCAGGTGATCAGAGCCCGGGTCTCCAAGTCCTTCGACACACGTCTACTGAGTGCCCACTGTGCACCAGGCACCTGGGACAAAAGGACAAACCAGACAGGCACAACCCCTGGTTCTGTGGGGCTCCCAACACAGTAGGCTCCCGAGACTCTCCACACTCATGAGGTGAGCTGACCCTGCAGTGATGCCACAGGAAGGAAGGGGGGAAGGAGGGAGGGAGGGAGGGAGGGAGGGAGGGAGGGAGGAAGGAAGGAAGGAAGGAAGGAAGGAAGGAAGGAAGGAAGGAAGGAAGGAAGGAAGGAAGGAAGGAAGGAAGACTTCTATTTCCATCAGGAACAAATATCAGACTTACAGTACGGGTGGCCATCTGCAATACCACGTAAAGAAGATATCTGTGAATCCCATTTACCAATCCAAAGGCTTGGCAAAAGAATCCACATGGCATTTCCACTGACATGTATCAAATACCGTGATAACGGATTCACGAACTCCCTCCCATCCCATCCTCTTCCTTCTGAACGTCCCGTGCAATCCAGAAACTCAAAAACCAACAAAGACACAGAAGCATGAAGTCTCCTGTTCACAGCTGTTAGGCTGAACGATAAGTGCACTTTTTTGCGTGGATCAGAAGCAGGTGAATATCAGTGATTTCATATAGTTCGACCTTCCACAATAATAGCAGCTTTATTGGTTTCTTTGTGTATAACATATGCCCATAGATGAGTTTAATTATTTATCACTTCTACCCACAAAGATTTAAAAGGTTGAGGTAATTTCCTTTCCACAACATTCAACTAGGATCCCCCATGCACCCAAGACTAATAGACTACTCACTAGAGGCAATTAACCCAGCCTGTAGAAGAGAGCCTGCTACACAGATCAAAGCAGGAGGAGGGTACTAGAAGCCCAGAAAGGTAACAGAGCTCAGTCCCTTCACGGGGCCCCTGGACCTGGAAAACCACTTAGTGAGAAACTTCCTGGTGACCAGACTCCACCTGACACTGATTACCACTCCCCAAGACACTGACCTGCTGGCGGGTTGCTTCGGGATCAGATCATCTGTCTCCCAGGACAGCCTTGCGGCTTCCCAGCCCATGAGCAGCGGCGGAGCACCTTCCTCCAGATCTGAACGTCAAGTCACAGGGCATAAGGCAGAAGTCAAAGAAGAATGGGGCGGCAGAACTCTTAAGGGGGTTTTCCAAAGTCCCATTGGTGAGAGGCCCAACAGAAAGCACCCCTGAGGATGGCGACACACTCAGGGTGGCAGCCTGAAAGAGCCGTCTCACGTCAACCAGCGTCTCAATACCCACCGACACGGAAGAGAGTTTCCTGTGGACAGCATGCTGTGCCAGGGGCTACGAGGGATAACAAACTCTTCTGGTAAAGAAAGCAAATGCATTTGAAAACCTGAATCACAAATCAAAGGCTGGATCACTGTTGAGCGAGGACTCCACTCGGAACGGAGGATACGCGACGATGAACAGTTGTCACTTTGCTGTCTGTGTGCGTGAGGCATGAGGGAAGCAGCTGCTGCATTTCGTCCTCCCGAGCGACTCTCCACGGAGCAGTGGTTACCATTCCCACTGCGACGGTGCGTGGACTGCGGCTGGGAGAGTCAAGCAGACTGACCGAAGTCACGTGGCTTTAAAAGGGTGGGACTGGAATTTGGATCCAAGTCTGTGTGAATTGGTCATTTCACGAACACGCTTGGTTTGAGGAAGGAAGAGACATCAATTTGGTTTGGGACGACAGGGGTAGGCTTCACAGGGGACGAAGTGATGGCTGGGTGTGAAGGGGAGCTGGACTGGGAGGGTTCTGGAAGGAAAAGAGGGACTTCCAGATGGGGATAAGGGTGTGAGGGAAAGCTAAGAAGATTCAATCATTTGAAATTATTTCTCTCTCCCTTATTTACACCCCCATTTCCAGCTGCATAACCTCCATGGATTGGTTAAGAGTTCCAGCAAGGAAAAAGACTGGGCTGATGAAGTAATTCCTAAGTGCCAACCCAGTAACTGGTACTAGCTTGTGCTGAAGTCTTCACACACGCACCCACATACTCACACACATACACACTCATTCACACACACATGCACATGCATGAGGACACAGACAAAGCTTGTGGGAATAAGACTGCCAAGGCCCTTTCTAGGTAACAGTAACTGAACAGCCTTATTTAGTAGCTTAACTAGGTCATCGAGCTTCACGTTGTTTTCAAAAATATTTTTTCATATTGTTGGTCCATTATATCCCAAGTCTAGAAAGCACTCATTTGATTGCCAAATATTATTCTGATTAAGGTGTGTCTGAGGAACAGCTGGGCATTCCCTTTGGCCCTTCTTTTCTCTGCTTAGATGGAGACTTGTCTTCTCTTTGGAAAGTGCTTGATGTTTCCCTAGTGCTGCTGAGGCCTCCAGGCGGGCCGCCTTACAGACCTCATGCTGAGCCCCAGGTGTTCTTGCAAAGTGACCAGTCCTTGGTATCTGTATGAGATATCATATCCTTAGGATGTAGGTGGAGAGTAATCCTTAATTTCACAAACAGGCCCTGTAGGGTCTTTCTGGGGCCTTCAGTGACCAGAGAAGCAAAGACAAGCTGAGTTGGTCAACATGAATCCTGGGAAAATCACATCTAGAGGTGACCGGAGGGTCCAGTGTGAAATGTGACACACTCTGCCTCTCCTTTCACTGTCCCTTTTGTTGGATTTTTAATGCAATATTTATAGGGACAGAACCCACGAATGTGGGAATAATCGGTGTTTGGGAAAACTTAGGAGCATGTAGTTACTCCTTTAACTCTCTGCTAGAGTGAATATGGATAAGCCCTGCTCCAGGGGGGCCTCGGATTTGAACTAGGACCTGAGGATGGAAGTCACAGGTACGTGTAAGACAAATGCCAGTTCAGTCACAGGAGGAACTCCAGCGAAGTCACAGCTGTCGAACAATGGAAGGGGCTGCCTCTTTCCCATCTCTGAAGGTACTGCTGTGGACAACAGAGGACCGTGCTGAGCAATCCCAGAGAAAGAATTCTAACAGGAAGTGGTGTGACTAACCTCGTGTTTTGGTTAGGTTTCTTTGAATTGCAAGTAACAGAAACGGATTCTGGCTAACTTAGCAAAGAGGGGAAGTATTAGAAGGATACGAGGATAGATCAAAGGAAAGAAAGAGCTAACAAGTGAACTTTAGGAAGGTCAGTAAGAAAGCCACTCCAGGACCCTCGAGCAGGAAATCCCAAATCTTTCATGGGAAGACATACCACTTATGTAATAACTCTGCTACAGCCTTCAGGCTTCATGTGTAAAGAATGATGTTTGACCTTCCTGGAAAGAAACAGATCAGCCCAATCCAGGTCAGTCAGCTATGGCCTGGGGTCCCCGTCACTGGGAACCCACCCTAAATAATGAGGTCACATTTAAAGAAAAGGGAAAAACTATGATTTGAGAGCCATCCTAACTGGCAATTACTCTAATGATCTTATAGCCCGAAGGGTCTGTTTCAGTGGTGTGCTGGAATGGGTTTTTACTGGCTAGTGAAAGTCAATTATATGTATCTCCTTCCAACTCCAGGGCAATCTGTATCTTGGCCATGGTAGGAATATTTATACCATAGAAATTGGCAAACACTACCACTCAGAATGGTGTTTTTTTTTTTTTCCCTACTGACCTGGTTTATCAGCACACCACTGGCCTATTTCAAGATTGGACAGTCTTTCCAACACTGTTATACACCCCAGAGGACAGGCCATAGATCCCAGGAAGGGAATATATAGCTAACACTCACTAGCCCTTTTTCTATGCCAAACACTATTCTGCAGCACTGCAGCACTATAACACTACACCAGACACTACACCGTTCTAACTCCTTTATGTGTGTTAACTCAGTCAGTCTGCACAAGACTGGAATGAGGTAGGTGCTATTATTTCCCCACTGGGCAGATAAGGACATAGAGACAGAAAGGAGCAAATTGACTTGAACTGGAGATTTGAACCAAGGCAATCTAGAATAAGTCCTCAAAGTAAAATAGACAACGTGTAGCTGTTGTTCTGAGTTGTGATACCCGTGACACAGAAAAACACAAAGCGAAAACTCAGCTACTGTGAACCCAGTGAGGATGGCTGGATACCGATAAGCACGATGCCGGTGTCAGCGAGCGCAGCCGGGGAGAGCTCTACAGCCAGTGCTTGGAAGTCCAGTTCTTTCATCTCCTGGCAGGCTGGGGACTGGATCCAAATCCAAAAGCTACTGCACATCCACAGGGACGAGGCTCGTGGTGCGCGGCGCCAGGATTCCCCACGTGAGTGACAGCAATGTGGCAGGATCCGGCAGGAAGTGCACGTCCCACCAGTGTTCCCAAACGGGCCCTAATGCTGCAACGCCAGTGAGAAGGCACAGAAAAGTCTGAACTTTCAACCTGCCTCTCCCACTGCTCCTACTGGGACGCAGGCATGGGAAACAGCAAGCAGGGGCCTAACAGAAAGATCATCACCTGATTTTACACGTGTGCCTTGGACACGTCACTTATCTGTATGCCTCTTAGCTGTGGGACCTGTAAAATAAACTTTATGTTACCTACCCCTGAGGTCACTGAGAGGTTCAAATGAGATGGCCCCCAGGAAAGCATCTGATAAACTGCACAATCTCACAAAATTGGTGAACGTCACTGCCAGCGGGATCCCAACTCAGGTGGCAGTGGGCCCTGAAGCCCAAACTGCGACAGTGCAATCCGATTCATCCAGCGATATGTGTGTGAACCCACCCCGCGCTCGGCACTGCTTCGATGAAGTAAGCCAGACTAGTGGAGCCGGTGTCAAATCATCAGTCCAAACGGCTGATGGGAGTTTCAGCTGGGACAAACGTAAGCTCATGAAGGGAAAATGACTATCTGAAGGAAACGTACGACAGCTTTCCTTTTCCAATGATTCCTTGAAAGAAGTGACCATGATCCATTGGCAGGAAAGACGATCACTATTTAAATAGATATTAAAAGTTATTGATTTTTATTCCCATGAAGTGAGAACATTCACTGAAGAGCCAATGAGTATTTGTTGAATGAATGTATGTGATTCCACAGACCTGGATTTAAATCCTAGATCTATAGCACCATCAACTGTGTGATTTTGAGAAGTCAATCAACTCTGTGAATCGCAGTTTCTTCATCCATCAAGTGAAAATAAGAATCCTCACTCTCATGGGGAATGATATGAGATAAAATATGTAAACCACTTAACACATTTAGCTGGAGACAGCAGTTATTATTATAAATGCAAGCTGTAGTTATTATTACTATTATTATTCATTTATTTCATTAATTTACTATTATTATCAGCTGCAAGATAAATATGTTCAAATCACCAGTTGCCAAGGGAGCAATGTGAGTATTCCCAGCTGCTAGAGACAAGAAGAGAAAGCTTTTTTTTTTTAACAAAAAGGAATGTTGAGTAACGATAGTCTCAGTTCTCTGTATTTGTATCTAAAGATTCAATATGTTCCTAGTGTTTACCAGGGTATCACAATTCCACTTCCACACACTTAAGCAAATGTAAATTGGAAAGTGGAAATGAATTTTTCTGATAAGTGCGAGAAGAACAAATGCATTATAAAATTGACAGTGTATTCCAGACAGCATTTCCACTCTACATTTGGCTTTCTTTTCTTAATCACTTAGCAAGACTCTTATGAATATCCAAATCCAATATTTCAATGGATCTTCAGAGCCAAAAAGCTTTCTTCAAAGGACTAGAGAAGTAGCAGTGTCATTAAGAACATGAATTTGATTCCCTTAAAGGAAAAATAAAAGTTGTGGCTATGACAGTTCCCCATTTTTATGTAAAGAATTTTTTAAAACCCACAAAATTATAACAGGAAAAATAGTCACAAACTGCTATGGTCAAAATAAGGAGAAAGTCCCATCAATGTATCTGTAGTTTCTCTTTGAACCTCAAATAGACACAGGTGCTAAATGTCTTTCTTTGTCCTGTTAAAGAAGTTTGAAATTCTTAGCTTTTCTATCCTAAACAACTCAACATAAGCCATGACAATTCTTTGCTCAAATTAAATTAAGTAACTTCTAGTTTAAAAAATATATAAAGTATCCCATAAATTATAACAATATAGCAAAATAACTATTGTATTCTCAAATGATAGCTGCATCTTTAAGTCATTCCTTAGTTTAAAAAAAGGGAGAATGAAGGAGATATGGCAACTGTTCTGATACGAAGACAAAATTCTATCTCCGCTTTAATATTTAAAAAACTAATTATGAATAAAGCACTCAGCTAATAATTGGCTATTAATCTTTTTTTTTTTCAACTTAACTATTTCCTCAAAGATCAATCCGCACTTCATTTATTTATTTCCACATAAAGATGGCTTATAATTCGCTTAACTCAAATTTGAAATACTGGTTTGTCTGTAAATATGGAAACGCCTAGAAGAAGCCCCGGTAATTGGTGCTTTTAGCCGCCCACTTAATCTTGCTTAAATTACCAGCGCTCACAATGAGGAATGACCGGAGAGGTACAGGTCGAGTAACCACCAGGATGGCAAATGCAGGGAATGAGGTTAATAAAGATTATTGTCAGGAATCGGAACGTTATTCCAAATCCCGGTAACCAGCGAGTCACAAATTAAGAGCACTTGCTAACTAGAAGCGAGGTGACGGCCAGCTGCGGTAGTTAAGATATTATTGCTTCTGTAAACGCTAAACCCAAGTATAAAGTAGACATGTAATCTTCAACTCCCCAAACACCCCAATTTGGCCACTAAAGATGCTGTTTTACATTTCCAAACATTTTCCCCTGTCACTACTTTTTATACTTCAGTTCTCAGGTTGTAAGTATTTGTTACTTGCAAAGCAGTCCCCTTTGAACACTGAATCACGGGAGGCATTTGTAACGAACTGCCAATGCCGCCTGCCAAACAAAAACTCCCTGCTGGTGACATGACCACCTAGTGACCTCTAAAAATGTTGTAACAATGTGAAAAATAGCTCCCTCTTGTAGGAAACAGCAATTTTTTAAATTAAACGTACATCGAACGTTCGCTTATATACAGATAAATGGTGTTCAGAGTCACCTTCTCTGTTTCCAATTTCAATCTTTTGAAACCCAGCCCAAACCTAAATAAATAAACGTTGATACTAAGAAGAAACTAAGAGCTCAAGAGCCTTGTGATTTTGCAAACAGCTTTTTTCCATTTTCGAAAATCTAAACTCTGGGCCAGACACAGAACAGGTAATGAAAAGGAACAGGCTTGGCAGTCCCTCTGTGGTTCTAAGCTGAAAAATACGTCAGGCAGAAATAAGTGGCTATAATTTGGCAGGCTTAATGTCTTTAAAAGTTTGCAGCTTGCTAGAGAAAAAAAAAATTTATAAAACAATTATAACATTTACAAATTGAAACACAATCACTCAGCTACAAAGCCACCTTGACATAATTTCATTATCCTCCGACTTTTAAACATATTTTCATCGTCTTCTTCAAGTGTTTTTGCACCTACATAATAGTAGGCACTGATAATTATTAAGCCAGGAGGCTTTTGGATGCTAACATAATCTTAGGTGACTGTAATGCGGGTGAATTCAGTTTATGCCGTTTGACATCAAAGTATTCAAGGCTAGTCTCACTTTAAAAGGTGCAACGGAGCTTCCCCTGCGTGCCCGCTGGGACTCGGGGAATGGGAAATTGGACTTGACAGTAAGGATTTTTGAGGCTGTGGATCACTGTTTTTCCGGTTAGCTTATCTTTCTAAAATTTCAAAATTAAAAGTCTCAGAGCACCAGGAGCCCGACATGTCAAAGGCTGTTTGACTTTAATGTGTCTGTTGTTCATCCTGACATCTCCTTCTGATGAATTATTTCCAAACACTGGCCCAAGCCACGAAAAATCACATCAGCCTGAAAACAAAGTGGCACCAGCAACTGTTTGTTTCCAAGCCATTAAAACGCCCGGAAGATCACTCATTCTGGAAAGGGCCCAGCGTGTCTTGCCTCTTCGACTCTCTCTCACCTCGCACTCCACTGCGCCCCACTCCTCCCTGGTCTCCGAACCCCCCTCAAAGCAAGTGTACCTACTTTTAACTAAGATTTTTAAAAATAGTAAGACATGAAGAAGAAAGAAAAAATGCATACCCAAATCCACGTTAAAATATGCTTCTACCTTTTCCAATGTTAGCTAAACATCCACTTTGTTTACATGTGAGCATACCAAATGCAGCACTCTGGGTGAAGGGCTCCACTCTGAACCCAAAACACTCCCCTTGAAACTACAGCGAGTCTTGGCAATCAGGGAACAACATCGAATGATATTAATGTGTAGCACGCTGAATGATGGCCATCTCCGGGAGAGGACGGCTTCTCCTTATTTTGTGACACTTTCCCAGCTTTAATTAGCAATTCTATAATATGCAAGTTGTTCTAGAAAACTTGTCTTTAGCAAAGGAGCACTGTGATGTTACTGAGCATGAAACAAAATGGATTTTTAAAGAAATTCGATGGGTAGCAGAGGACCTGCCTCCCAGACGGATCTCGCTATCCTAGGCTTTGTGGTGAGACTGCATACCAGCAGTAGGATTCGAGAAGTGATCAACCCAAATTCATGTGCTAATTGCAATTATGAATATAAAATCGGTATAATAAAATTACATTAGGTGGATCTGTATAAAATTTCTGGTGTCCAGATATGTTCACCTTACAAACATGTCAATATAAAAAAAATTCAACCTAATAATAAAGTGCCTTACTTTCTTTATCTGTGAAATGAGTCTAATAATAATTATCTCATAGGATTGATGTGGGAAGTCAATGAATACTGTAAATAAAGAATTTAACACACTGCCTGGCACATGACACACATTCAGTAAATGGAAGTAATGGTAGGAGGAGGAATTATAAACTATAAATACTGTTCATTTTGAACACTCTAATAGTTTCAGGCTATTATCACTTAAATAAGCAAGAGTTTCTCATAAAATAGCTTACAATTTAAGAAATGTAACCACCACTCTTAGTTAACATTTACTAAGTGTTTTCAGTCAGTCTAATACCTTTAAAAGTCAACTTTTATCTTAAGTTCAGGTAATATTTCTCTTTTGTAAAAGACAATTCTATTAAATCAAGGTAAATATATATGTGTGTGTGTGTGTATGTGTGCATACACATACACATTTTATGTCAAGTTTTTATTTTCTGTATTCAGATAAAAAGAGAGAGCTTTTTTTCCATCTGGAGAGAATTATATTTGATCACTATCAGTGTGGCTAAAATATTAACCCTTTTCCAAGTTCTTGGCTATCCAATATTTCCCGGCAAGTCCCTGAACTGAGCCAGGTGACTCTAGTAATCTGCTATTCTGCCCCAAGCAAACATGGATTGTTCTAAATTCATGAAGAAGGGACAGAGCTCCGTAAGTTAAAGTTCCATCTTCAAAACTTCCATGCAAAACACGACATCATACTAAACGATGCACTGGTGAAAGCTAAGGGATTGGAATCTATGGCGGAGAGAGTCTAGGACTCTGAAATGGGTGGAGCCAACTCATGTGACTTGGACTCCCCACAGCCACTGCACTCACACCCAGGGAAGTCCCAGAAACCTCTGTCTTCTCGTTCCATGCTTTTCCTAGAGATCCATCATTCTCAAAACCACTCTTCTTTGACTGGTGCTGTGACAGGTGAGGGTCAGCTAATGAGGGCTCCCCGCCGTTCTTCAGAACACTGCAGTGGCAACCTGACCTTCGGGAACCCTTGGACTTTTAAGATCCCTGCCCCCGTTTTACAACGTTCTGAGTTGGATTCCCTTGTCTCCCAGGACATTGCTAGCTGCACACGGCGGGCTGGCATTCAGACAAGGTGGGCCATGTCTTTTGCCAAAAGAAATCCAGCCATTTAATCTAAGAAATTGTGGATATTGGATCTTTCTACTCTTTGTATTACACAGTAAAAGGCAAACCAACTCCCTTGCAAAAAGCTCAAACTATGTAACATTTTCCAAGAAGGTTATAGTGGGTTTATGTCAATGAAGGTGAATGGATGAAATATATTCTTCAGTAGGGTCGCTACCAACAAAAAGGTTTATGTATATTAAAAGAGAGTCCATTTTAAATTCAAAACACTTGGCTTGCCAAGGTGAGGGCTAACCACCAAATTCCACCAGATAAGGTGGTTTTATATTTTTCTTTTTAGATTATAGACTCTGACTAATTCTTGATATTTTTAGTTCTCTGCAGTGGAATTTCAATTTGGAATACGATTTTACTCCCTAACAATTAAGCCAGACCTCAAAAGCAACTCTGTTTTACGACATTTCAGGCTCCCCCAGTTACCTATCTGTGGAATTCCTCCTTTTATACCGATCCAACGAGGCATAAATTAAAGCAAATTGTGAACAGCATTCTGAAAGGAATAGTCCTCTCGTTGGTGCACTGTTCTGCCATCTCTCCTTCTCATTTTGAAAATTACAATCGTATTACAATGTAAAAAAACAGCTTTCCAAAATCTTTCACGAGATGACTGCTTCTACAGTTCACTCAAATCACTCGGGCCCCACTCCATCTTCTGGACGTTCGCACAGGAAACAGGTTTACCATTGTCTCCTCCCCCTTGCCGGGAGTCGGACCAGCTGGGACATTTTAAATCTCTTTCATTAAAAAAAGAAGGTTAAGGTCAAAATAAGTATGATAAACATGGTAGTTTCTATTCTCAATACTCAAGGACGAAAGACTAAACAACAAAAAATTGTAACAGTGAAATTCACTGAATGTATGACAAAGATTGTTTTTTCTTCCCTTGCAGCATAATCATGAAGGAAAAGAAGGGTTTTAGAAAACGGCAGACTTTACTTTTAGTAAATCTAGTCTTTTAAATGAACCCAATAGTAAAATTTACAGTCCACATTCCTTCAATTTATGTGTTTGCAATTATCTGAGTGACTGACACTTTCAAGTTTTACAGTTGATTTTGAAGAGTGTGCACTTAAACTGACATGAAGAATATTTTAACACAAAGGGAATTGTGCTTTACTTTAATGAGCTCATCTCTGAAGTTTCAGCATTTTGGTTGAAGGTTCTTTAAAAGTTAGTCCATCCCAACACAGTGACTTTGCACCATGCAGACTTCACAATTGGGTTTAACCTCTTCGCTGACGGCGTCAGCTCCCTGACATCAGCCCCCCGACATCAGCCCCCCACCGAACAGTAGTCTAGTGTCAAGGTTATCGCATGGAAACAGACTGTGGGTGTCAGTCTCATCCTTTTCCAATAGCTGATAAAGGCAAATTCGCAGCACCAGCGGAGTAACACCCTGACATCAGAGAGCCTGTGATAGCACAGGTAAATTAATGTGCCTCCCTCTGCCCAGAGTCAAGGCGCAGACTGGATTCCTCAGAAACACATTCTGAAGCTGTTTTATCTTCCAATCACCTTCCTCCTTAAAGGTAATAGTCTACTGTCTGTAATGTAAGCAAATATCTCAGGTTGTAAAAAATTGATTGGGGGCACTTTGGAGACCCCAACCTAGTGTTTTTAATCATAGTTAGATGCATCAGCTCTTTGATAATTCTGTATATAACTTCAGAAATACTTTCTTTACTTTTTTTAAAAAAAAAGTTTACTCTTTGAGCTCAGAAACACTTGATGTAGACTGAGTAGCAGAACTTAGTTGCTATTCTATATAGCATTAAAGTATTTTCACTTATATGTTGGGAAGAAAAATGAGTGAACTCTGATGCACAATCGATACGTCGCTTCATAATGAGAGGACTGGGTCACAATACAGAGAAGGTTGGGAAGACTGCCCTGAGAATATCCCTATTAAATACTCGTTTGTATCCAATCCAGCTTCACACAGTGTCTCTGCTGGTCTGCAGGGAGGTGGTTCAGGGCACGAGAATGGGCCACGTGAAAACAGCTCTCAAAGGAAATAATCCAGAAATAACACTACAATTATTCGACACTTGTAATAAGCAAATGGCATCAGTTAACCGAGGAATGAAAGATAGCAAATGATAGTGCTTTAGAGGCGCCTTGACTTGTCTCTGGAATAGCAGAGCCTAAAAAGTGATAAAGTCTGTGGCAAAAGAACAATGACAAGCCACAGACCGGCCCTCGAAAAAGAGTAGGTAGGCCCAGGGTGGCCCCGGACGCACCAAATGAGGAGACGGAGGACGCTGTCTCAGGCATCACCACGTGCTCGCTGCGTGATCCAGGGACTCTGCCAACTTTAAGGGACATGCTGTGAGGATCAGATGACAATGCACTGACGCAGATAATGCACATAAAAGAGGCTGGCGCTGCTGTTATGATTTTATTGTTCTTGTTCCTGCTGTTCCTTTGTTATCATTATTGTTACTACTATAGCGGAGGTATCAGCAATCTTATTCTGTAAAGTTTAATAAATATTTTAGGTTTTACAAGTAGGAGTGTCAGATTTGGTAAATAAAAATACAAGAGTCCAGTTAAATTTTAATTTCAGACAACCAGCACATTTTTTTTTTTAAGAATAAGCATGTCCCCAGGCGATATTGGAGACTTATTTATACTAAATATTTATTCACTGTTTATCTGATTTTTAAATTTAATTGAGCCTTCTTATTTTATCTGGCAATCCCATTTACAGGCCACGGGTTCCTCGTCGCAACATCTTGACTTTGCTGCTGTGGTGTGAAAGCAGCCGTCACAATACACAAACGGGTGTGGCTGTGTGCTAATAAAACTTTATTTACAAAAGCAGATAGGACGATGGTAGGAGTTGGCTCATGGGAAATAGTTTGCCAACCCATACCACAGCTCAAAATTGAGCCTACACTGAGTGGAATAATCACATTTAATAAAAAAAAGGGTGTATTCTACACATGGTGAATGGAACTTTTTCCCTCCATTTGTATAAACAGTATAAGCCTTCGTCACTGCCTGGATATAATTCCCAGGTTTTTCCATCTGCTGCTTTGCCCAGGAAAATGTTTCTAACGTTGCAATGCACCTGAGAACACAACTACTGAAAACCAATGTTTGACGTACATACGTGTTCCAACATCCTATCAACTATAATAGATACACAAATGAATGAGACTTTGTTCCTGACTTTAAGGGTCTCTCACCCAGGTCATGAGAATCCATATTTAAAAAGAAACAAACAAACAAACAAAAACCAGTGTTAAAAGTTATCAATATTATAAGCTAGCTGGGTCCAGCAGTCCCTGGCCAAGGTTGGTAGAAGAAGCCTACTTAGGGACCTCAGCTGGCTCAAACCTGAGAAGGCACTGTGGCTTGGTATTGACAGATGGCATGCACTCAGGTTGTTCATATCAACGTGGTAGAAAAATAATCAAATTGGGATGTTTAGTCAAAGAAGAAAAGGCTACAATAAAGAGAAGCAGGGAAGAGTGGCTGAATATTCAAAGGGCTACTATGTGGGGGAGAGACTCAGTTTATTCCATATAGGTTCCAAGGGACCTGAATTGTCTCATGTAGCTTGAGATGGCAGAACCAGAGGCCAGTTCAGCGCAATATAATAATTCTCTACTGAACACATACTAAGTCAGCCAGCTGGAACCTGGCCACAGGTAGGTTACTGGGAAGACAGTGGTAAATACATACTTTAACAGGACATTAGGGAAGGGATTGCTGAGGAAATGACAATATCAAGGATTTCAGGAATGACCAGGCTTTGACCAGAAGAAAGGGATGGGAGGCAGTCTGCAGGCAGACGGTAAAACAATGGCAAGTGCTAGAAGCATAGAGACAACTTGGCATGTCGAAGGAAGAACAAGTTCAATGTGTCTAGGGAGTGGGGTGGAGGATCAGTGGAAGAATTAACTCTCCCAGCGACGCTGATGAGACATTAAAGGGTTTAAACTAATAAGTAGGTGAGTATTAATTGACAGAGGTGGAATGTGGCTGAACTTGAGGAAGAGGTGTCTACCATTGATGGAATGTTGTTCACCCATCAAATTCTCCAAGAAAGGGGAGAATGGACATCTTCACAGAGACTGTGGAGAGAATTCCTGCTCTGGGCAAGGGACCACACTCACGAGGAAGATATATCGGATGTGTTTGGCATTAAACTCCCCAGATTCAGAGTTGGACTCAGCCTCCTATCAAGTGGGTGACCCTGGGCTTCAGTTCTGCCATTTCTAAAGGAGGATGGTTTTATTGTCTTCGCAGGGTTGTTGTGAAATTTAAAATGATGGATATCCGGTACCAAGAATAACTGTCTGGCACATAAAAGGTATTCAGTAAATAAGATGGATTTTCTGACTGTAAATTATGGACACTTTCAAACATACAGAAAAGGAGTGGAGAAAAGTATAATAAACACCCACAAGCCCATCACCAAGACTTTACAGATATGCCATCTTTTCTCATCTTTTATTCTTGAAATATTTTAAAGTAAGTTGGACATCAAGACATTTTGCCCCTAAATATGTCAGTATGTGTTTCTAAAATATAAGAACTTTCTCCTATATAACAGCATCTAATAAAATAAAGAATACTATTACAGATATTTTAAGCCTCCCTCTTTTTAAAATGCTGCATTTCTCATGATACAATTTTATAAAAATTATTCTAGTGAATTCACTGACTTACACATGAGACCTGCCCCTTTCAATCCCTTAGAGTAGCCAAAACAAGTTCTAAGTGTTAACATTCTCAGAAACGCTTTCCTGATTCCCTTATCCTATTTAGTTCAGAATAAGGTTTTGCAAAATTACTGCGATGTCCTCCAAATTTAGGAAAAGCATTTACCTCTCTGAAGATAGTTTTAACTGAAACTATGTCTCTGCAACAGCCTCCTAACAGATTATGAAGCACCATTGTAAATTCTGGCCCCATTTATAAGCAATTTCTTTTTCTTAGGCAATTTTCACTCCCAGGTGAGCACAGACCACTCCCTCTTTTCTGCCTCCACCACTCCTTGGGAGAGAACTGACCTCTGCTGCGTCTGCTGTGACCTCGCATTGTGTTTACTTGTTCCTGGATTCTTCTCCCCTGGACTGTGTACACAGGACCCTAGCCCAGAGCCTGGAAGATGCTAATCCCCAAATAAGTGCTGGCTGAACGACCAGATGAATGAATAGATGCCTTCCAGCACTAGTCATGCTGTTACTTTGCTCGTCAAACTTTCCTAGACAGAGCAAAAGCAAAGTTCTGCTCAAGTCATATGATCTGAAAGTCTGAATTAATGGATTCTGAACTGAGAGTGTCTTAGGCACCCCTAAGACATGCTGGCAATCACTGAATGAATCCCCACTGGTATTTATTCACATATCTCCAGGAGATTCATCTGTAGACCACTAACACCCAATAAAACCAGAGGCCTACGAATAGAGAAGTGGGGCCTCCGTCTCCCCGTCTGTTCGCGGAGGGAGTCCCGCTCCCCTGCATGCGGCTGGATGTGAGTATTAACGACGGAACGCGCGCCAGCCAGGTCCATTTTTGGTGGGGCTTTTCTCCTTTTTGGCAACATGTAGGGTTTTAGAATGCCGCTGCCAAATTCTAGAGCCCTTCAACTCTGTGCCAACTGTCAAGTTCAAGAATTACCCATTAGAACAATTTCTAGAAGAAGGGTTTTAATCCAACTTAAAATAGCATCTTAGAAGTTGTCAACATACTACTGGTTCTTCCAATGGCCATGAAAGTTAAGTCATAATCAAGTCCCCCTACAAGTCTACACGATCTATTTCTTTCTTCTTCCTCCTCTTCTTTTATTTTGGACTGAATGAAGCTGAAATTCCTGGGATAGAGAATTCAGATCAGGGCACATATGTAACTGTAGTATCCTCATAAATCAAATTATGCAAAACACATGCAATTACCCACATTACCTGCCTGAATAAAAAAAGACTCCCCCCCCCCCCCCAAGACACAGAACGATCTGAAATCTACTTTTCTTGGCAGATTAAGCTGCCCATCCATCTCCAGCCATTGGTACTTGTTCCAACCGGTGTAATGGTTCTGCAGAGGCCGATCCCAAAAGGTCCCAGATTCATATTTAATCTAGAGATAAATGCAGTAATCAATCTTTCCCAGGGTCTAAGAGAGCTATTGTATTCTCCTCGATGACGTAGCACGCACTGCTATTGTTATGGCTTTCTGCCCTAATGACTCAAAATGAACATTTTTGGACAGTCTGAACTGGCAGAGCCATCCTCAACAGAGGGACCACGCATCACCGAGTGGGTTGTTACGCGAGGTTTTCCCCGAGGTTTGGGGAGCGGCTGTCACTGGCGCTATTACATCATGCAGATGGCGTATTAATGCAAAACGCTGCACAGGCTGCTCTGGAGGGGGCGGCGGTCGAGCCAGAAGCCTCGGGAAATCGTGCCCGCGTCATTACAGCTGCTATTTCTCACCTGCTTGGGTGAGTTTGGTTTCAGTGTATTTTGCTAAATAAAACGATTAAGTGACCCCACTGTCTCTTTTATTTTCCATCAATCTCAGAAATTTTTTCATAGAATGAGTGTGAGGAGGCAGTAGAGTCGGATGTGGTCTTTGACTCCAAACTGGGAGACGAATCTGCTAAGGGGCTCAGACCCACAGAGGGTGCGCCAGGCTCTGCATCCCAGGACACCAGGGAGCTGGGGAGTCTACTGAATTCAAGGTCCAGTCCATTCCCAGCAGGTCACCGAGGGCTGGCGACTGTGAAGCTGCGGGCGTGGAGAAGGGCTTCTGCTGCACTGAAAGGTCAGGACATGCCTCCTGCCTCTCTCCACCAGGAAGGGGAACACAGACCCAAACAAACTACAAGAGGAATGGACGCAGTGTTTGGGGGGATGACTTTAATTGAATCCACAACTGAATGAGAGCTCTCCCTGTTTGGCCTTGGAAATGCCCCAAGGTGGCTGGGCACGGCTGGCATGTCAAGTGGTTGTGGAGGGAAGCAGATTGAAGCTCACCCAAGAACAATGAGGGGGAGGGGTCACGAGCAGAGCTTGGCACGAAGGCTGAGAACCCTCAAGCGAGGGTCCTTAGAAGGCAGTGCTCACCCTCTGGCCCCACTTCTCATGTCTGGCGCAGGCTGGGAAGGGCTGATGATCCGCTCGGAGCCCCAGGCCTGCTGGGATTTGGTGATGTGCAAAACTCTGGGACTTTAAGCCAGAACTCACCTTCTCTGAAAGCCTGACATATGGGGGGAACGAGCTGCCAAAAAAGCACACTGTATTCCCCTTTGCCTTCCACCTCCACTTCCTAGAACAGGAGACCTGAGCATGGGTCACCTGCCCGATCCCCCACATCGCAGCCCCGTTTACCTCCTCCTCCTACCATGTTCTTTCCGTCACCTAGGTTCCACAGGTCACACCAGCTGGGGGTTTAGAAAGGCTTCATTTATTCCCTCATTCACTCAGACAGCAAGTATTTATCGAGCACCCGCTGTGTGCCAGGACCTGTGCTGGGCATCAGAGGTAACGCGGTGAGCAAACCCAGGCAAGGGTCCTGCTGCATTCACGGAGCTATGACTCAATGGGGGGCATTAACGAGTGGGGAAGTGCCAATTAAACAGTCATATAAATAAAATGTAAACTGTGGCACTCCAGCAGCACAACCAGCTCGCATGCAGCATTTATAAAATGTAAATTGCTCAGAGGGCTTTGGTTTGCTGCCAGGGGTGCTAGCTTCCAATTCACTCGCACCTTCTCCCATTGCTGACACATCTGCCAGCTCCGAGTGGCTGGTTCCAGGGGCTGCCAGAGGCCCCGGAGGCTTCAGCAGGGCCGTCTATTCCATTTTTGCTGGCTGTCCTTGACTTCAGGCACAAGTGCGAGGGAAGTAAAACAGAAAACTCCTTGTGTGACAGGTGCCCAGCTCCACTCAGAGTCACCCCTCCCCTCTCAGCCCAGCTTTCCTTAGGATGCTTTAACTCCCGGGAGACAAGGTGGTCCTTCGCGTGCTGGACCTCCAAGGAGCCTGCCTAATCAGACATGCCCGGATCCATGAAGACTCAGCTTAAACCAGGGGTGGCAAATAGTCCTGCTCTGATCTATCGGTGATGCCACCAGGGATTCTAGGTTGAAGAGGGGTTTAAAGATGAGCAAGAAAGTATTGTTTTGAGTGATTGGGGATGTCTGCTATAGACATGGAGATGAAATGTCCTCCCTATGACATTCAGGCTGTGAGCACCCTCAATATTCATTCAGCAAATATCTGAGTGTCTTCTGTGTACCAAATGTAGAAGGATGGCAAAAGGGCTGATTTACAAATCAGAACATCACTCCTGGAAAGAAGCATCACCTGGGTATCCATAAGCCAGCCTCTTCACACCATTCATTCATTCATTCATTCATTCATTCATTCATTCATTCGACAATGAGTTAACGATCACCAGTTCTGTAATAGGCACTGTGCTTGGTGCTGGGGACACAGTGGTGAATGCAAAGGACCAGGTTCAAAGTCTGTAGGATACGAGTCTTCATATCAACCCTGCTACATTGCACAGATAGGGAAACTGAGGCTTGAAAGGACTAACAGCTGCTCAGAGTTAGATAATCAGTAGAAAGTGAGGCTAGGACTTCAACCCAGTTCTGTCTCCAAACCTTCCCTTATTATTTGCTCATGGTAGAAAAGTTAAAAGATGAAAATAAGTGAAAACGATGATAGAAAAAACACTCACAAACAACCAGAAAGCTATGATGTGGTTCTTTCTAGAGTCTAGTATACGTGTGTGCTTCTTTTCACTTAACACCTTCCCTAAAATGTAGCCGTGCCTTTGCGTTCTCAGTAATTTCACTTGTTGTGACATCCTTCTCCTGAGCTTTTCTATTACATGGGGAGGGCTGTAGGAATGATTAGGAGCAAGTTCTACGAAAAGCAATCGATTAACTGAGATGATCTGATCACTAGCTCCTGCCACTGGACCGTAGTCAGCGGTGTGTCTGAACAGCAGGCCTTCCTCCTCAGGCCTCGCCTTCACCCCACCTGGATGCTGAGGCACAGACCCCACAGGCTGGCTGTCTGAACAGGTACAGAGCATGAGCAATGTCATCAGAGTGGGCTCCCAGCTACCACCATCCTCTCCCAGGACCCTGTGGAGGCAGCAGTGTCTCTCATTGCTGAGATGAGGTGATGGATCCTGTACACTGGATGAGACTGTGTCCTTCACTTCCCACCCAGCCCCACCCCATGCCTGGGAGGCCGGGTCTCCACCTGCTGTGGGAATTCACCTTTGAGCAGAGCACCTCACATGTTGGCAGTTGCTGGTTTTCTCAGAAGTCCCAATCATATCTAGTCTTTTGCTCTTACCCAGTGGTGAGCCTCACAAATAGCCACTCACTTTGAGGGGTGAAATAAGCCACAAACAACTCAGGAGCAACTCAGAAAGGCTTTGGACTCCCAGGCCTCACGTCTGTGGGCTGCTCCTCCCATCAGAGGGGCTGTCGTGCTTATTAGACGAGAACATCCATGCCCAAAGGTCAGCATGGTGCTCCGGGTGCACTGTACGGGAACAGTACCTATTCTTAGAATTATCATGTATGTTTATTATTGAAAGGCTATTTAAGGCTGTTTCCCTCCCTTTCTCTCACCGAGGCATCTCCACTCATCAGAACTGAGCCCAGCACACTGGGATTGCAAAATCTGCCACGACGGAAAGTCCCTGGGCCTGAACCAGCTCCCACTCCGGTCATCCTCATTTCGTTCACAGCAACTCCATGCCCCACTTCTGATCCTTCCACATTTCTGTTGGCTCTACCTTCTCAATACATACAGCAGTGGACCACCTCACACCACCCGCTGCCAACACCCGCTCTGGCTCACCATCATCTCTCGCCCGGAGTACTGTGACGGCCTCCTAATTGGTCCCTCTACTTCTGCCCTGGCCCCTGAAGCCTTGCTCAACCCAGGAGCCAGGGATCCCCTTGAAATATTACATTGAGCAAGTCATTCCTCTGCTCAAACTCTTCACAAAGGGCCCCCCTTTCACTCAGAGTTAAGCCAAAGGCATGCGATGTTTCCACTCATCCTTCTCCCACTCACTCTGTTTCTATCACACAGGCCTCCTTGATGGTCCCACCTCAGGGCCTTTGCATATACTATTCATTCTGCCTGGAATATGCTTTCCCCAGATATGCATTTGGCTGGCCCCTTACCTCCTTCAACCTTTGCTCAAATCTTACCTTCTCTTTGAAGGCTTTCCTTAACTACAAATCCCTCACCTCAACATTTCACGTTCCCGTTATTACTCTAATTTTTTTTTCTCCTTAGCACTTAGCACCATCAAAATACCATATAAGTTCAACATTATGAAATGGCCAATTTTGAAAGTTTTTGATCTGTACAAATGGCAAGGTCATATGGATCAATCTAATATGGATCTTACTCAGCTTGTTGATGGTTTCTCTCCCTCTAGGACATCGGGCCCACGAGAGCAGGGGTGCTGTTTGTTGATGGTTTCTCTCCCTCTAGGACATCGGGCCCACGAGAGCAGGGGTGCTGTGTGTTGATGGTTTCTCTCCCTCTAGGACATCGGCCCCACGAGAGCCAGGGTGCTGTGTGTTGATGGTTTCTCTCCCCTCTAGAACATCAGCCCCACGAGAGCAGGGGTGCTGTTCCTTGTGCACTGTGTCCCAGAGCCTTAGAAGAAGCCTGGCACAAAGGTGACCCCAGCCAGTAGTCATTACAAAGAGTATGGCTTTGGGGCTTCGGTTTCAGTAAAAAATCAAACTGCGGACAGGTGTTTCTGGGAGAGGCGATTTTGGTTAAAAGTATCCTGGGCTTCTTGAAAGTGCACTGGGAAAGCTCTGAGGGTTGTTTTCGGTTCACTAAACTCTCGGGATACACTGGGAGGAACAGAGATTACAGGGGGAAGAAGGCGGCCTTTGTATATATACTTATCCAATTTGAGATTCTTGTCATTTTATTCTCCTCTCCCCCAAATTTGGGATGCTACCCCTGCCTGATGCCCAAAGGACTCTGACCAGAAGCCCCATAATCATAATCTTCTTCAAAAACATCCTTCTGGCTGCCGTGTCAGTTTAAAGCGATAATTAACCCCACAGCCTTCTGAGGCGTGGAGCACCCTCTTTTGAAACACTCTGAATATGATCCATTCAGTCTCAAACCAGGCTGGGTGAAACACGGCCCTTACATTGGGGAAAGAGGAGACAATGGGACATGACCACAAAGCTCCCACTAAGCCAAGAACCACCTAGACGGCTGGGGAGGAAAGCGCATGCAGGGAGGCTTATGTCAACATCGGTTCCTCTAGCAAGTTAATCTGAATTCCACAGCCCAGCTCGGGGCCAAGTGCGCGTTCAGACTGGGGAAGTGGAGTTCCGGAGCGGCGGCCTGGAGCAGGACGACGGAGCGCTCGGGGAGCCCCGGACGCCGTGGCCTTTGGTCAAAGTTATGGTGCTGCGGTATCCCCTGTCCTGGGCTCTCCTGTCCCCGGGCTTGCTGCTCCCAGGCAGGCCTGCGCCCCAGTGGCCTCTCGCAGACACGGGTCACAGATGGTGGCGTTGGTCCTCACTGCAGGTGTGGGGTTGCCAGGCCAGCCCTGGAGGCCCTCATGTCCCCCGACCCCCTGCCTTCCGCCTGGGTAGCTGCCTCCAGGTACGCAGCATGGTCTGGCTCAGCCGGGAGGAACATAATATGTTTTTCCAGTCAATTTACTTTACTTTCCATTTAAAAAGAAAGACCTTCATCAAAATATCAAGCCATTAATATTAACTAATTACTAATATTTATTTTAACGTGGTTAAGAGAATGGCATGTTCTGTAAGTTTTTGAGACACAAAACACAAGTCCAATTTGGTTCTCGCCTCATTAAAGTTTAAATTGTTATAGGTCACTGCTTAACACCAACACTAATTCTAACTCCCTGCTCTAACTAGAGAAAATATTTTAGTTCAGTGGACATTTTAGAGAAGTCACCACCCTTGTGGGGGCCTTTGCACAGCTGAAGCAGGAGTCTCTCCTGTCTCAAAGGTCCCCACATCTGTCCTGGGTCTTTAATCTCATTACACAGCTTCCAACCTACCAAACTTCTGGGGACATACCTTCTCTGTCTTTCATTTACTATTCCCTCCTTCCCTCCCTGCTTTCCTTCCTTCCTCTCACTGTTGATAAATCTGAGAGAGGGAGAGGGAGGGAGGGAGGGAGGGAGAGAGAGAGAGAGAGAGAAAATATAGTGAGAATGCCCTCCCCAAGCTTGACTAGAAACATCTGATCAGAAAAATACTTTCCTTCCTTGACCTTCTGATAGTCACAGTAGCAGAATATTAGTTACAAGCTCAAGCCAACATTTTCTGACAACGTGTGCCCGTTTCCAGTTAATTAGCTGTGTTCTGTGTGCGGTGGGGGCCCCCCCATGGGCCCCCTCAGGGGAAGTGTGTATGTCAGTGTCATTCAGATAATCTACCTGCCTTTCGGTGTTAAAGGACGGAAGGACACGTGAGCCTGTGCACCAGGAGGAAAAGGATCAGGAAGGCAGCTTGGTGGTGGCTCCCGCCCAGGCTCACTGAGCCGGGCCTTGTGCGGCCCTCAGCCTGGGCAAGAGGGTTCCCTAGCCCAGGCTTCTGCTCTGAGGACCTGCATGTATAACCTCAATAGCCCCCCAACTTTTTTTTCTTTTCAGGGAATTAAGAAGGTTTTTTGTTGTTGAAGGTTTAGTAGCTGACCAAGTAAACTGAAATTTCAAAGAAGGACACACGAGCCAAACTGGGCCTCCGTTTGTCCTCCAGTCTTGGGACCCGGAAACGTCAGAGGCAGGCCTGTCTGAGCCCATGGAGAGAGGATAGGGTGAAATTGAAGGAGCGTGTCATGAAGAGGACTGAGGAATAAGAATATACTAATGATTTAGTTCCTCAGGCACAAACTGTGATGCGGGGAACAGGTCTAAGTGGAGAGAAGGTAGACACCTTCTCAGCGATGGAGCAGGGGCGTGGCTGAGAGGATATAACAGGACCCAAGAGGAGATGGTCCAGGAATTCACTAGGAACATCAACTTGGGATTCTTGAACCCGAGCAACCTAGGAGCAGAGGGTCAAGTCCTGCACAAAGAAATGACATGAGTCTCTGGTGTACGTCCTAGAGGGACAGGAGGGGCCAGTTAGGGGGCGTGCTGTGAGCCAGCCAGACCTGGGTACGAATACTGGCCTCAGAGCCATGTCGGGAAAGTGAGCTGGAGCGAGCGACCCAGACTTCCTCCCAGCTCCCCATGGGCTCCTCGCTGCAAACGGTGCCCACCTCGTAGGGTTACCGGGAGAACAAATGCGAAAGCACTTACAGAGTAATAACATAGCACCTGCCACAGGGCAAATACACGGAAATTGAGCATCAGCACTACGGTTGAAACACCATCAGGATTCGTGTTAGTATCAGTATTGACAGTAGCCTTCCTGATTAACGTGACTCCATTTGGCTGCTAGTCTAGAAGAAACACTGTGGACCTCTGAATCTCCGCAGTCACATCTTTTCCGGAATCTCTTGCAAAGATTTACCTCTTGTTTACGGGCCTAAGTGTCTTCCTTCTCTCATTTTCCCCTCTGACTCCAAAAAATGTGATTTCTCCCCCAAAACAAATGGCCTCGCCCGGCAGAAGCACGTAGCAGCCAGTGGTTCGCACCTGGTGTCAGTGTTCCAGTGCCAGGGGCCTGGGGCTTCAGGGGCATCTGAAGGGCCATGCATCACCAGGTTCTGGGGCAATACCCCGCTGCAAGGCAGAACTGCGCCCAGCTGGAGCAGGAAACAGCTGCGGCTCGCTACGGCGGACGTGAAATTTCCTGTGGTGTGCTCCCGACAGGGCTGAACGTGGGTGTCCTTAACCTGCACCCTACGACACTCCAGGCCGTCTCTGGATGGAGGTCCAGCAACGGAACCGGGCGCAGGTACCCTCCCGGAGCAGCAGAAGGAAGGGGAAGCGGGGCTTTGGGTCTAATCTGAATTTATTTACGATAGGCTTCCAGCTCCACTGGAAATGTTGCTCATTACCCAGAAAGCCAAATTTGTGCAAGTTAATTTACAACTCGCAGACGTAATGTTATGGAGTAATCTAGATGTTGATTTATAGTAAATTTCCTACTGGCATGAATTTTTATACACCAGGCTTAGCTGATCCCCCTAACCGACAAATAATGTTCAGCAATTATACACTATCAGGCAAACATGTTGTAACATACACTTTTACCCTTAATCCTGTATATAAATTTTACTTTTTACACTGTGTGGTTCTCTTCTGCAATGCACATTTCAGAATACTGTGCCCACTTAGTGTAGTGTTTATCATGGTGAAATGCGACATAATGGACTATTTCCTATTTGAGGCGATCTTTGAAAAATCAGCTTTGTGGGGTTTCTTTATTTATGTTTTTTGAAAGAAACAAAACGTTCAGGACGTAGGAAACTTCCTTGATGATGTTTGACATCCCATTAGGTAAGATTATTAATGCACATGGACGGTCAATGTGGTCCTTTCTCAATGGAAGGAATCCATATACCCATGGGGACAAATATCTTTCATAGTTTTTATAAAGGGATCTTGCTACACTACACCACGTGCTGATACATAACTGACTACACGAAGCATGCAGGTATGTACGTGCACCCAGGACTGACGGGGCAGGCAGGTGTTCCTTCAATGCCACTGCTAGCGGTAACTGGAGAAAGTCAGGTCCTCTGAAGGATGGTTTGCTCAGGCTGGCTGTTTCTTTTCTTTTTTCTTTTTTTTTTCTTTATTGATTTTAGAGAGAGAGGAAGGAGAGATAGAAACATCGATGAGAGAGAACATCGACTGGCCGCCTCCTGCATGCCCCCCACTGGGGATCGGGCCCACAACCTGGGCATGTGCCCTGACCGGGAATCGAACGGGCGACCTCTTGGTGCATGGGTCGACGCTCAGCCACTGAGCCACACCAGCCGGACCAAGCTGGCCGTTTCTAAAGCTCTACTCTTAGCACTTTCACTCTCCATTCAGAGTGATGTGATGAGCAGGAGGAGGAACAAGGAGGAGGAGGAGAAGGCTGAGGAGGAACATTTGTAGGGTGTCTGCTGTGTTTCATGTACCTAGCTAGACAGAATGCCCAGTTATTTTATTTCCCAATTTTATTTTCAAAATGTTGGCATTGGGAGTAGTTTTGAAAAGACATGAAATCCAGATACTATTTTTTTTTTAAAGGCTGAAATTCATATAATTATAAAAGTTCTGTGGAGCAAAAAATGAATAACCACAACAAAAACCCAAAACAAATAGCAGCAAAAGACCTCACAAAAGCAAAGGTGTAAGATAAATGACAATTAGATAAGTACATTTCAAATAAATAATCTGTATTTACAATAAGACTAAGGAAAAGGTCCAACAAATAGCCCAGCAGAAATATGGACAAAGGCTATGAATAGATGAATCACTGAAGAGAGAGAAGTAAATGACTCATTGATGAAAGGATGTTCAACACACCAATAATTAGGAAAACACAAAATAACAACAAGAGACCTCCTTCTTGGGAAGACTAATATAAGAAAAAAAGAGGGGTCAGAATTCAAATAAATAATTATAGAATGACCAAAAAATAAGAGAATATAACAGATAAAGGAGAGACTGGAATAAGGACAATGGAGAAATATATGAATAAAATTGTAATAGTCTGGGAAAATAAAAATAATAAAATTTATTGGAAAAAGGAAGCTAATCTAAATAGACTAATACTCTGAAAAATCACAAAATAAATGGAAAAGGTTGTCAAATAATTATCTACAATAATGGCCCTGGATTTGGGTCACTTAACAGGAGAGCACTTTTATACTTTCAAGAACAAACCAGTTTTTTGACTGCCTAAAGAGTTCTGGAAATATAGACTGCTTCACAATTTAATTTTCAAAGCTGCCATAGCTTGGATACATAACAGAAGAAACTTTAGACCAATTCCATTTGTGACTACGACATAAAAACCTTAAGTCATAATACTTGCAAAGAAAACCCAGGAGGACAGTAAAAGAATAATATAAACATGTCCATGTGGAATAAATTCAAGGAAGGCAAGGATAGTCTAATCTTAGGAGTTCTATAACATAACCCATCACATTAACAAGTCAAGAGAGACAAATATATATGTAATCATCCAAATCAATGCTTCTTAATCAGTGGTATACCTCAGAATCATGGGTCTGATTTTCAACCATGGCAAATTATCCTGCAGTATATTTGGAGCAAGTTCTGGTCTTTTTATTTTTTTTTAAGTGCTCTTTGGAAATTTTTATATATCTTTTGAGAACCACTGATTTAGAAAAATGCCTAAGAGGTATGTGATAAAAATGGAACAATTCCTAATACAAAATCATAGGAAACTAAGAAAAACAGTATAACTCTTAATAAGAATGATCTCATCTGAATAGTAAATATAATGATGGTGAACTACTGGCAGCCGTCACATGAAAACCAGGTATAAGACAAGGGTATCCACTATCGTCACTAGTACTTAGTATTAATTGTTCCAGATAGTCTAACTAAGCAATAAGATAAGAAAATAATATTAAAATGTAGGTATTGTAAAAGAGAAGTCCAATTGTGATTATTTATAGTTTATATGATTATCTAGTCAGAAAGTGCCACAGTCAACTGAAAAACTACTTGAACTAATAAAATAATTCAGGAAGGCAACAGGCTGAAAAATTCACTAAGCTCTCCTATAACTTGAACTACTAGTTGAAAAAAAACACACTGGGAATAGTTTCCATTCATTATAGCCAATAAGAATGTAAAACACCAATAAATAAACAGAAAATCAACTATGAGTTCCACCTTGAAAAATATAAAATTGGAAAAAAAAATCTTCTTAGTATTAAACCCATACAATAAGTAAATACAAATAATATAAAACATTTAAGAAAATCTCAATCACAATAACTACTATTTACTGATTGTGTAATACGTGACACTAATTGTGTGGAAACGAGTATTTCACATGCATTATTTCATTTCCCACTCAGAATTCACTCCTCGTTGGGATATGTCATATTATATTAATTTTACCATTGTACCTTTTGCCCACGGTCACAAAGCTAGTGGGTGGCAAAGCCAGCCAAATCCACCATGCTCCTGACCATAAGTTCTATGGCAAATATTCCTCCCCGAGGGACTGGGAGCATCTTGTTCAGTAGTCCTGGGTTGTGTATCAGTAAATGATACGCCAAGAAGAGCTCGTAAGAGTCCAGTTCTTTCCACATCACTATCTAATAAATGTTTCTAAGTGCGGAATACCAGCAAGGGCTTTGGAGGAAACCACTGGCACAGTACAGGACCTCGGCTTGTGGTATGTCACCCGAACACATTTGGACACTCTGTCATGGCTGTTGTTTTGGGCTCTTGCCCAAGACTTTGCATAAGCCTTCAGACAAGGAAGTTTGCCTTTGCTAAGCTGAGTACTTTGTCAACATTCAGAATAATGCTGAGGCAGCCACAGCACAGCCCAGGAAGGAATGTCCAAAGCCATGACATTTTGTGGAGGACATCCCATATTCATCACTGTGTTTCAAGTTCAGACCTGCCCTTGGGACCTCTTCCAGCGTCCTTCATGTGAGACTGAAAGCAACACTTGAACTGTTGGCAGGAGAAGTACTGGGAAGGGAGTGAGACCGTATATCCCTAAAACCACAGGCCCTCACTGCCAGCCCTGCTCTCCAGGGTAGGTACTTAGAAAGCACTCAGCCTGTAGGCACCTTCCTTCGTTCCAGTTACTTCCCTGTGAGATGGAAACGGTGAGCTGTAAGAAGGGACAGCCCACGCTCCTCTCTGCTCAGGCTCCCGCTCAGTGCCCCGGGAGTAGCAGGCAGGGGCGTCCCGTATCAGTTCCCACCGTGTCTCTGAGACATTCTTTCATCATTTTAAGGCTTTCTCACACCTCAACTGGAATTGCTTTTCTTCCCACCACTCCAGGGGAGACAGCCTACTGAGGAAAGTCCGCATGTGTCTGGCAGACACTCCTGCTGCTACCAAAGACCACAGGAGTCTTCCCTAAGGGGTAATGCCAGCATTTTCCTGGGTGCCTGGGCTGCTCAGTCCCATTGGTTTTTCTGCTTATCCCCAACTCCTACACCCTTACCCCTTTCTGCTGCACCCTTTTACACTGCAAAAGACACTGTCGTCTGGCGATTTAATCAGGCCAGATATCCTCGCCTTCTCTCTCCTTCGTACCCACCAGGTTCACTCCATTTACTACCCTGAATCAGTACTTTCCTCTCCATTCCCATAGAGAAGACTGCCACCATGCCACATGTCACAACCCCAATAAGCTCCTTACTGACGGTCCCGTTTCATCCATTTATTCAACAAATACCGAGTCCCTACTACGTTCCAGGAACTATTCTAGGTACTGGAAACACGGAACAAAACAAACCAGCAAACAAGAAACATCAGGGGGCCTGGGATGGGGAGGAGGGGTGTTACATTACTGTTGAAAACAGGGTACCTCTCCTGGTAGGATGGCATAGAGGCTCTCCTGTGCCCACTCTCTACCAGACGCTCGCCCACCCTACACCTCGGCCAGAAGCCTCTTTCCAAAATGCAAATCAGATTACATCACCTTTCCCCTTGGGAATATCCACTGACATCTGGAATAATGTTCATCACCCCCCATCATTTTTTGTCACTGTAAATAAGAGGCATCAAATGAGTGCTTGACAAATAACTGGTTTTACCGTCACGGTGAATATTTACTCTGTGCCTACTACATGCCTGGCACTCCATCCGCTACTTCAGTTGCAAAATACTGAAGGAATCTGTGAGGCACTCTTCTTACCTCCAGAGCTTACAATCCAGTTATGGAAGCAAGTATTTCTTAAGCACTTACTGTCACCGGGAGTTTGATGACGAAATACAAGCCAGGCTCCATTTCACTCTTGAATTCTGTCTTCCCACAAGCTCTCTTTGAGGCTCCGAATCTTCCCACAGCTATCCTTGTGCTGTTTTATATACAGCGGGTACCCAATAAACATAATGAGCAGACTAACATTGTGTACGTTAGCCTGACAGGGTGTTTGTTGCCCAGACAGGTAAAATATCCCATATTTATATCATTATGACAACAATGTCAACAACAATAAATACCACCATTCACGAGTGCTAGATTAACTGCCTTCCGAATGTTTTCTCATCTCATCGACACTGATTCCCTACACCCTTATGAGGGGGGCTGTCTCACCCCCATTTCACTAAAGAGTACAGTGAGGTTCAACAGACAATAAATGGCAGAACCAAAATTCACATCTCAGACTCCAAAGCCAGAAACCGTTAGTGTGGCCCTCCCAGCGGAGGCCACAGAACGGGGCACTTCCCTGCGGCTGTACCCTGCAGAGTCCCACACCGAGGGCCAGTTCCCATTCACACCGACAAATAATTCTCACCCAGTGGCACTCCAGGGAGGCAGGGAACACCCACCAAAGCCTGACATGAAGGATTTATGTTTTCACAAACACCTGCACGCCATGTGGAGGAAACACACGTATGTGCCCGACAGCAAGGAGCCTGGCTCGGCATGAGTTCAAATGCCAGCGCGGCCACTCCCTGGCTGGGAACTGGTCTGGGCCTCAGCGTCCCCACGGATAAAAAGGACTCAGTATTTCTAGAACTGATAGGTACCTTAGCAGGTGCTGGAATTAACTGTTATCTTAAAAATTATTTTATCAACAAATGTTATTTTTCTTAATTTCACAGTCCACCCATCACTGTCACATTGACTAGTGCTGAATTGATTTAATCTCAAGAAATGAGAATGGAATCCTACCTTTTGAAAGACTTTGTTTGTTCTTTCCCCTAGAATGTCGGCCCTAAAGAAAAATATTTGTGCTGATTCCCTTTAAAAACACGATTATTGCCCTGGCCAGTTTGGCTCAGTGGTTAGAGTGTCGGCCCACAGACCTGAGAGTCCCAGGTTCGGTTCCTGCTAAGGGCACGTACCTCAGTTGCAGTTTGTCCCTGGCCCCGGTTGGGGTCGAGTTGGGTGGCGGCCAGTCGATGTGTCTCTCTCGCATTGATGTTTCTCTCTCTCTCCCCCTCCCGCTCTCCCTCACGCTCTATCTGAAGATAAATGCAAAAATGTCCTCGGGTGAGGATAAAAAACAAAACAAAAAAACGTGATTATTGCCTGCAAGCTAAATTCAGAGGTAGATCGATGACATGCTGCCAGCACGCAGATCACTGAGTTACCAAGGTGGGAGAGTGCCCACCCTTGAGAATATAGGAAAAACAGTCACCTGCCCGGGTGACAAAGCATCACAGCTTGCCCCTACAGGTGACAACATGAGGATCACCAAGCACACATTTCCAAGGCAGGGTCGCAACAATGAAAGCCACAGGTGGCCGTTAGGACATAGGACAATAACTAGGAAACTAGGATCACCTGTCATATTCAACATGGTTTGGCGTCCAGGGCAGTGCCATAACTTTCGCCCCTGACAACTACAGGTCACCATATTTCATGTCCTTAAATACAATGGTGTTTATAAAAATTAATTCCATGTGATTAAGGTATTATCTTAAACTAGGACGTTTTCTTTCTGGAGGGGAACTGTACTGGTTGTAGTAGATACAATTCATTTTGAACAGACAAAAATGAAGCATGGCCTCTGGGGAGTCATTTCTCATAGATTCTGTAAAAGAGGCAAAATGCCTCGTCTTCTGGACTCCTGTGTATTTTCTGTCTTGGAGAACTCTGATTTGTCTCTCCCGTCGTCGTGATTCCCCTTTATCTTCACAGAGGAATGGAATGAAGGTTGAGAGGACACTGTGGTTCGTTTTACAGGAGATTTAAAATTTATAGATATGTCACAGAAGTTCATCGTTTTCATCTTGCTGAAAAACGAAGAGTTTCAAGAGAGTTTCTATAGAGCTTGTCAAGATTCTTCATTTCGGTTACCAATTTATGGAACTGTGTAAAAAAGAGGCTGCCTGGTGAGGTCATAGGGCCCAAGCCAGTCATCAACAACAGGACTCTGGGAGACTCTCAGATGCTCCGTAGGAACTCATAAATTACGTGCAGAGGGGAAAGCCTCCCATGGTCTGTTCACTGTTTCAAGTCCCTCTCCTAACAGGGATGCATGGTTTGGAGGGATTTCTTCACCCTTTTTACCCTACTGTTCCCTTTTCCTCCCATGTTTTCCTAGGTTTTGTGGATTCTACTCAAAGTAAGTCTATACAAATCACAATAATGTGGGTGAAATCTTCCTTGATTTTCAAATTATGCTCCAGTCATCATGCACACGAAGCCAACTGGAAAGCAGTATTTATCAGGAGTCAGTCTTTGCATGTGGCCGGGGGAGAGCTGCCGCGAGAAAGCAGAGTTGCCACAAGTGCCAGCAAAAGAAAGAGCTGTTCATACAGGCTTTCATTCTGCATTACTTAGAATTTAATGCATGTGGATAACTCTGGATTAGAAGGATATTCTGGATAGGACAAACATTCTACGCCAGAAAGCATCCCAAGGGAGGGAATCAGAGAACAATGCTAGGAGGGGTTCAGAAAGGGTCAAAGTTACTTCCAGCTTCAGGAAAGAATTCTTGGAAAAGGTGTCATTTGAGCGAGGCCTTGAAGGGATGGTAGGATTGTTCTCCAGAAGTAGAAAAAAGAGCATTTGACCTAAACAAAATGATGGAAAGAACTACCTGGAGGTGGGATCATTCAGGGTACACATGGAGAACCCTTAAAATAAGTCCTGATCAATAGACTTTCTTAATATTTCTTCTTAGCCTTTGAGTGTTTAGAAGACACAGAGGGGTTTCCTACATTAACCACCACCATCCTTTGCCTTCTCATCAAATCTCACTTCAAATGATTCTAGAAAAGAGATGCTATTAAACTTGTCAAGTTTTAAGGTTTCAGTCACCCCTTTTTCTCAGTTTCTTCTTTTAGCTGACTTCCGTCCCTTGGCTGTAATTTTGAGCCTGGGTCTTCTCCCTGCCTCCATGGGCAATAGTGGCTTTCCATGGTCTTGACATCAGCTGTCTTTCCTCTCTTCCCAAGTCCCTAATGCCCTGCATTCTTCAACCTCAGCTGTGAACCTCACATGGCACTGAGGTTATTCTGCCTTGTGCCGATGCAAAGGCAGTGAGAGATGCCTCCTGAGACCTGTGCAGTCCACATCTTCTCACTAGTGCTGCCTAGAAATGCCCTTGATGTTCAGCAGAGCCTCTACTTGGGGTTGGTTTCCTTGACTGGGTCTACACAAAGCCAGCTCTGCACAACCTTCTGCTCACAGCTCGTTTCCCTCCTGCCCTACTGAGCTCAGTCTGATTGTTTCCGATCACGTCTTTAACGTATCAAGGACACAAGGAATTCTAATCCTTTCCTCCAAGGTACCAGCTACTTCTGAGTGGGTTGCGTTCCAACTCAGTGGTTACAGGGACTTTGAAATCAACCATGTGTTTAAAATATTGAACAAAGACTTAGATCTTGAAATGTGCATTTATCCTTTCACTTATTTTCTTAATTCACGAATTGACTACCACTTACGGATCCTGCCTGTACATCTGTTTTAAATGTGGGAATTTTTTTTAATTCCTTCATCATTTGAGTTAAATTCTCCATAGTATGTCAGACACAGCTTGCAATATGCCAACATACAGTGGAACAATTATCTTTTCCTTTGCAAATCTGATCGAAAATGAGCCAAGTCCTGTCCTGCGGAATGTGTATGAATAGCAGTAGGGTGGAGGGGTAGGGGTGTCTTTAGAGAAAGCCACAGTCTGGCTTACCATATATTTTGGAAGGGATTACAGAGCTCTCTACACATTGAATCTAATGCCATGGTAATTATTTAAATGCCCTCAGGGTGCCAAGGCCCATGCCCATTGAGTCCATTCCAGAGGGAAAAGAGCGTCCAGTCTCTGGCTTTCCATGCTAGAATCAGGCCTCACAGTGAATTACATGTATGTGACTGTGAAGGTGGGTGCACGCATGAGGCTCTCCTGTTGCCATTGCTGATTATATATACAACCGTATCCACAGTTTTGTGGATCTTACTATGAGCCAGGCAGTGTGTCAAATATTTTGCGTAAGCATCTCATTTATTTAGCCTTCCGAATAAGTCCATTATCTTGGATAAGTACTATTATCATCCCCAGTTTACAGATGAATAAATTGAGGCTTGGAAAGGTAAATATCACATGAACCAAATTCTTTCCACTCCAAAGTTTGGGTTCTTGATCAATACCTGCATTGCACTTCTGATTGTACGTAGCGAAGTCTGAGTCCTGGGAAATGTCGACGCCAGGTGTTGGCTGTTGCTGGAATGGAGGGCGAGTTGAATAAGCCCTACCCAAGAACCGCGGTAGCATCTCCCTCAAGATTGTGAATGATGAAAAATGCCCCTGGTCCATATCCAAAAGGATGTGTCTCCTCAGCTAATGCCCCAGTCCTTAGAAATGCCACTCCCAGGACGAAATATTATGGTTTGGGTGCCTGTGCTAGAACACATATGGATGCAACACGAATTGTGGGGTTAGTGAGAACCTCATTTTAATAAAAGCACCCCTAATTACTATTCGTGTGACCTTAGGCAAGGTACTTGGTGTCCTTGAGCACCAATTTCCTCATATGTAAAATGAGGATATGAACAGTATGTGTCTGTTAATACCTACTAGTTGTTATGAGAAGTAGGTTAGATAAAGCCCAGTGGCTGACTCCTAAAAAATGACTTCAATTTTTATTGTTGTTAGCCGTGCTCATCCATCAGATAGAAGGCTTAATTTGGCATCCTAATTACATCTTTTTTGTTTTGTTTTGTAGTTAATCCTCCTCTGAGGATATTTTCCCACTGATTTTTAGACAGAGTGGAAGGAAAGGAGGGAGGGAGAGAGAGAGAGAGAGAAACATTGATGTGAGAGAGACACATCGATTGGTTGCCTTCCGCTCGGCCCTAAGCCAGGGATCAAACCTGCAACCCAGGTACATGCCCTTGACTGGGAATTGAACCCACAACCCTTTGGTCCGAGGGCCGACGCTCTAACCACTGGTCCAACTTGGCCAGAGCCTAATTATTTTTTATGTGGCAGAATATTTCACTATTAACTTTTAATATTTTTTACCTCATGTAAGACCTTTTAGTTACCAATATTTAATTTTATTTTAAATGGAAAATAGGAACAAGGGAAATAAGAAGCATCAATCTCTTCAGTAAATCTACAAAGACCCCAAACAGATCTCCATTCATCATAAGAATTCATTGGAGAAAACGTACCCCTGCAGGCTCAAAAGAGTCTCAAGGTCAAATATTACAGAGACCACAGCTCAAGCCCAAAAACATCTCATGGTAGTTTCTGAGACACAGAGGCTTCCTAATTCTCGGGCATTTTCGTACCTACAAAAAGAAATCCGTGTCTGGAACACATCTCTCCGACCCTGAGAGGTTTCTGACGAGCACACGGCCCCCCGTCCCGAGTATGACTGAGAATCAAGAGCACATCCATGCTTACAACCCTTTCCTATGTGAACCGCACAAAATCACCCTGTGCTTCCAGAATCTTCTACATTAGACTTACTAGGAGAGGAGAGAGGAGAAGGTTCTTAATAATCTTTCTTAAGTCAGTGAAATCCATTTACGTCAAATATTGCTTAGGCCAAGTCTTACTATCTGCCTTCTCTCACCTGAAAGCCACGGAAAATGAGGCAGGGGCTGGGGATGAAGAGCCATGTGTCTGCCTCAAAGTATGGTCCACAATCTCCCGTAGCCATCTCAGAGCTCCTTAAACACCAGGCAGCAGAAGCACCCCCTCAGACAGTACCTTGAGGCCTGGCCAAGTGCTGGGTAGGGACCCCTGAAATCTCTGTTTCTCCCCAGCAGGATCGTTAGCTACAATGGGAGGATAGGAAGCAATTCGAAACAACAACAAAAGCAACACAAAAGTATCTTGATCTCTTTGTCCTGTGGATATTTGTCTTCGAAGTTATTTTCCTTAAGAATTCAAGCTTGTTCCTCAGTTCTCATCTGGATACACTGAGTCTATCATACAATCAAGAGAATATAGAGATAGGAGCAATGGCCTAGGAGAGGGTCCCGTTGGGTGCCACATCAACTCTGGAGCTGGGTAGTTGTCCGGAGACCTTGGACATACCCCACCTCTTCCCTGGGCCTTCATTTCCCAGATGTAAACATATACAGATTGGAGTGGATGGCCTAAGGTTAGCTATGTTCAGCTCTGAGGTCTAAAGTTTCCGTTTCAATTTTTGTTTTGTTTTCATATAAATTTATTTATTGGAGGATATAGCATGCACACATATCATAAATGTCCAGCTCTATGCATTTCACAAGATGATCATACGTGGGTACCGTGTTCTCAAGAAAGAGAATACAGCCAGCACCTGAAAGCCTTCTTGTGAATGCTGCCTCCCTCCAGGGTAACCGTTGTTGTGAGTTCTAGCATCAGTTTGCTCATTTGGCCTTTATGGGTTAGTATGTTCTTTTTCCTTTGTGCCCGGCTTCCTTCACCCAACATGTCGGCGAGGTTCATCTTCGTCCTGCAGGTGTGCCACAATGGCTCCCGGGATTGCTCTACAGTCTTCCACTGCAGAATAACACCACCAGCCGAGGCTTCCTATTTGTGGTTACTACTAGATACCCCAACTTTGTCCTAAGTCACAGCCCTCTGTGATCATCCTGCAACAAGAATCAGGAAGGCAGAAGAGCCCGCCTGGAACGTCCTAAGAGAGAAACTGTTCATTGCATCTTGGGGCCATGGATGCTGTGTTCCTTCCAGGTCCTCAGGGGCCATGCACAGAGAAGCTGAAAGAGAAGTGTCAACGGCACCAGACACCAGACGTATTTAAGCATCACCTTTGTGTACTTGCTACTATCCCAGGGGATGTATACAGACAAAACCCCAGACCCCTTAGGAGTTTCCAAGCTAAAAAGACAGCATTGATGCATACAGAGATTAGACACACAGACGAAACCCAGTACACAATCCAGTTTAGAGAAGACACTCTCAGTATACATGAAATGAAGTAATGTATGGGAAAGAAGAAGGATAAAGGCATTTGCTGGGGTTATAGCAGGTAAAATTGCCATTGTTTTCCCAAACAATTAGTCTGAGCAGAGCACACGAGGAACGCTGGAAGAAGAAAGGCAGGGGTTGTTGCAATCTGGGGATAATACACTGGATAGAGTTTTAAAAACTGGCCACATTTTTGAAGAAGGAAATAAAAAATTTCCCATTTAATCACACGATCAAACATAAAGGGTAATGACCCTACTGGTGATGCTGAAAGGCTAGAGACGTTCCAGAGCCGTGACCTGCGTCCCCGACGGGGCCAGGAGACCTTGGCATCAATTGATTTGGTTTGGCAGCCAACACTAACACTGTTGGGATGTGTCAGCCTGAAGGGAGGCTGTTCTATTAGCCAGATTGAAGGCAGTGACTTAACCTCACAAGCCTGGATTATTGCAACGTAATCTTAATTGGGCCTCCAGTCTCCCACTGTGACTCCTTCCCTCCATTCTCTGAACTGGAGGCTGCAGGGTCATCCCCAAGCACAAACCGAATCATGATCTGTCTCCATTTAAAATCCTTCCATGATTCTCTCCTGACCACAGGATCGAGTCCAAACTCCCCATTGTGGCTTTCAGTGCTCTTGGGATCTCACCTCTGCTGACCCTGCTCATCTCTCATCCCACTCCAGCCATAGGAACTTCTTACAGTTCCCTCTCTGGAACTCTTCCCCCGCAGCCTTCTCCGGCTGACTCTGCTGCCGCACGGGTCTCAGGGAACTCCGTTTCTCAAGAAAGGCTTTCTCGATGGCCCCTTGATGCCCCTGTCGCCTCCCGCAGCACACGAATCATAGGTTGCTGCCCGCTCCCTGCTGAAGCAGCCCTGGCCAGTGCCACCCTCACCCCTCAGCACTCCCCGAATTTGCCAACAGTCAGTTCTGTGGACACCTGCAGCTCCGCCTGAGCTCCTTGGCCTGCCCTGCACACAAAGGCAGGAGCACCCGCAGTGAAGCTTCTGGGTGCAATGGAGAGGAGGGTGAAGGCTCCAGACGTCTTCCCCCCCAGAGCAGCCACTTGTACTCAAATCCTCTCCGAAAGCCTGATTCTGGGGAAACCCGAGAGGCCCACCGCCCAGCCAGACTGAGAGCCCAGTCAGACGAGGGTCTGAAGTCTCTCAGTTAGCAGTGGGCATCACCAGTGCCGACCACATGCCTGGCACATGGTAAATCAACGTTTGCGGAACAAAAGAGATGAGACACTCAATGAACACTTCGTTCACTGTGGGTTTTCTATGGAAAGGCAAATGGAGCCTAGCAAAAGGCACCAGCTCTGGAGTCAAAATACCTGGGTTCCGTTTAAAAACAACAGAATCCTACACTTCGGACTGGTGTGACCTCGGGCAGGGTGGGGACAGGTGCTAAGACTCCTGAGCTGCGGCATCCTTTTCTGTCCAAACGGGTCTTTATAAGACGCAAGGAGAACTGTGTAAGAGGGTGGAGGGTTACACAAGTGTAAATACTCCTCATTTTAGGCATTCATATAATTCTTTGTGACTGAATAAGGAGAAAGATATCATTCTAGATACCATCAACACTTGTGGTGGGAAGAGACTGATGAAAATAGGCGCTAGGTAAACAGTCAGTTTCATTTGGAGAGTGGAGACTGACATCTCTTTTTGGAAAAAGATCATTTAAATCTACCCCCCCCCCAAAGAATTAAAATAAGAGAGTAAGATAGGCTTTAAAAAGTCTAGAAAAAATTGCTAAATATTAATAGGCATAAAATATATGTCTATATCTATCTCTTTCATATATATGACAGTGTACTTGTAATGAACCATATTAAATATAAACAATCTCAGTATGTCTTCTTCAATCACTGTTGACATACAATGTTATTTTAGTTTCAGTTGCACAACACGGTGATTAGACATTTCTATAACTTACAGAGTGATCACCCGGATACGTCTAGTACCCATCTATTCTCTGTGCTGTATTTTACTTCCCAGTGACCAGTTTTTATAATGGGCAACTTGTACATCTTATCTCTTCCCCTTTTTCACTTTGTTTTTCTCCTTCAACAGCTTCAAAATTCCAAAATACAAACACGTACATGCTGAACATTTCTCAGATCAAGCTAAAATCAAGTGCCATCTTCATGAAATCAAATATCTTTATAATATTGTTTTTAAAGACTTAACAAAACCTATATTAACCCACCAAACCATACATAGGACTAAATAAAAGAATAAGAATGAAAAATTAAAATCTGGTCTGAAACAGGGAAATTCTTAGTTGTGGCCGGTACTGAACATTAATAGGAAATTAATTAAACATGCGTTGACATCTTTTTAAGGACCAACTTTTTAAAAAGAATCAAAATTTAGAAGAGAAACGTAAACTCATTTTCCGTCCCTTTGTTTGAGGAGTGTTTTTGAGGGCAGGAGGAAAACGGACAACTCTGATCCATCATTATTGATCAGCACTCTATACGAGTGAAAAGTATGTGAACATTTTTACCCCAAAGTTCTCAGAGTTAGTGCTTCCAGGGCTGGGCTTTCTCTCCAGACCCTCACCCACGACTGTGTATCTTATGTATCCATGCACATGGAGGACATAAAATACATGTCAAACAAAATAAAGCAAGTTATTAAGTACAACGAAACCCTAAATCTTGGTGGAAGTCAACAGATAAACAGACTATAACAGTAGAATAGTCTAAATACACAATGCATAATTCATGGCTAACTCAAGGCTGGGCTCGTGCAATATTTCACCAGCTCCCTCTGCAGTCTTTGAGGTTAAGACTGGGTAAAATGCACTGCCTTTGCTAACTCAGCAGAACTCTCAACAATCAAAAAGAAACCTCACCTCTTCCAATACGGGGAGTAGGCAAGAAGGCAGAGAGGGTGGAGAGGGTGTCATTTAGCTCTTGAGGCCAGTCGTTTCAAAAGGTGCTATGTACTAGACTACCCACTAACTTATTAATAGGTCATTTTATTGTTGACGAATGTCGATATGTTCTTCAGGCTAGAAACATGAAGAGGGCTGACCAATGGCCTTCACCACACTCCGCTGCCCACCCCTGTCCTCAGTTCATAAGGAGGGGCCTTTTGCTTCCATTTGTTGTCTCCCGGGTGCAGCAATGAAGTGCCATGTGAATATCCAAGCGTAGGCACTATCTTATATTTATCATTTCCCAAATTGCAGGATGAGCTAACACGAGTGTACATGACTTTCTCAAAGCTGACAAGACAAAACCAAGTCCTTGGCAGCTGTCCAGTGGCCGCGAACCAGGCTGTGTGCCACTAATAAGCACCATATCTTCCAGAGACTAGAAAGCTGAATGGGTTGTGGGATACAGTGTAGACTGCAGTGTCATTTTGGGGCAACTAAGAAATAAGGGAGGGAATACAAATGTCAAGTCGTCACCAGCAGAAAGTTCACGTGCTTCCCAGCACAGGGGAGAACCTGCCCGGCGGTGCTACAAGCCGGAGCCTGGGGCAGTAGATGGATCTGTCCAAACAGCAGTACTGGTACTGAGTTAACTGTGGATGCAATTTCATTCCTTCAAGGAACTCTGCAAATATTTATAATAATGGAATTTAAAAGAATGTTGAGAACCAAAAAGGTGAGAAATACCAGCTTAGTCTTTCTAAGCTAATGGATTTAACCAATTGTTAACATCTTCTGCTGAGTATGTTGTGGTTGTTTGCTGATCAGAAACCCAGGTGTACATTCCAATTACAGAACGTCTGTGTCTGCAGGACTGTTTTACCTACGAGAGCTGACCAACCTCTGCCCCTTCCCTGTGCTCAGTGCACAGCAGGCGTCCACAGAGCAAAGGTACTAGGCCTGTGAAGTGTTTATTCAGTGCCATGAGAAGACTCGTCCACAGTTTAAATGTTTAAAGGTGTGGTAGGAGACCAAAAGAAATGTATTTTGATTATTACACAAATCATGTTAGTTTGATATCTTGACTATATAAATACAATAAAAAATAATATAGAAATTAATTTTAAAAATAAGTAGGAAACCTAAATGAAGCAGAATTCATTCACACTGAATCTGTTTCAAGGGCTAACAGTACCCCTCCCATGAATAAGCATGTAATTTAGCACATCTGTCTACACTTAACCAAATTACTGAAAACCTTACTACCTTGTTAATGAATAACGAGAGAGGGAGACCAACAGAAAAACTTGAATGCTAGCTCAGAACTTTCAAAACATTTAGAAGATGGTTTTGAGTGAAACTTTTTTTTACTGTGTGATATATGCAAGTAAAAATCCCTGGGGAAATACCTAGATAGAGTAAGTGCCAGATCTCTGCAACACAGGCACACAAATTAGAATTTTTCTTTGGACCTTTAAAATATGTATTGAAAGCAAAACCATGTACCTCTCACAACACAGGGGAAAAAATCCAGTACTCTCCCAAAATGTGCCTTCTCTAAGCTGCATCAGGGTTACGGCACCGGCTTTTATTGGGGGTTGTTACAGGAGACAGCTCAGTGAAAACCACACCTGCATTTGCTGGGAAGGGCTGGTGAGGACATTATCCACTATGTGGTTCAATATTCCTAGAAAAAAATCACACACAAGAAACTCCTTTTAATATCTGGTGCCAGGAAAATCTCTATCTCCAGGAACTAGTCTGTTTCCTCCTTTCTAATAACAAAAATGGTACAATTTATCCTGTTTCCCTTTTTGCCCTGGCTGCCAGGGAGTTCAGGGCCAAACTTGATGATCAATCACAGTAATTAAAATGGACTTTGTGGTTAACAGAGTTACTTCCTTCAGGTTTTCAAGGCTTTATTTTCAATTTTTATTTTTATTAATCGTGTGTGTGTGTGTGTGTGTGTGTGTGTGTGTATAAATTTGCAGACAAGGCCTTTATTGTACTTCAATTCCTTTTTGGAAAACGATGGATTATGTTTACTGTATAAAAGTAAAAGATCCAGAAAGGTCAAAATATGCTTTTTCTTGGTACAAATAGTTTTCATACACAAGCATGTGAACATACGTATCTTGTCTTTCTCTTTGGGAATAACCACTTTTCTACAAGTTAAATATGAGTCAATGTTATTATACCCAGGCACGTTTTATTCTGTTTATGGATTATTTCTTTGACAAAATAATATATCTTTATTTATAGTTGATGCCTTTCAGAAAATTAACACCATAATTCTGCAAAACTTTTGTTAAGCTCACAGTTTTCATGAAGCTCTTAAAGTTGGCTCTGATGGTTTGGCTGAACTTACAGAATCACTGCAGAGAATTCATTTACGTTACGTTTACCAAATGTTTGAAATGGACCATCATGTCATTTTCCCTTTGCTTCAATGTTTTCTTTTTTCTTAAGTAATACATATAAAATTAATGGTTGATTTGCTTCAAATGGTCTATTTTCCTGCCCTGAGCCTGTTCTATTAGCCAGCTTACATTTAAACATATTTTAGTCATATAGATTTTCCACTAATAAGCAAAACACTGCTTTCCAGAATCCTAAGAAAAGTACATTAACTTTCTTTCAAATTGTTGTTTAAAAAAATGTTCCACATTGAATTCCCAAGCTTGGGACAAACCGGAAAGATCCCATGAGTTTTTAAACCATATTCATTTCCCTGAGCATGGGGCTCTGCCTCCTGGATGGTACAGTGCATTCAGTCCTCCTGTCAGGAAGAATTTAGGAAGTCATTTCTCTTTAATGGTTGCCAGACCTCCTGGATAAGCTGGGGCACTTTGCTTTGCCCCGGATCTCCATTGAGAATGGAGCCTTCCTACTTACTTTCCCCTTCACCCCCATAAGAACACTGGAATCCCGCTGGCAAAAAACTGTTTTGACCCCTGAATCATAAAGCTGTACCTTAACAGTGGGGTTGTTTGCAATTAAGTAACTGATCCTTTTCCTATTTAACTTGAGTCAGTTCATTTGATACTAACACCATGCTTCTGCAACCCCACCTCTCCACCCCCCACCTCTCACTCCCTTGACAGGTCTCCAAGAAAAGCTGGTGGCTTTGTTCTTCAACTCTGCACATAACCAAGAAACCAAGAGGCCACAGAGGGACTGGATATCAGCACAGAGCCTGGAATCGGACAGACCCACCTCAGATTCAATCTGGGGTCTGCTACTTACTAACTATGCAACTTTGGATAAGTTACTTAATTCTGTGCAACCTAAGATTCCTCATCTGTAAAAGGTGGGCACATTAATAACAGTGCCTGCCTCATGGGGTTGCTTCATTCATCAGTCAAACAATTATTCAGAGTATCTACCATCCACCAGGAACTGCGTTCGGCGCTCAGAATATGCATGGATCCTGCCCTCACGGAACTTTCAGTTAATTGAGGAGTTAGATATTAAATAAATAAATGAGAAATAGCTACAGATTTTGATAAGTGCTCAAAATGAAATGAAAGAACTCTTTGGCAAGTATCAATGAGAAGTGGGAGGAAATGCCTTTATAGAGGGAAATCAGGGAAGGCATCTGAAGTGGGAAGTATATGATCTGAAGGCTGTAGTGGAAGAATCAGACACAGAACATGTAAAAGGGCATTCTAGAAAGAGGAACAGAATGTGCAAAGGCCCTAAGACAGCAAAGTCTGGCTTTTATGAGAAAGAAAGTGGATCACTGTGTCTTTCTTCAGTGGGCTGTGTGAGAAGGGATAACCTTCAAAAGGAGGTTAGTGAATATCAATGCAGTTTCAACATGCAAAAAAAAAAAAGAAAGAAAGAAAAGAAAAGAAAGAAGAAGAAAAGAAAAAGTGATCCAGACTTTGGAATAGATCAGGTATCAGGAAACTACAGCTCGTGGGCCCACTGCCGATTTCTGCAGTAAAAGTTTTATTGGAACACAGCCACATTCATCTGTGTACTGTATGTGGCTACTTTTATACCACAACAGCAGAGCTGAGTAGCTGCAACAGACCTGAAAATCTAAAATATTTACTATCTGGCCCTTTAAGAAAAAGTTTGACAACTCTGAAACAGAGCAACCCTCCATAAATGTTTAAATAAAACAACATAAAACGTAAGCTGATACTGTATGCTTCCAACTATATGACATTCTGGAAAAGGAAAAACTATGGAGACAGTAAAAAGATCAGTGGTTGCCAGAGGGTGGAGGAAATAGGAATTAAAAAGATGAGCACAGAGAATTTTTAAGACCGTGAAACTACTCTGCATGATACTACAATGGTAGATACATGTCATTATCAATTTGTCCAAATCCAAAGTGTGTACAACACCAAAAATGAGCCCTAATGTAAACTATGGACTCTGCGTGACAATAATGTGTCAATGTAGGTTCATCAGTTGTTAACAACGTTACCACTCGGGTCGGGGATGTTGATAGTAGGGAAGGCTACGCATGTGTGAGGGCAGGGGTACATGGGAATTCTCTGTACCATCCACTCAATAAAATCTGTTTCCTTAAAACAAAAGTAATATGATCTTCAGCAGCAGTGCTTAATTGCACCTTAAAATCAGGGGGGGGGGGAGTAGGTGGAGAATAGAGGTAAATTTATCTGTAATTCAGACCCCAAACTTGCCTTTTCCTGGATTCCACATAAAATACAGCAACTCAAATTGAAGTCTCCCCTGAATTTAAAGATTCCTGTGTTCTTCACAAAATTGAAATGTAATTTTTTTTCTTTATTGATTTTTAGAGAGAGATAGAAACATCGATGAGAGAGAACATCGGTTGGCTGCCTCCTGCATGCCCCCCACTGGGGATCAGGCTCATAACCTGGGCATGTGCCCTGACAGGGAATCAAACCAGCGACCTCTTGGTGCATGGATCAATGTTCAACCACCGAGCCAAACCGGCCAGGCTGAAATGTAATTTTTAAGTAAAAAAAAAAAATTAAAAAAAGGTCAACCATCTTCTATATCCATTGGAATTATTAGTAAAGGATGGGATTTAACTTGAAAATCTTCGTAAGATGAATTAATTTGAAAATCCTGGATAATTTAGAAAGCAGGAATATGGTAAAATTAAAATGTATAAACTTAAAATACTTAAAGATTTTTCAGAAATTATTTTTAGTAATACACTGGGCATATGAAATAAAAAATTTCTGCTCCCAGCATCATGGCTGATTAGATGACATAAAGTGCCCCACCGATGTGGCTCAGTGGATTGAGCATTGTCCCATGGACTAAGAAGTCCTGGTTCAATTCCTGATCAGGGCACATGCTTGAGTTACAGGCTCGATCCCAGCAGGGGGCATGCAGGAGGCAGCTGATCAATATCTCTCTCTTGCATCAATGTTTCTATCTCTCTCCCCTCCCCCCCAAAAATCAATAAAAACATATATATTTTTTAAAGTAATTTTTGTTGCATTGTTGGACCCATGGGAACTATGATAAACCTCTTAAGGACTAAAATAAACAAATGAAACTACAGAAACGAAAAATATAAATCCCAACTATTACCAAGCATTTAAGGAAACCAATCACCAATGATGGAAAGACAAAAGAATAAACAAGAATAAGTGCAGGTTTATATATACATCCTCAATGTGTTCAGATATTGGAATTATTAACTACAGAATATAAAATAACTATTAAGGAAATGCTTAAAGAGATAAATGAAATAATTAAATAAAAATTACCATGCAATGAGAGACCATCAAAGATGACTAGAAAGATTTGAAAAATCAAAATTAAGCTTTGGAGAATGGGAAAAGATTATTGTTAATCTAAAAAACTCAATGACCCTGGCCGGTTTGGCTCAGTGGTTAGAGTGTCAGCCTGTGGACCAAAGAGTCGTGGGTTTGATTCCGGTCAAGACCACGTACCTCAGTTGTGGTTTGGTTCCCAGCCCTGGTCGGGGTCATGTGGGCGGCAACCAATCGATGTGTCTCTCTCACATCAATGTTTCTCTCTCTTCCTCCCACTCTATCTGAAGATAAACAGAAAAATGTCCTCAGGTGAAGATTTAAAAAAATAATAAAATTAAATTAAAAAACACAATGAATGGCCTTAGCTACAGATTAGAGAGAGTTGGAGAGAGAGAATGAGCAAACTGGAAGATATACAGAAATTAGCCCAAACGCAGCTCAGAGAGACTAAGAGAGAAAAGATAAGAATGAGATGTTAAGTGATATGGAGGACAAGGAGGGAAATTCTAACTCACATGTAATTAGAATCCCATAAAGAGAAACTAGAGACACAGAGTATTTGAAGAGATAATGGCTGAGATGCAGAAGTGGTGAAAGATATGAATTCATACATATAGGAAGCAGAATAAATCAAATAAAAGTCAGACCAACACATTGTAGAAGACCACATATTAAGGGAAAAAAACCTTCAAAACTATCACAGAGGAAAACTAGTCCCTTACAATTAGCCAGACAGCAGACTTTGCCACAGCAACTATGAAAGCCAAAAGTTAGTGGAATAAAATGTTGCTAACAGAAAATAACTATCAACCTAAAATTGGGTGATTCAAGAATGAAGGCAAAATAAAGACATTTTCAGAGAAACAAAATTTTAACAAGTTTATCTCCAAAGGAGCTACACTAAAGAACTTGTAATTTCATTAAAGATTATAAACTGAGAAGGAAAGTTTGAGTTGTAAGAAGAAATGGTAAACAAAGTACATTATTTTTTCAAAATAATTTTATATACAGGTTTGTTTAGAACTGCCTAAAATAATGTCCAATTTGTTGATCAAAAAAAGGAATAATTAAAGTATTGGACAAAAACATGTATGTAGGAGGGTGATGAACAGATTTAACATGTTTTATCATCTTTATTTTGTCTAGAAGAGGGAATTTATTAGCCACACTGGCAAAGATAGAGGCCACATAATTTAGTCACAGTTTTCTTCTCACTAAGGCTGATCCAACTACCACCCCAGCTGAGTACCAAATCTGCCCCCAGCAAAGGCCAATTCTAAGACCTAGGTATTCGCTACCTAGGGACAGACTGATGACATTGGACTTCTCTGACTTTGAAGAGGTCAGTGTCTTGATTTAAAATAATAGAAACTTTCTATTTATGGATTGTCCTTCTCTTCTTCAGCACTTCCGCCAGGATCACAATTCTTGGGCATACAAAGGGCCTTATTATACCCCGCACAACATCACCTCTAACCGTGGGACACATTTCACAGCAAAGAAAGTATATCAGTGGGCCCAGTACTTTGAAATACTGTTCTAGTACCAGCTGAGGGATAACACCCGAAGAGATACTGTCCTATAAAAATGTAGTATATGTTTTAAATTGCAGGCCAGGATATAATGCCATCTCCCCCATTGTAAGGATACATAGGTCAGGAATCTGAGAGGAGAAGGTGAGAGTGGCTCCTTTCATTTAAAACATAATAACTCACTAGAAGTACATTTGCTTCCATCAAAGAACATTATCATGGTGTGATAAATTAGAAGCTGAGATCATCCCTTGGCTATTTTGGGCTCCTCATTCCAGTGAACCAACAGTCAGGGGAAGGGGTCACCATTACTGCTATGCAAAGGGTATAAGAAAGGAGATATGGGGAACCCAAGGATTCACTGGGGTACCCTTAAATGAAAGTGTAAAGGAGTGACAACCCAATAAAGTCAAGGTCATAAAGGACTTAGGTCTTGTAGGAATGAAGGTGTGGATCACGCTATCGAGTGAAGAATCCTATCCAGCTGAAGTGCCAGCAGAGGTCAGAGGATCACAGAAGAGGTGATGGAAGAAGGAAACCATGGCCAGCGATAGAGCTGGGGGCTGCTTTTACGAAGTCATTTCTTTGTAACCTTTTACTCTCTGCTACCTTACAAGACTGGTGGTAGCTCAAGTTTTAGATAGGAATATGACTACACTGACATTGCCTCACATTGACACAGGAAATGTGGTGACTTCACATCTCTCCTGTTTTGGGGACATTAACTTTACATTGGAAGAAAAGATGAGGGCAGATGCTACGAGGAGAATGGAGTAAACCATGCTAGATTTTGTCCATTTGTCCCTCTAGATCCATCTCCACTCTTCTCCTCTTGCTTTCTTCCCCACAGGCCGATGCACACAGGTCACATCAATGTGCTCTGTGCCCTCAGGCTTCCAGCAGAATTAAACTAATCGCATGACATAGCTGTAAAAAGCGCACTTGTCCCTTTGGTTCCCATCCTGTGAGTTCACTTCAGACTGGCTGTGTCCCTTGAGAGAAGGTTATTATCCCTCTTCAAGCAGCTTTATCTGACACTCACTTCTTCCAGATTCTGGGAACCTCTTCTTCCCTTGTCCATGTGGGCCCAGAAGTGGTGACATCTCTGCTACCGTAGCCCTGGGTTCCTGTACAAACCCTAACGGCTCCTCTGCACCATACCCACACCTTTGGAATTAATCCTTTTATAACATAAATGTTGTTTGAATTATCTTAATTTGAAATATCTGTTTCTATCGGGGCTCTGAATGACCCATTCACTGTGATAATATAACACAATGTTTGTAAAACAACTCCCACATGAAGAGATTTTCTCAAGACACACATAAACCCAGAGACCTGGGTACTTCGCTATGGAAACAAAACTGGTAAACTGTTTGGCAGCACCTCACAGGCTCAGAAAAAGTAGTTATAATAACAACTTCTGGGTAACCAGGAAAAAGGAGGTACAGGATGAATATGGAAATTCAGGAGCACTTGACTTCTGCCTATAACTGTTGGGCAATTGCTATGGAAAGTCAGGAAGGAGCAAAAAAGTTTGTCTAAAACCCAGGTTACTAAGTTAAGAAAAAAATTAACACAACTTAGTACCGACATCTCTCAAGACCAATTTCCTTAGAGCAATTTTAATAGGTTTAAATTTATAATAAAATGACCAACTACAAGAGACCAGATACCTGGATATTTCTCAAAGACACAGGTTCTCAAACTCTGCGTGTGCATGGGCATCGCCTGGAGTTGGGCTGGATATACTCTGGGAGAGTTCAGGGCACAATGGAAATTCTTAAGAATTCCAAGAGAGTGACAGCAGAGCCGCTGAACCAAGCACCAGGCTCTTCCACACGCAGAGTCCTGTGGGACTGCACACATCACTCGGCCATGAAACTGGTCCTGCTCAGAAAGCTCGTCACAACACGACTGCTGCCCTGCTTGCAGAGCTTCCGATTCAGTAGGTCTGGGGTAAGGCCCAAGAACCGTGTTCCTGACAAGGTTCCGGATAATGCTCATCCTGCTGGCCTAGGGAGCACGCTCTGAGAGCCACTACCCCAGAGAATATGGAAGGGACAGTCTCTGGGCGAAATGAACACATAACCAATATAACTTGAGCCCAAACTGAGTCTAAATGAATTTTGTATTGAATATCATAGTATATGTCTACAATGTATAAAAAAGCTAAATTTATTCACTGATAAATTTATAGATACAAATTTAATATCACAAATATACTAACTGCCTATAAATGTAAATATTCTTTTTCTCAACAAATTCTTGGACAAATGCAATAGTGTCAACTATGTGCCAGGTTGCTATGCTTGCTCATGCATTATTTATGAATGGGTCGTAAATAAATAAGGATATTATTTAGAATAGTGATCTCAAGGGTGGGGGAGGGGAATCAGAGTTGGGATGAGTGAGATCCCCAAGTTAAGAAAATTAGAATGTGAGAAAGCTGTATCATTTTTTATAAGTTTATATCTATTATATGCTCGTTGAGAAAATATAGCTTATCAAAATCATCTTGGTTTTGATACAATTAATATAATACATGACATAGAAAAAGCATCATAGCTCAGTGATTTTTTAAAAGTAGAAAATGCCTCATTTCAAATAAGAATGAGATATGAGGTTTTCATGGTGATCTATAAACGTTTATCAAGAATTATACACTTCTATCCTATGTTGAAATACCCAATCTATAAACAAAACTTATAGAAATTTTTTAATACTCCACTTGGAAAAACCAAGTTATTCGTTGAGAAAATCAGCGAGTCTGGAGTGAATTTTTTCTGATGAATTAACAAAAAATCAGACATTTTCTATGAAGAAGATTAACCTCCCCATTGTCAGTCTCACAAGGCCACGGACAATTTATTTCCACAAACAGCCCCTGCATCACAGCCTGGAGGAGCCCACACCAGCTCCGGGGTTCTGGTTTCTCCTCCTGGATATACAGTGTGGCTGGCTGTTGACTATTCATCATTACGATTTCAAAGGACGAAAAGTCTGCTCATGTGGAATGTAGGTATTCTTGACCTCTGAACTCCATTGTTCTGAAGCCAGGGAAAAATATGAGAACTCTGGTGATACTAAACAAATCTGATAAGGTCATGTCTGGCTTCAAAGAAAGATCAGCAACTGACGGCACAATAGTCTCCAATTTCCAGTATATTCTTCTCTTTAGGCCTAACGTGTTGATAATTAACTGCCTATTATTCCAAGCTGAATTTACTGGCTTTCTATTGTAATTTCAGTAAAATTAAATAATTGTTTTTCTAAAAATTTTGCAAAGACATTGACAAAATAAAGCAAGTGATTTTTTTCCCCACAATCTTTCCATCTCCCATTGAAACATGAAGATTAAAATAGATGGCCCACATTACAGGAGTTTACAGGGAAGAACTTTAATAAAGGATGCTAAGAAAACTTTATGCTAACTTCCAAAACATAATAATAAATGAGGGAAACTCCAGTTTTCAATGAAAATCTTCAAATCAAAAGTATTTTCAACAGATGAATATTTATTATGAGATCCTGATAATGTTTTTTTGCAAGGGTATCTTTTTTTTTTTAAGCACAGAACAAAGAATATTTTGTATCTGGTCCCCTGTTGATTTATATCAGTTTAACTGCCAATATTTTAAAATTCACAATGAAACTGCACAGAGCTCAATTTATAAATATTTATCTAGACAGTTAACAACTGTGAACTGTAGTGGTGTGTCAAACTGTAAACACAGTCATGGAATATTGGTTCATTTCGAGAACAGATGTTGGGCCATCACCACGATGGGGCTGATTGAAGGAGACATAGTAATGATTTAGTCTCTCTCTTTCTAGCAACTTTTAAAACACACAAGTACATCTAGAAAAAGCAAAACTTGAACTTGCCCCACTCTTCATTGCCGCTGCAGTGGCAGACATTACTAAGCGCTCCTAGAAGTCTCCAGCGCTCAGGCTAGCCTTGGTAGAGTTCTCATCATCACACTCTGGGAATCACTATCGATCGACTGTAAGTAACACAAGATCAAACTTTTCTCTGTGTTTAATTTTTGTATTCTGCAGTGGATCTCAAATGTTTTATGTGTAGCATATTTTCAAATATTAGAAAGTTAGTGTGCTCAAAGAGATTGAAAGAATTGAAGCAATTATAAATAAGTTTCAACACCAAGAATCTAACCTGTCACTGCCTCTTGGTGTCTAGTGAAGCAGCCACAATGATCCAGTTAGTCACTTTGTATCCAGGTTACCCTTTGAGGGTAACTGTTTACAGTTGGTTCTACTCCTAGAGTAAAGCTGTCTGCATCCATTAAATAAGCCATGTTCCTTTAGGCCCTCCTGGTATTCTACCACCAAGACAATGGGGTTTAACGCTGTCAATCAGCCTTTAAAAAGAACACTTTGGCCAATGAGTGGTCACCCAAAACAAGAGGCAGAGAAAATGATTAGGAGTCTACTGGGTTTGCCAGGTGAACACAGTTCATCTACCTGGTTTATCTGTCTTATCTCTTTCACTCCTATCAGCATCCCATGAGAAAACTGAGGCTCGGCGAGATTAGCTCCGTGCCCCACGACCCGCAGTGGAGAAGTAACAGAGACACTACTCCAACCAGGAGATACGGCTGACTTCAACGCCAGGGTGCTTAGCTTCTCCCCACTCTGCCATCTGGTGACTAACAGAATCCAGTCATCTTCTGCAGCAGGAGTGGATCTCAAATACCAACAGCAACTGCTGGCAACATGAAGTAGCCACCATCGTTCCTTCCCCTGCTTCAGTCGAGTCCTGCTGAGGGCAGGCATGCACTCTCCGCGTGGCCCTGGTGTCTGAGAGCCTCAGTGCCTTCTGCTTCCTCCAGGTCTTCCCCTTATACTGCAACAACTTGGCGGACGTTAAGGAGATGGCAGAGCTTTACGCATGTTAAAAGCCACAATGCCTCACAATGGGAATTAGTGTCAGGATTACTTCCAATTAGTCCCCCCCCCCACAGGAGCGATATTTTTATTCTCACTTGACAGATGAAACAATTCAGGAAAGAAGAGAAGGACTCTACAGACCCTAATTAAGCACCTACATGTCCATGCTGTTCTGGACAGGTGACACACATGAGTTCATTTACTTTTCACAACAGATACCAAGTATATATATATTTTAATTCTTTGTGGTAGTTTTTATTACCATGTCATCTACTATATGTTTAATGTATTTAATTTGCTCATTATCTTTGTGCTATCCACCCCATTAGATTCTCCATTCCTTAAGGGAGTCCAGTTTTGGTCTGTTTCACTTACTGCTATGTCCACAGTTGCGCCTGGCACACAGTAGATGTATAATAAGTGTTGGTTGAGTAACTGCGTGGAGGCCCAGCAAGATTCAATAACTTGCCTAAGTCACACAGCTTGGAACTGAGCCCTCTGTAGTCTGCACCCGATCGCCACACGAACACCCCCAGTCCTAAGCTCAGGGCTCGTAGGAGGACTAAAGAGCCCACCAGCAGGCAGAGGGCGGGGAGGTCGTGCAGGAAGGATATCACTTGGTAATGCATGTCACAGGGAATAATGGCACCCTTTGACCAGGGGTGTCCTGAAATTATGCTTCTTCACAATTTAAAAAGAAAGAAGTTTAGTCCAGAGATAGCAGCTTTCTCCTCAGATTTGGGAAACCCTAAAACAAATGGTCCTGATGGGATTACACCAGCAGGAGACTCTACCCACAGTTCCTCCTTGCTACTTCCCTCCCAGTCTCCAGCCCCTGCCTGGGTCAGAGGGCTGCGATTCAACTCAGCAAACACTGACTGAGGACGGCTGCCTGTACCACCTACAGGTGCTGAGTGGGGGGCGCATCCCTGGTCCTAAGTGACTCGCCGTCCACTCTGAGGAGAGAGGCAGTGAAATGCCTGGTTTAATGTGAAGCCTCATGGGAGTGACAAAAGCAGCTCATGGAAGGAGGGCACAGGACAGGCTGGCTATCTGAAGGCTGCATGAAGGAAGACTTCAGGGAGTCGGGGGCATGTGACCTGGCCTAAGAAGAGGGTCACTACCCCAAGGAAAGAATAATCCCAAAGTCGCCACCAAGCTGAAGCAGGGGAAACACAGATTCCCGGAGCACTAGGCCAAACTGAGAGGCAGTAGAACTCAGCCCAGTGGCTTTCATTTGGCCTAAATAAGGGGTAAGTTTGCCCAACAGGGGCCATTTGACAGTGTGTACAGACATGTGTTCCAATCCAAGGGGAAGCTACTGACATCTAGTGAGCAGAAGCTAGGGAGCTGAGATCATCCTGCAATGTGCAGTACAGCACTCCCTCCCCACCTCCCCGATGAAGAATTAGCCAGTCCAAAACGCCAGCAATGGCAAGGGTGAGAAAGATGGGCTTAGAGTAAAGAGCATGAGCTTTGAAGACAAGTAGACCTGGGCTCTGCTGCAAGTAGGCAAATGACAAATGGCTACTTAGTAGCCAAGAGGTAAACGACACCCTCACTGGGCTTCCATGTGTTCATCTGTTAAATGGGAAATACCAAGAGTACTTACCTTACAACAGTTACTCCTTCATTCAGCAGAAATGTCTAAGGGGTCCTCTATGTGCCAGGCACTATGCTAGGTCCCAAGACACTGCAGTGGGTAAGATGAATGCAATCCCCACCCTCATGGAGGTAAGCATGGACATCAGGCATATGGCGAGCAATAACAGTAAGGCATGGAGGGGCTACTGCAGAGAGGCCGGGGCTAAAGGAGCTCCGAGAAGGACCGTCTACGCTAGACAAGAGGGATGTGCCCAGACCTAACTGCAGCCATACAAATGGTTCTGTAAAGCATCAGACAGTAAACACGTTCAGCTTTGTGGGACATCAGATCCCAGCCACGATTACTCAACTCTTCTGTTGTAGCACAAAAGTTGCTACAATATGTACTAAGTGGGCATGTCTGTGTTCCAATAAAACTTTTATTTATCAAAGCAAGCAGAAGGCCACATTTGGCCTGCAGGCCATAGTTTGCTGACTGCTCTGCGAGAGGATGAAGGAGCAGCGAGATGGAAGGAACCTGGATTCATGAGACATGGCATGAAACCGAACCTCTCTGTCAACCTGGACTCTTCCTCACCTTGAAAACGTTACGACAAAGAGAAATAAACATATATATTCTTGCAGCCCCACAGCATGGCCTTACCCTAACATGTGGGTTTCTCAGGATTCTTCGGGTTTATTTGCACTGTCCTAGGTCCCAGGACCTGTACAAGTAACAGTATCTTGTGGTGAAATGACCCCCGAACATCGGACTTTGAGAAGCACGGCTGCCCTTAGCTGAGGGGATCATGCCTCAGCACTGGGGGGCCAGACGGGAACTCCAGCGCTCCCTCCCCATCCAGCGAAGAGAAGCAAACCGCAGACATCATTATCTGTGTTTAAAAATCTAAGGTTTACAGAAAACCTAACAAGTTACCTAATTCAGGCTGCTGAGTGCCTGCTGGTGTCCTCCAGGAAGCCCTCCTCTAAGGGAAAGTCTGGTGCCTTCCATCACGGGAGAGAGAGCACAGAAGACCCAATGAGCCAGCAAACAAGCTCCGGGTGCTCGCAGCTGCAGTCCACGCTGGCTGGAGATGCTCATTATCTGGCTGAATTTCTCCTGGGCCCCTGAACCCAGCTCATCGGTGCATTCATTATTTCTGGCTTGCTCTGCAGCTGTTTTTGTTGGTGACACGTGGGGAGGTAAAAGTGTCCTAGGAAGACCTCCTTCCAAAAGAGTTTGAAATAAAATCATCATCATCCTTCTATATTCATAACCCATTGACATCTGTAACCACATTTTAGGCAACCTGACCTTCATCAGAAATTAACCGTTGCCCATTCCAAATAATCCCTAGGCCATGACAAAACAGAGTGAAGCCAGCCTCAGGCCTCGGGGATGTCTGAGCTGGAAGAAACTTAAAAAGCACCCAGGTTAGTCTGATTTTCCCATCTCACTGGTGAGGAAACTGAAGTCCAGAGAAGTTAAACTATCAAGGTCACAAAACTAAGTTAGAAATAATGTACTTATGTGGCCCGGGTGGAAAACCAATGGATTTTGATATTTGTTGGTCTGAAATTGGGGAGAAAAATACAACTCTCCTGTCCCTTTTCCCTTGGTTTTCGCTACCGAAACGATCCAGAGTTAAATGTACACTTCGATTTTTAAGTCAGTTTTTATCATCAAATCACAAACCCCTATGAAACTTGGAGTTCATAAAATTTCCAGAATTTTGACTGATTTCTTAAATGTATTCAGTTTTCTAGAGGGGAAAAAAAATGGTATGGGTAAAATATTTACAGGTTCCTGTCAAATAATGACAGCTGTGTCCCTACACAGGCCTTTGTTTTTCTACTGAATTCTGTGGCCTTAGGGAATAAAATGGGGGAGGGGAGCTGCTAATTACGTCTGCATTGAGATGCTAAAGGGTCCTGAGCAAAATGCATTTTTCTGTTCTCAATTTCCCTGTATCTTTGCATAGGTTCTCTGTTTTCCAAAGCATCTGCCTCCACACCCTAGATTTAGAAAGAGAAACATTCCGACACAGCTCCTCCTGGCAGGGCCCGGTGGTCACTCATGGAGTTGTACGGAGCTGTCATGGCCGACCATCCTCAGAGTGGCTCAGACACTCACCGAGTCAGGGAGACCTTGGCTCCTAAACTCAGTAAGCCCTCGCGTCTCTCAGAAGACAGAACGAGGGCATGAACCTGTTCAGAACACGAGGGCCATGCTGTTGATTTACACTGAAGCCATATATTCCACAGTGCTTAGTGCAAACACGTATAAAAGTTACATTCAGTAGCCTGGTATTCAAAAAACATGGTTGACTGACGTTCTGGGGTCGCAATCCAATACCTGGGAGCTCACACCAGGACCATTTGTCTCTCGACACAACCAAAGCACACAAGTCCCCATTTAGCTATCCTACAGGTTGGTTGGCATCCATGCCTCAAATCACAGGGGTTTTGTGGTAAGATATTAGCTGGAACAACTACTGGCCAAATGTTTGATCCGCAAACTGCAGGGGAAATGCACCTACGAAGCTTTTCAACACAATTTCAGATGCACCAAATATGTTACTATCAAGGGCATCTCAGGTCGAGAACACTTCTGCTGGTTTTCAAGCCTAATGCCAGAGGGACCGGGAAGGTTTCTAGAGCAAAGATGTTTTTCACACGGAATAATCCATGGTGACAAGATTTTAAGGAGAAAATCCATCTCCTCACAAAATATGTGTAACTCACTTGCATGTCTGCAAATCATCAGGCAACTACCGTGCATTTTAAAAATCTGCCGTAATGGTCTGTTCATGCGTGCGTTTTCTTAGTCTGACATGTGCAAACATTTTTGCTCCTTTTTCTTTGTTGTGTGATTACACATAAGAGTCACATCCTAAGGAAAAAAACTCAAAAGGAAAAAGAAAAATAACAACCTATGATCTCATCAACTAAAAGTAAATAATTTTCAGACCCCTGTAAATAACCCTCTAAATATTTGTTTCTCTCATGCACTCTTCCTCCCCTACAAACACGACATACACATCCTAAAATGAATGTACACTATACAGATTAATCTGACTTTTTTTCACTCAGTGATATGTGTAGAATGAATATATTTTAATGAAAATAAATGCATATCTGTATTATCCCTTTTAATAACTATATAGTATTCCATTATGAATATGCATAAACATACATATGTGTACAACACACTGTTATTTATTTATTTTTATTAATTTATTTTTGTTACAGATGTTTCTCCTTTTTCCCCCATTGACACCCTCCTCCCCATCCCACCCCTCTGCCCGTCCCCAGCATTGTTGTCTGTGTCCATGGTTACGTATACTTGCATATAAGTTCTGTGGTTTATCTCTTCCTTCCCCTCTGCCCGCCTCCTCTGAGGTTTGTCAGTCTGTATCCTACTTCTATGTCTCTGGGTCTATTTTGTTCATTAGCTTGTTTTGTTCATTATATTCCACAAATAAGTGAGATCATATGATATTTGTCTTTCTCTGATTGGCTTGTTTTGCTTAGGATAATACTCTCCAGGGCCCTCCATGTTGTCTCAAAGGATAAGAGATCTTTCTTTCTTACAGCTGCATAGTATTCCATTGTGTATATGTACCACAACTTTTTTATCCACTCATCTATTGATGGACACTTGCGCTGTTTCCAGATCTTAGTGATTGTAAATAGTGCTGCTATGAACATAGGGGTACATATATTCATTCTGATTGGTGTTTCAGGCTTCTTAGGGTATATTCTTAGAAGTGGGATCACTGGGTCAAATGGCAGTTCAATTTTTAACTTTTTGAGGTAACACCATAGTGTTTTCCATAGTGGCTCCACCAGTCTGCATTCCCAGCACCATTATTGATTTAATCAATCCCCACTACTGGACAAATGAAATGTCTCCTTTCCCTCCCTCATTTTCATAAATGGTTCTTTAATAGATGTGGACATCCATGTACCCAGATCCCTACATATTTGTCCAATTGTTTCCATAGGCTAAATTCCTAAAAGAATAATCACTCCAAAAAATGTAAATATTTTAAGTCCTCAGAAGCCCACAATTCCTACATTAGAAAGTATGGTTCACAGCTCTTCAACAGAACTCTGCGATACAGAAATGTCACTCTGTATTTGTGCTACCTGATACACTAGCCCCTAACCACATGTGGCTACTGAGCATTTGAAATGTGACAAGGGCAACTGAAGAACTGATTTCCAATTTTCTTTAATTTTAATTTAAACAAATAGATGTAGCTAGTGGCTACCTAACTGACAGAACAGATGTTAGATCAACTTAATAACACTTGAACTTTTCAGAGGGAATTTGCCATATCAATCCTGTCTCTTCTCAAGGAATCCCATACACAATCTTGACATTAAAGAACACTATCTTGCCTGGTCAGTGTCGCTCAGCGGTTGAGCATCGACCCATGCACCAAGAGGTCGCCAGTTTGATTCCCAGTCAGGGCACATGCCCAGGTTGTGAGCCAAATCCCCAGTGGGGGGCATGCAGGAGGCAACCAATCGATGTTCTCTCTCATCGATGTTTCTCTCTCTCTCCCCCTCTCCCTTCCTCTCTCTCTAAAATCAGTCAATAAATAAAAATTTAAAGAACACTATCTTTCCTTTCACAGAGCTTATATGTTCAACCCCTCAAGTGATCTTCACAATATCTTCTGAGATAATATGGGCAGGCATTATTTCCCCCCCCATTTCATACATGATATAAACTAGAGTTGAGGGAGGTAAAATGATTCACCTACAGTAAGTTAAGAGAGGAAAATGGGGCCCAGCCGGTGTGGCTCAGAGGTTGAGCGTCGACCCATGCACCCAGAGGTTGAGCGTCGACCCATGCACCAAGAGGTTGAGCGTCCACCCATGCACCAAGAGGTTGCCAGTTCAATTCCCGGTCAGGGCACATGCACAGGTTGTGGGCCCAATCCCCAGTGGGGGGCATACAGGAGATGGTCAATCGATGTTCTCTCTCACTGGTGTTTCTATCTCTCCCTCTCCCTTCCTCTCTCTCTAAAAATCAATTTTAAAAATATTTAAAAAAAAAAAAAGAGAGAGAGAGGAAAATGGGGCCCAAGTCCATGCTTTCTGTTCTTCTTCCAATGTTGTTGCTCACAGAATTGGCTTGTGTCACCTAAACCTCATGCACGTGGAGTTCTGCTGAACCCACAGCCTTTGCCTGTACTGCTTCCATAGCCTGGGACACTGATCTAGTTCTTTCCACTTCGTCTACCTACCTACACTTCGTCTTCCAAAGTCAGCTATTACCACACCTCCTCCAGGAAGCTTCCCTGTATGCACTCCCAAGGCCTGGGTTATGTGCCCATTCCTCAGCTCCTACAGTATTCTTTCCTCACCCCAGGCATAACACTTCCCCTCATGCAGAATAACTGTCTGTTCTGCAAAGGCAGGGGTCACTGTTGCTCACCTGAAGACCTTCAGCAACTAGCAAAGTGCTCCCCCTCATGTCGTGGGCTTCTATAAAGTCTTGCTAGATCAATGAGTAAAAGCATAATAGAAGGAATCCCCAAAGCATGTTTGTTAAGAGAGAATATTCTGAGGTTGGATAATAACCTCAAATAATCCACTAATATGATACTCAAAAGAATTCATCATCAATAACGAATATAAACAAACCCATTAAACAAATACTTATTGAGTGTCTATGATGTGCCAGACACTGTGGACTCCAGATCCTGGTAATATCTGATGAAACCAATAATCAACAAGGCGTCCAATTATAAGTGGGTGGAAATGTGATGAAATCAAATTCTTTTATTTTCCCATAACATGGTTTATGCTTTGGGGATTTTGATTAAGAAAACTTTCCCTATTCTTATTCAAAATTTTATTATAAATTATCTTCTGTTAGCTTTAATGTTCTGTCTTTCTCACTTGGGATTTTAATCCAGCTGAGATGCATTTTTGTATATGGGGCCAAGTAAGGCCCCAGTTTTGTTTTTTCCATGTAGTGATTCTATATTCCCAACGATTACAAAATGGCTGGCTGTTCTCTCTCTCCTGCTTTGTGGTATCACCATCACACATCAAGTTCCCAAATACCTACAAGTTCCTCAACCTCTGAATTCTTCACCCAAGAAAATGAAAAGGAAACTGATACCTCCTGGGATGATTGTGAGGATTAAAGAGAAGGCAAAACTTGTAAAACATGAAGTCCAGATCTTGGGGTGGGGTGGGGTGGGGGGGGCTCCTTGCCGGAGAAGCTCACCATTTATTTGGCCTCATGAAATCAACATTGGAAGCAAAGACAAGGGTGGGATGGTGTGCTGTGCTGTCTGTGTGAAGACAGGCTCCAGGAGACAAATTCACAAGGCTGGAGTTATCAGAGGGGGAAATGCGGGCCACTGGGTGAGACCAGAAAGGGAGCCCTGGTTCACTTCTCTGTCATAGCCAGCATCATTTCTTCTTCTCTCACTTCATGGCTCACCTCCTTTCTCACCATCCCTCCTTTATTCTCTTCCCTTTATCCTTTTCCCTTGGCTCCCACAATCCCCCATGGGTACTGTCAGTTTGATTCAGGATGTTCCTGGCCTAATGATTTAGTAAACAGTATTTCCTCCATGCCTCCTTTCGGCAGCCCCGCCCTCATTCCCCACTAACCAGGCTATCTATTTGGATGTTTGCTTCATCTGCCTCTTCACATATGCTTCCCTAGTGGCCAAGATCCTGTCCTCCTCCTCCTTAACCCACTCTGAGCAATATTAGCCCTCTGTTCCCACAGGCCACTTCAACCGTGGGGACAGAAAGTGACTCTTTACCACCTGGTCTTCAGAACAAGGGGTACAGCAATCAATATGGCACATTTTAAAAAGGAAAGCCATACTCTTTATTATAAGCACAAAAAGATGTCTTTCCCATCCCGGGCTCCTGCTTGAGCCTGTCTTGGCTTTAGGCCTCATTTTCCCAACTATGTATTACAGGCAAATACCTTTCTAAATGATAAAATCTGACAATTTTTACCTTGCCTACCTCCTCCAAACTTCTTATATAGGTTAGGAAACAGATCCACAGAGGCCAAAAAAAAAAGTTATGATTAAAATAAATAAGAAGGAGGATAATAAGAAGGAAAAGGAGGAGTATTACCAATATTTATGAGTCCGTACACACACTGGACACAAAGCAAATATTTGATTTGTACAATTATTGAATAAATATAATTTGCAACACCTTTTACTGACAAAGCATTAGTATCAAGAATACATAAAGATCTGCTATAAATCAATAAGAAACAGACAAACACTCTAATGGAAAAAGGGGCACAAGGTATGAACAGGTGTTCATAGAACTGGAAGTGTGCATGGCCAGTTAACCGAGGAAGAGATAGTCAACCTCAGCTCAGGAAAAAGATAGCATGTCATATTATTCTAACTGGCAAGGTTAAGACACTGGACCACACCAAATGTTGGCAACTATGTGAACCCCGACATGGTCTCACACAGGGCTTGGGGGGGGGGGTATGAACTGTTGCAGTGACTTCTAAAATCAACTGAGAATTTGCCACATGCCCTACGATTCAGTGACCACACTAAGCACATACCCAAGAGAGAGTCTTGTGCATGTATGTGGGGAGACAAATATGAGAATGCTTTCAGGAGAAAAATACTAGAAGTAGCCTCAAAGGCTATCGACAGGATAATAGGGGGGAAACTACAGTCAGCTCACACATAAAATATTATACAGCAGCAAAATTAAACTAAAGCTATGTGTAACAAAATAAATGGCTTTGAGTAATACCATATGAGGGGAGGGGACGAATAAAGTCCCAGAAGACTGAACACTACACGCTATCCTTCTCGTAATAGTAAACAAACAAATCCAAATTACACACAGTTTAAGTATTCACATATATGTGATTGGTTTTTATAAAAAGGATGGCAATAGTAAACACAAAATCCAGGGTCACGGGTACACATTAAGGCAAGGCCACAGGTTAAGAAGGAGGAAAACCCATATAGACATAAAGTTATAATTACTGATCTAATCTGATTTTCAGTATGATAAGTGTGCACATGTTGTGTGTGTGTGTGTGTGTGTGTGTGTGTGTGTGTGTGTGTGTCTTGCACACTGCATGGACCAATGACAACAGTATGTCATGTTCAACCAATTCTATAACCTGAAATCCATTTAAAAAATGAATGACTCTCAGGCACTATGTTAAGCACCTTACAGTTTTTCATTTAAATTCTCACAGAAGTCCAATGAGGTAAGTATTTTCTTTATCCCCATTGAACAGATTAAGAAACTAAGGCCTAGACAAAACAACTACCTTGCCAAGGCCCTACAGCAAGCAAGCGTCAGGATTTGAACCAAGGCAGTTTGACTCCGGAGCCCAATGTCCCAAATCACTATGCCGCCACCTTCGAAGGCTAGCCTGGTTTCTCTGCAGGGCCCCTTGTGGTTTCTACTAACCACATGTAGCTGTTTAAATAGAAATTAAATAAAATGTGAAATTCATTTTCACAGTCACAGTAGCCACATTTCAAGTGCTCAGGAGTCACACAGAGCCAGTGGCTACCATCCTGGAGAGTGCAAATGGAGAATTCATCATCACAGACTGTTCTACTGGACAGCCTGGCTTAGATGGTTGCACAACCAGAAATACAGTTCAAATGGCCCCATCCCCCAGTTCTGTTCCACTATTTCACCCTGCTTCCAGGACACAGTCCCCTGGTGTCGAAGCCCCTTACAGAATCTCAACAGCTCAGGAAGGTGCTTTGCTACTGCCTTGCACGGAGCTGAAAAGGCACCTGGGGACCTGGGACTGCCTGACTAGCTGGCCAGCTTTCGATGCTAGCCTTTTGCTCTGCACCGACCACTTTCCTTAACAAATGAGAAACTAAGGCTTCTGGGACACAGAAATATTCAGCATGTGTAAATAGTTACATAAGAGAAAATAAAAACTTGCTACCACACCTTCAAAGAACTGGCCTTATTATAATTGCCAAATTTTTATCATTCCTTCGAAATTATTTCCCCTGTTAAATGGGAGTCCCTCCATCAAAGCCACATTTGCTCGTTTAGTCCACCGCTCTCCTAGCCTTGGGCAGCACACCCTTTTCCACTTCTCATGTAACCCTCTTGGCTACTGTGAATGCTACAAAACCCACTTCAAAGCATGCGACAGGGGGGAACAGGATCTGCAGGGCCAAGAAGAACAGATTCCAGGAATGGGATAAGATGAATTTTGGACAGGAAGATAAAAGCGCACTCAGGACATCATTGCAAATGCATGGGCAAGAGCAAATTCTAGATGAACTAGAATAAAAAACAAAAATAAAACTGCATCTCTGGCATCCCAATCGAATGCCCTTTCCAGGAACCTGATTATTCAAGTGTCCTAAAATTCAGGAAGACGTAAGTTGGAAAAATGCTCATTGATTGTTAGACACGCATAATCAAATTCTCAAGATCACTTCATGTTCATCTTCTTTTGATTCTCTTGACAACCCTGCCAAGTACACAGAACTAGTAACAGTATGCTCATCTTGCCCGTAAGAAAACCATGACAATTCAAGCTTGCAAATTGCCAGAGATATAATATCAAACAAAGATTTGCTGCCACCAATTCTGAAGGGTTTTTATTATACTATGCTGCATTTGACTTCATTTTTGCATTCTGAAGCATGAATCAGAGTCTCTACTCTTCCCTTCCAATTTAAACCTACAGTGGCCAGGCTTCTGTAAAGAAAGTCTTTAAAATCCATAGCTTGGGCATGAAATAACTAAGAAAACAGAAAAACTGGATGACGTGGTCATTGGTTCTACAGAAGCACTTTCGTAGCCGAGGGCAAGCTTTCAGATACTTCGAGCTACTTACTCACAAGCCTAGGTGAAAGCTGGATGAATATTTAGCTCTGCTCACCTTTCTCTGTGTCCCACAGGAGAGCACTTTTCCTGGCCCTCTCCTTCCCATCAACTCACAAACATACAGTCATGCTGGACCTCAACAGACACCATGAAATGACAGCAAGTCACCTAAAACAGGGGAGTGGTTTGCCAAGACGGCTGCCCTGCCCTTCGCCTCTTTGTCTGATTAAATCCTTCTCATCTTTCGGGTCTATGTTCCAGAGGTACTGTCCCATCCAGAAGCCTTCCTGGACTCCTCAGCACTCCTGACTCTTCCCAGAGGCGCTGCCCGTGCCATCTCATCGGGAAGGTCCACTCTGTCCCAATCTCCTGTTTGGGACAGGAGATTGCAGACATAACCTGTCTCTGTCACCAGGCTATGAGCACCTGGCAGGCAGACCCTTCAAACACCAGACCTGGGTCTAATATAGAGCAGTCAGCAGTCATGTTTGTTGAACAATTATTTGTCTAAGTAATGTTTGCTTGTTCATGTACCTGTGACATGAACAAATAATCTAACAAGTGGTCCGAGCTCCAATCGGGGCTACACTATGAGGGAGATGTTCACTTAGATATTTGCTTAGATACCTGTTCTCTTAGTGGGGTGTGGTAAGCAGAATTTTGGCTCCCATCACTTTTGCCCTCTGGTGTCACACCATGTATATTTATATCATCTGGTAAAAAGACTGCAGACATAATTAAGGTCACTGATGAGCTGATCATAAAATAGTCAGAGTATTCTAGATATTGTGGTGGGACCAGTGTGATCATCTGGGTCCCCAAAAGCAGGACAGGAAGTCAGAAAAAGAAGTTAGATGCAAAACGTGGGAATTTGACCCGCACTGCTGGCGTGAACATGCGGGGGCCATGTGGAAAGCATGTGAAGGAAGATAATTCTGCTAAAACCCAATAAGCTGGCAGGAGGGGCCTGAGCCCTAGGTAAGAACTGCAATCCCAGCTGATTCCTGATTTTCACCTGGTGAGACCCTGAACAGAAAATCCAGCTCTACCATGCTAGAATTCTAACTTCTAGATGTCATGTTTTACGCTGGTAACATTTGTGGAATTCGTTATGGTAACAATAGAAAACGAATTAATACAGCGACTTTCTCTAGAAGCAGCAGACCCTGAGACAGAGTTCGACTCAAAGTTTTTAACGGGGGAGGTGATCACCAGAAACTGGTAAGAGAATGAGGAAGTGAGCCAATAAGAAAAGAAAGTTAATAGAAAATGCATTACCTGAGCAGGTTAACATCGAGGGGAACGGAGGCTCAACCCCACTGTGGTGTTCTGGGAGACCTACAGCCTTGCCTCAGTTACCCTCTCTGAGGGGGGGAAGCCAGGGCACTGGCCCACCTGCTCTCCCCTGGCACTGGTGGGCCTGCTCCCAGGGGCATTCCCTCTCCAGGCCTTTCTCTAGTCCCTTTTCCTTTGCAATCTCTCCTCCAGGAAAGGAAAGCAATCTGATCAATGAATCCCCTGAAAAGCAGCAGAAACTAGAATATTATTCCTTGGGTTGGCTATGCACTTAAAACATGACTTACAGAGAATGGGAAATGTTTAGCCTTCTCAACCGTAAGCCTCAAATGGAGGAACTCAGGATTGTACTGATGGGAGAGGCATTCCCAGTCTCCCTACTGCCTCATCTCCATGCCTACGCCCTCGTACATCTGCTGGCCAGACTGGCCGGACCTCTGCCCTTCTGCAAGGGAGCCTGTCGCAGTGACACGGCGCTGTGCGAACAGGCGTGAGCCCTACCCAGACGTGACCTCTCCGTGCCACTGTGCGCACCATTAGCCACCTGGGCTTCTCAAATGAAAGCCACATTATAAGTAAAACGCAGGATTCTTATCCACCAGTAACGATGATAATAAATCCACAGGACAGGACCGAAACCTGGTGCTTGGGGACATTCGGAGCATGTGGGAGACCCACAGGGAACTGGTTCTCAGCAGGGGCGTGACTGCATCTCTGTCCAGTACAATCTCACTCCCACACAATCCTACTGTTTCGAGACAATTCAAATCTCACCTTCTTCAGATGAAAGGCTGGGACTGCCAAACAAGGAGCCTTTTACAGCAAGAATAAACGGAACTGTTCTGCAGGACATACTGTATCTGCAAACAGTGCGGGAGCAGGCAGGGCAGGCCTAGGGCGGACGTCTGCAAGTGGCCATGGGCAAGCAGAGCTGGCCAGCTGAACATTCCTTATACACACCGGAAAGGGACCTGAACACATGTTCCAGTGTCTAGTGTGCGTGGCAAGGCAAAGGAAGTCCTGGCTGAGACACCGCCTCTCAGCGCTGGCAGGATTGCTAGGATATTTACAGCGGGACCCAGGTCTCAGGTACCACTCAGCACCGATGCTTCAAGTCCTGCTTCTCAAACACAACTTCTGCGGGACACGAGGCGTTTCCGTAGGTTTCCACTCAGCCCAATACACGAGTGCTGTTTTCTACTTTCTAGACATCCTTCAGGTAACGTTCATAACCATTTCCTGCTATTATTATTGAATGCATTCACGGATGAGGAAAGTAAGGTTCCAAGACATTTAGGTCACTTTGACTCACTGAGGTCACAAAGAGCTAAGATTTGAACCCGGGTGTGCCCTGCTACTCTGATCCCTGCTTCAAACATTTCGCAGCTTCCAGTGTTCACGCTCGAACACGCAGTGTCAGGCACAAGTGATTCGGCCTGTCCCGCCGTGAGCAGCGGCCCTCTGCGCCCCGCCAGCCCCGCCTGGGCCGCAGCAGCTACATCTGGACTCCCAGCTCCCCCAAGAAACGGGCAGTCCTCAGCTCAGCTCAGCAAATCGAACCTCATCCCTGCCGTTCGAGAAAGCACTTCGGGTGGCAAATAAGAGAGACTTATGACATCATAAGAATAACCTCAAATCCAGTCCCATATATTTAGAGAAAAGTCAACCGTTCCCGAACCTTGGTGAAGGCACTACTGTGTAGAGGTTAAGTTCTTGGGCTCGGAAGGCAAAAGATCTTCTGAGTTCACCTACTTGATTCCCCAATTACTAGCCAAGTGGCTTGTGGAGCAAAGCAATTAAGTTCGGAGTCTCAGTTTCCCCATCTGTCAAGTGGACCCATGCACAGTATCTGCTCACGGGGTTGTGAGGATCAAATGAAATCGTGCCCATAAAAAGCTTTGTACTCTGCCTGGAACGTAGCAAGCCCTCAATCAGCGTTAGTCCCGTCGTCATCGTTATCACCTCATTGTTTCCCAGTTCTTTGCTGGTGGTGGCCAACCTCCTGATGTTGAGGGCACAGCACTCCAGCAGAGTCACTGGGACTGTCCTGGTTTTCTGACCCAACAAAGCCCCAGACTGGGCCTCTCCTTGCTGACCTTTTGATCCAGCCACTGACTGCTTGTCACCGCCTCTTTCACGGAGCAGCACACTTCTGGGAGATCATAAATAAGATGCAAAATCTGCATAATGGGACTGTTGAGTGGAATTCCTTTTTTCTTCTGGCAAAGCTGCCAAGGCCGTCCAGAGCTGCTCCAGAAGGAGACCATCCCCCGATGTTTCAGCTCATTAGGGTGACGTTCATGACATACACACGCTGTGTGCCCAGCCCCACCCTCCTAGCTGGGGCCTCCCTGATGAACCAGCCTGGTCCCTGCCCTGGAGGGCAGCCTGGCGAAGTGCCTTCCAGCCCACCAGCATACAGCGGGACCTCGAGAGAGCAAACAAACCCTAAAAACCAGAATTAAAAAGCAGTGCTATCAGCTTTCATGCCTAGAGGAACGCTGTCAGCACAAGTCTTTCTGGATTAAATATTGACCAATTGTCAAGTGTTATTACACTGATAAGATTTCTATAAAACACACAGTACGACAGCACAAAACTCTTTCTTCTTTCAAAGAAAAAGACAGGGACAGAGAACTGATCCTTGGCGCAGACAGATCCAGGTTTAAACCCTGCCTGGCTACTGAACACGCGAGCAGGCGACCTACTCGTCTCGGCCTCCTTCTCCTCTGCGAGATGGTGACATCAGGACACCCACCTCACAGGGCTGCTGTGCGTGACGCGCACCACAAGGCAGTTAAAGCAGTCAGCACAGCACCCGGCATTTAACAATTACAAATGCTTCTTCCTATTCAAGTGCCTCAGAACTCACGGCACAGATTCCCTGGCAAGAATTCAGCACAGAAACTATGAACAGGTTGAGAAAAGGAATAAGGTTTATACTTTCTCATGGAAAGCATTTCAAAGTTAGTGCCTGTAACGTGTGTCCGCCAGTCCGTGAGTGTCCCCGTGTCCACTCGGGCACTTGGGAAGGGATCAGTCTCTGCAGACACCAGAGTATACTTCAAGGTTGGCATTGCCAGCTCATGTGGGTCACCCCATGGAAATTCACTTTTCTGCATTGGCTTTTAATGGTCGTCCTCTGCTGGGTATCTGGGGCTATGGTTTGAAGTAACTGCATTCAAATAAACATCTCCTGGTGCCAGAACTGCCATGGGCACATACTTCTCCTTCGATAGTCCCGGGAAGTGGTTTGTTCAACTATTGTTCTCGATTAAAAACTCATGTGTTTTTTCAGTCCAATATGGGTCACCGCTTTGAGTGAAAGATCCCCTTGACATGGCAAAACCTCTGCTTGTGACAAGCCAGTGCCAAGTATGTCTTAACCAGATGCAGCCACTGAATTCCATGTAAAATCAGATAATGATGGTTTTTCCCCTCTCTGCTGAGCAAATATCCTCGGCTTTTAATCAAGTCTATATATGAGAAACCTCTATGTAAATAACGCCACACAGTACAATGGTTTTAAAACTATGGTTCATCTCAACTTTCCTGACCTCTGACTGTTTAATCTGAGAAGGACCTGTGCAATACCAACTGAAAATAAAGGGACTACAATATTTATTTTGGCAGATAGCATATAGATATAATAGAGGGACATGTGGTGAGTGGAAGTTCTCTACCACACACCGAGAGAAGAGAAAGGAAGGGCTCTGGAGCCCGTTTTTGTTTTCCCACTTGTGGGATAGCATCTATTGGATAATGATGATATTAGGACTGCAAAGACACGTGCCGCTCGGAAACGCTGCGCCGGACTCCGCGACCTGCACAGAAAGCTCCTTCTCTGCCCCTCTGGATGTTGAAAGGGTCCCACTGCAAACCTGGGAAACACGAGCCGATTCAGAGGGGCTGGAGCCTCAGCGTGGGCTTGATTTCCTTTCTTGTGGGCACAATTTGGGCGTCTGCAGTTAATTATTTGCAGATGCATTTCTGCTGCATGCAATGGTCTGAGCTCCCAATTAGGCTCTTGCAGGTGTAATTAGCAATTTCCCCCTCACTTTGAGGGGGCAAGTGGGTAATTGTGCCCATGAGGTGGTAAGAGTTCCTGACCAGGTTGAGCAGAATGCTCCGTTGCTGACTGCTGTCTGAGTGTCCAGCTCCATGAGATGGCATATGCTGGGCACCAAAGAACACGTGTTGGCGATGCATCCGGGGTTTAGGAGGAGAACGCCCATGGAGGGCAGCGTAGGCGTCCTCGGCTTCTGCACGTCCACGAGAGAGCATGGAGCTACAAACCAGCATGGGGAACGAGGACCCCGGGACGGTTCTCTGAGGCATACGGAAGGAAACGCTCTGGGCTGATGACGTTCTGTAATTTTTTAAAAACTAGCCTCAAGAAGTGGGATCACTGGGTCCCAATCAGAGATAATATATGTACCCCTATGTTCACAGCAGCACTATTTACAATAGCTAAGATCTGCAAACAGCCCAAGTATCCGTCAGTAGATGAGTGGATAAAAAAGCTGTGGTATATTTACACAATGGAACACTATGCAGCTGTAAGAAAGATGTCCCTTTGAGACGACATGGAGGGAGCTGGAGAGTATTAATACTGAGTGAAATATGCCAGTCAGAGAAAGACAAGTACCACATGAGCTCAGTTATTTATGGAATATTATGAACAAAATAAGCTGACACTCAAAATAGATCCAGAGACATGGAAGTAGGGAACAGACTAACAAACCTCAGAGGAATGGGGGGCATGAGGGGTGGGAAGAGATAAACCAAAGAACTTATTTGCATATATGCATAACCAATGGACACAGACAGCAGTGTGGGGAAGGCAGGTGGGGGTTGGAGCAGGGAGGAGGGGATCAAGGGGAGAAAAAGAGGCATCTGTAATACTTTCAACAATAAAGATTAAAAAAAACTAGCTCTAAGAGAAGAGTGGACCAGAACTACAGAATTAAACTTTTGTAGAACAAGAAAAGTAGCTCAGTGAGAAAAATAAGTCTCTATTAACTTTGCAATAAACTTTATGCTTAAAGCATTTTCATATAAATCATCTCATGTGAGCTCATATAAAATTACAACATTCAGTATTTTTAAATAACAACACTGAGTGCTTACTGTGAGAGATGTTATTCTGAGAGTGTGTTTGTGTATCTGTGTGAGTGTGTGTTCAAGTAATGCTCTTTGCAGACTACTAAAAAAACCATACCCATTTTAAAGAAGATAAATTGAGGCACTGGGAGATGAAGTCACAGGCCCAAGGTCACAAGGCTAGTAAGGACTACAACTAGATCTCAAAGCCAGGCAGGCTGGCTCCAGGACACTAGCTTATTTGCCATTAAAGATGAGAAAACTTGCCTGGCCGGTGTGGCTCAGTGGTTGAGTGTTGACCCATGCACCAAGAGGTCACCTGTTTGATTCCCAGTCAGGGCACATGCCCAGGTTGTGGGCCAAATCCCCAGTGGGGGGCATGCAGAAGGTGGCCAATCAATGTTCTCTCTCATCAACGTTTCTCTCTCTCTCCCTCTCCCTTCCCCTCTCTCTAAAAAATAAAATAAAGTTAAAAAAATAGAAATGATTCTTTAAAAAATAAATAAATAAATAAAAATCAGTAAAGAAAAAACATTTAAAAGAGAGATGAGAAAACTTTCAAATGAGAACACGGAACCAGGTAGTGAAGGACTTGCTCAGCAGGACACACGATCATTCATCTGTTCACCCACTAACAATTCAGGGAACGTTCAGCGAGTGCTGTGGCCCAGCCACTCTGCAAGGTGCCAGCGTAAGAGGGAGGGAGCCTTGCTGGCACACGGCAGGGAAGTGTTTTATAATCTAGAAGTTTCTCTGGCTGCGTGTTTCATGTGGGAAAGAACAACTAGGAGAGAAAGACGTAAGTATTAATAAATAGAATGAGCAAAGGAGGGAGATAGAAATGAAGTGAGAGAGAGAAGGAGGGCAAGAGCTAGAGAACGAACAAAAGGGGAAAAAGGAATCCTTGTGAATTAATTTGTCTTCTGAAAACGCGTCCCTTCGTGAGGGAGAGAGGGAAGTCACATTAAACAACCAGTGCGACTACGCTGAGGAATGTTGAAGAGAAACTCTGCTGTACCCCCAGATGCTTATTTCTTCTTTAACTGCAAGAGCAGGTGTTCTATGGGGCGGCCAGAAATTATTCCCCACATTGAAATCTGAGCACCAAAATGCACCCAGGCTCCCTGGCCTGGGTGGCTGTGGAAGGGGTTGTTTCTGAGTGTTTGAACTGTCAGCAGTCAGCCCAATGCTTGGCAATGACCTTGAAGAATTTCTAGATGTTACGGGTCCAAGTGCTGGTGAGCCACATTCCACCGGCCCCTTGTCTTATTGATCGACTAACTGTATTCTGTCATCTTTACCAAAGCACATTTAACAGCATAATTGCATATCAACCTGTCGTTAGGAGGACTCTTAAACTGAAGAGAAGACCAGCAGTAGAGTTTCCCACAGGATGACCCCCACTTGACAGCTCCAGAACCGAAGGAGCCCTAACCATTGTTTCCCGATGAAGTTGATGGTCATAGGGAGAGCTGACCCATGTCCAGGCTAAATTCTTCCTCTGGGACCATCATTCGACCCTTATGACGGAAGTATGAACAGCTATGAATCTACAAACCCCCTACCAGCTAATACGCATTGAGAGCTTCCATGTGCCCAGCACTGGGAAAGGCTCTTTAAGGGGACTGTCTGATGATGGAGAGTATTTCACACTAATCCTTTCAAGTCAGTACCACCAGCTGGGGCTTAAAGAAGTATAGCACCTTGCCCACGACCACACAGCTGGCGAGGGCTGGACAGAGCCAGACTGCGTGCACTGGGATGCGTTCACTTTGCCGCCAGCGTGCACACGGAGGTGGTTTGAAATGATCTTTCCTTTGATGTCTTTAGGGCCTAACTTACAACTTCAAAGATTTTTTTTTTCCCTGAGAGGGTGTTAAGGACGTTTCCACTGTAAAATTCCATTTTGCTTTACTGGTTTCATTACAGAGCTGGCCATTTATTCCACTGGGTTACTATAAAGCCATACAAGAGTACATTTGAGCTGTCCTTTCTGAAAGGCCTGGAGATCTGAACTCGGTATAATCTCACTTAGGAGATTTTCAACTTGGCATGGTGAGTGATCCAAAATTATTTCCTTGAAGATCCTCACTAATTCCACAAAGAATTTAAAAACTAACATGCGGGGCCTGTTCCTGAAATCTATGCAGTTACAACATAATCTTCAAGTCCCTCCATCAGGGCCAAGACCTATTACGTCCCTTTAGTTAACCTATCCTGTCTTACTATGAACTGCATGGCAATAGGGGCCGAGAGACCCTCTCAGTCAACCTGTTTGATTGTTTTTCTCCTCATCACTGACTCTGTCACCAGCCAGACCATTCTAGACTTGCAGGAATCATTAACAGTCATCAGGCTGCCCAGAATCTCCATGGCAAAGCCCTTCCTTCACCAGTCAGGGGTGGCTTGGCCAATATCATCTTGGCTAAACTGAGGAGGTCAAGTACTGTGTAGTTCCTTTCATTTCCATTTTAAAAGATGTGAAGGACTCACTTGGCTTCTTTGTGCTGAGTTAGCAGACTCAAACTGGGTTCATTCTCATGAGATATTTTATGCTCATTGTAATAGAGCTGGCCTCATAAGAAAGCTGGTCATGGGCAGTCACCCATCTGAGTGACCTCAAGTGACCCAGGAGAGTTCATCTGCCCCAGAGCCTTAACTTCCCATCATTCCAGCTGGACCACATGTGATGCTCTTTGACAATGCCAATGGCCTCCCAGAGGAAGCACAGGCTGACTTCGTAGTGGACAGCTCTTATCTTTGATGGCCCAGGACCCGTCCCATTTTGGCAAACAGCCTCCTTATTATGCCCCACTGTCCCAGTGAATATCTCAAGCATGGGTCCTACTGCTTCCCCCTTCAGGGTAGGTATTTTACCCAGTCTGGGCCACAGTGCATGCCCTTTCTCCCCCTCATCCCCACAGCAAATGACTGGTTCAGCGGTTTGTCTGAAACCCAGTGGGGCCCAACAGAGATGAAGGGAACTGGAGAGTGCTGTTATCCGCTGCCTGGAGAAAACCCATCCCTACCAGGAGAGAAGAAGGTTGCTCGCTGGGAGAAGACGGCTGAGGTCCACCAGGAGGGGCAAGGCCCTGATGACTGAGCACAGCATCTCTCCAGCTTTGCTCCACCATGAGGACCAACTAATATGCTTTCTGTCGACTGCAGTGTACTAACTAACTAGTAGAATGCTTCTTAACTACTTCGGAATTGATTTTATTTAAAGTTAAAATGGACCCCAGTGAATGGGACAAATAGGCAAAGGTTGGCGAGGGAGGCACATGGCAGGCCTGTAGGAGGCCTCTCACAGGCTGGTCGACAGACCCAGGTCTCAAGGACAGAAAGGGAAGAGTAGGACACGGAATAAAAAAAATAAACTCCTTTGGTACAACCACTTTGAAAAATTGTTTTGAAATATCTGCTAAAGCTGAAAATAAACATATCTATGACCAAGTAACCCTACTCCCAAGAGAAATATACATATATGCCCACAAAGGAAACATTACAAATAGCAGCACTATTTGTTATTGCCTCAAACTGGAAACAGCCTAAATGCCCATCAAGAAAAGAATAAATAAATGAGTTATAATATAGTCATGCCATGAAATCCTATACAATAAGAATCTATTAAACTAGATACACACAACATGAATGAATCTCATAAATATAATGTTGAGTCAAAGGAACAGACACAAAGCAGTACGTACTGTGTGATCCCATTCATGTAAAGTCCAATAGGTGTAACTAAACCGTGGGGTTAAAAGTCTGGATAGGGGTTACCCTTGGGAGTGCAGTGACTGGAAGAGTGTAAGACGCCGCTGCAGTGATAATCTTGCATTTCATGATCTCGATGCTGGTTTCATGGGTAAGTTGAATTCGTGTAAAATTCCTTAAGCCATACACTTAGGATTCGAATTCCTTTTGTATGTATGTTTGCCTTGAATTAAAAATCGGAAAAACTCCCTTACTTCACAATGTTGCAGCTAATGGACTTGCTATTAAAATAATCCTTCCATTTGGGGTTTTGGACAGTGTAAATGGTCACTACTCTTGGCCTTCTCAGTTCCATCTGTCTTGCTCTCCTCTTTTTGCCTTTTCTTACTTTCATCAGCCATGCATTGAATGCTTGAGGTATGACAGGTTGAGGGCATATGAACCAGAATCTTCAGGTAATTCTTCCCATTGTCTTTGCTGGCACCCTCCACTCACCTCTCACCAAAGGAGGAGCTTTAGCAGGACTAGAGAAGGGAGCTGATGATGTGGTCTACTGGAATTAATAAGCTTTTTCGAGACCCACAGATGTATAGTCCAAATGCAAAAGATGAGGCAAAAGGTATGGCAGACATTATTTAAACTCATTTTCTCTTCTCCCTGGCATGCAGCCAGGTTGCATTTTCCAGACCCCATTGCACGTAGGGAGCCAAGTAACTAACTTCTGGTTAATGAACTATGAGTGAAAATCACGTGAAAAATATTAATTTGCTAGGGTTGCCATAACAGAATACCACAGCCTGGGGGGCTGAAACAACAGAAATGTATTTGCTTACAGTCTGGAGGCTAGAAGTCCACCATCAAGATGTTGGCAGGTTTAGTTTCTTCAAAGACTCCCCTCCTTGGCACATTCTTGCTGTGTCTTCACGTGGTCTTCTCTATGTGCACACACATCTTTAATGTCTCTGTGCATCTAAATGTCCTCTTCTTATAAACGCTCTGGGACCAGTATAATGGATTAGGTCCACACTAAGAGCATCGTTTTAATTTAATAACCTCTTTAAAGATCCTGTCTCCAAACAGGGCCATATGTTGAGGTGCTGGTGGTTAGAGCTTCAACATATGAATTGGGTGGGGGTGGGTACACAATTCAGCCATAACACTATTCATGATTCTCCAAGCTCTCTCACCTTCCACTGGCTGGCTGTTAACATCCAACTGATGTTAGAAGCCATAAGTTGAAGATGGACAAGCCTCCATCTTTCTGGGTCTCATAATGATTATGTGGGAGCAAGACCCTGTTAACTTGAACCCTACTTGGACTATTTACATGAGCAAACAAACAAACAAAAACTCTTGTATAAGCAAAAAACAAATTCCTCTATGTTTGAGGATTTACATGTTCAATCTATGTGTTAAAGTATTAGTTGGTTCCAACTAACATAAAGGGCAATGCATTTTTTCACATTTTGCCAAAAATCAGCCAGGGTGGAATGATTATTTACGTTGAGGGTTCTGAGGGCTCCCACAATGCTTTATCATTTCTAGCATTATTACATGGTTTACTCCACTGTTTCACAACATGTTGTAAAAGCATAGTATCCTGGGCCTCAACCCACACCTGTTAATTAAACTCTCAGTGCATTGGGAGCTCTGCATTGTAATAAGCCTATATGTCACTCAAATGAACACTACAATTTGGGAAACACTACCTTACCCAGTGGGCCTCTTTCTAATTTTATTATTATAGTTGTTGAAAGTATTACAGATGCCCCCCTGTTTTCCCCATTGACCCCCTCTTCCCCGCTCCCACCCCCCTCCTGCCTTCCCTCTTCCTACTTCTAGATGAACATTGAATGGGTATAACAAAGCTGCTTTTGCCTACATGTGGTTAGATGTTGAGATAAGGTGTAAGATTTTCTCCACGGATTTATCGAACATGTTCATTTCTATTTCTTCTCTGTTCTAGATAAAAAAAAATAACTCTTCACTTTAATCAAAACTACTTTATAATGACTTACCACTGGATTGAGGTTGCTGCTGGAATTACCATTTGTTTATTATTATGACTTATCTTAGCAACGTTCGATTGAAATTACATTCACGGTGGGCAATGAACTTCACGAAAGTGTTCTTCCTTACATCCTGTGAGCAGGGCTGCTTCACTCGCAACGCCAATTTCATGCCGAGTCAGAGAAGAAGACAGTCACCTGAAATAATTCCCACTGCATTTTATACACGGGAGCCTTGCGATGACGTTTCCCAACATGTGGCCATAGTTCTTTAGGGTTTAACAGTTGTCAACAAATAAAATGGTTCCATGGTCAGAGTTATTGGGAAATAAAATGTAAAACTGTATCACATTTCTCTATCTAACGATTACATTCTGAACCTTTAACTATCTAAGAGTAGGATATACTCTATCCATTTTCCCAGGCTTAATTTGCCATCGAGTGTCTGTGTATCTGTGTAACAGGGTATAATATCACTGCTCTTCAGAACACAACATCCACTCAAAAATCCCTGATAATTATTATCTGAGGTTATATCATGCTGATTTTTTTGACTAACACAGTTACTTCTAAATTTTCTTATATTAGGACCATGTGGATGCATAATGGTTCTTTCAGTCCTGTGATAATTTAGGCCCTCTCTCAAAAGATATTTGAAAGAGAAGAGCTCTCCTCTAGAAAATGAATATTTTGTTTGTGGTGATATTACAAAGTCCTAAAGTTAATATAAAATGATGTGAACTGGAAAACTGCTACATTTGCTTGCGTTAGTATCATGAACTACTGTGTTTAGTGTTTTTGCCGAAAGAGCCCTCACTAACCACCTGGTGTGGACAGCAAACACTGGGCACATATGCCTTCATTTTGCCGCCCTGTGCCAGGGCAGGCGTTGATCATCAATCAGGCACCATTCCAGCACCCTCCGCCAGCATGGGCCTCGAAGTGACTATGAACACAGAGCTCGAGGAAGCCACCGCAAACATAGCTCCAGCTGGCCTCTACGGCTGAGCAGTTCTATTTTCAAGAGGTTACCAGAGTCTAGAGTCAGAATGCATTAATTTGAAGACTAAGTATTTGACTTTGGCAAGTCCGAGAAAACTTCTCTGAGCCTCAGTTCCCTCACCTGGAAAAAGAAAATATTCACAGTATCTATATTACCACTGCTGTGAGATCAAGTGAGATAATCCACGTAGTACACACAACACAGAGCCTGACAACTACCATTATTTAATCATTTTCATTTGTTTCTGCTCTATTAGTAAACACCTCCCCCCATTTTACAAAAAGCTGAATCTGAGGCCCACAGAGCATCTTAAACTGTGTCAAGTTAATAAGTCCAATATTCTTGATTTCCATTTCTGCTGTCTCTCTCCTATGTCCATTCTGTAGAAATCTTTTATTAAACTTATTTGTCTATTAGCAATGTATATTTTCCCACTTTATCTCTAACTACTTAGATAGTTTCAAAAAGATTTAAAATAGCTTTCAAATGGAAGGGTTGGTAAGGCATATTCTGGACTGGGAAGGGTTCCAACTGTTCTGCCCAATTTTCCTTGGCGCCAATGGCTATCATGGAAGGCCTGGTTGTAGTGAGAGGTCACAGAGAAAAGCACAGCCTGTTTCATTTTAACAACAGCCTCACTTTACTTGTTACTGACAATGCCCTCCTTTACATTAGCTCTGACCCCAGTGACTGCCTTAACAAAGGAAGTAACACGGTCTGATTGTTCTGGATTCCTCTGCAACAATTCCCTCTTGGGTAAGGAGCATTCCTGGCCTTATGCCAACATATTTATTTATTCCCTCAGTGTGTTAAAAAAAGAAAGAAATGATAAAGTCAATGGTCACAATTAACCCCTACATTGCTTCTAGCAATGCTATGTCTGATTATTCATAAATGCCAATGCACTTGTGGGAAAATACAGGACTAAATAGTCACTACGCACATTTATTCAGTCAAGTTGTCATGGAAAAATCTTGGGCATAGTATAAACCCAGAAGTTCTTTTAATATGTCCATTTCCACAAAATGAGCAGAAACCCTCTCTGAAAATGCAATCCTACCCCTCCCACGGCCCATGGGTCCCTATGAATTGCATATTTCTTCATCCCCCATACTGACAAAACCTGGGCTTCAGACGGTGGGAAATGCCAGGACTCACTGGGAGCTGTAGACTCGTGGACCAAGAATAAAAAGTCTCACCAGCAGAAAGTTCCAGAACCCGTGATTAATGCAGAGCCCCTCGTGAGAAACTGTCGTGTGCGACGTTTACAGACCTGTTCCACGCAGAAGCAGTGGTGGAAGCCACACAACATGGCCCGTGTTCAGCGCATCCATCACTGTGGCCAACCCGATGGAAACCAGCTGGAAAGCTGTCAGCCATTTTAAACACTCAGCTTGGATTACAGTTGTGCTACCAACTGTGACTATTTAGAAAAATCACTTAAACACTAAGAGGCATGAAAGAATAAATTCTGAACTTAACTTTTAAAGAACAGGGGAGAAGGCTGCAGAATGGAAGGCAGCATTTAACCCCTTACTTACATGATGCCCTGAAACTTCTATTGCCAGCCGAGATGGAGCAACTGCTATAGCCTCTCTCTCACCGAGGACAAGTAAACACTCTGGACAAAACGTAAAAGCAACTTCCTGAAGACCCTGAAAGGGACGTGCCAATAGCAGCCCACGCAACTCGCAACTGTAACTCCAAGAGAAATCTTACCTTTTTCTCCATAGAATTGGGGAAAGAGGCCTCAGAGATCAAAGAAGTGTACGGGAAATCCCCATCTCCTCCCTCTTTTTTTCTCTTCCAGATTTGCCCCAAGGTGGGTTCTAATTGCAGAGCTGTGCTGCAACAGCGGGGGCAGGGGGCAGGCAAACCACCAAGAGAAACACCATCTTTCTCACCAGGAGACTGCGAAGGGGCCCTCTAAACTGCAGAACGCGGAGGACAGCCTGGAGAGGAAAGAGCTGGAAGAAGAAAATCCCGTAGTTCTGCATATGGATCAGAAGCCCCACCAGGCCTTCCCTGAGCCAGGCATGTGTAGGTAGATGTAAGGCTTTGGAAACTGAGCTGGCGCTGGAACTCGCACTCACAGCAGGTGAAGAAACGGAACTTCAGGGTGAACCCAACCAGGTTGACCACCTGCTAAGCAAAACACCTCAATATTCTCCAGAAGATTTTAGCAGGACCCAGAGTCAGAGCTACATAAAACTTAAAGTGTTGAGGATACCAAAAAAAAAAACAAACAAACAGGAAAATGTGACCGATTTTCAAAGTAAAAGATAGTCAACAGATGCCAACACCGACACGATCGAGATTATCAGACGCAAACTTTAAAACAACTGTTATAACTACGCTTCATAAGATAAAGGTTAACACACTTAAAATGAGTAGTGTGAAAAATAGAAATTTTCAGCAGCTATACAAACTACAAAAATAAAATATCTGAAATTAAAAAGCATCGATTGTCTCAATGGCAAAATAAAAATAACCAAGGAAAGAGTCGGGAAACTTCAAGATAAATCAATAGAAATCATCCAATCCAAAGAAAAGAGAGGAAAAAAAATTAACAAAATATAAACAGAGCTTCAGGACCTGTGGAATAATATCAAAACGTGTTAAATGTGTGCCATTGGAGTCCAAGAAGGAGAAGAGAAAGAATCTAACGCCGAAAAAAAAAAAGATTTTTTTTTAAAATGGCAGAAACTTCTGAAATTTGGTAAAATATATAAAGTTACAGTTTCAAGAAGCACAGCAAACTTCAAACAGCATTAACTGAAAGAAAAACCACAAACAGCTACATCAAAACCAAACCACTAAAAACCAAAGATTTTTTTAAAAGTATTGAGAAGACCTAGAGAGAAATGCTGTGCTGTGTGGAGGAGAACAACGGATGCAATGACCCGTCTCTCTCCTCAGAAATCATGGCGACCAGCAGACAGTGGAACAAGTTCTTTAAAGTCATGACAGAAAAATAATATGACCACGTCAGCAAAAACGGGAAGTGTCCAAATCATGAACAAGACAAAGATGTCTGCATTTACTACTCTCTACAATAAGAAAAATAGAGAAACATTTAAACATCTAAGTTTAAAAGAAGAAGTGAAATTATTATTTTCACAGACATGATCATTTCCATAAAAAATCTTAGAGAATTGCCCAGCCAGTGTGGCTCAGTGGTTGAGTCCATCCATGCACCAACAGGTCGCCGGTCTGTTTCCCAGTCAGGGCACATGCCCAGGTTGCAGGCTCGATCCCCAGTGGGGGGCATGCAGGAGGCAGCTGATCGATGTTCTCTCTCGTCAATGTTTCTATATCTCTCTCCCTCTCCCTTCCTCTCTCTTTAAAATCAATAAAGAAAAGAAATTTTTTTTTAATCTTAGAGAATGTAAAAAAAAAAGCTACAAGAATTTGAGTTTAGCAAGTATACAGAGACAAGATCAATATATAAAACACAAAAATAAAGTGCATTTCTATGTACAATGTACAGTCATAAATTAAATTTTTGTAAAATGTTTACAACAAAATAGCAAAGATGAAATAGAAATAAATATAACAAAGAAATGTACAAAACCTTACATTGAAAACTAAAGTGTTGCTAAACAAAATTAAAGATTTAAATGGATTGAGAAGTAAACTGTGTTTTGGATCAAAGGTTCAATATTATGAAGATGTCAATTCTCCCCAAACTGATCTATAGATTCAACCCAATCCCAATCAAAATTCTAACAGACATATTTGTAGAAATGGGTAAGTTGTTTTTAAAATTAATATAGTAATGCAAAGGACCAAGAATAGACAAACAACTTCGAAAAAGAAGGAAAAAAATGGAGGACTTACACTATCTGATTTCAACACTTAATAAAAAATTATATTAATTGAGACACTGAGGTACTGGCACCAACATAGACAAATAGATCAATGGAAAAGAAGAGAATAAAGAGTCCCAAACAGATCTACACATGTATGGTCCATTGATATTCAACAAGTGCAAAGGCAAGTCAGTGGAGAAAGAATAATCTTTTCAAAACATAGTTCTGGAACAATTTGAGATATATATATATATATATGTAAAAAATAAAGAAAAACAACCTACTTTTTTGATCCATACCTCACACCACATATAAAATTAATCCAAAATGGTTATTGGACCCAACTGTGAAACTGAAAACTACAAAATGTCTAGGAGAAAACTTAGGAGAAAAATCTGTGTGGCCTTAAATTAGGCAACAATTTCTTAGCCATACCACAATTACTAAAAGAAAAAAAATGGTAATTAGACTTCTTAAAAATTAAGAATATCTGCTCTTCAAAAGATAGTTAAGACAATAGCTACACCAGAAAAAAATATTTGCAAATCACAAGGGTAGTAAAGCAGTCAAATACAGAATATCTAAAGAACTGGCAAAACTCAAAAACAAAGAATCAAACAGCCCAATACAAAATCGGCAAAATATCTATAAAAACACTTTACCAAAGAATCTACACAGGTGGCACATGGAAAGATACTCAATTTCATTAGTCATTAGGGAAAGAGAAATTAAAACCACAATTAGATACTACTACACACCAATTAAAATGGCTAAATTAAAAAGACTGACCATACAAAGGGTTCATGAGATTTCGAAAAACCAGAGTTCTCATATCCTGATGGTTGGAAAGTAAAATGGTAGAACCATTTTTTAAAACAGTCTGCAATTTCTTAAAAAGTCAAACATATCCCACCTGATGGCCTAGCCATCTTAGGCAGTTACCCAAGAGAAAAGGAAATATTTCTGCATACAAAGATGTGTACAGGAATGAACACAGTAACTTTATTTATAATATCCCCACATTGGAAACAACCCAAATGTGAATGAATGAATAACTTGCTAAGATTACTGGTATACTAGTCAGCAATAAGAAGGCATGACCTATTGATTTGTGTAATATGGACCAGTGAAAATAAACAAGTCAAAAAAGAATACGTATGTACCACATAATTCTATTTATATAAAATGCTAGAAATTACAAACTAATCTATAGCAACATAAAACAGATCAGGGGAGTGCGGTGGAGGGATAGTGGAGAGGAAGGAGGGATGGATTGCAAAGAAATTTGGGGGAGTAATCAGCATGTCCCTCATCTTCACTGTTTCCATGCATACCCATAGGTCAAAATCTGTCAAGTTTTACACACTAAATACATATAGTTTATTGTTAGTCAATCATACCTAAATGAAGCTGTTAAAATTTCAACTAATAATTCTTAAATAAAAAAATCTGGCTGTAACCAAAACAACACAGCAGCTATATTTTACTGGGCACTTACTATGTTCCAGGTGGCTGCACTAAATGCTTTTTATAGGTCCTATCACCTAATTCTTTGGGAAACCCCAAGGCACATACTATTGAAGGGAGCCTGAGACACAGACAGACTATATTTGTCTAGGGTCACATAATTAGAAAGGAGTACAGCTGGGGCTTGACCCAGAGTCAATCCTCTTAATGATAATACTGTGAGGAAACTGAGACCCAGAGAAGGCCACACAGAACTGGGGATCCATTCTAGATCTGTCTGACTTCGGAGCCGAAGCTATTCATTGCTCCATTATACACGTGCCCTTGTTGGAAACATCCTGACAGAGACATAATAGTCACTTCGACTCACCAAACTTGTGCTAACTAAATGTGTGCTTGCCTGGCCTCCGCAGTCAGCACAGATGGGACCCACACTCATCCTCCCTCGGTGTTCCTCTAACCAACAACTCTTGCATGAATGAAAGCTTACTAGCAAAATTTCCTCATGTCAGAAAATGAAAGAAATTGAAGCTCAGAAGAAGGTGAAGAAACTTGCTGAAAACCACACAACAAAAAAGTAGTGGGAAAACTGGACATCAAACTCAGGTTGGCTAACTCCAGAGTAGACGACTTGACTCTCTGAAGGAGATACTGAAAATCCACCTGCCAGAAAATGACACCCTCTAAGACAACCACGAGGGACTCAGAGGTGTTGAAGGGCTGCAGATGAGCTGCGACAAGCTTACAAAGGAATGTGGCTGTCCTGTTCCAGGGATACACGACGAATGCTCCGCTCTCCCTGTCTCTGAAGACAATGCATTCCAAGCTCCCAGTCCTCTTGAAGAGGGGAGGGCCTCCCCTATTCAGCTGTCCAGCACCCCTGTTATCTCAAGGTTAACTAATTATTTTCCTTTATAATTCACTGGAGACTGATAACTATTATTTCCCTGTCTAACACATGCTGACAAGTGCTCTGGTTAAATATAGGTTGCTAAGTTTTGGAATTGTCTTTTCTTTTCTTTTTTTTTTTTTTATCTCAACTTTACCAAGGGCGTTTGGACTCAGGATTCTAGAAGTATTCCAATTACCTTAGAGAAATTAACACGTGAACTGAGTAATACAAAGAAAATTTACTATTTCTCAGATTAAGATCTAGGGAAGGCCAAGTAGGAGAAGCACAGGGTTTGCTGTCCTTTTTCCTGGTCAACAAATAACTTCCGGAGATCAGAAGTGAGTTGAGGAGCTTAAAGAGATGAGTTCTATGCAAAAAGAAGAACAGGTAAGAAATACAGGAGTGAGAGAGAGAAGGAGAGATCAGAGTCCATGGATAAAAATATATGACACAGCTATAAAACCTCCAAACCCACATAGGACTGAGAGTTGTTTTGCACTGTCCATGACCCCCTTCTGCAGTTATGGAATTTTCGCTGGCCTGAAGCCCTCAGCTAAAGACTGCATTGTCCAGCCTCACTATCACTGGATGTGGCCATGGGACCAAGTTTTGGCCAAGGGATGAGTGTGGTGGTGATGTACACAGCATCCAGACCTTGCCCCTGTCACTTCTTCCTCCTCTGGTGGTTAGAGCACAGACTGGATAGAGAATGGCAGAGCAATACAATAGAAGGGGCCTGGGTCTCTTTCACTGTTAATCCATCCATGCATCCCTAGGTGACCTACACAGATGGATGCCAGGAAGAAGTAAACGTCTCTTACATAAGTCACTGGATTTGGGGACCCTTTTGTTATAGCGGCCTAATCTGATTCCGAATACATCAGATCATGCAAGACTGATAATTAGGATAACGATATTAAATTATTTTGATGGAAAGGAGGATTTCATTTCATTGCAACAAACTCTTCTGGATCCCCATCCTCCAACCTATCAGATGGTATAAGTTCAAGAAGTGATCAAGAGTATGACTTACAGTCATAGACTTAGAATCTAGAAAGTATAGTCAAGTTGTAAAGCCAGCTCAATTTTCCCTTGCTGCTTCTTTCTGAAAGCTTGGAATATTACACTTTCTATGTGGATTGTTTGGGGAGGACTCTGTGATGCTGAAAAGCACAATTCTTTCATTCCCTTAATCTCACTGCAAAAACGTGTGGCCCCAATGCTTCATGTCAGACCTATTGGCTCCTTCCTTTGCAAAGACTCAAGTTGTTACCTTAAAGTCACACTGGATCATATTAGTTCTCTCCTCCCAATTTCCTTTTTCTTAAAACTTGAAGCCTCCTCAGATCACAATGAGGTATTGTAAAAATACAGGGTAACAAATGTTTTCCTCTGGGCTTGGTAAATTGGAAAGGGGCAAGGATTGTGCATTTACACCCAATTTACTTCAGACCATATTACCTATAGAATAACTTGTGAGTTCTCAGATAAAAGCAAATAATGGAAACCCTGCCAAAGTAAATGAACATTTTTCAATTCCTTTCAAATATTAAATACTGATATATTCCTCCAGAAATATAAAAATGCAGAGCAGTACAGTCCACTCTCACGCAAAATGCAGTACACACTCTCTACCACCACTATGGAAAGGCTGAACATATGCATTTTGTACATGCCTCCCACCAGAATTTCTCCTCCTGAGGATATAAGTCGCAGAAACGTGTGCAAATGCCACTAAAACACAATCAGTAGAATGTCACAGCAGCACTCTTCATGGTAGCCCCCAAACGATAACAGCCCAAACAGCCATGAAAAATAGGATGAATAAAAACAAAAAAAACATTGTATACCACCGAGCAAGGGCATCTTCAACTGGAAGGAGAATGAGTTGACCACAAGTTCACACAGCTACTTGTGAATCTCACAAATAAAATGTTACACAAAAGAATCCAGGAGGAAAAGAAAGCATACCTTATGATTCCAAAAACATGCATTTCATAACCAAGCAAAATTAACCTACAGTGTTAGAAATCAGAAGAGTTACTAACACTATTAGTAACTATATGATGACTGGGAGGGGAAGGGAAGACTTCTGGAGTGCACAGCCGTTCTGCTTTTCAGCTGGGTGCTGGTGACACGCACGTGTACACTTGGTGAAAATTTACCAAGCTGACACCATACGATCCGTGCACTTTCATGCATGCATGCTGTATATCAATTTTAAAAAGATTTTTAAAGGAATACATGAATCCAACATATCAGATTTGTTATAATACCAAATGCAAAGAAAAGTGGTAAGGTTGTTGCTATTCTCCATCTCAAACAGTGACACCAAAAATACTGTGAACATATCTATAAAAATGGTTGTTCCATCAAAGAACAAAAAACCCACCATAGAGAATAGACAAAAATGGAAGAATAGAAAGGACCACCTTGTAGGAAAATCTGCTAACAACGCTTGGTTTTAATACTAAAAATATATAACTTCAGCACCGACTGTCTTGCTTCCTAGGAGCAGCGATTGTCACTCTTACACCTCACCATTTGAATTATTAGAATCTGTCTTTTGCAATGGAAATCAAAAGATCCCATCATAGTTTTTTAAATCTAGATTATTCATGGAAAGCTAGAGTCTATTGGGCTTATAATGTCCAGAACACTGGACTCAAGAAGTTTGTTGTGTATAAAGGAGTGAAGGTAACTCAGTTTCCAGGTGTCCAGCTTACCTTTTCAATACAGCAGCCACCTGCACGAAAAGTTGTGCAAATAGAGCAAGCAGCCGATGAAGTTCAGGCTGCCTCTTAGGTGTCAAACACTGATAGATTTGGCATAGAAATGTCAGCTAACACCAACCACCATTGTGAATATTAAGGACTGAAGGAATGTTTCAGAGGAAGGGTAACCTCTGAATTGGAAATGGTTTTTGCATAGCTTTAAGTTCTATCCATCCATCCATCCATCCATCCATCCATCTACCTACCTACCCACCTACCTACCTACCTACCTACCTACCTGTTTCAGCATTGACTTTGATTTGGGGTTACGTCTGTATGGTGTGTTTTGTTAGGAGAAGGGATTTCAGAGAGATGGAAGGCTTCCTTTTCCAAGACAGTCAGAGCTCAGAACGACATCTCTGTCTGCTCTGCCACTAGGAAACTCAGCAGAAAGCGTGTGCAGTTTGTGGGGTGAATGGCACAGCAATGAAGCAAATGCCAGACCCCCCGATTTGGACATCTATCTGCTCTTTGTGGAGGTCTTTTTAGGCATGAGCTAAAAACCAGAAACCATGAAGAAACGATTGGCAGATGTGAAAACATGAGTGTTTAAAAGGCGCACACACACACACACACACACACACACACACAGAATTAGAGGGAGTACACTGTAAAAAGACACACAACACATTCCAAAGAAATAACAAAATTTTCCTGGGTTTTGTGCACAACCCACAGACTTGAGGCTCACCAGAGTTCTATTTAGTTTGGTTCACGCTGTCATTATGCGAGGCATGCTAATAATCGGACTCCAGAGCTTGGGTGTTTGATACTTGTTGCTTATCTCTCTTGTCTATAGGTTTAAACATAGCTTTTATGACAGCATTTTTTTTTTTTTGCTTTTACTGCCCACCTAACTTTTTAAAATCCTAGGTAAGCCATCTGCTCTCACGGAAGTGGACCACAATAGAACTGCATTTTTGAAAATGACCCCATTGGCTCACACAGGGGTCACACACGTGTTGGCCATGGGAGTCTGTTCTGGTAGAGAGGACGTAACACCCAGGGTCTCAGGGCCCTGGCAGGGAGCACAGTATTTCAGTGATAACCAGCTCTAGCCTACTCCTTCATTACAAAAGCAATGTTAATCTTCACTTAAAAATAAGTGACTACGCCGTAAGAAAAAGCCAATTGCTAAGAATTTTCTATTTCACTTGTGCCAAAGACATGGGTTTCTTGGTAATTCAAGTTCTTCATTTTACAGATGAGGGAAATATGGCCCAGGGAGATACTCAGAACTGTTAAATATCACGCCACTACCGAGCAGGGACGGGAACTAGGTCTCCTAGCTAGAGCTCTACACCTCACGACCTCCGTGCACCACCCAAGGCCATGACCCAAAATGATCTGCACAGAAACGTGAAAGTGCTAAACGAACCGGCAGCAGAATGAATGAAGAGAAAGGCACATGGATGCTTTTTTTTTAATCCTCACCCGAGGATATTTTTCTATTTATCTTCAGATAGAGTGGGAGGGAGAGAGAAAGAGAGAGAGAGAGAGAAACATCGATGTGAGAGAGACACATCGATTGGCTGCCTCCCACACAACCCCAACCAGGGCCGGGGACCACACCGCCACCGAGGTACGTGCCCTTGACTGGAATCGAACCTGCAACTCTTGGGTCCACAGGCTGATGCTCTAATCACTGAGCCAAACTGGCCAGGGCTGGATGCTTTAGAATCCTCCCCTTTCCGGACTGAAGTTGCTCCATCAAGACAGGAACTCAGTCTGCATTTGCTTGTATTGAAGCCCCAATGTTGAATCCTTCACTAACTTACTAATAAATTGATGACAGCGTAGAGATTTATTTCAAAACTACTCAATAAAATATGTCCTGTATTTTTCTGCAGACTTTCCTCCCCAGTAAGTGACTGGCAAATTCATTAACTTTGACAAGATTTCTCAAACGTGGCACTTTTGACATTTGGGGCAGATGATTCTTTGCGGGCGGGCTTCCCTGGCACTGCGGGATGTTCAGAACATGCCTGCCTGTGCACTGTCCATGCCAGCACCATACCCCACCCCCACTCAGTTGTGAGAAGCAAAGGTAACGTCTCCAGTGATGGTCAAGTGTTCCCTGGGGTGCCCAGTAGGCCCTGATTGAGGACAGCTGATCTGCAGGGACAGCACACCCTCGTGCACTCACAGGACACAAAAGCTTGATGACTCAACCACCTGCACATTTTAAAATACACATAGAAAGTACTCAGGCAATACAGGCTCGCTTGATATACTCTAATCTGCTAACATCAAACTGCATCACCCTTGAAGACACTGTGAGGAGTCAAATAAGCCATCACAAAAGGACAAATACTGTATGGTTCCCCTTCTGTGAGGTACCTGGAGTATTCGAACTCATAGAGAGCAGAACGGTGTTTGCTGGGAGCTGGGGAAGAGGGAAATGGGGAATGGTGTTTGACGGTCATAGTTTCAGCTTGGGAAGAGGAAAGGTTTCGGAAGAGGATGGTGGTGATGGGTACTCAACAATGTGAACGTAGTTAATGCCACGGAATGTACACTAAAATGCTTGCAGCGATACATTTCATGTTACGGATATATCTGACTACAGCTTTAGAAAATGTTTATTTATTTTTTGTCATCACAAGCGAGGCCTATTTCCACAAAGCAAAAGCACCTACATGGGATTTAAAATTCCCATACAAAGAACCTGGGGGTTTTTGTTGCTGTTTTATTTATTTATTTTTTTGGTATTGTTTTGAAAATAAACCGCATAGCTAAGGAATCCAAAGACTAGGAAAATCTCCCTCTTAATTCCTGGCCAAGCTTTCGTGGCCAGAAGCAGCAGCAGCAGCAAGCAGGGGCCCGGTGTCTCTGCAGAGCACACACACGCACACACACCAGGGCGCAGGCCCTCGGGGAGGCCCCCTGATTTAAGAGTCTTCCCTGTGTGAAACATAGCAAGTCCAGATCCCCTAAGGACCTGGCCTGTGGGCCACGTCAGCCCAGAGCCCTTCCAATTGCCAGGATGCTCTTGACAAAAGACGGTCTGGCACTGAGCGGCAAGGCCATTATTTTCATTTAAACCATACATGTCATGTCCTGTTTGTGAGAAACACGTTAAACAACTCAGAAACACATTCACAATGGGCTCCGAAGTGGGATTCACATTCCTAGGGCTGGCGGGCCGTAAACTGCAGGGGGAGGCTGGTGGGCTGGCGGCGGGCTCATCTGCCTTGGTTTCACAGAGGGCCCCTCTCCGCAGCTCAGCTGACAATGGGGCCTTCTCTTCGTCGTTTGATGTGGGTCTCACTGTTTTCTCCAAGTGCCCAAAGCATGAGCCACATCATCCATGAGAGCCCAGGACCTTGAATTCCTTTAAGAGTCTCTCTTAATAATTTTTATTTCCATTAAAAAAAAAAAGAGTAAGAATTCAGCCAAGGAAATACCCAAGAGGAAGATGACTGCCCCATTTCCACCTCGATTGCAATAGCAGGTGATCCGTCTCCCGTGACTGAAAGGCATCGTGGAAAATGAAAGGCATCTTGGAGACGCAGACGACCCCCAATAAAACCAGAATCTATTGTCCTGAGCTGCCTTATCACAAAACCATCTTTGATGGAAATGCACTCACTTATAACACATAAGCTGAGAAAGTTATTCACTGATGAAAGAAATAACTACTACACGTGGAGAAAATAATTCAATTAAGTGTAACGGCAACTTGCTCTGTTGCTCACTTATTCAGCAAACAGATAGTATTTATATGCAAACCTTCAAGAAAAGTACATTCTGAAATATTAAAACTAGAACCCAAATCTAGGCCTTTGGCCAAGTCAAATAATAAACAGTGTGATAACTATGTCTGCTTTCGTGCTGTGACATTTCTTCAGGGGGAAAAGATCTATCATTTAAACTGTACATATCACATCCTGTGGAAGTTTTTGAAAAAATGGAACTATTTCCTCCAAATGCTAAAGGCAGATTAACCATAAAGAAAATCTGAATCAAACATAGTCAAAGTCCTGTAGAATCCATGAAGAATATTTTTAAAGGAACTATATAGTTAATTCGAACCCAAATGGAGCCAGCAGAATTCCTAAAAGCCAGAATAACACCTAACCAGGTTTCTTTGGGGATGTGAAGGCAAATGATAGAACACTTTATTTCCCTTCCCCTGGGACTGACACTTTCCTTGTTAAAGTATACAAAAGTTCTGCAGTAATGTTAATTTTACTTTGGCTTTGTGTAAAAAGAGATCTCTGGCCCCTTAAATGAAATTGGTGAATAATAACACACTTGGCCGCGACCCCCCAGACTGCAACGTCCTGTTCTCTGGCATGTCTGTCAAAGAAGAGATGGACATCCCGCCTCTGGGAAGGAGGAAGATCATGCTCTTCTTGGCACAACTAGAAAAGAACTTTATCTTTGCTTCTGTTACAAACCCAAGAGGAAGTCTGTCAAGACAGAACTGATTCTCCTGATACCAGTTATCAGCATCAAAACTAAACCTGGGCCTGGGGTTGGTCAAGACATACCAGTTTTGTGTCTTTGCACGTCAGCCTGGCATGCAGCAGGCTGGTTGGGTCTACCGATGCCCCTGTGACAGGGAGTAACAGCTCTCGTTTTGAGGGATCCTCTCTGTCACATTCCACCCAAAGGATGTCTTAAAAGAAAGAAAGACCAAAGGACATATTCTGGGGCTCGGGAAAAGTTCTGTGGCTCATCCAATACAGAACACCATTCATTCTTCATCCGCTAATTCATTCTGTTGGCACTGTTCTCAGCAAAGAATAAGATCAAGATCCCAGAGATCACGATTTAAAGTAAGGACAATGGACAATGAACAAATAAACTAAACACACACACACACACAGTGGTGGTGAGTGCTACGTAGAAAAACTATACCCTAGAGAAATGTAAATCTATATCCACATAAAAACTTGTACACAAATATTCATAGCAGCACTATTCACAACAGCCAAAGAATGGAAACAGCCCAAATGTCCTTCAACCGATGAATGGATAAACAAAATGTGGTATATCAACTCAACAGAATATTATTTGGCAATTAAAAAATTCAAGTAGGGATACATGTTATGAAATGCACGAACCTTAAAAACACTATGCTGCATGAAAGAAGCCAAACACAAAAGTCACATACCGATTTCACTTATGAGATACCCAGAATCGACAAACCCACAGAGACAGAAAGGAGGTGAGCGGTTGCCTGGGGCTGTGGAAAAGAGGTGATAGAGAATGACTGCTTCTTATGTATAAGGCTCTGGCCAGGTGGCTCAGTTGGTTGGAGCATCGTTCTGTACACTAAAGATCGCAGGTTCCATTCTCGGTCAGGGCACATACCTAGGGTCCCCTTCCATCCCCAGTCAGGGCACACACAGGAGGCAATCAACAGATGCTTCTCTCTCACATCTATGTTTTTCTGTCTCTCTTTTCTCCCTCTCTCTCAAAAAAATCAATAAAAAACATATCCTCGGTTGAGAATTAAAAAAAAAAGTATGGCCCAGGCCGGTGCAGCTCAGTGGTTACAGCATCGTCCCATAGACCAGAGTCATGGGTTTGATTCCTGGTCAAGGGTATGTACCTGGGTTGCAGGTTCAATTCCTGGCCCTAGTTGGGGAACATGCAGGAAGCAACCAATCAATGTGTCTCTCACATTGATGTCTCTCTATCTCCCTCCCTCCCTCCCTTCCACTCTCTCAAAAAAAAAAAAAAAAAAAAAATCAATACAAAATAATATCTTTGGGTGAGGATTAAAAATAAAAAAAGTATGGGTTTTGGGGGGTGGTAATAATGTTCTGAAATTAGACAGTGGTGATGGTTGCACAACATTATGAATATACTAAAAATCACTGAATTGCACCTTTAATTGGTTAAAATGATGAATTTTGCATTATGTGAATTTTATTTAAGTTTTAAAAATATTTTGAGTTAATTTTATTTGTTTTAAAATATTTCTTTAATCATAATAAATTAGCCCTGGTCAGTTTGGCTCAGCAGTTAGCATGTCAGCCCTCAGCGCACCAAAGGGTCACAGGTTCAATTTCTGGTCGAGGGCATGTACCTGGGTTGCGGGTTCAATCCCCAGCTCTGGTCTGGGTCGTGCGGGAGGCAACCAATCAATGTTTCTCTCTCACATCGATGTTTCTCTCTCTCCCTTCCACTCTGTCTAAGAGAAAAAGAAAAATCCTCAGGTGAGGATTAACAAAAATAAATAAAAAAATTTAAAAATAATAATAAGTTAGGGCAAGAGGACAGACAGTAGCAGGGAGGCTCTGTCTTAACTAATGTGATCAGCAGGCACTGGTGGGAACCTGATCGTGAGGAGGTACACACAACCAAACAGCTATCTGGCGCTTTGTTCTCTACCATCCCTTTCTCTCTCCCTCTCTCCCCCTCTCCCCCCTCCCCCCCCATCATCATCTTTTTATTATGGCAAAATATGTATACCACAAAAGTTGTCATTTGAACCATTTTTATTTACAATATTGTGTAACTATCACCACCATCCATTCTGAAACATTTTCATTGCCTTAAATAGAAAACTTCTATCCCTCTTTTAATGCTATAATTACGTCATTAATACAGAAAACAAAACAAGAGAAAAATGACAATGTATAGGAGAAAAGGTGAGTGGGGAGTGTACGTATATCACTGTTTTGTTCTCTCCTGCTCAATAAAAGGTTGGTGGTGACAACGGCAATACTTGTGTGATATAGGCTACTCAGCCTCCGTGTTGAGAGACAGGAGTAGGGAGGGGAAGGTGGGGAGAAAGAGGTGTCTGGCAAGATTAGCCTTTTAGTGAGAAAAGTCCTTCCCTTATCATGAAACATTTGCTTTCAAATAGTTTCTGCCCCTTGGGGGACTATGAAAAGGCTAGGCACCTCCCCATATCCATGTACTCTACAGAATGAACCGCTATCCAACCAAATCCAGGTCTAAACATCCCAACTTCTGCTCTCTGAATAGTACAAAACTTCAAAACCTATAACAGAAGTATTTTTCCATCTCTTGGCATCAAACCTTAATAATTCACAGAAACAGCGGTGCTTTATTTCACCCGAACTTGTAATATATGTACATACGTATGCACACACATACACACACGATAACTAAACCTCTGTTTTAAAAAGGAAACGCACACCACTTAAAGACAAAGAAATGCAGAGATGGCTAAAGTTTTATTGGTTTGAAATAATAAGAGTTGGTTCCTATTAAACACAGCATTCTCAGCTTTATTTTCTCATAATGTCAGTCTTATTCTGGCTACAACCTGGTTTATATATTACATGTCTTTGGTACTTGTAAGAAGGACATTAAATTTACAGTGCTGGCAAGAGAAATAGATTTATACACTCTAAAATATAAGCCTTTATTCAACATACTTAAACATACTTAAAACACTACTGATAGTAAGCTACCACAAGGCAAATGTGTGATCTAAACAACTCTGAGCAAAAATATTGAAAGGAGGTTCTGATGCGTATCGTAAAGCACACTGATGCTCACATTGAAACTGAAGATAGGTGCCAGGGCCCTGCTGAACAGCGTCCCAGCCCAGCAGTAGGTGTGTCCAATCTAAAAGTATTCTGATCTCAAAGTGAGAAGGAACTTTTTGATTCAAAACACAAGTCTCCATGCTATACAGCAAGCAAAAAAAAAAAAAAAAAAAAAAAAAGGACTCTGCAATTCAACTAAGCTGAAAATACGGAAAATGCAATTCCCGCATGTTCTCCTCTAAGCTATAGCTGACAGGGCAGGTAGAATTTAGGCCACCACTCTGTGCTTCAGAGCCTGGGGGCTGGATCCTGTGTTCCCGGAATGCAGGACCTACATTCTCAATCTACCCACTTGCTGGGGTCCAGACAGCCAGCTTCCCAGGGCCCGATTCCCTCTGCCCAGCCCAGCTCTCCTCCTGGCCGCAGCACCGCATCTCTGTTCTCAAAGAACTGACCCGCTCCTCCTGCAGCTCCATGGACCCTCAGTGCCTTGCCACGCTGCACCCAGCAACTCCATTAGTTGGACCTGGCCGTGCACTTGTCTCAGCAAGCCCTCAAACACTGACCACTCTCCAACGACCTGGGGCTCCTCACACACCCTCTTTCCTTGGGGGTATACCTTCCTGGGCTGCTGAAGGGAGTTTGTGGGACTTCTCAGCTGTGGGCTCACTGTGCTTAGCTCCTTCGAATCACTTAGCCCATGAAGTCGTTCCTTTTAAACTTTTCTTCCTCTTCTTGTTCTTCCTTCCCACTCCGGGCTCTCCCACCCTCGGAGAACTCTGACTCTTTGAGGACCCCTTGGTTCCTGCAGGGCTGCACGCAGCGGTGCGGCACCGTCTGGAAGTGCAGGGGCTGCTGAAGCTGTCTTCACTGCTGTCCCTGCCACCAGGGCAGGGGTGTAGAATGACCTTAAGTCTCCAGGCTCCCTACCACGCCAGCCCAGCCAGGCTGCGCCTAATGAGTAACAAATGGGCCTTCCCGATGCGTTTGCTCAGGACAAGCTGCCATTACAAGCCGTTTTGTTTTCTTAGCGTCGTGGTAATGTATCATCCTGCGTGGCTGGATGTCATCTCGGAGAAGGTCACCAAAGGTATGTGCGCCCTTCCCCTAGGCTCCCCTCCCCCGCCCACACCCCCATCACCACCCCTCTTCTAGAGGAAGGTGTAGCAGACAGGGATAAAGTACTCAACACCATTGTTTGGACCTAGGGAAGCAGCAAAATCGAGGACACCACTCCTGCTTATCAGCTCTAGATGCTCCTGTTTTGTCAGAGAAGTTCTGCAGAAGATGCTACGTCCCTGGCACGGTGAGCAGACAAGACAAGTCGCGGGAGCTGCCGGGGATGGCACAGTGCTTTCAGCGCTGACTTAGGGAGGGGGCTGAGCGGATGCCCTTTATCACAGAACTGAAAAATCAGATCTTGACTCTTGGAGCAGAAAAGGTTTTTTTCTAAGCCTCTTACTATTCATCTTCATTTCACAGATATTTAAAGCATGTATTATGTTGCTATGGACAATTAGCCTTTTATCCAATTTTACTTGAGAATTTAATTCTCCCACCCGAAGGTTTTAATTATACCCTCAGCCCCAGACTTAGGCCTCGGTTCCTGCAGCTGGAAATCTGCCCCAGTGATGTTATAACCTTGTTAATGTAACAAAAGAGGAGTTTACTTAAAACTGGACTGACTATGGACTTAAGCCAAATTTACTTGAAAGAGGAAAGAGTCTGTCAAAAATCCTATAGTAAACACGGCAAAGCAGTTCTCTCGCAGCCTTCCCTTAATTCATAGCGACAAGCAATTTACATGTAAGTGGATTCATATGCTCTACCGAGAGGCCGCCTCTGCAAACTGGGGTGGGTGCGCTCCCCACCCCCACTGCAACCCACCCCCCTCTCTTCTTTTCTTTCCTCCCTTTCAGGTTTTTTTCTCTGTCTTGGTATGTGGAGTAGGCGGCTCTCCTCAGTGAAACAGCACACATCCACAATGTTTTAATCACCCCAAAGCATAATTAGGGCCCTCTAAACATTTACCAAGCCAGTCGCTCTGCATAAAGGCGGCTGAGATTTCCGAAAGCCCTCTCGGGCTGACTGCTGTCCCGTCAGGGCCCACACTTCCCATCCCGCCGAAGCTTCTCAGAAAGAGCAGAGCTGAGCTTCAGTGGGAGCTGGGAGCGAACACCAGGGCCCAGGTTTCTCCTCTGTTGCCAAAATCCTGCAGGGCTGCTTACCTTCGACTGTTAATTAGATTACCTTTTTTTAGTCCACACACTAACAAAAAACATACATTAGACTAAACAAGATATGACAACAAGGAAGGGCTGAAGAGCGGGCCTTCTGAGAAAACATTAAAGAAAAACATCACTCTTAATATCACCGTAGAAAGGCGAAAAAGAAACTGCAGGTAATTTCAGCCTGCGAAAGGGGAAATCCCTAACATTTTAGAAGCAAAATTCAAAAAATGAATTCCCCCCAAGTAGAAAGCCAGGCCGGGGTTTGCTTCAGTTACATTATTTTCAATTATGCTCTTTGACAAAATCCATCCATAGCAAACAACTGGCCAGAACTCAAGTTTCTTTCATGCACGTTGAAAATTTAATTAGTTCTAACTAGATCAAAAGTTGTTTTTCCCCCTTTTGGCATGTATCTGTATCATTTCTGTGCTTTTTGGAAGCTGCTAGACATCAAAGGCAGATCCATCATTCTTGGGGAACCTCCATTCCTTGGAGGCAATTCCCATCTACCCCTCCTTCCATGCTACCGGGCCTGGACCGCGTGGCGGCCAGGGGCCACTGGCGGGGTGGATTGCACTCCAAGCCTTGCACATTGCTCCTTCTCACCCCTCCTGAAGGGCACCCAGCACCAGCCGCCTGCCTGTCCCTGAGCTTGCCCCTACGCAACCCCAAACAAACCTCCATGTGGAATCGTGGCAAGTCCCCCAAAACAGAGAACCTGTGAAATACAGGGTGGTGGAAAAGGAGGGTTATAGTTGTTCGCATGGAAAATAATACAATAATAAATAAATAATAACACAAGAATAAACTCTGTCTCATTTACTCATAGTTGTAAACCTACTTTTGTCCCACCCTGTATATTCTAAGTTCTAAGATTCCAGAACTTAGCATCATTTAGGACTTAAATAGTTCATGATATGGAGACCTATTTCAATTACTCCAAAGTTATCCTACCTTTTTTGGCCTTTTTAAAAAACATATATGCTTCCGCTGATTTTAGAGAGAGAGAGGAAGGGAAAGGGAGAGAGAAACATTGACTGCCTCCTGCACGCCCCCTACTGGGGATCAAGCCTGCAACCCAGGCATGTGCCCTCCCCCAGGAATCAAGCCAGTGACCTCTCTGTGCATGGGACAACGCTCAACCAACCAAGCCACGTGGGCCCGGGCTTGGCCTTTTTTAAATTCACTCTAAGGTCTTTGGTTCTAGGCTTTGAACTGGGTTAACAAACTACTAGGCAAATCAACTATCCCCCAAGAACCTTCTGCTCCCAGGAGAGCGTAGAGGTTATAAAGACACAGGCAGAAAGCACGGGTTAGCACCCCAGCCCTCCACCACATAACTGTGTACCTCAGGCAAGTTTACTTAGCTTCTCTCAGGCTGTCTCCATCTCTGCAACCAGGGAAGAATAGCTCCTTCACCAGGAGTGAGACGTCAGGCAGCAAGCCGCACCTGTATTCTACAGGCTGCCCGTGCCTGCGGGACCCTCTCAGGACGTGCTGGATGCTCTGCTCCAGTCAAAGGAACCATCGCCACTTCTGGAGGACACCTCTGCAGCGCTGTCTGCTCTGGCCTTTTAACTACAAAGGTAGAACTGTTTTAAGATCCATTTTTTACGATACACTACGTGCGAAGTATTGAACTAGGAGCTATTTACATAGACTGTATTTTCCTTCATCAGAGCGGCCAGCTCTAGGGGCTCCACATTCTAGCTGCTGCTTCGCCTGCTCAGAGTCCCTGGCATGCCTGTGGGAGAAGTCACGGGACCCACACTGGGCAAATGATGTAGGCAAAAGTCCTTGGAAGAAGCTGTCCCTTCCCAAGTAAAAAACTACTAGGCAAATCAACTATCCACCACGAGCTTTCTCCATATAGTAGTCCTGGCCCTGGCTGGGTAACTCAGTCGGTTAGAGCATCTTCCTGATACGCCAAGGTTGTGGGTTTGATCCCAGGCCAGGGCACACACAGAAATCAACCAATGAATGCATAAATGAGTGGAACAACAAATTGGTCTCAGTCTCTCTCTCTGTCTCTGTCTCTCTCTCTCTCTCAAATCAATTTATTAAACAAGATGTCCCTTCCCTCAGGTAGAGTCGTCAGGCGCTTACCCTTCTTTCTGCAGAACTCAGATGTGATGGCCGACAACGGCAGCAGCAATTTTGCAAAAGGAAGACGAAAGCTGGCCGTGAGAAAGGAGAAAGTAGGGTGGCAACAGTAAAATACCCTGCACACTGGGGCTGTCCGCCTCCAGACCGACTGTTCCGTGAGAAAACATATTATTCACTTCGGGGGGTTTCGTCGGGGCAGGCAAGTACCCCCCTCGCTGATACCTGCCCTGATTTCTCGTTGGCCTGGAGGAGATGGCTATGGGGAAGAGAGCGTTTCTGGACACCCTGCAGGTCTGCCCGGGCCTGTTTAAGGAAGGATTAGATGGCAACCTGAGACGCAGAATGTCTGCGCCCAACCCGTCCCCCTTCCCCTCTGGCAGCCTCGCCGCATGCCGCAGGATCACACAGCACAATTACTAAATCGTGGTTTTATCACCGTCTGTGATATTTTGGCTTCCCCTGGGTTCCCAAATATTATGTTTAAAAATCTCCATACTTGCCCTTGGTTGAGTTCCAGAAAGGAAAGACATTACTGGTGCGCGTGCGGCTTCCTGAGCAGCACTGACAGGGGTACATCTTGAAGTGAGCACATTAATGGGTGTCCTTTAAACCCTCCGCTTCCCATTTTCCCATTAGAGCCTCCTTAATTTAGCACCCCAGGATTCTACTTAAATTACCTTCTTAGTTGGGATTAGGGGAGCGAAAGGAGACCACAGGGCCCTGACCCTGACAGTTCAAATTGTCAGAGCCGGGGGACTGACGCTTTTCTCCCCACTGATCCCGCGCTGCGTGGCATGGTCTCAATTTCGAAGAAATCCAATGCTTATGCACTTAACCAATCCCCAAGTGCCTCAGATAAACTCAGTGCTGCATAAGTGAGGCATTTATGTATCTTGAATATCTCTACTTGCTTGATGCCAGGGCCTCAATATTTCGATAAAGTGATGACAAGAAGAACACAGGGAACAAAAAGTAAAAGCGAAGAAAATACTATAAGTACATGGAAAAACTATGAGCCGCTAGAATTTATTTTGTATATTACAGAGCGAATATATGTCCGTAATGCAATTTTCAAAATGTAGATTTTGGAAGCCAGATTGGTTTTCCTTCCTTTTTCGAGGAAACTGAAGCAGATTTGGGTTCAGAATATTCAAGGCAATTTCTAAAAGCCACTTTGAATTGTCTTCCTTCTGAATCTGCCAAAAAGTACACTGAAAAGGACTTTAAAATCCTGCCTATAGCAATACTGTCAAATAGGAATATATTACAAGCTAAATTTTCTGGTCGCCACATTAAAAATTATAAAAAGAAACAGGCAAAATTAATATTTTTATTTAACCCAATATATCCAAAATATTATTTTAACATATAATTAATATAAAACTTTCTTTTGTTGTGAATCCTCACCCAAGGATATTATGTCCTTTGATTTTTAGAGAGAGTGGAAGGGAAGGAGGGGGAGAGAGAGAAACATTGTTCAGAGAGACACATCGATTGGTTACCTCTTGCACGCAAACCAACAGGGACTGGGAATCGAACCTGCCACCCAAGTATGTGCCTTTGACTGGGAATCAAATCATTGACCCTTCAGTGAGAGGGCCAATGCTCTAACCACTGAGCAACACCCTCCAGGGCAGCGGTTCTCAACCTGTGGGTCGCAACCTATTTGGGGGTCGAACGACCCTTTCACAGGGGTCGCCTAAGACATAACAGTAGCAAAATTACAGTTATGAAGTAGCAACGAAAATAATTTTATGGTTGGGAGTCACCACAACATGAGGAACTGTATTAAAGGGTTGCGGCATTAGGAAGGTTGAGAACCACTGCTCCAGGGCAACACAAAACTTATTTTTATACTAAGTTTTTATATATTTATTCTCATACCAAGATAATTTATATTCTTTTTTTCATGTTAAGGTTTTGAAATTAGGCATGCATTTTATACTCACAGCTCACCTCAATTTGGACTAGCCCCATTTCAAATGCTCAATAGCCACATAAGGTGCATGGCTACTGTACTGCATAGCACTGGTCGATAGTACCTATCCTGTACACACACACACACACACACACACACACACACACAGAGTCAATGGCACAAAGGCTGTTAATAGCATAACATGTATCTTTTTTTTAATGCTCTCTACCCATCCCACACACTTAGTGAAGGGGTGAGTTTAAAAATCAGCATCAGGTACTTTATAGCTTAACCTAGATAAAATTGCAGATAGTCAACTATTTTGACCTACAAAAATGGTAATTTCATGTGCTTCAACCTAACATTTTAACCTAAAGTTTTATGAGAGGGGTTATGGTGAGATCTAGAATGTAGGTCTCCAAACAGAAAAAAAACACAAAACATTGCCATGAGTGGTTGCTGATCGCAAGAGTATGGGCCACTATATTTCAGACCCAAGTGCAGCAATTCATTAACTGCTAAAGTGTTTGGTTCTTCTCTTATAGGCCAATACACAGTACCTACAAGCCTGGCTGAAAGATAATATTTGATCAAAAAGCAAGGCACTAGCCAGTGACAGGTGCTCCAGGCCACTGGGCATGCAGCTCAAGGCCTATGGCTGCAGATGCCTGGAAGCACATTACTTAGAAGCCTCAGAAGCTCCTCAGACTCAGTCTTTGCAAATCCACCTCCTCCAAAACATCCATTACCACCACCACCATCATTATCATCATTATCACCATCACCAGCACCACCACTGTCTTCACCATGACCATCATCATTGGGTCATCAGCACCACCACCACCACCACCACCACCATCATCATCACTGTTGTCATCATCACCACTACTATCATCATCACTACCAACACCATTACCATCATCATCACCATCATCAGCACCAATCATTGTCTTCACCATGACCATCGTCACTGGGCCAACAGCACCACCACCACCACCATTATCATCATCATCACTGCTGTCATCATCATCAGCCATCATCACTATCAACGCCATTATCATCATCATCATACTTCCTATTTAATAAGTTCTTACTTAGTCCCTTTTACCCACTTCCCTAAGACATTTCACTCCTCCATCTGTTGAACTTCTATGAATCTTTAAGATCTAGTTTAAATATCACCTCTCAAAGTTCTCTCCACCTCACAGACCAAATAAACGGCTATCTCACACCTGTGGAACCACTATAAAAGTCCTTTGTACATGTCTAGGTTATAACATAATGACTCGATGATGCAACCTTCTCTCCCTACTTTTAGCTCCTAGCACTGGGTCAGGCACATATGGTAGGACTCAAGTATCAATCGGTTGAATTCAAATGAATAGGTTTCATCTCAAGTGTATTCACTGGGTAGAACCTCCCTTGTATGCTGAGCTAAAAAATAATTTTGAGGCTGTTATTTCTAATCACTTTTATATATTCTGCCTTCAAACAGGTTACAAATATGAACATGGACCATAACTTGTAGATTATACAGTACTGTGCAGACCCTCCCTTTAATAGCTTAACAGAGATAAAACTCACATATCATACAATTCACCCATTTAAAGTATGCAATTAAATGGGGATTTGTATGTTCAGTTGTAAAACCATCACCACAACTGAATTTTAGAAAATTTTAATTACCCCAACAGAACCCATGCCATTACCAGTCCCCCTCCCCTACTCTCTCCCTCTAGCCCTAGGCAACCACTAATCTATTTTCTGTCTCTATATATTTGCCTATTTGCATATAAATTGGATCCTACAATATGTGGTCTTTTATGACTGGCTTCTTTTACTTAGCATGATGTTTTCAAGGTTTTCCATGTTACGTATACCATCTTTCAGTATTTCATTTCTTTTTAATGTTGAATGACATAACATTCCATGTATGAATAGATCTCATTTTATGTATCCATTCATCATCAATTGATCCATTTGAGTTGTCCCCGCTTTGGGCTATTATTCATAATGTATCTGTGAACATTCACGTATAAATTTTTAGGTAGATATATGTTTTCATTTCTTTTGGGTATGTACCTAGGAGTAGAATTGCTATATCATATGGGAGATCTGTGTTTCACATTTTGAGGAACTACCAAACTGTTTGCCAAAGTGGCTGTACCACATTATAGTCCGATCAGCAATGTCTTAGGGCTCCAATTTCTCCACATCCTCGCCCTGTTACTGTCTGTCTTTCTGATTATAGCCATCCTAGTGGGTGTGAGGTGGTATCTCATTGTGGTTTTTATTTATACTTCGCTAAAGACTACTGATGTTAAACATATTTTCATGCAGTTATTGGCCATTTGTATATCTCCTTTGGAGAAATGTCTGTTCAAATCGTTTGCCCTTTTATAATTGGGTTTTTGAATTTTTATCATTGACTTATAAGATTTCTTTATATATTCTGGATACAAGTCCCTTATCAGATATGACTACAAATATTTTCTCCCATTTTGTGGATTGCCCTTTCTTGCTGGTGTCCCCTGAAGCACAAACGTGTTTAATTTTGATGGAGTCCAACTTTTTTCTCTAGTTGCTTGTGGTTTTGGTTTTATATCCAAAAAAGGCTTTTCTAACCCAAGGTCACAGAGATTTATACCTATGTTTTATTGTCAGGCTTTCATAGTTTTAACTCTCACATTTAGGTCTGTGATCCATTTTGATTTAATTTTTATATATAGTGAGAGAGGGTCCTTTACATAGCTTAGAGTTGTCAGAAATAGAAGGTCCACACATGTTTGTGTGACTCATATACACACTGCCAACAGTTTCTTCTTCAATGGCAGCAGTGCTCACATATGCTGTCTCACGAGCACTTCAGAGAGAGCCCTGGCATTCCTGTCCTGAGAATTTCATACAGGAAGAATCTAGGAAAGCGAAAAAGACTGTTCGTCATCAAGACATCGCTAATGTTGGGAAAATTCCTTACAATTTGACTTTATATTGCTCTGTGATAGCTTCCGTTGTCTTAAATGATTTCTATATTCTGAACACTGAAAATGCAGTAAGCGTTCATGAATTCTTGGGTTTTGGTGTCATTTCTTCCTCGCTCCCTCTATTTCTTCCTCAGCCCCTCCCTTCTTCCCTTCATTCATTCCTCCTTATTTCTTTCCATCCCTTTCCTTCCTTCCTTTTTTTCTTCTTTCCCCCTACCCCCTGCTCAACTCTCTTCCTCACTCTCTAAGTTCCTTCCTTCCCTTCCTTCCTACCTTTCTCCCTAATTTACTTCTTTATTTTCTTAATTCTCCTCCTAACTAAAGTGTAAGCTCACTGAAAGCATCCTCTATAGGTCTTGGTTACCTGGATGTCACCACCCCACTGCCCGAACACAGTGCCTAGAATAGGGCCTGGCATGTGTTGGGTACTCAGTAAGTGTGTTAGGGTTTAATGTGAATATTCAAACTCTGTCCGTGAGTTTCAAACCTAAACTATAAGGGTTCCCTTCTCTCACAGCGACTGTACATACACTATTCTATGCAGATTCAATTTGTAAAAAGTTATTATATAGTAAGTGGGGAACAAGAAGCATTACTCCATGTAAATGAAAACTATCAAGAGAAAAAATACTAACAGTGCAATTACGACTGTAAAATGCACTATGTATGGGAAAAGAGACTAGAAAAAAAAAGAATTCAAAATGTCAAATCTTTTTCTTGAGTAAATGCTTCCTTCTTTCCTATACAAATATGACTTACTAGTCTTATTTTGAATAACAATAACACAATGACTCAATATCACCCAGTCCGTTATACTATTAAAATATCTAGCATCAGAAATTCTGATCACCTAATGCAGATAATTTTCTCTACTCATTTGGTCATGTGTCAGTATATAGTAAAGATACATTTCTACAAATTAAAGATGAATTTACTAGTTCCTTAATCTTTAAATGAAGTAACCTCTACACCACTAGGGTCATCAGGAAGCACGTGAGTGTGTGTGGGCCATGCACAAACACGGCACAGGTAAGCCCTGCAGCTCTACCAGGCCAGCTTTGCTCCTGCAGGTGGGACAGGCTGGTCAGAATATAACCTGCGTCTCAGATGCAGGACCGTCGGCTGGATTCCTGTAATCAGTTTGCGGGCTGGATTTAAGAACCCTGGAGCCTGTAGTTGATCAGTTCTGCTCTGGGTGCCACTGTGGCCCGAGAGAATGAAGCTAAGAGCCTTTCAGGAGACAAGGGCATAATTCAGTCAGCTTATAAAAAAGGGGCGGGGAAGCAATCCCTGGCAACAGACGTCGGGCTCTTTTTCTCTCCCCACTGATTGATTTTGGAGAGCCCTTGTTCTGCGGACTTCAACATCAGAGAACAAGGCTCTCCTGCACCTCCCCTGGCTGCTGCTCAATGAAAACACCATCCTGTTCCATCATTTTCATCATTATTATTTCCTCAGTTAATAAAACTGAAAGAAAGCATGTTTTCAGAGATGCGAAGGGGCAGAGGCCCATTTTGGCTGAGGTCAGCCTTGGCAGGAGTCAACAATTTTTTTCCTAAGGTTTTATATTCTTTTGGTAAAATTGTTGTATTATTTCAAAAATTAAAATAATAAAGCTTTAGGTTATGCAATGGAAAGCGGTTCAAGTTTTCTGCCACAGGTTTTCATGTGTGTACTTCCAGTCACATTAAAAAGCTAAACTCCAAGCTGGAGTTTTAAATATTTTCCAAGCTCAATATCTCCCTGAATAATTCCAGACCAGTTCTGGGAGCCTCTTTCATTGTGTATCTTATTTTTTTTAATCTTTTCTTATTATAAGCATATAAATTACTTCTAATATCATCATGAAGGAAAGGTAATGAAGAAATCTTCCCATCCAATTACAGTTGACCAATGTCAATGTAAACATATGTGAATATCTCCAGACATTGTGGAGATAGCATCTGTAATGGGAAAAAGAACCTGGGTTAGTAGCCAATTTCAATGGCCACATGTCAAGAAGAATGTGGAATGGAGTAAAAAGGGGGTTCTAGCCCTGCTTAGAGGAAAATTATTTGTTTTAAGGCAAAGATAAGGTTAGGAGCCACGGCTGTTGTGATGGACGATTAGCTATTATTGCATAATAATGGGGGTGACATTTTTGAATCCCTCCCCCAAATAAATGGCCACTTTTCAGCAGAATCTTCCAGCACTGTTTTGGCCTTTTGGCAGGACCCAATATGTTCGATCAGTGAATTTTTTACTGGCCATTTGAATACTGTATTTGCTTGTGAGTCCCATGTGAAACACTCCTTCTTTCTCCCTTCTGTACCCGACCCACTTCTCTCACCCCTTAGGTCTCACATCAGCTGCCTCTTCCTCCTGGAAGCGTCCCTCAACCCCCATGCTCCCTTCCATTCTGGATCAGATGTCCCAATACCCCCAGGACCTCCCTATCAGAGCTCTTACCCCATCTTCCTCATGAGTGTCTGAGCTCCACTGGGCAGGGGCCATGTCACCAGGGCCAGGACCCAGTGCCCTGTCCATCAAAATGCCCAGCGACTATTTGTGCAGGAAAAGAATACACAGACCCCCAAAGGAGAAGGGTTCAAATGTGAGAGTCCTCCAAACCTGTCACAAGGAGAAAAGAAAGGAGTGGGCGTTTTCAAATGAAGATGAGAAGGTGTTGCCGTTGGAGGGTACTGGGGAGAGGTCAGCACAGGAGAGCAGTCGTAAATACTCAAGGGTTATAAAATACTAAACGCTTACGGGGCCTCAAAAAGCAAAATGTAGAAGAACCAAAGAATGAGAGGATGACATGATAAAGAAAGGTCTTATAGTATAACAAAGGGCAAACATTTTAAGAGGGGGTTCTGTGAAAAGAGAATGAGTTCCCCCAGAATGCTGATGAGTAGATTTACTAAGTAGCAGATTTGGGCTAAGTGTTTTATATGTATTAACTCATTTAATCCTCAGAGGATCCTCACAGGGAAGGTAATGTCATTCATACACTTGGCCAGTGTCACAGTGCAAGGAGATTGAGTGGTATGGCCGAGATTCAAACCCAAGTCATTGGACCCCCCCAAAGCTCAGGTGCTTGACCCTCATGCTACTACACTTCTCATCATCCTCAGTGCCAGGCAGAGCCTCAAGGACCTCCTCCCAGAGGTGCTGTCAAGGAGTTAGGGAGCACCACCAAATGAGAGGACAGGCTAGATGATATGAAAAACTTAAGTTTCCATGGTGACACTTGCCACCACTCAGTCTTGCTTGGCTCAAGGGCAACTGCCAACTGAAATATAATGGACATAAAGTCTGTTTTGGTGTGGAACTCTAGCCTTCATATTCCCCACCCTCTGAGATACCTTCTCTCCCCATCTTCTACCCAAGTCAGGGCTAGAATGCTGCCCATGTTCCTGGCACAGCTATTATACCTTCCTGAGTCATTTTCCTCCAGAACAACTAGATTTGAAAGCCAAGTCCAAGGCAATGGTCTGGCTCAACCCAACTGATTCCCATGGTTACCTAGTTGAGGGAGAGAAGGGCACAGAGAATATTTGGATATTGAAACCAACCCACTGCTTTCCCAAATCAGCGAGTTCGGATGTACAATGGACAATCGAAACATCAAGACAAGAGTGAGCTTTGGGAAATCCGGGACTATGTCTGAGATATGACTATATCAGCATCCAGTGCAATAGGAAGTCCCTAGGTATTGGTCAGTAAACAATGGTTGAATTAATTAATGAGCAACCCTGCATACATCAGTTTTATTTTCCCAATGAAATGGGGGTTGCTGGGGACAGCAAATATGATCATTAACAAAAATAGTGCAAGAGACCAAGTGGATATGTTTGGGCTTCACAGAGATTCAGGAGTCTAATCTCATTACACAGAGAGCTTAATCTCAGCTTCATTCTGTGCAGAAAAGCTAGCATTAATCAAGCCCCCAAAACCCTTAGGTGTAGAAGATGGAACCAGGTCACTAGTTCATGATCACACTTTGAAAGGGGTTGTTTGTTTTATTTCTTCAAAATCCCAAAGAGTTACTGTTCAGACAAGAAAGAGAAAAGAGACCCATCAAGAAAAGGCCTTCCCTTCCACTTATGTGTAGAAATGTCAGTGATTGCTAAGAGACAATGAAAACTCTACCCAAGACGCAATTATGTCAGTCCTGGGAACATGGAGAACAGCGCTGAAAATCAATTAAGGAACATGTCTAGTGGTGTTAATCCTTCTGATCTCTTTGTATAATGCCACTAAATGCTCCATTTTGCTATTTTATAACAAGATTTTTTAAAAATTAAAATCTAAGCCTCCCCCAGGGAGTTTTGACACTATAGGGAAAGAACTTCATTAGAATTCTCCTCTACCTTAAAGTGTTTGTAATTTGCTGTCAAAATGTTTATCTGCAAAAAATATATATATATATTTATATTGAAATATTTATGGATGAAATGATATAATGCCTAGCATTTACTTCAAAATAACCCAGGGATAGGACTAGGGAAGTGTGGGATAGAAAGGAAACAGGACTGGCAATGAGTTGAATAATTACTGAAGTTAGGTGAAGGGTACATGGGGGTTCATTTCACTTTTGTATATAACTGACATTTAAAAAAAAAGATTTAACTGTAATTTATCCAAGCCCATTGGGGCACCAATTAGGAAAGAGATGATTCTCATAGGAATCCTCTCTGTTCCACGAAGGCACCCTGAGCTTTTGAAGGAAGAGAAACCACCACTCATCAATACCAGACTTACAGTCATAGCTCATTTGGGGATGTGTGTTTCTCCCCAGATATCTGCATGGATCCCAAGTTAAAGGGCAGGCTTCTCAAGGTACTTCATAAAAAATATGACTTAGTAGGGAATTTTCAATTGACCAAAATTCTTTAAAATTCTCTTCTCCTCTTAATATAGGCATTTGGTAAATTCACCTTGCCAAATGTGAAGCTTATCTAACTTTAATATATTCTTCATTGAAAGGCCTTCTAAACAAATCAGTCTGCCTAGAAAAACTTCGAAGCTGTTTAGGAAACAGTTGCTCCAGAAACATGAGGCCCGGGAAATGTTCAAACATAAGTGTAGATTTCAGAAAGTTCATGTTGAAATCAGATGCATAGAAATTAAGCGTCTGTGTCCACAAGGAAAAGAAAACGGGTCTAAATGACAGCCATGTTACATGGATGACGTTGTTGAATGTGGAAGAGGCTTCTTTCTCAGCTCTCTGAATCCACCTGGTCTGGGGTCACCTGCCTCTAGACTGGGGAAGGCCTGTGTGCTAGGCATGAGCCAGTATCGAAACTGTACTAGTGCCACTAACACACTGGCTCCAGACCCACGGCATTCCCGGAAGGAGCTGGTCCAAAGTGAGAAATTATACACAAGTAGGTCTAGACCAGCCCTTTATAATCTGTGTGATTTTGCCTTCTGCGGGACTTCTGGCAATCTTCAGCTTCAACCAATCCCTTCGGTCTCTGCTCCTGTGAGCTAACGGAAGGCATGCCATTCCCTCCTGCCACAGGGCCTTTGCACTGGCAGTCTACTCCTCTTGAAATATGGTCTCCCACCTAACCCCGCTCACCAGCCCCACCTCTTCACCTAATGAACTCCCACTCATCCAACACATCATGGCTCATAGCCACATCTCCTGGGAGCCCTTCTACTACCTTCAGGATGTTCTCATTGCTCCTCAAGCCTTTTCTTTTGTACACACCAATCCCTGCTGTAATTCTGCATTCAGATTTCTAATCCTTTGATTGGACATCAGCTTGTTCACTCATCCTCTCGGTCAATAGCTTTGACTGCCCAGAATGATTTGTTTTATGAGTGAACGAGTCAGTGACTGAACAAATGATTGAATCAGTGAGGAACGCTTAGCTTGCATTTCAGTCCAGAACACTGCATTAGAGCAGCTGCTGCTCAGAGCTGCAATGCCTTTAGCTTTATGGAAACCCCAAATGCTCTGCGCTTGGCTGAAAGGAGGCTCCAGGGCCTGGAGGTGGCTGACTTGTGCTCTAGCCAGGGCCCCTCAAAATGCTCTCTTTCCTTCCATCTCAAGAATCTCTTCCTTGCTCAGAAACCAACTTCCCCACGCCTGAAGACAAGGAGGGATTGTTTTTCCTTGTATCTGGTGGGGGGACTGTCTTCACTAATCCTAATCCTAAATCTGAGGCTGACTCTAGGAACATCAGCCACATAATTTTCTGGGGCTGGGCCACAGCAGCCATTCATGTTGAAGGGTCATTTGGAAGCCAACTGTGTATAGCAAACCACAGAATGGCAGTTCTGTGTTAGTGTTTTGGTTTTAGCATCAAGCAATCTGCTTATTTTTCCAAAATTACTTAATATGGGAAATGTAAACACTTTCTCACAACACTTTCTCAAGTAATCCTAGTACCCTTCACACACATGACCGTGCACCATGGCCTCCCCGCTGTTCTGGCCTGGGTCCGGCCGGAGGCACAGTCCAGCACAGGAGGTCCAGCGAGCGGGCGTCAGTGGAGGGACCACAGAGGCAGAGCTGGGCGGGGTTGATGAAACAAAGAAGACGCGTTGAGGACCTAGAAAGTGGCAACAGTAGGCATTTGCTACCACATCTTAGGCCCCAGGGGCAAAAGGAAACCCGAGTTCATGTCAGTGTCAGCGGGGGCCATGGCTGGGGCACTGCTGATAAGGAGCTAAGGTCATGGAGTGAAGTCCCTATTGCCCCAAAGCAAGAAGGGGACAGAGAGGAAATTCTCTAACCGTTCTCTCATCCCAGCCTCCCCCCTCCTGCAGTGCCTCCTATTGGCCCTGGACCCAACCAGGAGTCAGCCAGCAAGGGAACCCAGGAATGCAGCCCAGGGTGGGGCAGCTTCCAGGACACAGTCTCCCCTCCCAAAGGATGGCAGTGGGTAGGAGAGAGCAGAGAATAACCCCCGGGCCTACCCAATCCCTCCTGCCTTAGAATAACGCCTTAGCTGACAGGAGTCTTAGAAATGCATTAAAGGGAGATTTTTCCAAGAAAACTTCCAGAGAAAGAGCCAGGAGGAAAAGAAGCTCCAAGCTCAGGGCTGATGAAGCGAACACACAAACACCACTTTCAGAACCAAACAGAAAGGCAGCAATCTCACTTGCACCCTAACTGCACCTGGCACTAGCCGCAGTGCACTCTGCAAATCTCTTCAAGCAAGCGAAGCTTTGCGGGTGAGGAAGAACAGATTCGCAGCGTTGGCCAAAGCTTCCTGCAGGTTCAAATTAAGATCCCAGGGATACTGGCTTAACCCAAAGATCAAGTCAAACACTGCATTTCGATTTTTACAACCTGTTGGTTCCCAAATTCCATGACTGGAAAACAAAAGACTTTGGCCATACTTGATTGGCAGCTTGGCTTCCGATGATAGTCCTCAATTGCTTTGCTCCTGGGGAACTGAGGGGTCTCCCCTTCAACACCTCATTCTCCAGGCAAGATGACCAGAGTCAGCCCCTTCTCTGTCCTCAAGGACATACACACACACACACACACACACACACACACACACACACACACTCCTTCCCAGGTGCTTGGTCTGCCTCCTGCACAATACTCAAAATTATAATCTAGCCAAACAACCATTATATTGAGAAAATACAGAACATATTTTGAACCCCATCGGAATATGGGTAGGAAAGGTGGAGGAAAGCAAGAAGAGTGGAGAGGAAGGTGAGGCAAAGGACAGGAAGAACGAGGAAGAAGAACAAAGAGGAGACTGGGTGGAAGAGAAGAAGATGGGAGTGAATCAGGTAGGGGGAGAAGGAAGAGGCAGCTAGCAAAAGAAAGCATAGTCTCCATCAGCATTCATTCCCTCCTTTCACAAACTCTTATAAAATTCTTCCCAGGGACCAAGAACATTCAGAGCCTGCCCCACCGCTATGCTGTGCCTCACCCTGTAACCCTGTAAGTCTAACTGACTTGGAAACTTTTGTGATGTCTCCTTCCAATGAGGACACAGATATTGATGTTTACCCTCTCAACTTTCAGGGTTGAGGTATCTCCTGATAATATCTGGACTATATTTTACCTAAGCAAAGAAGATACTACAGGGAGACAGAGAATTCCTGACCAAGTAGGCATTTGCCCCAAGTCCCGCCCTCTGCGGTTCCGGCAGGCAGCGGGCATCTGATCAACCGCCTGTTTCCCATTGATGCCTCTGGCCCCTGCTCTGGCATGTAGTCTCCCACCTTTGCAGTGTCTTCATTTTTCTTCTATCCTTTCTGCTCTAACCGACCATTGCAAGAAGTGGTTCCCTAAGTAAAGACCGAGCTGCTCAGAGGGATGTGGTGAAGGAAGGAACAAATGGGAGGGAGGGACAAAGGGAGAGAGAGAGTACAATTTATAGCGTTGGCTAGAAGACTGATCAGTGGAGGACTATTCAGTTTCATTCCCTTAACTGATAGTTGGACAAACTGAGGACCAGGAGGGCCACGCGTTAATGAATGGTGGAATACTGGAGCTGGGGAGGGTTGCAGGGTTTGCTAAGCAGCAGGCATTAGTGGATCAGGTCTTCTGGATCGTAGCCAGGATTGATATCTTAAAGGGAGGATAGTCTCTGGGGAATTTGGATCTGAGACTGGTGCCAATTCCACTACACAGTGACCTGGTCTACAGTCCCAAGAAAGCAAGCCAGAGTCAAGAGGTCAAAATCATCTACACAAAATGCAAGTCCCCAGGCCACCATGCCCTCTGGGATCACGATCCTGGATGTGAACAACACATCCTGTGTGAGTCCTCTCTGAAAATAAGTCAAGTTACAATAGAGATCCAACAAAGCTGTTCTCTCTTCCCTAGTTAAACAAACACAAGTCTTTAAAACGGAAGGCCAGGTATAGGTTTACAACCCCGGCACTATTGGCATTTGGGTCTGGATAGTTCTTTATTGTTGGGAGGCTGTCCTGTGCATTGTCAGATGTTTAGCAGCATCCCTGGCCTCTATCCCTAGAAGCCAGTGGCATCTCCTGTCCAGTATGACACACAAAAATGTCTTCAGACTTTGCCACGTGTCCCTAGGGGAGCAAAAGTCCCCCCACCTCTCCAGTGTAAGAACCACTGCTTTAGAGAATCATAGACTACGAACATGGTCATCTGAGTCCAGAGCCCTGTTCACAATTAGAAATTCCAGGTCAGGCTGGCCTCGGCTCACTCAGCTACAACTGCCAGACTCAGGCTGTGAACTCAAGTCCCGAGGGCCCTGCTCACTGCACAGAGAATTCTTGTTTCAGGACTTGATGGATGACCCTGGCTATCCTGTCTGCTCCTTGGTTTCTCTTTGTGTGATGTAGCTGCCCCATTCCTTGCCCCCTGGGGCTGAACCTGCCAGCACCCCCACGGCGTAAGAGCAAGTACTTTACAAAATTCCTCAAGAGGATGTTGCTCTTGGATTAGAAGAAAAGACCACAACTGCCCCCTTTGCCTGGCTGTGTGCTAGGAGGTTGGAAGGCCGTACATTTCTCTTTCTCTTTCTTAATGGTTGACCTTCCCTACCCCCGTGGAGCTGCTGGGAGCATGGAGATAACATGAAGTATGGTGCTTGGAATTATTTAAGCTTTATGATTCACAGGCATTTAGATTATTTAACTACTGATTATGATTATTTAAGCTGAAAGATTATACTGCTCTAGCTCAGAAAATGTTTGTATTTCCATTAAAAACCACCAGGCCAAGGGCCCTTTTGACTGACATTTTTCACTATTAAAACTATACATACAGTGCATGTTTTTGGCCAGAAGACAGTATGTCCCTTATTTTGTTTTAAGATAAGAAAGCTGACTTCAAAGGCTGCCTCCAGCAAACTTTCTTCCTGCCCCTTCCTCCTGCCCTCACCCCAGCCTGTTGTCCTGATCCCAGAGGCAAGTTGGAAGAACCACCTACGGGCCCACTGCCTTCAACGATGTAATCAAAACTGGTTCTGCCATTCCCAGGCTTAAAATTCTTACCATGGCACCCCGAGTTCTTCACTTGGAGACGGTGTACTCAGTGGTTAAGATCACAGACAATCGTGTCAAGCAGACACGTATTTCAGTCCCAGGTCTCTGCACCTCCGTTTCTGCGTCTACACAGTAGGGGTAACAATACTCCCCGTCTCACCAAAGGGGGCAGCAAAGTGCGGGTGAAGGACTCAGCCCCTGCCTGACAGCATGTAGTAAATGCTCAATGGTCATATTAATCCCATCCCCCAAAGTCTCCACGCACTGAACAGTGTATGTGCCTGGGCTAGCTTCATTCTCTGCAGGCCTTGTATCAGAGACAGTACATTCTTTAAAGCAAAGGCAGTGAAGGGCCCTTGATTCCACCTGACGTGAAATTTAACCACGGATTCCCTGTCACTTTGTGAAACACATCTCTGCTTGGCTCGTACAGACTCTTGACATCTATAGAGTTTTGTGAAAAACAAATGCAGTGCATAAAAAACAGAAATTCTATCGCCCTATCAGAGACAGCAGGGTACTCAACCGAGCGCTTTTGCCTTTTGGAAAAAGTTTCTGATTTCAAGGGAAAGAAAAAGAAGATTCCAACATCTTCTAAATATTTTCTGTGTTTCAGGTCATTTACTTAGAGAAATTATGAATAGAATTGCACACTGGAAGGAATTGTGAAGACCACCCTCCCGCCACTCCCTGGATATGGGAATTTCCTCTACAGCACCCAGAACAGGTGATTTTCTCCCCCACAGGATTTGCTGACAAACTTCAGGAGCTACCTCAAAGGGCTACAGAATTCCACAAAGCATCTTCCCCTCTTAAGTCCTAGACCTCAGCTCTAGCTTAATCTTCCAAGACAGCATAAATCAAGTCCACTTCTTTCCTTACATGTCAGCCCTTTAAGAGTGAATAAAAATGCTGCCTCTTTGCCTTCTCTAGACCTGATACCTCTCATCCATCTTCTATACCACGTGTGGCGAGATGTTCCGTTATCCTTCAACCTATTCACTCACCACATGACTTGCCCGTAGTCTACCAACCCTGGTACCCAGAAATGAACTCAGTATACACTGAACACACATGCATAGGAGTAAATGTCTGTTAGAAATACTATCTCTAAAGGTGTAGTTTGCAAAGTTGTTTTTAAATGTGCAGGGAGATATCATATCAGTTGGCACATATTTTTTCATACTTTTTTCAGCAAAGACTGATAATTGCTCCCAATACTCTTTTGCCCCTTCTCTTCCTTGGTACTGGGTTCCCTGAATATTAACTGGACATGGAGCCACCAAACTAAAGGCTGCATGCCCATGCTTGTCTTGCAGCTAAGTATGACATTGTGACTTAACTGATGGCCAATAAGTGCCTTCCCCTGCCCTGGTGCTTGCACCTACTTAGAATGTACACTCCAGGAATAAAGGGATTTTTATCCTTTCTGTTCACTTTGAACAGTGCTTAGCTCAGTGCCGAAGGTATAGGACAGTCCTTGCCTGTAGTGGATGCTCAACAACTGCTGAATGAGTGGACTGTTCAGTGATGCAGATGTCAATGAATGGTACGTGCCACCTAAAGGACAAAGGAGTTCCTTCCTCCTACCTCCTCTCTGCTGGCTGGAATGGTCAAGGCTGAGGCAAAGCCTCAAGACAGGAGTGTGGGTTCCCGATGACGGAACAGCTACTTGTATGAGCTTCTGGGATCTAAGGTTCTCTGTTCTGTGCATTTGAAGCTAATTAGACCATTCCACTATTCTAAGGTGTTTTGTTTTGTAGTCAGGTTTGACTTACCCACTATAAGCTTTGTGTATAGTAAGTCTTTTCTCTCCCACTAAAGCCTCTAAGCCACCAACTCCAGGGTTACAAGAGAGACACAGAAATCATGAGTGGTAATCAGCTGCGCAGCTCAAACCACAACCCACGCTGAATGAGCAGTCCTTCATGACATTTATTCCCTGTCTCTCTGCCACCTGTCCCCCATCACTGCAGGTAACTGAGAAAGCTGCGACAAACTTCATCAGGCCTCTTGCTGACTCAGTTCACTTTCAGAACCGAGCAGGTGGTACACAGTAACAGACAGGCAGACTGCGACATTCTGGGACACATTGCCATAATATTTAATATTTTTTTAAATTGGACATGTTGAAGTGTTTCTAAACAAATCATTGGTTAGGGAAAACACTGTATTGTAGCCAAAATAAAAATTGTTGAAAGCATAAGGCCAACTGGAATTTGAAGACAGAATCAGTGTATGCTAACTGTATTGGGTTTACCTAACATATATTAACATGTAACATAAATATAGTTTTACTACTTAAAAATAACTTTCTCATAAATGTATAATTTCAGAGAGCCCCCATGACATCTCTGTAGGTTGGTATATCCCTTGAGCAAATGAGTTTATCAATTTTAAGTAATGATTGCCTTCAAAACTCCTCTCCCAGGCTCCATTTATCCTGCCTAAATTGCCAGGCACTTAGAATTTCTCCCTAAAGAAATGTGATTTGTCTTTTCTCATGTTGGCATGAAGTAAAGAATAAACTGATTATATCATTTTCTGCACCCTGCCTCTCCTTTGAAGCGTACTTACCTAATGAGTGGGTCTCTCAAAAAGGATCCTAGATCAAAGAGGCCAACAGGATAATGCTTTGGAATAAGTTGCTGCCTTACCTCACTACAAACTTCTTCAAATAGCTCAGTGTATACAAAGGCTTTTGAGTCTATCTGGAGAAGATGTCTAAAATGCAACAATACCCAGTAAATTAAGATGAATCTCACAACATCATCAGGTGAGTTAAAAATGTAGAGGTGCCCTTAAAATATTTATATAACAAAAACACAAGAAACCACCAAAAAATCTAAACTACACATTTTGCATTACCTAACTATTAACCATATCTCAAAACTCTTATTCATTGAGTATTTAATACTAAATGGAACGTATCAGCCTGCCGTCTGCCTATTAAATCACTATGCAAGTTTAAACTGTCCGAGCAAATGCACACAGATCTTAACTACTGTATCTCAGGGTCTTCGATTCCTTTTAGCCACAGATATCAAATTCACGTGCCAGAAATTGAATAATTGAGCTTTGGTTACTGGAATGTAAGCTTATTAACTGGCATTAATAAAACCAAACATATAGAATGATGTTCTTAATATTATTTTAATAAAATCCCTGCTAAATAGAAGTAAATGAAACAAAGATGAAGCATTATGAAATGTTTTAGCAAGAGGTTTTATAAACTTTTTTAAGTAAAAGAATAATCTTTTACACAAGGGAAAGTGAATATTATGTTCTTCTTTGAAAATATATGGTTGGGAACTGTTAGTTCTTTTCAGTGTGGGAATAACGACTGGCGTTAGAATACCAACCAATAAAAATCAAACTGAAGAAAGAGGTGTTAGGGGAAGAATCCTACATGAAATACAGACAAAGGCCCCCCTAGGTTCTCAGACTATAAGGGTACATTGCATTTCCCACATCGCTCTTTACCACAAATAACCATGAGGATCCTTACCTTTGGAAATAGCTTTCTAAGTGGAATTCCAAACTTCTTTGGTTATACAAGAAACTACTTTATTCATCTATCTATTAATTTGTTTTCTTATTTATGTGTTCATTTTCTTCACTCATTTTACTAAAATGCAAACTGGATAATCTGCCACATGGTAGGAGCTCAATGAATATTTGAGTTTTTGAACTGATTTGTCATTTTATTACTCAAAAATGTAGTCAATGCTTCCCACATAACAAGTTCTAGATACCCAATATTAAAAAGAAATTCCACTGTAAAAAAAATAAAACCAACTCACGAGAAATCTTTAAATTAGGGGAATGACGTAATATTTTCTCACTTTACATTCCGTCTAAATTTAAACTAAGAGGATAATTCCCTGCCCTGCCAGAGAAGAGTGGCAGGGAAAATGTACACTGTATGGCACTGGTCCCAAAAGGATATAACACAAAGCTCTGGGTAAAAATGAAACAGCTGGCTGTGGGTGTAGCTATCAGGAGGCAGCAGGAGGGATCTTTGATGATGGAACAGGGTTGTCTTGACTGTGATGGTGGTTACACAAATCGATACATGTGTTGAAATTGATATGGCTAAGTACACACACATACCCACTCACACATAAATGAGCGCATGTAAAACCGAATACATTTGAATTAAAGTTGGTGAACTGTACCAACATCAATTTGCTGGGGTGCTACCGCGCGGTAACCATGCCAGAGGTTACCACTGAGGGAAATGAGTGGAGTGTACTGGAGACCTCTTTCTACTGTTCCTTGTAACTGCATATCAATCTACAATTATTTCAAAAGAGTTAACAAAATGAAATAGCAGGATGCTTATCAAAACATTCTTTATATTAGCAAAACATTGGCACCAAGATAAATGTCCAAGGAGTGAACCCATATGACAATATATTGAGTAATTACAAATAACACAACTCTATGTTTGCAACATGGAGGGAATTCCTCATTCAGTAAACAAAAGAAGAAGGATTTACAAAATATAAAAGTAGGATCTGATTTTGTTAAAAAGGAAAGAGCATTTGTAAAGGTATATACCAAAAGGCCACCAGTGTCTATCTTAATTTTGCTTCTTCATATGTGTTTTCATTTTCTAAAATAAACATTCAAATAAATATCTAAAAGGCTTTCTGTCTCTGGGTGGGGTTCAGGTAAAGTCTTTGTAGCTCTAGTACAAAAACCAAGGTAAGTGGGAAGATTACATGGAAAGCCATTTTAGTTCCATGGAAGGACGAAGGAGCTACCTGCTAGAGCCATGGGGCACGACCCATCACCTTACGACCCCATGACTTCCGACGTGAATGCTGTTCACCAGGACTAGGGGAATTCCTCATGAGCAATTATGTGGATGGGAGCCTGGCCTATGCAGAGCGGGATGCTGGACCCAGCTGCTTTCCAGTTCTAAAGCTCTGTGCCATTTGCTTTTGCAATGAATTTAACAGACACCACCTTTCATTTCAAAAGCCTCTTTTACGTTTCAAAGCATTTTCACATATGCTGGTTGATATTCATTTCAGTTCGGTACTTTCAAAAAATTTCCTACACTTCTACAGAGTAAGCAGGGCAAGTATTATCACCTCCATGTTCCTGGAGAGAAAACGAAGGCAACCAGACAGTGATCTCCAGTTACGGGTGAAGGATAAGATCACATCTCCCAACTCTTGACTTATGGCTCCATCCCGCCTTCCTCTAACACCACACAGCCTCTCCCTTCCCTCCAGGGCTTGGAAACTGGACAGACTTGGCCGAAAGTTGCTTGCATGTTATTTGCCAGTGGAAAGAAAATCAACAATGCTTGGTACAGAGTAATAGTAAGTACTGCTAATGATATACCCATCTGACTGTTCCCACATACTTATGTTGACTGGGGTAATGTCAAGTAACCAATATGTCGACTCAGCTTAAAAATCAAGATCAATCAAACCAGTTGGATGATTTGAACAGCCCAAGAGGCTGATGAATGTAGTTGGTGCTGTCAGTCCATGTAATTGCCCCATACCTGTGTCCCCATAGTCCCAGGAAGGAGCCATAAATGGGGCTTCTGGGCTGGTTAAATAGTGAATGGGGTTCGTATTGGGCTTAATGAAGCAGGGCTTTGTTAGTTTTACCAAAGGAATTAACAGAGGAATTTCATATTTATTTTGTAGTGGTAGCAGATTAAGCACTTCAGCAATAATGTGGCAATTCACCAAAAGAGGTCTTAGTTAGGTGCTATCTGAAATCATGAAATTAAGTGGGAAAACATACACATGGAAAAGGTTTCCATGTTTTAGAAAAATAAATCCAAATTTTAGATAAATGATACTCTTCACAGAGTATACTAAATAAATGACATATTTTCATTGGCTGATAGCACCATTTACACTCATTCATTATTTTCCACGTGCCAAGCCCTCCTCTGAGTACCCCTCCCCAGAACCACCCCAGGAAAGTCGTTATAGGAGGTAACTGGAGGGTCGGTGATGCTAAGGTCATTTCTCTCAAGTCACCCAGCCACCAAGTAGAAGCAATAGGACTTCAACACAGGTCTGATGACTCCCAAACCAGCATGCTTCACCATTATTTGTTCTCTCAAAACACTGAAAGAATACGCTCTTTTTATGAAAAGGAATGAAAATGTCCTTAAAATGGCATAATCGGTCACTCCAGGAGACACGGAGTTGACTCGGAAGCAATGAGAGAAACCAGACTGCACATGACACAGAACAACACACCAGGAGACACAAGTGGAAGAGGTGAGTGGGAAAAAGAAAGACATGCAATCAGCCTGCCGGTATTGTAAACAGATTACTGATCAAGGCAATAGTGTCAAAAATGCTTGACACGCTTTGCTTCTTAGTTACATAAAATCCAGTCTCCACACCCTGGCCAGTGGTGCTCAGTGGTTAGAGTGCCATCCCATGCACCGAAGGGTCTCAGGTTCGATTCCCAGTCAAGGGCACGTACCTGGGTTCCCTGGCCCTGGTCAGGGTTGTGCAGGAGGCAACCAATTGATGTGTTTCTCTCACACTGATGTTTCTCTCCTTCTCTCCCCCACCCCAAATCCCTTCTACTCTCTCTAAAAATCAATGGAAAAAATATCCTCAGGTGAGAATTAACAACAACAAATCCAGTCTCCATATTCAACCTACTCACTTATTCAACAAACAGTTATTGAGCACCGACCATATGCCAGGCACTGTTCTAGGCAGTACGATCACCACACTGACTCAAATAACAAAGGTTCTGGGCTTGGTGGCGTTCACAGGAGCTTCTTGAGAAAATTAGGTTGTAGAAAGGGAGCTTGAGGTAGAAGATTTTGGTTTTAATCCTGGACAGATGGCAAATTACTTGAAATCTTTCTAAGTCTCAGTTCCCCACCTCTAAACTGAGGATAAAAATATCTGTTTTTATTATATCATCTTTTATTAGGAATAATTTTAGTTTATATGTGAAAAAAAAAAACTACTTATTCTTTGGTCTTAGAGAAACTGAGGTAGTTGATGAGAAATAAAACTTTTGTCCTCATTATTAAATCTTTCAAAATATTTCATTCCATATTTTCCATGATCTAAGCTCTCTGGGTTTAATGTTAACCATGTGTAAGACTTGTGGGGTCAGGAGAGGGTCACTCTTCCATACCTAGCTACCAACTTCAAAATCTATGTTACAGGCTTACGATGCCATAGTTACGTACGTTTCCCCTTATTGTGGAAGGAAGTTGGGTTGAAATTATATCTTAGTGATTATTTCATTTTAAAACTCATATGGGGAGATGTTGCTTCTTGTCTACTTATTTAGAAACAGATCCACAGCAACTGATTATTTCTAAAATCTTTGAGTAATTTTTTTTTGCTCTGTTCTTCCATAATGATATTATTTCATTGTGAGAGCGAAATAAGACCTAGGTGGAGATGGGTGTGTCATAGGCCCACAGGAATGACCACTGCCCCGTCTCTGGCCGTACTTTATTGATCAAATCAAAGAAGAGAGATTGGATCCAGGTTCCCCCCTTCCCTACCCTTCCCCAGGGAGGGGTGGGGTGCAGGAGGATTTCCACGCCTGTTTTTATCAGCTCAGCACATCAGAGTCTTGCTCTCTAAACAAAGAGGTGCCAACCTTGAGACTCTATGAAAGGCAACACAAGCCAGGCAGTGTACACCAGTGAAAAGAATACAATTAGCAAAGTTATAGTCACATTAGGAAATACCTCCCGAGAAAGCTTTCCACTTAACTCTGAGCGGTGCTCGAGTTCCCATTGTGCTTAACGAGGCTGTCTCTCGGCCTGCCCGGACCTCTGACAGACAGGAGAGTGCCAGCGCCCTTCACAGAGCACAGACATACAATATCTAACGCCAGATACTGTTTTTTAATAACACCTGAGAAAAAGGTGAAAATTGGAACATGGAAGCTATAATTTAATAAAATAAGGAGCGTAGTCCCAGAAATGACTAGTCAAGTGTTAGCAAAATTATTCTTTCTCCAGGCTCTTTCTTCATCTCCTCTAGCCTTCCCTTCTCCATCCCAAAAGGGAGATCAGAAAAGAGAGACGAGGAAACAGAGATGGGCACTCACTTCATCTCCAGGATCTCCTCCAGCTGTTTCCTCCTCTCTATCCGGAGGTTGGCCAAGTGCGCTTCCTTTTCCGCCAGGGACTGCTGTGTGGAGGCGAGGCGCGCCTTGGTGGCGTCCAGTTCCTGTCGGGTCTTCTCCAGCGCATTCATCAGCTCCTCTATCTGAAAGGCACACGGAATGGACTGTGTTATTGCTCCCTCCTTCAAGCACAAGGCCTTGCTTGCCAGCCTGTGTTCTGAAATAGACACAAAGGAATCAGAGCCATCTTTGAACTGGGCACTGTCTCTTGAAGCCCGTTTTCCCTTTGTCCCTGGTTAAAAACAAAAGTTTCCAACACAGAAAATGTCCAGATTTCTCCAAGATCCTCATTCAATTAGACTGTCAAATAACCTTCATAGAAACCGTTTGACATATTTATTAAAAGTGGAGGGTGAGGGACTTGACCCAGTTTCAACTGTGTTTGGCAAAAATCGAAGATGTTGCCTCACGGGCGGTGGAAGGCAACATCCAGATTGCACGCTGCCCGGCACAACGTGCTCCTGTGTGCGGGCCCCGGAGCGTCTGGACAGGAGGTCGATCTGCGTGGTTCAATGTGTTCATGGTTGAACCTACCAAAGCCTTGTTTGGCAGAAGTGACTGGGTGTCCGAGGGGCCCCGGGAGCTCCCTTTCACCCCACCTCCCGGCCTCACAGTCAGGAAGCACGATTTGGCCAAAGGTAAACAGAATTCCAGCCACAGAAGGTTCAAGTTTGGTTTGCCCTGAAGTTTGAGAGGGTTCTAAACTTGAAATAAATGACATGTAACTTTTATAGGGTGCTAATACACCATAGAAATAAGCCAGACTATCAAATATCCAGGGTTTTCAGCCAGGTCCCAAAAAATTGGACCAAGAAGCCCCAAGGCAAGGCCTTATCCTCCCCAAACCACTGGGGGCTTTTAAAAACCAACACGCAACAAAGAGGGCTGGTGTTTATGGTTCTGTTCCAGAGACTTCCGTGGAGCGGGCTGGTGGCACGCCATCCCTCGCAGAGGTAGGCCGCGTCCACCCTGCTGGTTTAAAACCATGGACGTTCCAGGAAGTTTCTAGATTCCAGAGTTGATGTTTGGGTTTCTCAGCCGCCCCTTTCAGCTAAACTTGGCAGAATGGGATCATCCATCACTTAAAGGCAAAGGAACACACTTCAAAATGTGTCAGTGACATGTTAAGTTCCAATTCATAAAGACTTTCTACACAATTTCTGCAGCTCTGCATGGAATTTATTCAGAATAAGCCTTATAGTTCACATCCAAGGTAAATTACAGGCTTTTAAGATTCATAAAACCCTCCATTTTTGCCCTGATAAAAAGAACAAACTGGACGACCGTGTACTGTAGCTCAAAGCCAAAACCAAAAACAGTTTAAAAAGCAAGGAATATAAAGGTTAACCTATTAAAGTCACAGAACCACACCTGTTTAATTGGAGAATAAATGGCATTATTCTTTAACTTGACAAATATATAAAAATTAAAATACTACCACAAACTTTTTAGTTTCTCATATGAGTTCACAGAATAGCATAAGTATGGCTAGAAACCCTTCTACAAAGCAATATTCGGTGAGGCTGAGGCAGAAATGTTATTTTTCCTCCTTTTCCCTGTTTTTGATACATTCAATATCAGTGTAAAAAGAGACCAGGGGGGCCCAAATAGCACAGGAAGACCCTGGACTCACCTCCTCCCACAAACACATTGAATCGACACCTGCAGACAGAGCACCCCCCTGAAGAACAGCTGAGGGCTGACTGAGCGGCTTCTGCACGGGCAATGACAGAGACACCACCCAGGATCAGGCTGGAGGGACCGAGACACGGTTCTGTGGGAACCACACCCACAAATCGACCTGCAGTGGGGGGGGGGGCACGGAGCAGCCTCGTGCAGACACCCCGGCCCGGAGGTACAGCATTAAAGCAGTCATTTAAAGGGCACCTAGACTAAATGGGAAGAAACGAATCGCCTAACGCTGGAGCACCTGCCAAATTGGGGTGAGGGGAGCTGGAACTCCCTCGGGGGTTGGAGGCTCCGGAGAGCACCATTTGTTGTACTTTCTCCATCACCCTGAGCACACAGGCAGAAGGTCAACCAAGGAGCTCTAGCTGCTGGCCAGGGCCATACTAGTGCACCCCAGGCTCTAGGCCCCAGGTCCCAGGCCCACACCTGCTCCACCTCTTGCCCTGGGATTCCATGCGGCTTGCACCTGCTCCAGCCACAGCTCCCGGCCCCGCCCCAGCCCATACCAGCTTCAGTTACAGCTACAGCTCCTGGCCAGTGCCGCCTACCCTCAGGACTCCCCACAGCCTGGTCCAACTATAGCTTCCACCTCACCTACCAAGACAGCCTCTGGTGCAGCTTACCACTGGGACCCCTTGTGGCTCACACGAGTTGCAGCTACAGTTTCAGGCCCTGCACAGCTTGTCCCAGGAACTTCTGTTGCCTGAGCTGCTTCAGCTCCAGCTCCAGCCCAGGCACAGCTTACCGCTGGAGTTACCACGGCCCACGTCCACACCAGCTACAGATCCAGCCAGCCTGCCACAGACACCTGGCACTCTCACTCTACAAAGGGGAAGCTCCCACTAACGGCCACTCCTTTAAGACCAAGAGAGGCTGCTATTTTCACCTAATTCATAGACTAGAACTCAGAGAAACAACCAAAATGCAGAGACATGGGAATATGTTCTTAACGAAAGAACAGAAAAAAAATAAACTAAATGAAACAGAGACAAGTAATCTACCAGACAATGAATTCAAAACACTGGTGATAAGGATGCTCAACAAACTCAGGAGAAGAAAACATGAATTTAGTGAGAACGTCAAGAAAGGGACAGAAAATATAGAAAGAACCAATCAGAACTGACCAATACAGTAACTAAAATGAAAAAGATATTAGAGGAGCCCTGGCCAGTTTGGCTCATCAGTTAGAGCATTGGCCTGCAGACCAAAGGGTCACGGGTTTGACTCACGGTCAAGGGCACATACCTGGGTTGCAGGTTCCCTAGCCATGGTCAGGGTCATGTGGGAGGCAACCAATCGATGTGTCCTTCTCACATAGATGTTTCTCTCTCTTTCTCTCCCTCCCTCCCTCCCACTCTATCTAAAAACCAATGGAAAAATATCCTGTGAGGATTAACCATATATATATATATGGAAATCAAAGGAAGATTAGATGATACAGAAGGCTGAATCAACAACCTGAAAGACAGGTAGTGGAAATCACAGAAAATCACAGAATAGGAATAATAAAAAGAAAAAGAAATGAGGATAGTTAAAGGAACCTCTGAGACAAAATCAACCATACCAACATTTGCATCATAGGACAGAGGAAAGGATGGAGAACCTATTTGAAGAAATGTTTGAAAACCTGCCTAACCTGGTGAAGGAAACAGACATCCAAATCCAGGAAGCACAGAGAGTCCCATATGTGGTCAACTCAAAGAGGCCCACACCAAGTCACATCATAATTAAAATACCAAAAGTTGCCCTGCCCGGTAGCTCCGCTGGTTAGAGCGTTGTCCTGATACGCCAAAGTTGCAGGTTTGATCTTTGGTCAGGGCACATATATAAGAAGTAACCAATGAATGCAAAATAAGTGAAACAACAAATCTCTCTCTCTCTCTCCCTTCCTCTCTTGCTCTGAAATAAATAGATAAAATTTTTAAAAAGACCAAGAGTTAAAGATAAGGAGAGAATCTTAAAAGCAGCAAGAGAAAAATCAGCTTTGTTACACACAAGGAAAACCCATCACTATCAGCTAATTTTTCAGCAGAAACTTTTCAGAACAGAAGGGAATGGTACAATATATTCAAAGTAACGAAAGGAAAAACCTAAAACCAAGACTACTCTTTTCCAGAAAGGCTATCTTTCAGCCCTGGCCAGTTTGGCTCAGCGGTTAGAGCATCGGCCCAAGGACCAATGAGACGTGGGTTCGATTCCGGTCAAGGGCATGTACCTCAGTTGCGGTTCATCCCCGGCCCTGGTCAGGCCATGCAGGAGGCAACCAGTCGATGTGGCTCTATCACACTGATGTTTCTCTCTCTCTCTCCCTCCCTCCCACTTTATCTAATGATAAATAGAAAAATTATCCTTGGGTGAGGAATAAAAAAAAGAAAGAAAGGCTATCTTTCAGAATTGAAGGAAAAATAGTTTCCAAGACAAGCAAAAGCTAAAGGGGTTCATCACTACTAAACTGACACTATAAGAAATGTTAAAAGGACTTCTTTAAGTAGGAAAAAAAGGCTGAAACTAAAAATAAGAAAATATAAGAAAAAAAAATCTCACTGATAGAGGCAAATATTTAATAAATGCAGTAGATGAACCAATTATAAAGCTACTATTAAAGTTAAAAGACAAAAGTAATAAGATCATGTGTAACTATAGTAATAAATTAAAGGATACACACACAAACACACAGTGTGAAATATAATGCCAAAAAACGTAAACGTGGGGGGGAAGTGAGTAAAACAAATTTTTTTGATCTCAAGAGACCATCAACTTAAAATAGATTGCCATAAACACAGCTATTATATATGCATCTCAACTAACCACAAACCAAAAAAACTATAATAGATATACAAAAAATAAAGGAAAAGGAACTCAAATTATTAAATAAAGTCATTAATCTGCAAGAGAAGAGAGCAAGAGATAAAGAATGGAACAGAAAAGAACAACAAAATAATTAATAAAATTGCAATAACTACATACCTATCCATGAATACTTTAAATATAAATGGACTAAACGTTCCAATCAATAGACATTTGGTGGCAGAATGGATTAAAAAAAAAAAAAACCAAGCAGATGCAGATGCTGTCTACAAGAGACTCTCTTGAGATTGAAAGACACACACATATTGAAAATAGTGACTGGAAAAAGGTATTTCATAAAAATTAAAATGAAAAGAAGTCTGGGGTAGCTATACTTATATCAGACAAAATAAACATAAAAAAAAAAAAAAGGCTGGAACAATAGACAGAGACAAAGAAGGAAATTACATAATTAAAAAGGGACCAATCCAACAAGAGGATATAACACTTGTAAACATCTATGCACCAAATGTAGGAGCACCTAAATAAAGAAGAAATACTAACAGACAATAGGGAGAGATCTGAAGCACTACAATAATAGTAGGCAACCTCAACACTCCACCTACATCAATGGATGGATCCAGACAAAAAATCAATGAGGAAACAATGGCCTTAAATTAATGACATTCTATCAAAAGCCTTACTAGATATTTACAGAACATTTCATCTCAAAATAGCAGGATACACATTTCTTTTTCAAGTGTATATTCTCCAGGATAGACCACAGTAGGCCACAAAACAAATCTCAATAAATTTAAGAGGGTTGAAATCATATCAAGCATCTTCTCCAGTCACAGTGGTAAATTAGAAATCAATTACAAGAAAAAAAACAACACTGTAAAAATCACAAACCCAGGGAGGCTAAACAATATGCTACCAAACAATCAGCAGGAAATAAAATAATTTTTGTTGAGACAGATGAAAATATAATGATACAAAATCATTGGGACACAGCAAAAGCAGTTCTAATTCATAGCAATACTGGCCCACCTCAAGAACAAAGAAAAGCTCAAATAAACAGTCTAAGTTTACACCTAAAAGAATAAGAAAAAGAACAAATAAAGCTCAAAATGAGTAGAAGAAAATAAACAATAAAGATTAGAGCAGAAATAAATGAAATAGAGACTAAAAAATATGTATAAAATATCAATGAGACTAAAAGGTGGCAAACAATAAACAAAACGGATAAAACGGGGGAAAAGAGAGGGCTCACATAAATCAAATCAGAAATGAAGAGATGACAACTAATAGCACAGAAATACAAAGTATAAGAGAATACTATGAAAAATTATACACCAACAAACTGGAAAACCTAAAAGAAATGGATAAATTTTTAGAAACATATAATCTTCCAAGACTTAATCAGGAAGAAACTGAAAATCTGAACAGACCAATTACTAGTAACAAAATTGAATCAGTAATCAAATCCCCCCCTCAAAAAAAAAAAAAAATCCAGGACCAGATTGCTTCACAGGTGAATTCTACTAAACATCCATAAAGTATTAATACCTATTATGAAACTATTCCAAAAAACTGAAGAGGTGGGAAAGCTTCCAAACTCATTCTATAAGGCCAGCCTTACCCTGATACTGAAACCAGACAAAGATGCTGCTTTAATATTTATTAATTATAGAACCTTGGGAAATGTCAGTTTCCTCATCTATAACAATAGTACTTCTCATAACAAGTACTATTAAATGCAAGTGTTCATGAAGCAGAAGCAGTGAATGTAAAGCTCCTAGTGCAAAGTCTGGCAAATAGGAAAACTCTTAATACCGTTTTCAAGGAAGAGGTAGCACCGTGTAGTGGTTATGAACAAAACTCAGGAGCTATTATACTACTAACTAGCTGGGTCACCCTGAGTGAGTTATAAAAGCTTTCTGATCCTCAGACCTCACTTGTGAAGTGGAAATAAAAGCAGAACTTAGTCCAAAAGGTTTTTGTGAAGATTCTATGGGTTAACATGTGTGACCCCCTGAGAACAATGCTTAGTACTTGGTCTCAGCTCTTCTTAATACAGTGCCTGGTAAGTATTCAACCCATTTTGCATTTGCTTATCACTGAATTTAGGATCTTGTGCTTGCAGCCGTCTATGCTAAGCCAACCACAAACATGTGCAGACAACCCCTGGACTGCCCTATGTGACCCCATCTGTCGAGGCTCTGTCACGGAGCCTGGCCTCTTTCACAGGGGTGCACTGATTAAAAGTCAGGGCTCTGAAAGTGGGCAGACCTGGGTCAAATTGTTGCTCCACCGAGAGAATCTCTGTGACCTTAAGCCAATCTTAAGCCAATGCTTCCCAAACTTAGTTACACATTAGAATCTACTGGAAGGCTTTTTTTAAATCCTGATGTCATGGTCACACCCCTACCAATAAAATCAAAATGATTGCGAATGGAAGTCAGGCATCAGTATTTTATTAAAGCACGATGATTCCAATGTCATTGCAAAGTGCAGTCAAGTCTGGGAACCCCAGACATCACTGGTCTCTCTCAAAGCCTGCGGGTTCTCCCCTCTACAATGGGGAGGAAACAGAAGCTATAGCACAGGACTGGCAAAAGCACAAAGGGAAATAAAATACATAAAGCATCCAGCCCTCTCTGCAGGACACCCTGGAAGTGCCCAGCGCATAACAGTTACCATCACTGCTAGTATGGGTTTCTAGCCAGGCTACCTCCATCCAACCGAAGTGCCTTCAGTTCTTACTGTCTGCACCTGACTTTCTACCACCTAATCAAATACCACTTCCCGTTTCTGCACAACTATTGCATGTGTGTGCTTAGTTGCTACAACTGGATTGTAATCCCCTGGCAGGCAAGGACCACGTCTCTGTCCTCTTTGGAAGCCCCATCAGCACCTGACACAGCACCAGTGTCCACACTCAGTAAATACCTGTGGAATGGCAGGAAGGGGAATGAAAAAATGTGATTCTGAAATACCCTCCCTTGACCCACTTAATGCAATGATGGATGAAGTGTAAGCCCGAACTTGATACTTTCCTACCCTATAAATCAGTGGTCCCCTTGCCATCCTCACCAAAGGTCCTTCCAGTTTTTGTTCTCTGTTTGCCTCAAGTACCTTCTCTTTTCTATGGAGACAAGGGGGCTCAGTTGCTCAGCTCCTGAATGGATGGAGGACCTACGCCCACTGCCACCCTAGCAGCTGCCAAGAGTGCCCAGGAACCTGCAAGTTTCAGGTTGGCACCATAAAGAAGTTCCAGGTTGAGCTGGAGGAGAAGCAAGTAGCTTTTAGCCCTGCTATGCATTCCACACCGCCTTCTCCAGGCTACCTGGGAGGTGTGCACTTCTCCTGGTATTCCCCCACCTCAGAGGGTATTTCCCATGTGCCAGGCACTCTGCCGACACTGGTGACAGACCTGTCCTGAGAAGCTGTCGGGTTTGGCAGGCAAGCTTAAGTCAAACAACTATTTAATCACAACTATGATTTTAAAAAGTATTAAAGTGCCCGGCTGGTGTGGTTCAGAGGATTGAGCATCGTCCCATGGACTGAGAGGTCCCAGTTTAATTCCCGGTCAGGGCACATGTCCAGCTTGTGGGCTCAATCCCTAGTAGGGGGCACGCAAGAGGCAGCCAGTCAGTGTTTCTCTCTATCTCTCTCTCCCTTACTCTCCCTCTAAAAAATCAATATAAAAAAATAAATAAATAAAAAATAAAAAATTATTAAAGTACTGAGTGATTAGCAAGAATAAAACAGGAGCCAATCCTGCCCTAGGCCTCATGACCAGCCTCCCTAAAGCAGGCGAGTGGGAGGGGCCTGCTGAAGAGGAGGGTAAGAAACCCCTGGGGGGGGGGGGAGCCTGTTCACTAGGGAACTGCTGCTTGGAGAATCACAAGGATTAGGAGCCAATAAATGCTTTTGAGAAGTCCAGCAGGAAAGCAACCCATTTGTGTCGATTAGACACATTTGCTTCTTTTAGAAGCTCATCTATTGGTAATTCACCAGACAATATTTTCTGAGTGGGGAAAAAAACTTTTAGAATGGCTGTTTAATTCCTAAAACACCGTCGTCAGTGAAAACAGAAGAATTCACAGCAACCTCAGAAGTCTTCTATATATTCAAGGTGTTCCATTTAAAATAATTTCATAATAATTATAATAATAATAATTTCCTAAAAGGTCCCCAGATATGGCAAGACTAGTGTTCTAATCCTATATCTATAAAGCTAAGATTACATTTTAAAATATATTGGCTTGGTGTTGCATATCTAGAACATATAATTAAAGGTTTCTTCAAGCTAGATGTCTATTTAGTTTCACCAACTTAAAAAAGCAAACCTTTAAATAACTGTGAGTCATTTCTGATTCGATTAGTCATTCTCTGTGGGAGATCATAAAAATTCTCCTATAAAATGGTTAAGTTACCAGGACTATTCAATCATATTTGAATAATGCATAACTCTGTACACTTTAGGAATAACGCAGCCATGAAAAGAATTTCTGAAGAGTCGAGTGCTTACATCCAGCTCTGCAGAAACTATCGGAACTTTTAAAGTGAGCGGCGGAGCCTTAAAACAATAAAATAAAAAACCTGTTTAAGACCTTAAATCATTAACATGTGTCGACTTAAACTTACACATACATTTGTGTTGTTTAACCAAATATTTGAAAACCAGCTTCTCTCCCAGTTATCTGCCAAGAGCCACGCTCCGGGTTCTGTGTGTCTCTTCCTGACACGTGGCAACGCCCAGTGCTTTTCAAGGGGCTTGCTTGGCATGGGTTGATCTTCAAATATTTTGATAAAACAGATTTATTTTTCTTAAATTATATGTCAGTATTGAATTAGTATCTATTTTGTGTTAATAATTTGGAATTTTTAAACAGCTTTTAAAACTCTATTTAAGAAATACATGGGCTCTTCCGCCCGAGCCTTCAGCATCCGTCCTGGCTTTCTGTCTTCACTCCATCCCGTGTGCAAGAGGACGGCGGTCAGTTCGCACCAGAACACAGAGCCGGTGAGATCCCGGTATCCTAGGTTACAGCAAAACCAGAATGTGAATTGGTCCGGTGGGAATAGCTGGGATTTGGCTCAGCTCTGCTCTGGGCACAGACAAGGTCACCCCGAGATCAGAAGGTGAAGGTAAATGCTAGAGCCCGCCCTCCTCGACAGCAACAACTTCTCAGACAGTGCTGCTGTGGGCCGAAGGATCTGTTCAAACAAGGACTACTAATCTTATTTTTCCAATTACTCTTATCTGATTTTCCTATCTCCACCCCCTTCCCACCTCCCCACGGCTGCCTTAGAGTGACACCTTTTGGAAAAGGTTGAAACTGAAAATCCCTAGACTGCTTTTTTGCCTGGACCTGACCACCACCCTCAAGGCTGTGCGTGGGGGGTGTTTTCTCCTCACTGAAGTGTCAGCATCTAGCTTTGCTTAAATGTGTCACCTCTGATCCTTCAGCTGCAAACAGATACACACAGCCAGCGTTTGAGCTCAAGCTCGTAGATTCTGACTACATTTTAAATTCCACCTCCACCCCCCCTTCTCCTTCCAGGCTCATTAACGAAACTTCACACCGCAATAAAAGATGGATGGAGAAGAAATGTGGAAAATATGTACATCTGACGTAACAGATTCGTTTAAACCAAACAGTGCTGGAGCACCACTGAAAACAGTGTCTTAAAACGCCCCGGATCATTCCTCATTCCAGAGCAGAGCGGGCTCCAGGACGCCTCCTGAGAAAAAGGTTGTGTGGGGGCATGCTTCTCCGTATGTTTGGTGCAAGCACTTCTGACCGACCGGGAGGTAGTCTTGGTTTATGCGTGCAGTCTGCAGCGTGGCAGAGAGCTGGTCTCTTCTCTAACAGAGTCTCAAACATTCCTGAAAAGCAGTGCAGGGAGTGGTTCAGAATGTGGACTCTGAAGCCAGAGGGCTGAGGTCCCAATCAGGAACCAGCACATGTTGGCTCTGTGACCCTGGGAAAGATACTTGCGCTCTATGTACATCAGTTTCTTTCTCTGTAAAATGTGGTAAATAACTGTACCTCCTCACATCCTTGTGAAGTTACAATAGTTGCGGGCTTGGCACATAGTAAGCACGCAGTAACCTGCGGTCATTATCAACAGTGACATTAGTTTAAACACTGGCATTTCGTTTTCAGCCTATTAGAGGGTGAGCAAGCAGGACAAAGGGTTTCATTTTCTTACATTTTCAGAAGGATAAGATATTTTTCATCTTCAGTGGAATGGCGACATTTTTTACTAGAAAATCTATTTATAACAAACCAAATTAGTCACGTGTTCCTATTTTAGTCTTACTTAGCTAAATTCCAAACACAATCATGCAGGAACTCATAAAGATATTAGAGCTGTACTGTGCAACAGAACTTCCTGCAGGGATGGCAAGGTTCTCATCTGAGCTGTACATTATACATGCCACTAACTACCTGTGGCTATCTAGCACTGGAAATGCGACTGGTGCAACTGAGAGAGCGAACTTTAATATAACGTTAATGAACTAAATTTTAAATGTAAATAGCCATATGTCTAGCAGCTACTGTATTGGAAAGAGCCAGAGCATCCAAGTTTTACAACTCTATTGTCCAATGGTGATATTTAGGAATTATTTCAATCTTTGTGGAAACTTTACCTTTTTTGAACATATGAGATAAACTTTTAAATTCAGTAAAACGCATGAATTACCATTTGACCAAGTAATTCTACTTTAGGAATTAATTCTATGAACATAATAAGGGATGTGCCCAGAGGAATTTATTCTAAGGATATAATAAACATGTTCATTACAGTTTATATTTATTGCTTGTAAAAATCAGAATAAAAAATGGGTATGTATGTATGTACATACGTGTGTGTATATCTAAGTGTTGCAAAGAAATTAGATACTAAACCACGGACATCCATTGTACATGTTAGTCAGACATTAAACACTAAGTAGAAAGATTTAATGTAAAAGAAAGATGTTCATGAAACCCTGAGAAAAGCAGGTTAGTAAACAGTAAATACAATACAATACAATTATATGTGAGTTTTTAAATGTATATTCATAGAAACAAAGACTAGAAGGAAATGTGCCAAAATATTCACGGCGGGTTTGTTTCTGGGCTTAGAGATTTCAGGTAATCGATTACATTCTCCTTGGTACTTACTGTTGCAAAGATGAATTATCAATGCAAAAAAAAAGTAGTTAAAAAAAAAAGACTGCAACCAAGGAAAGTCTGCACAGACAGTACTTCTATTCCCATGAAAAAATTAGTTGCTGGTAGACCATAGCTTCCAAAGGAGAGTAATAAGGCGGAACTGGAGAGCAGGGCATGGCCCCCTGGTGGCAGTTATGGTGGCAGCGATCCTCAGCCAAAATGACCTCAAGACAGGCTACACTTCCAGGCAGGGCTGCTTTGCCCCTGACAGTCACTTAGATTTATGCTGATTATAATCTGGGTTCACCGGGGAGTGCCTGAGTGTTAGTGACTCCGGAGCTGTCAACAGTCATCCCTGCCACCTCCACCCTGCCCCACAATGCACTAGAATGTTGCTCATTTCGCCTCGTTCCCTACTAAAGTTCCTGTGGGTTTTGGAAGTCCAGTATGGTCGTTCGCTTGCTTGTTTCCTTTTGTGCTTGTTCAGTATTTTCCGATTTTGTTGTTGTTATCACTTTGTTTCTGCAGCACGCAAAATAAGTTGTCAGGCCCTAGAAAATCAAAAGCATTTGTCTATGCCACTTGGCCACCTCTATTAGTAAGGTCTATTCATTCCTATTCAACAAATCAGGGCAGTGTTGTCAAACAGTCCTACATTGTTGCAATGATCAACTCTGAGGCAATTCCAAGGAGGAATGACAGAAGGCCTCTTTTATTCTTAATTCTCCTGATGACTTGGCTCTGCAGGAGATATCTGTTGATGATGACAAATTTCAATCATCCCAAATCAAGCCTGATCCCCTCAGGATCCTTGTATCACAGTTGTCTCTACCTTAAGCAGCAGGTAGTAGCCTCCCTGATGTCATCTTGGTCCCTCAATATATGAAGTCTAATTCATCTTTGTGTCTTCTAACTGGGCCCAGCATCTTCAACACATAGTAGATGGTCCATAGATAATAGTGGAAGGGATGCCAGGAGGGAGAAGAGAAGGAGGTATACCATGGAAAGGTAATCATTACCTCTGATTTACATAATATGGTTTCCTATACCCCATTTGAGCCTCACATATTCCCAAAGAAACAGGGTATTTAATTGATGGATAACTCACGCTCTTGTGTAAGCCATTTACACAAGAAATGCAGATGGCTTACTCTTTACAAGGATGTGAGTCTGATTGTTGAGCACAAATATAATGAAACAATTGTTAGAGGGGGTACACTGAGAGAATCTAGGAGGAGGCTCTGGGATGGGATTCCCCCGACAGCAAGGAAAGACCTTGGCTCATTTTCCTAGTGTCCCCCATCCTGAACACATCTAACACACAACCAGCACCCACAAATGCTTGATGAACATAATTTAGTGAATGGACCTTGGGTCCCATTTGAGTCACTGGAGTAGAATATTTACCATATGCTTTGATTCCAGCAATGTTCCAAGTTACCTTAGTTGACTTTTCTATTTTGCATTGCTATTTAACAAATAACCACAAACTTGGCAGCTCATAGTTCTATAGGTTGAAAGACTAGGCAGGAAGCACAATATGACTAGGTTCTCACAAGGTTGATATCAAGATATTGGCAGAATGCATTCTCACCTCTTCTAAGCATACGTGGTTGAGTATTCAGTTCCTTGCAGACGTGGGTCTGAGGTCCCTGTTTCCTGGCCATTCTTAGCACCTGGAGACCATTTGTATTCCTTGTTACATGGCTCCCTCAAATCTTTAAAGCCAGCAATGAAAAATATCCCTTGTACCATATCTTCCCATGCTTTGACTCTCTTTCTTCAGGAACAGCTGAGTCACTTTTAAGAACTTGCTGATTAGATCAGGCTCATGAAGGATAATCTACCTTTCTTAAAGTCAACTATGTCATGAAACTTACCTAATTGTATGTGTGATATCCCATCATATCCACAGACCTGGGTATTATGCATAGTGCTATCATATCCACAGTACTGGAGATTATGAGGTCATGCTCATAATTATGTGTGTGATATCCCATCATATCCAGGGATTATACAGGGCATGTATTCCTCTGAGAGGCAACATTTTATAATTCTGCCAGCCACAGATTTCTTTACATTATTGATCACATAAAACAAAATGTGGACATGATAACAAAATAGTTTTCACTGCTTAGTTCCCTTTTACTTTAAAGATATAAAATTGCATTTCAAAATGCATATGCCAAATATAGGGGAACTTCCTTAACTTGATAAAGAGCAATTACAAAAAAAAAATTTACAGATACCAATGGTGAAAGACTGAATGCTTTTCCTCTAAGATTAGGAGCAAGGAAAGGATGTCTGCTCTCACCCCTCTTATTCTGCAGTGCTTGGAGTTCCAGCCACAACCATAAGGCAAGAAAAATGAATAAAGGGCATAAAGATTGGAAAGAATAATAAAACTGCTCCTATTTGCAGATGACATAATTGTCTATGAGAATCCTAAGTAATCTACAAAAAAAAAAAAAAAAAAAAAAGCCCAGAACTAATAAATATGTTCAGCAAGGTTGCAAGATACTAGATCAATATACAAAAAAATCAATAGCATTTCTATATATTAGCAATTAACATGTGAAAACCAAAATTAAAACCATACCTATCTGAGTGGCTAAAATCAAAAGCAGTGAAAATACCAAATGCTGGTGAAGATGCAGAAAAACTGTATCCCTCATACATTGCTGGTGGGAGTATAAAATGGTGCAAACACTCTGGAAAACAATTTGGGAGTTTCTTGTAAAACTTAGCATGCAACTACCATATAACACAGCATTGTACACTTTTTATCATTTATCTCAGAGAAATAAAAACTTATGTTCACACAAAAACCTTACATAAATGTTCATAACAGCTTTATTAGTAATAGAAAAACAATGGGAACGACCTAGACGTTCTTTAGCTGGTGAACGGTTACACTGTGGTACATCCATACCATGGAACACTACTAAGCAATCCGAAGGAAGGAAATACTGAGGCACACAACAACTTGGAGGAATTGTCAGTGAATTATGCTAACTGAATAAAGCCAATCCATAAAGGTCACATCCTATACGATTCCATTTATATAATGTTCTTGAAATGACAAAATTGTAGAAATGAAGAGCAGATTAGCGGCTGCCAGGGGTAAGGGATGGGCATGGGGGAGGGATTGAGTGCAGTTAAAAAGGGCAACATGAGGGATCCCTGTGGTGATGGAATGTTCTGTACCTTAACTATATCAATGTCAATATCCCGGTTGTATACTACAGTTTTTCAAGATGTTTCCATCGGGGGAAACTGGGCAAAGGATACATAAGATCTCGCTCTATTTTCTTAAAACTACACATAAAGCTATAATTATCTGAAAACAAAAGTTTTAATTTTTTTAAAAAAAGTACATGCACATATATTAGGCATGCATTTCCTCAGGGAAAAGAATAGCCAGGGCAAATTCTGGGGGAGAAGAAGGCAGATGCTCACATATGGTTAGTGAGGCTATTCCCATCCTCTTGAGGAAGAATCCTCCACAAAATGTCATAGCTGGGAGGATTACAGCAGGGAATTTTCATGTTGTAAATGCCTTCCACTCCCAAGTACGACTAGATACCCACACAATATCATCAGCACTCAAATCCATGGCTATTAAATCAGAATGTGACATCCTAATTAGTGATTTTAAAAAGTAATCATGTGGTCCCCTTTTTACAAAACAAACAAAACAGTGCACACATAAACAATCAGACATTTTTAAGCACCATATTCAACAATAGATACTAGTGCATCATAAGCTAACCCATAAAGGCCACCAGCAGGGACCAGTCTCCTTATCATCATAATCCAGGTAAATCAGAAAATCTCAGTGAAGCTTCATTATCCTCAAGGCTAAATACCCCCTCAGACTGCTAGCTTGGTTAGTTCCTCAAACATGAAGTACCAGAATGAAATCTTCTTCAATTTCTCCTCTATTAAAACATTTTATAGGGGCTTTCAGTTGACGCTGTGGCTTCAGGAGAAGGAAATCCGCCCAAAAGCATCTGCAGGGCACAGCACCCCCCACAGTGACTTGGCTCCCTCCCCTCAGAGAGATTACTGCTACATGGAAAAAAACAGTGGTTAACTGGTTAACTTTGGGGAAATTGCTTCATAAAGAGAAGACGCGGAGCAAAGATGCAGAACAAACCGAGTCAGTTCTCAAGCACAAAGCAACTGGCGATGAGACGCCTCCAAAGCAAGGTGCACAGAGGGAACCTGGACGCGCATTCCAGCTGAATCGAGGGTGATTCCGCTTTCCTTCCATCCTCAAGTGGAATAAGTGCCATCCAGTCACGAGAGCAGTCTGCTCAGTTCTGCCTCTCTTTCAGTCTAAAGTCACCAGTGTGCTGCTCAGCTTCCTCCTTGTACTCCGGGGAACGAGACTTTACTTTCTGGCCAGCCAGCTGAGCTAATGAGAATGGGGTTATGACACTGGGCTCCCAGGACCAGTTACTCTGCTTCTCACCTGCCTCTGCACCGGAGATTGGTCCCCCATCCCCACTGGGAGCTGTATATGGGTCCCTAAAGGACAGTGGGTGGACGGCAAGGGTCAAACCCAGCCCGCTCCTATAAAAACAACCCAAGTACACATCCCGCCCAGCATAATTTTCATGCTTAAAAGCAGCGACTTTTGCCCCCTCCCCATTACCCTGACATATGGCAGCATTCACTGTTAATCTGAGCAGAGACAAAAACTACTCAAATCATAATGTGTTACACTTTGTTCTTCAAAACTGCACAATTGTGATGAAAAGCACTCTGTCAGAGGGTATAAATTATACTCACACATTAAACGCCCGGCTTCACCAAATACCTGCATCACGCTTTGGAAGGACATGTCTATGTTTCCCCCATGGACATTCTCTACAATTTATGCCTTTGAACCCTTTTGAAAGTAAGTGACTTTTTTTTCTAGTAGCTCTTTCAGATAGATAGATAGATAGATAGATAGATAGATAGATAGATAGATAGAGATATACCATTTTCATTACCAATATGACATTATAGTCTAGTCCCAAATACAGTGATAAACATCACTCTGAATCAAAGATAACCCTCATATTCAAAGAGTCTCAAGGCAAACATAAGTGCAAACACTGGATTCCTTGCTTTAATGCCAAATAGTCACTTAAAGTTCTGATTTCTTCAGTTGGGACTTTTTCTCCCTTCTACAACTCCTCAAACCTTTAAATCACTTTGTTTAAAAATATTTATCTTCATTTCTCCTCCCTTTTCTTCAAGAATTAATACTGTTATAACTAGCTATAAGGAAATCACAGTACCCCAACTTCAACAGGAGAAGCAGCCTCGATATTCGAAATAACTAACAACTATACATATATGGAAATGAACACCCGATTTTGATGGGTCCCACTCAGTAACCTTAGAGGTGCCTCTATCTGTGCAATAGTTCCTTTTGGACGGAAAACAATTAGGCTGTGTAATGCGCTGAGTCCCTTCAGATAAACCGAGCGCGCACAGCCGGGCCACTCTCGCGCTGGCTTGAAGGCCGGGGCTGTCAGGCCCACTTCTCTGGTTAATGTCAGTAGCACTATGTATAAAAGGTGACTCCAGTGTGTACAAATGTTGATCTTTAGAGAAGTCATGCCTAGACTCACACACACATCCACTCTTTCGTCCACTGGGTCAACGGCAGGAACAGAGGGCGACCCCGAAAGGGGCTTGCCAAGCGCAGAGTCTTACTTGTCAGGTTATGTTGCCCCCAGGGACTTCCCTGCCGGAGATTAATTCATAATCCTGTTTTGTGTTTAAAAAATTCAGGTTCTAAAAGCCTTGACTTTGAGACAGTTTCAGAGGCGACAGGGAAATGTTCTAATATACGGTAACAAATTAAGTGCCAATGCAAGTAAGCACTGAAAAGAAAGGGGCTGTGTGGAGGGGGTGGCCCGAAATGTTTGCCCTTGTCCAAAATCATTTCTTTAAGGTTCCAAAATAGATACTAAACACGTATTTTAATGGCTGGAGTACCTACAGGTTAAAAAAAAAAACAAACAAAAAAAACACCGAAGTTGAAACCGTCTGTGATTTTTCTGCTTGTTGCACAAGCTCAGCGAAACAAAGATGCCCCCTGATCGAAAACGCAGCCAAGGTTCTGAAGAAATATAATATTCGCTGATGTGACTTCCAAACCAAATTTCATCCGAATACCAAACAGTAAGAAAGCTCCCCTCTCAGCTCTGAACAATCCTATTTTTATTGCATCCAAATTGTTTCTTCCCTTGCCAACCTCATTCTATCCCTTTTGGTTACAAAGTTAATGTCCAGAAAGCTTCCTTTTACAACTCTAGCAGCCCCACCAAAAAAAGGCAGGAATTCCCAGTGCTGTAGAAAGCATCACGAACATATTCTCATCGGAATGATTCTAAACTGTATAACTCACCCCACCCTCCAGGGAAGAAAGAGAATGTCTGGGGACACAGTTCTGAACGAGATGGCCATGTGAACTTGACACCCATGTCCACCGAGGAGGGGACAGGGACAGCTGGCCTGGGGGCACTTTCTGCTCCCATTCAGAAAGAAAGAAAAGCATAACAGCCCAGCTGGTGTGGCTCAGTGGTTGAGCCTCAACCCATGCACCAAGAGGTTGCCGGTTCAATTCCTGATCAGGGCACATGCCCAGGTTGTGGGCTCGATCCCCAGTGGGGGGCATGCAGGAGGCAGCCAATTGATGTTTTCTCTCATTGATGTTTCTGTCTCTCTCTCCCTCTCCCTTTCTCTCTCTCTAAAATCAATAAAGAAAAAAAAATTTTTTTTTTAAAGAAAAGAAAAGCATGGCAACTAATAACACGTGTTTCTATTCAACCTGTGACTCAGTCTGGGCTTAGTCACCCCAGCTAAGTTTTAACTCACCACGTTGGGCAACATGCTGACCTCTTCAAAGGCAAAGGTGAATGTGCAGAGAGCATATTCTACCCAGGTGCTCCTCTCGCTAACACAGCAGCTCTAGGTACCAGTTGTGAAAGTAAGAGGCAAATCACCAAACTTGTTACTCAGAGTTTGAAGTTGCATGTGTTGTGTGTGTGTGTGTGTGTGTGTGTGTGTGTATGTACACACAGCATCCCTTCTGCTCCCTGCCCCCAGGGCCTCCAGCACAGATTCCTACTCTCAGTGATAACCGAGGGTGAATTAGTGTTTCCTGTTGTTGTTTTTTTGTTTTTGTTTTTTGTTGTTTGTTTATTTATTTATTTATTTATTTATTTTTGTTAATCCTCACCCAAGGATATTTTTCCATTGATTTTTTTTTTTAATCCTCACCCTAGGACATTTTTACATTTATCTTCAGACAGAGTGGGAGGGAGGGAGGGGGAGAGGGGGGGAGAGAGAGAGAGAGAGAAACATCAATGTGAGAGAGACACATTGATTGGTTGCCACCCACACGACCCCAGCTGGGGCTGGGGATGAACCACATCCGAGATACATACCCTTGGCGGGAATCAAACCTGGGACTCTTTGGTCTGCAGGCCGACGCTCTAACCGCTGAGCCAAACTGGCCAGGGCTGTTTCCTGTTTTTTATACTATGGGTGGAAGGAGCCAAAACCCTACAATTGAACAGATTAAGGAATTTTGACACCTATAAGCACTGACTTACAAAATCAAAATATAGGTTTAAAAGAGGCAGTACGGTTCCTGTTGCCTTGCCAATAAAAGCCCAACTCCTTTCCACGGCCGACGTGAGCCCCATGCTACCCAGCCCCCACCTGCCTCCTCCACAGCATCCCGTGCCACTCTGGTCCTTCCCTGGCCGCATAGGATCTGTTCTTTCTCCTTTACCTTGCCTTGTTCCTCAGCCATCCTTCTAAACTCTGTAAGCAACAAGCATCTTCTCACCTCAGGCCTCAGCATAAATGCCACCGTCTCCAAAAGGCCCTTCTGAAACCTCTTGAAGTAGCTGCCTGCCTCCGGCCTGTCCCTGGTGCTCCTTATCTCAGCTCCATGTTTGTTTCCTTCGTAGCCCGTACCACAATTTTAAATCATTTACCTAGCAATGTCTTTGTATTGTCTTCTCAATCCCTCACTAGGCTCTTTGCTCCATGTCTAACTTACCCACCCAGTTATGGGTAACTCCCAGCTGGGGCCTGCAACGCGGCTGACACTTAGTAAATACTCACCTAGCTCATAACTAGAATCAGCCAAAACAATAACACCTGATGTTCACACCAGTGGTTCTCAAAGGGGGTCCCCCAACCAGCAGCAGCTTCACCTGGGAATCTGTTGGAATGTACTACATTCTCAGCTTCCTTCCTTCTGCCCCACGCCCCCACCTATTAAATCAGAAACTCAGGGGGGTCCAGCCCAGTGATCTCTGTTTCACCACCCTTCAGATTGACTCTGACGCACGTTCAAGCTTGAGAACTACCGGTTCACACAACATTGCCCACTTTCCAAACAGCATTCAGTCACAGGTGTCCTAGACCTGCCTCTATTTGGAAAGGAAGAGTGGGCACTTTCTCACGGGGGATTTGTCTTTGCCAGCAAAGAACTGTGATCATTCAGCCCAGAAAAAAACCCAAATTCCCAAATACGACTCTGTTCGGGGAAAGGAACCAATGTGTGCACAGGATATCCTGGCTCATTTCCGCCTCTGTGGGCAGAGTGGTCAGGCTGCAGCCAGACCATTGATGGGAGACTCCTGCCCTACTCACAGGGGTGGCCCAGGTGGACCCCACCTTGATAGAGACTCTAGCCTCCCATCCCCACCTTGACGGGAAGGTTTCTGAGGACACGGACCTTGATGGGAAGGTTTCTGAGGACATGGACCTTGACGGGAAGGTTTCTGAGGACACGGACCTTGACGGGAAGGTTTCTGAGGACACGGACCTTGACAGGAAGGTTTCTGAGGACACGGACCTTGACGGGAAGGTTTCTGAGGACACGGACCTTGATGGGAAGGTTTCTGAGGACACGGACCTTGATGGGAAGGTTTCTGAGGACACGGACCTTGACGGGAAGGTTTCTGAGGACACGGACCTTGCCTTGCCATCTGTGCCCCGTGGCCCTGAGCAACACCTGCACAGAGCGGTCACTCAGAAGGCATCTGCAGAAGCAACACGGGCTGAAGTACCTGTCACGTTCCCTGCACAGCTGGGGAGAAACTAACAAGGGGCCTTTGCCTGCTGGGTGTATGAACGGGCTTTAATATAAGATCAAGGATTCAAAACACGAGGGAGCTGGTGGTGGTTAGGACACAGTCAAGAGGATCCAGGTTCAAATCCTGACTGCTCGCTGCTGAATGTCTTTGGCCAAGGTACCCAACCTCACTAAGCCTCCGATTCCTCAACTGAACACGGAGATTACATGGGCAGTTGTCGGGACTGCATGAGGTGGCTGGGCAACCTGTGGGCAAATGTGCAGCACAGATCAGGCATGACATGAATGCCCAAGACACTGTCACTCTATTGTAATTATCACTTGATTGTTTAACTGGGGGAAATGGATCAGAGTCCAGTGCCTCCGATACAGTGTGTATTCTGGAAGCATAACATGTAAGAAAGTTATACACTTACCTTCCTGCCCATGCCATAGCTTTCGGATATGGGAAAGTATAAAGCAGGAGGAAACACAAGCGCTGAGGTTAGGTAGACGGGGGCTTGAATTCCTTCCCTGCCACTTACCAGCTGTGTGTCCTTCAGGAAGCCACTTACACTCTCTGGGCTTCTGCATTTGCAGATTGGAGATAATAATACACTTCACACAGGGTCGTGGTGAGGCTTGGAGATTAAAATGTCTATGAAACACTCAGCCCTGTGCCCTGCCCTTAGTAAGCACTTGATAGATGATAAGTATTATGCACTAAAACCAACAAGAAGCAGGGCAGAATTCCATCTCTGCTGCAGAAGAGGCATGAGCCGCGTGTTGGAGGGATAAATGAGGAAGAAATGATGCAGAGGGGAAGCTTCTCAGAAGTGAAAGCATTGAAACAATGTCACAAACCAAACACTGGCAGGACAAGCAGATTATCATCAAGGAGCGAGGCTGGCCAGGCAGGGAAAATGTTCCTTACCTGCCACCACTTTCTACCAGCAAAATGCAGGTTACCCGTGGCCAGATCCTCTTCTCAAAAGAAGAAAAACTACCCTAATTTTATTTGTGAAATCTGACTTTTTTAAAATGATGTCTCGATTAAAATGAAAAGAACCTACCTGAATTCACAAAATACATTTGTGGGCCACATATGAATCACTGTCTACCAGTATTAACCTCCTATTTTAAAGGACAGATAGAAAAGATAAACAAGATTGATGGACCCTTAGTTAGACTCACCAAGAAACAGAGAGGACCCAAATAAACAAAATCAGAAACAAAAGAGGAGAAGTAACAACTTACACCACAGAAATACAAAGGATCGTTAACAAATACTATGAACAATTATATGCCAACAAATTGGACAATCTAGGCGAAATGGACAAATTTCTAGAAACACATAGTCTCCCAAAACTAAACCGGGAAGAGACAGAAAACTTGAACAGATCAGTAATAATTAAGACACTTGAAGACATAATCAAGAATCTCCTGGCAAACAAAAGCCCAACCCTGGACGGCTTCACGGGGGAGTTTTACTGAACATTCAAAGAAGAACTAACACCCATTCTCCTCAAACTATTCCAAAAAATTCAAGAAGAAGGAAGACTTCCAAACTCGTTTTATGAGGCCAGCATAATTCTAACTCCAAAACCAGATAAAGACACTACAAAGAAAGAAAACTACAGGCCAATATCTCTGATGAACATAAATGCTAAATCTTTAACAAAATACTAGCAAATTGGATCCGGCAACACATTAAAAAAAGTATTCACCATGACCAAGTGGGATTCATCCCAGGGATGCAAGGCTGGTACAATATTCACAAATCAATAAATGTTTATGTGATACACCACATAAACAAAATGAAAGATAAAAACCATATGATCATATCAATAGATGCTGAAAAAGCATTCGACAAAATCCAACACCCATTTCTAATAAAAACGCTCATCAGTGTGGGAATAGAGGGATCATATCTCTACATCATAAAGGCCATATATGAAAGACCTACAGCCAACATCATACTCAATGGGCAAAAACTAAAAGCATTTCCCTTAAAAACAGGAACAACACAGGGATGCCCACTTTCACCACTCTTATTTAACATAGTACTAGAAGTCTTAGCCACAGGCAATTAGACAAGAAGAAAAAAATAAAAGGGATTCAAATAGGAAAGGAGGAAGTGAAACTGCCATTATTTGCAGATGACATGATATTGTACATAGAAAACCCTAAAGACTTCATCAAAAATCTACTAGATTTAATAAATGAATTTGGCAAGGTAGCAGAATACAAAATTAACATCAAGAAATCGACAGTATTCTTATACACCAATAATGAACTCTCAGAAAGAGAAAATAAAAAAAATTAAAAAATCCCGTTTACCATTGCAACAAAAAAATTAAGATACCAAGGAATAAACTTAACCAAAAAAGTAAAGGACTTATTTGCAGAAAACTACAGGGCATTGAAAAAAGAAACAGAGGAAGATATAAAAAAGTGGAAGCATATACCTTGTTCATGGATTGGAAGAATTAACATCATTAAAATGTCCACACTACCCAAAGCAATCTATAGATTCAATGCAATCCCCATTAAAATACCAATGACATATTTCACAGAACCAGAACAAATACTTCAAAAGTTTATATGGAACCAAAAAAGACCCCAAATAGCCACAACAATCTTGAAAAAGAAGAATAAAGTAGGAGGGATCACAATACTGTATATCAGGTTATATTACAAAGCCATTGTGATCAAAACAGCCTGGCACTGGCACAAGAACAGGCATATAGATCAATGGAACACAACAGAGAATCCGGAAATAGACTCAAGACATTATGCTCAATTAATATTTGACAAAGGTGGCAAAAGCATACAGTGGACTGAAGACAGCCTCTATAAAAATAAATGGTGTTGGGAAAACTGGACAGCTACAAGCAAAAAAATGAAACAAGACCACCAACTTACACCATACACAAGAATAAACTCAAAATGGGTAAAAGACTTAAATGTGACTCGTGAATCCATAAAAATCCTAGAAGAAAATGTAGGCAACAAAATTTCAGACATCACACGCAGAAGAATTTTCACTGATACAACACCCAAGGCAAGAGAAACAAAGGAAAAAATTAATACAGGGGACTACATCAAACTAAAAAGCTTCTGCACAGCAAAAGAAAAAACCATCAAAATGGAAATGGAACCCACTATATGGAAGAGCATAATTGCCAACAATACACCAGATAAGGGGTTAATTTCCAAAATATATAGAGTACTCATACAACTCAACAAAAGGAAGACAAAGAACCCAATGAAAAAATGGGCAGAGGACCTAAATAGACACCTCTCCACATAGGACATACAAATGGCCAAGACACATATGAAAAAATGCTCAACGTCACTAATCATCAGAGAGATGTAAATTAAAACTATGAGGTATCACCTCACACCTGCCAGAATGGCTGCCATCAACAAATCATCAAATAACAAGTGCTGGTGAGGGTGTGGAGAAAAGGGGACTCTAGTACACTGCTGGTGAGAATGCAGACTGGTGCAGCCACTATGGAAAACAATGTAGTGTTTCCTCAAAAAAATTAAAAATTGATTTGCCGTTTGACCCAGTGATCCCACTTCTAGGAATATATACTAAGAAGCCTGAAACACCAATCAGAAAGAAAATATGTACCCCTATGTTCATAGCAGCGCTATTTACAATTGCTAAGATCTGGAAATAGCCCAAGTGTCCATCAATAGACGAGTGGTCAAAAAAGCTGTGTACATGTACACAATGAAATACTATGCAGCTGTAAGAAAGAAAGATCTTATGTCCTTTGAGATGACATGGAGGGACCTGGAGAGTATCATGCTAAGCGAAATAAGCCAAGCAGAGAAAGACAAATACCACATGATCTCACTTATTTGTGGAATATAGTGAACAAAAAAAAGCTGATGAACAAAACAGACCCAGAGACATAGAAAGGAGTAGGGTTCAGACTGACCACCTCAGAAGAGAGGGGCAGGGGGGAGGGATGAGATAAACCAAAGAACTTACATGCATGTACGCATAACCAATGGACATAGACAACAATGCTTGGTGGGGGTGTGGGATCAGGAGGAGGGTGTCTGTGGGGAAAAAAGGAGAAACATCTGTAACAAAAATAAATTAATTAAAAAGAAAAAAGGACAGAGATGGTGGGGACAACATCCTAGCAAAGAAGCTGGATGAGCTAAGGTGGTAGGGGCAGGAAAGGCCAGGAAATGTTCGGAAAGGAGAATGTTGCTCCGGGGACTGAAAGGGAGAGGATGAGGGACAGAAGGCAGGAAACAACAAGCAGCTGCAGAGGGCTTTCCGGGAGAGATTCAGGCTGGGGTGACAGGTAGGTCTAGGGATGCTGAGGTGGACAAGGAAGGACTTCGAAATGCCCAAATTAGATGAGCTCTAAGCTCGCTCCAGCCCATTCTGCACCTCTCGGGCCAGCAGTCATTTCCTCACCGAGGGTCTCCACACGCAGTTTCGGTGCTCCTGTCTGTGGGCAATGTGACTCTAGCTCACCATCAGGAGGGAAAGGAGCCGAAGCTGTCCAAGGACCACGTTTACCAGCCACAGAGAACAAGCTGACCTGAGTGATGTGGAAGGCACCAGAAGCCTTAAGAGTAGACTAGATCCCACGATGAAGCAGCAGCTCAAATAATAACAATCACCTTCGCTGAATATCTACTTTGGGCCAGAATTATTGCATCGTATGAGGCAGGTCCTACCACTCAGAGCCAGGCACAGAGCGGTTAAATAGGCCCAAAGCTGAATAGCTAGAAATTGCAGGACCACAGTCAGGCCAGGTTATCCTCCGATCCAGCCCCTGGATCCCAGCCACTCCATCAAGCCGCCTCCTGTCCAGAGGCATTCACATCTGTGTTTCGGTTTGTTCTGTGTTCCTTTCACAATGCTGCCAAAATTACGTGGCGGGACAACCCAGGCAGGAACATTCCTTGGCCATGGATTTGAGAAAGGCTAAGGACGAGGGTTCCCTCTCCTGCTCCAGAGGGTGGCCCAGGGTTTGGGTCCTGGGGAGTTTTGTACTTCTCTTGACATAGAGGAGAGGGAAAAGGTCTTTGTTTCCCAAAACCTGGATTTGGGGTCTGAGGACTCAAATTGTCAGAAGGAGTTTGGGTGAGTGGGGAATGGCTGGACTTAAGAGATTTGGATTCTACCCGAGTGGCTGAAGGGGTGACGGATTTCACGGATGTCGGGGGCCTGCATCCCATTCCAAGCAGCTCCCCAGAGAGTTAGGAGACCAGGAGCCAGAGACTCAGTGCTAAGGGCAAGGGTTAAGTCAGTCACAGGAAGAAGTGTGCTAGCAACTGCATTTGGCATGGATCCCAAGGCACCAAGAGGTAGCCACCTGAGCAAAGACCAGAAGTATTGCCTCAAGTACTCTGGGTCAATAAGCCTTAGGGTTCTAATAAGAATCCTGAGGGAGAGAGAAGGACCCCATAATGTCTGAGATTTGTTTTTCTGCCAAGCATGGCTGATGTGGAAGAGGGTGTGATCTAACATTTAATTTGACTTAAAAAAAAAAATTCTGTTTTTGCACCCAAGCATTATGGAGTTAACTTAGCCAAGTCTAATTATTTGCATGGAAAAATATTTACATTGAGAAGGCTTCACCATATATTTAAGGAATTTTGTCCATCTGATTATGGAAAACTTTCACTCTCTTATGTACATATGCACCATGTATTCTAATTGTTTTCTCTTTAAATTTTCCATTTTTATGTTGAATCAGTGGTTGGTCTACAAGTTAAATATAAAACTCTAAAAAAATTAATGTATATATCTATATGTAGACACATAAAACATTTGTTTCTGTCCCCACCTGAAATGAGACAAGGCAAATATGCTAAAGGTTCTCAAAAGCTCTAATATCAATACACACTAATTAATAAGTATTACTATTAATTAATAATTATATGGCATTTACTCTGTGCCAGACTTTGATCTGAGTATGAATAATTGTTTACAATCCCATGTAGTTCTTATAACACTCTTTTGAGTTATCATTCCATTTTATAGATGGGTAAGTTGAGACAGAGAGAGGTTAAGTAATTCGCCCACAGTCACATAGCTAGTAAGTGGCAGAGCTGGGATCTGAACCTAGGCTGTGAGGCTTCAGTCTGTGATAACCATCAACATACTTTACTTCCTGGCATCTTTTGTAAGGATTGAGGGTGGAACATTTAGTATGTTTCAAAGCTCTGTATAAATTCATTCATTAATTCAACAAAATTCACTGTGTCACTATGCCAGGTATGCAGGATTCAGTCCACCCCTGCACTCATGGTATTCCCAGTCTAGCAAAGAACTTGCTCTTAATTCCCTCCTTCCTCTCTCTCTCTCTCTCTCTCCCTCTCTCTCTCTCTCTCTCTCTCTCTCTCTCTCTCTCTCCCAAGGGAATTACCCATGTGAACAGAATTCATTTCACAACTTCATTACGTACCTTGGTGATGTAGGTAAGTCTAATATACAAGAAGTATGAAAAAAAAAATTTTAAAAGCCAAGTTAAAAAAAATTTAAACACAAATCACAAAGACTGATCTCACAACCCAAAGATAGCAGGACACGGTCCAATTAGAAATAACCTCAAATTGCTAAGACATGTAAGCATGGAAATCTAGAAAGCTGGAAAAATAACATTTGCCACTATTAAGAGATTACTTTTGTATTCATAGTTCATGAGTTGAATGTGGTTCATAAACATCCTGGGGTTGGAGGCCCGTTTAAATGTCATATTCTTGTACGTAAGGAAAAGAGCACTGACTTCATCGCGAGGCAGGCCCTGCTGATGGCAGACGAGGACTGGAATGTGCAGATAATTATCTTTAAGGCCAGTCAACGGCTACATGTCTCCTATAATATCACCTTTAAGATCAAGCCAAGACATTCCAGTCTGAATCAAGGTTTATTTATGAAAGGATTTAACACTTTTAGATCCCATATTGCTTGGAGGACCACCAATTTCATTCCCAAATATCCAATTTCTTCAATTTCACAGAACATGAATGAGATTTCAGGTTCCCACATGTGAAAGGAAAAATTTAAGACACGAAAATTCCTTTTCTTCAGTGAGGTGAATTTCTTAGCTAACACCTCCACAAAATAAAATCACCACTAGGGACTGAAAGTAGAAAATGCCATAAGTCATAATGCCACATTCATGGAGATACGACCCAATTTTCAGGTAATCCTAGCTGAATGGGCTCCCTTGTTCCCTCAAACTTGAAAGGTCAAAGGAGCAATTTGATTGTGGGTGCTCTATATAGGTCATAGACAGGAGAAAGAATGGCCCTTCTACCAGCAAGGGCACAGGATTTAAAGGGACACACAGATATCCAAAGAAAGTAACAGCGTCCAAATGGACCCCCATATATGGGAGTGATCTACTGGAGGGAACCAAGTAATCTGGAAGATTATGTAAATTCTTCACTGGTGGTGTTAGGGATGGATCACATATCCTTTTTAAAGAACTGGCATGAACGAGCTTAAACTAGACAGGGTTGGCATGGTGTGTGGTGTAAGGTGGACAGTGATAGCACCCACTGAGGAGGAGAAAGATAAGCAATCCTGGAGGCGATATCCCAGAGCCCAGCATTTCAATCCTGCAAAGTTACCTGATAATTGCTCATGCTAGTAAAAAAAGATAATGATGACCATGAAGACCAACATAGATATGAAAATCAATGTATTTTTATAGAAAACATAGTATTAGTCATTAGATAACTTTAAATGATTTTAGTCATTTGATGATTAAAAGTAATTTAGGTATTAAGTAAGAAAAAAAATAATTTATGCTGAAGAATGATCAAATGCCTTATCTTATTATTATCTACTAACAGGTATTAATAATTACCTTTTAATTAATAACTAATATAACTTTAATATATATTAATTAAAAAACTAATATGTATTAATGTGTGAGTGTATATTTATTTATTGTTTTTTACTTTTGTATCTTTTACCTATTTTTCTTTTTTTAGATTTTTTTGGAATTTTTATTAATTTATTTTTGTTATAGATGTTTCTCCTTTCCCCCCCAGACACCCTCCTCCCCATCCTGAGCCCCCCTCCACCCCCAGAATTGTTGTCTATGTCCATTGGTTACACATATGTGCATATAAGTTCTTTGGTTTATCTCATCCCTCCCCATCGCCCCCTTCCTCTGAGGTTTGTCAGGCTAAACCATACTCTTTTCTGTCAGTGGGTCTATTTTATTCATTATATCCCATAAATAAGTGAGATCATGTGGTATTTGTCTTTCTCTGAATGGTTTATTTTGCTTAGCATAATGCTCTCCAGGTCCCTCCATCTCATCTCAAAAGATATGAGATCTTGCTTTCTTACAGCTGCATAGTGTTCCATTGTGCATATGTACCACAGCTTTTTTATCCACTCATGTGTTGATGGACACTTGGGCTGTTTCCAGATCTTAGCAATTGTAAATAGCGCTGCTATGAACATAGGGGTACATATTTTCTTTCTGATTGCTGTTTCAGGCTTCTTAGTATATATTCCTAGAAGTGGGATCACTGGGTCAAATGGCAAATCAATTTTTAATTTTTTGAGGAAACACTACATTGTTTTCCATAGTGGCTGCACCAGTCTGCATTCTCACCAGCAGTGTACTAGAGTCCCCTTTTCTCCACACCCTCACCAGCACTTGTTATTTGATGATTTGTTGATGGCAGCCATTCTGGCAGGTGTGAGGTGACACCTCACAGTTGTTTTAATTTGCAACTCTCTGATGATTAGTGCTGTTGAGCATTTTTTCATATGTGTCTTGGCCATTTGTATGTTCTGTTTGGAGAGGTGTCTATTTAGGTCCTCTGCCCATTTTTTCATTGGGTTCTTTGTTTTCCTTTTGTTGAGTTGTATGAGTACTCTATATATTTTGGAAATTAACCCCTTATCTGGTGTATTGTTGGCAATTATGCTCTTCCATATAGTGGGTTCCATTTCCATTTTGATGGTTTTTTCTTTTGCTGTGCAGAAGCTTTTTAGTTTGATGTAGTTCCCTGTATTAATTTTTTCCTTTGTTTCTCTTGCCTTGGGTGTTGTATCAGTGAAAATTCTTCTGCGTGTGATGTCTGAAATTTTGTTGCCTACATTTTCTTCTAGGATTTTTATGGATTCACGAGTCACATTTAAGTCTTTTACCCATTTTGAGTTTATTCTTGTGTATGGTGTAATTTGGTGGCCTGGTTTCATTTATTTTGCTGTAGCTGTCCAGTTTTCCCAACATCATTTATTAAAGAGGCTGTCTTCACTCCATTGTATGCTCTTGCCACCTTTGTCAAATATTAATTGAGTATAATGTCTTGAGTCAATTTCCAGGTTTTCTGTTCTGTTCCATTGATCTTTATGCCTGTTCTTGTGCCAGTGCCAGGCTGTTTTGATTACAGTGGCTTGGCAGTATAACCTGATATCTGGTATTGTGATCCCTCCAACTTTGTTCTTCTGTTTTCAATATGGCTGTGGCTACTTGGGGTCTTTTTTGGTTTTGTATAAACTTTTGGAGTATTTGTTCTAGATCTATGAAATATGCCGTTGGTATTTTAATAGAGATTGCACTGAATCTATAGATTGCTTTGGGTAGTATGGACATTTTAATGATGTTGATTCTTCCAATCCAAGAACATGGTATATGCTTCCACTTTTTTATATCTTCCTGCATTTCTTTTTTTAATGTCCTATAGTTTTCTGAGAACAGGTCTTTTACCTTCTTGGTTAAGTTCATTCCCAGGTATCTTAATTCTTTTGTTGCAATAGTAAATGGGATTTTTGTTTTAGTTTCTCTTTCTGAGTGCTCATTACTGGTGTATAAAAATGCCATCGATTTCTTGATGCTAATTTTCTATCCTGTTACTTTGCCGAATTCATTTATGAAACCTAGTAGTTTTTTGATGGAGTCTTTGGGGTTTTTTATGTATAACAAACAAAAAGTCAACAAACAAAAAGTCAAACTAATGAATGAAAGAAGATATTTGCCAATGATATATCCAAGAAGGAGTTAATATCCAAAACATATACGGAACTCATACAACTTAACACATACACACACACATAACAAACAATCTGATTAAAAAATGGGCAAAGGACCTGAATAGACATTTCTCCAAAAGAATATACAGATGGACAACATCACTAATCATCATGGAAATGCAAATTAAAGCCAAAATTAGATATCACCTCACACCTGTCAGAATGGCTATTATCAATAAATCAACAAACAAGTGTTGGTGAGAACATGGAGAAAAGGGAACCCTCATGCACTACTGATAGGATTGTAAATTGGTACAGCCACTATAAAAAACAATATGAAAGTTTCTCAAACAATTAAAAATAGAATGACCATATGACACACCAATTCCAGTTCTGGGTATTTATCCAAAGAAATCCAAAACACCAATTCAAAAAGATATATGCACACCTATGCTCATTGTAATATGATTTACATTAGCCAAGATATGGAAGCAACCCAAATGTCCTTTGAATGGACAAAGAAGATATGGCACATATATACAATGGGATCTTACCCAGCCATAAAAAATAATAAAATATTGCCATTTGCCAAGTGTATATTATTTTTAAATGAGAACCCAACACTTTTGATGGTAATATTTATCATTCTAAATTAATAAAGAGACATTCTGGTTTTCTAAAACAAAATTATATATATTCATACACAAAGCAGAGAAGGTTGTTTAGAAAGAAATACATCAGGGAATTAAAAGTTGTTTTTCTTAGTTGTGAGTCATGAACTTTTTTTCTATTTCTCATTATCCAACCCCCAAAATACTTTATTGATGCCTTGATCCCAACTGTAAAAATAATACATGCGTACATATTTTTACTTCTGAAAATATGGGAAAGTATGAGAGAAAGAAAGAAAAATGAAAACACAACTCCAGGACCCAAAGAACCACCCATGACCATTTTTATAGCCTTCGTGACTTCTTTCCATCTGTGTCCATCGCTTTAACAAGTCAGTCAAGCTACACATACTGCTTTGTGGTTCCCCTTTTTAACTTAACAGAACTCCATTGATGTTTCCCGGTCAATAAATATTGATATCGTTCATTTTTTAATAGCCATAGTGTAATCTTTTTTATTTTATTTTTTTTATCCTCACCCGAGGACATTTTTCCATTTTTTGTTCAGATAGAGTGGGAGGGAGAGAGAGGAAGAGAGAGAGAGAGAGAGAAACATCGATGTGAAAGGGATACATCGAGTGGCTGCCTCCCGCACGACCCAACCAGGGCCAGGAACAAACTGCAACCGAGATACGTGCCCTTAGCGGGAACTGAACCCGGGTCTCTCTGGACTGCAGGCCAACGCTCTAACCGCTGAGCCAAACCGGCCAGGGCCATAGTGTAATCTACAATAATCTTCTTCCAATAGTCCTTGAGGTCATTTCCAAGTTTTCAAATTTTATAAATAACTGTACACAAATAATCTCTCAACATTTTCTCTGCTCATGATCTAGTTACTACTTAAGGTAAGTTCCTGGAAAGGCAGCTTCTGGGTCAAAGGCATGCATATCTTTAAGGTATAGAATACACACCAACAAACAGGCCTCCTGAAAGGTTATACAAATCCAGAATGAGGGCATATCTTATTTTCTTCTTTTTGATCTTCTGTATTTTCTAGGGATATCTTCTCTAACTTACATTTTGCTTAAAAATAGCTTATGTAAATAAAAAAAATTATAGGTAGTTTATGAAAAAATAAAAGCAAAAGAAAAGGGACAATTGGAAGGTAACTTTTTTCAACAGAGAATTCTAATCTACGGGAGAGGTCTTGCCTGGAAAGAAGATGGGGACACAGGACTCTCTAACTTGATGCTACTGTCCAGTAAACTCACCCACCCACTCCCCTTGCTCATGCCCAACAAGCTCCCTTCCCACGCGTGGTCCCCTACAGGTGGAGAATGCGTGACCAGCAAGCTGGAGAGAGAGTCTTTTCAATGGTTGTAGTCATCACCCTATTAATAAAAGGCCATTTTGGGTTTTCAGAAACAAAATAATGGCTTCCTCTTTTTTCTCGGAATAGCTCTCTTCAAGGCAGAGATTCAAAAGTGTCCTCATTAGGTGGAGTCAGGACTTTCCAATTCCCTTCCCTCATCCTGAAACAAATAAAACAGTCTTGCTTTTTCCTGTTACCACAAAGAGTTGTTTGTTTTTCTTTTCTGTTTTTTATTTTAAAGAAGACACAGGCCATTGACCCTGGGGGGAGGGGGGGTTTATCAAAGAGATTGGACATTCATCTTGAGCAAAAGTGATACATTTAAAATCATATTCACTTAACATTTGTCATGAAGTTCAACTGTATCACAGAGAGAAGATGCAGCATGAGAAAGAATCTTGAGATACATACAGAAATTAGTCAACAACTGAGGGTCCTTTTTATGGACTAGCTTCCTACCAAACAGAACCTTGGGTTTCCAATACCCTCTGTTCTAAGTCTCACTCCCTCTATGTCAAACCTGGCTAATCTAGGGTAGAAGGCAGTCTGGGACTGGGTCTCTTTTCTTTAAAGATTAAATTATTCTTAACACTCTTTATTGGCTAAGATTGGAATAAAAAATCAGAGAACTTAGAGACCATGAACCTGTTTGCTAAAGAGGTCACCTTTAACATCTGAGAATATTGCCAGTTTTTCTCTTTCGAGTGAAACCTACCTTTATCAAAATCCTCTTTCTGCTGATACATGCAAAAATATCTTACCACTTAGAAAACCATCACCCTATAGCTCTTCCTCTCCCTAGACGTAAGTTCTGATAAGCTCATGAATTCCCCTGATGCAAGTGACTTGTTGGCTAAGCATTCCCCCAGCCCAGGAGAAATGCTTTGTCCATTTATTTCAGCATCTGCCAACCAGCAGATGTACAAACATGCAAATCTAGACTCACAAAGGAAGTAGCTGACTGTTAAATTGATTTTGAGGACTCTTTTGAAGCTTATCCCACAAAACCAGACACCCACCATTGAAAGGTGAAAGAGGGACCAAAAGCACGCTCCCTTCCCGGATGTGCCTCCTTCTCAGCGCTGACGGTAACTGCAGTCTTCTATTTGGGACAGGGTTCATGTTTGGAAATGCATATGAAAATCAAACAATGAAGACAGAACCAAATATTGTTAAAATGTCTAATTTCACCTTGCCTTTCAGATCCAGTCTTTTACGAAACATATACAGTTGTCCCCTATTTTGTACATGCTCTTTATTTAATCAAGCCCATAGTTGAAAAGCTCACATCCAAAGTGTCCCTGATTAAGTCTCAGGATGGGCATTTGTCAGGACATTAGTAAATTTCCATATTTGTGTTAACTATATCAAGTATATAAACCCTACACTCTTCACCATTATTTTTAGCAGCTTTTAGAACAAAAATAAAATAAGATTGAGCTCGTATAATTACACAATCATTTGTGTGCCAATTAAGACTGTGATGCTGTTGTTGACTTACAAAAGACATTCTCATAAAACAGACACAAAGGGATCACTTATCTGATTTAAAAGAAAAGGTCTGAATGCGGCACACAAAAGGCCATTGCGGAGGTATGTGGGATATAAAATCAAACACAAAACACAAGAACCACTTACATTAATTTATAACATGCCTTGGTTTCAGGAAATAAACGACTGTGTTTTTAATATTTTATGCCTTTTGATAAAATTCTGCCACTTGATAACTGTAATTGATTGTGAGAAAAGTTGAACTGGTTTGGATTCATAAGAGACATATAACATTTGAGCCAACAGGGATGTACAATAATATCCCATTATTCTCACTGATGTCAACACACCTACTAACAGAGATCTTGCTTATCTCCTGAATGGCTGAGGGGTCGGAAGCAAGATCACCACCCTCGTTAGAAACATGTGTATATGGAAAGACAATGAGCTCTAATGAAGTTACTGGGGAGAACTTATTATTTGTTTTTTATTTACTGGGCCTGTCCAGAGGCTTCCAGTTTATTCACTGCTGTATTGCAAATAGTGAAATTGCTAGATAAGTTCCTAAAAAGTTAGGAGTTATAGATTACTACAAAAACTATTTAACTACTTAAAAAATCATGACATTTTTAGATTGTAAGACAAAAATAAAATATCACTAAAATTCTTCCTAGTAGCTTATAGTTTATGTCTTCCAAATAGGATATACATACCCATAGTATTTGTATAAGAACAACCCAAACCACACAAGCCTCTGCTGACCCAGAGCATGAACTTCACCTGGAGGTCAAGCCAGGTGATTCTGAAAAGAGTGCTAAATCCTCCAACCACTGCCAGCCCATTCAAGTCACTGCGGCAACAGCGTGGTGAGTATTTCAGTCCCAGTGACCTGCAAGAATGAGTACTTCACAAAGCACCCAATTTATTCCCATAAAATGCTTGGCATGCCAGTTGACTTTGGGCTCAATTTACACAAAAATTCAGGTTTTTAGAAAGATTTACTCTAGGGTTTCCAAATGTTTATTGCCTCGCTGACAGATTTTTAGACTGATATTTGTAACAGGTAATTTTTTACACCACAAGGAACCCAGAATGTGATTCCAGAACATTAAGTAAAAATTGTCTCTAAGACTCCAGTTGCTATCAAATCACACCAATTCTAGACTTTATGCAAGCCAAGAAGTAAAACTACTTTTTACATCAACGATCCTATGTGAGATAGTATAGCATCATCTAAAGTTACACATACCTACAACATCTCCCGCTCACCTGCACTCTGTAAGGTTCAGGCCTACTGGTATTTTCTCTGTTCCTCAAACACACCGACCTTGTTCCTACCTCAGCAACCTTGCACTTGTTGTTGTTCCTGACACCTGGAGTCCATTCAGCTTCAAAAGTAGCTCTCCTGCCCCTCCAAGCCACACAGTATATAATATGGCCCGGTGATTTCCTTCATAGCACATATTACCATCTCCAATTATCTTGTTCATGTTTTAAAATGTATTTCTTGTTACTGAGGGCTGGGCCTTGTCTTCCTTGCTCACATTCATATCCCTAGTTCCTTGAACAATATCTAGGACAGAGAAGGAACTCAATAATATATGCTAAATAAATAAGTAAAAATTTTAATTAATCCAAAGTACTGGGATTCTGCATTAAACTATAGAGCAAAGCTATTAGGTATGACTTGCATTGTATTCTAATTACTCCTTTACTATAAAAACCAGATATAGTTCAGATGAGACATATTAAGATCAGGTTCATGATCTACAGAATGAAGGGGATTATATTAATTTACTAGTTCCCAAAGTTCTGTCATGAAGATACCCTGTTGTACTCTTTCTTCCATGATGCCAATGTTTGATAACAGTTTGCTTTTTAAATTGGTAGTATACCCTTATGCACTTTCTATCAGGAATTTTGAAAGACAAAAAACGGCGTGTGGAAAAAAATGTGCACTGAATGTTCATAGCAATATTACTCATGATGGCCAACAAACAGAAACAAACCAAACTGTCATCACCTGATAAATGGATAAATAAAACGTGGCATATCCAAATATCCACACAATGGAATATTATCCATTCATAAAAACAAATCAAGTACTGAGGCGTGCTATATATAACATGAAGGAGGCTTGAAAACATTATCCTAAATAAAATAAGTCAGACACAAAAGACCACATATTACCTAATTTCATTTATAAATATATAATTTATAAATGTACAGAATAGGCAAGTCCATAGAGGGAGAAAGCAGATGAGTGGTTACCAAGGCAGCAGGGGGTCGAGCAGAAATGGGGAGTAGCTGCCTAACAAGTACAGTTTCCTTTGGGGGTGATGAAAATGTTCTAAAATTGACTGCAGTGATAGTTTCACAACTATGTAAATATACTAAAAATCACTGAATGATATACTTTAAATGGGTAAATTGGATGGTATATTAGCTATATCTCAGTAAAGCTGTCATGTACATATATTTTTGAATGGCATGCAGATATCGAACATATCTTTGGAGATTAAACTGGATGATTAATTCTCATCTAGACCTAAAATCTACAAATAAAGATAATAACTGCTCATCCAGGGTTACATTGCTTTAAGAAAATGTCAGCTGCTCTAACAGATAAACCCTGAAATCTTAATGGCTTATTATAAGTTTACTTCTAGCTCAAATAAATTCCAAGCAACAGCGTGATTATGTGTGTGGGGGGTGATCACTCTGAGCAGTCATTCTAGTTCTTTCTGGCTAATGCTTCCACCATTCTTTAGTCTGAGCCTCGGACTTTCCGTGGGTCTTCTGTATTTGGCCAGTAGACAGGGACAAGAGGGTTCAGTAAATTACACTTTGGTACTAAATTACCAAAGTAATTTATATGCCAAATCTAAAAATGGCAAAAATCGCTTCCATTGACCAAAATTCAGTAATGCGGCCACCCGCTAACTACAACGAAATCTGGGAAATGTACTCTATTTGTGTAAAGGAGGAAAAGGAATCAGGCTTTATTAAATGTATAGCAGAGACTTAGCAGGGTTTGTTGCCTAAAGAAAAGACAGATTTAGGAGGAACCCATTAGCATCTATTTTGTCACACACACAGTTGCGGAAAGATATCCCCTCTAAAAAGTAGTTGGTACCAACTGGAGAGTAAATTGGTAAAACTAGTTTTTAGAGAGAAATCTGGCAACATCTAACAAAGTTGAAGATATGTTAGATTAGAAAACCTGGCCACAATATTTTGCAGCTTCTCTTATCCCTGAAATCGGGGCTGGCCTTGGACTTGCTTTGACCAATAGAATATGGAGGAGGTGATGCCGTGTGCATTCCAGAGCCTAGGCCTTAAAAGGCCTTGCAGCTTTTGTTTGAAATGATGCCTCAAGAATGGCATGCTGAGGAAGCATGTCTACCCTATAGGAGGATGAGAAGCCATATGGAAAAGATCTGAGGGACCCCAGACTGCAGACAGTCCCCGAGGTCAGACATGTAAGTGAGGCCACGCTGACTATTCAACCACTGCAGCCAGCACCTGATTGCATCCAGATGAGGAAAACCAGCAGAAGCACACTGCCCACCCACAGCACTGTGTAAATCGTTACCTTAGGCCAGAAAGTTTGGGGTGCCGTGCGACGCAGCAATAGATAACTGATACTGGCATTTGACCTCTGAGACGTTAGCCCAAAGAGAAACTCTCAAAAGTGTTCACCATGGTACTACTTGTACAAGGAAAAACATGAAAAACGAAACTAATATGTCAACCATTACAATAAAAATGGATATTTAATGTATGATTTAGATAGACAATAGAACACTATACAGCAGTGAAAATAAAACAAAGCTACAGGTTTCAACTTTAAACTTCAAAAACATACTCTGAAGAAAAGAAAGTGAATTTCCCAATGATACACAGTCAATCATCAAATATTTACTGAACACTAGTAGGTGTCTGGGATGAAGCATTTATGAAAACAGACTGCAAACAGAAAAACAAACACACAAAAAACCCTGTCCTCAACGAACTTGCATTCCAGTGCAGGGAGAAATAAGTCAAGTGTTTAGTCACCTGGATGGTGAAAAGCAGTAACTGGTGAAAAGTACGAAGGAGAATAATGAAGAAGGGAAAGGAGATAAAGGATGGGGGGGTTGCCCAGGAAGGCCCTAGGCAGAGCCTTTTAAACAAAGACCGGAGGGAAGCAGGAAACCAGCCGTGTGGGTACCAGGAGAAGAACATCCTAGGCAAAGGGAAGGGCAAGCGCTTAGTGCTCTGAAGCAGAAGGACTGCTGGTGTTTGCAAGGGACAGGGAGGACGCCAATGAGGAATCGGCCTAAGCAAAGAGAAAAGAATGCACAGACTGATAGTACATATTATTTATGAACTCATAAATATCTAGTACAATTATTTTAAATGTCCATATTGGTTAAGAATGCATACAACATGTCAAAGAAGGATAAAAATAAGCATGAAATGATACACATTAATTTCAGGATAGGAGTCCCATTGGGGGAAATGGAGGTAATGGGATCAAGATGGAGTGTAATCGTTTATCTCTTGAAAAAACATCAAGCAAATATGGCGAGTTTTATTTATTTATTTATTTATTTACTTATTTAAGTATAATTTGTTTAGTGTGGGTGTTGGGTAAATGGGTTTTAATTATAATATTCTCTATTTTCTAGTATGTTTGAAACATTTCATAATTGGTTTTAAAAGGAAATAAAGTAATAAATATGTAATCAATAGTCAGCAATTGTTTAAATGAGGAGACATAATTGGAACACACACACACACACACACACACACACACACACACACACAGAGTGAGAATGGTGTTGACTAACTGTCCCAAAACTCAATAGGCATCTGGGTTGGACACTGTCTCTCCCTCGAGGTAACAGCCCCACATTTCACACATAGTATTATGTAGGATTTAATCTATACATAGTTGGCATAATTCCGTTTTGATGAAAGCAGACACCAACATCGGTTCTACTTTAACTGTTTAGTGCTTCTCTTTCTGCTTCTAATATCATTCCAAAGCAATGCTTATATGCAAAATTACATTAAAATAAGAGAGTGCATGCTTCTGTAAAATTGGACAGCAAGAGGAGTTAATAATAATGATAACGATGACAAGCACAGCACTGACATTTATTGAGTGCTCAGTCTTTGCCAGCGCCTTTTCCAAGTTCCCACATGGTATATTAGGTCTTTTAATCTTCCTAACAGTTCTGTGAGGTAGGCATTGTCATTAGCCATCGGACCAATGAAGAACAGAGGCTCAGAGAGGTGAGTGACTTGCCCGAGTTCACACAGCTGGGAAGTGATTAGTCAGGCTTCAAGTCTATCTGTTGGCAGAGGCTGGACTTAACCCACTAGGTTGTGCTGGGAATGCAGAAACCTCTGAGGACACCTCAAACTGCTCCCACAATTCACCACTTGTATACTGAAGTTAAAACCAACTGTGAATAGGTTTGTATGACTGGGCAATAAATAATGAACTATATGGTTCATATTTGCTTCAACTCACGGGATTATAGGCTTCAGTTGAATCAATGTGAACCTTCATTGCCCACCAACATAAATTTGAAATTTTGCTGATTCTTATACATAAAAATATATAAATAAAATGCACCTAAAATAATTATAACTCTTTAAACTCCTTTTTTATTTTTATTTTTTGCACATCTAATTATTTCATTATTATTTTTGAAAAACTGTTATTGAATTTGTTGGGGTGACATTGGTTAATAAAATTATATAGTTTTCAAGTATACATTTCTATAATACACCATCTATATACTGTATTTGTGTTCACCACCCAAAGTCAACTCTTATAAACACTACCATCCTTAAGATGGTATTGGTATTTGGCGAAAAGGGGCGAGGTCCAATTTAGCTCTGAGAAATGCCTCCAGATTCTCACTGAAAACCGTATTCATTTCCCCAAAGGCTATATTTCCACCTGTGTCAGTCCTACAGAGTCATACAAAGCAAAGTTTGGGGACTGCTTCACAACTGGGAAGTCTCAACATGGCAGGCCAAAATTCACTGCCATCACAAACGAAATGACCAAAACTAAATATGGTTTTAAAAAAGAGAGAGCCAATGAATACAATGCAAAGGCATCTAAGATCACCAAAACCAAAGCTAAAATATGTAAACAATCTTATCTTACCTTCAGCCACAAAAATGAAAAAGAACTAGCATATCACTTTTCTCCTAGCTTTTGTTGAATAACAGGAGATTAAATATGTATGCAGTCCATATAAGGAGAAAACTAATCTTTATAACTGAAAAATCATGTTTGCTAGGAATTAGGTGTAATAATGAACATCAAAAAGTCTGTGGTGGCACATCAAAAAATCAAATTCACTGCTAATGAATCACTTCTTTCAGATAATCTCTATTGCTAATATACTTGTATTTCCCTTCATTTGAGCAAAGGTTGTTAAATAAGATCAGACATGCATCTCGCTCTATCTTCTTGATAAATCCTGACGATGGCATAGTATCGATCCAGAGGAGCTGTCTCATCCTGCACAGAAACTCATACAGAGAACATTTAATCAGAAGCCTTCCCAAACATACCTCCTGCATTCATTTATTCTTTAAAATAAGTGGACTAGGATCTTCTGTCAGCTGTCCCAGAACGTTTCTGATCCATATAATTCAAATGAGTGACTTTAAGTAGATTAAAGCTTAATTTAAATCATTTCTATTACTGGAGTCAAAGTAAATTCAATGCCCCCAGAGTGATGTTTCTAACAAAACCAACTCAAACTTTGCTTCACTAAAATATAGCCAACAGAGGGAAAAACACCATAAACACAGTAATTATGGTGAAGTAATCAAAGGCCTCTACACTCAGAAAAAAAATGTCCTAAAAATGTCACTTGTGGGTTTTGAGGGTTTGGAGCCTTGAAAGGGACCTATTTTAAACAGCAGTCAGAGGAAGCAACACACTTTGGATCTCTGTGTCTCTCCTCCCCTTTCTCTCACTCTGGGGAAGAAACAATTTCAGAAATCAAGCAACACTTCTCCATCCCTCCCTCTTCTTTCTGTCTTCACTTCGACGGGGGCTTCGAAACAGCCACGGCTTGTCATTATAATCAAAGAGAGCTTCCTCAGGACCGTCTTCCAGAACTCTGGGGGCCCGCACAGGGAAATTCCTGGCTGAAAGTGACTCTGTTTTATTCTCTTTAAATAAACCAACAGTGTGAACTAACTATAAGAGTTCATTCCATTTGAATAGACATTTTTCCAAAGAAGATATACAAAGGTGTTTGGAAAGATGCTCAACATCACTAGTCATTAGGAAAATACAAATCAAAACTACAAGTTCTATTCACAATAGCTAAGATCTGGAAACAGCCCACGTGCCCATCAGTAGATGAGTGGATTAAAAAGCTGTGGTATATTTACAGAATGGAAACCTATGCAGCTATAAGAAAGGAAGATCTCTTACCTTTTGAGATGACATGGAGGGACATGGAGAGTATTATGCTAAGTGAAATAAGCCAGTCAGAGAAAGACAAGTATCACATGATCTCACTTATTTGTGGAATATAGTGAACAAAATAAGCTGATGAACAAAATAGACCCAGAGAAATGGAAGTAGGGAACAGACTGACAAACCTCAGAGGGAAGGGGGTGGGGGGTGGGTGCAGAAAGAGATAAACCAAAGTACTTATACGCATATATGCACAACCAGGGACACAGACAACAGTGATGTGAAGGCAGAGGGGAAGGAAGGGGTGGGAACAGGGAGGAGGGTGTCAATGGGGGAAATAGGGAAGGACATCTGTAATACTTTCAACAACAAAGATAAATTGTTTTTGAAAAGCTACAATGAAATGCCACTTCCCACAGATTGACTGGGATGGCTGTTTTCAAAAGTGTTGGTAACAACGTGGAGATTTGGAGTTCTCTATGCATTGCTGGTGGGAACGTACAGTGGTGAAGCCACTGTGGGAAAAATGTGTCCATTCCTTAAAAAAATGTTCATAATATTACCTTACTCTTCCAGGTGTGTGCTCAAAAGAAGTGAAAGCAGACTCAAAGAGTGCACATAATAGCATTATTCTCAACGGTCAGAAGGTAGAAACAACTCAAATGTTCATCAACACCTAAATGGATGAACAAAATGTGGTAGAGACATGCAGTGAAATATAATTCATCTGTAAAAAGGGAGGAAATTCTGACACGTACTACAACATAGACGAACCCTGAAGGTATGACGCTAAGTGAAATAAGTCACACCCGAAAAGACAAATACTGCATGGTGCCCCTCATGTGAGGTCCTTAGAGTACTAAGAAACAGAAAGCAGAATGGGGGTTGCCAGGGGCTGGGGGGAGGAGGGAAAATGAGGAGTCTTTGTTTAAGGGGTGCTGAGGCTCAGCTCAGGTGGACACGTTCTGGGGGTGGATGGCGTGAGGCTGCACCCCCGTGAAAGCACGTAATGCCGCAGAACTGCTCGTTCCAGCGGTCACAGTCGCGGATTTTATGTGATGTGTAGTTCACCACAATAAAAAGTTGACTCAAAGGTTATAACAGTTTTCAATCACCTATTGCTTTTCTAAATCAATAACCTGCCATTCTGTAGCTTCATACCATATCAGTGTATAAATATGATGGCTCTGGGTTACAGAAGCTCTCCCTTAGTGACCAGATCACAGGCCAGGAGACAGTAGACTGAACAGTCGGTCGGTCATGACTTCAAACTTCCTACTGCTTTAGGAAGAAGGCACGAGCTTGAGACAAATGCATCACCTTTCTCTTGTGCATAGGCCCTGACAGACATTGAGAATCACTCACAGCTCTGCTTTGGGCTGAGGCCCCTGGCACTTTATAATCCTTCTCATCACAGGGTTCAGGCAGCCATCAGTTAATCAGAGCTGTCTATCAAAATGAAATCTATTTGCCACAGGTGACAATCTAGTCCCTTTTACACAAACTCAAATCTTACACATTAAAAACCATGTACAATTAAGCTGAAGACACTAGATTATAGATAAGAGGACAGGTATGTTTTTCCAATCTCTGTCCAAGCCTTTTCATTACCTTGGAGTCTGATATATACAAGACCAGAGTACAAGAATACCACCTTGGGTAACATAACTCAAGGGACCAAAGAGACAGAGATGCTTGCAGCATAATAATAAAAAGGAGATTGCCAGTATAACAAAGCCTCTTGTTATGAAAGTCCTCATTGTCTTCTAGAGCAGGGGTTGACAAACCTTTTCTGTAAAGCATTAGAGAGCAAATATTTTAGACTTTGTTGGCCATGAAGTTAGTCTCTGTTGCACTCAGCTCTGCTCTATGACAGCAACTATAGATGATACATAAACGAATGGGTGTAGTTGTGTTCCAACAAAACTATTTACAAAAACAGGGGACAGGTAGGACTCGGCCAGTGGGCCATAGTTTGCTGACCAGTGTTCTTGATATGCCATCTTTAGGCCAGATCTCTCTGAGGGCCTCTTTCCCCTTTCCTTTTATCTACTTTCAGAATTTAAAGTCATTTCTATCCCCACCTGAGCACCTCCCGCCCCAGATATAGCTGAATAAAGGGCAACTGGCACAGCAGGCAGAACACCAAGCAGGAGGTGGAGAAGGGCAAGGAGGGAGGATCCAAGAGGGCTGATATCTTGGGGAAGGAGTGGTTCATGTAGACTTGAGGACTAAAGCTGAGGGGGCATCCGTGGAGCAGAGGAGCCACTCCTGAATTCCCATCCATCTACAAAAGCTGGGTGTGCCCGGCCGGTGTAGCTCACTGGTTGAGCGTCGACCCATGCACCAAGAGGTCACTGGCTTGATTGGTCAGGGCACATGCCCACGTTGTGGGCCAGGTCCCCAGCGGGGGGCATGCAGGAAGTGGCCAATCTATGTTCTCTCTTATAGATGTTTCTATCTCTCTCTCCCTCTCCCTTCCTCTCTCTCTAAAATCAATAAAGAAAAAATATTTTTTAAAAAACTGGGTGCACTGGGATCTGGTATTCTAATCTATCCAAAGTGAAGCCCTTCTGTGCTCCTGGATTCTGTGTGTGAGCTTGATGCTACTAGCCTGGTTATGGGCTGTACTATTTTGATAAGAGTAGTCCAGAAAGTGACTTCCTTAGATCACTCTAGAAACTGGTGCAAAGCAAGTTCAAAGCTAAGACAAGGTTACTTCATCCACTGCCACTTCCAACAAATTCTGCTCAACAACAATTAGACACAACAAGGTAAGTATGGAGCAAGTCACAGCCAGCGCACCTCAGTCCTGGGCACTCACTGACTCTGGGGCAAGCCAGTCAAGGTCTGTCTGTTTCTTGTGTTTAGAGTGGGAATCCAAATGCTGGTTCCACACAAGGGTAAGCAAGGATATCCGCTCCAGGTGACCTGCCTTCAGACTAAAAGACAACAGCTAGTAAAGGGAAGAAAAATCCCTCCTCCCAGTAAGTATTTGATGGTCTGTCTTCAGTGCAAGGTGGGACTGACAGAGATAGAGGCACTTGTTGGGGAGAAACAAGGAATGCAGAGAAGAGATAGGGAGGAAAACTGTGACTTGAGAATGGAATTATAAAAGGCGCCAAATCAACACCTAAGCCAGTCTGCAGGAACAGAGCTCCTTGGAGAAGCTGACACATAAACTGAGGGATGTGAGAATAAGCAAGAGTTAGCTGGGGGAGATAAGTGGGACTGGGGCATTCTAAACAGGAAGAGCCCCAGAGATCAAGGCCCAGCGAGAGAAAGTGTGCGTAAGGAATGGTTCTCAGTGAGAGAAAGTGTGCGTAAGGAATGGTTCTCTTCGGTGTTACCAGACTCTAAAGCTGGAGGCAGGTTCTGGTGCAAAATGAGGCTGAGGTTTAGGCCAAGGCAAGACAATGGAGGGCCTTAAAGGTCCCAAGAAAGACCACAGAGTTTATCCTGCTTGATGGCAGAGATGTGGAAGGGTCTAGGTAGGACAGTGATGAGGGAATGTAGAGTTAATCAGAACAGACTCAGGCTGGAAGCACAGGAGTCGATCAAGAAGTCGAGGCCTAATCCAAGCAAGAAAAGATCAGAACAAAGGCAGATGGCAGAAGGGATGAAGAGTAGGGTGTTGATTCAAGAAATATTTACAGGCTAAAGTCAACAGGACCTGCTGAGCCATTAGATGTGAGGGCAGGGAGACGCAAGGGACAGGACAAAACTAAGGGTGACTCTCAGATTCCTGGCCTGGACAGCTGGGCAAATGGCCAGGCTATATCGCTGTGAGGCCAGACCACCCCACACCCCAGTATAATCTTTACAACTACAGAGAGTCCCTCCCAGGAAACAGGCAAATCTGGAAAAAGTTCTCAAGATGGAAAGATGCAAAGACCAAGCCAAGTTTGGAAATATCCAGGTAACAGGTCCTGAAAATCAGTACACATGTACAAACACAAGGCTAGCAGAGATGAACAGCTATACTATGCTATATGAAAACAGGTTTCACTCTACAACGTAGTACTTCCACACTGTTTCAACGTCTTGCCTGCAAAATATACAAAGCTATAAAATGTATATCACATGTACGTCTGGGTGTTTTACAACCACCCCGGACCTCAGATGAACAATTTCTGTCCTGTCGTATTTCATTAGAACATTTTTAAACAGTGGGGGAAATTTTAGTAAGCATATATTTCAAATTACTCACCCAGAAAACAAAGAATTGAGTGGGTGGGCATCCATTTACTGTTTAGGTTTATAAATTATTGTTATTCCTATCACTTTTTAAATATTTTCAAGTTGTCTTAAACAGTGTACACATCATTAAACAGATGTCAAGTTATTATGGAAAAATGACATGGAAATGCTGGACACTTGAAGCACCTCAAGTCTTGGGAAACTAAACCCAAAAAGGCCTCGTGAGGTAAGAAAAAATGAAAATGAGCAGTGACAGTTTCAGGGGCTTAAGATCTGTTCCCTGAGGCGAATTCAAGGTCTACAAAGCTGTGTCTAAATTCAAACCAAGAACCAGGATTCTGGCGTCTACATTCCCACTGCTGACCTAATGGAACATCTGATAAAAGCTAGCAGGAAAAAAGCCCTATAGACTAAAGGACACACAGGATCTCATGTAATTTATCAGGGACTAAAGTAAGTTAGTCTCACAGACAGACTCCGATCTTCCAGTCTGACACCATGAAACAGGCCCCGTAGGTTAGACCGGATCCCCAGGGCCTCTCGGGGCAGACCCTCCGGCTAGGGGCTGTGGCTGGGCCTCCCACACACTTCTCCTCCATCACACTGGGCAAGCTTAACACAAACTTCCTGTTGGATGTCAGTCTTCAGGCCTGGAAGGCAGCTCTGTGCGGACCTGCGTGTCATCTTGTTGACTTCCTTATACCCAACGCACTGCCTGGCCCTCCAGAGAAGCTCAGTAAATATTTTCAAGTAACCAACTGCCTCTAGGGAAGTTCCCAATCCTTTTTATATATGTTTAAATTGAGGTAAAATTGGCATATAACATATTAGTTTCAGGTGTATAAAAAATGTTTTTATGCAGCTACTAACAATGTCAGAATTGAAATCCAGATCTCCCGGTACACCCCCAGGGAATGGAGGACGACTCAGTTCCAAGTTGGATCCCTGTCCTTCCTTCCTTTGCTGTCAGATGATCTGGAGACTTGCCTCCTCAGAAGATTTCCCAGTGACTGGGTTCCTCCCCCAGGCCCCGAGGAGCCCTGTTCCCACACTGTTCTCCAGAGCTTCCTGGTTCTTCCAAAGAGAAACACAAACTCCATTTAGATGTGTCTCAGGTGTTACGCTGATAACTATAACTGAGACCAGGCATGTTTTTTTTTTTTTATAATGGCACATAATAGGGAAGTTAAAAAGATAAACACAATCTCAAAGTGAAATGTCTTAGAACTACAGCTCATCTTCCCAATTCCTTTCTCTTCTTAAAGGTCACAGGGAGAGACCCGCCCCAGGCCGCTGCACCCTCCCTCTGTGCAAGGTGGAGAGTCAGCAGAGGGAGGCTCCCCCTGCTAACGTTCTCTCATCACAGCTGGCCCTCCGCATCTGTGGGATCTGGGTCCGCATCCACGGATTCAACAAACCAGGCATCAAAATATTCAGAAAGAAAAAATGTTATGTTTTGCTGACATGTCTATAATTGCTTCTGTACTGAACATACACATTTTTTCCTTGTCGTTTCCCCCTAAACAATATACTACAACAATTATGCATGTAGCATTTACCTGGTATTCTAGAGATGATTTAAAGTAGACAGGAGGATGTGCTTAGGTTATATGCAGACACTATGCCATTTTATATACGGGATATCAGCACCCTCAAATCTGGTATCCCCCGGGACCCTGGAACCAATCCCCAGGCTACTAGATACTGAGGGAGGACTGTATTTCTTTTTTTTTTTTTTTTTTTAATCCTCACCCGAGGACATTTTTTCATTTTTTGTTCAGATAGAGTGGGAGGGAGAGAGGGGAAGAGAGAGAGAGAGAAACATCGATGTGAAAGGGACACATCGAGTGGCTGCCACCCGTACGACCAACCAGGGCCGGGGACAAACTGCAACCGAGGTACATGCCCTTAGCCGGAACCGAACCCGCGTCTCTCTGGACCACAGGCCAACGCTCTAACCGCTGAGCCAAACCGGCCAGGGCAGGACTGTATTTCTATCCACTGATTGTTATCTCCCTCCCCTTAGCCTTGGGCCCCGGGGAAATGGTTGTGGCTTCTTCAAGGAAGGAACTCCAGACACCTGTAAACAAACCAGTCCCTCTAACACTGCCTGCTCAGGGCTGTGGCCCTGCTGTGCACAGTCTCAGTCTCCAAGGCAGGACTTCCTCACCTTGCACAAGGGACACTCCTGGGATGGAACCCTGAGCCAGTCATGCCCCTCCCAGCGCCCCTCCCCCGCCTCCATTTCTTCTAGAACCTACCACTTGCCACTAACCCCAGTTGAGTTCAAGTTTGCATATTGTTTTTCTGTTGACTTTTGCTCCTCCCTACAGGGCTACTTGTATTTCATTCCAGTTCCTCCAATGTGAAAGTTTTAAAGCTTGCTTTCAAATAGACAAACACAAAAGTAGACAAAGCCAATATATAATTTGTAGGTATACACAATTGGGCAACAACATTTTCAAAGGCAAGTACTGCAGAGATTACCACAGACATCAAGTAAGCCGTTATTTGGGGGTGATGATACGAGTTGGTTTGAGCAGGAGCTCTGGGAGGGCTTCTGAGATAAGTGGAAAGCTCTAGGTCCTTTCATGGGTGGTAGATTCAAAGATGTTACAAATACATGAACTGTATGTGTCTTTTGGCTGTTTTCTGTATTTGTATTATACTTAACAATAAAAATCTGGAGGTTTTTTTTTAAGCTCTCATCCTCTTTGACGCTGCCATTTAACTGAGGAATAATACTCCAGTGGATTTCCATAAATAGAGAAACATACAAGTCTCTTCCCATGTTTCTGCAAGTGCTCATCACTGCAATAAATATTTCACATCCAACTTCCATTTGCTTGTCTCCATTCATGAATCAAAGCAGATCTGTTTGAAGACAGAGAGTATGTGAAGGAAAGCTAGACCCGGAAAACTCTGGATGATGGACAACCTGGGGGATAAAAGGCCTGAACAGTCACTAAAAACATAATACCCCTTTTCTTTTATGTCTGTGAAAGTACTTTTAAGAATGACTGTGTTCAGAGAAGAACTTTCAAGTAGATGAAAGCAATAATGATATTATCATGACATCTGCAGTTGCCCTGTGCCTGCGACTAAGGATGTAATGGACTTAATCAAATTTAATCTTTGTAACAACCACAGGATAAAGATATTCTTTTTCTTAATAATTCTACATGGTGAGTATTGTTATTCCTCTGCCAGGCCGATCCTATTCTCACCGCTGGATCTTTGCACACACTGTTCCCCTACCTGCAATGCCCCCAACGCTGTGTGGCTGGCTTCCACTCCTCCTTCAGGTCTTAGCTTAAATGTCACACACTCCTCATTTCACAATAAGGAAATTTCCCCATTTTGGTACCCATTAAAATACACTCCCGACACTTTCAGCACTCAGAAAAGCAACTGTCCAGTTCCTCATTTCCTGCTCACCACTGTGGTAAAATCTTCCAAAAGCAGCAGGTCACCCTGATGACTGAGCCGTCCTGGATTCTTTCTAATAAATACCCGGCAGGAATGAGGCCATCTGTCTTGAGATACACATACCGTTTGACAAAGAACCATGAAAAAGCAAGCAATCAATACACGGCCTAGCCAGCAAAAATGTTCTTGTTAATTACCATTGAGAATAAAGAAAATAATGGAGCCCAATCCTAATCACCGATCTCCAGGCTGGGAAGGGGAGAACACCAGCCCTCTATGCAAAGATAAAGGCAAGGAAAAGAATCTTAATTTCTCAGCAAAAAAGCCATGTATGGGTTTGGTCAGGTCAAGTTTTTTGTTTTGTTTTCTTTTTTGTTAATCTTCACCCGAGGATATTTTTTCCATTGATTTTTAGAGAGAGTGGAAGGAAGGGAGGGAGAGGGAGAAGGAAAGAGAGAGAGATATTGATGTGAGAGGCACATCAACTGGTTGCCTCACAAGCACACACCCCAACCAGGGCCAGGGATCAAACCTGCAAGCCAGGTACATGCCCTTGACCAGGAATCAAACCTGTGACCCTTCGGTGAGTGGGCTGATGATCTAACCATTGAGCCACACTGGCCAGGGCTGGTTAGGTCAAGTTTTAATTGCAAGTTTTCAGCAAATGAAGATGGCAAATGAAATCCTTCAGACATCAGAAGAAAGAATAATAATAGCCACATTCACTTAGTCCACTAGGGAAGTATACAGTGTTTCTAAAATGTATTTCATAGGTAAAACTTATGTTTAGCTTGGTTTTTGTGGCTGCCTCTGCAGCTTGTATGTGCGAGCATTACAAATACTCTTCAGGGGTCCTGCGTCCCTCCCACACGCTGCAGCATCAATCAAATTAACCAAGTGGCATTTTAGAGGGTGCTCTGTGGCCCGAACCAGCTGTAGGCAAACCGTTTGGCCCAGGAGCCTTGCCATTTCCTCCAGCATCCTCTCTCCTGTGGCCTGGAGACATGTTCTGTCTCTCCGTTTACGGGAACCCCTTGCCCGCCTCCTGCGCGTGGGTACCCAGGACCATATTTAGCTCAGCCTACTCATACTTCACTTCGCCAGACCAGGTGAAGCCAGACACCAAGTGAGCACAAAGAAGAAAGGGCTTTCTGTGTCAAGTATCTGTCTGGGTGAAGTCAGTGGCTTTTTAAAGGCTACCACTTTGGTGCCTACGCACCAAATTCTTTGGGTATTTAATTTAGAGGCAGAAAATATAGTCAGCTAATGCCAGCAAGCAGAATTAAGGCAGCTATGATGTTTCAAGGCAAAAAAAATAAAACAATTTGGGAATGGATATACCTATGTGTGTATACATGTATATACATGCATGTATACCACATGTGCATGTGTGCTCTAAAAAGGAAAGGATGGCTTGCTGCCAAACATTAAGAGAAGCTTTAAAAATTTATGATGCTGGGAAAAAGTATACAAAGACATAAATGTTAGATTTTTCTCTCAATCAACATTAAAAGTACCAGAACAGGCATGCAAATCTTTAAAATAGTGTAACCCCCCCCAAATTGAGAGTTTAACCTAAAACTGAGAGAAAACCTAAAACTGGCAATGGCCTCAACAATCATGTCAGAAAGTGACTGATTATTTGGTCAGTGCTAACTACAGCACTGGTGATGATGGCCAAGTAATCGCGTCCGTCATTTCCTGGGCACATCCCACGAGCCAAGAACTGTGTAATGACTTTACATTGAGGTGTCACTGATTCATAAAACCTATGAGGCAGGTGGTCTTCTTATCCCCATTTTTAAAAGAAGAAAACGGAGGCACAGCAAGAGTAAGACATCTCAACGCCACACGCTGTGAACTGGAAGAAGAGGGAATGGACTCCAGGTCCTTGCAACTCTACACTAAAGAATTAGAAGCGACAACCATTGACGGGCAGCCTCCCCTAGGAAATGGGAAAGACACAAAACCAAATCTAGATAAAGAAAAAAATTATGAAAATCTCAGGTCATTTTCTGGATAGTTTAGGCCTCCAAGGAGTCCGTGGCATCCACAATGTCAACATAATTTTGGCAACACAAAGTTTTTGTGTGGTTGTACATGACTCCGGGTCTTTCAGCGTATGGAAGCAGTCATTTGAAAAGCTGGAAACCCAATCAGTGTATTATTGGTATGATGCCTAAAAACTGGCTTGCTTCATTTCAAACTGAAATAGCGTGGCCTGAAAGACAAAAGATAAATTTACAAAATATCCCATACTATTCCCATCGTCGTGCACACCACCCCCATTCTAAGTAGTCACCACGGAGGCTCTTACTTATTCCAAAGAGACAGCCTTTTCTCCAAGGCATTTTGGGAAGCCCACTTTTGGAACCATCGCCAGAGTCTGGCACATTTTTGTGACAAAGTATCATGCCAGCCACATCACTGTATAGCCACACGGATTCTAGAACCAAGTCTGGGGAAGAAGGCTGCTGAGCAAAATAGGAAACGCTGGTTTTGGGACAGAACGTGTTGTGATTACAAAAGCGTACGGTCTTCTGCGCGGCTTTTTCGGGGCCAGGAGCCAGAAGGCTTTTGAGGAAGGGCCGCCATGCTGGGAAATGTGCACAGGGCCCACTGGGCGGTGGCTAAGAAGGAAACAGTCATTCGGAAATAAGAGTGTCAAAAACGAGACTGAGATGCTGGCAGCAACGTAGCCAACATGCTCACACAGGCTTGGTGCGCCCCACGCGGTGCCCAGCACACAGCAGGTGCCCCCTGCAGGCTGTGAATGACTCAATGACTCTACCCTTCTGCCAGTTACACAAACAGGCTCTTTGCTAAGGAGAAAAGTCTCTGCTCCTACAACAGTTACCAGGTCAAAGACCCAAACACTCACAAAAGTATGGCTTTGTTGGAGAACTGACATAGGAAGGAACACCTGCTCGGAGGGTCTGCCGCCCACTCTGCCAGCTCTCTCCAGATGTCTCCAGGCGGCGGCCCGTGCTTCCTAAATGTGTGCACACAGGGGCCTGCCACACCGGGGCCACTCTGAGGGCGGGTGGGCATGAAGTCTCCTCTGGCCCCTCACTATGCCTCCTGCAGCTTGAACCAGGAAGGAAAAACTACCAGGGCAGACCCCTAGAGAGCCTAGAGAGGGCCATCTTCAAATGCCAACAAGAATGTCTCTGGCAGGAAAACCCTCCTCACACAAACCTCATGACAAAGTCTAGATGGCGCTTCCTCTATTTATGGTTAGTCTATCAGGATATTCAGCCGTTCAATTATTCCTACGTTTGTTAATAATTAATCAATTATTATTATCTTATTACCTCCTGGCGCTGAAATGACAGAGTTGAGTAGGACATGGGTCCTCACTTCCAAGGAGGTCACCATGGGGTGTCAGCAGAATGGCCCTGCTCCTTCCCGGGCCCAGCTCGGTGCTGACCCTGGAGAGCTCCCTCCTCTTCCCTGAGGACACAGTTCCTGGTCCTTCTCCATGCCAAGCCGGCTGCTGGCCCACAGAAATGCCATGAGAGCTTGTTTCCCATTCTGCCTACTTACAGTAATCCATTCACCCTACCCCCACCCCAGGCAGCGCTGCCCGGAGACAGGGAGTGCTCCTTCCAGTGAGGGACATGGGCGCAGTCCATGAGCTCCTGGTAACAGCACCGCCAGCTGGGAAACAAGTCCACGGATCCTGTACATTGTTATTTTTAGGTTGGATATGCATGATAAAGGAAGACAAAGTAAGGCTGGGACATGAAGCATGAAGAGAATAATGAATGCGAGCACTCCCGAAAGCATCTGAAGAGGGCCATCTCTAGGGTCTGCCCTGAGGAGGTGACACTGAGCAGAGAGCTGCACCAGTGAAGGAGTACGTTACAAGGTATCCGAAGAAAGAACGTTCTAGTCAAGGGAACAGTGAGGTGTAGGATCCAAGGGCAGGACAGGCTTGGAGGCCGGTGTGCTGGAGCCGTCGGTGATGGGGACAGCGGGAGGAGAGGGGGTTCTCAAAGAAAACCAGGGCCAGTGTCACAGGGCGCCTCGGGCTATCACCAACACCCTCACCAGCACCATCACAGGCAAAAATGTTGAACAACAAACAACATGACATCGTCAACACCATCGCAGCAAGAGCCAACCCTTAGTCTGTGCTGGATGCTGTTTTCTGAATGACCACAGCACTGGGAGGTGGGCACTAGCATCACCTCAGATCCAGGAGCTTAACAACCTGTCACATCTCACACAGCTGGCAAGTGCAACCTCGGGGTCAATCCAGGAGCCCATGCTCTTAACCAGTGTGGTAAAAACACCCTTTACAAAAAGCAGTTACAACTATACATGATAAAGAGAGAAAAAATTTACACCTACCACAAAATTCTAAAATAAGCCCTTTTCATATCAAGTGAATGGATGTCAGTGGCTTCGGGTATTCCCAAAATACTGAGGTCAAAGCACTCAGACATGAAGACAACTAGACGGGGAGGACCGCACCAGATGATGGCAAAGCCCCTTGGCGGGGGAGAGGGGGGTCACTGACTCTCAGGTAGGGGATGCCTGTGGAGAGTTTGAGCGAGATTGTATCATTAAGTACAAGAATGGCAAAAAAGTAATAAGTTAGATGTAACTAAATTGACAAAATAAACATTATAAGGCGACATCGTGACTATTTTATCTATACCCTAGTAAGTTTATATATTGAAACTTGAAAAAAGAATTTTGAAATTTCTCTTTGAGGAACGGGAGGTGGCTTTATAATCAGGGTAGCTTATATTTGGGTATATACAATGATATTTCCTGACTCATAAATGGTGGGAAAAAGTGCCCATCAGAACCAGAGATGGGCCCAGCCCTCAGCCTGGAAACATTTACAAGAAACCCCAACAAAACTGTTGGAGCGGCCGTGGGGGAAAGCTCAGGCTGCCTTTGCTGCGAACGTCCACCTTCTGGACTGGCACTGCTGCCCAGTCCTACGACAAACAGTCTTCTTCGAGCTGCATTCCTCCATCTCCTAGTATGTCTCATAGCATGGCTATGTCTCCATGGCTTTGTCTGTGCATTACACAGGGTGAAGGAGAAGCAAGAATCTCGTCTCAGAAACCCAAGAGCTCAGTACAGAGCCCGACACAAACGGCCGTGGGATGAATCAATCTATGAACACAACTTTTCTTTCATACGCATTTAAAATATAGTGATGTGACCTCGTGTTTACATGGGGGAGAAACACACTTGAAGCACTGAAGCCATTACAGGATCTGTTAGAACTGAAAGGGGTTCTCGCAGCACCTGTAACATTCCTCCCGGGTTTCACAGTCCCCATAGATGCGGTTCTAACCACTCCCCTGGGCTCACACAGTGGACTCCAATGTGCGTGTGGTGATTCCTGTGACGTGACACTTTATCCAGGTGAACCAAGCCACAGGCTGGTGTGGCCTTAGCGGCCCATTTCAGGGAGAAACAAGCTTGTAAGATGAGCGAGCGGGCGAAGCCGCCATTGAGCCGGGTTGGAGAGGCGCAGCTCATTCAGAAATTATAGGCCCTTTTATGATCAGAGCCGGGCATCCAGGAGACATGCATTCAAGGTTTTATTGTTTAACTGCTAACATTTTCAAATTTGCGGTTTTCTAATTTCTCATAAAGACCCTTTCACAGCCAAAAGAGTACAACCAAAACATAAACAAGCCTGTTGGTACTGACACAGGGACGCTCTGTGCTTCACTCTCGATCCGTATAATTGATTTCGACAGCAAAACAGGAACCTAGAGCCCTGTGCTCCCCGCTGCCAGCGAACTGCTCTGGCAGACGAGGACTGAACTGCACCTTGGCGAGAATCAACGATGGATACCTTAAAAAGTCAATTTTATATTTTAAACCTGGAATAATTTCCACATCTTCCTCCAAAACATGCATCATCCATTTGGACTGGGGGCAGAGCATAATGTGAGTTTATAATCGGAAGTCAACGTGGATCCCAGACTCAAGAGTGACAGATGGAAATACCACTGTGCCTGTCACACACATTTTTCAAGTTTGCTTCACGTGAACTTTTTAAATGAGATGCAGTTTTTATTTTTATTTTTTTATTTAAAAAATGTTTTTTTCTTTATTGACTTTAGAGAGAGGAAGGGAGAGAGAGAAAAATGGAAACATGGATGAGAGAGAACACTGATTGGCCACCTCCTGCATGCCCCCCACTGGGCATTGGGCCCACAACCTGGGCATGTGCTCTGACCAGGAATCAAACCAGCGACCTCTTGGTGCATGGGTCGACACTCAACCACTGAGCCACACCAGCTGGGTAAGGTGCAGTTTTTAAAAAGTATATCAGAAGCAGATTTCTCTTGGTCATCGTTCTGACAGAACTGTGTTTTAATCAAGTGGCAGGCGCAAGGCCATCGCAAGCTGCCCAGGTGAATTCTGATTCAGCAACGATAATATTTGCTTAATCAAAAGCATCACTGCAGAGTTTGTTTGACCTCGAACTGTAATCAAAGAGCTGATTGCATATCTCAGTTATCAGTACTGTGACTTGCTTAGGTCAGCATTAACCCAAGTTCCATAAAATACTAATTTTTTGTAACATTAATAGATTTTCCAGGAAAAAAAAAAAAAACAAAAAAAGACTTCTCTGTCAAATGATTTAGAGAAATTTTGGACAAAAGGATGTTAAACAGTTCTCTTGGCTGCAGGACTTCTCAGTGTCTTTAATATGCTAATATGCATAGTGATTCTCCGAGAGAAAGACAGAGTATGTACTGTTTTCCAAAGGCATTTGACAAATGGAACCTTTTTTTTCTTCTAAAAGTATTTTACAGAACTTCACTTTGATAAACATGCTTTGGGAAATGTGAACCTAGATAATATCAACCCGGTTTTTGTCAAATTAGTCTCTTTTCTATTTTCCCACAGCTCACTATGACCTGTAGAGTCCAGGGGCAGAAAATAGCCCCTATTGACATAGCGGCTTATTAAAACAGTAGTCTACATCACAAACAATTACATTTAAAAGCCACATAGCTCCTGCCCTGAGAAATAAGTCTGGAACCCAGGTGATTCAATTCTAAGGAGTTCCTGCATTGTGTATCTTGTGTCCAGACTGTCACCCTTCTAATCTTTATCTTATACCAAAAAAATAACAATATTACTCTACCCAACTACTCCAAAGAAAGAAATGTTTTTATGCACAATGTTTTTATGCACAATGTTTTTATGCACAGTACAAAAATCTTCTCAAAATGACAGACTTTGCACTTTTAAATGGAGAACAGAAAGAGTTCCTAGAATATATTATATTTAAAACCAGAGCGCATATTACAGGGCTGGGCCTTAAGGAGACCAATTTCTCCCAGTTTTCTGGATTCCCAGCTAGAGGACATCCCTGCCAATACATGAATGCTCTCTGTGGGCTGCAGCATCCCGAACTGGCCCATGAGCTGCCCTCTCGGATGCTTTTTTAAAAATCATCACACATGTGCATCCTTCAGTTAGTCCCAGGAGCCCAGGAATTGAGAGATGAAAGGGGTCTTACTGCATAAAAGCGCACCATTGTGTATGCAAGAAAACAGGTGCAAACAGAAAAAAATAAATAAAAATACTCAAAGTCACACAGCTAATCAGTGAATGAGCCTGACATAGAGCCCAGATCGAGCCTAGGATAGAACCCAGGTCCCCAGCTCCCTCGGTACCCTCATCCCCCACCCACTGAGATACCTGTAGCTCTACTGCAGAGCTGTGGTCCAGAAGGCCTTCTGGAAGCTTCTGCCCTGGCTCTCGGGAGCCAAGGCTCCAGGGCAGACACGTGGCATTGTTATCTCTCTCGAAAGGTCTTCATCCCAGAGCAAGCAGCAGCCCAGGAAAGCACATTCCAGTTAACTTACAGAAGCTGCTACAGATCAGATGCCTGGGAAGGGCACCTTTGTCAGAAGAAAAGACCTCGAGGTATTCGAGGGTAAAGAATCTTGTCTTGTTGATTTTAAGTCCCCGCAGATAGCATAGTGTCCGGCATGCAAGAGTCCTCAAAAACCATCAGCGAGACTATTAGCTGAACTGAAGGCAGAAACTTATAACCTTTTCAGAAGCATTTCATTCTATCCCATTGGTTAAAAGAAGTATATCCACTACCCCATAAAGCCCATGCAAAGCTTCCTTACCCAAGTTTACGCCACCTAATTTCTCTATTTGTTTTTGAAGTAGCTTGACCATCTCTGCACTGTTGCCATAGTTACTATGGACAATGTCAAGTATATAAAGAAATAGTTCTGTACAGGGGAGAGAGGAGTGCCCACTCGTGACCGAGACCTGAAAAGAATGCCAGCTCTTTTCCTGCTCAACATCACCAAGTCGCAATCTTCTCACTTCTCATTCGTTGGTTGAGAAGATTAAACAAGTCAATGGGTGGCCAGAGCAAGTAGGATTGGTTTCTTAACAGCTGCCTGTACTGAAATGAAATATGAAGGTGGGTGGGCAGGAGTCCTGAGATTAGCTGTGCACGTCTGCCATGGGCGGCAAAGGGCAACACACTGGGCACTTGCTGTAGAAGTGGTGGTGCGCTGCCCAGACCCCTCTTCAGGACGCAGACACTCATTCCCAGGTGCCAGGAATGTGCCTTCCTTGAGAGCTGCCCCACCCAAGGTCATGCCTTCCCCAGGGGTTCCCCAAATCCACTGACTTATTGATGGAGGGTTACAGAGGCTCAGCCTTCTCATCTCATTTGGGGTCAGCTCCTTCCAAATGGCCATCTCGACTCCAGAGCCACTGATGAGACCTGCTGAGGCCTTTGCTGGAACATTACAGTCCAGCCCTCCCAGGCCCGGCCCTGCATCTTCCCTTCCTGAGAGACGCTCGATACCCTCCTGAATGGGAAGCTCAGACTCTCAGCTTCCCAGGGAACTCAACCAAAGACATTACTCTTGGCCTAGTTTTTGCCCAATAAAAAGTGGCAGCTATTATTCTTATTGTTGAATTGTCTGAGCAATCCACACTTGTTTTCCATGACAAGAGACTTCCTGAGTCTCTTCATGGGTGACATCCCTTTATGGATGAGAAAAAGTGGCAAGGATATAAATAACTTAAACCAATTTTTATTTGTCATCCAAAGAGTCCTAAACTCCACAGTCTGTTCTCAGAGCACTGTTCTCCACCACCGATTCTTCAGTGACTCTAATTTTAAAGACATAAAAGAGACATAGGAGATAATAGAATATAATGTTTATAAATATGCATACAGCTTAGCCTAGTGTCAAGGCATAATTTTATGTCATCTGAGGGTCAATCTAATATCCAGTACTGAAAAGTAGAGACTCAACCTTTGGGCTTGAAGGTTCAAGGTTAAAAACCTCCCAAAGGCAGACACATCTTATGGAACCAGTGGGCTGAACAAACAGCACTGGACAAGGATGCCCACACCCCAGACCTGGTCTACCCTCTGTCAGCAACTCCCTCTGGGACCTTGCGCAGGTTATGTCTTTGCTGGGCTCTCCTTTCCTCATCAGCAAAACAAGGGGCTTGTATTACATAAAGTCTAAGGTCTTGTCTAGTAAGGAAAACGTATGACTGCTTAACCTCGCAGAGTTTTCCAGGCAACATAAGAAGTAAAATGCAGGGAGAAAGTGTAATAGCAGAGAAGAAATTAAAAGTATCATAAATTCAAATTACCAACTTCCCAGGTGTGTATTACAGAAGAGACTATTAAGTGACTAGAAACAGATTTCATAGCTGTAGTTTCCTTTCATAAGATTTATATCTAAATCATTGCCCATGTCATTGATTGTCACTTCCTTAATCTGGAGTGTCTGAATATACAGCTTAGCAATGCTTTGGACAAGCCGTAAGTCAAAGTTCACATTTTTAAAAATTAACCATGCCCAGGCCTCTGCCTTGGGCAGCAATGTGCTGAAATAGGAGCATCTATGATGTCAGGGTGACACGCACTGTGATTTGCAGGTGGCCCCCGACTAACCTCTAGCAGCCATATCTCAGGGTAAACGTGCTGTAATTACCCTGGCCAGAAAGAGCTGATGTAAGTGGACTGGCTCTTTTGATACATGTTGAGCACAACTGTCCCTTAGGGATTACTGAGTCTCGTGTGTGTGAGTTATTATGTAAATTCTACCTTTGAAAAAATTATAAGGTGCACTGTTAGAATTTTTTTCTTCTTTCAGTCCGCTTGCATTCAATGTGCGGGTTCTTCAGTTCTTCATCATACCTACTTTGAAGATTATGCTGCAGACACTATGGATCCAAGTAGAATACAGGAACACAGAGATGCTCCCAGGCACACACCTTCAGAGTCTCATTGCTCAGTGGCTTTTAAAGCATGACTTCTGGTTCAGAATGTGTTGCCTGGGGAAGCATTTTCTCCAGTGTCCAAAAGCTCACTGAGCCTTAGTCTGACCTTCGTAAGAAAAACTCTGAGGCCTCAGTGCCTCCTCAACCCTTTGCCTCTAATGAGACCCATGATTGCAGATGAGTCACTGAACAACTGTCTGAGGCTCAGTTTCCTCATCCATAAAATGAAGATATACAACGTCACCCACCCGACCCTCAAGGTCAATGGGAGCATGAACACAGCCCCTGAAAGCACTTTGTGAAGCACACAGGGCCCTGGGCTGAGATGCATTATTATTGTTACCGTTGACTAAACTGATCAGCAGTGATTTTAATAAACATAAAAATGACGTCTCTAGTTTACAGCCCAAAACTTTCTCAAAGTAAGTCCAGAGGTCAGTTAAAGGTAAACTGAGGAAAAGCGGATGCTACACAGCAAGCCTTCCCTCCTCGCTCCCTGGAGCTGAAGCTCACTCTGCCTGCAGCAGGGCTCTGTCTGCTTCGGATTCTCGCTGGAGAGCACAGGAGGACACAGGCTGCCTTCCCCTTATCAACTGACATTTCAGGGACCAAAGGGCACAACATGGGACAACAGTTAAAAAATGGTCTCATCTCCTTGGTCACCTCTCTCAAAATGAGTGAGAGATCAGATAGCATTCTCCCCAGACTTCTTTTTCAGCCCCATCCCCTCAGGCTTTGTCATTCCAGAGCATTTACAGCTCGACTCCCATAATAACAGTGATTTCATTTGATAAATATGTTGTGCTTCGTTCTCAGGATCTGCAGCCTGTGACAAACAAACACTCTTTGCGGAGGGCTGCTGAAGAACCACTGACGGAGTGAAACCTGAAAACCCTTCAGACAAGAATAATGAACTCCACTCTGTCCCCAGGGGGTAATTCAGTAGGTAGATTAGGCAACACTTGATTAAGGGTAAACCTCTCTTTTCTATAGAAATATATTGTGCTTGTACAGAGGGGCTGTACGAAGTGGGGGATTAGTCACAGATCCTAAGGAAAAAGCAGAAGACGTTGCTCAGGAGAAATATGAAAGTTACTGCACATTTGAAAAAACAAGTCATGCTTTATTGGGAGGAAAGGAGAAAAACTCCACACACAACAGTGTTATTTACCTGATTGTACTTGGCTTCTTGGAACATTTCTAAGAAATGGTTAGTTCCCAAATATGGTGCACAGGAGGCCTTGTCGCCTCTGAGAGTCTGTGAGTTACTACGAAGAGGAACGACTTCACTCAAGGCTACTAGAGCCTTTCTGAGACTGTCCACAGAGATCTGCTACAACAGAAGTTGAGTTTGGCTCATGGGAGATGACCGTGTGAAAGAAGAACAAATGTCGAAATAAGTCCCCAAGGACAGAGACCCCTTCTGCATTGACCCTCTACTCCCCAATGTTTTGTGGCCTCTGAAGACATGCAAATACTTGAGTCTTTTTTTGTCATCTGAAACTATGGACAGAGACTGGAAACGTCAGATGCCTCTCCATCCGCATTTCAATAACACTGTGGAATCTATCCACAGCTTAATGGAACATCCCAATCTCTACCCATCGAGGTAGAAAATCACAAGACAAATAAAACACCTGACTGCGTTAAAAAGATCATACTAAATTCTAATGGCAATTTAAACAAATGAAGATTTCTCTTTTAAACTGGTGCTGAGACCACTTTTCTCATCTTTCCATATGTTGAACAAGATGGCTGAAAGGGAGTCTCCCTAAATCATTCCACACCGTGCCTACCCAACAGCCATGAAACACTCGGAACTAAATAAACGTGTTTCGACAATGATGAATCTCTTAACTCTGCCGGTCAGGTTTCTTCTCATGGCAGTGCTCAGAAGTGCCCCATCACATGTGAACATAGATCATGGCTAGAGGAGCCATTTTAAGCTTAGGGAATTGAAAGAGAAATTAACTCAGCGACTTGGAGAAATGAACATACAGATATTAAGGCTAAAAAATTACTTCTCAAAACATCAGTGTCCCTCTGCAAAAAAACAACTTAGCAAAGCTTGGGAACTCCATAATGTTTTTCTGAAAGCTATGTGTTTGTAAGGTTTATGTTGCTTGTTATGCTTCCTCTGTTAGCTGATTCCAACTCTAACTGGAGGAGCAAAATAAAGAAAGCCCCCTTGGAAAAAAAGATACGGATGCCCAGAGTTGCACAAACTGAAAAATAAAATTGTCTTTTTAACTTTTTTTTAGAACTCTACTAAAAGGACAAGAATAAATGGGAACATTCATTTGCTTTTTAAACCAATCACACTTGGGTTTCCACTAGCAGAGAAGAAACTTTACAGTTCCCTAGGAACCTATAATTTGGAAACGGAAGCACACAAGAACAGACTTTAGTTTTCAGGCAATAAATTGAAGAGAATTCTGCAGACATACAACAGAAAAGGAGCATAAAATATTGGCTTGTGCACTTCTTAGAATGTTAGTTCATTAACTTGATAAGCTGCACAGGGAAAAATGCAGCCAGAATCCACAAAGATGTCCACTGGGATTTCGCATTGGCATATTTACTCAGCAAGAAATAGCCAGAGTTTGGAGGGGAAACATGCATCCCGTTCCGGTAATGACGACTTAGTGCGAATCTCCGGAAAGACACCTTGTTGCAAAACCTCCATGTGGACTCTAAGGGGACACAAGGAAGACACAAGACCCAAAGACAGACATATCTATCATGTGCCATACTCTGTCCCGGGGAACAGTTCTATAAAACTATACAAGAAAATCAGTCTTTCATATCTATTTTTCACACATACTTCAACAGAAACTTGAAAAATGTTTCAATTTTTCCTCCCTATTGCCCCAAATGTTTTTTAACGCTTTACTGGAAACGTCCCTTACCGGTGTGTGCTCTGGATCTGTGTTCCTCATCAGTGTGAGAAGGATTTGTCGGGCGACACTTCCAATGGGCACTGTCTTCTAGGGTTAGGAACTCAGCAGTCTCTCACGGGAAGAAACTCTAGCAACTGAACCCCATGTAGGTCAGGTACTGTGCTAGGCTCTTTCATGAACTTCATCTTATTTGACCCAACCAGGAAGGTACACATTGTAATCCCTACTTGCAGATGAAAAAGGTGAGGTCAGAGAGGTTCCCTGCCTTACTCAAGTAATTAGTCTCCAACTAAACTATTTCAGACAAGCAACGAACTCAGGACAAAGGTGCCATCTCTCTTCGGCGGGTCAAGCTGAGCTAGCTAGGGTGCATTCTCAGGCTCTTTATTTACAGCGTGTGAACCCAGTAGGAACGGAGCGTCAGGCTGTGCAACAGTCTACAAACCAGTGGTCAATTCACCTGCACATGTGCTTCATTGCACCCACAGGGTGTTTAAACCACTGAACTAACTTTCTAAAATCCACACATTTCACATCAAGATTCCCATGCAGGGCAATCAGAAGGTCCCTTGACCCTAGGCCCATCTTTGTGGCAACAGTCAGCCCAAACTTAGTGGTCCCTACTTACTCCTTTCGATGAGGCATGGAGTCTGGGTTCCCCAGTCTCCACCGCTCTCTATTACATCCACACACTCAGGCCACTGCAGCGGCAGTTTTTCACTACGTTTATGTTATTGTTTTTCTTTTTGTTTGTTTGTTTGTTTTTTATCCTCACCTGAGAACATTTTTGCATTTATCTTCAGATAGAATGGGAGGGAGAGAGGGGGGAAGAGAGAGAGAGAAACATCGATGTGAGAGAGACACACAGACTGGTTGCCACCTACACGACCCCAACCGGGGCCAGGGACAAACCGCAACCGAGGTACCTGCCCTTAGCGGGAACCGAACCCAGGTCTCTCTGGTCCGCGGGCTGACGCTCTAACCGCTGAGCCAAACCGGCCAGGGCAGTTATTTTTTTTTTTATAAAACAGAATCATTTCTCCAAACCTTGTCTCTTTTGACGGATTGAATGACTGCACTGCCCCAATCCTTTGTCTCCAATTCTCATACCAACTGGTTGAATCTCTTCAATCTTTCTTTGGAACATGAGCCAAAAGCCATTATTGTTTCAGGCAATACTCAACCTTAGATTTTTCTGGATGTAATAACCTATTCGCTTGTTTGGAATCATGAAGCCAGGGTGTCCAACCGTTACAAAATACTGGTGCAGAACAAAACAAACTGTGTAGGTGCCAACTGCACAGCCACCAACTAATCAACCAATCAACCAAACCATCAACTAAAACAGATCCCAGGTGACTGAAACTTAAAGGGCTTAACAGGCTAACTTATAAACAGGAAGCACTTAAAACAACAGCAGCATTAAAAATCAAGTGGCCCCGGAAAGGAAAGCTCTGCCTTCAGAAGGCAGTAACTGTTGCATCTGAGCACATCTGCTTCACAATCCAGGAGAGTGGGAGTTTCACTCTCTATTAACCTTAACCAGAGACATTTTCATCAAAATTAATCGTGATTACTTTTTATTGCATTTCAAATGCTATCCGTTATTTGGGGTGGTCAGGAATGCAACTAAGCAATTCCAGACCATGCTATCTTTTATGAATAGGTCTATGAGGTAGTTACCAAGGCCCCTTATGAAAATATTGCTATACAAAAGTTCATGGGTCAAAACAAGACATTAATTTCCATAACTGGATATGTCCTTAGAAATGAAAAAATTACTATATATAGAAAAGACAAAAACTTTGATGCTCAGTGCATATCAGAGTAGAACTGTATAAATACTCATGTGTATCACAGTTTTTAAATGTTTCTTTTACCTTTTCCTTGTTATTATAATAACAATTAATCATTTATACTTATTTAGCATGGCTTGTATCAAGTAAAATCCTAAATTTTTTATATGCATTACACTTTAATTTATTATTATTATTATTCTTTAATCCTTACCTGATGATATGCTTAATGATTTTAAAGAGGGGAAGAGAGAGAGAGACATTGATGTGAGAGAGAATATCAATTGGTTGCCTTCCATATATGCCCTGACTGGGGGTCGAATCCACAACCTAGGTATGTGCCCTGACCAGGAATTGAACCCACAACCTTTCGGAGTATGGGACGATGCTCCAACTAACTGAGCCACACCAACCAGGGCTGCATTGACACTTTCACCCTCACAACAACTCTAGAATAGATGCAAGTGTTATTCCCATTTTACAGACGAGGAAACTGGCCTTAGGGAAGTTAAGTAACCTGCCCAAGGACATTCGGCTAGAAACTTCTGAAGCTTGGAATGAATCCAAGGCATTCTAGCTCCACAATCAGTTAAAGGAATATAGCAACAACACTTACCTCATTGTCACAACCATCAATTGGCCTGTCATTTTGTGTCCTTACACGTCGTGCTCTGTGCAACCTCAGTACCTTTGCGATAGTCCTCCTCCCCTGTCAAACTCATTCAGCTCCAATCCCACTTGTTACATGAAGACTCCCCTGCCACTCCAAAGTTTTCCTGCCTTCCTCTCTTAATTCTCCAGAACTCTCCCCATATCCATCATCTTCCCCGTCTGGTAACAGAACTCTCTTTCTTGTGGGAAAGCAACCGTCCCCGCTCTCAGCCCATGGGCTCTGGGTAAGGCTCACTAGCCCCGTCCTTGAGGTTCCAGGTGATCACACGACCTGATCATGGCCCAGTCCATTCATGCATTCTATCAGCCTTTGAACTTCGTCTAGAACTACTAAGAAAGAACGTTTCTCCTTGCCCTGGGGAGACTGCACTCACAGACTCCACGGTGGCCGCTGGTGGCCACTGTTGGCATCACTGTGGACAGCCTTCCTGAGAATCAAGGCAGCCAAGAGCAAAGCGCACCTGCAAGTAGGACAAGGACAGACGCCTGAGGCCACAGTTTGCATATCTAAGTGAAGGCATGTCTGAAGTCCACCCCCAGCCTTTTCAGTTAACTGAGCCAACAGGTTCCCTTTTCTGCTTAGTTCAGATTGAGTTGTGTTCCCGTCACTTGCAACTATGAGTCCTGACTAACCCAGTTGACATAAGAATTAAATAGCTTCTATACAGTAAATAGCACAGTACCCAGCATATGGAAACGTGTAATAAATGGTACCTACTACTGCTACTGTCTGTCTACATTCGTTTCTCGAAGGTGGAAGACCTGGAGTCAGGTTTATCGCCACCCCCAACTAGGATGTCATTTCTTTACTTTTCTGAGACTAGTTTTACCATATGTAAAATCACCAACATTTTTGTGAGGAATAAATGAGAATATATGCTTGGCAAGGCAATAAAATGTCCTACAAATTTAAGTTAACTGTTATCTCAGTCTGTAGGCTCCAATCTGACATCTCATATGACTCACAGGAAACTAAGACCCCAAAGCCTGAGATGACATATGCCAACAACAATGAGACAAGCTGCCAGCCCGTGCTAACTAGGCTGGTACCGGGACTGAACAAAGGAGACTCTAACGCTGTGCACCCAAAGCAGGGTCCATTCGAAGACTGGACTGCCAACATCAAGGCACCTCCAGGACACAGAGGAAAAAGAAGCTACTGCTAAGTAACCCCCACCCCCTCCCCGTGCCATGCTCTGTGCAAGGCATTGCCTTGTATTTCCTACTCTGGAATAATTTATTTCTCTTTGGTTCAATTAAAAAGATGAACTATGAGTACATATTGAAATTATCTAACTTCTTCTATCTCCAAGGAGGAAACCTAATATATAACTGGAGAAAGACACTAATTAATAAGCAGAATTTAAAATGAACTCCAGCCAACTTGAACTTGAACTGCTCTGTTTAAAGGCACACTGGAATACATAAAGGAACTTCAAAGCAAATGCCCTGTTTTAGCTTGAATGTTTTATTGAGCACATGGAGGGGACTCCTCTGCCAAAAATAGGAATGGTTAATGAGGAAAAATTGGTGTTTTCAGCTGGTCCATTGGTTTCTGAGAGCCATCCATTCAGAGATAACTACTTTCCACTGAGAAGACAGAATAACGACCTGTCTCAGAGCCTCAGAGTTTTAAGCAAAACAAAACCCGTTTTGTAAACTGAGATCAACTTAATGCATCCTTTCCCAAATACCTTCTCTGATACTATGCACACATTTCTCTTCTACGAAAACCAAAACAACTTCCATAATTCTAAAAGGAAGACATTTCTATGTTTTCAGCTTCTCGCCAACCACATAAATGCAGCCCTTAGCTTTAAGGTTAGGTATAGGAACCAGGAGAATCTGTGAAGCGTCAGTGGGCTCCACCATAACCAGCTTTTCTTGGACACCACGTGGAAATGCAGCCCCTCACCACGAAGATGTCCTGGATCCCCTGGGAGAACGCTGTTCGAGCTGGAGCCGGAACAAAGGCACATCCACCGTTTCTGCGTGCATTTTCCCACAGCAGTGGATACATGTCAGAGAGAGTCAACCTCCAGTTATTTAAGGAGTAAGAGGAGAAGCCTGGGCTCACCTGCAAGTGCTGTGAGTTGTCAGCCATGCTGTCTTCTCGCCTGCGGACTTCTTCCAGCAGCTGGGCGTTCTTCTTCTTTTCCAGCTGCTGATTGTGCTTGAGGTTGGCCACCTTCTTATTCTGATCCTTCATATGCCTGAGAAAAGTCAGCACAGCTTGGTTAAATTCAACCACTGGGAGACCACGTGTTACCACAACAGAAGTGCTAAGTATAAGCTATATTGATATGGGTTCAGGAAAAGTTGGGACTTCAGAACAGTCTACTCATTCAACCACACCTAGGCATTGAGCACCTACTTAACACCAGGGACCAGGGTGGCACCAAGGCAACAGTGGTGAATACGACAGATATAGTCTTCACCCTCCTCAGGGAGCTTGGAGTCCAGTAAAGGAGACAGACGAGGACCAAGGAGATAGATACAACGTAGGTTTCCTAATGTGGAAGGAAATAAATAGCATGTGTGAGAGATGATGTGCAGTGCATGTGTGGACAGGCGGTGGGGTGGAGCAGATGACTTCAGTCACTATGTCCAGGGAAACCTCCCTAAGGAAACAAACTGGGTGAGACTCAGAGGAACCAGCCAGAAAACACCAGGGAAGGAGCCCCCAGCAAGAGAGAACAGCAAGTATAGTTCCCAAGGCAGGAAAGGACCCAGCTACTTCTAAGAACTGGAAGGCTGCAGGGATGTGCTACCCCAAAATGAGGGGCGGGGTGGAGTGGGGTGGGTGGGAGATGGAGCTGCAAAGGTAGGCAGGACTCAGGGTACACAGGGCCCTGTGGTCTGTGATGGGACCTTTATTTTCTTCTACGTGATTGCTGTTCTAATTATTATTATTCTTTTGGATCATGTTCTATTCTGAGATCATAATCCATTACTTTGATTTAAAAATAACAATTACAAGGCTCCAATCAAATACATTGTCATCACTTAGCTCAAACAGAATAACACTTTGGCTAATCATCATGTTAAATAAAGCCCCAGTGCTTGGACTAAAAGTTCTTAATGAATCGATAGGATGTCAAAGTACAAAATCATAAAGTGATCAAGTGAGTAAAAGACTAAGGATAAAGGATGGGTTAACACAAGCGGGGGCGGGGGGGGAGTTACAGGCCTAATGTGGACTATGTCACCAGCAGCATTTAGCAAAACATTCCACAGATTTAGGCAACCATGTCCACGGCAGCTGTTATAAATCTAATCCGACATGTGAGGAGGCAGGAGGGCAGGACAGAGGGCGCAGGAGCAGTGATTCCAAAAACGGAGGGCTGCAGAGCAGAATCATTTGGGGTCCTTTCTAACCCGACACCCACTCTCCCCAGCATTGCTAAGTCAGCCACTGCTGCTGAGCCCTGAGTCCCAGGCAAGCATATTGAGAATCACTTCTCCTATGGAAGTAGGAACGAGATGAGAACTAGATGATAAACAACGCACATGCCGAAATGAAACAACTAATAATCAAACGGAAGCATTCTCAACAAGAAATTTATTTCTAGTGTGCATTAAATTATATATGTCTCTGCTCCCTCCCACTCCAAGAAAAAGAAGTTCAAGAGAATTGTTTTTTGAGCTGAAAAATCTTCTATTAGGAACCCTGCTAATAAAAATATTCTGAACACATTGGCCCTGTAAATATTTACAGAACAACTGATGCAGTGATTTAAATATTCCCGTTGACACTAATCATGAGGGTATAAGGTAAGATAGAACAGCCATCCCCTCAGTCGTTTTTGGATTGGATTATTTCGGTCTGGTATTTCCCCGCTTTTACCAGATACAGTAATGTACACATATGAAACGACCAGCAAGTCTACATGCTAATCTACTAATAGGAAAGTATCTTCTGGTAGAAAGAGTTAAGAATGACCTCTTGCTTCCTAACTGAACAAAGGTGTAGGAGTTCCAACGCTCACACCAACCCAGGGCGAGCACATTTTCCAGTTCCTTGGACGATAAGGTCAGTGCACAGTAATAGGACGTGATGGAGAGGTCAGTATTACTAGTGAGATTGTTTAATTAGAGGACATGTTTTATAAAGAAATACTTTATTACTTTGAAGCACAGCCTTAAATAGAATTAACTGCTAAATGTTTTCCCCTCAAATACCAGTGATAAATAAAACAGATTATAATTGCAAACATCATTCGCTCAGTTAAAGAACTCCCACAAAGTTCCTGGAGCAGACCTTACTTTCTGGGATACTGCAGTGTGTTTTTAATCCAAAAAGGAAAAAAAAAAAAAAAAAAACTCCACATCCATGCATCCCTTAAAACTTTCCCGAATTAAGAATGAGCAGCAATCAGCTCATGATATATAATTTAATACGAGAAAATATACAAGTTCAGATGTACAGTTCAGTGAGTTTTGACAAATGTATTTATTACGCCCATGTAATTGCCACCACAATCAAGATATAGAACCTCTGTGTCACCCCAGGAGCTCTCCGGTGCCCTTTTACAATGAATCCCTGCCAACACCCCCAGGCTTGGCAACCACTGATCTGCTCTCTGTTACTGCAGATTAATGGAACCACACAGTATGTGCTATTTTGTGTCCGCCTTCATTCCCTCAGAATAGCGTTTTGATTGCTATTGATTAACAATGCAGTTATCTGTGTCAGTAGCTAGTCCATATATGGTTATCCCAAAGGTTGTTTAAATATTTATATGTTGATCAATATTTGGGGCTTTTCCAGGTTTCTAGTTATTACACTAAAACTGCTATGGACATTTTTGAAAGAAAGAATGAGTTGCTAAGAAAAATGGGACACTGAAATTCAGACACTGTGACAGTCACCTGCAGTGGTCTCCAACTATTGCTTCAAGTCCTGCCTTATTTTTAGGACACCAGCGATTGGAAAAGACAACGGGATTTTGAATGGCACAGTTTAGGGACTGGGCCAACGAGACCCATGCAGAGTAAAGTGATGAGAATGATCATCTTGTCTTTGTACATGTGAATATCAAGAGATACATATGACGTGTGTAGGATTGCTGGGGTTTTCAAGTACATTTCCAGCAGTGGAACTCTTTCTTCTAACAAAGCTTACTTGAAAGCCCAAATGGGAAAGAAGAATTGATCTCCCAGAGGTGGGAAGGAAGTAAGGAGTAGAATGGGATGGGAACAGGTGAGCGCCTCACCCACTGGACAATACCCCTCTCAGGTGCCTGTCAGGGAAGCCCTAAGACAATCGATGGGGTGAGAGAGTGGGAGGCAGGTACAAAAGTCATAAAATTTAAAATTATTAGATCCCTTGGAGAAGAGAAAATGCCCCCCACCCCTGCCACGAGCTCACTAGACACTTGTTGAAGGAATGACCACAGTGAGTTTTGCTAGTTAACTTCAGCACTTCCAAGAACAAGATCTGTAAGTGACCTCCTGGTCCCCACATCTTTCCCCACCTGCAGAAGTAAACCCACACCGCATAAATCATGCAGAGCTCAGGACAGCTCTCAGTGTTCTCTAAACTCGGAGGTGGAGCCCCTCGGGTGCGGACCACCGAGCCCTCTGACGGTACTGCCTAAGAAGAAAGCGTCTTTAACACCAGCTTCCCAAACTCCACCTCCCTGCAACTCAGGTTCCAGGACCACCAGAGACTGACCTGCTCCATGTTTGGGGGAAAAAAGTTATTTTGGAGTGATTTTCTTTCTCCAGGAAAACGTCATAAAAAATTATGTCCAAGATGCAAATTTTTTTTTAAAAAAAGCAATCACCGGGGTGTACTTTGAGAGTACAGTGGTACGGTCGGTTTTTAACATTTGACCTGAATTGACCAGTCTCAAGTCATGTCACGTTTCAAATTCAGCCATCATTAAGACATTTGGATTAACTAAAAAATTCCAGCAGGTATCTAGGTCAACAATGGCTACTATACTAAGAATGAATGTTGGCCCTGGCCAGTAGCTCTGTTGGTTGGAGCACTGCCCCGATACACCAAGGGCTCTCTCTAAAATCAATAAATAAAACAATTTTTAAAAGAAAGGATGTCAGAGAGGACCGACTGCTGCTGGTTTCACTTGACCAGTCAATCGGATAAAATCAGAACGTGCTCTCCAACCTGCTGGTGAGAGCACTCGAGGCTCTGAGGCCTCCAGAGTCACAGGGCAGGGAGCGCGGCCACGAGATGCCTCTGCTTCTCCGAGGACCTGTGTGCATTTGTATATAAAAGAGAAAACCAAACCTCCTCTTCCTTTAAAATCTCGGCAGAAGCAAGATGCCATTTTTAACCGATTTCCTCTCAAAAACGTGAGAAGATGGGTCACATCGATTGTTAGACAGGAGGCAGGAATCCAGCTCTCTCCTACGTGGTCAGGAGCCGCGCAACGGACAAAGGCATTATGGGAAACCAGTTTGGCGGATCCACCCAAGTGCACATACCTTTTGCCCAAGCAAACCCACTGCTAGGAAAGTGCCTACAACAATGCCGGCAGATGTACCTGTACAGACGTTTTCATTCCAGTGCTGCAATGTGACAATTTGAAAACCACCTGATCATCCACAGAGAAACTGGCACAAAGATCAAGTGCATGCGCACTATGCCACCCTAAACTAGCTAAGAAGTATGCAGATGGAAAAACCCTTAATTGAAAAAGAAAGCAGACAGCAGAGCCTGGCCGGTGTGGCTCAGTGGTTGAGCGTCGACCCATGCACCAAGAGGTCACCCGTTCGATTCCCAGTCAGGGCACATGCCCAGGTTGTGGGCCCGATCCCCAGTGAGGGGCATGCAGGAGGCGGCCAATTGATGTTGTCTCTCATCGATGTTTCTATCTCTCTGTCCCTCTCCCTTCCTCTCTCTCTAAAAATCAATAAAGGAAAAAGAAAGCAGGAAGCAGAATAATACATACAGTCTGATCTTGTTTATCGTAAAATATTTTAAAAGCCTGTTTGGATGGATACATACAAGCACACATAGAAATGGAAATCCTAGAAGCCCCACACCAGCCTGTACAGGATGGCCACCTTTGAAGAAGGGAATGAGATTGAGGAGGAAGGGGAAACTTTCAAATGTTTCTGTAGGTTTGTGTGTGCGTGTGTATGTGTCAGTGAGGTATAAATACATATAAGAAAACGTACTGATATTAAGTGTACATGTCAGTGACTTTCGACCAATCAAAATATAGAGTATTGCCATCACTCAGCCTAGTGTCCCCTCCCCCTGCCCAGAAGTTCACTATTCTTTTTTTTTTTTTTATCCTCACCCAAGGACATTTTTGCATTTATCTTCAGATAGAGCAGGAAGGAGAGAGGGAGGGAGGAAGAGAGAGAGAGAAACATAGATGTGAGAGAGACACACCGAGTGGTTGCCACCCACACGACCCCAATCAGGGCCGGGGACAAACTGCAATTGAGGTACGTGCCCTAAGCGGGAACTGAACCTGGGACTCTCTGGTCCTCAGGCCGATGCTCTAACTACTGAGTCAAACTGGCCAGGGCATCTTTTTTTTTTTTTTTAATTTTTTTTTCTTTATTGATAGTAGAGAAAGAGAGGACGGGATAAGGAGCGAGAGATAGAAACATCAATGAGAGAGAACATCAATTGGCCGCCTCCTGCATGTCCCCCACTGGGGATTTGGCCCACAACCTGGACATGTGTCCTGACCGGGAATTGAACCGGAGACCTCTTGGTGCATGGGTTGATGCTCAGCCACTGAGCCACACCAGCCAGGCAGAAGTTATCACTATTCTAACTTTTATTTACATGAATTATTTTGGACTGTTCTTGAACTGTATGTACATGCAATCAGACAGCACATGTTCTGTTCGGTCTGACTTCTCTGACTCAGCATAAGATTTCTGAGATTCATTCATATTGTTGCGTATCAGTCCTATCTCATTGCTGAGACTATTCCACTATATGAATAAACTACAGTTTGATTAGCTATTCCCTTTTTAAATGAATATTTGGAGTGTTGTTGTTTTTTTAAATCCTCACCTGAGGATATTTTTCTATTTATATTCAGATAAAGTGGGAAGGAGGGAGAGAGAGGAAGAGAGAGGGAGAGAAAGAGAAACATCGAAGTGAGAGAGACACATCGACTGGTTGCCTCCTGCACGACCCCGACCAGGGCCAGGGATGAACCGCAACCAAGGTACGTGCCCTTGACTGGAACTGAACCCAAGACTCTTTGGTCTGTGGGCCGACGCTCTAACCACTGAGACGAACCAGTCAGGGCATGTTTTCCATTTTTTAAGAAGAAGAGTGCAGTGAACATTCCTGTACGTGTGTGTGTGCGTGTGTACGTATGTTTGATTGTGTCTAGGAAACAGCTGCACGGAGGGTTAGCTGGCAGCGCGCAGTGGCACAGCGCCGTGGAAGGCAGCCCCTGGGTTGCACGGGTCTCCCAGGAGCAGCCGCAGCAGGAACCAGCAGTAACGCTGGGGTGCCACGCTGCCGGGCGCCCATCAGAAACCGCCGCTTTCTAGCTGTGTGACCAGGCGCAGGTTTCCTTAGCCTTGGTGTTCCTCCGCTTCACCTATAAAATGGGAATAACAATAACCTCCTAGGGCTCTACGAAGAGTTGATGAGTTAGAACGGCTGACATGTTCCCTCTCTGTTTCACGTGAGTTCACGGCAGGGATGTCATCGTGTCTTGTGCAATGTTGTGAACACACATTCAGTGTCTTGCTTCCCACGCTGGAACAGCAGGCATTCTCAATACCTCAAACAATGAACTTCGGAATGCATTATTAAACCCTTTTTGTCATGCATTTCACTTCCACTTGTACTGCCCTTAACAATGAGAGGAGGTGCATTCCTGGAAGGTTCTCGTAGCGGAAGCGCTGCGGGAAGGTCACGACAAGCACGGGGAAGTGAGCCCGGACCCCGAGGCGCTGCCTGCGGAGACAGGCCACACACGCACCGCGCCGCTGACAATGAGCGCTGCGTGCAGAATTTCCAATAATAAACGCTTTTACTTGTAACCACTGGGATGAGCCCTTTTTCATAAAGCTTGTAAATACCATTCAGTACTTCAGCATAGCTATAAATTTTAGAAAGCTATCATAAATATTCTGAAGGTATTTTTACAGCACATACAAATGTGCTAAATGTCATGAGCATGGGATTCCTTCCTGGAAGAGAAAGTATCTGGCCAGCTGTGGCTCCTTGACTCCAGCCCTCCTCCCCACGAAGAGTAACAAGCAGGGCCAAGGTCCTAGGACTCGGCTCCAGAAGAACCAGATCTCTTGGCCTCCGCATGTGCCACAGCCTCTCAAGAGCAGCCTGCCTGTCCGCCTGTCTGGCTCCCAGCTTCAATGCCTGCCGAAGTCCTTCAAGTGTCCACTGATCTTTCCGTGCCTTCCATCTTGGCTTTCCTCCTCCATGGATTCCTCCTCCCCTCCTTAGCTATGGTCCTTGCTCCTCTCACTCCCTGGAGGTGATACCCTCCCATCTTCTGTCTCCTCTGTTCCTACCTCCTCCATGGTGTTTGGGGCTACACAAGAACCCACACACAGGGCCACCCCCAGTTAAAGCACATAATGACTACACACCTCAAAAAGACGCCATTTATCATTTTCCAGGCTAGCAGGACATCCCAGAACCTGATAACATGGCTAAAGAAAGAAGGTATTAAAGGGGAGGGAGTGTTCAGATATGAAAACTAGAGAAATGGAGCCTCCCAGAGGCAAGGAGAGACTCAGCCTTCCACCCTGTAGTCTCTGGTTCCACTGACAAGTCTCCTTGGGGGAGGTGATTGCATCAGGCTGTCCCCCATTCAGCCTGAGGAAGTGGTTAAATCACTGGAGACCAAGGGGGGCTTTGTTGCTAGACTGGCCGCATTGTCATCACAGAAGATTCCCTTACGAAGTGTGTGACCCTGGGCAAGTCATCTCACTGTGTGTGTGTGTGTGTGTTGGGGGGGGGGTGATGAAATGATTTAACAGACCTAAGGTTCTTCAAACTCTAACTGGCACACAGTGAGTGCTTTCCACATACCAGCCTGATCCCGCGGCCAGAAGCTCCTCCAGAGGGCCTGTCGGAGCGAGCAGCCTGGCTCCAGGGCCACCCTGTCCCCTTAACCTCTGAGCTGTCACACCCAGCTGCGGAGAAGGTTGCAGAGTTCCTTCCCACCACCGTCCCACTTTCTCTTCCCTCGAGCAGCCCCGAAAGTTCTAGAGAGTAGGAACCGAGATCCTCGGGACGCAGTCTGTCTGCAGCCCGGGCATGCTCAGGCACACCACTCCGCACTCCCCAGGGCGCCTGACGACGGTGGACACCAGTGAGGACACGATCCTAAAACAGCCGCTTTCCACCAGAAGGGCCCGGGATGGGAGCAGGCCTCCCCAGCTGCCCCCGTCACAGGGGCAGCAACACGCACCAAACGGGGACCCCGCTATGGAGCAGAGCACAAAGCCAGCAAGGACGCTGTGCATTTCCCTCTGAACTTTGTTCTCTGACCTCGTTAAACTCAACGTGACTACTTTTCAAACAAATCATTAGGTTTTATGCATGAATCTACCACCACAACCAGACATGTGTAGTGTATTTCAGATCCTGAAACTTTAATGTATCCTAACGAATTGGCTCCTCTTCCCATACAAACAGGTTTAATCAGAGACGAAGAGCTTGAAGATGATACAATAAGTGAAGATAAAAGTAGAAGCTCAGCCTGGCCGGTGTGGCTCAGTGGTTGAGCGTCAACCCATGCACCAAGAGGTCACAGGTTCGATTCCCAGTCAGGGCACATGCCCAGGCTGTGGGCCAAATCCCCAGTGGGGGGCATGCAGGAGGCAGCCAATCGATGTTCTCTCTCATCAATGTTTCTATCTCTCTATCCCTCTCCCTTCCTCTCTCTCTAAAAATCAATAAAGAAAAGAAAGTTAAAAGTAGAAGCTCAGCAAAAAAGAGAAAGTAAGAGATAAACGAAGGACCTGAACAGAAAACAGGTCACAGAACTTGGGGCAGAACTCCTGGGACCACGGGGGCAAAGCCAAGACAGAGCCGAGACGCAAGATTCAAACTCCCGCCCTGTTTCCACTTCATATCTTCTCCTTGCACATCATTTACTTCTTTTCAAATAGTTAAAAAAAAAAAAAGGAATCTGAACACTTTAAAAACAAAACATTTGTAGAACTGCCACAATTCCGTGGAGTACTGTGTTATTCTAAAAGCCTACGACTCCACTGGTAGACACAGGCACACTAGGGCCAATTTGGTAGGGTGTCCGTTGTATTTACAGTTTGGGGTAATATAAAAACATATGGGAACTGTGAAAATTGACCCCTGGGGGGCTAACGTTGGAGGAAACTAACATTCCACAGTCTGGTCAGAGGTTGGGGCGATTTGCCCAGACGATATGCAGCCACAGCAACCTCCGAGCGCAGGGGCACTGTGTATATGCAAGACCTATTTTTATTGCATCCAATCTGGAATTAGGCTGCAGCAGCCCAGACATACAATAAAGCAGAGGCATAAGAAGATAAAAATCTTATATGCTCATTTTCCAAATTAGAATATAGAAAAAATGTGTCAGAGCTTATATTATTTCCTACCAGAAATCAATGTTAAAATACTGCTAAATAATAAAAACACCCTCTGTTTTTGGATGTGATGTTATGTGTCAGGCACTGTGCTGAGCACTGTAAAAATATCATCTCCGTTAAACAAAACAGCATCCTTACGTGGAGAGTATTTTTGTCCCCATTTTACAGATAAAGACACTGAGGCTTAGAGAGGTTATATAATTTGCCCAACATCATACAGTTAATAAGTAGTGGATCCAGAATTTGAACCATCGTTTCTATGATGCCAAAGCTCATGGTGTTATCTATTATGTTATATAAAAAAATAAATATTATTATACATTATTATGAGATCTTTGCCACAAAAATGAATGGAGTATTCCAACCAGACCTGGACATTCCTTTTTTGAGAATTACAATCTCTCTTCTCTAAGAGGGAGGCAGAGCACTAGCCTCGGTAAGCAAGTGACCCTCATTCGAGGTCTGGTCCATCTGAGGTATGACTTATCAGAGCATCCCAAAGACAGACCAACACTGAATCAGTTTTCCACTGCTGCATAACAAAGTACCACCAATTCAGCAGCCCAAAACAACACTCATTTATTATCTCACACTTTCTGTGAGTCAGAAGTCCAGGCATAGCTGGCTGGCCCCTCTGCTCCCAGGCTTACCAGGCAGAAATCAAGATGCTCGTGGACTGCATTTCCCATCTGCAGGCTTAGCTGGGGAAGAATGAACTTCCAGGCTCACTCGGGCTGTTAGGAGGATGCCTTTCCTTGCAGCTGTATGAATGAGGTTCCCAGTTATTCACTGGCTGCTGGCTGGAGCTGGAGGCTGCCCCCAGGTCTCCCAGGAGGCCTTGCTATGTGCCCCCCCCACACACACACACACAGGCAGTTCACAACATGCCTGTGAGTCTTCGAAGCCAGCAGGAGAACCTCTCTCTCCAGTCTGCTAAGACGATGTCTTATTTAAGGCGGAGCGATCGTGGGAGTGACTCCTATCACCTTTGCCACATCCATTAGCTAGATACAAGTTGCAGGTCCTGCCCACACTCAAGGGTGTGAAAACCAGGGTTCCAACATGGCAGCCACTGGGCACATGTGGCTACCGCACATCTGACTTGCAGCGAGTGTGACTGTGGACCACAGATGCAAGATCCATAGTTTTCAATATTATTTAACTTACTTCATGTCCATTTAAACAGTTACATGTGGTCAGTGGCTACCATACTGAACAGCACAGACGTGGACTTGAACCAATAGCCCAATTATATGTTAATTAGTTTTTAAATTAAACCTTTATTTTATTTTGTTTGTATTAATTTTCAAAATATTTCACAATCATTTCACTGTCAATTTCAAACATTTCTTGGGGACTATTCACTTCAGTATCTACCTAACAGACTTCATTTTTCCATTTTCCAAACTTCTTCCAGACCGTTCTCACCAGCGCAACGGAAGGCATCTGGAAGGGCTAACTTATGGCCAGTGAGGGGTTGTGGAAATTTATGCATCCTTACACTTCCCCAAGTACTTATCCCCATGGCAACACAATGGGAAAATAAATGCCTGTCCTTTCCACTCTTCTTCTCATAACTCAAACCTCGCTAACTGCTGGTCTAATGTCAATGAGTAAAACAGAATCAGCGGCGGGTGGTGGCTAAAATGAAAATCAATGAAGGAAAACAAAACTGCAGAATTATCAGCAGTAAGTACATAAACCACTTCCCCCAATTATATGAGGAGACGGCGTAACCATTTCCCACACAGCCGCCGCTGCCCGAGGAGCCACTTCCCAAACCCCGCACTGCAACCTCCTCTGTTTCGCCGATGATGCTTGTCTTACTCGGTGGTTTACGAACTGCGTTCTGGCCGCGCTAGCTCTGGGGATGTCAATAACTGTTACCAAAACAAAGCAAAGCGAAGGATTCGGCTCAAATTCGTTTTTTTTTTTCTCCTGTGGTCACAATGAGTTTTTATTTTATTTTATTTATTTATTTTTTAATTAATTTATTTTTGTTACAGATGTTTCTCCTTTTTTCCCCATTGACACCCTCCTCCCCATCCCCCCACCCCGTCCCCAGCTTTGTTGTCCATGTCCATCAGTTATGCATACGTGCGCATAAGTTCTGTGGTTTATCTCTTTCCTTCCCCCCCCACCCCCTCTTGTGAGGGGTGTCAGTCTATACCCTACTTCCACATCTCTGGGTCTACCCTGTTCCTCAGACTGTTATGTTTATTATATTCCACAAATGAGTGAGATCATGTGATATTTGTCTTTCTCTGCTTGGCTTGTTTCGCTTAGGATAATACTCTCGAGGTCCCTCCATGTCGTCTCAAAGGATAAGAGATCTTTCTTCCTTACAGCTGCATAGTACTCCATTGTGTATATGTACCACAGCTTTTTTATCCACTCATCCACTGATGGACACTTGGGCTGTTTCCAGATCTTAGCTATTGTAAATAGTGCTGCTATGAACATGGGGGTACAAGTATTCTTTCTGGTTGGTGTTTCAGGCTTCTTAGGGTATATTCCTAGAAGTGGGATCACTGGGTCAAATGGCAATTCAATTTTTAATTTTTTGAGGTAACACCATAGTGTTTTCCACAGTGGCTGCACCAGTCTGCATTCCTCAAATCCGTTTTGAGAGCACAGGAAAAACAGTGTGAACAGGTTTCTTACACTGCAGGAATTTTCAGAGCCTTTACTATTGTAATGTGTACTGTGAATCTCCAAAAAAGGACATGATAGGATGTGTTTATTGGACTTATTTGACCCAAACCCTTTCCCCCTAGGATCATCCTACTTAATTAATTGCTCTGAGGTATAAAGTCTGAGGAATAATAGTGCTAATCGGGGTTACCCACACTTAAGTCATTAGTGTATCATCGCAATGATATTTGCTATGCCATAACTACTTGTGCTACTTAATATTTCTCTGTAAACAGTTTTATCTCACATATCTTTCAGTCTTAGATTCTTTCTAAGCAAGAATTAGTGAAATCATGTTTGCTCTGAAAGTTATGGATGTTCCAGTAGAAAAAGGCATGGTTTATAAAATAAGACATAAATGTTCATCTGCACTACCTAAACATAGGCTGATTTTTAAACGCACGTGACCAGTGACAACAGAGATCTCCGGGCCCCACTAAAGCCAGGGTGGAAATGACAGAGACAGCACGTGAGAACAAGGAGGAACAAGGGCCGAGCTCCCCCCTGCCATGTAAGGCCGATGAGACTGCTCCTCAGAGCAGCTCAGTGACTTGCACACACTCACTTGGTTTGTAGTCTAAGACCCTCAGCATCGCTGGGAATTGCCCGGTGAGCTGAAGGTACAGATCGTTAGCTCTGGTTGCCCCTGAGCTGGTCTCTAGGTTTCATCAATTCAAATTGCTTCATCTCCTTTTCATTCAGTACTACAGCATCTTCATTATTCCCACGCAGGTGGGGACTGTTGACCTACACTGTCCCCTTAAGAAATTCTAGCCCTGACCAACCTGAGGATTCTGCTTAGAAGCAGAACAATGCCTTCCCTCTGCTTTTCAAAAGCAGCACCAATGGGCCTGGCCGGTGTGGCTCAGTGGTTGAGCATCAACCCATGCACCAAGAGGTTACCGGTTCAATTCCCGGTCAGGGCACATGCCCAGGTTATGGGCCCAATCCCCAGTGGGGGGCATACAGGAGGCGGCCAATCGATGTTCTCTCTCATCGATGTTTCCATCTCTCTGTCCCTCTCCCTTCCTCCCTTTCTAAAATCACTAAAGAAAAAAAAAATTTTAAATAAATAAATAAATAAAAGCAATACCAATGGGTCATCCAGGCTGAATCAGGGCAGGGGTCTGGATCACTTCTAGTAATTTCAGACTAGAGACAGGTCCAAAGTGACAGTGGGTCAGGGTGAGCTTATTAGGAGCTGTGACTTGGAGCCTGATTGCATGGGTTCAAATCTCAGATCAACCATTTCTTCACTGAAGAACCTGGGACAGGAGAATTAATTTTCATGTGACATTGTCCTTACCTTTAAAACCAGAGTTGAACAGCAAAATAATATTTACTCAAAGGAGAAATAAAGGAGATAATGCATGAAGAGTACCTAGCATATAGTAAGGGATCTATATATGACACCTTACAGTAATTTTAATAAGGAAAAGAAGAAGAAGAGTGGCTTCTTTCCTCCATGCAGCCTGGCTGGCTTACTGTGGGGGACAGACACCTCCCTTTACTCAGTGACACCTGTGAAAGGACACTGTGCTGGCCCACGCTGTTGGAAAGAAGACTCCCATGCCCTCAGCCCCTCACACGGGACTCGCCAAGACCATGAAGATGGCACCTGGCCGCAGTCCTGGCTTACCTCAGCTCCACGGGTAAAAGCTCAGATCTCAGAAGGCAGTGTGACAGGGCGACTGAGTGCTTCTGGACGCAGTATCTGGGTCACATGTCTGCCTCTGCCCTGATTGTTTGTGTGGCCCCAAGTCTGCGGTCTGATCTAAGTTACTTTAAAGGCAATAAAGACATAAATTTGCGGCATTTCTTGTCCCCCTGATTTTGTGTGGCAGAAGTTAGCTCTGCTGTATAAGTGATGACCACTTCCAGATGCTTCCCAGCCATAAGATATATGTGGGTGGCTTTCATTCCATCTATCATTCCTGGGATCAGTGCACTCCTGTTCTCTCCACTGCCCCTATACAAAGGTCTACTTGACAATGGTTACTCAAACCAGAACAATCAGAGATTACCAAGAGCCAGCCTAGACCTCTGCCTATATCAGGAAGATTCTAATGATCACAGTGACCTCTCAGGCTTCCTCCAGAGCCTACCTGCAGGTTCCTGACCCCAGGGACACCAACCTTCCCTTTCACGCTTCCCTCTTCCTGACCCAGCCTGTTTCCTCAAGGGACACACTCCTCCACACTAGAGTCATGATAGGATCTTTACCTGGAAGGATGCAGGAAAACCCTGAGCATCCACAGTTTTCCATGCTCTTTCTGGTTTCCACCTGGTGGCAATGCTTCCGGAGCTCCCAGGTCCAGAGCGGCCCAACTTTTAGAAATGTCGTCCCATCTAAAATCAACAGACTCAGGACTCTGGTTCATAAGCATGCATGCTAGAAAAGGTAGCATTTTATCAGCATCTCTTTGGACGAGGCAATGGACATGCTAAATCCTTAGGACTACTTTATGATGTAAATGTTATTCCCATCATAGACCAGAAACATGAGGATGAGCTGGTAAGCAACTTGTTTAGAAGCCTCTGCCAATTAGAAGGAGGGAGAGCTGGGTTCCATTCCAATCTGTTAGACTCCAAATCTCATGTCATTTTCCTAACCTCTCATTACTAATCTTGGATTTACCTCACTTGCTAATTTCCTATCGGAGCTAACCAGAATAATCCTTCCACTAAAAAAGCCCACCATTGCCTGGCTGGAAGATTGTTTTCCCAAAGCTATGTCTCCACCACACCCATCCGCAGTTTCAAGCATCATCTCTTATTCTCACCACAGAAAACTCAGCAGAATATTCTTACATCAGGAGACACACACACACATGCACACACACATTCGCAGACATATATATTTAGTTCATGCGCACATACTACTTAGATTTATTTCACACAAATGTAAATACACATATGTTTACATTTTTCTCTATCTTTATCTCACTCTCCTTCTCTCCCTCCCTCCCTCACACACAGACACACCTGAGCAGTGCCTGTGAGGGCATCTCTCCTTTAGGCAAAGGCTCTATCCATTGTATAAAACAGACTCCACAGGAGACTAAACACCATCTGAGGCTCTGTGAAGACAGATGGACGGACAGGAGGAAACCTGCTCTAACCTTCTTCTTACAGCATCCAAGGAAACCATTTACCCAGCGAATAGTTGATGTTTGGGGAATAACTGAAATTTTACAAAATTCCTACAGAATAATGATAAATGAGTCTATTAAATGTAGCTGTAGCATAATTTAGAAATGAGAAATAATTTAAAGTCACAGAGTAGAGACCGATTTTTCTATACCAGTAGGTAATAAGTCATGCTAATTTTTTTCTACTTCTTTGAGAAAAACACCATCAATATTAATTAGATGAATATGAAAAATATTTAAGATTCAAGATAAAGTAAGAAAAAAGGAATTCATTTGCAAAAAGTGGGTGTTCTACTCTGCTAACAGTGTCTCAACCTCATATTTTTCACCTTATTCAGTGATTCTTATTACTATTAAATCTATTTGCTGGTATAAACCCTAAATTCTTTCTTGTTACACCTTATAAAATCAGAATTCTTCTTCATCCAAAGAAGAGATCAGAAGCAAGAAAGATTTTCCCCTTTCCCAACTGAAGAAACTTAAAACCCCCGTAAATTTAACATAGCCAAAGTCCAGCCCATGAAAAAAGCAACGTTCTATTGAAAAATAATCTGTCAAATTAACACTAAATGTTTGTGCCACAGTGAACTCAAGTCCTATTTGTTTGTATTTATAATTCATTGATTTTCTTTCCACTTGATCCTTTCTTTTCTTTTAAAAAAAAATTACATTTTATTTGGATCTTCTAGAAAACTAGGCAATTTGTTTGCATCCTAAATGTAGACATGAAATAGTAAGGAGCTGTAGCCTCCCTAGCTGTTGGCATTTACTCTCTATAGTGTTGTTTGGTGAAACTTGATTAAAGGAAAAATCCTGGCAACACCTGAACACATGATGGTTAAAAAAAATCAGAAATTTCTCACTGACTGAATTGTTGGGAATGGAATATTTTATGATACAGATTTACAAATTTCTATGAACTGGAAACATTTCCTGGGCAATTAATCAAGGGGAACTTTTATGTAAAAACACATCTCGATGGAGCTATTCACAAACGATCCCACAAGCTGCAATGACTAATTATAAGCCTCAGACCAGGGCAGTTTGCTGAAATGCTTTTCTTCAGGCCATTAAAAATACCATGACAACATACAAATTCAGCAAGAAGAATAAACTAACTACGGGAAGTTACAATTACGGAAAGGAATTATTCAAAGTATGTGACCTCTGCACAGAAATGATGCACGTTTATTTGATACCACAGACTCTCCTCTATTTCCCCCTTTGATAGATCTGTGTGATTCCCACTCACGTTAATGAGAGATATGTGCTAAAAATGAATAGCTGCTAACTCCAGCCATCTGTGCATTCCTGATACAAATAAAATTGAATGTCATCACTACCCTATTGGATTTCCCGGTAATGCTCTTTGCTGATAAGAACTTTGAAAAAATACCAATGGCTTTTTTTTTCTTCTTTTTCTTACTCATACAAAGCATGCCCACTCCCCTTGCTACATAAAGGAGTCTATTCTACTCTGAATCCAGGCAGCCACTGAGAGGTGGGGTGAGATAAATCCCTGCTTATCAAGATAACTGTTTCCCCACTCAGTATAAATGGAGACAAAGTATACCCAGACTCGAATGATTAAAATGGCCAAATTCTTAGCAGGTTAACTCATTACTTTTCATCCTTCCCCTGCCAGCCCTGAAAGCTAAGTAGCTGTCTTAACAGCCTGCAGCAATCACTTCCAAACAACTCTCTTGCCTACAGCTATACTAAAATGGAGTTAATTCATTTTTCCTTTATGAATTACTGGCTGTCAAGAATTTGAGAAGGTCCCAGGCTTTAATGGAGACCTTTGGAAAGACAGACCACGTGCTGGAGAACCCAAGGAGGCATTCTGGGGAGCCAGGAAAGCTGGATGTTTGGAAAGCCACTGGTCAGGAATTAGAAATAATACTATATATAGTGTGAGGCTCGTGTGGCTCTCTCCAATCACAGCTAAGTGTCTCCTCGGTGAGAATGGGCACAGATAACACCACACAGGGCCACACAGCTCGACTCCCTGAGCACCAGCCGGTCTCTCTGCAGCAAGGCAACCCTTCCGGCGGCCCCTGCATCCACCTTCGTGGTGCTGTGTGCTAAATCTGGCTTCTAGGAACCCAACAGTGTGATCAGATGGGTCACTCTTAGATTTGATCATTAGATCTAGTTTTATATGACATATGATGACAGAACTGCTAAGAATATTTATTAACTTGGTTAACAACTAAAGAAAAAATGGTAATCACAGCTCTCTGGAGAGGCTTTTTAAATTTCATTTTATGGCACTATAAAATGAGGCCATACCCTGAGCATGTAAATGGGCAAATTATTTGGTTGGAATTGGCTCAAATTTGGAAGTACAATCATATCAATAGGCAAAAACTAAGTGAATATTCAAGGTAAAGTCCATTTCAAAGGTAGCTAAGACATCTCCAAAAAAGGGAAAGCACCTATTTAATATAAGTGACCACATATACGTTTGTAGGAGTACGTTTGGGATCAAGATTACATTTTGAAAAAGTTCTTAATATTTGGTAAACTGTTCCTAACCCTACGTCATGGCACCCTCCAAAAAGCAGTGCAGTGTACAGCTTTCCACTGGTAATGTATTGGTAAGCAACATATCCAATTATAAATAGAACAGTACAAATGCACTTACATTTCCCTAAGAGCACAATTGTTTAAAGCTATCACCCTTTCAACTTATTTTTTAAAATGTTAACTATTGTGTATTGGATAGCATTTTTAAACAGAACACAGCAAATACAAGTGTAAAATTACTAGCACAAAAGGGAATACAAAAAAATCAAATATCTAATAAATGTCTAGTATCCAGAATATATAAATAACTCTTACAACTTGACAATAAAAAACAAACAAACAAACAGAAAACAATTAAAACCGGCAAAGGATCTAAATAGAAAGTTCTGGAAATAAAATATATAGATGGCCTATAATCACATGAAAAGATATTCAACATCACTAGTCATTAAGGAAATGCAAATCCTAGTGCTAGGATGGCTCTGATCAGGAGGGAAAACAACAGCAAGTGTTTTGGTGAGAATGTGAGGAGACTGGAATCTGCGCGGTGCTGGCGGGTAAAGAGCAGTCACGGTGGAAAACGAGTGGGAGCTCCTCAAGTTCACCATAGAGTTGCCACATGATACAGCAACCCCACGCCTAGGCATCTACTCAAGAAAAATAAAAACATGTTCAAACAACAACTTGCACACTAATTTCCATTTTGGCATTATTTATAATAGCTAAGAAGTACAAAGAGCCCAAAAGTTGATCAACTGATGAAAAAACAAAATGTGGTATACCCATACAATGGAGTATTATTCAGTGTAGAAAGGAATGAAGCACAGATACAAGCTACAACGTGAATATACCCAAACACTTTATGCTAAGTGAAAACACTCACAAAAGACCACATGTTATATGAACCAAGTTTTATGAAATGTCCCAAATATGCAAATCCACAGAGACAGAAAGTAGATTAGGGGTTGAGGGAAAGAGGGAAAGGACGGGAGGAATGAGGGTGACTGCTAATGGGTATGAGGTTTCTTTCTGGGGTGATAAAATTTAATTCTGGAATTAGATCGTGGTGATAGTTGCACAACTTTGTGACTATAACAACAATCACTGAATTATAAGGGTGAATTTTGTGCTATTTAAATTATATCTTAAGTTTTAAAACTACACATGCTAGTGATAAATAAATAAATGGTACAAAATGTCTATAAAAAGAAAAGTTATACTCCTCTCCTACCTCCCCCAATAACCACTCCCACTGATATGGGTGTTTTGTCAATCTTTCCAGGAATTTTTTTAAAATGATTTTATTGATTTGAGAGAGAGAGAATGGATAGAAAGAAACATTGATCAGCTACCTCCTGCACGCCCCCTACTGGGGATCAAGCCTGCAACCCTGGCATGTGCCCTGTCTGGGGATCAAACTGGTGACCTCTTGGTGCATGGGACAATGCTCAACCAACTGTGCCATACTGGCTGGGCATTTCCAGGAATTTTTTATGCTTAATGCACAAATAGACACAACATCCCCCTTGAAAAACACAATGGAAAATGCTATACATTTAATAATATGTCTTGGACATCTTTCCATGTCAGGAACATATAGACTTGGACTAGGGTGTGGATAAAGGGGCCGCGGGAGATGGGGAGCTGAAAGAGGGAATGCCAGGCAGCAACCTGAAATTCCACTCTCTGGAGGAGCAAGGCTCCATAAGTTTCTAAATTTTCAAAAGTCTATTGAACAACTCTGCCTGAATATCCCACAGATAGCTCAATATGTTCAAAACTAAATTCTCAACTGTTCCCTTTCCAGGGACCAAGATCACCCTACTTCTTTGCAGTTCCTTCTCCACCAAAGTCATCCAAAATGGGGAGTCAAGGAGTAGGTCCTCCTTCTCCTAACACTTCTGCACATGCAATGGGTCTGGTTTCTCTGCGGCTGACCTATCTGTCCTTCCATCCATCCATCCATCCATCCATCTACTCATCCAACAAATATGTATGAAGCACTAACCATGCACCAGGAACATGTGCTTGTATCCACATGTCCCTTGCTCTTGAGATCATTGGGTTCAAGTTCAGAGTGACCTTGAGAAGGTTACCAATAACCTCATTAAGCCACAGTTTGCTCTTCTGCCCACTGCAAGTTAATACTATCCTCTCACAGGGTTGTGAGGATTAGGAAGAAACATTGCACATCAGTGTTCTGCACAGAACCTGGCCCGTGGAACGTGCTTAACGAACAGCAGCAAAGCTTTCAAAGAAGGGCACCTAGAATTACTTTTCTCCAAAATTATGTTAAAAATATAGTGTCTTTTGAAAGGTCTTGTATGTTTTTAATCTTTACAGAACTTAGTTGATGGTATGATAAATTAAAAAAAAAAAAAACACCTACAAGTAACACTTAAAATGTGGAAAAGTTGAAGAAAGCTATGTTACTCACTGTACCCAAAACATCTTAATTTTAGAGGCCTGGACGAAAGTGAAATATCTGTAGGAGATGAGAAGGTAAACCAAACAAACTGACCAACAGAAAAGAACCCCCCTCTCAGCAGCTCTGAGAGCTGGGAAGCCGACACCGTGCTTTCTATCAGGCATGCAGGTGAACTCACTAAAGCTTAAAAGTTTCAAGTTAAAAGATTTTTAAGTTAAAAGATTTTTAAGTCCTGGCTGGTTTGGCGCAGCAATTAGGGCATCGGACCATGGACCAAAGAGTTGCAGGTTCGATTCCAATCAAGGGCAACGTACCTTGGTTGAGGTTCAGTCCCTGGTCCTGCGGAAGGCAACCAATTGATGTTTCTCTCTCTCCCTCCCTCCCACTCTATCTGAAGATAAATGGAAAAATATCCTGGGGTAAGGATTTTTTTTTTAAAGTTTAAAAAAAAAAAAAGCTATGTAGGAGGAAGACCCTTCATTTTTTTTATATTTTTTTTTTATCCTCACCTGAGGATTTTTTTTTTTTTTTTTTTTGCATTTATCTTCAGATAGAGCGGGAGGGAGGGGGGAGAGAGAGAGAGAAGCATCGATGTGAGAGAGACACACTGAGCGGTTGCCACCCACACGACCCCAACCGAGGCCAGGGACAAACGGCAACTGAGGCACATGCCCTTAGCAGCGGTTCTCAACCTGTGGGTCGCGACCCCTTTGGGGGTCGAACGACCCTTTCACAGGGGTCGCCTGAGACATAATAGTAGCAAAATTACAGTTAGGAAGTAGCAACGAAAATAATTTTATGGTTGGGGGTCCCCACAACATGAGGAACTGTATTAAAGGGTCGCGGCAGCAGGAAGGCTGAGAACCACTGCTTAGCGGGAACCGAACCCAGGACTCTGGTCGGCGGGCCGACACTCTAACCACTGAGCCAAACTGGCCAGGGCAAGACCCTTCACTTTGATGGCATGATACCTGCCCTTTGACCGAACATCACGATGAGGAAGGAGTGACTCCCCAGGGTGTTACTGCTGGACAGGGCGCTGGTGCACGGGTCCGAATCCTCAGCCTTTGTTCCGTGCTGCCAACCCTCCCGTCTGTCTGACAAGATCCAGGGAGATGCGGATATTATGCTGCAGGAGAGTTGTTTTGTTTGGGGCTGATTTTTTTTTTCCAAAAGAAAAATCATCATATATCACAACAAAGACCTTCTTTCTTTTCAACTTTTATGCTGCTGGAATTCTCTGATCACACTGTGTGGGGCCATGAAGAGCAGTCCCAAGAATGATTCCTGGAAGAAGTAGAAAAACCCTCCTGGAAATACATCTTTTCTCTTGGCTTCTTCCCCAGAATTCCCCACTGGGAACAGTCTCGGGCAGGCAGGAGGATGGATGGCTGAGGTCTCCCCCATCTCTGCCGTCGATGTTTCTTGAAGCCCGTCCAGAGCTGATGACTGTCTCCAGCCTACAAAGCCGCTGCTGCCTCCACAGAGGCCCACGCACAGACCCACTCAAACCCTCTTTGCAAGGAGCAACTCCACAGTCCCACTCAAGAGAGAGCGAAGACTCAGACCAGCAGCTCAGAAAAGGCTGCTGGAACTGCCAACACAAACAGCTTCTCAACTTCTATTATAAGAGGTTTTCATCAACACTTGGAATCCTTTGTATTATAGAAATAGCTTCCCACCCCCAAAAGAAGCACATTAAAGAGTGGTCCCTATGGTACCACGAGTTCTTGGGCCAAATCAATTTATCCTAGCACAGAATTCTCGCTGTGGAATAGGATGCAGTGGTTGACTCCGGGTTCTGGAGTCAGAACAGCTCGGTCTGAATCCTGGCTCCATAAATTAATTGCTGTGTGATAGTGGGCAAGTTACTTAACTTCTCTGAGCCTTGCTGTCCTCATACAAATGGGACCAATCATAGCAACTGCTTGGAGTTACTATAAAGAAAATCTGAGATAAACCTTGAAGAATGCCTAGCACCATGCCTAGCATCAAATCAGCACTCAACTAAGTCTTGTCTTCTTTCTGCTGCTTATAACAGCAGTAGGAACCACCACAGAGTGCTTGAGCAAAGGATCTGCCACCACACCTCTGTTTTCTTCCTGCTATTATAGTAGCTAGGTTGTGTGTGTGTGTGTGTGTGTGTGTGTGTGTGTGTGTGTGTGTGTGTGTGTTTCTGTCTTGCTGGCTCTTGTTAAAACATGGTCCTTTAGTTTCTTCTGGAAACTGAAGGATACGTATACAGGCTGCTGATTTTGTGTTTCGTCTGTATGCTTGTTAACTATCCTTGCGTCTCTTAAACTTGATTCCTCCTCTTCATCGTTAGTGCACCTGTCAGCACCACTGATCCTTCTGGCCTGTACCACTGCCAACCGCTCCAGCACAGTGATGCTACAGAGGTAATCCTTCTAGACGATACTCCAGACTGTGCTCTTCTCAGGCTGCAAAAGTTCCAAATCTTTCGCTAAGCACTCGAGACCTCCCCTGTCCCGGCAAACCCTTATTGTCCCCTCTTCCCCCTCCTCCACAGCCTAAGCTACAGGACCCCACCTCTCTTCTGAGCATGCCTTGTACCCTCCCACCTCTGTTGCCTTTTCTCATGCTCCCCACCTAGTTCTACATCTGATAAAATATTTTTCATTTTTTCTGCTCCAGTGGAAATAACATCACATTCACAGAATCTTCCCCAAACCCTCCCTTCTCTGAATGCCCATGACATTCATATAGTTTATCACACTCTGCCATGGGTGATGCCCCTTGGTCCAGTTCCAGATTTTCATTCCAATCTGCCTACTAGACAGGGACAATGAGCTATCCCAAAACACCTAAAACACAGACTGGACAAAGCTCTCCGTTCTGAACGACTGCCATATTTTCCACACCTCTTCCTACACCCTGAGCAGTTAGGCAAGACTCTCAATGTGCAGGCACTTTCCCTGGACTCAGGGAAAGCTGCGAAAGTAGGCTTCTTAAGAAGAAATAAAAATGGCATTTCTGCTGGGTGTCAGGACGGGAAAGCTATCCAGGAGAACAGGGACTCCAGACACACGGGTGGTTCCACTGTCCTGTGTAGCAAGAGCTGGCTAACCTTCCACCACGTCCACCCTGCTGACTCGGTTCCCCACTGTGTGAGCCTCAGTGGCTCACAGTCCACTCTGCATGCCTTTTCCACAGTTTCTACTTACTCATAATGTCCACTGCCTCATAACTTCCGTTCTGTAGAACTCACGTCATTAACTCATTCTATAAATGTTAAGTGTCCACTATTTTACAGGCACTGGGTGGATAGAACAGGTCCTTCCCAGATGGAAGTCCCACTCTAGACCGAAAGACAGATGTTGAACAAGAATTAAGATGGTGCTTCATGTTCTAGTGGGAAATTACATGAATTTATAACAGACAAACCTAATCTGGGCTGGGCTAGCTCCAGTGAGAGGCAAATGAAGGAAGTGACATTTAAACTTCACTTGACCTAGAAAAAAATAAAGTTATATCCATACTTCATACCTTACAGATAAATTCCAGATGGTTCAAAGACTAAATGCAGAAAATCAAACCATAAAAATACACACACACACACACACATACACACACATACAATCTCAGATAATTGTTCTTATACTTTTATAGTGCAGAAGAGGTTTCTAACTATGACACAAAATTCAGAAGACATAAAAGAAAAGGCTGAATATGATTGACTATATAAAAATAATTTTTAAAAATGTCTGTGTAACAAAACCCACCATTAGCAAGAAGAAGAAGAAGAAGAAGAAGAAGAAGAAGAAGAAGAAGAAGAAGAAGAAGAAGAAAGATAAACTGGCAGAGGGAATATTTCAAACTAAAATCAAAGACAAATGGGTAATTTTCCTAATATATAAAGAGCTTCTGCAAATAAATAAGAAAAATACCAACAAAAAATATGATAAATTATATATGTGCTTAAAGACGCCCACCTTCACTTGTAATAAGATAAAAACAAATGAAAATTACACTTAAATGCCATTGCTCACCTTCCACATTGACAAAGAAAAAAGCTTGAAAACCACACTGCACTGACAGAGTTAATAAGAAAAAATAAACTCTTACATTGGACTGACTCTAAATGGTTTAGTCTTCGAAGAAAGCAACTAGCAAAATCAGAAATGTATTGTCCTGGCAATTCCACATCTAGAAATTCATCCTTCAGATATAATCATACACACACTGAAAGTTATTAATTATAGCAGTCTATATGAGAGGAAAAGACTTGAAACAACTCAAAAGTCCTTCAGGGCAATACTAGTGAGTGGAACAGTATGTAGAAGTAAAAAAGGAATGGAAAGCTTTTATTTTAAAAAAGGAAATCAAGTCTGGCTGGTGTGGCTCAGTGGTTGGGCATTGACTCATGCACCAAGAGGTCGCTGGTTCGATTCCTGGCCAGGTTGTGGGCCCGATCCCCAATGGGGGGGGCAAGCAGGAGGTGGCCAATCGATGTTCTCTCTCATTGATGCTTCTATCTCTCTCTCCGTCTCACTTCCTCTCTCTCTAAAAAAATCAATAAAGGAAAAAAATTGTTAATAAATAAATAAAATAAAAAAGGAAATCAAGGTGAAGAACAGTGTGCATTACATTATACCACTTGCATAAATATACTATAAATCGTATTGTCTTGATCCCATGTCTCTAGAAGCTGCTTCTGAGGATAGTTCTAGTCACATCACAGTGCCTACTACAGGGAAGACATGCAATTACTATTTGGCAAAAGTAAATAATGAATAAAGGAAATCAATAGATGAAAGAACACACTTGGGTACTTGAACTATCCTCTGAGCTCAATATCAGATCCTTAATGCATGGATACAAAGGTCTGTGGCTGAATCCTGGCTGTTTAGTTCCCCCAAAAATCTAAAATACACCTTTATGTAAGACAATCATATATTAAATAAATTAGATTATACACACACACACACACACACATATACACACACACACACACACACACACACATATATACACACTACTTTTCAATATGCATACAATGAATTTTCTACGTTTATTTATTCATATTCCTCAGAAAAGAAGCATTCAGGAGGAGGAGGATGTTTTCAACCTTTCCCCCAAATTCTCTCCATGGTTTTTCCCTAAAACTTTGAGGAGAAAAAAGTCTAAAGTCTTTATTCTAGCAACTGAGTTTTCTACAACTAGGAAAGCAAATGAGGCTGCCTTGGCGGGATCATCTCCTACTTCCCTTTTGCATGAACTCCCTACTCATCTATTACTCTTGGCATGAAAACCTTCACCCTAACCATCACCATGACAACCATACCATCACCACTTAATGAACATCTACTATGTGCCAGACTGTGCTCCACATTCAACGTGCATCCTGGTCACAAGCTCAGGAGGAAAGAGCGACTGTCTCCATTTTACAAGTGCAGGGATAGGCTTCAAGACGTGTGGGTGTGTGTCCAACGTGCCGCAGCTATGATGATACTGTTCTTAGGATGGACTTTATTTAATTTTCTACACGTCATGTTCTGACAACAGATAGCTGTCCGAATAACCTGGATTACAAGTGAAATACTAATATAAAGGACTAGCAGGCCTAGGATGGATGACAGGTGCAGAATCCAAGAGCAGTGCGGCTTTATCTGCTCAGGAATCCCTAAAGAGCCCTGCTTTGCATGCTGAGGTGGCAGGAGAGCACCCACACTCCCCAGAGCGATAGGACACCGATGTGCCAGTTGCCCGGTGAGTGTTTCTCACCAAGGCCCACTCATCGCAGGTTATCAGGAGATTCCCGGCTATTCATTATTATAACCAACTCATTCTCTCCACGGTAATTATCTGTGAGCAACATATCCTGCTGTCCTTGGAACCATCAAACTGACATATGATTAAATAACAGAGGGCCCTGAAGTTAAATTTAAAACCACTCTCTTACACTTCCACTCACACATCACATCAAGATCTGTCCAGCCATGGGAATATTCCGGCTGATCGACACCAAAGGCCAGGGAGGGGCTATTCCGTTACTTCGTGTCCTTGTCTGAGAAAGGCGATGGAGTTATGTTCTTAAAACTTTCTAAAGCTATTTGGCCAGGAATTGAAGTAAAATTTTGCAAAGCAATTCCTTGCATGAAGTTCTGCCCTCGCCCCACATTAAAATACCTTAAGAGTGGCTTATTTTCACTGTTGAGTCTTCACAATTATGTGTGGGGTCTCGCGAGAAACAGTGTATTTATTCAACACCCTAAAAATCACATGCTTTTCAACTTTCACTGAAAAAGTTATGGTAAAGCATAAGCTATTGTACACTCAGTTCTGGATGCTCCGATGAGAACAATGCTGATATTAACGTTACCAGTCAGAAAACAAACTGAAAGAGAAGGCACTGGGCAAGCTGCAGTGAAAACACGAGTCTCACTGCCCTTGGACTCGAAAAAGAGCAGTAAGAGGTTCTTCAAGGAGAAATTTCTTTTAATTCCTCAACCTACTTACTCTATAGTTCTAGAATTAAAGTTTTCTACAAAAATAAGTCTGCACACCACACTTTATTTTTACAGAAGCTGTAAATTAGGAAGAACGTTTTTGCATCCCCCAATAAAAGAGTTGCACCAAAGCAAAATCAGTCATTTTCTGCCTTTGCACTGTATTCTACTTTTTACTCATACAGTATTCACTGAATTAAAGTAAATTATAAAAGTGTGGCAAATATTAAATTCATCAGAATTCCTTACAAAGAACATCTCCAAAGCCTTTATTAGATATACTAACAACACCATATTTTCTTTAGAGAAACACACACAGTACCCACTCGTTTTTAAATAGGTCCCCAAAATGCAGGCTTCACAAAAATGCAACATTACGCAGTGTGAAAATTCCACACACCTTTCCCCAACACGGAAGAAAGTCCCAGTCACTAGTTGGATAGGTTTCCCTACAACTTGAGCTGGTATTGTGGATAATGAAGTGATAGAATTCACATTTCATAAGAAAAGTCATATAAAGGAAATAAGATATTATTTTTCTAGAAAGTGATTTATAATAATACTAAGAAACTATTTTTTAAAAAATTCCTTCCCCTTCTCAACATTTACAGAAAAGGCTAACGTATCTTGAGAGATTTACTATTTGCTGATATTCATCCATATGGTAGTACCAACCAAAAGCCAGGAGTAGGGGAGGAACAAGACGGGGAAAGGTTTTGAAAAACTGCAAATGAATGGTTAATCCTACCCACTTGGTATCTCTTATTCTGGAGCCAGGACTTACTGGGCCAACCTGCAACTCTCTCCTGACCTGTGCTGCTGTTGGTCCTATGGCTGTCATTGTTCTAACAGATCTGCAAGCTGACAATGCTTTCACTCATCTCTAAGGAACCTCAGACACATATGCACCACAAAACATTTCAGCTGTACTGCCAACTGTGTTCCTTCCATCGTTCTCGCCATCCTAGAGGGTACAGATAGAGCCGCAACTCACGCAAAGACTAAGAAGTAAAAATACTACAGAGCATAAAGCCCTAGTTCTACAAACTGGAGCTGCCTCAGCAAAATGTTAGCCATGGCAAGTCCCACCAAGGCCAGGTCGGGAAGGTGCAAGAACCAACCCCTGGCTACACCTCAAAGGTTCAAAACCAGTTCTAAATATAGAACCCACTTTATGTTTGCAGGAGCTGTAAATCAGGGAAAACAACTTTTTTCCATCCCCAATAAAATATTTGCACCCAAAGCAAAATCAACTGATTTCTGGCTTTCTACCAGTTCTGCTTGGGCATAAAATTTTCTGACACTTCACCAGAAATGTCAGCATTAGTATAAGGCAGCTTTAAAGAGGGAAATGATTGTCTGACCTGTGGATAACCCCTCAACCCCAACAGGAAAAGGAGTTTTCAAAAACACCTGAAACCTAGTTTTTCCAGTTATTAGTATAAATGGGAAAAACTATTTTTCTTAGTGGCCAAATCCTTCCTTATAGGAAGTGTTGGTCTTTGAATTCAGTGAGGGGAGAGGCCATGTCTTTTTACTACTATATCCCCAACACCCAGCACAGACCCTGGCACGGAGAAGGACTTCAATGCATAGTCAAGAAAGGAGGGAAGGGGTGGGAGGGAGAGAGAGAGGAAAGGAAGGAAGGAGGGAGCAAAGGAGGGAGGGAGAGACGTAAGAAGGGAAGGAGGGAAGGGGAGAGGAAGAAAGGAGAGAAGGAAGAGAGGGAGGAGAGAGGGAGAAAATGAGGTAACTTCAGAAGGAGATCTTTTCATTTCTTCTTTTATTTGTGTTTTTATTTTTCTTGAATTTTCAAGCATCCCGCTTAATAGGAAACCAATCAGATCTTTTCTTAAGGCTTCCCACCTGGAGCTAAGACAGCCAATGGAGTGAACTCAGCCTCCAGAAAGAGCCCACCAACAAATCTCAGAGGGGACCAAACAGGGGTGGCAGGGGTGGCAGCAGCTAAGGCAGGTACCTTCCTTCAGTAGGCATGTGTTCAACAGCATGTAGGAGTATGACGGGCACCTCCAGGGTGCGGCACAGCACTGCATCTAGAGACCCATCTGAACTCAGGAGGCTGCAGTCTGCTAGGAGACGTGCTATACCAACTGCTGCCATCTGAGGGAGAGGATGGCATGCCAGGAAAGGTGAGAGAGTGCTGAGGATATGGAGGAAGGGAGAGACTGCTCCTGCCCAGGGGATCAGAGGAGGCATGGTATTGGAAGGCACAGCAGAGCTGGCCCTGGAGGGGAGGAATCTGTGTGCAAGAGACCAGCTCAGGCTGGGAGGGGGCAGGGGACAGGCATGAATCCCAGGCATCTCCTCAAAGTGCTTCGTGGAATCCATTCTGTGAACAGCACACTGGGGAAATGCAGACCGAACACAGCAGCACAGGCCTTGCAGACACTTGACTCTGCAACTGGACCTGAAGCAGCAAAAGGTTCACTCTGTGAATCAAGAAGCACTGGCTGTGGGGGGCAAGTCCCCAACACCTTCCCTTCCATGCTATACTACCCTGAGCAAGATGTTTAACTTGCACGAACTCGTTTCCTCTTCTCTAACATGGAAGAAATGACATCCCGACCTCATACATTGCCTCGAGAAGTAAATGCTACGTAAAAAGCGATGGCTTCAGGGCTGGCCCTTAGCTAATGCTCATTGTGATTACTGCCGCGGCCACCTCTGCTGTGTCTCTAAGCAGCAGCGCCCGTGTGCACCGTGAATACACAAAAAGAACATACTATGCAGCATTTCTTAAACAGTCTGATGAGTTCTTCATTAGCTAGTTTTTGGAAATGCCAAGCCAGCAGCACACAGTAGGTACTCACTCCGTGTTTGTGGAGAAACTAGGGCCAAGAACAGACTGTACAGAGAGCACATTGCAGGACAGCAAGGGGACGTTCTGGGCAAGATGGTTTTCATTACTTCTTTGGGCAACAGGCCTCTGAGGTCCGGGAGGAGTGATTTCATCTTTTGCTAGAAGAATAAGGGATTGAGAGCGCAGCGCTCAGCTTCAGGGAAGCATCACAAAGAGTTTATTTTGGTAGAAGTGTTTGAAGTGACTCTGCAACAATGAGCTCATGCCTGCTGCCAGGTGCCAGCCGTCAGCCGGAGCCCGCTCACTGGGGAGATGCGCCAGGCCCGTCACCAGCCTAGCCCCCTCCGTCGCACATGTGCACAGCGGATCCCGGAAGACCGGCTCCAGAGACAGCTGCTTCCTCTCCAAGAGGGGAGACTGAGGCACAAACCAGGGAGCGGCTGAGCCAGGATCCAAAGCAAACTGAAGGATGAGAGAGCCCGCAGAGGCCTAGCCTTCTGCTTTTACTTGGTTGATTCTCTGACAGGCTTTTGAACCGATTCCCAAAGGATACTTTTTCTTTTTTTGGTCAAGTGCTGCACATATTTATCTCGATAACTTCATTTGTCACAAGCTGCACACTAATCTCACGCCGAGTTCCTAGAAATGAGCACATTTCACATACACCCTGCCCGAGGGCAGTTCCCGCGTCCGCGCAGAGGTCCTGCACTGGAGCCGGGTCTTCTGCAGCCAGAACCTAACCGGGTTTAGAATGTGGCATTTGCATTTTACCAAGCCCGAGACTTAGTATCTGTCTGCCCAAATTCAAGCATGAGAGTCTACATCGAATTTGAAAAGAAAATGAGGCCATTTAAAAATAGTAGTTGGAGGGGAGAATTTCCCATGGAGTCCACTGCCCACAGAAAACCCGAGAGCGAGTGAGTTTCAAACTCCAGCCTGGGCGATAGGGTGGTGCCGGGCAGACTACAAACTGCTACGGTAAGAAAGATCAGATATAATTTTTTAAATACACGATAAACGCATATACACCTCTACCTATATGGACAAACACATCTGCATATATATGCACACCCAAATATACGGATCTCAGTTGCGAACCATGTAAAGAAAGCACCCGGACCAGAGGTCCCGTATTCATCCATCGTTACACTTCATTTTATTTTAACTGGTAAACCTGGAAGTGGTTGGAAAGAAAGCAGAGTTAACTCTGGAAACTTGTCAAAGCTCAAGAAAGCTTCCAAGACTCCACAGACTTCTCCGTTTCCGGGAGAGCAGGGCCGCCAATTCCCCCTACACTAAAAATAAAACTCGAGACTGTTTACAAGTATGGTACATTTTCTCCATCACGCTCATCTGGGGCAGGAGGTGAAATGATACTGAAATGATCTGAATCTTGATTTGACCACTACGTACAGTCACCCAATGAGGCTTGGTCCGAACATTTTACCAAACCTACTCAGCCCACCTGGCCTCCCAGAGAATCCCCTGTAACCTACAACCTCTCCCAGCCCTAACCCTGCGTCCTGTCTTCTGAGAGTCGGCGTTCATTCACCATGAAATAGGAAATAGCTAAACACTGCACAATACTGTTGCTGGTGGGGAAAACAACCACCACCACAACCACAGCAGAATGCCTGTGGACACCTCTGAAGGCCCAGGCAGGAAGCCTGGTATGTTAGAGCAAAAGGGGTCCCTGGTCTCAAGGGCTTCAATATCAACAGGTGCAGATTAGGGGTAGCAAAGGGAAGGCAAAGGAGAGAGAAAACAAAAAAGACAGGCAAGGAGAAAAGCTTAAAGCTTCGTTCGATGAGCGGATCCAAAACTTGGAGGAAAAGTTTGGATACCATGTGGCCACGGCCCTCCTCCCCCCGCTACATTAGGATGTCTGTTTGTGCACAGAGAGGCCCCAGAAAGTGAGTCAGTGGTCATTAGGTTCTGGGTGAGAGCAGTTCTGCAGGGCCATGCTTTCAGTCTCTGTTTAGATCTCTACGTAGGGGACAGCAAAGCGGCTTCCTTCAGTGTGATGAAGGTCAAGGTAGTGTCCGTGGCCCACCCCCTGCGGTGTGTGGGAAGGGCAGACAAGGGGTTTCATTGACAAGGACTATGAGCCACAGGGGTTGGGAGTGGGCAGTGGGACAAAATTGGTGTGTGGGCAGGAGGCCTCATTTTGAAATTGTTTGCTGTGGGTGTCAATGCATTGGTCTGGTGCTTTGGTGATGAGCAGTGGACAGGATAAAGGGGTACAGACCCTGAATAAAGAGAAGAAAATAATATAGTTTGCCTCTCAAAAGAGCAACTACATTGGCTACCAATTTAATGTGAGTCTTTTTTTTTTTTTTTTTAAGTCTAGGTAGCCCAAATCATACAATGAGCATCTTTTAGTAAACTCATTGATTCAATGATAAAGCAATCACTAGATATTCCTACATTTCGCTTCACTTTGAGGAGAACCAGTGATTGACATGGGCCCTCTATCGGAGAGGAATCAAACCTGGGAGGTGTTTTCAAACAAAATGTCCATTTTGCTTCTTAATGTTGGGGTGTCCACAGTCCGCACTGAATCTAGTTTTACATTGGGGTCCATATGCTATGCCCTAGGTAATTAAAGTATGTGTTATGGCTAATAAAAATAAAGTTAAAAAGTTAAAAACCAAAACAATGACAGGAAATAACATATGTGTACAATATGTTACTAACACACTGATAATTTTCAAAAGTGACTTTTAAAAAAAAGTATTATAAATCTTTCAAAACACAGTGATTTATTAAGCGAAAAGTCTGAACGGTTTGCACTATTAAATTTAGCTTTTAAGTTGCTGTGTCACGGGCAAATCTTTTGTTCTCCGAGGTTAAATTTAGCATCCTGCGTTTTGTTTTTTCCACTGCTCCATGTTTTATCACCATGCAGTCAATTTTGCACCAGGGAGTTTTCCTGATGATTTCTCTTATTGATTTTATAATCCAGGAACAGAATGTATCAAATAATCCAACAGTGATTTATTTCCATCTTCTTCTTTGCCTTTTCCCACTTATACAGGCTTTCTCATAAAATAAACCTTCCCTAGGCATGGGATGAAATTTTTAAAAAATGTGGTGGCCAGAGGAAAACCATTTCAGAAATGTGTTTGTTGAACAAGTGCAAGCAATAAATCGAGCTTAGGAGGGAAAGGCAGTTAGAAGAAAAACTGAAAGTACTAACCTGAAAGTCAAGCTGATTGGAGCAAGGGTGAGAGCAGCAGTTTGGAGGATAAGCAGAAAGAAAAGGGGATAGCAAAAGAGAATAAAAGGAAGGAAACGCATTAGTTTTAAACATACAGCCAACAGATGTTATATTAGTAGGTTTTATAACCAAATGAAGGACAATAAAGCAACTTTTATCAGATATCACCCCAAAAAGTCCTGGGCACACACCGTAAGCTGTTATATTAAATATTATACCTAAGACACTGGCACCTGCTCTCACACACATAGTAACAACAAGCACTTCTGTGAACCAGAGGTGTGCTCTGGCAACCCAGTGGCAGAATTTGCCCTTGCCCTTTTCTGGAGGAGTATTTATAAAGTTCTTATCAGTGTGCTTCTAAAATTTTATTATTTAATAATATGAAGTGGAAATCACCAAGGTATTAGAGCTGGCGGTAAGCACTGATGTCAGAAAGATTTTATTTGAACCAGTAAATTGGATGGTTCTAGCCCATGTGATATTTTTCCTTCCTCCCTGAGAACCAAAAGGAGTTGAGCAATTTAGCTTTCTGTTCAAAGATTTCCATTTGAGATGCTCACAGAGCGCTGTACCTCGACATGATCAAAGACACCATGAGGAGGGCTTCTGGGGAGGGGCCACCCTCCCATCAGCCTCCCAAGAAAGGACAGAGTCACTTCCAAAGCTGAAAGTAATTTTTTTCAGTTGTGAAAATGAGAATCGTACTGCATCACTGAAAATATATAACCAGATGCTTGATAACTTATTTGTACAATAAATATTTAACATGCCCTTCTGATCAGTCAAAACAATGAAGTCTCTAATGCCAAGCAAAAATTAAAAGGAAAAAACACCACGATCTCCTTCGGGCTACCTCGGGAGCACAGAGTGGATGTTCATTATGTTAACCTGTAAACTCCATCTGCAAAATCCAACATGGATAAACAAATACTTTACCAGCTATCTGCTCAGTGGGACCCCACCATTCTATACTGCTAAGAAGTAGTTGTAAGTATTTCACACAGGAAGGAAAAACAAAACAAGTCCTCACGAGAAAGCTTCAACAAGAACATTTCAAATGAAAACAGCATTGACTATCATGATAAAAATCAAAGCGCAAATTCAAGATTAAACACATGGAGAAAGCATTGATCCAGGAAGTCCTTGTAACTGAAATCGCCTGCAGAGTGTTTTGTAATCATGAGCACACAACTGATCAAAAGTAAGAGTTGGGTCAGGCCATGGTCATTGCAGGGACGCTGGGGATGCTGGCCCCAGCTGCTGTTTCAGATCCTTCTGGATCAGAGGTGCTTCAAGCTGAGATGCATGGCCAAGCTTTAGGAAATGCTAAACTGAAACAGCAAGCAAACATTGAAGATTTAGTTGCCTTTTCTGAGGGTTCCTAGTTTTCATCAAATTCTCCAAGGGTCCATAATATCCATGACCTTCCCCCAAAGTTTGCTAGGGATGGTGTAAAACCACCTGCCATTTATTTTAAATAAATTCAATCAGCTATATTAACAAATAAGAATGGAAATTACTTAGCAAGACAAGTTTATCTAAAAACAAATAAAACTGGTATCAAGTCTCTTCCACGTACTGTGAGACTTCTAGAACATACGATCACAGTTTTTAAAAAAAATAAAAGCTTAAGTTTACATTCTGTGAAAAGAGCTCTGAAAGGCATCAAAGAAATCATGTCAGCACATTATTCAACAAATTCAGAAGAAGAAAAAAATAGTCTGTTTCTCAACCTTAGATAAGGTAGTTGCAGGCATCTGAAATGATTCCTCGACGTCCCAATGTCTGGTGGCCTTAGTCCCCATCCACACAATGGAGAGCTGCCTCGTTTTCTGTTCTGACGTTATATCTTAGAAGCAGAACCCCGAGGGAGCCACCTCCTCTCCACAGTGGGGAGGGATGTGACTGAGGGCTTGGTTTGGTCATTCCCTGTCCTTCAGACACAGACCGACAAACCCCTAACACATGTAAGATAATTACATGAAATGTCAGCCGCCCGATTCCTTCCTATGGGTCAGATGCCAGAAATCACCTGGCAGCGTCCTTGTTTGACAGACTGTGTTCACCTCTCTCTTTCCCCTAAGGCACCAAAGGATCAATTCTGAAACTCTAAATAAAACTCTGAGACACTGATGGGCACTGATACAGAAAGACCACATATTTCACTTTCTAATGTTTAATTAGCTACTAGATTGTGTAGTCTGTGTGATATCTAGTATCAGTGATTGAATCAAGACGTTGGCTTGATTTGGACCAATTCTCCGGGGCTTGCTCAAGGCTCCCCACCCGGCTTATGCCAAATTTCCCCAGAGCCGCCCGCAGTCCCAGGCAGGAGCTCCCTGTTGCACCATCAGGATCAAGTGCCTGGGTTTGCAGACGTGCACATGGGGACCACACTGGAGCAATATGCACTTTGAAAAGCAAAATCTTTAATGGCTGATGAAAAACATCATTCACGTGGAATTTAAGAGGTAAATGCACCCATGTAAGTGCCAGGCATATGCTATTTGGAATGTATACATTATGGAGAAAATAAAAAATGGGAAGATTAACGGAATAGAAAGCAAACACGAGTTGCCCTTGGAGAGAGAAATAAGCCAGTGTCAGAGTCGTCTGAGTTATTCCTAACCCCATCCCTCTTGTTGCACATGACCGAAGTTCTGGAATATTTTAGAATACTAGCTGCTTTTAAAAAGAGGTCTTTTCACTCTGGTAGGTCACATTACAGACCAGAGACCACAAATTTATTTCAAGTTCAATTTTTTGGTTTTCAAAATCACAAACTTAATTGCAAACACTCCTCCATGACTCCAAAATGGAGATATATGTCACATTGCTAAGAAGTCTTTAGTTCCCAACATTATGAGGTATGAATTTTGCAGTTTAAGCCAGCAAATGGAGATACTGTGCAATTTGAAAAGGGCTGCCTGACGACTCGAGGAAGATGCTTTGTCGGAATATACATGTAGCCCAGCAGATAAGGCTTCAGACAGGCAGGCCAAGGCTGCGCTCTCCTTTTCCCAAGAAATTTCCCCTCTTGATCTCCATCCCCAACTCCTTAGGGGCCTGGGGCTCAGACATTTCCCAGACTGTGTTCTGCGGCTGGACCCAAGACACAGGCAGTCAGAGACTAGGACAGAGTCAAGTCCCAGCACACGTTTTATGAATTACAGTGCCTGGGAGGCATCAGCTTTAAGGAGAGGCACAGGCAGAGATAAAGAAAATGTGCAGAAAGTACATAAAGATAAATGCCTGTAAAATCACTGTTGTTTTAATGCCTTCCATATTGAGGAAATAAAAATGTGAATATTCTTGATGATTTAATGGCAAGAGCGTCCAGCTAAGACCTGTTTGTCCCACTACACAATTATGCTATTTTATGCAAATATTTATAGTAGCTGATCCTGATTTTCAATTACAGTTCTGGAGAGCTGGTTTGGTTCAGAAAAGTGCTTTCTAAACGTGGGCACATCACTTTCTCTCATGAAAGCTAATAAAGATGGGGCAGCTGTCCCGTGTCCCCACTGCAATGCTGCTCTGCTGGCCGAGTGACTCTTTGGTGCTACACACAGTCACTCATGAGTCAGACCTGCGTGCAAATCCAGACTTTGACTCGTATCAACTCTGCCATCTTGAAGAAGATGCTTAATTTGTATACAGTCATAGTTCTCTCATCTAGAAGATGGGGATGTGTTGTGGGTAAGATTAAATGGTATATAGTATGGCAGGTCCGGTGTTTAGCCGAGCATCTGATACACTGTTAGCATAAACTATACATAACTTATCATTATGATTCTAATTACTATTATTAATATCATCAGTATCACTATCTAAGGTATCTTCTCAATGGTTCACTGCTTCTCAGAGCAGTGGACTGGGAGTCAGGAAACCTATAATACAATTTTGTCTCTCTCTGAGCACAGGGTCAATCCAGAAGGCTGTTCAAACTCTCAGGATCTCATTTTTTTCACCAAGAGAAGAGACATGATCATAACTTCCCTGTGATCTCATAATAGCTTTTGAAGAAACTTTTGGTCCTAAAATATAGTTCCAAAATAGCCATGTAGATATATTTAAAATTAGCAGTGTTTTTAAGAACCGGTAGACTGGCAGAACGTTCCCACATTTTAAAATTAAAATGAAACCCCTTGAATTCTTTAAATTTGTACACTTAACTCAGGAAAGTAAATTGTTGGTTTAATTGCTAAAATTAGTCTCGATAAAAATTAGATTATTATCCAACTAATGCTAAGATTTTTAAATGAGTATTAATTGATTTAGAGTTTGAATATATTAAATACTGTATTTGAAAATGTCAAAATTTTATCAAGAACTAATCTATCCATTTAATACAGAACCACAGAACATTGAGAATTTACTTGTTTTAACATTCAATTTTTCATAATGATATAACCGTCCCACCTTACACTGGTAATTGGTACCTGCAAAGTACGATACATTTCATAGGTTGTTAGAGATTCACTTCTCACAAGATTCAAGGTCACACATCTGACATGAAGCAGAGGCAAAACCTGAACCCAGGTCTTTGTCTTGCGAAAGCCCGTGATCTTCCCACAACACCACAGAGAGCTATCTGCACACGTCCTCAAGTCCTTCAGGCCCTCACAAGTGTTTTGATCAGGGCTGGCAAACATTCACTGATTTACTCAAACTTTGCTGATCTCTTCCATATGTACTGAATCTAAGAAAGACAAATTCTTCCTTATTACTGAACCAATAAGGAATCCTGAAAGGTTATGGAGTTACGTAAAATTATTCAGAAATTCTTTCCTTATATGACATGCAGGAAGAAGCACTGATAGAAAGCTTATTTTTAGAGCCCTTACTATACATAAATACAATACGGATATGATTTATCTCAAAATCTAAATACTCTGGCACCCTGATATAACCTTCTTTGTTTTTAGAGAGAATTTGTTACCAGGTAGGCCTGCCTTAGACCCTATTCCAACATATTTATTTACCAAATGCCATAAGGTCCTCTTAAAAGATAAATCCCAAGATGAATTTATCGTGGCGTGCCAAAAACACTGGAAGGATATGGACTCCTTTTCCTTTCCCCAGTTTTGAATAAATTCCCAACTACTGTATAATCTTTCATATTCTTTGCTTGAGACAAACCTAAACCACAAATGTTTGTCTTTGATGGGAAAAAAAACTGAGGCTTCAGGTAGTCAGAGCCTAAATTTCTCACATACTTTGCTGGCACCAATGCCAGACCATTATTTTCTTAAATACTTCAGAATTACATAAGCCATGGACAGAGAAGCCAGTTGCCTTCTGAGTATCCCACAGAAACACAGCATCATCCCTAACAGGCCATATTCCTCATACATCACTGGTTTCCAACTTGAAATATGAACGTGCCTTCTGACTCCACTGTGACCTGAGAAGGGTAACTAGGCAATCGATGTTCACGCACTGTTGACAATTCACAGCATGACTGCAGAATTTACCTCTCAAGTTCCGCAATCTTCTTGTCCTTGTCATTCTTTTCGTTCTCCACCTCCTTGAGGATCTCCAGCAGACGGTCGACTTCTGCTTGGGCCTTGCCGCACTCGTCGCGATAGTAAGATGCCTCTTTATCGAGCTGTTTCATTCGGTCTGCAAACTCGGGGTTCATCCTGGAGTCATCTTCAATATTATGAGCCTTCAACATTATATTTTTAAAGAATGTCGTTAAGACAACAATTTAGAATAAGAGATAGTGCAGTCACCAATGGCCCAGAAATTAACTTTAGAGAAAGAAATAATAATCACCAAGAATTATGGGTATACTGTCAGTTAAAAGGCAAAATGGAAAAATCGCACATTTCAGCTACCTTAGGACAATGTTTACTTAAAATTATACTCTACTTTCACCGAGAGTTTCTCTTATTGTTGATATTTTGTTCCATTAAATGGTGCTACTTTTTGCATTTTTTTCCCACCAAAAATTCAGGGATGATGGGGATAGAGACTGTAATGTCTACCGGGTCATTTGTCAAGAAGAACTAAGACAAATCATCTCACAGTGAAGAAAGTGATTCACACCAACAGCTTCCTTTTCCAATATAGAGAAACTGAGATAAAACAATATTAAGTTATTTTTCCAAGAACCATCAAGGGCACATGTAAAGCCAGGTGACATATAAGAGACTGAACACTTCATCCCACTGAGAAATTTCAGCAGAAGAGGCAGTCTGAAGGGCTTTCCAGCTAACAGTCATACCCATCAATCCTTGCTCTACGGATTGAACTTAACCTGCACCGGGGGGAGGAGGAGCCAGTTCATGAACAAGCACACAGACGAGGATCTGCAAACACATGCATGGGTGGGTGGCAGCTTTACACACGAGAACAGACACGGCAACAACACAGCAACAACACTGCAGAATAATTTGCAGCCAAAGTATTTGTGGTTTTGTGTGTGTGAGACTGTGTTATGGCTTTTTTTTTCCCCCAAATAAACTTTTGGCTGAAATATTCCCGGACAGATGGAAATAACACTGCACTGCAATGTTTTGCCTACCCCTTGTTTCCCATTATTCCTAATTGACTCCTTCATAGAGCAGGCAGGGGAAAAACAAGTCGTTTAACCACAGTGCACGTTCAACATAGAAAGTTCAGATAAGTCATCTATGTATGTATCTCCAACATCCATGTGTGAAATAGTAAAATGTCAACAATTTATCAGGGCTAAAGTTGTTCTGCTGTCTTGCTATGTAGAGCAAATGTTCATTGTGATTTTCTACACTTTTTTTTTTTTTTTAATTTCAGGGAAAAAACAAGGCAAGCAAGCTACAGCTACTGTGGGGTCAAATGAATCATGCATGGTTAGAAAAATTAATACTAATACTACTGTTAAAAGGTTGACAGTCTTTGCAATGATTTAGTAGAAAAAAATAAAAAATTAGTATAAATAAAAATAAATTTCTTATTTATGACAAAATAATCTTTTTTAGAATAATATTTTGCATGTAACATATTATTTAAGCATGAGGATAGAAGGGGAATAATTTGCTTTCACTCTCCTTAAGATTTCCTTATTCAAGAAAAAACTCAACTATGCAAAAGATCTTGGAAAAATATAACAATTCAACATACTATCAGATACTGGTTTACCCCCTTTTATCAACATTTCTCAGAAAACATTTATTTTTTAAATGTATTTAGTATGTACACTGGGTTTCACTGTAATAGATTAGTAAACAGTTTCAATACAGTTAAAATAATCTGAAAAAGAATACTAAGCTAATATGTCTTTAGGAGTTTATTCATCAAATAGTTTTATTTTAAATTGAACTAATGAATATTTTCATTTGTTAATCTCCTCTTTAAAATGTAGAGTAAATATTCTATTTTAAAAGAAAATAGTCTATATAACTATTTCTATTCGTGATAAGAATCAACTCATTAATCTTGTAACAAAAAACATTTATAATACAGTTTTTAAATTGCCAAAGAAATTTTCATGTTAATTCTCTTCCACTTGTATACTATCTTACCATTATTTACAGCCGCTAAAAACCTTTTCATGGCATTTTCTCAAACTACCCAAACAATAACATTAAGATATTTAAAAACTAATTAATAAAGTGAGGAATAAGCAGGTAGAAATTCTAATAAATGAATAAATATGTTTTGATTGCTTACTTCTGACAACTTAAAATTCCTTTCTTGACTCAGATTTAAAGATTCACAAAGAGCTAGAAGTCAGCCACTATGGTTTATTTTAGTTGTGTTTATTCTTAAGATTATTATTATCACAGTTTTTAGTAAGTGGGTACAGGGTTACTAGTTGCAAGACCTAGACTGTAAATCTGGCCCTGTGTCTTATGACTGACTGTAGGCAAATGAATTAGCCTCTCTCAGGACAGTGAAAACTACAAAATGACAAACGTGAAAGGCATCATTCATTTGTTTTTATTATGATTATTATGTTATGATGTGTGCCCCATCAATGGGGCTTATTATACAGCTAAGTTAATAGGTTTATTTAATTTTCATTGACTAGATATTACATATGCCTTAGCAAAGACTCCCTGCTAGGTTTACAGAGAAAGCTGCTGGTAATGGGTATATTGGCACATTCCCTACTTTAGCTCCTTGAAGAGAAAAAAATAATCCAAGGTTAGCTTTTAACATGGAGGTGAAATTAGATAGGGTGATAGCCTTTTCAACCCCAAAAGTGGGTGTGGTTCAAGGACTCATGGGATGCTCAGAGGCACAGAAAGCCGAGGGAAAAACATGCCTAAATCTAGACCACTATTGACCTCATGTGATGCTAACGTTAGATCATGTTATTAAAGTAAAGACCTGAGCCAAGTTTACAGCTGACTGGGTGTCTGTTAGATAATATTGTGGGTGCTAATGATTCTCCCTTTTAAAAGGAATAGATAACCTCAAAAATACCTTTGAGTTAAATATATCTATCCATGTCTATATCAATATCTACTAATTTCTGGGCAAAAGAATTTATGTCAAACCACCTTCAATATTGGTGCCAGCATTTTTGGAAAGGTTATCAAATAAAAGTGTAAACAATAGCATTGAAATTTTCATTAAGTCAGTGGGAAGCTGTAAGAAAGAGTCCTATAAAGATGGGAGAGGAACAGCTTCTCCCGGGTCAACACCAGGGTGCACGCAAACACAAACGAAGAGAGACTTTCACGTGACCGAAGGCTGGTGAGTCCTGGCCCGATCTGAATGTTGGAGCCAAAAGTCTCCATGGAATTTATAAAAGGTATTGCAGATAATCAGCTCTCTTCAGCCTGAATCACAACGTTCCAGAGGATGGGATGGAATTGTTAACCAGTATAGCAGGAGTATGTTACGCTGTGATCTACAGACAGGGGGTGACACTACACTGAAGAAATATAGGAGGAGACAGCTTATAAAGCCAAAGCTTCCTTCAAAGTTGTAAGGCCAGAGTCTTCATTTAAAAATTGAGTAAAGAAAGCAGTGTATTTGCATTAAGGTAATACTCTTGCCTTTTCAAATTATAGCATGGGTTGTTTAATCTGGACTGGCAGCTCCAGCTAGGGAATCTAAAGGGGATAACAGATTTGGGCCTAATGTGCTTTAGACACTACAGGGGAAAAAATAGATATATTTGAATAAAGCATTACCTGAACAAATTCTTACCATGGCATTTGGACCCATTTAAAGTTTAGACTGAAAATAAACAGCACTTAGTTCCCCTATGAACCTGCTGGTTTGAAATTAGCTCCTCCAAAAAGTCAGGAAGCTATTGCCCATTCCATTCTTCTAAGGCATACCAACTTTGTCCATTAGTCGGGAATCTAGCTCTTGAAAACGCAGATTGGTGCAGATTTTCCTTTTTCTTTTAAACTAATTTTTGAGATGACATGTTACTATCTCCAGTTATGATTGTGGAATTGTCTATGTTCCCTTTAATTTTGTCTATTTTTTAATTAAATGTATTGGGGTGACATGGGTTAACAGGCACATCGAGGTTTCAGGTGTACATTCTATGACACAAGACCTGTACATTGCACTGTGTGCCACCACCCAGTGTGGTTTTTCCTTTAATGATTTATCATAAATACAGCCAAGCACATTATCACTTTCAAATATATCCACCAGTCATTAACACCAAAGGAATGTCAATGAGCAATCTTTTCTAACTGTAGAGATTTCATTTTGCTGATGACACAACTCAGTTTAAGAGCAAATCCAGGTACCTGGTTCTGCCTCAGAATATTTCTGGTAACTTCTAGAGCAATTTCCAAGCATCTTATAGAAACAGAGAAAACTGGGAAAAGAACACTTCAGAAATATCTATGTAACATATTAGATCAGAAGGCTTTGAGGGTCCTTCAATTATGTTTATTGAATTTTCACAGGTAAGGACATTTCCCCACAAATGGGAATAATCTAAGTAAAGTTTGGAGTCTCGCAGATATGGGCAAGCCTCGGCATTTTAATGGGAACTGATTCTGAAAGCTTGAATCAAGCTCAAAGGAGAAATCTGGTCATGACTTAGAACAAGTAGGACATAACAATACCTAGTGGTTATTGTAATGAAAGAATTTAGAATCGTTTCAGGAAATAAGAAAAAAGTTCAGATAAATACCATATCTAAATCAAAGTTAAGAGCAAAAAGGGCTGAAGCCAAACCAGAGATTCATAGCAGCAATACGACAAATTACAAGTTTATTTACACTCCTCATGTGAAAGTCGGTCATTGATTATTTTCAGTAAAATGGTAGTTCATCATTCCAAGGGCCTGGAAAGGAAACCATTAACTTCGGTCCAGAAACCTGCTGTGAAACTAGGCAGGGAATATTCAATTATAATATTATATAACATTCTCTCTTTGAAATGAGCCCCAACAATTTTAATAGAAAATAATTTCTTTCAAACAAATGATTAGTCCTGACCATAACGTGCAAGCAGCACACTAACCAGTGAATCCGATGACCTGTCTTCCCTGCGGTTTACGGGTTTCAGCAATAACTGGCGAGGTGTATGCATTGTAAAGACAGGATTCCTGACTGTGGCACCCACAGGGGTTTAGCGTCTGGTAACAGCACTTACACACTCTGCTATATCTTAACAGCAGGGCATAGAAACTACTTTAAACCTTTTATTTCAATATTCTAAAAGAAGTTATGATCTTCACATATTTCTGAGTTATGAACAAAATATTACTTTTTAAAATAAAGTTTTTAAGGGTCATTTTACAACTCTAACATATTATAAGTTTTAAATGTTATTTTAAATCCAATTAATTGATAGCAAATAGCTGAGATTAAAGAATGCCTTTGGAAACTAATAACAATGAGTTTTTGAATCTTACACTATCTACTTATATAGAAAAGTATTCTTTCACAAATCTAGCTAATTACATCAAGAATGTTCACAATTTGCGTGTTATAACTATTCCTAAAAGAAAGTTCTTGTTATAAATGGAACAAATAGGATATTTATAAACAAACATAAACCAATGTTCAAAATAATTTTTCTAATATCACATACACAAAATAAAAAGAATCAACTATATATTTAACACTTTTTAAGACCCTTCAAACAAACAAAAATAATTATTAAGGTAATACCTTTTAACTATGAAATCCCTTAAAATTAACAATATAGAGAACTGAGGTAATTACCCAGATGTTCTGAAACAAAGCATGTAATTTCCAATCTTGTGTCATTTCAAATATTACTGGATCAAGAGTGTGTGTGTGTGTGTGTGTGTGTGTGTGTGTATGTGTGTGTGTTTGTACGTGCTGCATGTATGTCCGGAATTATCTATCCTGAATTATATCTTAAATAGTTGTGATTTGCCAGCCTATGAGCGAATCAACTAAATTTCAAAAATAGGCTAAAAAAATCATAAAAAGAAACCACTATACCTAGAAAAAGACTGTAAAAGTATATATAATTCAGCCCATCATATTCCTGGGATTACAAAGACCAACAATAACATATAAATCAAGAAAGACCTCACTGAACATGAACAAGATTTTTCCCCCCACCGGACTGGAAAAATGCTTGATCTTTTTCTTGTAAATCCTCATGTAAAATGTGAGCTCTGCAGAAGTTGCATTTGCAGAAGAAATAGGATTTCAGTGGACAGTGACCAGGCGGGGGGACTCCTATGTGTGTGGGAACATCAGAGGCGTCTCAGGTGTGCCCTGGCCATTGGCAAGGTTGCCCAGGGCTTCCAGATAACTCACTGCCTCGTAGCAATGAGGGTACTACACAAAGGCCTACACTAAGGACTCAGAGATCTGAAGATTTGTTAAAAATTTGTAAGACAACTCTGGATACCATCTCTGGGCACAATAACCTCTAGGACTACAGCAAAGAAGGTATTTGAGACTGACAAAACACACACACACACACACAAACACATATTATTTGTCTCGAATTAAGAACTAAGGGAAGAAAAGAACTCAGCTGAAGATAACCTGCAGTGTTTATAATGACAAGACAAAGCTCCTCCAGGAGGAGAGACTGGTAGTTAAGCTGCAGAAAGGTTATTATTATAAAAAATAATAAGGATACAAAGGCAAAATTTTAGATTCCTAAGAAATGGCTATAGAGTATCACTTAGTAAAAAGGTTTTTTTAAAGTAGGTTTATTGCTACTCTAAGAAAACATTACTCCCAGGAGGACTTCAAAGCTTAAATTTACTCTGATTTAGTCTAGATTGATGGACATAGGACTGACTGTAAAATTATCTTATTTAACAAAAACAACTAAGTTATAATTCACCAAATTTTGTAGGTGGTCATATAAAAAGAAAACATACAAGAATAAAATTAATTTCATAGGTACCAATAACTGGTTAGAAGATAAAAGGAGAACTATAGCATTCACAACAGTAACCTAAAAATTATATATAGAGAAATGCTTAGGACTATACTTAAAAAAGAAATATCACAGGCCTATAATAGAAAAATATTAAAACTTTACTATAAAAGATCACTGAAATAAATAATAGTTGTATCAAGTTCATAAATGGGAAATAATATGGGAAAGATATCAAACATTCTAAAATTATTTTATAGGCTGATTTCAAATTAAAATCACTACCACTTGTGCTTTTTAATTGACAAAGTGATCCTGAAGTTTACTTGGAACAATAGAAAATTAAAAGCTAAAAGCATTAAAACAAAGCAAGACAAAATGGAAAGCAGAGAAAGAATTAGGGTGGAATTTGTTTTACTAGATGTTTAAAAAGGTTACAAAGACACAATAATGAAAAATCTGACCCAACAAGCACTGGGCATTGATAAAAATGAATAGGAACTCAGAAACTAAGATGCCCATATTGACACCTACTCTACAATAAAATAGTGTCAAGATCAATAGATAAAGAAAGAATTTTTTGTTAAAGGGCATAATTAGTTGATCCATTAAGAAAAATATAAAGTTGAAACCTCATCAGTCAACATGAATCAGAATAAAATAAAGGTAGGCAAAGTAGTTAAACGGATGTAAAAAGTAACATTAAAAATTTTTATATATAACTGAGTATGTATTCTTGAAATCAGAAATGACTTCTAAGTATAAAGGCAATGAGGAAATCTAAAACGGAAACACAGGTCAAGAACCTAAAAACAATTCTCTATGTAAAAAAATTTAAGACAAATAAAACTTTGCCACAAATTTGACAAAGTTTCTATCCAAAGCGTAGGATAACACAGACAAACCAATGAACAAAACAGTAAATTCAAAAGCAAGTGCTTAAGTGATTTAAAGGAACAATTGACAGGAAAACAAACAAACAAACAGCTAATAAATGTGTTAAAAACCTCAACCACACTAGTAATTTTTTAAAAAGAAAGTAAAAATGACAAAAATCCACAAACGCATCTTTCAGAGTTATGTAAACTGCTGACTCGCGGTGTTGGTCTGGGGAGGCAGAAGAGCTGCCTCTGCTCAGTGCTGGAAGCACCGTGTCTGGGTAGAACTTCTCTAAAATGCAAATAGCAGGAGCTATTGGGAGCTTTTTAAAAATCACTGGCCAGGAACTTATTCTATGAAAAAAATAGAAATGTGGAAAAATTAATATGGAAAGATGTTCTTCAGAACATTGTTTATACTGGCAAACATACACACACACACACACACACACACACACACACACACACAAAGAGGAAAGAAATGACCAACATTTGGCAAATGAGAAAATAGAGTGGAATAACCATTAAAATCATGTTTTGGAAGAATAGTTAATTATATGAGAAAATTCAGATACGTTTTTTAAATAGGATGTAAAACTAAACAAACACTTTGAGACAATTTTGTGAAAAGAAATAGAATATTCGATTTTAAAAAGAGATGAAAGGATAGAGGGAAGGAGAAAGGAGGAAGGAAGAGCAGGAGGAGAAAGCGAAGAAACAAGGGAAAAGGGAGAAAAGGACCAAACCAAATGTTCCTAGCGGTTGTCTCTGTGCAATGAGATGCCTTGTTATTTTTATTTTTCTCCTATGTCCTTCCATACTTTTATAAATTCTCCACTGTGACCATATATTATTTTTATAACCATAAAAACACAGCCATTTAAAAAAAAACTATTAAGGATAGAAAATTCATCATGCTGCAGCATCCCTATCAGTCCAAAAAAGAATTGGATGCCGAGAATATGTGCAGACAGGGAGTTAAAATAATGAGAGTTTGGCTATATTCCCAGGATGCCAAAACAATGGGTTAGCTTAATTAACTCAGGGAGAAAAGTCAGCCAATGGCTTTCGAATTAGTCACCTACAGGACTGAAAGGTTCGCTTTTGCGTCCTGGAGACCCATTACTGGGGTGTAATAAAGGCAAAATCCAATAAGTGCCATGTCATCAACATTTCTGGGAATGGCCCAAAAGCTAACAGAGCGATTTCTTTGGCCCCACCTATCCTGACAGGGATGGCGAACTCCTACCATGGTCCTGGTAAACCTGGGCTGCTGCACAGCAAAGCCCTCCCCAGGTGTCCTGCACTCACCCAAAATGTGACATACTTAGGTTTTCTTCCTGTCCTTAACTAGCAAGCATGAAACAATTTCAGTGGGATTGCTTTATAACTTTTTTAAATGACCTAAAGAAAACACTCATTTTTCCCAGGGCCAGTTTTCAAGCTTGAAGATACTCCAATCTTATTTGTCTTTCTTAAATTCCCCACTGTCTTGAGCCTGCTTATTAACACTTCCATTCAAATGGTAAGAAAAAGGAAATTTGGATTCTTTTTGGCTGCTCTGCTAAAAATCATATTTTGGGAAAGAGGTTCATACAGATGCTCCAACAGGCATGATGAATTCCGTTTGCAAAAATAAAAGAGTGTAAGGTGGAACCTGAATCTTCCCGCCCTAGCAGCTGTGCATTACGCTGCAGTGCTCTGGAGCACGGGCTTAGCAAAAAGTGGTCGGCAGAGTTGTTTTTTTACCCATGCTATTCCTTTTCCCTGCGATGGTACTTTATAAATAGGAGGCAACTCCAGTGCATGATGGCACATATCACACCTGCTAAATGACAGATCTGGTCACCTTTATGTCATATTTCTCCCAGTAAGCAACTTGAGTTGACAAAACAAAAAAGCCCTTCTTTGATATGTTAAAGAAACAGACTGCTTCACATAAATGCATACCTGTCATTAGGATTTTAAAAAATCAGTGATGGCATCTTGACCATTTTACACATATTTTTAACTAGTTACCTGGGTTTTTTTTTTTTTTTTTTTTTTGGTACCATTAAGCTATAATCAGAATTGTAACTATCTGTTGTTATTAGGAGGCTATGTTTTAGTTTGTCCTCAGCCAAATGATATGTTTTTAATTCTTATAAAACCCACAATAATGTTAGGTATTTACCAATCTCAAAGAGCAGAGCCCTATTTTTAAATCTAAACCTATTTTAACTTCTATCATTTGACTGTAACATACACTGAGTTGTCTGCTAGATACGTAAGCATTTAAGGATCTAAAAAAGAATCTCATGAGCCTAGATCTGCAGCTGACCTCTGCTTCTCTATAGCCTCAGACTTGACGTTAAGAAGGAGGTAACATCAAGGCTGGCAATATTTCCCCGAGTTATTAGTGCTTAAATTTCACATTCAAAAGAAATGGCAGTGGACTGTGCACAGGTCATTTCTTCTGACAAAACGGAAATGGGAAGAGACTCATAAATATTTTCGAAACCTCCCCAGTATGGCACACCGTGACATGTGATCAATGGATCCTCATGCTTTGATATGTTACAGCGGGAACTTTCTGAAACGACTTACTGGGTTGTACATCTGATTGAACAACTGTTCAGCTTGCTACATTGCAAAGTTGGGGAGGCATTGAAGCACAGACAAGGAAAGAAGGAAAGATCCAGAAAAACAGCATTAGCTCAGCAAATCCAGTGCATTTGCACAGACGAACTGGTCGTTAAAAAAGAAGAAATTTCAGTTTCTAAACATTCCGCAGTGAGAGTGAGAGGCTCTGGGGAAATAGAAATGTTGACTTTGGCTCCTAGAAAAGAATAGCTGGAATAAGAAATTTAAGGTTTGTGTTACTTTCCCTTTCTCAAGTTAAATAACCCATGAAATAAAGAAAGCTGTCCACTTTTGATGATACATGAAGTGCTGGCCTCCAGCAATGAATCAGAAGTACTTTTGGCCAAGCTTGCAATTTATTACCTGAACTTCAAAGATGGTAATAATAAAAGATTAATTAAATCTTATCATTGAATTTATGGTTCTTCTTTTATATTAACACAAGCCTGAATTTTCTATTCAGTCTAACTTTAGAAAAACATAGATCAGCAAACAGCAGGTTAGCAATAGCAAAATATCAGTAAGCAAGACATTACAGGATTAATAGTAAATGGGAGAATTAAAAATTTAAGTCAGCAGGAAAAATAAAAGGAACCAAAATATAGTATTATCCATTGCTCATTACCAATTTCTCCTATTAATTCATAATTAATAAAAAATATCACTTTTAGTGACTATCCTATTATGTTCCAAGTGTCTAAGAATCTGTAATGCTCTCCTGTCCGTGTTGTGTAGAGAGTTAATGTTTGCGGATTTAAATGTACGAAATGTTATTTTAAATAACCCTGTCAAGTTGTGCTTCTCAAAGACCTGCATCATTAACTTGGGGCTCAACATCAAGATGCAGAAGGTAAAATACTGTAGGAAATTTTTACTTTGCTTTACGCTAAAACGTGCTTGTGAAGAGCCTGAACTTTTTTGTTTCTTCAACTTTAATGCAGTAAATGATAATGTTACCATGGTTAAAAAAATAACACCCTCTTCAAAGATGGTATTAATTGGAAATTAACAAAGAGCATAAATCATAACAGTTCACACTGCTTTGATTCTCAGTTGATTTCTAGTCGTATAAGGTAGGTTTACTTCCACATATCGAACACCAAATGCTCTTTCGAAAGACAAAACGATGTGTGCGTCACTGATCAGTTCCTCTCAACCCCTGGGTGTCTATTTAAGATGAATGCATGAACTAATTTATAAAGTACACACATAACTAGTAGTTAGTCATGATTTGGTTAGTACCATTTTATCAACCTATCCGTAAAGATTCCCTTGCATGTGGACATTTGATTGCATTGTTTTTAAGAGGTGGGATGAATTGGTAAGAAACAGTTCCTTTTCTGCCTGTGACCATTTTTCATCACAAAGTATTTGGAAACGTCTTAAATTAACACAGTATAGCCAAGGGTTAAAAGCAACTATGAATGTGGAATGTTTTCCACAAACTTTTATATAATAACTCACCTTACCAATTTCAAGAATTGTTCAGAAGACAAAAAAAAAAAAAATTTAAATCACCGTTTGGATTCCATTGTCACCGGCAGACAAGGATTCTGTTCAGCTAAACACATCTACGTTGTGTAGATTTTATGGCAAAAATACCTGGACGCTCACAAATCGTGAGCAAAATTCCACTGGGAATTCATGGTTTATTTATGACATAATAAAACTATTATGTTTTCAGCTTTCATTTAGTAGCCCTTTATATTTTATTCACAAGTCACATACCCTTTTATTTAAAGGGAGGCCCAGACACTCCTTAAGCTTTTATAGCTGCTTATTTTTCCATGAGTAAATGATGTGTTTATATGTATATTCACATACTGTTGGCTTATATTTTCAAATATTTCATGTAGATCTCAATTCTTTTTAAGGTGATGGGTTCTTGAGGTTTTTACGGAACTATTTATTAGCAGAAATTAAAGACTACTAGAAAAAGTATTTTAAACTTTTGAATTTAGTTGATGCTAGAGAGCCAAAAATAACAAAATAGCATCTGCAGGTTAGGTATGAAAATATTTAAATTATAATTACCTTATTTAATCTCACTGTACTATGCATTTAGGAGATAGTATAAGCAAAGATTATTTATATACTTAGAAATAAGTTATCTTTTCATAAATTAAATAGGTCTTTTACAGCAAGACAACCATATTTGTTACTTTCATTCTAGTGATGTGGCAGAATATTAAAATGTTGTCGGGAATAATAATAAAATGTTTACAGAATTTGATTTGTGAATTCCAGTACATGGCGTCTACCTGTGGGCTAAAGGAAACCACATGCTCGAAATGATTTCTCAGTCGAACCATAGCTACGTTGAAAGAAACTAAATTGAATTGCATAGATGCTGACTGATTAAACTGGTCAGGTATATACATGGAAACCATAAGCATCAATGTGTGAACCTCTTCCTTTTAATTACTGGAGGATTTCAAATTCCACAGAGGACTCACACTAAAGGGGAGGGTGTCTAGAAAAATAATCTGCAGAAATAATATACGAGTGCCCGCATCGCCTTAATGGCTCTTCAAGCTGATGAAGGAAACCTTTCGTGGCCAGGTCCATCGGAGGCCCTCCTTTAGGACCCAGCACTAAGGGCTGCGGTGAGATGACACAAAGGAGCACCGCAGGGAGCCAATGGCACTCTCTCTTCCACAGAGTTATCTCAGAGCCTGCTTTATGATCACAGAACTGCTTGGCAAATAAAAAGTACATTTCTTGGGATGCGTGTGTGTGTATAACATATTGCAGAACACATTTATATATGTGTCAAGAATGAACATCTATACCCAGGGTGTAAATAGCCAAGTCCATCTCCATTCAAACACCCTCAAATGGGAGATTTAACTTCTGTTTATTGTCCAAGATTTCTGCTTCACTAGATATTGCTTGAAAAAAGTGAGATGTTGAGTAGATTGGGAAATAGATTTTGCAATATAGAGATTTTCTTGCTGTCCTGCGGCAAAGGGATTTGATCTGTATATTTATCTTTCTGTTTGGTGAGGAGACTTTATTTGTGTGAAATTCTCATGACAATTTCCTAAAATTCTGAGGTAAAGTGAACACACACTGTATAATCACATTTCAGTTATATATTGCATCATACAAAATAGTCTATTAAATTTTAAGATATCCAGAATAATTTCTCCGCAGATATATAATGCTTTCACATCCCTAGCGTCTATATCATATATTTTCATAACTTTAGCAAATAAATCCTCATTCCAATGTGCTGTGAATTATACATTGTCAAATAGTATTATATGCTTTGTTTCATCCTTTAGCTTCTTATCATCTCCTTCGAATAAGTTTATACATTGTCAAAGGGAAACAAAATGCTGAAACTCATAATGTTATGAGTTTTATGTGAACAATGAATGCAGACGCACCAAACAACACAGGGAAAAAGTCAAAGGAACGATGCATGACCGGGAATGTGCTCCACAGAGATGTCCAGTTCAGAGAAAACATGTTAACGCTGCAATATAAAGATTCTGCACTCTTTTCCAAAGCCCTCTACATAAAACAAGCTGTCTCAGAAATTAGGGCCATTTTAGGTCAAATATAAATAGTCATCCCACAGATATCCCAGGGACTTGACTATTTTGGTGAACTTCAGAAAGGTAATGTTGTCAGGTAAACTCTGCAATGTTCCAATAGAAGAACTGACCTATTTCTAAAAGTAGTAAACATTTATCAACGTATAATCGGGCCCCTGGGTTCTTAGGTTTGTTGTAAATATTTCCATTTCTCTCTTTTGATAGTTGAGATTTACCCAGAGAGTAATGGCTGGCTTTTATATATTTTTTTACTTCTACTACTATTTGCATGTATTTTTCAAGTTTTTTTTCGTGTGTTTTTTTTTCAGACAGGAAACCTAAGATAATTTTTCAGGTTCACAGACAGATTTGATGCAGACTTCTTAGGAATAAAGTTAAGAGTGTTTAATTATTTCTTTTATCAGCAGACAGCAAAAGATAAGGGATTTGTTTCTTTTCCTTTCCCATGTATAAATTCATTACAAAATGAACATGTTTTTTCTTAGGCCTCACTTACCTTTTTTAACTGTGCTTCCAATTTGCTACATTCTTCTTTCTTTTGTTCGATGGCTATTTCTAGAGATTTTAATTTAGAGTCCCTTTTCAGCCCTGCCGAGGCTAACGAAGATGCATGCTCCTTGAGGTCAATTAAACTAGACTGAAAGGAAAAGAACACTCGTAAGGAAAACACTGCAATTTCTACCAGCGATGTCTTCTATCTGAATACATCGATTCTATACGTAGCAATAAAGTGTGCGTTAGACAGAAAGAGTAAATATAGTCTTACTAAGGTAACAATAGTCTACTCTGGCCAGGAAATTAAAGTTGGCCAGCTTACAGAACCGAGCAGGATCTAATTGCAACAGAATCAAATGTGACCAAATAGTGTGGTCAGTAAATGCAAGTTTCACGTCTCAAAGTCATGCTAATGATGTAAGTCCCGAGGTGGTCTTTACATGTCACGGTAAAACAGACACCCCGAACCTCCCATTTACATTTATTGCTGTCAGGTCGTGCAGACGCTAAGACAAATATGAAAGAAAATACTGATTTTAATGCTTTCCCAGCCTCCCTCTCAGGGAAAATCACGTATAAAAGAAACACCCTATTAAGTTTTGATAAAATTCCATTTCTTTAACAGATAAATGCCCAATGGTTTTTCAACCACCTTCTGTATAATCAAAGATAAAATGACTTAAAACATTTAGAGCAGACTTTCTGTTCCAGTCCTTTGTAAGTCCAGATGCAGCAGATGTAATGAATCTCTCCAACTCAGACATGGGGTCGCCTGAATTGTTCCATTCATCATTCACACCCAGAAACCAAGGGCTTCCCTGTACAGTCTGAATTCTGAAAACTAAAGACAGAAATCCTTGCCTGTATCACAGAACATAACTTTGCTAGCTAGGAGGGCAATGTCCATCACTAAATATGAACTCATTAGCAACATCTAACTATGGGACTAAAATGTTCAGGTTTCACCCCAAATCAGACATGTGTGCATTCCCTTTACATCCATTTACAGCTCATAGGAAGACGCTGAGCACACAATGCTCTCTCAGTAAATGATGGTGCCTCATACGTTACTTCTGGGCTGCTTCCCAGGCACTGGAATCGAGATGGAAATACTACCACCATCATCCAGCAAACAGCCCAGCTCCTAATAGCCCTCCAAGGGACAGGTAAGATCAGTTTCCTGATCTTACTTTTTAGATCAGGAAACTGAAGCTCACATGAGTTGTGTGTCTCCTGCAATGTCACCAAGCTATTAAAGGGAGATACAGGTCTCCAACTCAAACAGCAATACTCTTTATTATAGCACTCCCACAGAACTAATAAAGGACCTTATAATCCAGGCATTTTGTCATGGTGAAGATTATTACCGCCCCATCTAAATTATAAACTCCCTGGTGACAACAATTATATGTTGTTTTCTTGGTAGCTTTTAAATTGCTGGGTGTGATAGCTTTGTGTGTCAACTTGGCTAGGCTATCATCTGCAGTTTTTCAATCAAACACTAATCTGGGCGTTGCTGTGAAGGGGTTTTGTAGACATGACTAACATCTACAGTCAGTTGGCTTTAAGTAAAGGATATTATTCTCCACCATCTGGGTGGGCCTGGTCCTATCAGTTGAAAGGCTGTAGGAGCAGCACTGAGGCTTCCCTGAGAAGGAAGGAATTCCACCTGCGGACTGCAGCATCAGCTACTGTCTGCGAGTTTCCTGCTGCCCTTCCTGCTGGCCTGCCCTATGAATCTCAGACTTGCCTCGCCAGCCCCCCTAACTATGTAAGCCAATTCCCTGCAATAAATTTCTTAATACGGTTCTGTTTTTCTGGTGCAAGCTTGACTGACACATCCAGCCCAGTGGCAGGCACATTATTATACAGGAACAATAAATATTTGCTGAAATGCCTGTCTGAAATTCATACAGTGTAGGCATTGTTTATAAAATTATTTTCATTTAAAACGTATGCTCCACCATGTCATCAAGATCTCTTTTCATTTAGGGGCACGTGTGTGTGTGTGTGTGTGTGTGTGTGTGTGTGTGTGTATTTCAAGGTGTAAACCCACGAATAATACTTGCAACCAGCGAAGAATGCTGCAAATGGGTCAAAGCTCTGTGCTTCTGGCACATGTCAACTACAGTAATTACAGACCCCCAGGTTGGATTATCAGGGAAATAACAGGAAGAAGATTTACGTTCTTTATTTTCATATCAAAACAGTAATCTCCTCTCTAAAAATTTAAATTTTAAGTTTAAATTGTAGGGAGTATAAATTCTGCTTCTGAGTTTCCTCAAAGCTCCTATTACTCTCCATTCTTCCCTTCTTGGAACCCTAACTTAGATAGTACTTTAACGTATACAGAATTATCAAACCCGGTGGTTGAGGTAACACGTTGTAGCTGGCAACTGGGTAACTGCAGTGGCACAGCCCAGCAGAGCGGAAGGAGCTAGGGCAGCCCACAGGAGATGGACATTTCCTGTGGACAAAAATAGGGTGAAGGGACCAGGTGTGGACAACACACACATCTCAGAGTTTGGGAGACAGAATATGTGCACTGCTGCTTCTCAGACCTCTGCACCAAAGCATCCCTCAGTAGCTAAAGGAGGTATCGGCTGCCTCGGAGCATAGGGTTACAGCCCAAAGATCCCCTCCAGAACTCCCAACAAGCAATTTCTTTAAAGTATACTGTTTTACCGTAAAAATGCAGGTGAGGTGCTTTCTGTTCCCATGTTCACTCTAACATGAAAATACCGTTTTAAAGTATTTATCATAATGTGAAAATGTCCCAGAAGAGTAGTCACATGGAACCTATACCTCTGTGTCCAGCCTGGCACCATGTCTCTCAACTGGGAGGCACTGAGTGATCCATCTGAAAAGCACAGATGAATGTAAATCACCCACCCCAAGGATTAGCACATGAAGGGCCTTCAACAAAGGGAAGCTGTTGTTATTATTATTGATGCTTTTGTTGTTATCTCAAACAAAACACCATGGGACATGGAAAAAACATGGACTCCTCTAGGTTACACAAATGTGATAAGACATCGAGAAGAATTTCAAGGAGCTACATCAGATGCAGTTAGCAGAGATCTGCATTGAGCATCACCGATGAAGAGTACGGTAAATATTTTCCTTTGAACTCAGACAGCTTTACAAAGAAGGGTAACTATGTTCCCCAAGCCTTCACACGGGCCCTCAAACCAAGGCCCAAGTCTCTTGAGCCTGCCATGAGTACGGGTTTACGAGGATTATCAATGGGGTGCATTTGTTTCTCCAGACTCACCTCTTTTTCAGTCAGTTCGGCTTGTAAAGCATTGACCTTCTCTTTCAGGTCTTTGTTCTCTTTTCGGAAGGATTCTATCTCTTCTAGTCTTTCCCGATCATCTCTCTCCCGCTGTTCTTTCAAACGCTCAATTATTCTTTCCTGGGAGGCAATTGTTAAAAAAAAAAAAAGAGGTGAGAACCCATCAGTGTATATGCCAAGGCATGCTACAAAAAGAAATGAAGAAACAAATGTAAGAAATTCTCTACAAGAATCAACAACACACATGATTAAAAATTGGGTTTGCGAAGAGAGCATAACAGATAATGAATATAGCATTTGGCTTGTTAACAAAGTTAGTATCATAGAGTTGCAAGGGACATTGATGTTCCAGCTCTCTGAAGCTGTTTTGGGTTCATGGAGGTGCTTGGAAAAGTTCAAGAGGAATTCCAGACGAGGGGGGTCAGGCATCAAGACTCCAGACCTGCCAAAGCTTGTCTGGGCAGGGAAAGAAGCAGAAGCACCCTCTTGGCTCAACTCTCTTTGCTTGGCTTTCCCATCCGACACCTAAAAACTTTCCTTCGTTTCTGAAGACTCTTCTCTGACTAGAAAGTGGATTCAAGTTGGGCAAGACCTGGGCACTCCAGGACTTGGGGCTGACTCACAGTGAGAACTTGAAACAAAATAACCAGCTAATTGTATAAGTGATTTTCCAGTGTGTCAGGAGATGTATATTTACTTCCAGATTTCTTCAATGGCTTATTGGCAATTGGTAGAGACTCCAAAACATTGCTTAGATTTGAGCAAAGTTCACATCACAGCTTTCCTTTATTGAGAGCTTACTCCACGAGGCATTGTGATGTTCCCTGCTTATCTTGTCCTCTGCACAGCAGCAAGGTCTGAACCGCTGCTAGTGGGGACAGGTAGTGGTAAGGAAACCTGGGCACAGAAGGGCCAGCTGACTCGTCCACGGTGATCCAGCTCATAAACAGAAGGTGCATGCTGACATCCAGGGCTCTCTTCGTCTAGCCAAGCCCATGAGACCACACCGACACACACACATGCCTGGAGCCATTCCAGGAATTCTGAGGACCTGTCTGCCCGAAGCTTCCCTACTGCCATTAAAATACTCCTCTGGCAGACAGGTTTCCCAAACTGTGTGACCTTCCCAATATCAAAATAAGGACCTTCTTCTTTTTAAGGACAATTCCACTTGGGAAAAGTCTGAGTTAGGTTGCTCAAATGTGTTTCAAAGTATCCAACACATACCTGAACTTCCCTTTCAGCAGCACTCTTAAAAAACATCGGTGCAGCAGTGACCCTTAAATATCCTGATATTATCTTTTCTATTCTGATAAGTACATAGTACGAGACAGTTCCCGGTGCAAAGACAACTGCAGGGTAGTGTTTAATGCAGCGGGAAGTTCGTCTGAACACTTAGTCTGTGATTTAAGATCCCCCAGGGAAGCAACTGTTCTACCTCAATGAGAATAATTTATGTACCTAATGCTTTCAAGGGGGGAAAAAAAGTACCATTATTGTTTTGCAATTATTTAAAAATACTTTAAAATGAAGTGTATTATTACAGCGGTGGGGGTGGAGAGAACAAATGAGTCATTAATCGCCTCTATTTGTTTCTTCTTGATTCCAGTTACAGTCCTATTTTACTCTGTCTGTGACACTGGAGAGGGGATGATTGTGTGATCTACAAGAAGAAGGAAATGGCCTCCGTGTATGGTAAGTCTCTCACAGGCTTTTAACGATTTCAGCAACTGAGCCCTTGCTGCCTTTCGCCTCCACTTACTACAAAGCCTCCGGGCTGGTGACCTGGCCACCAGGCCCTCTCCATCTCATCACGTCCACCGCTTGGCTGTTAGAGTGACATTTTTAAAGCCCCAACTGACTGTGTCACCTCACTATTTGGAAACCTTCCCAAGAATCACTCTGGCCCAATCATGTGGCTATTTATTCCCACTCAGCACCCTTCCCGTGGCTTACTGCATGCCCATCCTCCCAGGCCACCTTTCCAAAGGGCAGCGCTCAAATCCAAAGACCTGGGCAAACTGTTTGCATACAACAGGCTATTAAATAGGCTGATGGAAGAAAAAAGAACTCAAATTAGGGATCATCTTGTCTTCAAAGGAAGGGAAATAAAACTAAGTATGCGTGTTAACATCCAGAAGGTGTCAGCGTCATTTGGAGAGTAGGTTGATTTGCTCTAAGCACTTGTACTATTGACTGGGCATTGATGACAAAAAAAATCAGCAAGCAGTATAATGTTTTTAAGTGTTATTGATGATTCAATACTCCAAAATATTTCTCCGTCAATCACAAAACTAATTTAACTGTCAGCCGCACAGGGCCAGATGTCAAAAACATGTGTTAAAAAGCCCTAATATGCCATGATCTACTTGATTAACAGCTAACTTGTAGAAATTCCAACAATGTGTTCTTGTTTTAGTCTTATTTGCATTGGCAAGTGTTCCTTGTGCACTCATCTGGCTCTGCGCGGGTCTAATCTATTTGTGCTTTATCACTGGGTGGAACTGAATTGCAGTGGCCTCTAGCTCTGCTATCTGGCTTTCTCCACTGCTTATCTACTATGTGGCTACAGCAAGGCTTGGGAGCCCAGCTTTATAAACACCAGGGGTTCTGTCTCTTTAGCTTCTGTGTGTCAATCCTCGAACTATGTCATACTCAATCTTAACGTGCTAAGAGGCAGTATTTTTTGCACACTCTGAATATTTGAGTAAGTTCCTAGAAATTAAAAGGAATCACACACTCCCTGGGATGTAATAATCCAAGTGGACTGGTGATATAATGCCTGATGGGGGTCTGTTCATTGGCCAAAAGACGGCCAATAATTAAATGTTCTTATGACTCCATACTTTTAATTAATCGTTTTATTTTTTGCACCACGTCTTGCTCCAGAGGATCTATTCAATTAGAGGTGGATACAATTAGAACTTGTGAGGGAAAGGCCATTAAGGACATGGTGATGTCAAAAGCACAAAGATCGGAAGATTTGAGATTCAGTCCTACCCCATCCCCGTGAGCTGAGTGGCCTTCGGATAACATGGGGTAGGAAACAAAGTCCCAACCAAGGGCCAACTTCGAGCATAAGTGACTTCCTGTGTTAGGTTAGAAGTGCTGGGTTAGAAGTTAGCTTGTGCCATGGTTGATTAATGATGTCTGCCCAGATCTCAGAAATGGAAAATTGTGCTACACGTGTCCCAGGTTTTTATTTCTGGGCAAGTCATTTTACCTCCCTGAGCCCTCTGCCCATCTTTAAGATGAAGCAACATAGATTTAGTGTCTCAAAGTGTAGTTTTCTTACCACGTACATCAGAATCACTGGCGCAGGCTTGTTAAAAATCATAGGTTCTGGGCCCCAGAGCAGAGCAGCTGAATCAGAATCACCAGGAAATGGCACCCAGGAAACTGTATTTTAAGAAGCTCCTTAAGTGGTAAGATTATTTGGATGCACACAGAAGTTTGATACCCACTGAAATGAATACTTACATCTACTATGCTTTGTCCCATGATAGAAGACCTTGCCACGTCTATCCAATGTTTCTGTCTAGGCTTTTCAAATACGCTAGCATTGTGGTGGTGGCACCATTGGAAACTCCCTCTAAATAAACTGCTCTGTTTGCTTTTATTCTTCATTACTGTGAAAGGCAAAAAAGTAGATGCAAATAGGGTTTGCAAGCTAACAGCTCACAGGTCAAAGCTGGCCCACAGAGCTATTTTGTTTGGCTTGAGCATTGCAGTTTTAAAAATCTGAACTTAAATGTTTTGAGACAGGTCAAGGACTCTCCAGCTAACCATAGTTGCCAATAGTCCCTAATGCATCACACCAAACCCACTTCCCTCATTTTTGTTCCCTGCCAGGTCCCTTGAGACATCTAAGCCCTCAACTCCTCATCCCTGGTCCAATTCAGACTGCATGTACCTGAGACTGGGCATCAGCAAACTGAACAAGTACAGTCAAGGCAGTTCCAAAGAGAATGGAACCTAGAGAACAGCTCATTTAAACGTGCATTTTGGAAATAAGGGACTGAGAGGCGCTGGCAGGAGAAGCTTGCCCACTTGATGCTGTTATCACGCAGTGGAGGCAGTTTGAGGGGCCAGACTCCCGCAGACCTCAGCTTCCTTCCCAGTCATCCCCTCGGCCTCAAAGGAAGTGCTTAAGGAAGGGAGTAGTTTCAGATTTGGGAATTCTTTGGGATTTAAACTAAAATAAATCAAATCTTAATAGGGCCCGGGGAAAAAAATGATAAAGTCCTGCCAAGAATTCACGACATGGAAAATTATATGGTATATGTTTACTTCTGTAAATTTGGAGAAAGACATTTGGAGAAAGAAAACAAATAGGCTGACATCCTATCACTCAAAAATTGCAAAAGGGATACATGATCATTAATAGTTTTGAACCAACATTCCCTCCTTCAAATTTTCACAAACAAAATTACTGCAGAGAGCTTTGGTAATACAATCTTGAAAACTAAAGGCAGAAGAATATCTTTCCCTGAAAAATCATTATATGTACTCTTCTTAAAAGTATTCAAATAAAATCTCATGCCTTATAATTTAACTCTACAGTTATAATCATAACTTTTAATAATAACATGAAGACTATCTAGCCATAGAATATGACTTTTTTCTTTTTAACGCCTATGTATTTTCCATAGGTCAGTGGTGCTCACACTACAGTGCACATCAAAACGACCGGGGCGCTTGCTCAAGCGCGGGCTCCCAGGCCCTCGCAACGCTCCGATTCGGCAGGCAAACGTAGGGCCTAACAGTTTACATTTCAACATGCACCTCTGGTAAATCTGAAGTAGAAGTCAAAGACGGTTTCTTTAAGATACACTGGTTTACGGAAGCTGAGGGCCATTTTATCTAATTTCCCCACCACAAATGGGAAATGTGAGGCCCTGGGAGAGAGAGCGACTTGACCTCTGAAATCCCATGTATTTTACTTATTTATTTATTGTCTGTCTCTCCTTCACCCCCATTAGAATCTAAACTCCATGAGAGCCAAGGCTTTCACCCTGCTTCTCTGCTGCATCTCGGTGCCCACAGCAGTGCCTGTTACACAGTGGAGGGTTCATTCAATCAGTGTCGGCTGAGCACTCCCCCAGGCATTATGATATCAGGCACTGGGGGAAGGTGAGCGAACCACACATCAATAACACACAAATATGGGTGTACTTCTTGGGCTTGGAGTCTAGCAAAGAAGACCAATTAATCACATAAAAACAGATAAAAGTACAATTAAGAATGTGACATGAGCTCTGGGAATTTCACAGTGTTCATGAGAACATACTGAAGAATTGTACTGAGGCTTCCCTGAGAACATGATTAGTCAAAGAATAATAAGAACAACTACAGCTATAATTTATTACACCTATTGTTCTAAACAAGAACGGAGGATGTGAAAGTGAAAGTCACTTGTCTGAAGTAGTAAATGTCACACCTAGGATTTGAAGCCAGGCAGTCTGACTCCAGTGTCCACATTCTTAACTACTGTGCAATATAGCTTCTCAGGAAACTGAGGTCACAGAAAAAGAGGAATTGAGTCTGCAGAGAGTAAAGAATATTCCAGGCTCAGTAATAGCATGTGCAAAGGGTTTAGGGCAGGATGGAATGTGGTGCACTTGAAAATCTAGAAGGCCTACATAGTTCGAACACAGAGAACAAGGGAAGAGAGATGGGGGATGAGGCAGGAAAGGGAGGAAAGAAGGAAGGAAGGGAGTGGGGGAGAATAAGAGGGAGAAAGGGAAGAGGGGGGTGGCAGAGATAAGAGCCAGATCAGATGAACAGATGGACGCTACAGGCCAGGTTAAGGATTTTACTTTTTATCATCCTAAGAACAATGACAAGCTAGTAAAGGTTTTTAAGCAGGGCCAAGGGTGAGGTGGTCAGGTCTGCATTTCCAAAAGACACCCTTGGCTTCAGTGTGCCAAGTCTACTGAAGAGGGCTAGCTTGGGAGTGGGCAGCCCAGCTGGGACTAGAGGTAGCATGAGTGCATGGGGAAAACCAGGCACATTTAAATGCATTTGGAACATCTCCTCCCAACCATTTTTCCCTAAACCCTGAGACTCCACTTTTTAGTCCAAGCTCACCTTCTCTGACAAAGCCTCCTCGAGGGTCGCCAGGGCAGTATCTGTGTTGCTGGAATCTGTCTGCAAGGACTTCACTCTGTCTTTGAGGTTGGTCAGTTGCTTGTCTTTATCCCTAAGCTGTTCTTGCAAGTTTTCAATCTGAAAATAAAGATCACCATATTTAATGCACATCACATATCCAGGGCCAACATTTCTGAAGTGAACTTGTTTAAAAAAAAAAAAAGATTTGAGATTATGGAAATCGTCAGCATTAGGTTACACTCTCACTTAGAATGAATGCTGTTTGATGAGGCCTTCCTTCTCCCACATAATTCAAGCTTGCATTTAAATGGTGATACAGATGAGTGGAGTATCTCCCTCCATACACATGCAAGCCTGTCAAACGTGTAAGCACTGTTATTTCTACCCCTGTCACCAGCCCTTTAAGTCTCAAATCCATAGACCTTACCGTGGAGCAATGAATCAGAGAAACACACACAGGATTTATTCACTCAGTGAACAGAATGGGTACCTAGTCTGCACCAAGCACTATATCAGTGTATAGCAGAACCTATGTAGTCATTCACTCACTCCTTTATTCAGTATTAAAGTTTGTGATATGCCAAATGTTGTCAAGTGGCTGTTTCAAAGTAACCACATGAAAAGCCAAGTAGGTTATCACCAGTAGACTGTTAATGGGAAGAACTTGTGATATAAATCAAATGTAACAAGTACTAAACACTCCATTTGGCAACTAAGTCATGTGCTGGCAACCTACCAGGCACTTTCATCCACTATCTGCAGCCTGAAATAAACACGCCAAATAGCCGATTATAACGCCTGCCCAGGAGCAGCAGCCAGGACCTTCTAGCGGGCATTGCGTACATTATCATTCATGTTTTTATTCTCTGCTTTCAAACCACGTATTTCTTATCTAAGGATTAAAAAAAAGCTCCACTGTACAAACAATTTATTCGTATTAAGGGTTTTAAAATGACAAGGAAAAATAGCAGTACAACTCTAAGATAAGTCCATTCAAAATATTTGTATTCTGCACCCAGGCTTTCTCAGGAAATCATTCCAAAGGCATGTTTCCCAATGTGTGACTCTAACAAATTTCTGGATTACTTGATTCACTGGGCATGAATCGGGAACGGCAATACAAGTAACGACAGTAGTAGCAGCAACAATGAGGAGGAGAGGGTGACAGCAGAGGCGGCAGCCGAAGCAGCATCAAAATCGTTCCCCGTGCAAGACAGTGGCGCTGCGGGCCCTCAAGCTTCAGGATGAGACTTGGCGAATTTTTCCAATGGTTATAATGGTTGTGGGAGAAGAGATGGACTTTGTCTGTTTCCCTTCTTCCTTCCTACCTTTCTTTCTCCCTCCTTTCTTTTCTTTTCTTTTCTTTTCTTTTCTTTTTCTTTTTTAGCCAATGAATCTTCTTAATAAGACATGTTTTCTGCCTTGAGACACCCATCCTGGAAACTCAGGTTATAGGTCAAATAATTAACTTTCTCCTTCAACAAAATGCAATGTGTTCCCACCCAGCCACCACTGTGAGAATTCACTGTCCCTCCATGGAAAAGAGGAGAAAGCACAGTCATCTGCAGTCAAAACAAAGGCTTCCTCCATTCCAGATAAGTGTCCATAGTTATACAACACCATAAGCAAATACGTGAGTGTGCAAGAATATGCAGTTATATGTCAAAATGATGGTTGTTATATAGAAGCCAGCAACCGAGAGTGCTGACTCTTCCCACAGTGCATGTTATTGTTTTGAGTACACCCACACCCACATATTCATTTGTGGAAACATGTATGTGCAAATTCATGGTGGTTCCAAGCAAACCAATTAGACACACCTTGTCCAACTTGGAAGACAGTGCCCTGGACAGGGGAGAGGGGACCTTCTCTCAGGGCATTAGTCCTGAGGCTATGGTAGGTACTGATTTCTAGGGCCTTTGGGCACTGGAAATAGAGGCTAAAAAAGTCTGGCTGTGAGCCTGTGTGAGAACCCAAGGGCCTCCCCCAAATTATTGGGAAGACTAGGGAAGTTGAGGATTAGAGGTCCTACCAGTCTGTAGGTAGGAGCTAAGAGTGGAAGAAATGTGGGCTGGTGAGACCTGGGGACATACAAGTGACAGGTCTATTTATCTCACATTTAAGAACCCAGCAGAAGAGCTGATGATATCGCAGGCAAGACTGAGTAACAGATCCGGAATTGGAGACACACGTATAGAGCAAGGGATGCACCACTTTAAGAAATGCCACACAGCCCAGGCCGGTTTGGCTCAGTGATTTGAGCATCAGCCCATGGATCAAAGGGTCGTGGGTTTGATTCCAGTCAAGGGCACCTCGGTTGCAGTTCAATCCCTGGCCCTGGTTGGGGGTCATGCAGGAGGTATCCAATTGGTGTGTCTCTCTCACATCGATGTCTCTCTCTCTCTCCCTCCCTCCCACTCTACCTGAAAATCAACGGAAAAGTGTCCTCAAGTGAGGATTTATTTTTTGTTTTGTTTTTTTTATCCTCACCCGAGGACATTTTTGCATTTTAGCTTCAGATAGAGCAGGAGGGAGAGAGGGGGGAAGAGAGAGAGAAAGAGAGAGAGACATCGATGTGAGAGAGACACATCAACTGGTTTCCACCCACATGACCCCAACCGGGGCCGGGACAAACTGCAACCGAGGTACATGCCCTTAGCGGGAACCGAACCCAGGCCTCTCTGGTCTGTAGGCCGACGCGCTAACCGCTGAGCCAAACCGGCCAGGGCTCAAGTGAGGATTTAAAAAGAAGAAATGCTGCACAAAGATCTCCAAGGAAGATTCTTATTCATTAATTTATTTTTTCTTTTCTTTTTGTTTATTGTTGAAAGTATTACAGATGTCCCTCTTTTTTCCCCATTGATCCCCTCCTCCCTGCTCCCACCCCCCTCCTGCCTTCCCCAACCTAATGTCTGTGTCCATTTGTTGTGTATATATGCATATAAGTTATTTGGTGTATCTCTTCCCACCCTTCCTGCCCCCCATCCCTCTGAGGTTTGTTAGTCTGTTCCCTACTTCCTTGACTCTGGATCTATTTTGGTAGACAGCTTATTTTGTTCATGATGTTCCATAAATAACTGAGATCATGTGGTAGTCTTTCTCTGACTGGCTTATTTCACTCAGCATAATACTCTCCAGGTCCCTCCATGTCATCTCAAAGGGTAAGAGATCTTTCTTTCTTACAGCTGCATAGTACTCCATTGTGTAAATGTACCACAGCTTTTTTATCCACTCATCTACTGATGGGCACTTGGGCTGTTTCCAGATCTTAGCAATTGTAAATAGCGCTGCTATGAACATAGGGGTGCATATATTCTTCCTGATTGGTGTTTCAGGCTTCTTAACAGAGAAATACAAGGTGCAGAACAGTGTGGGAAATATAGTCTCTTGTGTAAAAAATAAATAAATAAATCTGTAAGTACACACAGTTATGTAGGTACTGAAATTTAAATATTTTCTGGGAAAAAAAAGAAACTTTTACAGTGCTTCACTTTGGGGGAAAGGATCTAGGGTGCAGAAGGTAGAAGGAAGCTTCTGTTTTTCATTTTTGTACATTTCTATAGTTTTTGGCTTGAATTTTCTAACCATGTGTGTTTTATTAATTTTTAATGCCAACCAGGATTATCTGACTATTGAGATTATGGGTCATTATATATTTTTATATAAAAATAATGTTATATACAAAAGTAAATAATAAATAAGCACATAAATACCAAATGCCTACTTAAAACAGAACCGTCCAAGTTACCAACAGTTACAGATTGTTGGTACATTTAAACCATTACACAAATATTTAAAATCATGTTTGCATATAATTGCCACTAGGTGTAAATAGTAGAATGCAAAGGGGAAAAAACTAAAAAGTAAAATAATATAATTTTGTTTAAAAAGTTCTTACATAGAACAAAAATATATATAACAGAAACGCACTAAAGTGTTATTTTTTGGTAATGGTGTGATTTCACTTTTCTTTATACTTTCCTACATCTGCCGATTTGTTTTCCTTGAACATAATAAACAGAGAGCTAGGGAACCAGAGTGCCGGAAAATAGACTAGAATGATGCCCAATGTTTTGATGCAAATGCTAGTGCAGACGCTATTGCCCCAGCTGCTGAATCCCGGGAACCGAGCACAGACCCAGCTGTAACTGACCACTGGACACCACCACTTGCCCTGCAGTCATGCAGCCCCATGGCCTTGATCTTGCTGTCACTGCAGCAGAGAGAGTCCCTCACACTCCCAACATCCTGACCCTGGGGCAGACACACTGAATGAGCAGAATGAAGGTAAGGTGCACAGCCCACCTGCAAAGGAATATGAGAAACCAAGTGCTGACACTTTTGCCTTCCAGCATGAGAGCGCCTTCATAGGCTAAGAAGAAAACCAGAGTACGGGCAGCCAAGAAGGACCCATTTCAACACCACCAAGAGAGAGCCCTGACCAGCAAACTACACTACCCTGGAACAATTACTCGAACTATCTCTCTATGAAGTTCTTTCAGGGCTATAAAGCTAAGCTTTGATTCAAACATTTGCCCAAATGTGGTTCATGCAACTCTTTGCAACCGGTCTGTGATAAGAAAACTACAGCCACGGAGAGTGTCTGTATATTGCTCCAATATTCAAGAACATGACGGATGGACTTCTCACCTTGAGCAGTATATAGACAAGTTAAGATGTCTTGAAACTCATGTGTCACATGTGACCAGAACCACACAGTGATCATACATGGTAGGACCACATATTGTTACATGTCACACTGGAAATTTAAAAAAAGAAATAGGTTGTTTTGTAAGCACATATTTATAGGCCTGCTAATCTCTCAAGGCTTCAAAAATACCTCTCGTTTCTTTTTTTTCTTTTTTTATTGTGGTTAAGATAAACATAACAAAATTCACCATTTTAACCAGTTTTAAATGTACAGGTCAGTAATATTAAGTACCTTCATGCTGTGTACCCATCAATACCGTCCAGCTCCATGTGTCTGCATTTGGTCCTACACAGTTGTATCACAGATATAGATTCAAGTGGCCACCACCAAGGTCAAGGTACAGAACAATCCCATCACTGCACCCACTTATCTCCTGCCTCTGCCCCGTCCCTAATTCCTGGCAACCATGAATCTGTTCTCCATTTCTATAACGTTGTTATCCCTCAAACGTTACATAAATATAGTTATATAGCATACAATCTTTGGGGCTGGCTTTTTTTTCCCCCACTCAGCATGATTCTCTGGAGATCCATCCAAGTTGTTATGTTTACCAATAATTTGCTCCTTTTTATTGCTACGTAGTATTCCATGATACGGAGATACCAGCTCGTTGAATGATTCACCTGTTAAAGGGTATTGGATTGCTTCCAGTTTGGGGCTATTACAAATAGGAAACTATGAACATTCATGCACAGGTTTTTTCTCCGAATGTAAGTCTTCGTTTCCCGGGGATAAGTGCAGCCAGAGTGCCACTGCCAGGTCATGTGGGAGCTGAGCAATTCTAGTTGTATAAGAAACTGCCAAATTTTTCCAGAGTAGATGCTCCATTTTACTTTCCTACCCGCAAAGTGTGAATGAGCTGGTCTCCCCACATTCTCACCGACTTCTGGTGGTGTCACTACTTTGTATGTTAGGAATTCTGATAGGTATGTAGGGACATCTCACTGTACTTTTCTTTGCATTTCTCTAATGACCAATCATTGTGACCACCTTTATATGTTTAGTTGCCATCTGTAAATCCTCTTCAGTAAATGTGCTCGTGTCTTTTGTGCATTTTAATTGGATGTTTTTACTGCTGACTTGTGACAGTTCTTTATATATTCCAGATACCAATTCCTTGTCACATATATGACTTACAATTATTTTCTGTATTATTTTCCATTCTGTAGCTTGTGTTTTCATCATTTTAACAGGATCTTTCACAGTGTAAAAAGTCCAGTTTATCATCCTTTCCTTTTATGGATCTTGCTTTTGATGTCAATTTTATAAACTCATTATCAAGCCCTAGATTTTGAAAATTTTATCTTATAGTTTTTCTAATAAATTTATAGTTTTCTGTTTTACATTTAAGTCCATGATCTACTTTGAGTGAATTTGCATAAGGTGTGAGGTTTAGGACAATATTCATTTTGTTACCTATGGATATCCAAATGACTCAGTATCATTTATTTAATAGGCTATCCACCCAGCCGGTGTGGCTCAGTGGACTGGGCGTCATCTCATGCACCAAGAGGTTACAGGTTTGATTCCCGGTCAGGGCACATGCCTGTGTTGCGGGCTTGATCCCCATTGGGGGGCATGCAGGAGGCAGCTGGTTGATGATTCTCTCTCACATTGATGTTTCTATCTCTCTCACCCTTCCTCTCTCTCTAAAAAATCAATAAAAACATATTTTAAAAGGCTATCCTCCCTCCACTAAAATGTTTTGTACTTTTATAAAATAAGCAATTGGGACGATTTGCATGTGTGTGTTCCTGGATTCTCTGTTTTGTTCTATTGATCTATGTTTCTGTCTCTGCAGCAATAACACGCTGTCTTGTTTATGGTAGATGTAAAGATTAATGCGGGTAGAGTGATACTTCTCACCTATTCTCTCGCTTTTTTAAAGATTGTTTTAGTTAATCTAGGGCTTGTGCCTTTCCATATAAAAATTATAATAAGCTTATCTGTGTCAATAAAAACCCTTGGTGAAATTTTGATTGGAATTTCATTATACCTAGTCAATTTTTGGAAAATTGACACCTTTACTATGTTGAGCCTTCCAAACCATATATACAGTACATTTCAATTTGCCTAAGTCGTTTCTGATTTCTTCCATTAACATTTTGTAAATCTCAGAATAAAGATCCTGGACATGTTTTTAGTCAGTTCACTTCTAAGTATTTCATTTTCTTTGCCGTTATTATAAATGGTATTATATTTTTAATTTTAGCTTCTACATATTCATGGTAGAAATATAATTAAGTTTTGTGGGTTGATCTTATGTCCTGAGACTTTACTGAATTCACTTATTAGTTGTAGGAGGTTTCCTTTTTCTTTTTTCTTTTTCTTTTCAATTATATCTTGGGATTTTCTATGTAGACAAACATTTCATCCGCAAAAAAGGAGAGAACTTTGGAGTACTATTTTGCATAAAACTGATGAGAATAGATATACTTGCCTTTGTCCTAAGTTTAGGGGAAACATATCTAGTCTTAATGATGAAAGACAGATATTTTTGCAGATATTCTTTCTCAAGTTGATGCTGTTCCCCTCTATGTTTTTACCATGAATAGGTGTTGAATTTTGTAAAATGCTTTTTCTATGTTAATTAATATGACCACATATTTTTTCTTCAGCCTGTTCATATGTTGGGTTACAATATTTGATTTTTGACTGTTAAACCAGCCTTGCATACCTGGGATAAATCTCACTTGATCACAGTGTATATTATTCTTTTTATAAATGGGGTGCTTTGATTTTCTAATATTTTGTTGGGAATTTCTGCATCTCATCTCATGAGAGATGGTGGTCAATGTTTTTAGATTTGGGGGGTTTGTGGGTTGTGTGTGTGTGTGTTTGTATATGTCTTTTTCTGAGTATCAAGGTAATCCTGGCCTCAAAACTTAGTTGGAAAATGTTCCCTCTTCCCTTTTCAGTATAAGATTGAGTAAAATTAGTGTTAATTCTCTGTTTGGGAATAATCTCCAGTGAAGATATCTGGGCCTATATATTTCTTTTTCACAAAGTTTAAAAATTACAAATGCAATTCATTTAATAGGTATAAAACTATTCAGGTTATTTATTTCATCTTGGTTCAGTTTTGATAGTGTGATTTCTGAGAAATTAGTCCATTTCTACTAAACTATCAAATTTATGAGTATAATGTTATCTATAACATTCTCCTACTTTTTAATTACTACAGAATCACAATATCTCCTATTGAATTTCAGACATTGGTTATGTGTATCTTCTTTCTTTATCTTTGTCAGTGTTGCAGGGAGTTTATCAATTTTACTAATTTTTTTTTCAAAAAAGCAGTTTTTAATTTTATTGAGTTTCTCTATAGTTTGTTTTCAATTTTATTGATTTCTGCTCTATTTTTATTATATCCTACCTTATATTTGCTTTGGATTCATTTTCTTCTTCTTCTTCTTCTTCTTCTTCTTCTTCTTCGTCGTCGTCGTCGTCTTCTATTTTTTGTTTTACTGAGGTAAGAACTTTACTATTCATCTGTGCTCTTTCCTCTTTTCTAATGTAAGCATTTAATGCTACAAAGTTTCCCATCAGCACTGCTATAGCTATATGCCACAAATTTTGATACACTCTATTTTCGTTTCATTCAGTTACAAGTATATTTTTCCTTTGAAACTGCATATTCAAAACATGGATTATTATTTATTTAGCTTCTTTCAACCATGAATTATTTGTAGATTCTTTTGTCTTTCTATTATTTGATTCCATTATGGTCATAGAGCATACTATATGAATTCAATTCTTTGAAATATGTTGAGGTTTGTTTTACATCCCAGAGTATGATCTATGTTGGTAAATGCTATAAGTGCACTTGAAAAGAATGTATAGTCTGCAGTTGCTGGGTGTAGCATTCTATAAACGTCAATTCGCTCTAGTTAGTTGATAAGAGTTCAGTTCTTCTATATCTTCGCTAACTTTCTGTGTTTAGTTCTATCAATTGCTGATGGTGGAATGGTGAAGTCCCTAAATATAATTGTGTTTGTCTATTTCTCATTTCAGTTCTATCAATTTTTATTTCATATATTTTGAAGCTCTTTTGTTTGTTGCATAAACATTTAGGATTGCTATGTCTTCCTGGCAGATTGCTTCTGTTATTATATAATGATGTCACCCACTGGCTCTAGTAATTTTATTTGCTATGAAGTCTACCTTATCTGATATTAACATAGCCATTCCTCCTTTTTAAAATTAATGTAAACATGACACATTTTTTTAGTTTTTTACTTTCAACCTGTCATGGTATTTGAAGTGAACATCTTATAGACCTCACATAGCTGTGTCATGTGCTTTAACAAATATCCACTCTGACAATGTATATATTTTAATTGGTATATTTTGACCACTGATGTGTCAAGGCGTAAGTCTGCTATTTTATTTTATTTTATTTTATGTTCATTTCTTCTGTTGTTCATTCCTCCATTTCTCTTACATTTCTGAGGGCTATTTAAGATATTTTTAGGATATCGCCCTGGCCAGTTTGGCTCAGCGGTTAGAGCGTCGGCCTGCGGTCCACAGAGGCCCGGGTTCAGTTCCCACTAAGGGCACGTACCTCGGTTGCAGTTTGTCCCACGACCCTGGTTGGGTCATGTGGGAGGCAGCCACTCTATGTGTCCCTTTCACATTGATGTTTCTCTCTCTCTCTCTCTCTCTCTTCCTCTCTCTCCCTCCCACTCTATCTGAACAAAAATGGAAAAATGTCCTCGGGTGAGGATTAATAAATAAATAAAATTATAAAAAAAAAAGATATTTTTAGGATATCATCTTCATTTATTTATTGAGTTTTACATATTTTCTTAGCAATTGCTGTATGCAATACAATTTACATGTACAACAACATGTCACAACCTATTGATATAAATGTCTTACCAATCCAAATAGAGCATTGAGATTGAATTTCCTTTATGGTCCTCTTACCTTTCCCCCTTTTTCAATACAATTATCCATTATTGATTTCCTCTACATACATTGAGCATGACAATACATACTGTTATGATTTTTGCTTCAACCATCAACTATGGTTTTAAAAACTTACAAGAATAAAGATAGAATATTACTACATTTAGCCCTATTTTTTTCCACTCCACTGTTCTTCTTTCTTTTCTGGAGTTCTAATTCTTTTGTTATAATTGTCTTTCTGTTTCTAGAACTTCTTTTAGTCCTTCTTTAAGGATAGATGTCCTTTTGACAAATACTCTTGGTTTCCCTTTGTCTGAAAATGTCTTTATATTCCTCTTAATTCCTGAGGGATAGTTTCACCAGATAGAGAATTTGTGGCTGACAGTTTTTTCTTTCTGCAATTGAAAAATGTGCCAAATCTTTCTGGCCTCCATGGTTTCCGATGAAAAATCCACTGTTAGTTGAATTGGTATTCATTCTCCTACAAATACTGAGTAGTTTCTCTCTAGTTGCTTTCAGATTTTTATTTTCGTTTTTTGTTTCTAGAGGTTAGATTATGATGTGTCTTGGCATAGATTTCTCTGGGTTTATCCTAGCTGGGATTCACTCATCTTTTTGAATCTGTAGGTTTATACTGCTTGCCAATTTTGGAAGTTTACAGCTATTACTTCTTCAAATACTTTTCAGCCCTTTATTCTTTCTCCTTTCCTTCTGGAACGCTGATGATATGTTAGGTATTTTGTTATTGTCCCCCAGGTCCTTGGGCTCTGTTCATTTATTTTCCAGTCTACTTTCCGTCTGTAGCTCAGATTGAGTAAGTTCTGTTGATCTGTCCTTAGTTCACTGGGTCGATCTTCTGTCATTTCCACCCTACTACTGAATCCTTCCAGTGAGGTTTTCTCTTTTTTCAAGGGAATCTGTAATTACTTGTTCAATCAATTTTATAATAATTGCTTTAAATTGTTTGTCAGAAACTAATATCTGACTCATCTCGGTGTTGGCATTAGTTGTCTTTTCTCATTCACATTGTGATTTTTTTGGTTCTTGGTTTAACAAGTGTTTTCAATTATATCCTGGACATTCTGGATATATGTTAGAAGGGTTGTTTTGTTTTGTTTTCCTATTGATATCTATGTCTACTTCAGCAGGCAGTCGCCCTGTTGCAGTTCATTACGTGCGTTCTGGCTGACCTCCGGGTTTGCTGGCGTTTCTGCTCGATGCAGAATGGCTCCTGCTCCAGGGCCTTGGGCTGCAGAGAGCAGGCCCGCCTGGCCCTGCGGATGCCGCTGCTGGGCAGCCTGGGCCACTGCTGCTGGAACATGTGAGGGGGGATGGGCTGTCTCCATGGAGGTCTGCTAGCAATGCTGTCATGAGCAGACCTGGCCACTAAGTCCTAGCAGGCGTTTCCTTTCCCAGTCCTTTGGCCAGAGACAGCAACATTCCCTTCTTCTTTTCCTCCCTCTCTTCCTCCCTCCTTCTCCCGTTCTTCCTTCTTTCCTATTTGCCATCTGTTTCTGCGGACAGTTCAGGGTTGCAGAGCTCTCCAGCCCCAGTCAGGGATAATGGGAGATAAGAAGAAAACCAAGAAACTCACTGTGGTGTTCTTCACTTCCTGAGGCCCCGAGTGAGTCCTCCTTCTTCTTTCCCACCCTTCAGAGACCTTTTATGAGTCTACTGAATTTGGTCTAGAAAATGTGAATTAAGTTACATTTAGAGAGGAAGAACAAGGACAAGTGGAGGCTACTCCATCTTCTCCCACTGGAAGTCTCTAAGTGCTTTTTAGAAATGGCTTAATTTGTTTCCAAAATCCCATCCTGATTTAAAATAAAAAGCAGCAAGATAACTTTTTTAAAAAGTGACCCAGAAAACTAGTGGTGAAGGAAGGATTCAGAGCCAGACCATCTGACTCCAGAGACCCCAGCCCTGCACAGAGGCCTCCCCTCAGCTACCCAGGAGCCCCTCCTTCACTGGCACACCTGGGGATCTGCTCCCCCCAGATGATGGAGGGCAGAGAACCAGAGCCTAGCTGGGCAGCTGAGTGGTTTCCAAGCCTAACTCCTCCATGTGAGATTCGCTCCCAAGTGGCATGAAGCTACATGGCACACACATTCAAACAAACTCAAGCACACTCGGTGTTGGTAAATGTGTTCTCCACCAAAATGCTGAACACAAAATAAAGACAAGACTTGCATGACACCTCTAAGATCTATATTTCCTGTCATGAGGCTGGCACACAGTAGGCCCTCACTAAATATTCCCTGACTGTAACCAAAATGAAACAACCCTTTGAAATCCTGCATGAGCCTGGGCTCAAATTACCTTCCACCAGACAGGTCTCACAGAGAACAAACAACCACATCATGACACCCTGTGGAATATCTGAGACACTGCACTCTGCAAGTTCTACCAAAATCCAAATTCAAATGGACAGGGGGAAGCGGGAAAGGAAACAGCTCCCCAAAGTGCAAAATCAATCCTTAAGGGTCTAGAATGCTCTCTTATCATGGCAGTCTGACCCAATGGATAAGCGCTCTAAAATGAAAGTGCCTGCTTCCCCAGTGCTTTATCTGAATTCCACAACATTTATATGATTTCCTTTCTTTTAAAACTAATTTTAAAATGTGATCCAAACCTTAACCAAGACAGCATGTTCCCAAATAGATTGGAATTTTGTGTAATTTTTCCTTTAGACATAAAATGAATAGGCAGCAAATTTAAAACATCCCCAAGTTGTTATAAAATGGAACATCCTGAAAATATCCAATGATAAAATGACAGGCAAGGTCCAAAGGAGCTTCCAGAATTCTCATGATGTAACAATATTGATAAGTGATTGTTGCAGACAAGATCTCCATGGTTTGCTAACAATGATAAACATATAGATGGATGGCAGGGTGCTAAGAGGTCTGGAACTTCCTAAACAGGAAAAACTCCTAATACCATACAAACTCATTTCTGCTGACTGTCATGATAGTTAGAAAGATGATTTTACTTTTGTTTTCCACATAAAAAACTGGAAACCCATCAAATATATAAATGCAAAACATTCCAAGTTTTCATATTTTTAATTCCCCAAAATAACAAAAAGCAACGCATACACAAGGAAATCTCTGAATGCAACAAATGTACTTACTTTGTGCACACACTGAACAGGAAATCATTAAGAATTTTTTATGACACTAATTTTATCTGAAAGTCATAGCTTTCAGATTTCACATACATAACATAACTTTTGCATCGAGTTTCAACCATGCAGGGGTTGGGGGGCTGGGTGAAAGAGGTGAAGAGATTAAGCAAAAAAAACCAAAACAAAAACACTTATAGACACGGGCAACAGTATAGTGATTACCAGAGGGAAAAGGGGGTGGGGAGGTAGAAGAGGGTAAAAGGGGGATGATGAAGATGAAAGGAGACTGGACTTGGGGTGGGGAACACAATGCAGTATACAGATGATGTATTATAGAATTATACACTTGAAACGTATATAATTTTATTAATCAATGTCACCCCAATAAATTCAAATAAAAAATTTCAAACATGCATACACCTTTCATTATTATAGACTTCTTTACTTATTCAAATAGTAGCTGACATCAGAAAATTTGGTTTGCTTATTGGAAAACATAAAACACTATAGAAAAGAAGAATTAAAAAAGAAATAAGACAAATAGAAACATCTTATAACACTTTTTAAATCTCATGAAAATCACATATAGATGATTCTGAATCTCAGATACAACTGATCTTCTGCAGATTTTTGTTTATGTATTTTCTTTTAATATTTACACATTTATTTTACACTCCCTAACTCTATCCTAACTTGACATTTAGTTAGCAAGATACTATCTGCCTTTCATGCTTGCTTTGTTGCTATTTAATTCCTAAGCTGCAATTCAATTGCAACTAACTTTCAATTGTAAATATATCAACTACTTTTGACTATTCAAATAATGTATATTTTAGTAATTTAAAAAATTGCCATTAAGATCACTAAAAAAAAAAAAAAATAATTTAACTCTTCAGGATAAAAGCAAGAAAACGTCCACACTGTCAATAAACAAAGTGCTAATCTTGTCAGTTTTTTGGCCACTGTCTCAGGAATGCTTCTTAAGTACTCAAAGGATTAAATTAAATCTCACCTGCAGACAGGCTTTACAATTCCGCCAAAAACCTAGTTCTCAAAAGAAAATTACTTTCATTATCTTAAGTTAAAACCAAAGATTCTGTCCTCTGGAATTTGCAGGAAAATCGCAGCATCAAAGAAAACAATTCACTTCAAGAGCATTTATTCTTCAAGACACTGTCTAAGAGAATTCTTTAAAGAGAAAATTCAAATATTTTCTCAAGGTCATTCTAAGACAGCCATAAAACTGTGTCATTTAAATTACTTCAAGTTGATGTCTTTTCACAATTTTGACTGTCTTCTTGAGGTTTTAAGAGGCTTTTTAAAAAAAATTATTTATCGTCCTTGTTTTGAATTATAAATTTGGCTTATGCTCTTTTGCTTTTCTAAGAGATTATATAATTTTATGAACTAGACATTTAAAACCCATACAGGGAATAAAAGTAAAAAATTTATTTCTCAAGTTCAAAAGTGGAATAATAAAATAAGAACTGAATTTGAGATTAAAAGCATATATGCATGTTTTAAATGACAGCACTCTAGTATTCAAGAAACTATTTTCCACCAAGATGTAAAAAAAAAGACAATTTTCCAACTTAAAGTAGTCTATCTATGCTCTTTAATTTAATTTAAGAAATACTTAATAGGATAAAATACTCACATTGCAGAAAATTTCCTTCTAAGAAGAGATAGCATTTCAAAAAGGTCCCCCACACTGTTGTCATAAGAGCCACTGGGGGGAGGATTAGGACGTGGTTCATTTTTAGACTCTTGCATCTACTTCCTAAATAAACAAATCCTGGCTCTTTCTCCCCAAATCAAATACAAACCCAGAGGAAGGACAGGAGATGAACTACTAGACTGAAAAATAGAAACATTATGTCAAAGCACCCTTCACCATTATTTGCAGACAATTTATTTTGTTATTGGTTAGTATCCTTCATGCTAAATGTTCTGTCCCCTACAGCAAATGTTCCATTTCAAAAACATAGTATCATGTGCTGGAAACAGAAACCACCAAAGCAACCCTTCTGGTGGCTACAGAATGTATTTGTGGAAGATTAGAAAAATGCACAGTATTACTGATGCTTGGTACATACGAATTTCACTATCAATACAGTTGGTAAATAACAATAAATCTATATATCAGAATTACCTTTCATTTGGAATAAAAGCTGTGTGAAATGAGACTAAAGTATATTTTACCACCATCAGGCTAATATGTAAAAGACAGCTCTGTGTTGAAGGCAGTGTTTGTAAATTCACTTTTTATTTTCACCTCAGAAAAAACAAGAAGTGTAAACAAAGAGTAACATTTCTTCATGTAGGTACATGAGCATAACCTGCTGGAAGATCATTTTGTAACTTAGCATTTTTTCCTTTAATTTTTATATCTGAGTCTTCAAACCATGTGCTTAGCAAGACTCGCCCCAGCCTCCACCTTCCGGCTCCGACAGGACCTCAGACATAAATGCTACCCGTGCCCCAGCTCCTCTTCACTTCGGATGGGTCTCCTTAGGGACATCCAATCTTAAGTGTCATTGTCACTAAAGCCATGGTGTCCCGTCTGAGCTTCACAAATGTTACACAGTAATTCTGAGCATATTGAACATTTCTCTCAAATATTTTGGAAACTAAGCATGAAAGGATCTCTGGATGTGAAGAGTCTGTATGAGGTTAAGGCCGAACCCTTTCTCAGGAACTTTTGTGACACAATGAGTTATGTTCTTCATTGGAGCAAAGGCGTGAGTAGACAGAAAGCCCACAAGAATGTCATTCAGCAACCTCGGAGAGACTCTACCATCCAAATGATTTACGCAACGAAATACAGGCAGGGGGACCCCAGGGATCACCTATTTCTATCACTCACTGTGTTGTGATGAATCACACATCTGCAACATACTCGGTTATTAAAATATAGAAGTTATCCAGAAGAGTGTGGCTTCCAACTTGACCCCGTATAAGAATTATCTGGGTACCTAACAATGCAGGTTCCCGGGCCCCAGGACCAGAGGTGCTGGCTCATAAGGTCCAGGGGCAGGTTTGGTAATCTGCATATTTAACAAGCACTACAGGTGATTTTGATATAAGAATCCATGGATCAGTTTTTTAAAACAAAACAAAACACTGGAACTGAAACACTTTTACATCAACCTGAGGCTGGAAAATGATGGTGACTACCCATTTTTGCCTCGGTCATCTTCTTCTTCAAGAAAAATCGGCAATGTTCTTCCTTATTCTGCCATAACTAAAGTCACTTTTCAAAGGTTTGGGAACTCAAAAGGCAGCTCCAGAACATGGATCCTGGCAGAGGCTGGGTCGGTGGCTCCTGATGCCCTGCACCTTCCTTCTCACGAGCAGCCTACACATCAGTGCTGTGAGCACTTGGTAGGAGCATCTTCTATGAAAGAGCAAGGGCCGGCCTGAGAAGATCCAATCTCCCTGGAAAGCTCTGTAACTGGGAAGTCACCAGTTACTTATGACAAATCCTATATCCACAGCCAAAACCATTGGAGGCCTAAGATATAACAAAGAGGCTGAAGATATAACAAATATCATAAAAAAACAGGACCTGACAAATCCCGGTGGAATGAGCTGCAACGTAAGTAGTGAAACAGATTTTGTATATTCTCTGCCTCTCAAATTCCTGGTCGAAGAGCTTCATGGAATCATATATGGATTGGGAGGAAAGCACACGAAAAGATTATGAACAGCAAGCCTGCAGGACTATGACTTAAACCCTGGGGCTGGAAAGAGGACCTGAAAGGGTTAAACAGGCCTTTCATTTTCTTCCTTTCAAAGTTTAACATCGTTCATTCCTTCCAGCAGTAACCATCTGCGTTTGAGAGGTCTGATTACAGCGCAAGCAGAATTTACAAAATAAAATAACGACACAGTCTCCAGATTCACTTGGCGAATGGAAAGGAGTCTGTCTTCTGCAAAGTGTCAAAAATTCCATCTCATCTGTTAGCTCGACGCTGAAGGAAATGGAAACTCGCTTTCTTCCCAATTAAATTCCTTAAGCTTTCCTGGGACGCTGGTGTCGTTCTGAAATCGGATCTTTAAAGAAGCAGTCTGCTTTTGTTTATGCACTTTTGTTTCCTATTAAGATCTAGAGTGTGTTTTGTTCTTTTATTGTCCAAGGCAGCTTCCCCACGTGTAGTTTCTGAATCTCACGGACTGATATTTCAAGGTGGCCGTCCACAACCTCTATCCTTTGTGAAAGAACTCTGGTCCCCTAATACCTATTAGAGGAAAAGGTTGGGCTTAAACCCAGGTCTATCAGATTCTAGACACTATGCTTTTTTTTTTTAAACCACAGTCACTTAGCCACTACTTTAATATTTATTCTTTAATATTTAATATGGACTGAATACAGAATGACCAAGAACAGCTCTTTTATAAGCATTTACTCTAGACTGGTCTGACTACACTGTCTACAGTTAACATGTCCCTTTGCCCTCCTTCAGGTACAGTCTCAGTAAAGATCAAACACTTGCAAGACAGTGCACAGTAAACTGTTCATTCACAAGAAAATCAAGGCATCTTTTCCCCAATATATATTCAGTACTGAGCTAATATTTGAATGTCAGGTATCTTTGCAGACCTGGAGAAGAAGCCAGACAAGCTCCCTGCCCCCGTGCAGCTTTATATATATTAGGGACAAAGTTAATAAGCAAGTCAACAACTGTTCATAAAACACAGTCACTTCAGACAGTGATAAGTACAAAGTCCATGAAGAAAATAAGTCAGATCAGGGAGAAGAGAGTGATGGAGTTGGAACAGAGTTATGTCAGATGGGGTGCTCCAGAAGACTTCCTGGAGGAGGTAACATCTGAGCAGAGACATGGGTGCTATGGGGAGCACTACAGTGCAAGGGCCCTGAGGTAAAAAGAAGATTGGGGAGTTCAGAACGGCAAGAAGTCTTCACAAACGGGCCAACAGACAGCATCGTATCGCCTGGTAACAAAGCTTTTAATCTACAAAGAGATGAGATTGATATCACTGCAAAAGCAGAAGCAGTCACCATTCTTCTGTTATTTACTTATTCACTCATTAATTTAACAGGTAGTTGTTGAGTGTCTACTCCATGAGGGCTGTCTAGTTAGATATTTACAGAGATACGTTCCCTACCATGGGACTCCTAACCTAAGGATCAATTCAGCAACAGCTTATCAGAACAGACACTCCAGCCTGGCCAGTGTGGCTCAGTGGTTGAGCGTTGACCCATGCATCAAGAGGTCGCCAGTTCGATTCCCAATCAGGGCACGGGCCCAGGTTGTGGGCCCGATCCCCAGCAGGGGCATGAAGGAGGCGGCCAATGTTCTCTCTCATCGATGTTTCTCTCTCTCTCTCTAAAATCAATAAAGAGAAAAAACAAAAAGAACAGACACTCCAGAGACAGAAGAGGAGGAAAATCTGATGCCTGGAGACCCAAACAGAACCTCCCGCTGAAATCCAGAGAGTGCCGAAGTGGTGTTAGACTGGCAACCCTCCAAGGTCAAGCTGATCGAGTGGTGTTCAGTCTCAGATCTTCCGGGTGGGAGGCAGGAATACATTCCTGAACCTCAGAGAAGCTCAGATTCTATTTCGAGGGGCTCTATTTCAATCAAGGTTGTACGAGGGGGGAAGAACCTGCAGCACCAAGCTCATTCGGGACGCGGCAACTTGGCCAGGCTCCCGTGCTCTGGAGTCATCACGTATGACAGCACGTGCAGGCCTGAGAGAAGCGGGAATTCTCCCAGCGAGCTGAGCGACAGAAAGCAACTCTTTGGAAAGCCCCAGGCTCTAATCTCTGTGACTGGAATGACAGTAATGTCTCCCCAGTCACAGTCATTTATTCGACAGATACTGGGCACCTACTAGGTGTTGGGGCATAGCAGTGAACAACACAGCTCCCGTCTTCCAGGACCTTCATGCCTAAGGGGAGAAGACCCAGAAATAAACAGGGAATCACAATGCGGTGTGACATTATGATAAGCATGGAGCTGCTGTGGCACCTAGGAAAAGTATCTACGCCATTCTGTAGGGTCAAGGAAGATGTACTGTAAGAAGTGACAACTGAGCTGACAGCCAAGGGACAAGCAGGAGTCAGCAAGGAGGGAAATGAGGTGGCAGGAGAGGAGAATGTTCCAGTCTGACGGGAGAATGCGTGCAAAGGGTCAGAGGCAAAAAAGAGCAATGATTTGTTCTGGGGTCTGGAAGTAGTTCCACATGGCTGGAGGAGAGAGTGAGAGGCGGCAGTGGTACAGATGAGACCCAGATTATTGAGAGTGTTGTGGGGATGCTGAGGACCTTTATCCTCAGGGCAATGGGCATCTTTAAAGTTTGGGGCATGGGGATGGCATGACTCACTTTGTATTTGATAAAGATGATGCTGGCTGCTATGGGTGAATACATGGGAGGGGCAGAGTGACAGGAGGAAGGGCAGGTAGCCCACAGCCACGCAGGCAGGATTGCTGTAAAGGGGTATGTGTGGCACTGACTGGACAACTTCACCGGGTGAATGGACACGCTGCAGTTCATCCATGCAATGGAATCCTACTCGGCAATAAAAAGGAACAGACGACTGATACGCACAGCCACGTGGATGAAGCTTAAGCACGTTATGTCATATGAAAGAAGCCAGACCCAAAGTCTACATATGTAGGAGTCCACTGATACAATATTCTGCAAAGGGCAAAGATAGGACAAAACAACCGAGCAGTGGTTGCCAGAGGTCAGGCTCACTGCAAAGCAGCGCGAGGGAATTTTGCAGGATGAAACTGTCGTATATGCTGATTGCCGTGGTGGTCACATGACTATACATTTTTTACAGATTTTTTTTTAGACGAAGTGTTAGGTTCCCAGCAAAACTAAGAGAAGGTGCAGAGATTTCCCATATACCATCTGCCCCCACACAGGCACAGCCTCCCCAATTATCAACACCGCTCACCAGAGGGGCACATTTGTTACAACTGAACCTACATCGATCACCAGACTTACCCAAAGTCCATACTGTACATTACAGCTCGTTTTTGGTGCTGTACATTGTATGGGTTTGGACAAATGTGTGAGATCTATCATTACAGTACAATACAGTGTTTTCCCTGCCCTAAACATCCCCTGTGCTCTGCCTGTTCATTCTTCTTCTCATACCCACCCTTTGGCAACCTCTGATCGTTGCACTGTATCTACATTTTCACTGTATGCATTTTAAAAAATGCATAGTTGGACACAAAAGAGGGTGGATTTTACTGCATATAAATCATACTTTTAAAGCGACTGGACTGGTGGTAAAATTGTGTATAGGTCTGACGGTTGTACCACTAAGACTCAACAGAGAGAAACAGCCTGTGGCCTCTGGGAGCTGTTCCTCACCACGCCCTCCATCTGGAAAACTCAATAGTGGGGTTTGGGGTCGTCACAGAACTTGAGTGGATTGTTGGTGAACTGTCTCAGCTTCTCATGCAAAAAGAGGAGGGAAAGTGCCTGGATCGAGTCCCCAGCCACCTCTCAACCCTGCCCCTTACTCCAGTCACACTAGCCATTGAAATGCTAACCTCCCCAACTCCACCTTCTCTGGCTTGGCAAACATCATGTCTTTCCCCCTTTCCCTGAAATGCCACAGGTCTTCCCAAGACCTTCCTGTTCCTGACAAGGGAGGGAGCCCTCTGACCACCCAACTTCTGCCTTCCATGCTCTGGGGACACCTATACTTCTTCATGACACTTCTTGCCATTAGTCAGGTCATTAACTCCATAATCACAACTGTAGCTTGACTTTCCTTTTGACTGGCATTTTCCACTGAGGTTCCCTGGGGGCAGGGACTCCTTCTCTCTCATCCCCTGCTGTTTTCAACCCCTAGCACATAGTAGGCCCTCCTATGCGTTACATGAATTTCAACAAGTTGCTCATTTAAAATATTAGGTCTGTAGAACATGCTCTAGAAAAATCTTCATGAATCTCCTAAATTAGTTATTGGGGAAATCAGGTGACAAACTCTGAGAGAGCTTTTGCAGGGAGAAGACACTCCCCTGCCCACTCGTTTCCCTGCCACCTGCCGCGGAGGGCTCAGGAGGAGACATGCCACCAGGACCTCGTTAGAGTCCAGAATAGACACGTCCCCAGGCCACGGGCTTCATGAGAACTTTGCTCTCCTTGTTCTAGAATGAATGCAACTCGTGATACATGGATTCAATAAGAGAACTAGGAATAATTTTCAAGGCCTCTTGAACTCAGGTAAGCACCAGAATAAAAACATTTACCAACAGATTAAGGTGGTTTCCACATTTCCATTATAAACCCCTATTTTCAGAGACTTACATGATAAGCCAGCCGTAAAACTTAATTCTAAACAGAAACTTGCCAAATAATGAAGGACTGTCTTCACAGATTTTTTTTCTTTTTTCTTTTTTTTTAAAGAGAGAGAGAGAGAGAAAGAGGGAGACAGCTCCAACCTTTGGCCATTTGTAAGTTACTGAATTGTCAAAAGAGAGGAAACTGAAGAGCAGTTTTCAGTATTTCTTTAAATAATCCTTGTAGAGAGAAAATATCTTTGTTTTCAGCGTTCATCTTGAGAACCAGTGATCGGGATGAGACCACGGCCCAAACATGAGACATATTTTCAATATGTTGACTCACAAAAGAGGATAACTTCCATCAGCACAGCACACTGGGTAGCCATTAAAAATAAAAAACAAATAAACAAACAAAAGCCACAAAGTGAACCTGGTCACATGTATTTGTCAGAGTTAGTGCATCAAGATGTAGGAAGCAGCAACTCCTACTGTTCTTAGACACAAGAAATTGAGCACAAACTATGCTCTCTTAGGTCCCTTACAGCCCCAGAGCGAAAACGAGGCTTTGACAAATGTTGGCAGTGCACTCACTGTCCATTTTGCTTGAAAGAAAGTATAAGTAACAGTCACACAACCCCAGCAATGTGCCCTGGGCCCCGCCTACAAGATCCCAGCATGGCTCCAGCCAAGTTCAGAGGCAGCACCATCACGCATGCCCTATGGAGAGATTAACAATCTTACACACTCATTTGCTCTTTGCAAAGCCACAGACTGCTTTCAACAAGGAAAAGAAAAGGAGCTGGAAGTGATGTGGCCATGTAGATTCTGTTCTCAATCCACCTTAGGCTTTAAATCAGAGACATTAAATAGAGAGCGAGTATTGTGGGAAAGACAGTACAGTGGAGTGCAAGGTCGGCAAACTGGCCCACGGTCCAGTCTCTAGCCCACCACCTGTGCACATAATGTCTATACCTGACTTAGTGCTACAGAGTGCAATAGAGACCTTCTGGCCCTTTAAGAAGATATTTGATGATTTCTGGTGCAGTGGATGTGAAGAGATTAGATCTCTGTGTGACCTTAGGCAGGTTAGCTAATCTCTTTGAGCCTGTGGTTCATCAGCTGTAAAACGGGATCTAAATAAAGTAATACGTAGCCATAGGGTAACTGTGGTGGCTACAGGAGTTAACACATCTGTAGAAAGCTGGGAGAAAATGGATTTTAAAAGCAGGCACCTGAATTTCATTTGGGGATAAAATTGCCCTTGCTTAGGGAAATATGAAATATTACATAGTCCTTTGCGCGTGGGAAGGAGGAAGGGCTGGAGGTGTGGTCTGTAGGGAGGCAGGGGAGCATACACAGACCTACAGTGCACTATACTCAGGTGCGGTAGGGCTAAGGTGTGAGGAAGGTAGACAGGTGGACTAGGGAGAGAAGCCGGCAAGAGACAGGGCTGAGCAACTTGGCAAGCGGCTGAAATGAGCCGGTGTGGGTCACCCAAGAGAAACCCCACAGGATGGGCAGCACGCCCTCGTGCAGAGCCAGGTGTCCTGAGGCTCCCCGTTCTCCAGTCTGCCCTGTTGTGATCCGCTCTTCCCCTCCTGTTTCAGGACAGGCTCCTCACCCCCACATGCCTTGTGGGAGAGGTAAGAGCGGAAATGAAGGCAATGGGGCTGTGTTCATGACTGGGCAAGTACAGTAACCAGACCCACTGGGGGAAGGAGGTGCAGAAAAGCTCAACAGCAACAGGGGTGAAAATTCACAACTGAAGGGCATCCTGAGAACAGGCTCTGAGGGATGGTGAGGACCCCCGGGGGGGGGGGGGGGTTGTTGTCAGATGTGGAATAGGACAAGCAAGCTGCATTCACCTATCTCAAAGGACAGAGGGACCTCAGCTGGCACCTTAGTTACACACATCAGAAACTTAGCTTAGAAGTGGATGCATAAAACATGTGATCTTTCATATGGACTTGCCATTATAATTACTGTTATTATTTGCTGGGAGTCAGAAAGCTTGATTCCTGTTGCTTTTCAATCTTGTGATCTCAATAAAACCATTTAACCACTTCTGGACCTCAGCTTCCTCATCTATAAAAATGGGAATCACAATAGCTGCCCTGATGACCCCACAGGATTATGGAGAGACACAAATGGCACCACCTGTGCCCTCTGAAAATGGTAAAGCCCCACCCCAATGTAATGTAGCATCATTAAGAAGTAGTTGACTTTTTGGGTAAAACATTAACCAGTCTAACCCCTTAAAACCAACACTTCAAAGATCTTGAAGCAGTTTACATTTCCCCCCCCTCTTAATTCCAGGCAATAAAGCTGGTAACCTCTTCAAAGTTGCACGAGGAGATAACGAAGCGGCAGACGAGCCATCTGCAGCTCACGGTCTCCTCTCCGATAGGCTGAGGCCATTTATTCAAAAGTGCACCTTTGAACCATCTGTGAACTCTTCCTTCAAGTTCCTACTAAGTTAAACTTTGCTAACAGAGTTCAACTGTATGGCAATCATTATATCCAGTTGGATTTAGGATTAAGGCCATACTCTTGGGAACACAGATGAGAACAATAGGAAGCATCCTTTTAATAACATTGTGTCCGTTACCTGCATCCTGACCGAGGGCTGCAAACAGGGCTGTTTCTCTAGGGGATGTCAGGTGGTGCTTAGAGATGGCGCAGGACTGTGCCCACACACGGCCCCCAGTGACGAGTCTGCTCTGAACCGGAATGGGGAAGAGCAAACATCGCTGAGCGGAGGAAAGCGAATTCAAGGGTTTCAAAATAAAAATTCTGGAGAAACTCCATTTTAAACCACGACAGCCAGTCTAATTCTGGGATAACAGATAGCCATGGAACATGGTAAGTGGACAGTATTACTGAGCAAATGACCGGACCAATGCCGTCCGTATAAACGACAGTAGATGTAAATATGGTCAGCTCTCACCTGTTCTCTGTTTATTATGTCCACATGCTCTACGGGGGACACTGAACATCCATCACCCCAAATCGATCCCACTGGCAAAGACACTCTGCGTTCTCATTTCATTGAGGAGGAAACTGAGGGTTCAAGGGGTAAAATAACTTGACTAAGTCCACACAGCGAATGGGTCACTCAAGATACTGCCTTTGATAAAAACATGGGTCACCTCATTTGTTTATTTATTTTAAAGAGTAGTTTACTGATTTTTTTTTTTTTTTGAGAGAGAAGAAGAGAGGGAGAGAGGGAGAGAAGCATGGATGAGGGAGCAGACCATCGATCAGCTGCCTCCTGCACGTCCCTACGGGGACCGAGCCCACAACTCGGGCATGTGGCCTGACTGGGAATCAAACGGGCAACCTTTGGGTGCACAGGATGACGCCCAACCAACTGAGCCACACCGGCCGGGCACGGGTCACTTCTTTAAGAATTGGTTAAAATCGCCCTGGCCGGTTTGGCTCAGCGGTTAGAGCGTCGGCCTGCGGTCCAGAGAGACCCGGGTTCGGTTCCCGCTAAGGGCACGTACCTCGGTTGTGGTTTGTCCCCGGCCCTGGTTGGGTCGTGCGGGAGGCAGCCACTCAATGTGTCCCTTACATGTCGATGTTTCTCTCTCTCTCTCTTCCTCTCTCCCCCTCCCACTCTATCTGAACAAAAAATGGGAAAATGTCCTCGGGTGAGGATAAAAAAAAAAAAAAAAACAAGAATTGGTTAAAATCAAGTGGTTTTGCCAATACTCACGCACGTCAGAAAAACTGGTGCGGTAACAATCAAACACTTGTTTTCAAAACTCTTCCATGTTTGTTAAGCCGCTCAAAAGTGCCTTCGTGTTCAGTGTATGTACTTTTATATCAAAACGCAATTAAGATCTGACATAAGCCAAATGTTGGTCTTCAGAGGGTCGCAGCCTTCGTGAAAGTGCGATGTAATCCAATATTCCAACACAGGGGCTCCGACAGACAAATGTTGCTGCGCCGGTGACGTCAGGCGAGACACAGGCCCTCTGTGTATGCGCTATCAAAGCCCCACTAAACTTGAACTGAAATGCCGAACACTGAGACCTAGGCCCCTTTAATCAACATCTGCTCAACAGTTTGCCTCTTCCCCCAGCCAGCAAAGGGAATGTGATACAGCCTTCCTGCTGCAAAGCCTGGGCAGGCCAGGGAACAAGCCGAGTGGGTGCCCTCTCGATGGGAGTGCTCCCTGATGGGGACAGCAGGCTCGGGAGGAAAGACAGGCATCGGTGGCCTTCAAGTTTCAGGGGTTTCTCTCCCAGCAGAATAGCAAATGAAGCAAGTCGTTTTCCTCCCTTCCAAGGGATGATATCACTTTTTTCAGACAATAAAATTCATGGAAAGTGAAATGATTTGATTATCTTTAGCACCAGTAAATTTTATTGTAATCCATGGCCAAATATATGTACGTCTGGTTCTGATATACAACCTTAGCATCTATTGCTCAGAGGAAATTTGACTTAAAAGACATTAGTCATCAAGTCTGCCCCAAAGAGTTCAAGCAGTACTTTTTCTATGAGAATGTCCTGTGTGAGAGGCGAGACAAACAGACTGCAGAGGTGAGGGGGGCTGGCTTCCAAACCGGCCACTCTCCGGAGGCCCATCAGCCCCGTTATTAGCACAGCTCAACTGCAGAGACTCTTCTTGTTTTCGGCGAATTCGCTCCATCTCCGCCTCTCGCTCTCCCCCACCCCACCCCGCTCTGAGTCTCTCCTCTTCCAACCTGCACTTGTCCTTCTGTGTTGAGTTGCCCTGTTGTGATTGGTGCTGTCTGACCACATTTCAACAACTATAACAACAGTGGTAGGTGCAGATTTTGCAGAGTCTGAATTAGGGTGAGTGGGTGGGGGAGGTTCTTTAAACACACACACACATACACACCAGACATATCTTAATTTTGCAAAATTTACAAAAACATATAAACACGAGAACTCACTACCAGGGTTTTAGGGGAGACCTGCACAAGGGAGGGGGCATGAACTTGAGCATCATTAACTTCCCAGTAAATTCATCTTTGATAAGTAATCATGAATGCTTATTAAGCAATGTCCAGAAAACCCTCAGATACCCTGCCTTGCCAGGCCAAGACCTGAACCATTTGCCATGTGGCAAGCCTTCCTTCCCCTGAAGACAAATAAAAACTTGTACTTAGAGGACACACGGTTTGGTCTTTTCCATTCCTAAGAGATCATTTCCATTGGTCCCCAAATTGGAAGGGAAGAAAGACATGAAACATCATTGGGTCTTTATAGCTTTCTCGATGTCAAAAGATGTTCACACGCTTGCTATGATGCCAGGATGTTTCTCTTGGGAACAAAAGCCCCAAACAGGAAAGGGAGAGTTACAGCTCAGTGGTCCCACTGTCAACCACCTCATATAGAAAAGAAAGATGCAAATTAACCACACTGACCGGCTATGTCCTTGAAGACAATTTGGAGTAAATGTGTTTTCTGGAGTAGGACTCGTAAGAGAGGGAGGCTCTTCAAGCACTGCGCAGACGTTGGACGAACTCACACGTAAAGGCCTCCACCTGCAAGGCTGAGCCATCAACCCTGGCCGGTTTGGCGCAGCAGTTAGAGTGTCAGCCCTCGGACCAAAGAGTCGCAGGTTCGATCCCTGGCCCTGATTGGGGTCATGTGGGAAGCAACCAATTGATGTGTCTCTCTCCTATCAATGTTTTTCTCTCTCTCTCCCTCCCTCCCTCCCACTCCATCTAAAAAAAAAAAAAAAAAATCAATGGAAAAATATCCTTGGGTGAGGATTTTTTAAAAACGAAAAAAAAAGAGCCAAGCAACCAGTGTTGGTCATTACTTAACGCCATCTGAGTAAAACATAAAGGGCCACGTGGAAAGCACTTTCGGGCGCGGGTGACTGAGAGCTCTCAAACTTGCACTCACTGCCGTACAAAAAGAATCAATACTCGTAGGAAGAGGTTGGCAAGAATAAAAGTGTCTACCCTGATCACGGATCAGGAGTTCTCCTAACAGAGAGATTAATCAGGAGCCAGGCACTGTGCGGGGCCCTTTGCAGTCCTTCTCTCATGGCCTGTCACAACTTCTCTCTGAGGTGGGGACTGGATGTTTCACTGCTCATTGGGGAAACTGAGGCTGAGAGAGGCTTAAGAATTGATCTAAGCCACAGAGTCAGGAAAGCAAGAAGCCAAAATGCAACCCCAGGTGCTTTTTGCTTCCCACTGCCCAGTACAAATACTTTTATTTCTCATCTTCTTCTCTTTCCTCCACACATACACACACACCATAAACAATGGCTAATAAATCTTACCATGTATTTATTTTAAAAAACATTTATATTTTAATTTTAATTGTGATAAAACATAACTAACATGAAATTTACCACCTTAACCTTTTTTTTTAAATCCTCACCTGAGAATATTTTTCCATTAATTTTTAGATAGAGTGGAAGGGAGGAAGGGGGGGGGGGGGGGAGAGAGAACCGTTGATGTGAGAGAGACATATTGATTGGCTGCTTCTCCCACGTTGGGGTCAGGGATCAAAATTGCAACCCAGGTACGTGCCCATGACTGGAATTGAACCTGGGACCCTTCAGTCCACGGGCTGACGCTCTAACCATTAAGCCAAACCAGCCAGGGCCCCATCTGAACACTTTTTGACTCTTTTTTCCCTTTTAATTTGTATGCGTCTTGCCCCATGTTACTTAAGTGCTTCCTGGCTTGGCTCTGCACCTGTGGAATCTGCAGAACCGCGCGATTCGTCTCAATCGCAAAGCCCAGGGCAAGACCACAGCTGATCGGGTCGGTTCTGACTCAGCTGTGTGATTCGTCTGCCTAGAGGTGTGCTGCCTAAAATCCAGCACCAAAGTAATGTCTAAGAACCTTGCTTTCTTCTGTTCAACTGGAGTAAGTACAGGACATACCTAACTATCATGAGGGTGTCATGAGGATCACATGAGATACTCAGTCAATACCCCACACATACTAATTCAGCTCCTATAACATGGCAAAGGCTGATCTGTGCACTTGGGCTACATAAGTACACAGAACAGACCATAATCCCGGCCATTGTGAAACTCAGATTCCAGAAAGGGAGGCAGATGAAAGACGACCAATGTAATCAGTAAGTGATAGAGCATATTGAAAGGTAAAATATTATGGGGGGAAAAGAACAAGTAGCACAAGGTAAGAAGGAATAAGTCTGCCGGGGTAGAGGCAAGCAGGCCACACAACTGGACAACAGTCAGGGCAGGTGGTCAGGCTGAGCGTTGCTGAGAAAGTGACATAGAGGGGTCACCTGGAGTTGATGAGGAAGTTACCCTAATAACGTGTCAAGTACCTAACATAGCGCCTGGCACACAGGAACTGCTCAGTAAATACTAGCTACTATTATAAGATAAAATAATAATTATAATGATGACATTAATCATAAATACCCTTTTGATCTTGCCCTCAGAAGGTCTGAAAAAGTTACAGAAGGGGCCCAGCCGGTGTGGCTCAGTGGTTGAGCATCAACCCATGCACCAAGAGGTCATCAGTTTGATTCCTGGTCAAGGCACATGCCCAAGTTGTGGGCCAAATCCCCAGTGGGGACATACAGGAGGCAGCCAATCTATGTTCTCTCTCATCAGTGTTTCTATCTCTCTCTCTCCCTCTCCTTTCCTCTCTCTCTAAAATCAATAAAGAAAAGAAAAAGAAAATAAGCTACAGAAGGGAACAACTCTTTGCTGAATCTCCATCCTGCTGCCTCCTCCATCAGATGTTAGACTCGTTACAATAAATCTACACACACACACACACACACACACACACACACACACACACACACACATCCTATACCTCATATATCTAGGGAAAAGCAGAAAATTACAAGGCTTCTTTGGCTAAGGAGGTAAGTGACTTTGGGTAACTTCCTTCAGTTCTGAAGACCTCAGAGTCCCCATCTGAAAAATGAGGTGTCTTCAGGCTCCCCTTTGCTTAGAATTCCTCTCTGAACAAATCAGGAGTGTTGGACTTATTCTCTGTATTTAAGTCTTTTATCCCAAGTCGTACCCTCTTGTGTTACATCACAATTCTCTCCTTAGTCATATAGGGAAAAAACTGTTTCAATAGAAAACTATTGTTCAGATCATACTCTTTCAGGTTATTTCAGTCTAGTCTTTCATTATCTTTGAGCTATTTTACAACTAGGTAAACTGCAGATAACTCATAGCAATAAAAATAATTCTTGTCTATAAACATACAAATTCTGACCTGTCCAAGAGAGGTTATACTGACTTCCCTCTGCTCTTGGGGAAAAATCAGTTTGCTGCCATTTGCACATTCATTCAATGATGTATACGTTTCTGTTCTATGGGTGCGCTATCCAATTCCATCATCTGCCTGGTACCTTCCCAAATTAAGGAGTTAACTAAAATCTTTAACACATGTTCACTTTATGTGTGTGTACCATTTTATGAAAATCACCTTTAATAGCTCTATTTCCTCTGCTATCCCAGGAACATCTTAGGATGTTTGTACATTTAGGATATTTGCTGAATGAATGAACAAATGAATGAATGAGCTAACAAACGAACAAACTCTCCGTGAGCACATAGGGACACTATATGCATAGAGGTTAAGAGTAAAATCAGACTACCTCAGTTCATAACCTATTGCTGCCACTTACCAGCTGCATTATGTACAGTAATTCCCTATACTTCACTATTCCCATCTGAAAGATGGAGAGAAAAACTCCCCTCAGGTGTGGTCAACAGGATTAAAAGAAATAATCTGTGAAAAAAGCTTAGCACTATGCATGGTAGCCTTGAAAGCATTCAATAAATTGTACCTATTATCATCATCTTAAAACAGGTTGATCATTTAGGCGATTGTACACATTCTATCTTTCTTCAAGCATCCCCCAGAGTGGCCCATACCCAACAGGTGCTTCATAAAGGCTAATGACAGTGGTGGTGACCACAACAGTACCAAAACCTCCTGGCCTGCCAAGCTTAATAAAGTGTGTTATCCATTCTTCCAGACCACTGCTGGAGATGTTACAGCCTGACCTTCTATTGATCCCAACATCGTCCCAATGGACCTTGTTCCATTGTAATTTATTACAAGAGCCAAATTGAATCCACATGACAGTGCTCAGAGCCAATTCTCATTGAGGTTCTCCCCATCCCCCGCCCAACCCCCACTGCCCCCAAAGATTTGTGGAGACACTGAATTAGATGATTTACTCAATTCCAGATATTACAGCTATTGAATTCCTTTCTTTAATCTTGCACGTCCACCTAGAAAACAATAAAGATGGGCTGGCATGATTTGTTCTGTACTCTCGTAAATTTATTATTAATGTGGAGTCCGTAACCTTCACTTGCCTGCTCAATTCTTCCCAGCCATGGTCTTTATCTTGAGGAATTCAAGTTGCTTGTTGCTACTGACATCTCCTATATTCCTCAAGCCTTTATTCTCAGCTCGAAAGAGGCAAGTCCAGAAAGATAGCTCTCTGGCTGCAGGCATCACTGCACATAAATAACAACAGGACTGAGCAGAGTCTACATGCAAGTTTGCCAAAAGATGTCTGAGTAAATTAGCGCCTCCCATGCACTGCAAGGCAATTCAATAGCTAAAATTGACGTTCTTGATTTTTCCTTCAATTCAACACAGGGCTGGTGTCTCAGGCCCTTTCCCTTGTCATAGCTCATTGCTTTTGTGAGCATTTTGGACATTATTTTCTAGCTTCTTCTTCTCTCTACGGGCTAGACTAATCCATGCTGACACTCCAATTGGGAGACTTATCTAACCGAACTAGTTTGTCAACTACCATAACACTTAGCACAGTCTCTGTGTAGTTCCCAGATCCTTGATCACAGAGGCTCTACAAAAGCAGGAAAGGGACTTTAAGGGATGAATTATTCAAAGAAAAAACAGTTAGCTTAAAATTGTAAGTAAAGGTCATGTGGCACTAATGTGAAAAAATATCTAAACCACACAGAAATGTACAGCAAATGTTTAAACTGTAAATGGAAATGCAATACCAAACCAAAGACACGAATAGAGTTCTTCAAGAGAAGAACTCTTTCTGAGAGTTTAAATTTGAACATGGCAAATAACATATATTTCCTCATGAAAACTGCCGTGTTTATCAGAGACTTAAGTTAGTTATTATAAACAAAGCAAACATATAAATTACCTTGGATGCTTAACTAAGTCTGTATCTAAGACATTCAGTCAACTAGATATAAAAATATTTTAAAGGAGAAATTTGAAATAAGGCAGAGGAAGATGAACTGATATGCACATGGGTATAAACATGCATTACTGTGCCCGGCCAGTGTGGCCCAGTGGACTGAGCATTGTCCCATGGACTGAGAGGTCCTGGTTCGATGCCTGGTCAGGGCACATGCCTGGGTTGCAGGCTCAGTCCCCAGTAGGGGGCATGTAGGAGGCAGCTGATCGATGTATCTCTCACATTGATGTTTCTATCTCTCTCTCCCTTCCTCGCTCTCTAGAAAAATCAATAAAAACATATTTTAAAAAATTTTTTTAAACATGCATTACTGTGACCAACTTAAATTAATGAATGAATGTCTTATGGTACTTATAGGAGTATTCTTTCATATTATAAACCATAAGTCTGAACTGTCCTTAAGGTTAAATATTTATTTTATTCACTGTATTATATAACAATGGATAAATATTCCAATATAAGAGAGTCCATTTTTAAAATCCTAATTTGAATTTTAAGAAGAAAAAATCTATTCTATTACTTATTTTTGAAAAAGAAGATATAATATGGTACTCACATTAAATTATTTTACAGTAAAGTGGTACTATGCGTTTAGAGTAAAGGATAAGCAAGATAAATAATAAGCAATAAAAGGATACTCCTTAATTCAGGCTTCAGGGCAAGACTCCACACCTCTGTGCACTTCAGGGTCTGCTGTGAGCTCTGCTGTGTGGACCCTGGTGCACTTTGGACGAACCTTACATGTTTAAAAGGCTTGGCCAGTTGCCATATACCTGCTCCAGGGGCAAAAGCAACATCTCTGATACCTGCTAGCTGCTCTCCACACCAGTGCTTACCATGAAGTCGAGAAAATGGAGGTGGATTTATACAAACTCACTCTTATTGCAAAATAATAATAATAATAATAATAATAATAATAGGAAGTCCTTTCTGCTCATTCTAAGCACAAAAAAAGTGGTTTATTTTTTTTCTAAAATTAATTTAATGTCATCATTTTAACAGATCACACACACACACACCCCTCTCCCTGCCCTTTAGGGACTTACTTCCCCACTAGTCCATCACCAGAATGTTTTACCCTATCTGACTTCCAATAGAACTCGGCTAGTGTAGCATCAAAGCTGCGGATTCTGGTCTCAACTCTGACGAGCTCACCTGGAGTAATGCATCTGATTTCTGGCTCTGAGACCCCTCAGCTTCTCAACAGGCCGAGTTAGATGAGGCTGTTTCTCAAGTCTTCGTCAGCACTAACACTCTACACTGTAACAATGCTGGCTTCAGAACAGCTTCAGGGACACAAGAACCGTGTGGCTACGATACGGAGCATTTCATATACTAGGAGTTATCTTTAAAAGTATTATCTTTAGAGTGAACTATTGATAAAGGCTGTAACGTGGATGAATTTCAAATGCAGTATGCTAAGTGAAAGAAGCCAGATGCAAAGACTATATATTGTATAATTCCATTACTCTGACATTCTGGAAAAGGCAAAACTATAGGGATGGGGAACCACAGGTGACTGCCAGGTGCGGGGGCTGGGGCGGGGGCTAACTGCACAGGAGGCGGTACAAGGGTGCTGGCACTGCCCTGTGTCACGACTGTGGAGCTAGTTACTCAAGTCCATGCTTCTGTCAAAACCCGCAGAACTGTACAGCACAAAGACTGAATTCTACTGTATGTAAATTTAAAAAGCAATTCAAAATGATCTTTACAAAATAATCCCATTTTCTTTCCAACTTCTTTGAGTCAACAGATCTAGCACGTAGAAACTGATTTTCAATAGAATGTGTTCTACACCAACGGTGTTGCACACTTTGTTCATCCAACAACTACTTCTTGAACACCTACTACGTTGGAAAGGATTGAGACTGAACGTGAGGTGGGAGTGTATCCTCAGGCTAAAGGTAGGGACGATGAGGCAGAAAAACTATAAGGAACTTGCCTAAGGTAAGAGCCAATCATTTGAGGTTCAAAGCCAGGCCCAGTCCCTGCTCTTAACAACGAATTAGACTGAAGCATACATATATGTATGTATATGTGTGTCTGCTTATGCTTTTTGAAACAAAAATAGGGTCAGACTGTGGTGGTAAGAGAGGGAGAAAGCACATCCTCTGACCATTTTCGGCACATAAATATTATAAAGAGTTTATTTCAATTAATGAAATAATATAAATATCTTGGTCATTAAATATTCTTCTATAATGTAATTTCTATTGAATTTCCATGGAGGAATATGCATCACTTATTTAGTCACTGCTCTACTTTATATTTTCACTGATCAGACCAAAAAAATTAAAGAACCATGCTATAAACAAGGCTGTGACTACATCCATGTCTACAACCCTAATTGTTTCTTAGGATGAGTTCCTTGATGAACAATTGGTAGACAAAGCAGCTTTGCTCAACAGCCCCCACTGTCTGCTACCCAGCTACCTGACATTTATACCTCCCATCTATCCCTTTTAAAGGATGCTCCCCTCCAAGGTCTAATGAAGTGTTGTTTACATGGAACAGCAGCAAAGGATCCACGTACCCACCCCTACCTTCCCGCCTGGCACCCTGGTCTGTGCCTCTAACTGTTCACAAGTTCACAAACATTCATAATTTGGAGAGAGCCTCAGTATACGTACGCTACCCTTTGTACAGTTTTATAAGTCAGAGTATCATATATGACCTAAAGAATTTAACTTCATATTTCAAAACTAAAGAGAGTAACATCTCCACCCCAAGTCAATCGGTGCTGTTCACTGGAGCATAATAACCTGTTTGCTTAGCTTTGCTTCATTCAGACTTTACTCACAAGAAAACTACAGAAGGCAACAGAAACTTGGAGAGACCTCACCTGTGGGAGAAAGTGACTTCCTTCTCATTTCACCAGGAGAAATGTCTGAGGCAAGTAGAAAACACAGCTCCCTAGAGAAGTACAACTTGTTCAACTCTATCAAATATTTGGAGGACATAAAAAAAAATTCAAACTTTCCATGAAGACTGTTATATGTTAAAATTGCGTCTAGGCCACAATAACTTGTGATCTACACCAGAGTTTGTCAAACTGTACCCTATGGGCCAAATCGAGCCCACTGTTTGTTTGTTTGTTTGTTTGTTAGTCCCCACCCAAGGATATTTTTTCCATTGCTTTTTATTTTTAGAGAGAGTGGGGAGAGAGACAGAGAGATCGATGTGAGAGAGATACATCAATTGGTTGCCTCCCACATGCACCCCAAGGTACATGCTCTTGGCCAGGAACTGAACCCCTGACCCTTCAGTGTGCCAGCCAACGCTCTAACCACTGAGACACATTGGTCAGGGCCCCACAGCCTGATTTTGTAAATAAAGTTTTATCGGAACACAAGCCATTTCTATTTGTTTACTCACCCTGAATCTTGCCAGAACTTTGGACAGATTTGTTTACACACTCATTTCAGTTGCAATTTTCCAGCTAACACTTACTAAGCACCTACAAGGAACTAAACACAGTGCTTCGTACCAGAAATAGAAAGCTGGGTAAGATGCAGTCACTTTGTTGCCGAGCTCAAGGTTTAAGGGGAAGCAGATACAAACACATAGCATCACCTTCTAATAAATCTTAGTCATGCAACATGAAATAGTAGAATCTGAAAAGTGTAATAAAGGCTCATTCCTATGCATACATTTTGAAACAATGCAAATCCTCCTAAAATTATAAAAAGTCATCAAAACTCCCATGGTTTCCAAGCTAAGCAGTCAAAGGCATTGGAAACTGCTTTCATTACAGTTACAAATGAGACCACTCTAGTGAGCCAACACTCCTTGTCAGTCTCTTGTGAACTCCACTTGCCTCTGGGTTTCTGTGAAAGGTTACTACTGAACAATTATTTTCATATGCACTTGTATCAGTTTTCTCTTGCTCTGTAACAAAACACCACCAACAATGTAGTGGCTTAGAACAACATCTGTCTGCTCCCAGTTTTTAGGTCAGAAGTCCCGCGCAGCGTGGCTGGGTTCTCTGTTCAGGGTATCACAAGGATGACATCAGAGTGTCAGCCAGATGATTAGTCTGGAGGCTCTGATGAAATATCCACTTCTAAGCTGATTCTTGCTATTGGCAAAATTCAGCCCCTTGTGGTCTTAGGACTGAAGTCCTTGCTGCCTTTGCTGGCTTGCTGTGGGAACCACTTTGAGCCCCCAAGGCTGCCTGAATTCCTTGCCCTGTGTCCCTCTCCATCGTCAAGTCAACACTGGAGAATTTCTCATGCAGCAGAACTCCCTCATATTTGAATCTCTGACTTTCCTGTTTCTGACCTTAGGATCCAGATTTAAAGGGATCCTGTGATTAGTTCAAACCAACAGAGATGACCTCCCTTTCTTACAGTCAGCGGTACCGTAGAGCAAAACCTAATCATGGTGTGAAGTACGTCATAGTCACAGTCCTCGACATTATTCAGGGAACGTATACTAGGGAGGCGAGAAATCTCGGGGGCCATCTTAGAATTCTACCTACCATAGCATTTTTGTTAGAATTGTAAATTACTTTTATAAACTACAAGTATGTTATCTAAGTGCTGATTGCATGTTGGTGCTACTGCTGGTTCTCCAAAATCAGCCATCTACAAAGGAGCTAAGTGTGATAAAATGCCATGATGAAGGCACTGTATACGCTGTGCCATTAATTTCGAGTTTGGCTTCTGTGGAAATAGTCTGCTTAAAGCAGTTACCTCTTTCACATCACAAAGGGTATAGTATAACCAGGTAAGCAGAAAGGGGGAAAATGTCAATGAGACTGCAATATCAGAACAGTGTGAAGGGGCCCCTTAACCATAATAACTGTGGGTTACATGCCCCAATAACATATTATCCCTAATTTACATTTATTCTTATGGAAAACTTAGACATATTATAGTTTTAAATTATGGACTTCTCTGTACACTACAATGTGATAGATGTTAATACAGATATGTGTAAACTCTTCACAGCAAAGTAGAAAACATTGCCAAACACAGGAGAAGTAAAAAAGACAGAAAATTTTCCTTCCCACATAAATAAGTTTGATTTAAATCAAATGGCCTGGGGAGTACGTGGGAAGAAAAACGGAATCATCTCCAGACTGAAATATGTAAAGGCTCAACGACTTCTAATCCCATATCACAAAACAACACCTGCTAGCAGCTGGGACTGACAGGTGTGTCAAGATGCCTGCACCATTAGGGTATTAGCCATGGCCAGCACGCTCCAGCCATTTTTATTTTGAATCTTCAAGGAATTTGCAGATAATTATAAACAAACCTTTAAAAAAAAAAAAAAAAAAACCATCATGCTGAAATAGAGTACAGAATCTAAGGTCTTAGCCCAGAAGCAAATATTCCTTTAAAAGCGATGTGGCCCTCACTAGTGCAGAATCAGTGCTCTCACTGCATGAGAATCAGTTCTCAGAGGGATGCAGTCCTGAACTGCATTCTGAAATGGCACAGGTAATCACGGCTGCCACTGCAAGTCGTGAGAGTATTTATAATCTGGATGTTCTGTGTGACTCTAAACAAGTCGTCTCATCTCTCAGGACCTCTCTGTCCTGAGTGGAAAAATGAAAAGGTTGGACTAAGACGGTCCATCAAGTCTCTTCCAGGTATACTGTTCTCTCCTATCTTTCTGTCTTCAGGACTGTCCATGCTTCATCAGCATACCCATTTTACCGTGTCTTTCAAAGTCAAATAACATTGGGAGCTGAGGGGTTGAAAGAGGCAGCTGACTGAGGACAGTGCCGAAAGATGCTGAATGAATTAATGAAGGAACAGGCTTCCCTAAATCTCCTTCATTGCTCTATCAGAAGGGCAATTTTTTTAGCTTTGATTCTTTAGATAATAAAATTTCATTTCATCATTGTCATCTCTAAAAGAAGGGCAACTTCAAATACCTTAGAAGAAAAGCAATAAACAAACATAAAGGAGGGTGGTGAATTCACTGCTTCACAAAGAAACTTAAGTTTACCAAGGAAGCCACAACCTCTACTCAGGAGACACAAAATGACCTTCAAAATATCACTTCACTGGGGCAAAATGGAATTCTGACCAATAGGATCAACTGGTAAAATCACCCAGTTGTTTTTTTTCCCAAGGCTATCACTAGCATTGAGCAAATAATTCCAGCCAAGAGTGATTATTGCAGGCTTGGTGAGTATTTGCCCCGTGGGATTTAATTAGCCCTAGAACCCTTGGCATCAACTTCCTGTCATGATAAAGACAGAAGGTATTAAAGGGTGCTGAGCAAAGACCCATCTGCTTAGACCGACGACATACTGCTACCTAGAATACCTATAGAGAATTTATTAAACAATATAGTGAGTCAGCTTTTTCTTATATTTTCTAGACTGAAGAGGCACTACTCAGAAGAAAACTAGAAAATCACAAACACTAACCTAGACAATCCATTTTAGCTGCAAATATTTAAGCAACATTTTAGCTCAATCTACAGTCAGTCCACATTGAACAAAAGATATTTCCATAACCCAAGTGACCAGCTAAAATATATAAAAACAAATAGTAAATGTGAGTATAAGAATCAGATTTTCAGCCCCAAAGGCTGCTAAAATAAAGTGCTTTTTGTGGGGGAGGTCAGGAAAAAAACTAGTTTTAAACGTCACTTTCCAAATGACTAGAATGCTAGCATTTAGCAAAAGAAATTTCAGCCCAGCCAGTGTGGCTCAGTGGTTGAGCATCAGTCACCGGTTCAGTTCGCAGTCAGGGCACATGCCCAGGTTGGGGGCCAAATCCCCAGTAGGGGGCATGCAGGAGGTGGCCAATCAATGTTCTCTCTCATCGATGTTTCTATCTCTCGCTCCTCCCTTCCTCTCTTTCTCTAATATCAATAAAGAAAAAAAATTTTAAAGAGAAAAGAAATTTCAATATGGGTGATACCAGCTGGGTGGCCACCTCTGTTCTAAGTCAGATGTTTTATTTATATGTTCCCTATGCTACAGCTGACCAGCATCCCCTCCAAATTAGTTGATATGATTAGTATGGTCAGATAGTTTTAATAATTCCAATAATTTTAATAGTTCAAGTGTGCTATGTGTATACCCTTTATAAGTGTGGATTATTATACGTGAAAATTATAAAATAGAAAGTAACAGTTCAAATATCATACACACTCATACACAAGATGTTCACCTCCATAAATTGCCTAGAATGATGACAAAGAAAGAGTGTAGCTAAAAATGTTAATCCTATCAGCTGAGATAATATCCAGAGTAAAACATTATTTTAAGAAGTTTTTTACAATACTATCTAAAGGCAGGGAGCAGAAAGAGCCAAGATAAGTAGGGCCGTCCACATACAGGGATAAAGGGGCTCCCACAGACAAGGGTTTGGTCTGGACACTATTTGGTTGGGGTGGTCTCTGGCACATTGTCGGCTGTGTTTCAGCAGCACCCCTGCTGTCTACCCACCAGAGGTTGGTAGCATTCCCCACGGTGACAAGTAAAACTATCTCCAGACATTGTCAAATGTTCCTGGGGAGGAGGAGGTGGGTTATAGAGTGTCCCCTGGTTGAGAACCCACGGCCACCCTGGTTGTGCTCCAACCCCTCGATGCCATCCCAGTTCCCGCCTTCAGATGCAGGCGGAGCACCAGGGTCAGACATCAGGGGACCAGCTCGCTGTGAAGTGGAGCAGCTTCCCAGAGGAGGGGAGGAGTCTCCTGAATCTCAAGTTCATCTGCAACTAGTCCAGGAAAGCTACTTAGATTTCTGAAATCACCTTTTGAGGTCTCAGTCCTTTAAGCCAACACGTAAAACAAACTGAAACAACTGTGGCAGCAAAAACGGTTGCAATCCTTTGAAAACAAGGCAGCAAAACAAGCTAATGGTTTAGAACACTATGGGCAGACTCTCGTGGGGGGAGGGGATAAACAGAAACTGAAGGTCACCACGATCTTTATTATTTCTAAATATGGCTTAACATATATATTTTAAAATTCAGACCCCATGTTGTTTTCTTTTTTTAATTTTTTTTCCTTTATTGATTTTAGAGAGAGAGGAAGGGAGAGGGAGAGAGAGATAGAACCATTGATGAGAGAGAACATCTACTGGCCACCTCCTGCGCACCCCCCACTGGGGATCGGCCCACAACCTGGGCGTGTGTCCTGGCCGGGAATTGAACTGGTGACCTCTTGGTGCATGGGTCGATGCTCAACCACTGAGCCACACTGGCCGGACCCAAAATTGTACTTTATTAATTTAATTGCTTTCCTACTTTTGTATCACATTATTTAGTAAAGGCATCTCTGCTTGCTTGGTATTAAAAATAGGCAGCCTTTATATCAACCTCAGGTATGTTGCTCAAATTATAGCCTAGCTAATCCCTAAAGAGAATGACCCCATTTGTCTCCTGAGGGAGGCAGGATCACAAAGCAGAAAACCACCAGAAGAGTATAATGGTTAAGAGACCTCCACCCAGAGTCATCCCTGGGCAAGGTACTCTCCAAATCACAGCCTCCAATTTTAAAAATAGAAATTATGATAATACCTACGTGCCATTAGGTATGTCATAAGGACCCATAACCTAAGGCTGCAACGCCCTGAGCACAGTGTCTGGTATATAGCAAAGGCTCAACCAATAGTAGATAATCTTTCTGTTATAAAAATTATCATTTGCATGTTCATAATTGGAAATGAAAATGGATAATCAGAAATTTCACTGTATCACTCTTAGAAGTGAGAACCGGAGGAGGAAGCATTCTCTTTGCTGAATAAGATAGTATTCTCGAGAAATGCTACATTTTCTTTTTATTAAAAAGGAAAATGAGCCCTGGCCGGTTTGGCTCAACGGTTAGAGTGTCGGCCCGCAGTCCAGAGAGTCCCGGGTTTGGTTTCCGCTAAGGGCATGTACCTCGGTTGCAGTTTGTCCCTGGCCCGGTTGGGGTTGTGTGGGTGGCAACCAGTCTCTCTCACATAGATGTTTCTCTCTCTCTCTCTTCCTCCCTCTCTCTCTCCTGCTCTATCTGAAGATAAATGCAAAAATGTCCTCGGGCAAGGATAAAAAAAAAAAAAAGGAAAATGAAGGAAGAGTGACCAAGCTCCCCCTTTTTAAAAAAAAATTTACCTTTACTGTTGAAAATATTACAGATGTCTCCATTTTCCCTCCATTGACCCCCTCCTCCCTGCTCCCACTGCACCCCCCTGCCTTCCCCACACTATTGTCTGTGTCCATTCATTATGCATATAAGTTTATCTTTTTACCTTCCCAGTGTAATGGAACTGAGGCTGGAGGTATAGATGTGGGTAGAGCAACAGCCATTCCCTCATCTGTGTTTTATTATTCACTGGATGGTTCTCTCTTGCAACCTACACAGAACATACTGTCCTGGGAACGACGAGTGGATCTGACATTTCACTGGGGCAAATGACTCTCTCATAGCTAACAATATTCATGGGCCAAGAGTGGATCTCAAAGTGATTTCCCTTCTCTCAAGCTCTTATTCATTCAGAATTTGCTGATATAATTTATTCACCCAATGCATATTGATTGAGGACCATCATCTGCCAAGAATTTTGCAAGGAGCTGGAGGTATCTTGATGATCATAGTTGGGGCACTCGAGGAACTGAGCCCTGGGAGGAAAGCCAACATTCGCTAAAGGGATGCATAATTTCCAACTGAGCCAGGAAGTGGTTCTCCAAGAGCATAAAACCTCCCTCAGCCTGAGTGTCAGCAAAGACTTCCCTGAGTAAGTGACACAAACACTGAGCGGAAAGCTCAGGCGGAAAGCGTGGAACCACACTGCCCAGATTCCTTTTAGAAAGGGACTGGGTAGATCCTGCCAGAGAGGCACTTGTGTGAAATTTGGAGCTCTGTCTCAGGACTTCAAATCCTGACCAACAGCATGATGTAAGTAAGGGCAGAAAGAAGAGGGTAAGTGGGCAGCCATCAGCAGAGAAGGCACCTGACCAGACACTCCTGGTTATGAGATCACGTCATTGTCTGCCTTTTCTTGGTCTCCTAGAGCTGTCCTGGTTCTTGACCATCCCTCTAATCTGGTTCTATGGGCCAGACACTGGGGCTCTGGATATTCTTGCAATAAATTCCCTTTTGCTTAAAGTAGCCAGAATTAGCTTCTGCTGTTTGCATCCATCAAGTTGTTTGCTTCTGGTTCCATGCCACACTGCTTTCCACTGCACTTATATTTAGGATTATGCATGTCTATCTCCCCAACCAGACTGTCAGCTTCCTGAGGACTGGACAACATCTCATTTCTCTTTGAACCTCCAGGACCCAGAGAAATGACTGACTGACACATAGGAAACACTCAACAAATGCAAAATGAATATGATTTTGCACATGTTCAAAAAATTAGGAGGTTTGCCAATAACAAATACAAAACTTCAACTGGATGTTTAAACACTAAGAGCTCGCCCTGGCCAGTTTGGCTCAGCGGTAGAGCGTCGGCCCGCGGACCAATGAGTCATGGGTTCAATTCCAGTCAAGGGCACGTACCTCGGTTGCAGTTTGTCCCTGGCCCTGGTTGGGGTCATGCGGGAGGCAACCAATCCCTGTGTCTCTCTTATGTCGATGTTTCTCTCTCTCTCCCTCTCTCTCCCTCCCACTCTATCTGAAGATAAATAGAAAAATATCCTCAGGTGAGGATTAAAAAAATAAATAAATAAAAACAAACACTAAGAGCTCGACTGAGTCAAAAAGTCCTCCATACCTTACATCAATTTCACACTCGTGGAAATTTCAATGTTCTGTAGTCTTCACAGATACTACCTTTTTTTTTTTTTTTTATCCTCATCCGAGGACATTTTTGCATTTATCTTCAGATAGAGCAGGAGGGAGAGAGGAGGGAAGTGAGAGAGAGAAACATCGACGTGAGAGAGACACATCGAGTGGTCGCCACCCACACGACCCCAACCGGGGCCGGGGACAAACTGCAACCGAGGTACAGGCCCTTATTGGAAACCGAACCCGGGACTCTCTGGTTCGCGGGCAATGCTTTAACCGCTGAGCCAAACCGGCCAGGGCCAGATACTACTTTTTTGTATAAACTTCGTGAAGCAACCCAGTATGCTCATAACCATACTCCTGTAACATCCTTGCCTCTGAACTCATTGGCATTGAGAATTTTTACCACCATACTTCCAAGTGGGTAGATAAAGCTCCTAAGGTGGGCAGGTCCATTACATCACTCCCGGACCCAACACCACTCACCTCTCCCTGCCCTTTTCAACCCTCAGGGCAATCCATGAAGCCCAACAGACAGCTAGTGAGCTTGGCTCCCAGAGAAATCACCATCTGTTTTTCTACCCCTAATAAATAAAGTGCCTCTGCTCTATACATTCATGGTGCTCGTGGAACTGCGACCTAGAATGAAAATGGAGATAGATTTTTTTTTTTTTTGTCCAGTTTAATGGCTTTTCAAAAAAAGATCTTGGGCAGTAAGTTTATGCTGCAAGAATCTATGGGCTGTGTAACAGAATTTTATCTGGTTCAAATAATACTACCATGTCCTAAAACCCTGGGCATTATACACTTTCCAAATGTACAATGTCGTCAAGGTTTTATGACATTTCCTACAAAAATGACTCAATAGTCAGGTAGCACTTCATCAGCAGCAGTTTGAATTCAGGTATCGGAACAGAACGCAGCAGGAAAACTGTGCTGTTCCCCTGACTTCAGCATTTCAGCCACAAGGGGATATTCCACTGAACAATTTTCATCCATGCACATTTCTGTCCCCTCATAAAAGAATTCCATATCTTGGAATTATGGAATAGAGCCAAAAATATGACGGTAGGACCAAAAATCCATTTTTGATGACTTCTGTTTTCCTACAAAAGCTTGATCAGAGATATCCTGCCACGTGGGACTAGGCAGTTCTCGGTCTAGTCCACTGTACTTCCTTCTTCAAGCAGCAAAATGTTTAGAGCATCGGGTCCGTGCCTGCTGCCCAACATGTGACCTGTCCACGTGGCTTACGGCGTACACAAGGCTTCTGAGACCCGGGGCCCTGAAGGCAAAGCTGACAGACACGAGGAGCAAGCCCAGCCTCGCCAGGTTAAACATGGCTATGAAAGGAGCATACCCAGTTCTACTGGCATGAAAACACAGTGCTGGTTGCCAAGAGTCTATGAGAAAGAAATATTAAGTAATACTCCACCTCTGACATTGACATGAGTTTATTATTCTTCCATGCCAACCTACCCTAATCCAAAGCTCATGCTGTTCCAATCCGGGCCTGCCCTAAAACAGCCAGTGTGCTGAATTTGGTCAAGATGTTAAGGGGTGTTCAGACCCAAAGACAACATTTCATCGGCCCATTAGCTTCTGTGTCATTTCCACATTCTGAGTTGGTTTCTGTGCGCATCACCATAGGGATTGCCTCTCTTTCACACTGCAGGGGTAACAGAACTCCTTCTCCTTCGCTGTGCTGCCAGTGGGTTTAGTTCCTCCCCCAATGTACTGGTGAACACTCAATGAAAAACACTGAAAGTGGAACAACCTCTCCAAATATACATGAAACATTTCCAAATTCATTATCTACATGGTTTAAATAAGTGGAATTGTGATCATGTTGCCCAAAGGAGCCATGGTATATAAACGACTTTGTTCTAGGACTTTCAAACTGGTCCCAAAACTTTGAGTCTGTCTGTGGAGAAGAGTTTAAAATTTTACCAAATATGCATATCAGATCAGCAAAAGTGGTCATTTGTCACTTAGGTGTGAAAAGTGCCTTCCCAAAATCTTTCCTGAGCTGATTTTTGCCACTTATTTCTCAAGAATGAGAGTGGTTAGTCTCACATCCTGGTAAAACAAACCACTGCGATGTTCTTCCTCGACTCATTCCCACACATGGTGTCATCATCAGAAAACTAGAGGAAATGAGGCTTCTTCTCTTAATTTGCAATAACCACTTACATTATTTTCCCAAAGACAAAAAAAACACACATGTGTATCTAGATTGTATGACCTTGGGCAAGCCTACCAGAAGCCTCAGTATCCCCCTGTTTCTTGGGGTTAATAACTATACCTGCCTCACAGGGTCAAGGTCAAGGGTTCATGTGATGAGCACAGCAGAGTATCCAGCATACAGCATTCAGCATCAGTTTTTGTCCTCATTCTCTGCTTGGTATTTAAATGAAAAGACTTCTTTTGAATCCTCAGTTCATGTTCCAAGAACTTCCACTTAATTGTTTCTCTGTGAGTCCTGCCTGCCCTAGACAGTCCCATTGATTCAAAGGTCCTCGGTGGTCTCTTCCCGGCTCTCTTCTAGTTATCTCTATCCATTAGCGGGAACTTCAAAGGGAGGATCCAATGACCAGGGCCTTGTCTGCAAAGATCTTGCCAGAAATGAATTAATAATATGATCCATCTAATCACCAATATCCTGAGAGTGAGGACGGAAACCACTGGGGAAGGGGACAGCTTCGTGGGTGTGTGACTTGTGTAGCTGCACAGGGCCCCGCACTCAGCAGAGCCCCATGCTTGGTTTAATGCTCTGCTACCACCCCATCCTGAAATTCACAATAAAGTCTGAAAAAAGAGGCCCCACATTTTCTTTTTGCACTGGGCCCCACAAATTATGTAGCTGGTTGTAACCAGAGAGTTTTGATTAGAGTGATGTGGATGGTTTTATGTTGAAAGAATTGCTCTAGCTTCTGTTTTAAGAATGGGCTGTAGGAAAGGTAAGGGTAGGAGCAGAAAACAACAGCTAGGATGCTATTGATATAAAGAGGGTGGGAGATGATGGTGGCAAATGACACCAAAAGAAGAAGCCAGTTAGGTTCCATTTGCTAGCAGCTGCAGCACAGGTCACCGGCCACAGGCCTGTCTATGGCAGTGTCCTCGCCAGCCGGCTCCCGCTGCCCACCACTGCTTCCCGTGCAGTCTCCAGGCTGACTGCCTGCTAATCTGAAAGCCCTATGCTTTACAATACATTTTCTTAAATGAGCAGGTGTTGGTTTCTCTTCCTCCCTACACTTTCCTAGGGGAAGGCAGGAGCCCAAAACTGTATATAGTAGCAAGTGGGAATTCTCCAAAAGAAAATCAGAGTGCTGTCACGAAATCTGGATCGCCTGCAATAGGGAAAATAAGCTGCTGACGGAAGGAGAAAAGGGCCCCATTCAGGTCAAGCATCTTCTGTGTTAGGTCACTGCAGTCAGGGCTTACTAGACATTCTCCATTGACTCCAATTAAGTAATGGATGTGAAATCACTCCCTCCTAAAATCTGCATGGGTGTGGCAGAATAAGATCCACTAAAGTTTCTGTAAATACAAAATGCATCTGAAATGTCTTGAAGACCCAGAAATACTTTGCTCAGCTCTCCATAAGGAAAAGGGAAAGATTAACTTTTGGGTTTTTATAATTTTAGACTTATATCTAAATTTGTCCAATTATCTCTATGTTTAAGCTGGCAAATGAAAAACAATGTGATCACTATTTAGTTTTCAGGTAATCAAATAGCAAATTCAACAGGCCACGCTAAAAATGATATGCTACAACACGAGTAAGTTTCAAGTTTACACTTCTAGTCTAAGGTTCTTTAAAAACAATTTATTCCTTTCAACATGCTCAAAAATGTCTCTGAAGGGACAACGCGTGGATGAGACCAATTCCCAGCCTGGAGGGCTCTCTCTGCCAGCGACTCACCTTTTTCTGAAGAACGTTGATTTTTCTTTCCTTCACTTCTAACATATCCTTCATGTCACGAATCTCCCCGGCCAGTGTCCCCTTCTCTTCCGTGAGGTCCTGCAGCTGCTTTGTTTTTTTATTGAGAAAAGATTCTTTCTCTTCCAGCCGTAATCTCAGTGCATCTACCTGAAATCGGGAAGAAGAAAGAAGGTAGGGGTTTCATACCCGGTTGGTTCACCAGTGAGCATCAGTCCAGCCCCGGGAGCGGGTGGGCAGCAGGCCTTCTGAGCACAGCGATCGCCTCGCTGCTCACGGGCTCTTGGATGCACGCATCTGAACAGCCTGTCTCTACCTTGAAGTCCTCTTGTGTATGCATCTGCACAGTGATACATTTTTAATGTAGCTTTTTATGAGATAAGACGTTATGAAATAGTGGTGTGTCTCCACGCTGGGAAGCCGCAGGCTGGGAAATGAGCGCACGGAGCCGCCGAGCCCCGCTGCCCCGGGCGGGTGCGGGGCTCACCCCGCAGCATCCTCCGCGGACACGGACAACACAGAGGGCCCCGCCACAGACACCTGGGAGAAAAGACTGACGTGCAGAGAAACACTCCTAAATTAGAAAAATACTGTAGCCAAGAGGAAGTGAATGCTGCTGCAGGAAGAAACTGGGAAGTGACACCCGTTCGCCAGCTTTCTGAGAGACTCCTTTCCAAAGAAGAAAGAAAAAAAGACAAAGCATACAAAAACTGCCTAGTTCTGCCTCACCTCAAAAATCAGAGGACTACAATTCCTGCTTTTCAGGTGTCAGTGATAAAATGAGGAAACATAAGCTTTATTTTCTTTCTGAAGACCACGTGTAAAAAAATGACATGGGTGCTGGGGTGCTGGGGAACTTTAATCCTCACCAGGAATTTGACAGGTAGTAGCTACATAAAAAATCAGGAGGTGGTGGTGAAGCATGTTATTTACAGATATTATCAAAATAAGGCGACAGAAAGAGTTAAAACGGTTTGTCTCAGGAAGAAGAAATGGGACGGGTAAACGGGGTTGCTGCGCAATTTTGCTCATTATACTAAGAGCAAGTAAAATTTGGATGAAAAGGGGAAAAAAGGACAAAGGTAAAAAAATGGATGCAGGAATGTCATAATAAGCCACATTAAAGAGATATGTAAATACTATGAGGACACAGAGTCAAAGGCTTAACTTGGAACAATGAAAACAATTAAAAGTTTTTTAAAAAAAGAAAGAAAGGGGAAAAAAAGGATTTTTAGCCTGGTCGGGCAGCTCGGTTGGTCAGAGCATCACCTTGATGCGCCAGGATTGTGGGTTCAATCCCAGTCAGGGCACATACAAGAATCAACCAATGAGTACATAAATAAATGGAATAATGAATCGATGTTTCTGTCTTTAAAAAAATCAAATAATTAAAATTTAAAAAATGTAAAAATAAAATAAAATAAAACGAAGAGAGAACATTAGGTTTTAGGCTGGGTTCTGCTTCTATCTAGCTGTGAGGATCCAGACAAACCACTCACTTCCCCCCACCCAGCCTTTCAACCTGTTTCTTCATTCGTCAAACAAAGAGGTTGGAACAGAGCGCCTGACATTATATGCTTTTAAAGACAGGAATGAGTCTTAGGTAGCACACATCACGCAAAGATGATGATATCAGAGATAAAAAGTTAATGGGGTAGAATCTCCTTTTCTTACCCCTTTCCAAGAAAGGGGTACCAAAGTGGTGTTTCTAAAGGTCAAAGGTGATGAGGAGGGGGGTGAGTAGAGTTTTCCCAGTTTCTGTCCCTGAGAGGAGGGTGAAGCTAGGAGGTCCCAGCAAGGGAAGGGGTGACTAGTGCTTGAAGCTGCTGGCAGAATGACCCTGACTGCATTATGGGAGACGATGTGCAGAGGGTGAGAACAGCAGACTCCTGAAACAACTGATGCCTGCCTGTGGCTCTTCTCACATAATGACCATAGAGATCTAGGGGCTGGGAAGGGAGAGGGATGCTCATGTCTGGAGAGCTTCCCTCCCCTAAATGAAAATTGATTCCAGTTGCACTAAAGTGTAAACATAGAGATTCTCAAGTGGCCTATCTTTGTTTAAAGTTATCTTCAACTACCAATTTGGAATAACATCAATACTTGTCTTCGGATTTTCATCATATCAGGTAAAAAAAGAAATATTTTTTGTTTATACATAAAGAATGGCATCTGTAGGTCCCTTGTAAATTAGCAGGACATGCTGACTAGTCCAGATTATAGCAGTGGTTAAAAAGGGTTACATTCAGTTGTGGAGATTTGCTCGCAGGTTGAACAGGGCTCAGTGTGAATCTGGAGGAAACTGTGGTCCCACATTCCAGCGATCAAAGGTGGATGGTCTCTGTGTGGACTAAAGGGAATACCCAATACCCAAAACAGTGATGTCAATAAATTACAATATGGGAAGTAGTGAGTGGTGCTGAAGAGAGTTGAGGAAAAAAGCCTGTATTGATGAATAATACACTTAACATTTGTAGCGCCTTCTCACCATGCACAATCAGTGCCCAGTTGCATCTTCCTGAGCCCAGAAGAGATAAAAAGCAACCTAGCTGTAAGGATATTTCTCCAGGAATAAAATAGAGAGCAAGGATGGTCGTGATCAACACACTATTCATAACACCCAAATTCTACATGGCAGGAGGGATTCTGTGCCAGCTGAGGTCTTCGGCTTAGGAGCTGATTTTCCATGTGCCCAAAGCATGTACTTAGCTTCAAAGGAATCTGAATCGTGCCCTTCAATCACCTTCACTCTATCTTTACAGCTTTGCACAGTCTCCTACAATCAAGAAACAAAGCTTAAGGGCCTTTTTTTTTTTTCTTTTAAGACAAAACTTTTACCTGAACTGCATCCAATTCTCAACCAACATGAGCCCAGTTTGCAGTAAGCAAGTATGACATCATTTCTAAAGTCAAATTTTAACTTCCAGATGGTGCAAAACCACAAGCAGGCGCACAGGCCTTCTGATGCACAGAAGTTTAAACACAGGGAAGATCAGGCAAGAAAGAAGATAGTCTATTAAAAATTAGAATATGCAGTTTCAAACTGGGTATCAACGAGCAGGATTAAAGTTCCCCTCGCTAATATTTGGACTTCACTCAACAGTGTACATCAGTCAAAAAAGAACCAGAAAAGCCTTGAAGTTTAGATTATATTCCAACATCAGGTAGAGACATAAAAGTTAAAATGTTTGAGAATATGAAATACTTTTCTTTGCCTCTTCACTCAACACCAAATAATTTTAAGGGCCCTTGACTCTCTCTCTTAAACTTTGGCAGTTGACTCAATAATAAAACTTGGCAAAGCAAAAAGCACCATCATTTCCCAGAAAAACAAAAGAAAATTAGAACTATATGATATAGTCAGTGCATAAAGACCCATAGGTTGAGTTTCCAATTTTTACATATGACTCGACCGCATGGGAACCAGTCACCGAATGTTAAAAGTAGGACAATCTTTTCATTTTAGGAGAATTACTCATTTCCTTCTGATCCAGTTATGTGTGTGTGTGTGTGTGTGTGTGTGTGTGTGTGTGTAAGAGCATATAACATACGAAAACTTAACCTTTTATCTGGCAGTATAAAACACGAAACATTTGTTATCACTTCAGTTCCAGGTAATAACTTGAAACAAAAGGAGCATGGCAATGAAATTGGCAAAAATTGCCAAAATCCGAGTTAAACATTATTAATCTTCATGTCAGCACCCAGGAATTATAACCAGCTCCAATGGTGAGGTATGTTTGTAGAAGGCCTGTACATACGCCTCGCGACCTTTCCGCCATATTTCACACGGGCCTCCAGGAACCGTCTAATGTTGTGGCAGAGCACTAAGTGCTACTTGATGTGCCATAAATAATTTTTTTAAATCAAACGGTTCATTTCAATGTTAAAATGGCTACAGCAACACTTGAGAAAAAAAGAAACACTTGAGAGAGAAAAAGGGGCCACTTGAAATTTTTCACGGATTAAATACTACTTACTTGACAACACTTCGGGGATTGAATAAACACGGTATCACAAAGAACAACTTTAAAGGAAAATGAAACTGGAACGCTCACAAAAGCTCCCAATATAGTTTTAGTTCACATTCAAAGTTTTGTGTGTTTGTTTTTCCTAATAGTAGACTTGGGTTAAGGGTATATTTGAATTTGATTCAACTTGCAATCATTCAAATGGGAGACAGTTTCCAAGTTGGGCATGCATAGTGTACACAACCCCCAAAGACACACACACTAAAAGTATTCTAAAATGTAAAACTCGCTGTGCTAGTAACCACTGCTTCTCACTCACATCCAATTTTCCTTTCCTTTCTGAACACAGGGAAGATCTTCCTTGCAGGAAGATGGGCCATTTGTTTTATTCATGAAATATAAACAGAAGTGACGTATGTCACTCTCCGTGCCACGCCCCCCACTCTTGCCCTCCCTCAGAGATCTTGGAGGCTACATTTTCAGGATGGTGGGGCTACGAGAGATGGCAGAACCTCCATAAATCTGGATCCTCAAGAGACCACAAGGAGGAACATCCCCCACCTTCCACCCAGCGATCCCCAACATGGGTTGGACTTACAGTATGATATACTAAACTACTCAGAAATTATAATAATTTCCCCGTCTTTGCCAAAATGTGGACACCTTCAAAGTAGAAAGATTTGTCTTTGAGATTACCATAAACCCAAAAGAAATAGGGCCACTGTACCTCCCTCTACTCCTATGTGTAGGATCTCAAAATCTATTTTCTCCTACTTTTTTACCCCGAATCCAAAGAGAGGGGAAATGACAGAGAGCCAAAGGCTGAGCTAAAAGGAGGAGGTATCAGAAGCCTGGGGAAAGGACTCAGAGGTTAAAGATCAAGACCTTGGGGAGAAGAGAGAAAGAAATTAAAGAGGAAGAGTCCCCTTAAACTCATTGGCTTAAACTTCAGTGTGTATAGATAAGTGGCTCAAGTGGACAACTCTGTTTTGTAAAAGTCTCTGTATTATAAATATATGTGTGAAGCAACTCATGGCAATGACCATGGACTTACCCACAAGCCTTCCAAATGTTGGGAATAAAACAGAGGTGTTATAAGCAAAATGAGGATAATAACAGTACCTCCTTCATCAAGTTATTTTGGGGATTAAATTGAATAACATGTAATGCACTTAACACAGTGCCTGGCACCCAGAAACACTCAATAAATTTTTGCTATTGTTATTATATTTTATTATTCCGCTTTCCACAGCCTCTACGCCAGTGATTTATATACTGTAGGAATGCAATAAAGGCTGCTAATCAACAGCCCTCAGGAAAAGTGGAGAACCAGCAAATAAGGTTTTGTGCTCTAACATGTACCAGGGTGTTATATTGTCTGTCATTTACTTTAAATTATTTCAGCATACCCTCTGTGATATGTGTGTCTGTGTGGAGGGGTGTCTGGGTGGGTGGGTGGATGGGCATATTTCCCAACAGGGAAGAAATCCTCCAGGGTAGTTAATTAGCCTATGAAAGACTTTAATTAAAAGCTGACATGCCAGAGTCAGCTACCAAAAGTGCTTCGATATTCTTTATATCGATAAACATCTGAAATTTGGTCAATTAACATAACTGATGTGAGGAGTGATTTTTCCTTGGTGCAGCGAGGGGCGTTTGAAATGTGTGGACTGCCTAGAAATATTGCACAGGCACTCCCACTCTTCCAGGAACGAGATGTAAGACGGTGTGTCCAATGGAAATATGATGCAAGCCACGTCCGCAATTTTAAATGTTCCAATAGCCACGTTAAAGAAGTTAAAGCAAGGGAAAACTAATTTTAATAATATATTTAATTTAAACTACTACATCCAAAATGTTATTACTTAAGATATAATGACTATGAAGAGAATTAATGACATATGTTATTTTGTATTGTCTTCAAAATCCAGCATTTATTTTACACTTTCAGCATATCTCAGTTAGAACTAGCCACCGTTCAGATGCTCGGTGGCCACCTGCGGCTCATGGCTGCCATACTGGACAGTGCGGGGCCATGGCTAGTAAGCTCAAAAGTTTCGATCCTTGAATTTGTATCTCGGATGCACATAGATGCTTTAGGGAAGATTGTGGCCCCACAGCAAACAACATTGTCTGAGACCTACCACAGGAAATATCATCATACTGGCCTAATGTGAACCTTCTGTGGCCTCCACAGGACAGACAGCAGGAACTTCAAGGAGCACAGCTGAACAACTGTGACATAATGCCTAGACGCAAGGTCACGGGGCAGGAGTCCCACAGCCTTCCCTTCTCTAACCATCAGAGGCTACTGATCTCTACCAAAGAAAACCACGTAAGTGTCAATGACCCAGTTAGTTTGGTGGTTCAGTTAGCATGATCTTTCCGGAGTCTTGTTGAGAAGAAGAGCTCAGAATGATCATTGCTTTTTAAAAGTTCTTTCACACTAATCTCTGATTATAGCAAAAGTTGCCTTTCAGAAAAAAAACATGTCCTTCAGTAGCTGTACCATCAAAAACTGCTATACAGGTGAGGGCGTGTCCGTCCTTTACCTTATGCTTGGGTCATGTCCTTCCATTCTTTGATATCTGCAGCTATTTTCATTTCAGATTTCTATTCTCTATAGGTACTCTTATCTCTAATAACTAGAATTATTTACTTACTCATTCAACAAATACAAAGTGATTTTGTGTCTGGGATAATTCTAGGTTAGAGATACAGCCTTTTAACAGGACTGCCAGGTCTATGACTTATTAAACATACATTTGTGAAGCTGGGGTGGGGTACAGCAAATTATTATTATGTCAGTATCATTAGTAAACAAGATTTTTAGTATAAGAGGGAAGTAATACAAATATAAAATTTAAGAACTTGTGTGAAATCCTTGTTAAAAAAAAACTGGACTGACAGAAGGTTAATTTGTGGATATCTGTGCATATTAGTGAAAATGTGTATTGTTTGTGTGCATATAAAATGATAAAGTTCATAATTTAATGAATATCTATCAGCTAAAGTCCAACCTGGGCCAAGACTTTGGTATTCAACAACATGGTTTATTTAACTGATGGCTACTTGTTACTGTGTAATCTTAGAACACTAGACGTCTTTACTGACCTTTAAATAAGTTTGCTTTATACTCACTCCACTGTGTTCAATATAATTTTGGATTTTAATAAATTTGGGTCTTAAAAAATCCTTATAATACTAATAAGTATGAATACATGATGTATTTTCTCTTTTAAAAAATTTTCTAGCTTTTCCTATTAAAAAGGCTTAGAGAAAAGTGACCAGTAGCAATGAACACCCACGCCAAACACCAAGAAATGTAGGAATGAGTATAGAATACCTCATTGAACCAGAAAGCAAGGAAATATTAAGGACCAAGTCTTCTTATTGGCCAAGGACCAGAGAATCGGACACTGTTCTATGAACAGACACTAGGGGGCAGGAATGAAGGCTGGGACAGGTATTGAGCTACTACAACCAATCAGAGGGGAGGCAGTAGCTGCCTGGTCTAGGATGCAGGTGGTACGGAGGGAGAATGTGGCTATGTTTGAAAAACATTTTGAGATACAATCAGAAGGCAGGTGGCAGAACAGAGAGTTTGTATGTATGGGGATAAAAGGAAGGAAGGAATCAAAGATGACTCCTGGGTTACTGGCTGAAGCAACTTTTGCTGGGAAACACTAGGGAGAATCAGACTTGGTGGTAGGAAATCAAGAGTTCAGTATCAGGTATATAGAGTTCAAGATGCCAGAAAACATCCAAAGGGTAAATGGCTATATGACTTGCAATCTCCTGAGATAACAGAACCTTGACCTATATGTGAATGAGCAGTCCTGCAATTATATCAATATTCCTCCAGCAGACTAATTAGGACAGCTTCTCCATGTTTACAGACTGATTCCCACTTAGATGCAGCTGTCTGAGGTCAAGTTAACACAAACCAGTAAGCAGAGGAAATCTATGATAGTTGAATACCAAGAGAAATCATTTTCCTAAAAGGGTCTCTGATTTTCAATCTTTAGTTATAAGGTCTCTTCCTCTCTCAGTCCTCAGAAACAAGAGAGGTGGTCATTTCAATTACTCCCTTGAGCTCTTCGAGGTGGCTAGGCAATGTCAATGAAGTGTTTACCCTCCTGTGGATCACTGCAGTCAGGACAGCGACACTGACTTGGGAAGGAAGGACTATATGATCCCACTCCTGGGCGCTGGCTTTCATCTAGCAACCAAAAGCTTATATATTTGACCAGGGGAAAAATCTAAATTATATTTTTAAAATATAAAATTTAGATAGCACAAATAGAAACAATAATGGCTATATTATAAAATGCTTCATAATTTATAATATACCTTTCTGTTAAATTATAAATCTGTTCTCTTATACAATTTCAATTCAAAAAGTAAAATTCAAGGGTATTTAGTATTATATAGCCACATGCTGTGCTTATAAAAGTTAAGTTACAATCACCAGCTTGTTAATAACACAGTGGAGATTTTCAGGTTGTAAAGATTCATTTTGTCTTACCTACCTGTCAAAAAATTATACCCATGTCCCACATGCCACCTACTTGAAGCAAACAATGCTGGGTTAAGAGTGCTTCGTATCACCTACATGGAAGAATTCATATCATATGTGGGTTAATAATCCAGCCAACTTTATAAAGCCTGTTTTCATACTTAAGTTTTTGGCTACTTCTTACACTAAAATTAGGTGGTTTTAAGTGACTAGTCCAAAGTTCAAAATTTAATGTTCGGTTCAGTTCCAGCAAATTTCTGAAAACACATGGGAATTGTAACTCATGTGTTAATACTTAAAGTTTTTGTTAATAAAACTTCCAACACTAACCTTACCTCATTGAACTTACCTCACTGGTTTTTATGCTTACTATAAAACTATAGCTGTCATAATATTTTTGAATTACTACAAAAGGAAGTAAGCCATTCCAAAGTCAATGTTATTTTGCAACATGATGATAGTTATAAATTCAAAATACTTAAAACCAATTTGCAAAGCTATCAATCTTAGTTCCTCCTAACATTTGAAAAGCCCATCTTCAAGACATTTACTATTACAAAAAAACAAGTTTAAGAAAACACCATGTATCATTCATATTGCACTTTCACTTCAAGTAAGCACATTCAATTTAAACACGAAAATTCATTTTAACATAAAATTTTAAAATATTGTTCCTGCTTAGATATTCCATGAACTTTCTAAACTATCAGTGAAGGCCAAAGAACTGAAATCACTGATAATTTAGTACCAAGATTAAGTAATAATTTTGTGATCTTGAGGTCAGTGCTTTTCAATAAATCCAAATAAGTAACCTCTATCCAGGTATGCTTGACATATGTGTAAATGACTAACAAGTTAGGAACTGTAGTCATTTTATTTAAAAGTTAATTAAACCCATATTTTAAAGTCATGTCTCTCAAATCAGGGCCTGTACTCCTGGAGGATGGGGACCAGTGTTCAAGGATCCATGAGTTTGCTACAAGAATTGTTTTATGTTGTCCTTTCTTTTTGATGATGACCTCAAAATTAAAAAGAACTTACTCTGGATGATGTAAATAACTCCTTAGAACCAAAGATTGTGACACAATTTCAATATCTGCCTTTGTGTTTGCACTTAAGATTCCTTTGGGGTGAAATTGAGAAAGCACAGAAAGGGCTTCTTATTCCTCTGACATATTCCCTCCAAATACTGGCCACGGGACATCATGGTGACCACGCAAACAAGGGGTTCAACAGCACAGCAGAAGCTGCAGTCAGTGAGGAAACGAGGCTATCACACAGCACACCATTATGCAGACCTGCTGAACTAGCATCCGAGCAGAGTGCTGGTACCATGTGCATGTCAAGTGTAAATTTATGTCCACCAAACACAATCCTCTTCCATATAAAGTTAATATTTTATAGGCTTTGACTTTATATTTTCATTTAGGGTGTAATTTGTATTTGATTTCACAGTTCTGTACTTTGTACCTAATTAACACAAGTAATAATTATTATATACAACAATACTGGGTATCTACAATGTTCTTTTTATTTTTTTCTTCTAAGAGGAATTTCTTCCCAAGTGTGAGACATACTTCCCTAAAATAAACACTATTTATTTGTTCTTTGAAATCCTCCTGAGTGTTGTGCAAAAACGAAATGAGGGCGTGAAGGTGTGTTCCATGATCAAGCCGACTTGGGAAACGCAGCCTGCTCCCCTGATTTATGGTAGACATTAGCACACTAAAGCAAAGATTTTACTTAACTTGATTTAACTCACCTGTCCCCACATCTACTTAACCACAGACCCTGTATTTTTTTAAGAGTACATAATAATATCCTTCAGAGGTTGTTACAAAAGATTGTTCTCAAGTATCTTTTAGTCATCAAATGTTTAAGGCATAGCATAGATACGAAATGTTTGAGTATGGTGAAATGCGGACACACTACTGGATTGGATTCAGAAGACCTTGGCTCAAAGTAAACTATATACATTCAAGCTGTCCTCTGTGGCTAACGGTGTGTTCTGTGATGTGCCAGCGTGTCTTATGTAATTCTCGGGGCCACCTGTGAGGTAGATATTGTTTACAAGTGGAAACATTCAAGTTCTGAGGGCTTACAGGGCAGATGTGTAGACTGTGCTAAATCCCATCTATCAGGAGTGGGGAACATCCAGCCTGAGGGCCATATAGGGCCCACATAATCAGTACCAGCGAACATCATACACCTTACCAAATTAGCCTGACCAAATATAGCAGGCTAATTTTTAAGTTAATTATTTTGTATGGCCTGTGAATCAATATATAAATATCCAGATGGCCCTTGGCAGGAAAAAGGTTCCCCACCCCTGGAGGGACTCCATCAGCCTACACCCCAGTTCACTTGTGGTTCTGTTGGCACCTGGGTCTGAGACCTTCAGGGAAGTCATTGTTTCTTAGGGACTCAGCTAGCTCCTCCACAAATCAACAAAATTTTGCTCAATGACCTCTAAAGTCATCACCTACCCCGAACTTTCATGATGTCATGAGGTGAGTGACCCAGATACTACAACATATTTTAAAGCTTTGGTAATTAACACAGTTTGGTATCGACGAAGGAAGAAAAAGCCAGAGGACGTCCAAAACAGATTCACATACATATGGACATTTAGTATATGATAAAAGTGGCATTTAGATTAAGTAGAAAAAATATGGATTATTGAATTAATAATGGCTGAAAACTGACTACTTGCTTAGAAAAATAAAAATAAAGGTGAAACCTTACTTAATTCCTTAAAATTAATTCCTAAAAAGAATTAAATGTAAAAAAATTAAAGCATAAAAATTATAAAAGAAAATATGTAGTCCTTTTTATTTTTGAAATATAGAAGCAACATAAAAGGCTTGGATACCATACAGGAAAAGATAGACAAATAAAAATTAAATATAAATTAAAATAATCATCATTAAAAAAGACAAAGGCAAATTGCAGAAAATTTTTGCAAAAGCCAAATGTAAAATGCAATGTACATTCCAGTATCTATAATATGTTTCTAATTTGGAATAAGAAAAGAAATATTTGCCTATGTGTGCATAAAAGATTTCTGAAAAAACAAATAGGCAAATAAGAGTTTATTAAATGCCTACGACATGCTCAGTTGATAAGTAATAAAAACAAGAATCAAATTAACACACTAGTCAATTCCACTTGTAAGCTAACTAAGGCGTCACACGAACTGCTACGGTGAGCTAAGAGTAAGATAACTCCGGTCAGACCCAGAGCTCCCATAAAATAAATTGATTACCTGCATTTCCAATTGACCCCTCCTCAGGGCAGAAATCCTGCACACAGAGGACATAATCTGTCCCGGAAGAATTATTTATGGTGGTACATATTATAGCTACTAGGACTTTTTATCTAGCATATTAATACATTGTTGGAAGGCAGGAAAGAATAATAGCTACAAGTAGGGGCTCTTGAGCTAGACTCCTCAAGTTCAAATCTTAACTTCCCATCATTTACTGGGCATGATTTAGAGAAAGATATAATCTCTCAAAACTTTAGTTCCCCCTTAATAAAATTAGGATAATAATAGTACCAATACCACAAGGATTAATTGAATCAAGACTTACAAGGTGTTTATAGAAATACACTAAGAAATAAGGTAGAAGAAATCAATAAACAGTGGCTGCTCTTTAATAGATTATAGTGATATAGTTTATGATGGAAATGATAAATTATTTATTCCACCCTCCATATATGATGAGTAAATATAGGCATTAGAACACTGTATGTTAATATTCTAGCAGCTATCATCAAAAACTAATCGCACTGACAACAATGATGGTAACATAAACTAATACCTATGCAGCAGTTTCACGTGGCCCATCAGCACTTTGAGCAAGTTATTGTTTTCCATTCTACGAGGCCCAGAGCTACACAGCTTATAGGTGGCAAAGCCTAGACTTGCGCATGTCTGTCAAACTCCAAAGGTTCGCTCGGAATATCAAGCTCAGAAGGAGGAAAGCTGGAAATATCTAACAGCATGAAGGACAACCACAGGAGTGAAGAGGAACATAGGAGGAAACAACAAAAAAGGTAAAGTTGCTAAAATTATAATAGATATTTTACCCTTTCTGATATATTGTAGGTATTATTTATAGATGAAAACATTAAGCCTCTTAGGAGTCTCCAGGCTATCATGGTAGAACTGTGATTTATATATACATAATGTTTATTATGTATTCATATATTATATATAATATATATATTATGTTCAAGACTCTATATTAAACATATAATTATATATTAAATTACATATAATACATTATATGATATACTATAATATAATACATATGAATGATAGCATATAATATATAATACAGAATTAAATTATATTTTGTTTGCTGCCATATATTATATATTACATATACAGCTGACCCTTGAACAACAGAGATTTGAACTATGTGGGTCCATTTATACGCAGAATTTTTTTCAATAAATAATATAAATTTTCTCACCCTTGCAATTTTCTTAATAACATTTTCTTTTAAAATTTTTATTGTTGACATTATTGCAGATGTCCCCAACCACCCCCCCCCTTAGCCCACCTCCACCCAGCCCCGATCACCCCTCAACACCTTGGCCCTCACAACACTACTGTCTGTGTCCATGCGCTATGCATGTATGTTCTATAGCTAATTCCTTCCAGTCCCCCGCAACCTGCCTCCCCTCTGACATTTGTCGGTCTGTTCCATGTATCCATGCCTCTGTTTCAATTTTGTTTGCCATTTTATTTTGTTCATTAGATTCCACATATCAATGAGATCATATGGTATTTGTCTGACTGGCTTATTTCACTCACCATAATAATCTCCAGGTCCATCCATGCCTTCACAAAAGTAAGAGCTCCTTCTTTTTTACAGCCATGTAAATGTACCACAGCTTTTTTATCCACTCATCTACTGATGGGCACTTGGGCTGTTTCCAGATCTTAGCTATTGTAAATAATGCTGCAGTGAACATAGGGGTGCATATATTGTTTCAAATTAATGCTTTGGGTTTCTTCAGATAAATTCCCAAAAGTGGAATTGCTGGGTTATAAGGAAATTCCATTTTAATTCTTCTGAGGAAACTCCATACTATTTTCCACGGTGGCTACACCAACCTGCATTCCCACCATCAGTGCACGAGGGTTCCCTTTTCTCCACATCCTCGCCGGCACTTGTTGTTTATTGATGGTAGCCATTCTGACAGGTGTGAGGTAATCTCTCGTTGTGGTTTTAATTTGCATTTCTCTGATGATTAGTGACCTTGAGCATTTTTTCATATGTCTATTGGCCAACTAAATGTCCTCTTTGGAGAAATGTCTATTCGGGTCCTTTGCCCATTTTTAATTGGATTGTTTGTCTTCCTGGTGTTGAGTTATAGAAGTTCTTTATATATTTTGGAGATTAACCCCTTATCAGATGAGTCATTGGCAAATATGATCTCTGATGTGGTAGGTTCCCTTTTCATTTTGATGATGGTTTCTTTTGCTGTACAGAAGCTTTTTAGTTTGATGTAGTCCCATTTGTTATTTTTTTCTGTGTTTCCCTTGACTTCGGAAACATATCAGCAAAAATATTGCTTCGAGAGATGTCTGAAATTTTACTGCCTATATTATCTTCTAGAATTTTTATGGCCTTGTGACTTATATTTAAGTCTTTTATCCATTTTGAATTTCTTCTTGTGTGTAGTGTAAGTTGGTGGTCTAGATGCCTTTTTTTTTTTTTTTTTTTTTTTTGGCATGTACCATTTCCAACACCATTTATTGAATAGATTTTTTTTTTACTCCATTATATGCTCTTGCCTCCTTTGTCAAATATTAATTGACTATAAAGGTGTGAATTGATTTCTGGGCTCTCTGATCTGTTCGATTAATCTTCATGTCTATTCTTGTGCCAAACCAGGCTGTTGTAATTACAGTGGTTTTGTAGTATAGTTTGATATACAGTATTGTGATCCCTCCAACTTTGCTCTTCTTTCTCAAGATTGCTGAGGCTATTTGGGGTCTTTTTTGGTTCCATATACATTTTTGGAATATTTTTTTTAGCTCTGTGAAATATGCCATTGGTATTTTAAAAGGAATTGTGTTGAATCTAAAGATTGCTCTGGGTAATATGGACATTTTAATGATGTTAATTCTTTCGATCCATGAACATGGTATATGCTTCCACCTGTTTACATCTTCCTCTAATTCTTTCTTCAATGTCCTATAGTTTTCCAAGTACAGGTCTTTTATCTCCTTAAATTTATTCCTAGGTACCTTATTTCTTTTGTTGCAATAGGAAATGTGATTGTTTTCTTAGTTTCTATTTCTGAGAGTTTATTATTGGTGGATAAAAATGCCACCAATATCTGGATATTAATTTTGTATCCTACTACTCTGCCAAATTCATTTATTAGATCTACTAGTTTTGGGAGTCTTTAGAGTTTTCCATGTACAATATCATGTCATCTGTGAATAATGACAGTTTTACTTCCACTTTTCCGATTTGGATGCCTTTTATTTCTTTCTTTCTTTTGCTTTTTTTTTTTTGGTCTCATCACTGTGGCTAGGACTTCCAACACTATGTTGAATAAGAGTTGTGAAAGTAGACATTCCTGTCTTGTTCCTGATCTTAAGGAAAACATTTTTTGTTTTTCGCCCATTTAGTATGATATTGGCTGTAGGTTTGTGATATATGGCCTTTATTATGTTGAGGTATGATCCCTCTATTCCCACCTTTCTGAGGGTTTTTTTTTTCTTTATCCTCACCCGAGGACTTTTTTTTTTTTTTTTTTTTTTGCATTTATCTTGAGATAAAGTGGGAGGGAGAGAGGAAGGAGGAAGAGAGAGAGAGAAACATCGATGTGAGAGAGACACATCAAGTGGTTGCCACCCACACAACCCAAACTGGGGCCAGGGACAAACTGCAACAGAGGTACGTGCCCCTAGCGGGAACCAAACCCGGGCCTCTCTGGTCTGTGGGCCGAAGCTCTAACCACTGAGCAAAACCAGCCAGGGTTCTGAGAGATTTTATCATAAATGGGTGCTGGATTTCACTGAATACTTGTTCTGCATCTATTGATATGATCATGTGATTTTTATCTTTCATTTTGTTTATGTGATGTATCACATTTATTGATTTTCGGATTTTGTACCAGCCTTGCATCCTTGGAATAAATCCCACTTGGTCATGGTGTATGATCTTTTTAATGTATTGCTGGATCTGATTTGCTAATAATTTTTTGAGGATTTTAGCATCTATGTTCACTAGGGATATTGGCCTGTAATTTTCTTTCTTTGTAGTGTCTTTATATAATTTTGTAATTAGGATAGTGCTGACCCTGTAAAATGAGTTTGGAAGTCTTCCCTCCTCTTTAATTTTTTTGAATAGTTTGAGGAAGACAGGTGTTAGGTCTTCTTCGCGCTTGTGAATCTATCCAGTCCAGGACTATTGTTTGCTGGGAGGTTTCTTTTTGTTTTGTTTTTTTATTACTGATTCAATTTCATTAGTAGTCATCAGTCTATTCAGGTTTTTTTAATTCTTCCCAATTGAGTTTTGAAAGATTGTATGTTTCTAGGCTTTTGTCCATTTTGCCCAGGTTGTCCAATTTGTTGGCATGCAGTTGTTCATGGTATTTTCTTACACTCCTTTGTATTTCTATGATGTTGGTCATCACTTTGCCTCCTTCATTTCTGATTTAATTTATTTGGGTCCTCTCTATTTGTTTCTTGATGAATCTGGCTGAAGTTTCATCAATCTTGTTTATGGTTTCAAAGAACAAATTCTTGGTTTCATTGATATTTTGTAATTTTTTTGGACTCTATGTCATTTATTTCTGCTCTGATGTTTATTACTTCCTTCCTTCTGCTTACTCTGGGCTTATCTTGTTGTTCTTTTTCATGTTCTTTTTGGGTGTAGGGTTAGATTGTTTATTTGATATGTTTCTTGCTTCTTGAGATAGGCCTGTAATGCTATGAACTTCCCTCTCATGACTGATTTCACTGTATCCCATAGATTTTGGGTGTTGTGTGTTAATTTTCATTTATTTCCAGGTAACTTTTTATTTCCTTAATCTCTTTGGTAACCAATTCATTGTTTAATAACATGCTATTTAGCCTCCATGTGCTTGAAAGTTTTTGAGTGTTTTTATTGTAGCTGATTTTGAGTTTCATGTCACTGTAATCGGGAAGATGTTTGGTATGATTTTAATCTTCTTGAAATTAAGACTTATTTTGTGTCCTAACATATGGTCTATCTTTGAGAATGTCCCATGTACACTTGACAAGAATGTATATTCTGCCGCTTTGGAATGAAATGTTCTGTAACTATCAATTAAATCCATCTGATCCAGTTTGTTGTTTAAGGTTGCTGTATCCTGGTTGATTTTTTTGCCCGAAAGATCTATTCATTGATAATAGTGGGGCATTAAAGTCCTTTACAACAATTGTATTGCTGCTTATGTCCCTTAAAGTCCATAAAGAGTTTTTTAGTGTATTTAGGTGCACCTATATAGGGTGTTTACAAGGGTTATGCTTTCTTATTGGATCAATTCCTTTAGTATTATGTAGTAATTTTCTTTGCCTCTTGTTATGGCCTTTGTTTTAAAGTCTACTTTGTCAGATATGAGTATTGCTACCCCAGCCTTTTCTGTTTGTTTCCATTTGCATGGAATACTTTTTTCCATGCCTTCACTTTCAGTATTTGTGAATCTTTTGTTCTGAGGTCAGTCTCTTGTAGACAGCGTATATATGGGACATTCAAAATATAGGTTATCCATTCAGCTACCCTATATTTTTTATTGCAGTATTTAATCCATTTAAATTTAAGGTTATTATTGATAGGTACTTATTGCCATGTTTTTCTTTATACCTATATTCCTCTCTCCATATTTTTTTTCTTCTTAAAGCACTCCATCTAACATTTCTAGCAATGTAGTTTTGGTGGGAATGAACTCCTTTAGTGTTTTTTGTTTCTTTTGTTTTGTTTTTTGTCCTGGGAAGATCTTTATTTTGCCTTCAATTTTAAATGATAGCCTTGCTACATAGAGTAGTTTGGTTTTAGGTTCTTGTTTTTCATTACTTTGAATACTTCATGCCAGCCCCTTCTGGCCTGAAGTGTTTCTGTTGAAAAATCAGCTGACAGCCTTTTGGGAACTCCCTTGTAGGTAACGATTTCTCTTTTGCTGCCTTTAAGATTTTCTCTTAGTCTTTAACCTTTGCCATTGTAATTATGTGACTTGGTGGGGATGTCTTGGGTTCGTCTTAATTGGGACTCTCTATGCCTCCTGAACTTGTGTGACTTTTTACTTCAACAGGTTAGGGAAGTTTTATGTCATTATTTTTTCAAACCTATTTTCTATCTCTTGCTCACTTTCTTCTCCTTCTCGTACCCCTATGATACAGATGCTGTTACATTATATGTTGTCTCAAAGTTCCCTTAAACTATCCTCATTCTTTTTAAATTCCTTTTTCTTTCTGTTTGCTCTGATTGGGTGTTTCTTTCTCCCTTGTCTTCCAAATCACTGATTTGATCCTCTGCTTCATCCAGCCTACTTTTAATTCCTTCCAGTGTGTTCTTGATATCAGTTATGGTATTCTTTGTTTCCGACTGGTTCATATGTCTCTTTTCATGCTGATGTAGTTCCCCTTAAGTTCCTTGTAGTTTCCATTAATGTCCTTGTAGTTCTCACTAAGTTCTTTGAGCAACCTTATAAACATTACTTTAAACTCTATGTCTGATAAATTGCTTCCTCCATTTCATTTAGCTCTTTTTCTGGAGATTCCTCCTTTTCTTTCATTTTGGGATTGTTTCTTTATCTCCTCATTTTATCTACCTCTTTATGTTCGTTTCTATGCAGTAGATATACCTGCTATGACTCTCGGTCTTCATGGGGTGACATTATGCAGTAATTGTCCTGTGGGACCCAGTGATGCAGTCTTCTTGCTCTCCTGAGCTAGATGCTCCAGGAATGTCCCTTTTGTGGGTTATTTGAGCTCTCCTGTTGTAATTGGGTCTTGATTGTTGTTGTCCCGTTCATGGGTGGGGTCTCCCCTCAGGCTGGCTGACTGTGAGGCTCAACACCAACAATGTCATGAAAGCTGTTGTACAAGTGCTGACAGAACAAAACAAAAACATAAAAGGAATCCAACAACAAAAACAATCACAAAAGAAAAAAAAGAATTAGGAAAGAGAAAAAAGAACAAGAATTATAAAAGGAAAAAAAGGGAAAGAAAAAAGAATATGGAAGGAAAGAAGAGGGAGAAGAATAAGAATAAAGAGTAGGAGAAGAAAATGGTTAAAAAAAGAAGGGAAAAAATTAAGAAAAGGAAAAAAGAAGAGAAAGAAAAAATAGAGCAAGAAAAAGAGAAAACTAAGAACTATCAAAGAAAAAGAGAAACATAATTTTTTAAAAAACAATGAAAAAGAACAAAATGGTGTTTGTCTTGGCAGAGTTTAATGCCTACTGACATCTCCCTTTGGATTGTGCTCTTATGTTGTCTGAAGTTGACTGTTTTGTGTGCCAGTTAAGGGCCTCCCGGGAGGTATTTTGGTGCTAGCCAATGTCAGAAGCTGTCCAGATTTGGCTTTCAGCAGCCTGTTTAAGCTTCAAGCGGTCCATAGTTTGTGTCTGCCACCGCTGGGCTTGGCTGCACATGGGAAGAGCCAAAGTGTGCTCCAAGGCCAGCTTTTTAGCATCACGGGGTCCAGGGGTGGGTCTGCAAATGTCCCAAGGTACCTTGCCATCTGCGTACCTCTGCCTTCAGCTGGCTGTCAAACTTTGTCACTGAAAATGCTGTTTCTGAAAGGGCTTTTTGGCAGAGTCGGGAGGATGTGACCTCTGGATCTCCCATTAGGGAAAATGCAGGTCAGACTTCAGGGAAAATGATGGGTGTGTTCCCCCATCCCAGAGCCACATGTCTGAGTCCATCCTGGAATAGCTCCCTGACCTCAGCAGGGTGGAACCCCTCAGGCAGGCTGGTGGGGTCTGCCGGAAGCCAGAAGTTTCTATCAGCTCTCCCATGAGGGGGAAGCACCACTCAGGTTTCCGGGAAAGTGGAGGGAATAGCCACACCCCTACATCAGTCATTGACACCCCCTGAGTCTGCCCAGACCCAGGCCCAGCCTCTGCTACTGCTTCCTCGGTAGGGGTGGAGTTGCAGGGGGTGGCGAGCAGCATTCTAGAGTGGGGGGTAAGCTGTGTCCTGGGGGCAGGGCAATTGGCTTTTCCCCGAGCAGCTGCTACTGGAAGGGCTTGCGCCTCTCTGGAAAAATGGCTGCTGCTGTGTTTGGGGACGAGGGGATGGGACGGATATGACTAAAAACAGGGATCCTGGCAGCCGATCTCCCATGTCTCTCCCCAGTGTCTCCCCTCCGTGACTCTCCTCAGGCAACTCCAGTCTGCACTGCCCTTCCCCTGCTGAAGCCCAGGCTAAGTGGCTACAAACAAAAATCCTCTGCTTTGGCCCTTTTTTTAAAAAGTGGCTTTGTCTCCAGCAGGCTGCATCTCTCCCTTGCAGGTAGAAGCCTCGCAGCCTTTCACCCTTGGATGCCATGTGGGTGGCTGTTCCAGGCTGGGGAGCCCAGCTTAGGGTCCAGGCCTCACTCCTCTCAGGGGGAACACACACCCCTACACCCCACGTCTCCCGCAGCCAAGATATCCCTCCGAAACCTCAGCCTGCTGCCTGTGGGAGCTGAGCAGCCCTCCTCCTGGCCCCGCCCTTCCTACCAGTCAGGGTGTGGGGGGGTGCCCTTCCTTGTTTAAAAGTCTCCTCTTCAGCTAGTCTTCAGTTGGTAATTCAGAGTGAATATTCCCCAATTTAGTTTTATTTCCAGTTTGGTTCTGGGAGGAGGTGAGAGAAAGATCCACCTACTCTGCCACCATCTCAAAATTCTCCCTAATAACATTTTCTTAATAACACTGTAGTAATACAGTATATAATACGTGTGACATACAAAATATGTGTTAACCAACTGTTTATTATCGGAAAGCTTCTGGTTAACAGCAGGCTACTAAGTTAAGTTTTTGAGGAGCCAAAAGTTACATGCAGATTTTTCCACTCCACAGGGAGTTGGTGCCCCCCATGGAGCCAATCATATGTAATGTATAACCGAAGATATCAGCTCTATTCTCCATTCATGTCTAATATTCCCTGAACAAAATGTCATCAACAAGAAAGCCCTGCAAAGTTCTGCCTGCACGTATACACCATTCTCTCTATACAGTCTTACACTGTGATGTTTCAACTTTGCCAAACGTTTACTACTGAAACGGTTTGTTTTTACTGATTTGATTTTTAAAACAACAAAAACATGCCTCCTACCCTGAGATATTCAGAAACATCTTTTACATACACAAATAGCTGAAGGAAAGAAAGGTTTACTACTGAAGTTCCATTGTAACATACCCCATCAGTATTTGTGTTGAATTTAGGAACACACTTCTGTTTTTAAGCCAAGCTGAGGCTTCACATCACTGTTAGGAAGAACATACATGAGTCTGAAATGGGTGATGACACCAAGCCCTGTGCAAATTTACCTTGGCCAAAGCAAGTAATTGTTTCCCTGTTGGGACTTGTTACAGACTCTTCCAACTTGGAAGCATTTTGTTACTAAGGAACAAACATGGAGCTTAAAATAAACTAAGCCCCAGGAATGAAAACCAATTAAGCTAGAAGCAAGAACTGCTATGAAGTTTAAAATATTAAAGCCATGCTACATACATTCTTTGGTCCTTCTTTTTTTTTTTTTTCCTTAAAGAAAAATGAACAACCACCCCTTTCTGGTTCACTGTCATTGTTCCTGAAAATATTCACTGTGATCACAGCACTATTACGGCATAGAACATTTTGGTATGGAAAATCTGTTTCATCTTGCAAATTTTCTGTGTGTGTATGTGTGTGCACGTGTAAGTAAATAAATTTACTGTGTGAGCAATGAGTCATCAATATTCTATTGATACTCTATTGTATTAGTCTCTCAGCAATGGTTTCTTTGTTTAAAGTCCTACGATTTTATGAGAGAAATCACAAGCTCAAAGAGTAACAATTGGTGATTGGCAGTTCCCACCATTTCCATTTCTGTAAAATGAAGAGGTTGAATTCACTGATCCAGTTCCAACTCTGACATTTTGTGATTTTATGATTCCATTTTGTTAGTTCATATTCTACAACACTGGAACCCATCAAACCACCCACAACTAAGGGACTGTTTTTTCTGAGCAGCCTGATATCCTATCAGCAAACCTGGTCACTAGGCATTTACCCATTTAAACAGTAAGCATTTTCAGTACAATCTAAGGAGAGAGAGACCACACATTGCATGCATTTAGTCTTGCAAACTGAGTGTCTTGGACAGAAAATAACTAAAAATCCTAGTTCCACCTTTTATAATTACCAGTTTTACAGAGAAGGGGGAAATGTGCCGACAGCATCCTATCTAGCTGGAACACAAGAAATACCCCAAAATGAGAGAAGTAATCAGAAAGGAAGTGCTGTCTGAGCCAGAGGGAGAAAAATATGTCTAGAGACTACAACTTTCTGATGATGGAGAAACCAAATGCACCAAGCAAGTTCCATGGGGGATTCTAATGAGTATGGCACTCTATTGCGTTTCAAACACAAGCAAGTTTTCACAAAAGACAAGATGAGTAAGGATGGTGGCAGGACAAACATTGTCAGACTCCTTTATATCCATGTAGAAAGCAGAATCTGAGTCTTTTAGAAGCTGTATGTTAACCAAAGTTGTCCAATATCTTCTGCAGGTTAGAAGTGGAGCACCAAGGAGGGCATTGCTTCCCTCTGGGGGAAGCCTTCTGAAGCTGCTCAATACCAACACCCCACTTTCCCTCTTCTCCCACTGTCCAGCTGTGCCCTTTACATAGCTGTCCAGACTGACTCTCCTTTCCTCCTCCCCTTCTCTCTCTCTCTTCTACACCCCCTCCCCCACAGCTCCCTACTGACCTAGGGGACCGTGAAACGGAAAAACCAGACCAGGGTAGACTAGGGGGAAAAATCCAGAAGTTCTGGTAGCTTCTTCTGGAGAAAGTGGTCTCAAGCAGAGGGGAAGCCGCAATTATGTATGTTCCTTGGACTAGAACAAAGTTAAGGAATCTACATAAAGATTTCCCAACTTTCTCCAGGACCCTGGTAGGTTCACAAAGGAATTTAACTGTTAGAACATGTGATTCCTGGCTATTCTAACCTGTTTCAATTAATATACCTACTGGTTTCTGGGAGCAAAACAACAGAATTACTAACTCCTATAGAGACATTTGTTTTTATAGCAGAAAGACAGGTCACCTTAAGAAGGGTTATAGAAAACTAAAATGGGATTTAGAAAGAGAAAAGAAGCAGTAACAAGCATAGGGTTGCTCTGGGGGCTATGAGAGGGCATTTCCCCTTCTCCTTCCTAATAGTTTAGGAGAAACTGAAATTACCATAAAAGGGGAAATTACTTAGGCCCTTATAGATACTGGGGCTACTTGACCTGTTCTTAACCCTACCAAACTAATTTGCCTTCTCCCTTGGAGTAAAGCTTCTGTACTAATGGTAGGGATATGAAATCAACCAATGTCTGGTGTTTATTTGTTTTTTTAATCCTCACCCGGGGGTATGTTTTTATTGATTTTGGAGAGAGCCGAAAGGAAGGTGGGAGAGAGAAAGAGAAACATCGATGTGCAAGAGAAACATTGATTGGTTGCCTCCCATACACCCCCAAACAGGGATCGAACCTGCAACCTAGGTATATGCCTTGACGGGGAATCGAACCCACGACCATTCGGTGCATGAGACAGTGCTCCTAACCAAATGAGTCACACCAGCCAGGGCCAATGTCTGTTTTTAAATCAGCATCTGCTCCCTTCCAACTAGGGATTATTATAGGACAATATATATTTTTACTAATCAAATGTGTCCTGATTCACCTGATAGGGCATGATCTTCTTGAAACCAATGACGCCCACATATACCTTTTCCAGAAAGGTGAAATGTATTTAGAACCAAATAAGTCAGATACTGAACCAAATGGGGAAGTAATGATGTTAAAGGAACCTCCATGAGAGGAAACGAATCTTGAGACTGACTTAACATTTGTTACAAGATGCTCCAATGCAACTTCGGTTTTTTTTTCCAGTCACCAATATACTTCATGCATGAACTAGAATTGAGCCCCCTATACAAGATTACTTTTAAAGGGGGTCTCATGTATGAGCCCCTGTAATTCTCCTATCCTTCCAGTAAAGAAACCGAATGGAAAAGGATGGAGATTTGTACAGAATCTCATAGCTATAAATAAAATAGCTATTCCCGGACATCCTGTGGTTCCAAATCCACATACCCTATTATCACCTATCCTGTGGACTGCCAAAGTTTTTCAGTGATAGATTTATGTAGTCCCTTTTTCAGCACTCCTGTGTATATATATATAAAAGGACAGAGATACTTCTTTGCTTTCCCCTGGGAAAATTACAAGTTTACTTGGACAGGAATGCCCCAGGGATATACGGAGAGTCCCACTTATTTCTCGTAGGTACTAAAAACTGATCTGAATGGTGTTGAATTTTCCAGAGATTTCACTCCAATCCAATATGTAGTTGCTTTACTTTAATGCTCTAGAACATATTAGACTCCCAAGAGGACACGATTAACCTATTACAACAGCTAGCCAGAAAGGTACATAGAGCATCAAAAGACACGCTTTGATTCTGTTTACCCTTATCTAATATCTAAACATGGGTTACTAATTAACCCAGAAAGACTAAGAGAAATTATATCATTTCCTCTTCTAAAAACAAGCAAACAAATAAAAATCAGCTTAGAGAGTTCCTGGGTCTGACTTGTTACTGTCACAATCAGATTCCAAATATTTATTAATGACCCAAATATTTATCAATGGCCCAACCTCTATATGTCTTATTGAAAGCAAACTGACCTGATCCAATTCAGTGGAACCCAGAGGGAAACAAGCTGTAAAAGTTCTAAAGAAATGATTACCTAAAGCTCCTGCTCTGGGACACCTTAATTATAAACTTTGCAACATTTTATACATTAAAATAAAGGAAATATTTGGAAGTTTAACTCAATAACATAGAGATCATCATAGGCCTATAGGATATCATAGATCATCAAAGGGCTCCTTCCCTGCACATAGCCATCTATGCTACAGACATACATGCAAACAAACAGAAAAGATAGTTATGGGCTCTCCTTTGTTGATGTTCCTCATTCTATTGAATCTCCACTGAATTCTCATCACATTCAACACTTCTGTCATTCGACTGGCTCTTGCCTTGGACACCTAATATTACTTTAACTCGATGTAACAGTTTCAACTCAGCAACTTTGCTACCTTCTTTGCTGGATGAAGACACCCACAATTGCATTTTGCTTACTGACCACCTTCTTATTCCTAGAAATGGTTTATAGAAAACTCCCGTTGATAATGCTGACTTAATTTGGTTTATAGATGGATCTCTGAAAGATGAACAGGGATGTTATGGAGCTGACTATGCAATAACTTCCATGGTAGACATAATTGAAGGTTCTTATTTACCTGAATAAGATCTGCCCAACAAGCTGAGTTAATTGTTCTAACTTGGGCTTGTCAACTGGCCAAAAATCAAATAGCCAATAGGTGCACTAACAGTAGCTATGCCCTTGGTGTAGCTCAGAACTCTAGAATGTTGTGGAAGCAAGGAGGCTTCTTAACTTCCCGCAAGACAGCCCATAAAGAGTGGAAATTAGGTTGCAGAATTATTAGTTGTCATACAAAAATGGAAACAATCAACAATTATCAAAATGCCAAGACATTCTCAAGCTGCCACCATGAAAACAAAAGGAAATCATTTAGCTGATGCTGCAGCTAGACAGGCAGCATTAAACAGCCAAGTTATACAGACCCGAGAATGCTCCTTCCTTCCTACTAAATCTATAAAAGACTCTTTTACAGTTCCAACAGACAGCTGCAGAAGAAGGAAAGATGATACGGCAACAAAAACAGGGAAACTTTTGACCCAGAAAAATAGATATAATTTGGACTCAGTTAGAAACCAATCTTACCTATAAGGGCTTAATTACCTATACTTTAACATGTATGTGAGCTAACATATTAAGGGTCCTAAAAAGATGATTTCACGGAGTAAACAATATTACTAGAAACTTTTCCCTACTATAGCTCGTAAAGTGTATAGCAGATGTTCTATCTGTCCAAAATATTACCCTGGAAAATCACTCCGCAGGTCCCAAAGACATTTCACACTTCCTTTAGATCCACATAAGGTATGGTAATTGAATTTTATCCAAATGCTACCATCTCAGGAATACAAATATGTATTAGTCGCAATTTGTATGGGTTGAGGTATTCCCTTGCAGAAGAGCAATAGCCTTAATGGTAGGTAAATTATTACTGGAAAAAAATGAATTCCCAATTGGGGAATTCCCTCTGAGTTACAGTGACTGAGAGATTCACTTCACTGGGCAAATAACGCAATCCATTTGTAATATCTGGCCTATTTTACAGCATTTTAATTGTGCCTATCACCCTAATCCTCTGGGTTGATGAAATGTACAAATGGTACAATTCAAACTCAACTAGGTAAATTCTGAGACGCTTTTAATTTAACTCCCTTGGCCAAAAGCTCTCCCTATAGTGCTCTTCAACCTGAAATAGACTTCTTTTGGTAAATACATAGCTTTTCTCCATATTAAATAGTCACTGGTCACCCTACGCACCTGGATATGCACATGAACCAACCTTAATAAAAGGAGACATTCTGCATTATTATCAGGGACTTATTAACCAGCTTAAATACATTCATAAATTAGCTGATTCATTTCACAGTGGCTCTGGGGAGAGGAAGACTTCCAAAGGCTACAGTGTATAACCAGGAGATTTTGTCAGGTGGAAAAGACATTAATTAAATACTCTCTCCAACATTGTTGGAAGGGACCTTATCAGGTACCCAATCGTGAATGGACATCTGCCTGCCCCGTTTCTGATACTCACCTCTGCCTACAGCAATCAAAGACTTCTCGAGGACAGGAAGCCTCGAGACATCAGAAATAGACAGCCATCCCAAGAGATCAACAAGGCCTGTATACCTACAAATTGATGTTGAACTTAAAAAAAAAATTTTTTTTGTTTGTCATTACCTGTCTGCTGATAATATTAGTCATAATAATAATTATACTTGTTCTTGGGGCTTTTCTCAAACCTTGTGTATATAGCCCAACTGTTAATAATTGCTGAAGGTATATAAGATAACTTTTGTATAATCAAAAATACTCTTTTTTGGTTTCTCAATTGAAATTTAGAAGGAATGTTATTGCAAAAGGAAAGTGATGTGTGTGGTTTTTATTAAATTTATTTTTATTGTACATTTTTTAGGGGTGTATGTGTTTTTAAGAGAAGTTAAAAGTAAGTAGTTTGTCCCAATAAGTTGGTTACTTCTAAATGAGTAAAAAGAGACAAACTAAGAAGAACAAGGGAGGTTTTAGAAGGTTAGTGAAAAAAGAACATTAAGAAAAGAATTTTATGTATAAACACTAGAACCCAATTATGAAAATGTGCTTACCCCATAAGCCAACAAGGACTACTAACTATGTTAATTCGGATGGAAGCTGAAGTGGCTATAAAAACATGGTCCTCTGTAACTACTGCTGAGGCATAGGAAATTTACTTAGGAAACTCTTACTGTGCTCCTGGCCTTGGAATTTTTACATGGTAATTGTAATTTACAGCATTGTGTTCTAACAGCCTTGTCCCCGAATAAACCTGAGGCTACAGTTCCTAACTGCACGACTAGTGGGAATCAGATTAATAATGAATGACACCTAAGTGCTTCCAATAGGAAGTAGATGGAACACAGAAAATGGGAACCCATCTTTGGTCAGACTGTGCAAACTAAAGAGGTGGATGGTGTGCTCTCAAACTGTAAGTAAATGTTATACTAGATGCCAAATACAAAGACATGAGAAAGATATAAAAACTTGGATCATGATAGCTTATAGGTTAGAAATGACACAGAGCGTGTTTCCTAATGAGGTCCTGTAAGAACTGACGGCCTCCCATTTACCTGCGTTTCACTTTTGGAAAAACATTCAGCCTTGACTTCCATCCAGGGTTAAGGTCTTGCCCCGTCCCCAGGGCCCATCATTCAGCAAGACAAACGCTGACACTAAGACTTCCTAGGAATGAGCCTTCCTAGCTCCACGGGACCACATTATACAACCGAAGTTTGGTCATCAATGCATCCTTCCAGTTTATTTATGACCAAAAGGGGGAAGTGTGAATGAAAAAGGGGCCACATACTAAACCTGACAAGCTCAGGGGAGGCCTGCATGGTGACCTTACAGACTCAGACCCAAAGTAACCACAGAGGACGGTCTAACATTAAAACTTCTTAACTAAAAGCAAGTCATGGCAGGTGGTCATGTACTAGGCGCTATCTTCCTTGACAAAGGTCAATTTTTACCTTAATTGAGCCTGCGTATTGTCTTTTTTGTATCTAATATAATATACCTTTGGAATATCTGAGTAATCTCTTTTTTCCAGACCCCCTCAGGGCACAATCTCCCACCAGAGCACAAGACCACTGAACCCCTCATTGTTATCTTCCCCTCTCCCCCCCGCAATACCATCTCTGTGTGCTGTAATGTTAATTCTTAACTATACTGTACCCATCAATGTAAAAGAAGCACATGTCTCTCCATTTTACCTTTCACCCAGCCCCAGAAATTTCCCCACTTTGCTTTCTCCTGTTTCCCTAATCTATCACCAGTGACTTTCATGTAACCCTCCTTATGCCTCTTCCTTTGACTGTGATGCATAAAATAAAGTGCAAAACTGCCATTCTCTGGAGCATTTTCTCAGTCCATTGAGATTTTGTTTCCTGGAAACTGTTGTCAGTTTGGCTCAAATAAATTCACACAAATTCTTACAGGTTTGGATGTTTCTCATGCCGACAGTGTCCTTGCCCTCGGAAGCTTACCTGGCCACACATTATACAGTATGATTTAATTCTATACTTGACAAAATGGCCACATACAAAAAAATGGATGGAGATTTTTCATTTTGATTGCTAACAATTCTAAGTATTGTTTATTATTATTATTATTATTATTTAATCCTCACTGGAGGACATTTTTCCATTTTTGTTCAGATAGAGTGGGAGGGAGAGAGAGAGGGAGAGAGAGAAAGAAACATCGATGTGAAAGGGACACATCGAGTGGCTGCCTCCTGCACAACCCCAACCAGGGCCGGGGACAAATCGCAATCGAGGTACGTGCCCCTGACCGGAATCAAACCCGCGACTCATTGGTCGGCAGGTTGATGCTCTAACCGCTGAGCCAAACCGGCCAGGGCCTAAGTACTGTTTACGCCAGTGATTTTTGACCTTTTTCATCTTATGGCCCACATAAACTAATTACTAAAATTCTGCAGTACACCAAAAAATATCTTTTTTGCTGATCTGACAAAAAAAAAAAGTATAATGTTGATTCTTTCACCCTGTTGTGTTGGCTGTTGTCATTTTTCTATTTAGTAATCTAAGGGAAAACTGGTCAGTGTCCCTGACTAAATAGTCAGGCATTACATGTTTTAAAAATTCTTGCAGCACATCAGTGTTCCATGGCACACTGGTTGAAAATTGCTGGTTTATGCAAAGGAGCAAAATACTTTTTAAAAATTTACCTTTTTCAAATGTCAAATTTTGCCATACTCATAAGAATCCCCATGAACTTGGCAGAAACAAAAGCACTTAATGAAATATCGTCACTCAGAAGATCAGGGCTAAGATATACCTCCACGCCATTCCTTTCCAGTTCATCACTAGTTATTTTATTAACATTAAGTTACAATATAGTTATGGTTGTACCACAGTACAATAAAAGCTACAAAAATAAACTCTTGGTTATATCATGATTACACATGCTATAAAAATTGTAAGGAAGATGGAATTCTAAGCAAAGGAGCCTAAAAACTCATTCTCTTACCTCTGACTATTGTTCTCAACACAGAAATGTCAGGGTAAATCAAATTAAGGAGAAAAAAAAATCCTTCCTCTGTTTTTCTCGTCTTAGTACAGTTCTAAATGAAAAGTTATTTTCCAGGCAAAGAGGGAAGAAATTCTGTTCTTTCTAATCTCTGTAAAGACTGTGAAAGTAAAGATCCATTTCATTGGCTAGGATGAGGCCTGCTATGAAAAGCAGCAATGGTCTGATGTGATGGGAGATGAGTGGGCAGGACCTACTCTCCGAGCTGTGGCATGTGGGCCCCCAGCCTGCTCCCCCATCATCCTCTTCACACCTCCGGGAAGCAGACACCCAGAGCTCCCCCACCAATGAGGGTAAAAGCACTTCCAAGGCAGATGATAACATCAACATTATAATTTTAAAAAGACAGACTGTTTTCTTTCAAAGAGTTCACATTGGTCGCATACTTGCCTTCACTATTCCTAGACCTTTTCTGAGAGGATTCATTCTTGTCTCTCTTTAGAAACAACCTTGTAACATTTTGGAAGGTCAGGATGTCGGCATAGATAAACAAGATAGCTCCTCCCACAACTACATCAAAATTACAACTAAACTACGGAACAACCATCACCCAGAACCTCCTGAAATCGAGCTGAATGGAAGTCCTACAACTACAAAATTAAAGAAGCAGCCATATCGAAACTGGTAGGAGGGGCAGAGAGTGGACGGGCTGGTCCCACACCCACGTGTGGCGGATAAAAATCAGGAGGACACCTTAGCTGTGAAAGTCCTCCCAAAGGACTGAGGGGTCCCCGTCCCACACCAGGCGCCCAGCACAGGGTTCCAGTGCCAGGAAGAGAACCCCCATCACTTCTGGCTGGAAAAAGCAGCGGGAACTGAGGCTGAGGGAGGCTGAGGCTGCTGGAGCCCCAGGCAGTTCCTCTTAAAGGGCCCACGCATGGACTTACTCGGACCCACTCCCTCCAGGCACCAGAGACATACAGGGAAAAATTGAGTTGTTTGGCATTGGGACAAGAGCTGGAGAGGCAGCTTTCTCCTGGACAGAGGTGCCGATGGAGGCCGTTGTTCCTTTGGTGAGCCCTTCCCCGACAGGGCAGTCAGACTGGTGCCAAATCTGGGACTCCAGCAATCTGGTTCACACTCTTTACCCCACCCGGGTGATTCTCTGAGGCCCTGCCCGACCCAACTTTCAGGACCACCCAAGCTGTTTCCAGTGGCTTTACCATAGGATTGGCCCACCTTGGCTCTTGCTTCAGATTTTCCTAAATTCTCTCAAACAAACAGCACCTGGCCTCAGCCTACATCCCATACTTCTAGCTAACTGGGTAAGGGCCTAGCACTAGAAGCAGCCAGCCTTGGTTCATATCTTGGCTTTGCCTGGACACCTCCAAGACCAGCACAAGAAGCAGCCATCTGTAGATCGCTTTGTAGCTTATGCCTGGTGGTCCCAGGTAGAACACAGGCAGAGGCTGTCCTTTCCCCAAAGCCAGCACACCCAGTGGACAGCTTCAAACCACATCAAAGCACCACCACCCAACTACCTTCACAAGCAACACACTCAAGGAGTGGACTCAGTGGGTACCAGAGCCCTACTGAAGTAAGTCTTGCTCTGTGTGGTGGGCCCTGCACAGCTGATCCTCCAAGGTAGTCAGAGGTCAGTGGTCAGTGGGCACAGCCAGTCCTTGCAGCTGATCAGCCTGGGTAAATCCCTCCCATTGATGTACCAATAGCAATCAAGACTCAATTACAGTGGAAGGTTGGACAGTCCACACAAGAGTTGCATCTCAAGGGGTGACCAGGGAGGCTATGCCACTACAGGACACCTGCTACAACAAACCACCCTAGGAAGCCTAGGAGACATAGCAACTCTACCTAATACGTAGAAACAAACACAGGGAGGCAGCCAAAATGAGGAGACAAAGAAACATGTCCCAAATGAAAGAAAAGAACAAAACTTCAGGAGAAGAACTAAACAAAATGGAGATAACCAATCTAACAGATGCACAGTTCAAAACACTGGTTATAAGGATGCTCAATGAATTTTGTGAGAATTTCAAGGAACTCAGTGAGAACCTCAAGAGCATAAAAAAGGACCAGTCAGAAATGAAGGATGCACTAAGTGAAATAAAGAATAATTTACAGGGAATCAATAGTAGAGTAGGTGAAGCTAAGAAGTAAACCATCGATTTGGAATATAAGGAAGCAAAACACACCTAATCAGAACAAAGAATCCCCCAAAATGAGGACAGTGTAAGAAGCCTCTGAGACAACTTCAAGCATACCGACATTTGCATCATGGGGGTGCCAGAAGGAGAAGAGAGAGAGCAAGAAATTGAAAATCTACTTGAAAAAACAATGACAGAAAACTTCCCTAACTTGGTGAAGGAAACAGACATACAAGTCCAGGAAGCACAGAGAGTCCCAAACAAGATGAACCCAAAGAGGTCCACACCAAGACATATCATTATCAAAATGCCAAAGGTTAAATACAAAGAGAGAATCTTAAAAGCAGCAAGAGAAAAGCAATTTGTTACCTACAAAGGAGCTCCCATAAGACTGTCAGCTGATTTCTCAAAAGAAACTTTGCAGGCAAGAAAGAAGTGGCAAGAGATATTCAAGGTGATGAAAAGCAAGGACCTACAACCAAGATTACTCTATCCTGCAAAGCTATCATTTAGAATCGATGGACATATCAAGAGTTTCCCAGACAAGAAAAAGCTAAAGGAGTTCATTACCACCAAACCAGTATTATATGAAATGTTGAAGGGTCTTCTTGAAGGATAAGAAGAAAAAAAATATGAACAATAAAATGGCAATTAATACATATCTATCAACAATTGAATCTACACACAAAATGAGCAAGCAGAACAGAAACTGATTCATAGATACTGAGAACATTTTGTTGCTTGCCAGATGAGAGGGGGCTGGGGGCATGGGTGAAAAAGATGAAGGAATTAAGAAGTACAAATTGGTTGTTAGACTGATGAACCTCAAAGGGGGGAGGGAGGGCAGGAAGAGATAAACCAAAAAACTTCTATGCATGTATGCATAACCAATGGACATCGACAATAGTGTGGGGAAGGCTGGAGGGGGGCAGGATTGGGAAGGAGGGGGTTAATGGGGGAAAAATGGGGGGATATCTGTAATGCATTCAACAATAAAGATGAGTGGAAAAATAAATAAATAAATAAAATAAAGATAAGTTTAAAAAGAAAAAAATAAAGTAATTTGAAAATGAAAAAAATAACAAATAAAATAAAAACAATCTTATAATTAATAACAAAACTTACTGCTATTTAGTGAAAGCCTTAAGTACTGCACAGCAGCCTAAGTTAGATGATGGTGAGGTAGAGAGAATGTTTCCTCCTGTTTTAAGAGAAGGAAAGTGAGCATCAGGAAAATGAAGAACGTAGGCCATGAGTCCACATCCACTAAAAGTCAGAACTGAGCATCATCTGGCCATCAGAATAGCCTGGACACAGGAGACGTGGAGGCCATAGGTCACAGACAAACAAGATCCAACCACTCAGCTTTTCTGCCTCTCAAATCAGGGCCCAGAGAAGCCATTATAGTTTTAGTATCCCAATGATATAAGGGAGGAAGTCATTCACTAGAGAAGGAAATGTACTGGGTTGGAAATACCCCACCCAGCAAGAGGAAACTGGGTCTCTGAGCCTCAGTGGCGAGAATGGAAGAGAGCAGGCCCAGGCCCCCTGATCTGAGGAAGGTAGGCTGGAGTGTCTGGTCCAAGAAGCATCACAGCGTCCCCTCATCCTCTGCAAGCTGTGTGGGTGTGGGGAGCATAACGATGGATTTTGATTGAGCTTCCTCTCAGAATTAAATTTTAAATCCAGTAAAAGGGGGGACTTTCAATAACAATTGTTACCAGATCCCTATTGCCTGGATGTTCTTACACTCATATTTTATTCAAATGTTCCCTGGATAACCTTCCCCTCCCTTGACTTCACTTACAAAGCAGACTAAACACTGGAGTTGCAAATTAAGTGCCAAAGAGGTCAGGCCAGTGACAATAGAGAACTTGGGCTGGGAGGGGACTGGGCAACCTGGGGGACATCCCAGGCAGCAGCCAGCCATAACCCCCGCCCCCCAAGTTTGCCAGAGGAAACCACAGCAGTGCTCAGAGCTTCATTTACTCAAGAGAAACTAAAAATCTACATTAGTATGTGACACATGATTTTTTTTCATTTCTAGCAACTTTTTTTTATTTAAGAAAAAAATTAAACCCAAGCAAAAAATTTGGTGAGCACAGAACACTACGTCGGTGGATTGGATTCACCTTGTGGGTTTCTAACTTGTGAAACTTCTCCTAAACATAAGTTAAGATAATTTCATTTAAAAGAACAGCAGAGATAGCTTTTTAACAGTTTTGTTTTCCTAAGAAAAGACTTACTTTGAATTTATAATAAGATAGAAAAAAAATATGCTATTCTGTGTCCTTCCTGTTGACATTTTGATATTCTAAAATTAAAGGGTTGAGGGGGAAAAGTTAAGTTGAATTTCTTCCAATGAGCCCATTCATATTGATAAGTAGTTGGTATTTTGGAGAGGGGGAGAGTAGGGAAAGGACTTTGAAAAAGGACTTGTCAAAAAACATATGCATTAGTCACCAAATTGGTACATTAACACTATTTTCAGAATTTTATTTTACTTTTTTATTGTCAATATCGACCAAGTTCCAGGCTTTATGCTGAGTTCTGAGGAAACAGTGGTGAATGAGACAGTCCTATCTTTTTCACTGGGCTGATAACCTGGCAAGAAAGACAGGCAATTAAATAAGCAATCCCAATAAAGCCCGGCTACCTGTTATAACAGGGAAGGCAGAGAGTACTATGGGAATCACTAAATTAGTCTCCGATGAGCTCGGGAGAACTCCCTGAAGGAGGAGATACTGAAACTGAGACTGCTGGAGGTCATTGAAAGAGAATCCTCTGAGACAGAAAAGACCTCACTGGAGCCAGGAGATAGTGCTCTGTGGGGAATCGACAGTGTTTGCCGCACCTGCAGTTTAATTGACAGGGTTGGAAGGTGGGCCATGGAGATGTGAGAAAGATGTGGTGAATTCTGGGTTTTAGCTTGATGGCAATGGGAAGTCACATGATCAGATATGCCTTTGAGAAGGAACACTCAAGGAGGACGGGCTGAGCCCAGAAGTGTTACTGGATGCACAGGCACATCCTTCCCTTCTCTTCTGGAGAGAGAAAACTTCTCACTTGCTGGGTCACCTCTCAGGCTCCCCTTTGTTGTTCGAAATCTAAGCAATGGGCTAAGCTAGTGGTTCTCAACCAGGGCGATCTTGCCACCCAGGGGGACATTTGACAATATCTGGAGACATTTTTGATGGTCACAATAGGGACACAAGGGGGTACATCTGAGGTAGAGTAGGATCCGGAGAAGTGGACAGAATCCAGAGAAGCCCCCTGCCCAATAAATTATCCAGCCCAAAATATCAATAGCTCCAAGGTTTAGAAACTCTAGAATAAGCTAAGAAAAACTAAAAGTCAATCTATATATATTTTTAAGGAGGTAGGAGAGGAAAGGGTGGCGGGGTATGGGTTCTAAAAAGCAGCTAGACCTTGGGATTAAAAGAAGTTCGAAGGGATTTAAAAGAGGTGAGACGGTACAGAGTATGAAAGACGGAACCTGAGCTGAAAGGAAAGAACGGTTGACAGGAAGCTCTTCCGTACTACTAGCCTGGTGTAGACTCGCTGCAGGAAACCAGTATTTTTCAGATGAATGAATTAATGAATAAAAAAAAGAGTGAATGAATTGGATCTCCTTTAATGCATCACAAGTAAAGAATTGAGAACTGAGACCATTTCTGTCACTACAACTTCAATAGAACTACTGACGCCCCATGTCAACATCTTAGTTCTTTGTTCCAGGAAATCTTTGCCCAGAAAAACAAAAGGATATAAACCAATACATAAATTTACTATTAGCTTCAGGAAATTCTCATTGATTACTTTATTGGTGACAATAATCTATTCATCTGATCAAACCATTCACTTACCAATCACAGTTATTTATCATGACTCTCTTCAAGACCCTCACTTTGCTGTGTCCACCAATCCTAAATTATTATATCACAAATTTTGGCCAATTCCAACTAGTTCTGTCTGAAAGGACCATCTTAAACCACTTGAGCCCAAACCTCAAAGCCCTATAAATATTCCACTTCAAATTTCCCTTTCTGAGAAACCGAAAGCTTTGTCAAGGTAGTATGCTCCGTCACTAAAATAAGTTGTGATAAATTTAGCTCGTGATATTTTGGGGGAGTTCAACAGAATGGAACTACTTTTTAATTACTTTAGTTATTGAGCTATGTATCTTTGCATGTGACATGACTGGGTCACACGAGAGCCTAGATGTTTTTTGAGTTATATTTTAGGGTCTGTCTGGGATTTTGAACTAAAGGTAAAGCACCTTATGTATCATATCTTAAAACATCCCCACACAACTTCACTTGTTTGCTTAAAAATATTCATAGGGTCCCTACTGTGTTCTACTGTTTTCTATACCTTAGGAACCTCAGTGAATGAAATAGCTTTCTGGCAAATAGAAGGAGGGAAGAGCAGAGGAGAAGGACCTCAGGCCTCACTGAGAAGGTAAAAGGGGTGAAGAGAGCTAGCAATGTGGCAAGCCAGAGGAAAAGTATTCCTGGTAGAGAGAACTGGTACAGAAAATCAAGGGTAGGCACACACCTGGCACTTTGGAACAACAGCCAGGAGGCCAGTGTGGTTGGAGTGGAGTGAGCCAAGGGGACAAGGGTTAGGAGGCAAAGTCATGAGGTAATGGGGTGAGGAGAGGTCATATCAGCCTGATGTCACTGTGAGGACTTTGGGTGAAATGAGGAGCCCCTGGGGTGCGTGTGAACAGGCTCACTGTGGGGAGGCATTGGGAGAAGCAGGGAGACCATTTAGGAGGCAACCGCAACCATCCAGACAAGAGATGAAGCGCCTGCAACCCTCAGTGACGATGAGGAACAGTGGACCAACACCTGGAAGAGCCAAGAGGATGCTCTGACAGGTTGGCTGAGAGATGTACCAGCAAAGGAGCAGTCGAGACCTAAGCCCTGCAGGCATGTTAACACGACTGCCAGACTGTCGGGATCAGTCAGACACAGGCAGTCCTTGCTCTTAAAACACAAACCCAAAGTCCAAGAGAAAAGGGGAAATGATCCAAACCTGGCATGTGATTTTTAGAAATAATGTACAGTTCAGAAATGGGTGTTTCTGATCAAGAAACTTACAAGGCATGATTTCAGTTTATTAACAGAGAATTTTTCAAAATTCGTTTATGAAATTCCAAACTGCATATTAATGTTTACTATAATCTCTATGGGCATTTAGTTTCTTAAGAAAGTGGGGTCCCTCTTGCACTAGGAGAGAGTGGGACCCTTGAGAAGGGCCTGCTTTCCAGCAGGAAGGTCCCTAAGGAGGAATCCCAGTGAACACAGCCAGCTCAGCTCGGCAGTACCTCCAGATGCACGGGAAATTACACTGGCCCCCAAAGAAGAGAAAAGGTAGCTGTTTCCCTGTAACAGAATAATTTCTCTTTTGTGAAGGTCTACAACTGTGAAGCAGGACCCAAAAATTATTCATGTTTTGCATGCACAAAGTATAAATGTGCTTATTCTTTGCTTCCTCTCTCATTGTCCTAGCATTGAAGGGAGAGGAACATTTAGTCTGGTTGTCTGTGGGCCTTCCTGGACTCCAAGGGGCAATGCAAAACAGAGGGAACATGAAAACAATCCCAGAGATTAGGTCCATGTTTTTTGTTGTTGTTTTTTTAAAAGTGCTGAAAAGATAAAGAGAAGGAGAGAGAAAAGCCACTGAGCTCAGAGAGTAAGTAGGGGAGAATAACAATATCCCCAGGGTGTTCCTTTAAAATAGGAGAAACATTGCTATTACTTACAAACTGCAGTGTTTGTAATATTCTTTAGGATGTACTGTGAGAAAAGATTACTTTTTTATGATTTTGTTTGCTGGACCTAATCAACACAGTGATTGGCTGAGAGATGATCAGGTGATTAAGTCCAGCCTATTACAGTCTTTCTTAGAACCATCAATGCACCTAACAGGGAAACCTATTTTATTCTGTTACAGTTGCAAAGATGGAAGAATGTGATTCTGGGTCTGCTAATGGCCAAACAAAAGGCCAGGAAGTTGAAGAGAAAAATAAAACAAGTGAAATGATAATGTTTGAGTCCTGGATTCAGCTCTGCCTAAAGTCAAGGCAATCCTGAAATCAACTGTACAAATCACTAAATCCCATTTTTTTGCTTAAAGTAATTTGAAATGGGTTCCAGTTACTTGAATATAACCATTAAACCACAGTCCATTAAACTTCTCAACCTTTCTTTAAAATGAATCTTAAATCCTCAAGCTTTTTTTTTTTCTCCTTTATTGATTTTTTTGAGAGAGAAAGGGAGGAGAGAGAGATAGAAACATTGATGAGAGAGAATATCGATTGGCCGCCTCCTGCCCCCCACTGAGGATCAGGCCCACAACCTGGGCATGTGCCCTGATCAGGAATCGAACCAGTGACCTCTTGGTGCATGGGTCATTGCTCAACCACTGAGCCACACTGGCCAGGCTAAATCCTCACGCTTAATACAATAATCTCTGACTCCTAGGTTAAGTAAGCTCTGAAGGTCGATATAGGATTCCAGATTCACTCTCTCTACATCTTGGCAGACCTTATAGCCAACTCCGTACCCCTCAGGTCACAGAGGACAACAAGGAATAATAGAAAGAAGCCTAAATCTAAATAAGGACTAAGGGGCTTTGGGTCCCAGTCCCAGTTTTCCCAGGATGCACACCTGCTGATTTGTTCTGGTCAAGCCACATAACCTATCTGCGCTTATGTTCCTTCACCTGAAAAATGAGGGGATCTCAAAGACCCTGTCCACCTCTGATATTCTGCCTTCACCCTAAAAACATGCAGGCAGCCACAGGTCTAAAGTACTGGGAAATAACTCCCTATCACCAAGCCACCCTTCTGATTTTCAACTACACCAGAAAACATTACCTAAACAAAATATAAATTATTGGGGAAAATTAAATACTTACTGAAAAAGTAATTATTAAAAGTCTCATTCTAACAAAATAATGGAGACACTTAAGACATGACCCCATCCAACAAGAAGAAAACTTAAATTGATAGAAAGTTATTCCTTCTAAAATGGCAACTAGTGCCCTGGCCAGTGTGGCTCAGTTGGTTGGGCTTCTTTCCATGCACCTAAAGCTTGCTATCCTACTCCCTGCGGGCACATGCTCAGATTGCAGCCTTGGTCCCCAGTAGAGGTGTGCAGGGGGCAACGGATCGATGCTGTGCTCTCACATCTGTTTCTCTCTTCTCCCCTCCTCTCTCGCTAAAAATCAATAAACTATTATTTAGATAAATAAATAAATAAATAAAATGGCAACTAGGGAACTATGTCAAGCTTTCAGGGAACAAATAGTATTACTACTCAAAAACATAGGGGAAAACATTAATTTATACTACCAAGAAATAGCATTCTGATCTTAAAACCAATCTAGCTATGTGTGTATGAAATCTTTCTTATTAGTAGATTCAGAAGTCCTAAATAAAACTAGCATACAAAATTTAAAATATTTTTAAAATCACACTACAGCAAATAGGCTTTTACCTGGGGTCCTTCAGCAGAAGAACTTTTGTTCATGGAAACACCATAAGCAAAGTAGGAATTGATATTAAAACATCATTTAATAAAATGCAACTTTCATTCCAATAACATGTTTTTCTGTCTGAGGACTTGTTGTTGACAGTATTACAGAGGTCTCCCATTACATTTTTAAAGGGAAATAGAAGCTCACTCAACATTAGGAAAAGAACCATAGTGTTATTACTGGAGAAACTCTTTAAACATTCCAACACAAAATAGAAAAACATATTTAATATTGTTTTGAAATTTGACTAGTACATAACCACCCCTAAAAAAGTTTTCCAAGGGAGAGGAAAAATGGCGGCGGAGTGAATGGAAGCTACACAGACCATCTCCCAGGACCAAACTGGAAATACAACTAAAATAAAGACAAATCGTCGGGAAAAAGCAACAGAAAAGCAGCTCGCGAGGACGATACAACCAGGGACACTGACTCGATCCTGGTAGGATTGCGGAGGTGCGAGAGGGGGGCTGGGAGCCCACGCACAGCAGCAGCCTTAGCCCTGAGCAGCGCACTGCCCTCGGGGTCAAAGCCCGAGCGGCTCCACTGCGCAGAGCCGGGACAGAGCGCTAAAGCCCGAGCCGGCTCCACCGCGCAGAGCCGGGACAGAGCGCTAAAGCCCGAGCCGGGCTCCACCGCGCAGAGCCGGGACAGAGCGCTAAAATAGCCGCAGCCACCCACCTGGGCTCCGGCAGAGGGAGGGCGGACTGGACTGGAACTGTGTGGGGACACCTGGGATTTGGAGGGCGCTCAGAGCTTTTGCTGAGTTGCGGCCACGCAGGACTGTGGCCTGGTCCTCATACTCCATCCCAGGGCTCTGGGGAGAGGCGGCAGCCCCTCCCTCGGAGATCTAGCCACACCCTAGTGGGCCATTGAAATGCAAACTGAGGCTCATTAACTACTAGCATCTGCTCTACCCCCTGGAAATCCTCTCACACTGAACACCTGAGGGAGGTTTTCATTTAACTGAAAACCCAAAGCTCTTCAAGCAACCACAACTAATAGCCTCTAGGCAAAAAGCTAGAGGATAACTTAACCTTTGCTGGGCTTGCAAATATACCCTGGAAAGTAAGACTCCAGGGTGGTGTTTAACGTGGGTCCTCCCACGCTCATCCAAACCCAGTAGAGGGAGCCACAAACAACAGAACACCAACATCCACAGGAAAATTTGGCAGGCTCCAAAAACCACTGAGATAGCCAAAATGGGGAAACAAAGAAACAGAGCCCAAATGAAAGAACAAGAGACCTCTACCGAAGATGAGATAAATGAAACAGAGTTAAGCAAGTTAACAGAGCTAGAATTCAGAGCCATGATCTTGAGGAAGCTCAACAGCATGAGTAAGGACATCAACACCTTGAGTAAAGACATCCACACCATGAGCAAAGACATGGAAACACTGAAAACCAACCAAGTGGAAATGAAGAAGCAGCAAGAAGAAATGAAGAAGCAGCAAGAAGAAATGAAGAAGCAGCAAGAAGAAATGAAGAATGACATAGCAGAAATGAAGAACACATTGGAAGGACTAAACAGCAGAGTAGAGGAGGCTGAGGACTGGATCAGTGAATTAGAAGACAGGGTAGAAAAAATCAACCAATCAGAAAACCAAAAGGAAAAAACAATGAAAAAACAGGAAGACAGCTTAAGAGAACTGTGGGACAACTGGAAACGTAATAATATTCGCATCATTGGAGTCCCTGAAGAAGAAAAAAATGAGCAAGGGTTAGAGAATATATTTGAAGAAATAATGACAGAAAACTTCCCTTATTTGGTGAAGAAAGAAGGTATTCAAGTTCAAGAAGCACAGAGAGTCCCAAGTAAGAAGAACCCAAACAGGCCCACACCAAGACACATAGTAATTAAAATGCCAAAAATTAAAGACAAAGAGAGAATCCTCAAGGCAGCAAGAGAAAAGCAACAGGTTACCTACAAAGGAACCCCCATTAGGCTATCAGCTGACTTCTCAACAGAAACACTACAGGCCAGAAGGGAATGGCATGAAGTAATCAAGGTCATGAAAAACAAGGATCTGAATCCAAGACTACTCTACCCAGCAAGGCTGTTATTCAAAATAGAAGGTCAAATAAAGAGCTTCTCAGACAAAAAAAGGCTAAGGGAATACATTAGAACCAAACCAGCACTGCAAGAAATGTCAAAAGGACTGCTGTAATTAGTAGAAGAAATAGGAAGGAAAGTAGAACCACACTGAACAAAAATGGCAATAAATAAGTACATATCAATAATCACCTTAAATGTAAATGGATTGAATGCTCCGATAAAAAGACACAGAGTAGCGGATTGGATAAGAAAGCATAACCCATACATATGCTGTTTACAAGAGACCCACCTCACAACAAAAGACTCACATAGGCTGAAAGTGAAGGGATGGAAAAAAATCTTCCAAGCAAATGGAAAGGAAAAAAAAGCTGGGGTAGCAATACTCATATCTGATAAAATAGATTTCAAAACGAAAGCCATTACTAGAGACAAAGAAGGTCACTACATAATATTGAAAGGATCTATCCAACAGGAAGATATAACCTTGGTAAACATATATGCACCCAATATAGGAGCACCAAAATATATTAAAAATCTTCTGGAGGACTTCAAAGGAGAAATTGACAGCAATACAATCATAGCAGGGGACTTCAACACCCCGCTGACATCACTGGATAGATCCTCTAGACAAAAAATTAACAAGGACACAGAGACTCTAAATGAAGCACTAGACCAAATGGATTTAATAGATATTTACAGAGAATTACACACCAAAACTATAGAATTCACATTCTTCTCAAGTGCACATGGGACATTCTCAAAGATAGACCACATGCTAGGACACAAACGAAGTCTCTACAAGTTCAAGAAGATTGAAATCATATCAAGCATCTTCTCAGATCACAATGGCATGAAACTAGAAATCAATTGCAACAAGAACATGCAAAGACATTTGAATACATGGAGGCTAAATAGCATGTTATTAAACAATGAATGGGTTACCAAGGAGATCAAGGAAGAAATTAAAAACTTCCTGGAAACCAATGAAAATGAACACACAACAACACAAAATCTATGGGATGCAGCGAAAGCTGTTCTGAGAGGGAAGTTCATAGCCCTACAGGCCTACCTCAAGAAACAACAAAATTTCTAATAGACTATCTAACCTCACAACTTAAAGAACTAGAAAGCGAACAAAAAGAAAACCCCAGAGCAAGTAGAAGGAAGGAAATAGTAAAGATCAGAGCAGAAATAAACGACATAGAGACCAGAGAAACAATTCAAAGGATCAATGAAACAAAGAGCTGGTTTTTTGAAAAGATAAACAAGATCGATGGACCCTTAGCTAGACTCACCAAGAAACAAAGAGAGAGAACCCAAATACACAAAATCAGAAATGAAAGAGGAGAAGTAACAACTGACACAACAGAAATACAAAGGATCATTAGCAAATACTATGAACATTTATATGGCAACAAATTCGACAATCTAAGTGAAATGGACAAATTTCTAGAAACACATAGTCTCCCAAAACTGGACCGGGAAGAGATCGAAAACTTGAACAGACCAATAACAGCTAAGGAAATTGAAGATGTAATCAAGACTCTCCCAGCAAACAAAAGCCCAGGACCGGATGGCTTCAAGGGGGAGTTTTACCAAACATTCAAAGAAGAACTAACACCCATTCTCCTCAAACTATTTCTAAAAATTCAAGAAGAAGGAAGACTTCCAAACTCGTTTTATGAGGCCAGCATAATCCTAATTCCAAAACCAGAAAAAGACACTACAAAGAAAGAAAACTACAGGCCAATATCCCTGATGAACGTAGATGCCAAAATCCTAAACAAAATACTAGCAAATCGGATCCAGCAATACATCAAAAAAATTATTCACCATGACCAAGTGGGATTCATCCCAGGGATGCAAGGCTGGTTCAACATTCGCAAATCAATAAATGTGATACACCACATAAACAAAATGAAAGATAAAAACCACATGATCATATCAATAGACGCTGAAAAAGCATTCGACAAAATCCAGCACCCATTTCTGATAAAAACGCTCAGCAATTTGGGAGTAGAGGGATCATATCTTGATATAATAAAGGCCATATATGAAAGACCTACAGCCAACATCATACTCAATGGGCAAAAACTAAAAACATTTCCCTTAAGAACAGGAACAAGACAGGGATGCCCACTTTCGCCACTCTTATTTAACATAGTACTGGAAGTCTTAGCCACAGCAATCAGACGTGAAGAAAAAATAAAAGGAATCCAAATTGGAAAGGAGGAAGTAAAACTGTCATTATTCGCAGACGATATGATATTATATATAGAAAACCCTAAAGACTCCATCAAAAATCTACTAGACTTAATAAATGAATTTGGCAAAGTAGCAGGATACAAAATTAACGTCAAGAAATCAACGGCATTCTTATACACCAATGATGAACTCACGGAAAGAGAAACTAAAAAAACAATTCCATTTACCATCGCGGCAAAAAAATTAAGATACCTAGGAATAAACTTAACCAAAGAAGTAAAGGACCTATTTGCAGAAAACTACAGGACATTGAAAAAAGAAATAGAGGAAGATATAAAAAAGTGGAAGCACATACCTTGTTCATGGATTGGAAGAATTAACATCATTAAAATGTCCATATTACCCAAAGCAATCTATAGATTCAATGCAATCCCCATCAAAATACCAGTGACATATTTCACAGAACTAGAACAAATATTTCAAAAGTTCATATGGAACCAAAAAAGACCCCGAATAGCCACAGCAATCTTGAAAAAGAAGGACAAAGTAGGTGGGATCACAATACCGGATATCAGCTTATACTACAAAGCCACTGTAATCAAAACAGCCTGGTACTGGCACAAGAACAGTCATATAGACCAGTGGAACAGAACAGAGAATCCGGAAATTGACCCAAGACATTATGCTCAATTAATATTTGACAAAGGTGGCAAGAGCATACAATGGAGTAAAGATAGCCTCTTTAATAAATGGTGTTGGGAAAATTGGACAGCTACATGCAAAAAAATGAAACTAGACCATCAACTTACACCACACACAAGAATAAACTCAAAATGGATAAAAGACTTAAATGTGACTCGTGAATCCATAAAAATCCTAGAAGAAAATGTAGGCAACAAAATTTCAGACATCATACGCAGTAGAATCTTCACTGATATATCACCTAAGGCAACAGAAACAAAGGGGAAGATGAACACATGGGACTACATCAAACTCAAAAGCTTCTGCACAGCAAAAGAAACAACCATCAAAACAGATAGGGAACCCACTCTATGGGAGAGCATAATTGCCAATGACACATCAGATAAGGGGTTAATTTCCAAAATATACAGATGCTCATACAACTCAACAAAAGGAAGACAAAGAACCCAATTAAAAAATGGGCAGAGGAACTAAATAGACACCTCTCCAAAAAGGACATACAAATGGCTAAGAGACATATGAAGAAATGCTCAACATCACTAATCATCAGAGAGATGCAAATTAAAACAACAATGAGGTATCACCTCACACCTGTCAGAATGGCTGCCATCAACAAATCATCAAACAACAAGTGTTGGCGAGGGTGTGGAGAAAAGGGGACTCTAGTACACTGCTGGTGGGAATGCAGACTGGTGCAGCCACTGTGGAAAACACTATGGTGTTACCTCAAAAAATTAAAAATTGAATTGCCATTTGACCCAGTGATCCCACTTCTAGGAATATACCCTAAGAAGCCTGAAACACCAATCAGAAAAAATACATGTACCCCCATGTTCATAGCAGCGCTATTTACAATAGCTAAGATCTGGAAACAGCCCAAGTGTCCATCAGTGGATGAATGGATAAAAAAGCTGTGGTACATATACACAATGGAGTACTATGCAGCTGTAAGAAAGAAAGATCTCTTATCCTTTGAGACAACGTGGAGGGACCTCGAGAGTATTATCCTAAGCGAAACAAGCCAAGCAGAGAAAGACAAATATCACATGATCTCACTTATTTGTGGAATATAATGAACATAACAGTCTGAGGAACAGGGTAGACCCAGAGATGTGGAAGTAGGGTACAAACTGACACCCCTCGGAAGAGGGGATGGGGGGGGAGGGAGGAGATAAACCACAGAACTTATGCACATGTATGCATGAGTGATGGACATGGACAACAAAGCTGGGGACAGGGTGGGGGGATGGGGAGGAGGGTGTCAATGGGGAAAAAAGGAGAAACATCTGTAACAAAAATAAATTAATAAAAAAAAGTTTTCCAAGGAATAAACAGTGATAACAAAGGGAAAAAAACATTACTTGCCTAACATTATAATATGAAAGTTGAAATGACCAATAATGTTTCACAATTCTTGCAATAAAAAAGTGAACATGAATACACACACACATATATACTTCATATAAACATGTTTTATAAGAACATCACAAAAGATAAAGCACATAGGAATATACTTAAGGGTTATAAAAAAAATACTAAAAGTCAAGAAACTTCTGACAGATTTATTTAATTTAATTATTTATATAAAATTAATCAATTCTCCCCAAGTTAATTTTCAGATCAAGTGTGCCCTGTGGATAACTCTTTTTAGAAGTGAATAAAAGAAAAATGGTAGAAATAAACTGGGAAAATATCAGATAAGCATATCAAATATAATTCTGGAAAAAGAAATTTTGGACTGAGGGGAGTACTCTACCCTACTATCTAGAACATAGAGTAGAGAAGCCTAATGCAAGATTGGGCATGAGTGTTTTATTGTTCTGACTGACAGAAGTGAGCCCCAAAATAGAGCCAATTGTTTATAGGAAATAGATGAAGCGTGAATCAAAAACAAGGAAGAAAAACAATCAAATAGAAAGATTTAACTCAGATTTATACTTTGCAACATATGCTAAAATAGACTCTGGATAGATGCTAAAAAGCAAGGTTTTTCAAATGAAGTCTAACTGGCTACATAAATTATACTCCATGCACCTAATGGAATATGATGCAGTAGTGAAAGCAAAGTGATAGCTCCCCTCAGCTATCACTTTTGGGTAGAATGAGTCCTTAGGCATATTGCTAACTGAAAACCAAGAAGGTACATAACTATGGACATGGGACACTTCAACTTCAATGTTGAAATTATTTTGGCCTTGAACATGTACCACGTTTTCAAAAAGAACAAATAAACTATAAATAAACATACCAGATGGGGCAAAAGGAGGTTTACAGTTGTAAGTACACAAAACACAGAGTTTATACTTGTATTATTATTTATTAATTATTGTATTATTTTCCATATGAACAACTGCAAACCTACTTTTGACCCACTCCGTATTTAAAACTGGCCAAATGCCAAGTTATAGGACAAGCTGAAATTAGAACAGAGGACTCCTCTGATCTTTGGAAGAACTAAAAAAGTGAAGACAACCTGGCTGGTGTGGCTCAGGGGACTGAGCGTCGTCCCATCGACTGAGAGGTCCCAGTCAGGGCACACGCCCGGGTTGCAGGCTCGATCCCCAGTGTGGGGCATGCATGAGGCAGCCAGTAGATGTTTCTCTCTCACATTGATGTTTCTATCTCTCTCTCCCTTCCTCTCTCTCTAAAAAAAAAATCAATAAAAAAGAAAAAGTGAAGATAGAAATGGTTGACAGATCCAACTACATTTATAGCCAAAAACTTAATGAAAACCTATAAAACCAAAATTAAAAAGGCAAACAATAAAATAGGGTAAAGATTTGCATCAACTAAGACAAAGTTAATATCTCTAATGTACAATTATACTAAGTAAGAAGCCACCATGTAGATAAATCATGGAGGAAATACACACAGCAAACACAGCAATAAAATATATGTAAACCTATAAAATAATAAAAGTGGTAACAAAGCATAATAATGTTATGCTAAACATTTTAACACTGAAAGACCCAGTGCTAGCAGAATTGTGGGGAATTTGGTATCAGTCTTTTGCTGAGGCATTATATTCCGTTCATGAGAACATTTACAAAAGCAATTTAGAACTATGGTTATATTCTTTGATCCAGCAATCCAAATGTTCAAACATATTTACACTGAAATGTATCTACACCAGTGAAAATTTGTAGAATAACAGCAACGAGCAACATTCTCTAGAATGTGTCTAGAGAAATCACACCACCCAATGTGATTAAGAATAAAAAATCAGCAGGCTCATAATCACATGAGCACACTTTTAATGACATTATGTTAAATAAAAATCTCAAAACCCTAAATTGTAGGTGTATTATAAAAGTAATTATGTCCAAAATAATGTGAACACAGTATAACAAAGATGAGAAGGGAATTTGGATACAATTTTGAAAATTCAGTCACAATGTTAAAATTGTGATGGGTTTAAACATCAATGTCATTAGAGCACATTAATAATACATTGCAAGTGGGAGGAATGAGGATTTTTGAAAACTGGCCTGTAGGCAGTATTGAAACAGGTTAGCATGTAGAATGATGTGTCATCAAATACAGGCTTATTTGATTCTACAAATGTAAATGGATAATCAGAGACTTATCCAGAATGAAAAGCCATGGAAAAGCCTTTGAACTCATTAATGTCATATCTGCCAAGGTCACCTCTGGAGTCCAGAACACACATCTGCTCTTATTAGGGTCCTCACCTGTTCATGTGGAATATCCCTGCCTCTTTGGATTACTGAACTGACCGCTCTCCACCAGATGCTTTCACAGGGGTGGAGGGAAGCCCACAGCCTGACAAATGATTCAAGGACTCCAATTCGCTCTTCAGTTGAGGGCACGGGACCTTTACATCCTCATTACAGACCTAAGAGCATAACCCTTCACACCCTTTAAAGTACAAAAATCAGCGAAACAGAGATATGCATGTGCCATTCTAACACGCACGACTTCCAAAATGTCCAACAAAGAAATGTTGGTATCCCATTTGAAAAATATGTTTAAAGGGGAAATTCGTTGTTTGGGCATGAACTGCAACCCAGAGTTATGCTGAAGGAACTTGCCCCTGGGGGTCAGTTAGGTTCTGTTCTAGAACTGGAGTCCTGCACTTCAGCGCTGGTGTCTGCAGGAGATTCACGTTCTATCAGCCAAGGCCAGTAGGTGGTCTAGCCAAAAACAAGAAGACAAGCAACCAGCTCACTCTCTTTCTCTCCCCCCTCTCTCTCCAACTCCTAGAACTTGCCTTCTGATTTTGGCATTAATGATGTCCCAAAGAACCAAAGGGCAAAATCTGCCAAATCAGGGAAAATCAGAAAAACAGCAGCTGATTCCGAAAGAGGACCAGCGTGCCTTATGGAGCAGACCACTCTCAGCAGCACCCACACAAGAGGACATTTGGTTGGTCGTCCATGCTCATCATTAAACTATCTAAGCCAGGAAGAAAACGAAGATGATGGTCTGAAATTCATTCACAGGATTTCAAGACAAAGCCGGTTCTGCCTAACTTTACAACAGCCAGATTCCACTGAACCCTGTCAGGCTCCACAAGAAAGGCCAAATGGCTCATTATGTGAAAAGTTCCAACGACTGTTTTATAATGTTTAGCAGCGGTTTGCTTGGCTCGGCCACTGCAACAAATATTGCTGAACTGTTTAACTTAACGAGAGACATTTAAAAGCTAAAAAGCCCAAATCCTAAATATGTAATTCATAAAACAGCATATTTTCTTTAATTCATTTTCTCAAAGTTTACAATATCTGTACTAATTCTCTGTAACTAGATATGTTCTGGATACATTCTCAGAGAATCTGTGCAGAATAAAAATTTGAAACATCTTAAAACTAACTAAAAACATCTTTCTAGTATGCTGCAAGGCAAATGCTTTTTAGATGTTTTGCATTTTTATGCTAAACAGTGCAGCTGCGATTGATAAAAAGCAATCAAGCTAATTTAAGTCAATCAATTCCAGGAGGCTCTCATCACTTGGATAAAAATGCTCTCTCACTCCTTAGAAAATAAATAAAGATTTAACAGAGTGAATGTATTTCCTTGACTCTACTTTCTTGCCATTCCGAAAGCAGCATATAGCCAAGAAATCATGTTAAGCAATTTCTGTCACTAGGTTAAAGCATAAGGCAAACTTTTAAGTCATGTTTAATTAAGTAGTCCTGGGCAATAGCATATTAGTGGAGAGTAATAAGCCTTGAATGAGAGAATAACACACACACACACACACACACACACACACACACGAGAGGTACAGAATTGCTGTTAGAGAGGCTATCAATTTCTCTTTAAGCTCTAAGGGGAGTATCATGTTAAACAATTTAGTTTTGGCTGGTTGTCATTATTAAAAGATGATACTGGAGTTTTAAAATCACAATTTAAAATATGTAAGTTCAGGAATAAACTGGAAAGCAGAGTTCATGCATTTAGCTAACTTCATCCATTATGAAAAAAACAGTAGGAATGGTTATAAAATACTTTACTATAAGGAAGATAATACATGTTTAATATTTGGGGAGGGGAGGAGGGATCCTAAATTTACCATTTCCACTAGCAGGTCAGCACCCCATTCCTCTTGACTGCAAACTTCTAAGATGTCTGCAAACATGACCTAACACTTAAATCTGAGCAGTATCTTATAAAAACCCATCATCGGAGATATTAGCTATCTGGGCACGAAAAATAGACCAAAACCATTTGTGTTTTCAAGGAAGTGGTCTCCAAGAGCCACTGTGAAAAATCAGCAAAAGCTTCTCTGCCTCTCTTTGTATAAAACCTTGGACAAGTTATTAAGCAACTCCAAATACTTGCTTCTCCATCTTCTACATGGGGATGTTCATATCCGTTTTGAGAATTAAACTACTTGACAGGCCCTGCATACCAGCTCTAGTTCACGGGAAACATCAGCTACTACACCAGAGCCTCGTGCAAACTCAAGTTTTCTTTCTTAAATTCTTGAATATAGGAAGAAGGCATAGTTTTTAAAAGCCTATATAGTAAATGAAGGAATGAAGTTGAAAACACTACTTTGAAAAGCTGCTATGAAATTAGTCACGTAAATAACACTGAAAAGATGAATCGTGTGTTTTCCTGGTGTTTGAGCATCAGTCTCCTCTAACCACAAAGAAGCCTCCTGCCCAGTGTTGAACATGCAGTTAAGAAGAGGCCTTCCGGTAGCAGCCCTCTGTGATGCAATACCAAACACTAACACTCCACATGCTTTGCAGAGAAAGAGAGAGTTTTCTTTAGGAATATCAGAGTTTCCTTAAATTCCTGAAGGACACGATTTCTTGCATTATCAAGGACATAAATATATTAACCATGCCTTTCTGTTTTCTGTATTATGAATCTTTGACATGTGTGGCCTTGCTGACCCTGGAGAGATTGCCCCTCCTGGGGTAGCCAATTCCTAGAGCTGGCAAAGACCTCAGCTGCAATCTGCCTTTTGTATGCAAACCAACCAAACTGGAGCCCCACCACTCCCTGCCCTAATCACCTGACGGCCAGGTACAGACAGCTAGGGACAACCCCTCAGCCCCCAGAGCCTGCTGAAATTATTCAAACTAGCCAGTCCTAAACCTGCTTCCCCACAATAAAGGCTCTTTCCCGGGTTCCTCTCACACCCTCTGCCTCTCAGCCAACTCTGGTGCTTTCCTGTGTGCCCCCCACCCCCGCATGTCCCCTCCTTGGGAACTGTAACAAACTGTCTTCTCAATGGTCATCTTCTCCTGACCTGTTGACCTCACTAGACCTGAGTAAAAATAAAATGTACCTTTTTAAGACCGTAAGAAATCCGTGCTTCCCTCTATTTTACCTTTACCTAGAAAGTATGGCCCAGGAACCTGGCTTCAGGAACATTTAGGCTCAGGGGCATCTTTTCTGCCATGGAATTACAAGGGGGTTTTTTTGTTTTGTTTTTAAAAAATATTTTTAATTGATTTTAGAGAGAGAGGAATGGAGAGGGAAAGAGAGAAATATCCATGTGAGAGAGAAACACTGACTGATTACCTCCCCCACACACCCCAACTGGGGATCGAACCCACAACCCAGGCATGTGCCCTGACCTGGAATCAAACCAGCGACCTTTCGGGGCATGGGACGATGCTCAACCAACCGAGCCACAACGGCCAGGGCTGGAACTGCAAGTTTTAAGGGCAGATGTCACTGGTATGGAACCTGGAGGGACGAACTTGTCCTGCCCGTGATGTGGGGTAAAGGCGTGGAGAGCAGAGTACCAGGCCTTCACCCGGTCCTGCAAGAGGAGGGGTCCCGGTGCAGCCTCCAGGAGTGGCGGGCACCCACAGGAGAAACACCGCACGTTCACTGGACACCACCACGTTCTCGCAGCCATGCATTCCAGAAATATTGTATTTAGCACTCAGAAAGTCAGACTCTCCACATCTTTCCACTTACCCTCCCCTTTCTAGCTACCTGACACCAGGAAGACTTCCCTGAACACACTCTTGTCTCTACTTCTTTGCTCAGACTGTTCCCTCAGCCTGGAATGCCCTCTCCTAGCCATTTTTGCTCATCAGGGTTCTACTACCCTCCAAGTTCTAGGCTGCCTCCTTTACGAAGCCTTCCCACGTGCCCTACCCCCAAGCCTGAGGAACAATTCTTCCCCTCCTCCCCAATACTTCTGTCATGCTTCCCTATTTGGTCTTTCTCAGGGCCATGTTTATCTCTATACAGATAACATCTATTAACAGTTGAGACCTCACAGTGTTCTGTATGGGCCGGGCACCGTGCTAAATGTTTGACCTGCATCCTATCACTGAATGCTGATGCTAACGTTTGAGGCAGGTATTCCTATCATTCCTGTTTTCCAGTTGAGAAAACTAAGGTTATGAAAAGTTAGGCAAACTGCCAAAGATCACAGCATCAGTCTAGTGATAGAGCCTGGATTAGAACCTGGGTCCCTCACACACAAAGTCTGTGCTCTTAATAGGGGTGGTGCCTCTTCCTGGGCAAGGTACCGCCTAAGAGGGCAAAGCTGCCTCAGGCATTTGCCCTCCATATGCTCAGCTCAGTGCTCACTCACAGTGGATAGTGGGTGCTTAATGTCTGTTAAGCTGAATTAATAATTCTGGTTATGTTTAAAAACCATAAATTGCAATTATTCATCCGTTGTGTTTTGTCATCTATTTGGTAACGGGCCATTGCCTGGATTCTCCTTGTCAATGTGCATTTGATATACTCCTTAGAATGGAACCATTTGGTCTCCATTCCATAGAAGTAGCTGCTAAGACAAAGACAACTGGCTCGATGGACCTCTTTGTCCTTGATGTCCTCAGCAATCATGAGGTGTGTGGGTGAAGAGCTCGGCCCGGGGTACCCTCCTGTACTTCACACCATGTCACCCTCCCTAGTCCAGTGACCTTGGCCAGCCTCAGTTTCTGCATCTGTAAATCAGGATAAGAGGATTCGATCCCTTCACAGGGGTGCTGTGAAATGGCATGATATGTGTGGCATCAGGCCTGCCACATATAAAGTGCTCGGTGAGATATTCAAAAGGAAGAAGCAGAGGAGAAATCACAGCTGCAGCTCACTAAATACACAGAAACACCACACTAAATGAGTGCCTGCCCCATGCAAGGGGCTAATTCTAGTCTACACAGGATTGTCATTTCAGCATCCAATGAGCAGTCCAAATGTTCAATGCAGGTTGGGGAAGGTCACTATGGCAACGAGAACCAGCTTCTCTAAGATACAGGGGTTTAGAGGTGAACAGATTTAGACAGCGGGAAGGAAAAGTCAAGACTGCTCTGAGCAGAAAAAGAAAAAAAAAAAAATGCACAGAGACACTGTCCCAGGAAAAAGGAATGGGCTAGCCTGGACACAGGGGTGACTGAGGCAGTCCCTTCACCCACTCTACCTGGATTACCTGTGGGACACGGTGTGGCACAGTGGTCAGAAGCATGTTCGAGGGCTTGGTGTAAGACAGGCTGCAGTGAGAATCTAGCGCTACCACTCCAGAGTGTGGGGCCCAGAGCAAGCTACTCAGCTCTCTAGGTCTCAGCTTCCTTGTCTACAAAATGAAACCATTTCACAGGGACCGATTACTCATGTGAGCACCACGCGGAGGCAGAGAGCCAATGCTCAGCCAGTGGAACGGAGTGTTTGTTACTAACATGAGCAGGGTCTATAAAACGGGGCTACTTTTACTTCAGAGGACCCTTGTAAGCGTTCGAGGAGATGACACAAAGCTCCCCGCACAGTGTCTGAAACACCGCAGGTAAGCAGTGCACGTGAAGGATTATCGTCAGCAGTGGTAGTAATAATGTTGATATAACACACATTAAGACTCAGCAATTAGAACAGGGGTTTCTAAGAAGAGAACAAAGAAAAATAAGATAATATGCAGAAGAAGAAGAAATAGCAGCGGCATATGACACGCCAGGTACCATGCTAGGTCTTTCCCACGCACTAATTTGTTCCACGGCCGCGTGCGTAGGTCATTTTATGTCCAGGTTTTCGTTGAGGGGGCTCCTACCAATTCTATTAAGCAGGCAAAGTTTGGGGGTCAAGAGCCAGGCAGCAAATATTTTTGGCTTTAGGGGCTATATAGTCTCTGTCACAACGAATCAATTCTGCCACTGTAGCAGGAAAGCAGCCCGAGACAACACGTAAATGAATGGGCATGACTGTGCTCCAATAAAATTTTATTTACAAAAGCCAGCAGCAGCGGGATCTGGCCTGTGGGTCCTAGGGTGTTGACCTCTACTTTAAACCATCAAAATGTTGAGGTTGTTGCCGCAGCATACCCTAGACCATACTGTCTGACATAATTGCTACTGTGCTTGACAAAGGAATCCCGATGGGGAGCTGCAGAGAAGCAACAGCTCTTTCGTGTTTCTCTATGAGAATACAGGATTCATCAAGATGGGGCCATGTAAAATTGACCTGGATTCAGATCATGATTTAATCAGGCTGAAGAATATCAGTGTGATTTCATTGCCTTGGGAAGAAAGCACACACTGGACCTTCGGCCAGAAAATGCTATTCCATCCTTTTCTCACGGAGTTTACGCCCCCTCATCCTTCAGATCTCAGATCGTGTATCTCTTCCTTCAGGAAACCCAGCCTAGAACCTTTGGCTTGGGCAGAGCACTTCACCTCCTTTTCTCTTTATAATTATATTACTGATATTATTTGATTAATATCTTTCTCTTCCACTGGGCAGTGAACTCCAGAAATGCTGTAGCCGTGTCTGGTTTTATTAAGCATCCCCAATACTTAACTCAGTGCCTGGTACATAGTTGGTACTCAATAAATATTTGTTGTGCCATAAAGCAATTAAGACAGCCCTGGCCGGTTTGGCTCAGCGGTTAGAGCGTCGGCCTGCGGTCCATAGGAACCCGGGTTCAGTTCCCACTAAGGGCATGTACCTCGGTTGCGGTTTGTCCCTGGCCCTGGTTGGTTGTGTGGGAGGCAACCACTCGATGTGTCCCTTTCACGTCGATGTTTCTCTCTCTCTCTCTCTCCCACTCTATCTGAACAAAAAAGTGTCCTCGGGTGAGGATAAAAAAAAATTTTTAAAAAAAGCAATTAAGACAGGTCACCTTTTACTGGGGGCTCACAGAGCAGCAATGACCCATCCAAGGTAACAAAATTATTACACACTAGAGCTATAATTCAACCCAGATTTAGCTGATACTCAAGCCTTGATCTCAAGCAGAATACCCCACTGCCTCCCAGGGATCTAGGGATAATATCTGTGGGAAATAGAAGTACCAAAGATAAGGCTGCTGTAGCCAAAAGGTAGGAAAGTACGGAGGGAGCTGAGCAATTACCTTCACAATAAGAACGCTCAATTTTTTCCTTTTGTTTACAAAGAGATTCCAAGTGATATCTAACAGATGTCTTTTGTTTGGCTGCACACTACTGCAAAATAATTTTTTAATTAGTTGCCAGCATTTAAAAAATGGAGATTTCCCCCCAAAAATCTAGATTTCCTGCTTCTCTTACAGAAGATCTGGCAACACTGGACCCCTAGTTCCTGAGGGCAAGAATCAGCCTTAGACTGAGTGTCTGCTCTCCAATTACAAGTCTCCACACAGCTGGCTTCTCTAAGTTAAGAAACCTGCCTGGACCTTGTCACATTGATGTGGGAACCCTGGGTTCCATGGAGGCACTTTAGGGGAAGCGGGCTATGAGCTGAGTAGAAAGGTAGGAGAAAGGGATTGTTCTGTTTCTTCTGGAAAGGACATCAAAGGGAAAGAAGGAAGGAATAGAGAGAGGGAAGGAGGGAGGAAGAGAGGGAGAAGGAGAGAAACTGCAGTGTTGAAATTAGAAGCCAAAATAGAAATAGTGGGGAGGTGAAAAGTTTTCACCTCGGTCATAATTTTGTAACTGTCTAAATAAAGAACTGGGGTGGGAAGAGAAAGCAGATTCTGGAGCACATGGCAGTGAGCGAGGGAACATCACAGGGTCCCTGGGAGAAGGACCGGTGTAGTAGCATATGCTGCAAGGGGCCCTGCATACTTGAGGAGAGTTATCCATGTACCAAAATCTTGGCAACTGTTTCATCCACACCCTCCACATCTGGGAGCTGTGTTCAAGAGCAGGGGACAGCAGACTGCTCAGTAGAAAGTCTACCACTTTGCTTGCCCAGACCTCTGATAACCTTAAGAATTAATCTTCAGAATCGTTAGGTTTGTTTTAGAGTCACAGTTGGCCAGTGAATTTAATAATATTAATCATGCTACTTTGCCATAGGGAAGGAAGGTTGTTTCAGTTCCTGGTAGTAAAAGTACTGATAAAATTAAAAAAGGATAACAAACAAAAATGAGCCCAGAATCAGAGCTGAAAGAGCAGTGAGGACAGGCCCGCCTGAGGCTGAAATCCTGCACGACCACTTTCTAGCTATGCCTTTCGGGTATTTACTTTACTTCTTCTAGGCCTCAGTTTTCTTGCCTGCAAAATAGGTTAGACCATCCATTTTGCAGGATTGCTAATCACAATTTACTAACACAAGGTTTGTAAAGTGTGCAGCACACACAAGTTGCTTTCCTAGCCCTCCCGTCTTCCTGGAACAGAAAAGTTAACCATTTACATCAAGTCTTATTGTCTTTTGAAAGTATAACAAACCATACAGTTATGATATGATAAGTACAATTAGAGCACTCACAAATACAATGGCTTTCTCTGAAACCAAGGTGTATTACTTCAGAGACACCCATGCCTTCCGTGAACCTACCTATAGAAAGCATACACATTTTGAGTGCCTGTATGACTTAAGCTACTTCGGGTTTTTCTATTCATTTTTAAAAACACAAGTGCTCCAACTTTCAAAGATCAAACGCCCAGGCACTGAGTGCATTTAAATACTTTTCCTTCTCAAGAAATAGTTATTACTTCTTAAGGCTGAACTTTGAAGATACTGTTTATCCTTTGCATGTTTAATTAAAACTCTTAAATCTAACTCAAAAATTCTCATTAAACCTGTCTCTTTAGAAGATTATTTTAGGAACGTTAATATAGTCTTTTACTAGGTGTTAATATAAACACGGTAGTTTACTTCACGTTTTTCTAGAGGAGACCGCAATGTTCGAGGCTCACCCTGCCCAGCAGTTCTGCTTCCTCCCCCAGCGACAGAAAACGGGCAGAATTACGGCCACCTGTGCCTGGCCTGCCATCCACACAGCTGCCTGGACCCGCCTGCAGCTCAGCCAACCCCAGGGCTGAGTGAGGTACACTACATGGCCACCAAATGACAAAGGACTCGGCCAAGACTGCTTTGGTTTTTCCCAAAGGGGTGAAAGGCCACAGTAACACAGCGCAGCTCTTTAAAGCAAGTCTGTAGTGGAAAGGACCTCAGGGTTCATCCACAGGAGAATGACTGACTGATGCATGGAGGGGGGAGGGGTGGGCAGCTGCACGCAGGGAGGCAGGTCTGTGTGCCAACAGGGGGAGATCGCTAACCAACAGTAAGTGAGAAAAGGAAATTATTGTTTTTCATACCCAATATGATCTCCTTTATGTTTGGAAAATCCTCACAATAATATATTTGATAAGTATTCAAACACACAGAAAATTCAATGAAAGGGCACACCCCCAAATGGCAAGGGTGGTTGGTTACCCCTGTGTGTTCAGAAAGATAAAAGAGGAATTTGTTCTATATTTTAAAATTTTTCTTCTGAGAATTTTACAAAATTTGACAATACAAATGTGTTCTTGCATTATTTTATAATTTAAAAATAAATAATCTATTTTAACTATGCCACTTTTCACATATACAAGTTTTTTAAAATAAAGTCCATCAGAATCAGGTAGTACCAACCTCACAAGACTGATATGAGGATTATGAGACATCACAAATGGGCCTGGCACCTGGCAAGTGTTTAATAAAGTGTTTAATAAACATGATATGCCGCCATTGTATCAGCTAATGACATTATATAAAACTTCTGTTGACAAAATGTGTCAAATTGCAATAATGCCATTAATCTTCATTATACTGATTTTTTCAATTGCAAATACCTAAGGGGAAGAGGAGGAACACTTCAATATGCCAGCCGTCAATAATCAATTATTAGTTTGCCTAAATAAATAAATAAATAAATAAATAAATAAATAAACAAACAAGAACTATGAGCTTTAGAAATGCTCCAAATTTGAATTACAAATTGCATCCAGTAGATAATGCAGTGCCCAGGATAGGTTTTGTGTAATAATTTATCTTTACAAGACTGGCATTATAGCAAAGTATTATAAAAATGAAAATAAGTGCAAAACTGCATTCTCTTTCCCATACTGGTCAGTCATTGTAGCATCTTCCTGGGGTCTGAAACATCCCCAAAAGATAAATGGTGATGGAAGGATACCTGAGTTGGGGTGGTGAACACACACAACAGTATAGAGATGATGCATTATAGAATTGTACACCTGAATCCTATATAATTTTATTAACCAGTGTCACTGCAATACATTCAATAAGAAATAAAAAGAAAGATTCCTTGATATAAACCCACACCTACAGTCTCTAAAGAGAGTAAATTGAGCAACATTAGACGTTGCAGAATTAGGAAAAAATATAAGACAAGATGTCTCCATCCTCAAGAAATTTACAGTCAAGTTAGAGAACAATTCTGGGAACTCGATGTTAAGTACTATTCTGAGAGAGAGCAGGAAAAGTGAACGAGGCCATGTCACCCTGGGATTACGAGCACAAAGCGATGTCTACCTGGACCTAAAGAAATGTGGAGAAATGAACAAAAATATACATTCAAAGCAAAGAAAGAACTGGAAATAAGCTTGCCAAAAACATCTATACAAGTTCAACACTTGAACAAAGTATTTCCAAATCGCCCATGTCTTAATTCTGTCCACTCTCACATAAATTAATGAGCATACCTCTCTTTTTCATATTTGCAAATACACTCTACAGTACATTAAGATATCTTGATAATAATCTTAGTTCTATTGTATTTCATCCAACATGTGGTATTACTTGAAATTCACTTTCTAGAGAAATACTAGAGAAAACTGGCTTAGTTTTTCTAGACTGGGATTTAAATACACTCAATTTACAAAACACACACTGACACATTCTAACAAGTCCACGTCGAATATGCTTCACTTTTTATAGTATTTAAGAGGCTTCAAAAAAGTCAGCACGGAGAGAGAATAAAATTAACAAGATTTTACTACCTGTAGTTCATCTTTTATATACTTTCTAAAATATGTCAGATAAATATTTAGGATTCCTTGAGTCAAACTTATGTTTTACTAATCAGAAAACACCCAGACTGTAAGATTAATAGAAGAATCCAAGCAGGCAAAATAAAGTTTTCTAAACTTCTAGACTGAGAGTAAAATAGAAATTAGATACTCCGATGACTGATACCAACCAATGTGGGTAAAAGAAATGATGTCAAGCAAAAATCATGTGGCCAATGTCTGTGCCTGGCAGCCCAAGCCATTTCCAGGGAAGTTATCGAGGATCGACCCTGCCTAAATGGAATGAGTCATCAGCAGGTCCCTGACATCAGCCAGCTGCAAAGTCTTACAGTGACTGGCTAGATTGAAAAAAGATTTCCAAAAGCTTCAACATAAAAAGCCCAAATGATTCAACTTCCCTATCGGATTTCCCAATGCTTTCTTCTGGGTCATTTATATCCAAATTACCCCCTCATAAAAAAATTTTAGAAAGACTTAGAAAAACTATAGAAAGTTAAAACAGCACTCTTTCCTTCTGAAAAGTGTACTTTAGCTGATTCAATAAAAAGTCTGAAATCATCTTCAAGGTCACCATCGAGATTAGAATAATTTAGCAGCAATAGCATCTGTAAAAATGAGGACACAATTGCCAAAGGTAAGTGGGAGACATCTTGGGGCAAATCCATGTCACTGGTAAAGAAATTCAAAGAGCCCATGCAAGCCACTGAGTCATTTATTTTTATTTCATGTTTCATGTTTTCTTGTGTAAATATCAAACATATATAGAAGTACGGAAAATAATATAATACATCTTCATGTGCCCATTCCCCTTCTTCAACAAGCATCCACTCATGGCTACTCTTGTTTTATCTAGGACCCTAATCACTCCCCTTCCCTAGCTCCCTAATCATTTTAAATCAAATCCCAGATATTATATCATTTCATCTGAAAATATTTTAGTATGTATCTTTAAAAGATAAGAACTCCATAGTAAAAAACAACAATCCATCATCACACCTTAGAGAAATTTACTAATGATTCCTTACTGTCACCAGTTCATCCTTCAAATTTCCCCAGCTGGCTCACAATTTTAGTACTTTGCTTATTTGAATCAGGATCCCAATAAGGTTCATGCATTACTATTGGTTAATATGTCTCTTAAGTTTTTTAATCTTCAGTTTCCCTCTCTACCTCTCTCTTTTTACTTAAAAACTTTTGTTATTGTTTAAAAAGGGAAAAAAAACAAAACACAGAATCTTCTGCACTGTAAGAGTTTCCCATGGTGAGGAGCTTGCTCATTGTATCCTTTGGAGTTGTTTGCCAATTTTCTCTTTGTCTTCTGTATTTCTGGTTTGATTTTTCTGGCAAGATTGCTTCATTGGCAAAAGAGCATACATCTATCAGGAGACACTTAATATTTGATGTGACAGCCATTATAGCTCTATCCTCAGACCCATTAAATCATTAGAAGTTACAAAATGGTGAGAGTCTAGTATTCTTTCTTCATTTGTTAGCTGCAATACTTCTATAAAGAGAATCTTGTCCTTGTCAACTCTGACTACACTGAGATACAACTTGTATAAAAGAGTTACAATGATTACTCATTTCTTTCCCTTATTTATCAGTTTCAAAAATAATGTGTTGATTCCCGAGAATCTACAAAAGAGGTTTGGGGGTTATTTTAGTTATAATTCTGAACTCATAGATGTAAGCATGTATTATGTTATTGATACTCAAATTCTTTGTCTAGTGGGCACATTCTTATTTGCTCCTGACATGCTTTTGACATGCCTTACCAGTCTTTAGCTTCCCTGCTCAGGCACGACAGGATGTTCTATATATATTTATGTTTTTAAATATGAAATACATCCTAGGACTACAGTAATTTTACTTCATCAATCTTACATCTGTATTTCCTTTCTTCTAAGCTCTCAATGACACCAACAGAAACGTTCATTTGTTTTTTTCCCACTTTTCACACACATTCTTCTATAACGTCTTAGAATAATAATACACTACAACCAATAATGTAAATACCGAAAACAATCTCAGATTCTTTGCAGATTTTTTTTATGTCCTGGATTATATCCCATTAGAAATGTACACTCAAAGTACTGTGTTTTAAAGTCACTTGGAATAGAACCTCTCTGTGTGGTTATACCACCACTCAGGTACACAAATAGGTTAATTTTCCTTTTAACTTTTTAGGGATTGCCTTTTTGGATTTAATGTTACTTTATAATTATGTAAAATTATATGTGGTTGCAAAGTCAAATCTACAAAACAAGATATTCCGAGAAGTCTAGATTCTTTTATTCTACTGCCAAACAAGTAACTTGTATGCTTTTTTAATATTATAGTTTGTCCATCACTGTTTTTAAAAATATAAACAAGTATATATGTGTGTATGTGTGTGTGTGTGTGTGTGTGTGTGTGTGTCTCTTAAGTAGCATATCCTATACAGTTTCATCACCTCCTCTTTTTTTTTTTCCCATTTAACAATATATCCTAGAAGTCACAGCATATTGTTACATAGAGATATTCTTCATCTTTCACACAGCTACATATTAATCCATTTTGTGGGTCAGAGTGATTTATTCAATCAGTCCCTCCTGGTAAACATCTTGGTTGTTTCCAGTCTTTTACTATTATGGACAGTGTTGCTCTTGCAATGAACAGTCTTGGATATTCTGTCATTTTGCCAGTGTATCTTTGGGATCTATTCCTAGAATTGGGATTGCTGAGTCAAAGGTAAACATGTGTAATTTGCCAGATGTTGCCAAATTCCTTCTGAAAGGGGATATACCATTTTGCATTCCTACTAGCAATGTTATTAGAGGGCTAGTTTTCCCCTCAGTCTTACCAATAAATGGAGTACATTTCAAATCTTTGGATTTCTGCCAATCTAATAAGTGAAAATTAATTTTCAATGTAGTTTTAATATGCATTTCTCTTATCATGTGTTAGGTTGTGCATCATAAATTAAGCACCTTTACATTTATTTTTCTGTATACTATCTATATATCAGGCCCATTATTCTATAGGGTTGTTGGCCCTTTGGTTTAAAACTATGTATTGGGGATATGAACTCTTTATTTGCAGCATAACTTGCAAGTATATCACCTAAGTTATTTGTCTTTTACTCTGCCTATAATAATTTTTGCCATGCAAAAATTCTTTATTTTATGACATCAAATTTATCAATCTTGTACATTATTGCTACCAGATGTTGATTCATAGCTAGGAAAGTTTTCCCAATACCTAAGCTATAAAGGATTTAATCCATGTTTTCTCCTAATACTGGTATGAAAGCACCAACTAAGACTGGATATTTCCATTGCTACCATGATGTGATATCTCATCTAATTCTCTCACTGTACCTCCAGGGATACAGGAGAGCAACAATAGATCCAACAGATGTTTTTGGAGTTCCTATATTGTGCTAGGCACTGCTCTCAGAGCTCACATACCCCAGTGAAACAGCCAAAAGGTTATTTTCTTTAAGAGGGTTATATTGTAATGAAGTTTTCCATCTATATAATATTAGGTTAATAAAGAGTTTAAATAAATACTCAACTGCAGTACAGTAATGAAAACCCAAGTGAGGCCCCAATGTCCCTGGGAAATGAGATTATATATTTGTGTCCCATAATATCAGAGAATTGACCCAAGAAAGTTATCCTTGAAAACTTCAGGATTTGTAAATGAAAAGAGCTCCAAGCATTAAAATAAGTTGTCCTTTGGTTTGGTACTTTCATACACTTGCTTACTCAGAGGCCCGTTATATACCCAAGGTCTTTATGTGGTTCTGTCAAGCAACCAACAGTCCACTAGACCGAATCTTTCATGAATCAATTCCAGTGAATACTCAGGACACAAAGAACTAGAAACAATTCTTAAACGTTTTTCAATAATCATATGATGGATGATAATGTCGGCAACATTTATCTCTTGTTTACTTCTATATTCCTGCGCCTAGAACCAAGCCTAACACACAGTATACATTTTGTAAATAACCAACTGAAGATCCAACAAAGCAGGTTACCAAAATGATGCTGTATACCTAATTTCCATATCTTAGTGTTCTGTCTCTGTCACACACATGTGTGCGCACGCGCACAGACAACTGCAAATATGATTACATTTTTCCAAATTAAATCTTTAAAATTCATGGACATCTTTCAACAAATGTACTCTTGACTTTGGATGTGAATTGAGGTTGAAGAGCTGACAGCCTGAGGTCTAGATCTCTGGCAGCCCCCAGCAGTTGTCCTAGGCAAGCAGCTCCCTCTTTCTGGCCTGTTCCCAGAAAAGCAGCCTACGGTGGTTCACCATGGCGAGAACTGCCCTTTCTGACACCAGCTTTGCTGGCACTGGGCTAAGGGGTCACACTCAGTAAACGAGGAGTCGGACCTTCTCTTTTCCTTCACATTTGGCCAAATCTTAATGACACAACTTACCATCTGTTCAGTTTCAAATTAACAACTGCCAAGTAGTATTTCAGAGGTCAAACGTCATTCTATTATAACTATGAGGAGTTAAGAAATCACCTACAGTGGAAAATAAAATAATAAAATAAACAATAAATAATGCAAGAAAAATTTCACACACTTCAAGATAGAAATACTTGCAATAAAAACAAATGTGTAGGGTTAAAATAATCTTCATCTATACAACTTATTACCTCAAGTTATATTCTCTCTCTTTTTAATAAGAGAGAGAAAATACATGTCTGTATGGAATAAATATCTGTATTTAATTTAAAAAAGAATAAAGTTCAATGAAAATGGATAAAGGATTCTTGCAGAAGCCCTGCAATTTAACTTCACTCTTTAGATTCTGGTTTGGTATGTAAATATACACACAAAGAAACCCAGCCACAGCAAATGTGAGCCTTTTTCCAGACGAATGGAGGCAAGTGTTACAAATGTGGGTCCAGTGTCAGGAGAACATAATCACAATATAAACTGGTTATTTCCAAATGGTGCCCCCCAGAAGGAAAAAAAATGAATGGAAGTACTTAATAAATTCTGTTTTCCATAAAATTCATACCTCCCCCCCAAAAAAAGAAAGAATGTGAGCTCAGAGGTCAGTAAGAGTTTCGTTGGATTTCCCTCCTTCTAAATTCTGTCATCTCCTTTTTAAAGTGGAAATTCAGCTTCCCACAGATAGGACAGAAGTGCATTCTTTTTTTTCCTGCAAACCATTCACCAGCAAGTAACACTAACCAGTGGACATGTGCTTTCTCATGGACGATCTGCTAACTGGACACTGTCATTTCTAGCTGCAGCTTAACATAGTATAGACAATGCCTTTTTCAAACAGAAATAAAACCAAATAAAAATACTAATGATCTATTTATTTTCCATCAAGAATATAAAGGGCTTTGAATCCATCTCAATACGCCAAAACAATGTATGCAGATTATGACAGGATTTGAAATGACTCAGTCTTCTCAATTACATGTTTAGCCACACCGGTCAAATAACATCCCAAGGAGCTCAAAAAAAAGGAGGGGGGGAGCAAATTCTTTTGTTTCACTAGAAAAATAAGTTGCTCAAAATAAACTGACAATAGGCTAAGGATTGGAAAGTTTTTGATTAAAAAGGGATTTTTGTTGGAACACTTATAATGAGATTTGAGCTACAGTAACAATATAAAATTGAAAGCAGAATTACATACAAAACGAGTACTGTAAAATATCATTATTTTAGTACAATGGAAAATAAGGTGTTTGTGGTTTTACTCTATAAATTCTGTGTTGTCTGCTCATATGTATTTCTTCTTGGCTGTCTTCTGAATAGCCATTCTGATTTCCGAGTCCTTGTGCACCAGCATTCATTTGTGGTGATGGGGGGAGGTGGGGGGAACCCACACAATCAACATCTCCTCGGCTCAACTTTTTCTCTGTATTTTATTGGCTTTTCAGGATTAATTCTTGTCCACGCATCACATTGGTGTTTAGTTACAGGGTAGACAATGAATTTTCCTAATCCATTTAGTGTGCTGACAGAGCCATGTTCACAATTTATAGAATTTCCTTTTAGACATCTACCTATTTCACAGTTCATTAAGATTCAACCTGAACACCTGTGTTTATGAAGTCAAAAGCAATTTCATACTAACAAGGTGTTAAGTAAGGCATTCTCTGGAAGCCTGGACAACAATAACAATAACAAAAGAACTAGAGTCTTGGCTTGTGGAACAAAACATTGTCTGTAGCTACCTGCATCATCCTTTAATGGACAAAACATCGCCATGGAACCACAGCCAGCAAGCACAACACATCTGAATTCTTCCACCAGAAGTCTTTCATGTTTTACCTTAAGAAAGCAAGAGAATGAGGCTGCCTTGCAAAGTTCACCCAGATACCTAAAATCTGCAAAACAGCTAAAAATTTCAGGAAGTAAAATGTGGCCCCTTTAAACAATGTCTTCACTAGCTAGATATAAGGACATTTTCAGCATTCTGGGGCCCACAACGCCTGACCCTGGCTCATTTTTATGTGAACCCAAAGTTTTCACATCATTAATAAAGAGAGAATCAAAACAAAGCCCACAGACATTAGGGGAGGGGAACGTGTGTAGTTTGGCACTGCCATCATACATACCCTCAAAATGAAAGGGGAGAAAAGTAAAATGCACGTAGCAGAGGTGGTGACCCCTATAACGACTGTGGTTCCCAACGTTTTTTTTCTACTGGTAATAAACCATTTTGCAGACCTCCCAACTGTGGCCACCATGATAGTTACAGCTCGCAGGTTTATGTCTTTTTCTTGCAGTTAAGAGTGTTATCAATAAAAATTTCAAATGATGCCTTTCCCGGTCAAATAAAAACATTTTAAATGTGAAGCCAGTGACAGGATTAGAATGGAAAAATACAAGTGACACCAGGATGTTGTTTTGTATATTTTTTCACTAAGTCCCTTCATTTATTAATTTTAAAGACATTCTTTGCAAGTCTTGAAAGGGAGACAATGCCCCCCCACCCCCGCCCGATACAGCACTGGGGTGACTGGACAATCTTAAAAGTCGGTTGTGTCAGATGCTACTAACTTTTTAAAAAAGCATCTCACTTTTCAATGCCATGATTATGAAGAGCATTAGACAGAAGTCTATTTCAGAAAAGATATTGAACATAATATTCTTTGAAGGCCGGACTGAAGCGATTAAAAAGGACTTTTCTGTTTGCTAGTCAGCCAAGGCAGGAGGTCAGAGGAAAGCTGAAATGACTGAGCACAAGAAGCACTCCTTGTAAATCCCGCCTTATATATTGTGGCAAATATCATTTCCATTCATTTTTTTAAAACTCTTTCGCTCAAAACATGTGAATTCAGAAGAAAGAGAAGTTCCTTAAGTATCTGGAATCGTTTGCAAAGCCCTGTGTGAATGCATCTTGTCCCATAGTCCCAAGAGGCCACACAGCATTGAGACTGCTTGCTGGTCATGGTGACCTCTACACCCAAGGGTGAAGGTAGAGGGCTCATCTCCACACGAATACACCAGGAAACAAGGACTCATAAAATTTATTTTCGTCATGTAACAGCAACATTTTCATTGTCAAAAACTTGGTGTTATGATTCGGCTTGAAAACTGACAGCTCGGTCTGCTATCTGGTTGTGTTATCACACTGAATCATCCGTGACTCACGGACCAAAAATTGCCGCCGCAGGCTCAGAAAACACCTCCTCCTCCCCCGGCACGTTGCACGACCTCCCTGAAGAAATGATCATCACCACTTCTGTTAAAAATGCACTTAATTTTTACATTGTAAATGTACAATGTGTTTATCATGGACAATTTAAAGATCACCTGAGTCTCCAATACAAGAGAAAGCACGGTAAGATACTGCTTTCTACTCTTTTACGGGTTTTGTTTTGTTGTTTTTTACAAAGTGTGCATGAATGTGTGAATATATGTATATAAACATAATCATAAACATCTTTAAAGAAATACAATCTAAATGTTATATAATGAATTCTTCTTAATGTACTAGGATTCTAGACTTCATGAAAAATGTTATGCTTTCTAGAGTTTGGCCAATACCCTTCAATATTATGGCCACGGTGTTAATGTTATTATAGCAATATGTTACCGTGAGGATTTAAGTCCCAGGGTTATTCATCCTTATTTCTCTTCATGGCCAGTACAGGGCTATACCTACTAAGCATTCTTGCAATCCCAATGTACTCACCTATTAAGACATAATTATAAAACTTACAATAAACTTTGCCATGAAGATTAAATGTGATCATGTATGTCAGTTTCTTGACACAAAGGAAGCCCTCAATCCACTGGGACTCATGGAAGGCCCTAGATTTAGGGTTAAGAGTCCAGGGTTTGGGAACCGAGGCCCTGTCACTCATCATTGTGTAACCTTGAACAAGTTACACATCCTCTCTGAACCTCTATTTTCTCATCTTAAAAAGGGGTCAACAATACCAACTTCACGAGTTGTAAATCAAGTTTAAAATAAAGTATTGCGTGGAAAATACTTAGCCACAGTTCCTGGAACTCAGTATGGCAGCCACAGGACACTCGGTAGATATTTGGGCAATGCAATTAAATTTAAAAGTCCAAGGCCAACAGCTCCTGAGGTTACGGGTCCCATCTTATCCAGCACCATGCTCAATAAAATATTATCAAATCATACCTCACTCATTTAGACAAGACGGGGGAAGGATCTTTCTGAAGTACAGCATACTGAAGCATTTCTAAGTAGATGAGGTAACTCCTGAAATAATCAAGCCAGCAGTGTCTGTAACCCCATAAATAGCATCCCCTTTCTCACAGAGAGCCAAGCTGCTTGAGTGTGGACTAAAAAAGATCAGCTTTAATCAAAACACAAACAGAGTATCAGATTAATCACCTCAGCAATATTAGCCATCCAGTACAAGAGATATGAGTGGGTATTTCATACAGCTTGCATACTTTAGCTTTCAAAGGAGCTAAACATTTATTTCTTTTTATTTCCTCTCCTTCTTTTACTTACCCACTTTTAAACAACAGAAGGAAGATGGCATATAATTAAGATTTTGAGTGAAATTATTAATAACCAGAAATTATTGAGTATTTATGGTACTATAAATCAGTTCTCTATCATATATCATATACCCAATAGAATGTTGACGGGTAGTCATTCAGAAACTATGTGTTGAATGAAAAAATGCATGAAATCTATAGGGCAGGAATCTTTAATGTGAAATTCTTGGAAATGCTTCAGGGCATCTATAAACTGCTGAAATTATATACATTATTGCATGTGAATATGAGTGTGTATGTGCTGAGGTGAATTTTTCTAGGGAGTAAGTCTATAAATTGCATGATATTCTCTTCTACATGGATTTCATTTAAAAAACAAAACCAAAAATGTTATGGACCCTTGTTATGGAGCTGCTACTAACCTAACCGGCATGTGCTGCCCTGGCCTTCATGAGCACAGTTAACAGGTTCTCAAGTGTTTGCCCTTAGACAAGCGGAACTCTTCCCTGACCTATTTGGAACAGTAATGAGATAAGACATACCACGGTCATAGAACACATTTTACAAAAACATGCCAAAGAGATGTCACATCTGGCCGTTTACAAACCATGCTGGGCTGGGGAAAAGTGTACTTACCAGAAAAACAAAAGAAATCTCTTAATTTGGGGACAGAACAAAATAGACGGCACTTTCATAGTATCATCGCAAAAAAGGGACTCAATTGAAATATAAAAGTCTGAGCTCAGTAAATACAGAGACCGGAAACTCAAAGGAGACCCACAAAGGTAGAACACACAGAATGGATGATGGAACAGAAGTGAGGCAGAGTATACTCCACACACCCCTGATATACAATAAAAATAATAATAACATCAATGATGATCATCAATACAATTTCTAGCTAAAACCCCTTACCAGAATTAAAGCACTTTTCACAAAGATGCATCAGGCTGGTACAATGACTGCCACTTTATAGATCAAGACACTAGGCTCAGAGAAGCTCAAGTCTTATTCGTGTCACAGTTCTTCAGTGGGGAGGCCGAAGCATGTCCACACACCTCCCACTTCTCCATGCTCTGCTCTTCATACAACATTTTGCTTCAGACCATAGTAAAATAGCTAGGCCTCTTCTTAATTTCTGGATATGTTGGCGATTATTTGTTGAAATCCAGAACAATCAAGGTGCTAAAGAAAGCTCATTTATTATCTCTACTGCCATGTAATTAATGTGTTGGTGGATGGGGATAAGTTGGTACATAAAAAACATCAAGGAAAGTAGCAAAATAAGAAACTTGGCCTTGAGGTCCTTTGAAGCTATTTTAAAAAGTAAAATGTTATGTTAAGAGCTATGTGGTGTATCCCTCTGTGTGTGTAATTATTATTCCATTGATTTACTGCACACATGTCAAAGAGTGTCTGGGCATTTATACAAGTTAAAACAAACCAACCCGAGAGCCAAGCCACACAGCCGCAAACCCAGACAACTTGCCTCCCACCCCTTGCCCCAGTCTTCATCCTGCCACATCCCAAATGCAGATTCTCTGATAGCAAGAATCTTCCTGGCAGAGAGGAACTTTTAAGCCAATGGCAGCTGTCCTTTACACCATATTCTAAAAGAGTGGCTAAAACCAGTTGATAGCATAGATTTTCCAGAGAAACCAGCAAATTTCTTCTAATTCTACAGAGAGCCCTCTTCCGTTTTGGCCAAAGCTTTTAAGGAATGGCTCAGGAATCAGATTGGAAGGAGCTATCATGTGTAACCTCCTCCAAGGATGAGTGCCCTGTCTTTCCTATGAGTTTCAATTCAGGTCTTTTGTTGTAGGGCATAACGAAACATAACATATCTCATCTACTGAATATTCACCCACTAAGGTAGGGAGACTCTTTAGAGGTGGGAAAATCACTTTAATATATTTTACCCTGTTGCCGAAAATCCTTTGCCTATGATCCAACAATTAGAGCAAATTTTAACCACAACCACTTCCTCTAAGAGATGGACATCACTGGGTAGCTGTCTCATTTTCATTTACAAATATCTTAAAGGAAGAAAAAAGGCAAAAAGAAAATTTCTCAGATGTTTCCAGCTGATAAAATCATTAATCACACACTCTGAACTTCAAAGCAGAAAACTAGAAAATCACCCCACTTTCTCTGCACATGAAGAACAATTTTTTCTACTTCAAAGCACCATCTTTTTATTGGGTCATTTTAATTATTGAACGCGGGATGGAAGCTATCTGCATAATGTCACCACTGTCTTTTTCATGAAATATACATAGTTCTAATTTGGACTACATTAATTCAAGAGCGGGAAAACACAGAGGACAGAATGAGAAAAGGGAAATGGGCTGGACTACAGCGCTCATCAGTACAAGGAAATGGGAGAAAGGAACTAAGCCTTTCGGAGCTGACTTCTCCCATTCCTTCCTTTTGGAGAGAAACCATCAAGAAGCTGACTGCCTATTTGGGCAATTCCTGAACAGACTGTCTTGCTTCTCCAATTTGCTCCTACCCAATACACAGCAACACACTCACACTAATTTAATTAGTAATGGTGGCATTATTGCCAATTTAAGACATCTGTGGGTACAATCAGTTGCTCTGTGAATAACCAATGTAAAGAAAAACTTGTCCTCTAGAACAAGGGTCAGCAAACTCTGTGGTCCTGTTCAGAGTAAGACTGCTAGAAAGGGGTCAAGCCACCCATTCCAATTCCCACTGGGCCCTCTTTCCAAAGATCACAATGCCATGTGTTGGCAAACTTTTCATGTAAAGAATCAAAGAGTAAATATTTTCGGCTTTGCGGGCCATACAATCTCCGTTGCTACTCAACTCTGTGGCTATAGCCAAAGACAGCACATATATGAATGAGTGTGGCTGTGTTCTGATAAAACTTCACTTACAAAAACAGGCAGAGGGCGGTATTTGTCCCACAAGCCAAAGTTTTCAACCCCTGTTCTAGACAAGAGCTAGATATGATCTATAGTTGTGCTATCCAATACAGTGGTCATTAGCCACATTTGGCCATTAAATACTTGAAATGTGGCTAGTGTGACTAAGAAACTACATTTTAAATTTTAGTGAGTTTTAATAGTTTAAATTTGAATAGACATATGTGGCTAGAGGCTACAGTATTAAATAGAACAGTTGTAGATACTATCCACTGCTCCTCTTCAAAGGAGATACAAACCACCTTCTAAATTTATGGCAGTTTAAATTTTTGCTTTAAAAAAGATAATATACATGCTTCCATATTCAGAATGGAACTACATAGAACTAAGAATTATATTCCTGAAATGTGGAATATCTACAGCACTGAAGCTAAAATGATCATTTGGTTTGAATCAATCACGTAACTGCCTATTAGCCAGTGCCAAGTGCATAGGGGCTAAGTCAGGTCCATGCCAAGACTTATCCGATCTGGAACCTGTTTCCTTTCTCCTCTGAACACTACCCTGCATCTCCACTGAGGGCACAGACATACTGAATGGCCCCATTAACTCCTAAGGAAAGTCCAAATCTCCCCACAGACCCAAAAACATATACATTCAAAGACATGGCTCAGAGCACCAGAGGGAACAGGCATCTCAATTAGGTCACCTTCTCCTGAAGTGGTCACGTCAGAGACCACCTCTGCACCAAAATCAGGAACATTCACCACTTCCTTTGCTACTCCCCATGCATAAAAATTATTTTCTGTCCACTGTCTTATTTACACAATAACTAGCTTGTGTTTTGCATTCCTTAGCAACCCCAAAGATATACTCCAATGGAGAGAAGCAGGGAAATAGCATAGTAAGATATATTGAGTGTTTTTCTTTTCCAAGTGTGAATAAGAGATATAAATCACCATTTCCTTTAAGAAACTCCACAATACCAACTTTCTTCAATGGGTACAACAATATTGAAAATTACGGATGCTCCTCAGGTGCCAGGATGGCGACACGACACAGGAAGGTAATAACATTCTGACTTTTGATACCATAAAACCATTCCAGATCCAATCATTTATCTGTGGTCCCAAAATCCAAAAGGCTCTGAAAAATGGGAGGAAAATAATCCCAAGTGTGAAGCAAACTCCTCTAGCAGCACAACCTAACATGAACTAAAAGGAGGCCTTTTACACAGTCTTCATGCTGCTTTAGGGTGGGACATTTTTGTTCTGCAGAAATATCCAAGTGTTTGCATAACACTCCCAGCAACCCCACTGAGAGCGTTATACAGTCTGTGATACATGCAGTGGGTCTTACCTTTCCAAAATCCCCCCAAATATCTGATATCCAAAATACCTCTGGCTCCAAGGGTTTGGATAAGGAATCTTCTAAAGAAAGCTGTTCAGGTAGGACATTTTCTATGAACACACTGTCTGCTGCCTGGACTCCTGAGACGGCGCCTCACCTCAGTTTGAAGAATGGCAGCCCTCTGTTCTTTGGCAGTAAGCGACTCTTTAAGCACTTCAATATGTTGCTTGCAATCTGAATTTTGATTGCTAAGGGTTTCAAGCTTTGTTTGTAAGGCAAGAAGTTCTGACTCCTTCTTTGAAAGTTCTTGCTTCAGTTGATCAATCTGTAAAACAATGAAATTGCAAGAAATTAGAAGCCACAGGTACTACTCTGTATTGGGGAACTACTGATTTCTTTTGTGTATGTTCTTTTAATACTTATGATTTCTTTTTTATTCTTCTTTTTCAATAGCTGATGATCATTATTCCAACAAGGAGGCCATAAGTTTGCTGAAAAAGATGGCCCTGGAACTGACTCCATCTCTGGGATCGGGGGCGGGGGGACACTCTGTAAAGGTGGCTGAGAGTGTAGGAAACAGGAAAGGTAATGTCAGCAGACTGCCTTCCACCTTCCACCCCCCTGAAAACCAAGGTTTGCAGGGGAATGAAGGCTTCCTGGCCAAACCTACTATTTGTCCATGAAACCACAAAGCCTATTCACCAAAATCCTTACAAGGGTCAACAGGGAGCTAATAAAGATACTTAACCCAAGACACAACCAGGACCTTCTCTACTACTCCACAGTGGAAATGATCATTCAAGGGCATTATTTGACAAAAGAGAATTCTTACCCCCCCAAAGCAAGTATTGGGTTTGGGGTTTTTTTATTTTTTGGCTTATATTAAATACTGAGAAAACACAAAAGAACATAAAATGTATATAAAGTATAAGGGAAAATAATATAAGAAATATCCATCATTCAATTCACCAAAAGAGATTATTAGAATTATCTGTCTTCTAACCCATTTCTATCTCCTTCTGTCCCCCCTTCAGAAATAATTACCTCTCTAAATTCTGTGCTTGTCATTTTCTTACTTGTCTTTTAGGTTTACCACATTTTTTTTTTTGCATCTGTAAATGATACACCATTTAGTTTTGCATACTGTGTAGGTTTTTAACTTTGTACTGTGTGTTGTTTTTTTCAGCATTATGCTTTTTTCTACTCAATCTTATGTCCTGGAGATTAAATCATGTTACTGTACATGCAATTTGTTCATTTTCGTTGAAGGACAGTATTCCATTGTAAGACTTCACCACAATTTATTTGTCCATTCTGCTGCTGAGAGACATTTGGGTTTGTTTCCAGGTTTTTGCTATTACAAAAAGTGCTATTCTGAGCATTCTTATACATATCACCTGGTACACATAGCAAAAACAATCTAAGAGTTAAATTGCTGGACCACGTAGTGTGCACTCTTCAACGTCACTAGATAACCAAAATGTTTTCCAAAGCAGCTATGTTAATTTTCACAGTCACAAGCACTGTGTGTGTTAATCACTCCACATCTTTGCCAACACTTTTCTTTTTTCTTAATCCTCACTCAAGGATATTTTTCCATTTATCTTCAGGAAAAATGGGAGGGAGGGAAGGAGGGAGGGAGAGAAACATCAATGTGAGAGAGACACATCGATTGGTTGCTTCCCACACAACTCCAACCAGGGCCGGGGACGAACTGCAACTGAGGTATGTGCCTTGACCGGAATCGAACCCGTGACTCATTGGTCTGTGGGCTCACACTCTAACTGCTGAGCCAAACTGGCCACGGCTTTGCCAATATCTTATGTCACCAACATTCTACATGTTTGCCAGTCTGATAGGAGCGGTGGTAGATGATCTCCAAAGGTAACTGCCACCCATTACTTCCTATTTATACACACATGCTGCTTCTCACAACCAGAGGGGAGGTCGTTCTAGCCTCCGCTTCACCTGGCTGGACTCTCACTTGCTTCTACCAGCTGAGCGCATCAGAAGTGTCAAGCACACCTGTTCTGGCCCTGGCCTGGAGAACGAACGGTAGCCTCAGCTTCCTCCTGCTGTCAGCCAGCCTCCATGCTGGGAGTCCAGTCATCCTCCAACCTGTGCTCTGAGGAAGCCCATACCACACGGCAGGCAAAGAAAGAGAAAGGCTGGTGGAAATGATGACTCCATTGTCTTGTTCCTGGTCTTAAAGGGAAGAATGTCAATGTTGCACATTAACTATCGTGTTTGTTTTAGCTTTTCATAGGCACTCTTAGGTTTCAGAAAGTTCCCTTTTATTACAACTTTGACAAGGGTGTTTTTGTTTTGTTTTGTTCTGTTTTTTTTTTTTTTTTTAATCCTTACCAGAGGATATGTTTGTTGATTTTAGAGAGAGAGGAAGGGAAGAAGGGAGCCGGAGAGAGAAAGAGAGAGAGAAACATCAATGTGTGAGAGAGAAACATTGATCGGCTACTTCCCCTATGAGCCCAACTGGGAATCAAACCCACAACCTTTTGGTTTATGGGATGATGCTCCAACCAACTGAGACACCTGGCCAGGATAAAAGGTTTTTATTTGTTTGTTTTTTCTTTATTTTGAGAGGGAGAGAAAGGGAGAAGGAGAGAGATACAGAAACATCGATGAGAGAGAACATCGATTGGCTGCCTCCTGCATGCCCCCCACTGGGGATTTGGCCCACAACCTGGGCATGTGCCCTGACCGGGACTCGAACCAGCAACCTCTTGGTGCATGGGTCGATGCTCAACCAGTGAGCCACACTGGCCGGGCAGGTATTTTGTTTTTTCATCATTAAGGCAAGTATGATATTATCAAACATTTTTCTGAATCTTATTATTTATCACATTTTCCACCTTTAATATGTTATTACAATGTATTAGTTAATGGATTTAAAAAATATTAACCTCTTCTTGCATTACCATAAAAAACTCCACTTAGTCGTGATGTGTTATATTTTTTACATTTCACTGGGTTCAGATTGCTAGTATTTTGTCAGAAACTTTTATCTATGTTTATGGGTAAGACTAGTTTGCAATTTTCTTATCTTAATCTGTCTTTGTTAGGTTTTAGTATTAATTTAGCCTTCCAAGTAAAGTAGGAAGTATTTCTTCTTTTAATGTGTTCTGAAATGATTTTTATAAAGTTGACATTTTTTCCCATTAATGTCCATTACAAATCACCAGCAAAACCATCTAGAGTTGGTACTTTCTTGCCAAAGACCATTATTTACTTCATCCACCTTTGTTGTCTATAGGAATATTCGTGTTTCTAATTGTTTGAGTCCATTTTGAAAAGTTTCTCCTCCTAAGAATTTTTTCATTTCATCTAAATTTTTACCTTTATTATAAGCAAGAAAATTTCATAAAACCAATTTATCTTTGATATCTATAGCATTTATGATTATGTCTTCTTTTTCATTCCTAATATTCTTTATTTTTACTCTTTTTCTTAATGAACTTGGCAGAGGCATGTCATATTAAATACTCCAATTTGGGCTGTCTTGATCACCTAACAATTTATTTTCTATTTCATTAATTTCTACTCTTATTTTTAAATTATTTCCTTCCTACTGTTTTTTTTGGGGGGGGGGGGGAGGTATTCTATTTTCTTTTCCAAACTTTTAAAATTGGATGCTTATCTCAATAATTTTCCATCTTTTTTCTTTCAGTATGTAATAAGCCTGAAGACCATAAATGTCCCTGTCAATAAAATTAGCTCAAGTCCACAAGTTTGATATGCAGTATTGACATGAGTGTTCAGTCCTCAATAGTTTCTAAACTCCATTATTATTTATTCTTTTTTTTTTTTTTTTTTTAGACAGAGTGGGAGGGGGAGAGAGAGAGAGAGAAACATCGACGTGAAAGGGACACATCGAGTGGCTGCCACCCGCACGACCAACCAGGGCCGGGGACAAACTGCAACCAAGGTACATGCCCTTAGCGGGAACCAAACCCGGGTCTCTCTGGACCGCAGGCCGACGCTCTAACCGCTGAGCCAAACCGGCCAGGGCCATTATTATTTATTCTTTAATCCCTGAATAATTTAGAAGTATGTTTCTTAGTCTCCAAATACAAGCATGTTTCCTAGTAATCTTTGTGATTTTTATTTCTTACTTTCTTTCTGAACAGAGAACATGGTATACTTGATACTAATCATTTGAAATTTGGTGTATATTGCTTATTGACACAGTATGTGGTCAGCTATCATAAAGGTACTTTGTATACTCTGTGCTTGAAAAGAATATGTGTTCAACGAATTGTTGAGTGCAATATTCTATATATGTGTATGGCATTTGATAACACTTTTAATTGGGTAGGTTCAGTCTTCATATTTTGATCTTTTAATCAGCTTCATCTGTTAATTACTTAAGGGTGAGTTAAAAACACCCACTTAATGGTGAAATAACACATTTCTTCTTTACAATTCTGCCAATTTTTTAGCTCTAAAAAAAGTTTTGTGTTTTGTTTTTGTCTTAAAGTCTACAACAAATTCATTCCTTTAAAGGTCATAAATTTTTTTCATTAGCTGCATTTTAATAGCTTTATTGAAATAAAATTTGCATACCATAAAATTCACCTAACTAAAGTGTACAGGTGATGGTTTTTAGTATATTCACAGTGTACAACCATCATCATCATAAAATTTTAGAACATTTTCATCATCTCAAGATGAAACTTTGTAACCATTAGATGTCCACTCTCCATTCCCCACCCTCTATTCCCAGCTGTAGGCAAATAATAATCTACTTTCTGTCTCTGTGGATTGGCCTATTCTGGGCATTTCATATAAATGGAAACATACAATATATGTACTTTGTGACTAGCTTCTTTCACATAGCATAATATTTCAAGGTTCATCCATGTTGTAGCATGTATCAGGACTTCATTCCTTTTTATTGCTGAATAATATTCCCCTGAATGAATATACCACATTTTGTCTATCAATTCACCAGTTGATGGGCACTTATACTATTTCCATATTTTGGCTATTATGAATAATGCTACTAAGAATATTCATGTACAAGTCTGCACGGACATATGTTTTCATTTCTCTTGGGTATATATGTAGGTGTGGGATTGCTAGGCCATATGGCAACTATACGTTTAGCATTTTTAAGAACTTCTAAATCATTTGCCAAAGTGAGTGCACCATTTTACATTCCCACTAGCAATATATGAGGGTTCTAATTTCTTTATACTGTTAACAGAATTTGTTGCTATCTGTCTTTTTAATTATAGCCATTACAGTGGGTATAAAGTGGTATCTCACTGTGGTTTTGACTTGCATTTCTCTAACAACTAATGACATTAAACATATTTTTACATACTTATTACTCATTCAAATATCTCTTTTGGACAAGTGTTCTAACTGCTTTCTAAGACTTTTTCTTTGCCTCTGAGATTTTATGGCTTTATCTGATACAAAGAGGTAAGTTTATTTTTATTTATTCTATTTGGGGTACCTTGAGCCTCCTAAACTTGTGGATTGGCACCTGTCATCATCATTTTTGAAAAATGTCAGCTTTTATTTCTTCAAATATGGCTTCTGAATAGTGAATCTACTCCATCTTTCCCTCTGGAACTCTAATTATACTTTTTTGTATTTTTTTTGTTGTTGTTGTTTTTTGTTAATCCTCACTCAAGGATATTTTTCCATTAACTTTTTTTTAGATAGAGTGGAAGGAAGGAAGGGAGGGAGGGAGAGAGAAACATCAATGTGAGAGAGACACATCGACTGGTTGCCTCCCACACAACCCCAACTGGGGCCAGGGATCAAACCTGCAACCCAGGCACATGCCCTTGACCAGGAATTGAACCCACGACCCTTCAGTCCTCAGGCCAATGCTCTAACTGCTGAGCGAAACTGACATGGACTCTGAGTATACTTTCACTTGACCTTCTTTTTCTATCTTCTATGTATCTTACCTTTCATGTATTGCATTTTTTTAATTTAATTTCTTCTGCTCTCTTTTCTATTTCATTAAGTCTCTCTTCTTCTGTGACCCTTCTCTGTGACCACTCTGTATTTATTCATTGAGCTTTGAAATTTGCATTTATATTTTCCCATTTCTAGAAGATTTATTTGGTTCTCTTTAAATTTGCTTGGTATTTTTATAGTCTCTCACCTTTTATTTGTATTCCAATAGTGTCTTTTATTTATTTAAACATACTAAACATACTTATGTCACAGTGTTTGTCTTAAAAGTCCAACTCCTGAAGTTCTTGCCATTTGGTTTTGCTGTTTGTTCTTTCTACCGGCTATCACTCATGGTGGCTTGTTTTCTAGCAGGTTTTGTAATTTAAAAAAATATCGCATTCATTTTTTTGGTAACTTTATCTACAGAAATACTTTGAGGCCTAGGTTAACATGGGGCCTTCAGAGCATGTGCCTCTGCCAACACCTGGGGCACTGCCAACCAAGGACCCCTTCACACCACATTCTCCACTTGAAGATTCTGTGTCACCTCACCCTGCACATCTGTGCAGGAGCCAGCTGTGGTTATAGATTCTCAAAGCTAGTTTTTCTCATCTTCCACTTGTCTCAAAGTTTTAAAATATATAATTTTCCCTGGAGTCCCTAGTCTGGGCAGGAGAGTAGAGTGGGGAGGTTATTTTTGGTTTACCCTAGCATGAAAGAGGGAAGCTGTCTGGGACCCCAGCTTTATGTGGTAGTGGTAGCAGAATTCCTATTTGACTCCTCCTCTTGAGCAGGCCCAGGTTCTGTCTCTTTTCTTAAGTGTCTCTGCGACTGTGACCGTGAAAATCAACGCTCAAGCTCACCTGTGTAGCAGATGCCAACAAGAAGATGTAATCAGTGCTCTACTTGTTGCTCCAGCTCCCTGCTTTGGCTTAGTTCTGGCCCTTGAGATCCTTTCTAACTTGGCAGGTCACAAGTACGTTTTTAAATGTATGTTTCTAAAATACATTTCACCCAGTACTTTTTGTTGTTTTCAGCAACTAAGATTGGCATAAACAAGAACCAAGCTACTGACAATAACTGCTGAGTGAGATGCTTAAAAAGAAGGGAAACCTCCACCTTCAGACGTGTTTAGGTTGCACAATTTACTAGGAAGTTTGATATGGAGGGAAATCCCACTCTCAGGGAGAACTCAGACACATCAGGAGACAAAGAGGTTTCCTCTTTCTTGCCATAGTTAAAGGTTTGGTAGTGGCTGGCCTAAAGGTGGTCTTGAGAGTGAGTTTGCTTACAAGTTCACTGGAAGAGAATCATGATTAATTATCAACATGCTCTGGTATGTGCAAGCAGGTGGTGGCAGTGCACAGGTATGTGCAATCCATGAAATACATTCATATTGTTATAACTTAATCATTTTTGTCTGGAATAAAATTAAAAAGTTCTGTCTCCCCCCCTCCCCCATCCCTCGTACGCACGCACGTGCGCACACACACACTCACACACACACACACACACGAACAGAGTGTAAATAGAGGGGAAATCAAGATTAGGATTACTTAAAATTATAAAAGAAATGAAACCTATTAGATCAGCACTATTCTCAGGGGATATAGCTCCAAGTCGTACGCAGTTGTACCTGGCAGCACAGTGTATAGTTGATTCCACATGTGAAACTGATTTGTCTGAAAATAATGCTAAAAAAAACTCTCAACTCGACATGCCTAAGCATAGAGGATGTTTACTGTGAAAAACACTACTTGTGCTAACTTCTACAAATACTGGAGTAGAAATCTACTATGAGAGTGGGGTATTGAGAGAAAAAAGTTAATGAAATTAACTTGATCGATAAAATGGTATTAAATAAAAAAGGCAGATTCTACGTATGCCTACTTTATTCAGTAAAAATAGATTGATAATGATAAAACTCTTTCAGTCTATAAATATTAAATAGGCAGTTGCTTTAAATAGCTTTCAGACTATCACTGCCATGAGATGAATTTTAAATAAATATTTTATGCAGACAATAACAGAAAAAGGCTTTTCTAAGGGGAATATAGTTACTGGGTTAAAAAATCATATTCTCCCATAAAAATATGCCTTTGGCTTCTTTTATAGCCATAAACTCAATAAAAATGGAAAGTGATGCAATCGAACATACATGAGAACGGAGGCCGGGGGAAGGTCTGTCTCCGTGATGGCAAGGAGAAAAGCCCATCGGAATTACATCACATGCTTTATATGAAGTCCATGTGGACATCAGGCACACTTCATCTCGTCTGAAAGTCCTTGCACCGCTATGTCTGTGACACAACCAACACCCTGAGCAAACGACTCTGCCAAGGAAAACCGCCTCTTTTTCACTGCAGATATGGCCCTCATGTGCAGCAAATGATATGCTGATTATCATGCATTTTGGGTTATGAGGATTGTAATCCATCAGAGATTAATAAGAAAATGTGTTACAAATTCAGAATAAAGGGAGAGATCTAAGACTGCAGAGTGGCGTCTTTGGCGAACTCTGAAAACAGAGGGAGTGGCTAACAGAGAAGTACTGGGATCGGTGGATGAAAAATGTGTTAGACTAGGAACAAAGCCTCGTACAGAACAGGGGATGCCATCATTCTTTCCCTACCAGAAAAACAATTATTTATATGTTACATTCCATTCTTAAAGGCTTAACAGTGCTCCTGAAAGTAATTCATGCTTTTCACAGCCTCTTAGTTCTGCTCTCACAGTCTGATCCCTCTAAGCCTTCTGAGTCAGGGTAGAAATGGAAGTTTCAAACAGGGGAGGGTTGCACAGCTCAGCAGGTCTCCCAGATCTCAGTACTCAGGGAGAATGTACATGTGCCAAAGGGCTTGCAAGATGCCAGAGTTTCTGCCCAGGCCGACTATGTCTAGTATCCCTCAGCCTTTGCACAAGCTGAGATGCTAAGCTCTGCTTTTACATTTTTGCAATTCACCTTCCAGCTTTCCAAAAATGTTACATCATAGTTTTTCTATGACATCATATTTATAAAAGCAATTTAGGTCTTCACTGCTACTTAATTTAATCACAGAGCTTTCAAGAGTCCCTACCAGTCCAGCCATCTGCTCAGCATCAAAATAGAGGTGCATGTGCTTTCACACGGCTATTAGAAATACTTCCTTTCCCTCCAACCTGCATGCTTTATTCATCTTCATAATTAATGCAAGCGGAAATTCCTTTTCATACCACAACATTGTTACATTGTTTCTATGTCCACTTTTCACTGAAAAATTATCTATTTCAAGATACTTCTATATCAAAAAATGAGTTTATATATAAGAATTATTATTAGCTGCTTTTATTATCTATTTGAAGCAAATCGTTACAGATTGAGATGGAGACTGGTTTGAAATCATGCCCTGTTAGTGAAAAGGACTCAAATGCTGAGTCAATTTTATCACCAATGGATCATAAAAATAATTTTCAGCTAAATAATATTTCAGCCCTGGCCGGTTTGGCTCAGCGATTGGAGCATCAGCCTGCGGACCAGAGAGTCCCGGGTTCAGTTCTCGCTAGGGGCATGTACCAAAAAATAAATAAATAAAATAATATTTCAGAAATATAAGCAAATGAGAACCTGGATATATGAACAATTTTAGGGGCTATATAAGTAGGTTGAATATTTTTTATCTTATCATTTTTATTTTAAAATAGTAAACTTCCAAGTACACATGATAAAACATGCTTTGACCCCTGGTAAAGAAATACTCGGATCAATCAGCACATCCAAACGTAGTCTTTGTACACAGTGGTCATTCTGAGGTACCTCAATAAAAGCCCTGCCTGGTAAGAGACAAGCTTCCTGGACCACTTTTAAAAGCTTTCTACTAGCTAAGATCTGGAAACAGCCCAAGTGTCCATCAGTAGACGAATGGATAAAAAAGCTGTGGTACATATACACAATGGAGTACTATGCAGCTGTAAGAAAGAAAGATCTCTTATCCTTTGCGACAACATGGGAGGACCTGGAAACTATTATCCTAAGTGAAACCAGCCAAGCAGAGAAAGACAAATATCATATGATCTCACTTATTTCTGGAATATAATAAACATAACAGTCTGAGGAACAGGGTAGTTCCAGAGATGTGGAAGTAGGGTACAGACTGACAATTGCCAGAAGAGGGGGTGGGGGAGGGGAGCGATGAACCACAGAACTTGTACGCATGTACTCATAATCAATGGACATGGACAACAAAACTGGGGACGGGGCAGGGAGGGAGGGGGGAGGGTGACAATGGGGGGAAAAGGAGAAACATCTGTAACAAAAATAAATTAATAAAAAATTAAAAAAAAAAAAAGCTTTCTACATATTCACTACAAACAGCAAGAAGTAGTAACAATATTTAGCTGCAATTTTAAGCTTGGTTTCCAAAGAGTTTTACTCCCCTATAAAAATTTCTGAAATTTTCTACCATGTCTCTTTGAGTCTTCATAAAACATTAAAACAAAAGTTTGTAAAGTCAACACTCCCAGTCTCAAATCTAGTGTTTTCCGTTAGTTGGGATCCAAAGTCATTTTATGACTTCCATTTCTATCACTACCTCAGTAAACTTTAACACTTACTTTTCCATTTCCCAAGCAAGTTTCAGAGCCTCTAGGTTTTTGTAATTTAAAGCTAACATTTTTTTTCTTCTATGGAAAAGCTGTCATTTCACAGAGACCTGAGTTCTTCCTACTTCCTTATCTGGGTGAATTGAGGGTGGGATGGTATTTATACCTATCCTTCTAGGTTTGCTCTGGCATCAATCTGAGTTTGCATCCTTCACCAGACCTGTCACTACTATTTTGCAAATCTGAATAGACAAAAAAAATACTACCACGTCTAAACCTCAACAACCTGCATTGCTCCAGCCAGAAGTGAACTCTCCTCCCATCAAACCTTCAGGGTAGTTTTCTGAATATATTTCTTACACTCCCAACTAAGTGCTATAAGGGAATGGAAAACACTTTGAATATACACTATTTTTAGTATCCCTTGGTAGCTAGCTCAGTGTCATGTCCTAGAAACAATGTCTAGTAAGTCTATGGGGACTGCAGTACTCAAACTCCATCAATGACAGCTTTATCCACCCATACAATTCCGCAAAAGTAAAAAGTTCAAGAGACCTCAATGTTGACACTAAGTTGTTTTGTCAATGTGCGTAACCAACTATTGCAAAAATTAACTCCTCACACATCTGTGATGATTTGACAAGCAATTTAGTCATGTAAACTTCGTAAAAAAATTACTCAAATAGGCAACAATGAACCATAAAATATGCTAGTGACCCAACTTTAGAGGATATCAGTCTGTGCCTCTACAATTTAATAAGTCCCATGATAAATAATTTACCCACTGAAATCAGTTCACACAGCCTAACAGATCCCATGAAGCACAAGACACAAGCACTCAGGACTAAATGCTTAGCAATAGCCATGTCTTAACAGACCAGCTGGACCATGCCTAGGCTTAAATAAGAAATCAAACTTCCTTCTCAAGACAGAAGTAAGAAAAACAAGTAATTGAAGTAATGGTACAAAGTATGTGCAATAAATGTTATGGTTCAACCCAATAAAAACATTCTTTGAGTGCTACTAAGAGTTAGCTTTTTTGCATTTTCTCAATTGATAAATAAATAAATAAATAAATAAATAAATAAATAAATAAATAAATAAAATTGAGAATCAATTGAGAAAATGTAAAAAGCTAACTCTTAGTAGCACTTTTTAGCTAATTATTATCAGTCTATAAGGGATATGATATTAAAAGAACTCATTTTTATTTTACTTCTTAGAAATCCATTTTCCACATTAGTCAAATTAAATACAACATTATTATTACTATGTTTGGTTAAACTTCAATAATAATGGGTATACTTATTAACTATGTGAAAATTAATAAACAAAAACCTCATTTGAAAGGCTGTCAGGAGTCTAGAGGAGAAAACTCTCATGCACATGTAGACCAATTGACCACAACCAGAGGAGACATACCTGCATCTCGGACAGGAAGTGATACCACCTTACTACCATAGCAGGAGGAAGAAAACATTCCTCCTCGCCCAGTAACAGCTCAGCCAATGAAAAGTCACTATACTTCGAATTTGTAGTTTCCTCCAATGGATTCTCTTCCTTTACCACAGCCCCTCCCACGTCCATAAAATTCTTCTCTTCTCTGTACCTGTGTATGGTTCACTATGAGATCGCACATCCCAAATTGCAATTCGTTTTTGTTCCCGAATAAACTATTTTGCTGGAGAAATATCTGGCTGGCTGTTAAAAGTCAACAGCTATTTTTTTGAGCCAGGCAGTTAAACTACATTATTTCATTTATTCCTTTCAGACAACTCTAAAGTTGGTGGTGTGGCCCCCATTTTGTAGAAGAGGGAAGTGTGGTTGAGTGACTTGAGTCGCTCCCCAAGGCTGCAGCTGGCAAGGGCAGGCTAGAGGCCAGCGTTTGCCTTCGTCCTCACCTGCGCTGTCCCCACCGCACTCCATAACTCTCCTCACTCTTCTGACCTGACCGCTTTTGGAAGCCTTCAAAGTAAATCTCTCAGATAACTGTGGGCCAACTGTTTGCTGAATACCATATTGATGTTTTATTTACCTGGACAGGTGTCCATGGTGAGGGTGAAGTTTACAACTTTCATGGCAGTTTCGGTTATAGAAGAGGCTTGTCCTGTCTCCCACCATTCAATGACAGGGTAGGGAGGAAAAGTTTAAGCTGAAACAATAATTTTCCCCAACCTTCATGAGTTCACTCATATTTGTACCTCTGGTCTTCCTTCCCAGAGACATTTGGTCATCATCTGCAGGCCACCCTACTACTGTGCGTGCTGCACCTCAGCTCAGCTCTGAGAGCCAAGGACTGCAAAAACGACACCAGAGGGAAGGCAGGGCTGAGCAGAAAAGCCCGTTCTGCATTTTGTGGCAGTCCCCAAAAGGAAGGGGTTAGAATCAAATCCACCGGACATTCTCCTCATATCTCCACTCCTTGATCCAACTTTTATTCATAATCTCAATGTCAGCTTACAGATGGAGAGTTGGCAGAAGTAAGTACAGTTTTTGTTTTTTCCTCTGAAAAAACACACATATGTACACACATGTACATATGGGGTGAGGCAGATGCTAGATATTATTTCCTCTCTATAATCTGCAAATTTATTGCAACGAATAGGCATTTATTTCACAACTTATAAAAATCATAACCATCATTCAAATATTTTTTTCTCCCTACTCCCACTGCTTTCTCACAGAAATCTGCATTACTCTTAAATCTGTTGCATTTTATAAGGCAATAAACAAGAGTAAAATCTAGAGCAAGTAGTAGAAAAAATTTTTTAATTGGTTACTATTTTCAGAAGCCAAATGATTTAAAGACAGGAATAGATAAAAGCACCTCAAAGTCTCAAAGACCTGTATTCATAAATGCAATAATTATGTGTATGTAAAAATAGTAGATATTGCCCTACTGGTGTGGCTCAGTGGTTGAGCGTTGACCCATGCACCAAGAGGTCACTGGTTCAATTCCCAGTCAGGGCACATGCCCAGGTTGTGGGCCAAATCCCCAGTAGGGGCATGCAGGAGGCAGCCAATCAATGTTCTCTCTCATCAATGTTTCTATTTCTCTCTCCCTCTTCCTTTCTCTCTAAAATCAATAAAGAAAAAAAAATAGCTATTTAGGTGCATGGTCCATCAATTTTGAAAAATATAAGACAAATTTTTCAAAACTGGAAATATGAAATAACTTAATGAAACACGTTACTATAGTAATATCATATAAATATTCCATAGCGACATTAACAATAATTACAACAATTACTGTCAACAACAATGCCTGACATTTACCGAATGCTTTGTAGGGAACAGGCAAGGTACTAAATGCTTTAAATGCATAATCTCTTGGAATCATCAAAGAACCCAATAATAGAGGTACTTTTCTTTTTCTTATCCCCATGGATGAGGAAACTGAGGTTTAGAGAAGTTGAATAATTTGTACAACTAGCAGCACTGGGACTCAAAATCCCCTTTGACTTAAACACTACGCTAAAATCTAAATGTCTTCATATCATTCAAATCAGTTAAATTGGCTTCTAGGATCAACAACCCTTGAGACAATCACCTTCCAGGGATGGACCAAAATTGTGGCAATGATAGAAACTTAAAAAATAATAATAAACTTATGAAAACTCAGAAAATTTGGATGTGAGGGGACTATTAAAAGTCGATGTTGCTCTGGCTGGTGTGGCTCAGTTGGTTGAGCATTGTCCCATGCACCAAAAGGTCACAGATTTGATTCCCCATCAGGGCACATGCCCGGGCTGCGGGCTCAATCCCCTGTAGGGAGCATGCAGGAGGCAGCCAGTTGAATTTTCTCTCTCACATTAATATTTCTCTCTCTCTCCCTCTCCCTTCTTCTCTCTCTCTCTCTCTCTATAAAATCAATTAAAAATATATTTAAAAGTAAATGTTAATTCCCAAGACAGAACAACACCAAAAGACTCATTAGAAAATCCTGAACCACTTTGTAAGTAGAAATCCTACCAAAGGTTTTCCCTGATTTCTTTTGCAATCTATGCATCTTAACTAAAATCTTTGCATTCCTCTTTATTGTCCGTATATTTCATGATATCATATAAAGCAGATCATGTGAGTATTTGAGAAAAGTATGTATGTAAACCATAACTTTCCAGTCACACTAAGAGTATAAAAGTTTATAACTCTGGACCATACCTTGGTTTTCATGAACTTGGAGTGACTTTTGTAAACCTCTATTTGTTTGATCTCTTCTTCACGGTCCTCAGTGTTCAGCACACCATTGGCTTTTAACATCTGGATCTCATCCTCAAGATCCCTTATGTTTCGCTCCAATGAAGCAATTTTTGTGTCCTGTTGGTTAAATAAAATTTTAAAAAGAGAGAAAGAAAAAAATTTTTCAGTATCATCAAAACAGAATTTCAGACAGGAATTTAGTAGTAATACATTAACTAGGATGTAGACACAGCCCTGAACTCAGAACTTTTTTTCATTTCTGAGGATCATTTATGAGATTATTTTTTAAGCTCCCAATAAAGATCATGTCTCAATACAACAGATACCTAGATGTGTTTGTCTAATATCTGGGAATCAAATTACCAAAGCAACAGTGATAAAAGTGATCTAAAGTATTAAAAAATACAACACCATTTCAGTGGACAAATTTGTAATTTAAGATATAGTTTACCACTGTATATTCTTGAGTCTACTTGTAAACACAAAAACGGTTTGTGCATGTGTGTATTCTGTGGCTGGTTTTATAAGGTATGCTTGGAATTTGACTGTGAGAGGAAAGGAAATTAAAATCTACTAATGGGAAAAAGGATTCTCATCTAAAATGCAGACATAAGTAAAATGAAATAACTGAAACTTGACTTAGTGTGACTGATACACTAAATATTAAAAATTTATAGCAACTGGAAATAATATATCACAACGTCATGATTTATTTGGAAAGCAGTCAGCTCCCTGCGTGACAAAAAACATTACTACATTACTACCTTGAAGGTTATTTCTAACCTATTGATTTACAGTAAAAAAAAAAAAACTAGAATGTGGGATTAGCTGAGAAAAAGACAATCATAGAGAATGTTTTTAAAAAGGAAATGACAGACTCTATGTACAAGATAGAGCATAACAAGAAATGAAGCATTAGAAAGTAGAGAAAAGAACACTCTTGGGGGGGGGGGCATTCCCCAAATTTGATTATTAGACTCAAATCAATCTTATGAATGAAACGTGGAAAGTTTCACTTTAAGTTTTCTCACTATCACCATCTACCTGCCATTTAATTGTACAGATTCCAGGAGCTTGTATACATTTAAAACTGAATATGAATTACAGACAAACCACCAACTCAGTTTTTAACAATTCATTTTTTTAGAATCTAAAAAACTAAGAGTTCCAAAAGTAAAGGCAATGAATAAGATATTCAATCAATAACTAATTCATTTAAAAAATTAGCAGGAAATGTGTCCATCCTGACTTTGCAATTATTTTCTATTTTATTTCCCTATATCATATGCTGGAAACATGTCTCATGTGGCAATATAATAATTATTATTCTCGTTAACATTGTCATCATACTTAAAAGGAAAACCAGGACCAGCAACAGCTACTTATTGAGCTCCGCTATCTATGTGCCAAGATCCAAGGGCTCGAAATGCCAGAGAAACTTTATTAATTCTCAGAAAAAAACCCAAGAAGATGAAATAAAGACATTCTGAAATTTGCAAGATTATTACAGAATAGTATTCCATTTTCCTTTAAAACGGTATTTACTGCATCTTTTCCAGTTATAAAAGTAATACTCTTTAAATTCATTGACAATGGAGAAAATCCCCTCTAATCCCACCATCCAGAGATAACCATCATTAATGTTTTTATGTATAGCTTTCAGTCTTTTTGTATTTTAGATGCAATTTCTGGAAGTCTAGTGTACTTCTAGTTTGACAGAGGGGAGTATTATGGACCTCAAGTTTGTGTGCCTCCAAAATTCACATGCTAAAGCCCCTGACCCTAATATGATGGTATTTGGGAATTAGGCCTTTGAAAGGTAATCAAGGTTAGATGGGGTCATTAGAATGGGGCCCCTGTGATGGGATTAATGCCCTCAGAAAAAGACACGGTAGAAAGGTTGTTTTCTCTCTCTTTGACATGGAAGAACACAGCAAAAAAGTGGCCCTCTGTCATCCAGGAAGACAGCTCTCACCAGAATCCCACCATGCTGGCACCCTGAACTTGGACTTTCAGTCTCCAGAACTCTGAGAAAATAAATTTCTAAATCTTCCAGTCAAGATGATAGAATACGAAAATGTGTTACTGGCATCCTCCCATGACTACATCAAAATTACAACTAAACTACAGAACAACTGTGACTGAGAACCGCCTGAAATCTAGCTGACAGAAGCCCTATAGCTAAGGATATACTGGAGAAGCCACACTGAACTGGTAGAAGGGGTGGAGATGTGGAATGGGCTGGTCCCACACCCATGTGTAGCAGTTAAAAGTCAGGAGGGATGCCCTGGCCAGGTATTTCAGTTGGTTGGAGTGATATCCCGTACACTAAAAGGAAGCAGGTTTGTTTCCCAGTCAGGGCACATACCTAGGTTGCAGGTTTGATCCCTAGACGGGGTACGCATGGGAGACAACAGATCAATATTTCTCTCATACATCATTGTTTCTCTCTCTCTCTCTCTCTCTCTCTCATTAACTAAATAAACATATCCTCAGGTGAGGATTAAAAAGAATATCAAGAGGGATATCTTGGCTGTTGAGGTCCCCCTGAGGAGTGAGGGGTCCTGGCCTCACACCAGGCTCCTCAGCCCAGAGTTCCAGTGCTGGGAAGAGAAGTCCCCATAACTTCTGGCTATGAAAACCAGCAGAGATTGTGGCTCAGTGAGAGGGAGGCCTTCTGGAGTCCACGAGTTCCTCTTAAAGGGCTTACTCATAGACTTACTTGCTAATGGACTCACTCACTCTGAGCTATTTTGCTGGGCAGCAGCTCGAAAGGCACCGGGGACATAAGGGGAAGAACTGAATTGTCTTACTTCAAGGCAAGAGCTGGAAGGGCAGTTTTCTCCCTGGCAGGAAGAATTGTTCCTTTGTTGAACCTACCCCCTTCAGGTGCATGTGGGAGCCACATCTGAGTCTCCATCAACCTGGTTCACACTATTAGCCCTATACTGGTAATTTCCTCAGACCCCTACCCCACCCAACTTACAGGCCCACCCACACTCAAGCTGCTTCCAGTGGCTTTTCCATACAAATAGCCGTCCTGACTCAGGCTGCTCACTTTCCTAAAATCTCTCAAGGGTTCACAAAACTCAAACAAGCAGCATCTGTCCTCAGTGTGCCCCATACCTTTTGCTTGGTGGCCCCATGCCTGGCACTAGTGGGAGCTGGACTTGGTTCACACATTGGCCTTTGTTGAGCACCTCCAAGCCCAGTACAGTTAAAGGCCATCTGCAGATTGCTTTGTACCTCATGCCCAGTGGCCCCAGAAGAGCATAGTGGCCGCTGATCTTGGCCTGAACCTCCCAGGAGGCCCCAGAGCCAGTGCACTCAGTGGCCAGCCGCAGAATACAGAGCACCACACGACCACCTCCACAAGTGACACACTCAAGGGGTGGACTCAGTAGGCACCAGAGCCCCACTGAAGCTGTTCTGCTCCATGGGGTTGGCTCCTGCACAGCAGCTCCTCTGCTGTAGTCACAGCTGTCCTTGTAGCCAATCAACTTGGGAGTAAATTCCTCCCATTGATGTGCCAACAGCAATCAAGGCTCAACTACAACGAGAGGGTGTACACAGCCCACATAGAGGGTGCACATGGAGCACCTAACTCAGGTGACTGGGAAGCTGCACCACTGGGCCCTACAGGACACACTTAGTACACAAGACCACTCTCCCAAGACTGGGAGACATAGCAGATCTATCTAATACAAGAAACCAACACAAAGAGGTAGCCAAAATGAGGAGACAAAGAAACATGTCCTAAATGAAAGAACAGGGAAAATCTCTAGCAAAAGAACTAAATGAAATGGATGCAAGCAAACTACCAGATACAGAGTTCAAAGCAATGGTGATAAGGATACTCAAGAAACTTAGTGAGAACTTCAACAACATTAAAAAAGACATAAAAACCACATAAAATAATCAGTCAGAAATGAAAAATACAATAACTGAAATGAAGAATACATTAAAGGGAAACAACAGATTAGATGAAGCAAAGATCAAATCAGCAATTTGGAAGACAAGGTAGCATAAAACACCCAACAGAGCAGCCAAAAGAAAAGAAAAATTTTTTAAATGAGGATCATTTAAGGGACCTCTGGGACAACATCAAGCACAACAACATCCACTTCATAGGAGTACCAGAAGGAGAAGAGAGCGAGCAAGGAGTTGAGAACCTATTTGAAGAAATAATGACTGAAAGCTTCCCTAATCTGATGAAAGAAAAAGACACACAATTCCAGAATGTGCAGAGAGTCCCAAACAAGATGAACCCAAAGAGGTCCACACTAAGACACATCATAATTAAAATGGCAAAGGTTAAAGACAAAGAGAGAATCATAAAAGCAGCAAGAGAAGAGAAGTTAGTTACCTACAAGGGAGCTCCCATAAGACTGCCAGCCTGTTTCTCAACAGAAACTTTGCAGGCCAGAAGGGATTGGCACGTAATATTCAAAGTGATGAAAAGCAAGGGCTTACAACCAAGATTACTCTACCCAGCAAAACTATCATTTAGGATCAAAGGACAGATAAAGAGCTTCCCAGACAAGGAAAAGGTAAAGGAGTTCATCACCACCAAACCAGTATTACATGAAATGTTAAAGGGTCTTCTTTAAGAAGAATAAGAAAAAAAATAGATTAAAATATGAATAATAAAATAGCAATAAATACCATCTATCAACAATTACTTTAAATGTAAGTAGATTAAATACTCTAATCAAAAGCTATACGGTGGCTGAATTAATAAGAAAACAAAACCCTTACATATGCTGTCCAGAAGATATTTAAGAGCAAAAGACACACACGTCTGAAAGCAAAGGGATGGAAACAGATATTTCATGAAGCCCTGGCCAGTGTGTCTCAGTGGTTAGGGTGTCGGCTGACACACCAAAGGGTCATGGGTTCGATTCCCAGTCAGGGTCACATACCTGGGTTGCAGGTTTGGTCCCAGCCCTGTGGGAGACAACTGATTGATGTGTCTCTCTCACGTCAATGTTCTCTTTTCCTCCCACCACCTTCCACTCTCTCTGAAAATCAGTGGAAAAACTATCCTCGGGTGAAGATTAACAACAACAAAAAAAGATATTTCATTAAAATAAAAATTTTTTAAAGCTAGGGTAGCAATACTTACACCAAACAAAATAGACTTTAAAATAAAGGCTAGAACAAGAGATAAAAAAGAATCCAGCAATTCCTCTTCTGGATATTTAACCGAAGAAACCCAAATTAAATCGACAAGACATGCATCCATATTTGACTGCAGCATTATTTACAATAGCCAAGATTTGGAAACAACCTAAGTGTCCATCAATAGATGAAGTGGTGTATATATACAATATGACTCAGCCCTAAAAAAGAATGAAGTCTTGCCATCTGCAACAATATGGATGGACCTAGAGGGTACTGTGCTGAGTGAAATAAATCAAACAGAGAAAGACAAATGCCATAGGATTTCACTTATATGTGGAATCTAAAAACCAAAATAAACAAACAAGCAGAATGAAACAGACACATAGTTACAGAGACCATTTGGAAGGTTGTCAGATGGGAGGGAGTTGGGGGGGGATGGGCAAAAAAGGTGAAGGGATTAAGAATTACAAATTGGTAGTTACAGAATAGTCATGGGAATGTAAAGAGAATATAGTCAATAATATTGTAAGAACCATGTATGGTGTCAGATGACAACTAGATTTAATGGAGTGATCACTTTGTAAGTTATAGAAATGTCTAATCATTGGGCTGTACAACTAAAATTAATATAATATTATACATCAACTGTAATTAAAAAATAAAAAACTATTTTTAAAAAATATATGTTTTTAAGCCACCCAGTCTGTGGTAATTTTGTTATAGCAGTCCAAGCTGACAAATGTAGGGAGTCATTCTTACAGACTCACTTGAGTTCTGAGCTATGAGAACTGCGTATATAAAAAGAGCCACAATGCCCGGTGATGTGGCTGCACTGGTTGAGCGTCATCCCATGCACCAAGAGGCTGCCGATTCGATTCCCGGTCAGGGCACATGCCCAGGTTGCAGACTCAGTCATCAGTGGGGGGCATGCAGGAGGCAGTCCATCAATGCTTCTCTCTCATCAATGTTTCTACCTCTCTCTCTCCCTCTCCCTTCCTCTCTCTATAAAATCAATAAAACCATATTTTAAAAAATAAAAAGAGAGCAATAATAAAAAGGCTATTAAAAAGAACTTCTAAAAGTTTAGAAGAGCTTTCTTATAATAAGAAATTATTATAAGAAATTATATTATTTCTTATAATAAATGAGTCATTTTACATCAACATTTTTTCTGACTATAAAATTGAGACATGTCATTATAGAAAACTTGAAAAGCTATAGACAATTATGATTATCTACAATCACATGACCCAGATACATTTTTATGTATACCCATGAAAGCCTTAAGATTGTATTTTTACTTTAAAACACAGAAAATATATATATCAATATGATATAGAGTTCTTCCCTTTACTGAGATGTAAGTTGACTATTGATGAGATTTACAAATATCTAAGTAGAATGTAAGAGTTTACTGTCAGTTACTTGTGAAAGGAAGGGCCAACATCTCTGCTTTTCCTATGTAAAGTCTCCTGGAAATTCAGACCCAAGTCTAAAGTGACCATATTTATATGTATGTGTGTAAATATATATAACTGTGTGTGTGTATGTGTGTGTACTGCAATACACTTTGTAGTCCTCACATCTTATACCTTACTTTTTGGATAGCACTTGATAGAATTTCAGGTCTCAATCATGTAGGAAAGGGAAGAAGAACCCTTAAGCGTTCCTCTAAGTCAATCCTTGATGCTTTAGTTGGCAATGTCCACAACTGCCAATTTCTCAATGTGTTAGAAGGAGGTTTGCACTGAAATTTTTAAAAATCTCATTCTGCTAAAGAAAGATCAGAACTGAGTTAAGACAGAAAATATCTTAACACAGAAAACCCTCTTGGCATTATAATCATCTGAGTTAAAATTTCATCGAATGGTGAATCACATTTTGAAAATAATAACTTTAACTTTTACTATGTTTCTCAAATTAACCAATAACTTTCCTTTTCCTCACAGACTCTTTTTCCCTTAAACCATAAGTGTCCCAAAACAGAAGGAGGAGGAGGAGGTAGAGGGTGTAGGAGGAGGAGAAGGGGGGAAAAAACAAAATAAAAGAGAGAAACAGGTATTGCAGAAGTCACTTTAGTAAGGGTCTATATTTTTCTGTTCTGATTAATACTTCTGTTCTTATGTAAGAAGTTAATTTCAAGGGCAACAGAACTCATATCTGAAATCATGAGCATTTAGAAAAGGAGATAGGAAAATATCATTAAGATCTAGAGAGGAGAATAGATACAAAATACATAGATATATTAGATAGTGTATTGATTGTGCCCAAGAAGATATTCAGAATGCTGAACCAGAGAAAGACATGAGGAGATATAAGCATGCAAAATAAAAGCAACTGAAATGTCAGCTTCTCAATTGACTCACTTTGAGAAATTCAGGGAGAAAAATTTTTTTTTCTTTTATAAAAATCTCTAAAACTAGAGAAATGAATAAAAACGTATTGATATTTAAGTAGGACTGTGAAAAGTTGAAACTACTTCGCAAGTTCTTATGGCTCAATGTGGTATATGGATGGAGTCTACCTGTCAGCATAGATAGCAGGTGCACATGCTCAATACCCTCGGCACTGATCTAGAATAGAGAAAAAGCTTACATAAAGACATATGCTGTAATATCCCAAAAAGTAAAGTTTTAGAAGGTAGAGCAACATTTTCCTCCCAATTACCAGAGATGTCTTTGTCTGAACATCTTTAAATATGATTTGTAACTGATATTTTTAAATAATAAATGTAGCGATTTTCAAATATTTATCTCCATTATGTTTCACAAATAAGCAAGCTTTCGAAGCAGATCATTGCAGACCTTCCTTAGGAATGGGGAAAGTGAAATACAACACAGAACAGCATTTCCATTTGCAGATTCCAAGTGCTCTGTGTAAAGAGTCAAATGAGTTTGAGAAATGATGTTGGGGATTCCCAATGCACACTAGCATGGATGGCTCTGGGAAGTCCTGCAGCAAAGTATTCTATTTCACTTTTCCCAGCATTATTCCGACAGAAGTCAATTCTTAGGGACAATATGAGGACTTTAAGGAGCACATTAAGCTCACGGTTCTATACAAAAGTGAAGAGTCAAAATAATAATTTGGATTCTTTAAGGGAAAACTTGCCATGATTACACCCAATTTAAAATAATTGGGGGTTTAAATATGCGAATCACCTTGTCAGCCTCTGACACTCAGAGGTAGTTTACTGAGCACAGGCTCTGAGCACCAGCAGAGAGAACACTTAGACTCCCATGCTCCTGGAACTCACCACTTCCTGTCTCAGGTGGCATTTTTCAAATGGTCTTGAGATAAGACAACCATGAAATTGTTTTTGCTTTAATACTATTTTATAGTTAAAGACTGCAAGAATGTGGGGGGGAAAGTTTAAGGAGAAAAAAAAACAGCTAAATGTGTTTGCTTCATTGCCCATTAGTTAGAAAAAAATATCTGAATTGAATGTCTCTTTCAAATAATTTCTTCCCACATATTCATAAAATACTTATAAAGATTTGATACATAAATTGCCGATCATAACTCCTACTTAAAGATTCATACCCAAGACTATTTTACATCTATAATTCAAAAGATTAAAACTAGGTATTGATGGGAAACTAATAAACTACTGAAATTGAACCCTTAGTAGCCCCTCCCTGCTGATTCTAAAACCATGAATATTAGCACCAGTCCATGAGTGCAGGAGCTATAGCATTGAGGATGAAAGTCAGGTGGGAAGACTGAAATAAGTTTCTCTCTGCTTTACCTTCTTTTCAAAAATAATCTCAATTTTTCTAGGACATGACTGCTCTAGTTGACAGTAAACTTAAAGACAGGGAGTTCTCTCTTTCATTCAACAAACGTATATTGAGAATCTATTGGGTCCCAGTCACTTTGCCAGGTGTGAGTTACCAGGTAGATCTCAACAAGACTCATGGGCATCCTTCTCTCTCTAACGTGGAATACAGTCTGGATCCTTGTTACTCAGTATTGTCCACAGACCAGCACCACTGACATCACCTGAGAGATTTTTAGGAATGAAGAATATCAGGCTTCAACAAAGAACTACTGAGTATAAATCTGCATTTTCACAAAGTCCTCGGGTGAACAGGGTGCTCTAAATGACTGGAAGTGTCCAGCATATCCAAGGGACAAGACTGACCAAAGTAAAAGAGACCAGGACAACTTTACTGCCCAAGTATATTTAGGAAATATATGAACCTAGTCTCAAGAGCTATCCAACTTGGCGTAAGTGTACAGAAACCCTGGGAGTAAACTTTCTGGAGCATCTTTGCCAGCCAGGATGCCTTTATTACCCGTTTTATGTTTGTCAAACATTACGTTCCCCTTAAACAGCAAGAACCAGATTTCAATCCCTCTCTAGGAATGGCGAACACTGAAATGGTGAGTAGGTGGAACATCAAAAAAGCAACATCATTTAGTCACAAAAAGTAACAATTATGTTATTGCTGAGTGTCACAGTGTGCTTTCCTTTCAAATACAGTAAGAATGACTGGTTTCATTTTAATATCAGGCCAAGAAAGAACACAAGCTGTTTTCACAAGGCATGGGACTCACTGTGATCACATATCGGTCTACGGACGTTGATCAACAAACTTAGGGCCAATTTGGTTTAAAGAAGAAGACGTGATCTAATGTTCAGGAAATATCCCTACATAATTATATTACACTTTATTTAGAATAAAATTCTAGACTATTATTACCGGATACCACAGAGGCTCTTGAAGCCTTAAGTTTTAAAAATCATCTACTTGTAGCTGCAAACAGAACTGAACAGCCCTTGGTCGTAGGCTATCTGAGTAATGCCCTCCCTTTGGAAGGATTTACTATGTGGGATGAACCGCGGTTATGTGAGCCCAAGCTAAGCACTCCAGAAAAAAAAAGTCAACTTGGGCCTAAGCCATGTTAGAAGAAAAGACAAAAAAACAAAAGTCAAAAACGTGTCTTCTTGGGCCTTATCAAACTATAAAATGATGACGACCTGAATTAAAAGATGACAGGGGGCATGGTGTTTTTTGGTGGTGGTGCTTTTGTGTTTGTCTGTTTCAGATGGTATCTAATTCTTTTATAGCAAAATATACAAGCACAGTATCAGGTTGGACTAGGTCAGATTAAAAGCAATTAGGGTGCTTTGATGTCTTTTCGTGGTCTCAGTTTCCTACTTCTGACTCATTCTTCATGCAGCCCATGCCCCGGAAGCATCCTTCCTGGTGCGCTGTCTCTGTGCACATTACTAACGACTCATGGGCAGAAGATGTGTCTCTAGTGGTTCTTGCTGGACACTATGTGACCTTTGAGGTTTTGGTCTCATGAGCAAATTTCTTGTTGTTGTTAATGAGCTCAAGTCTAACAAAAAGAGCTAGAGATGAAACAATCCAGCTGACCCTTAGAGAGTCACAAACCTGGATGCAAATCCCGGCTCAGGCTTTTGTATCTTAGAGAAAAAGATACTAAGCCTCTCTGCGATAGGATCATGCTCAAAGACACATTAGTAAAGCTACAAATGACGTCCAATGCATGAAAAGTACCTATTACGGAGCCTCCCCCTGGAGAGGAAAGGTTTGCCGTTATTATCACAGCCCATTCGCCAGTTCTGCGAGGTACAGGTGTAGGAGACAGTCGCTACTCGTTTTAGTCCACCCTGTTTAACTTTGAGAACATGTTCCTAACCTTGCCACGGTAGCATACATCTATTACTTCTTTGTCAGTCTGCTCAGCTTCTTTTCCTTTCGGGAACCACATTTCCCCAACTCCCTGTGGTTTTAAGGGGGTTTTGACGTGTGACTCTGCCCTGTGGCAAGCTCCGTGGATCCTCTGGACACAATAATTGATCCAGGAATGAGTGCATAATGCCATCGGGCCAATAAGAGTCCTTTTAAGGAACATAAATACAGAGCCATCTCCTCTTCTGAGTTAATGCTTCTCCTTTTCTGAGATTACGAACGATAAGGCAAATACAGGCCTCCGGCTGGTTGTGAGCTTCTTTGATTCATGAATTAAGAATCTGCCTGAATGATTGGGCCCTCATGACATCCTTTGAATAGCTAGATGCAGCTATGTCTGAATCATCCACTTCCCAGAATACCAAAATACAGTAGCAGGGTTTCAGTCATTTGTTTTTTATGTGTTTTTTTGTTTTTTGATATTGTTGTTAATCCTCACTGGAGGATATTTTTTCCATTGATTTTTAGAGAGTGGAAGCGAGGGGAGAAGAGAGGATAGAGAGAGAGACAGAGAAAGAGAGAGAAAAGAGGAGAGAGAGAAACATCGATGTGAAAGAGACACACGGATTGGTTGCCTCCGCACGCACACCGACCAGGGCCGGGGATCGAACCTGCAACTCAGGTACATGGCCTTGACCAGGAATCGAACCAGAGACCCTCCAGTGCACAGGCCAGTGCTCTAACCACTAAGCAACACCAGACAGGGCAAGGATTTCAGTCATTTGTAACCATAAGAACGTAATATACAAGTGATAGTGTGAAAGATAACACCAAAATATAATTAGATATAATATTCTCTGAGTCTACAGACAGAGATATCAAAAATGGGTTAAGACAACTATCACAGAGTGAAGAAATCTAGAGAAAAACACAGTAGCCTATTATGGGGTTTAGAGATTAGTAAGAATAAGATTATAATAGAGACGATGACATTCTTTCCATCCAGAAGTAATAATCCATACAAATTCAAGAGCCCTTGGCATGGTGTCCAGCACATATATTTAATAAATATAAATTGAAAGAATAAAAGAACAAGGTTAGAGTATGTATCAAGGAGGAGTCAGAAGACAAGGCTGATTAAAAAGAACTGAATAGCCGAGCTGGTGTGGCTCCGTGGATTGAGCATTGTCCCATGGACTGAGAGGTCCCGGTTCGATTCCCAGCCAGGGCACATGCCTGGGTTGCAGGCTTGAGCCCCAATAGGAGGTGTGCAGGAGGCAGCTGATTGACGTTTCTCTCTCACATTGATGTTTCTCTCTCTCTCTCCCTAAAAAAAATTAAATAAATAAAAACATATATTGTTTTAAAGTACTGAATAAAGAAGGTGAAGGGATTAGCTAAAGAACATATATGCATAGCCCATGCACACGGACAATAGTTTCGTGAAGGCCAAGGGAGGGGGAGGGAGGGTGGATGAAGGTGGGCAAAGAGGGGATAAAGGGAGACACCTGCAATAGTGTCAACATTAAAATTTAAAAAATAAATAAATAAACATCTAACAGTAAAAGATGAAAAAATTGCCATAGGGAAGAAAAGTATAGGTCACTTTTAGTTGCAGAGGAGTTAGAAGTGAAAGGAAGATGCAGCTGAATGATAACCACTCTTCAGAACCAAGCCAGCAGTTTGTGCTGAGGTCTGACTGGGAGTCATTTATAACTGGTTACAAAGGAAAAAAAAAGAAGGCAATAAGAGGGCCTTAGGAAAGTTAATCATAAAAACAGAAGCCAAAAAGGAAGTTGAGACCATAGAGATGATGGAGTGAAAGAATTCTCAGACATGGTTGAGAATCAAGGATGGAGAAAACAGTGCAGGAATCACCAAAACAAAGAGGGGTAAAAATTAATGGAAATCATTCAAAAGTCAAGAAAATAAGAGAGTGAAGTTTCAAGAAGGAAGAGAAGTCAAAGAAATGTTTGGAGAGACTAAAGACAGAACAAAAGTTAGGATATCATTGGTGACATGAGGGCAGTTTCAAGAGTTGTGATATCCTAATGGAAACTGAACCCAGAGGTTTAAATGCCACAGAGGAAGAGGTGATTGCTGAGTCTTTCAACAATCAGTTCAGCAGAGGGCACAACCAACCAGAACAGACACCACCTGGAGCAAGGGAACAGGTCTGGGAAGTCCCTGCAGGGCCAGGGTTTAACTCTTTAGTCGCTGGGTTTGGGGATCCCAGGGTAAGGGCTCCAGTGAGGAGGTGCTCTGGGGTAACCATAGAAGTACTTCAATGTTTTAACAACCAATGTAGCTGCACCTGTGCCTCTCAGCTGACTATCAGCCCTACATAGAACGCTGCTTCAATGAATACTGCAAGCCTTCTGCATCCGCAGTGCACAGAGGGGAGCGCTGACTAACCCAAAACCGTCTCCACTTCCACGCGCCTGACCCACACTGGTGCAGAGGCTTGCCAGCGCCCGTCTGCAAACCAGGCCCGTCAGTCACGGAGGGAGTGAGTAAAAACTAGCGATGACTTGATCCCACCCTAAAATACTCCATTTGGGGGAGGGGGAGCACAAAAATATGTATTTATTTATAAGTTCCTCAGGTTGGGTACAAAAACCACAAATTTACTTTTTACACATATGTTTTCTCTCCTGTTTATGTTAAAAATATAAATATATTTGCCTTTTCTGAATATACTAAAAGGAACAGCCTGGGACAGAAGCAAACAAATGTTTCTTCATCCCAGTATTGAAAATGCAGTTAAAACAACAGCTAATGCATCTGGCCGGTGTGGCTCAGTGGACCAAGCGCCAAGAGGTCACCAGTTCGATTCTCAATCAGGACACATGCCCAGGTTGTGGGCTCGATCCCCAGTGGAGAGCATGCAGGAGGCAGCCAATCGATGTTCTCTCTAATAGATGTTTCTACCTCTCTCTCCCTCTCATTCCTCTCTCTCTAAAAAATGAATAAAGGAAAAAATAAAATAAAAATAAAAAACAAACCAACAGCTAATGGATATTGATGACTTATTCAAGCACTATGCTAGAAAAATCTAAGTCATCTTCCCCCGGACCCTATGCATTAAGTCCTTATTTTACCTATTTTAAGATCAGGAAATCTACAGAAGGTAAATAACCTGCCTAAGGTTTTCCCTTGGTTGAAATAACTTTCTAGGCCCAAGATGGAGCTGCTCTGCCCAGGATGCCATATCCGCGAACCAAAACGTAGATAACTCTCAGGTCCCTGTAAATGCTCCACGTGCCCAGAACCGTGCAGCATATGCAGTCACCGATCTAATTTTCTCTTCCTTGTTCTTCATCCTATGAAAGCTTCCTGCCTTTGGCCCCCTTTGTCAGTTCTCCAAATGGAGACTGTCAGCTTCATGAAGCGTTAAATAAAACGTGTTTGTATCACCTAAATTGTCTTCTTTAATCATTTAGAACACCCTTAATAATCTGGAGTGGTTCCCTCCACAAAGTCTTCTCCTAAATGGTAGACAGGAGGCCACATACTGGGATCTTGCCGGCTGTCCCCAGGCCAGGCTCGGGAGACTGGCTTCAGAGCAGGTGTGCACCCAGCAGCTGGGCTATTTTGTCCTTTCTTCGACACAGTACTTTGGCCTTTAAGGATCACAGACCAAGGTAGAAAGATAATGGTGAAGAGCTTGGGGTGAGAGGAACGGGAGGAAGAAATTTCAGAAGCGGCTTCCAGGTGAGAACAGTCCTCAGTGTTCGCAGCCCCCCTCCCTTAGGCTGGACAGACACCATCGTCCACATTCATCTGAATACAACAGAGGTTTGATCTTCCGAGGTTCACTGAAATACTACGTTGCAACTTCAGAGCGTCATAAAAAGAAGGTCACCTGACCACTCTCTTCTCTCCCAGTGGTCTTTAGGAAAAGACTGGGTGAAGAAACTCTCCTTGCTGGCCTCCCAGCAGCCTGAACTTGCTCTTCCCATCCCTTTGAACCCACCACCCTGAAACCCCCAACAGCCCTGGTTTGGGGCTTCATTCTTAGGATTTCTAAAACATACCACAAATCCTTCTATGTGCAACCAGTTTGTCTCATGGAAAAAGCAACATGCGGCAGAGGAATTCAGGCCACCCCAAGTCACCAGTGCGGCCTGATGGATGTGGAAACCGGACCATGCCTTAGGGATGAGACATGTGACGGCCAGCACACTGTCATTACTGAAACTTGAAAGGGGAGTTCACTTGAGGCCTGTGGTAGACTTCTAAACCCTGCTGGCGGGGGCGCAGGCCAATAAGGAAATTGCAATCCCTAAGTAAACAATAGGCTGGGAACCTGAGCACCAGCAAGGGGGAGGCAGGGGCTGCTGCCTGCACAGGGCTGGCCAAGACGGAGCCAACAAAGCAAAGATTTAAACTTTGCAAGAATTCATGTCCATTCGGACACCCCAGGCAGGTCCTCTGAGAGTCCAAATAGCCAGTCACCAAGCCTCCAGACTTGGAAGAATTTTGAGATCAGGACACTAAATCCAATCCCTTCATAAGCCAAATGAGAACAGTGAGAGCCAGAGGGGACAAGTGACTTGCCAAAGGCCCAACAGCCAGAAGGTTTAGTCCCTAGGTCATTTATTACACCACAGGCCCACTCGGAGTTGCTATTTTTTTTCCCCAGTGGTTTCTCCTTTCAAAGATGCTTTCAAAGTCTTTCCACAAGCAAACTATGTGTATGCAGAGCTGAGACTCTGCCTGAAGTAAGTTTGTGTAATTCCTTCTCTCTGGAGGTCCTTGCTCAAATGTACCGCCTCTTTTTTACAGGTAAAACTGTTTCTAGTCTGAAAGGGACAGGGGGGAGAAGAAAAGGATTCCTTGAGCATCTATTATATGCCAGGGTTTTCCCATGCCTAACTCCATTTTAATCCCCATCGCAACCCTATGCAGGCTGGTGTCATGGTCCCATTTCACAGACAGGAAAGCTGGAGCTCAGAGAAGCGGTAAGCAGCAAGAGCCAGACCTCAATTTTCATAAATAATCTAACCTTCTCCCTTTTGGAGCCTTCTCAGTTCAACAAAAGAAAACAAGAATAGCAGAAATTGTGAATCTTTAAGCTTTTTGATAAATAATTTTTCTTTTAACCAACTTGTTTTTCCTAAATAATAATTCCTAATCATTCCTATACAATGAATGCACATTACTGAAAACATAAAAATTCAGGTGGAAAAAAGAAACAAAAATTCTTAATAATCTCCCCAACCAGAATTAGTGTCAACATTTTGGTACATTCCCCCCACCAACCTCCCCCAAGCTTTTATTCCACATTGATAAATATATTCTGTTTATCTATTAAGACTATTAAGTCTCTAACTACTCTAAACCTTAGATATACAGCTCTTAGTTGGTTATTGTATAGTTCCATTTTTAATTTGTAAGTAATCAAAGTTATTGATCCTTTCCTTTGTAATATTGTTATTTTTTAATAACAGCTTTGTTGATATATAACACACATACCATAAAATTCAACCTCTTAAAGTGTATTCAGTGACTTGTGCAACCATTAACACTGTCTAATTCCAGAATATTTTCATCACCCAAAACCCCTGGACCTATTAACAGTCACTACCTTTCCCCTCCTCCCCTAGTTTCGAGAAACCACTAATCTACTTTCTGTCTCCATGGATATGCCTATATTAGACATCTCATATAAAGGGAATTATATAACATGTGGTCTTTTGCAATTGGCTTCTTTTGCTTAGCATTATGTTTTCAAGGTCTATCCATGGTATAGCAATGTGTAGATGCTCCATTTCTTTTTATTGCTGAGTAATATTCCACTATATGGATATAGCATACCTTGCTTATTCATGCAAGATCATGGACATTTGGGTTGTTTTAGCTTTTGGGCTCTTCTTAATAATGGTGCTATGAGCATTTGTGTATAGGTTTTTGTTTGTACATATATTTTCAGTTAAGGTGTATACCTAAGAGTAGAATTGCTGGGTCACATGGCAACTCTATGATTAACATTTTGAGGAATGGCCAAATAGTTTTCCAAAATGGACTGAACATTTCACATTGCCAACATCAATATATGAGATTTCTCCACATCTTCCCCAACATTTGTTGTCTTTTTTATTTTAGCCATCCTAGTGGGGGATGAAGTGTATCTAACTGGTTTTGATTTGCATTTCCCTAATGACAAATCTTGGACATCTTTTCCTGTCCTTATTGGCTCTTTGTATGTTTTCTTTGGAGACAGACCTATTCAAATCCTTTCCCAATTTTTAATAGGATTACTTGTTTTTTATTGTTGAGTTGTTCTTTTATTTTTAAATGAACTTTTAAAGTATATTATACATAAGGAGGTAGCCATATCATCGATCTTCAGCATGATGAATTATGACAAAGTGACTACACCTGGACACATGGAAACCAGATCATAAAGAGAATATTACTTGTTCTCCAAAGCTCTCTTCATGACCCCTCTCAACCTCCACACCCTTCCTCCTCCTCCAGCTTACCCACTATCCACACTGCTAACACCATTATACTTTTGCCTGTTTCTGAAAAACATATAAACAGAATCACATTCTATATGTTCTTCTCTGGTTTCTTTCAACACTGTTTTGGGGGTATTCAATTATGTCATTGCATAAGCAATAGCTTGGTCCATCTCATTGCCAGGTAGCATTTCATTATATGAATATCCACTACTTATCCACTCAACTGTTAACAGCTATTTCATTTGTTTCAAGATTTTGGTTGGTCCGTATATCATTATGTTTTGTATCTTCTCTTAAATTAGATCTTGTACAACCATTGTTAGATTTTCTCCTAGATATTTTAGGTTTTTAATACCATCGGAAATGATACTGTTTTCTAAATTTCATGTTGTAGTTGTTACTGGTATGTAGAAATATGATTCATTTTAAAATACTGATAACCTATCTAGCTAAGTTCATTTATTAATCTGATAGTTTATACATGGATTCATTGAGACTTCTTACACACAAATTATACTGCCTGTGAATAAAAGTGGTTTTATTTCTTCCTTTCTAATTCTTATACTGTGGATGTCCAGAACATTGTCAAATAGAAGTGATAGTTACAGGCATTCTTGCCTTGTTCCTTATATCACAGGGAAAGCTTTCGACATGTCATAATTAAAAGTGATATCTTCTGTAGCTTTCTTGTAGCTGCCTCTTATTAGATTAAGAAAATCCTCTCCTTTGAGTATGCTAAAAGCTTCTCTTTTTTGTTTTTGTTTTGGGTTTTTGGGGGCATAGATGGATGTTTCATTTATCATATGCTTGCTCAGCACTTATTGAAATTATACTAATTTTATTCCTTTATCCCATTAAATAACATTTGATATTGGATAAATAACATTGATTGATATCCAAAAGCTAGTCCTTGCATTCCTGGAATAAGCATAATTTAGTCATGTGATTTAATTGTCACTGGATTCAGTTCACCAGGGTATTTTACATCATTTTGAAAGAGATCGCTTATAAATCTTCTTTCTTATAATGGCTTTGTCGAATATTAATATCAAGATTGTATTGGCCTTATAAATAAGATAGGAAATGTTTCCCTTTTCTTATTCTCTAGAATAATTTCTGTATGATTGATGTAATTTTCTTCTTCACATGCTGAGCAAAATTCACTAAAGAAATCATCTGGGCCCTGGCCGGTTTGGCTCAGCGGTTAGAGCGTCGGCCTGCGGTCCAGAGAGACCCGGGTTCGGTTCCCGCTAAGAGCATGTACCTCAGTTGCAGTTTGTCCCCGGCCCTGGTTGGTCGTGCAGGTGGCAGCCACTCGATGTGTCCCTTTCACGTCGATGTTTCTCTCTCTCTCTCTCTCTCTTCCTCTCTCTCCCTCCCACTCTATCTGAACAAAAAATGAAAAAAATGTCCTCGGGTGAGGATAAAAAAAAAAAAAAAAGAAATCATCTGGGCCTGCATTTGTTTTGTTTTCTCAGTTTGCTTTTTGAATTATCAGGGGGTTTTGTTATTGTTGTTGTTGATTTTAATTCTAGAATCATTTTTTTAATATATACAACTACTCAGATATTCTATTTCTTCATATGCAGCTTTAACAAGTTGTGTTTTTAAAAGAATTTAACTAAAATTTCAACTTTATGATCATAATTTAATTAATAAAATCTTCTCCCATTTTTAATGTTAATAAGATTGATAGCAATACCCCTCTTTAATCCCTGATAATGGTTATTTGTGCTATCTCTATTTTTTTTATTCTCACCAGAATTTACATTTTTGTTACTCTCTTAAAAGCAGCAGCATTTGGCCCGGCCAGTGTAGCTCAGTGGTTGAGTGTCGACCCATGCACCAAGAGGTCGCTGGTTCGATTCCCGGTCAGGGCACATGCCCAGGTTGTGTGCCAAATCCCCAGTGAGGGGCATGCAGGAGGCGGCCAACTGATGTTCTCTCTCATCAATGTTTCTATCTCTCTCTCCCTCTTCCTTCCTCTCTCTCTAAAAGTCAATGAAGAAAAAAAAATTAAAAAAAAAAAAAAAGAAGCAGCAGCATTTGGTTTAGGTGTTCTCCTCTAGTATATGTTTGGTTTTTATTTCATTAACTTCAGCTTTTATCTTTATTTCTTGTTTTGAATATTTCAATTACAGTTGATATTCAATATTATTTTATAATAGTTTCAGGTGTATAGCATAGTGGTTGGACAGCTATACAATTCACACAGTGATCCCCCCGATAAGTCTATTACCCACCTGGCACCATACATTGTTATTACAATGTTATTCACTATATTCCCTATGCTGTACTTTACCTCCTCGTGACTGTTTTGTATCTGTCGATTTGTTCTTAATCCCTTCACCTTTTTCACTCAGGCCCCCAAGCCTCCTCCCATCTGGCAACCATCAGTTCGTTTTCTGAATCTATGAGTCCGTTTCTGTTGATTGTTCATTTATTTTGTTCTTTAGAGTCCACATATTAGTGAAATCATATGGTATTTGTCTTTCTCTGTCCGACTTATTTCACTTAGAATAATACCCTCTAGGTCCACCCATGCTGTAGCAAATGGTAAGGTTTCATTCATTTTTTATGGCAGAGTAATATTCCATAGTATATATGTACCACATCAACAAAATGAAAAGACAACCTTCTGAAAGGAAGAAGATATATGCCAAATATACATCCAATAAGGGGTTAATATCCAAAATTTATAAAGAACTCAACAGCTTAATACCAAAAACAAACAAATAAACAATCCAATTTAAAAATGGGCAAAGGACCTGAATAGACATTTCTCTAAAGAAGACTTACAGACAGCCAACAGACATATGAAAACTACTCAATGTCACTAACCATCAGAGAAATGCAAATTAAAACCACAATGAGATATAAACTCACAGCTGTCAGAATGGCTGTCATCAATAAATCAACAAACAACAAGTGCTGGTGAGGATGTGGAGAAAGAGAAACCTCGTGCACTATTGGTGGGATTGCAAATTGGTGTAGCCACTATGGAAAACAGTATGGAGCTTCATCACAACATTAAAAATAGAACTACCTTATCACCCAGCAATTTCATTTCTGGATGTTTATCTGAAGAGATCCAAGATACTAATTCAAAAAGATATATGTATCCCTATGATTATTGCAGTGTTATTTATAATAGCCAAGATAAGGAAGCAACCCAAGTGCCCATCAATTGATGATTTGATATCTTTATATTTCTTTTCTCTCACTTTCTTATGGTTTACTTTGATCTTCCATTGCTTTTTAAACTTAAAAAGTCTTCTCTCAACCAAACTGAATGACTTGCTCTTCCCCAAACACTCCTCATACTTTCCAGCCTCCTTACCTTTGCTCATATAGTTCTCACTGTTAATAAACCATCCCTCTCCCCTTTGTCAAGATCATGCCAATCTTTCAAGACTTTCCTCAAGTGCTACCTCCTCCAAGTAGCATCCCCTTCCCCTCTCTCATTTGATATCCTCTGAGCCCCTGCAGCCCACTGTGCCATTTTTAGGTCACAATTTAGACCCTGGTTTATGTACTTCCTTCCAATAGCACCTTAAAGACTGAGCACTCAATGTCTCTGAAAGACCCTCCATCCATGGTACTGTGCACAAAATAGGTGCTTGATAAACACTAGTGTTTGTGGTTCCACTTCAGGAGTTAAATTCACACCAACTAAACCTGTTTATTGCAGAAATCATCAACATTTAGAATCAAACACATCGTAAGAAGCATTTGGGCAAAGAAGAAAGAAGTCTCTCTCTCTCTTTTTTTTTTTTTAAATCTTCCTTGCTTCTAAATGACAACTATATATCATACAGAGCTAACATTTAACTTGACATTTTGCTTTTTCTATCACTTAAAACCAACATTTTTCCCTTATTTAAAGAAAATAGTTAAATAAGACTTTTTTTTATAATTGAAAGATGAGAAGATGAAGAAATTTCTTAAGGAAAAAAAAAGAAGCTAAAGGATAATTTTTGGTATTGTAAATGGATAGTGCTCATCAAAAACACAGGGCTTTCCAAGTTTGAATAAGTTATGCTCTACACTGTTATAAAGAATTCAGGGCAAGACTTAAAACTCGGGGAAAACAGGGCATATGTTGGCTGCAGGGTACATGTTTGGAGTCTATTCGGAGGCCTGATAACACGTATGCATAAAAAAGGTGAATCTTGTCCAGCTGGTGTGGCTCAGTGGTTGAGCATCAACCCATGCACCAAGAGGTCACTGGTTCGATTCCTGGTCAGGACACATGCCCAGGTTGTAGGCCTGAACCCCAGTAGGGGGCATGCAGGAGGCGGACAATTGATGTTCTCTCTCATCGATGTTTCTCTCTCTCTCTCTCCCTCTCATTTCCCCTCTCTCTAAAAATCAATGAAGAAAAAAAATTTTTTTTTAAACAAAAAGGGTGAATCTTGCCTTATAGCACAAAATACAACTCCGGGCCTTTCTAAAAATACCAACTAGACCTCTCTAGTTCTCATAAGCTGCCTCAACCTATTCTATGATGCAAACCTCACTGCATAATTTTCAAAGTAAGTGTTGAAAGAAAAACATAGTTGAACGTATGGACCATCTTCATTAAAAGCAGACTGGAGGAGTCCTGGCCAGTGTGGCTCAGTGGATAGAGCATCAGCCCACACACCAAAGGGTCTTGGGTTTGATTCCCAGTCAAGGGCATGTTCCTGGGTTGCGGGTTTGATCCCCGGCTCCAATGCCTACAGGAGGCAACCAATCCCTCCACTCTCTCTAAAAATCAATGGAAAAAATATCCTCAGGTGAGAATTAACAAACAAAAAAGCATGATTAGAGAGTATAAGAACTATGGAATAGAAAACTGTGTTCAAATCTCAACTGCCAACTGACCACCTGTAGCACTGTGGGCAGGTTACTTATCCTCTCTCAACCATGACTTTCTCATCTGTGAAATGAGGCTAACTATGCCTATGCATAAGTTTTTATATGTCAGGCATCCTGCACTTGGCTACCCATGTGTGGTTAGTGGTGTTCGAGCCGTGGGTTGTCACTGGTGGTGCAGGTGGTATCATTGTTGTTACTGCTGGAATTTTTGTAAATACCCACAAAAGGAGCCAGGACATATTTTAAGGTCTAAAGCCATCATATTGGCTTGACTAGAAAAACTAGGCTTGACACAAATTTTATATGAAGACATCATCCTGGGAGAAGAAATAATTCAGTGTTCAGACTCAAACAAATAACAGTTCAAAAGATACATGAAATGAACCTACAGACAAAAAAACAAAAACAAAAAAATGTCAGCCCTGACATGGTTTTCCTGATTAGATCCTAGGACTTGAATTGAGTTCACACTGGAAACTGGGACGCATTAAATGGCCTCGGTTTGGATTTGAAATCTCTCCCTTCCTAGCTCCTGTGATCTTGGGAGAAATAGGCAAGTAGTAGCTCTTGCCTTCCCCAAGTTCCAGCACAATCCCTTCTATGCCCGGTAGAACTGAATTGCCTGAATTTGACCAAACACCAAGAGATCTTTTCATGGAAACTTAACCCAACTTCATGGAAAAGAAGGGTAGTCATCTGCCTGACAACAAAGATAAGGCTTGGATTTTAGTTTCAATAACAAAAATCAACCTCACCACTAGAGTTTAGCACCTGAATATAAAGTCACATTTTTTCATCAACAGCACAACTACAAGTAGACAATTTAGTCAAGCTCAATCTTGAATTGATTACAATGCAGTTCCCTTAGAAAGCATGGTGGGGATGATTTTACTCAAGAAGAACCACTCATGACACACATGTGCCCTGGCTGGTCCTGTGACTAGAAACCTAAACACCCACAATCCTCACTTCAGTTGCTATGGAGATACCATCACATGGTGACATTATGCCCCTAGCTTCTTAATCCACTTTAGAGAACAAGTTCATCAGATCAAGTATATTTTCTGCCACTTTCACTAAAACCCTGACATCACTCATATATGTCCCATTTGATCAATTCTGCTGAATTTAGTGCTACAATAACGCTTGTTTTTCTTGATGAATGAGTGTCACTTAATTCAGAAGCACATGAGAATTAGAGAACTCCATGTATTTTCTTTTCTGTCTGAGCTGTGAAGTGTGAGTGAGGTTGTACGCCCTATCTCAGTAATTATTATTCTGGGGTTGGTTGGGGGGTTTGCATTTTTTTTTAAACACAGCTTTCTTTCTGTTCCTTCCTTCTGTGATTGCTGGAGCTGCTGCAGCCATCTTGTTCAGACAGGCAGAAGGAGGTTGTCTGAAAACAGAGCTCACATAAAGGAAGCCAAAATAAGAGATGGAATGAGAGAAAATGGGATCTGTTCATATCTTCTGGGTCCCTGAATCAAGCTGTGCTTGAAGCAATAGATGTGTGTGTGTGTGTGTGTGTGTGTGTGTGTGTGTGTGTGTGTGTTTTCTCATTTTTATGAGCCAATAAATTTCCTTTTGGCTTAAACCATTTTGAATTATATTTCCATTCATTTAGAAGTTCTGACGAACAAAGAAAAAAATGTTTGAGATTATCTGACAAGTACTGTCATTACTGTAATTCATTTCCCTTTAAACACACACACACACACACACACACACACACACACACAAAACACTGGATACAGCTTTATGAATGAACTCAAGAAAGTGCAACTTTTGGATATCATGTTTATGCCATGTCAAATTTATAATAAAAGTAGATTAAAAACACATTCTTTCAAAGGATTTAGCATTAAAGAAAGAAAAAAGTGGATAAAAAGCCTTTTAACTGCCCTTTTTATTGACAGTTCTCCATACGAGCAGAAAAGAGGAGCTTAGTAAAGAATTTTTAGACACAAAAGCAAGAAAAAGAAAAGCACTGCAACATCTACAAGAAAACTAATTCTTCTGAGAAACACACACAATGTTCTAACAGTGCACACCTGGAACATACCTGCCAGACCAAATCGGGATCGAAATTAAAACTTGGAGCTCCCTGCAAGAAGACAAATCACAAGTAACTTCAATTCACTTTGCTTCCTTCATTTTCATTCAGGCGACTTTAGCTCCCCTGGCTCAGCTGGCTGGCAAGAGATGTGATGGCTACAAATGGCCCTCCCACGGCTCGCCCCACAGAGATACAGCCTCACAACCTCAAGTCCTGAGGGGCACATAGAGAGTCACTGCACGTGTGAGATCGTGGTCCTAAGTGCTTGAGTCTGGGCCAGATTTCACAGGTTTTCACAATAAATACCCTTCTGGAGTTGATGCAAAGTATACGTGTGGAGAAGATGAGGGGTCAGAAGGTCACCCTCAGATTCACTAAGAAGCAAGGGATACATAGGGGTAACTTCTAAGGCCTTAATTTATGTCCTCTCCCTGAAACTACGGATCCAGTTTACTCTAGGAAAGCTCCCTTTAACTTCAGACTTGCCAAGGTGCTATAGATAACACTGATGTTTACCCAAAGGTGTTTAAGTTGAAACACAAGAGTGTCTCACATTCTACCCACCAGGATTAAGGGTCGGTTCTATTTGGTAGTCAACCCTATGGCTTGTAAAATTTTGGTTTCCAATATTCCCTCCAATTTAAAAGGGATGCAATATACAAAATCAGATGAGATCACAGCCTCTATCACAAGCTACACACATGGCTGAGTAAATGACCCTCTACCAGCTGCCTCCATAATTCAATTTATGCATGATGAGTAGATGCTAATGGGACCCAGACTTCTCCACTGACAAAACAGAAGGCAGTGCTTTGTAAATAAGCAGGCATCCAAAAGACAACAGAAAAACTCCAGGCTCGATTCCCTGACAAATACATTGATCATCATTTGTCCTAAAAGTGTGTTCTATAAATCAGCATCATTGCCATCATAAGAGAAAAACTCCAGACTCAATTTGCTGATAATATATGGGTGTAAATTTGCCCTTAAAAAAATCATGTTTTTATTCCTACCCACGTAGCTAGCCTAAACGAGTGCTTTTATTTATTATTTTTTGTTTTCGAATGAAATATATGATACTAAAAGCAGCAAGCTAGAATCAAACATGTTCTGTTTATAAAAGTCACAAATAAGTACTAATTGTCTTTATAGTGACCTCTACTAAGAAAATGCCCACAGCACTGGGAGAGATGTCATTCCTGGTTTCTCCAAAGATTTTTGAAACACACTCGTTCTTTTTTTATTTTTTGGAAATAGATTTTACATGCATCCTCTTTTCCATTACTAATTGTGCAGATATAAGTGTGGAGCTGGGTAGAAAGGGAACTGAATGACTCTTTGCAAAAAACATAAAATAAAATGAAAATATTTAAAATGAAATTTTTGGTTTTTTTTTTTCTTTTTCTTTTTTTTAAGCCTTAACAAAGTTTCAAGTTTGGTTCTAATGTGAAGTGAGGATGAAATCTAAGTTATGAACCACTCCCCCCACCCCCCACCGCCCGAGTGTAGAATAAGTTTCTTTTCAAAATAAGTTAAAATTACATAAATTCAAAACAAATTGATGAGCCAAAATTAGCAATTATTTTTTAATCTCACTGGCAGTTGGCCCCTTTGATGATATTTTTCAGACCAATTTGCTACAAATGCATTATGAGTGCCTTGACTCATAAAGCCTTTGGGAGACATATAGTTTGAAAGCAAATGTTCTACATTATTTCCACAAAAATCTACTTGGATGAAGACATTGTCGTTGACTAGAAAATAATCCCAAGTCAGAACTGTACATGCCAAGAACTCAATAGTTCATATTAATTTCTTTTTCCCCAGGACATGAAAATTTTTTGGCAGACTATTCCAATCATGTGCTGCAAGACAGACAGAAAAATTATCATCCTATCTGCAGGTCTCATGATTCTCTTATACGCTCGTGGTGACCAGCAAACTCTTGAGTGTTAAACTCAAGTGTGAAATTCCTAAATCGCAAGCATCGCTGTTATAGATTATTTTTTTTTCTTCATGGAGCAATTTAAATCAAGAATTATTTCTTCTTAAGATAAATACTCTACTATTTGCTTCCTTCTGGCAAAAACTGGAGGTAACAAGACGTCACATTTCTGGATACTGACAAAGCAATTGGTTTTCATTTAGCTCTGTTTCTTAATCATAGATCATGACTTGGCCATCATCATTTACTTCATTATTCTTTAAAATGCTCTAAATCCATCCAGGAGGATCTTTGATGCCTTTAAACAGCACATTTCTATGCTTCCACAGCTAAAGAGGGTGCCTGGAGAGTATTTTAAAAATTATTACTTCCAGGCTTGGTTAGGAGAAAACACTGGAGTCAAGAAAAAGTATTATTCTTTGATAAGTAAATTTTGCTAATAGCATCATTTAAATTATTTAATGACTCCGTTCCATATAAAGTAGCTTTCTTTGCCAAATCTTAGTTTCTCAAGGTGTCTTTTCATTGTAATGTGAGTGGGAGGAAATAAAGAATCTTTCCAGGTTTAGAAATTTACTTTTCAAGCACACACGAATCCTCCCTTAAGGTGGAAAGCATTGGCCATGCTCTGGAAATGAACCCAGCTCCTTTCAGCCAAGGGATAACTTGAGCCTTTATTCTGTTGCTCAGAAAAGGAATCTTAAAGGGCCAGGAAATTAAATGTACCCGGGAAGGAAAAAGATCCAGAATAAAAGCATTCACCAGGACGCCTAGAGAAAAACACAACGTTCATTTCACATGTTTGTTAGCCACCATCAATTAGAACAAACTCGGGAGACACAGCTGTTTTTGACAAATGTGAACAGCTCCTACCTTCATTTCAATGACAGTCTGGAGAGCCTTCGTCTTGGCTGGCTCCGGCTGAAGTTGGCTTCTTCGGTGCAATTCCTGGGGAGGAACACGATAGAAATAAGCCTGACGGTTCATCCTCCTGTTACACCATGACCTTTACACAGGTACCACACAGCCCACCGGGCACAGGTTTGCTATGCACAGACAGAAACAAGCCACAGGTGCCTCTTCCCCCCTCCCTCTTTAACATCCCTCCTGCCTGGAGCCCGAGTTCCGGTGAAAAGCTCCTGGCACATGCGCTATTTCTGAAACTTCCATCAATAATTAATGTCAACTGTGACAAAGCTAGCAAGTAATTATAGTCCAAATACTGTTCAACACTGGGGCTGTTGCCCAGCCATCAGATCATAATTTACTAAATTACATTGCCCTGTGCTCCCAATACAAACACAGCAAGAAAACGGAGGCAAAAAATGACTAACGTACGCGTGGCATTTGGCTACGGAGCTAAGTTTGAAGTGAGCGATGTAAAACCTTTGCAGTACAACCGTGTCACTTTTTGGAGTGAACTGATCGGATGAAACCCTGTGAATCTCTTGCTAACTAATTTACAGTTTCAGTCCTTGTTCAAAATCACGTGTGCGATGTGTTTCTGCAGTCGTGATGCTGAGAAACTAAAACTGGCGTTAATAGCAACAGTGTTGGAGAAGAGGCAAAGAGGGTTAAAGCCAGCTGTAGTCAAGAACTTCTGGAATATGATGACTATTTCTTTAGGTAAAAAGCAAACAATAAAATTGCAATTTTAGGTTTGAAGGCTCACTTTTTCCATGCCTCTTCTCAGTTCTATTAAGGCTTTAAAAGATTGTCTTGGCAGAAGAGAAGAGATAAACAAGGTTTTTTCAGTTCATGCTTTGATTTTCTTAACAATTATCAACAGTTTTATGAAAGTAGCTAATGACAGGAATAAACTCAAGTGCTCACATGTGTATGCTGCTGATACAAGGTACCTATGAAATAATTCATTAAGAATGATTTGACTTGACTTCTGGTCAAGACGGCGGTGTAGGTAAATGCGGTCTCACCTCCTCCAACAACCACATCAAAATTACAACTAAACTACAGCACAACCACCATTCAGAACCACCGAAATCAAGCTGAATGGAAGTCCTACAACTACGAAATTAAAGAAGCAGCCACACCGAGACTGGTAGGAGGGGCAGAGAGTGGATGGGCTAGTCTCACACCCACGTGTGGCAGATAAAAATCAGGAGGACACCTCGACTGGGAAGGTCCTCCCTGAGGAGTGAGAGGTCCCCGTCCCACACCAGGCACCCAGCTCAGGGTTCCAGTGCCAGGAAGAGAAGTCCCCATAACTTCTGGCTGGAAAAACCAGCGGGAACTGAGGCTGAGGGAGGCTCGGGCTGTGGGAGCCACAGGCATATCCTTTTAAAGGGCCCCCCATGTATGTACTCGGAGCCACTTCGCACTTCGACTTTCGGGGCTTCACTCTCGCAGTTTTTTCAAATATATTCATTAAAAAGTTGATCGAGACAGTGAAAATGATACACCGCGTGCTCGGTTGTCTGAGTCAGTTATACACCCCTGTATTACAATTACAATTAAAATTACTGTACGTATGGACTGTAGGCCTATGTATTCGAGCACCCCAGGAATCCTTCAACACCAGGTGCAACCGCTAGAGTCTGGAACAGATTAACTGCGATAAAGGAGGGACGATTGTGCAGGGAAGAACTGAGCTGTTTGGCCTCAGGACGAGGGCTGGAGAGGCAGCTTTCTCCTGGACAGACTTGCTGGCAGAGGCCTTTGTTCCTTTGGTGAGCTCTTCCCTGGGCCGGCAGACACCGCCATATCTGGGACTCCAGCAATCTCGCTCACACTGTTTGCCCTGCCCTGGTGATTCCCTGAGGCCCCGCCCCACCCAGCTTTCTGGCCCACCCCAGCTGTTTCCAAAGGCTTTACCATAGGATTGGCCTGTCTTGGATCCTCTTCAGAGTTTTCTAAAATCTCTCAAACAAGCAGCACCTGGTCTCAGCGAGCCCATACCTCTCGTTAAGTGGCCCCAGACCTGTCACTAGAAGCAACCAGCCTTGATGCACAGCTTGGATTTTCCTGGGGCACCTCCCAGCCCAGCACAAGAAGCAGCCATCTGCAGATCGCTTTGTAACTTATGCCGGTGGGCCCCGATAGAACACAGGCAGTGGCTGACCTTGCCCCAGAGCCAGCACACCCAGTGGACAGCTTCAGAACACTGTGAAGCACCACCACCCAAACACCTCCACAAGTGACACATTCAATGAGCAGACTCAGTGGGTACCAGAGCCCTGATGAAGTAAGCCTTGCTATTTGTGATGGGCCCCTACACAGCTGATCCTCCAAGGTAGTCAGAGGCCAGTGGTCAGTGGGCACAGCCAGTCCTTGAAGCTGATCAGCCTGAGTAAATCCCTCGCATTGACTCAATTACAAGCAAAGGGTGCACAGTCCACACTAGGGGTGCACCTTGAGGGCCCAGCTGGGGTGATCAGAAAGGCTGTGCCCCTGGATCCTGCAGGACACCTACAACAATAGGCCACCCTATGAAGCCTAGGAGGCATAGCAACTCTACCTAATACGTAGAAACAATCACAGGGAATCAGCTAAAATGAGGAGACAAAGAAACATGTCCCAAATGAAAGAAAAGAACAAAACTCCAGGAAAAGAATTAAACAAAATGGAGATAAGCAATCAATCAGATGCAGAGTTCAAAACACTGGTTATAAGGTTGCTCAAGGAACTTGGTGAGACATTCAAGGAACTTAGTGAGACCTTCAAGGAACTTAAGGAGACCTCCAAGGAACTTAGTGAGAACATCAACAACATAAAAAAGGACCAGTCAGAAATGAAGGATGCACTAACTGAAATAAAGAATAATTTACAGGGAATCAATGGTAGAGTAGGTAACGCCAAGAAGCAAACCATCAATTTGGACTATAAGGAAGCAAAAAACACCCAATCAGAACAGCAACAAGAAAAACAAATCCAAAAAAGAGAGGATAATGTAAGGAGCCTCTGGGACAACTTCAAGCGTACCAACATTTACATCATAGGGATTCCAGAAGGAGAGGAGAGAGAGCAAGAAATTGAAAACCTATTTGAAACAATAATGACAGAAAACTTCCCTAACTTGGTGAAGGAAACAGACATACAAGTCCAGGAAGCACAGAGAGTCCCAAACAAAATGAACCCAAAGAGGCCCACACCAAGACACATCATTATCAAAACGCCAAAGGTTAAATACTAAAAGAGAATTTTAAAAGCAGCAAGAGAAAAGCAGTTAATTACCTACAAAGGAGCTCCCATAAGACTGTCAGCTGATTTCCCAAATGAAACTCTGCCAGTCAGAAAGTGGTGGCAAGAGATATTCAAGGTGATGAAAAGCAACAACCTACAACCAAGATTACTCTATCCTGCAAAGCTATCATTTAGAATCAATGGACATATCAAGAGTTTCCCAGACAAGAAAAAGCTAAAGGAGTTCATTACCAACAAACCAGTATTATATAAAATGTTGAAGGGTCTTCTTGAAGGAGAAGAAGAAAAAAAAATATGAACAATAAAATGGCAATTAATACCTATCTATCAACAATTGAATCTACAAACAAATGAGCAAGCAGAACAGAAACAGACTCATAGATACAGAGAACTTTTGTTGCTTGCCAGATGGGCTGGGGTTGGGGGGATGGGTGAAAAAGATGAAGGAATTAAGAAGTACAAATTTGTTGTTAGACTGATGAACCACAAAGGGAAGGGGGGAAGGAGGGCGGGATGAGATAAACCAAAAAACTTCTATGCATGTATGCATAACCAATACACACCAACAATAGTGTGGGGAAGGCAGGAGGGGGGCAGGATTGGGGAGGAGGGGTCAATGGGAAGAAAAAGGGGGGATATCTGTAATACATTCAACAATAAAGATAAGTTAAAAAAAATAAGTAAAACAATTATTTGACTTGTAAGTCACCTATGGAGTAATTCCATAAGACTTATTTGCTTCCAGAAAAATAATGTAAAGGCAACATGGAACAGTTTTAGGCCTTTACATTCCACTGGACCACAAACATTTCAAAAAAAAAAAAAAAAGAAACAGTAACAACAACAAAACTTGGACATTGAAGAAAGAAGGGCTTTTCTTTCTTTAGAATTTCTAGCTTTCTCCAAGTATGGGCATTAAAATGAACACTACGCACCACTACTGTCTGTTACCATTGTCTTTCATGAAGACAGAATATATCTGACATAAAAATTGTCAGAAGAACAAAATCCCACAATAAGATAGTCCTTCCCAGGATAAGAAAATAGGTGACCTTTCACTCATGTCCCATCACATTGTTCATTTGCCAGCAGCCCAAGAAGACCTGCTCATGGACCATCATGCACATGTCCAGGGACCAGCACTGCAGAACCACAGTTACAGCTCTGGACTGTAGCAGTCCTCGAGGGGGAAGGCGGGGAGCGTATTTTCTTCTCAAAGTCATCATTAGCACAAATCAGCAAACTTGTGCAAAATTGCTTCTCAACCTCCAATTTCAGAAGAATTGGACTAGAATTTGTGCTTCTTAATTATTCAAAATGGCCTCATATTAGTTAGGACATGTTTTCCTCTAACATATCCCCGAAAGGGATGGAGTCAGTTATTACTGAATCCATTTCATGACTAGAGAGACACGGAGAGATTCTGTGTCCTTTTGGAGTCCCTGGGCTGCAATGATCCAGCAACACTGGTCATTTTTAGGCTCTATGGTGATGGCAGAGATTTTCTAAAGAAATGACCTTAAAAGCCACTGTCCTTGATTGTACATCTACAATATCCCTGGTACTACTTGTCTTCTTCAAGCCTCAACACTACCTTATGAGGAGTATGACCTGTGTGGTGAGTCCTGTGGACTGCTGGTAAACATTTAACAAACAGCACCCACCATGGCCAACTTCAAGCTACCTAGGTGGTATCACTAAATACAGAGTTAGGAAGAGTGGTGCAATAACACCTCATTGTATAGTATTTCCACCACATAGACACAATAGATATAATAACCTCAAGAGCATAGATAACAGTAAGATATAATGAAAGTGTGAGTACTTAATACAAGCACGTTAATCATGAGTTTGGATATTTAATTTGTAACATAGCTTGTTAAAACAAGATTCCAATATTCAGCTAACATGGGCTAGTACAACCCAGTTCCAGCACACCACTGGGTGAATCACATTATACTCCAAACCTCCATAAAAAGCTACTTAGGCCTAAATATTAACTCCAAGAGAGGTGGAGATCACTAAACCAATAAAAATCTCATAGATGAGAAAACAGATATTAAGTCACCTGTCAGAATTGTTCCACAGTAAGTGGTAGAAGAAATATATTTCACAGATCACCAGTTCTGATACTGTTATCGATGGGGAGCTCTCCATGTCCCCACCAGTTGCTGGTGAAGATGGGCTTCTTGCAATATCATGAGAAAAGGAATTTTCTGAGACTCGCACGGGAGAATGAGTGGCATTTATTTGCATGAAATCACATCCCTGACTTTCCAAGGTCCCATTTCCTGCCCTGCCGCCAAGGAAAAAGTCCTATTTTGCTTTCAGCAGAGAAAGAATTAAAACCATTGCCCAGCCCTGGCCAGTTTGGCTCAGTGGTTAGAGCGTTGGCCTGCAGTCCAGAGAGACCCGGGTTCGGTTTCCGCTAGGGGCATGTACCTCGGTTGCAGTTTGTCCCCGGCCCTGGCTGGTCATGCGGGAGGCAGCCACTCGATGTGTCCCTTTCACGTCGATGTTTCTCTCTCTCTCTCTCTTCCTCTCTCTCCCTCCTACTCTACCTGAACAAAAAATGGAAAAATGTCCTCGGGTAAGGATTAAAAAAAAAAAGAAAAAAATAAGAAAAAAAGAAAACCATTGCCCAGAATTCCAAAATGGCTGCAGAATGAATGGAAGCTATACAGACCATCTCCCAGGACCAAAGTGGAATTACAACTAAAATAAAGACAAATCGTCGGGAAAAAGCAACAGAAAAGCAGCTTGTGAGGACCATACAACCAGGGACATTGAATCGATCCTGGTAGGATTTCAGAGGCGCGAGAGGGGGGCTGGGAGCCCATGGACAGCAGCGGTCTTAGCTGTGAGCAGTGCCCTCAGGGTTAAAGCCCAACCCACCTCCACAGCAAAGAGGGCCGAGACAGAGCACTAAAGTAGCCACAGCAACTCACTTTGGGATCCGGCAGAGGGAGGGCGGACTGGACTGGAACTGTGTGGGGACACTCGGGATTTGGAAGGCGCTCAGAGCTTTTGCTGACTTATGGTCACACAGGACAGTGGCCATTTTACTCCTTCCCAGGGCTCTGTGGAGAGGCGGCAGCCTCTCCCTCAGAGATTCGCCCCACCCAGGTGGGCCATTGAAATGCAAATTGAGGCTCATTAACTACCAGCTTCTGCCCCACCCTTGGGGAATCCTCTTACCCTGAATACCTGAAGGAGGTTTTCATTCAACTGAGAACCCAAGGCTCTTCAAGTAACCGCGACTAATAGAGTCTACGCAAAAAACTAAAGGATAACTTAACCTTTTCTGGGCTTGCAAATCTACCCAGGAAAGTAAGACTTGACAGTGGTGTTTAAAGTGGGTCCTCTCATGCTCATCCAAACCCAGTAGAGGGAGCCACAAACAGCAGAACACCAACATCCACAGGGAAAATTTGGCAGGCTCCAAAACCCACTGAGATAGCCAAAATGGTGAAACAGAAAAACAAATCCCAAATGAAAGAATAAGAGACCTCTACCGGAGATGAGATAAATGAAATGGAGTTAAGCAACTTAACAGAGCTAGAATTCAGAGCCATGATCTTGAGGAAGCTCAACAACATGAGTAAGGACATCAACACCATGAGTAAAGACATAGAAACATTGAAAATCAACCACTTGGAAATTAAGAAGCACCAAGAAATGAAGAATGACATAGCAGAAATGAAGAACACACTGGAAGGACTAAACATCAGAGTAGAGGAAGCTGAGGACTAGATCAGTGAATTAGAAAACAGGGTAGAAAAAATCAACCAATCAGAAAACCAAAAGGAAAAAACAATTAAAAAACAGGAAGACAGCTTAAGAGAACTGTGGGACAACTGGAAACGTAATAACATTCACATCATAGGAGTCCCTGAAGAAGAAGAAAATGAGCAAGGGTTAGAGAATACATTTGAAGAAATAGTGACAGAAAACTTCCCTAATTTGGTGAAGGAAGAAGGCATTCAAGTTCAAGAAGCACAGAGAGCCCCAAGTAAGAAGTACCCAAAACAGGCCCACACCAAGACACATAGTAATTAAAATGCCAAAAATTAAAGACAAAGAGAGAATCCTAAAGGCAGCAAGAGATAAGCAACAGGTTACCTACAAAGGAACCCCCATTAGGCTATCAGCTGACTTCTCAACAGAAACACTACAGGCCAGAAGGGAATGGCATGAAGCAATCAAGGTCATGAAAAACAAGGATCTGAATCCAAGACTACTCTATCCAGCAAGGCTATAATTCAAAATAGAAGGTCAAATAAAGAACTTCCCAGACCAAAAAAAAAAAAAAGTCTAAGGGAATACATTAGCACCAAACCAGCACTGCAAGAAATGTTAAAAGGACTGCTCTAATTAGTAGAAAAAAATAAGAAGTAAAATAGAACCACATTAAACAAAAATGGCAATAAATAAGTACATATCAATAATCACCTTAAATGTAGATGGATTGAATGCTCTGATAAAAAGACACAGAGTAGCTGATTGGATAAGAAAGCATGACCCATATATATGTTGTTTACAAGACACCCACCTCACAACAAAAGACTCACATAGGTTGAAAGTGAAGGGATGGAAAAAAATCTTCCAAGGAAACGGAAAGGAAAAAAAAGCTGTGGTAACAATACTCATATCTGATAAAATAGATTTCAAAATGAAGGCCATAACTAGAGACAAAGAAGGTCACTACATACTATTGAAAGGATCTATCCAACAGGAAGATATAACCTTGGTAAACATATATGCACCCAATATACGAGCACCAAAATATATTAAAAATCTTCTGGAGGACTTCAAAGGAGAAATCAATAGAAGTACAATCATAGCAGAGGACTTCAACACCCCACTGACATCACTGAATAGATCCTCTAGACAAAAAATTAACAAGGAAACAGAGACTCTAAATGAAGCACTAGACCAAATGGATTTAATAGATATCTACAGAGAATTACACCCCAAAACTACAGAATTCACATTCTTCTCAAGTGCACATGGGACATTCTCAAAGATAGACCACATGTTAGGACACAAACTAAGTCTCTACCAGTTCAAGAAGATTGAAATCATATCAAGCATCTTCTCAGATCACAATGGCATGAAACTAGAAATCAACTGTAACAAGAACATGCAAAGACATTTGAACACATGGAGGCTAAACAGCATGTTATTAAATAATGAATGGGTTACCAAGGAGATCAAGGAAGAAATTAAAAACTTCCTGTAAACCAATGAAAATGAACACACAACAACACAAAATATATGGGCTGCAGCGAAAGCAGTTCTGAGAGGGAAGTTCATAGCACTACAGGCCTACCTCAAGAAACAAGAAAAATTTCTAATTGACTATCTAACCTCACAACTTAAAGAACTGGAAAGCAAACAAAAAGAAAACCCCAGAGAAAGTAGAAGAAAGGAAATAGTAAAGATCAGAGCAGAATTAAATGACATAGAGACCAGAAAAACAATTCAAAGGATCAATGAAACAAAGAGCTGGTTTTTTGAAAAGATAAACAAGATTGATGGACCCTTACCTAGACTCACCAAGAAACAAAGAGAGAACCCAAATACACAAAATCAGAAATGAAAGAGGAGAAGTAACAACTGACACCACAGAAATACAAAGGATTGTTAACAAATACTATGAACAGTTATATGGCAACAAATTCGACAATCTAAGCGAAATGGACAAATTTCTAGAAACACATAGTCTCCCAAAACTGGACCGGGAAGAGATAGAAAATTTGAACAGACCAGTAACAACTAAGGAAATCGAGGATGTAATCAAGACTCTCCCAGCAAACAAAAGCCCAGGCCCGGATGGCTTCACGGGGGAGTTTTACCGAACATTCAAAGAAGAACTAACACCCATTCTCCTCAAACTATTTCAAAAACTTCAAGAAGAAGGAAGACTTCCAAACTCGTTTTATGAGGCCAGCATAATTCTAATTCCAAAACCAGAAAAAGACACTACAAAGAAAGAAAACTACAGGCCAATATCCCTGATGAACATAGATGCCAAAATCTTGAACAAAATACTAGCAAATCGGATCCAGCAATACATCAAAAAAATTATTCACCATGACCAAATGGGATTCATCCCAGGGATGCAAGGCTGGTTCAATATTCGCAAATCAATAAATGTGATACACCACATAAACAAAATGAAAGATAAAAACCACATGAGCATATCAATAGACGCTGAAAAAGCATTTGACAAAATCCAGCACCCATTTCTGATAAAAATGCTTAGCAATTTGGCAATGGAGGGATCATATCTCGACATAATAAAGGCCATATATGGAAGACCTACAGCCAACATCATACTCAATGGGCAAAAACTAAAAACATTTCCCTTAAGAACAGGAACAAGACAGGGCTGCCCACTTTCGCCATTCTTATTTAACATAGTACTGGAAGTCTTAGCCACCGCAATTAGACATGAAGAAAAAATTAAAGGGATCCAAATTGGAAAGGAGGAAGTGAAACTGTCATTATTTGCAGATGACATGATATTGTACATAGAAAACCCTAAAGACTCCATCAAAAAGCTACTAGACTTAATAAATGAATTTGGCAAAGTAGCAGGATACAAAATTAACATCAAGAAATCGACAGCATTCTTATACACCAATGATGAACTCACAGAAAGAGAAACTAAAAAAACAATCCCATTTACCATTGGGGCAAAAAAATTAAGATACTTAGGAATAAACTTAACCACAGAAGTAAAGGACCTATTTGCAGAAAACTACAGGAAATTGAAAAAAGAAATAGAGGAAGATATAAAAAAGTAGAAGCACATACCTTGTTCATGGATTGGAAGAATTAACATCATTAAAATGTCCATATTACCCAAATCAATATATAGATTCAATGCAATCCCCATCAAAATACCAACGACATATTTCACAGAACTAGAACAAATACTTCAAAAGTTCATATGGAACCAAAAAAGACCCCGAATAGCCACAGCAATCTTGAAAAAAAAAGGACAAAGTAGGTGGGATCACAATACCGGATATCAGGTTATACTACAAAGCTACTGTAATCAAAACAGCCTGGTACTGGCACAAGAACAGGCATATAGACCAGTGGAACAGAACAGAGAATTCGGAAATTGACCCAAGACATTATACTCAATTAATATTTGACAAAGGTGGCAAGAGCATACAATGGAATAAAGACAGCCTCTTTAATAAATGGTGTTGGGAAAATTGGACAGCTACGTGCAAAAAAAAATGAAACTAGACCATCAACTTACACCATACACAAGAATAAACTCAAAATGGATAAAAGACTTAAATGTGACTCGTGAATCCATAAAAATCCTAGAAGAAAATGTAGGCAACAAAATTTCGGACATCATACGCAGCAGAATCTTCACTGATACATCACCTAAGGCAACAGAAACAAAGGGAAAAATGAACACATGGGACTACATCAAACTCAAAAGCTTCTGCACAGCAAAAGAAACAACCATCAAAACAGAAAGGGAACCCACTGTATGGAAGAGCATAATTGCCAATGATACATCAGATAAGGGGTTAATCTCCAAAATATATGGAGTGCTCATACAACTCAACAAAAGGAAGACAAAGAACCCAATTAAAAAATGGGCAGAGGAACTAAATAGACACCTCTCCAAACAGGACATACAAATGGCTAAGAGACATATGAAGAAATGCTCAACATCACTAATCATCAGAGAGATGCAAATTAAAACAACAATGAGGTATCACCTCACACCTGTCAGAATGGCTGCCATCAACAAATCATCAAACAACAGGTGTTGGCGAGGGTGTGGAGAAAAGGGGACTCTAGTACACTGCTGGTGGGAATGCAGACTGGTGCAGCCACTGTGGAAAACACTATGGTGTTACCTCAAAAAATTAAAAATTGAATTGCCATTTGACCCAGTGACCCCACTTCTAGGAATATACCCTAAGAAACCTGAAACACCAATCAGAAAGAATATATGTACCCCCATGGTCATAGCGGTACTGTTTACAATAGCTAAGATCTGGAAACAGCCCAAGTGTCCATCAGTAGACGAATGGATAAAAAAGCTGTGGTACATATACACAATGGAGTACTATGCAGCTGTAAGAAAGAAAGATCTCTTATCCTTTGAGATGACATAGAGGGATCTGGAGAGTATTATCCTAAGCGAAACAAGCCAATGAGAGAAACACAAATATCACATGATCTCACTTATTTGTGGAATATAATGAACATAACAGTCTGAGGAACAGGGTAGACCCAGAGACGTGGAAGTAGGGTACAGACTGACAACCCTCAGAAGAGGGGGTGGGGGGAGCGAAGAGATACACCATAGAACTTATATGCATATACGCATAACTGACGGACATGGACAACAAAGCTGGGGATGGGGTGGGGAGGATGGGGAGGAGGGTGTCAATGGAGAATAAAGGGGAAACATCTGTAACAAAACTAAATTAATAAAAAAAAAGAAAAGAAAAAAAACCATTGCCCAGAGTTTCCATTCTATGTTTGCATGGTTCAATCCAGCAGCAGGCTAGCATAGCTTGTGTTCCCAGCTGCTGTCCATCAGCACATTGCATGTAGGGTCCACAGGACCACATGCCTATGGAGGGAACATGGGCAGGAGCAAAGCCAGAGGAACAAGAGAGCCAAGAGCACAGAGAGGGGGAACTCCTTTGTCTGGGGGATTATGTATTCACAAATTTTCATGGGCTTGCAGTGGCCCCACCCCCTTTGGCCAATGATCTTAGTTCCAGGTTAGACAGGCACCTTTCCTATGCCACCCTGACTTTATTGCACATGTACCCATCTCCCCTTTGTTGGACCCCATCCCCTAGTGACTTGCAGGGAATGGACCGGTGGTTCCCTGAGGAGTGTAAAGTTGCAGCTTCCTGGTGAAGCTGCCCAGATGGCCGTGCTTATAATGTCTGGCCTCCCTTTTGCTCCTTTCCTATTATTAATAACTAGTTAGTTACAATGGTAACACTACCATGTGGAATTAAAAGCATCTTAACAAAAAAAGATGAGGATAAAATTCATGAAAATTTCATACCATAGCCACTCCCAGTTCCAAAATGAAAATCATAAGATAATTTGAGGAGAGAGGTTAAACTTGTATAAAACAAATAAAAATAACCAAGAAGCAACAAAGCAACACAACGAAAATAAAACCCAAAGGGTGAAGGCATGTGCTGTTATAATTTCTGCCACGCACGAAAATATTTTTAAGGCAAATATGCACTAACAAAGCTAAACTTGTAGCAATAGTTTTGCAAAAATGGAAATGGCTCTCTTTGCTATAATTACACAAGTTCTGCTATAATATAAACCAGCTCAGAATCCAGATTGGGCCCTTACCCTCTGTGTCACTCATAAAAAATAACATCTCCAAATGCCGATGAATTATCATTTCCCTTTCTTAACTACACTACTTTTTAATCAATCCTGACTTCTTGGGTTCTGAGGCTCACCGTCATTCCTAAGATGTCAGGTAAGTGGAGATGGTGATCCGCATGCAGACTTCATGGGCTGTCTGAAAGCCCTACCTCAGATATCCATCCATCTCTGAGACTCAGAAAACTTAAAATGCTCTCTGACTGTAGCCAAGGGGACCAGTTGTCCAGCGAAGATTTCTATCCTCTTCATTAGTGTAAAGCATTGATTTTCAACCTTTTCCATCTCACGGCACACATAAATTAATTACTAAAATTCTGTAGCACACCAAAAAATATATTTTTTGCCACTCTGACACACACAAAAAATAGGTATAATTTTGATTCATTCACACCAGAAGGCTATTTTGTGTTGGCTGTTATCATTTTTTTATTGGACAACCTGAGGGAAAAGAGGTCAGTGCCCCTGACTAAATAGGTATTGCACGTTTTAAAAATTCTTATGTCACGCCAGTTGAAAATCACTGGTGTAGAGTGGTGGTTAGGAAGCCTCATCACCACCACCCTTATATGGAGATGGACCATGTGACTAACTTCTGGCTAGTGGAATGAGGGTAGAAATAAGAAACTCAACTTCCATAAAAAACTCCTACCCTCTCTTCAACCCACCCATTTCCCTGTCTGCTGGCTAGACGTAAAAGACTTCAAGACCCAAGAAGTTGGTAGAACTACAAGACAGAGGAGCCTGGGTTCCAGAAACACCACCTGAAAAAGCTGCTGAGCACCCACATTGGATGGTGGTGTACCTGAAAAATAAACTTCTATCAAGTTAGCCTCTGCATTTACAGAACTTATCTGCAGAGACCGCAGCTGTCTCTGCCTTAACTACTACAATGGCTACAAAGAGAAATCATGCCTAATTAGCCCTCCATTATGTGTTGCTTTTGAATCACAAATTGATTTTAATTGTGATTAGTGCCCAATTTTTTCTAAAGAGGCAGTAAGATAGTTGGTGGTCCGACTATTCCTAACCACCTGAAAGATGTACCCATTCTGCACTGATCGTAACTGAAGAATATCTCCAGGAGATCTGGTGTAGGCATAGGGGATGTACAAGATTTAACGTACTCTGGTAGTTTTTAAATGACAGTATTAAATCATCAAGAGCGGTGGTCCTTGGGTTTTCTGGGTCACCGATCTCCATAAGAATCAGATGGAAGGTGTGAATTCTCTCCAGTAACGGGCACAAGAGCACACACAAACAAAATGGGGTATATCATTTCAGCTGGTTCACAAAGCCTGGTCCAGCACTCGGGAAGTTTGTCTTAGAGCCAGACTGCAGGCTAGAATCCACTTATTGAGAGGAACAAGCACTGTACAGACAGTTGGGAATCTGGAGTCCACAGTTCCAGACTGAGACTTTGGGCACGCACATCCCTCTCTGATTTGCAGAGTAAGGAGCTTTGTAAGTGGGTTGCTAATGGTCCTTCCAGCTCTGAGAACATCCAGATTTTTAATAGGCAGCTGACTCTGAAATGCTGATCTCTGGTTGGTATTTTTAGTCACATCCATTCTCAGTTTTAAAAGCAGAGTAAAAATAAAAGAAGAACATTGGCAGTATCACAAAACTTAATATCTCACTGTAACACTGATCCCCAGTTTATATATTTTCCCATAAACTCATGACTAAGGTTGGCCTCAGCTGGTCTAAAACTCCTCCAGGTGATCAACATGGAAATGTACCAAGAACCCCGAATTTTGAGCATGAAATCTCAAGTGGTTCATCGGGATGACATTTCTTGGCAGTTAATGAGCATCTAGGGTCTAGTGAGTTCATCTGGATGGACACTAGCTTCCAAGATGAGCCTGGCAGAATAATGTTTGCACACGCCATACAGAGATGGGTGAAAGCAGATTTACAGTTGTCATTCAAACAAATAACACAAATACTAATAAATAATAATCAAGAACACACTTTGTGTTTTGTATAATCACAACTGTAAACTAACTTTTGCTCACCCCATATACTTTCTTCAGTAGACCGAAAAAAAAATCAAAACTTAACTTTCTTTCCAAAGGTAATTTACTATCTTTCTCTGGTCTTTCCCTCCTACTTTTCTGGTAATCTACTATTGTGTAACAAACCACCCCCAAACTTAGTGGTGTCAAACAACCTCTATTTTATTATGCCTGTGAATGCTGGGTCAGGAATCCACAAAGGATGGAGTAGAAATGGCTTGTCTCTAAAGCGGGATGTCAGGAGGCTGGAACGGCTAGGACTGGTGGGTCCACTTCCGAGACGGTTTCTACACTCATTTGTCTGGTACTTTGTCTGGAAAATGACTTGAAGGCCTGGATTAGCTGGAATTGTCAACCTGAGCCTCTAAGTATGGCTCTCCCCGTGGCCTGGGCTTCCCCACAGCATGGCCGCCTCAGATAATCCTACTTCTTACATTTAGGTGTACAGACTACAAAAGTGAGTGTCCCAGCAAATGAGCCAGAGACTGCATGGCCCTTTAGGACCTCTCCTCGGAAGTCCCATAGCATCGCTGCCGCTCTGCTCTGCAGGCTGAAGCAGTCCCACGCCTGCTCAGACTCCAGGGAAGAGCACCAAACAATTTGAAGCCGTATTTAAAAATTGCCACTGTGAAAGAACAAAACCAATTGGAGAAACCAACAAGAACACTATAATCCCAAACATTAACTCACATCAGTTTTAAGATATGGCAGATTTACATATTCAAATAATAATGTGATGCTGGGGGTACAGGAAATACAGCTGTGACTCAGACAAATATCCCAGCCTTCGTGGGTTTTTATTTCAAATTCCAATGGAAGAAAGGCGCAATAATTTTAAAAAAGAGACAAAACCAGTTTGTTACAGTGTTATAAAGGAAAATAAGTCAGGAAAATGGAACAGGACATGTTGGGAGGGTGGGGGTAAATTGCAATTTTTAAATAGAGTGATCAGGGAAAGCTGCATAGGAAGGTGACATTTGAGCAGAGCTGAAGGAAACAGTTGTGCAGATATTCCAGGCAGAGGGAAGAGCAAATGCTTAAGTTCCTGACTAGAGCTGCATAGGGATGGGAAAGTAGTAGGTCAGAGAACTGCAGGAGTGGGGAATGATGGGAGGAGTGGTCCTGCACCTGGGGTCCATTGTAAGAACACTGTTTTTACCCTGAGGAACATAGGAAGCCACTGGAAGGTTGTGAGCAAAAAAACAACAACAAAACAACAACAACAAAACACCATCATATGATATACTTTCTTAAATGATTATTCCAGGTGCTGGATTGCAATGTGGTTTAGGAATGGGGCTGTTGGGAGAAGGGGGGAGATGGTAAGGGCAGAACCACAGGGACAAGAAAGAAGTAACTGGAATAACCCCAGCAAGGTATGATAGAACCTGGGAACAGGGTGACAGTGGAAGCAATGAGGAGTTGAGTTTGGATGTGTGTTGAAGGTAAGGCTGACTTGACTTCCTGACAGATTGCCTGAAGACTAGAGAGAGAGAAAAGTAAAGACTTCTAGGCTTCAAGACGTCTAGTTCAAACAGGAAGAATGGAGGTGGAATGCGCAGACAGGGTACATTGGGGAGGAGCAGTGGGAGTTATGGAAACCAAGAGTCTGGTTTTGCATGTGCTAAGCCTGTGATGCTACTAGACATCCAAGTGGAGATGCTGAGTAGGAGGTTGACTAGATGAGCCTCGCTCTGAGGGGAGAAGAGCTACAATTACAAATCTGAGATCAGTGAATAGACAGCATTTAAAGCAGAGAGCCTAGATTGGACCAACTATCTGTGAGCATAAAAAGAAGTCACAGAACTGAGCCTAGGGGCAATCCAACATTAGGGGTAGGAGAAGTGAGGAGGAAGCAGCAAAGGAGACTGAAAAGGAACAGCCAGTGAGGCAGGAGGAGAACCAGGAGTGTGGCATCATGGAAATCAAGAGTGAAGATAATGAGTCCAGGACACATGAGTGACCACCTAATCAACTGCTGCTGAGAGGTTAATAAGATGAGGCAAAAGGACTGACCACAGGACTTAGCAACATGCAGGTCATTAGTAACCTCCTTAGTAACCTCGACTATAGCAATTTTGGTAGATAGTGTGCGTGGAAGTTTGACTGGAATGTGCTGTCGAAGAATGGAAGGAAAGAAGACCCTCAGGCTACTATATTTCTGCGGATCTAACTGATCATTTCTTTTATCAAAACTCTTTAAAATTTGTACACCCAGCCCTGGCCGGTTTGGCTCAGCAGTTAGAACGTCGGTCCTCGGATCTAAGATTCTTGGGTTCAATTCCTGGTCAAGGGCACATACCTGGGTTGCAGGTTTGATCCCCAGCCCCAGCTGGGGTTGTGCAGGAGGCAACCAGTCGATGTCTCTATCTCATTGATGTTGGAATGAGATATCTCATTGAAACATCATGTTGATGTTTCTCTCCCCCCCCTCCCAAAAAAAAAAAATCAATGGAAAAATATCCTCGGGAGAGGATTAACAACAAAAAAAAAGAGTTGTACACCCACATTCATAACATTAGCCAAATGATGGAAGCAACCGAAATGTCCACCAACAGATGGATAGGTAAACAAAATGTGGTATATAAATACAAAAGAACATTAGCCTTAAAAGGGAAGGAAATTCAAACACCTGCTACAATATGAATGCACCTTGAGGGCATTATGCTTAGTGAAATAAAGCAGTCACAAAAACACACATAGTGTATATTCTCACTGATGTGAGGCATATTAAGTAGTCAAAGTCGTAGAAGGACTGAGGGTTAGAGGGAAATGGGGAGTTGTTCAATGGGCACAGAGTTTCATTTTGCAAGATGAAAAAGTTCTAGAGATTGGTTACACAACGTGAATATACTTACCATTATTGAACTGCACACTTAAAAATTGTTAAGATGGTAAATTTTACGTTGTGTGTATTTTTACCACAATTTAATTTTTTGTAAAAACCGTAAACATAACAGAAAGTGTTGAAGTTCCACAACTTTCTTTGTCGCCATTCTTTTAGAAACCATCATCTTAACGTTGGTGTCTCTCTTTCTCATGAGCCTTTTTGTGCTCTTTTTACATATGTACGTCCTCATACATGGTATAAATTTAACAGTAGAGCACACTGTTTTTTAATTTACATAAATGCCAGCTGCCCATATTGCACAAAGCTTTTGCATTTTGGTTTTTACCTCAACAATATTTATGTTTTTAGAATTTATCTGTGTAAATAAGTGTTTATTACTCTTCTTCTTTCCATTACAAACCATGTTACAATAAACCTCCTAGACATGAAAAAAAAAAAAATAGCCCTCTGCTTTGTACTCGTAAATTCATAAGAATTCTAATCTTTCTAGAAAAATCTGTTTCTTCGGGTTAGAATAATCCTCTACCCTTTTATTCTCTTTTGTCCACAGAGGTCAGCAAACTATAGCTCACAGGCCAGAGCCAGCCTACCATCTGTTTTGACAAATAAAGTTTTATTGACATGCTGCTTGCCCATGCATTTACTTATTGTCTGTGGTTGCTTTCATGCTACAGTGGCACAGTTGATAGTGTCACAGAGACCATATGGCCTCATACATGGCCTTTTACAGAAAAAGTCGTCAGCCCGGGTGTAGAATACCTTCAACACTGGTCACCTCAGAAAAACACCAGTTCCTAAGGTGGTAGTTTGAACTACAGCCACAAATTCCTTGACATTCTCTTTAAAAAGTGAAGCCTAAATATCTTCTCCTTAACTGCGGCCTGGACTTTGTAACTTATATCTAACAAATAGAACATGGTATATGTACCTTCTGAGGCTTGATCATAAAAGACATATGGCTTCCTTCCTGACCATATTCTAGATCACGGGGCAGCCAACTGCCACATCATGAGGACACTCAAGCTGCCCCCTACAGAGGCCTGCCAGCATGAAACCGAGGCCTCCTGTGAGCAGCATGTGAACGAGCCGCCATGGAAGTGGATGACCCAGTCAAGCCTCAGGTGCTTGCAGCCCTGCCCAGCAGCTTGACGACAACCTCGTGAGGAAGTCTGGGCAGCACCATCCAGATGAGTGACTCCCTCTTTCCTTATTAGGAGATAATAAGCACTTTTTTTTTTTTAAGACACTATTTGTGGTAATTGGTTATGAAGCAATAAGTTACAAATATGTCACAGAAAGGCTATTAGCTGATTCTCCAGACAAATCTACATACCACACCCTCATATACACTCATAGCCTGTGTACTCTCCTTCATATCACTGGATATGGCTGTAATTTTACAGTGATTTATAAAATTAATGGATTCGTGTTCATGTTTACCATTGAGTGGTAAACTTCATGAGCAAAGGGACTCCGTATGTCCACTATATTCCCAGTAACCAACAGAGTACCTGGCAAGAGTAAGTGCTCAATAAATATTGACTAACTGAATGACACGGTACAAATGACATTGTACTTAAAGGAAGATAAGAGCTAATAGTTACTTATACATTGCTATGTCGTACTAAGCACTCTTCTAAGCACTTTATAAATATTAAATTGTTTAATACTCACATTAACCTCCTTAGGTAGGTATTATTATCATCACCATTTTTCACTCAAAGAAATGGAAGCACAGAGAAGTTAGTAACTTGCCCAGTCTATTGAATTGCACTGCTGGGAATTATCCCAACCACTCTGATTCCAAGGTCTCTGGTCCTAACCACCATGCTATACTGCCCATTTTCACCACTTGGCTTTGATTTGATATTTGAACTTGACCAACATTTCTATTGGCTTCTTTCATGATAACCACCTCCTTATTTCTCCTTTAATTCAGTCTTCCATTTCTCACTCTTTTCTTGAGTACTTGAAAATTTTAAAAACTTATCTCATAACAGTTGTCTAATATGGATATCCATATTAGATCTTAAAACTTAAATGGCAAACATGGTTAGGCACATAGAAATGGAGAACAAAACAATTACTTTCAAATACTAATACCCTTTTCAGTCAATGACAGATCAAGTATTAAATATAATAACTGAAAAATTTAAATGGCATAATTAGTAAGGCTGAACTAATAGACGATCACACTGAACTTTGGATCCTATCCTCCATTTCAAGACTCCATGGAATATTTAAACAGACTGATCACATACCAGACCACCAAGAAAAACCTCAAATGGATTCCAAAAGGCAGAAGTGATAAAGGCCACATTCTTTGCCCACACATAATAAAACAAATTAATAGCAAAAGTTAAAAATGAAACTTCCCTGTTTGGAAAGTAAAGCTCACAAAGTCTTAAAATTCATCCTGTACAGTTAAAAGATCCTGTCCTCTGCACCTACTAGCTGTGCGACATTGGGCAAGTTCCTGAATTTTCTTTGATCCTCTGGATGGTGAAATTGAAATGAGATAAGCATGAAAGTACTTGGCTGGGCTGGCATATGGTACACTCTCAACAACTGAAACTTATCCTTATTACAGTTGTTGCTCTGAATGGTTATTAGTGTTCCCGAAAGTATATCAGAGAATGCGACCAGGCAAAAGGCTTTCCTGCCCACTTATTCTGTGGGCTGAAACTGGCTACCATTAAGGCAGTCACACTGCGTCTGATTGAATAATTCAATTCAAGAACTACTTACTGAGCCCTGGCCACTTTGGCTCAGCAGTTAGAGCTTCAGCCCGCGGACCGGAGAGTCCTGGGTTGGGTTCCCGCTAAGGGCACGTACCTTGGTTGCAGTTTGTCCCCAGCCCCGGTTGGGGTCATGTGGGTGGCAACCACTCAATGTGTCTCTCTCACATCAATGTTTCTCTCTCTCTCTTCCTCCCTCTCTCCCTCCCGCTCTATCTGAAGATGAATGCAAAAATGTCCTCGGGTGAGGATAAAAAAATAATAATAATAAAATAAAATAAATAAATAAATATGTTTAAAAAAAAAAAAAAAAGAACTGCTTACTGAAGGCCCATGATGTGCCAGCTAAAATACACAGAATCCTTGCCTTCATGAAACTTACATTCTAGTGCCAAGAGGGTTCAGGGTGGGGGGCAGCAGGTTGCTCAGCGATGTTGAAATGATGAAGAGAAAGCTGGGAGATGAGGCCCAAGGGGTAAAGGGTCGGGAGGTCACAGAATGTATAAGGCCATGTAGGTCCTCATAAAGATCGTGGTCTCACATGGAAGTCATCAGATTCTAGAGAGAGAGCGCAGTTTCCATGGAAATACATCAATATGATATAACCTTATTGTCAAATTATTGTTTTAGTCTTCACAAAACAGTGGACATTTGGGAACCTAAGAACATAACATCTGAATCTCTGCACATACACATTTCCCCTTCTTTTGTTTTAATGTACAGCTTACTCCTTTTGCTAAATCTGCATTAAAGATTGTTTGACAGATTTATCTGGGTCTTTTGGAGGCTATAATCCTAGGAACCACAGAAATTAATAGAATGAGATGCCAGCTTCCAAATGCCAGCCAGTGGTGTTAGCAATGTCCTAGGAGAAACGAAGTTTAGTTATTTAATTCAATATTTGTTGATCACCTAATACATGCTAAGCAATGCACAGATAACAAAAATAAATGAAACACCATGCCAAGTCTCAAGAAACTCAACTGTCCAGTGGAGTGGGAGAACCTAACTGGAATACAGTACCACAACAGTAACAGCATCCACCACTTACAGAATGCTTATCATATGCCAAGCTCTGGGCTTCCCATCTGGCACCGACTGGATCTGCATAGCGTTCCTTTAGGTAGGAGTTACCATCCCCATGGGAAAGCTGCAGACATTCAGACTCAGAGAGTTAAGAAACATGCCCAAGATCACAGAGCCAATAAGATTTGAGATGCAGCCCTGAAGTACTAACCCAGCACTTAGTTTATATCACTATTTGTGGTTCCTTCATCCTCTGCTAACCTCTAGGGTTTTAACAGGTAACTAAAGCTCACTTCCGGTTTCTCAGTTGCCTGATAGGACCCCACCGGTTCTGAACATGTTATTGAAGAGAATGAGAGGCAAACATCCAGGCTTCGTGAAGGCTACGGAAAGCTTCACGGAAGAAGCCCGTAGCTGGTTGATCTTTGACCATCTTTGGGCTTCGCTGTTAGACCCTGTTGGGCTCCTCTGTCTCTACGCTGAAATATTTCTCCTTGAACCTCATATATGCTGGCCTTTGTTCTACTCATTTGGGAACGTGAAGAACAAAAAGGATCCATTTCTCCTGTGATGATAGCTTCCTGTTCAGAAGTCTTTCTTACTAAGGAGCCATTATTCTATCCACTACGTCTTACATGGCACAGTGCTGGGTGCTCTTGGCACCTCAGCCTGTGCCACTGATCTCATCCGTTCTTGGAAACTCAGCCAGCTTGGGCCTGGTTAGTATTTGGATGGGAGAGCACCTAAGAACACTGGGTGCTATGAGCTTGTAGTATGGAACCGAGAACCACAGAGGATTAGTCCCAGGCCTTGAAACCTGGTAGAGTTTGTCCAGCTGGATTTCCAAACTGCATTGGCCTTGTAACCCCATTTTACCTTGCATTCCTCCCCCATTTGAACTGGAATGTCTGTAACTATGTACACCTGTCCCATTATTGTCTGTTGGGAGGAGATAATGTGTTTCTTTAGTTTCCCAGGTACACTGAGAGAGGAGTTACACCCTGGGAGTTGTACTTAATAGATTGCACCCAGAGCTTCACCAATACATAAGTTAGATGGTTTAGATGATGGGACTTTTGAACTGATGAGATTTGGGGCTTTGAGTTAATGCTATAATGGAATGCGACTTTGGGAGACCTTGGGATGGGGTGGATGTATTTTTATTTGTGAGTGATGTGAATCTGGGGGTCACAGGGAAAACTTTGGTCAGCAAAATAGCACCTCCTACCAAAGATGTCTACTCTTATTTCCAAAATCCATGATTATGTTACACTACATGGCAAAAGAGACTTTGCAGATGTAACTAAGGCTATAGATGCTAAGACAGGAAGATTATTCTGGATAGACCTGAGTAGGCACAATCTAATCACATGAGTTCTTTAAAAGCTCAGAACTTTCTCTGACTGGAGGCAGCAGAGAGACGCAGCAGATGGGGAGTGCGAGAGATCCAAGCTGAAGAAGGATCTGATGTGCCATAGCTGGTTCCGAGATGTAGGGGTCCTGTGCGAGGAGCAGAGGAGGCCTCTAGGGGCTAAAGGTAATCGGGATCTCTGTCCTACACATACAAGGAGCTGGATTCCACCAACCTAAATGAGCTTGGAAGCAGATCGATCTCAAGAGTCTCTAGAAAGGAACACAGCCCTAACAACACCTTGATTTTGGCCTCATGAGACTCGAAGCAAAGGAACAATTATCCAAGCTGGACCAGGACTTCTGACCCGTGAGCTAATAAATCTGTGTTGTTCTAAGCTGCTAAATGTGTGATAATTTGTTATGGCAGTAATAGAAAACTTTTATAGGTTGATTAATCTTTCACTAACCTTTGGACTATGCTATTAGACTGCTGTTTCTACACAGAAGCGAAATACATGCCCTGAAGCGTCTATATACACTGACCTTTGATCTACTTATTCAAGGACAAAAGAACAAATCAGGTTCCTCTTTCATGATGACAACTTCCTGGTCCAAAAATCTTTCTTCCTAGAGTCCTCTTCTGGCCACTGTTTTTTATATGGCGCAGTGCCAGGTACTCTCAGCAGTATCCAGGTCACTTACCTTAGTTCACTTTCATGTCTTAGGTCAGATTCCTGAGAAGCAGAGCCTGAGACAGGGACTTTCATGCAGAGAAGTTAAGCAAAGATGCTGTTGTGTAGGAAATTGAGCCTGTGCCCAAGCCTTCAGGGAGGTCCAAGAAGTAAACTGTACTGCCCACTTGGTCCCACGTGAGCCAAGGGAGACAGACTTCTGGGCCCTGCTCTAGTCAGTCACCACCAGGGGAGAACCTTGGCACTTCTAGGCGGGAGGAAGTTTAGCAACTGGAACTACCCAAAGGCGACCTCCAGCAGCATCACAGGTGTGTCATTGCTGCAGCACCACAGACACCGGAAGCCGGGCTTACCGGCCGAGTACTGGGGTCGGAGCCAGGCAAAATTAGCATCTGCTATATCTCATGAGGTTCTGCACCGCAGTCCTGGTTTGGTCTGAATAGTCAGGGAGTGGGTCGGGTTGGGTTCCATTTCTCTTTTTCTAGATAAATGGCTTTAAAACTTTTATTCTAGCAGAACTTTGTTTCATTCCCAAACAAAATTCTACATCATACACACACACACACTTACTTGATAAAATTAAATGAACATCTACTATGTTTCAGACAGTGTGATAGGTCCTTCAGATAGGGAGGAAATAAGACACATTGATCCCTGCTACCATAAGGCTATCTGGTAGGAAAGGCGTCAGAAATATGTACAGAAAGAAATTAAAAAGTACAAATGTATACAAATGATAAATACTGTACAGTACAAACAACAGTGATAAATGGATGCTGAGTACTGAGATGGAGATAACGGGGGAGGGATACGGCCAGCCTGCTGAACCTGTGGTCAGATTTCTAATTCTCCAGTTCTGAAATGCAGTGTCAATTAAGGTGCTTTATTTTTTCCAGTTATCATCCCCTTAACTTTGTTTTTTTTATTATTATTAAAGTACATTTGACATTCAATATTCTATTAGTTTCAGATGTAAAACATAGTGATTTGACATTTATATTCCTTAAAATGTGATCCCCACAATAAGCCTAGTAACCACCTGTCACCATACAAGGTTATTACAAAAATATTTACTATTTTTGCGATGCGGTACATGACATTCCGTGACTTTTTTTTTTTTTTTATAACTGGAGGTTTGCACCTCTTCTTCTCCTTCAGAGAGAGAGGAAGTTTTCATCCATCCTTCCACTCCTCTCTGGCAACTCTCAGTTTGTTTCTGTTTCTATTTTGTTTTATTTTTCTAGATTCCACGTATAAGTGAAATCATACGGTATTTGTCTTTCTCTGACTCATTTCACTTAGCCCCTGAACTTTATTCGAGTGGTTACAGAAGGCTCCTGGAGAGAATGACATCCAAGCCGAGGTCTGAATGATGAGCAGGAGCTGGCCATGCGAACCCCGTGCGGAAAGCGGCCCAGGGACATGGAGCAAAGGCGTGGGGAAAAGCGGATCTGCTAAGATTAATGGTTAGAAGGGGGAGGAAAGGCCTGGACACTAACCCCTCAGTCCACGGCAGAGACCCCTGAGGTACCTCCTGGGAATTCCAGGGTCCTCAGAAAACCATGTGAGAAGCATCATTCTAGGGGTCATGCTTCTAGTCACAGATTCTAAAACTGGACTGAAGAAAGTCACTGGTTTTCTGTCCAGTCACCCTCAGGGGTCACCCAACCACCATTCCATGTTCCTAGATCCTTACACACTTCTCCTCCCATCCCCTTCTCTCTCTCTCGAAGCTTGGAGGTGTGGGAAAGAAAGGGCCTGGCAGCTTCACAGCTCCAGCCAGAGGGCCCACTTTGGAGATACCAGCAGGGGGTGGCATATGAATCAGCAGCGTGTTCCCTGCACACCCCCACGGCCCAGATGGCTGCACATCCCGAAGCAGAGGGCGGCTCCCACGCAGACCACTTCCCTGGCTGAAGACACACCACGCTTCAGACCATGAGGGAACAAACACTCTGTGGTAGTGATGGTGACATTTTTACAGAAAAGGCCATGGTCTCTCTTTTGCTCTTTTCCCATCTGCAGCAAAACCTCGGAGTGTAAATGCCGAGGGCTCAGAAGTGGAAAGCACCGCGGGAACGAGCTGGTGCAGCGTCCTGCTCACAGCACAGGTTCTTTCATATCCTTGATGAGGAGCACTGAGCTAAAGCTTGGACAGTTTCAGATCTGGAGGGTCACACCTCCACGGAGCAGTGCTGAGAGCTGGAAAGTTCTGTCCTTGACTCAGAATCTGCTCCCTCTAACTCCCTTCCATTTGGTATGCTCTTTCATTACCCAGAATTTAATAATAACACACTGGCCATTCACTGAAGACCTGCCATGCCCTAAACATTGGGCTAAGTAGTTGACATGAAATATCTCATCGAATCCTCACCCCAAACTTGGGAGGCACGCACAAACCTTATCTCCACTTGTCATGAGGAAACCTAAACCCCAGGACCCAGTAGGAGCAAGAGTAATGGAATCTGAAGCCAGTACTAGACCTGGAGGAGCTATCTGAGAACAGCTCTGAGTTGCTACCTAGCCCCCAGCACACGGCACACCCTCCAGCACATGGCTGTAAGAGCACCTAACGTCCATGGCCTAGTGCCTCCTCTATGCTTCAGCCAGTTTAGGTCCTCTTCATGGGCTCTCTCACAACCCTCATTCACAGCTTCCTGAGGTCCTAGGATTATCCTCATTTTACAGATAAGGGGACTAAGGCCCAGTGAGGTGAAATGATTAAGTGAAATGGATGGATAGATGGATGTATGGATAGATGAAATAAGTTGACATCATGGTCTCAAATAGAAGGCAGAAACCATTTCCTAAGAAGAAGCTGCACATCACCCTCCAATGTTTCCCCCACTGTAACTTCCCCAGTGCCCACCCCCCCTCACTGCAGTCATGCTCATCCAGCCTTCCTTCCCCAACACAGTCTCCAGGCTGTCCCTTCTCTTGCATTCCCTCATTTGCTGCAGTCTCTCAATGGCCCAGTTCAAATCCCATCGGCTGTGTGTGTGTGTGTGTGTGTGTGTGTGTGTGTGTGCGTGCGCGCGCGCGCGCGCGCGCACGTGCGCGCGCAATTCATGTTCTGTGTCCTTCAACCTTCACAATTCTCTCCATTTCACAGCCAAGGAAACTGAGGAAGAACTAAGTGGCCTAAGATAATACAGTTCAGATTTAATCACCAGCCTGTGTGCTTAGCCATGATTACCCAGATCTTTCCAATATTATTCCTGTATGTCTATGTGTACATTTTCTTTTTTTCTTTACTTATTCTAGAGAGAGAGAATGGAAGAGGGAGGGAGAGAGAGAAACATCGATGTGAGAATGAAACATTGATCAGCTGCCTCCAGCACACTCCCTACCGGGGACTGAGCCTGCAACATGGGTGTGTACCCTGACCAAGAATTGAACCAGCAACCTTTTGGTGCAGGGGACGATGCCCAACCATCTGAGCCACACCAGCCAAGGCTATGTGTACATTTTCCATGGGGGCCCTGGGAGGTGGGGCAGGATGTGGCATCCCAATCCCTAACATACTCCACTGTGCCTGTCCACTGTTGACACTCACCACCGCTTGCTAAATCTGGTTGACTTCCTTACATTCCATCTGTGTTTAAAATGAGGTTAATATTTGTAACAGGGCCTGGCACATGGTAAGCATGACATAATAAGCCTAAATAAATAAACTAACAAACTCCGTGAGAGATGCTGTACATTATCCCACTTATCTTCTATCCATTTATGTCTACTCGATGTTGGTCCAGGAGATTTAAGGCAATGTTCAAACCTTATACTGATGCTCTGAGGGGTACATTATTATCTCCATTTAACAACTGAGAACACTGAAGATTAGAGAATTCATGAACCTTTGCTCCAGTCAATGAGCTAGGGAGCAGCTGAAACAATTTGAACTAAGGCCACTCTGAATGCAAGAGACCATGCTTTTCTGTTACATGGGGTTCAGGCTTGGGACCAGGCAGGAGTGGAAATTACTTCTAGGTGGACTTGATACTGTACTACCTGAATCAGATGCCTTCCCTTCAGTGAAAGGGGCCATGGGGCCTTAACTTGGGACGAAGCTGAGCATGAAGAAGGGGACTCACTGGCCTCAGCAGTGGCCCAGTGGGCAGCAAGAAAGCTTTGTAGACTGTGATACAGGAAGACCCTAAACCTATACTCCAAGAAACACACCCATTTGACATGAGTATCAGATAGTTTTCTATAAGGTCTCCCCACAAAGCAGTATAGCCAAGGGCAGCAGCCACCTCCCAAAAGAAGAGGTCCTAGGGGGCAGGAGCATCTTTTGAGCTGTCTCTCCTTGTAAAACTACCCCATTTGACCCAGTGATCCCACTTCTAGGAATATACACTAAGAAGCCTGAAACACCAATCAGAAAGAATACATGTACCCCCATGTTCATAGCAGCACTATTTACAATAGCTAAGATCTGGAAACAGCCCAAGTGTCCATCAGTAGATGAGTGGATAAAAAAGCTGTGGTACATATACACAATGGAGTACTATGCAGCTGTAAGAAAGAAAGATCTCTTATCCTTTGAGATGACATGGAGGGACCTGGAAAGTATTATCCTAAGCGAAACAAGCCAAGCAGAGAAAGACAAATATCACATGATCTCACTTATTTCTGGAATATAATGAACTAAACAAATTGATGAACAAAATAGACCCAGAGTCATAGAAGTAGGGTACAGACTGACAATCCTCAGAAGAGGGGGTGGGGGGGGAGGGAAGGGATAAACCACAGAACTTATATGCATGTATGCATAACTGATGGACATAGACAACAAAGCTGGGGATGGGGTGGGGGTATGGAGAGGAGGGTGTCAATGGGGGAGAAAAGAGAAACATCTGTAACAAAAATAAATTAATAAAAAAAAACTACCCCATTTTGATTCTTCTCTGTACATAACTGTTTACTTAATTTATAAAACAGGCATATGATGAATTGGCAGTCTATATTAGTAATATTGGGGAAGAAAATTCACTAATGTAGTGAAATGATCACTACATGGAAAAAATATGATTGAAAGAATAATTCAAGTATTTCAAATGTATCAAAATGCTACTAGAGATTAGTTACAGGCAAGATCATGCGTAATTTTCATGTTTCTTTCTTGAGAATCTACACTTTCTAAATTCTCTTAAGGGAACATGCATTAATCATAAAGATTTACACAGACTTGTCTTCTCTTTAAACTGCTAATGTATGAACTCATTTTAATTGCAGCAAGAACCACTGAAGTACTATTATTATCCTCATCTTGTAGCTTAGGAAACTGATGCTCAGAGAGGTTAATTCACTTGCTAAGGTCTCAAAACCTTGTGATGGTGCAGTCAGAATTTCAATCTAGGAGCCAAAACCCAGAACCCAAACTCTGGGGCTTAGAAGGACAACATGAGCAAAGTCATGGTAATAGAGTAATAGATGGGTCAAGGACAACTCCACACCTATGGTCTTATTTGATCTTCCTAATTGTCTTGTGAATTAGACAGAGCTACGACATTTATGCCCATTATGTAAACCAATAAACTGAGACTCAGGAAACTTAATTAGCTTGAGAAGATCACCCAACAAGGCAGCCATCAGTTCTGGTCCAATTATTCACTGCCCTGTGTCTACAAGGCCCATGAGGTCCCTGACGGCGTGTGAAGCATCTATCTGGGTCATTGCTGTCTTGGTCATTCTAGCACATAGCAAGTACCCCAAAAGGAGAAGGCACTCAAAAAGAGATTTGTTTGATGAATGAAAGAATAAATTTCAAAAAATATAGCAGGTAGTAGGTTAAATGGTGCACCATACCCACCTACCCCAAAAAAGTATGTCTTCCCAGAAGCTGCAAATGTTACTTTACATGGAAAAGTGGTCCTTGCAGATATAATTAAATTAAGGATCGCGAGATGACATCATCCTGGATTATTCAGCTGGGCCCTAAATCCAATGTAAAGTGTTCTTGTGAGAGAAAGACAGGAGATTTGAGACAGAAGAGAGGAAGGCAGACGCACAGAGAAGGTGCGATGAAGATTCTGGCAGAGACTGGGGGAGCGCCGCCAGACGCCAAAGGAGCCCTGGAGCCACCAGAAGCTGAAAGATGCGAAGAACAAATTCTCCCCTAAGGCCTCCGGAGGGAGTACAGTCCTGCCGCGACCTTTATTTCAGACTTCTGACCTACAGAACTGTGAGAGAATACGTTTCTGTTGTTTTAAGCCCCCAAGTCTGTGATAATTTCTCACAACAGTCCTAGGAATCTAATACACAGCACTACTACCAGCGACCCAGGCGTGGACTGCACTTCACAGTGTCTAGCGCTTTCACAGACATTACCTTACCTGACCTTAACAAAAGCCCCAGGGGAATGCAAGGTTATTTGGTCCATTTCTTCAGATCAGCACAATGAACAAGTAATTGGATTTACCCTGCCACAGAGATAAATGTCGGGGTGCAGTGGAGGTAAGGGGGCGGCTGATTCTCATGAGCTTTGAACGCTGGACTGAGTTGCTCGAGCTGAGTTTATGGGCTTCCGGAATCACAAGATCAGCAGCACACTCCGAGATGAGTCAGGCAGCAGCCTGGAGGCTGGGGAGTTCAGGGAAGGCAGGTCATCGGGAGCCAGTTCAATAACTGAGGAAATGGGCACCTGCAGAGAAGGGAGGCCGTGAGCACGGGGAGGAGAGGGAGCCTGGAAAGATGACCAGGCCACACCGACGTGTCCAGAAAAATAACAGGAGCTGCTGTTTACTGAACCCCTGTGCTAGGCCAGGCCCCGGCCAGCTGCTGAAAGACTGCGATGCTGTATTTCCAATCCTCACAAGGTAACCATCATTCCCACTTTAGAATGTGAATCTGGAGATTAAGGAGCTCACCTGAGGTCACCGAGCTCGGAGCAGAGGAGGCAGGCCTTGAACTGACACCTGGCATGGGTGCCTACCTGTCCCACTCTAAGGTGTGGCTGCTGAGACAAGAGTTGGTGAGCAGCTTTGGGTGGAGGGATCATACACTTAAAAAAAGTGCTGATCATTGGAGCCACCGCTGAAAATGGTGGCTGGTTTTTCTTTCTTTTTTCAAATAGCACCCATAGCAAGTGTATACAAGTGAAATTTGCTTGTAATCCCTCTATCAGAGATAACTGCTGTCAACAGTCTGACATTAACATGCTTTCTAGATCTTTCCTCCATGGCTGTGTGCACATGTGTGTATGTGGGGGGTGAGATGGTGTGTGTGTGTGTGTGTGTGTGTGTGTGTGTTCTCTTTAATTAAAATAGGACAATACTATACATGCTGTGGGGAAGTCTGCTGTATGCATTTCATGTGAAATCTTAATAGTCTGGTCTTTTACATGAACTTGGTCAGCAGGGTAATGGTGGGTGAAGGAGGCCGGGGGAGTAGTAAGAGTGGTCCACCCTATGGGGAGGAGAATTTTATCACTGGTATTGTTTAGGAAAGACCAGAGCATTATGAATAAAAGCACACCGATTTATATTCAGTTTATTGTTTCTAAATCCTCTCAGACAATCCACACTGTTGTCCTGTGCCTGGAGAGGGCCACGTCTACTGTCCTGTCCCTTTGGGAAGCCACCGCACTAGGGAAATGGGGACTTGGGCAGGTGAGGGCAGGAGAGGGGGTGGGTCTCAGAATGGGGATGGCTTATCACCTGGGCCACCCAAAGGAAGTTTCACACCATGATCTTATTAGACAAGTAAAAAAAACCATCCCCACTTCCTCCTCACAGAGATCTTGAGAAAACATACCAGGCAATACCCACCATGTCTTTTCAGATCTTGGAAGGAGAAGCACCACAAAAGGTAAGTTTTAAGTCTATTAAAAACACAGCCCATCTTCAGTGGAGTGCAGACAACCGTATCCAGCGTCAGGCAGTTCCCCTCTAAACTCACTGCTGAGTAACAGGACAGACGACTTTCTTTTTTCTTCCTTTCCGTTCCTTTTTTTTTTTTTTAAAGGAAAAAAACATATCAAAGACCAAAAGTTCTTGAGCTGAATTATTGCGAAGATATAAGTGAAATTGAATAAACTGCTCTAAAGACAATCAGGCTGTCCACAGACACGACTGGAGTTCAGCTTCTAAAAACTGTAATGGTATAATTTTCCTGTTGGCCATTCTCTTGAAATAATAATTGAACTGGCAAGTCCATTCCTCATAAACACTTTTATCATCTCTCCCTTGACAAGCCTAGCTGCTGAGCCACAGATAAAAGTTTCTTCAAGATAGTAAATCATGAGCCATATGTCAGAAATTACCCTTACTCCCCTATAAAGGGGACTGTACCCCCCTCTGTCCTTCCAAAACAGTGGAAGGGAGTTTTGGCGGCCACACTCACGTCAGAATCCCTGGGAATAACATTGTTAATCCCCAACACGACACTTTGAAGACTTCGGAGTCGTGTTTCACAACAGTATTTTCAGTGTCTCTAGAGACCATGTTTATAAAAATAGAAATCAAAACAATAGAAAAAGAACTAAAAACTGAGCTCCAACCACCTGGGGTGTGAGGACAGCCCTGGTGTTGCCTGTGCCTGTGCCTGAGACAGGATGGTCATGAGAGAGAAAAATATCAACTTGGAGAGCTTGGGCTCTGCAGACCAACGTCCTGGAATCAGATCCTGGCTCCATGCATTTCCAGCTCTGTGGCCTTGAGCAAGTAACTTAACCTCTCTGTGACTCAGCTTCAGTACCTGCATGATGAGACTGGTACTAGTACTTGATTCATAAGGTTATGAGAATTAAATGTAAAAACACAAAAGCTTCTAAACTTTTCGATGGACATTTTCCGAAATCGACTTTACAACAGGCCTCTGACTACAGCAAACAACTTAAGTGACAAGTTCAGTCAAGGTTTTCAGTGGCTATGCCTGGAAGTAGAATATTCACTTTTGCTCATATTCCATTGGCCAGAACTTAGACACATGGCCAGGTATGTGAGGGCATCTGGGAAACGCAATCCAGCTGGGAACCCATGAAGAACAGGGGGCTGGTGTACTGGTGGCAGCAGCAGCCTACAAAACATGAATGTAACAGAAATGAATCCCTCTACTTACTAAATGAACATGGGAAACTCTGCTACTTCTATTCCACTGCCCTGCCGTCTAATCTTTTCCATTTAAAACATGTTGATCATGGCCCAATCAGCTGACTTCACAATCCACTAAGATTCTGCAAGTCACCATTTGCTCAGAGAGCGTTACAGGAGCTGCTGTTACTGACAGTGATGTCTGCAGCGACAGTGAGCAAAAGGACAAACTAGATACTTCCGAATTTTTCAGAAAATTCTCAGTATTTGGGTTCACAAGACTACAGTGAGGACACACTCGGGTTCTGACTCGAGGTTTTAGGAGGCTGAAGCATGTATCTAGAAACACTGGCCAACTCCAGAGCCCAGGCTGCCTTTGGAACACTCACCTAATTACAATCACACACTGTAGAAACTACTGGAAATAAACATGCACACGCACACCAAACGCACAAGTGTGTGCATAAAAATAAAAGATGACCACTAAAGAGACCGGAGAAGACATAAATGAGAAGGAAACATGACAACGAACAGGGAGCTTTGCCCTCTCTGGACACAACAGCGAGCAGAAGCGGGAGGAGGCACAGGTCCGCCTCCCGCTGAGTATAAGTGATGCAGGAGGTCCTGCTCTTCATGTCCTTGGCCTACAAATTCCTCACAACTTGTTCATAAGTGCATACAATGTTCTTCCCTGGCATTCCTTTTCTTTTATAGAGAGAGAGAGTGGGAGGGGAAAGTGGGGGGCAGGGAGAGAGAAACATGGATGAGAGAGACACATCGACTGGTTGCCTCCCACATGACCCCGACCAGGACCAGCGACTGAACCTGCAACCCAAGGACATGCCCTTGACTGGGAATTGGACGTGTGACCCTTCAGTGCACAGGCCAGTGCTCTAACTACTGAGCCCCACTGGCCATGGCTTCCTGGCATTCTTAATGTGCTCAAGGACTAGAACTTCTTCTCGATAGTCATGGGGAGGCTATGTAAGGATTCAAGAAGGATATGACGTGATCTGATGTACATTCCAGATAGATCGCTTGGGATATACGGGAGCTGGCCTGACCTGGAGCAGGGAGATGGGTGAGGAGGCTGCTGCAGTAACAGGTCAGAGGAGAGAGTGGCCTGAGCTAGCGCAAAGATAGTAGGTAGAGAAAGAAGAGCTCTGAGTCGGAGGGTACACAGAGGTTCAAACTCATAGGTTTGGGTAACTGACCTAGAACTAAGAAAAAAAACCCAAGGAGGATGCACAGGTTTCTGACTTGAGCAGCTGAGCAGATTAAAATGCCTTTTGTTGAGACGGGAAGCACAGAAAGGGAAACAAGGAATTTGATGACTTGTATCTTGTACAAGTTATGGTTGAGGCATCTGACATGCAGTCAAAAGATGCCCCGTTGGCATTAGAAATGTGTGCTAGAGGTGAAGTAAGAGTGCTGTGGGGACCCAGCTTTGGGGATTATCAGCAAATAAATGACGGTTAAAATCAGGGCGTCAGCCTGGGACTGGATCCAGACTGTAAAGACACCAAAGGTCAGCCCCTCACCCCAGTGCCACCAGCCCACTGTAGCAACAGAAGGTGGGGCTGGGAACGGAACAGGAATGAGCTTAAGTGCTCACTAGACAGAAGAGGCAATAGCATGAAACCCAAGTGACTTTGGACTATGACTCAGGTTCTTCATTCATTCAACAGGTATTTAATGAGCTTCTATTACATGACAGGCACTGTGCCAGAGACTGAAGAAAGCATGGTGAACAAGACAGACATGGTACTCACCGTGGTTTAGTGGGCAAGGCAACTAAGAACAAGGATGCAAATAAAAAATGAAATAGGGAATGCTATGGAGGAAATAGGATGCTGAAACAGAGAATGTCAGGGAAGAGAAGGACCAACTTAGATTCTACCCAGAGAAGCCATCTCTTAATAAGTGGCATTTAAATGAAGACCTCAAGGAAGAGAAAAATAAAACCCAAGGGGAGAGGAAGCAGAGGAAACTGGATTTTAGACACAGGCAAAGGAAAGATATTGGATGTTTGGAAAACTGACAGGTCAGTGTTCTGGAGCTTAGAAAGCACGGGGCATGGTAAGTAAAGGTTAGATCATGGGAAGAGGTTTGGATTCTACTCTAAACGTGAGCGCCACTGAAGGTGTTTTAAGCAGGAGAATAACATGATAAGACATGTACTTTTAAAAGCATCACTCTGGCTGCCATGTAGAATGGATGAAGGAGGAATTGTGGACTCGGGGCCACTGGACAAGAAGCCAACCATGATGGTGGTCTAGACCAGAGGATTAATTAGGGACATAGAGAGGAGTTAATTAATGGTTTTGAAATACAATTGGAGCTATAATCATCACGACTTGGTTATAGACAGGATGTAGTGTGTGAGAGGAACAAGTAAGGATGATTCCTAAGTTTGCAGCTTGAGCAACTGGGTAGATTTAAGTATATATCTCTCAAGGTTATTGTGAGGGATGAAGAACATACATGTGTACATCACTCAGCACCAAGGCCAGCACTTTAGGTGAGCAGCTATAAACAGGGGCTTCCTCATCACTGTTACCCTTCCCTCACAAGACCCTCACCGAAAGCAGGCTTCAGGACTGCCCTGTCCTCATTTTCTACTCTCCTCCATCACACAGAACCCTGGACTGTTCTCTGTAGGTCTTTCCCACACTTTTTGCCTACTCAAACCTCAAGGGGGGGGAGGGGTAAAACATACTTAGCATCATGTTGCTAACAAAAATACCTATCCTCCCAGCTCTAACCTTCTTCCCAGCTCAAATAAGGAACTCACACTAGCAGTTCCTCCCACCAGGGCCACCCTCATCTAGCCTAATAAAGAAGCATTCCTACCCGCATGCCTGTAACTCCAAGTGGCTCTTGGCCAAAGATGTGAGTCTAGAAAGTCCCCCAAGCAAAATTCATGTCCCAGAGCCCAGCAAGTATTTCCAATAACATACCTCACATAACACCATTTGTGTTTTGGTAACTAAGCTAACTTCCAGCTGCTTTGGCCAGGGTGACGAGAACATCCTACAGATGTCACAGAGGGACTCAAAGACCTGGGCATCACAAGAAGGAAGCAGTCAGTGGGGTGCTGGCACCAGCTGGTACTGGTTTGGGAGAACCTATTGCTCATGTCTTCCCAACACAGTTCAAAGATATCACATTGGTAGCTTGAAATCAACCACAGTCAAAGTAATTACACCACAGAAATCTGCAAATGCTCCAGATCAGGGGTTCCCCTCCCTTCCAAGAGCAATAAATGGGCACTTACTGTGTACCAGGCACTGTGCTAGGTGCATCACTCATGTTACCTCGCTCTGTTCAGCAGCCCTCAGATAGGACGCTATTAGGCTTCTCAGAGCACCTGCCACTCAGCTTGCTGCCTCGTTCCTCCTGCCTAACCCCTCCTCCGTCCCTCTGTCTAGTTTTCCCTTCTCGCCTCACCCCACCCTCACTACCATCTTCCTAACATCCAGCTCAGTTCTCCTTATGAAATCTTGGCTAGACCCCTTAAGAATTAAATTCAGCAAACTATCTACCATGGACCAAGCCAACAGACTCATCACTCCCTCAGTGTCCCTTCTCTGCCATGTACAGGCTTCTCTCATGGAAATTGGTTATTTGGGAGCTTATCGTTTTTTATTATTTGACCTATACAAAAATGCTCATATTCGTTTTGTTTTGTTTTGTTTTGTTACTTACAAAACATGAGATGGAATCATTTTGGGTCAGTTTGCTCTTCTGGGGAAAAGTGTAAACTGAAATTTTATTCCAGGATTATAAGAAATCAGCATGGCTCAAGCCCCTTTTCCTGAATTTTCTTTTCCTTTTTAAGGAACAAGAACTAGTTCTAGTAAAAGAAAACTTGAAGCAATTCTAAGCATCTCATTCAAACACAAGCCTAGCAAAGTATCCATTCCCAACACTCCACAGTCCCCTGTCTATACACATGCTGCCCGGCCACCAGGAGGACGAATCAAAGCTGCAGTGGGTAAACAGGCTACATATACCCTCAGTAGAACCCAGATTGTTAGGTGACCTCTTTAAAAACCACCAAGACAATATTTAACCAAAATACATACATTTTGCTATCAGCAAAGAATAATCAGCAGGTTAAGAATATGCTCTATTTCTTCTTTACAAACCAGGAGCACGACATTTTAATATGTTTCTACAGAATTCCTCCTTTCTTCAGTAGGCTGTTCTCTGGACCACTTTCAGAAAGGATGCTGTATTAACATGCTTGGCTACACGAGGAGCAAATGTTGCCACTAACTCAGAGTCAAACTGCAAAAACATCTCTTTCAAGGCCCAGATCAAAATAGTCATCAGAATGTTGGTTTGGCCAGCTCTGCATTCCACCCGCCCTCAGGCAGAATACCACAGGCCATCTGAGCAGAGCAAGGGCTTGGCCTGCAGGCAACATCCAAAGTCTGCTGTCACTCTTCCTAATAACCACTTGTAACAAAGAACCCTCAGGTGAAAACTCCGCTTGCATTTTGAAAGCCTCAAGTTACCTTAGCCATGATTTGCAGTGCATTTTAGGGACATAAAAGTGACTCATATTGAGGATGAAAACTGGTTTCTCTTAATTATCCCAAACACATTAAATGCCCTTACAAATAGAGATAAAGGTAAATTAAAATTACAATATCTGATTTTCATTTGTGTCTGTATAAAGCCTCCTGAAATGCCCTAATTGAGGAGCTCGCATGCAGCTGCACTGTGATCGCCAGCAAAGGATACTTGGTAACCATAATACAGACTTCTGAGTCTCCAAATTCAAGCTCTTAAGAGACAACCAAGCCTATGCTATTATTTGCTTTAGAAAAATAAATTGCATTCCACAACCACTGACACTGAAATCACACGTCTTAGGTCCAAAGCATCTTGGGTCTTTAAGTTAAGACAGTTCTTGGGCAAAAGACAACTTTGTATTGCACCTGGGCTTATATTTCCTGAAAGACACTGTAGAAGTTTCCTTGTGCCGCCGAAACCTAAACCTTTCAGGGAAAACAGTCCTGCCCATTACCAGCCTATCGGAGTCCATCAAGAATGGGATCACCCAGCACGTCCTTCTTGGCTTGATCAAACTGTAATTAAGTACCTGAGACAAGGACAGAGCCTGACAGCCTCTGCCCCCAAAGTAACTGTAAGAGCTACCTGGAAGCTGGAGGAAGCCAGCTTTTTCCAGTCACTTTCGTAGTGCTGGACCTCTGGCTTAAAAGGAGTACAACTAAGTCCTCCCCATCCTAACCAGGACAAAAGGGAGAATTATTTGTTATTTGAGAAAAACCCAATTATCAAGCTATGGAATACTGTCTAATTCTATATAATATTACAGTATTTTCTTTAAAATCTGCCGCAAGCCCTGGCCAGTTTGGCTCAGCGGTTAGAGCATCAGCCTGCGGTCCAGAGAGACCCGGGTTCAGTTCCCACTAAGGGCACGTACCTCGGTTGCAGTTTGTCCCCGGCCCTGGTTGGGGTTGTGTGGGTGGCAGCCAGTCGATGTGTCTCTCACATCAATGTTTCTCTCTCTCTCTTCCTCCCTCTCTCCCTCCTGCTCTATCTGAAGATAAATGCAAAAATGTCCTCGGGTGAGGATTAAAAAATAAATAAAATAAAATCTGCCTCAAGCCTTTTGTTAATGACTTAAGAAAAGTATCCATTGCAAATGTTCCAGATATGATGGAAAGGCACGTTCCTCTATCTATATTGTGCTTATGAAAGATCAGGGATTGAGCACCCCCTGAATCGTCCCAATTACTTCTTGACTGTTTTCCCAAAAAAGAAGTATAATACAACCACAAAACACAAAAGACAAACTGAAACCTTGGGAACAGGAATTATAATACTTATGTACAATGAGCTTGGGAAGTGCTAAGTAAATGTCATCACATAAGCTCATAGACTAACCCAAAAAACAATCTTGGGTAAATGACTTGATGGGAAGTATTTTTTTATTGCCTTGGGGAAATACAATACAGTCTTGAGTGTATTAAGCAGATCACTCCAAGTTCCATGAGGACAGGGGTGGTTTGCCCTGCTCACACCACTGTACCCCCTCTCCCAACATGGGCCTGTCACAGGGTGGGCACTTAAAACTTATCTGTGGACTGGATGCATGATTTAATTTTACTTTTGCTCTGCTATCTCTATTTAAATTCTCATTTTTATTAAGAGACACACACAGGCCCCAGCTGGTCAGAGTGTCATCCTATACACCAAGGTTGCAGGTTCAATCCCCAGTCAGGGCACATACAAGAAGCAACCAATGAATGTATAAATAAGTGGAACAACAAATCGATGCTTCTCTTTTTCTCTCTCCTCCTCTCTCAAATCAATCAATTAAAAAAAGAGACACATACAAACATTTGAAAGTAGTTTTTTTATGTGACAAATATATTTAATTAGATGTACATTTAGAAAGCATTGAAAAATCTTCCTGGCACATAAATAAAGATATAACGTTGCCCTCAACAGAGTCACTTATACTCAGCATGAAAGGTTTTTTTTTTGTTTTTTGTTTGTTTGTTTGTTTGTTTTTTGAGAATGGTTTGTGTTTGTGAGAGAGAGAGAGAGAGAGAGAGAGAGAGAGAGAGAGAGATTATGAAGCCACAAAGTTGGATTCAGGTTGTCTTTGAATTGTTTCTTCAAAAGTATTTTCACATAAACCCTATTAACACTCCATAAAACTCTGCCCTTTCTTAACGTAACTGCTTGTCCTGTGCAGAATCGCCATTTCTTTGGGGGGAAAAACAAAAACAAAAACACCCAGACCTAATCCTTCGTATCTGCCAGCCATGCAGCAACATCCTTCATCAAAGGAATCGGCAGGGAACGTGGTAACCAGGCTTCGTCTGCCCTCAGATTTTATTTCCCAGGCCACAGACAACTACATATTTGATTAGAGCAAGCAGAAGTCTATGCTCGGAATCGTGTGTGACAATATGTAAGACTGCTCCAGGAATTTTCCTCATTAAGCCCATCTCCAAATGGCTGTCCTGAAGGCCAGGGTACTCTGTGGGAAAAGGGGAGCATCTCTTTATAATTTGAGCCACTGGAGTACCCTGCATTCTGACAGAACCCCAGTTACTCCAGCATCTGATTTATGTCTGTCCAAACTCTCGTCCAGTAGCAAGACCCTCGGAGACTCAGCTAACCGCCTAACAACCCACATCATCAAGGCCCATTATCTTTTATAATGTTGATTCTTGGTATCCAAGGGCTGTGGTTCAGACAGACTATTTAAAGGCATTAAAAGAACACCAGCTTTGCCAGCGGTGGGCATGGCTACCAAAACTATCATCAGGTCACAAGGCCAGACGCATCAGACGCCAGGAACAAGACTAAGACAGGGGGACACCCAATTAAGAGAACAAATCCATTTGTGTTCCCAGAGGCAAGTGCTGGGCAGCAAATCCCATGAGTATGGAAAATATATGGCTGGTAATACAGATGGTGGTACCCCAAGTTATTTGCCTAACTCTATTTAAGGAGATCTCTTAAATTTTATCTCCTTTCTTGTCTAATTTGATCCTGAAAAAGGTTTAAAATTTTTAAATCTTAGACAAATTTTATCTCCTTTATTTCCAGCCATAAGACTCAACTCTACAAAAATCACAAAAGGGGTTTCCTACAGCAACTGCCACTCACTGCTGTGTTTTTAACTTAACCTTTGACTATAAACTCATTCCAGAATAGTTATCGCTGATGCACTCTCTCTACCTGTCAGGCACTGTTAAGGATTTTGCCTATATTATTTAATCTTGTAACAATAATTTCTATTTTACAAATGGGGAACAGGGTCAAGGAATACTAAATAACTTTCTCAAAGTCACACAGCCAGAAAAAGGGAGGTCAGTGTTGGAACCCAAGTCTCTCTGACACCAGGATTCAGGTTTTTTGGTGTGTTTTTCTAATCCTCATCAGAGGACATTTTTGCATTTATCTTCAGATACAGCAGGAGGGGGAGAGAGAGGGAGAGAAACATCGACGTGAGAGAGACACATCGACTAGTTGCCACCCACACGACCACAACCAAGGTATCTGCCCTTAGCGGGAATCAAACCCAGGACTGTCCGGTCCACGGGCCGATGCTCTAACTACTGAGCCAAACCAGCCAGGGCCAGGATTCAGGTTTTTAACCACGACACTCTACTACCTCCAAAGCTTTTGTTCTTAGAGTCTGTATCAGATGTTCTCAACTACAAGTTCCCAACTTTCCAAAGATGAAGAGACCTTTCCAAAGACAAAACAGCATTTCATAAATTAACATATAATGAAGAGCTTAGCAGAGAATCTGATACATACTAAACACCCTAGAAATATTACATGTGTTGTCATCATTAACGCTGTTATAAGAACCTTAGGACAGTAGCTATATTTTAAGGATACACCAATGCCGCTGCTAATAAATGAATTAATTTCATATCCATTATAACAGTATCCACATTCATTTGAAAAAAGAAAGTAATGTATAATATACACACACACACACGATTTGCTGAGTATAAAAAAATACTTGTAGCACATTCAGGGTGGGGCAAAAATAGGTTTACAGTTGTTCATATGGAAAATAATATAAAATTAATAAATAATAATACAGGAACGAACTGTTTCACCTACTCACAACTGTAAACCTACTTTTGCCCCACCCTGTATATTTAGGCAGACCTTGTACACAAACATGTACATGTGCACATACATGTATGTGCACACACACACACACACACACACACACACACACACCAGACTCAGACTCCTCTTGAGGTCTAACTTTTCACTGAGTGGAGTGCCTGAATCCTCTAGCTGTCCTTTAGAGGTCCTCTTCCTCCCATTCATGGATAGCCTTCTATCCCTCCAAAGACACCCCAACTGGATCTTCATATCATGCATGTCTTTACTTAATTTTACCACTTTTAACATGTCTAAGTGATTGCCTAGGCTGGGATGCGAGTAGCTGCGGCACAGCGAGATAAGTCAGCCTACACCTTAAATATTAATATAATAACTTCTCTCATTATACCAAGAATAATCCAATTAAATAATCAGAAAAACTGGATGGAGATAAGCGAAATGAAGGGCAGCTTCAAGGAGGGAAGTAAAGCATTTGGCAGGTGAGGAATAGCGGGTAGAACGATCAGCTGTTGCTGTCTGAGGTACAGACCTCGGATGTTTGGTGCAGGCATCTCTATGACAACACAATGTCTGCTGCATGCGGACTCAAGACTAGGGATTATTTTTAATAATGTTCCCCTGATTATAAAAGTCATATATGTTATTTTTGAAAATGAAAAAGTACAGAGTACTTTTAGAAAAAAAAGTAATCACTATGTCTCTACCCACACATAATAACTATTAACATTTTTCTCTACTTTCACCAGCCTATTATCTATGTATTTATTTATTTTTCAAACTATTTCTAGATCTGTTTATATTCTATAGTTTATTCATATAAGAAAACTGGATCATATACTAATATTACATTCTGTCTTTTTCTTTTAACATTATGTCCTGAGGTGCCTCCTCGTAACTATTTTTCAAAAGCCTTATATATAATGGTATTAAAATATTCCGTCTCATAAGCTTAAAAGGATCTTAAAGATCACAACTACCTTTTATTTACACTTAGATATTTGAACATAGGGTTGGGAGAATGTAAATTTTCTCAAAGACAAAATCTTTTAAAAATTATTTTTATGGGGTTCATTTACTTGATAAACAGCAACAAAAGGCTACATCACAACCCAGGTACCATGAGATTAGGGATATATCTGTCCTGTCCACACCATGGTACCTTCAGGACCTAAAAGAGTCCCTGACACAAGTATTTATTTCAAGGGAAGGACAAAGCCGGGTGGCTAGGCGTTCGAGTTTGGGGTTTCCAGAAACCTCAGCTCCTCCATGCCTGCGAGCGTCCACCAGATGACATGGAGTGAAGTGCAGGGCTTGCACACGTAGTTGCATTTCACTGTTTCACAGACAGCACTTTTACTAAGTGTAAACTGCTTCCACTTGCAAGCCTGCAAACTAACGGACAACACAGCAAACTCAACTGCGGTAATTTTATCCCCAAAACGCATACGGGTTTATCAGATCCAGACAATGTGGGAATAAACTGATGCATCTTCAGGCAGATTTTCCAATCAATCTCTTCTGGGACATCACTTGGAGCCGGGTAGAATTTCCATGATTCAGCCTATCAAATCATAAAGATGTCAGGGTGTCTGCCACAAATGGCTCGTTAATTGCTGCCAGGAATACTAAGTTCGTTCTTTTTGCCTGAAAAGATGGCAATTCCAAAATTCATAGAGAGAGTCTAAACAAATATTTAAAAATAAGATTTTTGCCCACAATTTAAACAGAGTTAATTCTATCAAGGTCTGTTTCAGTTAATAGGTCGGGAATTCAGGACGCCTCCTCTTTTTACCCATGCTTGTCTTAAATTATAGCTTTTAAAGCACTGCTTTACTATGTTTTATCACTTTGTAGACGTAACAACAAACCGTGCTAAGATGATAAAAATCCCCAATGCTCAGAGCGACCAACACCTGAGGCAGGGGGATAGTTGTGGTGCCGTTCTTCATACTGAAAATCTTTTCTTGTCCCTAGGCTGTGGCCAGGAGCTGATAACTTTTCAGAAGTTGACTGGGTGACAAAGGACAACTTAGTGCCTCATTAGAAAGAGCAAACGGCAGTAGATTCTAAGCTCTCCAGCAGGAAAGAAAGTCTGAGGTGTGAGAAAGCGTAGCCCTGCGAGTGGTATGGAGTGAGGGGCTGCTGTACACTGAAGGGCACATCCAGCACATAAAACAAAGAACTTGGATGTTTAAAAAGGGGGGGGGGGTCCTTCTGCAAAACTGAAGTTGCCAGAGGACCCAGAGGTCAGAATAGGCAGGCTAGAAAATTGTAGGGTAGCCACTGCCTTAGGAACTCGGGCTCAGAAAATGGGGAGCATGGTGATGGAGCCGAGCCCCAGAATCCACTCACCCTCCCTCCAGTTTCCACAGAGCAGCCATGGGGTCAAATCTGACCACTCCTTTCCTCTGCTTAAACCCTTCAAAGGCTCCCACTGCCCAGTGGATCACATTTGAGCACCTTAAGGTAGCAGTTGAGGCCTCTGCCTTTCTGCCCAGCCTCCTTCCACACCGTACCGCTCCCTCTCCCTCTCTCACTGGCTTCAGAACTCAACCGAGTTCGGCTGCTGGAGACCATCAGTCCCGCTCTCCCCTTCTCCAGTCTTCACCCTGCTCTGTATCCCTCCTCGGCCCTTCTCTCTGCCAGCTTCCGGTCTCTATTCCAGGCTCCCAGATGCCTCGCTTAGCCTCCCAGACGAGGATGTGGTCTCCTAGTATACAGCGCACTTCTCCTTGATTTCACTCCTCGTTCTGGAAATTTCCTTTGAGGTGCCTTTTAGACGGTGAATTCCATGAAGGCGTAGAACACGTCTGCTGGTCCACGGCTCGAGACCCCATTCCTGCAGAGTGTGCTGCACACCGCCAGCACTCAGTAAATGTCCATTCAAAAGATGCACAAATAAACTTCCAAAGGGACTCAAGGAAGGCCACTGGGCCTGGCCTGGAGCAGCAGCCCCAAGTCCTCTCACAGGCAGGACAAAACGAGGGCTTGTCTGGGGCGCAGGCCTGCCTTGGCTGCCGACTCTCACTGTAACTGAATGGTGTCAATAACCCCATGTACTGTCCCCTTTATTTTTAACCTATGCACAACCACCAGTTCCAGCCATCAGGGAATTCTCAAGCAAGGTGACCATGAAAAATACAATTGACATTCCCATAAAGTAATGGCATTAGGTCCATTCAGACACAGCGGCACTGAGTTGCAGGGGTCTCTATTTCCCTTCTTACTTCACTCTGGACAACACATTACAGCATTAAAAAAATATACACTTTAAACACAGATACATCCCAAGCACTAACTTTAAGAATGCTTTTATAATCAACAGACATTTTCCCAATATTACCATTGGGACATATGTAAACATATATTGTAGTAAATCAAATTGCAAGTGAAGTCCCTGGTCTTATGTCTTTCTCCTAATTAACTGACAATAGTTTTCTTTTGTGCAAAAGAGAACTACCTGGGGGTGGATAATCAGACATATAAGAAGAGAACTCGGCAAAGGATTCTAGTCAGTTTCCATGGAGATGTGCATTTGTGGTGTTTCCTTTAATAAAAATTATTATCCACGGGAAAAATAATTTGTTGACCCTATCTAATTGAAAAGAAGGAAACATGCCCAAAATGGCACATTTTAATATTTATAACTCAAAATCTGTTTTTAAGCCTGGAGAATGCATATATAATAAAGCTAGATGGTTTTTACATAATTTGATTACTGCCTGATGGCACATTCCTAAAGGGATCTATGTAGGTGTACTCCATACTAAATATTATGTCCTACGCTCTACAATGAATAATGCATCCACATTATAGTTGTGGGCTTTTACCTTGAGCTCAAGTTACACTATCAAGCACTCGTTAGGAAGTTCCACAACTGAAGACTCAGAACTGAATTAGGCTAAGTAAACTGTCAAGGCAAGAGAGCTCCATTAGTGACATTGTGGATAAACCTCTGTGCCTTTTTAGTAAATGGTATTTTGTTTATAGCTCATCTTTCAGATTTGCATGTTATAAAACTGTAACATCAACATGAAAATTATTGGACCAACTGAAGTCATCCTTGATATTCAATTAACATTTAATAGAGGACACATTGTACCCGTATTTGACTGTCTACAATATGAGAACTCTACATACTGATGGTGTCATCTCCCAGCAACCCTACAAATCAGATGTTCCTAGCTCCATTTTACAGAAGTTAGAACTGAAAAAAACAAAAGTTTAACCTATGCATTCTCATCAGGGACAGTATCACCACCAAGGGGAAAATTGGTTCTGATGTTACGAGAAAATCATAGATACTACAATGGTTGGTGGACCTTCAGAGCTCAACCCTACCCCTATAAAATCTTATTGCCTAGCATTTAATTTCTCTCATTAGGGTGAACTTAAATTTAATTTAATTTTTCTTCTTATGTGGAACAATAATAAAAACGGTTGAGGAACACAGGCCTAACGTCTAATACGTGATGGGCCCATTTATGTATTTACTGATATTTAGGGAATGTCTATGGGCTAGGCACTGTGGGGGGCTAGGTATACAGTGGGGAACAAAATAGACATGGACCTAAGGTTCCAAAGCTTATAACCCTAAGTGAGATACACGTATACCAGATAGCCACACAAGTACACATACCATTCCAAACCATGGAGAGTGCTCTGATAGAAAAATAGGGTGCTGTTTCTGAACATGAAGGTCAGAAACTGTCTCTTTACAGAAGTGACCTTAGGCTGGACCTGCAGGGAAAGAATGCTCAAGTTCAGCAAAGAACAGCAAGAAACACGTTGGGCTCAGAGAGCCAGCCGGAAAGACCACGATGCCCTGAGAACAAGGAGGTAAAGAAGTGTGCGCTCCCTGATTTGAGACGCTCAAATCGCTTAGTGGTCACGGAGTGTGGGCTCCAGGTTCAAACTGCAGCTTCACTACTGGTAATCTTGGGCGATTTATTCTACCATTTTGTGCCTCCAATATGACAATTGAAAAATAAGGATAACATTGCCCACACATAGCTATTATGAGGATTAAAATGGAAAGTGCCAGACATAGGGTAAGAACATACAAATTTGGTTGTCTATTATGATTGTTTGTTATTAATATAACAATTAGAAGCAGACTCCTCTGGATGGCACAAAGAACAAAACTGAGCCTGGCCTCAATTTGCAGGTACTAGTGATTGCTTACTTACCTCTTGCAATACCTTAACTGTGATTATGAAACTCTGTGCAGATAAGCCTAGCTACAAACACACACAGGGACTTTGCAGTAATGGCCATTTTCATAATTGGGCATTCTCCCCAGGTCTTGCTATATCATGCCATTCTGCATTTTCCAACATAGTAGTTCCATGAAATGTGCTATGAAAAACAGGTTTCATGAGCAAATGGGTTTGGGTTGCCAGCCAAAAACTGGCCGACTGAGATGGATACCTATTGAAAGTTTAGGAGTAGATCACAGGCTCACTAGGAGGGATGGAGAACCAGGCTGGGATGCCTCACAGCTAGGGTCACAACCCAAAGCACCAACACTGTACCTGGCATGGCTGCCCCAACCATCACCACTGCACACTGACCACTGCACATTGCCAATGCAATTGCCCTTACAGCCTGGACACTTCAGGCTTCCCCTCTGCCGCAGAACACATCATAGCTCCTATTCGAATTCCAGAACTCATGCATCTGATTGGCCGGGTCAAGGTCACTTGCTGGAGGGGTGGTTGCATGGGAACTTGGAAGGTAAGCATCTGATATTTTCTATTTCTTTGAGGGGGTTGAATTCTGCTTCTTACCAAGATTCCTAAGGTAAAGAATTCCCTCCACTCAATATAGAAAGGATGTTATGCTTAGAGCCAGAAAAAAAAAAAAGAATGAATGTCTACTATAACAACATGCTCTAAACATTTTTTATCAGGACTCTTATAGCAATAAAAATAATTGAGCATGCACTCTTAACATACCTACATGTATTTATAAATTAAGTATATGTAACATTCTAATACTATGATAGATGAAGCAACCTATTGGAAGTCATACACATAAACAAATATCCATTAGAGACACAGAGTGAAGAAAGGAATATCAAATTCCATAATTTAATTTTACTATTTGGCAGCTGTCACTAAGATTCTCTTTTGTTCTCTAATTTTTGTCACAGTAATATTAGGTGCTAAGTATTAGCAAGTAAGTGCCAATAACACAGACACCACCTACTTCTGCAAAACTGGAAAGTGAATTTAAACATTATTCTGCTGGCTTTGGTTACAGAAGCCAACAGATGTCATTTCAGAGCCCAACAAAAAAGTTATCAGCTCATCGAAAAAATGATGACTCTTGTTTATTGAGGACCCACTGTGCAGCATACCCTGGAGAACAGCAAGTGCTTTCCATGGAGTTCTGCTCAGCTGCTTTGCAACCTCCTACAGAAGAGAAAACCAAGGGCCATATAGGTAAAGTTTTGCCTAATGACACACTCAATTCCACAGCAGGCTACCTACCTCTTGGAAATATCCTGCCATTTTTTGCACAAAATCTAAGGTGCATTTCAAAAATCCTACAACAATCTGCACAACAGTACAATGAGAAGCTCTGGCATCTTTTGGTTAAAAAATAAAATTGAGGCCCCGAGAAGTTATGATGAATCATGGAGGAAGCTTAGATAATTCACTCACTGGTGTAAGGAGAGATGCCATTTTACTGTCATTTACTGTCAAGAGCATATTAAAATGTTTTAATTATCAAAGACAATGTTACTAACAACCCATCATGGGACTTCAGAGGCTAAAAGATATTAAGGGTGCTGAATAAAACTTCTGTGCTGAGAATGACAGATAATACAAAAGGTATCCTGGTTTATTGAAAGAGCATAACAGGTTATGGTCATTGATTATATTCTCATTTTCATATTTGTGAGAAATGTCCACAGTGTATAGTTTGAAGCCAGGGACCTGAGTTCTCTTAGCACCAGCCATACCACGTTTTTCTCTTTCCCTAACTTTGTGCAGATGATGCCACTCTGCATGTTATACATGGACACGTATATAACACCAGCCGCAGCACCACCTGATCCCTCCACCTTCCACCGGCCAGCTGCAGTTCCTCCCCCAGTTCTCAGCTGCAACATCACTTGCTTGGGAAGGCCTTGGTAGAGAAGGTTGGAGGACAGGCATCATGTCAATCTTCTTCAGCAATGAATTCTCTACACCTCACCCATAGTAAAGACTCAGCGAATATTAAATAGATGAATAGTTGAATGAATGAATGAATGAATGAATGAATGAATGAATGAATGAATGAATGAATAGCTGCTATTTCTAGATGCAAAATACATGGCAGTCACATTATTTCTTTGGTTCAAATAAGCATAAAAAAAACCCCTGGTCACGACATGTCAAATGGGAAAAAATAAGTAACAGACCTATATACAGACTCATTCAAGCCCGACTGAACTTCAGGCAATGCCCAAGCTTTTCCTCCGTCTTGGGAACAACCAGTTCCCAAAACAAGTTGGCTTCTGATTGAGACCATCTTACTTTTCCTCTCTCTCAAATCTTCCCAGTGAGCCACCATCTCCCAGCTGGGTGCCTTCTGCCAGGCGTGGAATGAAGATACACACTGCACTACCCCCGACTGAGCTCAGAAAAGGAATTTAACCACCTCCCTCCCGTCCATGTCTGTCGACAAATGAGGCTCTGTGGAATCTGGACTGTCCTCACCTCTTCATTTTTCAATGAATTTTTCAAAGGAATCTGTGTGCCTAAACTAAACATTTTGGACTCCAGAAATAGAGCCTCCAAGTAGGTCAACATGAACGATACCATTTGAAGAGATTCCTTTGCTGGGAGGGCGAGTCTTGTGAGCACTGTGGTGGGACCCCTGTTAACCACTGTCCCCATTTCACACAACACCAACTGATTTATGCCTCTTGGTTGGAAAAACCTTTTCCCAAAAACCCAGATGGCATGCAAATGGAAGGCAACATATGCTAGGAAATGGCAACCACATTTGTCAAATAGAGAAGGGACAGATTCATACAGGGACAACAAACTCAAGGGTCACCAAAGAAAAATAGCTGAAAAATGACAACCAAGAGTTGACTTGGCAGGATAACCACACTATTTCTGCAGACATTTCAGCCCTGCAATTTATGTAACTCTCCCTTTTGTTCAATTCACTGCTTCTTGGCACCTGCGCCTTGGCTACTGAAGCTCTCTTTGGCATCTCTCTGTAGTAACTAATCATGTCCCAGCCCTGGTGGTCAACTAGTGGGTGGACAACTTTACCAAAGGGTCCTTACTACTTCAGCGAACATTTCTATGTTAAAATGTATTTGCAATTTCCTCTCCACCAAATATATTTTTTTAAATCCTCACCCGAGGATATTTTTCCATTGATTTTTAGAGAGTGGAAGGAAGAGGGGAGGGGAGAGAGAGGGGGGGGGGGGGAGACATCGATATGAGAGAGACACATCGATTGGTTGCCTCTTGCACATGCTCCAACCAGGGCCAGGGGTCAAACCTGCAACCCAGGTATGTGTCCTTGATCAGGAATTGAACCCACAACCCTTCACTGTGCCGGCCGACGCTCTAACGACTGAGCAACACTGGCCAGGGCACCAAATACATTTTTTAAATATTCTACAACACATCATCTCTGATGGTTAAAAGCTGCCATATATACATGTTATTTCACCCACATCTGTGTTATATGTTTAGATAACTTTACATCAATAATATGTAAAGAGATATCTGTAGCCATTTAGAATATGAAGAACAGAAAGTGATACATAAACTTTGTGTATGTTCACTATGCCAGTTAGAGTTACTAAGTAATATATACATATGTACACACAGAGTTGCACATAAGCACAAGCTTATTTTAGATTCAGATCAGCAAACATGCTCAGGTTTGGCATAGCCAAGGCAGGCCAGAGTGGGAAAACGAGGCCTCTCAAATGTTACCAGTGAGTGTCTAAACAGCACAAGTCAGGTCATGTGGCAAAATGTTAATTGACTGGCCCACCAATCCCATTGCTTGGAATTCTACCCAATGAATGTATTTACACAAAGACCTTAGCATTTATCTAAAAGGATGTCTAAGGCAGCACTATTTATGACCAGAAAAAAAAAAAAAAAGTACCCAAATGTCCAAATCCAGAATAAAGAGGAAACAAGAAAGAAAAAGTTTCAGAAATCTTAGAGGCATGGCTTGGGAGGGGGCGAGGGGATTTGATGGCAGTGGAATAGGGATCGGGGGCGGTAAGAGGTTTAAACACAAAGCAGGTGAAGAGTGTATTTGCTTATTCTTACAAGGAAGTATTGCCATGGTCTATTTATTCTTCTTCGTGGTATTTGAGAAATTTAACACAGACCTTTGAGCTACTTTGAAATTATTGTTGTGGTTGCTGGACAGACACACCACATAAAGACTGGACCAGGTGGGTCCAGGTTCTCTCAAAATATACACATACACACAATCACACACTGGTTTTAATGTGCAACTATCCCCAAGGTTACACACCCTTTTTCACGCCACAAATGCACATGTATTCTACATATGAACAATGTGGAACGCCCTCACACTTCCTTCTATTCTACCTCTGGGAGACTCAATCATAGGAATAAAAATAAGAGAGACTCTGTGCGCCCACTTGGAGCCAGGCACCTGCTAAGGGCTTTCCATGGCCACAAGCAATGGCCTGCAGGCCATCCAGGGAACTAACTCTCACTCCGTGTGTATGTCCTATCAGCACCTCCATTTTGGTCTCTCCTGGGAGAGGATCTGCTCCCCTCCTTTTATTCTCCCTGTCTGCCCTTGTTTACCCCATCACTCTCCCGTCGGGCAACCCCTTTCTCATGAACACCAGCATCTTCCACGTTCTTCCAGTCTCACTTCAGCCGTCCACCCTCTACCTGGGTTCTTTAGTAAATCTCTCTCCTTAAAAATTTTCTCTAAAAATTTTCTCTCATAAAAGTTGGTCCCCTCTTTCTTCCCTCTTTCTTCACGCGTCCTCTTCTCTCCCGTGTGTTAACTGCTCCAAGAGGAAGCTGAAACTGTCAGCATGCTAATAACGGGGGAAAGGTATTTCCTGACATCCGGAAGCCGGCCTGGCACGCACTGCCAGCTCATGTCAATCTGTTGGGCATACATGACCTCACAGAACACCAACTTCAGACAAGGTTACACGGACACCGTGATCAAGTGAGACAAAACAAGGCCGTGTCATAATTTCACCTACCCACGGACAATAATAAAGTCTGTGCCACCAACAAAAGACCAAACGACCCCTTCTCTTGGCTAAGTGAGTGACTGCTGCTTATTCACCAATGACAAGTTTCTCTTTGCTCTAGTCTGCCCTGCCTGTAGATAAGATTTCTAAGCTGTTCAATCACAGAACTGCACCCACTTTCTCAGGGCCTCCAATCTAGAGCAAAACCCCTTCCCTGAATCAGCCAACCCAAGCCCAAATGCTATAATAGGATTTTTTCTAACACTTTCTTACTGAGACTCCTCGTTTCTCCAAGTGTGTGTTCTCCCTCACTGCAACAAGCCATAAATGCATCATGTACAGCAAGTGTGTCCCTGGTGGTCACTGGACGGACAGCTCTGACACTAACATCAAGGGAAACGCAGCCCTATGTTCTGAAGGATGTTTCCAGCCCATCAACCAGGCAGACAGCTACTCATCCCAACTCACAGGGTTCTAGCCAGAACCTCACTTTCTCAGATCTAGCCATCTGCCTCCCCAAGCACTAGCATTTATGAAAAATGAGCCCTGGCCAGTTTGGCTCAGCAGTTAGAGTGTCAGCCCGCGGATCAGAGAGTCCTGGGCTCGGTTCCTGCTAAGGGCACGTACCTTGGTTGCAGTTTGTCCCCGGCCCCGGTTGGGGTTGTGTGGGTGGCAGCCACTCAATGTGTCTCTCTCACATCGATGTTTCTCTCTCTCTTCCTCCCTCTCTCCCTCCCGCTCTATCTGAAGATAAATGCAAAAATGTCCTCGGGTGAAAAGAAAAAAAAAAAAAGAAAAATGAGAACTATGCCTCATGCAATTATATCACCTTTCTGTTTATTGAACTACTATTGCAAATAAGATGCGTTCTACTATTTTTCAGTGAAAATATATAATCTGTCAGCTATGTTAATAGTTAGCAGAGAAAGGGCCTAGGAACTTAATCAAGAAATAGTATTTGTAATTTGCTCCAAGATACAAAAGACCTACCTAAAAAATATTTCATTGCCAGTATCTGCTTGCTCCCACGAACAATTTAGTCTCACGTAAACCTAATGCAAGAAGACATTCCTCATTTTTTTGTATTTTTTTAATAATTGTTTTTTCTTTATTGATTTTTAGAGAGAAGGGAAGGGAGAGAGAGAGATAGAAACATCGATGAGAGAGAACATCAATCGGCCGCCTCCTGCATGCCCCCCACTGGGGACTGGCCCACAACCTGGGCATGTGCCCTGACCGGGAATCAAACCAGTAACCTCTTGGTGCATGGGTCAGCGCTCAACCACTGAGCCACACCGGCCGGGTCATTTTTTGTATTTTTGAAAATTAATCCGCTGCAGACGCTGTGGGTCAGGAATTGTGTTTTGTTTGCCTTCATCTCCCCAGCACGTAGCACCATGCTTAGAATATAACAGAGCCTCGAAATATTTGCTACATTTCCTAGTTGTACAAAATTTAAAGGGATTTTTTTTAAAGACAGGAAAGAGATGTGAAAAGGTGAAAGTTTACAGAGATGAGAAGATAGCCTGAGGTACTACAGGAACGTCTCCTCCCACTTCCAGGCTACTCTCCCAGCTGGTGGTCCGGGAAGAAGAGCACACACAACAGCCCCATCTAGAAGTCCTAGGCTCACAGGCTCTCGTGTACATCCCAAGCCCTAACAACCTTTTTGGTAACTTGTACCTTCTTGTGGAGGCCTCATGCAAACTCCCTAGCCTTTTGTTTTTGACTTCCTCATCTACAATAACCATTTGGTTTGCTGTATTGCAGCATGCCCACAATTACTCCTAAGACCTTGTCAACACCAAAAACTAACTCCTGTTTTAAATCTTTATGTTAGCACCCTGGCCTTTAACCGCACCTTTCACCCTGTATCTTCCTTGCTCAACTACCTCCGCCTCGTCCTCATCTGCAACCCATGGATTCCACCACTTCATCGTCAGCCCTCTCTGGCCATTTCCCCACTTGCCTTGCTTAGGTTCCAAAACACTCATCACATGACTGGTGAATAGGTGAATAAAGTCAGTGTGATGTGGTAGCTGTGTGGATGCATTAGCAATTTTTCTGAGGCACTGGGAAGTTAAGAATACAGCAATAAAATTACAGCCTCCAACAGGAAAGAAAGGAAATAGCCCTCAGCTTGACTGAAGACTTTCAGCTCTATTAAAAAATTTTTTTTTCAAATCTCCTGCATCAGAGTCACATCCCAGCCTTACCTGGCTCTCAGGTTGTAGCAAGTTGCACTTCTTCCTATGCCCTCCTTAGCAAAAGCCCCACTCAGCTCTGGTTCCGTCTGTACTGCCTCAGCACCCCAACTAGCCTTTCCATCCTACTCTTTTTTGTGTGTTTTTTTTTTACTATTTCCTGAGACCCCGACAACATCAACAACTGGACCACTCATACAATATTAGTGTCAGTGTAAACCAGTACAACCACTTTGGAAAACTATTTGGCAACATCCACTAAACTATCTTATGATCTAGGAATCCCACCCAAGTGAAATAGGCAAAGGTGTCCACCCTGATATACACAAGAATGTTCTCAACAGCTTTACTTATAAAACACAGAAGCTGAAAACAACCTAAATGTCATGAACAGCAGACGAGATAAACAAGTATGTTCATACAATGTAACATTACACAAAGTAAAACATAACTGCTAATATGCAGAGCAACATGGAAGAATTCCATACACATGACGATAAGAGAAGAAGCCAAACACAAGGTACATACACTGTAAGTCCATTTATATGAACTTAAAGAACTGGCAGGATCATGGTCACCTCAAGGGGGCATAACTAACAGGGAGGGGCATGAGGGGTCTGCTGGGGACAGGAAATGTCCTAAATCTAGATTTGAGTGGTGATATATATGAGTGTAAACATTTCTTCCAGGTTTGTTTGGTTTTGTTTGTATTTTTTACTTGTGGCAAAATATACATAGCATAAAATTTACCATCTTAACCATTTTAAGGGTATGGTTCAGTGGCATTAAGTATATTCACAATGCTTGCAACCATCACCACCATGCATCTCCAGAACTCTTTTTTCCCCAAATTGAAATTCAATATTCATTAAATAATAACTCCCCATACTCCCACACCCCTAGCCCATGGCAACTACCATTCTTACTTCTGTCTGTGTGAATTGGACTACTCTAGGTATCTCATATAAGCATAATCATATGGTATTTGTCCTTTCGTGATTGGCTTATTTCAGTTAGCATAATGTCTTCAGGGTCCATCAATGTAGTAGGCTGTGTCATATCTTCTTTACTTTTTAAGGTTGAATAATATTCATACACACACACACACACACACACACACACACACATTTATCCATTCATCCATCAGTGCACACTTGTATTGTTACTACCTTTTGGCTATTGTGAATAATGCTGCTATAAACATAATATTTAAATATCTGTTTGAGACCCTGCCAGCTTTTAATTCTTTTGCATGTTATACAAAGGGTAAAAATATTTTAAAAATTCATCAAATTGTATGTTTAAGATGTGTACTGATTGGTGCACTGTACATTAATAGAAGTGTAAAAAAACTAAAAAACTAAAAAACATATCCCTGAAATAGCCTCCAGATAGACTTAGATGCCTGCTTGAGCTGTCTATGTTTTCCTTGGGAAAAGGCAATGTCAATTATTGTTGTTATTAGTGCTTTGGTTACAAATGTGCACAGGTATTTCAAAGTCTACCTCAATCCAGTTTTTCCCATAAACCCTAATACTTTTAATGCATGATTTTAAAGAATACAATTTTTAACATTGCATGTATTTTGTTATAATACTTAACAGCATATAATATATTTATTTAAAATATATTTGGCATTGTTTATGTTAAGTGGCGATACAGCAATAAATAAAACAGATGAAGAAAATTCCATGGCTGACCTCTGGGACAACAGCAAGCACACTAACATTTGCAAAAGAGGGGTACCAGAAGGAGAAGAGAGAAAGCAAGGGACTGAGAACCTATTTGAAAAAATAATGATGTAAAACTTCCCTAACCTGGCAAAAAAAAAAAAAAATGCACATACAAGTCCAGGAAGCACAGAGAGTCCCAAACAAGATGTACCTAAAGAGGCCCACACCAAGACACATCATAATTAAAATGGCCAAGGTTAAAAGACAAAGAGAGAATCTTAAAAGAAGCAAGAAAGACACTTAGTTGCCTTCAAGGAAGCTCCCATAAGACTGTCAGCTGATTTCTCAAAAGAAACTTTGAAGGCCAGAAAGAAATAGTACAAAATATTCAAAGTGATTAAAAGCAAGGATCTACAACCAAAACTACTCTACCCAGAAAAGCTATCATTTAAAGTTGAAGAAAGAGCCCGGCCAGTGTGGCTCAATGGTTGAGCATCGATCCATGCACCAAGAGGTCACTGGTTCGATTCCCAGTCAGGGCATGTGCCCAGGTTGTGGGCCCGATCCCCAGTGGGGACATGCAGGAGGCGGCCAATTGATGTTCTCTCTCATCGATGTTTCTATTTCTCCCTTCCTCTCTCTCTCTAACATCAATAAAAAAGAAAAAAAAATGTTTTAAAGTTGAAGAGCTTCCCACATAAGAAAAAGCTAAAGGAGTTCATTACCATCAAACTAGTGTTACAAGAAATGTTAAAGACACTTCTTTAAGAAGAAGAAGAAAAAGCAAATAAAGAACATAAATATGAATTAATAAAATGACAATAACTATATACCTAGCAATAATCACTTTTAATGTAAATAGATGAAATGCTTCAATCAAAAGACATAGGGTAGCTGAATGGATAAGAAAACAAGACCCATATATATGCTATATATAGAGACCCACTTCAGATCAAAAGACACACACAGACTGAAAGTAAATAGATGGAAAAAGATATTTCATGCAAATGAAAAAAAAATGCTAGGGTAGCAAAATTTATATCAAACAAAAGGGACCTTAAAACAAAGGCTATAGTGAGAGACAAAGAACATTTCATAATGATAAAGGGAGCAATCCAACAGAGGGTGTAACCCTTGTAAACATTTATGCACCCAACATAGAAGCACCTATATATATAAAGCAAATATTGATGGACATAAAGGGAGAGATCCACAGTAATACAGTCATACTAGGGGACTTTAACATGCCATTGACATTAACAGATAGATCTTCCAGACAGAAAAACAAGGAAGCAGCAGCCTTAAAAGACACACTAGATCAGATAGATTTAATTGATATCTTCAGAGCATTTCACTCCAAAGCAGCAGGATATACATTCTTTTCAAGTGCACACAGAACATTTTCCAGGATAGACCACATGTTAGGCCACAAAACAAGTCTCAGTAAATTTAAGAAGACTGAAATCATATCAAGCATCTTTTCTGACCACAATAGTATGAAACTAGAAATCAAAAGAAAAAACTGAAAAACATAAAAGCACATGGAGGCTAAATAACATGCAACTAAGCAATGAATGGGTTAACAATGAGATTAAGGAAGAAATCAAAAGATAACTTGAGACAAATGAAAATGAACACATAACAACCCAAAATCTATGGGACACAACAAAAGCAATCCTAAGAGGGAAATTCATAACAATACAGGCTTACCTCAAGAAACAAGAAAAATATCAAGTAACCAATCTAACCTTACACCTACAGTAACTAGAAAAAGAACAACAAACAAAACCCAAAGTGAGTATAAGTAAAGAAATAAAAATGATCAAAGCAGAAATAAACAAAATAGAGTTGAAAAAAACAATACAAAAAGATCAATGAAAGCAAGAGCTGGTTCTTTGAAAAGATAAACAAGATTGATAGACTTTAACCAGACTCATCAAGAAAAAAAAAGAGATGGGAGAGCATAATTGCCAATGATACATCAGATAAGGGGTTAATCTCCAAAATATATAGAGTGCTCATACAACTCAACAAAAGGAAGACAAAGAACCCAATTAAAAAATGGGCAGAGGATCTAAATAGACACCTCTCCAAACAGGACATACAAATGGCTAAGAGACATATGAAGAAATGCTCAATGTCACTAATCATCAGAGAGATGCAAATTCAAACAACAATGAGGTATCACCTCACACCTGTCAGAATGGCCGCCATCAACAAATCATCAAACAACAAGTGTTGGTGAGGGTGTGGAGAAAAGGGGACTCTAGTACACTGCTGGTGGGAATGCAGACTGGTGCAGCCACTGTGGAAAACACTATGGTGTTACCTCAAAAAATTAAAAATTGAATTGCCATTTGACCCAGTGATCCCACTTCTAGGAATATACCCTAAGAAACCTGAAACACCAATCAGAAAGAATATATGTACCCCCATGTTCACAGCAGCACTATTTACAATAGCTAAGATCTGGAAACAGCCCAAGTGTCCATCAGTGGATGAATGGATAAAAAAGCTGTGGTATATATACACAATGGAGTACTATGCAGCTGTAAGAAAGAAAGATCTCTCATCCTTTGAGATGACATGGAGGGACCTCGAGAGTATTATCCTAAGCGAAACAAGCCAAGCAGAGAAAGACAAATATCACATGATCTCACTTATTTGTGGAATATAATAAACATAACAGTCTGGGGAACAGGGTAGACCCAAAGATGTGGAAATAGGGTACAGACTGACAACCCTCAGAAGAGGGGGTGGGGGGGAGGGAAGAGATAAACCACAGAACTTATATACATGTATGCATAACTGATGGACATGGACAACAAAGCTGGGGATGGGGTGGGGGGATGAGGAGGAGGGTGTCAATGGGGAAAAAAGGAGAAACATCTGTAACAAAAATAAATTAATAAAAAAAAAGAGAGAGGACTCAAATAAATAAAATCAGAAATGAAACAGGAGAAGTGATGATTGACATCACGAAAATACAAAAAACCTCGTAAGAAAATACTACAATTATATGTCAACAAATTGGACAATCTGGAAGAAATGGACAAATTCCTAGAAAAACAATATTCCAAGATAGATTCAAGAAGAAATAAAAAATCTGAACAGACTACCAATTACTATCAACAAAATCAAATCAGTAATAAAAAAATTAAAAAAACTCCTGCCCAGCTGGTGTGGCTCAGTAGTTGAGCATTGCACCAAGAGGTCACCAGTTCGATTCCTGGTCAGGGTACATGCCTGGGTTGCAGGCTTGATTCCCAGTGGGGGGGGGGAGGGGGTGTGCAGGAGGCAGCCAATCAATGTTTCTCTCTCATCAATGTTTCCTATCTCTCTCTCCCTCTCCCTTCCTCTCTTTCTAAAAATCAATAAAAACATATTTAAAAAAAAAAAAAAAAAACTCCTAACAAAAAAAAAAATCCTGAACCAAATGTCTTTACAGGTGAATTTTACCAAATATTTAAAGAAGAATTAACACCTATCCTTCTCAAGTATTCCAAAAATTCAAGAGGAGGTAAAACTCCCAAGCTCATTTTACAAGTCCAGCAATACCGTGATTCCCAAAACCAGACAACAACATTACAAAAAAAGAAAATTATACGCCAATAACCTTGATGAACACAGATGCAAAAATCTTCAGCAAAATATTAGCAAACCAAATTCAGTAATATTTTAAAAAGATCACACACCATGATCAAGTACGATTTAATACTGGGATGCAAGGTTGGTTCAATATCCACAAATCAATTAATGTGATACATCACATAAACAAAATGAAGGATAAAAATCATATGATCATATGAATAAATGCAAAAAAAAAATCATTTGACAAAATCTATTTATGATAAAAACCCATTTATTATATTGAGGTATTTTCTGTCTATTTCCACTTTATAAATTATTTATGCCATAATTACACATGTCAGAAAATATTATCTTCTTTATAGAACTAAATATAATTAATATTTGTGTGTTTTAAACATTTTATTGTAAAATAGGAAGAAAAGGTAAACTAAAGATTGTGTCATAAAATTCAAATGCTATTTGCCACTTCTCCCAGCATCTCCAGGACATGTACTACTTCTCACATAGATTATTGCAATAGCATTTATTTCAGCCAAGTAACAATAGCAAAATTAAGATAACAACATGTGTCTGGTGCTGACTAAGGGCAAAGCATCATGACATGTGCTGTATCTTCTCTTAATCCTCACAACGACCCTAAGAGGTAGGGACTATTATTACTCCCATTTTAGAAATGTAGAAACTGAGGCTTAAGCATATTTAAGTTATTGGAAATTAAAACCAGGACAGTCTGATTCCAGGGCTCGTGCCTTTAAGCATCATAGTGTATACATACCTCAACTTTTATTCTGAATTCAAATTACGCACCCTAACGCATAGTGCTCCAAAACCTTGTGTGGCTCCTTCTGTATTAAGAAAAAAATTATTTTATTCAGTGCTCAAAGCTTTCCTGCCTGACTTTCAAGACCTGTTCCTCACACTTTAGTCACTGAACTGAACATTCTTTCCTCAATATACAATAGACTTCCCAAGCCTTTCACCTATATGCACACTCCCATCAACTCATCCCTTCCTGTCAAAACCAACCCATTACCCGAGACCTAGCTCAAAAACCATCAGCTCTGCAGCATTCCCTCAACCAGCTGTGCACATGGCACAGCATCCCCGACTGGCTGCCATGTCCCTGAGCATGCCCATCAGAACTCGTGAGTGTCCGTGACATAACTGCCAATGCATTATAAATTAAAGTGGTTGATTTTGCAGCGGTTACGGTTATGACACATTTATCTGCACTAAACATATTTCCCTATCTTGTTCAGCCACAGTGAAACAGGTCAGGCCTGACAGGCCAAACTTTAGCAGTCAATCACTACCATTAGCTGTTCTCTTCAAAAACAATATTCTTCAAATTGTCCACAGTGACTTCAGTAACAGACACATGGCCTAGTTACTGACTATCAGACTATTTCCCTCATAAAATGTTTACATAAGAAGAAAAAAATCATTCTAAATAAATTATCTCTTCAGTTGCCTCTAAAAAATACCCTTTGGTCACACAAAATAAACATTATACAATTTACACTAGAAAAAAAATTTTCTTTATACGATACAAGATCTAAACATATTTCTTAATTGTAAAGCAAAACAACCCAAAATAAGAAACAAAAAGCTCTGACCTAGATACATGAAATTAAAAAGACTAGTTTTCGGATAGTCTCCCAAACCAAACAGGGTCTCTCTCAGAGGGCCTTCTCCTAACAATCTAGAATTTCCTTCCTTTTAAATCTTTCAGAAAACATCCTCCCATGCTCCAGTGGTCTCCGCTCCAGAAGAGCCATGGGCAATCATGGGCTCCATCGATGCTTGTGACTTCACCCTTGTGCAACAGCCACAGTCCCCATGGGGCACAAGCAGAGAGAATACGCTCAACCGGCAAGCCTAACGGAACACAGTGAATCGGATAGGGCTACGATGGGCTCTGCTCTCTTATCCACACATCACCAGGAGAACCCCTACCTATCGGGAGTGTGTGGTGCCTGCAACCAACATCCGCACGGGAACCGGAAGCATGTGGCACAGACACTTGCAAAATCAGAATGGTGAGGAGGCATTCAAGGATAAAATTCACCCTGCAAAGTAAAATAGAAGTTTATGGATGAAACTGGAAAGAAGGGAAAGAAACATATCTTGGCAACGCTGCCGCCTGACAATGAGAGATGGTTATCCAAAGACACACCAGACTGGAGTAATCCCTCATGATTATGAATGTTGCTTCCCCAAAATGCAATGTTTACAGGCCTCATGCTGGCAGCAGTCTTGAGTTTGAAACCTGGATTACCAGCTTTGTGACCCTGGGAAACTTACTCTCCTTGACCTTCAAATCCCACATCTAAAAAATAAAAATAGTAGGTCCCTTGGGGACCTGGGGATTGAGAGAATACTTAGAAAGCAGACAGCACAGGGCCTGCCACATAACAAACACCAATAAATTATAGTTGCTGCTATTATCATCTGTAGCTGAAGGGATGAAAACAGACTTGTCTAACACTGAGCTGCCAATACCTCATTTTGTGAAGACGGGAACGTGTGTAGGTGCATTGTCTGCTATGGTAGTTACTAGCCATGTGTGGCTATCAGGCACAAGAAATACGGCTAGTCCAATGGAGAAACTGTTCTTTTCATTTTACTTCAGTTAATTTAGATGCAAACAGCCACATGTGGCTGCGGGCTACTGCATTGCATTGCATGAGTTTCAAATAATTAAAATACCACTTTCCTTTGAAGGAAGAATGACCTAGCCCAATGGCTCTGAAATCCATTGGCAGGCCAGTGCCAATCTGCCATCAAGTTTTCATTAGTTCACAACAAAACAAACCAAAATGTTCAATTCTATGAATTGTTCATAAAGCTGAACCAATTCCATTTAAAGCACCACCGCTCCTTCTGAAATTGGATGGTCACTCTGCATTTTTAGGAAACGTATTCATTCATTCAACAAATGTCTATTATAAGTCCTTTCTCTGTGCCAGGCATTATTCTGTGGATATGGAGTAAATAAAACATTTTCCTGCTTCACAGAGCTGACATTTTAGAGGAGGGAGAAAGACAATGAACAAACACACATGCATCTACAAAAAATAAATAAGTAACAGTAAAGCGGGACAAGGTAACAGAGGGGAAGAGGTGGGGGGCGGTGAAGGAAGCCCTCTCCCACGCTGAGGCATCGGAGCGAGTGTCTGAGGGAGGTGAGGTGAAGGAGCCAGCCTGGCACGGAATAAAGCACTCCAGGCACAAGACGCAGCAAGTGCAAAGGCCTGGAAACAAAACAACCTGGCATATCCAAGAGGGAGCTTATGTGGCTGAAGCAAGGGAAGTATAGAAGACAAGGTGAGAGCATGTATCTGAACCAGATCACGTAGCTCCTGGCAGGCCACTGTAAACATATTGGCTTTTTTTAAAGATAAAATTCTGGTTTTTGACTAGTTTTAGATTTGTAGAACAATGACAAAGATGGCATAGAGAGGGAGTCTCTGGGCCAGCTTCCCCAGTTGTTAAACATCGCACACAACTGTGGTGCACTTGTCAAAACTGAGAAAGTAGCATCCATGTAACAGTGTTAATTAAACTCCAGACTCAATTCAAATGTCGCCAGTTTTCCCACGAATGTCTTTTTCTGTTCCAGGATCCAATCCAGGATACCACATTGCAACAAGGCACGTCTTCTTGGTCTCTTCCGCTGTGTGACAGTTTTTCAGTCCTTACTTATTTGTCACGCCCCTGCAGTTTTAAAGAGTAGTGACCAGGTACTTTGTAGCCTGTCCCTCAGTTGAAATCCCCTGATGTTTTCTTCGTGTTTAGCCTAGGGTTACGGGTTCTGAGAGGAATACCACAGAGGTGACGTGCCCTTGTCAGGTGATGATATGACAGCCACATGACCTATTCCTGGTGAAGGACTCTGGCTTTTACTCCAAAGAAATGGGAGCCACAGGAGAATTCTGAGCAGAGGAGAGGCATGGCCTCAAGTTTTAAAAGGATCATATCCTCCTGATTGCTCTCCATGCTTCTTGCCTCCTATAGCCTCTTTCCAGAAGCATGGAGAGCAATCAGGAGGATATTGAATGATTCAGGTGAGAGATGATCACAGTGGTTTAGGCTAGAAGAGTGGCAGCTGAGGTGGTAAGACGCGGTTGAATTCCAGGTATATGCTGAAAATAGAACCAACAAGCTTTGCTCATGAATTGGATGTGAGATGTGAGGGAAACAGAGGCCAAAAGATAACAGTTAAGATTTTTTCCTGAGCATCTGATGGGGAACACTGAACAAAAGGCCAAGGGAATGGGGGAAATTAAGAATCTAGGTTGGATTGTTGGATTCATTGCATTTGCAAAGTCTATTAGACATACAAGCACAGAGGTGGAATAACGATTGAACAGATGATTCTAAAATCCAAAGGTGAGGTTGAGGCCAAAGATATAAATTTAAGAATCATCAATAAACAGATGGTATCTGAGGCCATAAAATGGATGAGATCACCCAGAGACTGAGTGTTGAGAAGAGAAAAAGTCTGAGATTGAAAATGATGAAGGTAGTTGATGATAGCTGCGATTTTTTTTTTTTCAATTTCCTAATTTGGAAAAATTAAAAGCTGGCAACCCTACAGCAATCTTCGAAGGTTTGGTGGTATACACATAAATAAATATACATACACTTACTATTTTTACTGTATCTTGGTGTGTTGATTATTTTTACTCCAAAGTCCTGAGAACCATAAATAATATCTCCAGCTCCCTTTGCTATCTTTAGTAGTTTTTCAAAGTTTTTTCTGAAAGGCATTCTTTTTTTAGACTGGAAGTTTATACTTTGGAGAGGAAGAAGAGGCACAAGTTTAAGGGCTTTGAGAGCATGGGTATCCCGACTGCAGAGAGGCCCAGAGAGCAGCAGTTTCTTGGTGCTGTCTCACGGCCCAGTGACTCTAGTAAGGCGGCATGCGGTGGTGAAGAGCAGACTTTGGAAGGGGGTGTAGGTGTGCCTCAGCTCAGCCACTTATTAGTTACAGGACCCTAAGGAGAGTCTTCCCTCCCTGCGCCTCGGCTTGCTTTGCAGCTCCGCAGGGTTCTTCCAATGCACTGAAACCCAAAACAGTGCCGTGCCCAAAATCTCTGACCAGCTGCAAGTGTTCCACAGTGTTGCCCGGGACAGAACAAAAATGAATCTTCCTACGAGCAATCCTCTTTCAGTCAGGGATGGAGGCGTGAGAGAACTAATTAATGTCACAAGCAACCATTTATAACAATGTGTTCAAATGCCTGAACCTCCACCAGCTGCCTTCCTAATAAAGAGTAACATCTTTCTTTCAGATGTAGCACTGAGGTTTGCCATTTTCAGATTCAACACAAATAAATTAACACAATCCCAGGATGATGACCTTCTTGGAGCAAGCTCAGAAAAGGAGCTAAAAAGAAAGCCAAGGTTTATTCCCGATCTTACATATCATGTCTATGCAGGAGGCAGGGCAACTTGGAATAGTATTTCCCTCTATCTTCTTACACGGCGGTTATCAGGCTTTCGTGTGAATCACCTGGAGGACTTGTTAAACTGTATGTTGCTGGGCCTAACCGCAGAGTTTCTAATTCAGGAGGTCTGGGGTGGGCCCTGAAATTTTGGATTTCAAGCAGGTTTGCAAGTGATGCTGAGGCTGCTTGTTCAAGGACCACGCTTTGATAACCACGGCTCGAAAAAATGCCCAATATGTCAAAGCCACAGCTGAGAAGATCTGAGTGGACACTAATCTCTTTTATTTACTTCCAGCAGGGTAATGATTGATGGACAAAGATGCCTGCAAGATTTTACCATATGATTTGCAAATCCAGCCCCAGATAGTTACTGTATGAATCATTTTCCAGCCATGCAGAACTTCCAGGAATTCGTGGACACCAAACCACACACTTTTGAAAGCCTTCCCTAAAAGGAAAGCTTATGAGAAGCCCAGAGGATATGAAGTAAAGACACTCAAAAATAAATTCAACAATTACTTCATAGCAACACTGTCAAACTTTGACATAACCAAAGGCCATATGAAATATACTAGAAACTGACTACACAGCAAAACCTAAGTAATTCAAAAAAAGTAAGACGGCCTAGCCCAATTGTGGAAACACTTTTAAAAATAAATAAATCTTAGCACTTCCTTTAAAAACTATACCACAATTGAGGACAAATAAGAAAAAGGAGGAAAATTCCATTAAAATCGCTCTACATTATAAAATGTAATTAAAAATTCAGAATTATGACGCCTACTCAACAAAATTTGCATTCCTAATTCAATGAAGTAATTATTTATTAAAAGCATACTCTGGGAAAGGCACTGTTGGAATGAAAGGCACTCCTCCCCTCACCCCCTGACTCAAGGATGTCCGTGGCATGAGCTGATGAGTGTCATAACAGAAAAACGAATGTGCTGAACACAGAGGGAAACAGACCATTATACGGGGAAAGCAGTCCTGAGACGGACCTGTAAGAATGGAAGGGCATTCCAGGTGAGAGCAGAGCAAACACCAAATTCTGAAAACAGACACAGTTCAGGGCATATTGGGGGTTGTGAAATGTGACAAAAGTGTAAAATGCCTTGGAAGTCCAGTGAAGGGGAAGGTTATTAAAGCAGGATCACGTGAGAATCCCAAAGACAGCCCATCAGAGTTTGGCCTTGCATCGCATTTAACAGGCAGTAAATGAACAAAGGTACAACCTGTACAGGAACAAGAATATCCCCATGAGAATGCAGAATTTAGGTACAAATATAGTAATAGGAATACCAGATGCCGAGTACGAAAACTTTGAGGTCCACACCGAATGGTAGAAAAGGAAGTGACGAGATCACATGTTTGATTGCACATTTTCTCACTCTTTCCCCATAATTAGGCAGGAGGCAGGAGTGGGGGGATGATCCCCAGTGGAGGCGCTACAAGGGCGTCTAATACAGTGCCATCTATTGGAAATCACTTCTAACAACCGGCAAACTGTACTCAACGTTCTCTAATATCCGGAGAAATGGCAATGAAAACTTAAACAGGAGAAATCGCAGCTCAAACCCAGACAAACCAGGGTGTTGAGTTCCATGGCATGTGCCTTGGTTGCCGCTTGTGAAACTGAATGTACAGGGTATCTCTTCAGAGGGGAGACCCGTGGACTCTGGCAGCAGGACAAAGGAGACTGGAGAGGTGGAAATCATCAAGCCTTTTTTGCACAGGCCCATGTACAAAGTAACTGGACCTGTTTGAAATTATTTATTTACAGATTTTATTCTAGTATTAAAATGAGTATAAAAAGCCAAGGGGTGTGTGTGTGTGTGTGTGTGTGTGTGCGCGCGCGCCGGGGGGAGGGGACGGGGTGTGTACTCACATGAAGTTCTCAAAGGGCCACCTTCATGGCCACCACATGGCCCAGGCTACCATATTCTTGTTCACCTTAGGACCACAATAACCTCCTAGTGTCCAGTGTGCTTGGGACAGTCCCAGTTAATGTTGTCCCAGTAGTAACAGCGCCCTCTTTCATCCTCAGAAATGGCCCAGTATGGATGATGTATGGTCACTCTATTTCTCATTTATTGTCCCCTCACTTCAATCCTTCCTCCACATCATAGGAAAATTACACATTACATTACTACAGTCCCTGATTCCTTCCAGCTTAAAACCTGTCCTTGGCTTCCCCTGTGTTGGCACCAAAGGCCTACTCTGCTAGGCTCATTCTTGCACCTGTCCTTCTATCCATACCAGAATTCCTCTGCAAGGAGAGCAGAAATGTCTGCCCTGGGCCCTCACACATGCTGTTCCTGCTACCGGGAACGCTCTTCCCCATCAGCTCTCTTTCCCCGATAATCCCCACTCAGCATTTGAAACCCAATCCACAAATCATCTGCTCAGGAAAGCCCTCCCTGAGCACCTCTTCAGACTGCGAGTATGTACGTCTATGTATAACACCACATGTGTGACTAAATGCTTGTGTGTCTAGTTGTTTAATGTCTGTGTCCATGGAACTCAGCTCTCTGAGGACAGGGATTATGATGGGGTTTATTCACAACTGAATACTCATTGTCTGGGACAGCGTTCTCCACATAGTAGGTGCTCAATTAACATTACTGAATAAATTAATTCACTTAGATCACATGTCACCATTTTTTGATGTGGAAAATAAAGTCACCATTTGTAAAAATACTTAATTTAGTTCATCAGTGTATTAATTTCCCACTGCTGCTGTTAGAAATTACCATAAACTTAATGGCTTAAAATAACACAGATTTTCTGTCTTATACTTCTAGAGACAAAAAGTCCAAAAGGGATCTCTCAGATTACAAGCTAGGTGTCAGCAGGACCACATTCTGAAGGCTCTAGGAAGAATCCTTTCCTTTGCCTTGTCCAACTTCTACAGGCTTCCCCAAACCCTTGGCTTGTGGGCACGTCACCTCCAAAGCCAGCAATCACATTACTGCGACATCTTCTTCCATCGCCCCATCGGCCCTGACTCTGACTCTCCTGCCTCCCCCTTTCACTCACAAGGACCCTTGTGATTACACTGGGCTCACCCAGATCATCCAGGGTAATCACCCCCTCTCAAGATCCTTAATTTAATCACATCCACAAGATCTTTTTCCGTGTAATTTTAACATAATCACAAATTTCTCTTGACCAGGAATCGAACCCGCAACCCTTTGGTCTGTGAGTGACGCTCTAACCACTGAGCCACACTGGCGAGGGCTGCCTAAAACTTGTGTCTAATGCACCTCTTGCATTACATGAATAGTAATAACAACAGGAGTGAGACTCTATTACAGTTTTATATCTTAGAAAGCTCATGTACGGACCAGGCAAAGGGTAGCAGCGTGAAAATCAACACAACTCACTCTTTCCTTGGAACAATGTCTCATGTACCAGACACCTCAAATGACTTGCTCAATTCAAAGTGACTGCTTTAACACCAATGTGGAATTGTAGTAAAATGGCACATACAACTGAAGAGAATATCTTTTCCTTTGAGTGAGCTTTATTTACAAGCTCAACTGGATATTTGGAGAACAGAGAATTTAATGCAGATGGTTTGGGTATTTTAACAGAATGGTTTCCGTGGGGATGGAGACACCATGACAAGTAGCAGCAGCAGCATTTTCCCCTCTAGTCTTGAAACAATTCATTCTTTCCTTTAGTTTACAGCTTTCACAAAGAGCCTCCCCTGTCCAGAATCTCTTGGTCTGTGTCACCTCTTTCCCTTCTCAGGAAATCATACTACATTTTCCTAAAATCTGGTATCTTCCCTTAAACCCACCACCATATACTGAGTTCTATCCAGGCAACTGCTTATCTATACAGAAAAGCAGATCGGGTTTCATCCGAGGACCAACTTTTCTGTCTCTTATTTCTTAGGTTTGGCATTTCTTCTCCATCTCTTCATTTATTTTTACTTTAGGCATCCATCAATCATCCAACAGATATCACTGAATACCTGCTCAGCACCAAGCTGAGTATTGAGTTGTAATAGTGAACAAGACAGGTATGGCCCCTGTCCACATGGAGCTTACATTCTACTGGAGAGACAAAATGAAACAAATAATTATACCAACAATTGTAACAGTGATACTTGCCATGATAAGTCATAGTATAAGTCACATGGGTAAAGGCTGGCCAAGAATTTTAAATAGTTGCTGATATTTTTTTTAAATAAGGGAAGTTCACAATAAAACAAGAAGTTTCTGCTCTTCTTTTTTTTTTTAATGACTAGAACTTAGCACAGCTGTCCCTTTCAGAGGACACGTGGTTTCCGACCCCACAGTCCCCAGCACTCTCTCTGTCTCTCTGACAGTGGGCCACAGTTCAATCACTTGCCATCACGTTTATGCTGCTGTTTTCCTACAGACCTGTACTACCCAAGCTAGTAGCCACTAGACACATGTGATTTGCTGCTGTTTTCCTACAGACCTGTACTACCCAAGCTAGTAGCCACTAGACACATGTGATTTGCTGCTGTTTTCCTACAGACCTGTACTACCCAAGCTAGTAGCCACTAGACACATGTGATTTGCTGCTGTTTTCCTACAGACCTGTACTACCCAAGCTAGTAGCCACTAGACACATGTGATTCTTTAAATGTAAGTTTTAATTAATGAAGAGTTCAGGCCCTTGGTGGCACTAGCCACAGTAAGTACTCAATAGCTGCCGTCACGGACCAGGCCGATACAGACCACTTCCATCACCACAGAAGGTTTTCTATCACCGGTCCATTTCATTCTCTACATCACACACTTGGCTTCTATAGGCACACCCATCTGCAAGCCTTCCTAAAGGATGACATGAAATTGTTTAAAGAGGAGAACCAAGCTGGATATGGAAATTCACGGGAGGCTTCCTGTGGAGGAGACCGCGGAGCTGGGATATAAAAGACATGCCGACGTTCGTGGGTTGAAGGTAGCTGGAGGAAAAGTGATCCAGGCAGAAAGAACAATGTATAAGGGACTCAAAAGTAGGGATTTATCCTTACAGGAATGTTTCCTGATTATCTTAGCTCCTTCCTAAAAAAGTCCTTGTTTAGCACATATCCAAGTAGAGGGCTGCACATAAACTCAGATCTTCAGATGACACTGCTCACGGTTTTTTTTCCAAGTTTCACTTGAAAAACCATCTCCATTTGAAGGGCACATACTTTTCTCCCTCTCCAATTCAGGATGACAGTTTCCAATCCTGAGACTATCAAGACCCTCAATGTGAAGGCCATCTGCTGAGCAGACGGTTTCCCTGGGAACAGCAAATGCTCTTCTTGAGTGAATTCCACTCAATATTTTTCCTTTCTAAAGGACAGTGACTTCTCTGTGGAGGAAGGCATTTTCGATTTTTTTTTTTTTCTTAGAATTTGCATCCTCTGTGAAGATGATGTGCTTTGGGAGTTGTTTCAGACCCCATGCTGCCGAAAGCCAAGTTTTTTGCTAACAGCTTCCCAAGTGCTGGGGCCTATTTATTATTTGATGCATTTTTTTGGACCCTCGGTAGTAAAAATATTGAAGCAGTTCTGATGTTTCCACTGGGGAGACCTTGCTTTTCTGGTCTATGCAACCAAATGCCAACTAATTCCATGCAACTGCAACTAAATGGCAAGGACTTCTGAAGCTTCATTAGTTCTGTTGGGAACAGAGAGAAAAACAGATGACCTAAAAAGCCCACAGCTCAGGGGTAAAGCAAGACATGTAAACGAACATAATCCCTACAATGAATGTAAAAATAGACATATGTTACAGGTGTTAAATTGATCTGGGCCCCGAGGCTAAGGCAACTAGATTCCATTTTATGTAGGCCCCTTGGTTAAGGCGACTAAAAGACTCCATTTTATCACCAATAGACATTCCTCGATATTTTTCCAACAATAGGTTAATTACCCCTAGACGGAAAGGAATTTTGCCCAAGATTATAGTTGCCCCAGGAGTTGGGAGGCATTTGCAGTTTCCTGAGTATAGGTATTTGCAAGTACTTGTGCTGTCAGTGAATAATGCTAATTTTGACTTCTGTAATCTCTGTCACTCACACTATTGTACTGGTTCCCTGAGGGAAGGGGAGCAAAAGGTGGAGGGAGTTTCTGTCTTTAAAATGGGACCAGAAGAAGAATCGGGGCTGTTGATCTGAGGGGAAACTATGCCCTCCACAGCCCGCCGGCGAAATAAAGTGCTCCTTTACAACTCGGCTGTGCATCTCCGGTTATCTCGCTGTCAGGTTATAACAAAATGAGCAACCAGCACACGTGTTGGTAAAACATCACGGCGAGTCAGCATATGCAGCCTGCAGGAAGGGGCCCATCTCTCATGCAGTTCTTCTACTGACCTCTCCAAGGAAACCCAGGGGCAGTATTTGAGGCAAATACAAACCCAACTTGTCACTTCCCAACCTAAGCCCTTCTGCCCACCTTCCTGTCACAGATCCTTGAGGTCAAAAATATTTAAAATTTTATTCCCATCAACAGACTCCCAAACCCACAAAATATCTGCCCGTACCTAAAGCGACATTTTATACTTCTTTACCCGGGTCCTTGTCCAGTGTCGGTGGGGATCTCCATCACGCCACCAGATGACGGCATCACCCTTCCTGGACTCCACATGTGTTTATTGCAAGAAGAAGCCCTTCCACTTGGCCTGTCTACTAGTTGCTTGTACTTTCATCTTGACTGTGAAGCAACCTTGTTAAAAATTTTATTTTTCAGGTGCCACCACCGATAAATCGGCCTTTTGATCAGGGGGAAAGCATCGTGAAATTAAGAAAGGACACATTTTCCTTTTTCTGGGAAGGTTTTGGGATGTCAGTCACTGTAAAAATCTCTTCTTGGGAATGCTGTCCACATCTGCAAACTGTTGCTGTAAGGTCTACGCAGAAATCCATTTCAGAATAGAGCGTTGCCCCGTGATAAGCAATCTTTCCTGGAAAATGCCAACCCGGCCTCCTCCGTTGAACTATAAAGTCACGTTGCTTTCTTTTTTTTTCTGTGATGGGACAGAAGGAAGTGATTCACACACCTGAATTCCCTAAGAAACGGAAAATTTCTCACAGGAGAATGTTTTGATGCTTTTCTTCCGTTCAAAGTCACGGCGTACACGTGAGTTTCAGAGGTTCCTTATGCAGCAGAGAAGGAAAACTTGAGATGATTATGTGAATCATACCGTATTTAAATGAGTTCTGCCTTTTCACTTTCTTCCTCTGTTCGCATTTTATCAGAAGCAAGCATGTTTGTAAATTATAACGTGGGTGGAACAAATCTGTAGTTTCTGAAGAAGATATCATCATGCCTGGACAACTAGCTAGTTGTGTAATGTTGTCCAAGCCCCTCGACCTCCCTCAGACCTAGTCCAGAAGTGCCCTTGTCCTGGGCCACACACATGACAAACCTCAAAATGCATTTTTTTTCTTTTCAATCTTTAAGGAAGTTTGTTTTTATTTGGTAATTGCCTGAACCAATGGGAGGAACTCATTAGTTAAACTTGGTCCCCAAGCAGAGGAAGCCGAGCTGAGAGAATGGGAAGATGAACTACAGCCTCTGCCCTTACCAAGGACAAAATGGGTGTCTAGGTGTACCAGATCCCCAGGTAACTCTGCTCCCTCCTCTCCCCCCAGCCCAGAGGATGTGGTCTGAGAAGCACTTACAACCTTATGGAAGGCCCAAGTCAGACAAGTATGGTCTGGAGGTGGAGAACCTGCCCAACCCATCTCTCTGGGGAGCTGGGCAGGTCATCCTCATTTTAGATTGGGGGGCTCAGGAGTCTGGGGCCTGGGCCAGCTCCCACCCTGCCCTGCTCCAGTAGAACAATGCTGCCAAGCAGGCTCACGGGCCACTGGGCTGGCGCTAAAGAGACTGAGGCTCCTGCAGCCTCCAGACACTGGCTGCAGCCCAGGACGGAAGGCAGGCCTGGCCGATCAGACAGACCTTTAGCACATGTAGATATTTGGTCTATGGGCCTCCATTAGCACTCGCACTGGCCCCAGAAATGGTAGGGGCATCCTGCCTCTGGTTCCTTGTCTAAAATGTCATACTTTTTGCTTAAGTACCTTAATTTAAGGTAAAGCGAGGTAAAAATTACAATTCAAGATGTCAGGGGAAAAAAATAAATTAAATTAAATTTATTTTTCCAGAGTTATTCCAAGAAGAAATCTTTGAATGAATTGCAGCTTCTGGCTTGCCCTTTCCTACCTCTCAGGTTGCATGCCCTATAAAAAGAACATCATTAAGTAAAACTATGGTTTGAAATACTTAGGGATACACACACACACAATACCGCAAATACCACACTGTAAAATTCTCCATGTGGTATAAGAATCACAGTTTATCGCTCTCTAATGATCAATTGGCAATTAATAGTTAACCACCTTCTTGCACTGAAGACCTTTTCTAAAATACACAAGAGAAAAAAACTATATGTAGAGATTATTCCAAGACTCAGCATTCAAATGATAACTTTAAAGAGAACAAATAAACAAAGCCTTGCCAAAAGGAGCCCAAAACTACACACACTGAGAAGTATTTACTATTATCACTTAGAAGCATTAACGTAAAAATATCTGAACTTTCATTTTTCTGATTTTTTATCCTAATTACAAAGACAGATGTGCTTACTATTCACGATGCTCAAACCATAAGCACAGTATAAGAAACAGCTTTCCCCTTCTGATCAGAAGCATAAATAATGTTTCTATATTATGTCGTATTGCTATATATCATGGAACTGGTTGAAATGTATCTCTGGCTACTGTAAATCATAAATACAGTTCAGCGGAACCTCCTCCTTGAATGTAGAAAACAAGCACACAGCAATGAAATCTGGAGTTATACACGATTTGAGTGTGAGTTTCTTCATAGCCCATTTTAATTGATTTATATGGACAGGAAAGAGGGGGAACATTAAACCTTTTACAAACCTTCCCAAGCTCTCCTAATTAGGCCAGTCCTACATAAAGAACTTCATAGTTTTAGAAAATCTGAGAGCAATGAAATTAAAATGAGATAAATTGGGGGAAAACACACATATTCCAACACCTGTTCTCAAATTCTGTGCTTCTAACAAAGGGAAAGTTATAGGTAATAGACACAGAGGGCTATGACCAGGTTCCTCACTGGGCCACAAAATGGTATTTCTGAAATTTCTGTCCATAATTTACCTTTATGAAGAAAATCTGTGAAACAAGCCAAAAGCATCAAAGAGCACAGAAAAAGTAAGCCATGCTTGACAAGAGAAGTTTATTTCACAGAACATTAACTGAGTGATGTAAAGTAACCAATCTCTGTCAGGACTTAAGGTATTAGTTTAAAAAACAAAAACAAAAAAAAATTTGCATCTTTATTTAACATATTCTCAGAATCTTTCTATCTGGCAAGTTGCTGAGTAAATGTACTTGTAAATATTAAAATATCTAAAGTAAATGACCTGTTCTAGAAAATATGGATGGTGGTACCAAAACATCTACCATATTTCTTCACAAACTACGCCACCAATGATGGTAAGGCACATCTTAATGTATCTGCAGAGAAAGAAAAATCTTGCAATAACAGCACCATCCAGTGGGAGATGCATCCCAATTTCAGAGATGCTAAAATGTGTAAAGTAAGCCATTAAAGTATGAAAAACTCATCCAACTCTGATACTTGAAAAAGCCAGAAGGAACATTTGCGTATAATGACCACTTAGCAAATACTTGTATAATAGAATAAATGAAAAAGTGAATGACTTAAACTACTTTCTTGGTGGAAAGTGGAATGAGTAAAATTTCTATACAAGTGATCACAGAGACAAAGAGATAGTTCTCCTTCATCCGGCCTCTCCCCTACTACTCTGGGCCAGCTTTCTTTCCCAATCAGAGCTCCTACAATGTTGCAGTAAAAAGCACGCACTCCAACACTGGTTTTCTATACATATCCACATATATGCACACTAAGCCACACTCTAGAGCAGGGGTCCCACACACTATGACATGCACCAAACCCTGCTGCCAGTTTTGTAAATAAAGTTTTATTTGAACAGAGTCAAGCTTTATGTATTGTCCACAGCTGCTTCTATCATACTGCAATGGCAGGATTCAATAATTGCAAGAGATGAAATGGCCAAGAAAGCTTGAAATATTTATTATCTGGCCCTTTAAGAAAACGTTTGCCAAGCCATACACTACAGCATAAAGCCCTAAAGGGCAGGAACCATATAATAAACTGGTCTTACTCTTCCAGCCCCAATGGCACCAAGTAAAAAGCAGGTAGTGTATGCTCAATGGTGGAGTTCGGTCATCTTAGAGCACCACACCCGAGTCCAGCTGAAAGGCCTTCTGACACACATACCTTCTCACACTTATCTTTATTCAGCCTAATTTCCATTTCTAGAAGAATCTCTTTGCTCTCCATTTTACCTTTTTTAATATGTTAAGATTAGTTCCACACTGTCTGTATGACTAATGCAGAGACTAACTCCATCTATCTTCCTAATTAAGGTCATTGAATAGATTTTTTTTTAAAAAAAAAAGAAAAGGCAGATTTAAATGACTTAAATGCTAAAATCAATATTGAATTAATATGTTCAGACATTTATTTTTTTTACAACATCACTCACCGAATAGACGCTTTGAGGATCATCAACTGTCTTTCACACAACAAATGATACATTCACAGAAACAACCACCTAACAGTAATTCTGGGCATCAATCATTTCCCAGCTAGGTGTACTCTTTGTGCTACTCTAGATAAGAAGCTACCAAATAGAATTAGACACAGTCCCGAGCCTCACTTGGCCTTAATCTCCTCAGACTCATTTCAAAGTAAACAGCATGAGAGTAAACAGAACCTCAAGTTGATGACAAGGGGAAGGTCCACTAAGTTATTCAAATCAGGACTTTGGGGCAGATGGACAGATGTACAGTCATGGCTCCTTACCTCGGGCTATATACAATCCAGGAACAAGGGTATTGGTGTGACCGGCTATAACAAAAAGCAAACCAGCCCTGGCTGGTTTGGCTCAGCGGTTAGAGCGTTGGCCCATGGACCAATGAGTTGCGGGTTCGATTCCAGTCAAGGGCACGTACCTCGGTTGTGATTCGTCCCCAGCCCTGGTTGGGGTTGTGCAGGAGGCACCCAGTCGATGTGTCTCTCTCACATCGATGTTTCTCTCTCTCCCTCCCTCCCACTCTATCTGAACAAAAATGGAAGAATGTCCTCGTGTGACGATTTAAAAAAGAGAAGGAAAAAAAGGCAAACCAAAGAAGAACACAGGTCTTTGAGCTCCTGGAGAGGAACGGATTGATTTTGAGAGGATTGGGAGTTGAAGAAGAAAAAAGAGAAGATCTCATGAAGGAGGTTTGGGGGTGGATTTTACAAGAGAAGAAGAAACCCTTTCTGGGTAAGGGGGAACAGAGGCCCAGAGATGGGAGGCACAGTGCCTGGCACACCGCATGTGCTCCACGAGGGAGCTCTTATTCTCCAATCACCAAAGGCACCCATTCTGTGCTAGGCGACATATCTGGGAGCAAGCCAAGTTCTCTTTAAAGACAGAAAAACTGCCTCTGAAGCTGCCTTCTCATTGTCATCGCTCTGGTCTAAGGAGAGCACAATGTGGGGGAGGAACATGGGGGGAGGCAAGCCTCAACACACAGGCTGGGATCTAACTGAGATGCCTGGGATGCCAAGCTGAAGAGGTTGGATTCTAATCTAAAGAATATTTGTCATTTTTAAAATATCTATATGATATAGTAAATGTGTGTATATTTAATATATTATAAGTTTTGTTCACATTTTGGAGCACTGGAGATCATTCTAACGCTAGTCTTCAAAACCAATCGTTTTTACAGCAAAGTACACAGCAAAACATAAATTCAACTCACTAGGGAAAGTACCACTACTCATCCTCCAAGACTCGAACTTGCTCATTTTGAGCAACAGAAGGGACCCAGTGTACGGGACCAGCAGCCAGGGCGCTGCTAGCCGTGGATTAGAGGTTATTTCCAAACGGCCCTAACTCAGTACACACTCGACACAGTTTGCCAGACCTGTATTTGTGTTTAATGGCAACACACTTTTAGTTTTATTTAAAAAGCACCAAAACTTCCTCCACTACCTGAATACTTCTTTAGAAGGTAGCTTCAGAAGTGGCAAGAAGAACCTGCTTTTAGCAACTTAATCCCCAAACAGCAGCCCACGGCTTTCTCCAGCATATTCCACCAACTCTGATGTCCTAGGTGGGCTGTTTCCTAAAAGCCAGCTTCTTCTGCCTTTCCTGAGTGACACTTCTTCCCTAGTTGTCACAGTAAGTCTTTCCCCAGGTGAAATACTTATCTTCATGACTTACCTGCCCATGATATACTGGAGCAATTTAATATTGAAACATTATTTAAATATTTAAAAAAAAAAAAAAACCCAAAATATTTTCTTGGCTGATTTATCTTCACTTACATGTGCTTATTAGGCTCTACACCAGGGCTTCTCAATCTTGACACACTGACGTTGGAGACCCAATAATTATTTGTTGTGGGGGGCTGTCCTGTGCTTCGGATAATGTTTAGCAGCATCTCTGGCCTCTTACCCACTAAATGCCTGTTGCATCCACATACAACATACCACACTGTGACAACCAAAATCATCTCCAGTTATTGCCAAATGTCCCCTGGGAGGCAGAATCATCCCGTTAATAACCACTGACCTAAACTCATTATTCCATTCTATAGTAACAGTAAAAGGTAACATACATTGAGGTTTATAATTGGCCGTCTACTATCCCAATCATGTTTATAAATTAACTCACCTAATTCTCACAATACCCCATTTTAAAGATGAAGAATTACTCAAAGAAGATAAGTGTCTTGTCTAAGGCCAGACAGAATCATTTATTGAATGGAGTCCACTGATGTCAGAACCTTGGCTCTTAACTGCTGCACCATTCTGCCTTTCTGGAAAGGCACAAAATTGATAGCAGTTGACCAGGTACAGTCTCTGGGTCTTCCCTGTTTTGTGACCGGACACATCATTTGCACAGCAGGAGCTCTTGCATCTTCCCAGGAGTGAAATTCAATGATGTAACAACTGATGTAGCTCGGGCATGAATCAACCCATGGTCATAAACAGCACGGATGAGTATGCCCAGCCATCTGATGCCACAGACTGCATGTGATCTGCATTTTCCTCAACTGAAGTTTCGTCTTGCCCAAGCAGGCACTGCGCTGGTCCAAGGTACGCATTCCTAGAGCTCCTACAAGGCACAAGCACCAAAAATGGGCATGGATGCTAAAAAAAAAAAAATAAGAGATGAGATCCTTGCGTTTAAGAAATGTGAAATCTCACAGGGCCCAAGCGCCCCATGATAAAATGACTTAGGAAGACTTAACAGCAAGTCGCACGGCAATAACTTCAACTAAAGGTAAGGAGAACCCAAGTCAACTGCATCAAAACTTAGAATTATAGAATATTTTTCTTAGAAACAATTTTTTAAAGTAAGTAATCAAGCAGGTTAATAAAATGTTGTGGATTAACAGTACTTAAGAAGTTTATGTAATGGATGTTAAAATGACCTGAAATTCACCTATCAATTTGTTTAAATGAATACAATTTTCTGTTATGGTTGAAAGCTATTTGTGCTCTTTAATGGGATAAACATTTCCCTTATGTTCCAGTGTAATCTATTAATTTGCTTAGCAAATCCTTCGCAAAGGCAAACTTTTGCCCAGCCCATACAGACTGGTACAAATTTTAAATGAGTGGGTTATGAATTAATTAAGCTTTTACTTGAGAAATAACTGACCTCACCACTATTAAAGTTGATCAGGAATAAAGTGGGGGAGGGAAGGAGGTTTCTCAGCCAGCTTTCTTTGCATAATAGAATAACCTGGGCCTCATTTCCAGTGGTCTCATTTAATGGATCTGGGGTGGGACTTGCTGTCTGCATTTTGAAGCTCCTTGGATTGTTCTAATGAGCCCCAGGGCTGAGAACAATTGGACTAAAGGAATGTCAGTGCAAACTGGGTATCAGGAACCCTTGGGCACACCCCATTACAGACTGTAGGCTCTGGCACCCTGACAATGAGCTCTTCTACCAGCTCCTACTCTGTGACCTTAGGCAGATTACTTCTCTCTCATCTCAGGCTTCTTCTGTAAAAATGAAGACGTTCAGTGCAGTAAATGAGAAAAGTCATGTAAAGCTTAGTAGTGACAGAAGTGCTCAGTATGTTTCAGTAATTACCACAGGCTTTCCAGGAGAGGGGACTTTTGAGTTGAGTCTTGGTCTTGATGGTAAAAATAAATCTATGTGCCTCTGTCTAATAATTTTTCATTCTACCAATTAATTTCTTTTTTTAAAAGGGGGGAGGCAACAAAATTCAATGATATGCTGCGTGGACTTCCTGCTTATAATTGACATGCAATTTAAAGAACAAACTGCATTTGCCTGTCAGGCATCCAGAATCCAACTGAGAGGTTATACTTTGCCACTTGAATCTTTGAGGTCCCTGCACTATTTCCGACAGGCTTCCTACCCACTTCAACAATTACACAAACGTTTGCAACAGCCCCAACTGCTAAGGCAAAAATATGTTTTCATCTACATGCTTCCTTGCAATAACTAATCCTGCAAACACAATAAAGTAAATTCCAGCGGAGTTGAATTTTTTACAGTATTAGTTATAAACCCCTAAAATAATTTATAATGGAAATTCTGAGATGTCCTTCACTATGAAGGATATTGGTGCTGGGCCCAATGACAGAACATGTGTTCACAGGCGCACACAACTGTATGTATGCAATACGCATACACAGAAAAGGGTTCCTTTCACTTAACTCAAATTTATTCAGAACAGTTTTATGTTATTTATTTTCATGAGTTTTAGACAAGATCTTTTTTAGCACATTACAGAGGCCTGGAGGGGCTTTCTGCATAAAAGACAAAGCCAAGCTCTGTTAATGCAAAGTATAGTAACTCAGTGTTTTGAGAAATACGGCCAAACATATTTGAATATGAAGCCATCAGGCCAAGAAATCTTGGTGTCCAGAGCTGAGAGCAAAATTGGCAGTTGAGTTCTCATTATCAGGAGATTTTTTTGCTACCTTATGGCCTCTTGGCCTGGTCTAAGTCGACCTTCCAAAGATGCATATGCATGTTCCACAAAGCATTTAGGATGGAATATTTCATATCCCTCGTGTAGTGGTGAAACGTAAGTCATGACAGACCAGATCTGCAGTCTTCGCTGGGCCTCTGTGTGACATTACTTAGCCGTAATCCTCCTGCACTCAGCTGTTCCTCCGAAATGCCATGGAAATGGATCTGTCGTGCTCCCATGACTTTCCGTCCCCCTCTTCTGCTCCTCAGTGGCATTACCTGTTACCTTTACCTTTCTCTCTGTCCCCTAAGCTCCAAGGGCTGTAAGTTGTTTCCTGAACCCATTTCTTCTACAACCCACTTCTTCTACCTCTGTGACTTTCTGATTAAACTTTTGCTTATAGTTCGTAAAAAAAAAAAGAAAAAGAAAAAGAAAGAAATAGAATCTATCTCCAACAGGCTACTGTGAAGATTAAAGAAGCTAATACATGTAAAATGCTTGGAAAAATAAGTGCTCAATACATATGAACTATGATGGTTATTATCTGTTTTATCTGACATTTCCATTATAAACCACACTCACAAAAATCTCATCAAATTTCTCAGACAGATTTTCTAAATACAAATTGTTTTATACTCTACCATGCTAAAAATCTAACAGCCCAAGATGAACTAAAAACAAGGGCCCATGCCATGCTGAATATCATGGGAGAAAAAGCTAAGAGAAAATTCACAAGCACAACAATTAAAGCAAGAGATCGCAGCAGATCTGATAGTGATGCCAAGAAAATCACAATTCAGACAACCTACCCTTAGGAAGCATGAGAATTCTAATGTCCGTGGGGTGCTATTTGAAGTTCAGAAAGGATCTTTTACTGGAATAAGATTTAAGAGGCCTTACAAAGATTTTACCTTCAAAAGATAGCATTGAAAGAGCAAAATGAGACACCAGTCACAGTTTGGCTTCTCACACCCCTGCCCCTCCCCAACACACACACACACACACACACACACACATATTGCAGGTAATTCAGGAAGCTGTTCAGGAAGCCTCCTCATTATATTTTTTAAAGCTCCCTTTCCATCATTTAAAAGGCATACATTTCTAATAGGTAAACATCCTTCAGTTGAACAAACTCAAAGTATGACTATTCCTTAAGTAAAGTTGCCTTTATTTTCCAAAACTCCTGGGCACACTTAAACCAACGTGTGAAATTCCATGAACTCCAGGCAGGAGGCGAGGGGGCGCCAAAGTGCTTAAGCTTCCAACAGTGAGACCCAGTGAAGGACAGACTGACACAGAACAGCAAAATCCTACTGCGTAATAGCAAATTATTTTTAATAAAGAGCCAATCAAAAATTTACTAGAACATGAAGGAGATTTTAAGAGACCACTTTACACAGTCTGCTGGAAAGTGAGACCTTCTGAAGGTGCACGGACACCTAAATGCAATGATCCCTAAATTTCAGTGATCCCTAACAAAATTATACTCACGTGAATGGCTGGAGACACTTCTTATCCATCCCAGAAACTAAAGAAGGTCCCCAAGTACCACCAGATTCTCTCAAAGTCTCACCGTTTCAAGTTGATCAATAGAACAACCCAAATGTCTAATTAAATTCTGTCTGGCTAAAGTCTCATATAAAACTTTAAGAAGAAAATATATACTGATATTATTCAAATAGTGGAGTTTTTTTTTTTACGTTAGCTCTTGTGAGAAAAAATTAATATACTATTTCAATTTGGGCTGATATTTATCCCTATAGCTGGTACAACTGTTTCATTTTTAAGTGGTTTGTAAAATGTTACCAGAATAGCCTTAAATTCAATTTAATAACTGATCTGCACTTTCCCGGGGCATGGGAAAAGCAATGTCCAAAAAGGTCCAAAGAGAAACCAATCAAAAATAAAAGGTAAATCTCATTCAAGGGTGCCATCTAGTGGGAAAATCGAGTGGCTGTAAGGTTGCTAAGCAACATTTGGATGGTATGTTTAAAACCCTAGAATCTTGGATTTGGAAAAAACTTAGTTCAGTGTTTCCCAAAATATGTTCCTTGCTAACAGGATTCTGTCATCAAATACATTTAAGACATGCTGGGTGAAACACTGTGGAAAATACATCTTTACTACAGAATATCTCGCAGCCTAAAATATGCTCACACACATTGGGGATCTCCAAAGGGGGATGCAGCGTTTCTCACATGTATCTGATCAGGGCAACTCTTTACCTGTGGACACCTCTGAACTCCTCGCAGAGCACCGGAGCTTCTCAATGCTGATCTGCTCCAGCTCCTGCCTCCACATTTACCCATGAGATCTCCAGCGACGTAAGTAACTCGCCCTGGTTCCCCGTACTGCCCCAGGCCCGCCAAGCCCCACTGCAGGTCTGCTTTTGTAACCTGAAGGGGAGCGGAGGTGACCTCAGGAAGGTCCACCACGGGACACTCTCCTTTGTCCTCCTCTAGCATTAAAATTCTACTGTGCCTATAAACCAGAAGGACATCCAATTGCACTTGATGAAACAGTGATTGAAAACTAAAAATAATATTCCTCTTTCAAGCTCTGATGGTTATTATTTTTTTAACCTGGCTACAAATTGATCTTAATGTTACATGTCAATATGGATGGTGGTTCACCTCTATAAATTGCATTAATTTTAATATTATATTTTTGCAGAAACACAATTTAAGTGTGTGAAAGTTATTTCTGATGCCTCCCATACATGTCCCACTTGAGTGTAACCCAAAAGGATAATCATAATACCTAATAGCGATTATGAAAATAAAAAATCAAAGAAGTATGGGCTAAAACGATAACTTGAAGAAAGGTAGGTCTTACATACCTCCCCTACCTACCCCAACTACGGAGGATATTACATAGGATAATAACAACAGAATTACAGAAGCGGCTTCCAAAGCTATTGCTACAAATTACCCTGAAATCTAAACTATACTTTCATTTGTTGTGTTTATGGGTGAGCTGAGGAACCTATGAAGCACCAGCCACACGGTTCCTTTCGGAGAACTTAGTTCGGGTGGTGATGGCTAAGTGGCCCCGGCTCCACATCTTCTAGGGACAGCCCAGCCATAGCCAAGTCTCCTGACACCTGGCTCAGTGTTCGTCACTGCTGAGCTGGCTCCATAGCCCACTCCCTTCTCTTAAGACTGAAAAATGGCTGCCCAGCCAGTGTGGCTCACTGGTTGAGCATCAACTCATGCATCAAGAAGTCACCAGGTGGCCTAATCCCCAGTGGGGGGCATGCAGGAGGTGGCCAATCGATGTTCTCTCTCATTGATGTTTCTCTCTCTCTCTCCGTCTCCCTTCCTCTCTCTCTAAAATCAATAAAGAAAAAAAAAGACTGAAAAATGGGTTAATAAGAACTTCAATGAAGATTAAAGAATAAACAAGTAATAAAGTACCTTGTTACTTTTTATTTTATTTTATTTTATTTTTGTCAATCCTCACCCAAGGATATTTTTTTCCATTGATTTTTAGATAGCGTGGAAGAGAAGGAGGGAAAGAGAGAGAGAAACATTGATGTGAGAGAGACAGTGATTGGTTGCCTCCTGGACGACCCCCACCAGGGCTGGGGATCAAACCTGAAACCAAAGTACATGCCCTTGACCGGGAATCAAAACCACGACCCTTCAGTCCGCAGGCCAATGCTCTAACCACTGGCCAGGGCCCTCATTACTTTTTAAATCGTTATGATGGTCATATAATATCCTGCTACTGCTAGCTTCATATTTGGACATTTTTAAGGTTTATCTTATTTAAAAGACTTTTAGTTTTTTTTAAAAAAAGTTTTATCTTCTTTTTAAGTGGGGGGAAATTTTTCTCAATATCTTTGGGCACACAACTTTTCTGTAGTAAGAATTATCTCCAAAAGATAGATCCCAGAAGTAGTATTACAGAATCAAAGGTTAAGACTCATCTATAGTGACAAGCTTTTTTCCCCATATGGTTGTCCCAATTTACAGCAAACATAAGACGTCTTATCCCTCGGTTCTACAAGGGAGGCTGGAGAGGTAACGAGGTGTGCAGACCCGGTGTCGTCCAGGTGAGACACACACAGCAGCTGGAAGGCTCTGGGAATGCTCCCGTGTTTGCACACACGTTCGTTCAGACTTGGATGTAAAGAACGACTCCCACATGTAAGATGCAAAATTTTAAAGATTCCCCAAACTCTAAGACCGTAAGTTTTCAAATGTACTTGTGCTTTTAATAGGTGGGGTGAGGGGAAGCTCTTAATTAGGATGCCAAACCTCAAAGTACTAACAAGAGATTTAACACCTACATATAGGATTGGTATTTTAATTAGATTAACAGAGACCCAAATACAAAGTGGAAAACAGACAAAAGTACTGTCAGTGAGATTGGATGGGTTAGGAGAAGGCTGGTGTCCAAGTCTGAAATTGGCACTGCTTTGAACCAGAGAGCTGGCTGTGATTTCTTCAGATCTGCCCTGAAAGGCTCTCCACTTATTCTGCTCAGGGATTCCAGCCACATGACCGGAGGTTGTAAAGTGACTCTAAGAGGCAGGAACTGATCTGAAATACTTTCTTGGCCCCTCCCACATGCCCCAACCCCCACTATACTCAGCCCAAAAGGTAACTTTGCTCAGGAGTCCCTAAACCACACATTTTCTTTTCACTTCTAAAACTCTTTTGCTTTCTGAGGATTTTCTGACAGGACCCACAAATGTTTTCAAAGGCTTGGCTCTGAGTTAGAACGCACAGCACATTAGGGACAGCTAATTCACTGAGAAGAGGCTCAGCTCTGGTTTATTTTTCTTTCCTCACCTTGCTCAGAACAGGATTCCCAACATACCAAGTGGTCAGCTCAGGCTGCCACACAAGTGAGCAGTCATTCATTCATTCAGATATGTACTGTGCTCTTATTATGTGTCTGGTTCCATGCTGAGTTCTGAGAACCCAGTTGTGTGACCTTGGCCAAGGAAGCCAATTTCTCTGAGCCTCAGTTTCCTTTGACAAGTGGGATAATAATGATGCCTGCCTTAAAATATTTTTTTTTCATTTTTTGTTCAGATAGAGTGGGAGGGAGAGAGAGAGAGAAAAAAACATCGACGTGAAAGGGACATATCGAGTGGCTGCCACCCACACAACCAACCATGGCCGGGGACAAACTGCAACCGAGGTACATGCCCTTAGCGGGAACCGAACCCGGGTCTCTCTGGACCGCAGGCCGACGCTCTAACCGCTGAGCCAAACCAGCCATTCAAAATATTAAATGATTATACATAGCTCCCAAATTAAGTGAAATAATATACATGATAAACATGGCTTCCAACACATGTTAAATATTCAAAAAGTGTAGCTTAGTCACTAATATGAAAAAATTAGAAGCACAGTTAATTTAGCTGCTCCTGGTTAAAAATTATCAAAGTGATTATTAACAAAGAATGTGAAAAATATAACCTTATACTTGATGTACAAATATATAATGTTATATCTCTGTAACTGAGTATCAATGTAGCCTACAAATTCCTAATTCCAACCTCTAGTATAGATTAAAGGTACAGGTGACTTAACCTTGGCAATTAGAAGTAACTGTCACCACTAGTCATCGGTCTTTTAAGATTACTTTTCCCCCCTTCTTCTCATCTACCCCTGACACTAGGAAAGCAGCCTCTGGGGCATGCCTGCCATCTCTAGGGAGTGTCAGAGTGGCTGGTGCCACCTGGATTTGGATGTTGACTTCTGGCATCAACTACTGATGACAGCAGTCCCACCATGGACTCCAACAAGGTCCACTGAGTCCTTCTGCTGCCCATCCCCGGTCTCCCAGTCTTCCAACCCTGTCAGCATCTGCCATAGCCCCCCCTGAGGGCTCAGGACCTCTCAGCTGCTGTTCCTATACCACACTGGAGCTTGGGTCCTATGTGGCTGTCCTCAGCTCCCACCACTTTACTCAAGATGCCAGTTGAATGCACATCATCTAGCCTCCACGGGCTGCTCTAGGAAGCAAGCTCAGTTCCCCCACTGCTCTAGATTCCTTCTGAATTATCTTGGGAGATTTCTGGATTGGAGAAGACCATATCGAATCCTCTCTTCCCTCGTGTGAAATGGGGCAGGGTGCAGAGGGTCTCTTCCCGGGCACCCACTTGCTTTTCAACTCCAACCACATCACCTTTGGGGGGAAAATGGGCCAATATGCTTAGGTGTTTAATGGTTGTGACCTTTTGAAGGGCTTAATGAACCAGTTTCCTTATCTGTATAATAGGGATAATAATTATCCATCTCAGAGGGACACTAGAAGAATTAAATGAGATAATATAGGTAAAACCTCTAGAATGAAGCAAGTGCTATCCAACCCCACCCCTTCTAAGTGTTCCCGTCCAGATGGCCTTCTGGTCACTGCATTCACATGTATAAAATGTGCTAGTTCCGATAGTAACTTCCATCCTCCCTGATCTAACGTGCAAACATGTGTCCCAAGTTTCTGCCCACAAAAATTGGCAAAACCTTGCAATTCTTTGGACATATAATATACCTTAATGCCTCATGGTTCAAAGTCTTCATCAAGCACAGCAAACTTGACAACCACCTACTGTTCAGGTGACTTAACCTAAATAGCCTCATCCTTATTGCCCTAATCCCAAGGCTCTATTTCCCACCCTGAGTTACTCTTGCAACTCACATTTAGATCTTTCACTTGTTACAAAAATCAAAACATTTGAGGAAATTAGGTAAGTAAGAGGCCATTTTCCCTGGCATCCAGTTCAAGGCCAAATTAATGTGTTGATGCTTTAAGAATTAGAACCGATATATGGCACATTTTACTTTTCAGCCATTACCTCGTGAGTATGAACTTCACAGCAACTCTAGTCATATCTTCCTTTTTTAAAAATGTATCTTTATTGTTGAAAGTATTACAGATGTCCTTCTTTTCCCCACCTTTGATACCCTCCTTCCCGCTCCGCTCCCCTCCCCCGGCCTTTACCACACCATTACATGTGTCCATTGGTTGTGCATATAAGTTCTTTGGTTTATCTCTTTTCGCCCCCGACCCTTCTTCCCTCTGAGGTTTGTCAGTCTGTTCCCTATTTCCATGTCTTCCATGTCTCTGGATCTATTTTGTAAGTCAGCTTATTTTGTTCAATATATTCCACAAATAAGTGAGATCATGTGATAATTGTGTCTCTCTGACTGGCTTATTTTGCTTAGCATAATGCTCTCCAGGTCCCTCCATGTTGTCTCAAAGGGTAAGAGATCTTTCTTTTTTACAGCTGCATGGTATTCCACTGTGTATCTTTTTAAATCTGATTGCACCACAGAAAGAAATTTAGCATCTTTGCCTACCAAAAGAGAAAATGGGCTGCCAGAGACTTAAAGCAATTTCCGGCAAATCAGTAATTACAGAGGTCCATCTCAGCTTTCAAATTCCCATCAAGGATTTTTTTTCAGTTGGAGACACTGTGTCAAGGTAACAACCACTTCAGCTCACAGTGAAGACGCGTAATTAGACATCCTCAGAGACATCCTCTGTGCTCTGAACGCCTTTTTGTGCTTCAGAGCAGTAGCCTTGACAGTACTTTTCAAACAGCCCTGTCCCTTCTTTCTTCTTTTTGAGTCATATCCAGAAGCCCAACAGAGCAAATAGGGCAGCTAAGCTACTCTGGACGAAGCAGGACTAGGGGCTTCGATGCCTTGACTCGCCCTGCTGGTCTCACCCCAAGGCCAGCCTCGCCGAGCTCGAGGATCCTTCCGCACTGCCTCAGATGAGCTAAACGAGGCAGGCAAACTTCTGTGAAGAGCCAGAGAATATGCATTTTCAGCTTCATAGCCCATTCGGTCTCTGCTGCAACTACTCAACCCTGCTGCTGCAACATGAAAGCAGCCAGAGACAATATGTAAATGAATGTTTGTGCCAGTCCCCGGTGAAACTGTATCTAATAAAAAAGGTAACATCTAGATTTGGCCCTGGGGCTGGAGTCTGCTGGCCCTGAATCAACGAGTGACATATCTTTTTACTGTGTCTTAGCTCACATGATTCTCAAGATGGAGACTCAGAATATCATAGGAAGCGCCAGAAACTACTTTGTACATCCTGAACGTTGCTTTATTTTCATTTTACCTACAATATTTACCAATGATGTTAAAACATGAAAATTGCACCTCATTCATTCACCTGGTGGCTGTTCAGGACCTTAAAACTATATTTTACTCTTTAGATCATGATCGTGTCAAACATAATCTTTCACACACAATGAATTTTAATTCTTGGTAGATGCATGTTCTTGGCAATTCTGCAGATTGAACCCCTCCTTCCAAAAAAGTGTATTTCATAAGTTTCACATTAAATAGGTTTTGCCCTTCCTCTCTCATGTGTAAATAGTCGATACTATGAAACACAGGGCAGAGTCCAAGAGTTTCATTATAATAAGCATTGTATCAGAGTAGCTGGGGATGCAACCGGCATAGGGACAGAAACTTGGGTTTTAGAGTAATTTTTTATATAACATCCTAGACATTGCTTAATATGTGATATTCTATTTATATATTTATATTATGCATTTATGATATATGACATGATACGATACGATACGATACAATACGATACGATACGATACGATACGATACGATACACCATTCTAACAACAACCAGGCAGAACCCCTGCCCTACAGGGTCATGGAACAACGGGCCCAGAAGCTCTATTTGTTCCATGCAGTCATTCCCAGTAAGCCAGGCCTGATTGCAGCAAGGATGAAAACTGACCCAAGCTAGGCCCTCTCCCAGGTTCCAGGTAGATCTATAAAAAGTAAATTCAAGAGCTTCGGGTTGGCTGATTTTACCACATGAACCGAGATGCCCCACAGCTAAAGCCTGAGCTCAGAAGAGCTAGAACCTTCTGGCAGCCCTGTGGGTCCCATCTCTAGGCCTTCCTCAAGGCCAGCAGCATCCAGCAACTGGATTCCACCAGCTGCCCTTTTGGGAAAGACTCCTTTCTACGCGAGCTAGCTAGGGTCCTCGCAGCCAGTCTGACCTTCCACGTACCCTGCTCTGCTCCATTCTCACTTCCCCTTCCTAGCCGTGCCTCTCAGTCTCCTCCAGAGAGAAAGCAAATTTGTTCCATCCGTCTATTCGGTCTGCAACTGGGAAAAACGAGTTCTATGAGAATGTTGTGGGGGACCCCGAGGAAACCACTCCTCTCCCATAAGTCCTGGGACTCTCTGCCACTGCCAAACACTTTCTTATGGGAAGCAGATGAGAATAACAGACTTTCCATAAAAGCTTAGTGAAAAGCTTACCAAATAAGGTAAAAGAAGATTGAATGAGATGTCACCAAGGGCCCTTAATTTCTGCACCAAGTGAAACAAAAAACAGGAGAACACTGCCCCCGGACCCCACCCCAGAATGACAACCGACAGTGGCTGCCAGAGGCCTGGCTGCAACCTCAGGCAGCCTTCTGCCATCGCCCTGAGCTGTGCCAGCCGGGCCAGCTCTGGGGCCAGCTCTGCTTACAGACAGGAAGCATCCTCCCTCTGGGCAGACCGAAGATGGCAGACCCAGAATCTGGCATTGGCCATCAGACTCCAGAGCCTTCATTATTAAGCAATACACTCTACCTCTTCCCCCTCTGATCTCTTCACCACCCTCCATCACTGTCCAGTCCATCCCACACCCCACTCCAGACCACTCACTCTTCCTTGGGACAGCTTTATTTCTATCACTTTCTTGCTCATATTCAGCAGCAGCATCCTGACCCCAGGCCTACTGCAGAATGCCCTTTGCCTGTGTCCCACTCTTTCATAAAACCCTTTAGTGGCTTCCTAAAGCTCTAGAGTCAAGTCTTGACTGCTCCCCAAGTCCTAGCATATCTCATAAAACGTCTCTCCAGTGCTCCTCTTTGGCCTCATGAAAACCTCTCTCCCTGGTGTCCACTCCACACAGGTATACTAGCCTGCAGTTCGGTAGGGCAGCCACCAGCCAGGTGTAACTCATGAATTCAGTCCCTTGTTTGCACCAGCCACGTTGACTATGGCTACCATATGGGATGGTAAAGCTCTAGACTTTCCTTGGTTCTTACTATGGACCCAGCCTTCTATTGCTTCCAGCCTTCACAAAGCTACTTCCTTTGTCTCCACTGTGTACCCCTACCCCTTCCCAGCCTTCTCCTTGAATTTCAAGGAATCCTTGTTTTGCCCTCTGTGATTAGGTTAAGCAACTGTGTTAAACACTCCAAGGCATATTTATTTAATAATTACAATGGTTTAACTTTATACAATCTGTTGTTTCCCATAAGGACCGGCCCTGTCTTATGAACAGCTTTCTCTGCAGTGCCCGGTGGGCAGTGGATAAAGACTTCTTGAAGTCTGCCCGCTTTCAAATGCCACTTCCTACAGGGCTTCGCAACACGTGATGGAAATTGTTCACGCTGTGCACCCTTCACAGACCATGTCTGATGGCACTACACTTCATGCGTCTCTTCCTCCCTCCCTGCTGCATGCCTGGAAGGGCAGGGCCACGTCACCCCAGCACCGAGCACCGTGTCTGGCACACATCTCGCATCAGTGAGGGTGAGTTGGTGGGAATCCCCGAATCTCAGACAGAGAATCTCAGACAGAGCCATCAACAAGTGACCATCTATGGAGTTGGGATGGTTAACAAGGATAATGGCAGGATAGGAACTTCAAAAGAAACGTATCTGAACAACAACAGATTAAGGAGGCTGCTGGGAAACCTGAAGAAGCTCGCCAGCATATTTTTGGCAAAATGACACTTTTTGGAAAATGGTAGTGCAAAGGTCAAACAGTGAGTGGCATGCTAGCTGTCAATTTTATCAGAAACATTTTGCCCAAAAGAAAACTGATATTTGAGCTTCGTTCTTTATTCTTTTAAAAAATTAGCAGTTATACTTCTCACCTACATTTTGTTAAATGTAAGATTTGAAAACTTATTTCATACCATTTAATTTCATCTGCAAGATGAACATCCAATCTAAACTTACTAACTTTACTCTCATTATTTACACAAATTTTGGTCCCCAGTTTTGGTCCCAATTTGATCCCGATATGAATACCCTTACTTAAAGAAGACCTCCTTCGTGGGAATACAGTGTAATTCTCTGTAACAAATTAACCTTCCAAAGATTGTCACTTCTTTGGTCTCTCATTTGTGCTACAGAAGTTATAACCTTAGCTGTCTCATAGCCACAAGCTAATTCCCCTAAAAGAGAATTATCCTCTTACTGTGCACATGCAGACTGACCAGAGAAGGCATTTTCAGAACAACAAGCTACACAGTAGCAACAAGAGAAATACAATAATGCTCGCCGTTTCCAGTCGTTTTATGCCCTTTTAGGTAGAAGAGGCTGAAAGGACACAAAGAGCCTTTCACTCTTAGGTTATATAATTTACAAGGTTGCAACAAGTTCAAAGTGATTTTTATTTTTAGTCTGTTCAATCAGCTTTTGATTGACTCACAAATGCAATAAGAATTTCTAATAGACATATTTGTTCTAGCCCCTACACACCCTAGAAAGTAAAAATTTGAGAAATGTTCAGTAGGCCAGAATAATACAGAATTTTTAGTTTGTAATGCGCAAACTTTTAACAGGTCATATTATGTTAATTCTAACTAGTGTAAGTGGCTTGACTGTCCCACTTAATCCAAAGTAAGTCTCATTACTTTTAAAGTTCAACCAAACATCGAAAAACCAGAACAGACAGGCTGGCAGTGGGTATGCTGTACTACACGGTCCAATCCGACAGGCTGAGCGAAACACATTGCTTTCAAAGTTCTAATTTTTCACCTGCCTTCTCCCAGACCTTCCCACGCTATGCTCAGATGACATCCTCGTATATTAAGGAATGTGAATTTTAACCTGCTGTCTGGCTTCTCCAAATCCGGTTCCTTAATGTGATGCCATTCCTATTTTCTAGTTACACCTGACTTGGTTGAGGTTAAAGACATACACAGTAGGCTAAATAATAAAAGGTTTTCAAAATTTCAGAATCCATCATTAGAAAAAGGAAAGGAAGGAAATGTCATAAATACTAGTACTTTGCTAACATTATAAACATACAAGATCCAAACAGCTTGAATAAAACTCTGTTACATGTTCAGAGGTCAGAAAGGATATCTGAAAAGAGCTGAGAGTTCCCAGCACCATCTTGACTAAAGAGAAGTGAAGACAACGTAACATTCTGAAGCATGAGATCCTTCCTGGTCCTGATCTCAAATTCCTCAAAAAAGATATCTCAACATACTACAATTATCTAGAAGTTCTACCTTACGTGATCCAAGTGCTGCATATTAAGACACTCATAGATGAGTCTGCTCAGACCCCACTTACTTTACACAATTCTAACAAGTCTAGCAATCTGATTCCCAGTCTATAGCACATTAGCAGGAAATGGCTGAAATGTGAGAGAAGTACTAAGTGATAGGTGATCTCTAGCCTCATAGGACAAACCAAAAAACAAAGCAAAACAAAAAACACACCAAAGGTAGACATTAGAGGAGATCATTTGACACTATTTAGGAGAGAGGCAACTAAGCTTGTATTCCCAAGACCATCCAAAGGCACCCACCCCTTCCCTGGAAAGAATAATAGACACTTCTAATCTTGAACCTGAGCTAGGAAGAAACTATTCCAATCTGCTCAGGACACAATCTGTGTAAGAAAGCCAGGAAGTATTCAAAAAGCTGTAACTTATAAAGATTTTCCTCAAAGTGGTTAATCATTTTTGCAAGTGTTGACATGTAAAGAGCAAGGCTCGGGTCGCTTGGGGAGTTGTCTTATAAGGAAAGCTGCTTTCTCCCACACCCTCAGCTGATGGAGCACTGACTATGGACAGTCCACGTCGGAAGCCTTCCAAGGAGGCATTCCAAAGTCAGCTACAACAACAAACAGCAGATGTCCTGAAGAGGCAGATATCTCCTCCCCACACCCAGACTGTTTGAGAAGGAAAAAACAGATCAAAAATAAAACACAAAAAAACAAAAATGTGTGACCAGAGAGGCAAATGATTTGAAAAAATAAATTTCTAAGTCTCCAGTGAGGACACAAGAGCACCTTTTAAAAAAAGGTTTTTAAAGACAAATCATTCTCATTTTTACAAAAAAAGTAATCAAATAAATTTCCCCTTGTACAACTGCCAGGCCCATGGGAAGACCTTCCAACATGAGATAATCAGAACTAAAGCATTTCCTCGAGGGAGTAGACACTTCCAAGTAGCAAATTTCCATTTTAAAGTAAGCATATTTATTGCTTTTTTTCTCCAGCACAATAGAGTGGATGGTTGTTCAATATTAAATTTTAGTCTTTCAACTCCTGTAAGGGAGGAAAACAGTCCATATTCAGGGTGGGGTCACGTGAGAGTATGAACTCCCTATCCCCTACCCCACCGGCCCCAAATTACTAAAATCCATCAACTTAGAGAAAAACAGGACCAAGACATCTGGCTGAGATGCAACCAAAAAGTGCGTTCCCACCGCCATGGCAAGCTGTCTGTGCATTTATTGATAACTGCTTCACCTGCTTCGAGGAGGACCCTGAGGATCTTGCCTGAGGAGTTGCCTAAAAGACCCGCCCTGTACTTTCTTCACACATTGTCTTTATAGCCTGAAAATATTTAATGGAAAAACCACAAACTCATCCAAACTGTCCACAATACATGTAACGAAGCAAGCAGGGTGAAGCAATCCAGCAGTTCCCACCTCCTCCTTCCTGACCTTGTCCCCACAGCAGCAGCTAGGGAGCCCCCCCTCCCAGTGTGCCCAGCCCTTTTCCAGTTTTTGAACTGCAAGTCCCATGTCCTGGAACTCCCTTACTGCCAGGCTAGTGGGACAGTTGGTCAGCCTACACAGAACAGTGACATTCACACACCCCCGTGGACAGTGCCCAGAGATGTGGTTATGCACAACCCTTGTCCTTTAAGCTCATGGAAAAGTAACTGAGTGGAAATCTGCTAGTCAGACTCGGGTTCAAATCCCATTCTCTCCACTCCCCAGCAGGGTAAAGTCCACTTCTCTACGCCTTAGTTTCTACATCTTTAAGATAAAAATAACAACAGAACCTTCTTCAGGAAATTATATGATAATTAGGGGAGATCCTGGACCCAAACTAAGCTTTCTATTAGATAAGCTATCTAATTTTGCACCTATTATTTCTATCATCATCATATTATAATCATATAATTCAGTTTTAACACATTATGTGCAAATTTCATGACTTTAATGACTGTTAAAAAACAAACTGTTTCCCCCACATCTCATAGCACCCTGCATAAGAACCCTAGCATTAACGGCCATAAAAATGACATCACCACCAAAAAAACAACAAAAAGATATATATTTTTTTTTATGATCCTTCTTTGCAAACCAGTCAAAATGATCAATTTGGGCACATCCAAACCCAAGAAAGGCAGCCCCTAAAGTTCACCACTTGAAAGATAAAGCAGATGGCCCTGCCTGGCTCCCTGTCAGTAACTGCCTTCTCTCCTTCTGCTCTGTCATCTAGAAGAGCCTCTGATATTTGCACCACCAATGCTGCTGCCTCTGAACAGGGGAGTTGAAACAGACATTTTCCCCTCCTCGGTGACTGTCCAGATGCAATTCCATGTAAAACTGCACACCATCTCTAGAAAGACATGAAGGTAAAGGGGAATAACCACAAGTACATGTGTAAAATGTATCAACCCTAACCAAGACATATGACAAAGTTATGTGAACAGCTCTCCAATCCAAGAAGCAAAGTCCTGAAGAAGGACGTACGTGAGATGTAGTCTCATGCATAAAAGGGTAGCATTGTCCCCATCTCCCCAGCACAACCACCGTGGGACCACCCTCCTCCAGGTCAGCTGATCTTCAACCAACCTAAGCCAAGGTGATTCTTTAGTCTGTCCTGACTACTGTTTGCTGGAACTTAATGTTGGTAAACCTCTTCAACTTCTTAAATTATCTCTCCTTCACTTGGGAAAGAGGGTAACATACACACTACCATTAGCAAGAGTTTAAAGATGAAAGTAATATTCAAAGACACCCCTTTTATGGAGGATTTCTTTCATATGCATCGAATGGAAATTAAACACATTGTCCCTTTCTATGGCTCTTGGCCACATGCTGACTTCAAGGATGATTTGTACTGTTTTGCATACCAGAGTAGAAGCTCCCAAAGAAAGTAAAGATGGCGAGGCTACAACACGCCCACATCGTGTCCGTGTGCAAATTAGAAAAGGAAGCCCTTCCTCAAGACACTTTACCTCCATCTGCCAGAAAACCGTTGCTATATAGTGATCTTGTTAGCACAAGGAGCTGCGTTGCCACCTTCTAGTAAACTGTCCTAACATATATGCAAATCTATGATGTCCACCATACACGTGGTGCCCCCAGGGGTGTGCAGTACCCAGTCTCAACTGAACGCTGGTTCCGGACCATGTGCCTTCATCTTCGTAGCATCACAACTGTTCAGATAAACTACTTGCGATTTGCCGAAAAATTGTCGTCACAAGTCAGATTCACATATTGTTTGTGTATGTGTGTGATTGCATGTGTGTGTACCTATTTTATATACTATTTTTTATTTATTATAAGGAATGATGGAGGGGGTGGGAGAAAGAGAGAGAGGGAGAGACATAGACTGGTTACTTCCCACACGTGCCCCGCCTGGGCGGGGATCAAACCCGCAACCCAGGCACGTGCCCTTGACAGGAAATCGAAACCACGACCCTATGGTACAAGGGCTGATGCTCTAACCGCTGGGCCACATCGGCCAGGGCTATACACTATTTTTCAAGTGAATTTTTCAGAAAAAGAGAATTGTCTACGTCAGGTTCGATTACTGGGCCAAAGCCATGAGGACAGCTATTCTTGACATAGCAGGAAGAGAAATTTAAAAATACACACTTTTATATGAAAGCAATGTCATAAATGGGAAAAGGGGGAAATGGAGAAGTTTGGGAGTCCTGGAACAATCCGTTTATCCCAAGGCAAGAATATTTATCCTTATCTTGCATAACCTAAAATTTTACCAACAGTCATAAAAATAATTGCCCCATTTCAACATCCACTTGCCATAGGACAGGAATGACGTTTACCAGCGTGAACTTCTCCTTAAATAGTTTTGCATTTAACTGCCATCAATTTCACCCTTGCCACCTTTAGAATCCGGCCTCTGAATGAGACCATTAAGAGTCCACAAGGCCAGGATAATGGGTTTTCCAGAAACGGGATCCCAGTTTCCCAAGCAATGGGAAGGCCAGACCACAAGAGCCACAGCTCAAAGAAAGTAGATAATTCAAAAATAAAAATTCGTAAACAAGCAGATTTTTTATGGCCCTCTGTACTTGCGGAACACTGACTCAGACACATTGTTTTTCCTCGACCTCTTATATCATCACTACAAGTAACTGTGAGTGCAGCGGGGCCAAGTAAAACAGCTCTCCAAAGAGAGGAAAGCAAACCAGCCCGTTTGAGATTCTAATAAGGGCCAGGTGTCCTTTTCGCTGCTTCAGCTGGATTTCCCGCTTTTTAATCTCACAACACATTAGGTTTTCTTGGTCCCATTTTACAGAGGAGGACACTGAGCCTCAGAGAGGTTGAACAACTTGCCAAGGTCACACAGCTATTTTTTTTAATTTTTTATTTATTGATTGATTTTAGAGAGAGAGGAAGGGAGAGGGAGAGAGAGATAGAAACATCAATGAGAGAGAACATCGACTGGCCCACCACTGGGGATTTGGCCCACAACCTGGGCATGTGCCCTGACTGGGAATCGAACTGGCGACCACTTGATGCATGGGTCAATGCCCAACCACTGAGCCACACTAGCCGGGCTACACAGCTATTAGTAGTAAGCCCTATTTGGCGCCAAAGCTCTGGCCCTTCAGCTGCGGCACGCGGCCCTGGCCCACAGGTTTCCTGCAGGTGCTGTTAAGTGCAGATTCCGTTCCAGAGGCTGGGGCAGGGCCTGAGGCGCTGCGCTTCTAACAAGCTCCCGAAGGTACAGGTGACCTGCTGGTAGTTGGACTGCACTTTGAGTAGTAAGGCTTTTGACCAGTGGTTCTCAAATAGGGACGGTTTTGCCCCCGAGGGACATCTATCAATGTCCGGAGACATTTTTTTTAAATACGTTTTTATTGCTCTTTTAGAGAGAGGAACGGAGAGGGGGAGGGAGAGGGAAAGAGAGAGAGAGAGAAACAGAGAGAGATAGAGAGAGACAGAGAGAGACAGAGAAACATCGATATCATAGAGAAACATCAGCTGGTTGCCTCCCACACGCACCCCTACCGGGGATCGAACCCAAAACCTGGGTATGTGCCCTGACCGGGGAGGGAACCTGCAACCTTTCAATGAACAGGACAACGCTCAACCAACTGAGCCACACCAGCCAGGGCTGGAGACATTTCTGATTACCACAACTACAGGTGGCGATACTACTGGATGTGGTAGGGCGAGGTCAGCGATGTTGCTAAATATCCTACAACTCACAGGGCAGGCCCCAACCTGAACAAGGAGTTATCCAGCCCAGAATGTCAACAGTGATGCAATAAAGAAACCCTGCTTTGGAGGTCCCAAGTGCATTTAAACTTCTTCCAAAGCTGCTGTAATTTTGCAAACTTGCGCTGGGATTAAAGGTAGTTCTACTCTCCTCAAAGTCCAATAGAAAATTAGATGCCATGCAGCTGATGGCTGGAGTATGATAAAGTTTAATTTCCTCACAAATATTCTGCCATTATACTGAAGAAAATCAAATCAGCTGATTCCAAAGAAGGGTTTCACAAACTGCCAGAGTTTCTACAAGGTCTTTGTTTCTTCACACTGGAGGTCACAACTGAAAAGGCAAAGGATAAGATTATTTTTAGATGCAAATTTTATAATTTCCTGTTCTGGCAGCTCAAACACTTACCCCGTTGACAAGGATCACATGAAACCATCTCTCATTATTCAGCATTAGCTGCTGCAGCCCACCATCAGGATCACACTGGGACATTGCAGGGCCTGCACCAGCGTCCCCTGGGTTCCTAAAACTCAGTGAAGAAACCAGTCATTCACCCTAGCCTTCTAATGTTCATAGTACCCAAAAAACTAGTTCAATTTTAATATTTTTCACTGAAGTAACCATGCACTGCAGCATTAAGAGAATCTTCAAATGTCACATCGTTTGATTATAGCATACGCTTTAGGAAGACTACATTCGAATATAATTTGGGTGGTAAATTTAGATTTGGTTAAATTAGATAGCTTTTGGGATGATCTAAGAAAAAGCATCATGTGTTGTAATGTATCAGACTCCCAGGCTATCCACAACCTTCTGTCTTTCCTACCTTATCTATCAATGGACTTCTCCTCATCCCTAGGGACCCAGCCCAAAGGTCCCACCTTAACACAGCCCCCATGACAGGGTCTCTGTCATCTTGGTGTCCCCCTCGGAACACAGTTTAGATCTGAAGGCTCTCCATATAATGACTGAGTGGAATGAATGAACTCTCCTGCCCTTGAACACAAACCTTTCCGGGGTCTCCCTCCTCTCTGGATATTTCCTCCTCAGTTTTTTTTCACTGCTTCCTTTCCTCCTTCTTTGTCCTGAACACAGACATACCCCAGCTCTATCTTTGGGCCCTCCTCCCTTTGGGGAGCTCTACACATTACCTCTTACAAACAGTTCCCAAACCGACATCTCTAGCCTAGTTTTCTGCCCTGAAATGCAAACCTGTATTTCCAAACATTAAATTCATCTTCCCTTCCCCAAATCCTACCTCCCTCATTATCAGTGATGCTATCACCCTAGCTGAACACTCCAGCTTCTTTCTGATCCTCCTCCTCGTCCTTTACATTCTTAGCTGCTATACAGCGTGGTTCCTATTTCAAGGCATCCTCTTCTGTTCCTTTCCCAGTCTGTTCCCACTGTCATCACCTCGACTGCACCTCATGAATGGTCTCCTAGACTTCAAAACGAGCCCCTAATTGGTGGGTACAGGGTTAAGGAGACCAGCATGGGTGCTGGTTACAGAAGGAGTGTAGGTTGTGACTGCCCCCATGAGAGGCCCTCGTAACCCCAAATGCTGCACTAGACCCCACCCCAGCTCTCTCCCACACACAAAGGAGGTAATGTAGCCTGAAGGTTAGGAACACAGGCCCTGAGGCCACCCTGACTGTGACTCTCTGTAAGGCTTTGGGCAGGGTAATCTACTTCCCTGTGACCCGGTTTCCTCATCTGTAACAAAGGGAGATTAATCCACTTTATAACATTTTGAAGAAATTAGTGAAACGGGGATGGTGGTGAGAAGGTCACTCTTGAGTTTGCATGACTCAGTACAAAACACCTGTGCCCCAACAGGTGACCTGTAAAATGCCACCAGGCGAGATTTGTTTCCGAAGAGAGAAATCGGTGGTTTGTAAAGGAAACATGGACTTGCTTCACAAGGAGACCAACTGATGTGAAGGTAACTATTGTTTCTCCCTTCCTCACCTTTCTTCAGAGAAACGTACATGATATTTGTTGAGCCAAGCCCTCAGCAAAGTGCTCTGCATAGGTCATTTCGTTGCAGACCAAAGAATAAACTCATGCAGGTGAACGAAAGGTTCTGTAGGAGGCAAAGAAAACTGCTGATTAAAATTATATTAGACCAGAAGCCCCCTATGAATTTCACTAGCATTCTTAGGTCTCTTGCAAAACTTCAGAAATGCTATTTGAAAAACAACAACAGAGACAATTAACCCCATTCAACAATGCAGATGAAAACACCAGGGGTAAAAAGTGACTGAGGTTCACAATAAAAGAGAAAAGAGTTAACATATTAGGAGAAAGGATAAGATTTTAAATAAAGCCATAATATAAACCAGATGAGAAACCTAACTAGAAAAGGAAAGATTCAAAGAAAACAAATCAGAGAGGAGAGGGACTGGGTGGGGAAAAAAGGGCTAGAAGTTATTTTGACTTTCTACAAAACAGTAGATGATACAATGGTTCTCATTTCTGAGGGCAGGTCCCCTGTGTGGTCTTAGGCAAGTTACTTAGCCACCCTGATTAAGTAATGGGACAATGTCAGCACCTACACCTCTCAGGGCTGCTCTTAGGAGTATCTGAGCACAGCACTCAGCTCCGTGCCCACACCAGACAGCCTTCCATTTAAACAGCAGTGGCGAGGATGATGAGGATTTATGATAAAAACAGCACCCTGCCAGGACCTCCCAAGAAGAGAATCCATGAACCTTTCTCTATCCATGTGATAACTCTCAGACAGACTTTGCCACACAGATTGCTTGGGATGCTGCTGTAATTTCAGGAAATGTGGTCATTTTGGACCATTCTCCTTGAGTCCTCTGTGCAAGAAGTAGCACATTTGTGTCTGGAAAGCCACGGAGCAAGGGGCCAGCATGCAAAGATAACCACAGCCTAGAAAAGGGAAAAAGATAATGAGTTCTTCAGAGATGTCGCGTGCTCTGGAGAATCCTGTGTCATCACGTGTCAGAAGTCTCCATGTAGCATAAGTATCCCCAAGTCCTCACTAAACTCCCACAATCCCTCTACCTGTTACAGTTGCTCAGGAGGCATCCTGAGGACACCCACTGAGGTTAACCTGGCAGGTTTCAAAGTGTATCAAGTTTCCAATGTGGAATTGGCAAGGACACAGTCATCACACAGCATTCTACTCGGTCTTTTAAAGCGACTAAAGCTTGAGTTCTTAAAATTGTCTAAATCTTGACATGCATCCTAAAGGTAGTACAACAGAGACCTCTGGCAGGAGCACCACTGGGGGTCATGAAGGTACAGTGGATTAGCTACATGAAGTGCTGTTTCTACTGTCTAAGGCACAGTCAGGTTTTCCTTCTTCTGTCCTATACAAACTCTGCCAAAACGACAAAGATCTCCTCTGCCCTTTAAAAGGAAATCACCTCCCAGCTGGTGTGGCTCAGTGGCCTGAGAGGTCCCGGTTCGATTCCTGGTCAGGGCACATGCCAGGGTTGCAGTCTCGATCCCCAGTAGGGGGCGTGCAGGAGGCAGCCGATCGATGTTTCTCTCTCATATCGATATTTCTACCTCTCTCTCCCTTCCTCTTTCTCTAAAAAAATCAATAAAAACCTACTTTACAAGAAAATCCCCTTTCAATGCATTCCTGTTGGGGTGCGGATAGAAAAAGCAATGCTTTACAGAAGACCATTCGTCTGAACCAGGATCAGTCCCAGCACACAACATGCACACAGGTGGTGAGGGAGCTGTGGATTCCAGGAGCAGGTGATTAAGTGGAAAGAGGTGGGGTTTTTTTTAGCAACTATTTAGAAAAATATGTTTAAGTCTGCCCAAGAAGTATACAAAGAAAGTAGCACTTATAAACCCCAAAGAAATTAAGGTTAGCGTGGCAGCTAATCACCATCCACAGGTTTCTGACTGGGGGATGCACTGAGTGTGGATAAAGCGTTTCCTGGGTACAGGACCACGGGCCCCAGGGTGCGGCACGTGAAGAAACCCGGCCACGCATCTGTGCATTCTCCGAGAGGAGAGAACTTTCCTCTATTATTAACTTTTTAAAATATGTACTAATTCATGCTGGCGGTTTGAATCCTCCCATCAAATTTCATTAGGTGACCAGGCTGAGTTCAAAGGTATATGCAGGATAAAGAGAAAAACACAGCTCTAGAGGTAATTTGGGGAAGGGGTAAGAACAGGGAACAAAATCTTATAGTCTGAACTTAAAGTTTTAGAGTTGGGAAAAGAGGGTAAAACTAGAGGACTTGGTTAAGTGGGTCAAAACATAAACGTTTCAGTTGCATAAAAAGCCAAATGTGAGTTCCGATTTTTTTAGTGTGATGTGCATAAATACTTGCTGCTATTTATACACACAAATATTTGCCTTCACTTGAGATTTAGTGGGACTCTGCCTGAGGCAAGGTTTTTTAATAGTAATAATAAAAATATTTAATAGTACTTAGAGCAAAGCATGTGTGGTCATGATGTTTTAAAGGGGAGAAAGAAAAGGTAATTCTGAACATCTGTACTACATTTCCACATGATAAAACCACCACACTCCGAAATTATTCTGAAGTTTGGTGGTGCTGAGGGTGGGGCATCGTGTAGCAGTTCACGTAGAGAAATATTTATTTCAAAAACAGAAAGGGAGACTCCAAGGCCATTTCAGGAAAGCAGGGACGACAACCTTTACTGTAAAATGAAACTGCCAATTAATAGCAAGAGTCTGGTAGTCAAAAAGTGAGGTTTATGTGTCTCCTCAGATCCATAATTATTACCTCCATAAATACGCCTGAGGATCGAGTCTTTTATTTTCACAAAATCTCAACCTTCCCAAATGGTATCTCAGATCAAAACACTAACTCCTCACCCCTCCCTTAGATTCCCTTTCCAAGGCTTTCCTCTTTCCTGGCCCTACATTTTCTGAGAGGGGAGGAGTCAGGGTGGGGTAGGTGCAGGCAGCTTCTCTCTCAATGTCTCTCAGTCCCACCTGGTCTCTCTCTCTCTCTCTCTCTCTCTCTCTCTCTCACACACACACACACACACACACACACACACACACACACCGCCTCTGTTTTCTTTCCAGGCTCCAAGCCCCACCTCTCCTCAGCACATCTGTTTCCTAGTTCAATCCCCTGAAGTCAGTCTTTGGGTCAAGGAGTCCTGGTCTGGGCTGCCCTTCCTCAGTAAGAGTTTCAAGCAGGTGGGGTGGGAACCAAGTCTGCCACAGCCATGAGAGGATGTGTCCATCACTCACACCAGCAGCTCACAGCCTGGGTGCTGTGGTCCCCCAGGGGATATTATGCAATGTCTAGAGACATTTTTGGTTGTCACAAGTGGAAGAAGGAGAAAGGTACTACTTGCTTCTAGTAGGTAGAGGCCCGGGATGCTGCTAAACATCCTACAAGGCACAGGACAGGCCCCACAACACAGAGTGATCCTGACGCAAATATCAACCACACTGAGAGTGAGAAACTCTGAGGTACACCGAGGAAGCGAAATCCCAATGATATGAAGGGTCTTCCCCCAACACTGAGAATGCTCACACAGCTGGCAACCCGGCTGCAGGGCACCAGAGGGATCTGACCGCTTGGGGGGCTAAGGAGGGGCAGGGGTGAGAGAGGGCTTTCTCAGTTGTCAGGCCCTGGCTTTACTTGATAAGAACACCTTCCATAGGAAAGCCCAGCAGTTCTGGGGCACACCCACAATTGCTATTCGCAATTCTTTTTCACACGACTTGTATATACAGTACACAGACAGTTTCTTTTTCAGGCCATTTCCTTCAAAGCGGCCACAAATTTTTAAAACACTAATTGTGTAGGCCTAAAAAGTACCAACACAGGCATTTTTTTAAAAAGGCATTGGAAGAGTTGGAAGTCTGTTTTTAATTGTCAGGATTCCTAAATTTTTTGGAGTGTTATGGCAATCCCCATTCTGCTGGTACATCATAGGTTAGTGAATACTTCACAGGTGGTCCCTTTTCAATGCACGTGGGTTTTTTCCCAATACCCACTACTCCCGAAAGAGCTGCGGACTTGGGTGATAACGGCACCACTCAATGAGCTGTGACTCTGGAGACGAAAACGGGGTAGAAATGACAGAAAAAATATTCTCTCTTCATTTAAAAAAGATTCAAAATCTATACATGAAACTAGTAAGATTTGATACTCTAACTATAACTAATTGCACATAGGCTTTTAACCAAATATCTTGATTCAAAAACCCATTTATTTATCATCTAAATCAGTAGTCGCCACTCCTTCTTAAAGGGCCAAGGAAATAAATACGTTAGGCTTTGAGGGACACCAGGCAAAATAGAGGACATTATATCTGTTCTTATTAACCGTTTAAAATGTAACCATTTAAAATCCAAGCCTACCCTGGCCGGTTTTGCTCAGCGGTTAGAGCGTCAGCCTGCAGTCCAGAGAGACCCGGGTTCGGTTCCCGCTAAGGGCATGTACCTCGGTTGCAGTTTGTCCCCGGCCCTGGTTGGGTCCTGCGGGTGGCAGCCACTCGATGTGTCCCTTTCATGTCAATGTTTCTCTCTCTCTCTCTCTCTTCCTCTCTCTCCCTCCCACTCTATCTGAACAAAAAATAGGAAAATGTCCTCGGGTGAGGATAAAAAATAAAATAAAATAAATAAAATCCAAGCCATATTTAAAAATTTTTTTAAAAGATGGTGGTCCACATTTGGCCCACAGTGTCTAATTTGCCAACTTTTGATCTAAAGCAGTAATTTTTCAACCCATGTGCCTCAAGAATTTTTAAAACATACAATATCTGACTATTTAGTCAGGGCATTGACCTTTTTTCCCATAGATTGGCAAATAAAAAAATGACAACAGCTAACACAACAATAGCCATCCGGTGTGAATGAATCAAAATAATACCTTTTTTTTTTTGTCAGATCTGCAAAAAATATATTTTTGGTGTGCTGCAGAATTTTAGCAATTAGTTTCTGTGTGCCATGAGAGGGAAAAGGTTGAAATAGCTGATCTAAATGAATAGTAAGACTTTATCATTTTTACTCCAAAGTCTCACTCATTTTTCTTTCTTTTTACTTTTTACACAATCTACTCATATAGTATAATTATATTTTGCTTTACTATGGAGGGTTTATATCCAACTGCTTCATCCAACTGCTGTAACCACAAGCCACTGCTAGGAGTCACCGAGCAAGCCCTCACATTGTCCTTAACCCTCTCGGAACCCTGAAGATGCCCTTTGACCTACATCCCAAACTGAAAACACAAAGACAGCCACCCCTTTCCCATCCGAGCTGTGGCGGGTGGAAAAGGAGATTTTGCTTTATCAAATTTTAGCCAATTGGAAGACCAATGAAATGGGGCACCTGTCAGTAGGTTTTAAATACAATTTTAATGTCTCACAGTTGACACAGAAACTGAACGTAACCAGCGAAAACCAGATTAAAAGTAAACTCAGTTTGAAGAGGCAAAACATTTGTTTTAGGCAATGAGGTAAAGCTGAAGGGAAAAGGGGAAAAGGCTGACTTTGAACAGAACAACTCCAAGCACCGCTCATTTTTCCTTATTCTCTGCTCACAAAGACTCACGGATTCCCTAGGAATTTACGGAGGACCAAACGTGCAGTACTTTTGTGACTTGCATTTTAAGCACTTTTCATTTTCACAGACACAAGTGCACTGAGGAGACTGAGCCCCATGCTGCCTTCTCCACGGGACTGGCTAACGCTGTCACTGTGCGTGAGCTCCCAGTGGAACAGTTCCCAACTCAACGGGCCCTGATGAGATGGAGCAAGAAAAAAGGGGGGGGGGGGGGGACGGAGCCTTTTCCTTTTTTTTCTTTTGGTATTTACAGAGAAAATATCCCTGAGCAAGAAGTCAGAAGACCATAATTCTGGTCTCGGGTCCACTCCAGATCAAGTACCTGCAGATTATTTTGAGCTAAAGGCAATTTTCGCTTTAGGCTCAAGAGAAACCTGCCCATCCCTTGACTACTTGGAAGAACTTGAATTAGGGGTCTTGTCTATAATGGGAGATTATCAGATATCTCTTTTTGACCTACCAATATGGCAGGGCAAACTTCCATTTATTAAACATCTGCTCTTAGCCCTCTCCAATGACCCTCTGAAGTCCCCAAGGCACCTTACCTCATCCCTAGCTCAGGATGTCTTATATACCCATGTTCTCTTTCTGTCTCTGAACCTCTCCTGCATATGGGGTCTGACTTTCTCATGTATGTGAGGTTCCCATGTATATGTATGTATTAAATGTAGTTATTTTCTCTTGCTAATATATAAATATATAGATATCTATAGCTATAGGTAGATATAGATATCTATATCTATAGATACATATACATATACATATACATATACATATACATATACATATACATATACATATACATATACATATATAGATATCCCTGGCAGTATCAAGGAGTGATTAGGAATAGGTGCCTGGAACCAGCAGATCCAAATTTGAAGCCCAGATCCATGACTACTTACTCTGAGAACCTGGATCAGACACATCACCCCTCTGAGCCGCGGCCTCCTTATCTGAGAGGCAGAAAACCACCTCCCACTAGAGAGTATTGTTGGAAGCATTAAATGGCACTCCCAGGAAAATGATTAGCTATGTTCCTGAGTGCCCAATAAATGATACATGTCATCACTGCTTAATTCCCCTCACAGGGTCACGGGCAGCATCAGCGGAGATCATTAAAATGGAATGTGTTCTGTAAAACACAAAGCCTCCTCCACATGTGAGGTATTGATTAATGTTCGCACCCAAGACACCGGGGCCCTGATACACGGGAGCCGGCTCCCGCTCCCACTGCTGCAGCTTGTGGAACACTGAGGCGCCCGCAGTGCTGGTGCTGCGGATTTTCTCTCCGCCGAGGTTTTATTTATGGTGCACTGTTTCACCAAACCATGATGATAATAAACTAGGTCAGCTAACAAAGGAATATTTTTCAAAGAGAAGCCACACCCAAGGCAGAGCAGCAGGACAGGGGGATGAGGACAGTCATCAGAGTCACTCCCAGCATAACCTCCCCCCATTCTCCCCACCCCCTCTGCCCTGCCACTTTCTTTTTCTCAGCAGGTTCCACAATGCTTTGTGCCTAATGGCTCCCTGGGGCTCCACCAGCCTCTGTGACTGTAAAAAGCAACCAGTTACACTCATTAAAATCAATAAGGGGTAAAACCTGAACTATTTCAAATTCGCCTAGGATGTTCAAACTTTAAAGAATGTATTAAAATTTAAAGACAGGGCAAATTATGCTAAACAAAAATGAATACATTCTTTATGTCATTAGAAATGAGAGAGTAAACGCGGTGAAATGCTGCTTCTGGCGTGTGATTGATCAGGGTCCAGGAGCACTTTTCCACTGAGAGGCTTCATTGGGATCCATCTTACACAGAGTGCTTGGAGGAAATGAAACCTGGTGAGAACAAAGGGAGTCTGTACCAAGTGGGCATCAGTCGATGAAAAGTCCATGCAATCTCAAAAGATACAGCATATTCAAAGAGGCATGAAGGAGAAGTATGCAGTTCCTTGGGTCTCCTCCTAAATAACAGTGGGAATAAGTGACAAGGCAGCCTTTAGAAGGATCACACAAACTGGGGGCTTGGTGGTCACAAATTATCACAGGGGTGTGTGTGTGTGTGTGTGTGTGTGTGTGTGTGTGTGTGTGTGTGTGTAAAAACAACAAACAAGCTTTGGAAACACCTTATGCACCTGGGCAGAACTTCATAATCATTTCCTCAGCCTGTTGGACAGCTCCACCAGTATGTCATCAAACTCAACACATCCAAATACCTTCCTCAATCCCAGCACCTTCTGCTGATGACTCCCCTGCCCATGGCCCCAGCATCAGCCCCATCCAGGACCACAGCGTTGTCTGCTCCTTACAGCTCCCAGCACGCAGGTCCTGCCTGCAGGTGGAGATGACCTTTCCTTTCAACTTCTGTGGCCACCACCCAGACTCAGACTCTCAGTCACCTGAACAACCACAGTATCCTTCTAACTCACCTCCATGCCTTTAGTCCCTTCCTAGTCAATCCACTATCGATTAGCACTAACGATCGTTTCTGATCATGCCATTCTCCAGGGAAGAGTCCTTCACAGGCTGCCCAGAGCCTACCTAATGAAGGCCAGTCCCGTGTCCCATGGTCAGAGCCCTCGGTGATGTGACCTCAAACCACCTACTCACCTTTATCTCCTTTTCCTCCTGACAGGTGGAGTTTCAGCTGCTCCCAACTCACTGTGCCCCAAACCCACCACAGCCCCCCCCCACTTCAGGCTTGGCTCACGCTTTTCCAATCGTGCTTTCCAATCGTGCTTCTCCACCACCCATGTGTATTGAAATTCTTCCTGCCTTTGAAGACCAGCTCTGTCCTCAGCTCTCCTGCTCTAAGCTGCATAGCATTTAAGCGCCATCTGAGGTCCTCTGGGTGCCCCACCCCAAGAAGCGGTAGCGTGCACTGTGTCAAGTCTATTCTCTGCAGACAGACTTCCCAGGTTCTGACCTTGGTTCTAGCACTTGCTGTGTATAACTGGGAACAATTACTTACCTCTTTGTGCCTCAGTTTCCTTATCTGTATATGAGAGTGACAACGGCAATATTTACTTAGTACGGTAACGTGGCACAGAATAAGCCGCGCTGCCCACCTGCATCCCTGGCCAAGACCACAACTTGCCCAGGGTGCTCCCACAGCATCCTGCACATGGACGTCCAACATGTGCCCAATGCTGTCCAACACACTTTGAAAAAAATGAAAGAACACGTCCAATTAAGTTGACCCTCAAAGTTACTGCTCTACTCCAAACACAGAGCAATGATAGAGAAAACATGAAAGAACATGGCACTTGTCTAATCATTATAAACTTTCCCAATACTGGGAAAATACACCACAGAGCAATTCTCAAGGTATTTCTTAACTGTTTTTTCACTCTTTCAAGTATTTATTGAGCACCTGCAGGCAATATTTGAGGTCCAGGAATATTGATGGAATGTACTGATCAGGTAAGAAACTTACTTTATTAAAATAGGTTCTATAATATATTTATAGGAAACAACTCTTGGAAAAGAATGTATGTAAAATGTTATGTTTATGTAGTCACTTGCGTTTGAGAATGTTTTCTGTGATAAGCTTTCCTGGTAGAAACAGAATATATTGAATCTGTAGCATCAGAATTAGAAATGCCTACATCAGCAACATCAAGGCTCATCCAGCAACATTGGGGACAAGTGTGTATTAGAAAGAAGCCATATGGTTTTTCGAGAGGAGAGACTAGGGTGGAGTTTAGAAGTTTGGGCAAAGATTTTATGGAGGAGGTTTGAGCTATCCATAAAAGGTTTATGAGCTCAAGAACTTCTAGGTCACAAACTTTCCTTGGTGGATCTCCCACTGGCCTGGGGACAATCTGGATAAATCAAGTAGGAGATCAAGAATTCATATTGCCTTGCCCTTCTCCTCCCTGCTGCTCCCATTCACCCCCCCCCCCACACACACACACACACAGCATGGAGGGAAGCCCAGGCTCCTTCTCCTGGGGGTTTTACTTGTGCTGAGTCAATAGTAATGTGACCACCGATGACATGAGGGCTCTTCTGCCCTTGCTACTAAAGAAAGGCAAGCTGCCCAAGGGGATTAGCATAGGAGATCCACAGCATGGCAGCAGAACATATATCCCTTCCTTTCAAACATCTTATAGTACAATGAGTCCAAAGACTCTTGGACTCTCCTCTAAGGACCAGCCAAGAATATATTAAGGAGAGTGAATATAGGAGGATCCTGGTGTGTAAACCCACTTTTTATTTAATGAGATCAGTAGTATTTTGGGTACTTGATTACTAAAACCTTTACATGGAACAATATGTTCTTTGCAGAAAAAGCTGGAGAACAAGGTAAACTATTACTACATCAAACAATGTCTTATCAAATCAACCTGTATCCAAAAGCATCAGACAACACCAGCGAGTAATGCTGCATTTCAGCCAACACTTCAGCTCACATTAGCACATCCATTGTAGTTCTTGGGCAATCGTTTTGGTCTTCCAAATAAGTTGAGATCATAATCTTTCTGTTGTTGTTTCCTGCCAGGCACAGAAGTGGTATCACCCTCAGCCTTTTCCAGACCCCCGAAACACAGACGCTAAAGCAATCTGACTCTCGCCAGGTGCAGCTCCTGCCAACTTGAAATCTCCTGAAACAATAGGCTAAACAAGGCCAGTATTCCAGAAGATGGGCTTTATATGAGGTCCAACACCTTTGCCTAAGAGTGAATCATAAAACCACTCGCTCTCTCGTCCCCAGCATTACGCCATCTAGCCCCAACAGGGTCAAACCGTGCAAAGTGAAAAAGAAATCAGGAACACACTGAACTTAAAACTTCAAGTATATTTTAAATCCTGTTTTAGATTCATTTAAATTAACTTAGGTCAGGCAACTTCCTTATTCAAGCTGGGTTATTCTTACTGGTTTAATATCAAAAGCAGTCAGCCACATTTTTTCCACTAAAAAAAAAAAAAAATTCCTGACAGAAGAACATTCTAAAACTCAGGAGAGAATATGGGAACAGCTTATAAGGTTTGCCTTCTAGAATAACTAATGGAGAAAATTACTCAGTTATTTGGCCATGGGAAACAACTATTTGCATATTATTACATATTTTGCAGGTCACAAATTAAAAACACAATTGTTATTTTCCTAGCATAGCATTTTCCCAAGGTGCTTTACAAAGAACACCAGTGCGACCAGAGAAAAGCAAGTCAAATGAGTGTGAGATGTTCTGCCTTCCTTAGACCCCTTCTTGGAAATGACTGGCGCACATTTGCAGTAAACTCTATGGAATCCAGCATTTTCCCAAATTTATTTGGCCCTGCAGTCCTTTTTCTCTCATAACACACACCAACATCCCACAAAAGGGCTGTTCTGCAGAGCACACTTTGAGAAAGATTCTTCTAGAAAAGGGATATGATGAAATGGTCCAATAGCTAAGACTCTGGAGTCAGCCTGATTTGAATACCAGCATAACCACTTGTTAGCTGTGGGACATTGGGCAAGCTTCTAAACATCACTCATCCCTCAGTTTCCCCAGGTGAAGTGGGCAAAATAACAGCACCTACCTCTCGTGTGTGGGTCTTCCCATATGTCTGCAACAGTCTTCTGAGAGCCTTGCATGGCTGGTTCCTTTTCGTCACTCAGATCTCACTTCACAATGTCACCCCCTCCAAGAGGCCTTCCCTGACCACCCAATAAGAAGTTGGCCCAACTCAAGTCACTAGTTCTTTATCCTCTCCTTTTCTTCATGATACTTCTCTGTTTAACTATTAAATAGATATTTGTATTCTAGTTCACCCCCAATATAATACAAGCACCATGAAGTCAAACGTTATCAGTTATCATTGCTCTATCCCAAAACAGATCCTCCATAAGTACTCATTCAATGAATGGATGAATGAATGAATAGATGAAATGGCTGGGTGAATTAAATATGAATCACATAAAGTATTCTTTATAATGTGACACATAAGCATCAATCCAGACAGTGTTATAAAAACTTTTGATGGATGATGTGGTTAATGCACTGATAATTCTGACCTATTTAACTTACCTCTTCTTGCTGTATTGTGTGCAAACATTTCACGGCATTTATTTAGAGGTGTGTTGAAAATGGGCTTTCAGGAATGGGGCATGTGGGAGGAGTGTGGGTAGGCCCTGAGAATAGCATTTTACTAATTCCCACGGTGTAAATACTCCCACTATGACCAATTCCAAGCTCTCAATGGTTTAAAAGTAGGCTTAATAAATTCCTAAAAATGTAACAAATGGCTCTCACAAGACAGTACAATATTCTCTTGGAAAGGGTCCTTTCAGGCCTCCAAGTCTTGTTTGTTGAGTTCAAGTTTAAAATGAGATTTTTATATTGCCCTGGCTGGTGTGGCTCAGTTGGTTGGGTGTCGTCCTGTGCACTGAAAGGTTGCCAGTTTGATTCCTGGTCAGGGCACATGCCTGGGTTGCGGGCTCAATCCCCAGTGTTGATATAGAAGGCAGCCGATCGATGTTACACTCTCACATTGATGTTTCACTCTCTCCCTCTCCCTTCCTCTCTCTATAAAAACCAGTAAAAAATCTTTAAAAAAACACATAAGATTTTCATATAGAGACACTTTCCCCACATTCTCCCTTCTTGGTGAGCCAAGGTAAGGGCTACCCACTGACTGGTCTGGTGCTCAGGGAAACTAGTTGAATGTGTTGGGCTGCATTTTCTCTACCACTATCTACAGGCTCTTGAACTGATGTTTAAGGCTCTAAACATGATCTATAATGATCTATATCCATACCAGACCATTGTGAGGACCAACTAATCTCATACACCACAAATTAAATTGTGTTTAGAGTCATTTAAATGGGGACATCGACACAACAGAACCAAGGCACCATATATTAAGTGCCACCAATGAGCAGAATACAATAACGGAATAACAGTGACTCTACCCTGACCACAAGATCCCAACACAGAGTGATGGTCAGTGCTGCAGATGGAGCTTCTCTGGCACCACAGGCTAGCTGTACATGCAACACGACCCCGTGGCACTCAAAGCCAAGTATCAGCCTTTTTCAAGTACAGCAATCTCCCAAGCAGAATACTGAGATAACACAACCAAAACTCAAAATCCAGTCACTCTACATGCAAGTGATAACATGCCAGTAATTGTTGCTTCCCTTTTGTACACTAAATGGAAAGTCTATGGAGTAAGGCAGGAAGAGATTAGTTTCTGGTCTACTGTATCAGCTATCTATGGCTATGTAACAAATTACCCCAAAATTCAGCAGCTTAAAACAACACACATTTATTATCTCACAATTTGCGGGGATCAGGAGGCCAGGCACAGCTTAGCTGGGTCCTCTGCTTCACAGTTGCTCACAAAGCTGCAATCGAGGAGTCAGCCCAGGGTCTGTCATCTCGTCTGAAGGCTCAGCTGGAGAAGGATCCACTTCCAAGCTCACTAAGTAGTTGCTAGCAGCTATCGGTTCTTTGTGGCTGAATAGTGAGGGTCTCAGTTCCTCACTGGGTATTGGCTGAAGGCTGCCCTCAGTTGCTTACCACATGGCATCTCCCACTTGGCAGCTTGCTTTATAAAAGCATGTGAGTTGAGAAGGCAATAGAGTCTGCTAACAAGATGGAGTGACAGTCTTACGTAACCTTGTCATGGAAGTGTCACTGGCGTCCCAGTATCTTTGCCATATTCCATTGTTTAGCAGCAAGTCACTAGGTTATACTCAAGGGGAGGGAATTCCACTAGGGCATGAATTCCAAGAGGTAGGGATCATTGGGGACATCTTAGAAGTCTGCCCACCACAATCACCCTCTTGTAATATGAATAGGAAGACCAGGCCCAACAGAACACCTCTTTCAGCATCTCAACATGATACCAAGCCATGTGGTTTTCCAAGCATTTTGCTAAGGTCTCATGAAAACAAAACAAGGAAGAATGAGCACCAAGGATATTAAGTCTGAAAACACAAAATTCTGTTCAAATGTTCTAAGCAAAAACAATCGACATCAAAGAAAGCCCCTAGGAGCATCTGCATTAGTCAGTGCCAACACGGAAGCCATTGGTCTGAACAGGGAACAAGTGACTCACAGAAAGGGCTGCCCATCTGAGCAGGTATGTAACGCCAGGAAATGTAGTTTGGTCTGGAAGCAAATATCTTTTGGAATTTCTATTTATTGATGTACCAAATTTTGAAAATATACCGAATGCCATTTTATTGCTTTCTCTTTTCTGGGAGATCTGTGTCTCCCATAGCACGTTGCTTACATGGTACTTGCGAGATCCGGACCCACCATAGTGGCAAAGAACTGTTGTAAAAATTCCAAACCTTGGCTGTCACCCACCTTTCATCTAAGCTCTATCCAACCACATATTCTCAGATATACAAACCTCCCAACATCCAATGGTGGTGGCAGGCCGGAGAGGCTGCCTCGGAAAGACTTCGAATGATTTAATCCACTAAGTGCAAAACACACAGAAACCCTGGGACACTCTGTCCTAGATGAATGTAAGGCAAACAAAGATTATCTTAAATCTAAACGTTCAAAAGTGCTCTGCACATTTTACCATACTTTCCAGAACTATCCATATGCTTTACTTTCTGTAAATTCTGCCTTTGATTCAGCTATAAAAAATACTTCGGTTTATTGTTTTGCTGATCACCTATTCAGTTAGCTCCTTTAGAGAGACGATACTTGGTAAACATCTAAAACTTAAACAGTACTGTACTTAAAAGGCCCTGAAACAACGACCATCTGTGGGGAAGCAGTTGTAAACCACCATAGAGCTGGCATGTGCTACACATGCTTGGACCCTGAATATGCGTTGAATAATAATGGAACATATGTGTGGTGAGCAGAGAAGAAAAAAACAAAAAACTAATGCAAAATTCCAGTTTAAAGGTGATAAGCAGACAGGAAGTTATAAAACAGGTGACAAAGGGCATTTTAAGGCAGTAGATGTCTTTCAACCTGTAAAAGTAACTTGATAACATATTTTAACTTGTAAAATATAGCTTTGGGGCAATACAGTGAATGTCCTTACCTCTCTAAGATGTATGTTTTCCTTCTCCTTCTGGTCTAAAATCACCTCTAAGTGGCTGACTTGAGACTCAGCCTCTGCCACCCGCCGTGTCCGCTCATTGTCATCCTCGAGACTTTTGGACGGCAAACCTTTACTTTGTAACATCTCAAGAAGCTTTTTAATCGACTCGTCTCGGGCATTGAGGGTCTGTTTCTGTGTTTCGATCCTCAGCTCCATTTCCTCCAAGGTCTTCCTCAAGAGGAACAGCTCCTTGGCCTGCCGGTCATGCTCGGCTTGCAGACGCCGGAAGTTCTCCTCGGTCAGCTCGATGGTGAAGTGCTCGGCTCCCCGGTTACCAGTCTCTTGCTGCAGGAGGTGGTTGAGGTCTCTCTGGGTCCGCAGCTCATCCTGAAGGGCCTGGATTGTCAGCTGCAGGTGCTGTGATGAGAAAGGCAGAGCAGGAGGGGAGAAAGAAGGGAACATCAATGGAAATGCCCAGTGCTATTTGCTGGTGTCACCCCATGAGGATGGAATGTTAATCATGAGGTCCCCAGGGCCAGCCGTGAAGTCCTCCAGGGTGACTTCAGAAGCATGGGACAGCACATGGAGAGGGGAATTAATTCAGTGATGCTTTCTCAATGTCTTAGGAGAAAAGAAATGTACACACACACACAGAAACAATATATTAGTGTGAGTCACGAGGGAAATTACGTATCTACAGTTTTGATTTAGGAAGTGGAAAGGGTTAGAGGGAAACTCACAAACACGCCTTCTTGATGCCCACAATGCTCCAGACTCAGTATTCCTTGTTTCCTAAGGGGTTCTTTATTCTACTATCCATTATTTTCCATGATAAATGAATGTTCATTTAAAAATGAAAATAATAGCATCCATTACAAGGAGACACAAACAAGGACTTTATTTTTACAAATAAAGCTGTGAACAGGTTTAGTAAACAGGATTACTGCATCTGCAAGCGAAAGGCAACACACAGACAGACAGACACTCAGACACGGGAGATGAGGCTGTGCAGAGCAAAACAAACGAGCCGCAAAGAGTGGACAAACCTTGGTTCTTCTGGCATCCAGTAACTGAACAGCATGGGAAATGAAAAAAATGAAGCAAAAAATCAACAGTGCAAGCAAAGGATATTTAACAGAAAGAACTCAATCAACATAAAGTACTTTCACAGAGAAAAAAAGAAAGAAAAAGAAAACAATTTCTTATTACAGCAAAGGCCCATAAGCTACACAAAAGCTGTCATATTGATGCTTGATAAACGTGATTTTTTTTAAGCGAGGTTTATTCCACCTTTTGTTTTCCCTAAATCTCCCTGACACCGTGAGTCCTGCGTGTATTACCAGGGAGAAAAGCATGATATTCCACAAGTAACCGCATATTATTCCAGGTCACCATTTTAACCAAAATCACAGGGAAAACACCAGAGAAACAAAATAGTTACCAGTTGGGAGAAAAGAAACCCTTGCAGACACTTGGTGAATTCAGGAACACATTCCCCACAGGGCCAAGCCCCAGGCTCCTCAGAGCAGGCAGCCATAGCCTGAGGCATTTTTGTCCTAGAAACAAACCGGGAGGCAGGCTTCGGAAACAGCAGTTATTCGATCACCAAACACATACTACTCCTGCCTGTGGGAGGACCACACAACGCTAAGCAAGGGAATCAAGATGAACATAAGGCAGAGCTCCTGCCCACAGGGAACTCACAGTATTGTAAGGGATGGATAATACCACATCTAAGTTATATAAATATTGGAGCAGTCCACATATTAACATCTTTCTGAAGACCTATGGCTAATGCTCAGAGATGCTGAGATCTTTCTGAGTGTGGCCTATACCCAGAAACTAGCACTGAGTGATGCATCACCTTGATAAAACTATTTAGGGATCTCCACATCGTCTACACACGTCCACTGAAATTCTTAGAGCACAGAGGACAAATACTCTCCCCCTCATCTATGTGTCACAGTGCCTCACAGGGTACTAGCAGGGAGTACGCAACTGGTATGTATTTAATGATGGTCATTATGAATTATTTTTTCAAAATATAATGCACCCCTTCCCTGGCCAGGTGGCTCAGTTGGTTGGAGCATTGTCCCATGCACCAAAAGGAAATGGGTTCGAATCCCAGTCAGGGCACATGCCTGGGTTGCAGTTTGATCCCCGGTTGGGGTGTGTACAGGAGGCAACCAATCGATGTTTCTCTCTCACATTGATGTTTCTCTCTCTCTAAAAATCAATAACATATCCTCAGGTGAGAATAAAAAAATATATATGTAATGTACCCCCATAAGGTGAAAAATTCAATTGTTTTTTCGTATTTTCACAAAGTTGTACAACCATGAATACAATACATTTTAGAACATCTTCCTCATCCAAAAAAGAAACCCTATACACTATAGCAGTAACTCCTCATCTCCCTCCCTATCCCCAGGCCCTGGCAACCACCAATTGACTTTCTGCCTCTATATATTTGCCTATTCTGGACATTCAGTATCAATGGAATCATGCAATAAATGGTTTCTCTCACTTAGCACATTTCTATCCATGTTGTAGCATGTATAGGTATTTCATTCTTTCATAGATGAATATTATTCTGTTATAGGGACATATCACATTATATTTATCCATTCATAAGCTGATTCATGCACAAATATTAACAGCAGCATTATTCATAGTAGCCAAAAAGTGGAAACAACCTATATGTCAATCAACTGACGAATGAGTAAATAAAATGTGGTATATCCATATGATGGAATATTTAACCACACAAAGCAATAAAGCATTAATACACACTGCAGCATGGATGGACCTTGAACACATTATGCCATGTGAAAGAAGCCAGTCATAAAAGACCACATGTTACATGATTCCACTGATATGAAATGTCCAGAATAAGCAAATCCATAGGCAGAAAGTAGTAAATTGATGATTGCCAGGGGGTTGAAATGAGGGGAATGGAGGGGAATTACTAAAGGGTACAAGGTTTCTTCTTGAGGTGATGTAAATGGAATTAGACAGTGGCGTTGATTGCACAACTTTTTGAATATACTAAAAACCACTAAATTTTACATGTTAGATGGATGAATTGTGTGGTACATAAATTATATCTCAACAAAGCTGTCACAGAGAACATGAGATGGGATTACAAAGTAATATAACCTTCCTCGACCAGCCCCCCATCCCTGAACCACATCAAAACAAAGTCCACAGGAGTACTACCAGCCTTCAGCCCAACAATGTGGCCACTGCAAGCCTCTCGGAAGTGGACAGGGCATCTTCAAGTCATTTAAATATTCTTAAGGATGGCAAGTCTTTGTCCTTTGAAAGTGGCTTTGATTTCTGATATGATCCAATTTTATTTAGATTTCATATATGATGAATCAGGTACTCAGACTGGAAATCATCTTTTCTGAGAATGACCAAAAATAAGATTGGTTTTCTTAACGCGGTTCATAGATTGGCCAGAAGGGAATTCAAAAGAAAAAAATGCCAAAATTCTTTCAGCAGAGACAGCAACACTGGACGACAAATCTGTGAGGGCGCTGCCCCTTTGGGTGGGCAAGCTGCCTATTGCCTGACCCTTTGTTTCCATACCTGCAAAGTGGGAATACTCATAAAGCCTACCTCATAGGGCTCCTGCGAAGAATAACTAAGAAAATGCATCAGGTGCCAGGTTAAAAGCAAAGGGAGGGAGGAGCTTTGATAGAAAGGAAGGAAGGAAAGTAGAAAAGAAGAATGAGAGGGAGAGAAGAAGGAAGGGAAGAAGGAAGGAAAGGGGAAAGGAGAGAGGGAGGAAATATTGGTCCATTTATCAATTCAATATACATTTACCCAGTATCTCCCTCATACCCATAAAATATTTAAAAAGAAAAGAAAGGAAAGCAAACGTTCCAGGCTCACAGTCCACGCGAACAAGTAAACTGAGAGTAGAAAACTATGCTATGCGGGTTCTGACAGAAGTCATAGCTAGGTGGATGGAAACACAGAGGGCATGTAACAGGGCTAGAGACATGTGGGAAAACACCCCACACCAGGAGCCACCACTGAGCTGCGTCCTGGTGAGCAAATGAGTCAGTCCCGTGAAGGACGATGGCAGAGAAGAGAAGGTACAAGTGCCCAGAGGCAAAGACAGACCAGACCCATTAAGGAACAGTGAGAGCAAAAATCTGGACAGTGCTCCCCACATGGCACACACGGTTCTAAGGTCTTGTAATCCACACAACTGCCCTGTGAGGTAGCTACTGCCATGATCTCCATTTAATGATGAGAACACGGAGGTGCAAAGTGGTAAAGTCACTTGCTTCAGGTCACCCAGCCACCTAAGGGGCATAGCAGGCTGTCTGACCCCAACACCCCTGCCCAACCACACTACATCACCTAGCTTCTGAACTGGCCCAAATACTTCAGGGTGGCTGAGAAAAAGAATGGGGTGGGGTGGGGGTGCAGGACTGGTGCTGAGAGCAGACAGGCAGGCAATTATGAAAGTTACAGCAATTCTCAAAATCAAAGATTAGCCATCCTAACCAGGCTGCTCCTCATTCAGAGGTTGTTTCCACATCGTACACTTATTAATAAGCAAAATCTGCTTTCCAGGTAGCCATTTGATTAATCACTAAACGACTTCCGCATGACTAAACACAGTCTGATAACCAACCTAAAACTTAGTGTTCAAAGAGTTCTCAACTCCGTGTCCTGTAGTTCTCATATTCCTTTAAGATACTTAAAATTAAGCAGGAATCTCCTTGCTCCTGAAAGGGGATTCTTGAGCAAAATGCATGTGCTTCGAGCCCTGATCACCTTTCCGCATCATATGCCAGAGGGTGGGGAGGGAATCTGAAGCAATCTCTCTCCCTCCCTTCATCCCTCCCTCCCCCTTTCTCTCTTCCTCCAGTGTTCTACTTTTAAGAGATTCAATGCAATCATTTCAAAATTCATTTATCAGATAGCCATCTCTAGTTAGATATTTAACATAGAATATTTCTATTTTAAAATATAAAAATAGCACTTTCAATAAATAACCCACTGAAAAGAATATCCTCTCTGTGTCTCAGTTTCCTCACTTGTGAAAGGGGGAGAGCAATAATTCCTATCGCATGGAGTTTTTATGAGAATTAAATGAGTTACACAGTACATATAAAGCTCTAGAAAGTATCAAGTACAGAGTAGTCACTTACACTGTATCAGTCAGGATAGGGTAGAGTATGCTGCTGGGTCAACAGAACAAAAACCCACATTCTGAAAGACCTAGCCCACCTGACACGTCGAGGACATGGAACCAGAACGCTTAGAGCACAAAGAGACCTTAAAGATTCACATGCTGCCCTGGCCGGTTTGGCTCAGCTGTTAGAGCATCAGCCCTCGAACCAAAGGGTGGTGGGTTCAATTCCCGGTCAAGGGCACATACCTAGGTTGCAGGTTCAATCCCCAGCCCTGGTTGGGGTTGTGCGGGAGGCAACCAATTGATTAACTCTCTCACATCTATCTCTCTCTCTCTCCCCCTACGTCCCTTCCACTCTATCTAAAAAAAAAAAAAATTCACATGCTGACCTCATTTTACAAATGAGAAAATCAGATCACATGGGTTAAATGTCAGGCCCAAGAGCACACTAACACTGCCAAGCCAGAATCTCGGTTTCTGGAGTCCTGGACTCCATCCTGGTATGTATTCCAATAACCCTAAGAGTAGACAAAAAGGGGGCAACTTTCTACTTTAATGACTTAGGAAATGGCAGTTGTGTTGGAGACAGAATGAGCAAGAACCCAAAGTGTCTCACACATATCTGGGTCCTTTCCAGTAGTTAAACGGCGTGGAACACAACAAGGACAATTTATTGAGACCTCTTTTCTAAGTCCTTGGAATTAGACTGTTAACTAATTAGAATTAGCTATTAAAAGACAAGCTCAATTGCCCTAACCACTTTGGCTCAGCAGTTAGAGAGTCGGCTCTCGGACCAAAGAGTTGTGGGTTCGATTCCAGCCTAGGGCATGGACCTCAGTTGCAGTTCGGTCCCTGGCCCTGGTCAGGTCGTGCAGGAGGCAACCAATCGATGTGTCTCTCTCTCATTTTCTTTCTCTCTCCCTCTGTCTCCCCCCACCACCACCACCACTCTATCTGAAGATGAATGGAAAAATATCCTCGGGTGAGGATTAAAAAAAAAAGATAAGCTCAATAAAAACAACCTCTCAAAAATCAGTATGCAATACAAGTGAAATCTCTAGCAAAGCCAAAGCACCTTTTCTAAGGGTCAAAAATGAAGAAAAATGATGCACAGTTTTCAATTCCCCCCTTCCCAGATTATTCCATTCCTTCAGACTGAATCACTTCCCCCTTCCATACTGTGAAAGCACATTTCCTTTAAGGCAGTCACCCAAACCCCACTGGAGCAATAATCGAGAGCATTCATTTCAGCGTGCTACCTATATCACGTACCTACCTACAAATCAGCAACCTGCAAGGCTGTGTTCTAGGGCCGTCTCTTGGGAATCTCCCAGTCATTGCCGTGGTCTCAACTTCGCAAAGCCTCAACCACTCCTGTGGCTCCCATTCCCCTGCACAACTGGACACAGAAGCCCTTCCAGTGTCCACCTACATCGAGATAGGACATCACCACCTGATCCGACCTCGTACCTAGATCCTGGCCAAACTGCTATCAACTTAGCACTTGTGGCACCGGTAAACAAGGAGCAAAACAGCTCATTCTCTTCAAGCGCAAACGTGAGTCTGTGGTCGGATGAGTATTCAGACAGCTTTTTACTCCCAGCCCTGATTCTGGGATCATTCTCCAGTGGCCCTCAAAGAATCAAAGTTCAGAAAGCAAACTCCCTTCTCCACAGCCTTCCTCTGAGGACACCACGGAGGGAAGCAGAGCAGGTGTGACAGTGGGCATCCAGGCTACTCTCTGTAGTCACTCCGCTAGGAGTACAAATAGAATGCATCACCTTTGTCATGATACCTAGGCTTTAACCCAGTTCTTTTTAACCTTTGTCCCCTCACACTTAATCACATACTTTGAACTCTGCCTCGATAGTAAAGACTGGCCCCACTTCTGGTCCACAGAAGGAAAAAAGTTTAAAATCACTGGTCTGCCCTTTAAACATAAGTAAACACAATAGGAGCTGAAAAGATTATGCACAACTAATGGACACAGACATTAGGTTGGGGAAAGCAGGAGGGGGGTGGGAGTGGGAAGGTGGGGTCAATGGGGAAAAGGGGGGGACATCTGTAATATTTTCAACAATAAAAAATTAATTAATTTTTTTAACAAGATTAATCTAGCCAATTGATTCCTAGTTTCAGACAGTAAAGGAGGCCGTGACGGCTTCTCTTTCTGGTATTCTAGCAGGCTATATTTTCTCCCAGTATGCAGCAACTAGACAAAAGCAAATTATCTTTCCAAGCATTGTTATGCTTACCAAAAAAAAAAAAAAAAAAAGTAGTCTCCAAAACAGAGAGAGAGAAAGTGAGCTTCTCAAGGGCAAGTTCTGGCCCAAAATTGGATATACCCCCAAATCTAGCACATAATAGATATTCAAAAAATAGTGAGTGAAATATGGGCAGAAAGATGAAAGGACCAAAAGGGAAGTTGTCTCACCAGACGGTTGACACAGAGGAACAATGTGAGGGAGGACAGGCTTCCATTCCCTTTGCTTTGCGGCAGTTAGGTTAGGGTGGGGAAATGGGAAATGGGGGGGAGAGGGAGTGTCCTTGACCTCAGACTACTCTGCCCTGTTCTCTCCTCCAGAACTCAGAATGCCTCACATCCACCAGCGCACTCTCCTGACGGTGTCCTTGTCACAAGAGGACCAATGGGCCAGCTAAAGGGATCTGGTGCAATCCCGTCATTGCTGAGACGGGCCAGTGTCTACAATCGAGGCTTCCTCCAGCCAATTCCAGAACTTCATTTGCACAACTCTTAAAAGCTCCCACAGTCCTTCAATTCTGAGAAAAGGAGAGCAACGAAAATATAAGAAACTAAGCCACACTTGAGTTTATATGAAAGGGGGGGGGGTATATTTTGTCTTAACCAACATTTAGAAGAGTGACTTCCAATTGCTACTGGAGGCAGAATCTAACCCAGATTTCAGAATGTCTATAGCACAAAAAGGTAAATAGAATGAAAATATAATTTTATATATATATGGATAGAGAGAGAGAGAGAGAGAGATCACATATATATGATGTGTATGGAACACACAATTATTTAAATAGGGACTAGCCAGATGTTTAGAATCTACTGTGTCTTATCCCCAAACATGGAAAATATGAGTTCCTGGCAGATTTGAAAAAAAAATCTGTGACCTTAAGCTCTTTTCCACACTATGGGGGAAAAACAAAAATGATAAAGTTTTGTATTATAAAGCAGTTTAGAGTTTCATTGCTATGAAAACTGTCTCTGAGCTATATAAAAATATGAATTGGCTTATACCCAAGAGTCTTGAACTTTTTTTTAATAAATCCATACGGCTTCTCAAGCAAGGGCTTAACATAACTCTTTCAAAGAAAACGGAACCTCTCTGCAGACAACTTGGCCTGCTCTGCTTCTTCTGTGACTTTATTTTCCTATTTGTCATTTTCCAGTTTGTCTCTAATCAACTTTTAAGGGCAGGTTTTCTGATCCCTTTTTCCATAACCCGGGTGCAGGGTGTACAGAGCTCCTCATAGCTCCAAACCTTCCCGTGTGTGAAAAGACGAACAGCAGACGTCGGTGAAACCATGTGGCCCCCGTGTGCTGGGGAAGAGCTGCTCTACTGGGAAAGGTATAAAAAGTTAATATTTAGACATATGGTCCTAGGTGTTCTCCTTTAGAATGGAATAAGGACACTAGGTGCCTTTCAAAAGCACCAACGTGTGGGGACCCTGGGTTCCTCAGGCTGGCGTGCTGTCGGCGGTAACTGTGGAACCCACTTTGGTGGATAAGAGGTGACACTTTGCCAAGATTCGCAACACTAAGAACAGTATACGTGGGAAAGCCCTCTTGGCAGCTGCTTTCGTGAGCAAGGAGGAGTTCTGGTTTTCATTACAGACCGATACCATAAGGTGGCACAGTATTAGAATATTGCACTGAGCTGAGAGTTAAGGACTTAAGTTCTAATTCCAGCTTTGCTACTAACCAGTTATGTGATGTGGGGAAAATCACTCAGCTTCTCTGGGATTCCAAGAACGGTGGTGAAGAGCTGGGTTTTGAGTCCTACATCTACCTGTGACAGTCTAGTCACCTTGAACAAACTACTTAAATATTCTGAGTGTCAGATTGTTCATCCATAAACAGGAAATAATAATCATAACTGATCTACAAGGTTCACACGAAGACCACATGAGATACTCATAAATGTCCACCAAAACTACCACTATTGAGACAGAGGTGGTGGCCAGAGGCCCGAAATTAAAATTTCTCTCCTATTTGAGCATGAAAAACAAATTAACATAAATTTTTGGTCATCAAATAAATGCAATGGTGGGAAACTAAATACTAAGCTCTTTGGCATTTCTTAAATAAGGGAAAACAAGAAACAGTTGTTTTAAGACCAACTCAAAGATGGATAAAATTGATTTCCCATTAACTAGTCTATAAATAACTCTACAAGGGACTTCGAGAATACCAAACATTTGTGTTTTGAAGGTCAAGGTCCTTTCCCTACTATTAGTAATACATAAACAACTAAAGAATAGTGGCATCCCCTGCTGTGGACACTACTCAACCAGGTACAGATTTTTAAAAAAAAACAGTACAGGGCCAGTGTGGCTCAGTGGATTGAGTGTCATCCCATGGACTGGGAGGTCCCGGTTCGATTCCCAGTCAGGGCACATGGCCGGGTTTCGGCTTGATCCCCAGAGGGGGGGTGTACAGGAGGCAGCCAATAGGTGTTTTTTTGTTGTTGTTGTTTTGCATTTATCTTCAGATTGAGCGGGAGGGAGAAAGGGAGGAACAGAGAGAGAAACATCCACGTGAGAGAGACACATCGAGTGACTGCCACCCACACAACCCCAACCGAGGCCAGGGACAAACTGCAACCGAGGTATGTGCCCTTAGCGGGAACCGAACCCGGGACTCTCCGGTCCGCGGGCCGACGCTCTAACCGCTGAACCAAACCAGCCAGGGCCAGCCAATAGGTGTTTCTCTCTCACATGAATGTTTCTATCTCTCTCTCCCTTCCTCTCTCTCTAAAAAAACAAACAAAAAAATTCAGAAGTATTGATATTTTTAAATGTGTTCAGAGAAGCAACCCAAAACATGTAATCATAGAAATCACAGTTAAAATTGGAACTCTCCCATTATTAATAGTCACAAGCAGTTAGTTGTTAGAAAACAGCTCCTTTATTTGAATTGCTTAGCAAGTCTTTAAAGGACATTTTAAAATCTTTACTGCAATTTCCTCCCCTGTCATTTCCACTTATGCTCATTAAACAATATGCTCATTAAACAATACTGCTAATAATCTAAGCATTTTAAAAACAGGTAAGAGGTTCTAGCTAAACTAGTATCACTTCAAATAGCTCGGTGACCAACACTGAACTACTACTTTTTCCTTGCTCTGAACTACATGGTTTTCTCAGCCAAACTCTAGTCCTTGCCATTTAAAGTTTGCATAAGAAGAGTTTTTTCCTAAGTGCTCTCCTGCTTCTCCCAGTTTCTTGGATCACTCCTCCCCTGGGAAGTTGGGATAACTGACCTCCATTCTACTTAGAGCGTGGTCATTGGACCAGCAGCATGCGTATCACCTGGGATCAGGTAAGAACGGTGGAATCTCAGGCCCCACCTCAGAGTTGCAGAATCAGAACCTGCATTTACCAGGTAAAATGTAGGCACAAAAAGTTTGACAGGCACTGCTCTAAACTTCAAAAAAAGTTTCACTACAGACTGAATGCAATCCCTATCAAGACACCAATTGAATTTTTCACAGAACTAGAACAAATAATCCTAAAAGTTATATGGCCAAAGCAATCTTGAGAAAAAAAGAACAAATTTGGAAGTATCACACTCCCTGATTTCAAACTAACTAGAAAGCCATGGTACTGGCACAAAAACAGACCCATAAATCAACGGAACAGAACAGAGAGCCCAGAAATAAACCCACACTTATATAGCCAATTAATCTACAACAAAGGAGTAAGGAATATACAATGGGGAAAAGACGGTCTCTTCAATAAATAGTGTTGGGAAAACTGGACAGATATAAGCAAAAAAAAAAAAAAGGAAAGAAACTAGACCACTTTCTTACACCATATACAAAAATAAACTCAAAAGGGATAGAAGACTTAAATGTAAGACCTGAAACCATAAAATTCCTAGAAGCAAACATAGGCAGTAAACCCTCTGACATCAGTCTTAGCAATATTTTTTTGGATATGTCTCCTCAGGCAAAGGCAACAAAAGCAAAAATAAACAAATGGGACTACATCCAACAAAAATGTTTTTGCACAGTAAAGGAAACCATCAACAAAACAAAAAGGAGACCTACTAAATGGGAGAAAATATTGGTAAATGATGTATCTGTAAAGGGGTTAATATACAAAATATATAAAGAACTCATACAATTCAACATAAAAAATATCCAATTAAAAAAATGGGCAGAGGATCTAAATAGACATTTCTCCCAAGAAGACATACAGATGGCCAACAGACACATGAAAAGATGCCCAGCATCGCCTGAGGGGAGAGGGGGTGGGAGCAACTGGATAAAGAAGTTGAAGGGATTAGCTAAAGAACATGTATGCATACCCCATGGACACAGACAATAGTTTGGTGAAGGCCAAGGGAAGGGGAGGCAGAGGTGGGTGGAAGTGGGGAAAGTGGGGGGAAAGGGGGGCACCTGAAATGATGTCAACATTAAACATTTTTAATAAAAAAGAAAAGATGCCCAACATCACTAATCATCAGGGAAATGCAAATCAAAACCATATTGAGATGGCACTTCACACCAGTTCAGAATGACTGTTATCAAAGAGCCAACCAATGACAGGTGTTGGCAAGGATGAAAGGGAGCCTTCCTAGACTGCTGGTGGGATTGTGAACTAGTGCAGCCACTAGGGAAAACAGTATGAAGATTCCTTTAAAAATTCAACATAGAACTACTCTACAACTAAGCAATTCCACTTCTGGGTATTTACCCAAAGAAAATAAAAACATTGATTCAAAAAGATTCGTACACCCCTATGTTCACTGCAGCACTGTTTACAATACCCAAGGTATGGAAGCAACCTAGGTGTCCATCAATAGATGAGTGAATAAAGAAGATGTGATTACATATATATAATAAAATATTGAAATATTACTCAGCCATAAAAAAGAATGAGTGAAACCTTGCCATTTTTGACAACATGAATGGACCTAGAGAGAGTATTATGTTAATTAAATCAGACAGAAAAAGACAAATACCATATGATTTTACTTATATGTGGAATCTAAAATAAAAAACAAAAGCAAAGGAACAAACAAAACGAAACAGAAACAAACTGGCATGTACAAGGAACAAACTGATGGTTGCCAGAGGGGAGGGGAGTGGGGGGATGGGCACCAAAAAGAAAATGGATTAAAAAGTACAAATTTCCAGTTATGAAATAAGTCAGGGGGATGTAATGTACAGCATAGGAAATATAGTTAATATTATCATAACTGTATACCATGACAGATGGTTCATAGATTTATTGTGGTGATCACATCATAAGGTACATAAATGTTGAATCACTATGTTGTACACCTGAAACTAAGATAATATTGTATGTCAATATAATTAAAAATTGTTTTTTAAAAGCCTCAGACTTACTACTGCTTTAGGAAATGATTATTTGGTCATTGAAAGGTGGAGAAGGAATACATCATGAAAACAGTACTGTAACATAGTCCTAAGGAGCACACTGAAAAGTCGGTTTATGTGATTAACAAAATCTGGGTAAACTACGAGTAGTACCCCTCAATACAAGATGCTACTAGACAGAGTAGACAGAGGGTCACTTGTACATTCATTCAACCATTACTGAGCTGTGTGCTATTTGACAGACGTGTATACTAAGTTTCCTCTCCAAGTCAAAAAAGAAATCTTGACAGGTTAAATATAAACAAATAAATTTTATTACATACAAAATATATTATTATAAATAATATTATAAGTTACATATTATCATATATGCTGTTTATTTTAAGGGATACATAATATCTAAATTTGAATTCCTAACTGTTATTGAATGTTATCATTATTTAAAAGACAGTCTGGCCCTGGCCGGTTTGGCTCAGCGGTTAGAGCATTGGCCCGCGGACCAGAGAGGCCCAGGTTCGGTTCCCAAGGGCACGTACCTCGGTTGCAGTTTGTCCCCGGCCCTGGGTGAGGTCGTGTGAGTGGCAACCAGTCGATGTGTCTCTCTCACGTCGATGTTTCTCTCTCTCTCTTCCTTCCCCTCCCCCTCCCTCTCTGTCTGAAGATAAATGCAAAAATGTCCTCAGGTCAGGATAAATAAATAAATAAATAAATAAATAAATAAATAAATGACAGTCTGAGGGAACTCAGTTGGTTAGAGCATCATTCTGATACACCAAGGTTGTGGGTTCGATCCCCAGTGAGGATACATACAAGAATCAAACAATGAATGCATAAGTAAATAGAACAATAAATTCATGTTTCTCTCTCCCCTCCTTCCTCTCTCTCTCTAAAAAATCAATCAATAATTTGAAAAAAGACAGTCTGAAGGAACCTTTAAAAATTCATCTGAAATGTCATTACTAGACTTTATATTCAACTGCTTATTCATTTCTACTTTGAAACACCATTTCTGTAAGCATGTCTGTACTCCCCGTGGAATTTTATGGGACTGGGAAAACCATGAGGATAGCCTGAGATGAAACTTCTTTTAGAAATTATAACTTGAATAATGTATGGGGGAACGTGAATATACTGGTTCCTAAGGTCCCTAATCATCCAAACTGTCTCTGTTTTTCCCTTTTATTAGTAAACTAGAATCAAAGGCCTATACCATTATTTCTTTCTCTGGTATGAAGAATGGATACCTATTACTGTATTCACACAACGGTCATGGTTATATATATATATATATATATATATATATATATATATATATATATAGAGAGAGAGAGAGAGAGAGAGAGAGAGAGAGAGAGACTAATAAATATACCATAGCACACAAACAAAAATATGGTCAACATACCATAGGAAAGAGAAGTAATACAAATAAACCAGAAAAAAATACATTGAAATAATAATTGTTGGGGATGGGAAATGACTGTTAAAGGGTATGGGGCTTTGGAAGGAATTGATGAAAATGTTTTAAAATTAGATAGTCATGATGGTTGTACAACTCTGTGAATATACTAAAAATTGCTGAACTGTACTTTTTTAAAGGTGAATTTTACGGTGAGTTATATCTCAATAAAGCTATTAAAAATGATGAGAGGTAGGAGCATTATAAATGCTTTCCCTTCTATTTCCCATGTTCATTCAAATATTTTTCCATGAATATTTTTGAATGCCTGCTACTATAGACTGAATATTTATGTACCCCCAAAATTCATATGTTGAAACCCAATCCCCAAGTGATGGTTTTTGGAGGTTGGGCCTTTAAGGGGTGATTAGATCATGAGAGTGGAGACCTCATGGAAGGGACTGGTGCCCTTATAAAAGGCCCCAGAGAGCTCCCTTGTCCCTTCCTCCATGTGAGGACACGGTGAGAAAACAGCCCCCTAAACAGGAAGTAGACCTTCACTAGACACCAAATCTGCCAGCACCTTGATTATGGACTTCCCAGACTCCAGAACTGTGAGAAATAAGTGTTTGTTGTTTATAAGCTGCCTAGGCAATGGTATTTTTATTATAGCAACCTAAATGGACTGAGACACCTGCCATATATCATCACTGTTAGGTTAGTTAAGATTCTTTGAGTTGCAAGCAACAAAAACCAACTTAGCCTAACTTAAGCCAAAGAAAGCAATGTATGAAAAAATATCAGAGTATACACCTGAATCAAAGCAGCAATTGTGAAAACAAAGTCCAGGAAAAGAAGGAAGCTGGACACAGCAGGAATTGCTGTGAGAAGCTTATGAGTTGGTTTCAAGGACTCCTTGCTCCAATTGTAAATACCCAGGACAGAAGATGGAATTGTCCTGGCATGGGCCAGATATCCACTGTGAATCAATCAGCTGACCCTGCCCATCTGGAGATACTACAAGGGGAAGGAGATTTGTTTAAAAGTGGGCAGAGACCCCAAGAAGAATCTACTACAATTGATGTTATAATGAAAGGTTTTGTAAAATCAAAATATGAATAACATAAGAGTGCTATGGTTATGTTTATTCAGGGCAAGGAATTCCTGAAGGGCAATATATATAAGACTCACGTGATCTTGATGGCAGAGACATAACCATGCCAGTTCAAGCTTCTGACATCCAGCAACAGACATGATTAGTTAAGACAACTTGGAAAACTTAAAGAGAATTATAGACTTCCAGGAGGTAATAAAGGAATAATTAATTTGACAGTGAGAGTCCTACAGATTTGATTGAGAATAATACCTCCAATTAGAACCCTGTTTTTGATGCCAGACATCCTTGGGTCGAGCTCCAACTTGGTGACTCACTAGCTATGGAGTTAATCTGATCACTCGCCAGCTGCAGTGTCCCACAGGCTTGGGTGGGCTGTGTAACACTAACAGGTATTTCTATTCTCTAGATCTACTTCCAGCTCTTTTTAAAGCTGCTAATAACACAAACAGCTCACAAAACTGTGATCAGGTTAAACAGGTAACGAACATCAGATACTAAGCAAGCACCACTCCAGCCCACAGCAAACTATCATTTCAAAAAGCCACCGTTATTAACAGACAAACCTTCCCAAAATGCAATGGAAAGAGATGAAAGTGGGGGTACGGAGAGGGTGTAAGACTAAGTTTGGCTGTGTCCTATACAAATAAAACCATTAACCCAGAAGAACTTTCTGGCTTGGCCACTTCAGATGCTAAGCTTTCCATAGCAAATGAAATACTTTGAAAGAATAGCTCTGGGTTTTGCTACAAGCTGGTATATGCATTTCAAAGAGACAGCAAATATTTAACAACAAAATCGCTGAACATCGGTGAAGAAAGGGATCAGAAGGATAATCAACTTTGCTTCTTTTTATACGGGGATAAACTGAGGCCCAAAGAGGGGAACCCCTCCTCACCTGAAATCACAGCAGAGATGGCACAACGGCTAGTCATAAAGCCCAGGGCTCTGGTCGTTCCCTTCTAGCCCCATGCCCCAGTCTGATTTGTCACAGGACTGCAGGCGGATCCGTTACCACATAATGAGTGTCAGGGCATGTGCAGCAGCTGCCACGAGCCAGATTTCCATGCCGGAGTCAAACATCTTGGGCCCAGACGCATCCCTTCCACCACGTCCCCCAGATGGTGCCGCCGCGGCAACCACAGTCCATGTGCCATTGGCTGCACGACTTCAGGAGCCCGAGCAGACGCTCAATTCCAACCAGCATGAAGTAACTCTTCTCTCAGAAAGGACTTCTTAAAGAATACCTTTAGGGGCTTTTAAAAGATTTAGCAATTTTCCACCTGAGAGTTTAAAGACTTTGAAAAGGGTTTAGAGGAATCCCCCTCCCCCCCAAAAAAATGTGTGGGATAAATGTCAAGAATGAAGGGACCACTTAGGAACCCGGAAAAGATAATGGTAAGTCAGAGGATATCCACGCTATTGTTGGGTAAGCCAAAGGAAAAAAATAGGAGGAATGGTTCTTTCACAGATAGTATCACTGAAAGAATATGTTATATCACAGAAATAAGATCCCTCGATACCACTCTTGAATAATATTAATTAGAGGTTATTTTTATTTTATCTGGATAATTTTATGTGTGTTATTAATAACACAAGCTTTCCTTAGCAAAGACTCAGAAACCCACATGTGCATTCATGAGCTTAAACATACATTGCATATGCTTTAAGATTCTTTTTCAAATCTTAAACCAGTGAAAGAGAGTACAATTTTCTCCAAAAGGACGGCAAAAAAAGTATTTTTAAACAAGGACTTGCAAAGTGCTTTTCTCTTCCCTGAATATTTATTTTGTTTTATAATTCATTTGAGACTTTTAAAGTCGGGAAAGGAGGAAAAAATGGCTTTCAAATTTGAGTCTGGAACAGAGCTAACCTATCGAGTCCAACAGGGATATAAAGAAAGTATCTAACAGTGCAGACACTGCCGGTGCCCGGAACAAAAGCATTATTGAATGGAAGAAGAATTTAAATTGAAGCAAGCCCTAATGTAATACCTAACTTACTTCAGGTCCTACTGCCATTTTTCTAAATAAGAGGAACTATTAGTCCTGGGTTACATAAATTTCAACATACCAGAGCCCTCAGCGAGTTACAGGGAGGCCAATGGCCTGCCTGAATCCATCCATTGTACACTATTTAAAATGCATGAGTATCCCTCTCATCATCATTTGCATCCTTGACTGTGGACTAGGAGAAGTTTATAAAACCAATGCAGACAAGGGCTTTCAAATTAATTTTTTGCTATATCTCTGAAGGTTTGATTTCTTTAGTTTAAAAATGCAAAGGGAATATGAGTGGAAAGAATTGTGTTATGGTTTCTAAAGGTGGAAAAAAACATAGAATAAGTTTATAGTTTATGGTGTTTGCAAAAGACTCCTCACTTATTTCTTTAAATAAGCTTTGAAATCACCTTTTAAAGGGGCAAAGAAACCTCTGTTATTATAGGAGTAACTGAAATCCAGTGTGGGGGACAAGTTAAGAGCCTGATTCCTGGACTCAAGTAAGAACTGGTTCTACTATTGTTTATGTCTCTACTGTTTCCTCTCTGCAAAGTTATTTGCCCTCAGTTTCTTCCACTGTAAAATGAGGATGATGCAGTTGTAGTGATGAGCAAATTTATATATATGTACATATGGAAATCTTTATATGTGTATATACAGCTTAGTACAGTCTATGAACTGAATAAACAACTTCTCTTAGTGTTATAATTAGTATTAATAGTGAAAACCACTGTTATGCTGGAAAATATCTTTAAATGTAATTTCACAATTCATTCAATGAACTCCAGGCAGGATAACATTTACTTACTTCATCAGATAGAAGCCTTTTTTTTTTTTTCTGGAAAGAAGTTTTTTTAAAAGATATGACAAAATCTCCCATTGAGCTCTCTATCTAACAACCATTATGCTACAAAGAACTCTTCCTTCATTAGCGTCCACTCAGAGTTACAGAGTATAAGCTTATCATTCATTTCTGCCACAACCCTTCCCAGGCAACATTCACTCAACTCACTTCTACCAAGCATTTATTCAGCATGCTAAGCACTATGCTAAGGCATTACGAATACAAGGACAGCGGAAGCATGACACGATGTCCTTGGCCTTGAGAAGCTCTTAGACAAGAGAAAGTGACAAATGTGGAGACCAATTATCACAACAGAAAGGGATATGAGCATAAGGGAGCGTGTACAAAGCGCTGAGGCACTGCAGAGGAGGGAGCCACCAATCTGGTCTGAGCATAAGGAACAGCTCCACAGAGGATGTGATCTTTGAGTGAAGCCAGGAACAAAACAGAATTTCCCAGAGGCAAAGAGGGAAGGTGTTCCAGGTAGGGTGACAGGCTTAAGCAAAGAGGTACAAGTGTGAAGAAATCGAGGCATGTTTGACGGGAAAAGAATACAGGGTTTGGTAGCCAAATGTGAGCATCAGGATCAGCAGGAGGCAGCCACAAAGGCCATGGGTAATGTTCACCATCGAAGGACCCAGATGCCATAGAAAAGATGCAAACTTCATAAAGCACAAAGTACTTTAACTGAAGTGTTAAGTACTGCACGTTGCTGGGTTTACGAATGCATTCTCAAAGGTCTGTTTCTTTCATAAAAAGTTAAAGTTTCCCCCTGGCCGGTTTTGCTCAGTGGTTAGAGCATCGGCCCACAGACCAAAGAGTCGTGGGTTCAATTCCGGCCAAGGGCACGCACCTCAGTTGCGGTTCGTCCCCAGCCCTGGTCGAGGTTGTGCGGGAGGCAGCCAGTGAATGTGTCCCTCTCACATCAATGTTTCTCTCTCTCTCTCTCTCTCTTCCTCCCTCTCACTCCATCTGAAGACAAATGGAAAAATATCCTTGAGTGAGGATTAAAAAAAAAAAAAAAAAGAGTTGAAGTTTCCTTAATTTTAATGATAAAAAATAAAATGACCTGGAAAGTAAGACAGAACTTTTCTTATAGTTTATTCACTTATTCAAAAAAATATCTATTGAACATCTACTATGAGCCAGGCACAATACTAGGCATTGAGGATATAACAATGAACAAAAGAGACAGAGTACCTGACTGTGTGGGACTTAAAGTCTCATAAGGGGAGACCATCAATAAACAAATAAAAGTAGAGCATATTATGACAGAGTGTTACATGAATAAATAAAACATGAACACGGTAGGAGGGTGTTAATTTTACATAGGTGGACAGGTAGTCTCATACTTCCTCATTATCATGATATTTAAGCAAAGATCTGAAGGAAGTAGAATATATGAAAGGTGTTTTTAGAGACTAAGATTTTATTTCCCCACAGTTGTCACAAACATTCTTAAAGGTCTACAAGAATGTTTCTGATTTTTACTTTTAAAAAGAGTACAGGTTTAGCCCTGGCTGGGTAGCTCAGTTGGTTAGAGCGTCGTCCCAATATGCCAAGGTTTTGGGTTCAATCCCTCGTCAGGTCACATACAAGAATCAGATAAGTGGAACAACAAATCAATGTTTCTCTTTCTCTCTCTCTCTCTTTCTCTCCCTCTCTCTCTCTCTAAAGATCAATAATAAATAAATAAGTGTACACATATAAAAGTTTGGGGGGTGGGGGAGGACAAAGAGGGGGGTATTTTAGAACTGGAAGATAGCCTGAAAGGGTAGAAGATCAGAGGTAGAAAAACCAGTAAGGAAGCTATTGAAACAATCCATGGGACCATCAGTGGATGAATGGATAAAAAAGCTGTGGTACATATACACAATGGAGTACTATGCAGCTGTAAGAAAGAAAGATCTTTTATCCTTTGAGACGACATGGAGGGACCTCGAGAGTATTATCCTAAGCGAAACAATCCAAGCAGAGAAAGACAAATATCACATGATCTCACTCATGTGTGGAATATAATGAACATAGCAGTCTGGGGAACAGGGTAGACCCAGAGATGTGAAAGTAGGGTACAGACTGACAACCCTCAGAAGAGGGGGTGGGGGGGAGGGAAGAGATAAACCACAGGACTTATACGCATGTATGCATAACTGATGGACATGGACAACAAAGCTGGGGAAGGGGTGGAGGGATGTGGAAGAGGGTGTCAATGGGGAAAAAAGGAGAAAATAAATAAATAAATAAATAAATAAATAAATAAATAAATAAATAAATAAATAATCCATGGGAGAAAGGATGGGGAGTGTAGCCTGCACTTCAGATTCTAGCAATATGGCAGAACAGATAACTGTAAACACCTGGGAAAGCTAGAGAAAATACAAAATCAAGAAAAATGCAGCCCTGGACAATCTGACTCAGCAGTTACAGCATCAGCCTTCAGACTGAAGGGTTGTGGGTTCAATTCTGGTCAACGGCACGTACCTGGGTTGCAGGTTCAACCTCCAGCCCTGGTCAGGGTCGTGTGGGAGGCAACCAATCGATGTGTCTGTCTCACGTCACTGTTTCTCTCCTTCTCTCTCCCTCTCTCCCTCCCTTCCACTCTCTCTAAAAAAAAAATCAATGGAAAAACATCTTTGGGTGAGGATTAACAAAAAAAGAGAGAGAGAGAGAGAGAAAATGCAGAAGTATCATTTTGTATGTATAGATGTGAATGCAAGAAAATAAGAGAGGTCCTCAGGGGCCAAAGCAAAGAGGAAAACTAAAAATCAGATTGGTGAAAGGAGCTGAGGGTTTGGCTGTTAAGGAGTCAGGCAGGGACAGGGGGAGGTAATCTGAAAGTGGGACAGGAGAAAACGCTGAGCACCCTCTATAAAACTGGACCAGTGAAACAGTGGGTACCAGCACACAAAGATGATAGCCTAAATTCTGAGGTCAGGGCAAAACAAAACTAATTTCTCCACGGGTCTACCTTCATGTGAATGTGGGGTTCATTTTACAGTGCCTAAAGGTCTGGGAACACCCAAATAGAGAATAAAATTAAATATAAAAATGATCCCAAAGTAATACATTGCAAAAACAAATACAAGAATGTTCTAGAGGAATGGTCTCTTAACCCACACTAGGCAGAATCCCAGAGATCAAACTATATTCTAAGAGAGAATGAATTTTAAAAATTCTAATAGTCATTAAAGATTGAGGGAAACAAAATATTTCCAAGCAGGATAAGTAAAATTAAATTCACACCCAAACATAGCAAAAACTACAGAATGCTAAACACAAAGAAAAGATTTTAGAAGCAAGGAGAGAGAAGGAACAGATTAACTACAAAAGAATAATGTAAGATGGCCAAAGACTTCTCAAGGAAGAACAATAGTTTGAAAATGCTAAATAAAGTTCAGAAAATAACTCTCAACCTTAGAATTTTACTCCCAGTTACTCTGTCATTCAACAATGAGGATGAAATAAATATGTCTTCAAACAAAAACACAGTTTACCCACTAACATAGTCCACCTGAAATAGTACTGGCTTTTAAGAGCCAAATTTTAAGCTATTTTGAGAGTCAGTTGACATGTTAGTAACTTGAATGCAGCCATGGTGGGAGTTTTTAAACCAAGGAAATGAGCAAACACTAAAACAGGCTTTTTTGCCCTCGGGGAACCAGCTGTTAAACATTTACCAGCACACCACTAACATTAAGGAACTTCTAGAATGTGTACTTCAAGAAAAAATAAAAATCTAGAAGGGAGACTTGATACAAGTATAAAACAATAATAATGACGAAATTAATTTGGGGAATCAGGAGTTTATCTGTCAGAAAATCACCTTATGCTATGGTAACAATCCCAAAATCTCTATGGCTTAAAACAATAAATGATTATTTCTCACTCATGGTAAATATCCTTTGGGGTTAGCTGGAAGACTCTGTAGCCACTCCATGACCTCATCTCAAAAGCTTCTTCAACAATTACTACAGGTCACATGGCTCTTTAAGCTTTCTGTTTCTCATACTTCACTGGGAAAAGCAAGTCACATGGCCATGCATAATTTCAAAGAACATAGGAAAGCACAATACTACCATATCCACAGGGGTGTGTAAAAAGAAAAACATGTAAGACAGGAGGCAAATGGTTGATGTTAAAATGTTCTAAATTCTTCATGGATTTTTTGAGAAAACAGAATATAAATAGGTTAACTGTACACTTTAATTTTAGTGTACATGTTAAAAATTTAAGGGTAATAGTTAAAATAATGAGAGAAGTATAACTTTCAAATCTGTTAGAAAGGAGAATAAAGAAAGTACAAAGAAGAGGAAATAGACCTATAAAAGGCAGGGTAAATTAAAAGCACAAAATAAAACAGTGGAAATAAATCCAAACACATCAGTAATTATAATAAATGTAAATAGAATACATTTACAATCTAAAAGTAGAGAAATAATCTGTTCAATTTTTAATGCTGCTATATCTGTTTATATGAACTACACCTAACACTTAAGGACACAGAAAAATTGAAAGTATAAGGATGGATTCAGAGCACAGGCATGGAAGTCACACAATACCAGGTATAAACTTAACCCTTCAGGCAAATCACTTAACCCTTGAGGAGTGACAGTTTCCTCATCTAGAAAATGGTCTTTACAATGTTACATTTGTTCCACATGTACACAATGTTACAAAGTTCACAACACTTCACAATGTCACTACAATTAGATGAGCTGTGTGTAAAGTATATCACACAGGGCCTGTTTCATAGCAGCAGACTAGCAAATGATAGCTATCATCTTATAATTAACCCTACCTGCCCACACACAGTGGGGTAGAGTGTTTGCAGACAGAGGTTCAATCATTCCTCCCACCCTGTCCTCGTGCCCCTTCACCATGTAACTTTATCACTCCTCCCATCAAGAAGTCCATTCTAATTCTCCACCCCTTGAGTATGGGCTGGCCTTGGCCTTGTTTTAATTAATAAAATTCAGAGGTGATGTCTGTGAGTTCCTAGCCTAGGGTTCAAGATGTCTTACAACTTCCACTTTTATTCTCTTGAGACTTCTATCTCCAGCCAAGATGAAGTTACAGGGATGGAATAACCTTCTTACCTGAAACAACCAAAAAACTAGACAACATATATGAAACAATGGTTTCAGGAACAGTAATCCCTGAGAGATGGGAATCAAATGAGGTGAGCACTCAAATGGCCCAGCCTACTGCATGAGACAGTATCCAGGCTGCAGCACTATGAGGAGAATCCTAGGCAGAGACTTATGGACTCTCTGTTTTGAGAGAAATCTGGAAACATCAAGTCAACTAGAGCTCACAGGGAAGAGAGTTGCACAGGGTCCCCCTTGAGCTATTAATTATCACATGTGTGTGAAGAAACTGCCTGAAGCCAGAAAAGAATCACAAAAGGACAGAGGAAATCATACTTGGAGCTCACACTTTAGCCCCCTTGATGTGAAAAAGCTCAGGCTACCACATTTGAGGATAAGAGACCATGAGAAGAGAGACCTAGCCAAAAGTCAATACCAACCACCAGACATGTGACAGGCCATCTTAAACTAAACAGAACCTATGAATTCACCAGATAACTACAGCCTGATGAATGACCGACGCTTAAAGATATCAGCAACAGAACCACCCAGCTGAGCCCAGCAAAGCCCAGTCATTACTAATGAGCCTTAGAACTATGAACAAATAAAAGAGTTGTTTTAAGTCTCCAAGTTTGGGGGCTGATTTATTACACTACAATAGAGAACTGATACACAAGGTGTCTAAAGCAATGTTGTATATACCAAAAAAAAAAAAAACAAGCCATAAATGTCCAATAAATGGCCCATCCCCACTACCCATCAGCATAAATCAATATCTAAGGGCAGCCACCGCATTGCAGCATAACTACAACCTTCTTCACTTGCAGGAAGTTAAAACCATTATGGAAACACATTTTGAATCAAAGAACCTTAAAATATCAGAGCTCAAAGGTCACATCCACTGTGAAGCACTCCCAAGATTCTGCTGATAGAAATATCTACTTTTTCCTCATTTCCATGGAACACTGAGGATAGTCCTGTCCTGGCATCTATGTCAGTGTATTCTGTGGGCCTCCTATCCCCAGCAGCAGTCGATTTGGGGTACAGCTAAGTAGTTCACCTCTTACTTGTGGTGAGTCACTCATCACAGTTCCTGTCCCCAAACAATAACCACACTGGATACAGCATGCTGGGCTATTTCAATCCTGGAGAAAGAGGTCAGAACACAGAGACAGGATTAAAGGGTGACTAAGGAAACAGCTCTGTGATAGTGATGACAGAGGGAGCTTGCTTTAAATTTATCAGGAACCCCCCACCCCAATGATTCACCTTATCCTGGGGGTGGGGGGTACTAAGCAGTCTCAAGACCCAATAGTCACAGATAGTTTAAAACTCTAATGAGCCTCTGTGCATCTCCTGAAGCCCATCTACTTCAAAATGGGCCTCTGTCTGCTGTCCTTGGTCACTGAAAAGCTAGGAGTTCATGCCGATCTGAAAAGTCCAGATGAGCTACAGACACAAGATGTAACTGAACCTGTAGGAAGGTTAAAAATTAAAATCACCCCCAGCTGCTGGCTACCTTTGAGACCTCATTTCCCACTCTTCTCACCTTCACTCACTAAGACTCCAGTGACCCCCAGCCTCCTGTTGTTTCTTGAGCACACCAAGCATGTACCTGCCTCAAGGCTGTTGCCTGTGCTCTTCCCTCTGCCTGAAATGCCCTTCTACCAGATGCTATGTAGTTAGTTCTCTGCTCAAATGTCAGTTTCTTAGGGAGGTCATCCTGGTCTACTCCATCTAAATTAGGTCCCCCACATACATCCTGGCATTCTTTATTCCCTTCCCCTGCTTTTTTTCCTCATAGCACACAGCATCACCAGACATTATCTATCTATCTGTCTATCTATCTAACTATTTATAGTGTGTACCTTCCTTTCTATTTATAATGTGAGCTCCATGAAGGCAGGGATTTGACTATTTGCTTAAAACTGTACACTCAGTGCCGACAACAGTGTCACACACCTAGTAGATGGACAATAAATATTTGTTCAATGAATTAATTTACTAACTATAAGATATCTTCTATACATTATAAATGTATCACCACTAGTGCTCTAAATGAGTGGCTCATGAAAATTATTTCCTTCTTAGACTACATGCTCTATAAAGATAGGTGTTATCTTTGTATTAATGACTAAGAGACTATATATAAAAATAACTAACATTTATAAAGTGTTTGCTCTGCACTGAGCCCTATGCTAAGCTCTTCATATGCATTTTCTCACATCTTCTTCTAAACAACTTTATGAAGTAAGTATAATTAGCATCCCCTTAATACAGATGAGGAAAGTAAGGCTCAGAGAGAGGAAGTCACTTGCTCAAGGTCACAGCCAAGATTTGAGTCTGACTCTGGAACCCAAGCTCTTAACCCCAATGCTATACTGCCAGATAGGAAATGGAATGCATGAATGACTGGTTATGAACTAGAGAGGCCCATCATGAGTTGCTCTGGTCATGGCCCATTCCGAGCAATTCTGTCCACCCACAGCCATGTCACATGGCCCTGCTCTGGCTCTCCCCATTGGAGAAGCTAAATGGACCAAGGAATGGACTTCTCACCTATAGCCTGACTGGGCCATCAGATGCCTCTCTGAGAAAGTTAGAACTGGAAACTGTGAGCATGAGCCAGTCAACAGAGGACGCAGAGTCACAAAGAATTCCTCAGGAAGATATGGGGCCTTGGCAAACCAAAACCCCAGGGAAGCCCAAGTTCTACGGAAGCAAATGGACACAGAAGAAGGCTATGGAAGGCAGAGGTGAAGTGGGCACAACAGAGTGAGAAGGCCACAGAAATGCCCGAGAGAGCAGCAGACTTAGATCCCAACCGTGCTTCGGTTTCAGTTCCAGTGAACCCCTGGCTTTTTTTTTTTTTTTTTCTTGAGTTGGCTAACAGTGTCAACCCACCCAATCAACCATATTGCAAATATTGGTCACACTAAAACAAAGTATAGGACAAGAAATGGCATTCTTGTCCAATAGGACTTTCTCTGGAACTGTTCTTGAATTACATACTAATCCTGTCCATGCAGGAGTGAAAGTGAGGATAGTTCCAGATTTCAGATTTTCTCTCTACCACTGTGACCTTCTCAAGGTCACCAATTTCTGCTGCTCTTTGCCCTCCCTGACCAGAAGGAGAGCTCCTGTGGCCCCACGTGGCCAAGTTGTTCAAAAGGAGGTTTCCTCAGCAGAGCAGATAGGCCCCTAGCGACTCATTCCTCTTTCTTTATAGCATGGCCCTCTCATTCTCAGGAAGCAGCAGGCTAGAGGCTGCATGAGGCCATGGTTCGGCAGCTGCTCCACAGGTCCTCTGCTCCTTGGCTCTCTGTGAACTCTCCTCACTCGCAATGATTTCTTTTTTCAAGCGTCCTATCATCTCTAGCTCTGCAATCTGGCTTTCTTCGGGGATCCTCAGTCCATCAAAATTGGGCTACACATGTCCAGAGTCCACTTATGCTAAGAGATCAAATTCGTTCTCAGAAATGTTCCATGACGCCAAGGAGGCATAGGAGCATCTAAAGTGGGTGCTGCTGCCTAACTCCACCTGCTGAACAGTTTCAACTCAGCTCCAGTTAACAGATCCCCTTAGAAGACCACTGAAAGATAATGGACTCATATTTACATATCACAACTATAAGCTCCCATTCATGCTGCCTTCCATGCAACACTTACCTCCCACCAGATTCCCTCAAGGGAATCACAGAAACACTAACCAGAAGGATGCTAATTCAATCCTTCCAGTTTGCATATGATAACTGAGATATAGCAAGGCAAAGAGGAACCTCAGGCCCAGATGAGCCAAGCATGAGAAAGGAGAATCTGGAGGATCTACCCTCCTCAAAGCACAATGTGATTTAGTTCAGAAACTAACTGGAGGCCAATTTGAACAGGGTTATGCAGGAAGCTATGACCATTAAAAGATCAATAAGGTCTAGTCTTCCTCTTCAAGGTGTTTGTAACTCAGTGGGAGAGAGACAGACCCACATATTTATAAGATAAATAGACATTTGCACGTGCTATATTTGAGGCAGAAATAAAGTGCTACAGTAACCTAAATCAGGGGTGGAAAAGAATAAATGTGACCAGGAAGAGCTCCAAGGAAAAGATGGAATTTGGTCAATCCTTGAAGGCCCTATTCATACTTCCAGTTTCAGCTGAATGTTCCCTTGTCGCAGAGGCTTCCATGACCTCACAGGTTGGGGTCATGCCCAGGGTGCACAACTCCAAGCACCTTGATCTTTCTCTTACTTTCATAACTGACTCATTATCTCCCATGTTTTTCTCACTCGATGCAAATTCCACAAAAATCTCATCCTCAGTATCTACCAGAGTGCTTTCCACACTACAAATATTCAGTAAATAAATGTATGTGTGTGCGTGTGTGTGTGTTAAATGAAACTGGGCTGGAAAGGAGTAGGATATCTTACACCCACCCTAGAGAAGGATAATGTGCAAATGGAAATTTTCAGAACAGTCTATGCAAAGGCACAGAAGTGAGAAAGGAGCAGAAGAGAGATGGGCAAAGACAGATAACAACATAATAATAGTATCAACTAGCCTGGCCAGTGTGGCTCAGTGGCTGAGCATCAACCCATGCACCAAGAGGTTGCTGGTTTGATTCCCGGTCAAGGCACATGCCCAGGTTGTGGGCCCAATCCCCAGTGGGGGGCATGTAGGAGGCGGCCAATCAATGTTCTCTCTCATTGATGTTTCTATCTCTCTCTCCTTCTCCCTTCCTTTCTCTAAAATCAATAAAGAAAAAAAATTTTTTAAATAAAATATCAACTAACATTTACCAACTTCTTACAATGAGATCCATACATGAGCTCTCTCCTTTCGTCCTACCAATGCAAAGAGGGAGGCAATAAATTATTCCTGTTTTATAGACAATGGAACTGGGGTATAGACAGGTCGAATGCTCACCCAAGGTCACACATACCCAAGGTCACACTGAAGAGTAAGAATTAGACTGGAACCCAGTGACTCTGATCTCAGAAGCTGAACTCTTCATCACCACCTGACACTGAATTTGGAAATGAATAAGTGGACTTTGTGAGACGAGAGAGAAAGAAGCCTAGCTTTGGTATTCGGAAGTATGGGAGCATCTCCTCTTGAGAGTTTGCTTCCTGAAGGACGCGGCCACACCCTGAAAGTAATTCAAGTGAAAGTGGTGGGAGAGCAGAGCAAGGGGCCAGGCCGTGGGCACAGATGCGGAGCTACTTCCCTGTTTCTTCCCACTGTGCCTCGTACCACCGTGGCTACCTTCTCTTATTTTCCAATAAAAGGACACTTGTGGATTCTGAAAATAATTAAAAGCAAAATCGTTTTGCAAATTACAACATGGGAAGTAGACTTCTAATATTTAAAAGAGTTTGTTATAAACAAACTAAAGTATAGATTCTGTTTTGGGGGAAGACTAAGAATTTAACTTTTCTTTTACTCTTTAAACTTAATTTCATCTTTTATTTTTTAACCTAACATATATCAGAAATATATCCAGTTATACAAAATGTCCAACAATTAAAATCATTCATCACAGTGGTACTTTTTAAAAATAGTTCAAAGAGCCTTCCAAAACAATAACTGCTTAAATAATTATCTGATATTAAAATAAGGCAATGACTTCTATGACTTTCTAGCTTTTGGTAAATTTTGAAGAGTCACCATAGTCTGAAGTGGACACAATTCACAATTTTTTGTTTTGTAAAATACCATCCATTTGACTACCTGGTTTACTACAAAGGAACCAAAGCCGTGTGGCTTGTTCTTTCCATCTACCCCCCTCTTCTTTCAAACCACGCGGGTCACACGCATCTGGTTGTAACCACAAAACAATTATAATTTTGCTGCCAGCTGTTACAATTACTCTAAATAAATTCCTTAAATGGTTGCTAACCCTATTCCTATGTCCAATCTATAGGACGGATGGGAACAGATCAAGAGAAGTATGCTATTTTAGTGCTTAATCTTTAAAGAAACAACATCATAGAGACCCCTGGGGAACCAAGCCTTGGTAAACTCCAAGACTTTCATGAATTTACCTCCAGGAGCCCTACCAGGTTCTTACAGTGAAGATGAGGGGAAATTCCTTGGTTCTTCCCGCAGGGGGCTGGGAAAGTAGTCATTATGAAACACTCCCAAAGCTATCTGTTCTTCTTAACAGGTCTGCCTTCAAAAGAATTCATTTTAATAGGACCTAACTGACTGAGGAAAGGGAAATACCCAACTCCAGTTCCCTGTAGCCTTCCTCTGTCTTCTAAGGGGGAAAGACAAAATAAAACTGAGAAGCACTAATGAAGGTCACAGCCCAGGGGCACAGGCTCACTAACAGACTGATTATTAAGAAACAACTTTAGACAAATTTTGATTAGGTGCTAAATATAGTCCTTTCTAGTTTTCCAAGTACTTTCATGTATATTTTCTCACTTCATGCCAACCTGTGGGACAGGCAAGAAAGAGCAAGGTAGGGCCTTTTGGAGGTGATTAGGTCATGAGGATGGAACACTCATTAATGGGATTGGTACCCTGATAAAAGAGACCCCAGAGAGCTCTCTTGCTCTCTCTCTGCCATGCGAGGCTACAATAGGAAAATGCCCGACTGCAGCCTGGAAGACAGCCGTCACTAGAACATGACCATGCTGACCCCCAGGTCTTGGACTTCCAGCCTCCATAACTGTGAGAAATAAATTCTGTTGTCTATAAACAAATATCCAGTCTATGGTATTCTGATATAGCAGCCTGAACAAAGATATCCTTTTATACTATAATTGCACTCCTAGAAATCATAACCAAGGGGATAGAGAGCCTCTTTTATTTTGAGAGGGGGCGAGGAGGAGGAGAAAAGGGAAGAGGAAATGAAATTTAAAAAAAAATAATAGATATATATGGACGTCGGATCATTGCATTTTCTATTTACTTGGCCTTACCAGTAAGAATATGGCATTTTTAAGCCAAGAAATTGATCCTTTGGAGAAAGCCGTATGTTCATTTCTCACTGAAAGGTTAACGTCTGTAGTTCACGCTTCCAGATCCTTTTCCAGTATCCAACACATGGTCCCACCTGGTTCACACATAGTAGCCTCTCACAGATAGAAAACATCACTTAACTGGACACATGAGCTACTTGTCAGAAATCGTTCATTACATTCTGCTGCTCTCTCTCTTTTATTTCTGGTAGGAATGTGAACTAAAACAATTTCTCCAAGGGCAGAATGGCCATCTGGATCCAGAGACTTAAATGAGTGTCTTCCCTTTGATCTCACAGGGATGGAACCAAGGAAATTGTCGGAAAAGTAGACAAGGATTTAGGTACCAGGACAGTCCTTGCGTTTCCCATGTTCACAAAGTTTAGCAAACAACTCTAATGTGTGATGCTGGAGGAATGGTCAACTATGAAGCACAGAATATAAAAATCCGATCTCTAACATATTATTTCTTTGCAAGGGAAAATGTTCATGATAAACCACTAAATAAAAAGCCAGATTTAAAACTGTATAAATAGTATTAAACCAATTTGTCTAAACATAATAGAGAAATTATTTTATCTTTACATATATGCATATAAAGACTATAAAGACATACTCCAAAATGCTAACTAACCAAGATGCTATTTCTGGCTATTAGAATTATTTTTTGTTTTCTTCTTTTTTTTTTTTTTTTATCCTCACCCGAGGACATTTTTGCATTTATCTTCAGATAGAGCGGGAGGGAGAGAGGGAGGAAGAGAGAGAGAGAAACATCGATGGGAGAGGGACACATCGACTGGCTGCCACCCACATAAGAGGTACGTGCCCTTAGCGGGAACAGAACCTGGGACTCTCTGGTCCATGGGCCGACACTAACTGCTGAGCCAAACCGGCCAGGGCTTGTTTTCTTCTTTATACTTTATCTCTTCCAAATGAACATACATTTCTTTCATCAGAAGAAGAAAAGGAATTTTTTTCAATGAATTTTTAAAATCTATATTCACCTTTTAGGAAATTGATTTTCAATATCTATTATATTCAAATCACCCCAGGGAAATGACAATTCATGAAAACACAACAGAACAGAAAATTCTAAAGATGAAACACATTCCAAAATATAACTCCAGTCCCTTCCAGGAGGTTTCGTCCTTACGTTTAACCCATTCCCTCCCACTGTAATTTATGCCCATTTCACTTGCTTTGTAATCTTGTTATTTGTCTTTGAATCCCTAGCCTGCCTGACAAAGGAATCACTCAATACATGTTTATTTAAATATCTTTTAATCCTCACCCAAGGATATTTTTTCCATTGATTTTTAGAGAGAATGGAAGGGAGGGAGGGAGGGGGAAAGAGAGAGAGAGAGAGAGAGAACCATCGATGTGAGAGAGACACATAGATTGGTTGCCTCCCGCACGTGTCCAGGAATCGAACTTGCAACCCAGGTATATGCCCTTGACAGGGAATCAAACCCACAACCCTTTGGTCTGTGGGCCGACACTCTAACCACTGAGCCACACCAGCAAGGGCTCAATATATGTTTATTTAATCTCAAGAACAACCATCCAGTGGACTACGGAAGCCATAGTTTCATTATTCCCTCAAATGTCTTTGTCTCCCCCTTCTTCTAGCAACAGTCACCCTTTACTTTGGCTAATTCATATTCCCTCCTCCTGGCTCAGCTGGGCTGTTGGTCATTCACAGCCCCCCTGACCAGACACAGGGTCTATTCAGGAAGAGGGGATATGGGCCAAGCAGGGTCAATGTCCTTCACTAAAAATCAATCTGGGCCTGGCCGGTGTGGCTCAGTGGTTGGGCGTTGACCCATGCACTAAGAGGTCGCCGGTTCGATTCCCAGTCAAGGCACTCAAGGCACATGCTCAGGTTGTGGGCCCAATCCCCTGTGGGGGGCATGCAGGAGGCAGCCAATCGATGTTCTCTCTCATCAATGTTTCGATCTCTCTCTCCCTCTCCCTTTCTCTCTCTCTAAAAATCAATAAAGAAAAAAAATTTTTTTTTTTTAAATCAATCTGGGAATATTGGCTCCACCACAGAAGCCAGGTGTGAGAAGGTGCATAGAGCATCTGGGGACCATCTTCCAGCCACATGGAGGAAGCTGTGTCTGCAGGATGACAAAAGGAAGTCAATAGGCAGAGGGAGGCAGGGCATAAATGAAGAGAGACAAGGCAAGGGCTGGAGAATGATGCCACAGACCAAGAGGAGCATAGACCAGTGAAGGCAGAGAGAGAGCTCTGGAAGCCTTGAGACCTCAGTTTCATCCCTGATGACCCCATTTCTGCCATTTAGCTCCCATTCTGTTCGTCCCAGCTATAGTGAGACAATAAATTCCCAGTTATCTTAGGCTGATTTGGTTTGGGTGCCTATATTTGTAACTAAAATTATCCTGACTCCTTTGTGTCTCTAATAACTATAAACATGTGATAGTAAGCTAGAATCCTTAAGAAATATAACATTTAAAAAACTGCTTAGTTTCTGAGAGTCTAGGGAAAGACCACATCTGATAAACTTAGTTATTAGAATAGAAGTTGCAAAGCTGACTGATACTGATGATAAAGTTGACCAAAAAAAAAAAGAAAAAATCTCCCATAAAAAACTTGAAAGTGAGGCAAAGTTTATAGGATTGTAATGTAAAAATGTATATATTTATTGAAGGGTGACTTCTAAAAGATGGTAGATTCTCTATTCAATTAGATAATGTAAGAAGACTGAAAGGTCATTTCATCTCAGGTTAGCATATAAAGGGCCCATATGGGACACTACATGTCAGATGCAATTTCTCCATGATTCACCTCAAAGAGGTCATGATTTCCACAGACACATGACTAAAAGGATTGTTTTTAATCGACTGAGAAAGCTGTAATTAAAAAAGAAAAGTGGGGGAATATTCTGATAGGCAGCCACTCCGGCATGCCCTGTATATAGATTGAAACATTTTGCCTAAGCATTATTGATGACCCATAAACCATAAGATGAAATGCAATACCATGGGCAGGACACCTTAAGCTAATGGAGCCTTGTAAATTAGAAGACAGTGTCTCACAGAATGCAGATTGAGAACTAAAAATACATATTAAAAATCCAGATCAATAGGGCACCTGACCAAAAAAGCCATTTAAACAATAATTAGATGCTGAGTTCGTTTAAGTTAGGGCTTACTTGAAAGTTATATCTGGGAATAGAAAAACAACTCTGTATCTGTACTCCACTGTGAGTCATGCTTCCATTCATTCATTCACCAAATGGACAAACACATAAAGTGTGCAGCTGAGTGCCAAGCATGGAAGACCTGGGAATAAACAGGGTGAGTGGGCCTCAGCCTTCATGCAGCTTACAGTCTACAAGGGAAAGCAAAACAGTCCACAAGTAATTATTTTTTAAACAATAACAGAAGTGTCTACTTCAGCTGGCAGGCACTTCAAGTAAATACATTGAAGCTGGCTCTGAGGGGGGAAGAAATGCTGATTGGATGAGAAAAGGTGAGAGAACAGCATTGCAGACAGAAGGAACACCAAGTGCAAAACCCCAGAGGAGAACGGTAGGTGTGTTACAGGTACTGGGAGACGTCTAGGAAGGAGAGAGCACAGTGCAGTTGGGGAAAGCATGGACTCTGGAGCCAGTGAAGCTGGGTTTGAATCCCAGCTCTGCCTGACATTCACTAGCTGTGTGACCCTGAGTAAGTTACTTAACCTCTCTGTGCTTTCTATTTAAAATAGGAATAACAGCAATCTATAGATTCAATGCAATCCCCATCAAAATATCAACGACATATTTCACAGAACTAGAACAAACACTCCAAAAGTTTATATGGAACCAAAAAAGACCCTGAATAGCCACAGCAATCTTGAAAAAAAAAGAACAAATTAGAAGGGATCACATTACCAGATATCAGGTTATACTACAAAGCAAAATATCCTGGTACTGGCACAAGAACAGACAGATAGATCAATGGAACAGAACAGAGAACCCAGAAATTGACCCAAGACAATATGCTCAATTAATATTTGACAAAGGTGGCAAAAGCATACAGTGGAGTCAAGACAGTCTCTTCAATAAATGGTGTTGGGAAAATTGGACAGCTACTTGCAAAAAAATGAAGCTAGACCACCAATTTATACCATACATAAGAATAAACTGAAAATGGATAAAAGACTAAATGTAACTCGTGAATCCATAAAAATTCTAGAAGAAAATGTAGGCAACAAAATTTCAGACATCATACGCAGCAAAATTTTCACTGATACAACACCTAAGGCAAGAGAAACAAAGGAAAAAATGAACACATGGGACTACATCAAACTAAAAAGCTTCTGCACAGCAAAAGAAACAATCATCAAAATGGAAAGGGAACCCACCATATGGGAGACCATAATTGCCAATGATGTATCAGATAAGGGATTAGTTTCCAAAATATATAGAGTACTCATACAACTCAACAAAAGGAAGACAAAGAACCCAATTAAAAAATGGGCGGAGGACCTAAATAGACACCTCTCCAAACAGGACATACAAATGGCCAAGAAGCATATGAAAAAATGCTCAACATCACTAATCATCAGAGAGATGCAAATTAAAACAACTATGAGGTATCACTTCACATCTGTCAGAAAGGCCGCCATCAACAAATCATCAAACAACAAGTGTTGGCAAGAGTGTGGAGAAAAGGCAACTCTAGTACACTGCTGGTGGGAATGCAGACTGGTGCAGCCACTGTGGAAAACAGTATGGTGTTACCTTAAAAAGTTAAAAATTGAACTGCCATTTGACCAAGTGATCCCACTTCTAGGAATATACCCTAAGAAGCCTGAAACACCAATCAGAAAGAATATATGTACCCCTATGTTCATAGCAGCACTATTTACAATAGCTAAGATCTGGAAACAACCCAAGTGTCCATCAGTAGATGAGTGGATAAAAAAGATGTGGTACATGTACACAATGGAATACTATGCAGCTGTAAGAAAGAAAGATCTCTTATCATTTGAGATAACATGGAGGGACCTGGAGAGTATTAGGCTAAGCGAAACAAGCCAAGCAATGAAAAACAAATATCACATGATCTCACTTATTTGTGGAATATAATGAACTAAACAAACTGATGAACAAAATTGACCCAGAGACATAGAGGTAGGGTACAGACTGACAAACCCCAGAAGAGAGGGTGTTGGGGGGAGAAGAGATAAACCACAGAACTTATATGCATGTATGCATAACCAATGGACATAGACAACAAAGCTGGGGATGGGGTGGGGGGGACGGGGAGGGGGGTGTCAATGGGGGGAAAAGGAGAAACATCTGTAACAAAAACAAATTAATAAAAATAATTTTTAAAAAAATAAAAGATAGTAAAAATAATAATAATAAGTTAAAAAAAATAAAAATAGTTACCTGAAAAAATAAAATAAATATAAAATAAAATAGGAATATTTTGTATACAATGGGTTTATTAGAATAGTGCCTGGTACATGGGAAATTGTTTATTGAGTATTGCAGTTAGAACACAGAGATAAGGGGAGAGCAGCATAAAGCTGGGAATGGGAAGCTGGGGCCAATCACACAGGGTCTTGGTGAGAAGATGTATATAAGCAGACATTTTTATTTTTTATTTTATTTATTTTGGTTAATCCTCACCCAGGGATATTTTTTCCATTGATTTCAGAGAGTGGAAGGGAGGGAGGGGGCAGAGAGAGAGAAAGACAGAGAAGCATTGATGTGAGAGAGACACAATGATTGGTTGCCTCCCGCATGACCCTGGCAGGGATGGGGATCAAACCTGGGGACAAGTATGTGCCCTTGACCAGAATCAAACCCATGATGCTTCAGTCAGCAGGCCTTCGCTCTAACCACTGAGCAAACCAGCCGGGGCTAAGCAGGCCTTTTTAAAAGGTCTTTTTAAAACACCCCATTGGCTGTAATAAGGACGACTGATGGGGGTGTAGTAATGAATGCAGACATACCAGCTAGCCAGCAAGAAAGCTTCTGTGATGTGTGGCTGAAAAGGAAAAAGGTCAATGTAAACAGTGCTGAGGCCATAGAAAATGTTTATCTGACATCATTATTCTATATGTTTAAGATTTCAATTTTATCACTAATAAAAAATAAAAACTTAAATAGCCTGGCTGGTGTGGCTCAGTGGAGCATCATCCCATGGACTGAGATGTCCCGGTTCAATTCCTGGTCAGGGCACGTGCCAGGGTTGTGGGCTCAATCCCCAGTAGAGGGCATGCAGGAGGCAGCCAATCAATGTTTCTATCTCTCTCTCCCTTCCTCTCTCTAAAAGAAAAAAATCAATTAAAAAAAACTTAAATAGAAAAGTCAAATACTGACCCATTGATCATTTATTACTCTGATTCCTATTAGAAGAACAAGATATTCTACTCCCTCAGAATTTTAATAGGGGCATGGGAGACACTGTACAGTCAAGGCATTGTCTTGTGACACTTTTGGAAAAAACAAACTTGAACAGATGAATACTTGAGGCAAAGTGTCAGCACCAGGACCAGCTAAGTCTGGCCTTAACAGTGCATAAACCAAAGGAGACTAATGAGATGCTTCAAGCTCCCAGATAATTCATTTTCTTCCACGTTTCTTTCCTTCTGGAAAACGGAATCTTCCTTTAAATGAATGGCTGCCAATGGGCTTGACCCAAATCTGCAGGCAGGAAGGCACATGTCCACTGTGCCAAACCACAGTTCCCACACTCTCACTCCCAGGCAAACCCCAGCCTCTCAGCACAGAGGTAAGAGCTCAGGCCCAGGTTTAGGTCCTGGCTCTAGCACCCGCAAGTTACGTGACCCTAAGTGAGTGAGTTAACCTCCCTCTAATCCTCAGGGTCTGCATCTACAAAAGGGGGGAAGCAACTGAACCTGTCTCCACGGGTTGTCATGAACATGACCTGATATACTATTTATATAGCACTTAGCACAGATTTTCATTCAGACTAAGCATTTAATAAGTGGCATTGTGATTATTATCCATCTTTCATTCCTGCAATGCCACCAAAACTGGGGACTAGCAGAGGTAGAGAAAGAAAACACTGCTGGTAAATTGGTCACCTCTTTTGGAAAGCTGGCATATTGACTAAGAGTGAAGATAAGCCTACCCGTGCCCCAGTGCTTCTGCTCCTAAGTGTACACCCAACTGAAGGGCATCCCAGGGGCACCAAGAGACAAGAACAAGAAAGCTCATAGGAGTATCACTCATAATAGGCCAAAACTGGAAACAACTTAAATGCCCATCAACCACAGAATGGAAACCTAAATGATGAAATGATGGTATATTTATATCAAAGAATAACACAGGGTGCCAAAATGAAGAAATCATGGTCACACTCAACAAAAAGGATAACTCTCAAACCCAATGCTAAGTGACAGAAACCAGACACAAAAGAATAGACGAGATGATTCCGTTTGCACCAAGTTCAAAAAACAGGCAAATTAACTCTAGTGTTTAAGGATGCACACTTAGGTGGTAAAGGAATGAAGAAAAGAAAGAGATTATCATGAAGTCAGGATAATGATTGGCTTTCGGGGAAAAAGCGGGGTTGTGACTGAGATGGAGAACATGGGGGCTTCTGGGTTTCTGCTTCTGGACCTAGATGATGGTCACATATGTGTTATATATTTTCATCAAGCTGTTCACTAAGGTTCTGTATACCTCCTGCATGTATGCAATAATCCACAACAGTTGAAAAACCTCATTCTACCTGTTCCAGCTAATCCATGTCTCTTTTCAGGAGAATCAGAAGCTTGAGGAATGTGGTCTGTGCAGCTGCACCTTTCTGAACCCCCTGCCTGCTCGAGCTAAGATCCTGGGAGGGCTGACAGGCAGGGAGGATGCAGGAGAGGTGAGGAGGTAGACCCACCACCTACGACTGTCTTGACAGAACTATCTACAAACCTTTCTATCCCAGTCTCAAGGGATACTCCCAGGGGCAGCCCTTGTTTTGTACTGTGCCACTTCTGAGACATGAAAACAAAGAAAAGTGAATGAAGAGGCTTCTAATCGGCACCAGCAAGAAATAAAGGACACAAGGAGAAATGCCACGTGGACAATTCATTCAACATATACAAAGTGCCGGGCCGCAGTGACTGTTCCAGGGATGGGCATATGACCCACGCAGGGCCGAAGTCCTTCCCTGAAATCCATGGAGGGAAATGAAGGACAGAAGCCCTTTCTCCCTGAGGCTGCCAAACTGCAGGAATTAGTCAGGAGCTTCCGGAAACCACTTTTCCCAGCCACGTGGAGTAAGTCACATCTGCAAGTGGACGAAATAAGGCTGACAAAAGAGGGAAATGGGACTGAAAGTTGCCGAGAGATAAGGCAAGGGGCTGAGAACAGTTCCTCGTGCCAGGAGGAACAGAGGCCAGCTGAGGCAGAGACACAGTCTGGAAACCTTGAGTGCCCGGTCCTACCACTGATGCCCTGATTTCTGCAACCTAACCTCAATTCTGTCCTTTCCCTCTATGGTGAGACAATATGGGTCAGATTTTGTGCTCAATTCTAATAAGAGAAAAGTAAATAATACACAGAACTTCCTCTTAAGGATATCACAGTTTAATTAGTAAAACAGACATATCAGCAGATAGTCAAATAGCATTATGAGAGTATACAGAGGTGGCATCTTAACCAGACTAGAGAAGGAGAAGGAGGGCCAGGGAAAGACTTTGGAGGAAGTAAGCTGGGGCTGAGCCCTATAGAATGATTTGGATTCATCAGGAAGGAGTGAGGCGAAAGGATGGTCGAGGCAGTGAGCAGGGTGGGGTAGCAGGGCAGCTAGAACAACGGTGGGGATTAAGAAAAGGAATCTGTGGGACACTAAGAGCACTTTGACGTTGCTGGAGTGAGATGTGGTTGGCAGGAGAAGCCAGGCAGGTGGGTCATAAAGGAGCAGAGAGCCAATTAAGAGTCGACTTTGTCACATATGGAAAAGGACCCACCTTTGAAAAGCTTTAATCAGGGGGGGAAACAGGGTCCAGTTTCCCTTTTAGAAAGATCAAGGAGATGTTTCCTAAGGCCACTGTCTAACAGAAGAAAAATATTCTCTCCCTCCCCCTGCCCCATCCTCGCCTCTCCTCTTACTCCAACAGCCTGAATCTCCAAAACTCGCATCGGCCTAAAAGTTCTCTCTTGCATTTGGCACCCTTTACAGTGTAAACCTAGGACAGCTAATGACAAGGGCAGCAGATCAGCTGTCCCGGGGCTGGGTTCTAATCCTGCCCTACCACTGCCAGGTCTCGTGAGCTGGGCAAGCCACCCATGTCCTTGGCGCTACCTTCTCTGGGCAAAATGAGGATTAACAATAGCAGTTCTGTGTACCTCAGAGGGCTGTTGTGAGGATGGTACACTGGGTCAAAAATCACACCCCAGTATCTTCGAATCTGCTGAAGGACTTTAGTAACAGCAGCATCCTGATGTCAAATAACATTACAGGGCACACTTTATACATTCTCTTATTAATTAAAAGTATGTCAATCCTACCATTTGGTAAATATCTAAGTTTTATTTAAAATAAGTTAACAAGGATTTCTCATACCTGTACATGTCCAGTTTTATATTTGGGGTGATCCATTTTTCTTTATTATTTGCTCTTTAATAAGGACAACATTAAATTACTACCACTAAGAAGATATATATTGATAGATATCTAATGTTTAGCTCAAAATGAAAGAAAGAAAAACACACTAAAATATGTTGAAAACACAAAACTTATTAAAAGAACACAGATACCCAGAAAAAGTTTTCTGCGGGTAATAAAGCACTGGTACCTCAGCAGGGTATCAAAATCCCTTAGGAAGAATTCAATATTTCCTGATTAGGTAGCAATATTGCCTCTAAGATAAGGCTACACAAACCCAGTGGGAGAATCACTGTAGTTTGGGGGGTTTTTTTTAATCTAACTAATTTACAGAGCATATTTTCTGAGCATTTTAATTGCCTTGGGGCAAGTTTTCTCTTAATGGCGTGCATAATAGTCTGAAAACTGCCCACAAGGTGGCACCAAACTCATGCCCAGAAGACAACCAAGGGAATTTTTTTAAATCCTAAAGCAGGCGTTCCAAATACTCACCAGGCAGCTTCCTTTATAACTTATCCTCAACAATGAGCCAGATTTATAGGTATTAGCTTCTCCTTCTCCCTATATGATACAAAAGTTAAAACCTATTGCCGCCTACAAGAAAACTTTTAAAGTAGGTATATCTCCTCTCAAGATAGAACTGTTCTACTTCTGTGCAAAGTTTTCAACAGGAAAAAAAAAAAGTAAGTATATAAGTCCCAAAAATAAATGTCCCATTTCTTAGGGGGAAAAAAAATCCTGAAACTAATTTAACACACTGAATCACACCCAGAAGTTATCATTCTTTCCTTGTTTTAAATTTTATTTAGTCCATGTAAATCTTTAAAGAACTGAACGTTATTTAAAAATTGAAACAGATTTGCAATTAATACTTAATGTAACAGGTCATGGTTATTTTACAAGGAAGAGATCTATTATTGGAGACCAGCTCCTTTCTACCGCCTTCCACCCTCTTCCGCCTTACAAAGGCTGCTCTAAGGTGAACTGGTCCAGGCTGGCATAGAGCTCTGGGAACCGATGATGAAAGTCATTCTGGGAACAGACACAATGCATCACTGTTGGGTTAGGGGACATTTCTGCCAATTAAAAACAGAGTATGCTGGCCCAAGCCCCTGGGCGCCAAGCCTTCATTTTGAAAAAGCAGAGGTTGTGCAAAGTGGTAGATTATTCTCAAAGGGCCCAGCTTCCTGTTAGCATGAGAAGAGAGAGCTACCTGTTAGGAAGAAAACTGTATTTGTTCCCATTTGCAACACCCACCACAGTGTGACCATCTGTGAAGGGCTTGTGTCATGACCTCATTAACCTCTTAGGGACAAAGCTAAGAGAAAAGAGCACAGTAGATGAATCCCATTCTGAGACCACCAAGCTACCTGTCACCAAGTCTCATCCCACTGGGCATGCCCAAGAAGGCTACCTAAGCCTATCAGCCATCCTGAGTCATTTGTTCAGCCTCGGATCATTGCTCCACTAAGGAAAAACCCTTAATTGCAATCTCTTGGCTTCTATATATTCGTGATCCCTAAAAATATAAGGTAAACTTCCTGTTCACTTATTTGTTTCCTAAGCAAGGCATCACACATCCCTAGACCACGTGCAAGTGGTTTGTTATCTCAGGGACAAGAAGACATTCTGGGACGCTTGTAAAGGTGCTTCCTGTAGCCCCTGCTGCCCAGCAGGGCAGACACCCCCATTGGCTGGCTGGGGAGGCAGGGAGGCACAGGGAAGCAAGGATGTGGTTGCATCACCAGTGCTCTGGGAGCCTCTCACTTGCCCTCTGCATTCTGCAAACCTGCAGCCTCTCCCCCCATGTGAGGAATACAGAACTTCAGTTTCTCTAAACGTAGGTCCCCTCCAAGCAGGCTCCGCCTGGGGCAGCCTGGCAGACACTTCAGCTCAGACGTCCCAGACCATTTTAAAAGTGCTGCAGAAGTCCTTTCTTACCCTGATTTTTAAACCAAAAATACTACTTACTGACATCACAGAACGGAGAACAAATTCATACAATAAAATACTGTAATCACAAAAGCAGGTATCATTTCTCTTCACTCACAAAGAGAAGTGTAAGACTGTAACGGGAACGGCGTGGAGTTTCAGTGCTGGAATCCTCAATAATAAATATCCCTAGTGATGTAGCTTTTGATTTAAATAGGTAGGAAACTACCATTCACTAGACCAGTGAGTTTCAACCTTTTCATCTCACAGCACACATACACTCATTACTAAAATTCTGTGGCGCACCAAAAAATATATTCTATTTTCTGCCGATCTGACAAAAAAAAAGGGGGGGGGGTATAATTTTGATTCATTCACACCGAACGGCTATTGTTGTGTTGGCTGTTGTCGGTTTTTATTTGACAATCTAGGGGAAATGAGGTCAGTGCCCTGACTAAATAGTCAAGTATTGCCTGTTTTAAACATTCTTGCAGCACAGTGGTTAAAAATTGCTGCTCTAGACATTTTCCATGTGCCAGCTACTGTGCCAAGCATGTGGCAGTTTTCATTTAAAAATTTATTTCATAACTGCAAACGTCCAAAGGAGTCACGGCGAATCTGCGAGTGTGCCCTTCAGTAGCATGCAACACACACTTCCCACCAGGCTGCAACGAGCGTCATTACAGCCACAGAGATGAAGCAGCAGGTCCCTGCTCACAGAGGGCTTACACCCTGGGAGGGGAGCCCACACGGCATCTTCGAGGCATGCATCAGGCACTGCCAAGAAGGGAGCAAGGACTCCTCCATGGCTTCTAGAACCCACTTTTATTAGAACAATCCTTAAGTGAAGAAAGAGGAATAAAATGGAATCCAAAATTGAGTGGAATAGAGGGAAGTCATGAAAAATAAAAGAGATGCTCATCTGTGCAATGAGGAAAAGATCTCGCATGAGGATTCTCTTTTAGCTCACCAAGGAAAAATAAATTGTCTAAGAAAGGAGGTGTTTACTCTGATGAAATTCAAGCCCCTCAGCCTGTCTTTGCCTGATCTTCCCTCTGTCCCCAGTCAGGGCTGACTACACCCCTTCCTGATGACTTGACCACAGCTAAGCTCTTGCCAGGCCATACCAAGCTTCTCCCCTTCACAGTACATTTCCTTCTCCCTCCACTAGGCTCATTCTGATTGTCCTTAAGAAACCATCTCCTTTGCACAGCCCTCAAAGATTCTCTCTCTCTCTCTCTCTCTCTCTCTCTCTCTCTCCTTTTCTCTCTCTCTCTCTCTCCTTCCCTCTCTCTCTTTCTCTCTCCCTCTCTGTCTCTCTTTTCTTCTCTCTCTCTCTCTCTCTCTCTCTCTCTCTCTCTCTCACACACACACACACACACACACACACATACATCAGACTGTTACTTAGAAGATCGACGGCCAACATTTCCCCACTAGGCTGTAAATTCCATGAGGGCAGGGACTTTGTCCTCCTAATCATTGTGTCCCCAATGCCTGAAACATAATAAACACTTGATAAATAAATGTCAAATTATAGAATTTTAGTTTTTAGATAACTTGACTTTCTCCCCCGAAAGACTTTAAGCTCACACAAGACCAAAAGTGTCTGGCATCTGTAATACATTCAACAATAAAGATAAGTTTAAAAAAAAAAAAAAGGAAAAAAAACTGTCTGGCATCCAAAAGTGCACCAGAAATGTTCACTGAATAAATAAACAGCAAACATTAGGCCACAAGACAGAGCTGTCTAAATTAAATTATTGTTCCTTACTGTGAAGTTGGGATTTTAATGATAAATTTCCTTCCTTCACAAAGTCTTGTCCTCGTTAGCTTTGCAAATTCTGTTGTTTGCATTCAAAAGCCACAATATAATGCCAGACTGAATAATTCAATAACAACAAAAAAAGGATTACTTATTTCAATAACCTTCTCCATTGAAATTTAACATTTTTCCCCAGAGAATACACTGCATGATCCCAGCTCCTACCCAGCTATGCCTGTGTTAATAGGACTTATCAGAATAAACAGGCAGAGAGAGGCAGAGGGATGTTTCAAATATCACATAAAACAAAATATCCCTTTACATTTGCAAAATAAATATGATTTCATTGTTCATATCTCCTGGATAAAGTGGCAAAAAGAAAAAGCAAAGAAAACAAACATAAGAAAAGGACCCAAGGCCTCTCAGAATGTCTAATAACATAGGTCAGCAATTTTCAACCAGTGTGCTGCAAGAATGTCTAAAACAGTGGTTCTCAACCTTCCTAGTGCCGCGACCCTTTAATACAGTTCCTCATGTTGTATGTGGGCGTATCTGCATGTGGGCAGACCCGCCTGGAGAGGGATAGAGGAGCGGTGTCTTGGTTCCTAAGACCATCGGAAATAGGTGTTTTCCAATGGTCTTAGGCGACCCCTGTGAAAGGGTCGTTCGACCTCCAAAGGGGTCGCGACCCACAGGTTGAGAACCGCTGGATGCTAAAGACATGCAGTACCTGGCTCTTTAGTCAGGGCACTGACCTCTTTTCCCTTAGATCGTCAAATTAAAAAATGACAAGAGCCCTGGCCAGTTTGGCTCAGCAGTTAAGAGTGTCGGCCCGTGGACCAGAGAGTCCCGGGTTCGGTTCCCACTAAAGGCACGTACCTCGGTTGCAGTTTGTCCCCAGCCCCAGTTGGGGTCATGTGGGTGGCAACCAGTTGATGTGTCTCTCTCACATCGATGTTTCTCTCTCTCTCTCTCTTCCTCCCTCCCTCCCACTCTATCTGAAGATAAATGTAAAAACGTCCTCGGGTGAGGATAAAAAAAAAAAAAAATTACAACAGCCAATACAAAATAGCCATCAGGTGTGAATGAATCAAAATTATACCTATTTTTTTTTGGTCAGATCAGCAAAAAACATAATATATTTTTTGGTGTGCCGCAGAATTTTAGTAATTAGTTTAAGTGTACCATGAGATTTAAAAAAAAAAAATGTTTAAAACCACTGATCTAGGTAGGTTAAGCTGTCCACCTGTGACCTGGAGCACGATCAGGGCTCCACTACCCAGATGAGAACCCTTCCCCCTCCTCCCCCTCCTCCCCCTCCTCCCCCTCCTCCCCCTCCTCCTCCTTCTCTTACCTCTCCCTGTTCTCCTCCTCATCCTCCTCTTCTTCCCCACCCTCCCCATTAGCACACTGAGAGAGTCTGACAGCAACAGGCCTTTACATGATCTGTTGAGCACACAGCTCAGTTACCGTAACCAAGCTCCCTACTGTCTGCCTCCAATAAATGCCCACACCACAGCCCAGGATGCAGAGCCAGAAACGCTCCCCACTCCACTCCCCACCCCCCTCCACACCAACACCTCAAGGAGTGACCAGGAAAAATAGCATCCTTTCCTAAAAGGTGGAGCCTGACACCAACATACAAAGCATTTACTATGAAAATGGATTTAAGTTATTCCCTCAGTAGGTTTTTTTCCCTGTTATCAAGCCACCCCATCACACCATTAACCCCATGCAAATATAAAACAAAAAGCAACAAACAAACAAACTCACAGACTCAATGGTGTGGTGGTTACCAGAGGGGAAGGAGGGTGGGAGGAAGATGAAGAGGGTAAATGTGGTCAAATATACGACCAGAAGGAGACTGGGCTTCGGGTGGTGAACACTCAATGGAGTACACAGATGTTGTACTATAAAGTGGTACACCTGAAACTTACACAACGCTATTGGCCAATGTTACCCCAATGAATTTAAATTTTTTAAAAAGAAATCAGGATTGGAGCATTTTCACTAGTGGCACATCAGTTGACTCCATCGTGCCCTGGTGATGGTGGGCCATCCACTCAACAATCACTGAGGACCTGCTGTGTGCCAGAGGTCATTACACTGTGTCTTCTACTTATCTGTTAGGTATTTTAGTGATAGGTCCACGCATTCCCAGTTCTAAACACAGTGCCTGTTTCACCAAAAGTACAGAGATGTACAAGCAGTCTGTTGGCTGTGTCAGTGGAATCGTCGTGGGATTTCTCAGTGAAGAACAAAGGCACCAGTTCCCACGGTGCACGTTCATTCTCACCACGGCCACTGAGAGCACCAAACCACAGTACGAGGATCCAGTTTACAGTCTCCACAAACAATGAAGTTTGAGCACAGGTTTGCCTTGCATGTGTTTTGTTCAATCATTTATTCAACAACTTTTATCGAACATCTACTTTATGCCAGCTCCTAGAGAGACCAACAGTAAGAAAAGCGAGGCACAGCCCAACCCTCATAGAGATTCCAGTCTAGTCAGAAGAGCGAGTATTCAGCCACACATCACCCATAAAAGCTGCAGGGGCTATCAAGTGCTCTGGTTCAACTAAGGCAGAAAAATGGAAACTATTGGTTTATGGGGGGAAAATCGTGTGTGTGCTAAAAGAGATAATGGCATCCGGGAGCTACAGAGGTAAGAGAGGGTTGCCCAGTTCAAAGCAATGTGGCATTTATACCAAGAGGAAGATGAGGGTGGGGAGTGAAAGAGAACAATGACAATAGTAAAGAAAATTGTTCAGGAACTAGCAGCAAGTCTCAGCTGGAAGGTTCTGCAGTGAGCTTCTGTGTCAGTGGTACCAAGGGTTTCAGAGCAGTGCTAAGACTTCCACTGTCTTAGATCATCTATTCCCACATGCATGCCCACTCTTGGGAATATTATAAGATATTCAAGCAAACACAGGAGTGTGATTCGTAAGAGTACATCATGGAGTAGAGGATTGACTAGGTGTACGAGGCCCTGAGTGGCCTCCGGGAGGCTGGACACCCTTCCCACCCTGCCTGTTGCCTATGTCAGGCTGAGGGGAGAAAGTGATCGCACACAACTTTCAAAGTCTTGTTCTCTTTATTATTTGGAGACCCACCTCTCACCCCATACAGGGAGGCCAAAACCACTCAAAGGGACATCATCCCAGAAGAGGAATCACTGGCTTATATGGTATGAATATTTTTGAGGCTTTTGATACATTTTTTCCCATTTCATTCTGGCTTTTTATGTTACTTAAAATCTCTATGGGACACAATTCAGTGTAACACTTTGAGTGAAAATGACATACTGTGTATATTTAAAAAGCTGCCCTTTCTGAATTTGTTAACATTTTTTAGAGACTAAAATGTGGTCTCCAGGGACTGTGTCAATCTTTTTAAACTTCAACTTGCTAATTGGAACATTTTAAAAACTGATGTTTACCAATTTAATGTGATTTTTAAAATAATATCACTCATCCTTTTATAAGACCATGACAATAAAAAATAACAACTTTTCACTGACATTGATTGAAGGGTATTTTAGTCACCTAAGCCTTTTTTGAAATATATAAGGTCTTTTGAATCTTAAAATGCATGCCAACCTCCCCTCAAAAAAGAATAACAACTACAGTCTTTAGTAATTTTTGTTGTTGAACTTAAATTGTTTTTGCCATATCTTTATTTTTTTAAAACACTTATTCCTCATTTAATGTAACAGTAAATCATTCATTCAACAAGTACAATTACCTGTGTGCTCTATGCTTTTCTAATTACTTGGGCCGAAGGGAAAACAAAATTCAGAACCTGCCCTCAAGATGACAATCTAGTAAGAGAACCGGGCATGCCAGCAATTCTATGTAATATGTTAATATATGTAAAGAAATGTGTACAAAGAACAAAGAGAACACAGAAAGGAATATCTCAGTGCATTGGGGAAATTCAGAAAGGGCTTCTTGAGCTGAAACTTGAAGACACAGGGAGACTGACAGGCGGACGGAAAGGTCCTTCTAGGCAGAGGACACTAAAGGTAGTTCAGTAAGGACAGTACACACAGATAGCATGCTGGCAGACTGAGGAGATCGTGGACAGGTTTGCCCGCCAGGCTGAGGAGTCTGACTTTCTCTGAGACAGCATGAAACCCATGAAAAAGTATGAGAAATGAATGATCCAGTTTAGGTTTCCAATAGGAATGGGGTAGACTGGGATAAGGTTATAAAAGAATGAGTAGTTAGAAAATAAAGTCCAGGTGAGAGATTATATATACCCCGAAATAAGACAGTAGTAGTGGGCCCTGGCCAGTTTGTCTCAACGGTTAGAGCATTGGCCCACGGACCAAGGAGTCGTGGGTTTGATTCTGGTCAAGGGCATGTACCTCGGTTGTGGCTCATGCCGGCCTTGGTCGGGTCGTGCGGGAGGCAACCAGTCAATGTGTCTCTCTCACATTGATGCTTCTCTCTCTCTCTTTCTCTCTTTCTCTCTCTCCCACTCTATCTGATGATAAACAGAAAAATATCCTCAGGTGAGGATTAAAAAATAAATAAACAAAGACAGTAGTAGTGGGAATCAAAAGAGAAGTATAATACAAGTGGTATTAAGAAAATTGAAGCTAAGGGATCTGATCATTGCCTGGATATTGAGAGCAAGAGAGGATATAAAAGAAAAGGATAATTCCCAGGTTTCTGGCAAGTAAATCTGTAGTTGTGGCATCCTATGAGTAAGGAGTAAAGAGGCAGCAGATGTGGGGAGGAAGTTAGGAAGTTCTGGTCGGACAGCGTAGAGGTCAGGTTAGATTAGGATGAACTATGGTTCATAAACTATCCCCAAATCTCAGTGATGTAACAAAGATTAATTTCTCACTCGTGCTGTCTGTCTGTTGGGCTCCAGCGGGCCTCCCTCTGGGCCCAGACTGGAGGAGGGCCTAGCACCTGGATCACTGCTGAATGCAAACGCAGGAGGAAGGAGCGCTCAACATTCACACCCTGGCGATCCAGTACTTTAGCCCAGAAGTGGCACACCTCACTTCCGCTCAATGGACTGGCCAGAAATAGACACATGATTGTGTCTAACTTCACGGGGGCAGGGAAGTTGCAGTCCTCTTAGAAGTGACCCAGAAGTCGCTCAGAGGTAGAGGAGAACTAGATATGGGTAGTCAGCAGTAATATCCGTCAAAGGCACGTGAGATCTAACATTCCTGTAGGATGACCAAAGCATGCCGTCCAGAAGACCACCTTGTGTGCAGGCTAGAGCTCAGGAAACATATCAGGATGGGAGGTACAGACGGAGGGGCTTCAGGATTCAATGGAAAAGGCCTCCAGAAGCCTGCCAACCTCAACACCCTTCCCGCTCTACTGCAGACGCTGCTAGTGCAACGATGTTCAACCTTTTCCCTCTCATGCACATAAACTCATTAATAAAATTGTGCCGCACACCAAAAAGGATGCGTTTTGCTGATCTGACCAAAAAAAAAAAAAAGGTATAATTTTGATTCATTTACACCGAACAGCTATTGTTGTGTTGGCTGTTGCCATTTTTTTACTTGACAATCTAAGGGAAAAGAGGTCAGTGCCCCTGATTAAATAGTCAGGTATTGCATGTTTTAAAAATTCTTGTGGCACACGTGTTGAAAATTCCTGCTCTAGTGGAATGTCCTGTTTGGACAGATTCTGTTCAAACAGCTATTATTTATCCAAGAAAATTTGCATTATTTTTATTTTATCAGCAAGTCAAAAAAATTTCTCTCAGAACGCCAAGGTAAATATTCGTGGTACTTACATTTGGACAATGCCTTTATTTTTCAAATAAAGATCTGTCCTGGGTATTTGGTTTTTATAGTGTGCATGTTACTTTTCTAAACGTATGTGTCATTGTCCTCTGTTTTAAAATCACAATTGAAGAAAAATTAAAATTTATATTGTAGAAGAAGTCTGCAAATATTTTCTGGTAAACAAATGGGCACTGTTATATTCCAATAAAATTTAATTCATAAAAACAGACAACCATACCTGGCATACGTGTTGTACTTTGTCAACCTCTTCACTAAAGGACAAAATCAATTAATCACAATACAGTAACTTTGGGGTATATTATAACGAGATCACATTGGAAACTACTGTTGTACAAGAGGGAAACCCAGAGATCACTAGACAGAGGTGGGGCCCATTCCTTCCCATTGGCTTCCTGCTCCCGTGGGCTGGCCCAGCCACCCTTCTTCCCACGCAGCATTTCTTTCCTGTGGCAGCTGCTGAATCCAATTTACAGTCTTTCCAGAACCAGCCTCACTGTGTCCCCTCAGAGTCCCAGCTTGCCTCCTCCTCAGGTCCAGGCCCCAGCCTCCTTCCCCTTACCTGAGCTCAGAGACTCCAAGACTAACCACGACATCAACCAGCTGGTGCCACCTCTCAGAGTTCTAGGTTGAGCTCGGAGGCCTCAGTACCAGCCATCATCTTGGAAATGTGAGTTCAGCCCCACAGGGCCTCTCTTCCAAGCTTCTAAATTTTAATATCCCAATACTAAGAGTGAAATGCCTTCTGTGGTTGCTACTTCCATGATATGTTAGTGTTCTTTTATTGCCTTTTCAGTTCTTCAATATCAAGTTGATAATTTTCAATATTAAATTCTCTCTGTTAAAATAATTGGTGTAGCTTCTGTCTCCTGACTCAACCCAGACTGATACAGAGTCCAGCAATTTCAAAATAAATCAAATCCTCCTAGTGTTTCTTGAGCACTCTGAAGTGGACACACAATTCTGTACTTGACTTCAAATCCATCTGCTGTTCTCAAATACTCCAGCTGCTCCCAGGCCTGGCTCTTCAACAGTCTCCTCTTCCCCTGAAACTCCTCCTACCCTTGGCTTCTCCTCTGGTCTCTTTGTCTTCCTCCCCAACTCCTTTTCTCCTAATTCTCCATCACAAAATCCCAAGGATCGGGCTGCCGAAAAGGATGAGCCTCAGAGGGTACCAGAGCCAAGTCTAGAGTCCAGGGCACTTGTGCTCCCTTCCTCCTGCCAGAGGCTATAAAATGAAACACCCACCCCAAACTGAAATGGGAAACACAGGAGAGAAGCCGCCAGGATAAGACTCTGGGCCTCCAATGTCGTCAGACGTAAAGGGCGGAGCTGCAACTACACTCAGCCTCAGAGAGAAGTAGGGAGTGGGGACTGCGAAGTGTGTGCCCTGCCTAGACGTCAGAGCTGCAGCTTTTCAAGGGAGGCCCCGCAAAAAATCAATATTTTTATGTGAAATCCCCAGGTTTGTAAACATTGGCTCAATTTTCTTTAATGTTCTGGGCAGGAGAAGTGAAACTTGCACAGTCCTGCCTATATGCCCCTCTGCCACTACTACCTTCTATTAGCCCTAATCCATTCAATATATCCCATTTTCTTGACAAAGATTTTATGATTGAAACCATTTATTTTTCACCCTGGCTGGGTAGCTCAGTTGGTTAGAGTATCATCCAGATATGCCAAGGTTGGGAGTTTGACCTCCAGTCAGGGCCCATACAAGAATCAACCAATGAATGCATAAACAAGTGGAACAACAAATCGATGTTTCTCTCTCTCTCCCTTCCTCTCTCTCTCTAAAATCAATCAATAAATAAAAATCTCAAATAAAAGCATGTTTAAAAAGCCCAGCTGGCGTGGCTCAGTGGTTGAGCGTCAACCCATGCACCAAGAGGTCGCCAGTTCAATTCCCGGTCAGGGCACATGCCCAGGTTGTGGGCCAAATCCCCAGTGGGGGGCATGCAAGAGGCGGTCAGTCGATGTTCTCTCTCATCGATGTTTCTATCTCTCTCTCCCTCCCCCTTCCTCTCTCTCTAAAATCAATAAAGAAAAAAAAATTTTTTTTAATATGTTTAAAAAAAACTATTTATTTTTCAACAGTTACCTACAGGGCTCTGAACTATAACAGCAAACCAAACACAGGACTCTTTTCCTGCCACTTTCCCAAGTACCATCAAAATGAAGAAAGCAAGTAAGAGTTGAATAACAGAAGATACTATTTGATTTAAACCTTTAGAAAATCTGGGATTCAACTTTTTAAATATTAACAGAAGAAAATAGCTCTCCAAAGCAAAGCTTTTAAAGTTTATTTTAGAAGAAGGTGGTAGTGCTACATTATTTGTGAAGTAATATTTACAGAACAGTTTGTTCTAGAGTTCTAAAAGACACAAATAGAGTAGGCCTGGTATATACACGCCAAAACGGTGACAATGAAATTAGGGCTTGATCCAGTGACAAATTACCCTCTGCTCATCTCACCAACACCTAAGGCTCTGAAATGGTGAAGGCATCATATGAATAAGTAGACCACTGGGTACACATAAGGGCACACACCCACTTACCTCCCAACACCCCCCCCCAATGTACAATTACCCAATCTATAAGAGAAGACAAATACTAGCTCTATAATTACCAGATGTGAACTTAAAAACCGTGCCCTTTCAGAAGCCAAGCTCCTTTCCCAGCCACACTGCATTAGCCTTAGAGCCAACTATATAGCAGCATGATGCTCGCTGCCTAGAATGTCTGTTAACACAGAACAATGTGAACCCCGCCGGCTGGGGGACAAAGCAACGTCAGAAATGCTAGAATCGAGGGTAGGTATGGAAAGAAAGGGTTACTTATTCCTTATTCCAAAACGTCCCTGTGTGTCATCACTACAGAGGAAAAAAGTCTAATTTCCCACAGCCAACTTGTTTGCCTCCATTCCACAAGGGCTTCTTGTCAACTACAATGAGAACTAGCCTACCTACATCCCACAACCTCACTCTCCACGAGCCAGCAAGGAGTCATAAAAGGCCTCTGCAGAGTTTATACAGTTGGCACAAAGGCCATGCCCTAAAGACTCCTTAGAGACCTATTGTATCTTTAGTCCATTGACTCTCACTTTTGATTTCAAAGCTGACAGATCAGATTCAGGACATTTCAAAGGCACTGGAAAAGAAAAGGACATACTACTAATATATATTGTGAAATGCCAGAGCACATGGCGGAGACACTGAATGTTGAAGAGAAGGGGATGTGCTAAAGGAATGAAGAGGAATGGAAGAGCCCGTTGTTCAAAGTGGACCTTAAAGAGACAGTACTGCTTGTTGAAAGGTAGGAAGGAACTAAAGCCAAGTGAAAAGGGGTAGGACAAAAACTGGCATTAATAGGAAAGGAACCAATTTAAAATAGCCCACAGGGGCAAAAATACCATGATTCTCATAACTGTTAAAGTAGCAGCTGATGTTTATAGAGAACTTGGGCATGCAGGCACAATGCCAAGTGTTTCACCTGATTGCCCTTATTCAATGTTCTCAACAACCCTGTAAGACGAGTATTGTGTCCATTTTACAAATGAGGCGACAGAGGCTTAGAGAGTTCAAACCCAAGGTCACCTGGCTAGGAAAGGGCATAGCCAGAACTGCATTTCAGGTCTGCCTAGTTCCAAAGCCTGCCCTGGGGAGGAGAAGTGGAAGACACAAAGGGAGAAAAAACATGATTCTATTCAATGATGCAAACTACCACCATGCCCCCTGGCTCTCTGTACTCTGCATACCGGACTGGTGAGAGCTGGGACCATGTCTCTCTCGCACAGCATCTGGGACCATCTCTCTCGCACATGGTCTGTGCTCTCCCTGTCTAATGAATGAGTGCATGATTCTTTCCATTGGGAAATCCTATAATGTAAGTATTGATATCCCCATTTAACAGTTGAAGAAACATAGCAATTCTTTAAAACATTCCTTCTAAAAGAGAAAAAAAAAAACAAAAAAACACTTTCCTGGTGAAAGATAACCAGGGGTTATTTTAACAGGCCAAATAACTGCCCTTGTCAAACAACTGACAGAATACTGGGAAGGAAAATAAGACAGAACCACTAGGGGATGTAAAATAAGACATCTTGTACTATTTCTTTTTCTTTGATATGTGAGATAACATAACTTGCAATGACATCAGCAAAGAAAACAGCTCTCTTTGCAACAATATTTCATTTATAGACCATACCCTTGAAAAGTTTACCCAATGACAATGATACAGGGCATCATCAGTGGAAAGAAAGAAAAAGAGGGAGACAAGAGAGAGAGAGAGAAAGAAAACCAACAACCCAGAAAACTAGGCAGCTCATTACGTGTTCTCTTCCAAATCTGCAGAATCACACTTGAAGTGACAGATGTGAAGAGGAAGGAGGTTCACACCCAGAAAGGCAGGAGAACTATTTTGGTAAGGTTTGTTAAAGGAGGTGGCAGAGTGCCTGGAGAACTCGTGCACAGATGTATCTCCAGCACGTGTATTCATTCATTCATTCATGTATGCATGCGTGCACGTATGCATGCAACAAACATTTACCAAGCCCCTACTATGAGCCTGGCTCATTGACAGAAGCTGGAGATACTTTGAGGAACCAGACATAGTCCCTGCCCTAAAGAAGCGCACAATCTGCTAGAAAATTTCAGGCAAGTAATAAGTTAATTCATACTACCCATAATGGGGTATAACCCAGGGAGTCTAGGAACTCAGCCTGGGGAAGGAGAGGCTCGAAACTGACAAAGGAAAGGAGTGAAAGAAAGGTTGGAGAGGTTATCAGTGATAGGGCTTTGTGTGCTATGTCAAGAGCTTTATATTATTCTGAAGGAAATGGAAAGCCATTCAATGTTTCATTATCAGGGGGATTACGTACCTAGACTGGCGTTAAAAAATAAAAATCGGAAGACAGTGTGGATTACAGATTAGAAAGAAGTTTAGACTAGAGGTAAGAAGATGGTAGGTCAAGAGACTACTGCAATTGTCAGGTTGGCTCCTCAGCTAGACACCAGTGGCCCCTGTCATGTTCTTTTGGTCTTAGATGGCAATCTACGTCAGCGGTTCTCAACCAGGGGTGATTTTGCCCTCCAGGGGGCATTGGGCAATGTCTGGAGACATTTTTGATTGTCATGACTAGGGAGGGTTGCTACTGGCATCTAGTAGGTAAAAGCCTGGGATGCTGCTGAAGCTCTTACAATGCACAGGGCAGCCACAACAACAAGGAATGGTCCTGCCCAGCATGCAATAGTGTCAATCTTGAGAAACACATGTGTATGTCAATATAAAATTCTCTAATTCTTTTATACATATTTGTCCTGACACCCCCAAGATAACTTACATGCCATCAGACCAGGGAACGTCCTGAATTCCTCGTCACCTCACCTTTCCTAACCTGTGCCTGAGTTCCAAACATGGTGAGTGTCCAAGAGATACGTTTGAATTGAAATTTATTTCAAACATACAGTAGGGTTTATTTCTACAAGAGTTAGGTACTCCGTGACTAACACATTCCCTCACAATGAAGAGCTTCTACTTGGAATTTATCAAAGGCTAATTTACTTCTGGAATTAATACAGCCCTACCCTGAGCAGCCTCTGGCACCTGTACAGTAGAATTAGCAAACAAATCCTTGGTTTAGAAAAACAGATAAATGAAACAATATGCAAGATTGAGACAACAGAGAGACTCAGAAGCATCATCAAATGCCAAGGACTGGAAAGTGTTTATTTCCTTTTGCAACCACTCACCCCTTAAGAAAGCCAAGGACATGCAAAGAGACTAAGTTCCAAGAATTGTCCTTTTATTTTTTAATCACAAATCATTGTGAGGGAAGAGAACATTGTTCTAAAGCGCGTCAGATGTATTTGCTGAATGATAAAAGAGCTCCATCGTTTGTTAGCACAAGTAGGCATTGTGTATATATTAAGACAACAACACCTTATAATTCTAGGAAGAAGAAGGAGCTATTATTCCATTTTTCAACATAAAGAAATCTAAACTTGTATGCCAGACAATGAATCAAATGACTGTCCCAACAAATTTTCTACCAAGTAGGAAAATGTCTGTTGTGGATTTCCATGTTTCTATGACCCAATCTCAGCATACAGTCTGGTTCCTCATTCCCTCTGATAAACAAAAAAAACCAAGTCCATTGAATCCCACTATAACCTAAAACCTTTGGGACCACGCCCACACTGCTGAGAGTGCTCCAACATCGTTCTGTCTGCTCCAGCACTATACCATCCAAGGGCAGCTGATGAATCAGACTGGACAGGACCATGCAGTTTCTGAAGTTCCTCAGGAGCATCTTGATTACACCCAATTAATGAGGCTGTACACAGAAGCCCAGTGAATCCGACAGCCTCGAAACCCAGCACAGGCAGCAGGGCTGGAAAACCAAGGCCATTAGCTCCCGCTGTTTCCCACCGTTCAAAGACTCGAATCCAAGCTGTTGTGAAAAGACAATGGCCGCTTTGTACAATCAGTCACAGATTATTTCTAATGGGAGCATGAGAGATCCAAAGCAGTGGGAAATCCCCAAATCACTAATAGTCACATTTGGAATTCTCTGGAGGTTGTCCTTTGAAATAACAGATCTAACTCCTCAAATATAATTTTCCTAGGCTAATTTGAACATTTTCTCTGAGCTCCCTGAGCAGAGGCCAAACAGCATCAGGAAACAGCACAGGTATGTAACAGGGCCCAGGACAAAGTGGCCTGGAGGTAACGATCATCCGAGCATTAGCCTGGATCTACAGGGGTCAGTGAGCTCGTGTGAGTAGATTGAGTCCTTGGCTACTAGCCCTCTCTTTATTCGTTCCAGCTACACTGGCTGAGCATTTACTCTCACATGCAGGGCCTTTATTCTGACTTTCCCTTCCTTTCCTGGTGTCTGCTTACTCAGATTCTCCACATTCTCCACAATTCAGTGGCCTACATCAAGCTTCACCTCCTCTAAGAAGCCAGTCCTGACCAATTCCAGCCAACATGGTTTCACATTGTTCTCTGAACACCAGACATCAGGGCAGCAGTTTGTTGAGTTCTCATGATGTTCCACACACCATGCCCAAATCTTTATACAACTGACCTAGTTTAATTCTCCTTTGCCAGGTATATATCATTACCCTCTGTTTACCGATGAGAAAACTGAGGCTAAGGGAGGAAAAGTAACTTGCCCCCGGATCATACAGCTAGTAAATGGTAGAGCTGGAACTCAAGCCCATGTCTGTCTCAGGCACTAAACCAGGGCCCAACAAATGTTTCTGTAAATGGCCAGAGAGTAAATATTTTAGGCTTTGAAGGCCACACATTCTCTGTCGCAACCTCCCAACTCTGTCTTCAATTGCAGTGTGAAAGCAGCTACAGACTATACATTTAAAAATAAAAAAAACATTCTTAGCTCACCAGCAGTATGAAAACAGGATGGCCCATGTGCCTGAATGAAGCATTCCCCTATGTACAATCAATGGGTGAGAGCCATTCTGACAGGCTTGAGGTGATATCTCATTGTGGTTTTAATTTGCATTTCTCTGATGATTAGTGAGCACCTTTTCATATGTCTATTGGCCATCTGTATGTTCTCTTTGGAGAAGTATCTATTCAGATCTTTCTCCCACTTTTAATTGGATTATTTGTTTACTTGGTGTTGAGTTGTAAAAGTTCTTTATATATTTTGGATATTAACCCCTTATCAGATATATCATTGGCAAATATGTTCTCCCATACAGTGAGATCCCTTTTCATTTTGTTGATGGTTTCTTTTCCTGTGCAGAAGCTTTTTAGTTTGATGTATTAATAGTTCCATTTGTTTATTTTTTCCTTTGTTTCCCTTGCCCGAGACGATATATCAGCAAAAATATTGCTATGAGACCTGAGATTTTACTGCCTATGTTTTCTTCTAGGATTTTTATGGTTTCATGACCTATATTTAAGTCTTTAATACATTTTGAGTCTATTCTTGTGTATGGTGTGAGTTAGTAGTTTAGTTTTATTTTTTCGCATGTGTCTGTCCAATTTTCCCATCATTTATTGAAGAGACTATCTTTATTCCATTGTATGTTTTTGCCTCCTTTGTCAAATATTAATTGACCATAAAGGTGTAAGTTTATTTCTGGGCTTTCTATTCTGTTCCATTGATCTGTATGCCAGTTCATATGCCAGTACCATGCTATTTTGATTATTATGGCCTTGTAGTATAGTTTGATATCAGGTAGTGTGAAACCTCCAACTTTGTTCTTCTTTCTCAAGATTGCTGAAGCTTTCAGGGTCTTCTGTGGTTCCATATAAATTTTGGAATATTTGTTGTAGATCCATGAGATATGCCATTGGTATTTTAATAGGAATTGTGTTGCCTCTATAGATTCCTTTGGGTAGTATGGACATTTTAGTAATGTTCATTCTTCATATCCATGAACACCATATATGCTTCCACTTATTTGTATCATCTTCTATTTATTTTTTCAGTATCCTACAATTTTCCAAGTACAGGTCTTTTACCTCCTTGGTTAAATTTATTCCTAGGTACCTTATTTTTTCTGTTGAAATAGTAAATGGGATTTTATTAATTTCTCTTTCTGATAGTTCATTATTGGTATATAAAAATGCCACCAATTTCTGAGTATTAATTTTGTATCCTGCTACTTTCCTAAATTCATTTATCAGTTCTGGTAGTTTTTTAGTTGAGTCTTTAGGGTTTTCTATATATAGTATTATGTCATCTGCAAATAATGACATTTTTACTTTCTCCTTTCCAATTTGGATACCTTTTATTTCTTTTTCTTGTCTGATTGCTGTGGCTAGAACTTCCAGTACTATGTTGAATAACAGTGGTGAATGTGGACATCCCTGTCTTATTTCTGTTCTTAAGGGAAACACTTTTAGTGATGTTGGCTGTGGGTCTGTCATATATGACCTTTATTATGTTGCAGTATGATTCCTCTACTCCCACTTTGATGAGCGCTTTTATCATAAATGGGTGTTGAATTTTATCAAATGCTTTTTCTGGATCAATTGATATGATTATGTGATTTTTATCCTTCATTTTGTTTGTTATGTATCACATTTATTGATTTGCAAATATTGTGTCAACCTTGCATCCCCAAATAAATCTCACTTGATAGTGGTACATGATCTTTTTAATATATTGCTGGATCTGGTTTGCTCATATTTTGTTGAGGATTTTAGCACCTATGTTCATCTGGGATATTGGCCTATAAAGAATGGCTATCATCAATAAATCAATAAACAAGTGCTGGCAAGAATGTGGTAAAAGGGAACCCTTGTACACTGTTGGTGGAAATGCAGACCGGTACAGCCACTATGGAAAACAGTATGGAATTTCCTCAAAAAATTAAAGATGGAACTGCTTTATGACCCAGTGATTCCACTTCTGGGAATATATCTGAAGAAACCCAAAACACTAATTCAAAAGAATATACGCACCCCTATGTTCATAGCAGCACTATTTACAATAGCCAAGATCTGAAAACAGCCTAACTGCCCATCAGTGGATGGGTGGATAAAAAAAGCTATAGTACATTTACACAATGGAATACTACTTGGTCGTAAAAAAAAAAAAAGGAAATCCTACCTTTTGTGAGAGCATGGATGGATCTAGAGAATGTTATGCTAAATTAAATAAGTCAGAGAAAGACAAATATATGATATCACTTATATGTGGAATCTAATAAACAAAGTAGAAACAGAAACACAGATTAACAACTGTCAGAGGGAAGAAGGTTTGGGGGGCTAGTGAAAAAAAGGTGAAGGGATTAAGCAAAAAGAAAAAAAAGTATACACACACACACTCATACACACACAGACCCAGAAAACAGTGTGGTGATAGCTATAAGGAAAAGGGGGTGGGAAGAGGTAGAAGAGGGCAAAGGGGGGATAAATGGAGATGGAAAGAGATTTTACTTTGGGTGATGGGCACACAATGCAGTATGCAGATGAGGTTTTGTTCAGTTGTACACTTGAAACCTGTATGGTTTTGTTAACCAATGTCATCTCAATAAAGTCAATAATAAATAAAGTCAATGGGCTGCAAGGCCTTTGGCAATGCTCCCCCACCCCAGTGAACACAGCTCTAGACTTACCCACTTAACCTGTACTAAGGGCTTGTTGAAGCCAGACTCTGTCTGTGTTTCCCAAAGTCCTCACAACTACTCTCTCACAAGGCAGAGGCCGTTTCTATTCCCATTTGAGCAGATGTGCTTCCAGAAGTGACAGACTTCACAAGGTCACCTTACTGGTGAAGTGTGGGCTGGAATTCCAACCCAGGCAGCCTGACCCCAAGCTGCATTTTCCACTTCCGCAGCCAGTATCTGACCAGGCTGACTGAAGCTGGAAGCGACATCTCTTCATTGTGAGCAGCCAGCACGGAGTCCTGGGCTCTTGGCTGCTCTGCTACCTGTGTGTGTCCCCTGGAGGTATTTACAGGGCTGCTGCAGCCTCTGGCCTCAGGCTGCCTCTTCCCACTTTGACCAGGCAGAAAACATTTCAGCTAACTAAAGATCAAGGGTCATTTCAGAAGACCTGATTTCATATTCTTGTTAAACTTGAATGAATGATCTAAGGGATCAAACACATCATGGCCCATAATGCAATTTTGTAAATTATAAATAAATACTGCAAGTACGAAGGAAATCACTTCCCAGAGCCCCTTTCGTTTACAGTCCCCACTCCAGGTGTGCCTGATTCCATTCCAAGACACTGCCTGCCATATAAACTACATTGTCATATAACGTTTTAACTCTGTAAGTCTTCTTCTGCCCTAATTCTCCAAATAATGGATTAAAGACAAGCCCCACACTGGCTGAGCAGAGAAAAGGGGAAAACAGGTCTTGATTACAAAGTAATAAATCCTTGTTCTCCCCATGGGCTGAAATGTCATCCGGTGGAGAAAACATGAATTTTAAATCTAGAAAACTAGTTTACTGTTGAAGTGACCTTGAACCTCACTAATCCTCAAGTTTCTCGTCCAGAACATAAGAACAAAAATGACTGGCACAGGTTCTTCATTAAATGAAACAATATTTCTAAAGCGACTGGCCCAAACATGAGTCCCACCCTCTGGTCTTTCCTCTTAGGTGACGATTTTATTTTTAAACCACGTGGACAACTGCCATAGTGTCTGTTGTTTTACTTCCCATACACATTATTTTAAACTTCCGAATAGTTATTAGCATAAGGTAAAAGAGGCACTATGATACATTTAAATTAGAATTATTTAAAATGGTAGTCATGATTTTTTTTTTTTTTTTTTTTTGGTCCACAGTGAAGTGTAAAAACGAATTAATAGATCAAAAGCATATTTTGATCTAGCTTCCACACCCAATGCAGGTAACATAATACAAGTATCACCTGATTGGCCAAACGTAGCTCAGTTTACAAAAGGTAAATACATCCAAAAATGTGCAGTAGACGCCCACTCAGGCTGGAGGCTTAGGCCGTAAGAACTAAAGCCAGGCTCCTTGGTTCACATCTCAACTCTGACACGCAGTAATTGCAGATGTTGACAAATCCTTAGCCTTTCTGATACTTGTTATCCTCATCTACAATATGGAATGATGGTGCCTACCCCATGAGCTTGTTATGACAGTGTAATGAGAAAATCCACGTAAATGCATATTAAATCCATATTAAATGTAAAGCAATTAATAGGCCGCCTGACTCCTCGGAAGGATTCAATACTTGTAGGTTACGATTATTAGTGTTTTATTAATGTTGGCTCGTTATTATCATTGAGGAGAATCTAAAGGAAATGTAATCCTGAAAGAAGAGCTGAAAGAGAATGCTGAGCAATAAAATTACTGGGAAGGGTGGATGATCTAAGGTGACACCTTGACAAGAAATTTATTTCAACATGCGCGCACGTGTGCATGGATTTGCAAAAATGTGTATATGTGGAAATTCTGGCATATTTGCTAAAAAACTCCACCACATTATCACCATGTCTCGTGTATCTAAGCAGACTGGAGAGTCTATCACAGAACAACTGTCACGTTAAAATTGGATCATCGCTGTCCAAATGAAGACAGTTTCTCAATTTCCTTTTTTCGTTCTCCACTTCTCGTCACCCTCCCACAAATGAACCTGCTTACCCATGCCAAGAATATACCACTCAGAATTGAGTTCAGGAAAAAAAAATTAAAATAAAAAAGAAAGACCCAGGAGAGTCAGGATATCAGAAAAAGTAACCAAAGAGCGGTACCATTTAACCATTCACACAATAAGCACTGTGAGCTGCCTGCACAGACACTCTGTGAACTGCTGTGCTGTTGTCTCTAAGCCTTACAACCAACATGCAAAGCACAGGTGCCCTGAACAAGGTGGGGACTAGGGGCACTGAGCCCGGGCAGTCAAAAATCTGTGTATACCTTTTTTCTAATTGACTTGAGAGAGAGAGAGACATCGATTAGTTGTTTCACTTGTTTATGCATTCATTGGTTGCTTCTATATGTGACCTGACCAGAGATCAAGCCCACCACCTTGGCATATGGGGATGATGCTCTAACCCAGCCAAGACCAGTGTATAACGTTTGACTCCCCAAAAACTTAACTATAGTCACCCCTCAGTATCCAAGGGGAATTGACTTAAGGACCTCCTACAGATACCAAAATCTACAGATGCTCAAATCCCTTATGTAAAAATGGCATAGAAAAATGCGTACGGTCAGCCCTCCATATCGTGAATTCCCAGCCACACATCTAAAATCCACAGATGGGAAACTCAGAGCTACAGAGAACAAACTGCATATTTATTGAAAAAAATCCACATGTAAGTGGACCTGCACAGTTCAAAACCATGTTGTTCAAGGGTCCATTGTACATATTCTTTTGTTTTGTTTTTAAATATATTTTTATCGGTTTTTAGAGAGAGAGGAAGGGAAACGGGGAGGGGGAGGGACACTGATGTGAGAGAAAAACATCATTCAGCTGCCTCCCACACGCACCCCAACTGGGGATGGAACCCAAAACCTGGGTATGTGCCCTGACCGGGAATTAAACCAGCAACCTTTTGGTGAATGGGATGACACTCAACCAACTGATCCACACCGACCAGGGCACTGTACATATTCTTATTCCCGTTTCATAGATCAGGAAATCAAGGCTTTTAAAGATGAAGTGACTTGGCCCTGGCTGGTTTGGCTCAGCAGTTAGCGTGTCAGCCTGCGGACCAAACAGTCCCGGGTTTGATTCTGGCCAAGGGCATGTACTTCGGTTACGGTTCGTCCCCAGCCCCGGTTGGGGTCGTGCAGGAGGCAACCAATTGATGTGTCTCTCTCACATGGATGTTTCTCTCTCTTTCTCTCCCTCCCACTCTGTCTGAAGATCAATGTAAAAATATCCTCAGGACACGATTAAAAATAAATAAACAAAGATGAAGTGACTTGCTCAAGGCCACACAGCTGTAAGTGGTCAGGATTTGAACCCTATCCTCTCTGGTACCAAAAACTCTTCCTAATAGCCCCTGACACTTCTCCAAGTTCTGTGACAAGCATGGGGCCCTGAATAAAGAAACTTAGGTTAGCTCTTGCCCTCAAGGAGCATATACTTTAATGGGAAGGAAAGACAGAAACAAGGAATGATGGTACAATGCAAAATGCATGCTTGCCAGGGCTAAAAAACATGTTATGGGAGCTCCGAGGAGGAAGGAACTTAATCCAGACTGAAGTGGCAATGTAAGAGTTGGGTAACAAAGGATGAATAAGAGGTTGCCAGCCAGAAAAGAGGAAAATGGACATGCAGGCTTGGGATAATCATGCAAACAGGAGCACAGAGATAGGAAAGATCCTTGCATGTTGGAGGCGGTAAGATGAGAGGTAAATGACCGAGCTGTGAGAGACGTGGAAATAGGCTGAAGAAGACGACGAGAGGCTGCCAGTGAAAACTCCGGTCAGCCATGCTACAGCATGTGGCGTGGGTTCTGCCGACAAACTGCAGGCAGAAAAAGACCAGCAAGGCAGCTGCTACCCCAGGACAAGGTAGAGGAGATAAAGGAGGACAAGGGGGTGAATTGAAGGCAAATTCATGGGGCAGAGATGTCCTGGGAGGCATGAATATCCAAGACTGACATTAAACACATGGAAGAAAAGATGATGCCTTCTCAAAGGATATCCAACCAGGGAAAAACAGCCCACAAGAGAAATAAGGGAAATATTGGATCTTTGATATTTAAGACACATAATTGAAAACAGTAGAGTGTCAGCCCTCAGACCAAACAGTCGCAGGTTCAATTCCCAAGCAAGGGCATGTACCTTGGTTGTGGTTCGATCCCTGGCCCTGGTCCAGGTCGTGCACGAGGCAACCAATCGATGTGTCTCTCTCACATGGATGTTTTTCTCTCTTTCTCTGAAAATCAATGGAAATATGTCCTCAGGTGAGGATTCAAAAAAAAAAATGTAATCCAGGGGTGAAAAGGTGAAGGGATTAAGGGAAAGAAAAAAAAAAAAAAACCTCATTGACCCAGATAATAGTATGGTGATTACCAGAGGGAAAGAGTGGGGGAGGTAGAAGAGGGTATGGGGGATAAATGGTGATGGAAGGAGACCTGACTTGGGGTGGTGAACACACAATATAATATACAGATGATGTATTATATAATTGTATACCTGAAATCTATTTAATTTCATTAAGCAATGTCACTACAATAAATTCAATAAAAAGCGGCGGGGGACACCAATCAGAAAGAATATATGTACCCCCATGTTCATAGCAGCGCTATTTACAATAGCTAAGATCTGGAAACAGCCCAAGTGTCCATCAGTGGATGAATGGATAAAAAAGCTGTGGTACATGTACACAATGGAGTACTATGCAGCTGTAAGAAAGAAAGATCTCTTATCCTTTGAGACGACATGGGAGGACCTGGAAACTATTATCCTAAGCGAAACAAGCCAAGCAGAGAAAGACAAATATCATATGATCTCACTTATTTCTGGAATATAATGAACAGAACAGTCTGAGGAACAGGGTAGTCCCAGAGACGTGGAAGTAGGGTACAGACTGACAATTGCCAGAAGAGGGGGTGGGGGAGGGGAGCGATGAACCACAGAACTTGTACGCATGTACTCATAACCAATGGACATGGACAAGAAAACTGGGGATGGGGCGGGGAGAGAGGGGGAGGAGGGTGTCAATGGGGGAAAAAGGAGAAACATCTGTAACAAAAGTAAATTAATTTAAAAAAAAAAAAAAAGCGGCGGGGGGATGGGGAGTGAACCAGCACCATCAGAGTGGAGCTTAACTGACCCAAGTAGTAGAGATGGTATATACTGCTATAGGGACTGGGGTCCTACCCACAGGGTCGGTTTTCTGTATTTCCCCTGAAGAGAAAATCATATATAGATGAAGGACGTGGATGCAGGGTACAACCCAGGAAACACAGAGACCTGAAGTGACAGCACAGCTTCCTCGTTATCCTCAGTACTGCTCCCATGATGCTGGCTGCACCTCATGACTCACACTCAGGAATTAAAGGTTCTCCCGAAAAAGCTCTGTTTCCATTACACACACCACTTCTACAGAAAGGAAGGTGATATATTTCTACTGATGCAGCAGAACTTTAAAGCCCAGCCAATCCTCTGTCTGGGGGGTTCAGGAGAGTTCCCAACAAGACCAGATAAAGACTAAGCACTGTATGTCTTGCCAAATGAAAGGAAGGACACTGGTCGACCAACACAGGAAGAAAGGTCCACAGACCGATCTGCCAGGAAATCAAGCAGGAATTTTAAGTGTTAGAGATGACAAGTTCCTTGAAGACTATCCTGTCTGGCTTCCTGCTTTATAGATTTGGAAAATAAAGACCAAAATAAGAAAGATATTCCAGCCTCATACAGCACATTGAGAGGGGAGAGATGGAGAGAGGAGAGAGGAGAGAAACCAGGGCTTCTCACACCTTCCATTCCAAGATGCTGCTTCTCCCAGGGTCCAGAACCCAAGACCTCAAGGAAAGCAGCCACCTCCCCGACCAACGGGCTCAAAATCCTCTTGGGGAAAGAAAGAGGGACCAGAGATAAACCAGCCACACCCTGGTTCTGGAACACTCTGAATTACTGATTTTGGTGATGGGTAGATGGTCTCTCTCAGCTCCGCTCTGAGTCTTCTTCTGCTTTGTGAGCATCTCCAGTGTGCCTCAAATTACTTTCTTTCCTATGAAAATGCAGGAACAATTACATATGAGTCTATTCAGAAGGGACAATTAGTCATTCACATCTGCAAGGGGGTGAGAGTGGGCTCTTCCTAACAGATGCCATTCTCACCCCACGAGGATGCCTGCCCCATTGGAACAGAGGGCCCCCGCTCTGGAAGCCCTGTGAGGAAGTTCCTCTTACTGACAGCATAGTCTTTCTTGAAGTTTTTGCATTTGTCAGACCTGTCTAATAGAGGATGTTGTCTCCTCATAGCCAGATCTCCTTTGAGAGAGGTGAACAGGGTGGTTACAGTTAGTTTTAGGACAGTCACATGCAGAAACAAACAGCAGTCAATCCATATGACAGTCTAATGAACGTCACCTCTTCAGGATGTTTCCATGATTCCAAGGCAGATAAGGAATGGGATCTGTGGATGGCGAGACATTAAAGAACAGACTAACAATAAAGCAGAATAGAAAAGACTATGATAGGAAAGATTCAATGTGTAATCAAACCTTAGACATAAACTCCTGATGAATAAGAATGGCCATAATTTTAAAACAAAAAAAGTTTTGCTGAAATTCAGTTTTAAGGAGCCATCCCTAGCATAAAAAATAAACAGACAATATTTCAACCTTAGAATTTAAGCCCCTGTTTTCAAATCAATTAAGTAAGTACTTATGACTGCTGACTCTGGCCCCAAACACCATGGGACAGAGGAGGGAAAGGTACAGCAGGCTTCCTATCCAAAGTGGCTGGAGACCCAAGTTGGTACAAGCAAGGTGTACACGACTGAATTCGGGAAGAAGAGAATATATACTGTGAGAGGCAGAAGTCTTTAGGCTGTGACACAACATCGTGTTTCTTCCTGTCAAAATATGTCCCAGGGTGTCAATTTCCTTTGTGTTAAAAAAAAAAAAAAAAAAAAGTGTAACTACAGAGTGACTTTGGCTTCACTTTGAATAGAAAAAGCATTTTATCTATCAGTGCAATTTTAAAAATCAAACTGGGCAAAACTACAAATTACGTCTTCCAACCGGCAGTCCAGTATTTCTCAAAATCAAGTCCAGGAACTATCTGCATAAGAATCAACCAGGTTTTAAATGCAGATGCCTTGGCCTCCTCCAAGACCCACTGAGGGAAGACCTGAGATGAGACCAGGGATTACACATTTTTATAAACACCAAGGGCAACTCTAATGTTTACTCAAGTTTAAGGACTGGGGCTTCCAAAATTGCCCTGTCCTTGGCCTCTTCCATACCTGTGTCAGGGTGCTCTTTTTAAAACAGAAATCTCATTTCATTCTCTGGCATACAAAATAAAAGAAAGAAAAAAAACTCTGCTATTCCTGCATTGCCTACAGAATGAATCCAGACTTCTTAGTGTGGTTTATAAAACTCAGCCCACCTCTACTATCTAGACCCTGCCCAACTGAGAACATTTTCACAATATGCTATTAAATTAAAAAGTTGGCCACAAAGCAATATGGACATCTGATACACGCTACAACATGGATGAAACTTGAAAACATTACGCCAAGTGAATAAGCTGACACAAAAGGACAAATATTGCATGATTCCACTTATATGAAATACCTAGATCATGCAAATTCATACAGAAAGAAAGTAGACTGGAGGTTAGTAGGAGCTGGGGTGGGGGTAAGGAGAGTGGGTACTTATTGCTTAATGGTTACATGGTTCTGTTAGGGGTAATGAAAATTTTGGGGAAATAGTAGCAATGGTTGCATGACACTGTGAATATAATTATCACAATTGAACAGTACATTTAAAAGTGGTTAAAATGGCAAATTTTATGTTATATATATTTACAATGATTTAAAAAAATAATGTAATATACCAAAAACACTCAATTATATACTTTAAATGGTGAATTGTATTGTATATAAATTATATCTCAATAAAGCTGTTTAAAAATGTACATAAAACACGAGCATGGGAGGAAGACAGAAGGATATATCCTGAATACTAACAGGGGATTAACCCTGGAGATCCCATTTTCTGAGCTTTTCTACATTTCCCTAATTTTTCATAATGAGCTTGTGTTGTGTGGCCTTTGTATCCAGAAGAGAAAGAATAATTGTCATTTTTAAAATGCTAAAAGTTTAAGCAAGATAAAAACAAGAGAGAAGCCATGATTTTCTCCTGTTGGGGGTCAGGGCACCAGGTGATGAAACGCCAGAGCAGACACCTAGACTGCCTGCGTTCTTCCTCGCTGAGTGAGCCCCTGGCCACGTCCATGTGTCTACGGTGCTGTGCCTTGGTGGCCAAAAGAACTTAATGCAGTAAGAGACTCTGACAGAAGATTGCCAGGGTTCTGCCACTCACGGAGCCCCTCTCAGAGCCTCTATTCCCTCATCTGAGCAAAGGGAATAATAATAGTACCTACTTCACTCTGGTGGGATGGCTCAGTTGGTTAGAATAACGTCCCATATACCAAAAGGTTGCAGGTTCTATCCCCGGTAGGGGCTCGTGGGAAAGGAAACCAGTTGATGTTTATCTCTCACATCAATGCTTCTTTCTCTCTCTCTCTCAAAAAAAAATAATAAAAACATATCCTCGGGTGAAGATCGAAAAATAAACAAACAAACAAATAATTAATGGTACCTACTTCATAATGTTATAGAGAATAAATGAGATCATTTACATGAAGTGCTTATAATAACGTCTGACATCCAGTACTTTGACCTAAGTGTTTAGTCAACTCTGTCAGCTGCTACTATTTTTATTGCTGCTATTGCTCTATTACAGTCATGAGAGTATTTGTTATCTATCCCTTACTAGAGCAGGGATTGTCAAATCCAACCCACCACACGTTTTTGTAACTTTTTTTTTTTCTTTTTCTTTATTGATTTTAGAGAGAGAGGAAGGGAGAGGGAGAGAGAGACAGAAACATCGATGAGAGAGCACATTGACTGCCGCCTCCTGCATGCCCCCCACCGGGAACCTGGCCCACAATGTGGGCATGTGCCCGGACCAGTAATCGAACCGGCAACCTCTTAGTGCATGGGTCGACGCTCAACCACTGAGCCACACCAGTCGGGCACACCACCACACGTTTTTGTATGGCCCACAAGCCGAAAAGAGTTTTTACATTTTTAAATGCTTGAAAAACAAAAGAATGATATTTCATGACATGTGAAAATTATATGAAGTTCAAATTCCAGTGTCCATGAATAAAGATTTATTGAAACACAGCCACTCCTATACATTACATAGTATCTATGTCTGCTTTCAAGCTATTGCAACAAAGACTATCTGGCCTGCAAAGCCTAAAATATTTATTATCGAGCCCTTTGCAGAAAATGTTGGCTGATCCCAGGAATGGTACCCAAGGAGGCCCCTGTGCCTGCCGCTCACAGCTCAAGCCTGTGTCAGCACTGGGTCTGAACACCACTCTCCGCACTGGGTTCTGTGGCTGTTTATTCTCCATTTGGTAGTACCCACATTTTGCTCTTGGTTCCCATTTGTTTGGAGGAATCGGAACATTCTTTTTCATCCCTTTTTGCTGTCTGTCCTTCTATTTTGTGCTGTGCTATCTAAAAGGTTGTCTTAAGAATCACAGGGTAGAACACAGGCAATAGGCCCTATGAACCTGATGTCTGAGCTGGTTGCAAAGATTAGTGATTATGTGGTTCTCACTGGACCAGTGTCCATTTGGATAAGATTTTCTGTGGGTCACCAATAAAACCGGATAAGGTTCTCCTTCCATTTCTATTTTTTGTCCTGAGAGTTTGGTTTTAGTACAGAAAGAGCATTGTCTCTGGTCTTCCTGCAAGGAGGGCACAGATTGCCAGGTCTGTGTTGGAAAGCAGCCAACTGTCAGGTTGTGGGTCTAGGCACAAGCATCACTTTCAACAGTCACCAGCTCTCATGGGGTCATCTAAGTCAAGTTCTTGTCCTCCTCCAGGAAGAACACCTGCTGCTTATACGCACTCTCATTACGATCCTAATTCTTGTAACTATCTCTACTAATTCCACCAAGGCCACACTCCTCCAGAGATAGTTTGACAAGGTATCATAGGGGGAAGTAAAGGAGGTGAAGATTTCTAAGGCCCAATGGGCAGCACTCTTTGGGGCAGAATTTCCAAACAAAATTCTGATTCAAAACTTGTTTCACTAAATAATTATTTGGTCAAAGCTAATAAACAATTTAACAATCTTACGCAACAAACTAGATGCATTTCCCTAGTAAGTCCTCCCCCCTTATACTCCAGTTGCCTCTCTACATCCAGCTTTCTCTTCCCCCTTATCCTTCTGTTCTCTCTCCTTCTGCCCTTTGTCAGTTCCTCTTCCCTTATGCAGGCCCCCTACCTTGTCCCAATGATGCTCTTAGGTCCCTAAGATGCCAATTGGGTCTAAAGATCCATCCTGTGTGCCATGAGACTGGTATTCAGGCAACTACAGAATTTAAACCTTGGACCTGAGCGAAATGAAGAGCTATAGGTAACAGTTTTCCTAAGTCAAGACAAGACCAGAAACTATTCACAGATCAATTCACAATTTTTTTTAGTACCTATGACCAGGTTTATCAGGCATTTATCAACTTGTACATGTTTGTTGGAATCCTGAAAAGTAGGGTAAAATTTTTCTTAAAGTTATACCCAAAACATTTCCAATAAAAATATATTGGACCATAATCCAATCATGCTTGGAAACAATGAAACGATAAAAGATTTTCAGGATAAGCTGAGAAATAACTTTCAACAACATTCAGGAGTTAAAGAAGGTGCAGATCTAACAGCATCTCTTCAATCTCGGCCCGAGGTACTCTCACTGGCCCTTATGACCATGAGCTTCCCTCCCTTGGGGACACATTATTATTCTCCTATAAATGAGTAACTGAAAGGCCATATGTTTAGGGATTTCACTTCAAATACTAGATTCTGTCCTGCTGCACACAGACATGGCATAATGTTGCAAAGGACTCATGTACTACACCCAGCTCTAACACCCACACGTGAAGGCCCCCTTCCTACATCTTCCTAAACAGCCTCTTCATGATCTTCTGGATATTTGTCAACTGGAAGAAACATCAGAGAAAAACTGTTCTTGAATCTTGTTGTAAGAGACATTATCAAGTACTATTAACAACAAATACGGTGGTGAAACTCCAAGGAGTCGGTCCCTGGGTTCATGTTTCACAGTTAGAGAAGCAGAATTCCACAGAACTGGAAGGCTAGTCCAATGTAGGGAATTCAAACTGAGGATTCTTGAAGACCCTACAGGGGTGGGGAACATCTGGCCTGTGGGCTGTATAAGGCCCTGGAAATCAATACCAGCTAACACCACACACCTCACCAAATTAGCCTGAACAAATACAGCAGGCTAATTTTTAAGTTGATAATTTTGTATGGCCCTCGAATAATGTTATAAATACCCAAATGGCCCTTCCCCACCCCTGCAAGTAGACAGCTGACCCAAGACCTTTGGAACAAGCTGATGACCTCAGGTAAGGGACAGTTTCCACTCAAGGCACTGGACCAAGTCTCCTATCTAATTCCTGTTTTGTTTTTCATCTTCCTCCTTATAATCATTCTTCTCATTTTCTATAGACCTTTGATTGTTGTCCATCCACAGAAGCCCTTTTCCTCTTTTCTTTGCTCTTATAACTGTTAGGTCAGAAAATATTCATTCTTAGATTATTCCAAACAGTAGCCACTACTTTAATCTTACTGATTGCTGGATATCCCATCCATCACTGGCCACCCGTGATATAGTCCTCTGGGCAATTCCAGTCTCCTCAAATGAGATCATAGGGAATTACAGTCAAAGGCATTTCCACTTACATCTCTGTGGCCAAATGACCTTAAATAAATAAATCTGTGACTTTGCAAGTGACCCTCCCTCCCAGCAAAAAAAAGAACTAATTACTACAATCTGTTGTTCACATCCTAAATAGTTTCATATTTGAATTCAACAAATTTCCTAGAGTAATGGTCCAAATATTTGCCACCTGAAGGAGACTCTTAGAGATTCAAATATGTAACCCAGCTAATTTGAGGCTTTGGTTCCGATCTCATGTTATAAATAACTCCTTTTTTCTGTATCTCCATGAGCATGTACTAGATACTACTCATTCTGTGGCTGAAATGCCTGATTCTGTTTGCCTCAGACTAATACCTCACGCACTTTAGGAATAATATTCCAAGACCTGCCCATGCATAGACACACTTAATTCTAAAAATCACTAAGCCTGGGTGTGAGCTCCAAAATGAGGCCACCCTTAATTATGCAGGCACTCTACCTGGGGAAATGACTGACTCACTGTTTATGCAAACAATCAAAGCAATGTTCCCAATCTTACAAAGAGCAACATCTGTAAGAAATTAATGACTAACTCTGGCAAAAGTTATTAAAAAATACCACTTCTGCCCTAGATGAATACAGGTCAGTCTCAACTCATTAACAGAAGCAGTGATGGACCATTGCATTGCTCTAGGTCCCCGGTTGGCTAGTCATGGTGGTGTCTGCTTGCTGTGTTTGGATCAATGAAACAGGAAAGGTAGACTGGGCTAAACATTACCTTAAGGAAACAGTTACCGGCTTTCTATGGTTAATTCTCATGGCCTATAGAATTTGTTTTCTTGGCCTGGGTTGAACAGTTGATGTCCCTGCTTCTGAAACAACTTCTAGAGATTATTACTCGCTCTCATTTTTTGTCATGGCGGCCATATGACTGCCCTGATCATACAACAAAAAAGTCAAGATCTTGCAGTACACTTGACTATGCAGACAACTGGATTATCTCTGACAGTTGAGGGTCTGGATCTCTGGCCTTTCCTGAACTGGTCAACCACTCATAAGCGAAAGAATGATGAAAAGAGAGGACCAAAAGGCTGAGTATGCAAACAGACATGGCCAATAGAACTCTGACCCAAACACTGTTCCAACCAACCTGCAACAGTCAGGATTTGGTCAATGATTGCAAGCTTCCCTATTTTGTGTCCCTGCTTCTAACTCAGGGCCAACCAAAGGACACCAAATATTCTCCCCAAAACCAATGACATAAGATGCCTTGCTTCTAGTTAGCCTGCCTATAGCTTCCTCATGCCAACATCCCCCAATCAAACCATATATAACTGAAGGCTCCCCTTTTTCACTGTAGAGCTTTCCCACGCTACCAACTGCCTCTAAGAGTCTGTCAAATGCAAGTGATGGTGGCTGCCTTCCTTGTTATTATCACAAGCTCTGAATCAATAGCATCAGTTTGTTCTCATTTAGATGATCTTTATTTTTTTCCACAGTACATATAACCACACACACACACACACACACACACACACACACACACAGTAGGGCCATGTGCAAGACACTAGACATCTCAGCAGGCATACAGGAGGGTTAATCTTCAATGAGGGAGCACATTCTCACCTCCCCCATACCCATCAAGGGCTCAAGTGCAATTGCTACCACCTACAAATATACCCTTCCCAGGTTGGCAAACTTGGCTTCTTTGGATAGCCTGACATTCTACCACTGCACCCAGACTCTGCTCAGAGATGGGGCTGTTTAACCATAAGCCATGGCACAGCCCAAAATGGGTCACCAGCATGCTGAGAAGTCATTGGTTCCCATACCACCACCCAAGCCAGGTATCTCCAGCCATGGACAACCTCATCTGCTCACTCTAGAGTGGCATGGAAACACTACCATTTTCTGTATGTGCTAAGGCTTGAGAAAACTGGAAAGACACTAAGAAAATGCCACCTTACCCTTGGATCTCTCATGCTGTGTGCCAGCCTTTGCCCTGAGGAGGAATTTGTATGGGCCTATGGAGCTTGGCAAAATACGCAAAATGAGAACATGAACATGATGTTTTTGATGGGTAAGGGAGGTAACCCGAAGGAAATGAGCTGAAGAGTTCTGTGGCTACGGGGTGTTCCATGCTTTCAAGTTAGAGCCGCACCAGCTACAAGCTACAGCATGGCTCCAAACAGAGGGGGCCCATAATAGTCTCACATCCCCACCGATGGCAGGTCATCTAAATCATATTGACTCACATTATCAACGTTAAATAATATAGCTAAGGCGAATTATATTAACACTATATCTAACACTCAATAAGCTTTCATTATATTCCAGGCACTATTACCAAGGATTTAGTATGTTTTCTCCCAATCTTCACAACAGTTTGGTGACACAGGTTCTATTAATGAACACTTTGATCAATACAGACACTTAAGCTAAGAAAACTGGAGCAAGGTCACACAGCAGAACAGGAGCTAGAACCTATGTATAATCTGTTAGACTTCATACCCTGAGCTATTAACCTTGAATTTACGGGGCTACATACATCCCATATTTGACTGCCCACATGCCAGCAACGCAGGTGTGATAGCTTAATATGAAGACAAACATGTATACAAGGGAGAAAAAGAATCATCATTACTCAGCAAGTAAATATTAAATTCTAATTTATATCAAGTCAGTTATTAATATTATGGCCACTCTAATTAGATACTTATATAGCACTTTTGACAAATATGGAACATAAATTCCTTTCAGTGTTTCATTTTACTGTGGTTTTAAAATTGACTTTGTGCCAGCAATTGTCTTCCAAGTTATTTGAGATGATAACCACTGAGGTAATTTCATGTATTGTAACAGTCTATTTTATGCATCAGGACAGCATTTCATCAGCATTTTCAGCCTAATTTGAATGGAAATTTAACTAATATACTTTAATCATAATGATCCCATAAAATTACACAGAAGCCAAGCTATTCACCAATCCAAAGATCATACTAATATATTTGTGTTATTTCAAAAAAAAAAAAGTAAATTCAGTAACTTGTTATCTTTATACAGAGTCAATTTCTATAAACTAAAAAAGAGAAGGGAATTTGAAAGTCATTTAGTCTATTCAACCTCAGGATGTATTACTTCCTAAATGTGAATACAGGATATAAATAGTCTGGGCCATCACCATATCATGAAAGCAAACTTAAGACTCAACAAGGGATTAGCTGCAGAGCTTTTCGGGTTCCTCATCTCACCTCCTCACCCCTCCCAGCTTTATGCTGGAAACAGACAGCAGCATATTTGTCTAAAGCAATGATTTTCAACCTTTTTCATCTCATGGCACACATAAACTAATTACTAAAATTCTGTGGCACACCAAAAAATGTTCTATTTTTTGCTGATCTGACAAAAAAAATAGGTATAATTTTTATTCATTCACCCTGGATGTCTGTTGTTGCATTGGCTGTTGTCATTTTTTATTTGACAATCTAAGGGTAAAGAGGTCAGTGTCCCTGACTAAGTAGTCAGGTATTGCATGTTTTAAAAATTCTTGTGACACACCAGTTGAAAATCACTGGTCTGAAAAGCAAGGGTTGGCAAACTTCTTTAAAAGGCTAGATAGTATATATTTTAGTCTTTGCTGACCAGATAGTTGGTGTCACAACTACCCAATTCTATCATTGTAGCACGAAAACAGCCAGAGACAATGCTTAAATGAATGAGTGTGATCATTGTATAAGCTTTATTTTATTTATAAATAAATACTTCTGTATTTATACATTCTATTTTTTAACCTATTTTATAAACTTTATGAACATGAAATGTTTGTTTTTCATGAGCTCTAAAATGTTATTCTTTGGATTTTTTTTCAACCATTTAAAAATGAAAATGCATTCTTGCTCATGGTCTACAAAATGGGAGTGGACGTGGCCCTCGGGTCCTAGTTTGCTCACCCCTGATCTAAGGCAAACTCGCCCAGCTTGTTTTTTTATAATCATATCCTCAGTCGAGTTCACACCTTACAGTCCCACCTCCAGGCAGAGAGGTCATCCGGTATTTGTTTTCGAACAATAAATACAGCTAATACTTATGAAGTGCTTACTGTATGCCAGGCCACGTGTGAAGTGCTTTGGGTATATCATTTCATGTATTCCTCTCCTTAACCTTAAAAGTCAGTTCCATCATTACCTCTATTTTACAAATGAGGAAACTGAGGGAGAGGTGAAGTCATGAAGCTGGAAAGTGGTAGGGCTAAGCAGTTTACGTCCACAGTCCCTGTTAATTAGTACCCGCCTATTACATGCCTTCCTAGAAAAGGCTTCTGTGGGGCAGGAGGCAGGAGGGAAAAGTTAACACGAAGAGTAACAAACAGGAGACAGCGACAAAGCAACAGTCACAACCACCAACACAATAAGAAAAGTTCCTATTTCTACACTTCCTTTGAAAATGACTAGTCTTGGTTATCTTCTTTATTTAATGCTGAACTCTGTTGGTTTCAATGTAATAATATTTACCGCTGAGTGTGAAACATTGGCGTGTCCCTAAATCTAACTGAGCATTATTCAGTGTCCAGAAAGGTCACCTTCATATTTTACCTTTTCTGGAATGGATGAAACCAGCCATCCCTGTATGTTCTTCCTCGGTACTTGCATCAAGATAGAGGACCCAGGATGTTCCCAAGGTTGCCAAGTGGTATCTGCCCATAACAAGGAAGAGTTGCATAGTAATCTCTCACCAAAATCTTTCCCTCTGAGAGAGAGACTCCAAGCACTCTTCCTGGAATGAGGAAGGCAGCACCCTGGAGGCAGAGCTAGGTGTGGGAGAGGGACAGGAAAGAGAGAAAGGAGGCAAGGGGAAGTGAGCTCTGGTGCCAAAGAAGCTCCCAAAACATGAGGTCTAAGAATTAGGCAAGAATTCGGTCTAAGGTCAAGGGTCCTCAGTTGGGGTCAGGCAAAGAGAGTGAGTCCAGGAGACCCAGCAGGAGGAGGAACTTGGCAACAAAGATGTCCTGACCATCACTTTATGCCACAGATCTAAGCCTTAGGGACACAGCTTGGACAAGACAGACATAGTTCCTGCCCTCATGGGGTGTACAAGCTATTGTAGGAAGGCAATCCACTAATGACAATAAAGGTAGAGGAACTTACAATGAAGAAGTACTGAATCCTATGAGAATACCAGTTGGGATAGACCCATTAAGGAAGCTGTGATAGGCAGCCTTTAAAATGGTTCCAAATGATCCCCACCTCTTAATATACATGCCTTTGTGTAACCCCGCCCCCCAGAACTTAAATGTGGGGTGGATCTAGCAACTTGCTTCTATTGATTAAAATATTGCAAAAGGGATGAGATATCACTACTGAAATTGGGTTATTAAAGATGGTAAGTTCTGCCTTGTTCACACCCTCTGTCTTTTTTGCTCTCCCTTATACATTCACTCTGAGGGAAGCCAGCTGCCCCATGTGAACTGCCCTAGGGAGAAGCCCAAGTGGCAAGGAACTGAGGACAGCCTCCAACAACAGCCCATGAGGAACTGAGGCCCTCTGTTCCAACTCTGCAAGGAACGGAATCCTGCCAACTCATGAATGAGCTTGGAAACAGATCCCCCCCACTCCCACCCCCCCGTCAAGCCTTCAGATGACATCGCGGCCCCACCTGGCACACTGACTACAACTTGTTAGAGACCCTGAGCCGGAGGAATCAGCTAAGCTGCTCCCAGATTCCTGACCCCCAAGTTTCCTAAGTTTGGGGAACATTTGTTATGTAGCAATAGATAAACTAATAGATAAACCAAACCAATGTGTTCAGAAACTCCCCACCTAACTCTTTTTTTCAAACTTCTCTTATTTCCCACAAAAGAAACAGATTCTTGGGTATTCACTGCCAAAGTCCAGAAGCTCTGATAGGGTAACATTGATGTTACAAATGGAAACCATCCCTCCCAATAGGTCAGGCTGGGCTGGTTCCTACAATTTGATAGAGAATCCCACTGCTCCCAGAAGAGAAATGATGTGAAAGAAGAAAGTCCCTCTTTTGCCCTGGGCTGGGTGTAAGAGTGGGGCAGAGTGGGGGATTCTAGTAGAACCAGATGGCAGTAAAGTGCAGTAAATAAAGAGGTCACCACAAACAGGAGGCTGTTTCTAAACTATCACTCAGAAGGCAGCAGATAAACTGGCTTCCCATAGGTTTACTTGTTCAAGGGTAAGACGCACATATGGTTACAAGGGTTCTCCAGTGCTCCACAGCCCTGTTTTCCCCCCGTCAAATCCTTTAAGATGCTGAACTGCAAATGAACTAATTATTGTCTAGTTTCTCCCTTTAGAGTGGTAGGATGATGTCAGTCTCAGTCACACTGTATCCTCAGTGTCTAGTACAGTGCCTGACCCATGGTAAGAATTCAATATATTTCTTTGGCCAAATAAGCAAAACATGACCCTACCCTGTGACAGGAAATATGCACAGAAAAAAGAGTAGAAAGGAATGCATCAAAACATACACAATGATGACCACTAAATGGAAGAGTATAATCCTTTTTTTTATTTGATTGATTTGTCTGTATTTCCCAGAATGTCTTTAATGCAGAAAGAAATACCGGAGACAACCATAAGACAGACTTTTTGGAGCTTATGCAGTTTATTTTTATAATTTGATAATCTTGAGATTGCTGCCATAACTTTCCAAATTCAGAGACTTATTTATAATAGATTATCATCTCACTTGTCCATTTTTAACCTGACAACTAAATTCTTAAGTGCCATGTGGAAACTTTCAAATATAAATTAAGAGATCAACACCTGCAGACTAATATTATGTAAACAGCTACCATTGACTTTCATCTTTAAATAGAATAAATCGCATCACACCTTAGGCCCCAAAAAAGATATCAAATGGGAGAACATATTGCATTAAAAATAACCACATGAGGATCTTTGAAGTGTACAGTACATTAGTGCCAACCAGTCTTTAAAATGCATTGGAGCATACAACCTACAAAACAAGATGACCCCCAAATGCAATCAATTAAGTGGAAAGAGATTTTGTATGTATGTGTGTAAACTTCACATTTTTCTCATGAATCACTGGACTAGATAACAAAAGTAGCAGAGAATGGCAATTCTCCCAAAAGCTTGATACCTTCTATTTGGGAGAGAGAAAAAAGGCAGCCACCTGAAACTATTCTCCAGATGTACTCTAGATTTATACAGACAGAAAGCATTTCTTCCAAATAATTCCAAGTTCCAAAGAGCTCAATATCATCCACATGTCCCCAGTTTAGAACTTCACCAAGTAAGCCAGATGAATTGGGCTCAGAGACAGGCTGCCGTGCCTGCCTAGTCACGACTCTGCACACAGTGTGCCAGTAACAGTGATGGGGTGCGTCCTCTGCAACAAGGCACTCCGATTCTGGCAGAACACTTCCACTTGAGAAACCTTGCCTATGGTTAGCCCTGCACAGCCCAATGGAAATACAGTGCAAGGTATACAGGTAATTTTACATTTTCTAGTAGCCACCTTTTAAAAATGTAAAAACAAACAGGTAAAATTAATTTCAATAATAAATTTCATTTAACCCAATATATAAATAAGATCATTTCAACATGCAATAAATATTAAAAACTGCTGGGATACTTTACAGTTCGTTTGTTTTTGTTTGTTTGTTCGTTTTTTGTACTCAGTCTTTCAAATTTCGTGTATACGTCACACTTTAAAACATATCTCAATTCCGACAGTCCACATGTTCAGCAGCCACATGTGGCCCCTGGCTACTCTATTGTATTGCAGATGCATAGCATTAGTGCACCTACCAAGATTACTTAGTAGAGACCCTTTTGAGCTCTTTATTACTTATCAAGATAGCTCATCTCTCAAGACTTTAAACTAAAGCCCAACCACATAGAGATAAAAAAGCAAAATAACTTGGTGCAACTTCTCTTTACTCATGAAATATACTGAGCACCTTCTGTGTGCTAGGCATTGAATCAAGAGCTTTCAATAGCTCATATCATATAATGCTCACAACAACCCTATGAGAAGATACAACATAATCCCCATTCTACAGATAAGAAAATTGAGACACAGAAAGAAATCTGCCTAATACACACTTCTAGCAGGTTATAGTGCCAGCATTTTAACCCAAGCAGGCTGATTCTAAAACATACACTCTTACTCACTGCATTTATTCAACAATGGGGAGTAAAGTAAGGACAGGAGATATATGGTTAAGAAATCTTAAGTCTAATATGAGTGTGCATATCTGAAAAGATTCAGGAAAGTGTTTGAAAAGGCTGGGACAAAAACCTAGGCTTGTGGTAGAGAGATAAATTTACCTGCAAGGTAAGGAAGGGGAGAGAGCAAGAAACATGCTCAAAGGGGGAAAAAGAATTGGAAACCAATTGAACATTTTGTGTCAACAGTTGATGATGACGCTGACAATGACGGTGGTGATGATGATGGTGATGATGATGATGATGATGATGACGATGACGATGATGATGATAAGAACTTACATTTTTGGAGTTTTTGCTCTGGGCCAGGCATTGAACTAGAGTCAGGGTTTCTCAACCTCAGTACTGTTGACATTTGGGGCCAAATAATGGTTGTGGGGGTTGTCCTGAGAATCATCCCTGGCCCTCTACCCACTAGATGACAGTAACAGACCAGGTGTGTCATCAAAACTATCTTTAGACATTGCCATATGTCCCCCTGCAAGGCAAAATTTTTCATAATTGAGAACCCCTGTACTAAGTGCTTCACATACATTATCTCACATATTCTTCATTGCAGCCCTACAGGGAAGAACATTATTGCCCTCACTTTACAGATGAGAAAAATGGAGGGTCTGCTCGGACAGCTGACCTGAGGTCTCACCACTAATAAATGAAAAAGCTAGGCCTGGAATACAGGTTTGGCTGATTCTAAAGCATGTTTTTACTGCTGGTCAATACAAGTTTCCCTCTCGTTTCGGATTCACGTACAAATTTGCGTGCTTTCCCACCTCTTCCAGTCCCAGAGAGGAATAGAAACCAAATATCGGCTACAGAGCTCACTGATGAGTTCTCCTACCAAAATCACCTTTAGCTTCCCCTTCAGTCTTGTGCTCTTTTAGCTCTATTTGTACCCATGTTTTCATGATTAATCATCTTTCAGGAAATCAGCATAGAAGGAATGAACAAATATATGTTTAAGGCCCAAATACATAGAGAAAGTGTGTCCTCAGGTTCTTAATACAAATGCCTAATCAACTGCAATTAAAAGCCACAAATATGTTTTTGTAAGGAAATTAATCTATCAGCCTACCATCTTTGATATAAAGTGAGATGTGACTAAAAATGTAAACTTCATAAATGGAGCTAAAGTTTAAAGTGCTACAAGTCGTAAATTTGTTCTTGAAATATTAAACACATGGGAAACAGAAGCTAATTATTTTGTTCTATTTCAGGATGTGAAAATTATTTATAATCTGCCCGTTAAACAATTCAAAATAATTTTTAATGATAATTGACTATCAAACTAGGCCAATTTACACCTACAATCCCTCTGAAACCACCTAAAAACTGGAGAAACAGCAGAAGAAAAACATTTCCATGTGTGTCAGTTTCTGTTGCTCAGCCTTCATTCCCCAAGGCTAAAAGGAGAGAAAATCAGAAAAGCTTAACACAATTGATTAATAAAGAAGCACTTTTCAAACACTGAAAGTTTTGCATTATTTGATTAGACTATCCCAAGGAAAATTCCATGACTCACAGGGAATTTTATTTTTTAAAGGGAAAAAAAAAAGGAATCTTTTCTAACAAACTCATCATCAATATCTTTTAAAAAGTATATGATTTGTTTAATGCCTTTTACGCCATCCCAATGAAGGAAAGAGCATCTGTATTCATACTAATTTATTTGATGTGTTGCTCATTTACAGAAAATAGATTTAATAGCAGATTCTCTTAGTGTCTAGAAGGGCGAAGCTGGGCAGGGGAGATGAGAGGGGGAAAAGAGGGAAAGAAAGGTAAGGCAGAGGAGAGGAGAGAGAGAAAAATGGAAAGGGGGAAAATTTTAAAGAACAGCAAAGAAAAGGAGGAAACAAAGGGAAAAAAGCCACCAAAGTGATCTTTCTGGTGGCTTATGTAAGACTGATATCCCCACAGCTCTATATACCCCCTCATCTGAATATGTCTCTCTTCTCAACCTCTCAAAATTCCTTCACTGTGCATGCTGGAACCCAGGGCCCTTAAGAGCAAAAAACACCTATACCTTCAACCTCTTCCCAGGCAATAACTCCCCTATCCTGACTTAATGCATTCACCTTTTCACCCTTCTTAGCAAATACTTCATGCCTTCTCCTTCTTCAAAACGCTAGCAATTCCTTCTGGCATCCACACTTGCCTCAGATGGCCTTCCTACCCATTTCACCCAGAAAATGGAAGCTGTAGAGAGAACTTCCTTGACCTACTGCCACCTCAAAAACCTATGGACTTGCATCTATGCCCAGATACTCTACCATCTCACCTATAACAGTGGATGCCCCTCCTCTTATGTACCAGATCCCGTCCCTTCTCCTATTCAAGGACACCACTCCAGCAGTGCCCTCTGTACAACATCATATTCATTACCAGACAAATACATTGTCAAGTCTCTCATCTCAGAAACACCCTCCCTTGACCCCTACTTCCTTTCCACCTACTGTCCCATTTCTCTCCTTTTCAGCAAAACTTCTTGGAAAGCTGTCTAGGTGTTTATTGGCCATTTGTATACCTTCTTTACAGAAATGTCTATTCAAGTCCTTTGCCGATATTTTAATCAGGTTATTTGGTTTTTTTGTTATTGAATTGTAGGACTCCTTTATCTGTTCTGGATATTACCCCTTATCAGATTTGCAATTGTTTTCTCCCATTCCATGGCTGCCTTTTCATTCGCTTGATAGTGTCCTTTGGTGCACAGAAGTTTTTAATTTTGATGTAGTTCCATTGATCCATTTTTTTCTTTTGTTGCCTATGCTTTGGGTATCTGGTCCAAGAAACCATTGCCAAATACAATGTAATCAAGATTTTCCCCTATATTTTAAGTGTTTTATAGTTTTAGCTCTTATGTCTTTGATCCATTTTGAGTTAATTTTTTTATATGGTTTAAGGTAAGGGTCCAATTTCATTCTTTTGCATATGGATGTTCAGATTTCCCAGTACATATAAAGAACTGGATCATGGAATTATCCCCAGAGACTTCCAACTCAGGAAATCCTCCAAACCTGAGGAGAGCTTTTAAAAACACAGGGTCCATGCCCAGCCAGTATGGCTCTGTGGTTGAGCGTCGGGCCCATGCACCAAGAGGTCACCTGTTCGATTCCTGGTCAGGGCACATGCCCAGGTTGTGGGCCAGATCCCCAGTGGGGGGCATGCAGGAGGCGGCCAATCCGTGTTCTCTCTCATCAATGTTTCTATCTCTCTGTCCCTCTCCCTTCCTCTCTCTCTAAAATCAATGAAGAAAAAAATTTAAAAACACAGGGTCCATCCTAGACACTCTAAATCAGAATCTGTACAGTTAGGACTTGTTACCTGTTTTTTGTTATTTCTTTATTTTCCTCCAGTTAACTCTGATAAGCAGGTCTTGGGACACTTGGTTCAGACCCTCACTCTACTGGTTTTCCATGCTGGAGATACAGCATTAGTAATTGTCTCTGCCCATGGACAGAGTACCACTGTCATTGGGAGACAGCTACTGCTATTAAAGATGATGACTTGCTAGCCCACAGAGAAATGTAGAAACATGCATAAAATATAATGCTGATTATAAAGCAAACACCAAAATAACACTGTATGTAATTTAAGATTTTGGCCAGGTAAAATAATAGGTACAACAGAAGCACCTTCATCCAACATGAATAGCATGGTATATAAAGGTGGTTACAACAGAGCCTGAAGCCTTTTGTTGATAGTGAGGAGTTGCCTAGAACCACCTGTGAGAGGGATTCAAGTGCTCTCCTGTGGTAGATAACCCTTAGACTAAGAGATGATCTGCCATAAACATTCTCCCTCACTATATCATCTCCACTTCAATTCAGTACCAACAGAAACCCAAATGCAGTGGTCAAAACCAACAGGTCTTTGTTTTTCTTCACAAAATAAGAAGTCTGGAGTTAGGTGTTTGCTGGCATCAGTTGTACCACGTAATGATGCCATCCAAGACCCAGATTCTTTTATTGTTGTTGTTAATCCTCACCGGAGGTTCCACTGATTTTGAGAGTAGAAGGGAGAGAGGGAGGGAGGGAGAAAGAAAGAGAAACATCAATGTGAGAGATACACATTGATTGGTTGCCTCCCACACATGCCCAACTGGGGGCTAAGGATAGAATCTGCAACCCAGGAATGCACCCTTGACTGGGAATCGAACCTGCAACCCTTCGGTATGCAGGCCCATGCTCCAGCCACACAGCCACACTGGCCAGGGCTTTCACTCTTTCTCCAGTCTTCATATTTATATCACATAACAAAATGGCCACTTCAGCTCCAGGCATCATGTCCATGGTCAAAGCAAAAGGAAGCAGGAAAGGGAGAGGCATCAGCTTTCCCAGACGCCTACCTCTAGTCATTTCCTCTTATGTCTTAGTAGTCCATGGGTTACATGAGACATGACCACCCCTAACTACAAGGTTGCTGGGAAATTCAAAATCTATCAAAGGAAATAGGATTATTTTGACCATCAATCATGGCTCATCTTCTGGGCCTGGATAGCTGATTCAAACAAAATCTGTTTCTGTTATCGAGAAAGAAAGTGAATAGCAGTTGTTGGGTAGAAGTAGTATCTACCACCACTTTCCTGCCTCAATTTATAAATGTAGCAACAACAAAAGAAATGACACGATTTGCTTTAATTTAATCCCATAATTTTTGAAGAACTATGATGGCACAGCCATTGTGCTAGTCACATCGGGGGCTAGAACTGGATCAGACAGTGGCTCTCTCTGGAACTTACCCCATTGGGACTTATAGTCAAGCCAAGGAGATAAGGCTTGTCTACAGATAACCAGAATTGAGGCATGTTAAAATGTACAAATATATACCATTAAAAAGATATCAAAAATGTGTTATAGTGAAATAGCATCTATAGGAATGTCACTAACTTATAAGAATGTAATACTCATATTGAAATTAAAGTCTGTTCAAATTTTAGCTAAATTATAAATAGACTACAGACATTAAGGAATGGCAAATCAACTTTGAAAATGCAAAAGTGCCATGAATTGAAATCCTTCACAATTACTGTGAAAGTGTTTAACAATTTGTTATTATTACTATAGAGCCCCATATACAGACACACACAATCTGTTATGAAATTCAACAGTTTGACCTTCACTGAATTTTGCCTAAGCCTCAACGATTTTCATTACACTGTGGGTGTTCCTGGTTTCTCTTTAACCTGCGCAATGCAAAGTGAGTTTTTAAATCTTCTAAAATGAACATGCCAATAAAATGGGCAGTGGACCACACTAAAGATTACCTCCCTGCTGTTCCTCCCTTGTTTATTTGACTATCCGGAGACTGCCATTTTGTGTCTGTGAAACCTGGGATTAGGTCAGGCAGGTGCAGGATAATGTTCTTTCACCATGACAACACCATTGCCTCTGCTAATGCGTCCTAGCCATCAAGAATGACAAGGAGATTTTATAACCTCTCTAGTTGGGCTCTTTCCGCCGCCTGAATAGAGGAGAGGCTAATCAAATTCCATTTCAAAAAAGAATATTATTGCCCTTCTATCACCTCTTTCTTTTCCAAAAGTGTCCTCATAAGAAGTGTATGACCCAGCCATCAATGCTAAAGAGGCGTGATTGGATAAGGGGACAGAGCAAGACCCATATTCCTATCCTAGCTCTCATTTTCAACAAACGCTCTTTGTCTGTGACCAGAATAATTTGGTGTGTAGTAAAAGCTGGAATTAACAGATAAATATTTTCGTATGTATTTGTGGATAGATACGATTCTCACAGGTGATTCCTGTTTTCATTTTCCATTCCATTCCTCCACATGATCACTCCTTTCCTTTAGACTTTTCCAATGTCATATTTACATATCCAAATTCCAACTAATCATTATCATAATCCATATTTAAGGAGCACATCCTGTGGTATGCTCTCATGGAGCTTAAAATCTAGCCTTCCCATGGCTATTGTAATGCCACCTCCTCCAGAACTCCTTCCATGATTCCTGTCCTTATTCTACACGCTCACTGTACTCTACCCTCACTGTACTTTTGGTCTGTATCATTTTCCACTTTGTATGGCAACTATGTACATGTATCATCTCCCTTGTCCATTCATTCATTTTTTAATCCCGACAGCACCTCACCCAATAGCTTGCTTATAGGTAGCACACTGCCCAAAAAAATTAGAAACTGAATAAAAAACACAAGGGAGAAAAAAATGTGTCAACCTTTAAAATTAGCACTAATTACATTTCCAGAGTCGAAGGAGGAAGAGAAATGTATGAAAGTATGGGGCAGTAGAGCATTCACAGTATTAGAAGACAAAGACAGTACCAAAATTATATTGCACATACTACAGAACTTCTTTTGTAAGGAGGAACAAGGACTAGCCCACTTTCTAGACTGACCACACTCTAAATAAAGGGGAAAAGCAAAAAATATAAGCCAGTTAAGTAATAGCTGTTAGGTAAAAAGCACTGATCACATGGGGAAACTATTACATGGGAGGGGGAAATATATCAAGGAGTTCCATTAATAAATGCAGGAGAAACCCTGCCAGTCAGCCAGACCTGGCGGTGAGAGTCGTACTTCATGGAGAAAGAGAGCAAAATGCAGAGAAAAAGCAGTTCTCACCGTGGAATGAGCTGTATTCTTTTAGCTGCAAGAGTAAGACACATAGGACACATAGAAGGAAGTTGACTGAGCGGTGCCCGTGATCTCCAGAGCCATCTACATAATATTCAGTTACCCTGGCAATGTTACCGCAGTCCAGGACAATAGCATGAGAATGAGAAAAGCCACCTCTACATGAAATGAAAACATCCCACCGACAATGGCAGGTGAGGTCCACACATGGTCTTGTTAGTGCCACCTCAGGGGTTGTGCCAAGAAAGAACAATGTCTCAGAAAGGAAAATCAGACATTAAGTGGAGGCTGTGTTCTCAAGGGAGCTGGCCTGTTGCTTCTCCAGCTAACTTCAGCTAGAGTCAGCAGAGGCAATAAATCATGTCATCGTCTAGTCCCATTTTCTCACTCTGTCTACCCTTTGATTCTGCTGCGTGTAAGGAAATCCCAGAAATCAGGAAGCCCAAACTAAGAACCCATAGATATCATTCAGAGCATTCAAGAAACTTGCAAGAGTCTGTTATGCCTTGACCTAAGAGGGCGAGACCCATCCACACGGAGGCCAAGAACAGGAAGTAAACAACTAACAACAGCTCTAAAAATCCAACTTCACAAAGGTTGCTAAATTTTAGTGGTTAAATCTATAGCTGACTCTGAAATGGAGCCTGAAATTTTAACAATGAAAAATCATCTCAGTTAATAATTCCTTTTTGCATTCTAAACCAGTGACAGTCAAGAAAATAAATGACCATGTTGAATTCAGAAACGGAATAAAGTATTCTTACAATGAAAAAAATAATCTTTTTCTCAAAGCCTCTCTCAACAGGATAAAATGCCCTGATTAGTAACTATTTGTTAATTAGCTTTCCCATCAGCTTTTCCATCAAGTGTATTTTACCCTCCACAAAAGATCTATCACTCAGCTTCTTGGAAATCCTCCCACTGAGTTTCAAGGAAAATAATTACAACCAACTCAACAATGAGTTTCTAACAATGTTCTTATTCCTACAACAAAAATAGAATTTCATGACTTTCTCCTCATAGCTTGCTTTTCAAACTAAACTAACTCTAGGTCATCTCCCCCTGCCCCAAGTGATTAAGTAGTGAGAATGTTATAAACTACATTAACAGTGAAAAGCAATATAGGATAGCAAATGGTAAGGCTGGGTGCCTGGTGCACCGGGTTTAGAAGGATTCTAAAGCCAAAACTAGGTTTAGTTGGGAAGTCTCCTGATTGATTATTGATTTCTGCCATTGGTTGTAATCTACTACTTTGGGTCTCGGTCATATCCAGGAATAATGGGAAGTACTGTTCATAAGGACTCCTCCCAGGTTAGAGGACACCAGCCATTTAAGGTTGGGCTCTGACAGCCTAATAGAGCTGTGGAAAAAGTGCTGTCAGGGGAAACCACTGAGCTTAGAGCACCTGCTTCAGTTTCTCAATGTGACTCATACTGTGTCAGACTGACCCCTGAGCTTGACTTTCATCATCAATTAAATGGGGATAAATGTCTCTTGTACTCATCTCAAAGGATGGTGAGGGGTTAAAATGAGAAACTAAGTGACGCATTCAGACCACAACATACCTGAACTCCTTTTAATCTCATACATAGGAGACATTCCAAAAATAAAAGCTAATTTGGATTCCCAAATATCAGCATTGCAAATTATTCTCCATTGAAGGCTGTCATAAGGAGCAGAAGGCTGAGTTCCCTGCTGTCCCCTGGATTGAGGCCACAGTGTCACTCCACCTAAGATTCCTGGTCACAGCTTTCAATGTGCACTACTGACTACACCCCCCTCACCAGTGAGGGGATATGAACAAAATAATGTCAGTGATTAACTTCTGTCTAGAACCTTCGAGTTTGTCAATCATTGACCGAGAGAAGACCATCATGTCAACTAGAGGTATTACCATCATTCCCAATTTGGGAATCAGGAGACTGAGAAAGAGAAAGAGTTAAGGAATGGGAAATGGACAACAGGGAGAAGACTGCAGCACTGATTCTAAATACTGTGCCATTTCTGCTGTTATAGTGAGTATTACCAACTCAAGTAAGTAGGTAAATTATGACAGCTGAATGACGACCCTGTATTCTCTGTTATCACTTAGGAAGGGAGCAAAGGAAATGAGCTTCAATTATAGAGGCAGAAATTAAGGTTTCATATAAGGGAGAGTGTACTGATAAGGCAACCATGTACAGAAATGGGTTACTAATGAGATTGTGTAGAACATCTCTCCAGAGGGGAGAAAAATGTGCCTACAATGATACTTTTTTTTTGTTTGCCAAATTAAAATAGGCCTATGGGCTTTAGGAAAAGTATTAAAAATAACCTTTGCTGTCCCCTGTGCATCATAATATCCCAAGTCATTATCTGACGAAAGATTAATTTTTCCATTCCATAGATACTATTCAATTTTAAGTCAAATCAAATACTTACCAGTTGCCTACTGTGTACAAATCACAGTATAGCAGATGACATGCTGTGCAATGTATTCAAGTAAAAATATTAGAATCCTGTAGAGAAAATGGCAGCAAAGACACTATCCTCTGATAGATAAAGGTGAAGAGGCACTTCAAAGAAACAAACTATTTTCTTAAATTTTTTTAAGGTTTCAAATATAAAATTATCAAGATGCAAATGGATTTATCCAAGCAAAGGTATATTAGTATGTGTGTATGTATGTATGTATGTATGTATGTATGAATTCCCATGTAACATTTAATGCCACCACAACAGTTGTATTTTGTTTACAATGTTTTTTGGCCCTTAGCTGTGGAAATATCTCATATCGTTGGCTCTCCATCCTGAACTAAGTTAACTTCACGGAATGATTGTTTCATCATGATATTTGCTACGAACAAAAGTATCCTCTATCTATTTTCGGGGCATTTGTAATAGGACAACTTGAAAAGAAAGTAGTGGGCATGTGCACAGTTATTTCAAAAGTCTTGTTTCTCTAGGGAGATGAAAAGGATTCACATCAACTCCCTTACTGCAATGCATTTTGCCCAAAGGTACTAGCATTCATTAACTTCTGTCCACCCCCCTCCTTTGACCATTATACTAGGATTCACCACAGCATAATTTCCTCTTTTAGGACAAATCATCAGAATGAGGAAGCTTGCCTAGCCGGTGTGGCTCAGTGGATTGAGCATTGTCCCATGGACTGAGAGGTCCCGGTTCGATTCCTGGTCAGGGCACATGTCCAGGTTGTGGGCTTGATCCCCAGTAGGGGCCGTACAGGAGGCAGTCAATGGATGTTTCTCACATCAATGTTTCTCTCTCTCTAAAAAAATCAATTAAAAAAAAAAAAGAATGAGGGAACTTAACTAGCTTTCCATCCAAGGAAAAAGGAAAAAGAAAATTCTTGAATATTTATCTTAAAGTGTCACTTGAATGAAGGACTTATATTTTTTTTTATTTTTTTTAACTTATCTTTATAGTTGAATGTATTACAGATGTTCCTCATTTTTCCCCCATTGCCCCCTTCCTCCCCATTCCCACCCCCCTCCTGCCTTTCCCCACACTGTTGTCTGTGTCCATTGGTTATGCATATATACATATAAGTTCTTTGGTTTATTCCTTCCCACTCCCCATCCCCCTTCCCTTTGAGGTTTGTCAGTCTAAAAAACAATTTGTACTTCTTAATCCCTTAACCTTTTTCTCCCATTCCTCCAGCCCCCACCCATCTGGTAACCAACAAAAGTTCTCTGTATCTATGAGAATGTTTCTGTTCTGCTTGTTCATTTTGTTTGTAGATTCAACTGTTAATAGATATGTACTTATTGCCATTTTGTTTGTTCATATTTTTTTATCTTTTTCTTCAAGAAGACCTTCAACATTTCATACAATGATGGTTTTGTGGTGATGAACTCCTTTAGCTTTTCCTTGTCTGGGAAACTCTTTGTATGGCCATCGATTCTAAATGACAGCTTTGCAGGATAGAGTAATCTTGGTTGTAGGTTCTTGCTTTTCATCACTCTGAATATTTCTTGCCACTCCCTTCTGGCCTGCAAAGTTTCTTTTGAGAAATCAGCTGACAGCCTTATGGGAACTCCCTTGTAGGTAACTAACTGCTTTTCTCTTGCTGCTTTTAAGATTCTCTCTTTGTCTTGAAACTTTTGCATTTTGATGATGATGTGTCTTGTGTGGGCCTCTTGGGGTTCATCTTGTTTGGCACTCTCTGTGCTTCCTGGACTTGCATGTCTGTTTCCTTCACCAAGTTAGGGAATTTTTCTGCCATTATTGTTTCAAATAGGTTTTCGATTTCTTGTTCTCTGTCTTCTCCTTCTGGCACCCCCAAGATGCGAATGTTGGCACGCTTGAAGTTGTTCCAGAGGCTCCTTACACTATCCTCATTTTTTTGGATTCTTTTTTCTTTTTGCTGTTCTGATTGGGTGTTTTTCGCTTCCTTATATTCCAAATCCATGGTTTGCTTCTTGGCTTTACCTACCCTACTATTGATTCTGTGTAAATTATTCTTTATTTCAGTTAGTGCCTCCTGCATTTCTAACTGTGCATCCAGAATTTCTGACTGGTCCTTTTTTATGCTCTTGAGGCCCTCACTAAGTCCACTGAGGTTCTCACTAAGTCCATTGAGCATCCTTATAAGCAGTGTTTTGAACTCAGCATCTGTTAGGTTGCTTAACTCCATTTCACTTAGTTCTTTTCCTGGAGTTTTGTTCTGTTCTTTCATTTGGGACCTGTTTCTTTGTCTCCTCATTTTGGCTGCCTCCCTCTGTTTGTTTCTATGTATTACTTAGCGAGAGGTGTGGGGCTCGCTGAGACCAGATGCTGCTTGTTTGAAAGAATTAAGGAAAAGCTGAAGCAGGATCCAAGACAGGCCAATCCTATGGTCAAGCAACTAGCAAGGGCTTGGGTGGGCCTGGAAGTTGGGTGGGGCGGGGCCTCAGGGAATCACCAGGGCGGGGCAAACAGTGTGAGCCAGGTAGCTGGAGTCCCAGATATGGCGCTGTCTGCCGGCCCAGGGAAGGGCTCACCAAAGGAACAAAGGCCTCTGACAGCACGTCTATCCAGGAGAAAGCTGCCTCTCCAGCCCTCGCTCCAATGCCAAACAGCTCAGTTCTTCCCCATATGTCTCTGGTGCCTTTCAAGCTGCCTCCCCCACGCTGGAGCCTGGAGGGTGCGAGTCCGAGTAAGTCCGTGCGTGGGCCCTTTAAGAGGAGCTGCGGGGGGGGGGGGGGGGGGGGGGGGCTCCAGCCGCCTCAGCCTCAGTTCCCACTGGTTTTCCAGCCAGAAGTTATGGGGATTCTCTTCCTGGCACTGGAACCCTGAGCTGGGCGCCTGGTGTGGGATGGGGACCCCTCAGTCCTCAGGGAGGACCTTCCCGGCCGAGGTATCCTCCTGATTTTTATCCGCCACACGTGGGTGTTGGACCAGCTGGTCGCGCCTCTGCCCCTCCTACCAGTCTCGATGCGGCTTCTTCTTTAATTTTGTAGTTTGTAGGACTTCCATTCACCTTGATTTTAGGCAGGTTTGAATGATGGTTGTTCTGTAGTTTAGTTGTAACTTCGATGTGGTTGTGGGAGGACGCGATACCGCGTTTACCTACCCGCCACCTTGACCGGCGAATGAAGGACTTTTATACAAGGTACAATAGGAAATGGCTTCCAGTAAAGATGATGATGGTGATAATCAAAGGATCTCAGTGAAAACCTGAGATATTTCTAACCTTCTTCTCCATTCTCCTCACTGGCCACTTGCTGTGGCAGGCAAACAAAGTCCAAACAAGTTGCCACAGCCTAGGAAGTCCTACCTGACAGAGCAACCACCCACCTCCACAATCTCACCTGAAATGGCTTTCCCTTCAGCGCTTTCTTGTCCACAATTCTTCCAGTTGCTCCCACTTGCCACTCCCACTTTCAAGGGCTTCACACCTGCTACTCCCTTTACCTGAAATGTTCTGTACTTCCACCCTTCCCCAGTCAACCTTTATATTATAGCTAAAACATCAATCCATCAAGGAAGCTTATTCTGTGTTCTACACAGGTGAGACCTCAGCTCTGACCCCCAGTGATGTGCTCTTTCCATGACACTTGACACAATTCATGTTTGTATAACTGTCTATTTAGGATATATCATGCTACACTATTATTAGCTCTTGAAACCAAGGATTAAATCTGTCTTTTTTACCCCTATATCCCTAATAGTTAAGTCAGTTTCTGGCATATAGTGGGAGCTTAATATATTTATGGAATAAATGAATGAATGAATTGAATTGAACTATAAAGTTCTCTAACCCAAAAAAAAATTTCCCCTTTAATTATTTTCCCAAATCAAACATGGGCCAGTTGACTGAAAGCCAGGATCAGGAAACCATCAGCTACACTATGTAAACCTCTGTGAATTCTGCAAAAGCGTCACAGCACAAAGTTTAGTGAGCCATCAACTGGAGTTTCTTTTTCAGGTAATAAAATGTTCTAAAATTGATTGTGGTGATGGTTGCTCAACTCTCCGAATATACTAGAAATTATGGAACTGTATACTTTAAATGGGTGAGTTGTATGGTATGTGAATTATATCTCATTAAAGCTGTTATTTTAAAATGTTCAGACTCAAGATATAAAAACCAAAGTACTAAGGTCTTAAACCATTTTATTTCAAACTTTAACTTCTTTAAGTTGTCTTTGGATTTGGTCTTCAATTGTTAAAAGGGAAACTGAAGTTGTTTGTGGCTTAAGAAATTATCCAAATGGAAACTGCTGTATTTTGAATGAGACATTTGGGAAGGAATACTTTTCACCAGTGGGTTGGGACCTCTCCTTTCACATGAATGGACAGCTCACCAAAGAGGAACACCAAGGGGTGCTCAACTAAGATGCTGACAAAGAATTAAAGAAATAAAAATCAAAATGAGATTTCATATCTTTCACTTATAATACTGATAAAAAGCTCAGGATTGGAAAATGTGTCAATAAAGAGGAATTCATACTCACTGTTGGTAGGAGTAGAAATTTGCACACCCATTTGGAGGGCAATTTGGCAAGAGCTGCTACAATTTTACATGTTCATATCATTTTACCTAGATATTCTCTCCTATTAGTTCATTCTTCAGAAACGCTTGTTGTGTTGGGCAATTAGGTGTAACACTGAAAAACTAGAAACAAATTAGATATAGTCTGTCCATTCAAAAAAATATTTGACAGTTGTTTTTTTTAAACAATGAGGTGGTTTGCCCTGGCCGGGTTGCTCAGTTGGTTAGAGCATCATACCGATACACCAAGGTTGCAGGTTTGATCCCTGGTCAGGGCACATACAAGAATCAACCAATAGATGGGTAAATAAGTGGAAAAACAAATCTCTCTCACTCTCTCTCTTTCACTCTCTCTCACTCTTTCTCTCTCTCTTTCTCTTCTTCTCTCTAAAATTATTTTTTTTTTAATTTTAATGAGATGGTTTGACATATATTCACATGAAAAGGTGTCCAAAATGTAGTGTTAAAAAAAAAATCAAGTTAGAATATAATATGCATTTATATTGTTAATATATTCATAGGAAAAATATAAAGGAATATACTCTGTATTTAATGGTAGTTATTTTAGAGTGATGGGATTTCCATTTTTTATGTTAAATATTTCTTTCAAGTTTGAATTCTTTATAATTCAAATTGGAATTGCATTGCTTTCACAAGCACAAAAAAAATGAAAGATTTTTTAAAATCTCCCTTTCCTTTGTCTGGATCACTGGAGAATGGGGGTAGGGGAGGACTCTGAAGGAGGCAGCAATTACAACTGTCTCCAATACTAGGAACAGTAGCAACTTTCTACCTTCCACTGTGAAGAGTCACTCCCCTCAGCTTTTCTTATCTCCCACAGCCCTTCCTTTCCTCCTTCCTCTACTTTCAAACTTAACCACCTTCTACCTCAAACTACTGAATGGTTATCAATCAATTCTTTAGGCTCCTGTTGGAGCACAAGTTCCGAGAAGACAAATGACTCAGTTCAACTTATCTCAAGGTCCTCCACGGCACAGAGGAAATGCTTGTACACAGTGTTTGGAGAGCTTCAGCAACCATGTCAGAACTTTCAAAAAATAGTATTTATTTCTTATGTTTTTTAAATTGTGTGGGTTTTAAAATTCAAACAGGACAAAAAGATAAAAATGTCTTCCTCTCGGTGTGGATTCTCAGTTCCCCAGTGCCTGGCAATGGCTGTTACCTGTGTCTTGTCCGTTCTTCCAGAGCCAGTCTACACATGCACATGCTCTACAGCCCCTTCTCTTTACACAGCTGGTGACAGGCACTCTGTTCTATAGCTTGCTTTTTTCACTTACATGACTATGCAAATGTTTCACATTGGTACATGTAGATCTAATTAACAATACCATATTTATACTGTTAAAGGCTTCCCAATATTGCATTTTATGGCTGTTTCATAACTAGTTTAGCTAGTCTCTCCCTGACATAGTTAGTTTGTGTATTATTTAGGATAAGGTCTAGCTATACTCAGATAACAGTGTTTTTCTTTATTATAAAAGTGTGGAAGTAGATAGTACAGGGCTACTTTGGTACCCTACAATGTAAGACACCCATGTCTCTAACCTGTTATTATTCTACCAGGCACATCCTCATTCCAAGTTCACTTTATGGTCCAAGATGGCTGCTCCCACCCTTACTACAATGTCCATATTCCAGATACCAGAGAGGGGAAAAAAGAGGAGAAAAGCATGCCCCTCCCTTTAAGTGTACTTCCCAGAAGCTGTTCATGCTACCTACACTTGTAACTTAGTGACATGGTAATACTGTCACAAAGAAGGCTGGGAAATGTAGTGCTTACTCCAGGCAGCCATGTGCCCACCATAAATTAAGAATTCTTTTACTATAGTATATGGTAAGAAACAAAGTGTGGAAGTAGATAGTACAGATGGTATTGGAAATAATACCATCTCTATCACAGGTTCCTTCCAATCTTTTGCAAGTCAAAAAACAAAACAAAACAATAAAGGATATCCTTATGTACCTGCATTTGTATACTCATATGAGATTATTTTTGGACACATTTTTATAAAAGGAATATGAGAAGTTTTAGAGATCCTACTCCAATTCTCTCATTTTACAATGAAGATTGATACCTAAAGAGGTGAAGTAACTTACCAAAAATCACAAAACTAGCTCCCAGCAGAGGAGGGTTGCCAAATAAAGTATAGGACATACACTAAAATTTGAATTTCAGGTAAACAAATCATTTTTTATTATATGCATGTCACGTGTAATATTTGGGGCACATTTATAGTAAATAATTATCCCCTTGTTTATCTGAAATTCAAATTTAACTAGGCATCCTGTATTTTATTTGCTAATTTTGGCAACTCTACAACAGAGCTAGGTTTAGAATTTAAATGTCTTGACTTTCTATCCCACAGTGTTTCCTATGGACAATTGGCCATGTCAAAGGGACACTCAGTGAATAAATGGAGTAGCAACAATAAAGCACACCAATAATCTACAAAGAAAATACCTTGCCAACAAAGGTATTTTCTAAGGGCTCGGACATCATGTTCTCCATGCCATATGCTTAAATTAATTGAATTTTTCTATCATAGATTCAAGGGTGACAAACCAATCACTCCACAGAAGTTATAATAAAGGTTACAATCCAAAAGCCATCAGAGCCCATGTGCTCCTGTTCAAAATAAAATTAGCCTTAAATCAAAGCCGACGCCCAGAGGCTGCAAGTAGGCAAAGTTTGCCAGAGTTCCGGTTTATTACACATGCAGAGAGGAACACAAGGGTGGAATATAGACATGGTCAAGCATTCAGAACTCCTTGAAATTTAGTCACTGCATTGTAGTGATAATCGGAGGATGAGGAACCAAGCTGAAAAATCTCAATTATGCCAGTAAATATATTTCATTACATTCTGTACATATGGCTTAAAAAAATTAAAACCTAACAAATTAGGACCTTCTCATATCCTTTCTTCGTGATGACAAATAAACAGCTCTGCAGAATTTTTCACTTGACAAGATTTTATAGGTACACACACATTTTATAGCAAAGAAATCAAGAAACTTAGTTCTAAGCACTTTTTCCATTCTAAGTAATGTACATTATTCCCTTAAAAGAGAAACACCTTAAGCCTTAACTTTCCAAAATTTAGCCAAAAAAAAAAAAAAAAGAGCTTGATTATTATCCAGTCTCTGGATTTAGCTATCAATTTCCAGGAAACACAAAGAACAGAATAACATTTTAAACTCTGCAGGAATGTAATAAAAAAAAAATCCAGGCTGCAGGAAGTTCTACAAGACAAACTATCTGGTCTCTTCAATAACTAAATAGCAAGTGAAAAAAAAGTAAATGAGATTTTAAAAACCATTAACCAGTCCTGGCCAGTGTTGTTCGTTCAATGGTTAGAGCATCGGCCCACTCAAGAAAGGGGTCTCGGATGTGATTCTCAGACAAGGGCACATCATAGCTGGGTTGCAGTTTCAATCGCTGGCCCCAGTCAGGGTGTGTGCAGGAGGCAACCAATTGATGTTTCTCTCTCACACAGATGTTTCTCTCTCCCTCCCTTCCTCCCTCCCTCCCTCTCTGTCTCCCCACCAAATCTGTCCCCTCCTCTCCCTCCCTCTCTTCCACTAGCTCTAAAAATTAAATGGAAAAAATATCACTGGATAAGGATTAAAAAAAAAAAAAAATCAACCAATCACAAAGTGTGGTCCTTATTTAAATCCTGATCCAAACAAATTGTTATAAAACAAACAATAACAAAAATGATTGCACTTATGAGACAACTGGAAATTTGAACACTGCCTGAATATTTGATATTAAAGAAGTAAAGCTAATTTTTCAGTGCATGAACTAATATTAGTATATTTAGAACTTTTTAAAAGGTCCTTATCTTGTAGAGATAGAGACTAAAATATTTCCAGATGAACTGATAGGTTGTCTGGGCTCTTCCTCAAAATAACAGAGGAGGAGGAAGTGAGTGGGGTGTAGATGGGGTAGAAGTGGCCACAGGTTGATGGATTGGGAACATAGGGAGGTATTGCACTCTTTTCTGTTTACATTTCTGCATGTTTGAAATTCTCCACAGTTTTTTAAATTTCTAGTACATGCCAAAATAAAATAAAATAAAGCCTATAGCATAGTTACAAATATCTCAAATATGGTAATATGCCATCAAAAAATATAATTTAAACAACCCCATTATTTCAGATCCTATTATAAGCAATGCATTAGTTTATGTAAAACACTTTGAGTTGAATTTTTTCAGAAGGAAGGGTTTTACTTTCCTGTTACGAATTAAAATGAAGAAAAATACTACATGCTAAAGTTATTTAAAACATTTCACTTTCCTATGAGCCAGCAATATCAAGACCTCTCTCCTAAAAGCCAATTACTACTTTCCACCAACAAATTATAAACAAAATCCTAATGGATGATTTTGCTAATACCTATCTTTACTATGTTCATTACTCTGTGGTCCAGTTTTTAGTCTGATATATAATTGAAACATCAATCAAATATCAAAAGAGAAGGATAATTTAGTCTGCTTTTAATAAGAAAAGAAATCTATGGTCCAAACTTTAAAAATAAAATAAAATAAAAAGGCTGCTCATAAGAAACCTCCAAAACCATACTATGAAACCATTTTTATCAGCTTCCCTACTCTTGCATCCTCTTGCAATTTATCTTCTTCCCCTAGCCCTTCACTTACCTGTAAAGAGGGAAGCAGGCAAGTCCCAAGGCTGTACAATCTAAACAATGCCTGGGGAAACAGCCTGTGAATTTTTCTAGCTCCACTAAAACCTTTATATCACAAAAGCCCAAATAATTTTAAATTAGGCCAATGTCAACCTGGAGGCATAAAATACAGAGTGCCATTTTGCAAGCAAAGCATCAGTTTAGTCTAAGCATCTTGTGAAGTGAATAAATTGCTCAAATGAAGAAACTGAGACTATGAATTAACAGATTGTCAAATGAGACAGTTGAGGAGCAGTTGACTTGAACTCAAGTCATCCAACAACTAGCCCCAATATTCAGCCATCCCCACAATGTAAATACATATATTTTTCAACCTAAATTACTATTCTGTAACCTGATCAATATTTATTTCTATCATCAACATTCTTCCACATATCAAGGCCCACCTTATTATGCAAATGGCTGCAGATTATTCCAAGGCAGAAATGTTCCATAATTTATTTAGCTAATCCTTTAAATTGGCTATTTAGGTTTTCTCCAATCTTTTGCCTTAGTTAAAAATGAGAAAGAAATGGATGGAACCAGACTGGGGCAGTGACCCTGAGCAAAGTCTATGTCCACACAATATCTAAGCCTATTATCAAGATGGACTGGAGCAAAATATCAATGATTATTTATAATATCTAGTATATGATATAGTAATTCCATTGTCATTAATATTCTTCAGTTTTTAAATGTCTGGATGGTATTTCATTGCATGATAACATGGATATCCCCACTACTGGATATTTAGGTTAGTTTCCATGTTTGTCAATACTTAGAACAGAATAACTGTGATGAACATCTTTTTACTTTGTGTGCATATAATTCCTAGAAGAGGAAGTACTGGACCAGAAGAAAGAATTTTTTTTTTTTTTTTTTTTTTTTGGTACGTGCCTGTAGCGGGAACCGAACACGGGACTCTCTGGTCCTCAGGTCAACGCTCCAACCGCTGAGCCAAACTGGCCAGGGCAGAAAGAATATTTTTAAGACTTGATACATATTACCAATTTCATTCCAGGAAACAGGTACCCATTTAAACCTCCAAAAGCAGTATGTGGTTTTGCTTATTATATGTGGGTGGCTTTGTCCATCTCACCAAAAGAACGTGGGCTTCTGAACACTCTATCTCCTCTCCCAAAGGTTTGAGGAGGCAGACCAGAGAGGAGAGAGTCTATTGCCCTGGAGAGATGCAAAATGGGGCCAAAGGACAGTGGATTTCACCATCTCCATGAAACTGTGACTCCTCCCTGGATACCCCAGTATCTCACTCCCAGGCTACCTTCGTGGTTGTGACCTGTGTTGCTTCACAGAGCCCCAGGCTTAGAAGGGCCCCATGCTTGGCTTAATATCTTTCATCAATAATTTCTGAACAAGGCTTCTGCATTTTCATTTTGCACTGAGTCCCAAAATTTCTGTAGCCAATCTTGCTCACACTCTACAGTGTCTAGGAGAGTGTGATGCACATAAAACATTCAAAACTGCCCCCAAGTAGAACAATAGTATTGTACTTATAGGAAAGGGGAGGAGAAAAACCAAACTAAATCCACATTAAATATATTTTTAAAGAGTGTGCATTTTTCAAAAAAGTCATTATCAAATTACTGCTTAATTTTGTTAGTTATATAGATCGAGGGGACAATTAAGTTAAATCAAAGTCACAAAGATTCAAAGGAGTCATGCAAAGAAAAAAGTAAACAAGTTTCTTAAAACCTAGAAAGACAACAATTCAGATAAGCACTAAGTTCAAAGTCAATGCAATTTTGGCTTTTTCCAAGACTATATCATCTTCCCAGTGGGTTCTTGAACTGAATAAATGTGATTTCTGTTTGGAAATTTTCCTGAAGGCCATCTGGAAAATTAAGACAGACAGGATAAGTGTCTTTTTATTATTCTGAGCCACATAAAACAATTGGTCTCAGGAGCCAATAAAAACTATTCCAGAGGAACACAGACCACTAATCTTGCTACCCCCAACCACTCACCAACCCTAAAATTTAATAGACTATTAGGATTCCTAGTGTGAACACTGCCCTTTTCCCAAATTTTACTTAAAGCTTAGAAGATCAAAAAGTATTAGAATTCTGCAGATGGATTCTCGGGGGAGGCCCTACACTTCATCAGGCCAAAATCATTTTCAGTCCAAGTCCAAGTCCATATCCTTCTCACGTTCCATGCAGACATTGTTGAGAATGTGTTCTTAAATCTGGTCTTGGATAAATGAAACTACATAAGGTATTTCTTAAGAATGGTGATTTCTGGGCCCCATGCTGGATCTTCTGAATCAATATTTCTGAATAAAATTTCCAGGACTCAAAATCTATTACTCTGACCAACATTGGGTGAATTAATGCAAAAACCAGAGCTTCTCACACTTCACTGTGCACACTCATCAACTGGGGATCTTGTCAGAATGCAGGTTCTGATTCACTAGGGCTCGGTGGGTGTTTAAGAGTGGGCATTTCTAACAAGATGAGAGCAGCAGTTCCCACCCTGGCTGCAAATTAGAGTCACATGGAGAGCTTTTGAACTTTTTTTAAATTGATTTCCAGAGAGAGAGGTAGGGAGAGGGAGAGGAAGAGAGAGAGAAACACTGACGAAAGAGTGAAACATCAACAGGCTGCCTCCCGTATGTCGCCCACTGGGGATCAAGCCCACAACCCAGGCATGTGCCCTGACCAGGAATCGAACCGGCGACCTTTCAGTGCACAGATGATGCTCAATCCACTGAGCCACACCAACCAGGGAACGTGGGGAGCTTTTTAAAATCTCAATTCCAGGGGCGGGTCCAAGATGGTGAAGTAGATAGATGCTGAGCTTGCTCCCTCCCAAGAACATATCTAATGTATAACTATATTTAGAGAAATTCCTCCTGAGAGACAACTGTAAGCCAATTAAACAGCTTCTGCACAACAAGCAAGAGAGAGAGAGACCGCACAGAGAATGTTGGAGAACCGCAAAAGCTTTCCAGAAGCTGAGGGAACAACCCAAGACAGAAGGAATTGGTGAGTGCCACTGTTCCTATTTTGCTTGCATGTGGAGAGCAGAGGGAAGCTCCATCCAGGTTCTCTGGACAATCTGCAGGGCACTGTAGCAAGTCCCCAGTCACACCTCCTGGAGCTAGATCCAGCAGAAACAGAAGGGCTCCACAGTATGCATACAAGGGACCCCTCCACTCAGAGAATGATCCAGTGGGTAGGGTAAATTGTGGCCTCTGGAACCCACTGGGCTGCCCACATGCATGGGGCTTCCCTGGCTGGAGAGAGTATGGAGCCAGCAAAATGCTGTGGTACACGCCTGCAGGGCTACTCTGTCCAGAGTACTGTGGAGTTAGTAAGATGCTACTGTATGCTCATGTGGGGCTGCCCCTCCCGGAGAGAGTGTGGAGCTAGCAAAATGCCGAGAGCTGCCTGTGTGGAGTGAAGGTTGTATTTCTGTGTGCGCACACTGCTGCCCCATCAGGAGAGGGTGCAGAACTGGCAAAGTGCTGCTGTGTATGCACACGAGACTGCCCCACCTGGAGAAAGGGTGGAGCTAGCAGGATGTTCAGATGCAGGCCCACAGAGGAGCCCCACCAAGACCGTGTTCTGACGGCAGACAATTAAAGCAACAGGGCACACACACAGGGCTACTTTACTGAGTGACTGGGGCACAGCTGAGCAAGTGAGAAGCTGCACTGCCAAAGAGGGTGCAGACCCAGTAAAGTGCAGCTGTGCATGCATGCAGGACTGCCCCACCCAGAGAAAGAGTAGAGCTGGTGGGGCATTGAGATGCAAGCATACAGACAAAACAGCCCTGCCCAGAACCTACTCTAACAGTAGACAGTTAAAGCAACAGGACATGCCAAGAACACACCAAGCAGCCCTGTCTACACCAAGCAGTCCCACCTGTATTAGAAAGGCAAGGAAGTATGCATACAGCAGAATGCCTGACCTGGAAACTACTCCTCAAGCCAGGCAACACACTAGGCACCACACACACCTGCTCCAATTACAACCAGCCAGTCAAAACTATTCAACACACAGTCTACACAGAAACCATTTTTTTTCAAGACTGGGAGAGTTAGCTATTCCATCCAACTCATCGGAACAAAGATAAAAGGTCAACAAAATGGGGAAACAGAAGAAATGAAGAACAAGAACAAGAAAAAACTCCAGAGAAAAATTCTAATGAAACAGACACATAATTTGCCTGATAAAGAATTCAAAGAAAGAGTCATAAGGATACTCAATGAACTTGAGAGTAGAATATAGGAACTCAGAGAGCACTTCAACAAAGAGATAGAAAATGTAATAAAGAGCCAATTAAAGATGAAGAATAGAATAACTGAAATGAAGAATACATTAGAAGGAATCAACAGCATATTAGTTAATACAGAAGAACTGATTAGCAACCTGGAACACAGAATAGTGGGAAACACCCAATCAGAATAGCAAAATGAAAAAAGAATTTTTAAAAATGTAGATAGTATAACATCTCTGGGATAACATCAAAGGCTCTAAAATTCACATTATAAAAATTTCAGATGGAAAAGAGAGAGAGAAAGGGGCAGAAAGAATATTTTTAGAAATAATGGCTGAAAACTTTCCTAATCTAGAGAAGGAAACAGACATCCAGGTTCAGGTCATGGAGTCCCAAACAAGATGACCCAAAAAGACTCACATCAAGATATATTGTAATTAGGACTTCCGGTCAAGATGGCGGCATAGGTAAACACGGTATGTCGTCCTCCCACAACCACATCAAAGTTACAACTAAACTACAGAACAACCATCATTCAAAACCGCCTGAAATCAAGCTGAATGGAAGTTAGACTGACAAACCTCAAAGGGAAGCGGGGGTGGGGGGTGGGAAGAAATAAACCAAAGAACTTATATGTATATATGCATAACCAATGGACACAGACAACAGTGTGGAGAAAGGCAGGAGGGGGGTGGGAATGGGGAGGAGGGGGGCAATGGGGGAAAAAATGAGGAACATCTGTAATACATTCAACAATAAAGATAAGTTTTAAAAAAAAGATATATTGTAATTAAAATGGCAAAAGTTAAAGATAAAGTGACAACCTTAAAGGCAGCAAGAATGAAGCAACAAGTCACATACAAGGGAAACCCCATAGGCTAGCAGCTCATTTCTTAGAAGCAACTTTACAGGCTAGAAGGGAGTGGTAGAAAATATTTAAAGTGCTGAAAGAAAGAACTCTACAACCTAGAATACTATATCTGACAAGGTTATCATTCAGAATTGAAGAAGACAGAGTTTCACAGACAAGCAAAAACTAAAGGAATTCACAACCACTAAACCAGTCTTACAAGAAATGGTAAAAGATCTTCTTTATGGAGAAAAAGCCATAAACAGAAATAAGAAAATACAGGAAAGAAAAATAATCTCATTGATAAAGACAAATATACAATAATCACAATGAATTAACCACTTAAAAAGCTAATTGTGAAGGTTAAAAGACAATAGTATCAAAATTAACTATAACTATAATAAATAATCAGGGGATACACAAAACAAAAGATATAAAACATGACATCAAAGACAAAGACTGGCTCTGGCCAGTGTGGCTCAGTGGTTGGACCAAAGGGTCATGGGTTCGATTCCCAGTCAGGCCACATACTCTAGTTGCGAGTTCAATCCCCGGTTGGGGGGTATACGGGAGGTAACCAATCAATGTTTCTCTCGAACATTGATATTTCTCTCTCTCTCTCTCAAGTCAATTTAAAAAATACAAAAAAGCCTGGCCAGTGTGGCTCAGTGGCTGAGCGTTGACCCATGCACCAAGGGGTTGCCAGTTTGATTCCCAGTCAGGGCACATGCCCAGGTTGTGGGCCCGATTCCCAGTGGGGAGCATGCAGGAGGTGACCAGTTGATGTTCTCTCTCATCGATGTTTCTATCTCTTCTTCTCCCTTCCTCTCTCTCTCTAATCAATAAAGAAAAAATAATTTTTTTTAATACAAAAAAAGTGAAGAGAAAGGAATTCACAGAAAACCAACAAATCAAAAGGAAAGAGGTCAAGAGAAGTAAGGCACAGAGAACAACAACTAAAAAGCAATTAGCAAAATAGTAATAAGCACATGCCCATCAAAAATCATTTCAAATGTAAATGGACTAAATTCTCCAATCAAAAGACATAGGATGGCAGAATGGATTTTTTAAAAAAAGTAAACATGGCCCATCTATATGTGCCTTACGAGAGAATCACTTTAGATCAAAAGACACAGAGATTAAAAGTGAAGGGATATTCTATGCAAGCAGAAACAAAAAAGAAGCTGGCATAGCAAAACTATCAGACAAAATAGACTTTAAAACAAAAAATGTAAAAAGAGACAAAGAAAGACATTATATAATTTTAAACAGGTCAATCTTAGAAGATATAACAACTGTAAAAAACTATGTACCCAACATAGGAGCACCCAAGTATATAAAGCAAATACAAATGGACATAAAGGCAGAAATTAACAGTGATATTATAATAGTTGTGGTATTTAATACTCCATTTACCTCAATGGATATATCATCCAGAAAATTAATAAAGAAATGATGGCCTTAAATGCCACATAAAGCACTTTGACTCAATAGATATCTATAGAACATTTCATCCAAAAACAGCAGATTACACATTTTTCTCAAATGCACATGAAACATTTTCCAGGATAGATCACATACTAGGCCACAGAACAAGCCTTAATAAATCAAGAACACTGAAATCATATCAAGCATCTTTTCTGACCACAATGGCATAAACTAGAAATCAATTACAGAAAAAAGAAAAACTGGACAAACCACAAATACATGAAGATTAAACAACATGTTTCTAAACAACCAATTGATAAAAGAGAAAATCAAACAGGAACTCAAAAACTACCTTAACACAAATGAAAATGAAAACACAACCTTACAAAAATTATAAGATGCAGCAAAAGCAGTTTTAAGAGGAAAGTTTGTAGCTATACAGACCAACCTAAGAAGCAGGAAAAATCTTACATAAACAATCTACATTTACACCTAAAGGAACTAGAAAAAGAGGAACAAACAAAACCCAAAGTAAGTAGAAGAAAGGAAATAAATGAAATAGAAAATAGAAAAACAATAGAAAAGATCATGAAACTAAGAGCTGGTTCTTTGAAAGGGAAACTAAGCATCTCTAAAAATCTCTTATAAAAATTATCTGTAAATAATGAGAAAGATGTTGAAATATTAACGCCTCCTCCATGAGCACATCAAATGCTCCCTCAGCCACCTTCCATCTGCTTGCCCGCCTCTTCCAACATGAGCACATCCTCCCTTTGTTTTCAGCTTATTTGATGTCTAAAGAGATTAAGCCAAAAACTGTTTCAGCATGCTGCAAAGTATAATCCTCACATTTCAGGCACATTTGGACACCCTAATTTAAAATGTGGTGGAAAAATAGCATATTTGTGGGCTGTTTGTTGCCATATTTCAAATGCATCCTTCACAAAATTCATTTCTCAATCAAAATCTATGCATGAACTTAACTTCTAAGTGAAGTAACAACAGCAACAACAATAATAGCAGCTAACACTAACACAGCCATTGTTCTAAGCCCTTTACATAGTCATTCATCTAATCATTCTATAATATTATTATTATCAACTCCATTTTACAGAGTAGAAGACTGAGGCCGAGGCATTCAGTGACTTTTTCAAGGTCACAGAGCTGAAGGTAGCAGAGCCAATGCTTGAAACCAGGGCTCTGGATCCACATTCTATGTTTTTAGCCATTATGCCTAACGGCCCAGAAGGCTTTAGCCACTACCTAGCTTTAATCCTGTCTTTTCCAATATCTGTGGTCATTTTCATATTGCAATATAAAAAAAAAACTGGAGGGTGAGTGTTGTGGGTTGAATAGTGGCCTCAAAAAAGATATGTCTAAAAAAAAAAAAGATGTCTAAATCCTAACTCCCTAAACCTATAAATGTGACCTTATTTGGAAAAAAAAGTCTTTGCAGATGTAAATAAAGATCTCAAGATGACAAGTGTCCCCATAAGAGAAAGGTAGAGGGAGATTTGAGACACAGACACGAAGGAGAAAGTGATGTGAAGACAGAGGCAGAAATTGGAGTGATGCATCTGCAAGCCAAGGCAGGCCAAGGGTTGCTGGCAGCCAGCCACCAGAAGCCACGAGTATTCTCTCTCAGAGCCTCCAGAAGGAACCAATCTTGCAGACACCTTGATTTCAGATTTCTAGCTTCCACAACTGTGAGAGAATAAATTTCTGCTGTTTTAAGCCACCAAGTTAATGTTACTTATGATGGCAGCCCCAAGAAGCTAGTAAGTGAGTCACAGAGTGGGCCCAAAAAACCTTGAACAGAGCCCTGGCTGGTGTGGCTCAGTTGGTTGGGCATCATCCCATGCACCAAAAGTTTGCTAGTTTGATTTCTGATCAGGGAACATGCCAGGGTTGCAGGCTTGACCCCAGGTAGGGGGCGTGCAGGAGGCAGCCGATCTTGATGCTTCACTCTTGCATAGATGTTTCTCTCTCTCCCTCTCCCTTCTTCTCTCTCTAAAAAAATCAATAAAAATATATTTTTTTAAACCTTGAACAGAGATCACATCCTCATTTTACAGATCAAGAAACTAAGGCTCAGAGTGAGGAATTCATCAATGTGCTGTCAATCACACAAGAGGTTCGTGGCAGAGCCAGGCTAGACTCCAGGCTACATGCTGGCCTCCCAATCCTAGGCCGGCCCCTTGTTCAGTATCTCTTACCCACCTTTTTGAGAGACACAATCGTACATGCACTTTTGAACCTGACCACCAAGGCTGGTGTCTTGATTCCACATTTGCCAGCTATAAATCTTCATTTTCTCATCTGTAAAATGGGAACAGACATGACACCTACCTTACAGTGTTATTTTGAGGAGTAAATGAATTCATGTATAAGCCTGGTATATAACCTCTCGATAAATGTTAGCTTTACTGTTATTTAATTCCAGTATCTATTTAGCTATTGATAAAGGGTTAACTATAAAAGCAGGAATATCACAGTGCCTAGGGGAAGAAACTAATAGACATATTAGCAGCACTTCTCTTTATGTGTGGAAATTTGTAACAAATCTTATTCCTCAATTTCTTATGAGGCAGTTGGATATCAAGATGTAATGCCCATCACCCTGCCCCCAAAAAGGAGGCCCTCATATGATTGGCCAGCGGCCAGAATATCGACTGGAAGGTGTCATGCTAGTGAACAGTCACTGTAATGCAAAAGGAACACCGTGCCTCACACCTCCTACTTGTGCCCCAACAGGGCAAACTGGCCTCCCGTCTTTTTCTTGCTCTCCCGTGATGACCATTCTTGGAAACACTGTTTTATCAAGCAGCTCTGCCATCCTCCCAGCTTTCTAGCCCTGGGGACCAGTAAAGCAGGCAGGGCCTTTCCCTGCCTTACAGGACAGGGCCTTGCCCACCCTCCTTACCCTTTCACTCTGGGTATCTGTGTGGTAAGCACACCAGAGCCTCTTCTTGCTAACCTGATTTCCCCCTGAGCACGGTGGCCACATGGGGTCAGCATGCAGTAGGCATGGCCATCTTGGGACCTGGGGGGGAGGAAATAGCAAGGTCTGTCCCTAATAAAAAAAAATCCCTGCATGGAGGGAGTTTCATCTGCAGGGATTAATAAAGCCATACTCTGTTTCCCTTTTGACTGCTGGACTTCAGGTATATATCCCCCTTGGTCAGACCCTAGAGAGAGGCAGAAAGAGCACTGGCTTTCAAACACCAAAACTGCACCCAAATTCCTAACAAATCTATATTATTTTCTGATGGTAAATGTGTGCAATAAGCTATGTTATCTCAAAGAATAATGCTCATTATAAAGTGTCCCCTGATGTACTGAACCTATTAGTCATCTGAGTGATAATGCAGACTTGAAGAATACCAAGAAAATGAAACACTTGGGGAAATGAAAGCCATTTCTCCCCAAATCAAATACCCATCTATCTGTTGCAATGGTTATCCTGCCCTAATTATAGCACTGAATCTACACACATACACACCACACCCCTTGTCATATCTCTCCCAATATACAATCCAAGCCAGCTGCTGGAATTAAGCTAAATACTATTGAAATTAACAGTGTCCTTAGGAAATGGGTCTGGGATGCTGATGTCATCACAAACAGAATTTCTCTGTTTACCAGTACTTTTTCCAGGAAGTTCAAGAACCATGAGCAGCTGTAGAAATCCAAGTCATCAGAAAAATCAAACAAAGGATCTCCTCTCCTGCAAAACAAATTCCCTAAAAGGGCTTCAGCATCTGCCTTCTTAGCATCAGAGGCCCAGCACCTTAATCTAAAGTGAATTTTTAATAGTTCTCTCTTCCCTTTTGTTCCGTTCATTTGTGAAACATGATCCCTTTTACTCGAGGCCAGGCACCGTACCTCCAGCATCACCCATAATCATGTCAATTGTTTTTGACTTTCAAGAATTAACCAATGCCTGATACACTTTACCCATTTCTCTTCCTCCAAACATCCAAAAGGAGGTCCTTTTCCATTTCCAATCCTGTGTGAGTGGCTCATAAATTCCTTGAGGCCAAGAAAATTATTAAGATGGCTACCACAACCCTCTCCCACAGGTAGAGTCAGGATTCTCACCCAAGGCTTTGGGGCCAAAAGATACACATATTTTTCTTAACACCTGGAATTTGAAAGTGTTCACCTTTACTATACCTTCAAACTAAGAATGAACATCTGTCAACCGAGGGGTAGACTAGACCAACCCAAAGAGACAGCATCCCACCTAAGGCAAAGCAACAACTGCTTAGCTCCAGCTCACTGTTGTTTAAGAAAATTCAGAAATTAAGGTTTTTACATAAAGTCTCCCAATTTTTCAATGTGGCCAACTAATTCCCAAGGTCACACAGCCTACTTGTGGCAGAGCAAGAATTAGACCTAGGCCTCCTGGCTTCGTGAAGCCCAAGGCCTTGGCTTTATACATACTTGTGCATTTCATTCAACAGCTATTTACCAAACAACTGCTACATTCAAGGATATAATTTTAATAAGTGGATGGATGGACAGCCAGATATTAAGGAACTAAGGGAAAATGCAAAACATAATTCCCAAATTTACAAAATACCTTAAAAGAGAGAGATGCGACATTCAATCCATAACTATCACCTTCCTTCCTAAAATAATTTTATTTGCAATTGGTATTGAATAGGGAATAGATTACAGAGTCCGATAACTAAAAGTAAGGCAAACACGGAAATTCTACTTAAGCCAGAGCATCTTCCACTAAGAAAGCCATGACTAAGGAAGCACTGTAGCTTTGTAATCCATAGGTAAAACCTATTCTTGCATTATTTAAGAATCTCTTTCCCCCTCTGCACTCCTGGAAGCATGGAGTATATTTCTGCAGTATTTCTATCAGGATGGTAATTAGTACAGCTGAGAAATGCCATCAACAGCAAAAGTAAAATTAGCCTTTACTTGTAAAATTGCTCCTGGCATATGCTGGTGGCTCCTGTCTCCACCAAACAGAATAATGGGTTTACTGTGTCATCCCACAGCAAGCAAATCATCCCATCAGCAGCACCTGAATAAAACCACCAACACATCAAACTGGACAGCCAGCATGTCGACCTTTGCCTCCTTCAACCACACTAGCCCCATACCCCCATCAGATTGCACTCATGAGTCACATAATGGAAATGACATTTTTTACCATCAAGGCACTCTTAATTTCCCTAAAAATGGTTGAGTAGCTTAGAGTTGTGGCATGTTTCAGCCAACATAAGCCTTTGAGGGTATTGTATTCAGTATAGCAATGCAGTGGGGAAAACTGAGGTCAAGGGAAAGGAGGTAATTTGGCCAAAATCACATCCTGTTTGGCATCAAAGTCAAGTCTAAGTTAATTCCTAGTCTGGGGCTTTCTCCTTCTGTTAAACCAGTCTCCCTCGGTCAAAAGTTACTTCTTTTACTCCACACCTAGTAAGGTCTCTTTATCTGGCCACCTCCTCCCTGGGTCTGAAGAAAAGAAACCTCACCCCATCCCCAAAGCTGACCTTATCCTCTCCTTTCTCTTTGACTTTGTTCCACCAATAACCCCTCACTCTACCAGTCCATTCCCTACAAGTTAAAAATGTGGTCAAGTATGTCACATACTGGTGGAGAGATTCCCCAAACTCCACATCCCCTCCAGTTACCACTCTTTCAAGCTCAGCTCCTTGCAGGAAGAGTATAAAAATCAACATTACCACTTCCAACCCACTGCAGCCTAATATCCACTCTTACCACTCTATAATAATGTTCTGTCAGAGGCCATGAGAAAGCCAATTCCACCAAATCCATATCCCTACTCTGCATCACCACCTGGATCAGTAAGGCTTTGCAATGAAACATGATTGAAGAACAAAACTCTTGATCTCCCCCTTGCTGAGTCAGCCCAGTGGCTCCAGCCCAAATCCTCTGACTCCTTGTTTCCCACACTGACATGGAAGCTCCATATAGGCAGGAATTTTTGTCTATTACTATACCCTCAGCACCTAGCCCAGCAAACAGAAGTTCAATGTTTGTTGACTTAATCCATTTCAGTCATTCAGTCATTATCTTGTTAGAACCTCTTGGGGAGCACCAGTGACGTCTCCAGTGGAAAGTGGGAGGTACATCTAAAGGCCAATGGAGGGATTTGAGTTAGAAAACTTGATTTGGGAGACCACTCTTTTGGTACAAACTAATCAAGTGTCATTATAAGAGTTTTAGCTAGACAGAGATGATGCAGCCAATGAATTCAGTAGACAGAGATGAGCAGAAGAGGCCAAAGTTTGCACAAATCCGTTACTCGATCAATCACTTCCTCTGAGTCCTCAGGATACTAGCTGGTTGGATCAGTCTATCTAGACCTAGAAGCTACGTGATCTTCTTTGGGCAACTGGAGAGTTTGCCTTTGCTGAAGGATCAGACAATAATGTTTACTAGAAAGTCGCCCTCATCTTTTTTCTCTATTACTCCCTATGGAGACACACAAACTTAGTTTCCCCCTCGTGACACAGAAAATATTTTAATGCAGCCTAACCAAAAATGTCATTTTAGCAAAAGAAAGTCTGGCTATGGCTCAAAGTTCTCCAGCACAGCCATCTGCAAATCAACATGAACTGGCTTGGATTCAGCTAAGAGGTCCATACCTCGAGGGTCCATACCTCAGTCAAGAAAACTCTCCTAGTCACCTCTAAGAAGCTCATCTAAATTTGGTTTCAAGAACAGGATATTCTAATTCCACTGACTCTGTAAAGGAGAGAGAGCAACAGGACAATAAGGAAAACCTGTTGCCAAGATGGCCATATGGCACCTCCTTGACATATCACAAAAATGCTTGTGTATCCAATGATGACAGTTCAGAGATGACCTCTCTCTCTCTCTCTCTCTCTCTCTCTCTCTCTCTCTCTCTCTCTCTCTCTCTCACACACACACACACACACACACACACACACACACTAATAACAGAAAAAGCACATCAAAGAATTAAGCCAAGGGAAACTAGGCTGTTCTCAACTCAACAACATAAGCGTTTCTGTTGATTTCACAATAACCTTTCCCTTTTGACTATCAGCACATTGACAGAGCAGCTTTTAAACTCATCCTTCTGCTGTTAACATGACAGTCCCAGAGGAGTTCACAGAGCCAGGAGCCCATAGGAAAAATCACAGAAGTAAAATACAGTTTGTCACCAATATGTGCCTCCATATAGATTTAGCACTATACTAACTTCTCTTTTCTTATTGAAGTACAATTGGCCTATTACTTTCATAGTGATTCAATATTCATATACATTACAAAATGATCACCACAATAAGTCTGGTTACTATCTGTCGTGATACAAAATTATTACAGTATTACTGACTGTATTCCCTATGCTATTCATTATAATCCATGACTTATTTATTTTATAACTGGGAGTTTGTATCTCTTTATCCTCTTCATCTGTTTCATCCACCTGCCCATCCCCTTTGTCCTCTTGTAACCATCAGTTTGTTTCCTGTATCTATGAGTGTTTTGTCTGTTTTTTAGTTTCCATAAGTAAGTAAAATCATATGGTATTTGTCTATCTCTCTGTCTGACTTACTTCACTTAGCACAATATCCTCTAGGTCCATCCATGTTGTCGCAAATGGCAAGATTTCATTATTTTTTATGGCTCAGTATTATTCCAGCGTGTATGTGTGTATACATATATACACCACATCTTCTTTATCCATTCATCTATCAATAGACATTTAGGTTGCTTCCAGATCTTGGCTATTGTAAATAATGCTACAATGAACATAGGGGTGCATATATCTCTCTGAATTCGTGTTTTCATATTCTTCAAATAAATACCCAGATGTGGAATTGCTGAATTACACAGTAGCTCTATTTTTAATTTTTTTGAGAAACCTCCATACTGTTTTCAATAGTGACTGCACCAATTTACATTCCCACTAACAGTGCATGAGGGTTCCCTTTTCTCCACATCCTCGTCAACACTTATCTTTTGTCTTTTTGATAATAGCCATTCTGAAAAGTGTGAGGTGATATCTCATAGTGTAACTTCTCTTGACTTGGGGGGAAAAATTACCTCCATGGCCAATTTCTCTTTCTCCTCTTTAAACATAAGTGCAATACTCAGAACACTACTTCTGCCCTGACTTCATCCCTATGCTTTATGAAATAAGTCTCCAGTCATCTATGTTCTCTTGGTCATTCTCTCTACTGAAAACGTGGACTCCCCACCACCCACCCCTGCTTCCACCTTCCATACTTTTGAATACTCAGGATTCTAGCAGGTTGATTCTAGTCGATTCTCCTATGTCCTCAGGGACTGTATCCAATGCCACCTCCTTTATGTGACGTCTTCCCTCATCTCATCTTTCTCTGGGCTCCTGAAGCATTTTAATTGTATCTTTAATTGTGGGTACAACTTTCTTCCCCCTTTTTATGGGTTGTTTTTCTATGGGTTTTTATGGATACAGCATTTTCCCTGCTAAAACAGATTCTCACGGCAGGAGATGGGACACACTCATATTTGTAATCACAAAGCTTCTAAAGAGAGAGCCTTGATTATTAATGAGTCAAGATGCATTGAGCTATTACTAACTGAACCTCATCTCAAATTGGCTTACACAGGGCCACTCCATACTACAGTCAACCCTGACTTTGTGTATCCAATGATGACAGTTCAGAGATGACCTCTCTCTCTCTCTCTCTCTCTCTCTCTCTCTCTCACACACACACACACACACACACACACACACACACACTAATAACAGAAAAAGCGTTAGTCTGCCCAGCTCTGCCACTTGACAACTGTAACCTTGGACAAGTGATTTTCCCTCCAGCCTTGCTTGCTCACATATAAAATGGTGATACTACTAACAGTATCTACACAAGGTCATTGTGTGGATTAAATGAGATACCATATGCAAGCCCTTTGGCACAGTATTTAAAAGATCATTATTTCATTTACAGTATATATAGAAAGTTTTTTTTTTTCTTTTTTTTTTATCCTCACTCGAGGACACTTTTCCATTTTTTGTCCAGATAGAGTGGGAGGGAGAGAGAGGAAGAGAGAGAGAGAAAAACATCGACGCGAAAGGGACACATTGAGTGGCCGCCACCCGCACGACCAACCAGGGCCGGGGACAAACCGCAACCGCAGCACACGCCCCTAGCGGGAACCGAACCCAGGTCTCCCTGGACCGCAGGCCGACGCTCCAACCGCTGAGCCAAACCGGCCAGGGCTATATAGAAAGTTCTTTATGAGCTATACTGATCATTTTTATTCTTATCAAGGGAACATACTATAGTGGCATGGGTGTGCTAAATGGGAAAGTCTCACATGCTTGCCTGAGAAAGGCAGGAGCCCAGACCTTCCCCAATCCCTTCCAGATGCTGTATCCACTCTCCTGGACTCTCTCTAGGCTTCTACAGAAGAGAAAGCTCACATCAAGGGCTCTTCTCAGAAAGGTAAGTAAATGTGGCAAGCTCAAACTTCATGCTCACGTGAAGTTCCCAGGTGGAGTCAACTGTCCCTCAAAAACGAGGTATATCACTGCTGTGTTCCTCATTCACATTCTAGATAGACAAAAGAAATGGGTCTCTAATGATTTTCACTAGACAGTAAGGGGACCAAAAGGGTGCCTTACACTTCTTTAGGGTCTTCTTCAGCCCTTAGCATATAAATGGGAACACAGTAGGTACCCAATTAATCATAACTCCCCAAAATCTTTTGTTCCTTGCTCTATCACAAATGCCTATAGCATAATTTAATTTGCAGTGTTAAATTTTATTTGCAATTTTAAAGAAGTAAAATAGAATTATCAGAGGTAAATTGGGGATTTAAGGACCCCAAGACAAACATAATGAACTAGAAGTCCTTAATGAAAACATTTAAAGATGTACTTTACTATGACACTAAACACTATGCAAACTCTTTTAAGGTAACTTATTCTGGAGGGTGGACTAAAATCCACCACTTCTAGTATATTCTACCTGAATACATTTAGTGAATGTGGTGCAGTCCATGTACAAGTTTCCACCTGACAATGTACACACCTTTTAACTATCCGCAAAATCCTGGCACATGTCCCCCACTTCTCAGCACAAATTGAATAGTAGTGAGCTGAAGACATGTCTCACATTACCAAAAGCTCATTCATTTCATTAAGTACTAGGAACTACTTATTCCTGATACACATGCAATATTAATGCAATACCTAAACATTCTTAGATGCCCTTGTGGCTCGGAGCAGGGGTAAGGAAGTGAAATAACAATTCAGTTATGTACATTTTTCTAGGGAAAATTATAAAGTTTTCATTGGCTTCTCAAAAAGCATATCACTCCCCAAAGTTAAAAACCACAGACAGGAGTTTTTAAGATTTGGTAAAGCAAATCTCATTGAATATTTGCTGCATTTCTAAATTTGAGCAATTTCTAAATTTGGTCATCATGTGCATTGTTTAGCTTTCCACCTCATATATTTAATTATTTCTACTGGTTTCACTTCCTTAGTATCTTTTATATATGTTATATAAATATTTCAGAAACATGCCTAGTTCTAAAAGTTACAGATCCTAACTAGCACCATAATGTCATCCACTTTGGAGACCCAAGTCTAGGGGAGTTTACAAAAATTGGAGAATATTTAGAGTTTTATGGAGGATACAATCTGACATTATATAGAGGAGCCATGTGGGTCCACTAAGGTAAGACAGCATGAATTGATCCTGATGTCAGTCAATACCACTTCCAGAATCTCTCCAGTGGGCACAAGCACTGGTGGGAGTTGACAAGGTGGATGTGAGAAGATCAAGAGATTCCAGAAGGCTACTGATGTTGCTGTTGAAATAGCTAGGTATAGACAGGTGAGAGTAGGTAACTTTCTTTGATTGATCTTGGTCTTCCTAATAACTGAAATGAGGCAAGCTCCCAATTATGTGTTATACAAACATATTTCCTATCAACAGCTGTCCTTTCCTCTTACCCACAAGCTCCATTGCTATAGAATCTACCCATCATGCCTCTTTTACAGAGAATCTCTTTCCATAGCTCTGCTGGGGTGGGGGCATGAATCTCAAGACTCCCTAGGCCACAGCTAACTGGACCTAGAACAGACTCAGGACTCAAGCTGGCCAATCAGAGTCTTGGTTCTCTGAATTTGAAACTGAAACAGAGCAACTCTAGGCAGACTGCAATGAGCACTTGAATGGAGAAGACACGTATACTTTCCTTGAGTGGCCACTTTTCACAAGTCACATACAAAAACATAGCAAGAGAAAAAACAGAGAATTAGAGACTGACTTTGTCATTATTACTGACTATATTCCAAATAATTTTATTCCAGCCCCCCAAAACACCTGGCTGCCCTACCTACCCTTAGGGTCTGGGAGGAACTCTTATATGTTCCTGGTAAATCCCTTTTTTTTTCCTTCAACATGCTTGAGTGGTTTTTGCTACTTGCAGTTATATTCTCTCTTAAACAAGAAGTCATTGGATGAATTAGTAAATAAATGAGTTGGATTCTCAGAGGTTTCATAGGGAAGTTGCTAGGAGAGAAGGAAATCAGGAACACTGGCACCCAAGAGGGGAACATCTGATTTTGAGACACAAGATTTGGAACAATCCAAAAGACAAATCCTGAACAGGTGTGACCACCCAGTGAGGTCAGAAACCACCTGAAGAAGAAGCTGAGAAGTGACTCCAAGGCTAAGAGGCAATTTATGTTCCCTGAAGTTCCTGTAGATGGAGGCAAGGTCAGGAAGAATTCTAACTGAATTCATGAAACCAACCTCAATCAAGTCCAATAATCCATAATAAAGAGCTTCCCCGTCCCTGAAGCTCCGCTCTGTGGATCCAGTGAATTTGTCAAAGTCGTGACTACCGGACCTTTAATGAAGCATCCTGAATGATAAACTCTCTCATTTCTCGGCTTCGGTTTTAATTTTCCAGCCAGTCATGAAGTTGCTTCCTCTCATTCTTCTGGATGGGTTTCCAAAATAGGAGTGTTCCTTTGGCACTCTCCTCAGCTCATTTATTTAGTTGACAAGAATGCACTTGCTCCTTTCTGCTTGCCCTCTCTCCTCTGTTGCTCCCAACAATGTGCTCCCTTCCCAGTCTTGCTATGCACCCTTTCTGTATGCCTCTTCGACAGCATCCTGAAGAAACTGTCAGGCAGCACTGCTAGTTCCATTCGATATCAGGCCTTCCATTTCAGCACCAAATTCTCTGGTTTTCAAGCTAATCTGTTATGTTCCCCTTCCAGACAGTGAAAAGAACACAATTTTGGAGCTAAGCATATCTGAGATTCAAATCCCAACTATAACTAATGGTAAGACCTCAGGCAGGCCACTTACTTAATCTCTCTGTGCCTTGATTTTCATCTATAAATGGGGATGCCACGTGTCTTGCCAGGCTGTTGAGCTCTCACACACAGAAAGCAACTAGTAAATTCCTGACACATAGGAGGAGCTCAAAAATGCTTATTCTTTAAGAAAAAAAAAAAAATCTCATAGGCACAGAACAGTATGGTAATTACCAGAGGGAAAGCGAGGTTGGGGGAGGGGGGATAAATGGTGATGAAAGGAGATTTGACGTGGGGTGGTGAACACACAATATAATATACAGATGATGTATTATAGAATTGTACACCTGAAACCTATATAATTTTATTAACCAATGTCACCCCAATAAATTCAATAAATAAAATAAAAATGTTTATTCTCCCTCCCCTTCAAGATCAATGTCAGACATGTACCAAAAAAAACATAAAAAGTAAGTGATAGTATAAAGAAATGATAAGTTTAAAAACAGGTTTCATTTCCTTAAAGGGCTGTTCATTTCCTTATAAGATTGATCTCTATTTACCAAATGTCTACTCCTAAAAGAATTCAAGGTGTTTGAAGATCCATGCGTAATAGTCTAGGTCAAGATTAAAAAAAAAAAAAAGACATTCATAATTAATTCCTTCCCTCAAAATGATGAATCAGGTTTTATCTTTTATGTCATTATTTTTAAATAAATATATACATTTTTATTAATTTTTTATTTTTCAATTAAAGTTGACATACAATATTATATTAGTTTCGGGTGTATAACCTAGTGATTGGACATTCTATAACTTATGAAGTGATCACCCGATATGTCTCATACCCATCTGACACTATACATAATTATTACAATATTATTGACTATATTCCCTATGCTGTACTTTACATCCCCGTGACTATTCTGTAACTACCCATTTGTACTTCTTAATTCCTTCACCTTCTTCATCCCATCCCCCCAATCCTTCTCCCATCTTTCCAAATCCTAGTCCCCCAACCCATGATATATACATTTTGACCATCACTTTACAAAGTGAAAGAATTGAGTATAGGCAAATTATCAAGAAAAATATAGTATTCATCCAATTAACTCAAAATATCTCAGCCTTGTACCTATTGACATTCTTGGCCAGACAATATGGAGAACTGTCCCATTCACTGTAGGATGTTCCGCAGCATCCCTGGCTTCTTCCCACCCAGTTTCAACAACCAAAAATGTCTCCAGACATTGCCAAACGTTTCTTGGGAGACAAAATTGTTCCAGTTGAGAACCACTAGGTTAACTTGATCGATATACATACACTCAAACCAGACAGTACAAGCGCAGCCATGGGTTCATAAGATATGAAGTAGCTGCCTCAGTCTTTACTTCTTTCCAGAATGATCCTGCTAAAAAACAAAATGGTTGCATATTGCTTCCAAGATACAATCAAACACTGGCTTCTCAGAAAAACAAAAAAGAAAAGAAAAAAAATGGCACGTGCCAGAATTCTGTTTGTCAGGCTGCCTTAGCTCTTGGCTGCATGCCCACATTCTGCCTAAAACCTACTTCCCAAACTTTTCAAAATGCTTTCCACAGCTTTCAGAACCTGACCTTTAGAGCAGATGTGTGTGTGTGTGTGTGTGTGTGTGTGTGTGTGAAATAGATTTACAATTTTCTATATTCCTGCAAAGCCAAACCACTTATTGAGTCCAAATGCCAACTGGGGATGGTGGGAATTTGCACACAGATGTCAGTGGACTCCAAAACAACAACACAAGAGCTCCACCTGCAACTAATTATAGAAACTGAAATTGCACTCTGGCCAGAAGAGGCCAGGTTCAGAACCCACCCCATCTGCTTTGGCCGATAAAATCACTCTGTTACTTTTTCTCCTGTCAACATAGACTTGCTTCTTAAAATCCTCTGAGGATGTTGTCTATAGGGAATTGTATCAGGCAGTGAATGCTTTGGGGGTGACCACTCCCTCTGCCTTCCCCTCCTGGAGCTTGGTTTCAATAAGTGTCTTTGGCACAAGTGAGACTAAAATTTCATTGAAATATTCCAAAATGTTTTCTTTGGTTGTGAGCTGTTGCTATTCCATAGCCAAAATAAAGTGATCCAGAGAGAAAATGGAACATGGAAGTCATTTAGCTCTCCCAAGGTCCAACATACAAGAATGTTTATTTTCCTGCCATTAGCCAAGTCTTTCATAAGAAAACCTGGGAATAAAAATCTGTAAGACTACTAATACAATGCATATGGCTGATCCTAGGGCTGACTGCAAGAGATTACTGAAGCAAAAACCAGCTGACATCTGTGACAAAGATGTATAGTTCACTTCAAATCATTCTCCTACATTATCTGGCAAACAAAGAAATCAACTGTTGGCTCAGTTCCATCTCATCTATCTTCAGAACCAAAGGAAGTTTTTACCTACCCATGAAAGGCATTAAAATTGTGGTTTCAGTCTAAGTAGATCATTGCCTAAATCTGGACCAAAGTTTTTCCACCTTTCTGGAAAGGTAGACTAAAACTCCAGTTCTTTGAAAAGCTGAGGAAGACTATTTCAAGATAAGGAAGATGGACACTGTTTTTTGTTTGGGTTTTTTTGTTTGTTTGTTTTTTTCCGGTCCTTCTAAGATTCAGCATTCCAAGTTATGTTATGGTGCTAAACTAGTTCATATTCTCAAGTTCTAAATCCATGTGCCTATGTAACACGGGGGAAAATACACACGGACACACACATTTCAGATCAGAATTAAAATGAAAAATGTATACACAGATATGACATACGATTGACTTCTTAAATTCTCAGGTCTCTTGACAGGACTTAAAAGCCCTTAAAACATTTGGAGAAAGAGAGTGACCAAGGATAGCTCAGGTCAGTGCAGCAGACATCTGTTTTTGTCCCAGCACATCCCTTCCCCCTTCATCTCAGTAACTTGGAAACTGCTCCTCTCCCAATGCCTACTGTTCTCATAGGGTCACCAGTCACAGTAATCCCTTTTCACCTACCTGTCCCCACCCCCACCACATACACTCACCAAGTCAGGAGGCAAGATATAACTAAGGCAGGGCCAAATCCTTCCATAAATTTTCCAAGTGGGAGGTGAAGACAGAGGGATCTCTTAACCAGTTGTGGTAATGGCAGCCAAGACAGTCCACCACATAAAGAAAAAGATGCAGCTCGTACATAGAGGCCAATACCGAGAACCAGAGATGAAGCAATGGGGAGACACATAGTCCTGCTGCAGTTTGAGGCCCTGGGTCCAGTCAACCCCAAGCGCCACACCTGAACCTTCTTGCAATTTAATTACAGATCTAATAAAGTCCCTTGTTTTTTTCTTATTCAGGTTTTGAGTAGCATTTGTGTCACTACTATGCAGTATTGCCAGATACGACCAGTAAGTACATTTCTTCATTCTAATGTGTCAAGTGCTTTAAGATCTCGTTTCACCTCCTAAAATGCACCTATTTTTATGGTTCTCATGACCGGTAATTATTATGAGTAACAGTTTTCAATTAATGATTTTCTATGTTTTATCAGTTAGGAAAGAAATGAGCTGCAAGTAGTAGAATAACCAACCAACGGTGACTTAACTATGAGTTTTTCTCACGTGACCAGAAGTCTGGAGGCAGGTCACTGCTGGTGCCACTGCTCACAGATGACAGGGCACATGTATCTGTGCTCATCTCGGTCTTTCTTCCATGGTCATTATATGGATGACACAGCTCCAGGCATCACATTGGCACTCAAGACAGAAAGAAGGGGAAAGCAGTACTGTTGGTGACACTGGTTCCTTTTATCAGGAAAACAAAAGCTTTCCCAGAATCTCCCAGATTTCCACTTGGGTTTTATTCGCCACATACTTGATTATAGATAATCATTCCATTCCCTCTCTGCTTTGGCAGGGAATAGATTTCCCTGACCTCACTGACTTTGGCCTTGGCCACATAACATACTTTAGGCAATAGAATATTAGTGGATATGATGCAGACAGAGGCTTTAAATGTGTTTGTGGGGTTTGGTTGGACACTCGATGTCTCTGATCCACCATGAGAATATGAAACCCTAAATAGCTGCTGTTGTGAGAAGAATGTGGAGACATGACATGTGTCATAGCTGAACCCAACATGCAGACTAGAGTCTGGTGCCCTGAGTCTAGACTTACCCAGCTAAATGGCAGCCAACCTGCAAATATGTGAGGAAGAGATAAATGCTTATCTCTTTGAGCCAGCTGGTCTGGGGACAGCAGGTTACACAGCATCACTGCAGCAATGGCTGCCTAATACATCAGTGTTCGGTTTAAGATCAAGTTTCAGAGTCAAGTAAGTTTGGGAAATTACTGGTTTAAAAAAAATGTTAATAAATATTTTTTAACTGCAAGAGTTAGAGCATTTCACATGCTGATATGTTGTATTAGTTTTGCCATAACAAAGTAGCACAAACTGGGTGGCCTGAACACCAGAAATTGATTGTCTTAGTTCTACAGGCTAGAAGTTCGAGATCAAGATGTTGGCAGGGTTGGTTCCTTCTGAGGACTGTGAGTGAAGGCTCTGTTCCAGGCCTCTCTCTTGGCTTGTGGATGACTATCTTCAATCTGTTTCTTCGCATAGTCTTCCCTCTGTGCGTGTCATGTCCAAATTCAATAAATAAAGACACTAGTCATAGTGAATTAGGGCCCACCCTAATGACCTCATTTTAACTTGATTACCTCGTAAAGACCCTATCTCTAAATGAAGTCACATTCTGAGTTACTGGGGGTTAAGACTCCAACAACTTTTGTGGGGGACACAATTCAACCCATAACATGTGCATTACGACTCTCCAGGACAGGTGTATCTAGCATGTTGTATTTCACGTTTATTTGACCAGAGAATCCACTTTGGAAAATGTGATTTCCTCAGACACACTTTAGAAATACTGGCTTGGGGGGATGCATGGATCTCAGACAGAGTAGCAGAAGGAATGGAGCCTGGAGGAAGGCACAGGGATAAGACAGGTCTATTTGAGCAGTGAGTATATTGAAGCACTACCTACAAACCTGAGGGGACCTGGCGCTTCAGGGTGGACCTTGACTCCTAAACATTCAGTGCTCAAGGTGACTTGCAGCTGCACTTACTCTCAGCAGGCCCTTCATAGTACAGCTGCCTCACCACCTTCTCAACAGGAGATAGAATGAATTCTATCACCCACTTACAAATGGTACAACTCTTCATATCTGGACGCTCACAATGAAATATGTATTTTAGAACAGAGTTGAATGACTCCTATTGAAATGACCTTGCAGTTATACAAATAAAAGGGAAAATAATAATAAAGGAAACAGAAATGTGATCTATCTTGACCTTTTCAAGTTACAGGGTCAAAATGAGAATCAAATCATATATTGCAAGTAGCTAAAAAACTCATCAAAAACCCATATTAATATTGATTTAGAGTAGATTATTTCCTATTGTGTTAAGCCAGAAATAGAAATTATCACATAACCATTGCTTAAAAGCCATAGCATTCCCCAGACAGGTTTACTTACACTTCTTAGGTTACATTTCCCAATGACCTTGCCCCACTTCTGCACACATGAGACGGGTAAATATTAAATCTAGTACAATCTCCCAGTGTGTGATGCTATTTATATTCATGCAGATCCTTGGCTAGCCATGCACAACTTAGGAAAATGTTTAAAAATTGTTTTAAGTACACCTAATTTGGAAAAAATAATCCATTAAAAATACAAAGTTAATAATTGTACAAAATATCCAGAAATGCGAAAAGTCAATAACTTACATGCACCGAGCTGTAAGATAGAAGTCCCTATGAACTTTCTGTAAATTTATTCTCATGTTTTCTCTCTCTGATCTCCATCAAACAGGTAAATAGAATGGAGCTGTCAAGAAGAAACAGCCCTGGCCGGTTTGGCTCAGCGGTTAGAGCGTCAGCCTGCAAACCAGAGAGTCCCAGGTTCGGTTCCCACTAAGGGCACGTACCTCGGTTGCAGTTTGTCCCCAGCCCCGGTTGGGGTTGTGTGGGTGTCAACCACTCGATGTCTCTCTCACATCAATGTTTCTCTCTCTCTCTCCCATTCTATCTGAAGATAAATGCAAAAATGTCCTTGGGTGCCCTGGCCGGTTTGGCTCAGTGGTTAGAGCATCGGCCTGCAGTCCAGAGAGACCTGGGTTCAGTTCCCGCTAAGGGCACATACCTCAGTTGCAGTTTGTCCCCAACCCGGGTTGGGGTCATGTGGGTGGCAGCCAGCTGATATGTCTCTCTCACATCGATGTTTCTCTCTCTCTTAAAAAAAAATGTCCTCGGGTGAGGACAAAAAAAGAAGAAACAACCATATAATCTTTTAGAGAAAATTGGGTCACTGTACATCCATGTACTTGCATTCTTCCACCCCAACCCCACATAGGCCATGAAAATAATAAGGTGAGGCAGCCAAACATCCATTCTAAATCATTTCTCCTCGCTGCTCCCCAAATCAACATACTGATGTAACACTGAGAGCATGAACTATGTGTTCACGCCATTCCAAAGAATTCGCTACCAGAATACGCCACCCCACTCTTCTTCCATTCAGGAAAGCACATCATGTAGCGAAAAGCACGAGCGATAGCATAAGGATATCTGCATCCATGCACTCTGGTTTATACAAACAAGCCAACGATTCCTGATGTCAGCACTGCAACTCTCAGCAGTCACAGATGTACTTCTACTCGTGCAGATCAGTATGGCTCAGAAGAAGGGCCTTGGAGACAGCCTGGGGTGGGAGGGGTCTGGGGTATAATATCCATCCAGAACTTGAGTAGTATCACCCCTTCACAGGGGAAATTTGGTCCCAGCTACCTACCCACTGACTCCAAGGTTCCAAACAGTCCTGTACTTCTTGTCACACAGGAAGGGTATTCAACATCCTCCCTAGATCTGGAGTTGGGTTCAGCTCCCTTGGAAAGAACCACTAGGACTTCAAAATCTACTGCAAAAGAATTGATGGGTGGGAGCCCTCAACAACATGGCATGTGAGGGTAAAAAGTCTATGCTGATGAGCACTAAATTCACAGAACTATTAATATCACAAACACGAGCACTCTAGCTTTTTCACCTTCACTCTGAAATGGACCTGCCTCCCATTTCTGTTCACATAGCATAATTCAAATTATCTTAGATCATGGGTTAGTGAAATTCTAATTATACAAATACCCTCTAGTAGAACTACATTTGTAGATGCAGTTTCTGGTTGTTATAGATAAGAAACCATAATCAGCCCTGGCTAGTGTTGTTCAGTAGTTAGAGCATCAGCCCCTGCACCAAAGGGTTGCAGGTTTGATTCCTGGTCAAGGGCACATACCTGGTTGCAGTTTCAATCCCTGGCCCCAGTCAGGGCACATGCAGGAAGAAACCAGTTGATGTGTCTCTCACGTCAATGTTTCTCTTTCTCTCTCTCTCTCTCCCCCCCTTCCCTCCCTCCCTTTCTCTAAAAATCAATGGAAAAAATATCCTTGGGTGAGGATTAACAACAACAATACAGAAACCATAATTAAGTGTCCCCTATCTCTTTTATATTCTTTTTTTACACACAGAAAAATGTTTCCATGATTTTTCCTACAAAGGGAAGTTGTACAAGTTACAATAAATGATAGAAACCCTAAACAGCACAAAAATCATTTCTAGGAAAAAGAAATAAATTCCTAATTAAGAAAAAATACTAAATAAACTAAATCAGATTCTTAATCATTTTATCAAAACTATAGATGTTCCTCAACTTACAATGGGATTACTTCCCAATAAACCCATCATAAATTGAAAATATCATAAGCTGAAAATGCATTTAATATACCTAACCTACCAAACATCATAGCTTAGCCCAGACTACCGTAATGTGCTCAGGACACTTACATTAGCCTACAGTTGGACAAAATCATCTAACACAATGAGCACACGGTAGAGTGTGGGTTGTGATCACATGGCTGACCAGGAGCTGCGGCTCACTGCCACTGCCCAGCATCACATGAGAAAATAATACCGCATATTGCTAGCCCAAGAAAAGATCACAATTCGAAGTACAGCTTCTACTGAATGCATTTCGCTTTTGCACCATGATACAGTCAAAAAAACTAAGTTGAACCATCATAAGTCAGGGACCGTCTATAGTCATGTTTTACATCTAACATATATGAAGTATGATCTTCCTATTATACTAAGATTCTATTCACAGCCCAATGATTCTGCAAAAGGTAGTGAACATAGTTAAGATTTAGACAGCTGGCATGAAATAAATCAAAGCCTGAAATTCCAGCTCTGTCAATTACCACCTGCAAGAACTTGGGCAAAATGCTTATTCTCTCTACATTTATTTTTCATCTATAAAATGAGACCAAGTCTAGCACCTACCTCAGATGATTGATGCAAATACTAAATAAGATAATGTACACAAAGCTCTAAGCACAATGCCTAACACATAAAGCCCCCAACTGGTAGCAGCAGCAGTAATAATAGAAACAGCAGAGGTCTGCATTGTTCTCCACACATTATTTCATCTAGCTCCACTTTTTAACAAACAAAAACCTTACTGGTAGAAATTTCTAGTGCTCTCTGATATCTAACTCTACTCTTCTTCCTGGAAAGAGGAGAGGAATACACCTCCCAGCCCCTTGCAATCAATCATGTCACTTCCAGTCCTAGGAATTGAGGAGCCAATGTGCCATTTCTAGGCACTCTCGCTCTCCTTGTGCCATGTGCAGAGATGCAGAAAGCCTGGATCCTGAGTCACTGCCTGGAGAAGAGCTACCCTGGAGAGTCACTTGACCTGCTTCACACTTTATTTTGTGAATACAAAATAAATCTCTGATGTGTTAAGCCACTGAGATTTGAAATTTGTTTATTATTGCATCAGGATCTACTCTATCTTGACTGATAGGTATTCATTTGCCCCTAAAAGGATCCTCACATACTTCCAAGACGAGAAGGAGGAGCACTTCAATTTTCTTTAATAACTTGCTCCTTGTCAATCTTAATATTCTTTACTTTGTAATACTACCTCATATTGCAAGTAAATTGACTTTTCAAACTCTTCATGGTTCTTCCTCTTTTTATATTTTTTTACCTAAAAAAATTACATTTGATTTATATTTAATACATCGATTAATACTGGGGCTTTCACTGGGTCCTAAGTTATACAGTCATATGTCATCCACAGTACCCACAGTAGCCTATGCTCATAGTAGGTTCCAGAACAAGGGGTAATAGGAACATCCTCGACTCTTCACTTGCTTCCAGCTTAAGGCAGCATGGGACAGTTACATAGAATTATGGATGTCACCTAGTTTAAACAGAACTAACCCTCATGAAATGAACAAGGAGTTTTAAATGTTTTTACTAGGAGCTAAAAGGTTTTGTGTCTCATTAAAATTTACCTCAATATACTATTTATTTTACTTTGTCTCTTCCATATTTATTTTTTGTGAATGTCATAGAAGACATACCACATTGACACAGTAGCACATCATGTAATTTATAAATAAATATACATGTGTAAGTGGTAAGTAAAAGTAACTTTGTAACTGACAGTTTAGAGAATAGGTTTCGACTTTGTCACTACTTGCATTATTCCTGAACTGCTTTAACCATTTCCTAAAACAACTAAAAAACGAAGAAAACAGTATAGAACTCGGGAAATACACATAGCTGTACAGGTTCACAAGATTTCAGGAACCAGCAAAGTCAGAAAAAAAAAAACATAAATAATAGTGAAGAGCATTAATTTGATTTAGGAGTAAAGGACAAGGCTCTCTGTTCCAACTCAAAATCACATTTCCACATCTGAAAACCGACAAAGGCTCTGTCAGATAACCAAAGGGATAAGGTGATTGCTTTCCACACTTAGAACGGACGGCAGATTCTCATATGGATCAGAAATGCTTCTATGGGTGCTTGGACTCCACACGGGTGATAGCCAGGGAAACAGACAGGAGAGGCAGCAAATGACCCTAAGAAAGGCAGAGCACTTCATTAAGCCAACATAAAGATCGGTTATCAGAAAATCACTGTTTTAACCAAGTTTAAATTATCTCAAATATCTAGGAAGTTTTTTAGCCAAATGGCACAGCACCCTCTACTCCTCATCTCTTAGCACTTACCTCACTACCAATAAGAGGTGAAGCTGGAATTTAAACCCAAGAATGTGTGACTCCAGAGTCCTTGTGAAAATAGCATCATATAAATAAGCCTCCCAGAACAGGTAGGATGTGAAAATCAAGACTGGCTGGGATTGAAAGGGAAGAGGCAGGGAGAGGATGTGCTGTGAAGTCCTCCAGTAGAAGATAATGGAAAGATCAAAGGTATGGATGTGGCAAACCCTGAGCAGGCACAGGAATTACCAAGTGGTGGTTCCAATGGCATAGGAGATGTGGAGGGAGGTGGTATGAGACAATGCTGGATAGGCTGGTTCAGGCTTTCCAGTAGAAGGCTCAGCCACATTCTGGAGGCAATGAGTAATTACTGAGGGCTTTAAAGCAAGGGAATGGCATAACTGCAGGGAGACTCTGGGAAAACTAATTTTGCTATGACATGGAAGATGGACCAAAGAAAAGTAAGAAGGTGTCTTGCACATACTATGTAGTTAATATTAAATGGATGGGGCAGAAATGTATTGTGTTTCGCCCAGCCAGTGTAGCTCAGTGGTTGAGCGTCAACCCGTGCACCAAAAGGTTGCCGGTTCAATTCCCGGTCAGGGCACATGCCCAGGTTGTGGGCCCAATCCCCAGTGGGGGGTACGCAGGAGGCGGCCAATCGATATACTCTCTCATCGATGTTTCTATCTCTCTCCCTCTCCCTTCCTCTCTCTCTAAAATCAATAAAGAAAAAAAATTTTTTTTAATCTTAAAAAAAAGAAAGAAATGTATTGTGTTTCTCTAACCTAATATCAAGTGCATTCTACCTCACACCACTTAATATTGTTCCGTTTGCTATTTAGAAAACAAACTCCACTCATTCTAGAAGGAACTTCTAGCATTAGCTGCCGGTACTTAAAAAAAAAAAAAAAATCAATTCACTGGTCAATTGTGGCCCTCTAACTGTTGCTATTAAAATGTCTACTCCTACAAAAATTAACATTTTCTTCTATTCAAAGGGAAGTACATCAGAGTTGCTGTTGTGACTGCTGAAAAAGAAAACAAAATTAACCAAGTGTAAAAGTTAGGCAATGAGAAGTGATTCTCCTTCCGCAACAATGTGAAAAGGTCATTGGAAAATAAGGAGATCACAAGCTGTAATCTCATATTTCCTATGCCCTCTTGTAGTCTCCAAGTCAAACACATACTAAGTTGGAGCTTGTACGATGATGCCAAACTTCCTTCTGCCCAGGTCGTGGTATCAATTGCAAAGCTTCAACTACTCAGTGAGAAGCCAAGGGTAGAAAGACACTGAGATGAGTCATAACCTACCTGATTTTCTTCATGGGAAACCCTCATCTGCTCCTTGAGGACAGACATCCGGGCTGCTTCTTCTTTCCTCAAGACTCTCTCCTTCTTGAGCTCGGGACTCCAGAAGGTCTTGATACTGTTCATGGAAGATCCCAACTTGCTGTCCTTGATGTCTAGTTCTTTTCGAAGAAGGTCATTCTCTCTCTGAAGTTCTTTGAGCTGGGCTTGAAGGTCTAACATTGTGCTATCCCTTACCTGCCTCAACATGGAGGGGACCTGGTGGTGGTGATGATGGGATGCACTGGTCAGACCACCATGTTGATCTGTGTATGAAAGGACATCTGTGTGGGAAAGTCCAGCGGAAGCAATATTGGGGCTACTCCCCATGGCTGTGACACGACCTCCATATACAGCTCTATTTGTGGCCCTTCCCAGAGTCATGGTGCCCTTTGGGTAAGTTGTCGAAGCCACCCCCTCATGATCACTCAGATACATGGGTCCAGACGTAGCATAGGCTGCATTAAGGGACTGGATATTCTCCATGGACAGAGTCTTGCCCGTTCCTCCACCACCCCCACTACTTGTTCTTCGGTGGCCCAAACGAGGAGACCTTGGCAAACGAGGAGATCTGGAAGGGCTCCCTTCCAGACTGGTGATTGTTCTTGCACTTCCATACATTTTTCTTCTATTATGAGGTGCGACTAAAGAGCAGGAATACTATACTCAGTTGAGAATTAAGCCAATATTTTCACCGTTGGCCGGAATTTTCACTGTATTCTACTCATGGTCTGTACCAGAAAATGACTCCAATCAGAGATCTGAAAAAAGAGAAAAAGGATAATCAAAAACAAACTTCTTTAGAACTCTCACTATAACTTCATTAAGTTTTTAAATATATAGATAGATGTCTTTCAGTAGGTGAATGGATAAGTAAACTGTAGTACATTCAGACAATGGAATATTATTCAGTGCAAAAAGAAATGACCTATTAAATCATGAAAAGACATGGGGAAATTTTAAATGTGTATTACTAATTGAAAGAAGCCAATATAAAAAGGCTACATAATGTATGATTCCATCTGTATGACATTTGGAAAAGGAAGAACTATGGAGACAATAAAAGAATCAGTGGTTGCTAGTGGTTAGGATCAGCGGTTACTGGAGAAGAATGAATAGGTGGAACACAGAGGATTTTTAAAGCAGTGAAACTACTCTGTTAGATACTGTCATGATGGATACATGTCTTTATACATTTGTCTAAACCTATAGAATGTACAACACCAAGAGTGAGCTCAAATGTAAAATATGGGCTTTGGATGATTATGATGCATTAATGTAGGTTCATTGTTTGTGATAAATGTACCACTCTGGTGCAGAATATTGAAAATGGGGGAGACTGTGTACATGTGGAGGCAGGAGCTCAATGGGAACTGTATTCAATTTTTTTGTGAACCTTAAACTGCTCTAAAAAATAAAGCCTATTAGATAGATAGATAGATAGATAGATAGATAGATGGATAGATAGATAGATAGATAGATGATAGATAGATAGATAGATAGATAGATAGATAGATAGATAGATAGATAGATAGGCCCATGTTCATTTAAAAGAAAAGTGATACTCAGTCAGTGTGGCTCAGTGGATTAAGCATCGTCCCATGGACTGAGATGTCCCAATTCAATTGCCGGGCAGGGCACATGCCCAGGTTGCAGGCTTGATCCCCAGTAGCGGGGGCATGCAGGAGGCAGCCGATTGATATTTAATTGATGTATCTCTCTCACATCAACCTTTCTACCTCTCTCTCCCTTTCTCTCTCTCTAAAATATCAATAAAAATATTTTTTTTAAAAAGAAAAGTGACCCCAAAACTTGACTTACAGCATCTAAACATTTTGTACATTCCCCCCACCCTGCTCCCAAGCAAGGTCAAAATTTCGCAGAGCAAAAAGATGCTCCTTTTTCCTTAGGAAAATGAAGTTCTGCATTTTGGGTTATGTTAAGTGACAGTTGGAATCTCCATAAAATTGACCGTAGGATTCCTCATCACAGAGACCTGAGTTATAAAATATTCTGTCCTGGGGGGAAGAGGAGCATGTGGCTTGACAGTGACTCCAAGAAGCTGTTGCTTCCTAAGATGTCAAGTAATTGTCAATCATGTTAGAGTCCCTGGTCCCATAAGCCCTAGAGAAAAGTAGAAGCCCCTACAGTGATTATTAAAGTACATTGGTATAGATTTTATGTGGCCAGGGCTACAGAGCTGTGATGATCCCATCAGTGATGGTATCCAAATGGCCTTAACGGGCTGCATCATGGCCTCCTGCTCTTCCTCTTAGGGTATGTTTGTTGTACTCTCTTTTTCTTCAGCTTTAAGATAGTTAGAGCACAAGCCCTGGCCAGTGTTGCTCAATGGTTAGAGCATTGGCTTGTACACTGAAAGGTCACGGGTTCGAGGCCTGCCTTTTCTCACATCAATGTTTCTCTTTCTCTCTCTCTCCCCCTCCCTCCCTCCGTCCCTCCTTTCCACTCTATCTAAAAATCAATGAGAAAACATCCTTGGGTGAGGATTAACCCCCCAAAAAAGATACAGCACAGATTCTGGAGAGGGCCAAACTGAGGTTCAACTCTCCACTCTAACAACACACTAGAATTATATACCTGTCTCCAACTAAGGAACTTAGTTGCAAATGTTTATATTGCTTAGAGCTTAATTTTGTTTTACTTGATAATACACAAAAATCATTTTGTACCTAAGATTGTTGCATGAATTATCTGTTTTATTTTACTTTTTTAAGGTAAATCAATAGTTCTAAGCACCGGAATTCAGTTCACATAAATGATAAAAGAGACAGACAGTGAAATAATGTTACCATTACATGAATATTTAATGAGATGAAAAGATGTTCATGCCACACTAGTAGTGGGGGGTGGGGGCAGAGAACATACTACAAAACATTTCTATGGTTTACTCATACTTTTGTTAGACACATGCATATGCATACACTCTAACATGCAGAAGACTGAAACGACATACATCAAAGTGTTAACAGTGGTGGGAGTACAAATTTTTTTTTTCCTTTTGTTTATTTGCATGGTCTAAATTTTCTATGATACATAAAGATATTTTGTATTACCTTCTTAGTCTCTATTTCATTTATGTCTACTCCAAATCTTGTTATTTTCTTCCTTCTACTAACTTTGGGCCTAGTTTATAAAGTTAGATTGTTTATTTGAGATCTTTCTTTTTTCTTAATGTGGGTGTTTATCACTATAAACTTAAAAAAATAATTTGTACTTTTTTCCTTTTATAATTCCAACAGTCAAATGAATTTATTTTGTGCTTAGAGTCTAGGAATCTAGGTCCCAGCTGGGCCACCACTTAAAAGGTTGTCTTCCTATCTAAGAAGACAGAGAAGACTGGAAGCCCAGCTGGCCAAGGCTTTGGAGAACCGCAATAACCAACAAATAAAAAGTGGATTTGCTCCTTTTGGAAAAACACATATACAACACATATATAACATATGATATACACAGATATATTAACTTATTTGAAACAATGTTTCTTTATTTAAAGAACAATACATGTTGGCAATGGCCCAGGTTTATTGATTGAGAAGCTTTCAATGTTTCATATGTTCTAGGACAGTGGGCATAATACGAGACTTCTCTATTCCTGAAATGTTTGGGAGGAGGCACCCATAAACTGAATGGGCTAGTTGCTGGTTATCTCTTCATTTTTTACTTTGTTTACTAATCTATTCAGGTTTGCTAACTATTTGTGTCAATGATCACAAAAACGTTTCTTCAGAAACAGTCCATTCCATCTAGATTTTTCAGTCTTATTGGTATTGCTTTGCATAACTTTTCCTTAAATTTTTAAAAATCACCTCCAATTATATCCCCATCAGTATCACTTTATCCTTGATAATAATTTGTACTTCCTTTGCCTTTTTTCATTAAATGCTCATTTATCTTCAATCACATTATCTGATTAATATGTGTAAGATTATACACATTGGCTGCATATCCCAGGGTTGTATGTGTAGAACTCTTGTCATTTGTAAGTGATTATTTTTCTTTTGAAATTTTTTTTCTATCCCAGGAATTATTCAGAAGGATATATTTAAATGTCAAAATCAAGAGAAGTTTTTGGCTAAAACTTTGTAGTTTTGGTTTTATGGCATTGGGATCACAGAATATAATATATATCTTCTAATCTTTTAACTTTTTCAAGACTTTCTAATTGGCATAATAAATGATCAATTTTCTTAATTTTATTTTTTTAACTCATCTTTATTGTTGAATGTATTACAGATGTCCCCTCTTTTTTTCCCCATTGACTCCTTCCTCCCCAATCCTGCCCCCCTCCAGCTTTCCCCACACTATTGTTGGTGTCCATTGTTTATGCATATATGTATAGAAGTTCTTTGGTTTATCTCATCCTGATCTCCCTCCCCCCTTCCCTTTGAGGTTCATCAGTCTAACAACCAATTTGTACTTCTTAATTCCTTCATCTTTTTCACCCATCCCCCCAGCCCCCACCCATCTGGCAAGCAACAAAAAGTTCTCAGTATCTATGAGTCTGTTTCTGTTCTGCTTGCTCATTTGTTTGTAGATTCAATTGTTGATAGATATGTATTAATTGCCATTTTATTGTTCATATTTTTGTTCTTCTCCTTCAAGAAGACCCTTTAACATTTGAAATAATACTGGTTTGGTGGTGATGAACTCCTTTCGCTTTTTCTTGTCTGGGAAGCTCTTGATATGTCCAGCAATTCTAAATGATAGCTTTGCAGGATAGAATAGTCTTGGTTGTAGGTCATTGCTTTTCATCACTGTGAATATCTCTTGCCACTCCTTTCTGGCCTGCAAAGTTTCTTTTGAGAAATCAGCTGACAGTCTTATGGGAGCTCCTTTGTAGGTAACAAACTGCTTTCGTCTTGCTGCTTTTAAGATTCTCTCTTTGTATTTAACCTTTGGCATTTTGATGATGATATGTCTTGGTGTGGGCCTCTTTGGGTTCATCTTGTTTGGGACTCTCTGTGCTTCCTGGACTTGTATGTCTGTTTTCTTCGTCAAGTTAGGGAAGTTTTCTGCCATTATTGTTTCAAATAGGTTTTCAATTTCTTGTTCTCTGTCTTCTCTTTCTGGCACCCCTATGATGTGAATGTTGGCACGCTTGAAGTTGTCCGAGGCTCCTTACACTTTCCTCATTTTTTTGGATTCATTTTTCTTTTTGCTGTTCTGATTGGGTGTTTTTTGCTTCCTTATATTCCAAATCAATGGTTTGCTTCTTGGCTTTACCTATTCTACTATTGATTCTCTGTAAATTATTATTTATTTCAGTTAGTGCATCCTTCATTTCTGACTGATCCTTTTTTATGTTGTTGGTGTTCTCACTAAGTTCCTTAAAGGTCTCACTAAGTTCCTTGAATGTCCCACCAAGTTCCTTGAGCAACCTTATAACCAATGTTTTGAACTCTGCATCTGATTGATTGCTTATTTCCATTTTGTTTAATTCTTTTCCTGGAGTTTTGTTCTTTTCCTTCATTTGGGACAAGTTTCTTTGTCTCCTCATGTTGGCTGCTTCACTGAGATTATTTCTATGTATTAGGTAGAGTTGCTATGTCTCCTAGGCTTCATAGGGTGGCCTATTGTTACAGGTGTCTTGTAGGATCCAGTGGCACAGCCTCCCTGATCACTCCAGCTGGGCCCTCGAGGTGCACCCCTAGTGTGGACTGTACACCCTTCTGTTGTAATTGAGTCTTGATTGCTGTTGGCACATCAGTGGGAGGGCTTTACTCAGGCTGGTCAGCTGCAAGGACTGGCTGTGCCCACTGGCCTTTGACTACCTTGGAGGATCAGCTGTGTAGGGGCCCACCACAGAGAGAAAGACTTATTTCAGTAGGGCTCTGGTACACACTGAGTCCACTCATTGAGTGTGTCACTTGTGGAGGTGGTTGGGTGGTGGTGTTTCGATGTGGTCTGAAGCTGTCCACTGGGTGTGCTGGCTCTGGGGCAAGGTCAGCCACTGCCTGTGTTCTATCCGGGGCCACCAGGCATAAGCTACAAAGTGATCTGCAATGGCTGCTTCTTGTACTGGGCTTGGAGGTGCCCAGGAAAAGCCAAGTTGTGAACCAAGGCTGGCTGCTTCTATTGCCAGGCCTGGGGCCACTTAACAAGCGGTATGGGGCTCACTGAAACCAGATACTGCTTGTTTGAGAGATTTTAGGAAACTCTGAAGCAGGATCTAAGACAGGCCAATCCTATGGTAAAGCCTTTGGAAACAGTTTGAGTGGGCCTGAAATTTGGGTGGGGCAAGGCCTCAGGGAATCAGCAGGGCGAGGCAAACAGTGTGAGCCAGGTTGCTGGAGTCCCAGATATGGTGGCAGAATGGCGGCCCAGGGAAGGGCTCTCCAAAGGAACATCAGCCTCCGCCAGCACGTCTGTCCAGGAAAAAGCTGCCTCTCCAGCACTCGTCCGGAGGCCAAACAGTTCAGTTCTTCCCTGTATGTCTCTGGTGCCCCTCAAGCTGCCTCCCTCCAAGCTCAGAGGGAGCAAGTCCGAGTAAGTCTGTGCGTGGGCCCTTTAAGAGGAGCTGCCTGGGGCTCCCACAGCCTGAGCCTCCCTCAGCCTCAGTTCCCGCTGGTTTTACAGCCAGAAGTGATGGGGACTTCTCTTCTTGGCACTGGAACTCTGAGCTGGGCGCTTGGAGTGGGACGAGGACCCCTCAGTTCTCAGGGAGGACCTTCCCAGACGAGGTGTCCCTCCTGATTTTTATCCGCCACACGTGGGTGTGGGACCAGCCCTTGCGCGCCTCTGCCCCTCCTACCAGTCTCAATGTGGCAGCTGCTTTAATTTTGCAGGACTTCCATTCAACTGTTTCAGGCGGTTCTGCATGATGGTTGTTCTGTAGTTTAGTTGTAACTTTGATGTGGTTGTGGGAGGACGCGATACTGCGTTTACCTACGCCGCCATCTTGACCGGAAGTCTTTTTCTTAATTTTAAAAACAACTAACAGAGTGCTGTCCTTCCCAGGAGCATGCCCACACCTTTCCCTTTCCCCTCATCTTCCCCCACAGGCATGCATCTCCTAAATTCTAAGGGTCCCCATGAGATTACAACCAGGGGAGCAATGGGCAGCTGCAGCTCATCCTGGGCCTACCCCCTGAACCTGTCTCCAAGGCCCCCTTTTCTCTGACTCTCCAATGAGCTGACAGCAGTCCCACCTTGGGTAAATTCTTTCACTGGGAATTCTTTCTCAGTGAGCCAAAGCAGCCCCACCTAGGCTCTCTGCTGTTGCTTCTTCTATCCTAGGCCCTTCCTTGTTTCATTGTCCCCAGCTTTAATAAATGTACTCTCAAAATAAAAATAAAAAGCCACACACCTAATAGATGACTATAGAAAATATTTTAAATACAGATTTGTATACATAAGAAAATGAAAACACTCTCAGTCCTGTCGCTCACAGACAACCTCTATTAACAAGTTGTTGTTGCTTCCCATTCCTTTTAAGTGTGTGTGTGGGGGGGGGGGTGTATATATATAATGTTTTTTAATCCTCACCCGAGGATATGTTTTTATTGATTCTAGAGAGAGGAAGGGAGAGAGAGCAAGAGACAGAAACATCGATCAGTTGCCTCCTATACGCAACCCGACCAGGGATCGAACCCACAACCTAGGTATGAGCTCTGACCAGAAATCAACCTGCAACCTTTTTGGTGTACGGCCAACGCTCCAACCAACTGAGCCATCCTGCCGGGGCCACATACATATCAATTTTAACCATATTCCATATGTCATGTACTCTCTTTTTTCCTCAGTGGTTTTATTCTTAACATTATCTCTATTTTCCACTTAACATTAATATCATAAAAGATTTTTATACAACATGATTTTAATAGCCACTATGAGTCTCCAAAGATAGCCATCAAAATTCCTTCCCTTCCTGTACATGTCTGTCTCTCCTTACATCAAGAAATGGATTCTATTTCCCTTCTACTTGAAACTGGTCTGGCCTTGCGGTGCTTTGACTAAAAGAGGTGACACTGCTCCACCTCTAGGCCTAGCCCCAAAAAAGCAGAGCACCTTGTATTTTTTTTTCCTCTTAAAACCCAGAGACATAGAGTCCAAGCTATTCTACTGGAAAGAGAGGCCACACAGAAAGACCCCAGAAAATGAGACAGCACATGGAAAGAGGCCATGAGAAGGAGAACCCAAGTATCCCAGCCAACAGCCAGCACCAAGACACAGACTGGTGAGGCAAAGCAACCTGGAGCTTCCAGCCCGGCCTAGCTGCCATCTACAGGTAGCTGCATGAGTGACAGCCAATACTGTAACAGAAGGACAGCCCAATCACCCCACAGAGTGGTGGGAAATAAGAAATTCGTTTAACGCCTCCTGAGTTAGGGGTTGTATAGTTGTTGTTGCTGTTACACAGCAAAAAAACTGAAATAGTTACTTAATGTTTTATTGAAGGGTTATCTAATCGTTATTGACCAATCACCTATTATGGGACACTTAGGTTATTTTTCATGGAAATATCAAAAGTAATATTCTGATTGATAAAACTCGATATACATCACTTATTACTTCTCTAGGACACAGTTCTAGAAGTAGAATTGCAAGATAGATACCTACTATCAAAATTACACTCACACCCTTACCATTGGCTATTTTTCTTCAGAGTTTTCTTCATCTCAGTTCTAACATGGTTTGAGGGGAAAGTGGTCACAGGAACTAGGCATTGCTTTAAGGTCAGGGACATAAAATTGACTCAAAAGAATCAGAATTTTTGCCCAGCTGGTGCGGCTCAGTGGTTGAGCGTCAACCTATGCACCAAAAGGTCGCTGGTTCAATTCCTGGTCAAGGCACATGCCCAGGTTGTGGGCCCAATTCCCAATGGGGGTCATGCAGGAGGTGGCCAATTGATGTTCTCTCTCATCAATGTTTCTATCTCTCTTTCTCCCTCTCCCTTCCTCTCTCTAAAATTAATAAAGAAAAAAATTTTCTTTAAAAAATCAGAATTTTGCTCTAAAAGAGAAATAAAGAAGACCAAAATGATGACTGGTTGGAGTTTTGGTCCTATTAGGACAAGAAATAAATATAATTTTGTATTTATTTTTCAAACACTCCATAAAGAAGTCAGAATGTCAAAAGGAACACAGGTACGTCACGGGCAGTCTGTGGTTCCAGGAAATGAGGAAACAGGTTGATGCTGCTTATTCCAACATCCCACCAGACAAGAGGCATTACATACAACTCCACAGAATTTATCAAATCAAAAACAAACTTAAGAGAACATTAAAATGACAATAGAATAATTTCTTCACCACTACAGTCGTCCCTCGCCACTCTGTGCTTCGACTTTCACGGCTTCACTCTATCACGGTTTTTTCAAACATAGTATAGTATAGTATAGTATAGTATAGTATAGTATAGTATAGTATAGTATAGTATAGTATAGTATAGTATAGTATAGTATTTGAAAAAACCGCGATAGAGTGAAGCTGCAAAAGTCGAAGCACGAAGTAATGACTGCATATAAATACAGAATCCTACTTCGCAGAAATTCATTTATCGAGGTAGAGTCTGGAACTGATTAACTGCAATAAACCAGGGCCGACTGTATACATCTGCTTCTTAACAGTAAATTTTAATTAGCAACCTAGGCCCAACATTTTATTTATTAGTAGTCTTTTTTACCAAAAGAGCAGGGATGGTTCACTGGAACAACTTCATCCTTAAAGCACAGAGAGGGATGTGGTTTTCACAGACGAGGTAAAGGCCAGTTGACAGGTAGGCCAAAGGCGAGTTCCCAGGGCTTCCATGTCCCAAGTCTCACGATTCCTACTTGTTCTACTGAGCCACACCCAGCCCCCCAACCCCCTGCCCCAGCTGTGTTTAGTCACCTGATATATTTTTAGGTACTTGTTTTGATACTCAGGCTTTTTTTGGTTGCCGTCTCCTAATTCTCATCTATCCTGATTTTTTTCTTTTTTTTTTTAGTTCTGTAAAATGAATCCCTAAGAGCAAAAAGATCAACTTTATTCAGCAATCAATAATGCAGTAATGTTTTCTATTTCCCATTACTGACTTCGAGAAAACAATTTCTGAGCTTTCCCACCTCTAAATGCATTACAGGAAATAAGGAGCAGTTAAGATCTTACTGTTTTAAATGTTATTATGAAGCCAAGGTAAGCTCAATCATTGCGCTTTCTTGTAAACTCTTAAAAACACCTGTTTTCTTGTGTATTTGTGATGTACAATCCTAAGAAGGATAAATTATTAATTAAACCAAACTGTACACAGAAACAGGAATGTGTTGCTGAGTATGACACCAAGGAAATTAAATTGCATAACACCTTTCACTCTAAAAGATTCTCATGAATAAAATTTGAAGTCCAAGAATAAGTTCCATTTAAGGCTCAAATGCAAAATAAAATCAAAGACAGTTTTATGTACCTATAAGAATACTTTCTCCAATTGAATATGGATTCATAAATAAAATATACACTCATCTACTCACTCTCTTAAAAGGTTTAAGGACTCAAACTGTAAGCTCAGGGGAAAGAGGTTAGAGGGAGACTTGGTTCCTGTCTACCTCAAGCATCTCAGACTATCATGGTCTGGAACGGTCTATTTTAAGACAAAAGCATTTCCTGCTATCTGCTCTAAATTAGGTTAAGTTTATTTCCACATATCGCAGCCTCAGCCCATCACCTGAGCCCTGCTGACAGGCCATGTGAGCTGAGATCATCAGTATCTCCCAAGATTTAGCCCAACTTAAAATATCCTCTTTTTTTTTTTTAATTGGCATCCCTAACTTTTTTAAAATGTTGTGACACAGACTCCAGTTAATTCTAAAATCTCTCTAGAGAAAGACATGACGTTGAACAGATCTCAAGCAAGAAGTGGCTGACCAGGAGCCAGATGTTGCCAGCAGCTGTACTATATATGACTAACTCAGTCTTTTTAGAATTTTGATCTAGTTGCCAACATAGAGAGATACGGAAATTTCACAATAAAATCCAGATTCGGGTTTCTGAAAATCTGACAATGCCAGGCCCACTTCCCTACACAGCAATGACTGGTGAGAGCCAATCAGCAGCTGCCCCTTCAAGAGAGAGCATGCACCCTCCAGGCCCCTCCTCTCCTCTTACCTTACATTGCGTCTCATGCACTTTCTCATGCTTGTCCCTATAGGCATTTTAATTTTACTACCTCTACCCATACTAAAGAACTTAAATAAGAATTCATTCCCCTCACCACCCACTTCAAGTCCATTACCAAATCCTATCAATTCTACCTCCAAATCTCTCTCAACCTATTCCCTTGTTTCTGCTTCTACTATCACCACCGGGTTGCACCAACATGACTTCCTTAAGCTATCCCATACCCTGCTAAAGCATCGCCACTTTCCTAATCCTCTTTCTCTCTATTCCTCACACATCAGCCAAACTATTCCAAGGTAACAATTCTGATCACAAAATATCTCCCCTTGCCCACTTAAAACTGTTCACTACTTCCCAGTGCTCTTTGGACAAAGACCAAACTCTTTCCCATGGCCGGAGTCCCTATGAGATCTGGCCAGCAGTTCCAGCCTCTCTCTTGCCACTCTCTCCTTCACTGATCTGCCCAGGTCTTCTGTCTGTTGCTCAATGCATCCAGTCACTTCTTGTCTCAGAGCCTTCACACATGCTGCTCTCTCCACAGGGCTGATTCCTAGTCATCGTTTAGATCACAGCATCTAACAGTACACCCTCCAAGGTCTATCCCATCCAAATCAGCTCTCTCAGCTATGCTCTTACAAAGCATAATGCCTTTCTTTGTGGCAAGAATGACATGGTATTTTTTTTAATAAGAGAAGCTGACTTTATCTGCTCTACAAGGGTCTTCTGAGTGGCTCTCTTATTTAGGCGATATAGGGGTGACCAGGTAGCCTGAGTCCTCTGGTGAAGGTGTAAGAAACTGTAACCCGATCAAGGCTGTCCCTTCTCAGATCCTTGATTATCAAATGGGAAACCATGAAGGACAGGAACTAATATGCACAAAGGATTCTGGAGCCTTCAGGGAGGGAAGTCACTGACATCCCAGTCATGATGCCCAGGATTCAAGGAGAGATCGATGGGAGGAGATGATCATGGTTGCTAATAAGACTAAAGTTCTGGGAAATAAAGTAATTACTTCAAAATAAGAGGAAGTGTGGGCTAGTAATCAGGACTCAAGACAAGTGACCCAGGAGCCATGGAGAAGCTTGCATGTACAAAGCATGTAGGTGAGGCAGGCAGCTGTGTGGAACCGGTGCAATGGGGCACAACATGTGCACAGGACATAACTCATAAGAAGGTCCATGTGTCCTAGCAGGGTTCCCCACAACTAGACGCTGAGATAAGGACTTGGGTGCAGGTGGTTCAAGAAGGTAATTCCAGGACATAGTAAGGGGAGAATTGGGCACTAAGACAAGGAAGTAAAGGAAGTCTGTGTAGGATGTATTTTAAGGTTTCTGCTGTGTGCATTTGGGCTCAGTTCTGCTGAAGGAGCTCTGACAGACAGTGTAAAACTTATCTCACAGTGACACCTCCATTCATCATAGGCAGAGGGCAGTTCCCTGGCACCTCCAGCCTGTGCTGCATGGAGGTCAAGAGAAAGCCCTCATGTTCCGATACAGAGATGTGAGTGGGGCATTAATGGTATCTGCTACACCACACACAGCACACCTGTGACTGAGCCTGGGCACTGAGACACTGGGTGGGCCTTCCCTTGCAGGAGCATACAGTGGTGACCTGCATCTTTCAGTCTAAGGAAGACCAGCCTCAACAGTGACGCCTTGTGGCAGAAAGATGCAATCATGTGGTGGACTGACCCCTCTCAGGAGTAGCCTAATCTCAGGGTAGAGGGTCAGGAGAGAAGACAGGGAGAGGTGGAGAGAGGTGGAAGGGAGCCCTAGTGAAAAGATATGGACTTCCAGCTAAGTGGGAAGGCAGATTCCAGCATTTCTGGTTTAATTTAGACAAATAAATTTAGACAAATAAAACCTGGGAGCAAGGTTTTTGAATAGTAATCCATCTATGACCCAAAAACCCTTCCAAACTTCCTAATTCCATATTAATTTGTGTGATTGTTGGTTAGGGGTCTCTCTTCCCTCCTACTTTAACTCCTACGCTGCACTCCAAAGCTTAACATTTGTTCTAACATTTGTGAGGCCCAGGCAAGAATACAAATGGAGGCCCAAATACTATATGTCCATACATTTTAAAGTTATAAATCAAGCTAACAAACTGGTAAATAAAATAGCCCAGCCAATATGGCTCAGTTGGTTGAGCACTGTCCCATGCACCAAGAGGTCGCTGGTTCAATTCCTGGTCAGGGCACATGCCCGGGTTGCAGGTTCAATCCCCAGTAGGGGGCATGCAGGAGGTAACCAACTGATGTTTCTCTCTCATCAATGTTTCTATCTCTCTTCTTCTCCTTTCCTCTCTCTCTAAAAATCAATAAAAACATATTTTTAAAAAAGAAAAAATACATTCCTACCTTGAAAAATATAAAGATGTGGATATTGAGGTTTGAATTTTGAACTTAAAATTCATGGACTCTTCAGAATTCTGTCCAAAACATGGGAATAAGAGGCAGGCCTGCCCAGCCAACATCATTCTCTCCCCACCCCTGGCTCAACATGTGAACCCTGCAACCTGCCCACTAGGCTAGATCTACACCAGGGGTCAGCAAACGTTTTCTGTAAAAGACCAGATAGTCAATATCTCAGGCTTTGTGGGCCATTCAGTCTCTGTCACAACTGCTCAGCTCTGCCATTTCAGTGCAAAAGCAACCACACACAGTTTGTAACCAAATGAGTATGGCTATGTTACAAGAAAACTTTATTTAAAAAACAGGCATCCATTCAGCCTCCAGGCACTAGTTTGCTGGCCTCTGGTCTATACTTTCACAAACAGGTACCCCTCAGCAATTCTAAATGTACGGGTGTGCACACTGGTAGCATGGTTTGCCCTCAGGAGAACAGACCTGGTAAAGAAACCCAAGCAGACCCTGGAAGACAACTCAGGGTCATTTAGGCAAGGAGGTCCCAGGCCTGTGGGTAACAGAGTGGAGCCTGGAATGCCAGGCACAGGTTCTAGGTGGGCACCTCCACCTGGCCCCATGCAGTCAAATGAGGCCCTCTAGACCTGGCCCTCTAAAGTCTGAGGTCTTGGGCAGGGGCTCCTCCTGCACAGATCTAAGGGTACCCAGGAGGTACATAAGATTTCTGAATATTTGAAAAAACATATTTAACATTATGACACTTTCATCGTATCACTGAAATCACTTCCATGGCAGTTAATGCAACAATTTTGTAATTATAGCCAGAGAGGTGAGACACAGTATTTTTATAAAAGGAAAGAGGGGACCTCAAAATCAGATCTGGTTGGAGTTATATTTCTAATTTCTTGATGTGTAACCTTGAGCAAATTACTTCACTTCTTCCATCCTCACTTTTCTCATCTATAAAATGGGGATAATAGCAATATTTTTTATAGTGATTTGGGAAAGATTAAATAATATGATAGAAGAAAAGCCCAGCACACAGCTAATATTCAATAAATCTAACTTTGATCATTCCAATGCTACCAGAACAGGGCACAGTGGTTCTGAATCTCAAAATTGTCTTAGAATTCTCTCAGTGCACTAACTTGCCCTGTCCGACACACCTAAGTCAAACTCGGCCTACTATTCAAAAATGCTCGAGACAGCCCAGCTGGTGTGGCTCAGTGGATTGAGCATACTCCCATGGACTGAGAGGTCCCGGTTCGATTCTGGTCAGGGCATATGTCCAGATTGCAGACTCAATCCCCCGTAGGGGGCATGCAAGAGGCAGCCGATCAATGTTTCTCTCTCACATCCTCTCTCTAAAAAAATCAATAAAAACATTTTTTTTAAATGCTCAAGACATCAACCATTTTTTGAAACTAGAAAGAAAACTGGACATCTTCCCATCAACCGTGGGTTACAATATTATACATCTATAAGTATTGAGAGTCCCAATAATAAGCCATTTCTTCTTTAAATGCCACAATGCTATGAATCAGAAAAAAAGTCCAGCTTGACACAGCAGAGATTTTTTAAAACGCTTTCCCATAATTCTCCAAGAAGCTGTCTGCAACTCAAACACACTCATCCACACATCACTACTCTCTCCTTTAGTTCCTCCAAACCCGTTTTATAATTACTGTTTTCCATGTGCAGATCTGGCATGATTACATGTTCAGCGGCCTTGGCTCTATTTTACAGTAAGGTGCTTGAGTGAAGAGGCTGACTATATTCCATGCTACAAGGTAAGGACCCTGGATACCTAAGCATTGGTTAACTGCACATTCCACTAGCTACTTCCACTGTTTTCATTTCAAACTCTAACAATTTATTCTAAAGGATTAAATTTAAATTCTAAAACACCTAAAAATGTCTGTTAAAGGAACAGACCGCTATCTAGTACACAGCTAAACACAAGTTAAAAATACATATAGGAAAACCCCAAATAATAAACAGTAAAAATAAAAAATAATTTGAGATGCTAAATCAAAGTATTAAAAATTATGATTAATATAAAATGCCAATTATAACATTATTCATTGTCTCATAAACTTTCATAAATATAATAAATTAAGCTGGTTACACTAAAGAAATAAATAAAGTTTTTAGATTTATTTTTAATTTTTCTTTTTTTTTAATCCTCACCCAAGGATATCTTTCCATTAATTTTTTAGATAGAATAGAAGGGAGAGAGGGAGAGAGAGAGAAACATCGATGTGAGAGAGACACATCAATTGGTTGTCTCCTGCATGACTCCGACTGGGGTGCAGAATTGAACCTGCAACCCAGGTATGTGTCCTTGACTGGCAATTGAACCCGCTACCCTTCAGTCCGTAGACTGATGCTCTAACTGCTGAGCCAAAACAGCCAGGGCTAAACAGGGCTAGGGACGGGGTGGGGGGATGAGGAGGAGGGTGTCAATGGGGAAAAAAGGAGAAACATCTGTAACAAAAATAAATTAATAAAAAAAAAAAAAAAAGAGAGAGAGAGAGAAAAAAAACAGCCAGGGCTAGATTCACTTTTTTTATTATTATTAATTTATTTATTTTTGTTACAGATGTTTCTCCTTTTTCCCCCCAAGACACCCTCCTCCCTATCCCCCCCCCACAAGCATTGTTGTCTATGTCCATTGGTTACACATACATGCATGTAAGTTCTTTAGGTAGATTCACTTTTAAAACATCTGTGCACTTCCTTTAATCTGCAAATGTAAAATGTAAATTGGCAAAGCTTTAGTTACAGTGCACTGACAAAAAAAAAATTTCAGGAATTACTGGGTCTTGCACAAAAAATCCTCAATCTGTCAGCTAACAGATGTTTCAGAGAAAATGATAAAAAGGTAGGAAAATAACAACCTCTTGTCCCTAAAAATCCAATTACAGAAAATTTTTTTACATTTAAAATCAACATGTAAGGATTATATCTAAATAGGCTTTTACTAGAAAATAATTACATAATCATGTACACAAGGAAAAATTTTAGCAAACATTATAAACAATTCCAAAAGAAAAAGAAAAAAAAAGACCACAATCAAAAGCAAAGAATGGGAAATGGCTTAAATGTGCAAATTTCAGAGACGAACATGTATCTATACATTTTGGAAAGAAGATAAAGAATAAATGCTATATCCTAACCATGGGGTTTCTTAAAAATGACTGATCACATGAGCCTTTAGCAAGGGCCATGTTCAGGGTGCTGAATGGTACTCAGAAACCCCCCTAAAAACGGAAATTATAGTGAATGAGACTCAATAACTGCATTAAGTTATCAAGTAACTGAGTTAAATCTTTTAGTAAGTGTATGGATAAGAATAAGTTATCTAAGACAGAAATATATTAGAAGAGAAATTATGAGAAATGATTCAAATCTATTCAACAAATACTTCTAGAGAAGGAATCAGTAATATGGTTTCTGACCTTCCAGAGACCCAAATCCCTCCAGTTCAAAAGGGAGTCAGAGCCCCCTTATTCAGGTTTACATAAGCAACTCTGGTTACTGTGTGAGGCTGCCAGGTATGTGAACATTGGAACTAGATGAGAGTTATTCTGGGAGTGTAGGGTGTGGTCTCAGAGGGAGAAAGTCCTATGAAAGAAAGCAGAGTACCAGAGAGAGAAAATCCAGTTTTTCAACCTGGGCAAGAACTGAAGAAGAGAAGGCAGATCCACAGTTGTGCATATTAAAGAATTTACAAATATCATGAAAACTTCAGGTTGCTTTGTTTCAATAATCTGAAAACAAATAATGTAAGGATATTCTTGATCATCATGGCTGCTGTGCTCGTTGAGTTTGAACAATAAACCATACCCTAAAGAATCACCATGGGTCAATAAGAAAGGAAAAAAGATGACCTTGGGAATCTAAATGACGTGTTCTCACCAGTTGAAAGGTAAGAATATCAAGTTTCTCAGCATGAATAAAAGTTTTACAGAAGTTGAATATGATGAATTGAGTCATCACCCAGCACACAGCAGGGTAGACCAGTTGACTGCCAAAGAACCTCCCTAGAACAGTCAGTGTCATGTTCTAGTTACAAGTAGCAATTTAGTTAATGTGGCTAAATTAATGTTATTAATTTGAATTAGTAATATTAAGTGTACTTAATTTCTAAATTAATTTATGGTTTATGAAGATGTAGGAGTGCCTTGTCCGGGTAGTTCAGTTGGTTAAAGTATTGTCCCAATTCACCAAGGTTGTGGGTTAGATCCCGGTCAGGACACACACAAGAATCAACCAATAAATGCATAAATGAGTAGAGCAGCAAGTGAATGTTTCTCTCTTTCTCTCTCTCTCTCGTCGTCTTCTTCTTCTTCTTCTCTCTAAGAATCAATACATAATTTTTTTTTAAAGTGTAGGAGCTAAAAATAAAACCTCACCAGCTTTATGTTTACACAATTAAAAGTATTCATTACAATAACAATAATTTAAGTCAACCCTGGGGTTCTACAAGAAATCATTTTCTTTAAGAGGGATCTCATCCAACTTTGAAAAACCTTGCTTAAGTGATTAAACATATACTGAGTTTGAGTTCTGAATCTCACATTTATTATCTGTTTAACCAGGAGAAAGTTAACAAACCTCTCCTAGCCTGGTAAGTACCTCAGTAAGTAACAATGACCTCAGGAATGACAATGGATATTGCACAAAAATAAGGTGAGTCATGATTAAATCAGAGAAAGCCTAAGTGTTTTTAGCACAGTGCCTGAGGCTTAGTAAATTAAATACTCACTACAACAACCCTCATCATCATCAATATTAACTACAAGCACCTGTGTTGTTTTCTTAAGGGATGATCATCCAGTTGTTAATAATTAGTTCTTTGTTCTCTACTAATTTCACATGACTATGAAAGCCATTCAATTCTGATCCCTAATGTTCCCTTCAATCTCAATGATCAGTTCTTGAAAGACGTACAATTGATTGAACTATTAGAAAAATAATACTAGCTATGCCGTTGGTTTTACATGGATCTCAGGAAAACAACTAGACCCTTAAGTACAATGTTTCTTCCTTATGAGTTAAAGAAGAATAACAATATTAAACATGTTGCAATGGATCTTAAAAGATTACCTGGTTTAAAAAGTTTGCTAAGCACTTTGCACATGAGAGTAAAATTTTAGCCAGTGCAATAAATTGCATCATTTGTTCAAAATATTCACTGTCTTCCGCCCGGCTGGTGTGGCTCAGTGGTTGAGTGTTGACCCATGCACCAAGAGGTCGTCAGTTCGATTCCCAGTCAGGGCACATGCCCAGGTTGTGGGCCCCATCCCCAGTAGGGGGCGTGCAGGAGGCAGCCAATCAATGTTCTCTCTCATCAATGTTTCTCTCTCTCTCTCTCTCCCTCTATCTTCCTCTCTCTCTCTCTCTAAAATCAATACAGAAAAAAAAATTTTTTTTAATAAAAAATATTCACTGTCCTCTCTAGTTGGTTCATTCTCTACAGTCTCCCTCCCATAGGAGGAGAATCCTTCCTGCCCCACTGACAGACTTGTTTTGTCAAATGCAGCATGAGCTGAAGGGACATGTCATATCCAAACAAACACGGTAAAAACCATCTTATTGTGTTTTTTCTTACAATGAGAATGGCCCTTCCAAGTCCCAGAATAAACACAAGTCCCAGCCTAAGTCCCAGAATAAAGACAAAATAGAGCAGAATCACACACAACCCGTGAGATAGAAAGTCACTGAGATTTAGAGGTTATCTCAGCATATCCTAGCAATATCTGACTAACACACCCAGCTTGCACAATGCAGTACTAAAACAAAATATTTAACGCTTAAGTAAAAATATAGGGCAGCATTTTCTCAATGATTTATCTCATTTCTTTCCTCCACTGTCACAATACCAATCTAGGTAATGTCATTCTTTCAGGGACAAAATACCTGTTAGGTCTCTAGGTAAATGCAAATCACTTATAAATGATATCTTTTCAGACACAGAAACACCTAACCAACTGTTTTAACTTCTTCCAAATTCACATTTTCTTGATCACTCCTGGGCCCTGATTTCTTTCCTAACAGTTGTTCCTGATCCTTGGACATCAAGATGAAAGCAATTGTTGGAAAGGCTCAAAGGATAATAAATCCTGCTGAGATAAAACAGTTGCACAAACAGCTCAAGTGAACCCCAACAAGCAACAGTGGGTGCAGGCTGAAACTTAGGACTCCAGTGATCAGCACAGGTGTGAGTGCCTGTCCTAGAGCAAAGCCCCATGAAGAGTCCAGTTGTGCCTGGCCCAAGCATGCCTCACCACAGGATACCAAGAGAAAAAGGGATCCATAGACCTGTGAGTCCATTTTATACTGGCTTCATGGGTTCCAGATTGCACCAAGTGATGCCACTGTCTTCCCTTGAGCTTTCCGCAAGACAGATGCTCCAACCCTGATAGGTCCTTGAAGGCATTAGCCAGGTCTCATTCATGTTTGTATCTCACTACTATTATACTTGTAATTAAAGGCAGCTCAGTGTAGGACAGTGAAAAGCATGGGCTTGGAGTCAAGAGTCCAAGATTCAAAAGTTCTCCACTTACTTGGGTAAGGACCTTGTGAGCAGATGCTGTTAAGTCCCTCTGACCTGAACATTTTAGAGTTCCCCAAATGATTCTGTACTGCCAATATCAGCATCTCTGCTGACTTCTTTTGAATCTTGGAAAACTACTCTGCTCTTGCAGGAGGCAAGATGGAAGTGCCAGGGAATAAAAAACAACTGACAGAGATATTTATACACCAGCGTTCGTAGAAGCATTGTTCACAACAATAAAAAGGAAGAAACAAACCAAATGTCCATTGACAGATGATTGGATAAACAAAATGTGGTATATAAATACAATGGAACATTATTCATCCTTAAAAAGAAATGAAATTCTAATTCAGGCTACATCATGGATAAACCTTGAAAATATTATGCTAAGTGAATTAAGCCAGACATAAAAGACAGATATTGTATGATTCCACTTACATGAGATACCTAGACTAGCAAACTCATAGAGACAGAAAGTAAAACAGAGGTTGCCAAGGGCTGGGGGCAGGAGGGATTGGGGAGTCATTGTTTAACGGGTACAGAGTTTCAGTTTGGGGTGATACAAAAATTCTGGAGATGAATAGTGGTAATGGTTGCACAACATTGTGAATGTACTTAATAACACAGAACTGTACACTTAAAAGAGTTCAACTGGTAAATGTTATGTGTATTTTACCATAATAAAAAATAAACATAAAAATAAATTTAAAAAAATAAAAGAATAGAACAACTGAAAGGAGCTGTTTCCTCATCTTTCATGTGAGACCATGCTAAGGCAGGTGTTTTACACTAACTCCAGAGTTTCATTATGAGATTAAACTCTAGTTGAGACTGCAGTGATTTACTGAATAATGTCCCATCTATTGGCTGTCTTCTCCTCTCTGTCTCATATTCCTTGTTCACCTATTGGTGTTCCCTGTATGTCCCAAGTAATTACTTGCACTAGAATACTTGTCTTGGGGTCTGCTTCCGGGAGAAGCTAATTAAGACACATAGGCAAGTTTCTTAACTTCCCCACATGTTCATTTCCTCATCATGAGAAATAACACCTGGATCGTGGAGTTATTGTTAAGATTAAATGAGATAATTCTTGATGTGCTTAGCACAATGCTTGACACACTGTAGGCACTTAATATGAGTTTCTTGAACTTCTGGTCCCATAGCTATTTGCCTTTTTGATAGAAGCTAAACTATATCTCTCAGTCTCAGTAAGAGATTTGAAATCCAAGAGCTTTTGTTTACCATCTTCTACCTGATTAACATCTCCTATGATTTAACATTCACCATTTAAGCACAAGGGGCATCAAAAGGAACTGGTGTTTTGCATCTAACTCAACCCTTTCCTTACAAGTGGGCTGAGCCCACAAAGGACATTAGACAAGCTCCCATATACCAACCAGATCCTCCAAGGCAGACAGAGCACCACCATAGCCTCCTGGCCTGGGGAATTAGAGGGCTGTGGAGTTAGCTGTACACAGACCTTGATTCTTATCCTTCTTTCTCTGTGGCTCTGAATCCACCATCTTAGCATCACTAAGGCTCACGATGAGGACTAAGATGCCTTTAGCTTTCTCCTGTTCCACAGTGCACCAAATGAAACCATGGAATCATAAAAATACATTCAGGTGTATCCTTTGTGAAGGACCATTTTATTTGCTTTGGTTTCTCTTTATTTGTTTGCCAAAATACACGGATAATTTTGTTAACACAATGATCACCTATGCCAATTAGCAAACCAAAGGAATAGGTTTAGGAGAGTCTGGTGGACTCTCCTAAATAAGACTGATAAGAAACCCGATTTCTATTCCCTATTTTTATAGAAAAGACCTTTCTAAATGTGTGTTTTTTAAAAAGTTGAACAAACAAAAGTTGACTAGACCTACATGTTTAAAAGGAAAGCTCTGTTCCCAAAAACAAATGAATGACAAAAATCCTAAATTACATCTTGCCCTTTATCATAATCTCCAAAGCTTTCTTCCAACATTTCATACATCGGTAGTCTTTAACTTTGTTCTTATCCCTCACAGCTATACACAGTTGGCCAACTTAAGCCCAAAGCATGTCCATATTGGACATGTCTCATGGTTTCCATCTTTGCCTCAATTACATTACATTTATTAGGCTCCTACTTCTCCCAATATCACTGCCTGCATTTTTCCATTTTCCACTTCCTCTTTATAAAATAATCACAAGATTCAAGAAACATTCAAATGATTGTACAAACTCTGATATATAAATATAGTGACGCTAATGAAATAAAACTACTTGTTAGCAGGTAAGGCCATGATATAGTAGCTTAAAACATTGGTTCACAAGAAGCTAATGCATGGAAGTCAAGATTAACATATGAAAGGCAGTGTAGCAATATTACCAACTAATGTCCCAAAAGTGGTATAAGTCATACAAAATTAAAGTCAGAGGCTGCTAGTATGCATGGGGCATTGAAAACAGTTCCAGTACATAACTCCCAATCTTGCACATTTCAGGGAATAATTAAATCATTTCCATTCATGAACTTTCTCACACCACTTTCCGAAGCTATACACTATGAATTACTCCAAGTATTTCCAATTCTATTATCTAACAAAGTCAGTTTAATTACATCCATTAACTGCAAACATTTGCAAAGATTTTAAAACAAGATCCACACTCTGTGCTCTGCTCAAAACTCACTGAAAACAGCTTGGTCTCAGATAACATTCAAAGATTCTCAAAACCAACAGGCAATGTGGAGTTCCACTACAGATCTTTTATCAGGAGCATCTTCACTTGGAAATGGTCTTATAAAGTTATTAAAGCTGAATAAATTGTGTTTGGTCAATGAAATCAGAATGGGCAGTGCTAGGATTTCCAAGGCCATATTCATAATCTTCCTATTGTTTTCCAGGTCATCTTGCCACTCCCCCACCCCAATTTCAATCCCCATGCTCCTATAAATACCAAAATCAGGTAATTATTGCCATGAAAGAGGAATGAAAGGAGAATAAAGAGAATTCGGCATCTCTGGTTATGTCAGTCCCCTACTGAAATCCCTTGTTGGTTAAGCTTGAACCTCATCTCCTTAGTGGATCACAGGGTCTGCATGCCTGTCACTCTCTCTGGCCTCTCTCACCATCCCTCATCCTCAGCCAAGCTAATCTCCAGTTCCACAGGTCTCCTTTCACCTTCCCAAACCCAGAATATCCTATTCTCTTGCTCACCTTTGGACCTGGACTCCTTCTGTAATTTGCACCATCAAAACCAAGCTCACACCCGGCTGGTGTGGCTCACTGGTTAAGTGTCGACCCATGCACCAAGAGGTCGCTGGTTCGATTTCCGGTCAGGGCACATGCCCAGGTTGTGGGCCCAATCCCCAGTGGGGGGCATGCAGGAGGTGGCCCATCGATGTTCCTTTCATCAATGTTCCTATCTCTCTCCCTTCCTCTCTCTCTAAAATCAATAAAGAAAAAAAATTTTTTTTTAAACCAAGCTCACCCCAGCTAACTCCACTTAGTGTTCCACCTCACCGTAGGTGTTACCTTCTTCAAGAAGCCTTCTTTCATCCTTCATCCATTAATCTCCTAAATCCTCCATGATAGCTTAGGTGCATCCCCATAAGAGCTCCCATTACAATAGCCTTCTGATTCGTCTGGCTACAATCCCCGAGCCTTCCAAAATCACCCGCTCTGTTTATAGTTGCATCCCCTATGCCCATCAGAGGACTGGCAAGAAGCAAGCACACATACATACAGTAAATATATTATAAAATGGCTTAACTCTCTGTCAATAAAATGCATGATGAAAGTACACCAGCCATTCTCGTTTGCCAGGATAAAATAGCTAATAAAATGACACTTGATCCTTTGCATGAAAAGACTGTTGTAAAAAATATATATATCACTTTATATCTGGGAAAGGGCTGAATGATTTCGAAACATATCAAGAAAGAAAGGTCCCCCAAGTAAGGAGAAAGCTAGTGGCAAAGCCAGAAATGGAACTTAGGTCTCTTGACTCCCAGGTCAGTGCTCACATCTCTATATCCAAAAGAATCTGCTCTGAAGTTATTCTAAGCAACTATTCATGTTGCTGAATTCAAGGTGGCCCCTGCCAATGTATTCGAAGCCTGTGTATGAAAAGACAGTTCTTTATCAGACTTAACAAAAAACGAAAAGAATTTCCCTTGTGTATCCTGGCTAACTGCTCCACGCTCACAAGTTAGTTTCAGCAGTCACTGAAACTCAGTTGCCTTGGTATCCACCCAGCATCATACAGGACCTATTTTCAATGGGCTCCTAAGAATGCCAAGCTATCATCCCATTCACTACCTTACCCCCATGGAGACGCTTCAGGAATAAGATGCCTAATGAGCCAAAATGGGAAACAAAGGGTAGGAGGAAATTTTACCTTAAAGGAAAGAAAAAACACACATCACCAGAAGGAAAGAAAACACATCAAAAGCCCAATGTGAAAAAGTCAACAACACTGCTCCCCCAGGATCATGGCCTCTGAAACACAGTCTTGCTCCTCCAGGTGAAGACATTAGCTTGGAGGCGGCTGGCAAGAAGGCAGTATGACTAATCTGCCTTAAACGAGGCACAAGAAAGCCACCTTGTGTCACCAAGAAAATAACCAAGAATCATGTACCAGCCCAACTTCACACCTTCCAAAGCCACTCAACCTTCTACCTTCAGAGCAGAGTTCTCCACCCCTGGAGCAGCTCCCAGACCCCAAACCCACCTTCAATCACCTTGGGCCCACAGAGGATGAACTTCCCAGCCTAACCATACCCACCTAGTTTTAGAGAAATCCACTGCCTAAGAACTAGTAACTACAGTGCACAATTAGATTCAGCTTCGTATATAAATCCCTGCCCTTGCTTGCTGTGGTTAGTCATACTGTTCCAGCGGAAAGTCTCTCACGGTTTGCAGGATCTGAGAGCATTCCTAAAGAACAGTCTCATTACTCCACTCCCATTCACATTCTCGTCTCCTAAGCCACTAGGAGGTTGCCTTGAATTAATAGTCTGCTTTTAATACATTTATGGGGAACGCACTTTGCTGCCTGTAATTCATTCATACTCTGAAATCACAGAATGACAACTACCTTTAGGGGTGGAAAGCTGTAAAGCAGGAAAAAAGAAGGAACACTATCAGACACCCCCACACATACCACACGCATACAGGAGAGTTAAATGAGCAAAATGTAAAATCTGAAGAACAAACCATGACAAAGCCAAGTTCCTGGTGTAAGGCATCTCTGAACACTCACTGGCCTCCCCCTACAGGTGTATCCCAGAAAGGCTCTCCGGCCCAACCCATACTTCTCACTCACTGGAACAGCAATTTCACTGTTGATTTCCAGGAAAAAGTAATCACTTAGTTCATTCCTGAAAGTGCTGGTTGCCTTTATTTATTTATTTATTTCTCTCTTTCTCTCTCTCTCTCTCTTTTTTTTTTTTTTTTTTTTTTAATTTTGTTAAGTGCCCACTAGGTGCCAGCAACTGGAGAGTTCTTGGAACTTCAAAGCAACAAATCTAGAAGATGCAAATGGAGAAGGAATGCCCAAAAGATTAAAAGCAGAATTTGAGGCACAGCCCTGGAAAACAGGGCCACCCAAGTGCTAAGGAAATCCAGCTAGGGCAGAATTTGAACTGACCCAAGAAAGGGTTGACAAATTGTATCAGCAATTAAGGCAGTGAGGTAGTGGCCCTGAGTAGTAAATCTCACAGAGGAAGTAGGCCTTAGTTGTAAAAGAGAAACAGCCTGGCTCTTCTTGGTGGCTTTGTCACTGACACTGGCAGGGCTCAGCTGTTGCTTCTGTGGTAATCCAAGGGCCACACACTGCTCCTACTATGTCCAGCAATAATTTAGTAGACTTGAGAGTCAGTCAGGACTCAAATTCTGGCTCTGCCATGGCATTAACTTTGAGCATATTCTTCTGTTCATTCATTCAACAAATATTTATTGAGCATCTATTATGTGTCAAACACTCTTCTAGACACTAGGGATTCAGCAAAAAGCAAAAGCTCTTGTCTTTATAGAGCTTATCAAATTCTTTGAGCTTTAGTTTCATCTATAAAATGTAGATAATATACCTACCTTTAGAGATAGTATAACATAAGGGACACAGTAAATGCTCAATAAATGGTGCCCTCCACAGAACACAGAGCAAACCTATCCACGACCCCCAGATAGAATGTAAGCTACAAGTGAGGAACTATCTATAATTCACTTCTATACCCCCAGTGCCTATCATATAGGAGATGCTCAATAAATATTTCACAATCAATAAATAAGTATTCAATCAATAGTAGCATTATTATAGTAACTGGTCATCATTATCCTTCCCAAAGCCATTGAAGTTCTATTACCTAAAACGACAACAGGGTATTAAAGACCTTTTTTTTAAGAAAAGCAAGATGCGCCCTGGCTAGGTAGCTCAGTTTGTTAGAGTGTCACCTCTATACACCAAGGTTGTGGGTTTGATCCCCAGTCAGGGCACATACAAGAAACAACCAATGAATACATAAATATACATAAATAAGTAGAAAAACAAATCGATGTTTCTCTCTCTCTCTCTCTCTTCCTCACTCTTTCAGAAAGAAAGAAAGAAAGAAAGAAAGAAAGAAAGAAAGAAAGAAAGAAAGAAAGAAAGAAAGAAAGAGAAAGAAAGAGAAAAGCAAGAAGCTCTATACAATATATCTTCAGACTTTTTTAACATGAAAACAAATGTTATTGAGCATAAGTATTCTAATTCAGAGACTCTAGCAGAACAAAAACCTGCATGGACAGCTGTTGTAGATGCCTGTCTACTTCTTTCCTAAGCACAAAGTAAGGACAAGTTGGCTTGGCTTCAGGTTGATCCCAAAGACACTTAAAAAGTTAAGTTAAATACAGTTTAGCAGATATGCTAAAAGATGATCTATCAGTAAGGATAAGCTTTAAAAAAAAGTGCTGCATAAATAATCATAAAATTTTGATGGCTACAAACAACAAAAGTTTATTTCTCAATCACGTTACATGTCCAACGTCAGTTGACTGAAAGGTTTGCTCATTTAGTGACTCAGCGACCCAGGCAGATGGAGGCTCCGTTTTCAACAGGTGCTTCCATGATCAGCCCAGCAGAAGAGAGCACTGGATGGTCTCACTCTGAAAAGTACGTGTTCTAGCATAGAATTGATACAAGTCACTTCCAACATATGCCTGGAAAGAGAGGAAAAGCAGCTATGGGGAACATTAACAGTCTCTACCACCGATGATACTAAGACACAAGCTGTGGAATAACAACGGGATTTGTTACAGGGAATGCTCAAATAAAACATCTGGACAGCTCTAAGGTTCACATAATCCTGGACCTGGGAGGGTGTGTCGGGATCATTATAGAGCAGTGGCCTCAACATAAAGACATCTCAGACAACATAAACCTGGACCCTGCATTTGCAAAGCAACTCTGCTTTTTTCTATAAATATACTGAGGGTCCAGATAAGCTTTCATTTAGGGAACAAAAAACTTTCTACAGCTGAAAAACATTTGAAAACCACGAATGTAAACCAAATCCTTTATTTTAACAGATTTAAAAAGTAGAGGGGTGGGGAGGGAAACCCAGGAAGTTAAAGTGACCTCACCTCACCCCCAAGAAAGCTCCAGAATGTTTAGCAGATGTAGAAATAAGTCCACTGACAGAATTTGTTGTACTGTTGCACCACCCTCTGGCCTTACCCTTCATCTCAGCTACCTTGAGCTGGCACATCGGAGCCAGACCTAGACCAGTATCATGTCATGGAGGGTCATCAGGAGTTCAGTATATGGTACGGACGATAAGTAGAAGTCTCTATCCTACTGCACTAAATAATGATCCACACCCCATTAGCAATTCTCTACGTTACTCATTCCCTACTTCCTGGCAAATGTGAAACCATTAGTAGAAGTTAATACTAACCTTCAGGAGAATTTTGTTTTGTTCTCAGATTACAGGTTAACAGCCAACTATGATTTGTGTTCACCCAATTCCATTTCCTTATGTTCCAGTGTTGCTTTGGACCCAGCTTCTCCTCCACCTTCATTCACACTAAAGCACTGGATGCCACATACTTAAGCCTCAATGGTGTCCCAACCTCTAGTCTCTGTCATTTTCAAATCATCTTACACTTACTAGCCCATGGAATAAAACTCAAACTTTTCAACTTGGAATCCAGCTGTCTCCTGGGTCTTACCCCAACCTACTTTTGCAATATTATCTCCACTATAGTACTTATCCTGGACAGCCAAAGGCAGAATGATGTGCCTGAAAGTAAAATGACATAGCAATGCCCAGCCAGAGTGGCTCCATTGGTTGAGGGTTGTCCTGTGCATTGAAAGGTTGCCAGTTTGATTCCCAGTCAGGGCACGTACCTGGGTTGTGGGTTTGATCCCTTGTCGGGGCATGTACAGAAGGCAACCCATCGATGTTTCTCTCTTACATCAATGTTTCTCTCTCTTTCTCTCTCTCTCATCCTCTCTCTAAGCATGTCCTCGGGTGAGGATTTAAAAAAAAAAAAAAAAGACATAACAATGAATCCTAGATCTTGTGAAAGTTCCTTAATTTGAGTTTTCATGTTCTCACCTGTAAAATAGGGATGAGGGCATCTACTTTGAGAGGCTCTTAGGATGGTATGTGTCAGTGAGGATTATGTTTGACTATAAGTAACAAACAGTAGTTTACAAGTAAGGAATGTATTTGTTTTATGCAATAAGTACAGGGGAAGGCAGTCTAGGCTAGCACTATGCTCAACAGTGTCAGCAAGACCAAGACCCTTCTGGGTTCCAGCTTTCTCATTTTTAACACGTGGTTTCACCTTTGTTGTTGTAGTTGGCTGCTGCCCCTCCATGTATTGCACCTACATGTTCCCAGCAGCAAGCAGCAGTACGAGGACAAAAGCTCTTGGGGAATACCAGCCAAGTGTGTCCTCACTAAGCTTTCAGGAAAGTCCCATCCAACAACATCCACTTACATTATTGTAAGACCTGACTCTAGGCTCCAAGGGAGTCTAGGAAAGTGAGATGGACATATTCCCATCTCAAACACAACTGGAGTAATTTTAGTTTGAAAGAACAGAATAAATGTTGAATAGCCAATCAGCAATGTCTACCCAATATTACATTAGATAGTTTATATAAATTATTAAGCACAGTAACCTCCAACATAGTTAACTGTTTAATAAGAATTAAACTATAGCCCGGCCAGTGTGGCTCAGTGGTTGAGCGTCATCCCATGCACCAAGAGGTCATTGGTTTAATTCCCGGTCAGGGCACATGCCCAGGTCGTGGGCCCAATCCCCAGGTGGGGGCATGCAGGAGGCGGCCAATCAATGTTCTCTCTCATCGATGTTTCTATCTCTCTCTCTCCTTCTCCTTTCCTTTCTCTCTAAAAAATTAATAAAGAAAAAAAATTTTTTAAAGAATTGAACTATAATTATTGCTATTATTATCATTACTGTTGTGTTGTTATTATTCACCTAGCTTACCCTCTGGCCAAATGGAATAACTTACTATATCCAGATGTGTTCCTTACCTGTCTACTATATCCACTGCTCTATCTGTATAACCAACACTATCCCTGCTTCCAGGTCCAGGAAAATGCCATTTAACCCAAGAAGTCTTTCCTGACACCTACTCCTAAAAAGAAGTCCTATGGTGGCAGGACCCACATCAGATAAAAACTCCTATGTTCATCATTCCACCGAGCATAGTCCCTTGGAACACAGTAGGTTCTAATAAATAGTGCCTTGATAATTTAAGTAATTCGTATACATACTTATTTCTGTTTTTACAGCCAGTCCTCTATAATCAAACATGGCATACTTCTGAAATGCAAAAGTTAAACACTAGGTTCATATGTCATAAAGCTAGGGGTGGGACTGAGGGGCTAAAGACTGCATTCCCCAAGAATGAGAAGAAAAAAAATGATAAAATTCTCTAATAACATCATTCTTTTAGCCCACTGTAGGAGTTCAGGTTATAGTTCATCAAATATTACCTCTCTACTATGGGCAGAATCTACTTTTACCCAGGGATGTTGAGGCTTCCCCATGTGACTTGCTATGTTCAAAAAGGTTGTGAATGGAAATGACATTTGCTTGTGCAGTCTGACTTGCCTCTTGAATCCAGTGATCTGTCATGAGAAGAACATTCCCCAAGTAGCTGCTCTCCCTTCAGCCTCGGCCCCAGAACACATGTGGAGCAGACCGGAGCCCAGGCTGCAACCCACAGCAGAGCCACACCAAGGAGTCCAACCCCAATCAGCCAAATCACATTCAACCTAAAGACTCATGAGTGTGAGAATCAATATACCTGTTGCTGTAAGCCAGGGAGTTTTGTTATGCCCCAAAAGTTGACAGATATTTACCATTTGATATATTTTAATACTTCTTACTTATTCATTCATTTTGTTCTTTTTCTTCATATAAGAAAGAACAGGCTGAAGAATCTCTGCCTTTGATACACCTATGATTTCTATCTTTGGATGAACTGTTTTAAATTTATGAGACCTACATTATCATTATTATCAGTGCTTTTTTGCTTTTCGTTTGTTCTACTAACTTTCAAAAATAAGGAAAACCCCAATAAAGTATCAAGGAATAATATAAACATTGCTAAAACTAAACTGTTGGTTGGCAAGTAGGTCTCTCCTATGAACAGCCAAAATGTTCTTAGCTGATAAAAGGGCTTAAAGGATGCCCTAGTAAAACAAACAAACAATAGATTGTACAAAGTCATTCTCACGAAAGTCAAAGACTATCTGTTGAGGTGAATTTGTGGACTTCAACACCATTTATCTAAACACATTTTTCAGGATATCTGTTTTGGCAAACCATAATCACTGAATTTCACCAGTAGGAAGACATTGATAAGGCTTAAGTCCTGTGACTTTTCCAATACAGTAAAACAAGATTGCCATATTATTTTAATAAAATAATTTTAAATACAATGATTTTTAATCACTAATGAAAAACAGTCTCTTTGTAAGTGAAAGAGAAAATAAAATTCCAGTCTCTTGGGAGGAGGGCAGGAAAGAGCCAGTTGAATGATGTTAAAAGCATGTATTCAGCCCAGCCAGTGTGGCTCAGTGATTGAGCGTCAACCCATGCACTAGGAGGTCGCCGGTTCGATTCCCGGTCAGGGCACGTGCTGAGGTTGTGGGCCCAAATCCCCAGTGGGGGGCATGCAGGAGGTGGCCAGTCGATGTTCTCTCCCATCGATGTTTTTATCTCTCTCTCCCTCTCCCTTCCTCTCTCTCTAAAATCAATAAAGGAAAAAAAAATTTTTTTTTAAAAAAGAGCATGTATTTGACCAAGACCTATTAAAAATTCCAAATGGAAATTTAAGGTTTCAAGAAATATGGACGAGTGTGGATTTTGTTTTGGTTTACCTTCTTTAAAGTCATCATTAACTTGGGAACCAAATTTCCATTGGGCCAAAACAGACCTACTAGAAATATATAAATCACAAAGTTATTAAATTTGCCTACTAGTAGAAGCAACAGCCTTCAAAGTAGAAAGGCAAAGAGGACAGTGAACTCTTAACAGAAAAAGCTGTATGTATGTTGAGAGAGCTCACACTTCAGACTAGACACATGCAGATTGCATGACCAAAATTTGAATTCAAGGCCATGGCCAAGGTCATAGGCTCTGGGTCAGAGAAACCCGGGCTCAAGTTCTCACTCTCACACTAAGCTATAGCAAGATACTTAATTCCTTTAGTTTCTTCTATCTATAATTTCGAGATAATAATAGTACCCACCTCACAAAGGCTCTGCCAGATTTTAAAAAGATAACGCATATAAAGTACTCAGCAAAGTGCTAGCACATGCAATAATAATACTAATGAAAATAGTAATAGTAATAATACATGAAGAGTGTCCTAATCAGTGTACTCTGACTATAATCTGTTCATGCAATGCTGAATGCACAGTTTTGTATTCACATCCAGGTACAGCTTCTATGAGGTGACAGCTCTCTGGATCAACCAGTCATTTTTCTACTGAATTCAGGAAGAAGAATGTTGCAAAATGAGCTTTGCACTAATAGAAAATTGAGAAGGATCTGATCCTTCTGCCCACAATCCATCCACCCATGAAAGTCTTGCTGGTGAAAGCCATGTTTCCATCACTATCCACACACCACCTCTCCAAACTGTGCAAGGCTTTTATTAAAGCACAGAAGCAGACCTACAAGATGGCTCACCTTAGAAGCAAACTCACCTCAAAGGCAAACTCTTCTACCCTTCAGAAAGGATCTGGCTTGACCCCACTGTCACCTCCAAACTGACATCCAAACTGGAAGTGAAGAAGGCAGCCCTCACTTCCAGAAGTTGAGTTACACTGTCAAAAACTAAAAGAATCCCTTCTATTCGTGGTAATCCTAATAGAGCATGCTTGTCTGCTACAAAAACATCTTATAAATTCATCCAACAGAGCCAAGAGCCAAATACTGTATACTGAGAAACAATGTGACTTTACAAGGACAAGAGAGACCATAGGAGACAAAGTGCCACACCCTTTTCCAGAGAGCTCAACAGTATCGCTTATAAAGGAGCCCGCAATTCTAGAGAGATAGGTGGAAAATGCTAAACCCCAACACCTTTCCCCTGCCCCCATTTCATTCTTTACACAGATCCATTTCATTTTCATTTTTAAATCAATGGCCTGAGCATCCCAACTACTACAACTAATAAGGGGAGTGGGGTGGGGAGGGGTAGAAGAGACAAACACAAGTCAAATATACTTGCTTCTAAGCCCATTTTGGAAGAGTTTTCTTCCCGCTTGTCTGCCTCCCACAGCTGGAGCCTCATACCTGGTGGAAACCAATGGTTAAGTAAAACCACTGATTTTAAAAAGCCAACCAGGAAACTAACCATGACAAGTGGGAACTGCCCTCCTCTCCCGAGCATTGATTGGCTCTTGGGGTTCCACCGGTCCCTGTTCTGCCCATATAAATGGCAGGTGTGGCTGTCAATCACTCAGGGAACTGACAATTCACCGCTCCGGGAGTAAATTGCCTTTCATCTAGCAAAGGCAGGTAGCCGCCTAAAATCGATCCGCTCTGACAGAGCGGACCCTCCCTCTCTGGCAAGGAGAACAGAGACCCTTAAGTACAAAATAAATAAGGCAGGGCCGATCAGAGTTTACGAGTGCTATTATATTATCCCGCACCAAAGCAGCCCTTAATCTTCACTGTCCTAAAATGATCTTTCAAAGGCTTGGACAGTAATTTTTTTAAAAAGGCACAACCTTCTAAGTACTCCTTTTCTTGTATAATTCGGAGAAGGGGGGGTGGAGATGTCGTTCAGCTTAATTTCACATCGTATTCGTTTTCATACACCACCACCCCCTACCCTTCCCCAATTAATCCAGCTTCATTTTCCCTGACACGAATTTTTTTTTTAAACACGCTTCCCTCGGAGTCCATCGAGGCAGCCTGGGACCCCACCCCCCTGGGCTCCACCTTTCTCGACTTTGTTCGGCTTTGGGTTTCCCAAGACCCTTGCCCCCGCGAACACCCCACCGCTCGAAGCAAGAGGGGGAAAGCCAGGCGAAAGAGTGGGAGCTGGAGAGAAGAAAGGCGATGGCAATGAGGGTGGCTGCCGGAGAGGGACTGCGGGAGGTGGCCCGGGCCGCCGGGACGAGCGAACGGCGCCCGCGCGCCGGAGGAAGCCCTGCACTTGTTCCAATCCGGGGGTTTCCACATCAAGGCAAATCCGCCTTTAGGCCGCCCCATCCTTTCCCCCGCCCCAGAAAGCCCCGGTGGAGGCGGATGGTTCACCCCTCGGCTCCCCCCGATAACGCATTGCAGCTCCCCACGAGTGAGGGGCACCCGGCACGAGAGATGCTGGGGCACGGGCGCCCCGAGGGAGCCGGGCACCCAGCGGCCCCGGCCCCGGCGTCGACGTCTCACCTTTCCGATGCTCGCCCCGGGGCCGTCCCACATGGATTTTTACAACCTCACGTCGCCTTGGCCCCGGGCGGCCGGGAGGAGCCGGAGCCGGCGCCGGAGCGCAAACGAACAGGAGCGGGAGGAGGAGGAGGAGGAGCCCGGCTGGGAGGGAGGGAGGGAAGAAAGGAGGGCGCCGCTCGGAGGGCTGGAGCCGGCGCGGAGCCGGGCGGGGCTGACGGCCGAGGGGGCGGCACCCACCGCAGTCCCGAGACGCGCGCTCGCGCGGCGCTGCCAAGCGGCGCTCCTCCGGGCCACCCGCCCGGCCGCTCGGCGCGCTCGCTCGCCGCGGCCCTGACTCACATTCCCAGCATTCCCGAGGAGCCGCTGGGGGGGCCGGGGCTGGGACATGGACGCCTCCGCGGGGGGCAGCAGAGAGCGCCCGGCCCGGGCGTGGTGCGCACGGCGGGGGTCTTCCAAGCGCCTGCTCCTTGGAGGCCGCCGTCCCGAAGCACCTGGTTCCGGTCTTCTGTCCCTGACGTCCCTTCCCCGGCACCCGACTCCAAAAGCTGCCAGGCACTCCCGGACTAGTCAGGTGGCTTTGGCGACAGAGGCAGTTATGGCACTTGGTGGAGGGGATGCAAGTGTCTTTCAATTTAATCTTTCGAGTTAGGGTCCAGGTTTCCATACCCTGGCACCCTCCCCTTAGCTTAATCTTCTTTAGAAGGGTGAAGGGATTTCAAAAGACTTTTACTTGCTTGTTACCGTAAGGAAAGGAGAGAATGAAAGATGAAGGAAGGAAGCAAGAAAAAAAAATCATCATCGTTGCCATCATTCACTGAGTGCTTCCTCTGTGCCCTGCAATGTGTATGTCTTCCCATTTAAGGCAGAAACATGGTGTCTGAGTTCATTCACACACACGTACATAACCTCAAGGTGAGGTGCAGGAGGAGTTGGACACGAGGAATTGGACACGTTTTACATTGAAAAATGCTTCCACCCAATAAGTCTGGGGCCTCAGCTGCTACCATTTTATATTAGCCAGCGGATTCGAAATGTTATAGGTATCTCCAGATTTGGTCTCTCTCACTGAGAGTCCATTTGCAGGACTACAGAAGTAATTCCTTCCATTCCTGATGAGTCTGCTTCCAGCAATTTCAGTGACAAGATCGAAATATCTCCTGCTGGGAAACTCAGACAAATGAAGCAAATTTAGCCATGGGATGTCTGGCTGAGCAGAGGTATGGAATCAGCACAGTGACTAGGGATGACTCCTCTTTCCTCCCTCTCATGGGAATTCAAATATTAAATGAAGGAAGTGGGTGCTGAAGGAGGAGGATGCCTTCCTGTTCCAGCGCAAATGCCCTGTTCCTTAAATCTTCCTTTTACATTTCTGGTATTTAAGGTTTTTCACAGATTCATGGTCCCAGAGGTCTCTGTCCTCACCCTCTTCTTTCTCTCAGTCACCAAGAAATTGGCACTCATTCTATTGACCTGGATGGTCCCTGGGCAAAACCACGCTACACTGATTGTGTTTAGTTTCCCATGTACATCCTTCACAGCCTCGGCTGAAAAGGCTTGTCATACATTAAAGCCTTGTCAAGAGTCCTTTGAGAATTCCTAAAATCGCTTATCTTTTGAAATGTGACCAGTGTTTATTGAGTACCTCCTATGTGCAACACTTACATTTTCTCAACCAATCTCATAAAAACTCTATAAAATGTTTACTATCTTTCAGAAAAGTCAGGTAACATACCCAGCTGAAAATGTATTTAAATCTATACCTAAGGTCCACTATTCTTGGCCACCTATTCTCTTGACCTTTGATCCATAGATTCTAAACAGGAATCCTTGTACTTCACGGTGACAATTTCTTGTTTATATGCCTATGTACATTTCCCCCAGAGAGAAGATCGATGGTTCTCAACAGATTTCTTTCACATTGGATTCTTGAAAAGGTTAAGAATAATCACTTTAAATAGAAAGCAACTTTATGTAGTAGAACAAGGATTAGAAATTTTAGTGATATTAAGTCATCTTTACCCTCTCTAGGACTTAGCTTTCTTATCTGAAAAATTAAAAAGCTGAACTAAAGGATCTTAAGATCTCTTCCAGAGCCAACATTCTCTTACTTTATGTGTGTGTGTGTGTGTGTGTGTGTGTGTGTGTGTGTGTGTACACATACAGAGCTCAAAATGCTTACAAGTAGCCACTGCAGGATCTCACCCCTGAGGACAGAAAATTATAAAACATGCTATGTTTTATAAAACCTGTTATATGGCTTCAGGTTTTTGTTGGTTTTTGTTTTGTTTTGTTTTACTTTGTTTTTGACATCTTTCTCCAGCGTGGCAGTCCCTTCTCCAGCAAGTCAGAGGAAGCACACTTTTATGGCAGATATTTTTTCTCACATATTTATTCATTCATTTACTCAAAAAATACTTACTGAGCATCTACTCTGTGCTAGTCCTAGGGGTTCAGAGCCCTTGCCCTCAGGGCTGTACAGTAGAGTAAGGGAGAGAAACAAGAAAACAGGCCATTACAATACCTCTTATAAAGGGACAAAGCTCTGGGAACTGTAGGAGCATGCAGGAAGGACAGCCAACCTTTTCCCTGAGGTTCAGAAAATGCTTCCCAAGGAAATGTCATCAAATTTGCTTGCCACATCCATCTTTCCTGCCCTACCCTGTGTTCAGCCCAGAGCAGTAAGCAGCCTGCATGCTCTGTGAACCCAGCCATAGGAGATTGGGTGTTTGGTGGACCTGCCCCTGGGTGGGCTGTCACAGGCTCCCTCCAGAGTATTTGAGACTGGGTCATCAGTATGAGTCAGCTAGTGGGTACTGAATGGTGAACTTGTGGACTGTGGTGGCCCAAATCAGAACTATGGCACCCAAAACCATAATGCCAGAGTCATCAAGAAATGAGCTCTAAGACTTTTGCCAAGGAAGCTCATCTGCAGAAGGAGAATATACAGCCATGTAGACAGAAACAGATTCCTAACGGTCTAAAAGACTTGGATATCTATCTGCTTACTCAATATCCCCAAGGTGGGTATCTAACTGGCATCTCAACCTTGATTTGTCCTACAGGACTCTGGATATTTATGAACCATGTCTCTTAGAAAAGAGACCTTCTCCCAAGGTCACCCATCAAATTAATGACACCACCATTTATCCAGTTGTTCAGGTGCAAACCTAGGAGCATCTCTGATTCCTCCTTTGGCTCATATCACACATCCACCCCATCAGCCAGTTCCGTCAGCTCTTCCCACTGCTATATCAGGGCCTGAAGCAAAAGGAAATCTGTACATTTTTGAACCAAACAGAACAAATAATGAAAGCTCTACAATGAAAAAACACAACTGTGTATGAAGCCGCGTGTTGCCCAGTCAGTTCCCTCACCACTGTTAACCCTCATAAACCTGCCCAGTGGGTTGCCATGATAGCCAAATGGCCCTGTAACGGAGCACTGGTTGAAAATAGCTGTTTTTGTTGGACAATGATGCAGGGTCATAAAACGGACAACAACAACCCGTCTCTCTTTTTCTTTTTCTTTTTTATATTTTCTTCATTATGGATATTTTGCACTTGTTTTGAATCCAGTAATTGCAAAGAAAAATATTTATATAGCCCATACTATGTGCCAGACTCTGTTCTAAGCATTTTGTATGTATTGCCTCATTTATTCTTCACAATCACCCTTTAAGATACCATTATTATTTCTATTTTATAGATGAAGAAATTGGCGCACAAGGCCAGGCAGCTAGAAAGTTGCAGAACTGAGATTCAAACCCAGTTGCTGATTTGCAAACTGCCCCCCTTCCATGGAGGGACTGAAGAAAGAGGTAGACCCCTCTAGATTGGTAGGTGGTAGGTTTAATAAGCAAGGAAACTTCCATATGAGACTTGTCTTGGATGGCCAAAAGATGAGTAGATCTCCACACCAGCCCACCAGAATCTAAAAAGTTTACGTAGACACCTGATTCTCCCAAGGCTATGTTCATGAGCAGAACATACATTCCAAGGACAGGGAAGGAAGTGACAAGCCCCCAATTTCCAGGTCTAGCTCCTGGGTAACTGGCAGCCATTGTCCGTCTTCTCATTTACCTCCTCCAACACCAGGCAGTCTGGCTCCAAAAGCAACAAGACAAAATTAACTGGACTTGGTGAGTGATTGGATGTGGGACATGAGGGAGGAGCCAAGAATGCTCCTAGGAGTCCAATTTGGGCAACTGGAGTCCAATTTGTGCCATTCACTAATACAGGAAATAAAGGTGGGGGTGGGAGGTACATGTTTATGGAAATTTTATGAACAACTTATGGGTTCAGTTGGGTTGCTATAAATTTGAGGTGCCAGGAACCTCATGATGGAGATATTCAGAAAGTGACTATCTCACTGTGCTTTGAGGTCAGACAAGAGATATATGATGAAGACAGTGTATGGGAATCATCACATTTGGCAGTTAGAACCACGGGCATGGCTGAGTAACCCAGAACAGTCATTAGCCATTGAAAGAATACAGTTAGATGAGAAATAAAATCCCTAAACAACTCACAATTATCTGTCCTTCTTAGGCATGAAGTCATTTGTACATGTCTCTTAACAGAGTAGATTTTAGTTCAAGAGAAAAATCATTCGGCTGCCATAAAAGAAAAAAGGCCCAAATAACTGACCCACAAGCACCAACCCCCACAGAAATAATCACCTGACACTTAGGAAGCCAACCTATTGGTTTAACTAAACAAATCCTCTTTGCCAGGTAAGTTTTAAGACCTTTGTAGCCCTAAGCATCATAGCAAGCATGTCAAAATCCAGCACCATCAAAACATATATCTTTTTTTCTGTGGAAATTTTTTAAAGTTTTTAACATTCCCTTTTAAATTATTTAACTAATTTGTTTTATTCACTTGTGGCTACGATTTGTCCATAATCATTAAGCATACTCGAATTATTGTGGCCTGGCCGATGTGGTTCAGTGGATGGAGCGCCATCCCATGGACTGAGAGGTCCTGGTTCAATTCTTGGTCAGGGCACATGCCTGGGTTTAGGGCTCGATCCCCAGTGGGGGGCATGCAGGAGGCAGCCGATCAATGTTTCTCTCACATTGATGTTTCTATCTCTCTCCCTTCCTCTCTCTCTAAAATATCAATAAAAATATATTTTTAAAAATAAAAAAGCAATTATTATGAGAAAAGAAAATTTAACCTACAATTGTTTTCAAATGGAATGAAATGTTTGTAAATATAAAAAATCTTAATATTATGGTTTTCAGATATTTACAATTAAACATTTATTAATTCCCATTTACAGTTTTCTGTGAATCTGTAATCAAGGCATGCAAGTCTTTCATGGGCTTGCAAAAATGTTGATTAAATGTTCACACAACTTAAAATTACATCAATTTCTTTAGTTCCTTGGTTTCCAATAACTTACTCTTTCCATGATTCTGGCCACTTATGAAGTCTGGTCACTCTTGCTGTCCTTGGGTTCCATGAGAGGCCCCTGCATGTCCTTCCAGTAGATGCATACCTTTTTTTTTTTCTACCTCAGGTAGCTTGAGCGAGTTTCTCTTCCTTACATCCATAAGAACTCCCTGAATTGGAAAGCCATCTTCCTTTTGCTTAGACAAAGCCTTTGACTCCCGTCCACTAGAATCCAATAGCTGAATCTGGCCCAGTGACCACATTCTCCAAAGGAGGAAAAAAAAACTGGGGGGGGGGGGCGGACTTCGTAAGTAGATGTTGTTGCAGTCACTGGGGACTCCTTACTCTGTTCCTGGAAAGATGTGGCAGATGGCCATGTTGAGCCCCCCGCCTGGGCTGTGTCTCTGTGGTACTTTCCATGAGATACTGCCAATCCCTAAGGCCTCCTCTTCCTTCCAGTTCCCTGGCTTGGCTATTTAAAGGTAGTTCATTAGCACATTTTAATTTATGCTAAAAGCTGTAAAATTAAAAGGACTTTTCAGCAGGCCAATTTTTCAAGAACAGCATCAAGGTGGAAAAGGCCCCTTCGAAGCCCCCATGGAGAGGAAAAACTACAGATGCAGATTTTAAAACCTTCACAATTCTCTAGGCAGGCTCACATATTCTTTTGGCCTCACCCAGGTCCTGGCTCCTTTAGATTTGTGCTTTTTGCTACTAAAGCAGTTATATTCTAATATCACCAGGGTTTCCTTCTAAAAGCTAAAGGCAGCCCAGCCGGTGTGGCTCACTGGTTGAGCATCGACCCATGCACCAGGACGTCACAGGTTCGATTACTGGTCAGGGCACATGCCCAGGTTGTGGGCCCTATCCCCAGTGGGGGCATGCAGGAGGTGGCCAATCGATGTTCTGTCTTATCGATGTTTCTGTCTCTCCCTCTCCCTTCCTCTCTCTCTAAAATCAATAGAGAAAAAATATTTTTTTAAAAAAGCTGAAGACATTATAGAGAGTTAAGCTGTTCTAGAAACCTATGGAGAGTTCTTACCTTGTATCCGTCTGCTTTTCCATCCATGCAGATACTGAGGACCTAGCAAAACTTTTAAGTGAGATACTAATGGGATTCTTGCCCTGGCTGGTTTGGCTCAGCTGTTAGAGCGTCGGCCCGCGGACCAGAGAGACCTGGGTTTGGTTCCCACTAAAGGCACGTACCTCTGTTGCAGTTTGTCCCCGGCCCCGGTTGGGGTCATGTGGGTGGCAGCCAGTCGATGTGTCTCTCTCACATCGATGTTTCTCTCTCTCTCTCTTCCTCCCTCTCTCCCACTCTATTTGAAGATAAATGCAAAAATGTCCTCAGGTGAGGATAAAAATAATAAAATAAATTAAAAAATAATGGGATTCTTATGTGAGAGGAAAATAAAATTGGGAAGAGGGTGTTGAAACATGAAAGATATTTGAAATATCATTAACATAGCAAAACCAACCTCTTTTCAGTTTTCCTCTGGTGGCAAAAGTTTGGCACTTAACAGTTGTGTGTCTTCAGACAGTTTTTTTACCTAGAAAATAAGAGTAGTTCACAGTTTCTTCTTAATGTGGCTGTGATAAGAATAAAATAAAATAAAACCATGCAGGTAAAGTCCTTAGATCACTCAAGGAATGGTGGCTTCTGTGCCCAACATGCTGATTATGTTAAGGAAAAGAGTAAAATTTACATGTAACACTGTCAGGACTTTTAAATGAATCTAATGAAACTCCATGTTAATGACCAGGAGTAGGGGTAGGCAGGTAAGACAATAGCCTTGGATGCAAAATTTAAGAAGGAACCAAAATCTTAGTAATCAAGGTAAATTATATATTTTTTTCTTTCTTTATTGATTTTAGACAGAGAGAAAGGGAGAGGAAGAGAGAGATAGAAACATGGATGAGAGAGAACATGGATTGGCTGCCTCCTGCATGCCCCCCACTGGGGATCAGGCCCACAGCCTGGGCATGTGCCCTGACCAGGAATCGAACCAGCGACCTCTTCTTGGTGCATGGGTCGATGCTCAACCACCGAGCCACACCTGCTGGGCGAGGTAAATCATATCTTAATGTAATTAGTTTGAAAAGCAAACCACAGCCCATAGGCTGGCTGCTTGTTTTTGTAAATAACGCTTTATTGGAACTTCTGAGGAACAAAGGAAACAAACTGAAAAAGAGCTGGAGCTTCAGTGGGGATTTTACACCCTGAGGTTCCAAACAAGAATTTCTTATATTAGGACTGCTTGCTCACAGCCAACTTCCTGATGATGTGCTGGAAGCTGCTGAGAATGCCTGCGTTCATCTATTATCTTTACAGCTTGGAGTCTCCCTGGGCAGGAGAAAAACACCTGCCCATAGGGTAGGTTTCTGTTGTGAGAGAAAGGGTAACAAGCCACCCCGAAATGTTTCCTGGGACCAAAATGGACTTGTTTACCCTCTTAACCAAAGACTCAAAGTCCATAAAATACCAGCTTTAGGCTACATATTTGAAAAATCACTGAGATAAATGTCTGAATATTCTCTGAGCACTCCATAAATATGAGCCATATTTTAATAATAGGAGAATCGTTAATGTAATTTGAAGAGTGGAATTTGCACTTGTACTGGAAAGATATACGTGATATGACCATTAATCAGCCTGCCTGGGGACAGGGGCCAACGCTAGATGAAGGAAGAATGGGGCTGGGAAGGCAGGAGAGGGTGCTAGCTTTCCTTCGAAGCTTAGGTATACCTCCTACCAGCTACAAAAGTGGCTCAGATGAAGGTTCTACCATCAAGCAATTCTTAGAGACAGAATAGAGCTTCATAACATATGTTGCCAAAAATTCATCCATTTCTTGAAACAAGCTTTGGATCAGGTCTGAGAAATAGTTTTTCCCCCCAAACCATAGTCTTTACACAATTACATGAAAAGAAATTACCTTGCTTGGAGGAGAATAATGAAAGAAAACAAGTTATTTTAAGTGATAAAAAATATGTACCAAATTGGCAACAGCTTTAGAATGATTGCTCCTGGGGTTGATTAATGCGATACGTTATCAGCTGAACAAACAGCGAGCTCACAGGTTTAGGACCTTTTTTAAATTAACCTTTTAATAATTTTTTTTTAATTTGTAGCTTACAAAAATAAGAGGAATGGATTGTAAAATAAAATTCAAACATTCCAGAAAAAAGTGAAAATCTACCCTCAGAGACAAACAATCACTTTTTAACAACCTAGTTTGTATAGTCCCTTGGATATTTTGAGTATACACTTAAACAAAAATAGGGCCCAATTATGGTGGTTGTCTTTCAGTATACCTTATCTCCTCCTGTTACAGGTACCCCTCACAGGCACTAGAGAAGTGTCATTGGACAGCCCCCTAAGTCAGAGGGAGTGGGCTGTCCCTGCCTCGATTCTTGTCTTCTCGTGTAAATAAATTTACACCAGAGACCTTGAATGCGTTGTGTTAGAGTGAATTTATTTAAAAAATTAAATAGCCCTGGCTGGTTTGGCTCAGTGGTTAGAGAGTCAGCCCACAGACCAAAGGGTCTCGGGTTTGATTCCTGGCCAAGGGCATGTGCCTGGGTTGCAAGTTCGGATTCCCACCCTCGCCAGGGTCATGTGGGAGGCAAACATCACATGGATATTTCTCTTTCTCTCTCTCTCCCCGCTCCCTTCCACTATATCTCAAAATCAATGGGAAAGTATCCAAAAATAAATAAATAAATAAATAAATAAATAAATAAATAAATAAATAAGTGAATTTATTAAAAAATTAAAGCATGCACACTTATTAAAGAAGCAAGGCAAGCAAATATATACATCTGGCTCTCAGTTAATCTGAAGAGCCCAGTGGGGTGGGGGTGTTTCTGCCTTATATACCCTCCTGTCTATAGGTTTTTTTAAAAAATTCCTCTGCTGGATATCCTTGTACAGACTGACTCTAAAGATCTCATCTTTTTACCCAGCTGGTGTGGCTCAGTGGTTGAGCATCGACCCATGCACCAAGAGGTGACAGGTTCAATTCTGGGTCAGGGCACATGCCCAGGTTGTGGGCCAAACCCCAGTGGGGGCATGCAGGAGGCTGCCAATCGATGTTCTTGCTCATTGATGTTTCTATCTCTCTCTCTCCCTTTCCCTTCTTCTCTCACTAAAAACCAATAAAGAAAAAAGAAAAAAAAAAATCTCATCTTTTCTTTGTTATGGTTTTTCCACAATTTATGGGAAGTACCTGACAATTAAATCCTGAGAATTCTGGCTTTCTGTTTAAACAGTGGGATGAGATAAAGCTGCACTCTTCTTTCCCCTTCCTCCGTGCTGTTTTAACAGCTTCAGGGCAATTTGCACTTAGTAGTCTCTGGCTAGTGAGAAGTTGGATTAGGATTCCTCCTCTTCTTCTCCCCTTTCCCTTCCCCCTCCTCTCCTGCATTCTTTTGTGAGAGAGGTCTTAATCCTTTGTTCTCAAGATAACACCCTGCTACAAGTGGCCTGTAAAGCTTTTTGGCTTTGTTTAATTTTCCTGTCTCAGTTTCCCTATTCCTCCTGCCCTGAAATTTTCCTAGCTTCTTATTATCATATAGCACTCCTTCTAGCTTTAGACCTGCCCTTCTGGCTTCAGAAGTTGTCAGGTTGCCTTCTCTCCGTGGCCACAGTGATTGCTCCAAGGGCTAGACCCATGACCACAGCCAGGCCAATCAGAATCCTGTCATTTTCAACTGGAGTTCTGTTCTTTCTAGTCCAGGCGCTCTAAGAATGTAATAACAGAGTTGGTGGGTTCCATGATTCACTCTCATGGAAAAGTTGCAAATACTGAAAAGCAGAGGTAAGAAGCAGAGAATCCTGGCCCTGAGAACATTCAGGTCCCTGATTTCATTGAGGACCCTGATGTTCCCGTCATTCCTAAAGCCGTTTTATGCAGCACTGTCTTCAATTCTCTGAGCTACTCCAGCATCCTTCTGGTGTATATGACTGTGCTAGACCCATAGCAAGTTTGATTTTTCACTGAAGCTATTCCCCACGGTTGTCTGCCACTTGCAGCCAAGAAAGTCCTAATATACATACTTTTCTGCTCTTTGATTTTATTCAGCTAAAGTTGTGCACATTATGGACAATTTCCACGCCAGTGCACATCTCCCTCTGAATATTCTCACTAAATAATAGTCCATTGTAGACATGAACATTTAGGACCTTTTTTCTAGAGCCAGGAACACAAGGAGGTTTTAAAAGAGATAAACACAGGAAATTATATTCAGATTGAAGAGCTGCAGCCACACAGGAGTGGTGATAATTGTTATGTAAATGAGAGGCCAATGCTGATGAAGTATAAGTAGCACTTATTCCCCAACCACCCAGGCAGCACTCATCATACCTGCCTTAGGGAGAGTCATTTGTGGCATATATTATCACCTCTGCTCCATGACTAAAGACTATGCCTTACGTATCCCAGTTTCTCCACCAGATCTAGTCCTGTACTAGTAAACTTGAGATCATCCATTCATTCAAAGGGTCTTTAAACCTCTGTTAGAGGAAGACTTTAAGTGAAGTTGAGAGGAGGCTATGTTTGCATTAGTTGTTAAGGCCTGGAACCATAAGTACAATCACTACTGAGTTTGAATCTGTCTATAGATCTGATACCCAATGTTTCCATCGCACAATTTCCAAGACGTGGATCAACTGTAATAAAGACCTGTACTTGGGCTTTGTGGTCACAGTAATGGAGTCAAGTCCTAGTCCCTCCATTTATGAGCTGTGTGGTCTTGGGCAATTTATTTAACCCTTCTAAGCCTATTTCCTCATCAGAAAAATAAGGGGTAATTAGTAGTACTTGTCTCATATATAATTTGAGAGAATTAAATAAAAAATTGCATGAAAACTTCCGGTGACTGGGCTGGGCCCATAGTAAATGCTAAATAAATAGAGGTTAATTAATACCATCTTCTTCATGATATACAGTAAATTCAGTTGTCAGGGCTGTATGCTGTTTCTGATAGGAAGAAGGGAACATAATCTGTGGGTCGCGACCTCTTTGGGGGGTCGAACGACTCTTTCACAGGGGTCACCTAAGACCATCGGAAAACATATTTCTTTTTTTCTTTTTTTTTTTTTTTTTCGGATTGGAAAGGAGCGCTTTATTTCGCGGCGGGCTGCGGGGGGCATAGTCTCCCCTCAGATCAGCAGCCCTGATTCTTCTTGCTCAGCCCATTTTATTTATTTATTTATTTATTTATTTATTTATTTATTTATTTATTTATTTTTATAATTTATTTTATTATTAATTTGTTTTTGTTACAGATGTTTTTCCTTTTTTTTTCCCCATTGACTCCCTCCTCCCCCTCCCCTTCTCCTCCTCCCCATCCCTGTTGTCCATGTCCATTGGTTATGCACCCATGCACATAGGCTCTGTGATTTATCTCTTTCCCCCGCATCCCCCCCTCCTCTGAGGCCCGACATCCCGTACTCCACCCTCCACGTCTCTGGGTCAATTTCGTTGTTCAGTTAGCTCAGTTCTCCTGTGTGTTGCCGGCTTCCTCCGTTGGTGGGGAGGGTCGCCCGGCTCCCCCGTTCCGCCTGGGCTCCCCCGCGGTAGGGGCGTCTCCCGGCTCCCCCCCCCTCCGCCTGGGTTCCCCCGCGGTGGGGGCGGAAAAACACCTATTTCTGATGGTCTTAGGAACCGAGACACGGCTCCTCTATCCATCTCCAGGCGGTCCGCCCACATGCAGATACGCCCACACACAACATGAGGAACTGTATTAAAGGGTCTCAGCATTAGGAAGGTTGAGAACCACTGATGTAGGATGTGTTGCAAGAAGAAAAATGGGGCTGTAAAAGATAAAATGCCTTGGAGCTCAGGTGGATCCATTACTCAGAAAAGAAAATACATTTTGAGAACAAACAAAAGACAGGACAAACTTTGACTTGGTTGCTGTGCCTGGACCCTGACCCCCCTCCAGGAGTTTGCCTCAGGAATGCTGACCATTCTCTCTGGTCCCAGGAATGGGTGGAGCTGTTTTTAACATCATAGAAAATTAACCACCTTGTTATCAGACTTCAAGGTCCTGGAGGAAGACACAAGGATTGCGGACCGGACCCTGCAGCCCTTAGCCTGCCCCCCTCCCCCTCGCACGCAGCCCCTTCTTACTTATCCCTATATAATCAGCCAACTAACAGGAGAGGTTAGAGCAGAATTTACAGGATGACCTGCTGCTCTCTCCATACTGCCAGCATTATTGGAATAAACGCTCATACATGATTCAACCCTGTCTCTGCTTAATTTGGTTCAAGTGGTGATAGGCAGCCTCGGACTCATTTTGTGTCTGGTTTCAATTCCACTTTCCAAGTTTCCCAACTACCAGTGTGACTTTCAAAAACTGTTCTTTCTGAAGTTTCAGAACATACTTAAATAGCTGGGTGCTAAGACACATTTGAAAGCAAAACAGTTCTAAAATAAAAAACGGATGCATGACTTTTTAAATGTTGGATTTCTCTTTAAGAGTAAAATTATCCTGTGAGTAAAGATCAAAATTAATTCTTTTGTGACCTTGTTCAAAAATGAAGTTTATTGGAGCATGAGGCATGTCAGATGTTGTTCAGGGTGGCATATGCCCTTCTCAGGACATATTGAACATATGCTGAACGTCTAGATTTTTTCTAGCAGGTGTTTCAGGCTGAAGAGGGAAGAGGGTCCTACGCTTGACTACAACATTCACAGCGCTCGGGCTTGCCCTGGTTTATGTTCTGTAAAGTACAAACAGGTAGAAAAAGGGTAATTTCCTAGATCCTTAAGGCAAATAGTTTGTGAAATAGAATTCAAGGGCCTTTGAGGCCTTAGGGATTCAGACTAATATTCATCGAAAATCCACAGGGGGACATATTACAACTTTCCAAGAAATGAGCTCCTTGCCATTTCTGCTGCTTAATACCCTCCTCTCCTACCACTCCACCCAGTCCACTTCTATTTAGCTTCAGCCTCAACTCAGATGGCATTTCCTCCTGAAGCTCTCCCCGGGCCCTCTGTTAAGTGCCCATACTATCAAATCTCACTGCCTCCTGCACTTTTCTTTCATGGCTCTTGATGTTGCCACTGGAAATGAGGTTCTTTCGGAGCTGCAAGGAAAGCATTCTGGGGACCCACATATGGGAGAATAAGGTATAGTGGTAAGATTTATTGTAGAGCAAAATCAAAGGACTGTCCTCGGTTCAGCTTTGTCCTGCTATAAAAGAAGTCCAACGCTGTCTTCTTCAGGCCAAGAACAAAGGCCAAGATCCAGAAACCCTGTGCCATTGGTCCAGCCCATATTAAAGCTTAGTCCAGTCCAGTCTTTTTTTCCCATCCAGCTAGCTGAACCTCTGTTCCCAGCTGCACTCCAGCAGGCGCTGTGCCCAGGCCTGTGCCCAGAGCCCACACAGTCTGCCCCTGGTGCCAGGCAGCTGCTAGGGCTGCGTGGCTGCTATGGAGAGAGAAAGCATGAAGGAACGGGCAAGCGCATGTTACCTGGGAGCAGGGGCCTTTGTTGAGCTAATTATATTATCTCGGGCTTGGGAAGGCCCAGGCACCCTTTCAAACTAACCAGTCAACTTCCCAGTCCAGGTTTCTGATGAGTCCTTCCCCTAACCAATCTATTTCTTAGATCTTCTGGGGTTTTATGTCTTTTATCCAATCGGATCTTATTCCCCGGATCTTATTCCCAGGCTAGAATGACAGGCCTTTATGCTCACCCTCTTAGTTCCTACTGCTCATGCCTCATAGTAGAAGCACTTCCCTGAGCAGAGGAATTTCCCCTTCTCCTTCCCCTGATAATATGGTACCAGCTGGCAGTTCCCCAGGGAGTTGGGAAGCTGGTACTTTCTCCCCACATGGGGGAGGGAGAGGTGTTAATCCCCTTGGCAGGGCAATGCTACAATCCCCTGGGGAGTGTGTGAAGCTGTAGCTTCCTAGTAAATTAGGCTTCTTAATGTCTGATTCCCTTTGCTCCCTCCCTTTATTAATATCTAGCTACCTATACTAACATTATCATAACTACAATGGAATAGCTGTTTGATTCATGGTCTCAGTGCTTTCCACTCACCTATATGCTCCAGTTCTTTCAGGAATTAGACCACTTCTATTATGTTGACCCCATGCACAGGCCCACTGTCATGATATAATAAGTATCTTTTGAAAAATTAAGAAAAAACGTTCATTCTGTGAATTTCAACTCAAAGAGTGGAAACTCTAAGAGAAGCTCATTTGCTAATAAGAAGCTTTTCTTATGAAAGTCAGAAGAATATCTTTACTCCATGTAACAAAAAAAGCCATGTGATGTCATGTCATCTATATTCTATGGAATGAATTGGTTATTAGTTTCTGGAAAGAAAGTGATCATTATAACAATTAGCAGTAGTTGGATGTATAACTGGCTAGATCCAACAGGAACTGGGACTAAGATAAAAGGAGGTTTACCTCCCTCACAGGCACACTTGAAAGTGAGAGTTCTGGTGACACTCACCTTCTCAAAGCACCTGCAACATTAGGTTTTAACACAATGTTGAATAGAAGATTCTGAGCCAGCTTCCCCTTCCCAGAGCCAGCTGAGCCTCTGCTTGGATCCTCTTTGTGATGGAGGACTCACTTATACCACAAGGCAGTCCCTTCTGTTTTTGAAGGGTTCAAAGAATTAGGTGGTTCTTTCCTAACACATTAAGACCAAAGCATGTCTGATTCTAATTCTACTCATCAAAACCAGAATGAATGGATGTGTGAATAAATTAAAACTTACCAACTTTGAAACCAAAATTAGGCTTACTGCTCTACTTTGAAATATAGCAAACCTCTAAGTTTCTTCATTCTGTGTGTAAATTGTGAGCAAGCTTGTGTAAGTGTGTGTATGTGTGTGTAGGTATAATTGTGTTTTGCCACATCATCATATGGCAGTGGGTTTGTAAGATTCTGGAGTTATCTACTGTAGCTATTTTTATAACCCTCTTTGTTAATTCTCAAAGCCATTAAAAATCAAAACACTTAAATAAAGTAAACTTAATTATGGACTAAACCCATAGATAATTTTTAATATAAAACAAGAGATGAAAAAGAGATAAATGTTTTGTCTTTTTGCCAAAGCCAAAAAAATCTTCTTTAAGCAAGGAAATACACCATAAGGAGTAATTCTTTAATTGAGTCTAAATAGAATAAATGCCCAGTGCATCCTGGGTCTCCAGGAGCATGACTAACATTTGCCTCACCTTGCGATGACTACGGATGACATGTGGGTAGAAGTGTGAAAATGGTGGGTATTGCTTCAACACCACCTCCTCCTCTAACCTTAGAGTTGAAATCAGGCACACACTAATATCCATAGCCCTGGAGATTCTTTCCAACAACTGTGTGAGAATATTAGAGAGCTCGGATATTGAGCCATTCTTGAAACAGATTTTGGGAACAAGTGGCTTAATATTTAGGAGACTGTGGCTTTAGAGAGCAAAAGACCCCCGAGTTCCATGCAGGTTCTACCTCTGACTCAGCCAGGTGACCCTGGGCAGCTTACTTAACCACTCAGTAGAATGAGGGTAACACCTCTTGTGGTTGTTAAGAGAATTCCATGAGCTAATTCATAGAAAGCTCTTAGCACAGTGCCTGGCACAAGGTAAATACTCAAAAGTGTCAGGATACATATATATCCAAGACCACCCCACAGACTGATTTAATGGTCGACAGTGTTTGCATGTTCTAGAAGCACCCAGCAGACAAATCTAATGTGTAGCCAGGATTGAGAACCCTTAATTCAGTTCGAGATTAAGAGAGGACACCCGCTATATGTGACTGAGCTCTAGTAGCAAATCAATGACATGCTTCAGAAGGAGGAATAATGAATTTTACCTAAGAAACTTCCTGATTTACATGACCATTTGGAGGCATTTGATGGATAGTTGTTGAGAAAGAGAGGAAGACATTTAACTGATCTTGGAAAAAGACTGAGAAGGGTGAGGACAGCTTAGAGTCTGTTTCAGATACTGGGGACAGTCTTCATCCTCTGCCCCATGAAGTCATGTCTGAGTTCTGTGCAGAGGGAGCCTCTAAACCAGAAGTGATGGAGCCACTTCCATTGGCTAAGGGTCTATGAGACCAGGGGACATAAGCAGAGCTGATTCCAAGTCCAAATAACAAGGAACAACACTCACAATAATAATGGTAACAGAATCCACCAGTAATATACATACTCATGCCAAGCAATTTACATGAGTCAATAACAATAGCTGATATCCACTGAGTGCTTACTACCTGCTAGGCACTAATCTAAGTGCTTTGCAGGTTTAATTTAATGTAACCTTCAGAGCAGCCATCTGAAACAGCTACCCGTTCCAGCCACGCTATGAGAAAATAGAAGCTCGGAGAGGTGAGGTGACTAGCCCAAACTCACATGACTAGTAAGATCAGACTTTGTGTCATCTGCCTCTCAAGTCCAAACTCCTGACCAACCACAGACGACTGAGACTCTCCCCACCTGACACATTCGAGACAGCTCCAGAATTTCTCTCAGCCTTCAAATAAGCAACTGCCCCTTCAGAGGGTGCTGCCACAGGATATAAATTTGTACCAACCTCCTCAAAGTGGGCTGTGGTTGAGTGCTCCCATTTTAATTGTCAAAAGCAGTGCCCAAGTAGTTCTGGCCATTCAATCCACTTTGTCTGAGAAAAGGCAGCTGGCGGTCTGTCAAAGCAAAAGCTGCAAAACACTTCAAGGCAGGGGAAGGGGAGCAGGTATAGTCTCCAATCGGATCAAAGATTAAATGACACATTTCTTCCCTGAGACCCCTTCTAAAATACAAAATGACCAATGAACCTCTGCTCTTGGGCAGGGGAAATTTTTCCCAGGTTATCAACAATAATTGCAATATGTTGATATTTACATTATCTCGATGGTTCTTCTTTGTCTTGATTCATTGATTTGAGAAAATGCCTAATTAAAAGTCACACTTCCCAGCACCTTCCCCTCGAGGGACTGAAGCACTTCCATGTCATCTAACACACTGAGGTTTCTGGCTCATCTCTGCCTTCAGGACTTGCCTTTTGACCTGTGACCTTAGGTAAGTAATTGAACCACAGAGAGTTCATTAGAGGAAGCAGAAAACAGAATAAGTGGCCCTCGCACAGTGGCCGCCCACAGAGGAAGATCCCAAGATAAACAAATAAGGTGTTATTCTGTCACTGGGTTTCATTATGGTCTGAGTTGGATATGTAGAACATATCCTTTGAGTCATTTACAACCCATTAGAAGTTTACTCTAATGACTGCTGACAGCACATTTTAGCTGTCCACTAGTTGGATTTATCATCCCCCTAACACCTATTTGAGGAACACAGTGCTGATTTTATCCCCGTTGACAAATAAGGAGACTGAGGCATGGGTTTTGCCTAGTTTCACATGGCTGGGACTGGAACTATGACCTCTGACCTCTCCAATAATTTCATAGCCAACCATGCTTGTACAGAGATTGACTTAGGGCTTCTGTCTCGAACAGTCTTTGAAAGTAGGGGTGATAAAAGAAGATGCAGCTATGGAGTCCAGGATGGGGAAGATTAAACATGGGAGAACTCTTGAGCTAACCTTGAAGGACTCACCTAACTGTAATAGAACCAGCCACCACTTATGGAACACTTGCTGTGTGCAAGGCACTGGGCCAAGAGCTTTACGTACATACATTTCCTCATTTAGCCCTCACCACAGTCCTGGGAGATGGGATGTAGTATTCCTACTCTGCAAGATGAGACACCATATCCCACCAAGTAACTCTCCCCAAATCTGGGCATTTTTCACACCAAAGCCATTACTACTCACCAAAACACCATACTGCCCCCGGTAATTAATGGATTGGGGGAAGGAAAGGCATTTCTTTTTTTTTTTTATCCTCACCTGAGGACATTTCTCCATTTTTTTGTTCAGATAGAGTGGGAGGGAGAGAGAGGAAGAGAGAGAGAGAGAAACATCGACGTGAAAGGGACACATCGAGTGGCTGCCTTCCGCACGACCAACCAGGTCCGGGGACAAACTGCAACCGAAGTACATGCCCTTAGCGGGAACCGAACCTGGGTCTCCCTGGACCACAGACTGACGCTCTAACCGCTGAGCCAAACTGGCCAGGGCGGAAAGGCATTTCTTAAAAGTAATTCAGTGGTCTGAATCGTAAAAGTACATCAACTGAAGATTTTACATGCCAAAAAGAAAAATCAGGCAGGACATTCAAATTATTTCTACACTTGCTATTGGTGTATGGAGCATGGTGGAGTGGTGAAACAGCCTGGCTGGCTTGGATGCAAGAGAACCTTTCTAAGCCTCAGCTTCCTCAACAGTAAAATAGGGATAATATTACACCACCATGCAGTGTAGTTGTGATAATTCAGTGATATAATATATAAAGTGTTTAGCACAGCTCTTGTTAAATAGTGGGCACTCAATGAAAGATGGCTGCTATAACATCATATAATGTAGTGATACGGTTAATAATAAATAAGAGAGATGTAACTATAATAAGCAAAATATTCTGACTTCAGATCATAACTTTTTATTTTCTTCTTTGCTAATAACCATTTCTCATTGATGGGTTTTGTTTGTTTGTTTGTTTGTTTCCTGGAAGCTTATATTTGTGACTTTGTTTGGTGGAAAAGGTTTTGGAGTCAATTTACAGTGATGGTTGCTTCTGCTTGGAAAACAAAAAGCAAGAAGTGCACCAACAGCAGGTGGAAAGATGTGATTTATTAGCTCTCCTCCTGTTGCAAAACCAGCAATGCAGATGAACCAGGTGAGGACCATGCAGGAGACAAAGGTGATATTGGAACATCCACCAACTGGCATGGATGGGGAGACATTAGCATTGGTCTGATCGATTAAATATGGCCACAGAGTCACATAGCCAGAGGCAGAATCTGTTTTCCTAGGCTTTGACGAATAGAATATGGCAGAAGTGGTATTATGTATGTTCAAGAGCCTAGGCATCAAGAGGCCTTCAGCTTCCTTTCTCGCCCTCTTGGAACCCTGAAACCACCTTACTGTGAAGAAGCTGGGATGAAAACCATGTGGAGAGAGAGACCCACTATCCCAGCTGAGCCCAGCCCCAAGTGAATCTGCCAGCTGACTGCTGCCACATGAGTGAGCTCAGGCAAGACCAGAAGAACCATTCAGCCAATCCACAGAATTATGAGAAATGAGAAATACTTGTTGTTTTAAGCCACTGAGTTTTGTGGCACTTTGATGAGAAGCAAAAGCAATAGGGCTCTGAGAGAAAGGTCATTTAGGCTGAAAAATGAGTAGGAGTGGGGAAGCAAAAGGCAGAGTGGGGAGAGAATTCCAGGCTGAGAATGATCAGGTCCTGGCTCAGGGTGACAAACTCTCAGCTCCTCCAGTAGCTGAAGGGAGGGTCCCACAGGAGGAGATAGACTGGAGCGTGTCATGGATGCTGTGACAAGCCATCCAGATACTGCCTTTAAGACTGAAGCACGGAATCCCCTGGCTTCTGCTGGCAGGGATGACAGCCAATCCCTCTCTGGGAATCCATGTTGGCTGAAGAGAGCTACCTAGCCTAAGGTCATGGGCCTCCCTGGGGGGCAGCTGGCATCCAATTACAAGTCTATGTGCCAAATGGGAGGGGGGTTGGGGGATAGGGTAAAAAATGTGAAAGGATGAAGAAGTACCAATTGGTAGTTACAAGCAGTCAGTCACAGCATAGGGAATAATATTGTAATAACTATGTGTGGTGCCAGGTGGGGCTAGACTCATGGGGAGATCACTTCATAAACTATATAAATGTCTACCACTATGTTGTATACCTGAAACGAATATAATATTGAATGTCAACTGTAATTGAAAAAATAAATAAAGTCAAGTCTACATGTGTATGTGGGAGGAGAAGCAGGTGTTGGTATAATGGCCCAGTCCCTTGCCACAGCAATTCAGGATAACTGCAGGACTTTCCGTGGGATCTGCTGAGGCCTTTATTGTGACTGCATCACAGTTTAACTTCTCCATATTGCTCAACCCTGCTTTCCTTACTCCCCCTCTCTATGGATCCCAAGAACACGCCAACGAACTTCTCCCATGCAAGTACCATCTCAGAGTCAGCTTCCTGGAAAACCCAGAGCACAGGGGAAGGACATTGCGGGGTGCAGTGAGCAGGTGGGGGATTGGGAGAGGGAGTCTATGCCAACAGCACAAGTGAAAGAAGATAGTTTGGACTAGCATAGTGGCTTCGGGGATGGAGATTAGCAGACAGATTTGGACTAGGAGTTGAGCTTGGAGAATATGTGTTTATTTGAAAGATGAGGAAACAAACAAGACAGGATCACTAATAATGCCCTAGAGAGCCAAACTGGAGCTTGAGGCAAAAGGAAAAAACCAGTAATACTGATCCTGCCTTTATTTAAAATCTTGGTATTTTGTTCATCTTGGATTTTTTTTCCCATTACTTTTTATTTTTAAAATATTATTTCTTTTTTTGCTGAGTTTTTTGGCACGCCATTGACTTTTGCACTGAAGGCTTATACCTCACTCAACAAACGTTTGTTGTTTTAAGACACAAATTTTGGAATAATTTGTTATACAGCAATAGATAACTAGTGTGTTAACTATCAGTCCTTTGGAAATTCACTTAATATCTTAAAGCCTCATTTTCTTAATCTGTGAAAAATGGATAATATATTTGACATGGTTGTTATTATTATTATTTTTTCAATCCTCACTCAAGAAAGTTTTTATTGATTTGAGAGGGAAAGAGAGAGAAACATTGATTAGTTGCCTCCCATACATGCCCTGACCGGGGATCAAACCTGAAACCTAGGCATGTGCCCTAATCAGGAATCGAACCCACAACATTCTGGTGTATGGGATGACACTCCAACCAACTGAGCCACCCGGCCAGGACCACATGGTTACTTTGAAAGTTAAATGAAATATTTCAGGAAAGTTCTTAGCATGATGACTGTCACATAGCATTTCAATACATCCACAATTATCAATCGAATCACAAGTTACATCCTGATTTTAAGATCCCAGAGTAATATTGATCACTTTTTACAGAATGCTAATGAGAATGTCCTGTTCTGTTTCCTAAATAAGTTTTGTAATTTTCTCTATATGTTTACCTTTTTTTAAGTAACCTTTGTAGAAGTTTAGCTATGAGGGGCAACGTCTAGTTGCTTAAGAGCAACTGGTAATGCTTACTGTTTCCAATGGAAACAAGGTACTAGGAGGTACTATTGTCATTGCTATGAGCATGTATTGAGTATTCATGAAGTGTTAGGGCTTCCAAGCACATCATACACATTATGTCACCTAATCCTCCAAGCCACGTACAAAGCAAACATTCCCCATCTCCCCAAGCTATTCCCAATTTTACAGATAGGTAAACTGAGGGAGTAGGAGAGAAGGTAAACCCTTTGCTCCAGGGCACAGCCAGAGGCACTTGCCTCAAGCAAAAGGCAGAGTGGGGAGAGAATTCCAGGCTGAGAATGATCAGGTCCTGACTCAGGGTGGGAAACTCTCAGCTCCTCCAGTAGCTGGAGGGTCCCGCAGGAGGGGATAGACCGGAGCGTTCTCAAGGGCTCCACAGCTGGTGTACAATTTGCAAGTGAAGTATTTCCCTCTATCCCAGCTGTGCCCTTGGTTGGGCAAATCACCTTTCCATTGCCCACAGCAAAAATCATATCTGAGTGCGCTCACCCAAACAAATATGGGTGTTTCATCCCCTAAGAGTTAGTCATTTCAAGGATTTCTCTATTCATAATATGAATTGTAGGCTGATGCGAAGTCAGCACGCTGAGTCTTACTGGTAGCCCTGCTTCTGCATGAATAACAGCATGTGCTGAGTAAGAGCTTTGGAGACGCTTTAATTCCCTCCCTGTGGCTTTCTCGTCAAGAATTGGCTTACTCCACTGCTGTGGCCTGATATGCCAGCACAACACAGCAGCCTTCTTGGGTTGCAGAACTCTAATTTTCTCGGTACCTTATGGTCTCTTTTGTCCTTGAACTACAGATATCGACTTTTCACTTTAATGCACATTGCCTTGAGAAATTCAAGGCCAGAGAAAAACATTCCACCAGGCCTGCCTCTGTAGGAATTAGAACTGAGTAGGAAATGGAAGATTGTATGAGGACCATATTCGTTCCCAGGAGTCCAGATGCCTGAGAAGCACTGAACAATTCCCTGCACAGCTGGAAGGTTTATCTTGGGGAGACTCAACATGCTTGGAACCATCTGAATTTTTTACTTAAAAAAAAAATCTGCCCTGGCTGGTGTGGCTCAGTGGATTGAGCGTCGTCCCATGGACTGAGAGGTCCCAGTTTAATTCCTAGTCAGGTACATGCCCAGGTTGTGGGCTCAATCCCCAGTAGGGGGCGTGCAGGAGGCAGCTGATCCATGTTTCTTTCTCACATTGATGTTTCTCTCTCTTTCTCTCTCCCTTCCTCTTTCTCTAAAAAAATCAATAAAAAAAAATATATTTTTAAATCTGATGTTTAACATCCAGAAAGCATAGTATTACATTTTTACTCTTTATAGGTACTAAAATAAGAAATGTTCTGGGAAAGGGGATCGTTGTTATTAGTGTAGATTATTTAGTATTTGCTGAGCCCATAATAGATTGCTAAGCACCTATCACATATCTTGTCTTCAAACATATCAAGAGGTTTAAAATCAGATCCAACTGAAAATGGATGCCCCTCTAAAGAAGGTATAAATATACTAATCTAAGAAAACATAACTCTTGACTTTCTGGGTTATAGAAATCCTAGAAAGTTATAGACGCTGATGTACCACACTCTCTGTATAAAAGGGGAAAAGGAATTCCTTATTCATGCATATTAAGAAACAATGTAGCTTCATTAGTTCATCCCACATTGTTTAGAGTGTTTATTAAGCACTCTTCCTGAAAGGTCTCTGTCAGCTCCAGAATTCTTTGAGCTAATATTCATAAAAATTTACACATGAACGGGCTTTTCGAGGTCAACTCATTAAACACTTTCTCAGTGCAGAATTTCCTCCCTGACATTCCTGACAGATGGTTCGCAGATGTAGAACTAACTCTAGAACTATCTCCCTTAGCAAGCTTCCCCTGACCTTGGTCAGAATTCACTGCTACTCCCAACACTTTATACATGGCAAATGCTATCACTGTAATGGACATAATAATAATTGCAACTTACTGAGCACCTACCATGCACCAGGCACTGCAGTATCTAATACAATAACTTTGCATAATAGATATAATCATTCTCATATTTCAGATAAGAAATGGGATAAACTCACTCTCCACAAAGCTAGAAAGTGGCAGAGACATGTCAACTATGAGGGGTCTCAAGCCTATACTGCCAATGCCATCTCTATGCCACCTTCATCTATTCTATGGCAGTTAGCATGTAATATTGGAATTACTCTGTACTCACCTGTTTCCTCTCCATTGACAGGAAACTTTTTTTTTTTTTTTTTATCCTCACCCGAGGACAATTTTTCATTCTTTGTTCAGATAGAGTGGGAGGGAGAGAGAGGAAGAGAGAGAGAGAGAGAAACATCGACGTGAAAGGGACACATCGAGTGGCTGCCACCCACACGACCAACCAGGGCCGGGGACAAACTGCAACCGAGGTACATGCCCTTAGCGGGAACCGAATCCGGGTCTCTCTGGACCGCAGGCCGACTCTCTAACCGCTGAGCCAAACCGGCCAGGGCGACAGGAAACTTCTTGAAGACCAACATGATGTCACTTTTCTTCTGATCTCCAGTCTCTACCACTGTGCCCAGCACACAGCAGTGTCTCAATAAGAATTACTTGTTGAGTAGGTAATTTCCCTGTACCTCTGCTTCTCCAAAGCCTCAAACCCTGATTCTAGATCACTTTCTTAGTCCCTCCAGTATCACACTAATGGGCTCTAATAATCAGGAAGCAAAATATGTTAATTTAGATAAAAATTCTTTAATCAAGTCATATTGATGAAAACTCGGACTTGAAAGAGATTCTGTATGCAGAAAGATGTGATTAGGTGAACATGTTTAGAACTGTTTTTATGTTTATTGGTAGAAATAGAATACATTAACTCAATAAAAGCAGATAAGTATGAAAATTCAGCCCAGCCAAGGAAGAGGCATGATGAAGAAAAGGTATTTTTCTTTTTAATAATCTTGGGGTTACAGGAAAAGGGTGGCACTGATATAGAGTTTTGGGTGCAGTCCAAGGAGAGGATGTGGACTGAGGTTATATGGAAAAGATTTTGAGTTGGGAATAAAAGAGGAAAAAGATGTGCCCATCTAGAGCTTTTGGGTACATCTCATGTATCCTTGGCATTAGCATCTCTGCACGAAGATCCCTTCATGTGGCTGAAACAACAGAGCTTTCTTTCTTGGGTTGCTAACTGTTGAGGCCATCTGTTGCCTTGATTGTTCTCTTCTCTCTTGCATCCCCCAAAGGTGTTGAGTCCACTCAAGGTAGGTAAGAAGGAGATTACATTCACCCAAAAGGGAGGCTACTACTATTTCAACATGGAAAGGTTCTTTCTGTCTTCTACTCTGCACTTCAAACACTCTCTCACTAGCTTTATACTTGTTTCATCACCCATACCTTAAATGTCTTCATTATTTTCTCTGTCCATATCTTATTGATCTTTCATAGCCCTCTTGTGCTATAAAGCCTTTACTGATGGTACCAGTTCACACTGACCTGGTTATGGACTGAATTGTGTCCCCCTAAAACTCATATGTTGACCCTCTAATCTCCAATGTGACTATATTTGGAGATAGGGCCTTTACAGAGGTAATTAAGGTTAAGTGAGATCATAAGGACAGGGCCCTAACGCAATAGGATTGGTGTCCTTGTATGAAGAGGAAGAGACACCAGCAGTGTGGTGCACAGAGAAAAGGCCATGCGAGGACACAGAGAGAAGGTATCCATCTACAAGCCAAGAAGAGAGGTCTCAGGAGAATCCGACCCTGCCAGCACCTTGATCTTGGACTTCCAGCCTCTAGAACTGTAAGAAAATACATTTCCGTTGTTTAAGCCATCCAATCTTTTGAATTTTGTTATAGCAACCCAAGCAGACTGAGACACTTCCCTCTAGAGTTTTTTTGCCTTCTACCTACCTTCCTGCCTCTTTGGTAGTTTACACTGTGTTGTCCTCAGTCTTTGTATCAGATTTAAGTCTATTCTATTTAACACTCCCTTGTTCACACAATGCTTCATCAATATGTGACTTATCTCCCAAAGCACAGTATCACCTAGAAAGAAAATTAGGTTACGCAAACCTCTTTTATTCTAAAATACCTAAAAGGAAGGGCTAGACTCTGGACATTCAATAAATCTAAACTGCTTAAATAAGCTACTCCTGCTAGTTACCAATTGAATAACTTTGGATAAATTAATCCTCAGTTTTCACATCAGCAAAAGGGAGAAAGATTCTATCTCTTAAATAAAGTTTGTCTGAGACTGCAGTGAGGATTAAATGAGAGAAAACTTCTTGGCACATAGTTAAGTGCTTCAATAAAAGAGAACTATTATCAGTATTATTTTGTTCTGAAGCCACATCTGCAAATAGGGAAATAATCTCACCCAGAAGGCACAAGATCACTGCAGATTCAGCTCTCCAGTGGACAAAAAAGTATATAAATATCTTGTCTTTCATTGCTTCTTGTTTTGAGATGAGCCAGAGTTTTACTGGTTGGAAGAGATAAATGACAGAATCCTGACTCTCCTCTCTCCACTGGCACTCCAGAATGGAATGCTGCTTGGCTCCTTAACACCTTCTAGTCTGATGAGTTGTTACATTTCAGTTTAAATAGCAATTTGATGCAGCCAAAGGGGCTTACATAACAATATGCTCTATTTACTGAAAAACGAAACAAAACACAAGGATAAAGAAATGTTAAAAGTTGGACTACCAGTCCCTGGATGTGAAGGCCCTGGTTTTTGCTTTATTTTAACTTTTTAAAAAATTTCAATATTGCAAACATAATTCTGAACAGATTGTATAGAAAGACAACTTAAGCATATTGCCATCTTATTAGAAAACTTCTCATTCCACACCTGTTACAGGATTTCAGCCTTTGTGATGCTTTACCCCCCTCACACATACATACTGACACATCAGAGGAATTGACCTGTGATTTTACAATGTACAAATATTAATAAATCTGGTGCCTTAGATCGTTTTTTTTTTTTTAAAGAATCTGTTGCTATATTCACCCTTTAATTTAGATTCTTTACAAAGGATCCCTTCTATGGCTGGCTGGCTCAGGAATCTTTCCCATGCTAAACAGACTTCTCACTCCCCAAAATTTCACGTCCTCTCCTAAAGTCGAGAGTTTAATCAATACTAATTGAACTTGGCAAAGGGAAATTTAAAAATGACTCATAAATTAGCACAGACCCAACCTGTGATTTCTCAGATCCTTGGATTTAGCAAAGCAGCACCTAGAAACCTCACAGCCAAGAAACCTCAGTGAGTGGCTTATACTTCCTTAGCTGTCTTTTACCAAAACTTTTGCAGAATGAACATATGAGCTGATCTATTGAGTTGCCAAGGAACTTTTGTGATTTGATTCTTAGTGAGAAATCTCTAGGGTAATATCCATCTCACTTTTTAAAAGAGCTTATCATAAAGTCCCTTGCTGGGGACCAAAAGGGAAAAAATTAAAGAAAATCACATTTCCTAGAGCCATTAATTACATAACTGATAAGAATAAAAATTTTTAAAGGATACAGACACGGGGAATAGTAACACAGCTTACCTCAATATTTTGGTTTACATAATTCATTTTTATCTTTTTAAAAGCATAAAATGGCACATGATCATTGTATGTATGAATAGTAATACAAATGTGTATCAAACAGCAAGTGAAAAGTCCCTCACCTTTCCCATGACATCCCAATCTCTAAATAAAACCTTCCATTAATATTTGAGTGTATGGCCTCCTAGATTCTTCTACCCAGACAAATGCAAATTTCTTCACCTTAGTAGATTATACTATGCACACTGTTCTCTACATTGTGTGATTTTTTTAAAATTGTGTTTTTTATTGATTTTTTTAGAGAGAAAGGAAGGGAGAGAGAAACATCAATTGGCTGCCTCCAGCACACCCCACACTGGGGATGGAGCCCAAAACCCCAGGTATGTGTCCTGACCGGGAATCAAACCGGGACCTTTCAGTCCATGGAATGGCGTTCAATTCACTGAGCCACACCAGCCAGGCTACCCTGTGTTTTTTAATTGAACAAAATGGTATGAATTTCTTTCCTTGCCTATTCATATAAATCAACCTTCTTACTGTCTGCATATTAATTGCTGAGCTACAATTTAACCCATAGCCAATAATATTTAGGTTGGTTTCAGTTTTTCACCACAACAAACAATGGTTGCAATAAAAAGATACTGAATACCTATTAATATTTCTCTAGGTTAAATTCTTAGGCCAAAAAGAATACTTATTGATACTTTGGTAGATTCTATCAAATTGCCCTCTAAAGGGTTGTGACCATTTAAACTATCAGGAACAGTATACACCCATACTTATTTCTTTCATCCTTATCCAACTTCCACACTTGCATTTACAATCTCTCTTTTTTTTTCTTTATTGATTTTTAGAGAGAGAGGAAGGGAGAGGGAGAGAGATAGAATCATCGATGAGAGAGAATATCGATTGGCCGCCTCCTGCATGCCCCTCCACTGGGGATTTGGCCCACAATCTGGGCATGTGCCCTGACCAGGAATTGAATGAGCGGCCTCTTGGTGCATGGGTTGACACTTAACCACTGAGCCACACCGGCCAGGCATACAATCTCTTATAAAATAGTAAAGAGAGGGTCTGGTCATTGTTTACAAACTATGTTACAAAGGAGTTTAAAGTTTGGGTTTTTTTGTTTGTTTGTTTGTTTGTTTCAATCCTCACCCGAGGACATTTTTTCATTTTTTGTTCAGATAGAGTGGGAGGGAGAGAGAGGAAGAGAGAGAGAGAGAAACATCGACATGAAAGGGACACATCGAGTGGCTACCACCCGCACGACCAACCAGGGCCGGGGACAAACTGCAACCGAGGCACATGCCCTTAGTGGGAACCGAACCCAGGTCTCTCTGGACCGCAGGTGGAAGCTCTAACCGCTGGGCCAAACCGGCCAGGGCTAAAGTTTGGGTTCTTTAAGTTAATTCAAAGCAATAAAATCTTTTTTTTCTTTCTTTCTTTATTTTTTTTTTTTTTTTTTTTAGTATTTCATTATCTCTCAATTATTTGAGAATGAGATAGAAATTCTCAGTCTCTATTGTTAGCAGAAGCTTCCACCTCAAGTTTCCAAGTTGCCAATATCACCAGGATTCTTAATGGCAAAATGTTATCTCTTTTCTTGAGTGAAGAGCATAATGAAATATTACTTGCCTACCCTTCCCTGACATGCTAAAGCTCATTCATTCTAGACTAACAGAGAGTATGAAAGAATTCAGCTCAGTCGAATATTCCAAATGATTCTCACCAACAAGGCTTGGCAGTGGAAGCTCCAAGAAGTTTTCTAGGTCCCCCAGTTTCACTCCAGTTAGCTACTCGCTTCAGCACCTGGACAGCTCTCTCGGCACCAACTCTGGGGGTAAGCAGCTGTTGAGCCCTCTAGTGTTGGCTTTAGTTGTTGCACAACTGTCTTTTAATTACTTGGGTAATACATAAATACATTATTGTTATAAAAGACCCAAGCATTTTAAGAATATAATGAGTAAATATGAAAATGTCCATTACCTTGTCCACTCCCCCTCCTCAGAAGTAAGCACTGATAATACACAGCACACATATACTTACTTATCAACATCTTTTGTTTTGTGAACAGATTCATTTTAGACACATTTTGTTTTTATTTTCAGCTAACAAAATTCTTAGGAGTTTTTAAAATCCGAACACATTTATATCCTAAGTCCTGGAAGACAGTATGGAAGAGTGGTTGAAAGTGTGTGTGCTAGCAATAGTCAAGTCACGAATCCTAACTCTGCCACTTCCTTGTTGTCTGACATTGGCCAAATCAACCTCTATTTGCAGTTCTGTAAAGTAGGGATGAGCCTGGCCAGTGTGGCTCACTGGTTGAGCATTGACCCATGCACCAAGAGGTCGCTGGTTTGATTCTTGGTCAGGGCACATGCCCAGGTTTTGGGTCCAATCCCCAGTGGGGGACATACAGGAGGCAGCCAATCGATGTTCTCTCTCATCGATGTTTCTATCTCTCTCTTTTCCTCTCTCTAAAATCAATAAAGAAAAAATATTTTTAAAAATAAAGTAGAGATGATAAAATTTCATACGTCAGAGGGTTTTTAGGGTAAATGACAAAACATAAATAATAATGCAATAGCTCTCAGCTGCTATTACTAATATTAATTATATAGTAACTGGTTCATAGAATTTCCTAATATAGATGTATTATAAATTATATTATGGCTCCTTTATTGATGGACATTTCTGTTGTTTTCTAGTTTTCCTTTATTGCAAACAATGCAATAATGAACACTCTAGTATATATGTTTTTGTGCCTCTGTAAAAGTAATTAAAAAAATTTTTTTTCCTTTATTGATTTTAGAGAGAGAGGAAGGGGGGAAGAGAGAGAGAGAGAAACATCGATGAGAGAGAACATTGATTGGCTGCCTCCTACATGCACCCCACTGGCGATTTGGCCCACAATCTGGACATTTGCCCTGCCCAGGAATCGAACCGGCAACCTCTTGGTACATGGGTTGACGCTTAACCACTGAGCCACACTGGCTGGGCTGTAAAAGTAATTCTTTAAGATCTATTCCCAGCAAGAGACTGAAAAACTTTTCAGTTAACTTCCAAAGCCTTGTAGAGTCCACATCATTGGTTGACTTGCACAGTGCTACTGAGAGAGAGAGAGAGAGAGAGAGAGAGAGAGAGAGAGAGAGAGAGAGAGAGACTCCTCTCTAGAGATTTGTATCAGTGTAAGGATATGTGCCATGAAGACAAACAAAGCAGTGAGAGTGCATAGAGGAGATTGGGGAACAATAATAGGTAGGGCACCCTGCTTTAGATGAGGTAATTAGCAAAGACTACTCCATCTAAACAGGATGAAATTAGCAAAAGGGACCTGAATGAAGTAAAAGACTAAACATAGTAAATGGTTTGTAAATATGTGGGACCAGGAAACAATCTTGACTTTCTGTTTTTTTTTTTCTTCCCCTCCTCCAATGAACGCAAACCCTGTACCCACCTCTATCCTTCCTACGTACCCATATATGACCTTTATTTATGGTGAAGTTTTCACTCTCTGTCTTAACTTACCATGAACATAATCATTTTGCAGGCAGGACTTAATTCCTTATGTTTCACTGTCCCCCAGCTTCCCACCAGAACAGAGGCCTGGGCTATGCATTTCGTGGACACTCAATATTAACTGGTTGGGATGTGACTACTGTTCCAGTTAAATAATCCTTTGAGGTTGCTATGCAACACAGCCCTTGGCCATTTGTACTCACTCTATTCAGTGACATGGGAACATGAAAGGGGAGGCATTCAACGTATACTCTATGAGTGTCAATATTCTGAACAAAATGAGTCCTTCACTAGGACCTTGGGCTGTAGCCAAAGAAAAGCCATCTTGTGCTGGAGCAGTTTATTAGGTGTAGGAGTTCATGCTTTCAGGTGCAGGCCTAAAGGCATCCAAAGGTGGTAGAACCCATTATGCTTTAATGTGTTTTGTTCTAGTTTCAATTGCACCAATTAGGATGCTTTTGGTTGCAGATAAGATAAAACAAACTTCAACTGGTTTAAAAATAAACTGTATAATCTCATTAAACAAGTCTAGAGGGGATTGACTCCAGGATGATTTCTTTGGGCGTTAAACTGCATTGTTAAGGATCCATATTCTTTCTACTTGTCTACTTTTCTATCTTCAGCAAGGCTGGGTGGCTCCTCAGGCTAACTTCCCTCACCATCCCAAGATGGCTGCCACAGTTCTAGTTATCATTGCAGATATGACAATATCCAGCAAAAATCTAAACCCAACAGGGAACTGTGCCTTAGGGCGTGTCTCATCATCTAGGAAAATTTGGAAACCCTCCAGACTTTTCACTTCCAATTGGCCAGAACTGAGTCACATGTGCATATCTACATCAATAACTGGCAAGGGAATGTACCTGTCATCATTTGCATGGGCATGAATGGGACCCATTTCTCACAGAGGAAGGTGGACACCTAAACCAAATTGGGGTTCCATTAGAGAGGAGGGAGGGAGTGAGGATTGTTGGGGGTTGGGTACTAGATTACTTTGTTAGGGCTGCCATAACAAAACAGCACAGACTGGGTGGCTTAAACGATGTAAATTTATTTTCTCACAGTCCTGGAAGCTATGAGTCCAAGACTGGGGTGTCGGCAGGGTCATTTTCTTCTGCGGCCTCTCTCCATGGCTTGTAGATGGCCCTCTGCTCCCTATGTCATCACACGGTCTTCCCTCTGTACATGTCTGTGTCCAAGTTTCTGCCTCTTGCAGGACTCCAGTCATATGAGATAAAAGCCCAACCCTAACAACCTCATTTTAGTTTAATTATCTCTTTAAAGACCCTATCTCCAAATGAAATCACATTCTGAGGTACTAGGAGTTAGAATTTCAACATATGAATTTTGGGTAGGACAGTTCAGTCCATAACAAGCACCAACAATGACTTCTAGTAGTTATTTGTAGATCATACAGAAAATCAAAAAGAAATCCAAATTACACATAATAATATCCACAGGAACCCACTCCATATACTCTTCCAGTCATTTCTTACGTATATGCACCTAACATGGAAATATCTTCTTTTTATTAAAATGGCATTGTACTGTGCCTACTGCTTTGCAGTGTGTTTTTTTTGTCTTATCATATCTTAAACATCTTTCCATGTCTTCTCTATTTTTTTAACAGCTGTAGAGTATTACACTATATGGATTTACCACTGTTTTCTTACCAAATCTTGTGTTGTTGCATGCATACTTAGGGGGTTTCCATCTTTTATAATAAACAACACTGCAATGAACATCTTTATAGCTAGATTATGTTGCATCCCTATCACTATTAAGGACATTATGAACAGTTTATAATGAATTATAAGTTATATTTTAATATCACTATTAATAATACAATGAAATAATTATTAATTTTTAATTAATTATTGTTAATTTTTAACTATATTAAAGAAATTTTAATATCAATTATTGTAGTGGAATTTCCCAGTGAATCTTTCGTGAAATGCTGAGTCGGGAAGCCCTGGGCCTTACAGCCGGCATGTCACCAGAAGTCACCTGCATCAGGTAGTACAGAAACAGCTCGGAGAAGACAGAGAAGGCCCAGGGAGCCGCCTTTCTGCTCCACGGGATTCTTTTAGCCCCCACAGAGTGAGTGATCTGTCATTAATTCTTCCATTCCATGTTTTCCTTCATAATCAATTTGGGGAAACATGTACAAAGATGTATATTTTAGAGGCCAGGAAGCAAAGAACTTCATGCTACTCAGATCAGTCATAAAATTCCCCCAATAGTTATGAGCAATAAATACAAATGTTTTGGAAATCTCCATCTATCACTCTGAAGTAAAATTGAAAATTGCAGAGAGAGAGAGAGTGCATTACTTCATCATCATGCTTTTGTAAGTTGGTTTCTAAGTCAAAATAGAAAATGAAATGTACATGCATCCCCACTAAAGGTCTCTTGGGCCCAAGATGTACCGTGAGCTGCAGAGTGGGGTAGCCCTGGCTGGTGTGGCTAAGTAGTTAGAGTGTCAGCCCATGCAACAAAGGGCTGTGGGTCTGATTCTCGAGCAAGGGCAAGGTTTGATCCCCGGCCCCACTCAGGGCACATGCAGGAGGCAACCAATCAATGTGTCTCTCTCACATTGATGTTTCCCCCCCCCCCCCGCCTCTCTCTCCCTCCCTCCTTCCCTCCCTCCCTTCTACTCTCTCTGAAAATCAATGGAAAAAATATCCTTGGGTGAGGATTTTAAAAAAAGAAGGTGCATAGGGCGATGGTAATGTCAGTTCCCAGCCCTGGCTCTGTGGTGCTGTGTACAGGTTCCCTCGCGTGTCACTGCCAAACCCACAGACTGCATGCATGATGTTTGATATAAGAGGCTTTTTAGAAGGTTAAGACTCAATGTCCATATCAGACTTATTTCCAAGCATTGAAAATGACCATAGAATAACATTTGTTAATTTTTCAAGTCTCTTATTTGACTCTTTTGGTCAGTAATTTTTCCAACATGACTTTTACCTCCACATAATCAAATGTCCCTTCCACCACACTCAAAATAATAAAAGCTAGACTGTAAGCTCTATAAGGGCAGGGCCATTTTCCCCCACCCCTACTGCCTGGAACATAGTGATGCCTGATGAATATTTGTGGAGAGAAAATAATTATTGAGTAGCTAACATTTACTGTGCAGTTGACATGTCCCAGGCACTGTGCTAAGGCTGTAAAAACATTCTCTCATCACAGCCCCATAAGGAAGGTGCTATTATTTCCCCCACTTTACAGATAAAGAAACTGAGGCTTAGAGAGGTTTTAAAATTTTACTAAAGTCAAACTGCTAGTATACAGAAAATTAGAATTAAATCATAGTTTGAATTCTAAACTTGTGCTCTTCACTATGACCCTATGAAGAAGAAATTGAACTACTAGCAGCATCCAGTACCTTAACTGAGGATGATCCCAAAGAGAAGCCATAGAACTGAATATTTCAAGTGCCATGATTTCCATCTGTATTTCCAAGAGAACCATGAAATGACTCACCTTACTGATCATTGGAGCAATCCATCATTTCACCATTTCAACAGAGCAGCAACCGACTGGTGGTATACATGTATTTTGAAAGTAGTGGAGGTGATAAACCTAATGCTTCTGAAAGGAATAGGAGGTCAAGGAAGCAGATTATGTGGGTAAGGCTGTAAGTAAGTACAGTAGCAATGTTGTAATTGGTGGGTTTGTACAGTAGCATTTTTCCCATACAGTCAATATCTATTGGGCATCTTCAAGGGATCGGTCACTGGAGACACAAAAGAGAAACTTAACACATAATCTCCTTCTTCTTCATTCTTTGCACAGTTAAGACAAACACATATGAAACAACTCAAAAGCCATACAATATCATATATACTCAGACACCAAGTGAGGTCTACAAAATGCAATTTAATCCTCTCAACCACCCTGCAAGGTAGAGATTGTTGTCCCCATTATATTAATGAAGACACTAGGCACAGAGAGGCTAAACTATTTAGCCAAGTCACACAGCTTTTATGTGGGAGCATCAAGGCTGTCCCCACATTCATCTGAGTTTGAAGCCCATCTGGAGAACAACTAGACTTCACTGTCTCCAAAGAAGAACATAGTTGAGGCCAAAGTCGTCAGGAAATGTTAGGTGAAGAAATGGGACTTAAGTCTGACCTGGAAGTGCAAACAGGAGTTTGACGGTCAGAAAGTAACAGATAAGACACCATAAGATGCAGGCAAGAACCATGCAAAAGCCCAGAGGAGAGACTCTACCTGATGGATGGGAAGAAGTGAGACGTGAGTAGGAAGTGAGGGGTGGATTATGCAGGGCCCTGAAATTGAGTAGGGGTGGGAGAGGGAGAGGGGAGGGTTTGTGATAGTCAAATGGGAGGCTATTTGAGCATGGGAACGATATCAAACGCCACAGCTAGGACAGTGGTTCTCAGCCAGGGTGGTTTTACCTTCCAGGGGACATATGGAAAAGTCCAGAGACATTTTTGGTTGTCAAAGCCGGGGACGATGCTGCTGGTATCTAGTGGGTAGAGGCCATGGATGCTGTTAAACATTTAAAATGCAAAGGACAGCCCCTCACTACAAAGAAGTATCCAGTCCAAAACATCGGTAATGCTGGAGTTGAGAAACCCTGGTTTAGGAAGATGGTCTGGTAGTAGCTGTCAAGAGGAAACAGAGGGAAAAGGATGGAAGCAAAGAGCCCAGGGAAGATGCTGCTTCAGGGAGACAGGAGGGACAGCAGAGAGCAGAACGAACAGGAAATGGCAAACTCTCCAAGTAGTTCAGAAGAAAATCGCAATTTGTAATCCCTCTTCCAGGAAGTTTTTCTACAAAATGTTAGAAAACTAAGCGTAACTTTTTAATGTTTTAGCCTTTTTTTTTTCTTTTAAGTCATCTAAGGACACCTTATTCATATTCTAAAGAATTGTAAATGATACACAACGTCAAGAAAATTTCCACCCTGAGTGTGTAGGGCGCAGAGCTATAACTATAGCAGTAACATTTTATTTCTTTTCTAAAGCAAAATCTAAAGCAAATTTGGCAAAATGTTAACATCTGTTCATTTTCAGAGTGGGTCCTTGGGTGTCTGTTATATTACTCTGTACTTTATGTCTCCTTGAAATTTTTCATGATTAATAAAAAAAAAACAGGTGGGAAAGAAAAAGTCTTGTAGTTGATACCTCTCATTAGCATTTTTATTGGTACTTACAAATGTCTTTTTTTTCTTTTCTTTTTTTAATCCTCACCTGAAGATATACTTTCATTGATTTTAGAGAGAAAGGAAGGAAGAGGGAGAGAAAGAGAGAAAAAAACAAACAAACGTCAGTTGTCAGTTGGTTGCCTCCCATATGCACCTACAACCTGGGCATGTGCCCTAACCAGGAATCAAACCCGTGACCCTTAGGTGCATGGGACAACGCTCCAACCAACCTAGCCACACCCGGCCTTTTTTTTTTTTTTAATTATGGAATTTATATGTGAATATGTGCTCATTGTAAAAACTATCCAACAGTACAAAAATAAATATAGAAATTCCCCTTTTATCCTTCTTCAAGCCTTTTCTTTTCTCTTTAGTTAATTAATACTGAACGTTAATGTGTACTGTGCATTCAAATCTTTTCCTATGCACCTAGAGAAAGGAAAGAAAGAGAAAGGGAAGGAGGGAGGAAGAGAGATTATGTGGTATCCAGATCTATAGATTTATCCTATCCATCTGTTCTTTGTGGGACCACACCACTCATGTAACATGCTTTTCTTACTAACACATCTTTCCAAGTCAATTCATAAAGATCTACTTCTTTTTACCTATCCATAATATGTCATAGTGTGGATGTACCATACTTTTTTTAAAACCAAGATTGTTCTATATTTAGGTTGATTCCAGTGTTTTTCCATTTAAAACAATGCTGGAACATATAATTTTATGTTCATTGATGAGGATTTCTGTAGGAGAGATTCTTAGAAATAGAATTTCTGGATCAAAGGCATGCATATTTTAAATTTTGATATATAGCGAGTGCTCCCCAAAACAGTGTAGGAGCTACCCATTTTCCCGAACCCTCGCTGATGCTACATGCAATCAACCTTTAGAAGTTTTGCTGTATTTATCAAAACTACAGGTAAGAATCTACTCCACAGACGTACTCACACATGCAAAGTGATGTATGTACAGTGCAGTGTTAGTGGGAAAATATTTCCACTGATAGGGAAACGTTAAAATAGACAGTGGTATGTCTGCACAATGAAATTCTAGAGGCTATAAAAAGTACTGAGGAAGCTCTCGGTGCTCACAGGGGAAGAGAAGCACGCAGTGTGCAGAGCGGTTGTACAGTGCCTGGCCGTTCGTGCATGAGGTGGCGGTGGTAAATACACACATTTCCTGAACGTGCACTAAAGGTCTCCGGAAAATTGCAGAGGATACTGACAACATTGGCTGCACTGGGGGAAAAGAAACTAGAGATCTGAAAAAGACAGGTGGAAAAGGAGCGTTCCCTGTACATTTTTAGAGTCTTTTTCTTTTCTTTTTTTTTTTAATGTTTTTTTCTTTATTGATTTTAGAAAGAGAGGAAGAGAGAGCAAGAGAGAGATAGAAATATCGATGAGAGAGAACATCGATTGGCCACCTCCTGCATGCCCCACACTGGGGATTTGGCCCACAACCTGGGCATGTGCCCTAACCAGGAATCGAGCCGGTGACCTCTTGGTGCATGGGTCTATGCTCAACCACTGAGCCACACTGGCCAGGCTATTTTGTAGTTCTTTATATATCAGATTTTTTTTACAGTTTAATGGAGATATATTTTACATCATAAAATTCATCCACTATAAGTGTATAATTCAATGATTTTTACCAAATTTATAAAGTTGTACAACTATCACCATATATCAAGTATATTAATTCATTGTTCTGGAGTTCTTTGATGCCTCTTGATTACATAACCCTTTGCAACATAAATACTAGAGAAAATGTTTTCTCCCAATCTGGTAGTTGTCTTTTAGGTTAGACTGATACAGATATTTCAAAATTTACATAGTTAAATTTGAACACGGGAAGACAGATGTGACAAAAACAAGGGACAAATACTAATCTCCTATGGATACCAAGAAACATATAAAAACTTCACTATCCAAACTGGTCATATAAAATATTATTCCACTTTGTCATTAATTTCATTTATAAAAAATAAATATGAACTGTAGGTGTCTGAGTATATCTATCACTATTAAAGCAATTAATGTATTAAAATGTGGTACATGAAGAGCTACTTTGGAAAAGTTAATAAAGATACATATAAGGCCATATATAACCTATGCAGTTTAAGAATAATAAAACAAAACCTGTATTCCTAAAACAGTACCTTGAAGTTACCTGTGAAAAAGGAACTTTTCAGTCAAAAGCATGACACTCCCCTCCCACACCCTCCAATGCAGGAACCACCTGGGAAGTGTTGATGCTTTTACTCAGTGAGAGCTCTGGGTCTCCTGTCAATTGCACCAACCTCAGAATTTTAAAAATAACCAAAGCTAACATAACTGACCCCTCTTTTTTGTACCAAGCCCTATACCTACCACTTTACAAATAGTGTCTCAGTTAATTCTCACAGCAACAGTGAGGTGGTGGCAGCATTATTGCAGATTTACAGATGGTGAATCTGAGACACAGAGAGTGAACTACTGTCTCCAAGTTCACACAGCTGGGAGGTTGCTAGGATTTGTGCCCAGGTCTGCTAGCCTGTAGAGTCCAACTTTGTAACTACTGAACTCTACTGCCTCCCAAGCCTGCTAATGCTATTAAATGATTCTTGAAATTTTTTAATCTCACATTTGTAGGTAACTCTCTTTTCCCAGATGTACATGTACACCATTTCTCATCAATCTGTGTGTGTGTGTGTGTGTGTGTGTGTGTGTGTGTGTCTGTGTGTTTTCTTTTTACTTTCTCCATAATAAATCTTTTAGGTTGTCTAAATAACTCAAAACACAATAGGTCTGTTCTGTCTTTTAGATCTTCCTGTATCCAAATGGATTTTTTAAAACCAGCTTTTACCTTTTGGGCCCAGCAGGAATTTTTTTATATTTTAAAACCATGGGCAAATGATAAAAGTTTCACCTCCTGCCCAACTTTCTCTACCCGTGAGTCAGAGGCAGGCATTTAGATTGCTTTTCTGCAGGTGAGTAAATACAGATGAAATCTCTTTGTAAACTTACCATTTTGACAATGATCATTTTCTACCTGAATTTTCATCTTTGAAATTCAAAGGGGAGCTAGAAAACAGTTCCATTCAACAAACAATGTTTGCATAGTTCTCCTTGTTAAGACTTCTCCAGAGATAAGTCTAAAGCCTAAATTGGATTAAAAAACAACTCCCACGTAAAGAGATCTGTTTCTCAGAGCGGCCAAAATGGTAGGAGTCATGTGAGAGAGTTCTGGAAACACCATCTTCCCCGAATCCAGAGTTATACATCTATTCTGTTACACATCTATTCTCAATCATTTCTTCTGCTCTGTGTACTCTACGCCTATGGCAGCTAAAGAGGTGGTAAAGCTGATTTAACTGGGCAGTGCAAACATCAATGGGCAGCTTGTATCAAGTCTACAGGATACAAATGAGTAGATTCAGATTAACTGGAAATTTATCTTAACTCCTGTGTGCATAGGGTTGCCAGATAACATGCATGCCAGCTATTGCGCGGGGATTGTGTTGCTTGATTCAAATATCCAGAAAACAATCAATAGCTGACACACTCGCTGATCTTTTAGAACAGAAACTTCCCCAGAAGCATGCTTGAAAAACACATGTTAAACTAGTTGAAAGGACAATTTTCAAAGAAATCCAGCAATTTACACTTCTGTGGAAAAAAAAAAAAAAAGCTATTGTTTGAGTTGTTCTCTGTAGCAGGCCCTTTTTAAAATACATACTTATCACCTACAGAGCAAATATTAGTATCCATATCTTAGTGATGAGGACACAGTCCCAGAGAAAGAGGCTGCATTGCCCAAAGACTTACAGCTGATGACTAGTCCCTAAAATGGTTATCTGGTACCACTTCCTGGGCTCTTTTAACCCCCACCAAGTCGATTAACCTTTTTTCTAGGTTCAGCAGACACATCAGTGACTTCTTGGACTTCACAGCTTTGAGTTCATTTAGGTCTTCATCTTTCTAGCAAGGAACCGAATTCCCTCAATAATTTCATTTCAGGCCATTTGCCATCAAGATAACAAATGACTGTCTTTCTAAATGGAACAATGTTGATGTATTTACTAATCATTCCCCTGGTTTGCAGACCTTGGCTGCATTCAGTCTCTAGTCACTGAGGAGCTACTTCTGATCTTGCGTTATAGTTTACAGAACAAAATGGGAAATTATATGGGACATGTGCTACCCCCTGCCTCTGTCAGATAAGGAAGACATTGATAATCATGTGTGGTAGTCTTCCCTACAGGGTTCAGGGCTGGCCTCACAACCCTCAATCTGACATTTCAGGCAAACCAATCAGTTAAAATTGGCAAGAGATGAAATTCACTTGAAATTCACTTGCCTCACTGATACAGAAAAACCTCCTTTAAGCTTATTAGTTGCAGAAGCCTTTCTTAACTAGTAAAATGTCTGAAGTACCAAAATTTATCCAAAAAATAATAACTTCCAAGTATACACATCTGAAATTCAAATTGTCTTATGTAAATCAAAATGTAACCCATAATCATGAATTTGTAATTAAATCAGAGCACTGGCCAAATAGGTATTGATGTTTACTTCCAATGTAATCACAGAAGCACCTGGTGCTACTTCCCAGAAAACCAAGGTCTCTGGACACCCACAGTCCTTGTCTGCTTTTATTGGGCCTGGGGGTCTTTAGCATTTCAAATGCAATTCTGAGTCAACCAATCAAAGGAGCTGTAAAAATAATCTGATTAGAAATGCAGGAGGATTAAATTTCCTCTTCCCTTGTTCAAAGAACCTTTTTAAATGTTTATTCATTCATGTATCAAATGCTTACTGAGTGCCAACTCTGCAGGTCAGTGCTCAGTGCTGGGGATGCAAATGAGAGCACGGTAGAGGGAACTCTGTCCTCCTGGTTGTGCTCCCCTGGCAGCAGTCACACCTGTGGGCAGCTCAGGGGGGCGTAGGGCACCGGGAAGGGAGAAGGAGACCTCCAAACCGGATCTGGCTTGTTGAAGATGCTGCTGCAAATAGCTCCAGAAGCTTCCTGATACCTCTTTTTGAACCACATGGCACATTTAACAGCCAACATATCTCAAGAAAAAGAAAAAAGGAGAAAAACAAAAAACAAACCCTAAGCATAAATATGGTCTTTCAAGTATTGGAAAAAGCTGCCTTTTTTTTTCATGGAGAACAACAATGCAGTAATTCCTATTCACTATATTTGAGGGTCACAGACCCACATTCAAATGTTTGAAGACTCTTTCCCTCATTTCTCCATTTTATTTTAAAGAGAAAGAAATGAAATTAGAGGAAATGGGCATATGAGTTAAAGGTAGAAAAAAAGGAAATAAATACTGTATATTAATTCCCAAATGTGAAATATTAATTCTTTTGTACTCTCCTGTGGACTTTGGCATAGATCTGTGACTTGGATATTTGAAATATTTGACTAGTCAAGCTTTAAATTTTCTTCTAAGTTAACCTAACAGTAGAATGTGATTCCCGCTAGAGTGTAAACTCCACGCAGACAGGGATTGTCCCCATCCCTAGCACCCAGCACTCAGCACCATACCTGGCACAGAGTAGATACATGATAGGTAATCAAGGAATAAATAAATGAATAAGCAGACAACTGATCAGGAGACTGGTGAATTATAATGACTAGATTCTACTTTCTATACTCATCATTTCCATTTTACCTTTGCATCCGATTTAAAATTGCATGGCTCCAGTGCTTTCTCGAATACATCGTGTGCATAACCATTTCTCTGGGCATTACTGAGCTTAGGTGATTTCCTTCCTGATGTTCTACTGCTTTGATCTAAAAAAAAATTTGCAGCTTTGAAGGGTGCTGTAACTGTGAACACGAATGCCAACATATTGGTTTTACATTTCAGGCCCTCTATAAATAAAAGTCTGCATTTATAAAATGTAGTGTAATCTAGAAGAATAAGATGAACAGGATACTTTGACCAGACCCTAGGCTCCAGCCATCAAGGCAGATGGATTCTGGCCACTCCTGTCCCCACACACTGCTCTTCAGAGCAAACAGCTGCTGAGGAGGGGATTGTACCAAAGTCTTTGACCTGCTCATCCTTTTATACTCACAGCCTCCTGGGAAGAAAGGAGCCGTGTGGACATCTGTTGTCACCCGATGAGCACTCTAGTTTTCCTTTGAATGTGCAGAACCCCTTGAGAGCAGTCTTGATAGACTGTCAACCACAGCCCCACTTAGCCCAGGTATGGGTCATGTCACTCAAACAAGCCCAATCTCTTTAGAATGAACTGAAAAACAGGACAGAAACAAGCTGAAGCATAATCATTTCAACAGTGCCCCCTAATGTTCACTGGTTCCTAATCCCTAGATTTCATTCCAGGACCTGTCTAGATTTCTGTCCATCAAGCTATCTGCTATCTTTCCACTAAGTCCTGGTTTGTTTTTGTTTTGTGTTTTGCTTAGATTGGCCAGAATCAGTTTTGTTGCTTGCAACCCCAAAATCCTGGCACTAAGGCCGCTATCCTTTTTAGTTCAAAGTTATTAAAACTTATCTGATACCCTGAGGTAAAAAGGGGGCATGGTTAGACTGACTGTGGGTCCACTGGCACAATAAGAAATAGGACAGGGACCCGGCCAGGGTGGCTCAGTGGATTGAGCGTCGTCCCATGGACTGACAGGTCCCAGTTCGATTCCCGGTCAGGGCACATGCCCGGGTTTCAGGCTCGATCCCCAGTAAAGGGTGAGCAGGAAGCAACTGATAGATGTTTCTCTCTCACATCGATGTTTCTATCTCTCTCTCCCTTCTTGTCTCTCTAAAAAATCAATAAAACCTGGCCAGTGTAGCTCAGCGGTTGAACATTGACCGTGCACCAAGAGGTGGCCAGTTTGATTCCCGGTCAGGGCACATGCCCAGGTTGTGGGCCCAATCCCCAGTGGAGGGCATCCAGGAGGCGGCCAATCGATGTTCTCTCTCATCAATGTTTCTATCTCTCTCTCTCTCTCTCCTTTCTTCTCTCTCTAAAAATCAATAAAGAAAAAATATTTTAAATAAATAAAAATTAAAAAATCAATAGGAGATAGAGAAAGAGAGCAGGTAAGTATATAACTGATACAAAAGCGATTTCCTTATACAGGATGAGGCAAAAGTAGGTTTCTAGTTGTTCATGTGGAAAGTAATACAATAATTAATAAATAGTAATACAAGAATAAACTCTGCATTTTGTGTGCTCACAACTGTAAACCTACTCTTGCCCCACTCTGTATGGTAAGGGTGGACATTTCAGAGCTGATGTGGGCCCATTCTGAGCCTAGTGATAAAAGATAGTGAACCCAGAGATTAGGGTTCTCCCCGCCAAAGACTTCTCACTCCATACACAATGTTAAGACCCCGCTTTTAAGGGGCACCTCTATGAGATGGAGGAGGCATTGGGAAGCTATGTCTACTCACTGGGTCCTGCGTGTGTGTCCTTTGACTGAGTACTTGCTGGCTCAGTGGTACAACAAAGAGAAGACCACTTTAAACCAAGTTGGAGTCACTCTTCTCTCCAGGATCCAAGTTCAGTCCACATTTTATGGCCTGGCCTAGCACAGGTATAGCTCTGATCAAGACCATAGAGATAAGAAGATGGGACAACAACATTCAAAAGAGGAAATAATATGAAGACTGGAAGAGCCATGTGTGCTGACCTCTGCACCAGGAATCAGGTGCAGAAACCTTCAAGGCAGGTCCAAGAGGTAGCCCAAACCAGAATCTGCCCCACGCATCCATCTCCCCTAGTGATGGACTGGCAGTGTGAGAGAATCTAGAGAGCTATAACCCTGTTCCCTAAATGGAAATCATGTCCTCTTTTGAGGAGATTCTGAGGGCTGGGTTAGGGTCTTCAGCAGCAACAGCAGCAACCAAAGCCAATAGGGCCAGCATTCTCAAGCCATATCTCTTGCAACTGCCAAAAGGCATACCAAGTGTTGGGTTTGACGGCAGTAGGATGAGTAAGAGTGACATAAAGAACAAGTGTATGTGGCTGCTCAAGCGTATCTTTTCCAACTGCCCAGGTGTCATCAGGAGATGATTCCAGGTCTCTGGTTCTGAAAGGAGCAGCAAACTCTGGGGTAAACAGCATCCTGGGCAGTGGCCTGGGAGAGTCCTCAAGCCTCCAAGAGACACACCCGAATTCCACACATGAGGCGAGAGCCCTCAGAACTAATACTAAAGATCTTGGACCTAGTCCGGCCCGTGTGGCTCAGTGGTTGAGCATCAACCCATGCATCCAGAGGTCACTGGTTCGATTCCTGTCAGAGCACATGCCCAGGTTGTGGGCCTGATCCCCAGTGCGGGACATGCAGGAGGCGGCCAATCGATGTTCTCTCTCATCGATGTTTCTATATCTCTCTCCCTCGCCCTCCTCTCTCTCTAAAAATCAATAAAGAAAAAAAAATTTAAAAAAAAAAAGATCTTGGACCTAAAGATCTGTTAGGAGAAGAAATCCTAGGTGGAGGAAAGGGAATAACAGAAGTTGTGAAGAGAAGATGATGCGTTTGATGCGCTGCTAAATCTGCAGTGTCTTCAGAATGTAGAGACAGAGATACCTACTTGAAGGTGCTTAATAGGTTGGTGTTCAAGAGGAATGTTAGAGCTGAAGACATGGTATAGGGAGGTGTAGAAGCCATGGAAATGGGTAGTGTGCCTTGGAAAGAATGCAGAAGAACAAAGCAAAAAGTCTACGGAGGGAAACCTGGGCAATTCAAAAATTTAAGAGGTGATAAGAAAAAAAATGGTCCCATGAAGGAGACAGAAAAAGAATGGTCAAGAATCAAAATTTCTGCACCTCAGCATGGTAGACATTGGGGCCCCATCATTCATTGTCACAGGGGGCTGTCCTATGCATTTGTTTAACAACATCCTTGGCCTCGACCTATTATTACCTGCCAGCAGCACCCTCATCCTCTTGTGACAACCAAAAATGTCTCCAAACATTTTTAAATGTCCCTTGTAGAGAAAGACCATCACTGATCAAAGATGCAGAAGGAAAACTGGAAGCAAATGATGTCACAGAAGCCAAAGGCTTACATAGTAATTGACAACAATAAATGCCTAAGGGGTATTGATTAAAATGAAAGTCATTGGTGAACTGAGAGCAGTTTTAATGGAACAATTGAGGGTGGACAACAGTCTAGCTGAATATCCATACAACAAATAAATAGTAAAGGAAATTCAAGAGTTAAAACGGTGTTTTGTTGAACTGGGTGATCCTTTTCAGGTTCCTTCCAACCCTGACATTGTGTGATTCCAGATGACCTCCAAGGAAGATCTCTTGAGATCCCTCAAGCCCTGATCTGCTGGTGGCTGCCCACTTTGTTTACATGTAAAACCAGCCATGTCTCTGCTTACCCTACTCATGTCACATGAAATAAAAATCCAAGGAACTACCAATTGCTATGTGGTCTGGACCCAATGCATGATGAAAACTAAATATGGCTTTCTTTATGTCATCACATAACCAACAGTTAAGCAATAAAATTTTGCCAGACTTTAAAGGAAGTTGTGGTTTAGAAAGAGGCTGAGTTAATACGTGAATCTGAAGGTGTCAGGTTTAAGGTTCGTCTGAGAAGAAAGGAGTGGGGTTAAAGTCACCCCAGGGCCTGTTGGAAGCATTGTGCATTGTCCAGCCACTCCAGGCTTCACCCCAGGGGCTGGTTCGGATGAGGAAAGTCCTGTCTACAGATCAACCAGTGGGGGTTGGCATGCCCTGTGAGTGCCATGGGAAGCTGGCATGGCAATTAGCCTACACAATTGCCAGCACTCTTTTCTGGTTTTTGAACAACAAAACTAACTTCTAGAGTGAAAAATAAATTGAAAGCCAAGTTCAGGTTTTCCAACTAAGCCAGAAAGAAAGCTTAGCAGAGAGATTTTTTTAAATACTGATTTGAGAAATGAGAAACAAGAGTTTTAGTCCTGGTTTAGTTGCTAATAAAAAGTGGATCACTTCCCTTCTTTGCACTCAGTGTCTACACCTGTAAAATAGGGGGTTTGACCTAGATGACTAGCAAAATGGCTTCTGCCTCCCTAGCGGAGTAGGGAGTTCCTGGCATGTGTTTCCACTGTGGACGTTCTTATTACACTTTATAGTCACAGTATGGCTTGTTTAATTGGCAGTCCTCTCACCAGACTGTCAGCTCCCCCAGAACAGGCACAAGCCTCTCTTGTCCACCACTGAGTACCCAGCACCATGCAGTGCTTGATAAATACCAGCTGGAGGAAGTGAGTACCAAATGCCAGCTCCAATTTCTTGAAAAGACAGCTCTAGGGAAAGGTGACTGAGCATAAATCTTTAAGAAGTCAGCCAAGATCAGCGCCTCCCCCTCCACTTTGCCTCTTTAAGTGTTTATAAAAGCCCAGCAGTGGCATATAATAAGTGGTAACATCTTAACACATTTCCCACACCTCTGACACAGATCACACTACCATCCTGTCTTATGACTTCCAGACAAACCAAAATTGGAAACTGCATCTCAAGTCAGCTATTTGGGGGTAAAAAATCCAATACTACTAATCCTGTTATATATATTTCTGGCATAACCTGAAGAGGTTAGTTTGCCTTGGGTCACTAAGAAGATGCACAAAAGAACAAAAACTAAAATATTTTGAGATAACATATTTTGTTTGTGAATTTCCCTATAGCATAGGTCACTAGGAATGGGATTTCTAGACACTGAGAACCGCTATAAGCTCCCAGAGTTACCCCCAAGGATTGCTCACTTTAAACTGATCAATTTTATGTTATATGAATTTCACCTCAATAAATTATTCTTTTTTTTTACTGATTGATTTGAGAGAGAGAGAGGGAGACACCAATTTGTTGTTCCACATATTCGTGCATTCATTGGTTGATTCTTGTATGTGCCCTGAGTGAGGATGGAACCTGCGACCTTGGCGTACGGGGATGACGCTCTAACCAACTGAGCTACCCAGCCAGGGCCAATAAGTTATTCTTTTAAAAAGATAACATCTCATATATATTTTTCTTGTGAATGTGCTGTTTCCAAAAAACCCACTTTATTAAACTTTATTTGAATATAAAAATTAATTGCAAATTAAATAATTATTTTTGGAGAAAGGCCCAGGAAAAGAATATAGAGCTGTTTATAACTCATTGTTAACTTGCAAATGCTGCTGTATAATGTGGTCCAGTCAAGTGTTTGGTAATGAGCAGTTTATTTGGAGCCATTTTTCCCAAATAGAGGATGCTATTTATGAAATTATTCTTTGGGTATTTATAGTTAAATGCTAATCTTTGTTTTTAGTTTATGGGAAGACTCTTTTTTGAAAGCCTCAATCTGTGACTTGAGTAACTAAAGGAGCCTAAGGAGGCTTCTCATAGGTGATTGATCCTTCCTCCTCCTCAGATCTGTGTGTTTAGGCCCATGTAACACTTTGCTAGGGCTACCATAACACAATACAACAGAAATTAATTTCCTCACAGTTCTGGAAACTAGAAGTCCAAGATCAAGGTGTCAGCAGATTTGGTTTCCCTTGAGGCCTCTCCTGGTCTTGCAGACGGCACCTTCTCGTTGTCTCTGCCTATGATCTTCTTCCTGTGTGTACACATCCTGGTGTCTCTCTGTATGTCCAAATATCCTTTCCTTAAAAGGACACCAGCCACATTGGATTACGGCCCACCCAACAGCCTCATTTTAACTTATTCACCTCTCCAAATATAGTCACATACTGAGGTACTGGAGGTTAGGGCTTGAACACATGACTTTGGGAGGAATACAGTTCAGCTCATAATAGGCAGTATCTAAACTGACCCAACAGATTACAAAAGTTTCAAATAATAGTGCAATATTAAAGTAGATTCAACCTTACCATTGGCAAAGACAGGTAGTTTCATGATATTTTTCTCATATTGCTTCTGTAACCAAAAGAAAAAAAATAATTATTTTAAAGAGCATAAAGATGCTTTTACTTTCCAAGAATCTATTTTTTCACTAGGCAAGGCCTAGTTATCAATGAAGTCACCCAAATCAAGTTCTAGATAATTTTAATATCCTTTTAAAGTACATGGTTCATTGTAGATTTAACTAGATGAATACTAGAAGACATAGAGACTTATTGCCACTAGGAAATGCATGACGTTTCTGAGCCTGATTCCCAATTTGTCTATATCACTAGATAGTATTGGAAAGACTTAGAACTAATATGAAACAACAGTAGTTCTATGAAATGCAACATCATACAAGGTGAAACTGTTAATAATGCCATCCACTATAACAAATGGTGGGTATGTGCTATGTTAAACAAAAAAAACTTTCATGACTGCCCTGGCCAGGTTGGCTCAGCAGTTAGAGTGTGGGCCCATGGATCCAAGAGTTGCAGGTTCAGATCCCCAGCCCCTGTTAGGGTTGTGCGGGAGGCAACCAAACAACCAATCGATGAGTCTCTCTCACATCAATGTTTCTCTCTCTCTCTCGCCCCTTCCCTCCCTCCTTCCCACTCTATCTGAAAAATATCAATGGAAAAAAATCCTCAGGTGAGAATTAAAAAAAACCAAAATGTTCATGACTGAAAGCTTTTCTTTTTTTTTTTTTTATCCTCACCTGAGGACATTTTTCCAATTTTTGTCCAGATAGAGTGGGAGGGAGAGGAAGAGAGAGAGAGAGAGAGAAACATCGACATGAAAGGGTTACATTGAGTGGCTACCACCCGCACGACCAACCAGGGCCGGGGACAAACTGCAACCAAAGTACATGCCCTTAGCGGGAACCAAACCCGGGTCTCTCTGGACCGCAGGCCGACGCTCTAACCGCTGAGCCAAACTGGCCAGGGCTGAAAGCTTTTCTTAAAGAAAGGGTTTATTGATCCAAATGCTAGCCAAAAAAGGACCAGGCTCTGGAGCATGCAGTCTGTGCCACCAGCAGCAGGACTAGGTAAAAAGACAACCATGTCTGCAGTCAACTTCCCGAAGTTGATGGGCGCTTTCACAGATTATGTTCAGGGGACGAAAGATGTTAAGTTGCTGTAATTTATTTTTTGTTAATCCTCACCTGAGGATAGTTTTCCATTGATTTTTAGATAGAGTGGAAGGGAGGGGGAGAGAGAGAAACATTGATGTGAGGGAGACACATCAATTTGTTGTTTCCCACACAGTCGGGGGCCAGGGATCAAACCTGCAACCCAGGTACATGCCCTTGACCCAGAATCAAACCCGAGATCCTTCAGTCTGCAGGCCGATGCTCCAACCACTGAGCAAAACTGGCAAGATGTAAATTGTTTTAAAAGAATTTACACTGCCTACAGATGAGGAGGGTGGGAAAAAGTGAAGCCGGGAATATTCTATGATAGGCGCACAGACTGTAAGTAAGAAATATTTACTACTTTTGATTGGTAACAGGCAACAGTCCTGCAAGTTCACGCATATGCAGGATGTGGTGGCGTCTGTGGTGGCTATGGAAGTTCACTCAAAGCTGCAGCATACGTTCAGAAATGTGAGCGGTCTGTTGCCAGTTGCCCCACAGCTATTAACTGGTTAAATACTCTTGTCTCTCTTATCATAATTTAGTTTAGGACATCTCAGAATTTTTCTTTTGTCAAATTAAATAAGAAAAACGTCTCATTTAATATTTATGTGGCCTTCACTTTTTCATCTTAGTTTTACTTCAATAATTATTGAATGAGTTTAGAAGGAGTAGTGAGATGTATTTTTTTTTTTTTTTTTTTTTTTTGCTATTAAGCAAGCTGCTCTTTCTATTAACTAAGAAAAGAATCTGGAGGTGGGGGTTTAGAAAGGGAAGAATCTCAGCCAGATTCTAATTCTGTTTCCCTCTATGTATGCATTTTTTTAGCATAAATTTGTTTGAACTCAATCGGTACTCCTTTTGTGATGGAAGTGTGTGAAATGAAAGGAATTTGAGAATTGGACCAGTGTCTATGGCAACACATCATTCTGAGGAATGGCAGCACACTTCAATATGTACTACCTGATGGCCAAAGACAAGAGCTAGATGTATGTCTGGAGAAAGGTACCAATCAGCTCCAATTTGTCTTCTGTAAATAAGGATTATCTTTCTTTCAATGGAAATTCAAAGCTTTTCTTTTTTGTCTTTCCTATCTACATAAATGCTCATCAAGCAAGCATTAGGCTTAGAGAAGATTCTTACAAATGGTAATTGGTTTCTCTTTTCTCCCTTGTTGGTTACATGTTGTGAATACTGTAGGAAGGCTAAGTTGTTAACACTAATTATTTCAATCCTGATTCATTATTTAACTTTGTAAATGTCATTCCTCATATATCTCTGTTTCTACACTTAACTCTGAAGGTTATAGGTAGGATAAAGACACATATATTAAAATGTTCAGTGAATAAATAATTCCAATCTTACATTAATTCTCCCAGAGAATAAAAAAAAGACTAAGTTCCACATAATAATTTAAACTTAATATAACCCTGATATCAAAACAAAATAAGGAATATACAAGAAAAGAAAATTCCATGCCAATTACATTCATATACACCAAAACAAGAATCCTGAAAATATTGGTAAACTGAATTATCCACTATCATCATAACCAAGTTGGGTTTATCCAAGAAATGTAAGAGCATAGAGGATTTTTAGGGCAGTGAAAATACTCTGGATGATATTATAATGATGGTTATATGTCATTATACATTTGACTAAACCCATAGAATGTACACCACCAAGAGTAAAACCTAATGTCAACTGTGGACTTTGGGTGATAATGATGTGTCAATGTAAGTTTATCAGTTGTAATAAATGTATCACTCTGGTGGGGTATGATGATAGTGGGGGAGGCTTTGCATGTGTGGGGACAGGGTATATGTGGAAAATCTCTGTACCTTCCTCTCAATTTTGCCGGAAACCTAAAACTGCTCTAAAAAAAAATGTCTTTAAAACACACACACACACACACACACACACACACACACAGCTTGGGAACTTTCTGGGGTAGGGAAAATTTCCTTAAATAAGAGACAATGTACATAAATAATAAAGAGAAATATTTACATATTTTACTACATTAAGATTAAGAATTTTTGTTAACAAATACACCATAAAGAGAGTGAAAGACAGGTAACGAACTGAGAACATATTTGTGCAATCCATGTAAGTCACAAAGGATTAGTTTTCAGAATGCATGTAAGAATATGTCAATAAGAAAAAGACGACCCAATACAAAGAGCAGCAATAAGAGGAGAATGCACATCTAATACAGAAAAGAGCAAAACATAAATGACTTTTCACAGAAGAGGATATACAAACAATTAAAAAACATAGGAAAAGGTGGAATACCTCATGAATAATTAGGAAAATGTCAATTAACACGGATGAGATATGATTACCTATCTTGCAGATTGGCAAAAATTAACACATCTGAAATACCAACTGTTGATGAGGATTTGGAAAGCGGGAAGGCTGGTACAGTGCTGGCGGGAGTGTAACTGGAAACAATTTTAAAAACACTTTGGCCCTTTCTGGCAAAGTTGAGTTTGCATGAACAGAAACAGGCACAAAATTATTTATAGCAGCATTGTTTATGAGAGAAAAAAACAAAAACTAACAAAACAGATAAAAAATCATATAAATAATCTAATTGTCCATTAAAGGTAAACAGATTTTTTTAAAATGGCATATTCAAGTAATTGTGTTCTATACAGCAATGAAAAAGAGTGAACATCAATATGGATGGATCTTAGAAACAGGATATTGAGTGAAAAAAGCAAGTCAACCTGGCCATTGTGGTTCCGTGGTTAGAGCATTGGCCCGAGAACCAAAGGCTCGCAGGTCCCATTCCTGGTCAAGGGCACTTACCTGGGTTGCAGGTTCAGTCCCTGGTCTGCTCAGGGCTCGTGCAGGAGGCAACCAATCTATGTGTCTCTCTCACATTGATGTTTTTCTCTCTTTCCCTCCCCTCTCCCTCCCTCCCTTTCACTCTCTCTAAAAATCAAACGAAAAAAATATCTTTGGATGAGGATTAACAACAACAACAAAAGAAAACAAAAAAGCAAATCACAGAAGACTACTTGGAGTATGAATGTATTTATACAAAGTTCAAGAACAAATCAAATTAAACAATATACTGTTAGGGATACTATATTAATTTGTTAGGACTGCCATAACAAAGTACCACAGACTGAGTGGATTAAACAAAAGAAATTTATTTTCTAGTAATTCTGGAGGCTAAAAGTCCAAGATCAATATATAAGCAGGGATGGGTTCTTTTGAGGTCTCCCTGCTTGGCTTGCAGATGGCTATCTTTCCCGTGTCTTTACATGTTCTTACCTGTGTACATGTCTGTGTCCAGATTTCCTCTTCTTATAAGGACACCAGTCATATTGGATTTAAGGCCCACTCTAACGACCTCATATGAACTTAATTATTTCTTTAAAGACCCTATCTCCAAATACAATCATATTGTGAGGTACGGGTTAGGACTTCAACTGATGAATTTTGAGGGAACACAATTTAGTCCATTATGTATGTGTGTGTGTGTGTGTGTGTGTGCATTAATATATATATGTAGTGTGTGTGTGTGTGTGTGTGTGTGTGTGTGTGTGTGTGTGTGTAAAGCTATAATGAAAAGCAAAAAATAAAATAGATAACTAAAATCAAAATAGTGGATACTCTTGGGGGGCTGGGTGAAAAGGTTGAGTCCAGGAAAAAGCACACAGGTGATTCTGATGGTCTTTGTGGCACTCATGTGTGAATATGCTGATGTTCATTTATTGTATCCATTATGTATGTTCTTTTGTGTGCTTGAAAATAAAAGGTACTTATATCAGGACAGTTTGGGGTGCATGCAACAGGAATCTAACCAAATTAGCTTAGAAAATTTGTTGGCTCAGTATCTGAGAATATTAGAAATCAAGGTGGTTTAAACATGGATGGATCCTAGGACTCAAATGTTATCATCACTTGCTCACTCTCTCCTCCCACGTATGCTTCCTTCCTTATGTGGAAAGAAGTTGCTTTGGGTTTGAGCACAAAATTTGCTCGGTTTCCCTGAAGACTTTTCATTGTTAAATTGTCATTCATATTTAAATGATTTGGATTGCTTTACAATGAAATAGTAAATTAGTGTCCCGGATAAATGTTTATAACTTGCCAATGCTTTTAAATTTATAAATAAAGAACATTTCGGGTTAAAGTTATGGCTTTCCTATTTCCATAGCTAATTCATTTCAAACAACATTTCTGAAAAGAAAATGGTGACTAATAGCAGGGTTCTCAAGTTCATAGTCTTACAGTTTTGGAGTAGGTAGCTAAATCTATAAAAGATGCAGAGCAAATTCCTGGACATGTGTTAATTGTGGAAGTTCCATATCAGCTCATCTTCTAAAATTTTATACTATACCATAAGTAGATAACAAATTCTAATATTCATATTTGTTTCTTTGAAACACCCCTAACCTAGAAAAAAAGTAATTATATGTAAATAACTAGATAGAATGCTTCCTTTTGAATTGGAAACACAATCACTCTAAAAATCCAATCTCAAAAATAATGAGCATCAAATTCTTACACTCAGAAAAAAATTGTCAAGAAAAGAGAAATAAGGACACTTATATGATGAAATGAAACTACTTTTGCTTGTTATTGCAATATTAAACCCAAATGGGCTCATGCAAAGTTAAAGAGAGATAACTAAAGGAATTTCATACTTTATAAGGTGGTGGTATTTATATCTCCAGAAAGGAGCAATAGATGAGGTGACAACTGCAAAGGACTCTCACTGACAATGGAAACATTCAAGAAAATTTGAACAAAGCACCTAGGAGAATAGAATTGGATCATATTTCTCTTCTTTATAACTCTTGAGGATATACTATTTTGCACACTAGTACAAGAAGGAAAGAAATATTAAAAAGTAATTACAAAACATTCAGCAGACATTTATACATGGTATGTACCAGGGACTCCACTTATTAAGCTCTTATTATGTGCCATGGACTACATGTTCAACTGTAGTAGATGCAATTTCTCCCACATTTTTCTCTGGCTCAATTGAATTTATCTAGGTCAAAAACTCCTGTAAAGGGATAAAAAGTAGATCAGTGGTTGCCTGAGGGCAGAGGAGGGAGTGTGGATTGGATGTCATTTATTTTTGAAATTAGATTTTTGAGATTGATGGGCTTGCCTAATCAACAACAAACATTTTATAGTCTAGTCATTTACATATAATTACTTTCTTTTCAGGCTATGGTTGTTTCAAAAGAAAAACATAAATTTAAAAGGGAATTTTTTGGAGTAATGATAGTGTTCTAAAACTGGATGGTAGTGATGAATGACTTTTCAAAAGGTTTTCCCCCAAATCCTATGAATTTAAAAATAGAGCCCAATGTGATATTGAAACTTTGTACCAATATTAAAAATACTTCTGTGTATCAAATTTTATGTGAAATAGGTATTTGTGCATGAAAAATGTTTCTAAAGAACTATTACAAAATTTGATCTATGTTTTTGTGATTATTTTATCTTACAGTTAATAATATATTAAATAGAAATTTTAAAACTAAAGAAAAATAATGATGTCTATGATAAACATTTAATTCTATTTAGTAGACAAGTTTTAAGGTGTCATATTTAATTAATAATTACAGGCACAGATATGAAAACATCTATCTGGACTCTTGCAGTTTATGCAAATTTTATGTAATTATTCTCTACAGAGAACAGCTCATTTAAAATAAAATTCTATATTTTTTTACTTTTATTTGCATTTATTTTGTGCTGAATTTATTTCCGGGTCATAAGTTTTTGTTTCTTCAGTTTCATCAGGGATATCTTTTTCTTCTGTGCTATCTCCTCTTCTGGTTTAGGAATAGTCTTCTCTTTTTCAGCAGGATTATCTCAGTGTGGCAGGGGGAGCTCAAGTATGGGTTAATCTGCCCATGAACTCTGTAAATTCTGTGCTGCATCTTGGTGGCTTTGTTCACCTGGATATGCTCAACATCCAGAGACTTTACATCTAAACCCTTACATTCAGCATTATTTTCTGCACTTTTAAGCATGTGCAGTAAAAATTCAGCACTCTTTTTGGGCCACTGACCCCACATCCAGCCCCAATTTTTGGCTTGGGCACACCTACCAACTCCACCACTGTAATACTGAGTGATACACATTGCTTCCTTAAAGTGACATCCTTCAGATACTTGGTGGGTTTTTGGATATGTGTACCCTTGGTGGCCTGGGCAGTTTCACAAGTGTTCTTAAAGTGAACATGAAGACTTGAACCTCTTGATTTGCATGATTTTGTGGAGGGTTTTCTGGGTCAAGTGAATAGTGAGCCATCAGGCCACTTACGGGAAGAGCTAAAATAAATTATTAAATTATGGCCCTGGCCTGTGTGGCTCAGTTGGTTAGAGTGCACCAGAGGGTCACAGGTTCGATTCCCGGTCAAGGGTTGCAGGGAATCGAACCTGTGACCCTCTGGTGCAGATTCCTGGGTTGCAGGTTCAGTTTCCAGCTCCCAGTAGGTGCTTGCGCAGGAGGCAACCAATTGATGTCATATTGATGTTTCTCTATTTCTCTCTCTCCCTCTCCCCACTTCCCTTCCACTCTCTCTAAAAAAAAATCAATGAAAAAAAGTATCCTCTGGTGAGGATTAACAACAACAACAAAAATTCTTAAATGATGTTTTTTCCTTATTGTGAGTTATATAACATGATCCTTAATATCATACCATAGAAAGCTACAACTTGATAAAATTTGACTTAATTTTTACTGCAAAATTTATATTCAACCTCTAGGTATGTATCAGCTAAAAAAAAAAAAAAAAACAAAAAACTAATCATTTGTGTCCTCAGAAAAGTAGGCAACCTCATTAACGCACATTAACCCGGCCCCAGTCTCTCTCACATTGATGTTTCTCTCTCTCTCTCTCTCTCTCTCTCTCTCTCTCTCTCTCTCTCTCTCTCTCTCCCTCTCCCTCCCCCCTGCCTCTTTTCCACTCTCTCTAAAAATCAATGGAAAAAATGTCCTCGGGTGAGGATTAGCAAAAATAAAATAATAAAAAAGTTTCATATTTAGTACTAGACTTGCAGAAAAAGCATACTCCAGAGGAAGCTGAAGCATGACTGCTCAAGAGCCCGTCGTTGCATGTGCAATTTTCCTCTGAGAGTCCAGGGTACTGTTGCCACGGTGATAATGACTGCCCCGTGTCATTATCTATCCACCAACAGCAAGAGAAGCTTTGCAGTCGAGATATTGTTTAACAGATGGAGTGGTTTCCGTTGGACACTAAGTACCGCTTCACATTTAAAAATAAAGTTACATATTCAGAAAGCCATCTGATAGTGACCACATGCCTCGAAGCAAGTAAATCAGACCTGGAATGCAAATCTTCAGGGAGCACAAACCCTTGCAGGTGCTGTTGTTGTCTGGAAGGTCTGAGGCTCTGTGGAGATGGGCTGTCAGCTTTTGTTCCGCTGGGCCCTGGATCAGCCTTTGGGTCTATGCTCTCTGAGATATGGTTCTCCAACTTTCCTTTAAATCCCGTGAGCTACTCCAAATTTTTTCTTTTTTTTTTTGCTAATTTAGCCCAAGTTCATTTCTTTTGCCCATAGCCAAAGAACCCCAACTCTTACATCTTCCCACCTCTTTTACTACAGTCAGATATAAAGACTTCTACATTACAGTACTTCTCAAGACTAGGGATTAAAGCTGTAAGTTTCAGAATAGCAGCTAAAGGAATATACTACATTTAACCAACACAAATGCTCAAACTAAATGGTTGCTTCCACCTGTTGCTTTGAACTGACCCGGGCCATGCCCTTTCTAGCCACCCCCAGTGCATCTTCAGCACACCTTCCCGAATCCTCCTTCATTTCCCACATCTGAGCTGTGACGTGTGGTTCCTTTTACATCCAATGATGCTTTATCAAAATTCAAACAGCTTTTTAAGCCCCAGATCCCTAAAATATAAAACTCCAGAACCATGAACTCCTTTATTTCTTTCAAGCTTACCTACCTCCACCTCATCCTTCCTCCTTCCTACTAGTTCTTAGAATAACAGACTCTTTTCTCATCAAGGCCACGTGCCACCTCCCACCTGTCTGGTCTTTTATGGTCCTATCCTTTCGGTTGTCACAGCTAGCATTCATTGAGCCAGGGACAGTTCCAAACACTTTGTATGAATTACCTCTTTAAATCCTGACAACAGCCCTGTGAGGTAGGGAGCTATATTGCAAACCAGGGAAATAAGGCTCAGAGAAGTTAATTAACTTAAGTTCAATAAACATTCGGCCCAGACAATTTAACTCCTGAGCATGTGCTCTGAAACACTTAACATTTTCTGCCTCAATATTCTTAAAATTTCTCAATATTGTTCAAATCAGCACCCTCCTGACCCCCCTGCAATGAAAGTTGTTCTTGATCCTGCATCTTCCTGTGGCCTTTTTTCTTTATTTCCCAGTCTTCAATGAATCCACTGTAGTCTAGCTGCTACATTTCTGATCACAAAGGGGTTCTGCCAGGCACAGGGTACCTCAACACTCTTCATTGAATTAAGTCATCCAGTCACCAGATGGTTTTGAGCACCCACTCTGTTCCAGAAACTGTGAAATACGCACTGGGGATACAGCAGTGAACAAAACAGAGAGGGTCCCTTCCATCACATAGGTGAGATCATCTCCTACCTGCCAGGTCCAGGGGCCACTTTGGCCACTTCTCAGATTTTTTCCTACTTAATCTCTGCAGTACTAGTCATGCCAACCATTTCCTCCTTAAAATTTGGCATTATCTTGGTTTCCATGAAGCCTCTTACACCTGCTCTTTCCTTCCAGGACCACATCTTCTCAATCACTTTGATAAGTTCCTTTTTTTTTTCCCCTATTGACCCCTTAAACGTTGGAATTCCTCAGAGTTTTATCATGGAACACCTCAAAGTCAATAAGCCCTCAACTCAATTTCCCCCCATCCCATTCACATCTTTCCATCCTTATTCCTTGTTCTTGTTGAAGCAGCGTATGTCACCCAAGCTCCCTCTCGCTTTCTGCCCCAATACTCTCATCCAATGGTTAGAAAATCCAGATAGTATTTTTCTTTCTTTTTTTTTTTTTTTTAATCCTCACCCGAGGACATTTTTCCATTTTTTGTTCAGATAGAGTGGGAGGGAGAGAGAGGAAGAGAGAGAGAGAGAGAGAAACATCGACATGAAAGAGACACATCGAGTGGCTGCCACCCGCACGACCCAACCAGGGCCGGGGACAAACCGCAACCGAGGTACGTGCCCTTAGCGGGAACCGAACCCGGGTCTCTCTGGACCCCAGGCCGACGCTCTAACCGCTGAGCCAAACCGGCCAGGGCCAGATAGTATTTTTCATCTGTAGGAGTTGAATTTGGGACTTTTTAAATATCTTCTGTATCTCTAACTTTTTATTACTATTATTATTATTTTGTTTTGTTAATGCTCTCTCGGGGATATTTTTTCCATTGATTTTTAGAGAGAGTGGAGGGAGGAAGGGAGGGGAAGAGAGAGAGAGAGTAACATCAATATGAGAGAGACATATCGATTGGTTGCCTCCCAAATGACCTGGGGATCGAATGTGCAACCCAGGTACTGCCCTTGACCAGGAATCAAACCTGAGACCCTTCAGTGCTTGGGACAACACTCCAACCACTGAGCCACACTGGCCAGGGCTACTTCACTTTTTAAATATATACAATAGTTATAATAACTGTTTTAATGTCCTCCTCTGCTAATTCTAACATCTGTATGGGTTCCCAGTCAGTTTCAATTGATTGATTATTCCTCTTATTATGAACCATGTTTCCTGACTTCTTTGTATGCCTGGTAATCTTTCATTGGATGCCAGACATTGTAAATTTTACCTGTTGCATACTGAATATTTTTATATGTCTACAAATCTTCTTGAGCTTTGGTCTGGCATGCAGTTAAGAAACACAGAAACAGTTTGATCCTTCAGTTCTTGCTTTTTTGATTAGTTAGGCAGGTCCTAAGCAGTGTTCAGTCTAGGGCTAATTATTCCCCAGTACTGAGACAAAACCTTCCTGTTTGATCTGCCCAGCGCTGTGAATTACGGATCTTTCTAGTCCGGCTGGTGGGAATGGGCACTGCTCCTGGCTCTGCAGGAGTATCAGGTACTGTTCTCCACCAGTACATGGCCTCAGTCATGTACCGATCAGTACTCTGCTGAATACTGGAGGGGGCATCTCTGCAGATCTCCAGGCTCTCCTTCTCTGTCCTTGAGCTCAGTCCTCTGTGCTCTGTCTTATGAGCTCAGTTGCCCGATCTCCCCAGACTCTTAGCTCTGTCTCCTTATTCAGGGAGACCACTGAGCTCAGTAGGGTTTCCCCTCTCTGTAGCACAATCTGGAAACTTTCTCAAGGCAGTAAGCTAGGGCAAGCAATCATAGGGCTCAGCTCATTTGTTTCTTGTTTCACAGGGACCTCTGTCCTTTGTTGCCTGATGTCCAGTGTTATATATATGGTTGGTTGTTGTTTCAGGTAGAAGGGTAAAGTCAGACTTGTTATTCCATACTGACCTGAAAAGGAAGTCTTGCACTGAAATCTAACAGATCAGCTTATCTCAAACTTTTGTGATCCATTCTTCTCATTTCACCAGAGCCTTATTTTCCCTAAAATATTAATCTCTTGTTATTCCCCTGCTTCAAGCTCTTTTATAGCAGCCCAACTATTTATAAAATAAAGTTTGAGCTGCTTAGCATGGCATATTTCATGCCTTCATGATGAGGCCCCTTCCCATCCCTCTACCGCCCCCACCCCTGCCATTTCCCCATATGTTCTATTGGCTCTAACCAAATCAAGGTATTTATAGTCTTCTCCATCCCACTGATCAACACTTACCAGCACCCGCACACATTGTTTCTTCTGTCTGGAATATTCTTTCTCATCTTCCACCTGGTGAACTCTTCTTTCACCTAGATCTTTTCAAGCATAGGTAAACTTTTGCCACCAAGCAGAATTGCTCCTCTGCCTTATTGAACCACTATGAACTAAACATTGTGTGTCTCTTTTCTAGCACTTATCACTCTGTATTATATATATTTGCTTATGTGTCTGTTCCCACTAATATATAGAATATTCTGAGAGGGTAAAGAATGTATTTTCTTTATATGCCCAGTGTTTATCCAACCAATAACTATTTACTGAACTCTTCACCATTTCTGGGCACTATTCTATGTCCTGGAGATACAACATTGAATAAGACAGAATCCTTATCTTCATGGATTTTACATGGGGGTGAAAGAGGCAGTTAATAGATGTAGAAAAGAATAGCATATTTACAGAACAGAAAAAGTTGGAATGCTGTTACAGTCACCCAGGGAACAGAGGTGATATTAGCTTGGAATAGGATGAGAGAGGAGAAAAGGGAGAGAACTGGATCCACTTGAGACACATTTCTAAGATAAAGTCAGTGGGGTTTTATATATGGATTTTTGGGGAGTGAGAACGAAAAAAGGATGACTTTTACATGATAGATGCCTAATAAATTCATGTATAAATAAGCTCCTTCACAGTTAAAAACTTGTTTTAAAAAGATGAACCTATGGATTTGATTCAGAAGCTAACTGGCCAATTTTACCAGGAACATGAGCCTTATACAGACTCGTTACCAGAGAATAGTAAACATTGAGCAAAATGGGTAAAGGTGGTCAAAATGTGCAAACTTCCAGTTATAAAATAAATAAGTCTTGGGGATGTAATGTGTAGTATAGTGATTATAGTTAATAATACCATATTGCATATTTGAAAAGTTGCTAAAAGAGTAGATCTTGAAATTACTCATCAAAGAAAGCATAACTATGTGTGGTGATGGATGTAAACTAGACTTACTGTGGTGATCATTTTGCAATATATACATATATAAAATCATTATGTTGTACACCTGAAACTAATATAATTTTATACATCAATTACATCTCAATAATAAAAAAGAATAGCTATATTGAGGTTATACTCCAGAGTTAGACTAATTTGGCTTTACCCTTACTTACTGTCTGATCTTGCTCAAGTCATGTAACTTATCTAAGCCTCAGTTTTATCATCTGTAATATGGAGATAATTCTAGTATCTACAGTTGAGTTTTTTTTTTCTTTATTGATTTTAGAGAGAGAGAGAGAGGAAGGGAGATAGAAACATCGATGAGAGAGAACATTGATTGGCCGCCTCCTGCATGCCTCCCACTGGAGATTGGACCCACAAGCTGGACGTGTGCCCTGACCAGGAATTGAACCAGAGACCACTTATTGCATGGGTTGATGCTCAACCACTGAGCCATACTGCCGGGCGAATTTTTCTTTTTTAAGAAAAAATTGAGGTAACGCTTTTAAGGTAGTTAGTACTATGTCTAACATATAGTATGTATTCAATAAATGGGAGCTTATTTCAATCTATTACCAGTGAAACAATCAATCAATTGGTTGTTTTGTTGTTCTGTGTTCAAGAAGAATATCATGATTAAAACTTTTGTTCATATCTAGTGACTCTCTGTAAAATAAAGTTAGGTAATTCTTGCTGTGATATATTGTTTGTGTTCTAGAAAAATCAATGAAGCTTTCAAAAATATATACAAAATAAAATTAAACTATCACAAAAAAATCTCTCCAACAGAATGAAAATTCTACAATGACTTACTACTTTCAAGTGTTTTTTTAAAGTGGCCCATTTTCAGATATTTCTAACATTGGGAGAAAAGTCCATCTGGTCAATCTTCTAGCTGAAGCAAGGAGTTCTCAGTTCTCCTGAGCCTTTCCGGGGGAAAGGTGGGTGGACCCAAAGAGAAGATGGCTGTGTCCCCAGCAGGGAAAGAATAAACAAGGTCTGTCACTAATTTCTTTTGAAATTAGGAACAAATGAAAATGAACCCTGGTGAGCAAAATGAGAGAGAAGTGGAGTTTCAGAATAGGAGAGAGAATGAGAAGAAGGGAAGAAAAACAATAGGGTCTAATTAAGGGCAGCATTTTGGAGACATATTGCTCCAAATGCGGGGAAGGAGAGGGTTGGGTGATGGGCATTTTTACACATTCTGTAAAAGGGGAAGGGGAGACCAAAGAGAATATGTCCAGGAGGGTAACAGTGAGAGCGAGCCTGGCAATCCTCAAGAACACTCATCTGTGGTAATATCGTGCACATATTATCACAATAACCCTAAATGCTCAATTCTATTAATATCTCCATTTTATAGGGAAAGAAACTGAGATGCAAGGAGGCCAATTAACTTCCCCTCACAGGCAGGGAGCAGCAAAGCAGGAATCGGAATCTGGTTCTGTTTAATCAGAGCTGGTGCTCTCCTCCATCTGGCAGTGCTGCCTCTCTAGTGCTTGGAGCAAAGCAGTCGAGTCAAAGAATCTGGGAAATTTAGGGGAAATGCAAACAAAATGTACTGGCAAAGTCTCATATCTGCAGTTCTTAAATAAAATTGATTTAATCTAACTTTCTTTGTGTTTAATTTTTTTTTTAAGTCTTGAAAAAAAAAATGTAATCTTACACCATGGTAACAAAACATGAAGATTCTTAAGTACTTTTATGGAAGGGGGTTTATTTGCCAAAGTCAAACTGGAAGTACTGGTTCAGACAATCCTTCAAATCTGTGAGAATGAGGGTTGCTCAGTATTTCTTTGGAGGTGATGATTCCCATTTCTGCTTAAGAATTAGCTTGTACTTTATTAATGAAGTATTTTTAATGAGTTTAATATAATTAGAAAATATGTCTCTAAATCCCCAGGAAGAGAGTCATGACACTATAATTTTACATTTGCTATGTTAACCATTTAAAATCACAATTTTTCAGCTAGAATAAGTTTTATCTGTGAACATGTCTATATGTTATCATTGGATAAGAAACTGGACCTATACTGCCATCTGCTGTGTCAAGATTAGGTGAAAAATTACCCACATTAGGCTTGAGGAATGCAAACTACGTATATGAAAAGCCTGTATAACCTTGCTTTATGGACAATTAGTGCAGGGGAAATATATATGCTTGCAGTTATATATTTCAAATTGTATTGCAAGCACAAGGAGGGATTGTATGTGTGTTAATATGATATGAAAAAAATACAGAATAATGTAACAAAATTTGTGTCCCCACCACCTGTATTTAAAAAATGAATATAATAGTCCCACTTATCCTCGGAGGATCTGTTCCAAGACCCCCAGTAGATGCCTGATACTGTAAATACTACTGAAACCTATATGTACTATATATACTATGTTTTTCCCTGTGTACACATATCTATGATAAAGTTTAATTTGCAAATTAGGCACAGTAAGAGATTAGCAACAATAACTAACTATAAAATAGAACAGTTGATCTGATTACCCAGGCAGCTACTAACTAGCTCACAAAGGAGAAGGGTGGGAAGGTAAAGGGAGGGAGAAGGGAGGGCAGTCTGTGCAGCGTAGATAAGCTGGACAAAGGGATGATTCCCATCTGAGGCAGAATGGAGCTGGACTGTATGAGATTTCATCATGCTACTTAGAATGGTGCACAACTTAAAACTTATGAATTGTTTATTTCTAGAATTTTTCATTTAATATTTGGGCTGTAGATGACCACATGCAACCGCAACTGTGGAAAGCAAAGCCAAGGATAAGGTGGGGGGGGCTACTGCATTATCAATGCCACTGATGCTCTCTGTTTGTCCCCTGTTCCCATTCTCTACCGCTCTCATGGCCACCCCGAGGAAATCACTCTCCAATGTCATGTTTATGACTGGGAAAGGTTTTTTTTAATCCTTACCCAAGGATATTTTTCCATTTATCTTCAGATAGAGTGGGAGGGAGAAAGAAAGAGAGAAACATCGATGTGAGAGAGACACATTGACTGATTGCCTCCTGCACGACCCCATCAGGGCCAGGGAAGGAACCGCAACTAAGGTACGTGCCCTTGACTGGAATCGAACCTGCGACTCTCTGGTTTGTGGACCGACGCTCTAACCTCTGAGCCAAACTGGCCAGGGCTCACTGAGAAAGGTTTTAATAGGCGAATATGTACACTTAATAGGTAAATGTGTTTACCTTTTACTTCTGTGTGCTTTACCAAGCTTTACCAGTGAAGACATCTCTGTGCTAACAACACTTCATCCTGGGGAATTAGTGGATGAGGCTCCGTTCTTATACTCTTGTTCCCAAAAGTATTTTCCCCAAATTTAAGACTCAGAGCTGCCCAGGTAACTTCTTGGTCGTCGCTAAGTCATATAATCATGGTGCTTTCCTTTCTTTGGTATGTCCAAGATAATATATAAGTTATGAGCTTCTGTTGTCCCATTCCTGTTCATGTGGGGTAAAGGGCATTCAAGGCAGAGGGACAGCAAAAGAAAAGACACAGGGATCTGAGAGAATAAAAAGCATATTTGGGGAAGAACAAATAGACTGTCACAGCTGGAGCATAAAGAGTTTGGGGAAATAAAAAAGGACATGACCTACCACTGGCACACCGAGTACCCGGGACCGGGAAAGCCACTGCGTCCTTAACAAAAAGAAGGGCAACTGGGCCAACAGGAGTCACGTTGGGGAAAGGGACACCCCGCACGGCCTCCGCTGCATTCGAGGTGATTCCACGCGGCCAGGACAGGACTGGCAGCCGGCAACTGGGGATTCTGTGGTCAAGGAGAGAAGTAGAGACTGGTAGTTTCAGAGCCACCCTTACAGAGGTGAGAGCACGGAAAAAGTGAGAAAGAGGTGAGCAGTCAAAGGACCCAGGCGAGGAGCAGGGCCACAGGAGCCAGAAAATAAAACTGGAGGAGGGGTCAGTAATGAAATACTGCAGTACACCATAACACAGATGTTAAAAATACTCCTCCTACAATTCTTCCCAGCACCCGACTGCTGTCTCTGCCTATTAACTGAAGACTTTGGGGGTGGGGGGGCAGGTTAGCTTATCAATGTCCTTCTTCTGATGAGCCTGAATAGAGGCAATCCCAGGAGGAAAAATATTGACTCTGAGACATTACACCATCTGCAACCCTTTCCCAACCTCCTTCGACACTTTCATGTAAGAATAGACTGGTTTAGATGAGTATCAGGCTGACTAGAAGGAAAATGGAAGCCATCACCAAAGAGGAGCCAGTGGGGTCTAGGTTGCAAGAGGAGAAAGTCATCTCTTTAGATGCCATTGCTAAAGAGGGATCTTAGACGTATTTGTGGCAGGCTACATCTTTCTGAGTCAGATGGGTATTTGTGCTTTTATGTTTGCATGCATGTGGTGGTGGTGGTGGTGGGGAGACCAGGGGAGGTGAGGAAAGCTGGGGGACCCCGAACTATTCACAGCTCTAAAGCAAGTTCTACAATTTGTTCATCGCAACAGTGATCACATTTCAATCAGATCTGCGGAGCTCAACTCTTTTTGGGTGCTATACTAAAAAGGAGGAGTGTTTTATGGAACACGAATATGTACTAGTTTTATTACTGCTTTAACAAATTGCAGCACAAGACTTACTGGTTTAAAAAACACACACAGGTTTATTGTCTTATAGTTATGTCAGAACTGTAAGGTCAGAAGTTTGAATAGGTCACACTGGGCTAAAATCAAGGTGTTGGCAGACCTGCCTTCCTTTTGGAGGCTCTAGGGGAAAACCCATTTCCTTGCTTTTTCCAGCAACTAGAGGCTACCCATATTCCTTGGCTCCTGTTCCCTTCCTCCATTTTCAAAGCTGACAATATAGCATCTCTTTGACATTGTCACATCTCTTCCTCTGGCCCTCTTCGGCCTCCCAATTCCACATTTAAGGACTCTTATGATTGCACTGGGCCCACCCAGATTATCCATAATAATCTCCCTATTTTAAGGCGAGCTGATTAGCAACCTTAATTCCATCTGCAACTTTAATTAATCTGTGCCATGTAAGGTTACGTGGTCACAGATTCTAGGGATTAGGTCAGGACATCCTTGGGGTGGGGATGGAAGAGGCATCATTCTGCTTACCACGATGTGCTTCTATGTACATGACCTGTCATAAATACAATTAATCGGTGGCATAATTCATTTTCCACATAGGTAAATTAGTTCCCCTTTACTTCTGTGTGCTTTATTAAGATTGGCTGGTGAAGAAGTCTCCATACTATCAACTTCATCTTCGGGAGTTAGTAGAGAGACCTCTATTCTTATACCCTTGTTACAAAAGAGACTTCCCCCAAATTTAAGACTCAGAGCTGCCCAGCTAACCTCTCCTTAGTTGCTGCTAAACCTTAAACTAATCATGGGGCGCCCCTTTCTTTGGTATGTCTAAGAGAATATGTAAATTATGAGCCTTTGTCACCCCATTACAGATTTAGATGTAGCATTTTTCCATTTTCCATGATTCCTTTTCAAGCAGGCAGTCATTGGTTTGTAGCAATTTTAATGTATCTTTTTTCCAAACAAATATATTTTTTAGAATTTACCAAATGTGTCAAGCCTTGTGGGGGAAATGATGAACAAGGGTAGCATGTCCATGCTCCTACAGAGATTATACTCTGGTGGGACAACCATGTCACCAGGATAACAAATGCTATGTGGGGGAAACAGAGGGTGCACCCTGGAGAGGATGAGACTGGGGAGAGAGGGCAGTAAGAAGAGCCCTCCCAGGAGGATGTGAATCTCAGCAAGGACCTGTGAGACAGGTTACTGAGTCAAGGGGTGCCCTGAGGAATTGTCTTCCAGTGAGAAGTGGCTCTGGAGGGCAGGGATTTTGTCCATTGTGATTATTGCTTTATCTCTTGTGCTAAAACAATTCTTGGGACACAGTAGACACTCAATAAAATCTGTGGTATAAATGACTACGTAAAGGTGGGATATAGGAGCCAGTATGGCTGCATTTGAGGAAGTGAAAGGATGAGTGTAGGGAGGCTTGGAGTGCGAAGGGCACGATGAAAGGTGAAATTTAAAACATCAAGATGATGATACTCTGGTTTCTCTTCAGATCGCATACATCTTTCGCCTGAAAACATCAAGACGAGGCTGATGAACAGGTGAAATCCTTCGGACTTTATGTCAGGGTTAATAGAGCTTTGTTGTTGTTGTTTTGTTTTTAATAGAGTTTTTAAATTATTGAGAGATTTCAAGCAGGAGACTCACATTTTAGAAATCATTCTGGCTACAGAATAGGAGGCTGTTGGAATACTCCTGGGGAGAGTGGCTCTAACTAGGGTGGGCAAGCGGGCGTGAAGAAAGATTGGGGATAATGTGGAACCATCTACTTAGGAACTGAAAGGGACCTTAGACAGCTCGTCTAATCTTCTATATAAAGAATCTAAGGTCAGAGAGCATTAATTAACTTACTCCTGTAGTGGTTTTCTTTCTCTTTTCCTCTGCTTTTGGTATTTCTTAAGACTTTTTCAGAATTGCCCAATTAAGGCCTTCATCTCTTCACACCTGAACAATTTACTTAATTTAATTTTGCTTTTGTCTAATGTATCAGTCCTTTGGTTTGTATCATCTGCTCCTCGAGACAGAGAAGACTTCTAATTAACTTGCTCTGAAGAGCAGCGCTCACACATGAATCACAAACACTGCTGGACAGGGATGGTGTGTAAAAAGGAAAAGTGGCCCTGGCCAGTCTGGCTCAGCAGTTAGAATGTCGGCCTGAGGACCAAAAGGTTGTGGATTCGATCCCCAGCGCTGGTTGGGGTCTTGGGGGAGGCAACCAATTGATGTGTCTCACAGCTCTCTCTCTCTCTCTTCCCCTCCTCCTTCCCTTCCACTCTATCTAAAAATCAATGAAAAAGTATCCTCAGGTGAGGAGTAACAAAAACAAAAAAAGGAAAAGTGAATTCCACAAATGGAAGGTGCAGGGTCTTCCCAGTTATGTATTTCTGAAGAAGTCTTTGAACAGTTTCAAGTAAAGCTGCAGAAATCAGCGTAGGATATAACTTTCCAATAACTTTTAATTATTTTGTATAATATAAAAGTGAGTTTGCCGAAGTCCTTTTAGAAAGAAAAACCACAGAAGTCAAGAGGGGGATCCTTAAGCATTGACTATGAGAAGGGGTTCTAGGTAGTCCTGATAGCAACAGGCTTCACAGTTACACAGTTCTGAAGACAGTCCCTGGCTTTCATCATTAATCAAAACGACCCTGGGCTAACTGCAGCTGCTCCATATACACAATATAATAATATTTTAATATATATTCAGCCTGAATGGTGCACTGCCACACCCTGTCAGTCAGAAATGTTTAAGTATGTCTGATGAACTGGTAGGGTGGACCTGTCAGAAGTGAATTTAACAGGAACTCCTGTGAGGACCTAAGGGGAAGAAAGATCTCAATTATGGGGGCTCTCCTTGCAAACTCTATAAAAACTGAGTGAAAGCATTCAAAATCATTAGTCATCAGGGAAATGAAGATTAAAATCACAACGAGCAGCCATTTCATATCCACTAGAATGGCTGAAATTAAAAACCGACAATACCAAATGTTGGTGAAGATGTGAAGCTATGGGAACCCTTATCCTCATACATTCAGAGTATGAAATGATGAAAACGTTTTGGGAAACAGTATGGTAGTTTCCAATAAAAAATTTAAAACATCTGCCCTGTGACTCAGCAATTCCTCTCTTAAGTATTTGCCCATGAGAAATGAAAACATATGTCTGCAAATAGACGTGTGCAAGACTGTTTAGAGAAGCTTTTTTTCATAATAACCCTAAACTAGAAATGGTCCAAATAGTCAACAGATTATCATACATTCATACAATGGAATGCTATTCAGCAACAAGACAGAACAAACCCTTGTACTTGCACGATATGGTGAACTCACAAATATGCTAAGTGAAAGAGGCCAAACTCGAAGCGTACACCTTGTATGGTTCCATTTATGTGACATTTTAGAACAGGCTAAAGTAATCTATGGTGATAGAAATCAGAACAGTGATTGCCTAGAGAAAGGGGTGGGGATTCATAGAAGAGGCTACAAGTGAACGTTGGGGGGAAGTCAGAAATGTTCTATATCTCGATTGAAGTGGTATTTAAATTGGTGTATAAATTTACCCAAACTCTTTGAATTGGACACTTAAGATTTGTGCACTTCACTCGTAGAATTTTTTAAAGTCAGTTTTTTTTGGTGTGTGTGTGTTTTTTTTTTATCCTTACCCGAGGACATTTTTGCATTTATCTTCAGATAGAGCAGGAGGGGTAGAGGGAGGAAGAGAGAGAGAGAAACATCGATGGGAGAGACACACATCAACTGGTTGCCACCCGTACGACCCCAACCGGGGCCGGGGACAAACCGCAACCGAGGTACATGCCCTTAGCGGGAACTGAACCCAGGTCTCTCTGGTCCATGGGCCGACACTCTAACCGCTGAGCCAAACTGGCCAGGGCTAAAGTCAGTTTTTATTAAGAATATAAATTGATTATACAAATGGCAAATTATAAGGAGAGTGCTGTTAAACAAATGAGCTCTGAAATGGACAGCAATATGTAAACACCTGAAATACATAATCTTCTCAGGCAGAATATGCTATATTCGTACCCGTAAACCAATTAGTATTCAATGTCCATCATAGAATGAGCCTCACCATTATGATATAGCTCTTTGTTAAGAAACTATATTGGTATTAAATTCATGGTATTAATGAACACCTTGGAAGATAAAAAATATAATTCTGCAATGACCAATTTTTTTGGCTCAGCTTCAAATTCATACTTTCTGCCTCCTCTGTAAAAATGGATCTGGGCCCTTTAAGTATTTTTCCTTTATAGCTGACAGGATGTCAGTAGAGGGGGCTGGAGAGACACTGTGGGAAGAGAGAGTCCAGTGTGTTTACTTGGCAGGCTCCTCAGAATCCAGCTGCCCAGCAAAGAAGGCTTCCCGCAGTTGCCAGCTTCTACAGCATGGGCAGCCTCTCCAGTGTCCAGCCCCCAGCCCACAAGGCCTCCCCAGTACTCAGCTCCGGTAGAGCACAGTGGCCAGCAGCACACAGCCACAGCAGGGCCCCCAGCAACCCCTCAGGCAGTTTTGTAGTGGAGTGCTCCTGGTGAGACACTTCTTGAACAGATGCCTCCAGGACCCTGGAGAGGCACAAGCCTCCAGTAAATCGTGGATCTCAGTCCTGGGGAGCAGGGGTGCTCTCCCTTGGTTGCTCTATCTAAACTGCTCCTTAAATCTGTTATTCCTGTACTTTTTAGAGTTCTCTTTATTTCTTACTAGTCAATCTCTGATTACATCAATCCCCTGTTATAGTTAACAATTCTTACATTGAACTTTCCCTGTTCAAATTATGGTGTGACTTCTCTCTTCTGATTGGATCCAGGCTGATGTAAACACCCAGAAGCAAAATGAAAACACCATTTTAACTTAAGGCTACCTTATCAGGCACTTGATAACAGCAGCAGTTTCCATGACAAAAGTGTTTACTCATAACAGAGATGAAATACACACAGTATTTAAAGAAGGAAATGATTTACACATTTGGGATTTAGATGGCTAAGCAAAATAAAAGCATATGAAGATATTTTTCTTATATATTTTTACTACTATAAACAGTTCAAATAACCATAATTATTTTTGTTTACTTTGAGATGAGCAAGATATATACATTTATTACCTTAGGAAGGTCTTGCATTGCCCTTAAAATTGACTTAATTGAAAGTTAAATTCAGGGGAGTCACAGACAACCAAATGAGTTACAGAGAACCAAATGAGTTACAAGCTCTCTTCCCGTCTTCAGTAAAAAATTTTCAAAGCCTACTGTCATTTTAAAGAAATATTTCTTTTAAAAATCTCTCTCTCTACACACACATACACACACACACATTATTGGTTCTGTTTCTCTGGAGAACCCTGACTAACACACAGGGATTCAGATACTTGTACACCAACATTCACTGTGGCATTATTCACAAGAGCTAAAACGTGGAAACAACCCAAGTGCTCATCAACAGGAGACTGGATAAACAAATATATACACAATGGAATATCATTTGGCCATAAAAAGGAATGAAGTTCTGATATATGCTACAACATGGAATAACCTTGAACATGATGCTAAGTGAAAGAAGCCAGACACAAAAGGACAAATATTATATGAGTCCACTTACATGAAATATCAAGAATAGACTGATTCATAACGAGGCAGAAATGAGATTAGAGGTTACCAGGGGTTTGGGGGGAAGGAGGATTGGAAAGTTATTTTTTAATGAGTATATATTAGGGGGACCGGAAAGTAATGTCGTTTCTGCGCATTTCGATATTCAGTTGTCATTTATCAGTCCATTGTGTACTTCAAAATCGTGCCAAAGACATTTTAAGGTTAGAGTGACTTGTTTACTCGTAAATAATTAAATCTTAATTTTTTTTTCAATTTATAGTGAAATGGCCAGCTAAATACCCGAAGAGGTATATATCCGGCATTGTATGCTTTTTGAGTTTCACAAGGGTAGTAACGCAACAGTTGCTACCAAAAACATTTGCAATGTTTATCCAAGTGCATTAGACGTTCGTAAATGCCAAAGGTGGTTTTCTAAGTTCAAATCTGGTAATTTTGACCTTTCTGACTCGTATCGATCAGGAAGACCAACAACTTTAGAGAATGACATGTTAAGGGTGGAAGTGGAAGCAAATCCGTGTCAGACAATTGAGGAACTGTCAAACGCTCAGCCAACCTTAGTAGACCATCCAAGAACATTTGCAGCAGATTGGTAAAGTAAGCAGAGCAGGTGTTTGGGTCCTGCATAATCTGTCCGAAGAAAACAAAGCTAACCGGTCCACCACATGCAACTTATTGCTTCAGCGGCACAATACAGAAGCGTTTTTTTTTGTTGTTGTTGTTTTTTACCCTCATCCAAGGACATTTTTTGCATTTATCTTCAGATAGAGCGGGAGGGAGAGAGGGAAGAAGAGAGAGAGAAACATCAATGTGAGAGAGACACATCGACTGGTTGCCACCCATATGACCTCATCCGGGGCCGGGGACAAACCACAACCGAAGTACATGCCCCTAGCGGGAACCAAACCCGGGACTCTCTGGTCCGCAGGCCGACGCTCTAACCACTAAGCCAAACTGGCCAGGGCAGAAGCGTTTTTTGATCGCTTGATCACTGGAGATAAAAAATGGGTCCTCTATGATAATCCAAAACGCAAAAGGCAGTGGCTCTCTCTGAATGAATCACCATGAAGTACAGCTAAGCCAGGTTTACACCCCAAAAAGGCACTTTTGTGTGTTTGGTGGAGTCTTCGCGGGGTCGTTCATTTTGAAGTGCTGAAACCTGGACAAACTGAATGCAGACCTTTACTGTGAACAATTGGATTGAGTAAATCAATCTTTAATTGAAAAGTGCCCAGCGATTGTCACCAGAAAAGGCGTTATTCCGCAACACGATGATGCAAGACCGCACTGCGCAAGACGAACCCTGGAAAAAATTAATGAATCGGGGTGGGAGGTATTGCCTCACCCACCATACTTGCCCAATATTGTGCCATCGGATTTCCATTTATTCCAATCGCTATAACATTTTCTAAGTGGCAAAAAATTTGAAAATTTGGATGATGTCCAAATGCCATCTCCAGATATTTTGCTCAAAAACTAATTGATTTTTATCGATCCGGCATTGAAAATTTGCACACTAGATGGCAAAAGGTTTTTTGTTGATAACGAGGGTGGTTATATCATTGATTAAAAATAAAAACTTGTTAAAAAATTTATTGAAAGGGTTAATAATGTTTTAACAAAATTAAACTCCATTCTGACCCTCAGTTACTGCACGTACACACCCTGGCAGTTTCTTTTCTGTAAACATAAGGGCCTTGAGACACCCAAAGAAAACCCAAAGATAAGGGGTCAATGAAGGCCTTGAGAAACTCAGAGGACCATGAGAAGAAAGAGATTAACGATGGCCCTGACCTCTGCCTGAGCAGACTCCTTACCTCTGAGACAACTCGTACCAACCCAGACACCAATTACGCGGTGCCAAGAGAATGTGGGTTTTTTTTAATGTAGTTTTTTTCTGTAGTTTGTGCCTATATAAACATAGAACAAAGGAAGCTCGGGGCTGAGGATTTGGGGAAGCTGTACCCCCCCCACCCCCAGCCCGCCGGTGTAACAGCCCACCGGTGTAATAAAATGCTCCTTTCTCTACACTGGCCTTACGTTGAGGATGTGATCTCCCACCGGCTCAGACCTTTTATTTATCTGTTTGAATTAATGGCGTAAAAACACGAAATTACTTTCCGGTCCCCCTAATAGTTTCTGTTTGGGGTAATGAAAAAGTTTGGAAACAGATACTGGTGATGGTTGTACAACACTGTGCCACTGAATTGTATACTTGAAAATGGCTAACATGGGATAATTTGTTATAGATATTTCTACAGTAAAAAATTAAAAATGTATGCCCTACGCTGTTTGGCTCAGTGGTTAGAGCATTGGCCCACGGACCAAAGAGTTGAGAGTTTGATTCTGGTCAGGGCCTCGGTTGTGGTTCGGTCCCAGGCCCTGGTTGGGGTCATGCGGGAGGCAACCAACAGCGATGTGTCTCTCTCACACTGATGTTTCTCTCTTTCTCTTTCTCTCCCTCCCACTCTATCTGAAGCTAAATCCTCAGGTGAGGATTTAAAAAAATAAAATAAAATAAAAAATGTAAAAGTTAAGCATTTATTAATAAATATACTATGTTTTTCTGAAGAGAGGGAGATAGAGACAGAGAGAGAGAAAGGATCCTTAACAGTCAAACGCAATGTATAATCTTGGATTGTCTCTTGCTTTCTAAATAAGAAGCTGTAAGATATTTTTAGGACAAGTGGAAGAGTTAAATAGGGTTGGAACATAAATAGGGATTGAACATTGGATGTTATCGTGAAATTGCTAACTTTCTTAGGTGTAATAATAATGCTACCGTTATATAGGAGAATGTCTTATCCTTGGGAAATACATGCTTTAAATGTTCAAGGATGAGGTGTTATAATATGTGCAACTTACTTGCAAATAGTGATGCAAAAAAAAAAAAAATTGTGTGCGTGTTGGGGTAGGTGGGGGTGGGTATGGGTGTGCCTGCATGCTCCTGCATAAAGAGAGAGGGAGAGGAAGAGAGAGAAAGCAAATGGAGCAAAACATTAACAACTGTCAAATCTAGGTAGAGGATATACAGGTGTCCATTGTACTATTCTGTCATTTTTTTTTTGTTTATTTAACATTTTCATTATATTAAGTTAGAAACAAAATAAAAAATTTAAAGTCACACCACTCTACCTCCCAGAAATACTCCTGTTAACATGTTGCTTTAAATCCTTTGAACTTTTCTAGGCACAGATAAGTATTCCTTAAAAAAACAAACACACAAACAAAAAAAACCATGGGATCAAATGTACATTGGTACCTCTTTATTGAGTCAAGTAAGTTAACAAATGTTTATTTATTTATTTATTTATTTATTTATTTATTTAATATTTTATTTATTTTTTTCATCCTCACCTGAGGACAGTTTTTCATTTTTTGTTCAGACAGAGTAGGAGGGAGAGAGAGGAAGAGAGAGAGAGAGAGAAACATCGACGTGAAAGGGCCACATCGAGTGGCTGCCACCCGCACGACCAACCAGGGCCGGGGACAAACTGCAACCGAGGTACATGCCCTTAGCGGGAACCGAACCCGGGTCTCTCCGGACCGCAGGCCGGCGCTCTAACCGCTGAGCGAAACCGGCCAGGGCAACAAATGTTTATTTAAATATATCCTCCACAGGCCAGGCCCATGGTGAATATTAAAAGATCTCCGAGTTTTCACTGAATGTACCAAGAGAAACCAATGTGCCTAAATTATTACAACTATAGTTTGTAAAAATCACAGAAGATAGATGAACAAACTGTGAACTTTAGTAACTGCACTGTAATCTAGGAGCATCCTTATCATGAAATATAATTCAGTCGAATATTAAAAAGTTGGCATTTTTTATTTTTGCTTTTCATTCATTTAAGAAATGTTTACTGTCCATACTGCTCAGCGCCAGATGCTGCGGCCATAGAGGTGAATGGATACCAATTGTCTGACCCTCTGAAGCTCACTGTGACACAGGATCTTAAATGTGTGCATATTCTGATGGAAAGGCTAGCGACTGGGGAGTTCAGAGATCGAGGTCCTAATTTACCCGCTAGTGGGATCCAGAGGAGCTTAAACTAAGATGTGAAGGATAAATAGGAGTTAGATTCATATACCACTAGATTGGATCATGGGCTCTGGAGTTAAATTGCTTGGACAAATTGCTTAACCTCTCCGTGCCTCAAGGATAATGTCGTAAAGCTTAAATAATAGACTTCAGGTGCTTAGATCCAGGTTTGGCATGTAAGAGCTAAATTTATCGAGCACTTGTAATTGTTGCTGCTATTTGGAAAGAGCTACAATGTGCTAGGCTTCGTGCTGAGGTCACGGCAAGAAACAAGACATGCCCTGTACCAGCCCTAGCAGTTTCTTCCCAGTACCCCGCTAACTTATTTTGTAACTAAAATAAGCCTCTCTTCCGGATATAAAACATTGAAAACGTTAACTTCCCTAAAACGTTTAGGCTTTTGGTTTCTCCCTATTCTGGCCGCCTCCACTTGGGCTGAGGGTTTGAACACTGGGGGTGGTGCAGGGCAGGTAGGGGATACAATGCCAACGAGGGAACGCCTCTGCCATCCACGCGCCGGGACCAGAAGCACCTGGCCTGGCGAAGGAAGCCAATCACCCCCACAGCTTCGCCCCGTTGAGCGCACCCACCAGCAAGCCCAACCTTGATTGGTCCTCTCTCTCAGCTCGCCGGCATCTCTTTATCCAATCGGCATAGGGCTTGTTGATCCGCGGCGGCAACCGACGTACACAAGGGGCTTGGGCGTCCGGTGGAGAGAGCGAGCGGTCAGGCCATGAACTTGGGGTAAGCTGGGGCGAGAAAGGTGGGGTCACCCGAGAGGGGGTGAGGCTGGGTCGGCCCGGGGGCTCCTTCGCGGAGAACCCTCCGGGCCTGCGGCGCCCGCAGAGGCAATGCAGGGCTCCCTGAGGTGAGGTAGGCGGGGGTCCGGGTCGGCCTTCGGCACCCCCACTGCCCTCGCTTTGCGGCTTCATAACTCGAGTTAAAACTCTCGTGACCTCCTTTCCGCCCTGTCACTTACCTCTGAGTGGAGGAGAGGAGTGGAGATAAGCCGGGAGGCGGGTGGAGAGAGAAAGCCTAGCCTATCCCCAGGGAGAAAGCCGGGCCCAGGCCCCGGTATCCGCGACCCTGCCTCTGGGGTCCGCGGGCCGTCCGAGCGCCGAGGCCCCGCCGAGTCCCTGCGTCCTGGGCCAGGCCCATGCTGGGCCCTCCTGAGTACTGGCTAAGCAAATAAAAGGGACTGTTGCCTGGTTTTCATCGCTGCGAAGTTTCATATTTTCAGAAGGTGAAAAGTCACCAAACTCAAGAGTACTGCTCATCATTTAGCAAATACATTTTATGTCCTTGAATTTAGGGATAGGAAAATGAGACAGTCGGCCCCTGGAGACATTGACAGTGTGGTACTGCTGAACGGACGTTTGGCTGTTTCACTCGAGGCTTTGTTTTTTGTCCCTCTAAATTCCAACTCTTCCGATCTCCGGAACAATGAAGCCCGCGAAACCCGACCTTAGCAACACGTCCTGTTTCGTGTTCCTACTCAGACCTTTCCCAACCTTTCTGACTGGCCCGCTGAATTTAATTTTGTCTCTTGAAAGTCACTTTTGTCCCAATTTTTTTTTTTTAAGTAAAACAAATTAACTTTGTGGACTGCTATTTTTGTCTGTAGAGGAGTTTTAATTAGGATCTTAACAGATACACAAGTTTATTGGCAGTGTCTACTGTTACTTTGTGCTCTCTGAGTTGACATGCACAAATTAAAAGTATTGCATGAGGCATGGCTCGGGTGGGTGTTCCTGTGCCCTGAAAGGTCGTTGGATTCCCGGTCAGGGCCCATGCCCAGGTTGTGGGCCAAATCCCCAGTGGGGGGCATGCAGGAGGCGGCCAATGGATGTTCTCTCTCATCCATGTTTCTCTCTCTCCCTCTCTCTGAAATCAATAAAGAAAAAAAATATATACATATAAAGAAAAGTATAGCAGCCACAGTTTATTAAATAGGATGAGGCAAAATTAGGTTTACATTTGGGATTATGTGAAACAATTTATTCTTGTATTATTTATCAATTACTCTATTCTTTTCCATACAAACAACTGTAAATCTACTTTTGTCCCATCCTGTAGATTTATTGTTGTGATAATAACAAACTTGTCAATTAATGTGAATGTGTATTAGTTGAAATATTCAAAATAGAGTGGAACTCTGAGCTCAAAGAGCAAATAACCTTGGTGGTAATGTTACAACTCATTTTCAGATAATACTCTAGCATGTCATAGAATGTGTAAGTCATGAGATCATTATGAAACTAATAAATGGTAGTTAGATATGTTCCTTTAAATTAAGTGAGGAGTTTTGGTAGCAGCATTATTTTTTCCAGTCTAGAGTTAGGAGAGTTAAATGGTAGTATGAGAACTGAATTAATTTGTTGCTTACCAGTCACAAAATGAAGTTTCAGGTTAAAGATAAATTCTTTGTATTATTGGAAAGTTTCAAGAATGTTCTCCCTGTAGTTTTTTTTAATTAAAAGAATGGTTTAATATTTACAAGATTCCTGTACAATTTCAAAAGAACAGATTTACATTCTGGGTTCAAATGAGCATTTCTGGCTATTTAAAATGTTGATGTTTCTCCCTTGGCTGGTTTGTCTCAGCAGTTAAGAGTGGCAGCCGAAGGACCCAAAGGTCGCAGGTTTGATTCCTGGTCAAGGGCAGTTCTATCCCCTGTCCAGTCAGGGTTGTGCGGGAGGCAGCTAATCAATGTGTCTCTCACATTGATGTTTCTCTCTCTGTCTCCCTCCCTCCTTTCCATTCTACCTAAAAATCAATGGAGCAATATCCTCGGTTGAGGAGTAACGAATGAATGAATGAATGAATGGATGAATAAATAAATAAAATGTTGCTGTGTCTTACAGTTTTCTTTTATTTTGCAGAGATGGTTTAAAGCTTGAAACTGAATTATTGGATGGAAAAACCAAGCTAATATTGTCTCCATATGGTATGCTGTGTTACTGGAATCTAAAATGTTAACTTTTTAAATTCGTACATAAAATTTATACTAGTGTAACACATTTTTTCTTGTGATAGAGTACACAAATGGTACTTTTAAATGGTACTTTGAAAAAAGCTGTTTACCCTAACTTCCTCAAATTTATTTTTAACCAAGTCAGATTTCATCACTGCTTACTACTGTCAATATTCATAAAATTTAATATTCCAGCATAGTTCATATGTTAAGTATCTTTTCATTATATTTTCATATAGCAGATATTCTTATTGCCTAATGAATAATCTAGGTGAGAATGTACTTATGTTCTGTCCGTGTAAAGAATGTATTGTTTGAAAAAATTAAATTTATAGTAAGACCACAGTTGCTAAAGTCATTTTTTGTATTAGTTTTAAAACTCAAGAGTATACTTTGGTAGTCTTCTCATTCACATTATTTTCTTTTTCCCTGGATCTGTTTATAGTTTTACCTTGGAAAATAAAAATGATACAGACCTACTTGAACCACACTGTAAAACAACACTCAGACAGGACCTGAAGTTATTGCTTTTGGGGTTAATATTTATACTTAATATCTTAAAACATTGTTAATTTAAAAAAAATTTTGTAACTGCCTTGGTATGTTTTCAGTTGATAGTTTAGTAATTTTTTTTTTCTTTTGTAGAATGTAAATCAAAAATTTCTGTGAAGGTAAGCCAAACAAATAACTTTGACCTGACCTGTTTTCAAATGTAAAATGTGGTTTTCTTTTCTTCTCTTTTTTTTAATCCTCACCTGAGGATATTTTTCCATTTATCTTCAGATAGAATGGGAGGGAGGGAGGAAGAGAGAGACAGACAGAAACATCAATGTGAGAGACACACATAAATAAGTTGGTTCTTCCCACACATGCTCTGACCAGGGCTAGGCATTGAACCTACTACCCAGGAACCTACAACCCAGGTACATGTCCTTGATCGGGAATTGAACCCATGACCTTTCAGTGCATAGGCCGACACTCTATCCACTGAGCCACACCAGCCAGTGCTATTGGAACTATTTTTATTTGAGTCGCATTAATAAGTACTGTGCCCCTTTTCAAGCTCCTGGATAAAAAATTACTTGTAATAGTTGATTTCTACCTTTCCCCTGAATTCTAGTCTCTTTCATATGTTCCCTTTTTCATTGATGTCCTTAATGGACTTGCTACCTACACCACATTTGTGAAGACATTTAATTGTTTTTTTAACCAGTTTAGAACATCTGGAGATACCCTTTCATGCCTATAATAAGCAAAGTTACTAGTCACAGACTTTTGGTAGAATCATAGCAAAATTTTGTCAGTGGTCTAGGGATATTTTATTCTAGGATTCTTTTTTCCAGGGGAACTAATATGCCTTAGATGATGTTGATTTTAAATTATTTACTGTCTTAAAGCAATTTGTTTGGATTTATCCCTCTTGCTTTTGGGACTCCAAAATACTGATAAATGGTAAATGTGAGGTGATGGATATGTTAATTAGCTTGATTATTGTGGTGATTATTTCACAATGTATACCTGTACCAAATCAAGTTGTATACCTTAAATATATACAGTCTTTAAATTGTCAGTTATACCTCAGTAAAGCTGGGGAAAAAAATACTGATGCAGTCTAAGTCTTCCTTCTATATTGATTTTATTTCAGGAGCTTCTCTTCCCTTATTTACAGAGCTTGCTAAGATTCTCATTTCTTTCTTTGCAGAAGATAAAAATCTCAAACGTTCCTTTTTTGTTTTAATCAGTTTTTAACCTCTCAAATGTCACAATTCTGCAGCTGTATGTTGAATTCTTCTTTTTTCTTATAAGTTATTCATTCATTCTCTTTCTTTAATCCTCACCTGAGGTTATTTTTCCATTTATCTTCAGATAGAGTGGGAGGGAGGGAGGGAGAGAAACATCAACGTGAGAGGGACACATCGACTGGTTGCCTCCCGCACGGCACGACCTCGACCAGGGTCAGGGCCAAACCGCAGCCAAGGTATGTGCCCTTAACTGGAATCTAACCCGAGACTCATTGGTCTGATGCTCTGACCCCTGAGCCAAACCAGCCAGGGCCATTAATTCTCTCTTAATAGTGTGTTTCTTTTTTCCCACTGGGGTAACCCTACAATACCTGCCTACAGTTGTTTTGTCCCTTCCTCACAGGTTGAATTACTGTCATCTTCGTGGTGTACTCTTTTTTTTTTTTTTTTTTTTAATCTTCACCTGAGGACATTTTTTGTTCAGATAGAGTGGGAGGGAGAGACAGGAAGAGAGAGAGAAAGAGAAACATCGACGTGAAAGGGACACATCGAGTGGTTGCCTCCCGCACGATCCAACCAGGGCCGGGGACAAACTGCAACCGAGGTACGTGCCCTTAGTGGGAACTGAACCCCGGTCTCTCTGGACCGCAGGCCGATGCTCTAATCGCTGAGCCAAACTGGCCAGGGCCGTGGTGTACTCTTTAAACACAGCTGAACTCTGTCTCATCATCATCAAGTTTAACACACGTGATCAGAGTACTTTCTTAATTCTATCAAAGTCTCTCCTGTATGTTTAATCTGTGTTAATGATTATGAAGTAATGATGGTTACCAGCCTTATTTCTTAAGCTTATAGGAAGAGAAATGAAAGAAATATTAATGACTTAATGTCATGAGTAATTTATGAATTCCAAATTCTTAAAATTATCTCACAAATTATTTTAAATATAAAACATTAAAAGAAAATTTATAGGTATTTCTACATGTGAGAATCAGAGTAGTGACACACTAAAAGGTGTATGCAATATTACTGCTAGGTAGCACATTTTATATTTTAAAATGTTACTTTTCTCACCCAGCCAGTGTGGCTCAGCGGATTGAGTGTCGTCCCAGGGACTGAGACGTCCTGGTAGGATCCCCAGTGGTGGGCGTGCAGGAGGCAGCTGATCGATTGATGTTTCTCTCTCACATCAATGTTTCTCTCTCTCTCTTGCTCTAAAAAATCAATAAAAACATATTTAAAAAAATTAATATGTTGCTTTTCTTTGATTCTTTCTGGCCTTGGGATCCTGGCCTCATAAATTGTGAGATCAGCCAATATTAAATAACTGCATTGGACACTATCTTTATACAATTAAAATTAAAATTACTGTATGTATGGACTGTAGGCCTATGTATTGGAGCACCCCAGGAATCCTTCAACGCCAGGTGCAACTGCTAGAGTCTGGAATGGATTAACCACGATAAATAAATGGAAAATATTGATAGAATTAAAACTAGGTAAAAGAGCAACATGCTACATAAAAATGTTTATGACCTAAAGACCCTCCTTTTTGAGCTATTAAAATTCATCTTATCCCAGAAACACTGGGGAAATGATTTGGGCTAGAGTTTTTTTCTTATTAGGTAACTTGAATATAATTGAATATTTATTTGGTAGTTTACGATTTTTTGCTGCCTCTTTTCATTGTTCTTTGGCGTTAAGTTGCAAAAAGTATTCAGAGTTGAGCTGGATGTAAAGTGACCTTGTGCCAGATCATTTCCCACCCACCCCCTTTAATAAATAAATATTTTGGAAGATCTTTTCTGTATATTACTTATTTTTTGCATTTGCTTTTGTGTTTCTTTTTTGTGTGTATATTATTTCTGATGTAATTGGATTGTGGCAAAATAATTCTAATTAAATTAGAGTTCCAATTACTAGGTTTTTGTTTAACAAGAATTTACTGTACTATAAAATTCTAATGTATGTGTACACCTCTGTTCTTGGCTTTATTTGTTCTGTGACTGTGAGAAAGGAAAAAAAAGTAAAATCCCTGTTTCCTGGAAGTGGGGTATCAGGCAGATAAATAACTAGATAATATAAGAAAAATAGAATGGGTGTCATAGTAGGGTTATAAAAAGAAGAAAACATTGGAAAGAGTAGCTCTTTGTGGTTTGAAAAGACCAGGGAATGCTTCATAAATGAGGTGACATTTAAATTAGAACTTAAAAAATGAGGGAGATATTTATAGTCAAACAAGTAGGGAAGTGTATTCTAAGTTCACAGAAAATGGTGGGCAAAATACGAGATACAAAGCATAATTTGTGTTTGGGGAATAGAGTGTACCTCAGGGAAGTGTAGAACATAAAGCTTCGCAGGGTTACTGTCATGAAGAGTTTAAATGAACACTATTTGATTTTCATACAGGGAACATTAAAGAATTTTTTGAAAGTGGGCTAAGATATGATTTAATTTGTGTTATAGGGCTTCAGGCAACTCTGTGGAGGACAGATTATCATAACAGGGAGATCAGTTAAAGGTCAATTGTAGTAGTCCAGGGAGAGTCTTTTGAGGCCCTGAATTTGTGTGGTGGCTAGTGGAATGGAAAGAAGGGTACAGAAATGAAAAAATTTCCAGATACGTTAAGGGGATGGACTGCACTTCTTAGCAGTTCCAGTGAGGCACTAATGAGAGAAATAAAATGATCAACCGTTAATGACTCAAAAAAAGGCCAGTGTGAGTCAAAGAAGGGTGAGATTAGTAGGAGCTGTAGTAGTTGGAGACTGACTGAGGTGTTAGGGCTCAGCTGTGTAAGCTATGTGCAGTCTGCTGATAATTTGCTTATTCTACACAGTGGTTTTCCAAAACTAGAATGAATTGCCAATGTCTAAAAATTGGAAAATTTAAAGTAAAATCTGGCACTCTTGGTTCTCTTTAAATATTGGATGATTTAGTAAATAGACTCATTTCTTTTTTTTCTTTTTAAATTTTTTTTTTTTCCCTCACCCGAGGACATTTTTTCATTTTTTGCTCAGATAGAGTAGGAGGGAGAGAGAGGAAGAGAGAGAGAAACATCGACGTGAAAGGGCCACATCGAGTGGCTGCCACCTGCACAACCAACCAGGGCCGGGAACAAACTGCAACCGAGGTACATGCCCTTAGCGGGAACCAAACCCGGGTCTCTCCGGATCGCAGGCCGACGCTCTAACCGCTGAGCCAAACCGGCCAGGGCAAATAGACTCATTTCTTTTTGGCAGTGTAGTTTAGTTCTGAGTAGTGTCTCTCCTTTAGGTGGAAAAGTGCTCTTCAGTTTATCCTAGTTCCCACCCAGCCTACAATACAGGAGGTATTTGAGTTTTCTACCTCTCATTCATATAATTAGTTATATTAAAATATCACAGGGATGGGAATGTAAAAAAGTGTTTCAGAATGTGGTATTGATATTATCAAAAACCTAAAGCCAGGAACAAATAGGGTACAGTCGTCCCTCACCACTTCGCGCCTTGGCTTTCATGCCTTCACTCTATCGCGGTTTTTTCAAATACTATACTGTACTGTACTAATTACTATACTATACTATACTATACTATACTATACTATACTATACTATACTATACTATACTACACTTGAAAAAACCGCGATAGAGTGAAGCCGTGAAAGTCGAAGCACGAAGTGGTGAGGACGACTTGTATAAAGAAAGAATCCTACTTCGGGGAAATTCATTTATCGGATAGAGTCTGGAACTGCTTAACTGCGATAAACGAGGGCCAACTGTATAGGTGAGGTGAATAAGGTAATAAAGGAATCTTGTGGCTGATTCTACAGGTGTATTTTGAAAAGTAGGGCAAAATGGGATTGGTGAATTGGTCAGAGTGTGGTTGTGTATTATGTAATTTATTGAAATACAAGGAAAGTTGGGATATGATAAGTTAGATGAAAGCCATGTTGCATCTACTTAAACTCCTTGATGGCAAGAATATTGTCTTATTCAACTTCACACCTCCAACACTTTCCCCATAGTGGTGAGCACATAAAAAGCGACTCTTGCTGGGCTGTGTGGCTCAGTGGTTGAGCATCGACCCATGCACTAAGAGGTCGCTGGTTTGATTCCCGGCAGGGCACATACTCAGGTTGTGGGCCAAATCCCCAGTGGGGGGCATGCAGGAGGCGGCCAGTCGATGTTCTCTCTTGTTGATGTTTCTATCTTGCTCTCCCTCTCCCTTCCTCTCTCTCTAAAATCAATAAAGGAAAAAAAAAAAAGCAACACTTAATGGTGATTAAATGATTGTTGAATTATTTTAGGTTAGTTGGGTTTACAGAAATGTACAGCGGATTAAATGGGATAGATTTGAGATAGATTGTGAACTAATAATGAAATGAAAACCTGAATTTAGGCTTATTGTTGTGTAAATGATGAGGAAAAGGTTTGGAAGGAAAAAATGACCAATTCTTGCTGGTAAGCTAAAGGAGACTATAAAGGAGGATAAAGAGTCAGATAACTCCATGGTTACTGGGCTGAGAGATTAGAACTACAGAGCTAAAGAAATGGGATATTTTGGAAAGAGGAGCTAATCTGGGGGAGAGATGAGAGAGAGAAAGAATTCAGTCTTTGCCCTGGCCGGTTTTGCTCAGCGATTAGAGCATCAGCCCATGGACTGAAGGGTCACGGGTTCTATTTCTGGTCAAGGGCATGTACCTGGGTTGCAGGATCGATCCCTGGCCCTGGTTGGGGTTGTGTGGGAAGCAACCAGTTGATGTGTCTCTCTCACATCAATGTTTCTCTCTCTCCCTCTCTTCCACTCTTATCTAAATATCTAAAAATCAATGGAAAAATATCCTTGGGTGAGGATTAAAAAAAAAAATTTAGTCTTTAAAATGGCATAGTTGAGGATAATAATTCAACAAAAATTTATTGAACACCTACTGTGTTAGGGTACTGGGAATATAGCAGTGGACAAAGACAAAAATCTCTGCCTTTTGGAACTGACATTGGAAAGGGATGGAATGGGCAGACAATAAGAAAAATAAATACAGACTATTATGAGAAGAAAAAGGCTATAGAGAAAAAGGAGAGAAAGGGAAGAGGCACAATCACTACAGGGGCACAGCAGCCTTGAGAAAAGGGAGCTAGGGAGGTAGGAGTAAAGGAAACCTGCAGTTTTAAATAGGGTGGTCAGAGAAGACCTTACTAAGCTGGTGATATTGGAGCACATATTTGAAGGAGGTGAGTGAATGAGCCAGGTAGAATCTGAAGGAAGAATGTCTCAGGTAGAGGGACTGACTAATGGTAAGGACTAAGACTGGAGGTTCTTGTTGAATTTAAGGAAAACCAAGAAGCCCAGGTGGCTGGAGGCTAAGAGATAGGAAATGAGATTAGAGATGAGATAATGGGGACAAATGAGAGTGTGCCCAGATGATTAGGTCTTTTTTGGTCAGAGTTAGAAGTTCAACTTTTCTTTCTAGTGAGATGGGAAGCCATTGGAAGCTTTTGAAGAAAGTGACATGATCTGATTGAACATATTAAGGTAATCACTGTGGCTGCTGTGTGGAGAAGCAAAGGTAGAAGCAGGAAAACCAGTTAGATGACTTTTCAGTTATTTAGGCAGCAGGTAAGTGGCTTAGAGTGGAGGGGTGGCAAGAGATGTTCAAGAGCAGTGTCAAATTCAGGGTATATTTTGAAGGTAGAGCAAAGTAAGGTTTGATGACAAGTTAAATGAGACATATGAAAGAAGATTGAAGAATAATTCCAGCCCTGGCCGGTTTGGCTCAGCATTTAGAATGTCGGCCCACAGACCAGAGAGTCCTGGGTTTCGGTTTCCGCTAAGGGCACGTACCTCAGTTGCAGTTTGTCCCCTGCCCTGGTTGGGGTCATGTGGGTGGCAACCACTCAATGTGTCTCACATCGATGTTTTTCCCTCCCTCTCTCCTTCCCGCTCTATCTGAAGAAAAAAATAAAATGAAATATTTTAAAAAACAAAATAATTCCAAAATTTTTGGCATGAGTAAGATGGGAAGGACTAAGGGGAGGAAGTTTTTTTAGGGGCAAGAGGGAGATCAGGCGTTTAGTTTTGGACATGCTGAGTTTGAAGTGTCTATTAGAAACTCAATGGAAGTGTTGGATAGACAGATGGAACCTAAATTTAGGGGAGAGACCCATCCTGGAGACAAGTTTGGGAGTCATCATTATATGCATAATATGTAGAACCACAAAAGTAAATGAAATTACCAAGTGAATGAGAGAATTTAAGGAAGAGATCTTGGGATTGAGCCCTAGGCATTCCAACTTTTAAGAGGTCTGAGAGAAAAGGAGGAGCCATTAAAGACTGAGAAGGAGTGCAGCAAGAAGAACCAGGTTTGCGGAGTCCTGTAAGTGAAGTAGAGAAAAGTGTTTCTAAATGGAAGGAATAATCAACTGTATCAAATGCTGCTAATAGGTCTAGTAAGATGAGAATTTGAGGATTGATCATCGAATTTAGCAATGTACAAATTATTAGTGACTTTGATGAGCAGTTTTGGTAAGGTGGTTGGTGAAAGCTTGGTTGGAATGGGATTATAGGAGATGAGAAAGTGGGATCAAGAATTTTTTAAGATGGTAAAAAAGATATGAACCAGCAGAAAAGAAATGGTGGTGATTCAGGACAAAGCAAAGGATTGCTAGAGAGAGATCCTTGAGAAAGAGGGTTATGGGAATGTGTACAAGTAACAGGAGGACAAGCAGTTTGTGTGAGTACAGATGCTGGTATACAGTAAATTTGGTCATAGAAACGAAGTTTTTTTCTAAATCCTTCATTGTAAGATTTTCAGTGAAATATTAATCAAGGTCTTCAGCTGAGAATGAGTATGAAAGAAAGTGTTAGGGGCTAAGAGAAGGTTGAGATTATTGCTAAAAGAGTAAATGAACTTTGGAAAGGTGTGACTGCCGGGTAGAATGAAGAGCTCATTTGTTGTTCTTGGGTATGTATTTAAGAGGAAACCAGATGTTGTGACTGTGTTTTTCTGCTTGTATGGAGGCACAGAGTAGGTGAAAAGTTAGATTTTACCAGGTTTGGAATTTGCCAAGTGTTTGTGACATAGAGCAGAGGAGTTGAGAATGGAAGACAGTGATGATTTTGGTTGATCGTGGAATTTTAGATTGGTAAGGAGAGATGCAAGGACAAGGGGAAGGTGGTAGGATCAACAGATTATAGATCCCAGTAGAGTTAGAGAATTGTTGGTATATGCGAGAAAGTTAAGCTGAAAGAAAAGGAGGTGCATGAAATTGACATTATGGAGGGATTGCAGTTATGAATAGTATAACATCAGTATAAGATATCACTATGGGAATGAGTAACTGAGGTAGCATGAAGGACAAGTATAGGAGCAGAGTTCAAGGACATAAGAGACTAGAATATTGGAATATAACAGGCCAAGTTATTCAAGGAATAAGGGCTAGTAACCTAAGGGTCTATAATTGCCTAGAATTCTAAAATCAACACAAAATACTTGTATCAGGAGTGAAAAACTTTTGCAAAAGAAGAGAATTGGTTCAGAAACTTCACTGGCAAAAGGTGAAGAAAATAGTATGGCTAAGGGTAGTGCGGGTGGTGTAATCATGACATGAGATTCAGTGCTGAAGTAGAATGGAGATGTCCTATAACAACTAGAATAAAAGTTCTTCTGTATTCTTCATTATCCTGAATAAAATAATAATTTCCAGTTGATAAAGCTTTCAACTGAAGATTTTCAAAGGTTAAATGTTAGTTTCTTATGGATATGTATTAGCAAAATGGGAAAAATTTTAGAGGCCTGATTTATCACAGATTATATAAAAATTATTGTTGATTTTTTCATAGGCTGTTATAAAGAACAAATTTTTGGTGTCTTAACAGATGGGAAATAAGACCAAGATTGGAAAATGTCCTTTAAGAACAAAACAAACTGGATACATTCTAAAATCAACACAAAATACTTGCATCAGGAGTGAAAAACTTCTGCAGAAGAAGAGAATTGGTTCAGAAACTTCACTGGCAAAAGGTGAAAAAAATAGTATGGCTAAGGATTTATGCAAGCAGTATGCTGATAAAGACTGTCTTCATATCCAGAAAGAGATTTCACCTGCAACCCCTAATATACAGAAGACTATGAATACCATAAATACATCTGTAGTAGCTAAACAGAAGCCTTGCAAAAAACACATCACAGGTGAAAATATGAAGAGTAGTTTGGTATGTCTAACACAAGACCAACTACAACAGATTTTGATGACTGTAAACCAAGGAAATAGATCTGTTTTTCTGACTGAGAATGGAAATGAAGAAGAAAAAAGTAAGACTTTCTAAAGTTTTAATTAATATTAATTTTATTGATATAAAGTGTTTTAGAATTTCAGGTTTATTGGATTTTACATAACTGTGCCTCATTTTTTTTTTTTTTATAACTGTGCCTCTTAAATTCTATTTTAAGATGTAACAATTTTTAAAAATAGTCTTTTAATGAACATTCATATGCAGAATTACTTTTATAGTATAATATGCCATATTTAAGGTTAATGCCCAGAATATTATTCTCATGTACCATAGCCTTAAGAAATCCAGTTTTCTGTGAACTCTAGAAAAGATGTTAATACAAAACAGTATTGTACTTATTTTAGAATGAAGGAGACTTTACTTACATTAAAAATAATTATATTACATGTTCTAAAAAACCACTATAGTACTTCTAGCAAAAATTGAAGGAACCTTGCTATGAAGATTTGACTTGCTTGCTGAAAAATGTTGATTTTCCTGGCCCCCACATTTTGCTTTTCCTAACTCTCAATCCATGCTAAGGATTGGCAGCACTATCTTTTTAAAACATAGACTTGAAAGGAGTAGAAGAATGTTACATGCCTCCTGTTTCACTAGTCATAATTATATTATGTTTTTAAAAGCCTTCTTGTTTCAAAGGAGTTGTGAATATGAGTTTAGAAATATCATTAACATTTTGTGAGACAATAGTGACATAAATAAAAATAAAATTAACAGTCACCAGGAAGAGGGCCCACAACTGGTTTGGAGACTGGGTAGCTCCTATATACTCCCAAGGTGCTGAGATGGAGTCATTTACCTTCTCTTATATTCTTGTAAAATGATGGAGCTAGATTTTGTCTTTGTCTAGAAGTCCAGCTCAGAGAACAAAAAGTAAAAACTTAGATAATAAGAGAGACTGTCAACAAAGTTAAAAACAGAATTTGCCTTATCATATGACCTATATATTAGATATGCTTTTCACTAGAATAACTAGCACATTAAGGAACAATTAGAATAATTTTTGAGCCAAGCATATAGCCCTATATAAAATATTTGGAATAGATAATAGCTGTGGCATAGAGACAGTGGTCCATGATAAAGTTTTTCACTGATTTCCTAGCTAAATGAGAAAAATTAGGACAAGGTAGTGAAATTTTCATAAAGCTATTTGCTTTTTTTCTCAATAAAATTGTGAATTGTGTTTTCATTATATTGTAAAAGTGTTGTTGGCAGGAGTAAGTGGAGGTTTACTTTTTGTTTACTGCTTGTTATTTGATACAGGAATTTGATGGCTGTGGTCATACCTCTGGGCCATTTAACCTTTGGGGCTCAGTTTCCTTTTTTGACAAACACGGAATCATAATATCCACTGCAAGGATTGCTCTGAGAAGTAATTAGGTAATGTGTAAGGCAGTGTTTTTTAAACTGTATAATAGTATGCCAAAATAAGGTATTATAATAGATACAATTTTACAGTTAATTTTAAAGCATGCATTTTACCTCGTAGGTCAGTACAGTCTACATTTAAACAATATTCCTAATCAGCCAAAGGACGAGAACATTATGGGACTACTCCAAAAAACTGAGGCTGTTTCATATATCCAGGATGAAAATAAATCTGTTTTAAATAAAAATCAGGAGACATCTAAGCAGTCTGAGCAGAAAATTGCCATGTATGTAACTCATATCTTGCAAAAATGGTTTTTCTTTTCCTTGACTTTCTTGTGAAATAACTCTGAAGACTAAGAGCTAGTTAAAAGTTTATTATTTAATACTTAATATTTATGGAGTATGTTGTGTAGACATGTATAATAAAGTTTCTGTTGTGTTTTGTCTTAGAGAGAATATATGGAAACCAGCTGACATATTCAGTACTCTGGGGGAAAGAGAACGGGATAGAAGTTTGTTGGAAGCAAAAAAAGCACAGTGGAGGAAAGAGCTTGGTAGGTAATTATTAACACCTTTTATTATAGTTTAGTTGGCTTACAGAATATATATTGAGGATGAAATATATCTTTCAGTATAATATGCCCAAAAGTCTTGTTTTATAACATTTGCCATTTAGAGTAGTTTTCTGTAAATGCATAAGATTTGTGGTTTCACGTTCACTTAGGTTTTATCTTTTTTTTTGGCACTCTGTGGTGTCTACCAAAAGCCAGAGGTGAGCATTAAAGTCAGTATCATTCTGCAGCTCCTGGATCTCAAACAAAGATTCCTAAACTTTTCTCATTTCTTGAGAATCCATTGTCATATTTTTCCATTACAGAAATCCTATGGATTTAAAGATGGTTTTATTTAAAAATAATTGAGTTCATTTTTTAAAATAATCAAAATGTTGTAAAGAATTATCAGCATGATATCAGTTAGTATAGTCTATACAAAAACAAGCTTATTGCTTTTTGTCAGCCTGTAGATACGGTATAACAGAAAAATTTATAATTTCTGTTAGGGTCTTAAAATATTGATAATAACTAAGAAACTCCCATTATTTCTTGGAATAGACTTAGGGTCCGGAGTTTGGAAAATACATGAAATAACAGTTGTACTTCTTAGAAATAGCCGTACTAAGAGCATGAAGATGAAGATGGGCCCCTCCTCCTGTGAGTCAGACAGGACAAGTGATCTAGAAAAAGAGATAAACAGAAGAAATAGGGAATGAATTTATATTGGAAGTGAAGGTAACAGAAAAATGAAGAAATTAGATGTATGGCAGGCAGCAGAATCAGAAGTTTGGAGATCTGATGTGTGTTATAGCATAATTTTAGTTTTAAATATTTTCTTTCAATAAAATGTAGCTTATCAAAATATAATACAAAACTTCTGAAGTAAGATGGAACTACTTGGAAATGACTAAAATGTTATATGCTTTATTAAAAAACACAGTTTACTTTGTTTTACTTGATACTGTTAGAAAAGCACATCTTTCTTTGTTAAAGTTATGATTTCATTACTTTCCTTGGAATTTAAATTTATATATCTTTGAAGTTTTAAGAACTATTGATTTTGGGCCTTGTTTTTTTTTATTTATTTTTTATTTTTATTTTTTTATCCTCACCTGAGGACATTTTTTCATTTTTTGTTCAGATACAGTGGGAGGGAGAGAGAGGAAGAGAGAGAGAGAGAGAGAGAAACATCGACGTGAAAGGGACACATCGAGTGGCTGCCACCTGCTCGACCAACCAGGGCCGGGGACAAACTGCAGCCGAGGTACATGCCCTTAGCGGGAACCGAACCCAGGTCTCTCTGTACCGTAGGCCGACGCTCTAACCGCTGAGCCAAACTGGCCAGGGCGAGCCTTGTTTTTTTTATATTGGTCTGTTAGACACAAGATTTTATGTTCTTTACTTTTCCACAGTTAATAATAATGGCTGACATTTATTAAATATTTATTTAAATATTTATATACTGAAGTAGGCATTATTATTACTCTCTTTTTACAGAAGAGAGGTGAACAACAGTTCACCCGTAGTCACATAGCTGGGAAGTGGTTGAACTTGGATTTGACTCTCACGGTTCTCTGAATCGAGAGTTCTTACTTTTAAGTCTCTTAGTAATAATTGAATGAACGTTACAAAAAAGCGGAACCTCAGAATAGTTAGCATAATATAAACTATGTTGTTCTGAAAAAATCTCTTTATTGATAATTGTAATAAAACCAACATTATTATATCCATTTGTGGCATACTTAAATTTGGTTCTGATTAAATGTTTTCTTTTATTCCATATCCCTTAAAATTCTCTGTCTTGTGAGTTAATCTCCTCCTTACAAAACAGTTTTAATCTGTGTTGGAATCTGCACTCTTTAAGAAGGTCATGATTTGTTTACGTGACTTTTTTTTTACAGTTATTGTACATTTTTTAAAAAAGGACATTATTTACAGATGAACAGGTTGCTTTAAAGAAGAAAGAAAAAGAAGCTCCTGAAAAATGGAATAATCCTTGGAAAAAATCTGAAAGTGATAAAATAGTATGGGAAAAACTTCAAATTCTTGACCAGTTTAAGGTAAGTATCTAAAGCAAACATTTATGAAATGTAATACATCTTTTTTTTTTCTTTATTGATTTTAGAGAGAGAGGAAGGGAGAGGGAGATAGAAACATCAATGAGAGAGTACATCAGTTGGTCGCTTCCTGCATGCCCCTCACTGGGGATTTGGCCCACAACCTGGGCACGTGCCCTGACTGGGAATTGAACTGGTGACCTCTTGGTGCATGGGTTGATGCACAACCACTGAGCCACACCAGCTGGGCGAAATATAATACATCTTAATTGCATTTTTTTAATGCTAAGCCATGTTCATAAACCTTACTTTTAAAGCCTGTTTATTTATATTTACTAAAGATACACTTTATTATTATTTTTTTACTTTATTGTTTACACTATTACAGATGTTCCCTTTGCCCACCTTCACCCCCCCCCCCCCCCCCCCAGTCTGGCCAGCACCATACTGCTATCTGTGTCAATGAGCTGTGTATGTATGTTCTTTGGCTAATCCCTTCACCCCCTTTCATCCAGTCACCCCTTCTCTGCTTTGACATATTTATTTATTTTTAAATAAACATATTAAATATTTAAAACATTTTTATTTTTTCTAAATTTTTTTTCTTTATTATTTTAGAGAGAGAGGAAGGGAGAGGGAGAGAGAGATAGAAATATTGATGAGAGAGAACATCTACTGGCCGCCTCCTGCATGTCCCCCACTGGGCATTGGGCCCACAACCTGGGCATCTGTCCTGGCCGGTAATTGAACCAGTGACCTCTTGGTGCATGGGTCGATGCTCAACCAGTGAGCCATACCAGCCGGGCATATTTTTTTTTTTAAAACATAATTTTTTATATGATATTTAAAAACAATGTTATTTTGAATTTAATTATGACCTCAGTTAGTCTCTGTTTGCAGTCTGTAAATTGTCTTACTATGTTAGTAGGTGAGTGTAGCAGCCCCAGACAACATCTTTAGGCTCCTATAAAAGAACTGCCATTTTCTACATGACCACAAAATTCTACCACTGATTATGTGGTATCTACTATAGTTATCAAATCAAACGTAAGTTCTTACCAGGTGTCCCTCAGGTCTTGCTTTGGTGACGTTTAAATTTTGCCTATGTTTTATATAAGATGAAGAAAATGTGCCCTTGTTTTTTACTTGTTTTTAGACTTCTGCTAGTGTTTCCAGCATTCTGTCACAGTCTCCCAGTCAGGTAACTGTGGTCTAGGCTGATGGTCACTCACTATTTAGAGCTAGTCAGATTTTAGAGGTAAGTCCTAAGTGTCATTACTTTGAATATATATGCTTTTAGTACTTGATCACTATGTAATTTTTTTTCCTTGAAGGAGTGAATCTAAATATTCTATTTTTAATCACCAGTCAATATTTACTGAGTGTATTGTGCTCCTTAAATTTAAAGAAGTTATTAACTATTTCTTTTTTATACATATAATCCCTTTTTCCTAGTGGACATTTACATTTTAACAAATATATTCTGAAAATAATACAATAACCTAGCCTGGCCAGTGTGGCTCAGTGGATTGACCAATGTCCCATGGACTGAGAGGTCCCGGTTTGATTCCCAGTCAGGGCACATGTCCAGGTTGTGTACTTGATCCCCAGTGAGGGGTGTGCAGGAGGCAGCCAATCGATGTTTCTCTCTACATCGATGTTTCTATCTCTCTCTTCCGTCCTCTCTCTATAAAATAATCAATGAAAAGAAAACATATTTTAAAAAAAAATACAGCCCTGGCCAGTTTGGCTCAGCGGTTGGAGTTTCGGCCTGCGGACCAGAGAGTTTCAGGTTCGGTTCCCGCTAGGGGCACGTACCAAAAAAACAAAAATAAAAATAAAAAAATAAAAAAAATACAGCCCGGCCAGTGTGGCTCAGTGGTTGAGCGTCGACCCATGCACCAAAAGGTCACTGGCTCAATTCCCTGTCAGGGCACATGCCCAGGTTGTGGGCCTTATCCCCAGTGTGGGGCATGCAGGAGGCGGCCGATCCGATCGATGTTCTCTCTCATCGATGTTTCTATCTCTCTTTCCCTCTCCCTTCCTCTCTCTCTCAAATCAATAAAGAAAAAATATTAAAATATATATATACAATAATCTAAAGGGATGATTCTGCTGGTAGACATTTTCATTCAGCACTATAGATTTCTTAAAGAACTCCTCCAGATTAGATTGTTAGCATGGCTGTTTATTCTGCTCCATATAGGGTTGACTTACCTGCATCAGTTTTGTAGTTTGTTGATAATTTTACATTAACAAAAGCAATGAAATCTGAATTGTATTTTCCCATGTTTCCAAAACTGTTAAAATGGCAACAAGTTAGTTTTGATAAATGTCATTTTGGAAAAAATCTATATTTCTCGGTGATAATTTTACGTATGTAAAGTTTAGAAATTGATGCATGTAGATACTACTAAAAACTATACTAAAACTCTTTGTGAAGTTGGTGAGAATCAGTTAGCTTGTTTACTTTTCAACATTAGGATTGAATATCTCTGATGCTAAAAATATTAAGTATTTTCAGTTACCAAAATTTAGGTTGAAATGTTAGTATATTACTTATTATTGCTTAATTTGCATTTTTTTTTAGGTCATTTATTACCTGGGAGTAATCCATACTGTGGTCATTAGTGCAAATAAAGAATTAACCATTTGAGATGACTATTTGTAAATAAAGAAATAACTGTGTGTGTGTGTGTGTGTGTGTGTGTGTGTGTGTGTGTTATATATTTGGTTAATCCTCATACAAGGCTATTTCTCCACTGATTTTTAGATAGAGTGGGAGGGAGGGAGGGAGAAGACAGAGAGAGAGAGAGAGAGAGAGAGGGAGGGGGAGAGAGAGAGGGAGAGGGAGAGGGAGAAAGAAACAGAGAAACATTGATGTGAGAGAGATACATCAATTGGTTGCCTCCTGCATGACCCCAACCAAGGCCTGGCATCAAACTTGCAACCCAGGTACATGTGTCCTTGACTGGGAATCAAACCCTTGACCCTATGGTCCAAGGGCCTACGCTATAACTGCTGAGCCACACTGACCAGGGCTCTACAAGATTCTTATTGCTATCACCAAACCATAGTTCTTCAGTTGGCCAGCAAAAAATTCCACCTAATTTTTTCTTTTATTTTTGTTTACCTTTTTTTATTGTGTAAAATGTATGTAACATTTTTATCATTCTAATGATTAAAGATCAATGGCATTAACTACATTTACATTGTCACACAACCATCACCTGTCTATCTTCTGAATTCTTTCATCATCCCAAATTGAAACTACCCATTAAACAATAACTCCCCATTTCTCTCTCCTCCTTAGCCCCTGGCAGTCAACCATTCTACTTTCTGTCTCTATGAATTTGAGTACCGTTAAGTGGAATTAAACAATACTTGTTCTTTTGTATCTGACATATTTCACTTAGCATAATGTTTTTAGGGTTTGTCTAAGCTGTAGCATGTTATCAGATTTTCATTTCTTTTTAAGGTTGAATAATATTCCATTGTATGTGTAATACTAAATTTTGTTTATTCATCCATCCAAATGTTGCTGGACATATGAGTTGTTAACACCTTTAGGCCATTAGGAATAATGCTGCTGTGAACATTGGTGTACAAATAATTTCTGAGTCTCTGCTTTCAGTTCTTTGGGTATATACCTATAAGTGGAATTGCTGGACCATACTATAATTTTCTGTTTAATTTTTTTATGTTAAGTTTTTACCAATTTTAATTTGGTGATTTTATGTTACTGTTTTTCACAGCTGCTGCACCATTCCCAACAGCAGTATACAAGAGTTCAGATTTCTCCACATCCTTACCAACACTTACTTTCTTTCCTTTTTAAATAACTGCCCTACTAATGGATGTGAAGTGGTATCTTATTGTAGTTTGATTTGCCTTTCCCTAGTGATTAGTGATATTGAGCATTTTTTCATGTGTTTCTTGGGATGTCTGTATCTTCTTTGAAGAAATGTAAGTCCTTTGCTTATTTTTGAATTGGATGTTTTGTTGTTGAGTTGTAACAGTTCTTTATATATTCTGGATATTAATCTGTTATCAGACACATGTTTGCAAATATTTTCTCCCATTCCATGGGTTGACTTTTCACTCACTTGATAGTGTCCTTTAAAGCACAAAAGTTTTAAATTTTGATGAAGTCCATTTTATCTCTTTTTTTCCTTTGTTCCCTGTGCTTTTGGTGTCATATCCAAGAAATAATTGCCAGATCTGATCTCGGGGTTTCCCCGCTATGTTTTCTTGTTAGAATTTTATAGTTTTAGCTCCTATGGTTAGGTTTTTAATCTCTTTTAAGTTAATTTTTGAACATGGCATAAATAAGGATCTATCTCCATTTCTTTGCATGTGGATATCCAGTTTTCCCAGCACCATTTGTTGAAAAGATTGTACTTTCCCCAAGGAATAGTCTTGACACCCCTGTTGAAAATCATTTGACTATATATGTGAGGGTTTATTTCTGGGCTCCATTTTTATTCCATTGTTGTACATCTGTCTTTATGCCACTGTCATACTGTTTTGTTACCATACTTTTGTAGTGAGTTTTGAAGTCAGAAAGTGCAAGTTCTCCAATTTTGTTCTTCTTTTTAAATATTGTATTAGCTGTTGAGGGTCCCTTAAGATTCCATATGAAATTTAAGGATGGATTTTTCTATTTCTGCAAAAAAACTTTAAGATTTTCATAAGGGTTGCAATGAAAATACAGATTACTTTAGGTAATCTTAAAAATACTAAGTCTTTCAGTCCATGAACACAGAATATCTTTCCATTTATTTGTGTCTTCTTTAATCTTCTTCAGCAATGTTTTGTAGTTTTCAGGATACATGTATTTTACCTACTTATTCTTAAATATTTTATTCTTTCTGATGCTACTCTACATGGATTTGTTTTCTTATTTCCTTTTCCCAGATATGCAACTTATTTTTCTGTATTGGTTTTGTATCCTGCAATTTTGCTGAATTTGTTTATTCTAACAGGGGGTGTGTGTGTGTGTGTGTGTGTGTGTGTGTGTGTATGGAATCTTGAGAGTGGTAGTCATTGTGTGGCTCTTGAGTTTGATGTGAATCCTAATTTTTTTTTTAATGAGTAGATACACAAATACTGATATGCATTAATACCAAGACATTCATATATGTGTAATCAGAACTGGACCATATATATGTATCTTTTTTGACTTCTACTTCCTGACTTTTAAAAATATTATGTAATATTTCTAACATGCAAAAGGATATAAAGGGTAATACAAAACACATCTCTATCCATGTCATGAACCAAGAAGAGCCCATTATATCATATAGTTCAGAGTTCAGCAAGAATTTCTGTGGATTTATATCACTAATGGGACAAGAGGTTTTTAAAAATAGCAGGTCAGCCCTGGCCAGTTTGGCTCAATGGTTGGAGTGTTGGCCTATGGATCAAAAGGGTCATGGATTTTATTCCCGGTCAAGGGCATATACCTGGGTTGCAGGTTCGATCCTGGCCCCAGTTGGGGTCGTGTGGGAGGCAACCAATCGATGTGTGTCTCTCATGTCGATGTTTCTCTCCCCACCTCCCTCTCTCCCTCCCTCCCTCCCTCTTTCCTTTCCTCTCTAGCTAAAAAAATCAGTGGAAAAATATCCTCGGGTGAGGATTAAAAAAAAGAACTCAAACTAATGGTTTTAAGGGTGCTCAAACAACTTAGTGAGAACTACAGACAACTTAATGAGAATTATAAAGAACTCAGTGGGAAGTGCATGAGCATGAAAAAAGAGGTAGAAGCTATGAATAAGAATCAGAAATAAAAGAATACCCTGGAAGGAATCAGTAGTAGGTTAGAAGAAGCTGAGGACCGAATCAGTGAGTGAGATGACAAGGTAGAAAACAACACCCAATTAGAGCATCAAATGGAAAAAAAATTAAAAAGCAGCAGGAGAGTTTAAGGGAGCTTTGGGACAACATTCACATCATAGGGGTACCAGAAGGAGAGGAGTCTGAGAAAGGAATAGAAAACCTGTTTGAAGAAATACTGACAGAATACTTCCCTAATCTGGTGAAGTTTCACACAAGTCCAGGAAACACTGAGAGTCCCAGTCAAGATGAACCCAAAAAGACTCACACCTAGACACATCATAATTAAAATGGCAAATGTTAAAGACAAAGAAAGAATCTTAAAGGCAGCAAGAGAGATACAGAAAGTTACATACAAGGGAGCTCCCAATAGACTCTCAGCTTATTTCTCAATAGAAATACTTCAAGCCAGAAGGGAGTGGCATGAAGTGTACAAGATAATGAAAAGCAAGGAACTGACTCCAAGACTACAATATCCAGCAAGGCTGTCATTCAAAATTGAAGGTAAAATAAAGAGCTTTGCAGACAAAAATGTCTAAAGGAGTTTATTACCACCAAACCTGTACTGCAAGAAATGGTAAAGGGACTGTTGTAAGAAGAAGAAATGGGGGGTGGGGCAAGGGGAGACAGGCATAGAGAATAAAAATGGCAACAAATAAATACCTATCTATAATCTTGAATGTAAATGGCCTAAATGCTCCAATCAAAAGACATAGGGTAGCTGGTTGGATAGGAAAACATGACCCATGCATATGCTTCCTACCTCAAAACAAAAGACCCACCTCAGAACAAAAGAGTCACACAGGATGAAAGTGAAATTATGGAAAAAAATTTTCCATGCAAATGGAAATGAAAAAAAACCTGGGGTATCAATACTCATATCTGACTAAATAGACTTCAAAATGAAGGCCATACAAGAGACAATGAAGGCCACTTCGTAATATTAAAGAGATCGATACAACAAGAGGATATAACCCAGGTAAACGTATATGCATCCAATATAGGAGCAACCAAATATATTTAAAAGCTTCTGGAGGACTTTAAGGGAAAGATAGCAATACAACCATAGTAGGGGATTTGAACACCCCACTGACATCACAGGATAGATCTAGACAAAAAATCAACAAGGAAACAGCGACCCTAAATGACACATGAGATCAAATGGATTTAATTGACATTTATAGAACATTTCATCCCAAAGCTGCAGAATATACATTTTAAAAAAAAAGTTTTCATTGATTTTTTTTTTTTTTTAGACAGAGAGGAAGGGATAGAGAGAGAGAGAAACATCGATGAGAGATTAACATCAATTGGCTGCCTCCCACATGCCCCCCACCCGGGATCAATCACACAACCCAGGCATATACCTTGACTGGGAATCAAATCGGGACCTCTCAGTCCATGGAATGATGCTCAGTCCACTGAGCCACACTAGCCAGGCAGAACATACATTCTTAAGTGCACTTGGGACATTCTCAAAGATAGACCACGTTAGGACACAAGCTAAGTCTCTACAAATTCAAGAAGATTGAAATCATATCAAGCATCCTCTTGGATAACAATATCATGAAACTAGAACTCAGTCACAATAAAAACACTCAAAAACATTCAAATACATGGAGGCTAAATAGCATGTTATTAAACAATTAATGGGTTGCCAATGAAAACAAAGAAGGAAGAAAGAAACTTCCTGGAAGCAAATGAAAATGAACACACAACAACCCCAAATCTATGGGACACAGTGAAAGCATTCATGAGAGGGAAGTTCATAGCACTACAGGCCTACCTCAAGAAACAAGAATAATTTCTTTTTTTAATGATTTTTATTTTTTTAGAGGAGAGAGAGAGAAACATTGGTGTGAAAAACATTGATCGGTAATAAATTTATCCTACAACTTGAATTAGAGAACAACAAGAAAGGCCCAAAGTAAGTAGAAGGAAGGAAATAAAGATCAGATTGGAAATACAGAACATGGAGACTAAAAAAAAAAAATACAAAAGATCAGTGAATCCTCTGAGGTTTGTCATTCTGTTCCCTACTTCCTTATCTCTGGATCTGTTTTGTTTGTCAGCTTATTTTGCTCATTATATACTACAAATAACTGAGATCATGTGTTACTTGTCTTTCTGTGACTGACTTATTTTGCTTAGCATAATACTCTCTGCTCCCTCCACATCAGCTCAAAGGGTAAGAGATCTTTCTTATAGCTGCACATTATTCCATTGTGTTATTCCATTGTGTAAATGTACTACAGTGTTGTATCCACTCATCTACTGATGGACACCTGGACTGTTTCCCACTCTTTTTTTTTTTTTTTTTTATCCTCACCTGAGGACATTTTTCCATTTTTTGTTCAGATAGAGTGGGAGGGAGAGAGAGGAAGAGAAAGAGAGAGAGAAACATTGACATGAAAGGGACACATCGAGTGGCTGCCTCCCGCACGACCATCCAGGACGGGGACAAATTGCCCCCGAGGTACATGCCCCTAGCGGGAACTGAACCCTGGTCTCTCTGGACCGCAGGCCGACGCTCTAACCGCTGAGCCAAACCGGCCAGGGCCGTTTCCCACTCTTAGCTATTGTAAATAGCCCTGCTATGAACATAGGGGTGAATATATTCTTTCTGATTGGTGTTTCAGGCTTTTAGAATATATTCCTAGAAGTGGTATCACTGGATCAAATAGAAGTTCTATTTTTAATTTTTTAAGGAAACACCATATTGTTTTTTATAGTGGTTGCACCAGTCTGCAATCCCACCTGCAGTGTACTAGAGTCCCCTTTTCTCCACATTCTCACCAGCACTTTTTGTTTGATGAATTGTTGATGGTAACTGTTCTTGCAGGTGTGAAGTGATACCTCATTGTTGTTTTAATTTGCATCTCTCTGATGATTAGTGACGTTGAGCACGGCCATACCACCCTGAATACACCCGATCTCATCAGCATCCATTTTTGATAAAAACTCAGCAAAATGGGAATAGAGGGAGCATACCTTAAAATAATAGAAGCCATATATGAGAAACCTACAGCTAACATCGTACTCAATGGACAAAAAGTAAAAGCATTTCCCATACGAACAGGAACAAGACAGGGATGCTGCTTTGACCACTTTTATTCATCATAGTACTGGAAGTCCCAGCCGCAGTGATCAGACAAGAAGAAAAAATAAAAGGCATCCAAATTGTGAAGGAGAAGTAAAACTGTTGTTATTTGCAGATGACTTAATAGTGTACATAAAAACGCCTAAAGACTCCACCAAAAAACTATAAGATTTAATAAGTGAATTCATCAATGTAGCAGGATACAAAATTAACACCCAGAAATCAATGGCAGTTTTGTACACCAATAGTGGACTATAAGAAAGAGAAACTAAAAAAAAAAAAAGCAATCCCATTTACCATTACAACAAAAAAACTAAAATACTTAGGAATAAATTTAACCAAGGAGGTAAAATTCCTGTACTTGGAAAACTATAGGCTGTTGAAAAAAGAGATAGAGGAAGATATAAATAAATGGAAGAATATATGGTGTTCATGGATTGGAAGAATTAACATCATTAAAATGTCCATACTACCCAAAGCAATCGATAGATTCAATGCAATCCCTGACAAGGGATTAATTTCCAAAATATATAAAGTACTCATACAATTCAACAAAAGGAAGGCAAATAATCCAGTAAAAAAATGGGTAGAGGACTTGAATAGACACTTCTCCAAACAGGACATACAGATGGCCAAAAGACATGAAAAAATGCTCTAAGTCACTAATCATCAGAGAGATGCAAATTAAAATGACAATGATGTACCACCTCACACCAACCAGAATGGTTACCATCAATAAATCAATAAACAAATGCTGGCAAGGATGTAGAGAAAAGGGAAGCCTAGTACACTGATGTTGGGAATGCAGACTGGTGCAGCCATTATGGAAAACAGTATGGAATTTCCTCAAAAATTGGAAAATTGATCTGCCATTTGACCCAGTGATCCCACTCTTAGGAATATATCCTAAGAATCCTGAAACAACAATCAGAAAAAATATATACACCCCTGTGTTCATAACAGCACTATTCACAATACCTAAGATCTGAAATGGCCCAAATGCCCATCAGTAGATGAGTGGATAAAAAGGCTGTGGTACATATACACAATGGAATATTATGCAGATGTAAAAAAGAAGGCTCTATTACCCTTTGTGATAACATGGAGGGACCTGGAGAGCATTATGCTAAGCTAAATAAGCCAGTCAGAGAAAGACAAGTATCAGATGATATCCTTTATGTGTAATCTAATGAACAAAATAAACTGATGAATAAGATAGATCCAGAGACATGGAAACATGGAATATAGACTGATGGACCTCAGAGGGAATGGGGGCAGGTGGGAGGCGGCAGGAAGAAATTAGTGAAGGAACTTACATGTATATATGCTTTACCCTTGGACACAGACAATAGGGTGGGAAAGTCCTGGGGCAGGACAAGAACTAGGAGGAGGAGGGGGAAAAGTGGGTGGACATCTTTTAAGACAGGAATAAAGATTTAGTAATAATAAAAAAAATAATGCTTCTATACAAGAAGGAATAAAAAGTGTGGTGTAGAAAGTTGTAAAATAGAAAAAGTGGAGTTTGTGAATTGTTTTTGCTTTCTGCGTTTTTGTTTTGTTTTGTTTTGTTTTCAGTTTTTGAATGGCTGTCATGAGTCTTTCCTTTGGTTTCTAGCATGTTCCTCCTTTTCTCCCCTCCTCCTTCTTTCCTTTTATTAATCCTGAGAAACTTCAAAGTCAATGGGATGGTCAGATCTCACAGGCTGAGAGCTCATTCCCCCCCAAGCATTTAATGAAAAAGCTGCTTATTAATCATGTATACTCTCACCATTGTGTGGAGAGTTTGACAAATCTTTCAAAATAAAAGTAACGACTCAAAAAAAAAAAAAAAAAAAAGATTTCGCCTGGCCGGTGTGGCTCAGTGGTTGAGTGTCGACCCATGCACTAAGAGGTCGCTGGTTCCCGGTCAGGGCACATGCCCAGGTTGTGGGCCCGATCCCCAGTGGGGGGCATGCAGGAGGCAGCCAGTCGATGTTCTCTCTCATTGATGTTTCCATCTCTCTCTCCTTTTCCCTTCCTCTCTCTCTAAAATCAATAAAGAAGAAAAAAGTTTCCTAGACAGAGAAATGAAATGAATTATTCAGGTGGCAAGCAAGTGGGTGGTAATGGCTTTGTAAGACATCCATGAGTAAGAAATTGAAGACTGCCCTGGCTGGTGTGGCTTACTTGATCGTAGTGTCGTCCTGTACACCAAAAGGTGGTGGGTTCGATTCCTGGTCAGGGCACATACCCAGATTGTGGGTTTGATCCCCAGTGGAGGCTCGTGTGCGGGATAACTGATTGATGTCTCTCTCTCTCTCTTCCTTCCTCTTTAAAAAAAAAAAAAAGAAATTCTAGACTAAATTGAGAGAACTGATTATTAAATTTTCCACTGGGTTGTAAATATATGTCTATAAGCCATTTGATGAGCAATTTTAAGAATTTTTAAGGGTCGTTTTGACTTGTGCTGAATAATTTGCAACTCCACTAAAATTTGAAATCAGATCTGGTTACATCAGACTTAAGAAACAGATTAGAGAATTCTAAGATGATACAGTGCCAATGTTGAGAATTTCTGACAAGGAGTTCGAAGGGCCCACATGTTTTTCTTTTCCATTTGACCTCTAAAATAACATTTCTAGAGATAGAAGACTTGCTAAATTGATGATCTGAAGATAAAGCTTATTTTGAAGTTGTTCTTTTAGGCTTAAGTAAATATGATGATTTTTGTATGTTAAAGATATGTAGGAGTACTTGAGATATTAAGATTTTTTTTCTTTTTGTATAGATACTTCCTTTGATGAAAGCAATTGTTTGTAAACTATTAGCTTTTCTCTTTGTTTCTGGTAAAAACAAGGGCAGACAGTAACATTTTGAGGTATATTGCCATTATATTCTGTCAAACTATTTCAAATTATGTCCAGTTATTTCACATAACAAAATGCTTGTTGCTTAGGTGTTGCATTTCAGGACAATTGGAGAATATATTCTTTTCTTTTTGTCAGAGCATACTGTACTCATAAGTTAAAGCCACAACAAATTTTTTTTTTTTATCCTCACCTGAGGACATTTTTCCATTTTTTGTTCAGATAGAGTGGGAGGGAGAGAGAGGGAGAGAGAGAGAGAGAGAGAGAGAGAAACATCGACATGAAAGGGACACATCAAGTGGCTGCCTCCTGCATGACCAACCAGGGCCGGGGACAAACTGCAACCGAGGTACGTGCCCCTAGCGGAAACCGAACCCGGGTCTCTCTGGGCTGCAGGCTGACACTCTAACCGTTGAGCCAAACCGGCCAGGGCCACGACAAATTTTTATGGTACTTTTTATTTTTGGCTTTCTTAGAATTCAAGGACTTAATCTAGATACAATATATTTTTCCTTTTTTTAAAGTTTTCTGGTAAATTCTTTACTCTTATTTAAAATTTTTTATTTTTTATTTTTTTGAGAATGGAAGGGAGAGGGAGAGAGAGACAGAAAGAGAGAGAAACATCGAGTGGTTGCCTCCTGTATGCACCCCCACCAGGGATTAAACCTGCATGCTGGGAATGTGCCCTGGCAGTGAATCGAAGTGGCGACCTTCTGGTACATCAGGACGGCACTCAACCAACTGAGCCACACCAGCCAGGCCACAGTATATTTTTCCTACTGAAATGTCATAGATTGTGATAGGGCAAGAGTAGCAGAAATGGGAAAGAAGTGTATTCTAGAAAGAGACGTTATTATTCAGTAGAGAGAAGTCAGTCTCTTATCTTCCTGGCTCTGGGTCCAAAGGCAATATTTTTTGTATTTGAAGCCAAATGTAAAACAGTATTCATCTATTTTAAATTGTCAGTATAACTCCTTTTCAATCTAAATGAGACTATATTAGGATTGAATTTTAGAAATCCTATCATTGTTTTTGAGAAAGAATTTTCTATTTTTCGTTAGAAAATTTTCTTTCCTTATACAGGGTAGGGCAGAATGTTCAAATAGAAAAGAACACAATACTTAATTAATAAATAATGATACAAGAATAAACTTCATTTACTCACAACTTTAAACCTACTTTTGCCCCACCTTGTATTTCTCTTATATCCTTTTAGTATATGTTACAATTGATTCTGAAAATCAGAACATATCTACTTAATTTTTGTATACTATAATTTTTTGTTTAAAATTATTTCTCCTCTTAGAAATAAATGTCTTACTGCATTAAATCTGTGTAAACTTTGGCAAGATTTATAAATATAAAGTGGTTAGAAAAAGAGAACTGTACTTTAAATGGTATTGATGATTGTTATTTAGGAAGCAGTACTGCCAGAGAACTCTTTCAGTGCTGTGAAACAAGAACAGCAGAGAAAGTGGACTGAAGAATGGAACAAACAAATAGAAGATGATGGGCAAAGAAAAATAGAAGAAAAAATGATATCTTCAAAGGTAGCTTACAAAGTTCTATGGACATAAAGGGAAAAAATAATTTCAAAGTTTAAAAAACTTTTATTTTATTATTTTTCAATTATAGTTGACATTCAATATTACATTAGTTTCAGGTGAACAGCATAGTGGTTAGACATTTTTGTGATTCATGAAGTGATCCCCTGCCACCCACCCCATAAGTCTAGTACCCATCTGGAATCATACATAGTCATTATAATATTATTGACTATGCTCCCTATCTCCCTATGCTGTACTTTACATCCCTCTGACTATTTTGTAACTTCCAATTTGTACTTATTAATCTCTTTACCTTCTTCACCCAGTCTGGCAGCCTCCCTCCCATCTGCCAACCATCAGTTTATTCTCTGTGTCTGTGCGTCCATTTCTATTTTGTTTTTTAGGTTCCTCATATAAGTGAAATCATGTGCTATTTCTCTTACTCTAACTTATTTTATGTAACATAATATCCTCTAGGTTCATGCATGTTTTTGCAAATGTTAAGATTTCATTTTTTTTATTTTTTATGGCCAAGTAATATCCCATTGTATATGTGTACTATGTCTTCTTTATCCAGTTGGCTGTTGATGGACATTTAGGTTGCTTCCATATCTTGGCTATTGTGAATAATGCAGCAATGAACACAGGAATGCGTATATCTTTTTGAATTAGTGTTTTGGATTTATTTGGATAAATACCCAGAAGTAGAATTGCTGGGTCATAAAGTAGTCTTATTTTTTAATTTTTTTAGGAACTTCCATTCTTTTCCATAGTGGCTGCAACTATTTACCTCCCCACCAACAGTACACAAGGGTTCCCTTTCCCCCATATCCTCACCAACATTTATAGTTTGTTGATTTATTAATGTTAGCCATTCTGATAGGTATGAATTTCAGTTTTTCATCTTAAAGGTATTCTGAAACTATTTGACAAGACTAGAGTATACCAGTTATTCCACATTTACTGTTGTGAACCTTTCATTGAATGCATTTAACAAGTGTGATTTTGCATAGTTTCTTGTAACTTTTTAGAAATTTCCCAATTCTTTGAGTTTCTCTTATTCTCCAAGCTAGTTATCTAAATGTATATGGAATCAATACAGAATGCAGTTTTGTTAATTTTTATGATACTTATTATGCTGTATGGTGACTTAGAAATAATTTTGATTGTTATTTAAGATTTTATATGTGAGAACAATTGGAAACTTTCTTAGCAATTCTTATTTGTCTTGATTAGGGTGAAGAACATGATAGATGGGCAGTGCATTTTGATTCATTAAAGAGCTATCCTGGTTCTCAGTCTCGATTGTCCTCTCAGTCAACATACAAACAACCAGAGTACTTCTCTGTCTCTCCGGACACTCAGGATTTGGCTGATATCAGCAGTGTTTATACACCTACAACTGGAAGCCAGATTGAAACTTTAGAAGAGGAGCATATAGCAAAACCTGTTAGTGGTATGGCAATGCCAAACAGTCAAAAAACAAAGTAAGTTTATACTTCAGTATTTATTGATGTTTTAAAAAGCCTGTATGCCTTTTTTAGGACTGTTATAGTTATAATATATCTTAATTGATTTCAGGTTTGTTATTTTTCTTTAAAGAAGAAATGATTAGTAGATATATCCCAAACAAAAATAATTTAACACCTTGTTAACCATGTTTTGGTGGTTTTAAATAGCTAATGTATCTATCTTGCCAGTTTTCTCCGTTCTATGACTGCTCTCTTGGACCCTGCTCAGATTGAGGAACGAGACAGGCGGCGACAAAAGCAGTTGGAACATCAGGTATTGCATTGTAAATATTGTTCTTTGACTTATTTATGGCCAATAGATACCTAAGTAAATGGAAATTAAAATTTCAGTATACATTTACAGCATAGGTCCTGTCCAGTGCCTTGATGAATCTAATCCCTACTCCAGCTGGCATATTAGGGTTATGCTCATGCTGAGAATTGGGCAGTATCATATATTACAGCTACCTGCCTTCCAGAAGAGAAAAAATTTTAATATATAGTTTGTATATATGAAATGACAGTAAATCTTTAGTTAGTATTGGATATTTTTTTCATTAGTTTAGATCTGAATTCTGTCAAGATGAGAATTACTTTCTGTATACTGATAAACTTATTTTAGAAACACCAAAACAAATGCATCCTGGGTTATTTTATTTGTAACAATGACTTATGTGATTGTTTATGACTAGAAAGCCATCACTGCTCAGGTAGAAGAGAAGCGTAGGAATAAACAGTTGCAAGAAGAACAAAGAAAGAAGGAAGAACAAGAAGAGGAGCTTCGCTTAGCACGGGAACGAGAAGAGATGCAGAAACAGTATGAAGAAGACATACTTAAGCAAAAACAAAAGGAAGTAAGTATTTATATTCTAATCAGTTTTTTAGAGTAAAAGTGGGTATGTTCTTAAAAAGTAAAAAATAACAAAAAGTTGAACATTTTCATATATTTTGAAATTGTGAAGCTGTATGTGGAAACAAAGCTTTGCATAAAGAAGGCTGTGAAAGTTAAGGAGGAATCTGGAGAAGGTTTTATTTGAAACGAATAGTTCACAAATGCTATATTGCTTCGGTTTCTTCTCTGCTCAGAAGGAAATCAAGATGAATTATTATAGCACAAAACAGAAGTTATCCATGTGCTTGATTTTGAAATGTTTTCTAAGCAATTATTACTAATTAGTAAATGTTCTAGGAATGCTAAGAAAAATGATTGGCCTTTCTGTCTGTATCCTCTTGTGAATAGGAGCATATATTTGTAGAGTGATTGGCTGGGATTGACAATACAGTCTGTTACTATGTTAAAGGTTTCCTCTGTGCTAAATAAGGGTCTTTTAAAATGAGTATATATCCAAAATAAATAAATAGAGTAGGTATCTGGTTGGCTAGGAGAATCTTTATATTAAGTGGTACAGACAGTATGGGTATGGTGGTGTCAAGCTGAACTGACAAAGAGCAATTCATACAATGACATCAGTTGCCAAAGATTCTTGAGGTTTTTAAAGTAGAACATAGAGCACTTCCCTTGGAGTTGGAAGGTGGGCTGAGAGCCTGCATTTTCTTGCCTTTTCCACTTGCAACTTTTACTCCAAACTTAGCTAATGAAGGGACACGTGGTCTGGGTTCTAATTTCATTATGTTGAATAGGCTGAGCCAACTACTCCTGTGAAATAATTTTTACATGAAAAAAATAAAAGTATCATTTGTTTGAATTATAATAAATGGCCATAAATCTTGTGTTTTACTTCTTAGTCTATTTTTTTTTTTTAATCCTCACCTGAGGACACTTTTTGCATTCATAGAGCAAGAGGGAGAGAGGGAGGAAGAGAGAGAGAGAAGAAACATTGATGTGAGAGAGACACATTAACTGGCTGCCACCCACACAACCCCAGCCAGGGCCGGGGACAAACTGCAACCGAGGTACGTGCCCTTAGTGAGAACTGAATCCTGATTTCTCCAGACCGCGGGCTGACGCTCTGACCGCTGAGCCAAACCGGCCAGGGCCTTAGTCTATTTTTAATCTTAATAGAATTCTGATAGAATTGACGATTGCTTTGGAAACTTTGAAAGCTTTATTAGTATAAACTCAAATGTAAAAGAGTTATTATATTTGTGGTCTAACGAAGCTGTAGAAAAAAATTAGACTTCTAGTCAAGATGTTGGAGTAGGTAAATGCTCTGCTCATCTCCTCCCATGATCACATCCAAGTTATAACTAGACTACAGAACAACCGTCATTGACAACCACCAGAAGTCTAACTGAACAGAAGTCCTATAACTAAGGATATATAGAAGCATCCAGGTGGAGACTGGTAGGAAGTGCAGAGACATGGAGCTAACTGCTCCCACACCCATGTGTGGTGTTTAAAAATTGGGAGGGCCCTGGCCGGTTTGGCTCAGCGGTTAGAGCGTTGGCCTGCGGACCAAAGAGTCGTGGGTTGGGTTCTGTTCCAGCCAAGGGCATGTACCTCGGTTGTGGTTCGTCCCCGGCCTTGGTCAGGGTCATGTGGGAGGCAACCAATCGATGTGTCCCTCTCACATTGATCTCTCTCTCTCTCTCTCTCTCTCTCTCTCTCTCTCTCTCTCTCTCTCTCTCTCCCTCTCCCTCTCTCTCCGCCCCCTTCCACTCTCTCTGAAGATATTTGAGAAAATATCCTCAGGTGAGGTTTAAAAAAAATAAAAAAATAAAAATTGGGAGGGATATCTCGGCTACAGAGGACCTCTGAGGAGCAAGGGGTCTCAGTCCCCTACCAGGGCTCCCCAGCCCAGAGTTCCATTGCTGGGAAGAGAAGTTCCCATACTTCAGCTGTCAAAACAAGCAGAGATTGTGGTCTGAGATGGAGTGAAATGGAGGTCTGCTAGAGTCCCAGGGCCCGTTCACAGACTTAACCTTGCTTGACAATCTCCAGCACTGGGGCAGCAGCTTGAAAAGCATCAGGGACATACAGGGTAGAACTGAATTGTCTGTCTTCAGGGCAAGGACTGGAGAGGCAGCTTTCTCCCAGACAGAAGTGCTGGCAGAAGCCTTTGTTCTTTTATTGTGCCCAGTCCACACCCAGTCTGCAGGCTTAAGTGGATGCCAGATCTGAATCTCCCATCAACCTGGCTAACACCATTCACCCTACCCAGTGATTCCCTGAGACCCTCTCCCACCCAACTTTTGGGCCCACCCAAGTTACTTCAGTGGCTTTTCCATACATATGACCTGTCTTGGCTCATGCTGTGGACTTTCCTAAATTGTCAAGGGTTCACAAACTCCAGACAGGTAGCTTTCAGGCCTCAGTGTGTTCTTCACTGTATCTCTTGCTAGGCAGTCCCAAGCCTGGCACTAGTGAAGCCTGCCTCAGTTCATAGCTTAGCATCTCCTACGCACCTCCAAGCCCAGCACAAGTGGCAGCCATCTTCAGATCACTTTGCATCTTATATACCAAGTGGCCCCAGGCAGGGCACAGGCAGTAGCTGACCTTGACCTGCACCAGAACCCCTCCCAAGAGGCTCCAGTGTCCAACTTGAGACCACACAAGAGCACCACCCAACCACCTTCACAAATGACACACCCAAAGGGCAGACTCTGCAGGCACCAGAGCCCCACTAAAGTGATTTGTGCTCCATAGGGTCAGCCCCTGCACCAGCTTCTCCACTGTAGTCCTCACAACAAATCAGCCTGAGGGTCAATCCTGCCAATTGATGAGCCAGCAGCAATAAAGGCTCGACTACACCAGGAGGGCACAAACAGTCCACACAAGGAGCAACCCTGGAGCACCTGGCTCAGGTGACCAGGTAGATTGAGCCACTGGGCCCTATAGGTCACCTGTTACATAAGGCTACTCTACCAACACTGTGAGACGTAGCAGCTCTATGTAATATGTAGAAATAGACACAAGGAGGCAGGTAAAATGGGGAGACAAAGAAACATGTCCCAAATGAATGGAACAAAACTAAACAAAATGGAGACACTCAATCTACCAGATGCAGAGTTCAAAGCACTGGTTATAAGGATGTTCAATGAAATTCAGGGAAGAATAGATGATCTCAGTGAGAACTTCAACAAAGAGATAGGAAACATAAAAGTGGAGATGGAAAATATAAAAAAGAATCAGTCAGAAGTGGAGAATATAGTTACTGAAATGAAGAATATATTTGAGGGAATCAGCGGTAGATTAGATAAAGTAGAGGATCAAATCTGCGATTTGGAAGACAAAGTAGCAGAAAACACCCAGTCAGAACTGCAAAAAGAAAAATGAATCCAGCCCTGGCCAGTTTGGCTCAGTTGTTAGAGCGTCAGCCCGTGGACCAGAGAGACCTGGGTTTGGTTCCCACTAAGGGCACGTACCTCGGTTGCAGTTTGTCCCCGGCCCCGGTTGGGGTTGTATGGGTGGCAACCAGTTGATGTGTCTCTCTCACATCGATGTTTCTCTCTCTCTCTTCCTCTCTCCCTCACGCTCTATCTGAAGATAAATGCAAAAATGTCCTCGGGTGAGGATAAAAAAAAAAAAAAGGAAAAAAAAAATGAGGCTACTTTAAGGGTCCTCTGGGACAACCTCAAGCATGTTAACGTTCTCATCATAGGGGTACCAGAAGGAGGAGAGAGAGAGCAAGGAATTGAAAACCTATTTGAAGAGATAATGATGGAAAACTTCCCTAAGTTGGTGAAGGATATAAACATAAAAGCCCAGGAAGCACAGAGACCTCTAAACAAGATGAACCCAAAGAGGCCTGCAGCAAGACACCTCATACTTAAAATGCCAGAGGTTAAAGACAAAGAGAATCTTAGAAGCAAAAAGACAAAATCAGTTAGTTGCCTACAAGGGAGTTCCCATTATCCTATTAACTGATTTCTCAACAGAAACTTGCAGGCCAGAAGGAATTGGCATGAAACATGTAAAGTGATGAAAAGCGAGGACCTACAACCAAGATAACTTTATCTAACAAAGCTATCATTTAGAACCAAAGGACAGATAAAGAACTTCCCAGAAAAGAAAAAGCTAAAGGAGTTCATCACCAAACCAGTATTGCAACAAATGTTCAAGGGACTTCATTAAAAAGAAGGAAAATAAGATAAAAAATATGAATAAATGTTCATAACTATATACTTATCAATAATTACTTTAAGTGAAAATGTATTAAATGCTCCAATCAAAAGACAGGGTGCCTGAATGGATAAGAAAACAAGACTCCATACATATCTACCTACAAGAGACCCACTTCAGATAGAAAGAGACAGACGGAAAGTAAAGGGATGAAAAAAGATATTTCATGTACTGGAAACAGCAAAAAATGCTGGGGTAGCAATACTTATATCAAACAAAACAGACTGTAAAACAAAGGCTATACCAAGAGACAAAGAAGGACAGGAATTCTACTTCTGGGTAGTTATCTGAAGAAACTCCAAACACTAATTCCAAGACATGTACTCCTATGTTCATTAAAGCATTATTTACAACAGCCAAGATATTGAAGCAACCTAAGTGTCCATTGATAGCCGAATGTCTAAAAAAGAGATGGTACATATATATACAATGAAATATTACTAAGCCACAAAAAAGAATGGAATCTTGCTATCTGCAGTAACATGGATGGACCTAGAGGGAATTATGCTAAATGAAATAAGTGAGTCAGAGAAAGACAGATACCATATGATTTCACTTACATGCGGAATCTAAAAACCAAAATAAATGCACAAACAGAACAGAAAGAGACTCATAGATACAGAGAACATTTTGATGGTTTGTCAGATGGAGGGGAGGGTTGGGTGAAAAAGTAGAAAACAGTCATGGGGATGTAAAGTACAGCATCGAGAATATGGTCAGTAATATTGTAATAACTATGTATGGTATCAGATGGGTAATAGACTTATTGGGATGATCACTTTGTAAGTCATATAAATGTCTAATCACTCACTATGTTGTACACCTGAAACTAATATAATATTGTATGTCAACTCTAATTGAAAAATAATTATTTTAAAAATTAAAATCTTGTAAATCAACAACACAAAGAAACCCAGTAAAAGAATGAGCAAAAGACTTGAACAGCTACTTTACAACTTGACAAAAGAAAACAGCCAATGAATATTTAAAAAGTAGTTCAGTCTCATTCGTCATCAGTGAACTGTAAATTAAAACCACAATGAAATGCCATTTTATATCCACCAAAGTGGCTAAAATTTAAAAGACTGACGCTGCTTTAAAAAAAAAAAAAAAAAAGATACTAAAATGTAAGCTTCCAAAGGGAAGGAATTTGCCCTGTTGACTATTCTACTCCCAGTATCTTGAATACAGCCTGGTACATAGTAGGAGCTTAGAAAATATCTACTGAAAGAGAATAATCAAGTTTGTATGTGTTTGATAATTTATTTAATAAAATTTTGCATTTTAATATTGATAGGAAATTATAACTCTCAAGACAAATGAACTGTTCCAGACCATGCAGAGAGCACAGGAGCTGGCACAGAGACTAAAACAAGAACAGAGAATCCGAGAATTGGCTCAAAAGGGTCATGACACCTCTAGATTGATTAAAAATCTTGGTGGTAAGCACTTAACTAGAATTTTATTTTTAATGTTTTTTGAAGTTGATTTTAAATAATTGACTATTTTTAATACCTTTAACAAACCCATTAACTAAATTTTTTTTTTTTTTTTTTATCCTCACCTGAGGACATTTTTCCATTTTTTTGTTCAGATAGAGTGAGAGGGAGGGAGAGAGAGGAAGAGAGAGAGAGAGAGAAACATCGACGTGAAAGGAACACATCGAGTGGCTGCCTCCTGCACGACCAACCAGGGCCAGGGACAAATTGCAACCAAGGTACATGCCCTTACGGGAACCGAACCCGGGTCTCTCTGGACCTCAGGCCGATGCTCCAACCGCTGAACCAAACCGGCCAGGGCTAACTAAATATTTTTAAATGAATTTTAGCCCTTGAACTAATGTACCTTTATACCACGTATTTTATTTAGGAAATTATCTTAGGAGTACAACTAAATAATATTACACTTTTCACATAAATTTTCTTATTTTGCTCACAGTAGGTAAAATGAATATTCTGTACCCATTTTTATGGAATCATCTATTTAAGTGATCTCCCGATATTCAATAAGGGATAAGAATGCAGGTAACTTTTTGTAAGAAACGTTAGGCTAGCCCTTCTAAATTTTTTTGAATTATTCATATTGATAAAGTCTTGTGCATATTTAGTTGCTACTACTCATTTCTACTAATATTAATTTTATCAGATAATTTATTTCTCTTGCCAGTTGATACAGTACAAGTGAAATTTAATGAATCTACTAACAACATTTCAAATTCAAGATGTGACTTGGATGAAGTCAGTGGTAAAATGAACACCTGTATCAATTCTGCAAACTCTCCTAAAAAGGATACTGGTGTGCAAACAGGTATTTGTTTAGAAATTGTTATTTTGGTTTAAAATTTACTTAAAATTAAAGTCACAATTGGAATTAAGTTCAATTAATTTAAAGTTTAAAAATTAAAGGAATTCAAGTTTTTCAGTAAGTTAAAAAGTAAAGGGATCTTTTAATTTTTCAATTCTCTATAACAAATTTATTGAGATATAATGCACATAGTATAAAATTAACCCTTTTTATAGTTCAGTGTTTTTTAAAGAGTACAGTTCAGTTTTTGTATTCAGAGTTGTATAACCATCATCACAATGAATTTTAGAACATTTTTATCACTCCAAAAAGAAACACAGTACCCATCAGCAGTCACTCTCCGTTTCTTCCCTCCTCTCCATTTTTGTGAAACCACTAATCTGCTTTCTGTCTCTAGATGTGCCTGTTCCAGACATTTCATATAATTGGAATCATATCTAATGTGTGATCTTTTATGTCTGGATTTTTTTCACTTAGCATAATGTTTTAAGGTTCATCCATGTTGTAGCATGTAAGAGTACTTCATTCCTTTATATTGCTGAATAATATTCATTTTATGAATATCCTGCAATTTGTTTATTCCTTTATCAGTTGATGGGCATTTGGATTACATCTACTTTTTGGCTATTATGAGTACGCTGCTATGAACATAAATGTGCAAGTTATTGTGTAGACATATATTTTCTGGTCTCTTGGGAGAAATGAGTAGCATTGCTAAGCCTACCAAATTGTTTTTCCAGAGTAGTTGTAGTATTGTATAGTTCCACCTGCTATGTATGAGGGTTCCAATTACTCTATATTCTTGTTCACAATTATAATTCTCATGGTTGTAAAGTGGTATCTCATTGTGCTTTTGATTTGCATTTCCCCTGTGACTAATGATGTTGAGCACATTTTCATGTGTTCATTTAAAATTTTCACATAGGTAATAAGGTAATATCCATTTTGAGTACCATTATCATAGGTCTTTGTGCTTACTATGAATTCTTTCAGGCCTCCACCTGTCTGTCTGGGAAATCTTTTTTTTTTTTTTTTAATAACTTCCTGATCTCTTTACCTTTCCTTTTTTTTTTCAATTGAGGTATAATTGATTACCATGTGGTATTAGTTTCAGGTGTACAACATCATGATTTAATATTTGTATATATTTTTATTTATTAAAAAAATCTTTTTTTTCTTTATTGATTTTAGAGAGAGAGGAAGGGAGAGGGAGAGAGAGATAGAAACATGGATGAGAGAGAACATCGATTGGCCGCCTCCTGCATGCCCCCCACTGGGGATCGGGCCCACAACCTGGGCATGTGCCCTGACTGGGAATCGAACTGGTGACCTCTTGGTGCATAGGTCAACGCTCAACCACTGAGCCACACTGGCCAGGCTTGTATATATTTTTAAATGATCACCACAAGAAGTCTAGTTAACATTTATCACCATACATAATTAAAATTTTTTTTTTCTTTTGATGAGAACTTTTAAGATTTACACTTTTAGCAACTTTCAAATATTCAATACAGTATTATTAATATATTTGGCCATTGAACAACATGGGTTTGAACTGCACTGGTCCAGTTATATGTGGGTTTTTTCCAGTTGACCTGTGTACTTAATTGACCCACACCATTCAAACCTGTGTTGTTCAAGGGTCAGTCCAAGGTTGAGAATCTATGTAATGGGGAGGGCTGGCTGCAGTTACATGTGGATTTTCTATTGCTCGGGAGGTTTTTGCCCCTAACCTTCACATTGTTCAGGGGTCAACTGTAGTCACCATGCTGTACATTATGTCTCCGCATCTTATTTTATAACTGGTAGGTTGTTTTGAATCCCTCCTCTTATCAGTTTCACCCACTTCCTCTATCACACCAATCTGTTCTCTTTATGAGCTTGTGTGTGTTTTTTTAAGATTCCACATATAAGTGAGATTATATGGTATTTGTCTTTTTCTGTCTGACTTATTTCACTTAGCATGATACTCTCAGGGTCCATTCATGTTGACTCAGATGTCAAGATTTCATTCTTTTTTATGGCTGAAGAATATTCCATTGTGTGTATATGTGTTATATATATTACTATATGCACATTCATGCTAAATTTCTTTATCCATTCATTCATGGACACTTAGGTTGCTTCCATGTCTTAACTATTATAAATAATGCTGCAGTTAACATGGGAGTGCATTTATCTTTTTGAGTTAATATTTTAGTTTCCTTCGGTGCTGGATCATATATATGCTAATTCTATTTTTCATTTTTTGAGGAATCTCCATACTGTTTTCCATAGTGGCTGCACCAATTCACATTCCCAACAACAGTGCACAAGGGTTCTCTTTTCTCCACATCCTTTTCAACACTCATTTCTTGTCTCTTTGACAATCTAACAAATGTGTGGTGATATTGCATAGTGGTTTTTATTTGCACTTACCTGATGGTTAGTAATGTTAAGCATATTTTTATGTACCTGCTGGCCATCTGTATGTTGTCTTTGGAAAAATGTCTGTTTAGATTTTCTGCCCATTTTTTTATTGGATTCTTTGTGTGTTGGGGGGACTTTGCTATGTGTTATGTGAGTTCTTTATATATTTTACATATTAACCCTTATCATATATATGATTTGCAAATATTTTCTCCCACTCAATAGGTTGCCTTTTCATTTTGTTGATGGTTTCCTTTGCTGTGTAGAAGCTTTCAGTTTGACGAAGTCCCATTTGTTTATTTTTGTCCCTTTTGGGTTTGGTATCAGATCCGAAAAATGATCACTATGTCTGATGTCAAGGAATGTTACCACCTATGCTGTCTAGGAGTTTTATGTTTTCAGGTCTTATCATCGAGCCTTTAATCCATTTAGAGTTAATTTTTGTGTATGAAATAAGATCCAGTTTCATTACTTTGCATTTGGCTGTCTGGTTTTCCCAGCACCAATTATTGAAGAAACTGTATAATCTTGGTTCTTGTGTTATAAATCATTTGACCATATATGCTTGGGTTTACTTGTGGGCTCTCTATTCTGTTTCATTTATCTATGTGTTTGTTTACCATACTGTTTGATTACTGTTGCTTTGTAGTATAGTTTGAAATCAGGGAGTGTGTTGCCTATAGCTTTGTTATTCTTTCTCAAGATTGCTTTGGCTATTTGGGGTCTTTTGTGGTTTCATACAAATTTTAGGATTACAGTCGTCCCTCGCCACTTCATGCTTCAACTTTCGCAGCTTCACTCTATTGCAGTTTTTTTCAAATATAGTATAGTATAGTATAGTATTTGAAAAAACTGCGATAGAGTGAAGCCGTGAAAGTCAAAGTGCGAAGTGGTGAGGGACGACTGTATATAAATAAAGAATCCTACTTCGCGGAAATTCATTTATCACAGTAGAGTCTGGAACTGATTGACCACGATAAATGAGGGCCGACTGTATTTCTTTTTCTGTGAAAAATGCCACTGGGATTTTGATAGGGATTTCATTGAATCTGTGGATCATTGGGTAGCATGGAAATTTTAACACTATTAATTCTTTCAATCTGAAAGAATGTGAAATAGTTTTCCATTCATTTGTGTGTTCTTGAACTTCTTTTATTAATGTCTTACAGTTTTCAGTGTATAGGTCTTTCACTTCCTTGGTTAAATTTATTCCTAAGTTTTTTTGTTTTTTTTTGATGCAGTTGTAAATGGAATTATTTTCTCTTTTTTAAAAAATATTTTTTCTTTATTGAATTGAGAGAGAGAGGAAGGAAGAGGGAGAGAGAGATAGAAACATCAGTGAGAGAGAACATCAATTGGCCGCTTCCTGCATGCCCCCCACTGGGGATCGGGCCCACAACCTGGGCATGTGCCCTGACCAGGAATTTAACCGGCGACCTCTTGGTGCATGGATCAATGCTCAATCACTGAGCCACGCCAGCCAGGCAAGGGATTATTTTCTTAATTTCTCTTTCTGATAGTTTCTTGTTCGTTTCTAGAACTACAAGTTTTGTATATTGACTTTGTATCTTGCAACTTGATGGAATTCATTTGTTCCAACAGCGTTTTTTTTTTGGTGGAGTCGTTAGGGTTTTCTGTATATAATATTCCATTTGCATATAGTGACAGTTTTACTTTTTCCTTACTAATTGGGATACTTTTTATTTCTTTCTCTTGACTAATTGCTCTGGCTAGGACTTCCATTACTATCTGGAATGAAAGTGGTGAGAGTGGGCATCCTTTGTCTTGTTCCAAAAACGCTTTCAACTTTTCACCATTGAATGTTAGCTGTGGGCTTGTCATATGTGGTCTTTATTATGTTGAGGTACATTTCCTCTGTACCCACTTCATTAAGAATTTTTATCATAAATGGATGTTGAATTTTGTCAAATGCTTTTCTGCATCTAATGAGAGAATCATATGATTGGTATTCTTTAACGTGGTGTATCTCATTGATTGATTTGTGCGTATTGAACCATCCTTGCATCCCTGAGATAAATTGCACTTGTTCATGGTATATAATCCTTTTAATGTATTGTTGAATTCACTTTGTTAATATTTTGTTGGGGATTTTTGCATGTGTGTTCATCAGGGATATTGGGTTGTGATTTTACTTTCTTGTGGCATACTTGTCTGGTTTTGGTATCAGGGTAATACTGGCCTTATAAAATTAGCTTAGAATCATTCCTTCCTCTTCTAATTTTTTGTAAAAGGATTGGTAATAATTCTTATAGATTGTAAAATTTATTGGTGTCTAATTTTTCATAGTAGGCTCATGATCCTTCATATTTCTGTGGTATCAGTTGTAACATTTCTTTCATTTCTGATTTTGAGTCCTTTATCTTTTTTTCTTGGTGAGTCTAGCTGAAGGTTTGTCAGTGTTGCTTATCTTTTCAAAGAACCAGCTCTTAGTTTCATTGATCTTTTCTATTGTCTTTTTAGTCTCTATTTTGTTATTTCCACACTTCTACTAACTTTGGTCTTCATTTATTCTTTTTCTCGTTCCTTGAGGTGTAATTAGGTTGTTTATTTGAGATTTTTTTTGTTTCTTGATGTAGGCATTTATCGTGATGAACTTACCTCTTGGAACTGTTGTCCCTGCATCCCATAAGTTTTGATATGTTGTATTTCCATTTTAATTTGTCTCAGTATTTTTGAAATTATTTTGATTTCTTCTTTGACCCATTGGTTATTTAGTAGCATGTTATTTAATATCCACATATTTGGAAATTTTTCAGTTTTCTTGTAATTCATTTTAAGTTTCATACCATTGTAGTTGGAAAAAGTGTTTGATATGATTTCAGTCTTCATAAATTTATTAAGACTTGTTTTGTGGCCTTATATCTGATCTATCCTGGATAATGTTCTGTGTGCACTTTATTAAAATGTGTATTCTGTTGTTTTTGAATGGGATGTTTTGTATATATCTGTGAACTACATCTGGTCTAATATTTAATGTAAGGTCAATGTTCTCCTATTGATTTTCTTATGTAAGTGGGATGTTAACATCTATTTATTATTATATTGCTATTTCTCCCTTTTTATGTCTGTATTTGCTTCATATATTTAGGTGCTCCTATGTTGGGTGCATAAATATTTACATATTATATCCTCTTGTTGGATTGACCCCATATGCACCCCGACCAAGTATAAACCTACAATCTGGGCATGTGCCCTGACCTGTAATTGAACTGGCAACCTTTCAGTTCATGGCATGACACTCAACCAACTGAGCCACACTGGCCAGGACCATCCCTGTGACATATTTTATAACTATAAGTTTGTACCTGTAATCCCCTTCACCTTTTTGCCCATCCTCCCCATTGCCCAACCATCTAGCAACTATCAATTTGTTTGCTGTATGAGTTTGGTTGTTTAGTTTTGTTTGTTCATGTGTTCAGTGTTTTAGATTCCAGATGTAAGAGAAATATTTGTTTTTCTCCAGTGGTTCTCAACCTGTGGGTCGCAACCCCTTTGGGGGTCAAACAACCCTTTTACAGGGGTCGCCTAAGACATAACAGTAGCAAAATTACAGTTATTAAGTAGCAACGAAAATAATTTTATGGTTGGGGGTCACCACAACATGAGGAACTGTATTAAAGGGTCGCAGCATTAGGAAGGTTGAGAACCACTGCAACGTGTTGTACTTAGCATAATACCCTCTATGTCCATCCTTGTTGTCACAAATGGCAAGATTTCATTCTTTTCTATGGCTGAGTAATATTATGTTTTGTGTAAATACTACATCTTCTTTATTCCTTCATCTGTGGATGGACACCTAGTTGCTCTTCATATCATGGCTGTTGTAAATAATGCTGCAGTGAACATGGGTGCATATCTTTTCAACTTAGTGTTTTTGTTTTCTTTGGATAAATGACCAAAACTGAATTGCTGGATTGTAGGGAAATTCTATTTTTAATTTTTGTGTGGAACATCCATACTGTTTTCCATAATGGCTATTCCAATTTACAATCCCACCACCAGTGCCCAAGGGCTCCTGTTTCTCCATATCCTCACTAACACTGTTGTTTCTTGTCTTTTTGGTGACAGCCATTCTGACAGGTGTGAGATGATATTTTATTGTCATTTTTACTTGAATTTCCCTAACGATTAGTGACATTGAACATCTTTTCATGTGTCTGTCGTCATCTGTATATCTTTGGAGAGATGTCTTCAGATCTTCTGCTCATTTTTTAAATTTGGTTATTTGTTTTATTTATTCTGAGTTTTATGAGTTCTTTTTTACAGTTTTTGGCTCTTTGTTGAAGTTGTCAACTTGTCTCCAGAATTTGATGAGTATCTTTATAACTAATATTTTGAATTCTTAATCTAGTAGACAGCTTCTCTCCATTTTGTTCATTTCCTTTTCTGGGTTTTTGTCTTTGTGTGTGTGTGTGTGTGTGTGTGTGTGTGTGTGTGTGTGTGTGTGTGTGTAACATGTTCTTTTGTCTCATTTTGACTATTTCTATGTATTGGGTAGATCAGCTATGTCTAGTTGTCTTGAAAAAGTGGCCTTATTTAAAAGTTGTTTTGTAGTGCCCAGTGATAAAATCCCCGCTTGTCACCAAGCCATGTGCTCCAGAAGTGTTCCATATGTGGCATCCTGTTTTGGTTGGGGCATGACTACTAAAGACACACTGGTAGGCAAGCTGGTGCCTGGCATGGCTGGCTTGAGGCCTGGCCGCAACTGTTGAGCAAGCACTGGTGTCCAGGGGAGGCCTTTGGTGTGGCAGGCCATGAGGCCCAGCCTTGACTGTTGAAGATACACTGCTGTGTGCTGGTGCTGAAATGAGACCACCTACTGGGTGTGGCAGTGGTGCCAGCCAGGTGGGTCCTCAGGGAAATGTCAGGGTGGGATGAGCAGTTTTAGCAAGATTAATGGAGAGTGCCAGAAATGGTGCCTGCCAGCATTCGACAAGCTAGATAGGGGGAGAGTAAAGAAAGAAAATAATGGTGCCCATCAGCACTTCTATCCCTGGAGAAAATTCCAACAGGTTCCTGTCCCTCCAGCACACACCCTAAAATTAGTCAATGTGTCACCTTCACATATGACCCAGATGCTTTCAAATTGCTGCTTCTGCAGTAGGATTTGGAAAGAGCACAACCTTTACTTCTTACAGCCCTTCGTCTCTCCCACATGTAAGCCCTGCTGGCTTCTGAAGCCAGATGTTAATGGAGGCTCCTCTTCCTGGTGCCTTTATTCAGGTGGGGACCTCCATGATTGTGATATCCCTCCCACTCCTTGGTATCTGCTCGGGAATGGGGGATAAGGTGGGTCCTGACTAGATTATTGACTAGATTGAGTCTCTGCCTTTTATCCATCTCAACGTGGCTTTTTTTGGTATCTGTTGTTGTAGAAAATCTGTTCTGCTAGTCTTCACATTGTTCTCAGAGATAGCTTTTTTATATGTAGTTGTAGTTTTGATGTCAGTGAGGGGTGAGCTCAGGTTCTTCCTATTCTGCCATCTTGAACTGAAAGCCGGGAGCCTTGCTCTTGAATGCCAATTTAGCTTGTCTGTGAACTGTTGTCATTCCTTGTGGTTGGTGTACTGTCCCTGCGCACAACAAACATGTCTCCAGATTTCCAAGTCACTGCCCCTACTCCTGTGCTTGAATCACATTTTGTTTTTGATGTCACATTTTATATCTTTTTATTGTGAATGTCTTATCTAATTATTATAGTTTAGTTTTTACTATTTTAACCGTCATACTAGCTTTTTACAAATGATTAAGCCACTGCCTTTACTATATATATTAATCTTTACTATTGTTATTTATACTTTCATGTTTTCTTGTTACTAACTAGCCCCCTTTCTTTTTTATCTTAAAAAATTTCTTGTAACATTCTTTGTAAGACATGTTTAGTGGTGATGAACTTACCTTTGTTTGTCTGGACAAAACTTGGCCTCCAATTCTGAATAACTTTGCTGGAAAGAGTATTCATGGTTGGAATTTTTTTCTTTCAGTATGTTGAATTTATCATGCCACTGCCTTCTAGCCTTCAGAATTTCTGCTGAAAAATCTTCTTATAGTCTTATGAGAATTCTCTTGTATGTAACAAGTTGTTTTCTTTTGCTGTTTTTGAGATTTTCTCCTTGTCTTTAACTTTTGACATTTTCATTACAGTGTATCTTGGTGTGGTCTGTTTGGGTTCATCTTATTTGGAACTCTCTGGGCTTTTCGGATCTGGAGTCAGTTTCCTTCCCCAGGTTAGGGACATATTCCCTCCTTGTTTTTTTAAATAATATTTCTGCCTTTTCTCCTCTTCTGGGCCCCGTATAATGTGAATGTTAGTCTGCTTGATGTTTTCCATAATTCCCTTAAGCCATCTTCAATTTGTTGTTCTTTTTACTTTTTGTGCATTGATTGAGTTTCTCTGCCCTATGTTCAAGTTCACTGATCATTCTGATTCTTGAACTCATGTAGTGTATTTTTTTACTTCTGTTATTGTATTCTTCAGTTCTGTGACTACTCTTTGATACTTTCTTATATTTCCTCATTGTTGAACTTCTCATTATGTTCATCCATTCTTCTTCTCAGTTTGGAATATCTTTATGACCAGTACTGTGAACTGTTTATTGGGTAAATTACATATTTCCATTTCATTAAGGTTCTGTTCCTTTATCTTGTTCTTTGGTTTAGAGCATGTTCCTCTAATTCTTCATTTTGTTGGACTCTCTGTGTTGGTTTTTATGCATTAAGTTTAACAGCCACTTCTCTCAGTTTTGAAGGTGTAACCTTAGGAGGTGATCCTTATCGTTCAACCCTACCCTTGCTCTTGTCTCTCAAACCTGTGTGATTGTACAAGCAGATTACTTTATTTTTAATAGCTCCCAGTCGTTGAGAGTGTCCAAAAACCTTTGTCCCAAAGTGGAGGTTCTCAGTCAGCAGTTAGACCCTCTAGCCACAGCTTGTAAAGTATGCAAATATTAGGGGGACCGGAAAGTAATGTCGTTAAAGTAATGACATGTTAAGGGCGGAAGTGGAAGCAAATCCGTGTCAGACAATCAAGGAACTGTCAAACACTCTTAACCAACCTTGGTCGACCATCCAAGAACATTTGCAGTAAGTAGATTGGTACAGTAAGCAGAGGAGGTGTTTGGGTCTCGCATAATGTCCGAAGAAAACAAAGCTAACCGGTCACTTGATCACTGGAGATGAAAAATGGGTCCTCTGTGATAATCCAAAATGCAAAAGGCAGTGGCTCTCTCTGAATGAATCGCCACGAAGTACAGCTAAGCCAGGTTTACACCCCAAAAGGGCACTTTTGTGTGTTTGGTGGAATATTCGCAGGGTCGTTCATTTTGAAGTGCTGAAACCTGGACAAACTGAATGCAGATCTTTACTGTGAACAATTGGATCGAGTAAATCAATCTTTAATTGAAAAGTGCCCAGCGATTGTCACCAGAAGAGGTGTTATTCTGCAACACGATAATGCAAGACCGCACTGCGCAAGACGAACCCTGGAAAAAATTAATGAATTGGGGTAGGAATTATTGCCTCACCCACCATATTCACCCGATATTGCGCCATCGGATTTCCATTTATTCCAATCGCTACAACATTTTCTAAGTGGCAAAAAATTTGAAAATTTGATGTCCAAAATGCCATCTCCAGATATTTTGCTCAAAAACCAATTGATTTTTATCGATCCGGCATTGAAAATTTGCACACTAGATGGCAAAAGGTTGTTGATAACGAGGGTGATTACATTATTGATTGAAAATAAAAACTTGTTAAAAACTTATCTGTTTGAATTTAATGTAAAAAAACGACATTACTTTCTGGTCCCCCTAATATATACAGTGCTGTGGGACCAGAAGCATTAGCTTTGTTGGCCATAAGAGCTAGGTGATCTGTAGGTGTTCCCTGCATGGTAAATGCAAAAATTAGGGCCCCTGTGGTGGGAAGGCTGAGAAGCAGAAGAAGGTAGTCGTCATCTGTGCTGAAGGTGATTCCAAAGCCACTTGCTACTATAGATGATGTCCTGATTGAGCTGCACAGGCTGGAAGCCGCAGCAGACATCTGGTACCAGTTCTCAGGCTCTTGGAACATCATCTACCTGCCAGCTGGGCAGTAAATGCTCCTCCAGCTACCCCAGTGACGCCTACCCTGCCTACACCTCCTCAGGCCATGTGGGCCCGAAGATTCTTAACATTGCTTCCTTCTGCCCCCACCAGAGAATCAATGTGAAATTTCATGATTGACTTAAAGTGAAGGAAATAAAAGTGAAATCACTTCAGATCTCTTAAAAAAACCCCACAAAAAACAAGTTCTAGCAAAGCAGAGGAAGAACATGAAGATTGCATGTGATGGCCTGTTTCCTGTGTGCCAAACTAGAAGCCAGCCCCCTAGGCCAAACCTCTTAGACAAGCAAATAGGTCTCTTTCTCAGAAAATATCTGGAGGTATGTTTTATTTTTAAAATTTTTATTAGAGGGGAAGGGAGAGATAGAAATATGGATGTGAGAGAGAAACATCGATCAGCGGCCTCCTGCGTGCCCCCACTGGGGATCGAGGCTGCAACCAGGGCATGTGACCTGACCGGAAATTGAACCAGGACATCTCAGTCCATGGGATGATACTCAATCCACTGAGCCATACCAGCTGGGCATCTTGGGGTATGTTTTAGTCTGCTGTGCATGCAGTGCCCTGGGGGGGGGGATACCCTGCCAAAAACGGTCCCTCCAATTGTTACAGTCCCATGGGACCCAGGAATGCAAGCCCTCATGGCCTCCAGAGCCAGGCCATCAATGGGCATTCCCCTGGCAGCAGCCACAAGAAATTGGACCCCAGATGCGTGTTACAGGTCCCCTCCAGGAAATACTAGTGCTCTGGAATGGGTCACAGGGAGAGTATAAAGATGTCACATGTCAGCTGGAATGAGGCAGAGGGGGTGTGAAAAGATTGCGCTTGCCTAGGGCAGTGTGGACTGGCCTCGACTTAAAAAAATTCAGTCGCCCGCCAACCTCAGTCCTTCCAACAGTATCCCAGCAGGCCCCTAGATGTGTTACTTAGATGCCTGCCGCTCAGGCCAGAATTTTAAAACTAAATGAACCTCTTTCACACAAAGTCTGGACACAATTGGCTGCCTCTGCACTGGGCCCTGGGGCAAGTGAGTTCATGTGTGAGCCTTTGTGGGTTTCATGTTTGCAAGCCCTGTTGATTTTCAAAGCTAGATGTTTTGGGTGTTCACGTCTCTCAAGTGTAGGTCATAAAAGTACCATGTGGGGTTCAAAGCCTTTGCTCCTCAGGGAAAAGCTCTGGATTTTGACTTCCCTCCTGATTGTTGGGAATGTAAAATGGTGCAGCCACTATAGAAAACAGTAATTACTATATGATCTAGGAATTCTACTTCTGGGTATATACCTGAAAGAACTGAAAAGTAAGATTTCAAAAAGATTATTTGGACACCCATATTCACAGCAGCATTATTAACAATAGCCGCAAGATGGAAACAACCCATGTGTCCCTTGACAGATGGATAAACAAATGTGGCATATATATATATATATATATATATATATATATACACACACACACATACACACACACACACACACACATATACATACATACATACACACAATGGTATATTATTCAGTCTTAAAAAGGGAAGAAATTCTGACACATTCTACAACATGGATGAACTTTGTGGACATTGTGCTAAGTGAAAATAGCCAGTCATAAAAAGACAAATGTGAGGCACTCAGAGTAGTCAAGTTCATAGAAACAAAGTAGAATAGTAGTTGCCAGGGGCTGTGGGGGAGGGAGGAATGGGGAGATGTTTAATAGGTATAGAAAAATTTAAGGAAAAAGTTTTAGAGGGCAGTAATAAAACAATTATCTTTGAAAAGTGGTTTAAAATGGTAAATTTTATGTTAGGTATATATTAACAATTTAAAAATTCATCTGAAGCTTTTTTTTTTTTAGATGACTTAAATACTGCAGTATTCACCAGTGCAGAATCACACTGTGGATCAGTAATAGAGAAGGAAATGATAATTTGTTCATCTCCCGAGATTCCTGCAGAATTTAATGAACAGTTTAACACTAAGAAAAACAAACAAGAACTAAGAAGTCAGGATAAAAGAGCCAACTTAGAAAAAGAAAACAGTTGGTATAATGACCAGTGTAACCAGTTCACAAGAACAGAGAAACAAATAAAACATATGAAGAAATGTTCTAAAAGGCCTGAATGGAACATAAATAAGCCACTTAAAGGGTATATTCCAGCATCAGAAAAGTACCCCAAACAGCTTCAAAAGCAGAGAGAAGAAAAAAAAATAAGAAGGCAAATGGAACTGCTTCATTTGGTAGAAAGAAATAATCCTGGAAACCTCTCTCAAAAAAGAGGCACTTCACCAGTTCTTCATTCATCTCAAGAGACTGAGCCCAAGTTCAGGTGGCATCTAGTAAAAAAGGTAAAACTATTCTCTTAAAACTATTTTTAAAAGCATATATTGATGTTTCTAAATTGAAAACAGTTCCCCACATGCATGTTTTCACAAGGCTGTTCTGTGTCTGAAGAAGAGTTCTAGAAATTTGCTTTAGTTTACACCAGGGGTTGGCAAACTGTGGCTTATGGGCAGATCTGCTCTCCTTTTGTAAATAAAGTTTTATACACACACAGCCATGCTCATTCTTTTGTGCATCATCTTCGGCTGGCTTCACACAGTATCTGCTGAGTGTAGAGTAGTTGCAACAGAGATAACATGGTCCACAAAGCCAAGTGTTTACTCTCTGGTCCTTTATAGAAATATTTATCCTTAGCCCAACATGGTGTGGCTCAGTGGATTGAGCATTGTCCCATGGACTGAGAGGTCTCTGTTCTATTCCTGGTCATGGCACATGCCTGGGTTGCAGGCTGGATCCCCAGTAGGGGACATGCAGGAGGCAGCCGATCAATGTTTCTTCCTCACATTGATGTTTCTATCTCTCCCTTCTCTCAAAAAAAAAAAAAATCAATAAAAATAAAAATTAAAAAAATATTTACTCTTAAACCTTGTATAGATTAATGCTATTTTTTAAAATGTTTTTATTGATTTTATAGAGAGAGGAAGGGAAAGGGAGAGATGGAAAAGAAACATCAGCTGCACCAACCGGGCAATGCTATTCTTTATTCAAATACCCATTCAGAACTTGTTTATGATCCATAAAAACAGAGGATATAAAATCAGGAATTAATAGATTGGTTCTGACTGGAAAAATACAAAGTCTATCCCATTATCTAGTTGTTTTTCCCCCAAATATCCTCAAATATTTTTCAACAAACACTAGAAGTATTGTGGGAACATATACAAATAATTTACTCCTTTCTGCATTTATATATCCATCTTTTAGGAAGAAGAACCTCTGAAAATTAATTCTTTCAGCAAAGAAAGGTATGTTATGGATGGATTGATTCCATAGGTACTTAGTGCTGTGTGTGTGATATAAGAGAGACAAAATATTTGCTCAAAATATAGGTGAGGTCAAGCATGTATGTGTATAAAGACAGAAACAGCAAAGTATGTGATTTCCAAGTGAGGAGTAGAGGTTTAAGAGAAAGGGTGGCTGGCATTTAAAATTACCTTGATTTTGAAGGCCAAGTTGGACTGGGTTTAGGTATTATTTGTCTAGGTAGGAATGTGGGTGATGTTTTCTGTTATCTCTGGGCTTAAAACAATTTTGATTTTCTAGGTATGTCAACAGTGTCAATCTAAGACATTCTGCTTGGATTGTGGGGAGAGGGAAGGTAGTGACTGGTATGGATAATGAAAAATTCAGTTAACCAATGAGAGATTTAGAATTGTTAGAATTTTTATTTTATGTCTTTCTGTAAGAAGTAGCTAGTTCAAAGTTGTCTCAGAATGTGGCTCTAACAGCAAGTTTAGGTCAGATGGTAAGTGCATTCATTACTATATGAATTGGGAAATACTAGAATTAAATAACCTAGCTAGCTTGGTTCTCAGGATCTAGTAGTTTAATTCCCTACCCCCATCCCAATAGAATATATGTATCTTTAGCAAGTACTAGTAAAAACTCAAAATTAATCCCATTCTGTTTCTGAAGGTGTTCAAGTCCATTTAGGATAAATTAAAATGTGATTAAAGAGTAGATATGCTTTATCTAAAATATACAATTTTACATTAGTCCCTATTTGTGCTTTTTTTGAAAAATACAGGTCTCAATCACCACCAATTCCTGTGGTGAAAAACAGAATGCAACAAACTCAGACACTAAAAAAGAGTAATTATGAAAAAGAGAATCTGATCTCAGGAGGTAATCAAACAGAATTATCACCCAGGATTTCTGAACCATCTCATTTTATTCCCTATGTTCGAACCAATGAGATCTATTACCTTGATCCAGATGCACCATTGTCTAGGCCTCTAAGCCAGGATCCTCAGTACCAAAATCCACATAGTAAGTAAATATGTCTTCTCCCCTCTAACTATAAATTCAAAATCCATTTCAAAATCCAAATTGGTGCTCTTGTCCTAGTTCTAGAAAGTGTGTCACAACAAGGTTTGCCCAAGTTTTTTTAGGTTCATTACTAATTTTTAATATATATTAAGTCTTCCTAGGATATAAATTAATTACTCCTGAGAATATATTATGGGTGCTATATCATATTAAGAATGTTTTTAATTTTTGCCATTTTCATCTGGCTTTATAGATTGTGACCAAGAACGACAGCTATTTGACTCTGACTATATTAGGGACCCACTCCTTAATCCTAACTTGGTGAAAAACAGGGATCGACAGCAAGCGATCCTAAAGGGATTATCAGAACTGAGACAGGTAAGAACTTTTTTAAAAATATGATTTGATTTTTTTTGAGAGAGAAACATTTGTCAGCTGCCTCCTACACGCCCCCCCAACTGGGGATCAAGCCCAAAACGGGCATGTGCTCTGACCAGGACCTCTCAGTCCATGGGACTACGCTCAATCCACTGAGCCACACCAGGCAGGCTGATTTTTTTTTTACACAAAGCATACATGTGACTTTTCTGTATATGACTTGTGTTAGAATGGCTGTTTAATAAGTGCCTGCTTGGTTACATAACTTATGTGACTTGACTGCATCCCAGTTTAAAAAAAATTCAACATCTACTGGGTGGGGGAAAACAGGTTTAGCGTTCCATGTGAAACAGTTTATTCTTGTTATTACTTACTGTTTTCCATAAGAACTATAAATCTACTTTAGCCCCACCCTGTATATGTTCTCGAATGGAAATAAAACAAGACTTTCCTTCACCTTGCTATCTTTAAGAATTTCCAGCATGAAATCATGAGACAGTTCAAATAGTAAGACAATTTTATTGAATGAAAAATGCATACATTTGAATGGTAAAACATGACCAATAAGGCCCTAAAACCAAAGGCAGAACTATACAATTATGCTGTAATAGATTTGGTAATGCAGTTCACGCTTTTAAAAAATGAATGTGTTGGCAGTATTTGGAACTGAACATTAACAGTCCTAAGGAAAAATAAAATTCAATGTGAAAATTATACATATAACCTTACTCACCAGACTACTTGTTATCACAGACAAATTACTCATCTTAGGTAAAAATAAAATTCACTATTTAAGGCTGTAATTTTTCTCCATCAGCTAGTTTTTTAAAACCCACCTCTGGGCTTTAGAAAAAGAGTGCCTTGCAAAATCTTTTCTGCAGTTTTTATTCACAGTGTACTTTTTGGGGAAAATACCATTTTAGGAATGTCTTTTTCCATGTTCATTTACCAATGCCTCCTACATTGCAAATTGGTGGTTCAAGTGTTGCTTACCAGTTCTTTCTGTAGACCTAGAAAATCATCCTATCACAGGATTATGAAGAAAAGTGTCCTTAGTTTTTTTAAATGGTAGTTTTGGTTTCAGTAGATTGAATTATGTTGTTGAAGCTTGGTAAGACAAATTATTTTAGCTGGGCCTTGTATTAGCCACTAATGTTAGTGCAGGCAAGATAAAACACTACAGCATTTCATAGACAGGAAGAGGGGGGAATATTGGCCCCATAATTATGTTGACTTGGTTTTAAGAAAAGTCATCCCTATTGGTTTCTGTGCTAAAAATAATCTTACAAATGTTTTAATAGCTTTTTTTCAGTAGCTAAGTGTGAGAATTAAGTTTTTTAACGAATAAAATGGAACATGACAAAGGCTAATGTAGCCAAGTATCTGAGCTTATGACATGTTTTCAAAATAAATACAATTCTGAATTAACAGGATAAAAATGTAAAATAGGAATAATTTGCAAGTTGCTGCACACCTTACTAACATATCGATGTGATTTCAGGGCCTTCTCCAGAAGCAAAGGGAGTTGGAAACTAATCTCATGCCTTTAGCTGCCAATCAAGAAGAGAATTTTAGTTCTTCATTTTAAATGTAGAAAATCATTTGTCTTCCAAATTATAAAATGTCCTCGTTGCTTAACTGTATTTTTCTCATATAGTCTAGATTTATTTTTAAATGCTTATTTAAAACTTGTACATACATCATGTAGTAAAATGCTATATATGTGTATATGTATATAATTTTTTAACAATAAAACAGACACTTTTGTAAAAGTTTAGTAGTAAAACATTTTTCTGCTGTTACAATCTGGGTATTTAAGTCCTATAAAAACTTTCCTACTTACCTTAACACCTTCTGGAGTTTCTGTTAACAATGAATGTTCTTCCACACTTTTTATACACAGCTTATTAACTGAAATACTACTATGTATTTTTAAATGGTAGAAACTCTTCCAAGTGCCAAAGGAAAAGTCTGATTTAATACATCCCAGCTTTTTACTAAAATAACCCAGATTCAGTTTAGGCTCACATGGTAATTTTTCTTTTCTCCAAATCCTGTTTTTATGAATTTTATTGTAAGAATTGCAGTTTTTTTAAAAAACGTAAGTTTACATTAGTAATAGAGAGGCAGTTATTGGCAACAGATATGGGTTTAAAATTTGTCTCCACAACATACTTTATCTGTGAATTTAAGTACTTACCATCTCAAAAATATACTTTTTTTCCCCTAAGACTACTGATTTAAAAATTTATAGCAAAGCGTTTTTTCCAAATTGTCAAATGCCTTTAATTTAATAAACCTATCTTATGAAATTGAATTTGGGTAAGCACTGAAAAGTAAAGTTATCAAGTACTCCAAAATAATAGGTTGACCAGAATTTTAGCAATATGCCTGAAGATAAAAAAAATAATGCTGCCTGGTATTAAGGCCTAAGTTCTATGTACATAGTTACAATTACCTAAATGAAATTGAGTTGTTCGATAAATCTTGAGGTATTGAGCCAAAATCCTGCATTTATTAATATCACTGGCTTATACCTGTGTAAAAACACTATACAAAAGGTTAAATGAAAATAAATACAATAGTCAATACGTCATTTCAACAAAAGTAGCTGGTATCATCTAACATTAGAGGAAGAAAAGTAAATCCATTGCTGTTTACTATCCTTTTGCAAACATCTAGTTTTATATATAAAACAGACTTCAATTTGAAGCCGAAGTACAGGTGATATAGAAACATATAACTTAAAAAGTGCTAACATGAGATAATTCAAGTACAATATATGTTAAAAATATATATATTTATTTCAATTTTCATATGCTTTAACTGTTACAGGCCATCATGATTTAAATAAGAGAGAAAAAAACATTTGAGAAAGGACAGAAACCTCTTGTTTCAAGAATGAAATATAAATGGTTAATTCACTTTTAAGAAACAGAAAGTCCATTAACAACCTATGTAGAAAAAAAAAGTTACTATAATTATTTCTTTTTTGAATATGGCCTGGAAAATCACTTTTCCCTCAAGCTTTCAGTATAAGCAGATAAAAAGTAATTTTCACTTTCTTGAGACTGACTTGATGAAAGGGCATATGATGTTCCCAAAAATGTCTGGTGCGTGAGAACATTAAAATGACTACACTGATGGGACATATTTAATTGACTTTGATAAACCTGAAAGTTGCTATATGAATCTTGTTCAGCTGAATGGCTGTTCTGTCCTTCAGAGCTTACATCAATAGTAGCTCTCTCTTCAGAATCAATTTGATAAGTCTTATCTTCTAATAAACTTTTTTGCACGTCAAGAGACGATTGCAACTCAATTTGAATATTCTTTTTTTGATCTGTTCCACGTGATCCTTTGGTCTCTTTCGCCAATATTTCTGAATGAAAACTGCTGTATACTTCTATTTGTGAGATTTCATCCCCTGAATCCAGAGACATATCCTCTTCATCCTTTTCATCGTTTTCTAAAAGAGCTACATTTAAAAAACAAAAAGTCCTCCTCTATTGAAATACACAATTTGTTTAAGTTTTAAAATTATACACTACTCACACAATATAATGCGTCAGGGTCTGCAAGTCCACAATCCCTTAAAGCTTGGTCTTCTGCCACAAGTTCACTTAGTCACAACACTCACACTAGGTGTGAATGTCCAGATAATCCGATGCTAAAAGCTTCTGCGAAATGTGTTCACGTTTAATGTTGGGAAATCCCAACTCCCAGCTCCAAAGGGGTTAATGTCAAAACAGCATCTAAAGTTATACGGTAATTCAGTATTTGACAAGACAAATACAAAATAAAAATTCTGACATCTAGCTTCACTGGATTACTTCTAAACTGGTTAGCTCTATCAAATGTTTGATCTCTGCTTTTCATCAAAAACAAAAGTACATTTTTTACTTTACATAAAACCTGGAACCAAAGCAGAGGCCGTCTCACAAAAGACTAAAGCTATGGATATCCCTACTACTACTTTGTATTGAATTACTTTGTACATCTGGGATTTAGTACCCCAATGCCAAATCCCCATATCTGGTGTCCTTTTTAAAAATATAACCCCTTCGCTGACAGCAGCAGCCAATAAAGCTTACAATACCCTCAAAGAGAAAATGCCTACTCTATAGTATGCAGTCCACAGAAACTAGCAGCTTGTATACTATTGTTTAATAAATGAGCAGATTTTGTGTATGCTAAGAATGATAAATTCCTTAAAACATTTCCCTTGAAGCTGTTCACACCGAGGTGAGTGGTTTCAAAATAGGCATTTCATTATATGAAAACAGCAAAACCATTCCTCTTTTTCTGTCTGCCTTAAAGAAAATGAAAACTACTAAAAAGTTACCTGACTGCGACTCAAGATTCTCATTAGCACCGAGCAGTGGAAGGTTTTCTTCTGTGACTGAGTTGTGATAGCCCACAAGATTTTTAAAGTTTTGCATAAAGGCTTCAGCAGATGCAACTACTATTCCATTATCAGTGTAACTGGACAGCATCTGGATATTCTTTTCTAAATTAAAAAGATAACATTCCAAGTGTAAAATACTTGAAAATGTACATGGACAAACGATGATGCCTGCTCCCAGCCCTCACAAAATTTTTTCCCCCACCTTTTCAGAATCACAGCTTAACAGTCAATACCCACTACAGCACTACAAAATCCTGTCACCCACATTCCTATATTCATAGTAGAAAGCTGAAGATCACCTGTTAAAAAGACTATGTGTCGTTGCTGTATGTTCTGAGCCTGAAGTCTGATAAGGCAATCCAATTCTGGAGCATTTCGAGTTTGTGAATCACAATTGTGGTAAGACAAAATTTCAACCAGATGTTTCTTCTGATAGACATTCAGAAGTGTCAACAGACTTAGAGCTTTAGCATTCAATCTGTAAAATTAAGTAGTTCAGTATCTAGATCTTGCATTTCTAAAATTTACTGTCGAAGTTTTTGCTTCAAATTAAAACCGTAATTTCTAACTTGAGGCAACTAATGACAACTGCATTGCTTAGCCCACTGCCTGATGTAGGGGTGCTTCTTAGCAGACAGAGAGAGAGCAGAATTGTGCAACCCTCATGTAAGTCCAGGGGCTTTCTATAGAGGCAAAGTTTGAGGGTCAGCTATTCAGTGTAGACCAAAATCTCAACCAGTCATTTACTTACTAAGTAACAAATTGCAATTCTCTTTAGTTTCTCCAATTTAGAACTTTAATGAAGGGCATAAATGAACAAAAAAAATGTATAATCCTGTCTTCAAATAATACATGGCTCTAAGCTGTTTCTTCACCTATATTTCTATATACTGACTACTATCAGGAAGAAGATGTTATTAACTTTGGCCCTGGCCAGTTTTGCTCAGCGGTTAGAGCATAGGCCCGTGGAGCAGAGAGTCGTCCCGGGTTCGGTTTCCACTAAGGGCATGTACCTCGGTTGCAGTTTGTCGCTGGCCCTGGTTGGGGTCGTGTGGGTGGCAGCCAGTCGACGTGTCTCTCTCACATCGATGTTTCTCTCTCTCTCTCTTCCACTCTATCTGAAGATAAATGCAAAAAAAAAAAAAAAAAAAAAGATGGTATTAACTTTCTACAAGTTACACCTTTGAGCCTCAGTATTGTTATCTGTTATATAAAGATTTGAAGATGAAGGAGGCTCAGTTAAAGGTTTCGGTTCAGTTTCCAGTCAGGGCACATGCCTAGGTTGTAGGTTCGATTCCTGGTTGGAGGGGGTACAGTATGAAAGGCAACCCATCAATGTTTCCCCAGTCCCCCTAGCCCAACGCCTTCCACTCTCTCTAAAACCAATAAACATACCCTCGGGTGAGGATTAAAGTTAAATACTTTAAAATTATTTAAGCATGACTTTCCCTAAGTGTGTACCTTGGAATGTCAATAAGTATTAGAAGACATTTTTTGTGGTCTAAGTTTAAGAAATGGTAGTTGAGCCCTGGCTGGTTTGTCTCAGTGGTTATAGCGACGGTCCTAAGTCGCAGGTTCGATTCGGGTCAAGGGCACTACCTCAGTTGTGGTTCGTCCTGGCCCTGGTCAGGGTCTGCAGAGGCAACCAGTCAGTGTGATGTGTCACTCTCACATGTTTCTCTCTCTCTCTCCCCCTTCCTCTCCCACTCTAATGATAAACAGAAAAATATCCTCAGGTACGGATTAAAAAAAAAAGACCTTAAATGTGTGAATACCTTGTGTGGACTCTCTAGTAGTAAGATATAGTATCCCAAACTCATTTGATTACATAATTGTTTGTGGGGGCCTCTCAAGGTGATTGCTGCTCTACCCTGGCTGATGTGACTTAGTGATTAGAGTGTCCAAAGGGTCAGGGATTCGATTCTTGGTCAAGGGCACATACCTGGGTTGCAAGTTTGATCATAACCCCAGTCAGGGCACATGGGGAGGCAACCAATCAATATGACACAATGATGTTTCTCTCCCTCCCACCTTAAACTTTCTCTAAAAACAATCAATGAAAAAAGTATCCTTCAGTCCAGCCAGTGTGGCTCAGTGGTTGAGTGCCCCATGCACCAAGAGGCTGCTGGTTCGATTCCCAGTCCGGACACATGCCCAGGTTGTGGGCCCAGTCCCCAGTGGGGGGCATGCAGGAGGTGGCCAGTTGATGTTTCTCTCTCTCTCCCTCTCACTTCCTCCCTTTCTAAAAATAATCAATAAAGGGAAAAAAAAAAGTCTCCTTCACAAACGAACAAATAAAGAGATTGCTGCTCCAAGGTTCACACTTTGATAAGTGACTTCTGGGCATGTTAGTAATCACCTAATGAATGTCCTAATCAGAAGTCCCCTTATCATGTTGAGATTAATCTTTGTCTCAGTAACTGTGATGTTATTAGCTGCCTAAGGTAGCCCTCAAATGGGAGAGAGCCTGATCTAGCGGACATATACAGTTCAGTAAAAAATAAATACTGATTATTCCATTTTCATTATTATCCAAAACCCCCAAGTAGCAAAGATTAAACCAATTTTACCTATAGACAGAACTAGAACTTCTACCTAAACAATATTACTTGCAAACAGGCTAGAATAATTCAGTATCACATTCCCTTATGGCTGGCCAAGGACATCTGTGAAAAATGAATAGCATCCATAATATATATAAATACATAGAAATTTAGAAAGAAATGTTGTCAACATACACACAAAAAGTGTTAAATCAACAACCATTATATAGTTATTTCTGAAATCTTACCTGCCCAGTTCTTTTAGTTTTTTCTGAAATTTACAGTGAACTTTCCATTGCCATTTTCCTTCTGGAGTACTAAGTTCTTCGAGGAATGTCAAAAAATTTTTAAGGTTCTCTGTTAGAGATAATGAAGTTGATTTTAAATTCAATAAATAACAATTACCCAAACTTAATTATGGAAGAAGAGTATGATGATATTGTATAGAAATATCCTATGTAGTATTTTCTTTCTCCCCGCCCCCAAAGGAGACAAATCTATATACTATCTTTTAAATCTAAGAACATTACATCTACACATTATAAAAAAGAACATGTTGATAACAATAAACCAGAAGTGATCCAAGCACAGTAAGTGTAGAGAGCTTTGCTTTATATCTAATTTAGAGAAAATTGTAAAGACTAAGAATGGGAAATCTGTATAAAGTTTGAGAAAATTATGGAAATGTACAAGTTATGTGTGATTGGCTGAACAAACAATATGTTAAAAAGTATGAGTGAGTCATTATTGAGAAAAACCTAGACAAGACAGAAGTTAAATGCTCAAAAGAATGCATATATCTTACCAATTGTGATAACTTCTGGATTTAGAATGGAATCATCAGACACAATAAAACCTCCAGATACAAATAATTCATTGTATGTATGATTTTTAACATCATCCAGACTATCAACACCAGCAAAACTAACGCAGGGGAGCTTCTTTAAAGTCACCAAGCCGGGTACCTAGTTAAATACCAAAATAAAAACAGAAATAAGGATAAGGGAATGAACTGACTCTAATGTGAAGTAACCTACAAGAAAAGTCTAACAAAATGTACTATGGCAAACCTATATTAGTGAAAGTCAAGCACAAAATAATATTCCCAACATTATTTCCAAATATAAAAACCAACATTTATGTAATGGGTACCTACTATGAATAGAGAACACTCTAAGGAAAAGGCACAGTAGACCTGGAATCACAGAATGAAAAATGCTAACCTCTCTAGCCCTGTGAGTACAGTCAGAATTCAAATGATGGCAAGAACCTATGTACTGAACAGTCAGGAAAGGCTTCACAGGGCAGTAGGACTTGAGAGAGGCTCGTAAGACTAGATGGGGTACCTTCAAATCCAAGGGAACACATGACCCGTTTGGCAAAAGGGGTAAAAATAGGTTTTACCTGGGATATACAAATGAAGATGACAACAATATAAAGAGAGTCAACAGACCCATTGACATTCAAGAAGTCAGTATTCTTAGTCTTGACTATTTGAGTGATATGGAAGGTCTGTGATGTGCCGCCATTTAAATTTTTGCAGGGGTACAAACTTGAATCTCACAAGCTGATTCACAGTAGGGTCGTTTAGGTCTCAAGCCTAAACGTCCAAACCTTGAAGTTTTATCTCCTTTAAAGCTGATGAGGATATTTTAAAAACAAACAGCTTTAGTCTCAAAAACAGTAAGATTTTAAAATAAGGTTGTTTTTATTACCAAAGTTAGTAATGTTGACTTAATAGTCTACCTTGTGAATGAAACCTGCAATGTCTTCATTTTGAATAATAATTAATAGTTTATCTAATTTTGATCTTCTTTCCAAAAACTGTTCTGGATGACATTCTGTATTGCCTAATTTGATAAGATATTCCTGTTAAAAAAAAACACACAAAAAACTAATTCAACATTAAAAAGCTTTTTGCAAACATCCATTTAACACTAGAAATGCAATATAAACTGATAAACATAAGCTTAAGCTGGATCTAGGGACCTCAGGGATCATCAAGTCTGCTCTTCTTAGTGAATCTGAAGCTCAGAGCTTAAATGGTCACAGTCACAATGTTACAATGCTATGCAATCAAAGCCAGGTAAATGCCAGTGTGGGATAAGAGAAAGAACCATAGGAACAATGGATTAGGCCAGGTTCTTAAACTAGCTCCACTGCTTATTCTGAGCAACCCAGAGCCCAATCATTAACCATTTCTTGACTCCCATTTTCCTTTTCTTTCAAAGCAGGCCCTTGGTTATTTGCAGCAATGCTACTGGTATACTCCTTCAGAGTTACAAACCACTTTTCTGACCACTGTAGCTCATTTAATTCACAGTAGCCTCAAAATCTTTCATAAGTAGCTCCAGGATGTACAGTGGTATTCACACACTACAATTAGCCACGCCTGTCAAGTTTACACCTTCAAGCAAAACAGATTCCCATCTAATACCTCCCTCCAAAGGACACAAGGTAGTACTCCAGGCAGAGCTCCCTTGCTGATGGAATCCTGAACTCTGAAGCAAACTGCAGGATCTTGGAGGTCACATTCCTCATTTCACCAAAAAAGAAGCAAATTAATTTTCTCAGGGTTGGCAAGGCTAATTAGATAAGTGTAAATCTAAACCCAGCTTACTTCACAACCAGTCTATACTGGTCTTTATCAAGAGCTGTCTACCTACAAGTCACACCCAACCAGGATGTTTCTGTGGAGCCCCAAACTAAAGCAGCAGCATCTGCTACAATGATTTTGATCTAACCTGTAAAACTTCTGTGAAGACCTCAGAGCAGCTTAGAGTCCGGTAATGAAAAGGTAAATTACTGTCAGTCCTGCTTATAATTTTTGGTCTGTCTTTTTACATTAAGAACTTTAAGTGAGTTCATTTTAGATAAGACAGTTTAACTCATACAGTAAACCCTTGATTCTGCAGACCTCGATTTAACGGACTTCGGATTTAACAGACAAAAATTGCAGTCTGTATGTCACGTGTGAAAATTAACACCATTAATTTTAAAATGCCTTTAACCATGATTTGCTTATACTTTAATTAACAGGTTATTTTTTGGTTATTAATTCACTGCTATTTTAAACAAATTCTAGCAAATAGGCCATATGTTGGAAACACAGTTTCACCCACATAAATATTACATATCTACAACTATAGTCTATATATTTAAATCCAAGAGTCACCACTTGTAAACAATGTTCAGCGAATAATTAGCACGTGATCACACCGAACTGCGTGTGGCAACTGGTTCTGCCGTTGCCTGGCTTGACTTTCTGCAGCAGTTTTAACTCATGCTGGCCTATATTCCCACATGCGCTAAGCCACACTCGAGCCATGTACATTTGTTTACTTGTAGTGAGTGGTGAATGCACACATTTACTAGACCTATTCAGTATAAAGTTAAAATTACTGTAATACATATAGAAAACTTTTCTGTGAAATTAAACTTTCCATACATAATTTTAATTACATAAACATGTCTATATAAGTAAAAACAGGTAAAATAATGTGTCAATTTTTTTAACATATGCATTCAGAAAACCTACTTTATTATATAACCGACTTTTGGCTTTAACGGACACCCCTGCACCCGAATTAGTCTGTTATATCGAGGTTTTACTGTACAATAACAAATCAGTTTGACTCCAGAAATATTTAGGAAGCTTAAAATTTTATTCATACAGTTTTTATTCTTTGTAACATTTTGCTGGAAATTTTCCAATGGATATTGATTAAAAGAATTCAAGTGCCAATCTGATTTCCTATCAGATTTGTAAAACACAGAGCATATTTTTTCTAAACAGAAATACGACTTAGTCTATGTCAGAATGAATTTAAAGCATCATTCATAAGTAAATGTACTTCCTGTAAGCATGTTATCATCAGTTTAAAAATGTGGTGGTACCTTGGCCGGTTTGGCTCAGCGGTTAGAGTGTCGGCCTGCGGTCCAGAGAGACCTGGGTTTGGTTCCCGCTAGGGGCACGTACCTCGGTTGCAATTTGTTCCCGGCCCTGGTTGGTTGTGCGGGAGGCGGCCACTTGATGTGTCCCTTTCATGTCGATGTTTCTCTCTCTCTCTCTTCCTCTCTCTCCCTCCCACTCTATCTGAACAAAAGATGGAAAAATGTCCTCGGGTGAGGATAAAAAAAAAAATGTGGTGGTGGTGGGGGAGGTGAAGTAATGCTGAATATACTAGTACCTGTGCCCAACCTATTTTCTCACCTAGCCCTATACCGACATGCAGTTAAGCCCCAAAGAGTACCATGCTTGGGCACATGTTGCTGGGGGTGAAAAAAAAATCGAGAAGTTCCATGTTCAATCATACAAGGCAAAATGCAACCAAGGAATTCTTCGTAAGTCTGGTTCCATCTTCCCAAGAAACCACAGGGAACTGGAAGACACACTGAGCACTCTGCTTCCTTTATTTCCCTGCTCATCTGTCTTCATGGGCACACCACATGAAACATGCTGACATCAATAAGAGATCCCAAAATTGACAAAGGCTCAGAACTTGTCAGCAGCAGGGAGTTTCTGGGCCACTCTAGGCTTATGAGCCATTTATTTACAGTTTCTTCTGTTTCCTCTTACAAAACAATCAAAAACTCAAAGTGGTAATTAAATTCCAAAAATGGGAGCGGGTCTTCATTTTTAAATCTAAGGTATTCCCTTAGGAATTAATATCCTATAGTTTAGTGAATACTAATTGCTTAATATTAAACCCAAAGAATTATAATTTACATAACTATTAGTACAAATTTTAGGTCTATGTCCAACCCTATGTACACTCAAATACATATTTTTTTTAAAAACCAAAAATGCTCGTGTACTCTGTAACTTCAGTAGAAAAAAATATACCTTGCAGTGAAGAATCTTTCATGATTGGGGAGTTTTTCAGGATCATAGTATTTTTTGATCAATAAAGGCTGTAGGAAACCCTGACATGACCAGGTATAAGAAACACCGAAATATATTATCATTAGGTTATCCCTGGACAGTTTTATTTTTCTGTTTGACTGATAAACCCCGTGAGGTAAACACTGACAACTTCCTTTACCCCTCCCCATCATTAAAAACCCAAGTACAAAACATTTAAAATCTTTGAACAAAGAGTTTAAAAGTATTTGCAGTGTATAACAATGGTCTTTAAAATAACACTATGAAACAAGATTCTAAATTCTAAGATATTTACATCATGTTTTCAATTTAGTTGAACTTAGTCTTTTATTCCACTCTGCATTAAATTATGAAAATATATTTAAAAAACAAAAAAATTTATTTTCTATAGAGTCAGATCCAACATGACAAGTTAATACAACATAACTATAAACTTCTCATTTAGTTTACCTTTATTTCTTTACAGAGCACGCTTTCTTCTTCTTCATGAATATAAAATTTCACAGTATTTTTCTGGACATCTTTCATGATTTTAACCAAACTGTTAAATACTTCAGGTTCTAGCTTGCTTATAAAATTTGAAAGAGCTGGTTGGGCAGAAATGTTTACATCACTGGGTGATTTTGTTGTTTCTCTGTCTTCTGGTTCCTGAGCAATATCATCAGGTACAGTATGATCAGAAGTCACCATTAGCTCTGTGGCATGGTGTGGCTGGTTTACTTCTACTTCAGTTAAACTCAAAGTTGAGGAAGAATGCTGCTCATTGGAGTTGGTGTTTTTCAAAGTATCACTACAAAGTGCTTCAAGGTGGTGTTTATTGTTGAAGTCACTTGAGGAAACTGGTATCACATGTCTTCCTAGAGGATTCAATGCTATCTTAGTACCAGAACCGTTAAGACTGACTGGTGGCAAATTTCTACCCTTAGCTGATGCTTTGATAATAATAGTATTTAGTTTCTCATGCAAGCCATCTACAAACTCCTGTATGCCAGCTTTGGAAGTCTTAGAATATATGAACTCAGAAAGTCGTTTCATCTTCTCTTGTGTTGAAAAGATAGGTGTGGAAGTTCTACTGACATATGAAACATTCTTTTGCTTCAAAATCTCTTCTACTTTCCTAGAAAAGAGATTGTATTCTCCTAACACTGTCCTCTCTGTGGTTTGGCTCACTGCAGGCGGCTCTGCTGCTGGCACACACTGCTCCTCCACTGTCACCACCTGACCTGTCAACACGTCATCCTCAGTGGTGCCCTTTAGTGTGTCTGTAAATGGAGAGGATGGAAACTGGTAATCAGAACTTCTCTGTCTACTTATTACCCGGGGGTCGTTAGGAAAGGCCTCCTGTGGTGGCAGATACACCAGTTGTTCTTCTGGTGATTTCACACCTATATAGGAAGAGTTTATTATTATAAGAGCAACTCAAAATAAAATAGCATCTGAAAAATAAACTTATAATTGAGAAAAAAATTTCAGCTCGTTAGAAATAATTATGCATTGGAAGGTAGAATAAAAATCTCAAATAATGGTGTGAACAGGGTCAATTTGGCATCAATACAAGTTAAGTCATTTGCTTATTTCTGCTTCCCCACCTTTCTGACTTTAATAGACATGTTTTAATCAGGAGGGTCAGTTGCAACAGCTTGCTCAACCCCTATATCCTCTGTCAAGTAATGTCTACTATAGTAATATAGTAGTAATAAAATTTGAGTGAAAGGTAGTTGAAAGAATGCCAAACTGAAATGATGTGGGAATAACTTTCAAGTTAAGAGATGCATGCACGATGTAGGACAATTAATTTTATATTTTCAGATTTACTCTCACATATGGGGTTGCTTAGTGGATATCCTACAGTGTTAGGGATTTCAATTTATCATGGGGAAAAAGGTTATTTTAATAATACAGGAAGAGAACATATTTCAAAGCTGCATTAAGAGTAACATTGTTTTAAAAATATTCTTTCTTTATTGATTTTAGAGAGGAAAGGAAAGGAGAGAGAGAGAGAGAAATATCGATGAGAGAGAACATCAATTGGCTGTCTCCTCCTGCATGCTTCCCCACTGGGGACTGGGCCCACAACTTGGGCATGTGCCCTGGCCAGAATCAAACCGGTGATCTCCTGGTGCTTGGGTTGATGCTCAACCAGTGAGCCACACAAGCCAGTCAAGAGTAACATTTTTTATAGTGCTTTCCTAAGTATTTTAATTTTGTTTCAAAATAAATCCAAGAGAAATCACAATAGCTAATACCCCATAAGAGATAAAGAGGTCATTCAGCTAGTTAATGCTAATAGAACTAGTTAACTTTTGACTCTTGATAACTAGATCAACCCATAAGATCATAATTCCTCCCCGCCCACAAATCCTAAATTCAAACACAATTATGTTTTTGAAATTAATTTCAAAACAGGTACCCTAAATCCCTTTAAAAAAAAACAAGGAGAGTCTGGCCAGTGTGGCTCAGTTGGTTAAGTGTCCTCCCCTGTACCAAGAGGTCACCAGTTTGATTCCTGGTCAGGGCACGGGGGTTGGGGGGAGCAGGTATTTCAAGCTCCATCCCTGGTAAGGGATGTGTAGGAGACAGCAGAGATCGATGTTTCTATCTCTCTCTGTCTAAAAAAATCAATAAAAACATATTTTAAAAAAAGTAAAAACAAGGGGAAAATATCTTTAACAACCATTTAATACTATACTTTAGGAAAAGAAAAAAATTGTGATCTTTGCCTAGAAGATCAGTATTACACAATTGCATTCTTTAAAAAATTACTAATTTTTCTTAAATCTTAGCCCACATTCCATAACAAATTGCTATTCTAGTATATAAAATGGTACCTCTAAAATTAAAAAGTCCAGGTACTAGTTTTCAAAACTAAAGTACTTTAAAGATATACTGAATTCCCTATCCACCCAGGTGTAACAGCATGCCCTCCTGACACAAAGTTTTGATTTTACCCACACTCACACTTTTCTAAAGGTTAAAACAGCCTCAGCAGCAGTCAGCTTGTGACATTTCTCTATCAACCCCAGTGATTACCATGAACCATTATAACCATTAACTGCTGCAAAGGTACCAGCCAGCAGAGTAAAAAGACCACAGCAGGTTTGTAGGTGGAAAAAGAGTACGGGAGCAAAATATCCAATACCATGGTAAAAATTACAACTGTATGAACTGATAAATCAGAAAATTCAAGTTCCAGAAAATAACTCAGTAATATGGAATACCCTTTTTAAATTTCAGTGTGGGGTTTAGTGCACATATAAAATGTTTGGGCTAGAAGTGGGAGACTTACTTTTTGAAGTATTTTTTGTACTTCTTGAATTATGTACCATGTTAAATGTCTGATTTGTTTAAATAAAAAATTTTAAAATTTTATCTCATATAACAAATGGGTTGAGGAGGACCATCTATAATTTGAAAATTTCTGACAAATCCATTTTTAAAATGTGCTCTCGCCAGTTTGGCTCAGCAGTTAGAGCATCGGCCCTTGGACCAAAGGGTCTTGGGTTTGATTCCCGGTCAGGGGCATGTACATAGGTTGCAGATATGATCCCCAGCCCTGTGTGTATGTGTGTGTGTGTGTGTCTCTCTCTCTCTCTCCCTCCTTCCTTCCACTCTATCTAAAAATCAATGGAAAAATAGCCAAGGGTAAGGATTAACAACAAAAACAAAAGCAAATGATCACCACCTAATTTTATTTTGCACAAATTTCCCCTATATGATTTTGATTAGTAGGTTGACTTTATTATTTTCAAAATGTCTTCAATAAATGATTTAAAAGTAACACATGTTAATATACATAATAATGCATGTTTTCTACTGTCATTCAAACACTGCAGTACTTTAAGTGAAAAGGGAGTGGTGAGTTCGCACCATTCAGATATTTATACTTTCAATCATAAAATATGAAGATGGTATGCTAAATAAGAGGACTGCAGATGCTGATGGAGTATTTTGAAGCACATACAAGATACCTGCTGCTCCTAACGAGAAAGAATTACTGATAGAGATAAAACACAGGTGAATCCCAGACATAATGTTGAGTGAAAGACCTAAAAACAAGAAGACATGTAGGTCCCATGTAGCTTAAATTCAAGAACAGGTAAAACTAATTTATGGTGAAAGACATCAGATTTAGTGGTTACTATTAGGGGCAGGGAGATGCAGAAGAAAGCCTCAGGTGCTGCAAGTGTTCTACACGTTGATCTGGGTGGTGTCACGTTTAAGTGTGTCTATATATGTATGTAAAAATTCATAGAGCTGCATACTCAAGATTTGTGCACTTCTCTCTGTCATATATTTATTCTTCCTTTTTTAAATCATCTTTTCCTAGGAAACATAATAACTTTCTTCAAGAAAATCTTTAACTAAAAGTCTTTTTAATTTCCAAGAGAGGAATAACTATAAAGACCTACTAAAATTCAAAAGTCATTTAGCTTTCCTTCCCCCCAAAAAACCACTTAAGAGTTCTGAAAGAGTAAGATCAACAAAATGAAAACAAATAAAAAGACCCACCATCAAACTCTAAGCAAGAAAACAATGGCTATGATCATACAGGAATGCTGAATTGACTGAGCTCAGACAGAAGACTCTTTTAAGGCACCCACTGCAACTAGCTAATCATTACTATCTGTAAATGTTTCTGGAATCTGTAAGTTTCCTTATCTCTGATTTAAATTATCTGAGGAAATTAGCTTTACAGTTAGAAGAAGAATTGGGTACAAAAAAGTCAAGATTAGGAATAATGTGCCTAAAAGATAAATGGCCTCACTTTTACGTATTATTTTTAATTGAAGAGAAACCTGAAGGCTGCTTCTCATAGAATACCCCACAGAAATGGATTAAGAAAAATATTCTGGTCTTCCCAAATCATCATATCAGATAGAATTGACTGTAGGTGAAGAAAATGTAATCTCTATAAATATGTAGTGCTTCTTTGAACACATTCTTGTAAGAATATTTGACAGAAATCAATTAATGATATAAATATAGACATTATTCAAGTTTTCTGTAATGAACAGAACTTAAATTGACATCCTATTGATGGAAGGCCAGAAATGCAAGTAGCAATTATGAAGAAGGGCCCAGTGGAAGAAAAAGCAAAGCGAGCCTTCTCACCTGGTGTTTGTTTTTCACCATGTTTCCCCAGCTGGTCTTCTGGGCTTCTTGCATTCCCTCCTGACAGAAAGCATCCATTAGATTTGTAGACTCTCTTCAGATATTGGTCATACCTATTAAGCACCTTTGAGACAACCCCAAATGCTAACAAATCCAAGTATTCTTTATGTTGCCTAAAATAATCCTGAAAGGTCACTCAGAAATGGGAAGTTGCTTCCCTTTTTGTTCAAGTGATGATGAAATATCAACACCTAGATGTTGTGCCTTCAGATGGCTCTGAACATTAACTATAAAGGTATCTAAATGAAAAATGGTTAGGATAATCACCTTATACCCATTACTTCCTTACTCTGTTTCTCCCACTCAAGCTGACATCTCCAGCTCCTAAGCGAAAAGCAGTTGCCTCTCTACCATCATATCTAGGCCTCTTTACCTCTCTGGTAAGGTACTAAGTAGAGAATGGTGCTGAAGCCCATGAAAATTCATCAAAGTTTTAGAAATTCTTCGCAGAGTCCTTGGAGGTCTCAGTAGCTTCTAGGTCACAAGTCAGTCTACTTTTTTAGCAAAAAGCTGTTTTTGGTGTGTGTGTTTTTTTCTTTTCAAAGGTTAAATAAAGGTCTAGAAATGGAAAAGATGTCCCTGGAAATATTTCCAAAAATGCTTAGCTAACAAAGATGAGTAAGAACTTAGAATATTAAGAGCATGGATGTGTGTGTGTGTGTGTGCGTGTGTGTGTGTGTGTTTGCACAGAGAAATTAGAATACTACAAAATGATTTTTCACATTTGCTAAACTATTCTTACCCCATGGTTCAATAAAGCTTTCTAGGATATTTGTATTTGAGCATTTCAGGACATTCTCCACAATGATCCAAGTACTCAGATAATCCAGTCTTAAGAAATCAAATTTCTTTTAGATAGATGAATCTCAATATGACCACTTCTTAGATAATAGCCTGGTATAGTGAAACTTATCATTTGAGCACAGAGAATTTATTTGCTGTCCAAGGACCATCATTTCATCTCTGTAGCTACCTCACCTCATTAGAAACTGAATTTCTGCCAACAATTTTCATTTGGAAGTTTCCATGCTAAACCCCATATGGAGAATACGTATGTTTTAAATCCCTATCTTTAATAGGGTTTTTTGCAGATACTTGCTGATGCTCAAAATAAGACAATGAAGATGTCAGAACCAAGTAAGACAAAGCACCTAAAAGTGGAATCTAGAAAAGATAAAACCCTTCAGGAAACTGGTCCCTAAGTAAAATCAAGCAACCCCAATTCCCAGTACACTTTTTCTTACCTGTAATTGGAATCAGTTTCCAATGTATTTCAGTCTCCTCAACATTATTTGACTTAGATTGTTTATGGAATCCATGTTCAATGGGAACGGTGGGACACAAACTGCAATCTTCAAAATTACTCATGCTAATTAAATTTTGATCCTAAAAATTAGAGGACATATTCAATAGCTTTCTTTTCAATTAATTTTAATGTCAAGAATAAACAACCATTTTTGCACAACAAATTCACAACCTTCAATCTGAACATTGAAAGTTAGTCAAATCAATATGATAAAATTATAATAGTCTAACCTCAAATTAAAACACATTTTCCTTCAAAATATAATTTGATGTTGATTTAGAACTAAGATTGGTAAACTTCTTTGGTAAAGCACCAAGTATTTTAGGCTTTGCGGGTCATATACTCAGATACTCAGCTCTGCCACTGTAGTGCAAAAGCAGCCACAGGCAATATCTAGACAGATGGGCATGGCTGTGTTCCAACAGAACTTTAAGTAAACACAGGGAGTGGACTGGATTTGGCCTATGCCCCCATCAACCCAGTTTAGAGTATTAAATATGTTAGGAAATGTTAACATAAAGTTAGTTTCTCAGTGCCTACTTTACACATCTCCCTAAGAGAGCCTCCTGCCATTATCCTCCCCCTAAAATAAATATCCAAAAACCACATGGAAAAAGGCTGGGGACATGCATATGACTTTTATTCAAAGGCAGGGAAAAGAAAATGAAGGAAAGAGTAAATTAGAAATAAACCCTTAGGAATAGGGTGCCTGCCATCCTAGCATTGTTCCCTAGTGACGCAGCCACTTCTTGGAGGAAGATAAGGCTACTTCTCAGCTAGAGAGCAGTACTCTAAACACATACCAAATAAACTGGATTTTGTCAAGCAAGGCTGAGTGTCACTTCAGTGGTAATCCTGAAGACCACTCATTTTCCATTCCTATTTGTATAAGAAATACAAAATACCTAATCTTGTTTATAAACTAGTGCGCTGATTTTAGTCACCTCATCTGCTTCACCTATGGGTTATGGTACCTCCAGCAGAAAGCCAATGTTTTGAGAATTCAATTTTATTATGAAACGATATGGAACTCCTAAAAAACATTTCTGAAAAAGATTGTCTAGCCCTAACTTTATCACAATAGGTAAATCTTGGACTATACATAAACCTATAAGCAGGCAGGAAAACAACTACTTCTGTATTTATCTTTTTGTAAAAAGAAGTAACTCAGAAATACTATCCTGGACTTCAGATACTTTTATTGAAATGTGTATTTTATTTCTTTTTAAAAGGGAGAAAAAACTCATTGGCGCAAATCCTCTCTTGCACACACACATTCACAAAAGCAAACAATATAATTGAAAAATATATGCTTACTTCCTTCAAATGAAGTTTATGGTCAGTGCCTACTTCACTGGTAGAAACAGGATACTTTATAGATGATATATCAGCTTCTAGCAATGGGCTCTGAGGACCCTTAAAATGTGCATTTTCAATTTTTGCACAAGTAAGCTGCTCATATTCTTTCTTATCTGGGTTAGAATTCAACTCATATTCATGCTTTTGCCTCAGCTCTTCATAGGCACCATCAGCGCTTAATCCTAAGGCTTTGTTGACGGTATCTGTCAGGGACACATCAGAATGGCGTGCATTTGCTAGTGTTTCTGATAGCCAATTAAACAGTCTATGGATATCAGCAACACCAGAGTTAGAGGTATCCTGCTGCTGCAGTCTCAAATCAGCATCATGCCCAAGTGAGCCAACAGGCTGTGGAGACTCTGAAGGGAAAAGAGAAAGAAAAAGTCATCTCTTAAAGTAGAACTTGGAAGGCTAGTATAAAACTTTTAATTGAATATACCTAGAAATTAATTATCATAAGACACTTAAGGTAGGAACTCAATCAAATCACTAGCTTAGATTTTACATGTACTGTACATTCATCCCTTCCTCTACAAATATGAATGGTTCTAAACTTTTGCACATAGGTCAAAATTCCCATTAAGAATTTATTTACATAATTTGAAAAATCTATTAATGGAGAAATGAGCTCAAACATCAAGTTGATAACATGGATAATATATATAAATAACCATAGTATAGTTACCTTAAAATCTACCACCAAAATCCCAAAGTCAACCAGGTGCTGAACAACAGATAAAATATCTGTTGCTATTTGGCAAAATATTAGGAAGATATGCAGATTACACTAAAATCTACTAAAAAGAAGAACTCATGACTTAATTTGAGTTCTATCTCCTCTATAGCTATTATGCTTTCTCTTTAAAATACTGTCTGACATTGTCATCTAAGCCTTATTTCAAATGACTAGATTATTTAAATTCATAACAAACCTTGGATTTTACAGATACAAAACCATCCTGAAGAAATCTACACTAACCTTATACTGTAAGAAAAAACATATTAAGACACTGCCCAAAGCAGGTGTAAATTTCGGTAATCTGCACAATAATATATTTCAAAACTTGCAGAGGGTGTAGACATTCAGAAAGTAATGTGCTTTTAAGGCTGAAGGAAGGTAATACCTGGGTAGATGTCAGGATTTCCAATTTAGGTAGGGTATAATGTACCACAGCAAAAATAAAACATCAAAGAACAGAGTATATACTGTATGATTCTAATTGTATGTACTTATAGGACAGGCAAAAGTAATCAACAGAGACAGAAAGCAGATCAGTGGTGGGGTGAGATTAACTACAAAGGAATATGAGGCAGTGTAATAAAAATGTTTTATATAGTGGAGTGGTGGTAACATAGCTATAAAAACTTGTCAAACAGTATTCTTAAAATGGGTACACTGTATATAAATCATATCTCAAAAAAGTTGATGTTAAAGGGGGTGGGGAGGATAGGACGTTACCTTCTATAAAACAAGTGGGTTTTACCACCAAATCAAGGGCAGGGTATTTCAGATGTTAGAATACAATTTTTAAATCTCTACTTTTAGAAATCAGAAATAAAGTGTGCAAAATAACTACAATGAAACACAAGTGAGAACACCTAGAAATGCAAGTCTGATCATCACTAGCTCTAGTTTAACCTATCGACCCCTTCTCTCCCCTGCTCCATTTATCCTTTGGTCTATTTATAATTAGCATGGCTTCCCCATCATTTTAATTATTGATAAAACCCTATTTCACCTATAAAATTTTTTTCACATGTACCAAATTACTCAATTATAACTAAAAAGGCACCCAAATTTAATTATCTTGCCTATTATATGCTCAGTGCTAGGAAGTAAAGCCAAATTTAGGAACAATGCTTCAGAGTCAGTCAGAACTGAGTTCAACTGTGGATTCGTGAATTATATAACTTTAGATAAAGTTATTTAACTTCTCTGAGATGATTTTCTCATCTGTAAAATAAGGATAATAATGTCTGGCAATCAAGAACTAAATGAATCCACATATATAAAGCACCTAGTATACAGGAAGTACTTAACTCTCAAGATACATGTCAACAGTATAAGACAGTACGGATCAGAAAGAGTCAACAGGTTCAGCACAAAGCAGAAATCCAGCATAAGCTAAAGGAGATGAAAACCATCAAGCAGCAGAACAGCCAGAAATCTATTCTAGGGGTATCTGAATTGCAAAGACATGAAGCTTGAAAGAAATCAAAGATGCTTCAAGAAAAAAGAAAGAACTAAAGGGCTAATCACAACATAGTCTGAGAGAGATGAGCCTTAACCAAGGAGCATGTGGAGGAGGAATGGGAAACGTGGCTACTCAGCTGGACGTGGCCAGTCTATAACAAAGCCCTGAAAGATGAATACAGAAGCTGAGATTGGTAGCAAATTAGCAAAGCAATATTGAGAAGAACATGATACTGAAGTGAGTGATAGAAGCCAGGAAGGCCACTCATGTGATAAGAACATAGATAAAGCCCTGGCTGGTTTGGCTCAGGGGTTAGAGCGTCAGCCTGTGGTCCAGAGAGACCCGGGTTCGGTTCCCGCTAAGGGCATGTACCTCGGTTGCAGTTTGTCCCCGGTCCTGGTTGGTCGTGCGGGTGGCAGCCACTCGATGTGTCCCTTTCATGTCGATGTTTCTCTCTCTCTCTCTCTCTCTCTTCCTCTCTCTCCCTCCTACTCTATCTGAACAAAAAATGAAAAAATGTCCTCGGGTGAGGATAAAAAAAAAAAAAAAGAACATAGATAAAGATGAAATGTTGGAAAGAAAAAGTAAAGAAAAAACACTGGAAGTTATTGAAAACAGCACTGTCAAATAAAACTTTCTGCAATGATGCAAATGTTCTCTAACTGTGCTGTTCAATATAGTGATGTAGCTAGTATAACATGGGAAATGAATTTTTGTTTCATTTTAATTACTTCCTACACTATCCAGTATGGCAGCCACTAGCCACATGTTATTTAAGATCTGTCTAACTAATAAGAATAGCAGCAGCAGCAGCAGCACAAAATGTAGACTGTTACATCAAAAGTCCCTGAACATAAAGAAACATATTTCATGCTTATGGACTAGCAGTGTGAAGATATTAAAAATCTAAATAAAAAAGTATTTTAAAATACTTGCAATACTGAAACACAAACTTAAGACAAAGGCCTCCCATTTCTTTTTTATGTCAACTAACAAAAAAAGCAAAGAAAACTAGAAAAAAAAAAAAGGGCAAACATATCACTGGATTCCTAGGGTGGAAAAAAATGTGTATGCATCTAAGAAATTTTACTTTATTTTAAAGCTCAGAAAATTCCTTTTTTTAGCAACATCACAACTCCCCCACCCCCAATATTCTGTTGTACTTTTCTAATTATAGAAGTAAAAAAGTATAAAAGGCCAGAAGGTCCAATTAGTAGGACAAAAGCTGAGCCTGCTTTATTTTCTCACATTAGTCTAAGGTACACAATTCAGAAATCCGATGTGCTAGGTCGGAGTTGGCTAATATTTTTTGTGAAGGACAAGATAGTAAATATTTTAGGCTTTGTGGGCCCTAGAGTCTCTGTCCCAACTCTGCCATTATGGTGTGCAAGCAGCTATCTATACATATAAATGAATAGGCATGGCTGTATTCCACTACAACTTTCTTTACAAAAACAGACAACAGGCTGCTTGGCTTTCAGGTTGTAATCTGCAGACCTCATGCTAGAAGAAAGGACATAACTATTTTACAATATTTTGGTTATTATTTTTATACTATATTAAGAGCAATCTGATATTTTACCTTCATACAGATGGCAATTTTCAGATAAATTACTGGTTTTGGCGAGCTTTCTCATATTTTCAGGTAGATCCTCAAGTTTCCTCTTCAATACAGTTTTGCTTCTCGTATCTTCCGTGTCTGAGTCCCCACCCACATTTTTTTTCCTACACTGAATCAAATTAATCAATTCTTTAACTCTATCCTTATCATAATCCAAAGAGTGAGACGACTTCTGCTTTCCAGGTTTAATAGTCTCACCCCTTGAGTTATTTCGTTTTCCAAATTTCTTTTTTGTACCATTCATTTCTTCATGGCCTTCATAATCTGAAAGTTGACTGAACTGTTGAAGTTTTCTATTATCTTCAAATAGCTCTTTTAACTTACAAATAGGTAACTGATACATTTCAGGCCGAAAAATATAGGTATGCAAACAATCATCAATATGGCATTTATTTTTTGGACCTGGGTATAAGAATTTTTTATCATCTAATCGTGAATCATATGGAAACATAATAAACTCTCGTTTACCTGAACCAAAACCTCGCTTAAAAAATTCACTTACATACTTTTCAACAACAGAATGAAAATTTATAGTATTTATATTTTTGAATTCCTTTCGACACCGAATCAAAGCAAACTGTAAAAACTGAGTTATTTTTAATACATCTGGCATGCTCTCATGTCTCTCCTGAGGTGCTACATTGGTGGAACCTTTCTGTGCTGTAAACAAACAAAAAAGTAAACCATGTTAGCAATCAAGAAACTAATCAAATACAGATCTATATATTGTCAAAGAAATGTTAACATTCATATATTACTGCTGAACCAAACTAGTATGTACCCTAATACATATATGTAACATGGAAATATATGAATCACATGTCTCTAAGTCCTGGGGACTAAGACAAGCCAATGAGAAACTAAAACAAAGGAAATCTAGAACATAATTTTTAAGGGGAAAAATTGAAGATCACTGAAGACCTCATTTCCTTTTGTCCCTAGGCCTTTCAATTCGTGGCAAGCAAAATATAAGGAGAAATAAAGAAGCAGGACAAGATATGAAGCTCCTAGCAAGACAGTCCTACCAAGGATAGCAACGGCATTCCTTCCTGTTGTAACTTAACTTCACATGAACTCTCTATTCCCATGAGGAGATATGCAGGCACTGAGCACTACAATTGAGAATCTCATTCTTAATATAACAGTGAAACCCATTAGTGGGAACTTTACCTTAATATAGCATTAAAGTTAATTCTTAGAAATGATGAATAGCAAATTTTCTTTATTATTAGTGTGAAAAAGTCTTACTAATTTTGAGTGGCCTAATATTTAACCCAGCACGTGATGCTTGCATAGTTGCTAAAATCTGAATGCAAAAATGAACTAAGCTAAAAAATATACTATTTTATAAAACCCTGAAAAATGAAGCTACTGTATTATAAAATTACAATCAACATTTACATAGTGAAAATACTGATTAAAACCCAAATAATTTTTCATTGTAAAAAAAAAACAAATCAAGTCATATAATTTGTGTTTTATATTGTTAATAGCTCTTAATAACACAGTGTAAGAAAGAAAATGCTTAGGGAGTTATCTGGAAATTTCAATGGAGGCATCTATAAGACTGGATTTAGATAGTCAAAGAACTTACAAGTACCTATGCCTCTAGATTCTTGAAATAGAAACAAAGCATGTAGGACTCGAGACTTGGTAGTTTGATGTTCTAAAAAAAACAGAAGCCAAATTCATTAGCAATGTGTTTTAACTAAAAAGTTAAGAATTATAAAAATTAAAGAGATTACCTACCATATGGAGAAACCATTTGATAAGGAGAGAGAAGAAAAAGGTATCCTCGGTCTCCCAAAGGTTTAACAAGAACCTGCATTTTCAGAAGAGGGAAGAAGTGGAATCTGCTTTATTATTACTAACCACAAGACAAGACACATGTTTCTGCTAATTATAAAGAAAATACAGTTCTTGATCATCCTTAGAAAAAAATATTGCTCCTTAATTGTTAAAAACTCTTTTCCAACCCTGCTAATTAACAGAATTCTAATCAAATACAAAATTCCTTAGTTTTCATAACTTAAATGAGAAAATTCCCCTAATTTACTGTGAAACCAACTTGCTGATTTTTCCTCAAAGCTAAAATACAAGGACCAAACTAAAGACTTCAAATATTTTCCTCAGCAATTCAAAAGACATGTTAATGGCGAAGGCAGTGTGCTGGATGTTGGAAATATAAAACAAGTATGACACAAATGCTGCCTTTAAGAGTTCAGGCTAATCTCAAATAAAATGTGTTGCTATAATCTAATTCTTCACATATTTAATGAACATCTTTAAAAAAAAATTTTTTTTGTTTATTGATTTTAGAGAGAGAGGAAGGGAGAAGGGGAGAGAGAAACATTGATGACAGAGAACATCGAATGGCTGCCTCCTGCATGCCCCTCACTGGGGATCAGGCCCACAACCTGGGCATGTGCCCTGACCGAGAATCGAACTGGTGACCTCTTGGTGCATGGTTCGATGCTCAACCACTGAGCCACACTGGCCGGGTTTAATGAACATCTTTTACATGTAAGGCAATCTGCCTTGCCAGAGAGAACTTCAAAGACAAGTAACATAAGATACTTGATCACAAGTAGTTTATAATTGGGTGGACAGAGTAACACAGGAAATACCAATAATCAGATTAAGAAAGATAAATTCTCCAAAAGATTTTCTAAGTAACATGAAAGGAAAAAATATGGTTCATTTATGATCAGAAAAGATACTGAAAGTGTATTGAAGGTGAATTTTCAAGGATGGGTATAGTGCCAAGAGCCTGAGGTTGTGGGAAGGACATTTTAATAGAGCCAACACCATGAGCAAAGACAGTTATAATATGATAGTTTGCAGGCATCTGAATACTTATGACTGGCAAAATGGTGAGGACAGACTAGGACAAATGTATAAGACAAGTTTACAAAGAAAGATCTTGGGCTAGATTATAAAACGATAAGAATGCCAGGTTAGACACGACTGCACTGGAGAGTATACCCTTTTAAACTGGAATGATTCCCTAAAAAAAAAAAAAAAAATCTTGACATCAGTATGAGGAAGGAGAAAGAAATCAATGTAATAAGAACTTGAACTCAGTTCAGGGGCTACTACTGCAACAGTTCACAGCATTTCTTTTGATTAATGAAAGGGTAAATAAAGGAAGAACTGAACACAGCAGTTGAACACAAAAGGCTATCTGGGTTTTGAAAGAAAACTCATGCTACAAATCCCTATTAAATAAATGAAGTTTCTGTAAGAATCCATAATTTAAAGGCCAAAAAGTAACTGTACTACCAATTTACATTTAATAAAAACATTGAACACTCAAAAGGTGACAGTGTACCTGAAAAATTTTGTTTCAGACTCAAACACTTTTATCTAAAATATTTTATATCATATCCATTTTAACATTTTGCTCAACTCCTGCTTGTCAAAACAGGAAGTTGGAAAACACAAATAAGATTTTCATTTTTAGTGGTCACTGAGGAAGAACAGTTAGATTCTTTTAACTTTTCACCCACTCCAAATCCCAGGTTTTTAAAATTCCACTGGCTGCCCTGGCCGGTTTGGCTCAGCGGTTGGAGCGTCTTCCTGCGGTCCGGAGAGACCCAGGTTCGGTTCCCACTAGGGGCATGTACCTCAGTTGCAGTTTGTCCCTGGCCCTGGTTGGTCGTGCGGGTGGCAGCCACTCGATGTGTCCCTTTCATGTCGCTGTTTCTCTCTCTCTCTCTTCCTCTCTCCCTCCCACTCTATCTGAACAAAAAATGAAAAAATGTCCTCGGGTGAGGATAAAAAAATAAGTAAAATAAAATAAAATTCCACTGGCTCACTGGCCTTTATAAAAACCACCTCAAAAGGGCCTCAATTCAAAGGGAATCAACACCCAAAAAACACCGAGGCAGACAGAGGCCTCCGCAGTAGTATCTGTGGCTTTACCTCAAAGATACAGTTTTAACCCTCTAGAAAAGGAAACAAACACCTGTGAACTCCATGCTCCAGCTGATTCTATTTATTATACCTTACTCTTTCCTTCCCCCTCAGAAAACAGCATTAACCTAGTCTGCAGATTTTCATTACTTGATTCTACTATTTTGACTTTTCAATAACAAAACAGGTATTTAATACAGTACAAAAATGCATTAGAATATAAAATATTTTAGCTCACAATCTTAAATAACCAAGGTTAGGAGGAAATAAGCTACTCTAAGTGAGATTCAGCAGAAACAACAGATTCAAACACCCAAGGGCTTCAAATTGGAATTATCAGATGCAATATGTAAGACAACAGATATTGAAGTGTTCAAAGAAATAAACAAAATAACTGGCATAATTGAAAACGTGCACAAATTGGCATACAAATATTCAGAGCAGTAATATTCGTAACAGACAAAGCATGGAAATAGCTAATGAATGGATAAAATGTGGCATTATCCATACAATGAAAGATGATTCAGCCATAAAAAGAAATGACTACTGATAACATGCTACAAAATGGATGACCCTTAAAAGTACTATGCTAAGTGAAAGCAGCCAGGCACTACAGGCCACATAATGCATGATTCCACTTATATAAGATGTCCAGAACAGACAGATCCATAAAGACAGAGGTAGATTGATAGCTGCCAGGGACAAGAGGGAGGAAGGAATGCAGAGTAAATACTTAACAGGTATGAGGTTTTTTTCTGGGGTGATAAAAATACTCTGGAATTAGACAGTGGTGAGAGCTGCACAATACTGCACATCTACTAAAAAAAAATCACTGAGCCTGGCCAGTGTGGCTCAGTGGTTGAGCATCGACTCATGCACCAAAAGGTCACTGCTTCGATTCCTGGTCAGGGCACATGCCTAGGTTGTGAGTTGGATCCCCAGTGGGAGGCATGCAGGAGGCAGCCAAGTGATGTTCTCTCTCATCGATGTTTCTATCACTCTCCCTCTCCCTCTCCCTTCCTCTCTCTCTAAAATCAAAGAAAAAAATATTTTTAAATCACTGAATTGTACACTTTAAAATGTACATGGCTAAAATGGTGTATCTTATTTCTATAAAAACAATAGCAAGAAATGTAAGAATATTATCTCTATCTCCTAGAACAGTGCCTAGCATAAAATAGGTATTCCGTAAGTATTTCTGAAAGAATGAAGAATCTGTTTTAAAAAATGATGTGGCAGATCTCAAAAAGAATCAAATGTAACTTTTAGAAATAAAAAATATCCTCTGTGAAATTAGAAACTCTAAGAATGGATTAAACAGCAAATTAGACATAGCTAGACAGAATTTGTAAACTAGAAGATAGCTATAACAAAATTACTCAGAACACAATACAGAGAAACAGTAGATGGAAAACACAATAGACATGAGAACAGAATGAAAAGGTTTGGCATATGATGGTTCAGAGTCTAAGAAAAACGGTCTAAAGAAATGAAGGAGCCTGGCTGGTGTGCCTCAGTGGACTGAGTGTCGTCCCATGGATTGAGAGGTCCCGGTTCAATTCCCAGCCAGGGCACATGCCTGGGTTGGGGCTCGATCCCCAGTGTGGTGCGTATAAGCAACAGCTGACCAATGTTTCTCTCTCACATAGATGTTTCTATCTCTCTCTCTCTAAAAAAAAAAAAAAAAAATCAACAAAAACATTTTTTAAAAAGTTTCTTTAAAAAAACAAATGGAGACACATAATCAGAGAAAATGACTAATATTCCAAAAATGAAGATGTAAGTACACCAAGATGAATAAATAAGAAATCTACATCTAGATATATTTAATGTTACAGTCGTCCCTCATTTATCACTGTTAATCCGTTCCACACACTAGCGGTTGCACCTGGCGTTGAAGGATTCCTGGGGTGCTCGAATACATAGGTCTACAGTCCATACGTACAGTAATTTTAATTTTAACTGTAATACAGGGGTGTATAATTGACTCAGACAAGTGAGCGCACACTGTATCATTTTCACTGTCTCAATCAACTTTTTAATGAATATATTTGAAAAACCCGCGATAGAGTGAAGCCGCGAAAGTCGAAGCTCAAAGTGGGAAGGGATGACTGTAACTGCAAAACACCAAAGACAAAGATTTTAAAAGCAACCGAAAAAACAGGAGGTTCTATAAAGGAACAATATTTACACTAAGAGCTGACCTCTCAATAAAAATAGAAGCCAAAAGATACTGTAGTATATAATCAAAGTGCTAAGAAAATGTAGCTGTCAACCCAGAATTGTGTATCCAAGTCCCAACAATGAAAGAAGAAGCATTTTCCTCAAACACAAAGAAGGCATGTACAAAAATTGACCACAAAGTAGGTTTTAAATCAAATCTCAATAAATTTCAACTAATCACCACCTGTTCTGATTATAATGGAACTAAATTAGAAAAAAACAAAAAGATAAAGTATTCTCATAATTTGGAAATTTAAAAACCTACCTGTATATCATGTGTTAAAGTGGAAATCATAATAAAAACTAATACTTAGAACTTCATGGTAATGAAAAGACTACTTATTAAAACATGTGGAATGCTCCCCCTCAAAAAAAACAAAAAAACAACAAAAAAAACAACACACACAACCCTACTGGGATTTTTAAAAATTGGAATTGTATTAAATCTGTAGATCAAATTTGAGAGAATTAACATCATCATGATACTATCGTAACCATAAATAACATTATCTCTCTATTCTTTGGGGTATTCTTGGAATAGAATTTTTTACTTTTCTGGATACAGTCTTGCTTATTTTTTTGTTAGATTTATTTATTGCCAGTTTATATATTTTTACACTATTGTGAATAGTATTTTTCATTTCAGTACATTTCCTGTTGTGTATGTAGAAATGTAATTGATATTTATATGTTGATTTTATGTCAGAGCTACATATGAAATATGAATGATTTACTTTTATATATTCTTTGGGATTGCTATATAGATCTTATTATCTGGGAACAACACTGTTTTGATTTTCCTCTCTAGTCTTCATTCTTTTTATTTCTTTTTCTTGTGTTACTGTGTAATGTAGGATCTGTAGCACGATGTTGAATAAAAGGGATGATTGTAGACACTCTTCTTGATTTTCAAAAGAACACCTGTAACATTACCCATTAAGTAGAAAGTTTGCAGTAGGCTTTTCATAGATACTTTTATCAGTTTAAATTTTTTTCTTTATTTTTTTAACCTTAATGTTGGTTTCCAATTTTATTTAATGCACCCGCCCCCTTTCCCCCCTCCTTCTTGTTGTTGCAATTTTTAAGATAGCCACATAAGTGTCCTTTCTTCTAGCACTGGGGTCTGCAAATTACAACCTGAAAGCCAATCCAGCCTATCGTCTGCTTTTGTAAAGAAAGTTGTAGTGGAATACAGACATGCCTATTCATTTATATGTATAGATAGCTGCTTGCACATCATAATGGCAGAGTTGGGACAGAGACACTAGGGCCCACAAAGCCTAAAAAATTTACTATCTGGTCCTCCACAAAAAGTATTTGCCAACTCTACCCTAGCACACTGGATTTCTGAATTGTGAGCTTAGACTAATGTGAGAAAATAAAGTAGGCTCAGCTTTTGTCCTACTATTTTAACCTCTTTGCCTTTTATTTTTACTTCTATAATTAGAAAAGTATAACAGAATATTGGTGTGTTTTTTTTGGCATGTTGCTTAATGAAAGGAATCTTTTGAGCTTTAAAATAAAATTTCTTAGACACATACACATATATTTTTTTCCACCCTAGGAGTCCAGTAATAGGTTGGCTTTTTCTTTTTTTTCTACACTCAAACTGAAATATCAGCTCTCCTGGATCTCTGACACTCAGAAGCAGACTGGAACTATAACATCAGCTCTCCTCGGTCTCCAACTTGCCAAAGGCAAATTTTGGGACTTTTCAGCCTCCATAACTGTGTGAGCCAATTCTTTACAATCAATCAATCAATCAATCAATCTCTCTCTCCACAGAGAGATAGATAGACAGATATAGATCTCTATATCTATAGATATTCCAGTTTCTCTGGAAAACCCTAATACACCATGTCAACTTTAAAATTAACTTGACTTGCCCTGGCCGGTTTGGCTCAGCGGTTAGAGCGTCGGCCTGTGGTCCAGAGACCCAGGTTCGGTTCCCGCTAGGGGCATGTACTTCGGTTGCAGTTTGTCCCCGGCCCTGGCTGGTCGTGCGGGTGGCAGCCACTCGATGTGCCCCTTTCACGTCGATGTTTCTCTCTCTCCCTTCCTCTCTCTGCCTCCCACTCTATCTGAACAAAAAATGAAAAAATGTCCTCGGGTGAGGATAAAAAATAAATAAAAAAATAAATAAATAAAATTAACTTGACTTACCACCAACCAAAAGACAGCTCAATATAAATTTACTTATTTCATAAATCTCCCTGTGGAAAGATAAAACTTCCCCAGACTTCTCAATGCTCCTGCAAAAAGCCCTTGCGTTCTAATACACAGAAATGTATGTTATATAAAGATATGGAATGTTTGCTTTCATTTTCCCTGGCTTTTCACATATCTTAAGAATTAGATCTGTAGCCCATTACCTAGTTAATTGCTCTGATACAAAGGAAAATTAAATTTCTCTTGTTCCCCTGAGAGTGCCAAGTAGGTACACAAGAAGGCCAAGAGGTGACAGCACAGATTAGTTCCTAGTTTAAGTCCCAAGGTGCTGGGAAGACTGAAGAACTATCTCCTATTTCCATTTTAAGTAGGAATGAGTTCTAGGAACTTGGAGATGTCATTAGAACCAAGAGAGCTAACTGGCTCCTATAAAGATTTTATTTACCAAAGGATTGGAGTTAATATTCATTAACATTTTCAGGAGAGGAGGGAGATAGCTGCCGCCTTCTCTTTATAAGCAAAAATCATTTTTCCTCATTCCTTATCTATGGAGTGCCCAGCTACTCCATAAGATAATTGACCTGTCTCTCGTTGCATTGCCCTAACAGGGCAAAGGAGGGCCAATGCATTTATTACTTACTGTAAGGTATTCACTAAATTTGTCTCTGATTCAGAACACCTCATGTGTGTACTCAAGATAAAATTATTAACAACCCAACAGTCCCCAACACACCTTTCACTATCATGAGAACTATGAAGAAAGTAACTATAGTTAGGATAATTCCCAATGAGGTTTGCAGGAAAAGGAGTAGCTACACAAAATACCTAGGTCCATTAGATTCAGGTATATCCTTATAGAATGTCCATGCCCTCTAAGATCTAGGATCTTACTTTACTTCTTGATTCTGCCAAGACCTAGTCCTCCATGAACCTTGCTCAGACGAAGAACAAAATGGCAGTATCCTTCCTATACTGAGTCTCACTATTAGCAACTGAAGAGATACTATAATTTTCTGATAAATGCCTCACTATCCAGACTCTCAATACTCATTCTCTGAAATGTACAAACTAAATGATTTGGATAACTCACCATATCCAAAACCTACTATCTAAACTTTCACTTTCTGAACTCAGTAATTGAATAGATTCTGATCATGAGGAATACTTGTATTATAAACAGGCTTTCAGAGGAAAACAAAAAATGTAAATATAAAAGTATGTTCATATATATTGAATGTGCAAGTAAGTGCGTGTATGTGTTCTAATACACCTAGCCCAAAGGTTTCTAACCAGTTGGTTAATGAGTTATTGCTGGGTATCCACCAATTCATAAGTGTATAAGTTCTACCTATAAGTTTGTATATAATGTGACACTCCTATCTATAAACAATGGATTGGTTAAGCAAATCTATATGTATACAATGAAAATTCTATGTAGACAATAAAAACGAAATTGCGGGTTCTGAAAATCAGTGATACAAATCTCTATTTTACGACCTGGAAACTGAGCCTCAATAAAGTGAGGTGTAATGAGAAGTCAACTGCTGAATAACCTGTATTAAATGGCATACCTGCACAAAAAAACTTACTTTCCTCTCTATTAGAACATATGATCAGCATTAAAAATTTTTTTCTTTATTGATTTTAGAGAGAGAGGAAGGGAGAGGGAGAGGGAGAGAGAAACATCGATGAGAGAGACCACTGATTGGCTGCCTCCAGCATGCCCCCCACTGGGGATTTGGCCCACAACCTGGGCATGGTGCCCTGACTAGGAATGGAACCGGCAACCTCTTGGTGCATGGGTCGACACTCAGCCACTGAGCCACATGGGCCAGGCATGATCAGCATTTAAATAGGAGTTCGCCTATGTCATAATAAAAACCTTGGAATAGCCACTACTCTTCTCTACAACCACCTCCTCTTCTTTAGCTAAACTGTATATATTAGCATCACAAATTCATTTTCCATTCATTCTTGAACCTATCACAATCTGATGCCTGAACTAATCTCTCTACCTAAACTCAATGTATTCAGTATCTATTAACCTGGATACCACCTAGTAAAATCAGTCTCTTCTTACATCATCATTCTTACCTTTCTCATCCAACCTTCCATCACCCTCTAATGTAATAGTTTCCTACCTCCCCTCTCTCTTTCTCTCTCCCCCCCTTCTTGAATTCATTCTCTACACAGTAACCAGGGTAAGTACAAATCATAGACTTGATCATGCTGCATATATAATCAAAACCTCATCCAACTCCCTTTAAAAACCATTGCTCTTAGGATCAAGTCCAGATCTCCAAACATTTGAATATTGCCTGCACGATACTGCAGGACATAGCCTCCTATACACTTTTCCAGCCTCATGTTCTACCATTTTCTCCCAACTAATATAGTGTTCTTTTATTTCTTCAACCTCACAAAGCACCTTCTTTTTGAATCTTCAAATATGGCACTGTCTCTAATGGAACAAACCACATCTGAGTAATACCAATTATCACTCTGTGTAGTCCAGGAGAACAGAGTCTCTTTCTCTCATTTTTTACTGAACTATATAGCTTATGTAAATAAATGCTATTCAAGAAGTATTTTTTGGCCCAGCCAGTGTGGCTCAGTGGTTGAGCGCTGACCCATGCACCAAGAGGTTGCCGGTTCGATTCCCAGTCAGGGCATATGCCCAGGTTGTGCAACAAATCCCCAGTGGGTGGCATGCAGGAGGCGGCCAATCGATATTCTTTCTCATCAATGTTTCTCTCTCTCTCTAAAAATCAATAAAGAAAAAAATACATATTAAAAAAAAAGTATTTTTTTGAGTATCACAGTCACAATCACAAAATGCAACAAAGATACTTCATGGGTAGACTGGTCTGTAAAAGGTCTAAGTGCCATGGCTATAAAAAAGAGTACCAAACGCCACGGTAACACGCTGTTAACTAAATGATAGCAACAAAGACAGGGACCTTCTGGTACCTGCAGAGGCAAAACTGAAATAAATGAAAATATTAATATGATCACTTATTAATATGCAAGTTTCTAAGGGAGAAAGAAGAACATTTAAAATTTAACTCACAAGTTTTTCTTTTTCTAGTTTTTGTAGTAAACTCTCCATGTTACTTCCAATTCTTGTCTTTTCTACAACTTCATAAAGACTGCAATACATTCCATTCTTCAAAACTGACAAAAGAAAAAAATACATAGTAAATATTCAAATTCAAGTCTGCTTCTTATATTTCTATAAAATTCAGTTACTTTACCTTCATTTGAACTAATGTATGCTTCCTTGTAAAACAGCGCTGGAGGAATTTTCTGTTTCAGATGATCAATACTCATAACTGTTTCAACATCTAACTTCTCAGGACTGAAAGAAAATTTAAAAAATGTATTTCTTTAACTGTATTTTTAACTCCAGCAATGGCATCTCTCTCTTTTACACACACACCCCTTGCTGGAAAACAAAGAGCATATTTATTAATACTGTACTCTAAAAAGAATTTGATATGGGAAGTTCACATGTACAGGTAAACACAGAGATAGACTGACAATATTACCAACCTTCCAACTTTAAGGCAGAAGTTAATTCTATATGCCAATATCATGACAAAGGATATAAAGTTGTCATTTTATTAAACACAATTCAAGTATATACTGTTAACATACTCTTCAAACATTTATGAAGGCTCATAATGTTTACTGTGGTGGTAGCAAAAGATCATTTTTATTTATTTTTAATTTTTAAATTGATTTTTAGAGAGAGAGATAGGGTAAAAAAGAGGAAGAGAAAGAGACAAAAATATCGATGACAGCGCAAAACATTGACTGGCTGCCTCCCACATGCCCCCTACTGGGGATCGAGCCAGCAACCAAGGCCACGTGCCCTGACTGAAAATCAGACCGGCAACCTTTCAGTGCCATGGGAAGATGCCTAACCAACAGATCCACCACGGCCAAGGCAGCATAAGATCATTTTAGACCTTTCTATTCCAGCATGTTCCCAAAACTGAAAATAGCCTATATATTTTAACTTAATTTACCACATCAAAGCTATTTCCAACAAAGAACTGATAACTTTTAAGTCTATCATGTTCAAATTGGACATGATAATGGAAAATATATCTAATTAGGATAAAACTTTTAAAAAAAATTGATTTTAGAGAGAGGAATGGGGAGAGAAAAACATCGATGTGAAAGAGTAACATCGATCAGTTGCCTCCCAAACATATCCCAACCAAGGATAGAAACCACAACCTGGGTATGTGCCCTGACCGGGAATTGAACGTTCCATCTTTCGGTATACAGGACAACACTCCAACCAACTGAGCCACAATGGCCAGGGCTAAGATAAAACTTTTTAAAATCATTTTTAAGATTTAAATTCACTAAGAAAAAGTTTTATGTCATAACTGTGCAACCTCAAATCAAGACAGAAAAGCTGAGGGCTCATTTTGCCAATTAAGTTTCTAAAGATATCAAATCAATCTTTTATATGGACCAAAATAAAATGTAAATAAAAGATAAAAAAAAAAAACATAGTTCTTTTCTTGTAATATAGTATACTTACAGTTTGATAGGCAAAAAAGCACGAGTGGCTGACCTCAGAGAAATATAGCACAAAAGCTTTCCTTTATTTAAAAGCTGTCCTTTCCACAAGGTGTAGTAAAATTTATCTGGGAAAAAAAACAAAAAAAAAAGATATAATTCTTGGCAGCCCAGAAGCAAACATATGTTTACTAGAAATAAGGGGAAAAACACCTAGAAACAAAATTTTGTAGAACAACAAAACTAAATATATTTACAGGAGAGTTCAAATATTAGGACTTTTTGTTTCAACTATCATTTCCCCTACAAAATTATTCCAGCTGCAAAGAATAACAATTTTATTTGTCTGTATGTCTTCATACCAGAAAGCTGAGAAGCAAAGACAATATAGTTACTGCCCTCTTATTTCTCCCAAAGGAGACTATAATAAATCCGCTTAAACACATAAATACCTACAATGCTATCTTCTCCTCAACTCTCTTTTCATTGGGGAGAAACCTGACCTAACCTCTGATGAATTTAATATGTATACACATATTTTTAAATCCTCACCCGAGGACATTTTCCCATTTTTTGTTCAGATAAGAGTGGGAGGGAGAGAGAGGAAGAGAGAGAGAAACATCGACGTGAAAGGGACACATCGATTGGCTGCCTCCCACACGACCAACCAAGGCCGGGGACAAACTGCAACCGAGGTACGCCCCCCTACTGCGAACCGAACCCGGGTCTCTCTGGACTGCAGGCCGACGCTCTAACTGCTGAGCCAAACTGGCCAGGGCGAATTTAATATTTTAAAAGGCTGAATTACGAAACTTGATTTACTTTTTATCATTATCAAAGTGCTAAAACCTTTTGGTCTATTCACAGCAGAAGCAGCTTCTCAAAGGAGACCTTATGCTTGAATGACCAAATGTTGATGCTACATGATACTTTTAATACTTTGCAGACTCTCATTCATTATAAAAATAAAACAAAGCACTTAACTTACTAATTTTTTACTATGTGCACTTACTCTTTCGATTTAGAAAACTAAAGGAAAGAAAGAATCTTACCTGTGTTTCTATCTGCATTAAAGCTGTTAGATCTACAAATAAATTTAAAAAATAATTACTAATTGCTAACATAAAAAACTTTCAGGACATTGATATAAGTGCTATTTTTAATGGCATACTATACAAGAGAATTAAATCCTCCCTCCAAGTAGGAGGAAGCAGTTAATTATTTACTATAACATTTAATAAACCCAAGTCTACTTGAAGAACTACTTATTTGACTTTAGTTACCATATTTGCCCAAAATTAAGGAACTGTTTCCCCAAAAACATCCATCAGGAGAAAACAGAGTCCATTAAAGTCTCTTTATTTTGGTGATAAGATTAGAAGAAATGGCCTCAATATATATTTAAATATATTCATTTGTCTTTCAGTAAATATTTACTAATATTTGGAGTAACAGGACTACAGGGATGAATAAACCCCTGCCTTCATAGAGCTTATAATCTCATGAGGCACACAGACAACAACCAGAAAGGTAAGTATATAATTTACCACACAATGATGATTTTAAATTCTAAGGAGTAAAAAGAAAGCGACACTAAGACTACAGGGGTTTTAAAAAAAAAATCACAAAACACCTTATCAATAAGGTCACCTTTAAGGAGAGATCTGAAGGAAATGTAGGTGTAAATTATGCAACTAATTGGGGAAAGAGAGAGTACAGCAAATGTAGAGGCCCTGAGGCCTCTGGAGCATTCATGGTGCCATTCAAGGTACAGCAAGAATGTTCAATCAATGCTTGTTTCAAATGCTATGAAGTCAAAAGATGGAATTAAACAGGAGGCAAAGAAAATTCATGGATGGTCACTATTCATTGAAGAATGAACTCAATTATTAAATGCTGAGTCCCTTTTGAAGATCACTGCTGAAAGACACTATAATAAATGTATCATGGAGATCATAAAATAGACACATACACAAACACACAAAGAAAAACACAACTGTCTGTATGTTATGTGAATCTGTACTTGTGGATGTGGATGGTTTCCAGGACTGATCACTGAAATGAAAAAAGTGCTGGATCTCAAACAACTGAAATGAAGACAAAACGATCTGATCTAGATACTGATAAAGAGGTTAACCTCAAAAATGTCTAGTATGTTTTATGAATGTGGCTTTTAAAAACAGCAGTATTTGGGACTTCCAGTCAAGATGGTAGCATAGGTAAACACGGTACTCGCCTCCTCCCACAACCATATCAAAAGTACAACTAAACTATAAAACAACCATCATTCAGAACCACCTGAAACTGAGATGAATGAAGTCCTACAACTATAAAATTAAAGAAGAGGCCACATATAGAAAACCCTAAAGACTCCACCAACAATCTACCAGATTTAATAAATGAATTTGGCAAAGTAGCAGGATACAAAATTAACATCAAGAAATCGACGGTGTTCTTATACACCAACAATGAACTCACAGAAAGAGAATATTTTAAAAAATCCTATTCACCGTTATGGCAAAAAAATTAAGATACCCAGGAATAAACTTAACCAAAGAAGTAAAGGACCTATTTGCAGAAAACTACAGGACACTAAAAAAATAAATAAAGGAAGACATAAAAAAGTGGAAGCTTATACCTTGTTCATGGATTAGAAGAATTAACATCATTAAAAAGTCCATATTACCCAAAGCAGTCTATAGATTCAATGCCATCCCCATTAAAATACCAGTGACATATTTCACAGAACTAGAATACTCCAGAAGTTTATATGAAACCAAAAAAGACCCTGAATAGCTACAGCAATCTTGAAAAAGAAGGACAAAGTAGGAGGGATCATAATATTGGATACCAGGTTATACTACAAAACCACTGTAATCAAAACAGGCTGGTACTGGCACAAGAACAGCATATAGATCAATGGAACAGAACAGAGAACCCAGAAATTGACATTATGCTCAATTAATATTTGACAAAGACATTATGCTCAATTAATATTTGACAAAGGTGGCAAGAGCATACAATGGAGTAAAGACAGGTTCTTTATTAAATGGTGTTGGGAAAATTGGACAGCTACATGCAAAAAAATGAAGCTAGACCACCAACTTACACCATACACAAGAATAAACTCAAAATGGATAAAAGACTTAAATGTGACTTGTGAATCCATAAATATCTTAGAAGAAAATGTAGGCAACAAAATTTCAGACATCACACGTGGCAGAATTTTCAATGATACATGCCTAAGGCAAGAGAAACAAAGGAAAAAATTAATACATGGGACTACATCAAACTAAAAAGTTTCTCTCCACAGCAAAAGAAACCATCAAAATGGAAAGGGAACCCACTATATGGAAGAGCATAATTGCCAACGATACATCAGATAAGGGGTTAATTTGCAAAATATATAGAGTACTCATACAACTCAACAAAAGGAAGACAAAGAACCCAATTAAAAAATGGGCAGAGGACCTAAATAGACACCTCTCCAAAAACAGGACAAATGGCCAAGAGACATATGAAAAAACGCTCAACGTCACTAATCTTCAGAGAGATGCAAATTAAAATGACTATGAGGTATCACCTCACAACTGCCAGAATGGCTGCCATCATCAAACAAGTGTTGCCCTGGCCAGTTTGGCTCAGCAGCTAGAGCGTTGGCCTGCAGACCAGAGAGACCCGAGTTCGGTTCCCACTAAGGGCACGTACCTCAGTTGCAGTTTGTCCCTGGCCCCGGTTGGGGTCGTGTGGGTGGCAGCCAGTTGATGTGTCTCTCTCACATCAATGTTTCTCTCTCTCTCTGCCTCCCTCCTTCCCTCCTGCTCTATCTGAAGATAAATGCAAAAATGTCCTCAGGTGAGGATAAAAAACAAACAAATAAAAACAACAAGTGCTGGTGAGGGTGTGGAGAAAAGGGGACTCTAGTACACTGCTGGTAGGAATGCAGACTGGTGCAAGCCACTATGGAAAATACGGTGTTTCCTCAAAAAATTAAAAATTGAACTGCCATTTGACCCAGTGATCCCACTTCTAGGAATATATCCTAAGAAGCCTGAAACACGAATCATAAAGAATATATGTACCCCTATGTTCATAGCAGCACTATTTACAATTGCTAAGATCTGGAAACAGCCCAAGTGTCCATCAATAGATGAGTGGATAAAAAAACTGTGGTTCATATACACAATGGAATACTATGCAGCTGTAAGAAAGAAAGATCTCTTATCCTTTGAGACAACATGGAGGGACCTGGAGAGTATTATGCTAAGTGAAATAAGCCAGTCAGAGAAAGACAAGTATCACATGATCTCACTTACTTGTGGAATATAATGAACAAAACAAACTGATGAACAAAATAGACCCAGAGACACAGAAAGGAGTAGGGTTCAAACTGGCAAACCCCAGAGGAAGGGGGTGTGGGAGGGAGAGGGGGAGGGAAGAGATAAACCAAAGAATTTATATGCATATATGCATAACCAATGGACATAGACAACAATGCTGTGAGGGGGGTGTGGGATTGGGAGGAGGGTGTCTAGGGGGGAAAAAGGAGAAACATCTGTAACAAAAATAAATTAATAAAAAAATAAAGAATGAAGAGGTCACCATCAAGACTGGTAGGAAGGGTGGAGGCACAGAAGGGCTGGTCCCACACCAACGTGTCAGATAAAAATTAGGAGAGAGCCCTGGCTGGTTTGGCTCAGTAGTCAAGGGTGTAAGGCCTACACTGTAGGCCCTCAGACCAAAGGGTCACGGGTTTGATTTCCGGTCAAGGGCATGTACTTGGGTCACAGGTTTGTTCCCCGGCCCAGATCAGGGCTGTGCAGGAGGCAACCAATCGACATGTCTCTTTCACATCAATATCTGTCTGTCTGTCCCCCTCCCTCCCTCTGTTCGTTCCTTCCACTAAAAAAAAAAAAAAAAAAAAAAAAAAAAAAAAAAATCAGTGGAAAAATATCCTCGGGTGAGGATTAATTAAGAAAAAAAAATCAGGCCCTGGCCAGTTTGGCTCAGCAGTTAGAGCATCGGCCTGCAGACCAGAGATTCCTGGGTTTGGTTCCCACTAGGGGCACTTACCTTGGTTGCAGTTTGTCCCCAGCCCCAGTTGGGGTCATGTGGGTGGCAGCCAGTCGATGTCTCTCTCTCACATCGATGTTTCTCTCTCTCTCTCTCTCTCTCTCTCTCTCTCTTCCTCCCTCTCTCCCTCCCACTCTATCTGAAGATGAATGCAAAAATGTCCAAAAAAAAAAAAAAAAAATCAGGAGAGAGACCTCGGCTGTGATGGTCCTTTCTGAGGAACAAGGAAGGGGTCCCTGTACCATGCCAGGCACCCCAGCTCAAGGTTCCAGTGCCAGGAAGATAAGTCCCCATAACTTCTGGCTGTAAAAACCAGTGGGACTGGAGGCTGAGGGAGGCTGAGGCTGTGGAGACCCAGGCAGGTCCTCTTAAACGGCCCACACACTGACTTACTCTAATTAAGCTCCTTCCGGGCTCCAGCGCAGGGGAGGCAGCTTGAAAGACACCAGAGACATATAGGGAAGAACTGCATTGTCATCTGGGCAAAAGCTGGAGGGGGAGCTTTCTCTCTGAGAGATGTGCTGGTGGAGGCCATTGTTACATTGGTGAGCCCTTTTCTTCACTGGGCTGGCAGAAGAGCGCCATATCTGGGACTCCAGCAACCTGGCTCACACTATTTGCCCTGCCCTGGTGATTTCCTGAGGCCTTGCCCCACCCAACTTATGGGCCCACCCAAGCTGTTTCCAGTGACTTTACCATAGGAATGGCCTGTCTGGGCTCATGCTTCAGATTTCCCTAAAATCTCTCAATCAAGCATCATCTGGCCTTAGTGAGCCTCTCGCTAAGTGGCCCCAGGCACAGCACTAGCAACAGCAGGCCTTAGTTCACAGCTTGGCCTCTTCTGGACTCTACCAAGCCCAGCACAAGAAGCAGCCATTTACAGATTACTTTGTAGCTTATGCCTTGTGGCCCTGGATAGAACACAGGCAGTGGCTGACCTTGGCCTGCACCTCCCAGGAGGCCCCAGAGCCAGCACACGCAGTGGACAGCTACAGACCACACTGAAGACCCACCACCCAACCACCTCCACAAACAACACACTAAAGGGGTAGACACAGTGGGTACCAGAGCCCTGCTGAAGTAAGTCTTGTTCTGTGTGATGGGCCCCTGAACAGCTGATCCTCCAAGGTGGTCAGAGGTCAGTGGTCACAGCCAGTCCTTAAGCTGATCAGCCTGAGTAAATCCCTCCCATTGATGTGCCAACAGCAATCAAGACTCAATTATAACAGAAAGGTGTACAGTCCACACAGGGAGGGTGCACCTCAAGTGCCCAGCTGGGGTGATCAGGGAGGTTATGCCACTGGACACCTACTATAATAGGCTACCCTACCAAGCCTAGGGAGTCGTAGCAACTCTACCTAATACATAGAAACAAACACACGGAGGCAACCAAAATGAGGAGACAAAGAAACATGTCCCATATGAAAGAACAGAACAGAGTTCAAAACACTAGTTATAAGGATGCTCAATGAACTTAGTGAGGACCTCAAGAATATAAAGAAGGACCAGTCAGAAATGGATGCATAGTCAGTAATAAAGGATGCACTAACTGAAATAAAAAATAATTTACAGGCTATCAACAGCAGAGCAGGTGAATCCAAGAATCAAATCATCAATTTGGAATATAAGGAAGCAAAAATCACCCAATCAGAACAGCAAAAAGGAAAAAAGAGTTTTAAAAAAATGAGGATAGTATATGGAGCTTCTGGGACAACTTCAAGCATACCAACATTCGCATCATGGAGGTGCTGGAAGAAGAGAGAGACCAAGAAATTGAAAACCTACTTGAAAAAATGACAGAAAACGTCCCTAACTTGGTGAAGGAAACAGACATACAAAGAAGTCCAGGAAGCACAGAGAGTCCCAAACAAGATGAACCCGAAGAGGTCCACACCAAGATACATCATAATCAAAATGCAAAAGGTTAAAGACTAAGAGAGAGTCTTAAAAGCAGCAAGAGAAAAGCAGTTACCTACAAGGGAGTTCCCATAAAACTGTCAGCTGATTTCTCAAAAGAAACTTTGCAGGCCAGAAGGGAGTGGCAAGAAATATTCAAAGTAATGAAAAGCAAAGACCTACAACCAAGATTACCCTATCCTGCAAAGCTATCATTTGGAATCAACAGACATATAAAGAGCTTCCCAGACAAGAAAAAGCTAAAGGAGTTCATCACCACCAAACGAGTATTGTATGAAATGTTGAAGGGTCTTCTTGAAGAACAAAGAAATTAACAATAAAATGCAATAAATACATTATCAATAATTAAATCTACAAACCAAGTGAACAAGCAGAACAGAAACAGACTCAGATACAGAGAACTTTTTGATGGTTGCCAGATGGGAGAGGGTTTGAGGGGGGACGGGTAAAAAAGGTGAAGGAATTAAGAAATATAAATTGGTTGTTAGACTGATGAACCTCAGAGAGAAGAGGGGGGTGCAGGAAGAGATAAACCAAAGAACTTATATGCATATATGAATAACCAATGGGTACAGACAATAGTGTGGGGAAGGCAGGAGGGGATGGGGGTATCAATAGGGGACAAAAGGGGGACATCTGTCATACTTTCAACAATAAATTAAAAAAATAAAAACAGCAGTATTTCTAAATAAATAGGTATCATACGTGACTTTGAATATGGGTACTTAAAGTAAAAATAAGTACACATTTGACCATTTCACCTATATCCTCTCATAAGTTTACTTGCTTAATTTTGCCAAAACATTTTCTGGAATAACCCCATGGGAATAAAAAAGGGAAAAATGCTCTGTATTTGGTCACCTTATATTAGAACTTATAACAAATCATCAATGGTACTCAACTCTGATGAAAAATCAGAATCACCTGGAAGCTTTTAAAAACTACCAATGCCTAAGCTACTTAATAAATATTTGGTTTAACTGGGTTGAGGTGGGGTTGGGGCATCTTTAGTAAAAGCTCTGTTTCCAGTTGAGCTAACATACAAAATTTCACTTTTAAAAACTGCATTTCCTCAACTACATAAACCTTCACTATCAAGGGAAAAAAGGTTAACTAGTGAGGTTCAAGTAAACTTTAGTTTGTATTTCTACATAGTTTAACTATCTGTCCTTCCCACTGACCTTTTAAATCCCCATGAACATTTATATTCCTAAGTCATTTTAAGTGCAGAAAAAAATGGGAAGAAAACAAAGTATTCCTTCTAACTAGGCAGTCGAGGACATGTAGTATAATACCATTCTGAATGACGTCCAAAACTCATAAACCTTACCTTGATGAAGGTACAAACTTCGGAGGTTGTACATCATCTTCATAAGTAAAAGACACAACTGCATATGGACACACATGCCTTGGTCTTCGCCTTAGCTCATCAAAACCATACTCATAAAAATAATACTAAAAATAAGAAAATGCAAAATTAACTTGAAGGCAAAAAGTACTGAGTGGAAATCTTGCATTTATCTGCAAGATATTTGAGAAATATAACACTGAAATGGGCCTCTACCAAAAAATACCTTTAAGCACTGCTTGTAAATTTAAAATAATCTGTACTTTATATTCATTTTATGAAATAAAATACTGTGTGTTTGTGTGTGCTCGCGCGTGCGTATGCGTGTGTATGTATCAGATGCTCTACTAATAGGTATTCCAAAAGTTTATTTGAAGAGTTGATCACTGGAAATGTAGTCAACAAATTTCCTCATAAAAATGTTACAAAATGGGCTATCACATCAGCCCAGAAAAGCCAATTTGATACAAAAAGTAAAATACTAAGGACACAAACCTCAACCAAACCTACCATGTTGTTCATCATGTTAAAAGAAAAACATTCTTGGCTCTAACTGCAGACAAAGCAGCAAAAGGGATCACAAACATAGGTGACAAAGGTAGCTGACTCTTCCTACTATCCATCTGCATCTCCCCCTTCACCTACTCATAACATTCATTAGATCAGGGTTTTGTGACCTGCAGATTTAGTGGTTTTCATTAAAAAGATTGCCCTAGTTTATAAACAAGGCATTGTCCTTCACAGTCCATTCCTTTGGGATAATACTGATTTCAATAATGTTGTTGTTGCTCTGAAAATGCCTGGAAATTTTTTAAAAATATCAAGCCAGTTTACAAGTTCTGCTAGAAAAGCCAAATAATTACTTTACAGTTATATCTCATATCTACCAATACTACTACAACAAATCAAATGAGTCAGTCCAGATGACTTTGGCAAATATAATTTTTGCTAAAAGCCCCCAACAATAGGTCTTGCCCACTGAAATTCTTCAAAAAGAACAAATTTTATTTTGTGTAACTCAAGTAAAAATTAAAGAAAAAAGAAAAAAGACATTTCCAGGGAGGTTAGCACCACCACTTTTTTGGATACATATATTTTTATGTTTGTTAAAAACACTAACATTATTTTATAGTCAAACATCATATAAAAAACATGACGACTAAAATTCATCAAACAATACTTTTAAGTACGTGTACTTTACTTTGTATCAATTATATATGAATAAAGCTTAAAAATTAATTCTAAGTTTGCATCTTAAAAATGTTAATAAAAGTAGAAAACATCTATCAAATCAATAGTATAAAATAATATGAATTAAGGTATTTCAAGGGTCTTCAACTCTACTTTGAAAGATGAGTAGTATTTTATTAGGTAAGAGAACTTTCTAGGCCAGGAAAAGCCAAGGCTTCAAAATGTGAGGTGTGTTGAGGGCAGAGCTCATTAAAAACAAAAAAAACCAAAACAAAACAAGATGTAAGTAAGTCTACAGGCAGGGTGAGCTAGGCTAAAGAATATGAATATTATCTGTAAGTCTATGTTTCTGACTTGTCTTGGAAACATTGAATAAACAGCAGTGAGAGACACTGGAGTCTGGAAGTAGTATGTGGAAACCAGAGCCTAGTGTGGTAGTAGAGGGAACTAAAAGTGGAACATTGTAAAGGATTTGGTGGCAAATAGGTATCAGGTCTTAACACCTAAAATGGATTCAGGTACCTACCTGAGTAAGCTCATAGGCTCGGTAAGCCAAAAGTGATGTAATTCTATTGACATTCTTCGACACGTGGCATTCATGCTTTGGTGTTGGGTCCAAAGCACTTTTATTTAATACAGATTCCAAACTTTTTACACCCATGAGGTCATATATACTTTTTATTTTACCCTAAAATAGAGAAAACCCTTTAAGTTCATCCAAACCTAATTACTGACTATATAAAATTAATATTATAGAATACTTCTTTGAATATAGATCACCTATTACAAGAGTTTTTTTCCTTTAACATCTGGTAATAAAGTAACACCCAACACAGTTTGCCAATATTGAAGCAGAAGAAAAAGTTAACCATAAAAAAAAGTTGTTTGACCCAGCCAGTATGGCTCAGTGGTTGAGTGTCAACCCATGCACCAAGAGGTTGCTGGCTCGATTCCTGGTCAGGGCACATGCCCAGGTTGTGGGCCGATCTCCAGTGAGGGGCACGCAGGAGACGGCCAACTGATGTTCTCTCTCATCCATGTTTCTCTCTCTCCCTCTCCTTCTAAAAATCAATAAAGAAAAAAATTAATAAAGTTGTTTGAATTTTATAACAAAGAAAAAATTTTATTCACAACACTCTTCATTAGCCTAAATGATATTATAAGCATATTACCCTCCTTTTATCATTCTATTCTTTGGAAAGGAAAGCAAACTCTAAAGTACAGTAAGCTTACACCAAAGATGGCAAAGCACTCTCAAAAGTATCTTTATAGCCCTGGCTGGTTTGGCTCAGCAGTTACAGCATTGGCTCGAGGACTGAAGGGTCACGGGTTCAATTCCCAGACAAGGGCATATACCTGGGTTGCAAGTGAGATACCCTTTCCTGGCTGGGGTCATGCAGGAGGCAACCAATCGATGTGTTTCTCTTACACTGATGTTTCTCTCTCTCTCTCTCTCTCACTCTCTCTCTCCCTCTATCTGAAAATCAATGGGAAAGTATCCTTGAGTGAGGATTAACAACCACCAAAAAAAGTATCTTTATATACCAAACACAAGCAAGCAGTTTTTTAATTTAAACTCCTAAAGACAGGGCCAACTAAAATCCAAATCAAATGTTGTCTTTGACATATGAAATGTTAAAGGTGAAATTACCTTCATTATTTTAAAAATAACAACATCACCCACTGTCCCAGCTTCCAAAGGATTAGCTTGTAATAAATCAGCATATCTAGAAAGATAGATACCTAGTAAAGAGGGAAAATTTTTTAAATTTAAATTTGAATAAGGACACGAACACAAAAAAATCGAAATATTTAATCTAATGATGAATGATATGACTGAAACCTTTCTAAAAAAAAGGTAATGACAGTAAAGATAGCTGATATTTAGCCAAAGCAAAAATAAAACAAAATATGAAACTAATCAAATTGTTCAAAATCACTAGTACTCAACTAAGACCAAAAAAGAATAATAATAATTTATAAAAAATCAATTTGGAGCATGCAAAAATAAAAAACAAAGAATAAAACTGGTTCTACATCACAGAAACTAAACTTAGTCTCCTTTTCTGGGAACATGACAACATATACATAAATTTAATTATAATGACTACAGCAATATTAGATACACTTTAAAACAGCAACTTAATAGTACATAAATGAAAAAAGAAAAAAAGATTACCCATGGAAGGACTGCCAAGAATTGTTATTTTGGACTGGCCAACCTGTAATCCTTTTTCACATATGCTTTGAACCTAAATAAATAGAACAGTTCATCTTGCAATCATAATACATTAAAAGTGTAAACAGATACTTTGTAAACTTGTTTTAAATAAAATCTAAGCTTCTAAACTATGCATTTTCAACATTACAAAAATTTTATATACATGCCAATTTGTGAAACTGGCTTACGCTTCTCATGTAACCATAAATAGAATCCATTTTTGTTTATGCTAGGTGTGACAGATACTCAGAATTCATGTCACTCATACATAAACATCCCATTGTAGGGCAAATTAGAACTAGCAAAATATTTAAAGAGAAAGTAACTCCACCTAAAAATCTTCAATTAAAGAAGGAAAAAATAGTTCCCAGCACATACAACCAACAATATAGAAGATAACCTATTTTAATAAAAGGAAAAATACTCATTATCAAGTACATTCTAGGAAAAGAAAATAGGTTGGTCAGAAAAAAATGAGCACTTTTGAAAAACCAATCACAAAACAATGAAATAGCTTTGCCTCACTAAATCATTTCTTCTATGTGTACATCAAGAGAACGTTATTTGTAATTATCAAGTGTACTGTTGGATAACTGAAAAATCAGTAACTTACAATGGGAGCATCCTCAAACTGCTTTTTATAAAATAGGATCACTCACCTGATACCGATCAACCATCAGAAATGCATAGGATTCTGAAAGTTCTTTATCTGAACGGCCATCAAACTTCAGTTCTCTTCGCTTTTCTGTAAACTAAATGAAATTAAACCAGTAACAACTCTGTAGCATGTGATTACATTTTTTAAGCTAAGAGTTTCAGGAGTGTTATTTCTAAAATATTCCAAACCTACAAGTAGAAATTATCTTTTCTCTCCCTATAATTTCTGAGCTTCCATTTTTTCCTGTTTTAATTGGTTCTTTACCATTACAGTATAGTCAAATAAGCATCTAGTATTTATCAATTTTAACTTAATTTCTATTAAAATTGTACCGCCTCAACTCTCCCATAGATTTTTAAATCTTTATTGTTGAGAGTATTACAGATGTCTCTCTTTTTTCCCCCCATTGACCCCCTCTTCTCCACTCCCACCCCCTCCTGCCTTCCCCACACTATTATCTGTATCCACTGGTTATACATAGACACCTTCTCCCATAGGTTTTTAAGTTCATGTTTTAGTTATCTTTGGATCTCTCTTTTTATTTAGCATGGTGCACTGCACAGAGTAAGTGGTTTAATAAATCTGTTGAATGACCCACTTCTAAACTATAAACTCAATTAGGACAAGAAAAAATGTTTCATTTCTTTATAAGTGTATTCGCAATGCTAAGTACATAAAACATGCTCCATACTTATTTCCAGGATAAAAGAGTGACTTGGTCTAAGTACATCTGAACTGTAAGTCACCCTAAACTGCTGGCTTTTGCTTTTAGATACAAGATGGGTACACATTCAAAATATGGAACCCATATCTAGTAGATTTATATGTAGTATACAGACCATTACTGATCTTCAATAATATAATCAGAGAATCTATAGACTAAATTTTCATATAAAATTAACAAATAATCTCTATCATATCATGAAACCACATCAAACTACCAAAGTTTTCATTTTCTCTGTGAGCAAGTAACATAGGGATCTTCTCAAAGTTAAGTTCTGGTAGCACTGGGTTGATCAGCTTATAAAAGCACAAAATTAATAGTATTTCATGTATATCAGAAAGCAATGTATACATCAAATATTTCTAAACACCTCATTTGTATTACTTCAAAATTACACGTTGGCTTTTCCTAAATCAAAACTCAAAGAATATTCTAATACATACATGAAAATAAGTTCACTATCTAACATGCTTAACTGTTTCCCTTTGTTTGTACTTTTCCACTAAGAATTTCAACTAGTAAGATAATTCAATCATCAGGCAACAATTGGGAAAATTAAGCATATCCTTAAAAGAAAAAATACACATTTGATTTATCTTCCAATTTAGGCACAATATACTATTATAGATTCCATTTAATTAACATGTACTTGAAAAAGCAAGAAACCTTGTTATGAATTTATAATTAAGTCATTACCAATAAGTTATTCCTGTATTTAAGATTCATTTTTAGTAAAAGAAGTTATTTTATATAATCACACATTAACAGCAGATCAGTGTAGTGATATATCAACAATGTTCAGGAGAAAAAAAGATATAATTTAAAACTTGTTTTCCCTTCCATAATTTGGCTTTCCTAAAAACTCTAGCATTGTATTTTTAATCCTTACCTGAGGACATGCTTAGAGAATGGAAGGGGGAGGGGTGGGGGGAGAGGGAGAAGGTGACAGGGACAGGAGGAGGCAGGGGGGAGAGGGAGAGGGAGAGAGAAAGAAACATAGATCTACCACCTTCTGTACATGCCTCAACCAGGGATTGAACCTGCAACCCAGGTATGTGCCCTGACCAGGAATTGAACTGGCAACCTTTTGGTACACAGGACAACACTCAACCAACTGAGCCACTCCAGCTGGGTAAAATCTTCAGCATTTTTAAAGAAAAGAAAGATAAAACAAATTCCAGGCTATTAGTTGATTCTGTGGAATCTGACAACAATTACAATTTAAAACGTACCTCCTTTTCCAAGAGCTCGTTATGTACCAAGCAAGCACGTTTGTAGTTAAAATTTGTTACTGAGGATGGGTCAAGGTAAGATGAATGGAGAATATTTAACACATCTTCAAATTCACGAGATCCTGGAGTTAATGGCTGAAAAAGGGCTAAAATAAAAAATATTAATTTTAAGATTATTCCATCTTAAATGTAGTTTGTTCTAATTTTGTGGGCTTTTAGAGTTTTAAAAGGCTTCAAGATTATCTTATTTTGTGATATGCAAGAGATACTTATTGATTTGCTAAAGAAAAATTAAAACCAGTTGCCCAAATTGACCAGTTCCTTCAGCAATGAGTACCTAGCATTAAACATGCAGACAATGTTATAATTTTGCAAACCTTAGGGATGCTACAGTAGGCGATCTAAATTGCTTAAATACTCTCATAAGGACTTTCCCGTATACTTATCTTACCCGAACTCCTATTTTATGTTACACTGAAATAATGGACCGTTTATTTAAACAAACTAAATGCTTACAACCTAACTGATAAAGTATAAAATCATTGAATAAGACACTTAGGTGTCTATAAAATAAAATGATTCTGTTTGGTGTTTAGTACTAAAGTTAGATATGCTGCATCCACTGGCACCTTGTACTACCAGTATTAAGTGGTAGGATATTTATTACAAAAACTTAGTGAAAAGATGTAAAGCTTTAGAGTTAAACCTGAATGCGAATATCCTATCTAGCATTTTCTGGCTTTATGGAGACCCTGGGTGAATCAATTACTTAACCAAACATAAGCTCAGTTCTCCCATCTGTAGAACAGAGAAATTCAGCTATCCTAGTAACCACTATATGCTACACGCCACACGAGACAACACATGAAAAAGCTGTAAGCATAGCATCTGGTGCAAAGACAATAAAGGTTTTTATTCCCCACTTCTCTAACTATCCCACACCCCATTTAATTTCTAAAATACGTCAACTGTCATTTTTGGACCAGTGGATTACTGGTCAAATTTCTACTTTATGCATGAAATAGTTTAACTTACTCATAAATTTCAAATATCGAGCATATATACGTACAAATTTTCCCCAAACCAAAAAGGAACCACTTATTTTTCACTGTAGATAACTTGTTATACTTTATTTCCATTCTTTCAAAATACTACTACTAGTTAATAAATGTCACAAAATACTTATGAAAACAGTGTTCTCTTATACATACTCTTAAAGATACTAGACAGCAGCAGCTAATAAGCTGTTTGATTTTTTTTTTTTTACTGTATTTTCTATACATAGTAAGGATATGATGTCAAATGATATATCCATTCATCTACCAAGCCATATATATATTACAAAAGTGTTTGTAAAATATAGCTTTCAATTACAGAATGTGTATTGAACAAATGGTTACCATTACTGTGGGATCACACGCAAAAAATTTTTTTAAAAAGGAATAACACCAACATAGTTCTAAGGCAATAAAGACACTGGGAGTACGTAGGGGGGGGAAATAAAGCACTAAAAACAAAACAAAAAAACCCTCATTTGTACTACATGAATATACTCAATAATGTATTGATTATAAGCTCCATGAGATCAGTTACTCTACCTTATTCATTATTCTATCTGTACCACGCCAGTAGTCAGAATTGTAAGCACTGGCCCCAAGTAAGTTGAATGACTAAATGAGTGGATAAAGGAAATGAGAATACATTTTGTCAAGTTTTTCTTTTTTTTTAAATAAAAAATGATTACCATCATTTAAAATTAGGTCTCACATTGCCCTGGCCAGTTTGGCTCAGTGGTGAGAGCGTCGGCTATGGACTGAAGGGTCTTGGGTTAGATTCCCAGTCAAGGGCACGTACCTGCGTTGCAGGTTTGATCCCTGGCCTGGGTTGGGGTCGTGCAGGAGGCAACCAATCGATGTGTCTCTCTCACATTGGTGTTTCTCTTTCCTTCCTCTCTCCCCCAAAATCAATGAAAACATATCCTCTGGTGAGGATTAAAAACAAACCAAAAAAACCAATGACTCAAAGTGGTCAGTTTTCATCATAAAGAAAAACTCTGCTTTCTATTGCATCTTGTTTCTGTGCTAGTTCCTTGAGGGCCCTTGTCTATCTTGTTCACCACTATATACCCATCACACATAGTAGGTGCTCAATAAAGACTACTGAATGAATATGCTCACAAAGCGTTAGCTATTAAAATTCTGAAAATAAATTTAAAAATTAGGTCTCACAAATTCAACAATTCAGTAATATATAAAACAAAATGAAAGCTCAAAAAGAGGAAGAAATACATTCTCTAAATTCTATAGGATATGGTAGGAAAAAACAGTTTTTCTTTGTGACTGTCCCCAACTAAACAGAGAAAAACGTGGCAAGGAAAACACCATGTGGACTAGTCTTCATAGGCTTTCACATCCCAAATGGATCAAGCACGATTTAAAACTACCATATGATTTCACTTATATATGAATCTAATGAGCAAAATTTTTAAAAAAGTAACAAACAAAATACAAACAGACTATAGATACAAAGAAAAACCTGACAGCTGCAGTGGAAGAGGTGTTGTGTGAAAAAGGTGAAGGGATTAAGCAAAAACCAAAAAAACTCAAACACAGACAACAAACAGTAGGGTGATTACCAGAGGGAAAGGGGGTTGGGAGGAGATAGAAGAGGGTAAAAGGGGATAAATGGTGATTGAAGGAGACTTGACTTGGGGTAGTAAACACACAATACAACGTACAGATGATATATTTCAGAATTATACACCTGAAACCTACATAATTTTATTAACCAATGTCACCCTCAATAAATTCAATAAAAATAAAAATAAAAAACCCCCCAAAACACTTGGTTTATGCATGATTGATCTGTATGTTTCTCAACTAACAAAGTGATTTAAGATATCTAACATATGCCAGAAAGTATCATATGGCTTTAGATTTCTAGGAAATTTCGTAAGTCTACATAAAATAAATTATTTACTGATTTAGTTAAGCTGCCTCAACACTATTTCCACCATCAATCTAATCATAAGTAAAAAATTAAGAGGTTAATCATATAAATTTATATAGCAATTAACATTCAAGTTTTTCTCAAAAAAGTATTTAACATGTTTCAGTCCTAAGTATTATCCTAAAGAGTCAAATGTATTCAAGTAGACTTGTCAATGAAAAAGAAAAAAAAAAAATTATTGTGAAAGAAAACAGAAAAAGGTGCAAGATTTTAGGTCTAATAATAAACCATGTCTGGGTATTTTACATTTCAAAATGCCTCAGCTGGCTTTACTAGTTGGGTTAGAAGTGTAATTTCTACTTTTTCTTCCCAATTATAACTTCTAAAAAAATAAAACTATGCTGCAAATATTTTTAAGGATTCAGGTCAATGTGCCAGTAATGGAAGTTTAGAAATTTAACCATTCTGTTGCGAATGTGCGTTCCCTGGTGGTCTATTTTGTCTTTAATAATACTCTCTCAACACTAGATATACCCTAATCAACATATCCTGTCATTTCTTTAAAAAAAAACAAACACTTATACATCATAATCTTAACGACTGGCAATTTCTTTAAGCAATAATAATAAACAACCCTGTGACTATCCACTTAAAGAAGTCAGTATCCAATATATTGTTTTCTGGATTCTGACATTAAAGTCTAATAATTAATGGGTCATTACTACTTTTCAGATACTGTACTAAGAGCTTTAAATGCATTACCTCATCTAATCATCAAAACCACCCTATTTAGTTCACTATGTCCATTTCACAAATGAAACTGAGACAGCTGGAGTTAACTTGCCCAAGATTACAAGGTTAATGAATAGGACAGCTGAGGGATTCAAACAGGTTGCCCAGAGCTCCAAATCTTGTATCCTGAACTATAAAAATAAAAATAAATAAAGTGTGTATATAAGAGCTCAAACTAATATTTCTAAAACCTAGACAAATATATACTTTCCTTATTTTAGAACAGGAAATCATATAGAGCACTCAGACATAGGAAATTAGCTATAAAACAAAAAGAATCTGATGCCTAGCATTATGCTATTTCTCCCCTTTCTCTGAAATCTTTCTCATTTTAATGCATTTAACAGGGCCAAAAGCCAGGACACCCTTTTTGAGTTTATAAAGGTTAACAGCAGCAGCAACAGTTCTTCCACACATTAAGGAACACATAACTTATTTACATGACTTCTGTCAAATGCATGTCAATGACTAATGAGTTGATTTCTGATCATAATTCACAAGGTTTCCCTATCGACAAAACTGATTATAAATGTGTTTTATAAGGATTGAAGAACAGATTTACAAAGGCACTTGGAGATTTATAATTCAGATGAGGAAACACTGTATCACAGAATCAGAACTAGAATCCAGGTCTCCTGACTCCCAATGTGTATTATCATTAAATATTTTTAATTACTGGTAGCATACAAAACATACTCAAGAATTTAATGTTACATGTAACCAGTTGGAAAAGACAATACTTAGGTCATCTAATAGTTCCTTAGTCAAAGGAACATTTTTCCTCAATTACCTACCTTTACCAATTTATTTAGTGTCAATGCTGATCTTTGTGTTTATATTAAGATTGTGTTTATGTAAAAAAAAATTATTATATACTTATACATAAAAACAAGTTAAACTTTTAAAAGGCTGACCACTTACCAAAACATATAAATGGATAACATAAAACACGCATTCCAATTTAAGTAACTAATTCATGGAAGAAAGGGAAATAACAAAGAGGCTGTGGATCACGTGTCTGTAATTCTCTCTGAATCTACCTCTGAAATCTACTAGTATTAATGATTGAAATACAATAAATATCTATTTGGCCCTGGCCGGTTTGGCTCAGCGGTTGGAGCATCAGCCTGTGGACCAGAGTCCCAGGTTCAGTTCCTGCTGGGGGCACGTACCTCGGTTGTAGTTTGTCCCCAGCCCCGGTAGGGGTCGTGTGGGTGGCAGCCAGTCAATGTGTCTCTCTCGCGTCGATGTTTCTCTCTCTCTCTTCCTCCCTCTCTATCTGAAGATAAATGCAAAAATGTCCTCAGGTGAGGATAAAAAAAAAATTAAAAAAAAATATCTATTTGTCCCTTATAATAATTAAGTTTCTTTAAAAATCACTTCAGTCTAATAAAATTGCTACAGACATAATACTTTAGGGATGGTCTTTCATTTCTAAATCAAGGTTGAACATACTGCAGAATTAACCTTGAATACACTGGCAGAGATCTACAGAGACAAGTACAAACATGACACTGCTGACTTTTTTTTGGACTAGGGACTAGGTCAAAGTAAATTTTACCTCCATTACCTAGTATTTACATGCACCTATCAAACATTTTATGTTGATAACTGGATTCTGCCTGCACTTTCCTTCTTAGCTTTACTTCTATGTAGGGAAAATCTATGGTACTTAAAACCCAGTCATTCATATATAACTACTGAAACACCATGCCCATTTTCCTTAAGAAGGAGACTTTGCTCCAAAATCTTCAGGAAGACAATTTCAAATGTTGTAGGACAAGATGGGAGTTGGGGAGAATTAGCCATAGACTAGACCAGTATGGATGCAGGTACAAGATGACACACATGCATGAGACTCAGGTATATGACCAGTTAATCTTGTGCCCTACAGAAAACATTAGCCAAAACATATTTTACAGAAAGTGACTTCCCAAGAACTTTGGAAGGAAAAACTGTATCAAATACAGTTACCATTTTAACTTTTGATGACTTACAGTATTCGATTTTAGAGTAAAAGAAAGCAAAAGTAAAATATCTACTGAAAAAAATGCAATTCTAAAATTTGGTTAAATGTAGAATAGTGTCTCTATACACTACTATAGAAAATAGCCCAGCCAATAAATAACACAATGTACATTAGAGCAAAATTTTACCTTCTAGTCAATAGTTAGGTCACTTAATCTGTCAGTACTGATTAAATGTATTCATTTGATAATGAATGTAATCTCAATTCCCCAAGGATGAAGACATGCTAAACAATTCTAAATTTAGGTTAAAAAAATTTTAAATAGATTAGATCAAAAACAAAATAAAACTCTTATTATAAAACAGAAAAGTCTTGCCCTGGCCGGTGTGGCTCAGCAGTTGGAGCATCAGCCTGCAGACTGAAGGTCTCGAGTTCGATTCCCCATCAAGGGCACATACGTACCTGGATTACAGGTTAGATCCTCAGCCCCGGTAGGGAGGCAACCAATCGAAGACACATCCATGTTTCTCTCTCTTTCTCTCCACTCCCCTCCCCCCTATCTGAAAACCAATGAAAAAATATCCTCCAGTGAGAATTAACAAAAGAAAAAAAGAAAGAAAAGTCTTGCTGCAGTTTGAGTAATGACAGGTACTCTACACCTAGGTTCAAATTCCAACTCCACCATTTACTAGCTGTGTGGCCTTGGGCAAGTTATCTAACCTCAGTATTTCCTTTTCCTCATCTATAAAATGGGAATAGTACCTACCACATAGTATTGTTGAGATTTTGTTAACACATATAAACTGCTTAGAATAATGCCTCCAACTTATTAAGCATTATAAAGTATTTGCTAATATTCCTTAATTAGAATGGTAGTATTTTGGATGTTATGTTATTGTCAAGACAAAGAAAAGAACTGAGTCAACACATTATCATACTCACATAGTATTTACCTTTAAGGTACCAAAAATATTCAAGTCCTAATCTTCAATTTCATTGGAAAAGCATAGTCACAAGAAAAGGTTTGCCACATTAAAATATGACCCCAACAGAACCTTTGATACTGAACAGTTCAAGAAGAGCTATCTACTAAAAATGATCTACTCTTCATTAGTAGACTTAGCTGTTCACAACTAACACCTAGCCAAATCTTATACCTTTCAAGACTTCTAAGAGATGATTTTGAAATTGTGAAAATGGCAGTACCTGCTGCACTATTTTTGATAAAGCATTTTTTAAAAATAATGAAAAGTTGAATTTTTCTACTAAATTCTATCACCAAGCACCAATTGCTCTCAGCTTGGACAGGATAAAGTCTGTGATGGTAAAATAGCTGTTTATTTAATTTTTAAAGGCTCTATTTAAATTATTGCACTATTTGATTAGATGCTTAGTGTATAAACAGTAGACAAGTTAAAAATTACTCTATTTCACTAAACATGAAAAAAGTCCATTGTGTTACATTTTCCTTATCCACAACCGCTATGACAAGAAAAAGATAATGACCTTTTGCTTCTAAGTGGTAAATATACATTTTCCCCAAGGGGCATCAGACTCAGGAGAGAAAAGTTTCATATTTCCTAATTCCTCAATTATATCTGCCTTTAGTGTGTTCAAATACAGCAGCCTCACAATTTATCTTATTAAAAAAGACACACAAAACACAGTACCTTTTGACATTTTCTAGTGCCTTCCCTCATTTCAAACCAAACTGTGAGGATTTCTGGGTCAATTTTCTGATCCTATCAAAAAGTAAAAGGTGGTACATCATGGTTTATGATGTACCATAAATCATATTAACCAGGGCCCATGTGAACTTACTTCCAACCGACTACCAACTGATAATGTAGGTTGGGCATCTAATTTTTCTCATATGGACTATACTATACATCTAAACCAAAAGAATTGACCTTGACCTTTACAAGAATCCTCTTGAACCCTAAAATATATTACATTAACTCGTTTAAAAGATATTTCTAGAAGCATTCCTCATGCTGGTGGACAAAAGGTAACTTCACCTTTGTCACCATTGTTTCTCACAACAAGGATCTCCTTGGCTTTGTCATCCAAACAGAAATTAACAGTTTGATTTTATGGGTATCTAACTGACAAAAGGCTCTAACAATTTCAGTTGTGCAAATGGAACTGGTTATGCACCAGGAAAGAAGCACATGCTTCATTCCAGATCCTAAGTCTTTACTAAGACTCAAATTACAAATAAAAGTTTTCTGTAAATAAAAAAAAAAAAATCCCATTATTTTTCAAAGTAAATCATAACAACCTGAACCACGCAGTAAAAAGAAAAAGAAAAAAAAGAAGAGGCTTTAAGTTGACTAAATCCAGAACATTCCGAATCACTGGGTAGTAAAAAATAGTGCAGTAATAGAAAACAATAATTTTGATCTCCGTTAAAATGGCATTAAGTTTAAAAAAGCTAAACGTAGTTCATGTAACTGTTACCATAGTGGTTCCAAAAATTAGACTGGTCTTTTTTCTTTAATCTTAAGTTCTCATCTGCGATATCAAATTGGTGACTCTTGGGCATAAGCTAACCTCTCCCTATTTGTTTTCCATAGGGAAGTTACTGCACCAAGAACCTACCTTCCCATTCTTCTCAAATACAGTTTAAAAATACACTAAAGTTGGATTTAAAAAGAGAGAGAGAGAGAGACCTATTTTATCAAACGCTTCAAAATCAAGAAAAAAAATCTACATGGAAATGAAGTGTGATGAAAAATAGCAGTGTGCATGGATCACATCTAATGGAGACTTCTAGACAAGGGAAGACGCTGACATCGAGCCAATTTCAAGTAGACACAGAGCTGAAGAATTTCCACAGGGAGCAGCACTTGTGATCCTCTGAACAATGGCCTTGGAGAAAGCTCCAGAATCCATGGCCACAGGCTATTTCCAGTGAGACTTCTCAGAAGCATCCTTAGGGGGACACATCAGCTTCTCTGCCTTCAGGGGTTGGGAGGGAGGGGCGCCGAGCACCATCTTTCCTCTCTGGGAGCTGCAGCCTTACGGACAAGCTTCCAACCTGCGCTACTTCCAGCTTCCACGGGGAGGGGGGCAGGGGAGCGTGCTTCCACCGCTTTCCTCTCGCACCGAGCGCAGCAGCTGGGTGCCCGTGGCGGTGAGGGGAGAGGCGGCTGGCGCTGCATGCGTGTTTACGTGTCTCGAATGGGTGTGGGAAGGAGACAGAGAGATTCTAATGAAAAGATGGAGGGGAGAGAGAGAGAGGGGTTGGGGAAGAGAGGAAGCACCACCTTTCTTTTCTCTGCTCTTCCTGGGGATCTGAAAACTCCTCCTAACGGGTCTTTCGGGCTCTTCGGGGCCTTTGAGGAGAGCGGCCGCGCCCGCCTCAGTCGAGTCCTGAGGCTGCTCTTGGCTGACGCTCGCGGTGGCCTCGGCCGCCGCGGTCTCCTCAGGCCCGGCGCCGCCGCCGGGCTCCGTGATGCCGAGGCCGCCGCCGCCATTTTGTGGGGAAGATTCAAGCTCCGGAAGCGCCTGCTTCATCTCCTCGTCCCCGCCGCCGCCGGCACTTTCGCAGCTCGAGTCCGTCGGCGGAGAGGCTTCCGTCTCCGCAGCAGTCGCCATCGCGCCGGCGTGAGGAGCGCAGGGAAGCTTCTGCCAACAAGGTCGACGGGGGTGGGGGGAAGGGGCGGCGGGGCCGGCCTCGCCGCCTAGCCGCTCTCAGCCCACCCACACCCTTCCCCCCGGGGCCGTGGGCCGCGCTCCCGACCCAGGAGCCTCTCGAGGCCCCCAAAGCGGGCGCCCCAACCGTGCCACCCGGCCCCAGGAGCCGCTCCTCGCTCGTGCAGTTCTTCGGCCAGCCCCCGCCACTCAACGTGCTCGCGTCTGAGCCGAGAGGAGGCGGGGTCACCATGGACCGCTCCGCCAATGAGGGTGCGGCACCCACCTCCGCGGGTACGGATACGACCGCGCCGGGGGGCGGAGTCTCGGGGCGCTAGAGCCCGCCAAAAGGGGCGACAGCAACGCCCCGCTAGTACCTCGACGCCGCGGCCGGCTGCGGGTTGGATTGACGTCAAGGCGAGCTGCCAGTTCCGAGACCGCGCCTGGCCAGACCTGCAGACCAGGGAGGCGCGCCCGGCCTGAGCCCGGTAGAGCTGGCGTCGCCTATTTCGGAACAAGATCCCCTTCCTTGTCTGCGTACGAGTTGCACCGGCGAAAACAGGACTCACGCAGTGAGTGCGGGGTGATCCCGGCCGCGTGGAATACATGCATGCGCATAAACGCCTGTGGAGGAGATAAGACAGTGGGCTGTAGCACAAGAGCCTGAAGGCCTCCTGCAAAAGCCTCACCCGACTAAGCGATATGCCATTCCCACTGGATCTTGCATCTGTATGATAGATTACTCCCACCTGCCCCGCTCTTTTATCTTGAAAGAGTTAGAACTGGTGGTACGCCTCCAGCAAACAGTCGATACGTGGGATCCTATAATATGACTTAACAGCCTAGTGTTTAGGGATTTGGTTCCGGTGAGCTTGAGGGGAGGGGCCTGCTGATTTAAATTTTTATCCTTTGGTGTCTTTGGTTTCCTATAGTGAGTGTATATTGAAGAAAAATGTGTTCGTTTGTAGCCGCATTAAAAAATAAACAGCAAGTGGTACTTTAAAATAGTCAAGTGGAAGGTCTTTTGAATACTTCATGCTGACTAGGTAGAAACTACTATCACGGGTTATCATGAGTACAGACAGTATTTACCGGTGCTTTCTATATGTCAGGCTCTGGACAAGGTGAGTTACATCATGTCTATTTAATCCTCACAACAACTATCAGGGAGATACCACAAGTATACCTTGTTTTATTATGCTTCACTTGATTGAGCTTCACTGATGTTGCATTTTTTACAAATTGAAGGCCAGACCCTCCACCTGCAAAAAGATTACTGATTTTATTGGACAAAAGATTACAACTGGCTTTATTGTGATAGTCTGGAACCAAACCCACAGTATCTCTGAGCTATGCCTGTATTGTGCACAATTTAAAATAAGTATTTTTTAAAAAGTATTTCAAGACCTTGAACAAATGAAGTTAAGAAAATCAGAATTTGAAGTCATCTATTTAACTAGATCATAAAGTACTTACACTTGACTACTTCTCCAAGACCTAATCTTCATAACAGCCCTGCACCTTTATGCACTATGGATGAAGAAATGAGGATTGACATCTAGTTCAGTCTCCTGGCAGCAAGATCAGAATTAGAACCCAAATCTCTATTCTCAAACTCCAGCTGTCTCCCAGTGAGTTGACTGACCAAACCAATAATTATAACAAAGCTCTAGGCCTTGCCATGTGACTGCTACTTAAAGTAACATGAAAGTTGGATTCCTACATCCTGTGATAAATATCCTGTTTAACAGCCTATATGGAAAAGCTAATAATTGTGGTTTGCCCAACATATTTTGAATCAGCTGAATAAATGGAAGGACAGTGAGTGTAAAACAATTTTTCCTATTAGTAAATAGTTCATGTAAAAACATTAAAAAATACTGATGAAAACATTATATGGGCTATAAATGCTCATTATTTTAAGTTAAAAGGAACTTTTAAATTTGGGGGAAGAGGCACTTGATATAAAAGAGGCTACAGAAGATCAAAAACAAATGTTGAGGTCTCCAAATGGTAACTTTTGTTTTTGTTCGTTTATTAAAAGCATCCCCAAAAGCTAATTAAAAGATAAATAGGAAATAATTGCATACTGGTGCCACTACTCAACTAAGACTATCCTCATTTGTTTATCAACAGCCAACTTCATTTGGAAGGTAGAAATCCTAGGCTATGCATAAGGCAAACACACCAGTTGGTGGTAAAGAGTACCTAAAACTAAGGCCAGAGAACCATTAGTCTTCCACAGAGACTGAATCTTAAATTTTGTGAGGATAAAAATTTTTTACATTCCAAATGATTTATTTAAAAAATTTTTTTTAATGAATTAGTATTATACCTTATAAGGGAAGCTCTAACATATAATTTTAACTATAGAGTCAATTATTGTAGATAGCAAAAAAAAAAAAAATTCAGATTCAACTGGGTATTACTAATTACTAATATTCAATATTATAATATTTTTTAGTTATTTATAGGGTTTTAACCATTGCTATGTGCTGAGGATGTAACTCTGAAGCAAGTGGACATGGCTACCTCCTTTGACTTTATGGTTTAATGGGGAATATATCTTAAACTGGGATCAATGGTGATAGCTAAGTGGAGACTTACAAGTGAAGTGAAGAATCAGCTACAGAAGAGGGATGGGGGGGTATAAATTTGGTAAATCCTACCTATTTCAGGAAAACAAATACAGTGAGATACAGAGGTTATACATATGTGTGTTTATATATGTATGCATATAGATATCCAGTATATATGGGGGGAGGGGTGTGCAAGGGGAAGAGCTACCACAGGTGTACATGGATCTGGGGCACAGGCCACCAAAGGTTAGAAGTATAAAATCTATGTTATCGTGTACCCTCAATAACACAAGGTACATTTGAGAATAATATGATAGTATGTAATTAAATACCCAGGGACCACAATTACCTTTTTAAATTTGGAAACATAAAAATAATCCAGTTCAACTTCTCATTTTAAAAATAGGGAAGGGGGGTTTGGGGTGGAGGCATTGAGCAATAAAGAAAAAAAAAGGAGAGAACTCATGGACGTGGACAACAGTGTGGTGATTTTGGGGTCAAGTGGGAGGGTGGAGGTGGAAGAGGGCATAGAGGGGGTAAATGGTGATGGAAAAAAATAAATAGGAAAGGACAGTAGCCCAAGATCACACAGAAAACTGATAGAATTAACATTCATGGAGCACTTTCTATGTGTCAAGCACTGGTATAAGAATATTACATGTATTGTCTCATTAATCCTCCCACAAAGTACTAATGTTATCTCTATTTTACAGGTAAGGAAACTGAGACAGAGTGCTTATTTAAGGTCATTTAGATTGTAAGTGGCAGAACCAAAATTCTAACCTAGGCAGTCTGCCTCCAAAGCCCATGCTCTTAATAACCACTATATGCTAACCTCTCTTCTTAGTGGCAAAACAAAGTCCAGAACCCATTTTCCACTATACCACTTCACCTCCGTTCCTCAAACAGTACTTTAAAAGACAGGATATAGCCCAACTGGTGTGGCTCAGTGGTTGAGCATAGACCCATGCACCAAGAGGCTGCCGATTCGTTTCCCAGTCAGGGCATATGCCCAGGTTGTGGGCCAAATCCCTAGTAGGGGGCATGCAGGAGGCGGCCAACTGATGTTCTTTCTCATCGATGTTTCTCTCTCTCTCTCCCTCTCCCTTCCTCTCTAAGATCAATAAAAATAAAATAAAAGAGGATATTAACGGTATAACAGCAATAATATCAGAATTACTGATGCATAAACCTTTGACATCACAGTTTTACTTCTAGAAATTTATAATACAGATATACATACTCATTCACATTCAAAATGTTTATTCAAGGATATTCACTGTTGTTTGTAATGGAATAACAAGTGTTGTTTGCAATAGCAAAGGATTGGAAACCACCTAAATATCTATCATAGGGTATATCCATACAATGGAATACAGCCACAAAAAGGAATGAAGTATTGATACATGGTACCACATGGATGTACCTTGAAAAGATTATGTTAAATGAAACAACCCAGACACAAAAAATCACATATTGTATGATTCCATTCATTTGAAAGTTTAGAATAGGCAAAGTCATAGAAACAGAAGATTGGTGGTTACCAGGGGCTGGGGAGATGAGAGAATGAGGGCAAACTGCTAATAGGTATAGGATTTCTTTTTGGGGTGATGAAGATATTCTACAATTAGATATGATGTTAGTTGCACAACTTTGTGAACATACTAAAACCCACTGAATTATACACTTTAAAGGGATGGATTTTATAATATATACATTATATCTCAATTAAAAAAAAAAAAAGACACACATATTCCCTGAGGACAGATACTCCAAGCAGCAGACTCTCTCTCCCATTGGCTTTGAAGAAGCAAGCTGCCATGAATTGTACAGCTGCCAACAACTTGAGAGCACTTAGAAGAAAATTCTTTTCTAGTGAGTGTCCAGGTGAGAATGCAGGCCAGCTGACACCATGATTTCAGTGTTATGAGACCCAGGCACAGAAACCAGCTAAGCCATGCCCATACTCTGACCTACAGAAACTATGAGATAATACATGGATATTGTTTTAAGCCACGAACTTTTTGGTAATTTGTTATGCAGCAATAAAAAACTAATATAGAGGTTACAACATACCTGGCATTTTTCTAAGTGCTTTACATATGTTAATTTAATTTTCATAAGAACTCCATGAAGTAGGTACTCATATCACTCCCATTTTTTCCTGATAAAGAAGCTCATTATGATTTACAATAGCTAAGATCTGGAAACAGCCCAAGTGTCCATCAGTAGACGAATGGATGAAAAAGCTTTGGTACATATACACAATGGAGTACTATGCAGCTGTAAGAAAGAAGATCTCTTGTCCTTTGAGACAACATGGAGGGACCTGGAGAGCATTATCCTAAGCGAAACAAGCCAAGCAGAGAAAGACAAATATCACATGATCTCACTTATTTGTGGAATATAATGAACATAACAGTCTGAGGAACAGGGTAGACCCAGAGACGCGGATGTAGGGTACAGACTGACAACCCTCCGAAGAGGGGGTGGGGGGAGGGAAGAGATAAACCACAGAACTTATATGCATGTACGCATAACTGATGGACATGGACAACAATGCTGGGGATGGGGTGGCAGGGCATGGGGAGGAGGGTGGCAGTGGGGGAAAAAGGAGAAACATCTGTAACAAAAACAATTAAAAAATAAATAAAAATAAATAAAAGAAGCTCATTATGTGCTTAAAAAAAAAGAACAGGATAGATAGAATTTTAGTATCTGTATGCAAAAAGGGGGGAAAATACAGTTAAGTATATATACACTTATTTGCATAAAACTTTTGTGGAAGGATACATAAGTAACTAGCAACATTGGTTGCCTGTGGAAAGAGAATGGGCTGGAAGACAGGTGGGAAAGACTTTTCACTTTATATCCCTTTATACTTTAAAGCACAAGAAGATTTTTAAAAAGCATACTCAGCCCGGCTGGTGTGGCTCAGTGGTTGAGCATCGACCCATGCACCAAGAGGTCACCGGTGTGATTCCTGGTCAGGGCACGTGCACAGGTTATGGGCCAAATCCCCAGTGGGGTGCATGCAGAAGGTGGCCAATCAATGTTCTCTCTCATCGATGTTTCTATCTCTCCCTCTCCCTTCCTGTCTCAAAAATCAATAAAGAAAAGAAATTATTACAAAAAAGCATGCTCATAGAAGGGTGAAACAGTATCTTAATAATCATCCAGAAAGCCAATACAGAGATTTTAGAAGGGTCCCTATGTTTGTTTTTTTAAATAATTAAAAAAAATTTTCAATTACAGTTGACATACATTATTATATTAGTTTCAGGTGTACACCAGTGGTTAGACATTACATAACTTACTAAGTGATCATCTCGATAAATCTTGCACCCATCTGACACCATACATAGTTATTAGAATATTGTTTACTATATTCCCTATGCTATACTTTACATCCCCATGACTATTCTGTAAAAACCAATATGTAAAGAACTTAGACTTCCGGTCAAGATGGCGGCGTAGGTAAACGCGGTATCGCGTCCTCCCACAACCACATCAAAGTTACAACTAAACTACAGAACAACCATCATTCAAAACCGCCTGAAATCAAGCTGAATGGAAGTCCTACAACTACGAAAATAAAGAAGAAGCCACATCCAGACTGGTAGGAGGGGCGGAGGCGCGACAGGCTGGTCCCACACCCACGTGTGGCGGATAAAAATTATGAAGATACCTCGGCTGGGAAGGTCCTCCCTGAGGACTGAGGGGTCCCCGTCCCACACCAGGCGCCCAGCTCAGGGTTCCAGTGCCAGGAAGAGAAGTCCCCATCACTTCTGGCTGGAAAAAACCAGCGGGAACTGAGGCTGAGGCGGCTGGAGCCCCGGCAGCTCCTCTTAAAGGGCCCGCGCACGGACTTACTTGGGCTTCCACCCTCCAGGCTCCAGCGTGCGGGAAGGAGCCTGAAAGGCACCAGAGTCATATGGGGAAGAACTGAGCTGTTTGGCATTGGAGCGAGGGCTGGAGAGGCAGCTTTCTCCTGGACAGACGTGCTGTCAGAGGCTTTTGTTCCCTTGGTGAGCCCTTCCCTGGGCCGGCAGATGCCGCCATATCTGGGACTCCAGCAACCTGGCTCACACTGTTGGCCCCGCCCTGGTGATGCCCTGAGGCCCCGCCCCACCCAACTTTCAGGTCCACCCAAGCTGTTGCCAGTTGCTTTACCATAGGATTGGCCTGTCTTGGATCCTGCTTCAGCTTTTCCTAAATTCTTTCAAACAAGCAGCATCTGGTTTCAGCTAGCCCGATACCTCTCGCTAAGTAATACATAGAAACAAACACAGGGAGGCAGCTAAAATGAGGAGACAAAGAAACAGGACCCAAATGAAAAAACAGAACAAAAGTCCAGGAAAAGAACTAAGTGAAATGGAGTTAAGCAACCTAACAGATGCTGAGTTCAAAACACTGCTTATAAGGATGCTCAATGGACTTAGTGAGAACCTCAGTGAACTTAGTGAGGGCCTCAAGAGCATAAAAAAGGACCAGTCAGAAATGAAGGTGGCACTAACTGAAGTAAAGAATAGTTTACAGAGACTCAATAGTAGAGTAGGTAAATCCAAGAAGCAAACCATCCATTTGGAATATAAGGAAGCAAAAAACACCCAATCAGAACAGCAAAAAGAAAAAAGAATCCAAAGAAATGAGGATAGTGTAAGGAGCCTCTGGGACAACTTCAAGCGTGCTAACATTCGCATCTTGGGGGTGCCAGAAGGAGAAGAGAGAGAAGAAATCGAAAACCTATTTGAAACAATAATGGCAGAAAACTTCCCTAACTTGGTGAAGGAAACAGACATACAAGTCCAGGAAGCATAGAGAGTCCCAAACAAGATGAACCCCAAGAGGCCCACACCAAGACACATCATCATCAAAATGCAAAAGGTTCAAGACAAAGAGAGAATCTTAAAAGCAGCTAGAGAAAAGCACTTAGTTACCTACAAGGGAGTTCCTATCAGACTGTCAGCTGATTTCTCAAAAGAAACTTTGCAGGCCAGAAGGGAGTGGCAAGACGTATTCAGGGTGATGAAAAGCAAGAACCTACAACCAAGATTACTCTATCCTGCAAAGCTGTCATTTAGAATCGATGGCCATATAAAGAGTTTCCCAGACAAGGAAAAGCTAAAGGAGTTCATCACCACCAAACCATTATTATATGAAATGTTGAAGGGTCTTCTTGAAGAAAAAGATAAAAAAATATGAACAAACAAAATGGCAATAAATACATATCTATCAACAATTAAATCTACAAACAAAATGAACAAGCAGAACAGAAACATTCTCATAGATACAGAGAACTTTTGTTGGGTACCAGATGGGTGGAGGCTGGGGGGATGGGTGAAAAAGGTGAAGGGATTAAAAAGTACAAATTGGTTGTTAGACTGACAAACCTCAAAGGGAAGAGGGGTTGGGGGGTGGGAAGAAATAAACCAAAGAACTTATACGTATATATGCATAACCAATGGACACAGACAACAGTGTGGGGAAAAACAGGAGGGGGGCAGGAATAGGGAGGAGGGGGCAGTGGGGGAAAAATGAGGAACATCTGTAATACATTCAACAATAAAGATAAGTTAAAAAAAAACAAAAAAACAAAAAAAAACCAATATGTACTTCTTAATCCCTTAATCTTTTTCACCCAGCCCCTCAAACCCCCTCCCATCTGGCAACCATCAAAATGTTCTCTATATCTATGGGTCTGTTTCTGTTCTGCTTATTCATTTTATTTTCTAGATTCAATTGTCGATAGATATGTATTTATTGCCATTTTGTTTGTTTTTGTTTTTTGGTTTTTTTTATCCTCACCAGAGGACATTTTTGCACTTATCTTCAGATAGAGTGGGAGGAAGAGGAAGAGAGAAACATCGATGTGAGAGACACACGAGTGGCCGCCACCCACACAACCGCAACTGGGGCCGGGGACAAACTGAAACCAAGGTACATGCCCTTAGCGGGAACCGAACCCAGGACTCTCCGGTCCACTGGCCGACGCTCTAACTGCTGAGCCAAACCGGCCAGGGCTGTTGTTCATATTTTTGAAAAACATTTTTTTCTTCTTCTTAAAGAAGACCCTTTAACATTTCATATAATACTGGTTTGGTGGTGATGAACTCCTTTAGCTTTTTCTTGTCTGGGAAGTTCTTTATTTGTCCTTCAAATCTAAATGACTGCTTTGCTGGGTAGAATAATCTTGGTAGTAGGCTCTTGCTTTTTTCATCACTTTGAATATTTCTTGCCAATCCCTTCTGGACTGCAAAGCTTCTGTTGGGAAGTCAGCTGACAGTCTTATGGGAGCTCCCTTGTAGGTAACTGCTTTTCTCTTGCTGCATTTTAGATTCTCTCTGCCCTGGCCAGTGTGGCTTAGTTTGTTGGAGTGTCATCTGTATATCGAAAGGTTGTGGGTTCGATTCCCAGTCAGAGCACATACCTAGGTTGGGAGTTTGATCCCTGGTTGGGCCACGTACAAGAAGGCAACCATTCGATGTTCTCTCTCACATCAATGCCTCCCCCCATTCTCTCCCTCCCCCTTCCCCTCTCTCTCTAAAACCAGTAAGCATATCCTCCGGTGAGGATTTTTTAAAAAATAATCTCTTTGTCTTTAACTTTTGACATTTTAATTATGATGTGTCTTGGTGTGGGCCTCTTTGCATTCATCTTGTTTGGGACTCTGCACTTCCTGGACTTATATGTTTATTTCCTTCACCAAGTTAGGGAAGTTTTCTGTCATTATTTTTTCAAATAGGTTTTCAATTTCTTGCTCTCTCTCTTCTCCTTCTAGCAATCCCATGATGTAAATGTTGGTACACTTGAAGTTTTTCCAGAGGCTCCTTACACTATCCTCATTGTTATGGATTCTTTTTTCCTTTTTGCTGTTCTGATTGGGTGTTTTCTGCTTCGTTATCTTCCTAATCTCTGATTTGATCCTCTGCTTCATCTACTCCAATGTTTATTCCCTGTAATGTATTATTTTTTTATCCTTGCCTGAGGACATGTTCATCCCTCTTTAGAAGGAAGAGGGGGTGAGAGAGTGGGGGCGGGGAACATAGATGTACAAGAGAAATATTGATCAGTTGCCTCCTACACGAGCCCCAACTAGGGCTGGGGATCAAACCCACAACCCAGGCATGTGCCCTGACCAGAAATCAAACCCACGACATTTCGGTGTACTGGACAATGCTCCAACCAACTGAGCCACACTGGCCAAGGCCCCTGTAATGTATTCTTCATTTCAATTAATGTATTGTTCATTTCTGACTGGTTCCTTTTCGTTTTCTAGTTCTGTTTTTATGTTTCCTATCTCTTTGTTGAAGCTCTCATTAAGTTCATCTACTCTTGCCTGGCCAGTGTGGCTCAGTGGTTGAGCATCGACCCATGCACCAAGAGGTCACCGGTTCGATTCCTGGTCAGGGCACATGCCCAGGTTGTGGGCCCGGTCCCCAGTGGGGGGCATGCAGGAGGCGGCCAATCGATGTTCTCTCATTGATGTTTCCATCTCTCTCTCCCTCTCCCTTCCTCTCTCTCTCAAATCAATAAAGAAAAAAAAAAATTCATCTACTCTTCCCCTAAGTTTATTGAGCATCATTTTTTTTAAAAATATGGTTTTATTGATTTTTTTTTTTTTTTAGAGAGAGAGGAAGGGAGAGAGAGATAGAAACATTGATGTGAGAGAGAAACATCAATCGGCTGCCTCCTGCACGCCCCCCACTGGGGATCGAGCCCATAACCCAGGCATGTGCCCTGACCAGAAATGGAACCGGGACCTCTCAGTCCATGGGACAATGCTCAATCCACTAAGCCATGCCAGCCAGGCATATTGAGCATCCTTATAACCAGTGTTTTGAACTCTGCATCTAGTAGATTGCTTGTCTCCATCTTGTTTATTTCTTTTTCTGGAGTTTTGTTGTATTCTTTCATTTGGGACATGTTTCTTTGTCTCCTCATTTTGGTGGACATCTGTGTTTGTTTCTATGTATTAGACAGAGTTGCTAAATCTCGTGGACTTGGTAGCGTGGCCTATGTAGTAGGTGTTCTGTAGGATCCAGTGGCCCAGCCTCTCTGATCACCCAAGCTGGGCACTTGAGGTGCACCCCCCTGTGTGGGCTGTATACACCCTCCTTTTGTAGCCTTAGTCAATGGGAAGGATTTACCCCCAGGATGATCAGCTGCAAGGACTGGCTGTGACTACTGACTACCGACCTCCGACCACTATAGAGGATCTGCTGTGCAAGGGCCCACCTTACAGAGTAGGACTTACTTCAGCGGTAATCTGGTGCCCACTGAGTCTGCCCCTTGAGTGTGTTGCTTGTGGAGGTGGTTAGGTGGTGGTGCTTCGAGTGGTCTGAAGCTGTCCACTGGATGTGATGGCTCTCGGGCTTCTGGGGAGGTGCAGGCCAAGGTCAATTGCTGCCTGTGTTCTGCTTTGGTCATCTGGAATGAGCTACAAAGCAATTGCTTCTACCTGTGCTGGGCTTGCAGGTGCCCAGGCCAGGGCCAAGCTGTGAACCATGACCGTGGCCACTTAGTGAGACAAGGCATGATGAAGCCAGATGCTGCTTGTTTGAGAGATTTAGGAAAATCTGAAGCATGAGCCAAGATAGGCCTTTTGTATGGAAAAGCCACTGCAAACAGCTTGGGTGGGCCTGAAAGTTAGGTGGGGTGGGGCCTCAGGAATCATGAGGGTGTGGCGAATAGTGCGAGCCAGGTTGTTGGAGTCTCAAATACGACGCCCACCTGCCAGCCCTGTAGAGGGTGGGCTCATTAAAGGAACATTAAAGGGTGGGCTCTGCCAGCACGTCTGTCTGGGAGAAAGCTCTCGCTCTGATATCAGACTTCCCATATGCCTCTGGTGCCTTTCAAGCTGCTGCTCCAGTGCCAGAGCTCAGGGGGAGTCAGTCCGAGTAAGTCCATGCATGGGCCCTTTAAGAGAAACTGCCTGGAATCCCAGAAACCCTCTGTCTCCCTTAGCTTCAATCCCCGCTGGTTTTTAAAGCCAGAAGTTATTGGGGACTTCTCTTCCCAGCACTGGAATCCTGGGCTAGGGGGGCGTGGTGTGGGGTGGGGCTGGGACCCCTCTGCCGAGATATCCCTTTCACTTTTTATCTGCCACATGTGGTTATGGGACCAGCCTGTTCCATGTTTCTGCCCCTCCTACCAGTCTTGATGTGGCTTCTTTAATTCTGCAGCTGTAGGACTTCCATTCTGCTTGATTTCAAGTGGTTCTGAATGATGGTTGTTTTGTAGTTTAGTTGTATTTTTGATGTCTTGACGAGGAGCTCCCCTATGTTTCAATAGAGAGGAATTATAGACTTCCACATGCTAATCAAAGCAATTAGGTAAATATATAATCAAAGTTAAAGGACTCACACATATAAAACAAAAGTGTTAATAATGTACCTTTGAAGTAAATGAAGTCACTAATAACATTTGATAGTAACAACAGTCCTTAACATTTGCAGAACAATTTCATGTGTTTTTAGGTAAAAGATGTTATCTGATGCTCCCACATGCTTTGAATCTTCAAATCTTCAAGGTCACACAGCTAGGTAGCTTTTTTTGTTTGTTTTTTACATTTCCATTGAAATGTAGCACTAGGGAAAAATAATAAAGGCCAATAAATAAAACCACCACTAATAAATCCAATTCATAGAACTTTAAGATTCTTAGAAATTAATTAGTCCGATCCATTCATTTTATGAAGAAAGACAGTATTACAAGCCTCTACAACTCTATTGCGTGTTAAGATACACTAAAAAATATGAAATTGCCATTCCTTCCATGATGCTTGAGCTAAAACAATAATTCTATTTCTATGGAGTCATCTTTCCCCAAAGAGCTTATCCTGTTACTCACTCAGTAGATATTTCTTGGGTTTGTCCGAAGAAAGTACTATAAGAAAGACCCCTCTATTTTGGCAACAAACTGGGATGAAGTTCACTGGTGGTTGATGTCTGGATGTCTTTCCGTGCAATGAAGAGAAGGCAAAAAAGGAATCCTCAGCTGGAAATAAGATATAGTTTGGAATGAACAAGTATGCATGTATCCCTTTAACTACACAGCTGATTCTGATGACCACAAATCTCAACTAAATCCAGTAGTGAAGAGCTGCGCCTAAGGTTTCAGTTTTTGTTTCATTTTTGAGTCAAACTCTTCTAAGACTTCTGTTACATGTAATATCATGGATGAATTTCACAGGCATAATGTTAATGAAGCCAGACACAAGAGTATATACTGTATGATTCCATTTCTATGAGTTCAAGGACAGACAAAAATAATCTATGGTAATAAAAGAATAGTGGTTCCCTTGTTGGGGGTGGGGGTGAGGGGGAGGGTGTACTGACTCAAAGGGGACATGAAAAAACTTTCTGAAATGATGGAAATGTTCTATATCTTGATCTAGGTGACAGTTACACAGACAGTGTATACATATACAATTTTTTAAAAATCCTCACCCATGGATATTTTTCCATTTATCTTCAGATAGTGTGGGAAGGAGGGAGGGAGGGAGAGAGAGAGAGAGGGAGGGAGGGAGAGAGAGAGAGAGAGAGAGAGAGAGAGAGAGAGAGAGAGAGAGAGAAACTTTGATGTGAGAGAGAGACACACATCGATTGGTTGCCTCCCGCATGACTCTGACCAGGGCCGGGGACTGAATTGCAACCGAGGTACGTGCCCTTGACCGGAATCGAACCCACGACTCTTTGGTCTGTGGGCCGACGCTCAAACCGCTGAACCAAACCGGCCAGAGCTACCTATATAATTTTTATTGAACTGTATAATTAAGAGATTTGCTTTATACTGTATGATGCTATTCTTCAATTAAACAACAACATAAACCAAATGAAACAAAACTCCTCTGCAGATTCTCATTATTTCAAGGGATAATAAAGATAAGAATTCTTCATGTGGCCTTTAGATTCTGCTGATTCTGACCCTTGTCTACCTTTCCATGGCCACTCCTCTTCCCTAAACTCCTCCTTGGTGCTTCCTCAGTCTGGTACACTTGCCAAGCTCCCACGAGGTCAACTTTAGTAAGTACATGCTGTTTCCCCAGTGTGCTGTGCTTTTCTCCTCACCACCCTCTTCCCCATTAGCTCCTGCACTTCCTTAGCTTAAGCTGCACTTACTGTGTACGCTTCCTTGACCACCCTGCTCCCGTTCTAGGTTAGATTCTCCTCTTGGGTGTTCTCATAGAACCTTGTTCCTTTCACTCAGACTGTTTATCTCCCACTTCCCTCATTTATTTAATTAAATCTATCTTTCCCACTAGACCATGGGCTGAGGGGTAATGTCTTGGTTTACTTACTATGGTATTCCCAAAGCCTGGCACAGTGCCTGGAACACAGTAGGTGTTTACTGAATATGTTTTCACTGCTGAGGTAAACACAGTGGCTATTTGGTATTTTCTGGCAAGAAAATCACTCATCTCATATAACTTGATTTGGGTTTGCCCCATTAAGTATTTACAGGTGTATCTTGCTTTAAGCAAACTGGATTCATTATATGGGAATCTGGGTTTACCAAAAATATAAATTAGGGTGTGTCTATCCACTCCCTTTAAATGATTTATACAAATTCAAAGTGCCTTTTACTGCATTTGAGAAGACAGGTGAATTTCATTTGCCAATCCAAGACTTGTTGAAATCAAAAGTATTTAACAATTGGAAGTGACTATTGTGTTATGTCAGCTGGCTGACCAGTATAGACCTAGTTACAGGATCATTTGTACCACTGCCATTTCCACCTGAAGAAAGACTCAGGTTTATACTAACTTTGCATTGTCGTTTGTGGAGTTTTCTAAGAAGGAGGGTGGTGCACAAAGAAAAAAAATGCTCAAGAGGAAGTGCTACACTACAGAAGTGCAAACAGTGGTAAACGTGTGAAAAAAATCAAATTAAAAGTGTCTTAGGTTTTATGTTTTTATAACATAGGAGGGCAAAAGGAAGTTATATAGGAAGTCCTGTTTTCAGAAGAATAACACGCCTCACCACTCAGTTGGGAAGACTGAATAAATTGGAGGAAAAAGAGTAACCACACAGAAAGAACATTTGAATACTTCCTTACAATTTACCAAATGCTTTATTTATTTTCTCAACAAATATTTCTTGGGACTCTATCTGCTACCAGACCCCAGGCTGGGCTTCCAGGGAATCAACTGAAAACAAACAAGATTCATCCTGCCCCTGGGTTAATAGTCTAGTGCTTCCCATTACCTGATTTAATCTTCACAGCAGTTGCCAGAGAAATATTGCCACTTTCATCAGAGGAGGAAACGGTGGCTTAACTGTTTTGTTGAAGGAAACACCACCAATAAGTGATGGAGCGGGACTCACATTTACAACTCCTTACTCCAGTTTCAGGCTCTTGCAACTACATGAAATTCTGTTTGCCTGTAGGCCTCTGGGGTCTCTAGTTTGTTAATCAAGGCTCTCAAGAAAAATAAAGATAAATCATGAAGTTATAGCACTATGCATTTCAATCACTCCTCTATGTATCACTTCTCCTCCCTTGTTTGTCCCTCTGTTCTTCTCAGTGAATAGGAAACTTCCCACCAACACCCTTATAAACACAGGTTTCTTCATTTTTACTTTTGCCTAATGGCACCTAATGATTTGTATGTGATTTCTGGATTGACTTACAACTGGAGAATCAGTTTCTCTTTTCCATCACATGACTCAGGTTATTGCTTTATTATTCGGTGCTTCATAGTACCAAAAAGGTACTCAGACTTTAACTTCGGACATTTTCTCCTCAGTGCATAAAAGTCCAATAATAAAAGATATATTTGACATGACCCTTTGCTAGATAGTAAATACTGATCTTTAAAGGACATTAATTAGCCTGGCCAGGTAGCTCAGTTGGCTAGAACATCCTCCCAATATACCAAGGTTTCAGGTTTGATCTCCGGTCAGAGCACATACAAGAAGCAACCAATGAATGCATAAATAAGTGGAACAACAAATCAATGTTTCTCTCTCTCTCTCTCTCTGTCTCTCTGTCTCTCTGTCTCTCTGTCTCTCTCTCTCTCTCTCTCTCTCTCTCTCTCTCTCTCTCTCTCTCTCTCAAATCAATACATACAAAAATAAGAGGACATTAATTAGCAAATGTCCCATCAAGTGAATGAACAAATTGTGGCATTACCTACATAATGCCACATGTAATGCCAATATTATTTGGCTACACAAAGGAATAAAATACTGACACATGCTACAACATGGATGAACCTTGAAACTTAGCCTACTTTTCATGGATGAACCTTGAAAAGTAGGCTAAGTAAAAGAAACCGAAACAAATAGCCACAGATGGTACTATTTCACTTGTATGAAATGTCTGCAATAGGGAAATCTATAGAGATAGGAAGTAGTGGTTGTTCAGAGCTAGAGGAATGGATGGATTTAGAGTGAAAGCTAAAAAGATACAGGTTTCTTTTTAGGGTGATGAAAATGTTCTAAAATTAATTCTGGTGATTGTTGCACAACTCTGATTATACTAAAGACCACTAAATTACATCCTTTAATAATTGTGTGATATGTGAATTATACCAATAAAACTGTTTTTTAAAAAAGGGAATTGATATAGTGTTCCACTAATAACTTGGGGGAAACACTTTTTGAGGTGTATGATACAGGAAGTTATTTGACCCGCAACCAGAAAAAGACTAAAACACTGGATGCTACCAATACAGCAGCAGCATGATGCAAATATAGCTGAATGTAGCCTGGGTCAATTAAGGCAGCAGCAATTGACATCTACACCCTGTACATGCTTATGTCAGTGATTACAAAATATGAACATGTAAGTAGCCAAAGTGCTCGCCATGTCTTTTCTTGATTTTTATATTTTAAAGATTATAAAATTAAAGTTAACTAATAATAACCCCCTTTAAAAAAGAACATTAAACAGAGGCCTGATAAATTATTAATATAAATTCTTGCCCTGGTCAGGTAGCACAGTTGGTTAGAGTGTCATCTGGATACACCAAGGTTGCAGGTTTGATCTCTGGTCAGGGCTCTTACAAGAAACAACCAATGAATGCATAAATAAGTGGAACAACAAATTGATCTTTCTTTTCTCTCTCTCTTAAAAAAAGGTGTTTCCTGAACCCATTTCTTCTATGACTCAGTTCTTTTACCTCTGTGACTTTGTAAATAAACTTTCTCATATATGTGTGTGTGTGTATATATATTTTATATATATGTGTGTGTGTGTGTGTGTGTGTGTGTATATATATATATATATATATATTTTTTTTTTTTTCCAAATTCTTTTCCAAAAAAATTACATTTCAACTATCTAAAATAAAAGAAAGATTATTGTTTGGCTTTAAGTACCTATTTCAAATGTCCTTTTCCATAATATTCCCAAACACACACAAAAACATGTTCTCCCCAATTATCTTTCCACTTAATGTAAAAATATTCCTGGCTAGGAGACTGATGCAAAAATAGATTCTTACAAAAATTACAACCTAGAGTATTAGTATCCTCTCCCCCACAGTGGCTCTGAAAAGATAGGCAACTAATTATTATTTTAAGTTTTCTTCTAAGAAACCTTTGGGGAACCAGCCAAGTTTAAATAGGGTAATTGGTAGGTGTATGGTTGCAATTTACGTAAATTATAGAAACATAACACCAGACATTTATCTAATTGAAGAAAATATGGTATTCGGTTACGTATCTAGAGGAATTCTACATGTGGTTTGCGCCATTCTCTTGAGAATCGTATTCTCTGGGGACAGACTATGCTAATAATGTTCAAAAGTTCAGTTTTGCTTTACTTCTCAAAAACTCAAAACATATATTAAATGTAAAATACTATTTATATATTTCTTTAATAAAAATAGTATTAATATAACACCATAATTCCTTTAGAAGATGTTTATCCACATCCCTAACAGAGATGTTGGTTAGTTACACTCACCATTAGGTACTGCTTCTTTTTTTAAATGTGAATTAACTCTTCACTCTCCTAATCAGTCTGCAATCATAGGTCCTATGACCCTTAGTTGAGTTTCTGTTTCCTATAAATATAATACACAATGTAAGACATTTAATACTGTCAAGTTTTTCCAAGTATTTCATACTCTAAATGTGTGAAGGTGCTATTTCTATAAGAAGCATATTAGAATTTAGATTCTTACAGAATTGCACATAAGTTGTCCCAAATATTTAAGCTTCAGAAATTATTCAAGCAAAATTCCACATCCCTATTTCCTACCTAAAGGGGTCTGAAATAGAGTAAAATTGCAAGTTTAAAAAAACCCACATATAACATACAAATCTGTCTCAATGCCTGAAGCAACCTTCAACCACAGCTATCTACAGGAACCTAGGAAACTTACAAAACAGAAGAATGCCTCATGCTCTCACACTGGGACACTGGTAACTTAGAGATTACCACACCAGTGCTACTGGTACTCATTCACTTAACTTGCTTATTTAGCAAATAGTTATTGATCAACTTGTGCTTGCCAGGAACTGTGTCTGATGCAGGGGATTAAACATTGACATATTTCCTGCTTGACAAGACAATCAAGCAAAGGAGACCATCCAGTAGAGACTTGCTGAGTTAGCAAAGGCTAGAGATAGGAAGCTGAAGTGGAAGGGAGCATGATAGGAATCTAGGTAGAGAGGACAGTGAGGGAAACAAGGAATAAAGATACCACTGTGATATCTTGATGCAACAGGGAAGCACAGTTGGTCCTTGTTGTATACAGGGTGAGACAGGAAATCGAGAGGCAGGCTGAGCTGAATCACAGACCCTCATGTACCAAGGTCAGGGATTTAGACCTCATCCTGAAGACGAGGGATAAGAATTTAAAGATTTTAGGTAGAGTTTTATTTTTAAACAAAAACATTGTATGTTTTTTCCTTCTGCCTTATAATCTGCCTTTTACTTTAATTTTCAAGTGGGGGCCTCTATAGCTGAAATAAGATAAAGGCACAGTGTGTAGATGGATTTAGAAGATGGGAGGAAACCTGTTCAAATATGTGCAAGTTGACATTTTCATTCAAGTATATTAATGTAGAAATTTCTAAATGGGTCACCAGCTTAAAACATCACCTTTAAAACAGTGACAAAGAAATAGCTATTATCTTGTGCCTGTCTTCTCTAAGAACTTTAAATGGTCATGGCTCCATCTCCATTGGAGGCAGCTAACTGCTGTCACCATATCAAGTTTTAACCAGACATGCTTTTGAAGTCATCCATCCATTCAGTCCATCTCATTTCTGACTAAGTGTCTCCGATAAGTGAGTAGGTTCTGGTCAGTAAAATTCACTGTTGTATGAAAGACATCATGGAGCAAGGTTGGTGTGTGCTCAGCCCCCCTTTTAGCCAATAGCATGGTCAACATCAGCATAGTCCTCTCCTTGCCCATGTCTTTGGGATAAGTCAGCTCCAGCACAGCAGCAAGGCAGTCCCTTCAGCCTGTTATTAAATGGCAACCTTGGACCAGCGAAAGATGGCAGTGGGCAGGGCCGGAGGGAGGGTGAGTGCGTGAGAGAGTGAGCTAGTGTGTGAGAGAGAATGAGTGGACATGAAGGTAGACAACCAAACTCATGCAGTGCAGAGATGCGGAGCAGCAGGTTCCTGTGCAGTGGATGGGAGCAGCCGGCTACCTCGGTAAGTGGCCCTTCAGGGCGCTTCTCCCTGCGCTGCCGCAGGGAGGTCTCACCATTCTGGAAGATCCTGGGTCTTCCCTGGGAGGAGACAGTGGGAGCGGCTAGGGCCCAGCAATTTGAGCCCACCAGTGCACCTGGCACCATCGGACCAGTGGACACCCTGTGTCAACACAGACCAATGCACAGTAGTGGAGCTGCCAAGGTGCCGGTTGCGGAAGCCGCAAACAGCCGGGAGCCCAGCACCATCCCCCACAGTAGCAGCCCGATCAGAGTCGACATATACCCTCAGCAACAGAGGCTGGGGAGCAGACATCCATCCCCAGGCAACAGAAGCACAGACCAGCAGCTGAGACCCATCCCCCAAATCTTTAACAGAGGCTGAGCAGGAGCTGAACCCCACGGGGCAGCAGCACTCTCTAGCTGCCAGCGGCCGGACCTGGGGCTCCACAGAGACCTGTGTGACCCAGAGGCCCACAAGAGCGGTAGGAAGCCAGGGCTCGAGAGGGACCGGTGCGATCCAACAGCCTGCGGAACATGCGGGGTGCTGGGGCACCAGAGAAGCCTGCATGACCCAGCTGCCCACAAGACAGGCGTAGAGACCGGTCTCCAAAGGGTCTGTGCGATCCAGCCGCCCATGGGACTAGCAGGGTGCTGGGGCACCAGAGAAGCCTGCGCAACCCAGCAGCCCACAAGATAGGCGTGGAGTTGGGTCTCCAAAGGAACTGTGAGATCCAGCCGCCCGTGGGACTGGCAGGGTGCTGGGGCACCAGAGAAGCCTGCGCAACCCAGCGGCCAAAAAGATAGGCGTGGGGCCTGGTCTCCAAAGGGATGGTGTGATCCAGCTGCCCACAAGATCGGTAGGGAGCCAGGCTCCAGTGAGACCTGTGCAACACAGCTGCCCAAGGTAGAGGCAGGGAGTGCAGCTCCAACAGTGCCTGAGCTATACAGCTACAGGTGGCACCAGTGACCAGCTGGGAACACAGCTCCAGAGGGGCCCACGTGATCCAGCAGCAGCACCTACCAGGACACACCAATACCAGCCCCCAGTAGTCAATCCTCCAGGATCCACAGCAGGCAAGAGGCAACAACGCAACAGAACAGTCTGGGAGGCACAGTAGCCCTATTTGATATACAATGAGCTGACTACACATCCAAACATTCCTCACCACGCCTAGAGCTACCAGATGGCTAAAATGGGGAGACAAAGAAACACCCAAAGGAAAGAAAAAGAGGAATCTCCAGAAAAGAAACTACAGGAAATGGAAGACAGCAACTTGTCAGATAAAGAATTCAAGGCGCCCTGGCCGGTTTGGCTCAGCGGTTAGAGTATCAGCCTGCAGTCCGGAGAGACCCGGGTTCGGTTCCCGCTAAGGGCATGTACCTTGGTTGCAGTTTGTCCCTGGCCCTGGTTGGTTGTGCGGGTGGCAGCCACTCGATGTGGCCTTTCACATCGATGTTTCTCTCTCTCTCTCTCTCTCTCTCTCTCTCTCTCTCTCTCTCTCTCACTCTCTCTCTCTCTCTCTCTCTCTCTTCCTCGCTCTCCCTCCTACTCTATCTGAGCAAAAAATGAAAAAATGTCCTCGGGTGAGGATTAAAAAAAAAAAAAGAATTCAAAGCAATGATTTTAAGGGTGCTCAAACAATTTGGTGAGAAATACAGGCAACTTAATAAGAATTATGAAGAGTTCACTGGGAACTACTTCAGCTTAAAAAAAGAGGTAGAAGCTACGCATAAAGAGGTAGAAGCTATGCATAAAAATCAAGAGGAAATAAAGAATGACATAGCTGTTATGAAAAATACCTTAGAAGGGTTCAATAGTAGATTAGAAGAAGCTGAAGACCGAATCAGTGACTTAGAAGACAAGGTAGAGAAAAACACCCAAATAGAGCAGCAAATGGAAAAAAAGTTTAAAAAGCAGGAGGAAAGTTTAAGGGAGCTGTGGGACAATACGAAATGTAACAACATTCACATTATAGGGATACTGGAAGGAGAAGAATCAGAGAAAGGAATAGAGAACCTGTTTGAAGAAATAATGACAGAAAACTTCCTTAAACTGGTGAAGGAAAAAGTCACACAAGTCCAGGAAAACACAGAGAGTCCCAAGCAAAATGAACCCCAGAAGACCCACAGCTAGACACATCATAATAAAAATGGCAAACATTAAAGACAAAGAAAGAATCTTAAAGGAAGCAAGAGAGAGACAGAAAGTTACCTACAAGGGAGCTCCCATTAGACTGTCAGCTGATTTCTCAATAGAAACGATGCAGGCCAGAAGGGAGTGGCATGAAGTATACAAAGTAATGCAAGGCAAGGGTCTGAATCCAAGACTACTCTATCCAGCAAGGCTATCATTCAAAATTGAAGGAAAAATAAAGAGCTTCACAGATTAAAAAAAAAAAAAAAAGCTAAAGGATTTAACCCCAACAAACCAGCACTGCAAGAAATGCTGAAGGGACTGTTGTAAGAAGAAGAAGAAACAGAGAGAGAGAGAGAGAGAGAGAGAGGAACACAGGCATAAAATTAAAATGGCAACTAATAACTATCTATTAATAATGACCTTAAATGTAAATGGCTTAAATGCTCCAATCAAAAGACATAGGGTAGCGGATTGGATAAGAAAACATGACCCATATATATGTTGTCTACAAGAGACCCACCTCACAACAAAAAACTCACACAGGATGAAAGTGAAGGGATGGAAAAAAATTTTCCAAGCAAATGGAAATGAAAAAAAAAAAGCTGATGTAGCAATACTCATATCTGACAAGGGCCATAATAAGAGACAGAGAAAGTCACTACATAATATTAAAGGGAACAATCCAACAAGAGGATATAACCCTGGTAAACATATATGCACCAAATACAGAAGCACCAAAATATATTAAAAAACTTCTGGAGGACTTCAAGGGAGAGATCAATAGCAACACGATCATAGTGGGTGACTTTAACACGCCACTGACACCACTGGATAGATCTTCTAGACAAAAAATTAACAAGGACATAGAGTCCTTACAAAATAAACTAGATCAATTGGACTTCATTGATATTTACAGAAAATTTCACCCCAAAGCTGCAGAATATACATTCTTCTCAAGTGCACATGGGTCATTCTCAAAGATAGACCACATGTTAGGACACAAAGCAAGTCTCTACAAATTCAAGAAAATTGAAATCATATCAAGCATCTTCTCAGATCACAGTGGCATGAAACTAGAATTCAATTACAGTAAAAACACACAAAAACATTCAAACACTTGGAGGCTAAATAGCATGCTATTAAGCAACAAATGGGTTACTAAGGAGATCAAGGAAGAAATTAAAAATTTCCTGGAAACCAATGAAAATGAACACACAACAACACAAAATCTATGAGACACAGGGAAAGCAGTCCTGAGAGGGAACTTCATAGCACTACAGGCCTACCTCAAGAGACAAGAAAAATTCCTAATTGACTTTCTAACCCTACAACTTAAAGAACTAGAAAGTAAACAAAAAGAAAAACCCAGAGCTAGTAGGAGGAAAGAAATAGTAAAAGTCAGAGCAGAAATAAACAACATAGAGACTAAAAAGTCAATTCAAAAGATCAATGAAACAAAAAGCTGGTTCTTTGAAAAGATAAACAAGATCGATGGACCTTTAGCCAGATTCACCAAGAAACAAAAAGAAAGAAACCAAATAAACAAAATCAGAAATGAAAGAGGAGAAGTAACAACTGACACCACAGAAATTCAAAGGATCATTGAAACATACTATGAACAATTATATGCCAATAAATTGGACAACCTAGGAGAAATGGACAAATTTCTAGAAACACACAGTCTCCCAAAACTGAACCAGGAAGAGATAGAAAACTTGAACAGACCAATAACAACAAAGGAAATCGAAAATGTAATTAGGAAACTCCCAGCAAACAAAAGCCCAGGCCCAGATGGCTTCATGGGGGAGTTTTACCTAACATTCAAAGAAGATCTAATACCCATTCTCCTCAAACTATTCCAAAAAATCCAAGAAGATGGAACACTTCCAAACTCATTTTATGAGGCCAGCATAATCCTAATTCCAAAACAGGATAAAGACACTACAAAGAAAGGAAACTACAGGCCAATATCCCTGATGAACACAGATGTCAAAATCCTTAACAAAATACTAGCAAATCGGATCCAGCAATATGTCAAAAAAAGTATTCATCATGACCAAGTGGGTTTCATCCCAGGCATGCGAGGATGGTACAATATTCACAAGTCAATAAATGTGATACACCACATAAAAAAATGAAAGATAAAAACCATATGATCATATCAATAGATGCTGAAAAAGCATTTGACAAAATCCAGCACCCATTTCTGATAAAAACGCTCAGCAATGTGGGAATAGAGGGTCCATATCTCAACATAATAAAGGCTATATATGAAAAACCTACAGCCAACATCATTCTCAATGGGCAAAAACTAAAAGCATTCCCCTTAAGAATGGGAACAAGACAGGGATGCCCACTTTCACCACTCTTATTTAACATAGTACTGGAAGTCTTAGCCACAGCAATTAGACATGAAGAAAAAATAAAGGCGATCCAAATTGGAAAGGAGGAAGTGAAACTGTCATTATTTGCAGATGACATGATATTGTACATAGAAAACCCTAAAGACTCCATCAAAAATTTACTAGACTTAATAAATGAATTTGGCAAAGTAGCAGGATACAAAATTAACATCAAGAAATCGACGGCATTCTTATACACCAATGATGAAATCACAGAAAGAGAAACTAAAAAAACAATCCCATTTACCATCGCAGTAAAAAAATTAAGATACCTAGGGATAAACTTAACTAAAGAAGTAAAGGACGTCTTCACAGAAAACTACAGGTCATTGAAAAAAGAAATAGAGAAAGATATAAAAAAGTGGAAAAATATACCTTGTTCATGGATTGGAAGAATTAATATCATTAAAATGTCCTTACTACCCAAAGCAATCTATAGATTCAATGCAATCCCCATCAAAATACCAACGACATATTTCACAGAACTAGAACAAACACTCCAAAAGTTTATATGGAACCAAAAAAGGCCCCGAATAGCCACAGCAATCTTGAAAAAGAACAACAAAGTAGGAGGGATCACATTACCAGATTTCAGGTTATACTACAAAGCCACTGTAATCAAAACAGCCTGGTACTGGCACAAGAACAGGCAGATAGATCAATGGAACAGAATAGAGAAACCAGAAATTGACCCAAGACAATATGCTCAATTAATATTTGACAAAGGTGGCAAGAGCATACAGTGGAGTCAAGACAGTCTCTTCAATAAACGATGTTGGGAAAATTGGACAGCTACTTGCAAAAAAATGAAGCTAGACCACCAACTTACACCATACACGAGAATAAACTCAAAATGGATAAAAGACTTAAATGTGACTCGTGAATCCATAAAAATTCTAGAAGAAAATGCAGGCAACAAAATTTCAGACATCATACACAGCAGAATCTTCACTGATACAACACCTAAGGCAAGAGAAACAAAGGAAAAAAATGAACACATGGGACTACATCAAACTCAAAAGCTTCTGCACAGCAAAAGAAACAACCATCAAAACAGAAAGGGATCCCACTATATGGGAGACCATAATCACCAATGATGCATCAGATAAGGGGTTAATTTCCAAAGTATGTAGAGTGCTCATACAAGTCAACAAAAGGAAGACAAAGAACCCAATTAAAAAATAGGCAGAGGACCTAAATAGACACCTCTCCAAACAGAACATACAAATGGCCAAGAGACATATGACAAAATGCTCAATGTCACTAATCATCAGAGAGATGCAAATTAAAACAACTATGAGGTATCACCTCACACCTGTCAGAATGGCCGCAATCAACAAATCATCAAACAAGTGTTGGCGAGGGTGTGGAGAAAAGGGGACTCTAGTACACTGCTGGTGGGAATGCAGACTGGTGCAGCCACTATGGAAAACACTATGGTGTTACCTCAAAAAGTTAAAAATTGAACTGCCATTTGACCCAGGGATCCCACTTCTAGGAATATACCCTAAGAAACCTGAAACACCAACTAGAAAGAATACATGTACCCCTATGTTCATAGCAGCACTATTTACAATAGCTAAGATCTGGAAACAGCCCAAGTGTCCATCAGTAGACGAATGGATAAAAAAGCTGTGGTACATATATATACACAATGGAGTACTATGCAGCTGTAAGAAAGAAAGATCTCTTATCCTTTGAGACGACATGGAGGGACCTGGAGAGTATTATCCTAAGCGAAACAAGCCAAGCAGAGAAAGACAAATATCACATGATCTCACTTATTTGTGGAATATAATGAACATAACAGTCTGAGGAACAGGATAGACCCAGAGACGTGGATGTAGGGTACAGACTGATAACCCTCAGAAGAGGGGGTGGGGGGGGGAGGGAAGAGATAAACCACAGAATTTATATGCATGTATGCATAACTGATGGACACGGACAACAATGCTGGGGATGGGGCGGCGGGGATGGGGAGGACGGTATCAGTGGGGGAAAAAGGAGAAACATCTGTAACAAAAACAATTTAATAAAAAAAAATGGCAACCTTGGGGCACAGTCTTACAGCAGTGTCATGTGTGAGGAGAGTAAGGACCAGAGAAGGAATGCATATACCCCTTACAAATTAAAATTCCTCACAGAATAGGGAACATCTTCATACTAAGGAAATAACAGCTTTCCTGTTTAAAAACCAGCCCTGGCCGGTTTGGCTTAGCAGTTAGAGCGTCGGCCCAAAGACCAAAGGGTCGAGGGTTTGATTCTGGTCACAGGCACATACCTGGGATTGCAGGTTCAATCCCAGGCCCCAGTCGGAGTCCTGCGGGAGGCAACCAATCGATGTGTCTCTCTCATATCGATGTTTCTCTCTCTCTCTCCCCTCCCCTCCACTCCCTCCCTCCCTCTCTCCCTTCCACTATCTAAAAAATCAATGGAAAATATCCTTGGTGAGGATTAACAAAAACAATACAAACAACAACAACAAAACATATGACACAGGATGTTCTGAACTGACGTTCTGTACTCAGACAGTGGGAAATCAGGCCTCAGAACATGCCTGACTTTTTTCAACTTCATTTTCTTTTATGAGAGGCAAGAAAAACCATAGGCAAATAAAACGTGTGGGAGTGATTTAAGGGCCCATATCACTCAGTTTCCAAAATCAGGTAACTAAAGGCACCTTTTCTCTTTCTAAGCAATCATAGCTTTAATAAAATGTTTAAGGTGGTGAAGTATATTCCGTGGGGAATGCCTGCTAATAACCTTATATTTTCATTTTCCAGCCATACCCCTCAGTTCATCCATGCCTAAGAGGCTGCATCAGGAAAGAACAGGTTTTTCTAGGCATAAAAGATGAAAAAATAGACTTAAAAATTCAACAGTCGAGTGGTTGCCTTTTCTAGGGACACAGTCAGAATACAAGTAATAACATAATAAAATCTCTTAGATAGTACCTCAAGAAACCAGGGAGGGTATATTTAGAAACAGTGGCACTGTCTGTTGTTCCCAGCAACTGTTTCCTAGGGTTCCATTTACATGTATGATGGTGGATGTTGGGTCCGTATCACACACATTACCTTTACTCCATACTAACACTCTTATTACTGTGAACATGACACTCTGGAGAAGCATCTGAACAAAAGTAATGAAGTATTAATATTTCCTTGTTACTGAAACAAAAATAAAAGTAAAAATAAAGACTTTAGGTAGAGGCTGACTCAATCAGAGGTGCGCTTTAGACAGATCTTTCTGGTTTCTGTTATAGAAGGTGGGTTTTAGGGATATAACACGAAAGCAAGAAGAACAGTTAGGAGACTGTTGGAAAAATCTAGGCAAAAGATGGCTTAGGACTTCACTTATTCTTGATCACTGTCAGCCTAAATGCAAACCAAGGCTGTGTTATGGTGTAAGAGAATTTCAAAGGGAAGAAGGAAACAGGTGGAAGAAATCGATTATAGCTGCTGAAGAAAGCTATGGCTGTCCTCCTTACCACCACACTCCCTTTCTTGATGTGTCAGTAATTTCGAATTCTTTGAAAGAACCCAGTAGTAAACCATAAAATGATGTTGCCAGGTGTTTCAAAATAAACCATATAAAGAATGGAAACACTTCCAATTCATAATTCAGGTGCAGAAGACTTACAAGAGTTCACAAATTTCAAGCTCACACTATAATCCCCCATAAAGCATTGTAACTATTTCTCCTACTGGAATGGTTTAACAGATGACCATAGGGTTTGAAATGCAGTGATTCAATACAAAGTATAAGAGCAGATAATGAGAAGGCTGAATGGCTTCAGATTTCTTTCTTTCTTTTTTAAATTATTAGTTGACTTGCTGAGTAACAACAGGCCAAGTCACAGTGAAATAAATCACTTGCATTTGAATATATAAGCTTATTGTCTAAAAATACCCATTTAGCAAAGATGTATGAACTCAGTATATTTTGGGGGCATATTGGCTTTTAGCATGTATTGCCAGCTGGATATTATAATATAGAAAACTCACTTATTAGGAAAAAAAAGATGAACATAACAAACAATCTTTTCCTCACCACTTCACCCAACCACCAACTATCCTTCTGATTTGGCTCTTTCTTTAGTGACACTAATCAGGTGGGCTCCAAACTTCATGGTCACCTCTGACTTTTTCTGCTTTGTGATTTCTTTATCCTCACCCGAGGACATTTTTGCATTTATCTTCAGATGGAGCGGGAGGGAGAGAGAGAGAAACATTGATATGAAAGAGACACATCGAGTGGTTGCCACCCACACCCCAACCAGGGATGGGGACAAACTGCAACCGAGGTACATGCCCTTAGCGGGAACCAAACCCGGGCCTCTCCAGTCCGCAGGCTGACGCTCTAACCGCTGAGCCAAACCAGCCAGGGCTGCTTTGTGATTTCTTCTATCCAGGAAGTCACTAGTGAATTCCTATAAAGTACATTGTAATCCATCACTTCCTGCCTGCTGTCACAGTGAATGGCTTAAGATTTTCTTTTTCCATTCCAAAACTAGTTTCAGGCAGTATCTGGTGTGTCAAAATTAGCTATGTAATACGTAAATACACAATATTGTTTTTATTGTAAAAAATAGTTTAAATGTATTTAGAAGATACAATTTTAATCAGACACTTGTACAATATCTAATACACCTCCTTGAAACTTAAGGTTCTAAGAAGAGAATCTAACACTGGACTATTGAATGCCAAATTTGACTTCATAATCCATTTTTGTTGTTGAAAAAACAAAACAAAAAACAGACCCTTAGGAGCATATACACAAACAGTCCAAGAGAGGGCAGCAAAACCTCACTAACCAATTTTTAACCCCTAGCCACTTTTCTATATTGCTGCTACAATACTTCATGTTTTTAAATTATAGTTGATATACTATATTATAATTAGTTTCAGGTATACACCATAGTAATGAGACATTTATATACCTTACAAAATGATCACCACGATAAGCCTAGTCCTAACCTGGCACCATACACAGTTATTTTAATATTATTCAGCAGAAGAATTGTGTGCACATATTTGTTTATAGATACATGTTCATATATATGTACATGGATTAGTCTGTCTTACAGTAATCATGAAATTGTAGAAGTTATGTTCAGGCAGAACAGATTTCTTCCCAGAATTCCGAGGCTGCTGAAGGCTCTTGGATGGATGGAACCTGAGGCAATAGGAGGGAACAAAGGTGGGTGTCTCAATGGCATCATCTGCTGGTTTGCCAACTCTTACAAAGAATGGTGGTTTAAGGTACAATGGGATTCTTTTAAAAAATATGTTCCAACTATGCGCCTGAGTTTCCCCATCTGTAAAATGAACATAGTTGTACCTAAATCACAAGGGTTTGTTGGGCAGATTAAATGTAAAATGAGTGGAACACTAACCGTTCACTGTTTTAATTTTTTTAAAATATGGCAAAAATGCATAAAAATTTACCATCTTAATCAGTGTGAAGTGTATAGTTCAGTAGAGTTAAGTACATTCATATTATGTGTAACCAATCCTCAGAACTCTTTTCACATTGCACAACTGAAATTCTATATCCACGAAACAAAAATTCCCCATTCCCCCTCTGCCAGTCAATGGCAACCACCATTCTACTTTCTGTCTCTGATTTTGCCTATTCTAGGTACCTCATGTTAGTGGAATCATATGTCTTTTTGTGATTGCCTTATTTACTTAGAATAATGTCCTCGAGGTTTACCATGTTGAAGCATGTATCAGAATTTCCTTCCTTTTTAAGGCTGACTAATATTACATTGTATGTATCCACACCTGGTATATTCTAAAACAAGAATTTAAAAAATAATTTTGGGACTATAGCTTTTAGTCATAGTGGAATAACAAAGATCAGACTTATTCTCCCACCTATAAACAACTAGACACCTGGCCAAAATATATAAAAGCAATCATATTCAGACATTAGACAACAGGCAGTATGGATCATAATTCCTTAGAGAAGAAAACAAAAATGAAAGCTTTACAACCACCCCAGATTCTTGCCCAGAGGCAATTTGCAGGCTATGGATGCAGGAAGGGTGATGGAAGCAGAGCCCAGCAACCTGTCTGAATTGAGAGTCTGTGGAGGCCAAAGTTGTCCGGCAGAGTTCTAGAGAATAGGGAGCTATGCAGAAAGAGACCCAGATATCTGAATAGGAGTTCTCCTTGACCATGCATGTGTAAGTGAAACTTCTTGAGGCAGGGCAAAGAAAGACTGGGTAGTTGTAAGCTGAATAATACTCAGAGCTCCTACTGGGTGAAGAGATGTGAGAACCTCAATTAGCCAAAGTCCTCAGTAGCCAATGGAAAGTACACAGTAATCAATTGAGCCACTCAACAGATACTGAGAGGTGTCATAGCTTAGTAAGACTCAATGATCCCCAGAATAAAGGTGAGTTTACATCCATTGTAGCCAAAATTAAAATAGGCCTTGAAAGGATCAGATTGATCTGTATAATTAGTTTACCTGCTTGCCGGAACAAAGCCTAATACTCTTTAAAGTAAAACAATATTCAGAGACTTATAATGGCCAGTATCCAAAAAAATATTACTAAACATGTCAAGAATCAGAAAAATGTTGACTCATAATCAAGAGATAAAAATCAATCAATAAAAATATAGGAATGATGGAATAGATAAAATTTTTTGTTAATTCTATTTTTCCATCACCACTATTCCCTCTATGCTCTCTTCTACCTCCACCCATCCCCCCTCCCCCCCAATCACCACACTGTTGTCCATGTCCATGAGTTTTCTCTCTTTATATTTCTTTTTTGTTCAATCCTTCTACCCCCACAACCCTCCCCCCCCACCCACTCCCACCCCTCTGTCTGCCTGTTCTCTATCTATGAGTCTGTCTCTATTTTGCTTGGTAGTTCAGTTTGTTCATTAAATTCCACATATGGATAAAATCATACGGTACTTGTCTTTCTCTGACTGGTTTATTTCACTTAGCATAATGATCTCCAGGTCCATCCTTGCTGTTGCAAAGGGTAAAATTTTCTTCCTTTTTATAGCATTGTAGTATTCCATTGTGTAAATGTACCATAGCTTTTTTATCCACTTATCTGCTGATGGACACTTGGGCTGCTTCCAAATCTTGGCTATTGTAAATAACGCTGCAATGAACATAGGGTTACATATATTCTTTCAAATTAGGGTTTCAGGTTTCTTCGGATAAATTCCCAGAAGAGGAATAACTAGGTCATAAGGCATTTCCATTTTTAATTTTTTGAGGTAACTCCATACTGCTTTCCACAGTGGATGCACCAATCTGCATTCCCACCAACAGTGCACGAGGGTTCCCTTTTCTCCACATCCTCACCAACACTTGTTGTTTGTTGACTTATTGATGATAGCCATTTTGACAGGTGCGAGGTGATATTTCATTGCAGTTTTAATGTGCTTTTTTCTGATGACTATTGATGTTTAGCATTCTTTCATATGTCTATTGGCCACCTGTATGTCCTCTTTGGAGAAGTGTCTATTCAGGTCTTTTGCCTCCTTTGTCAAGTATTAATTGACTATAAAGGCGTGGATTTATTTCTGGGTTTTCTATTCTATTCCATTGATCCATATGTCTGTTTTTATGCCAGTACCATACTGTTTTTATTACTATGGCCTTGTAGTACCAGGTAGCATGATTCCTTCAGCTTTGTTCTTCTTTCTCAAGATCACTGTTGCTATTTCAGTATTTTTGTGGTTTCATACAAAATTTTTGAAGTATTCATTCTAGTTCTGTGAAATACTCCATTGGTATCTTGATAGGAATTGTGTTGAATCTGTAGATTGGTTTGGGTAGTATGGACATTTTAATGATGTTAATTCTTCCCATTCATGAACACAGTATATGTTTCCATTTATTTGTATCTTCCTCAATTTCTTTTCTTCAGTGTCTTATAATTTTCCAAGTACAGATCTTTTACACCCTTGGTTAAATTTATTCCTAGGTATTTTATTATTTTTGAAGCAATTGTGAATGAGATTTTTTTCTTTTTTAAGTTTCCCTTTCTGATAGTTTATTATTGGTGTATAAAAATGCAACTGATTTCCAGACATTTATTTTGTATCCTGCTACTTTATTAAATTCATTTATCAGTTCTAGTAGTTTTTTGATGGAATCTGTAGGGTTCTCTATATCCAGTATCATGTCTTCTGCAAATAATGAGAGTTTTGCTTCTTCCTTTCCAATTGGATGCCTTTTATTTCTTCTTCTTGTCTGATTGCTGTAGCTAGGACTATGTTGAATAAGAAGTGGACATCCCTGTCTTGTTCCCAATATTAAGGGGAACGCTTGTAGTTTTTGCCTATTGAGTATGATGTAGGCTGTGGGTTTGGCATATATGGCCTTAATTATGTTGAGGTATGTTCCCTCTATTCCCACTTTCCTGAGAGTTTTTATTATAAATGGGTACTCGATTTTATCAAATGCTTTTCCTGTATCCATTGATATGATAATGTGGTTTTGAGACTTTAATTTGTTTACATAGTGTATCATGTTTATTGTTTTGTGGATACTGTGCCAGCCTTGCATCCCCAGAATAAATGCCACTTGATCATGGTGTATGATCTTTTTAATGTATTGCTGGATTCTGTTTGCTAATATTTTATTGAGGATTTCAGCATCAGGGATATTGGCCTATAATTTTATTTCTTTATCATGTCTTTATCTGGTTTTGGAATTAGGATAATGCTGGCTTCATAAAATGAGATTGGGGTCTTCCCACCTCTTGAATTTTTTGGAATAGTTTGAGAAGGATAGGTGTTAGGATCTAAATTACTTGGTGTGTTTTGCTGAATATAGATATCCAGTTATTCCAGCATTACTTATTGAAAAGACTATAATTTTTGCCACTGAATTGCCTTTGCACTTTAGTTGAAAATCAGCTTTCCTTATGTTTGGTTATATTTCTGGACTCTCCCAATTTGGGCCTAATAACGGTCTCTCTTCATACCATTACTACACTGTTTTGGTTATTGTAGCTTTATAGTAAGTTAGATAAGTCCTCCAATTTGGTTAATCTAATCTTTCTCAGATTAGCTATTCCAGTTCTCTTATATTTCCATATGAATTTTATTTTATTTTTTTTATCCTCACCAGGAGGATATTTTTCTATTTATCTTCAGGTAGAGAGAGAGGGAGAGAAAGGGAGAGAGAAAGAAACATTGACGTGAGAGGGACACATCAATTGGTTGCCTCCCGCACGACTCTGACCAGGGCCGGGGATGAACCACAACCTAGGTACATGCCCTTGGCTGGAATCGAACCCAGGACTCACTGGTCCACAGGCTGACACTCTACCGCTGAGCCAAACCAGCCATGGCTCCATATGAATTTTAGAATCAGTTTGTCAATTTCTACAAAATAGTACACTTAGATTTAGATTTGTATTGTGTTAAACCTATGGATTAATTCTGGGGAGAGCTGACATCTTAACAAAATTGAGTCTTCCAATCCATGAACACAGTGTATTTTTCCATTCTTTAGGTTTTCATTAAATTTTCATCAATGTTTTATAATTTTTAGTGTATAGTGTACACCCTCCCCCTTTTGTTTAACATTTCTTGTAGTTCTGGTCTCCTGGTAATGAATTCTTTCAGCTTTTTTATGTTTAAAAACTTATTTTGGACTTCCGGTCAGGATGGCAGTGCAGGTAAATGGGGTATGGCCTCCTCCCACAACCACATCAAACTGACAGCTAAACTACAGCACGACCATCATTCAGTACTGCCTGAAATCGAGCTGAATGGAAGTCCTACAACTATGAAATTAAAGAAGAAGCCACATCAAGACTGGTAGGAGGGGTGGAGGTGCAGATGAGCTGGTCCCACACCCACGTGTGGCGCATAAAAATCAGGAGGACACATTGGCTGGGAAGGTCCTCCATGAGGATTGAGGGGTCCCCGTCCCACACCAGACACCCAGCTCAGGGTTCCAGTGTCAGGAAGAGAAGTCCCCATCACTTCTGGCTGGAAAAACCAGCGGGAACTGAGGCTGAGGGAGGCTGAGGCTGCAGGAGCCCCAGGCAGCTCCTCTTAAAGGGCCCGCACACGGATTTACTTGGACTTGCCACCTCTAAGCTCAGAGGGGAGGCAACTTGAAAGGCACCAGAGATATACAGGGAAGATCTGAGCTGTTTGGCCTCGGGACGAGAGCTGGAGAGGCAGCTTTCTCTCAGACAGACATGCTGGCGGAGGCCTTTGTTCCTTTGGTGAGCCCTTCCCGGGGCCACAGACGGGGCGGCCATATCTGGGACTCCAGCAATCTGGCTCACACTGTTTGCCCCCCACCCCGCCCTGGTGATTCCCTGAGGCCCTGCTCCACCCAACTTTTGGGCCTACCCAAGCTGTTTCCAAAGGCTTTACCGTAGGATTGGCCTGTTTTAGCTCCTGCCTAAGATTTTCCTGAAATCTCTCAAACAAGCAGCATCTGGTCTCCATGAGCCCCACACCTCTCGTTAAGTGGCTCCAGGCCTGGCACTAGAAGCAGCCAGCCTTAGTTCACAACTTGGCTTTGCCTGGGCACCTCCAAGCCCAGCACAAGAAGCAGCCATCAGCAGATCACTTTGTAGCTTATGCCGGGTGGCCCTGGATAGAACACAGGCAGTGGCTGACCTTGCCCCAGAGCCAGCACATCCAGTGGACAGCTTCAGACCACATCGAAACACCACCACCCAACCACCTCCACAAGTGACACACTCAATGAGTGGACTCAGTGGGTACCAGAGCCCTGATGAAGTAAGTCTTGCTCTGTGTGGTGGGCCCCTACACAGCTGATCCTCCAAGGTAGTCAGAGGCCAGTGGTCAGTGGGCACAGCCAGTCCTTGCAGCTGATCAGCCTGACTAAATCCCTCCCATTGATGTGCCAACAGCAATCAAGACTCAATTACAACAGGAGGGTGGACAGTCCACGTGAGGGGTGTACCTTGAGGGCCCGCCCACCTGGGGCAATTAGGGAGGCTGTGCCACTGGATCCTACAGGACACCTACAACAATAGGCCACCCTACGAACTCTAGGAGACATAGCAACTCTACCTAATACATAGAAACAAACTCAGGGAAGCAGCCAAAATGAGGAGACAAAGAAACATGTCCCAAATGAAAGAAAAGAACAAAACTCCAGGAAAAAAATTAAACAAAATGGAGATAAGCAACCAATCAGATGAAGAGTTCAAAACACTGGTTATAAGGTTGCCCAAGGAACTTAGTGAGACCTTCAAGGAACTTAAGGAGACCTCCAAGGGACTTAGTGAGAACATCATCATCAAAAAGGACCAGTCAGAAATGAAGGATGCACTAACTGAAATAAAGAATAATTTACAGGCTATCAACAGTAGAGTAGGTAAAGCCAAGAAGCAAACCATTGATTTGGAATATAAAGAAGCAAAAAACACCCACTCAGAACAGCAAAAAGAAAAAAGAATAAAAAAAAAAAAAATGAGGATAGTGTAAGGAGCCTCTGGGACAACTTCAAGTGTGCCAACATTCGCATCATAGGGGTGCCAGAAGGAGAAGAAAGAGAGCAAGAAATTGAAAACCTATTTGAAACAATAATGACAGAAAACTTCCCTAACTTGGTGAAGGAAACAGACATACAAGTCCAGGAAGCACACAGAGTCCCAAACAAGATGAACCCAAAGAGGTCCACACCAAGACACATCATCATCAAAATGTCAAAGGTTAAAGACAAAGAGAGAATCTTAAAAGCAGCAAGAGAAAAGCAGTTTGTACCTACAAAGAAGCTCCCATAAGACTGTCAGCTGATTTCTCAAAAAAAACTTTGCAGGCCAGAAAGGAGTGGCAAGAGATATTCAAGGTGATGAAAAGCAATGACCTACAAACAAGATTACTCTATCCTGCAAAGCTATCATTTAGAATTGATGGACATATCAAGAGTTTCCCAGACAAGAAAAAGCTAAAGGAGTTCATCACTGCCAAACCAGTATTGTATGAAATGTTGAAGGGTCTTGAAGAAGAACAACAAAAGTATGAACAATAAAATGGCAATTAATACATATCTATCAACAATTGAATCTACAAACAAAATGAGCAAGCAGAACAGAAACAGACTCAGATACAGAGAACTTTTTGTTGCTTGCCAGATGGGCGGGGGCTGGAGGGATGGGTGAAAAAGATGAAGGAATTAAGAAGTACAAATTGGTTGTTAGAGGGATGAACCTCAAAGGGAAGGGGGGAGGGAGGGCTGGATGAGATAAATCAAAGAACTTCTATGCATACATGCATAACCAATGGACACCGACAATTGTGTGGGGAAAGCAGGAGGGGGGTGGGATTGGGGAGGAGGGGGTCAATAGGGAAAAAAGGGGGGGACATCTGTAATACATTCAACAATAAAGATGAGTGTAAAAAAAAAAAAAAAAAAAACAGCAAAAAACCCCAAACCAACCTATTTTGCCCTTGTTTCTGAAAGATATTTCACTGGGTATAGAATTCTAGGTTGTTATTTTTTCTTTCAGCACTTAAAAAATATTGCTCGTTGCTTCTTGCTTGCTTTGTTGCCAAGGAGAAATCTTTTGTCACCCTTATGTTTGTTTCTTTGTATGTAACGTGTCTTTTTCTTCTGTCCGCTTTTTAAGATTTTCTCTTCATCACTGGTTTTGAACAATTTGATTATCATATGCCTTGGTGTAATTTTATTGTTTGAGGTTTATTGAGCTTTGTTGGATCTGTGGGTTTATAGCTTTCATAAAGTTTGGAAAAAATTCTTCAATTATTTCTTCAAATATTTTTTTCTGTCTTCTCCTCTCTCCATTCCTTTAGAGACTCCAGTTACATGTATATTGGGGCACTTCAAATTGTCCCATGGCTCACTGATACTCTTTCTATTTTCAAAAAATTTTTTGTTTAATTTTAAGTAGTTTATATTGTTATGACTTGTTCATCTTTTCTTCTGTGATGTCTAATCTGCTGTTAATCCCATCCAGTGTATCTTTTATCTCACACATGATAGTTTTTACCTCTAGAAGTTAGATTTGGGTCTTTTTTCATATATTTCATTTCTTCACTTAACATTAAAAAATATGGAACACAGTTACAGTAACATTCAGTGCCCTTGTCTGCCAATTCTCACATCTGTGTCAATTCTGGGTTGGTTTCAGTTGTTTTTTATATTTTTCTCCTCGCTATGGGTTGTATTTTCCTGCTTGCCTTGTAGTCTTTGGTTGGATGGCAGTCACTGTGAATTTTACCCCGTTATGTGCTGTATATTTTTGTATTCCTATAAATATTCTTGAGCTTTGTTATGGGATGCAGTTAAGTTACTTAGAAATAGTCTGATCCTTTCTGGCCTTTTAAGACTTGTGAGATGGAACCATAGTACTCTTTACTAGAGAGCTAATCATTCCTACTGAAAGTAGGCCCTTCTGAGTACTCTACCCAATTAAGATGTTCTTTAGTGTGGTTTGTGGGAACAGGCACTACTCCCAGCACTGAGTTCCCTCTAATCCTTTTGGATAGTTTCCCTACCCTTGAGTAGTTTCTCACAAGTGTGCACTGATCAGTACTTAGATGAGTATCTGAGGGGTCCCATCTGCAGATTCAAGGTTTACTCTCCATATAGCACTCTCCTCTGTCCTCTAGGTTGCAGCTGCCTTGGTCTCTCTCAGCTCTCAGCTACATCTCTCACACTCAGGGAGTTCACTGGACTCTGTTGGTTTCCCCTCCCTGCACAGCTGCCTGAAAACCCTCTCAAGGCTATAAACTGGAATGATCACAGGGCTCCCCTTCTCTCAGGGTCACTGTCCTTCATTGCCTGATGTCTAGTGTCTTCAAGTCTTCAAAACCATAGTTTCATATATGTTTTCTTTTTCTTTTTGGTTGTTTCAGGTGGAGGGTAAATCCAGACCCTGTTACTCCATCACAGTTAGAAATCAATATTTTTATTTAAATTTTCTTCTTCTTTTTTTTTAATCCTCATCCAAGGACGTTTTTGCATTTATCTTCAGATAGAGTGGGAGGGAGAGAGGGAGGAAGAGAGAGAGAGAAACATCAATGTGAGAGACACATCGAGTGGTTGCCACCTACACAACCCCAACCTGGGCCAGGGACAAACTACAACCGAGGTAGGTGCCCTTAGTGGGAACCGAACCTGGGACTCTCTGGTCTGCGGGCCGACGCTGTAGCCGCTGAGCCAAACTGGCCAGGGCACTTTTATTTAATTTAAAATATTATTGATATAAGAGGAAGGGAGAGAGAGAGATATCGACTTGTTGTTCCACTTATGTCTGCAGTCATTGGTTGATTTTTGTATGTGTCCTGACCAGGAATCAAACCCGAAACCTTGGTGTATTGGGATGATGCTTTAACCAACTACCCAGCGAGGGCTAGAACTCAATACTTTTAAAGATATTTAAATAATAAAAATATTTTCTATTTTTCGATATAGTTGCATGTTGATGCTCTTCATTCTGTTGTGTGGATTCATACTTCCATCTGCTGTCACTTTCTTTCTATCAAAAGAAGATCCTTTAACATTTCTTGTAGTATTGGTGTGTTGGTGATTAACTCTTTTAGCTTTTTTATGCCTGAAAATGTCTTTTGTCTTTGTTCTGAAAGATATTTTCATGTCTCTTCTCAGAAAATAATCCATCAAGAGAAGAAGAAATGGAAACATAAAATCCATCTTGGATGATTCCAAAAGATCTCTGTATCCTTAAACCACAACATAGAAAAATAGAAAGCAGATGGTGGAATGATACCAGTGATGAGGATGATGATAGCACAGGTATATAATGCTTATTACAGTAGGCACCAATATCTATCAGAGGCTCAGCTGCATTCAAATGAGTTTACTTCAAGGAGGATTTATTAAAGGGATTTCACACAAAGTTGCAGGCAGCGTGTAAGGACAATGCAATATCCTGGGGCTAGCAATAGTACGGTTATTCCCATCCTAGGCTGGACCAATTACTGGACTTCCGAGTGGAGCTGTGACTTCATGTCAAGAGATGCAGTTAGTCCAAGGCAAGTCGGGAGAGAACTGGGGAAATAAATACTGTAACCTCTCTCTTTTCCTTCTCTCTGATCGCATGTGACGATTTCCTTTTGGCATGCAACAATTTCCATTTGACCAAACAAAACCAGAAGCTGCATCAAGAGATGCCAGTGATGCCCGGCCGGTGTGGCTCAGTGGACTGAGCATCACTCCATGCACCAAGAGGTCACGGGTTCGATTCCTGGTCAGGGCACATGCCTGGGTTGAGGGCTCAATTCCCAGTAGGGGCCATGCAGGAGGCAGCCAATCGATGTTTCTCTCTAAGAAAGTCAATAAAAACATATTTTCAAAAAAGAGAGAGAACCTATTGACGAAGTACATACAGATCACACAGGCACATAAAAGGATGGAGCAGAGAAGTGAGTGGACTTGGAGAAGCAAACACAAATATCTGGCATAGCCCCTTTAGACAAATTAGATATATTATCTCCTTTAATCTTCCTAACAACCCCATCAGTTACTATTATTATCCCCAGATAAACCAACAATGCAAGAAGAAAAATGCAATAAAACAATGATATACTGAGTTTACAGAAGATGTTGCCTTCACTAAATAAGAACAATGATGTTCCAAGAATATGAGTACTGATAGAAAAAGGGAAAAACTTTTAGCAATAAAAATGAATAGTCAATCATCTCCACAAATTAATAGAAGGGTTAGAAGATAAAGGTGAGGAAATCTCCCCAAAATAAAATAAAATATATGGAAATAAAAAAGCAGGTATAAAGAGGTAAGAATATCAATGAGAAAACCAATCCAGGAGGCAAGCCATATCCAGGAGGTTCAACATCTCTCTTTCTGGAGTTCCTGAAAGAGAAAACAGAAAATTGTAGGAAGAAAAATACCCAAAATACTGGAAAATATTCCAGATTCTCTGAACTCAGAACCCTATCCCCTCCCAAGAATGCAGCACAATGAATGAAAAAGATCCAGGCCAAGGCCATACATATGAGAAATTTCATAACACCACGTGCAAATTTAAAAGTAATTATTAAATCCTTCCCTGGGCTGGAAGGATTACTGGAATTCAGGGTGGAGCTGTGACTTCATGTCAAGAGATGCAGCCAGCCCAATGAAAACTATAAGCTCTTAATAGTTCTCAAAGTGATTTCACATATATTATTTCATTTTTAAAACTGCCTGAGGGTTTATATTGTCCCCATTTCACAGATATGGGATAAATAGATACACTGAATAGAAAACCTAGAATGACATTTTTCAAACCTTCAGAGATAACACAGTTCACTAATATTTAGGTGTGTGTTTCTGAACATATGTTAAGTGGACAAGTTATTTGGAAAGCATATCCGGTTTCCTGAACTACAGGATCAGCTCTCAAGATACAGAGCATGGCTTCTAATTCTTTTCTAATTGACCAGCTCTTTTTTTTTTTGAAGCTGTTTCCAAATTTATTTTTGTTTTACTGCAAGAAAAAAAATTGCTTTGGTAATTGTGATAAATTTCTTGTCTGTAGTTTTTTTTGTTTTTAATTGAAGTATAGTTGCCATACAATATAAATGTCAAAATACTATGTTGTATACCTGAAACTAATATGATATTGTATGTCTTCCGGGTCAATTAATGAACCGCTTCCTTTGGGTAGATGTACACAGCTGATTGATATACTTCATTGGCAGGAGATGTGACAGGAAGGGCAGTGATTGTTTTGCAAACTTGTTTGCCTAAGTACCCTTGAGGTACATTGAATACAATTGCCTTTTCTCATTGTGTGTTCATGTGGGCAAGGTTTTAAATCTCCATCATCTTCAGAGTCCTTCTGGTGGGTTTGGGCTTGAAATTCCCTTCCCATACATTAATTCTACAATTCTGCCAATAAACAAGATAGCATGAATTAAATGAATCAACTGCATCAGTGAGAGGGGGTGTTCAGTGGCTTTTTCCATAATGCCAAGGGGAGCCCAGTGGAGGAAACTGCCCAAGTGAAATTGTGTGGTCAGACGTTCTCTTTATCAAATCTTCCAAAGAGTCTTCAGGCTTGTGGAGAATTTGTAGGTGGATGTGGATAGAATGTAAACAAAAAGTTGAATGGCTAGTTCACCAAGATGGAGGGTTGCAGGTTCAAGAGGTTGTTAAATCAGGACTGTTATGAAGAGTTCTGCAGTCTTAGCTGCTGTGAACTGCACTAGGAACGGAAACACAAGCAGTCGGTGGTGGTACAACCCAGAAGCTGAAACCACACTCCAATTTTGCACAAAATTGCTAGTGGTGGCTCTTTTCTTCGCGTATGACTTTTCATTTAGACTGCGAGGATTACATTTAGTTATGTGTCAAATAACATCTTGAAAGTAGACTAAAGAAAACCATTTTGCATTTGTACTAACCCACATATAGTCAGTAAAAATGTTTTCTAACATACTACTAGAGATACACTCTCTAGTATCAAGGTCAATACAACCATGGGAATGAAGAGTGGAAGGTACAGCCAAAGTGGCTCTGAGGAAGGACAAGAAGGCCGAAAAGGAAGGAGGGGGAATAAGACAAGGAGAAAAAGGAGGGGTGAGTTCTTGCTTGGGAAAAAATTTTGGACTTAACATTTCTGTGACTATCTTGATTAATCGAGGAATTAACAGTTTGTTAAAGAAAATGGTGAACTTATTATAAAGATAAAACCAATTACCAGCTGTATTGGGCCAACATTGAGGATTGGCTCCCAGTAGCTTAACGTCCGGCCCGCAGGCTGCATAAGGCCTGCGAAATCAATACCAGCGAGCATCACACTCCTCACCAAATTAGCCTGATCAAATACAGCAGGCTAATTTTTAAGTTGATAATTTTGTATGGCCTGCGAATGATGTTATAAATATCCAAATGGCCCTTGGCAGAAAAAGGTTCCTCACCCTTACTAACCATTTTAGCTAAAGAAAAAGTGGACTAAAATTCCAGTAAGAATTTCAAAGTGAAATTTGCCTTCCATTGTTTAGCTTCAAGTTCTTCAACAGTCACATAAAGTGAGATACAACATTTCTTTTCTATAACAATTCTGACTTACCACTTGACACATAGTATAGATTCAAGATATAGTTGTAAAAAATTAATAAATGAATAAGTGAATGAGCAGAGAATGATCTTAGAAATATCGAGTTCTGCAAAAGCTTTGATAGATCAAAGCAAACATTCATTTTAACCCGTACTTTATTTTAAAGTTTGCATTTGGGTACAAGCAAAAATTTTGGAAAGAACCTCCTGGAAAGATAGTTGAAATCTGATGTTTGTAGGGCATAGATTGTACACAAAGAGGACGACATTTTAATGTAATTTATTTGAAATTCTCCCAGAAAAGGTTAAGGCCATTATACAAAAACATTCATTTCATCAAAACATTCATTGACTTTCTTCCCATAGGTCAGCATTTGACAGACCTCTTTCCTCAACACACTGGCCAAAGTGGCCGATGGCTCCTGCAAAGAATGATTCATTCTTTTCCCCACCATCAAACAAATTTTTTCTGCTTCTATCTGCAGCAGGTTCATTCACTCGCTAAATCAATAACAACTTGAGAAACAAAGCAGTTTTAAATAAACTGGTAATAGAAAAAAAATCCACCATGTTTAAGATCTATAAATACAGTAATATGTTTACAGGGTAAAATTGATCACAATATTTTTTGTTTTTGAAAAATAATATACCTTGTTTTTATATTGATAAATCTTGTTGCACAGCTTCTCTGACTGCATAAGATAGATGAATGTAATAAAATGACAACATAGTATTTACTGCTTTCTTTTCTGTAAACTTGAAAGACAAAGAAGGTTCAAAAAACTTTTTTGGCAATAATTTAGCATCATTACTACTAGTGCTGGTGTGGGTATAATTTTGCACAGGTCATCCTTAATATTTACACTCACAGGGAGCTTTTCTGTGTATTCTGTTAACTTTTTAAAAGGTCTATGACCCACTCTGCACTGTAAATCAAGGCTGGACAAAGAGATACTAATTTGGCTACCTGATCCTAATTAATCATATAGTTGATTAAGTTGGCCTCTGGAGAATGTAATTATGATTCTGACCACAGCACAGAAACAGAGATGGCAAACTCAGGACCCAAAAGTAGAACAGGAAAACCCGAGGTTCTGGCTGTTTCCAGAAGGGTATTGGACCTTGCTTTTCTCTTTTAATGTTTTTTGCATAAGGTCACGATGAAAGTATTTCTTCCAAATTCTTCTTCTCACATGTTTCTATAAACAGAGTCACTGACTCAGTTTCAGTCATTTTCCTCATCTCTTTATTCATGCTCTGAAATATGAATAGGCCTTGGCAGATGAAACACAATGAAGATGGGCTTTCTTGTTATCCTGCCAGGTTTTCCCAGGCCCCTTGAGTTCTAGTCTGATGTTTTAGGCCAGAAGTGGCTAAGGCAAGCCAGCAACTATGACAGAGACCCTGGGTGCGATGTGCAGTGCAGTTCAAGATTTAGAGCTGACAGCTGCTTTTGCGCTGGTCCTTTTAAGAGCGGACTCTATTTCACGTCCTAATAGATTATTGCATCAAATTTACACTGGATGACATTACAAGGTCAAGAGGGTGCTTATTCCTTTGCAAAATTAAGCCTCCAGAACCTCCAGGGATGTTGACAGGCTTTCTGGTTCAAGTTCACTGGTTTCCTTCACGGTGCACAAGTGACTTCCTCACGCCCTGTGTGCAAGGGCCCCTAAATTCTGTGCCTTCCGTGACCACATCAAGGAGCTAGAAAAGCACTAGAAAACATGGAAGGACTCTTTAAGAATCTACATGAAACAGTAGTTTAGAGACTCTTTCTTTAAAATCCAGCAGGACATTTGGAAATAACTTGTTCAAGTACCTCTTCATCCATCCAGACACTTGTGAAATACAATACAGGAGAACAGTTGCCACAGATTCCAGCATACACAGACTGACTGGCAGTTACAGTACTAGGGACACAGGTACAGATACAAGAGACTGGGTCAACATGGTCACAAAGTATTAAAAAGTGCTTCTCCAAACTGTTCCATGAGTGGAATGCAAATACTGTACAGGTAAGACACAGGGCTACTTCCAGGAAGTACTTGCTTCTGTCAGACGTTGCTTTCAATGTGCCTGCTGTTCCCACAGGAAGAGTCTGTCTGTTCCATGCGCTCACAGTCGAGGCTGACCTCGCTTGTGTCCATACTACAGTCTGATTCACTGTCCGATTGGTCCATCTGCTCAAGTTTTGTTTCTCCCTGTGGCTCCCTGCTCCCGGTGGCGGGATTTAGGAACGGTCCCTCAGAGTCAAGCACTCCAGCCTGTCCGGCAGCACACAGAACTGTTTCTTTGGCTTGACGAATACAGTTGAGCCACTGCTGTTTGTTGAAGGTATCATTGGCTTGTAGTGAGTGGGTCTGACTTTGGGATCCATTTTTGAAACTTACTCTAAAGAAGTTTTTAACTAGAAATGAAAGACACATGAAAAAAAGGTCAATGGACAGATAATCCCCCAGGCCACATATAACACATGTAGTGACACTAACCCCTAGTACCCATGGTGCAGACATCGCCAACTGATTAAAAATGTGTCCCACGGATCCAGGACATGGCTCAGCAATACCCTGCAGCCAGCGTCAATCAAGCAGAGGTCTTGCTCTCAGTTGCCCTCAGAAGCTAGCAAATGGGCATCAGCCCGGAATAACTAAATTATGTTTCAGGGGACCCCAGAGTACAGGTTACCCAACCTGGCTGCAAAGTAAAATGCCCTGGGGAGCTTATTAAAAATATAGATGCCTCCTGGCTGGTGTAGCTCAGTGCATAGAGCATCAGCCTGTGCACTGAAGGGTTGCAGGGTTGATTCCTGGTCAAGGGCACACACCTGGGTTGCAGGTTCCATCCCTGGCCCTGATCAGCATGTGCAGGAGGTGACCAACTGATGTGTCTCTCTCACATCAACGTTTCTCTCTTTCTCTCCCCCCACTCCCTTCCACTCTAAAATTCAATAGAAAAAATATTCTCGTGTGAAGATTAACAAAAAAATATAGATGCCTGGGCCCTACCCTTAGAGATTTGGATTCACTAGGTCTAAGGTGTGCCTGATAGTCTGTCATTTCAACAATTTCCTCAACGCTAAAGATTTTTTCAAGTTATGCCTATGACCCCTACATGATGGTACTTTCTCATTTAATATCCAGTGATTGAAAAGATATGTATGACACAGAGCTGTTATAAATTTGGTTTCACTGAAAAATGAAATTACATTTTAATGACCTCAGCAGGAATTATGTGCATTTAAAAAACACTGGTGCACAATATGGAAGACATTTTATTTAGTTTAATAACAACAACATCAACTGGCATTTAATGGGCTCCACATGCCATGTGCAACGTTTGGTTCACAGAAGCATCTGTGTCCAGTCAGTTCCCTTGTATGATCCCTGTAGTCAAGACTGGGAATCATCACTTCAGATAAATTCAGGCTCCACTCTTTGTTCTTGGGCAAGCACCTTTATTCCTCTGTCTCAGTTTCCTTATTTGTAAAATGGGGGAAACAAAGTGAATCTCTTATAAGGTCATTATGAGGAATAAATGTGATAATACACATAAGTCCCTACACAATGCCTGGCACATAGGTGGTATTCAAGAAATATAAGTTACTACCACTACTACCATCACTGGTGTGGAGGACTGATGAGTAGGTAAGAGGTAGTACATATTAATTACTTTGACAATATGATGCCAATGTTAACCCAAAGTCTCAAATGTCACCTTCCCAAAGAAGACTTCCCTGACCATTTCATTGAAAAGAGATCGACCACTGCTAGCTCCATCTATCCCCTCACTTGATTTTCGTTTCCTTAACAGCACCCAGAATATTTATCTGTTTTCTTATCTATCTTCTCCATTACGATATAAACTCCACAGGGGCAAGGAATTTAATTGTTTGGTTCACCAGTGTGCACTAGTGCCTAGAACAGTGTGACACATAGCAGATACTCGGTAGACATTGCTATCTTAGCTTCTCTTGGTTAACTCCTTTGTTTGTTCAGTCTCAAGTTAGAGAAGCCCATTCAAGTAAGTACACACCAACCCGCAACCCAACTGATCATTCTTATGTCTCTTTAGAGACGAGTCTGCCAGCTCAACTACAAAAGGCAGTTTTGCAACTGGTATCTACATAGGGACCATCTGGTATTAAGCATGCTTTCATACAACAGAAAGATACAGGGAGAGGGAGCTTAAGAAGCACCAGTTCTGTGCAGACAGGTTCACTTGCACTATCTTACTTAATCCTTATAACAAACCTTATGGAGTAGGTATGCATGCATCCCCACTTTGCAGATGAAAAACTGAGGCTTGTAGAGATTGAACAAAGCTGCACAATCAGTGAGCAATGAGATAGCTCTGGGATGCCATTGGACTCCAAGGCCATGGCTCTCCTCTTTTTACCAGCCAGCCACTCCCTCTGAACCACCACTGCCACTAAACACTCAACAGGTCAAAACAAACTGTCATCCATACTTCTCTCATTGTTGCTGAATGCCCCTCGCAGGGAGCCGCCCAGCCTCACTTCTCCATCCTGCAGGTCTTCCAGCAGGAGGTCCTTGAGGGGAATCGGCTGCCGGTACAACTGGTAGCAGAGCTGCTCGTTGTGGGTGATGGCTCGAGTGATCACAAGCACTTCTTGGAAGAGGAAAACGTGCAGTTTCTAGAAGAGAAGAATCCACAGGATTTCCCTAAGCAACTATCTAACGAGAAGTTGCTTACTGTACTAAGAGGTCCGCAGGTACCAAGTTCACACTGGATTATACGCTTCTAGGTTCAAATCTACCTCCAGGTGAACAGAAGTCGGGCAGGTCTCAGTCATTTCCAGATGAACCACTGCCTTTCTTATAGGAGCATCTCCCTAGGGCCGGTGGAGAAGGCCTTTCTGCCTACAGACACCAGCAGCCAGGACTGCCTTCACTTTGCAGTTCAGAACCTGGGCAGACATACGGCTCCAGTGCCCAGAAGAAAAAATGAAAAAAGGGGAACAGAATAAAGGGGGTATTGAGGGAGGGGTTAGTACCTCCCTGGCTTTGGTTTATATTACCCAATATAATTCTAAGAGATCAAATGAACAATAGTCTATAAAGGATGAGACTGGTATATCAAAGGCTAATATTAATCTTCACTTCCCAAACTCAAAAAAACACTTGTTACTTCAACCACAGAGCTGATTATCAGCTTCATCCAGGCACTCCGACTCGGAACACTGCCCATTCCTGAGGAAACCAGAGCATGCTGCCGCAGCCACAAAGAAGAAAGATCAAAGGGGTTGTCCTTCTCAGTTAAGTTCATCAGAACCTCAGTTCTCTGAAGAGGCTGTGCTTAAAAGGCTGACGACTGATGTGTGTGTTGTGGGCAAAGAGAAAATCTCAAAAATAAAGGCCTGTGTCAAACCACATCATGAAAGCAATTTTGCCGGGTGGAGCGGGGGTAAATTGGCTCCATTCAATTCCATGTGCCAGAATCTTCTCACTGTTTGTAAATGTGTAGGAACTGAAGGGAAAAGATCCACAACTTTGTGGCTGGGTTCTGGTTTTCCAGTGGAAATGTTTGGGATTGTCAACCTAGGGTTCAAAAAGAGGAAACCAGAAGAATAGGGGTAGAAACTCAGATTGGCATTTTTCTTATGGTTGTTATAGAATAGTATGTATTTTTCTCTTACTTCTTGAGCCAGTTTTTCAAATTTATTGGCATAAACTTGTTCCTGGTAATATCTTATTATTTTCTTTTTTATTAAGGTGTAGTTGACATGCAATATTACACTAGCTTTAGGTGTACGACATAGTGATTTGACATTTATATACTTGATGAAGTGATTACTGTGTTAAGTCTAGTAACCATCTGTCATCATACAAAATTATTATGATATAATTGACTATATTCCTTGTGCTGTACATTACATACTATGACTTAATTAATTTATAACTGGAATTTTGTAACTCTTATTCCCCTTCACCTTTTCACCCATCTAGAATCTTGATTTGGGATAGAGGAAGCACATTCAGCATTATCAGATAATTTTATATTTGGGAGAAATGAGACCCACCCCCACCCTGCCACACGCCACACGCCACACACACACACACACACACACACACACACACGCACACGCACACGCACACGCACACCAAAAACTGCAGAAACTAAAGCTCAACCAAGTGATGGCTGGTGGAAAAATGATAATTCTGTATTGGGGCGGGGGTTGAGGAGTGAAATTTTATGTTTATCAAAATGATTAGACATGCATTTAAAAGAGTTGAAAAACACAGTAAAGCACAAAATAATCACGTTAAGGCCTTTTTTTAGGGGCAAGATGGTACAAAGAATGTGTTAAAACTTTTCTTTTGGGGGCAAGGGAGAGAAGGGGTGGTCACTGTTGTACACACTAAACATTATCAGAGATATTTACACTGTTTCTACTTCAATCAATCCTCTAGCCAAGGTAGGCAGTTTGAACACAGATTATCTGGGAAATCTTTAAAAAAATTTTTTTATTGTTGACACTATTACAGATGTCTCCCCCACCCTTGACCACCTCCACCCAGCCCCTGCACCCCCCTCCACTGGCCTTCACCATACATACTGTTGTCTGTGTCCACAGGCTATGCATATATGTTCTTTGGCTAATCTCTTCGCCTTCTCTTCTCCAGTCCCCCTGCCCACCCCCCCCCCCCCGCCTTGTCTGACATCTGTCAGTATGTTCCATGTCTCCATGCCTCTGGTTCTATTTTGTTCATTAGATTCCACATATAAGTGAGACCATATGGTATTTGTCTTTCTCTGACTGGCTTACATCGCTCAGCATAATAATCTCTAGGTCCATCCATGCTGTTGCAAAGGGTAAGAGATTATTCTTTTTTACAGCTGAGTAGTATTCCATTGTGTATATGTACCACAGCTTTTTAATCCACTCATCTACTGATGGGCATTTGGACTGGTTCCAGATCTTAGCTATTGTAAATAGTGCTGCTATGAACATAGGGGTGTATATATTCTTTCTGATTGGTGTTTCAGCATTCTTAGGATATATTCCCAGAAGTGGGATCTCTGAGTCAAAAGGAAACTCCATACTGTATCTGGGAAATCTTTAATAAGGTTTATAATCCCTTACTTATGAATGTTCACTGAGGATTCCTGTTCTTAATTTTCTTGCTTCTTTTTGCCCTCAACTATTGAGCTCTTTTCTGACATAAGACTTTGTTTATAATGACTTCTACAATTCTACTAGGGGGAAAAAATAAAAACGAAAACAAACCTCCCACCTCTACTACTATCTTTGTTCTCAAAAATCTGTCTGCCTGCCATATGAACTAGAGTTAACCTTTAATGCCCTACACCCATCCAACCAGAGTCTCTGTCCTTGACGGATGGACAGAAAGAGAATAGGCCCTCATCCCATGGAGCAGTGTATCTTCCTGACAATTTCCCACAGGGCTTCTGAGAAAGAATGGTTAAGGAGCCAGAGAATCCAATGTTAGAAGTCCACCAGTGCTTTCTGAAAGTCAGCAAGAAGCAGAATGCAGCTTTCTAGCAATTGGTCATTCCTTAGTTAAAGAGAAACACTTTTCAAGCAGTGGCCTGTGATAGGTCTCATTACCTCCAATGCATGTCAGCTGGTTGGATCCAGCAGCACTGATAATGGGTGCTATGACATGTACTCAAAGATTTCAAGTAACATTTCCAAGCTTACTCTTAAATGCCACTTCACAGTTCAGGTCAAAATGATATCCTTTGGACCATCATAGCTTTCTTAAGCACTCTTCAATATAGTTTTGACTTTCATTCCAAGATATTGAAGATTAAATACAATCAAAGTGGAGACTCTTTTGCAACACTGAATTTAAATATATAGTATAGATAATAAAATGTATATATTATATACAAATATATGTTATATTATAACATAAAAATTATAATATATAACATACATATTAGCATTAATTAGTTTGGTCAGTTGAATGAATTTTGAACTCTCATATAATTCAAATCCATTTTTTTTAGAGAGAGAGTGGAAATGAGGGAGGGAAGAAGAGGGGGAGAGAGAGGGAGACATTGATGTGAGAGAGATATCAATTGGTTGCCTCCCACACATGCCCTGACCAGGGCCGGGGATTGAACCTGCAACCCAGGTATGTGCCCTTGACCAGGGATCAAACCCGCGACCCTTCAGTGAGAAGGCCGACGCTCTAACCACTGGGCAACCAGCCAGGGCAAATCCATCCTTTCTTTATACAAGCATTCCCTCATTCATTCATTCACTCACTCACTCATTCACTTAAAATTACTGAGTGTCTCTGCATGTGCCAGGTCCCCATAATAGGTACTGGGAATTGACAAGGCACAGTCTCCTCTCTAAAGGGGTAGGACACACTGGAAGATACTGATAGAGAGACGGAGAATTGCAACCCACTGCAGTAAGCACAATGGGGGAGATTTGTCCAAGGAGAGGAAGAACAATTTCAATATCTACTCAGGAATGAAAGCCAGGAAATGGGGTATCTACAGGTCAGAGGTAGATATACAGCTAGTGGAGAGTAGGTTATTATTTTAAAAAACAAAACATTGGTCTCAAAGTGTCCGTCTGTAGATGGGTACCAATCCATAAGAAAGAAGAGTTTCTCACAAAGCTAAATACATTCAATTTAAGAGCTGTTTCTCTGAGATTGCCTGTTGTTTCCTGGTATCAAAGTGAGCAGAGATAACTGTTCTGTGTTTGCTTTTGAAGGTTATGATCAAACAAAATATAAAGTTGGCAACTCTATGTTGGTTACCAAAATTCTTTCTGACTGTATATTGGTCATGTAATTTTTAAAAATTATATAACATATACATAAATTATAAACATGTATTTATAATATATATTACTTATGTATAGATTATAACTATATAATATATAAATGTATAAGAAATGCATATAATTATACATACCCATATATGTGGGAATCTGATATAAAAGGCATGGGAAAAGCCTTTTTTTTTTTAATCCTCACCTGAGGATATTTTTCAATTTTGTTCAGATAGAGTGGGAGGGAGAGAGAGGGAGAGAGAGAGAAACATCGATATGAGACAGACACATCAACTGGTTGCCTCCCGATTGACCCCGACCACGGCCAGGGATGAACCGTAACTGAGGTACGTGCCCTTGACCGGAATTGAACCTGTGACTCATTGGTGCGCGGGCTGATGCTCTAACTGCTAAGCCAAACCAGCCCAGGGCAGGGAAAAGCCATTTTTTTGGGCTAAGAAATGTGACCCTGGGTAGGGACGGTATAGTAACAGAAGGCTCAGCATCAAATGGATTAAGTGTTGGGGGAGGCCCAGGATGAGACCACTGAAGGGGAGTAACCACTTACCACACCCCGGTTGTTCTTCAGTTCGCCATGACAACATAGCACTCTTGAGCTGTCGATCAAGGAGTCCTTCTGGCCTTCTTCCAAGTAAAGAAGTCGTTCTTTATAATAACGGCATTCAGATTCCCCCGTCTTGATGTTGATTTCTGCTACGATTCCCTGAATGATGTTTATCTATGGAAACAAAGAAGTATAGGGAACGTAAGCAAGCCAATCACACCAAGTCCCAGGGGCTCAGTCTAGAAGGTCACCAAGATAAACCTGGATCTAATTCTGAGATTCTGTTATCTAAGTTGCAGCTGTGGGAAAAGAGAAAAATAAATAAATGCTTTCAATATACTATATCTGTCTATCTATCTATCATCCATCAATCCATACACACACATATAGATATACATATAGACACATATATTTATTTGTACACACAAAGATATTTGTATTTTATATATATATATATATATATATATATATATATATATATATATATTTTTTTTTTATCCTAAGGATATTTTCCATTTATCTTCAGATAGAGTGGGGCGGCGGGGAGAGAGAGAGAGAAACATCGATGTGAGAGAAACACATCGACCAGCTGCTTCCCGCACAACCCTGACCAGGGCCAGGGACAAACCACAACTGAGTATGTGCCCTTGACTGTAATAAAAACCGCGACTCATTGGTCTGCGGGCTGATGCCCTAACCTCTGAGCCAAACCAGCCAGGGCAATATTTGTATTATATATAAAACTAATGTTGATGAATAGTTTTCATTAGTTTTATCTGAGAAGATCAAAGGTACCACTTTTGATGGGCATGACTCATAGCTACTATGCTCCACGTACATTTTAAAAACTATATACACTCATGCCCATGCTGAAAGCACACATGAACAAGGGGTAGAGGGTAGAGGGATTTCAAAGCAGTGGTGGATGCAATGTTGTTCCTATAAAATGAAGCAACACAAAAGCAGTGCGGCACTGAGACATGATCAGTGGGCATTTATTCTGATGTGTTGTTCTATCACATACGTACATCTAAAAGTTAGAACATACTAGAAGAAAACAAAAGAACAAGAAATCAGTTGAGTAAACACTCCTGAGATGTCAATCAATGGCAAAGTAATGACTTCCTCAGCAGGGTCCTCTGTCCCCTAATAGTGAAAAGACCACAAGTCCCATCTTCTTTGTGTTGGTATTAACTGAGAAGAACTTAAACAGATGAGAAATGTTAGGAAGGCCTCTTCCTGGTCACGTTCACTTAATGAAAAAACAACCAATCTGAAAAGCAAGGTTTTAAAAGAGAATTCTACTCAGCAAAAAGTTACCAGGTTTGTAATGTGTTAAAGCAGTAGTGAATTATCTCTAAGATTGTTAAATGATTATTTTTCACATGCTAGAGAAATGACCTTCTGCTCAAAGCAACTCGGTGAAAGCTTCTACCAGTTATAACCTTGGAACTTCCACAGAAGTTTGACAAAAGATTTTACAGACCTGAGCTAAAGCCTGGAGACGGTATCCTATGAACAAATGCATAATCTGTGCACTTTTGTGGCTATTAAGAGTTTCAAAGATCATTTATTTACTATTTTCTCTATTTCTCAATATGATAGTAGCATTACTTCAATAATTAAAAACTTTATTCTTATAAATACAGGCTCATTGTGTCAAGAAAGAATCTTTTTGGTCTTTGATGGCAACCTAATATTAACTATAAATCCCGTGAAATTAATCTGAGTTTTATTTTAACATTTTTTATTTTTATTGAATTTGTTGGGGTGACATTAATAAAATTATATAGGTTTCAGGTGTACAATTCTATAATACATCTTTTTTTTTTTTTTTTTTGCATTTATCTTCAGATAGAGTGGGAGGGAGAGAGGGGGGAAGAGAGAGAGAGAAACATCGACGTGAGAGAGACACTTCGAGTGGTTGCCACCCACACAACCCCAACTGGGGCCAGGGACAAACTACAACCGGGGTACGTGCCCTTAGCGGGAACCAAACCCAGGACTCTGGTCCGCGGGCCGATGCTCTAACTGCTGAACCAAACCAGCCAGGGCTATAATACATCATTTTTAATCTGAAGTTTATTAACACAAAATAAGTAATAACAGAATACTCTGGTATACAAACTTTCTCTTAGTTTCTTTTTCCCCCCTTCTTGGTTTTCAAAGAGGACTGATTATTTACCATTACTTTGAAAAACAAACAAAAAAATAAATCGCACAAAATATGCCAAGCTATGATTCATCCTTCAACTTAATTAAACTAAAGTTTGTTGAGCATCTGTTCATTGTTAAAATGAGGTGGTGCCATTCAAAGAAATGAGAGGGTCTCTCTCCTCAGGAAGTTTAAAATATGTGGGAGGTATCTGAGCAATTGCTTCATGTCTACCTTATCCTTTTCCTTTACTACATTTTTAATATGTTGTAAAATCCATATTTTTCCTTGCTTTTAAAGATCTTAGCATTAATTGCTGACTCATCTATAAGTTAATTATTACTAGATATACCTGGGAAGCTGAAATTAATCAGTATTTGAGTCAATTTTCTGAGTTTCCTGCAAGTATCTAGGAAGCCAGAAAGAATATGCACTACAGACACAAAGATGTGTTCACTTCCTAATTTAACTCAGGAACAGAGTTGGCATATCACATGAAGATTAATAAACTCCAACACCACAGTGGTTCCTCCTCAGGCAGCTATGACTACTTTCAAATGGTGCTTCTTTCTCTAGTGTTTGAAAAAGTATAAAGAGCCCTGGCCAGTTTGGCTCAGTGGTTAGAGCGTCAGCCTGCTGTCCAGAGAGACCCGGGTTTGGTTCCCGCTAAGGGCATGTACCTCGGTTGCAGTTTGTCCCCGGCCCTAGTTGGGTCGTGTGGGAGGCAGCCACTCGATATGTCCCTTTCACATCGAAGTTTCTCTCTCTCTCTTACTCTCTCTCCCTCCCACTCTGATCAAAAAAAAAAAAAAGGAAAAATGTCCTCAGGTGAGGATTAAAAAAAAAAGAAAAAGTATAAAGAGACAAAAACAATGGAAACCATCAGTGTTATTCCATATTCTATGTATACATTTATAATAGTAACTCTGGGTCTGCTTTATTAAAAATATTATTTTGAATTTAATCTCTCTGCACTGGTTCCTGAGAGGAATTTATTTTGCAGAATTTCAGCGCAGAATAGAGTTAAATATAGCAGATTGCCAACAGCAAACAGTCATGATAGTTGTACATTTAAATTAAATTTATTGTTGCATCTCTCATCAGGGTTCAAACCATAGGGAAGGGACTGGTCCAGAGAGATGGTGAGAGATACCTGGTAACAGAACAGGGAGTAAGCCCACATATGCTGGAGTCATCATCCTCAGAGTGGAATCTGAAAGCCCTGTCTGTCTAGTCCCTTGTGTGGTAATCTCATCTACTCACAGGCTCCTGACATGAACCAAGAATAGCAGCCTTCACTGCTGTTGCATCAAAAGCAGGACTGTACTTCCCATAGATTCCAGTGATTTTTTTTTTTTTAAGGAGTTGGGGAACAGTGGTGGGCAGAGGGAAGGGATAGTCTGCAGGATCATTTTCTGTCTGAAACAATCCTGAGAATGTAAAGTGTCAAACAACTAGCTCTGTGGAATATCTGAATAGCCAAAGTCCTATTTTAAGAAGTTGTCATTTGAGGGAAATTTCTATCAACCCTCCAAAACACTATTAAGAAATTCTAATAACGATGTGGTAGTTTATACACTACATTAAAAGCAAGACCTTTCTTTAGATCTAAATCATAGGACTAAATGCTTGGTGTAGAAGCAATTTACTTAGAGTTCTCTGCTTTTTAAATTTTCATAAGTGGAAAATTTATTCAGGGAACACATAAGTTAAGCTACATCGGTACTCTGGGTTTTATGTTTATCAAACATTCACCATGCACCCAAGAGTGCAGGGCTAAATAGTTCTGCTCATCTGGGGTAATGCCACAAGGATTTTGAAAAGAAGATTAAAAAATGCTGTGCCTATATTGTGTAAATGGGCATTCAGAAGACTTGTTTTGCAGACATTTTTAAATGCAGGTTTACCATGCTTCGTGCACAAATCTGCCTGAATTACTAGCTGCAGTGTCAACATTTTATGCCCTAGGGAAACTGGTGCACCCTTTCATATTACAAACAATCATATTCTTATCTCCCTGCGTTGTTTTTTTTATCCTCACCCGAGGACATTTTTTTTTGCATTTATCTTGAGACAGAGCGGGAAGGAGAGAGGGAGGAAGAGAGAGAGAAACATCGATGTGAGAGAGACACATCGAGTGGCTGCCATCCGCACGACTCCAACTGGGGCCGGGGACAAACTGCAACCGAGGTACGTGCCCTTAGTGGGAACTGAACCTGGGCCTCTCTGGTCCGCGGGCCGACGCTCTAACTGCTGAGCCAAACTGGCCAGGGCTCTCCCTGTATTTAAAAAAAAATTTTTTTCCCTATTAATTTGATAGAGAGAGAGAGAGAGAGAGAGAAACATCGATGAGAGAGAACATCAACTGGCCACCTTCTGCATGCCCCCCACTGGGGATCAGGCCCATAACCTGGGCACGTGCCCTGATGGGTAATCAAACCATCGACCTCTTGGTGCATGGGTCAACGCTTAATCCATTGAGCCACACCGGCTGGGCTTATCTCCCTGTTTTTTAATTCAAACTTTAGCTCACTGGATGTTTTTTATACACAGAGTATTATTCTTTCATGCTGCATATTAAAAAGAAGAAATCTTTACAATAAAACTCCAAGCAGGCTCGTGTGCTTTATAAAAAGTAATTATTTAGACTAGCATGAGCTCCCTGTTTTCATTCTTGCAGACCACACACTGGCTGGGATGAAACTGGAGAGGAGGCAAATCTATTGCACTCTTCCCAGTAATAAAAACAGACATAATGAAGTGAGAAGGGTCTCATCCCTGGTGCCTGTGTCCCTCATCATGCTGGACTGGGGGTCTGGTCTGTGTGAGTCGGGCATGCCAGCATGCCAGACACCTCATGAATAAGGAGAGAGTCTTTTCTCATTCTTCTCCATCCCTACATGGAAGCACCTGGCCCAGCTCTGCACCAGTGAGGCCTCTCCACAAAGCCTGGTGGACAGACAGCTTTCTGTAATTCCAAAGGCAACAGGGCTCAAAGTGGCCAGGCTTTTGGCTCCACAGTATGGGATCACAAAGCAGTGGAAAAGGCACAGGACCTGCAGTCTACACTGACAGCAACTCCATCACTTGCTGGCTCTGGACCTGGCAAGTTGTTTTACCCTCCAAGCCTCAACTGGAAAACGGTCCTAACAAGAACAGTTATCTTGCCCTGGCCGGTTTGGCTCAGCAGTTAGAGCGTCGCCCGTGGATCAATGGGTCTCGGGTTCGATTCTGGTCAAGGGCACGTACCTTGGTTGCAGTTCATCCCTGGCCCTGGTCGGGGTCGTGTGGGAGGCAACCAGTCAATATGTCTCTCTCACATCGATGTTTCTCTCTCTTTCCCTCTCTCTCCCTCCCACTCTATGTGAACAAAAATGGAAAAATATCCTCAGGTGAGGATTAAAAAAAAAAAAAAGAACAGTTATCTCACAGGTTACTATGAGGATTAAACAAGACACACACCTATATGGCAATTACATAGAGCTGATTTACTAGGTATTCAAGAAATATCAGCAGGCATTACTATCATTATTGTTGTTGTTATTACTACTTATTATTAAACCTTTCTTTGGGAGGAGATAGGCAGTTTGCTCAGCAGGTTCAAGGCTTCTGATTTTCAAATCATTTACGCACATCCTCTTGCTGTCCTGTCACAGATCCAGTCAGAGAAGGAGCCCTGTGAACTGGGCTCTTTGCCTCTATCCCCACTGCCACCTGCCTGAGCAGCTCCCATGAATGCACGCCTGGACAGCTGCACCATGAGACTGCCCCAGTCTCTTCCTCCTCTGTCCCCTGTCCTACAAACCAGGAGAGTAATGTGTCCAAGGTTATGTAGTTTGTCAGCGATGGAGCTGAGATGTAAACCCTGAATCCCAGCTACTTAGAAAACAAAACACAAGAAAAAATGTCTCAAACTGATATTTTAAACCCTCTATAGTCATATATAAACCCCCATCCTCTGCCTTCTCTTCCACTGCTTCCTCAGATTATCCTCAACCTCAGGCTGACTGCTCCATGGTATTCCCCAAGCAGGACAGGTCATTTTGTCACACCACTGCTCAAGCCATTTGCTCCTCCTGGCCTGCCCTCTCCTTGCCTATCCCACAGAGCACCCCAATCAGAACCCAGCTCTCTGGGCAGGATGCTCACAGGTTGCAATATTCTCATGACAGATCCCATTTTTCCTGGTCTCTGGCCTCTAGGGAAGAACCCATACTTCCCCATCTCAATAAACATTCAGTGATGAGCAGGACTGGATGACCACTGCAATCGGAGGTCGAAGGGAGCTGAATCTTAAATGGGTGTTGACTTCAAAAATGGGCTTTGAGGCTTCGGTAAAAGGCAACTCCAATTTGCCAACTAAACAAAGATATTCAACCTAAAATCTCCAGAGATTTTAACCCTCGCAGCAATGGTTGCAAACAGATTACAGAATCAAAAAACTTTAGAATCAAAGGAACCTTACAGTGCATTTCAGGTACACACTAAATTATATAGGTTAGGAAACTGAGGCAGAGAGAGGAGTAGTGACTTGCAAAATCAAAATACAGTTGAAGGCAGAGCCAAGCCTGGAACCCAAACTTCCTGAATCCCATGTACCCAGGGACCCTTCGTCCACCCATTGACCTAATCCTCTACTGTTACCTGGGGAAAATGAGAAGGCAAGAGAGAAAGAAACAAGCTTACAGCTTCTTCCAGGTGCTGCTGATCTGGATTATCATTTGGTGTGTGCCTCAGGATTTCTCGAAGAAGCAGAGGGTATTTTACCAGGCGGCTTCTTGGAATATCGAGGAAATTCCAGAGATCTAGTTTGCGGCTAAAGGGGGATTCTAAACATCGCTGAAGGAAATCCTGGACTCGGTGATCTTGTTTTTTGTGGTCCAGCAGAGCTTTGGCGGCTACTTGATTGCTGCAGTAGCTGTCGTAGGAGCTGAGACAAGGCAGCTAAGAAAGGAACATCAGAAGAGGGTTGGAGTGTTAAAATAACTGAAGCGACAAGCTAACATCACTTGTTGGGACTGAACAAAACCTAACTGGTCTCCAGGCCTGGCCAACATTCCTTTATCTGCAAGACCAATTGCATCTCCAAGATGGCAGGTAATGGACAGTTTTTTTAGTTCTGGTTTGTTGCACGAGGTAGTTGTCTTAGTTGCATGTTTCCTTTCTTGATTGTTAAAACCCCTATCCTAATTTGCATTTCTGCCAATCTAAGCTAGAAACAAAAGAACTAAAATTTTTGCATATGCATAGTTCATAATTTCCCTAAACTTCGAAAAGTATCTGGTGAGGGGAAAGCCTCCTATTAAAATATTTTCTTTTAAAATTATTCATAAGAAATATATCTAGAAGACTTAGTGGCATAAAAAGAAAGCAAGGAGTCAGACTCCATAGTCAGCCTTTGGCACGGCTCGATGCAAGCACCTCTGCTTTAGTTTAAGGTTAACAGATTCCAAGGTGGACCAATTATAAAGAACTCCAACAAGTTAAAGCAAAGTGTAATTAGTAAAATATTAGAAGCAAGAAGCATTTAGTAAAATCTTTTAAATTAGTTCTGACAGGCCAGAAATCATTCTTGGCTCTACCCAATGGTTAACACCACAATACCACACAAAGAACAATTTAAGTGTAAAGACTCTGAAACACTTCAACTCTACTATCTTATTCCGGAAAAATACTAATTTCTTGGATGTGTCCCATCAGTCAAATCATGCAAACATGGAGTCAGAGACTCAGGGAAAGGGCTGCTCACCTCCCTTTTCCACTCCTCCCTCAAAGTGGCACCCTACACCATGCATCCTAATGCATGGGCGGTCAGCCTCCAGAAAGTTCCCAGAGGCAATAAAATACAGCCAATGGCCCTCTGTGTGCTTCTTTCCCTCAAATTACGAAGCCACATCCACCACGACACCTGCTCTGCAGAGGAATTTAGTGCAAGACAGTGGCAAGAGGGTCTTTCATTTCTGCATCCTTAGTACTTTGCACTGGGCCTACTATACAGCAAAGTTTGTATTCTGAATAAACAAATAAATAAATGTTTAATTGATTTCCAGATTAGATGGTTTGGGAACATGGCTTAAAAATATATTGTGGCAACATATGAACAGTGGGTCAAAGTTTAAATATTCTGCTGCTTCTTTTACACCTCTTACTGAAATTATTTTCTCAGTGATTGAAACCAAAACAAGATGCCTAAGTAGTAATGTTTTAAAAGTTCACTGTTGAGTATAACATTCCTTGGAAATGTCTATCTTCCTTACATGCTATGAAAAACCTTTATTTGTATTAAAAAAGAGCTGCAGAAATTCTTTCCTTAACCTTGTATTTTAAAGTAATGGTAATTGGTGCACATGTATACACACACACACACACACACACACACACACACACACACCCCAGATGTGGTATTGTGGCTTGTAATTTAGATTTTCAGAGTTAATTAAAAGGAGCCTCAGGCCCTCTCAATTTCATTTCCACTTCCTCGCCTTTTAAAGAGACTTGAAAATGCCCACTGTTTTCATTATAGAGAAATAAATCATCAGCAACCATCGGATGTAAACTGGTGAGGAACCCCCAAAGACTCTGCTGCTCACTGTCCAATGAACCATTACTCTCTGTGATCCAGTTGCCACTGCTGCCATGGCAACCAAATCCGCCTCTGGTCCTGTGTTCACACCTGACAGGGTGCTCATTTCCTGGGCATGACCTGAAAGGCTATCTGGTTCAGTCCACTGACTACAAAAGGCCACAAGTTATCTATTGCTAGACAGGAAATGAAGAATGTACACATCTTGGTTCCTAACTACATCCACGTGTACTTATGTGAAATGTGAGAGGCAACAGATAACATAGTGGTTAAGAGGACAGACTCTGGAACCAGAGAGAATTATGTTTAAAGCCTAACTCATACAGTTACTAGTCAGGTAACCCTTGAGCCTCACTTTCTCCACTTACAAAATGCACATACTAATGTCCTCAATCATTTAATGAAATAAGGCAGATACAAAGTGTAGCACAAGCTTGGCTCCTGGTTAAGAATCAGTAAGTACTGGCCATTATTATTATTATTATTATTATTATTATTATTATTATTATTTGTCCCTAGAATATTTTTATTGAAGAAACTGTGGTTTGGAGAAGCAAGACTACTTGCTCAGCTGCAGACAAAACCAGTCGGAAGTGTGTTCTCTCCCCATCCCACCCCCAAAGCTCTGAATGCACCATCTCTTTAAATAGACTATCAAGAAAGAATTTATAAGGGAAACTCTCACTTTTTCAAAAAAGAAATTCTGTCTCCCTAACATTGTGAAAAGTGACAGAACAAATCTATATTTTTTGCTTCCATATACCCTGCCTCTCTCTTTGGAATTAAAATTTAATTAGAACCCAAATTAACATGAGAACTTGCTGCCTTGGAGAGCTTATGAATTATTTTATTACTGAAAAAATGTCAGCATGAAGATTAGTCACTTGGGAAGTTGTTCCTTTATGACAGGGGAAGCTTATGAGAGCAGGATGACCCACCAGGGAGACTGGTACTCAGTAACCAGGGTAGTTCCTTGAAAAAAACAAAAACAAAAACCCAAAACCCACCATTCTGTATAAGGTCTTCAAAGTAAAAGTAATTGATTCATTCTAAGGTCAAAAAGACTGGCCAGGTGTAACCCACTTGAGAGACTCTCTTGTTTAAAAGGGTTCTTTTTGTTTGTTTGTTTGTTTCACTTTTTCCTTCGGGGGGAAATAAATAAATTTTTCATGGGTCAAATGGGCTCTGACTTTTCTCATTCAAAGTCCACTAAGATGTTTATTTTGTTCTGTTAAAAAGACCAGAACTCAAACAGATGTACCCCTTGGTTTACAGTTCCCACTCGCAAGGACATATCTGCAGTTGAAAGAGGGAAAACCTTTAACATCTAGTCAGCCTGATCAATGAGGACCACTTCTCATGAGGCCTGGCAACAAGGCGCCAGTTGTTTAATTTTAGGCTGCTCCTGAACCTGCAAGTCCCAGCGTCATGTCTGAAGGACCCAGAGCGCTGGCATGGTCTCACTTCCTTCGGATATGTACAGAAAAGGACTGCAAAAGCTACCACAAGATCAAGCCACTTTTCTAATAAAAATAAACATTTCCTTCAGAAAAATATTAATAACAAGGCAAATGTCTATATGTTTGCTTCTGGTACAAACTGACAATTTGTTTACTGTGCCTAAGGAAACCATGTCGTTCTATATTGCCATCTCATCAGAAACAGAGCAGCCACCACGCTAATTCTGGAGTGTGGTCGCACTAGCCCCTTTGCTCCCATCAAAGCAATCCACAGACTCAGAAGTTTAAGCACAGTGAGGCACACCCTCTCTTCTCATTGCACCTTCTCTGTCTCCAGCTGTCTGGCTCTCTTTAGAGAAATTTCTTTGTGGGCTAAAGAAGTTAAAACATCTACCATGGCTTATAATAAAATGAAAGTCAAAAAGGTGAGATGAATGACCTCTCTTGAAATATTAAAGCACATTTGCTAAATTATTCATCTTAGAACATTACTTGCCTTTCATGTACCCTTGGGATATTTCAGCCTCAGGGCTAAAATGGGCTCCTGAACGAAAGCTAGCTAAGTCATGAAACCCTAAGTTTCTGGATCAAGGCAGTAATTGAGGAGCATAAGTTAGGAACTAGAAGGTTTTAGGAAGGTTAAGGTACAAATACAAATGGAACTGGATAGAGAACTCCCATGGTGAGAGTAGAATTCATAATCTTCATAACACTCTCCAAACAGCGGAAAAACTCTAACACTTGCTGTGTGGCACCATCTGCCTGTTTTTCTAGATCACTATGTGGGTCAGAAGGATGAGAGAACTAACCTTGCCTGGAAGAAGTCCTCAAAGTAATCTGCTTTCATTACTTGCTTCCTAACAAATGAAAAACACCTGGAACTAGGGTAGCCCATGCAAGCATTCACAGACGGAAACAGCATACCATAAGAATGATGGGGACTGGGGCAAAATAGAGTGTACATGCCTGGTCAAAAATAAATCAAATGAGCAACTACCTTATTTACCCAATAAAACACAAATTCATCCCAGGACCATAAATTTAGAACCCCTAATCTAAGGTCCCAGCTGATTTCTTTAATTAGGAAAGGAAGGGGGTTATATTGGGATTAAGGTCAGCATAATACCCAGGCACTCCTATGAAATTGCTAAACATTAACAACATTTAGTTATCACCCTGTTTATGAAACTACATTTGACCATAAGAGTTTTTTCACAGCCTGAATAAAATATTTTTTATGACCCTGGCCAGTGTGGCTCAGTTGGTTGAGCATCATCCCATGAACCGAAAAGTCCCAGGTACGATTCTCAGTCAGGGCACGTGCCCAGATTGTGGGTTCAATCCCTGGTTGGGTGTGTACAGGAGGCAATCAGTTGATGTTTCTCTCTCACACCAATGTTTCTCCCTCTCCCTTCCTCTCTCTCTCTTAATAAATAAATAAAAACATATTTAAAAAAATCTTTAAAAGCTTTTTTTATGGTAATGGACAGGAATATGTACCTAAATTTTTACTGGAATATATTAGTAATTGGCCTGAATTGAACATTAACTAATGTTACTTTATTTTATTGCGAAAGGGTATGTTATCTTTAAAATATTTTTTTTTAATCCTCACTCAAGGACATTTTTGCATTTATCTTCAGATAGAGCGTGAGGGAGAGAGAGAGGAAGAGAGAGAGAGAAATATCGATGTGAGGGAGACACATCGAGTGGTTGCCATCCACATGACCCCAACCAGGGCCGGGGACAAACTGCAACCGAGGTACGTGCCCTTAGTGGGAACCGAACCTGGGACTCTCTGGTCCACGGGCCAACGCTCTAACCGCTGAGCCAAACCGGCCAGGGCAGTATGTTATCTTTAAATGCAGTACATTTGTAATAAGAAAAAAACTGTTTCCTTGCTTTGAAGAGATGTAGCCTACCTACAATGATAACTTTTGCTAGGAATTTGCTTTTTTTTTTTTTCTGGTGTGAAACCAGTGTTTGCTAAAAAAAAAAAAAAAAAAAAAAATCTACCTGAAATGAAGCTCCACTTAAATTATTGAAATTTATCATCAGTCAAGACAGAGAACTTTTCTTACCCAGCCCACGAGGATGGGACCGACGTGTTCAGTTGAGCCATCAGGCTTCCGAACATCTCGAAGCTGACTAAGGAGCTCTGGTAAACAAACAGGACGTTTATTTTGTTAGGCATTCAAATACGAACAAGGCTGGATGTAGATTCTGAGTTACTCACATTATTACATAATCATGACTCGTATAAGACAAGTCAATTAAGGCTACAAGTCACAACTCATTCTGGGAACAAAATTATACCTTCATGTAGAGGAATTAGAGAGTCCAGTGTTCCAAAAATTTGATTCAACTCCTGTTCTGTCATTATGGAGAGTTTCAGCATGGGGTCGTGATAGGCCTGCACAAGAACCACAAGAGATGGAAGCAAACATTTAAAACCAGAAGAAGTACGTTGTTAATGTAAATGGCTTCTGAGAGGCCCCACAGAATAACAAAATATTTGGCTCTTCCCAACAACTTCTCCCATAATGCTGCAGCAGATAGGTGTGGCTGGAGCAGATGGAATTCCACCATTGCCTTGAGCCTTTTGTGGTTGTGGATAAACTAGAGTAGATTTTTACAGAGCTTTTTTCATTCTAGTATATCATAGACCTAGGAAAGGGCACAAATCCTAAGTATAGAGCAGATTTGATTTGTATGTTTTAAAAATTAACTTTATTATCACCTCTTATTAATGATAATTACACAACAGGAGTAATTACTCCCAGGGCGCTTCGATAGACTCAGATGGCACAGTTCCTGCCTTCAAGGAGATTTATAAAGCTGGTTAGGAAGATAAGAAAAACACATGGGAATTTAAATATATGTTGAAAAAATAGTTCAAGATTTAAAATATGGGACATGTCACATGGCAGCAAAAATTTATCAAATCATAACTGTTTTAGAGGGTCAGGGAATTAAAACTGGAGTGGTCGAGGGAGATTTTAAAGACCAGCACAGAGAAGGAGGCAGTAAATATTGTTGAAGAATAACTGAGATTTGAGCTTGTTCCTAGAGGATGAGTAGACATGGATGGCTGAAAGAAATGGGAAGGGTTTCCAGGAACGTAGGACCATCATAAGCAAAAGGATGGCAGTGAAACATCTTAAGGCACTTGGGTTTTGGAAATCTTTTTTTTTTTTTTTAATCTTAATTGTTGAAAGTATTACAGATGTCCCCCCTCCCCCCACCCCTTTCCCCCACTGACCTCCCTCTTTGGATTTGGGAAATCTTGATGCAGGATGGAGGAGTTGCACCTATGACCAGCAAGATGTCTCCTAGAGTTACATGCCCTCCCCATCTTCCTCCTCTTCCCACCCTGCCTAGAACTTAGTTTCTTGACCATATCTCAGGAATGTTACAGATGGGAGTTCACATGAGCAGAAAATTAGACTAAAGGACACTTTGAAGATGGGAGGCATCTTTCTAACCCTGTGATTCTCTGAGGAGGCTATGAGTATTACATAAGGAGTCTAGATTTTAGCCTTCAAGGGTGGGGGAAGTGGGAGTTGCTGGAAGGGAAAGATGTTTGAGGAAGGTTTGTTGTCAAGACTATACAGGCTACAAAACATGGGTTTCATCCACCTTCCCACACACAAGGTGATTAAAAACAAATTTCCATATTAAAGCCCTTCACTTACATGATAGTATGCAATTGAGTCAACCATTTTACCAACTTATGAGATTCAAATGACTATTTCTAAGACACAGTTCCAGTTTCAGGCCATCTACACATTTTCTCCCATGGATAAGGAAACTTCTAGGACAACAAAACATACGTAAAGCCAGGCCTCCACCAGCACTTTCTGATCAAACTGAAGTATTCTTTGAGGTGCATTAGAAACATGCAGAGGACTCCTGAAGGTGCCACATCCAGAGAGCCTTCTTGTTTTGAGCCATTTTCTCCACTGCTTGGTTTGGGCAGGTTCTTCTCAATTTTGGATGACCCCAGTCATAAAAACAGTGCTCATAAAGCACAATCTTAGAATTGTGAAATTACTCAGAGGAAAAAAAAAAATGAGGTGATTCACATGACCATTAGATTTAAATTTACCTTTTTTGCCAATTTCAAGTCCTCTATCAAGTCTTCTTCTCCTTGGGAAAGCTCAAAGATCGCCTGCAAGAAAAGATAAAACACATCTGCTGAAATCTTTCATTTATGAGACCAAATTCAAACAGTGCTGGTTCCAGCACTCAAAATGATCTGGGCCCCTTGGCTAAGGCGACTAAATGACTCCATTTTTATCATCAATAGACCTTCCAGTATATTCTTCCAATAATAGGTTAATTACCCCTAGAAGTAAAGGAATTTTGCCTAACATTATAGTTGCCCCACGTGTTGGGAGGCATTTGCAGTTTCCGAGTATCGGTATTTGCAGGCATTTGCAGGTACTTGTACACCGATGAATAATGCTAATTTTGACTTCTGTAATCGCTGTCACTCACACTATTGTACCGGTCCCCTGAAGGGGGGGGGGCAAAAAGGAGGAGGGGGCTTCTGTCTTTAAAATCAGACGAGCAAGAAGAATCTGTGCTGAGGATCTGGGGAAGCTGTACCCGCCCAGCCCGCCGGTGTAATGAAGTGCTCCTTTACAATTCTCCTGTGCGTCTCTGGTTATCTTGCGGACGCGTTACAAAAAAAGCTCCAAATCTACTTACTTATTAAGTATTTTTAAAGGATTCTTAAAAAGTTAAATTAACCTGCAGCAAATGCATCTAGTGGCTAAAACCTACGGGGAACGATTTTGCAAAAGGTCTGTATAATGTGCTTATCTGTTTATGGGATAAAGAGGTTCCATATATGTTTCCAATCCAACAAGTCATCTTTCATGTTATAGAACTTTGATGCAGCCAAACAAGAGGGAACTATTTTAGGTAAAATAAATCCGTGAGCCAAGGATATGAGTTTGTTGTGAGTGGCAATCATAGTAAATGATTCAGGGTTTGTTTTCAGTGATGGACATGGCAGTATTATTAATTGGGCCTTCCTTCTACTCAACATAAGGTGAATCTCAACAGAACATTTTATTTTCCTCTCAGCCACTTGTCCTGAGGCTGGAATTATAGGAAGAATCTAATATTTTATCACTCTAAATGTCTGGTGAAATTAATTCATTCTAAATTACTTCGCAGCCCTACACAGCACAATAAATAAAATTATAGGAGCCAGCTATGTGCAAGAGTGCGTAAAGGGACCATTTCTAATTTGGCTCTATTAAGCCATCAGCATTTATAAGCTATGGTGTGCAGAACACTCTTTCACTCCTCTGGGAGTCTAAATTGTGGCAAACATTACATTATTAAGAGACTATGTGTTTGTGGTGCTAGTTTGAGGACTACTACATTTCTTTTAGACTACAGGGAAGAAGTGAGCAGGGTGGAGAACACCCTCCATTCTTGGGATCGGTGGAGTGCAGGACACCAAGCGTGCTCTCAGCAAAGCAGGTGGAGGCAGAATACTCGCTGGGGGACAGTCCACGGTGTCCCTCCCAAGGCCCAGTAAGGCTGCGACACCATGCCCTCCTGATACTCTATTTTGTTTAACCTTTTATTTTGAAATAATTATAGACTCACATGGGAAGTTAACACAATAATACAGAGAGGTCTTGTACATGGATTACTCAGCTTCCCCCAATGGTGGCATCTTACATAACTATAGAGCATTATCAAAACCAGGAAGTGGACTGGCACAACACAATTAACTAGCTTTTATTTGGACTGTCCTCAGATTTCCTTGTACATTTGTTTTGCTACAGCTCACGTACATAGGCCTGATTGTCTGACTGACCAAATGTGACCCCCCAGAAGAGGAAAATCACAGAACTCCATATTGGGATTTGCACACTGTGGTGGGGCAACACGGTGTCACCGTGAAGACCAAGGGCTTTGGAGTAGGATAGGACCTGGGTTCAAAAGCTGGCTCGGTAACTTTCTTGGTGGGTGACCTTGTGCTCACTGTGCCTTGTTAATTACCTCACCTGAAGGTTGCACAAGTAATATATACACACTATTAACACTTGGAAAACATAAAAAAGTGTAAAGAGAAAAAATTTTGAATGCTCATAATACCATTATTAAGGTTTTGCCATATTTCCTCACAAGATTTTTTTTCAATGCAAATAAATGCTTTATTTATTTATTTATTTTTTTATTAATCCTCATGGGAGGATATTTTTTCCATTGATTTTTAGAGAGAGAGTGGAAGGGAGGCAGGGAGGGAGAGAAAGAGAGGGAGGGAAGGTGGGGGGGGAGAGAGAGAGAGAGAGAGAAACATTGATGTGAGAGAGACACATCAATTGGTTGCCTCATGCACAACCCTGATTGGGGCTAGGGATCAAACCTGCAACCCAGGTATGTGCTCTTGACCGGGAATCAAGCCCTTGACCCTTCTGTGCACTGGCCAACACTCGAACCACTGAGCACATCGGCCAGGGCTATTTGTTCTTTTTAATAGATAATACATTGACATGGTTCAAAATTTACAGTGCACAAATTTACACTTGGTGAAAACTTACCCTCTCACTTCCTTCCAACCACCCAGTTCTCCTCTGAGGAGGCAATGTTACCAGTTCCTGTGTGTCCTTATAGAAATGTTTTATGGTTTTATAAGCAAATAATATACATATACACACATACATTCATTTTTCCTTCTTCTTTTACATAAATGGTAGCATACTCTACACCCTATTTTGTGCCTTGCTATATCCACTTAGCCATTCATACACATCAGCACTTTCTGTGTGTTTCTACAACTATACAGTATTCCATGTATGGACATTCATTATTTAACCAGTCCCTGGTAATAGATGTTCAGGCTCTTTCTGGCACTATTATAAACATTACTGTGATGAATAAGCTTACATATACATCTTTTCATCTGTGTATAAGTGCACCTGGCAGATAAATTCCTAGAAAAGAACTGCTGAGTCAAAACCCAGAAAGTGTTCAAGTACTCCCTTTTCCAATGTCAAGTTCTCCTCAAAAATAGAAATTCCAAGGATTTCACTGGATGATATACATTTGAAGTGCTTAGCACAGCCTGGCACATGACAAACTCTCTATAAAGGGTAATGTGATCATAGCCATTTAGGGCTAATGAAAACTTATACGGAATAAAATTAACTGCATTCCCTGCATTCAGTTTTCTGCAAAACTGAATCAAAGTTTCATTAATTGAATATTTTTAAATATTCTAGAAGTTGCTATCAAAATACAACATAATCATAAATGATTATGATTATTTTTGTCAACTCCGGGATCCAAAATAGACATTTCCCAGTTCTTTGTAAACTCAGATTTTCACATCAGTTTCTTTTTAAAGCAGGGGCCACACCCACCCAGCTGAATGCTGGTTCCTCAGTTCCTTAAAAGGTCTGACACCCCCGTTGGTCCTTCTACAAATGCCATGGAGAACTGACTTGCAGACTCCACCTTGGCTCTCGCCTGCAGTGCGCCTGCCTCCAGCCACATGGTCAATGCTGTGGGTCCCAAGCCTACCTCCTGACGTTTGATTTCCTTGGACGGAAGCATCTGGTTGACGCACACGTCGAAGGTCTCACTCCACAGCTTGCTGTCTCGTCGTTTGGTGCTCGAGGGAGCGGCATTTCTGGACCAGGGCCGGGGGGTGAGGATGTCAGGACGGCTCTCGCTGCGGAAGCTAATGGAACGCTGAACAATAAGAAAAACAAACCGTCACGGGGCAGCAGCAGGACTGGGTGGATCATTTGAGCAGCTTCCTGTCCCTGACAGAACATAAATCAGACATCTGCAAGAAAGAGAGGACAATGCCACAAGTCCTTTTGGGAAGGAGGGCATTGTCTTGGGCCTACGTGCTAAGGAAAACTGGGCAAGGGGCGGCTTTCGCGCACGTGCTGGGAGTATCCAGGACCTGGGTAGAACACAACATGCACAAAGGGCTCTACTTTTTTCTGTTAAAAATCCACACCTCAGGAGAACAGTGATTAACAGTTAAATGTCCTTAAAACAAATTCTGGCCAGTACTCCTACTCTCCTTCTCCTTCTAGGAACAGAATCCCACTATCCTTGGTACATTGTCTCACTAACTTTGGATGGGCTCCCCCAGACCTGACCAATCAGAGTACTCCTCCACCCTGGTTCTGGGAGGGGCATGGATTCCTTGAAACTTGTTACATGAATCATAGGAGAAAGAGTGAAAGACTCTATTCTTTTGGGATTGTGAGCTCAAGGGTTAACATAAGCTGAAGTTTCTTGCAGTAACTCTCTCTGGTCACAAAGAAGAGTCTGTGTGATATAGGAGAGAATAAAGGGACACACAGAATGAAGGATGGAGAGAGACACCAGTAGAGGGACGGAAGGAGGGAACAAGCTTCACCTACACTATTAGAGTCCCTGGAGCCCACTGTGCTTGAAGCTAGGAACAGCCACTCTTAGACTAAGGGGCTAGTACATTTCCCTTTCTGTTTACATTCATCTCAGTTGAGGTTCTGTCAACTTAAAAGTACCAACTAATATACATACTAAATACCAAGCAAATGATGCCTGTCCCCAAATTATTTTCTTATTTTCCAAAGAGATCCCAGTAAATTTTGGGGTGGTCTACCCAAGGTACACCCTTGTGGCTGAAACATGCTACCATAGTGCTTTCTCTTGACAAACACAAATGATCAAGAAGAAAACTGTGCGCATCATATTCAGCCTTCAGCCTGGAAGATTTCAACACTCTTATTGGAAACTTTGCTAAAAGCAATGAGGTGTTGCTGTGCTCAAAAACCACATTCTTATTCAGCAAGTGCTCCCTGCCCCGGCAGTGGCCACAGGTCTGTGGCCTTCAGTGTGAAGTTCCAACTCTTCAGTTTGGCACGGAATGGCTCTTGTAATCTGACGAGAGAGAGAGAGAGAGAGAGAGAGAGAGAGAGAGAGAGAGAGAGAGAGAGAGAGAGTGTGTGTGTGTGTGTGTGTGTGTATCTGGTATTGCCTCCTGCCACTCACCCATTCTCTAGCCCTGGGAGGGTATCTCTAGCCCTACTAGGCTATCTGCCATTCCCTGAATGCATCATACTTTGCCATCTGCTGTGCTTCCTTCAAGAAGTCTTCTCTTCCTAGAAAGCTTTTCTTTTCATTTCATAGCTGTTTAACTCCCAACTGTCCTCAGGATATAACTCAAACACCTCCTCTAGGACGGCTTTACCCACATTCTCCCATCCTCTCCCAGAGCAATTTGGACATAGAGCTGATATAGTAACAATCACATTTTATTATACTTAGTGGTCACCTGCTCTGAACTATAAACTTCCTGAAGGCAGGAACTGATTTTGCATGCGACATACATGCCATCATCACTAAGACATTATATGGTAGCTTCCAAATATTTTGAGATTCAACAATAAAATTTATAAAAATAAAGAAAATTTTTATTTTTTTTTAATCCCACCCGAGGATATTTTTCCATTGTTTGTTCAGATAGAATGGGAGGGAGAGAGAGGAAGAGAGAGAGAGAGAGAGGGAAACATCAACGTGAAAGGGACACATCGACTGGCTGCCTCCCGAACGACCCAACCAGGGCCGGGAACAAACTGCAACCAAGGTACATGCCCTTAGTGGGAACCAAACCCGGGTCTCTCTGGACCACAGGCCGATGCTCTAACTGCTGAGCCAAACCAGCCAGGGCAAAATAAAGAAAATTTTAAGAGAACTAACATAAGGGCATTGTTGAATAAGTTATTATTTGTCTACTTGATAGAATATTATCTAGCCATTAAGACAATTCTGAGATAATTTAACAGCTAAAAATCCCTTCTACGTAAACTCAAGATTAAAATCTGTATATGAACACTGTTTATAATTACGGAAAATGCACATGAGCAGAGACATAAAGGGGGTGCCACACAATTCTATGGTTTTTGCCTGATAACATTATAGATAATTTTTATTCTACTTTACAAATTTTTATAATTCAAGAAAAATGAATAAATGAGAAATATAAAAAGAAACTTCCAAGGGGCATCAGGGTATTGCCAGCAGGAAGCTAGCTCTGCTTACAAGTAGCAACGCAGCTCCTCAGGCTGGCACAGACATCCGTGAGTGGCTGGGCTCATTAATGAGCTCATGTTTGCTGGACCAGCCCTGGGCCAGTCAAGAAAGTACTTGCTCCAAATACGCAGTTCACTAATGGTATCTCACAAATCCTTGAGATCTCTTGAAAACAGGCCCTTATAAAACAGGGACCAGACTAATGCTTGCAGATCCCCTGCACTCAGAATCAATTAGCCACAGGCACGGAAAGGTCAAAACAAGCCAAGTGAGTCATCAAATAGCTCACTCATCTCAGTTAGTGGTTCTGATGCCAGCCGGGGGGTGGGGGGGGTGGGGGGGTGGCGGATGGGGGAGTTAAAGAGCAGAAAGAGAGGAACACACAAAAAAAGATTCAAAATGAAAGACATTTTCCACTTTCACTTGAGAAAATCAACCGCCCACCTGTTCGTTTCAGTGCCTGACCAACTTCCAACTCCCCCCTCCCTACCACCATAAAGTTATTAATTTATGCTAACTTTAAATTTTCATACATTAGAAAAGTATATAAAATTAAGTACAAATCCCCTCATTTTTTCAAGTCCACTTCCCAGAAGTAAATGCTATTAAGTTTGTTCTAGATCTTGCAAATCTTTTCTACACATTTGCTAACATTCACAGAAAACAGAATGTTTTCTCTTTTCATTGAACAATATGTCTTTCCATGTTAGTAGATAAGACTCACGCTTTAAAAAAATAATTTATTGGGTCGGCTTTAGCTCAAGCAGTTACTTCGTCATGGCAGATATTAAAAAAATAATTTATTGAGGTGAAATTTCACATATCATAAAAGTAACCGATTTTCAAGTGAATAATTCAGTAGCCTTTAGTACATTCACAATGTTGTACAACCATCACATTTACCTAGTTCCAAATTATTTTATCACCCAAAGTCACTCATTCTTTTTTCCCCCCTCACCCAAGGGTATGTTTATTGATTTTAGATGGAAAGAAAGGGAGGGATGGAGGAAGAGAGAGAAACACTCATGCGCGAGAGAAACAACGAACAATGATTGCCTCCCTTAGGCGCCCGACCAGCAATAGAACCTACAACCTAGGTATGTGCCCTACCCGGGAACTGAACCTGCAACCTTTTTGATATGCAGGATGACGCTCCAACCAACCGAGCCACAACTGGAGCTTACTCATTCTTTAATGGCTGCAGAGTTAGTATCCCATGTGTGGATGGATCACATGGATTCAAACAAACTCTGACTGATGGACATTAAAATCGTTTCCAGTGTCCGGGTGTTACAAAAGGTGCCTCAGTGAACATCCTTTACGTATTTGTGCTGGCATTTCTGTAAGGCAGATTTCTTAAGTAGAATTCCTTGTCTAAGAAAATCAACATTTTAACGTTTGATATGTACTGCCAAATTGACCTCTAAAAAGTCTGTTCCCAGAAAGGTATATGACATGACAGTATGCTTTTTCCAGACTCTCAACAACAGGATATTATTATAGGAAAAACAACTATACATCCTTAATTACAGTTTCATGGTTTGAAGATAAGATGGAGCATATTTTCATGTATTTCTTGAAAAATTTCCCAGAGAATTGGAGATTTTTCTCGGCTGCAGTCTGAGGAAATAATGAGATGTGAGCTATACTAGGTGAGCTCTATTGCTAAGAATTCCTCCTTTTGTGCTTCCTTTGTGATTGCCGGGCTTGGGTACTAAGGCGGAAGGCACGGGACAAAGTTCACCTCATGTTACAGAGGGGCCATTATGTGCCTCCCAAGTTTAGCACTTCTGATGAGTTCTCTCTGACCCTCACCAGCCACCCTGCAAGGTGGGAGTTTATTCCCATTTTATAAGGAAACTGAAGCTCAGGGAGGCTAAGGCACTTGCCCAGGCAGGATTCAAAACCAGATCTGTTTGGATCCAAAACCTCAGCTCTTTCTACTATGGGGGCTCTCCTTGCTGTTTACATGCATTGTGGGGAGGTCTCAGTGAGATGGGACCCAGCATTCTAGAGTTTAAATCTAGTTAAGGAGAGGGAATGCATTTGCTCATTTGTTGTAGGAATAATGACTAAGTGGGACTTTGACCAATCAAACTTCAGATTCACTCCTTTAGGTAGGCTGGATTAAAACAAACATTTTGTCTTTTTAAACTCCACTTAGAAAGGGGAAGAATCCTAAAGAAGAAATAAAGAACGCTGGTCAGGTGTGTGGTCAGTAGCTGGCTGGCCCTTGGGACAGCTCACAGCTAACTGCCCAAGCCATGGGTGACACCACTGACCACACACCACAACCTATACACCCCTAGCAATCACTAATACAACTGAGCACAATTAGATAAGAGGGCTGAAATTGGGGGAGGAGCATGTGACTACTGCTAGAGAAAAGCCATGCTCCTTCGCTCCTTCGGTGCCCCTGACATTGCCCATCCCCTTCTCCCCATGCTATGTTTTCGTTGTTGTCGTTGTTAATCCTAACCTGATGATGTTTTTCCATTGATTTTAGATAGAGTGGAAGGGAGGGGGGGTAGAGGGGGGGGGGAGAGAGAGAGAGAGAGAGAGAGAGAGAGAGAGAGAGAGAGAGAGAGAGAGAGAGAGAGAGAGATGTGAGAGAGACACACATATTGGTTGCCTCCTGCAAGACCCCGACCAGAGCCAAGGATGGAACCTGCAACTCAGGTACATGCCCCTGACTGGGAATCGAACCCATGACTCCCTGGTCAGCAGGCTGACACTCTAACCACTGAGCAAAACTGGCCAGGGCTCTGTGCTATTTCTCTCTCTCTCTCTCTCTCTCTCTTTTTTTTTTTTTACCATGTGCCATATGATGTCATTTACTATTTGTTTCTGACATGTCTGTTTCCTCCCAATAGAAGGTAAGCACCATGAAGGCAAGGATATCTGCTTTGTTCACTGATGGATTCATCAGCAACTGGCACAGAGTAGGACCTCAACAATTCTGCCTAATGAATGAATGGCATGCGGTATGTGCTGGGCACTGTGAGGGGAGCTTTAGAGCCTTGCTATACCCACAAGGTAAGGATTCCTACCCCTGTTTTACAGATGGGAAACTTGAGGCTCAGAGAGGGTGATACTTTGCTCAGGGTCATGCAGCTAATAAATAGTGCTCCAGAATTTAAACCCAGGTCAATGGTGAGCTCAGAATGACACCCAGGTCTGGTCTATTTCAGTCCAATCCCCCTCACCCCAATTTTTAATCAATATCCTACCCTGCTTCCCCTAGAGTAAGATTCAAGTGTGGTGGGGTACGTGTGCCCAAATAAAGAAATTTCGGGCTATTTCTCAGTCCATGGCAGGTATTCTCAACCTTGTGACCACTAACATTTTGGACCAGAAAATTATTTCTTGTGAGGGGCTATCATGTGCATTATAGGATGCTCTGCAGTATCCTTACCTCTAATCACTAGATGCCGAACATGCCCCACCCGTTTGACAACCTAAACATGTCTAGACATTGCTGAACGTCTCCTGGGGTGAGAAACACTAGTGCATGGTGACCAGAAGAGGCTCACTTCGGAGGGACCCAGCCTTGGGAGGGATTGCATACAAAACAGAAACACATACACAGATCCCCCGCCCGGAATGAACAATGTTCCAGGACAAGCAAAGAGTTTCCATGAGGGAATGTGGCCTAGCTAATAAGTCAAAACCCAAAGCTCATAATTACTGGCAGCTAAAATAATAATGGCCATAACAGGTAAAGATAATGCAGATTTAGGAAATGGGTGCTTGTGTTTGTGCCTGAGCTGGATATGTGGAAAAGATGCTGCAGGTGCAAAGGGGGCTGTCTGTCAGGTGGGGACACGTGTCAGAGGAAATGTAAACCCAGCAGGTGAGGCATGATGGAACAGATTTGGTTTGTTAATGCTGCCTGTTCAGCAGGGTGCTCCCTCACTCTTTTCCAAAAAAACAGAAGGTCTCTACAGCCAAAGATAACATGCTCCAAAAAAAGAGTTCCAGCCAGGAACTTCTTTATGCTTACCATTGCTATTTCGTAACAGTTGGCTTATTATTAAATGGATTGGAAGTTAGGGTGGGGCTGTAAGAAGAAAACACATTTCTATGTTGCTGCTACAATGGGTTAAACCAAAATGTATAGTGGCTATCGGGCTGGGACCAGAAAATGTTCTCCAACAGCATACTGGAAGAGTTTCTCATGTAAGGCTTGATTAGAACAATGAATTTAAATGGACAAATAACACTTTCCAGCTGTGTGGCCTCCATCACATTTGACCTTCATGCTAATCCTGGGAGAGGCACTGGGCAGGTTCTTGTATTTTGCCTCCTTTTAATAGATGAGAAATCCAAGTATCAGAGGATTAAAGTGACTGGCACAAGGTAAGTGTTGGAACTGGATCTGAGTCCAGTCTTTTGACTAAAAAACATGGATTTAAGAATGCAGGCTTTGGAGTAAAACAGACATGGCTTCAAGTCAACTCAGTAGCTGAGGGACCTTGGAAAAGTTAATCCCTTTGGGTCTAAGTTTCCTCATGTGTAAAAGGGGCATGGTAATAAGCATCTCACAAAGTTGTAGTGAGCATTAGATAAGAAAAAGTACATCAAGGGCTTAGCCAAGCGCCTGGTACATGGTCAGTAGGAAATGGATGTAGTTATCACTGTCATTATCCCACTGACTGCACTGCCACCATTAGTGCTTATTTATATGTTTTCATTCATTAGCAAACAGCAGACACATCTCTGAACTACTTGGATCTAACAGCTCCTTGAGGGACCTTCATTAGGATAATTTATAGGAGGAGATAGCCTAACATGACCAACAATAGAGATGAAACAAATTACAGTGTAATTATAAAATGGAACATTATATAGTTGTTAAAAACATTATTTTTGAGAGAAACTTAATGACAGTAGGATGCTCTCACATGCAGAGTTAAGTAAGAGAAGGAAGATCCCTATTTACATACAAAATGTTAATAGGTGTTACCCCAGATGGTGAGATTATGAGTGATTTTTAGTTTCATCTTCATACTTCTCTATGTTTATTTTCCAGGTTTTCCATGATGAAGAGATATTAACTAATAAAAGCAAAACCAGTAGACAAAACCAGCAAGACTGTGAACATTGAGTTCAAAGTGATGCTTTAAACATAAAATCACATACACAGACTCTGGTTCAGATTAATGCACATTAAAAACATGGTAAAAGGGCACCTGATCAACTCATAATCAATAAATCTCAAACCCCACAGACCAGCGGTTCTCAACCCGTGGGTTGCGACCCCTTTGGGGGTCAAATGACCCTTTCACAGGAGTCGCCTAAGATCATCAGAAAACATATATTTCCGATGGTCTTAGGAACCAAGACACCACTCCTCTATCCGTCTCCAGGCGGGTCCGCCCACATGCAGATACGCCCACATACAACATGAGGAACTGTATTAAAGGGTCGTGGCATTAGGAAGGTTGAGAACCACTGCCATAGACCCAGTGCAAGGAGAAACCTTTCTGCAGTTAGGATGAATAAAAAGCTGAAGAAAATATCTGGTTCAGGTGTGGGGAAAACATTGTATAATTTGCTTAGTGTAAGCCAAAAATTAGGAAGACTTCCTGAGACTTGGGGTAGCAGTCCAACCTCTTCATTGAGTACCATAAAAAGGCTTTTGTACAATTATACATACATATATATATATATATATCTTGTTGTTGTTGTTACTCCTCACCCTGAGGATACTTTTGCATTGATTTTTAGATAGAGTGGAAGGGAAGGAAGGAAGGAGAGAGAGAAACATTGATGTGAGAGAGACACATCGATTGGCTGCCTGCTGCATGACCCGGACTGGGGCTGGGGATCGAACCTGCAATCCAGGTATGTGCCCTTGACTGGAATCGAACCTGTGACCCTTCGGTACACAGGCCGACACTATAACCGTTGAGCCAAAGCAGCCAGGGCTACAATAATATTAATGATAAAATATTCCACAAGTTAACATAGCAATACTGACTCTCTCTGCCACACAGGCAAACTGCAAGCTTTATCATGACCAAATGAACTTTTTCAAAAGCCTACTGTAGGAGAGGTCCTGTTCTTTTTTTCACTTAATAATCTATCTTAGACAACTTTCACCAAGTAGATTTTACCCTTCTCAAGAGCAGGCACTGTGCCCTGGCCAGATAGCTCAGCTGGTAGCTCACCAAGGTCACGGGCCCAATCCCCATTCAGGGCACATACAAGAAGCAACCAATGAATGCCTAAATAAGTGGAACAACAAATCAATGTTTCTCTCTCTCTCTCTCTCAAATCAATAAATTAAATAAAATAAAAAAGTGCAAGTACTGTCTCCTTTTTCATACTGACTACCTCCCCAAAAAGCCTAGAGAAGAATATATAACACAGTAGATATAAGGAATTAATGGAAAACACTGATATATCACATTTTCTGTTGCATCTGGGTTACATGAAATAATTTCCAGATCTAAGGACCAGGGAATGGAACAATCAGAGACTGTGGTTACTAGAAATCCTTCTTTAGCCACAACAATCCTCACTGAGTTGGGGAGGGGAGTCATTTTCTACTGTGAAGTAGCCCAGTTATATAACATTACTAGGTGGGCACCCACTGCCAGCTTCTGGATAGCCCCTAGGAAGAGTACTGGTCACCTGTTCCAGTAAGAAAAGTGATAATAATAGTAACTACCAATTTCTGAGCACATCCTAAGTAATGTGTGGTGTTAGGCATTGTGGACACAAAGAAAAGTCAGAGACAAATTTGGCCTGTGTGAAAAAGTTAAGGGGCCTCTGGGAAGAACCATCTTGTAAACATGTCACAGCAGAGGGAAAAACTGTCAGAAGAGAGAGAGAAATGTGACTACGAGTCTAGACTTAAGATGTGAGAACACAGAGAAGCAATTCTGTCTAGGACACATACACATAAAAAACAGAGGCCTGGCCCTGGCTGGGAGCTCAGTTGGTTAGAATGTTGCCCCAATACACCAAGGTTGTGGGTTCAGTGCCTTATCAAGGCACATACAAAAACTGACTAATGAATACATAAATAAGTAAAACAACAAATCGATGTTTCTCACTCTAAAAAAACAACAAAAAACAAACAAATCAATCAATAAAAATAGTTAAAAAAAAAAAAAAGGAATGGAGACTTAACTCTCACAATATTAAATGCCTTTTAGTGTCCACACCCTTTGACCAAAATTCTACTTCTGGGAATGTAATCTAAGGAAAGAAAGAAATACAGACTCACACAAAATTTGTAATCAGGATGTTTAAAGCAGTGCCATCTATAATGGTAGAAAAATGGCAACAACTTCAATATTCAACAATAGAAGAATGATTAAATAAATTGGTATATCCTTTTAATAAAACAGTATATATACCCATTAAGAATCAGGTTTGTGAAAAATATTTAATTACATAAAAATATATTCTCATACTGTTTAGACAAAAGCAAGTTAAAAATAATGCATATAGCCCTTGCTGGTATGGCTCAGTCAGTTGGAGCATGGTCCCACGCACTGAAGTGTTTGGGTTTGATTCCTGGTCCGGGCACATACCTAGGTTGTGGGTTCAATCTCTGGTCAGGGCACGTACCAGAGGCAACCAGTCGATGGTTCTGTTCCCCTCTCACTAAAATCAATAAACATATCCTCGGGTGAGGATTAAAAAAAAAATAGTGCATGTAGTATGATTATGATTTTGTTTTAAAAAAGTACTCATGCAAGTATATAGTAAAAGAAAAGGCTGCCTGAGTATATGCCAAAATTTTAATAGAAGTTTTTTGGTGATGGAGAGATGAGATTACAAATGCCTTTTACTCCCTTTTCTGTGCTTCTCTATAGTTTTCAAATTTTAATATGATGTTATATAACCAGAAAAGAAAGCACAATAGAAGGTAAGTGCTTAAAGAAAAAAAGGACAAATGCCTTAAAAATAATTTTTAATACAGAGTTATATAATAATATAAAAATATTCACAGTCTAAATATCCATTAATAGGAGACTGGTTATATAAAATAAATCACATCAACACATTGGAATAGTATACATTCAGTCCATTAAGATCATATTTTCCAAGAACAACTATGATATAACATTTCCCTTAAGCCATAACAAAATTCTCATCTAGCTAAAAGACAAAGGGAAAATGAAAAATGAAAGATGAAACAAAACAAAATGCAAATAAATAAATAAATAAATAAATAAATAAATAAATAAATAAATAAAAGAAACCCCAAAGCATTAAAAAATAAACAAGATTATTTAACTTGAATAAAAGGTGCAATTCCCCCAAGACGCTGTAACAATGATAAAGAGGAACCCTTATATACCTAACTGCAGAGCTTGGAAATAAGTGAGGCCAAGACCAATAGAGAAGCAAGAGAAACTGATCATCCACAGTCTTCATGGGAGGTTTCCTCCAAAAGTGAACAGATCACACAAAGATAAGGCTGGATAGACAGGGAGTAACCCCAAATTAGTCTCAGAGTGTATATGTTATGTGGTTATACCTAGAATAAGATTGGAAGGGAATTATTAAAATATTAACGGGGTCATTTTAGAGTGGAAGGCTATATGCGTTCTCTTTCTTCTTTTCTGTATTTTTCCACAATGAACTTATACTTTTATAATTTAAAAAAAGTTCAGCCTTGGCCATTTTGCTCAGTGGTTAGAGTGTCAGCCCGTGGACCAAAGAGTCTCGGGTTCGATTACCGTCAAGGACATGTACCTCGGTTGCAGTTCAGTCCCTGGCCCTGGTCGGGGTCGTGAGGGAGGCAACCAATTTATGTGTCTCTCTCACGTTGATGTTCTTCTCTCTCTCTCTCTCTCTCTCTCTCTCTCTCTCTCTCTCTCTCTCCCCTTCTCCCCCTCCCCCACTGTCTAAAAGATAAATGGAAAAAATATCCTCGGGTGAGGATTTAAAAAAAAAAGTTCATATTCAAAGAGGAGGCAAGGCTCAATCACAGTGTAATGAACACAGCATTCCACAGCATGCACTGGACTCTAATGAGTCCGCCAGGTGTGCACAGCTGTGACGGGGAGGTGACTGGCCAACGGGAGGAAGGTGAGCTTGCTTTCCTCACTCCACAGGAGGAGTGCATGCAGATCCCTCTCGGAGCTGGGCCGGATTTTCCTCCCCGGCAGGCTAGTGAGAGGATTTATGGGCCCAGAGGGATCCAGACATCTGTGCTCCATCTACCAGCAGCGCTAACCTCCCCAGTCAGAAGCAGACGGAGCGCCATGCAGTCGGCTATTCCTCTCTGACTTCCACAAATGCCGCCTTTGTGCTTCGCCCAAGCCCCCAGTCCATATGGGGCACAGGGGAGGCAGGAGAGAACAAGTTCTGCACTGTCTTGCTGAGCTGCTGCAAGCACCACTCCATTGGTGACTGTTTTTTAACCTCTCTGGAAGAGGCTGCCAGCCCCGCGCTCTCCTGATATCCTCCTGAGGAGCAGAGGAAGGGCTGCTAAGTGCTCCATTATTGATTAAAGCATCATGTTTGGGTTTCTGGGCCTCACTCATCTCTTCTCCTATAATAAAAGGAGCCCAATGTGAAAGACACAACTGGACATCCAAAGGGATATATATGGCTCTAAGATGCCAGGAGCCAGGGGCAAGGGGTACTGCGGCAGAGAACCAAGCTTCTCCATCACAGCCTTGAGTTGTTTTTTGGAAGTAGAAAGGGTTTATACACACACACGGGTGAGAAATGAATGCTGAGAGGCGTGGGACAGCCCCTACACTCCTTGTTCTCTGTTCCTCTGCTTTTAGAATAAGCATCAAGACCACAGTAGGCAAAATGGAAAAGGATGTGAAGTTGGCCCACTGAGTACCCCTTTGGGACTTCCCTTTCCCCTTCATCCTCTCTGCTTCTCAGGCTACATCAACATCATATCCCATTCTAGCTGGTGAGAGAAGCAGTAGTCACGAGATGATTACTGAGATGCTAGGGCTGGAAGTGATTTTGCAAAACTTGCACTGCATGCACCAAGTTGACTGCTGGAAACATTTGGGGGAAAATGGCATTCTTTGCAAACATGACTGTCTAACTCTGCATATAACCACTGGGCATATTTTCATTGCTGACCCCTTAAGGACACACTCACAACACAAGCGCATTGCTCAAGTACTCTCTGTGTATATGTGCATATTATGAATAACTGTTCTGCTTCGGCTGGGTTGTTTCTGTCCATAAACGGAGCCTGGAGTTAGCTATTTATCATGATATTTGAAAACAGTAAATAAAAGATTATTTTGCTACAAAAAAATCTTGGAGGTTTTAGAAACTAATCTCCACATGTCAGATCCCTCCCTTGGGTCTGGCTTTCTCATCTTTGCTTGGCCTCAGTCTGTTGGATTTCAGACATGGCTTGATTTCTTTCTGTCCTGGTTCTCTAGGTCAATGCAAATTGTCAAGGTGATCAAATATTTCCTGCAGTGTTCCTTGTGTAGGATCTGTGTACGGCAGAAACAGGAGAAAAGAAATAAAAGTTGCCTGGGAAGCCAAAGGAAAGGTTTTGAAAGAATGACAATGGGGACATTTGTAGGTGACAGTTGGCTGGCTACTCAGGTCCAGCTCAATACTGTCACGTCAGAACAGAGGCCCAGTACCGCCAAGCCTTCCACTTCTTCAAGAGAAGTTAGAAGGCCAGATTCTTACATACACTGTTTTGATTTTTAAATGTTAGCTCAAAACACTGTGCAGCCAAACAAAACACAACTTGAGGGCCAGCTGTGGCCATGAAGTTGCCAGAAAGCATCTCTATCTAGAATGTAAGCAACATGAGGGCAGGAAGTGGAGCCTTGTGCATTACAAGGCCCCACTCAATTTGTGGGATAGGTGAGGCCCTTCCTTGGGCAGAGGTGGACTATCTTAGGAGAAACAACAGGAAGAGATGGCTGACAACATGGAGGTCTCATAATCAAGGGAGCAGAGAGGGGGGCACTACAGAGTGAATGAATGAACTTGAGCCACAGCCACTGGGATGGAAAGGAAAGGGTGAAATAGCAGTAGACAGGCTAAAGAATTTTCAAAAAGCAGAACTCAGCAAAAGACCAGATGTGCAGGACTAGGGCGGTGATGAATCTTCCAGGGGAAGCCTGCAATGAACTTGGCCAGAGGGCTGAGGGAGGTCACGGGGGAGAGAAGGTAAACACATTTTTCTCCACTAGCTTCAAAGCTGGCTCCCCCAGATGACCTTAGTTTTTTTCTCCTCTGTTCTCCCACAAAGGGGACCAGGGGATACCCAGGGCCCCAGAGGCCCAAGCACCAAGAGAAACAGAGCCAAACCTATGGGTAAGTATGTGTTGAGGTACTCATTCAGAAGAAACTGTTAGCAGAGTTAACAGAGGAACGGGCAGGGCAGGGGACAAGCACTGGAGAGGACAGCATCTACAGGAAGTAGTGAGAACAGCGTGGGCTGCACAGAGTCAGGGCACACTGGCTGAATGGTGTGGAAGCAACGGCAGGAGGGGATGAGGGAGACTCAAATAGTTCTCAGGTCACAGATTGTCATAGCATGGGACAAGCCTTGGGTTCCAGTCCACAATTTTCTTAATGACTCACAAATTCAAGATAAAAATACTATAAAGATAAGTACTCAGAACAAGTGAGAAATGGCAGACTCAAGTCACCTTCTCAGCTAAACAAGGTGAGCTATTTCAAGGCACGACTTCTGTGGCTTCAGCCTATAAGAGGACTTTTATGATTATCAAATTGGGTACAAAGCCTTGGACAAATCTCAATTTTCACTTTAAAAGATAAACTCTGAAGAAAAACAAATATTAAAAAAAGATAAACTTTATCAGGAGTTTAAGAACAAGAACTACCACCACTAGTTAACCAAAGAATTATTACAGTAGATAATATTTACTTCCTAGCTAACTAATTAATAAATTAGTGATTGCTAACTAAGCACCAAGGCACTATACCAAGTCCTTTAAATGCACTACCTTGCACATCTTTACAATAATTCTGTAAAGGAGCTGGTGGCATCACCCCCGTTTACCCATTAAGAATAAAAGCAAGACCTAGAGATATTAAGTCATCTGCCCAAGGTGACAAAGTCTTTGAGTGACAGAGCCGAGGTGAGAACTGAGATACTTCATTTCCAGGGTCCCTGTTCTAAGCCAGGGATCAGCAAAGATTTTCTGCAAAGGACCATATAGCAAATATTTTTGGCCTTGTGGGCAATATGGTCTCTGTCACAACTGCTCAATTCTGCCACTATAGTGCAAAAGTAGTCAGAGACAACACATAAACATAGGGCATGCCTGTGTCCCAACAAAACTTTATTTATGGACACTGAAACTCGAATTTCATATAATTTTCACAGGTGGTGGAATATTCCTCTTCTCATTTTTTCCCCAGCCATTCAAAAGAGTAAAAACCATTCCTAGCTCGTGGGCCATAAGAAGACAGAAGGTAGACTGAATTTGTTTCCATGTGCTATAATTTTGCAGGTCCCATCCTAAGCCGAGAGGCTCTCTTGCCCTCTGGCTCACATCATGTACTGGTTTCCTAAGAAGGCCCAGATATATTTTAGGACAAAACCAGTGACAGTGCCTCTGAATGGGGCACACGAACTGGAAATACAACTGTGAGAAAAGACCGGACAGAGATGACTCCTTAAGTTACCCCTCTCAAAGGACACCGCCTGACCCCGTTTACAACTTGAAAATACCCCTTTCTTCCTTTCAGTCCCCTCCCTTGCTCCCTTCTATTGAAATAAACCTTGATTCAGATCAATCTGAAACCAGGGCAGATTCTCAGTAAAACAGAAGTGCCCCTCCTGCAGAACATGGTTTTCTGCAAACATGAGCCCACGGTGCCCTTCTTACCTGCAGGGTTTGGCTGAAGCGCTTTAACGGTGTAGCTTTCACGGGTGGGATGAGGTTTGCTAGTGATGTGACTCTGGAAAGGGGTTTCACCCGTTTATTACTAGGCTCCTGTGGGATTTGAAACAGAGAAGAAAGAAAGGAAAATGTCAAGTCAGTTACAAAGACGACATAACTCCACCACAAAGTCTGTCCTACTCCATGAGCTGCTGGCTGCGTAGGGCTCTGTGAAATGTAAACAGTGCCCTGTCTCACTCCAGCTGTGCAGAGATGACCTGGCTTAGGAGCCTGGGATGGAGAAATGGCAGTGAGATGTCAACAGAAGCAGCCTCTGGGCGGACAGCAAATGGGCCCAGATCTGCTCCCTACCCTCACTCCCAACATCTACCAGTTTTTAACTTGGAAGCTTGCACGCAGTAAAATCATTCTCCCCAACCCCTCCTGCAGGGAACAGCTGCCTCAGATTTCCCACCAATGACCTTGTCAGGCAGCTGTCTTTGATACTTCTGGTTTTTTCTTTTGAAAAACCTTTTCTCCACCTTGCCTAAAGCCACTCTCCAAATTTCTTTTATGCAATGAATTTTCTAAAGCATGAGGAATCTTTTAGTTAACTAAATTAAAAAGAAAATGTGTAAAGAACTTCTTCTATTACTGGGGTCTTAAGAAAGCATATTTGGATCTTCAGTATATGTGAAATACACATATTAATACTTATGAAGAACAACCACACAGCAGAAGGAAATGCACCAAGAGAAAACCCGACCATGGGCATCGGTTTTTATACCACACATAGCCACACGTTTTGAAAACCACCTCCAAATAAAGCATTGGCAAGTCTGCAAGTTACCCCAAACCAAGCTGATGGGTGAGAGGGAGCCTAACCATTCCAGTGACTTTGCAGACAAGAATTACATAAATAAAACAACAGGCTGAAAGACAGAGATGACACACAAAACATCCTACAAGGACAAAGAGAACAGTTACCCTTGTCTTCCTAAGCTCCATCTGACCTGTGGTAGATGCTGGACAGCACACAAAACACCAAATTTTAATAGAAAAAGCCAAACGTGACAAAGGTTGTGGCAAACCTCAATCATTTCCAGAGGGAGTCTCAAGATGCTCATCTTTCTTTTTCAGCCATTGCTTTCTTCCAAAGTTTCGGGGGTTAAGCCAGAACTTCAGATTCTCCAGGACATCCCTGCAGGGTGTTTTGAACATAGTAGGTCCTTGGGAAAATCTTGCCTGGATTTGGAATTCTGCCAAGAAACTCTCATGTCATTTTATGCCCTTGTGAGCCTCAGAAATCAGAAGCCTTCTTTGAAATAGACCCGACTTTTCTGGCATTTAAATACAAAAATCAAAAGACTAAAGGAAAAGTGCAAGAACAATTCTACAATGTGGCCAGGAGTGACTTCAGAATTTCTCGAAGCAGTAAAGTACTTTTCCAAGACGGAGAATGAATCCAGGCTGCCGGTTACCTCTCCAGCTTCTTGGCTTGCTGAGCTGAACAGACAGCAGGAAACTCTCTAAACACTGGGAAGGCTCAGTTCCAAAATGCAAAAGATGAATCTCCAACATAAGAGACGTCACATTCTGATTCTTGAAGTGCCTGGGAGCAAGATCCAATAGCCCTGCTGCTTCCAGGTGACAGTGCCCTTCAGGATGTTCTCTGTCCAATTCCTAGCTTCTGAGCATCTGTCCCCAGAGGATGATTTAAAAAATATGTTTTTACGTCAGAGCTGCATCACTGGCATAATGAATACATATACACACATGCACATGCATACTCTTGAGCATTCCCTGAATTCCTCTAAATGGATCCTGCCTTGGGCTGGCTATGCCAGCGTTGTGATATCACCACCTTTGGTGGCATGAACTGCACTGCAGCAAGTGAGATTGGAGATCTCCTGGGGGTGGAGGGAATAAGGACTTGGTCTCAGATAACCCTGCATGCACCTCAGAGCCCGGAGACTCCTGGGTCTCTGTTTCTTTAATGGCTAAAGCTGCTGGGTCACAGAATATGTATCAGAATGGGGAGATTGAAGGGCAAATGCCAACTGAGTTCTCTTACTTTAAAAAGGGGCAGGGAGCATTGCACCCTTGGCAGGATAGGAGAAGATTCAGCTCTGTTCAACCTGCTGTGTCATCTTTTCTAAGGTTCTGCTGACCTTGCTGTCCTTTTTACATGATTCAGCCGGACAGGCGTGTTCTGCACAGCTACAGAATGTACGTGCGAGGCAAATGCCAGCTCCTCTGCAGGTTATGCAGTGCTGCTACATGAGATTGTAATTAAAACTCCCTTCCTGCGGCATTGACCATGTGGAAGTAAACATCAGGCTGCTCTCTGGCAATCCCATTCCCAAGTAACGAACAATTGAACCAAAAACTGTTGTTGCATGATTTAGTGCTATGATGCAGCAAAGCGGGCAGGTGCAATTTTAAAAGCGGAACATTTATAGGTTATTGGATCTATGGAGGAGGTTTATGCCTGACCCACATGAATGAAATATGAATTATGGTGTTCTCATTGAGGGCTTCAGTGAGAATAGGAGATTTTAAAAAATCCTGGCCTAATTTGATTTTTCTTTTCCATGTACTCAGTATGTCTCCAGCTACATTTTACTGCTGTCTAAAAAGAGCTCTCAGGGAAAATGTTTCCAGATTCTAGTGAAATAGCTCTATTTAGAACTAGAAAATGCAATACCAGGTTGCTTTGGGCTTTACAGAGAGATGACAAATACGGCTTACAGAGGCTTCCGAGTCCAACAACTCAGCTGCCAGACCAAGCTGGGCAAGGTCAGTGCTAAACCCAGGAACAAGGTGGCCTGTTTCAAGTGCAGACACCACACCCACCATGCAATTTTAAGACAGAGCAGGAGGGAATCTCACTCAAGAAGTTAAAAAAGAAGAAAAGCAAAAGGCATTGCATGTTTTGTGTAGGCAACATTTTCTGAATAACAACAGTTCTGTTGCATCTTTTCCAAGCCTTATTTATAACTTTTGTTTTTCTTGTCTTATTGCGCTGGCAAGGACCACCTGCATATTGTTTATTACAAACTGAGATAGTGGGTACACTAGTCTAATTCCTGAATCAAAGTGATTATTTTGCAGATTTCATCCTTAAATATTATGTTTCTTGAGAGCATAGACAAGACACCTCTTTTCAAGTAGAGAAAGTTCCCTTCTATGCTAAGTTTCCTGTGAATTTTTATCACAAATCAGTATTAACTTTTATAAAATATTTTTTCTTCATCTTTTTAGAGGACAAGGGAGAAAAAAGGAAGGAAAAAAAGAAGGGAGAGGTAGGAGGATGGGAAGAATGAAGAAAGGCATGGAAGTCTTATGTTTTTCATAAAGGAATTGATTTAGCAATTTAAAATATCTCTTATGCTTGAATTACAAACAAAGGGGAATGAAGTACTCCATGCAATTTTATTTTTAATGTGGACTTTAATTAAATAGATTTTAATATTCATTCCCTAGGGGATACAATAATTTTTATCTTCTCCTCATTCTTCCCCTCAGGAGATGAAAACCAAGGCAGATTATATGCAATGTAAGAAAATGCCTATCAGAGCAATATGATCTAGCACAATTTTTTAAGATATTTTATTGATTTCTTTAGAGGAAAGGAGAGGGGGAGAGAGAGAGAAACTTTGATATGAGAGGGAAACATCGATTGGCTGCCTTCTGCACTCCCCCTACCAAGGATCGAGCCTGCAACCCTGGGCGTGTGCCCTGACTGGGAATCGAACCAGCAACCTTCCAGTGCACAGGACAACACCCAACCAACTAAGCCACACTGGTCAGGGCTAGCATAATTTTTTATTCCTTCAAAAACAGTTCCATTCTAATAGGCATGACATAAGAAAACTCTCACTCATGCTTCCTGCACTTCATTTTTGCACCCCAAGTGGTGCTGGGAGCAGTAGGAGAGTTGTCCACACCATGTTTGTAGCTGCTCTGAGACTACCTTCACTGAGCCATAAGCACAGCCCGGAGGGCCCAGAAACACAGCCATAGGTGCAGGACTTAGACTGCTCTACTGCAAGGCAGCACCGCTCTCGGATGCTCTACACCTGGCCAGGAGCAAGGGAGAGGACACTCCATTGTGCCAGCAGATGTTTTGGCCCATGAGTTGCTGGAATCATAAAAAATATCTTTCCAATGCTTGGAAAGACCAGGGAAGCATTATGCAGGGCTCCATCTGTGTAACAGGAGGTGTGCAGGGAACTGCAAGCCCCGAGGTCAAGTTTCACCCACTCAGTAACCCTCTAGAGGGCTTTCATCATCTTCATGTTAAAAAGGAAGTTACAATCTCAGAGTGATTGAGAAGCTCTAGCATTATTAAATAATAATATTTAACTAACATTTGTTGTAGGGACTCAGTGCTTTGCAGATATTTACTAATTTATTCCTCTGAACATCCCTGCAATCCAGCTATTATAATCCTCATTTTATTTATTTTTAAAATTAATTAATTTTTAAATCCTCACCCGAAGATATTTTTCCATTTATGTTCAGACAAAGTGGAGGGGGGGAGGGGGAGAGAGAGAGCAAGAGAGAGCGAGAGAGAGAGCGAGAGAGAGAAACATCAATGTGAGAGAACTGAACCGAAACCGCGGTACATGCCCTTGACCGGAATCGAACCCGTGACTCTTCAGTCCAAGGGCCGATGCTCTAACCTCTGAGCCAAACCGCAACAGGGCCGGGGACAAACTGCAACTGAGGTATGTGCCCCTGGCTGGAATTGAACCCCAGTCTCATTGGTCCGTAGGCTGACACTCTAACCGCGGAGCCAAACCGGCCAAGGCTATTGTATTTAATTTGTCAGTGTGCTTTGCCTTCTCTGTGACTGCCTTCCAAATTCATGTTTTTCCCTCCAATCTCACAATAGCACTGTCTTATACTAAGAAAGCTAAGACCTCTCATCCTTACCAGATCCTCACTCGGGCTCCGCCTCTCTCCAGTCAAATAAATGTAAAGCTCACTACTCTATGATTACCTCAATTTTACCATCCCCTTCCTTAGGGCCAAAGGGCGGTTCATACTGTTTTACAGTTTATGCCCAAGATTCTCATCCTTTAAAACTCCTAGGTCAGCACAAATATTCTGGTGTTCTCACTTCCTTTGACACTTCCTACTGCCAAGGCCTTCCTATCCTTTCAGGTCCTCTCACTGACTCACTGGCCAATTCTCCCACTCCTGCCTCTGTCTCCTTCAAAGCCATAAGCTTTACTTCAAATCACCCCTCTACTCCCCTTTGTGGGGACTTGACAGCTTTGTATCTTGCCCCTCAAAAAATTCCTGCAGACTCTCCCTCTTACTTAAAGTTTTTTCTAAATTAATGATTGAGAAATATATATATATACACACATATACACGTATATAATTATGTATATATACACATACTTATGCATATATATATGTATGTATATAAAATCATCTGTCTATCTATCTATCTATCTATCTATCTATCTATCTATCTATCTATCTATCTATCAAGTCTGGCTCTCATACTTACTAGTTAGGTGATCTTAGGCAAGTTACTTGCCCACAGTTTCTTCAACTAAAAATGGGGAAATAATCCTCTCATAATATAGTAGTGAGAACTCTGTGGGTCAGAGCTATCATTTATTGGGAACTTATAATCTGTGTCAGGCAATAGGCTAAGAGTTTTTCATGAGTTTGCTCTTGGCATCATCAGAACATCATATGAGAGAGCTAATATCATTATCCCCATTTCACAGATAAGTAAGCTAAGGTTCAATGAGCATAAGTTCTTATACAGGTCACATATCTCAGGTGGCAGAGGCAAGATGTGATCATATACTAGACCATACACCTCTGCTAAACTATTCTTCCCAAGAGATTACACCAACACATAACACAGTGCTTTGTGAAAAGCAAGCTCTCAATTAACAGAGCCTAAAATAGGACTAAAAATTGGTATGTTTTTACTAGTTTCTCTTCTCCCTCTCCCTGGCCTCTAAGAACAGATGAATTTGCACTTTTTCAAAAAATTGATTTTCAAGTAATTTTAGATTTACAGAGGAGTTGCAAAAATAGTACAGAGTACTCCTGGATGAACTCTTTATCCCACTTCCTCTAATGTTAACATCTTACACAACCACGTTACATTGATCAAAACTAAGACATTAACATTGCTACAACAGTATTAATTGAACTACTAAAGGATTTCACCAGTTTACCCCTAATGTCCCTTTCCGTTTCAGGATCAGTATGTCTTTCATGACATTGATACTTGTGAAGAGTACTGGTTCGTTTTTTGTAGAATGTCTCTCAATTTAGATGTGTGATGTTTTCTCATGATTAGATTCAGATAATGCATTTTTGGCAAGAATACAATAGAAGTGATGTGCCCTTCTCGATGCATCATATTGGGGGTACCTTATGCCACTATATCTTATCACTTCTGATGTTAACTTAGACCTGTTGGATAAGGTGGTGTTATGGGTTGAACTGGGTCCCCCCCAAAAAGATATGCTGAAGTTCTACCCTTGAACCTTTGAATGTAATCTTCTATGGAAATAGAATCTTTGCTAAGGTCAAGTTAGGATGGGGTCATACTAGATAACAGTAGGACTTGGAATTTAGACAGAGACACAGAGACAATGCCATGTGATGACAAAGAGAGCAACTGGAGTGATTTATCTACAACACAAAGAACACTGAAGATCGACAGCAAACACCAGAAACTAGGAAGAGGCGAGAAAGGATTCTCCTATCCATTTCAGAGGGATCATGGCTGTGCTGAGATCTTAGTTTTGGACTTCTAGTCTCCAGAGAAGTGAAAAATAAATGTCTGTTATTTTAAGCCACCAGCTTGTGGTACTTGGTTACAGCAGCCCCAGGAAACTAATACAGGTGTATCTGTTGGATTTCTCGATTGTAAAGTTACTAGTACACTAGTTTCCCTTATCTGTGGGGAAAATGTTCCAAGACCCTCAGTAGAGGCTTGAAATGGTGGACTGTACCGAACTACACACACGATTTTTTCCCTATACATACATACCTATGATATGTACCTATACATACGTACCTATGATAACGTTTTATGACTTTACCATCTTAACTAAGCACTTGCCATGCACTGTGACTATAACTTTTGAAGTTCAAGGTGTGACAGCAAAACTAGCACACATTTCTTTTTCCTCCTTTACAATTTCACAGAAGATTAGTTCTTACTGTAGAGCAGCGGTTCTCAACCTGTGAGTCGCGACCTCTTTGCGGGTCAAACGACCCTTTCACAGGGTTGCCTAAGACATAACACTAGCAAAATTACAGTTATGAAGTAGCAACGAAAATAATTTTATGGTTGGGGGTCACCACAACATGAGGAACTATATTAAAGGGTCGCGGCATTAGGAAGGTTGAGAACCACTGCAGTGTAGAGCTTAACAACCTCTGCATACAATTATTTTTTCTTTCCTTAAGTAGAGAACTTTCACCTTTTTACTTAAAGGATGCACTTTATGGCTTCTCTTGGGCATATCTGAATTGCCAACATCACTATGTTTGTGCTTTGGGGCCATTAGTAAGTGAAATAAGGGTGACTTGAACACAAGCACTACAATATCTGACAGTTTATCTGATAACTGAGACGCTACTAACTGACTAATGGGCAGGGAGCATATACAACATGAATTTGTTGGACAAAGGGATGATTCATGCTCTGAGCAGGACAGCATAGGATTTCATGACGTTACTTAAAACAATGTGAAATTTTCAGAATGGCTGCCATCAACAAATCATCAAACGACAAGTGTTGGTGAGGGTGTGGAGAAAAGGGGACTCTAGTACACTGCTGGTGGGAATGCAGACTGGTGCAGCCACTGTGGAAAACAATATGGTGTTACCTCAAAAAATTAAAAATTGAATTGCCATTTGACCCAGTGATCCCACTTCTAGGAATATACCCTAAGAAGCCTGAAACACCAATCAGAAAGAATATATGTACCCCCATGTTCATAGCAGCACTATTTACAATAGCTAAGATCTGGAAACAGCCCAAGTGTCCATCAGTAGACGAATGGATAAAAAAGCTATGGTACATATACACAATGGAGTACTATGCAGCTGTAAGAAAGAAAGCTCTCTTATCCTTTGAGACGACATGGAGGGACCTGGAGAGTATTGTCCTAAGCGAAATAAGCCAAGCAGAGAAAGACAAATATCACATGATCTCACTTATTTGTGGAATATAATGAACATTAACAGTGTGAGGAACAGGGTAGACCCAGAGACGTGGAAGTAGGGTACAGACTGACAACCCTCAGAAAAGGGGGTGGGGGGGAGGGTGTCAATGGGGAAAAAAAGGAGAAACATCTGTAACAATAATAAATTAATAAAAAAAAAGTAAAATAAATAAATAAATAAATAAATAAAACAATGTGAAATTTAAAACTTATGAACTGTTTATCTCTAGAATTTTCCATTTAATATTTTGGACTGTGGTAGACAGCAGGTAACTGAAATTGTGGAAAGCGAAACCGTGGATAAGGAAGGACTACTGCGCTTCCTTTGTAATTAATACATATATTAGAAGAGATACTTTGTGACAATGTGCATCCTTTTAGTTATTTTTTAATATGGTTTTTATTGATTTTAGAGAGGGAGGAAGGGAGAAGGAGAGAGAGATAGAAGTATCGATGGGAGAGAAACATCAACATCAATTGGCTGCCTCCTGCACACTCCCTGCTGGGGATTGAGTCTGCAACCTGGGCATGTGCCCGGACCAGGAATTGAACCAGTGACCTCTTGGTGCATGGGACGATAGCTCAACCACTGAGCTACACCAGCCAGGCTATGTGCATCCTTTTAAATCCAAGTCTGTGAGTGTTTAACTAGCATCTGCAAAATGGGCTTCAGTGACGTGTACAGGTGTCACCCTAGGAGGAACATCTCCCAGCTGAACAGGGAGAAACAGAAGGTTGATTCAGGCAGAGTGCCCAAGACAGTCAGTGTTGGCTGCAGCGGGCAAGAAGTGTGGCAGGTGGTCAGTAGGCAGGGCATCCACAGGTTGCAGGACAGAGAGGAAGCAATGAGGAGGTCTGAGCAAGAGACGTAGGGCTGCGGAAACAGGAAGGGGAGCTTCTTTGGAGCCTGAAAGTGACTCTTCACCTTATTTTTTTGGAAATAGAAAAAGATAATAATGAAATAATGGTTTCTAACTCCAAAATTTCCACTAAAAATATTTTTTCTGTTCTCTTTTTTCTGGCATCTGTTAGCAGAAATTAGAGGGGAAAAAATGAGGCCCAAATTCTAATGGAAACCTGGCTTCATTGATAAGGCCAAATGCATTTCAGAATTATTGATTTCTAACCCATAAGGTGAGCAAAAGATCTTCAAACTCAGAACTATAATTTTTCCCTAAAGATGCTTATCAGTGATTTCAACAAAGGGACTACAGGCTTTGTGAACTTTGATAAACCACCAGGAACAGCTCCTGGAGGGAGTCCTGATACCTTTGTCTTGGCTACTCTCAAAGACGGAGGCCACACCCTTCTGTTTATTTTCTCCAGGAGTCAGGTTGCCCTATGCCAGCATCCAAGGGAGATCGGATTTCCTCTTTGATAAAATGGCCCAACTCTCTCTGTTTCAGAAGCTATAAGAAAAACATCCCAATTTCCTTCTTTAAAAGAAGAAAAACAAGTGCTGGGGGTTTTGGGGGGAGGGGGTAGTTTCTTTTTCTTTCTTTTCTTTTCTTTTTTTCTTTGCTAATGGGAAACAAGGAAAGCCTGGATAAATAGAATCCACAGAATGCTCTTAGTTCAGTCTTGTGGCCACCCTGCAGACAGGGTGTTGGACTGCTGTGTTGAAGATCTGACAATTTATCTAGCCCCTCCCCCATGGAAATGCTAAAAAGCCTATGATGGAGACATCACAAGATGGTCTGGGCAAATCCACAAAAATCAAACCATCAATTCTTACGGCCATACCACTGAACACATTAAGGTTGGAGAATTTATATTTATTCCCTGTATCGCAAGTCTGTCTTTGCCTGGGCCAGTCAGTCAGCACCAAAAAGTCTAGTCTGCGTCTACAGCATCTGGCCAAGGTCAGTCTGTGCGGTAGCTGTTTTTAGGGGAAACTTGGTTAAGGGGGACATTTGACTGAGCTCAGACAATGCTGGCATGAGCCTCTGAAAGCCTGCTCAGTCCTCAGTCCCTGCCCCAAACACAGCTTCCTATATAGTGCAAGTAAAAAAAAAAAAAAAAAAAAAAAAAAAAAGAGGATTGAAAGAAATCACACTTTATGACAATTTCTGTAGTCATCCTGGCCTCATTTCCTCCAGGCCTTCCCTGCTTCATTCAAGTCCAAAACACGCTAGCTAAATATTATAGGTCTCTAATGTTTGAATAAACTGAATGACAAAATGAAGGAAAGGCGGGGTGTGGAGAAAGCTGAATGGATTGCATCCAGTATACATACCCTGGAGAAGCAATTCATTATACTACAAGCTCGGAGAGGGCATGCCATTTTGTTTCTGAGGGAAGACTTCAAGCACGTTATTATCTTTATTCTTCTCACTATCACTGAATTTTCCCCCCACAGTGGAAAAGTAATCTGTCCTACTTGTCTGCCATGGGGAAATTCATTTTTGCTGAATGATGGTTTATTGGCTGAAAAAAAAAAGACCCTTGAGAAATAATGCAGTGGAAGGTAGGGCTCTCTGAGAGCTGCAGCAGGCCGCAGCAGCCTAGCTATGGAGCGTAATCTCTTAGCTGTGCCAGTAAAATAAAACAGAACCTCTGTTTCAGACACTGTATTTTTGGCTAAGGTTTCACTCCTCAATTACTTTCAAAGCTATTCGCTTCAGTCAACATTATAAGGGTAAGTCAACATTTGTCCTGGCAGCAAGCCCAAATTTGTTATTTTATTAGTCTGCTACTGGTTAAATTGGCCCAAGATTAAACACATCTAATAAATAGCCCTAAAATATTGGAGTTTAGTAGAAAACCACATTCAAGTTCTCTTACACAGGATGTTACCATTACTTAACCTTGGGCAGAAGGAGAAATGCACACCCACACACCCCAATAAGTTCCTTTTAGCAAATGCCAGACCACTGCCTGAAACTCATTTTGGTCATGCCCAGACATGGCACTACAGACCTTCGGAGAAAGAGGAAGCCAAATATTTAGCTCTCTCTGCGGTCCCTGGCCCCACATCTGCCTCTGAAAGTCAAGCAAAGCTCTTACTCTGTCAAGGAGGCAAGGGCCAGATGATCAGAGCTGAAGCACTTCAAGAGGTGACCTGAAAAGCATGAGGGCTACCAGCAGAGTTGTGCCTCTGTGGCTCTTGCAGGAAGGCCAGCCTTGGGCCCAGAAGATGTTTTCTCATGATTAGATTGAGGTTATGCATTTTTGGCAAGAATGCCACAGAGGTGATGTGACCACTATGCCACAACCATCCCCAGGTCTGGGAAATGGGGTCAAAGTTGCACATCCCCGGTTGGAGAATGCCAACAAGGCCCCCAGAGGTGGCCTAATCACAGCCACAGGGCCCAGAGGAAGGCCCTGTGGTGCTGGGGTTTCGCAGCCAGTCATTTCCTACTGACTTCTTAGAAACCCTTAGGTGGGATATAAATGCTGTACTTGTTTATCTCAGTAAAAGGGATTCCCTGGCTTCCTCTTTGGCTGGGTTGGAGGGCAAGGGGGAGAACAATGCCACTGGGGATTCCACCGCTGCTCAGGGTTCGGAAACTGTTGAGTACAGACACTAGGACATTTAAGGACATTTGCTGAGGCTTCCCCAGAGTTTAGGAATAAGATGAAAGCCTCTATAACAAGTGACAAAGTTCTTACCACTCTAGCTCAAAGAATGTTGATTCTTTGCAAAGGACCTAAGAATAAAGTAAGAGGCAACCTTTCTGAGCACAATATCCTATGGTCTCGATACTCTATGACTTTGGGCCAACAATGTAACCTCCACGGGCTTTGTCTCCCCTGTGAAGTGGGGGTGACTCCCCTACTCCCTCACAGTGTTGTTGGGAAGATGACATGAGAGTATGTCTGTAATGTGCTTGGTACAAACCTGCCCCATAAGCTGCCCTAGCCTTCTCTTCTGCCCTCGTTCAGACAAAGCTGGAGCTCCATGTCACCTGCCACAATGTCACCAAAGACATGCTCTGACCACTGAACCTAAGCGGCTATGAGACTAGTATTTTGGTTTCACATTTCTGTCTTCTCTTTCTTCTTGCACCTTTACCGTCTGTTTAGTCAAACTCGGGCTAGATAGAGCAATACTGGGAGTGGTTTGGCAGGGTCCAAGGCTATGTCCTGAGGAGAGGAAAACTTCAGCCTTGAAATCCCAAGATAAGAAACTGAGTGGGGGAAGGGAACCCAAGTAGGTGGGGCTTGAGGCCTGCTTCCAATCCCTCCCATTGCACCCCACACTGCTGAACTACGGGCTAGAAAAATTGGTCTCCAATCTTGCCTGATCCCATTACTATCTGGGATTAGGCAGTGACAGGAACTCACTGATACTGATTGACTCAATGATAGGCATTCAACTTATGTCAGATGTTCAAGCTGGAATTTCTCCCCAAAATAGCATGTTACCTTTGGCTTCTAGAAAGGACCACACAGATCTACTACTGACATGTTCTCGCTCTCTCTCATTCACCTGTCATTCCTCAAAGCTCAGCATTATCTTAACTTCCCAGAAGAGGGGAAAAAGTACAGCAATGACAAAGAATGCCTACCTAGATCTGTCTTTTTTTTTTTATCCTCACCCGAGGACATTTTTGCATTTATCTTCAGATAGAGCAGGAGGGAGAGAGGGAGGGAGACAGAGAGAGAAACATCGATGTGAGAGAGGCACATCGAGTGGTTGCCACCCACACAACCCCAACCGGGGCTGGGACAAACTGCAACTGAGGTACGTGCCCTTAGCGGGAACCGAACCTGGGACTCTCGGGTCCGCGGGCCAACACTCTAACCACTGAGCCAAACCGGCCAGGGTGATCTCTTTTTTAAAAAAATATTCTTTTCTTTATTGATTTTAGAGAGAGAGGAAGGGAGAGGTAGAGAGAGATAGAAACATCAATGAGAGAGAACATCAATTGGCTGCCTCCTGCATTCCCCACACTGGGCCCACAACCTGGGCATGTGCTCTGACTAGGAATCGAACCAGCAACCTCTTGGTGCATGGGCTGATGCTCAACCACTGAACCACACTGGCTGGGCCCTGCCTAGATCTTAATTTCAATGTCCCAAAGGACGAACAGACTGTTCCAGCTGAATCTGGTATGATCAAACACATCGCCCAGGAAAGCAAAGCTAACAGCCGGGTCTGCCATCTGACTGAGGACTAGGCTGGGACCAGGGGTCCCACATTCAGCTGCTGGGTAAAACCAACAGGGACACCTGACCAAGGGCACTGGGTCTGTAGTAGGGACATGTGGGCTCCCATCTCATGTTGCTCAGTCAGCTTCTGTTTGGGGGAACAATGACTTTGAGCAGACAAGCCTTGAAGAGATAAAACATAAAATACACCTGCCATGCTCCCTGGTAACACCCGGCTGTCTCTGCTAGCACAGTGTACTCCGTCAGGTCAGTGGTCCATGTGCATCCTCAGCAGCACATGTCTGCACTCAGAACCCGGAACACCGCATCTGGGTGTTTCAGAACGTTCTGCTCTCCACTGAGAACAGAATATACTGAAACCTGATTATTCAAAATGGAAAAGCTACCAGTCATACAGCCACAAGGGATTGATTGAATTGGGAATAAAATAAAAATTTTAACTTTCCTGTTTTTGGCTTTCAGCTGCTATCTTACCACCCACTGAGCAATGAATGGTATGTAGAAAAATAAGGTACAAAGCATGCTGTTCAGGAAATTGAACACATGCAGAACACAACATTAACTTTATTTGAGACAGTTTTCATTCTGTAGCACATTTTTAATCACAGGAATTAAGAAATGCCCACTAACAATGGATTTTTCCAAAGGCTCATAAAAAACACTGGCTCTCAGTGCTGTACATTTGCAACCTTGAAACACAGTGATTATGTGTTATTTTTAACTCTCAGCAATTAATATGCAACCAGATGTATCATTATCTGCAGTCTATTAAAATTCAGAAGCCTGTGCATTTGAAAAGAATGTATCACAGGCGAACGACAAAGGAGGCAGAAGCCTCAAGAGACCCAGCTCTGGTCCCCATGTCACTCGCAGCTCATTTCAATTACAAAGACACAAGAGGGAAAATGAATAGACAATGGCAGTTGACTTAAAAGAAAAGAAGTAAATACAAACCTGTGATTTGACTGTTTCGTTTTTGTGTGAAAAATGTTGGTTTAGCCATTGGAGAGTCAGTGTGAAGGGGTGCCAATAAAAGTTTCCAGAAGAAACAAAGGCAGTTTTGTGGTAAAAGAAAAATGTTATTTATTCCTGAGGTAAAGTACTCCTGTGGCAGAAAGGGGCAAAGTTCCCATGAGTTTTCTAGCACAGGCCATCTATAGAGGGGAGGATTTCTTTAGGAGACTACAGGGGGTCTAACTTGGCAAAGATTTCCCTGGAAAAGGTTCCCCAAGGGCCCCCAGGGATGGAAGGAAAGGCTCATTTACCTGGCAGGCACTTCCTCCTTCTGCTCTGCAATTTAGGAGTCAGGCTCTGGGCTGCTCCTGAATTTACAAAGCAGGCTGTGACATGAACATGGGGTGCCAGGGAGCTGCCAGAGCCTGCAAAGCCTCCTGAATTGCTATTAAATAAATTACATGGTGCCAGGACCCCTACCTACTCACAGACTCTAGTGATTTTCTAGAAACAGAGAAGTGGTCCCACACCTGAGGCAGGTGTGACTATTCCGACTCTGCCTGACAAGTAGAGAAGAAGTGCTATGTAGACAGTAGGGACCCCTGGGTGCGAAGAAGGAGCCACCAAGAGCCATGGAGTTACCCCATACCAGGTGCTGGCACGTGCACACACAAACAGGAACACACACACACACACACACACACACACAAATTCACTCATCTATTTTGTATAGCTACGCCCATCACTCCATTTTACAGAAGAGGAAGCAGGTGTTCAGAGAAGTGAAGTGACTTGCCCCAAGTCATACCCAGAAATTAATTGGCACAGCTGAAATTCAAATTCAAATCTACCTGAGTTGAAAGCCCTCCCCGCACCCCTCACTGGCTTCCCAGGAAATACAACTTCTTTTTATATCACAAATAACATAATAATAATACTGAGGATGACTTCATGCCAGGCTGTGCCAAAGTGCTTTCTGTGCCTGATTTCCTTGACTTCTTTTAAGTTAGTACTATTAATATACCCATTTCACAAAGCAGGCAACTGAGGCTCAGAAGGGTTAAGAACCTTGCCTAAGGTCATACAGCCAGTAGTGTGAGTGGCAGAGCCAGGACTGAGTCCAAAGCTACTACTCAACCTTGGCTCTTAACCACAATGCTGCTCGTTTCCTAAGCCAGGTGGAAACCCTGAAGGAACCAAGACTGTAGAGGCAAAAGGGCAATACAGACTGAGGCAGGGAGCAGAACAGTAGAAGCTGTTCTTTCAACATGTAAGCCCTGTCACTCTGGAACCCGAAGTCCCTCTTGTCCCTTCTCCTAGCATCTTAGAGTGGCCAGCCAGGTGCACAGGTACTCTGCTCATGCGCCAGCAGTCAATGCTCTCTATTACAGGCACACCTGGGGAATGATGTGGTACCATCCAGCATGTGAGGTTCACTGGATGACCACCTCCCAGTATTGCCCTCCTCCCGGTCTGCCCAACTCCCCAGTGAGATTGCCTGCTTCCCTACACCCCTTTCCACTGACTGACAATCACAGCCTACATGTTAGGGTTGTAAATGACTTGGTCAAACTCAAGTAGAAGTTTCTTGCATGCCTTTCTCTTCTTTTTTAAACCCGGGGGTGGGGGCAGGGGGATGCTAGCTGGAGTCTGGTCTCAATACATACTCACTGACAATCAAAGAGCATTAGGGGTTATTTTTAGTTGTCCAACTCTTTACCAACTCATGTCCATCACTCTATGGAGTTTCCCACCTTTCTAACAAATGATCTATTTATAATTAAAGTGCCCTGCTAATGAATAGGGCATCCTCACCATCCCTGGGTCTGTGTGCCCAGCAGAAGCTTGGTTAAGATTCTTGATGAAGCCTGTCAGGTGGGAGCTGGCTTTGAGGACAGATAACATGCTCCTCATTTCCTGTGACCAGGGCGCCTCTCTACCCAGAGCCCAAACCCCACATCCTGTGTGAAAGTCATTATGGGAACAGTAGAAAACCACACTAGATATTTTTTATCCTACCTGGCAGGGATGAATGTGAAGCATACCAGTGTGCTTGGAATATCTTTTGTTTTTAAAAAAAAATAATGCCCAGTGCTGATTTGAATCCCTGGGAAACTAGGTGGGTGTTTCCTAAAAGGAAAGAGTAACCTCCCAGCAGACCACTTGATAGGGATGATCATCCAAGCTTCCCCTCAACTGATATACATGCAAAATAGGTTAGCTGCTGCTGCCCTGGCCAGTTTGAGTCAGCAGTTAGAGCGCTGGCCCAAGGACCGAAGGGTCTCGGGTTTGATTCCTAGTCAAGGGCATGTACCTGGGTTGCAGGTTCGATCCCCATTGATTCTCTCTCTCTCTCTCTCCCCCTTCCCCCCTCCCACTTCCTTGCACTCTATCTAAAAAAAAAAAAAAAAAAAAAATCAATGGAAAAATATTCTCTGGTGAGGATTAACCAAAACAAACAAACAAAAAACCTCAAAAACAAACAAATAAAATTGCTGCTGCTGCTGCTAGCAGCCGGGCTGTGGAGCACTGGCTGTGCGAGGGCCCACTGCACGCCCAGTTTGCCTCCAGGAGTCCCTCAGAAGTTCTCATACAGGTGAGGAAACTGAGGCTTAGGAGTCAATGGTCCATGGTCTCTTGACTCACAAGGGGCCACACTGGGATTCAAACAGCTCAGTCTGACCCTCAAATTCGAGTTCCTAACCACTACACTCTGCAGCTGCCCCACATGAAAATGTTCAATCCTTCCCTGAGGGTGAAGGGCAGAAGAAGCCCCGTTAAGTGATTTCAGCTGGAACACTTTGCAACTGACTTGGAAGTTTTGAAAAGAAAGAGAGATTTTTGTTTTTAGAACAAAAATTCAGTTTTGTTTTGTTTTTAATTGGCCAACATTTGGACCAGAATAATTTTCTACAATACATTAAGGCCAGTTTTTATCTATTTAAAGATCTCTAGTATTTGAACTCTGGGTCCTATGCTCAAAGTCCAACTTCAAGTTTAATCTGTAAGTGGCTGTGCCCCAACTTGGGAACTTATTGTTGCAGAGTTCTAACCCTAGAATGGCCTCAGAACACTCCTAAGGCACTGTTTCTTGGTCCCATCAGACAATGTTTTGCAAAATGTACACATCCCCTGAGCTATTATGTACTTAATGTTTTCTTAAAGTACTCGTATTTTACTTAAGTAAACTTGTAAAAATAAACAATACCACTGCCTTAAAGGGACAATCACCTGCCATAATTAGAAACTAACTTTTAAAAATGAATCCTATTGTCAAATTCTTGTTAGATACTCCTCCCTGAAGCTTCTGAGCTGGAAGCGGCTTTGTTAAAAAGGAAAATTAGCAAGTGATAGAGAGGGGTTAAAGATACACTAGCTGCAAACTGAACCAGTGATCTCTTTGACACATCAGAAGGATTGTAGAGAACTGGAAAGGGAAAGTGATTCAAAATTGTTTTGTGTCTTGCCCTGGCCGGTGAGGCTCAGTTGGTTGGAGCATCATCCCATATACCAAAAGGCTGCAGGTTTAATTCCCGGTTTAGGGCACATACCTAGGTTGTGGGTTCAATTCCTGGCTGGGGTGGGTAAGAGAGGCAACCAATCGACGTTTCTCTCTTACACTGATGTTTTTTTCTCTCTCTTCCCCTTCACCCCCGACCCCTCTCTCTAAAATCAATGGGGGGAAAAACACATATATCCTCGGGTGAGGATAAAAAAAAATGTATTTTGCCCAGCCAGTGTGGCTCAGTAGTTGAGCACTGACCCATGAACCAAGAGGTTGCCAGTTCAATTCTCAGTCAGGGCACATGCCCAGGTTGTGGGCCAAATCTCCAGTGCGGGGCATGCAGGAGGCAGCCAATTGATGTTCTCTCTCATTGATGTTTCTCTCTCTCCCTCTCCCTTCTTCTCTCTTTAAAATCAATAAAGAAAAAACAATTAAAAAAAAAAATCCTCAAACCAAAGGTCCCAGAGCAGGCACACCCCTGCTTTAAAATAAATAAATAAATAAAATAATTTATTTTGTGTCTTGTCTTTATATCACCTTGTCCTGTATCACTTGAGTTATCTATCACAAGTGGTAAGAAACCCACCTTGTGGGAAATAATGATCTAACCCAATCCACTCATTCCAGAAACAAAGATTCTGAGTTTCAAGAGGCTGAGCCTACTTGTGCCCAGCTAGTAGGGAAACTCTTCTTTTTGTTGTTGTTGTTTGTTTGTTTATTTTTAGTAGGGAAACTCTTTTAAGATGAGCATTTAAGAGTCCTCCAAAGTGAGCTCCCATCATTCCATACTGAGCCAGAACAAAGCTCACTCTCCTAGATTCCTAAAGCCTGGGCGCGAAGCATTCCGAGACTAACAACAGAAGACCAGATGTCTTTAATGATGTCTCTCCTTCAAAACTCTCCCATAAGGCCCATCAAACAGCTGAGGCGGAAGGAGGTGACTCTTCACCTCGTGTCTGTGGTTGACACTTAAGCTACCATCAATTTTTCCTATTTAAACAGTCTATTTTTTTCTTCACAGCAGTTTCAGACCCCTTGTGTACCCAGAAGCACCCAAGGCAATCACTAACCCGCAAGGAGGATGGCTGACAGAGGTGTGTGAAAATGAACCAAGACTGTCAAACCTTACAGGATATTGATGAGCCACCCATACCCCTCCCCATGAGTGTGAAGTGAAAAATAAGAATAGTTTTCACCAGCCACCTTTGATTATCCTCTCTGTATTTGCTTGGGGTTGTTCTTGACATACCTGAGTCAAGTGGGGATTATGAAATGTTAGCATTTCAATATAAGATAACACACTTGAGCAGGGAGCTTGCACTGGCCTTGTGTCAGGGCCAAAAAACATACAAAAGGATGCCTTATCACTTAGCCCCCTTGGCCATTGGGCCCAACTCCATCTCTTTCCACCCACTAGTTGGTTCCCTGTTCCCTTCTGTGGCTTCTTCCTCAATGTGTGGCACCTGCTAAACATTTTACTTTATTTTTTTAAAGGCCCTGACATAGGATCTCAGTTTTATTAATTGAGTCAAGTTGCCAACTTCTAGTGATATCTACAGACACAGTGACCTCAGGGAAATGCTCTATGTCTCCTTATCATTTGATGATCACCTCTGCTGCAAACTAGATCTGCAGAGCTCAGTAAGACATCATTTTAAGGGATGTCATCTACATGGATAGAAGTTTGGGTCTATCCATTCTCTATGGGTTTTCTGTTGACTCTAACAGGGATTTCACATCAAATATAAAAACCTTGCACTTGGATCTGCTGGAGTGCAGGCCAAGGGAAAGGCCCACCAGTCCACTGGTCCCAAGGCAAGGTCACTACATACAGTGTTCTGGCTAAGTTTATAGGGTTCACTTTGAACACCTCCAAAATAGTGCTGTTTACAACTGACCTCATTCAGGAACATGAGTGGCTTAAGCCAACACTGTATTACGCCAAGAGGTCAAGGCTGGGCAAGGACAGACCAACATTTTGGCCCTGCCTCCTAATCTCTCTGATTCTCTGTTTCTTTGGTTGACAACAAAGAGGACAGTCCTTGTCTTGCTCAGCTCCCTCAGCTGGTGCAAGGTTCAAAGGAGATAATGCATGTGAAAATAACTGACTGCTCTTTGAATACTGGGTGGCATTTCTATGAATGAGAACTTAGTGAGCACGATGAGAAAGGGAGGAGTGCTCTCACTGAAGCATCCCTTCCCCCACTTCTCTACATCCCATATTCGTACATATATATTTAAACTGGTTATATCACGTATATAATTATGCTCAACTTGTTCCTCTTTATTTTTTCCAGGAACACTAGGGTAGATCTGTTTGCTTTGTGTAATGGCTCAAATGATGCCCCTGACTCTTGTGCCAGAGGCTATGGTACCTTACATGGAACTATTCCTTCATTATAGGTCAGAGAGGCGGTTGGCTTTTCTGACTGGTATAAATAAGTAGGAAAGGATGCTGACTGGAATCAGACAACTGGACTTCAAGCTTTAGCCCTGTCATTTCCAGCTGTGTGATCCTGGGAAAATCACTGAACCTCTCTGATTCTTAGTAGCCCCATCTTTAAAATGAAGATAATTATACTCAGGTGAGGCAAAGAATATAAAAGTGCTTTGAAACTTGTAATATGCACAAACATAAAATGTGAACATTACTGCAAATGATTTCATTATGAACAACTTTGTTTTTGTTTTTTTTTAGTCATCACCCAAAGGTCTTTTTCCATTTATCGTCAGATAGGATATGAGGGAGGGAGGGAGGGAAGGAGGGAGGGAGAGAGAGAGAGAGAGAGGGAGAGAGGGAGAGAGGGAGAGAGGGAGAGGGAGAGAGAGAGAGAGAGAGAGAGAGAGAGAGAGAGAGAGAGAGAGAGAGAAACATGGATGTGAGAGAGACACATCGATTGGTTGCCTCCCACACTACCCCGACCAGGGCCGGGGACTGAACCACAACCGAGGTACATGCCCTTGACCAGAATTGAACCTGTGACTCTTTGGTCCACGGGCCGACGCTCTAACCACTGAGCCAAAACCGGCCAGGGCATTATAAACAACTTTGGACAAATAGCTTTCCCTCCCCAGAAATGGGATACTGGGTCCAAAGATTTGAACCTTTTTTGACTTTTAATATGCACTGACAAGTTCCCTCATTCCACAAGTGTATTATTTCCCTGCAACATCCCCAGCACTGGGTTTTATCATTCTTTAAAATATTTGTGACATTAATTAAGTATGAAATAGCACCTTATTATTATTATTTGCCTTTTTCATTTCTATTAGAGTGAACATTTTAAATAATGTTACTTTGGTAGTTCCTGTGTGTAAATTGCACATCTGTCATTGGACATCTTGGAGTGTTTTTTTCACATTTGTATAAATTATTTATATGACTGAGATATTAATCTTTAGTCTGTCATCTGTATTTCTAAAATCTTTTTCAATGTATTGGTCTACTTCTCTTGTCTAAGGAAGCACAATGAGCATAAAAGAAACCTTGTTGTTGATACAGCATCATACAGTATCTTTCGGCTGATCAATACTCAAGATTTCCAGGCACACTGGGAATGTCCAGTAGAAACAAGCAAGCAAGAAAAAGAAGTTGGACAGTATGTTCCATTTGGAAATGTTAGAGGAACCAGGAGTCTAGCCAGGAGACGACAAGCTCCAAGGTAGAGAGAGAGAGAGAGAGAGAGAGAGAGAGAGAGAGAGAGAGAGAGAGAGAGAGAAAGTGCTAGCACAGAGCAGGAGTAGATGGAGATGGAGAGAGAAAAGTTTTCAAACACAGTAAACCCTCGATTTTGCAAACCTCAATTTAATGGATTTCAGATTTAATGGACAAAATTTCCAGTCTGGCCCTGGCCAGTTTGGCTCAGCGGTTAGAGCGTCGGACTGTGGACCAATGAGTCGTGGGTTCAATTCCAGTCAAGGGCACATGCCTTGGTAGCAGTTCGTCCCCGGCTCTGGTTGGGTCGTGAGGGAGGCAACCACTCGATGTGGCTCTATCACATCGATGTTTCTCTCTGTCTCTCTCTCCCTCCCTCCTTCCCACTCTATCTGATGATAAATGGAAAAGTATCCTCAGGTGAGGAATAAAAAAAAAAAATTTCCGGTCTGTGAGTCATATGTGAAAATTAACACCCTGTTAATTTTAAAATGCTTTTAACCAAGATTTGCTTATATTTAAGTGGGTTATTTTTTGTTATTAATTCAGTTATTTTTAGCAAATTTTAGCTAATAGGCCATATGTTGGAAAAAACAATGTAGTAATTTTGCCAACATAGATATTACATATCTACAACTATAGCCTACGTATTTAAATCCAAGAGTCACTGCTCATAAACAGTGTTCAGTGAATGAGTAGCATGTGATCACATTGCATCGCTCGAGTTAATTGGTTCTGTTGTCACGTGGTGTGACTTTCTGCAGCAGTTTTAAGTGTGTTCCCACATGCGCTAAGCCACGCTCCATCCGTGTGCATTTGTTTACTTTTGGTGACTGGTGAATGCACGCATTTACTAGGTCTATTCATTATACATTTAAAATTACAGTAATATATATAGGAAACTTTTCTGTGAAATTAAACTTTTCATACATTCTTTTTTTTTTTTTTATCCTCACCTGAGGACATTTTTCCATTTTTTGTTCAGATAGAGTGGGAGGGAGAGAGAGGAAGAAAGAGACAGAGAAACATAGATGTGAGAGAGACACATCGAGTGGCTGCCACCAGCATGACCCAATCAGGGCCGAGGACAAACTGCAACCGAGGTACGTGCCCTTAGCGGGAACCGAACCCGGGTCTCTCTGGACCGCAGGTCGACGCTCCAACCACTGAGCCAAACCGGCCAGGGCGATTCTTTTTTTTTTTTTAATCCTCATCCGAGGATATTTTTCCATTTATCTTCAGATACAGTGGGAGGGGGGGAGGGAGAGGAGGGGAGAGGGAGGGGGGAGGGAGGGAGAGGGAGAGAGAGAGAGAGAGAGAGAGAGAGAGAGAGAGAGAGAGAGAGAGAGAGAAATATTGATGTGAGAGAGACACACTGATTGGCTGCCTCCCGAAAGACCGCGACCAGGGCCAGGGACAAACTGCAACCGAGGTACGTGCCCTTGACTGGAATCAAACCTAAGACTCTTTGGTCTTCGGGCCAATGCTGTAACTGCTGAGGCAAACCAGCCAGGGCTTTTCATGCATTCTTAATTTTAGTTACACAAATGTGTCTACATAAGTAAAAACAGGTAAACTAATTTGTCAATGTTTTAACATATGCATTTGGAAAAGCTACTTTATTACAGAATGGACTTTTGGCTTTCACGGACACCCCCTTGCCCGAATTAGTCCATTATACTGAGATTTTACTGTATTTAGGGGAATAACCCATGAGAAAGTATTACTATATAATATTCAGCTCCAGAAAGCAACATTACAACTAAGAAAGAATTTTCTCATGATCCACACTGAACGAAGACAGAATGTACAGCCTTAGAAGGTAATGAGCTCTCTGTCCCTGCAGGTGTTTAAGCAGAGATTGAATGGACTAAGCAGAGGATAAGAACTGGGCTCCATATTCTCAACAGGCCTTTCCCACTCTGAGGCTCTCTAATGCAATGACCCTGGGTCATTTCCTGGAGGCTAGTTTTGTTTGCTTGTTTCATAAATCCCCGGAAGAAAGCCTGTTTTGTTACTCCTTTCCTCCTCATCTTGAAGAGCCAGGAAGAAAAAAAGTCCAGTGAGTTTACCATAAGGTTTCTGGTTCAGCTTCAATTAACTGACCTTTAGTAATAATTGAGCTGCCTTCTCACGAAAAGACACAATGGCCCAAACACAGAAGGTCCAGGCACAAGTGTTTCTAGACTTAAAAAGACCCACTCCTATACCAGCCAAAGGTTCAGAAGCCTGCCTTGATTAATTTGTGACATAGCCTCTTCTAAGCTAATAACTGGTGTCAATTCATAAAAAATGAAAGGCATTAGAAACCATTGCCCTTCCTTCACTCCTGATGGTCCATCAGCCAATACAACAACAATAAATGGCAATGCAATTGCAGCAATTTCCTCATTTTGCGTGTGAGCTGTACCTGTTACCAGAGCTGACAAATTATGGAAGGAAACTGTATGCATATATCACAAATGAAATCGCTCTTTCAGATATACACACGCCATTAATAACAATTACATGTGTGCAGGGCTTTGCGAAATTAGGATATGATCAGTAATTTATTTTCATTCAGTTGTTATGAAAACAGTGGCACTGGTCCAGGGCCTTACAGGCACTCGCAGAGTATCTTGAGAAAATGACACAATTTGCAAATATCCAGATGGCAGTCAGGGCCTTCCAGTTATTGGTTTACTTGGAAGGCTGGTGGTTAACGTAGATAAGCAAAATGACTAATTGCAGAACTAACTGTGTCACCTCCACAGAACTGAGCCTGCGGAATTCTGTCAAAGGCCGGCTCCCTGTTCTTAAGAAACACAAAACGGAAGTTACTGAAACCTTCCCCAACAGAGGCTTGCACACCCCACTCCCGTGGGTCCCAGCCAGAAGCACTGACTAATGGTGAGGTCTCCCATCCAGACACCCAGGAAAAAATGAGCCTCTGACCGTGAGGCAATTTGCTCAAGCAGGAGGGTTCATCCTTCATGTGTTATGCGGTGAGGAGACCAGTGATTTAGTCATTTAGAGGCAACGTGGTGTGGTTGAGAAAGTACAGACTTCAGGGTCAGACTAGGGTGCAAGTATTGGCTCCTCCACCTACTAGCTCAGCCACCTACTAGAAAGGCCACTTACCCAGCTCTAAGCCTAAGTTTCTTCTACAAAAAAGGAGCAATTATACCAATCTCAGAGAACTGTTGTGAGGATGATTAGAAGACCTACAGTGAGACTCCTAATGCACTGCTGTGCTTAAAGAAGCATCAAGAAATTAAGAGGGTGACCATGTTTCCTAAACTTGTTTTAGGAATCTTTTTGAGATGTAGAGGTCTTGATGATGATATTTATTGAGCCCTATATGTGTCAAGCACTGTGCTAAGCACTGCACATGAATCATCTCATTGGCCCTCACTATGGTCCTAGGAGGTAAAACTGTTCATCCCCATTTTCACTGAGGAAACAGAGAGGCACAGTACCTGGTCCAAGGCCACAGCACTAGCAGGTGGTTGAGATGGCACTGGGGCCCAGGACCCCCAAGATATTTTCCATCTGAACAATACTCAGAATCACAACTAGATGACCATAACAAGATCCTATCAGCAAGGAATGGCCTTTACCTGAGCAACTCCACATGGCTCCTCACCCAGCAAGATCTGAGGTCACATGATGCATGGAGTCTATTTATTTAGTCATTTGAAGAAGTCCCAGGATTCTTAGTGTAATAACTCCTTGGAACTATTCCCATGCGGTTGGTTGTACATACTGTCAGTTCGACACTATATGATACATATTCTAAAAAATGTATAAATTACTGGAAACCAGTTGACCCTTTTAGCTTTCCAGTTGGCATGCAAGGAATACAGCCCCAGGTGCATACAATTTTCAAATACATGTGTGGACTGATTGGAGCATAAATTATGGCAGAGGCTTAGGGTTCACTTTGCTCTTTAGAGCTAAAGCTTAAAGGTACCTTCTCAGTTACATAAAATACTCAAGATTATATGTTTAAAAGAAATATCTGAAAGCATTTTATATGTCTGTTAAGTTTTACATCGCTCCCTTCCCCCCATTTTTCTCCACAGAGACAAACACCCTGAGATGCCACTAGGTACATGGGTATTAAACACTGGACTAAATCCACCAGAAACCTGGCATTGGATCTTGGTTCAGCTGCTGATTTTCTTTGTGGCTTTCTGCAAGCCACCTTCCCTCAGTGTCTTTATTCATAGAGAGAATAATACATGCTTTATATTAATCTGACAACATGGTTGAGTGAGACATTAGACATGGTACTTAGAAAAGGGCTACAACTTCACCATTTCTTGGTAAATGTCATTCCAAGGGCCACACAAGGCTGAGTTAAAATAAGAACATATAAGAGACAAAGAGACAAAGGCAATGACTACAAATACCACTAACTACATCTGACTTAATCCTGATCAACATCTGAGATAGTGAATCTTAAAACCAAAAGTAAGCTGTCCATCAAATGGTCAGATATATTCTTAGAAAGAAAATAACAGAAACATCTCTTAGTATCATCATTAAAAATGAATTGGACCCCAACACTTAAGACCTTACACCAGGCTCCAGAATCCTTAGCCAACATATCCACTCATTTGAGCCTTCTTTCTTTAAGAGCAAATCTCACCATGGGAAATAGTGACTTTTAAGTTACAATCGATGTAATTCGTGAGTGCTAACAGCCTTTCTTGTAGTGACCTGATCAGGTGTTCAGAGCATCTAACATGCTAGAAGGACCAGTCCCTCCTGGCATGGGAAGTAAGCACCCAATAAATATAAAAACAGAGATCAACTGAGCAAAGCTGCATTAATGTTCAGAAGAAATAAGCTTAATGATACTCACATGATACCATGTTCCTCTGTGAAAGTCTAGAGCCATGGACTAAGCTCCTTAGATCTCACAGTTAATGAATAGAGCCAGAAGGATCTAGCTGGTTAGAGGTATTAAAATCGAACATTTGCAACCCAACTCATACACCCATGTCATAAGAAACTCTAGATTAAGAAGCAGTATTATATTAATGTCATAATCCATGGAGAATATTTTTGTTTAAAATAGATATTTAAAAAGAAAAGAAAATCTTAAAATATATCATTTTTTTTCTTTCACTGGAAACCATCATTGAAATAAAAAAAATTACAAAGCACTTAAATCTTGAGTAGAAGTTTTGTTAATGATTTGCTTTGAAGAGAATGTTTATTGTTGGACATTTTCACTCAAATGTATGGTATCAAATGCATATCAATGACACCTGCCCTTCCCCAGGAGCCTTTCCTTAAGTGGCCTTCCCTAGCAAGCTGGCTGCAACGACAAAAACAAACACTAGAAGGCACTTGCCCATTCAATTCGGTGCCCCCTGTTCTCCCGATAGCAAGTGACTAAGGAACATCCATTATACATCTAAGGGCACACGTGCTTTGCTATAACTGCCTCTGAAAGTCAAAAAGGACTTTGGATAGGCCAGTTTTTCTTTTTATTATAGCCACATTCTTTCTGCAAAGAAAATGATCAATCTTAAAACATTACTTTCATAAGAACTAACAGTCAATGCCTACTTTATAAGCAAGTATATAATCATGTTTTCAAAAGGCCAACTAGCGTACGCTGGTTTTTAAACACAAATACTGATGACACCTGCTGGTAGAAAATATATTTTAGTTAACTACTTATGGAGAAGTGAGCCCTACAAGGGTTAGCTCTGTCTTTGCTCTGATACGGAAACCAGAAAACTAGCCCCCCAAACTCACTTAGATTTCTTTTTCCAACTTTGCCTATCGCCTTTATCAGGAAGTGATACGCCAGATCAATGAAGCTTGGAGATATACTGGACTGGGCACCTCTGTCTCAAGGTATATACAGCATATGAGATACTTCCACTTGGATTTAAACACTTAAAAAATATCCTCAATGGTGACACCTGAAAAATATTTACCAACTACTTTGGAAATAAAATAGTTCCTCCTCCATCCTTACTCCCACACCAGGACAACTTCATAAAATGAAACTAAGTTACATTATATAATATGGATCCAGCTACCATGAAGCAAATTAATATTTGACATTTGGTGATACATCTCTTTCATCACATTCGTGATACACAGATATATTTACATTCTAAGTATAAGAATAAGAAAAGACTAGGCAGATGAGTTTTAACCCAAGTCTTTCACCAAACTACTCAAAAACACAGGAATGAGTAAGTGATAGCAGGAAGGGACTAGTGAGAGCCCAGAGCTATTTTCCTATTATTTTCTTTGACTCAATTCAATTTATTAATCAGACTTGGTTATGCTTTGCTTCCTTCCAAAAGGAGTTTGAGGGGCACTAACTTCACTGCTCCTACATTCATTAAATTATGAAGTTCCCACTAAAAAACCATTATATCCATTCTAAGCCTGAACAACCTGAATCCTACGCAGGTGCTGTCCTGTCAAAACTTAAATAAGAGTCCAAACACCACTAGGGCCATAACACTTCCACAGCTGCTGGGAACAAAAACTCTTTGTAAAAGATATACAGCCAAGCTGGGGTGTGGGGTGGGGGTGAGAAGTTAGTTTGCGCTCAGCTTACAGAAAGCTGATTACAACTGGAGACTGTTTGGAATCTTGTCAGCTTGGAGCAGTTCTTGCTGGGGGCAATGAATCTTTGATGCTGTTCTCCTGAATATACATAATTCAGTGAGCCAAGTGCACACAGCTGAGCAGACCCAAGGGTGCTGGGTGGGTGGAACCCCCAAGAATGCTGATACAAGGCCGGATGCACACTGGCCTCCATACTTTTCCTAGTCCGTGGTTGGGGAGAGTGACGATCTCCTACCCACACACATGAGCAACAATGATGAACCTGTGGGTTCCACTACAGTTTGGCCACAGAAAAACTGCAGTCTGGTGAAAGCAACCATATTCCTCAAAACCCTAAAAAAAAAAAAAAAAAAAAAAAGAGGGATGCTTTCTTCTCCAGTTGAACCCAACCTTTAAGGCCAGTGAGCTCTTTGCCTGGAGATATAACACAGGAGGAAAGATCAACTAGACACATGCCCGGAGGACTTTCTCACATCACCCACAAGGCACAGGAAAGTTCCCAGAAAGAAAAATGTTTCTAATGTTCCAAGACAGCTTCCCACTGACCCAGGATTTTAACTCATTTTCAGGATCCATGTGGGAGGCACTCAAATGATCATTTAGCCCCCAGACCACTAGCTGAATGACCCCACTGGCCACAGGTGACAAGCAAAGGTACCGTGGCCTTTGTTGTCAAAAAGCTGCAAGGCCAAGCCTGACAGGTGAGATATCCTGGAGGGTCCCCAAGAACCACCCCTTGCTCCCCCAACCCAGGCAAGAGGAAAGGGGCACTTCAAGGGTAGCTCTTCCCTGATGGCTGGGCCTGCTGATACAGGAGAAAGTCTCTCTGCCAGGTCTAGACAGAAGACCGACGGCCTGAGAGCCTTGCGGGAGGCAGAGACAGGGTGGCGGTGGGAGGGGGCAGGGGCAAGCGGCTGCTGCTCCCCGGCCGGCCCAGAGGGACACGGACAGGGAGAAGGTGGCTCAGGTTTGACCCACAGAGAGGTGCGGACGGGAGACAGAGTGAGAGCTGGAGACGGAGACACGGGGAGTACGTGTGAGAGACGGAGAGAACGAGAGGAACATCCAGAGTGAGAGGTGGAAACAGCGGCACAGGGAGAAGACCGCCGGACCCAGGAGTGCGGCGGAGGTCCCTACCTCGGCGTCCTTGGCCGGACTGCTGGCCGGGGGCACCTCCAGGCTGCAGTTCGCCCTCTTGACCGTGAGGTAGAAGGGGTAATCCTTGGCCACCATGGCGGCTGCCGGGCCTGCCCTTTGGGATGTCACCGCTGATCCGATGCGACCACAGAACTCCCTGGCGAAAGGGGGCCCCAGCTCCACGGTGCCGGGCGGCGGCGGCGACAGCGGCGACACCCAGACTGACAGCCGGCTCCTAGCCCGAAGGCACCCAGCTCCGGCTGGGGGCGGGGCCACGACCGGGCCCGCCCATCTGGGGCGGGGCGGGGCGCGTCCCCGAGCGCCAGGTGCCGCGGGGCGGAGACGCCTTCGGGCGGCGGAGCAGCGAGGGACGCGGTGGCGCTGAACCCGGGGGCCGCTGCGCTGGACCCCGCACTCCCTGCGTGGAGAGGAGGCCTGGGAAAAAGCCAGGGGGAGGGAAATTGCCTGGGGGAACAAGCGTTTTCAAAGCCCCCTTGCCTTGTTCCCAGCCAGTCTCCCCTCACACACATTTTTTAAAAAGTGAACGGCATTATAATACAATCTGCAAGTATAATAGTAAAATGCGCCCATTTTAAGTGTGCAGTTAGTTGAGTGTTGACAAATGTAAACACTTGTAACTACCGCCGCGATGGGGACACAAAACTTTTCCACCACTCCCAGAGCTGTTATCCCGAGCCCTTTCCTCTGCAGCCACTGGGGCAATCAATGACCTGGCTCTATCTACCTCATCTTACTGGAAAAAACACACCGCAAATGCCCAAGGGGCAATTACAAGATCATTTGTTGCAGCCCTGTCTGGGCAGTAAAAACCAAACCTTAACTAGAATCAGCTAATATCCATCAACAGGGAATAGTTAAATAAACTCTCCTCATTATGGATCTGGAGTGGAAACCTCTCCAATGTATGAGGTTCAGTTAAAAATAATCACAGAGTAAGCACAATATAATACCATTTGTGTTAAAAACGCATCTACAAAAGAATACCATATATTTTCTATAGAGACATGGAGGTAAATACCATTGAAAAACACCCAGAAGGATCCACAGCAAACTCATATCATGAGTTCTTGGGGCTCAGGGGAGGCAATCGGTACCAGAGGGTACCTGGCATTAAAGGATTAAAGGTAACAGACAAAGGAGACTTCACATTTACAGCTAATGTTCTTAAATTTGTTTTTAATCCTCACCCGAGGATGTTTATTGATTTGAGAGAGAGAGGAAGGAGGGGGGGGGGAGAGAGAGAGAGAGAGAGAGAGAGAAACATTGATGTGAGAGAGAAATACTGATGTGTTGCCCTCCCATACACATCCGGACCAGGGATCAAACCCACAGTCCAGGTATGTGCCCTGACTGAGAATCAAACCTACAACTTTTTGGTGGACGATACTCCAGCCAACTGAGCCACCCAGCCAGAGCTGTTCTTAAATTTTTTTTTTTACAAGAAAAATACATTCATGTGTTACTTGGGAAATGAGAAATTAGTTTTTTAAATATTAAAATGATTATTACTCTCTTCCCCCTGCCCCCCACCCCCTTATCACAGTTCTGGCCATAGTGGGTGGTGGTTTGGGGAGATGATGTCTTTTGTTTAGATTTCTTTGGTGTGCAGGAGGTAATGGGAATAGAAACATCTAGTCCCTGTTTCAGTGTTCTCTGCTTCCAGCTGAGGCCAGAATCCAGCAGTTCCCACTTTCCAGACAGGAATCCTCATGATATACCACTCTTTCAGCTCAGGTACTAAACCCACACTCTGGCACTAAATTCACCCACTTCCCTGCCCAACTGGTGAACACAACTGCCTTCAGAAGCAGGGGAAATCTGGCCGAGTTTTGCCAGCCTCACTATTGCCACAAATGTAAATGAGGCTCCTGAATGAGTGGGTTCTAACTGAGATTGAAAAGAGCACTTGAGTGTTTTCTTTCAAATATGGACCATAAAATAGTGATAAGGAAGTGGTCGAAGAAGAGGTTTGGGTGGGAAAGAATGCCTCAGGACCACTGATTTTTCCTATCTCTATTCCTGAGCACAACTTTGTCCTTTCAGCCTGAGTTGTGCTGATGGGGTGCTTGCACAGGTGCTCCCCACAAGCTTGGCCAACCTTGGTGAGGGAGTGAGGGGAACCCCATCTCCAAGGGCACTCAACCAAAGCAGCCCTAGGTTAATTCTGCAGCCAAAGCAGGGCCACGAGGCAGTGAGATGCCTCAATTAAGGCTCCCCTGGCTGCCAACGATACAAGCTGAAGCACCCACAAGCTGCTCCTCATTCCCTCCCTGCTTTCTGGCTCCCACAGGCCCAGTATCCCAACTAGAGGACTCTGCCAGCAACAGCCCTCCAGGGATGGACTTTGATCCCTAGTGGAGCTTGCTGGGCCTTGTCTTCCAGTTGGGAGGTGGACTTCCAGCACTTGGTGAAGAAAAGAGTGACCCAGCAAACTACAGCAGCCCTAGGATTGGACTACTCACTGTAAGACCCTCGGGGCCAAGCAGGAGGCTGACACACCATAAGTCCAGTGTAGTAATAAATTAACCCCAAAGAAGGGAGGGCACTTTAACCTCAAGTCTAACTATCATAGAGCAAAGAATGGTTATATTGGTTGATGAGAACACTTCCATATTCACTTTCTTTAAACATTTTTTATTTGCCCCTCCTTAAAAGATTTGGATCCATAAAAAGAGACCAATATGAATGATCACACAACATATGTGCAAAGTTACATGTTTTCCACTATACATGCTAGGGAGAACGGGGGAAGAAAGAAGAGAAGAGAAGAAAAGAGAAGAGAAGAGAAGAGAAGAGAAGAGAAGAGAAGAGAAGAGAAGAGAAGAGAAGAGAAGAGAAGAGAAGAGAAGAGAAGAGGTGAAAGAAATTGATTTATAGCTAATGGCCAGTAACAATCTAAATAGTGCTGCAAACAAAACAAAACAAACATAAGCCCCAAAATGAGTGTGAAAGGAAAGATGGAAATCTGGAGTTCCCTTGGGAGGTCTGAGACAGTTAAAGGATTTTCAAGGGTATTGACTCCATACAATTTCCACTTTGTGCCCTGACTTCAGAACCTTCTCAGTGTGTGATGTGCTGCCCCCAAATTAGCAGATTTGGAGTTTGAGCAATCTGTTTAGGATTCCAACCAGAGGTGTCTGTGACCAAAGACTTTGTCAGAAAGCAGGCTGCTCTACAGAAGGGTTCCCAAGCACACCCCTGAGGCTGGTGTCACAGTTGAGGGAAGCGGCCCAACTCTGCAATGCTGCCCAGCTGAGCGGGCCCCAGGAGCCAGGCATTCCCCATCCTGCCTGTGTGTGTGTTTATGGGCTTAGGAACAACACTGCCCTAACAGTCAGCTTCACTCAAAGCAACAGCACAAAGTGCCTTTCAGAACTCGCCTTCGGCAAAACCCGTTATAATCCTATAAAATGCTTCACAGCCGGGCAGTGTTCCTCGCTAGCCAGAAGCCTGGAGACTGGAATAAAGAAGTCTGTTCTGCATTTCCAGGACGGGTGCCAAGAGCAGGGCCTGCATTCTCGCCTGGGCTGAGCGGGGCTCATTTGTGCTGCTGCTGGAGTGGTGGGTACCCACACTTAAGCCCACCACTGATTATGAGCTCCTTTTAGACGAGCAGACAGCCAGGCATGGCTGGAAGACCATCAATCAACTCCTCAAATCCACTGCCATGACTATGAGCAGAACAGGCCCAGCATGACGCTAAAACTTCAGAAGTTAGAGCTGTTGTGACAGTCTTCTCAGCCAACAGGACAATGCTTTGTCTGTCCTGTCGGCATTATACTTATTATCAGGTTAGTGTGTTCTTCTTTTTCCTCAAGCCTCATTCGTTCATTCATTTGTTGTCATTGAGTGTCTATTACAGATCAAGTGTTCCATTAGCTACATTTCTCCCCTCCTTTTCTCCCCCCATTCCTGAACCTCTATGCCAGGAAGGTGTGAACACACACCTGCTCAAGGAACATGGTTGACTTAAAAACATGGCCGTTCAACTGTAACCTCTGCAGGGAGGTATGCATTTGCAGAAGGAGTTCAAGTAACAGTAGCCAATCCTCCAAAGCCTGGCCTTCAGATGCAGCCTGCTTCCTTGGCATCTGAAGCCATCTTTTCTGTCCCTGCTAGTCTGCCATGGTCATGTAGATACATGTCGGACACACGTGTGTACCAACACCTCTCCCTTCCCCTTCCATTTGGGTGACATTCCTGGTTAATGACCCAGCTCTCTCTCCTCTTTGCAACTTCAGTCTTATTTTTAAATATACATATTTTTTATTGTTGACAGTATTACCGATGCCCCCCATTTCCCCCCTCCCTTCCCCCCCCCCTTCACCCAGCCCCTGTATTAAAAGCCTAGAGAAGTTCTGGCAGTGAATTCTGAGAGATCAGGACTATGTTACTGCCAGACAGGTAAAAATGGCACAAATGAAGCACTGATTATATAAAAAATCATACTAGTATTATTACTCTCCCTCTGCCCAGGGATATGTCTACTGGCTCCAGGCTAGATTTATGAAAATACATCCCTAGATATTCTAAAGCTGGAAGGTTTAATTCTTGCATTCTCTTAAAGATCTCATTTTCTGAAATAAGTCTGAAAAACTGGTTAAGTGACAGAATTTTTCTCTTTCTCCCAAGGTTGAGCTAATCCTGTGGATTATTAACTATAATGTAAAAATAGTCAAGACTTTCTATTTGAAAAAAAAAAAGAATATCTGTCTTGCCCTGATATGCCGCAGGCAGGTGCATTTCCTAGGCTCTGGTTCCTTATAGCAGTAATTCTCAACTGGGGGTGATTTTAACACCTGGGTGACATTTGGCAATGTCTGGATAGACTTTTCATCATCACTGGGGAGGGTGCTAGTGGCATTTAATGGGTAGAGGCCCAAGATGCTGGTAAACATCCTATAATGCACAGGACAGTCCTCCACAACAAAGAATTAACAGGTCCAAAATAACAATAGTGCCACTATTGAGAAATCCTGCTTAAAGAGAGAGTAGAGCTGAAATATGGCATCAGAGCCAGAAGAATCTGTTAGTTTTGACTTCAAGAATATTTTTATTTTAGACTTTGATCATTGATTGATGTCAAATGTTAGCATGGTGGAGCAAAGAAAAAAAATTGTTGAGTGCCAGCTGTGACTGGGTAGCTCAGATGGTTAGAACGTCATCCCGATTGATACGCCAAGGTTGCAGGTTCAATCCCCAGTCAGGGCACATACAAGAATCAACCAATGAATATACCAATAAGTGGAACAACAAATCAATGTTTCTCTCTCACACTCTCCCTCACTTCCTCTCTCTCTCTAAAATCAATAAATAACAACATTTAAAAAAAACTAGTTGAGCGCTAAGAAGCCTCAGAATATTGACATGCCTAGAATCTTTCCCTGATGCCCAAACTTGACCCTTAACTGAATGACAGATTTCATACAATATGAAATGGACAAGAGAATAAAGAAGAATATGGGAGTAAGGTAGGGTGGGTGGGACATAAAATTGTCTTAAACTGCTTCAGATATGAAAATGCACTTCAAGAGACGAGTGAAAAGGAAAGTTTCAATGAAAGGCAATACATGAAGAAGAAATTGGGGAGAGGGATCAATGTTTCAAAGCTTGGTCTTTCCCAAAACAACCTTTACCACCATATTTAATTGTTTGGGGTGGGAGGAGAAATGCAATCTTAGTGATAAAATAAAAACCCCAAAGGGTTTAATTTATTGTGTTTTTAATATATATATATATACACACACACACACACACACACACACACTATTTCTTGCTGCACAGCATGTGCGATCAGAAACCTGTCTTCACCCCAGATTTTGCAATAAGAATCCTGACCTTCTCCAATTTTAGCTGATTACTATCAACAGGCTTGTTTTGCTTTGAGAATCTAAGCCAGCCCTGAGAACACTTTCTGTATAACACCAGAGTCTTTGAACTTTATGCATAGTCTGCAATTGTTTGAAAGTATTTCATATTTTTTGACCAAGAATTCAATAAATTTGTTATACTCCAAAACTATTTATTCCCCCTAGACTCTGATAATGTATGCATTATGTAGGGTTTTTTTGGTGTGTGTTTTTTAACTGCTAACCATTGCATGGAGAGAAATTAGAATCTAAAATGTATAAATTCTAGCTTTGAATAGTGGAAATGTTTTCTCTCGACTACAAACTCAGGAATCAAAGTACCATATTTCATCAAACCTAAGATGCCAAAGACTGTAATATGTGCTATTATTTTACGTACTACTAGGAAAGAAAAATAAATGCTGCCAATTAAGTTACAGCATGTGATCAATTCCAGAGAAGTTAAAATGTGGGGCAAATGTACATAACAATGAAATACAGCAGCATTCATCCATCTGGCTGGGATTTGAAAACACACACATACAGAAATATGACTTCTGGAAATTCAGGGACAACAATTTCAGAGACTACTGTAATGAAGTCAACTGCGAAATTTATCAAATCCATATCCCTGGGCCCCACTTTGGGTCCACAGGACTGGAATCTTTAGCAATGGACTCCAGAAATTTGGGTTAGAATTATCAGCAAGTCCAATAATGAACCTGGGCCCCCTCCTCTAGAAACACTCTTTTCACAGACCCTCAAGCCAGAGGTGCCCAGGGGTAATTAACCTAATGGTTGTAGCATCAAAATCCAGAATGAGCATGGAAGCTGCTTATTTGCTCGTCCAGCACTGAGGAACTATTATGTACTAGACAGCCTGCTATATACCTATGGGTGCATCGGGGATTCAATGAAAAATATGCAAGTCCATACTTCAAGTAAACTACCAACTGAGCCACCCACCAGGAGATGTGTTCTGGCTCTTGCGACTTGACAATCTGGTATCCAGAGTTCCAATTTAAAACATGCTTATCTTCATAGCCAGGGGACACGACTGCATTTAAATTTTTAAAAATTAGCTGTAGTTGTAGAGAATGGGAGGAGGGTAGTTGGCTTGAGGTGTTTACTTGAAAAAGACCCGGGGCTGTGGGGAGGTAGGAAGGATGGCACGTGTAGAGGGCCTTAATTGCAGAACAAGTTCAACCAGCAGAAATAGAATCCCAGCAAGCATATGCCTCACTCAGCTGGTGAGAGCGGAAGTCAGCTGGTGTGTGCTAGAGAGAGCAGCCCATTAGCTGAAATGTTCCTTGAGCCGTGGGCATCAGAGGGGTTAGGAGGTGCAGGTTCACTAAGCGCTTTGGTTAAGTGGGTGCTGAGTTACACGAGTTTCTGCTGTGTTTGAATTTTTTTCATCTCACATCCAAAACCAAGCTCAGCAAACACAGGTCTCACGTGCCCACAATGCTGACTGAACCAAGAGCTTTGGCAATAGAAGGCTGAATAAAAGCACCAGCCTCTGGTTCACCAACTTTTATCACTACCTGATCATTTAGTTCTTTGGCATGACAAGATCAGTCACCAGATGGCTTCCTGGCTAATTCCTCTCATCCAAGGCTGTCCTTGATCCCTAGAGGGTAGGGGAGCCCTTGCTTGTGTCCCCACAGTGCTCAGTAGCTCTCTTGCGCAAATACTCCTCCTGCTCATAATGACTGATTCGATGTGTCTCCGTTGCCCAACAACAGCAAGCTGCGAGGGCACAGGGACCGTATCGACCTTGCTCACCTCAGTGGCACCAGCTCCTTGTAGCATACTGGCACATGGTAGAAGGATCCATATTTGTTGAAATAAAAATAAAACTGAAATGGAGCACACGTCAAAGAACATGTCATGAAGGAGGTAAATCCAGAGAAGAATTTTTGCAATGAGGAACATAAGTTTCTGAGACAGACCAAGAAATCATGTGCAGAATACTACAGTTAAAAGAAATTTTAAAAAGTACTCCTGGGTCCCTGATGTTTATCCTCTTGAAGAGTGCAGACCTCACTGAAACCACTTTGAGAGCCCGCTCCTGCAGTGCCGAGCTATGGGGCCCTCTCGGGTGTTACAGGAGCTTTCAGTTCCCTCCAGCTTCTTAAGTTACACTAATTCTTGAACAAGGTGGACTTGTCAGGGAAACGGAAACTGGTGGCAGAGGCATGTCAAATAGTTTGGTTTCAGAGACATCATGCAACATGCTCATCTGCCCTTTTCCTTTCCTCCAAAGACACTTTCTTCCTTTTCCTTCACTGGGTTTTCGACTCCAGGTTAAACTCGATAATTATTTTTTTTCTTTTCTACTTGCCATGCCCATACCTAGTGCTATTTATGTTGCTAGTTTGTTCTCTTGAGTTGGGCCCAGAGGGACTGACTTTTAAGGGGCACGGGAGATTTTTGCCTGTTCCTGCAAGATTATGCATGGTGTTTATCTCAAGTGCCCAGGCTGATGGGAAATTATGGACTCAAGGACTTTCCATCCAAGGAAAGAAACGGCTCTGCTGGCTACTCTACCAAGGGAGGACCATGGTCTCCCCGTCTGGGTGTCCTCACCTGGATTATTACATGCTCTGAGAGCTCATTTTGGTCTAATCACAGTACGTGGTGAACAAAACCCATCTGTCAGGGAGTGGGAGGAAGGGAGGGAAGAAGGTAAGAGAGAATTAAAATTGTAAAGCCAACATCACGTGGCTTCCTCCTTGAACTTTAATAACCCAGTGCTGCCTGCAGGCTCAGAAAAACCAAATGCAATGGGTAGGTACAAGGATTGCTCTGGTGCCAGGAAAATGCAATAAGACATAACGTTTACAAGGTAAGCAATGAATAAATGCCCTGCAGGAACAAAAAGCCTTTAACATCTCTGAAGTTGGCAGCCAGATGCCTGAAAAGCTGGTTCCGTGCATCCAAAATGCACAACAGATAGGACCACCTTCTTTAAGATGAAGCCAACTTCCAGGGCAACAATAGCTGGGGAGGCTGGGTTTTATGATTCAAGGAAGGAGGGGAATTAGATCAGTATTTTCTTTGCCACAGCAAGACCCATTTTAATGCATGTTAGAAGTGTTCCACATGTTGGGCAAATTTTCTAGAATGTTTTAAAGGGAAACATTCTGCAGACTACCTTGGCTTCTGCAAGAGCTGTCTTTCTCCCTGGGTTGGGGAGGGATCTGATTCTATCCCATGACATTCTTGAGAAGATCTGAAACTACAGCTCTTCGTTTGGATTCTGCTGTTGTTCTGAAACGCAGCTTAGGGTGTCTTGTTATGCTTTACCCCAGAAGTGTTAAAGGAAGTGCCTGTCACCATAACTCAAAAGTCAAAATGAAAATGATGCTGGCAGAACTCAAAAACCAAAGGGATCAGCGTTTTACTTCAGTTTCCTGTTCATAAAACTTTATAAAAACAACCCACCCATTAAAGAAAAAAGCCTACAACAATAGCTCATTATTCTCTTCCTAAACACTTGCCTCATACCACTCTGAAATAAGGTGCCATCACATTTCCTGAGTTATGGGCTCCGAACACCACATCCCTTTCCTCCCTTCCTCGCCCCTACCCCACCTGGCATCACTCCTGAATTTAGACACTTCTTCAGGTTATGGGCTCAGCAGAGAGAGGCCAGCATTCTCTTTTTCCTACCTGTCCAGGGGAGGCAAACACCTGTACCAACTGGAAGCAGAAATAATGGTGGCCCCCTTACCCCAAACTCATTTTCCTTTCCTAGAGAAACTTTCAATATGGAAGATGCGAAGTTACAAAGTGAAAGAAAACCCTATAGTAAACTGAGAAATATAAATACATTGCCTTGTGATGTTAATTTTTAAAGAATAAGATATTTCCCTTCCACCCTGGCTCTAAAGTAAAAATTTATGGAATATTCAATATCCCACCCTTCAGTCCCTGGTAGAACATAGGAGAATACAAGCTCTAGAATAAGAAGCTTGGATACAAATCCCAAGTTTTCCACTTGCTATCTATAGGACTTTGAACAATTTATTTAACCATGCCAAACCTCAATTTAATCATCTGTAAAATGGGGATATGAGAGTTTCAAGGCTTTAATGAGATAAAGCATACCAATAGTTTAATGAGGTAATACACATGTCAGCATTTTAGGTACAAGGTAAGCATATAATCCATACTGTTATTACCTTTCTGGTATATAAAGCATCCTACTCCCCTTTGTTTTCATGAATTAGAGAGGAAAAGATGGGATTTGGGGATCCTTGCTTCCAAAGGGGTTAATTCTTTAATTTAAACCCACGATTTCAAATACTGATTTAACTATTGAACATATATAATAAAAGTAGCACAGTGAAGAGTGAAACTGGCCTAAATTTGAAAACATGGGATCTAATCCTGGTTCTACAACTAAATGTGCTGTGTGAACTTTGGCAAGTTAATTAAACGTTTTGAGGTGCAGTTTCTTGAACTATAAAATAAGGAGATAGAAACAAAAATGCTATCTTCTGTGATTCTATAAAACAGCGATGACTGAAGTGTATATGAAGTAGTGTCTCAATTTTATGCTATTTTATTTCAGGAAAGAAAATACACATGATAATATCACTGGCAAAAGCATCCTTGTTTAGAATCAGCACGTTTGGTATAGGCAACCCACATTTTAGGTCAGTTTAGTATGGTCATATTTTATAAGGGCTCATCAGAAAATTCAGCTCGATATCCTCATTTCTCAGGAAATGCATAAGCATATAGGTTCCTTTAACATCGAATGGCCAAGAAAACAAGGTTGAAGCAGAGGTAAGATCAACCATGAGCAAAGAAACACCGAAGAGAAAACTGCAGCTAGACTACAAATGGAATGGGACTGGCCCAAAATACTGTCACTTAAAAATAGGTACTTGGCTGCCTGGTGCCTGTGTTATCTGCATGACAACATTTGGTTCCTACTACGTCCTCTTCCTACAGGCCTGTTATGACTATGAGAGCTCTCTGTTCCTTCAGTGACAAAGTCTTGCTGCCTCATGGATTCTTCCCCAGTCATAATTTCCTTTCTGTCCTTTGGGTAGGCTGCTTACGTCCAAGTAGTAGGTCTGCAGCCAGTTCTCTTCAGAATGCAACACCCAGATGGCTACTGGCATCAGCTGAGCACCAGGGGCTTCCCAAGGCTGAGGGCTCCGTGCACCCAGGCCAAACTGCTGAACCAAAGTATTTACATTGATGTCACACATTTTAAAAATCGGAACTAAAGACAAAGATACATTGCAGCAACTTCTAAACAGTGCCCTATAGATAACAAATAGAATTAAAATTAGCCAACAAACCACAAGCTTCATTATTCTTTAACATCTGTGTCTCCCACTTGACTCTAAGCTCCACAAGGGCAAGAATCATGACTCCCTTGTTCATGGTTGTAACTCCACGGCTGAAGGACGCCTGGCAAGTGACAGAGCACAATGAATCGTAGCCATAGCTAATGTTGACAGAGGGTCTGCTCTCTGCCAGGCACTGTTCTTTGACTTTACAGGATGTATCTCAGGTAATCCTCACAACAATCCAATGAGGTGGGTACTTAATAAAACTCAGAGATAGGGAGGGAGGGAGAAAAGGGAGGGAGAGAGAGAGAGAAAGAGAAACATCAATCGGTTGCTTCCCACACGTGTCCCGACTGGGGATTGAACTCACAACCTGGGTATGTGCCCTGACCAGGAATTGAACCCACCACCTTCTGGTGTATGGGACAATGCTCCAACTGAGCCACACCAGCCAGGGCAGAGGTGGGTACTTCTATAAAGGGAGAAACTGGGCGCAGAAAGTTCAAGCAACTTGCCCAAAGTCACAGAACTGGTAAATGGCAGAGCTGGGGTTCAAATGCAAGTACTTCGCTTCCAAAACCTGCAGTTCCAATTATGAAGTGGAACATTAATTTCTGCAGGCTATTTGCAACTTAGCAGGTATCCTAATGCCAGAGACCAGGATGCTGACTAGGTTTCGAGCCTATTAGATATGATTAAAAGAACAAACGAGAGTTAGGAGACCTGGGTTCAAACCTTAGGCCTGGATTCCTACACTGACTTTGGTAGAGCCCTGTGACCTCTTTGCTCACCGGTTCCCCTCTGCTGGTTAATACGGGGTTGGGTGGTCACTCAGGTCTCTGACAGTTGTAAATCCCAAATGCTAGAGTCACCCTAGATGTAGTCTTACATCCAGACAACTGCAGGTCACACAAGTGTGCTCCTCCATGTTCCAGAAAGGGAGAACCACCAAAGTGTCCTCAACGATCAAGCAAGTTACTCAACCTCTCAGAGCCTCAGTGCTCTCATCTGCAATTAGGTCATAATAGCACCTACTTCAAAGGGTGGAGGTGAAGATTATAGGGAAGCCAGGTAAGGGGCTGACACATAGTAGTAATTTCTTAAACAGTAGCTAGGTTTATTATGGTCCCAAAGAGAGCTAGGAGGTAAGTCTGAAGGAGGAAAAAATCTCCTCAAAGCTCCTGAACCACCAATGCATCAAAAAGATAGCGCTGAAACAAAGATTTTAAATAATTTCTAAGAGTAGAGTCCCCAGAGCAAAAATTCCTTATTGGATTCTCTTTCAAAAATGGGAATAATGCAGTCAGGGTTGAGTGGACTCTAGATAGAACAAAAAGGAACCATTGTGATTTGGGAGGTTCACGTGTGAGTGCTGAAATGCTAGAAAATCATGTTCGGTGCCATTTGTTCTATGCCAGGCCCATGACAGGCACGTGTATTATCTTACTGAGTCCTCGCAACCTGCTGAAGAGGGTGTTTTCCCTGTTTTACAGATGAGGGCACAGAAGCTCAGAAAGGTCAAGTAATGTGCTCAAGGTCACACAGCTACTAATCCACACTAGAACTCAGTCTGCCTGGAATAATGATGGCCTTAACCACACGGCTGCACCCCCTCCCCAAGGATAGAACGTTGTCGGCCTCGGCATGCTCCAGGTCCACAGGGAAGCAATCCTTGTCCACAACATGGGCAGGTGGCTTTATATATAGGGTATGTGGCTCAAGTGGCCTTGGGTTTTAGTCTCTGTTTACCCCCAGACTCCTGGGAGCAGTGGACAAATCATTTTATTTTCCTGGATCCTGTTTTGATCAAACAGAATGTAATGGATTAGAGTTTTTCAGTCCAAGCCTTGTGGAATATTAACAACTTACATTTTATATCCAGGAGGTCAGGGATAAAAGAGCCAAGACTTGAGCTGACCCTCTGCGGTGATATCCTGGTTGGGGGAAGCAGTAGAATACCTTTGCAAGCAAACACAGAACTGGGTGACTCCTTAATTCCCTTTCATCTTGAAAATTCTGAAATTCTACTGAATATTATGTGATAGAGGAAGAGAAAGGGGAGGAGAGGAACTACAGGAATCATGGGAGAAGTGGCAGGGACCTCACCTTGAAGCTGTGTTTACATATCAACGACACTGTACACACTTAGCTTTTAAGATTATTTGGGATGCTGTGGGGTGGAGGGAGCTGGTGCAGATAATGGGGAGGAAAGCGAAGTCTCTCCTTTTTAAATAACCACTTTGGCACACAGCAAACACTCAATAGACACTGATAGAAGTGACTTCAAAGGAAAACAGACCTGGATCAAATTGATAGAAGCTGAGCTGCAGAAGAAGTATGAATATGTCAAAAATACTAACAATGCCTTTCTTTTGTTTCCAGCCACCCACTCCACCATAAGCCATTTTCAAACTAAAGATCAATTCTTTTTCATGTGAATGAGCACAACTCTCCCAGCAGGATAACTACAGGTAAACCTTCCCCCTGCCTCCATCCCACGCGTTTGGAATCTGAACAAAGGTGAGCTGTCTGGGAGCTAAAGAAATTCTTCTTATTTTCAATTGTATCGTTGCCCAGGGTAGTGACAAATATTGTTTCATGAGTTTCCAGCTTAGCTTTAGAGCTCAAAGGATAAACTGCTTCCGCAAGAAAGAAACAGGAGAAAGGAAAGAAAATTAAAGAAAGAATTTAAGCAATATATATGTGGCTTTAAAAAAAAATTAAAATAGCAGAGTCTTTTCTTTCCAGGAAAGGTGACAGTGTGCTACGACCTGAGACCTGCTGAAGTCTCCATTTGAGGTACTGGCAGTGACAACTTTGAGGAGTTCTTTTTGTATTTTTATTCTACAAACAGGATTTCAGAGTAACCTTGGTTCTTCCGACTCCTAGCTGATGCTTCTTCCATGCAACCAGGTAGCCTCATGAACCATGATCCCACGACACACACACACACACAAAGGCTGGCACGTAATAAGTTCTCCATACATATTTGTTAACTAAATTAAAGAAAACAGAAGAAAGGAAAAGATTCAGAAAATATGTACCGAAGACTGCCAATATGAGTGGATTGACTGACTCATTTAAAAACTTTTGTGTATCTTTGAACTTATATCCAGAAAAGCCCCTCCCTCATCTTTCTCTTTCTTTTCAAATATCATCAATTATTCAAATCCTAGACCAAGTTTTCTTCTGAGAAGCCTTCCCAAATCAGCCCAACCCACAGAAGATGGTTCCTCCTTTTGAGTTCTAACAACCGTTCCTACTACCAGGCATTAATCGTGTTTGGCCAGGTGGCAAGCTTTGAAATTGCTTAGTTTTCTACAGCCACATAACTCTTCTGATTATCTCCTAACCTACAATTCCTGATGCACAGGGCCTTTCCACACCTACCTCTAGATCCAATCTTTGGGCTCTGGAGCAAAGAAAGAATGACTTTCAGAGCAATGACTAATTACAGCTCATTTTATGCTAAAATAATCAGTTGTTCCTATATTCAACTTCTTCCAACTAGTCTAACGGTCAATCAAATCTTGGTGCTCTTCTCCTGCTGCCCAGGGAGGCCCATTACAATTGGTATCTGGTCAACTGCATAAGACTACTCAGGGAAGGACTGTAAAAATATGTTGTCCCCTCAAAATACCCCATTAAAATTAAGGAAAATTCTTATCAAACCTCCAGATCTACTCACCACTTTACAGAAAACAGGAGGGTAGAGGGAAAAGTAAAGCCACATCATGAGAAAGCAATCCCTGAATCCAGAATAGAAAACATTTCACAAGAAAAATGACCCAGTTTCTACAACAGATCAATAGCACGGGAGAAAGAGAGGGAGGCGGACATTTTACAGAATATCAACCATAAGAAATGGGCGGAGCATGTTGGGATCCTGACTCAAACAGGCCAACTGTACAAGGAACCTCTTTGAGACAATTAACAAGAATTCCTTAATATCACCTACGATGCAGTCCAAAGGCAAATTTAAATTGGGGGAAATTGATGACACTAAGAAATTCTTAGTGGTCTTGTTTTGTGTGATAAGGTGTGGTGGCTATGTAAAAAAATAAAATGTCCCTATCGGGTAGAGATGTATACTGAAGTATTGACAAGTAAAATGACATGATGACTGAGGTTTGCTTCAAGTACCCCTAAAACACAGTGCGGTGAGACTAGAAAGTTTAACCATTGTTGATGCTAGATGCTGGGTGAACGGAGGTGCTAATTATATTATTCTCTCTACTTCTCTAATGTGGACAGATCATAAGGTACCATGTTTAATGTACTAAATTGCCCAACTTAGAAAATTACAGCTCCAACGCTGGTGAAGTATAGTGAAAATGGCACACTTAGGATTGTTGAGGACAGTAAAAACTGTAACATCAAGAGATGTCAGTATCTATTAATACCAAGAGCAATACAAACGTGCAAGTGTTTCAGCCCAGTATTCCAACATGTGTCAATTTACAAAAAGAAAATAGTCCAAAATGAAATATTTAATAGTGATGTATTAAAAATAATACTAGATTAGCTACTAAATATGGGGAATATACTATGTGCCAGGAACTATGTTAAATGCTTCAGATACATTCTCCTCTAAACAACCCTTTGAGGAACGTTATCATTCTCCGAGAAAGTCCCCGAGAGGCACAACTACGGAGTGGCAGAGCAGGAAATATGGGTCAGGCTGGCTCCAGGACTTGCAATAAGTTCCCCTGAAATCCTAACGTCGAGCAACAGGGGATATTTAATTAAATGATAGGACATCTACTAGGCAAACACTGTGTGAACATTAACAAGTATACTTACGAAATCAAGCAACATGAAAAATGCTAAGTTAAAAAGGCAGGAAGAAAACTGATTATTAGGACATCTATACAATCTGTATATATGTGGAAAAGCCTGGCAGGGAAAATACAGAAAATAAAAATCATGGTTGTATCAGAAGGGCCATGTGGTTATGTTAATTTTTTCTTTCTTTCTATTTATCATCAGATAGAGTGGGAGGGAAGGAGAGAGAGAGACAGACAGAAAGAAACATCAATGTGATAGAGCCACATCGACTGGTTGCCTCCCGCATGACGTGACCAGGGCCAGGGACCAACCGCAACCAAGGTACATGCCCTTGACCGGAAATCGAATCCATGACCCATTGGTCCACGGGCCGAGGCTCTAACCGCTGAGCCAAACCGGCCAGGGCTGGTTATGTTAATTTTATAATGAAAAAAATTACAGGGAGGTTATTGAGCTGAGGTGTGTGACCATTGCTGATGGAACTAAGGCATTTTGGTAGTGGGGTTTCCATAAATATTGTGAACCAACAGTTTCTTCAAATATGTTTTTTTCCTCTTTGGAAGCCTACCAAAACTAAAGAAAGAAATACCCCCTCCCCCAAATATCTTTCCAATGAGCTCAGCTAGGAATTCACCTACTTTGTTCAGAAAGCAAGAATTATCCTGCAGTTTCCTTTTGCAGCAGAGGCTGAGTAAGATGTTACAAGATAAGATAGATGTCTTAAACATACCCCAAGAGGGGAAAAAAAAAGACAACAGTGTAAATGAATCTACAAAGGATTGTTTTATGATTGAGGTTCCCTCTGAGTCTTGTGAAATCTTCTCACAGGTCGTTTGTTATTGGCATGACTGAGAAAGCAGAGATCCAGTTCTCCATCTTATCATGGTCCAGCCCAGGCACATCCTAACCGCATCTACAGACTGCTAATCACCTCAAAATCCCACCCTGTGGCTCAGCATCCTGAACCCTCTACTCTTCCTCCCCATCACCTCCCTGGACAGACACATCCGATCCACTCCCAGAGACAAGTTCATGGTGAGATTACGTACACGGAAGTGCTCTGGAATCTATTAAATGCCCTACAGATGAGAGGTTATCCTGCTATGTGTCCTTGTGTATTTCTTTGGCCATAAATGAATTCCAGAGACGTTCCTTGGGGAGGGAAAAAAAACCAAAAAACAATTACCTAGACCCCAGGTTATTTTAACTGCTAGAACCAGGGTTGCCATAAATAATCAACTTTTTTATGACAAAGCTTCTGCCGAAGCCCTGGGGATCATTATCACGTGGGGAAAAAAAAACACTAATATGTGAGCCAAGCCACATGACTATTTGTGACTCTATGTGGTATTTATCAGTACCTGTCACCAAGATAACAGCTTAATCTTGAATGAAGGAGGCAAGAATATTGTAGAGAAAGCCCTGTAAGAGGTTCCCCTTAAAAAAGCCAAACAGGAAAGATCTTGGGGAAAGAAAGAAAACAGAACAAGCTAGCCAGCCAGTTGGAAGAGAAGACCGAGCTAAAGCCACTGACCCTTCAGGGAGTTAGTGAAACTTCTGTTGAAGATTATAGAAAAGCTACTGTTTCAAAGCCTCTGGACATAAGAGGAAAAAACACAAAGAGTGTTTGCTGAACAGAAAGCTTTAAACAAAAGTTTAAACAAACAGAATTCCAGGAATTAGGAAGAGAGGAAATTGCAAGGTGCTTTGCAAACCACTGCAAAGAAAAGATGTTTTAACTATTAAATGCCAGTGATAAAAATGGAGATCTTGTTGCAGTGTAGTTTATTTTAGAGGGGGAAAGGGTGAGGACAATAAATAATCATAGTAGTAAATAATAATAGTAATTGTAAGAACAAATGATTGTATTCCTGACAGCTGGCCTTTTTGGACCACTTATTAGGGGCAGCACTGCTGAGTACTTTGTCAGCATCATCTCCTTTCATCCTCATGACAGCCCTGTGAGCTCAGACCTACTAATGACCCCCTTCACCGAGGAGGAACTTGAGACTCAGACAGGTTCCACAACTTCTTTGAGGTCACAATGGTAGGACTATGATTCAAACCCAGATTTGCTTAAAAGCTCAGCCTTTGAACCATGTACACACAGGTATATAATTACCAAATCTTACAGATCATTCTATTTTTTTTTTCATCCTCACCCAAGGACATTTTTGTATTTATCTTCAGATATAGCGGGAAGGAGAGAGGGAGGAAGAGAGAGAGAAACATCCATGTGAGAGAGACACATCGACTGGTTGCCACCCACACGACCCCAACCAGGGCCGGGGAAAAACTGCAACCGAGGAACGTGCCGTTAGCAGGAACCGAACTCAGGACTTTCTGGTCTGCGGGCTGACGCTCTAACTGCTGAGCCAAACTGGCCAGGGCCAGATCATTCTATTTTTGAAGATTATTGATAATTATAAAATTCAGAGCTGATGGCCAAGTTGGTCAGCATTCTGTCTCCTTGACTTCCTTCCTAAAGGTAACATGAAAAGAATGAAATGCGTCCGGCCGGTGTAGCTCAGTGGTTGAGCGTCGACCCATGCACCAAGAGGTCCCCGGTTTGATTCCGGGTCAGGGCACATGCCCAGGTTGTGGGCCAGATCCCCAGTGGGGGGCATGCAGGAGGTGGCCAATCGATGTTCTCTCTCATCAAAGGAGGGAGGGAGGGAGGGAGGGAGGAAGGGAGGGAGGAAAGAATGAAATGTTGTTTAGCCCATTTTAGCAATTGTGGATGTTTCTGGAAAAGATGGTAGGAAACCGATTAGGAAAATCTGGGGAATTTTTCTTTATTTGTGGTCCATCATTATTAAGAGGTAAATATACACCAGGATTCTCAGAGTAAAACACTTTAGTGGCATCATTGTTTAAAGATTCTCCTAACAGCCCAAGTGTTCACCTGTAAAAAGGAATGCGAAAACCCTGTGAGCTGACAAGGTCAGGGTTACACAGCCAGCTAATTACTGAGCACTTTAAGGAACCCAGACACTGGAGTCCAGCTGCCTGAGTCTGAATTCTAACTCTACCACCTTTGCTCTGGGATCCTGGGTGAGTGAATCTTTCTGGGCCTCAGATTCCTTACCTATAAAATGGGATGGAAAGAGGACATAGGGCTATGGTAAGAACTGAATGAGATGACGCATGAAAGGCATGAGCATGGTGCTGGACACAATGTTAGCTACTGCTCTTGGCACAGCTGACAAAGTAGCCAGACTTCTTCATTTCCAAAGACCTCTCCACTTCATGCCACATCTGTGCAAACTGTAGACTATTCAGGTGTGGAATGAGTAAATGACATTTGTAAAAGCACCAAATTAAGAATCTTGCCCAATTCAAGACCTCATTCTTTCCCCCAAACCATAGTGGCCGAGAACAGAAAAACAGTATGTCTGTAAATTCTTTTCTATTGAATTTTGGTATCTCACAAATGCTGATGACACAATGTTAGCTTTTCCAAAAAATTCCTTTAGAAACTCAGAAACCCAACAGGCAGCAACATTTTCTGCTTGTGTAGTTTTATTCTGTAATGATGGTGAGAACTGACAAAACTATTGCTCTTCATCATCATATGTCAGCGACTCAGTGAGCCTTCATTTTTATAGGCTTAACCAAGCCCAACTGCTCCAGTCATGATTTTCAATGCTTACGTTCTTGGCACCTGGAGTAGATTATTTAAAAGCTTTGAGAACAAGAAGTTCATGCTGCAGGGTGCTCTGGGGCTTTGACTCACTCAGCATCAGTTCCTCCCTCTTCTAATAACAGTTCCTCCATTTTCTTTGAGGAAACTGCACCTCTTTCAGGGCTTGTGATTTCAATGGAACTGAGCCCACCGTCAGTCCCCTTGAAAGTACATGTGACTCAGGACTGGCCAACCAGCAGCCCCTCTTTCTGGTCATAGCAGTTGGTTCAGGAAAGAGCATGAGAATCAGGCTTGGGATGTTTGCAGGAAGAACTGGGCAAGAAAGCACCTGTAAGTTAGAAGGAGTCAAGCTTAGAGCTGCTGGTGGCCGTATTTCCACCAGAAAGGGAGAACATATCTGAGAATGGAGCCAAGAAAGAGAAAAACTAAAAAGTGAAGAGAGTCAAATTCCTGGGGAAAATGAGCACCTAGATCCAGCCATGCCTGAAGCCACCATTCCTGGGCTTTTCTGTTATGAGCATAAATTTCCTTTTTGCTTAAAGGAATTTGAGTTGTGTTTCCATCACTTGCAACTGGGAAAGTTTCTATTCAAATGCATACAAAAAGGTCTTTACCATATAAATGAGTACTTGCCTTCTTACTCCCTTACATTATTCAGGATTTATATTACAAATCTAAGTCTCGCTTCCCTCAATGAGATTGTAAGTTCCTTGAAACTAGCAGACAAGTATGATAACCTACTTATAAAGTAACACTTTTTGCCAAAACCAAACTTAAGGTGGCTGAGGAATCATTTTATAACAAAGTCAAAAAGAAGAATGTAGGAAAACATAAATCATGCTTCACAGGTGAGTTTTGGGAAGCTGATGGCATGAGGAATCAGGGGTTTCATGAGTATCCAAAGCTACCTCCAAATGTTTCATTCGCCTGGTCACCCAATCTGAGCTTTCCACCACCCCGCACTTGACCATCTCAGCAGATAGGAAAAGCCTTACCAAAGCTTCAGGTTAGAGGTGTAATTAGAACCGTGAACAACTTCCTACTTATGACACCAATATACCTGCTTTTATTCTTTTTTTTTATTATTTATTGATTTTTTATGGGTGGAGAGAGAGAGAGAGAGAGAGAGAGAGAGAGAGAGAGAGAGAGAAACATTGATTTGTTGTTCCACTTATTTATGTATTCATTGGTTGATTCTTATATGTGCCCTGACTGGGGATTGAACCCTGCAACCTTGGCACATAGGGACGATGCTTTAACCAAATGAACAACCAACTGAGCTACCCAACCAGGGCCTACCTGCTTTTATTCTTTTTTTAAAAATATGTTTTATTGATTTTTTTAGAGAGAGAAGAAGGGAGAGATAGAAACATTGATGTGAGAGAAACATCGATCAATTGCCTCTTGCACACCCCTACTGGGGATCGAGCCTGCAACCTGGGCATGTGCTCTGACTAGGAATCGAGACAGGACCTCTCAGTCCATGGGATGATGCTCAATCCACTGAGCCACACCTGCCGGGCTACCTGCTTTTACTCTTAAAAGAAGACTCACTACCTGAAATACTCTTCGTACATAAACTCTGACCACATTTGGGTATGGTAATTTGTTTTAAAGTCTTTTTTATTTAAACAAATAAAATTATTTATTTATTTATTTATTTGAGAGAGAGAGAAACATTGATCCGTTGTTCCACTTAATTTGTGCATTCAATGGTTGCTTCTTGCATGTGCCCTGACTGGGGATTGATCCTACAACCTTGGTGTATCAGGACGACACTCTAACCAACTGAACTACCCAGCCAGGGCATGTTTTGAAGTGTTTTTTAAAGTTTTTTTTAAAAAATCCATATGTCACATTGTATACCAGAATAAACTTCAAATGGATCAAAGATTTAAATGTAAATGTGAAAACATATAAGTTCTAGAAAAAAAATGGGCAAATTTCCTGGTGTAGGGAAGACTTTTCTAACTATGACTCAAAGTCCAGAAAAAGAAAAAAACAGTAATAGATCTTTTTATCACAAAATATAAACATAAAAATACCCATCTAGCCCTGGCAGGTTTGGCTCAGTGGTTAGAGCAGCAGCCCGTGGACCAAAGAGTCCCAGGTTTGATTCCGGCCAAGGGCACGTACCTTGGTTGCAATTCGTCCCTAGCCCTGGTTGGGGTCGTGTGGGTGGCAACCAATCGATGTGTCTCTCTCACATCGATGTTTCTCTCTCTCTCTCTTCCTCCCTCCCACTCTGTCTGAGGGTAAATGTAAAAATATCTTCTGGTGAGGATTAAAAAAAAACACCTATCTACATGGCAAACAAAACAAAACATCATAAAGTCAAAAGACAAACAACAAACTCCTATCTCCATAATATATGAAGAAGACCTTCTAGAAATCAAGAACCAAAGGACCAACAACCATCTCTGCATGACTGTGTGTGTGACTAGAATGAAAACATTCACAGGGAGCAAAGCCAGTTACTATGCATGAGTGTTTGAAGGGCTAGTGGTGTAAGTTAAGGACACAGATTTGGGGTTCAGGCTCAAATCCCACCTCTGCTACTTTCTAGTTTGTGGCTTGGGGAAGCTATTTCACCTGTGTAAGCCCCATTTTTCTCATCTGGGAACTGAGACAGACAGTTAAACAGTCAAGCAGTTTACAGCCATCTAGTAAATGGCAAAATTCCATTTTCTCTAATTTATGACTAAATGGTTTACACTTCTCCTCAACCAGAGGGTATGTAGCTTAAATCACCCTATTCAGGGAGACAGACAACAGAAATCCAATTAGTGACATTTGTGCCAACCACACCCATCTTATTTTGGTGCATCAGCATCAAACTGATGAATATTTTATTGAGATCCTCCCCTAAACCTCCCCTAAAATTCCCACCTTTAGAAAACAGTTAAGAACCCCCAAGACGAAGACCCAGTGCAGGCTCTCTCTGGAGCATGCCCACACCTTTCTTTGCCTTCCCTATCTGCCATGCATCTTTACACTTCTCTCCTAAACTCTAAGGATCCCCAGGAGACTTGCAACCAGAGGAGCAACGGGCAGCAGCAGTTCATCCCAGGCTAAACCCCTGAACCTGTCTCCAAGTGCCCCTTTTCTCTGGCTTTTCAGTGATAGAACAGCAGCCCGGCCGTGGCTCACTTCTTTCCCATAATGTTTCTAGGGAGCCAAAGCAGAGCACTGCCTAGGCTCTCTCCTGTTGCTTCTTCTACCCTAAACCCTTCCTTTGCTTCACTGTCCCAGCTTTAATAAACATACTCTCAAAATCACCTGGACTCATGCTGTGAAATCTTTCCTACACGATGTCAAGAACCCACACACTACCAGCCTGAGACAGACCTGTTCTGGGCCTGGTCCCTTTCTGGTGACAGTAAGTACTCAGTAAGTGTTTGCAGTTAGTATTCAAGTAGAGATTTAAAAATTAAGAACATAACCTAACCTCAAGATCTTTCAGATATTCAAAATGTAAGGTCCATGTGAAATATAACAAAACAAACATCAACACTGTTATAACTTAAGATCCCACTCTTTCCTATCTTACGCATATGGTTGTATTTATAACAACCATGGATATAAGTGTTACTATTCCCATTTTACAGATGAGGAAACTGAGACTCAGAGGGGTTAAATGACTTCAGGTGGGAGCTATTCAGTGCTAAAACTGAGATTTAACTCCAGTCATGAGTGGCTCCACAAGCTGGGTGTTCACTTTGATATACCATTCTGTCTCTCCTTCATTTAGACGTTAAGAAACAAGTTATTCAACTAAGTGGCTGCAGGCAAAGATATTCAGAGCCCACAGAGCTGTACAACTCCCAGCCCTCAGGAATAAGAATGGACTCTGGTCCAGGAGTAAAGCTTGCCATCTGTGGAGCTTGCTTCCAAGTGGGAGGAAGAAGGCCTATACAGGGTTTTAGCAGATCTTTATCATGTGTTGCTTCTAATCTTGCTTTTTATCACTCAGAAGACAAAGGATAAAGAGATCCCTTATGTGGTTGTGGCTAGAGGGGCACATGCACCGCTGTTTCTTTGGGATAGACCTCTGTATGGCACAACTGCCATCTGCCCGGGGCTTGTGAAAGACACATCGGCAGCCAGCAGTGAACGTGGCTCGCACGCAATCTGCCTGGGCTCCGAATGAGCGTACAACCAGGCGCTTTTCTCATGTCCTAGAAGCTGGTCCCTGGTTCCAGCACTCTGCCTGTCCAACGCAGGACTGGGACAATAATGCCCCACACTTGGCCCAGGTTGTTCAAAGACCAGAGCTGGAATGCTTAGGGAGCTCTAGCTGCCCCCGAGGCCCCACAGCTGAAATGGGGGTCTGTCTAAGATGGAAAAATGAGATGGCCTTACCCTGACTCCCTTTAGGAGGTAATGCCATCTGAATGATCACCCTGCCAACGCCCCCACCCCCACCCCCACAGACACAGCTTTTCAAAAGAGGCACAGAACCCCGACACTCTTTTCTGTGGAAATCCCAGCACATACTTTCATTGCCTTTACATCTTTGGAATGCTGACTTAAAAGCCTGCAGCTAAAATGTTCTAACAAACAGCTGGGCTGTCTTGTCTCTCAGAAAGTGCAGCATTTCAGAGGTCGGGGAGAGAGCCCTCCTATCAGCCTCATCAATCAGTGGATTACATAAAGAGGGATTTGTTTTTGACTTCTAAGGAGGATATCCACAGAATGCTAGGATTTTAGCAATACTCACTGAATCTCTACCAAGTATAGGACTATCTACCAGCACCCAAATAACAGCAGTGTTTAGGGTTTACTATCTGACAAGCATGTTATGGCACTTCACAATGTCCTGTAAGGAAGGTACTATGATCTCCCATCTCACAGAGAAGGCAATGGAAACACAGGAGGGTGTGTAATTTGCCCATAATCACAGAACTTGTAAGTGGCAGAGCTGGGCTCTTTCACTTAGCATAATGTTTCTAAGTTTCAACCATGTTGTAGCACATATCAGTACTCATTCCTTTTTCTGGCTGAATAATATTCCGTTGTTTGGATATACCACATTTTGTTTATTCATCAGTTGATGGACATTTGAGTTGTTTATACTTTTTGGCTATTATTAGTAGTGCTGCTATGAACATTTGTGTGCAAGTATTTGAGTACCTGTTTTTAATTTTGGGGGTATACACCTAGGAGTAGAATTTCTGGGTCTTATGGTAACTATATATTTAACTTAGTAAGGAGCTGCTAACTCTTTTCCACAACAGCTATACCATTTTATGTTCCCACTAGCAGTGCCTGAGGGTTCCAATTTCTTCACATCCTCACCAACACTTGTTATTTTCCAAGCTTTTTCTTTTTTTATTATAGCCATCTTAGTAGGTATGAAGTAATACATTCGTGTGGTTTTTATTTGCATTTCCCTCATGACAATTGATAATGAGCATCTTTTCATGTGTGTACTGGCCATTTGTACATCTTCTCTGGAGACAACTTATCACTTTTTACCTATGTATTTATTACAGGCATCTACAAATAATGTGTAGTATTGTTTTGTGAATGTAAATCTAAACATTTGCTCCTCTTGCCCCCTGACTGGGTAGCTCACTTAGTTGGGTAGAGCATCATCCTCATATGCCAAGGTTGTGGGTTTGATCCCCATACAAGAATCAACCAATGAATGCATAAATAAGTAGAACAACAAATTGAAGTTTCTCTCTTTCTCTTCCTCTTTCTAAAAGAAAGTTAAAAAAAAATTTTAAATAATAAATAAATAAATATTTTCTCCACTTAGCATTGTTTTGAGCTCCCTCCATGTTGTTTTATATATATCTAGTTCACAGCTTAACTGCATCTCTCCTTCGCTACACTATATTTTACTTACTGTTCTCTTATTTATGAATAGTTAGATTTTTCTTTTTTTTTCTGTTTTAAAAATTGTTGTGGTTCACTTCCTTGTACATGTCGCCTTCTGCACTCCTGGGATTGGTTCTCTAAGGCTCAAACATGTATTTATAAGGCAGGATCATAAGATATGCACATTTACAATCTTAATAGATGTTCAGTTTCTTTTTAAACATACATTTGGAATACCAAACGCAAGGGTCTTGCCTGGGTCATACTTCAGGATACTCCTCAGCCTCCAGTACCTCACATCTCTATGTCTGCCAGGATGGATAACTGTTCATTTTCTGAATATTCAATATTCTTCAAGGCCATGATCAGAAGGCAGTATAATTAAACAATTCTTCTGTATCATGTCTGTCAGAGCAGTGGCTCTCAAAGTGTGGTCCTCAGACCAGCAGCATCAGCCTCACCTGGGAACTTATTAGGAAAGCAAATTCTTGGGCTTCATCCCAGACCCGAGTCAGAAATGCTACAAGTCGTCCTCCAGATGATGCTGATCAACATTAAAATGTGAGAACCACTGTATTAGAGCTTTCCCATTTTATAAGTGAGAAGCAGAGGAAAAGGACCAATCACTTAAATGCAAATCTAAAGTAAACAGGCTAAGAAAGGAGTGATCACCTTTATACGGCAGAGTGTAGACCATGTGGAGAGAGCATGGGACACAATGAGGCTTTACGACCACAAAGAGCAATGTTCACGTCCTGGTCTCGTAGGGTAGGAATCCCTGGAGAGACCCGTAACCTCCCTGGGTCTGTCTGACCTCATAGGTTTTGTGAAGGTTAAAAGAGATGTTATACCAAAGGTCACATGTTGTATGATTCCACTGCTAAAGAACTATTCAGGACAGGTGAATCATATAGACAGAAAGCAGATTAGTGGTTGGGTTGCCAGGGGTTAGAGAGCGAGGGAGATGGAATAATTGCTTCATGAATATGGGGTTTCTCTTTAGGGTGATGAAAATGTCTTCGAACTAGATAGAGGCAATGGTTTGGAAACATGGTGAATGTACTAAATGTCACAGAATTGTACACTTTAAAGTCGTTAATTTTATGTTATGTGAATTTTACCTCAATTAAGTAAAAAGAGAGATGTTACATGAAAAATGCTCCACATAGTACTGGGTATGAAGTAGAAAGCAGCGATCATTGTAAAAAGTGAAGTTTATAGGAAGAAAAACTGGAAGCAGGCTATATGTCCAACATTAGTGGATTAATTAAATAAAGTTATGTCCCAGTTGAACATTTGATACTATGTAGACATTAAGAACTCACCCTAGCTGGTTTGGTTCAGTGGTTAGAGTGTCAGCCGGCAGACCAAAGGGTCTCGGGTTCAATTCTTGGTCAAGGGCACGTACCTGGGTTGCAGGTTCATCCCTAACCCCAGTCAGGGTCGTATGGGAGGCAACCAATCAATGTGTCTCTCTCACATCGATGTTTCTCTCTCTTTCTCTCTCCCTCCCTCCCACTCTATCTAAAAAAATCTAAAAAATCCATGGAAAAATATCCTCAGGTGAGGATTAACAACAACAACAACAACAAAGAATAAGGCCCATGTGTGTGTGTGAACAAGGACAATGTCATGTGTGCCATGGAGTAAGACAAACCACCAAAAAGTATCTGTGCATCATGCTACCCTATTTGCACGTGCACATAATTATAGATTTGGGAGAGCTATATGAATATGAAGAGTAGCTCTGGGCAGTAACATAATGACATAATAATCATTCCTTTATTTTATAATTTTCTACAAGATCCATGTAATGCTAGCAAAATAAATAAATAAAAACTTGAAAAGTAAATGCACTAGGGAGCTTTTTACATAAAGACTATCTGTGCTGATTCCCTACCTAAAAGTATTCTGAATACAAATTCTGTAAGTTATGGTTTTGTGTTCACGATCTTAACATTATGCTTTCTTCAAAGATGTTCATGCATTAAAATGAAACAATTACAAGACATGCTAAATGTTAAATAAAACCATTAATTCAGAATAAAATTTAATTAATTGCTACTTCCACTTCCAAAGCTCTAAGCCACATGGAAGGACCATGTTGCTCCCTTGAAATAACTATTCAGCTTTAGCAGAAAGGCTTAAATCAAAAGCTACTCTCCCCACCCCACCCCTTTTCATACACATAGAAAATGACCTGTAAGGTCCAGCACACCTCCGGCCAGATGGCTAACATGAGGCCTGATAAAGTGCAAAATCACTCACAGCTCACTCCTGACCTCCTGGAAAGAGAGACAGAAACTGAATCATGCACCTCCACGAGGACTTCCTGTGCAAAAATATTCCTCAGAGTCAAGAAATGACGTCTTTGTTTCCTCAGTTTCCCTAAAGTCAGAGAAATCACATCTCTTAGGAAAACTGCTGGTATTTAGTGTGAGCATTTCTATGACAAAAATTACCTTCTTGCCCAGCCAGTGTGGCTCAGTGGATTGAGCATCATCCCACAGACTCAGAGGTCCCGGTTCGATTCCTGGTCAGGGCACATGCCCAGGTTGCGAGCTTGATCCCCACTGGGGTGTGTGCAGGAGGCAGTCAATCGATGTTTCTCTTTCACACTGATGTTTCTATCTCTCTCCCCTTTCCTCTCTCTCTAAAATAATCAATAAAAACATATATTTTTAAAAATTACCTTCTTTACACAGTTCACAGGCAAAGGCATCATGCTTACATTTGATTAATGTAAGCCCCTCCCCAATCCACTGGGCCCCTTCCCCATCCTCTGTGCTTAAGAGTAACTCCTGATGTTTGCATGAGGCCAAGTTAGCAATTTTAGGAAGAACCAGGTTGAAAAACAGATGTTTGTTTTTGATAAACAGTTGATGAAAAATTTCTAAAGGAATAAAGGTCATCTATTACCTATAGGGAAGGAAGCTTTGTTTAGAGTGGGTTTTATTTTGTTTTTAAGATCCCTTCATACTTTCTTTGTGTTCAGAATGTTACACTAACTTCAATCCATTACTATTCGGGGGGTAATGAGGAATAGTTGAAATTACAAGTTAGTTCTGAAACTTTATAAATCCCACCATGGGATTATTCTAATTAACTGTGTCACCCATTCATTTATTGATTAAATTTATTCAATGAGTCATTTATTCAATGATTCATTCACTCGCCCACTCAGAGTCCCTTCATGGGCCCATCACAATCCTGTGCCTGGGGTTGCAAATGTGATTCCAACCCTAATCTGAATGATCCACACCTGTTCTGGAGACACATATAAGAGAACTAGACAAGATACAGGGTGAGAAAAAATAGGTTTAAAGTTATGAGTATGCAAAACACAGAGTTTATTCTTATATTATTATTTATTAATTATCGTATTATTTTCCATATGCACAACTGTAAACCTAGGTTTGCCCACCCTACATAAAAAGACATTGTGTAAGAGCCAACAATGATGTAAAGAATTAGTCTGCATTATGCAGTCTTTACTCTCTCCCAGAAAGCCCATCAACCATTAGTCAACATTGAATTCATGCTTTCAGAGATGCAGAGCCTGTGGAAAATCTGATTTATTTGATAAACAAAAGATTTCCTAAAGAAAGAAAAGAGTCAGGATCAGAATCAGAGAGTAGAGAAATTTTATTTTTAGCTTTTGAAAAGACGGATGCTAAATTGTTGATTAAAAAGAATGGTGATGGCCCTGGCTGGTTTGGCTCAGTGGTTAGAGTGTCAGCTCTTGGACCAGTGACTCACAGGTTCGATTCTGGTCAAGGGCACGTACCTCGGTTGCAGTTCGTCTCCAGCCCTGGTCGGGGTTGTGCGGGAGGCAACCAGTTGATGTGTCCCTCTCATGTGGATGTTTCTCTCTCTCTCCCTCTTTCCCATCCTATCTGAAGATAAATAGAAAAAAATATTCTTGGGTGAGTATTAAAAAAAAAAAAAAAGAGTGGTGATGCCTATATCCCAGAGAAGAGCTTAATTAAAAGAGACTTTATTTAAAAGGAAGGGGAGGGAGAGGGAATCCAGACATTTTCCTACTCTGCTACCATACTCTGAAAAGAGTGTGGCCAACTGAATTCGTTGGGGATCAAACCCAAGCCTCCTGGTCCAGCATTAATGCCACAGTCCCATCAGCCAAACCAAGTGGAATTAACTGCTCAATGGAATTAGTCTTCCATTTTTAATTGGCTAGAAAACTTGCCAAGTTTTGCCTGACAGTCCACCAGGCAGAAAACATGAGGATAAAAGATGGTCCAGTAATTACCAATAGGAACTGAAGAGGATGACTATTCATTAAAGAGGCTATTTCGCAAAGCTATTTGAAGCTGGCAGGCAAGGAAATGCTGGGGGTGGGGGGATGGGGGGGCAGAGCCTGTGGAAACCTGCCCTTCATAAACTCTGGACTCCAAGGCCACCTATAGCCGATGAGGTCACAACAAACTGCAACAGGTCTTGGCAAACAGTTTCCTCCCAGGAGTCAATAAGTCACCTGAAAAAGCACAGTTCTGACTGTCTGAATTCACCCCAGCGTGAATACACAAGCAGTGATTCTGGGGGAGGCAGGGCTATTTCCTTTGCATTTGTGTGTGCACAGCCGCTCAAACAACTCCACTCTGGAACTTCAGGATTATAAACTTCCTTCCGCAGCCAGAAAATTTCGTATTTGTAATACTCTGCTAAATGTGGGCCAGCAAGAGCCTTCAAACTATGTTTTTGATTCAATAATTTCACTCCTGGGAAGATGGCCTCTTGGATATGTGCAAAAGTATAACTACCAGACTGTTCATAACAGGATTATTTATGTTTTTGAAAATAGAAACAACCTAAATAACATTCTGTATGTGCTAAATATAATCATAAAATGGAATATTATGTAGCCTTTCAAAATAAAGATATAGGGAAAAACTTCTTATCAATATTTCCCAAGTTTTCTATAAGATAAACAAATATTTTGATATAGCGTATAAAAACACCGTGGGGAAAAATAATTTAAAATTTTATATAGGTCAATGGTTACAGAGCGAAATGACAATTTAAGTACATTGGAAAAGCCTAATACCGGGGTGAATTTTTTTGGTATAAATCTCTACATAAGACAGTCACTCCCATATTTTTAGCTATTAAAATCTGGATGCTATGAAATTATCACTAAACTTTGCATTGTTATTTATCAAAATCTGGTCAAAACTGGGAAGTAAGACAATAAAAAGGCTTTTGAAAAACTGTCATAATCCACACGCTAATATAGCCCATGTACCTCATTTATAGGCAATTTTCCTCCCATAATTCTAAGAAGTCCAAGTACATAGTTATAAAATTGTAAAAGGTTAGCAGCTGAAGTGCAGATGTGAGGTTTGTGACAGACCAAAATGCTGACTGCAGAGAAAAGTAACAGCTGGCAGCTTGGCAATGTGACAGGAGCTAAAAAACTGTGGCAAGCTGACCAGAGGACTCAAAAAGCGCAAATTCCTGGGGCCAAACAGCCCTAAGACATCAAGAGGCCAACGTAATACAGCACAGCATAACAACTGGTGGTCATCCCAAATAGGCAAATGATAATTTGTTTAACCTGTCAAAAGGCAGGAGAACATAATATCTACTTATATAACTGGATAAATCTGTGTATTTGCAAATACACATTTTAAAAGTGGATTTTATATATATTTATATATTGGGGGGGTGTGCGCGCGCACGCATGTGTGCGTGAGTGGCATTTAGGGTTCTTGTTTGTTTTTAAAGAAGAATGTATGATGAAATCCAAACAGAGTGTACTTTCGTTAGTAGTGCTATATCCATGCTATTTTCTTGATTTTGACAAATGTACCATGGTTACGTAAGATATTAACATTAAGGGAAGCTGAGTGAAGGGCATACAGGAACGCTCTGTACTATATTTGCAACTTTTCTATAAATCTAAAATTATTACAAAATGAGTTTATTAAAAATACAAAACAGCCCTGACCAGTATGGCTCAGTTGCTTAGAATATCATCCTGTGCACCGAAGGGTCACAGGTTTGATTCCTGGTCAGGGCGGATTTGATTTCTGGTTGGGCTTCATCTGGGAGGCAACTGATTGATGTATCTCTCTCACATCAATGTTTTTTTCTCTCTCCCTCTCCCTTCCTCTCTCTCTAGAACAATGAAAAACATATCCTCAGGTGAGGATTAAAACAAAACAAAACAAAAAGAAGAATGAGGATTTCATTATTTAAACACCACACCCTACACCCTCTCCCCAAATCTCAAGGGGTCTAGTAGCTGAGGTTTTATTGATTGGGTTTGTGGGCATCGACTCACTGTTGTAAGGACCCTTTAACCCTAGAAGGCTACCTTCTTTACAATCTGACAGTTCACTGCAAAGAATCACATTTTAACCCTTTACCTCCCTGAGAAAGGGAGTGAGCTCCCTTACCAGAGTAGTAAGAATGCCTGGTCCCCAGGTTTGCAAACTCTGCTGTAGGATCCCAGCACTCTCAGGCTCAGAAGTGTTTCATCTGACAGGAAGCCCCTTAGGGATGACCTCAACCACCAGATCCCAGGCTTTATCTCATCTTGGCAGTGTGTCATCCTCTGCATTTTCTATCAAGTTGCTAAGAGGATATGGGAGATGAGAGGCAGTTCTAGCAGCTCACCTTGTTTTTAAGGGGATATTTTTAGCACTTTGAGGCAAAGAGTTTACTTTTTAAGACCATCTCAGACATTCTGCAAAGGAGAGGCGGAGACTTTGTCTGCACCTTTGTCTTCAACTCTATAATGAAAAACCCAGGCTGTGCTCAGGAGAGCCAGCCAACAATGGTCAACAACAGGAAAAAACACTGCTTCAGGGGGCCATAAATATTTACCGCGTCCAATGTGTATTTACTATTCAATGATCATGCAAAACAAACGTTCTAGGACAAGACATGGTCTGTTTCTACAGGTACATAAAGTTTCAAAGCTGGAAGAGAACAGAGATGTCATCCTGTTCCCACATTTTATAGATAAGAAGGTTGAGAGTCCAAGTATGCTCCCATCAAACATCTCCTTTTTAAAAATATCCCTACTACAACACACATTCCCTGAGCCACAGTTCATTGTTTATACATTTGTCTCTCACATGAGATTAGAAGTATGTGCTTGCTGAGGGACTTAGCACAGTGAGCATCATCGGCAGTCAATAAATGTTTGTTTGAGACAACAGGATGGAAGCTCAGCTCTGCCCTAACTCATATTCCCAGGGACTTCTTCACTGCACCTAATTTTAACTCTGAGAAGACAAATCCTACTCTTGAAAGGATGAAACAGTAGCTAGGAGTGCATTAGAAATCCACTAAGTGATATATTATCAAATTAATACTATGTATTCAAAACTTTTAAAAAATTATTTTATTAGATAAAGACTAAAGTAGTATTTTTCCTCTTTTTTAAAGGTAAGACTATCTAAGATGTTGTTTTATTAAATTTCATGGGTAGGAAGGTTTACTGAGATAGAAAAGATTTTCAAAAATGGTGAGATAGAAATAGAAAGGTTCCTGTTATTAGCATATACACAGTTAAGCAATGCTAAAGAAAGTCTTTTGCCCCATAATATATCTACCTGATCTTAAGACTGCTGAAAACCCCTTCTCTTCATCCCTGATAGATGAGTACCTCCAGCTCCTCATCTGTACTAGCCAAGTTCAGGGTAACACAGAATGGAAAATAAAGATCCCTAGATATGCCACCCACTTGGCATATCTCAATGCAAGAATCGTCAATCTTGGCTTGAGTTTTTGCCTAGAGTAGGAATGGCGGGAAAACAGTAGGCCATGAGCTAATCAGGCAGAAGCTCTAAAGAAGTGGCAAAGAGGAGAACTTGGGGGCTTCCTAACAGGTGGGCTTCCCAAAACGAATCACCTTTTCAACCACTGCACAGTCCCATTTGCTCTGCTACAGATCTTCAAAGGCCTCCATTTGGCACAAGTTACCCAATTAGCTGCCATCAACTCTGCAAGGCTCACACTCTCCCACCTTCTCCATCAAGACAATCACTTGAAAGCCAAGTAGCTGATTAAACTTCACTTTTCTAAGTACAAAGTGAACTAGCAAGCACTAGAGCCAGAACACATATACAGGGTGGGGAAAATGTAGGTTTACAGTTGTGAGTACACGAAACACAGAGTTTGTTCTTGTATTATTATTTATTGATTATTATAATATTGCCCTGGCCGGTGTGACTCAGTTGGTTGGAGGGTTGTCCCATACACCAAAAGGTGGCAGGTTTGATTCCCAGTTAGGGCACATACCCAGGTTGTGGGTTCAATCCCCACTCAGGGAACATGTGGGAGGCAACCAATTGATGTGTCTTTATCACATCGATGTTTGTTTCTCTCTTTCCCCTCCACCCGATCCTCTAAAAAAAATCAAAAAAAAAAATCATTACAAATGTTTTTAAATTATTATATTATTTTCCATATGAACAACTGTAAACCTACTTTTGCTGCATCCTACTAGAGACTCCTCCTTCACAAAGACCATTTAAATTAGAAAAAGTCTTGAGTGTGATTCTATGCATTTCAGAATAGCTATGCAATCACCTAGATTCTGTGTTTTACCTTTTACAACCATCAGAATGATATGAAATAGGTAATTCCATGATTTACAGGCAAAATGTTAATAAAAAGAGGATCAAAAGGGAATAGTTTTGCGGAAAACCTACTACATGCACATACAAATTTCCAAAATGAGAAGTTGAGCACTGAATCATCACCAAAGAACAGCAACATCTTTTACAGATGTTATATTTAATCAAGACCTTTGCATTTGTTTTATTATTTGCAAAAAATTATTTCTTTTGCCGACAGTTTGTAAGTACTACACATTATGCTTTATAGACATTAGCTCAGGTAATCCTCACAACTGCTCTATGACACAGAAACTCTTGTAAGCCTACCTTGAGGTGAGAAAATTGAGCCTAAGAAGTTAAGGCCCCAGGCTACTAAATCAATTGTGGAAGCAAGATTAGAATCCAGTTCCTCCCCAAAGCCCAAGCTCATCACACTTCTGGCAATGTTTCCCCAAGCATGGCCCATGTACACTAGAATAATGTGAGAGATTATATTAAGATGCACATGGATAAATAGGTTTTTAATGGTTATATATGTGTTTATTTTGATGCTGATTAGGAAAAAAATTATTCAACTAACTTGGATCTTAATGCTGAGGACCGAGCTAATTTTACATAAGTTATATACACTGCAAAAGCTAGAAAAATACTGTAGTCAGTAATTCTCATGCCATTTCTCCCAGGAATTAAGTGATTTGGCCCACCAAGGGACGGAGTCCATACCAGTCTCATTAGACTGGTACCCAACTGAGTTCATCAGCCTGGACATTAAATGAGTCCTAGTAGATGCCTAGATCCCAATACTTTTACCTTCAAAGAAGAGTTTCTTTTCTAGTCCTCTCCTCTCCATCAACTATCCACCCCCCCACCCCCCCCACCCCACCCCCGCCACACACACACACATACACACACTCATCTGGCCCTGGAAGATTACCTAACATATGGTAAAGTGATGAAGTGCAGAGATGTCTGGGAGGAAGCTGATCTGCTCACTCATCTCTCTGTCCTGAACATGGCTCATCATAGCACTCTCCCTAGGGTGGCCACAGCTAACTCTTGAGCAAGTGCCTTAACCAGACAATGACCAGACATCAAAGACCTACCTGATTTAGAAATCTCTGGGGGAAAAGTCCTCATGGTGATGTGATATTTTTAGTTTATCCTTCTCTTTATTGTTGAAATGACTTATAAATAACTGCAACTTTTGGCTGGGTTATTCATGAGGTGGGCTGACTTTGCATTCTATACTCAACTTTTTGAAAAGGAACTTCTAATTACAGAAGTAACATAAATACTTTCTCCTTGTAGAAACTTAAAATTAAATTAAAGATTAGAGTCAAGTTCCCCCAGATTGTCACTGGGGCTGATACAGGACCCTATCCTCATAGGGAATCATGTTAATAAATTTAGGGTGTTATTCTTTCAGGGTATTATGCTCTCAATAAATTTGTTTATCTTTAAAAAATAAATAGAATTGGCCCTGGCTGGGTAGCTCAGTTGGTTAGAGCATTGTCCTGATACACTAAGGTTGTGGCTTCAATCCCCAGTCAGGGCACATATAAGAATCAACCAATGAATGGATAAATAAATGCAACAACAAACTGATGTTTCTGTCTCTCTCCCTTCCTATCTCTCTCTCTCTCTCACACACACAAAAAATAAAATAAATTAAAAATATCAATAAATAAAAATGTTAAAAATAAATATAATTACTTTTATCTTAAAAAAAATTTTTTCCCCTTTATTGATTTTAGAGAGAGAGGAAGTGAGAGGAAGAGAGAGATAGAAATATCAATGAGAGAGAACATCGATTGGCTGCCTCCTGTATGCCCCTCACTGGGGACTGGTACCACAACCTGGGCACGCGTCCTGACCGGGAATCGAACCGGCGACCTCTTGGTGCGTGGGTCGACGTTCAACCACTGAGCCACAATGGCCGGACTACTTTTATCTTTTTATGTGATTTAATTTAGCACACATATGGCATAATATTCAAATTTCTGTAACTTGATTTTTAAAATCTGCTAATATATCTTGGCAATCTTTTCATCTTAGACCTACCTCATGTCTTCCCCTTTCTTTTTCACATTCATTCATTCATTCTTCCTTGTTTCCTTCCTTTCCTTTCATTTTTAAAAAATTGCTGTATTGTATTCCACAGTGTGCATATATATTTTATATTATTTATTTATTTATTTTTATTTTTTAACTCATCTTTATTGTTGAATGTATTACAGATGTTTCTCCCTTTTTTCCCCATTGACCCCCTCCTCCCCAATCCCATCCCCCTCCTGTCTTCCCCACACTATTGTCTGTATCCATTGGTTATGCATATATGCATAGAAGTTCTTTGGTTTATCTCATTCCGCCCTCCCTCCCCCGTTCCCTTTGAGGTTCACCCCTCTAACAACCAATTTGTACTTCTTAATTCCTTCATCTTTTTTACCCATCCCCCCAGCCCCCACCCACCTGGCAAGCAACAAAAAATTCTCTGTATCTATGAGTCTGTTTCTGTACTGCTTGCTCATTTTGTTTGTAGATTCCATTGTTGATAGATACATATTAATTGCCATTTTATTGTTCATATTTTTGTTGTTCTTCTCCTTCAAGAAGACCCTTCAACATTTCATATAATACTGGTTTAGTGGTGATGAACTCCTTTAGCTTTTCCTTGTCTGGGAAACTCTTGATATGTCCATCGATTCTAAATGGTAGCTTTGCGGGATAGAGTAATCTTGGTTGTCGGTCATTGCTTTTCATCACCTTGAATATCTCTTGCCACTCCTTTCTGGCCTGCAAAGTTTCTTTTGAGAAATCAGCTGACAGTCTTATGGGAGCTCCTTTGTAGGAAATGAACTGCTTTTCTCTTGCTGCTTTTAAGATTCTCTCTTTGTATTTAACCTTTGGCATTTTGATGATGATGTGTCTTGGTGTGGGCCTCTTGGGGTTCATCTTGTTTGGGACTCTGTGTGCTTCCTGGACTTGTATGTCTGTTTCCTTCACCAAGTTAGGGAAGTTTTCTGTCATTATTGTTTCAAATAGGTTTTCAATTTCTTGCTCTCTTTCTTCTCCTTCTGGCACCCCTATGATGCAAATGTTGGCATGCTTAAAGTTGTCCCAGAGGCTCCTTACACTATCCTCATTTTTTTGGATTCCTTTTTCTTTTTGCTGTTCTGATTGGGTGTTTTCTGTTTCTTTATATTTCAAATCAATGGTTTGCTTCTTGGCTTTACCTACTCTACTATTGATTACCTGTAAATTATTCTTTATTTCAGTTAGTGCATCCTTCATTTCTGACTGGTCCTTTTTGATGTTGTTGATGTTCTCAATAAGTTCCTTGGAGGTCTCCTTTTTTTTTTTTTTATCCTCACCTGAGGATATTTTTTCATTTTTTGTTCAGATAGAGTGGGAGGGAGAGAGAGGAAGAGAGAGAGAGAGAGAAACATTGACGTGAAAGGGACACATCGAGTGGCTACCACCCGCACAACCAACCAGGGCCAGGGACAAACTGCAACCGAGGCACATGCCCTTAGCGGGAACCGAACCCGGGCCTCTCTGTACTGCAGGCCGACGCTCTAACCGCTGAGCCAAACCAGCCAGGGCCCTTGGCGGTCTCCTTAAGTTCCCTAAAGGTCTCACTAAGTCCCTTGAATGTCTCACCAAGTTCCTTCGGCAACCTTATAACCTGTGTTTTGAACTCTGCATCTGATTGATTGCTTATCTCCATTTTGTTTAGTTCTTTTCCCGGAGTTTTGTTCTTTTCTTTCATTTGGAACATGTTTCTTTGTCTCCTCATTTTAGCTGCTTCCCTGTGATTGTTTCTATGTATTAGGTAGAGTTGCTACGTCTCCTAGGCTTTGTAGGGTGGCCTACTGTTGTAGGTGTCCCGTGGGATCCAGTGGCACAGTCTCCCTGATAACCCCAGCTGGGCCCTCAAGGTGCACCTCTAGTGTGGACTGTCCACCCTTCTGTTGTAATTGAGTCTTAATTGCTGTTGGCATGTTAATGGGAGGGATTTACTCAGGCTGATCAGCTGCAAGGACTGGCTGTGCCCACTAGCCACTGGCCTTTGACTACCTTGGAGGATCAGTTGTGTAGGGACCCACCACACAGAGCAAGACTTACTTCATCAGGGCTCTGGTACCCACTGAGTCTGCTCATTGAGTGTGTCACTTGTGGAGGTGGTTGGGTGGTGGTGTTTCGATGTGGTCTGAAGCTGTCAACTGGGTGTGCTGGCTCTGGGGCAAGGTCAGCCATTGCCTGTGTTCCATCCAGGGCCACCTGGCATAAGCTACAAAGTGATCTGCTGATGGCTGCTTCTTGTGCTGGGCTTGAAGGTGTCCAGGAAAAGCCAACTTGTGAACCAAGACTGGTTGCTTCTAGTGCCAGGCCTGGGGCCACTTAATGAGAGGTATGGGGCTCGCTGAGACCAGATGCTGCTTGTTTGAGAGATTTTAGGAAACTCTGAAGCAGGATCCAAGACAGGCCAATCCTATAGTAAAGCCTTTGGAAACAGCTTGAGTGGGCCTGAAAGTTGGGTAGGGTGGGGCCTGAGGGAATCACCAGGGCGGGGCAAACAGTGTGAGCCAGGTTGCTGGAGTCCCAGATATGCTCGCTATATGCGGCCCCGGGGAAGGGCTCACCAAAGGAACAAAGGCCTCCGCCAGCATGTCTGTCTGAGAGAAAGCTGCCTCTCCAGCCCTTGTCCTGAAGCCAAACAGCTCAGTTCTTCCCTGCATGTCTCTGGTGCCTTTCAAGCTGCCTCCCCTCTGAGCTTAGAGGGGACAAGTCTGAGTAAGTCTGTGCGCAGGCCCTTTAAGAGGAGCTGCCTGGGGCTCCAGCAGCCTCAGCCTCCCTCAGCCTCAGTTTCTGCTGGTTTTCCAGCCAGAAGTTATGGGGACTGCTCTTCTTGGCACTGGAACCCTGAGCTGGGCGCCTGGTGTGGGACAGGAACCCCTCACTCCTCAGGTAGCCTCCCAGCCGAGGTGTCCTCCTGATTTTTATCTGCCACATGTGGGTGTGGGTCCAGCCAGTCCACGTCCGTGCCTCCACGTCTCCGCCCTCCTACCAGTCTCGGTGTGGCTGCTTTAATTTCGTAGTTGTAGGACTTCCATTAAGCTCGATTTCAGGCAGTTCTGAATGATGGTTGTGTTGTAGGTTAGTTGTAATTTTGATGTGGTTGTGGGAGGAGGTGATACCGCATTTACCTATGCCACCATCTTGACCAGAAGTGGTATTTTATATTTTAAAAGACGAAAATATCATGCAATTCAACCTTTGGTTTTTGTATAACACTTTTTCTTAGAGAGCAATGACCCACAAGAAAAAACTCCGCTTTAAGTTCTGCGGTTTCTGGCTTCTAAAAAACTGCCACTTAGAAAGACATCAGGGGCACCCAAGGATGGTGGGACAACCACGTGAGGACACAGCAAGAACACGACCCTCTGCAAGCCAAGGAAAGAGGCCGTCAGGAGAAACCAGACCTGCCGACACCTTGATTTAGGACTTCTGGTCTCCAGAACTATGGGAAAGTAAATGTCTGTTGTTTAAACAAAAAAAAAAAACAAACCAAAAATTAAAAAACAACCTGCCACTGATTTCAGTAAAAATAATACATGGATAACAATCTGAATGAAGGATCAACCTGAATTCCATAATTCCTGGTGCAATGACATGTTACCAGGATATGGAGTCAGGCAGAATCCTAACTGATGGCCTTGAACTTATTCAACAACAAGCTTGAATTTCAGACTCTTAATTTGCAAAATGAAGATAATATTTACTTGTCAATGTCACTGTCGAGATTGTATAAGAAAAGGAAATGAAGACAACAAGCAAGGTATCTGACACGTGGTAGACACTTAGTGTAAGACAATTATTTAAGGCTACGTGGCATGTTTTGCTCAACAGCGAAGAATGCAAATCCATTTCTATTGTGTAAAATTCCCAGTTTATGTTAAAAAATGATTACATTCAAGTTCCACTTGGAATATCTTGTTAGTATGGATACTGCACCTTGTGGACTTATAGGTAGGGAAATTGAGACAGAAAGATATGCTCAAGGTAGATCCATCACAGTGCCGGGATTAGCTTTTCTAAGAACCATTAAGCTCCTTTTCTTATGAGTCATCATTAAATTAATAAAATAATGCTTGAAATTGCTACCTGAAGCCTTCTCAGCATGTGTCTAGAATCCTGCCTGCCTCTGTTAATTTTCCTCAAATGACTATTATTCAAATTAGTTGAGCTAAACTAATTAAAGTTAAGAACAACTAAAAGGAGCAACACTTCCAGGAAAAGAAGATAATAATATTTAATAAAGTGAAACAAAACAGCCCTGGCCATTGTGGGAGCGGCTAGGGAGCGTCGTACCATACACCAAAAGTGGCAGGTTCAATTTCCTGTCAGGGTACATACCCAGGTTGTGGGTTCGACCCTCAGTCGGGGTACATGCCAGAGGTAACCAATCGATGTTTCTCTCTCACATCAGTGCTTCTCTCTCTCCCCCTTCCTCTCTCTAAAATCAATAATAATAAAGAAACAAAACAAAAAAGAAAGAGGAAAATAAAACTGATACCAACTGCTGCTGCCACCGGGATTCCAGAAAATGGAACAGGTTTCACCTCAACCTCGTAGCAGGACTAAAATACTCAGCCTGAAGGATTTGGTGGGGACTCTGGATCAATTTCCCAAGGATACATTGAGTAAGAGGAAAACAGAGGGTGGTCTTGTGACAATAGCAATGTTTTCTGGGAGACCTACAGGCTGTGGTCTCTTCACCCTCTTATCTGCTCCATCACTTCTACCAAGTCACTGAACATCACATATGGCAGACAGGCTCCTAGGGTGGACCCCATGACCCCTGCCTTCTTGTGTTCTTGCTCTTGAATGATTCCTTGCCCTTGAGTGTAGGTTAGCCTAGTAATTTGCTTCTAGCGATATGTAAGATGGCAAAGTGACAGCATGTACATGATTATGTGTGTGTCATTACATAAGGTTGTAACACCCATATTTCTCCTTTGCTGGCAGTGAAGAAACAAGAGGCCATGTTGGGAAGCCCATGTGGCAAGGAGTTGAGGGCAGCCTCCAGAAGCTGAGGGCAGCCTTGGCCAATCGCCAACAAGAAGCGTGTAGTTCTATGATCACGAGGAACTGAATGCTGCCAACAACCACGTGAGTCTGCAAGCAGGTCCTTTCCCAGTCCAACCTCAGATGAGACCACAACCCTGGCCAACAGGTTGACTGTGGCCTTGTGAGACTTGAAAGTAGCGGATCCGGGTAAGCCAGACTCCTGGCCCACAGAAACTGTGAGATAATAAATGTGGGTTGTTTTAAGCCGCTAAATTTGTGGTAATATTGTTATAGATAACTAATACATCACATTTGTTTCCACTCCTCCATTGGAACTCAGGGGAGAAATCATATAAGGCCTGGTCTCACCAGTAATAAGAGAGCAAAAATCTATAGCAGTATTGGGCTGCCAGGCCTATTTGATGATACCTGAATGGAAATGAGCCTTATTCCAAACACTGGTGCTATATCTTATTCCAAAAATTGGTGCTATATTTTGCATTTGTTCATTGATTTTTCCTGTTTTGGTCACAGTGAGACAGAACAACATACATTTTAACACATATTAGAAATCCATGAGGAAACAATCTCCCTGGGAGATTTTCCTGACTTCCTAATTGATTTACCAGCTGCCAGGACCTGACTTCATTAAGCCACTCTCTCAGTTCTTGACCTTCTGAACAGACCAATCCAATCATATCATATCCCTCTTCCAGAGTCTCCACTGCCTAAAGAATCAGAGCCAAACTCCTCAGCAAGGCCCCAAGGCCAGGATTGCTGAGTGAATAAAGGTATGTGGTAGAACACTGATCACACTGCGCTGCAGTTGTGATGGCTCTACGGCAAAGGCCGTATCCCATGCATCGCTTCCCCAGAGCCCAGCACAGCTCTTGCTATGTAGCAGCTGCCCCTAAACTTTTGATGTGAGGCTGAAACAAAAATGTAGCGTCACTCTCCACTGTTCTTGGGATCTCTGAGTTTCCTTAGTGGCCTTTATCCTGGTAACTTGCACTAGTGTAAATGAATCCAGCCTGCCCAAGATAATAAATCTGTCCATTATATAATAATGTTTAACAGCTAACAATATAACACATAATCGATTCAATAGTCTTAAAATTCCCACTTGGGTCCATAACAATTCCTTCTTCACCCCAATCCCAGGGACCTTTATTTATGAATTTATTTATGCCTTTCATTTGCTATATTTTACTCTCCTTCATACTTCAAAGGAGCACAAGAACACAAACACAGTTGTAGAAATTAGAAATTAGAAATGTAGAAATTAGAAAATGGGGCTGGAGGAAATAGGGGTTGAATTAAAAGACCAGGTAATATAGCTTACGGAGGAGATATGTTGATACTGAAAGTGGGCTGCCAGGTCAGCAACAATTAACAAGAGTTAATTATTAGAGAAGGTAAAAATGACTAGAGAATTTCCAGGTCGAGGTGTTGTTTATTCAAAAGGGACACGTTTGTAGAAATTGCAGTGAATGAGCTCACAGTATGTGTAGCCTGTTGGATTTGCTGTTTTGCTGCTTTGAACGCTCTTCTGTACACCAGAAATTATATGGTGCTCTTTCAGAACACCATATAAGGATTAACTACATAACCTTTCCCCATATAGTCAGTCACCCCTCTTCAGATCCAATCTTTGACCAAATGTATCTTTAGTAAGCCCAGGGCGTTATATCCTGTCTCCTTCCCCTCCTGTCAAAGCTCTAAAAAGCTAAGACTCGTTCATAAGGACATGTTACTATTCAAAGTGCCTCTTTTCAAAGGCACTTACATTTTAACGAGGAAAACACCATAATTATTACAGAATTTACTGACAAATTATTTTCACATATACCATCTTATTTGATGCCCAGTGCCTATCACGTGGTAGGTACTCAGTTGTATTTACTGAATAGATGGAATAAGGAACAGGGGCTCAGAGAGCCTAAGTGACCTACCTAAGGTCACACAGTGATTTAGAGGCAGAACAGGGGAGGAGGACACAGATTTTCTGATTCCACATTCCAAGCTTCCTCTATTCCCACCAAGTCATAAACTATAGACAGAAATATTCACAAGAAGAATTTCAATTCGTGGGGAAAACTTCCTAACTCTCCAGAATTTATTCCATGAAAGCAATTTCTTCTGCTTTTGCAGCTAATTCAACCCTACCCAAATTGAAGCATGATTCTAAGAATCAAACTAAAAAATTAATTCCAGAATTCAGCCTCAATTCGTACCTTCAATTCAGTTTCCCAAGCAGTTACTGGCCAGCTGTGCTACACATACGTGTAAGGTGCTTTCACCGTGAGGCAGTGAGCTGGGGATTCTGAAGGAGCATTTTCTCATCTCATCTTTCAAATATTCTCTTGTTTTCCTAGGACTGCTTGGAAACAGTGAACCTCCAATTTTTAAAAAGTTGAGAAGTCTTTAAGAGCATTTAGCCCATTTTATAAACACTAGTTGGGTCCCATCGACTCAGTACAGAGTGTGGGGGTGGGTAGGTAAGGGGGAAGGATGACATGGGCTGCCTCCTCGGAGGTTATGAGGCACAGGAAACATCACACAGAGACATCACAACCACGATAAACACTGTGAACCAGAGAGCAAAGTTCACTGTGGAGCAAAGCAAGACTTGAACTGAGTAGGATGTGTCTTTGAAGCAAAAAAATGCTAATTTTGTGACATTTAAACTACCTTTGGGTTTTATTTTGGGTTTTATTTATGGATTAAATGATATGATTTGCTTTAAGATTACAAAAATAAATAAAGAATGTGTGAATGGGAGAAAAGGAAAAGAAAAATGGTTAGCAATGGATAATTATTGGAGTAAATCAGTATATGGGGGCTTAATTATACCAATCTTTTGAATTCTGTGTATGCTTGAGCATTTCTATAATACACAAAAATAAAATATTTGGGGAGTTAAATCTAAGATGTGCCATTTGCTAGCTCTGTGGCTTTGGGCAATTCACTTAATTTTTCAGAGGCTCATTTCCCCAAATGTATAATGGTTATGATATGCTCTCCCTTAGAGGGCTCTTTTGAGACTTAAAGTATATGTAAAGGGTCTGGTACTATTTCTGAAAAAAATGGAGGAGCTCAACAAAAGGTAGCTTATTATTGTTATGTAATAAAACGTATTTGGGGGAAGGGGTGGAGAGAACACCATTCAACTCTCCCACTAAGACATCTTAATACACATGATGTGCAGGTGGCTTCTAAAAAAGACTAAACTGAAAGTTAATTATTATCAGCAGGTATCCAGTTCTTTATTTAGTAAAATCATTAAAAGAGATTTATTTTTATCTCAATTGCAGTGAATCAAGCCTCATTCACCTCCCGCAGACATGAGCGCCAGCCTTTTGTGAAGCGACTGCATCCTGTGTTCCTGGGGATTACGAAATAGCACCTAAGTGTCCTGTACCTACAAAATCATAAGGTCTTTCGCCAGAAACTTACATAATTCTTCTTTACAAGTTTGTATGAACAGCTAAAACTCTGATTTATTTAAAATAAAAATAACACATGCTCAAGGAGGCTTTTTTGTCCATACATATAATGTGCTTTAGTGATAGTCTCTGGATTCATTCTAGCAATGTAGAGTTACAGTCTTGATCAAGTTTCTTCACCTGTTTCGGCCTCATTTTTTTCATCTGTAAAATGGGGACACTAATAGTAGCAACTTCTCAGGATTGTTGAAAGGATTCAAGGAGAAAACACATGTTAAGCCACACAGTAAAAGCTCAATAAATGTTAGCTGCTTTTATTATTCGTGTACCATGACCTCAGTAGAAAACTTTCACATCGAATCATCCCTGCCTCCCATGATGCCTGTGGCCTGCAGCCTTAAAGATGATGTTTTACCAACTCCAAAATAGATGGTCCCTCCCCACCTCTGGCTGAAACAAGAAATTTAGTTACCAAAGAAAATACACTTTGTTTTCTATTTCTAGATACCAATCTTAAAGTAGCACAAAGTGGAAGAGTGTGTCTGAACTCACATTTTCAACTAGGTTGGCTGTTTCTAGAATGCAGAGAACAATGTATTCTAAAACTGCTGTGCCTGATCTCCCTGTTCCCCCTCAGAAGGCTGCAACACTCCAGTCGGGACATGACAGCTGAAAGAGCCTTTTGGGAAACACCTCTTACAAAATGTAGCCCAGTGCCTTAGATCTTATCAATTTTGGCTCAAGATCCAAAACTAAGCTGCTTTATGCGTTTTCTGAGTTTCAAGCAGTGCTTCTCCCCCCACAGTAATTACTGCCAGACACTTATCAACAGTGTTTTTGAGCCTTATTTGTTTAACTGATGCTTTTCCACATCGTCCATCATAGGCCCTGTGGTTCCCGGAATTTTTGAAAATACGAGCAACCACTTCTCATCTGATGAAATAGTTGTGTACCAAGATTTCTTTGTAAACTTGGTTATTTGGAACTTTAAATGAGGTGGGGTTTTTTTCCCCCATGCACAGAAAAGAAAGCCATCTGAGGTCTATTTAACTCATGGAATAGCCAAAAAATTATTTAAAAAATGAATTGCCATGTGTATTTATTTGACAACTATGTGCATAGTTTACAATATACCTAGCACTATGTGAGGCACTTGGAGGGAGACCAGTTAAACATACATTCCCGGTCCTCAAGGGGCTCAAATTCTAGTTTCTATTTATCAGTCATTATTTACAGCTTACTAATGCCAGGTCCTGTGCTAACCACTTAGCAAACATCAACTCATTTAATCCTTATACAGCCTTATAAGGTAGGTATTATTATTATCCCCATATACAGACAGGGAAGTTGAGGCACCAGAGAGGTCAAGGAACTTGTTTAATGTCATACAATTAGTGAGTGAAGCCCAAGAGCCAGGTGGCCTGGCTCTTAGATTCATCTGTTTGCTTGTTCACCATGTAGCCTTTCCATGGGGAGATGCCCTCAAATTCCACCTGAGGTCCCCAGATTGTGCCGGGGTGGGTGCCTGTGTCCCCCATGTCCCCACTTCCTTTGTGCCTGCCGGTCACTCCCTCTCCCTTCCTCCTCCATCCATCTCTGCTCCAGTTACTGACACAAGGCTATTGAGTATCACTAATGCCTCCCTGCTGCCCCCTTTCCCTGTACTCTGGATTCCATTTCAAAACCTACTTCCCTCCTGCCCTCCTTCCTTGCTCCTGTCACACCTCACCTGGACTATTTAATACCTCCTAGTGGGTTTTCCTTTGTCAGTCTTTCCTCCAATACTCTTTTTTTTTTTTTAATCCTCACTAAGGATATGTTTTCACTGATTTTAGAGAGAGAGAGGAAGGGAGAAGGAGCCGGAGAGGAGGGGAGAGAGAGAAACATCAATCGGTTGCTTCCCATACACACCCTAATTGGGGATCGAACCTGCAGCCTGGGCATGTGCCCTGACTGGGAATTGAACCCACGACCTTTCAGTGTACAAGACGACGCTCCGACCAACTGAGCCACACTGGCCAGGGCTCCTCCAATACTCTTTTTTCTTAAAAAATAAACAAACCCTGTTTTTGATCTGGGTTCTTTAGTGTATAAGTAACACATGATCTTTGCAGAAAAACTAGAAGATATGGACAAGCAAAAAGAAGAAAATTAAAATTACCCCAAGCCTATCTCCAGAGATAAACTTTTCATTAAATCATTTCAGATCTTGTCTCTCTTTATGTATAATATATACACCAACATCCGTCTACCCATCATTTACTTATGAAATCTATTTTTAACAATGAGTCAGTATTATTAGGCTAATTGGGTCACATCACATGTGGGGCAGAAAACCCACCTTCGATGTTCTAGGTGGAGTGCAGCCTTGTCGATTTGGCCCCTGAGCCTGCTGGCACCTGATTTGCCTTGGAAACATGCAGACAGCCCTGAAGACTGTGAGTCTCCCCACCCCATTGACTCATTCTGCTCCCACCCCAGCATTTTCCAACCCCGGGGCTCCGACAGGGCTCCTCCTTGTGCAGAGAAAGCCCACTGCAGAGCAGAGATGTGGATCACTGCAACACAAATGCCTTAGTGTAGAAACAAGAAAATTCCTCCTAGAACCCTCCAAGATGAGGGTCTCTGAAGGTCCCATGGCCCCTCATATGTACTCCTATTTCATTATTCATTGCTCTTTGCATATCTGGAGTGTTTTTCTCCCTCAGGAGGGAGAATCTGAGTAAATGCTCTCTCCTGGTTTTTCCTCTTGTAGTTTCTTTGACTTGAATCAGAGCCCAGAGATTGTGGAGATCGGAATAAAAGGGGACCTCTGGACCCACCATACTGCCTGCCAGTGACCTGAACCCTATAACAGCACCAGTCCCCAGAGGCACAGCCTGGCAAGCAGCTGACTGCCCTGCACGCTAACATCACCTTTGGAGGACACACACACGTGCGCACACACACACACACCTCAAGGCCCAAACTGCCGTTTTCTGAAATGCATCAACAGAAAGCTACAGAACAGGGCCCTTTTCCCCTTCCTTCTGCCGATCAAAATTATGGCTCATTCTCTTTTGTTTCGTAGGATTAAAGGGGAAAACCCTGCAGAACTGTCACAAGCTGATTCACGCGCTGTAAAAATACCCCACTTGTATAATATGCAATCCTAATGGTCAAGTTGGAGAAGAAAATGTGAAGTATGCAGCTGGTAATCTTTCCAGCTCCAGGCTGGGGTGGCTGATTCATCAAACCTCAACCTGACATGTCCACTTTATCCTCTCGACCATTCCCTTGACTCACGAGAATTATTACTTCCCAAAGAGGAAGCCTGCCTGCTCAATGGATGTATAGATCATGCCCTTCATTTCAAAAGTGGTGCAAGTGGGGGCTAAAAATAGCCAGAGAGTGCTTTAGCTGAGAGTCTCCAAAGTTCTGAAGATTCTGTGTTTAAGAAAGTAAGACATCCCAGAAACAGCAGTTTAAACACTGAATTTGAACCATAGATGGAAATCTGTTCCTACGTTGAACCTCATTTTGAAGTCTTACAAAGCAGCACTTTCTTTCCTCTGGTACCTGAGCACAGGCTGCAGGGGTGACGGAACACACATAGCCTTGTCAGAGGGAAAGTCGGGGGTGAGGGGTGGGCAAGTCAGTAGAAGTCTACAAGAAAAAGGTCTGGTGACTGTAGAAGAAAGTTTACATCTTCCACCTCAGAAATGTCACTGAGTTACCTTGTGATTCAAGATTTTCTTGATGAATTAAAAAAAAAAATTTTTCTTTATTGATTTTTAGAGAGAGAGGAAGGAAGAGGAAGAAACAGATAGAAACATCGATGAGAGAGAACATTGATTGGCCGCCTCCTGCATGCCCCCCACTGGGGATTAGGCCCACAACCTGGGCACATGCCCTGACTGGGAATCGAACCGGCGACCTCTTGGTGCATGGGTCGATGCTCAACCACTGAGCCACACCGGCCGGGCTTCCTGATGCATTTTTATGATAGACTTTTGTTAAGAACCAAAAGCAATGAGTGTTTTAAACTTTCCAGAGCCTCTTTCACAGCCCACGAGTCCTCAGGCGTTTTCTCCTTGTTGAGTGTCTGTGAAGCACATAGTGTGTGCCAGGAGCTGTGCCAGGCCCTGCAGGCACTTCACGGCAAGCGAATGGACAGACTGGCTACTATGGGAGCCTCCGGAAGGGGCACCTCACTCTCTCTGAGGGCCAGGGAGGGCTTCTCAGTGGGAGTTACAGAGAAAGCGGAGACCTGAGAACAATCAGGCAAGGGTGAAGACAAAGGAAAGAAAACTCCAGGCAGAAGGAGACGCAGGTGGGCAGGACTATGGTAAAAAATCACAGTGCGTTCAGCCAGCTTGGGGGTGGGGGTAGGCGTGGCATGGTGAAATCAGAGAGGCAGGTAGGGGCTTCGTCTTGAAAGCCACATTAAGAACAAGGCTTTATCCTCAGGATTTCTCTAGATGGAATAGGAGGAGTCAGCAAAGGTGTAAAATAACAGAGCAACAACCCCACTTGTGTTTTAGGAAGATCCCACTGGCTTCGTGAGGGAATGGGTCTGAGGGGGAGGAAGGAGGCAGGTTGATCTCCTAGTTGACAGCAGGAATGCAGGCCACAGACGGAGCGGAGAAAACCGGAGGATTCCAGAGACACTTAGGAGGCAGACGGGTCAAGACTTGAGGGAAAGGTAAGAGGCCATGCTACCTCCCAGGTTTCTGGCTTTGGCAACTGAGAGGTACTATTCAGGGGGACACAAATACCTTGAGGGGCAATGGGTTTGGTGGAGTGAGGGGGACGGGGGGAGCTGCATCTTAGACACATTAGGTATAAAATCTGGGGGAGACATTCAAATGCAGCTGTCCAGGAGGCCTCACTCAGGACCCCGATCGTTGTCCCCATTTAAGGGATAGCCACAGGAAGAGGAGCCCGCAAAAGAATCCAAGGCGGAGTAGCCAGAAAGGTGAGAGTGTAATAGAAGAGTGTGTGGTCCTACAGGCTGGCAGAAGGGAGAACTGGACCAGAAATGGTCAGCCATACCATGTAGCAGCGGTCAGGAGGGAAAAGGAGACATTAGATGTGGCGACGGCATGACGTGGTGGCCAAGGCAGTTGGGTCATTTATTCAACACCAACATATGGAGTGTGGCTACAAGGTCAGAGAAGGGGTAGGGAGGAATCCAGACTGGAGCCCAGACTGGAATGGATCCAGGAGGGAACGGAGCTGAAGAGAGTGGAGAAGAGAGAGATGGAGGTGAGGGGCAGGATGGAGAGGTGCCTGCAGCCACCAAAGGGTATCTTTGTGATGAGAAAGACTTAACGTTGTCAAGCAAAATTACTGTTCCCATTTTTATCCAGACTTTATGATAAAATGATTTGCCAAGAAAGTGGAGGAACAGGATTCCAAATGTGTATTCTGACTCGTTAAAAAAAAAAAAAATCTCATCTTGGTAGCAATAAATGGGCCTTTATTGATATAAAACAGGTATTCTGGGCTGCCTACCCCTAAACGACAGCAGCAACCACAGCACTGCAGGGGGAAAGCTATGAGGCTGAACCAAGGCCTTCCCAAATTTGCAGCATGCAGGGCACAGATGATGGGAGACAGATGCCATCAGTAAAGCCATTCCAAATATTTACCTTTAACCCTAAAATAAAAGGAAATTTAACTTTGAAAACTATACTCCTCCAAAAGTCAAGTGTCATTTTTCAATTTCACTATTTGGTTTTCAAAGGGCTTCTTTTCTTGTCCCAATTATGTCACTTCACTCAGTTTTATCCTAAAGACCAGAGGCCTCGATGGTGAGGAAGGAGATGGTGGGGCTGGGGGCCTAACCTGGTATCCATTGGAAATGTCTACCAGGGTGCTGAATGGTCTGAATCCAGCCCCCTGGTAGACATCTCCAAAGGGAGGTGACCATCGAAAAGCACCAAGTCACATGAAATACACACAACTTAGGGAGTAAAAGGAAGTGTGGGATAACAAGGGGAGGAATAACCTCTTTTTCCAGCCCTTTACCTAGAGCCTTCAAATACCAACATGGGACTGAAGGATTCTTTTTTTTTAAATCCTCACCTAAGGATATGTTTTTATTGATATTAGAGAGAAGAAGGGAGGGAGGAAGGGAGGGGAGGAGAGAGAGAGAGAGAGAAACATGGATGTGAGAGAGAAATATCAATGGGTTGCCTCCCATATGCGCCTGGGGATAGAATCTGCAACCTTTCTGTGTATGGGACAATGCTCCAACCAACTGAGCCACTGGACCAGGGCAAGACTGAAGGATTCTTAAGTCATCAAACCTAACACTACAATTAAACTTCCCTATTTATTGTTAGTAAATTGACTCTGTTTTTTTAAAATGAATGTTTAATTATACTAGTAATTCATGAAGATGTATCCTCCTTACAGACATAGTTTGGGTCCCCTCAGGCTCCTCCTTCCCCCTTCCCTACCACTACTCTATGTCCCAACCCTCATCCTCCACCTCCACCCCTGGGGAGCTCCCTTCTCTGCTGCAGAAATACAGGTGGCTCTCTTTCCAGATGTCTGTCTCTCTCTCGATATATATATACCTCTAATTTACTTGTATCTTTTGTTTTAAAAATTTCCAAATGTGGCCCTGGCTGGTTTTGCTCAGTGGTTAGAGCGTCAGCCTGTGGACCAATGAGTCGCAGGTTCGATTCTGGCAAGGGCACGTACCTTGGTTGTGGTTCGTCCTGGGTCCTGGTCGGGTTGTGCGGGAGGCAACCAGTCGATGTGGCTCTATCACATCGAGGTCTCTCTCTCTCTCTCTCTCTCTCTCTCTCTCTCTCTCTTTCTCTCTCTCTCTATCTGATGATAAACAGAAAAGTATCAAAGTATCCTTGGCTGAGGAATTAAAAAAAAATTTCCAAAGGTGAACCAAATTCTATTCTACCACCAAAGTATTTTTTAATTTCATAGGCTCCAGCATGATAGCAGCAGACACTTCTGCTGTGATAAAACTGGAATTAGCCTGGCCAGTGTGGCTCAGTGGTTGAGCACTGTCCCATGCACCAAGAGGTCACTGGTTGATTCCCACTCAGGGCACATGCCTGGGTTTCGGGCTCCATCCTCAGTAAGGAGCATGCAGGAGGCAGCTGATCAATGTTGATGCTTCTCTCATCGATGTTTCTATCTCTCTCTCCCTCTACCTTCCTCTCTCTAAAAAATTAATTTAAAAAAAACATTTAAAAAAACTGGAATAAAAAAAAAAATCTAGAGGCTTTCCAGAGCTTGGTTAGAGGCTTTGCCTCCCAAGATCAATTGACTTGCATCTTCATAATCCCAGTAAGGTTTAAGCAATGTTATTTCTTCGAAAATTTATACTAGAGCTTTTCAAATCCCTGACGTACACTCTCCCTGTGAAACTCACTGTGGGGACCAAAGCCTGTTATATAAGCATCCAGGTCTACAGCCATGGGCCATATTTCCTAAGCTGCCAGATCACATGACTGATAACAAGGTCAAGATGAAAACAATACTTTTAAAAAAAATATGTTTTTATTGTTTTTTGTTTGTTTAGAGAGAGAAGAAGGGAGAGAGAAATAGGAACATCAAGGTGAGAGAGAAACATTGATTGGCTGCCTCCTGCATGCCCCCTACTGGGGATCGAGCCTGCAACCCAGGCATATGCCCTGACCAGGAATCAACCAGGTCCTCTCAGTCCATGGGACAATGCTCAATCCGCTGAGTCACAATGGCCGGGCAAAAGCAATCTTTTTAAAAGTTTTTTTTCTAGAAGAAAAAGGCCCAGGTTTTTGAAAAATAAAAACTGGAATGATTAGAACTGTTCCCATCAGAACTCATTCAAAGTGGTTATTACTGTGGATGAAAAAAAAGAGGGGGTTATTTGAAAAGTAATCTCACAGGGTGATCTAATCATAGATTCCTAACTGGGCAGGTTATTGTGGGTCATCACGCCCCCACCCCGGCCCCCTCCACACATAACTTTACTTTGCCTTAAGCAAGCCGTGTCATTATTTCTGTGCATCTAGGTTAACACACCTTTGAAATAAACGTAATCACCCTCAAGAGAGCACATAATCTTTTTTTAAATTTATCTTTATTGTTGAAAGTATTACAGAAGTCCCTCCTTTTTTCCCCACTGCCACCCTCCTTGGCTCTGCTCCCACTCTCCCTTCACAGCACTATTGTCTGTGTCTGTTGGTTGTACATATATGCCTATCAGTTCTTTGGTTTATCTCTTCCCACTGCCCAGCCCCTTTCCCTCTGAGGTTTGTCAGTCTGTTCCCTACTTCCATGTCTCTAGATCTATTTTGTTCATCAGTTTATTTTGTTATATTCCACAAATAAGTGAGATCATGTGATACTTGTCTTTAAGTGAAATAAGGCAGTCAGAGAGCACATTATCTTAACTACTTTGTAATCCAGTCTCCACGTGGCCAACACCAGCCAGGGCAGAGTAAGTGTTTTTTCTTAATGAAGGCCATAAAACCTGACTGCCTTCCTTCCTGTTTTGGGAAAATGTAGCCTCAACTCAGATCCAGTGGTTATAGTATTGCCCCATCCTCAATGGTCAACAAGATACATTGATACTGAGATTTCCTAGGAATGAGCCTTCCTAGCTCTGTGAGACCACACTATCCAAACAAAAGGTTGGTCATCAACGCATCCTTTGAATTGATTTATGACCAAAATGGGGAACTGTGGATGAAAAAAGGGGGTTCAATGAAAAGTAACCTCACAAGGTCATCTGATCATAAATTCCTAACTAGGCAGGTTCTGGTGGGTAGTAATGCCCCAGGCATATAACTTTTTAGTAAAAGGCTTATCTTTGCCTTAAGCAAACCCTGTCCATTGTTTCTGCACATCTAGGTTAGCAGGCCTTTGAAATAAACCACCCTTCTGTAATCCCACCCCTGGGTTGCTTCCTCCCACCTTCATGTGATCTTCTTTACTTCCCTCCTTAATCTCAAATGCATAAAAAAACTGCAAACTGTTCTCTGAAGCATTTTTCTCAGTCTGTTGAGATCTTGCTTCCAGGTGTACCCTCTGTTTGACTCAAATTTTTATAAAAATTCTCTACAGGTTAGGATGTTTCTTACATCAACATTCCTTAACACTGCCTGGCTGGGTGCTCCGTTGGTTAGAGCGCTGTCCTGATAGCCAAGGTTGTCGGTCAGGGAACATACGAAAATCAACCAATGAGTGCATACATAAGTGGAACACAAACAGATATTTCTCTCTCTCTCTCTCTCAAATAAATAAATAAATAAACAAACAACAAAACCCAACAAATCAATAAACCTTCCTTAATACTAAAACAAAATAATTAATTTTTTTTAAAAACTACGTCTATAGTGGACACTGGACTGCCTTCCTAATAATGAGCCTTCCTTTCTCCCTCCTATGGAACCCCTATTTTATGCAAATACCCCATGCCCACTGCATATGTAATCTGAGTCAGTCTGCACGGCATTCCTCTGGGGACTGTTATTAGCACAGGGAGGAGCATGTGACATAATGCCCCCAGTCATATTGAAAGGAAAGACTTACTTTCTAGAAATGGAAGCACATCGCCCGGGTGGCTACTGTCAGCCATCCTATAACCACGAGGGGCACCAGCCTGAAGAGTGTGGAGAGTCTGGGGAGATGGAAAGGACCCGAGTGTTTGATGACTGTTGAGTATGAGTCAGTCAATCAGGGATCAGCCCACCTCTGTACTTGTTCCGTGAGACAAAGCGTCCTTACTGGCTGAGGCTCTGTGGGTCAGGATTTCTGCTGCTTTCCCAAACTGATACAACATCAGAGAAGTTGGGGGTGGGAATCTGGTGCCATTTTCCAGCCTACAAATTACAGTGGAAAGGTTCCTTTCTTCCTTCGCTGTCACTTAAATAACACATTTGCTGATCCACAAGTGTTTTTATAGTTGAATACATTTTCCTAGGTTTTAAAGGAATTATTTTAATGGTTTAAACCTGAAGATTAAATATATATGATCAACTGGCTGATACCATAAAAAGTTCAAGAGAAGCAAATGCAGTTCTGATTCTGAGCCCCTGCCCATGTCTGTAAAGGGGTGAGGGGTGGGGGCGGCAGCCAGAATTAGGACCATCAGAGTCCCGCTCTGCGTTTGCGGATCACCTTCTGCCCAGAGGAAATACTGGGGGAGGGTGTCGCCTACTTTAGATAAGGTCATCACAGATGATAATGGGGATGGCCTCTACAAGGAGGCAGCATTGAAAGCTGAGATCAGGCTTTGGCCAGTAGCTCAAGTTGGTTGGAGTGTCGTCCTGATACATCAAGGTTGTGGGTACAATCCCCATTCAGGGCACATATAAGAAACAACCGATGAATGCATAAATAAGTGGAACAACAAATCGTTGTTTCTCTCTTCCTCTCCCCCTCTCACCCCCCTTCCTCTCTCTCTCTAAAAAAATAAAAAATAAAACCAATCAATCAATCAAAATAGTTAAAAAAAGAAGAAAAGAGGCCTAACTCTCACACATCAAATGCCTTTAGGAATATGAAAGACCACAGGTGAGGGTGTAGGGGCAGAGGGACAATGGGAGTGGTTTATCCTGGCAGGAGGAGTATTTTATCATTGACATTGTTCAGAGTTGCCTGCATATATAGTGATAATAAACAGTAGATAGATTTGAAGTTGACTTTTTATAGCTTTTAATCATTTTTCTTTATTGATTTTAGAGAGAGAAGAAGGGAGAGGGAGAGATAGAAACATCGATGAGAGAGAACATTGATTGGCCGCCTCCTGCATGCCCCCCACTGGGGATTGGGCCCACAACCTGGGCATGAGCCCTGACCGGGAATTGAACCGGAGACCTCTTGGTGCATGGGTTGATGCTCAACCACTGAGCCACACCGGTTGGGCAATGTTTTATTGCTTTTAAATTCATTCTTCAGCCAATGCCTCACCTTATTGCCTGAAATAGGGAGATTGCTCCCATTATCCCCCTTCCCCGCCGTACCTTTGTTCATTTCTGATTAAAGACACCAATTATATTAAAATATAGTTATTGATATATTTTAAAAACTAATTTATTATATGGCAACATGGCTCCTTTGTTCATGCTTTAAATAAGATCTGGTGGTAGGTCTAACAGCTACTGTCATTTAGAATAATCATGGTCATACATGATATTTAGAGATATATGCAGCCAGTATAATGAGAAAAGAAAATATCAGGGTATTCTTTTGGTGACCAAGTCACAAGTACTGCTGAGATTTGTTGTCCTCATTTATAATGAAAGGAGATGTAAATTTCAGTTAGATGTTAGCAAAAATAAAGATGTAATAGTTTTCCACTCCAAATGGATAGACCCCATGGAAGTCACTGGAGAGTTTGACTGAAGGGTGTAACATAATCTGATTTATGTTTTTAAAAAAGATCAGCGTAATGGATGGTGGGGGTGTGAGAGAAAAAAAAATGCACCAAGGTCATTTCCTGTTCAGAAGCTGGCAGTGGCCAACAGTAAGGAAGGGCGACACCCGGCTTCTCTTGCTGAGAGGCTGCCAAAGGACAGAAGATATATCTTTATGAGTATTCTTGGGCTCACGAAGAAAAAGGCAATACCACCGAAACAAAGCACTGCTAGTCCTCTGCTACAGGAAAGGAAAGGAGGCTCAAGGCCAGAAAAGACCCCTGTGCGAGTCAGTGAGCCTCAGAGAAAAGGAACCTCTGGTTTCCTGTGAGATGGGTCTGATCACTCTTCCAGGCTGGTTCTACAGACAAAAGGAGCTGCCATACACAGGAGCCCTCAGCAAGCGGTGGTTAGTGCCATGGTGGGAATTTCCTCTTCTGGCGCCCTCTGTCTGGGACCTTGGTCATCAACCTCAGAGGGAGGGTGGAACAGGGAGGAGTCATAGTGGCCATCTTGCCTTGCAGAAGTCAAGGGACAGCTCCAGATGGTCTAGAAAACCAGGGGCCAAAGGGGACTGGAGTCCAGTCCGTTATATGGGGTTGGAACAAAACTAGTGCAAGCTCCTCAGGTACTCAGAATTTAAAACCTAGATTGCCCATATTTTGGAGATAATGGCGAGAATGTTAGAAACGTAAACTAATGATGTAAAATCACTTTCATTTAGCATTCATACAAAGAATACATTATTGAGTGCTTATTATCACTAGATGTAAAAACAAAAACAAAGACCAAAAAAAACAACAAAAAAACTAGATTGCCCAGGCGAAAAGAGGCAAAAAGAACCAACCTACTTTCTGTTTGTTTGTTTGTTTTTTATCCTCACCCGAGGACATTTTTCCATTTTTTGTTCAGATAGAGTGGGAGGGAGAGAGAGGAAGAGAGAGAGAAACATCGACGTGATAGGGAAACATCGAGTGGCTGCCTCCCACACAACCAACCAGGGCCGGGGACAAATCTCAACCGAGGAACGCGCCCCTAGCGGAAACCGAACCCGGGTCTCTGTGGACCGCAGGCCGACACTCTAACCGCTGAGCCAAACCGGCCGTGGCCCAACCTACTTTCTAGCAGGGAAAGGAGAGAACCCTGCTCACAGCTGAGAGTATGGAGCAGTGGCTGGAGCAGAGGCTCCACACAGTTCTCCAGACTGGGCTTTCCTCTCTTGATGCATTTGTAGAAGAGGCCATGGATTACCTGCTTCTTAAAGGGAGCCTGTGCTTGTAATGCAGGGTAGGTGGGGGGGGGGGGGTGCCAATAAAGATGCCTAGACCTGCTGGGCCCCCAGGAGAGGGGCTTCTCGGAGTCTTGCAGGGAGCAAGGAGTTGAGTCCACCACTGCCAACTCCTATGCTCAGCCCAGAAGCTCCAGCCAGATAGAACCACTCTTTCCAGACTGGAGATGTGCCCCACTCAGACTCTTCCTTCTTTCTCTCTTCTAAGGGTCACTGAAATCTTCTAACCTCATTTTTGTTTGTTTCTTTTTTACTCTTTCTTTTCCAAAAGTTTTGAACCTAAGAAGCAGCAGCTCTGTTTCCACTGGTCTAGATCCATAATAGTTCTCAAGTGGCTCCCCAAACCCATATGACAGTGATAGAGTATGCTAAAAAAAAAAAAGGGCGTTTTCCTCTGGCCAGCCTGATACAAAGTCAAAACACAGGTTCTCATCTATAGCTTGAAATGGGGGAACAAAAGGAAGTGTAAGTCCCTGACCTCGCCATCCACCATTTGCAATTTATAAGGAACAGTACAGAGGCAAAGGTACGGTGAGCAGATGAGGGGCGGAGCAGTCTACCTGTCTGTCTTTATAAGTGTAAGATGCAACGAGATCCCAAAAAGGACCTAAGAATCACCCAAGAACCTCTCTACACCACAAATCCCCGCCCCATGCCCACTCTGAATCCACTGCTGAACAGCTATTGCTGAGCCAATATCAAACCACTTAAGCTTAATGAAATTTTACTTTGAAAATATGGCAAGAGTCTAAGGCACTTCAAACATTTAAATACACATAAGATCAAAGTGTGACATGGTATAAAGGAATCCATAAATACGTGGAGAATTACACTATGTTTCTCTACAGGCAAATACATAGCCAATTCCTCTAACACAATTCAACCTTTATCATTAGATATAGAATTGTGCAATTATTGATAAAAATATGGTACTGTTACATGTAGTTCTTCATGTCTTTTATTATCATGGATTTTGAAAGTTGAAAATACTGTGTCCATTTTATATAGATACCTTTTATATAAAACATCATAATCCACCCAGATAAAACCAGCTGAAAAGATTTCCTTTTGTATTATACTGTTTTGGAGTTCCAGCTTTTAATTATCACCCAAAAACCTACTAGGCCAGGCCCAAGTTGCTGATGATCAAAGTCATCTCAACAAACCACTTTTTAAGAGGGTGAGGAAAGACTTCTTCCCTAAATCCCTGCTCTTGTTCCAAGGGCTACACAAAAAGCTTTTATCAGGATTATTTCACTGGGTGACATGGTACAAAGAAAGCAGCCTGCTTGTAGTCTGAAGGTCAACAGTGCTGCTCTTGTTTGAATTTGTGACTCCTCTATGAGGTCAAGGCTAAATCGTGCCACCCCGGGGGGATCTCCGTGGCAATGTATGTTCATTTAAAGACTCACACAGGACCAGGCTGCTGCGGGAAGCTGACCAAGATTGACCAGCAAATTATACCTCCTGCCTTTCCTTTGGCCCTGTCATTAGATTTGTTTTAGGTCAATGAAATGTTATCAACACTCCTCCACTGGAAAATGTTTGTGGTTGCAGCTAAGCGTGCCTGTTACAACTGCTGACAAAGGATTCCAAAATCAAAGGACAGAAGAGTCGAATGAAGCCCCTTAGCAAAAACTCCTCTAGCTTTTTCCACTTCGTTTAGGCTGTGTCCACTGGGCAACTTCATTAGAATCTCTGCTTTCACTCCTACTCATACGAAGGGTTTTGTTTTGTTTTCCTAATGAATCACATATGGTGTGTTTTAAAAAGGCATCTGTTCTGAACTGAATGTTTATGTCCCCCCAAAACTCATATGTTGAAGCCCTAACCCCCGGTGTGATGGTATTTGGGAAGTAATTTGGGGCCTTCGGGAAGTAGCTATGTTGAGATGAGGTCATAAGGGTAAGGTGGCAAGGTGGGCTTAGTGCCCTTATAAGAAGAGAAAGTGAGACCACAGCTCTCTTCCCGCCAGGTGAGGACATGGAGAAGGTTAGAGGGTGGCTGTCTGCAAGCCAGGAAGAGAGTTCTCACCCGGAAATGAATCTGCTGGCGCCCTGATCTTGGATTTCCCAGCCTCCAAAACTGTAAGAAATAATTATTTGTTCTTTAAGCCAACCAGACTATATATTTTGTTATAGCAGCCAAAAGTGACTAAGATAGCATCCTAATTAATAATCTTGCATTTGCTATAATAAGAAATGGAAAAGCACACATTAGTGCCCCTAACTGCTTATGTCTTCTTCCACCATCCAAGGAGCTGGAGAGAAGGACTCAAAGCAAGGTGGTTACATGAGTAAACGCAAACTTACATTTGGTCTCCCATTATTAATCAATACTAATTGTATTTACCTTTTAATCATCTACCTGAAAAACCCATAGTACCCAAAACATCATGGACACAGGGAATTCTGGCACTGGAAAGGATGTAATCTGACTATATTACTTTCTAGATGTGGAAATTGAGGTCCAGCAAGGCAAAGCAACAGGTACAAGATCTGATATCTACGTAATGACAGAAGTAAAAATCAAACCTGTCTTCTAATCCATGCTGAAAAGTACAAAAAGACAAGGCAGTAAAGCTACAAAGCTCTACACCTATCCCTCAAACCCATCTGCTCCACAGCCAGCGAAGTCCTGGACACAAGCATCAGGAAAGTGAGGAGTACTCTGGGCCTCCTCCGAGCTGTTTTCCACTCAGTAGCCAGAGGAATCTTCTCAAAACATAAACCATACCCTTATTTAACCTCCCCCTGACCCACGCTAGTGACTCCCTACTGTTCTTAGGATAACAATCTAAATCTTGACCATGTCCTTTGAGGCTCCACATGGTCTGGCTTCTGTTGACTGCTCCAGTCTTGCCATCTACCACCTACCAGCCACACTTGCCTTCGAAGCAGCATGCTCCATCCTGCCACAGGACCCTTGTGCATGCTTTTACCTTTAACCAGGTTAACATCTTCCTTTCTTTCATATCTCACTTCCCCAAAGAAGCCTTCCCTGACCTTTCATGATTAGGTCAAGGTCCTTGGTTAAATGCCCCCATAGCAGCATGCTTCTCTCACTTTCAAAGCTTTTATTTCCTCTTGTTATTATGTTCTTGTTACCGTGATTATTAATTAATGTCTGCCTCCTCTATTGGACTCTATGTCACCAGAACCTTGCCTGGCTTGTTCACCATTTTATCTGCTCACCACCAGCACAGTGCAGTGTAGGAGATGCTCAATCAACATGAATATGAATGAAAGAATAAATGAGAAAAAGAATTTAAACATACATGTAAGGCCCTTGATTGAGGACTAGACATGTCTTCCAAATCACCTGTACTTTGGGAAGCTATTCAATGATCAATGCCACTTAACACAGACCTTTCTAGGAAGAGGGAAATTACTGGACACCCTTCTTCTCTCAGAAGCATGCCATCACCTTTAAGACCACATCACATAAAATATAACATTTCAAAGTGTACTCAGGAGAATGTCACTGTTCCACCAACAACGTGAGACCTTCAGTCAAACATAAGCTCCCCAAACTAAACAAAACCTCCAGGTCCCAATGGCAATTTTGCTCCTTACTGTGGTTTCCTGGGAGCCCATAAATCAAGCCCGTCATCAGAGAACACACCGAGATAACCCTCCCTTCATGCCATCTCTGTTTTCAGACACATTCTTCATGACTGTCTCCAGCAGCCAGCTCATTTCTCATTTCAGACACTCCTCCACTTCCCCACGGGAACAGCATGCACATGGCAGGGCAGGCCTATTTCCGCAATCTGACAATCATTTAAATTAAATTTCAGCCTCAACTGCTGGTTGTATTAGGGAGAGAGGCCATCATGGAGAAACACAGCAAAACTTAAAGCAGCCATGTGGCAGAGACACGATGTGACAAGCATGGATTCACCCGAAAGAAGAATGATGCCACCACGGCAGAGAGCAGGGCAAACGGACAGTTGTCAACCGCTGTGGGAAAGGCTCTTCAGAGACAGAATCACAAGCAAACGCCCCTTTCCATGTGAAGGCAAAACAACGTGAAAAACTGACTATAAAAAGGTAATTTACAATTTTTAAAGCCAAAGTTTTTTTCAGATAAACATAATATTCAAAATTGTGAAAACTGAACCATGTTAAGAAGATGTTTTCTCTACCTCCTCTACGGATTTTAGTGGCTTTGATGACACTTAGGTGGCTGGTGAGGAGCCACCTGTGAGCATGGATATCTTTCAAAGTGCAGTCATCTCTGTTAGCTACAGGTGAATCATCTGCCTTTTGGGTTATTAGCAAACTTTAAAAAGCCCTTCTTTCTTTTAAGTTATTAGCATAATTAAACTGAGGAGATCATCAGGTCCATTTTGGGGTCCATTCAGCACCTATTTAGTTTTCTCTCGTCTCTGAAGCTTATAGTCAATGAAAGGCATTTTAAACTACAGCCTTATTTACCTTCTCCAAGTACGATAAGCTAAACACACAAGGTAAAGGGGAGCCCGAGGTGGTGGGGCAGCATGGCAGGTGCCCCGCATCACTTTCCCAGGTGAGGCTCTTCCACTAACCCTGGAGGGTGAGTGGGGAAGAATTCCACCCAGGGCCAGCTAGGAGACCTAGACCATTCTAGTCCCTGCAAAGCTGGGTCTCTCCAACACGGCTTTCTTACTTCCTCCACAGTATTAAGAATGCTCAAGAATTCAAGGCATGCTCGCATTTCAATGTGGTCGCCAGAACACCATTCCAGGGTGAGATACAGAGGATGTATGTCCTGGTAGTCCACTGTTTTTCAGTGGCCTGGAATACCCTCCTTTGCATTAAACGGATCACCCAGAGATGAGTGTGACTGAAAACTCCTTACACGCTTTCCTCCTTCTCTAACCACATGGCGGGCACCAGGAGTGGTGCTCTGCACGCAATAAATACCAGTGAAATGGAAAGCAATTGAGACTTCAAAAGGGGGCTGGTTTTCATTTTAACAGAAAATTTCCGTTCCTACCATTATCCTGAGAGATTCCTGCAGCACCAACGGGGTTAGATGTGAAAGCATTGGCATTAACAAGTCCCCATCTGTAGGAATCACGTGTGCATTCCACACTGCGTATATCCTCTTATCTTCAGGCTGACTTATTTTATTAGCTCATAAAAGCCTGGCATTATGTTCACTTATCTCACTTTGTATACCACAGGGTCTCATCAAGCAGGCCTTGGTTTTGCCTCTTGTGTTATGGCTTTTCTTCAAAAATGAGGGAATGCAAATATATGTATAGAGGAAGACAGCTATTCTTAAAGTGTTGCCAAGATAAATCCACTTCATGTTTACAGGAACCGTCTAAAGACAGCATGAAACATATAAACAATGAAGTGGCCATTCACTCATTTATCCAACAAATGTTAAATGGACGCACTCTGTGCCAGACACCATCCCAGATATCAGGAGTATGGCAGAAAAACAAAATGAAAGTTATACTCTAGTGTGGGCAGACACTAATAAGTAGAAAACACATCATGTGGCAGGTGATGACAAATATCAGGAAGAAAAAAATCAAGTCAGGTGAGAAGAGTAGGGAATGCGGGGAGTAATGGGGATGGGGAACGGAGATGATTTTCAACATAGGGAGACAGAAAAAGCCTGTCTAAGAACATCTGAGGAGATACCAGAAGGAAAAGGAAGAACTCAGTCACATGGGAGAGTAAAGGAGCTGTCCACCTAGAGAGAAACAGCACTTGCTAAGGCCCTGGGGTGTGCACGCAGGACAATAAGAGGAGGGCCAGTGTGGGGAGAACACAGGGAAAGGGGAGGGGTAGGTGACGAGGTCCAGAAGTAGCAATGTGATCCAAGTGTGCTGGACCTCAAGGGCCACTAGGAGGATATGGCAATGCCACTGAATGAGAAGGGAAACTTGAGAGAGACAGAGTGTGATTTAGGCTTAAAGAAACTCTCTAGTGGCTTCATTGAGAATGGACAGCAAAGGGTCAAGGGCAGATGCAGATGAGGTGGGAGGCCCCTGGAATCATTCAACCACTATGGATGATGGGGGCCTGATAAAGGAGGTCCTGCTGGAGGCGGTAATGGTGTGGTTCTGGTTCTATTTTAAGGCAGAGCTGACAGTACTGTTATCAACCAGTCACCTGTTGATGGAGACAGCTTGGATCTGAACCAAGCTTTGCTGGAGGAAGTCAACAGCTGAGGCACTTTGTCAAATACCCCGATTAATTATTACTTAGACAAGTGGCTTGTTTAAAAACAAACTCATTCCCCTAAAAAGGCATAGAACTCCACAACCCTCTTGTTTTAAGCAATACATAAACATCTTTATTTTCCCTTTCCTGGTATCATTTATCCTTTATGAGAGTTACCAAATTTACATTTGAAAAAAATCCATTCAACAAATGTTAATTGAGGGCTGGATATATACTAGGCACTTTCTTGGGCACCAGGGAGACAATATTGCCTAAAACGGGCAATATCCCTGTTCCCTGGTCCTGGATTATTTTACAATAACAGGTGTGCTGACCTGTTGCCACATTGTGCCACAGCCCTACTTGCATTATTGTATTGAATCCTTATAGCAACCTTATTATCATCTGTATTTTTCCAGCCAAGAAAACCATAACACAGAGAGGTTGAATATGTTGTCCAAGGTCACACAGCAGGGAAGTGGTGAGGCAAGAATTCAAAACACCAAAACCAGAACTGCTAGCTTTTCCCTTCTCCTGGATGTAAGGCCCAATCCAGAACATGAGTCCCAAGACTTACATTCTCACTTGTCCTCAGTCACTTTGGGCAGGACGCTTGACTAATCCAAGCTTCAATTGCCACATCTACACAATGAAATGCATTCAATGAGATAATCTCTTCCAGGTCCCTTCTAGGTCCCTTTCAGGTCTACACATTTTAGAGATCTTGCTCTGAAATCCAGTGCTCCCAGTCCCTGTCCCCTCACTGTAAGGAGAGCACAGATGCAAAGCTCACCTGCCACACAGTATAATTTCTCAAGGTCTGCTTTTGCATAAAACAATGTGAAGCACTTCCCCAGTTGAACCTTTGGGTTGATCGGCTAGAAGAAAATAAGTCAGCCCTGGCTGGTTTGGCTCAGCGGTTAGAGCATTGACCCATGGTCTGAAGGGTCTTGGGTTTGATTCCGGTCAAGGGCATGTGCCTGGGTTGCAGGTTCGATCCTGGGCTCTGGTTTGGGTGATACGGGAGGCAGCCAATCGATATGTCTCTCTCACATCTATATTTCTCTCTCTCCCCCCTCCTTTCCACTCTATCTAAAAATCAATAGAAAAATATCCTTAGGTGAGGATTCACAGAGAAAAAAGAAAATAAGTCAATTTCAAGGGTACTCTATGGTAGAAAAATGTTACCAGCAGAATCTATAGCAAAATTGATTTCTTTCAAAACCAACCAACGATGTGGAATTACTCCCTTACAGAAAGGAGAAAACCAGTCCTGGGTGCACTGAGATGTGCCTTCTCCATGCTTGGTTAACTTGTAACAAAAACAAGAGCAATTTCCACTTGTCTGCAGATGAATGAATCTTAAGTTTCACTTCCTTCAGTGTCCTTGTGCCTGACCCAGGAGAGATCTCAATAAATACTGGTTGATTGAATTAGTACATGCAATGAATGAACTAAAGAATAAAGACATGAATTTATTAATTCTATAGTAATAAATGTCTTCAGATGGAATTTAAATAGACCTGACCAGCAAAAGCATCACTTTGCCCTGCCAAGTAAAGGCAAAGAAAACACTTTAAATTTATTGATTTTAATGTTTCTAGAAGATTCAATTTTAGAAATTGGTATTTTGAGGTGTGTGGGAAATAAAAGAAAGCTCATTTATAGAACCATAAGAGGAAAAGGTCAATCTGCTCATGAAAGAACCACAATCAACACCTTTTGTTCCCTGCAGGACCCAACGCTGGCATTTTGACCACTGAAGATAACCCCATGATTCGGTTTCAAATGCTTCACCATCAATACTGGCCATGAAATGATGCTTACAGAGAAACCACTTGCTTATACTGGGTCGACTCTCTCCATAAAATGATCCGCATACAGCAGTGCAAGTGAGACAGCAGGGTGCAGGAGGACACACGAAAACCACGAGAATTCACCTGGTAAACCACGAGAATTCACCTGGACCCTTCCTTCTTTTGACATTTTTTCGGAAGTTACCTAAGAATTTCAGTATCAATCAAGCAATGTAAAAAGTTTATGCACAGTAAAAGTCAAGGGGAAAAGTCAACATACCACCTTTTCTTCACAGACAATGAGCATCAGACACAACCGAGAAAAGTAAGAAAAACAACTTCTGCTTTTGAAACCAGGAATATATAACCAGATCAAAGATGAGGCTTGATGCAATTATATAAGTCATTTGAGGAAAAACTCAATTAGCTGGGAACGGAAGCCTGGATGGAACTTCCTAACCAAGATTATTTACATAATTTTCAGGTGGACAGACCCAGGCTATGTTTTAGGGGGGCGGGGGGAAATCATAAGAAAAAGCATTTGTGAACAATTATTTTCTAGTGACTCTTTTACTGCAAATAATCTCAGTCAAAATAGAATTAATGATAAACTATAAAATGTTAAAGGCAGTTGAGATGTAAACTTTGTCAATATAACAAACTTATTCTTTGCATTCACAACTAGTTTGTTTTTTCTTTCTTTCTTTTTTTAAAACCATGGATGATATTTTAGATATGTAAGTTTAAAAGTTGCACACATTATTATTTAAGTGAAGCATACATGATGGAGACGAAACTTTCCTTCTCCACTAATTTTAACAGGCTGTTCAGGTCTGCATTTGGTAACAGTTTTTTGTTTGCTTTTCTTTGGTGTCTATGAATTGAACAAAATAGCACATGAATCTGAACTACAAAAATGGCAATTTAATACGAATCACTCTAACATTAAACAGCAAGTGTCTGTGGGCACTCTCTCGTATCGACCTTACTGCTTGTTCTGGGATATGAGGATGGTCATTGTTTGTAACTGGGAAATACTGGAATATACTGGAAACAACAAAAGTGCCCCTCAATGGAGAATCGGGCTAAAATTATGGAGAATCCGGTTAAAATAAACTATGACTCATTTGTTTTGTGCATGAATGAGCAGAAGTGCCATGAGACATATCCTTCACTAGGTGAATGGAAAAGTAAACTGTGCTCTGTGCATACAATGGAATATTACTCCAGTGATCAACAAAAAAAAGGAGTTCTCAAGCCACGAGCAGATGTGGAGGAACTTCAATGCATATAATTAAGAATTAAGTGAAAGAAGCCAGTCTGAAAAGGATACCTACTGTATGACATACTGGAAAAGGCAGAACTCTGGAGACAATAAAACGATCAGTGTTGCTAAGGGTTAGAGGGTAGGAGGAATGAAGAGGTGGAGCACAGATAATTTTTAGGGGTTAGAAGGTAGGAGGAATGAAGAGGTAGAACACAGAGAATTCTTAAGACACTATAATGGTGGATATGTGTCATTACACATTTGTCAAAACCCACAGAATGTACAACACCAATGGTACACTAATGTAAGCTATGGACTCTGGTGATTCTGATGTGTAATCTTATCAGTTGTCATAAATGTACCACTCTGGTGGGGATGGCAACAGCAGGGGGAGGCTGTGCGCACGTGAGGTCAGAGGGCATATGGAGATTCTCAGTAATTTCTGCTTAATTTTGCTGTGACTCTAAGACTGCCTTAAAAATAAAGATTACTTAAAAGAAAAAGAAAAACAAGTTGCAAAGAAGACAAAAAATGACTCATGTCCCTAAAATACCACCACAAACTAATTTTTATATCTATATCTATCTATTTGTCTATATCTAAACATCTGGGAGGAGACTGAGCTGATAACCAGGATTATACCTGAGGAGGTAAGTGGGATGGGGGGTGGTCAAGGCACTATTAGCTCTATCACTTTTGTTTGATTTTTTAAATATATGTTTTTATTGATTTTTCAGAGAGACAGGAAGGGAGAGAGAGACAGAAACATCGATGTGAGAGAGAAACATCAATTGGCTGCCTCCCGCATGGCCCCCACCAGGAATAGAACAGGGACCTCTCAGTCCATAGGATGACGTTCAATCCACTGAGCCACACCGGCTGGGCTGATTTTTTTTTTAATGATGGAAATATATGTAGTGTTAGTGAGTAATTAAAAATAAATTTTTTTTCCTTTTCAAAATATTCACTTTATATTTTATGTGAAAGTATTCAAACATAAATTACAGATATCATGACATTCTACCTCTTCAGAATTCATTTCTAAAAAATAAGGACATTTTTTTCTACCCTAAAATTATTTTTCTAATAGCAGAAGCAGCAGAAAGATCATCCACTAAACTATTCAGGTGATTCAAGATATCTATTTCAAAAAGCTAAACTGGTCTCAAAGAAAAATCTAAACATCAAGTGTTGGGAACTGACTTAATGGTTATTGCCAGGTCTTCCTGAAAACATCATTATCCCTGTCTCTTACTTTTATATAATGTTTTATATTCTTTCCTTTAAAACACTGACAACCTCATATACCAGGTCAAAGTCAATTATACTTGTATTTGTTTACTTCCGTCAGTTAAATTATTAAAGTAATACAACACAAAGCTAATTATAACAGATTATCTTAACCAGGGATTCTTAGACAGACCTGTGAATTTGTCACCATAAAAATTACTATATTTTTAAAATGTTTTTATTGATTTTTTTTTTTTTTTCAGAGAGAGAGGGAAGGGAGAGAGATAAAAACATCGATGTACGAGAGAAACATCGATCAGCTGCCTCCTGCACGTCCCCCACTGGGGATCAAGCCTGCAACCTGGGCATGTGCCCTGACTGGGAACCAAACCGGAACCTCTCAGTCCATGGGACGACACTCAATCCACTGAGCCATACCGGCTGGGTGTCACTTTTCTTTTTAAATTAACATGGGTCGGTCTATCTATCTATCTATCTATCTATCTATCTATCTATCTATCTATCTATCTATCTATCTATGATGTTTTCATAGAATACAAGTCTATATAATTCAGATATTCATGCTGTGTCCAGCTTTTGGCTACTACTAAAAAATGCTGGAATAAAACTCCCTGTATATGTCTCCTCATATATTCATATTTTTAAAAATTCCATGATCAGTTCTATTTATGAAACACTGGTGCCAACAGCAAGTACCCTCAAGTTTAACCATAGGTTGATTTTGTATTATGAAACCAACAGCAACAGGAGCAGTACTTTTTGTGCTTACTATGGGCCAGGTCCTGAGTGCCTTACAGGAATTACTCGTTTTAACTCTAAGGCGGGGCACTGTGAGGATTTCAGCTTACAGGTGAGGAAACTGAGGTTCAGAGTAATGTTCAGTCTCTAGCTCCCAAAGTTTGCAGTTCTGACGACGGATTCAAACAAGCAGGTATTCCTGGAGCACAAGAACCCTCCTTTAGCATGGGCCCCATCCATGTCACTTTGAAGGGGAGCAGTAAATGATAACTGACACTTTGTTACATCATTAACTTCTGGGAGTGTGTCCTGAAGCTCCTTGGAATTTCTTTGTCATCGTGCTTTTGAAGAGGTGGATCAGAGAAGAAAAAGATCACAGTGATTATTACAATCCACCACCTAATCAATTAGGGCAAAGGCAAGATGAAATGTGTCTGTGTCAACAATGAGCAAATTTCCCACCAGAGATGGCAGCATGAGAACAACCTTGAACTTTAGCACAGGGTCTCCACTACCTTAGGCCCAAAGGATTTCACAGGCAGCAAGGGCAGATCATAAATCCAAGTCGGAAAAAATGCCAACTGGTTAAATATAAGCATGTGCTAATGAAGACCCAATCTCAGAGGCAGGCCTGGTCTCCTCGGTGATAAGAGCATTATTAAAATCCATGTAATTCATCAAGTCCTCATGCTGGCTGGGGCAAGGCTACTCGGCCCAGTGAGTAAGTTCCAGAACAGACCAAGAAAAACAAAACCACAGAAATGGTATCTTTTGAAATTATCTGGACTCTGCTGAGCAGAGATAAAATAATCCTGCTGGTATTCTGTGTCTGGTTTAACACATCCTAGCAATGAAACGTCACTGGGCGTAATCGAGACAGGAAAGCTTTTTCCCCTTCTATATCAACACTGATGATTTGAGCATCCACACAACAGGCAAGTAATTGCAAAGCACAGTATGGAAATTTGGGGATGTATGCCATACACCTCAAAGGGGGTTTGCCAATAAGACCAGATGAATGTCCGATATACATCATCCACTACCAAAAGCCATGGAGCCAAATGCTTTTTTCTCCTTCCTGTCCTGGAGGCAGTATGGGGAAGCAGTGGAATCCAACTATCCTGGGCTTGAATCTACAATAGGCCGGGACTTGGAGCAAAGTGCTTCTCTCGCTGAGCTTCAGTTCTTTCATCTTCAGAAAGGGTATGATAACACCTATAGTCACAGGACAGTTGAGAGATCAAATGGATCTCATCCCACCACCAGTCATGGTGTGACCTGCTACCCTGAGAAAGCCCCACCAGCATGGAAAGTGGCTGCCACCAGCCCTATCCCGGCCCCCACCCCACCCCCCCCCAGGGGCAGCAGGAAGGATTCCTCCTACAGAGGGAGTGTAGGCAAATGTCTCATATAAAGTCACGGCATTTTTAAATCTATTCACAGGTTTTAAAAATATCCATACCCTTTTAGCCAGGAATTCCATATTTTATCCACCTTATCCTACTAATAAAACATTACACAAAGGCACTCTAAAATGTCCATCGGTGTTACTTATCATAGAGAAAAGTTGTAACTTATCCAAGTATCAAATGAAGGATTGGTTAAATAAATTTGGTACATCCATTTGACAATGTACTTAAAAAAAAAAGTATTTATTTATTTAATTTATTTTTTAATCCTCACCGGAGGACACTTTTCCATTTATCTTCAGGTAGAGTGGGAGAGAGGGAGAGAGAGGGAGAGAGAGAGAGAAATATTGACGTGAGAGGGACACATCAACTTGTTGCCTCCCGCACGACCCCAACCAGGGCCAGGGATGAACCGCAACCGAGGTACGTGCCCTTGACCAGAATCAAACCTGCGACTCTCTGGTCTGCAGGCTAACGCTCCAACCACTGAGCCAAACTGGCCAGGGCTTGACAATATACTTTATAGCTACTAAAAATAATGTTCTTGAAGACTATTCCAAGATGTAGTAACATGATCTCAATAAGTAAAGTAAATGAAAAAATACAGGAATAAACTGATATGTGTTATGACCCCAATTTTAAAAACTGTGCTTATATAAACTTCAAAAGCTGCTTGAAAACATATGTGCTATTTAGGGATACCTGTATGTAGCAAGTCCATAGACAGGCAAGGCAACAATAAACATTAAACTCAGCAGAGAAACCGGTTTGCAAGGGCCTTTGGCTTTGTTGTTAAGGGCATATTTCTTCAATTGCACTGGTAGCTACATGGAATTTTGTATTATCCTTTACACTATTTTGTATGTCTGCACTATTTCATCATGAAAAAAATTTAAAGTGAGTGTGTGCATTACGCATAATACATCAAAATGTAGCTGCTGCTTCATGATGAGATTATTGGTGAATTCTATTGTTCAAATTTTCCAATTTTTCTGCAAAGAACATATATTCCTTTTCATCTTTTACATTGTTTTTACCATTGGAAACTTTATACTCACCCCAGAACTCATTTGTTTTTGAGAAAGGATGCTTGGTGCTATGCAGTGCCTTCTCCAGGGGTACACCTGGCTCTCCACCAAGGGCCTTTCCTGGGGCACCATAAACACCAGCTCTTCACTCAGGTGTTTCTCATCTATTAGAATTTAAACTAGAAAAGTGTTGTGGGGGGAGAAATGTCTCTGAAATCATCCCACTCATATCCTCTGACGTGAGAGATTTGTAGGCGGCTGCTGGGGGCATTCTCTATTCTGCAAATTGTTTTCAAAAGTATAGGTTGCTTTTTTTTTTTTTTTTTCTGGAACAGTTTGTGTTCTATTCTGCCAGGAAGCTGGGGGCTCAGCCAGTGGATTGGGTAAAGTGGTGGGAAAAAATAGAGACCAATTATGTCATCAAATAGTGTGGACTCACCAGTCACAATTCATTTTTCACCAAATGCTGGGGGTGAAGGGTAGAAGGATGGTTCTTTGGAGATATGACACTGTGCCTTAAGATCTTTCCAATATTTTTTTAAGAGGAACTCTTAACATGGGGTCTTGGCTGGGCTCCATGGGCCCATGAAATCACACGTCAATCTTGTAAAATTTCTGGAGCCCAGTGCTATTACCAGATTCCCAAAGGAGTCTGTGATCTCCCAAACAATCGAGGACCCCGTCCTGTAAGAATAAGCCCTTTTCTTAGCTTATCCACTCCTTTTTGGATTCTAAGCTCAAGTTCAATAAGAAGATGGAGAGAAGTTTAGTAGGAAAACTCCCAGGCAGTTATCAGAATTGTCATCATCACTCGGGCAGCCTGAGGGGCTCTAAGCATCCTTTTTAATCAAAGGGGGAAGATTTTGTCTGTGTTAACATTTCCCAATTCTATGTCACAGATACATTTCTTTAAAAGGGGGTGTGTATGTTGAATCCCACATACACTGAAGGGCTCACTGTTTTTCATTTTTAAAATTCATCAACTAATAACTATTTACCAAGAGCTCACTGTGTACGCAGCATTTGGCAGGGACTCAATAGAAACTTGACCACGATCCCCAAAAAACTTCTGTCCCCTCATCTAGCAACTTCGTGTTCAAAGATATCTGGTGAATGTCTTTCTACTTATTAACTGGAATAAAAATCGAGAGTTACTAATATTACTTTCCCAAACCCTCGCAGCCTCCAGTATGAGTCATCCACTGGAACCCACCCCTTTTTCAGATATCACTTTCCACTACACGTAGAAACAGGCTCAAAACAACTCTTCAGTAATGCTGCTGGTTATTTAAGGGACTGTAACTCTACTGCGTATCACCATTTAAAAGCACTGTTGAATAACTGACAAAGGCATTTATTTATCAGAACAATTAATTTACTGGACTCTGATATTTATTTAGACATTGTTACCTTTGCGGCAAAACATCTTCTCATGAGTGACTTTACCCAGCACTTCATTCAATTCAACTCATCTCTCTACTGAGTGCCTGCTAGGTGCAGGGCACTGAACATCAGTGCCGCCTCCTCTGTGGCCAGTCTCAATCTGTCACACAGTCCGTCATCTCCATATGACAAGGACTGTCAGTAAACCTGCAAAACATTGGTCTTCAGGTCCTCCAACAGCTTCTAGGATTCTTCTAACTTTTACAATTATTATAATGATATGTGACACTATCTGGAGGAAACTCTGCCCAAGCTCTGGAATCTGTTTGCTAAGATTCAGGAAAAATGCCAGCAAATCAGAAAGGAGTGTGGCCATAGTGGAATCTTTAAGCATAAAAGTAGATTTGTTTTTCATAAAAGTGTCTTTACTGTGACAAAACATGATACGAGATGGTTAAAGAGAGAGAGAGAGAAATTACAACTCGTAATTGCAAATACTAATCTTTTCACACACAAGAGTTTAGTGGTTCTTTGATAAAAAGTTACTAGAGACGTGTTTCCCTAAACAATGAATATAGTTGAGGAAAAATGAATGATGAGACATGGTCTTAGAAATGATCCAGATTAAACTCTTGCCTAAATCACTACACCTCCTTGGGCTTCTATTTCTTCATCTGCAAAGTGAAGGAACAGGCTAAGGGCTACTTAAATTCTGAAAGCCAATGATTCTAAAAATTCCACAAAATTTAAAACATTCTAATATAAAAAAGAACTTGTTCCTGATAAGGGAAGTTCCATAGACTTCACTTGTCAATAATAAAACATTCGGTGAGTAAAGTAAAACCCAGAAGTACATCGTCTCTTTGTCCTGTTACCATAGTAACCTAGCAAACTGGTCCAACTTAATCAATGATGGCCTAAAGACTGGAACAAACACCATATGGTGAAATAAAGATGTGCAAGTACATTAATTAGAATGACAGCTCAGGCTCACTTCACTGTGGCTGTTTGCATCACAGGAAACTCTGTAATAATTAAAAATAACTAAAAGAGCATTGTTTATACTGGTAAATAAATGTCATCAGATGAGAACCCAATAATCCATTATTCTATGAAGATTAAAAAAGAAAGTTATCATCACCAGCATTCAACTACCACGTCACATAAAAGCTTTTGCAAACTTTTGCTTTTATATACATATATATATTTTTTAATCCTCACCCGAGGATATTTTTCCATTTTTGTTCAAATGAAGTGAGAGGGAGAGAGAGGAAGAGAGAGAGAAACATGGACATGAGAGGGACACATTGACTGGTTGCCTCCCGCACGACCCCAACCGGGGTTGGGGACGAACTGTAACCGAAGTATGTGCCCTTGACCAGAATCGAACCCAAGACTCATTTGTCTGTGGGCCAATGCTCTAACCACTAAGCCAAACCGGCCAGGGCACAAACTTTTGCTTTAAAAGAAAAGCACAATGAGACTAATTTTGAGTGGGTGCCTACTACATGCCAGGCAATGTGCTTGGTATTCTCACTTTTATTGTTGTACTTGATCCTCATAAAAATTTTGTTAAGTCTTTTCATCCCTGTTTTCCAGATGAGGAATCAGAGGAGAGGAAAGGTGCCACACAAGTGGTGAGTGCAGAATCTTAATTCAAACTAAGATCTGTTGATTCCAAAGCCACTCACTCAGCCATGCTGCTGGAGGCTTCTTCCGGCCTCTGGCCACCCAGCTGCCTGAGTCGGGCCAACTTGCTAACTTCTCCAAAGGGGGACAAACACCTGGTCCATCTTCTAGAACTAGCTTCTAAAATAGCACGGTGGCCTTTTTCTAGATTCTACCCAGATCCACTGAGTTCATAATTCACTCTATGACAGAAAAGACACGGCGATGAACAATATGGCTTGGAAGTTGAAGTTGGCCACACAGCTTTCTCCAGTCAAATGAAATTTTTTTAAAAAAAAAAAAAGAGTTTTCCTCCTGGTTATAACTTCCATAGTTAGATGCTAGCTAGAAGCCCACGTAATATGCACAGCGTGTTCACAAATAGATTCAGAGATGAGAGGTGTTCCCATGGCAGGGCAGTAGGCAGCACTGTACTTACACTTATGTCGAGACTACAAAGGCTAACAGCATCTTCATCTTGGGTGCTCTGCTTTCGTTTTCGCTGCAAAACAAACAATAAAACAAATTTCAGATGTAAACATGGATTATGGCTCTGATTAAAGAAAGACAAAAGCAGTCAAGTAGCACATGCAATCCTTCTCATTTCTACCTTATTGCCCAAAACCTTTGAATAAGCTACGTAAATGAACAGTTCTAAGGAAGTACAGGAAACTATAACACTCTAGGATAATTGGTTTGCATTATTATTTGTATCCATGCTGCTAAAATTTGTTTCGCTTGGACTTCCGGTCAAGATGGCGGTGTAGGTAAACACGGTATCGCGTCCTCCCACAACCACATCAAAGTTACAACTAAACTACAGAACAACCATCATTCAAAACCGCCTGAAATCAAGCTGAATGGAAGTCCTACAACTACGAAATTAAAGAAGAAGCCGCATCGAGACTGGGAGGAGGGGCGGAGGCGGGACGGGCTGGTCCCACACCGGCGTGTGGCGGATAAAAATTATGAAGATACCTCGGCTGGGAAGGTCCTCCCTGAGGACTGAGGGGTCCCTGTCCCACACCAGGCGCCCAGCTCAGGGTTCCAGTGCCAGGAAGAGAAGTCCCCATAACTTCTGGCTGGAAAAACCAGCGGGAACTAAGGCTGAGGCGGCTGGAGCCCCCGGCAGCTCCTCTTAAAGGGCCCGCGCACAGACTTACTCGGACTCGCACCCTCCAGGCTCCAGCGTGGGGGAGGCAGCCTGAAAGGCGCCAGAGTCATATGGGGAAGAACTGTGTTGTTTGGCATTGGAGCGAGGGCTGGAGAGGCAGCTTTCTCCTGGACAGACGTGCTGTCAGAGGTCTTTGTTCCTTTGGTGAGCCCTTCCCTGGGGTGGCAGACAGCTGCCATATGTGGGACTCCAGCAACCTGGCTCACACTGTTGGCCCCTCCCTGGTGATTCCCAGAGACCCCGCCCCACGCAACTTTCAGGCCCACCCAAGCTGTTGCCAGTTGCTTTACCATAGGATTGGCCTGTCTTGGATCCTGCTTCAGCTTTTCCTAAATTCTTTCGAACAAGCAGCATCTGGTCTCAGCTAGCCCCATACCTCTCGCTAAGTAATACATAGAAACAAACACAGGGAGGCAGCCAAAATGAGGAGACAAAGAAACAGGTCCCAAATGAAAGAACAGAACAAAACTCCAGGAAAAGAACTAAGTGAAATGGAGTTAAGCAACCTTACAGATGCTGAGTTCAAAACACTGCTTATAAGGATGCTCAACGGACTTAGTGAGAACCTCAGTGAACTTAGTGAGGGCCTCAAGAGCATAAAAAAGGATCAGTCAGAAATGATGGATGCACAGTCAGAAATGAAGGAGGCACTAACTGAAATAAAGAATAATTTACACAGAATCAATAGTAGAGTAGGTAAAGCCAAGAAGCAAATCATCGATTTGGAATATAAGGAAGCAAAAAACACCCAATCAGAACAGCAAAAAGAAAAAAGAATCCAAAAAAATGAGGATAGTGTAAGGAGCCTCTGGGACAACTTCAAGCTTGCCAACATTCACATCTTGGGGGTGCCAGAAGGAGAAGAGAGAGAACAAAAAATTGAAAACCTATTTGAAACAATAATGGCAGAAAACTTCCTGAACTTGGTGAAGGAAACAGACATACAAGTCCAGGAAGCACAGAGAGTCCCAAACAAGATGAACCCCAAGAGGCCCACACCAAGACACATCATCATCAAAATGCAAAAGGTTCAAGACAAAGAGAGAATCTTAAAAGCAGCAAGAGAAAAGCAGTTAGTTACCTACAAGGGAGTTCCCATCAGACTGTCAGCTGATTTCTCAAAAGAAACTTTGCAGGCCAGAAGGGAGTGGCAAGAAATATTCAGAGTGATGAAAAGCAAGAACCTACAACCAAGATTACTCTATTCTGCAAAGCTGTCATTTAGAATCGATGGCCATATAAAGAGTTTCCCAGACAAGGAAAAGCTAAAGGAGTTCATCACCACCAAACCATTATTATATGAAATGTTGAAGGATTTTCTTGAAGAAAAAGATTTAAAAAAATGAACAAACAAAATGGCAATAAATACATATCTATCAACAATTGAACCTATAAACAAAATGAACAAGCAGAACAGAAACATTCTCATAGATACAGAGAACTTTTGTTGGTTACCAGATGGGAGGGGGGTTGGGAGAATGGGTGAAAAAGGTGAAGGGATTAAGAAGTACAAATTGGTTGTTAGACTGACAAACCTCAAAGGGAAGGGGGGGTGGGGGAGTGGGAAGAAATAAACCAAAGAACTTATATGTATATATGCATAACCAATGGACACAGACAACAGTGTGAGGAAAGGCAGGAGGGGGGAGGGAATGGGGAGGAGGGGGGCAATGGGGGAAAATATTTTTTTTTTAAAAATTGTTTCTCTTTGTAATTCTTTTTTTCCCCCTGAATGTCTTTTAGAAATTTAGACACAAAATTCAGATTCTGTCTAACTTGGGAAAAAACCAAACTCAAAAGAAAATCTAATTCACTTAATGATATTCCATTTTTAGAGTTGCTTTGTACTTGGGTAATTTAAATTTGTTCTAAACTTCATCCAGGATCCTGATGTAACTGCAGAACCAGAATGCTGGAAGGAACCTTAGACACTGTCTCCAACCTTCCTCTTTTGTAGCCATAAACACTGAGATTCAGAAAAGTAATTACTTGAACTGAGGAAAATTGTATTTCAAATGAACTTATGACCAAGGAAATATGCCAGGTTAGATGTAGAAAAATATATTTTCCTCTTTATAAAAAGAACAGAAACTCCATCCACAAACCACAATAAAGGCTCATCAAAGATACATTCACTTCTCTTCTGCATCCCAGCTCAACCAACCAGGCAAGTATTGCTTGAGTCCCTAATTTGTGACTTGCTGCCTCTCCCTATCCCACTTGGCAGAAAGCTACCAAAGGACCAGAACCACTGGCATGAAGTGACAGTGGGGTCAAGAGCCATCTGGAATCTTCAACCCCCAAAGAAGTCCACCCCTTCCTCCTCCTCCATCAGGCCCAAAGCTTGAACACCGGTAGAGATTGGAAAGCAATCCAATCCTTGTCTGTCTTACTGTAACTGTTCTAGTATTTCTTCAATTCAACAAAGATTTGTTAGGCAGCCACTATGTGCCAAGAGGTGTGTTTGTTCCTGGGTATGCCAAGATCAGCAACTCCCACAGTTAAGAAACTTATATTTACGTAGGAGGGACAGACTCTGATATGATTAACTCTAACGCAGTAAGATCCAAATAGCCTAGGGAAAGTCCCTTCACTTCTCTGAGTCACCCTCTCTCAGCTCAGATATGGGGGTGAGGACATTTGCTTTTATTTTCAAAGAGGGATGAGTAAATATGGCAATTCATATTAGAGCTTAGCAGAGTGCCTGGTACACAGTAGGCACTTAAACTGTGGATTGGAAGACTGGAAGCACAGTGAGGGGTAATTAGTTTGGGCTTGATGGGGGTTGGGGAGGTCTTCTCAGAGGATGAGATATTTGATTAGGCTAGAAGGACGAGTAAGAGTTTGCCAGACAAAGATGAGGAGGGAACTGGGACCTCTTGTTCCATAGCCAGCTACCTAGAAATTCAAAATCCCAAAGGTGAGCATGGTTCTACCCAGAGCAGTGGAGTTCTACATCCTATATATCATTCCACTCAAGCAGTGGAATGATTTAGAGACCCAATGCCAAGAGCCGGGACACTAAATCAGCCATTCTGGGATGGTGCTCAGGAATCCTGACCCCTATTGATTCACATCTAATTATAATTAAAAGTAGCACTGTGGCCCTGGACGGTTTGGCTCAGTGGTTGGAGCATCGGCCCATGGACCAAAGAGTCTCTGGTTCAATTCCAGTCAAGGTCACGTACCTCGGTTGCGATTTGGCCCTGGTAGGGGTTGTGAGGGAAGCAACCAATCGATGTGTCTCTTTCACATCGATGTTTCTCTCTCTCTCTCCCCCTCCAACTCTATCTGAAGATAAAAAGAAAAATATCCTCAGGTGAGGATTAAAAATAATAATAATAATAATAATAATAATAATAATAATAATAATAAAATAAAAGCGGCACTGTGCTATCAAGGAATTCCCTGACTTACACTTATATGGTGACTTTTTGAGGCAAGAGGTAAGTACGGCAATTAAGACTTCCCATTCTACAGGTAAATAAACTGAGGTCAGGGGAAATAAGCAATTTGCTCAAAGTTAAGTACAGCTACAATATAACACTTTTGAATCCAGGATTCTAATTCCTGGGGCAAAACCCTTCACACACACAGTTTAAAGCATGTTTGGCAAATAGGTTATGACTCGTCTGACATCTGGAATGTCTGGTAGCACTGTATTAAGAAAAATTACACAGCACAGCAATTGGAGAAGGCTACGACCAGTTAGTGCTGGGGTGTAAGAGCGGGGAATGCTGTGTTGGTGTCCTGTGGCCCAGGACAACCCGGGCCTTTTCTGAGTCCAGCTTCTCTTGCTTCGAGAGGCTACAGTATTATTCCAGGGATCCTGGGAAATGCCAAGAGGGGGCTGAGGCTCTTGGATGTTACCTGTAAAGCGGAAATAATGCCTACCACATCAGGCTGCTCTGAGGCTCACAGATGATTTGGGTATGGTTCCTGGAATGAATCCTGGCACATAGTAGGGGCACAATATATGGTTATGTATTACCCAGACTATAAGCTACACAGACATATGCAACTACCTGGTACTGTCAGATTACAGAACTTGATGCTGCTGTAGTTCCATTCCTAGGGCTCAGTGATGTTGTCAAGATGGCACATTAACAGTAGCCTGTTACCCTAAGAGGGGTAACGGGAGAGGGCATAACAAGAGGCTCTCTTCCCCACAGGCATGCAGCCCTCTCCAGACCAACTCAACACACTACCCAGTGCTCAAACCCAGTCTCCTGAGTATCCTTAACCCCAGACACTTCTCTGTGCCCCAAGTGTCAAATCCAGAAGACAAATGTCCACTAGTGGCCTTTTTAATTAAGCCATGGCCAGTTAATCTGGCATAGAAACCCAAAAATGTCATGCAATAAAAGCTGCATGGATTATGAAAGTGGAGTTTCTTTTCAATTTCCATGACACAGAATGGAGACTGACCACTGCCAGCAACAAAGACGGTAACCTGAAGTTTAAACTCTGGCCCAAAGCAAAAATTTCACAAGGCATTGCTTAGTCATTTGTCCATTCACTCTATGTTTATCGAGCACTTTTGATGTGCAAAGCCCTGCTCTGAGTCCTGGGGCACAACAGGGAATGAGCCAGGCATGATCCATGCCCACTAATTGGGAGTAAAAAGAAAAAATAATAATAAATTCAATTATGATCTCTGCTGTGAATGAGTCAGATGAGGTACCGAAACAGAGACTAGCAGGAGAGACCCATTTAATGAAGGTAATTTAATTCAATGTTTTATTTTACGGTTTTTGGTTGACCTTCTCATGAGACGGAAGTCCATGAAGGCAGGACTTGGTCTGTCACCTGGTGTAGTGCCTGGTACAGGGCTGACTCCCCTCAGAAGAATATTTCTTTTTCTTTTTTTTTTTTAATGCCCTTGGTCCTGCTCTCTTTGAGGTACTTGTCCTCTTCACTAATTACCCAACTCCGGGAAGGACACAGGTGGAAGAAGCGGAAAGGAAAGGGTGCCCGTTCCAACAGCCCAGCCAGCGTATCAACCTGCGTGATGAAGAGCGTGCACATGAAACAGCCCCATGCTTGTGCTGAACATCCTGCCCAGGAACTTCTAAAACACTGGGGAGCTCGCTCAAGGCAATGATCTAAAGAACAAGTCATGGCATAAATCACCAGCAGGAAATTTAAGCCCTGGAGACACAAATGAGCATCTCAGAAAACAGAGGGTGTGACTAGACACAGTGCTACTTTGAATTTCACCAAAGTGATAAATAATGATAATACTCAGGCTGATAAGAATGGCAACTTTAGCCTATTCAACACACACTACATATTGATCACAGAGCTAAATCCATATATGCATGATCTCGTGACTACTCCATGTGGTAAATAGGTATGAGTATTATATCCAGTTTACAGAGGAGGAGACAGAGGCTGAGAGGGGAAGGGACTTGCCCAAAGTTCTATAACTGGCAAGTGGCAGAACCCGGATTTAAACATAGCTCTATCTGGTTTCAAGCTATGTGCTTCCCTGCCCTTCTGTCCTGTCCCAGAGTCTGGGAGAGCACTTCACACTTGGGGAGAAGGTCTAAGAAAGTACTGAACATCAGGAACTTGGGAGGAAACTTCTTTATAAGTTTATTCTACTAGGGACTTGAAGACAGTATACCTATCTAGACTAGATAACATTCTGTGGTCCTAGCAAATAAGCCATTTCACTTTCCCTGTGCATCAGAAACCACGCACAGCTTACCTGCGGGAGTTCCTGGGCAGGAAGGACACTGGGTGAACAGTCTGCATTTACACACTTGGTCTCACAGGTTCTCAGCTAATTTGAGGAGTCACAGACCCACCCTGTTATTCTTGTCAAATTTACTGAAGCCAATGCACAGTCTACTCCCTTTCAATCATGAAGACAAAGTGCCTTGGGTGAGCCCAACAATTGTGCCTTAGTCTGCGCTCTCTGACTGGAGCACATGACTTTAAACCCCAGTGCTCTGTGTGGTAGGTCAATGAATAATTTCTGAATGAGTGACTAAAAGAATGAATAAAGGAGGCCAGTGTTCTTGGGGTGACACCCTTCCCTTCCGCTAACCACCTGGCTGCCAAAATTAAATCAAAACCTCAAAAGCAAAATCACTGAAGGCTGAAATTCTTCAACCTCAAATTTCCTTGGAGACTCAAAATCTGCAAGTTCAAGCTACAGTTCTTGCTTTTCAAATAAGAAAGAGCATTTTCCTTACCAGTGGGGGCATTTATTTTCCTTAAAATACACAGACAGGTTAAAAGAAATCACGGCTGTTTAGACATTGATCCAAATGGGACATTTCTGACTTCCACTCCTCCAATGAGAAGGAATGTCAAATCTGTTCAAGGGGGAGCCAAACCCATGACCAGGGCATCTCTCCATACACTATCTTGAGCAAGAGCATGGGGACTCAGCCTCTGTGCTTTAGGAGCAAGGAATCCAAGACTGATAATACTTCACCTGAAATTAAACAGTCAGCTGAACCAAATCATAAATAAACTATATGGGCACCTGAGCCCTTTGTCTGAACACCAAGGTGCCTCTCTAGGGCAGAAGGAAAGGCAGTTACAGAGGGGAATTTATGAAAACAAAGGGACTGAATGTACTGTCTGATTCCTTAGCCTTGCCAGTTACATATTTGATGAAGACAATTTCTGGGTTCTAGTAAAACCCTCCCATGCTTCTTGAATAAAAAAAAAAACAACAACCAGGAGGCCTTTTGTTAATTTGCAACAGAGCAAAGCCCTTTGTATATTCAGATGTGAAATCTGATGGAGATATAGGTGTCTCTGGATGGATCAGGTAAACTCTGTCTGGGACTCATTACTGGTGACTCCACCCTGCTGTCTTAACTTTAAGCCTTCACCTGTCTTCCTTTCAACTCACTTTCACCATGTGTCACTGTTCCTGGGGACACTTTATGGCTGTCTTCTTTTAGGCTTGGCTACCTTCTGATAGCACAGGGCAGACATCTAAATCTCATTAGTAAATGGTCCATGAACAACTGCTCTTTCCGTTGTTCTGGGTGAGGCTGTCTGTGAAGAGCACTGACCCTAATCTCAGCTGATCAGTTTTCAGAAGAGCTGGCCCTGGTCTAAGCCTGAATACCTTCTCCTTACTGGGCTTAGTTTCCATTCTCTCTAGACCCAAATCTTGGAATCCTTTGAGATTTAGAGTCTTAGAATTAAAGGAGAATCACCAGGTGCCTTCCAATACACAAGTGGAGGGAACTGGGCACCTGCAATGAGCCACACAATGCAGCTGAAAGGACTGGTCCATTTAAGCTTCTCTTTAGCCCAGTGTAAGTAAGCATTGTGTTCATTTTACAGAGGGCAATCAAGCTCAAAGGCTTTAGTGACTTGCTCAAGGTCACAAACTTAGTAAATGCTGGAGAGGGGATTTTTCTTTAGGCCAGCCCGATTCCCAAACCACTCATCTTTCTGCCACACAATGCTATTTCTCTTTTTATATTGTTTTAAAACAATATGTATTTTATTTAAATAATTAAAATAAATGTCAATATTTGTTTAAAATAATGTGTTTGACAACAGTATAAAAAGGCTCAGGATGTATTTACCTACATCAAGGAAATTAAGAGCATAAATGAGACAGACCTGAGTTCAAAATCTAGCTCCATGATCTGTGACTTGGTGTGACCCTGAGCAAGTTACTTTTTTATCCTTTCATTCGCTCAACAATTAGTAACTAAGGATCTACGATGGGCTAGGTTCTAGGTGTGTGGGATGTATGTATCTATTAAACTCTTCTATAAGCTTTGATTTCTCCATCACAGGGTTATTTCCCAGATTAATGGAGATAAAATATTTAGAGCAGGGCCAGTCAAGTGGCAAGAGATTAAAAAATACAATTATTATTGCTATCGTGGTTATTACCATATTTACTATTACTACTATTGTCACTGCTGCTCTGCTATTTGACTTTGAGAGGCAGGCAGGTGGGTTCTGGTGATGGGAGATTCTGCAGGAGGATGTGCAGGAGACCTAGGATGCAGCCTGACCTCCTCCAACCCATGCCACACAGGGTTAGAAACGGGTGCTCTCTGGATACCTTCAGTCACGTCTTCTTTCACAGAGACACAGCAAATGTGAGGCCTGACAATTTTAAATGGCTGAGATTGAACTGATTGGTGTCAGAACAGCCCTGTTATTTAATCAGAGGACTTTTCTATTTAATAACCAAGCGACCAGAGCAGCAAAGACGCACTGATAGAGAGAGTGCAGCTCCCAAACTGACGGCAAATTGCCCTGATTAGTCATTTATAATTATTAAATTCAAACCAGATTGCAAACCTTTTTTATTTATCGCTTCGCTGGCGAACAGCTTTGGTGGTTTCGGAGGCTTTGATGCCTTGGCTTTCATCTGCGCCTTTTTTGGGGAGAGATTAGCGAAAGGATTGTGTGTTCTTGTGCTTGCCCTTAGCTGGAACTTGACTCTCTAAACTCACCTTTGAGCAGGGAGAGGATCCCATTTTGTTTCTCTGCTCTCTGAAGCTCCAGGGGCAAGCAAGAGAATCGAGAGAGGGACCGCCTACTCTATTTTTAATACACTGCTAGAGTTTTGTTTCTCCTTATTTTTAAATATCCTCTCTTTTCCAGCATCCAGGAGCACTGTTCTTTTCTAGACTTTTCAATGTGCTCACAGGGTAGAGATCCTGGAAATCACTGTACTCTCTGAGCTACTGCTAAAGAAAGTCTTAACTACCATAATAAGCAATTTTGCACTCAGATTCCATTAACTGTGGTTTGAAGATGCCAAGTGGGCTCTAAAGTCAGACTTGGTGGGTTCACATCCGTCCTAGTTTTGCCATTTATTTGTTGTAGAACTGTAAGCACATCACTTCACCTTTCAGAACCTCAGTTTCCTCATCTATAAAATGGGAATACAAAGGCTATTGTGAGAGTTAAATGGATCGATGAGGGTTTAGGGCTCAGCACAATGCCTGGCACACAGTAACCACTCAAGTATTCACTATTAGTGGTAGTAGCAACAGCAGCAGTAACAGCAAGTGAGAGTAGCCACCAGAGGGAAAAATCAGGGAGAAAATATATAACATGTAGGAAACCTACCCATTAACTTGATTTTGGTAAGCCAGGAAAAGCCCCAATTACTGATTTTGGCCATTGAACATGGGGCCCATACCAATTTGGAAGCAGAGATGAGTTCCTGGCCAAGGAGAGGTCTTCCTCTTCTGTGGGAAGGAAAACACATTCCACTAGGCAAGTGGGAGGAGGAGGAGACCCAACCAGCCCCCTGTGCCACCACCAGCCTTGACAACCAACCAACCAACAGGCAGAGTCACTGTTATTTCACAAACATTCACAGACCACTCTTCCCTCCAAAGTACTCAAGGCCGGAGGAGCAGGAGAGAAGACAGAAAACTTGTCAACCCCGGGCAGACGGCTGGCAAGTATATTGTCCAGAAAAAATTGTTAAAGAAAAACTCCATTATGGGCACCAATCTAAAGTGGGAGAAGGGGTTCACAGTCCCAAAGATTTTCAATAATGGGATATAACAAAAGCATAAAATCAAATTAACCAGAGCAAATTATTCTAGGCCTCTAATAATTGTAATTTTTTTTCTACTGGATCTCAAGTATACTGAGTTGAATTAATCACAACCTGGGTTCATAAAATATCATTAATACTGCTACTTGCCTGGCCCTCTTTTATTTGTTTACTCACTTATTTTTAACAACATAATGAACTCCCATTTATTAAAAATTATTCCTACATGAAATAGTTTGAAGCCCTTATCAACAAAAATATAATCCATATAGTTTAGGGAATGTCCAAATAATTGCTTAGTTTCTAGAGAATTACTCCATGGAACCAATCAACTTAGACGGTCCACCTGCACAATTCGGATTCAAATGTGCTTATGCTGGGAACCTGATTTTACAGGTTCTCAGCTCTTCAGTCATTTATGTTCCTGCCTTTTCCTATCTAGAAAGACCCCAGAGCTGGTAATGCCTGAGCCACAGCCTAAAAAACAGTATTCTCCCATCACTCTAGATAAGTATTAAAAATTCATACTCTGAATCTACTCAAGAAGAAACATCTAATAAACCCACATCGAGGGAAACTGTACAACAGCGTTGGCCTCTACTCTTCAAAACGGTCAAAACCAAGAAACACGAAGAAAGCCTGGGAAACTGCCGGACTAAAGAGACATGGAGGTAAAAGCGACCACATGTGACCCTGAACTGGAGTCTGGTCCAGCAAAAACAACAGCTATAAAATATGTTATTGCGACAGTGGGTAAATTTAAAAAATAAATGGTGGATGGGTTAATACCTTTTGTCAATGCTAAATTTCCTGCCTTCGATAATTATTCTGTGAGAGGATGCTCTTTTCTTAGGAAATACACACTGAATTGAAGTATTTGGGGTTAAAGGGACATAATGCCTGCAACTCATTCTCAAATAGGAAGGAAAATAATTTACACTCATGTTAAATACACATATGTGTGTGTGTGTGTGTGTGTGTGTGTATTCTATATTTATACATATATAAAGAGACAGAGATACAGAGAGACAAAGAAAGACAGAGAGGGATGAAGCAAATGGGACCAAATGTAAGCAATCAGTGACTCTGGCTTTGGTATCACGGATATCATATTCTAGACTTGCAACTTTTCTATAAGTTTAAAATTATATTAAAATAATATTGCCAAGTTCTTGTTTCTCTTCAGAGAGAATAAATCTTTCGCCTTTAAAAAATAAAATAAATAACATTGCCAAAAGTAAAACAAAGTAAATTCACAAATAACTTACATACATCCCCTTCCTGTCCTAAAAAAAAAAAAAAGGTTGTAAACAATCCCATGCCCATCCGTTCCTCTTCATGGCACTGATATGCACTCAATGCCAGGGGGCACCAGGCCCTCCCTGCACTTCCTGCCGAGGGCTCAGCTCCGCCGGAAGTGCCAACCCTTGGTGCCCGTGGGCCCAGTGCTCCTGCAAGGCAGACAGTCTGCCCAGGCGCTGCAGCAGAATGTGGTTGGTAGTAACTGGAGTACAATTCCTTAAGCCCAAAAAGAATATAATTTAAGGATTTGATCAAAAACTGCTCTCTCTCAAACAAAACTGGAAACTCTCACAACAGGCTGTTCTAACCTTGAAGATGTTCCTCTCTCTCAGTAAGAAAGAAACAACCAAAGGCAAAATAACCATGTAATAATGAACACCCTTCTCTTTAAAACAGTGTACTTGAATATACCAACAACGTCTCTTAATACAGCTCCTCCCAATGTTGGCCCCGGAGTCAATTCCAGAGAAGCCATGGACTGCCCATGTGACAAAGACCCCTCTCCCTGTCCAGCCAGAGCTCATGAGCACAGAGAAGGCCACCAGTTTTCAGGGCAGTAGTCTTGACTCACTTGAAATAACACTCTTGGCAATAGGCTGCAGAGAAGCCATCAGAACAGTAATTTGAAAGCCAGTTACCATTTTGGTGCGGTGTCTGGAAAGATGTCAGCTGTGATTAGAGGGACATTTTCCTTCTGCAGCTGTCTTTGGAAGGGGAGGAGGGCCTCACCACAACCCCAAATTATAGGAGGGAGGCAAAGGGCCCCCAAACGCCAGGGACACGCAGGTATTCAGAACATCCTTTCTTTAAGTAGCACTATCATGTCCTGTCAGGTTTTGAGTAAAAAGCAAAAGTTGTGGCGAGCCACAAATGGCTGGTGGGAGGGGGAGAGTACTTTGCGCTAAATTTTCTAATCCTGATTTTTGCTTCAAAGCCCATCCCAATCACTTTTATCCTGAAGTCTGAAACCAAGGTCTGGATTTTTGCAGAATCAAAGAATATTTATCCAGCATTTAATCCATTTCCCAGGAAATCAGGGTTTTACTAAGAATAGAATTCTTTCATGTCCAGACTTTTTCTGGACATTTCTAAGGCTTAACCCAGCACATAGAAAAAACTCAACAAATATTTGTTGACTGACACATATGAACAAATTAACCCACCCACTCCCAAATGGCAAGTATAAAACTGTAGAATTTCTTTTCAGGAAGACTGCCATCCATAAAAATGTCATTTTTTATTCTGGGGCCCACAGTATTGCTGAGTTTTTACAATAGACACTCAGGAACAAAAGGAGACTCAGAAAAGTGAATTTCACTAGATAGGTTCATTGATTCAACAAATCTTTTATGGAGCACCTATTATATGCCAGGCACTGTGTGAGCTACTGTAAATACATTGGTCAACAAAGAGATAACAGTTTTTGCCCTCAGGAAGAATATAGTCGAGTAGGAATAGTAGGAGTCAGAGAGGATAAACCAGTAAGCAAAATAAACAAGCTAGGTATAGCATGTACTAATTGTTATGAAGACAGTAAAACAGGGTAATATGAAAGGAGGTGGGGCAGAGCCACTAAACAATGGTCAGAGAGGTTTCTTGGAGGTGGGCCATTTGAGTGATAGGACGGAGCCAACCAAGCAAAGATGGAGATGGGTGGGGAAGGAGAGCTTCTAAAGACCTTTCGTCATTAAAGGTTCAAGTTCTCTCCTCCCACATATCCTGCACACAGTACCCGATGCCTGTTCTGATTGGCCAGTGCCCATGCATGTGATTGTTTATATGGAAAAACAGTATCTCCTATGAATAAGGGTAAGAATTATACTAGGACAATTTTCCTTCTCAGTTTATTTGAGGAGAAAAATAGGGGTGAATAATTTTACTCTTCTTTTTTCACATTATTTTTAGCCACGGTCTGAATTTCTCAGGACTTGTTAGTTTCCTCTAAGATCAAAGTCAGGTCCCGATCCACTTCTCATCTCTGCCTTCATTCCCTCTGCTCTGAGTTCGATTCCTCTAATCCCAGTTCTTCCTTTTTCTTGCTCCCTTGGTGTTTACACAGGCTGTTCCTCTGCCTGGAACCCTCTCCCCGCCCCTCTTTCTTCCAGGTCACTGCTCCTGAAGCTGCAAAAGTCAGCCCCGTGAAGGAAGTATTCCAGAATGGCTCTCAACCAGATCAACTCTCTTAGCATCACGCATGTCCCTTCTTTGGACTAATCTTATTAAAATGTCACCATTTCCTTGTTTAGTGTTTGTGGTCACCATCTTGAAATTCCTAATGATTTTTTAACAAGGGTCCCACATTTTCATTTTGCACTGGGCCCCACAGATTACGTAGCCAGTCTTGGGAAAGAGAGAATGCACAGGGACTCTTCTGATTTATGTACATGCTGAGCCCACGCGCTGCTTCTGAGGCCACCATCCCTAAAAACCCAGAGCAAGTTTGACAGCCAAGCATTTATTCATCCACATCTTAAATATTTGTTAGGCAAGTCTACGTGCCTACAGCGTGGAGGTCTTCTGAGTGCAGAGTGCTGTCCATGAAGCGGCCCCATTCTTCCCTTCCTCTTGGAGGTCTTGATCCCATGTCATTTAAAATTGCTTCTGACTCTGACATATCCTGGGCTCTATCGCATCCTGGACTTCACCACTTCCGGAACAGTTTAGGTTTCACGGGACCAGACATTCTAGGCGTGGACCCAAACCTGAGACAAGAAATCCTCTCCCCATTAGAATTTTACTTCTGCCTTGAAACTGCTAATGGGACTCAGGCCTAAGCAGAAGCTCCATCTTGCAGAAGCGCCTTTTTAATCTCCCTAATTTTGGACTCCTGGTTCTCCTCAGGATGTTGCAAAAGCTTGCCAGGTAGTGACTCTCTGAGTTTGGCAACGCTAGTGCGCCTGGTTTCAGCCAGAGCTCGTCAGTGATTCATCAGTGAACATTTACTTTGAGTGACCCAGGCGGACAGTGCTATTCTACTCACTGGACAGCTCACGTTGGCAAACAACCGATACATGGCACACAGTGAATTGACTTTACAGGCAAATTCGGGAACACAAAGTTTATTAGCAAACTGTAGTAATACCGTATTGGAGGAGGCAGAGCAAACATGGAAAACAATGTTACTCAACAGAACAGAGCGCCGCCAGTATGTTAGGGAATATGGCAGAAAGAGTTGAACACTAACATTTTTAATGTAAATTTGAACTTTAAAGAAAGAAAATGATAAGTTGCTTATTTGGGTGTCTACCTGGGGGTAGGGTTTCCCAAAGGACAGGCCTGGTGCCCAGTGGTGAGACCATGTTAGGCAGTATGGGTTTTGTGCAAAGCAGATCCTGGGGTAAGGAATTCGGTATAAGCTGTTTACATGGGAGATGAACGCCAAGAAGAACTGTGGGAAGTGGGGCAGTGAGACGGGGAAAGGAGGGAAGCCACGAAAGGGTGTGGAGCCAGCAGATTACAGCCGTGGGGAGCTGGAGTCCAACCCCCCGAGGACCCCCTGATAAACTGTAGGACACACCTCATAATTTCCCACTGAGGGGTGAGGAGGTGGAAGTATTCAACCCACCGACTCCTGCCTCTCCTTGATGGAGAGGGGCTCCTCCACTCTTGGCTGGACACCCCTCAGGTAGAAGGACACAGGAAGTCACAGATGGGTACAGGGGACTCTGCAGGTAGCATCTGGAGTGAGCCCAGGGGATGTGAGTGGGGCACTGGGAGAGTCTGCTGCAACAAGATTTACCCAGCATCAGATCACATAAGAAAGTTATTACCTTCTTTAATTCACTGTCCAGCTTGAAGGAGAAAAACTCCTCACCTTTAACACCCCCCTAATGCTTACCAACCTCAATCTTTCTTTTCTGGGTGCAACAGCATCTTCTAGAATTTAGTTACATTGTTTTGTCCATTATTTTTTTATCTTCATAGTTATATTCTATTTATGGCAAGCATATTGGTTTTGTTAATCATGATCATATAAATTTTCCATTAAAGATAAATATTTTTTTAAAAACCTGTTTTGTTTTATAGAAAATGTTAAGTAGTTTTCTATGTGGCTATGGTAAAAGGTGATTCACAGATAAGTGAGGTTTAGGAAACACTTTCTTTGTGGAAACTCAGTCTCATGACTGTCACACAAAGTAACTGTCCCATGCGTTTTTGCTGCTCATGGCAAGTACAGAAAAGGCCATACTCTGATCCCTCTCCCCTGGGATGACTGCAGAGGGGCTCCTCCTTTTTCCCGTTCTTTCTGGAGAGGATTTGTAGCCTTGTCTGCCCAGTCACGGATTAAAAATGAAATTCGTATCTAATAGGTCTAACTTTAGCTACAGGAAATGGGAGCTCTTGGGGGACCCGAAGAGTTAGCCAGGCTTTGTTTGAGGATGGGCATGTTATCTTTACTGGGCACGTTTTTCCCTTTTTGGGAGGGGAGGGAGTGGAGGCTTAAGTTTGGGGAGTGAGCGGGAAGCGAGGTCCGCAGGATCTGTTTCCTGGTCAGCTTTGTGGGAGGTTTCTCCCCTCTGTTGTCATAGTCCCGGCTCTCAAAGCTATACTACACATCATGAGCACCCAGTGATGCCCACTCTAGGACGTATTAGAAAAGATATTTTGATGGTGAAAACCACCCAAACAAAGAATTTAAAAACCCTCTATGTCGCAAACATATCTATGAAATGCTTCTATAAGAAAGAAAAAAAGTTTTAATCTAAATATTTTTTTTAATGTGTATTTGTATATTTTCTCTGGCTTGATTACAACGTACACAATTTGCAGAAGTCTGCTTTATAAATTTTTATCAGAAGTTGCCAGATCACAACTGATGTTATCTCTCTCTTACCTGATGCATACATAGTAAAACAGAGCAACTGGGGAACAATTATTAACTAGCTGTTGTCTATTTTTTAAGGCCATCGGACTGGCTCTGTGACCTTGGGCGTTTCACTTTCCCTCTCTGGATCTCAGTTTCATTACCTGTAGAATAAGGCAGTTGGACCAAGTGACCTCTAAAGTTTCCTTCCAATACTGTTTGCATGTATGAAAACATGTGGCCAAGGAGACTGCTGTGTCAGGGAGGAAAGTGCAATGAGAATGGCAAAGACTGGGAAACACTTTCTAGAAATAAATATGAGGTTCTTGATGTGCCTGAAAATCACGGATTATGATAATCCGATCTCTAGGTGATACTTTTGAAACACAAGGTTTGTGCTCAGGTCCCAGCATGGCCCAGCACTGCACAAATGTGTACTGAACGAATGGACAAAAGCACCTTCCCTGGGTACCTTTTGAGGACTCAAGGCCAATGCCAGAAAGACCAATGATCAATGACAGAGAACAGAAGATGCAAGGGATTAGAGGAAGAAAGAAAGAGTTAAAAAGGACAGTGAGCAAGGGAGAGAGGAAGGGTGAGGAAAAGATACACATACATACATACATACATAGTTGGTTCTTGTTATTCTCGGTAGTTAAGTTCCATAAGTCTTTGTGAACAATAAGTTAGTGAATACTGAACTACTGCTCCTGGAGGAAATACAGGGTTAAGTTCCTGTGAGCCTCTGGTCACAATATTTTCATCAACCGTTTTAAGACATGGGTCTTGTTTCATGTGTGCTTATTTAATATATATTGTTGATTCATTAACTTTGAACCCATGGCCAACAGCAAGTTATAGAACCTGTGCCTGCAGGAAGCCTATCTAACACACGCACCCTCTCTGTAAGGCACAGCGCAGCCCTCCTGTGCTCTGCACTACACTTGGGGGGAATTTTAAACAGTGCAATCAACCAAACACAGAAAAATGTGAAAAACATGGAACTGAACAGCCCGTGAGAAAGACACTTGCTTACAGTATGCGAACTGGAACAAGACGACATCAAGTGTAGCCTGGTTCGGCCTCAGCGGGGAATGTGCACGCCAAGTGACTCAGATTGTTACCTGCCCTGTTCATGTCCGTGAACGACTGCAAACGCGCTGTGAGTAGTGATTTGGGGTCTACAAATACATTTTAGTAAGTAGGCAAATACGGAATCTATGAATAATGAGGATTGACAGTATGTATGTATATATTTATATGACTCTGTGTGTGTGTGTGTGTGTGTGTGTGTGTGTATATATATATATATATATATATATATATATATATATATATATATATATATATAGAGAGAGAGAGAGAGAGAGAGAGAGAGAGAGGTAAAAAAGAAAAAAAATGCATGAAATGAGTGTTTCAGCCGAGAGCTCTGGGGCTCATGTGGGTACAGCAGGCCTTGCACAGAGTGAGGGGGACAGTGACACCCCCGGAGCTGCACCTCTCTGCCCACACCCTTTTTAATCTGAGAGACACAAAGATGCTTTAGGCAGAACTAGCTATATAATGATTCAGAGCAAAATGAAAATGTGGGGCCTCTCTTCCAAAAATTGAGTTTCAAGGACAGCTATAGAACAGTGTTAAACCAGGCATGTGGCCCTTCTGAACAGAAGAAGGACCCTGTGCATCAGCACAGGCCTTGGCTGGAGAGGCCTGACCCAGGGGAGGACATGACGCCAGTCCAGAGAAGGCAATTCATACACTACATTTGTTTGCTCTATGCTTCAGGTCTTGGCTTAAGGCCTCAGACTGGGCCTTTCCTCAAACTTCAGCCCAAGCCATGCAATGCTGGGAAAGACCTGATTTCTTCTCCTTCAGGACAGATCCAACTGGCCCAAAGAACAGCAAACACCACAAGAACAAGAACGTTGACCAGGTGATTTCTATCTAAAATAAAGAACAGCACCCCAATTTTTCACTCCTTCCTCACCTAGGGAACCAGAATACATGTGCACATACACACACATGCACAAACACATATGCACACACACACACTTACACACACTCATTTCCTTGAGGTAAAGGTTTCCTGAATTGTCTACAAGTTAGTTTAGTATCTTAGACTCCAAGGTGGGGGATTGGTGTAGGAGTGACGGTAGAGTTGGGGTTAAAACAACCAGATGCCCTTTCACACCCATCAGGTTGGAAAAATTTAGAAGTCTGACAATACTAAGGGCTGAAGAAATGGGAACTCTCATACAGGGCTTGAGGGAGGGTCCTCAGTCAGAGAGCAACCTGACATCATCCAGCCAAGCTGAGGATGTACCTGCCTGACTGCTCAGCATTCCACTTGGAGGGAGACACTCTAGAGCAATTCTTGCACATGGGTGGAGACTTGTACACGGATGTTCAGGATGTTTATAACAGCAAAGGACTGAAATAACAGCAATATCTATTAGTGCAGAAACCGAGCACAGGACATGTACCAACATTCCCACCAGTCAAAGCCGATCCATCAATCCAGCTCCCTCTTTCACACGTATCTGCTCACACCATTTCATTGCACTTAGGCATGTAAAATGCACACCAGCTCCAGCACTGCCAGCTTGTGCCTCTGCCCTGACTCACGTTTGGATAGCTGCATTTGCTTCCTGGAGTTTATTTTGATCCAACCAGAATCAAAAGCACATGGGGCCTCCTTGCCTCTAGACCAACAGTTCTCAATTTTTTTTTTTTTTTAATCTCAGGACCCCTCTATACTTTTAAAAATCATTGAGGGTGCCAAAGAGCTTCTGTTTAGGTGGGTTATAGCAATATTTGCAGTATAGTCGGCCCTGGTTTATCGCAGTTAATCAGTTCCAGACTCTACCGCGATAAATGAATTTCCGCGATGTAGGATTCTTTATTTATATACAGTCGTCCCTTGCCACTTCGCACTTCAACTTTCGCAGCTTCACTCTATCGTGGTTTTTTTCAAGTATAGTATAGTATAGTATAGTATAGTATAGTATAGTATAGTATAGTATAGTATAGTATAGTATAGTATAGTATAGTATTTGAAAAACTGCGATAGAGTGAAGCCGCGAATGTCAAAGCGCAAAGTGGCGAGGGATGACTGTATCAGAAAATAAAATTGAGAAATTTAAAAATTACTCCTTTTTCCCCAAAAAATCCATTATTGTTTTTTAAAAAAATCCTTACCTGAGGATATGTTTTTAAATTGATTTTAGGGGTGGGGGAAGAGAGAGAGAAAAGAGGAGGGGAGGGCAGGGGAAGGGAACATCAATTGGTTGCCTCCTGAACATGTCCCAACCTGGGATAGAACCCACAACCTAGGTACGTGCCCTGATTGGGAATCGAACCCACGACTCTTCAGTGCATGGGACAATGCTCCAACCAATTGAACCTCACCGGCCAGGGCCATGACTACTTTTATAATGGCCTCTATGCTTTTATGCTTTCTTGCCAGATGCCATCGGAGCAGGGGCTTTCTGGGCTGGAGCTTTCGGAGGTGCTGCTTTCCGACCTGCAGCTTTCGGAGCAGGAACCTTCCTGCCTGCACTGCTCATCTTTTCTGCTGAAACCTTTGCAGCAGTTTCACCTTTAGGAGCAGGTGCATTTTGGGGAGAAGTTTTCAGGAGAGCTTCCTTTTGAAGCTTCCTAACTTCAAACTTGACTATTTGCTTCCTCATTTTCTTTGTCTTCATGACTTTGCAATGATCAAAATCTGAAAGGTGGCTTTCTTTTCTCTGGCTTCAATCCTTTTGGCCCATCTCATGGCTGCCTATTTTGTATTGATATCTGCCTTCTGCCAGGCTTGTTGAACATTCTTCTGGTGGGCACCATGGGGAACTTGAGGATGAAGTCAGGGAGCTGCATGCATTTGCAAAGATAGCCTGTCTCCCTACTTGAGTGCAGGGTCCATCAACCAAAGCCTTATTCTGATCAACACCATCTACAATCAAGACCAGCTTCCCGGCATGAGGCCCAAGGAGGCGTAGGCCACCGGGCCAACCTCCATGAAGCGCCCGAACACCATGTTAGCAGGGTTTGGCAAGAAGGAAAAAGGCCCACCCAACCATGCACATGAAAAGTACTCTTTCTTTTAAAAATAACAATATATTACCTGTTAATCTACTTATCATATTTCAATGAAAAGTAACTATATTTTCAAAAACAAAATGCATAATGAGAAGAGAAGCATTGTTCCATACTTTTACAATTCTCTTAATGTCTGGCTGCATAGAAGACAGTTGGATTCACATACCTGCCTCTGCAATCAATCTGTGATTGTTATCTTAGTTGACACTATGAAGAAAAATCTGTTTTGTAATAACACAGTTAGTTTCTAGATCTTGGGGACTCCTAGGGGTCCTTGATCACACTGAGAACCACTGTTTCAAAGCACCTACCCCTCCGCCAAAAGGTTTCTTTCACACAGACACAGTCATGTTATCTACCACTTCTTTCAAACGGTCAACAGCTGCCTTTGGCTCGTAGAGTTAAATCCAAACTCTGCTCACAAAACTCCTCCCATCTGGCCAATCCAGTGCTTGTCCAAACTTCATTACTACCCTATTTTGTACACTGAGTACTCTGTCTACCACTGGGTACACACAGATGCCGGAACCTGTCCTGTTTGTCCAGGCCTCTGAGCCTCAGCCTTCCTGCTGCCAGAAGGACTCCTATGCATCTTCTACTATTCAACCTGAAGGTCACCTCCTCTAGGAAGCCTTCTCTGATTCACACTTCCCTTAGAGTTTTCTCGTTTTATGTTTTAGGTATTTATTTTTTGAGCAGATAATTTCAGTGCATGGGATTAAATTCCAAAAGGGTATGCCATACAATGGTAATAGGCCTCTCTCCCACCCCAGCCATCCCTTCTTCCCTCAGGGGGTACCACTGTGATCAGTTCCTTTTACATTCTTCCAGAGCTGCTCTAGACCAAAAAAAGCAAGTAATCTCTTTAACTGAAATGGCATCATATTATATGCACTGCTCTACACTTGCCCAACCCTATATTTTGGACAGCCTTCCACACTATCAAATAAAAATTGGCCTCATTTAAATTTTTTTTTCTTTATTGATTTTTTAGAGAGAGAGGAAGGGAGAGGGAGAGAGAGATAGAAACACCGATGAGAGAGAATATTGACTGGCTGCCTCCTGCATGCCCCCCTCCCCCACTGGGGATAGGGCCCACAACCTGGGCATGTGACCTGACCGGGAATCGAACTGGTGACCTCTTGGTGCATGGGTCAATGCTCAACCACTGAGCCACACCGGCCAGGCGGCCTCATTTTTTTCAATAGTTGCAAATTATATTTTTTAAATGTACCATAACTTATTTATCTAGTCCCCTACTGACTAGCTATGTATGTGGTTTCTGATCTTTTGCTGCAGCAAATATCCCCCTACACAAACCAATCTACACAAGTGAAAGGCTGCGATATCCCGGAATGGCACTGCTAGGCTCAAGGGAATGTATGTTTGTAATTTTGATCAACATTGCCAAATTGTCCTCCCTTTATAAAGGCCATTGTAATTTATTCTCCTACTGGCCAGGCAAGAAATATCCTGTTACCCTCGCCAAACAGTGTTATCCAACTTCTAAATCTCTACCAATGTGGTAAATGAAAAATAACACCTTGGTGAAGTTTAAATCCGTATTTCACCAATGAGATCAAATCTCAAGAGTTGCGCTGTCCAATATGATAGCTACGAGGTACAGGTGGCTATTTAGATTGAAATGGCCTCCGTAGGAGGGAGGGCAGATAGAAAATATTACCATCAGCATAAAAAGTTCTGTTGAATGGCTCCACTCTAGATCTGTACTCTCCAGGGGCTACTATGAGCCACGTGTGGCTACTGAGCGCTTGAATGTGGTGACTGAACGAAGAGGTGCTCTGAGTATATAACACACATTGGATTTTGAAGACTTAGTATGAAAAAAAAATGCAGACCATTCCTTAATAATTTTTATTTTGATTACATGTTGAAATGCTAATATTTGGATATATGTATTGAGTTACGTACATCATTAAAATTGACTTCATCTATTTCTTTTTACCTCTTTGAAGGTGGCTACTAGGAAAGTTAAAATTACATCTATGGCACGTATTCTATTCTTATTGGACAACACTGCTTCAGAGGACACAGTGTTCTATTGTTGAGACCCGGATTTTAGCATTTTTCTTTTTACACAGAAGTAAGTGTAGCTACTATTAGATTCACTAGATTCTCTTTTTCCTCCTTGCCCTTCCCTGTGCTGCGCAGACAGGGTGGACAACAAAGGGAGAAAGAGCGGCGATGATCCTGATGACAGAGTATCAGCCCTGAAACAAACCAGTACACTTCCCACCTGGGCGGCCACAGGCAGGAACCAGGCCAGTGCTGACCCCGAGCAGGGACTGATTTCCTGGCTGCTGCTGAAACAATGCACCAGAGAACAAAGTGCCTTCGAAACTAAGAATAGAAGAATGGCTCCAAATAAGATTTCCAGGACTTTGCAGGAACAAACTCCTCCCCTGCTCCAACCCTAAGCCGCCTTCCACCCTTGGCTTGACCTGACACCTTGGCTTGACAAATGTCCCTCCCTGTCTCAGCCCCAACCATCCTGCATTGTCAGCAGCCTGTACACACAGCTCTGGGTGAGGACTGAGGGACAGAGTGGAAAGGGGAGACCTCGAGGAAGAGAGGACATGGGCTCTGCCTCAATGACCCACACCACAATGGTTCTGCAATTGAGACTTGGCATATGTATCATCCATGGCTTTGACTTTGGCTATGAAGATCAAGAAAACTCAGCTTAGCAACATGAGCCTTGAAACTGATAGGTCAGAATGAACACTGTTTTCTAACCAGGTACTGAGAGAATGAAACCTAACTGTATCTGAGCATAAGTCATCTGCTCTGGGCAAGTGAACTGACCTCTGTAGGTCCCAGTTTTATCTTCTATAAGATAAAGGGGTTGGACTACATGAGTTTTCCTATCTCATCCAGTCCAAAAGTTCTGTGACCCTATGCACATGCAAATAAGACACCACCAACACCTTCATCCTCATTCTCTCATTCATCTAAAAAACACTCCTTGTGTAACTAATATGAGTCAGACTCTGACCCTGACAATGGCATATACATACAGAAAACACCTCTTCCACTGGATGAAGTTTTTAAGAGAGGGAAGGAAAGAGAAGGGGGAGGCAGTAGAATAATTTGAGTTCTTCACCTGGGACCACAGGCCTTTCATCTTCTGCACAGAAGAGAACATTCAAAAACCTCAAGAAAGCAGAGGGCTAGTGATTTAGATGAACTATGACAGGTCAGGTACCATGTTCAAGTCTTAGTACATGGTGGGTGCTTGAAGAGTTAGCACCCAAGACAGTGCACAAGGTATACATGGGAATGAACACACGATAGATTTGAAAAAGAGCCTCTCTGGTGCAACGTCTGCCTCTTTCCCCCACATCAGGGATGATCTCTGTGCACGGCTTCTTCCACAGCTGTGCCTTCACCACCCCTCCCCTTCCTCAGGTCAGAAGATTATAAACATTTAATAGGCTAAGACAGTATTGTACTCGTCTGACCTGGGATGATTGTACCTGCTCCACAGGGAAGTGGGGGAACTGTAGAATAAAATAAGATAGCCTATGTGAAATACTCATCACTAGTCAGCACTCCAGAGGTACTAGCAGATACTCATTCATCACATATTCGTTTAGAACCTAATACATACCGTAACTTGGGTTAGATGTTATCATCGTCATCATTTATCGTTACTATGTATCCTCCTCCAACATGGCAGAGTACTCCACATGATAGACACTCAGTAAATGTAGGTTGAGGGAGTAAACAGGAATAATCTCTGTGGTAGATTACTGTATTCTTCAGCAAATTTTTATGCCCTCTCCTGACCTCCAGGGCTTGTGAGTTGCTCTGGCCAATGGAATATAGGTGGAAGGGACAGTGCACCAAACCTAGACCTTAAGAGATATTGTGTGTTTCTACTTGCTCCTCTGGGATGTTCTGAGCTAGCTCCCCAGGAAAAGAATATGCACGTGGGTAGCTAATGGACCCAAATGGGGCAGACCACCCCAGCCAACCTGCACACCTGTGAGCATAAGACTAAATGCTTGTTATTGTTTGCTACTGAGTTTGGGGTGGTTGTTACTCAGCAAAAGCTGGCCGAGACAGACTCCTTTACCCACCTCCAGAGATTTCAGGCAGAGAGGGGCTTTGGCTTCTCTTACTTCTCTTTAAGGTGGGATTTCAGCAATTGGGTCATTTTATGGCTCTCTCTATTCCATTTTCTCTGGGCTGGTAATGTCCCATTCAAAGAAGATAGCAGGGGAACAAAGACCTATATTTTGCAATCTTGGCATCTGGCATAGAGTCCAGCACCAAGCTAGTTCTCAGGTAGTGCTTGATGAGTGGAAGGGTGGGCGCTGTTCATTCTGGTGGGATGAGCATCGTCAGAACCACCAGCAGGCAGCAGCCTGGGCCTCAGATGCTCACAGCCACTGGTTCTACAGTTCCCAAAGTGTGACAACGTGCTGGAGACACAATATCATTTCAGACCATATGCTGTAGACATGGATGCATTACAATGTGTTTTAGGAAACACATTGTAATGTTTAGTGATTTCAGGACTATTACTGCCTAGGGTGAGCCCAAGTTAAAAAAAAACAAGTAGAGAATTTAAAGAAAAACAGTAAGTAAAAAGTAACAATACAAGTGGTAAGTGGATACGGGAAACATGACTGAAGTTCAGGAAACACTGATCCATTTCAAGTCTCGTGTTCCTACAAATCACAATCATAGGTAGCATTTTTGAGCGCTGACAAGATGCACTGTTTTAAGGGTTTCACAGATATTTTATAAACTTCTCAGAGTGTCTGAGGCAGATACTGTCATCATTTCCATTTTGCAGGTACGGTAACTGAGGCCCAGAGAGGTAAGGAACTTACCCAAGGTCAAGTGGTAGTGAGGATTAGAATCCAGACTATCAACCTCCAGGATCCAGGTTCTTAACAGCCATGTCTCTGTTGGAGAACCTGGTACCCAGGGAAGTACAGCATTGCCCAAGGTTAACCACAAAACCTAGAACTTGAACCCCAAACTCCTGACTCCCAGCCCAGTGCTCCATGGGGAGCACGCTGGCAAGAGGACCTGGAGTTTATGGCAGCGGCTGCATGGGGTCTGCAAGAAACAAGTGAGAGAGGTGCTAAACTCCACAAGCAAGACGTGGAAGGGAAAAGGTGGGGGCATAAACAAAGCTGCCAAACAGAGGGAGGTGCTCAAGGGATGAGAGGCTACAATGTGGACAAACTTATTCAGGGCTGACAGAGCAAAGGCTGGCACACGGGGGCTGCTTTCTGAGCTCTTCCCAAGGGACCCACCCCCCCTGGTCAGCACCGGGAACTGGTTTCCCTAAGTGATATCCACATAGTCTATATTTAGGTCCTAAAGTCACCCATTGTTTCTGTCTTGGTGGACACTCGGGGTCAGCACCCTGACCTTGCCCTCTCCAAGTCATACCTCTGAGTGTTCCATCATGAGAGGCCTTTTTAGGATCTGGTTTGAATCAACTTCCCCTTCCATGGCTCCCACTTAGAGTTCTGGGAAAGCTGTGAAAACATGGCTGGAATCGGCGCTTTAAAATGAAGTACTGACCTTTTGTGAAATATGCTACTTCCTTCCCTCCACAAAATCAAACCCGGACCATCTTATCACAGGATATAAGGTGTTTCACAGCCCTGTTGTTGCTAAGCCCTTAAACATAAAGGATTCGTTTTTCTGGTAGCAACCAACACGTGTTATGGTCAATAGGACCTGGGACATGGATCACGCTGGCTGAGTGCCGACTCTGTGCTAGGCACTGTCAGGAGTCATTTCATTTATTCCTCATGATAATCCTAGAGGTAGACACTATTTATTATTCCCATTTTACAGAGGAGAAAACAGATTCAGAGAGGTTTGGCAACATGCATAGGATTGCATGGCTAGTAAGAGGCAAAGCTGGGACTCAAACCTACATCTCTGTGGTCCTAAAACCCATTCCCTTAACCATTACACTCTACCATTTCTCCACATATACAGAAGCACCATGACCAAATCTCAGAGGATGAATGCATGAGATCTTCTTCCTTCCCTTTCTTCTCCTTTTTTTAAATCCTCACCCAAGGATATTTTTCCATTTATCTTCAGATAGAGTGGGAGGGAGGGAGAGAGACACACACACACACACATTGACTGGTTGTCTCCCACATGACCCCGACCAGGGCTGGGGACTGAACTGCAACCAAGGTACGTGCCCTTGACCGGAATGGAACCCGAGACTCTTTGGTCTGTGGGCCGACGCTCTAACCGCTGAGCCAAACTCACTTTCTCACTTTCCACATCCAATTACCAAGTGACCCTCCCACATTCAGCCCAATTCCTCCAGGCCCTTTTTTCTGGAGACTCAGAGCAAAGAAATAAAAATTCATTTAATAATATTTTCAAGAGCGGAATAAAGGTCAGTAGCCAGCCAGACAATTACATTTTGAGTTCCAGTTGATATTCTTGGGGAAATGTGTACCTAAAAGCACTCATTACATCATTTGACTTTGAAATAGGGAAAATATGAGAACTATTTTTTACTTTTTGGACAAGATATTTACATATTTAAGATTCATATCAGAGCTAAAATGAGTTTAGAGCCATGTCTGTATGATATGTAGGGAAACTGAGTCCAGAGAAGGCGGTGACTTGTCATAGATGCCTCTCATGTTAGCGTTAATTGGACTATGGCAAATATCCACCAAAACAGGCTGATCTGCCAAAGGACTGGAAAGCAAAGTATCACCGAAGAGGCTGCTTGTGACAGATGTGGGAAGGGCTCCCTCATTAAAATCACATGTAGCATTCAATGGCCAAGAATGTAATTTCTGGATCCTTTCTGCCTGAATCTGAAGTCTGATCTCCTACTAACCAGCTAGGTAACCTTGGGCAAATGAAATCATTTATCTTCTCTCAGCCTCAGTTTTACCATCTGCAAAATGGTGATGATATTATAATCTCCAACTTTCACAGCATTGTAAGAATTTCATGAGCTAGTGCAAGTAAAGTGCTTAGTAACATGAAAAGTATGTTAGCTACTATTGTACTATTTCCTATTAATGTTGCATTAACTATCACTGAAATATGGTAAATCATTTTAAATGTTGTCAATTTTCATATATGAAAGGCTCAAAAGTTATTCTTTATCAGGTGAGCAAAGAGCTAGGTGAGTGAGATGGGAAAGGAGAAAGATAATGAAACCACCCAAATCACATGAAAAGATTAAAAATGTATGTCTATAATGGTCATGTACAAAAGAGGTGGAATTAGCATTTCAATTCTCAAACACAATTCTGATGAGAGGAATAGAAAAAGCAATGGGCATTTCCTTTAGACAATAGTTTTAGCTTATCCAAAACTTTAACACCTACCCACAAACAAACAAATAAAAGGAACAGAGAAAGCTTCAGGGCTGCAAATGAGCCCACAGAAATAGAACATTCTCAGCCTCTCCTTCTGAAATAACCCAAGCCAGGCACCAACACTCCTAATGAGAACACCGGCAAGTCTGGGTCTCCCCTGATATTATCTGACTTCATTTTCCCAATGATGTAAATACGTTCAAAACACCAGGACTGCTTTAAGGAAACCTACAAAAGAGTTGCTCCAAGCAGAATGAACTTCCAAAACTGAGTTCGGCCATCTTCCAACCCAAAGAAGAGAAGATCTTGGAAATCCACTTTGTGATCAAAACAAAACAGAAGGGAGATGCATCCTTTCTTCTTCTCTTCCCCTTCCCATTAACTGAAAGCATTCTCTCATAAAAATTAATATACTAGCATCATGGAGCACAGAGTGAAAGACCCACCTCCCCTTGCTCTCCTCCAATCACAGATGCTACAGGACGCGCTGACTGCTAGGCACTCCACTTAACTCACCATCTCCACCAAGCACAACCATTTGTGGTCTTAAACACAACCACATATCTCCTTTCTGATTCATACTAAAATGAGGCAGAAGTCTGCCTCCATCATCCCAGATGTTTTTAACAGCAGCCTCCTGCTCGGTTTCTTGGGAGAGAGAAAGAGAGCTGCACCCTCCCACACCGCAGCTCCTGACACGGCTCAGCCAGGCTTGGGTGGGAGTTGGGAGTCCCGGGCTGGTCCAGCCCCAGCTCAGCTGCAGGGAGCTTACCTGAGTACGGACAAAGAAGCAACACCACACCATGGGGCGCTCCGACCTCATCCACTTGGGAGTCCCCCGCCCCTAACTGTGGCGGAGCCCTGCGGACACACGGGATACTCTGAGCAGAGCAGAGCATGGTTTCCCTGAAGGAACTCCTCCCCCCAACTTGGGCTGCATGACAGGAAGTGACAGGGGCCATCAGTTACAAGTGTCAGGAGCTGAGAACCACACCAGCCAAGAGCTCCGGCGGTTTCTTCGCCCTCTGCTGCTTTTTCAGAGCACCCTCGCTTTTGGCATTCAGAGGCACACCAGAAATTTGGTTTCTGGCTGACAATCCCTGTAAGAAATAAACAATGTTCACTGGGTCCCCACCTAAAGCCATGCTGGGCATTTTGGCAGCTCTGAAGGGTTAGCTGCTAGGACATTCTGCCTGAAATCTGGAGATTTGCAGACCAAACACTGGGGTGAAATGAAGAGAGAAGGAACACTGGGAGAATTAGGGGTAGTCAAAGAGGAATCAATAGCCCACTTGAACTTCACCCAAGAGTCAGAGGGCCTGCTTGGACACAGAGCCCACAATGAGTCCCGATTTCATAGCAATTCAATGAGAGTAGTAGTAAGCACCGCACCCATCCGTTTCTTTTTTTCTTAGGCAAATCTTTTCAGAGCCCCTTCAAAATAGCTGCTTCTGGAAACCTCCCTTTCAGCTTTTGACATGGATAACAAGAGGCCTTACTGCTCTTCTCAGAGTTACTATGGAAATAACTCCTGGCTGACATTTCCCATTTCATGAACTGGGGATCACACCAGATGGAACACCTTGCCCCAGTTCCTTGCCTTTTACAAAACCCAGACTTTTGGGGTGAGAAAGATGGTTTCACAGTAAACTACAAGGTTTCAGATGAAAACTAGGCCCTGTTCAACCCTTCCCCACAAACAAATCAACCTGCATAGTGGCGGTGGGCCTCAAACCCAAGGAGACATAGGTCCAGTGTAGCTTTCAATGATTTCTTTTTCAGTTCCCTAATGGGGTAGTATTTGAGTCACAAAAATCTTTCTAGTTGCAACTTTAGGCTGCAAAGATTTAGCCCAGCATTTTTCGAGGCATCCTTATAAATGCACAGATTTTTTAAGAGCCTTTGCCTGTCTTGGCCCTGAGTAAAGTGGGGGAGCTCAGCAAAGAGAGAGGGTTCCTTTGAACAAGATTCAATCCAAGACTCAACTTCAGAGCTTACAGGAAAGCAGCTTTGCCCACCTCTCAGGCCAGTGGGCTGGCCCCTAGCACAGGGCCTCTGCCCTGCGCATGCCTTCTGCCCTGTCCACACATGGATGCACCAGGCTCTGGTAGTAACAAAGATGAACAGCTGATGACTGAGAATAAAATAATTGCTGCCAGGAACTTGCAAAAAGTGTTAAGGGGGCCAAGAGATAACTGAGCCTGGCAGATGCATTTTTTATGGGGACAAAGTCTGGATAGGCTTCTTAGAGCAAGAGACACATGGGCAGAATTCTGAGGGTGCTCTCGGCAGAAGAACTGACAAGAACAGCAGCAGCGAGACGCAGAACCATAGGGCGCTTTGGAAGAAAAGCAAATGCTTTGAAAGCACTGCTCTGAGGGCTTGGGTTTTGCTTCAAGGAGTATTGCGGGCAGAGGGTGGGATGGGGAGCATCTGTTTAGAGAAAGGAGGAAGTGAAATCACTGTGAAAAGGTTCAGACCTTTCAGGCAAGCATCTGGGTCACCTCAAGACCCATATGTGGTACCTGCCAGGACTGGCACCCAGGAAACACTCAGTAACATGTGCAAATCAAACAGCAGTATCCACAAAAGGTGGGTTTCAGCTTATCCTTGGGATCCCCTATTTCCCGAAGCGTGACTCCCAGCAAAGTAAGGTGGCTGGCAGGGTAGGAGGCAGAGTAGGGGAGGCAAGTGAGAAGGCCTCTTGCTCTAGCCTCCTGCACAGAAAGGGTCCTGCATTTGTACAGGCCTGTAAACAACCTGAGATGAGCCAGCTTCAGCGGCAGCTTAGCTAATGAAGGATGTCAATCCCCTGAGGACCCATGGAGGTGCCCATCACCCAGCCACTCCTCTCCTGGGGGATTTTCATACAAGCCACTTTGGGGAGCCCCGGGGAGCCAAGGCCAGGATCACCCCAGTGAGGATCCAAATGAAATCTGAGATAACCACGGCACACTAGAGTTTATTTCTCTTTGGGGGGTGGGGGTGGCACATTCACATGAACTAATCCTAGAATGATTAAGCCTAACTTCCGGCTGCTGACTGTGAACGAGAATGGAGAACTGAAACCCGTGGGTTGCAGCACTTCGTGGAAGAGGTGAAACTGAGTGGGCTCCGGGGCAGGTAGCAGCGGAGGGGGAAGAAGAAAGGGAGAACCAGCAGAAGCTCTGGCAGGGGAACGGGCAGCCTGCAAAAAGGGAGGAAAGAACAGGGCACGGCCACTTCCTCTGATGCCCCTGCTTTGACCAGAAGCAACAACTCCACTCATGAACTCAGTCCACGCAGAAGGTACCCACGAGGAGCATTTCGATAATAAGAGTCTCCTGCCCTGCAGAATTCAAGGCCATTGGGAGTTTCATAATGGGAGCTTATAAAGGGACAGTGATGTGGGTTTCTGTGTGGCATCCAGGACACCCCCAAGTAGTCAAACATTTTTCTATTGATTTCTAAATTTTAAAAGTAACATAGTATCATTGTAACACATTCAAATCACACAGAAGTATATAAAGTAAAAAGTGAGTCTTCTCAAAGACGACTCCCCACTCTTTTCTCCATTCCAATCCCACCTGCCAAAGTGGAATTTAACAGCCATGTTAAAATCAGATGTAGATAAGGAGGTCACAAACCCAAATGCTTTCAGGGCTGGAAGTAAGACCCCTTAAAGAAAAGGCTGGGTGGCCACTGGGGTACCACTAATAGTGTTTGCCTTAGGCAGTTTTTATTGGGGTCCCAAGATACTACTGGGCCCAGGGTGACCAGACATTACAGTTTTTTAAGAGAAGCTAGAAATTCCAGGTTTTATATAAAATCTCCCAATTTTTAAATGCTGGCAACTAATTCCTTTTTTTTTTTTTTTTCCTTTATTGATTTTAGAGAGAGAGGAAGTGAGAGGGAGAGAGAGATAGAAACATCCATGAGAAAGAACATCGATTGGCCACCTCCTGCATGCCCCCCACTGGGAATTGGGCCCACAACTTGGGCATGTGTCCTGACCGGGAATCGAACTGGTAACCTCTTGGTGCATGGGTCAATGCTCAACACTGAGCCACACCGGCCAGACTAATTCCTCATTTTCTAAAAATATGGTACAGCACTGGCTGGTTTGGCTGAGTGGTTAGAGTGTCGGCCCACAGATCAAAGAGTTGTGGGTTCAATTCTGGTCAAGGGCACGTACCTCAGTTGCAGCTCATACCCGGCCCTGGTCGGCATCATTCGGGAGACAACCAGTTGATGTGTCTCTCTCACATAGAGGTTTCTCTCTCGCTTCCTCTCTCTCCCCCTCTCTCCCTCCCTTCCACTCTACCTGAAGATAAATGAGAAAATATACTCGGATGAGGATTTAAAAAATAATAAAAATACTGTGCAGGCCACACAAAGCACAGCTGCTGGCTGGATGGACCTGAGAGCTGCCAGTCTGCCTCCTCGGGCAGCGATCCTGCTGGACATTTCCTTCTAAACACACAGAGGTTGCTAGGTATAAGATTTTGTTGCTTTTTTTTTCAAAAGTGTAATGATAACATTATTCTACCACTTCCTTTTTTCAGATAGCATCCAGAGCATCTTTCCACATCATATACATTTTAGAGCCACACTGCAGAGCCCCTCAGAGTATAGAAGTACCCTGCTTAATTCATTAGCCCCGGCCCTCTGAATGTTCAGCCAACATGAAAGATGCATTTGAAATGTCGCTTCTCAGTTGCTCATTCCTCTTACCTCTGCCAACGTCGAAAACATAACTCATGATGAAAGTGCACCTGTGAGCAGATATTTAAACACTAAAGCCACAATTACTGAAACCATAAACGGCGACTGCAGATCTTTGATGTTTCAACATGAGAACTTACCATGAATTTTTTTCATTTGATCTTTACAACAGTCCTGAGGTAGATCATACTATCATCTCTACTATACAGATTTTTTTTAATCTTTTTTTTTTAATCCTCACCTGAGGACATTTTTCCATTGATTTTCAGACAGATTGGAAGGGAGGGAGGGAGGGAGGGAGAGAGAGAGAGAGAGAGAGAGAGAGAGAGAGAGAGAGAGAGAGAGAGAGAGAGAGAAAGAGAAACATTAATGTGAGAGATACACATTGATTGGTTGCCTCCCCCACAACCCCAACCAGGGCCAGGGACTGAACCTGCAACCCAGGTAAATGCCCTTGACCAGGAATCAAACCCTCGACCCTCTTGTCCGCAGGCCGATGCTCTGACCACTGAGCCAAACTGGCCATGGCTACTGTCCAGATTTTTAAAAACTGAGACCCACCGCCAGGCCCAACAGAGCCTGGTGGTGGTGGGGTCAGGAGTGGAGCCTGGGTGGGCTGACCAGAGCTCCTGCTACACGCATACAGCCCCAAGAAGAGACGGCCAGAAAGCTGCCCGAGGATATTCCACAATTTGACTTACGGCAAATGTTGGACTGCAAACCACTGGTGGAGAGAAGGATCATTAACAAATGGGACAATTCATTTCTCGAGAAAAAAAAAATGCCTCTTTTTAGGCCCTCATCCCCTGCCCCCAAATTCTACATGGATTAGAGTGAAATACTGAAAAGAAAAATATAAAACTATGAAATTCTGGGGGTATAGGTTCTCAAGGTATAATATTTTTCTTTAAGTGTGTGGAGTTGAATCATCATATATTTATACATGGGAAACTACCTATAAGGCACCTGTCATGGGAAACATATTCATCAGGGTTGTGATAAGTTCATTTCCATAAAACAAAATGGTGAGATTTCAATAGAATTACTTCTTCATTAAAAGTTGGTGACCAGGCCCTGGCTGGGTAGCTCACTTGGTTAGAGTGTCATCCCGATACATCAAGGTTGTGGGTTTGATACCTAGTCAGGGCACATACAAGAATTAACCAATGAATGCATAAATAAGTGGAACAACATATCTATCTATCTCTCTCAACACGTCAATTAAAAAACTTTAAAAAAAAAAAAAAGGGGGACCAAAGAATTGAATGTAAGACCTGAAACCATAAAACGCCTAGAAGAAAACATAGTAGGTGGTAAACTCCTAATACCTTGGGGATAATTTTTTAAATCTGACACCAAAAGCAAAAGCAACAAAAGCAAAAATAAAGAAGTGGGACAACAACAAACTAAAAAGCTTCTGCAGAGCAAAGAAAACCATCAATAAGATGAAAAGACAACCTACTGAATGGGAGAAAATAATTTCAAATCATATATCTGATAAGGAGCTAATACCCAGAATATATAAAGACTCATATAACTCAGTAGCCGAAAGCACAAACAATCTGATTAAAATATGGGCAGAAGATCTAAACAGACATCTCTTTAAAAAAGACATACAGATGGGCAACAGGTACATAAAAAGATGCACAACATCCTTAGTTATCAGAGAAATGCAAATGAAAATGACAAGGAGATATCACCTCACACCTGTTAGAATGGTTATTATCAAAGAGACAAGAAATAACATCCTTGGCAAGGATGTGGAGAAAAGAACCTTTGTGCACTATTGGTGAGAATGTAAATTGGAAAACAGTATGGAGATTCCTTAAACAATAAAAATAAAACTACCATATAATCCAGTAATTCCACTTCTGGATATTTATCCAAAGAAAATGAAAACACTAATTCAAAAAGATACTACACTCCCATGTTCACTGCAGCAGTATTTATAACAGCTGAGATATGGAAACAACCCAAGTGTCCATCAGTGGGTGAATGAGTAAAGAAACTGCATTTGCAACAATATGGATGAAACTGGAGGACATTATGTTAAGTGAAATAAGTCAGATAGAGAATAACAAATACCATACGAACTCACTTATATGTAGAATCTAAAAAACAAAAAAACAAACTCATAGATACAGAGATCAGATTGGCAGTTTCAAGGGGGGAGGAGAGGAGGAGAAATGGGTGAACTGAGGTTTCTTTTTAGTTTAAATATATATTTTTTAAGTTGGTAAATAACGGTGATTCTTTCCATTTGAATTTTATCCTGGTTCCTCAATATCTTTCCTACTTCTACTAAAAAAGCCACAGATTGCATAAAGCTCAGAGTTGGCTGGGAAATTCAGAGTCCTTGACCACATTCCATTTTGTGCTTTACATTTTAAAATACTTTCACAGCCTGGTCAGTGTGGCTCAGTGGATTGAGAGTCGTCCCTTGGACTGAGAGGTATTGGTTCCATTCCCGGTCAGGGCACATGCCCAGGTTGTGGCTCGATTCCCAGTAGGGGGTGTGCAGTAGGCAGCCAATCGATGTATCTCTCTCACATCGATGTTTCTATCTCTCCCTTCCTCTCTCTCTCAAAAATCAATAAAAACATATTTAAAAAAATACTTCCACAAACTGAGCTGAACAATAGGTGATAAAACAATCGCATTAAAATGGAATTGTAGCAGTGACCAAATTAAAATAGTATATTGCATACTAATGTATTGATTTAACCAAGGTTTCAACATCAGAAAAGTGTTATTTTGTAGGTCTCAATTTTGTGAGGCTATTGTCAAATTCAGGTAAGACTAAGAAAAGACAAAAATGCATGCTGTGGTAGAGAAGGGAAGTTCGGTAATACCAGTAATACTCTCTGGTATTACTAGGTTGGCAGGAAGGAATAATACACAGCAAGTCAGTGAAAATAAAAAGAACTTCAAAGTATTCAGAGCCTGGATGTTTATTCCTGGTCATATTTATTTATTTATTTATTTATTTTTAATCTTCACCTGAGGATATTTTTCTATTTATCTTCAGATAGAGTGGGAGGGAGGGAGAGAGGAGAGAGAGAGAAAAAAACATTGACATGAAAGGGACACATCGACTGGTTGCCTCCCGCACGATCCTGACCAGGGCCGGGGACAAACCAAAACTGAGCTATGTGCCCTTGACCGGAATCGAACCCACGACTCTTTGGTCCACGAGCTGACACTCCAACGGCTGAGCCAAGCCAGCCAGGGCTAAATATGTTTTCATTGATTTTTTTAGAGAAAGAGGAAGGGAGAGAGAGATAGAAACATCGATGTGAGAGAGAAACATCGATCAACTGCCTCCTGCATGCCCCGCACTGGGGACTGAGCCTGTAAGCCAGGTATGTGCCCTGACTAGGAATCGAACCAGGACCTCTCAGTCCATGGGACGACGCTCAATCCACTGAGCCACACCAGCCAGGCAAGGTCACACTTATTGAATGTCTTTATCATATCTACTTTTCAGTACTAGAAGTGTGGTTAATCCAAGAAAAACTTGAGCAACTTCTCTGCCCACCTACCTCACCATGACCTGTGGACAAATGGGAGGGGGCATCCAGGCCAGGGTCGGTTGGTCGCAAGGTGATTTAACTCAAAAGACTGACCATTTGAAAACGTTGGTGCTTTTCCAGAGCCCTGCTTAATATCCCAGCTCAACAAGATTACAAAATGATGAGAAGAATGTGGGAGCGGACCTGGCTGCCCAAGGTCAGGAATGAATAGAAGAGTCTTCATCTGTGGTTTCAACACAAGAACTAAAAATAAATGAGGTTTGAACAAGGAAGTCTCAACAGATTGCTAATCATGGCTAATCTTGAGAGCTTATCTTGCTGGTTTTGTCACGAGCCATAGTTTGAGCACTGTATTTTTTCCCTCTAAACAAATTTGAACTTTTATCATCAAATTCCTCGCATTATTTTGGCAACTGATAGATAGATAGCTATTTTAAAAAGCAAATGAAAAATAAGGAGAGCCATGTTCTGATGTGTGCTGTGAAGCAGCCACCAACCAGCCTGGCCTCCTTTGCGAACACAAGCCAGGGAAGCCTGAAGAATTCTGCATGGAGCAGACTGGGGCAAATAAGCTCATTCGGTTTATTTCTTAGAAACATGAACAGCCTGACTACAGCTTTTTCAAAGGACTGTCAAGTTATTCTGTCAGTTAAAAGTGAAACTCCAGTGGGTTGCTGACCTCTGCCCAATTCTTAGGGAAAAGGTTTAAGAACTTGATTAGCTGATACCTATCAGCCAAAGAGTTTCCTTACTTGGAAATGAGACTTACTATTTAGCATTATACTGTCAGAATTGGTTAGAAGTGGAAAATCTGAAAATGAGGGGCTGATATTTCTACCACTTGAATACTCAGGAGGATTTCCAAAAAGTAATTTGCTTCTATCACAAAGAAACTGAATTTCTGAGTTAAAAATATATAACAAAAGCATAAATCATTTTTATTAAATAGTTTCTCATTATTTTGACTCTAGATATCTCCTCAGGGATAATTTCTGGGAACAACTGGCTGGCTGGAATAATCAACAGTAAATTAATATGGGAGCCCTGTGATTTTTGGCTCTGGCATTACTATTTGAATGACCTGGTAAGTCACTTCTTAACTTCCCTGACCCTCAGTTTCCTCATCTGTAAAACAGAAATAATGATTCCATTATCCCTCCTAAGCTGTAGAGAGAACCATAGGACTCTAACTGATCTATGTGTTTAAAAGCAGAACAAAAGATGGTTGGGACATTTTGGGGGTCATTATACTATTCTTTCTATTTTTGTATAAGTTAAAAATTTTTTTTAATCCTCATCCGAGGATATTTTTCCATTTATCTCCAGACAGAGTGGGAGGGAGAGAGAGAGAGAGAGAGAGAGAGAGAGAGAGAGAGAGAGAGAGAGAAACACCAGTATAAGAGGGACACATCAATTGGTTGCCTCACACATGACCTTGACCAGGGCCAGGGACTGAACCACAACCGAGGTACATGCCCTTGACTGGAATCAACCCCGCGACTCTCTGGTCCGCCGGCCGATGCTCTACCGTCGAGCCAAATCGGCCAGGGCAGGGCTAAATTTTTTAGTAATAAAAAATTTTAAAGATAAAAGCACAGAAATAATGTCTTTGTTTATTTTTTTCAAGGAGAAAATGAAGTTTTTTGGGTATAATTATGAACATTAGTTCATAATTTTCCTCTTAACAAGTTCAAAAGTTGCTACCAAATCCGCAATCGTTTGATTTCGACCCTGATTTGAACGAGAACTGTCCACTGGGCACGTAATAAGAAAAAGGCAAAGGAAATTTGCAGTTTTCCATTTCCCCTTTTCATTCCAATAGAGCAGGGGGAAAAGGGGGGGAAGTTAAAACTTAAGTCCTATTTATTTTTTAAATGTTATATAATGCTGACTTCCTTGAAGTCTTTGAGCCCATCTAAAAAGTTAAAGACGTTTATGAAAATACCTCCAAGATAATACCAAGAGATTGAAAAGCATGTGTACACCCATGACTCAGAATACTCTTTAGCCTACACAACAGTGAAAGTGGGTGGTTTTTTTTTGTTTGCTTTATTTTGTTAGGTGCGTACCTATGTGTCCTTGAAGAATAAATACTGTAATGCCATTTTTTCCCCTTAAATTGTCATCAGAAAGTAATCACCAAAACACTGGAAACCCGTACACCAAGCGGGGGATGCTCAGAAAAGGCTCCCACTAGGGAAGCTCAAAGCCTCCCCCCAGTTAGGGCTCTGCTCCGGAGGTTGTTTCTTTAAATCAGACTTCCTGGTAAGGCTCAGAGATTTGTCAATGCAGCTTCCTGGAGACGGGGGGTAAGGTAAACAATAAACTTTGCAGCAAACTCTTGGACAATAAGTCCCACGTGGCCATCACAAGAAGCAATCATAAGCACTGACAATGGCTAGGGCATTTCCAACAGGAATGCAAATTTGTGATAAACACAGCAGAAGCATGCTACCCCACACACCTGCACCAACTCAACTAACTTTAAAAAAAAAAAAAAGTTCCTAGCCTCTCATCAGATTGAGAAATAGTTGCTTCAAAATTTGGCACAATTTAAAAAAATGACTGTCTATGAGGAAAGCAGTCAGGTCTTTCTTTCTTTTGTTTGTTTTTTTGGTGTTGGTGTTGTTAATCCTCACCCAAGGACCTTTTCCCATTGATTTTTAGATAGAGTAGAAGAGAGAGAAACATTGATGTGAAAGAGACATATTGATTGGCTGCCTCTTGCATGACCCCGACTGAGCCGGGGATCAAACCTACAATCCAGTTACGTGCCCTTGACCAAGAATTGAACCTGAGACCCTCTGGTTCACAGGCCAATGCTCTAATCGTTGAGACAAACTGGCCAGGGCAGTGAGGTCTTTCTAAAGTGCAACCATCTATTAGATGAACACTGCTAAGGACAAGTGACTCCAATAGTCACTTACTCCATGTGTCTCTGTAAGGGACATTTATCACCCCCTCGCTACTCTGCAGCTCAAACCCCTTCCTAGGTTTGGGCAAGCCCCAACTCATGAATCAAAACTCACATTCTACCAAAGGAGATGAGGATGCCACACGCTTGCTTTCCCAGCTTCCCTTGCAGCTAGAGCACGAGAACACGAGTGAGGCTCAGCCAATTACATACTCCCACTTCAGACTTGGCATCAGAAATGGGCATGCTAAGCAGCAGGGACTCTGCAGACTCTATTCTGGTGTGGGTGGTGGCAACTCACAGAGGAAGCAATGAAGGCAGACTGAGAAGCCATGTTCTGTAACTAGCACTGGTGGTTCCACCAACACCCACCCAGCAGTGGCAACAATGGTATCTTTGTAGGAAATGTTTGGTAGTGTAATTTGGGGTTGTTCCTGGTTCCCTGCCCCCTCCAAAATTCTCTGAGCTTCCTATATCCTTTAATGAATTCACTTTCTACTTAAATCAATCAGAACTGGGTTTTATTGCTAGGAGGTTAATTCATGTACACAGAACACAGGATGGGCTAGAGCTGAAGTAGTCCAGAAATCAATCCCACAGATGATTCTGAGCCTAAGGACTGCATGGCTTCTTTTACACTTCAAATTAAACCCAAACACTGTCCCCTGGCCTGCAAGGTCCTGCATCAATGGGACCATGTCTCCCTGCTGGATCTCATTTCATTCTACTCTCCACCCTCCTCTCAAGCTCTGGTCACACCTGCTGTTCCTCATAGGCTCTTTCCTGCCTCAGGGCCTTTGCACTTGCTCTCCAGAAAACTCTTTCCTCCAGCTCTTCACATTACAGCATTGTTCTCATAGTTCAGACTAAGTTTATAAAAGGCCTTCAGTGACCAGGCTGTCTAAGAGACCACACCGCACACCCCACCATCTTGTCACAATACCCTATTAATTTCCTTTCCAGCACACATACTGTGATTATCTCATTATTAGTAACAATAACAATCACCACTGACTGGAAGCTTGCTGTGTGTCAGACACTAGGCTAAGCTCATTTAATTCTATTACCACCCTATGAGACAGGTACTATTTTTTTTATCCCTAGTAAATAGATGAGGAAATAGGCTCAGGGGGGTAAGGAAGTTGTCCAAGGTGCCAAGTTTGGCAGTGATACAATAGGGATTTGAAGCTAGGCCTGCAGTGTGGGCTCATTGCCACAGTGCTTGTTCAGGCAGTGGTCTGACAGCGATGGCATAACATCACCCACTATGCAGGCTCTGGCCCACGGGACAGGAGGGGCTCTCACAGAGCCTATAGGCTGGTGTTCCACCTACCTGGTAGTCTACCTTCTATCCACAGATCCTCCTCAAGGAAGAAATGCAGCCAGGCATGTATAAAGAGGAGGCAGGGGTTCTTCATTCAACAGAAAAGTACCCAGCTCTGTGCTCAAAGTGTTTGGCGAACAAAAATACCTCCGAGGAGCTCACAGGCCAGAGGGGACACGAACCTGCAGACAATGCTTTCTGCTCAATCAGCCACACTCCACAGCCTTGGGAGTGTTGGAGTTGCCAGGCTGAGGGGGCAGGGTGCCAGAGCAAAGGGAAGAAGTGGGGAACAACACGACTCAGTTGAGAAGGGAGATGTTCAAAGGGTCTGTGGAAGGGACAGGGTGGGAAGGCCGGGAGATGAGAAGGTTGGAGCCATGGTTGGAATTCCAATTCTATCCAGTAGAAAATGGGGAACCAGGGCAAGTTTTCTGGCCAGAATAGATGTACGACCAGATATTCTGTCAAGGACAGAGGCCATGGCTATATAATACTGCTTGAGATGTTTCGGTGCCCTGTTTCCTATTTTAAATACATCAGCTAAAACCCAGGAATTTTAACAATAACAACAAAAAAATGCCATGTCTATGCTTCCCGACTCCCTCTCCTTGCTGAACGAGATGTGAGATAAATCTGCCCTTCCAACAGGAGTTAAGCACTGCCATTCCTTTCTGGAATGTGAAATTACACAGAGCTCTCACATCAGAAATTTATGGAGAAAAGAAGAAATTCCCCCGCTACTTGACTTTACAACTCCAATCACCTCTGCCCAGATTCCCTCAGTGTGATAGCAGGAACCTCACCTCTGGGTTGTGTCATCATTAAAATGAAAGGCTGACTTTTTTTAAAAGAATGTACAAGGTTGAGGCACAAAGGGCCTCCTGTGTTGAATGAGCATCTGGGGGCTGTGGGTGGGGCCCCCAGGAAGACACTATGGGGCTGGGTGAGACCAGCACACAGTAACAGGCCCTAGAAAATGATAGGCGGTTTGCAGCTGAAGAGGTCTGGGAGCACCGAGGTCAGGCATGATGGCAAGGGCATAGCATCTAGAAAGTAGATGGGAAATTAACAAAGGCAGTTTAGTACAGGGGTTAGGAACAGGAATTCTGAGCCAAACAATCTGGACTCAAATCCCAGTGCTATCGCTTACTGTGTGACCTCTGTCCATTTACTTCTCTGTGCCTAAGTTTCATCATCTATTAAATGGGGATAATAAGAGCACCCTCTACACAAGGTCTTTGTGAGGATCAAACAAGTCACTTAGAACAATGCCTGGCATTTGATAAGTAACAATAGCAACTTCCTGGAAACTATATAAGATAAACAATAAACTTTGCAGCAAAATCATGGACAATAAGCTCCCCTATGGACCAAAAAAAGCAATTATAAGTGCTGACAATGGCTAGGACATTTCCAAAAGGAATGCAAATCTATGCAAATAGTTGTTACTGCTATCATTATTACATGTAATATTTATTATGATATATAATATAAACTTATATTTTAAAATATTACATAACATGTAATATATAATATGGTAATATAATAATAATATTATAATGTTTTAACCCAATTAAAGAAAGAAAGAATTTGTCAGCCAAACTTAGGGGTTTGAGGAGAGAAGCCCAGGAGCAGGTGCCTGAGCAGTGCTTTCGCAGTGATTTTTTACCAACTTCAGGTGATACTAATGTGAACTATGGAGCCAATTTACTGGGCCACAGTCTGGGCTCCACCACACAGAAGTTGCAGGCTTGGGAAAGTCACTTAGCTCTTAAAACCTCCCCTGATCTCCTCATTTCTGCAAAGAAAAGAACAATAGCACCTCTTCATAGTTTGTGACGAGCACTGGCGCTCAATTTTATATGCATTTTTCACATATAATCTTCCCACAACCCTGTGAATCACATACAATTATGATGTCCATTTTACAAAAGAGAAAACCTATGGCTCAGAGACAATAATCAAATTTGCAAAAGGGCACACAGCTAGACTGACACTGAGAAAATGTGACTGGAGCCAGCATTCTAAGCCCTCGATGCTGCAGACCCATGAAGCATGAGAAGGATGCACCACAGCCCCTGTACAGGATGAAAGGGGTAACCAGTGGGTGCGCAGGAATCACCCTTAAGAAGAGTTTGTGTTTTCCTGGTGCAGGAAATTCCCCCTTGTTGAGCACCTTCTGTGTACCAGCCACCAGGCCATCACATCATTGCCATCTCATCACCATGACAACCTCCAAAACAAGGACTGGAGGACACTGAGGCTCACAGAGGTTGAGTTCCTGGCCCATGGTCACAGATCTCGTCAGTGCGGCACCCCACCACACGTCTGGGTCTGTCCTGCTCCCACTCGGGCTTGGAGACAGGCTCTGAAAACACCCTTTAATGTCCCTCAAGTGCCCCTCTCCCCCTCATTACCTCCCACTCTGAAAGCACAAAGCTGCTTATTCTGCACCAGGATAATGACCATGGGGCCAAGAAGGACTGTGGCACAAACTGTAATTACTGTGGACAACATTTTGCATTCCAAATCTGAAATGCTCTCAGGGCCTCACTTGAGCCCTGTAATCAGCTTAGCCTCTACTCAAATCTCTCTCGAAATGAAGACATGGTCAAACTAAGCCACAGTGGTGGTTTGGAAGTATGCCTCTGCCCCCAGCGAACTGCCACCTGAGGAAAAACCGTGCCCAGAAGGGACCAGGGTTGAGTGGGATTTTAAACCCCAGAGAGGTCAAATTCCTCTGTTGTAGAACAAAGAAAACAGCAGCCAGGATGGTGGACGGGCACAGCAAGACGGTAAATAATTAAAGGCAGGAAATGCATTACATAACACATGGACCTCAGTGAGAAGTGGAATGGACACCCTTCCCTCCTTTAGCGAAAGTTGCTGCCTTGACTATGAGTCACATATCAGGGTGTGGTGGCCCTGCTGCCCAGGACAACACAGGACACCCACAAGATCAGCAAAAGGCCTACTATGTGCACACCATGAGAAAAAAATACATCCTCTGAGTCAGAGAAAGAGTTTTGGGAGGACCTCCCCAAGGACAAGGAATTCTGTGATTTGTGTGCTCCCAGGTGGGGAAGGAGGACAGAGATACCAGAATTTTCAAACCTGCCTGTGGCCTTTTACACCTGAATCAGGGGGATTTGTACTAGTAATTTTGGTTCCAAGTGGCTGGAGCTCTGGGTACTGGTTAACTAGAATTCACCATGGTCCCACTTTTTTACTAGAGAAAGGGGACAAACCACATGTCAATTTCCATCACTCCCAATCCTGACTGGAGATTTCCACATGCAGCCTCCACCTGAGTTAATGGTATCTGCGAGCTGAATCCAGACTGCCCTAAGTCAGAGTGTCTCTCAAACTTCCATGAGCCACAGATCACTGGGGGATCTTGATGAAATGCAGGTTTTCATTCGGGTCCAGGGTGGGGCCTGAGATTCTGCATTTCTCACAAGCTTCCAGATGCTGTTGTTGCCACTGTCCATGAACCCACACTTCGAGAAGCTTTGCTAGGAGACATGCTAGTGGCTTAAGTACACTGAAAAAAAATTGTTGTTCCCTATGTTTCTTTTGCTTTTTTTTTGATCCTCACCCAAGGATATTTTTCCACTTATTATCAGATAGAGTGGGAGGAAGAGAGATAGAGAGAAACATCGACGTGATAGAGCCACATCGACTGGTTGCCTCCTGCACGACCCAACCAGGGCCAGGGATGAACCACAACCGAGGTACGTGCCCTTGACCGGAATCGAACCCGCGACTCACTGGTCCACGGGCCAATGCTCTAACCGCTGAGCCAAATCGGCCAGGGCCCTTATGTTTCCACTACAATCAAGATGTCAAGTAGTGACATTGTTCTAGCAGCAACGAAGTAAACTCAAACACTATAGGTCTTTAAAGTTCTTGTTTCTAAGTTATCCTATTGGTGGTTAACAGGATGACTGTCCTTGAAGGAAAACCTTGTTTAGATGCTAAGGAAAATCCAGCAGATCTTCCCTTGGTGAAGTTTCTTTTCTTTTAAATTTTTCTCAAGTACAGTTGACATTCAAAATTACATTAGTTTCAGGTGTATAGCATAGTGGTTAGACATTTATATAACTTACTAGGTAATCCTCATAAGTCTAGTACTCACCTGACACTATACACAGTTATTACAATATTATTGACTCTATTCCCTACACTGGACTTTACATTCCTGTGACCATTCTGTAACTGCCTTGGCCAAAGTTTCTGGAATAACCCTGGATCCTCTGAGGTTCAAAGGACTTGCAGCACCGAAGGACAATGTAGTGAAGCAACTTGCCTTTACCAGTGTTATCAATCACGGATGTTTCTCTTCTGCTCGGTGGTGTAGCCAGCCCACTCCAGCTGCAGCCATGATCTAGAAGCTGAGTAACCTGCTAACCCAGCCCACCAGCTGTGGCTGGGGACCTCTTAGGAGTTTGAGCACTGCCTCATCAGTCACAGGTTGCCCCTTCCCAACCAGACAGGCACCTTAATAAAATCATCCAATTAATCCAACACATTTTTTTAAACCTGGCATGAGCCGGATGCCCCGTCCCACTATGCAAACAGTACACAATGGACTGCTGATAGGATCTCCTCACCACTGCCAATATAAACACTGCCAGGCCAGCAAATGACCCAGTGACTGTAAGCAACGATGGCTGCATGATTTTGTTTAAATAAACACAACTAACAACAGGTGAAAATGTTTTTATCTCCTCCTGTTGCTAAACCAGAGACTTTTGAGATTGAATTTTTCTAGAAATAAAACGAGCGTCAAGTAAAAGAAACAGAAGACAGCTGAATGGAGAACACCCAGAAAACCAACCTTGTGTGTCTTTCAGAAATACACATGTAGACAGGCTTTTAAAATAAGTAACTAGAATTTCTAAAACCAAATTAACTGACTGACTTGCATTGTCTGTTGACTGCCTCGCAGTGAGGACTTTCTTTCCTATTGTCCATGGCACTTCTTGACATTTACCCTTTGAGTTGTGTAGCAGAAGTATTTCTTAATATATCAAAGAAGTTTGATACTACTAGATAACATAAAATTGCATGTACAAGATACATATAGTGGGCAACATTCACCTTTAAACCAAAACCCTAAGGCAGAAAAAAATGAAAGTGAACAAGTGAAGGGAAATGAGCATTTATTCAAGTAGGGAGATGATGTCTAGTGGGAGGGACACTCAGTGGAGGGGACTGGATGAACTACATCAGAATGACTCATGAAACAAGATGGAGCAGTCACTTCCTGAGCAGTGGGTGTTGAGAAAAGGAGAGTGAATGGAGAACAAGTATTTTAGTGGCACATATGTAGGGCCTCTTAGTCACTCTGGATAATAAAATAAGTATATTTTAAAAAGAAGGAAAAAGAACATGACATCAAGACCGTCCAAATAGGCAACAGGAGGCTTTATTATGTCTCAAGAACAGCAAATCCTGTCCATTTGTGCCAAGTCTATAGACTTGAAAAGACTATTCCAGTCTAAAACTCCTTCTTTGAGAAGTTTCAGAATTTGGGATAAACCTATTGATGCCTGGCAAAGGCTGGCCCCAAGAAAAACACGTTTGAATTTAATTATACAAGTAACATGATGAAAAGCATACTTTGAAGTGGAGGGTATTTTTTTAAAAAGGCAAGTATCCTTTTTTGTTTTAAATCCTCACCTGAGGATATGTTTTTATTGATTTGAGAGAGAGAGAGAAAGAGAGAGAAACACTGATGTGAGAGAGAAACATCAATTGGTTGCCTCCTGTACGCATCCGACCTGGGATCAAACCCACAACCTGGGTATGTACCCTGATTGGGAATCGAACCTGCCACCCTCTGGTGTATAAGACAATGCTCCAACCAACTGAGCCATACCAGCCAGGGCAAGCCACGTATTTTTTGACACCAAAATTCCTAAGCCAAGTTTGCAATCTGTACTCCTCTAAGTTTCAGTAAGTTACACACAAGAGAAGGAACACACAGGCTGCCACGTTAGGTATATTTCTCTAATATTCCCAAAGTGATATTCCAAAGTGTTGTCCCAAGCTATCTTCCAGAACCCATAAAAATAATGTGCCCCAAGTCAGTAAGATGCAATTGAGCTACCTATTAATCTTGGGAATATTGTTATATTCTTTTGGGGATGATGGTTTTAGAGCTATGATTTGTCTTTTGACTGAGTATACAGTATTCACTCATATTAAGGTGCTTTCCTCTCCTCTCAAATATCCAAGTAAGATTTATGAATTTTTTTGTTTTTGCTAGAAAAGGAAGACAAAATTCCTCCAAGTTCACCTTTACCAAGTTCTCACATTTGAAACTCCTCCACAAACAGATGCCATATTTTAAAATTCCAACTTAAGTAACCATGGAATTTAGCCCAGTTCATTGAATTTCTGACTTAGATTTATTCCTGTTGCCTGTTGGGGATGACTTTTATTCTTAAATGTTCAAACCTAAAACTCCACTTCAAAATTGCAGTTTAAATAATTGTCTTCTCACCTCAATTTTTCCTCTCCTCGATTATAAAAATTATGTAGAAACTTGGAAAACTCAAAACAAAACAAAGAAAAATGTCACTTATAACCTCATTTACTGAGAGGAAATCATTATTCATATTTTGGCATACTTTCTTTCAGTCCTTTAAAATGCATTTTTATCATAGCAGGATCATTACTGCATATATAATCTTATTTCCTGCTTTAAAAAACAGAACAATAAAAATTTCTCCTGAATTAACACTCTTCCTCAACATCTACTGTGGCTACATAACATGCACTCACAGGGATAAAGCACAATTTACAAGTGCCCCACACTGTCAGACATTTAGACTTTATCCATTTTTTTCTATCATTATAATGACAACTGCACTAAACATCTCTATGTATAAATCTTAATCCTGGTGATGTCTCCAGGAGAGAGTCGTAGAAATGGAATTACTGGGACAATAACCATAAATATGTTTATGGTTCTAGACACAAATAATTTTCCAAAAAGATGAGATCAAGTAACAATGCCACTGAACACCTGTGAGAGCATGGCCCCACTGCACCCTCACCAGTATTTCCAGTCATCACTTTTTATTCTTTTATATTTTGCTCTTGTTTAATCTTTATTGTTTTAAGTATTACAAATGTCCCTCCTTTTATCCCCCATTGACCCTCTCTTCCCTGCTCCCACGCCCCTCCTCCTTGCCCCAAACTATTGTCTGTGTCCACTGGTTATACATATGTGCATACAAGTTCTTTGGTTTACCTCTTCCCAGCCCCTCTTTAATAAATGAATTCAGCAAAGTAGCAGGATACAAAATTAACATCCAGAAATCGATGACATTCTTATATACTAATAATGAACACTCAGAAAGGGAAACTAAAAAAACAATCCCATCTACCATTGCAACAACAAAAGAATGGCACCTAGGAATAAACTTAAAGGAGGTAAAAGACCTGTTCTCAGAAAACTTCAGGACATTGAAAAAATAAATAGAGGAAGATATAAACAAGTAGAAGCATGGATTGCAAGAATCAACATCATTAAAATGTCCATACTACCCAAAGCAATCTATAGATTCAAGGCAATCCCTATTAAAGTACCAATGACATATTTCACAGATCTAGAAGAAATACTCCAAAAGTTTATATGGAACCAAAAAAGACCCCAAATAGCCACAGCAATCTTGAAAAAGAAGAATAATGTTGGAGGGATCACAATACTGGATATCCAGTTATACTACAAAGCCACTATAATCGAAACAGCTTGGTACTGGCACAAGAACAGGAATATAGATCAATGGAACAGAACAGAGAACCCAGAAATCGACCCAAGACATTACGTGCAATTAATAATCGACAAAGGAGACAAGAGCATACAATGGAGAAAAAGAGTCTCTTCAGTAAATGGTGCTGGGAAAATTGGACAGGTACATGCAGAGAAATGAAACTAGACCACCAAATTATACCATACACAAAAATAAACTCAAAATGGATAAAAGACTTAAATGTAAGTCATGAAACCATAAAAATCCTAGAAGAAAATGTAGGCAGCAAAATCCCAGACATCACATGTAGCAGAATTCTCACTGATACATCACCTAGGGCAAGAGAAACAAAGGAAAATAAATAATAAATGGGACTACATCAAACTAAAATGCTTCTGCATGGCAAACGAATCCAGCATCAAAATGAAAAGGGGCCTGGCTGGTGTGGCTCCGTGGATTGAACGTCATGGACTGAGAGGTCCCGATTCGATTCCCAGTCAGGGCACATGCCCAGGGTTTCAGGCTCGATTGCCAGTAGAGGTTATGCAGGAGGCAGCTGATCAATGGTTCTCCCTCACATCGATGGTTCTCTCTCTCTCTCCCTTCCTCTCTTTATTAAAAAAAAAAATCAATAAAAACATATTTTTAAAAAATGAAAAGGAAACCCACTCTCTGGGAGAATAATTTTGCCAGTTATTACTTTTTAAAAGGCTGATCAATTCTTTAGGCAAAAAATAACACTTTGAAAATTTTCCAATCCTTAGACCAACCTGCTGAGGTCAATGATTTTAAATGTTCCCTCAATATCAAAATAACCTTCTTTTATCGTTCAAAACAAGATGTTAACTTTTCCCACATATAAAAATGCAACCAAAACCACAAACATGAGAAGAATGTAGTCATTTGTTGGATTGTTTTCATTAAGCAACTAAGGTGCCATGGTTAAGAAGCCAAGATCAGCCAGTTTGATGTACCAGCCTGTGACAGTACGGAGAGACGCCCAGTGCAGAGATGAGAGCAAAATAAATTCAGAGCTGAATCCACTGCCAAACTTTGTGAGATACATAAGATTCGAATGACCGTAAGTCAACGCCTATCAGAAGGAATACATTAGAATGTTTAAGACTATATCCAGACTACATTTAAAATTCATTTAATAGCTTTTTTATATAAGAAATATTCTTTCCTCCCTCTAAATCGGTGCATATTCCCATATACATCCAATGTCTTCTTTATTTAACGACACAAATATGCAAAGAACAAATGGTCCAGACTCAGTCTCCCATAACCAAGGGCCTGAAAACCGATCACTCTATAACATGAACAAATATTAGATAAATGGAAACTTTTTCTACTATACTAGAAATGTTTTGGGGTATCTCTGCCACATTTTCTTTCCAGGAAATTTGCTCCACTTTTCCCAGTGTTTCCCACAGTTTCTGCTGAGTGGATATAATAGTAGCAGTAGCAGGGGGAAAGTATTTATTGAGCACTTAGTATGTCATAGACCCAGGGCTAAAAACTTGATATGGATTATTTAATTTAATCCTCGTAAGAACCCTATGAGCTAGATATACTTTTCAGATGGGAAATCTGAGTCTCGATGAGGTTAGTAAGTTGCCTGAGCTGGTGAATGGCAGATCCATTTGACCCTGGCTTTCTGGCCACAGAAAGAAGAGCTGACGCAATCAGAGTTTTCTTAGGAACTTTGGGATGAAGCAACTGAGACCATCCTGTGAGCTAAAACAACAACAACAAAAACCATAAAAACAAAATGAAATCATGGTTCTCAATTGGTTAAAAACAAACAAAAATATCCAATCAGAGGCAATGCATCATCCTCGAATGTTTTTTGGGGGAAACCAACTATTAAAGACAATTGGGGAAATATGAATATAGACTAAATGTTCATTGGTAACTTACTTAGGTTTGATAATGATTTTCTTAGGTTTGGTAACATAGGAAAACATCTTTATGCTTAGGACATATATACTGAAGTATTTAGAAGTGCAGGGTCTTGATATCTGCAATTGTATTACTTTGAAATGATTTAGTAAATAAATGACAAATTATATAAACAGCTAGAGACTGATAAATAGGTAAAGCAAAATGTTAGCAGTTGTTGATTCTGGATAGTGGGAGTTCATTGCACTTATTTTTCAACTTCCCATGTTTAAAATTTTTCATAGTAAAAAGAAAAAATAGCACACACAGTAAAAATAATAATCATGGAAACCCCTTACAAAGACACCGAGTGAAGCCTTGACATCCCTTCTCTCAATAAACCACACAAAATAGCTGCTCCTCCTCCACTGCTGGAACAGATATTGTACATACATCTTCAGTTTGGCCCCAGGTAAAGCTGTTGTTTTTTAATGGGTGCACACTGTACAAAAAGCCCACGTCAGGGTCTAGAATCACCTTCACCCCACTGGGATCGATAGAGGGAACAGCAGGTTGGTTCACCGTACATCTAACAGTCTAGCTGAGTCATAAATTCTCTCCCAACCCCTTTTCAATGAGCAGGTTTAGTTGAACCTGCATAAATTAAATGCATATCTGATACAACTCCATTGCACCTCCTCAAATCACAGCTATGATTTTAAACAAATCTTCATCTGTTCATAAAAATGTAATCAGCCTTGTTCCCCCTTTTTTCTAAATGGATGTTCAGTCATCAGCCTTGATGATACAAAAACACATTGTCCATTAGTACCGTTCTGCACAGAATGTTTCCTCCTCCCTGAACACAGGAGGTCAGGGCACTGGTGGTCCATGTTGCCGCTGCAGCATCTAACTCAGCTGGTTTCATTACCAGTACCACAGGGAAGTCAGCAGTAATAGTCATGCTGACTATGACTATTACAAAAAGGCTGGTCCAGAGGCTGTGTTCACTGAGATTTCCAGAGTGGGTGGCAGAAGGAGAAAGCCTGCGTAGAAGATGACAAATGTGGGAGGCCCGAAAATCATGTAAGAGAAGAATTTTCATCATCAGGCTTATAAAGAGTAGCCCACTTAAAATTGGGTCCTATGCAATCAAGTTGAAATGAGCATTCCAACTTGCTTTTAGAGAATTATTAATTTCAATTACTGAAGATGAATATGTTTGTAAGACTTACTCATCTTCAATAACAGAAATACTTTGTCATGTTAAGTATAATAAGTGGTTAGTAAGTAGAACACATGTGTGCTAAATATAGATAGGAAAGGGTAGAGGAGCAAAAGATACTAATATTTATAAGGTACCTGGTTACTGTTTGTTATGCACTAAATACGTGTGAGACTTACGAGGCACTAAGTATACAGAGACACTAAGCATATATGAGCACTTACATACATGAACCTTAATCTGGCTACCCAATGGAGACACCCACCCTGGCTCCATATGTCCTCTGCCCAAGAAACACAAATGAAATAGAAATTAGTCAGATAATTAGCCATCCAATTAGCCATCCAGCTAATTGGCAAACTGCAGCTGTTGACCACTTAGACTTGTCCTTGAGTCTTTTTGATAAAGCAAGTGTGTGTCATTGGCCCAGGGCACCTTCAGTCTGTGGGCCTCTAGTTTGAACTCCAACTCTGGTCTTTGCAACCACATCATCAGTGGAGAAGGCCAATGCAATAGAGAGAAAGGACATATCGGCATTGTGAACACCAGGATTCAGGTGGGATCTTCGGTCCCGCCTGTATCCTCTCCATAGTTCAACTTACCTCATCTTTCCCCGCTTCCTTCCTGCTGTATGTTTCAAGTGGTTTAACTGACAGTGTGATGTGAGCATTTAAAGGAGGGGGGGCTGCTATTTAGAGTCACAATGAGCTAAACTCAGTCCAATCCATTAAATGAGCCACATTAACTGGGAAGAGAAAAAAACTGATGAGAGAGAAGAAAAGTTAGTGATAGGATCTTTACTAACCCCCATGCAAGAGGCTTCAATTCCTATCCTCAGCTTCTAAAGTGGGCAGGAAATAGAGAATATAACATTTAACATGGAAGGGGAAAGGGAAAAGTGAGGGGGAAGGTTCAGCTTCAGAAAAGAAGTTTTCCAAATTTGTGTACCCCTTTGGTTCTCAACAGCACCATCCCCTCCATGTCTTCAAACAGCACGAGGGCCTTTTGGAGGTGACAAGATCACTGCCAGATATTGTCTGTATAATAAAGGCTAAACTTGATTTTTTTTTTTAAAACCTTCATGAAAAGTTATGAATGTGACGAGCCACAAAGCAATACTGAAGCTGATTCCTGGGCCACTTTTTAAAATCCCTGACTAAACTCAAATACATCCCAGTATCATAGAAATGGTCGCAACTGCCCTGGCTGGTTTGGCTCAGTGGTTGGAGCGTCGGCCCGTGGACCAATGAGTTGTGGGTTCGATTCTGGTCAAGGGCATGTACCTCGGTTGCGATTCGTCCCTGGCCCTGGTTTGGGTCGTGGGGGAGGCGGCCACTCGATGTGTCCCTTTCATGTCAATATTTCTCTCTCTCCCTCTCTTCCTCTCTCTCCCTCCCACTCTATCTAAACAAAAATGGAAAAATGTCCTCGGATGAGAATTTAAAAAAGAAAAAAAGAAAAAGATGGTCGCAACCATTTCAGAATGAAATTTTCCAGAGTCTGCTATTATTTTGATTAATCTACAGGACTATTATGTTTTGTGTCTCATAAGCAGTATAATTTTTGCTCCTAGATTAGACTATCAGGAGTGAAAAATAATATCAGTAATTAAAAGGATTGCCTCGCCCTGGCTGGTTTGGCTCAGCGGTTGGAGTGTTGGCCTGTGGACCAGAGAGTTCCAGGTTCGGTTCCCTCTAGGGGCACATCCCCCCCCCCAAAAAAGTAAAAGGATTGCCTCTAATGGACATAGACAACAATGATGGTGGTTGGAGGGATCGGGATGAGGGTGTCTTGGGGGCAAAAAGGAGAAACATCTATAACAAAAATAAATTAATTAAAAAAGAAAAAGTAAAAGGATTGCCTCTAACCAAGCAGGAGTTTTGTTCACCTGAGAGATGGGGAAGACTTTTGTAGACAAAAAGTGTCTGCATCTGTCTAGTGCCTCTGCCCTTCTTCTAGAAACTACCCTTCTCCTCCATGTTGCTATGGTTACCATGGGAGCCACCATAGTGGTATGGCAGAACTCCGTTCCATGGCCATTGCTGATTGGTCCAGCAGTATCCACCTGACCCAAGCTGGACCAATCAAAATCCCTTCCTAGTAATTTTGGCTCTGAGAGAGAAAAGGCTGTCTCTCGGCAGATGGCTGCATTTCCGTGAATGGAGAAATGGAGGAACTCAGTGTGCAGAAAAAAAGGTAGCAAACAGAGAGGAGTCGAGCTCCTGGTGCCTGGTTCCAGGGGCTTCTGAGGCCCAACTGCATCCCATGAGATATTCCCCAAACTGGTGTAATTAAAAACTCTCCCTGCTTTTAAGCCAATTTCAGTTGAGTTTCCATCACTTGAAACAAGATTTCCTAATTAACCCACAGGACCAAAGTCAAAAGCATCTTTTACCATGCACAACTCTGGGGAAAAAAGGAAATAACTGAATTGATAACTGCATAACATAAACAAAGGCATCTATACATTCTGCATCAAAAGTGCAGCATTTGCACAGCTGACATACAAGCCACTCTGTCCCCAGAGACCTCATATGTGACCAAAAAAAGAAACTGCTTTGACTCTAAAAATGAGCATCAATGTGCCTGGCATATTTTTGGTGTCAGCAGACGGAAGATGACATGGAGCTTTTCCTCACAGGTGTCAGCATCTAATCACAGGCTGGCTGCTCCACCGCCCGAAGGGAAATGAGACAAGAGGTCTAAGCGGAAACCAGAGAGAGTCAGTTGTTCCTTTTGAGGGGGCACCGCACATGGAAAAGGCATCTAGTAAGTACATATATTTAGGAAACAGTCCTTTCAGGTAGAAAAGAACCCTAGTTATAAGGGGCTAATATTTTCTGCACACTTTACATGGAGGTCACTTTACACATTAAAACCAAGTCTCATGTTTTGAGAAGACGGCACTGTTGTCCCCATTTTGCAGATCAGGGACTTGAGGCTCTGAAATGTGTCTTGTCTGAAGTTTCCAGTTGGCATTCTGACCCCAAAACATGTGCCTTTTCACCACTTAAGCTTTTACTATAACTTCCAAAAACTGTCCACCAAACTCAGAGTTTGGGCTGTCCAGGAGCAGCGGACAGTGAACTCCCACCCTGAGGGTACACAGAGGCAGCTTCTACACTATCAGGGAGGTAGGGAGGTGGGAGTGTGGGGAGGTGGGGAGGACAGTAGACTGGGTGGGGGCCTCTTCTGTGCACCCAGATTTTATTAGTCCCCAGGTGTTTTGCCACAACATATGTTCAATAAACACTCCGATGTTCTCTAAGCACCCAAAACTTTATAATAACCCTCCTCTCGCTTGAAGAATATTGCAATTGTAGAAGTTTGTTTTTAATTATTACAAGTTTATTGTTTTCACTAATTATAAAAGTAATATATATTTATCCTTTCTTTAAAAAAATCAGATATTACAAGTATATTTAACTAGCACAGCAACAGTTCCCTGGGACCTCACCAACCCCAAATTGTCAGTCAGTGTGATAGTCCTTCAGACTTTTTTCTGTGTATATATTAATATATCATCTCCTTACAAAAGGGGATTGTTTCAGTTTTTGTTATTTTAGTTTGCTTTTCTTGACTAACTGATTTAAAGCTATACATATATGTTTTACATTATATGATTCTACATCATTTGCATTCATTCAACAATCACATGGCTGAGAGAGAGCACAGTGGAACCTTGGGGATGTGTAGTTAAGATTCTGGGCCTCAGTTTGCCCATTTGGAAAATGGGCATAATAATTGTATCTACCTAATAGGGTTGTTGGAAGGTGTGATGACATACAAAGCACTGGCAACAGTAGCTAACATTGAAAAAGCTAAATAAATGAAAAATATGATTATAGTATTGTTTTAAAAATATATTTAAAAATAGTTTTGGCCCTGGCTGGTGTGGCGCAGTGATTAGAGTGTTGGCCCTTACACTAAAGGGTTACAGGTTCAATTCCTGGTCAATGGCACGTACCTGGGTTGCAGGTTTAATCTCCAGCCCAGCTGGGACTCATGCAGGAGGCAACCAATCAATATGTCTCTCTCACATCAATGTTTCTCTCTCTCTCTCTCCCTCCACCTCCCTCCCTCCTTTCTACTCTCTCTAAAAATCAATGGAAAAATATCCTCAGCTGAAGATTAACAACAACAACACACACACCGGTATGAGTTAGAATGAATAACTTGACTTCATTTATTGGTCTTATATATTTTCTCTTCTGTGCTGCCTATTCAGATACTTCAACAATTTTCCTATTAGATTTCAAATTTGTGTTACTGCTTTGCAAGAGTCCTTTGTAGATTAAGGAGGTTAGTATAAGGTGAATATTGCACATATTTCCCCTACTTGCAAGTAATTTCATACTAAAGAGAAGTTCCTAAAGGGTGCTGTCAAAGAACATAGGTTTAGAATGAGGTGAGCTCAGGTCTCAATTCTAGCTCTGCTACTCACTTGTCATGTGACCCTGAGCAAACTCCACCAGAATGACTAATGGAGTGGGCAGAATTCTAGGATGCTCCCCGACATCCCCACCCCCTAGTGTACACACCTTGTATAATCCCCTGCTCTTGAATACAGGTAGAACCTGAGAAGTAATGGGATATCATCCCTATGATTAGATTACTAACCATAGATTTTTCAGATAATCAAAAGGAAGATATCTGAGTGAACCTAATCTAATCTGATGAGCCCTTAAAAGGAACTGGGGTCTTCCTCAAGTCAATGTGTGAAGGTTAAGAGACATTTGGTGTGAGAAAGATTCTCTATTGCTGGCTTTGAAGATGGAAGGAGTCACATGGCAAGGACACCTCTAGGAGCTAAGAGTGACCCCCCAGCTGGCAGCCTGCAAAGAAACAGGGATGTCAGTCCTATAACCAATAGCCTGACTGAGCTTGTAAGAGGGCTCTTGAGCCTCAGATGAGACCCCACCCCAGCCAACACCTTGATTTCAGTCTTGTGAGACCCTGAGCAGAGAACTCAGCCATGCTATGCCCAAACTCCGGACCTACAGAACTGTGTGCTAATGAATGGGTGTTGTTTTAAGCTGTTAAGTTTGTGGCAATTTATTATGCAGCAATAGAGAACTAAGCCGCCCTATCCCCTCATCTCTAAAATCAGGATGAGGTTCAAATACCATCTTCCTCTTAGGATTATTCTGGGAAGTAAGATACGCTTAAAGTGCTCAACACAGTGCCTAGTATAATGAAATGCTAGGAGTGAGTTGCCTGGGATTAATGGAACTGACTATTGTTTTCATAATTACTGATACAAAATGAGGTAACAAATTATTTTTTCACAAATATAGTAGGAAAGATCAAAACTTTAAAATTAAAGTTCAAGAAAGTAGAAGGCAATTAAAAGAGATAGGTGATAAAAAGTTTACCATAGGACACTCCCTCATTTCTAGCACTTTTATAGATATCTTCATGTCTAACCTCCTTTGAAGAAAGGTATGTCATCAGCCTTGTTGCTTTTTTGTTTGTTTTGTTTTATTTTTTCTTTATTGATTTTAGAGAGGGAGAGGAAGAGGGAGAAAGAGATAGAAACATCAATGAGAGAGAACATCAACTGACCGCCTCCTGCATGTCTCCCACTGGGGATCAGGCCCACAACCTGGGCATGTGCCCTGACAGGGAATCGAACCGTTGACCTCTTGGTGCATGGGCCGACACTCAACCAGTGAGCCACACTGGCCGGGCCATCAGCCTTGTTTTAAAGAGGTGATATGCTCTAATGGCGTGGGGGCTGTGATTTTAAGCAAGTGGGCAGAGGTTGGGCTCAGTTTCCTCATCTCTGAAATGGGAATAAATACCATCTATCATGCAGGACTGCCATAGCCTTGCCTGGATTCAATGTTTAATAAATAGAGGTAAATGTACAAACTGAGGCTGGCAGAGAAGAGAAGGCTGTGATGCCTTCTTCTGCAAAGTAGACATGGTAAGGACACAATAAATGATGACCTGACTGGGTGTGCTTTGAGTATCAGAGATCCTGTCACTCTACTGAGCTACAATATCAGAGCATTTCAGTCTGACCTTTAAGAAACATTCAGTTACACTGAGGATCTGCCAACTTCCTTCCACACAGAGGACGTGGCATGTGCCAAGGCACTGTGGAGCAGGTAGAGTATTGTCTGAAGAGAAGATTCTAGTCCTGATCTCCCAACTCTGAGTGACTAGGAGCAGTCACCATTATTTCCTGTCTGTCTAAGAACCAACTACATTTTAGTTACAGGACCAAACTCTTCCTTGGAGCAAATGCCCCTTCCCCATCTCAAGTAAGAGGCTCTAGTGGAGCTGTCAATCACAAACCCTGTCTACCCAGCTCTCTCAGAGGGAACACATTACCAAAGGCTGTCTAATCCTCTTGACCACAATGGTTGGCCAAGGTTTGTGAGCCAAGCCAGGGCAATCAGAAACCTATACTGGGATTTCATATATGGACCCTGGAAACAAAAACATCTCTCTTTGCTCTGGGAATGTATGGCTTTTTGTGATTATCCACTCAAAAAAAGTCCATGTGCAGTAGACAAAGACCAATACCCCAAGAGTGATAAAGCTGAGAGGGAGTGTCCCTGAATACCACCGTACCTGAAGCCTACCCATCTCAGTGCCCCTCGGTCAAATGAACCAATCAATTCCCCTTCCCACTTGAGCTAGTTTTAACTGAGTTTCTATCACTTGTAACTAAAAGAGTCCTGACTAATACACTGGGCCTTGTTTTTGTCATCTGAAAATTAAACGGTTGGGGCTACAAGGTCCAAAGTCCCTTCCAAAGCCCCAGAGTCTAAAAATGTCTTCCCAAATGGCCTAGGCAAGAGTGAAAACCAGGCACTGGAGAGAGACAAGATGAGGACAGCCGTGACATTTGGTTTATATTTAATTGAAACCTCAGGTCTGACACGTAATACAATGCATTGCACACAGTGGGTCTTGCTAACTATTTCCTAGTTAACCAATAGGCAACGGCCGAAGTTGTGCTCCTGAAATTTGCACATTTCTAGAGTAAGTTTCCTCCCTGAGTCAATCTGTCTCCCTCTGTTTCTCTCTCTCTCCTAACTGGAGGAGCTGTAGCAAATATTTTCACAAGGAAGGGTGGAATTTTTTAGCTCAGCACTGGCCCAAATAGATGGGGACCAGACAGAGGCACTGTCTCAAAGCAAGACACCCCTAGGGTCCCACATCCATCTCTCAGGGTCCCACCTTCTCATTCCCCCCATTCTGTTCTGATTTTATTCATAATGTTCCCACCATAACTGCCCCAACCAAGACCATTGTCATGACTTCTCTCCATGAATGTTTCTGTAGCACCCATGAGTCTGGTGAGAGCACCACCCCTTGCCTGGGAGGGTAGGGGAGTCCTAAAGGGTAGGTAACACCTAGGGCCTCTGTCTCCCTAGACAAACATGGGAACCAAAGGATACAACCTGCAGTCAATGCCAACAACAACTCATGAAAGGGCTAAATTGCTTGGTAGGTAGAAGGGACATGTTAGCCAAGTGTCACCAGCCAAAGGAAAGAAAACCATCAATGCTACTCCTAATGCCTTGAGGAGCAGTGCAGATCTGCAGTGAATGTTTCCAGGGAAGTCAAAGAGAGGGGGTACAATACAATTCACTCAAAAAGACTTTCCTTAAAATTATTTTGAAACTCTTCCCAAAATGTCTACTCCTTAAGCTGCCAACCATTCCTGTCCTCCTTTGTGCCATCCCAGCTCTCCTTAGCCCTCCTGTGTCTCCCTCTCCACTCCTCATGTAGAGCCATGCTGTTCCTTCTCCTCTTGCCCTTTCCAATCCATTTCTCACCACCTCTCTCCCCACCCCACCCTCAAATGCACAAATGCCCAGGACCTGGGTGAGCTACCACAGGATCCTTTTTCTTTACAAGCTAAAGAGGAATGGAATTCCAAATGCTTATGTTTTCTCTGCCATACACATAAATATGGGAAATTTGCTAGCACAGAGATTCTAAAACCTTACTTTCTCAATAAAGGAGAAAACAAAGCATTCACTAAAAGCCTGAGGACAGCAAGCACAACCCAGTCTAACAGGCCTGGGAGTCGCTCTTCATTGTAGAAAATGTTATCAGCTGGATAATGCTGCAAATGTCTTCTCCTGGCATTCTGAGTCTTTCTTGTTCTTCAGTTGCAATTACCACAATGACGGTTACTAAGCATGTCCTAGCTGGGCGTTCAGTGTTCCCACTTGGTTGGGTTCCCTTCTACCCCATGTCATGGAGGATTCTGCTCTGAGGTGGAGAGAGAGAGATCTGGCCACAGAGGAATCTGGCAATTGACCAAGGTCCCCAAACTACCTCACTCTGGTATATCTTGATGTTAGTTTGTCTAACTTTACCAATAAGCCTCAGGAGTCAGAAGTCAAAATAAGGACAAGAGACCAAGGTAAACACCACAGCTGATCTAACCACCCAGCAGACTCTATCACTCCAATAATTCTAACTACTTGGGAAAATCTTCAGAGCTAAGAATCTGAGGGCTGATAGGAAGCTGAAGTCAACAATGCATTAGATTCTGACACCTATTTGGTTGCAATTAGCCAGAGGCAGTTAGTTTGATCTCCTACTGTGAATAACTAACTTTAAATGTTGCTAGTGCAAGAATAAGGCCAACAAAGCCTTATTAAAGGTCATTTAAAGCAAGTATGTGTCTAGTAGGTTCCTTTTCAGTAGCAAGTTCTATAAACCAGAGTTCACAAAACACTTTTCAAGGGGAAAGAGTTGAAGATGTCACACAGCCACAGGTAGGGTAAACCACTGTCCCATTTTGCCCAGAACTAAAGAGTTCCCCAAGACATGGGACTTTCAGTGCTAAAACCAGGACCATCCCAGGCAAACTTGGGTTGTTGGTCACCCTAGATGTACCCCAAGCCTTGGCTAGTGACCACTATTGAATCATAAGGAAGGATAGGGTACACTGAAGAGAGAGTAGAAAGGGAGAGAAAATAAATGCCTTCAAAAAGTCCAACTTGCTCACAGGAGGTCTAATTTTTCCATAGTTCATAACTATTCTAAAGTGTGTACAAACTATTTTGTCAACAAAAGGTTTATGGTCAACAACTTTGGGAAGTGCTACAAATTCCATCAACTCTCCTTAATGTAGTTTCTGTGCACATCAACACATCAAAGGTTCTGAGAAGTCCTGCAGCAGTGGACATATTTAATTTGGTGCTCTCAGTATGTCCCAAGCTTATATGACAACACAAGTCTTTTTTCACTTAATGGTTATGATCATCCAACTGAACACACTTTGAGAAATGGGGATCTTATCCACAAAGCCATAAACAAGTGCTGAAAAGACTAAAGGCTTGAACTTGAAACATAATCTGAAGTGGATTTTGTGTTTAACGGATGTGAGAAGACTCATTTATTCATTCATGCATTCATTCCATTCATTCATTAAACAATTAATAAAGCATGTATGTCCAGGTATTGTGCTAGAACCAGGGATATAGCAGTGAATAAGAAAGAGTGAGAAGATTTCTACATACCTGATGCTTGGGGCTTCCAAGCCTAAATTTCAACAAGTGCTAACTAACAATCTTAACAATGAGAAGAAAGTTCAGGGGTCCATAGGAGGGGCCTCTAGCTCAGACTCAGGGGGTGGGCATGATGGCTTCCCACAGGAGGAGATGTCGAGGTTTAGACTCAATGGATGAGGTGGGTGGGTCAGCTGCAGTGTATATAGGAGTGTGGTGCTAGACAGTGGGGGATAGTGTTCTGGGCAGAAGGAACAAGGCATGCAAAGGCATGGTGGTGAAACAGATCTCAGAGCATTCTTTACACATGCAAAGGTCTTGTTCCTGAGGTCAGGGCTAGTATTCATTTTAGTACACAATAGAACCTCCATACACTTTATTACTATTATTATCATCATTATTGTGTCAGGAAGAAAACTTTGCATCAAAAGGAGGTTAGATCTGACCCTTCCTACACCTCTAAATGTCTATGACTTTGTGGTTGGAAGAATTTTATGATTACCTTTAAAATCTCTTGGAAACTTACAGACTTCTCCTTCTGGAAAACAAAGCTCCCCACGAAGTCATAAATCTACATATTAACAGACTATACATTTCTGATTTATTTTTTCCCTCACTGTGCATTGGTACCCTCCATGTTCCCAAGAAAACAGCCACAATGCCCACCTCATCAACCTTGACACCTTTGGGCTTCTTCAAAGATGCTTCCAGTAAGTAGCCCAAGACCTTCAGGGCGAGCGAACATCAGTGGAGACTTATTGGGCCACTTCCAATTTTAAACTACAATTGCTGATGCAAAGACAACCTCCCCAAGTGCTAAAGCACAGAGCTCTCTAGGTGGAGACCGATTAGCAAAGCCAACCCCAACCATGTCTTCTTCCGAGCTTCTAGACTAGGCCATACCCAGGGAAAACACTTACCCCTCTGAAATTCCAAGCTTTAGGAGAGGGAAACATGGGAAAGTTGTTTTGCCGCTGCCGTTTAGGCCTAAAAGAGGAGAAAAGATGAGACAATGCGTTTGTTATTCACTGGTTAGATATTCAGAGGAAATCACCGGCTTCCGATGCAGCTTTATCTAAAACAGAGATGCTTGGAGAAACGGCCCAGGCATGGGAGGCCTCTCCACACCGCGATCTCGAGCAGCCAAACCCAGTCCAAACTCCCTCCCAGTCCCCCAGGAGGAAAGCTCCAGAATCCCTTAAAATAGTCAACCCCTCACCCTTAAAAAATAAAATAAATTCGAAAATTCAAACTGGATGCAATAAAAAGAAGCCAGACCAAATTCCCAGCGTTGATGTTTATTTCTTATACACAAACACGTCCCCAGAGGGTGCCATCAGGTGATGTTTATAGCTTCGGCTCAGCCTGAACTCTCCCGTTCACACACGCTGGGGAGCCCCAGCACCTCCACGAGGGCCACATCTGAGCTCCAGACTTTTAAAGGACATGTAGCAACTGCCTAACAAGTCGGAACCGGTTTCCTCAGCTATTAATCTCTGCACATGAACCAGTCTCTGCAGACGGCCAGCACAAGGAGTAGATAACGCAAGGAAAGTTGGGCATTGTGGCTGGGCGGCTGCAGGCACACCAGGGACACCTTACTTCTGTCTTGTAAAGTGAATCCAATCTTGTGGCTGCCAACATGCCCACAGGGACACCTTTTACATCTTTATGGAGTGATAAATTACTCCTCCCCAAAATGTCATGTCTGTCAATATGGATAATTCAAATCATGTTTGCTTAACCATCTCACTGAAAAGCATCCCTAAAAAAGGTCCCCCTTGGACTTTCCCTGAGGTTTTAGTCACTGCTGTACCAAAAGGGTGCTGTTGGTTTTTCACATGATAGTCACACTGTACTGTCCTCTCTGCCACAGTGAGCAGTGACACAAGGCAGGGTGCTTGCAGTATGTCAGGCCTGAGTAAAAGTCTTGATTGGCTCTCCCATACAAAAGAGATAACACACAAGGTCATTTCTATAATAGCAGCAGCTAACGGGTATTGAGTACTTAAAACAGCATACGTTAATACTTTATTAAGTTAATCTCACTGACTCTCACACTGTAAACTAGGGTTCATTATTGTACCCATTTAGTAGACAAGAAAACAGAGACTTAAAAGATAAGCAACTTAACTATCCCACACAGGTAAAATCAGGATTCTGATCTCAGCTGTCTGATCTCAAATCCCACAGTGTTTTATTAGCTGTGTAACCCTGAGCACAAGGCTTAATCTCTTGAGCTTCCAGATTCCTATGTGCAGAACAGGGAAAATAATACCCAGAGCACAGAGTTAAGATGAGATAAGGGCTCTAACTCCAGTTCTGTCACTGCTAAGTTCTCCACAGATGTCAGCACGGTGCCACCCACCCCCCAAATCCTGGCTCCAAGAACAGCCTTTAACCAGGGACACAGGACTGGCACAGAAAAGCTGGGACAACTCACCCAACAGATGGGAACCCCTACTTATGTGTCTTTCTATCAAGCCCTCCTCTCTGCCTCACCCTCCTCCTCACCCATAGGTACAACAATAAAACCCCAGGCTAATCACATCTCAAGACAAACAGAGAACATGTGGGTGGTTATTTAGATTTAATATCCTTCTCTATTAAGTAACATGTTGGTCTAAGTTCTTCTGAAAAGACATTTCTCTCTTAAAAAAAAAACAACAACTTAGCATTCAACAACCCTTCTCCCTGGATTCCATTCCCTCCCCTCCCGGGTTATATTTGGGCTTTGCTTTGCTAATCATTTCATGAGCTTCACTGCTTCCAAAGCAACAACATATAGCAGAACATTCTGAGTAAAGGTTTAATTCACAGAAAATGACGATCACAATACTTAACAGCGATTAATTACATGATGTGCCAGGGCCTGTGCTAAGCACTTTGACTACATAATCTAAGCCTCACAATAACAATAACATAGGTTATTATATGAGGTTATATTATAATTTTAATACATGGTATACAGGTAGTTTTATAATGGTGTTATACATTGTAATATTTTATATTTTATATGTAACACATTATAATGGCATTACATACTTTAAAAATAATATATTACAACTTTGTATCATAATATATTTTCATATAATATTATGGTATAATGAGGATACTATCATTACCCCATTTTACAGATGAGATAAACGAAGCTCAGAGAGGTTAAATCACATACTATAAGTCACACAGCAGGTAGATGGTCAAGTTGGAATTCATACCCAGATGTGTCCGACTACAGATTCAGAGGGTATAGCCCCTCTCAAAAGACAGAAGCCCCACCAAACAGAGCAGAGCATGCTTTTAGAAGAATGGAGCCTGGGGGTTCCTTGCGGGAGGGCATCAGTTTGGCAGGGCCTCCCACTATGAGACCTCTTGGGCAAAGGAAAAGCATCAGAGCAAGTCTGTCATTCCAGGGCACTCCCGGGCAACTTGGACCCACCCTTCTGGGGTGGGGAAACTGCCAGGAAACCCAGGAGAGAAGGGCTCCCCCACCCTTGCATTTCGTCAGCAGGCTTCCAGATCATTCACATGAAACGATCTTATCAGGCATCATAAGAGTCTCCAGATAGTTTTCGGCTTCTCCCCAGCCAAACACTACCACCCAGGTGGCTCGGAAGGACAGCTTCAGGGAATAAAACCCACTCTCCTGAGAAGGCTTCTTTATGAAGCCCATGAGGAATGCTGGCAGCATAAACTGCACCATCTCAGAAGCCTGTCAAGGTCCAGTCCTCACCACGGGAGGGCAATCAGTCCGGGGTATATTTCTTCTGTTTCAGAAGCAACTTCTTGTACTGTCAGCAAAAGTCCCAGAGAGAAAATGACACTTGGGTGTACAGGTTTCCCCAACACAAAGATATGCAGAGGGGTCTCTTAACAGGGCTGGGAGGAGTTACCTATAGCATGTTCAGTCCTTGGGCCCCCAGTGTGAGCAAGGCCTGTGCTCGGTGCATACACACATGGTTAGAAGCACAGCCCATCCACTGATGTCAGGAAGACAATGCTGCCCAGTGATCAGAAATGCCCACAGTAGGAGTGAGAAGCAGGATTCAAGGGGCATTTAGGAAACGATCTCAAAGTCAGGTGTGTGCATGGCTAGCCTCAAACAGAATGAATTCAGTAGCAGTAGGCCTTAGGGCTGGCAACAGCACGTATTTTCCCACCACGTGAAAACAAATGTGATTCTTTCCCGCCACCCTGAGAAGAGGATTGCCTGTTTCCAGAGAGCTCTGAAGAGTGGGGTTTCAGAATCGGGCACTCTGACGGCTTCTGCAGCCTGGGCACTGGTGCTGGGGTAGAGCCAACCTGGCTCCAAGACTGGCTCCCTCTCTTTCTCGCTGGGGACTTCAACCAAGCTGCCCACTCTCTACTCCCTCTGAGCCTCCATTTTCTCATCTGGAAAGTGGGGATAACAATCTGTTTTCACAAAATAGAAGCATTAAATTAATGTACTATATAAAATGTTTAACAAAGAGCCTGGCAATTAACAGGTGCTCAAATTAGCTATTATTATTATTATTATTATTATTATTATTATTATTATTATTATTATCTCCTTCTTTAACCCAGTGAGTTTGGAATGTTACTTATCATTATCATTGGTAAGGCTCATGTTGGAGAGACTATGAAATTTGTACTGATTCTTACCGATTGGATAAAATATAAGTAAAATAAAAGAATGGCTTCATCCAACCAGTGTGGCTCAGCAGATTGAGTGTCATCCCATGGACTGAAAGGTCCTGGTTCAATTCCCGGTCAGGGCACATGCCCAGGTTATGGACTGCATCCCTAGTAGGGGGTGTGCAGGAGGCAGCCGATCAATATGTCTCTCTCATATCAATGTTTCTATCTCTCTCTCCCTTCCTCTCTAAAAACAAACAAACAAACAAACAAACAAAAAAAACAATAAAAAACATATTTTTTAAAAAAAGAACAGCTTCAATGTGCTATAAATATTTATATTAAGCAAAAACATGGCCACAAATAAGAGCACAACATAACCGTGAAAAGAGACCCCCTTCGCATTCTCACTTCCTACTCCCCTTTCCCCTTCCTAAAGATTATCATCTTTGCCAGAATGTTGTATATGTTTTAAATATTTTAATGTCTTAATTCTTAATCAGAGCATCTTGCTAACAAAATTTTCCTTTTAGGCTTAGTTGGTTAGAGTGGCATCCTGATACACCAAGGTTGTAGGTTCAATCCCCGATCAGGGCAGATAAAAGCAGCAACCAATAAATGTATAAATAAGTGGAACAACAAATCAATCAATCTCTCTCTCTCTCTAATATCAATTTTTTTAAAAAAACCTTTCCTTTCCTTTTACTTCGCTCCATCCATGAAGAAAATTGTAGCATTACTAGGAAAACCAAACAGCTATACTTTATAAGAGAAGTTAGTGCTAAATGTAGGACCACCTGTGCCAGATATTTTTATTCTGGTTGGACCACTTACGATGGTGGTGGTTTTCTTTCACTTACATGTCTTTTAGGTTTCTGTTCTGGGTAAATAATCGAGGACGGACTGGCAGGTGTTTAGCCAAATGAAGACCCAATTCTTTGGGGAGAAACTCACTGAAAGAGGTAGTGTGCAGAATGAAAAGCTCACCACTTTGACTTCTCTCTTAAACAAAAGCACAGAGGCAACCACCCAGCAACATGTTTCTGTGGCTTACTGAGCCACACTCGGCTTCATTCAACTCATGTCATGTTTGCAACTCCAACTCCCTATGTCCTGTCAATTATGTGAAAAAAGAATCGCAGAACCTCAGAAATAGTCAGCTGGTAAAATCACAGCACTAGTCAAATCCTCTTTGCAGCAGCCCTGTTGAGAAGGCATCCTAGAAGAGAGCGCTATACTCTATTCATAGGGACTCACACATTACTTTATTCATCAGTACTTATTGAGCACCTACTATATGCCAGGCACAATGCCAGATATTAGAGATCTAGCAGATACAGAAAGACAATCAGATTTTTTTTAACATTAGGGAGAGAGAAAGAGAAGAGTGGTTCCTTATGGGGGATTAGAAGGGAAAAGGACAGAGGTGGGGCACACATGAACCTTTATCTCCACCTGTAATGTTTCTTTTATTCACAAAAAATTTCTGAAGCTAATAGGACAAAATGTTTATTAACTCTATATGGTGGGTACAGAGATGAATGTTATAATAGTGCACAGTTTTCTATATGGGTGAAATATTTTATAATTAAAAACAATACAAAACAAATGAATAAATTATGGCAGAGCCATACAATAAAATACTAAGACATCCATCCATTAAAAATAATAAGGTATATTTGTGTCCTCACCAACAAAGACCTTATGCTACAAACCCATTTATGTTTATACACACATATATGCACACACACACACACACACAAATGCACAGAATCAGCTATGTGTATGCAGAGAGAGGGCCCTGGAAGGGCACACACTCAACTGTTGACAGTGATTGATTATGTAGCTGAGGTGGGGGAAGGGCGGAATAAATGAGGACATTATCTTTTACCTTATGTATTTTAAGATCTTTACTATGGAAACATATTGTACATATAATGAAAATTGTAATGACGTTTACAAAAAGACCTTGGCAGATGGGAAAAGAGGTCGAGAGGCATGAGCTGAAGTTGGCTAGGGCAGAGCCTTAAAGGCCAGGGTTGGGGAAGTTGGCCATGGGGCTCCCCTGAAGTTACAAAGTGGGGAGTGACATGACGAGATTTGCCTTGAGAAAGATCCCTGCGTTTAGAGAGAGGAGAAAATAGCCAAGGGTGTTCAGAGTGAAGGCAGAGACCATTTGAGAGGCAAACTCAGGCATCCAAACCCACTGAAGCCTCTCTCATGGGGCACATTCAAGAAACTGAAGGCACAGATGTCTGTGTCCATTCAGACCTCTGCCTCCCGTCTCCACCCCTCTGTCAGCTATTTTTTAAGAGCAGCAATGTCCAGTAGAAATATTGTGTGAGCCACATATGCAATTTTAAAAGGTCTATTAGTCACATTAAAAAAATAAAAAGAAACAGGTAGGTTTAATTTTAATAATATAGTTTATTTAACCCAATATATCCAGATATTATTGTCAGTTCAACATGTAATCAATAGAAAAAAATATGAGATATTTTACATTTTTTTCATACTAAGTCTTTGAAATCCAGTGAGCATTTTACCCTTACAGCACAGCTTCACTGACACTAGCCACGTTTCATGTGCTAAATAGTGGCACGTGGCAGATGGCTACACACTGGACAGCGGTGCAGTTTCAGAGAGCCTCAGGCTTTGAAAACCCACTGCTCAATGTCTCAGCAGTTACTGACCAGCCAAAATATATAAATTTACACCCATGTGAAAAGTGAGACACTTTTCATTTTTAAAAACATTTTACCAAAATTATTTTAGTATCATCCATCTGAATTCAGAAACATTCCAAAGAGAGGTAGTATCTGGAAAAACCCAGGGAAATTATCTTCAGGTCACAAATGTACAAATGACCTACTTGAACAGAGAAACAAATGAAATTCTTCCCCATATGGAGAGTATCCCAAACAAATGCCTATGATCTGTTCCTAAATAATATGAACTACTCTATTCAAACTAATTCCAGAGTTATAAAAACAAGAGAGTGAAATGATTTTTAAAACCAATGAAATTATTATAGTTGTAGTTCCCCTTTTGTGAAATGCTGTTCAGGTCATTTGGTCATTTATGTAAAGGGGTGTTCTTTTTATTGATATGTGAGGGCTCTTTATATATTCAGGATATAGCATGTAGCAAAGTTTCCAGCACATAGCTGGTAGGCTAGGAACCATATTAAAAAGGTATATATTAAATTCCATCAACTGGTGAATGGATAAACAAAATAGACTATATGTATACAATGGAATATCATTCAATCATAAAAAGGAACAAAGTATTGATGATAATATGCTACAACATAGAACAACCTTGAAAACATGCAAAGTGAAAGAAGTCAGACACAAAAGCTACATATTGTGTGATTCCATTTATAGAAAATACCCAGAATAGGCAAATCCATAGAGACAGAAAGTGGACTAGTGGTAGCCAGGGGCCGGGGGAAGAGAGGGAATGAGGACTGCTCAATGGGTGCATGGCTTCCTTTGGGGTGATGAAAAGTTCAAGAATTAGACAGTGGTGATAGATGCATGACACCGTGACTGTAACTAATGCCACTGAATTATTATATACTTTAAAATGGTTAAAATGGTAAATATTATGTTATGTATATTTTACCACCATTTTTTAAAAAGTGCAGGTGACATACAGATATTTGCCGGCAAAATAAAATATATATATTTAATGAAAAAGAATCCTCATGATATCATAATGCAAAATAAAATGCTATTAACTACTGCAGAAGAGGGAATTCTGTAAAGAAAAGCAAGGAGAGCAAGCACTCTGTGCAGCCTGGGAATTGATGAAAATGACTTTGACGTGAAGTTTTATCAGCACTTGTGAGAAATCAGCCCTACACGCCCCTGTTTCTGAGACACATATTTACATGAATCACTGAACAATGATAAAAATTCCCACACTCTCTGGCTTTCTGCACTTCCTCCCACCCTCCAGTCCAGCCCCAGGTCTCTGTGCTCAGAGATTCTGCAGCAACACCCTTTCCATCTCCTGCTCACATCTCACCAGCCATTCTGCGGAGTTTCCCTCTTGCACTTGGGCTTCCTGCACAGCTCTGATCTTTAGAACAACTTTTCACAGGGGCAGGCTTCCAGAAGAACTGCCAGTGATAGGCAAATTTCAGTGATTCTTGAGTTGGTGCCGTAAAGGAGGAATTTGGCAAAGTGGTTAAGAGCGCAGACGCTGGAGCCAGCTCTGCCATTCACTAGCTGTGTGACAGTGGGCAAGTGACTTAACCTCTCTGTTCCCCACTTCCCCCATCTATAAAATGTCAGTAATAACAGGACTCCCTCATAGTGCTGTTGTGAGGATTGAATGAAGTTAATGTGTGTAAAGCTCTCGGTGCCTGGCCCACAAAAGGTGCACTTTAAGAGCTGGCCCCTTCTGGTGGTGAGCTCTGGAAGGCCAGGGACTGTGTGAGTTGGATTCCCTGCTGTCTCTTCACTCCCGGCTGTTAGGAGGAGCTTAATCAACAGCTGGAGACTGAACGTACTGTGCTTGCCCCCGGTAAGTCTGTGGTCAGCTGTATCACAGAATCGCCTTATGTACGTACACACTGACAGAACATGAACAAAATCACATGCCCTTGAGGGAGGGACAGAGGGACAGAGGGAGGGAGAGAAAGAGAGTTCCATAGTTGAAGCCACATCATGGGGACTTCTGAACACTGGGCATGAACCCTGAGGCAAGCCTGACATGAGGCTGTGGGTCTGTGCCATCTCAGCCTCCTCTCTTCCCACAGGCCTCTCTCAGGCTGAGCTGGATCCTAAACAGGCACTTTCTGAACAAAAGGTCTTCAAATTCCAGCCAGGTCCTTGCTGCCCTAGTGAACAGCACTGAAGGGAACAGTCATGAGGGCAGGGCAGGCTCCAACATGGTGCCTTCCCAAGGGCATTTAAGAGTGTTTGGATTACATGTGATTTTTACCTTCCTAACCCCAATGTGGTTCCCTTGCTGTCTCCTCATCCAGGAGAAAGTACCTGCAAGATACCAGAACTTCCCCCATCAAATGAAAACCCTAAACACCCTGAGAAACACCATCCCATCATAACAAATACTCTTGTCAATTTCCATATTTCAAGTCCAGATGGGCCATCGGGTGCTCATTCACATTTCCATATGTTGGGCAGCCCCCCTAGATCTTTCTAGAACAAAATAAGGCCATGAAAGGGATACAGAGGTGGTCAGTGCATGGGCTCTGCTGTCTCCAAGACATGGGTTCAAGCCCAAGTTCACCAGTGACCTTTGACAATTTACAGAACTTCCCCAAGTCTCTCTCAGTTTCCAACTTGAAAAAGGACACGACAAGACTTAGACTTGATAGGGTTGCTATGAGGAGTAAGTAAATAATTCCTGTAAAGTACTTTGCATACTCCCAGCTCACACTGAATGCTTAATTAATGTTAGCTCTAAATATTTGCTGAGTGTCCAGTACATGCCAGGCATTGCTGTAGGCATAAGGGATACGGCAGAGAGTAAAACATAGCTCCTGTTCTCTCAAAGCTTACGTTAGGAGGTGATACATTCTACGGAGAAAAACAAAGCACAGGAGGGGAGTAGGGATAATGGGAGGAGCTGCTGTTTTATATGGAGTGCTCAGAGCAGGCTTCTCCAACAAAACGATGTTTGAACAGAGACCTGAAAGAGGGGGAGAAAGTCTTAGGCGGACAGGACAGCATACACAAGCTCCTGGGACACAGCCGAGGGGCCGCATGTCCAGTGTGGCTAGAGCGGGGTGAGTGAGTGAGCAAAGAGCAGACAAAGTGATCGAGGGAACAGGAACCAGATGGTAAGGGTCTTACAGACACCACAAGGTCTGTGGATTTTAGTCAGAGTGAGATGGGAAGCCACAGGAGGATTCTGAGCAGAAGAGAAACAGGATCTCTCCCAGTTTTAAAAGCACCTTTCTCACTGCTGTGTGGAGAACACAGCTGTACAGGCCAACCAAGGTGCAGGGAGGGGGCTGAGGATGTTCCTACAGTGGCCCAGGTAAGGGACAGAAGGGACCTGGCACCAAGATGGTGGCAGTGGGCATGGTGAGCGGTGGTGAAACTGTGTACATATTTGAAGGGAGGGTGACAGGATTTGCTAGTGGACTGGATGTGGAGGGTGAAATAAAAGAGAAGTAAAGGATGCTGTAAGAATTTTAGCCTGAGCAATTGGGAGGATGGAGAAAACCTGTGGGAGGAGCAGATCTGGGGACAAAAATCAAGAGCAGACACAGCACTTTTGAAATGTCACATTTGAATTGGTATGGACCTCGAAATGGAGATGTGGAGTTGGCAGCTGGATATAAGAGCTGGAGACCGTATTCGAGAGTCATCGCAATTTAGACAGAAGAGGAGTCCCACCAAGGTGAGAGAAGAACCAAGAGAGGGGCGTCCCCAGAGGCCCTCGAAGAAAGTGTTCCAAGGAGGAATGCTCAACTATCTCACTCAGTAGGAGGCGAAGAAATACCCACTGAATTTGGCAAAGCAGAGATCCCTGGTGACTTGACAAGAGGAAGTAAGTGGATTTGGGGGACAAGAGCTGAGAGGTACCTAGAAGCATTGTTTGCAGAAAATATTAATACAAGTTGATGGGAATCTTAGGTATTGGCTAGTCCACGGAAGTCATTAAAATGTGAGCTCCCTGAGGGCAAGCATTTCATGTCTTTTTAATGTTTATTCCCACTCTCTGTGTACCTGGCGCACGGTAGAGGCTCAATCAATATTTGTAATACCTTCCCGAACTTTCTTGACATTTTTCCAGTCAAGGAGTACAGGTCAATGGGAACTTCCTGTCCCTAACAGGATGGTATGGAAGACAAATCATACACAAATTATCCCAGCATGGAATGTGTCATTCCCCTCCCTTAAGTTAAAAAAACAACAACAAACTAGAATTAATACTACTTGGCATTTATTCAGCATGCTAAATAATGTGTTTCCCGGTTACTTCCCACTGGCGTTCTGATCTCCATCATCAGTGGATGGATGACTTCTCGTTGGCAGTGCCAAACTTCAAGCTAATTGTAAGCCAATCTAATTAGCAAAAATTACAGAATATTTTTTAAGGGATATTTTGTAACAGAGGTCTTTTGGAAATCCAATTTAGGAAAATTATTTTTTTCATATTCTCAAAGTGCTGACCTGCAAATTATGTTTCTAAAATGTTTAGGGGCTGCTTTGAAAAGCAAGGGGATCATTCTCCCTCTCCCCCACTGGCAGCCATCTGAATTACAGCGCGTTTTCAATGGTAAAGGCTTCATTACATCCTAAGGAAATCCGCATCCTGCACCCCCAGGTCACAGCCCAGCGGACAGCGGCCTCACGTCCCTCCGGAAAGGATAATTAGTTTACTACCCTTTAATCAAGAAGCAGCAGATTGTTGTTTTTCTAAAGTTTTGCCTGGGGAGAGCCCGTTCTTTCCCGAGTGTGTTTTTCCAACCAGGACTCTTTGTACGTACTCTACCTTCCCATGAGCCAACACTGAGGGCCGCCCCCTTGTCTGAATGAGAAACTGAAAATCCCCAATGGTGAGAGCCCCTCAACTCCATGATGTGGGATCAGGTCAAAGTCATCCCAACGCATCAACACCTCACCTTTGACGACTTATGGACCGGGAGAATCCTCAGTCTTTCTGTCATGGAGAGTAAGTTCTTAAGGGTTTACTTTTTTTAAAAGCCAACAACAAAAACAAAAACATGCACCAGATACTGTTCTAAGTGCTTAATAAATATTAACTCATCTAATCCTCAAAACAATTTTATGAGCAGGTACTTTTAGTATTGCCACTTTACAGATAAGGAAACTGAAGCTCAGAGAGGTTAATTGGCTTGCCCCAAATCACACAGCTAGTAGGTGGCAGAGCCAGGATTCAAACCCAGGCAGTCTGGTACCAGAGAACTGTTAAAACCATCGCAGAAGCAGCAACAACAGAGGAAAGGAGGCAGAAACGAAAATGCTTACGATGTACTAGGCCCACAGCCAGTGTTACCAGGTTGGCTCCTCTTTAAATGAGTGCAATTGGAGTTTAAAAAATAATAATAAAGAGAAGAGATTAGTCTTATTTATTGGTTTCTCTACATCTGCAAATAAAAATCCATGCAGATTAATTGGTATACTTTACTGTGTGCATGTTATACTTTAATAAAAGTATAATTTTAGTTTAAAAATTTTAATGACTGAATTTTCTTAATGTTGCAGGGGCGAGGAATCCTTTTCCTGCCAAGGGCCATTGGATATTTATAACATCATTCACGGGCCATACTACATTATCAACTTAAAAAGTAGCCTGCTGTATTTTGGTCAGGCTAATTTGGTGAGGTGTGTGATTTTAGCTGGTATTGATTTTGTGGGCCTTATATGGCCCGAGGGCTGAACGTTCTTCACCCCTGTAAGGGGATTTGGATGGAATAAATAATCCTTAAAAGACATTTTTTTAAAAAATCACCCTTAACTATCTTTCTAATTTTTGTCTTAAGAAGAAATTTAAGAAAAGTTTTTGGAATTGTTCTATCCAACTATATACAAATCAGAAACAAATAGAAAAGAGATTAATTCATGTTTTCCAAATCCTGGAAAGCTCTAACTCAAAAAGTATATTTATAGACACCATACTTCCCTACTCCCTATCTAACAGGGGCTTCACGAGGGCTTTTGCCCAAGGTGGAGAAGAAAGTCTTCATACTTTATTTAATAATATATTGATCAGAAGATAATAAATCAGTATGTAGGTGGCCCAGCACCTCCAAAATGAAAATTGCAACCCTAAAAATGAGTCCTTAGAAATGGGCATCTCTAACAAATGTCCTGTTGATCCTAATGCAGTTAAAAACACCAAAAATTCTTAAATTAGCCAGCATCGCTTAAAGCAATTTATTGACTCTGATACAGGACCTACCACAGTCTCCAAGGTAATTAGAAGCTCCATAAATGCTGTTTTTGGCAGTGACTGGGGCCACACATAAAACATGTTTATTCCCAAACTGTCAGTGAAGTATGGTGGTGGGGGTGGGGCCACGTCTACTTGTTACAGCGTATGTGCAGAAAGGGAAAGGTAATGCCAAGGGCACCATCCCAACTAAGACTATTCTATCACTGTGACAGAGCAAACCACCCCCAAAATCCTGGGTAAGAGAGGGTAATTCTGGGTAAGAGAACCACACAGAGTAAGACATTCTGAGTAAAAGAGGGAAATATTGTTACTCTACCTAATGGCTAATAAAGGTTATAGCCAGAGAGCCTGATTCCAGGATGCTGGCTCTTAGCCCCTGGGGATTTTCCTGGCCACCTAAGCCACAAAAATCACAAACTGGGGAGAGATCAATGAACCATGTTGATCAATGATGCACTATTTACCAATATTTTGATCAAATATGGTCCATCTAAAGCACAGGGTAGAGCAAGCCCCCGCGCCATTCTCTTGGGCACCTTATCTTCCAGCTCACAAGCTGGGCTCCGGTGGGAACAGGGCCCATGCTTGCATCAGCGTTGCCATAGCTGCTGTTATGGCAACCACCCCTTGTTGCCCAGGCAAAGATGCTCTCCTGGCTTGGGAGCCCTGATTCAGGGATGCAGCCCCTGCAGAAACTCATCTTTTTACTTGTTTCCATATTGCTCGAGTCTTTACGAGATGGGGAACCTGCTGGGGGTTCCCCAGATCCCTACATGCATTTGGTCCAGACTAATATGAATAAAGGCCAGCAGGCAGATGGGGCTCAGAAAGGCCATACAGACTGCAGAGTGGTGGTTAACCTCTGCCGGGACCTCAGTGCCTGGCAGGGCTGAGTTTGAGTCCTGGCTCTGGCACATGCTAGCTGGGGACCGTTAGCAAATGCTTTGGCCTCTAGGAACGCAAGTCTTAGAATAAGAGACGAACAATACTGGATTTTACGCTTTATAGAGTTGTCGTGAGGTGTGAGTAGACCTAAGCATGTAAGGGACACGCAGAGTAAATGCTGGTTGTCACTGGTGGCTACTAATAACTGTTATCACCAATGTGATGGTGCTGACAGAAAAGCAGAAGTCCCCCCCCACCCCCCGCGCCCTCCTGCCCTTCACAGCCAGCAGCCTGGCGTGCAGACAGAAAGCACTCCTGTCCACAGTGCAGAGGGTTCGAGGGCTGGACAAGGCCAGCCGCTCGCCCAGTTCGCACATACCCGGCCGAGCACTGGGAAACATGCTAGCAGTCAGGGGGGACCCCAAATTCAGTACCCTTCCTACTAGGTCACATGGCTCCTTTGAAAAGATTGAGTTATCAAAATAAACCTATTACCTTTATTCAAAATAAACACCATCTTTTAAGATACTAAAGAAATCCTGAAAGCCAAATGGTAGCATTCAAAATTGTCTTTAAAATTCTGAAAAAAGAATGTCTGCGCTGTCAGCAGTGGCGGTGTCTCAGGGTTATCACTGGTCCAGGGAAGCTGCCCTTGCCACGCCACACGTCCCTTCACTGTCTGCACTTTTATACACGCACACATGGATTTTGTAATCAGAAACGAATTTTTCTTAAAGAAATAAAGCTGAAATGCTTTGCCACGACATAGTTCACAAAAGAATGAACCCAAACAGATGTTCACCCTTCACCCTCCTTAGTAACTGGCAAAATGAAGATGTAAACAAGATAGCGTGTTTGCCTTTCAAAGGGGCAGTTTTTACCTGGTAAAAGCAGTGTGGGCGAGAGTGCGGAAAACGGACATTCTTTCACAACTGGGAATGCATACATTGGTATAATGGTTTCATGGGCCAATTTGGCAGCATTTTTCAACATTAAAATGGCCCAGAACTTCACCCTTACAATTGATTAGACAAAATAACCATGAACACAGGCTTAGCAACAAGGACACAGCTCCCAATACTGGTTCAGAGGGAGAAACTAGCCGCTGGACTCAGCCGGTGACAAGGGACTGACCGCGGAGGAAGTCCTACACGTTCAGTACGTAAAACAGTGGCTGGAAGCCTTGTTACTCCACACTGGGAAAATACGGAGTTTTCTGGATTTGTTGTTTTTACTTCCTTCCTTCCATGCTGCACTCACTGTTTTGCAGCCAAGTAAACCCAGACCCAGACCTATTAGACAGTTTTCCCCAAGTGGCTAGGACAGGTTCACAGTGTATTAGCCTTCCCAGGTGGCAGAACTGTCACCTTCAAAGCAGAGACAGGGTCTGTGGTGGGGCCAAACTATGCCCTGGTGCCACAGAAGGCCCAAGCTGGCGGTGGGGACATCTCTACAAAGACCTCTTCCCCCAAGAAGCCACCCCTTCCCAAGAGCTCTCAGCCCGTCCCAGCTACCAGGAGTAGCTCGAGACAAGGACTAAAGCTGGGGTCCGTGAGCCAGGCCCAATCACTAATAATAAAACAGCTGCCCCCAGAGGTCTGCTCTGCACCAGAGTGCTTGTCATCAGTTACCTGTGACCCCACAGCAACCTGACAGGGAGGCCAGCTCCCCTGTCTTAAATCACCCAGCTAATGAATCCATTCATGTTCTTACTCTTTCTAGGTGCCTCAGTTTCCTCATCTGTAAAGTGGGGAAATAAGAGCAACCACCTCAGAAGGTTTGCTGTGGGGGTTAAGTAAGTCAATCTATAGAAAGTGCTTAGAAGATGTCCTGACCCATAGGAAGCTCTGTGTAGCTCTCACTGGGTCAGTAAGACTGCTTAGAACAGTGGCTAAAAACAAGGACTCTAGAGCCAGCTTCTGGGGTTCAAAACTCACCCTCTGTGTGGTGTGGGGCAAGTTACTTAGCTCTTTTTGCCCCAGTTTCCTCATCAGTAAAATGGGAATGAAAATAATGGTACCCACCTGAGTTCGAGAAGGATCACGTTATCTACCTGAGTTAATGTACTTAGAAGAGCTAAGAACAGCATTTTGCATGTAAGTACAGTGTGCCTGCCAGTAAGAAGCAAGCATGTGTTAGCTGTTACAAACATGATACCACTCTGTCTCCTATTAATCTACCTACAACAGTCATCATTCTGGCTGACAAGAACCTGACACGTTTCCCCAATCAATCCTGACAGAGAAGATGTGATTATTGTTAGATTTACAGATGGGGAACTGAGGCACAGAGAACTCAAGTAACTTGGCCCAGGCCACACAGCCAGGAAGCAGCAAAACTGTCCGTCTTCAAACCAAATCAGTCAGGCCCCAGGGCTCTTGACCTCTGCACTGCACTGCTCAGCCCGACAGCCGTCGCTCAGGCCGTGCCTGGTGAGACCCTCATGCCTGCCCACACCTCCTCTGGAAGGGCGATGCGTGGCTCTCCAGCTTTGAGATGACCCCCAACAAGCCCCCCGCCGTGCAGCATGGACTCCGGCCCCGCAGACGTCTGACAAACAGAAAGGTTAAGTCACACAGTCACCAAGGAGCAATCCCTGCCATCCCTCCCTTTGTTCCCAGGGAGATACACTGGTGTGTGTCTAACTGGAGATGAGACGTAACCATCAAAACCAAATCCTGGACCAAGGGATCGAATCGATGTCTTGGAAACATGCTGACATCCCACAGCTGGTTTCCCCACAGCTGTCAAGTCATGTGTTGTTTAGACCATGGCCTGCTCACAAGTTCACGCTGGGAGGGGAAGCCAGGGTACATCTTCCTAAATGTGCCATTCCGGCCTTTGGAGCATGACAGTCATGGCAGTGAGTTCACTTCTGGTCATCAGACTAAAAACTGACAAAGCTGCTCGCACATCACACGGCCAGAGCCATAGGTGGGTGCCACCAACACAGAGCAGAGCTCGAGCAGAGGCAAGCCTTACCTCCTCCTCAGCAAGTCACCGAAAGAGCTAGTTGTTGGGGGGCGGGGGGGACTACCTGTGTGTTCCACCAGAATCCATAACCCTGTATTGTTTGAAACCCAGTAATTTAACTAAATAGTGTCTGTTTTCAAATAATGTGAAAGGATCCTCAGAGAACCAGCCGGTCTGTTACCCTCATTTAGACACTGGAAAACTAAGAGCTGCCTCAAGGTTATATGGTCTGTTGGTGACAGACTGGGACCCTTGAAGTTCTCCCCATTTATAGGCTCTTTTCATCCCTTCTTGCTCTCTCTCTTTTTTTTTTAATCCTCACCCAAGGACATTTTTTCCTTTTATCTTCAGATGGTGGGGGGGGAGGGGGGAGACATCGACTAGCCACCTCCCGCATGGCCCTGACCAGGGCCGGGGACCAGACTGCAACAGAGGTATCGAACCCACGACTCTTTGGTCCGAGGGCTGCCGCTCTAACCGCTGAGCCAAAGCGGCCAGGGCTTTTTAAAAATTTTTTATTAATTTATTTTTGTTACAGATGTTTCTCCTTTTTCTCCATTGACACCCTCCTCCTGATCCCCACTTCTTGTTCTCTTGATGCAAGTGTTGCTACGATAGATATCAGCTGTTTCTCACTGCCCAGCATTTAGTCCCCCTTCTTCTGCCAACAGCACCCTGACTTTCTGTTTGGGGGTGCCCTCTCCCTAGCACCTAGACCCTGTGATTCAGGAAGGGCTAGCTCTTGAGATGAGCTTGAGTTGTGCAGGGCATCTTGTACAGAGACCCTACCTGAGAAGGAAGCTAATCTAGGGAAAGTAGAGCGAGGGACCTAGAGAGTTAGATTCCTGGTAACATGGACTTGCCACCTGGATCCAGCCATGCCTGAAGGTAGGAACTATCTATCACTGGACTTGCCAATTGAGTGAGTCCTTTTAAAAAAAAATTCCAACAGTGTGTATTATATTTCTGCCACATGCAACCAAAAAAACTATGTTTTATTTCTTTGTAAAAGGAAGCAAATGACAGAATGGAAATGTTCCCAGGAGACCCCCCCACAGTGTCTAGCATAGTGCCTGCCACACAGTAAGCGTGATACATATGTGACGGAGTGAAACCTCTCCTTCAGGTCTCTTCTCAGTAGGACTCTCCCAGACCACCCTGTTGGAAACCACAGCCCTCCCCAGCCTCGCTGCCCCCACCCCTGCCCATTCCCTGTGGGGTTTATCACCATCAGACCTATCCTATGACTTACTTATTGCTCCTTGTTGGTTTTCCCACTCAAACGCCAGGAGAGTGGGGACTTTTGTCTACTTTGTTCACTGCTGTATCCTTGGGGCCAGATCAGTGCTCAACATTTGTAGGTGCTTGGTATACATCTGATGAATGAATGAAGAGGGAAAGGACGATAGAATGAGTGAGGGCATGGAGTGAACAGGAGAACGCCCAGCACATGGCACACAGGTCCCCACCTGCCTGTTGCCTCAGTCAGCAGACCCTGAGACTCTTAGACATGGGTCCTCTTCCCTCTTCCCTGAGCCAGCACTCCAACAGCCATGCCCACAATCCAGGCACCCTGACGGTTCCCCATCTGTCCAGGTAGCATCACCAAGAATTAAAAGACAGGTAGCCCTTTGGGTTATAAAGATGTTTTCCTTCTTTCTTCCCTGCTTATAGAAATATTCCATGCTCATTACAAAAGCATACAATGTAAGACGTAAACAATGAAAAATCATAAAATTTTAACCTCTAAGTAAAATTTTGGGTGCAAGTCATAGACAGGCAGACTACTGATATATTTCACATGGCCCACAAGGTGGCTTTTGGCTTTGTGGTTGTTTTGTTTTGTTTTTGTTGCTTCTACCATCTGGCTCCAGTTCAGTGTCACAGAGGGCCCTCCTTCCCACATATGACAATGGCCAGTGGGGCTGAGTGGCGGCTGCCCCTTTCAGGTGGAGTATGGGCTCCTGGCGTCTCTGCCTCTCTCTCGTGGCCCTTGCACTGCCCTAGCCACTGGTTTCAGGTGCTGCCTGGTCCCTGTCACATGCAGAGCTGGTGACTCATGGCCTGATGTGTATGCCTTCAGACCCTGCTGTGCTCATAAAGCTTCCTAGGAAACCCTCTGAAAATGTCTCCCTGCCTCCCACAGTGGCCTGGGATACTCCAAATAACCACCTGACTCCCAGCGTCTGAGAACCCGCCCCTTCTGCAAGCCGGGCCAGGTTCAATGTCTCCTCAGACTACCCCAGTTCAACATCTGATTTCTACACACTTCAACACAGCCTCTTGGTTAACCCCACCGGGGAAGGTCCCACGGTCCTGAGCACCCGCTAGGACACCTTTTCCACAGGGAAACTCCAAATCCAGTGTTTAAATCCAGCCCCCCACGTGGACAGGCTCAGCCTCAGAGTCGGGCTAGCACGCACAGGTGGCCTGCAGGCCCAGAGAACCGAGACCTGCTCTCTCCCTGTGGGTTTGTTTTCACTCCAGTCCCACTAGTTGATAACTCCCAGACTGCTTCATTGATTATTGTTTTCCTGGGCCCTAACCCTGTTCCACACAGAGGCAGCCCTCAATCCATGACAGATGGATGGTCGGTGAGTGGACTGATCCATGACAGGGGGGTTGGCTGCGTATGCTTCAGGGCGGAGGGAGGGTGGGAGTCCCTCAACTGCAATTTCTAATTTGCCAATGTTACGAGCAAATGAGTATATTAATATGCTAAATTTCAAAGTATGGCATAAAGTTCCATAATGAAAACACTCACATGTTAAAAAAGATAACGAAAACACTGTAATACTGATAGTGGCAGTTTTCTGGTTTTTTTTATCCCTTTGTGCATTTTCCACTTTCTGTTTTATAAAGTCCACTTCTAACTGCCAACGCTGAACTATAACCAAGTGAATATTCGCCCCCCTGGACTTCATAGATAGCGCAGCACCAAGGGCCCACCGAGGAAAGGATAATATTTTGACTTCGTTTGGCTCTCAGAGTGTATTTGAGAGGGAGGGAAAGAAAACACGGAGGCGAGCCGGCCTTCCACAGTGGAAAGCGATCCTTCAAAACTCCTCGGTGGCCCTGTAATGACTGATACCCCCACCCCCACCTGCTATCAGCAAAAGCAACATTAGCTCGCCTTCCGGATCCTGGAAATCCAAAATGTTATGGGAAATTATATTTCTTTTGGAGCAAAGGACGGCAATTTTTTCAGCACTGGCCTACGAATGCTTCCAAAGAAAAACAGAAACATAAGGAGATCTTCTAATACAAACACATGAATGTAAATGAAAACAGACATGTGCCTTGAAAAGCACGCTGCCCGGGAGCTGGCGCCACCCTTGCCCCTGGACTAGCCGGGACGCACCTGCACTGCAGGGCATGCCTGCTGAGGGCGCGACGTGTTCACGCTCCTGGGAGCCTGGACGGGTCTCTGCCACCGGGGCTGGTCCCCCGGCATGTTCCCCAAGCATGCAGGGTAGGCAGCGAGAGCTCAGGCCAGCTCCTGTGTAAGGACAGACGAGGACACCAAGGTTCTGAGGCGGGAGTGTGCATCGCTGAGGACACGGGGCTGAGCAGTGGCATGCAGCCCTCCTGCCTCATCCCTCGTTTATTTCACAATCATTTTCTGAGTGCTCCTGGGTACCAGGCACTGGTGAGAGAGAACCATGCAAACCTGAAACTTGGAAGCAAACGGGGTGTGTGTGTGTGCAGGGGTGTGGGGAGGTGGACCCTTAACAAATAACCAACCAAGTGAATGACCACGGTAATCATAGATGGTGATATGAGCCGGCAAGTGGGAAATAAAAGCAAGGAGCAGCAAGGTGTTTCTGGTTTCCCAAGAGGTGCTCAGGAGATCCTCAGCCATTGAGTTCATCAGCCATTGAGTACCATGCAGTCACAAATGCCCCCGGGCCCCGCCAGACACAACTTATTAACAGATTACACTTAGGTGCTGGAATCTATGAGGGATGCATGAATCACCAGCAGAGTGGATTAAATGTAAACACACACACACACACACACACACACACACACACACACACACACACACTGGAGGCGTCCCCACCACCCTAAGGCCCCAGCAGCAAGACAGGAAGTGCGAGTGTGGAACAGGCGGGTCTCTAGAGATGGCTGGATCTGGGGTCAGCCCTGCTTCAACCTGCACCGGCTCCCCCGGCCCTCAGACTGAATTCTGATTTGCTTAAGGACACCTGCTGCCACGAGCCCCCTCTCCCTCCCCCTTCCTCAAGGCACTCCTCCCTGACCCTCCCTTCCACACCACTCTTAGAATTACTTATTCTGGGTCTGTTTCCCAGAATTTTAGACTGTGGGGGCAGAGATCAGTCTAACCACCCGACGGCCTGGTCCTCAGCTCCCAGAGCAGCACCCAGGGCCTGGAGGGCTGAGGTGAAGGCATAGAGAGAAGAGAAGGAAGCCTTTTCTCCACCATTTCCCAAAGGCCCAAGCCTCCGTTTCCACGTTTGTAAACTGGGTTACGACCAACCTGCTGGACTCCGGTTCTCAACCTGTGGGTCGCAACCCCTTTGGGGGTCAAATGACCCTTTCACAGGGGTCGCCTAAGACATGACAGTAGCAAAATTACAGTTATGAAGTAGCAACGGAAATAATTTTATGGTTGGGGGTCACCACAGCATGAGGACCTGTATGAAAGGGTCGCGGCACTAGGAAGGCTGAGAACCACTGCACTGGAGGGTGATGGCAGCGTGTTGTCTTCCCACCTAGCAGCTTGTATTTTATTTTATTAACTCATTTTTTTAAATACATATTTACATATAGTAAAATTCACTTTTTGGTGAATTTGGACAAACTCAGAAGTGTATGACCCCCACCACGATGAAGACACAGTTCCATCACCCCCCTAAAGTCCCTCCTACACTGATTTGCAGTCAAACCCTCCCCCCACCCCGGTTCCTGGCAACCACTGATCTGTTTCCTGTTCCTGTAATTTTGCCTTTTCCAAAATGTCATGGAAGCAGGATTATAGAGCAAGTAGTCTTTTATGTCCACCTTCTGTCACACAGTGTAGTGCACTGAGATTCGTTTGTGGTGCTGTGTGAATCAGGGGTTTGTTCCTTTTCATCATCTTCTCCCGGAAGGAAGTCTCATCACTTGGGGACAGGGTTACAGAAATAACAGTGGACCTGCTGCCTCCTACACCCCGGATAATTTAGCCAACAGCTTTCTAGAACCCATGCCGGCTTGGGAAGGAAAGATGAGATCTGTGCAGAGCCCCCACCAGCCTCTCTGAGGTTACACTTTTGGAAAATGACCAGTAACACCCAAACTTCCTCAAAGATGATGCCAGCTCCAGGTTGTTGACTCAGAAGGTAGAGCACCATTGGGGAATCAGGAGCAAGACTAGCTTTGGAGCGTCTGGAGCTTGGTTTGACAGATATGAAGTCTGGGGGCCCTTGCCAGGTGCAGACAGAATGATCCAGAAAACAGTGGGGAGCTGGGATTTGTAGCTAAGGGCAAAGAGAATGCCCTGGTGTGGATGGGCTGACCAAACGCAAGAACCTACAGTGACAGAAGAGGCCAGGAGCCACAGACTTGAGGAGGGGTGTGCCTGAGGGCGGGGTGGGGGCAGCAAAGGAGCAGAAACAGAGTTGTCCAGAGGAGATGGGGCCAGGGCCCAGTGCTGTCAAAGGGGAGCCCACCACGCAGACTGTGCGAAGCCCCCTGATGGCTCTGCTCTCAGGATGTGGCTGACAACCTGTTTCAGGACAGTAGTGGGAGGGGGCAGTCAGCTGGCCAAGCTTCGAGGAGGAGAGTGGGAGAGGAAGAAATGGAAGCAGAAGAGAGGGTGAGCTCTCTTGAGAATATTGGGAGGAAAATGAAAGAGAAAAATAGGATGGTGATGGTTGTCACAATATTAATAATAATGAGTACTCATAATGGCCCATGGGTATTGAATACCTACTCAGGGCCAGGTGTGTGCCATTGTCTCAGATAATGCACACAACAACCTGATGGGCAGATTCTGCTAAGACCCCATCTCACAGATGAGGAGCCTGGGGCACAAGGCGAGTGCACAGTATTCTAGCAGGTCAGGGAGCTGAGCTTTGGCTCTAGGCCTCGCCCTCATAGCCTCCCCATCATAGCCTCCCCAATCGCACAGGAGTTAAGCCCAGCTGCTGGCCATGCGAAGGCTTAGCAGGAGCCAGGGAAGGAAGCATGTGGCCCAGGAGGGAAGGAGCCACTGGAAAGGGAGCTGGAAGATGAAGGAACCCAAGGGCCGTGGGATGGATACCGCTCCTGAGTGTGCCCTTGAGCCCAGGCCCTGGAGGTTTGCTACATTCTTTTCAGTAACAGAATCCATATGTCAAACCAGATCCTACTCAAAACCCAAGACGTCAACTTGGTAGAAGCAGAGTTGCTCTAACTGAAAGGAAGGAGGGAGACAAGCTGAGCCCACCAACCTCCCTCCACCCCTCCACCTCCATCCTGGTGGCCACTGAGGAGGGACCTTTCTAGGAATGAGGAATTCCTTAGGGCCTCCTCTCTCAGACAGACACTTCCCGAGAGCTGGTGCGCTCTCTCTCTTGCTGTCTCTCAACTTTCAAGTATTTAAATAATAACACACTCAAAATTAAAATAACCAGAGAAGCACTGTCTTGTGACTGCACCACACTGTCCAGCTCATAACTGGGACTCAACAAATGGGTGATGGAGAGGTCTGGGCAATACCTGTGTCGGGTCAGATCTGGATCCTCCCTCGTCGGCTAAGTGATCCTCAGCAAGTGTCTGACCCCCAGAAAGCCTCAGAACACCCAGCAGTTCCCCCCACCTCTTGGGATTTTAAGGTTAAATAAGCTGACTCCTATAGGAGCACTCAGCACAGTGCCCAGCTAATGACAAGAGCACAGTAAATGTTACCTGTCAGTATTATGAATATGTCGACGGGATTACAAATGCATTGGGGGAAACAGAGAATACACGGGAAGGAATTAAAAGGTCCCCATGGGAAGCAGTGTCCTGCATGTCCCAGGGTTGTTTCTCCCTAGGACTGGCCAGTGAATGCTCTGGTTTTTTAAACCACCTCTTTCATTTTTGTACCAATGGGAGATGTGGCCTGGACCATGTAGGTGTGAAGGTCAGGCTCATCTGGAGCTAAGTATTGATTGATTGATTGATTGATTTGTTTGGCTTGGTTTTATTAATCCTCACCCGAGGATTTTTTTCCATTGATTTTTTAGATAGAGTGGAAGGGAGGGAGGAGGAGAGAGAGAAAAACATCACAGTGAGAGAGACACTTCATTTGGCTGCCTCCCACATGGCCCAGACCAGGCTAGGGACTGAACCTGCAACCCAGGTACATGCCCTTGATAAAGAATCGAGCCAGCAACCCTTCAGTCTGCAGGCCAACATTCTAACTGCTGGCTCACACCAGCCAGGGCCGGAGTGAAGTATTTATTAACTGGTGTTTATGCAACACTGTGCCCACCTGGCCCCCTTTCTGTCTGAGCCTGTGCTCTAAGAACCCTGGAGAATGCACCTCTCTCATGACTTTTCTAGGGCTTTGGATGCCTGACAACAGTAGGTGCCCATGTTCAAAATAACAGCACAGACACTGCAGCTCTAAAAAGGGAAAGCCCTCACCCTTGAGAACTCAACATTAAATTAGAAATAGCTAGAAGTGAAATCTTTTCCTGGGCTGAGAGCAAGAGACTGCAGGGTTCCTGCCTCCACCAGAGAACAGTTCCCAGGAGAAAAACAGCACTGAAGTGAGCGAGGAGTGCCCTCTGCTGGCCAGTATTAGAAACCCACTGAGAAACCCTCTCTGGGAGGGCTCCGGGAGGGCTTCAGCTGTGCTGCCTGGATACATTAGTCTTACACAAATACTTTCTGTCGTTTTTTGTTTTGTTTTGTTATTAATCTGAACTGCAAACAAAAGGGAGAAGATCTGAGAGAAAGTACAGGGTCACAAACATTTCATTTCACTCTTCACTTGTTCTTCTTGCTGGTGCACTTGAATGTCACCTTAACATGTCACTTTAGAATGTTACCTAAAAGGTGAATGCTACAGCTCTGCATCAGAGAACGCACGCGACTTGGGGAACTTGACCGAGTGTCTGCAGGTGGCCCACAAAAGCATCCCATTTCCATTCTAAGAGGTTGTCCTTTAAAGCAGACTCCAAGCTTCACAGACAAGACACCCCGAATCAAAGCTACCTGCTTCTTCCAAGAAAATCCCAGTGGGTCTGAATGCAGAGACAGCAAGATCTTGGTGGCCCAGACTCTATGAAGTTAGGATGTTAACTTGAAAAAGATTGACAAATAATTTCTGACAAATTTAAAAAATAATTCCCAAAGTTATAGTGTTATTTTCCTATAGGACCTTACACAGTTCATATCTAAGTTTGTAATCTTATCCCAACATTCTTTCCCCACATTTTCCCATGAATAAATAAATAAATATGTACACACACACACACATATGTATACACACAATACCTGTGTGGGGGAAACATACATGCATATACGCACATACGAGAGTATATGTATGAGTATATACACATATATACACACACTCACATGCATATATATCTCTTCCTGTATTCTTCTTAGAACCAGCTTTCTTTTCCTCAGTCATCCAGTACACTCATTAATGAGTTGAAGAGACATTTTACCAAGGCAAAGTATATATTTGTACAAAAATTAAGGAAAGTTTACAGAAAAAAGTGGCCCTTTGTATGAGCACTGTGAGATCTGAAGAATGGTAGGGGGAAAGCATTCCCAGCAGCAGAAGTGACAACATGTGCAAAGGCCCTGTGGCAGGGAGTATGACACACTAGAGAAACGGAAAGAAGGTCATGTGACCTCCAACATCTGTGATTGGGACCTTTCAACCAAAACCTGCTGTATCAACATCATGACATATTGTCCTAAGAACACAGAACTGGCCTCACAGGATGGGAGAAGAACTGTGTTCCAGAATCATACTGCTGTGACTCTGTGTTACCCCTCTGTAGTAATTAGGGAGGAGCCAGGTAAAAGACAGCTGGCAAAGTCCCAGTTCTCAAGAGGAAGGAGACACCTCTGTACTGGATGCCAGCCTCAGCACACAACACAGAGAAGAATTGTGACCCCTGGGCATCAACAGTTCTGTGTCAGGCCCTCTGTCAACCTGGGTACCTTCTCTAGTTTGGTCCAGCCCCAAAGCCTGCTCATTCACCCCATCAACACAGCATAAATACCTGTTCAAGAAGGCTTGTTAGACCCTACAATAGGATAACTCCTACACATTTCCACCAAAAACATTGCTGTACACTCAGTTCTTACATCAACCCCCAGAGAATGGGGATTTTTCTCCCTCCCATAATGTAAACACCAGCAGCCCTCGGAGCAGAAAACCCTGGCCAGAGGCTGGTAATTAACTATGTGACTTTGGACAAGTTGCTCAACCTGCCTGCGCCTCAGTGTCCTGCTCTGGAAGGGGAAATTCCCATAGCTCATTAAAAGGCTCAGTAATCATGGATAAAAGCATATTATAGATTATAAAATAGACATGTGTTATTTTTATAGTTGTTATGAGTATTGGATGCTATTTTTAAAATATCACAAAGCTTTAAATAAAAAATACAACTTTATATAAAACTTGGGCAAAATTTCCATATAAAAAATGCAAAGACAAAAACATGCCAAGACATGCCCGGTTGAGCGTCGACCCATGCACTAAGAGGTCGCTGGTTCCATTCCTGGTCAGGGCACATGGCCAGGTTGTGGGCCAGATCCCCAGTGGAAGGCATGCAGGAGGCAGCCAATTGATGTTCTCTCTCATCAATGTTTCTATCTCTCTCCCTCTCCCTTCCTCTCTAAAATCAATAAGGAAAAAAATAAAATAAAAGTTTGAAAAAAAACATGACAAGACAGCAAGGTAGAAGTCTACACGCCATAGCAACAGAAAGCCGGCCAGCACGTTTCTGGGGCGACGCTGCGTCAGGCATGTGCTGGGCATTAGCCTGCTTCAGCTCAGGCACTAAAATAACAACTTACAGAAAGCTTAAGTCAACATGTTCAGTTTTTTTTTTTAAGAGACCACTTCACGGAGAATATGAGTATTTCTCTAAAATTATTTGTCAGAAAGGGATAAGAACTTCGACAGCCCCATTCATTTCCCAGGGGAGTTTTTTGGGTTTTGTTTTCATTATTATGAGTCTTAATTGTCTCAAGATACCAGGACTCATATGGATGGGTAATCTTTTAATGTTTTCCTTGTTAGACATAGAACTCTACACAGTATCCCCTTCCCACATTCTCTGGAATGCAAGATAATAGAAGAAAACAAGATATTTAGCCAGAACAATGGCTGGTGCACACAGCATCAATTCTTAGCCTTGGGTTTGCAATACCTCAAGATATTCACTATATCAAAGAGTGATGTGAAATGCTAAAAATTAAAAAATAAAATCCAGACATATTGATTCATTTTAACTTACTTTATATGCCTTTATGCTCCTTTAAGAACTGACTCATGGCCGTGACAGCATCAGACAGTGAGTCTATTTGTGGCATCTGGCACACGGGAGACATGCAATCACTAGTTAAATCGGTGAATTCCAAAGTGCTTGGAACTGAAAAAAAGGTGTTCAAGAGTCTGCCACTAGGGGCCTCAGCCAGTGTGGCTCAGTTGGTTGGGCGTTGCCCCGTGCACTGAAAGGTTGCTGATTAAATTCCTGGTCAGGGCACATGCCCAGGTTGTGGGCTCAATCCCCAGCAGGGGGCGTGCAGGAGGCAGTCAGTGTTGATTGATGCTGTGCTCTCACATCGATGTTTCTCTCTCTCCCTCTCCCTTCCTCTCTCTCTAAAAATCAATGAACTGTTCTTTAAAAAAAAAAAAAAAAGAGTCTGCCGCTGGGGGCAAAAGAGGATACATTTTCTTAGCATATAATCTTACATATCCATCATTTTTTCTGACCACAGTGACATAAAACGAGAAATCAACTACAGAGAGAAAACTGGAAAAACACAAATATGTGGAGACTAAACAACCTGCTACTAAACAACCAATGGATCAAAGAAATCAAAAGCTATCTTGAAACAAATGAAAATAAAAACATTACTTTTCAAAATGTATGGAATGTAGCAATAGCAGTTGTAAAAGGGAAGTTCATAGGTATACAGGCTTACCTCAAGAAACAATAAAAATCCCAAATAAACAATCTAACTCTACACTTAAGGAACTAGGAAAAAAAAAAATCCAAAGTAAACATAAGGAAGGAAATAGTTAAGATCAGAGGGAAAATAAACAAAATAGAAATTTAAAAAACAATAGAAAGATCAATAAAAATAAGAGTTGATTCCTTAAAAATAAAATAGACAAACCTTTAGCCAAACTCATCAAGAAAAAAAGAGAATCCAAATAAATAAAATAATAAATGAAAGAGAAGTTACAACCAACACCACAGAAATATAAAGGATCATTAAAGAATACTATGAACAGTCAATAAATTTGAAAATCTAAAATAGATAAATTTCTAGAAATATATAGCCTTTCAAGACTGAACCAGGAAGAAATACAAAATCTGAACAGACATATTACTAGCAATGAAATTGAAGCACTAATAAAAAAAACTCCCAACAAATAAAAGCCCAGGACTAGATGGCATCACAGGTTAATTCTATCAAACATTCAAAGAATAATTAATACCTATCCTTCTTAAACTATTTCCAAAAATCAAAGAGGCTCAAGCCAGTTTGGTTTAAGGGTTAGAGTGCCAGCTGTGGACCTAAGGTTCTCGGGTTTAATTCCTGGTCAAGGGCACATACCTGGGTTAGGGTCCTTTGGGAGGCAACCAATCAATGTGTCTCTCTCACATTGATGTTTCCCTCTCTCTCTCCCTCCCTCCCTTCCTCCCTCCCTCCCTTCCATTCTCTCTACAAATCAATAGAAAAATATCCTTGAGTGAGGATTAACAGAAAAAAAAAATCAAAGAGGAAGGAATGCTTCCAAACTCATTTTATGAAGCCAGTATTACCCTAATACCAAACCCAGACAAGGACATTACAAAAAGAGAAAATTACAGGCCAATATCCTTGATGGACATAGATCCAAAATTTTGCAACAAAATATTAGCAAACCATATTCAATAATACATTCAAAGGATTATTCACCATAACCAAGTGGGATTCATATCAGAGATGTAAGGATGGTTCACTATCCGTAAATAAATTAATGTGATACACCATATTAACAAAATAAAGGATTAAAAAAACCTCAACTCAATAGATGCAGGAAAAGCATTTGAAAAAATTCAGCATCCTTTTATGATAAAAATTCTCAACACCTTTCAGGTCAGGCTCTCCGCCTCCCTCCCCCTCTGGAAAGACAGCTGCAGTGTAGGGAACTGTGGTCAATGTGGATGGTGGTGAAAGAAAGTTGAGAAAAAAGTGGTGGTGATCATTAGTTCCAAGGTGCTCTGCCATGTTGACGCAAGCTGCTGGAAGGCTTGTTAGGGGGTCCTTGCGCCAAACCTCCTGGGCACAGTGGGGGGGCAGGAGGAGCTGCAACTGGGTCAACTCGCTCCTTTCACAGTGCTTCACAAGGACAAGCCATTTCCTGATAAAAGAAGTGACCTTAAAAGATGCCTAAAAGCCAACAGAAACAAAGGAAAAAATGAACACATGGGACTACATCAAACTCAAAAGCTTCTGCACAGCAAAAGAAACAACCATCAAAGTCGAAAGGCAACCCACTGTATGGGAGAGCATAATTGCCAATGATATATCAGATAAGGGATTAATTTCCAAAATATATAGAGTGCTCATACATCTCAACAAAAGGAAGACAAAAAACCCAATTAAAAAATGGGCAGAGGAACTAAATAGACACCTCTCCAAACAGGACATACAAATGGCCAAGAGACATATGAAGAAATGCTCAACATCACTAATCATCAGAGAGATGCAAATTAAAACAACAATGAGGTATCACCTCACACCTGTCAGAATAGCTGCCATCAACAAAGCATCAAACAACAAGTGTTGGCGAGGGTGTGGAGAAAAGGGGACTCTAGTACACTGCTGGTGGGAATGCAGACTGGTGCAGCCACTGTGGAAAACACTATGGTGTTACCTCAAAAAATTAAAAATTGAATTGCCATTTGACCCAGTGATCCCACTCCTAGGAATATACCCTAAGCCTGAAACACCAAACAGAAAGAATATATGTACCCCCATGTTCACAGCAGCACTATTTACAATAGCTAAGATCTGGAAACAGCCCAAGTGTCCATCAGTAGACGAATGGATAAAAAAGCTGTGGTACATATACACAATGGAGTACTATGCAGCTGTAAGAAAGAAAGCTCTCTTATCCTTTGCGACGACATGGGAGGACCTGGAAACTATTATCCTAAGTGAAACCAGCCAAGCAGAGAAAGACAAATATCATATGATCTCACTTATTTCTGGAATATAATAAACATAACAGTCTGAGGAACAGGGTAGTCCCAGAGATGTGGAAGTAGGGTACAGACTGACAATTGCCAGAAGAGGGGGTGGGGGAGGGGAGCGATGAACCACAGAACTTGTACACATGTACTCATAACCAATGGACATGGACAACAAAACTGGGGACGGGGCAGGGAGGGAGAGGGAGGAGGGTGACAATGGGGGGAAAAGGAGGAACATCTGTAACAAAAGTAAATTAATAAAAAAAATGAAATAAAATAAAAAAAATAAAAATAAAAATAAATGAAAAAAGATGCCTAAAAGCTGAGAAGATAGTGGAGAAGGAGACCAAGCAGAAGGAGCTCAGTGAAAAACAACCAAGCCAGGCCACTGCTGCGGCCACCAGCCACACCCTGACAATGATGTGGTGCTGAGGAGGAGAGCTTAGACCCAAACCAGTACTACAAGATCCGCAGCCAAGCAGTCCACCAGCTAAAGGTCAATAGGGAAGACCTGTATCCACACAAGTTCCATGCAGATGTCCTGCACACTCACTTCAACCAAGAATACAGTCACCTGCAGCCTGGGGACCACCTGAGGGATATCACCTTAAAGGTGGCAGGTAGGATCCATGGCCAAAGAGTTTCTGGGGGAAAGCTTATCTTCTATGACCTTTGAGGAGAGGGGGTCAAGTGGCAAGTCATGGCCAATTCCAGGAATTATATCAGAAGAATTTATCCGTATCAATAACAAACTGCATCAGGGAGACATAATTGGAGTTCACGGGAATCCTGGGAAAACCAAGGAGGGTGAGCTGAGCATCATTCCCTATGAGATCACACTGCTGTCTCCTTGCTTGCCTATGTTACCTCATTTTCACTTTGACCTCAAAGACAAGGAAGCACAATATGGTAAGAGATACCTGGACTTGATCCTGAATGACTTTGTGGGGCAGAAATTTATCATCTGCTCTAAAATCATCACATAGTATATAAAAAGTTTCTTGGATGAATTGGGATTCCTAGAGACTGAAACTCCCCTGATGAACACCGTTCTAGGGGGAGCTGTGGCCAATGAACTGGACCTGAATTTATAAATGAGCATTGCTCCAGAGCTCTACCGTAAGATGCTTGTGGTTGGTGGCATTGACTGTGTTCACGAAACTGGATGCCAATCCCGGAATGAAGGAATTGATTAGATTCACAATCCTGAGTTCCCCACCTTTGAGTTCTACATGGTCTACACAGACTATCACAATCTCATGGAAATCACAGAGAAGACGATTTCAGGGATGTTGAAGAACATTACAGGCAGTTACAAGGTCACCTACCATCCGATAGCCCGGAGGACCAAGCCTATGAGATTGACTTCACCCCACTCTCCTGGAGAATCAGCACAATAGAAGAACACGAGAAAACCCTGGAGGTGAGGCTGACAGAAACTAACCTTGTAAAATTCTTGATGATATCTGTATGGCAGAAGCTGTCGAATGCCTTCCACCTCGGACCACAGCCAGGCTCCTTGATAAGGTTGTTGAGGAGTTCCTGGAACTGATATGCATCAATCCTACATTTGTCTGTGATCACCCACAGATAATGAGGGTCTGACTAAGTGCTTTGAGCTGTCTGTCATGAAGAAGGAAATACGCAATGCCTACACCAAGCTGAATCACCCCATGTGGCAGTGGCAGCTTGTCAAAGAACAGGCCAAGGCCACTAGCAACAATGAGGCCATGTTCACAGGTGAAAATTTCTGCACCATGGTGGAATATGGGCTGCCCCCCACAGCTGGCTGGGGCATGGGCATCAACCAAGTCACCATGCTTCTCTCAGATTATAAAAACATCAAGGAAGTACGTCTGTTTCCTGCCATGAAACCTGAAGACAAGGAGAATGTACAACTGCTGACACATTGGAAAGCACAACAGCTGGCACTTCTGACTAGAAAATAATAGTTGCAAATGGTGTAACTCAGGCATCTTTGCACTTCTGCAAAAGATCAAGGGCTGCAAGGAAATTCTCGTGTGCTGCTATCCACTTGACCATTGCAGCTCAGTCACCAGAAGAGACAAGAGAAATTAAAATTTCTTTCTACTCCTTGTTACCAAATAAACCATTTGTCTCAAAAAACAACAACAACAACAACAAAACACAACTCTCAACAAAGTGGGTATAGAAAGGACATATCTCAGCATAGCAGAAGACATATGGCAAACCCACAGCCAACATCATGCTCAATAGTGAAAAGCTGAAAGCCTTTCCTCTAAGATCAGCCACTGTGGAAAGCAGTATGGAGTTACCTCCAAAAACTAAAAACAAGATTACTTTATGACCCAGAAATTCCACTTCTGGGTATTTGTCTGAAGAAATCCAAAACACTAATTTGAAAAGATAGATGCACCCCAATGTTTGTTACAACATTACTAGTAATAGCTAAACTACGAAAGCAACCTAGATGTACATCACTAAATGAATGGATAAAGAAGATGTGGTTGGTATATACATATACATATACATATACATGTGTGTGTGTATATATATATATATATATATATATATATACACATATATATATATATGCTGTTTGCTACGTGAGACAACACGGATGGAACTTGAGGGCATTATGCTAAGTGAAAAAAGTCAGTAGAGAAAGACAAATACCATATGATTTCATGTATATGTGAATGTAAAAAAAAGCAAAATAAATAAATAAACAAAACAAAATAGAAACAAACCTATAGATATAGAACACAAGCTGATGGATGCCAAAGAGGAATGGGTGGGCAATGAAAATAAAAAGATAAATTAAAATATAAGGACAGAGAAGGAAGGGAGGGAGGGAGGGAGGGAGAAAAGCTTGGTGGCAGGTTCATGAACATTTTAGTATTGCCTGCACACTTTCCTATATGCTTGAAATATTTTATTAAAAATAGAAGTAAGCCCCTGCCCATGTGGCTCAGTGGTTAAAGCATCAGCCCCAGCACTGAAGGGTGGTGGGTTCAATTCCAGTCAAGGGCAAGTACCTGGCTTGCAGGTTCAATCCCCAGCCCCTCTGGGGCACATGTGGGAGGCAAGTAATTGATGTGTCTCTCTCACATTGATGTTTCTTTCTCTCTCTCTCTCTCTCTCTCTCTCTCTCTCTCTCTCTCTCTCTCTCCTTCCCTCCTCCCTCCCATCCATGCTCTCTAAAAATCAATGAAAAAATATCCTCGGGTGTGGTTTAACAAACAAAATAAATCAATAAAAATAAAAATAGAGCCCTGGCCAGTTTGGCTCAGCGGTTAGATTGTCAGCCCAAGGACCAAAGGGTCTTGGGTTCTATTCCCTGTCAAGGATTACAGGTTCAATCTTTGGCCCTAGTTGGAGTCATGTGGAAGGCAACCAATCGATGTGTCTCTTTCACATAGGTATTTCTCTCTCTCTCCCTTCCACTCTATCTAAAAGTCAATGGAAAAATATCCTCGGGTGAGGATTAACAAATAAATGAATTTTTTTAAAAATAGAAATAAGATGAGAACTTTTAGGACAATTAATAAAGTATGTAGAAATAAAATGATAATGAACCCATTATGTTTACATAAATACATTTTTAATGAAAAATAGCTTTTTGTTTTAAAACCAATAAAATAAAATTAAAAAGAGGTGTTCAAGAGTCTGCCACTAGAGGGCAAAAGAGAGTAAATTTTCATAGCATACAATTTTTTTTTAACCTGGTCTCAATTTGAGACTCTACTAGAGAGAAACCTAAAAAATATACGTTGAAGATAAAATTGGACAATTGAAGGTTTTCTGGTAAAACTGTAATGACAGTTTCGGGGTTTATCTAAGAGTTCTGAGGACTCCTTTAGTCCAAGCACTGACGACCGCTGTTTAAAAGGGAACTAGGTTACCAGAACTGGATAACATATTAATACCCACAAACCATTAACTCCCACACGTGACGAGAAGTAATTCATCAGCTGAGCCAGCAAAGGGCAAGGCCCCAGGAGAGGGAGGTGCAGGCTGGGCAATTTTCAACCGAGAGGAGAACAGGAACACAGGTGTGGGTACCCTCTATGAACAGGCCACAAGGCCTCCTTCAGTCCTCATCCTTGTCCCATATCCCCATTTTGTAGATCTGGAAACAGGCACACCCCAGTTAAGGAAGAGACTCTCAGTGAATGGAATCGCCATCTCCCCATACCCACTGTGGAACCCAGGAGACTGCAGACCCCTCCCTCTCCCTCATTTCTGCACCCACTTTGCTTCAGACACTCCCTCCCCTACCCAGTCCCCTATCTTAGCTCCCCTGCACACTGAAACCAGCAAAGTGTTAAATCTCAAACACAGTCATTCCCTCCTCACCCCTAAATCCATTTCAAATCTTTGAAAGGTTCCATATCTCTTATAGAATAAAACCTAAGTTAAGCAGACCCTCTAATCCCTATACCCATCCCTACCCCACCTACCCTGAACCTTCCCTGGGATCCCCACCCCAGCATCCCCATACCTGGTCTTCAGCCCTGCAGAAGCCAACCCCTCCAGCCCCAGCATCCAGGCCTGTGATCCTTGGTTCTCTCTGAGCAACTGAGCCCCTGAAGACCCAGACCCTATGCTATCCTTTCTGAGAAGCCTTCCTGACCCCCATGACCTTCCTCAGGAAGACCAGTCCCCCTTTGGCCCTCAAGTCTCAGTTCAGACTTCTAGCCTGTCCATCCATGTGCCCTGTAGGGAGTTCCTTCAGGGCAGGGTCCACATTTGGTCATTTCTGCCCAGTCCATGGCCTGGAAGAGAACCGGCCTTAGGGAGGGGCTGAAGGCACTGGCTTCTTGGAAGGGGCTGCAAAAAGCTCATGTCGGGCAGGAAAAGATGCCAGAAACAAACTCTGCCCCCCGACAGCTTAGCCATGGGCTTGTCTGAGCAAGAAGGACCAGGCAAGAGTGGGGTCTGGCAGCCTCTCCATAAACTGGGCTCACTCCACACAGAGCCTACCCTGGGCAGGTTGTCACAGGAACTCAGAGGAGCTGTTGGGGGGGGGGCTTTTTTCACATCTACATATGCCTTTGGCCTGCTCAACAGACAGAGACAGCCTGGGAGCAAAGTGAAGGGCCCCAGCAGAAGATGGGGGACGAGGGGTCAGTGATCCCAGTGTCTCCAATGCACCCCCACCTCACTGCCCTGTCTTGTCATCGCCCCTGTAATTGGGGTTTTATATTCTCACTCCTCCAGGGGCTCCATTCCAACTTAGAATTCCTGGAGGATGCTTGTAACTTGCAAAACTTCCACATTTCAAAAAGCCATGCTCCCTATGAACTCGTCTACAGTTGTAAGCAACGTTGCATGCAGGCTCTTCTGGCCTGTTTCCTCATTTGCAAAAGGAGGCAGGCAAGATGTAATTAGCTTTGATGTCCTGAGTATGGTGTACAGTGCGGTTTTTAAGGCTCTCAAGTTATTAATGCAAACACCAAATCAGTAATATCGCCAACTGCTGCTCGATTTCCAGGGCCAACTTCTTCCAGTCAGCCAAGGCTTCCTGCACACAGACAACCAAAAACAACCACCCCTTTATTCCACCAGAGAACCACACCAAAGAAACTCGAACACACACACACACACACACACACACACACACACACACACACACACCCTGAACCAGTGAAATTCAACAGAAGGAGGCCCTCCACTCAATCATTTGGCAAGGCTGTTACTTGGTAACAGATACTGTTCAATATTTACAAATATTATCGCTCATTAAATGTGACCAGGAAGATGGCTTGTTCCTTCTTTCCCAGTCATACTGCTTTTTTTTTCCTTTCCTCCCCTGCAGCCAAGAACAACACTGGCTTGATCCTGGTCCATTCCTTGCTTTCCCTGCTGGGGGCTCCCTGGAGCAAAGACTGGTCCAGGGCTCTGAAGGTACTGTGAGCTCATCCATGGCCTCAGCAGTCCACGTTGGAGGGCGGGGTGGTTCACAGCCAAGTCCATAGGCCAGACCCTGTGCCCAAGGACCTCGAAGACCATTCCTCAAGCCATCATCCCCAAATGCCAGCAGAAAGCCAGCAGCCAGCCATTTGGGGTTTCTTGGTTTGGCTTTTAACTCAGACTGTTTCAAGGAAAGACCAGTTCAAACACAGCTGGTCTTTATCCTTTCCCCACACTGTGCAACTGGTCATTGTGGGATCCAGAGGAAGTTAAGTCCGTGTTTACATCCGCGGGCACTCAGAGAGTCCTATCCTTCGCAGATACCATGACGCAGACCTAGGACACACTGAGGCGTGCTGTTCTGGGGCCCCATGAGGCTCACTGTACATCCACATGGGGAGAACTTCACTGAGCTTCATTACTAGAAAGTCACCAGGACTCACTTCTCGGTTATTCACAACAGGAACTTTGCCTTAGCTCAGCCAACAGATTAAGTACAAGGATTCTGGAAAGTTTTTTTTAATCAAAAGTCTTTTAATCAATGACATTTAACATCACACATCATTCTTGCCTACTAATCAAATCAATTATTTCGAGAAATATCACTAAAGAACACACTGTCTGATTCCAAAGATAACCTCCATGTGATGGGAATAAACACTATTTTCAGGTCATACTGCCTTTCCTCCAGTAAATTAAAAATAATGAGTCTTTACTGAAGAGAATACAACATGCATGTAAACAACAATAAAGATATCATTATATATAGTATACATAACCCATAGTAAATAAGTCTTATTCTGCTCCATGAGTTTGAACCCCAATTCTATCATGTACTAGCTGTGTGGCCTTGGGCAAATAACTTAACCCCTCTGAGCCTCTGCTTCCTTGGCCATAAAAGGAAATTAATAAGTAGCATCGGTATCATAAATTAGTTGTGAAGAATCAATGAAAATAATCCCACCAAACGCTTACCCTGGTGCCTGTCCTACAGAAAGGATTCAGTACCATTAGCTACTGTGATTATGAATGTGATTCTTATTCATCCACAAAGAGCATCCCACGTGTCTTCAGAAATGCCTTCTCAGTGCAGCGCATACACTCTTGCCATCGCTAGTCAGAGGCAGATTTAGAGTAAAGCCGAGGGTGGGGCCCTCTTTTTCTTCAAAAAGACCCCCCAAATTATATATGCAGGTCCCTCAAAATCTGGATCCTTCCCTGATTATAGGTAATGACTGATGTTCACTGTCCATCCTGCCCTGATTACATTCCTCCCCACTTCCTCCCTTCTGAATGTGTTGATCCCTCCCACTCATATTTTTACCTTACTATGTAACTGTAAGCAATAGTGTTTCTGCATGTAAACTTTATATAAGTGGAATCATACTGTTATACTTAACTTGCAATATTCTACTTGATATGTTATATTTTTGAGATTTGTGCACATTGATACATACAAGTCACATGCTCTATAGCATTTGATTGTATGGATATAATAGCAATTTGTTTGGGCATTCTCCCAGTATTGGATATTTAGGGTGTTTACAGTTTTTCGCCATTACCAACAATGCTGTAATAAACACACAGCCATGCTTGTTCACATCTCCTTGGAGATCCGCACCAGCCAGATTTTCTCTAGGGAATCATGGCAGACGCTGATGCATCCTTTATCCTTACTAACAGAATCCAACTTTTTCCCAGGCTGCAATTAAACATTCTCACCTTCCAGAGCTCCCTGCACCTACAGGAGGACACACACCTCAGTTCTGGGCAAAGATATAGACAGAAATCCACTGAGGATTCCCAAAGGCCCTTGCTTTCCTGATCTAGTTGCTGGCTCTCCCTTCTCCTTCCTCCCCTGCTGGAACATGGTTGTGAGGGCAGGAAATGAGCAGCCATGGTGTGAACACAAACCTCACCAAGGGGATAGCAAAGTGAAAAAAAAAGACTTGAATTGTAGCCAATTGAATTATTTAGATGCTAAGTTAACCTCTTCCTACCCTTTAGCACTATTTATGTATCATTCTATAAAGGAACAGAAAATATTTCCTCACAAAAGATGAGTTAGTCTTGTATTCTTATATTCTAAAACCCAAAGTGAGATTCTTAAACTATATATAAATGTACATATATATTTACTATTTTCATTCGTAAGTGTCAATAGTCAGAACAACCAAACTGGAAAAGGGAACATGTATGTGTTCAAACACCTTCTGAGAGCTTATTAAGAAGATGATAGTGACGGGGGTGGGGGAGGGGGGGGACAAGGGCTTGGGAAGGCCTTCCCTCAGGGGCCAATTTGTCTTTACAGCCTCTTTAAAGCAAAAGGCTTATAGGGCAAATGCCTGCAATGCTTTGGAAGATAAAAGCCTCTCAGTGCTACAGACTGATCTTACGCCTTTTAAATGACTGATTCAACCTCGGTTGGATTGTATACAGTTTATTAACTCTCAATTTTCTACCACATTTGGTTAATGAAAGCTGGATGGATTGAATATTCTATCTCCTTATAGGAGGACGCTCAATCCACTGAGCCACACCAGCCGGGCAATATTCTATCTCCTAATAATTGCTGATAATGTCCTCACACACAAGTGTTTCCCTTCTGGGCAGGAGGTACTCAGATAAGCATGATTCAGAGTAACTGTGTTAAAGAGACAAAGCCATCAGTACATTTTTGCATACAGTTAAAAGGGACCCAACAGCCCTGGCCGGTGTTGCTCAGTGGTTAGAGCACTGGCCTGTGGACCAAAGGGCTGCGGGTTTGATTCCCAGTCAAGGGCATGTGCCTGGGTTGCAGGTTCAATCCCCAGCCCTGGCTGGGGTGCGTGCAGGAGACAATGAATCAATGTGTCTCTATCACATCAAGATCTCTCTCTCCCCACCCCCCAACTCCCTCCATCCCTTCCACTCTCTCTAAAAATCAATGGAAAAAATATCCTCAGGTGAGATTTTCTTTTTAAAAGCGACCCAATAGAACCTGAGCACATTATGCTAAGCAAGATAAGTCGGACACAAGAAGACAGCAACAGTGAGGACAGGCAATACTCAAAACACTCTTACAATGTGCCACACCGTCCTAAGCACTTCACATATATCACTTTAATTAAGTCTCAGAAAAAGGGGAAGTACTACTATTATCCCCAAATTAGATGAGGAGACTCTTTAAAGATACATTAAGTAACACTGACATCACAAAGCTGGTGAGGAGCTGAGGCAGGACCTGTGAGCTTAGCCTTGCAGGGGATGTGTTGGTGTGGTGGGCTGAATAATGGCCCCCAAAAGACGTCCATGTTGTAAGTCCTACAAACTGAAAATATGTGACCTTACATGGCAAAAGGAACTTTACAGATGTGATTAAGGTCCTTGAGATGGAATCATTCTGCTTCTGCTTCCGGCGTAACCAAGGTCCTGGTCAAAATCGGCGGTGGCAGCTGGGGCCCGGGTTCCAGGCTGCTGGGTGGGTTCCAGCCACAGCTGGCTTGGCCTATGTCTAGTGGTGCCCACAGCAAGGAGGGCTCAGCTTGCATGTGGAGGGCCCTCACCTACTCCATTGCTCCCCGGGTGGAAGTGAGCACACTGAAAGTCTTTCTGAAGTCCCACTTAGAGAGCACGAGAGACCCGAGTCACCTATCCCCATCTTCGCATAAGGTCCAGGCGGATGGTAACCTGGTGGATGGTAACCATACTCTATTCCCTGGTGGATGGTAACCATACTCTATTCCATAATCCTCATGAATCCACTTCTGACCAGCTACGAAGATGAATAAAGAGAACCAGGACCACTACCCAGTGGGGACCACAGCACTGGTTTGGACCATCACTCTGTGCACAGACCAGAAAAGTGTGCCAGACCTCAAGCTTTCCTCCTTTCAAATGACTAGAGCGTACTAATCTCCCATCTCTTTGTTTATAGTAGGAGATGTCTTAAATAAATAACTTAGATTGGTCATGAAAAAGAAAGAGGATCTTGAGATGGAGAGATGATCCTGGATTAGCTGGGTAGGCCCAGTGAAATCAAAGGGGTCCCTATCTGAGGGAGACTGGAGGGTCTGAGCAGTAGGAGGAAACGTGATAGAGCAGAGGTTGGAGTGGGGCCAAGAGGAGCTACAAGCCAAGGAACGCAGGTGACCTCTAGACACTGGAAAACACAAAGACAAGGATTCTCCCCTAAAGCCTCCAGAAGGACCCAGCCCTGCCAACACCTTGAGTCTCTCTCTCTCTCTCTCTCTCTCTCTCACACACACACACACACACACACACACACACACACCACAGTCCTTGCCCTCAAGGAGCTCATTCATCCAGAGAGAGACAATCTTCCACCTGTTCCTAAACATTGGATGGAATAAGGGCCACAGAACACCCACAGTGAAGTGCAGGGGCACCTGGGGGAAAGTGTTTGGGCCACATAAGTGGGCCCCTGACCATCCCAGCAAATGTCCTTGTCATCTGCAACTGGTTACAAAACCCAGGAGCCACTTACTAACGGACCTTTCAGTGGATTCACTTTCTGATGGATCTGCCCTGATAATGATTCCACATTTGTAAGAGACAAAAACTTGGCAAGGGAAAAGGCAACACCCTCAGAGCTTCCTTCCTGGAACCCTCTGATGGCTTGTCTGGATTTACCAGCTGGGTCTTCCTCCAGTTCCCTTCAACTGGGCCCCCTGCTCCTTCGGACAGCCCATTCCTGGCCATTTCCTTTGTCTCTGGCCAAGGTCAAGCACATAAACGAATTATCCTAATGTAAGAGAGGCCGCAACATCTTCCATCTACAGATCCCCTTTCAAGTAATTGGCCCCCACCCGCACCAATCCCCAACATCTTACCAAGCCAGCCTAAGCAAACTGGGATTTCACTACATGCCTAGTGTTGTCCACGCAATCCCTGAAATAAATAGGGGTGCAAAGAGAGAACAGATCTCCTCTTTTTTTTTTCTTTATTGATTTTAGAGAGAAAGGAAGGGAGAGGGAGAGTGAGAGCTAGAAACATCGATGAGGAAGAATATCGATTGGCTGCCTCCTGCATGCCCCCCATTGGGGATTTGGCCCACAACCTGAGCTTATGCCCTGACTGGGAATCGAACCTGCGACCTCTTGGTGCATGGTGATGTTCAACCAGTGAGCCACACTGGCCGGGCTGGATCTCTTCTTTATAAGAGGTTTTCTTAAAATTCACAAAGGAGCCTGGCCTTCCTAAAATGGAGACTATATAAGACCAGATTTTTTTTAATTCACCATATTAATCATTTTAAAGTATATAATTCAGTGGCATTATTACATTCACAGTGGTGTACAACTATCACCATTATCTAGTTCCAGAACATTTTTATCACCCCAAAAGGAAACCCTGTACTCATTAAGCACTCACGCCCCGTTTGCTCCTCCCCCCAGCTCTTACTTTAAGGTCAGCATTTTAAGCTACACTGTTGGGCAAGAGACTCTGCTTCTACTGGGCACCTCGTATGTGAAACACACGTGGTTTCAGAACTTGGGAGATGCAGGAACATGCAGGAACATGCAGGAACATGTAGGATAATGGAAGAGAAATTTGTCGAGTACTTCATTTTGATTATGCTAACCATCCTGTCATAGGTACTCATATTAAACCCATTTGAAAGATGAAAAAATTGAGGCACGACCACAGTCAGTGAGCAGCAGAACAGAATAAGGACCCAGGGAGGCAAATGCTAACTTCGACAGTGGAGGCACCTGCTGTAACCCACCTGCCACCTGAGTGCCACCTGTCCCCTGCCCCCTCCATATACACAGTCAAATGTGATAAAGGTGAAGGCAGCATTACCAGAGAGAACCGTACTAATTGCACAACAGAAACCTCACCATGAATCGCAGAGACACAGGAACGTCTTCTAATCAAGTCAAGCATTCCCACGGCTGGTCAGCCCATCCCTCCTGTTCCATCTGCTCTGTCTACAGTCCTTACTTGCCCTTGTCTAGCGGCTGAGGGTAAAGATTTGGAGCTGCAAACTGGGATCTTGCAGGAGTGAGGACATCACCTCCCAGAGACTCCGCACCCAGACATGTCAGAGGTGAAGAGCAATGTGGGCAGTGCTCGCGGGCATGGGGCCGGCTCGGTATACCATAACGTGCCATATAAACAGAAGGCCGTCGGCCCTGGAATAAAAATAACCCCTTAAACTTACTTGCCAAACACTTCCTAGTATACAGAGTGTTTTACATCTATCATTTTTGTTTGAGATCAATTTCTCCTTAGGACATGAGAAGCACACATCGGGAGAGAGAAACGCACAACGTACAGCCTTCAAACCAATAGCGAACTTACCTGTAACACTGTACATACATAAAGGCCCATTACCCCGATAGATGGACACAAAGACACCTAGCACCTGGTGCGCAGTTGGTGCTTAATAAATGTTGAATGAATACTGAATCAACAGGAACCACTTTTAATAGGATCTGCCACTTCCCTTGCTCCCTCGAGCCCCACAAAGCAAATGTATATATAGAAACATCCCAGTCACACATTCAAGTAACACGAGAGCAAATCACTGAGAAGCCCGGCGACAGCATCCACACCTGCCGGGGGAGCGCCCAGCTGCTGGGGTCAAGGACCAGCGTGAAGGTGAAGTGCACGCAGAACCTCCACACCGACAAGATAGGTTTCAGTTGTTTTTAAACAAACCTCCGAAGTGGCTAATGGCTTCCCTTGAAGAAACCCCACACCTTCTGCCAAGAGACAAGGAACTCATTAGGCGGAGCTGCATCCTCCTGTCTCCTTTGTCAACAGGCCCCAGAAAACAGAAGCCCGCACGCTGACAGGCGGCATCCGGGGATGATCAGATTTCTATCAGTCACGACACATGGCATTTCTCTCTGGCTCCAATTCAGGACCCCACTCCACCCCCGACAGGCAGCTCTCGGCTTTTAATACTTCCTGAACAATCGGGCCTTTAAGAGAACGGTCATGTATCCACCCGTGGCCAACACAATCGCAAGTTCTGCGTCCTGCCTGCCCTTGACAGCCCCCCAAACATGGTCATGCTTTCTCATGCCCACCTGCTCTCCAGGAGGAGCCCACAAATCCATCTCCACCTGCTCCTTAGAGTTCTTATCTGGCTGAGTTTTCCCTCAGCTCTGGGGCACCACCCTGCTTAGGGCTCTTTAAAAGCTCAAAACCACAACATCCTGGTGATTCCACTTATACAGAGATAGAAGTCAGGATAGAAGTCCTCCCGTGGAGAGAACCACAGGAACACCGGTCATCCTTGTTTCTTGACCTGGGTGCTGACTGCAAAGGTGTATTTGGTATGTGAAAGCCCAGAAAGCTGTGTGGTTATTTGTACCCTTTTCTGCATGTGTGTTATTTGTCTATAAAACGTTAATAAATAAACTGTTGGTTCACATGAGTTCTCAGTTTGTTCTAGAATTTTAGGGGCTGGAGGTGGGGGGGGGGGGTCATGCCATATTTCAGCCACATAAATCACAGACTTTCTTTCTCAACAGCCTGAAAAACCAGTTGTTCCTGCTGTTGAGAGCCACAGATCACACTGGTTTCAGAAACACTTCCAACAGCCCTGAAGGAAAGGCAACCACAAAAGAGCTGCCATTGCACACGCCTTCTGCTGAGGCTGAGCTAGAACTGATTCTGTTCATTCCCAGATCAGGCTTGGAAAGGACCACTTGGTCTTCCAGATGAAAATAGGCAGCCAGCACGGTGTTCTGCAGAACCTCCTGCTGCTTTCAACTGCCCGGTTGCTCACAAGGGATGGATGCTTTGACTATAACACACACTGTTTGTTTGTTTGTTTTTTGTTAATCCTCACCTGAGGATATTTTTTCCATTGATTATTTTAGAGTGGGGGGGGGTAGAAAGGGAGAGAGAGGAAGAGGGAGAGAGAAAGAAAGAGACAGACAGACAGACATCAATAGGTTGCCTCCTACGTGCACCCCAGCCCGGGCGGGGGATGGAACCTGCCCTTGACGCATCGAATGCATGACCCTGTGGTGCACAGGCCAATGCTCTAACCACTGAGCCATACTGGCCAGGGCTGTCAAGCGCCCTCCCCACCCTTCACATGCACCTCCTTGCTTAGCCTCTCCCGAGAGCTGGCCCTGGACGGGTGTGTTCCGGGAACTGTGCTGCTCATGAGTCACCCTCCCAGGGCCTGCCGGCTGCTCCTGGATCCTGATCAACTTCCTTCAAGAGACTGACTTTGGTGTTTGGGGTTACAGGGCTATAACTTGCAAAAATAAAACTTCTCTCCATTTTACGAGCGGACTGAGCAGCACATGGCACATGAGGCTCAAGCCCCTCCCCTCCCCTCCTTTCCCGCATAACAGGAAACTCATTTCGGAGCCCCTTGGTCAGACAGTCATTTGGCCACACCAACCATTTAGCAAAGGCGAATTTCTCATCCCTTTACCCCAGCAGGGCTGCTCCTCTGGGCAGCTGGGGTTTGATGCCCAGTCCAGGGGCAGCTTGGTCTTTTTTGGCCAAAGGACAAGGCTGAACTAACCTGACACCACAGGAATTATCCTAGCCTGCTCTGTGTAAGCTACGATCTCCAAAATATTTTAAACTGTATAGATTCTAGGGCAGAAAATTCTCTGTTGAGCCACACTGTTTCCTAGAACAGATTAAACTGCAGCAATATTAAATCCACGCACTTTTCAGTGGGATGAATCCAAGGACATGGCTCTGCCAAGAACAGCCTCTTCTGGGTATGTGTGAGCGCCCCCGAGTCAGCCGAGAATGAAGACCGTGCTCACACTTCCGTGGGCTCCTTCCCCCTGCCATCATTCCGCTGGCTCCGCAGCAGAGTTTGGATGACCCGACACCTGCAATAAAATTCTGCTCAAGGCTCTCTTGGAAGCTAAACAGAAACACACTGTCTGGATGGAACTGGAGGAAAAAGGCCTGCGATGGGGCCCCAGAGATCTGGGTTCAAATCCACCTCTGAAATCATGGGCAAGTCACTTTTCTCTGGACTTCAGTTTCCTCATCTGTAAACCCGAAAGGCACAAACACAGCATCTCTCAAGTCCCTTGCAAGCTGGTGGCTTTTCAATTCTAGCTCAGAGACATATTTAAAAAAAAAATTTTTTTTTTCCCAGTTAGCTGCCAACATTTCAAAATCTGGAGAGTTCTCATGGGAATTTGGGGATTTTACATTAAGATTCTGGATTTTCTTGGCAGATGGGTAGATCTGGCCACAGTGGGCCCACGTTCCCAGTAGGAAGCTAGAACGAGGAAGGGAAAGAGCTCCCGGGGGAGGGAGTGAACCACCGGCGGCTGCTTTCATTCTCGCCACTGGCCGGCCCTGTCAGCATTTAAGTTTGGGACACCTGTTCATAAGTCTGGCTTATTTTTTTCCCTTTACCATATTGCTTAACTTTTCACTTCAGCTGGAACACACATGAATTAACTCTGAAGTCAAAATAATTCACAAAAATCAGTACAAAAAATTCATTCAGTGGAAATCCACAAAGCTGGGGGTCTGTGCCCCAGCCCGCCAACATTTCTAACATGGACCGTCCAGGGATCCAGAGCTGGTTTAAAAATCCTCCCCAGGCCCTCTGACCTGTGTGGGCTGTCTCACACCACCCCACCCCTCATCCCGGCCCCTCAGCCAGGGACAGTGAGGTCAGAGGCGGGCGGGTTCTGAGGAGGTCAGAGCCACATCTGCATCTTGTCATCTGCTGGACAGCCCAGGGTGTGCAGGGCGGCCTGTGGGCCCGCCAAGCTGCTGGAGGAGATGAAACAAGCGAGCCCTGTTGCAGCAAGAAGAGAGCGAGAGAGGGCACGGAAGAGCCTCAGCCCGCTCAGGGCAGCTGGGGCAGGGAAACAGGACTTTGTTCCACATCTCTGTAAAGGAAACGCCAAGCCAAGAAGTGCAGGACTGGAAAACAAAGTCCTCAAACTCGTTGGTAATAATAATGTAATGACAGTGACAGCGACAATATCAACAGCAGCAGCAGCATGACAGTTAACACTCACTGAGCTCTACTCTGTGCCAGGTGCTGGTATTATCATCATCACCCCTGTTTTAGAGATCATGAAACTGAGGCCCAGCAAGGCCACAAACTTGAGCAAGATCACACAGCAGCAAGTGGTGCAGCGGGAGCTGGATCCCAGGCAGCTGCCCCCGAGCCCAGGCTTCTGGCCACCGGGCTCTCTGCTGCCACAACAGCGCCTTTGGTGCTCAGGACTCAGTGACACACACTCCTCACACATTCCTACATGATTAAACATCAAGTGGAACTTATTCGCACGTGTATTCCTCACTGTAAGGCCTGTACGTTGACATCTAAATGCACAGGTTATTTATTGTATAGAGCTCTACACTCCACGCCATGCACACCACTCTCTCTGCACGGGTTGGAGGATTTTGGGATGAATCCTGACCATGTGCACCCTGTACCTTACTCACTAGCTTTAGGTGTGTAAATTGCCCCATTTATCTTCTGCCCCATGCGCAGTGAGGTGTCTACCCCCTCAGAGCCCTGACCACTAAAAATCCCAATCATGGAGAACAAAGGACCCCAATGTTTGTGAGAGGCCTGAATAATGGGGAGAGCTCTCCTGAAGAACAGATATGGGCTGTTCACAAAATATACTCCACTCCCAGAGACGCTGGGCCCTCGCTCACTGTCTCTCACTCTTAACTGACATTAAATTTAGGATGGAGAGATTAGAAGCAGCAAAGTTTTAAGAAAATCAGCAAAAGAGGAGGGTGATAACAGGTGACATAGAGTCTCTAGGAAGGAGACCAAAAGGAAATTTCAAATCAGAATTTAATCCCAGGGAAAAGGTTTGCATCCCCTCCTGGTTCCGGGTACGTGGACACACGGCTGCGTGCAAGGTGGCCACGTGGAGGGTGAAGAGGAAAGGTGAAACGGGGACCCGTGTGCCACATTTAGTGCAGCAGCGCGGCGTGCAGCCTAACGAAGTAACACAATCACCGTTGATGAAAACAAGCAAGCTTTAGGCACAAGGAGATAAAGTGAAGCCACCCGAAGGCTCCCACCTGAATAAGAATCTCATGTTGTTCTGCCCTGACAGGGAACTCCCTGCAGATTCCCATTTAAACACACTAATGACAGCAACTCGTTTGATTGTGAGTCGCTCTCAGTCCCACTGACCCACAGGCAAATAAATATATGCCTCCTCTTTTGCCCCACAGGAGACATTTGGCAATGTGTGGAGACATTTTCAGTTGTCACAACTTGGGGGAAATGGCTGCTACTGACCTAGTGCGTACAGGCTGGACATGCTGCTAACCCTGCAATGCACAGGGCAGCCCCACAGCAAAGAGTTATCCTCCCCAAATGTCAGTGCTGCCGAGGCTGAGAGCAGATCTAAACCAAAGCAAAGGCAGCAGGTGCAGATTTGACATCTGAAAAAAGGGTGTCCTAACAGTCATTTGTTTACCTGCCATGTACCTTGGACTTTGGTCTCCTCACCTGTACAAGGAATAATCACTCAAACCCTGACTACGCTGGGAGCAGGCTGATCTCTTTTGTGAGACCTGGTTTGGAAGTGCTTTGTCAATTGCAGGTCTTGTTCCACCACCCTCCCTTCTCCTCCTGCTCCCAGAGCCTCTGACTTCACTGAGGAGAAAGAGAAGCCCCAGGGTCTGGGGTCGGGGTCAGGATGGCGATGCTTCAGAGTGGCCAGCACAGACTGGGTCCAGCATGGTACCCACTGAGGATGTGAACTCCCTCATGGGGTGCCCACGGGAAGCTGATGGGCATGGGATGTCACTGCTCCCCATCAAGCCATGCCAGGATGGGTGGGGTTGATCATGGATGGCAGTCTCCAGGGCATCAGCTCCATGACCTGCCTCGAAACCCAGGAACTGCTACCATTCCTACAACAACACAACCACAATAATAAGGATAACAATAAAAATAATATCTGATATCCAGTGAGCCTTAATCTGCGCCTGGCCAACAACTCAGCCCCCTTCATGGGTTATCCCATTTACTCCTCAAACCACCGTGGAAGGTGGGGAGGATGATCATCTCTGTTTTACAAACGAACGAAAGGGAATTGCCCAAGGCCGCACAGCCCAGACAGAACTGGTCTCCACACCTAGGACTCGGACCCACGGTCTTACCACAACAGCACCCTCCTCCCACACGACACCACTGCCATCACCACCTGGACCCCACATTCTAGAAGAAAGCCAGAAACCAAGCTGCATGGACAGCATAATTTCAATTAAAGTATCAATGTGCGTGCACATTCGTACCAATGCAAGAAGGCAAACTTCCCACAACAGTCACCAACTAACGGCATTTACTGACCAGTGGTAGAATTACAGGTAATTTTAAAATTTTCTCTTTATATTTTTCTAAACTTCTCAAAGTTTTTCAGTTATAAATTAATAGTTAATAATAATAAGTTAATGTATCATAATAAAATCAATAGTTACTATAATAAAAATTAAACTTATAAAAGTAAAAATTTATAACATTTGTTTTTAATTTTTTAAACTTATAAACTTTTTAGCAAAAATCTGCCAAACAACCTGAAACTGTTAATTGTCTAGACCAGAGGTTGGCAAACTATAGCCTGAGGACCAAATCCAGCCCTCTGCCTGTTTATGTAAGTAAAGTTTTATTGGAACACAGCTATGCTCACTCACATACATAAATGTCTAATGACTGCTTTTTGCTTCAACTGCTGAGCTGAGTAGCTGTGCACAGACACATGGGTACACTACACCCCCTTTCTAACCTGGCCTAGAGATGGACCTCTTACATCCTCACCTCTGAATTTCTCCTTACAGTGTATCTCTTCTTGCTTTGCTACAGCACCAAATGGTTACACCAGGAACCCAGTGAAGCTCAAGCCCCTCCTTAGAAAGGTGTCCAGATGTGCCCGGCCGGCGTGGCTCAGTGGTTGAGCGTCAACCCAAGCATCAACCCATGCACTAAGAGATAGTGGGTTCGATTCCCGGTCAGAGCACATGCCCAGGTTGTGGGCCTGATCCCCAGTGGGGGGCATATAGGGGCATCCAATCGACGTTCTCTCTCATGGATGGTTCTATCTGTCTCTCCCTTCTTCTCTCTCTAAAACTCAATAAAGAAAAAAAAATTTTTTTAAAGATGTCCATATGGTTTTCATTTTTATAAAATTTGGAAAAGAGTATTTTAAAATTATTTTTCTCGAAGCCCTCCCCCAAATTATATGTTAGATTCCTCGAAAGTGCGTCTGCCCCTACAAGAAGCTCCAGACACTTCACCACCCTTGTCCCACTGTCAAGACCACAACATATTCAGTGGCAAGAAAGGACTTGCCTCACAAACCCCCCGTGCAGCTCCAGGCATGCTGAGCTCTTTGACTTCCAGTCCCCAGATGGCCAACTCTCACAGACTGAGGCAACTACCCTTCCAGACACACCCAGACAGGACAGGAAGGGGACCCGCCCGAGTCCGTCCTCAGGATCCACCAGGGAGCTCACAGGGACCATTCCGGTGGAGGTCGCCTGCTGACACCACACTCACTAAAAGGAAAGAGGAACACATCCGCTCACACACGCTGTCCTTCAGTCATTCGTTACCTCCACTGAAATCCCACTGTCCAATGTATGTATTTCATGATACATATATGTATCACATGATACATACATCATGTAATCAGTCACAGCACTTTCAAATGATGAGGAAGGCGGATGATCTAAAACTGCTTTCAAATAAGCCATGTTGCTTGCAAGAACGACAAAAAAGGGGATCAAATTACATAGTGTACATGCAAACGTTTTATTGTCTATTTAAAAGACCTCTCTCTCCAGTGCACAGCACAACTGTTGTGGTGGGGCTTTCACATCAATCCAGGGCCCACAGAGCCCAGTTGTCCAATCAAATGCCCACCCACGCCTTAAACGTTGCTGGATAGTGTCCTTTGCTCTCTGGCTCTGGGTCCCTCCCTGGTCTATTCTCATCTCCCCTGTGGGGGAGGGGCAACCTTAGTGGAGCGCAGCTGGCAGTTTTGATAAGCAGGTGTCAGGAGTTTGAAAATGACCTTGCTCATCAGCTGGTGGGAACCCAGCAGACAAGGGAGTCACTGTATCACTGTCGGCTGGGTCCCAGCCCCCAAAAGAAGGCACAGTGAGGCCTGGGAGAGGGAGAGAGGGAAGCTTTCACACACACACACACCAGGGGGAAGTCACCAGACAAAAGGAAATCCGCATAATTTCACCCAGGAGAGGAAAAACTTCTATCGAAGAGGAAAATAAAAATCTAGCAGTGAGGATGTGTTGAGGTGTTTCCCAGACAGCAGAGGTAGACAAAGATAAACAAAAGTAGATTGATCCTTAGGAAAATCTAGGGGAAAGCCGGCATTCTCTGCAGAGCTGGTGGGAGGAGAGGGTGTATGTGCACCCCGCTGATTCCAGCCTCCAGACAGCCAGGCTGGGTAAATGGCCATTACTGTACCAGCCACTGGAAGGGGTCCAACATGCAGGACATGCTCTGCGAGAAAGAGAACGTCCACTAACCCAGTTTCTAAATAAATGTGGGTTAACTGGCACTGCTCCTTGCAGCTCAAGGGGCCCATTCAGAGCTGAAAGGAGCATTTTTTTTTTTTTTTCAAAATAAAAAGGCCGAGCCACCAAGGTAGCACCTTTTATTTTCTCACATCCTTTCAGTTGCTCAACCTAACCCATTGCTAGTTGAGTTGACTCCTTGGTCCTGAGAGAAATAAACCCTCCCCACCCCCACCCACTCCCATGGTACAACGACCAACTCCCTCTGGGCTCACGTGAGATTGAACTCCATTCTGCTTTTCCCATGATGTGGTCACTGCTGCCCAAGGATGAGTCATCCATGAAAGCCACACATTGTCCCCAGTGGACAAAACGCTCGGCCCAGGGGAGTCGCCCATTCATGCTTCTCCAAGAGCCAACCTCTTTCTGCAACTTCTGGCAGGAGTGGGGAACCTTTTTTCTGCCAAGGGCCATTTGGATATTTATAACATCATTCGCGGGCCATACAAAATTATCAACTTAAAAATTAGCCTGCTATATTTGGTGCGGTGTGTGGTGTTAGCTGGTATTGATTTCGTGGGCCTTATAAGGCCCATGGGCCGGACATCCCCCAGCCCTGTAAGAGGATGCTGCCGCCCCAGCATTCAGTGTTCTCTTCCGGAATCCCATTGCTAACACACCGTGAGGACAAACGGGCATGGGAGAGAACTCTCAGTGAAGTGCCAGTGCAAAGAGAACACGCTGGAAACCAAGGCCAACTTCCACCAGGATGTTTAAAGGTCAAAGAGAAATAATAATAATAAGCCACATTATTATTAATGTGATTATCAGATAATAATAATGTCACATTTATTGCACAGCAACTAGCACTGGGCTAAGTAAAGGTGTTATATGCATTATCTCATTTAATCCTCAGAACCACCCTATAAGGCAGGTCCTATTATTAGCCTTCTTTTACACTCAAGGAAAGTACAGCACAGAGAAATTAGTAATTTGCCCAAGGTTACACAGTGGTACAGTCAGGATTTGAACCAAGACAGTCCATTTCCAGAGCCTATGTTCTTTAATACTATGCCATCATTAATTACTAAACCAACTTAGAATGGTAAAATTAGAGTTATGCTAAAGTGTTCGCATTTCGGGAAGATTGTGATATTTGTCATCTTACTTTTATGTCACCTCTCATCCTCCCCACAAGAAATGCTATAATCTGGCTTTACAAATATAAAAATAGCATGTTCTAGACCGTGTGCTGAGCATGTAATGCATACATCTCATTTAATCCTCACAACCACCCTATGAAATTGGTATTAATATTATCCTGTTTACAGATAAAGACACTGAGGTTCAGACATGTTAACATTCTTGCCCAAGGTCACAAAAGAATAGGAATTTGAATCCAAGAATGTCTGATTCTAGCATTTACATTCTTTCTACTATCTATACCATTTCTCGCAGAATTTCAAGACTTTCCAGAAAAAAAAAGTCAAGAGTATGATGAAATGAGGAGTGAGAATGACCAAGTTCAACGATTCAGGGGCTGGCTCACCGAGTGGGAGGGGCATAGCAGTGAGTGGATCACCGAGTGGGATGGGCACAGCAGTGGGTGGCTGGCTGGTAGCCACAAGACCATCCACCTGGCCTCCTGTTTGTGTCAGCCCATGACCTTCAGCAAATCCCTTCTCTTTCTGGGCCTTGGTTTCCACATTTGTGAGAGAACAGCAAAAGAATAGGGGGCCTTCTAGCACCCTGATTATATGACGGGCACTCGATGGGCACTCGCCAGGTCTGGGGCAAGGACAGCTCCAGGGGCTGCTGATGCCCCTCTGTGGGAGGCTAACTCCCTTCTTGGATGGTAACTACCCTCCTCCCTTCACAGCACAAGTCTTCAGGAGCAGGTTTCTGACTCTGTCCCTGGCCCCAGGTCTCTACTCCCAGGAGAGAGCTCTCAGGTGCAGCCTAAGGCCAGGCAGGCAGTGGGGAGGAAGTCACCATCCAGGAGGAGGTAGGGAGTGAAGGGAAAGGGGGCTGGGGGAAAGCTGGAGTGGGGTACCCGGATCTGAGGGCTATAAACATGTAAAAACTCACCGAGCTTTGCCCTAAAGTTGTCACACATGGCATATATACTTGCAACTCAATAAAGGTTAGAAGAAGAAAAAAATATTTGAAGAGATAATAAATTAGACCAGGCAAGATTTTGCCAAATGAAACCTTTGAAACTATAAATGCTCCACGTGAAACACCTCACACCCCATTAAAGACACCCCTTTAAAAGTGCCTACCTTCTGCCCAGCTGGAGTGGCTCGTGGTTGAGCATCAACACATGGACCAAGAGGTCACGGGTTTGATTCCCAGTCAGGGCACATGCCTGGGGTTTTGGGCTTGATCCCCAGTAGAGGGTGTGCAGGAGGCAGCCAATCAATCTCTCAACAATGTTTCTATCTCTCTCTCCCTCTCCCTTCCTCTCTCTCACTAAAAAGTCAATAAAACATATTTTAAAATAAATAAAGTGTCCACTTTCTAAGTTCATTATGAAAAGGGGACAATACAGAATCACCAGGATGAATTATTATGTTGGCTAAGGGGTGGGGGGTAAGGGTGAGCCCAGGGAAATCCTTCATTGAACAACCAGATCTCAAGGTGCCTAGCCAATGCTTTAATTCTCCACTCTTCTTTCTATGTACAATTCAATGGAGCAAATAAGGCCTAGAACTTCAGGTAGGGACTTAGAATCCAGATTCTGCTATTGACTTCTGGGTCCTCAGCTTGAGTCAGGAATCAGGGCCCCTGGCAGCCTCCCCTCCCATCTGTGGAAAAGGACAGTGAAGATCACAGAAGAAAGGACATTGCTGGCCCAGGTGGCATGAACAGTGGATGTCTCTTCCACCAAGCATCTGATTCCCTGTCTGTGGGTAACGGCACCTAGCCCTCCCACTAGCGGACCACCCCTCCTTCACTCTCAGTCCATGAGTCCAAATGAGGCTGACCTTATCGCCCCACCCTCGAGTCTCAGGAGAGAGCATGTGGCCCAAGCTGAACAAATACAAGTGTACTTGGGAAGTCGTTTTGAAACAAGTGTGAATGATAAACTCTCACTCCACAGCTGTGGGAGAATGTCAGCCTAGAGCTTCTGGGAGGTATCACATGGAGGAAGGCATCCTGGGAATGAAGCCAATACAGAAGAGAGCAGAGCCAAATAAGGAAAGAGCAAGACCATGGCCTAACAGCACGGAGCCCCCAAGTCCAGCCATGCCTGAAGCTACCCACTGCTGGGACTTTCATTTACATGAGCCATTACATTCCCTATGCTGCCTAATCCAAACACCAATTGTGTCTCTGTCACTTGCAACAGCAACAAGTCCTGACTAATGGAGCCAGGAATCACAAGGTCTCTGAGTTACCAGGGGCACCTGAGGCCACCACCCAGCAGTGTCCTGCACATATCAAGCATTCGATAATGGTATGTTGACCTAATGAATGAATGATTTGTTCATCACTCTAGCTCTGACTTCTCAAACTGAAGTAAAGCTATCCTGTTGGCATTTACTATAAGCCTCAGAATAAACCAACAGCACCTTTATGAAGCATTAAGTTAAATGACAGCAAGTAGCTTAAAATACTTTATTAAAGGAAATATAGATCACAACCAAATGTGATTCACTTCAGGAATGCAAGGATCAGTCAATATTAAGAAATCTATCAATATAATTGATCTCATTAACTGTCAAAAGAAAAAAATATATGGCTCCCTTAGATGCCAATCTTGTTAAATTTCAACACTTACTCCTGACTTTTTAAAAAGAGTTCTTAACCAAATAGAAGAGAGGAAAACGTCCTTGAGAGATATACAGATCAAACCGAAAGCCAGCATCACGTCTCGGGGGAAACATTGGAGCACCCCCACACTGAAGTCAGCGAGAGTTAAAAACGACCCTGGACATCACAATTGTTCAACATTATTCAGGAAGCATCTGCCATCCAATTAGACAAATTTAAAAAAATGGTTTCTACCAACTGGAAAGAAAGAGCAAGTGAAATTTTATTAACTTGCAGATGATGTGATTAGATGTCTGGAAAAATTCCTCCCCATAAAAAAATAAAATAAGATCTGAAAAACTACTGGAACCAGTAGGACAACTTCATAATATTAATCAACATTAATAAAAGAGGTTATAAGTCCATAGCTTTCCTATATACAAAAAAAAAACAAACACATGAAATATGATGGTGATCCAGCGAACATGAAAGATTATTCTACAACACATTCCTCCTTGCACTCTGTCACAATCCCTCTTCTCTGCCTGCGTGAATTTTGGTGGAAGCTAGAAACGCCTAGCACAGCTCTAAACAAACAGACCCATCAACCAGGTGCTTATCTTGCCTTAGCTCAACCATCTCTGCTGACCGGGAACCCATCTCCTGAAACTCTTCATTCCCCAGTCACCTGGGCAAGCCCAGTAGGTCCCTCTCCAAAATTTGGTCTCCCTCCAAATTTTTTTTCCCACTCCAGCCAGAGGTCTTTACTCCAAATGCAAATTTGATCATGTTGCCCCCTTACTTAAAATGCTTCAGTGGCCTCCTGGGTCCCTTAGGACAATCTAAACTTTTTACTACGAAGGCTAACCAGGTTCACTCAGTCCTCCCAGCCCAGGCGCCCCCCAGCCTCCTGCCGTAGCCCATGATCCAGGCACACTGAGCTGCTGTCTCTTCTTCCAGCAACACCGTGTTCTCTCTGGCCTCAGGATCTTTGTACATGCTGCTCTGTTCACATGGCTCCTTCTTTTTTTATTTGTAACTACTTTTTAAAATTTATTTTTCAATGACAGTTTACACTCAATATTGTTTGGTATTAAATTCAAGTGTACAGCATAGTGGTTAGACAATCATATACTTTACACCTGATATTTCAAGTACCCACCTGGTACCGTACATAGTTATTACAATATTATTGACTATATTCCCCCATGCTGTACTTTACATCCCCGGGACTATTTTATGACTACCAACTCTTTTTTTTTTTTTTAATATGTTTTTGTTGATTTTTTTAGAGAGGAAGGGAGAGAGATAGAAATATCGATGTGAAGGAGACACATCAATTGGCTGCCTCCTGCACGCCCCCTACTGGGGATCGAGCCTGCAACCCGGGCACGTGCCCTGACCAGGAATTGAACCAGGACTTCTCAGTCCACGGGAGGATGCTCAATCCGCTGAGCCACCCTGGCCGGGCATGACTACCAACGCTTAATCCCTTCACCTTTTACGCCCTACCCCCCCCACCCCGCCCCAATCTGGCCATCAGTCTGCTCTGTATCTATGCCGCATGGCTCATTCTTTACCTGACTATCCCTCATGCATGTTTCCACTTTCTGATTATTACCGCTCTTGGGAAATGTTGGTCCACCCCCAAAGTCCCCCCAGCTCCTCACACTTCCCCATGGTACACTCACCACCCTGGGATTGGCATGTTTGGGTCTGTTCCCTCCAGACTGTAGGTCCACAGAAGCCAGCCTGTGCCAGTCACGGCACCCAGCACAGTGCCTGGCACAAGCAGGCACTCAAGATCGATTTCCTTGATTTTAATTTAAATCATGCCTTCTCCAAATTGGCACAGGGTTCATTTCTTTGTGTCACGTCTGACACTGATCTTGGCACCTTCGCTCACCATTCATACTCCCTTGAGATAACAACACATACGGACAGGCTCATGCTTGCACACACTCACAACACTTGGGGAATCTGTCACTCTCCAACTCCCCTTCTACCACGACATTCTAACCTTGAGGAGGTCTTGTTTTCTACCTGAATGTTGTTAACAGACTACTGGAGACTGCTACGTCAGCGAAGCACACTCCAGCCAAACCTGACCTGAGTCTATTAAAAAAAAAGAGGGAGAGATGTTTAAATATATATATATATATATTAGACTTTCTCTGAAATGTCTCACTCAGCCACATGCCTGTAAGGTCGATATCAGACTCCATTTTATCTGAAGGTCTTAAACAAATAAACGAACAAAAATGTCAGAGCTGTACTTACATATGACTTGTTTCTGTAATTAAAAAAACCACCACCCTACCCTGTGTTTAAGGTGAGAGAGAATTTTTTATTACAAAGGTTTTGCCTTCCCAATGTTAGCATTATGGTCAGTATAACATCTCTATCAGGTCTAAACCAAGACACAATACAGGCTGTGGTCTTAACCGGGTGTCAACTCAGTGTCACCAGCCACGGGTCATCCTGACCTCGGGGGTGACAATGTCACCAGTGAGGCCTTGTCACTAGATTTGCTATTCTTGAACCTACTCCAGCCTCTGGGCTTCTCTTGACATTCATGAGAGAGGAGGGACGGAGGAACAGGTGAGCCCCCTGAGGGCACACTCAGACTAATCCAGAGTGAGGACCTGACTCTTCAAAGGCACTGTCATGGAGGACAGAGACAAGGGGAGGCCCTGTTCTGGACTGAAGGGGGCAAAGAGACAGAAAACCAAACGCAGTGCTTCAGCCAAGAACGGTCCCTGGACGGTGGGTGGGGGCTGAGGAAGAAGGAGAAAGAGCTGTGAAAGGTGTTTTGGCACAACTGAGGAAATCTGAATGTGGACTGGATATTAGCAGATATTCTAAAATTATTGTTAATTTACACAGGTGGATAATAGTAGGTGATTATGTAGGGGAATAATGTTATTTTTAGGAGTTATAGGCCAATGTATTTAGGGGTAAAATGTCAGGATGTCTTTAACTTGTTTCCAAATGGTTCAGGATGTGGGGAATGTATGTGTGTACACACATACACACACACACACACACACACACACACACACACACAGATCACATGAGGCAAAATTTTCAAATAAAAATCTAGGTGAAGGAAATACTATTCTGTTAACTCTTCTGCAGGTTTGCAAATTTTCCAAATATACAGTTGGGTAGAAAACTACAATGTAAAACCTAGTTCCTTTGATAACACACACAGTTGTCCCTCGTTTATCGCGGTTAATCCGTTCCAGACTCTAGCGGTTGCACCTGGCGTTGAAGGAGTCCTGGGGTGCTCGAATACATAGGCCTACAGTCCATACGTACAGTAATTTTAACTTTAACTGTAATACAGGGGTGTATAATTGACTCAGACAACCGAGCGCGCCCTGTATCATTTTCACTGTCTTGATCAACCTTTTAATGAATATATTTGAAAAAAACATGATAGAGTGAAGCCGCGAAAGTTGAAGCGCGAAGTGGCGAGGGACGACTGTAAGAAACAGGTAAAGAACACAAAGAAAGGGCTGTTAGGTGTTTAACAGGTGATTGCAGTTCTGATCATTTCAGAACCTAACATATACCTACTATCCACAAGCACAATGTTCTCTTTATAATGCTAGTCGTTTTCTGGTACTTTTTTTTTTCACTTTCCACACTAGGGGAAGTGTACCCTCTGCCTGGAATCCTCACCTCCTGCCCAGGGAAGCAGCCCCAGATTTCATTAGAGAGGTGAACCTCCCCTTTAATTTGCTTTGGGAAATAGAGAACAGGTTATTAAAACTCGCCCACAACTCCATCACTGTAACTTAACAGAATAGTCTGTCCATGTCATTATGAGTTTAGCAGCTGATTTTCCCAACAATCAGAACTTCTCTGCAGGCAGGGACAGCATTAAGTTCCTGTTCACTCATTCTTAGTGCAGGACACACAGCAGTCACTCAATAAATATTTAGTAAGTAAATGAGATATTATATAGCCCTTTAAATGCATATGAAGATAACATAACAAGAAATTATTGACAAATGAGATTAGAACAATTAGAACAGTGAAAACTAAAAACTGGCAACACACACACATCACCACCACCACCAAAACTAAAACAGTAGCTATATGGGGAGCAGGGATTAAGAAAATGAGTTGCACCCTGGCCAGTTTGGCTCAGCGGTTAGAGGGTCGGCCCTTGGACCAAAGATTCACAGGTTCAATTCCTGTCAAGGGCACGTACTTTGGCTGCGTCCCCTGGTTGGGCTCATATGGGAGGCAAACCATCAATGTGTCTCTCTCACGTAGATGTTTCTCTCTCCCTTTCTCTTCCTCCCACTCTATCTGAAGATAAATGGAAAAATATCCTCAGGTGAGGATTATTTTTTTTAAAAAAAGAGAGAAAATGAGTTGCCGTGGCCAAATCCTAAGAGTATGATCGGTACACCAAAGAGATGAGGACTACAGTGCCTTGGGGGTAAGGAGATAGCAAGTAAAGCGAGGGGGGAAGTCAGGAAATGGTGAAAACTTTTCTCACTTGTTTGAATTTACAGATGGGAAAAAAAAAAAAAACCTGGCCAAAAGACAACTGGGTGTTGACTTTGCCTAATTAATTGTCATCATTCAAGGGTATAGGACAGGACACCCAGGTTCTAACTCCACCTCTGCTACTGACTCACTGGGTAACCTCCAGGCACATCACCCCTCTGGGCAGTTTCCTCACTGGCAAAATGAGAGGGTGGGTGTAAGGGAGCAATAAGATCACATCCAATGAGTACTAAGTAAGCCAAAGAAACCTAGTGTACAGTATACTGAGTATAGACAATAATGTTGTACTGTAAGTATCTAATGTGCTAAATATCACTACAAAGGCAACCATATTCCAATATATAAATGTATCAAAGCAATATGCTATACACCTTAAATTTACACAATATTAACATGTCAAATTTATCCAGTTTTTTAAAATCCCATCCAATGATTCTATTCAAAAGACAAAAGTAATCTCTATTTGCTTCTTTCAATTGCTTGTAATTTCTTAGGCTTCTATAAGTAATTTGTTATTCCTTTTTGAAATAAAGAAAAGATTTACATGTTCCTGAAGCAGTTTTGGTTGTTGTTTTTTATTTTATTTATTTTTAATTTTTTTTTTTCTTTATAGATTTTTAGAAAGAGAGGAAGGACTGTTGTCATTTTTTTAAAAAAGGTTTTTAAACAGATCAGAATATCGCTTCATGCTCTTGACCACAGATCCTGAGTAGAATCGTTGGGAGATAGTGTTAGTTATGAAACTTCAAAGCTATGAGAAATCTTCATCATTTTTTTTTTTTAATCCTCACCCGAGGACATTTTTTCATTTTTTTGTTCAGATAGAGTGGGAGGGAGAGAGAGGAAGAGAGAGAGAGAGAAACATCGACGTGAAAGGGACACATCGAGTGGCTGCCACCCGCACGACCAACCAGGGCCGGGGACAAACTGCAACCGAGGTACATGCCCTTAGCGGGAACCGAACCCAGGTCTCTCCGGACCGCAGGCCGACGCTCTAACCGCTGAGCCAAACCGGCCAGGGCGACATCATTTTACGTTTACACAATGCTCCGAAGCTGGCCGAGGAATTTCCGTTGTCAGTCCCACCCATCACCTAGCGATCAGGAAACTGCCCCCAGAGAAGCGGCTCACGCAGTGCTGTGCTGCGGCCTGGTCGCACTGGGACAGCCAGCAGGGCACACCTCAGTGACTGCGTTAGCCTTGGTGAGAGTATTTACATCATGGAAACAGGCAAACACTACAAATTTGAGCTTTTGTCCCCCACACTAGCCAATTTATGCTCACCCTTCCCTTAATCCTACCCGGAAACCAAGACTTGACCTCAGGCCTCCCCCGCCTTCCCATTTAGGGCTCCCATTTTGTTCCCTGCCCTTATAAAACTGTATGGTAGACTGCAAAGCCCTCCGGGGCAGGGATCCTGTTAGATTAATATTAGGCCCCTGCCTGTCCTAGTCACAAATCTACCCCTAGCCCAGCACAGTGCCTGGCACACAGCAGGCCCTCAATCAACACCCATCCTTAACGAAGACACTGGCTCCTGCTCAGACTGTACACACACATACAACAGTGCACACAGGTGGGACAAAGGCCACACACAGCTCAAGCCCCAGCAGTGATCCCCGGGAAAGCCGAGTTCCCATGCTCTTCTCCCACCTAGAGAACAAAAGTCTCAAGACTCTCCCCATCCACACCCTAGCAGGACACCCAGACAAAACCAGAGCTTCCTAAATGCATCTTGCTAATTGTGCACCTCTGTGGGCCCGGCGAGCATGTCAGCCATCAGGGTTTAATGCCCCCACCCCATCCTCCTGCGGCTCTCCAAGCCTGATTCTTGGCCCTCAGAGTTGAAAGGCTGATTTACCTCCAGAGGAAGTGCTCTGCTCTTGCCTGGCAGGAGTTTTCCGTCAGCTTCCCCAGGAGGGAGGCACACGCTCTCCACCCAGCAGGGCTCAGCAGCAGGACAGACGCTGCCTTTCGCCCACCACCTTCTGTCCACAGGGCAGGGCTGGGTGAGCTCCGGCTCCCAGATTAATGAGGGCCAGAGACCAAACCCTCAAAGATACTCTTTCCCCACCTGCTGTGTCCCAGGAGTTGTGTTTCCTGGTGCCACCTTAGAGCGCTGTGCCCCTCTGAGTCCCCCCAGTTTGTGTGTTTTTAAACATTCCCCAGGTTCACACTATGTGCCAGACCCTCCTAGGCCCTCTTGTCTCCCATTACATAAATGCATCTTCCCTTCTAGACTGTAAGCCTGGTCCACGTCTGACTGTATCCCCAGGGCGCCTGACAGAGTGCTGAGCACATGGCAGGTACTCAAATAACTGCTGAATGATTTTCCCAAAGTGATCACCACGCCTTAGGGATTGTCATAGGAAAGTAGAGGACATGGGTTCTGACAGCGCCTCTTGGCTCTGTGGTTGGTGGGAGAATGATCCACAGGCTGATAACAGACTAATGCCCGGTGCTGAGTGTCAGCCGGGTGCCCAGTGACCACAAGCTAAGCATTTCTTACCACACTGAACCTTCACATCAACTTTATGACCTAAGTACCACTGTTACCTTCGCAGATGGCAGACTGAGACTTGGAAACTTTCACAACGGGGCCAGGATCTCACCACCTCCCCTAACACCTTCCTGGCAGCTCCCTTGTCACTAGGGCCACCCTGTGAGAAGGAGACTGCCTGAAATTAGGAACATGCTGATGGGCTCCCCAGAATGCCCACCCTCGGCGCCTCAATGGATTATCTTGGCCAAAGCCCAGCCTTCCCTGGGGCAGCCACAGCAGCTGCTCCCATTCTGCAGAGGGACTCTGAGCTCCTGTCTACAGGGAGAAGGTGAGATGAGGATCCCCATCAGATGAGAGGCAAGGGGGTGGTGTCTGACACACAGTAGGTGCTCACTCATGTTCCTGAACTGACAAATGGAGGGGTAGATAAGGACAAGAGGTGGGCCCTGAAGTCCTGGGGTGAAACGATGCGACAAAGCCTGCCAGCGAGAAGGACCTCAGCTCCCATGGGGCCAACCCCACTTTCCCTGAGGAGAGGGGCTTCCCCAAGCCCTGCCCACAGACCTCACACCCCCTGCAGGAACACAGTTTTGCTCCCGTGATTTATGAACATTTTGTCTTTTAATCAAGTGACTTTATTGTGAGGAGACCTAGTCCCACAGCATATATTGACTCAGCAACCATTACTGGCCACTTCTGAATGCTGACTCGCAAGAACACAGGATTGCTAGAAAATTAAGCCCCAGGGGAGTGCAGCTTTCTGCTGCCATCAGTGACTGCCGGCAGATCACATCATCTCTCTGTGCCTCTGTTTCCTCAGCTGTGCAGCAATGGAGTTAGGCAAGCACATTTCTGATGTTCAAAGAGGAGAATTTTGGGGGGAGAAGTCCTTGCCCTTTTTGTAAACCCTTCCTATAAAAGGACTTGTGGTGACATGGGTAGATGGTGGGCACTCAGCCCCTGCTGGAGGAATGGAAAGGTTTAAGTCTGTTCATTCTTTCTTTTGTTCATTCACTCATTGGTTCATTCATTCATTCATTCGGTAGGTCAGTCAGTCAGTCCGTTAACATCCCATCATTGCTCAACAGCCTTAAACACTTGAGGAAAATGCTCAAAGAAGGCAGGTCCTTCACTCTCAGGTTGCACAAATGCATCTCTTTTGTGAAAATAAAAATCTTATCTGGCTTGCCATTTCTTCCAACGTGTTTTGAGCATCTCCTTTGTGCCAGCTGTTCGACTTTACTCTCCGGCAAGGGGAGCCTTCTCTGGGGCAGTGACACCCCACCTCCGGCCCCGGCAGGGCCCAGCACACAGCAGGCTCTCAGTCTGTGAGTGCCTTTGGTGGACTGAACTGGCTAGAAAACAGAGTGATTTTTAGATGGCAATGTGAAGGCTTGTATCCAAAATTGAGGTTTGCCCCGGAGTCCTGCGCCATGTTCATGCTGCAGGGGTAGGCTGGTCTGTACCACCTTAAGACCGGGTAGTTCCCATGCCTGTCCTTAGTTGCTTATCAGCTTCCATCTTGGCCTTAGGCCAGAGTTGTTTTGGTCACTGGTTTTTATTAGTTCTTTGTTCACTGCCCAAAGGGCTGCGTGGGGCGCCAGCTCCACTTCCTCCACCCTCCAGAAGTTCAGCTGCTGACCTTGAGAAGCTGGAAAGCCAGCAAAGGGGAGAGAGTACAACTTCTCCTGACCTGAGGCTGTGACCCTAACTCTCAGACTTACCAGCCCCGTGACCTGGGACAGAGCACTTCACCTCTCCAAGGTGACTTCTTGGAGAGTCCATCAGCATTTCCCAGCCTGCTCCTCAGAACATGGTTTCCTCCAAGCACCAGTAGGCATTGCAGGAAAAAAACGGGGCCTGTCACCAAACCTGTTTGGGCACTGCCGGCTTAAGCTCAGTCAAATGTGCCCTTTCTCACAGGACCCAACAGAGCCTACAACAGGGCAGTGTGCATGGAGGGGTCTCTCAAGAGAAGGTAGAGTGGGCAGCCCCCCCACCTCTGCTGGTGCACAGATCACACTGGGGACATGCTGGATGGGGAGATCTTGAAGCAGGGGGGTGGTGAGAAGGCCAGGGGCTTTCTCCCTTGAAAGCGTCAAAGACACAGGTTTAAGTCTGAGCCCTATAATTACCTGTGATATTGAGGCAGGTACTTAAAATTGTTTTCTCATCTTGCAAAATGGAGGCAAACTATATGTACTCTGTTCGGTTGCTATGATGTTTGGAGCCAATGTATATAAAAAGCCCCAGAATTGGCAGATAGTATTACAATTTGCTGTGTAGAGGATTAGCTGAGCTCACTGAAGGGCTTTTTCAGTGGCTTCATGGCAGATCCTCCAAGACACTGTCCTAATTAATGCCTTTGGCCAGTACAAAGACAGATAAAGACTTGGCTTGGGAAAACACAAACACACACGCAACAATGCAGAACGTGGGGTTCGGGAGACTGAGTCTGAGTCGAGGCTCTTCCTTCCTTGCTACAGACCACCGCCCAGCCCTCTGCCTCTCAAAATCTCAGTTTCTCATCTGTAAAATAATATTCCTGTCCTCATGGGGTCTTCATGTGTCTCAAGTAAGATCATGTGCACTCACCAAATTACTTTAACAATAATTTAATAATAAGCTGTCTATGAGGTTATAAGAATGAATATAATGAGGGGCCTATCCCATTTCCATATTTCTTCAACAAATGTTTAGTGAGTGCCTACTATACCCCTGGCACCGCCCTGAGGGATCAATGAGAAGACACACAGACCCTGTCTGTGCTCATGGGGTTTACAGTTGTTTTAAATAATACACTTAAAACGATAGGATTGAAAGGAAACTCATCAATCAACCAACCCCTTTCTGTTAAGCCAATGAAGAATCTGAGAGAGAAAGTAAAGAGACACCCCCAAGGTCACACAGCCAGGATTTGGCTACAATAATATTTGAAAGTTCCTAATGAAAAAAACAAAAAACAAAATCATTGAAAAATCCATCATCTGTGTCTTTGGCTATTTTCCTTTCTGTCCTAGGCACATCACTGAAGCATAGTGAACAAAATAGGCAAGACCTGGCCCCATGGAATGCACAGTCCAGTAGAGGGGCAGACACTAAGAAGATAAATACATAGAGGATGAGAAACTGAGTCACCTCATTACCATTTCTAAAACACAAGTCTGGCCCTATCAATCTCCTGATTTAAAAAAAAAACAAAAACCTTTCTAGGTTCCTTACTCTATATAGCAATAAAAATAATGAAAACAGCTGCCTTTCTTAGGTGCTTACTATATGCCAGGTGCTTTACTATGATTAACTCAGGACATGCCCCAACAACCCACTGCAGGAGATACTATTATTGTCCCCATTAACCAATGAAGAATTGAAGTTTTTCACTTAACCATTATTCATAGTATATGCAACTGCCTTCTCAACCCCCAAGACTCTGAATTCCCTAAGAATTCACATCTTACCCACCTTTTTGTCCCTGGTGCACACAGTAGTATTCAATAAATGCCCAATGAATAAATAATCAATTGACTGATCAAATGGGTTCGTTTCCTTCAAGGTATGATGTGCTAATAAGCTGGTTGAGAGCTGATGGGTCTCCTGATAATCACGAGAGGTAGCTGTGATGTTATGCAAAGAGCCAGAGCCAGACCCCAGAGACCCGAGACCAAGGCTTGTCTCTATGTAAACACATGTCATCACTCTAGGCCTGACTGCTTACAACTGTAATGATGAAGACGCAAGAAATGATACAACGAGCCTACATCTCTTCTAGCTCTAGAATTTTAGGTCTCTGAAACATAATGGGGCAGGCAGTGCTCAGGAAGACCTTTGAAATTGCACTCTTCCTGCTTTTAAAACTACATCTAAAGTTAAACGTTTTAGTGTAGGACGCTGATCAGGTCTATCCGGGGTTGGTAAAGAACTTCCTCTCCCTCCACAGCCAGTGGGTGTATTTATCCTAATAAAGTAGATTTTCTCCCTATGACAAATACTCTCAACCTGGAAAAGCTCTTTTCCAGAGAAGCGTTTTGGATGAATGCAAGTGAGGCTGCCATCAACAACTGTACCCTAGAACAAAGGGGCTGCTGGTATGCAAGAGCCCACACTCACATTCTGGATGGAGACAAAACCCAAAACCACCACTCTCGGCTCCTACACTCGCTCCTCTGGGAAGACCCAGTGAGGCATAACACCCGAGTGTGATCAGGGCAACCACAAACATGGCATGATGCTCCACAGCTATGCCCACAAGGAGAACTCACCACTGGGCAAGTGTGAGTCGTCACTTAAAGTGAGAGCAGTGGCTAGGAGCTGGGGCTCCACAGAGAGACAGGGTTTTTGTTGCTATTCTTTTTGTTGCTGGGTCCTACCTTATAGGACCATGGTGAGAATTAATGAGATAAGTAAGCTATGTGACCCACACAGAGCCTGACACATGGAAAATACTCATATAGTTGCCTTTGATGATGATGATGATGATGATGATGATGATGATGATGATGATGATGGTGGTGGTAGTGGTGGTGGTGATGCTGAAGGTGGTGGTGATGGTGGTGGTAGTGGGAGTGGTGGTGGTGATGCTGAAGGTGGTGATGGTGGTGGTGGTGGTGGTGATGCTGAAGGTGGTGGTGGTGGTAGAGATGGTGGTGGTGGTGGTGGTGGTGATGCTGAAGGTGGTGGTGATGGTGGTGGTAGTGGGAGTGGTGGTGGTGATGCTGAAGGTGGTGGTGATGGTGGTGGTGGTGGTGATGCTGAAGGTGGTGGTGATGCTGAAGGTGGTGATGGTGGTGGTGGTGGTGGTGGTGGTGGTGATGCTGAAGGTGGTGGTGGTGGTGGTAGTGATGGTGGTGGTGGTGGTGGTGATGCTGAAGGTGGTGGTGATGGTGGTGGTGGTAGTGGTGGTGATGCTGACAGTGGTGGTGGATAAAACAACCTGAAGTAGAGAAGTCCTACCAAAGGTTCTTCAAAACCTCCTTGGTGATCATGTGATGATCTCTTTTGGAGGAGCATACTTGATTACTCTTCAGAAGAGAAAATGAAGTGGCACCTACTCCTGGGAAGGACTAAGGCTGACAGATGCTCTGGGCCTCAGGATAGGTCATGGGGCCCCTGTGAGGACAGAGGCTAACCAGGGCCATTGGGAGATGAAACCAGGTAACAGAGAGACCTGAAAAGATGAACTTCCCAGAGTAAATAGAGAGGGGTAGGTTACGATCACAGAGAGATGCCACTGTTCAATGACAGACAGGCAAAATGAAAAAGCATGAGGAGCAGACGTGTGGAGAAGGCAGGCAGACAGGAAATCTGGAACCCGGTTGAGAAGAAGTGCTGTTTAGAGAATGATTTGCCAATATTTATTGAGATCTTAAATGCATACACAGGATAACCCAACAACTCCACTCCTCAGTAACCACCTAAAAATAAAAAACAGTCTGTCCATGTGCTCAAGAGACATATACCAGAAAGTATATCACAAATGTGTTATAAAGGCAAAAAACAGAACCTACCCCCCACTGTCAGGAAAACAGCTCAATAAACAGGGAGATTCTCATACTATGGATACATTGTTCACTTTGCTGCAGCATAAAAACAAGACAGATTCACATTACTGTCTTGAAAACATTTTAAGACATACAATTGAATTATTTTAAAAGGTTACAAAATAGACCAACAAGCATAGTATTACAGCCTGTATTTAAAGAACAGAAAGAAAGAAAAAAGGAAGGAAGGAAACAATGACTTTTTTCTATGTAAGAAGAAGTTCTGGAAGGAAATGCACACAGTGGATCACAGTGGTCACCTCTGGGAAAGGCAGGAGCGGGTGCGGGCTGGAAATGAAATTGGGGGAGGGGAGGGTCAATGGGGACTTCACTCTTATTTTTAACTAGGAAAATGTATCCACGCACTTCCTGGGCACTAAAATTAAATTAATAATATTTATTTTAAGGGAAAAAGAGGAGATGGAAAGAAGAAGAGATGATAACTTAAAAAGAAGACGTAGCTGCCAAGAGTAAGGGTCTGCCTTTGCCTACTCTTGGAAGACTGGCCATACCCAAGTGCAGACACAACACATTTGAGCATGTGTCCACAGTTTCTTGGAATAAGTGTCCATGGTTTTTGGATTCAAATATTTAATTCTACACCACATCGGTTCTATTTATACCAACTCTTCCTTCTAAGTCCTAGAAAAATCCCCTCATACTTAACAAAGGTATCTCTCTTCTGGTGTCAGAAATTAGAGATATCAGCCCTGCCAGGTAGCTCAGTTGGTTAGAGTGTCATCCCAATACGCCAAGGTTGCAGGTTCGATAGGGCAGAACACAAACAAGAAGCAATCAATGAATGTATAAATAAGTGGAACAAATCGATATCTCTCTCTAAAATGAATAAAATAAAAATAAATTAATTTTAAAAAGAAATTAGAGATATTAATAGGAGACACATGAAATTTGGATATCTCCAAATTTCTTCTTCTTTTTTTTTTTTTATCCTCACCCAAGGATACTTTTTCATTTTTTGTTCAGATAGAGTGGGAGGGAGAGAGAGGAAGAGAGAGAGAGAGAAACATCGATGCAAAGGTGACACACCGAGTGGCTGCCACCCGCACGACCAACCGGGGCCGGGGACAAACTGCAACCGAAGTACATGCCCTTAGCGGGAACCGAACCCGGGTCTCTCTGGACCGCAGGCTGATGCTCTAACCGCTGAGCCAAACCGGCCAGGGCGATATCTCTAAATTTTTGATGGCCTCCAGACTTACAGAGACATACATGTTCTGCATTGTATTTTATTATTGCGTGTAAAAATATTTTTAATTTTAACTTTTAAAGATATTTTTACCTTTCCTTGTTTTCTTCCATTCCTCTAAAGACACACTGATTCATTACTGTGGAACTGTCCACAGACACAGCGTGGCGATCCCAGGTCTTCTTTCTGAAAAAGCAAAACAACCAAATTTATAACCTGGTGCATTAATGTTATAAACACATGATGAGCTGTATTGAATACATAAAGGGTACTATGTGAAAAGCTGCCCAGTGTCCATCAAAATCTATTCTCCCCTTCTTCCAAACTTATTCAAATTTTAATATGGACTACATTTCCTAGGCATTGCTGCAGCTAGGTGCAGCCGCCAGGTATCTGAATTCTCAGTGAAATGTGAGAGGAAGTGATATGTGCCACTTCTCTTTCTATGTCTGAAGACATGGGCATGCCTTGTCCCACTGGTTGGAACTCAGCTTTCACCATGCAGATGATGACAATGCCCTTGGAAATTACAGAGCAACAAGACAGAAGACACCTAGGTCTGTGACTGCGTGGAGCATGGCCACTTTCTCACCTTGTTCTTCGCGTCACCGTTTCATTGGGTCCTGTTTTGATGGCTACTTAACTCTCATCCAAATTGGCACTATGATTAAATATTTTCACTGGGACCCTTCTAAGGGTAGATTTGTTTATCTGGAGCTTGGGACATGCTCTGTCTATGGAGATGGATGAGGCCTATTTCTGTAATTATTTCTGGTTACAATTTTGGTAAAACCACGTACAATTTCAAATAAGTACGCAGTCAGTGTTTGACAGATGAAGAGGTGTTGATAAGCATGTAATATCTTCTAGTGTGAAGACTTAGAAATGCTGGGAGCCCCAAGTATGAGTGGTAGGCCTCACTTCACAAAGTGACCACTTGGAATGGAAAGATGCCATCCAAATGTACACAATTCTCAAATTTAAGGATTCAAGTCTATGTGCTTAGGAATGACAGATTAAGAGAAAAGACATGGGACAGAGACAGAGAGAGAACACGCAAGTGGGTGGAGGATTCCGCCCATTATTCTACTCCCTGAGCCTTTGCCCAGGGTGAATCTGAGATGGGACCCTGAGGTTGTCTCTTCAGGCTCAGATACTGCATTCCTCACCACCTGGGGTGTGGTTTAAGCGTTAAAAGATAGATTCTCTTTCTACAACGTGGTTCCAAATGCAAACCAGCTACTTCATTTGGTGTCAACCAAACAGCCTTCAGTTTCAGTGCTAAAAGAACTGGTTCTGCAGACCATGTTGAGGGATTGCGTGTGGTCTCCAACCTGGTGCTTCCTAGGCGAAAGGCATTTCAGGGTAATTTTGACACCCATGATCTTCCATGCTGGTGCCATCTTTATGGCCCAGCTCCACTGCATCAGCTGTTTTGACTGCTGAGCATCACAGGCCTGCTGGGCCAAATCCCCTTCATATGCTCCACCATGAGTAGGGTCTGCTCCCGGATGAAAACACCATTTGGATTAACTCAGATCCAGGTGAGTAGGACCAGATCCCTGGGACCCCGCACCACAAGGAGTCAGACAGAGTCCGTGTTGCGGAGACTCCTCAGCCACAGCCTCCAGCACAGCTCCTTTAACTTGCAAAGAGCACACCATGAGATATTTTTAGCATCTGGATCCCTGTTTGGGGCCACTGCGCTGGCTTCCATCAGAGCTTAACTTCATCAGCTGAGGTATGCACATTATGGAGGGCTCAGAATAAGGCAAAAGGGAAGCTGTGGATTTCGGAAGGGAGAGAGGTGGAAGGGTAGTGGGACTTGAGCTCAGTGCCAGAGGAGCCACTGCATTCACACCACAAAGGGAGAGGGGAGAAAGCAAGCAGCCCACACCAGAGTCACTCCTGCCGCTGTGAACACCTCCCACCTCCCCCCAGCCTGGAAGCCATGTCTGCTCAGCGTACCAAGCTCTTCTGCACCCAGAAACTGCTGCAGAGGGATCTGACACCTGTGTCCCAAATGATGCCAACAGCAGGACTCTCCTCACAGCCACATTTCCCGAGCAGCAACCACTGCCTGCCCTCCACTGGCCCACCATCCTGGGCCAAGGTTTTAGAATTTTCCTTCCAGATATTAGAGAAGGTATCCTGTAGACAGCTATCAACAGACCATTGCCCTTGGGCTGTGACTGGGGGCAGGGATTGGAGGCACCTGTTCCTGTACCCCAGCACTGAGGATGCCCAAGGGCCTGGATCTAATGTGAATTAACTTATCCAATTCTCACATCAGCTGTAGGAGGCAGATACTGCCTCACTTAATTAAGGAATCAGGAAACTGGGCACAAAGAGGTTAAGATTTATCAAAGGCCATACAGAGAGCAAATGGTAAAGTCGAGACTTGAATCAGCCATTTGTCTAGGAATCTGTGTTCCTAACCATAGTATTATAATGTGCAGTGCTAAAGCTCAGTACAGATGAATGAATGAATGGATGAATGAACAAATAGTTTCAAAAGCAGTTTCAGGGCTACGGGGAGACAGTGTTTCTATAAAGCCCTAGTGGGGTGGACCATGAGCCAGACCTTTCCCACCCTGGATGCCAACCAAGAGGGTGATATTCTCAGACTTCTCTCAAGGCAGTCACTCAGCCCCTGAACATCTGAATCCAGAATTGCCAACTTCTGTAAAAGGAATGTATGTGTTTAATACGGTTGTCAGTAACAACCACAGCCATGCTGACTCAGCACCTCCTATTTGTGAACAGTAAACCGAGGCTCTCACACAGAGGCTCCACCCACCCACCCCCAGGCCCCAGGGAAGACGGGATCACACCCATTTGATAGCCCGAAAAATCAGAGTGCCAAGAGGCTGTGATTAGCTTAAGGTCACAACACTAGGTAAGGGCAGTTTTCAAACTCTGAGGAGCTGGCTGAACGCACAGGTGTCCACAATAAGGAGAAATTGTTCTCCCACCTCACAATACCCACCACTCGCCTTGGGTAATCAGAAAATTACAAAGATAACTGCTGTTCTAACTCTTCCGTTGGAAAGTTCTGTTTTAATCTCAAGTTCATCAGTATTTCCCATCCCAGTCAGTTCCATGGAAGAGGAATTACAATGCTCCTTAGCTAGAAACTCTGGCACTGCCCCTTCCTCTTCCCTCCTCGGCTGGCTAGATCAGCCCTGACCAGCATTTGCTTAGCATCAGCCTCTTGCAAAGTGTCCACTGGACATAAAGCCCTGCTAATTCTGCATTGAAAAATCTCTCTTCTCAGGAAACAGCAGATGTTGGTGAGGATGTGAAGCAAACAGAACTCTCACATCCTGCCGCCAGTGGGAACATAAATTGGGCCAACCACCCTGGAAGATGGTGGCAGTAACTACTCAACTTGCGTTTGCTGCTACATACAACGGTGCACCAAGAGGCATTTTCTAGAATGTTCTCAGTAGTGCTATGCATAACAGCCCTATATTAGCTTCCTACTGCTGCCAAAACAAATTACCACAAACTTAGTGGCCCAAAACAGCACAAATTCACCACTTGATAGGTCTGGAGTTCAGAAACGGGTATAAAACGGGTCAGCAGGACTGGCTCCTTCTGGAGATTCTAGGGCAGAACCCATTCCCTGGCCTTTTCCAGTTTCTGGATGCCGTCTGCATTCCTATGCTCAGGGCCCCTTCCTCTATTTGAGGCAGCAATACAGCATCTTCAAATATCTCCCTTCTCTCACCTCTGCTTCCACTGTCACATCTCCTCTGAGCCAGACCCTACCACATCCCTCTCCTAAGGATCCTTGCAACTACACTGGGCCCACCCAGATAATTCAGGATCATCTCCCCGTGTCAAGATACTTAACTTTGCCATGTAAGGTAACATAGTCACAGGTATTACCAGTGAATGGTCCCCATGACCAGGGGTAAGGGGGACATTATTTGGCCTACCTCCAGCCCCAAACCGGAAGTGACCCAAATGCTCATCAACAGTAGAGTGAATGAAATAAATGGTGGTAATTCACAGCAACGAGCATGGATGATCTACAGCTACACCTAACAGCAAGGAGGACGCGCACAAGATGATGCTGAGCCAAAGACACTAAACACAACGCTTGCTACATGAGTCCGTCTGCAGAAGGGGAAGAACCAAGGAAAGCTACAAGCTGTTAGTTGTCGGGGTGGTGGGTGTAGTGGGGGGCCAGAGGGTGGAGGAGGGCATGAGTGAGCTACTGGGGTGCTGGCAAGGTTCTGCTTCTTAATCTGGGTGCTGCTTCCACAGGTGTGTTCAGTTTGTGGCACTCCACCAATCTGTATAGTCATGGTATGTGCCCTTTTGAATAAGAAGCTTTAAAATTTTATAGCAACTGTTTCGTCTATTCAAAGGTGTCCACACACTCCACCCAAGTTCTCAGTAATCCTCTCAAAAAACAGTTGCTAGGTGTTTGTTTTCTATAAATCGATATAGCCGTGCTACATTTCCCAACTCTGCATCCCACAATTTGAGATCCATAGTTAGGAAAATACAATGAATGCATTTATACCTGAAGAAGAGGGAGGAACAGGCGAAAGGAGGGAGAGGGGAGGAAGAGCAGGAAGCAGCCGCTGCTGCTTCTCTGCCTCTCCTCCCATTCCCACTCCACAGGCAGTGTCCTTTCACCTCTGGATGAAGCTGATGCCAGCTGACCTCCTCAACACCCCGCTCTCTGCCCACTGCTGCCCACCAGACTGACCTAGACTCCTCCCCTGACACCTGCCACATGGTCCCTCCTGTCTCTCCTTCACTCCTTTCACCACCTGACATGCCCATGGTGAGCCCCTCCCAAGAACTTCCCCCAAACTTCTGTAGGACTTGCAGTACGAACCACAACATTGGAACTTAATTGCTACTGTCATGTATTAAGCTAACAGTATCAAGAGCCTTAGTCTAATTCCCCAAACAGACTGCAAACTCTCAAGTACAAAATCAGCTCTTATACACTCAATTCTCCTCCTCCTCGTTCTGACTGCATGTGAACTTTTCATGCAGTCAGAACAGTAACTACTGCTAAGAACAGCCTTTGTGGAGCACCTATCATGCATCAGGTTCAGCGCTCCTCGGGCATTATTTCAGTTCCTCTTCTCTCACCCAGCAAAGTGGGTGTTATCACGATCCCTCTTTTGAACAGGAGGAAACTGAGGCACAGAATGGCTAGTTAACTGGCCCAGGGTCCCAAAGCTTGTCACAGAAAAGATGGGATTTCAACCCATGATTCCAGAGTCTGTGCTCTTGACCCAGACCCCACTCTGCTTTTATAATGCCTCACCCAAGTTGGGGGTTAGGCATGTCACTGGTGTTTAATAAACACTTTGACATGCTTGATCACCAAAAAAAAAAAAAGATGCACTAAGGGGAAAAAAACCTTCACAAGTACACAACTAACATATCAAGACTATTCATCAAATGAGATCTTTTCGGCCTCAGATCTCAAAGACGACACACCCTCCGGAGAGATTTGCCAAGCTCGGCATGCTCCTTGCTCTGCACCCCCTTGGCATTCAGCAGGCTTCATAAACATTTATCAGCAAATACCAGTCAGGGTTTGTCCTCCAGGCTTTTATCAGAAGAGGGAGAGAACTGGATACATTAGTGTGTGTGTGTGTGTGTGTGTGTGTGTGTGTGTGTGTGTGTGAGAGAGGGAGAGAGAGAGATCGCGCGCGCGCCAATCTCAGGGCCAAAACTAAAGTCAGAGTTGAAGGCTGACTGAACAACTGAGGCTATGACCTCAAAGTCCCAAGCCACCTGCCCCAGATGACCTCACCTCCCTGACGGCCAAGAAATGTGACCCAGAGGCCTTGACTGAAAACAAGGCCACTGCGCCTAAGGGCTCCTGAGGCCACTAAACTGCACCAGAGATAACAGTGAGGGACAGTGGCCCACAACGCTGGCAGGGGTCAAGCCTGTCCTCCTGCAGACCCACTCACAGCACCCACGTGGACACAGAGGACAGGGCCTGTGCCCCAGGAGCCTGCAGACCACTGAGGAGACATTATTTGTAAATGGCTGCCTCTGAGGAGGGACTGGCTGGAGGTTAAGGAGAGCTTCAGTTACAACTATACGGCCTGCAGCTTTACAGGAAAAAGCGTTTATGGCCCTGGCCGGTTTGGCTCAGCGGTTAGAGCGTCGGCCTGCGGTCCAGAGAGACCCGGGTTCAGTTCTCGCTAAGGGCATGTACCTCGGTTGCGATTTGTCCCCGGCCCTGGTTGGTCGTGCGGGAGGCAGCCACTCGATGTGTTCCTTTCATGTCGATGTTTCTCTCTCTCTCTCTTCCTCTCTCTCCCTCCTACTCTATCTGAACAAAAAATGGAAAAATGTCCTCGGGTGAGGATTAAAAAAAAAAAAAAGCGTTTATGTATTGTGGGGTTGCTAAAACTGTCTCAAAGTTTAAAACAACACATCCATCACGACAGGACAGTGTGATTGAGCAGTAAAAGAGATGCACGGTTTCGGGGGAGAAGCCCTTCCATCAGCCTGTGGGAAGTACAGAGGGGATCTCACCTTGGTGGTGGTGGTGCGCCCCCAGGTTAAATGAGATAATCTAGTCAAACGCTTGTTTAGCCAAGGACACGTGTACTCACTTAGCAGTTGGTGTTATCTATTTTTATTTGTATTCCCACTGCACCCTTCCTGGAGGCCACCACTGTGGAGGTCTTGGGGTGGGGGTGGGGGTTGTTGGGCAAGACTTTGGAAATGAAGTCCACCCTGTGACAGACATCTTGTAAACCCACCCGCTCACATTCCCCTGGGTTCTCCCTGCACCACCAGGGCTTCCCGGGGCTCCTGTGCACACCTGCCTCACCCAGATCCCGCCTGCATTCGTCTCCCCAAATGCACCGGGCTTTGTGACACCCCAACTGTGAGCACACTGACAAGTACAATCCTCACTGAAGAAATGAACACATTCAGCTAGCTGTATTTTGCACTCTGATGACACGACACAAGCCTGCTCAGAATCAGGACCCCACTGAAGCCATCACCACACAGCTGAAGAAATAAACAGCCCCCATGGGGAGCCGGCCACAAAGATTCACAGCAAAACGAGGCTCCCACAATACCCGCCCAAGCCTTTATGTCACTCTATCAAAGGAAGGTGTGTGCTGGGGACTTGAGGTACTATATTCCTAGACACAGTATCAAGTTGCCCCACAATGAAATGGATGCAACAGGCCAAGGCTGTTATCATACTTGCTCCAACAAGGATTTTGAATACTCTCACCAGGCACCTTCAGGTGCAGCATTTGACTCTCCACTCCGCTTCATTACAAGGACAGGCCGAGCTGAGTGTGCCACAGCGGCGGGTAGCAGTCTGTCTTACTGCCCGTGCAAAGGCTGGCAGTGTGGGCAGGGCCTTTACCACAGGCTCGTTCAGGGAGGGGTGGAGAGGAGGTCAGGTCAGTCCGCAGGGCCTTCTCACAAGTCTCCAGTCTTCCCAGTGGAAGATCAGATCCCAGATTCTAGAACAAGGGCTCAGTGGGGACACCACTGGGCGTCAAGTCCTGTCCTGCTCCAGACTGCCTGTCATTAGGCCAAAGGGCATTCTGATTTCAACCAGGGCATCTCCTCTCCTACGTGACTCACATGCTGGGGTTTGGGGTAAGTTCTCATATTACAAAATGGTTCCAATGCAACAAGTAAGCTTGAAAATTTTGCCTTTATACAAAACTACTCCCACCTGCCTGCCTCTCCCTAGGGCTCTTTCAATAACGTCTTCAGTGGACACTTGGTACATTTTTGTTGATGGACAGAGAGCATGTTTATCCATTCAGAGAGGACCCAAAGGCAGGAGGGAGTGAGACACAGTGGTCGGAGCAGTCTGGTCTCCCATCTGCACTGCCTGCTGTGAGATGGACACTGTCCAAGCAGAGTCCATCTGAGGGACGGCATGCAGGCTGCCCAGGGATCTGGGAACCATGGCATTGTCACCACTGTCACTGCTGTCCTGTTCCTCACCACAGGCAACAGTGATGGCAGCCTTCCTACGTGCCAGGCACCCCGCACAGAGCTTCAAATGTCTGAACCCATTTGACTCCTTCTCACAGATGAGGAAACTGAGGCACAGAGGGGTTCAAGTGACTTTCCCAGGCCCACAGAGCTAGTGATTGGAAGAGCCAGGGCATGAGCATAAAAGACAGAGATGCCTGCCCTCCCTCCCCAAACAGAAGCCCAAAATGGAGATAATGGTAATGTTACATGACCCTGGAAAAAGCCTCATGTCCATTTTCCCAGGCGGGGATAAAACTGGATTTCTCAGGCAGGGAAAGCTTTCCTGACCTGATCCTTCACCAACCAGGTTAAAATTACCTCCACAGAACTGGTACACACCACACTCACGAGCTCGGCTAGAGGAGGCAGTGTGGGTGGCCGCCTCCGCCATCACTCGGTGCCTGCAGGACAGGTGTTGAAGAAGAGTGCTCACATGCCCCCAGCATGCTTCCACATGCCAGCAAAAAGGTGAGCTCGCTTATAACCCCAACTACAAATAACGCTTCCTGAAAATGGAGACAATTTAAAATGCTCAGAACTCTATGGCTTTAGTCAAAGGGAGGAGATGACCAAGACATACCAAGGACCTACTCTAAACCCGCATTACGTCACACAGGAAGCCCACGGGATGCACCCTGTCATCCACATCTTACAGAGAAGGAGCAAACTCCAGCATAAGCAGCTGGGCCACGCTCTAGCAGCTACAAGTGGATAACGGGGATTAAAGAGCTGAGTTTGTCTGACCCCTGAGGTCCAGGCCTCCAAACTTCCACTGACCCCTAGGCTCCGGTACCTGAGTAAATATGCAGCCCGACTCCCCCATGCTAGCCCTGGCCAGTTTGGCGCAGCGGTTAGAGCATCGGCCCGCAGACCACAGAGTCGCGGGTTTGATTCCAGTCAAGGGCATGTACCTCAGTTGCAGTTCGGTCCCATCCCTGGTCAGGGTCATGTGGGAGGCAACCAAATGATGTGTCCCTCTTACATCTTTCTCTCTCTCTCTCCCTCCCTCCCTCCCTCTCTTCCACTCTATCTGGAGATGGATGAAAAAATATCCTCGGATAAGGATTTTAAAAAAACAAAAACTCTCTGGCTAAATCTTAGCTCCAACTCTGTGCTCTGACACCAAGTGTCAGTTGAGAAGAACTCTGAAGAGGGGGGGCATTTGCAGCCTTCTGACACTGGAGGACACATTCTAAAGTCAGTGAGAAAGTCGTGCAGAGTCCAAAACTCTCCCCGAAAGCCCCTCAGGAAGGTGCAGCCCTAAGAGGGGCTCTACCTCCCTCGAGGAGCCCAGAAGGCCCAGTGCTGGAGGAGGCGGGCTGTGTTCAACCGCACTCCAGGTGAAGTCAGTGGTCAGGACAGAGGGAACACACAGACCTGTAACCCTCAGACCCACACGGGACCGCACCACACTAGTTGGGGCACATGGAATGTGGGGCCAGCTTGGGAGCCCGCAGATTCATCACCCCAATCTCCCGCTCTCTCCAGAACATACTCACTTACATGGAACAGTGGGATTAAACCACTGTTTCCTTTTTTTAAGAGCCTCTAGTTTAGTTTACATAACTTAAAAGCAGGAGAGATGTGATTCCATGATACCATGATTCCACAATAACGTGATTTTCCATAGCTACTAACATATCTATATTATAAATTATAAAAACATTTACAACATAGAAGACCAACTGAAGCCTCGGGCTCTGAAGTAAGACTGCTTGGTCTCTCACCTGAGGCTTCAGGAGCTGGGTGCTGAGCAAACAGGAGGAGGGAAAGAAGGGGGAAGCACTTCCCGAAATATGAAAATACTCAGGGAGGGACCATTCCAGACCCACCCAGAAGGCAAGACTATACAGGCACCAAGATCTCAAAGAGGCAGTAAACGGGTCGCCTCAGCCACAGTGACAAAGAAAGTGACTTGCGTGACAGTCACCCTAGAGGAGACTTTGAGCCTCCACCCCTCCGGCTGGCCCAGACACGCAGAGGCTGTCCGCCCACCCAGCCCCCTCTTCCCAGACCCCAGGCGCGGGGACCTGGATCTGCTTTGTGAGAGGCCCTCTAGGGTTCCAGATCCCTCCCTCCTCTCCGAGAGGCACACGCCCACAGCACACACAAGAAATGACAATGAGCAGTGAGCAATCTGGAGTCTGGCCAGCCAGGTCACGTGTGCAGTGCTGGCCTCCCTCTGCCAGCAGCTGAACCTTCACCCACTGCTGGGGCAGAGGAGGATAAAGCAAGGAGACACTTCTGACACTGTAATGGGACCTCTATCACTCAGCGGACCTGCACTGGTCGAGAGCAAGACGGCACCTTGTACAAAACCCATCCAGAAATGTGCAGGGGGCGGGGAGACAGGAGTGAGGAGGACCCTTCCACGTGATTATAATCACTCGGCTGTGTCCAGGGAGGAACAGACAACAGGAAGGGGCAGATGCTTCCGGAGGCAAAGCCCAGCACTTGAGCCCTGTCCTCTGCAGGGGTCAGAGCAGCTAGTGCCTGTCACCCCCCTCCCAAGGGGCTAGCAGGGTGAATGAGAGCACAAACCAAAGCAAATTTGGGGGCATCATCTGTGATAAAGATACTTGCCCTTGGTAATCATTGGAGGGAGCAGAGGGGCAACTGAGTTCAGAACAGCCGGCAGTTTAATTCCTGCTGATGGCAGGAGGGGAGCAGCTGCTGCCACTACCCAGAAACCCCACCTGGTGACCTGGCACCAAGAAAACCAACCTCGCCTGGCTGGGTGGCTCAGTGGTTGAGCGTTGACCCATGCAACAAGAGGTTGCCGGTTCGATTCTCAGTCAGGGCACATGCCCAGGTTGTGGGCCCGATCCCCAGTGGGCGGCCAATTGATGTTCTCTCTCATTAATGTTTCTATCTCTCTCTCCCTCTCCCTTCCTCTCTCTCTAAAATCAATCAATCAATAAATAAAATAGTTGTTCTCAACCAGGGGTGCTTTTAGAAAAAAAAGAAAAAGAAAACCAACCTCACCCAGCAGGGCAGGACCTGAAGACAAGAGCCTTTCGCTTCCATGACAGAGTCACAGGATGTTGGAGCCAGGGGGACCAACAGTCCTCAGAGCCCACAGGTGTCCCCGTGGGGCAGGGCCCAGAACCACCCAAGTACAGAATCATGCTTGGCCCCGGCCCAGACCTTCTGAATCAGAATCGCCAAGGCCAGGCCTGAGAAGTTACACTTATAGGCCTCTCCCAGGTGACTGAGGCAGCTGGCCCAGCGCTGGGCTGCTCTGGAAACTGGATCGGCCCAGCCTGCTGGTTTATCTGTGGGAGGTCAAGGCCATACAGTGGTGCTGGTGCGATCATTCACACATCACTCATTCCAGCAGCATTTACCCAGGGTTGCCCTCGTAACCAGCTCTGAGAAGACAGTTTTTGCCCTACAGGGAGTAGCTGGGTCCACCTAGGGAACTCCTCAGCAGATGTCTAGGCTCCAGGATCTGCTTCAGGTTCTCAGGGACTCAGAACCCAGCAGGAAAACAGAAGCTGATGAGAAGAGGAAGCCAGAAACTGGTGACTAGACAGGCAATTCCAACAGAGAAGCTAGGTCTGGGGAGGCTGAGAGCTGGCTTCTCGGCCCAAGGGAGGGAAGATGTGCACTTACCCAGCAACCACAGCGTGCCAGCCCCTTGACTACTGTTAGCACTGTCAATACGCACAACCCTGCAGAGGCCATGCACACCCCCATCTTACAGTGAGAGTAGTGAGGTGCGGGGTGTGGGAAATGCCCTGCCCGAGGACCTGATGGCAACAAGTGCCGGGACTGGGATTTGAACCCCAGCAGCCAAAGCACTGGCTCTTCTCACTATCATCCCCTCCCCCTCCTGAGGCAGAACACCGCTATCCACCACATCAAGAATCCAGAGACCTGGAAGGTGTCCTAGACCTTTCTCTCTTTTTACCCCTATGTACTAAGGCCTTCTCCCTCCACCCCCTTCCCTTGCTCAACTGCTCACACCACTTACCACCTCCATTATGACCCTGGTAGTTAAAATACAAGCCCAGTCAGCCAGGTCACTCCCTGGCTCAGTCCTTTGCAAGGGCTTCCCACAGACCTGAAGATACAAATCTTCCTCCCAAATCTGCTTCGGGGCCTTCCCACGGTGTCCTCACTGTTCCCACTCCCACTCTAGTTCCTCTCAGCTCAGAGGTCTTTAGTGACCTGACAGGACTACCGGAACTCAACTGGGTCCCAGCCTTCCCCAGAGGGCAAGGCCACAGAGCAGGAGCAGCTCCGTCCTGCCCATGGCTGAGCCCCTCCTCCCCAGCAGGGCACACAGACTGGGTGGGGGGTAGTCACTGACTGACCATCGGACTCTGCAGCTGGTCTGAGGCCCAAGTATGATGGTGGCAGAGAGACCAGGGAGTCAGAGATTGGGAAGACAGGCCAGTGCCAGACTGGGAAGGGAAGGCTGTGAACACCATGGAGAGGAGCTAGGACGTGAGCCTGTGGGCCACGGCAGCCTCGGGCAGCCGCAGAGGCTCTCGGACGCAGGGGAGTAATATGACCAAATCCACATCCACGCGCTATTGGTAGAATTGTCATTTCCTCTCATCTCTTTGGAATGCCATCTGCTGATAGCTACCAAGATTTAAAATCTGCATGCCCAGTGATCCAGGAATGGCAAGTCTATCAAGGATACTCATTGCAGCATCCTTTTCATATTAGCCAAAAAGAGCATATGGCCTAATTGGCCGGCTGGAAAATAAACTATAGCAGACAAGTCCGCAATTTTTAGCCCAACCCCTGGAGCCAGATATGTTTCAGAATTCATAACGCTCGCATTTCAGAAAGGTAATACGAAGTATGTACAGGATGTTATGTAAAACTCAAGCAGGGTCAGGCCAGCATCCATAGTCAAATACATAAATATTCTACACCCAAGCATGTGACTATTTCTGCTACACAGTATAAATAGCCTCCTACTAAATCAGGTCAGGTTTAGTCATCAAATAAGTTTGCACCAAACTTTTTTTTTAAAACACTCAGGTTCTTGATTCTGTAACTGTAAATAAGGGATTGCAGGCCTGTGGTAGGATGACAGAATAATAAAAATAACAATGCCAGTGAGCATTTGCTGAGCCCTGGCCTGTGCAGGTAAGCCCAGTGCTTCCCACACACTGCTTCCCTGGGCCCTCTGGGCACTGGCGCACACGTCTAAATGCTCTGCCCATTGCCAGCCACCGCTAACATCTAAGGAGTGCTGACTGTGTACCAGCACTAAGTGCTTTATGTTAATTACCTCACTACATCTATATAACAGCCAAAGGGTGATCTGTTACCACTCTCATGTTGTCCAGATTTGTCCCTAATTTGTCCTCTATCATCAAATGAAGAAACTGAAGCACGGAGGGGAAGAGCAACTTGCCCAATGCCACCAGCCAGTGGTGCCTCTCACCCTCCTAGTCCGTGGTGCCCGAGCTCTAGCTGCCACCTGGTACAAGGTCACGTCTGAGAACCCAGGCCTTCTGGCCTTCGCTTTTAACCCTTACATTTTCCTCATCTTCTCTTGATAAAGTAGCTTAAAAGGTTTACAGAACATGACAGGCCACAAAGACATAAATAAATATAATCCAACCATGCTGGCGATCAGATCCACCCCTGGGTGCTTATGCTGTCCCAAGCAGCCAGCCCGCAGGCCTGGGAATGAAGCATGTCCTTCTCCCATCAGAAAGATGCCAGCAAGAGCACCCAAGCACAGAGCAAAAACCATCTGGAGCACAGACCACGCCCCCAGGCACCACGGTCCATTCAGCTTGGAGATCTGCCCCAGCAGACCATGGGCTGCCCCGGGCCATCTACACCACAGCTTTTAATTTGTTGTTGAGGTTCAGCCCAGGGTGTGGGTGCTGAGTGATGTGCCTGGGCAGACAGAGGCAGGTTCTACCTCCTCACTGGATCCCCTCCAACCTATCCAGTCACATCAACCACCACCATTTAATCCTTGGCTCCATGTAGAGCTAGCCAACAGGTAGGTTCTGTTCCCTCCAGGTTGGGACATTACAGAGAATCCAAGAAGAAAGAACTCTGCAAGCACCAGCTAGATGTACCTCTACTTTAAACAGCACAGAATTGTGGAAGGCCACCCTCCCTCCCAAGTGCTGATGCTTTCTGCATCCTTTGGCTGATCTTGCCCGGGATGAATGGCAGCTATTGTTCACAGAACATGCAGAACATGAGGGCGAGATGGGTGACGATAAGGAAGAACACACAGGAGCAATAGCCGCTGCCAGCACCTGGGGCAGGGAGGAGCTCACGCAAGGAAAACTCAGGCCCCTCACAGGGTCCATCCTCACTTCCTCTCCACTTGCCCTGCCCTCTGACATTGTTTCATCTCCCCATCCTTCCTCCAAGGACTCTAGAAAAAGGTACCATCTCAATGTACACATCAATAAAATAGTCTGCAACATTCATAACGTATACAAATCTTAAGTGTACAATTCAGTACTGTTTTTAGGTATTTATACCCCCATGTAATCACCAACTAAATCAAAATCTACATTTCCAGCCCTTTCGAAGGTTTCTTCATGCCCCTCCCAGTCAATGCCCTACTAAAGGCTCTTTTTCATTGCTGAGTATATTCCATTGTATGGATAGAGCATGATGTACTTATCTATATGGCTATTGATAGGTATTTAAGTTGTTTCCATTTTTTTGGTAATTATGAATAAAGCTGCTAGGATCACTAACGTGCAAGTCCTTGGGGACTCCTATGCACTCGTGTCTCTTGGGTTTATACCCAGGAGTGAAATGGCTGTGACACAGGTCGGTATATGTTTTATTTTGGTAGGTATTGCCAAAATGTGTTTCTAAAGTGGTTGTACAGAGTCCTATCCCACTAGCAGTGCATGAGAGTTCCAATTGCTCCGAATCTTCACCAACACTTTTATTACCAGTGTTTTTCATTTTAGCCGTTCTAGATGGATACACAGTGGTATCTCGTTATGGTTAAAATTTGCATTTCTCTAATGACTACTGAGGTTAAGTACCTTTCCAAATGGTAACCGATCATCTGGAATCCTCTGGTGACACATGTGCTCAAGTCTTTTGTCTTATTTAAATTGGGCTGTCTGTTTCTTATTGGTTTGTAGAAGTTCTTTACATATTTTGGATATGAGTTGGACATATGTATTTCAAATATCTTCTCCCACACTGCAGCTTGCTTTTTCCCTCTCTTAATATTGTCTTTTGATAAAGAGTTCTTATTTTTTTAAAAGTCCAACTTATAAACGTTTCCCTTCATGGCAGTGTTGTGTCTTGTTTACGAAATCTGAGCCTCGCCTAATTTCATGCAGCTGTTCTTCTCTATGATCTTGTAGAAGCTCCGGTGATTTACCTTCCACATACAGGTCCAACTCATCTTGACATTTTTGTGTGTATGAAGTAGAGGTGGCTGGGGTGTCCTTTCAGGGTAAAATTCTGTCAGATGTGACCACAAACCAGACACAGTAGAAGGACCAATCCTTGTCACCCTCAGAGGAAGATGCAGCTTCCCAGACACCCCCATCCTTTACCTGGATGCTGCAGAAGCATCTAATTCCACATCACCTCCTGCAGCCCAAAAGAATTCAGATGTAGATATTCCTATGGTTTGAGAAAATTTCTGGACACAAACTATATACAAAACACTCTCATTTCATATGAAGTTTCCACAATTTCCCCTTAGTCCATTTGACAGTTGTACATGGGTAAAAATATTTTAAAATGCAAAATTACTAAGTAGAGAATATGCACAGGGACAACGTAAGGTAGCACCTGGCTGTTGGATCTGCTGAGTGCCCACTACCTGCATCAACAGACTGGGAGTGAGGAGGCCACACGGTATGACTAGACACTACCCTGCTGTCACCATGCTCAGAGCCTGGTGAAGAGACAAATTAAAAAATGGGGGAGAGTGCCCCAGCCGAGTGGCTCAGTTGGTTGGAGTGTTGTCCCATACTCCAAAAATGTTGCGGGTTTGAGTCCCAGTCAGGACACATACCTAGGTTTACGGGTTCAATCCCTGGTCGGGTCGTGTACAGGAGGCAACCGACTGATGTTTCTCTCTCACATCAATGTTTCTCTCGCTCTCAAATCAATAAACATATCCTCAGGTGAGAATTTTTTTTAAATGGGGGGAGATAAAGTAAACAGGGAAAGGTGATCAGGAAAGGCCTCCCTTGTAACATCTGAGCCAAGACCTACATACGGAAAGGAACTGGCCCTGAGAAGAGAAAGGGGAAAGCATTGTAAACAGGAGGAATAGCATACTCAAAAGCTGAGAAAGGAAAGGGACTGGGATCTTGCTGGAACATTCAAGAAGGCGTCTCAAGGACTGGTAGGGAATATAGGTGAAGGTTAAAAAAATGGGGTTTTCTTCTAAGCAGAAAGAATCACAAGCCATTGGAGGGTTATGCTAGATCTGTTATCTTCTTGAACATATACCACAAAAGCCCTCTATGAGGCTGAAGAGCAGTCAGTCAACTGGTCTACCTTGAAAGGCTTCTATCATACCATAGTTCAGGCAAGCAAAGAAACATGAAGACTCCTCTCGTCCTTGACCATGCAGGTGTACACATAAGTGTACGCATGTGCGCATGCGTGCATGCACACACACACACACACACACACACACACACACACACACACACACCTGCCCCTTGGTGGTACCTCCAGTTGAGAACTTAGTTCATCCTCCAGTCCTGGGTAGAATGGGGCCTATACTGGAGACTCTTGCATCTCTGCTCACAACTTCTCAGCACTTAACCCAGCAATAATTTTTTTTTACATTCATGTGACTATTTTATTAATATATGTTTCCTGAATGAGTCTGTCTGTTGACTTTAAAACAACAGAGTCTGAACCTGTCTTGGCCAACAAAGCTTCCCCAGCACCTAGCACATGGCCTGGCCCAAGGTAAGTGCTTGACATTATGTATTTTAACTTTTTTGGAAGTAAAAGTTCAAATACATACAAAAGTATAAAGAATGTGCCCACTATACAACTTCAATGGTCAACATATTTCTAATCTTATTTCTTCTATACCCCTCCCAGTGAAGTAAACCACAGCCATCATACCACTCAATATATACTTGTTGGATGGATGAATGAATGAATGAATGAATGAATGCCTCCTACTGTAATGAACAAAACGTAGGTGCTTAATTTTTGCTCTTACTGATTTTGCTACTGATATTAGACAGGTGGAGAAAAGGTGAAGAGAGGCCACCTGAATGAATCAGTTTTGCCACCAAGTTAGCAACTCTGGTAAAATTTCAGAAGACAAGATTTAAACATTGGCTAAAATAAATTTCCTTTTCCCGTATTTATCAGGCTTTAACTTTTGGAGCCTGTCTTTAACATTGCCACATTCATCAAGAAGCGACTGTAAAGAGAGAAAGGGTTATGTATGTCCCACAATCTCAAATAAAAATCTTAAAAGAGCAAGTTTCTTTCCATAAAACAAGACATGTGGTCTTTTACACACAGAAAAACAAAGAAAGCCTTGGAAACGAGAATTACAACTTGCTCCCTCAAGGGGAAATCTACATCACACCTATTTTATCTGTTGTAACAGTTATGATAACTTGTTCCAAATGAGCCTGGTCTTTTTGAAGAGTCATTACAGTTTTACAAACATTGGACAGAGCTATCATGACTGTACTCCCAGTGTCCAGCACAGTTAGTGACTCGCAGTACTCAGCGGGTTTGTTTAATGTCACCCACACTTCAAGACCCGAAATGCTACAATGCAATCATATTTAATGATGTCCTTTTTGTTGTAAAATATATTATTGGTATTTTTTAACATGTTTTTTATTAATTAATTTATTTTTGTTACAGATGTTTCTTTTTCCCCCCTAGACAACCTCCTCCCGATCCCCCCCTTCTAACATTTTTCACAAGCACACGGAAAAGTTACTAAAATTCTCTTTAAACCTATGACCTAGAGATATGTCACATTTTGACGTCCATCACTCTAGAGTGTATGAGTGTGAGTGCGTGAGTGTGTGTGTGCGTGGTTATAAGTCCAGGTTCCTGAATCAGCAACATGTCCAAATCCAGCTTGCCCATTTGCCACCTGTATAGCCTTAGGCAAGTTGCTTAACCCTTATAACCCACTTCTTCTACTGTAAAGTCAAACTGATAAGACCAGCTGATAAGGTGAGCATGAGGTCCAGGACCAGTACATAGCAAGTACTCAATCACTGAAGCTGCTATTTGTGTTTTCAAAAAGGAGCTGCAAAAGAACTCTGGACAACTTCCAGGTTCTGCTGGGGAGCCTTCCCAATGGCCTGCACAGGAAGTAAGTACACCTGCCTCCACCCCACAGGGAGAAGGAGAATCAAGGAACTGAGGGGGCAGGGGGTGCCTGGAGGAAGCTCAGAGCAGGGGCCTCTGAGTCATAGCCCAGCCCCTCCCTGCCACATCCCTTTGTCTACTTGGGGGTTGAGCTGTGACTCATATGGGCTCTAGTCCTGGGCCAGGCCAATCTGACCCTGGGACCTGAACAGTTCCCTGGGACCTGAGTAACCTGCCCACAGTCACTAAGAACACTGCTGGCACACTCTCTTTTTTGGTCATTTTTCACCCCTGGCCTGGTAGTCTGCCCCTGCCATACCAGATCCCAGCCTGCAGTATCAGATCTTAGCAGGACCCTCTGGGCCCCTGTGGGTAGTTTACTCTCCCTCCCCCACCACCACTTCTTTTTTGGTTTGTGCCTGTTTATTCACTGTGTGGTCTGTTTTGATTTAACTTCAACTTGGAAACAGAAGTCCAGGAAACGCGATGTAGTATTCACGCCCATTCACACTCTCGAACTCCTCTTATGCTTTTTTAAAAAGTGTGGTCAAATATACATAACACACAATTTACCACTTTAACCATTTTCAAGTGTACATTCATTGGCATTAAATACATTCACAATGTTGTACCATGATCACTACTACCCATCTCCAAAACTTTCTCATCATCACAAACACAGCTCTGCCATACCCATTAAACAGTAACTCCCCATTCTCCCTTCCCCCTGGGCCCTGGTAACCTCTATCCTACTTTCTGTGTCTATGAATTTGCTATTCTAGGTACCTCATATAAGTGGAATTATATAACATTTGTCCTTTTGTGTCTGGCTTATTTCATTTAGCATAATGTTTCTGAGGTTCATCCAGGTTGTAGCATGTGTCAGAATTTCCCTCCTTTCTATGACTGAGTCATATTCCCCTGTATGTATATATCACATTTTGTCTATCCATTCATCTGCCAATGAGATTTTGTGACTAATGCTGCATGAACATGGGTGTGCAAGAATCTGTTTGAGTACCTGCTTTCGATTCTTTGGGGTAACTACCCAGGAGTGGGACTAGTGGGTCATATAGTAGTTCTAAGGTTAATTCCTCTTACACTTTTAAGAGTCTAGCATCATAACACAGCAGCTCCACAGCTGATGCTCCGTGAGCACTCTCTCCCTCTGTTACACACCACTCTAAGGACATTGTTTTGTGTATTAACTCATTTCATTCTCAGAACAGTTCCCTGAAATAGGGTGTGATGATTTCCATTCCCATTTTACAGACAAAGAAACTGAGCTTACTCTGGCAGATGGCAGTCCCAGCATCTGAATCCAGGCAGGTGACACTTTTACATTGTTTCTCCAGTTATGACCAAAAAAAAAAAAAATCGAGTTGATCTGCCTACATGCATTTTCTGCCTTGATCAATGCCTTTCTCTGATCTTTAATATCCTTCCTTGTTCTGAACTAAGAACAACTTAAAAATAAAAAAAGAATGGGGGAGATGACCCACTGTGTCAGATTAGTCTAGAGTCATTCCTTGCAGTGAGAGGTCCAACTCCATCTAGATGAGGGAAAGGGAGGATTTGTTGGAAGGATATTGGAGCAGCTCAAACAGTCAAGAGACTAGATCCAAAGATGATGTGCCCAACCTTCTCCTCATGCTGCTGCCACTCACACTCGGAACCCCATCCTTACTGCTCTGGACCCAGGTGCCTCCAAGCATCTTCTCTGCTGCTTCTGAGCAAGTTAGAATGACCCTGGGGAAGCCCACAGCCCGGCCTGGCTGGGCCTATATGTGGCCCTGGACCAGTCACCACAGGTGGGAGGTGGAGAACCGTGACAGGCCCAGCCTGGACCACGGCCCCCAGCAGAGCTCAGGAGAATGGGGACTCCTTCCAGAGGAGAGGGAGGGAGGCTGGGCACATGCCCAACACTGACACTGCGGAGCAATCTACAATAGCAACAAATTGGAAGCCACCCAACAGTGCTAACCAAAAAAACAAGGTTAAATACAGTTGCTACATCCACTCAGTGAACCATTATGTAGCTGTTTAACAAGTAACAATCAGGAAGATTATGTATCAACTTAAAAAAAAAAAGAGGCTTGCCCTGGCCAGTTTGGCTCAGCGGTTAGGTCGTCAGCCTGCGGACCAGAGAGATGAGGGTTCGGTTCCCACTAAGGGCACACACCTCGGTTGCGGTTTGTCCCTGGCCCCGGTTGGGGTCTTGTGGGTGGCGACCAGTCGATGTGTCTCTCTCACATCAATGTTTCTCTCTCTCTCGTCCTCCTTCTCTTCCTCCCCCTCTACCTGAAGATAAATGCAAAAATGTCCTCAGGTGAGGATAAAAAAAAAATAACCCATAAAATATAAAAATAAAAGAGGCTTATGCAGGAGTGTGTGGTGGGAAAAGACAGGTGTCTCTCTCTCTCTCTCTTTCTCTCTCTCTCTGTCTCTCAACAATTCACAGGTAAGAAAATATGCTGGCAGGAATTGTGTCCTAATGGAGGAATCATAAAACGCTTTTTAGATCTATTTTCCAAACTTTCGTTTATTAGTTCAAGAAATATTTACTGAGCGTCAGCCTGGTGCCAGGCAAGGTGCTGTGATAAGCCGGGAACAAAATGTAAGAAAATGCCCTGCCCTCATGGAATTTACATTCTAGCGGGTGAAGCAGACAACAGGCTGAAGAAGGAAAATACACCCTATATTAGATGGTGACAGCAGGAAGGAGAAAAGCAAATCGAGGAGGGCAGAGAGGAGTCTTCACAGTAGTGGTGACAGATTAGATATGATCACCAAGGGAAGTGATATCTGAGGAAAGGCTGAAGAGAGTGAGTGACTGGTCATGCTGATGTGCAGAGAAGAGCATTCTGGTCAGGGGATGGCAAGTCAAATGTCCTGAGGTGTCCAATGAATTAGAGGAGAGTGTTGAGGCTGATGTGGCTGGAGTGGAGTCCAAGGGGAAGAGCAAGCGAAGGGGGGAGTCGGAGAGGAAACATGCCAGACATTAGTTTTTGCTGGAAGAGGCGAGCCCTTCAAAGGTTCTGAGCACAGCTGTGGTAGGTAATCTGCCCAGCCCTTGAGAAGATCCCTCTGGCTCTGAATTCAGGACAGGCTGGAAGGAGGTCAGGACAGAGGCTGGAGACCAGAAAAGAGAACGCCAGTCATTCCAGTGGGAGAGGAAAGAGGCTGGGACCAGGGTGGTAGCAGCAAGGGCAGGAAGCACTGGCCACACTCTAGGTATATTTTGAAAGTATACACAGTGGGGTTTTCTGATAAGTGTCGGATGAGAGATACAAGAGTCAAAGATGAGACCCCAGGTTTGGGTCTGAGTATCAGAAGGATGGAGTTGCCATTAACTGATGTGGGAAGAGGACCAGGAGAGGGAGGTGCCCTGAAACCCAGGTGAAAGAAGTGCTTCAAGGAAGAGAATGTGACCAACTACAACAAAGGTAGGATGGGGCCACGAAATGGGCCACTGGGATGGACAACGTGGCAGCCACAGCAGGCCGGGGCGAGAGATGTTCGTGAGGGGACCCCAAGCCTGCTGGGAATGATGGGCTCAAACGAGAATGGGAGAGCAGTATTACTCATAACAGCCAAAAGGTGGAAGTAACCAAGTGTCCCTCAACAGATGAATGAAACAAAATGTGGTATACATACAATAGAATATTATTCAGCCTTAAAAAGGAAGGAATTTCTGACACATGCAACAAGATGAACCTTGAAAACATTATGCTAGGTGAAATAAGCCAGTCACAAATAAAGACAAATAGTGTCTTATTTGTACCGATTCCTCGTATATTTGGTATCTAGAGCAGTTTAATTCAGAGACAGACAATAGAATGGTGGTTACTAGGGGCTGGGAGAAGGAGAAACGGGGAACTGTTGTTTAATGGATGTAGTTTCAGTTTTGCAAGATGAAAAAATTCTGGAGGTTGTTGCACAAAAATGTGAATATACTTAACATTACTGAACTGGACAGTTAAAATGCTTAATAGCAAATTTCATATTATGAGCATTTTATCACAATTTTTTTAAGTGAGAGAGAATGGGAGGCAAAGAACTGAAGTAAGCAAGTCCAGAAAATTCGTTCAAGAAGTTTGGCTCTAAACTAAAGAGAAATGGGGACACAACTAGAGAGAGAAGTCGGGATAAAAGAGGGTTTGGGTTGTGTTTTTTTCTTAAGTTGGGAGAAATAACAGCATATTTGTCTGCTGATGGAACAGGTTCTGAAGACAGTGTTCTTGGATGTTTAAATTACTTTCAAAATAAAAGCTATATTTTGGGATGATAAAAATGTTTTGGAACTAAATAGTTGTAATGGCTACATAACTTTGTGAATATACTAAAAACTACTCAATTATATACTTTAAAAGGGTCAATTTTATGGTATGTAAATTATATCTCAATAAAAATAAGATAAAGTAAAAACTATAATGAATTTGATGTTGCTTGGATACCATGTTCTCATATACAGCCTGAGGTCCCACCTGGACAACCCCAGATCCAACAGTTGCTGTGGCCAGTCACCCACAGGTCACCACAGCTGTGTGGTGGCTTGCAGCACAGGAGAGGGGAGCAAAGTCTTCCATGTTTAGGCTGAGACACAAATGCTGCTTTGGCACACACGGACCCCTGCAGATAAGTCCGCTGAGCAGATAAAGGCTGTTTACTTAGGGCCCTGAACTCTCAGGTGTCTGGTCTAAAAGTGAAAGGTAAGAACAATCCATTCAACTCAAAGCAAGAAAATCTGTGCCTCATCCATCTGCCAGCCCCTGCTGTCCCCATATAATTCCATGGAAACTGGAGATGGGCTTATTTTGCAATCCATCACGGAAGAGGGAGTTCATTCTGAAATGTTCTCTTGTTTGGAAAATTATCACACTCTTGCTCCCCACTGCCTTTTTTCCTTTCTTCTGAACAACTTCAAGCAGTATCCTACCCCCTGCAACGCTTAATTTTTTTGTGTCAATTTGGCTAGACCATAGTGCCTAGATATTTGGTCAAATACTAGTCTAGATATTTCTATGAAGGTGCAAGGTTTTTGTTTTTGTTTTTTTAGATGAAATTAATATTTAAATCAGTAGATTTTGAATAAAACAGATTGCTCTTCATAATGTGAGTGGGCCTCATCCAATCAGTTGAAGGCCTTAATAGAACAAAGGCTGCCCTGGATGGTTTGGCTCCGCGGTTAGAGTGTTGGCCCGCAGACCAAAGAGTCATGGGTTTGATTCCAGTCAAGGGCACATACCTTAGTTGCAATTCGATCCCCAGCCCTGGTCAGGGTCATACAGGAGGCAACCAATCGATGTGTCTCTGTCACATTGATATCTCTCTCTCTCTCTCTCTCCCTTCCTCCCTCCCACTTTATCTGAAAATCAACAGAAAAGGATCCTCAGGTGAGGATGAAAAAAAAAAAAGAACAAAGGCTGACCTCCCTTAGCAAAAAAGAATTCTGCCAGCAGACTGCCTTTGCACTCAAATTACAACTCTTTCCTGAATCTCCAACCCACTACTGCCCTGCAGACTTTGAACCCTCCCTCCAGCCTCCATAATTAAAAAGAGGAATCACAAATTCCTTAAAATTCCTAGGAAGAGCCCTGGCCGGTTTGGCTCAGCGGTTAGAGCGTCGGCCTGCGGTCCAGAGAGACCCAGGTTCGGTTCCCGCTAAGGGCATGTACCTCGGTTGCAGTTTGTCCCCGGCCCTGGTTGGTCGTGCGGGTGGCAGCCACTCGATGTGTCCCTTTCACGTCGATGTTTCTCTCTCTCTCTCTCCCTCCCACTCTATCTGAACAGAAAATGAAAAAATGTCCTCGGGTGAGGATTAAAAAAAAAAAAAAAATTCTTAGGAAGAATAACATCTGTCTGCATATTGATCAAAGCCATTATACTGGATACATTTGTTTTTATATGCAACTTTAGGTTTAAAAAAGGGGATATTAATTTTGTATCTATTTTGTTACTACTTTTTCAATATATAATAACTCATTAGGATACTAAATTATACCCTATTCCTTAATCGCTACAAGAGATAGGTATGTGATCTGGATTCACACCATGAAATTTTAACAGCGCTCAGTTTGTCTGGGTTCAGTCCCAGCTCCACTACTCACTCAGTGTGACTCTGGGCAAGTTATGTCTCTGTGCCTCATCCATAAAAATGAAGACAAGACCCCCTCCCTGAGGTTGTTGCGAGGATTAAATGAAATAGTAACATGTAGAACACATAGTAAATTGTCTAGCACAGTGTTTTTCAAACAGCAGGTTTTGATCCATTAGTGAAATAAATTTAGTGGGTCTTACAACCATCATTTTTAAAAAAGCATAAATTCACTAATGTAGAAAAGAATTATCAGAGGAGGCCTCGGACAGGAAAAAAAAAAGAATTATCAGAGGATACACACTAGACATACACAGGGTAAGTATTGTTTTACCAAACTTTTGCTTTGGATCTGCACACGCACACATTACAATCTAGATTTATTTCTTACAATAGGTCACTGTCAAAAACAAGTGTGAAAAGCCAGACTCGACTGTATAATAAGTGCTCAATAAAACTTGGTAGCATCATCATCTCATTCTAAAAGATAGCCTTATTAGCATAATTAAGGAGAGCTGCTAACGTTGGTATCAGTTCTGCCACTCATTGGCTGCAGCGCTGTTTGAGTCACTTCCCCTCCCTAAATTAACTCGCCAACTCTCCTCCAAGATTCAGGCGGTCATTTAAATATTTTCTGACTCATAATGCTGGCCAAAGATTAGTGGGAGGCCCTGCCCAGTCCAGAACTCATGAAATGTGAGTGATTTAAGAAAACCACTTCAGCTTGCAAGACTGTACAGGGCTCTTGTAAAATTAAAGCCATGCTGGAGAGAAACAGTCCCCCCACCCCTTGGGAGATGTGTCATAGACAGAGGTTACAGGAGGTCAGCTAAGCTGCACCTTCTGAGACTAGAAACTCGCTCTGTAACATGCTTCCTTGTTTGGGGGTTGGGTTATATCACTGTGTTTTTCCCCTAACTTTCCATGTGCCGTGCACACACCACTCCCTAAGTAAAATCCCCACAAACTGCCTGTTCTAACAGTTGAGGTCAAGAGAACTTGTTAAACCAAAGGTGCTTAGATTGTGAAGATCCCAAAATAATTTCTATTGCAGCCCTGCCCCGGTGGCTCAGTTGGTTGGAGCATTGTCCCATACACCAAAAGGCTGCAGGTTCGATTCCCGGTCAGGGCACATACCTACGTTGCAAGTTCCATCCCCAGTGCTAGGGGGGCGGCACATGTAGGAGGCAACCAATTGATGTTTTTCTCTGCCATCAATGTTCCCCCCTTCCCCAAAAAATCAATAAAAACATATCCTTGGGTGAAAATTAAAATAAAATACTTTCTATTGCATATAACTTTTTCCCCTCCAGAAATAAACTAAAAACTCAGCCCAAATTAATGCTTTTTAAATTGCTTCTTTGAAACACCAGTAATAAACAATGCTACCCACACACACACATTATAGGACTGTTTTGTTTAAAATGGAGCTCCTCGCCCCAACTGAGAGTAAGCTGGGGTTCAAGTGGATTTGCAGTTTCTAGTGCAGTTCCCCGGGTTGTTCCTTAAGTTTGGAAACCTGGTTCCTATTGATACACATGTAGGCTCTTCACTCTTTATTTCTTCTTCCATGAGGATACAGTCTTGGACCTGCGCCAAAGCATTACATCTGCAACCCATAAGTGCATGTAGGGGTGTAAACTAATCTTTTAATATTTTAATATGTGATAGCATTCCTTTCTTATTTTTATTCCCTTCTTCAAATGATGATGCCAGTGAATTGGAGGAGAAGGATCACAAAAATGGCTTTAGCAGCAGAACTCTTTCCTTAAATGGAATGCTACCTCTTTGCCCTATAGACAGGACTAGTTAAAATGTAGCCTCATCCCAATACTGTGAGGGTCCCCAGATCTCACCAAGCTTCTCAAGGCATGGAGGCAAGGGAGTATGGGAGACCTTTAGGGACTTCCATCACGCCCTCCGAATAGAGATGCCAGGTCTGTCATATGCTCAGTCAGTGCCCAGTGCACACCTATCTCACAAATGCAAGTTAAATGTTTCATCCAAGGTCTCCAGCCTTAAATCAAATAATACACTATAAATTGTGTCACTTTCTTCAACAAGGAAAAGAGGCCGATGGCCCTGGATTTTTGCCTGTGCAGCTTGAAGGATGGGCCTCTGAGTGTCTCCCAGGAGACTCAATGACTAGGGGAGCTGAGTGACCGATGCACTCAGGAGAAAAGTACTTCAGGACCCAGACTTAACATTGTTGAAAGGGCAAAATTCCCACTGACCTCCAGATGCAATACAACCCCTGTCAAAATTTCAGCTGCCTGTTTTGCAAAAATAGACCAGCTGGTCCTAAAATTCATATGGGGACTCAGAATAGCTAAAACAATCATGAAAAAGGAGAAAGTTGGAGGACTCACACTTCTTGATTTCAAAAGCAACAATAATCAAGACAGTACAGACAGTGGTACTGGCATAAAGACAGACATCTAAATTAAAGGAACAGAATGGAGATGCAGAAATACTTATATTTGTGGCCAAGTGATTTTTGACAAGAATGTCAAGACAATTCAGTGGGATGTACAGTCTTGTCAACAAATGGTGCTGGCACAACAGGTCATCCACATACAAAAGAACGAAGTTAGACCTCTACCTCACATACACAGGAAATTAACTCAAAATGGATGAAGGCCTGACTCTAAGAGCTAAAACTATAAAACTCTTAGAAAAAAACTTAGGTATACATCTCTTGACCTTGGATTAGGCAAAGGTTTCTTAGGTATGATATCAAAAGCACAAACAACACAAGAAAAGTAGGTAAACTGGACTTCATCAAATTAAAACCTTGTGCTTCAAAGGACACCATCAAGAAAGTGAAAAGACAACCCACAAAATGGAAAAATATTTTAAAATCATGTATCTGATAAGGGACTGAATCTAGAATATATAAAGAACACTTATAACTCAATAATAAAAAAAAAAATAACCAATTTTTAAAAATAGGCAAAGGGTCTGAATAGATATTTCTCCAAAAATGATATACAAATAGCCAGTAAACACATGTAAAGATAGATATTCAGCCAACACAATACTGAAGAACAAAGCTGGAGGACTGACACCGCCTAACATCCAAATTCACTACAAAGCTACAGTAGTCAACACAGTGTGGCATTGGCAAAAGAATAAACAAACAGAGCAATGGAACAGAATAGAGAGCCCAGAAATAGACCCCCTCATGAATACAGTCAATTGATCTTTGACGAAGGAACAAAGGCAATACAATGGAGCAAAGAGAGTCTTCAATAAATGGTGCTGGAACAAATGGACCTGCACATGTATAAATTGAATCCAAGCACAGACCTTATACCCTTTATAAAAATTAACTCAAAACAGATCATAGATCTAATTATAAAATGCAAAAGTATAAAACTCCTAGAAGAAAACCCAGACGACCCTGGGTATGGTGATGCCTTTTTAGATACACCAAAATATAATTCATGAAAGAAATAATTAAAACACTGGGCTTCATTAAAATGAAAAAACTCCTCTGTAATATACAATACAAGAGAATTCGAAGACAAGTCACAGACTGGGAGAAAATATTTGTAAAAGACACATGTGACAAAGGACAGATCTAAAATATACAAAGAATTCATAAAACTCAACAATAAGGAAAGAAAGGCCAAAGACCTTAACATGAAAAGATGCTCACATCATATGTCATCAGGGAAATACAAATTAAAACAACAATGAGATAGTACTACACACTTATTAGAATAGTCAAAATCCAGAACACTGACACCACCAAATGCTGACAAGGATGTGGAGCAACAGGAACTCTCTCTTACATCACTGGTGGGAATGCAAAATGGTACAGGCACTTTGGGAGACAGCTTGGTGGTTTCTTACAAAACTAAACACACTCTTAAACCACATGATCCAGCAATTGGTCTCCTTGGTATTTACCCAAAGGAATTGAAAACTTATGTCCACACTCAAAAAAATTGCACATGGATGTTTATAGCAGCTTTATTCAAAAGCTGGAATTGCCAAAACTGGGAAGCAACCAAGATGCCCTTTAGTATGTGAATGGGTAAATAAACTTTGGTACATCTAGACAATAAGATATTATTCAGTGCTAAAATGTAATGAGCTATCAAGCCATGAAAAGACACAAAGGAACCTCCAATGCATATTAACTGTACTAAGTTTAAGAAGTCAGTCTGAGCCCTGGCCAGTATGGCTCAGAGGGTAGAGCGTTGGCCTGCAGACCAAAGAGTCGTGGGTTCAATTCTGGTCAAGGGCACGTACCTCAGTTGCGGTTTGGTCCCCCACCCTGGTCAGGGTCCTGCGGGAGGCAACCAATCGATGTGTCTCTCTCACATTGATGTTTCTTTCTCTCTCTCTATCTCTATCTCTATCTCTATCTCTATCTCTATCTCTATCTCTATCTCTATCTCTCCCTCCCACTCTGTCTGAAAATAAATGGAAAAATATCCTCAGGTGAGGATTTAAAAAAAAAAAAAGAGTCAGTTCGAGAAGACTACATACTGTATGATTCCAAGTATATGATATTCTGAAAAAGGCAAGACTGTGTAGACAATAAAAAGATCAGTAGTGCCCGGCTGGTATGGCTCAGTGGTTGAGCATCAACCCATGAACCAAGAGGTCACCAGTTTGATTCCTGGTCAGGGCACATGCCCAGGTTGTGGGCCCGATCCACAGTGGTGGGTATGCAGGAGGTGGCCAATTGATATTTTCCCTCATCAATGTTTCTATCTCTCTCCCTCACCCTTCCTCTCTCTCTAACATCAATAATAAAGAAAAAAAGAAAAAGAAAAAGGATCAGTAGTTACAGTGGGGGATGGGGAGGTGGGGATGAGTAAGTGGAGCACAGAGAATTTTTAGGTCAGTGAGAATATTCTGTATGATATTATAATGATGGATATATGTTATTATACATTTGTTCAAATCCATTGAAAGTACAACACCAAAAGTGAACCCTTAGGTGAACTATTGACTTTGGATGAGTATGATGTATTAGTGTATGTTCATCCTTGGTAACAAATGTACCACTCTGGTGAATAATGTTGATAATGGTGGAGGCTATGCTTGTGTAGAGCAGAGGGTACAGAGGAAATCTCTACCTTTCTCTCAATTTTATAATGAACCCAAAAACTGCTCAAAAATAAAGTTTAAAAAAAGACGCTCAACACCACTAGCCATTAGGGAAATAAAAATCAAAACTACAATGAGATACCACTTCACAGGCACTAGGATGGTTATAATAAAAAAGTGTTGGTGAGGATGTGGAATAATGGGAATCCTCACACACTGCTGGTGAAATTGCAAAATGGTGTAATCACTTTGGAAAATTCTAGGCAGTTCCTAAAAATGTTCAACATATGACCTGCAATACCACTGCTAGGTATATACCCAAGAGAACTGAACACATGTTTCCACACAAACGTGTACACTCTTCCTGGGGAGGAAGCCAGGGCAGGTAAACAGAGAGATGCTTATGGACAGAGAAAGTGTTCTTTGACATATGACTAAATGGGGGAAAAAATTAGTTGGAGAACAAGACGTATAAATTGAGCCCATTATGTTGGTTTTAAAAGATACAGATATACACAGCTAAATGTAAAAACATAGCCACCTAATCATATATGTTCTCTCCAGAAGCAAACTGAAATGGGGGAGGTAGAATTTCATTATTTCCTCTACAACTTCTGATTTGTTTGCATTTGCAATTATATACTAAGAATATAATTAGGGTTTCTCATGCAAAAAAAAAAAAAAAAAAAAAGCAACTTTTCTAGCTAAAATGGAAGGAAAGAAGGAAGAGGCCACTGGAGCTGGGCAGTGAGGGCAGCCTGAAAGTGCACAGGGTGGAAGAGGACTCCAAGTAGTGGGATGAGCAGGAGCAAAGATATAAAAATGGAAGCCTCTGGGGCATCTGGGGGACTGTCAGGCTCAGCTCCATTAGAGGGTCCAGCGGGTAACTTGGGGTGGGGTGTGGTGAAGATAAATCATCGGAACAGTGAGTTGAAGCAGCCAAGCTGAAAGGGTATTGTATACCCTTCAGGAACCAAGGGCCATGGGTCCATGTAGGGACCACTGTAGGCTGGGGGCTGGGGAGACTGGTGTGAGAGCACCATGCGGGAGGATGATAGACCGTTGTGATGGGCAAGAAGTCTTGGTGGCATTTCACACCTGTCCTCTGTCTCACAATAAGCTAAGTCCCAACTCCATTATCCAGATTTTTCTCCTAATAAGATTGTCCCTGAAAAGGATAATGCCTGCCCTTGGTAAAGTCTCCAAATCTGAATGATGCACTTCCATCGTGGGAGCACACCTTCCCTATAGGAACACACAGCAGTGATGCAGCAACCTGGGTCAGCTTAGTCATCAGATGATGCCACAGCCAGCCCTTCCTGCATGCTAGCTATGGTAGGGATGAGCATTTGTCAACTAATTTCTCATTTAATCCTCACAGCAAACCTATGAGGTATAGCCAAGCGCTGTCCCCATTTACAGATGACGAAACTGAGGCTTGGAGAGGTTAGGCACCTTGTCCAAGGTCACTCCAGTAGTAATAGTGCGGCTGAGAATGGAACACAGGACCCTAACTGTGTTCCAGTCTCTATAACCTCCAGACATTTCCATTTTCCTCAAAGGCAGCCAGTGTACTGCTCCAGCTTCCAGGAAAATAAATATTACTGAGCTCAGAAGTGGAGATGAATTCAGGCCTTGGGGTTCTCTCAGCAGGAACAGCAAATCCAGACCCACAAAATTACCATATGCTAGCTGGAAGTGGAAGTGGGGTCTTGGGACAAGGAACCAAGTTGGACTGTTAAATAACTATCTTGGTCTTTAGCTAGCTGAGCCAGGCAAGACACCAAAATGCCTCCTCTGTTCTTCTCCAATTCTGGCCAAGGTCCCCAGCCTCTCTTTCTGGAGCATTCTGGTTTTGACTTGGGCTCCATGTCCAGCTCTGCCCTGATTTGTGGGTCCTCCTTGGAAAAGTTGGGAGACATGTGGGAAATGAAGGTAATGACTTCCTCCAGCCTTGTTGTTTAGTGATCACCAGTGAGCCTGAAGCACCCACCTAACATCCCAACAAATCCTCATTGTGCCAGGGACTGAGCTTTGGGCTGGGAGCTCCCAGAGTTGGCTCCATGGGGATGTGCACCAAAGCGAGGCCTGTCAGAGATATTTAAGAACACCCACCTCTCTGGACATCACTGAATAAAATCTCCTGGAAAGATCCTCCTCATCTCTAGCTCTCCTGATACAACTGAGCGGAGACCCAGGGAGACACACGGTCGGCAAGTTATTCATCACTCCACATCTCAATTTCTGGGTCTACAAGAACACACACACACACACACACACACTCACACACACACACACACTTTTATCTGGAACTTTGCACATACTGCTCTTTCTTCCTTCCTCTCCTCCTTCCATCCCACCCCACCCTCTACTAAGGGTGATTTGTAGCCATCCCCCTTTGTATCTTCTTAGACGTCACTTTTTCCAAAAAGCTCCCTTGTCACACCTCCTCCCAAATATTACAGATGAAGAAACCAAGACTCAGAAAGATAAGTTACTACTTCAAGGCCACACAACCAAGATCTCATGTCTTAAGCCCTAGGAATCTTATGCTGTGCTAAATAACATCAATTGATCAATTAATCAACCTATCGATAGAAAGAATGGGAAGCATGCATCTCCTGTTCCACAATTCTATACGTTTTGATCTCCTCATTTTTCCATCAAAGCCTTACTAAGCAACTCTAGGTGGTTCCTTCTAGGTGATGAAGTGGATGTAACCAAATGACACAAAAGAGTCTGTGTCCAGGGCATGTGGAGTGAGGCAAGTCTTACTATGTGTAGTTATAATTCCAGCAGTGTCCCCTAGGCTCATGCTCATAGCCCAAAAGGCAGTTTTAGTAAACCTCATTACTTCAGGTCCCACCCCCTGGAAAATAAGGCACAGGCTTTCTGGTCAACCAGAAAACACACAATGCCAAAATATTACTCCAGCTACCTGCCAGGATTTGGGGAAGAGATCAGGGAAGTCCTGCCCGCACTGCCTCATTTCCCTCTCCCTTCCCCAGTGAGACAGACCATATCCAGAACTCAAGAACGGACTGGCCACACCAGGGATCCAACCACAACTTGGGTTCCATATGCATGGAATGGTCTTCCCCCAGATATCCACATAACTGCTCCCTCAGGTTTCTGCTCAAATGTTACTTCCTCAGAGAGATCCTCCCTGACCAAACCAGCTTTGCCTCCATCCCACTCACTCTGGATCCACTTACCTAGCTTCATCTTCTTCACTACACTGATCACACCCGACATCATAATATAGATCTAGTTGTCTACTGTCCACCACTGGGGTGTCACCTCCACAAGGGAGGAACACAGTTGGTTTTCTTGACTGTTGGGCAGCCCAGTGCCAGAGCTCTCCCTCTGAATGATTCCTGAATAAATGAAGTAAATGAGCTAAGTGGCCAAAGCACATGTATACATATGACTTCAATTAACTACAGTCTTCCTCAGTCTTGTTTTTTTTAAGATTAAGAAAAGTGTACCTACTTTCTTATCTAAAATGAACAATTTTCCCTAAAGCGAAGAAGAAAGAAAAGCTTCTCTCCAAACCTCTCCATAGCAGACCCCACTCCGCCCATCACACTGGTGATCTTCCACAAAGAAAGTTGAACTGACTCAATACATCAGAATCACGTATAAAAACATTTCACTTTCACTTGAGTTTCAATCTGTACATGCAAGGTGATATTAATCAGACAATATTTGTATAAGCCATTAAGATAATGGGTCCAAAGATTAATTTAATGTAGTTAGGGCTACAATTAATAGATTGATTAAAGAATGACTCAGAAAACCCAGGAGAACCAAAGAGTGAAAGAAACAGAGCCCCACCCTCGGTTCCCACACTCCCACTCACCCCCACCGCCCAAAGCAGTTACAGGGTCCTGAACAAGACAGAAATTGGCCTTCAAGGTCCCTCAACTATAGCAGTTTTATCTTGATGCCTCTTTGCCTCAGGTCCCCTCTGATGACATATGACTCAGTAGCACACAGAGAGTTCGAGAACCTTGGTGATGGCACAAAAGTAGAGGCAGCTCACTAGGATGGACAGTGATGGATGAAGGGTAACCAGGCAGCAGAGTAGACCAGGACAGGAGTGGCAGCATGCAGAAGCTTGGAGGCCACATCTCGTCCTCATCAGAGTAGGTACAGGGACTATATCTGGTCTCTGCATCCCACATCTTTCCTCTAGTGGAATGGACTGTCTCGGGAGGCAGTGAGTTCCCTGTCACTGATGGAGTCAAGCTCCAGTTAGTAATAACTAGGAAGAGAAGCTGCAGAGGTGGTTTAAACAGTAGGTCACTTTTAACCCAGAGCTCCTGACTAACGGCTTAGTTCCTTCGCATTTCACTACTCTTAAAAGCTCCCCAGCCTCACCTCATTTCAGTGGATGCTTGTTCATTCTGTCATTTAGGGGACATTTATTGAGCATCTACTATGTGCCAGGGGCCAGAGTTCAGTGGTAAACAGGGCAACACTTCTGCCCTCTTGGATTCAACATTCTCCTGGGCAGAAGCAGACAATACACCCATAGATAGATACACGAGTAAGACCATTTCAGGTAAGCTCCATGTAAAAAATACAATGGAAGAATGTAACAGAAACTAATGGGAGAAGGGGCTGCTTTTGACAGAGTGGACAGGGAAACCTTCTCTACAGAGGAGACATCTGAGCTAAAGGGCAAGAAACTGCCAGACATGAGAAGTGGTAGAAGAGTATGCTCAGCAGAGGGAAGAGCATGTGCAAAAGCCCTGAGGAAGTCTCCTGACAGCTTGAGCTCAAATTTTCATGAACTGCATCCATCCTAAAAGGTCCCACCATAGGCCAACAACCTCTACCCCCACGGCCTGCCTTCTTTCCTCAACTGACTTCTTTATCAGATTTTGTCAAGTCAAGGCAGATCTGAATTTTCCACTGGGCTCTGAGTGAGGGCACAAATGAACACATGTGCACCTCCATGTCCAGGAGGCAGAGGTAATATTGACATTTCAGCTCCCTAAAAATGTGGGCCTGCCTGTCCAGGGGGTGAGAACCCACATCTCCCCACCAGCAGTTCAGGATCCACTTTTGTGGGATGCCGACCTTTTGCAGACTATGATGAAAAAGGACTGCTCTGGGAAAACATCTCCAAGCACCAAGAACCTTGTCTACCTTTCAGGAGGTTCCTGGAGCCCCAGGTTCAGAACTCCTATCTGTGATTACCCTGCCATAAGAAACCAAACTGGTGCAGCCCAGGGAGACTGATGAAGGGGACAATCGCTGGAGGTGTATGAATGATGGGAGGGGACAAGATCAGGCCCTTGGGCACCTAAATAGACTCCCACATTCACAGGGACTAGAGAATGTCAGACTGTCAGGGGGCCCAAGGCCTGAAGGAATTTAAGTGAAACTTTATCCACTCCACCAGAGAGGCAAACATCCAGTTACACTCCAGTGCTTCCAGAGGAGGTAAGAGACCCCATTTCCCAAGAATGTCCTTGACAAAGGTCATCTCTAATCTCACATTCTGAGATACATTTTGCACAAGGCTGGTTAACCATACGAAATGCTACTGCAAAGCCCCAGTGTTTCAGGGCTGAAGGGGACACCACAGCCACTGTCTGAATAATGCAGCTCCTCGACAGGAGAAGGGGAAGGAGCAAAAGCCTGCTCACGCTCCTCACTGGGGAGCTGGGATGAGAATGCCCTGTTTGACAGATGTCAGCCATGACAATGAGAGCAGCTAACACAGGTTGAACTTACCTTGTACCAGACACAATTTTGAGAAGTTTAACATTATACAACCCTTTAAGGTTTGTATTATTATCTTCCCCATTTTACAAATGAGGAAACTGAGGCACAGAGAGGTGAAGTAACTTGCCCAAGATTACACAGCTAAGACAAAGGCATAGCAAAGCTCTTCTCCACACTCTAGGGAAGAAAGCGGTTATAGCTGGGTAGTGCATAAAATGCTTAAAAACAAGCGTCTGCCGGTGCATCCGTCAGGCATTAAGTGAAGCAAGAGTCCTCTAGGAACAGCCGCTCAGCTTCAGCAACGTTCAAGCCCGCGACGAGGCCGCTGATAATGCAAGGGCAGCTCTTTCTTGTGGCAAAACCCAAGGGACCCCTTTCCACCCGGCTCAGTCAGCTTCCCACTCAGAAAACTCTCAACCGTCCCGGATACGAGGCGCGGAGGTTCGCCTTAACCCCTCCGTGTCGTCCTCCCTCGCCTCCGCCTCGGGATGGTCTGGCCGCGCAGTTTGAAAGATGCAGCCCGGGCAGCAGGGTGGGCCCGGAACCGCGGGAACCGCGGGCGCCGCCGGGCGCTCAAAGCCGGTTCCCCGCGGCGAAGTGACTAGTCACCCTGCGAGCCACGACCTGCAGCGCCCCGCGCGACTCTGACCTGCGGGCGCCCCACCAAGGCTGGGGAACACCGGGAGAAAGGGGCTGCGTCCCACGACAGGTGGCACCTCTCTCCCCGGAAGTGGCTCCGGGAACTTTCGTCCGAGAGCTTCCAGGGGACTGAAGTCAGGGTCTCCAGAAGGAACGGCAGCCGGTCGGGGCTGGCGGTGGCTCTACCCACCTGTGCCGTCCCCAGGGCGCCCCCGAGCGCTCCAAGCCCCCCAGCCCCGGCTGCGGCACCGAGACCCGGCGCGAGCGACTTGGAGGGGGGAGTGGGGGTGGGGGTGGGGGTCCAGTTCTGGGTCTGAGTTAAGGCAGGGGAGGAGCCAGCCCGAGAGAGTGACCCGCTCCGGGGTGTCTAGTGGGGTGACCAGCCAGGGAGGTTCTAGAGGAGGGGTGGGGTTCCCCGCCAGCCGCCTGCACTCACCTCGGCGCCGGGGCAGGCTCGGCCCTGCGGGGCTGGAGAGCGCTCGGCGGCGGCAGCGCTGGTGGCCCGGCTGCGGGGGCGGCACCCCGGGGCGGGGCGGGGGGCTGGGAGGCACTGCGGGCCACGTGGACAGGAGGCGGACCCGGGACCCCCGCGGAGGCCTAAACTGGGTGGCAAGAGACCCCAACGCAGTCGCGCCGGGCGGTCACTGGGCACTCCCTCCTCCCCCACGTCCTGCTGGCTCCCTAGGAAGGTCAGAAAGGGAGGAGGGAGGAGGCGGGATCAGGCATGAAGTGAAGCTAGAGTCCTCTAGGAACTAGCGGCTCTGCTTCAGCGATGTTCTGGCCGCCGGGGCACCCCCTCCACCTGATCCAGACTCCAGAGCAGAGAGTTTACCTGGCCCTGGCTTCCGCTCCCCCGGCCTAGAAGGCGCCGCGCAAACCCCTGGGGTCGGCTCTTGGGACAGGTATCGGAGCGGGAGGGGACTGGCGACATCCGCGCCAGCGGTAGCAGGGGCTGCCCTAATCCGCGAGGGCGGGAGCCTGCGCGTGGAGCCCCACCCCCGCCGCTAGGCTGACCCTGTGCGTGTTGGGTCTTGCCCTAGCCTCGCTTTCCTCGTTTGTAGAGTTGAGAATGCGAACGAGCCATCAGCTACGCGAATCCCCACGCGCCTGGCAGGTTCTGAGGAATCGCCGGTTTGTGGGCGATGCTGAGCCTGAAAGAACTGCAGCTACCATTGGCCTGGGTCAGCCGTGGGGAAATAAACCTGGGGATCTAAATAAAACTCGTTTATTTTAATTCATTCATTCAACAGATAAATGCTTACTGTCCTCGGGAACCCATAAAATCGGGAATAAAGAATGCCCTATATCGCAGGCTCCGTGATAAAAACCCAAAATTCATTAGTTTTCGTGTGCCAGGTGTGTATTTTTGGTGCTTCCTCTACTTGAAGATTCATAACAGCCTTGTGAGGTGTAGGGGTTGTGTGGGCCCACTTCTCAGATGAAGGAACTGAAGCTTAGAAAAGTGAGGCCAGACCCCAGGTCAGTGGAGCCCCACATCAATCAGCTCAAGGGCTAAGGCTTTTGCCAGGCTGATCAATGGGTAAGTGTGAGGACCAGGGCTGTAAGTGGACTTCCTCACTCTCTCCAGGGAGTGAGCTAAAACACACCACCACCCCAATTCCACCTCAGATCAGGGGGTTGGGGGTTCTTAAGGGCTCCCTGGGAGGCACCTGTCCTGACAGCAGCAGCTGGGATGTAGCTCCCCCAGCTCAGGCCCCATGACCAGCAGGAGGTGTTCAGAACTTTCTCTGGCACAGCTGAGACTTTCTTCATTGCAATCTGTCTCTCCTTGTAGGCACTCAGCCTCAAATTGCTGCGTGGCCTCTTCCTGGCCCACAGCCTGCCTTTTGGGCCAAAAACTGAGCATCTTGAGCAAACCAACTTTCATTCCAACAGCTGCAACTTCATTCCACTACAGTTTCAAGGGGGCTCCTTGACCCCAAACTCAGTGCCTCTTGACCCATCCATTTCCTGTTGAAGTGACACACACCCTCCCCAGCACTACACTTCCAAGGGCAAAACCTGTATCCAGAGCCCCAGGCCTCAACCTTTCCCCTAAAACTTTTGTAATTCTCTTTGCTCTACACTGGGGAAGATCCCTACTACAGCCAGCCATGCTGATTAAGTAATAATAACCCAGAGCTCAGCAGGCACTTCAGACCTACACATCAACACCTGGTGTTCTACCCAGCAGCCTGGTCAAAGAGAAACGTTTTATTTCCGTTAGATTCCATTTAACAATGATTTGAGCATCTGCTATATGCCACTGAACTCTGTCACCAAGACAGACACAGTCCCTGACCTCATGAGCTCACAGCTGATGAGAAAACAGCCTGACCCTTCACCACTTGGGCAGTTAGGGAGCAGGATGTGGTGAGAGACAGAGTGCGGGAAGCACAGGTCCAGATTCAGGCATAGGGGGGCTTCCTGTTGGAAGAGGGTCTTGGCTAAGCCCTGACCAGGCAGGGGAACCAGGCAGAGCAAAAGTGGAGTGAACAGAAGGTGTGGAAGCCCAGAGGTGAGAGAGCACAGGGCACACTTCTGGAGAGGGGCAGGTGGGGGAGGAAAGGGGATGGAAAGGCCTGATGGCCAAGGTGAGACACCAGACCTTGACCATGGAAAGGTTCAGGCTGCTGAGTGAGGAACGGACATAGTGGCTAAAAGTCCCCTATACACAGCAAAGGCAAAGTGCATTTTTATTATTACTAAGGGCAAACGCCTTAACTTCCCTTATTTAATAATTCAGGGTTTCCAGGAATCAGAATAGATCTGCAACTAGAATCTGTAGATTAGAACAAATCAACTTAATTCCATAGGGTTTATATGCAGTGCCCATCCCCTCCCACCCATGCCATGCTTGGCCCTGGGGTGGAAAGGGGAGGGGAGGATTTGATTACTGGACTGAGGTTGGAATTCTGTTCAGAGAAGGGATGATACACCCAAAGGGAGTCTTTTGGTGGAGGTGGGGAGGGGATAGGCAGGAAATGTGGGTAACTATCCACAGAGTTTGGAAACTGGTAGAGAGGCCAGAAGACATAGATGATCACTTCATAAAGGCCTATTCTTGAATTCAGTTCATCACCCCAAACTCTGAAAGGACAGTTGAAGAGGGGGGAACCAAGGCAGTCATATTACTAAATCATCAGTTCGGAAAGCCAAGGTATCTGCAGGAGGCCCCTTCGTGGCCTGTGGGGATAGTGGATAATACACTTTGATTGATGCCAAGTGGAAAGTATGGTGGGGGCCTGGAGGTAAGACACCAGGTAGCACAATCAGAGAAAGCAACTGCATGAGAGGCATGACCAAGGGCACGGGCGAGACACTGATAACACCCATCCCGGCCTCCTAGTGCTCACTGGGTTCCATGAACACTTGCTATTTTGTGCGACTGGACATTTAAAACCCACTGATGATATAATGCCACTCACTGTAAAACAATGTAAAAAATACTGACAGTGAGATAAAACCCACTACAATCACACCACACAGAGATAACCACTGTTAATTTGTATCCTTTATTTATTTAATGTACTGTGAGTCTTTTCCTTTGTCATGAAATATTCTTCTACAACATGACTGTTAAGGGGCACTTATTGGTCTATTGTATTAATGTACTCTCTTCTTTTTTTTTAACTTTGTTTTATTTATTGATTTGAGAGAGAGAAAGAGAAACATTGATGTGAGAGAGAAACTGCCATCGGTTGCCTCCCGCACACACCCTGACTGGGGATCAAACCTGCCACCTGGGTACATGCCCTGAATGGGAATCAACTGGTGACCTTTCAGTGGACAGGAGGACACTCAACCAAGCCACACTGGCCAGGGCCACTGGTTGATTCTTGTATGTGCCCTGACCGGGGATCAAACCCGAAACCATGGCCTATCGGGATGACACTCTAACCAACTAAGCTATCTGGCCAAGGCCATGTACCCTCTTATAATTCCGACTAGTACTTGGTTTGTTCCTCATTTCTCAGTATCAGAGATAATGCTTGGTGATGAAAACCTCTGCACAATAAACTCTGACTCACATTTCCCGTTATGTCCTAAAGAGAAACCCCTAGAAGTGGAACTACTGGAAGGGACATTTAACTTCTCTGCCTGTAGCACTGTACAGATGTGCAGATGCTCCCTCTTCTTCCCACCCACTCCCCTTTGGCTTTGGAAAGGTGTGAGCATCATGTTGATGAAGCAACACTAATCTGGTGTAGTCTTCACCCAGGGGCTGGTGACGCCTATACAAGGATTAAGGTGTTGGTCTTACTGTTCAGGCCTTAAGCAATGCTCAGCAGGTAGCTAGTAAAAAGGCTTCTTTGAAAACAAGTCCCCTCTGCCTCACTTAATCTGGTTAGAGGAACATCTGAGAAGCAAAGCTGAGTGGTGGAGTGGAAAGACAGACAACGGCTTTGGAATAGGAAATGAATGGGTTCAATCCAACCTGGGTCCTGCCCTGAGGGTGGGGTGTCTACACAATCACACAAGTTGAGCTAAGTGCTCCTGAGGCACCTGGTAGGACCTAGACCAGGTTTGACTGGTCAGGGAATGTTTGACAGCAAAGGAGGAATGGAGACAGAGTGGGTGTTTCAGACAGAAGAAACAGCATATGCAAAGGCCTCAGGGCAGGAACAAATCAGTAAGGAATCTCAAAAAAGTCTGGTATGGCCATAGAGAAGAAAGGAACATGGAGAAAAATGGTCTGCAAGGGGCCAGGTCAGAACTTTGGTGTTCACTTCCAGGGTTATTGGCGGTTCCAAACAGAGTGATATATGATCAAGTAGTCATCTCTGTGAAGGTCCTTGCCAGCTGCCCTGCAGAACTGAGACCTCCAGGAGACAGGAAATCCAGTTCTGTTACCTAGTCCATCAGCTACCCAGGCCAGGGCTGAAGGAGACATTTGGGGAATCCCCCTTAAACAGCCCCAGGCGACCACATCCCCACAGGCAGAGGGCTCGATGTGCCAGGCTCTGTGCCCAGAACTGCACCTGGCCTCACAAAAGCCCTGTTAGGTATAGAACTATGACTCATTTTCCAGAAGGGAAAACGAAGTCCTAACCAGGTCTAGTCACCTACCTCCCAGCACACAGAAAGGGACAGACTGAGATCTAGGTTGAGAATGTCTGAGACCAAAGCCCCTCTTTAACCATAATGCTAAAAATAATATAGTAAAATCATCTCACCAGTAAGAATGCACAGTCATACACACGTGTGCGGAACATTTAAGTACATCTTACTTCAGGTACACAAACTAAAGGCAGGACTTGACTGGTCTGTATTCTGCCACCAGGCATGCTCAAGTCTTTCTTTGCTGCAAGTTCTCCATGGCCTGACCTTGCCCAGCCCAGTGGGAAACATCTACATCTTGTCTGGAAGCTGACACCGACCTACTGCCTGGAAGGTTCATGACCAGCAAGAGTGGAAAAGAGCAGGCAGAAGCGTTTCATCCTGAAGGACCATTATTGGATCTCTGCCCCCTTCCAACTTCTAAAAATCGGAAAATTCCCCTGACCCCATACTGATAGTCGGTTACAGGAATGCTTTTGTTCACATCCAGGTGGAGTGCAGTCATCTGTCTGGCACAGGGGCCTTGAAGCAGCAAGTCCAGATAAATGTGTCTCTATTGGGGCTAGAAGGCAACCAGGAAAAGAGGAGCCTAGTGAATGGAACATCAGAAGACCTCAAGAGTTCATGGTCAACTGTCACAGACTATGTACAGTCAACTACTAATAATCCCAGAGTTATGCACGACTGGTGTGGCTCAGCAGTTGAGTATTGACCCATGCACCAAGAGGTCGCCAGTTCGATTTCCAGTCAGGGCACATGCCCAGGTTGTGGGCCCGATCCCCAGTGGGGGGTATAGAGGCGGCGGCCAATTGATGTTTTCTCTCATTGATGTTTCTATCTCTCTCTCCCTCTCCCTTCCTCTCTTTCAAAAACCAACAAAGAAAAAAAAATTTTTTTTAAATCCCAGAGTTGCTGTCTTAATTTAATTTTGCTAGGAGCACCTCCCCCTCCTCAATGCCCATCCCTTCCTTCCTGGACCACCACCAAATCACCCAGGCATGGTCCCTGGGCTAAAGATCCTGTAAACAGGGTACTCTCTCCCACCCATCTCCATATGGCACCCCCAAAAGCCCAAGACTTGCTCTTGCACAGATTAACTAATAGCCACTATTTATCAAGTGCCTAGCACTTGCCAAGCATGGTCTTGGGTGCTGTATAGACCTCATCATAGTCAATCCTCACAATAATCCTATGCATTTGGAATTAGTCCTATCTTTTTTTTAAATATGTTTTTATTGAATTTTTTAGAGAGAGAGGGAGAGATAGAAACATCGATATGAGGGAGAAACATCGATCGGTTGCTTCCTGCACACCCCATACTGGGGATTGAGCCTGCAACCCAGGCATGTGTCCTGACTGGGAATTGAACCAGGACCTCTCAGTCCATGGGACGACACTCAATCCACTAAGCCACACGGGCCGGGCATATTAGTCCTATCTTGAAGATTAAAAAAAAAAAGCCCTGGCTGGTTTGGCTCAGTGGTTAGAGCGCTGGCCCGCGGACGAGAGAGACTTGGGTTTGGTTCCCACTAAGGGCACGTACCTCGGTTGCAGTTTGTCCCCGGCCCCGGTTGGGGTCGTGTGAGTGGCAACCAGTCAATATGTCTCTCCCGCATCGATGTTTCTTTCTCTCTTCCTCCCTCTCTCCCTCCTCCTCGAGTGAGGATTAAAAAAAAAAAAAAAAAAAAAAAATGGAGGCTCAGAGCAATTAGGTGATTTACCCACAGTCCCATACATAGAAAAAGGCAGTCAGGAGGACAGGGATCATGTGGGCATCTTATCCATCACTGTGTCTCCAGTATACCCTTTAGACTCTCAAATAAATGTTGTAAAAAGGCTGTATCATCTATAGATATGATAGATGGTGCAATATCCCCTCTAGAAAGAGGCCAGGGAGCCAAGCCCACTGATCTGGCATTACTTTCCCTCGATCCCAAAGAATCCACTTGAATTTTGTCTCACTGCAAAAGACCTTGCTCCATGTTTTGTCCATCCTTCCCTTCATTGTATCCTCTACCTATCCTGTTCTTGGACCACTTCTGTTTTTGTTCCTGTGGACAGTGACAATATGGAGGTGGGGGTGGAGAACAGACATTTACTGAGGACCCACTAACACCCAGGACAGCGAAGATCCATTTTGTATCTCCTCCCTCTTCCACATGCCTAGCTTACTTGCTTATTGTCTCTCATCAGCTAAAGCAAAATGAGATTTTTTTTTTTCTAATTAAAGCCTGCATGGTGAAGCTGGTCTTTGCTACTCTAAAGTTTGCATTTCTAAAAAATAAAGTAAACCCAGTGGGGAGGCCACACAGATGCTGGCTACCATAGGAACCCCAAGCAGCTGTGGACTGCTTTCTAACACCACGATGAAAAGTAGGGCTTCTCATGCTGTCCAAAAAGGATCCTCCCCCTCACCCCCAATAATAGAAAGTACTAGCTGCAACTTTTATCTTAATGTAAAAAAAAGGAAAGGAATTCACTTACTGTAGTATCTGCTTAATGAGACTCTTCCAGACGAATCCTTTTAGATCCATTTGCTTAACCTCTGAACCAAATTTACTGTATTTGGATTGAAAAGGGAACTAAGTCACCATAACTTGCTAGTAAAGGTTCTTTTTTTCCCCTATAAACTATACTGAGGGACAGTGTAGCCTATTGGTTAGGAATAAGGATGCTTCGGACATCGGAATCCCAGCACTGCCAATTCCTTGTTTGTGCCCTTAGCAAAAAAGCTACCTGATCTCCAAGCCTTAGAATCTCAAAAATGAGGATGCCAGTAAGTACCTTACACACTGGGTTGTGGTGACAAAGACATGAGGAGCACTCAGAGCAGGAATCAGCCATACTAACACTCAAAGGTGTCTGTCATTGCTTCCTCACTGCCATCACCACCATCAGGGGAAAGCTCTCTACTCCCTTTGACCACACGAAGACACTTTTGAGTCCACCTCTACCTGGATGGCTAGACTTTTACCAAGGGGACACATGAGCAGCCTAGGCAGGGTTTGCCACAGCTCACATCCTGGCTCTGCCCCTAACCAGCTGTGAGGTCAGGAGTCAGTGGCAACCTGAGAGCCTGTTTCCTGTCTATAAAATGGGGACAGTAAGATTACCCACCTTTAAGAGTAGCTGTGACGATAACTGAGATGACGGGATGTAAAGCACTTTGCACTCATACTTTGGCTCAGAAATAAGGAGAAACAGCAGAGAGCATGGGACAGAAGAAATCAATGAGCAAAACAACAAGCAGTATCCTGGATGAATAAACAAAAAAAATGAAGGCTATGTCAAGGTATATGAGATAAGTACTTGACGGAATTTCCTCCTCTTGGGAACCAACAGTGCTTTGCTCAGAGCTGTTTTACCATTCCTTCTGTTGGGAAGGAGGGCGAAAGGGGGAAGGAACAAGTAAACAAGGAAAGCATGAAGTCTTACGCTCCTAAGACCTCAACCTCCAACATATCCTTTTCAAGCAATGGCTCTGCATCTGTGGTTGCTTGGATCAGCAGATGCAAAACCCAGAGATATGGAGGGATTACATGTGCATCTTTTTTTTTTTCTTTCAATCTTTATTGATTTTAGAGAGAGAGGAAGGGCAAGAGAGAGACAGAAACACTGATGAGAGAGAACACCAACTGGCTGCCTCCTGCATGCCCCCCACTGGGGATTTGGCCCACAACGTGGGCATGTGCCTTGACCGGGAATCGTACCGGCAACCTCTTGGTGCATGGGTCGACAATTCAACCACTGAGCCACACCAGCCAGGCTCATGTGTGCATCTTATCTGACTATATTTATTGAAAAAAATCCACAGATAAGGGGACCCGCACAGTTCAAACCCATGTTGTTCAAGGGTCAACTATACTGTGTGCCAGGAAGCACTTTACATCCCATTATCCTGTTCAACTCACCACCCTGTGAAGTAGGGCCTTCGAATGGTCCATTCTATAGATGAGAAACTATGACCCAGAGATGCAATCACAAGGTCACAATGATAGTAGCAGAGCTGGGAACTGACCCTGAAGTCGATGGGCACCAAGAAGTTAACTCAGCACAGAGCACAAAGGAGGTGAGACAATGTCTGTCAAAAGAATGAACAGACACCTCTTTTTCTGTTAATGACAGGAAATGTTAGTGGTTTCTAAACTGTAATGGCTCTTTTCTAATTTCTGCAAAGGAAGTCCATTTGTTCTGAGTGTCAAGTTTCGTTTTTTTTTTTGTTTGTTTGTTTTTTTGTTCAGATAGAGTGGGAGGGAGAGAGAGGAAGAGAGAGAGAGAGAAACATCAATGTGAAAGTGACACATCGAGTGGCTGCCTCCCACACGACCAACCAGGGCCGGGGACAAACTGCAACCGAAGTACATGCCCTTAGTGGGAACCAAACCCAGTTCTCTCTGGACCGCAGGCCAACGCTCTAACCGCTGAGCCAAACCGGCCAGGGCTCAAGTTTCGTTTTGATGTAAGCATTCCTGTTCCCGCTCCAGACACCACACAAGCTATAGGCACCTGCCCCCTGGAGGGCAAGGTAAATGGTCAAGGGCAGCAGGTGCTTTTTCTCTTACTTTAAAGTGCAAGACATACTGGCCACCCTCGCCTCCTCACCCTGGATAATCTCTCTCCTTCTCAGACGGAGAGACCTCAGAACACTGTGCTAGGAACCCCAGCTATTCAGGAAACAGGAAAGATAATCTAGAATAATGAACCACCGTACTCTTAAAACAAAACACTTTATTTGATGCAGAAATTCTAAAGGTACAAAAACAACATTTTGCAAATGTCAGCTGTGATCTACTGTCACCTATTCAGTTATGTACAAATCAAAAGAGACGTCGTTTTCAATGTAAAAACAGCACACTGCTACAGTCTGTCAGTGCTCACTATTCCACCAGACCCCACAAGGGACCAACTTAAAGATGAAACAAAGACAATGGCAATAACCACAGTGTTCCACAGGCTTTTCCCCCTGGAATGTACTAACAGGGAGCTTCTGTAATAGGAGAGAAAAAAAACTAACAGTGAAAACAGAAGTTACCTACTCTCTAAGCGAACACATTTGATTTTTACACAAGTTTTTTCTCTGTCCACACTGTTTTTTTCAAGTAAAAAAAAAAACTTAAAAAAAAATAACATTATTACACATTAGTATAATCCAATGGTAATTTTTTTTGTCTAATGAGTAGAGCAGTCAGCTTTGTCTACATCACGCACGAATAAAAGATTGCATCTTTGAATATTCTCAACTGAAGTTTTTTATATGACATCAACCAGTCATAATGGTTCGTTTTTATTGGACTTCTGGTTATGCAAAACACAGTGCTTGGTCAATTCAGAGCCATGGCTGCAGCTTTTTATAACATAAAAATGCTCCTTGGGGAGTCTGTGATCCCAGCTGAATTTTGGAGAGGAACCAAAGAGCAGGAGAGAAGACAACTGACCAAAATTCCCAAGAGGTCTTCACTCGACCTCTTTTAGCCTTTAGCAACTACTGTCTATCTCACCAGTGGTCAAACTGAAGTCTGAACCATTTAATAATATTGTGAGTCATGAATTAAAGGTGATGTCTAGAGATATGTAAAAATGAATCCAAAATTGGGAGGGAGGAATAGCTGCCACTCAGAAGGTAAGAGCTGGTCTTGAAGAGTATCTTGAAGCTCAGGAATTACATTAAACACATCAGGAATGAGCACCAAGTGTTTTACCACAACAGGGGCAGGGGCGGGGGCCCACATATGATAGAGTACTGTCGCCAAAAAACAAAAACAAAAAAATGTGGCAATCCAACAATCCTCAAAATGAATATAGGTGATATATCATTTTATTAAAGCGCCAATGTATTAAGTAGTAAGAGAAGCTAGGCACATAAGAATGTCCTCATAATCCCCATCCTGAGCTTGGCCTTCACACAGCACCAATGTGAATAAGGCACCACATTCTATTTCGGCAACCAAACTGAGCGTGAAGCCGAAAAACAGAATGGCAGTGAAAATTACTAAGTCCTTGTAAATAAAAGCTATGAAAAATGGCTTAAGTAGGTGGGATTATTTATCACTGAAATAAAAACACCAGGGGAATGACTTCACTGTGGTTTTTAAACACAGGGAAGGTGACCAGCTGTTCTTTTTCCACTGCACGCTGAACAAAAGAAGGCCAGTTTGAATTTCTATAAGGAAGACATACAAAGAACTATCTGATCAGCAGGATAGGTTACAGAATCTCCTTTGCTGAAAATCCAGAATCCCATCCACAGCCATATGTCTGAAATAATTCAGGCGCAACCTTGTCTGTCATCAGGGGGAGCATGCTAGATAATCCAAACTTTCTCCCACCCCCAAAACTCTGAAATTGGAATCAAAGCTACTGGCTTACAGTCAGACTTCCTTTTGTTTAGTTTCACCCTGAACCTAGAAAGGAGGTGATATAGCAAAGACGACCAAATACCCCAATGAGGCCTCCTAACTGGTATCTCAGTATCAGGAAAAGCTTTTCTCCGTGTATGATTTCACACCTCCAAAACAGAGTCCATTCACAGATCTTTTAAAGCAGAAGACAATGCCTGGCTCTAGTGCACACTCATTCCTTGTCCTATTCCCCACAATGCCTGCTTTTCCTTATTAAGTCTTGGCCTAAGCTCAGAATCTCACATCATCTAAAACACTGATTAAGCGAATAGCTAAAATTATAAATAAGGTCCTTCAGGTTGTAGAATTTAAGTGAAATTGATCCAAATGTCTTATTTTTAAATGGGAACATAAATCTGATTTTGAAATGAACAATTGGCTTGCCTGTTTAACACTATGAAACATAAAAAGGCAATCAAAACATTTCAAATACATTTGCAATGATATCAAATTTTTTTGGGGGGAGTAATGAAGGAAAGAAGCAATCCAGCTACTGACTGCATGTAGCATTTTCTGGTGGTACCAGACATCTGTAATTATCATGCATGTCTTTCACTTCAAGCCTTTTAAAGCAGAGGTAGGTGACAAACTGGCAGGTAGTGGGCCAAATCAGGTCCACCCATGTGTTCTGTTGGGTCTGAATGCATTTTAAAATGCTTAACCAAATCAGAATTTTTCATATAAAAATTGAGATTCTTAGCTTTTCTTGAAAGATGGGAAAATCAGGAAATACTGTGTGGACAAAATTGGCTAGAGTAGCTGCCCCCTTGTACATAGAAGAGGAGCACTTCAGTTTGCCATGGTCCCCACCATGCCCTATGGTCTCCCCAGCACTGAGAGGACGTCACTGCCATGTATAATCATACCTCATTTATCATTACACCTGTCCTGCTATACTGGCACCTCCTGAAGGCATGCCATGTTGAATAAAAAGTAGCAGTCTTCACCAACAACATGAAATAGAAAAGTCTAATAACCTTCACATTGGCATTGTCTACTTCTCTCCAATAAAGACATGAAGAAAAATTCCTATCTCTGAGAGCGCCGAAATAGTGTTCAGGCAGTTGGGGACTGCAGGGCTTTCTCTCATTGGAGACGAGGGTGTGTTATTTCTTCTCCAAGAAAATAGTTATTTTTTCTTCCTTTTTAAAGATGCTCAACCCTGGGTGGGAGGTTGGGGTGGGGGTGGGGGGACTCTAAAAAAATAGCATAAACCCATATTTTTAGTGAGATGGTTTTTATGCTTATTTACGCTTAAGTCAGGGAACCTAAGGCTAGGGGTTGGTTAAAAAAAAAGATACTTGTGGCTATGAAGTAGTAAGACTAAACTTTGACAAACATACGTGAACTTAATTACTACATATTGATTCCAATGATGTCATTGTTGCTAAAGACATATTTTTGAACTTCTGATCTGGGACTATCTTCAGTTACTGCTAATGTGTCAACCAAAAACTCTGTCTCATGACTTTATGAACCCATCTCATTTCTGTCTTAAACCTGGCTGGGTCACCCACTTAGGCCTGGACCTGAATGACTTCTGACTCTTTCTAGAGATCTGTGGCTCAAAGGCCCAGGACTTGGCCCTCTGGAGTACCTTCTGCCTGCTGTGGGCTGAGCTGGGCCCATCCAGGTGGTTCTTGCTGCTTGTAGTTGACCTGAGAGAAGAGTATGCCTTGACCTGGGCTTTCACCTCCCTGATCACTCTCCTAGAAAAGCTGACTGTGTCAGATGCTAAGTCCTTTCTGCAGGGCAGTGGTGACTTAAGATAAACAACCATCTCCCTAATTTCAACTACCTGCAGGCTTCTTGGTTACCTGGAACCTTGGACTTATACTTGTTCTCCTATCCAGAGAACACCATCTAACTTAGCTACACAAGCCTTTGAATCGCAGGATCAGGAGTCATTGAGATTATCCCTATATTCTACTTCTTCTTTCCCCATTGTCTAAAAGCCTGTGACTTAGAGAATATTTATCTGAATTCTGGCTTATCAGTTCCACAGTCTGGAACAATGTGTGAGTCAAAAAATGGAGCTTTGACCCTGGCTGGTTTGGCTCAGCGGTTAAGAGCGTCAGCCTGCAGTCCAGAGAGACCCAGGTTTGGTTCCCGCTAAGGGCACGTACCTTGGTTGCAGTTTGTCCCCGGCCCCGGTTGGGGTTGTGTGGGTAGCAGCCAGTCAATGTGTCTCACATCCATGTTTCTCTCTCTCTCTTCCTCCCTATCACCCTCCTCTCGCTCTATCTGAAGAGGAATCCAAAAATGTCCTTGGGTGAGGGGGAAAAAAAATGGAGCTTTGCTTAAAACAGATGTTTTGCCTTAATCTACAAGGTAATTATTCCCTTTCCCAGCATGAGATGGGGAAGGTGAAAAAAAAAACTAAAACTAAAACTAATAAGGCAAAACCAGGAAGTTGGACTTCTCAACTTATTGAGTTAGGCATTCCCACTGTGGTTTCATTACTCCATACAACACTCCATACAACAGTTTGATTTTGTTGAACATCACAAACATTAGTGTTTCAAAATAAGTGCCCAAATCCCAAATCCAAACTAAAAACATTATCTGATTTTTGGACTAGCACTTTTTTCCTTCCATTTTTGTAAGTGAGTTCATTTAGCAAGCTTTCTGCCAATGCCCATGAAGCCTAGCTGATGCTCCCCCGCCCTCAATCCTCCATGCTGTCACAGGGGCCACTTTCTCAGCAAAGCTGAATATCTATCCTAAAAGTAGCTCTTAATGGCTCCTTTGGGGCATGCACCATTTGGTCTCAATAAGAAATCTCTCTCATAATGTTCCAGGGTGAATTTTCATATGCTGGCAAGTTTGAACTGACCAACCTCCTTTACAGAATGCATGCTGAGGATGGAATGGCAGGACAGTCACATATGGGCAGAAGCTCTGTGTTTGTCTTGTATTCCACGGTGACAATATGGAACGTCTCTTCTCCAACAAGATGCCTGGTTTTATGGGGGAGGCAGTTCTTCTGCTCACTTGTCTCTCCCCAGAGCAGCTGCAGGAAACTCGATGCCAGAGAACAGACGATCACGTTCTTCTCCCAAGAAGCTGCCAGCTGCCTTTACAGAGCAGGGAGTGTGGCATTTGCATCAAAAATACACACAAACCTCTTCTTTCCAGGAGGATTGCAAACTTTCCCTTCCCCACCTGCCAAGCATGTGCTTGGAAAGAGAAGTCCTGCCTTCATCCCACCCCCTACACCTCCTCAGGACGTTTCTCGGCATCCCCTGTAATACTGGTCCTGTTTGCTGGAGTTAAAACCATGGTTCCTGGTATGAATACTGAGAAAACAGGGTGCCAAATTCATCAGTACCTATGAAACAGGTGGAAAAGGATGCTCACACCCCCAGAAGGGCACAGGGAGGCAAAGGGAACAACTGTTTTCCCTTTGGAAACAGAAATTCTGTAGAGAAGTCATTCATAAAAACAGAAGACTTTCCTTTTTCTTTTTAAAGACAATTCTGTCCTCCTAAGTTTTAAATAGCTGTTTTTGGTACGATGGACACAAGAGACAAATTTTGCATTGGGTAAGTACAACAGAAACACAGAGTGAAACATGAGTCACAGGCTGGGTTGTAGGGGGAATACTTTAAGATTCAAGAATTTAATGATTTCAGGTCCCATGTCTTCTTTAGACAATATTCGAAGAGCACATTCAACTTTGGGACAGTCCCCTCCTTTTCACCTTCTTAAATAGAGGTTTGTCATTAGTCAAAACCAGTTCAGCAGATTAACTTGCCACCACCTCCACACACTGCCATATTTCAGTGGATTCTGACCCCGAATATTCTGAACACAGCTTTAGACCAGAGGCCAACAGACACATGAACTGTAACTTCCAGTACTACAGCCCAGCTGTGTACTAGTCTCTTAAAAATAAAATTCCAGGCACCAACATCTGAGATGCAGTGCAGTAAATGTAGCCCAGGAACACTTGGCAGCAGATCTGGCCCTCGCATGACGCCTACTCAGACTAAGAGGTGGTCCCGGGTCCGACCGAGCTCTGGTGCCTTTGCATGTTGACCAACCCATCTCAGAAAGAATGGTTTAGATGGTCATCCTGGCCCTGCAGCCCCCACCTCAGCCAGCCATGCCACCTACTAATACATAAAGACTCATTTTATGAGAGGTGATTATATATTCAGTCACCTTCTTGACTGTTTTTAACACCCATGGCATCATAAGTTCCACACCAAAAATAGACAGGAATATCATCTGTAATGACATGGATTCCAGATAGACTGAAACTTGATTTCTGTGTGGTTGTAAAAGCATTGAAAGTGCTTTTTCTACAAAGCCTTTCAAATCAAAGTAGCCAACAGTGAATAGGCAGAGTTTGCAGAGATAAATTAAGTCTGAACGATCAGTGCAGGTATTTTCCTGTTTCTCTTTACATGTTTCCTCCCAACTTCCCAGTACTGGCTCTAATCCAAGGTCTGACCTACCATGGCAAGCTGTTGTCAGATCTTATGGGCATGCCTTTCCGAGCTCCATATGGTTTTACAAAATTGGAGACTTTGCCAAGATATCTGTTAGAGGGTAGGAGCAAAGATAAGTATTGGCACCAATTTTACTCCAAACATCCTTGTAGGAGACCCCAGCTCCAAGTGAGCTACACAACCAGAGAGATGAGCTGGGGAACCAGAAAGAGAGGTGGCAGCTAAAGTGGCAATGCTTAGACTCTTCCGTTTCGTTACAAAGGGGCGACCGCGTGGAGTTCACCAGTGTAGCTGCAGCAACCAGGTTCTGCTTTATACACCCCAGAGGTGAGGAGCTTGGACGGAAGGGCAGGAGGGTCCTCCTCACCTAAGGAAAGAAGAGAGGGCAGAGCCACATGTCATTGTACGTCACTGGGCTGGGCACTCAGGCCAGAACTGGTCTAATCTGGGTTTGGACTATATGCTTTAGGCAAGTGAGGTAGGCATCCCAACCAGCTCCAGATGGGGTGTACTCATGCTGCTAAGTTCCCTTAGTTGAAGGTCGAGGATTTGCATGCATGACTCCAACTAGGCACAGGCACAGGAAGGAGCAACCTGACATAGCATCTGGCAGGGGCTCCCTGGAGAAGTGGGGCCCCTACAGAGGTGCCTGTGCAGAGCTGTGAAGGAGAGAAGACTCTCCTTGAACCCCAGGGTCAACAGACGTGGCTTTAAAGACATTCTGAGGGTTCGGGACAGTAAACACTACAAGGTCCAACGAAGATTCAGGTCCACAGACCCTCAGCTAACACCGTTGGGGCCCACTGCGCTTTGGCATGCAGGTGTTTTTAGGGTTTAGGAAGGGCTATAATGCACATACTGTATATAACATAACGTGGGACTGACTGGGCAGCTCACCACAGTTTAGCATCAGCTCACACATGTGAACATTCCCATTACCCGGGACAAACTATCAATGCAGCTGTATTACGTCCCATCAGGTCTCACTGTCAAATAAGCTTGCACCCAAATTAGGAAAAACACTTTCACAGATTTCGGAATTAGGAACAGATGCTGTGGCCTGCATCCGAACCGACCCACCCGCACTCTGGGCCCCCCCACCCCACCCCCGCGCCTTACCCAGGCCTGAGGAGGACGACACGCTCTCCGTCAGCGAGGACGTTTCTGTTTGGTCCGCCGAGAGCCCCTCCATCAGGGGCAGAGACAGCTCAGAGGAGGGCACGGACGAGTCGTAGATGCCCGAGTCCCGCGGCATGCCCGAGGCGCCCACGGCTTTCACCGCGTGCAGCAGGGGCTGCAGGACGGAGCTGCCGCCGGGACCCGGCCCGGCCTCCGCGTCTTCGTCCAGGCCGAGCGGCTGCCCCTCTGCGTGCGAGTCGGCCGGCGACGCGGGGACCGGAGACCCGGGGCCGGGCGCCTCGGCCTTGAGGCACAAGTCGCTCTCGGGCCCTGGTTTGCACATGACGTCATTCAGAACCAAGCCGGAGTCAAACTTCTCCAGGACTGGCTCCCGGTAGCGGAGTGGGGGAGGGTGGAAGGGGACGAACTGCTTCTCGAACCAATCGGGCTCCTCGTCGATGAACTGGTGCATGTTGCAAATGGCGACGTACAGGGAGCGGCCCGACTTGCTCCGGAAGTAGTTCCTCCTGCTGACGTGGCCAGGGTGCTGCCCGGGCTCCGGGAGGCCGTGGTCTCGCGAGTGCAGGTGGGAGCAGAGCTGCGGAAGGTTGTCCATGAGCTTGTACTTGGTGCTCAGGTCCAGGACGCCCGGAACGTCTCCCTCGCAGGAATAGTCAAAGTAGACGGCGATGAACTTGCTGAGCGCCGCAGATGAGCTCTGTTTGGCCTGGCGGAGCTTTTCGGCGATGGCAGACACCGCCACCAGGAAGAGCTCCCCTTTCCCTGCGCCTCGGCCGCCTCCTTTGTGTTTGTAGTTCTTCTTGTCCACAAAGTACTTCATGCCTTTGGAACAGACCACGATGATGAACTGGGACTCGTGGATCTTCTGGATGACCCATTCTCTCTGCCCTTCTCTGCAGAGGCTGAAGTCTTCCCACAGGTCCAGAGCCACCTGGAAAGAGAACAGGACTCACACTCACTTATACAGCCTGGAGTGTCAAGCAACAGGAATGTTGCAAGAAGGGCACATCATCTCTTCCTTAAGCATTACTAGCAGCTCAAGGTTACCTAGCTCCGAGGAACAGGTAACGTTCCCTGGGTGACGGTCACACCCCAGATCCTCTTCATCATGCCCTCATTTTAGCATAACGTGAGATCACTACCACTCCTGCACTATAAGTGAAAAGACAGAAGCACAGAGCTTCTAGCAACCTGCCTGTCACATATCAGTGTGAGATCCTCAAGGGACTTAGAGTATGGTGAAAAGCATGGAAAATTGAGGCACTGGGGTTGGTCTATCTGATGAGTGAGGCTGCCTACATGGGGGACAGGTCCTGGAGAGAAAGCTGGAAGATGATGATGGAGGGACATGGGTGAGGGACCCCAAAGTGGGTTGAGAAATGGGGCTCAGGTCTGGATGGAGAGTTGCCCACAATGCTCTATGACTCATGTCCAGAGAGTGTGACTGACAGAGGACCTCCCCAACCACTCTCAAAGCCATGCTGTTTACCAGTTGGTTGGTGGCTGGAGAGGAGGGTAGTGAACTGCAGTAACATGGCCATTCTGGTTAACTCCCTTGGGAGTGACCGGCAATTTCCACCATGACTTCACAGCAGTCTACACAGTCATATCCATAGAAAGTCTTTAAGCCCAAGGAGAATCTGGTAGGGAGTTTGGGGGTTAGGGAAGAAAATCAGGCCTCCTCAGAGGGCTTCACCTTCTCAGACCGTTTTCATCTGATTCTGCTGAAATCATCTCTTAGCAATTGTATCTTTCTCTTCCCTTCTGTAGTTCAGAAACTAATTCCCAATGGCTATGCCCGAACACAGCAGCCACAGTCTCTTAAGGGGGAAGAGGATCTGAAATGACTTTGTCTTCTTATTCTGCTCTACGGTGTTACCAAAGAGAAGAAACCCCCAACACCTATCCACTCGCTGAAAATAATCCTGATCTGTCTTACATTTGCCCTAATTCTTCCAAATGTTATAAATTCTAAAAACTAACAGGGATCATATACCAAGCATTTAAAAAATGTTCCTGTCTTTGATGGAGCAATTCCATTTCCAGGTATCTATCTTTGGAAAATCATCAGAAATGAGGCAAAATTGAACTACTGAGATGTTTAACAATTTGAAATAACATATGGATCACGTGGCTATTTGAAATTCGAGTTTACATACAACTGCTAATTGTGTAAAAAGTTATTAAAGAGCCCTGGCCGGTTTGGCTCAGCGGTTGGAGCGTCAGCTTGCGGTCCAGAGAGACCCGGGTTCAGTTCCCGCTGAGGGCATGTGCCTCGGTTGCAGTTTGTCCCCGGCCCTGGTTGGTCGTGTGGGTGGCGGCCACTCGATGTGTCCCTTTCACGTCGATGTTTCTCTCTCTCTTCCTCTCTCTCCCTCCCACTCTATCTGAACAAAAAATGAAAAAATGTCCTCGAGTGAGGATAAAAAAAAAAAAAAGTTATTAAAGAAACAGAAAAAATAATTGCAAGCCACCCAAAATGCAAAACGTAGGTATGACTTCATCTATGCAGAAAAAAAACTGGAAGGAAATACACCAAATATTAACCATGGGTCCTCTTTTCTCCAGGTTGAGATTACAGGCTATTTTTTGTCATATTTTTCTAGTTTCCAAATTTTCTACAGTATGACACAAATAACTGGGGTTGTCTGTATCTGAAGACAGCATGTGGCACCACCTAAAGTTTGCCTTCCTTTTCAGCACGTGTGCTGATGGGCCAACCTCTCCACCTTCCTACACAGCCTTGTAAATATGTTTTTTGACACTAGGGGGCAGCCTCACAACATGGAAAGGTTCTAAGAAACCCACCGGCAGGCACAAATAACCCAACTACGTAATTATTGTACAATTCTTGCATTTTTAAGAAACAGTGTGCCCTCCATGAGGGCTTCAGACTTCACTCTAAAATTAACACTACAACATTATAGAAAAGCTACATATGAATAGCTTAACTCAAAAGAACAGGTAAAAAACCAGAGCAGACCATTTGAGTACTTGATGCAATATTTTCCCTTCTTAGCAAAGCTCCCCCAAAGAATTGTCAAACCTGCTACTTTACTTGCCACTCTCTCTTTGACCCTCTGATGCTCACCAGGATATGCTTCTAGGATATGATGAGTGACCACTTCTCCCCACCCCCACTACAAGCTCCCAGGGCAGCTGCCATTTCCACCCCTGCAACTTCCTGCCAGGTGGGTGCCAGTCAAGGCTTCTGAGCAGGAGTGTGTCAGGGATAGAACTGAGTAGTAGAAAACATTTAGTGCTAGTGGTGAGTAGAACAGACTGAACAAAGAGTGCAAGGCTGACCCTAATTTAGAAGTCAGGCACTGCTGGAGGGCAGGTGTCACCAAACGAGGCCTAGAGGCAGGGACAAGGTGGACAGGAGAGGGTGCGGAGCATGTGCCCCATCAAAGTTAAGAGAAGAGACTTTAAATTCCTTACCTCGCAGCCACAGAAGTCCTGGAGGAAGTAGGCAAAACACTGGACGACATTCATGTGATTCTGGCCATCTTTACTGGAATAGCAGAGGAAGACCTTCGGCCGTGGCCGGAGCCTCTCTCTGGGGAGTGCTGTGGTATAGGTGGAGGACTCAGAGCTCTCTTCATCTAAATGTGAATATATATTTTCTAAATTGGAAAAGAAGATAGGATTGATAGCTATGAGCAATGCTGTTCCCTAAGACTGGGGACCTAATGTTAGCTTCAAGAAACAAAAGGTCACATGTCCACAGAGTACTCCCAATTCCCCAATTCCACCAGCCCTTTGGGTTACCACTGGGAATGGGGCAACTGATTTGTACAGTGGAACAACAAATGGTCGAAATTTGTTCAGCTAAAATTAAACTTGAACAAGCCAAGAACACTCTAGGGACCACCTACTCAGCAGAGAGCACCCAGAACTAAACTCTTACAACCAAGGGCACCTACTGGAAATTAGCATTGACAGAGCACACCTTTTTTAAAAAGATACTTTTTAAAAATATATGTTTTTATTGATTTTAGAGAGAGAGGAAGGGAGAGGGAGACAGAAACATCAATTGGCTGCCTCCTGCCTGCCCCCTACTGGGGATTGAGCCTGCAGCAGGGGCATGTGCCCTGACGGGGAATCAAACTGGCAACCTCTTGGTGCACCAGACTATGCTTAACCAACTGAGCCACACTGGCTGGGCTAAAAAGACACTTTTTTTTATTGAGGTGTAACTTATAAAGGTAAAATGCATAAATCTTAAGAATACATCTCAAATTTTTATCTAAGTATATACCTATGTAACCACCACTCAGATCAAAATACAGAACATTACCAACTCCCCAAAGGTTCCCTCCTGACACCTGGCTTTTATAAGTGATCAAGCCCTACCTTTATCCTGACTCATACCTTTAGAGTTCCTTGATGCTCTTGAATTTACTATCCCAAGTTTGAGAACAGAAGTATGCCTATCCTTTAGCTCCTGAGGTTAAAAGTCAAGCATTTTATTATTTTTTTCTTTATTTATTTTTTTTGAGAGAGAGAGGAAGGGAGAGGGAGAGAGATATAGAAATATCGATGAGAGAAAACATCAATTGGCCACTTCCTGCATGCCCCCCAATGGGGATTTGGCCCACAACCTGGGCATGTGCCCTGACCAGGAATTGAACCAGTGAGCTCTTGGTGCATGGGTTGATGCTCAACCACTGAGCCACACCAGCCGGGCAAAAGTCAAGCATTTTAATTATAGGAAGTACAGTAGCCAGGAAACTGACTACAGGTGTGTGGCTTCCCAGATGCCCACCTGGAGGGACCAAGCTCTCCAGTCCTGGCCCTTGGCGGGGACACACCACACACATACCTTGTTGCTTCTTGCGGCACATTACAGTGAAGAGTGTTGCAAATGCCGATATGACGACCAGCGGCACAGTGATGGCAACAGCTCTGATGGGCCCAGCCCACGGGGAGTGCACTGGGAAAGTTCAAAGGGAAGGCTTTTAAACTTAAGCAGCATAACATCTTCAAAGAATTTTTTTTTTTCTTTTTCAGTATAAACCACATAACAGGTTCTAGGACCCCTTGCCCACCTTTCTCTAGTACTGGTTTGGTAATTTTAAAAGGATTCATTTTGAAGAAACAATTCAACAGTTAGTCTGCTAACTGTAAATACCTTTGAGTGAGAATTTTGCCTAAGGAAACCTTCCCCTCCCACCACCACTTTTCTTCTGAGGACAATTGACTATTTATTTAGTTCCAGAAGACACACACCACACTGGCTTTGATCTTCCAGGCATCCACGTTAGGGGGGAGGAAAGTCAGATTTGATGAAACATCCTTTAAGAGAGAGGAGCTCAAGTTTTGTTGTGTTTTGTTTTTGTAAACCATTAGGTACAGATACCTCGGTGTACCATAGCCAAAGCCACCATTTCAAACAAAAAACTTCTTACCTGGCTTTAAGGCATAATGCATCACTTTTCTCGTTGTATTAGTGTCATCCACCAGCTGCAAAACAGAGGATGCTATATTAGTTTTTTAAGTGATAGAATCTCAACCGATTTCATTCTTTTGTCATCTGTGGGCTGTGTAGGGCAGGATGAAGGAGAATGGGGTGAGAGAAAGGAGGGCTTCTGCCTGTGATCATTCATGAGCCAAAACTAGACATTAATGATCAGATACATCTCTGCTTTACCATCTCAGAAGTTGTGATTTCTTCATGAATCAAAAGGTTATTTATTCATTGATGAAATCAGCTAGTGAGTTCCATGTTCTAACAATTTTCAATTGACATGGCATCTAACTACTAATCGTACTGGGCCTCTGTGAATGCTTTAAGAGGGTGTGTCTGTTCCAAACCACATATTGCTACAGAGTAATGCAAGAAGTAGGTGTTTCTACCAAAATATCAAGACATGTTGGTTGTCTTTGAATAGGAAGGCTATGGGCAAATTTTTAATTTCTCTTTCTATTTTTCTTTTACTCCTGTTTTTATAGTATTTTTGATACTGGAAAAGAAATCTACAAAAAGAGAAGAAAAAAATATATCATTTACATGCTCTTTTAAGTGGAACTTAGAACTCATGTATATTCATACAGAACAATGTCAGCAGAAACCTAGAAAAGTACAGGCAGATGTAATGGGCATCACTTTTTTTTTAATCCTCACCCAAGGATATTTTTTCCATTGATTTTTAGAGAGAGTGGAATGGAGGGAGAGAGAGAAAAAGAGAGAAAGAGAGAGAAACATCGATGTGAGAGAGACACATCGATTGGTTGCCCCCTGCCTGCATCCCAACCAGGGCAAGGGATCGAACCTGCAACCCAGATATGTGCCCCTAACTGGGAATCGAACCCTCAATCCTTTGGTCTACAGGCCAATGCTCTAACCACTGAGCAACACTGGCCAGGGCTGGACATAACTTTTGCTTTACTGTTTTATTACTAAAACAAGACTTTCTAAAAGCTAAAGTTTTAAAAATATACCTTTTGTAAGGAAGAAGGAATACTCTATAGAAATTTTAAATCATGGTTATGTGGACTATATGGTTACATAAAAACATTTATTTGAAATATTTAATAAAAAAATCAAAGATCAATTTCATATAAATTTTTTTAAAGCATGTTAAGGACCATGTACAAATATAACTGCACATCTTCAATTTCTTGACATTTTAGTGTTGTAAACAGTTGGAATTCTAAATGAACTAGACTCATTCTGTAGAGTAACAATAGGGCTTTCTTCAGTTATACATACCTCAATTATATAATCCCCTGGAGATACATTTTGAAGGAGGCAGCTGGTTGTCTCTGTATTTTGCTCCTGCAAAAAAAACAATACTTTTAAAACTCACTTCTTGTATCAAGGTCATCAGGACCCCTCTCTTCCCCCAGAACTGAAGATTTTCCACCAGTCTCAAACATATTTTCAAGAGAACATCAGTCAGATCAGAAAGCAACTGTGCTTATCTGCCACGTTACCTAACCCTCACTTTGATAAAAGATCTAGGAGAGTTCGGCATGGCTGTCATATTGTACGCTTAGCTGGTGGTGCCCTCCGCAGGAATATTTTATTTGAAAACAAAGAAACTATGTAGTTAGAATACCCTTTACTTAATAAAAGGGTGGGGAAAGAAACTACCCACCTGTATATGTTTATTTTATTTGCTGTAATTTTAACTTGAGCAGAAGGTCAAAGGAGGTGAGAGCCAGCAGGAAAGAAAAACTGAACACACATAGGAGCATGCCCAGGAAGACGCTGGGGTCTTTCACCACCACTAAAACCCTCTCTTGGTGCTCCCAGGGGGCGATCTAGCAGATCTGTGAACTTCCATAAAACGTTTCCCGCTCCCTCTGACCGCCTCCAGTTTAAGAACCTGGTTACTGAGTTCCTACTTAACCTTGGGCCTATATGTACAATCAGTAGCCAAGGAAATGCTAGTGACGTGGCTCCTGCATGTAGTTTTTCTTCTTACTAGCTGTGTGACCTTGAGCAAGCCAGGTGACCTCCCTGAGCCTCAGGTTCCCCATCTGAACGTGGGAACGATGGCAGCCTCTGTTTCATAGGGTTGTAAGGATTCAATGAGCATAAACCTTGTGCCTGCCACACAGTGAGCATCTGATTAATGTTTGAAATATAGAAGAACAAACTCGAAATACTTAATTATTTTGGTTCCTTGGTAATATTTTTATCAGACTACACCACCACCACCGGGATGGCTGGGATGTAGATAACTGGGGAGGGCTGACAGCAAGATGGTCTGAGACATACCCAGTGATAATATTCTGGAATGTCTACTGACCACTGAGAGTCAACAATGCCTGATGCTTACCTTGAACCGTCCAAATTCCAGGGGCTCAGAGGTTACTTTAAAACACGTAGTGTTGCTTTATGTACATCTAGCGGCTCACCTGTTTACAGGTCTTTCGTTTGAAGGGTCCCTCATGCTTGAGCTTGTAATGAAGATAGAAGAAACGGAAGCCAAAGGTGTGTGGTGCATGGTCGAAGGACACCTGCATATCCAAACCGTGCTGGGTGATATTCAGGTTCCGAGGCTTCCAGACTGGGAGGAGAAAGGACCCAGAGTGAGCACCCCGAGGCCACCTGACACCACTGGGGTGGCAACACTTTGGGACAAGAGCTGCTATACTTACAGGGTTTACAGGCCAGGTTGTCCGGCTGTAACAGCAGGTCACAGGCTATTAAGAGAGATGCATATTTTTGGTTATAGGACAGTTTGAAATTTTTCTTGTCCAACAATTCAATAAATTATAAATATCTGGCACTGGGTGCTGCTGGGTAGAGTATTAAATACATCAATTCAGCAATAATTTCCAGTACAGTGCAGTGGTATCTTATGAAAACTTAAAGTCTACAATATAAAAATACTAATGCAGTTCACTTTATGCCAAATAAATTAAAACAGTACAAAGTCACCCAGATTTTAAAAGCTGTCAAGCATTACGCAGTTTCAAGGCCAGCGGCCAAGGGCAGCAGGACGTGTTCATGCTACCGCCACATGGAGGCTGTTTCAGCTGTAAACAGAAATGATGCTGGCCTGTCCCACTGCCAGCATCATTTAGGCACAGGAGATCGAAGTGCGCCTGTTAACTGTCTCAGGGCTATTTTAACCTTCGCTAGCATTCTAATTTAAAGTCCTTTTGATGGAGTCTAAAAATGACATCAGGCATGTACTAAGGAGCAGCATCAGTGCTGAAAACCAGGCACCAAAGCCAGTAGCTTTGAAACATGACTTCAAGGCGGTAAACACACAATGAGAGAGGCCAAACGGCTAGTTCAATATGCCGTGTTGCTAACCCAGGGAGAACCCTCTGGAAAATGTCCATACAGTTCCATGGAAACCAAAGGCAGCCTCAAGGTCACTGCACTGAAATGGTGATAAACACATTTCCTGCCTCCACCTCACACCCAGACAAACACACTGACTGATTTCAATAGGAAAAAAACAATCAAATATGCTAGGTTTGATTTAGGCAAGCTTTCATGAACACATGCTTTGAATCCTCTGTCTGGTTGTTATGTGTAAGGCATCAAGAAATATTGTTAGCCTGGCCCGTGTGGCTCAGTGGTTGAGCGTTGTCCCATGCACCAGGAGGTTGCAGGTTCGATTCCCAGTCAGGGCACATGCCCAGGTTGTGGGCTCAATCCCTGGTAAGGGGATATGCAGGAGGCAGCCAGTCAATGTATTGCTCTCACACTGATGATTCTGTCTCTCTCTCCCTCTCTCTCCCTCTCTCTGAAATCAATAAAAACATTTTTTTTTTTTAAAAAAGAAATATTGTTAGGTGCTAATGGTCTTTTCCCCCATGGCGTCTTATTCAATTAAGAAAATGAGACCAATTGTTATAAAATAACTTTGCTGCATAGAAAATTAATACAGTTTTTTTTTGAGGGAGGGAGGAAGGGAAGGGAGGGAGGGAGGGAGGGAGGGAGGGAGGGAGGGAGGGAGGGAGGGAGGGAGGAAACAGCCAGAGTAAGGGTTCCACAAAGGGAAAAACTGGTGAAGACTGAAGTTGAGAATCAAAACACAGAGGAGGACGGCAACCAGGTCACATAGGAGGGGTTGTCGGACCGTGATGACCGTTTACCATGCAAGGCCTGGAATGCCAGGCAGACTGACCAGGAAGGCAACAGAGAACTGCTGCATCTGTCAGGGTACCTGGGCACCAACGCTGAAAGCAGCAGTTCAGGGAGATGAGAGACACCGTTTGCAGATCAGATGGAAAAGGAGAGCCAGGCAGCAAAGGGAACTCAGCATGGTTAGTGGTTTGAGAGTGTGGATCCTGAGTCAGATTCTAGGGTTCAAATCCCAGCTCCAGAAGGCCCTCTGACCTCTCTGTGTGTGAGTCCACATCTAATTACCGAGATGGCAAGATTAAATTCTTTGTAGGGTTGTCATGGGGGTAAACGGAGTTAATATTTGGAAAGCATTTAGAATAGGGCCTAGCACATAGGTGGCTAAATAATCTCAGTCAGGAATACTGCTTAATTTTCTTAATCCAATCCTGATAATGATAGGCAATCATTTACCGAGGCCACCCTCCTGATGACAAATAAAAGATGGAATCATTTCGCCCTGGCCAGTTTGGCTCAGCGGTTAGAGCGTTAGCCCGCAGACCAGAGAGTCCAGGGTTCGGTTCCCGCTAAGGGCACATACCTCAGTTGCAGTTTGTCCCCAGCCCCAGTTGGGGTCATGTGGGTGGCAACCAGTTGATGTGTCCCTCTCACATCGATGTTTCTCTCTCTTCCCCCCTCTCTCCCTCCCGCTCTATGTGAAGATAAATGCGAAATTGTACTCGGGTGAGGATTAAAAAAAAAAAAGTAAAATAAAATATAAAAGAAAGTAAAATAAAATATAAAAAAAAGATGGAATCATTTCATGCTTTAGTCCAAAAATCAACTTATACTTCTTATTCCTATGTTTTCAATCAAATAGTTTTAATACATGATTAATAGCACCCTGGGCCAAATCTTAATGCTAAAAGTTACTTTTCTGGATGCTTTCCTCTACACAGTGCTGGTTTCATACCAGTATATGGTGGGCTCTTGAACACGTATCTGTTGAAAATTAAAAGCAGAATTCTCACATGGGAACCAGGCAGAAAAGGCCATACTCACCCCGGGTTCTGAAAAAGAAAGGGTGATAATTGCTTTCATTTTTAATGGAAGGAAAAGGGACAATCTTTACAAAGTAATCCGTCTCAAACTTCATATTCAGGAAAGGTTGAGATTCCATTCCCTAAAAGGGAACAAAAACACATGTGATGTCATGGAGAAATTACCCACCCCTCCACCTACCCAAGAGAGCTTCAGTCCTCCCTGACGGTCACCTAGACACAGTTCCATAGCTGGAGGACGTGTCCCAGGGAAGGAGGAAGTCAGATCTATTTTTTGGATCAAGCTTAGGTTTGGATCCCTCACAGAAAATGAAGATCAACAATGCCGTCTGTTCTTTGGCAAGGAAGCCAGAGCTTGTTAACACTGAACTTCGAAGTCGGTGGGGAGGAGCCCACATCCACTCCGGAGAGCACAAAGCCACCTTCCAGGATGGCTGCTCCAGCACGTAACCCGAGAGGTGTGTTTACCAGCGAGAGGTGCTGGAGGGTTTCTTAGGGAGTGTGGGGCAGGCTGGCAGTGCTGTCCGCCATTCTCGCCCACCTTGGCAGGTGGGGTGGACCCCACAGCCCCTCCTTCTCCAGTTTCACAGACTTTGAATAGACCATTCAGACCCCCGAACAATAGCGTGTCTTCAGGAGCACATTCCCCGAGTGTGACTTACAGTTCTTTTGAAGCTACTGTTGAGCTGCTTCGGGTCCTTTAGAATCAGTTGTTGGCACTGTGTCCCCTCTGACTTCAGCTCCTCCAGTATTACCCGAAACCCTTTTAGGAATTCGATGCCTAAGCAAAGCAGAATGCTTTCATTAAAAGTGGACCTAATTATTTTGACCACACTTTCCTTCCTCCAAGATTATCGCCCTCTACACCTACACGGCAGTTCAAGAATTCTTACTCTGGCCAGAACATCAGAGTTTAAAGAAAGGAAAAACACATACTCTGCATTCCTCTGGTACAGGCCAGGTGCTTTTCTCTGTCGCAGCATTACTAATTAATTAATATCTAATCCCGCCAGCCATTTCACAAATGCCCATTGCCTCTGTGACATTAGGGTTCAAGTATTTAGACTCAAGTCACAATTGATCATAAAAAGTCTGCAGTGGAATACATAATTTCTAGGTCATTAAACAGGGTGTATTCGACTGATAAATGCCCAAGCTGACTAGGACTCACCCCAAACCATGTTTCCACTTTAAGTTTTAGTCCTATATTTGCTGGCATGTTTCAATGAGCAACGTGCAAAATTCCCAACAAAGTGTGTGTCTGCACCCAAGGGGTTCCTAGGCTTGAGATTAAATAGCTTAGGAGAATGCCTATGTGATTTACAAAGCGGTTCTTGCTCTAATCACGCCTGAAAGGCAGACCCAGGAGCGCTCAGTGTGTGCTCTTCACACAGCACTCAGAGGCCCCAGACGCCCACAGTGCCGCTGAAAGGCGCCGGCCCAGCCTCCCGCCACCTGAGCTTCCCCCGCTGCACGTCGGACTAGATGCTTTCAAAAGGATTAAGCTCTGATGTCCACAAGAGCCAGCACCGAGGCTCTGTATCCCATGGAGACTGGAGTGGTCCAACTGCAGCTGGAGATCCCCCAAGCCGGCCTCAATTGGCACGATATCGATTTCGCATTCTTTCTGAACACTAGACAAGGAGACATTTTCAATCCTTCCCCTCCCAGGGCCAAAGTAATTACACAGGATGCAATTAACCAGGTGGGAAATTTAGGATGGCAAAGGCCACGGAAATCTTTCTCTCTTTTGAATAGGTTCTCCAATCCTGTAACTATATGATAAAGAACACGTATTTTATGGTGGGCAGGGCAAAAGAGCTACAAGTAAATCTTCCCACTTTAGGGGGGTTGCATAGAGCATGTGCAGGTAGAGACTCTTGTATTTCAAGTACAAAGTTTCCTGTGAGGGTGACAGCCAGCTGACCAACAGCCCGCAATTCGAACATGCTGACAAGATCCAGCAACTATTTAGTGGATCTCACAGAACTCACCTTCTGAGATTCCTCCTCCCCCCAAATTTTTTTTAACAAATTCTTATAATTTATACTAAGATTTAATTCATGCAATGCCCCCAGAACTACTGTTTTAACACAAGCCAGGTGATTAATATGGTTAAAGACTGCACATCTCACAATTACATAAAAATTCATCAGCTGGGCCAGTGTGGCTCAGTTGGTTGGGCACTGTCCCATGCACCGAAAGACTGCTGGTTCGATTCCTGGTCAGGGCACATGTTGGAGTTGGAGGCTGGATCCCCGGTGCAGGGGGTGCGTGAGGCAGCCCATCGATGTTTGGCTCTCACATCAATGTTTCCCTCTCTCTCTCTCCCCCTCTCCCTTCTTCTCTCTCTAAAAAATCAATTTTTAGAATCTTTTTATTAAAAAGACCAAAAAATTCATCAGCTGGGTGGGAGTGGGTGGTTCTAGTCATTATTATTATTATTATTATTATTATTATTTTATTTTAGAGAAAGGGAAAGCAAGAAGGGGGGAGAGAAACATCAATTCGAGAGAGAACTATCCATTGGCTGCCTCCTGTACATGCCCCAACTGGAGATCAAACCCGAAACTTAGGTATGTGCCCTGACAGGGAATCAAACTCTTAATCCTTTGGTGTACAGGACAACACTCCCAACAACTGAGCCACACCGGCCAGGGCTCTAGTCCTTATTTTTAAAAGACCTGCCAAGTCTGGGAGTGGGAGGGAGAGACAGCAAATGAAAATCTTAAATCACAGTAACACCTTTATCACAATACTATTAGGACCTTTGTATTTACACAATGTTTAGCAATTTTATAGGGCAGCTTCTCATAAAGGAACTTATTTACTCCTTCCCATCAGTTGAGCCATTAAATCCTCCTAAAAACAACAGAAAGAAGGTCTTATTATCCCCATTTTATCGATGAAGAAACTGAGGTGTAGAGACACTAAATGACTTGCCCAGGGTCACACAGGAATTAAGCGGCAGAGGTGGGATTCAAACCCAGAATGCTCTGAACCCATACTCTTCTCTGGCTCCCAAGGAGCTTCCTTGCCAGAACCTCACAGAACTGATAGAACCTGTCCAGCCGGCCCCATACCCCCATCCCAGCCAAATCATCCTGCAGGAAAAGCACACCCTCTGCCTGGCTGTTCCACATGACGGTTTTCCTACCACCAGCTCACTTCTCTTACTTTCATTCTAAAGTGGGAGCCTGCAATTCATCAGGCCAACCCTTTAGCCATTTAGCCTTACATGGAACGACTACTTCCCTTTTATCCACAGAGAATGTTTGTATCTTTAAATGTTAAGATAATGTTATTTTTGGAAACCCATTGGGTTCAGACCCAGCAGTATTTACATGGATAAGTGAGTCAGGCCCATGGGTCTGATTCATCCTCCCTCTCTCTGCACTCACCTCTCCTGCAATCTGGTTCTTCTGAGATGGAGCCCATTCAGATTTTTAAATTCAAACTTTATTTTACTTTTCCCTTGGCCAGGTTTTTTTTTTTTTTTAATTCTTAGATTGGGTGGCAATGTCAAATGAGCAGGTTATGATGATGATAACAATAGCCACAGTTTTTTAAGAACTCTCTCTAAAAAGGTACCGTGTGTGTTTCTAATTCTTATAACAAACCAAGCGGCAGGCATCTGCACTTTACAGAGGGGGAACTGAGGTCTGAAGGCCTCTTGTGATTCTGGGTTCAAACGCAGGCCCATTGGAAGAAATGGGCCCTCCCCATGTCCCACACTCAACCATGCCATCCTCTCCTGTGTATCATCAAGTCATTCAAGAGGACAAGCAGACATGCTCTTAACCTGAATCTGGCCAGATAATGTGGGTTTGCTTTTTTCTGTCCCTTTGTTTTAGTTTGGTTTCTTCAGCCCACACAGTTTAAATAAAAGTTCAGTTAGTCGCCAACATTTAAAAATTGTTGATTTCATGGTTTCTCATGAAAACTGGAATTTTCCTGAAAACTCACAAAATGTGCCAATGCTGGGCCTGCACATCTCTGCGTGGCTAGAGACCATTAATGCTGGATGCCGAAGCCTTCACCTCCTTGGCTGGGCCACCCATCCTCCCACGATGGCGGAGACACAGAGGCCAAGCAAGGCCTGTGCCATTTATCACTCACACACTAGTATGTTTCAAACCCACATTTCTCTCAATAAAAGCCAAGGGACCAAAAGAGGAGCTACAGGGCACAGCATCAAGCCGTGAACATGCTCAGCACATGTATGCATAACACAGGAGGTGTGTCTGTGCCCAAGCCAACCAAAACTACTCTCATGTCAAGACCTGCCTGGCCCCTGGAGGCCATCAGGTTTGGGACCCTTGCAGTGGGCACTACCCACCTGGGCCACCACGGTGGACTCCATTTTGACCACTTACCAAGGGCCCCTGGGGACCAAAGAATAGTGACTGCCACTTGGTCGTGGCAAGCATACTGACTGATGGTGATGTTCTGGGCATCAGCAATCACGTGCTTCCCCACCAGGTTCAAGTATGTGGTACAATCTAGAGAGTTGGGAGAACAAGAACAGTCACATTTAAAATGTTACTTTTTATTTCCAAGTTCATCTTCTCAAATTACACAGAACATGTCTGCAGGTGGCCAAATCCGTTCTGTGTGCCTCAAAAGCCCAAATACAACATCAAAGGTTGACTGTTTGGAAAACTTTTAAGGTGCTGCAGTGGAATCTATTTATAGCACCACCCCCACCAACCTCCAGAGTAAAGTTCCAGGACAGTGTTAGAAGAAGCCTATACCGCCTGGAGTTTGTGTGTGTATGTGGCATGAACTTTTTTACTATTATGACATTTTACCCAAATAAATAATTGTTTACATCAATTCAATCAGTTTTCAGCATTAGATGGTGATTTGAAACAAAACAATGGCTGACTAAACTGGGTCTGTTTGTTTTCAGAAGAAACCTAGAGGGCAAGGTGTCTGGGGAAAGGGAAACAAACTGAGGATGCGAACTCGGGGAGAGAGAAGACTGTTAAACAATCCATTTAGAAGCTGCAAAAGATAGTGACTGACTTAGTGATAAGCAAAGCACCTTCGAAGGTTAACGAGCATCGGCAAAGGTAAAGCTTTTGTTCCCACACACCATGTGTCATCAAAGACACCCTCCACACCCACCAAATCCTGAGACCAGACTGCTGAAAATAAAAAAAACCTAATCCTTTTGATTTTTTTCTGAGGACATCGTGCACTGCCACCCATCACGCAGCCAAGGCCATGGGAACAGCTGTGCCACCTGGTTTTGCTAAATACACCTTCAAAGTCTGCAAGATCCTGAAAAGCTGCCAGAAACGTCCAACTAGACTGGGGCCGGGATTTCCGAGAATGGCAGCAGGCCCTTTGGCCACTTGTACCGGGAGAACCAGCAGCCATCCCCGGCAGACACCAGCTCATAATTCTTACACTGCTTCTTTCTCGATGATTAAACTTGAACACCCTCTTTAGTATCTGCTGCAAAAGGTCTTCAATTCCATCAGCCCACCTGCTGCCCCTCTGAGGTCAGGGTGTTTTCCTTTGAGGTGAAGCATTCAGAGGTGTTTTCTAAGAAGCTCGTGGAGTCTGCTGTATTCTCCCTCTCGCCCTCCCAAACAATCGTCATTTTTAGGACTAAAAATGTTCATTGGATACTTAAAAATTAAAAGAGAATATCAGAAAAATGTAAAAGTCACCCAGAAGTTCCCACCACACAGAGGTAACTGTTAACATCTAAGGGACAGCCTCCCAAGCCTTCTAATGTGCACGTAATCTTCCTCCTTTCAACATTTCTCATTAAGTACAGCACCTACACCCTGAAACGCAGTCCTCAGTTTTACAGCTCCACCCTCTACTGCTTTGTGTCCTGCTTTCTGGCCTGACCACATTAACATTAGATGTTCTCCCATCTGCTTCAAAAACAGCCCTCTATATTTGAATATTACTTCTTCTGAAAAGATGTCACTAATTAATAAAACTGAATTCCCCTTCTGATGAAAAGTCACTCTCAAAGCATTCAACATGTGCTCTCTGGGTGCAGGAGAGAATTTTAGAGTAGGAAAAAAAACAAGTTAAACATCTGGTTCAATATCTGGTACAAATGAGGGACCTGCACCTAGAGAGATCAGCTGGGTGGCTCAGGGGTCCGCCGCCAGCCAGCCCAGGTCAGGACAGAAAGCAGCCACAGATGCTCATCAGGGCTTTGCCATTCCACCCTCACTCAGCACAGAGCTGATCACCCAGATGAGTTCGGAATCAGAAGTATTCAGCCTACAAAAATCCTGGCTGAACCCAGCTTCCCAACATAAATACGACAAGATCTCATCACACTTGTAAAGTTCAAACATTTTCATTTATTGAGATCTATAATTAAAGAGAAACCTTTGACTTCAACAGCTTTAGGAAAAGATGCATGAACAAGAGAAAATCATGTTTTTTTCTTTGTTCATCCGTACTGGCAAAATCAGTGCTCTCCGGCTTTCTGTAAATACAATTATGCAAATAAAAAGTCTAAGAATTAAAAAAATGTATTACAACCTACTCAAGCATCACCCCCGCAGAACCTGCAGAAGAAACGAGAAATGCAATGTGAATGGAGGCAGGGAGACCTGTGAAATTGGTTTTGACTCAATGGCAAGGTATTTTCTTTATAACATTAAATGGCAAAGGAATAGAAAAATAAGATTTTGTAGTTTAATACTTTTGGTGAAAACTTGGCAATTGGTTCTTAGCTGTTTCAAACAGAACTAGTAACTAGTCAACTAAGCAATAACAGGAACTTTCTTATGGAAGAGAGAAACATCTTTCTCAATGGAAAACAATGAATGTACTTTACACAGCCTGGATCAAATTATTAACAACTCCAATGTTTTGGATTTTGGCTACCAAAAAAATTTTGCCCAAATGACATTTTGCCAAAATGCAACCGAACTTTAGCTGTCTCAGGAATCAATTCGAGTTGTGAATTGAATTCTAATTAAATGCTGAAAAATTATAAAGAAAATAATGACTAAGAGACAGGTGCTGGCACATGGGCCAAATATCTGGTCCCATGAAGAAAGCAGTGAGATACTTTTACACAGGTACAGATCCTCTTTCACAAATCCCCACATTACATTAGAGATGCAAATAGTTGTTTGCAGCTGACCAGAAAAATTTGAACTCTTGAATGTAATACAAGATCTGCCAGGACCAAGAACATATATTAGAAATTAACTTTCTAACTCAAAGAAAGATCCCTTACACATGTCTTTACTTACCTGAATTAAGTATCACGGACTTGCAAATCCTTCATTAGAATCACAGCATTTACCAAGAACATGCACAGCCCACTAGCATGAAATGACTACTACATCTATCTGTAAGTCCTCACTGGTTAACTTAAAGAACCACGTCGGCAACTGTGGGCATGAATCAGACAGACATACTTGTATCTAAAAGTTGTTTTATGCATCACCTGGAAAGCCTTGCTTTAGTAGTGATCATTCCAGAGGCTGCATGTGACCTACTTATTACACGGATTCATAACCCTCTCTCCAAGAGATGAGTAAATGTCAGGGGTCACTAAATATGAGTTAAACTCCTTCTTTTCATTTGTACTTGTGAATTATGGCTCACAAGGCTCAAATGCTCACAATTCTATATAATTGCCTTCTTGGGCATGAAAGGCCAGGAGGAGGTTGTATATGCTTAATCAGAAAAGGCCAAAAAGGTGCTTGTATTCCAACTCCAGTTAGAATAACTCCGAATATTAATAGATAAATAATTACTGAGTGCAGGCCAGCTACGAGGCGAGCAGTTATAAACATTAGTTTGTTTAAGCCTCAAAATGATGCTGAGGAACGCCTCAGACTGGTTTTGCTTACTTTTGTACTTTACATGCATTAAATTACTACACTCACATGCCAAAAAAAAAGAAGATGCTGAGAAGAAATTAATCTTTGTTTCAGAATGAGAAAACTGAGGCTTGGAGAAGCCACTCATCTGCCACAGTTCACAGCTGATAAGTGGGGAATGAGGGCTGGAACCTAGGCCTAAGTCACAGACAGCCAACCGAAGGTCCCCGGGCCAGTCTGGAACACAGATGCACTTGGCCCACTCTGTGCTTCTGAAAAACTTTAAATAAATGCCAGTATTAAAATATGTTCATACAAAAAAATGCAGATCTCCCTCTCTTCTTGGAACTCACTTCTGGTTATACTCAGGGGGAATTCCTCAAGGCCACAAGCAGCTGGAAAGGAGGAGCAGGGCTCCTTCCTGACAGGACACGGCTCTCCAGCTGCCACCGTCCCTACCACTCCCTAGCGTCCTACACTTGGGTAGCTTTGCTCATGTGTCCCCTGCTGGGCCCTACAGACAGCTGCACTTGCTCTTAAGGGTATGGCTATGTCCTGAGGAAATCAGGAGGTCTCCATACACAGCCTCTCTAAACACTACACGGGACACTTGACCTGTCCCAAATTCTCAAGTGGCTTAATTGAGACTGAGCCGCTTTAGCTCTGTTGACAAACCTGAGCAGGTTCAGAAAATTCCTCAAGCCCAGGACCCCCGGAGTCCCTGATTAAGCAGGACTGTGTAAGCTTCAGATCACTCACAGGGCTCCATGCTTCTGAGGTCAAGCCAGTTACTTACTGTCATATCTGAAGGTGATGTTGTGCAGCCCGCTGTTCCTGCTGGCCGGCCCCACTCCCTGTGGGAAGACAAGAAAGCATGATGAGGAGTGAAGCCAATTTGCTTTCCCAACACAGATCCCCATGGAGTCAAAACGCACGACTGCAGAGACCCGGGGTCCTGCCAGTCACTGAGCACTGTGCCCCTCTGGCTGCCAAACTCTCGCCAGCCCGGGAGATTCCTAACTGCCAGGCCACGGGGATCATGAGCATTACTTCCCCTAAGACAATAGGAGCAGGCTGTTCTCTGTTTGGGGCTTAAATAATAATTCATTAACAGTAAAACTGGGAGAGAGACAGGAGTTGCCAGCTGGAGTCCTACCAGCTGGATCCTCTTTGAGCACTGATTGGTTATAAATTCGCCTACCAGACACTCTCGTCCAAAAGCTCTATTAGCCACGACAGATAGGCAATTCCTCAAGTCTACGGAAACAGGTTTCTCATTCCAAGACCAGAAATGAGTGTGGGAACACGCTGTTACTTTTAATGAGAAAATTCTTCACTGCATCCATACCTTTCCTTGGAATATATAGGGTGGGTCATAAAAGAAAAAGAAAAAAGACTTTAAAAGGTCTAACTCTAACTCTTGGTGATGTGGCTGTTAGCCATCTGCATTCTTAACAGCAGGGATAACAACTCCACCAGACTTCCCACTTTAATTACAGCATCTGCAGAGGGAGCCCCAGAATCTTCCCATTGGCCCGCCTTTTCCCAACCCATCACTTATCCATCATGGGAAAGAGTAGCTACAGATCTACTGACTCTGGCTTAACTTGTTTCTGTAATAATCTGCAAATGTGCCACTCAGCATTAACTGCAGAATTCTCCAAAATATGTTAATTCTGAAATGCTAAATGATGGGAAAATATTCTAACCACACAGCTGAAGTTTCCACTTAACCAGGGGGATGTTGGGTAAAACCATATGCCGGCAGCCTGGTATTTAATGAGCAATTGTTACACCAAGACACAAAGTGCAGAACACACTTCTGACGGAGCCCAGGGTCTCAGACCACAACCCCAGCACATCCAGATGCTACAGGCATGCTCACACTGCTTACCCTGAAGCCAGGCACGCCCGCTGAAACTGTATCCCTGAGCTCAGATAAACGTGGACCTTGGGAAAGCACAGCTGTGCCGAAAGGAACAGACAGGGACACACACACACACACACACACACACACACACACACACACACACACCATTCTAATTAAAATGAAGAGTAAGCTGTAACAGAAAATTTAAATCAACACAGCATACCAGCCCATGAGCTCCTGGGGCTCCCCTTCTTCCTGGTCACCCACCCTCTCCAGCTTTCCTCGTCCATCCTCCTTTCCCCTGTACACTCAAGTCCAGATTTCTCACCTGAACTGAAACACTTTGGAAAGTGTGCTTATTTTATTAAAAGCCTAAACTCTGCCATAACTGCTTGGAGACGAGGCCAGTCTGTGCAACTAGAGGATGCCCAACTTCCAGGTGGCCAAGACCAGAGCAACAGAACCAGGCAGGAGACCAGGAGACAATGCCATCCCCACAACCCTTCAGTAATGTCCAGGAACTCAAACCGCCCCATTCTCTCTTACAAATCCCAAGGACATAAATTCACTCACCATCTTAGGAGCTGGACATGTCCTAGGGGTGGTGGTAAGCAAAGCAGCCACTGTCCCTGCCCTCAGGAACGAAGAAGCTCATTCTTCCAAAGAAGAGTAACTAGGTACGTAGATCACATGCAGGGCACACAGACACATCTCAAATCATGCCTGGCCCTCCAAGAACTCTCAGTGTGATGGCATACGAGATATAGGGAGAGGGGAAAGAGCCAGCCATAAATTAGCAAACAGTGTATGGAATGCCACAGGCAGCGCCCCACTAAGGAAGAACCAAGGATAAGGATGACCCATACCAGAAGCTTAGCAGAGGGAAGGATAACTAAGCTAGAATGGAGAGAAAAAGGGAGCATTACGGGAAGGAACAAAAATGCAATCTAGAGGCCAAGGTAAGTACCCTTAATCCTTCCGTTCTCCAGCTGATACCAAATGGGTCCACATCTCCTCAACTGCTTTTTTTTACAAAGATAGTTTGCATGACTTCCCCCTGGGGAGGGGTGTAAGAAGGACCTTGTGAAGCCATGCAGAAGAAGCACTTTTCAAGAGGGAAATGCATTCTGTTTAACAGCCAGCTCCAAGGTACATGGGACTCTGGTGACCAATCAATCACCTTACTTGTAGGACTTTGTCAGCTTTTCATTTTTTTCTTGTCCTCCCTGTATTTCTATTGCAACATGTTTTTAACAGATCATTATTAGGCACTTGCAATGAGCGATGCATTGTGGAAAAGAGCCCAAAACAGTGAGATGTGCTATATCGTTCATACAAGAACCTAAATCCCTCCAAGTAAGATCTCTGTGGTGTGTGTGGAACTGTTCCAAATGAACCAGCCTCCAAGGATGGTGAGGCTTGCATGTGGCACCCATTCACTACCCACTGAGCAGTCCACCTTGACCCTGATGGGCCCTGAACCAGACCTGGGTCCTGACCTCAAGGGACTTTGGCCACCAAGGTGATCTCCTAATGTGCAAATCTGCCCTCATTCCTTTGCTCCAAGCCCACCAAGGCTTCTTGTGCCTTCTAAAGCATCCCTGATGTGGCACTGCTTTCTACCTTCTTCCAAAAGCCCTCTGGGCACTGCACTACAGCTTAGCATGTTCTCAAGCACTTCCATATTCCCAAAATGCCCTTCGTAGCACCTGAATCCTGCTCCCCTGTGGGCTTCCTACCTTAGTCTAGCCCCTATCACACTGTGTCCCTGATACATCAGTCTGCCTGTAGACTCACTTGATGAGAGCACAGTAATTTCACTGGCATGGCATGTCTGCCAATGTAGATATAAAATGCTAATTCTAATTCCACAGAAAGTCAGATACCAAAAGACCCTGTGACCATCCAAGTCTGGTCATGGAGCTTGGAAGCAAGAGATACCATCGCAGGTACCAGCTCTTGCATGCACTGTGAAGACCTTCCACTCTTGGAAGTCAGAGAGCATGGCTTCTCAGCATATGCATCAGATAGGTGGTCTACCGGGCTGTCCTCAGCTCATACCCAAATAATGCTTGCACTGCTCCAGAGCCCTCAGAAGCCTGAGAAATGGTATGCCCAGGCTAGCCCACAGAGCACTACTGCTTTCTTTACACTGCGTGGTAGACAGAATAACAGCACTGTCTAACATGCCCATATCACAATCCCCAGAACGTGTAAATGTTACTTTACATAGCAAACAGAACTATGCAGATGTTACTAATTTTAAGGATCCTGGGTTGAGGAGATTAGCCTGGATTATCCAGGTGGGCTCAAGGTAATCACAACGGTCCTTATAAAAGGGAGACAGGACAGTGAGAGTTAGAAGGAGATGTGATCATGGAAACAGAAGGCAAAGACAGGCAGACACTGATTCAAAGATGCTGTGCTATTGCTTCTGAAGATGGAGGAAGAAGGTGCCAGTAAACCAAGGAATGCAGGCACCTCCAGATGCTGGAAAAGGAAAGAAATGGATTCTCCCCAGAGCCTCCAGAAGCAGCCAGTCCTGCCAACACCTTGATTTCATCCCCATATTACTCATTTTGGAATTCTGACTTCAAAAACTCTAAGACAATAAATTTGTGCTGTTTAAGCCACTAAATTTGTGGCAATTTATTACAGCAGCAGTTGAAAGCTAATACACACATATAATTTCTGCTGCAATATGAATGAAATGGATCTGGATGTCACACACGCCATGAGCTGTCATTCTCTCCCTCCCACACACACCCACAGCAAACCGATCACTTGTCACTGCGCTCTCTCCCACCCCGGCTGCAGGCAGATACGGAACACTCATCTATCAGAGCTGCTGCTTGAGATTTTGCACTCCTAGGCTTCTGTGGGCCAGCCTGGGGCTTGTCTGAAGAGTGGTTAATAGAATGGGCTTTGGGAGTTGCACAGATGTGTGTTCATATCTGTGCAACTTTGCAGCTGTGTGACCTTGGGCAAGCTTCTAAACCTTCCTGAGCTTCATTTCCCTGAGCTATATATAAAGTGTTTGAATATAACTTCCTGGAAAGGGTTGGTATGGGGGCTGTGAGTGATGACACATATCCAGTGCTCTGCACAGCATCTGACATATTGAAATGGTTATTTCGCCATTCCTGAGAAGATCCTGCCCTAATAAACAACATGAAAGTATCCCCTACAAGGGGATACATGAGGCAGATGGGGAAATGCACACAGAGAGTGGCATTTTCAGGTATGATCTGTCTCCAGCATCCAGACCTTGGGGGTACTGTGAGAGAACAGACAGGCGGACAGGTGTGCAGAAGGCACGAACCACCAGACGAAGGAATGTGTTCTGCTATTGGTGTTGGTGGGAACTGGGAGGTCTAATGATTCCATCGCTGATAAGTGCTCAGATTGGACCAGAGAGGGAGAGACTAAAGGCAAAAGGCAAAGTGACCAGGGCAGCTCCCTGCGCCCCACCAACGCTTGCCCCATAGTCCTGGGCCTGGCACATAGTCAGCCCGTGATAAAGATTCATTTTCTGTCTGAATTAATGATGCATGATCGAGCCAGGTAATACATACAGAGAACCCAGGGGTAGCTAGCTTGGTATGACAGGATGATTTATGGGCTTCGAATCAAGGCCCACACTAAGCACACAGATAAGGCAATTTATAAAGCCGGTCAACAGCTTTGAAAGCTTTTCTTCAGGAAACAGTTCCAAGCTTTTGGCGAATACACCCGTTTTGATATTTAATAGGCTGACAATTAAGAATACTTGTTTGTTGCCTGTTACTTAAAAACTATAAATGCTGTGGCCGCAGGGTGTCACATTCTTAGTTCATTAACCACCCCCACTTGCTGCACTAACGGCAGTTTTCAATTTGCTCCAACGTGAGCTCAGAAGCGAGCCCAGGTGCCTGCGCTCTGCTATGAACACGACGGTGAGCAGGACCAAAGCGGCGAACAGGAACATAATGGAGAAAACATCTTTTCCTCAGGAAGGAGAGGGGGGAAAGGATAACCTTTAAGTGCTCTAAAGGAATAAAATTCAAAAGGCAAAACCCACATCATGCTCCACCCATATGGCAAAGTAGCAAAGGCCTGGACACAAAGACAGCCACGGGCGGGATCCCAGTGAGCAGCCAGCATCTCCACCAGGGGCCATCAGACGGCCAATTTCCTGAGGGGCCCTTAGGGACTGTGGGCCATTAAGACACCGACTTCCCAGAGCAACGTGACCCATCCAGCTCCAAAGCAGCTGAACTGCCATTTTGGAAAAGTGAGATTTGAAAAGGACAATGCTAATGATAGTGTCCCCCTTCCAGGGGAAGGAGGCCAAACAGTAAGGCTTAAACAAGATTGCTTTCGAGTCAGTTAAGGAACTTCCAGAGAGCTAGTAATGTTTTGCTGGCTTTGGGTGAAATTTATATGAAGGTATTTGTCAGAAAGAACTGAAGAGGATGGGTTTTTTACAGGTACATTGAGTAACTAATTAAAACTAAGGCCAATTCTCTATTTTCCATAGCATTTCCTCCATCTTGGGTTTCCAGAAGTGTATCAATGAGATTAAAAAGACAGACAGCTCTGTGAGGCTTCCAATGAACCAACGGGACAGGCGCTTTCTGCCAATGACCAGGGGACATGGGGAGGGCAAGAAGCAGACCGTGGGGTCAATTTATTCCATGCAGGTTCAGGTGGTTTCATAAATGAAGACAGATCCCACTTACTTCAGTTCAAACCTTTAACTTAAAAAAAAAAGTCCGCAAAGGCAGAGAAGCCCCAGGTGATGTAAGCCGAGGAGAATGCTGGCAAAACCAAAACATAAGGAAAATAAATCACAAAGCCAGCTTGCGCCTGGATCTATTCAAGATATTCGCTCCACATTCCGGGGAGCTGTTCTCTCTCACTCCCCATCTACATGCAACCAGCTTCAGAAACGAAGGGTGCCAGCCAGCTGTCTGATTTGGGGAGGTGAGGTCTTAGATGTCTAGTGGGGAACACACAAGCTCTGGGGGAGTGCCAGTGGGTTCCCACCAGCAATTACCACGTCGGCCCAAAAAGACCCAGAGATCTTAAGCTAATTAGAGATTTGCTCAAGGAGGTAGGAAATCACTGCTCCAAAGCATCGCCTGTGCACCAGACCAAAGCCGTAATCATGATTCATCTCTGACATGTTGCTAATCAGCACACACATGTTCCTAATTTCACGCTCCCCAAAGGAAAGCTGAAGGGACAATTGTTTCTGAGCTCTAACATGGAGCCAACCTATGCCAAGTTACCATGTGTCCTACTTATCAAACCGAGAGCTCAGTTTTCATCTGAGCTTCTTTCACTGGTCCACCCTCCTCCACCCCCACCCCACCAAGGAAATCCATTCACTAACCACTAACGACAAAGATGCGTTAGGGCGTTTATGAGTTGTTTCTCAGATAGTAACTTTGCTTTCTTTTATTTTTTTCAGTTGAGATCTAATTAACATATAACATTGTATAAGTTTAAGGCATACAATATTTGATACATTTATATATTACAATATGATAGCAACTTTTCTAAATGGTGGTGGCCTGAATGGAATTTAATATATTTTAAAATGGCCTTCCCTGCTCCAGACTTGATTTTTGTATTGCTTTGCCATGGGAACAGGCACATGAAATTAAAGCCCAGACACACACACACAGACACACACACACACGCACACACAGACACACACAATGACTTTTCCCCTGTGTTTCAAAACAAAACAAAGATCTGCAGCCTCCCTGGTTTTCACAGAGCAAAAGTCCAAGTACTTTGTCCAATTAGTCTGTTAAAGATCTGGGCTGTGTGTTCTCCTGTGGCTGATACTCACAAATAGACAGGATTGTTCCACTTTTCCAGTTCTCAAAACGTTAAAAGCAAGCTATAAAACATGCCTCTGGACAGAGCGCCAGACCTTTCCCCTCCGCTGCACACACCACTCCCAGCCACTCAAATGAGAACCGCATGTTAGACAACTGGCATCTCAAAGGTAACCGTCAACCATTTGCAGTTTCAAAAGCACACACAGACAACTCACAGACAGATTAACCGGCTTTCTGTAAATACTGGGTGGGAAGAGAACAACCAACCACCCGAACACCCACCCTTCCCAGAAAAACAGCTCCCTGCTTCTCTCACTTTGCTGTTAAAGGTAGTTACAAAGACTTCGCTCCAGAGGGCAAAATAGTGATTAGACAATAGAGGAAAACGGTAAAGCTATAAACATGATTGTTATGCCTAAGCTCAGAGGAAATGTTCGGATCAAAACAAAATTACTAATAAAAAGCCTTAGGACCACACAGAGAGTGTGCACAGAATTGTGCGACTTCAAATACTGTTTCCGAGGCCCGGGATGGAGTCTCCAAATACTGTATCACATCTGGAATTCTGCTTTTACAGCACAAATGCCTGCAGAAACGGGGATTGTGATGTTGCCATGGGGACCCAGCCTCCTCCAGCCAGGCAGGTCCCCAGTGTGCCCCACACATGTGCTTCCTTCAAGGTGGATTTCACATATTTTGAAATTATGGAAGTCCGCCCTTTTAGGTTTTAGTGCTAATCGAAACATCACAGGCTATGATAGAAAGCAAGGCGACCCCTTCCGTCAGCCTATTATTTCTGTCCACATGGTGGTCTTGTACAGAAAAGCCTCCTTAAAATAACAGTGGGAAGCAGCAAGTCAACATTAGGCCCCTTTTCAAAAGTTATTTGTGGCTCACCCCCCTTCCTCGAGAAGGGAGACAGGCTTCAAGCATCCATTTTAAACTCTCTTGTTCCCTGGCTGCAAAAATCCAAGTGAATCCACCTGCGCACAAGGCTGATTCCCACTGCCTGCCTGTGGGAGGGACCCGAGGCGCAGGCCCTGGGTCGCCAGAAATGAGCCACTGATGTCATCCCAACAGGGCTAGCAGCCCAGGCAGGGGGTCTGCACTTTTAATTGTTGATGACCCTGTTGTTATGAAGGGGAAAGGGTTCCTAGAAGCCATAGCTGAATCCTGTGAGAAACATTCCTTATCCAATTTCCCCAGAAACACAATTTGGGGGCATTCCCAGAGCTCCCCGAGGGCTTCACAGGTCCCAGGTCCAGAGCCATGTCTAGACATGAAGAATCCAGAGACCCCACTTAGTAATGAGGGGGTGCATTTGGGCTTCCCTAGGATGCAACCCCTCCAACAGATCCTTCCAGGTGTGAATTCAGATGCACACATCTGCAATGTAACTCCCCTTAGGTGCTGGCAGGTGCCCCCCCCCATCACTCCTCACCCTGCCAGAGTCCTGTCTCCCTAAGACCCAGCTGGCTCAAGATCCTCATCACTCTTTCCCCCAGGGAGCATTCTCCCATCAGTTCTGACTCAATTGTTCCAAGCCTAAGCAAGAGTGACCCTTCTCATATGTACCTGCCTCTCTCCAAGGTCTGGCCTTTCCCAGAAGAAGGGAATCGGCTCACCCAGAGGTGAAGGGACAGTCACCAAGTCCCTTAGGCAGATGGAGGGGCCTCGGGCCTCCAGTTTTCAGCCCTGCCCAGGCTCAGTGTGACCTCCTGACTGAACCATTTCTATCTAGTCTCTTACATACCACATACCCAAATGCCCCTCTGAGATGCAGCTGTGAATGTGTATCTATGTGTGTGCACACACACCCAGCCACACAGAAAAATAAAAAAAGCACCAGGAAGTCAGCAGCTCCAGCTCCAGGTGTTAACACTTAGCGCATCCTGCCCAGCCCCCTCCAGCTTGAGGCTGGCCGCCTGGGAGCCGGACACAGCAATTAGGCCCTTCCCGGGGCCGGTGCCTTTGTCCCTTCGCTAACATCATTAGTGTCTGACTTCCTGTGCACAACGGGGCCTCCCAGGGGGCAATCGCCGGCTGACCGGGGCAAGGCATTAGACTTCCTTTGTCAAAGACCCTCAAATGTTAACAAGCATGTGAACAAGCTTCTCCTCCCCCACTCCCCACCTCAGCCACTCCTCCAGCCCACCAAACACTCCAGGGGCAATTCTCAACAGTCTTGGTTCTCCCAGACTCGTGGGAATCCGAGTTACTTGAGAGAAATATCCTCTCTGAGTCAACTTCCTAGAGTCATTCCCCTACAAGTATAAGCCACTCCCGTTTACTGAGTGCCCGCTGGTTACCAGGGCCCTGTCACCTGTCGGGCATTCATGAGGGTGAAGGTGCTCAGAGAACATGAGTCCCAGGCTGTGCAACACCCAGCCCAGTGCCCTATAAGCACAGGCGTCCATTCACATGTGTTCCTGGGCTGAAGCGCAAGATGTAAGGACGTGCTGAAGATCTGAGTAATTCTGAGTCTTTCCAACACTGACAGATCTGAAAGTGGGGAGTGTGAGCTGCAACAGAGCTGCAACCCCATCACCCTCTTCTCCCAGCAGTGCTATCGCCCCAGGGTCACAATCACTGAATCCTCTCCTTTACCCCGCATCCCTCCCAAGAGGGTCTCAGCTGTTTATTGGGGACACAGATGCCTCTGAGAATTTGGTGAAAGCTGGGGCACACATGCAAGTTTGCACACAGTATTTCAGGAGGCTTCTGGACCAGGTCCCTCACGCACCTGCGTTATCCATAGCTGGGCAGCTTAACAGCATGTCTGTAGAAAGACATCGTGAGTGGTTTAGTGATCGGAGGGAAACTGTGGCAATGAAAAACAAATTCAAATGATGGAGCGAGGTAATTGGAAGTAAAATATATTTTAAGTAAAACTCTAATGCCTCAACTGTAATCCTTTATAGGTCATATTTGTTACAAGTCAGTAATGAACATTTTGTCCAAGATATTGGGACTCATGAGCTTTACAAAGTAGCAACATAAAAGGCAACTATTTCTGCTGTGAAGCGGAAGTCCATTAAGAGAAACTAGGCTATCACTTTTCAGATCACAGGTAACAAATATCATATCTTCAGTCAGTTTCACTGAATCAAGTTAAAAAATAAACAATGTGGCTAATTCTTATTCCTTTTTTCAGATCCTTGAATAGAAAGGAACATACTCGGAGTAGTATCCAGAGAGAACAGCTCACTTCCCCACCGCTGCTCAGTAACTGCAGGCTACGCTGTTTGTGGTCCATACACAAAACTGGGTTCAGTTTGGAGGCACTGTGAAAATCTCTGCCTGCCTAAGAGCCACTATGGAGGAGAATCTAAAACTGCAATTTTCCAAAATGAAGAAAAAGCTAAGGCTTTGACTTCACACATACCAAAACTCGTTTCAAGCTTCAAAAGTAAAATGTTGCTAGACAGAGAAAGGACACCATCGCTTTCATGATGCCGAGTCGCCCACAAGTTTATTTTGATGAACCTCACAAGTTTCAAAGGGTAAATCATTTCACTATTGGTTCTGATTTTTACCATTTGCCAAACTATTTTTAAAATAGTAGACAACCGGAAGGATATATTCAAGCACTAATGATCCCTGCAACTTCAGGTCTCCCCAATCCTTGGATGGAAGCCAGCAGTCTGCCCTTAAACCATAAGCAATAAATTTAGAAGACTCTTTTTTTCCTAATTTCCCAATGATACCACATGGAATTCCCATTAAAGCACACACATGCAAACACACACACAATGACATACCAATTCAATCACTGTGTGATTCAGGCCAGGAAATAATTGTGTTTGCCAAGAAATATTCGGCTTTATTTTCATTTCCTTGAACAGCTAAAATGTCATTCTGAGAAGGAGGGCAAAGAATGATGTTAAAGTGAAGTATCACCGATTTGGTCAATTTCAGATTCAGGTAAGTATTGCTTGTGGGTGGAGGCAGTGGGAGTTCTCGGGAAGTCTCGTGCATGATTGGTATAGAGAGGTAAATTAGAAAGAAAGCAAATTCGAGTGAGGCAGACAAGGCAAATGGAACAGCAGGCAGGAGCACACTTCCCTCCTAGTGAAGTGGCCTCAGTGGGTTCTTGCTTCTCTTCAATGGGGCTGAGGCAAGCTAACGCCACTCACAATCTTCTAGGCCAGGCAACAGGAAGAAATCAATGCACCTGTCCCCTTCCCTAGGCTTCCCATGGAGAAATGTTTACAAAATCAAAGCAATATGATTAAAGTAAATTAGAAGACTGTTACCTTTTTATTTTATTTTATTTTTTATTTATTTATTTTTTTATCCTCACCCGAGGACACTTTTTCATTTTATTTATTTATTTTTGTTCAGATAGAGTGGGAGGGAGAGAGAGGAAGAGAGAGAGAAACATTGACATGAAAGGGACACATCGAGTGGCTGCCACCCACACGACCAACCAGGGCCGGGGACAAACTGCAACTGAAGTACATGCCCTTAGCGGGAACCGAACCCGGGTCTCTCTGGACCGCAGGCCGACGCTCTAACCGCTGAGCCAAACCGGCCAGGGCAGACTGTCACCTTTTTAAAATAATATGTTTTTACTGATTTTAGAAAGAGAGGAGGGGTGAGGGAGAGAGAGAGAGAGAAACATCGATATGAGAGAGAAACATCAATTGGTTGCTTCCTGTAAACCTGCAACCTAGGTATGTGACCTGACTGAGAATTGAACCCACGACCTTTTGGTACATGGGACAGTGCTCAACCAACTGAGCCACCCAGCCAGGGCAGCCTGTAACCTTTTGTCGTGAAGTTAGGGTGAAACAGACTTACCAGAAAAGATTAAAAGCAGTGATTAAGAATTTTAAAAAATAAAATAAAATTAGGGCAGTCCAAAGGTTCTGATTAAAATGATTTCAGACTAAGACTGAATAGCTGGTCAACATGGGGCCAGATGGTCAGACCAGCAGCACTGTTTTGTGGGACACAGAGCCAATGTGTTCACTGAAGAGGAAAAGCCCCAGACGGGCATGGCCCAGCCAGAGCACGGTGGGCAGCAGGCTGGGACATGTACCATGTCGTGTCTGCCACTTCCCCAACTGCCCACATGGGGTGCTATATTCAGTGGTTCTCAAATAGAGAACCCTAAGAGTGGGTTTTCAAGTTTCCAGGAAAATTGTAGGCTTTTCTTTTGAAGAGAGTTTTTTTCATTTTTATAAATAAAACACATTTAAAGCAAAGGAAAGGCAAGAGGTGACTGTGGGCAAAAGAAAGAGCCCAAGAAGCCCGGCTGGTGTGGCTCAGTGGTTAAGCGTCGACCCATGCACCAAGAGGTCGCCAGTTCGATTCCCAGTCAGGGCACATGCCCAGGTTGTGAGCCAAATCCCCCGTGAGGGGCATGCAGGAGGCAGCCAGTCGATGTTCTCTCTCATCGATGTTTCTCTCTCCCTCTCTCTCTCTCTCCCTCTCCCTTCCTCTCTCTCTCTCAAATCAATAAAGAAAAGAAAAGAAAGAAAGAAAGAAAGAAAGAAAGAAAGAAAGAAAGAAAGAAAGAAAGAAAGAAAGAAAGAAAGAAAGAAAGAAAGAAATAACAAGAAGAGCCAAGTGAGGCCTCAGATGGAGCAAAGACAATTCCTGTCAATTTGAGGAAGGCAACACGTGTGGAGCCAATGATGCTGAGATGGGGGATGAGATGGTGGGAAGATGGGGGTCCAGTCTGCAGCCACTTCCTTGGTTAAGTGTGTGGTGATATCATCATCTAAGGTCAAGAGGAAAAGAGAGAGAGTTGCTCATTTAAGAAAGAGGAACAAATGTGAAATCTTCAGGTCCAAAAGCAAACTTATAGAGAAGTGTCTGGGAAGTTTATCCATCTGTGGTCCTGAATATAAACTGAAACCACACAATCTGGTGACTTGTTTTTCCTCAGGAAAGTTCAGCTCTTCTGGTGTTGACAAAGTAGGTGAAGGGTTGGGTTCACGCAAAGGCGGAGAGAGGGCCAGTGGAGGTAAGACGGTAAGAATGCTCAGCGGGCAGTGGGGTCGAAGCTGGGGACCTGGATGAGCGTGTGATGGCACAATGAGCACTCAAACATTGGTAAGGTCCACTTCTGGGAAGTATTAGTTAGGACTAGAGAAACAGCAGGATCGATGCATAAGAATCAATGGCTCTAATACAGGGGTTGACAATTTTTTGTGTGAAAGGCCAGATCGTATCTTAGGCTAGATGTTCATTCAGTCTGTCACCACTACTAAACTGCAGGTCATAGTTTTCTGAGCTCTGCCCTAAAGGATAAGAAGGCAAAAGTCTGAGACCGGGATGATTGAAACCAATACTGGGTGGGGCAAAAGGAGGTTTACAGTTGTTCGTATGGAAAATACAATAATAAATAATAACACAAGAATAAACTGTTTCATATACTCACAACTGTAAACCTACTTCTGCCCACCCCGTATTGTTGCTGTGGTCAGTTCTGAGGGATGACAAGGACTAGGGCGATGCCACCCAAAGTGTGGGGAGCATCTGTTTCTGCTGAGATAAGAACAGAGAGTGAGAGCAACCATTCAGAAACTTTTATAGCAAAATGAAATAGTAATTGTATGTATGTTCAATCTAATAATTAAAAACAAAACTTATATTCTGAAAGAAATGTAAGGCAAAAAAAAATTAAGTAAAATAAGAATATGAAAATCTTCCCTTGTCAACAATACTGTATTATATACTTCAACATTGCTAAGAAGCACAGCCGGTGTGGCTCAGTGGTTGAGCGTCAACCCATGCACCAAGAGGTCGCCTGTTCAATTTCCAGTCAGAGCACGTGCCCAGGTTGTGGGCTGATCCCCAGTGGGGAGTGCAAGAGGCAGCTGATCAATGTTCTCTTTCATCAATGTTTCTCTCTCTCTCTCTCCCTCTCCCTTCCTCTCTAAAATCAATAAAGAAAAATGTTTTTTTAAAAAAACTGCTAAGAGAGATCTTAAATGTTCTCACCACAGAAAAGAAATGAGGATGTGACTGAGGTACTAGCTAAAGCTATGGTGGTCATCACATGGCAATGTATAACTGTATCAGAACAACATGCTTACACCTCAGACCTATACAATGTCCTATGTCACTTATATCTCAGTTTTTAAAAAGAACAGAAAATCCTCCCTAAGCCTTCTCCCCTCCCCATCATTGTGAAGACTCCTTCAGACTGTCTCTATTGCATGGGTCACTGGGACTGTGATTTGACATAAGTTAGATCCTAATATACTGAACATTTGTTCTGATAAATCCCTACCAGCTAACGCAACTCCTTTAGGGAGAGCCGTTGGGACCGACAGATAAATAGCAAAAAGATCCTAATGAGGTGAGAATTAGGACCTTTGGGCCAGATTCTAAGGGTCCAGCCAACTCTATTTAACCATTATTAAAAGTAGTAAAGCAGACCCTTTCACCTGTTCTAAAGCAGGTTGTGTACCTGGAAAAGGCAACAGGACAGAGGTATCAAGAAGGCTTCTCACCCTGGCCATTGTGGCTCAGTTGGTTGGGCGCCAGCCCACGCACTGAAATGTCACTGGTTCTGTTCCAGGTCAGGGCACATGCCCGGGCTGCAGGCTCAATTCCCAGAAGGGGGCAAGCAGGAGGCAGTGGATGGATGTTTCTCACATCCATGTTTCTCTCTCTCTCCCTCCCCTTCCTCTCTCTCTAAAATCAATATAAACATAATTTTTAAAAAGAAGGCTTCTCGGTGCACAGTGCACACATGTTGATATTTCGGGAGGTTGCCTCTGTAAGGCAACCATATTATTATAATTTATCCTATATGTTTTTAAAATTAGGGGATTTCAGTTGTTTGTTCTCATGTGAAAAACAGAACTGTGTAAAATTAAAAGGGAGACTCTGGCAAATCCAGGCTGACATCTTCATCCTGCGTGGTAATCATGTTACAGCCTCGTGGAAAGCTCGGAGCTCCACCTCCTCAGAATCGGGTGCTGCGAGAACACCAGTGTGGCTGATTCTACAGCACAAGCTGGGGAGGAGAAACAATTTGCTAAAAATTGTAAATTCCATTTTGTGATGAGAATCACAAGACATGTGTAGCCTGGGTACTGAAAGAGAAAGAATGATGTCTCCTCAAAAACTTAGCCTGATCTAAAAGCAATATTTAACTATACCCTGAGGTTCTCTCCTCGTTTATTCATGAAAAACCACAGCTAATGCCCCAGAGTTTATCAACAGATGTCTCAAGGGCTAGAAATATGCTTTCCACTGGGAAGGCCCTTTTGAGTAAGCCTCCTCCAGGAGTTTACAATTCGTTTTGGAAAACAAAGCTAAAAGACATAATTAGAGTCCATACCATGATACCTATAGAATGAATGTGCTAAGTTATGCAGTTGAGTTCTAAGTGAAACAGGGTTTCAGAGAAGGGGCCGTAAACAGAGGAAGGCTGGCCAAAGAAGTGTCTTCACAGAAGAGGCAGGTCTGCCGCTGGACCCCCAGGGCATGTCCAGTGTTGAAGTGGGAAGGGGGGAGACCATTTTAAGCAGATGCGAACTCACAGAGCACCTGTAACAACTACACCACCCACATGGTAAACATTCAATAAAAGGCTGCTACTCCTCGGGATGATTCAGAGCCTTCCTCATCAGCCAGACACTTCCGGCAGTCCTGGAGTAACTGGCCCAACACCCTGATCCCTTCCATGCTGAACGCCCCTACCTGGCATGAAAGCGTGGGCATCACAGGGTGGGACGGACAGTGGGCTCAGTTTTTCATATGGTGCATCTTGGAGGCAGACAAGACCTGAACAAAGTGGTCCTTGTGGGCACAAGCCTGATTTGGCAGGGGAGGGGTGTCTGATTCAGGCCAAGGTGGCAATGGGTCAGGCTGAGGGTGAGGAGAAAAAGAGGCAATAAAACAGCAGCTTCAAAGGATGAACCAAAAGGACCAGAGAGTTGAATCAAAGGGATGCGTTAGACCCCAGGCCCTGCAGACTGGGTGCCACTGGTAAAATGGAAAAGACTGGCGCTGGGGTCTCCCTACACACATCCCCTTATTTTCAAGACAGGCCTGACTCCCTGCCCCGGATATAGATGGAAGGCATTGGGAAAGAGAAAGGGGTGTCCTGATCATCATCCACTTCCAATTTTTATCTTATCTTCCCTTCGTGACAAAAAATGTCACCAACTTTTGGTATCAGTGCCACAGAGGCCCGAGGTGGACCCCTCCATCAGCATCTCTAATCTTCCCCAGTCACTCCTGCACACCCTGACTTTCCTGTCTACACCTGGGGTAAACCAGGACCATGCTCTCAGGTAGAGCTCCTAAATACTAGAGAGAAAGAAGACTCAGAAACAAAGGCCCTTTGTTGGCTTTTACCAACTTTTCATCATAATTCCTAAAGATCAGAATCACTAAACACAATCTTTAAAAACCTGACATCGGCACAAAAGGACAAATACTGTAGGATTCCTCTCATACAAGGTACCTAGCGTCGCCAAATTCACAGAGACAGTGGAATAAAGGGGGGGAAGGGGTTCGGGGGAGGGGAGAATGGGGAGTAGTGTTTGAGATTCCGTTTAGGAAGATAAAAGTTCTGGAGGTGGAGGGTGGTGATGGTCGCACAACAATGTGAATGCACTTAATGCCACTGAGCTAAACACTTAAAAAGGGTTAAAATGGGAAACTTTATGTATATTTTACCACAATTTTTTTTTAAAAACACAGATTTTGAACAGAACTATAACAGTAATAAAACAGTGCTGTGGCCACGTTTGCAGGAAGAATTAGGAAGGTGGACTGGACAACTGGAGCTCAGGGGGCCAGAGGTGCAACACAGGCGTCCAGATGTGAGGTGAGAAGGGCGGCAATGGTGGGAACATGATGAAAGGACTTGTTTGAGAGGCATTTTTAAGAAAAAAAATGGCAGGACTTCAAGACACACACGATATAGAAGTGATGATGAAATATTCAACGGTAACTTGGGGGCTCCTATTTCGGAAACCTGGAAGATTGGTGACTTGACAGCAATAAAGAGAACACTGGGGAAGGATTTTTTCCTTTTAAAGGGGGATGTAGAAAAAAACAGTGAAGATGAGGTGACTACAGGGTGTCTTCTAATACCACATTTTTTTGGAAACGTAGATTAGAAGGCAGGAAGGCATCCTTGAAATCATACTACAGAACCCAAAGGACAGATGAGCTAATCGGCAGGAGGAATAAAAAAGAACGAAGGACCAGGAATTGGGCTTTGTGAGACTTACCCACAGTCAGGGCACGTGAGGAGGGAAAGAGGATAGAAAAAGTGAGACTGGCAAAACAGAAGGGGAAGCAGCAAGGGGCACTAGACAAAGGAGAATGAAATACAATTAAAATAAAGAAAATCAAGCTACATGTAAAGGAATGTCAAGATGGAAACCACCTTTCTGACTGTACAGATCCCTGAGCAAACTTACGTTGATGGATCCTTTAGATCAGCTCCTCCATACAAATTCCCAAGTCTTTGGCTGCTTGCTATTCAGACTCATCCCTGGTTTCCCGTAAAAGTAGGGAGCATAAGAACCATCCAAGTGAAATCTTTTCATATGTTTGGAAACTCAGAAAACACTGGCGCTGGAAAAGGCACTGGGAAGACTTTCAGTTCACTGTCAGGGCTCAGTGAGCACGCACCACGCTGGCAAAGCTACCTCTCAGCTCAAGGCCCGGCCAGGACAGCCCGCCGATCTCCCAGGTCATGGGGAAGAACACGGGACCCCAAGTTCTGCTCAGGGCTTTGCAGTTTGAGCCACTGTTAAATTAGTGCAACCTTTTTGCTGTTTTTGAAACAATGCTAACTGAAGACTGTCGAGGCAGCCAACATTGAACTAACGACTAGTTCTAAACCAAGTCAAATACTCCTAACCAACTGGTCTAACAGCCAGCATTCAGAATAATCCACAATTTCTCAGAACTTATTTTCAAAGAAAAAATAAGAGTTCAAAAAAGATAAGCTAGAACATTATTGATATGACTCAAAGTTATCAAGTTAAATTTCAATTCAGGCTTTTTCTGTCCAAAGCTCATGAAAATTGTACATTTTTTCACAAGGCACAAATACAAGTATTAGTTTTCATACCATCCTGTTTTGGACATTATTCGACACTCGTGGGCATCTGATAGATGCACACCCACCCACAGCACCAATAGGCTAGTGGATCAATTTTGGCTTTGTAGCTAACAACCTTCCTCCCCAAAAGTAGGGGGATAAATAAAGCTGAAATGTGATCATCTCTGAAATTCGATTCATTTCTGAGAAGAGGCCTACAGGAATATTACACCTCTTGAGTTTATTTCCAGACACCCAGAACAGCTCTAGAGAAAGGCATATTCCAGGAAACAGTAACTACTACACTGGTTAAATGCTTATTGCTAATGAACATTTATTGGGTAGTAACAGAGCTATGGCCCTCATAACTTAACCACACTACACCCATGTCTTCCTGAAAGTACAACTTCAATTCATAAACATGATTTCTAAGGGCATAAAAAAGAACTTCTGCAACCACCAGTTTGAAAAGAACCGTGTCATCTCAGAAGTTTCCCAATGCCTCTTTATCTCCTCTTTTAAAAGTTGACACTCTTGCCCTGGCCGGTTTGGCTCAGCGGTTAGAGCATCAGCCCACGGACCAGAGAGTCCTGGGTTCAGTTCCCCCTAAGGGCATGTACCTCGGTTGCAGTTTGTCCCCGGCGCCACCCCAGTTGAGGTCGTGTGGGTGGCAACCACTCGATGTTTCTCTCTCTCACTTCTTCTCTCTCTCCCTCCTGCTCTATCTCAAGATAAAAATGCAAAAAAGGTGAGGATTGAAAAAAAAAAAAAAAACGTTGACACCCTTGCCCTGGCCGGTTTGCTCAGCAGTTAGAGCATCGGCCCGCAGACCAATGAGTCTCGGGTTCTGGTCAAGGGCACGTACCTCGGTTGCGGTTCGTCCCTGGCCCTGGTCGGGGTCATACAGGAGGCAACCTGTCGATGTGTCCCTCTCACGTCGATGTTCCCACACACACACACACACACACTCTATCTGAAGATAAATAGAAAAATATCCTCCGGTGAGGATTAAAAATAAAAATAATAAAATATGACACTCTTTTGAAATTCTCCCCATAACAGAAGAACTTCATGCCAACATCCTAGTAGGCTGATATTAACAAAGGATTAACCTCATTTTCTTAGCAACAATAAGCTTCTCGAAGATTTGCCTCTCTAAGAAGAAAACTGACACCACCTGGTAAGAGAAATCCAGGTCCCACTGCACACCTTTGGGCTCTCAGATCTAGAACATTATAGTCTGACTGTGTCTCCTAAGAGGGCACGGCATGGTAGCGAGCAGAGCAGACACACCAGCGCTGAGACCCCTGCCCAACACTCTTACAGCCAAGAACGCAGAAAGGGTCATTTCTAAAGGGACACTTGGAGCCCTCACCCCTCCCTGCCCCGCCCCCACCAAAACAACCATAAACTTTTAGCACCTCTCAAAGGCTTCAAGAGAGGCATAAAGAAGAACGTGTTGGCCTAGCCAAGGACCTTCGAATCAGTGCAATTTCTTTCTTTACAGTTTTATTAAAATATGCAAGCACAGTACTTATAAACAAAGGAGTCATTTCAGTTTTTGCTTGGAAAAATGGGAGCCAATACATTCCTTCTGGGAATTCAGGGTAAGAGCTTTACAAAAACAGTGTCCAGATGTGCTTAAAAATTCAGTCTGCTCTTTCTTTTGGGGAGGAGTGGAGGGAGAAACAAAGGGCGAGAGAGACATTTTATTAAAAATTGAAAAGGTTATTGGTTTTTCTTGGCTCTCCCGCTAACCAGCCCTCTGCTGACAAACCAGGCCTGAGCACCTGAGGTGGGACCAGCGGGACCCTCGCACACCCCACCCCACCCCCAGGCTGCGGGGGCAGGGCCTGGCTGACCACAGGGCTGCCCGCCTAAGCCCCTGGCCTTCTCTAACTTCCAGAGTGTCCTGAGTGGCAAATGGTTCCACCAGATGACAAGATGAGGGGAGAGCCTCCAAAAGCCAAAGATTCTCAAGTAAGATTCAAACATTTTTGTATTAAAACAACTACCCTTGAGACAAACTTTCCTTTTTAAAAACATTCTTTTTTAACTGAAATGTTTTGCCAACATCACATCCCAGTTTTAACCAGGAAGCTTTGCTGAGATTTGAAGCTTCCTTAACCCAATGATTTAATTCCCAGAGTCCTTTTTAACCACAGAGAGATTTAAATAGTCTGTTATAAAGTGTTCCTTCGTTTTCAGAGGAGTTGATGCTGGCTCTAGGTACTGAAGGTAAATGAGTGTTTCAAACGGAGCATAAATAAGGGAGAAAGAGAGGCAGGCATATATTATGAATAAAAAGATAATCCTAATAATAGTTTACATTATCACGAACCAAAGTTTATATGAGCAGCTAAGCCCTCTTTCAAAGCAGAGGGCAGCTGCTGGGAGGGAGGAGGAAAATGGTATGTCAGAAATGTGACCTACCTTCAAGTTTGTTTAACTCCGCTGTCAGCCACTGCTTCCTTCCGCCACCTGACACGGGGATGGGGCGGGGGCGGTATCCTTTTTGAAGTGTTTTATTTACAAAGGCAGGGCACTGTCTCAGTACTAGAAGAACCTCATCTCCACTGTTCCCAGAAAATCCTGACAAAAACCAAGTCACCCTCATCGGTCCCCTAAGGGTGAAAATGGTGACCGCATCAGAGAAGCAGCCCTGGGGACACCCTCTTACTGCCTCCCAGGAGTCAGAGGACCATGTCCAGGATGAACAGTCTTGGCCCCCAGAGGTTGCCAGGAACCCTATGGGAAGTAGGCTGGGGCTCGATGTTGTACTTATACCCAGATCTGCCAAGTCACTGAGATCCTCTGGGCATCACACACTCCTGAAAATGCTGGCCTCACACAAACCCCTTTAACCAGAAGCCCTAACGTGTGTAAGTTGGATATCTGTGCTCAGTAGGGTAATCTAGCCCTTATTCACAGAGCCCCCAAGATGTGCAGAGTGCAGGGCCTCCGAGGCCATGAGGAAGAGTCTATGGGTTGACTAAGACAAGGGTGAAGTGCCCAGGAGGTGACAGTCGGGGGGGGGGGGTGACATGTGTGTTACTTGAGCGATGACGAGGTGAGTGGGCACCTTTTGGAAGTGACCAGCTTCACTTTTCCAAATTAGAACACTTGTCACAGCTCAAGCTACTGATTCGGAGTTAAATATTTCTGTACTTACAGGGGCAGGAGGCACATCAGAACAGGAGACACTTTTCATTTATCTCGGTTTTCACTGACACGAAGCCTATTTCAAGATGTTTTTACCAGCCAAGAGCTTTCTGCAAAGGATGAAGCTTAAACCAGCCCAGGGCAGAACAAGGGGAAGAAGCTTCCGGCCAGGAGTGGACTGACTCTGAGCAGCTGTGCCCTGCCCTCCCTCCCAGCCTCATGCAGCAGTCTGGCCCACGCCACCGAAGCACATTAATGTGTTCAGTGAGTCACCAGCTAATGGCACTGGGGAGACCCTCGAAGGCTGCTGCGAGCATCAAGGACCAGCCATCGTGTACAGGGTTCTCTGGCAGAGCACCATGGGCCGGCCACAGAGGGGGGACCGCCCGATCATGGGGTGTCGGTAAAGGTTCAGGGAAGGCCTTCACAACCCTGCCTTTTCGGGTGAGAGTGTGTAGAGGAGAAGCTGCACATCCATGCACATCTGCTCTGCTACTGCTGCAGGTGGAGGCGTTGGTTTACAACCACCCAGGGCCTTCCCGGGGCAACCTGTCATCACTCCTGTCTAAGCTCAGAGCTTCCAGAGGGCATGACCCCTGGAGATAAGGCTCTTCATCAAGTCAGCCTTCTTGGGGGCCCTCAAGCTGCAGGCCCTTCTGGCCTCAGAATAGATGACCTTTTCCCCAGCCCCTCACCGTCTCTTCCTCCTCTGGCCTATGTCACAGACCCCTGTGGAGGTGATCACCTTCCTGACAGCCTATCAGACATTCCTGTCTCCTCTCCTGCCCATCAGAGGATACCAGCGCAAACCTTTACCTTATCTCCTTAAAGCACGTCTCAGCTTTTATATTCTCACTCTACCCAGTCCCTTTAGGGGCAGCCACCCACATATTCCAAGTACAAGTCCTTTGCTCTGTCTGTTGGGGTTGGCAAAGACTCACCTTTGGGGAGGAAGGGCTTGCTTGTATGAGGGACCCTCACCAGGAACCCACTAAAGCAATACCACTTTAACCTGGGCAGGTGGTAGTCACTCAGGATGCCGGCTCCTGAACCCAGAGGGAAACCTGAGAGACAGCAATCCCTGGTGAGGAGCTGGGGTGTGTAACACTATTCTAACCTCTTTGGCTTTCCTAAGAAGAAGCTTGGTGCAAATCGGGGAGGGGGTTTGGGGGTGGGTCACAAAATCAATCTCTCAGCTCAGCAATGACCCACAGGCAGATCACCTGCCAAAAAAACAATTTCTTATCTCTCGGATCCATTTTTATCTGCGGCTTTCTTTTTCCTGCCCCCGCCACTACCACCTAGCACAAACCCCAGGTCCTCTCCCCCCAAAGTCGCCGACAGAGCCCCCGGGACTGTCAACACCCCGATGTAATTCAGAGCTCTCGGGGAGTCTGAGGCAGTGCCCTTGTTTATGGATTCAGTGATTGATTGGGCCCTAAAAGCTCCTGGCCCAGAAGACTAAATGGGTTGAAATCAATCATTAATAGTAGTGTAATGTTAAAAAACAAGAGATGCGAGCGGGCCTTTGACCAGGTGAACAAATGCACAGGAAATGTGAAGGGTGGAGGCAGATGGACACTCCGGGCAGCTCTGAGTAAACAGGCAGATCAACAATGACCAGCAGAGCCAATGGGCTCACCTTGCAAAAATAAAGCAATCTGTATATGAATTTTTTTTTAATTAAAAACTATATGGAGAACAAATACTTTACTTTTATTAGAAAATATCTGCAAAAAAGACCAAAGGTGACCTTTCTCAAGAAAGATCAGAAGCAGACACACAGGTGCAAGAGGAGAGAGTCTGGGTGGAAACAGAAGCGATCAACTCAATAAGGAGACGGCATGGGGAGGACAGAAAGACTACACCCTCTGAATTAACAGCTCTAGTTATTGCAACAAAAATAATTGCTAAATTCTTAAGAATAATTTTATTTTGACTGTCCCATTTTACAGGTAAACAAACTAAGAATTGGAAGGGTCACCTGCCCTGTCTGCGGTCACTCTCAGCTGGTCTGGGATGCCCCCTCTTGTGTGGCATTGACATAAATGAGACAGTCTAACAGAATGGCTTCTACCCCAAAATCCAGATGTATAAAAACTCCAGTAAAATAAGAAAATTTTATATTCTACTATGGGAAATGTGTGATCAATCCCAAATCGACCTTGGGGGTGGGGGGGATTATATATATATATGAACAAAGGTTTGCTAGCCAAATTGCTGATAGAAAAAGAATTCCCATGGTAATACTTAGATTCAACTGTTTTCATAATGTGCTGTTAAGTTCAAAAGATCCACTCAATCAATATTCTTATTTTCAAACCCTCATTTATTCACTTAAACATCTTCCTAATACTCTTTACTAAGCAACATTTCACCCACACGTTGCTTTAATACTATCAGACATAAAAGCACTAAAACTTACTCAGAAGATAAATAACCAGGTACAAAGGATTCAGTCCTTCTCTAATACATCCAAAATGAAACAAGTATGAGGTACCATCAAAATAAGAGAGTAAATAAAAATTTTAATGTCAATATTTTTTAGGATGTGGGGAAATGAGCGCCTATTCCTCTGGTAACAGACTGCCACTAATCACTAGTAATTACTATGTGGCCAGTCACAGAGCTGAATGTTTTAAAGACAGCATCACACGTAGGTCTCAAGACAATCCTGGGAGATTAACTATTATTAACCCATTTTACAGATGGAAATGTCCCAGGTCACAAAAAAAAATAGTAGCAAATGGTATAGAGCCAGAATTTGTGGACCAAATTTGCCCTTTTCCCAAAGCACGATTCTTCACAGTCCTGACCGTCCTTCTACAGGGCAAGCTGGCAGACATGCAGAAAGAGCTACAAAACCTTTGCTCCACTTCGGGGAATACATGCCAGGGAAACAAACCAAGATGGTGCGGGGACAGGCAGAAAACCAATCTGTATGAAGATTTCACAGCAGCTGTACAACAGCAGTAACTTGGAAACAGCCCAAATGCTTCACCATGGGAGGAAAGGGCTGGCAAAGGGGCAGGCGGAGGAAACACAACATGAAAATAGCATGTGGCCACTGAAAGTGGCATGTCTGTGAACTCTGTCAATATATGAAAATAGCTTTGGAAAACAAATTTAAGTAAAAAATAACCATAACAAAAATAAATATAGTAATTTCAACTCTATAGCAAGATGTAGCTGTGTGTTCAAGGGTGGGAGAATCAGCAGTTAATGCTCATTGTTTTTGTTGGGTTTTTTTTTTTGGCATTAGTTTGAAGTTACAATTTTGTAAGGGCAACACAAGGAAACCCTGCTTAAATATGTTATGTTTCAGAATGCCCTTCTCATCCTGATCCAAAAAGTGGTTTTCATATTAAAAAAAGAAAAAAATTAGCTCTACTAATTTGAAAGCCCCCCCTTAGGCTTTTAAGTAAGTCCTATTTTAAAATCAGATTAACAAAACCTCCTTAGTGATAAGCCTATGGCTCATGAAATTTTTTGTTAGCCATTTAGGAAATTTATTGAAGAACAAATAAATTTACAAATTGGAACATTATTTCTGTCACCTTTTGGTTTGCACCCGTAAAGACCACACTTTCAGAATCTCACTCTTTTACAATACATTTGGAAAAGCACCACTATTGAAGATAACGTAAATCCATGGGGGTGGGGGCGGAAGTTTGAGAGTATGTCAACACAAGCCCAGAGGCCTACAGTGGGAGGTTTATGCCCACTTGCCGTTTTTATAAGATCTCGTTCCCCAGAGAGGAGGAAGATATGCCCACGCAGGCTGTTCATCACACTCTGTCCAAGGAGGCAGGTGGGCCCAGCTCACCCTCAGTCAGACCACACAGTACACTGCTCCCCTGGGCCCTCCAGTGGCTTCCAGTAGATCCTGTCACCTCGGGGAACAGAAGCACAATTAAAGAGCATCTGAACTAACTGTCTTTTAAGAGGTTGGGAAGTTGGGCAAGGAACTGGGCCAAAGTCAGTGCTGACTTCTGCACCAGGGGAAGACAAGCAGATTCCCCCCCCGGCAGGACTGTCCTTTGCCTGGGCAGGTCCCACATCAGTCTTCATTCCAAGGTTCCTTTTCCTCTCTTTACCAACCCACACGTCCTGCCCGTGTTCCCGTCTTGCCTAATACGTGGGATGACTTACTATTGTCTTTCAAGCATAAAGGACCACTGGGCTCAGTGTGCACCTGGCACACAGCCAAAGCCCCCGGAATGCCACGTCTGCCTCCAAGGACGAGCTATCCAATATGGTAGCCTCTACCCATATGTAGTTGTTTAAACTTAGATTCATTTGAGTAAAGTTTAAATCAGTTCCTCAGTTGTGCTAGCCACACGTCAGCCACAAGTGATTAATAGTTACTGAACTGGACTGTGTAGGGAAAACTATGTCCATCATCACAGGAAATTCTACTGGATAGCGCTGGTCTGAGAGAGTTCAACACCTGCCCACCTGTCTCTGCAATTCCAGATGACGTCTTCTCAGCTGGACAACTCTTCCCAGTTGTCACTAGGCACCATCTGTCACCTCATGTGACACCTAAGTGATAACTCGGTTTCACCCAGGCAGCATTTTTAATTTGCATGTAGTAAGATGGATGTTTTTTGGTGTACAGTTCCATGAGTTTATGCACATATAAATGTACAATTAAATGTATAAATGTATGCATTTGTGTATCCACCACCACAATCAGCATAAAGAACAGTTCCATGATCCCCCCCAAATTCCCTAGTACTACCCCTTTGTAGTCAAACCAGCCCTCCACCCCCAACCCCTGGCAACCACTAACTTGGCAGCTTTTAAAAAAACTCAGATTCCTGGCCTTCCCCTGGAAATCCCACTTAAGCAGGTCTGGGGTGAGGCCCGGAATCTCCCCTCACCTACCCCCACCTAAGAATGTTCCTCAGGTGATTCTGGTATTCAGCCAGGTTTGGGAACCTCTGGGGTAAATGCCTAATCCTAGTTTATTTTAATTATCACAAAGCACTCGCTGGTATCTAGTCTTGCTCTCTTCCCACCCCCATGAGCTGCTTTGTTGCACACGTCAGAAGTCCATCTCAGGCTGGGGTGCAGGGACAGGGCAAGCCTGACCGCTGGGGGCATGGGCAGGGTAAGAGCTCTGGCTCTGGTTTCTGGCAGAAAGAGGCCTAAGTCACGTGGCCTCCCATCCTAATCCCTTCCTGGCTCTTTGTGCCATGGACTCCTCATCTGGAAAAAAAGGAACCACATCAGAAGTAACCACCTACATTTGAGGCTCACTGGGAAGCAATGACTTAGATAACACATTCAAAGGCATGGGGCAACCAGGTACCCGTCGGGATATATATAGCATCACCACACTGGGTTGCCTCTGGATGGAACTCTCCTCACCCTGACTGTTTACTTGATGGATGTAGGAGAGCAGGACTCAAATTACAATAAAATTGCAGCCTTAAAAAAAAAAAAATGTGTTTTCCTCCTAAATTCCCAATCCCAAGGGAAAGGGACCAAATGCCATTATTTAAAGGGGAACTCAGAAGAGTTGGCATCATCTCAGAAAACTTCCTCTGCTCAGAGAGTAAACAATTACAAAGAGGGTCAACACTTGAGTTTAGGCATTCTCTACCTCCTCCCCAGCTCCTGCTCTGCTGAGGATTCCTGAAAAACACCGAGAAGTTTGAGATGATCAAAGGAAAAGTATGGCCAACATAAGAAATGCTATCGTTTAACATCACATGTTTATTTAGCCCCACCAAGCCAAAGAGAGAAGACTGTTTGAAAGGGAGAGAATGCCTGCTTAATCAAGTAAAAATGCATTCATTACTATGCTATTCAACCCGGCTTTCCTGAAATCAGACACTTTTGCCCCTAGACCATAAGATTGAAGCGATTTGAAATGAAAATATTTCCTGTCCACTGCTTGCCAGTTTCTAGCCCCAGAGTGATATAACAGATGACATCCAGTACAATAAATGCTTTTATTAACCATAAATTTGAGACTGCTTTAGGGATTTGAAGTGTTGGGTTTCATGCTGAAAAAAATGTAATGTTATCCACAGACCATCAGTGAGTAACAAAAACAGAGGCACAGGTTATGCTACTTTGATCAAATTATGCCTCCCCCCCCCAAAAAAAATCGTCTTTTGCATTTAAAAGAGAAGTTGCATTCAGGGCATATCTTCTAGAAGTACCACAATAGTTTAATCATATGTCTTGGAGAGTTTAATGGAAATCCATCCTGAGTGCAGATTTATAGAACCAGTAGCTTCTGTTAAACAGAAAGGAAATTGAAAAGTGTTATGAGGCTACGTGAGCTGAGAAATTCAAATACTAAAATGGGACCCCTAAGTCAGGGTTTCTCACCTTAGCACTATTGACAAAATGGGCCAGATAATTCTTTATTGGGGAGGGCCACCTTGTGCACTGTAGGATGTTCACCAACATCCCTGGCCCACACCCACTAAATGCCAGTAGCATCTGCTCCTCCCAGTTGTGACAACCAAAAATGTCTCCAGAGATTCCCCCAATCACCCCCAATTGAGAACTATTGCTCTAAGTCAAATTTCAGGCCCGGTTTAGCAAATGCTGCCTGATTTCTCTTTATCCAAAGACAATGTCAGAGCCGGAGGGGTCTTGCAGCCTCTGGCTCTCTGTCTCAGTGCCTTCCCCATACTCAGTGAGATGCTTAGCACCGCCCCCCCCCTCACCCCCGCCCCGGATTTCTGAAATCAAAGGCACTCTGCACTTCCACTGAAACCAAGGGAAGCAGAGCCATGGAAACAAGAACTTTCTCTCTAGTGACCAGAGCAAACTAGGTGAAGCAAAGGCAACGTGCACACCCTCCGAGGCCCACCCTGGCCCAGCCTTTGTGTCGGGCGCGCATTCCAGCACAGGAGCCCGGCCCACAGGGCTGGGCTGCACCGCATCCCTGCCAGCATCCAGAGCGCAGCTTCCTGGCCTTTCACTGTCAGGCCACAGAGGGGACCAGGGACTCGGTGCCAGAAAAGAAAATGAAAAGCAAAGTTGAACCTCTGTGGTCCATTCTCTGGATGCTGAATGTCCCACTATTACATCTCGGCATGACATTTCACGGCCAGCAGGGGAGGAGGCCCGGTCCTGAAAGCTGAACAAATGGCAGGCGCGCAGGCCCGCCTCTGCCCTCGCAGTCTCCCTGGACTTATGAATAAAAGATGGAGGTTTTGTCTCTGTCGTTTCCCTGGTAGCCTGTAGGAATAACAACTTGTCGCTTTTTGACGTTTTAACTTACTTTGAAAAATAATCAATATTAACTTTACATGTCTTGGCCCTTAAATCTGGGGGAGGGACAAATAAAAGAAAGAAAAGCCATGTAATTAGGTAGGAGATAGTAATTCAAGTTAAACTAATGAAACAGTCTGTAAGGAACTCTAATAAAATAACTTGGGCAATACGCAATCACAGAACTAAAAGGCTGGAAACTGACTTTGAGGACATGTTTTGAGTGAAGTGGCCTTTACTGGAAATAAAGTTCAATGTTTTCTTAGCACAAAGGAAAGAAATGGCTGAATTTTGGTGTGAGGAAGCACTCAACCGTAAAGCTGCCCCGGCCAAATAGAGGTTTTAATAGGGACTCATTCCCAGCCGCTGAGGGCGACATCTACCACTGTTTGCAACAAGCCCATGTGAATAGCAAAAGCCTTAAGCATTCTTGAGACACAGCACTCCTAATTTTGAGAGCAATGTTAATTTCAAGTAGTCTTTAAAGAAAGAGGTTATATTGCAGGACAGCACAAATGACACCCTGCACCTCAGTAAAGGCAAAGGGAAGCCTTAATGTAAAGCATCGTGGGGTTTTTTTAAAAGACAACACAAGGCTAAACTGGGTCAAACCATTAGAAAGGTCTCTGTGTACAACAATTTCAAGTTGAAAAACCAAATTTTGCTCATTGCTAAGACTGCATCTATATTTTTACATATTGATACCTAACATACAACAAATAAAAGAATCACCTTTAGAAGGATCTTGCCAAAATATTTAACTTGATCCTAATGATGAGGAAGAAATCAGAAACCCAAATTGTGGGACTGTCTACACAAGTGACCTGGACTCTTCAGAATGTGTATGTTATAAAGGACCAAAAAAACAGGTAAAGGAACTGTTCTATACTAAAGCAGACTAAAGAGACGGGCCATTTAAAAGTAATGAGTGGACCTGGCCAGTGTGGCTCAGTCGGTTGGAGTGCCATACCATACACTGAAAGGCTGCAGGTTTGATCCCTGGTTGGGACACGTACAGGAGGCAACGGATTGATGTTTCCCTCTCACATCAATGTTTCTGTTTCTTTCTCTCTCCTCTCTCTCTCTCTCTCTGCCCCTCCCTTCCTCTCTCTCTAAAATCAATAAAAATGTATCCTTGGATAAAGATTTTTTTTAAAAGGTAATGAGTGACCTTGTCTGAATCCCGGAATGTGATTCAAGAAGAAATCATGAAGGACATTAGGACAACTGAGGCACATGTCCATTTTGCTGTTCTTTCAACCTTTCTATAGGTTCGAAAAATTTCAGAATACAAAATATGAGAGAGAGAGTGTACCGTAAAGAGAAGCCCCAGGTACAGGTGACAGGCTGTCTGCCAGTCTGGGTGGGGACTGCGCAGCAACAATCTCATCTTGCTGTTTAGTTTCACAAAATGTATACCCAAAAATATTACTAACATTTTTTAAAGGAAAATTATATAAAGTCTTAATCTAGAATAGATCCAGGATAAAAATAAATATTAAAAACATTATAACATTCACTTAACTGGGCAGCGGGGGGCAGATGTACACGCAGCAGACATTTAAGACAGTCATGTTTTACTGCTTTTAAAAAAGTCATAGGTCCCTTTAGAATCCCCGTTATCCCTTTGCCTAAAACTCTTCTGCAACTTACCATTCTCTTTCTCCTCTTCTCAGAATACCTACTAACATAAAAACTTTTTAGAATGGCTCTTTAAAACTTCCCTGCCTTCCGCGCAAACTCTCCCCGGTTATCCAACCCCATCATTTTTGTAATGAGATAAAATCAATGATTACACTAGTCTTGACCAACTCAAAAACTATGCCTTTAAAAAAGAATGTGTGGCCCTCTAAGTAAAAGGAAGAAAATTCAGTAGATGGGAAATGTGTTTAAGTGAAAAGATATCAGATAGAATTTCTGTCTCTCCAGGACTTCAAAACCCAGGGAAGAAAGCAATGAGAAGCAGCCTTAGCAGGGACCTGGGTGACAGTCACTTTGGGTGCATAGACACTGGGAACCCACCACTCTTGCCGCCCTGAAGCAGTCTTTGGGCAGCGCAACCAGATGTTACATTTTCTCTGCTTGATTTCAATAAAACTCCATGACCTCTTTCTCAAATTAAAAAGGCAATGCTATTTTTTTAAACCACAGGAGCTATCTTTAGTGAAGCCTTCTAAGGATTTCATTAATTCATAGCCAGCCAACCAGGACTTTTCCCACAGTCTCCCACAAAAAGCCCGGGAAGTCACTGATTGCTTGGCTGGATCTGAATATGAGCAGAGGTAAGATCAGAAATATCTAGTTCCTCCCACAGGGAGGCAAGGCATGAAAATCAAAGCCAGGCAAAAACTCATTACCACAGCTGGCCAGCAAACCCACAGCCCCGGAAAGAAGGCAAAGAGCATCTTTGATTCTGGATGGACCGTCTAGCAACTTCAGAAAATGAAACGCATTCACAACCAGAGGGGACTGAAACAAAATGAGACACAGTGTTCATACCCACTGAAGCCTGCTGCTAGGGAGGGAGAGTCATTTCATTCCCATGGTTTCAGACATTCCCAACCCAGGATGCGTAGTTAGTGCTTAGCAGTAACTTTTTATATTTTTTTTCTCATCCACAGTGCAGCATAATCTGGACAGTCCAAATAGCCTCTTCAAGCAACCGACACTTTGCAAAGTGTGATCTCATCCAATGCCGGCCCCGATCACCACCTCTATCCTTCCCCGGGAGCCTGTCCTACGGCCCAGCAGTTGGCCAGTGTGGGGCCCACAGTGCCAATAATCTGTGGTGTGAATGAATAAGTGGAGCATATTTTTATGCTACTCTCAGTGCCTAATGCCACATGATGCGCCAATGTTAACAAAACATAAGTAAGTACAACTTGAGAGGGATTTTTTATCATAACTGCTCGCCGTACAGGTCACCCCCTGGCAGAAGCCACCAGAGATCTCCCACTTGTGCTGCCATCACTCCCATCAGCCCATTTTAATTTCCTGCAGAGCACTCTGTCATTCAGGAAACACACAGGGAGAAACTACTAGGTGCTTGCCACTGATGCAGCAGGGAGCAAAACGATAAAGGCCTGCTCTCATGGAGCTGACACTGCAGTGGGGAGACAGGTGGACAAGAAAACACTGTGCGTGTCTCATGGTGAAAAGTTCTGTGGAGAAAAACAAAGTGAGGAAAGGAGGACAGGAAACAGTAGGTTGTTATTTTAAATAGGGTAGTGAGGTCCGGTATTTTGTTATCCTAATCAGGCCTAGCACATGGAAAGTACCAAGTACTCTTAGAATGAAAGAATGGTCATCGCGGGTTGTTCTGAACAAGCCATCCATGTGCTGGAGAAACTTTCCAAGCCTCTGCATTCCTAACGGGCACATGCAGGCAAAACTCAAGGCACCCCATTATCTAGACCCAACCTCCATCTTCAGCTCTCCTGTCCCCATACCCTCCAAAGGGCCACCGTCCTCCAGCTTTGCCCACATCTTTCTTTCTGCCTAAACTATGACCCCACCTCCTGGTTCCACTCACCAAGAGACCCTGCTCAACATACCCTGTGAGGTCTGCCTTCTTCAGCCATCCCGATCCCTCCATCTAAGCCTCCTCTAAGCCACCCAAATTAAGTTTTTTCTTCATGCACAAGTCAAGTTTCTGCTGCTTCTTGGCTGCATCACTGCAAACAGCTGGCTGCGTTCTCACTGAATCTGGAAGCATGAGAAGGCAGGTCTGACTTGACTACATAGCGGGCCTTGGGAAACTGGTGAAATTTACACGGGGAGGCCTAGGGATGGTGTGGAAAAGCCTCACAGAGAAAGGGCCTCCACCAAAGCAGGGGAAACTGAGGAAAGGCAAGCAAGAAGGCAGAGTTACTGGGAACCAACTGAGAAGCAGACTAAAAGGCACAGTTCCAAAGGTGGGTGTCCCGCAGCAATTCAGGCACTGGCCCACCATTACTACAGAACCACACTTTCACAGAGCGGCTGCTCAAAACACAGTCTTTTGCCTCCTCACTCCAAATAAGTCTTTTTAAACTTCAGATATTGAGCAGTTACAATCAATCCTAACTGTGTGAGTGTCTGTGCCCCACCCAGAGCAAATGGACCCACTGCAGAGGAAGATGGCCATCAACTGTCACTCAACAGGGCCACGCTGGCCGACTGCTCCCGCCTTTGGTCTGGGTCACAGTGCATTTCCTCAGATAAAAGGAAGACCATTTCAGGAGAGGAGAAACCAGAAATCACCTGGACAGAATAAAATCACAGAGAAATTTCTAAACCATATGGCCTGTCTCAGGAAAATGTACCTCTTCGTTCCAAGGAAACCCTCCCTCTATCCCCATCAACCCTCCCACTTGAGTAAAACTGTCCATCTCAGAGCAGAAGTCTGGGGCCATAGCCAGCATTTTTTTAAAGAGTTACCATTCATTGGGGGGGGGGGGGGTCTCTACAAAACTGAGAAAACAGAACACTTGGAGAGACTCCTAGTTTTCAAGGGAATAACGTACTTTCTAAACCTAAAAATGTTATTTTTAAAGCCTAATCCCTTATGCTTTCAAAAGGATTCATCTGAACTATTCATTTAACATGTGAAATGTACATATCCATTTGAACATTTTAATTAATACTATCAATTTCCATTCCCTTTTCAAAGTTGCTCTTTCAATTTTATATGGCATTTCTGATAAGTTCAAGCAAGCTTCCCTATAAAGTAGTAATTTTTCATGAAAACCCTCATGATTAATGTCTATTAGACCAGGTTTGGAATGAAGAAATGTGCAATAAAATTACAATTTGTTCAACTTCCAACAATACTTGCCATCTACTGCCCTTTCAACTCTTAAGATACCAGCTTTATGCAAATAAGACATTTACCATTAGGTTTACTATAAAACAAATGCCTCTTGAAAGTGCACAGTAGAGGCAGTTTTCATTTGCACTATTAAATCAGACAATTTATAGGTCAACTTCCGTTTTAGAAGAGAATTACATGTGTGCTCACATCACATCTTTATTCTGTCATCCATCTAGTGATTTGCTGAGGACAGCTGGTACCTATTAAGTCCCCCCTTTAAATGTTGTAGCCTTAATTAGCTACATCCACCTTCCCCCAACATTTCCAAACAAGGAACCTAAGAAAAGGGAAGCCGTTTTTATCATGGCTACTTTGAACAATGGAGTTGTAAATGTTAAAATAATAGTCTCCATTGGAAACTAACTAGTTATTCATCTTTTTTTAGGCCCCTTGATAAAAACAAGATACAGATGGAGCTCCAATTTTCAATCTTTGTTACTTAGGTAATTTTTTAATTGTTCAATTTTTAGTTTCCTGCCTGCTGTTATTAATTAAACCTTCTTTTAAGATACTGCTTGGGAAAGGATGAGGGCCAGTCTCCCTGGAGATATTCTTGGTATTATTTATGCTACAAACTTCCTACTTGGACTTCTGAGCACATGAGACCAAGCAGACAGAGTCTGCAAGTAGAGAATAAGCCGAGTACCGTTTCAATGAACAGACATCATGCTCTTCCCAGACACTAAAGAGTGTCCAACTTAAACAATGAGAAATTCAGTTGATCAAATCATTTTAATCTGCCATATGCAGATAAAACACACACTGCTTTGAGTACAACTTAGGCTTCCCTTCCTTAAAGACAAAAAAAAAGTGCCCATTCACGTATTCAGGACTTCAAGTGTGAATTATGTCAACAGGCTAAATTTGGAGCAAGGTGAGGAGCCGTCTCAAGGATTCCCTCTGATATTTGTTTTTTTTCTTAGAGACTCGCCCCTGCTTTAATCTGCAGTTAGACTATCTGTTTCAATGGGATGTGATCACTCCTGGGCTTGCTTCTTTTCAATCAGCCAGTGGCCCTGCGGGGTTTAGAGTGGCAGAGAGGAAGTGGCCTGTGGTTAAACAGAGGAAATACCAAGGCATTTTAATAGAGCAAATAGTCTCTTTACTTCCCACCGGGAAGAGCTTCAAAGGCCCGGGCCTGGAGGAGACAATGTGTTGCTGGGCCATCAGTTACCTAAACGTGTGTCAGGCCCATTCAGAACGACCCAGCAGCCAAGACAAACACTGCCCAGGAGAACATTGCCTCCCACGGGCTGGGCAAGCCAGGCTACCTGGAGATGGGGCCTGTCGCACCAGCATAGACAGCCCCCAGGCTTGCTGAAGCAGGAGACCCTCCAAATTTGGGGGAGACATAAAATGGAAAAGATCTCAGCTGCCAGGCTAGGGTGGCAGGAGAGAGGTCAGCTCCAAGGGAGCTGCCCTCACCCTGGCCTGTGAAGCTTCTGGGGGTACCTGAGCTCCCACCTTAAAAACTGAGGGTGGGGGCCCAAGTTTCCAGAAGCCTAAAAACCCATCCATCAGAGGCAGACACAAGAGGCAGTGAAGAGGAATGAAAGGGACAATTAACTGTTGATGGGGTGGCCCAGCAGCAGCAGCAGCAGACATCTGCTGGGGCACAGTATGTAAAAAGTTTAGGGACGGATGGGGAAAAAGAGGGTTTGAAATGTAAACACACACACACACACACACACACACACACACACACACACACACACACACTTCAGGCCAAATGAAGCTTGAAAAATACTCAAGTTAAAATAAAGACTTAAAAAAGCATTAGCAGTTCTTTCCTTTGTAGGGAAGCTGTCTGTAAGATTTGAACTGCTGTGAATATGATTTGGATCCTACTCTACTCTTTCCTGAGACTGTTTTCCAGACAAGCCCAGCTGTTCTGGGGAGGAACCCAGTGGAAGTGTCGGGTCCCCTTCACTCCTGGCCTCCTCTTCAGCCCCAGGCCAGAGGCACCCACCCAAATCGGGGTGCCCTCCCCAGCTGGCTCTGCAGGTCCTCCCTCAGCCAACGGGACCCCTTTCATTGGCCAGGGCTCTGACAAAGTCTCCACTTTCCTCTCTAAATCCAGTAAAATAATTTAAAATCAAACTCTGGTTTTAAATGGTTAGAATGTGGCTTCTCTCCCCTTTCTCCTGATCATGAAAGCCTGTCTCCTAAAGCAATGTCTCTCATCTTTGAGAGAATATCAGAGGAACTTGTTAAAATGCCAGTTCCTGGGCCCACATCACTCCCATTCTGGTCCCATAAGCCTTGAATCTGCATTTTAACAAGCTCCCACCTGATTCTGGAAGCCTCTGGATTCACATTGAGAAATCTTTTTCGGAAGTGTTTGCTGGTCACATTCACCCAGCTACATCCCTGAGTTAATAGTTTAGCACAACGCCCAGGCACTGCAGGGGCTCCCCAGTCCAGTGGGGAGAGAAGGGAGGGCTGGTCAAGAGAGATGGACCCAAGCCAGGAGGATTCCCAATTACCACTGCAAAACAGGCTGGAAGAAGCACTGCACTTATAAAAATGTCTCTCTGAAAAATGTGTCAACCAGCGCTGAGTCCCTTTTAACCAAGAATTCTGTAAAGGACACAAGAGCATGTATCACACAGACAACATGGCCACAGGACAAGCCGACCAGATGCGGACTTGGGAGCCATGAGCTGCAAGTGAATGAAAACGCATCCAATTCAGAATCAAATAAACATGCCTGGGCCCACCGCCAAGGAGAGTTCTTGGATTGGACTTTTATCAGGGACCTAAATTTTAACCAGCTGGAACTTCTTCTTTTCCAAGTACCACCCTATTCCTTCCTACCTTTCGAGATGAAGTATTTGCCTTAAATGGGAAACTTGCACCTCACTGTGAAGACAACGCCAGCATTCTAGCTTCCTGAATTCCTGAAGGAGGACACATTTTGGGGGTAGAAATTGTGTTCCAGGATAACAGACCAGAGAAGGTAGGAAGGTTTCCCATTTAGGCAGGAAGGTAAGCAATGTTCCTCCTCCCCCACTGCAGGAAAAGCCACTAAATAAAAAACTGGGCAAGTAGAATCCTAATTCTTTGCTCCATAAACAGTCTCCCCAGGCACCCAGCAAGACAAAAGGGGAGGAAAACCTCAGCATAAGTCATCGACATAAAGTTACCCATCACAAACAAACCCATTCCTCTATCAGAAAGCATGAGTTAAGACCCAGTGTCAATGAGGATGCAAAACTTCCCCTCTGGAAGTTTTACAAATTGTTACTTCTTTGGGAAAACTATATTTATTACTCAAAGAGCAACTTTACCTGGCAAGGGCCCTTAGAGGTTTTTTTTTTTTAAGTAGTCGAGGAAGTATGCCCACAACTCATTTTGAAAACACTGAGCTGTGTTCAAGATGGTATCGGCTCTTAATTGCACCGCTAATAATGGGGAGGTTGTGAAATCTGACCACGTAAACCAGGCCGGCTCCTCTGAGAGCAGCCCTAAAGGCTGTGTTAGCAGTGCTGCCAAGCGAGGGTTAGCTGGCTGCAGTCACCTTACAAGTCCTGGGAAAATACACATTCCTGGAGGGGCAAGAGTTCCTGGAACAAATGCTTCCTGGAGATCAAGGGGGTCATTCACTCAGCTCCTCTTCAGCACCCAGATCCTGGCCCTCCTTCAAGGCTCAATTCTCCACCCTGCTGTCCCCCTCTGAGGTTCTCTGTGGCCTAGACCTGCGGGAAGCCCTCTCCTGTTCGCATCACACATAGTCGACCCTTATTCTTATATGTTCACATAGCTCCAGCTAGACTATAAGCAACCTCAGAACTGAGACTAGCATCTATCTATGGGCTGGACACTCACTATCTGGTAGGAGACTCAGACATGAATCCAATACCCAAGTCAATGTATACCAGTACTTACTGGCCAGTCCTATGACAGAGCAACTTCTGGAAGAACTTACCTCGGGAGGTGGGAGCAGGGAAGGCTTCCCACAGGGAGTGATGCTGGAGCTGAGAGGGGAAGCTGAGGTGTAAAGAGAAGGAACACCAGAAAGAAGAGCACGTGCATAAGCCTGTTGTGGAGAGGACACTGGAGCCTGGTGCTCTGACCTCTCTCCTACTTCTTAAAACCTATCACTTAATACAGAAGTTAGCAGGATGGCTGCACGGTCTAATCGGGTTCAGCCAAGATTTACAGGGCTCTAGGCTCTGAGGCCACCATGATGAGGTTAAGTGACTACCTAAAGAAACTAGTCTGAAGACACAGGTATGAACAAATGCAGATGATGCAGTCTGGTGGGAACCAAAGTGTAAGGACCTACACGAGAAGGCAAAGCAAGGGGAATAGCATTCTGGGAGGCCTTCTCTGAGGAGGCATCACCTGAGCTGAGTCTTAGGCCAAGCGGGTTCTCAGAGGAGGAAAGGCATCCCAGGATCAGGGAAAAGTATGCCTTGGCAGCATAAAGGGCACAGGAATTAGGACGCAGTGTGAGAGGGGCTGGGGCTGGGAAAATGGGTATGCAAGGCAGGTAGGCAAGCTGGGTCAGGGAAAGCTGGTGGCTCCATCACACGCACCAAGAGGTAGGTCTAAGAGGGAAGGAGCCACGTATGAGGTTGGGAAGAGCATGGAATCTGGGAGATGGCCCAGAGGCTTCCACGCTCACTGAAGAAGGGGATGAAGATGACCTAAGGAAAGGATTGGTGGAGCCATCACCCCCAACTAGAAGTTAGGTCATCATAAATGTGAGGCCACTGGGGGAAGGGCACCATTAATTCTGTGGGGGTGAACAAGACCACGCAGGCTTGGCTCCCCACCACATTAGAACTTCACAAATGTTGTGCACTGACACAGGAAGCCACCTAGGCAATTGCAGAAAAACAGGAAACTGGACTGATTCCCCTATGCTGTCATATAAAATCCCAGAATAAAATGCCTATGATGCTGTTACAGTTATTCAGAAGCCAACCTATCTGTCCAGATCCACAAAACCTAGGAGGATCAGTATGAGATAACTTCAAAGAAAACTTTTTAATCTGAAAACTTGGTATCTTTTTAAAAACAAAAACACAAGAATATTGATATTTTACTAAAATGGAAAAGAATAAGAAAATGTGATGTTTTACTCAAATAGGAAGGAGCTTTTATATTCACCATGGGGTTTGTGAGAGGGTGGGTTATAGCTGTCTTATAGTGCAGCTCTTAGATTTAAAGACATCCCAGCTGCCCAGCTCACACCTGGTTTTCCACAGTTTCTCAGAATGTGGGGCAAGTGAGCTGGAGGCACCAGCCTGTGCCCCTAAAGGGGTGTCAGGTCCTAGGCTTTGACTGTGCTGAGGCCCTTCAGAGCACCTCAGAAGAGGTAGGTCAACGTCACTCTAAGCAAACTACCTCATACCCATCTCTCAGAGCATCAGTGCTGGGAAAGTAGGAAATCCCCATTTACTCCCATTTTCCAGGTGAAGAAATTGAGGCTCATGGCTGCCCAGGAGCAGAGCCAAGGTCATGTCCCTGGCTGCCTGAACACAAAGCCCGTATCCTCTACACAAGGCTGAAGGCTGAGTGCCCTGATGCCTGGCCCGCCCTGGCTTCCGTGGTAGGTACGGGGCAGATGGATGCAGTCTTCAGGTACAGGGACCGCCCAATGCCAAGAATCCTGGTAAGGACCGGGACGGCAGCGTCCTGGTTCACCCAGCCCCTCACCCATGCCCCTCCGCCCAGACCGCATCAGGGAAGCGCTCGGTTACAGGGGGAGGGCTCCAAGCACACGGTGTAAATCTGTGCACCCTCCAATCTCGTCTCGGGCACCTGACGGAGATGACAAACTCTTGCCTCTCTTTGGCGATGAAAAATATACTCAATTCAAGCTGGGGCGTGGAGTGGGGCGGGGATCATCCGTGAGACCATTCGTAGATGAAGGGGTGAATGGGGAACCAAAATTTCCCAAGTCAGGAGTCGGGGATGGGGTGAAAGTGGAGTCAGACAGCCCGGACTAGAAGAAACAAAGCGGCCGGGAGAGGGGGGCGCATCCCTCCCCAGCGCTCCCGGTCCGCTCCGTGGCAGTCCCGAGATTCTGCAGCGCTGTGGACCAGTGATCGGGGGAAGACTCCCACTCCCGCTTTGGAAAGCGCCCCCACGTCTGGACAGCTCAGAGGATCCCAGCTCCGGGAGCGCACCGCTGAGGCGTTCGAGGTCCCGGGCCAGGAACAAAAGATGGGGCGCCCTTCTCCCACCCGCCGCCGAGCGCCCCTCTCGCCCGCCTCCGGGAGCGGGACCCCGGCCCGTGGCCGCGCCTCATTAGCAACACAAAGCCGGGGGTCTGGCGGCCCCTTTCATCCCGGCCGGGGCTGGCGGACGCGCGCCCCGGGAGGGAGGGAGGGAGGCTGGTCTGGAGCCGCGGAGATCCCAGCCCGGCCGCGGACTCCGCAAAAACCAAGCAAGTCCGCGCGGGCTCCGCCGCCCGCGGAGCACCTGTGCGCGCTGCGCCCCCCGCGCTTTTGGGGACCGCGAGAAACTCGCTGTCCTCTCCTTACCCTCCAGCCACAGGTGTCGGCGCCCCGCGCTCTGCTGGAGCCACCCGCGGCCACAGCCAGCTGCGAGCCGTTTAGACAGGCGTTGACAGTGAAGAAGACAGAGCAGAGCTGCAGCCACGGGGCCATGGCCGTGCGCTCGCCACCCCGGCCCAACTCTGCGCTGCGGCCACCAGCCGCAAACCAGCCCCGAGTGGGCGGTGGCGCCCGCGGCTGCGGCGGAGGAGCGGGCCGCACCACCGAGCATGCGCCGCCAGCCCGGGCCCCGCCCCCTCTCTCCCGGCCCCGCCCCCAGTCTAGACACCCTTGCTCTGGCCCCGCCCCTCCCTCTAGGCCGTGTCCGTATGGCCACGCCCCAAGTAACCGCGGAGAAGCTGGCAGCTGCAGTCTTTTCCCCCTCACCTGAGGTCCTTTTTTTAAGGCAAAGGCTTTGTGCAAGTGATGCCTGCTTCCTTGAAAAACTAGGGAAAATGCAAAGAATATAGTAATAATAGTTTTAATAATAATTTAATAAGCACCTACTCTTTGCCAGGCCTCTTCTTGAATCCTCCCAACCACACAGGGAATTGTCATTATTATTGTTATCCCAGTTTTTGGCACAGGAAAGTTAGAATAATGTGATGGTTAGAAAAATCCTAGCTGGGACCTCGGACAAATAAATGGCTTCCTCTCTCCACGTTTCTGTTCCCTTCTCCTGTAGACTGGAAAGTACCCTAGGCTGGGAGGATTCTAATGGTTAACACACAGCAAGCACTCAATAAATGCTACAATCTCTCATTAACTGACTTGCATAATGTCACACAGCTGGTACATGCCAGACATGAGATTCAAATTTAGGTCTGACAAAACCAACACTCTTAACCACTACACTTGTCAAACTTACCCTTATGAAGTGGGTAGTATCTCTGTTTGGAAGAGGAAGCTCAGAGAAGTGGAGGAGCCAAGGTCATGCAACTTTTCACCACAATCCTCCTCCCTGCGTTGTCTTGTATATTTGCACCTAAATCCAACCACCTTCCCCTTCTCCATTGCCCACTCCTGTATCTAGGCCACCACCCAGTCCTCCTCCACAACAGCTCCTCACTGAATCATTCCCAACCCCACAGCAGGGGAAGTCAGAGACTGACATGAGGCCTGGACCACATGAGTGTTAGTGAAACACTAAAGAAACCATGAGGCTGCCTGCTCCTTAGGCTCCTTAATTTATGTGACATTGCAGCCTAATATGCTCCATAACTTATTAACAAATCCCCTGCTGAGGCACTTCTTTTATAATCAGTGATTCAAAAATATCCTCACACATTTATCTCAATTCAACTTTTTCCTAAGGATACACTCCTGGAATCAGAACTCCTGGATTACACATATTTAAAATTGCCAAACTGCTCAACAACTCATTGCCATCTTAATTGGCTTTTCTGGTTGCTAATGAAGTAGACCCTGTATTTAGTGGCCATTTGCATTTCTTCCTTTGTTCTAGAGTTTGACTCCTCCAGGAAAAGGATCAGTGCTTGGAGGTTATGATAGAGGGAGAACCTTGAGGGCATTGGGGAGAGGAGAGCATTTCTCCCTGGATTTTACTCACATCACCATATGGTTGAGTGTCAGGTATGCCCCTCCAAAGCTCCTTCTCCCTTTCTAGCCTCCACATCCACCCACCATTGAATTTCCCTCCACCCACAGCTCACTGCCCAAGCTGGCAACTGACAGCCTCCGAAAACATGCTGCAGAGTTGAGAGAGCTCCAACTTTTCTAAAAGAGTGCAGAGGACACAAGAAAGAAAAGACCTACTTGTCCACTGTAAAACATGGTTAGAATGACATACTTCAGGGTCAGGGACTGAAAGGCCCTTCTTTCTAGAGAGGCCATAAACATTCCTGTGGGGTGGGGGTGGGAGGTGGGAGAACCATATACATCAAAGGGTCAGGTTTGGTCTGGAAATAAAGGTAATAAATTGGCATTTGGCATTTGGCAACATCCTCCCCATTCTGGTCTTCTCTGTTGCTTCTTTTCCTCTCATCTTATTTATTTATTTGTTTGTTTATTTATTTATTTAAATCCTCACCTGAGGATATTTTTCCATTTATCTTCAGAAAGAGTGGGAGGGAAGGAGGGGGTGGGGAGAGAGAGAAACATGGATGTGAGAGGGACACATCGACTGGTTGCCTCCTGTAGGACCCAGACCAGGGCCGGGGTACGTGCCCTTGATCAGAATCGAACCCGAGACTCATTGGTCCGAGAGCCAACGCTCTAACCGCTGAGCCAAACTGGCCAGGGCTCATCTCCTTTATTTATGTTGACCCTTCAGAATATTTGTGAGGCTACAGGAAGTGAACCTCTGTACTGGGAGGGGGCCAGCTGCCCCTCCACCCATGGACCACACCTTCCTCCAGGCCATAGGCAAGCTCAGCTGTGTAGTTGACCAGAGAATGAAGCACTCCTCAAATACAACACATGGTCTACCCACCAAGGCCAGGATTGCTTGTGGCCCAGTCACAATTTCAGCCACCCCCACCCTCTCTGAGTCACCCCTCTGACTCCAGTGCCTGGCACTCTGCCTGGCACACAGCAGCAGGCAAGAAACTGTTGCTGCCTCCATTCCTGTTTGGAATGAAACTGGGATTAAACAGTTAAAATAAGCTGTTGACAAAATGCAACTATACTTCTCCAATGTACCTAGAACCTAACCAGATAAGAAAAATACTTAGCACAATGATTGGATTTTGTTAGGAGTCAAATTATCCCCTGAAACACAAGAAATGATAAAATGATCATGGAAATAATTTGTATCCTGAGTCATATTTAGCCAACTAAAGATCATTTTTATAAATAAGGGTTACAAGCAGTGGGCTTGTAATTTATTTTTGGTATTGTGATCAACTAGTGTGTTTTATGTATTAATCAAGATATTAAAGGTAAATATTCCACCCAACCCTCGCCCCCAGTCTCCCAGCAGGCTAAGGCTGCAAGTTTCCCAGGGCTTTATTTGTAGACTGGAACCCTCCTGAGAGCCCCCAGCCTCTGTCCTAATGCCCCAAGACTGCCTGGATGCCAGTCCAGCCCGGGGCAGTCTTGGCTTGAACAGGATAGTTTTCATCATCTCCAGTTCACAGGTGGGGACGCTGAGATTCAGAGAGAAAGCTCAAGGCTCGTATCACTCTCCCTGCCACCCCCCTCCACCCCACCCCATCCCCAAACCCCCACACACACTCTGACTTTGCATTGAGTGCCCCCTGCCGAAGCCTTTCCCAACAGGCCTTGGAGCCACCAGGCCACCCAAGAGGCCTAGACCAGGGACGGGCGGAATTCCTGGGGCGGATGAACCAAATCTGCTCCCGGAAATCCCAGAACACCGGGGGTTTCGTGCCAGGGCGCTGCGCTCCCCAGCACTACACGGAATTCCCGCATCAACCGCCACTTTTCATTTCTTTTCCTGGAGGTAACGAATCCCAGTGCTCCCAGTCTCCATGGTAACCGGGAGGGGGCGCCTAGGGTCCAGGTCCCAGATGCCCTAACAATCCCAGACTGCAGCAAGAAGAGAGCAGCACATCATTCTAGGGCAGCAATGTTCAACCTTTTTCATCTCGTGGCACGTAAACTACTAAAATTCTGCAGCACACCAAAAAATATATATATTTTTGCTGATCTGACCAAAAAAAAGGTATAATTTTGATTCATTCACAATGGATGGCTATTGTTTTTAATTTGACAATCTAACGAAAAAATCAGGTACTGCATGTTTTAAATTCTTGTGGCAGCCTGGTTGGTGTAGCTCAGTGGAGTGAGCGATGTCTCATGGACTGAGAAGTCCTGGTTCCATTCCCTTTCAGGGAGAGGTCCCGGTTCAAGTCCCGGGATGTTTCTCTCATAAAAATGTTTCTATCTCTCTCTCCCTTCCTCTCTCTCTAAAAAATCAATAAAAACATATATTTTTAAAAATTCTTGTGGCAGACCTGTTGAAAATTGCTGTTGTAGGGCAAAGCCCTCAATGCAGGTGCAAAGACTCTATTACCCAGAGCTGGTGCTAAGTTTGGGGGAAGTAGAGTCCAGGAGGCAGTAAGAAAACAAGGTAAAATATGGGTTTTAGTAACCATGTGGCTTTGAGCAATTCACTTAACCCGTCTGGATGTCTGATTTCTCATCAGCAACACAGGAATGACGTGAATGCAGGCCTCAGTGGGTTTTTGCAAATCTGAAGTAAACAAATGGCTATGATGGTGCTTGAATGTTACTGTTGCAGGGAGGAAGACCGGGAGTTGATGCAGTCTGGCCCAGGGGTAGTTGGAACCCAGACAGTAGCTGGGAGAGATGGTCACCTCTATCTCCTTCAGGAGCCAACACTCTGGTTTGGATCTACACCAGACTGGAAGGCTGTGGACCAAATCCTGTTTATCACTGATTCATTCATATCTTCAACAAGGACTCATGGAGTACCTGAACCATAGCAGGCATTCTGCCAGGAGCTGGGGACCAGTATGAACAACACAGACACTGTTCCCAGCAAGACACTGTCCCAGCTGTCATAGAACCTACAAGCAAACATTCCATGGGCGCTACTCAAATAACTACTGGACCAGGAAATAATTACAAGTAGATGGGTTGTCTCTAAAGAAGTGATACCTGAGCTGGGGTTCCAAGTATAAGAGCTACCTGGACAAAGGGGAGGGGAGCAGAGAGAGGAAGAGTGTTCTGGACAGAGGGAACAGCATATGCAAAGGCTCAGGGGCAGTAGGAAACATGGAATCTTCAAAGAACCCAAAGAGGCCAGTGTGGTTGGAGAGAAGAGCGGTGTGAAGAAATGGTGCAAGGTGAGCTGGAGAGACCTGCAGGGGTAGCAGGCAGGTCTCTCTATCCTGCTTTGAATCTAAGAGTACCCAGCACTGGCAGCTTCTGAGGGGTTTAAGGGCAATAATGACAGGGCTGTATTTTGAAAAGTTCCCTGTGTCCCAAGTGCCAAGCACAGGGTACAGCATGTAGTCACATTTTATATATACTTGTTTAATGAATGAATAACCAGGATCATTGTTGAAATTCTGGGATTTAATGTTTTGAATGCAAAAATTATTAAAAACCTGGGAAAACATCCAACCCTATCCAAGTTCCAAATATTGCAAATAAAATTAAATGCATGAACATTTCTTATTGTCATTTAAGTTTATTTCTACTGCAAAGTTATTTATTTTTAATAGACTATTTTTTATTTATTGATTTGAGAGAGAGAGAGAAACATTGATTTGATGTTCCACTTAATTCTTTTTGTTTTATTTTTTTATCCTCACCCGAGGATATTTTTCTATTTATCTTTAGGTAGAGAGAGAGGGGGAGAGAGAGAGAAACATCGACATGAGAGGGACATATCGACTGGTTGCCTCTCACATGACCCTGACCAGGGCCGGGGACAAACTGCAACCTAGGTACATGCCCTTGGCTGGAATCGAACCCGGGACCCATTGGTCTGCAGGCTGATGCTCTACTGCTAAGCCAAACCAGCCAGGAATGATGTTCCACTTATTTATTCATTCATTGCTTGTTTCTTGTATGTGCCCTGACCAGGGACCAAACCCGCAACCTTGGCATATCAGGAGAACACTCTAACGAAGTGAGCAACCTGGCTAGGGCTAACTATTTCTTAGAACAATCTTAGACATAAAAATTTTAAAAGTAGTACAGAGTTCCTATGTACTCTGCCCCTAGTTTCCTTTATTATTAACATATTACTACATCAGTATGGTACATTTGTCACTAATGAACCAATATTGATAATTTATTAACTAAAGTCCAAAGTTTATTCAGATTTCCTTACTTTTTACTTCATGTCTTTTTTCTGTTCCAGCATCCCATCCAGATGTCACGTAACGTTTAATATGTTTCTTTTTTTTTAATTGATTTTTTTTTTTTAGGGAGAGAGGAAGGGAGAGGGAGAGAGAGATAGAAACATCAATGAGAGAGACACATCAATTGGCTGCCTCCTGCACACTCCCCACTGGGGACTGAGCCTGAGACCTGGACCTGTGCCCTGACCAGGAATCAAACCAGCGACCTCTTGGTCTATGGGTCGATGCTCAACCACTGAGCCACACTGGCTGAGCTGGATATCACATATTTAGTTGCTATGTCTCAGGGTCCTCTTGACTATGACAGTTTCTCAGACTTCCCTTGTATTTAATGACCTTGACAATTTTGAAGAACTCTGGTTAGGTATTTTGTAGGATGCCTCTCTATTAGAATCTGTCCAATGTTTTCTCATGATTAGACAGGATATTATTTTTTACATTAATCAAAAGTTACATATGTACAAAGTTTTAAAGTCTCATTAGTACTAATAGACGTATAATAAAAAAACAGCAGTCCTCTGACCTGTCCCTTGTCACTCGCACTCCCCACAGCACCCTCCTTCAACTCTTAGCTCTTTTCTGGCCTTTGCCACCATATTTCTGAATGGTATGCTGATCTCGCCTTTCTTGACTGACCAGTTTAGACATTGGCACCTAATTTCCTGCTCTTTATGACATATGAGAATTGTGCTACCTTTACATGCCCTTCCTTTCTCCACCCACTCAGCTTCATGCTGGATGTCTTCCCCAAGCCCTTCCAGAATCCCTCTGACCTGTACAGACTGCATCAGTGGGTTCTCTTACCCTCAGGCCAATGTGGGGCACAGGCAGGCAGGTGGGGGGGGGGAGTGAGCAGAGGTGTTTATGCCCTCAGTGACGTCCCTGTCAGGTTCTGTGTGTGGGGGGGGCGGGGGGGGGGGCTAAGCCCTGGCTCTGCTATCAGGCACCCTCTCCATTTAGCTCTCTCCAGGTGCCTCCTCGGGTCAGGGGAGAGGGGTAATAGCACCCCCATACTGATACTGCTCCTTCCCTTGCAGTTTCTTTTCATCTCCAGATAATAGGGGGATTGTTTGTTTGTTTTTCAATTATCAATTCACTTTCAATATTATTTTGTATTGGTTTCAGCCCCTGTAGCTTCTTTGCACTCTGCCCGTGAACTCTCTTATGAAATTCTAAAATTACCCAATTTGAGAACTGTTTCTTGTTGGGATCCTAACTGAGATATTACAATTTTAGTTAAATCAACATTCAGTGTTTATATTATCACAACCATGTAAAACAAAACATTATCCACCCTTAAGGCAAGTAGTGTTTGACAAAAGTATTTCCTTTCTTGTTATAAGTTGTGTGTGCGTGTGTGTGTGTGTGTGTGTGTGTGTAGTATTTACCTTTTTAAAAAACATTTGTTTTGTTTCATGTAACCCCCTTGTTAACCCTTCCTATACAGCTTCCCCCACGGTCAGGGGCATTAGCTTTCCTCCCGTTCCACTTACTTCAGGAGAGTTCCCTCTGGAGCCCTCATGCTGCTGCTCAGCCAGCTTGGTGTTCTCCAGGCCTACCACCAGCTGTCATTCCCTCTCCTTCTCTTCTGCTGGAATCCCACTTTCTGGATCCTTTGTATTTTTCTGGGTTTTCTCACTCATTTTTGTGAGGCATATCCTCCATTAGCTTCTTGAGAAAGTCATGAGAGGTAAATTTTATGAGACCTTGCATATCTAAAAAGTATCTTTACTAAACATCACAGTTGATTAATAATTTGACTGGGTATTGAATTTTATGTTGAAAGCAATTTTCCACTGGAATGTTGAAGGCACTGTTCCTCTATCTTTAGCTTGCGAGGTTGTGGTTTACAAGTCTGATGGCCTTTTTATTCCTGGTCATTTAAAAAGTCTCTCTCGACCCCCCCCCACCACGGAGGAACCCAGGAGCGAGGGAGCCGGGCGACCCCTCCCCCCCCCCCCCCCCGCCACAGGGAACCCAGGCAGAGCGGGGGAGCCGGGCGACCCCCCCACCACGGGGGAACCCAGGCGGAGTGGGGGAGCCCAGGCGGAGTGGGGGAGCCGGGCGACCCCCCCCACCAACGGAGGAAGCCGGCAACACACAGGAGAACTGAGCAAACTGAACAACGAAATTGACCCAGAGACATGGAGGTGGAGTACGGGATGACGGGCCTCAGAGGAGGAGGGGAGGCGGGTGAAAGAGATAAATCACAGAGCCTATGTGCATGGGTGCATAACCAATGGACATGGACAACAGGGATGGGGACGAGGAGAAGGGGAGGGGGAGGAGGGTGTCAATGGGGGAAAAAAAGGAAAAACATCTGTAACAAAAACAAATTAATAATAAAATAAATTATAAAAAAGAATAATAAAATAAAATAAAAAGTCTCTCTCTCTCTCTCTGTCCTTCCCTCTCTCAGCTCTTAAGCTGCCCTGTTTAGCCCTGTGGTACTAAAGTTTCACAGGAATGAGTCTCTTCATTCATTGTGGCCCCTTTACTTTGGAGATGCATGTCCTTGAGTTCTGGAAAGTTCTTTTGAGTATTTCTTTGACATCTCTCCCCGTCCTCCCACCCTTTTCCTGTGCTTACTCTCTTTTGGAAATCCTGAGTTGGGTGATAGGTATTCTGAGTTTATCTTCCAATTCCTATCATTAGCAACTATTTTCCATCTCCTAACCACATTATTCCATGCTTTGGAACATATCTTCAACTAGATCTTCAAAATCTAATGAATTTCCATTACTTATCATCTTTCTTAATATCCAAGAGCAGCTCTTTCTTATTTAGTAATGGTCTTCGTTGCAGAACGTCTTGTTCTTGCTTAAAGGAAGTAATTCCTTTTCTTATCTCTCTGAGGAATAGTTTTCTTCTGTTTCCTCCAAATGCCTTTTGGCTTGTTTGAACTTTTAAAGTGAAATCAGCTTTTCCTGGCTTCTCTAAAATCATTCTTAAGGAAATGGACATGCTATGTCAGCAGGTTAGGATTTAAACTGGGTAATCAATGTCCAGAAACAAAGATCCCAGACACATATATCAGGAGGAAAGAGGCCTCACTGAGCCACTCAAATGAGACATGGTCAGTAAACAACATGGAGCAACCACGCCAACTTTTAGCCATTTTATTTCTCAAATTATTGCACCTATAATTTTTATTTCACCCGTCACCACCAGATTTGTTGTCTTGTTTTCTCCAGGACCACACTGAACATAAATGATATGGCTTGTGATATCTATGAATGCATAATCATAATGACTAACATTTTTATATTTAACTGTTTATTTAGCAAGCATTGAGTGCCTACTGTATGCTGGGCACTGTGCAAGGCATTGGGAAAAAACATGCTCCAGGTCACGAGGCCCCTGCCCTCCAGGAACTCACTCTCCAGGGCAGTTCCCACACTTAGCAGAGACCACTGAGCCGGGGAGGAAGCCACTGACAGTTCCAGTGAACATGAGGCTCAGGGATGTTCCTTGGTTTGCCCAAATGACACACACCTATTCGGAGACTATGCCGCATCATGAATCCAAATCTTCTCTCACATTCTATGTATAAAGAGAAATGTCTTCCAGAAATGCAACACGAAAGGTTTCAGAGGGACCAGAAGAGAACCAAGAGGAAGTTGTATTAGTCCGGTTCTCTAGAGAAGCAGAACTGATAGGATATACAGAGATTTTAGTGCAGGAATTGGCTCACGCGGTTACGGAGACCGCGGAGTCGCACAGTCTGCTGTCTGCAAGCTGGAGAACCGGCAGAGCCGGTAGTGTCTTTCAGTCCAAGTCCGAAAGCCTGAGAATTGGTGGCTGATGGTGTAAGCCCCAATCTGAATCTGAAAGCCTGAGACCAGAAGCCCCGATGTCTGAGGGAAGAAGACAGAGGTCTCAGCACAAGCAAAGAGAGAGAGTTCGCTCTTCCTCTGCCTTTTTGCTCCATTTGGGGCCTCAGCCCATTCGGTGATACTGGCCTTCCTCGGGAAGGGCCATCAAATTTACTCAGTTCACCAATTCAAACACTAATATTTTCAAGAAACATCTTCACAGACAAACCCAGACAAAATGATTTACTAGCTATCTGCCATCCCTAAACCCAGTTAAATTGACCGTAAAAGTAACCATCACAGAAGCAAAGGGAAAAGAGTTTCAAAGTAGTTGCTCAGGCCCTACACCTCCCCACCCCAGAGACTAGCTCAGGGCAAGTAGCAGGGAACAGGGGCCACCGTCACACGAGGGAAACTGGACCAAAGGGGAGGAAGAGACACACTCTGCTTCTTTCACAGTCACAGGGAGCATCTCCATCCTCTGGGGTTAATCCCAGCAGGGGAAATCCTCACAGTTGATTAATTTGCACACCTAGAAGCAGCGGGTGGCAACCCCATGTGTCAGAGCCTTAAAGGGCATGACCCCCCATTGCCAAGGGAAGGCCATCTAGCGCCCCTTGGTTGTGAAAAACCCCAGTGCGCCCTGACTCCGGTCTCCCAACCTAAGGCCCTGGAGCAGGAAATTCTAGAGCTAAATTTCACTAGAGATTGAGCAAGGGAGTGACAGATTGCAAAAAACAGCCTCAGAGCAAGGAGTTGAGCCAAGTTTAAGAGCAAGAGAAGTCGGCCTCCCATCAGCAACACAAACGCAGAGAGATCCGAAAGTGCCCTCCCCGCCAGGCGGCTTCCTCCTCCCGCAGGCGCTGCTCTGAGGGTTCAGGTGGGACAGCTGCTGTGCATCCCCACAGGTTAGCACAGGCTGGGCTAGGGGTGGGCGGGGGCAGTTCACCTTCCCTCCACCTCAGAGGTCAGACGCTGACTTCCACTGGCCTTCCCCAGTGCACATAAATATATGTATTTAAACTAGAAACCTAAAACAAATTCTTCCTTTGCTGCTGGCTGCCATTATGTAATGTCTCACAGTGCTTCCCTGGGACTCTCCAGGCGGTCTCATTTACTGCCTTGGTTGCGCTTCCAGCTTTGTTCATGACTTCCAAGCTGTTTTCCATAAAATTGAGTCATATGTACATTGGCTGCACTTGACAAAGTCTATACCTTTAAAAGTATGCATATATCGTCGCCAGGCCAACGCTGAGAACGGTGTGCAAGGCCATAGATTGGATTCCTTAAAAAAAAACTGGCCACATTTTAAGCTCATTAAAAATGTTTCTGAAATATTTTTAAATTTACAGAAAAGTTACAAAAATAGTTCAAAGACTACCCATATATTCTCCACCCAGCTTCCCTTAATGTTAATCTCTTATATAACCACAGCACAATTATCAAAACCAGACACTAACATTAATATAATACTACAGAGTAATCTACAGACATTCCTGGAATTTCACCAGTTTTCCTACCACAGTCCCTGTTTTTAAATTAAACCTTTAAATTTTAAAATCATTTTAAATTTATAGAAAAATTGACAAGATAGTACAGAGTTTCCATATACCTCATATACAGTGTCCCTTATTATTAATATTTTGCATTAGTATGGTACACTTGCCACAATAAATGAATCAATGTTGATACATTTTTAATAACTAAAGCCAATATTTTATTCAGATTTCCTTCCTTTTTACCTCATGTTGCTTTTCTGTTCCAGGATCCCACCCAAAATATCACATTACATTTCGTTGTCATGTCCTCCTTAGGCTTCTCTTGGCTGTGACAGTTTCTTATTTTCCTTGTTTTTGACAGCTTGGACAGTTTTGAGTACTGATCAGGTTTTTTGCAGGCTAGCCCTCTACTGTACTTGGATGTTCTTCTCATGAGTAGACTGGGATTATAGACTTTTGAGAGGAAGATCACACAGGTAAAGTGCCCTCATCGCATCAGATCAAGCACCCAATAATGTCCTTTTCTGGCCCAGGATTCAATCCAGAATCCCACATTGCATTTCGTTTTCATGTCTCCTTAGTCTCCTCCGATCTTTGAAAGGCCCTCAGTCTTTCCTGACCTTGACACTTTTGAAGATTATTCAAAAATATCCCTTAATTTGGATTTGTCTGATTTTTTCATGACTGGATTGAAGTTATCAGCTTTGGGTAAGAATGTCAGAGAAGCAATGTTGTGTATCCTATCAGCAGGTACATGATGTCACTGTCTTATTTTACTCTTCATCACTTGGTTAAGTTGGTGTATGCCAGGTGTCTCCATTGTAAAATTACTATTTTCCACTCATAATTAATAGCTTGGTGGAGAAACATTTAAATGGTATAAATATCCTGTTTATCTTCAGACTTTTGCTAGCGAATTTTAGCATCCATGAATGAATCTTGCATGTAACAATCATTACTATGGTGTTCTAATGGTTATTTTTCTATTTCCCTTATTCTTTCTATATTTATTAATTGCAATTCTCCTGTAAGAAGGATTCTCCTGTTCCTTCTCCCCCACTAATTTATTTACTCATTTATTTACATAAGTATGAGGTCATGAAAATTTATTTACTTTGTAGGTTTTATTCCAATACTCCCATTATTTACTTTGTTGCTCAATTTGTTTTAACTTTGGCCATTGAAAGCCCCTTGTGTCCTTTTAACATGCTCCCATCATTTTTTTTTTTCTTTATTGATTTTTAGAGAGAGAGGAAGGGAGAGGGAGAGAGAGATAGAAACATAGATGAGAGAGAACATCGATTGGCTGCCTCCTGCATGCCCCTCACTGGGGATCGGGCCCACAACCTGGGCATGTGCCCTGACCAGGAATTGAACTGGCAACCTCTTGGTGCATGGGTCAACACTCAACCACTGAGCCACACCGGCCGGGCGTTCCCATCATTTTTTTTTATCATGTTTTTACTTCTTGGTACCGTGGGACCATCTTGTATTTTCCCTGTTCCCAATGCTAGAATCAATAATTTCTCCAAGGATTTTGTGGGGTTTTTTAAATTATCATTGGAAAATCATATTTAGAAACTAAAACTTGGGCACTAGGTCTGCTCATTGCTACTGAGGTGTCGTTGCTGCTAGGCCTTCTCATCAGGCAGACTTAGTAAATACTAACATACACCTATATTTATTTCTGTATTTATATATACCCAAGGGTTCTCCAGGCTACCTGTTAGTACTTCCATGCCTAATAGTAAAGGTTATTGGAAAACTAGAGCAACCAAGAAAGGCAGGACAATCAAGTCCTTAGAGTCTTTGAGAAATAAGATCTGGGCCACTCTACCAGGTAAAGAACCTCAAGCAGCTGAGGTTCGGCCTGGGGGCGGGGGAAATATTGAATGGGCAGTGAAGAAGGAAATCATAGATATCAATTACAGCCTCAGGGCCAATTCTATAAACTACATTCTACTTGCTTATTATACATAGTGTTTATTTGTATACGCTAACCATTTTCTTCTTCTCATTTTTATTTTATATACACGCTGCTGATGTTAGCTTTACAATTTAGTCTTTGGGTAAGAATATTCAGGGGGACTGTGACTGAATTTAAGGAGTAATTAATATAGCCGTCAATGGTTACAGTAACTGTTGGGATTGTGTGTCACCTCATTTTGGGAAGAGCAGGAGAACTTCATTTCTAAGATTAAAAAGTTGTTCTTATTAGGTGGAATTATAGAGAGATTTTGTTGTATGGGAGTTCATAAGTCTGTAAAAGGGAGCATATAGATAAAGAGATGGACTCTGCCAGTTATCAATTTATTGCCTCTCCAACCCAAATTCATCCTTCATTACCTGATAAGCAAAAATTAGAGTTCATCCACTTCGTTTCCTTTGTCAGCAGGCACCATGTTAAACATTGTCAGCAGAGGGCGATAGAGAGACACTACAGGAGGAAGGAGGAAGACCTGGTCCTGTGTGTCCTTCTGGCAGCATGAGTGGCTTTTCCAGCACCTGCAGTGCAGGCAGCTTTTTCCATGCCCAGCTCCTGCTGTGTAGACGGCCTCCCCATACCAGATTCTAGCAGCTGACTCCTGTAATACACAGCGAGAAGCACCAGTGCCCAGCAGCTTCCCCTGGACCCCTTTCAGGCAGTTTCGTAGCAGAATGCCTCCAGTGAGATACCTTCCCATGAACAGTTTTCCTGGCACCATGGGTAGACTTCTGGCAATTTTGGACAGAAAAGCACTGCAAGGACTTGTCTGTCATTTAGTGAGCCATGGCCGTGGCCTCTTCAACGGGTCTGGATCCGCCCTGGGGGAGGCAGGCTCTTCCCTGGCTTGTCTCTCTCAGCCCTAGGCAGTAGCTGCTACTTATATATGAAATCCCTACATTCTCTAGCATTCTCTCTACTTCTTACCAGTCAATTCCTCATTTCTCCAATCCCTTGTTAAACTTTCCGTATTCAAATTACTGTGTGGTTTTTGTCTCCTAATGGGACTCAGACTAGTTTGCACATAAAATAGTTTCAGAATTACTAACTCACTCCTCTGCGAGAGCCATAGAGAAAAACAAATTTACTAACTAAACTGCAATCTCTGTGTACAGCCGTTTTCATCTCTAGTCTTATAGTACCCAGTCAAAGTATTGTTTTCCAGAGTTGCTTAGGTTAGGTTATTTCTCCCCTGCCTCCTCCATATGGTTACATTATTTATTTGTAGTACACTTAGACCCCTTATTTTTGGTGTTCTGTTTTGGGTTCCCTTCTAATCCTGGTTGATTTGAACGATTTATTTATTTTGGAAGTATATGAACCATTACCCTGGTTCCGAGTCCCAGCTACATAAAAGGGTCTAGGTATACTTGAAGAACTGTTTCAGCATCTCATTCTCACTTCCTGTTCCCATTTCTTCCTTCTTTCCATCCCATTCCTATCCCCCCACCTTCTATAAGTAAGCAGTCTTCTTAGCACTGAGTTTCATCTCCCTGGATTTCTTTCTCTGGTTAATATGTGGGGGCTCATATATGAATCTTAAGCCTTCTTGGAGGGAAAGACAGGTTCCTATTCCTCCCGTCCCTGCTTTAGTTGGAGCCCAGAGTGAGCCCATCCCACAGCTTAATAAAAAGAAATATTTGCTGGATCTGATGACTGAAAGTCATGTTGGAAGGCAAATTGATCCTTTCTATTAAAATAAAACATATGAACAACTTCTAATTTCTATCCCACAGCCATTCTACTTCCTAACATTTAACCTCGAGGTGGGGGTGAGGGATCAAATGTGTGCACAGGTAGATGTGTACAAACTTGCTTTCTGTAACATTATTTTGAATGGTGAAAAAGAAACAACCTTAATGTCTATCAATAGAGAAATGGCTGAAAACATACTATGGAATGGCCAACCTGGTACACTATACAAGGCAACACATTTGTTTTAATAAATAAATAGAGCTGGACTTCCGGTCAAGATGGCGGCGTAGGTAGACGCAGTATCGCGTCCTCCCACAACCACATCAAAGTTACAACTAAACTACAGAATAACCATCATTCAAAACCGCCTGAAATCAAGCTGAATGGAAGTCCTACAACTACGAAATTAAAGAAGAAGCCGCATCGAGACTGGTAGGAAGGGCGGAGACGGACGGGCTGGTCCCACACCCATGTGTGGCGGATAAAAATTAAGAGGACACTCGGCTGGGAAGGTCCTCCCTGAGGACTGAGGGGTCCCCATCCCACACCAGGCACCCAGCTCAGGGTTCCAGTGCCAGGAAGAGAAGTCCCCATAACTTCTGGCTGGAAAAACCAGCGGGAACTGAGGCTGAGGCGGCTGGAGCCCCCGGAAGCTCTTCTTAAAGGGCCCGCGCACGGACTTACTTGGACTCGCACCCTCCAGGCTCCAGCGTGGGGGAGGCAGCTTGAAAGGCGCCAGAGTCATATGGGGAAGAACTGAGCTGTTTGGCATTGGAGCAAGCGCTGGAGAGTCAGTTTTCTCCTGGACAGAAGTGCTATCAGAGGCTTTTGTTCCTTTGGTGAGCCCTTCCCTGGGCCGGCAGACGCTGCCATATCTGGGACTCCAGCTACCTGGCTCACACTGTTGGCCCCGCCCTGGTGATGCCCTGAGGCCCTGCCCCACGCAACTTCCAGGCCTACTCAAGCTGTTGCCAGTTGCTTTACCATAGGATTGGCCTGTCTTGGATCCTGCTTCAGCTTTTCCTAAATTCTTTCAAACAAGCAGCATCTGGTCTCAGCTAGCCCTATACCTCTCGCTAAGTAATACATAGAAACAAACACAGGGAGGCAGCCAAAATGAGGAGACAAAGAAACAGGTCCCAAATGAAAGAACAGAACAGAACTCCAGGAAAAGAACTAAGTGAAATAGAGTTAAGCAGCCTAACAGACGCTGAGTTCAAAACACTACTTATAAGGATGCTCAATGGACTTAGTGAGAACCTCAGTGAACTTAGAGAGGGCATCAAGGACATAAAAAAGGACCAGTCAGAAATGAAGGAGGCACTAACTGAAATAAAGAATAATTTACACAGATTCAATAGTAGAGTAGGTAAATCCAAGAAGCAAACCATCGATTTGGAATATAAGGAAGCAAAAAACACCCAATCAGAACAGCAAAAAGAAAAAAGAATCCAAAGAAATGAGGATAGTGTAAGGAGCCTCTGGGACAACTTCAAGCATGCCAACATTCACATCTTGGGGGTGCCAGAAGGAGAAGAGAGAGAACAAGAAATCGAAAACCTATTTGAAACAATAATGGCAGAAAACTTCCCTAACTTGGTGAAGGAAACAGACATACAAGTCCAGGAAGCACAGAGAGTCCCAAACAAAATGAACCCCAAGAGGCCCACACCAAGACACATCATCATCAAAATGCAAAAGGTTCAAGACAAAGAGAGAATCTTAAAAGCAGCAAGAGAAAAGCAGTTAGTTACCTACAAGGGAGTTCCCATCAGACTGTCAGCTGATTTCTCAAAAGAAACTTTGCAGGCCAGAAGGGAGTGGCAAGAAATATTCAGAGTGATGAAAAGCAAGAACCTACAACCAAGATTACTCTATCCTGCAAAGCTGTCATTTAGAATCGATGGCCATAGAAAGAGTTTCCCAGACAAGGAAAAGCTAAAGGAGTTCATCACCACCAAACCATTATTGTATGAAATGCTGAAGGGTCTTCTTGAAAAAAAAGATAAAAAAATATGAACAAACAAAATGGCAATAAATTCATATCTATCAACAATTGAATCTACAAACAAAATGAACAAGCAGAACAGAAACATTCTCAAAGATACAGAGAACTTTTGTTGGGTACCAGATGGGTGGGGGCTGGGGGGAGGGGTGAAAAAGGTGAAGGGATTAAGAAGTACAAATTGGTTGTTAGACTGACAAACCTCAAAGGGAAGGGGGGTTGGGGGGTGGGAAGAAATAAACCAAAGAATTTATATGTATATATGCATAACTAATGGACACAGACAACAGTGTGGGGAAAAGCAGGAGGGGGGCAGGAATGGGGAGGAGGGGCGCAATGGGGGAAAAATGAGGAACATCTGTAATACATTCAACAATAAAGATAAGTTAAAAAATAAATAAATAAATAAATAAATAAATAGAGCTATGAGGAGCTAGGAAAAGGCACTAAGATATATCAATGACTGTGGGAGATCTAATTATAGAATGACAAATATGATACACTGTAATACCATTTTTTTAATCCTCACCAAATGATACATTTTTTCATTGATTTTAGAGCTAGAGAAACATCGTTGCCTCCCATATGCCTTCAGACTGAGGATCGAACTCGAAACCTGGGTGTGCCCTGACTGGGAATTGAACCTGCAACCTTTTGGTGTATGGGACGATGCTCAACCAACTGAGCCACACCAGCCAGAGCCTGTAATACCATTTATGAAAAACCAAATACCACATAATTATGTGGGTACGTATATATATATAAAAATCTATGAGAAAATGTTTGGAAGCATGTATAGCACACTAAAAATGTAATTCCATTTGGTGGGGATGGGGCAGGGAGACTGGGATTTGGGGGGGCAAGGGTTTCAAAGGAACTTCTTTCTGTAATGTGTTCATGTTTTCAATATTAATGTGTTAATATATTATGTATATAAGTAAAAACAAACAAATACACAAAATATTCACTACATTACATCTTAAAACCCTTAAAAAGGGACCCTGACCTATTGTGGAAGCAGGTGGCACATCAAACACAAAGTATCTGCCTTTCCTACAGAAAATTCTGGAAAATGACAAGCCTCTAGTTCTCCCTCACCCATAGCATGTAAGAATCCTTTTCTAAATGCTGCCTGCCACTAAGGCTTGTTATCTGCTAATAAAACCAAGTAATGTAAAACAAGCAATAACCTGGAATCTAGATTTCCAGGGAACACCGTATACCCACCACCTGCATTGTATAGTTGATATTTGACTAGTCCTGCTCTCTCACCTTAGATCAATGAAACGTAAAACCCCACTTCTCCCAATACACACTGTCTGCTTGGATTCTCTTCTTCACTGAACTACGGGGTGGGTGTTTGACCTGAGGAAAGCAACTAAAGGCTAAGGACAGAGTCTGGGAACCCAAGGCCTTTGCTTTCTATCTCAACCATTTTGATGACTGAGGTGAGAATCCCACACCAAGGCTGTTAAATATTTACTAAAGATAAAAAGTATATAAAATACTCTTTATACCTTTAAGTTTATGTTTAAATTATTTTCTCCTGGAGGAAAATAAAAAAATAAAACTAGAGTCTTAGCCTCATTTTTAAAAAAATTATGATGATAGTGAGCCAGAAAGCTGACTAAGCCTCTAATCAAAGACAGAGACACAAATACAATTAGTGTTTTGGGCAAGCTGCTCTGCGGATTCTTGGCTAATCCTGAGACATCCAGAGGCTTCGCATGGAGAGCCCACCCCCGCCAGGGCACGGAAAGGCACTTCCTGCCACTGCTTTCTGTTTTTTGTGTAGCTCGAGTTAAGACCATGCAAAATAAACAACAGAATTTTGCCCGAGCATCGCATTCCCTTCTGGAAGGAAATTGCTACCCTCAATTTTTTAGCGACTCTGATTGGAGTATATTTTCTGGTACTTTAATTCTTAAATCCCCTAGTGTCTCTCCTGCCTTTTAGTAAAATTACTTGTGTTTTCTAACTTTATAGATTCAAAGCTATAGCTTTTGAAAGTCTTTCTTTGACTTAGGAAATTGGCATAAACAGCAAAATAATCCCCTTGAGTGAGATTCAACTTCCCCTCATCGAATGTAGATCATGGACACACCTGGAATCATGATATTTTATACAGTGAGAATAGCATGTTATAAAGTAGCATGTGTGTGGGATTCTGCTTGTGCAAAACACATGTGTACGCATGTTGAGTATGACTGCAAGGACAGTAGTATCTCGGGGTGGTGGGATTGCTGGCGATTCTTTGTTTTCCCCCGTATTGTTTAAATTTTAAATATTGAGAATATATTATTTTCATAATAAAAAGGACATTTTCATTTTGAAACAACATAAAAGGGGGTAGGGGATAAAATTACTGGAACAGAAGGAAATGCAAACAGGAAGAGTAAGATGCACCAGGGCTGAGGTCAATACTAAAAATATATATATATATATACAATCTCAACTGCTGTCCAGCTCCCTGTGCACCCCTTGCCAGGCCACCATCTCTTTTGGCCTATACCCCTCCTGAAGCCTCCTGTCTGGTCCTCCTGCCTACCCTCTTGCTTTCCTATAATCCATTTCCCATATAATAGCCAGAGTGATTTTCTTAAAATGGAAATCTGATCTATAGTGCCCCCCACATAAAACTTTCAGTGGCTTCCAGTCACACTTAAATAAAAATCCAACCTCCTTGTCCCAGTCCTCAAGACCCTGCCTATTCTGGCCCTCGCTCCTTTGTCTGCTGCCCCTTTCCTTTTGCTCACTGTGTTCATAGCTCCTGGAGTACTCTTTCCTGCCTCAGGGCCTTTGCACTTTCTGTCCCCTGTACTCAGACAGATCTTCCCTCCACTCCTCACATGGTCAGCCTCTGATCCTCAGAGTCTGCAGTGGCGGGGGCCAGGAATCTGCATTTTAAATATGTACTTCACATGATTTTCATGCACACTCATGTTTGAGAGTCCCTTTCTTAAAGTACTGAATTGATAAGTATCCAAGGGGCAAGGAGTTCCAGAACAAACTCAGACAGATACCTGGAGTGCTATTATTCTCTCTCAGTCCCTGTGAGGCCACATGGACCCTCTGGGCCAAGATGTTCTTCAAGAAGAACCTGGGTGTCTCAGCTAACAGAAGGATGAGTCTTCAGAGTCTCAAAGTTCCTCCACCAAAGGCCACGATGGTCAAAATTTTCACAAGGAAGATTTTTTTTTTAGTGCAGACTGTTATTTATTCATCTATGTTTTTAAAATGCTTTTACTGATTTGAGAGAGAGAGGAAGAGAGAGAGAGAGAGAGAGAGAGAGAGAGAGAGAGAGAGAGAGAGAGAGAGAGAGAGAGAAACACGCCCCAACCAGGGATTACACCTGAAACCTGGGTATGTGCCCTGACCAGGAATCGAACCAGCAACATTTTGGTGCATGGGACAACACAAAAACAACTGAGCCACACAGGCCAGGGAATTCATATATTAAAAAATTAAGCATAAAATGTCTAGAACAAATCAGCCCTTCCTCTGAGGTGGGGTTTGGGGACTGAGCCAGGAGGAGTTCTGAAACAGGAATATTCATTTCCTGCCTGAGAACTGATACACTCTGGGACCCGTAGAGGACACGCAGATGATCTTGGTCAGAGTAAGGGGCTCCCCTAGAAGATATTGGAAACGTTAAGCAAATGTTCCGTGAGCTAAGGGCAAGCTCCTGTGCTAGGTACAGGTGTGTGGGAAGGAGGACACACCCAGTCTGCGCACCGCCCCGCCCCCCCCATGAGGGCTTACAGCCCCTCAGAGGACCTTGTCAAAGCAGTTAGGGTAGTTTTGCTTTTGTTTTTAAGGATTTTACCTAGTCCTACCTGGTGGGCATAAACAGAAGTCGGAACTTTACAAGGAGGCTGTTGCAGGACAAGCAATGGAGAGTCATTACTTCTTTGTTGGTCTCTCCACTCTGTACTTCCTTTTAGGAGCCCCTCCCTCACTCCCTGGGGTTCTAGGGGGGCTGCCAGTCACGTGGCCCTTTCTCTCCCACCCTGGTAGGTGGCCTCCTTGCCAGACTCAGGGGGTGAGGGGCAGGCTCTCTTTCTGCTGAGCTTCCTAAAGTGGCCAGAGGTGAGCCTCGCACTGTTCAACCCATCATGCTCAGGAAGCAGAGAAAGCCTGAGCAGTGGAGAAAAAGAGAGAGCCCTAATGACATCATCCAAGACTCTAGATCAAGACAGACCTGAAGCTAAATCCACTCCTAGCCTTTCCATGATAGGCGCTAATAAATCCCCTTATTGCTTCAATTTGTTTGAGCTCAGTTTCTTTTCTTGCAGCAGAGAGAGGCCTGACTAACGCAAGGCCTCAGGCTGTTTCTTTCATTATTGTTCCAAGTCTCCAAATAAAAAATGTGCTATTGGCAGGAAATCATCTTTTTAATAGAATAGTGAGGCCAATCTCAGAATGTAGATGGGCAATGTTACAATCTGACAGGGTGTGGGGCTTCTATAAATACTGGGCTAGACACAACCCTCTTGAAGCTGTTCTGGCGTGCGGGGGTGTCATAGTTACCACCAACCGCTCTGTTCGCACACACCACAGGTCCACACTGATACTTCCAATTCTAACCAACTCCATAGGGTCCATTCCAGCCTTCCTCCCTTCCCCAATAGTGAGAAACCCAGCTCCCATTATCCTTAACATATTTACTTGCTCAAACCTATAATGCATAGAAAATAGTTTTGGAATTGCTAATCCATACTACTACAAAAAGCAAGACTACCAACTAGAGTTCAACATTTGTTTATAGTTCTTTATCATTAGTCTGAGGGGATATAGTCAAAACCCCTGCCCTACTTCAGTATGTTTATGTTATTCACTTGAAATAATATTAAGTTTGTTGTTTCTGCCTATATTCAAATTTAAGGGATATTTTTTCTTCCATCCTTGTTGATTTTAAATTTTGAGTATGTAAAACATGGATACAGTTCTGAGAGTCAAATAATGCATACTGGAATATTTAGGGCAGTATAACCTCTGCTCCCATCCCCTCCACCCCTCCCTTCTCTCAGAAAGCAATCAATCTCATTTCCTGATTTACCCTTCCTGTGTTTCTCTTTTCAGAAATAAGTAGATACATCTATGGTTTCTTTCTTTTTTTTAATCCTCACCTGAGTATACTTTTCTGTTTATCATCAGATAGAATGGGAGGGAGAGAGAGGGAGAGAGAGAAACATCGATGTGAGAGAGACACGTAGACTGGTTGCCTCCCGCACAACCCAACCAGGGCAAGGGGTGAACTGCAACCGAGGTACGTGCCCTTGACCAGAACTGACCCTGTGACTCATTGGTCTGAGGGCCGATGATCTAATTACTGAGCCAAAATGGCCAGAGCTCTATGGTTTCTTATTTCTTCTTCTTGTCACATTATAGACACTCATTAGCACTTTTCTTTGTTCACTTAATAATATATATCCTGGACATCTTATCAGTTCATGAAGATGTGTGATCTTTTTTTTATAGCTGTATAGTATTCCATTGTGTACATGTACTATGATTTACTCAACCACTGTAGTCTGTATGGGCATTTAGGTTGTTTCCAATATTTTGCAATTACAAATAATGCTTCAGTGAATAATCATTAGGATTTTTGTGTAATTGTGTTTCTTTAGAGTAAATCCCTAGAAGTTGCATTGCTGAGTCAAAAGTTAAACATATATGTAATTTTCTTAGATGTTGTTCGATTTCCTTTCATATGGGTTCTAGTAATTTGCACACCTACTACCAAGGAATGAAAGTGCCTATTTCCCCACAGCTTTGCCATAAGAATGCTTTGTCAAACTTAAAATTTTGCTAATCTAAGAGGGAAGATTGATATCTCAGTGCAGTTAAAAAACAATTCTATATAGTAAAAAAAATGTTGGTATACAGTTCAATGAGTTTTAAAATATGTGTAGATTTGTGTAACCATAGTCAGAATACAGAACATTTCCATGATGCCGCCCCTCACATTCCCTTATGCCGTCCCTGTTCAGTCAAACACTCGCCCCACCCACAAACCCTAGCCACCACCGATCTGTTCTCCATCTCTATAGTTGTGACTTGTCCAGTGTTATATAAATGAAATCATGCAGTATGTAACCTTTTGAGACTTGCTTCTTTTACTCGGCATATTTTTTAGATTAATCCATGTTTTTGTGTGCACCAACGGTTTGTTTCTCTTTATTGCCCAGTAGCATCCCATTGTATGGATGCAACACAGTTTGTTTATCCATTCATCCATGAAACATTCGGATTGTTTTCAGTTTTTGCTAATTATGAATAAAATGTCTATAAATATCTCTGTACAGTTTTTGAGGTAAATAACTAGAAGTAGAATTGCTGAGTCATATGGTAAACATACGTTAACTTTGAAAGAAAACGTAACCATAAAACTCCTAGAAGAAAACATAGGTGGCATGCTCCTTGACATTGGTCTTGGTGATGATTTTTGGATTTGACACCAAAAGCAAAAGCAACAAAAGCAAAAATAAACAAGTGGGACTCATCAAACTAAAAAGCTTCTGCACAGCAAAGGAAACCATAACAAAATGAAAATAATGGGAGAAAATATTTGAAAATCATATATCTGATAAAGAATTAATATCTAAAATATATTAAAACCTCAACTCTATAGCAAAAAACAAATAAACAAAACAAATTTTTAAAAAACCCAAGCAATGCAATAGGAAAATGGTCAGAGGAATTAAATAGATATTTTCCCAAAGAAGACATAAAGATGGCCAGTTGGTACATGAAAAGGTGCTCAACATCACTAACCATTAGAGAAATGCAAATCAAAACCACATGAGATACCATCTCATTCGCGTTAAAATGGCTATTATCAAAAAGACAAGAAATAACAAGTGTTGGCCAGGATGTGGAGAAAACGGAGGAACCCTTGTGCACTCACTGTCTGTGGGAATTTAAATTGTTGTGGCCACTTTGGAAAACAGTGCGGAGATTCCTCAAAAATAAACAAACAAACAAATAAATAAATAAAACTACCATATGATCCAGCAATTCCACTTCTGGATATTTATCCACAGAAAATGAAAACGCTAATTCAAAAAGACATCTGCACTCCCATGTTCACTGCAGCATTATTTACAATAGTTAAGATATGGAAATGAGTCCACTAATGGATGAATGGATAAAGAAATTGTTACATCTAATGAAATATTATTCAGCCATAAAAAAGAATAAAATCTTAACATTTGCAATAATATAGATGGACCTAGAGGGCATAATGCTAAATCAAATAAGGCAAAGAAAGACAAATACCGTATGATCTCACTTATATGTGGAATCTTAAAAAAAAAACAACAACAACAAATTCACAGATCCAGAGAATAGATTGGAGGTTGCCAGAGGTAGGGGTGGGAAGTAGCAAAATGGGTGAAGGTGGTCAAAAAGTTCAAACTTCCAGTTATAAAATAAATAAGTCCTGGGGATGTAAAATATAGTATGGTGACTATAGTTAATGATACTATATTGTATACTTAAAAGTTGTTAAGATAGAAAATCTTAAATGGTCTCATCACAAGAAAAAAATAATTTGTAACTGTGTGGTGATGGATGTTAACTGGACTGATGATTGTGGTGCTCATTCAGCGGTACATGCAAATATTGAATCATTATGCTGTGTACCTGAAACTAATGTTATATGTCAGTTATATCTCCATTTTTAAAAAAAGGAAAAAAGAGGTAAAAAGAAGTCTTTGTCAAATATTTCCAACATCTGAGTCATCTTGGGGCTGGTGTTTGTTGATTTTCTTTTCCCATAAGATTGGTCAGACTTTTGTGGTTCTTTGCATGTCAAGTGATTTTTAATTGTATCCTGGCGTTCCGGTCAAGATGGCAGCGTAGGTAAACGCGGTATCGCGTCCTCCCACAACCACATCAAAGTTACAACTAAACTACAGAACAACCATCATTCAAAACCGCCTGACATCAAGCTGAATGGAAGTCCTACAACTACGAAATTAAAGAAGAAGCCGCATGGAGACTGGCAGGAGAGGCGGAGGAGCGACGCGCTGGTCCCACACCCACGTGTGGCGGATAAAAATCAGTAGGACACCTCAGCTGGGAAGGTCCTCCCTGAGGACTGAGGGGGCCCCGTCCCACACCAGGCGCCCAGCTCAGGGTTCCAGTGCCAGGAAGAGAATCCCCATCACTTCTGGCTGGAAAAACCAGCGGGAACTGAGGCTGAGGCGGCTGGAGCCCCCGGAAGCTCCTCTTAAAGGGCCCGTGCACGGACTTACTCGGACTCGCACCTTCCAGGCTCCAGCATGGGGGAGGCAGCTTGAAAGGTGCCAGAGTCATATGGGAAAGAACTGAGCTGTTTGGCATTGGAGCGAGGGCTGGAGAGGCAGCTTTCTCCTGGACAGATGTGCTATCAGAGGCTTTTGTTCCTTTGGTGAGCCCTTCCCTGGGCTGGCAGATGCTGCCATATCTGGGACTCCAGCTACCTGGCTCACACTGTTTGCCCCACCCTGAGGCCCCACCCCACGCAACTTCCAGGCCTACTCAAGCTGTTGCCAGTTGCTTTACCATAGGATTGGCCTGTCTTGGATCCTGCTTTAGCTTTTCCTAAATTGTTTCAAACAAGCAGCATCTGGTCTCAGCTAGCCCTATACCTCTCGCTAAGTAATACATAGAAACAAACACAGGGAGGCAGCCAAAATGAGGAGACAAAGAAAGAGGTCCCAAATGAAAGAACAGAACAAAACTCCAGGAAAAGAACTAAGTGAAATAGAGTTAAGCAGCCTAACAGATGCTGAGTTCAAAACACTACTTATAAGGATGCTCAATGGACTTAGTGAGAACCTCAGTGAACTTAGAGAGGGCCTCAAGAGCATAAAAAAGGACCAGTCAGAAATGAAGGATGCACAGTTAGAAATGAAGGAGGCACTAACTGAAATAAAGAATAATTTACACAGATTCAATAGTAGAGTAGGTAAATCCAAGAAGCAAACCATCGATTTGGAATATAAGGAAGCAAAAAACACCCAATCAGAACAGCAAAAAGAAAAAAGAATCCAAAGAAATGAGGATAGTGTAAGGAGCCTCTGGGACAACTTCAAGCGTGCCAACATTCGCATCTTGGGGGTGCCAGGAGAAGAGAGAGAACAAGAAATCGAAAACCTATTTGAAACAATAATGGCAGAAAACTTCCCTAACTTGGTGAAGGAAACAGACATACAAGTCCAGGAAGCACAGAGAGTCCCAAACAAGATGAACCCCAAGAGGCCCACACCAAGACACATCATCATCAAAATGCAAAAGGTTCAAGACAAAGAGAGAATCTTAAAAGCAGCAAGAGAAAAGCAGTTAGTTACCTACAAGGGAGTTCCCATCAGACTGTCAGCTGATTTCTCAAAAGAAACTCTGCAGGCCAGAAGGGAGTGGCAAGAAATATTCAGAGTGATGAAAAGCAAGAACCTACAACCAAGATTACTCTATCCTGCAAAGCTGTCATTTAGAATCGATGGCCATATAAAGAGTTTCCCAGACAAGGAAAAGCTAAAGGAGTTCATCACCACCAAACCATTATTATATGAAATGTTGAAGGATTTTCTTGAAGAAAAAGATAAAAAAATATGAACAAACAAAATGGCAATAAATTCATATCTATCAACATTTGAATGTACAAACAAAATGAACAAGCAGAACAGAAACATTCTCAAAGATACAGAGAACTTTTGTTGGGTACCAGATGGGTGGGGGCTGGGGGGAGGGGTGAAAAAGGTGAAGGGATTAAGAAGTACTAATTGGTTGTTAGAATGACAAACCTCAAAGGGAAGGGGGGTTGGGGGGTGGGAAGAAATAAACCAAAGAACTTATATGTATATATGCATAACTAATGGACACAGACAACAGTGTGGGGAAAAGCAGGAGGGGGGCAGGAATGGGGAGGAGAGGGGTAATGGGGGAAAAATGAGGAACATCTGTAATACATTCAACAATAAAGATGAGTTTTAAAAAAACAAAAATAATTGTATCCTGGCCATTCGAATGCTATATTATATGATACTCTGAGTCTTATTTAATTCCTACGGTCAATTTTTTTTAATTGACCTGGCTAGGTACAGGCTATAAGTTCTGACCTGCTGTCTGTGTCTGTTTTCAATGTCAATTCAGTTTTCCAAGCCTCTGCAGTGCTGTTTAGACCTATCTTGTATGTATGCCACCCAGAGGCCAGCTGATATCTAGGCTCTGTGGTCTGTTCAGGATCAGACACGTGCGTGTGCAGTGCCAGGAAAGTCCATGAGTTTGTTCACAGCCTGGTAAGGCTACCTCCTCAAGTCTCTTCTCTGTGATCTCACCCACCTCCTATTCACAGGGGCTCCCCTTTCTAGTCCTGGCCAGACAGGGCGTTAAGTCTCCCTTCTTTGTTGTGTACTTCTGTGACTATCTGCTTCTGTGGCCAAGAAATGAAAAGATATGGAAACTTTAAAAAACAGAATGGTGCTGGACAGTGTGGCTCAGCTGGTTGGAGCATCAACCCATAGACCAAAAAAGGTCTTGGGTTTGATCCCCAGTTGGGGTGTGTGGGGGAGGCAGCCGATCGATGTTTCTCACATAGATGTTTCTGTCTCTCTCTCTCTCTCTCCTTCCCTTCCTCTCTCTAAAATCAATAAAAATAATTAAAAAAAAAAAAAAAGGAATAGTAATTCCCTCTATATTCTTTGGACCACAGTTTTGGACTACTCTGAGAGTGAAAACAGAATAGAGAGTGCTACTCATCTTAACTGGAACTGGAAGGCTCTGAGTATGATTTTCATATGCATTTCTATCATAAGTAAATTTAACAACTTTTTGTATCTTTAAGGTTCATGGTTCATATTAAAATGTATTTTTGATTAATTTCTTTTCTTTTTTAAAATTTTTATTTATTGATTTTAGAGAGAGAGAGAGAGGGAGAAAGAGAGAGAGAGAGAGAGAGAGAGAGAGAGAGAGAGAGAGAGAGAGAAACATCAGTTTGTTGTTCCATTTATTTACACATTCATTAGTTGATTCTTGCATGTGCCCTGACGGGATTGAACCCATAACCTTGGTATATCGGGATGACGCTCTAACCAACTGAACTACACAGCCAGGGCTGATTAATTTCTTATTTATATTTTTTGCTCACTTTTCTATTGGATTGTTGGTTTTTTTAATCTTCAGATATTTAAGGAATATTAGCCCTTTACCAGTGAAATATGGTGCAAATATTTTCTTCTAGTTTTTCATCTTTTTTTTTTTTTTAATCCTCACCCGAGGACATTTTTTTTGCATTTATCTTCAGACAGAGCGGGAGGGAGAGAGGGAAGGAGAGAGAGAGAGAGAGAGAAGCATCAATGTGAGAGAGACACATCGACTGGTTGCCACCCACACTATCCCAACCAGGGCCGAGGACAAACTGCAACCAAGGTACGTGCCCTTAGTGGGAACCGAACCCAGGACTCTCTGGTCCGAGGGCCAATGCTCTAACCACTTAGCCAAACTGGCCAGGGCTAGTTTTTCATCTTTTACTTTATTTTCTAACCATGGAAAAGGTTTTATTTTTATGTAATTATTGAATATGGATCTTGACTTCAAGTTAAAAAACTTTTCTTTCCCTACATACAGATTTTAAAGAAATTCACTGATGTTTTCTTCTAGTACTTGTATGGTCTCATATTTAATATTTAGATCTCCAATTCATCTGTGTCTGGTATGAGGCTTAAATCTAATTTAATTTCTTTCCCAAGTGGCTATCTAGTTTTCCCAGTACCATTTATTTAAAATTCATCTTCACCGAAATTATTTTATTTACTAAATTTCTATATGGATTTGGGTTTATATCTGGCATTTCTATCTTATTCCATAAATGTATTTATCTATTCATGTGTCAATAGTATACATTTTTTTAAAATATGTTTTTTACTGATTTGAGAGAAACATTGATGTGAGAGAGAAACATGAAATCAGTTGCCTGCCGTACAAACCTCAACCAAGGATCAAACCCACAACCCAGGTATGTGCCTTTGACCAGGAGTCAAACCGGCAATCCTTCGGTGCAGACGCCAATGCTCTAACCACTAAGCCACACGGCCTGGGCTGTCTAGGTTTTTAAATGTAATTGCTTTAAGGTCCACCAAATAATCTCCTATGATTTAAATTTTTACTTTTCTTTAGTCTTTCTGTATCCCTCAATTTGCTCATCTTTAAAATCAGGATAAGAAATCATTATCATAAAAATAGCTGAGGTTAGATTAAGTTTCCTTACTTATTATTTTTCACATTTAAAAAAATAATCCTCACCCAAGGATATGTTTTTATTGATTTTTTTTGAGACAAAGAAAGTGGGGGAGATTCCAAAATGGCGGCGGAGTGAATGGAAGCTACACAGACCATCTCCCAGGACCAAACTGGAAATACAACTAAAATAAAGTCAAATCGTCGGGAAAAAGCAACGGAAAAGCAGCTCGCAAGGACCATACAACCAGGGACACTGACTCGATCCTGGTAGGATTGCGGAGGCGCGAGAGGGGGGCTGGGAGCCCACGGACAGCAGCGGCCTTAGCCGTGAGCAGCGTTCCGCCCTCGGGGTTAAAGCCCGAGCCGGCTCCACTGCGCAGAGCCGGGACAGAGCGCTAAAGCCCGAGCCGGGACAGAGCGCTAAAACAGCCACAGCCACTCACCTCGGACTCCGGCAGAGGGAGGGCGGACTGGACTGGAACTGTGTGGGGACACTCGGGATTTGGAGGGCGCTCAGAGCTTTTGCTGAGTTTCGGCCACGCAGGACTGTGGCCTGGTCGACTTACTCCATCCCAGGGCTCTGGGGAGAGGCGGCAGCCCCTCCCTCGGAGATTCAGCCACACCCAGTTGGGCCATTGAAATGCAAATCAAGGCTCATTAACTACCAGCATCTGCCCCACCCTCGGGAAATCCTCTCACGCTGAACACCTGAGGGAGGTTTTCATTCAACTGAGAACCCAAGGCTCTTTAAGTAACCAGGACTAATAGCCTCTAGGCAAAAAGCTACAGGATAACTGAACCTTTTCTGGGCTTGCAACTCTACCCAGGAAAGTAAGACTCGACAGTGGTGTATAACGTGGGTCCTCTCACGCTCATCCAAACCCAGTACAGGGAGCCACAAACAGCAGAACACCAACATCCACAGGGAAAATTTGGCAGGCTCCAAAAACCACTGAGATAGCCAAAATGGTAAAACAACGAAACAGATGCCAAACGAAAGAACAAGAGACCTCCAATGAAGATGAGATAAATGAAATGGAGTTAAGCAAGTTAACAGAGCTAGAATTCAGAGCCATGATCTTGAGGAAGCTCAACAGCATGTGTAAGGACATCAACACCATGAGCAAAGACATAGAAATATTGAAAATAAATCAATTGGAAATGAAGAATGACATGGCAGAAATGAAGAACACATTGGAAGGACTAAAAAGCAGAGTAGAAGAAGCTGAGGACCGGATCAGAGAATTAGAAGACAGGGTAGAAAAAATCAACCAATCAGAAAACCGAAAGGAAAAAACAATGAAAAAACAGGAAGACAGCTTAAGAGAACTGTGGGACAACTGGAAACGTAATAATATTCGCATCATAGGAGTCCACGAAGAAGAAGAAAATGAGGAAGGGTTAGAGAATATATTTGAAGAAATAGTGACAGAAAATTTCCCTAATTTGGTGAAGGAAGAAGGCTTTCAAGTTCAAGAAGCACAGAGAGTCCCAAGTAAGAAGAACCCAAACAGGCCCACACCAAGACACATAGGAATAAAAATGCCAAAAATTAAAGACAAAGAGAGAATCCTAAAGGCAGCAAGAGCTAAGCAACAGGTTACCTACAAAGGAACCCCCATAAGGTTATCAGCTGACTTCTCCATAGAAACACTACAGGCCAGAAGGGAATGGCATGAAATAATCAAGGTCATGAAAAACAAGGATCTGAACCCAAGACTACTCTACCCAGCAAGGCTATCATTCAAAATAGAAGGTCAAATAAAGAGCTTCCCAGACAAAAAAAGGCTAAGGGAATACATTAGCACCAAACCAGCACTGCAAGAAATGTTAAAAGGACTGCTGTAATTAGTAGAAGAAATAGGAAGGAAAATAGAAACACACTAAACAAAAATGGCAATAAGTAAATACATATCGGTAATCACCTTAAATGTAAATGGACTGAATGCCCCGATCAAAAGACACAGAGTAGCGGATTGGATAAGAAGCATGACCCATATATATGTTGTTTACAAGAGACCCACCTCACAACAAAAGACTCACATAGGCTGAAAGTGAAGGGATGGAAAAAAATCTTCCAAGGAAACAGAAAGGAAAAAAAAGCTGGGGTAGCAATACTCATATCTGATAAAACAGATTTTAAAATGAAGGCCATAACTAGAGACAAAGAAGGCCACTACATAATATTGAAAGGATCTATCCAACAGGAAGAGATAACCTTGGTAAACATATATGCACCCAATACAGGAGCACCAAAATACATTAAAAATCTTCTGGAAAACTTCAAAGGAGAAATCGACAGCAATACAATCATAGCAGGGGACTTCAACACCCCACTGACATCACTGGATAGATCCTCTAGACAAAAAATTAACAAGGAAACAGAGACTCTAAATGAAGCGCTAGACCAAATGGATTTAATAGATATTTACAGAGAATTACACCCCCAAACTACAGAATTCACATTCTTCTCAAGTGCACATGGGACATTCTCAAAGATAGACCACATGTTAGGACACAAACGAAGTCTCTACAAATTCAAGAAGATTGAAATCATATCAAGCATCTTCTCAGATCACAATGGCATGAAACTAGAAATCAATTGCAACAAGAACATGCAAAGACATTTGAATACATGGAGGCTAAATAGCATGTTATTAAACAATGAATGGGTTACCAAGGAGATCAAGGAAGAAATTAAAAACTTTCTGGAAACGAATGAAAATGAACACACAACAACACAAAATCTGTGGGATGCAGCAAAGCAGTTCTGAGAGGGAAGTTCATAGCACTACAGGCCTACCTCAAGAAACAAGAAAAATTTCTAATAGACTATCTAACCTCACAACTTAAAGAACTAGAAAGCAAACAAAAGGAAAACCCCAGAGCAAGTAGAAGGAAGGAAATAGTAAAGATCAGAGCAGAAATAAACAACATGGAGACCAAAAAAACAATTCAAAGGATCAATGAAACAAAGAGCTGGTTTTTTGAAAAGATAAACAAGATTGATGGACCCTTAGCTAGACTCACCAAGAAACAAAGAGAGAGAACCCAAATACACAAAATCAGAAATGAAAGAGGAGAAGTAACAACTGACCCCACAGAAATACAAAGGATCGTTAACGAATACTATGAACATTTATATGGCAACAAATTCGACAATCTAAGCGAAATGGACAAATTTCTAGAAACATATAGTCTCCCAAAACTGGACCGGGAAGAGATAGAAAACTTGAACAGACCAATAACAACCAAGGAAATTGAAGATGTAATCAAGACTCTCCCAGCAAACAAAAGTCCAGGCCCAGACGGCTTCACAGGGGAGTTTTACCGAACATTCAAAGAACTAACACCCATTCTTCTCAAACTGTTTCTAAAAATTCAAGCAGAAGGAAGACTTCCAAACTCATTTTATGAGGCCAGCATAATTCTAATTCCAAAACCAGAAAAAGACACTACCAAGAAAGAAAACTACAGGCCAATATCCCTGATGAACATAGATGCCAAAATCCTGAACAAAATACTAGCAAATCGGATCCAGCAATACATCAAAAAAATTATTCACCATGACCAAGTGGGATTCATCCCAGGGATGCAAGGCTGGTTCAATATTCGCAAATCAATAAATGTGATACACCACATAAACAAAATGAAAGATAAAAACCACATGATCATATCAATAGACGCTGAAAAAGCATTCGACAAAATTCAACACCCATTTCTGATAAAAACGCTCAGCAATTTGGGAATAGAGGGATCATATCTCAACATTATAAAGGCCATATATGAAAGACCTACAGCCAACATCATAATCAATGGGCAAAAACTAAAAACATTTCCCTTAAGAACAGGAACAAGACAGGGATGCCCACTTTCGCCACTCTTATTTAACATAGTACTGGAAGTCTTAGCCACAGCAATCAGACGTGAAGAAAAAATAAAAGGGATCCAAATTGGAAAGGAGGAAGTGAAACTGTCATTATTCGCAGATGACATGATATTATACATAGAAAACCCTAAAGACTCCATCAAAAATCTACTAGACCTAATAAATGAATTTGGCAAAGTAGCAGGATACAAAATAAACGTCAAGAAATCGACGGCATTCTTATACACCAATGATGAACTCACAGAAAGAGAAACTAAAAAAACAATCCCATTTACCATCACAGCAAAAAAATTAAGATACCTAGGAATAAATTTAACCAAAGAAGTAAAGGATCTATTTGCAGAAAACTACAGGACATTGAAAAAAGAAATAGAGGAAGATATAAAAAAGTGGAAGCACATACCTTGTTCATGGATTGGAAGAATTAACATCATTAAAATGTCCATATTACCCAAAGCAATCTATAGATTCAATGCAATCCCAATCAAAATACCAACGACATATTTCACAGAACTAGAACAAATACTCCAAAAGTCCATATGGAACCAAAAAAGACCCCGAATAGCCACAGCAATCTTGAAAAAGAAGGACAAAGTAGGTGGGATCACAATACCAGATATCAGATTATACTACAGAGCTACTATAATCAAAACAGCCTGGTATTGGCACAAGAACAGGCATATAGACCAGTGGAACAGAACAGAGAATCCAGAAATTGACCCAAGACATTATAATCAACTAATATTTGACAAAGGTGGCAAGAGCATACAATGGAGCAAAGACAGCCTCTTTAATAAATGGTGTTGGGAAAATTGGACAGCTACATGCAAAAAAATGAAACTAGACCATCAACTTACACCATACACAAGAATAAACTCAAAATGGGTAAAAGACTTAAATGTGACTCGTGAATCCATAAAAATCCTAGAAGAAAATGTAGGCAACAAAATTTCAGACATCATACGCAGCAGAATCTTCACTGATACATCACCTAAGGCAACAGAAATAAAGGAAAAAATGAACACATGGGACTACATCAAACTCCAAAGCTTCTGCACAGCAAAAGAAACAACCATCAAAACGGAAAGAGAACCCACTGTATGGGAGACCATAATTGCCAATGATACATCAGATAAGGGGTTAATCTCCAAAATATATAGAGTGCTCATACAACTCAACAAAAGGAAGACAAAGAACCCAATTAAAAAATGGGCAGAGGAACTAAATAGACACCTCTCCAAACAGGACATACAAATGGCTAAGAGACATATGAAGAAATGCTCAACATCACTAATCATCAGAGAGATGCAAATTAAAACAACAATGAGGTATCACCTCACACCTGTCAGAATGGCCGCCATCAACAAATCGTCAAACAACAAGTGTTGGCGAGGGTGTGGAGAAAAAGGGACTCTAGTCCACTGCTGGTGGGAATGCAGACTGGTGCAGCCACTGTGGAAAAGACTATGGTGTTACCTCAAAAAATTAAAAATTGAATCGCCATTTGACCCAGTGATCCCACTTCTAGGAATATACCCTAAGAAACCTGAAACACCAATCAGAAAGAATATATGTACTCCCATGTTCATAGCAGCACTATTCACAATAGCTAAGATCTGGAAACAGCCCAAGTGCCCATCAGTGGATGAATGGATAAAAAAGCTGTGGTACATATACACAATGGAGTACTATGCAGCTGTAAGAAAGAAAGATCTCTTATCCTTTGAGACGACATGGAGGGACCTCGAGAGTATTATCCTAAGCGAAACAAACCAAGCAGAGAAAGAAAAATATCACATGATCTCACTCATTTGTGGAATATAATAAACATAACAGTATGGAGAACAGGGTAGACCCAGAGATGTGAAAGTAGGGTACAGACTGACAACCCCCAGAAGAGGGGGTGGGGGGGGAGGGAAGAGATAAACCACAGAACTTATACGCATGTATGCATAACTGATGGACATGGACAACAAAGCTGGGGAAGGGGTAGAGGGATGGGGAGGAGGGTGTCAATGGGGAAAAAAGGAGAAATATCTGTAACAAAAATAAATTAATAAAAAATAATAAAAAAAAATTTTTTTTAAATAATAAAAAATAAATTAAAAAAGATAAAAAAAAAAAGAAAAAAAAGAAAGTGGGGGAGAGAGAGAGGAACATCGATGTGAGAGAAAAACATTAGTTGGCTGTCTCCTATACACACCTTGACTGGCGATCAAACCTGCAACCTACGTATGTGCCCTGACTGGAAATTGAACCTGCAAACTCTTGGTGTACAGGATGATGCTCCAACAAACTGAGCCACTTGGCTAGGGCAGGTTTCTTTATTTTTATTTTTTATTTAATAATTAAAAAAAATTTTTTTTCTTTATTGATTTTAGAGACAGAGGAAGTGAGAGGGAGAGAGAGATAGAACCATCGATGAGAGAGAACATCGATTGGCCGCCTCCTGCATGCCCCCCCACTGGGGATCGGGCCCACAACCTGGGCATGTGTCCTGACCTCCTGGTGCATGGGTCGATGCTCAACCACTGAGCCACACCGGCCGGACTCCTTATTTTTATTTATTTATTTATTTTTAAAATATTGTTTTATTGATTTGCTATTATTATTTTTTAAATATATTTTATTGATTTTTTAGAGAGAGAGGGAGAGATAGAAACATCTGTGTAAGAGAGAAACATCGATCGGCTGCCTCCTGCACGCCCCCTACTGGGGATCAAGCCCGCAACCTGGACATGGGCCCTGACCAGGAATCCAAATGGGACCTCTCAGTCCATGGGAAGACACTCAATCCACTGAGCCACACTTACTTTTAAAGTTGGTTGACTATATCCACTTGCAGGGCTGTTGTGAAAATTAAATGAGATAAAATTCATGTGAAGTATCATATTGCTTCACTCATGGTGGGCACCTAATAAATAGTGATATTAATTATTGTTTTTATTAGTAGCATCATCTTTATTTCTATGACTTTGGTGAGGATGCTTGTTCTATTCATTGTATTCATTATGCAAAAGGATACTGATGAACTAAAAAAAGAGATCTACATATTATAGAAAAAAGACTATCAGTACACTAGGAGAACATATATGTGATCACAGGAACGGGAAGGTGTCACATAAAGAAGCAGAAAAATCATACAGGAAAAGACTGAGATTTGTCTAAAAAATATCTAAATTTCTATATGTAAAAATACATAAAATTAAGAAGCTATAAGTCAAAATATGGTAATCAAATGTTTACTATACAAAGAACTGATACAAATGAACAAGAAACACTAGAAGAGCCTGTGCTGCTACAACAATGCTGTTTTTATAAGCCTTCAAACTCAGTAGTTTAAAACTCTCTTGCAGGTCTGGGGTTTGGGAGAATGGAGGCAGGTTGGCTGGGCTTGGCTCCAGACTGCAGGCTGGGTTCAGGTCCGCTTCATGTTTCTCAAACTGAAGCCCAGCCTGAAGGGGCAGCAGCTACTCAGGGTACATCCTTCTCCTGACAACAGCAGAAGTGCAAGTAGGAAAGGGGAAAGATATAACATCTCTTGAGGCATTTGTGCCGTACTGGTACAGTGTCACTTCTGTCCACGTTCCATTGACTAAAGAAAATCACATGACCAAACCAACATCAATGGAATGGGAAAATACACTCTGCCTTCAGTAATGGGTGGTACTAAGAAGTCACGTGGCAAAGGACGTGGATGTGTAATTTTAAAAGATGGAGGGCGTGAAGAATTGTGAACAATGACTCAATGTACAACAGACTGCTAAGAAAGAAAGAGGTGAAGTAGGATTGACCAAATGAGAAAATACAAGTGATCAATTAACATTCCAACAGTTAGACCTCAAAAATTCAAGTTAAAATAACAATGAGAAACTAATTTTGTCTACAAAATTAGCAAAACAAAATTGTTTTAAATTAGTCTACTCAATGTTAGTTAGATTTAGGTATAAAAAGCAAAAATCAAAATTTTCACTTTTACAATAATAGTGAAAAGAAGCAATGTCATCTTTAAAGATATTTAAAAGCTTTATTATTTATTTCTCTGGGTATGGTTTGAATTTTTTTTAAGATTATTTATTTAAAAAAAGTAAAAACTTCCCAAATTTAAATTTCTATGCGTGTTATACCTAACACACACACACACACACACACACACACACACACACACACACACACACAAATCACTTTGGACCACATTAAATTTGCAAGAATTTTTATGCCTTGTTAAAGTAGTTTTAACATTTTTCTCTAATGTACATGTAGGAATAGGGATTTTCAAATGTTTTAAAGCTTTGGAATCCTATTTGAAAGCTAGAGCAAAGTGGGAAAACCATGTAGCAATCAAAGAAGTATATATATCATGAGCAAAATAAGTTAGCATGGCTATTGTTATTACTTGCGAAATTATTATTTGCAGGGATTACTTTGAAAATTGCTATCAAAAATTTTTCTCATGATAGTGTCAGAAGTAAAAGTAGATAAGGAGCCCTGGCCAGGCGGCTCAGTTGGTTAGAGCCTTGTCCCATACACCAAAAGGATGCGGGTTCAATTCCCAGTCAGGGCACATACCCAGATTATGGGTTCAATTCCTCATTGGAGTGTGTAAGGGGGGCAACAGATGGATGTTTCTCTCTCACACTGATGTTTCTCTCTCTCTCTCTCTCTTCCTCCCTTCCCCTATCTCTAAAAAACATATCCTCAGGTGAGGATTAAAATATATTTTTTTATTTTATTAAAAAAATTTTTTTTCTTTATTGATTTTTAGAGAGAGAGAAAGGGAGAGGGAGAGATAGATGGAAACATTGATGAGAGAGAACATCGACTGGCTGCCTCCTGCATGCCCTCCACTGGGGATTGGGCCCACAACCTGGGCATGTGTCCTGACCAGGAATTGAACCGGCAACCTCTTGGTGCATGGGTTGATACTCAACCAATGAGCCATACTGGCCGGGCTAAAATATATATTTTTTAAAGTAGATAAGTAAAATCCCCTGCCTGAGTGTGCAAGTTGCAGGGCTAAACATGATCCAGTCCTTGCATATTTAGCAATTTTGAAATCTTGCAGCACTTTTAATTCACTGTCATCTCTTTTCCCTACATTCTTTGTTTCAAAAACCAGCTAGCCCTGGCCGGTTTGGCTCAGCGGTTAGAGCGTCGGCCTGCAGTCCAGAGAGACCCGGGTTCGGTTCCCGCTAAGGGCATGTACCTCGGTTGCAGTTTGTCCCCGACCCGGCCCTGGTTGGTCGTGCGGGTGGCAGCCACTCGATGTGTCCCTTTCACGTCGATGTTTCTCTCTCTCTCTCTCTTCCTCTCTCCTCCTCCCACTCTATCTGAACAAAAAATGAAAAAATGTCCTCGGGTGAGGATAAAAAACAACAACAACAAACCAGCTGAATTTCCCTTCAGAGTGTCTCTCTATAATATCCCCCCTCTTCCCCATCTTCACTGTCCCCACCCTCCCCCAGGCCATCAACAACTTCAAAAGCACATGCTGCAACTGCAGGTAGATCAATCCATCTATTGTGGGCCAACTATTTGCCATGCCTGTGCTAGGCACTAGGTATAAAAAGTCCCAACACAGCAGAGACCTTCTTTGACTTACTCATCACTCTCTCTCCAGAGCCTCACACACAATAAATATTATATTTGTTGAATCAGTGTTGAATAGTCTTTTCTCTCCATCATACGTGAGCTCCTGGAGACCACAAACAGTTTTCATTTGTTCTATGACTGTTGATTGAGAACCCAATCTGTGCCACACATTGTTCCAGACATGAAAATATTGTTCTAGACCAGTGATTTTCAACCTTTTTCATCTCATGGCACACATAAACTAATTACTAAAATTTTGCAGCACACCAAAAAATGTATTATATTTTTTGCCAATCTGACAAAAAAAGGTATAATTTTTTTAAAATTTATTTTTATTGTTGAAAGTATTACAGATGTCCCCCCTTTTCTCCCCCATTGACCCCTTCCACCCTGCTCCTGCCAACCCCTGCCCCCCTAACCAGGCCTTCACCACACAAGTTCTTTGGTATAATTAGGTATAATTTTGATTCATTCACAGTGGATGGCTATTGTTGTGCTGGCTGTTGTCAGCTTTTTATTTGACAGCCTAAAGGAAAAGAGGTCAGTGCTCCTGACTAAACAGCCAGGTGTTGCATGTTTTAAACATTCTTGCGGCACACTGATTGAAAATTGCTGTTCTAGACAACTTCCTTTACTTCTAGATTCCCTAGCACATTGTCTCTATTAAAATTCCTCCAACAATTCCATGAAATAGGTCCCATTATTATCCCCATTTTATAGATGAAGAAACTAAGGCTCAAAGAGTTGAATAATTGGCTCAAAATCAAATAGTTACTAGAGTTTGAACCCAGGTAACCAGAATCTAGCCTCATCTTTTTTTTTCCCCACTTTTTTTCCTCCATTGACCCCCTCCTCCCCGCTCTTACCCCCTCCTGCCTTCCCCACACTATTGTCTGTGTCCATTGGTTATTAGCCTCATCTTTTGACTACATTCCTAGGCTGCCTCCAATCAGTACTTTTTGACTTGATAGAACCAGAAGGATCAAGGAAGAGCAGTGTTAGTGGCTCAACACAAATCCATAAATATCCATCAGATAGGGGTTGTGCCTCATAAAAGGGACACACTGTTATGCAATTTCTTGACCAACACCAGATATAACAGGTGCATGGTTCTTTGCAAACCTGTTACGTGATAAATAGAACACATACTATGGCATCATTGATTTCACTGAAATCACCCAGTCATAAAATGCTAAATAAAAGACATAGCCCACTAGGCCACCCCAGGAGGCCAGCAGGAAGAGAACAGACATGGAAGTTTCTAAATGTTGGTCACTTTACCAGAAAGAAGATACGTAATACACTTTTTAGGCTGGAGGTTCGTTTGTGGGACTCAATAAAACCTGTTGACACCAACAAGCTTGCCAAGCATTAGCAGGGACAACAGAAAGGGTTTGGAATTAAAAAAAAAAAATACCCAGGAGAATGAGAAGGGGTGAATCCAATGGGATGTGGACTGGTGGAGTCACCAAGAACTGCCATGACTGCTGGGATCCTGCTGTGGGCTAGTGCCCCAGTAGGAGACAGAGCAGCCAAAATGACCATTAAATTTAGCCAATGGCTTGTGGAGGGGTTTTTAGTCCTATGGGGCTCAGTGAAATGGAGATAACAAGTCACCATCTGTCATACTTTGATTTGGGTTCCACATCAAGTAAATGGGCTAGCACATAGCTCCCTGCCTTTAGAAGCAAGCACAAGGCCCAGGTTGATGCTATTTGTTGAGTGTGGTAATGGGGGATTTATGCCACGCTTGTGATGCGTGATAAGATGCAGGGGGTGAAAGCACCTATTAACACTGATTAACTCAAAAGCTGACCACCAGCACACAGGTCCATTGTTTCCACCAGCACTCTTTAGTGACGGGCTTTGTCTGACTGGCCTCACAAGAGACAAATGCCATTACAGGAGACCAAATAACCTTATTTAGGCAGTGGTCAGATAATAGAGACGCTCCAGGTATTAGCCTGACTGCATTAGTTTGATTTGTACTACTGTTCACCTTGTCCTGGGCATTAATGGAGACAAAGGCTTGGAATTACAGGAGCAGAGATAAGCTGTGGATTAGAGCCTGTGTGTTTTGAGGGAAAGACAATTCTATCTTGCGTTTTCATTTCCATTTTCATTGTGTTTGGTTTTTCCTCCAAGTTAAAGTCCAGTTTTCCCCCCCTGAATATCCACATATTCTCTCCAAATTACTATCAATCGTAACTGATAAAAAAAAGTTACTGACTCATTATTTTCTTTAACAAGATCAGCTTTTATCTTTTATGTTTTTGGAAATGATTTTAGGGGAAAGACACAATCTTGTATACTATTTTGCTTCTTAAATATTCTTACATATTATGGACTCACTTCACAATAATAATATTGTTATTAGTCTGAAAATATAAAAGAATGTGTAATTACATCCATAGTTACTTCTTTAATATCATAAATTCTAGTATTTAAATTTTTTTGACTTCCATTATTTGTTTTAGTTATAAATGCATCATTTCTATTATAGTTTCATCTATAAACACAACTTATTTCAGTTATAGACAAAATTGAATTTTAGAACCCCACAAATCAGATTAAACTGCGCTGAAAAATACTGAGATAATGATATTCTAGAAATACTATGTTTCTTCCCTCACCAGACATTTTATAGGTGTGATCAGTTTTTATAATTAAAAAATTTAAGTGTATCACCAGCTGTTGATCAATGCATGTGATACTGTCTCATGTTTTTCTAACGTCTATAATTTGATAAAGAATCCTCATGCTCCTCAGAGATTTGGTGGTTAGATTTAATTTTAGATAAATTCTAGATAAATTATGATTACTCTTTGAAAATCTCCACTTGTGAAAAGTACTACTTAAAAGCACTTATATATTGCCTGGCCAGTGTGGCTCAGTGCTTGAGCGTCGACCCATGCACCAAGAGGACGCCGGTTCAATTCCTGGTTAGGTCACATGCCCAGGTTCTGGGCCCAATCCCCAGTTGGGGGCATGTAGGAGGCGGCCAATTGATGTTCTCTCTCATCGATGTTTCTATCTCTTTCTCCCTCTCCCTTCCTGTCTCTCTAAATATCAATAAAGAAATAAAAAGGACTTATATATTAATATTAATATTGTGGAATAGTTTGTATGTACAGGACTTGAAATCTTATCCTAAACTAAGCAAACATTAAGAAAGACAGAGCTATATGTCTGATATGGCAAAATGTCAGAAAGATGAACAGAATACCAAGCATGATACATTTTAAAAAATAACAAAAGCAAAAGCAACAAATATATATGCATGTGTGTATCTGTGTATACACATAAATACATGCTTTTATACACAAAAAAATCTATGAAATGTTTAATGATGGTTATTGGTGAATGATGAGATTTTGATTTTACTGTATTTTTATATTGCTTGAATTGTTCACAGCATGTAAATATGGCCTTTAGGATTAAAATAAAAGGCTATTTGAAAAAGCTTACCCATCACGTGACACTTTCCCCTCCAACCCACTCCTGATGACTTCAGTCCTCCAACTTATTCTAGTTTCACCGGAACCTAATGAAGAGCAAAGAAAGCTCCTGGTGGATACATTTTGACTAATCCATTTTGTAAATAGTACTTCAAATCTTATATTAATGAAAGCAACTCTCTATATTGGAAAAGTGGCCCAGTCTGACAGTAGAATCTTTCTTGGAAAACATTTAATGACTCTGGTCTTCCAGTTACTGCCCTGATGGCCCTTCTTTCCTCCTCCCTTTCCACTTCAGCAATAGTGGAACAGAATAAGCATGGCTTATTGCTGACCAGTTGTTGGGACACAAAGCTCTCTACCCCCAAAATGTGCTCTCAGTAAGTGATTTTTAAAAGCTTCAAAATCTGAGTCATGCTACTTTTCCTCAGCAATAATAGGCAAATTCCCTCTAATCTTTCTCCTGCAATAGGGAAAAAAGAAAGAAAGAAAAAAGAAAAAAAATTCAGTAAGAACCTTCTACTCCGTTATCACTAGGAGAGAAAAGGGAAAAAAAGAAAAGGGAAGCAAGGAAGAATTCAATTCAAACAGGCAAAGCTGAAACAGACTTTCAGGAGACAAAGTCAGAGCCCTGAAGCTAACATTTCAAAAAGAACACCCAATTTGGCCTTCCATTAATTAACTGGAAAACAAATACCCAGATTTCCAGTGGTAAGACTCCTTTCTTGTGATGCTGTTTAATCCTATTTGCATCTTTAATTGACAGGTACAACAACAAATGAAAAGGAAATACATAATTTTTGTCCCTGATTATTTCCAGCAACTATGTCAGAGTATATACATAAGGCAGGTCTTATCCTACCTTCTCAATCAACATATTACTTGTAACAAAATATATAGCTGATTGGAAATCACTACACTAGAAATAGATATAAGCCAGATGATCATTATCACTTTAATGAGTGAAATTAAAGTACAGCATTAAATGAACTAGAAAACTATTTTAAAATTTGCATGACAACTGATACTTTTATATTTCTACTTTGGTATAATGACTTTGCTTTTAAAAAAGCTGAAACTGGCATTCTATAAGGATTTGTATTGATATATGATAGAAAATTCTCAGTGTTTTATGCCAGAAATCAAGATAAATTAAAGATTTATGAATAAATCATATTCTATAATATATTAAAGCATAATCACGCTTCAAAATGCATTTGAAGGAAACTAACTGGAACAAATCACACCTTTGTGGAATTCTTGATTATTTTCCTTGAATTATTTTGTAAATGTAATCCAGTTTGTGGAGCCACTTTGTCATGAATTTGTTGATTTTAGCAAACTAATTTATTAGATTAAATTTGCTCACTTAAAAAATAGCTGTTTTTGAAAATGTTTATTAAAATATATAGAAAAGGCCTTTATTATATTTAAAAGTGCCCAAGTATAATAGGTACCATGATATAGTAATTATTTACAATATATTTTCAGAAAGTGACAATGTTCAGATTAAATGCAGAAAAGAAAACATCACATTTTTAAAACTTGATATTTCCATTGATTCTTCATGTTCTGCAAATGGAGGATAATTTCACTTTTAGTTTTCTATCTATTCCAAGAGATTGGTGTTGAAATTTTTTTTCGCCATTAGAAACTGTGATTCTCTATGAGACCTCCTCAGTTTTGCACGCCGATTTTGGAACCAGATCTAAATTTAAGAAGAAATAAAATAGATCTCAGAAACACTATTTCATTATTCTTAACATATCAATCATCAAGAATAACAACTAAAATGGAAAATTACCTGGATTCTGTCTTCTTCTAGATTCAGTTTTCGAGCTAAGTCTTCTCTGATATCAATGCCAGGGTAGCAGTTGACTCTAAAGACATTTTCCAACACTTCAATCTAAGAATAAGGAAACAGTTATTTAAAATGTTGATTATTGGTATGTCATCATAAAATGGACTTTAAAATTTGTGAAGCAAACTAATTTCATTTAAATCTTGGGCAATTAATGTGTATGTCTTTTTATTTTAAAATGACTATCCAGAAACTATTAAAAATGATACATTCTGTTGTTTTATTAATAAGGCCTAAATTGAAATCCCAATGTGAATGGGCTTTTGCTCAACAAGGTGTCAGTTAAAGCCTTTGTATTGTCATAATTCATTGAAAAAAACTTCCCACCTGGTTTTGAGTAAAAGCAGTTCTTGGTCTTCTGCCTCTATACCAACTCAACTCTCTTTTCAAAGACAGTCTTTCTGAGTCTGAAAAGTAACTTTCATATTTCAAAACTCTTTCTTCTGGCATTGGGTGATCCACAGTACAAGGGAATAAGATCCCTTTTGGAAGGCTCGGGACATGTAGGCATAGGTTAACATCTTTCTCTAAAAACAGAAAAATAAACCCCATCTTAGAAGTCCAATCCTATATTCCACAAAGTTCTATAAGAATTTCAGGAACTTGTCTTTAATTTTCCTAGTGGCATTCTTCCGGGTTTCACAAGAGAACTGACCTCTCATCAACCAAAAACCAAAAAGCAAACCAAAATGAACATCCTGCCTTGGTGATAGAGGACTTTTTGGTCTCTGAATGTCACTTATGTTTCAGTAAAAAAAGACTTAGAATATCTGATGTGTCAAATAAACAGAGAGATCTTCTGAACTAAATGCAGGTTCTTGGCATTTCCTGTGAGTGAACGCTATACTCACTTGGATTCAAGGCTGATATTCTTTTTATTTCCCATAGGACTCAGCTGGAGGCATTAAAAGTCCTAGATACCTCAGTTATGCAACTGGATGAAACTGCGGTTTCTTTCTAACTCTGTGTAGTATAAAAGTGAAGGCCATATTAGACAGTGGAAAAGAAATAAAAGAGTTTAAAGAATTAAGCATACCTGAGGAGCTACAGGTGTCTGCCCATGGCCTGTGGGGTTTCATGGATGGAACACCGTCTTTCTTCTGGTCCAGTCCTAAAATGCTCTCAATTGAAAAGGAGCAGGGCGAGGGTTTGCTTTCCCCAAGCCGAGCACCTTCCTGGAGGCTGGGAGACATCCTCGCGTGGGCTGCGCAGGTCAATAGCTCTGGACTCTGTGCACCTCTCGGCTGGCTCTGCCCCATACGTACAAGGCTGGGACCTTCCTGCGGTTCACCTTAGGGCCCGCTGACAAGGGGGCTGGATTTAGAACGTCACTAATTAAAATCCTGTCTTAGAAAGTTTTAGCATGTCAATGAACACCCAGCCAGCAGCTTGAGGAGTTAATTGTTTATTTGTTTGCATGTAATTAGCAACTAATGGCTACACCAGGGGGGCCACCTACAGGGACAAAAAGTGTTATCTCTCCTAAGCAGAACACAGACTTAACTTTCTCGAAAGAAGTGATGCACAAACTAACACTCCTCTTTTATTTGAAATCATTAATGTATAAAATCACGCTTTTTAATCTGAAGTTTATACTTTCACGGACTCCAGTTACCTAAACATAGAGACAAGATAGGAGAGCAGTCAAGTAACAAATAATCTAATTTAAGTGAATTTTCTTCCAAGGAAATTGGAAAAAGTAATAATCTCTTAATGCTATTACGGTAATTCTGATGAAAATGGCTGTTTTTCATATGCATATGTAATAGTAAATGTTGTCAATGAAAACACAATAGTATTTGGAGTGCAGCATACTGGAAAAGGTTGGCAATGTTATTAACACTGAGTGTAACTGTCTTCCAAGTGCCTGGATTAATTCATAAGGAACGGTGGCACCAAGTATTTTAAATAATTAATGAGATAATTCCCTTTTTCATCTTTTGTTTTAAATGACAGAGATAGAAGTTTACATGAAGATTCCTATGTAACCACCCTCAAGCAATTTAAAAGCATTACTTCAACCTAAAGGGAAGAATTTCTCTCACCACAGTTATTTCAAAGAAAAGAATATAGTATACTGTATTTTTTTAAAGAAAAATTTTCCTCTGAGGGACTGGGTGTTGTGTGTGGGGGGTTCCATGAAGACAACAGATTTGTGAAAAATAACCAAGAACACAATGTTTTAATTTTGTAATACTAAGAAAACTTGAAATTAAAAAAGAAATACAGCTGCTAATTGGGAAGATTTTGAAGTGGCCACTCCCTGCAAAAGGTATGATACTTTTTGTTCTTGTATTCTGCTGCAACTCTTCTTCCAGTACCTTCTTGATGATCAGTTTTATCATGCTTTTAAGCAACCACTGGACTTTTCTTCAGGGAAAGTAGTCTCTGCTCATAGAGGAAATAGCCTTTACAGGATGGACTCAACTTCATCAGATTGTATACTATCATGATATCATAAATATGATGCTAAACTTTCCTTTTGCAAGCTCTAGAGTGAACAAAAGATCCACATACAAAACATCAACAGGCACACATAGGATGGGTGTGTACATATACAAGGAAAACCATGCTGAGAATGAATAAACTAGTAAACATTTATACCTCATGGAGGTTTTACCTATAGTAAGTAGGCTGTGCAAAAATGGGGGTGACCTTAACCTGGGAAGAGTTGAGGAAGAGAGAATGCATGCCCTTCTCTTTTGGAACATCCATTTATTCTACAACTGGCTGAGCACCTACTCAGGACCACAATAAGTAGAATAGGACCCTTGCCCTCATGAAGCTCACTGTGGTGCCGGGTGGGGTGTGGGTGGAAAAGCAGGTAACAAACAACAGTAAATAAATGAGTAAATTATTTCATACATTAATCAGTTAGAAGGATGAGAAAAGGAAACAGGTGAGCCAGGTAAGCTGGAAGGTCAGTGCATAAGGGGGGAAAGGGCCTCACTGAAACTCTGACCCCCACAGAGCGGTGCCTCAGAGGTACAAGTTGAAAGGATACTATAGGACGTGTTGACGTGTTGAAGCAACTCCAGTCCTCAATTTCTTCCTTATCAACAGGACATTCCAGTATTTTTGTCTTGAGTTGATTTTATCTGGACTTCCATAATACCAGTTTACATATGGATGAGTTGATGAAAATTAAAGGTAGGAAAGAATTTCTCTAAAAATGGGGGTAAAGCCCGGCTGGTGTGGCTCAGTGGTTGAGCGTAGACCCATGCACCAAGAGGTCACTGGTTCAATTTCAGATCAGGTGGGGTACATGCCTGGGTTGTGGGCTCGATCTCCAGTAGGGATCTCTCCCTCCCTTTCCCTTCCTCTCTCTAAAAATCAATAAGAGCATATTTTAAAAAATAAAAATGAGGGTAAATGTTTTCTCATATATTCACTCAACAGGTTTTTATAGAGCACTTAATAGGTGCCAGATACCATTCTAGGTACTAGAGATCAGTGATGAACAATACAAGGTACTCAGAGAGTGATAAACTCATTAAAAGGAATAAACAAGGTGATGGTGATGAAACATAACAGGGGTGGGGTGGGAAGAGGGTCTTTAAGCATAATGGTTGGGCAGGTCTCCCTAAGGAGGTGACATTTTAGCTGAAGTTGAGGATGAGAGAAAGCCAGCATGCCAAGATCTTGGGAAAAAAAACATTCCAGTTGAGGAAACACCAAGTACAAAGGTCTTGAAGCTGAAAAGCACTGGAATATTTGAGGAAGAAAAGGCAATAGCCAAAGGGAAGTGAGTGGTACCAGATGCTATTATTTGGAATCAGACCTGTCTGGATAATGGATGGCTTTTATAAAAACCATGGTAATGAGTTCAAGTGCAAAGGGAAGCCAGGGCAGAATTTTACGCTGAGACTGATAGGAAAGTCTGAGCAGTTTTTAGCCACAAAACTTCTGACATGAATGTGTGTGGGTTTTCCATACCAAATAATTTTCCAGTTCTCTGCAGACAACAGCTGGGTGTCCTACAGTTCAATTCAATTCTGACACTAACTACTAGGAGTTAGCACAAACCTCACAGGTTAAGGGCTCAGTCCCACAAGACTGCCCCACTTCAGAAGCCAGTCACAAGTCCCAGGTTGCCACTTGTACTTCTGAACAACTGGCTATAAATCCAGGGTTTCCATGAGCCTTCCTTAGGTTCAATTATGTGCTAGAATGGCTCACAAAACTCAGGAGACACTTCACTTATGTTTACTGGTTCATTATAAAGGATGAAGCTCAGAAACAGAAGAGATGCATAGGGCAAGGTACAGGGGAAGGAAGTTTCCATGCCCTCTCTGGTCATACCGCCCTCCCAGCAACTCAGTGTGTTCAGCAATCTGAGCTCTCCAAACCCAGTTGTTTAGGGATTTTTGTGCAGGTTTCATAATGTAAGCATGATTGTTTACATCATTGCTATTGGTGATTGACCTCAATCTCCAGCACCTCTCATCTCCCCTGAGGTTAGGAAGTGGGGCTGAAAGTTCTAAACTTCTAACCAAAGTTAATAAACCTGGAGGCAGACTAATCAAGAACAAAAGAGAGAACACAAATTACCAATATTGGGAATAAAGAGGTGATATTGATACTGTTGTAATTTAACCCAGTTATTAATAACTGGAAGGGAGCAAAGGGAAGGCCAAATAGTATGGGCATGCCACCTGTGCAGCTTCGTCAGGAAGCTGCAGTTTAGATGCATGCCCAGTAAAGCTAGGGCGAAATAGGGAAGGTATTTGCCTGTCAGTCATACCTGGGAACAAGTCATTGGCTAGAGTAGGCATGGCCACTGCAAGCATGGGAAGATTTAAGATATTTAATCTCCTAAACAAAGGAGTGTGCTGTCTTGGTTCATGATCTTGCCTCTTGGCGTGTTGTGCTTAACTCCTGGCTTGCGGGACTCTTACACTCCTGCATTCATCAGCCATGTGGACCCCACACGATGGATGGATGGACTGTAACTAGCTTAATGCTCTACTGGACCCAGCTCCACCATGAAAACAGAAACTTTGGACTCTGGCTTTGCTTCTAGCTATACTGAATCCCCCAGATGCATATTTTCCAGGATTGGATTAAGGGAAATGGGACTTCGTAATCCCAGGGGCATAATTCCATGAAAATAAAGCTTTCTACCACATCCCATCCTCCCATGGTGGCCTCCAGAAACGCTTATTCCAGTGGTACCTGAAGAACCCCCTCCCACTAGCAATGGAGAAAGATTATTCATGCATTTCTCCAGTAACAACATCACCACAGAGACTACAGACATTAAATAGATAAGAGAATACTATGAACAACTTTAAGCCAATAAATTCAACAGCTTGCATAAAATAAACAAATATCTTTAAAAACTATGATTACTGAAACTAAGACAAGATGAAATAGAAAATATGACTAGTCAAATATCTATTAAAGAAATCAAATTGATTTCATATAGATCAGAAAGGAAGAAGTAAACTATCTCTATTCACAGATGACATGATTGTTTATATAAAAAACCTAAAGAATCTACAAAATAGATTCATTAAAAAGTATAATTTCATTTGTAATGTTCTAGAATAGACAAAAATCAGGAAGTTTATATGGAAAAAAATCAGGAAGTGGGGGTGGAGGTAGAGACTAAATGGGAAGAAGAATGAGGAAACTTGGGGGGTGATGGTAACGTTTTGTATCTTTCTGGAGTTTGGATTACACAGATGTACACATTTGTCAATACTCATTGACTGATACTCTAAAATTTGTTCACTATGTGTAAAATTTTATCTATTAAAGCATAAATAAGTATTGAACTATAGTTAATGCTACGCATGCTGAAGAGTTCAAGGGAGAAGCTGTTGATGTCTGCAACTTTAAAATGCATAAAAAATACATTAGATGGATGGATGGATAGATATGTGATTAATATTAAACATTAATCTATAATTGTAGACCAACAGAACTTATAATCCAATACAGTTTTCTAAGATAATGAAAATGTTCTATATCTGCATTAACCATTATGGTAGCCACAAGTCACATGTGCCTAATGAGCACTTGAAATGTGGCTAGTGTAACCAAGGAACTAAATTTTAAATTTAATTCTAATTTATTTCAATTTAGATAGCCACACGTGGCCAGTGGCTACCATATTGAATAGTACAGACAGAGAACATTTCCATCACTGCAGAAAGTTCTGTTGGACAATATTGGTCTAGAAGTACATAATAATGTTGAAAATAGTGATGATGAAAACAGACACCCTTCTTTTGTTCCTGACATGAGAATGTCTCATCACTAACATAATATCTACTGTTGGTTTCTAATAAATGTTATTTATCTAGAGCAATGTCATAATGAATAAAAATACAACATATCTATCTTGCTTTATAGCTTCTAAAGCATTTCAGCATATTTGTATTTAATCTTTTCACAAATCCTCCACCATATGTAGCTGAGAAAACAGAAACTGAGAGTTCAGTTGTAATTTACAGAAGTCACCAACTAGCAAGTGGCAGAGCCTTAACTTGGTTTTCTGTTTGCAAACTCCCTGTTCTATTGACTTTATCAAGTACTGACCACTGTAACATCTTTACCAATGATCTTATGGTATAAACATCAAAGTGTACTGATCGGTTAAGAAAAAGGTTGTGAAACCTTGTAAATGATATATCTTCAATATCTTTTAACAGTTATTTTTATATGACAAATAAAAGTGTGACAACTGACACTGAAGAGAAGAGATTCTAGGAATCATAAAATTAGACAGTCTGCATTATAAACATCTGCATGAACAAGATAAAGTAAAAATTCAAAGGTTTATGTTTTGTTTTGTTTTATAACTTATAAATTCACCCAGGTTTTGATCATTTATTTTCTAATTGTGTATTGCAATTAAGTCCCAAATCATTAACGTCAGGAAAAAATACCCAATGTCTTAGGTGTTTTGACAGAGATTTTTATAAATCAGCCATACAGTCTGTGAGCCTAAGAAAGGAATGCAATAAACAAAATTCTAACGAAACTTGTATCTTACTTTTGCATAGCAATTACACCGCTCTATTTGAGACTGTCAGTATTTTTATTTTATTTTTTCAAAATAAGTTTTTATTGATTTTTTTAGAGAGAGAATAAGGGGGAGAGAGATAGGAACATCTATGTGAGAGATACATCGATCAGCTGCCTCCTACATGCCCCCCACTGGGAATTGAGCCGGAAACTCAGGGCATGTGTCCTGACCAGGAATCAAACCAGGACCTCTCAGTCCATGGGATAACACTCAATCCACTGTGCCACACCGGCCAGGCAATATTTTTAAATGTTAAAACATGTTTTCTAAAATAAATTAGTTTATTTTTTACTGTTATACGTTCAGTGTCTCCTAGAACAATGCCAAAGTAGACATTCAATAAATACTAGTTGAATGAGTGAATAAACATGAATAGATGGGTGGATGGATGGATGGATGGATGGATGGATGGATGGATGGACTAGGAAGAGAAAACATCTTTAAATTGGACAGGCAATGTAAATGCTGTGGGTTTACTATTGTTGCCATTGTTTTTAAATTTTTAAAAATTTTCAATTAAGTTTACATTCAATATCATTTTGTATTAGTTTCAGGCTTCATGTGTGCAGCATAGTGGTTAGACAGTCATATACTTTACAAAGTGTTCCCCCTGATACTTCCAGTACCCTCCTGGCACCATACATAGTTATTACAATATTATTGACTATATTCCCTATGCTGTACTTTATATCCCTGTGATTATTTTGTAACTACCAATTTGTATTTCTTAATTCCTTCACCCTTTTCACCCATTTCCCCAACCCCTTCCCCTCTGCCTTTTAGTGTGTAAAGCTACTCCCAGTTTTCTATGAACAGGGTAATCCACAAATTAGAAGACATTATGGCATTCTGTAACTAAATTTTAATTTTAAAAAAAGTTAGATGGGGATTTATTTTAAAACTCTGAGCTTAAAATTTAAAAATCCTGAGTCATGTTGAACAATTTACATCTGTGGCACTCTGTCGTTCCATTGTTGTTACTTGTGACACAGCGTATCTTTCCCAGTGATTTTAAGTTTTGGGAGAGTTCAGACTGTTTCATACACACTTCTGTCTCTCCCAGCACCCATCACACAGGAGATATTAAATAAAGGTTTGCTGAATAAGTTCACTCTATTTATAACATTGAAAAACTTTTCAGCATTTGTTCTCAAATCTCAAGAGCACAGTTTCATATTTTTACATTTTTAAATCAGTTAAAATTGTTTTCAGGATAGTGCTTTGCACATAGTAGGCCCTTGATTTAAAAAAAGGATATAAAATCATTTGAAACACAAATGCATTTTTATTTTAAAAATTTCACTCAATACTACAGTAATAGAGTAAAATATGATAGTCTCCTTCAATTCTACCCCATTTTTACTCTCCAACCCACTGGTTACCACTACTAACAGTTTAGTGCCTTTCCTTCCTGTCTTTTTAAAATACCTTCACATAAGTAGGTGGGCGCCCACAGACATGTTTTTATCCACATGGAGTCAGATGTGTATTGTTCTGCTAGTGATTCACCGGCCCTCTCACCCCGCCCTACACACTATGTCAGTACGTATGGCTCTATCTCATTCTTCTACAGTTGCTTGGCACTAGACATCAGTGGATGAAACATAATTTAATGAACAACACCCCTGATAATGGGCACTTAGGGTTGTCTCCAATTATGTTCTACTATAACAAACATTATGGCAATGAATACCTTGCACATACATGTTGGCACACATGCAGTATTTCCATGGAAACATTTCTTTGAAGAGTATATTATTTTTTTGGTGCACGCTCCCATGTTTCCTTCTAAGAAATCTTTATCAGTGAACACTCCCACCCAGTCTAGCCCTTGTCTGTATGTCCTCAGACTGACAGTGAGAACAAGGCAGCTCAGGGCTAGGCTGAATTAGACTCAGGGTCTCCCCAGACTCAATATTCAAAGATAAAACAGTTTAGGATTTAGAGCTCTGAGGGGTTAGGTCTACACTTTAGTGCCATTTAATCTAATCATTGTAGATTAAATGGGAGAACCTGATTGGTATTTATAACATTGTTTCTAGGGAATAAATGTTATGGTTCTTATCAACTTAAAACCACACTTTTGGCCCTGGCTGGTTTGGCTCAGTGGTTGGAGCGCCGGCCTGTGGACCAAAGAGTCTCGGGTTCGATTCTGGTCAAGGGCAAGTACCTTGGTTGCGGTTCGGTCCCCAGCCCTGGTCAGGGTCATGTGGGAGGCAACCAATCAATGTGTCTCTCTCACATCGATGTTTCTCTCTCTCTCTCTCTCTCCTTCCCTCTCCATCTGAAGATAAATGGAAAAATATCCTCAGGTGAGGATTTAAAAACACACACAAAAAAACTCCACACTTTTGAATCATAACAAACATTCATTGAACTCGAGTATACATCAGGGGTGCACTAGGTACCCAGGAAATAAAAAGATTTCTGCCCTCAAGAAATTCATGATTCAAGAAGATAGTTATTAATATGAATTTTGTGAGGTGTGATTACGATTATATTAAAAAACGCTCATAAACTACCAAGTTAACTATAGACAATATTAACTCGCCCATAGTTAATATTACTAATTAATTCAGCTTCCTCAACATTTTTTCAAATAACAATGTCTATTAAAGGTGTTTTTATCCAAAACCAGGTAAAAGTCAAAGTTCTCACAATAGGTCACAAGGTTTCACACAATCTGGCCTCCTCTTCCTCCCTCTTCCAGGTCAGACTTCCCCTGGCTAGCTCCTCTCCTGCCACCCTGGTCTCTATGTGATTCTTGAAACAGGCCAGACCACTCCAGCCTTAAGTTAGGGCCTTGGCCCTGGTGAGCCTATTTAAAATTGCAACTGCCTCCTCACCCCATTTTCCTGGCTTTATTTTCTATTGCACTTATCACTTTCTAATATACTGTACTTCTAATGACTTACTATGTTTATTTTTATCATTTTTCTTTCTCCTCACCATCCCCACTAAACTGTAGCTCCACAAGGGCAGAGATATTTAATAGTTTGTGCATTACCTAGTACGTAAATATTTGTTGAAGACAACCATTTCCCAAGGTAGTACTTTGAATCTCAAAACTAGATTTATAGCACCACCTAGTGTTCTTGGAAGGATGTGCTGATTAACCCCGAGATTTATTTGCATTAGCCATGGTTTAATCAAATTCTCACTGGTTTTTTGTTTGTTTTTTACTGCCCTCTCTGGTTCTGTAAAAATTAGAATGTTTTCAATGAACAGTATGAAACATACTGACTTCTCTAAGGGCAACCTTTTCTCCACTGACTTGCTCCAGAATTCTAGTGGGGATAGGAGTATTAAGAAGTCTTATGTCTTTTAACATTAAGGCATCTCCCCCTTCCCCCTGCCAAAACCCCAAAACAAGATAATAACCTTTGCTGTTTTTTGTACCTATAACTGTTCTCCAGAATATCACAATACATATTTATTGATTTTTAAATTTTTGTTTTGGTCATAAAAGTCACTAAGTCAAAGTGATAAAACACTAACAAGGGTAATGGTAATGTCGTTTGAAAGAGTATCAGCGTTCTCTAAAAGAATGAGCACAATCTTCTAACTTAGAAAATATTGGTTTCTTTAGATATGAAAAAAATGGAAAAATAAAGAAAACAAAGCTGCTTTAAAAGCATTACAATATTTAATATTAAGCAATGAAAATAAGCTGTTTTTTACTGAATGCTTATTGTGCTTTGCACTATTCTGAAAATTCATTAATCATCTTCACAATGTTATAAGGTAGGTTCTCTATATTAGGCTCCATTTTTCAGATGACAGATGGAGACACAAAGTCACAGAACTGGTGAAAGAGTGGAGCCAGGATTCAAAGATGGCTAGGTTAGTGTCACTGTCCATGTCCATGAACTCAGGCTTAGGCTTTTATCCACTTCCCCACAGAAATGAGAAGGACTCTGCTTTGTTTCAAAGTTCTTGGCCTGGCCAAAGAACTAAATTTAGTAATGTTCTCTTCTTCCAAAATGGAACCAAGGCAACCATAAAGGAAACAGAAGCACATACAATTATTCTAGGAATAAAGTTTTATTCTTTTTACAGTCAAGAAAGTAGAAGCTAAAGAATTTGCCTTGCATTTTAAGGATGCTGTGGCAAAGAGCAAAAACAATATCAACATCAAAGTCAAAGGCAGAGGATGGTTTGCAGTGGCACAATGAAGAATCTGTTGGTTCTTGCTGCCTATCCACCGTTTTGAAATCTACACATCAATTGGTTGCCTCCCGGACGACCCCAACCAGGGCCAGGACCGAACTGCAACCGAGGTACGTGCCCCTGACCAGAATTGAACCTACACCTCTTTGGTCCACAGGCCAAGGCTCTAATCTCTGAGCCAAAGTGGCCAGGGCTCTCATCAATGTTTCTCTCTCTCTCTCTCCCTCTAAAAATCAATAAAAACATATTTTTTTGGAAAAGAATCAACCAATGAATGCATTAGTAAGTGGAACTATGAGTTGATGTTTCCCCCTCTCTCTCAAAACAACAAATAAAACATTTTTAAAAGAATTTAAGAAAACAATGGAATGATCTGTTAAAGTGAGTCCGTTAAAATGTGATTTACTGGGAAACATCTAGAACTATTTGCATTATACATTAAAGTTTTAAAAGGAGTATGAATTCCTCAGAATTGCAGATTTATTGGGTCTTTCAGGGGATATTTGTGAGTAGGATTCCCATACTGTCCAGGTGATTCTGGAAATGGTGCCCCTCTCGCTATTCTCAGCTGGAAACTACTCCTTTCCTAAATGTTTATTTGACTCTTGAAATTTTCTAAAATACACGGTTATTTTGGAAAGGAAATGGTTATTCTCCATTTTGGATAGAGTTTTTCAACATGTGCTTTGAGGATTATTTATTTGCTTTAACTCACCTGGGGAGACTCCCACCCCATTCTGACCTCTGGCATCAGAATCTTCCAGCTGTGCTAAGAAATCTGTATTCTAACAACCTTCCCTAGATGACTTGTATAACCTAGGGGGATAATTTTGAAAAGTAAAGCATCAGCGTCATTTGTGTTGTTGGATTCTTTCCTATTATAGACCACAGACCAGAACTTCAAGGAGTATCATGTAAAAACCTAATTATAAGATCAAATATAATTTTAGGAGACTAATAATTAACAAATCTATTTACAGGATTGTATTTCCTTTTACTGTAAATCATATGTGTGAAACGTCTCAAAGAATTCTTTGGTGAGTGCCGTTTAATCCTACCTTGCCTTCCATAAAATTAACCAGCTGGCCAAAGTTTTCACTATGCTACCCACAAGTGAGTCTCCAGTAACCCCTGAGGCATTCTCTCTGAACAAGCCTCATTTCCTGTATAAAAGGAACTGAGTTTAGTCAACTGTACAGAATTTAGGTTTATTGAACTTAAATTGGTTGTCAAAGGACACTGTAATTCTGCAGCTTTACAGATGATTTAAAATTGGAAATATAATAATCTTTTTGGATGAGCAGAGTGTACAGTAGCCTAAAGATACAGGATCCAAATAGAAGGCCTTTGAAGGTTCTTTCTAGTTTTAAAATTTTACTAAACTGCCTCTCCATCCAATTGAATGTCAACTTGTTCTTGTTTGTTTCATTTTTTTAATCAGCAGAGACTGGTAAGAATTCCTTGCCACTCCCTGATAAGAATTACTTGCCTCTTGAGAATCCATTACAAAAATACAGTTTAGATGCACATAACAAAGGAGGAAACCATTTATCTTGATGATAATACCCCACCCAGATAATTCAGATACCTAATAGAATTTTTCACTGGAATTATTTGGTTTGGCCAACTGGCCAAATCTCTTCAGTAACACCACAGAATTACTCTTCTTTCTTACACTTTGTTTTCACTTGTCACTTACTCCTGATTCTTATCAATTGCCACTACCTTTCTTTTCCTTCACTTATCGTCTAAATCACAGTTGAGACAAGAAGTTCCCTTACCTTGAAAGTCTTCCTTCTTTAGAGCCAGGTTGCATGCTGCTGTGCTGCCAGAGTGAACAAGAAACATGGAAGGACAGACTTGGATTGCTGGAATCCGTAGGTGCTGTGGGTACATCTAAGTAGCTGGGAACCAACAACACTAAAGATCTCTTCTAGAGGGTGACTAGTTGATAAATGATCTAAGGGGAGAGCTTTTATTTAAAGCTTGCAACAGTAAGGATAATTCTGTGAAACTACTGCAAGTCTACCTGGTAAAGCATTTAAAAACTGATTTTATCCTTCTTCAAGAGATCTTGGGAAAGTTTAGCATCTTAGTTGAAAATATGTAACTTCCATTCCTGTCATTGTATCTGGGTTTGTTCCACTGTCTCTGGATTTGTTCCAGTGTATCTGGATTTGTGCCAATGTATCTGTGGAACCAGGCAACTAATAATCTTTACTCAGCGTTTCTTGAATGAAAATGGGATGGATTGGTGGGATTAATGGCTAGATTTTTAGAAGACGGTAATGATTTGCCATTTTCTCGTAACGAAAGCTTCTAACTCTACAGAGGAGTAAATGAGGCAGTGTGAGGTTGAGAAAGATGCACAAAGAAGCAGGAGTTCTAATCCAGATCGAGTTCTAGTAATTGAGCTTCACTTTTATCTACTGTAAAATTAGATGTTGAAGAAGCTACTGAGGGTTTCTTCCAAAACTTTTTCACCAAACAGAAATGCTAATTATTTACCAACATAACAAACTAGTGTACTCTGATTCTTAAAAGGTGTTTTCATTTGTGATTTAAAAGACATCTGGAAGTCTAAATTGTGGCTTGTCAGTCCTTCAAGACCCAAGAACGGATGGCTTGGAAACAAAGTCACATGTTTTAAGCTAAATATACAGATATCCAAGTATCCAGAAAAATAATTTCGAGTCTACTGTCCACGAATTTCTATTAACTGGGAGAGCCCGGTTAATGACACAGCTTCGGACCCCACAGACCTCTGCGTTAGCCAGCATCACTGTGCCGGAGGGGGAAATGGACGCTTCGGGGAGGGTTGGGAAGGTTCTAATTTGAGAAACAAACAAACAAAAAGGCAACAGCAGTAGGGCCTCTTCCATGGTCTCTGACGAAAAATGTTGAGGGAGAATTAAAACCGCCCCAAATTCCCCAATGTAGTCCTCACTGGAAGCTCGGTTCCCGGCGACGCACGCGGTGACGGGAGACGAGCCCCCACAGTCCACATCCGACCGCGCGCGCGCACGGTAGGTGCCCGCTGGAAAGTGGGAGCGCCGCCCGGGAGGCCCGCAGTCGCCGCAGAGCCCCGGGAGGCGAAGGAAGCTCGCGGCCAGCCCCGCCGCGCTGACAGGCGTCGCCGAGAGCCAATGAGCGCGCCGGGAGGCGGGGCAGGGAGACCGACGGGGTGGGATTTCCCGCCTGACCGCCTGGCTCCTAGCGAGGGCTGCGCGGGCGGGGCGGCTGCAGAGCCTGCGGGAGAGGGTGGGTCGGGGTCAGCTGCTGTGGGTGGGTCGGCGTGGGGAACTGTGGGAGGCCACCGCGTCTCCTGCCGCTGCCCTTCCTCCGCCACGATGCCTGGGATCGACAAACTGCCTATCGAGGAGACGCTGGAGGACAGCCCGCAGGTGAGGCGCGGGCGGGGGCGGGAGGCGAGGGAAGGAGCGGCGCGGGCCGACCCCAAGCCTGACGTCGCCGTGGCCGCAGGTGCCCGCCCCAGCCCAGGTGGGCGCCGCCGCCCTGAGCCCCCGCCCATGGCGGGCCACGCCGAGAGGCACTAAAGCCGGGCCTCCCGCCCGCGGCCCGCGTGGGCCTGCGCCGCTAGGCCGAGAGCCTCGCGCGGGGTCTGGGACGTCGGCGGTCGCGTAGGTGCGCGGGGCTTCCTTCTGTTTGTCGAAAGGTGCGTTTTTATCGCCCTGATGTAAGGTGATAAATCCCGATCCTGGAATTTTCTCCTCGAAAACCTCTTCGGGGAAAATGCAGAAGGAGAAAGAACCCAGTAGACTTATTTGATGATTTCTGAGCAAGCTAGGGAAAGAGATGGATAGTTTTTCTAAGGGAGATGCTGAAAGGCTGTTCATTTGCCGGTGTAGAGAGTCATTGGTGAATCCCGTCTTGGTCCTGGATCCCTCCTCGTCCTGTGTGCCCAGTGTCGTGGCCGTGATTGTAGCCGCTGTCACTCGGGCTGTGCACAGCGTGTGATGGACGCGCCTTCGCGGGCTCCACCACTGCTGTGCCTCTTTGCAGACTTGGCCCTAATAAACCCATCAAAATAAAAGCCCTGTGTTCTGTGTTTTGCGTCTTGCTGATGATGCTGGTGTGATTGCTTTAGCTTAAGACAATCTAGGAAAACAACATTTGTTATGTTTTCAGAACTGAAGAATGAAATCAGCTATGTTAAAAACATGTTGGGTCCCTCCGGTGTGGCTCTGGTTGAGGGTCGACCTATGCAAGAGGTCGCCGGTTCGATTCCTGCTCAGGACACATGCCCAGGTTGTGGGCCCGATCCCCAGTGGGGGAGCCAGGAGGTGGCCAATTGATGTTCTCTTTCATCGATGTTTCTCTCTTTCTCTCTCCCTCTCCCTTCCTCTCTCTCTAAAATCAATAAAGGGGGGAAAACATGTTGGTGGGGACAGTAACTTGCATAGAGAAACTTCATCCTTAAGTCCGTCTTACATAATAATTTAAACTATTTAAGACCACGTTGATGGTTGGGTACCACTTAGAATGACGAAAATGTTCTGAATTGTTGTTCATTTAGAACTACAGTTGCATGTATTTCATGTGTCTTGGCAGTTTAATATGGCCCCAAAAGAACAGGAGGAAGGGTCTAGATCTCCCTTTCCTGAGTCTAAGGTGTACCATGGATTTTTTTAAATTAAAAAATTGATTGATTGATTTGAGAGAGAGAGAAAGAAAAAACAAAACAAAAACGTGGATTTGTTGTTCCATTTATTCATGTATTCATTGGTTGATTCTTGTGTGTGCCCTGACTGGGGATGGAACCTGCAACCTTGGCATGTTAGGACGATGCTCCAACCAACTGAGCTACCTGGGTAGGGCTTGTGCCAACTTTAATTGCCAAGTTGAAATTGGGCTCTGATTGTGGAATTGATTTGTTTTTTTTCGTGCTGAAAGTTATCTTCACAGGCCAGTTGCCTGCTGGTAGTATACTCTTATCAGCCTATACCGACACAAAGAGAAACTCACTTTTGGCTAATTTGACTGCTAAAATAGCCAGTTCAAATTCTTAATTTCTGTAGTGTAAAGTTATAAAGCTATATTTGTTTCAGACATTTTGCAAAAATTTTGTGGGATATATTGGTCAGGTGCACTTTGTGCTTCTACTTTTTTATTATCTAAGAATCAACAGGTTGCCTTACCCTTCATTTACCTGGCCTGGCTGTATAGGTCAGGAAGACTATACAACAGCTCCAGATGGGTTGTACAGTGCCCTGGCCATATCTTGTGAAGAGGATATAATCTCTTGACTCATTTCTTGAACTTTTCACACAGTTTACAACCTGAGCATTAGTTTTTTTTCTTTTTTATAAGAATGTGCCATATTAGTGTTACTTTTACAGTAATTACAAAAATGTTTTGAAATATGTTTATTAATTGATTTTAGAGAGAGAAGAAGGGATGGGGGAGAGAGAGAAAGAAACATCAACGTGCAGGAGAAATACTGATCGGCTGCCTCCTGCCTGCCCCCCACCGGAGATCCAGCCTACAACCTGGACATGTGCTCTGACCAGGAATTGAACCAGTGACCTTTTAGTGCATGGGATGACAACCAACTGAGCCACTCCAGCTGGACTACAGTAATTTTTAATGAACTAGCACATTGATATTCCAATCTCTAGAAGTAATGATTTTGAACTAGATAACATTTATTGGGAAAATTAGTTGGGGACAACTGGGATTTGCAAAGGGAAGACACTTGGAAGTAATTCTTAGGGAGAAAATGTGACAGAATGGAAAGTCCTGGATCTGGGATTCAGATATAAGAGCTTTTAAAAAGAAAGTTTATTTATTGATTTTAGAGAGAGGAAGGGAGGGAGAGAGTGAAACATCCATTTGTTTTTCCACTTGTTTATGCATTCATTGTATGTGCCCTGACCAACTATCAGACCTGCAGCCTTGGTGTATTAGGGTGGCGGTCCAACCAAGTGAGCTACCCGGCCAGAGCTAGGGTTTTGTTTTTTATTATATTTTTATTGATTTTTTTTTTTTAGAGAGAGAGGAAGGTGAGAGAGAAATAGAAACATCGATGTGAGAGAGAAACATTGATCGCTGCTTCCTGCAGGACCCCTACTGGGGATTGAGCCCGAAACCCAGGCATGTGCCCTGACCGTGAATTGAATTGGGACCTCTCAGTCCATGGGATGATGCTCAATCTACTGAGCCACACTGGCAGGGCAGCACTAAGGTTTTAATATCACTGCCACTTAGTACCTTCTGCTTTAAGGCAAGTCACTCAACTAGTTTGAATCACAGCTATTATAGATAGTAAATGTTTTTGTTTTTGTACCTGGTTATAAAAATAATATTTACTTCAGAAAAATTGGAAGTACAGAAAAAAAAAAGCAGTTATGTGCCATGTACCCAGCAGCAAATCCTGTTAACAGTTTGCTTTCTTTCTTCTAGTTTTTTTCTTAAACATTTTAATGTAATTGAGATTATATTGTGCATACAATTTTTATTTGGCTTTAATTTAACATTATAGCTTAAGTATGTTCACATATTATTACATTCTGAATAAAATAATTTAAAAGTTGCACATTTCCTTAACTGACTTAACAGTTACCCTATTGGACTTTTAGACTTTTTTCCCAAATTTTACTTTTATATATAGGGCTGAGATTCATGCTTTTGGACATAAATTTTTGTTGTCATTTAGACTGTTTATCTAGGATGGAGTCCAAGAAGTCAAGTAACAAAGAGTATGAAACTTTTTAAAGCTCCTGATATGATAAGTTTTTATTAGATCATTTGATCCTAATCATTTTAAAATAGCCGGACAGCCTTGGCCGGTTTGGCTCAGCGGTTAGAGCATCTTGGCCTGTGGACCGGAGATTCCTGGGTTTGATTCTGGCCAAGGGCACGTACCTTGGTTGTGGTTTGTCCCTGGCCCTGGTTGGGGTTGTGCAGGTGGCAACCAGTTGATGAGTCTCTCTCACATCGATGTTTCTCTCTCTCTCTCTCCCCCCCTCCCTCCCACTCTGTCTGAAGATAAATGTAAAAAAATCCTCGCGTGAGGATTAAAAAAAAATTTTTTTTAATGAAATAGTCTCTGACAGTTGCAATGTAAAAAAGTTAGAGTTAGGGAATCATGAAAGACTATCCTGAATTACAGTTATTCTCTTTTTAGTTTTGATTTACAGTAATTATTAAATTAGGGAAGAATTTGCAAGTTCAAATCCAGCAGATAAAAATAAACCTTTTTAGAATTATCTTGCCCAGACCACACCATTCTGCAAAAGATCATCTATTGAGGCAAAAAATCTTAAGACTACACTAGATGCCTTGTCCATGCTTATATATTGTTTTGAAAATCAGAAACAAAATGAAACTTCCTAATTAGTAAGAATAAATGATCTTTAAAAAATAATTGATTTTACATGTAGATAAATATCTTATCAATGATAATCTTATCAGTTCATGCTAGAACTGTGAAGACAAACTCCAGCCCTAAACAGAGGTTTCTTTCTTTGACATAATATGAAATATTCACAGATTATAACACACACTTCCCCCCACACACACACACTTTCACATCTCTGTACGAGATGTCCCTTACAGCTGATGATGTTTGACTTGTAATTGCCTACAAATGTACACACTTGATTGTTTCTCTTAGTGGCTTGACTGGCCAAGTGCAGCCTCTCAGTGTTCAGCGAACAAATCAATTTGACAACATTATCAGTCTTGTTTGAAAATATTCCTTTGATACCTGGTGAGATGAAGCAATTGCCACTATTAAAACTTGCTGATTGGGTCCTGGCCAGTGTAGCTCAGTTGTTTGGAGCATTGTCCCGTACACCAAAAGGTGGCAGGTTTGATTTCTGGTCAGGGTACATGCCAGGTTACAGGTATAGTAATGGTTTGTAAGAAAATACAGGGTGGGGCAAAAGTCGGTTTACAGTTGTGAGTATAAGAGTTTATTCTTGTATTAATATTTATTAATTATTGTATTATTTTCCATAAGAACAACTGTAAACCGACTTTTGCCCCACCCTGTATTGGAGACAAAGGTGGAGTGCTTCTAAGAAATATTTGTCACCTCATGACAGAATAATTTTGAATGAGAAAACATGGATATTGAAGACTCTTGTGTCAAAAAGTGACTCACAAGAATTGAACTCTGAAGAAATTTTGGGATTATATTAAATTTATGCTGCTTGCCCAGCGGGTGTGGCTCGGTGGTTGAGCATTGACCCATGCACCAAGAGATCACCGGTTTGAGTCTTGGTCAGGGCACATCCCCAGTGGGGGGCATGCAGGAGGTGGCCAATCGATGTTCTCTCTCATCGATGTTTCTGTCTCTCTCTCCTTCTCCTTTCCTCTCTCTCTAAAATCAATAAAGATAAATAAATAAATAAATAAATAAAAATAAATACATTTATGCTGCTTGTGTTTTCCTGGTTATGTTTATATGGGCGTTATATATAAAATTCTGTCTAAAGGTCTGTTTCCACAAAATTTAAATTAAAAATTTCAAGACATAAGAAAACCTTAGTCCAGCCGGTGTGGCTCAGTGGTTGAGCGTCGACCCATGTACCAAGAGGTCACCGGTTCGATTCCCGGTCAGGACACATGCCCAGGTTGTGGGCCCGATCCCCAGTGGGGGCATGCAGGAGGCAGCCAATCGATGTTCTCTCTCATCGATGTTTCTATCTCTCTCTTCCTCTCCCTCCCTCTCTCTCTAAAATCAATAAAGGGGAAAAAAAATTTAAAAAAAAAGAAAACCTTAAATAATAGCTTAATTGCCAGCATTGTTTTGTTTTAGTAGTATAAAAAAATGATGCAGCTCACCGCAGATGCCATCATAGATTCAGTGAAATGGTATTGATTTTATTTTTGTAAGTTGCTAATTTTAAACAATCATACAGCGTTGAACTTGATATTTTAGTTTTAATTAGGAACCTGTTTTAACCCTGTTTAGGCTAAAATGATATTTTTCTTTCTTTTTTTTTTTAATCATCACTTGAGGATATGTTGGTTTTTTGTTTTGTTTTGTTTTGTTTTGTTTTGTTTTGTTTATCCTCATCGAGGATATTCCTCCATTGATTCCCTTGATAGAGTGGAAGGGAGGGAGGGAGAGAGAGAGAAAGAAACATCAATGTGAGAGAGACACATCAACTAGTTTCCTCCTGCACCACCCCAACTGGTGCTGGGGATCGAACCTGCAACCCAGGTATGTGCCGTTTACCAGGAATCAAACTCAAGACCCTTCTGTCTGTGGGCCAGCACTCCAGTTACTGAGCCAAACCTGCCAGGGCTGTTTTTTAAAAATTGATTTTAGAGAAAGAGGAAAGGAGAGACAGAAACATCTATGCTAGAGACAAACATTGATTGGTTGCCTCTCGTATGCATCCTGACCTGGGATCAAACTGCAACCTTTTGGTTTATGGGATGATACTCCAACCAACTGAGCCACCTGGCCAGGGCAAGATGATCTTTTAAATTTAGTTCCACTGCAGTTTTTATATAAATGTAATCCTTGAATTAGAATGATACTTTTTGGAGGAAAAAAGAAACTAAGTGACAGATTTTTTTTCTTAAAAATGGCATAGCCAAACAAGATTTCTTGATGCTTTTCTTTTTACATTTTAAAATAGCACTTTGAGAGGTGGGAGTGGGGTGGGGGGGCACTAGAGGTAAAAAATCAAAAGATTTTGTCAGATCTAAATCTCTGGGGCATGGGGAAGTAGAGGACTGAGATCGTGGACTTTGTATATTGGCACAATGATTTTGTGCCTTTTTTTTTTTTTTAGTCCTCACCCGAGGATGTTTTTCCATTTAGCTTCAGATAGAGTGAGAGGGAGGGGGAGGGAGGGAGGGAGAGAGAGAGAGAGAGAGACAGACAGACAGACAGACAGACAGACAGACAGACAGACATGTGAGAGACACATTGATTGGTTGCCTCCTGCGCAACCCCAACCAGGGCCGGGGATGAACCGCAACCAAGTTACGTGCCCTTGATCGGAATCGAACCTGACACCCTTTGGTCTGAGGGCTGAGGCTCTAACCACTGAGCCAGATCAGCCAGGGCAGTTTTGTGGTGGGAATGCAGACTGGTGCAGCCACTGTGGAAAACAATATGGTGTTTCCTCAAAAAATTAAAAATTGAACTGCCATTTGACCCAGTGATCCCACTTCTAGGAATATATCCTAAGAAGCCTGAAACTCCAGTCAAAGAATATATGTACCCCTATGTTCATAGCAGCACTATTTACAATTGCTAAGATCTGGAAACAGCCTACATGTCCATCAATAGATGAGTGGATAAAAAAAGCTGTGGTACATGTACACAATGGAATACTATGTAGCTGTAAGAAAGAAAGGTCTCTTATCTTTTGAGATGACATGGAGGGACCTGGAGAGTATTATGCTAAGCAAAATAAGCCAATCAGAGAAAGACAAGTATCACATAATCTCACTTATTTGTGGAATATAATGACCAAAATAAGGTGATGAACAAAATAGACCTAGAGACTGACAAACTTCAGAGGAGGGGGCAAGGGGGGGGGAAGAGATAAACCAAAGAACTTATGCATGTAACTGTAACCAATGGACATAAACAACAATGCTGGGGAGGGGGGGGAACGGGAGGAGGGTGTCAGTGGGGGAAAAAGGAGAAACATCTGTAACAAAAATAAGTAATAAAAATAAATGTATTCACTTAGCTTTTTCTTCTGAAAATAGGAAGCTAAGAACTAAGTTGATTTTTAAAAACCAGCTTTTAAGGTTGAGATAATTAATTATTTATAGAATAAAAATGCAAGGTCATCTTTTAGATTTTAAGCTGCAATTATGGCAGTAGTTTTTGGTATTTTAATTCTTCCCTGCCTTTGAGGTATAAAAAAGTGAGTATACTTTGCCTTGATATGCTGAGTTTCCTTATCTCTAATCCTTTTTATTGACAGTCTTAAATTTACCTACAAGTTTTTCGCCCTTAAAACGAAGATAATTGTTACATGCTCATTGAAAAAAAAGAAGCCTAACAGTATAGAAATGTATAAAGGAGAAAAATAGCCCTGACCGGTTTGGCTCAAAGGTTTGCGCATTGGCCCGTGGACCAGTGAGTCTTGGGTTCAATTCCAGTCAAGGGCATATACCTTGGTTGTGGTTTGTCCCCAGCCCTGGTCGGGTCGTGCAGGAGGCAACCAGTTGATGTGTTTCTCTCATATGGATGTTCCTCTCTCTCTCTCTCTCTCTCTCTCTCTCTCTCTCTCTCTCTCCCTTCCCCCACTCTGATGATAAATAGAAAAATATCTTTGGGTGAGGATTAAAAAAAAAAGGAGAAAAACAATATCCCAAATTTTGCACTCAGAAAAACATAGTTAACGTTTTATAAGCCATGTTGGAGAGGAGCACTATGGTATTATTTTTGGATTGGGATGGGGAGGGGTTTGGCACTCCTAGAAGATACCACAGAGAAAAAGAAATAATCATACTAAGTTATCCTGAAATAAGACATTTAAAGTATTTATACATGGAATACTGTTAATTTAGCCTTGAACATTTCTGTTGGTTTGTTCTTAGCTTAATTACAGACGTTTTACTTCATAAAAATATATCTTTGTTGTTCCTTCTAAAGTTTGTGTGATGTATTTGGAAAATCCCTCTGTTTTAATGAAGTGAAATTGAGAACAAAGAATCCCGACATCTTGGCATTACTATCAAAAGAGAAAGTAGATTAAAACTCAGAATAATTAGAGCTCTGATATTTTAGGATTTTTCCTTCCTTTAGAAAACAAATTCCATCTGCTTTATATAATGGTTAACACAAACTAACTAACTGCTTTTGTTTTATACAGACAAGGTCTTTACTGGGTGTATTTGAAGAAGATGCTACAGCTATTTCCAACTATATGAACCAACTGTATCAAGCTATGCGTCGGATTTATGATGCACAGGTAAAAAGCTAAAGGCTGACTCAATGCTTTTTAAAAATGAATCTTTAATCCCAGAGATAGTGTCTGTCTTGTTTACTGGTGCCTAGTGCTGACCTGGGCTCTTAGTAATAAATACCTGTTGAATAGATAAATGAACATTAAGTATTTTGTATTACAGAGCTCACATTTCAGTTACTAATGTATAGTTTGTAGTACTATAATAGTTATGAAGATTGAAGCATCTGTCCCTCCTCCCCAAACCCAGTAAGGACTTTCTTATTGAAACTTACTGATAATGACCTTTGCCTAAGATTTGACTGAAAACCCCATATTGTCACCCACATGTTCCCTAAACGTGCTTTTAAATCTTATTGAATACTTCCTCCCCTTTTTGAACAGAGGATTTGTATTTTGCCTCTATTTAGTTAATAGAAGGTAATAAAAAATAGATGTCGCTCTGGGGCACAAGAGATGAATTTAAGAAAATAGAAAGGACTAGATTTTTTTGTTGAACAGAAATAGGATTTGAGACTTTGTTTATGAAAGTTAATTATAAGCCTTAACAACAACCTGGGTTCTATAATAAACTTTCTTTGGGATTAATTAAGTATACTCATTTTTTCCCCTTCTAATTTTCTTTTCTTTCTAGACTCACATTTTCATTATGTACTTACAAGTTGTTGTGATAGTTATTTTTTCCTTCTGATTGGTCTCTCAAGATTGGATTTCTGATCACAGATTGATATGTAAAAGAAATGTTATTTTTGTCATCACTGAAAAAAAAACCCTTTAAATTAAAAAATATTTCCTTCATATGGCTCTATTGCTATATTTTATGACTAGGTTGACCACATTTTGGTTGTATGTTATTAAATGCTTGTCATGGTCTAGTATCAGCATCTAGAGAGAGGGATAATCACTTGTCAATGTAGACTCTCTTAAGATTTTGCTAAGATATGTACAGTTTACTTCTAGCTTTAAAGCTTTAACAATATTTAATTTAATGCTTAGTTTTTATTAGTTAAAAACAAGCACACACTGGGAACACTGCTGACCCCTCTGTTGATGGTGTATATTTCATGGCCTGAGTTTCCTTTTAGCACTTTAATGGTAGTTCTCTTTCCAGTGATTTAGTGAGGGGTTTAGAGAACATGTTGTACAGTGTTTTATGTTAAGTGATGAATAAAAGTGGCGTAGTTATCTTCAACTAAAACTTTTTTCTTATCAGTAATATTGCATTAATTTGAATTAATCTTTTTTTATAGAATGAATTAAGTGCAGCAACACACCTGACATCAAAACTTTTAAAAGAATATGAAAAACAGGTACTGTATATGAGAGTTTTAAAAGCATAATTTAAAATATGCAGTGCCTGTATAGTTAAGTAGAATTTCTCATCAAGAATCCTAAGCTTTTTTGAATTCACAGAATTTTTATATGCCATTGAAATTCCATTATAGCACTCATATCTAATTTTAATGATTTAATGTTAGATACAGAGGTTATCTAATTGAACTCTGTTCTGTTTACAAATTAAGAAACTGAAGCTTGCTTAAGTTACACAGCTGGTTATTGGAGGAGCTAAACACCAAATCTTTGAACTCCCAAGTATGGTGTGCATTCTTACATAACACGTTAATTCGTTGCTTAGCAACATTATAATTAATGTTTAGTAATTATATGACTTATACTAGTTTATTAAAATGATATTTTTAGCCCAGCTGTTGTGGCTCAGTGGATTGAGCATCATCCCATGGACTGAAAGGTCCCGGTTCAATTCCTGGTTAGGGCACATGCCTGGTTTGCTGGCTGGATTCCCAGTAGGGGGTGTGCATGAGGCAGCCGATGGATGTATCTCTCTCACATTGATGTTTCTATCTCTCTCTCTAAAAAAATCAATAAAAATATATTAACAAAAAAAATCAACCCCCCCAAAAGATATTTTTAGAGCTTATTCAAAATTTTACAAGTTTTCTGAAGTTATTTAAAAGTAAATTATAATGTCATTCACAAAAGACATACAGCATTGGTTCTTTACCTCATCTCTGTTTCTCATCTTTCAGCATTTTCCTTTGGGGGGTGATGATGAAGTTATGAGCTCTACTTTGCAACAGTTTTCAAAAGTTATAGATGAGGTAAGTGTTCATTTCATTTTGTTGAATAGGTGGTTGTATAATTAAGTTATTCAAGTTGTTTAGTTTTTATTGGGAACTTTTATTATTATGATGATATGAGTAAACCTCTATCAGTAAAAGATTACCCTGTAAGCCCTGGACAGTGTGTCTCCATGGTTGGAGCATTGGCCCACACACTGAAGGGTCTTGGGTTTGATTCCTGGTCAAGGGCACGTATCTGGGTTGCAGGTTCAATCCCCCAGCCCCAGGTCAGGGCACATGTAAGAAGCAACCAATCCATGTGTCTCTCTCACGAAGCAACCAATCCATGTGTCTCTCTCACATTGATGTTTCTCTCTCTCCCTCTCTCCCTCTCTCCCTCTCTCCCTCTCTCCCTCTCTCCCTCTCTCCCTCTCTCCCTCTCTCCCTCTCTCCCTCTCCCTCCCTCCCTCTCTGGGTCCCTCTCCTCCTTTCCTCCTTTCCCCCTCTCTCCCCCTACCTCTCCCTCCCTCCCTTCCACTCTCTAAAAATCCTCAGGTGAAGATTAACAATAAAAAAAGATTACTATATAAAAAGACCTTATTTTCACATCTTTGTGTCTCTAAAAACAATACTTTCTTTGATTAAAACAAATTGTTTTCAAGGAATAAACATATAGATATGCTCTCCCAGTCCATGTAGCACTCTCCCAGTGTTTCATTGTCTTATTTGATGTACGCAGGGAGAGAAGAGTTAAACTGTGAGCTATAACCTAGGCTCTTTATGTTTTTTCTTTTTTGCCTTAGCCAACCTTTTGCTGTTCAGTTCATTAATCCTTCCATTCTAAACAGCCAATATCAACCTTTAATTTCTCTAACTAGTCTCAGAACAAATCACTAAAAAAAAAAGACCTGGAAGTTAGGAGGAAGAAGGATGGTAAGAGATGTTTGGAGAGTTCATAACTGTTCTCTATGAGTGCAGTGAAATCTCTTCTTTAAACATGCACCATTAGATAGTTCTGTCCTTTCTAGTCTCTTAACTGGAAAGTAATTTCTTGAAATGTTTTAATAATTCATTATAGCAAAATATTGTCCCAGCAGGTCAATATAAAGAAATATCTATAGGAAATGGAATTTTTTTTTTATTGGGGCAAAATATACATAACAAAATTTATCACTGGTGACATTTAGTTCATTCACAGTGTTGTGTAACCATCAGCACTGATGTTCTAGAACACTTTTATCATCATCCCAAAGGAAACACGGTGTCCATTAAGCAATCACTTCCTATTCCTCCTTCCCCTCAGTTCCTGGCACCCATAAATCTGCTTTCTGTCTGTATGGATTTGCCTAGTTTGAATATTTCATATAAATGAACACATACAATTTGTGGATATTTGTGTCTGCTTTCACATAGCAAAATGTTTTCAAGGTTCATCCATGTTGTAGTGTGTATCAGATTACATTTCTTTTTCTGGCTAAATAAAATTCCATTGTGTGAATATACTACATTTTATTTATCTACTTATCACTGATGGACATTTGGGTTGTTTTCTGCCTTTTGGCTAATGCAAATAGAATTGCTATGAGCATTCATGTACAGGTTTTTATTTATTTATTTTTTATTTGTTAATCCTCACCTAAGGATATTTTTTCCATTGATTTTTTTTTTTAGAGAGAGTGGAAGGGAGTGGGGGTGGGGTGGGGAGAAGAGAAACATCAATGTGAGAGAAACACATGGACAGGTTGTTTCTTGCACATGCCCTGACTGAGGCCAGGGATCGAAACTGCAACCCAGGTACGTGCCCTTGACTGGGAATCGAGCCTGAGACCCTTTAGTGTGCAGGTTGATGCTCTAACCACTGGACCGCACCAGCTTGGACTGGTTTTTAACACCAGTTATCAATTCTTTTCTTTTGGGTATATACCTAGAGTGGGATTGCTGGGTCATATGATAAATTTTATGTTTTACTTCTTGAGAAATCACCAAACTGTTTTTCATAGCTTCTGCACAATTTTACATTCCCACCAATAATGTAGGAAGGTTCCAGTTTCTCCACATTCTCATCAACACTTGTTATTTTTATTTAGTTTTTATTGTAGCCATCGAACTGGGTATGAAGTAGAATCTCATTATAGTTTATTTTATTTTTTTTTTATCCTCACCGGAGGACATTTTTGCATTTATCCTCAGATAGAGCAAGAGAGAAGGGGAGAAGAGAGAGAGAGAAACATCGACTTGAGAGAGACACATCGAGTGGTTGCGACCCACACGACCCCAACCAGGGCTGAGGACAAACTGCAACTGAGGTACGTGCCCTTAGGAGGAACTGAACCCGGGACTCTCTGGTCCGCAGGCCGACGTTCTAACCGCTGAGCCAAACTGGCCAGGGCTCATTATAGTTTTGATGTGCATTTTCCTGATAGCTGATGATATTGAACATCTTTTCCTGTGCTAATTGGCCGTTTGTATATTTTTGATGAAATGTCTATTCAGACCTTTGTCCATTTTTTAATTGGGTTGTTGTCTTTTATTATTGAGTTTAAGGGTTCTTTATTCTAGATACAAGTTCCTTATGAGATATGTGATTGGCAAATATTTCCTCCGATTCTATGGATTGTATTTTTACTTTTTTTTTTTTTTTATCCTCACCCGAAGACATTTTTCCATTTTTTGTTCAGATAGAGTGGGAGGGAGAGAGAGAGAAACATCAGTGTGAAAGGGACACATCAAAGTGGCTGCCTCTTGCATGACCCAACCAGGGCAGGGAACAAACTGCAACCGAGGTATGTGCCCTTAGCGGGAACCGAACCCGGGTCTCTCTGGACTGCAGGCCGACGCTCTAACCGCTGAGCACTGGCCAGGGCTATTTTTACTTTCTTGATAGTATCCTTTGGTCCACAAAAATTTTAATTTTGATGAAGTTTAATTTGTTTTCTTTTGTTGTTGTGCTTTTGGTGTCCTTGTCAAATCCAGGGTTATCCTATGTTTTCTTCTAAGAGTTTTAATTGGAATTTTTTGACTGTATATTTTCAATTATATTACATAATTTTGTGTTCTCTTATTATCAACATCTTTTATTAGATTTTGTTTAATTTACATAACACTGGTTAAACGTTTCTGTTATTTGGCCTTTTTGGTTTTTCTTTTACTAGCTTAGCTCTTGTCATGCGGTACTTTCAACACAGCTTGCTGATGCCATGATGTTCCCCATTACCCAGTTTAAAGAAAGAGATCTGAAAGGTATTGAAGTCAAGCTTATGTTTACTTTCATTAGCTATCAGAATATTAATGCCTGTAAAATGCATATTACTCTATATCTTAACCATTTCTAAATACAGCTTGAGCCACTTTTACTTTAATTAGTCACTAAACATTTGTAGGAGTTCCTGCTAGACATTAAACTAGATACTGAGGAGTACTGATGTGAATAAGATGTCACTTCACTTGAGAAAGCCTAGAGAAGGATATGGGCAAACACATAATTACGACACTGTCTTATAGGGAATGAGTAAGGTGTTGGGAAGCCTCTAAAAAGGGTTGTCAGAAAGCTTCACCAGAGATGTGACATGAACATTGGACAATGAAGAAGAGTTTGCCAGGAGAAAAGTGTCGTTATTCTATTAGAGGGACTAGGAAGCACAAAGGTATGGGTTATAGAAATACATGACTTGTTTATTTGTTGTTGTTGTTGTTATTTTTTAAATCCTCACCTGAGGATACTTTTTTCCCCCATTTATCTTGAGATAGAGTCGGGGGGCAGGGAGAGAGAGAGAAAAACATTGACATGAGAGAGACACATCGATTGGTTGCCTCCTGAACGAGCCCAACGAGGGCTGGGGACCAAACCGCAACCAAGGCACGTGCCCCTGACCAGAATTGAACCTGAGACTCTCTGGTCTGCAGGCGAATGCTCTAACCATTGAGCCAAACTGGCCAGGGCATACATGGCTTGTTTTGAGAATGACGAGAAGTTCAATGTGGCTGCAATGTTGAATGTGTTGGACATGGCAGGAGACAAATCTAGATAAAGATTAGTTGGGACTAGAATATGCCAAAGATACTCCACTTGAGTTTGTAAGAAAAGAGAAGCCAATGGAGGTCTTTAAGAAGTAGGGAGGTAACATCCTTTTGTTTTTAGAGAGTGAAATAGAGTGAATTTGATGTCTAGGAGAATGGATTAGGAAGTTGTGAGAATCCAGTGAGGTATGACCAAGACCTAAACTGAGACAGTGGCACAGGAGATGGAGGTGTGTTTATGGCTGGAGTGGCAGGAGGTAGGAGTATTGGCACATCTCGCAACCCATGACTTAGTCATTTGTGGTGGATTTTCCCCTCATTTAGCATTATTCAGTGATAAAATGAGTTTTATAGAATTGGCTCTGCTTTCTCATAATTTACAATCTTAGAAAATTATACAGACTTATAAGATATGTAGATAGAATAAAAACATTGAATTAATATATCAGTGGATGGTAAAATATTAAATTATAATGGAATAAAAACAAATGAATTTTAGAGATAGAGTTAATATTTGTGGTGGTAATCCTCAAGAATGGTCATTCCAAGGTCAAGAAACAAGATCTCTTTTTCAGTCTTAGGGGACTGAATGTCATAATCTTACTAATAAAATGTTCTTTGCTTTTTATTAAGCATTTGAATTTATTAGAGTCAATATAAAAAATGAATTAAGTTAGAGTCTGATACTAAGAATATTTGCATACCTTAGAATTTGCAGTGGTTTAAAATTTTTTTGTGTGTTGTATTACTAATTTGTGGTGAGTAGATTTTCTGGAGGTGTAATGTTGCTAATGATAGTAAATGTTTCATAGACTAACTGAAACACAGAGTAGCTTTTTCACTTTGAATGTTGAAGAATAAGATATTTGGAGTTTTAATTATAGCTTAAATGGCAGTTACTATTTTCTAAACAAAATTTAAGATATTTCATAAATATGCTACACTGAAATTATTCTTGAACTTTTCCAGAAATATTGACATTAAAGGAAGTGTTTCAGATTGCTAGTAATGGTAAGCTCTTAATACTTTACACAGTTATTTCTTGTAATGATGCATTTTTTTTTTTTTTATCCTCACCTGAGGACATTTTTCCATTTTTTGTTCAGATAGAGTGGGAGGGAGGGAGAGGAAGAGAGAGAGAGAAACATCGACGTGAAAGGGACACATCGAGTGGCTGCCTCCCGCACGACCCAACCAGGGGCTGGGGACAAACTGTAATGATGCATTTTTTAAATCAACACAAATCTGTGGCCAGAGTCTATGCAATAATTGGAAAAAAATGAATCTAATTAAAAGTTTAAGTGAACATTATTTAAATCATTGTTGTTAAGTTGCACTGTTGACCCTTCAGAAAAATTTTAAAGGATATTAAATCTACTCTTGTGATTTGCTACCTTCATAATACCTAAAGAGGTGATATACTATTTTTCCTGCCTTGTTTTCCTTGTATATTCCAAGTTTTCTTTAATAAGCACCTGCTATTTTGTACTAAAAATACTTCTATAAACTGTAGTGGATTACAGTTTCCTTTGAATTAAATACATTTACCAATCTCATAAGTAGAACCATAACCTTAGGGGAAATATGGATAGGGGAACATTTGGCTGGAGTGGTAGGGAAATCTTACCTTGCTTTAGTACATTTGTTGAAAGATGCACATATGAAGACTATTTAAAGCATTTATAAGTTTTGCGAAGTACTGTTTTGTTGTTAATAGTCATTTCTGTTTTCCAGATCATGATGCTGCAATTAACAGATATAGCCGATTGTCAAAAAAAAGAGAAAATGACAAGGTATGATACATACTTATTCTTTCAGTATCGCAATTAACAACTGTTTCATTAAGTGTCTAGTTTTTACTGTTTAAAAATAGTAGCCAGCACTTACTTTGTATGTTTTGCTGTATTGCCCTTAGTTTAGTCTTTTCTCCTAATTATTTCAAAGCCTCTTGATAATTGTTAATTATCAGACGATTAGTAATTGTCTCTTTAAACAAAATACTTCTTGCTGACAAAATTTTATAACTATTCTAAAAATGTAATTGATGCCCAGTATATAAAATTGCTTCCTTTTGCTTTGTATTTTGATAACATTGCGTTTGTTCTGTTATTTGACCCTGTATGTATTCAAAAATGTCTTCTGAGATAAAGTAGTTATGTATACATAATTCAGTGAAATTCCATTATGAGGACCTTCTCATTTACAGGGAAAAAATATATATATAAATTTTTTGATACCTCTTTAAGGAGTTAAATCTAGAAATATTACATTTTATTTAAGGAAAAATGAATTTGAGTAAAGCACAAAGAACAGAATATTAACAAGTTCATCTGGATGCTCCTTAAGGTCATGTCTGTCTCAGTCTAATCCAAGGCTTGATGAGTAGGCCTCCACTGGATGTTTGTGTGTAAGGTGATCCTGTGCCTGGGAGTTGGTGTCCATAGCCTTGGCTGAAGGTGCTGGTAGGCACACAGTGTCCACCTGTGGGAATCTGTGATTGGGTAGGATTTACTGTGCAGCAGCTACTGTGACACAATAAAGGGAATGTTTCTCACACAAAACTCAGTACAAAGATCTGCTTTCCATTTTTAATTTTAGTTCACTGATTAATTGGTGGTATAAATATTGATGAATATACTTTGAGATCTATATTACTTTGTTACTTTGCCTTAGAGAAGTAAAGACTCTAGGTATGAATTTTGGTATATTTTAGATTGCCTCTGGCTACTACAGTTGTTTTTAAAAACACTCTTTCACCAATTTAATTTCATTTAAAAAAATTAATTGAGCCCTGGCTGGTTTGGCTCCACAGTTAGAGCATCGGCCCACAGACCAAAGAGTTTTGGGTTCAATTCCTGGTCAAGGGCACTACCTCAGTTGCAGGTTCAATCTCCAGCCCTGGTTGGGGTCATGCAGGAGGCAACCAATAGATGTCTCTCTTTCACATCGATATTTCTCTCTCTCTCTCTCTCTCTCTCTCTCTCTCCCTCCCTCCCTCCCTCCCGCTCTCCCTCCCTCCCTCCCACTCTATCTAAAAACTAATGGAAAAATATCCTTGGGTGAGGATTTAAAAAAAATTGAGTACCTACTATATGTTGGGTACCATGGGAGAACAATGTGAATAGGCTCCACTTTTGCCCTCAGGGAGTGGATAAACCACATTCATCGAACACTTCTGTGTGAAGGTATGTGACTGGACTAGATGCCAGAGTACAGGATGAAGAGAATGCATGGATTAACACTGAGTTAAGTGCAGTAATAGAAGTTGTAACTAAGTGCTGGGAGAGCACAGTGAAGGCAGCAGTTAACTTTGGTGAAGTGGGAAAGGTTTCACTTGTAGGAGGTGACATTTGCATTGAAGATGAGTGGACCTCACTGGTTTGGGTTTGGGGAGAGGGCATTCCTGGAGGAAAAACAGCTTTTGCAGAAGTACCTGGTAGAGTTTGAAGAGTGTTAAGGTTTAAGAGCACTGGCTCCGGAGTCATACTGCTTGGGGACAAATCTCACCTCTGCCACTTACTTGCCTGAGGTCACACACTGGTTAGTTAGTTTCAAGACTTTATTTCTCTCTCAAAAAAACTCAGTAGTTGTTAGGATGAAATGATACAATGCATGCAGAGTACCTGACTTATAGCAAGTTTTCATTAAACTCTGGTAGTAATTATTATGATAATGGAAAGATAATTCTTTCAGCATGTCTGGGGCATAGGATGTCTTTGGGGAGGTATGGCAGAGATGATAAGCAAGTAGTATTTTGGGGCCAGATTAATATGCTAATGACTTGGAAATTTGTGTTAGAGGGAGTGGGCCACCACCAAAGGACTCTTAAGTGGATGAGTAACTATGCAGTTGTGCTACAGGATGAAAATACTAATGGAAATGTGAAGGAGACCACTGGAGGAATCCACTGAAAAGGCATCAGAGTAGTTTGCAAAGACATTAGGAGAGTCTTAGCTAAGCTTGGTATTGAAAGTGGAGAGGAAGGAATATTTTTGGGAGGTAGTTCATAAGTAGAATTGATAAGACTTGTCTGTATGGTAGGAGGAGGAATAAAAAATGAGTTCCAGAATTCTTAGACAATAGGATGGATCTTGGAATAATTAAGAGAACTAAAAAACAAAGTAGAAAAGCAGGTTTTGTGAAGAAGATGCTGTCTTTAGTTTTGTACATTTCTAGCACACACAGCACCCCCCCTCACCCCCACATACACATGAAGAGCCCTGGTGAACATGTGCTCCTTTGACACTTGGGAGAGTGTGGGGCAGGAGGTAAAAATTTGGGAGTCATTGGTGTATGGAGTATTCTTTTTACTTGATTTGGTATTCTCAGGAAAGCAGGAAGAGAGAAGGGCCTAGTACATATTACATAATAGGTACTCAGTAAATATTTGTTGTCTGAATACAAGAACTTAAGGGAGCATACATATTTTAAGTGTGGGTGAAGGAAAACGAGTACAAGAGAGGAGGAGCAGTAGGGAGGAAACCAGGAGGAGAGAGTGGTATGCTGTGAACTGACAAAGTCAAAGACTAGTGGCTAATCTATTATCAAACAGTTGTCTGCCTTTTCTCTGTGTGGTAGACTTTCTCTGCCATGCGTAGTTTATTATTGTACCATTCTTACTTATATGCAGAATTCTACTTTTAATGTGTTTTAAAATGAAGTGGTTGATAGTAAAACAGGAAAACTATCTTAGCCAATATTTTGTAGGATTTCTAGTATCAGAAAAGAAAGCTATACACAATTGCTGGTGATGTGCCTTTTTCCTTGGGTGTAGGCTCTTCTTCACAGCCACTACTAAAGATAATTCAAAATTAGATAAATAATAGTATTTTTAATCTTTTCACTTAAAGGCGAAATATGAAGTAACAGAAGATGTTTACACTTCCAGAAAAAAACAACACCAGACCATGATGCATTATTTTTGTGCATTAAATACTCTTCAGTACAAGAAGAAAATAGCATTGTTAGAACCTCTACTTGGGTATATGCAAGCACAGGTGAATACTACATTGTGTTTTGGATTATAACTGCCTTAAAAACTTTATATTTAAGTATGATATTTTTGTTAAATGTAAAGGTATTATATTACAAACTAAGGTCAAAATACAATTTTGTGCCTGTGTTTTAAAAAGTAATTTTAAAATGTCATCAGGATGTTATTTTAAGGAAGTTAGAATGGTTTTCCTTGCAGATGAAGATTTCAAATATTTTATGGTAAATGAAACCACTTGTTTATCACAATGGAGGACAGGGAACAGAAAGCTAAATGAATTGTCAAGTTACACCTGTTGCTGGAGCTTCCACTCACTCTTGCTTCATAATAGATCTGAAAGAGGAGTTTGAGTTTGTTTCATGTTGCTTGCGTACTTCTGAGTTAAAGATATTAATGAACTCCAAAGTGTCCTGAGTTAAAGATATTAATGAACTCCAAAGTGCATCAAGAAGGGAGCTAGAACATTAAGTTTGGGTAATATAAGATGAGATAGCAGCCCCCTAAAAATAAGAGTTTAAAGAAATTTGAATATTTCTTCAAGTATGAGTATTATTATTTCTCAGATATAAAACTTTTTTATCTTTGTATTAAACATGAAATGGTCTATCCATATGACTTACTTGAAATGTTTTGAAATTTATTTTCCAATTTAAAATATTGCTTACCATATGCATGTATTAGTATATAAAAGGATGTACAGTAAAATTTAAATTTAGTTTCTTCAGTGGCTTTATGCCCAGAAGTCATTTGGGCATAAACTACAACCTATTTTTACACAGATGGGAATAATCCTTTGTTTTTTACTCACCCATGTATCTTGCAATTTGTTTAAATGATTCACTTAAAGTATTTTGTTTGTGTGTGTGGGTGTTTCTATTGTTCAACCTCCCACTCTTACATCCTCTTGCCTCAGATAAGTTTCTTTAAGATGGGTTCTGAAAATCTCAATGAACAACTGGAAGAATTCTTAACTAATATTGGAACAAGTGTACAGAAGTAAGTATTTTCCTCCTTAAAATTGAAAATGAAGTTATGTGAATGATAAGTTAATAGCTAAATGTCATAATCTGAAAATATTTACCATTTAATTTTCTGAGGGGTTATTTTTCCTGGATGCTTCTTGGTTATTATCACCACCTTTTCCATAAAATCTGAACTTGGAATTTCTAACAGTGTAAAGTCCGATGGTATTTTATTGATTCTAAACTAGGTTTTATGTCTGAATATAACAGACACCTAATAATAATTATCCATGAGTGAATTATCTTCACAGTTACCTGAATTGTGGGGGATAGATGGGAGATTACTAAATAAATCTTGTTTTTCAACCCATGAAAACTTAAAAGAGAGAGAAGGCAGTTCTAATTAGGTTCAAAAATCTGAGCAGTGATATAGTCAATCTCTGAGGTATAGAGGGAGGTGAAAGTGATTGTTGTTTTAAAGGCACAGGACAAAATAGTTTGAAAATTCCTTTAAAGTTAGGCATTGAATGTGGCTTCATTAAGTATTGTTTCCAAAATATCTAAGTTTTAAATAAAACATAAAGCTGTTTTATAACATGTTCATGTTACTTTACCCATACCACTGTTGCACTCTTAAGGAAAATATATATAAAACAAATTACAGATAAACGTGATTGGTAAGGAGTCCTTTGTCTATTTTGGTTGGTAGTAAGTAATCTGTTCTCTGTCTTAGTGTTCGCAGGGAAATGGACAGTGATGTAGAGAACATGCAGCAGACAATAGAGGATTTGGAAGTAGCCAGTGACCCTTTATATGTGCCTGACCCAGATCCCACGAAATTTCCAGTTAATCGAAACTTAACCCGAAAGGCCGGATACCTTAATGCTAGGAAGTAAGAAAACTATTGTTATTTTCATATATTGTATATCATTTTAGGTAGTTGCAAGTGAATATAATATATAATTGATATTTCTGCCAAATTGTTTTGCTTTTACTAAAGGTTGAATCTTTTTAGTTAGTGATATTAATATATTTTTTCTGTGAACTTTTTGACATATGGGGTACATGAATAATCTTCAGAAGTAACAAACTGTTTAGATATTTATTGAATAATTTAGATTTTAAAAAGTGAAACCAATTTGAGTTTAAGTAAACTAGCATAATGTGAACGCTATTAATTGTTATTTATCATACTTTAAAAAATATGTAATTATACCATCAAGTCAAATTTTAGTTTTTACTGGAAGAGAGGATAAAGCAAGTTAACCCTAGGAGTAAAATAAAATATTTTGTTTGAATTTACACCCTTGAAAAGTTGAACTACATTTTATGGAGCATCATTATAACAGCTGCAGTTTGATAATTTCCAGGCTTGTTTTGGAAATACATACACACACACTCCCACAAGTGGTCAGCATACACGAATTTATTTCAGAAACTGAAAAACTGATATTTATATTTTCTGGGCACTTTGATGCCTTTTTTGCAAGCTGACTCTTTGTGATGTGTTTTATCTTGTGTCTGGCTTATGAGATTTCATGTATGTTATTAAAGAGTGAATGTACTTTCTTCATTTAGTAAAACAGGCTTGGTGTCATCTACCTGGGACAGACAGTTTTACTTCACTCAGGGTGGAAACTTAATGAGTCAGGCCCGTGGGGACGTAGCAGGAGGCTTGGCCATGGACATAGACAACTGTTCAGTAATGGCTGTGGACTGTGAAGACAGGCGGTATTGTTTTCAGATCACCTCTTTTGATGGAAAAAAGTTAGTATTCTTTCCTACTATTAATAAAGTCTGTAACATTTTAAACTACTGAAATACAGGATAATTCCTTTACTCAGACATTTTATAGGTATTTTAGGCTTATTATATATTAAGATAATTTTTTTGTAGAAATAAGTTGAATTGTCCTTTCTGACCTGGTTGGTTAAATGATATCTTAGTATTTTAAGGTTATCAAAACAAAGTCAGATGGTAAAGACCTGTGATTTCATGTTGAGACTGGTCACTGAAAATTCTGCATGGTGTGGGGAAAGCAGCACGAGTGGAAAGAGCCCCAAACTTGGGGTCAGAAAGTTCAAATTCTGGACCCACTCCTTACTGTGTAGTCTTAGACAAGTTACGTAACCTCTTTGAGCTCCATTTTTGTACATGTAAAATTGGGGGGAGGTCATAATCCCTACTTTGTAAATTGTTAATGAAAAATAGAAATCTAACTATGTAATGTGTCTAGCATGTACTAGGTGATAACAATAATAAATATTTCTGATCAAATTATTTAGTCCATTAATGGTTATATGCTATTTTAAAATTTTATATTATCTTCACAGTAAATGAGAATCTATAGAACAAATTTTTGAAAAGCACAGAAAAATATAAAAAGGAGTGTGAAAAAAAAGCTATAATCTTACTTACCAGAGCAATAATTAACATTTTGATCTGTTGCCTTATAATTTTTATTTTAATTACAGTTTTAAATAGTTGAGGAAATACTGTATATATAATTTGGATCTGCATTCACTTATTAAAAACATTTTATTTTATAATGGCTACATTATAATCCACTTAAGGAAATACACCATAATTTAAAATTTTCCTAATGATAGATGTTTAAGTTCTCTGCACATTTTTCCTACTTAATTAAATTGTTTATTATCTTTCTTATTTTTCAGAGCAACTCTGGTTCCCTGAAAGTCATTTTCCCCTTATATTTATGTACATTAAGATGTTATAGCTCATGCCCTGGCCGATTTGGCTCAGCGGTTAGAGCATCAGCCCACGGTCCAGAGAGACCCGGGTTCGGTTCCCGCTAAGGGCACGTACATCAGTTGCAGTTTGTCCCCAGCCCTGGTTGGGTCATGTGGGAGGCAGCCACTCGATGTGTCCCTTTCACATTGATGTTTCTCTCTCTCTCTCTCCCTCCCACTCTATCTGAACAAAAAATGGAAAAATGTCCTCGGGTGAGGATAAAAAAAAAAGATGTTATAGCTCATGCCCTAGCCAGTGTGGCTCAGTTGGTTGGGCATTGTCCCGTGCATCGAAAGGTTGCCGGTTCAATTCCTGGTCAGGGCACATGCCGAGGTTGAAGGCACAATCCCAAGTAGAGGGTGTGCAGGAGGCAGCTGATTGATGCTTCTTTCTCTCTCTCCCACCCAAAAAACTTAAAAAAAAAAAGATGTTACAGCTCACTATCTTTTATCAAAAATGATTGTTTAATTTCATATTCCTTCTATAAACATATAATGAATGTCAGTTACTGTGTATCAGTTATCATGCTAGATGTTTGGGAGTCCCTGTATTCATTTGTCAGAATTATCAAACTGTTAATAATTTACTGCAAGTACTTACCTTTTTGTATTTTAAGTTTTTGCTGATGCTTAACATGATTTGCCATTTCACATTCCTTGTTTGATTCAAGATTAGTAAAAATTATTTTTTCCTCAAACTCTTAAACATGAACATCTACAGAAAAACTAAAGATCCCTATGTTAGTGATTAATATATTGAAAAATTTCATTTAACTGTATTCAATGAGAAATAATCAGTAATGAAGCAAAATTAGTATTTTATATTAGGTCAGTTATTATATTTGAAATGTTTGTGTCAGAAGGTTGAAATGGATTGTCTTAGTTGCAGTGCATTTTTGCTATAGGCTGTCTTCTGAAAACTAGCACCTGTTTCTTTTATGGTACATTTTGGCATAGATAGCCAAAGTGAAGCGTTGTTAAAATTTGACAGAGCCTGCTGCCTCTGGCGGTCTCGTTTCCTAAGATACTAGTTGGTTTTATGTGTTTTGGGTGTGTTTTTTTTCTGATATTGACTGGCTTTATATGTACCTGTAAAGATAAAAATATTTCTCAGATCATGTTAAAAGTACTTTAAAAGAACTTGAAGTCAATTTTTTTTCTTTCAGATCTTCAATTTTGCAAGCAGAGAGTAAAAAAGACCATGAAGAGGTAAAATTTTATCTAGTTAATTTCTTCAGCAATATCTTAAGATATTTTGTTGATGACAAAACGTATTGATCTGTTCATTATAGAAATTTGAAAAATGTGGTTAATTAAAAATATCTTTTTAATAGAAGTTTATTGCCTGGCCAGTGTGGCTCAGTGATTGAGCGTTGACCCACGCACCAAGAGGTTGCCAGTTCAATTCCTGGTCAGAGCACATGCCCAGGTTGTGGGCCAAATCCCCACTGTGGAGTATGCAGGAGGTGGCCAGTCGATGTTCTCTCTCATCGATGTTTCTATCTCTCTTTCCCTCTCCCTTCCTCTCTCTCTAAAAATCAATAAAGAAAAAAAAATAGAAGTTTATTGTCCTTAAACGACATTCTGAAGTTTCACAAAGAATTTTATAGTTGCACCTCTGAGGAGAGATGTTAGAGAGCATCTCTGTCCAGTCTTTTTAAAGGCTCCAATTCAGAAATGACCTTGTGACTGCTGCTTTCTGGCAGGCTGTTCATATCACAAGGTGACAGTTTATTCACTTCTCTCACCAACCCTCTTAAGACAGTATTTGCTACATTAAGAATATAGTGGTAGCAGATGTGGCACAGCAGGAAGCAACTAAAGCTTAAAACCTTAGGGAAATGAAAGACAGAAAAACAAAAATTTGGAAATGTCTGTTCTTCCTTATAAATATGTTATTTTAGGCTCCAATTTTACTTGTAGTACACCACATATGGAAGGTAAGTTATTATTAAGAAATGATGCTTCAACAAGACAAGGATGCCCACTTTCACCACTCTTATTTAACATAGTACTGGAAGTCTTAGCCACAGCAATCAGACATGAAGAAAAAATAAAAGGGATCCAAATTGGAAAGGAAGAAGTGAAACTGTCATTATTCGCAGATGACATGATATTATACATAGAAAACCCTAAAGACTCCATCAAAAATCTACTAGACTTAATAAATGAATTTGGCAAAGTAGCAGGATACAAAATTAACGTCAAGAAATCAACGGCATTCTTATACACCAATGATGAACTCACAGAAAGAGAAACTAAAAAAAACAATCCCATTTACCATCGCGGCAAAAAAATTAAGATACCTAGGAATAAACTTAACCAAAGAAGTAAAGGACCTATTTGCAGAAAACTACAGGACATTGAAAAAAGAAATAGAGGAAGATATAAAAAAGTGGAAGCACATACCTTGTTCATGGATTGGAAGAATTAACATCATTAAAATGTCCATACTACCAAAAGCAATCTATAGATTTAATGCAATCCCCATCAAAATACCAACGACATATTTCACAGAACTAGAACAAATGCTTCAGAAGTTCATATGGAACCAAAAAAGACCCTGAATAGCTACAGCAATCTTGAAAAAGAAGGACAAAGTAGGCGGGATCACAATACTGGACATCAGGTTATACTACAAAGCTACTGTAATCAAAACAGCCTGGTACTGGCACAAGAACAGGCACATAGATCAATGGAATAGAACAGAGAACCCAGAAATTGACCCAAAACATTATGCTTAATTAATATTCGACAAAGGTGGCAAGAGCATACAATGGAGTAAAGACAGCCTCTTTAATAAATGGTGTTGGGAAAATTGGACAGCTACATGCAAAAAAATGAAACTAGACCATCATCTTACACCATACACAAGAATAAACTCAAAATGGATAAAAGACTTAAATGTGACTCATGAATCCATAAAAATCCTAAAAGAAAACGTAGGCAACAAAATTTCAGACATCATACGCAGCAGAATTTTCACTGATATATCACCTAAGGCAACAGAAACAAAGGAAAAAATGAACACATGGGACTACATCAAACTCCAAAGCTTCTGCACAGCAAAAGAAACAACCATCAAAGTGGAAAGGCAATGCACTGTATGGGAGACCATAATTGCCAATGATATATCAGATAAGGGATTAATTTCCAGAATATATAGAGTGCTCATACAACTCAACAAAAGGAAGACAAAGAACCCAATTAAAAAATGGGCAGAGGAACTAAATAGACACCTCTCCAAACAGGACATACAAATGGCCAAGAGACATATGAAGAAATGCTCAACATCACTAATCATCAGAGAGATGCAAATTAAAACAACAATGAGGTATCACCTCAACCTGTCAGAATAGCCGCCATCAACAAAGCATCAAACAACAAGTGTTGGCGAGTGTGTGGAGAAAAGGGGACTCTAGTACACTACTGGTGGGAATGCAGACTGGTGCAGCCACTATGGAAAACACTATGGTGTTACCTGAAAAAATTAAAAATTGAATTCCCATTTGACCCAGTGATCCCACTCCTAGGAATATACCCTAAGAAGCCTGAAACACCAATCAGAAAGAATATATGTACCCTCATGTTCTTAGCAGCGCTATTTACAATAGCTAAGATCTGGAAACAGCCCAAGTGTCCATCAGTGGATGAATGGATAAAAAAGCTGTGGTACATATACACAATGGAGTACTATGCAGCTGTAAGAAAGAAAGATCTCTTATCCTTTGCGACAACATGGGAGGACCTGGAAACTATTATTCTAAGTGAAACAAGCCAAGCAGAGAAAGACAAATATCATATGATCTCACTCATTTGTGGAATATAATGAACATAACAGTCTGAGGAACAGGGTAGTCCCAGAGACGTGGAAGTAGGGTACAGACTGACAATTGCCAGAAGAGGGGGTGGGGGAGGGGAGCGATGAACCACAGAACTTGTATGCATGTACTCATAACCAATGAACATGGACAACAAAACTGGGGATGGGGCAGGGAGGGAGGGGGAGGAGGGTGACAATGGGGGAAAAAGGAGAAACATCTGTAACAAAAATAAATTAATAAAAAAAAAAAAGAAATGATGCTTCAAAAGCTTTGTCTTACCTGGCCAATGTGGCTCAGTGGATTGAGCTTAGTCCCATGTACTGAGAGATCATCAGTTCGATTCCCGGTCAGGGCACGCGCCCGGATTTCGAACTCCGTCCCCAGTAGGTGGCATGTAGGAGGTGGCTAATTAATGTTTCTCTCTCACATCAATGTGTGTTTCTATTCCCCCCTTCCTCTCCCTTTCTCTCTCTAAAAAATCAATAAAAACATTAAAAAAAAAAGTTTTGAGAAATATCCTTCAATGAAAATGTATTGTAGTTTGATTTTGAGCCATTTTATCTGATATTAGAATTATTTTGGTAAAAGGCAAGGTTACAAATTATCTAGAGATCTACATTTATTTATTTATTGTGGAAAAGAGTAGGTATTAAAACCTGGCCTTTGGTCTCTGAGGAATATAGACAAATGTCTGCTCTCTGCAGGGTTTACCAAACAGAATGTTAGTTTAGATTAGTGAGCTCATCAGGCACTGGAATTCTCGAGAGTGAAACAAAATATGTGAAGCAGAGAAAGTTTTTTATATTAATTTTTTATAAACCCGAAAGAAGGGAAATCTGTAAAATGTATTCACCAGGGATATATTTAGGTCCTAACTTTTTTGCATTGGTGTTAATGATATCTGAGTCCAATCTGTCTTGTTTGGTAGGGATTAAGGGGAAAGTAATATAAAAAGATAAATATAGACCTCTAAATTATAATTTAACATGATTGCTATATTTTTTATTTCCTTGTATGAAATAAATTTGGGATTTAAAAATAATCTGTTCAGTGTTCTGTTCTACCCTCAAATATTATACATATATATGCTTATGTATATAGGAAGGTATTTATAAGAAAGAGTATGTTTTACTTCTAATGAAACTTATTTTCATTCAAATATTGAACATTCTCTTTTAGAAGAGAAGCATTGTAGAAAAAAATATTAACTTTTTTTCCTATTTCTTCCTCTTGCAGTGGATCTGTACAATAAACAACATATCTAAACAAATATATTTAAGTGAAAATCCAGAGGTAATATTTTCATTTTATCATATCCAGAACTGGCTAAACTAAGTAATTCTGTGGTTAATACAGTTTTTATTAAGTCATAATTCTCAAGTTCTGTAATCTTTTCATTTGTCCTTGAATGGGGAGCTTTAATGTATCATGTATATAATGAGTATCTGGTCTTCCTAGAACAATAAATTATTTCAAAGATATTGAAATCAGTCAATCAACAAACATTTTGGAAGAGTTCTGTTGTGTGTTTTTTTATCTTAATGGCTTTGAGGTGCACCTCCAATACATATGATTTAGATGACTAGGAAAAAGTTTTGAACCAAAAACCAAAATCTCAGTCCTCCAAAATATTAGTAATTTCTGATAGTTTTATAATAATCTTATGAGTTTAAGAATCACTGTAGAGAAGACTTTTGCTTTTAGTAACTTGATTTCCTGCCAATCTAACTTTTCCTTTCTGTTATGTTACTGGTGCAACAAAAAATTAAAATGCAAATTAGATGACTTGTTAATACCTGGGGAATACAGAGAGAATACAGTGTTTGGACTTGAAAAATGCAGGCGTATTGTACTTTCCTGTAAGTTTTCAGAATTTAAGTTTTAATTAATATTTTCCAGATTATTCAGAATTATTTTATCTATATTAGTGAGAGAAGAAATTTTGATCAGTTTGTAGCATTGTCTTGGTATTTTTGCTAACTATAAGATATAGAAATGTAAAAATATTATGTGATTATTTTTTCTAATGTAAATGCCATTTTATTTAGCCAGTGGGCTTTTTAAAAATATGTTTTTATTGATTTTTTTAGAGAGAGATAGAAACATTGATGTGAGAGAGAAACATCAATTGGCTGCCTTCTGCACGACCCCTACTGAGGATCAAGCCTGCAACCTGGGCATGTGCCCTGACTGGCAATCGAACCGGGACCTGTCAGTCCATGGGATGATGATCAAGCCACTGAGCCACACCGGCCAGGCTAGCCAGTGTTTTAAATAAAGAATAAGTTTATAGCCCAGCCGGTGTGGCTCAGTGGTTGAGCGTCAACCCATGCACCAAGAGGTCGCCGGTTCGATTCCCGGTCAGGGCACATGCCCAGGTGAAGGGCCAGATCCCCAGTGGGGGGCATGCAGGAGGCGGCCAATCGATGTTCTCTCTCATCAATGTTTCTATCTCTTTCTCCCTCTCCCTCTCAAATCAATAAAGAAAAAAAAATTAAAAAGAAAAAGGAATAAGTTTATAAATATTTCCTATGGAAAGTGTTCTTCCTTTAAATTTTGGTCAGAAAATATCTATGATAATTTATCAGTTAATAAATATATAGATATTTCTGAGCATAAATAGAGTATGGAAAATGAAAACTTCAGCAGCATAGTTATAGAATATTTTTATATTTTGTGACTATTTCCTATTCCTTCTGAATTTCTTTATTTAGCAAATGTATTGAGTGTCCAGTATGCCAGACACTGTACTAGGTGCTAACAATACAAACCTTAATCCAAAAAATCTCATTGTTAAAAATGTAAAGAAAAAACAATATATCATAATATGTATAATGGTAGAAAATAAATCAGACCCCCCCCACACACACACACACACATTTACAGGAATTAAGAGGAAACAAGTTATAATGCTGCAAAGTTAATTATGTCTTAATAGTAACAGAGTACACGGAACTACTTTAGTAACTCCAATTTACATTTTATTTGTAACTCAAGAACATTCTGACAATTCAGAGAGTTATATTAAAACTTTTGGTTGTCTTGCTTTACTACTAAAGTTAGTCCTTTTTTTAAAAAATAGGAAATTGCTGCACGAGTAAATCAGTCAGCTTTGGAAGCTGTCACTCCTTCCCCATCTTTCCAGCAGAGGCACGAGAGCCTGCGGCCCGCAGGGTGAGTTACCAGACTGTGGGTTATCAAGAGAACTATATGGGGTATTGAAAGTGATAGTGGACACTTTGATTTTAGCAGTGCTGCTTAGATTAGTATGAAATAGTTCCCAAACAACGTAGAAATTGTATTTCCAAATTTGTAAATTTACCAGCAACAGTGCTAAATAACTTTCTAAATTTTATTAGTGTTTATCTCTAGATTGAGGTGATTTATGTTTTTGAATTTAATAACTGGAAAGAAAGTCTATTGTTAAACAAGTAACTATGATTTGGGATTATGTCTATTAAAATTTGTTCTACTCTTCGCATTCACTTGCAAAGTTTTCTTTTCTTTTCTTATAGTTTAAGTGTTCAATTTCCAAAAGAGAAAACTAAATGTAACACCTTCTTGTTTTTCTTCTGTGCTTAGGCAATCTCGACCATCGACTGCTCGAACCAGCAGTTCGGGATCCTTAGGATCTGAGTCCACAAATTTGGCTGCCCTCTCTCTAGATTCTCTTGTTGCTCCAGATACCCCAATACAGTTTGACATCATTTCTCCTGTGTGTGAAGATCAGCCTGGGCAGGGGAAAGCCTCTGGCCAGGGAGGCAGGTGGGTGATGGTATCACAGGGATATTGTGCTATGGTCTGTAAGGTTTATGATTCCATTTCTATGTTTGAGAGCCATCGCTTACATACCTTGTGCATCAGCTATGTTTTACCTTATTTAATTACCTAACATAATTTTGATAGTTGGGGAAGAATCATGGCAGGTTTTCTTCTTTGTTTTCTGTCCCGGATAAATGAGTCAAGGTAATTTAGTTTTTAAAAATATTTCATTCTGAATTGCTTATCATATCTTCTTAGGTATTTGCTATTAAAATTGCAGAAGAAAGCTGACAGTCCTATCTTTAGGTCATGACAATATTTTCAAAGTTCTTGAGAGTAATAAGTGTGCTGTAGGTTTATTAGAAAATATGATTTTTATTTTTTTTTAATCCTCACCCGAGGATATTTTTCTGTTTATCTTCAGATAGAGTGGGAGGGAGGGAGAGAGGAAAAGAGAGAGAGAGAGAAACATCAATGTGAGAGGGACATATTGACTGGTTGTCTCCCTCACGACCCTGACCAGGGCTGGGGACGAACTGCAATCGAGGTATGTACGTGCCCTTAACCGGAATGGAACCCGCAATTCTTTGGTCCTTGGGCCGATGCTCTAACTGCTGAGCCAAACCAGCCAGGCATCCACGTTTTCTAAAATGCAGCAACTTTTGAGTTCAGCCTATTAACTTAATGTGAGTGCTGGGGCCTTCATCAGAGTAAGCTGGTCATCAGTAGTGTTCCTTAGCAGGATGGATGGGGTATTAGAGTTTTATTTTAAATGTATGTACAAGGTTTTGTGACTCTTGTTTTTAACTCTGGTTTCAGTGATTGATATTCCTTCCAGGTGGCTCATTGTAACTAACTGTTGGTTCATAATTTTCAAAAAACTTTTCAGGCGTACAAATCCATTTGGAGAATCTGGAGGCAGTAGAAAATCTGAAACTGAAGGTAAAACAGACGTGTGCAGTATTCTTATGTTCCAGAAATTCTGAGCAGTAGACTGTGAAGAATTTGTTGTTTACATTTGTTCTGCTGTATGCTGCTTTAATGGTGTCTTTATTCACTTTACAATTTTCTCTTTTTACTCAAAGTACACTTAAAGCAACAGAACTTAATTAAACTTAAGATTTTGTTATTCACACGAAATTATAGACTATTATACTTTTGACCCCATAGTCATAGTCTCAATGCATAAGATGTCCTTTAAGCTTTTCCTAACAGCAGATGTTTTCTTCTGGTACTGGAGCAACACTTTTTTTTCCTCTAGCAGCTATTTATTTTTATTTAATTTCAGACTTACAGAAAAGCTTCAAGAATAGTACAGGGATTATTTTTAGTCAGAACCATCAATTGTTGAAGCATAATCTGCTATTTGAATTTGAGACCTTAATTTTCCTGTGACTTGAACTCTGTAGTTATATTTATCTAAATACTTCTGCTAGGTTGAATTTTTCACTGGAAAATCTAAAAGGAGGCAGTGTATTTTATTGTTTAGGTAAAGAAAGTGGTAGGGGGTGGGAGCAGGGAGGAGGGGGTCAATTAGGGGAAAAAAGGAGGGACATCTGTAATACTTTCAACAATAAAAATAACTTTAAAAAATACATAATATACCTTTTTCTGTCATAGATTCTATTCTTCATCAGTTATTTATTGTCCGATTCCTCGGTTCTATGGAGGTGAAATCAGATGACAATCCAGATGTTGTTTATGAAACAATGCGCCAAATTTTAGCTGCCCGGGCCATCCATAACATCTTTCGTATGACAGAATCACATTTATTAGTTACTTGTGATTGTTTGAAGTAAGTAGTAACCTCTCCCTCAAAAAACTATAGGAAAAATATGTATATAATTCCAGCCTAATTAAAATGTGTTCAAATTTTTAATTATTATTATAGGTTAATTGATCCACAGACACAAGTTACAAGGCTCACGGTGAGTTCTACATGTTTAAAACTTTAAGTCTCTTTGAGCATAAACACATCTTTTACATCTTTATAATAATCCTGATTCTATATGTTCAGATATGATAATATCAATTATAATCGGTCTTTAGGCTGTTATAATTAAGTCTATGGCCATCTCTCCAAAGTTACAATTGAACATTCCATGTAACTTAAAGAATCAATGCAATTTGGTGTGATATGTAGTGTTTATCCCTTAGCTAGGGAGTATATGTCATACACTGAAGAAACTAGTAGTAGGGTTGCCCTGGCTGAGTAGCTCAGTTGGTTAGAGTATCATTCCAACCTACAAAGGTTGCAGGTTCAATCCCCAGTCAGGGCACATACAAGAAGCAACCAATGAATACATAAATAAGTGGAACAACAAATTGATGTTTCTCTCTTTCTCTTTCTCTCTCCCTCCCTCCCTCTCTTTCTCTCACTAAATCAATAAATTAAAAAAAATTCTTTTTAATTTAAAAGAAAAAAAGAAACTAATAGTAGGAATTAAAAGGGGAATATGATTGAGTTTATTTTATAATTAGCTATTTTGAAATAATTGCACATACGTGGTTCTATTTAATCATTTCACAATATATATACCACTTTTGTTCTTGAATTTGACTTTGTAAAATTTGTTAATGACTAATAAATCAAATTCAGTATTCAACAACCTCTTATTTTTCCTGGCAATTGAAACTAAATATGACATTATTTGTTCTTGGATTGCCATTCTGTTAAGAAAAAAAAACTGGCTCTAATGTTTTATTTAGGATATTTTTATAACTTAGCATGAGTTTGTTATGTATGAGAGTGCTGTTGTAATGGCTTGAAAGATCTCATGTTTGCTTCTGATGTTTTCTGTGACAGTTTCCATTACCTAGTGTAGTTTTGTATGCTACACACCAGGAAAATAAGAGGCTTTTTGGATTTGTTCTTCGGACATCTGGAGGGAGAAGTGAAAGTCATCTGTCATCCGTCTGCTATATATTTGAATCAAACAATGAGGGGGAAAAGGTACCTACCTGGCTTTTTAAAACGTGTCTCTGTTGTGAAATACATATCATGTCAAAATTTTTACTAAGATTTCTGGGGAAAATGCAAACTTTTCCTAGTCCAACTGAGTTGCTTGACCAAAGCCTGTTGCTCTGGACTGGGAATTAAACCCGTGACCCTTCCGTCCATGGGCTCACACTCTAACCACTGGGCCAAACCGGTTTGGGCGGGCCTTCTGAGTTCTTTAGACCTATATCTTTCTAGCCATTGATAGCTAGTGCAATCTGGCTTCATTAATGTATCCTGGGATTGCAGTACATTCCCATATGAGCTATTTTCAGATATCTTCAGATTAGAGTAGCATTAGTCGCTGCTTGCTTTATTCTTTGCAGACCTTACCATCTCAGTAATAAATTTGAGATAATAAGAAGTGGGTTACGTTAAAAAGGTGACAGCCAGCAGTTGAAACTGAGACTCAGAAGAAAATACACTGAGGCTTGGTTTGAGGCTTGGAACATTCTTAAATCAGTTTTTTGAAGCAGTGTGTTATAATGAGTTATAAAACTAGTTATATCCGCCATTTGGATACTTGAAATTATTACCTTGATATGAGAACTGCCTGAGTTTTTTCTACTTTTCCTCCTTTTAGATTTGTGATTCTGTTGGACTGGCAAAACAGATAGCTTTGCATGCGGAACTGGTAAGAATCCAAGACACTTAATTATCCCAAGAATGTTAATTAAAGTAATGCAGGTTTTTTTCATATTGGCAGATAAATAAAATTATTTTGCTAAGTAAGGTTAACATTGGATACTATTGCTGATTTGGCATTTAGAATTTGGGTAAATGGGTAACATAGAATGTAAATTTTTGGTGCGCTTTAAATGCAGAAAATAATTTGGAAAGGTTACAAAGGTAATATTAATTGAAAAGTCTAAATTTAAAGTTATTTCATATTTAATTCATTAGTTGTATTCATCTGTTCTTCAGGATCGTAGGGCATCAGAAAAACAAAAAGAAATAGAGAGAGTAAAAGAGAAGCAACAGAAAGAACTCAGTAAACAAAAACAAATTGAAAAGGTATGCAGTCCTAATGTCTGGATCTTCTCTGATGTGAACTTTGTAAAAGTTTTCTTAATTCAGCTCTGTGACTTCATTCCAAATGAAGGTCTGTTCTCCTTTCTCAGCTACTTCATAACCAGAGGATTAATAGCATAGCAGAAAAGGATGACATCTGTCTTCTGATAAGATGTTTACATTATAGTTGCACTGACATGTAGAGTAGCTTGTCATTTAGCAAACATATCAGAACTTTCATGTTTCCATATTCCAGTGAAGGTTGTCTTTGTCAAAGCAGGTCTTTTGAGAGGTTCTGTCTTATAGACTTAACTGCCATTGCCAAAATCCACATTGGCCTCGAGGAATGTATATATTATATATACATGATATATAATATATAATATATAAATAATGTTACCAGGAGTGTCAAATCATTGTCCATCCAATAGGATAATTTTAAGCTAGAAAAATTTTAGAACAAAATATGGAGAATGCATTAGATAGGTGATACATGAGATTGTAAAAGTCAGTTATTGGGTATGGCACTGACAGCAGTGGAAAAGATGAGATAACTGGGATACTTAATGAGAACAGATCAGCAGGAATTGTCAGTGGAGTGGATATATGGACAAAGGAGAGGGAGGTGGCAAAGACGACACTGAAGTCAAGGCTTCCTTGATAGATTAGGCTGAGGAAAGGTGATGACTGATTTAGCAAGATAAATTGGACAGAGATGGAGAAGAGAGCTGCAGAGGAGGAAGGGAGGGGATGTGCAGTGATCCATTTTGAGTGTTTTACTGTGGAGTAGAGTGAGAGATAACGATGGCCTGAATTTGGTTATTGACCATAATAATGGAGAAGAAGGAAATGTTGGCTTTTACAGGATTTCTAGAATGGAACCAGCATTCACTTTGGTGCTTCACTGGTTGTTGTAGCCTTTCTTTTCAGTAAGTTGCCAGAATTATGCATTATATTTATGACAGGAGGATTGAAGTGGTTCTTAAGTATGTATTTTAACTTCATAGTTTTCCATTTGATTGCAAACAATTAACTTATAGTTTTTTCTCTGTCTTTTCCACTAGGACTTAGAAGAACAAAGTCGGTTGATAGCTGCTTCCAGTAGACCAAACCAAGCCAGTAGTGAGGGGCAGTTTGTTGTCCTTAGCAGTAGCCAATCAGAAGAGAGTGATTTGGGAGAAGAAGGAAAGAAGAGAGAGTCAGAAGCATAAACTTATCCTTGCTTTTGGTTGATAATTCCCCCTTCAAATTTATTGACAATTTCTGTGGTGAAATGACACCTGGTAACAACTATGTTGAAATGTCAAGGAGGAGACTAAAGTTTCTATTTGCTTGTTTTAACTTCGTTTTTAAAAATCAGGTTGACCTTGATGAATTAGGTTTGCATTGATTTCTTTTCCTGAAATATAATACACTATGCAGTAACATCAAATTCCACATGTCTAAAAGAATCCTGTTCATCTCCCTCAAGTAGATTGCTGAGGAATTACACTTGCTCAAGCCTTTTTTCCTTCAAATTGTGAATTTATCATCTTGCATTGTAACTGGCTATGGCCGTAAGAAGTCATTTATTCTTCAGCTTCAGATATTCGTGCTTATGCTTCCTCTCTTCAATTAAGAACATTTTGTTGGTGGTACACCTTTCCTTTCCCCTGCTTCTTCCCCCACAGGTGTGTATCTCCTAAACTCTTAGAGACCCCATGAGACTTGCAACCAGGGGAGCAATGGGTATCTGCAACTCATCCCAGCCTAACCTCCTGAACCTGTCCCCAAGGCCCCTTTTTCTCTGACTTCCCAGTGAACTGACAGCAGCCCCTCCTTGGCTCACTTCTTTCACTGTGACTTTTATTTCTCAGTGAGCCAAAGCAGCTCCTCCTAGGCTCATTTCTTTCCTATAACATTTCTAGAGAGCCAGAGCAGCCCCACCTAGGCTCTCCTGTTGGTTCTTCTGTCCTAAGCTCTTCCTTGTTTCACTGTTCCCAGCTTTAATAAATGTACTCTCAAAAAAAAAAAAAAAAGATAACTTTGTTGGTAGTGAGGAAGCTTTCGACTGAATAGGTTCAAAACCCTTTATATAGAGAATTCTACAAGTTTGCAAATACTTTAACAATATTAAATGTGCAATAGAACTTTTATAAAATAATTAGAAAAGACATTTTAGACTTAAGGTTTTAAATTGTGGCAGGTGGTACTGTTGATTTCAGGGCAGTCTTTTGGATTGCTCACGTTTCTCTGATGTACTACACCTGATGCCATTGGGAAAGAAGCTTAAGTGTCTTCAGTTCAGTTACTGATACAGCCCTGGGCATTTTATTATCACATTCTTAGTTCTCAGGTTCGAACTTGAATTATTGCTGCAGAGCAGTAATGGTTAAAATAAGATTTTGGAATTTATAAAAAGGGATTTTTTTGTTGTTAAAGTACATTTTAGATTAGGATTTAACATGTAAAGATATTGTTACAGGATAATACATTGTATTTTCTGCATTGAGATAATTTTTATTGAAAATCAAGTGACATTTCAGAAGAAGTTCTATAACAGTTATGTTTTCTGCTTGAAGTAAAATTCCCAGAGATTAGTTTAGAAAATGCAGTCTTCTAAATTTCAGACAGATACCCATAGTATTTTCATAATCCCATGTTTTGATAAAATACTGATCACCACTTTATATCCACAAAGGCAAATAACTAATATATGAGAATAGAATAATTTGCACTAATTATTGTAAATACTTGTATTCTTCAAATGAGTGAAATGTCTAATTCCATGAGAGACTGAAAAGGAATTGAATGCTTGGAATAGGAGAGTTGACCAAGGAAGGATTTTAGCATGGTGTAAAGGTTAAAATGACATTTCTCTACTGCCTACTTCTATGTCAACACTTGATTTTTTTTTTCTTTACTCAGATTTTTAACATTGCTGATAGAAATTATGTTCCTATGTTTCACATATAAAAGCATATGTAGACAAGTTATATAGAATGAGCTATTTTATATAGTTATACATTTAAAATTTTCAAGAGATTAGCCACTAAGACTAATTTTACAAGGGAAAAAAGTCTTTTGTTTTTTTATGTACACTTTTCTTCTTAGTTCTGAATTAGAAATAGCATTTGTTTAGTTCTCTAATATAGTGTGACTGTTTCACACTGTATGCACAGTTTCCTGTAGGATTGGGATAGGTAATTATATGTAAGATCATGATACTCTTTTATCCATGTGCCAAATGGGAATAATGATTACTCGACAATCATTATTTTGAAGCCTTATGTTACCAAAACATTTAGTAAAAAAGTAGAAATGTATGGGATACTCTTTGAAAAAAGTTTATTTTGTGCTTACTGAAGGGAATGCTGCCGCAGTAGTTTGTATAATCAGTCCTTTTATAGAAGTTGACATTTCTCCTGTGGTCAGCACTTGATTAGTCTTCCACGTCATGCTTTTGGGACCTTTTTGAGTATTAGTAAGCGTTCTGTTTCATTAAATCTTTTGTTTATACTATTAAGTTGTCAACTCTCTTAACTCAGATGAAATTTGTCACCCTACAAGGGAAGTGGTCATTAATAGGAAGCAGTTTTACTAGGCTGGTGCTTTACATGATAGCAAAGTGCTGTCCTTTTTTTAGCACATTGGATCAAAGTGTGGGGTAGAGATAAGGGTACTGGAAGGCATAGGGATGCTGGACAGACTTACAGTTCCCGTTAAGTCACGTTTTGGTAGGAATTTCCATAATAACACACCCCTGTCCATAGGTCAGACTAAAGCACATTCCAATGCCAAACAGAAGTCATGTGTGGTTTAATAATTTTACATGCTTCAACTTCTGTTCCATTACTATAGTACTATATGAACTATTTCATTACTGCGGATATTTAAGCATCAACTTTAATAAACTCTCTTTTTTAATTAAAGAAGGCTGCCCATGGGTTTCTGCATAATGTTAAAATTGATCTTTGTTACCCTTTGAAACCCTTTCTAGGTATGGGATGCTTTGGTGTTAATTGAACTAGATTTTGGGATCTCTTACTCAGATTCAAACTTACATTTAATGTTTTTTATTGTTTGTTTGTTTTTGGTTTTGGTTTAGAAATTAACAAAACTGGTTCTTTAAAAGGAAAGAATAAATTAAGTCTACCTAATTTTGCTATGCACTCTGCTACCTATATGAACAGTTGTTTTGTACCTATGGTAATGAAGTCAATAGATAGGAATCAAGTTATTCCTTCTCGCTTTTTTTGTTTTTTTATTTTATTCTTTTCCCACCAGTTTTTATTAATTTATTTTTGTTGCAGATGTTTCTCCTTTTCCCCCCATTCCTTCCCCCTTTTAAAATGCTCAAAACTTGTACTAAACAGAATACTCAAAGCCAGTCTAGTTTTTGCCATGTCTATAATGATTACTTTGTGTTTAATTTCAAAAGAATTCTCAGGCTCTACAGTCTATGGATGGTAGATTTCTTTTACCTTTATGCTTGGGAAAAGGATAATAAGGTGTGCATAACATTCTGTGTAACATATAATCTTGTGTAGTAAAGGCATTGGAGTTCATTTTGACTTATATATAGGAACTTGAAGTATTTTAGATTTAAATCTTATTATAAATGCTGACAGATCCTAAGAGCCCATATGTTATATAAAACCTTCTGCTACCTGAATTAATTAAATGAAAATATTAACATTGGTTTTGACAACAACCTCCTAGCATTCAAACTGTACTTTAATTTTCAAACACACTGATTTTAGCAAGCAAGACTCATTTTATTTCTGGCAAGTTTAGTTTACTCTTTCATGAGATTTTCTTCTACATTAATAAATAATACATAAAAATTTGAAACTGGAAGTATCTTATACTTTTAAACCAATCTCTTGTGGCTCTACTCATATGTAATGTACTTCAGTTAATATAAGAACTAAGTTATTAATCTCATATTAACATGAGATTAAGTTATAACTAATGTGTAAAACTGCTTTGTATATTTGGTGATTTTGTAATGTAAGTGAATTGATTAATTCTTATTTCACTGATACAATTAATCATGCAGCATACAATTAAATTCATGCTACATTTACCTTTAGAATTGGATTTGAAGAACTCAGCTTTATGTAATGATGGTATACATGTGGGGTGGAGAACTTATTTTTTCATTTTGTCAAAATAGATATTCCCTGACAAGGCTTCGGGAAACGCACTGTTAGGAGACTTTTAATGTATAATAAAGTCCATGATTTTTGTACTGTCATTTTTGTATGAAATATTTGACATATATTCTGAATTTTATTTCTCCAAGTAATTTCAAGTGATGCTTATACATAATTGGACTTTTTCTCAATCTATTATGACACTAAGTTACACATCTAGCCCCACTACAATTCCATAACAGCTAAAATGAAAAAAAATATTTGTTACTTACTGAAAAGTAATACTAATTCTTCACTAGTGATTTGTTGGGTTTTTTTTTAGAAAAATAAAGAGACTTCTCAGTAATTACTCTGGACATGTTACAGATAATGTGACTATGTATACTTGCTATGTTTGGTTCTTTTCAAAGAAATCCCTATAGTTTAAAGGGGCAGGTTATTGTGTACACCAGCTTAAGTGTCTTGGGCCTGAAGTTTTAATAATAATGCCTATTCATCCCATGTGCTCTTTATAGTTTCCTGTAGCACCTACCAAGTAATTTTCTGCTACTGGGAGTTTCTGTTCCTACTTGTTTTGAATTTTATAAAATGTATATACACTTTTAGGAGGTTCAGGGGGGGTGGATGGAATTAACTTTAGAATTATGTAATTTATCTGATATAAGTGCATGTATCTCCTAAATATATTTGTATATTGACATATATATAATTCACCAGTCACTTATAAATAGATACTACAATTTGATTTAAAATAATAAAAACTATTTATGCCAGCTAGTTTTACAAATTGTTTATGAGAAAACTGTATTATTAAAAAAAATAATTGTAAGTCTGTGCTAACTCAAATAGTCTATATAGCCACGAATCCCTACTTTGGAAAGAAATATAACTTTAGTTTACCAAAGATGGACTATATTATGCTAAAAAAGTATACTAAGAATAAACGTAAACATCAGGCCATAGCTGACTGGGCCTGTGGTGAAAATAAGATGACATTGCCCTGGCCAGTTTTGCTCAGCAGTTAGAGCATTGGCCCTGCAGACCAATGAGTCTCGGGTTGAATTCCTGTCGGGGTGTGTACCTCAGTTGCAGTTTGGTCCGCAGCCCCGGTAGCTGGCATGCGGGAGGCAGCCAATCGGTGTGTCTCTCTCATATCAATGTTTCTCTCCCTCTCTCTCCCTCTTTCCCACTGTGTCTGACGATGAATGGAAAAATATCCTCAGGTGAGGATTTTAAAAAAAGATGACATCATCCTACCTCTCTCTCCTTCCTGTTGATGTGCCATTTAAATGCTACACAGCTGCGGCTGAGTGAATGTCTTCTCAGTTTCCTTTCTCATGTTCCACACATAGAAACCTGTACTTAACATACAGCATGGACTATATAGAAATAAAAATTTAAACTAAGATCTTATAACTGCTTCTATCAGTGAGCCCCCTTCTTTGTGTCCAATACTGGACTAGTAGGCTCAACATAGGAATTATAAGCCATCATCCATTTGAAAACACTTGTAATTCCTATTCCAGTGATCACATTAACCAGTAAATGGTAACCCTTAACCCAGGTTTTGTGGAAAGAAGAGATACATATTTCCCATTAATGATGAAATTGCAAATGAAGGTTCTGTTTCAATTAACCTACCCCACCTCAATACTGGACTCTACAAGTAAAGAGACACTAAGCTGGCCTTGGGACTTTTGCACAAGCACAGCTAACTTCTAGGTCATGTGCTGGAGACTATTTATTCAATGCAATCACTAACCCATTTTATACATGTACTCTATAAAAAGGATTACTGTTAATTATTTTGTGTTATCAGAGGTAGCATCTATTGAGCAAGTAGAAATGTGGATTCATACACTTACTATACGATCAATATATAGTTAGAACTGATGTATTTCAGTTAATTGAAATTTTTACTGTTGGCCTTTTTAAACTGCCTTTCAGAATGCTAGCCATCTATATCTTGAAAGGCTAGGTTCAGAGTGACTTTTAAAAGAATGAAGACTTAACTGAGGTTTTAGTTGGTAGGTAAAGTGAGAAAGGAATATAAAAAGTCAATTTTTAAGAAATATAGCTAAAGAAGCGTACCTTTCAACCATAATAGTTTGATTACCAGGTTCCTGTAAAAATTCCTTGTCCATAAAGGTCATATTCTTTGTAAAGGACATATGCTTTTAGACGATTGGGTAACGGAAGAAACGACATGAAGACGGGACAGCGCAAATGCAAACGTCCCATACACTTCCGGATCTTCAGGCGGCACAAATGTTTTAGGGAACGAGGGTTTGCTGAAATGAGAAACAGGCACATTATCCAAAAGGAAAAAGAATTGATTTTTTTAGTGATTTTAGGGTTTAGTTAGCAAATGTATTTTATTATACTTAAGCCACCAAGATTTTCATTTGCTGTGACAAAATGGAAAAGTTAATAGGGAAACAGCTTTTTACTTCTCATTCAACCCTTCTTGTAGATATGGTTTCAGAGCATGTCAAGAGTCCAAAGACTGACATCAGTTGTGGGTCTGGCCTGTGAGACCCGAAGTTCTTAAATCTGCATGTATTAACCCCACTACTTCCACCCAGTCCTGCCCTCAGGGACAGGCTGAAAACTAAAGATCACTACTCAGGAGGAAATTAAATGAAAGAAATTCTTCTTAATTTGACTTTGTTCTGTGAAAGAATTTGGTTTGAAGGGTCATTTGATATCCTCTACAGCAGCGGTTCTCAACCTGTGGGTCACGACCCCTTTGGGGATCGAACGACCCTTTTACAGGGGTCGCCTAAGACATAACAGTAGCAAAATTACAGTTATGAAGTAGCAACTAAAATAATTTTATGGTTGGGGGTCACCACAACATGAGGAACTGTATTAAAAGGTTGCGGCATTAGGAAGGTTGAGAACCACTGCTCTACAGGCTTAGATCTTAGCTTTTTCTCATCTATATTTTTATTGCCATTTCATAGCTTTTTTCCCCATAGCTTTTAATTCCTGTTTCTGTACTGTTTCATAGGATTAGGAGAAAAGTATTACCTACGTATATAATAAATAGTTACCTAACAGATTTTATTTATTGGGAAATGGTAATAAGTACAAATTAAGTACAGATACAAACATTTTTTAGACAGGAATAGTATTTTTCTTGGTTTCTTTAGGTCAAGTTTTTAATGAAGAGAGGAATGTTCTACAAAACAAGTTAAGAATACAACTAGTATTTTTTGTAAGAGTCTTCTACAAGAAAGAAAGAGACTCACTCAAGATGTTATGGATTTCTGACCAGAGCCCCTGTTTCTGGAGCACAGCTTTCAACTTTGAACAGATCCGAACTTGATCAACATAATCAAGCATTACTCGAACAACATTTCCAGAGAGATGCTGCAGCCAGGACAAAGTTATTACTTCGCAGAACTGAGGAAGAAAAGCAGAACTATGAAAGTAAATGAAAACCATGTATTTATGTTTAACATAGTAATCAAAGTGAGTCAGAATTCAAGGTCTCAAGTTTCTCATTTATAAACTAAGGTGTTGAGCAAGAAAATCTATTTCTTAGCTCTAACATTTGGAAAAATATTTACTACTATGTCTTCAGAGCGATTTAAGATGTAATGAAGGTGTGAAAAGAGAGTGTTACATAGTATCTGTTATCCCCATTGGTTGGACACATGGCTGTCTGGAATAAAGACTACCTTTCTAGCTTCACTTGCACCTAGATGTGGCCACATGGATTCTAGCCAATGAGTTGTAAGTGGAAGTGTGAGCAACCCCCAGAATACCCCTAAAGAAGACCAACGTGTGTGTTGCTTCCTCAGCCAGCCTTCCTGGTGGCTGGAATATGGATGCAGGTTTCTCTTGTGAATTCATGGAGCTGTCCAATTAGAAGGCTATTTACATCCTGGCCTTTATTAATTTGAGAGAAGAATGAGCCATCTTATTAAAGTCACTGTTATTTTGGATTTTCTAACATTTATAACCTACTCTCACCCTGTTACTTGACGGATCTGATATTTTCTGTCTTTAAGTAATTTACATGGTCTTAGAGAAGATGTCCATGTAAAGAAGTAATACTATATGAAAAGTCAGGAAATAATGCCAAATCCTACATTAATCAGAACCTAAAAATAACGAATCATACAGTATTATATATTGCCTTTCACTTTCCAGAATTGATTCAAAGTACTATCTCCACTCATTTCATTTTTATTTTCAGATGTTAATATGAATTCAAGTATATATAGCACATCTACTGTGTGCTAAGCACAGATCTGTAAGTTGAGGAAAGTGGTGAACAAGAGCTTACATTCGTGTATTTGTAGGGAAGATACATAATATATTTCTAAAAAGAATTTCAGAAATGATAAGTGCTATAAAAGAAGTGAACAGTATTATAAGAGAGTGATTAGGGCCCTGGCCAGTTTGGCTCAGCGGTTGGAGCGTTGGCCTGCGGACCAGAGAGTCCCGGGTTCGGTTCCCGCTAGGGGCACATACCAAAAAAAAAAGAGTGATTAGGGAAGGGAACTATCTTAGATAAGGGCCTGTTTGAAGAAGTAATGTTTGAAATGAGACCTGAAGGGTGGCAGCTACACAAAAAGTCGGGAGAGCTCAAGTTGGGAAAAGTGGAAGTCACCAGTTAGGTAGACTAGCGTGATGAAAGCCAAGAGAAAAATGTCTCAAGGAGGGAGTGGCCAAGTATTTGTTGCAATTCTTCTTTTCATCAAAAAAGGTATCTAAAGAAAACCATTTAATCAAATGTTAGAGCTAAAAAAGAGCCAGAAATCCAGGGGTACAGGTATCGGGAACCCAGGAGCATTTTAGCTGGATAACACTTATTCAGAGAAAAAGCACCATGTGTACAAGACTGTATTCATTCTTGAAAACACTGCTCAGATGCTGCTTCATTTGTGAAACTCCTTAGGTTGAGTTAAATTACTGTTTGTTTGTTTTTCTGAACCTTTTACATCTTTCTACTACTGTATTTATCCTATATAAAAATCCAACAATGAGCTTCTGGAGAGGATGAATGGAGTCTTCCCTAATACTGTAGGTCAGGGCCACCGATAATGACAGTATAAAGGTGATGGAGCCAATACTGTGGACTTACCATAGTATCTTTGATGACTGTAGATGTCCAGCCCTCAAAAGTATAGAAACGGTGAGCTTTGTCTCCATGTGGACAATCAAAGCACCGCTCTGTGTCATATCCATAATTTAACAGCATCCTGAGCATGACTTCATCTTTCAGTGTGTATTGCAGTGCTGATGGGAAATGTAACGGGTTGACTCGGCAGAAGTAATTTACATTGGCCCCATGCCGTAGCAGCAGACTTATCAGCTCATAGTTACCCATCCTTAGGGCTATCTGGAGGCAGTTAACTGGGTCTTGGTTAGGTAGAGCTCCAGCACTCAGAAGGAGCTTAACTGAAGAGAGGTCACCATTCGATACAGCAAAATACAAAGCTGACTTCCTATGGTCATCATAGTGTTTGCGAATTCTCTGATCTAGCATGAAATTTACATCAAATCCGGCCTGGATGAGAAGCTCAAGGCATTCAGGGTGTGCTCCTGCTGCAGCACAGTGAACTGGACTGATGCCACTCCGCTTAATGGCAGCAAAATCCGTAACTGGAATCAAAATCCTTAGAGCTCTGAAAAAAATTTTCAAAGTGCATTATATATATATATATATATTTTTTAAAGATGCAGCATAGCCCTGCCGGGTCATTTAGTTGGTTAGACCATCATCCTGATACACCAAGGTTGCAGATTCCATCCCCGGTCAGGGCACATACACAAATCAACCAAAATAATTACATAAATAAATGGAACAACAAATCCATGCTTCTCTCTCTCTCACTCTCGCTCTCCCTCTAATAAATAAATGAATAAATAAATAAATCTTTTATTTATTTATTTATTTATTTTTGGTACGTGCCCCTGGTGGGAACCGAACCTGGGACTCTCTGGTCCGCAGGCTGACGCTCCAACCGCTGAGCCAAACCGGCCAGGGCTAAATAAGTCTTTTTAAAAAGATGCATTAACATGTTTATGATTGTTTTAGACTAGCACTGGATGGTATTAATATTAGGTGGTATTTAGAGCCCCCAGGCATTAAAAGCATAGTTCCTGAATCAAAAAGCTCAGATACCAAATAAAGCTAAACAAAACTATTGTCTAGATTATAAACTCAGAATTAGCCCTGTCAATGGGACTTGAGGCTCCTCATATTGCCTAAGGACCTGGTAATAAAATTGTTTGATGTCTCTTCAGAGGCTACAGAAGAATATCCCTGATGTTACCACTTTCTAGCTGGTCAAGAGTTTATTTTTAAAAGGGGTACTGGAGCCCTGGCTGAGTAGCTCAGTTGGTTAGAACATCATCCTGATACACCATGGTTGCGGGTTCAATCCCCAATCAGGGCACATACAAGAATCAACCAATGAATGCATAAATAACTGTAACAACAAATAGATGCTTCTTTCTCTCCCCTATGCCCTCTCTTTCTAAAAAATCAATTAACAAAGATAAAAAGGGTATTGGAGTTGTAGGATCAGAGAGGAAAAAAATGAAGTTTCCAGAAGCTGCTCCAAAAACAAAAAAAAGTAGCTATTACTTATTTCTACTATTTGCAATAATGTAATTGAACTTACAACAAGTGTCCTCTGTCGGCTGCCACATGAATGGGTAGGTGGCCTGAATTCTTAGAGACGTTGGCATCAGCTCCATACTCTAGCAAGAGAGTCAGGGAGTCTGGATTTCCTCCCCTTGCGGCTTCAAGTAACACAGAAGAAGAATCAGAGGCCTGACCAAGAGCATTAGCTCCTAAGAGGAAAAAGAGTCTTGTTATGCTAAAAGTCTTTAGCTGTATTGCTTAAGCATTCTTAAAAATATATCACCACCACCAAAAAGCAATTATTGAACAGCCGCTTCAGCAAAGCAAGGAATATACCTCCTGCTCAGGCAGTTTATCAATCTAGTTGGGGAGGGAAAAATGGTGCAATCTCTTTAAATAGGTTGGCTTTCAGAGTAATTTTAGTAGTTATATTTTTGGAACTTGAAAATCACAGGAGAAATAATTTTATAAAAGGTTGTTTTATTTCCAGACCAGCTTTCAAAAGTCAACTTAACTCACAGCACATGCATATAGGATGGTACTAACAATTCTGTTGAACTATATCATTATGCCATCTATGGATGTTATGGTGGAAAAGGGCATTTTTCTGCTTTAACTTGTCCTTAGGAGCTGTTCATTGTAAGAGACAGTGTAATTGTTTTTAGTTGAAGTTGTGGCCTGCTAATAGAAGGATAAATTGTAGCACCCTGAATGGCAAGTGTCATATGAGTGGTGTGGGTAATAAAAGAGTACAGGCATATCTGAGACATATTGTGGCTTTGGTTCCAGACCACCACAATATAGTGAGTATTGCAATAAAGTGAATCGTAATCATTTTGCTGGTGTAAGGTCTTGCCTTGAATTTGTAAAACACAACATCTGTGAAGTACAATAAAATGAGATGTGCCTGTATAAGTATAGGCAAAATGTCCTCCAGAAGATCTCAGGGCTAGGGTTGTGAGGGGAACTAGGGAGTGAAGAAAGGAGAAAGGCGTTTGGGATAAGCTTTGGAAGACTTCTCAGTAAAATGGGCTTTAAAGAAAGAGTAGCATTTGACTGGACAAAAGGAAAAGAGAGCATTCTGGGTACACACACAGCTCACATAAAAAAGATGCACTGACTTTAATTTAGTACAGATTCCACAGTCATCGGAATCCAGTGGCTGTCCAAGGACCCTATTCCTAGAATGCATCAAGAAATGTCTAATAATCTTCCATGTAATGAGTCTTCACTATGTACTGGTTCCTTTATGTGCATAGTACTTTCTAAACTTCACAACGCCCTAAAAAGTAAATGCTAATATTTTCATTTTATAGATTAAAAAAACTGAGGCTCATTGAAGTGAAATGACTTCCCTAGAGATGCACAGCTAGTAAGCAGGGTAGTCAGGATCCGTGTGCAGGTGGTCCAGGCCAGGGCCCATTTCTCAGGGGCCATGTTGCCACTTGAGCAATGCAGGGTGGTAAAGTAATGTGATTTGGAATGAGACAGATGGGGTTCAAATCTTGGTTGTGCTGTTTATTAGCTATGTCACTTTGTGCAAGTTACTTTGTAAGGGGGTCACTTAAGGGAAATGCTCACTCGCTGACCTCATTTAGGTCAACCAATGCTGGTTTCTTCGAAGGGTTAAGGATTTAACATCTGTTGGCTCTCCTTTCTCTTTATATTTTAGTCAATTATCTATAAAAACAGCTACTCCTCTTGTGTAAAGGATCCAGTGTTTACTTTCATTATTCCACCTAGTGACTTCAGGCATCCCTGATGTTGCTCATTTAAAACAGCTTAAAATGTCTTACTGCTATTGATTGGAAACTAGCCTCCCCTATATGACAGGAAAGACTTAGATAACTCTAAAAAGCAAAGGTTGTTCATAAATATGGGATTCCTTGCTGTCTCGAATATTGGAGACCAGGACCATGCATGGTTAAAGACAGAAGTAAGGCTTATGGACACAAATAGGGCTTTAGGTGAACAAAGAAGATAATTCTAATACTAGGACTTTATTAAGTCTTGGTAAAGATTTGCTTCTTTGGGGGAAAAAAAGCTTTAGATACTACAATGCTTCATCTAACAGTGTCATCGATGGGGTCTCCTCAAAGATGAGAAATGCCAAAGTTCTCTGAGCCAGTGAGGCAGAGCTAGGTCTCTGCCAGTGAAACCAGGATCTAAAGTGGCCACAGCTGTTGCATTGGTGTCAGGGGAAGACGTGGTTGAAGGGAAATTCTGCAACTGGCTCCGTCCCTGACCCTCACTTCTCTCAAGTGTAAAATAAGGATAATACCTACCTTACAGGGGGTTTAGAAGATTATGGCAACATAGGTACAAAGTATTCAATAAATATGTTGCCTTTCGCTTCTCTCAGTTTTGGTTGTTACTAGAAGGGAGAACTGGGACCCAAAGAAAAAAAACCAGGAAGAATTTTCTAACCACAAACATCATCTGATAACAGGATTGGCCTGCCTCATGACTTAGCTTAAGCAGAGACAACGTGTAGGGGATGTCATGGGTTCTTTCATTCTATGAATCTAGAAGAGGACAACATGAAAAAAGTTAAACATGAAACAACCATCCTCTCAGCATTGTTAGGAGACATTGAGTAAATGTAACCTGCATGCATCCTAGGAATTTTAGGGAAAGTACTTCACACCAAATAAGAAATATTCAACCTTAGACTATTTTAGCTTTTCAGTAGCTGGTATTAACATATACTTCTTTTGGCTATTTATATTAGGCTTAAGTAAAATGTTAACTTCTATTATTTTGAAGCTCTCCACGAAGAGGAGAACGGTTGGGTCATGTTACCCCATGGTAGTGCACTGACTGTATAGAAAATCTTGCCTTTCTCCAGTAATATTTCCATGATTTCGGTGTGCCCACTTTGGGCAGCAAGAGCAAGAGGAGTGAATCCGTAGGAGCTCTGTGGGTCAGGGTGTGCCCCAGAAACCAGCATGAGCTTCACCATGTCCTGTCTGCCCAGTTTGGCTGCTTCATGGAGAGGTGTCCTTTCGTTGGCACACCGTAGATTGACATCTGCCCCATGGCTGATCAGCAAGGCGGCCATGTCGTAGGAGTCATGTAGAACAGCTGGGAAATTAGAAGGGAGGTAGGCATGATGTTCAAGAGGACATTAAGGCCAGAGCTGCCCCTCAGGCTTCTTAAGGAGCTCTTCCTATCTACCCCCATGTGCCAGCATTTTTGTTTAGAAACAGATTATAAAATGAGGTATACATCAAATAATGTTAATAGTATTTTATAGCAATAGGCTATTTGTTTTTCTGTAAGCCATGACCAATTATTCATTGTCTATTAGTGGCTTATGTGGCTGGAAAACATAGACATAAAATTTTCATTTATCATTTTTATGTTTCAAGAGAATTGGAACTTAAGTACTCAGTACAGTCCTAGAATCGCTTATAGCTGTCTTAAAAGAAGAAAAACAAAATCAGCAATAATTAGGAAATTACATTTAAGCTCACATTTTGTTAACGAAAATTCTCTGACTGGCTTTTCTATATTTATGCTATTAATCTTTAACCCTTCAGGTTTCGAAAACATCTTCATTTATTCATCTCCCTATCCATTCACTAAGTATTGGCTTCGACTGAGAACTCTTGCTAGTGCCAGATGCTGAATGAGTATGAATTCTGTGCATAATCATTTATAACGTGCCATAGAAAGTGCTCTAATTGCTCTAAGACTGGAAATACTAAGAGTGCCAAGGGTGTTGGACCATTTTTAATTCATTGAGTCAGCACTTAGTGTGCTCTTTCATTCTGGAAACACATGTCCTTTGCTTCAGGAAATAATTTTCTCATTTCATTGATGATATACTGCCTCCACCTTGTCTGTTCTCTTTCTAGCATTCCTATTATTCACATGTTGCTCCTCTTGGATCGTCCTTCCAGTTTTCTTATTTCTTTTTCTTTCCTATTTTCCATTTCTTATCTTCTTCTGGAAGCTTTCCTAAATTCCATCTCCCAGCATTTGTTTTGAGTTTTTATTTCTGCTATCATATTGTTAACTTTCCAGTGTGTTTTTATTGTTGTTCTTTCATTTTTTTGGTAGTACCTGTTATTTCACTAATTTTCTTTAATTTCTGAGGAAATTAATTATAATTTCCCCCTATGTTTTATTATCCCTAAATAATCTGTTTCCATGAAGTTGCTTATATTTGTTTCTTGAAGATTTTCCTCAGATAGTCTTTGGCTATCTGCTCATGATTAAGAGTTGGGGGACAACTGATGGACATGGACAACAAAGCTGGGGACGGGGTGGGGGGCTGGGGAGGAGGGTGTCAATGGGGAAAAAAGGAGAAACATCTGTAACAAAAATAAATTAATAAAAAAAAAGAAAAAAAAAGAATTGGGGGTACTTGTAGACTGTGGTCTTAACTATATAGGTTAATATGCCTGGGACAGTTGTTGGGGAACCCCCAATCTCACTATCTTTATTTCTTTCTTTTTGGGCTGATCAAAGTCTTCAGAGAAGCCTCCTCTTGGAAAGTTCTGGCTGCCAGTTCTGGGAAGTCTCAGCCTATATTTGCTTAATTCCTCCAATGTTTTCAACCCAGTACTCCCGCCCTAGCCTACTATCCCTGAGAGAGAGAGAGAAACATCAATGTGAGAGAGACACATCCATCCGTTGCCTCCCACACCTGCCCTGACCTGGGCTGGGGATCGAATCTGCAACCCAGGTATGTGACTGTGACTGGGAATTGAACCTGTGATCTTTCAGTGCACAGGCCAGCGCTCCAACCGCTGAGCCACACCAGCCAGGGCTAAGGTGTGGTTTTCTTGTCACTGTACACCTATCTGTTCTCCAGGTTTAAAAAAATCATGTTGTTGTCATCTCCTCTCCTGTTCTTCCCATTCTTTTGTGTCTTATCCCCTTAATTACTTAACTATAATTTCAGTGAACACTCAGGAGGGAGCAAAATTAGGCATTTGTATTCAGTCTGCCATTTTTATCCGACCACTGGCTGCTGCTTCCTACTCTGCTCCCTTATATTTCTTGCACCAGAATTAAGTGGATCAAGTAAGGCACCATGCAAAATGATCAGTTCCTAACTGGGCAGAGACTGCATCAGGCCACTTCACAGGCCCATCTATAGAGAGCTCCAGGGGGTCAGGTACCTATGTCGGTTGGGATGGAGTGACTGTGCTGCAGCTATGCACAAAAAGCTGCCTTTGGAATCTGTGGGCATGGAGGAGACTCAGAGCCACAGACTCTTCTACAGAGACAAGGTGTTAACTTACCTGTAAAAAGAGGAGAATTGCCATCAAAATTCTTAGCATTTGGATTGCAGCCATTGAGAAGAAGAAAACTGGCATTTTCTAAGAGGCAATTGCTGACAGCCAAAAAAAGTGGTGTTTCACCATTGTGGGTGGTTTGCTCCCACACACTGGGTTTTGAAGCTGAAATAAATCAGTTAGACCACACAGGTTAAGATATAGAAATAGATTTTACATTTATTTTGCAGAAGCATCAGAAGAATTATAAAGGGAGTTTACCTTTCAGAGTTATTTTCAAAATGTTCGTATTTAATTGCACTGAAGCCTTATGCAGAGGAAGCCAGCCTATCTCATCTGCTTCATCAAAAGCAGAGTGGTACTTGGTCAAGTGTGACAATGCATCTTCCTCACCTATTAACAAGTCAAATGAGAACAGATTCACATTTGGCACACATACAAGGTAGCCCATGCTGCTCCAGAATTCTACCATCAAGGTTAGTGCATGAAAAAAAGCTTAAAAAATAAAACAGCTTAGTGCATGAGATGACAGAATTCCATCACCACCTTTTATAAAAGACAGATTTATTTATTTATTTTTTATCCTCACCCTAGGACATTTTTGCATTTATCTTCAGATAGAGCGGGAAGGGCAGAGGGGGGAAGAGAGGGAGAGAGAAACATGGACGTGAGAGAGACGCCACCCACACGACCCCAACTGAGGCTGGGGACAGACTGCAACTGAGGTACGTGCCCTTAGCGGGAACCGAACCCAGGTCTCTCTGGTCCACAGGCCGACGCTCCAACCGCTGAGCCAAACCGGCCAGGGCTGAAAGACAGATTTAAATGGCACAGGACAAACAAGCAGTAAGGCCCTTCATCTAACATTCTATACTACCAGGGCCTGTGAATACCCATCATCTTGTCATAGCAGAAAAACAGCTCTGCCCACCAAGAAGCCCAGGAGCTCTTTGCTAAATTGTTCTGAAGTCTTTTCTCCCAGGAAAGGACACATCAGATTCTTAACAGTCAGCTGTGGACCCCACAGTGTTCAGCATTTGCGAGAATCTGCTTCTAGGCTTTTGGAACTTAGAGGGAAATGTGGCCAGGTGTCATCATTACCTCTTACCACAAGTTGAAGGGGATAGAATAGGAAGAGTACTTAACTGTCTCTATTGTTTCAACTATCTTCTTATAGTCAGTGCTCAAAAAGGAATGTAAGCTGCAGAAGAAAGAAAAAAAAATGTAATTCCAAAACTTAGGAAAAGACTAAGATATTTGACATAAAACAAAAGGAAAGGGTAAAAGACATAATGTGACCCTCAATGCATGCATTCTGGGGAAACTCCTCTCCCATGTCTGTCCTCCCTTGTTAGGGCAAGGGCTGTGTCAGAGCCTGGATCACAGCAAGCCCTTAATCCATGTTTTCTGAACTGAATCAAATATGCCTAGGACTGAAATGTCATATTATCACATGATAAAATTTAATGGCCACTCTATAATGTTAATGATTCTAACCAAAATTATTATTAAAAAATATAGTAAATGCCCGGCCGGTGTGGCTCAGTGGTTGAGCGTCAACCCGTGCATCAAGAGGTCGCCGGTTTGATTCCCAGTCAGGGCACATGCCAAGGTTGTGGGCCCAATCCCCAGTGGGGGGCATGCAGCAGACAGCCAATCGATATTCTCTCTCATTGATGTTTCTCTCTCTCTCTCCCTCTCCCTTCCTCTCTCTCTCTCTAACATCAACAAAGAAAAAAATAAAAAATAAATAAATAAAAAATATAGTAAATAATCATGGTATAAGATTTAAACAATATTCGTGATCAGAATTTGTGCTCAGAAAACACTATTAACAGTTTCTAAAGTAATACATATATTTTAAACATGTTTTTATTGATTTTAGAGAGAGAGGAAGGGAGAAGGAGAGAGAGATAGAAACATTGATGAAAGAAACATCGATCAGCTGCCTCTTGCACGCTCCTACTGGGGATCCAGCCCGCAACCTGGACATGTGCCCTGACCGGGAATCGAACCAGTGACCTCTTGGTACATGAGATGATGCTCAACCACTGAGACACACTGGCTGGGCTCTAACATAATATTTTTATTAAAATATTTTAAAATAAAGTTTCAAAGGTCACTTATGAATATTCTATTATTTTCAAATCTAGAAAATAGAGATTGTCACCTTCCCATTTTCTTTGATTATTCAATGAACCCAGCTTGACGAGAAGATATTCCCTTACCAGTGGTTCTCAACCTTCCTAATGCCGTAACCCTTTAATACAGTTCCTCATGTTGTATGTGGGAGTATCTGCATGTGGGCGGACCCGCCTGGAGACGGATAGAGGAGTGGTGTCTCGGTTCCTAAGACCATCGGAAATACGTGTTTTCCGATGGTCTTAGGCGACCCCTGTGAAAGGGTCGTTCGATCCCCAACCTGTTGTGACCCACAGGTTGAGAACCACTGCCTTAGACAATCTGTCCTACTTACAATTTGGTCAATTACATTCTCTTAAGCATTTAAATCTGTACTTAGAGATTTAGTATTGTATTAGTTTTTTATGGCTGCTCTAAGAAATTACTGGCTTAAAATAACACAGATTTATTATAGTTCTGTAGTTCAGAAGTATGACATGGAACTAAAATCAAGGTATTGGTAAGGTTGTGTTACTTCCAGAGGCTCCAGGGGAGAATCTGCTTCTTTGTCTTTTCCAGTTTCTGCGGATCTCCCACATTTCTTGGCTCATGGACACCTTCTTCCATCTTCAAAGGCACCATTGTTGGGCCACATCTATCTACCCTGCCATCTCTCAGGTTCTCTGTCTTTTACCTTCCTCTTCCATTTCTAAGGACCATTGTGATTACATTGAGCCCACCTGGATAATCTAGGATAATCTTTCTATTTTCAAGTCAATTGATTAGCAACCTTAATTCTATCTGCAGCCTTAATTCTCTGTTGCAGCAATTTTCTTCTAAATTTTTTTTTCCTTTACTGATTTTAGAGAGAGAGGAAGGGAGAGGGAGAGAGAGATAGAAACATCGATGAGAGAGAACATCAACTGGCCACCTCCTGCATGCCCCACACTGGGGATTGGGCCGATAACCTGGGCATTGCCCTGACCGGGAATCGAACTGGCGACCTCCTGGTGCATGGGTCGACACTCAACCACTGAGCCACACCAGCCGGGCTCTATTGCAGCAATTTTCAACCTTTTTCATTCCATGGCACACATAATTACTAAAATTCTGCAGCACACCAAAAAATATATTTTTTTGCTGATCTGACAAAAAATAGGTATGATTTTAACTGATTTATAATAATAATAATAATAATAATAGTAATAGTAGTAGTAGTAATTACCTACTTTTTGCTCCAAAGTGACTTTTAAAAAAAATCAGGTGCCTACATTTGTATATAATGATTTCTGATACCAAGAATTAACCAGTCAGACACAACCTTATCATGTGACATGATCAAAAGGTGCAGTTATTGTGTTGGCTGTTGCATTTTTTAATTTGACAACCTAAGGGAAAGGAGGTTAGTGCTCCTGACTAAACAGTCAGGTATCACACGTTTTTAACATTCTTGTGGCACACCAGTTGAAAATTGCTGCTCTATTGCCATGTAAGGTTACATATTCACAGGTCCTGGGGATTAGGATGGGGACTTTTTTTTTGGTGGTGAGGGGCATTATTTCACCTGTCTAAAGTATATTTTAGTTTTCTGATTCCTTCAAGTGCCTGACAAATCAGCAGGCCTTCCTCAGGATCACATTCAAGTCTAATAAGTGAAATTTATAACTATAGTCAATTATAATTTCTCTGAAACATTTTATTACTCTTAATCAAAATCTATTATACTTTTCACCCTGGCCAGTTTGGCTCAGCAGTTAGAGTGTTGGCCCACAGATGGAAGGGTTGCAGGTTCAAATCCCAGTCAAGGGCATGTACCTGGGTTGCAGATTTGATCCCTTGCCCTGGATGGGGTAACCAATCGATGTGTCTCTCTCTCTCCCTTCCTCCCATCCACTATATCTAAAAATCAATGGAAAAATATCTTCAGGTGAGGAGTAACAACAACAACAAAAAATCTCTTATACTCGTCAACCTAAAATCATGACTTCATAGCCAGCTACTCAATGAACTTTAAAAGTTTTAATCACAATGTTAATACAACAGATAATTTAATGAACCCAATTTCTTTACAATACTTTATTTAAAGATTATTCCTAAATTTAACACAAAAGTGTAGGAATGGTATGGTAAAGAGCACAGACTCTGAAACCAGGATGCCTGGCTCTTTACTTACTAGCTCTGTGACCTTGAGTAAGTCACTTCTTTGTACCTTAGTCTCCTCATCTCTAGAGAGGTAATGAGAATTAGGATTTAAATAAGTTAATATTTATGAAATGCTTAAAATAGTATGGCACATAGTGATCACTCCATGAGTGTGCTATTTTAAAATTTTTATTTTTTAATAGTTTATTGACTTTTAGAGATAGAGGAAGGAAGAGGGAGAGACAGACATCAATGTGAGAGCATAACATTGATCGGCTGCCTCCTGCACGCCTCCTACCGGGGATGGAGTTTACAACCCACGCATGTGCCCTTGACCAGGAATGGAACCTGCAACCTCCTGATGCATGGGATGACACCCAACCAACTGAGCCACAATGACCAGAGCGAGTGTGTTACTTTAAAAAAACAAAAACAAAAAAACCCCCAAAAAACTATACGTTTGATGTACTTCAACATCCCTATATTTAATTATAAAATCTCTTGGGGTTAAAACACACGTATCCAGTTTTATCTCCAGCAGGCACATAGAGGTCACCATCACAAGCAAACAGGGTTTATCTCCTTTGAAAAACAAGAGTAACTACTTAGGGGTTAAGGTTGCTGATCAGCCAGACAGCATTTGACTAGGTGGGCTTGGCTGCAGACAGCCCATTTCCAGGGAAATTTTCTTATACCACTGAGGGACTCATGGGGTCCTTTTCTAGTGTTCTCATAACAGAACTCTGAATCCACACACTTCAGAAGGAGTTAGCCTCTTCTGGGTTTAAGTTTACATAATTCTTCTTTTCGATTTGAGTAGATTAAAGACTGGACTTGATCCCACCCACCCCAGGAAGGTTGAAGATAACTGTCTATGTGTCTTGGTTGGATTTATGCATTTCCTTAGCTCTCCCAAAGACAAGTTGCAGTAGTGTTCTCTAGCCTTTCATATTCTCATGTATTTCTTCTTTCTGATTTTCAGTCTGCATTTCCTCACCCTGATTTGCTGCTAACCTCCTTCAATGGTTTCTTTACTGCCTAATTATATTCTCAATTATTTCCAAATTTTTCCTGCCCTGTCAGTCACCAAGTCTCATAGGTATTTTAAATATATATGCAGCTCCTTGGATTCTGACCCTCTCTCCAGTTTTTGTCAGAACACTAGGGTCAGGCTGATGACAAGTCTCAGCTACCATTACCTCTTATTCCCGGGTGCCTGCTGTGCAGTTCCTGGTTTGTGAATATCCTGTAAACTCTGTTGAATGACGAGCTGGGTATCAAAGTCATCATCAATGTCTTCATCACTGGTGTAATTATCCATGTGAAACACCTACAGATTTATTCTAAAGTCAGAATGAATTAAAAATATTTTTCCAGTTGTGAAAACAGATGATCAACTGCTTAAAATTTAAATGAAATTATGAAAACTACAAAATTGACAGGAATGATAAAGAAAATGCTAAATTTATTAAACAATATATTCATTAAAATTTTTTCATAAACTTAAAATAGTTTTCTGAACTTCCCCAGATTCAACATAAATTAGAAGTTTCCATGAGTAACCGTTTACTTAAAGCTTATTCAGGAAAAATGACCTTTTATATAAAACTTAGGTCAGTGCCACTGTAATTTTGGAAATGCTCATATTTATCTATTTTAGACTTGGCTTATGAGGTTTTTCTCAGTGGTTGTAGCACTCACCCAAAAGAGCATCTTTCCTATATACAGTAAATGTTATCTGAAAAACACTGTTATTTAGTAAGTAATAAACATAAACAAGTTATAGGAATAAATGTACTATCATAATACAACATATAATAGGAATAGTGGTAGTAAAAACCAGTGTATTTTAGTACTCAATATCTCAATTGTTTTAAAACAACATTTCAGTTTTAGCATAGAATAAGTTTGATCACATACCAAAGACTTTTTTACCTTTTGTTATCACCTTTCGGACAGCACTGGAGTTTTCACTGTTAAAGATTAGCACATCAGAATTTTCATTTATATTTAGGATCTCCACTCCCCTGTAATGACCATTCCATTAATAGCTTTACTATAAATACTTGATCATAAGACAGTCTGGCACATTCTCCTTGTTGTTTTTTTTTTAACATGTGGTTTAGCTCTGTGTGGAAACATGATCTCTTCTTCACTGCTACATTCAAGTTTAAAAGATTAAACATTTTATTCTTGAAACAAAATGCTTTCACAGGGGGTTGTCCATGTGAAGTGAATTCATTCTCTTAAGGCTCATGCACATAGCCACCACAAACCAGAATCAATTTTCCACTTGAGAGGCCAAACATTTTGTTCTGACCAAATTATCAAAAGTGATTATTGTAACGGTCCTAATTCACTGGGTAGGTACACCTACATTTTCTTTGGGTTACAGAGCTGCAGCCTAAAGTATCCTGGAGATCCTAAGGAATGAATTAACTCCATACAAGACAATAACATTTGGACTAGAATTTTGTTTCATTGAAATGTTTTTAAATTGTTAATGTACAACAATATTATGAATGCACACTAAATAAGAACATTAACTATTAAAAATAATAAGACCACTTAGCATGTATAATGAAATGTGAAGCTAATGAAAGAAGCCCAAACCAACCCAGGTGTGTAGGATCTTACTGCCTTTGTATGTCCACTACAGTGCTTTGAGTTTCCTTTCCTCATCACAGGGATACCGTGAGAAATGAAACTAGTGTTTAAAAAGTATGACATAAGAGGTTTAGTTTTGGAATTGTAATATTTTTCTTATTTACTATTTATTTATATATTTTAAATGTTGGTGTATAATCACTTTGGGTAGGTGAGCAGAAAGTAAGCTATTATTGAAGCTGAAGAAATGACTTAACACTTGTGAAAAGAGATGTTTTCTGATATTAAATTTTATCCAGGTATTTTCCTCAAATCTGTTTTCCATACACATATCTAATTAAAAAAAAGGAATGAAATAAAAGTTAAAAAAAAAATTTTATATGCTTCAAAGAAACATTTCTTTTATGTTTTCCTTCTCTATGTGTCTTACTGTGATCTCAAGAGTCCATCTATATGGTGATTTCGGGGGGAAGGTGGTAGTGGAGGTAGAGGAGGCTACAGAGGGGATAAATGGTGATGGAAAAAAACAAATTAAAAAAATAACCATTATCACTCACACACACACACACACACACACACAGCTATTTTTTTTTGACGTGTAATCTGAGCTTAAACGATACCTCTTCAGTGGGGCTTTGCTTAACCAATCTAAAAAAAACCATCTTGAAACTAACTGTTGATCACACCACTGATTTTGGATTATCTGCCTAACTGTCTGTGGTTATTTTGTTCTTAGCATAACTGCCCCCTAGAATGTAAGCTACATGGACAATAGTAAATAAAAAAGTTTAATGAATGAAAAAAAGTAAAAAGAGTTCACCTAGAAGGCTGTATTCCAATCAAGAGTAATATATCAAGGAGGAGAAAGACCTTTCACAAAGACTATTTAAGAATGATACCAAGGTACTTAGTTTTATTATATATATATTTTGAAGTATGTGAAGACAATTTTTTTTTTTTTTACTTCAGATGTTTTCTTAAATGTGTCCAATTTAGTCATCCAACTGACAAAGCAAAGCAACCCCACGCTTGATCCAGTGTTGAATGGGTTGGTCTGTTTTTAACAACATTGCAATGACAAAGTTAGTAGAATGTCCTGTCGTGGAAAGAGTTCCTTTACGTTCACTTGTCTTGTAGAGGGGACAAATATAGGCATTCGACTTCACAATGTCAGACTTTTTAGCTTGAAAAAAAAAACACAAAAGAAATATATGCATTTGATAAAGAGAAAACAGCCAGTGGTACTAAAAGAACAACTATCTTGTAATAAAATGTCAAGTACTAAAGCTAAGATTATGATTATGGTATCTGAATATTTGAAAGTTGGTGTTGTTTTTTAAAGTTTTTATAGTAATTATAGTTGTGAAATAAGGAAGTGATTTCATATGGTTCATGATTCTAGGTCTAGAGGACAGGAATTGATTTTAAGGTCCTGATCATTTAGCAGGCAAGAAAACACTCAAGAGGACTTGGGAGAGAAGGAGTAAGAGAAAGAGAAGGTAGGGAGGAAGGAATAAAATACAGCATAGGTAATGAGGGAGATGCAAAAAGAGAACAGCTGCTTAGAGCTCTAATACAAGAAACCCATAAATTAGAAGTTGAAGTTGTTATTTGTTTTCAGCAGGTTATTACTAAGACAAACCCACCAAGTCTTGCCTACTCACAAAAAGAAGGTCATATTTCTCACAGTTATAATTGAATTGCATTAATAATGAAAATACTTAATGGATTGGGTACTGATTATGGGTGATTTGTAAATGTTTTCATTTACAGTTATTTGAGAATTAACAAATAGAGAAGAAAGAGAATACAAAAGAATGAAACTCGTTTGAAGAAGGAGGGAAGGAGCAAGTTGCTTTCCCAAGAGGGCAAAACTGATCTGCACCCCGTGTGGTTTGCAGAGTCTATGCCTTGGGGCACCTGACTGGCTGCTAGGCCTAGGAGTTTTTTATAGCCAGAAAACTCTAGTGGTTAGCTAGAGACTGTGTCAAGCCTATTTGTGTCTCTGAGATGTGTGCAAAGAAAGGCACTTGAGAATCAAAATATTGATGGGAAGCTCTAGATTTTGAAAAGTAGAAGTGTTGGGGCGGGGCAAAGAAAATGTTACATCACATGGGATAAGAGCAAAAAAGAGGCAGAGTGATATTCCTAAAATAATATAAATGCAACACAAAAAAAAGAGGGAAAAATATATTTCCAATGTAAACACTGTCATTATTTATTGTAATTGGACAACATTTTAATAGGTTTGAGCAGAGACTTATTTGGGGAAGCAGTTAAAAATATCTATCATTATCTTCCCTAAAACTCTAAGAAATTTTGTTAGAAGTAATTTACTTGGTTTTATCCAAATGATCGGCATCAGGTCAAACAGAAGTTTGGGATATTGTTCAGCAAGTAATCCACTGTGAAGAGAAATTGAGAAACATTTATTAGACATAAGATGAAATTTGCTTCTTAGAAATTGCTGCTTAGATAGTGGCTTTTTATTTTTTTAATCCTCACCTGAGGACATTTTTGCATTTATCTTCAGATAGAGTGTGAGGAAGAGAGGGGGGAAGAGAGGGAGAGAGAAACATCAATGTGAGAGAGACACATCGAGTGGCTGCCACCCACATGACCCCAACTGGGGCCGGGGACAAACTGCAACCGATGTACGTGCCCTTAGCGGAAACCGAACCCAGGACTCTCTGGTCTGCAGGCCGACGCTCTAACCACTGAGCCAAACCGGCCAGGGCTAGATAGTGGCTTTAATACAAGAGTGAAACAAGAGATATGCAGGAAAAGAAATGTAAAAAAACAAAAAGAAATAAAAACAACAAAAGAACAAACCCAAGGAAGAGGCAATAAAGAATTGAGAGAAACAAAAGAAAATCATGGAAAGGCTACATGTACAAACAGTGGACAAATATCAATTCCTGCCATTTCTAAAGGACTGTCCATGAGGCAGACACTAGGCTATAACATTGACCCTCACAATGATCTTGTCCCCATTCTTATTCCTATTTCACAGATAAAGAGTGGAGGCTCTGAGAGGTTGAGTGAGTACTTTTATCATAGTAACATAACTCTTAAGTTCCAGTGTCAGGATTCAAACACAGATCTACCTATCTAGAAAATGTGGTTTCTTTGCCTATGCTACATTGTTTGTTTGTTTGTTTGCTTATTTGTTTGAAAGAAGGAAGAGAGAAAGGAAGAAAAGATGAATACATATATAAAGAAAAGTAAGGTAAGAGAAATTTCATCACCCAGTAGAGTGGTGAAAAAGAAAAGAGAAATAAACAAATGAGCTATGTGCATCCATGTCTTTTCATAGCCCTGTCTTAGAACTGTCTCTGTAGAACCACCTTCTTGCTCCTTAAGTGATTTTTTCTGCCTTGGTCTTTAATTCTCCCTTAAGAACAAAGTCTAACCCTGACACTGGAAATAGAGGATTATGTTCATCAATGGATTGGTAAAGAGCAGGGCTCCAAGGGATCTATTTTCTCTTTTCCTCTCTTACCCTCTATATTTTATTTTATTATTTATTTATTTTAATAATTTATTTTATTATTAATTTGTTTTTGTTACAGATGTTTTTTCTTTTTTTCCCCCATTGACACCCTCCTCCCCCTCCCCTTCTCCCCCTCCCCATCCCTGTTGTCCATGTCCATTGGTTATGCACCCATGCACATAGGCTCTGTGATTTATCTCTTTCCCCCGCCTCCCCCCCTTACCCTCTATATTTTAAACAAGAACAGCATTGCTTAGTTTCCTAAGCTGGAAATTCGGTATTTATTTTAAATATTTATTTATTATGTCACCAAAATACAAGAAAAAGTTTTCCATTCACCAGTAGAAATAGGAACTGTACTATTACTATAAATTGTTTAAAAGTGAGGTGTTCCTACAAATTACAAAATGGAAGGTAACTATTATAAAGCAGAAGAAGCAGGAAAATTATGTCCATTAACTCCTACTAGTCAGATCACTGAAATACTAACTAAAAATTGTTCAGGACCTAAAAAGACTCACTCATCACTTGCCCCAGCCTGAGTAATGATTTATGGCAAGAGTTCTGATAGTATTTATTACTTGACATAGTCCCCGGAAGAGGCATTTTGGTTGGGAGAAAATAAACAAAGGCAGCAGCCAGCTTATCTGACCTAAGATTCAGCTACAACTGAAGAAGTCTTTGCAGCTGAAACTACAGACCTTGTTCTGTCCCAGCGAGCTCCATCGAGATACAATCCATGGATATAAACGCCATCTTCTGGTGCTGTCTCAGATGTATCAAAAGGAATAACCTGAAGGTAGAGGCACACGCTGGTAATGATCTCCTCTCCAGACAACTTTAGTCTCATAAAGAAAATATTGGCTAAATCTTCAGAACACATTTAGGGAAACTCCGCTGTATTATAGCTCCTTAAACTATAAAATGTTCAGTAACATGTATATGTAAAAATGTATAATACAGTTCTTTTTGAAGCACTTTATTGGGTTTTACTGTACCTCAAATTAATGTTTGCTAAAATAGGAGAGTAGCATTGGTTTTCTTTTTATTTTTTTATTTTATTATTATTTTTTTTATCTTCACCCGAGGACATTTTTCCTTTTTTTTTTTTTCAGATAGAGTGAGAGGGAGAGAGTGGAAGAGAGAGAGAGAGAAACATCGACGTGAAAGAGACAAACCGAGTGGATGCCTCCCGCACGACCAACCAGGGCTGGGGACAAATTGCAGCCGAGGTACATGCCCCTAGCGGGAACCGAACCTGGGTCTCTCTGGACCGCAGGCCGACGCTCTAACCGCTGAGCCAAACCGGCCAGGGCTGGTTTTCTTTTTAAAGAGAATTTTTATGAGTGTATTTGAGCCAAAACTGACAACATATGCCAAGGAGCAAGATCCCAAATGCTCCTGGATTATTTGAATTGAATATTGAAATATATAAACATTTTATTATAGAGATAGCAAGACAAATATTATATACTTTCTTCATGAAACTCAAAGAATGAAAAGTCAATTGTGTATAATGGGCTATAAAATTATGAATTCTGCATATCCTCCATGCTTAAATACATGACTTTGATGTATTGACATACTGTGGAGTTTAAGGAGTTACTGTACCTCAAATTCATATCCTAGTAAATCAATAGGGATGGTATATTTTCTGGCATAATTCTGCATAGCTCCAGTTAAAAAGGCTTGGGTGAAAAAGAAACCAGAGAGCCAAAATACACAAGGTTTCCCTTCATCATACCAGTCCTATAAAGGAAAAACAAAATGAATTATGTTCATTTTTTCAACTTACACAGGTGTCACCTGACATATAATTCCTGATTCTGGTTTTTGTGTGTGTTCCTGCAACTTTCTACCACAGGATTCTCTTCCTGACACCAAACACACCACCTATCTTGGCCTTCTTACCTCTTTTCCTTTCTAGTTACTCTTCTTGGGGAATTCTAACTCATTTTAACATTAACCTGAATAAAACAAAGTTTGAAAGATTAAAATTTTCTTCAAAAAGCCAAATTTAAATTATTTAGGGACTTATTACTTAATTCCACTCAAAAGCAACCATCTTCAGAAATATTGTCTAACTGTAGCCCTCATGTGTTGATACCAGTTCCTTATCCTTCTTAAACTCCCTGCCTCCATGCCCACTACCCCCACTCCAGTTCAGATATTTATGGTCTTCTTTCTGTATCAATGTTTACCTCTTCTTGCTGCTTCTCTCTCCCTGCTAACACATCTGAAACAATGCTGCCAGAGTATACCTCGTCATGAATGGTTTGGATGAGGTTTAGCATCATGCATAATTCTTCAGTGATCTACTACTACCCCACCAAATTAAAGTCTAAACACACCTTAGTCCAGACACCTTAGTCTTCTGTTCAAGATAATTCACTATCTGGCCCCAAGTTGTATTTCCAGGTCTATCCTTTTTAATTCCCCTTTAAGCATCTTATACTCTAACTAGAAGGCCCTATTTGCAAGTCTCTTCTCTGCACTGGGTGGACATCTGTTGTTTTTTCTGCTTATCTTAAAGTGAGACTACTCTTATGTCCCTCTGGAGGATGAACCCTCCTACACTCTCAATCCAAGCACTTCTGGTGGTGGTATTACACCTCCTGGGGTGGGCATGTGATTCATACCTAGCCAATCATATACCTCCAGTCATGGTGATTGATTCAGGAATGGACATGTGACCCAATCAAAGCTAGGTGCTGAGATTCTTGCTGGGACTTTTGGAGAAAGGACTCACTCTCAACTCTTTAAAGTTGTGTGGATGTGAGGCTAGAGTCACTGTTGCTGTCTTGCTACCACCAGACAAGAACCTAACTGAGAATAGAGTTACCCTAAGAGATGAAGTGCAAGAACCATGTTTGTATCCCAGCTCAAATCCTACCTGGAGCCACTTTGCCACCTGGATTTTTCAATTACACAAAGGAACAAACTTTGTTTTTGCTTATATCAAAATTTTACAACAGAATCCATCTACATTACATAGTGTCACAGCTATCTCTCTAAGTCCTACTCCTTTTTTTGCAGCGTCCAAAACCATTCATCCTTTAGATCCAGTTCAAGTGCTACTTCATCCTATACACAAATTCTGCTTTTCTGAGCTAAAAGAACTCTCTCCCTTCTTTTAGTTCCCAGAGCATTTTACATATTGGTCTTTTATGACATATCCCTTACTATACTGTATTAGTTTTTTCTTAGATACATAGGCTATCTCCCTATATAGGCTATAGACAACTTGGAGGCAACTTGGCAACTTTGTCCAACAACAAGGTGCTGTGTACAAAGTGGAGTCTCAATTCACATTTGCTGACCGAACAGATGAAGCAATAAAATGAACTTTGTCTCTGAGTGAGCAGCACACTACAGGAAGAAGCCAGCTTTGCTTCCTGGGAGGAAGAGAACAAACAGCTGCTAGAGATATTAGAACAGTACTATCAGATCAAGAAGAGGTAGAGAAAGAGATGGAGTTTGACGAGGCACAAGCTAGGCAGAACCAGCACCATGCATAAGAAAGCTATAAGAACCCAGAAGGCAAGTGTTTAGAAAATTGCCTTGCTCACTCCAGGGCTTCATTTAGCCAAGAATGTCATGAGTGTCTGGATCAGCTACTTATATACAATCTCTGAATTAGCTACCATGAACTGAGTGCCTAGTACACACCAGTCACTATGCTAAGAACTTTACATGTATCACCTCATTTAGTCCACAAAATAACTCAGTGAGTTAGATTTTTTCTTCCATTTTACAGATGAGGAAACTGGGTCCAGAAAGATGAGTATCTTGTTCAAATTCACACAGATACTGTCAGAGCCTGGATTTAATCTGAGAGTATAGCCAGTGTGCAAAAAATCTTTTGAAAAAAGGTACAGGGAGGAGATGGGGAAGATAAATAGGATGAATGGTGGGAGAGAAATGAGAAAAGGATAGGAAACTCCAGATGAATCATTTGCTTAATTTATTAACTCTAAGAATAAATAGGAGGTGAAGTCAAGAGTACAGGAGAAAGAAAGATGGTGGGAAAATTGTGCAGCTTCTGTAAGGGTAAGAGGACAATGAGGGATATCCATTTGGGGGAAGATTTGTGGTAAAGGGTGATAAAGGTACTCAATAATGAGTGAGACCTTTCTTACGCATTCAGATGGAATGATTTCAAGGGGAAATCCAAATTTCAGAAAGTAGAGAGTTTGATGTGAACTATATTAACAAAAACAAATTGAATTTGTCCTAGAGACTATCCCAGCTGGCACCATGCCAGGACCCCTCTAGGGGATTAAGCTAAAGACTCATCAGGCCCTTTAGGAACAAAGCAGTATACAGAAATGCAAGCAGTTCCAATAAAAGTTCCAGAAAAGTTTGGGAAACAAACTGGAGTATAAAAAAAGAGTAAAATCATGGCAAGGGGAGGATGGAATTAAGGGACAGAAAGAGACTGGTACATACAGAAAGACATCAAAGACACGTGTGGACATGGCTAGGAATCATCCAGGTATACACACACTCAAATTAGCAAAGATAAAAATGAACACTAATTACTGAGAAATAGGCATTCATTCCTATTGATAGGGATACAATTGAATAATTTTTCTGGAGGATAAATAGGTAATGTATATCAAAAGCCCTAAAAATATCCAAATGGAATCAATTTAAGCTTTAAAAGAATGAGGTACCACTGACCAAGAGGGATTTTTCTAGGAACACAAGGATGGTTTTACATTTGGAAATGTGGTGATATAATTCAATACAATATTGAGCTAAAGAAAATAAAAAATGACATCACCAGCAATAAATGCTGAGAAGGCATTTGATAAAATTGAACGATTTCTGATTTTACAAAATAATAGTCCACATTTACTAATGCTTACCACATTCTGTAGACTGTTACCCTCTGAGATAAAACTGCTCATTTTATGGATGAAGAAACTGAGACTAGTAAATAGCAACTCTTCTAGAACGTAAACACTTAAAACCACTATTCTGTACTGTTTTGTTTGTTAAATGTATAATCTACATAAAAAGCTCCTATAAATTAAAATTTTTAAAATAGTTCAGCCCAGCCAGTGTGGCTCAGTGGATTGAACGTCATCCCATAGACTGAGAGGTCCCGGTTTGATTCCAGGTCAGGGCACATGCCCAGGTTGCAGGCTCGATCCCCAGTACGGGGTGTGCAGGAGGCAGCCGATGGATGTAGCTCTCTCACATCGATGTTTCTATCTCTCTCTCCCTTCCCTTCTCTCTAAAATAATAAATAAAAACATATTTTAAAAAATAGTCCAAAAGAAAAATGGCCTAGGAGATGAACAGGCAAATTACAGAAGAAAATACAAATGGAAAGCACACATAACCAAAAGAAGCACAGGCTCACAAATAAATAATCAAAGAAATTTAAATTGAAACAATAAGATAAGATTGATAAAACCTGGAAAGGCATATATGAGAAAGCCTGTCCCTCCATATCTTTACAAGCACTGGATATTTTATTATTAGCTTCTACAGTGAAACAAATAAAGTTTTTATATAATAAAAAGGCAACTGAACACTGAAAGGTCATATACCTATGTGAATTTACAAAAAATATTTTTGGGTTTCTCCCCACTCCAGACCACTATATAAATATCAACCATATGATGGGCATGAGCTGAAGAGTTAGAGAGGAAAAATAGTGCCTTGCCCTGTGCTTGCTTTCCTGTCCTGAACATCCTTTATGTATGTATTTGGGGATGGGAGTGGGAGTGGGGATTGGGGAATGAGATTTCAAAGCACTCATCTTTTCCCTGGTTTTATGAGATAAAAGCTAAGAAGCAATTGATTTTAAGACAATGGGCACTTATTGAGAAATCTGAGCCTCAGGTTCTCTTTGTGATTTACCACAAACACAAAATCTTCAAAAATATAAATGTTACATATTACTTGTGTTTGAGTAAAGCAAAATTTTAATTCTCTACTCAATACTTTGAAATGTATGTAATTTTCCTTATTCTAAAATGTTTGTTACATTACCATGAAACTACTAATCATATTCTATTCAACTCAAGACTTTAAGTGACCATAGTCAATTTCTAATGTCTCCCTATTATATATAACCTCTTACCTGTAAAAATTGCAACCGGGCTAGAAAATCTGTGATGTAACTTCCTAGGGGCTTAAGACTTGGGTATGATCTTTGGGCCCATATTTCTGGAACTTTTCCAACAAGCAAACTGCCAGAGAGCGCCTCCAATGCAGAATCCATTACAACCACGCCTTTAATAGCTTTCTCAAGGTCCCGTAGAGTGTTACGTATAGTTTTAATTAAACTGCAAGGAAAGAAATTATTATCAACATATATGAAGTAAATATCAACATGGAGTCCTTTCAGAAGAAATAGCAGGAATCTCATTCACAGCTTTATGAGGGTGTTTCCCAAAGTATGGTCACCTCTACTTGGTGACATAAGGCTATTTTAGGTTATACTTAAATGAACAAATTTCATTTTAATAATAAATATTTTAAAATATAGTAAATAATACAACTATTTTTCTGGGTATTACTGCATAGGACCAGGCTAATTTAAACAGAAAATGATTTATAGAAAAATATTACATAAGTAATGTTACAGGTGACTTTTAAATGTGGAAAAAGTTATAAAAGTATTATGCAATGGCTGAAATTTGGGAAAAACTGCCTCAAAGTATAAAGTGTATATTAATTTATGCACTTTCAAATACTCTGCTTCCCACTTAGCCCCAAACTGCTAAGAACACTATAAATATACCTGATGTGAGGGTTTTAGGCTAGAAACCTAAGTAACTGAGGGATAATATGTTATTACATATATGTTCTTATGAATACTCATTATATATATGTTTTTAAGAAATACTGAATTAGCCCAGCCAGTGTGGCCCAGTGGTTGAGCATTGACCCATGCACCAAAAGGTCGCCGGTTCGATTCCCGGTCAGGGCACATGCCCAGGTTGTGGGCCTAATCCCCAGTGGGGGGCATGCAGGGGGTGGCCAATCGATATTCTCTCTCATCAATGTCTCTCTCTCTCCCTCTCCCTTCCTCTCTCTCTAAAATCAATAAAGAAAAAAAAAATACTGAATTAATTAATATGTTTTATTTTAAAACAAGTCTGGAAACCCTAATAAACGTGGAAACACTTTAGAAAATTCATGACCAAAACAGTCTCCATTGCTTAAGCCAGTATTGAATTGCAGAAAATTAAATTAAAAAAATTCAAAGCAAATAATTTATTTGCTGTCACGGGATATCTAATCAACCCATATTGTACTCAGGAAGAAAAGTGAGGTGTATATATGTCAAGTGGAAGAAAAACGTCAAAAGATGTGACTACAAGCTTAACTAATGCTCATTTCATCTTTAGTTTCTGAAGAGAATAGTAACGAATTGATGAGAGATTCTGATTAATGAATATTTTTAACCAGATCTCCTTTTCATCATCATTTTTACATTATAAAAAGTATCCTCACTTCTGGGGCAAAAGGTTATGGAATTCAGTAATACATTTAAAAAGGGGGAAATTCTAAAGAAATGGTAGGTTTTGATCATTTTTTATTAAAATTTTAAGTCAACACCAATGTGTCTTTTTATTAACTCTGGTTGGTCACCTTATGAATCACTGGAGATATAGATCCTTACTTGTTAAATCTTTCCATTTCTTGTACTAACACAGTATTCATGCTCTCTTCATATCTCACAGGATAATTCTGTAGGGCTATTTCAATGTCAAAATCACTTGGCAGCTAGGAGAATAGAGTTTGAAGATCACATATTACTCTCAGAATAGACAATTAGTTTTAATTAGCAATAATACCACTAATAGCTAACACTGAGCAGTTACTATGTGCTAGGCATTGTGCTAACTGCTTTCCACACATTATCTCACTTAATCCTTACTCCTCTTAAGTGGCCATCATTATCTCCATTTACAGGTGAGACATTTAAATAGAGAGAGGGTAAGTAACTGCCCAAGGGTACATAGTCAGAAAGCGACCTGTTTATATCCACAGATCTCTAGCTCCAAGGCCCACGCTGCAGGAGATAGCACTTTGCAGAAAATATACTTTTCTGAAAAGTTGTATAATTTTCCTTTTGTAAATTGAATCTTGTTTTGGATTGATAAAACTGATGTACCATTTCATAACTGTTTTATACTGAGTTCCAATCAATTATCAACTGGCTTCAAATAGCTTAGCTTATGCCACTATCAAATAATGTGTGAATGTAGCAGGACTCCAGTGCAGAGGGGGAGAGAAGGCCATCATGTGTCTGATTTCTATGAGGCACCTCAGGGATGCTTGAGAAGTGATGAAGGGGACTTCGGGACTGATGATCAAGCCACAAGACATTGGAATTCACATTCCTTAATGGACAAAGAGGTTTCCCAAACAGGGAAGTCCCAAACTAAAAAAGTTGAGCTGCCCAGAATGTCCCAGGTGATAGTCCCTGGGCAGTGTAAAAGAATTTGTCTAAGTCACACTAGGTGATGTTACTCAAGGACCCTTTGGCTTAGCACAACCCCTCTACCCCATATATAATAAGTTCCAGATTCTATTGCCAGGTAACTTCCTGTTAGGGATCTTGTAAGTGCCACCATTTTGCAAGGGTGAGAATCTTTCCCCACAGAGATAAACCACATAAACAGTAAGGGGTCAGGGGTAAGAAGAGGCAAACAACAGAAGCAGCATTCCAGGGGTAGGGGTGGGAGGAGGCTGATTTGCTCTCACTCAGGGGTCACAGGCATTGCTGCTCCCCATTCTTCTCCAGTGGTCGCAGCCAGGTGTGTGATGAGGAGGTTCTTAAGGAGTGATGTCAGGCAAGGCTATCAACTGTGAGAGCTGAGGAGTGGTGCCATCCATAGGCTTTCAAGGCAGTGGACTACAGGTCAGGTTCTGCTGTCAGAGTACCTGACACTGAGCTATGGGGATAATTACAGTGTTTGCCCTGGTGGGGAATTGTGAAGATCTGTGCTTGGGACCATAATCTTTTAAAAATTTATATTAGTACTTCTTTATTGAATTTAAGACAGTAAAAAGGGCGAGAAGAGAGTATCATTCCACTTTATCTAGTAGGGCTAAGTACACTGGGCTGTATTATGAAAAGAAAAGAGCTCTAGATGCTAATTTGGTATTGATCTTATCTCCCTGTGCCTCCTCACTTCCTAAGGAGCTTAAAAACGATCCACTTCCTGATCCAGTAAATTCAGACCATTTCCTCAATTTTTAAAAAGTAGGTCCGTTACCACCCTGGCCTTTGTGGCTCAGTTGGTTGAATGTCATCCCATGCACCAGGAGATGTCTGGCTCAATTCCTGGTCAGGGCACATGCCCAGGTTGCATACTCCATCCCCAGTAAGGGGCATGCAGGAGGCAGCAGATCAATGTTTCTCTCTCATCAATGTTTCTGTCTCTCTCTCCCTCTCTCTGAAATAAATAAAAACATATTTTTAAAAAGTAGGTCCATTATCTTTGCTTAGAAATGGCAATAAATATGTTCATTAGCTCATCCACAGTCATAGTTACTAAGATCTTACCACATGCTAGGCATAATGCAAAGTACTTTATTTTTAACTAATTGATTTATTTATCTATTTATAAACAATGGATAGTCAATTTATTTAAAAGGTTGATTTAAGCATCTGCACTGGTGACTTAAATCCTGTACTCCTGGCTCAATACTGATGGAAGTAATCTGCTTAACAACCTCATAAGGGCTGTGCAAGTCAATGTGTCTCTTGTGGATCCTCATCAGAAACAGATTCCATCATATGACCCTCCCTTTTCCTGTAGTGATTCTCAGAGTCTTGGCAGGCACCAAAACTAGTTCTTTCACTTTGAGATTCTTTTCCTTTGCACCTCTGATCAAGTCAGAACATGCCTTCTCCAAAGACTTTACACTGTGGCTGGTTAGAGTAATTCTAATTTGGTGACTCGCCACCTCTGGTTGTATGAATGTCTTGCTGGTATTTTTAAAAGCCACGGCTGCGGCGCGGCTTCCTGAGTGAACAGTGGTGAGTCCGGAGCAGGAGTGGCCGGATGGAGCTCCGCTGCAGCTGCAACCGCGACTTCCTCAAAGAGCTATGCCAAGTGCTTTGTGTGATCATGGTATCTCCCCTGGCAGGTAAGTATGTGTGCCAAGTACTTTAAATTCATAATCTCTTTAGTGTTCATAGGAACCTCATCACCCTGTACAGATTTGTAAACTAATGCTCAGAAAGGTAAAATATCTCACTCAAGGTCATAATGCTCCCAAATGGAGTTTTCAGATTGCCATTTCAGTACCATTTTGACTTATATTAGAAGCAACATATTTTAAGCTAAATGTTACCTTTTTGAGAATATCTGTGGTAATTTCTAGTAGAATCTGGTCAGTACTTCCTGAGGATCCTGTCTGTTTGGAGCCTCCCTGAGTGAGGAGCAAGGACTCAAAGAGGACTTTTGTTTGTTGAAGATCTTTGGAGATATCAACGTTTTCATGTAATCCAAATACCTCAGGTTGTTGAGTAAATGGAAGTTTCTACCAGAATAGATTAAGTAAGCATCACATTTTCACTGGTTATATTAATTCATAAGGTAGACACGTGCAAACCAAAAAGCATTAAGAATCAACTAAACAAACAATAAAGGAATCAAACTTTTCTAATTTTCAATAATTATTAGAAATAAAAGATATTGAACATTGCTTGAAACCATTATACTTATCTAACCCTATACATTACCAGGGAATTGTTCAGTATTTGCTTTTTAGAAAAATCACACTTAAATCTAACCTATTTTCAGTGATATCAGTTACCTTAATGAATGCAATATAATCATTATAGGTGCCTTTGGGAGGTGCAAAATAGTTTCCACTGGGAGAAAACTTAAAATGAGGGTTTTCAATTATGTGTGGATTATAAAAGTCAGCCAGCATGGTTAAGAGGAGACGTCTGTCCCAATCATCTGTCACTCTTCCTCCATAGTTACACTCCCCAGTCAGGTAAGAGATAGCTTCAAATGGAACTGTGTCATATTCATTTATAAATAACTGAAACAAATGAAACATAAAACAAGAAAAACTAGGTCTTTCACTTCATTTCCATTTTAAGATGGCATTAAATATCTATCTATCTATCCATACACAAAGGAGTGGGATTGAAAGAATTATCACCATGGGTTATCTTTAGGTGACTTTTCGGAGGCCACATGTCATAAAGGCCCTTCATCACAGTAAAAGAGCTGACAACTATTAATATTCTGTGTTTGTCTAGTTGGGCAAGTTCATTTCCTAGCTTCTGTCTTAAAAATAGGAATAATAACCTTATAGGGTTGCTGTGAGGATTAGAATTAACATAAGTAATGTGCCTCGTTCAAAGTCTGAGTTAGTAGGGATTTATAGTGATATTTATTTATTTATTTATTTATTTATTTATTTATTTATTTGGAGGCACCTGCTGACCTTCTGACTGTCTCACATTGTGAGTCCCAGCCTCCCTTACAGCTACAGCCTAACCCTATGACCTGGGCTTGGCTCAGATGCATCCATCCTAGACTGAACTGGGGTTTGTTAAGCAAAGAAATAGGAACAGCACAGAATCTTTTTTGATGGCATCAGAGGGCCTGCAGTAGACCAGAGTGTGTGTGGCAGGTATGTGACCTGCAGTGTCTAATATTCAAGAAGGGTAGAGACACTGCTCCTACCAGACATGGTGTGACTCTGGACGTGACTCTAGATGTCTTGGTTCTCCAGTCATCTTGGTGATTCTGTGACCTACTCAATATTCTGTCAATAAATTCCTTTTTTACTTAAAGTAGACAGGCTGTTTCTGTTGACTGATAAAGCTAAATTGTAGATTTGACTAAGTGGAGAAGAAGAGTAAAGGATAGTGAGGACCTGTATAAAGCCAACACTGAGGAGGGCACTGCAAAGAGACAGAAAGAACCGAGGTCCTTGATGACAATACTTTTACTGAATCAACCAACTCCAGAACCTGTCCTTCCTCTGCATTTTATTAATGTAAGATAAATTGTATTATGGTTTAAGCCACTTTGAATCGGGTTTTCCATTATTTGTAGCAAGGAAAAAATCCAGATGGAGATAGTGCTTCATAAACTATAGTTGTAATTATTATCATTAACTACCCATCTATTAGTGGTACTGGGAGAATTGAATAAGTTATTCTAAGCAAAGGGCCTGATACACAATTATCCTCCATTAGTGTTAGTTTCCTTCTAACTGTACCTGTAGTTGGCGAATACTGATGCGTAAATCTGATTCATTAAATCCATATGGAATATTCCAACCAAGAGGGCCAAATTTCTTTCTCTCTTGTACAAGAGCATGAAAAAAACAAACTCCAAACAGCAACTTCTCCCAGACCTTTAATATAAAAATTATACAACAAGAAAAAAAATTCTATCAGGTTTCCTACAGTTAAAGGAGGGGAATTAGTGGTCTTTTTCATTGTAAGATTCTATGATCATATATCTATAAAAACTTCTATGTAAAGAAGACATGCTAACTAAATAATGTTTACTATAAAAAGTATTAATTTTATGACTTAATACCTCCAAAGCCAGATAAAATGCAATAATATTAAATGTTATTAAAATGTAATAATTCTACCATGTACCAAAGTATCGGCTAATAATACTTTGGTATGGTTCATTAATATTTATAACTTCAATACTTAAATGCTATCCTATAAACTCACTGGCACATGCTTGAGATTACAGGTTCAGGAGAATAATTAAGTATTATGTTATCAATAAATACCAATATAGTTTCTGATTTGTGACTTTCCATTTGGAGATCATTTTGGAAAGCACTATTATTTTACTCTGTCCATGGCATTTTCATATGTGTGACATGTATGTCACATGGGCCTCTAAGCCTGTGTCAGTGCTCTGCAGGATGGCCTCCCATACCTTTGAGGTCCCCCCAAGTAAATTTCAAGTATGCTACACAGCACATATTTTAAGTTAGACCATCTCAAACATAGCTCCAAATGCAGTAAAAATCCATACAGCTATTTTCATGTGATACAGTAGTAGAAACTGTTTCTATAATATTAAAATGAAAGTACACCATGGCTTAACTAAACAGCTGTATTCTTGAAATGTTGTACATAAATCAAAGCATATTTTACATATACTGGATGAATGCTGTGGTGATACATTTAATAGGGGAAAACCTTTTGTCAATGAAAGCAATAAGCTAATTTAGGTATATTTTCCACATATTTTCCCATAATGGGTTTCTTAAAGAGGTGATAATTTCTCTACATTTTTGGTCTGTGCTTGTGAGCCAAGAAGTTTCCTGTGGTATCAGAGAAATATTAGGAACAGAATATAGAAAGATGCATACTTGGGATGAGATGCTGTCAGCCTAAGATGAGTCTGAACACATAAAGCACTGCTTACATCAATCTATATATTCTAAATACATATATATACATATATACACACACATATATATACATATATATACATACATATATTTATACTGTAGTGTTGGGGGTTTGGTGGATGAACAAAATGTAACCTTGAGGTATGCATTCTTGCAGCCTGGCCAGCCAAGGATCAAAGTATGCATGTGAATAGATAAGGTATGCATGATATGGGTTCAGAAAGCCACCCTGAAAGTGCCAATGGGCTTATTGCCCAAGTGTGAATGTATTTGTTATGTATCTCTGCTGAAAATAGTGAGAGACAGGAAGTATTCTGGGCTTGGCTGTAAGGTCAGCAGAGACATGATCTCAAGGACTTAATTACCTAAAACACCATGTAACCTAGGGAACCACTTTGCAAGTAAATTGGGCTGCATCCAGAAATCTGGAGCATTTGCTCCCTTGCGATGCCTCCTCACTCCAAGCAGTGTCTGCTTGTAGTTCATTGCGTTGTGAGGACCCATGGCAGGCCGAGAAAGTTGGTGCGCGCGTGCACACACACACACACACACACACACACTTAAAAATCCTTTTCTGAAGACAGCATTCACCCAACCCCATGTGCATTTTTCCAACTGATTTCTGAATTACATTTTCCAGGGTACATCTTGTGACTAACTCAAGGGGGCAGCAGGCCGATATCACCATCTACCTAAAGATGATATCATCAACCCAGCATCAATGGGGTCTGCCTTTTGGTTTGTTTTCTATGATATGGTGCTGGTTTGTGTTGACTCATCCAAATTCCTTAGCAATGCATATAAAGATTTTCACAGCCTTTTTCCTATATTCCTTCCCACTCTTATTTCCCACCAGTCAAGCCAAAATAAACTACTTGTTGCTCTTTCAACAGCTTTGTCATAATTCTGTGCCTTTTGGCATACTTCTTGTGCCTACTTCAAATGTCATTTCCTCCAAGAAGCTTTCTTCAACAGCCAAGAAGAGTTAGTTAATCATACAAAAGTGGGAAGAGACAGAGTGATCTGTGTACCAAATTCCACCTCTAATACTTTGGAACTATATGACTTTGATCATTTATTTGATTTGCCTGAATTTCCTTATTATCACAAGGTTGTGACAATGATACCTATATTATAGGGTTATAAGGCTTGTATATGTAAACTACCTGGAACCTGCTGGTGTTCAACAAATGCTTATTCCCTTCCTCCCCTCCTTTCTTTGTTCTCCCATTGTTCATAATACAATTATGGCAGTGGTTCCCAACTTAGTTAACATTTGAATGTCTTTTGTTATTTGTTTATTTGTGCCAGCTCTTGAGCTCCACTTTGGACTTAGTGAATCAGAATCTCCAGGAGTGGGCCACTGGTATCTATAACTTTAACAAGTCCCCCCACTGCCCAGGTTTATGGGGATTATGGTTAAAATTGCTTTACATATATTTCCCTTGACTAGAATGTAAGCTCCATGAAGACAGATACTTTTATATATTTATGTATTTTATATGTTCATAGGTTCATCACCATATTACCAGTTCCTAGAAGAGTGCCTTATACCTAATGTGTTCAAGAAATATTTATTGGATGGATGGATGGAAATATAGAAATGTATCCCTGCCCTTAAGGGGCACACAGCTAAATATAGGAGACAGATATATAAATTGACAAATAACTAATATATTATCATTACTAGATAACTCAAATGCCCAGGATGTCAATTTACCTGTGACTGTAAAGATCATATTTATTTTTATTTTTATTTATTTATTTATTATTATTATTTTTTTATCCTCACCTGAGGACATTTTTTCATTTTTTGTCCAGATAGAGTGGGAGGGAGAGAGAGGAAGAGAGAGAGAGAGAGAAACATCGACGTGAAAGGGACACATCGAGTGGCTGCCACCCGCACGACCAACCAGGGCCGGGGACAAACTGCAACCGAAGTACATGCCCTTAGCGGGAACTGAACCTGGGTCACTCTGGACCGCAGGCCGACGCTCTAACCGCTGAGCCAAACCGGCCAGGGCCATATTTAGTTTTAATAGACAAATGATGATAGTTCAAATTATTGCTGGCCCAGTGGCCATAAATTAGCCTTATCAAAAGGCATCCCAGTTATTTCTGGGAGCCCCCAAAGGAGTTTCATATGTGCCTACAAAAAAAAAAAAAGTCAGCCAAGATGGTGTGGCTCAGCAAACTGAGTGTTGTCCCAGGGACTGAGAGGTCCCAGTTTGATTCCTGGTCAGGGTACATATTCAGGTAGCGGGTTGCGGGCTCGATTCCCAGTAGGGGGCATGCAGGAGGCGGCTGATTGATGTTTCTCTCTCACATAGATGTTTCTATCCCTCTCCCCTCCTCTTTCTCTAAAAAAGCAATAAAAACATACTTTAAAAAATATCAGCTACAGAAATTGTAGGGCAAATAGTTCTCAAAGTGTGCTTGCAGGGCCATCAATTTCAGCATCATGCTCTGGCCAGTTTGGCTCAGCGGTTGGAGCGTCGGCCTGAGGACCAGAGAGTCCCGGGTTCGGTTCCCGCTAGGGTCACGTACCAAAAAATATACATATATATATCAGCATCACTTAGAAATGTATTAGAACTGTACATTTTAAGCTCTACCCCAGACAAACTGAGTTGGAAATTCTGGCAGTGGGCCCCACCAGATGAATGTAATACACACTGAGAACCAATGTCACAGGGCCTCTACACCCTTCTTCTCTTACCCTAGCTCCCATTTGTTTTTACTACCAGAATAGTTGCTTGGTGAATAAAAATGATGACACATGTGCTGATCTCAATAAAATGATGCCAACGTTGCTTGCTCCATGTTGTAATACAGGAGAGTGCTGCTTCTCTAACTCAGTGCCATTCTTTATTTGGGTCATATAAGCCTCAAAGCATCTCTGCTTGTGTTTAGAATTTTTAAAAGTTTCCATTCTCTGCTTCTGGCTCTCTCTCCTTTAATTATAGGAGCTCAGACCCTGGGTGGGGATCAGACACCACACCTTCTCCATTCTACTAATCTCTTTTCATAGCTAAAACCGCCATGTATCCCTTTTTTTCTCCCAGAGTTACAAACAAAATCATCACTCAGAACCAGGGCACACAGAAAGTATCATGAAGCAGAAAGAAACTAGCTTGTTTCCAAAGAATTCAATCCTTTATCTTCAATATCATTCTTTTCCTAGCTCAAATAGGCAAATAAAAATAGCATGCACGTGGTGGAGGTGAGGGCAGGGAAGTTTCCCCTAGTACTGAAGCTTTTCTTCCATGCAGAGAAACCTCAATTAATATACACTCGTGAATTTTCTTCTTCCTTTTACTCACTGCAGGAGAGGGGAGTGACCTATTTGATCAGTAAATTTGGGGAAAGTTAACTAGATATGCTTTGCTCAGCTTCTTCTCCCTTTTCTCTCTTATAAGTGAGATTTCTGTAGGAAGGAATTTTTCCTCTCTTTCTTTGGGTGGATAAATCTGTTTAATTCTGGGTTCAGTAATATAAAGCCCATTTGTTCATAGACATAGACTATAACTTCCAACCTAGTCTAAATCAGTAATTAAGGTTATAATTTGGTTCCCATGTATTTACATCTTTCCTTGCTGCTTGGTTGGTAAGAATTCAGGCATGGAAAAGGAGTACTATTTCTTGGGACTCCCCAAATTCCCAATACCATGTGCAAAACTGTTTTACATGGATACATTAAAAAGCATGATTAATATGTCAAAACATTATTGCTATTTAAGTTCCATGATAGCAGATTCTTGTTTTTTGGCGGGGGTGGGGTGGGGGGTGGGAGGGTGTCTATTTTATTCTCATTGTTTTATATCTAGGACCTAGAATGGTACCTAACACACATATTTGTTGAATGAATAAATGAGGTGAACATATATAGTTATTCTTGGGTCTTAATTAAATACACCATTGGGCTTTGGTTTACAAACTAAGATACATTCATTTATTCAACAAATATTTATTTGGCTGTCTATTACTTGGGAAACAGAACACAAACAAACTATTGGGAATAAAATGATAGCCAAGATAGGTACAATTTCTGTCTTCTTAGTAAATGCCTAAATAAAATACTTATATTTTCATATTTTGTCATTATAAAAACATATTTTTAAAGCTGAATATTACCAGCTCCTTTCCGTGGCATCCATTAAAAAACTGAAGATCAGAAATCGGATCAGTGAGATATGACTGGAGGAGATTTAGCCGAAGACCCGTGGGAGGTTCATTAGTCATTTTTACTCCATTCTGTAGAATTGTTACTGGGAACTAAGACAAAATAAACAGAGCATTACTTAAGGTAGCCAGTTTGAGTCCTAAAAATGCATACCAGTGGATTAAAAATAGGTACAACAGAGGACTCTAGAAATGTTTTTTTTTAAAACCTCTTAAAGTTAAGCATTTAAAGTTTGTTTAACATACACAATGTAAAAAATAATTAAATAAGTGTACTGAATTCCATAGGAAATAAACATACCTTTGGAGATGGATAACTTGTGAGCCAAAGCCTAAAGGACGAGTTACACACTTCAGGGGAAAAATCTTCACATATTTTTTCCAACGTGGGCATCCAGGAGACAGCAAGGTGACAATTCTGTAGGCAAACCCAAGTTCCTTCTTCTATTGCTTCTTTAATCATTTTTGCTGCAATTGGTCCTTGTCCCTGTCCCAGTGAAATAGCTTGAAATTTATTTCCAGACATAGCTTTGTCATTTGCAAATTTCAGCAGGCCTAAGAGAGCACAAAAAAATGGTTTCACTGCTTATATTAAAATGATAAAATATGTCTTATGTTTCAGTGATAGGTATTTAATTGGAAAATTCTAGTTACCTTTCCTTATAAATACCGAATTTACTAACTGATCTACAGTCATATAAAAATGGATATTAAGTATGATGATTTATTTATAATTTCTTTAAAGTTGACAGTATATACACTTACTGGCCATGGGATCTGCTCCTGGAGATAGCACAAAAATTAAGGGAATGGTGCAATTTGAATCCAAGTAACTCTTTGTCAAATCAAATGGTGGAGGCTCTACAAACTTTTTTCCTAGTTTGTCAGTTACATAATTTGTTATAGCTGGTGTTATCTGTTAAAGAGAGAAAAGATATGCTCTTTAGAGAAATTTTTATTTCACATAACAACTTTGATTATTACTGAAAACCAACAAAGTAAAACATGTGTTTAATGGCCAAGAAAAACCCACAGTGTATCACAGACAATGTGTAATTTCCCTAATACATAAAAAGTGTCTATAAATTGATGGGACAAGACTAACAATCTAAAAGAAAAACGAGCAAAAAAGATGAACAGTTTACAGAAAAAAAAATAGAAATGGATCTGAAACATATGAAGAGCTGTTCAACGTCATTCAGTACAGCAGAGAGTGCAAAGTGTCCCTCTTCTTTGTTTCCTTTTGGAATAGAACCCCAAGTTTACCCAACCTTTCATTTTTTTATTTTAATCCTCACCGGAGGACATTCTTCCATTTTTTGTTCAGATAGAGTGGGAGGGAGAGAGAGGAAGAGAGAGAGAGAAACATTGACGTGAAAGGGACACATCAAGTGGCTGCCTCCCGCACGACCAACCAGGGCCGGGGACAAACTGCAACCAAAGTACATGCCCATAGTGGGAACCGAACCTGGGTCTCTCTGGACCGCAGGCCTACGCTCCAACCGCTGAGCCAAACCGGTCAGGGCTACCCAACCTTTCTTGCAGCTAGATGTGGCCATGTACTAAGTTTTGGCCAGAGGGATACAAGTAGAAATGATAAGTGGAGCTTCCAGATCATATTTTTATAAGGAAGCTGTTTGCCTTCAACACTCTTTCTCTTCAACAGATATAGTGTTCATGAGCCAGCTTCTATCTTGCTGATGAGGACCACACTCTAGGAGACTATAGCATGAGAGAAGGAACTTGAATCTCTAGATGATCTCAAGAACAGAGCTAGTCTGTCAGCCTTCAAGCATTTGCTCTAGGCTATTTGGAGAGAGAGAAATTATTTCTATTTTATTTAAGTCACTGTATTTTAGGTCTTTTTGTTTTGGCAGCTTAGTCTATACCTTAATACTCATAAAATACAAATTATAACTATATTTAGATACCATTTTCACTTATCACATTGTTATGTAAATGGGACAGACAGAGCCTCTGTATATTCACTCCTAGATTGTTTATTTCTTCACAGCAGAGTGAAAACTTTTAGCTCAAAAGCTCTCTAGTACCAAAATAAAATTTATACATATCCAGTTGTTTTCAACATAACCCAAATAATCAGAATTTTAGCCATTTAGAGCCTGCCTAAATGTTGGGCTACACCGAACATTTACTAGTCATAGATAGATAAGATAAGGCCCAGGACATTAAAACCCCAACAGTCTGCTGCCCTTCAGAGCTCTGATCTAAAGACTCCCAGCAGCTAAGCAATATCACCTAGACACCACATGAACCCCCTCTCCTTTGGGAGTTTCTTTGCCTTCCTCCCCTTAGAATAGTGACCTACCCCCAACCCCACCCACTATTTCCAGACCTTTTGACAGACTCCTGCTGTGAGAGACTTCTCTCTCCCCAACATTCAAAACTGTCAAAGCATCATCCAATGAAGTTCATGTATGCTACTTCCACCTCATGGTCATATCTTTTTCCTTGATCAGCCCCCAAATTCCTCAAACCCTCTACATAGCTTGTCAAAGATCCAAAAGTTTGGCAACATACGGTGTGGGCAAAAGTAAAGGTGAACAGACATATTCATCTTCTGCTGTGGAAGAGTGATCTGGTATAACTTTCATGGAGGACAATTTGGGAATATCTATAAAATTACAAATGGACAAATCCACTTACGCAGCAATTTTATTCCTAGGAGTTGCACAAGTGAGAAATGACTTTTGAATAAGGTTGTTCATTGCAGCATTTTTATAGTAGGCAATATATAAATATTGTAAAGATCCATCAATAGGAACTGGTTAAAGAAATTATGGTATACTCATACAATGGAATACCATGCAATTATAAAACAGAATGAAAAAGCTTTTTATGAACTGATAGGGAAAATAAAAATAAAACAGTGGATGCTACCATTTGTGTTAAAAATAAATAGAAAAATTACATGCATGCATATTTATATGTGAGTAATAAGATAACAAGAAGCCTATGACATTAATTGCCTGAGGGGAGGGATGTTGAATAACTCAGGGATGAAGACTGAAGGTACACCTTTCACTGCATTTATATAGGCATGTGATTCAAAACTGTTTCAGTTTTGAACCACAGGAATATGTTACTTACTTGTAAATTATATTAAAATTAATTTAAAATAAAAGAATACTATTTATCAACATTAGCAGCAGAAAATAAGTACAAATAGGTATTGGGTATTATCTTCCAAATGCCAAACAACTTTATAAAATGGAAACTGTAGGAATTCAATGAAAAGAGGAGAGAGAAACATAGGCTTCTGCAGTCCTGGAAGGTCTGTGGAATAGATAGGAAGGAAGGATGGAGCTTTATATATGAGTAATTTTGCATAGTTGTGAGCAATTCTGTAGTCTGAAGCAGTGGAAGTTTCAAGGAGGAGATAAGAATGAAATGGCACACAAGAGGTCTGATTAGTCAAGGTAAGAAGATTGTTAAGCTGTACTTTTGTCATTATTCTAAAGGTTTTTCAAAAAGGATCTCAAAATGACATAGCAGGTTTTTCTTTCTTTCTTTAATAACTTATGAGCAATGATGAAATCTTTTTTATACTTTTACCATTAATATCATGTATAGTTTTTACCTAGCACAGTAGATTTTCAATATACATTTTAAGGAAGGGGAGATGCTGAGGACACAGAGACTTGCTTCTGATTACTCTACGCACTGGCCAGGGGCAATTTCCCTGAGATGATGTAACTGCAATCAAGTATGATAGTTTTCAATAGAAAAAGTACCTTGTCCCGGTAATTTAATATAAGAAAAAGTAATAAGACTTTTCAATAAGATTTTGATCCTTCATGGAAGATACTCTAGAGGAGAAATTATGGAGATTTGAGCAGACCTGGAGATGGATTTTGTGATAGTTAACTGCACGTGTCAGCTTGGCTAGGACACAGTACCTAGATATTCAGTCTAGAAGTTGCTGTGAAGATATTTTAGAGATTAACAGTGAACTCACTAGACTGAGTAAAACAGACTGCCCTCCGTATCGTGAGTCCAATCAGTTAAAGCACTTAAGAGAAAAAAGACTGACTTCCACTGAGGAAGAGGGAATTCTGCCAGCAAACTGCCTTTGGACTTGAGCTGCAACATCAACTCTTCCCTGGATCTCCAGCCTACAGATTTTGGACTTGCCAGCCTCTACAGTCACATAGGCCAATTCCTTAAACTCTGCATTTCTCTCTCTCTCTCTCTCTCTCTCTCTCTCTCTCTCTCTCTCTCTCTCTCTCCTATTGGTTCTATTTCTCTAGAAAATCCTGACTAATGCATGCTTTAATTGAATTGAATTGAATTGAATTCAACTCAATTTACAGATATTTATTGAGCGTCTACCATTTCCTAGGCACTATTTTAAGTCCTGGAGATATATAGCAAAATAAGACATGGGTCCTGACTTCAAGAAGCTCACAGTGTAGTGGGAAACCCTAACAAATAAACAATTACTATATGTTCCAGTGTGGTAAGTGCTGTGATGTTTAAGCACAGGCTCCCAAGCATAGCAGACAAAGAAATAACTCCACACACGGTATTGAAGCAACATCTCCATTGACCATCAGGGAGCCATTCAGTGGAGGGCAAATAGGCAGGTGTTTCCCAGATGCAGAGATTCATATTCCCCATTTTACCATGAACAAGGGAGGCAGCTAGTGATAAAATAATGAATAAAGTATCGTTTTGACCTTCAAGGGACTTATTGTCTAGTGGAAGAAACATGTATATACACACAACTATCAGGTAAAAAAGAATGGCATAAGTTTTAATTATGTACAAGGGTTTTTGGGAGTTACAGCAAGGAAAAATACTCAGGAGTCAAGTAACTATGTAGGCCTCTGAACCTACTCAGAGACTGAATGAAGCATTAGATAATGTACCTTGTGAAACTTTACTCAAAACATAAAATGTGAAAGGAAGGGAGGGAGGGAGGGGGGGGAGAGGGAGAGAGAGAGAGAGAGAGAGAGAGAGAGAAAGAGAGAGAGAGAGAGAAAGAAAGAAAGAAAGAAAGAAAGAGAAAGAAAAAAAGGAAGGGACCATCACAATCCCTTTCAACACCTTCATTTTATAAGTGGTATAACCTGAGCTCAGAAAAGACAAGTGACTTACTCAGTTTAAACTACATGTATGAGCATAGTTTTTAGTTTTATCTGCTTAAAATTTTTCCTTTTGATCTCACTTATATGTGGAATCTAATGAATAAAATAAACTGATAAACAAACTAGAACCAGGGCTCGGATGGTGTGGCTCAGTGGATTGAGTGTCATCCCATGGACTGAGAGGTCCTAGTTCGATTCCTGGTCAGGGCACATGCCCAGGTTACAAGCTCGATTTCCAGTAGGGGGCATGCAGGAGGCAGACGATGGATGTTTCTCTCTCTCTTTTCCTTCCTCTCTCTCTAAAAAATCAATAAAAACATATTAGAAAAAAATAAAACCAGAGGCATGGATACATGGAACAGACTGACAGCTGTCAGAGGGGAGGGGGGAGGGAGAATGGATGAAAGAAGATGAAGAGATTGGCCAAAGAACATATATGCAAAACCCATAGATACAGTCAACAGTATGGGAATGGGCAGAAGGAAGGGGGTGGGGACTGGGTGGAGGTGGGCAAAGGGGTGGGGGGGAAATGGGGACATTTGTAATAGTGTCAACAATAAAAATAAAGTTTAATTTTTTTTTCCTTTTGTAACATCATAATCATCTTCCTTAAATGTGTGAAAATTATCCCGTTTATTTTGCCTATAGAAAGATTTTTGTGCATGGTTTTTTTTTCTTTATTGATTTTTAGGGAGGAAGGGAGAGGGAGAGAGAGAGAAAGAAACATCGATGAGAGAGAACATTGATTGGCCACCTCCTGCATGCCCCCAACTGGGGATTGGGCCCACAACCTGGGCATGTGCTGTGATCAGGAATTGAACCGGCGACCTCTTGGTGCATGGGTCGATGCTCAATCAGTGAGCCACACTGGCCGGGCTGTGCATGTTTCAACTAATAAAATTGTGACATGTACAAGATTTTCTACCAGCTTCTGCTTTCAGCCAATATGCAGTAACAGGGACCAGATTTATTCTCTCACCATAAACAAAAAAATGGACAAAATTAATGAAACAATCATTTTCAGACATTGGGCTATTCAGACAATAGGTGGTACAGGGCTGTGATCCCTGATAAAGAGAAAACAAACAAGGTAAGACTTATTATTCCCTCGGTTTTTTTCTGGGAGGTACATTCAAGACTGTGCAACAGAGAGAGCAACTGAAAACAGAGCAACACAGTGTTGTTGAGTTGAGAAGACAGAAATCAGAGTTCAAGAAGGCTGTAGTTGCTGGAAATTGCAGAGTTCAAATTAGAAGGGAACTATACAGAAAGAGCTCAGAAATCTGCGCAACAGCAGCCTTAAAAATTTGCTGAATCTTATGGAGTGCATGCATAGGCCAAGCAAAGAATGACTGGGGAGCTGTGAACCAGGATCAGAGGAGCTATCAGAGTTCATGCAAGGCTGGGAATCACTCAAGTTTCCAACAGCCACAGTGGAGAGTCCTTGGTGATCACTTGGGGCATTCAGTAAAGGACCCAGGAGGGCTACACTTGTGGAGCTAAACTATCCATTGAGTACTACACCTTCCCTGACAAATCTTTAAAAAATATTTGAAAGGAAAAAATCTGAATTTAAGTAATTTACGCACCCAGAGGGGTTGGAAAATTTTTTCTATAGAGTACTAGATAGTAAATATTTTAGGCTTTGTGGGCCACAAACAATTTCTGCTGTGTATTCTTTTTCTTTTCTTTTCTTTTAACCACCCTTTAAAGTGTAAAAACCATTCGTAGCTCATAGGCTGGACAAAATTAGGTCACGGGCTGGATTTGGTTTACAGGGGTTTGCTAACCCCTGAACCAGCAGAACAAAATTCAACAATCTTTAAAGGAAGATAACAATTCAAATAATAAAAAAAGTCATCATCCAATGAAGCATTCCTGGGCATGCCAAGAAGCAGTAACATATAATCTAAATTCAAAAATAAAATCATTAAATAGAAACAGATTGAGAAATGATGGAATTAGCAGTCAAAGATTTAAAACTGTTAAAATATTTAAAGGAAACTGTGTTCAAGTATTTAAAGAAAAACATGAACAGAATGAAAAGAGAAATAGAATATATATAAAAAAAAACTTTGTAGAGATGAAACATATAATAACTGAAACAAAAAATTAATTGGAAGGGATTAATAAGAGTAGACACTACAAAAGAAGAAATCAGCAAACTTAAAGATAGCAATAGAAACTATCCAAACTGAAGCACAGTGATACAAAATATATATATATATATTTTTTATCCTTACCCAAGGACATTTTTTTTTGCATTTATCTGATAGAGTGGGAGGGAGAGGGAGGAAGAGAGAGAGAGAGAGAAACATCGATGTGAGAGAGAAATATCAAGTGGCCGCCACCCACACAACCCCAACTTGGGCCAGGGACAAACCATAACCGAGGTTCGTGCCCTTAGCGGGAACCAAACCCAGGACTCTCTGGTCTGCGGGCCAACGCTCTAACCGCTGAGCCAAACCAGCCAGGGCTGATATAAAATATTTTAAAATAATTATCAGAACCCTGGCTGGATTGGCTCAGCGGTTGGAGTCTCTGCCCATGGACCAATGAGTCGTGGGTTCGATTCCAGCCAAGGGCACTTACCTTAGTTGTGGTTCAACTCTGGCCCTGGTCAGGGTCGTGCGGGAGGCAACCTGTCGATGTGTCCTTCTCACGTCAATGTTTCTCTCTCTCTCTCTCTCTCTCCCCCTCACACTGTATCTGAAGATAAATAGAAAAATATCCTCCAGTGAGGATTAAAAAAAAAATTATCAGAGTATCAGTCACCTGTGGTATAGTATCAAGCAGTCTAGTGTATATTTAATTGGAATAATGGGTGGGGTAGCTAAAAATATTTGAAAAAATAATGGCCAAAATTTTACCAAGTTGAACTGTAAATCTATAGATCCAAGGAGCTCCATGAACCCCTTTGAGCATCTGAAATAAGGGTTAATGGACCAAATAACAATAATTTTAAACCTAGTGCTTCCAAAATGACAAATTATCTGGTTCCAAATGGAACATATTTGTCTTTTACCTTATCAGGTCTTAAGCACCGAAGAATTATTATTTTCTGTAGTTCATTTAGCTTCTGATCCATTGGTGCTGGAAATTTAGCATTGTGTGGCTCTTTACTGTCATATATTTCCCGCCATTCATCTATATATTCACAAAAATGCGTCCTAATGGGAAAAAACTTAATAATTATTCTTTCATTGGGAAAAATTTAAAGAGACATTGTTGAGCAGGGAGATGAATGAGGACTGCTATAGGACCATTTAAAAACCACTACATTACAAATTTATACATCACTATTCAATGCTAAATCATCAAGTTTAAACAATTACCTGAATCCTTGGAAAGCAGGAAAGTCACTAGCACGACAAATTTCCTCCCAGCTTTTATCCTGTAACCATGTTGGATCAGGATTTTTCTCCGCAGTCTTAAGGCTTACTCCTCCAGTTAGAAGAAACGTAAATTCCTGGTAGTCAATCTCTTTCTTTGCCCTGTATTCCCAAAATAAGGACTGTTGTAAATTGTTGATTTTAAAATTGAATACATTTCTGCTTCTATAACTAGGATAAAATAAACACGAATGACTTCCCCTTCTGCTATAAACAATGAGAAAACTGAACAAATGAATGAAACAACGATGTTTGGAAATTATACAATAGCCAGTACAGAACTGAGGTCCCTAAAAAAAGGAAGACAAATAAGGTGACTCTTATGATTGACTCAGCTATCTGCCTGGAGGCATGTTCCAGACTACAAAGCAGGGAGGAGATCAAGATCAGAGTTTGGCAGTATTGCTGAGTTGAAGAGATCTCTATCAGAGATCTCACTTATTTGTGGAATCTAATGAATAAAAAAACCTGTGAACAAAATAGATCCAGAGACATGGAAGTAGGGAACAGACTGACAAACTCAGAGGGAAGGGGTTGGGGGGGTGGGGCGGGAAGAGAGAAACCAAAGAACTTATTTGCATATATGCATAAGCAGTGGACACAGACAATAGTGCAGTGAAGGCAGGGTGGAGGAAGAGAGCAGGGAGGAGGGGATCAATAGGGGTAAAAAAGGAGGGATATCTGTAATACTTTCAACAATAAAGATAAATAAAATTTTTAAAAAGTAAGGCTGAGGTGACTGCAATTTGTGGGCAGAATACAGAGAGGAAGGGGATGCATGGAAAAGAAGTTCTAGAAACCCACATAGGTTTAGTAAATTCTAAGTCATGTGTGAGTAGGGTAAAACTCCAGGAGGCCCGGCAAAGAATGAGGAGCTGTAAACTGAGTAGCTATCAGAGCTCACAAAGAACTAGAAATTAGTTTTGTCCAACTAGAGTTGAATCTTTGTTCAACACCAGAGGAATTCAGTGGTGATATCAGAGATATCACACTTTATTTTTATTTATTTATTTATTTTTATCCTCACCCGAGGACATTTTTGCATTTATCTTCAGATACAGCGGGAGGGAGAGAGGGAGGAAGAGAGAGAGGAACACATCGACTGGTTGCCACCCACACAACCCCAATCGGGGCCGGGGACAAACTGCAACCAAGGTATGTGCCCTTAGTGGGAACCGAACCCAGGACTCTCTTGTCCCCGGGCCAACGCTCTAACCGCTGAGCCAAACAGGCCAGGGCAGATATCACACTTTAGTAGTGAAGCTAATATAGCCTTAGAATAAAGTCTACTCTAAAACTGCCTTAAGAAAGCTAAAAAGAAGCCTTGAACAGATCAAGTTAATCCAGCAGTAATTTAATTTCCTGAAAAAGTAGTCTAGTGCTCTTTAAATGAATACAGAACCTCAGCATTTACCAATATAAAATTCACAACATCCATAAGCAAGAAAAATATCAGTCAATAGATACAGACATAGAAGTGATAGTGATGATACAATGAGCAGACAAAAATGTTAAAAGAGTTATTATAGCCCTGGCCGGTTTGGCTCAGCAGTTAGAGCATCGGCCTGCGGTCCAGAGAGACCCGGGTTCGGTTCCCGCTAAGGGCATGTACCTTGGTTGCAGTTTGTCCCCGGCCCTGGTTGGTCATGCGGGAGGCAGCCACTCGATGTGTCCCTTTCACGTCGATGTTTCTCTCTCTCTCTCTCTCTCTCTCTCTCTCTTCCTCTCTCTCCCTCCCACTCTGTCTGAACAAAAAATGGAAAAATGTCCTCGGGTGAGGATAAAAAAAAAAAAAGAGTTATTATAAATATGCTGAAGGAGTTAAAATGAAACATAAAGATAACAAAGGCAGAAATAAGCAATATAAAAAATAACCAAATGCAATTTCTAGAGATAAAAAGTACAAAATCTAAAATAAAATTCACTGATCCCTCCTCCCACCTCAAGATGTATAGAATTTGAAAGGATTTGTTACCAGTACACTTACACTATAAGAATGTTAAAGAAACGTTTCAAGTAGATGGAAATTTGGATCTACATAAAAAAATAAAAAGCTCCAGAAATGGTAATTATGTGGGTAAACATAAAAGTCTTTTTTTTCATTTAAGTCTCTTTAAAACATAATTATTTAAAGCAAAATAACAATGTGCCGTGGGATTTATAACACATGTACAACTAAAATGTTTAACATTACATGTATAGTTTTACCTGAAGATAGACTGTGAAAAGTTAAAAAGTAAACTATAGCCCAGCCGGTGTGGCTCAGTGGTTGAACGTCGACCCATGCACCAAGAGGTCACTGGTTCAATTCCCAGTCAGGGCACATGCCCAGGTTGTGAGCCTGATCCCCAGTGGGGGGCATGCAGGAGATGGCCAGTCAATGTTCTCTTTCATCGATATTTCTATCTCTCTCTCCCTCTCCCTTCCTCTCTCTCTAAAATCAATAAAGAAAAATAAATAAATGAATGTACTTTAAAAAAAAAAAAGTAAACTATAACCCTAAAGAAATCATGGACAGAATAAAACAAAAACTATAGGTAGTAAATTAACAAAGAGATAAAAAAGCCCTGGACCTGATGGCTTTACAAGTGCATTTTACCAAATATTCAAAGAAGAACTAACACCTGTCCCTGTCAAACTATTCCAAAAAATTCAGGAAGAGGGAAGACTCCCAAGCTCATTTAACAAGGCCAGCATTATCCTAATTCCAAAAACAGATAAAGGCATGACAAAGAAAGAAAATTATAGGCCAATATCCCTGATGAACATAGATGCTAAAATGCTCAACAAAATATTAGCAAACTGAATCCAGCAATATATTAAAAAGATCATACACCATGATCAAGTGGGATTTATTTCAGAGATGCAAGGTTGGTACAACATCAGCAAAATAATAAATGTGATACATCACATAAACAAACTGAAGGATAAAAACCACATGATCATATCAATAGATGCAGAAAAAGCATTTGATAAAATCTAGCACCTATTTATGATAAAAACTCAGCAAAGTGGGAATAGATGAAACATACCTCAATGTAATAAAGGTCATATATGACAAACTCATAGTCAGCATCATACTCAATGGGCAAAAAACTACAAGCGTTCCCTTTAAGATTGGTGCAGCCACTGCAGAAAGCAGTACAGAATTACCTTAAAAAATTAAAAATGGACTTGCCTTATGACCCAGTGATTTCTCTTCTGAGATTTATCCAAAGAAATCCCAAACACTAATTTGAAAGAATATATGCACCCCTATGTTTATTGCAGTGTTATTTACAATAGCCAAGATTTGGAAGCAGCCCAAGTGTCCATTAGTAGATGAGTGGATAAAAAAGCTGTGGCACATTTACACAATGGACTACTACTCTGTCATAAAAAGGAAGACAATTTTATCCTTAGTGACAGCATGAGTGGACCTGGAGAATATTATGCTAAGTGAAATAAGCCAGTCAGAGAAAGACAAGTACCATAGGATTTCACTCATATGTGGAATTTAATGAACAAACTGATCTACCAAGCAAAATAGAGACAGACTCAGGTAGAGAGCAGGCAGACAATTCAGAGGGCCGGGTGTGTGTGTGTGTGTGTGTGTGTGTGTGTGTGTGTGAAGGGATTGAGCAAAAAAGAAAAAAGAGAGAGAGAGAACTTAGAGCAATGGAAGCTAGAAGACAATAGTTTCAAAGCACTGAAAGAAAATTCTAAACCCAGCAAAAATACTCTTCAAGAATAATACCCTTCAGAAATAAAGATGTTCTCATACAAAAGAGAGTGAAGAGAATTCATAACCAACAATCATAGTTAAGTACTAAATGAGGACTAATGAGTGTTTTTCAGGTAGAAAAATCAAATTCCATATGGAAATTTAAAAATAAATAAAGGAGCCCTGGCCAGTTTGGCTCAGCAGTTAGAGTGTCAGCCCCCAGACCAAAGAATTGGGTGTTTGCTTCCGGTTAGGGGCATGTATCTTGGTTGCAGTTCAGTCCCTGGCCCTGGTCAGGGTTGTTCGAGAGGCAACCAGTTGATGTGTCCCTCTCACGTCAATGATCTAGCTCTCTCTCTCTCTCCCTCCCACTCTATCTGAAGATCAGTAGAAAAACATCCTCGAGTGAGGATTTTTTAAAAAAGATAATAAAGGAATATGTTGAATAACTGTGCTCACAAATTTGAAATAAATCAATTCACTGGAAGATACAATCTGCTACAATTCACACAATGAACAATAGATTATCTGAATGTAATTTGGTTTTTTTTTTTGTTGTTTTTTTTTTTGTTCAGATAGAGTGGGAGGGAGAGAGGAAGAGAGAGAGAGAGAGAGAGAGAAACATCAACGTGAAAGGGACACATCGAGTGGCTGCCACCCGCACAACCAACCAGGGCCGGGGACAAACTGCAACCGAAGTACATGCCCTTAGTGGGAACCAAACCCGGGTCTCTCTGGACCGCAGGCCGACGCTCTAACCGCTGAGCCAAACCGCCTAGGGCTGAATGTAATTTGTTATTAGTCTGCTTGTGCTGCCTTAACAAAATACCACAGCCTGGGTCGCATAAATAACAGAAATTTATTTTCTCATAGTTCTGAGGCTAGAAGTCCAAGATCAAGGTTCTGGCTGACTTGGTTTCTGGTGAGGCCTTTTTTCTGCCCATGGAAAGAGAGAGATCTCTGGTATCTCCCTCTTGTGTTTTTTTTTAAGGACATTAATCCTAACAGATCAAGGCCACACCCTTATGACTTGAGCTGACCTGAATCACTTCCTTAGAAGCCTCTCTCTAAATACAGCCACATTGGGGGTTTTGGCTTCAACATATGAAATTGAGGGAGACACAAATATTCAGTTTATAACAGACCTATATCTATTTAATAAATTGAATCAATAATATAACCTTTCAAAACAGAAAGCACCGTGCTAAGGTGGGTTCTGGAGAATTCTGCCAATCATTTAGGAAGAAGTTATACCAATTATTGTTTGCAATCTCTTCCAGAAAATAGCAGAAGGAATACGTAAATCATTCTATGAGGCCAGCATTATCCAAATACCACAAGAGACAAAGACATTATGAGAAAAGAAAACTACAGACTAATCTCTCTCATGAACATTTATGTATAAATATTCAATAAAATATTAGCAAATTAAATCCAACAATGTAGAAAAAGAATTATACTCCACAACTGAGTTAGATTTATTTCAGGTATGCAAGGCTGGTTCAACATTCAAAAATTAATAACATAATCTATCACATCAACAAGCTAGCGGGGTGGAGGGGGGTCAATTGGGAAAATTGGGAGACATCTGTAATACTTTCAACAATGAAGATTAATTTAAAAAAAAAAGAAAAGAAACAAGCTAAAGAAGACAAATCACATGATTATATCAGCAGATACAGAAAAAGCATTTGACAAAATCCAATACTTTCATGATAAAAATTTTTCAGAAAGCTAGGAATAGAGGGAAACTTTCTCAACTTTATAAAGAACATCTGCAAAAAATACTATAGCTAGCCCTGGCCAGTTTGGATCAGTGGTTAGAGCGTCGGCCCGTGGACAGGAGAGTCCTGGGTTCGGTTGCCGCTAAGGGCACATACCTCGGTTGCAGTTTGTCCCCGGCCCCAGTTGGGGTCATGTGGGTGGCAACCACTCAATGTATCTCTCTCACATCGATGTTTTTTTTTCTCTCTCTCTCCCTCCCGCTCCATCTGAAGACGAATGCAAAAATGTCCTCGGGTGAAGATTAAAAAAAAAAAAAAAAAATATATATATATATATATATATATATATATATATATATATATATATTATAGCTAACATCATACTCAAATGTGAGAAACTAGCTCTCCCACTAAGATCAGGAACAAGACAGGATGTCCCCTTTCACCACCCCTTTTCAGTATCATACTGGAAGTCCTAGCTAGTCCAATAAGATAAGAAAAAGAAATAAAAGATGGATAGATTAGAAAGGAGAAAACAAAACTGTCTTTGTTCACAGATGACATGATTGTCTAAGTAGAAAATCCAAAAGAATTGATTAAAAACTCCTGGGAATAATAAGTGATTAGAGCAAGATTGCATGATACAATGTTAATACACAAAAGTCAGTCACTTTCCCATATGTCAGCAACAAACAAGTGGAATTTGAAATGAAAAAACACAATACCATTTGCATTTGCAAAAATGAAATACTTAGGTATAAATCTAACAAATTATGTACAAGATCTATATGAGGAAAATTACAAAACTGTGATGAAAAAAATCAAAGAAGAATTAAATAAGTGGAGAGATATTCCATGTTCATGGATAGTAAGATTCAATATTGTTAAAGGTGTGTCAGTTCTTCCCAAGTTGAACTATAGATTCAGTGCAATCACAATCAAAATCTCAGAAACTTATTTTGTGTATATAGAAAAACTGATTCTAAGTGATCTAAATTTAAAAAATCAAATAAACCTAAAAACATCAATACTATTATAGAGAAATACACATGTAAAATAATAAACTAAACAGAGCAGTCATCTTTATATATATATATATTTTTTTTTAATTGATTTTTGAGAGAGAGAGGAAGGGAGAGACAGAGAGAAACATTGATGTGAGAGAGAAACATCAATCAGCTGCCTCATTCATGCCCCCCCACTGGGGATCAAGCCTGCAACCTGGGCATGTGCCCTAACCAGGAATGGAACCGGGACCTCTCAGTCCATGGGATGACGCTCAATTTACTGAACCACACTGGCCAGGCCAGAGCAGCCATCTTTATTGATTAGATATTCCAGGCAGCTTTTTAAAATAAATAAATTAAGAAAAAGCAAATAACTTACAGAAGAAGATTGGCACATAATAAAAAGGAAAACAACAGCTTGTCCTTTTCAAATAGTGATCGGCATATATTACAATATAAGTTGTATGTGAAGTGGTCATTTAAATATCGTAGGCGCTTTTCCAAGATCTTGGATTTGTTACTAAAAGGTTAAAAAAAGGAAAATATATTTAGTCAAAGTCAAACAAAATTAACATAAAAGTAACTAAAATATGAATTAACATGTAAGTTGTTTTTATTTTACCAAATCACCCACTGTTAAAAATATGAAACTACACACACACACACACACACACACACACACACACAAATGAGTGCATGTAAAACGAGTGAAATCTGAATAAGCTCTCTGGATTGTACTAATGTGAATTTCCTAGTTGTGATATTGTACTATAGTTACGCAAGATGTTACCACTGGAGAAACAAGGTGAGGTATACAGGGATCCTCCCCCTCCCCGTACAGTTTTTGTGTGTGTACAACTTCTTGTAAATTTTATGTAAAAAATAGGGTATAATTCTATGACAAAACAAAATATGGTTTACACCATCTCTCTAATTTCAAAATTCTAAATTTCATATTGTACTCCAAAATGACTGAAAACAATCAGTTAATTAAAAAAACACCTATTGAATCTTTATTAGTGTGAGGATCTATGCTGGGGATGCAACTGTATGAGAAAGAATTATAAAACATTTACCCGCCCCAAAGAAGCCTAAAATCCAGATCAAGATCTATATATTTTTTTAAATGTATGAGAAGTTAGAAAACATATGGAAAAATGTGGTTATTTCAGGGTGGGGTTATAACTGATATTTATTTTCTTCTTTATACTCTTATATGTTTAAAATTTTTTGCAATATATGTATATTACTTTCATTTTTTAGTTCAATTTTTTTTCCAGTAATACTTATGGGAATATAAGATGATACATCCATTCTGGAAAAGTTCAGCAATTACTTAAAAAATAAATAAGCGCCCTGGCCGGTTTGGCTCAGCGGTTAGAGCGTTGGCCTGCGGTCCAGAGAGACCTGGGTTCGGTTCCCGCTAAGGGCATGTACTTTGGTTGCAGTTTGTCCCCGGCCCTGGTTGGTCGTGCGGGTGGCAGCCACTCGATGTGTCCCTTTCACGTCGATGTTCCTATCTCTCTCTCTTCCTCTCTCTCCCTCCCACTCTATCTGAACAAAAAATGAAAAAAATGTCCTCGGGTGAGGATAAAATAAATAAATAAGTAAATAAATAAATAAACAACTACCACATAACTCAGGAATTGTATTCCTAGGCATTTATCTCTGAGAAATAAAAACTTATGTTCCTACAAAAACCTGTGCATGCATGTTTATTGCTATTTTATTTATAATAGCCCCCAAATGGAAACAACCCAGATGTCCTTCAATAGGTGAATGAATAAACGACCTGTAGTACATTAACATCATGAAATACTTCTCAGCAATAAAAAGGAGCAAACAACCTGAATGAATCCCTAGAGAATTATCCTGGATGAAAAAAGTCAATCCCCCCAAATTACATACTGTAAGATTCTATTTTTATAACATTCTGAAAGTGAAAAAATTACAGAAATGGAAAACAGATTAGTGGTTGCCAAGGGTTAAGAAGAGTGTGGGGATGGGAGGGAAGAGGGTATGGCTATAAAAGGGAAACATGGGGATCAGTGTGGGGATGGAAGTGTCATGTATTTTGACTATACAGTTTTTTTGTGTGTGTACAACTTCAATATCAACATCAGTATCTTGGTTGTGATATTGTACTATTAGTTTTCAAGATGTCACCACTGGGGAAGCTGGGTAAAGAGTACATAGGATAGCTGTATCATTTCTTATAACTGTATGTGAGTCTACATTTATCTCAAAATTAAAAATTTAATTTAAAAAAAAGTAATACTTGGGTCCATGGGAATGGGATAGAAGGGCATGGGATAGTGACACCTCTTTGAGCAGACCTTTTGGTACAGGTCTTATTTTGGAATCAAATTAATGTTTTATGTGCTCAAAATATAATAAAATTAAAAGCAACAACAAAAAGAAATAAAATCAACAAGAATGAGGGGAAAAACTCTAAACTGAAATACAAAAATAGACAAATGAACCTAACTATATTTCATGTGAATGACATCACCATACTAAAGAGGGGAAAAGCTAACCCAAGTAACTTTTGAATATATTTGTGTGTGTGTGTATAAAAAACAAAAAGACTGTGAGTTTCTGTGTGGACATATGCATTAAATTCTCTTCAGTACACACCCAAGAATTGCTGGATTTATTAGAATTACTGGATCATATGGCAAATCTATGCTTACTCTTTTGAGGAACTTCCAAAATGTTTCCAAAGTGGCTGGATGATTTTACAATCTCACTAGCTGTGTATGAGGGCTCTGATGACTCCACATACTCATTGATACTTGTTATTGATATTTATGTCAATTCCTTAATTTAAATTTCGTCTATCATGTGGGTTGCATAAATTCAAATTCCAAATTCTAACTGGGAAAGTTCAGGGATTTCAATCACTCAGGAGATTGTTGTACCAGGAGCCCATGTAGACACACATGGTAGGTTCAAACCACATATTTAAAAAAGAAGAGAAAAAAGCACTAAAGCTAATCCTTCTATGTCTAAATCTTGTGTAGAAGTGAAACAAAACTTAAAACAGACAGGCTAGCTCTTTCTTTTTTCTTCCATTCTTTCACTTTTCCATATTTTTTAATGTCCTATAATGAATATTATGTATTATATAAGTAATAAGAGAAAATGGAAAGGATGGTAAAAATCCAACCTAGAGAGTATGAATGAAGCCAGAGAAGTTTACCTGTCATGAATAGAGTTGATATAAAGGTTCACGAACCAGGTAAGAGAGTACTGGTACATAGGATCAATGTTAGCCAGGTCTGCAATGCTAAAGAATAATACTGATGAATGTTTAGCAATAGGTCTATAGCCTTCTCGAGATTCTGCTATTTTGAGTTCTGTTTTTTCTGCAATCTAGAAGAGAAAAATCAAAATTAAGAAATAGGAAATGTGTTTTAGTATATTTCTTATATAATGAAGTTTATATATATATATATAAAAAAAACACTTAATGACAAAGTCATAGAAGCATAGTTTACCAGAAAGGGTTTTATTATGCTGAAAGCTAGGAAGGAAGGAAGTAAAGGAGGAAGGAAGGAAAGAAGGGAGGAAGGAAGGAGAAAGGAAGGAAAGAAAGAACTATGGAGGGAGGGAAGAGGAAGACCAGAGATTTACAGATTAAAGTTGTGATTACTCACCAACCATCACTGTTTTATTTGAGAAATACCACAGCTGTCAATCTTTGCTTATTTTTTGCCTGAATCTTACATGTGTCGACTATAGTCACTCATCCTCTTTAATAGGTCAGAGATAGAGAGGGAGAGGGAGAAAGAGAGAGAGAGAGAGAGCAAGTGTGTACGTGTGTATGTTTAAGGCGTCAACACGTATACCAGAACCCACCACAAAGTTTGGCAGAGTAGGTATTCAGAAATATTTGTTGGCTAATGGTATTATACACTAAGAATACCTTTTTTTCATCTAGCTTCTGATATGTTTAACTTTTCTAGACTAATAGGGGTATAGACATTTAACTCCAAAAAATTTTTTTTCTCTAAGATAACAGCTCTTCAACTGACAACTTAATCTGATAGGTTAATATTCTACAGGAAAAATGTAGAGCACTTTTCCAACCCACTTTCTCTTCTTTGGAAATGCTAGCCACAGACTCTGCTGAATAAGTATGCCTATGTAGTCATGTTTATATGGAATGATCTCATTTGTAGCTGATTCAATCACGTGGAAGTAACAGAACAAGACCCAAGATAAGCTAATACATTTTCTCCTCAAATTTTCCACCCTTTAAGGGCTTCAGAAAATGAAGTCAAGTAGTACTGGGCAGCAGTGCTAAAAGGTAATGGGGCCAGAGTTGGTTTCTATGGGCCAGATAAATGTAAGAAGAAACAGACACAAAAGTTTTACAGAATAAATCGGTCTTCAAGTGGAGTAGAGAGGGCAACACAACCTTAGAGAGAGAGGAAGAGACAGAGAGCATAGAAACTCAATGTTTTCCATTTATTCCTGAGGCTTGTACATACTTTGTATAATTGGGGAAATTGCATATTTTTAATTTGAGCTAATTCGAGTGGGTTTCTGTTTCTTGCAAACAAACTTCCCCTAAAATTATACAGTAATAAGCACAACCAAAAGTAAGTTTTAAACTTCAGTTTTGACTATAAAAAAGTAAAACAAAGTTATCAACATGGAAATTAATGACATTTTACATAAGAAAGCATAATCTTAATATTCCCATTTATACCTTCTGTTATTTAAACCTTAATTTTTTTTTCAGCTAATTAGGGGACCCAGCCAGAAAGACATTATGACTTATTAAATTTCTGTCTCTTTGTAATATAAAATACTGGAACCATAAATACTTATATCTCCTTTCCTCTTTGAGTCTTAATAGAAAATAAGCTGATAAATTCTTCCTATCCTTTCTCCCCTTTGAAAAAACAGTGTGGTGAGGAGACAATAAGCTGGTTCTGCTCTGATGGACAGGGAAGGAAGGGAGACATTATAGAATATCTCAGCCATGGTCCCCAGATGGGGAGCTGCCATAGGATATCACTCTAAGATACTACTCCTTTGGCTCTTCTGAAATAAAAAAACAAACAAAATCCCAAAAACAATAATAAAGAAAAACAGTACACCTGAACAGAAAGTCATTACCATCACATTCACACAAAACTAACCCCATCCCAAGGGAAAGTGTGCCTAAGCCTTCTGAAAAGTTCTCTACTCCAGAGCTGGTGTACATGTGGTGGGTGGGGAGCAGCAGAAGGATGCAGGGCAATTAGTGCAATTTCTATTTAGCTTTTTAAACTTTTTAAAATTATCCTAATATTAAGATGTGCTTAATTCATTGGGTGGGCTAAGGATGATGGAAAGTTCTGAAAATCAATAAAGTTAGCCTACAGAAGTCATTCTGTAATATCATTTAATTATGTGAACTTGGGCTTCAACTACTCTTTCTGGGCCCTAGTTTTATGAAATGCAAAGGATAACTGATAGCTAAGGCCTCTCCCACCTATAACATTGTAGGATTCTATTAAAAATACATATAATATGGCCCAGCTGGTGTGGCTCAGTTGGTTGAGCATCATCCCATGCACCAGGAGGTCACCAGTTTGATTCTTGGCCAGGGCACATGCCCGTGTTATGAGCTCAATTCCCAGTGAGGGGGTGTGTAGGAGGCAGCCAATCAATCAATGTTTTTTCTCTCTTATTGATGTTTCTACCTCTCTCTCCCTCTTCCTTTCTCTCTCTCTAAAACTCAATAAAAACATTTTATGTATATATAATGAAAATGCCATTCGGCTTAGATGAAATTTAGAATATATTATTGGACATGGATCACTTGTTTTCCTTCCTTCCTTCACCTGCTACTCCCAACTCTCATACTTCTCTCCTAGGCAATGTCAGAAAAACATCCTTATTAGTTCCTAGAACCACTTAATATCCAATTAACCAGCAATTACCTCCACACATCTTAAGCTTCAACCAGGAGCAGAGGCAAGCCAAATTCTCAAACTCAGTTTTTAGATGACAGTCCATTAAATTTGAATGAACCTGACTAGCTTGCCTTACCTATGCAATAATAAATTAAAAAAAAATTTTTTTTTAACTTTTATTCTAAATTTATTTCTCTGTGTAAGATACCATACAGAGCAGACCAGGTTTTGAATAATTCAACAGTAAGAGATATTCTCTTGTGAGTTTAAACTTAGTTTCTATGTTTTGGTATTTTTATTAATTCTTTTTCTTTTCCAATATAGCACTTTCTTAAGGCATTGGGAACAAATTGTTAAGAATCAAGATTTCTAGGATTCTTTTTTCACCTGCTGTTTCTTTGTTATCTCATTGGACATTATTTTAGCAGAGTCTAAGACTTGAATTGCACGTTCATCTTCTAAAATATTTCCTTCTGAAGATGACAATGTTTCCAAAATTTTTTTCTCTATATCTTTTAGCTGTTTTTTATTAGCTGCAGACTGAAGAATAAGAGCATTTCTTTCCTCTTCTAATTCTGGTCTAAAAGATAAAAACATTTAGTCTAAATTTATAGTATTTTACATAAATTCATATCTAAATATTAGATATCAATCTCATAGACATTTAAATAATTTTATAGACATGTAACACAAACTAAGATGGTTAATCTCTTAAGCCTAACCTAAGAAAAAAATTACTTCCATTCAATAATAATTTGTATATGTGCATTAATTGTATATGTGTAAAATGTGGCAATACCATGTACTGCGGAAAGTCTAAGAATATAGTAAGTTTATCCATATGGCTTAGCCAGTTGTGTGAGAATAAGAACTGGAGAAGGCCCTGACTGGTTTAGCTCAGCAGTTAGAGCACTGGCCCACACAAAGAAGGGTCTTGGGTTCGATTCCCAGTCAAGGGCACATACCTGGGTTGCAGGTTCAATCTCTGGCCCCAGTCAGGGTTGTTCGGGAGGCAACCAATCAATGTCTCTTTCTCACACTGACGTTTCTCTCTCTCTCCCTCCCTCCCTTCCACTGTATCTAAAAACAAAACAAAACAAAACCCCAGCCGATATGGCTTAATGGTTGAGCGTCAACCCATGTACCAAGAGGTCGTTGGTTCAATTCCTGGTCAGGGCACATGCCCAGGTTGTGGGCCCAATCTCTAGTGGGGGGCATGCAGGAGGCAGCCAATCTATGTTCTCTCTCATCGATGTTTCTATCTTTCTCTCCCTTCCTTTCTCTCTAAAAATCAATAAAGAAAAAAAAATTAAAAAGAAATAAATACAAATAAAAAAGAACTGGAGAAGAAAATCGGAGTATGAACTCATTTATTCCTTGACTTTGTCATATTCATTCTCATTTTCATTGTCTCTTCCACAATAGCAGACAGAAAGGATGACTCATTGTACAACTGGTTTTTCAGGTAAAAGACAAAATTGGCACTTAACATCTTAACAAATATGGTATGAAACTTGAAAATAAATTAATTCACCATGTTATAGAATGTTATGACATGGTTGTCTCTTGGATACTATGTGAGACTGAAATATTGGAAGTAACAAAAGTACCTCAATTACATATTTTCACTTACAATTTGATGTCATGTAAGAGACTACTTGATCATGTTATATTAAGCTTTAAGTGAAATCAAAGATTTCCTTCAGGAAGCAATTCTTTACCAGCAGCCTTTCCAGACACATTTTTTCTCATTTAAAAAATAACATATACTCAATGGACATAAACAACAATGCTGTGGGGGGCGGGGGGGGGGCGGGAGGAGGGTGTCAATGGGGGAAAAAGGAGAAACATCTGTAACAAAAATTAATGAATTAATAAAAAAATAATAAATAAAATAAAATAAAAAATAACATACACTATTAATGAAAAATACATAAATTATGAAGAAAATAATAATAATTACCCATAATCTTAGCATCTGAGGGTATGATCACAGTTAACATTCTGGTGTATTCCTTCCCAATCTTGTTTTGTATATATGCATTGACCTTTTTTGTATTCATGCATTGACTTTTGTTTTTACAAAATGTTACCCATACTGTATATAGTTTAGTATCCTGCTTTTTTTGTTCTTATCCTAAGTATTTTCTTATTAACATCCTGTATATGTCTTTGAACACATTTCTGATTTTGTCCATAGCATACATTCCTAGGGGTGAAATTTATTGGCTCAAACAATCAGATATGTCAGAAATTATGGCATGTCACCTGAATCTTACTACCCATATTAAAAGCCCAATATAAAATGGTTGACTTAGAACTTGCTTGTTATAGAATGGCTATTTTAAAGGACTATATAATTAATTTATTTATAATAACAAAATATAAAATTTGACAAGGTTTAGAAATAATCACATAACAAAAATATTAATGGCCTACAAATATTCCTCTCTAGGCCATCTGGAAGCATCTGAGAAAATACATACCTCTCTTTTGCAACAACAATACCTAATAACTGATCTTCAAGTCCTTCTGGAGTTATCATGAAATTGAGCAAAGACAGTTTTGTAGCTAGTTCTGGCATATAGTGTGGATTTCTCAGTTTTGTGGTGATATAAAACTTGAAATCAAAGGAATATTCAATAATGACCTCACCGAGCCTGATGCAATCAATGCCACCTGTATTTCAGAAAACAAATAAGTAAGCCAAAGTTGCATAGCCCCTCCCCCTGTTAAAGCCTTTCCCAGGTTACAAGTCATTTAAAGGAGAATACAGATATGACAAAAGTCACAGACATAGAAGCAAGTAAGCAGTTATACAGCAAGACTCACTCATTCTAGGGTAGCATAAGACATTTTCTCTGGTTGTGGAGCCTTCTAAATCAAGATTCCCTTTTATCTTACTTCCTCTATAAATTTTCAGTCTAGAGCGCTAACCAGTATACAATGGAACCTCTATTAGTTTTCAGTCATGATTCTGAAGTTATTTGTATATGACTAAGGCTCTTAAGAGTACTAGAGTTTGGCAGAGATAAAATTTTTATAAGCAGAAAAAAATATGAGGTGGGCAATGTTTACCTGAAGTCAACTCTGGTCCACATTAACCATTACTATTTGTAATAATGGACCTTGTGTGGTCCATGGTCACATGATTAAGAAATTTCAGGCTGGCTTCAACTTCTTTATGTTCTCTACTGAACAACAGTCCAGATAACAGTGTTTAAGGCAAAGAAGGGAGGGCAGAATTCATTCTTGATATTTGTTTCAAATTTCCTTTCACACATCAAAATGATACAGAAGTTCTGAGTTGTTAACCTTATTATTAAATTTATGTAGTGGTTTTTTGTTTTTTTGTTTTTGCCTCAAAGATAAGGCTCAAAGGTAATCCAATCATCTTTCAGTTATACAACAAACATTAATTGCCTTCTACCTTGTTTGAAAGTTTGTCTGAGTAGTAAAGGCTCCAAAGATGGATCCAGTTCTTCTCCAACATTTTCTAACAGAAGTGGCGTTCCAAACTGAATACAGTTTTCCAGTGTTCTCATATAGTCTGAATCTGATAGCTTAATAACACTAAGCTGATTTTCTTTCTCAGAGTTTTTGATCCACTTATTGGCTTGACCCTGGGGGTCAATCATTAAAGGCCTGGAATATAATAAGAAAAATTCTGAGGGGAATAAATAGATATTCATATTTCTCTTAAATTACATAATTTAAATAATAAACATCACCATCAAGTTGTAAAAATACAATGTGTTTCACATATATTATCAGGATTAATTTTCACAAAAGTCTTGTGATAGCCCAGCCAGTGTGGCTCAGTGGTTGAGCATCGACCCATCATGCATCAGGAGGTCGCTGGTTCAATTCCCAGTCAAGGCACATGCCCAGGTTGTGGGCCAAATCCCCAGTGGGGGGCGGGGCATGCAGGAGGTGGCCAATTGATGTTCTCTCTCATCAATGTTTCTCTCTTTCCCTCTCCCTTCCTCTCTCTTTAAAAATCAATAAAGAAAAAAAAATTAATTATAAAAAACAAAAAACCCCACAAAAGTCCTGTGATAAAAGAGTGAAAAAGGAGTCTTAGTCTCATTTATTTTTGAAATGAAGAAATTCAGTCTCAGGGAGTACTTTTGCCCAAGGTTCCATGGTTACAAAATTAGTTCAATGTCAGAAGTAGGATCTTATGAACCTGTAAGCTGTGCTCTTTCCAATATAATGCATATCTTCAAGGTAATTTTAATACATGTCTTCTGTTAACATACTATGAAAAATAATTCTATTTCTTTGATAAAAATTTAAAGTAAGAGATCTACTAGTCTATAATAGATTTCCTCAGGTTATCAGTAGAGTCTTAAACTAAGTTCCCAAATTTAGTCTGGTATATATTTGAGATCTATTTAGGAATTTTTTCTATGTCAGTATGGTAAAGACTTTGTATTCAAGAACATATGATTTGTGGTGTGTTTTCTCCTTCCTCAGTGATAATGTGTCCTAGGTTGCTTTTGAATTCAGTACAGTGCATTAAATTATACTTAAAAAATGTAAGCACAGAAAGGGGAGTTTTCATCCCATGTCACTTTGGCTTTACCAGGCGTTCTCTTTCTGTTTCAATAGCTTCTAGGGATAAAATCTCCTTTCTTTTTTCCTATAGATAAGCTCTTTATCAACTACTTCCAGATAACTTTTTATTTTCTTTCCTTTCCAAAAGATGAAACAACCCAATACAAGCTGCCTGGTTGATTTCTTTCTCAGCTCAAATTGTACTGAAATCTTACTGAAAGCACAAAAAGGTCCAGACACTAGTGAAAATTTACTTTTGCAATTACAACAGAGGAAATGTGTTCTGGAAATGAGATAGTTATTTTATATACAACTGCTTAAAAGTTGCCTATCAATTGGACTAGTTGCATCAAGGTCCTATTTAAAGAGACTTTTTTCTTCTTTATATAGTATATCCTTATTATTAGAAAAATACAGTATTTGTTCTTTCCCTTGCAAAAAGTAACAATTTCTGTAAATTAACATTTCAATGCTAATCAGTGTTCTTAGTATTGCAATAGAGATTCTTTTTTATTCAAAAAGAAATCCAAAAAAAGATGGTGGCAGGCAGGACTGGAGCAAGGGTGAGTGTGTGAGAGTATAAGTGGATGTGAGTTTGGACGAGCAACCTCGAGCAGTGCAGAAACGCGGGGCAGAAGGTTCTTGTGCTGTGGACGGGGAGCAGCCAGCTACCACTGTAAGTGGCTTGTCAGGGTGCTTCTCCTTGTGCGGCTGGAAGGCCCTGCCATTTTGGAAGATCCCTGGTCTTCTCTGGGAGGAGGCAGTGAGAGCAGCTAGGGCTGAGCAACCTGAGTGCACCAGTGCATCTTTAACCATTGGACTAGTGGACCCTGTTGTGTCAATGCGGACGAGCGCACAGTAGTGGCACTGTCAAGGTGCCTGCTGCGGAAGTCCCAACCGAGAGCCAAACACCATCCCCCCACAGCAGCAGCCTGATCAGAGCCAGGTACCATCACCCACAGCAGCAGCCTGATCGGAGCCCAGCACCTTCCGCCACAGCAGCAGTGACCGGGCAGGAGTGGAGCCCCACCCCCAACAGCAGCTGAGGCTCAAGAGCTGAGACACACCCCCAGCACCAGAGGCTTGGGAGCAGACATCCATCCTCAGGCAGCAGCAGCACAGATCGGCAGTTGAGATCCATCCCCAGCAGTATCAGCAGAGGCTGACCAGGAGCAGTGCCCCAGACCAAGCAGCAAGGCTTGGGCAGCCAAGACCTACCCCTGACAACTGCAGCAGCAGATTTGGAGTGGAGGCCCTCCCCCAACATCAGCAAAGTCCTAGGAGCTGAACATCTTCAGCCCCCAACAGCAGCAGAGGATTGGGAGCTGAGAGCACCCCCTGGCAACAGCAGCAGCAGTAGCAGCCCAGACTGGGAGCTGACATGCACCCCCAGCAGCATCAGCAGCAACTGATCAGAAGCTGAGCCCCACCAGGCAGCAGCGCAACCCAGCAGGGCACCAGCAGGACCCACGCACTCCAGCAGCACACTGGCTGGACCCACGCACCCCAGCAGCACCTACCACGACGGATCAGTACCAGCCACCAGTTATCAGTCCTCCAGGACCCACAGCAGGGAAGAGGTGCCACACACCTAAACAGTCTAGGGGGCACAGCAGTCTTATTTGATACACACCAACCTGCCTACACATCCCAACATCCCTCACTGGGCCTAGAACTACCAGACTGCTAAAATGGTGAGACAAAGAAAAAACACCCAAATGAAAGAAAAGGAGGAATCACCAGAAAAGAACTACATGAAATGGAAGAAAAAATTTGTCAGATAAAGAATTCAAAGCAATGATTTTAAGGGTGCTCAAGCAATTCAGTGAGAACTACAAGCAAATTAATGAGAATTATAAAGAGCTCAGTGGGAACTACATTAGCTTTCAAAAAGAGGTAGAAGCTATGAATAAAAATCAAGAGGAAATAAAGTATGACATAGCTGATATGGAAAATACTTTAGAAGGATTCAATAGTAGATTAGAAGAAGCTGAAGACTGAATCAGAAAGTCAGAAGACAAGGTAGAAAAAAACGCCCAAATAGAGCAGCAAATGGGGGGAAAAAATTAAAAAGCAGGAGGAGAGTTTAAGGGAGCTTTGGAACAATACAAAACATAACAACATTCACATCATAGGGGTACCAGAAGGAGAAAAATCAGTGAAAGGAATAGAGAACCTATTTGAAGAAATAATGACAAAAAACTTCCCTAATTTGGTGAAGGAAAAAGTCACACAAGTCTAGGAAACAAAGAGAGTTCCAAGCAAGATGCACCAAAAAAGACCCACAGCTAGACACATCATAATAAAAATGGCAAACATTAAAGACAAAGAAAGAATCATAAAGGAAGCAAGAGAGAGACAGAAGTTACCTACAAGGGGGCTCCCATTAGATTGTCAGCTGATTTCTCAATAGAAACACTGAAGGCCAGAAGGGAGCAGCATGAAGTATACAAAGTAATGAAAGGCAAGGGTCTGAATCCAAGACTACTCTATACAGCAAGGCTATCATTCAAAATTGAAGGTGAAATAAAGAGCTTCACAGACTAAAAAAAGCTAAAGGAATTTACCTCCATCAAACCAGCACTGCAAGAAATGTTAAAGGGATGCTGTAAGAAGAAGAAGAAATGGAGAGAGAAAGAGGAACACAGGAATAAAATAAAAATGGCAACTAATAAGTACATATCAATAATAACCTTAAATGTAAATGGCTTAAATGCTCCAATCAAAAGACATGGGGTAGCTGATTGGATAAGAAAACACGACCCATACATATGCTGTCCACAAGACACTCACCTCACAACAAAAGACTCACACAGGATGAAAGTGAAGGGATGGAAAAAATTTTTCAGGCAAATGAAAATGAAAAAAAGCTGGTGTAGCAATACTCATATCTGATAAGATAGACTCAAAATGAGGGCCATAATAAGAGACAAAGAAGGTAATTACATAATATTAAAAGGATCAATCCAACAAGAGGATATAACCCTGGTAAACATATATGCACCAAATATAGGAGCACGAAAATATATTTAAAAACTTCTGGAGGACTTCAAGGGAGAGATCAATAGCAGTATAATCATAGTGGGTGACTTTAACACCCCACTAACAGCACTGGATAGATCTTCTAGACAAAAAATTAACAAGGACAGAGTTCTTAAATGACAAACTAGATCAGTTGGATTTAATTGATATTTACAGAATATTTCACCCCAAAGCTGCAGAATATACATTCTTCTTAAGTGCACATGGTACATTCTCCAAGACAGTTCACATGTTAGGACACAAAGTAAGTCTCTACAAATTCAAGAAGATTGAAATCATATCAAGCATCTTCTCAGATCACAATGGCATGAAACTAGAAATCAATTACAACAAAAACACGCCCAAACATTCAAACACATAGAGGCTAAATAGCATGTTATTAAACAACAATGGGTTACCAACGAGATCAAGGAAGAAATTAAAAACTTCCTAGAGACCAATGAAAATGAACACATAACAACCCCAAATCTATGGGATACAGTGAAAGCAGTTCTGAGAGGGAAGTTCATAGCACTACAAGCCTACCTCAAGAACAAGAAAAAATCCTAATTGACTTTCTAACCCTACAACTTAAAGAACTAGAAAGTAGCCCTGGCCAGTTTGGCTCAGTGGTTAGAGAGTCGGAGTCGGCCCGCGGTCCAGAGACCCGGGTTCGGTTCCTGCTAAGGGCACGTACCTCGGTTGCAGTTTGTCCCCGGCCCCGGTTGGGATTTTGTGGGTGGCAACCACTCGATGTGTTCCTTGCACGTCGATGTTTCTCTCTCTCTCTTCCTTCTTCTCTCCCTCCTGCTCTGTCTGAAGATGAATGCAAAAATGTCCTCGGGTGAGGATAAAAAAAAAAAGAAGAAAGAAAGATCTCTTATCCTTTGAGACGACATGGAGGGAGCTGGGAAGTATTATGCTAAGCGAAACAAGACAATCAGAGAAAGACAAATATCACATGATCTCACCTATTTGTGGAATATAATGAACAAAACAAGCTGATAAACAAAATAGATCCAGAGACATAGAAGTAGGGTATAGACTGACAAAACTCCGAAGAAGGGAAGGGGGGCAGGAGAGGGAAGAGATAAACCACAGAACTTATATGCATGTATGTGTAACCGTGGGCATAGACAACAATGCTGGGGCGGGGGGCAGGATTGGGAGGAGGATGTCAATGGGGGGAAAAGGAGAAACATCTGTAACAAAAAATAAATAAATAAAATAAAACAAAGAGAGAGAGAGATAATGCAAAAATAAAAAATAAAAGGAGAAAGCAATTCACAAAAAAACAAAACAAAAAGAAATCCAATCGCCACTTAATACAACCTTATGTAAGTATTACAAATATAATTGGAAATTGAGTTGTTTGTCCATTAGAGAGATAAGACCATACCATGGTATTTATATTCTAAGCGTACCTTATTATAGGTATGAAAATAATTCTAGTCTACATTTGAGATCCTTGGACAGTCTGAAGAAAAAAGCACTATCCTTCTATGCCTCTGACAGAGGTAGTAATTTTGGGGAAAACAAAGCTTTACTGATGTCTTAATAAACAATAAGAAAGCAGCATAGTATTTTCATGGTGGTTAAAAAGTAAGCAAGTCAGAATTTGAGATATAGGCATTAAATGATATATTTGAAGATGATAATTATTTTAAAACTAACATTTATTGAGCACTTAGGTTCTAAGCAGTTTCTCACAACATTCCTGTGAGGTAGGAATTATTATCTTCATTTTACAGATGGGGCACCTGACGTATTGAGAGGTCAACTTAGTTACCACAATCTCAAAATAGAAAATGATAGAGGAAAATTTGAATCCAAATATCCTGATACCAGCGTCTGCACTGCTCTCAACCACTGCACAATATTACAAACATACAAACCTCTAGAAATTATGAGCAAACAGAATAAGGATTGATTAATTATAAGCTATGGTTCTAGCAGCCTGACTAGCTAAATAACCTAAAAGTCCTCCAGCCACCTAGTTTAATTAGTGGATAAAATATGACATTTTAAAAATACATAGGTGACATGCATTTAAGAGATACACACATACATAATACAAACATCCAAAAAACACAGGTGCCAAAAACAAAGACAAACTTGAATTCCAGAACAGTAAGTGTGCACGCTGAAATGTTAGTTAGCTTTGGGGAGAGTGTGGGTTCTAATAACCCAGGGCTGCCTTGAGCCACATATGGCAAGAAGCTGGAACTTGAGACCCCTGTATTAAGCTTAAACCCATAAAAGGCATAGTGAAATCATAGATAGAAAAAATCCAACTCCATGAGTAAGGAGACAAGAAGGAAGTGTTTTGATTCCTGTCTCTCTTCCAGCTGGGAAAAAGTCCCCTGATAATCTGTAACCATGGGTCTACATCTCATGCAGGTACAGGGTGCAAGTTTATACTATCTATGTAAACTAGGAAACTCCAAGCTGGGAAATTAACATGCATTGGGCCGAAGTTATGCCTTGGAGTCTTGGAAGAAGTAAGGACAAAGCACACATTGTAGTTGGAGCAAGAGCAAAACCTTAACCCCAGGGTAGGGGTGGGAGGCTTGGATCAGAAAAACGTCTTGGGCTAAAAACATTATACCTTTACCAACCTTTACCAAGTAGAGACCTCTTACTTACTCCAGGAGAAGGGTGGGAAACTCTTGTTCAAGACCAACCACAAGTAGAAGGCAGAAATAAGCAGTCATAGGAAGGAGGGGAAGAAAGGCTGAAAAAGTCTGAAGGCCCATGTACACAAGGGCTTTCCTAAGACTTAGAACCAGAATAACAGAGAACTCCCACTCTGACCCCAAAACTACCTAACACAGAGTACCAAGCAAAGCAATCTACATCCCAGGTAGGAGCGAGAATGTAGAGAGAGCCCACTCTGTGTCAGGGGCATTCAAGTGCTTGACTTTTTTTTTTTTTTTTTTCATCTTTGAATGTGATGAAAGGTAAGGACGTATTTTAATTCTTTTTTTTTTATAATGATAGTCATTTACATTAGCACTGTTTATTGAGTTATATCCATCCTTTCCTCACTGATTTGTAATGAAAATTTAATGTATCTCATATTCCAAAAGAATACTGAAATTTCCATTATAGTTTTAAAGGTAGTGAATGTGATATCCTATTACACACTTTACTTAACATAGTAATTAAGAACAAGGATTTGGAAGTTAAATGTCCTGGGTTCAAATTCTGATTCCATCATTTATTAGCTCAATTATCTTACTAAATTTCAAATTACTAAATCACTCTGGGTCTCAACTTCCTCATCTTTAAAATGGAATAATAATAATAATACTTAACCCACAGGAGTTTGTGAGGATGTAGGGCACTTACAACAGTGCCTCATGAATATAAGAGCTCAATAGTACCTGTCATAGTATGTTTGAGATACAGTCCCATGAGAAGACTTTTATTTTTATTTTTTAAAACTTTTTCTTTATTGATTTTAGAGAAAGAGAGGAAGGGAGAGGGAGAGCTAGAAACATTGATGAGAGAGAACATTGATTGGCCACCTCCTGCATGCCCTCCACTGGGGATCTGTCCCACAACCTGGGCATGTGCCCTGACTGGGAATCGAACCAGCGACATTTTGGTGCATGGGTCGACGTTCAACCACTGAGCCACACTGGCCAGGTCCATGAGAAGACTTTTAAAGTTAGATGACAACATGATTAAATAACCATTTGTAGGAAACTAATTTTCAGATGACAGTAATCTTTCAAGCTTTTCAAAGTAATATAAATGAAAGGATAACAATAAAAACCATTTGGAATTTTCATATAATTATCACACTATTGATAGCAACTAAAAAATATTTTAATTGATTTTTAGAGAGGGAGGAAGTGAAAGAGAGAGAAACCTCAATGTGAGAGCAAAACATCATTCTGTTGCCTCCTGCACACTCCCTACCCGGGATCGAGCCCGAAACCCCGTGCATATGCCCTGACTGGGAATTGAACCAGCAACCTTTTGGTGCATGGAAAAAACACCAACCATAGCAGCACTATTTACAATAGCTAAGATCTGGAAACAGCCCAAGTGTCCATCAGCGGATGAATGGATAAAAAAGCTGTGGTATATGTACACAATGGAGTACTACGCAGCTGTAAGAAAGAAAGATCTCTTATCCTTTGAGACGACATGGAGGGACCTCGAGAGTATTATCCTAAGCGAAACAAGCCAAGCAGAGAAAGACAAATATCACATGATCTCACTTATTTGTGGAATATAATGAACATAACAGTCTGAGGAACAGGGTAGACCCAGAGATGTGGAAGTAGGGTATAGACTGACACCCCTCAGAGGAGGGGGTGGGGGGGGGAGGGAGGAGATAAACCACAGAACTTATGCGCATGTATGCATAGCTGATGGACATGGACAACAGGGCTGGGGACGGGGTGAGGGGATGGGGAGGAGGGTGTCAATGGGGAAAAAAGGAGAAACATCTGTAACAAAAATAAATAAAAAAATTAAAAAAAAGGAAAAACACCAACCAGCGCTATTGATAGCAATTTTAAAAGATATCCATGAAACTGCGTAAATTATAAAGTTATAGTATTTTGAAAATGGGTAGAAATATCTCGTTAAAATAAATATATTGAATAGCCAAAAACTGGAAACAGCCCAGGTGTCTGTCAACAGGAGAATGCATAAACAGTGATACATTCATACAATGAAATACTACTCAGCAACAAAAAATAGGAATGTGATGGTGTGTAGAAGAAACCTTGCACAACAGAGTATGTACATTATGATTTGTTTATATGAAGTTCTAGAATAGGCAAAAAACCAACCTATGGTGGAAAATAATCAGAATTATAATTTACTATGGCGGGGTGAGGGTGGGGATTTACTGAGAAGGGATATAAGAGAACTTCCTGGGAGTCAGGTTCTGTATCTTGACAGAGGTTTGGGTTACACAAGTGTATACTTTTGTATACACTTTTTAAAGAACTCATGGAATGGTGTTCTTAAGTGTTATATATTACATGGTATGCAAATTTCACCTTAAAAGAAAAAAGACACAAAAAATATTGTACTTTAGTTAATGATATAGATAGCTGAAGTACTGGGAAAAATATATCCGTGTCTGAAACTTATGGATGAGTTAATGAATGAATAGAAGGATGAATAAAATATTTGATAAAGCATCAAGAATAATAAAATATTAATTTCAGGATCTAGGAGGTGGTAGCTGTATGGGTATTTACTCTAAAATCCTTTCAACTTTTCTCTAGATTTGAAAACTTTCAAATAAAATTATTGAAAAATAAATATATTTTATGTTCCTTACCAACGCCTGGAGTTATTAACAATCACTCCATTATCTATGGAGAAAGTATCTGTTGGTAATCCAGCAATATTCCAAGCTCTAATTTTTACTGGCTCACCCAGGGTCTTACTCAATGAGAACTCCTCTGAACATGGGATTTTTTTCTCCTGTAAGAAATAAACAAATATCTGACGTTTTCTTTCATCTTGTTGATTGAAATATTTTAAAAATTAAAATACTTATTTGTCATTAGATATTATTTAATAACTCTAAAGAACAGAAAAAAAAAAAAACACCCTGAATTGAAAGCTAGACTATCATGGGGATGTAAAGCATAGCATAGGGAATATAATCAATAATATTGTAATAACTATGTATGGTGTCAAGTGGGTAGCAGAGTTATTGAGGGGATCACTTGTAACATATAAATGTCTAACCACTATGCTGTACACTTGAAACTAATATAATATTGAATGTCAACTATAATTGAAAAATTAAAAACATTTATTTAAAAATATTTTTAAAAGAAAGTAAAAAATAAAATACATTAGAAAAAAAAAGTTATGCTATGGAAGTACTTTACTGATCAAACAAGAAGGAAAAAAAAGACCTCACATTTTCAATTATTTCCTCCCTTCTCTGTCTTTATTATCATCTTTTCCCCCAAAATACCCTAACTCGTACTTTGAATGTTCTAAAAAGAAACTTATGAAATATAAAACCATTACCTTGCACAGCATGCTCCAGTTTTCTGTACATGTTTGTCTAAAGCCAGAAGTGAAAGCACCAAGGTAGGCTATTACTCCTGCTGATACCAAGACATCACCAGTCAAATTTTCATATACTATCTGAAGGTCATCTGCAGCTTGAGACCATCTGTGAAACAAACCAAAGGCAAAATAGCCTCACTACAGAGAATTATGGAAGACAGTAATAGAAAGGGCAAGGGGCTTCTAGTCCAAATTCTATATCAGAAAGCTATGAAAGTTTGGGCACTTGCTTATCTATATAATGAGGAGGCTAGGTCTCCTCTAGCTCTAACATGCTCTAACACATGTCTATGTTACACAAATGACAATCCACCTTTCATTATTAGAATGTTAGACTTTTTTTCCCCCCTCCCAGAATTTGGCCCTTCAGAATAAGCAAAACCAAAACCAAAAACCCTGGCATTTTGTCTAATCATTTTCTTCAGGACGATTTGGTCTAGTGGTTTCAGTATTTATTGTTAGTCTGCAATTCATTACCCCAAATTATATTTAAGTTGTATAGAAGCTAACATACTGTTGCTAGGGTTGATATTTTTCCATTTAATGAAAACTTTACAGTAAAAAGTACATTCCAAAACCAACTAATCTGCACTACAAAGGCAAAGGCATGTTACCTTATCATGCTATTCATTCAACAAATATAATTAATAAATGAAATAGATGGCTGATACAAATAAATAATTAGAATAAAGCTAACTGGCTTTGTTAGAACAAGCCAGTTATATCTTCTTTGAAATAAATTTCAACAAAGTGAGCTATATATCCAATACTCCCCACCTCCAACATTTTATTATGAAAAAATTTTGAACATACATGTAAAACTGGAAAGAACTGTACAATGATCACCCACATACTCACCATTTAGATTGAAAATGATCTATTCCTGCCCTGGCCAGAGTGGCTCAGTTGGTTGGAGCATCATTGTTACACCAAAAGGTGGCAGGTTCAATTCCCAGTCAGGGCACATACCCAGGTTATGAATTCAATCCCTAGGTCGGGGCATGTGCAGGAGGCAACTGGTCCATGTTTCTCTCTCACATTGATGTTTCTCTCTCTCTTTCTCTCTTCTGGTAGGGGGGAAGGGCACATAGTAGGAATAGGACCACAGTTGTTCAATGATTATTCACCTTACTAACTATAGATAAGAGGTTTTTTTATACAGACCCTGGGAAACTGGATGATGTGCTACAAGAAGACAAACAGGGCTATAAAGAAGATAAGATGCCTTAGAGCCTGGGTGGTCCATTACTCAGAAAAGAAAATACATTTTGAGAACAAACAAAGGACAGAACACACTTTGATTTAGTTGTTGTGCCTGGACCCTGACACCCCTCTAGGAGTTTGCTTCAGAAATGCTGACCATTCTCTGGTCCCAGGAATGGGTGGAGCTGATTTAACATTATAGAAAATTAACTACCTTGTTATCAGACTTCAAGATCCTGGAAGGAGACACACGGACCAGGGACCCTGCAGCCCTTATCCTGCCCTCCTTTCCCCTTGCATGCAGCCCCTTCTTACTTATCCCTATATATTATAGTTAGCCAGCTAATAGGAGAGGTTAGAGCAGAATTTACAGGATAACCTGCTGTTCTCTCCATACTGATGGCTTTATTGGAATAAACACTCATATATAGATTCAACCCTGTCTCTGCTTAATTTGGCTCAAGTAATGACAGGTGACCTCAGACCCATTGTGTCTAGTTTCACTTCCTCTCTCTAAAATCAATTAAAATGATTGTTTCCCTTATTTGCTTCTCTCTCTCTCTCTCTTTTAAACATTTGAAAGCAAGTTACAAACAATATCCTTTGACATTGATATTCTATTTGAAGAAGCCTGGCCAGGTGCCTTGTAGAATGTCTCACATTTTCAACCAGCAATTTTAAAATCAGTAATCATAATAAATATCTAAATAAAGTCACATATTCAAGCCTGATATTAAATATTGTTAAAATAAGCAGAAATCTAACCTTGATTTTTCTCCACCCAGTCCTCCAATTAGTTTTGAGGCTCTTTCAAGTTTCTTAGCACAGAGTTCCACCTGGTCTTCTAAACGAGCCTTTTCCTCAGTTTTCTCATTAAATATTTTTTGTAAATTTTCCAAATGATGTTCAACTTCAGCCAATTCTGCTCTCTTCTGATTCAAAAGCTCCATTGTCTCAGCTAAGGACTTCTGAGCTTCTGTTAAGCGGGCTTTCTTAGGAGCCACTACCTGTTTGGAAACAATATATGTAGCTGTGATGTTTACTCTGTAAAACTGACATTTTATATAATCTTTATAGATATTATGGATTTAAAATGTTTATTATAATGCATACATTTGTTACAAATTATACAAGTTATTTTGCCTAAATCTGACATATTTTTATATACAAATAAATTAAAATATATTTATATATTGTATAAAATATATAAATCATTCTGGACTAGCATGCTGTTATGTATAAAACAGATAAATTATTTTGAACTAACAAAATGGCACAATATGTAGCAAAAATGTTACAATATATACCAAAATGTCTCTAAATAAGAAGTTGCCATTGAATTGTTACCAAAAACAGAGAAAAATATGTAACAGAATTATAAGTGTTTAAAATAAATGAATATGTTTTTTATTTTTTATTTTTGGTTGTTGTTGGTTTTCTTATTTCAGTTTGTTTTTTGCATTTCCAAGTCTATGATTTTCTCCCCAAGCAGGTGAGGCATACATTTGCCTAGGGGGGTGGGGGTGGGATTAAGGCTATGATAGAAATACAAAGAAAAAGAAAGCCTTGATGTTCAGTTTTACTACCAAAATTGAATTTTCCTCAACAAATCTTGAAAAGCCACATTTTGTTGAGAGAAAAAGGATTTCCTAAAGTTCTAATTTTATTATGCTCATTAGTATATCAAGAAAGGAGTTTTTCAAGCAAAATAGACTCATAGATACAGAGAACAACAGACTGACAGCTGGCAGAAGGGAAGGGTCAGGGAACTAGGTTAAAAGGTGAAGGGATTAAGCAGTACAAATTTGTAGTTGCAAAATTGCCACAGAGATGTGGATTGCAGCATGGAGAACATAGTCAATAATGTGGAGATAATGGGGTATGGGGCCAGGTGGGTGCTTGGGGCAGCTGGGGATCACTATGAGGAGTACATGGTTTTCCAGCCACTTAGCTGTGCATCTGAAACTGGTGCAGAATGATGTTGAATGTAAACTGGTTGAAAAAAAAAAAAAAGGGATTTGCAACTTATCATTGAATGTACTATAAGTCATTGGTAGAAAGGATTTAGAAAATGACCAAAAAGAGTATGTGTATTTGAAAGAAGGGAGACCTAAGTCTTCTGTCATGAATGAAGCTGAAGGCAAAGAGGAAAGAGGGAGGCAAGGTATCAGACTCCGAATGTCCCACTCTCTCTCCTATGGGCTGAAACCCTGAAAGGGGGATATGTTAAATAAATAGAAAGTAGGCCCTGGTCGGTTTGGCTCAGCGGTTAGAGCGTCGGCCTGCGGTCCAGAGAGACCCGGGTTCGGTAGAGACCCGGGTTCGGTTCCCGCTAGGGGCATGTACCTCAGTTGCAGTTTGTCCCCGGCCCTGGTTGGTCGTGCGGGTGGCAGCCACTCGATGTGTCCCTTTCATGTCGATGTTTCTCTCTCTCTCTCTTCCTCTCTCTCCCTCCCACTCTATCTGAACAAAAAATGAAAAAGTGTCCTTGGGTGAGGATAAAAAAAAAAAGCAAGTAGGAAGCTCCACTTTCTACTTTTGACTTTGGAGGAGATCTTGCTGGATACCTCCCTTTAACATCAGAATTAAAATGGCAGAGTGGAGGTGTAGGGTGGGAAGTCAGGAAAGAACCTGAATGCTTTGGCTTCTCTGCTTTATAGAAAGGATCCAGAAGTGTCCGCATGCCTTGTGGGTTGAGAGCTTGCAGACCTGCTATGAGACTATTGTGTGGAGGGACAAGATGTTCAATGGAAGAACATCACAGATAAAATTAATTTTATTTCTTTAACAGATGTATACAGGTTTACTTCCCCTGAAACTAACAATCAAAGTCCCTACCTCTCTACAGGCACGTGTATCTTATTAGGAATATCTTCGTAATTGTTACAGCCTGATTATTCATTCTATACCTTGAGGTTGTTCTAAACACATGCTACAATGTATTTTTTACCTGCCTTTTTATTTATATTTCTTGCTTCCCTGGGTAGAATTCTGCAAGCTACAGAGGACGAGGCCAGTGTTTTCCTGGTCCTTTGCTAGCCAAGTTTACAAAATGCTCTTAAACCATTCTCTGCTCTCCCAGGAATTTGGCCCCAGGGGTTACTCCATAAAAGGTTCCCTATCTCTGCATGCCATTGGATCTTCTTACTTCTAACTCTTTGAATCAATTTTTTAATCTACCACTTTGCCTTCAACTTTTGAATTTTCTTTGTTTCTGCCTGCCCCTCAACAAACTCTAATTCTCTTTTGTCCCAGGTCCCTATGGGTATAGGTCAGTCTGGCCAATTTCAATGATCATCCCTGCTCGCAAAGCCCTACCACTCACCCAGGTTATGTCACATGCAAGTATTCTCTTCACCTACTAGGTACTGGATGTCTGATGTTTATGCTGCAGCAGGACAAATTCTTTCTGGTAGCACTTTTAGAAAAGTCTTAACTAGCAAATATATGCATAGATTTTAATTTCTGGGAATATTTCAATAGAAAAATGGATGTGTTGATCCTCAAAATACCTTTGCAACTCTGTCATATACTTCCATAGCCATAATCCATTTACACAGACCCTCAGCTGCAGAAGAAGCCTTAGCAACCTTAGGGGGGTCAAATTCAGGGTTTGTTAAATATTCACCACGAATCTTCTGCATAACAGTCACCTACAAAACAGAGATTTAGATCTTAAAATTTCAACATATATCATATAATCATAAGATGAAAAAATAATCATACATAGTAAAAAAAATTTGTATAAAAAATTATGTGGTCTTTAAACACCAGTCAGTGCTTTGAGATAATTTTAAAATAAGGATAATTGTAGCCAAAACACAAGTCATTTTTGAGCAAAATATGCAAACTTGTTGCAGATATTGAGGCAAAACATTTCTTCTAAAAAAAATTAAAAGACTTTTGCAGATTGAGAAAACATGGAAACAAGGGAAGAGGACAATTAAATATTAATTCATAAATAGAAGTTCAGATGAAAAGAATGCATTATACTTCATATCACATAAATTTATACATCAGATTTACTATTTACTATCAGATAATAAACTATAAGAAGACACTTAGAGAACTCTTTCATGGCAATAATATACTGACATGGTAATTTATTAAATGACTTTCAGTGGCCTGAAAGAGGGGTGGGTCTATGCATTATGAGAATTCATAAAATAGTCATTAACAAATAGAATGTTCCTTTATTTGTTTATTTATTTATTTATTTATTATCCTCACTTGAGGTCATTTTTGCATTTATCTTCAGAAAGAGTGGGAGAGAGAGAGGGAGGAAGAGAGAGCGAGAAACATCGATGTGAGAAAGACACATTGACTGGTTGCCACTGACACGACCCCAACCGGGGCTGGGGACAAACTGCAACTGAGGTACGTGCCCTTAGCGGGAACCGAACCTGGGTTTCTCTGGTCCTTGGGCTGACGCTCTAACTGCTGAGCCAAACTGGCCAGGGCTATTTATTATTTTAATCCAAAGTGGAATATCTTCTTATGTTTTATATAGCATCACATAATGTTAAAGATCTTATACATCTTAGCAAAGTTACATTTACACACACAAAAAATTCCAATGAAACTCACTGGAATGTTGTCCTTGTCATATTCTTTCAAATCTCTTAGGAAATTCATATCTCCCAGAAGTTTTTTGCTAGGTCCCCAGTAATCTAATACCTAAAAATAAAATTTTGCAAACTTATTAAATGTACAATTAAAGATGCTCGTTATAAAATTTTTCTTCTTGAAGTTTAAGATATATTTTCCAGAGAAACTATATCCTGTCAAAATATCAACTTTTATCTTCTTGGAAACAAAGAGACTCCTCTTCCTGAGAGCATGTTATACATATCAAATATTTAAAACATGAACATGAAATTTATTATGAAAATTAAACATCAAAAGGCAAATGATATGACCATTTCTCTTTAGAAAATAAGAAAAGCAACTGGCATAAACACCATCATAATTTCATATAATAAAATATACTTTTATTATTTCTACTCTTATTTTCCATAACTCTTAACTCTTTCAAACCAGAAAGGTGATATAGACTGAAAGTTTGTGTTCCCTTCCCCCCAAATTCACATACTGAAACCTAATCCCCAATGTAATAGTATGAAATTAGTGTCCTTATAAAGAAGACCTCAGAGAGCTCCCTTTCTCTTCCACCATGTGAGGACACAGCAAAAAGACAGTCATCTATAATTCAGGAAGCTGACTGTCATCAGATAATGAATCTACTGGAGCCTTGATCTTGGACTTCCCTGGCTCCAGTACTATAAGAAATAAATTTCTATTGTTTATAAGCCACCCAAGCTATATAATTTGTTCTAGCAGGCCAAGTGGACTAAGACAGGTAACAAACATTTTTCTTATAAACAACCTACCTGGGTTCCCCAAGTGAAATAAAGAAGAGAAAACAGATAGACAAAGATTATACATTGTTCTGTCAGTTATGAGATAAAGCACATGGTACATACTTGTGCTAGTAAAAGATATTAAATAACTAGCTGAACATTCTTTTTCCTACTTCCAGAAGCCTGATAGGGTGTGTATGTGGTGTGTGATTGCAAATGTGAGTGTGTGTGTGTACATGAAAATAACTTGGTAGAGTAAGAGCCTATTTATTTTCTCTATTACCTCAAAGAAGGAGAGAATGACCAAAAAAAAAAAAAAAAAGAAAAGAAAAAGAAAAAAATCCCAATTCTCAAATTCAGGGATTCAAACCTAGGTATAGAAACCTGAAAAGAAAATAAGACTACAACTTTAGTTTAGGATAGATGCTATGTCTTCCTTTTTAAGGGATATAGCCTTGAATAATAATGATCTATAACAGCTAACATTTATTGTGAGCTGACTGTTTGTGAAGCTTTATACATAAGAGCTTTATATGTATTAACTAATATAATTCTCACATTAACTTTATGAGGCAGGTACCTCATAACCTTCTTTTTTTACAGAGTTTCTTGCCCAAGGTCACATTGCTAATGGGACTGGGATTTCTGAAGACAGACATTCTGGCTCCAGAGCATATGCTTTCAACAACTTCACTATACTGTAACACAGCACAATTTTGAATGCTCAGAAACAACATCTATGTGGTTATGTATTAGGTTTTTTACAGTCTTAGCTGGAAAATCATAGGAATTGCAATGTTCATTCAATCCTATCCCCATAGTGGGGAACCCTGCATAGACAGAAAAGGAGATGGAATCAGTCGGAGCCACATTTTTCTGATGCTATACTGCTTTAGCTTTGCCCTGGAATATATATAGATAGTTATTTTCCATAATTTATTCTGAATCCATTCAATCTGAAAACAATGTTTCTTTCCTGGACTGGGTACTGTTGACATTTAATTTAATAATAGTTGCTGTAAAGTGTTCTGTACATTCATGAATATAACTTAAATCTGTGTCTGGTTATTACCTTGCCTCCAGTTCCTGATGGATCTGAAATTTTTTCTGGTTTTATATCTTTCATGACACAAATAGCAGCCATAACTAGTTTAACACCAGATGGAGGATTCTTCATTGACTTCACAATTGTAATGTCAGCTGGCTAAATCAAAAGAAAACATGATATCTTCAGAATTGTTTATTTCTAAATAATGAATTCGTAAAGTAATGTTGGAGAATAAGTGTAAAAGTAATATTGGAGAAAAGCATCAGTTTTCATTTGAAATTGTAATTGTTTTTTGCTTTGCATGGCTATAAAAGAATAAGCAATAGAGAATTTAGCACAGATTAACAGCAATAGTTCTCAAACATCTAAAAGATCTTAGATCCTTGTGAGAATATTATGACAGCTATAAGCCCTCCAGAAAATATATTTTTGCACATAAACACAAAATTTGCATGTAATTACATACCAAGTCCATACATGGAACCCAAGTTAAGAACCCAAAATAAGACAAAACTTAATTCTATATTTTGTTATATGTAATATTAGTTTTATACCACTCACAAAAATGAAAGAAGACATAGGTCCCAATTCCAAACTTATTTTTTAAAAAGATGTATATATATTGCTATGACAGACGCAATAGATTCATTTACTTATCATCCACTCTAATATCCTTCTGACCTCTCTTACAATTGCTAGAAAGCTAAAAACTATATATTTTAGTTTCCCATGCAGCTAGAATTGTGGGAGGTCATTAGGTTCCACCATCAGATCACGTGAATGATACCAGAACTCAGGTTGAATAAGTGGAGAGATGGGCAGAGTATGAGGCATCAGTTTTGCCAATAAGGATCGTAGTAGAAATGGTAGAACTCTGTAGGAAACTTCTGACTCAGGGATCATTCCTCTGGTAGGCTATTGCTGCAATTTGGATTTGTGAGTCATTTCTGTCAGCTCAGCCTACAATCTATTTCTTCAGCTCTTCCAACAATTCTGTAATCCATTTGTAAAATTCCCTAAAGAGTCCTATCTGCTTACACTAGAGTTAATTCTCTTCTCTGTAACTGAACCCTAGCTCATATCAAATATAGTATGTAATGCCAAGAATGGTGCAAGCAACAGACTTGCAATAAAAGGAGAACCTAATATTGATTAGATTCAATAATGGGTGGAGTTTGAAGGCATGAAGAATTCTGTGAGTTTCAGAGAATGGAGTGCTGCAAGTCCTGGTACACAGTGATAAAAGTTACTTAGATTAATGTTCAAGATCATCTAGAATGGAGTGCTTATTTAAAACAAGGCTTTGTTAGAATGATTGCCTGCTGTGATAAATGTCTAAGGAGAGAATGAAGAAAGACCACTGGGTAGAGTGTGGCTTTTAAATGTGCCAAAGATGTGTGAAAAAAATGGCGGCAGAGTGAATGAAAGCTACACAGACCGTCTCCCAGGACCAAACTGGAATTACAAATAAAATAAAGACAAGTCACTGGGAAAATCCAACTGAAAAGCAGCTGGAGAGAACACTTATAACCAGGGACGGAAAGAGGACAATACACCAAACCTGGTAGGAACTGCAGAGGTGCGAGAGGGCAAGCTGGGAGCCCACAGACAGCAGCTGAGGGCTGTTTTAGCTGTGAGCAGTTCCTTCTGAGAAGTCGGGGGATAACACCCCAAATTGGCTCCACAGCACAGAGTGGCAGGACAGGGAAAGGTGCCCACATAACTCCTGGTTGAGATGACAAGAACTGAAGCTTTGTCTGGCAAGGAGAGGCACAGGAAAAAAAAACGGCAGTTCCATTAAGGGCCAGAGCACTAAATCAGCTACAGTCATTCGCCTTGGGCTCTGGCAGAGGGAGGGAGGACTGGACTGGAACTGTGTGAAGAAAGTTGGGGGTTTGTGGCTCAGGAGAAAGCTGGGAAGGAGGACACCAGGAGTTTTACACTGAATCACTCCCTCATAGGACAGTAGCCATATTACCCAAAGAGCCCCTTCCCAGAGCCCTGGAGAGAAGCAACAGCCCCTCCCCTCAGGAATTTAACACGACCAGGCCAGGCCAGAGAAATGCAAATTGAAGCTTATTAACAGCTAGAGACTATCAGAAAGCAATTGCCTCACCCACTGGAAATTGTCTTACCTTGTACACCTGAGGGATTTTTCATTCAGCTGAGGGCTACAACCCCAGGCTCATCAAGTAACTGAGACTAATAGCCGGCAGGCGAAAGCTAGAGGAAAACTGAACCTTTGCTTGTCCTGAAAATCTACCCAGGAAAGTCAGACTTGACAGTGGTGTTTAATGTGGGTCCTCCCACACTGATCCAAATGCAGTAGAGGGAGCCATAATCAGTGGAATGCCAACACCCACAGGGAAAATTTGGCAGGCTCCAAAATTTGGCTGAGACAGCCAAAATGGTGAAAAAAAGAAACAAATCCCAAATGAAAGAACAAGAGAATTCACAGAAGAGATAAATGAAATAGAATTAAACAAGATATCAGAGGTAGAGTTCAGAGTAATGATTATGAGGAAGCTCAACAGCATGAGTAAAGAGCTCAACAACATGAGCAAAGATATAGAAACATTGAAAATCAACCAATTGGAAATGAAAAACCACCAAGTAGAAATGAATGACATAGCAGAAAGAAAGAACACACTGGAAGGAATAAAAAGCAGAGTAGAGGAGAGTGAGGATCAGATCACTGAATAAGAAGACAGGGTAGAAAAAATCGTCCAATCAGAGAACCAAAAAGAAAAAACAATTTAAAAACAGGAAGACAGCCTAAGAGAACTGTGGGACAACTGAAAACGTAACAACATGCACATCATAGGAGTGACACAAGAAGAAAATGAGCAAGGGTTAGAGAATATATTTGAAGAAATGGTGACAAAAAACTTTCTTAGTTTGGTGAAGGAAAAAGGCATTCAAGTTCAAGAAGCATAGAGAGGCCCAAGTAAGAAGAACCCAAAGAGGCCCACACCAAGACACATAATAATTAAAATGCCAAAAATTAAAGACAGAGAATCCTAAAGGCAGCAAGAGATAAGCAACAGGTTACCCACAAAGGAACCCCCATAAGGCTATCAGCTGACTTCTCAATAGAAACACTACAGGCCAGAAGGGAATGGCATGAAGTATTTAAGGTAATGTAAAACAAGGATCTGAATCCAAGACTACTCTATCCAGCAAGGATATCATTCAAAATAGAAGGTGAAATAAAGAGCTTCCCAGACCAAAAAAAAAAAGGCTAAGGAAATATATTAGCATCAAACCAGCACTGTAAGAAATGTAAAAAGGACTGTGGTAATAAGCAGAAGAAATAGGAAGAGAAACATAACCATAATAAACAAAAATGGAGCCCAGCCGGTGTGTCTCAGTGGTTGAGCATCGACCCATGCACTGAGAGGTCACTGGTTCGATTCCCAGTCAGGGCACATGCCCAGGTTGTGGGCTAAATCCTCAGTGGGGGGCATGCAGGAGGCAGCCAATTGATGTTCTCACTCATAAATGTTTCTGTCTCTATTTCCCTCTCCCTTCCTCTCTCTCTAATGTCAATAAAGAAAAAAAAACATAAATGGAAATAAGTACATATCAATAATAACATTAAATGCAAATGGATTAAACACTCCAATCAAAAGACTCAGAGTAGCTGAATGGATAAGAAAGCATGACTCATATATATATGTTGTTTACAAGAGACTCACCTCACAACAAAAGACTCACATAGGTTGAAAGTGAAGGGATGGAAAAAAAATTCTCCAAGCAAATGGAAAGGGAAAAAAAGCTGGGGTAGCAATACTCACATCCAACAAAATAGACTTCAAAATGAAAGTCATAACTAAAGACAAAGAAGGCCACTACATAATATTGAAAAGATCTATCCAACAGGAGGATATAACCTTGGTAAACATATATACACCCAATATAGGAGCACCAAAATACATTTAAAACTTCTGGAGGACTTCAAAGGAGAAACTGACAGCAACACAATTGTAGCAGGGGACTTCAGTACCCTGTTGACATCACTGAATAGATCCTCTAGACAAAAAATTAACAAGGAAACAGAGACTCTAAATGATGCACTAGATGTATCAAATGGATTTAATAGATATCTACAGAGAATTACACCCCAAAACTGAAGAATTCATATTCTTCTCAAGTGCACATGGGACATTCTCAAAGATAGACCACATGTTAGGACACAAACTAACTCTCTACAAGTTCAAGAAGATAGAAATCATATCAAGCATCTTCTCAGATCACAATGGCATGAAACCAGAAATCAATTACAATAAAAACACTCAAAAACATTCAAACACATGGAGGCTAAATAGCATGTTATTAGACAATGAATAGGTTACCAAGGAGATCAAGGAAGAAATTAAAAACTTCCTGGAAACCAATGAAAATGAACACACAACAACATAAAATCTATGGGATGCAGTGAAAGCAGTCCTGAGAGGGAAGTTCTTATCACTACAGACCTATCTCAAGAAACAAGAAAAATTCCTAATTGACTATCTAACTCTACAACTTAAAGAACTAGAAAGTAAACAAAAAGAAAAACCCAGAGCAAGTCGAAGGATAGAAATAGTAAAGGTCAGAGCAAAATAAATGACATAGAGACTAAAAAAACAATTCAAAAGATCAATGAAACAAAGAGCTTGTTCTTTGAAAAAATAAACAAGATTGATGGACCCTTAGCCAGACTCACCAAGAAACAAAGAGAGAGGACCCAAGTAAACAAAATCAGAAATGAAAGAGAAGTAACAACTGACAGCACAGAAATACAAAGGATTGTTGAAAAATACTATGAACTTTTTTTTCTAAACAGTATATTGTTACCTCAAAAAATTAAAAATTGAACTGCCATTTGACCCAATGATCCCACTCCTAGGAATATATCCTAAGAAGCCTGAAACACCAATCAGAAAGAATATATGTACCCCTATGTTCATAGCAGCACTATTTACAGTTGCTAAAATCCTGAAACAGCCCAAGTGTCCATTAATAGATGAGTGGATACAAAAGCTGTGGTACATATACACAATGGAACACTATACAACTGTAAGAAAGAAAGATCTCATATCCTTTGAGACAACATGGAGGGACCTGGGAAGTGTTATGTTAAGCGAAATAAGCCAATCAGAGAAAGACAAATATCACATGATCTCATTTATTTGTGGAATATAATGAACAAAACAAGCTAATGAACAAAATAGACCCAGAGACACAGAAGTAGAGTTCAGACTGACAAACCTCAGAGGAGGGGGGTGGGGATGAGGGAAGAGATAAACTAAAGAACTTATATGCATATATGCATAGCCAATGGACATAGGTAACAGTGCTGTGGAGGGAGGGGAGGGCGTGGGATCTGGAGGAGGGTGTCAATGAGGGAAAAAGGAGAAACATCTGTAACAAAAATAAGTAAACAAGTAAGCCAAAGAGCAGACTGGAAGAAAATAATAAGCTCAGGGTTTTAAATTCCTGACTCACAGCACAGTGAGAGCACTAGGAAGTTTCTATAAATGCACTAAATAATCTCATGTCTTCTAACTACAAGGCTGATATTAACTGAAAATCAGATAGAATTTGATCCTTTGAGATTCTGAATTACCCATAGTTTGAACTCACCATCTTGTCAGATCTCTTACATGAAAGTTGGGGCACTGATTAGAAAAGAAGGCAAAGAATGGTGTCTGAATATCCTGAACCACCATACTACACTGGGCCTCCCTAGTCAACAGAAGCTATCTTTCCCGCTCCACTTGATGAGGTTGTTCTGGTCTTGACTAAAGACCCTATATAGCCCCGGCCAGGTAGCTTAGTTCGTTAGAGTGTCACACGCCAAGGTTGCAGGTTCAATTCCTGGTCAGGGTACAAATAAGAATCAACCAATGAATGCATAAATAAATGGTGAACAACAAATCTCTCTTTCCCTCTCTCAAATTAATTTTAAAAGAAGTAATATACAACACAGTGTCATGAAGACAGGTGCCACCCACATCTGTATTGGAAATAATATTATAAGTTGTCCTGTACATGCATGTCCAAGGGCTGCAGAAGGGTAGCTCCACATTCTATTTAACATATGCATTCTGGTCCACGTATAGACTACTTTGGCCTCTTGGAGTCTGTTTGTTACTTTTTCATTGAAGTATCCTGAATGAAAATTATAAATATATATGAAAAGCAAAAAATAAGGTAATATATCAAAGAGGAATTGTTAAGAGTCAAGTTCCAGCCCTGGCTGGGTGGCTCAGTTGATTGGAGTGTCATCCCGTACACCAAAAAGGTTGCGGGTTTGATTCCCTGTTGGGGCCCATACTAGAGGCAACCAGTATTTCTCTCTTATTTCTCTCTCTCTCTCTCTCTCTCTGTCTCTCTCTCTCTCTCTCTCTCTGTCTCTCTCTCTCACCCTTCCTTCCTACCTCTCTAAAAAAAATCAATAAAAACACATACTCAGGTGAGGATTAAAAAAAAAAGAGTCAAGTTCCATTTGACTGGACAAAAACAATGTAACATCACCCACTGAAATAGAACTATGCCTCATTAATCAATTACCTGTACACAATTTTACTTTGTTGATGAAACACAAGGTAGCTAAATCAAACATTTGCTGTAAGGACAGAAAACAGGCCCTTCTTTTTCGTTATGATGTTTCCACAATTTATGAGAAGCATCCGGTAATTAAACGCAGAGATTGCCGGTGTCTCTAACTTCAAGTCCCCTTTCTTCTCAAACAGTAAATAGATAAGGACTGTGCTTCCCTCTACTTCCCCTCCATGCTGTTTTAACAACTCCAGAATAATTTGCACTGAAGGGTCTCTAATAAATAGAAAGTTCTCTTCCCCCTCCCCTTCAAATAAGTCTCCCTTTTTCAAACTCTTTGTACCCTTTTAGACGAGTCTCCCTTTCACACTCTCTATAACTCTTTGCTCCAAACATATTTTACAGGCTAGAGAAGATGCTGATAACGACACCTCCTTAGAACATCTGCCGGACTGTCTCTTAGAAAGCAAACAAATTTCAGCTTCTCAAGGCCACCCTGATGTCTGTTCAACTTCAACACAATCCCCTCCTTGCCTCAAATTGCCCTTTACTCCCCAAGCCCCCAATAAAAGATCAACGCTCGTTTTCTTCCCTGATCTTGTATTGTCAATCAATGCATGGGTCCTTTCCCTGACTATGTGGAAAGTAAATAAACTTCCTCCTTTTTCTCCCTCTTCTCTCTTGTGAATTCTTTCACAAGCCCGAGTCACAAGCCAAACACTAACACTTACCTTTAGTGTATCTAGTGCAGACAGAGCTGCTTCCAAGGCTGGAATCGCCTCAGCTAAGTCACTTTCACACTCATTTTTCAGAACTTGGGCTTCTTCCGCCTTTCCACTGGCTATTTCTTCATCTAATTTCACAAACTTTTTTTTGGCTTCCACTTGTGCAGACTCTATCTCAATAACCTAAAAAAAAGAAGAAAGAAAGAAAGAAAGAAAGAAAGAAAGAAAGAAAGAAAGAAAGAAAGAAAGAAAGAAAGAAAGAAAAAATAAAGACAATTCCTCAAACATCCTATTGCTTTCTCTCTTCTAGAGACAAAAGAATGTTTGAAAATTAGGGAATCCAACATATCATTTTGAAGGGTAGAAGGGCCCAAGATAAAATGAGGAGAAACGCAAACACATGTAACCTAATTTGGTGATGGGCTTCCTATCTCCCTTCAAAAATAAAAGAAACTACATGGGACCCGAAGAGATAGCCAATCAATAGAAAAGGGTAAAGTCCCTAAGATCTAGTGGCAAAAGTTGAGGCTTATTTTCAAAGCTAGTTTTACATATTTCAATTGTCTTCTGACATCAATTTTAAAAACGACAACATTCAGGATACTCTACCTGCATCATATGTGCATTTTCAACTTTAGCTGTCTCCAATTTGGGCTGTAACTGAACAAGCTCCATTTTCATTTCACCAACCTAAATAGACAGTTCATCATTAAGTTTTCATAGCTACAGAAGCCAAACACAGAAAAGTGAAACTTAAATGTACCATAAGGTACTAGGGCCAGAAAAATCTTCACTTTTTCTTCCAGTTCTTTACATGATAATGAAATCATGAGAGTGTGACCAGTTTTCTTTAAAAAATACTTTATCTTCATTGAATATATGACAGGGCAGTGGGACAATGCAGTTGTCATGGAAGAAATGCAGATAGAAAAGAAGGTGACAGCTGAGCGTATCCCTGTTACACAATGTGCATGGTATACAATGCATCTGAACCACACAAACCTCTGTTCCTTATATTGAACTAATGCTAGTAAGCATTAGTAGCACTTGACTCATTTAAAAAAACTCCAATCTTATATTTTATCAGCCATTAAAATAAAAAGTCAAACCAGACTTACTATATCTCTCCAAACTCCCAAAAATTAAGAATAAATCAATATGTATTTGAATCTGTGTGGTCTGGGCAACTTAGTAAACTTCTCTAAAACTCACTTTACTCATCTGTAAAATATAGATCATAAAAGTTTGTACCTCATGGAGTTGTTATGAGGAATAATTGAAGGAATACATGTGAAACATATATTTATAACACAGTGCCTGGTACATAATATATTGTCAATAATTGTAGCTCTTCTTGTTATTATTTCTTACATTTCCTATTATATATTAACATTTTGAACAGCTGGTCAAATTTACCTGAGACTCAGCAAAAGCTAGTTTGTCAAGCCCATTCATATATCGTTGTTTTGCTTTCATAACAGCTTGTCGTTTCTTAGTCAAAAGCTGTCGAAATGAGGCAATAAGTTCAAGATAAGAAGTAGCAGTAACATAGTTATGTCGTCCTAACTCGCTCAAGAACCTAAAAGAGAGGCAGAAAACATATATTACTATAAATAATAGGCTTTGCAAAGAGGTAAATTCAACATAGCATTAATAACAAGCACTTAAAAATAAAGGTTACATTTTATTTAGAGGCTGCTGAGTACTTGAACTCCATAGAGTTCTAGAATTTTACACATAACCACATTCCAATTTCTTGTCTGCAAAATATTAAATAGCAATGATGTATTTTAAAAGCACAAATCAACAAAGATGTGTATCAAAGATGAACTACAGCAAGAAAGAAAGATATAGGCCTAAACATGTTTCATAAGCCATGAAGATCTAACCCCGTAAGGTACCCAAGATATTGTGTAAGCTAGGTAAGTATAGTAGGAAAGGGGATTGCAGATAAGATAGTAAGAACAAGTCATCATTCTTTGCATAAGCGTGTCATATGTCAGCTGAAAGCGGTATGGCCAGAAGTATGAGACTACTACATGTACACATGGAAGCAATGAAAGCAATGATCTTTCATGGCAAGTATGTAGACTACAGCCCACTTCTTGGTTCAACTGTTCAAGCCAACCATGCTAGCTGGATAGGCAATATATTATATTATATTATATTATATTATATTATATTATATTATATTATATTATATTATATTATATTATGATAGGAGCATTTGGGCTTGTGCACCTTTGAAATGAAGATCTCAGAGATTAACAGAGGTGAAACAGATACTTTTGAAGTATCCACAGCCCACCAACCAGCTCCCTTTATCTGAGAACTTCCACCCAATGCCCCAGCAGCAATGTTTGTTCTATGACACTTGCCATCCTAACTATAACTGATCAGACCAGAGTTGGACCCTGGACACAAATGAGGCTAATCATATTTCGGAACAAACTTGGAACAGGGAGTTGGAAACAGCCAATCAGTCTCTTCCTATAGCTGCAATCGCAAGAAGTAAACTTAAGAATTGAGAGGCAGCTAGTTTCCTCCATATGCACTGGGAAGTAGAAAATTCAGTTTGCCAAGAGAAAGAAGAAAGTAGATGCCCAGACAGAAACAGGAATGAGAAATGGAAAAAAAGCATTTCTGGTTTTAGAATGGCTTTCTAATCCCTGCTTCCAGTCACTTCTGAGACCCAGCTGTATTCTTTCCCTTAAGCTTTGTGAGACACCTCTATATCTTTATAATAAATTCCTCCTTTTTGTTAAAGCTAGATCAAGTAACTTTCTATTATTTGCAAGCAGAGGGTCTTAACTAATTACATGATCAGAGATATCCAGAAAACAGAGAAACCCTATTAAAATTTTGGGGTTTCACAGAAAGAGATGCTTCAAAATATAAGACATTATTGTAATTTAACAATTTATTAATACTAACCTTTCTGAAAGATCCATAATGGAAGTGTGAAAATGTTTGCAGACTGGAACTATCTCTCGTCGTTCAACCTCAGTAAGCTCCAGTGTTTCTAAGAATTTCACAGCTACAAGTTCAAGGGCATCTTCAGGCCATGGCTAAAAATAAAAAGAAAACTTATAAAATTTAAGATGAATAGTCTTACTCCAACTATGTTAGTTAAGTGTCTTTCTACACAAGAATCATTTGGGGTTGAGAAAATTAAACCTTAATGGTGAAAACAGAATTAGGGGACTGAGGTCACAAGTAAATCTATATGAAAGATCTAATAAATATGTTTAGAAACTAAAATTAAAGATAACACAATATAAAGGAAAGGTCAATGATATTTTACATATGAAAGGTATACGTCATGGCTTTCCTAACTCTTCCAAACTTAGCATCTCAAACTTAGTATGACAGTGGCAGAGGCTGCTAGCTGCCCATCTAATATCTATTAGCCCCTTTTCCTTAGGACTCAAATTACATTCTAGATAGTAATATGCCTAGCTAAAAGGTACATTTCCTAGACTTCCTTGCAATTCAGAGTGGATAAAGACATATATGCTGTTGTTGGGTGGGAATTTCAGGAAAGGCTCTCTAGAGGCTTACATCAAGGTGGCATGTATCTTTTTTGCCCTATTTTTCATTATTCTACTTCTTGCCTGCAACACAAGATGTGAAGTTGGAGCTCCAACATCCACCTTAGACCATAAGATGACTTTGAGGATGAAACCACATGCTAAGGATAGTAAAGCATAAAAAACTTGGGATTCTGATGACTTTGTTAAGCTACAAAAGCCCCAGTCGGCTTACTTTCAGATTTTTTTCTATATCAGAGAGAAAAACCCTATGTGTTTAGTTTGGGTTTTTGTTACAAGCAGGCCATCACAATTCATAACTGTTATTACACCCAAAGCTGAACTTTTGATTTTCTTCCCCACAAATTTGCTTCTTCTCCACTCTTTTCTGTTGCAGTGAAATGGTTCCTTTGCTTTTCCTGGAATATGCCAAGTGTGCTCCTGCCTCTGGGCCTTTGAACTTGCTGTTCACATCAGATTAGAACCCACCTCACCTAGGACTCCCTTTGATTCACTCCTTCACATCTCTGTTCAAAAGCCAACTTATCGGCAAGGTCCTCTCCTCCCAGAGCACTCTTTCTAAAACTGCATTCCTCCCTTCATTACACTTTCCCTTATCTTGAGTTTTTTTCTTAGCACGTACAAATATGTAATACATATTTATTTGTTCATTTGCTTATTTTCTGTCTCCTCTCTCACTAAAATGCAAAATCCATGAAAACAAGGACTTTGTTTTTCTCATCACTGTTATCTTTAATATCTAAAATAGAACTTATCAATAAATATTTGAAATATTTACTTGATGAAATAATTTATGCTAAATGAGCAATTAATCTTCACTTGCTTATTAGAATATTTTCCAAATTTCCTTTCACTTAGATTTAACAAGATGCTTGTCATTTTTTCCTTTGTAAGCAGACAATATGTATTTTAAGATAAATTTTGTCAGTATCTGACCCTCTTCCTAGTAAAATTCAAACTTTTTTTGATCAATGGAGTGTTTACTCCATTAGAGAAAAAAAAGTTTTAAGCACACACAACCAATGTATGCATATATTTTATTAATAGATTATACAGGCATGAGCAAAAGTAGGTTTACAGTTGTAAGCAAAACAGTTTATTTTTGTATTATATATTTTTCCATATGAGCAACTGTAAACCTAGTTTAGCCCCCCCCGTATTCATGTGGTATTATTGTACTAATATATTTTTAAACCTTAATAGAGGTTTCTGCCCTGGCCGTTTTGGCTCAGCGGTTAGAGCGTCGGCCTGCGGTCCGGAGACACCTGGGTTCGGTTCCCGCTAAGGGCACGTACCTCGGTTGCAGTTTGTCCCTGGCCCTGGTTGGTTGTGCGGGAGGCAGCCACTCGATGTGTCCCTTTCACGTCGATGTTTCTCTCTCTCTCCCTTCCTCTCTCTCCTTCCCACTCTATCTGAACAAAAAATGGAAAAATGTCCTCAGGTGAGGATTAAAAAAAAAACAAAAAAACACCTTAATAGAGGCTTCTAAAGATTTATTATTATCAAAGAATTTTTGTAAAAGGCCAGAATAAGTGTCATATGACTTATACATCATTGAAAACATTACAAAAGTTTATCTTTGTGTTGTGGATGCTTCATTTTTAATTATCCTGCTAATCATGAAGTTTTAATACTATCTGTAGCAGTTAGAATGTTTATGGTTAAAGTGACAGAAACCAGTCTTACTGTGTCTTCAAACAAAGGGGATACATCATCGCATATAATAAGAAGTTCAGAAGTAGGGGATTTCCAGAGTTACTTAATTTAGAAATTCCAACCATGTCACTGAGGATTCAGTTTTTCTGTCTTTTTGACCCACCATTCTCAGTGCCTTTTATTTCATTCTTGGGCTTGTCCCATCATGGTGATAAGATGAATGCTGCAGCAATGGACATTGCATCCTCAAGCAACAAGGTTGAAAGACAGAAAAGGCCCTTTGCCTACTGTGTAATACTTTTTATAATAAAAAACACAACACAACAAAACAAACAAAAAAAAACTTTTCCCCAAAGCAGACTTTAACTCAGGACCCATTGGTAAGAAGTAGGTCATGAATAGGCTTATGTATAAAATAATTAACAGTAATATTGAGAACACCAATATTGATTTAGACCAACCAGGAATCAATTTACATAAAGGGTGATTTCCTAAACAATATCAAAATTCTGTCAGCAAGGATGGGGTGGGTAGAAAATAACTGTTGATAGGTAACCCACAGTATCCCCCTTGCCATCATAAGATGATACTGCAAGGTATGAGATACCTGGGGATAAGGTTTATTGTTCAAATAGTTGCTATAACTCCATATTCCAAACAGTCTTCTGGAATTTGTTTTTACCAGCATCTTGTCAGATCTTAAGTAGTCATTGTTTTTGCTTCATGATGTAACTAACAAAGAGCTAATTTTCTTACTGTGCACTTATAATTGCATTATATCTTCAATTTTCAGTTCATTGCAGGAATCCCTCGGGTTACCTTGTATATCATCTATGACACATGGCTATTCCAAATTGAGCAAAGGTGTCGATGTTAATCCATATGAAATATTTCATGCAAAAATAAATATTCCAATAATTCCTTTCTTTATTCTCTGAATTGTTTTGCCACCTCTGGTAAGTGTACACCCTACTTTGGAGACTAGAGAGCTATCAAAAAAGTCAGTGCCTTCCTGATTGTGTGATACACGATGATTTACACTCACTTCCTGAATTTCATAGACCCAGGCTCCGTTAACCTGCGTCTGCTCTGTTAACCTCTGTTCTGCTCTGTTAACCTCTGTTCTGCTCTGTTAACCACTTAACCTCCCTTTATCTACTTGCAACTCTCAGTTCCTTCTTTTTTTAAAAATTTTTTTATTTGTTCTTTATTGATTTTAGAGAGAGAGGAGAGGAGAGAGAGACAGAAGCATCGATGAGAGAGAACATCGATTGGCCGCCTCCTGCATGCCCCCCACTGGGGATTAGGCCCACAACCCAGGCATGTGCCTTGACCAGGAATCGAACGGTGACCTCTGTGTGCATGGGTCGATGCTCAACCAGTGAGCCACACCAGCTTGGCAGTCAGTTCCTTCTTTTTAAAAATTTCCCCCAAAAGAATCACTTATAATAGAACATAAAGGCTCACGTTATTAAAAAAAAAAAAGATATCCAAAAGTAGTAGAACTGTATTTATAAGATTTCACAAAAGAAAATCTTATGGTTGGACAGGCTTTCTTTGTTTGTTTGGTTTTGCTTTTGGGCTGCTTAATGGAAGCAGTATTAAGATATGGTTTGCATAAGCAAAATTATTTCTCACAGCTTTTTATTGCTTTATAAACACTAAAACATCCACTAGCTGAAACATGTGCAATCCTCAAAAGCACAGTTATGTTTTTATGCAATTGACAAATAGGCAAAAGAGAATAAAACAAATTAGTATCAGAAATTTATTTTTAAAGGAAATTATCCAGAGTTGATCAATAGTCCACATTCTATTGGACATAAAATAATTAAACAGAAGGTACCATGAGCTACTGTTCTCAAAAGCAAAAATACTTAATGGTTCAATATAGGCAGTGACAATTTGATGCTGGCATAACTGAAATTGCTGCCCAGTTGGTTTTCCTGTCTCTTGTTTTGCCCCACTCCAAATCATTCACCATACAATCTCCAGTTGTTTTGTCTTGTTTTGTTAATCATCATGCAGCATCTTTGGTATAACACCAAATTCATAGGCACATTTATAAACTCCTTTATAACCCATTACCCACTCAAAGCTCCAACTTAATTCCTGCTGCCTTCATTGCCAGTCAGCTATACCAAACTATTTGTAGTTGCCTAAATGAGCCATGCACTCTGTGCTGTTTTATCTTTGCACATACTGTCCCCATGTGCTGGTTGATTTTATGTGCCAATTTGACCATATATTTAGTCCAACATTATTCTGGGTGTTTCTGTGAGGTGTGTTATGGATGAGTTTAATATTTAATTCAACAGACTGAGAAAAGCAGATTGCCTTCCCTAATGTGAGTGGGCCTCATCCAATCAGTTGAAGGCCTGCCTGAAAAGAACAAAAAGACTGACCCTCTCCTGAATAAGGGGGAATCCTTCTGCCTGGCTATCTTCAATCTGGGACATCAGTTTTTTTCCTATTTTTAGACTTGAATTGAAACATCAGCTCTTACTGATCTCAAGCTGGCTGGCCTTCAGACTGGCACTACAACTCTCCTGGGTCTACAGCTTGTCAACTGCAGGTCTTGGAAGTTTTCAGCCTCCATAATCATATGAGCCAATTCCTTGTCATGTAGATTACATATATGACATATAATATATACATGCATATATATATCTTTACATACATATATATGTATATATATGTATACATAATACATTCTATTGGTTCTTATACTCCTTCTATATGCAATTAACTCATTTTCATAAGTCAGAAGTTACGACTCTTTTACATAATTGTTACTGCTCATTTGTTGACTGCCTTTTCTGTCTTCCAGTCTAGCGTGGGAGCTCCTTGTGGGGATCATGTAGTCTTATCAGTCCCTAATGCCAAATACTATGCCTATCATTAGAGTAAGTGATCAAGAAACACTTGCTGAATGTATATTAATGAAGCTTGAGTAAGATTTCAGTAAAATTCCAAAAGATTTAGTTGCTTCCCCACCCCCCAAAAAACAATTACAAACCTGAAACCAGTCAATGGTACAGCAGTTGATGAGGGATGGAAACTGTCTCAAGCGATTTCGAAAGGCATCTCCAATGGGGCTAAAGGCCACTACAACATGAAGATTATCTTTGCAGCGATTCACAAAGAAAGCAAATAGGGCTAAGGGACTAAGTTCACCATGTTTATTGCCAGCCTGAGCTACAGGACGAACACCCTAGGGAATATCAGAAAATAAAAACCTGATAAATAAAAATAGGTAAACTGGTAATGAGATTAGTAGATATTGGGATATTAAGAATTTTTGTTACTCCCCTTGTAAATATTTTTAAAGAAGACTTCTCCCAACTTTGTAATTTTATAATTCAAAAACAATTATCTGCCAATAATTTAACTTATAAACATATGCACAAAAAGTTCACCAAGATATATTCAACATTGTTTTTGTTTCGTTTGTTTTTAAAAAAATTTTTTTTTTTTTTATCCTCACCCGAGGACATTTTTCCATTTTTTGTTCAGATAGAGTAGGAGGGAGAGAGAGGAAGAGAGAGAGAGAGAGAGAGAAACATCGACGTGAAAGGGACACATTGAGTGGCTGCCTCCCGCACGACCCAACCAGGGCTGGGGACAAACTGCAACCAAGGTACATGTCCCTAGCGGGAACCGAACCCGGGTCTCTCTGGACCACAGGCTGACGCTCTAACCACTGAGCCAAACCGGCCAGGGCAAAATATTTTTTTATTGACTTTTTTTTTTTAGGGAGAGAGAGAGAAACATGGATCAGCTGCCTCCTGTACCACCCCTTACTGGGGATCGAGCCCTAACCAGGAATCAAACCAGGACCTCTCAGTCCATGGGACAATGCTCAATCCACTGAGCCACACTGGCCAGGCTATTCAACATTTTTTTTTTTTTTTAATCCTCACCCGAGGACACTTTTCCATTTTTTGTTCAGATAGAGTGGGAGGGAGAGACAGGAAGAGAGAGAGAGAAACATCAACGTGAAAGGGACACATTGAGTGGCTGCTTCCCACACGACCCAACCAGGGCCGGGGACAAACTGCAACCGAGGTACATGCCCTTAGCAGGAACTGAACCCGGGTCTCTCTGGACCGCAGGCCGACGCTCTAACCGCTGAGCCAAACTGGCGAGGGCTCAACATTGTTTTTAAGAGAAAAAAATCTAAAGCATCTAGCTAAAAACGTCCATATATAGTAATTTTATACAATTGTTAAAAATAATGAGGTGTATCATTGTAAGTACCATAGCAAGATAAAATAAGTGAAAAATACCCCCTAACAAATTGTGCAACGGTATATATAATATGATCCTCTTTGTTAAATTAAAAAATATGTCAGGGCCCTGGCCAGTTTGGCTCAGCAGTTAGAGCATTGGCCTCGTGGACCGAAGGGTTCGGGTTCAATCAAGGGCATGTACCTGGATTGCAGGTTCAATCCCTGGCCCTGGTCAGGGTTGTACAGTAGGCAACCAATCGATGTGTCTCTCTCACATTGATGTTTCTCTCTCTCTCTCTCTCCCCCTCCCTCCCTTGCACTCTATCTTAAAAAAAAATTAATGGAAAAATATCCTCAGGTAAGGATTATAAAAAAAATATGTCAGGTATATGGATAAGCGCATACACACCTTTTTATGGAAACAATCACAAAGAACTATTAGTAGTTACTTTTGATGAGATGGACTTAAGGGACAATGTGAGAAGGACGCTTTCATTTTTATTTTGGACACTTTTCTTGGTTTATATCATTCTTTTTTCACTTTGGACATTCTTATGCTGTTTGAATTCTCTAACTTTACACTTAAGATATTTGCATAAAAATGTAAATAGGGTTCTCTGGTAATGAAATTATGGTCACTTGATTTTTCTTTCTTTGTATATCTTTATATAAAAAAGGCATTTTGGGTGAGATTAGGCATAATGGTTCCAGAACAAAACTTCTTGAATTAAAACACCAGCTTGCAATTTATTACCCATGTGACCTGGGGGAAAGTTATTTCACCTCTCTGTAACTTAGTTTCCTCACCTTTAAAATAAGGGAAAGAGTATCTACATCAGAGGGTTGTTGAGGGATCAAATGAGTTATAACGTGAACACTTAGAATAGTTCTTGCCATATAGGTAACTGTTAGCTTTTATTTTATATCCTACATTTCTCCTTGTTAAGAACACAAAAGGTTTCATAGACAATAAAGTGTTTTATAAATAGATTAAGAAAATTTTTTATATAGGGAGTGGTCACAATGATCATATAATTTCCGTTGTTACTACAATGAATTTATTTCTAAAAGAATTCTCTCCTATAGCTATGTTGTACTCAATGTGATAGCTATATCCATAGAAAACTGTAAATTAACACAGTATATGCATTCTGATGGTAATTCTCAAATTATGTTTACTAGGATCAGTGTCAGTTTATAAAAAATTATGTTCAGATGGCCTACCTGCACTAAATGTGGTAAATAAGAAGTCACTGCTACATTGAGAAAAACGCTGGAATAACTTAATTCTGCAGGGAGTGCAAATGGCACAGTGGAAAAAGTCATCTGGAAATGTACGCCTGAGGCTGGAACTCTGATGAAGTCAGACAGATATGCTGAGTCTTTAAGAGGGGCCCTCTAGGTAATGCCAGAGCCAAGATATAGAGTTATGAGCAATGAGGTTTAAAGTAAAATCTTTGTCAGAGGGATGAAATATGCGAAGTCCAAGACATGGTCTTCAAAGTGGGATGCACAGGATGACGTACAGTGTGGAAAGAACATAATAGAACTTCTTTCATATTATATATATAATTATATATATATATACATATATATATATGTATATATATATATATATATATATATATATATATATATATATATATATATAGAGAGAGAGAGAGAGAGAGAGAGAGAGAGAGAGACAGACAGAGAGACAGAGACAGAGAGACAGAGAGAGACAGAGAGAGAGAGAAAGAGACATAAGATAGAGATAGAGATAAATATAGAGATCCAGCCTATTGGTTGTGTTCCTGGGAAGATTGTAACTCACACATAGCTCTTTACCCAAATCTCTGGATCAACTGTCTGCTTTTTCTGGTCCTTTACAGGGTCCTGTTCTGTGGGACAGTATCTGATAAATTGTGGGGCAAAAGGGAGCCTGTGCTCTGGGTCCTACAAAGACCTTCAGGGATCACAGTCACAAGGAAGCAAAAGGTCAGGAATACCCCTGAGATCTGACCATGGCTATATTCTTTTTTTTCTAAGTTTCTTTTTTTTCTTTATTGATTTTAGAGAGAGAGGAAGGGAGAGGGAGAGAGATAGAAACATCTATGTGAGAGAACATTGATTGGCCGCCTCCTGCATGACCCCCACTGGGGATTTGGCCCACAACCTGGGCATGTGCCTTGACCCGGAATCGAACTGGTGACATCTTGGTGCATGGGTCAACACTCAACCACTGAGCCATACTGGCCAGGCGATATATTCTTGTGGGTAAATTGATAATAGTGTTCCTAGGCTTGGGTGGAACATGAAGAAAAGAAGTTCTTAAGGCCACTGTTGGATCATACCATAAAACAGTAGTGAAGCAAGTGTTGTAGCAAAGTGACAAGAGAAAAAGATAAACAATAGCTAAAATGAGCAAGAAAGCCTAAGCAAAGCTTAGGAAATCACACTCCCCAAAGGTGACTATTCTTTGAATGGGAGTATGGGGGATACATTTATCCTATGAATTAGGAGAATAATTCTTCAACAGCCTTGGCCAAATCCTTGACATCGTCCAGATAAAAGTAGAGAACTTGGGATATATATAATTTTTTTTCCTCCTTCCCCACTCAGACCACAAACTGGTAATGTACCATATTCTGAGGGCTTTTTAATTGTCTGACACTCCATAAGTGCTTTATTTCATTTGATCCTCAGACCTCACAACAACTTATGTAGGAGGAACTATAATATATGATATTTCCATTCCATACAAGAGAAAGGCAGGGTGCTTGAACTAGATTGAATCCATTTTACTCCAGATGTTATCACTGGAGCATCCAGGTGTGAGTAATGTACTCTGTGGGTAAAATAGTTGTAATGAGAAAGGGGAAATTACTAGCCGAGATCTTGCGGGGGAAGTTCTTAGAAATGGTGGTTGAAGGGCAGGACATCTGAAGTAAGGGGTGCTTCACAATTGTGTTTTTTGTCAATTTAATCAGAAAGCATTACACTCAGATATGTTGAAATTATTAAGTCAAGTAGTTTTATTAAGGGTTTTGAAAAATTTCAACCAGTGGTTAACCATAAAAGCTAATCCAGTAGTGTTTTAAAGCTGTTTTCGCATATCATTGTAACCCTAAGACATGATTTAAAATCTCTAATCATTGCCTGGCTGGTGTGGCTCAGTGGTTGAGCATTGACCCATGCACCAAGAGGTCACTGGTTCAATTCCTGGTCAGGGCACATGCCCAGGTTGTGGGCCAAATCCCCAGTGTGGGGCATGCAGGAGGCAGCCAATCGATGTTCTCTCTCATTGACGTTTCTCTCTCTCCCTCTCCCTTCCTCTCTCTCTAAAATCAATAAAGAAAAAAAATTTTTTTTAATCTCTAATCACTCATAAAACATGCTAGATAAGATAAAACTGATGAAGCAAACATTATGAAAAAAAGAATTGTAAATAAAATTCTGTCTCACAACTATAGTAGAAGCAATTAAAAATTCACCACAAAGATGCATTAAAATAATAAACTTAAAATTTTAATTATCAAAATCTTCTGCACAAGCTATATTTATCCTAAAGAGCAGAGAAAAAGTTTCAAGATAAGAACATTTCTGTGCTGGGAGAGGCAGTCCCTAAAAAAGTATTTACCTCCATCACTTCTTGTTTTTCATCTGCTGCAAAAATGTTAGGTACTTCTCCGGTATTGAGCACACTGTCGATATCCTCTAGAAAAGCTTCCTCTTTAATCTGAGTGTCCGTGATTAGAAAGACTGTCTTCTGGCCCCTCATGCCCACATTCTTTAATAGACCCTTAAAGTAAAAATGTACTTATAAGCAGAATATAGTAGACATCTGTTGTTTTTGCTTTCCCTTCCTTTCTCCTTCTTTTGATAACAACTTCCTAATTTTAGAGTAGTACTTCTCCCCGATTCTGGTGGGCTGTCAATCAGGGCCTCTATTTTGCCCATCCCCTGGGTGGGAGACCCCCAAATGGTTAGAATTTCCCAGGCCCCCAGACATAGTCACTGATTCAGAGGAAGGCATATGATTTAAGTGGGCCCAATCATAGTCTTATTTCAGGGACTAAGAGGGCCATAAAAACAAAGAATCTCTGTCATTCTGCGATGGAGAAGACAAAGGTCAGTAATTTAGAACTACTAGGGGCCAACTGTGTTGCCAAATGGAATGAGTCTGCTAGAGAAATGAGCCAAATGGAAGAGAGCAGGATATAGAAAGAGTAATTACTGAAGACTTAATTTGAGCCAGTAAATTCAGCCATGTCAAAAGCCTGTCTACCTCTGGACTCTTAACTCTGTCTTTTGCTTAAGCTAATTTGAGCTTTTTATTTTGTTTTGTTTTTCAATTGCAACCAAAGATTCCCAACTAATATAAAGATATGAACTCAGTGGTATGCTGGAGCTGACTTATTTGGGGTGGTAGCACTGATTGTTAAAATTTCAGGAACTTGTGAGTAGATTGTTAAACACAACCAGTATTAAAAATTAAATTATATAAACTTATAATTAAATAAATTATATTTAAAACAAAGGTAACAAATACACTCCTACTTTATTATGTTTACTATTATCTATGTTATGGATATTATTTAAATTAACTGTATTTATACAGTAAAAAAACATGTAAAGTGTTCAAATACATAACTCTTTACAACTCTGTCTTCAGTGACATCATGCTAATAGCTTTACTCATCCATGGTGGGAGTTTCTACACCACAGAAATTTTCAAATGCTACAAATGAGAGGTTCTTCTCAATGTCCTGGAGAGTTGGTTGTTAAACGTTTGCCAGCATACCACTGGATATATTTCAAGTGAAAATAGTATCACTACTTCTGTAAATGATTTTAAAAATAAACTATTACTTTTACTTTAAAATAATATATTTAATATGTTTTAAATAAATTATATCATTTAAATAACTGCTGAATTTTAATATTATACATAACTATGCCCTTTGCCCGGCCAATGTGGCTCAGTGAATTGAGCACTGTCCTGTGGACTGAGAGGTCCAAGTTTGATTCCCAGTCAGGGCACATGCCTGGGTTTCAAGCTTGATCCCCAGTAGGGGGCATGCAGGAGGCAGCTGATCCATGTTTCTTTCTCACATCAATGTTCTCACTCTCCCTTCCTCTCTCTCTAAAAACAAAACAACAACAAAAAAAACTATTTCTTTTTTTTTTTTTTTACTAAAGCCATCTTCCAGTATGCAGGCTATTAGATTTTTGAAATAATTTTCTATCATCAAAACTAGGCAAGTCATCTTTTAAAAAAGTATTGCATCGCCCTGGCTGGCTTGGCTCAGCGGTTAGAGCGTCGGCCTGAGGACCAAAGAGTCTCGGGTTGATTCTGGTCAAGGGCACATACCTTACTTGCAGTTCAGTCAATGGCCCTGGTCAGGGTCGAGCAGGAGACAACCAACTGAAGTGTCTCTCTCACATCAATGTTTCTCTCTCTCCCCTCCCCACTCCTCACATTCTATCTGAAGATAAATAGAAAAAATATCCTCGGATGAGGATTTAAAAATAAATAAATAAAATTTAAAAGTATTGTATCTAATCATGTGAATTTTATAATTATTTTATAGTGTTAATTTTTATAATAATTATTATATAAAAATAGAAAAATATAAACAGATTTGACTTATTGCCATAAGCCTCACTATATTTAAAAGTCATATTTAAATATACAATGTGTGAAACTATTTCCAAATAGGAAAATATAAAAAATTTCAAAATACTAATTATATGCCAGGAGTATTACAAAGAGCCTTACATACATAGTTTAATTTAATCAAAATAACCTATGAAATAGGTGGTATTATCCAAATTTTACAAATGAAGAAACCAGAGAGTACAATTAGGGAGATGACAGACTAGGAAACTCCAGGCCCCTTTCTCCCATGGAGATACCAAATTAGCAATAATCTATAGAACAAAATACCTTTGTGAGAACTCTAGAAACTAATTAAGAGGCTACAGCACCCCTAGGAGTACATATAAAAGAGAAGAGACAATGCAAGGAGGGTAGGAGAATGCATTGCATTTTTCTCACCCTCTCTTCACCCAGCACAGAGTAACAAAATCAGGAGAATACCATCAATTCCTGCCTCCTCCCTCAGGACTGAAGGAATAGAATAGAATTTGCATCTAGTATTCGGGCTTTGCCTGGGGTCTGCCTGAGGCACTTATTTCTGTCTTGCCTGACTCAGAACACTGAGAAACAGGACCTAGTTTGAAAATGAGGTTGGAGAGCCACTGAAAACAGAGATGAGCATCCTAGTGCAATGAAGCAGCAGACTCTGAAGTTCCAACAAAAGGTGCCAGGGGGAGAAAGAGATTAAGGGCAGAGGAATATAATAGAAAACAAAACTGAAAGCTCATGAGAAGAAAAAGGAAATGAAAATACCCCAAATCACCTGTATATACTAGAATAAAACCACACGCACAACCCCAAAGAAGATGCATGCTCAGAAAAGTTCTGAGAAGTCACAGAACCTCCAGTCATGCTGATTGGTGTTTCCCCCACTGCATGAAGCCAGTCTGTAAAAACTGATAGTTTATCAAGTACTTAGAACTCAATAAAACATCACAATGAATACAAAGAAACAGGGAAACATGGCCTAATCAAAGGACCAAAACAAAGGTAAGAAACCACCCTAACAAAACAGATCTATAAAGTCTTTGACAAGAAATTTAAAATAACTATTTTAAGGTGCTCAATAAGCTAAAAGAGAATACAAATATACACCTAAAGGAAATCAGGAAAACAATGCATCAACAAAATGGGAATATCAATAGAAACAGAAACTATAAAAAAATAACTAAACAGAAATTCTGAAGCTGAAAAATACAATAACTGAACCTAATACTGAACCCAGGCTGCCTACCATATGAAAAACCAATAGTCTAGAAGGAAATGCTGGTGCAAGGAAAGACAGTTTATTCAAGAGCCAGCAGCTTGAGAAGATGGGGGACCCTCGATCACAAAGACCATCTTAATATCTCAGTGTAGGCAGGGGTTTTTATGTGGAAGGCAGAACAAAGGAAACGAGAGGGGTTGTAGGCTCTTAAGGGTACTATGCGTAAGTCAGCACAGTCTGCTCCAATAACCATCTCAGGAGCCAGTCAAGTGATGGTCTTGTTTTTGTCAGTCGAAGGTGAGCAAATGTCCTGGAGCCAAAATGCCTGAAGGCTGGAGTCTGCTTCCTTTAAGGTTAGGTCCTAGAATCCTTTAAGCAAACAGACTGTTCATCCATAGGGGTACATTTGAATTTACAAGTCATCATTTACAGAAACAATGTTAAAAGAATGGTGAGGTGGGTACAAATTAATTATTTCTCCAAAGGTAGTCAACATCCCATTTTATTTATATATTTATGTATTAAAGAAATTTTTTTTAAATCCTTATCCAAAGATATGCTTATTGATTTGAGAGAGAGAGAGAGAAATACATCAGTGTGAGAGAAAAATATCTCTCGGTTGCTTTCCATACATGCCCTGACTGGGGATCAAACCTGTAACCTAGGTATGTACCCTGATTGGGAATCAAACCCACAACCTTTCTGTGTAGGGGACGACACTCCAACCAATTGAACCACACTGGCCAGGGCAACATCATTTGATCAGGCAGAAAAAAGAGTCAGTGAACTTAAAGACAGGATATTTGAAATCATTCAGTCAGAGAAACAAAAAGGAAAATGAATGAAGAGTGAACTACTGTTAGGATACCATCACGTGGGTCAATAGATGCATTATGGAAGTACCAGAAGGAGAAGAGAGAAGGGGGCCAAGAACTTATTTGAAGACATAATGACCAAAACTTCTCAAATCTGAGTATATAAATGGATACACCAATCCAAGAAGCTTACAAACTCCAACAGAGTTTGTAAGTGAAACCCAAATAGATCCATACACCAAGATACATTATAATTCAACTGTTGAAAGTCAAAGACAAAGTGAGAATCTTGAAAGCAGTAATTATTGGCATATTTCTCAGCAGAAATCTTCCAGGCAAGAAGGGAGTAGAATAATATATTCAAAGTGTGGAAAGATAAAATAACTGTCAAACAAGAATACTACATCTGGAGAACTGTCTTTCAAAAATAGATTAAGACCTTCTCAGGTAGATAAAAGCTTAGGGAATTCATTACCACTAGACCTGCCCTTCAAGAAATGCTAAAGGGACTCCTTTCAGTTGGAAAACAAAGAATGCTGGACAGCAATACAAAGCCATACAAAAGTATAAAGTATAGAATATACACAAAGAAAGAGAAGTGAATCAACATATTACTACAAATCATCAACAAAACACAAAGAGAAGAAATAAGGGACAAAAATGCCACAAAACATAAAGAAAAAAAGTAACAAAATGCCAATAGTATATACTTCCCTATGAGCAATTATTTTAAATGTAAATGGATTAACCTCCCCCAAAGACATAGATTGGCTAAAAGTATAAAAATACAGGATCCAATGATAAGAGACTCACTTTAGATCTAAGGACACACAAAGGCTTTTTAAAAGTGAAAGGATGGGAAAGATGTTTAATGCAAATGATAACCAAAAAAGAGCAGGGTGGCTGTACTAATATCAGACAAGATAGATTTTAAGTCAAAAACTCTCACAAGGGACAAGATACATTATATAATGATTAAAAGGTCAATTCAGCCCTGGTCAGTTTGGCTCAGGTTAGAGCCTTGGCCCATGGACCAAAGGGTTGAGAGTTCGATTCCTGGTCAAGGGGCACATACCTGGGTTGCAGGTTCAATCCTCAGCCCTGGTTGGGGTGCATGTGGGAGGCAACCAATCACTGTGTTTCTCTCACATCGATGTTTCTCTCTCTCTCTCTCTCTCTCTTTCTCTCTCTCTCCCTCCATCTTTCCCTTCCGCTCTCTCTAGAAAATCAATGGAAAAAAGTATACTCAGGTGAGGATTAACAAAAAACAAAAACAGAAAAGGTCATTTCATCAGGAAGATATAATAATTATAAATATCTATTCACCAAATAGCAGAGCTCCTAAATATATGAAACAAACATCGACAAAACTGAAGGAAGAAAAGCAACACCATCTTAGGAGACATCCACACCCCAACTTTCAATAAAAGATAGAACAATCAGACAGAAGATCAATAAGGAAATGAAGGATTTGAATAACACTATAAACGAATTAGACCGGACAGACATGTACAAAACACTCCACCCAACAACAGCAGAATACGCATTCTTTGTAAGTGCACATAGAACATTCTCTAGGATAGATTACATGTTAGGCCACACTAGAAGTCTTAACAAATTTAAGAAGATTTAAATTATATCAAGCATCTTTTCTGATCACAATGAAATGAAACTAGAAATAAATAGCAGAAGGAAAACTGAAAAATCCACAAATACATGGTAATTTAACAACAAACTCTTAACTAACCAATGGGTCAAAGAAGAAATCACAAATAAAATTAGAAATTTCTTGAAACAGATGAAAATAAAAGCCCAATATATCAACAGCTAAAGCAGTGCAAAGAGGAAAGTTTATAATTGTAAATAATATTGTTAAAAGAGATCTCAAATGCTACCTTTTCTTTATGTTAAGTTTTAGGGTGTAGAAATTTAGTATGTTTGGGTCAGTGAAAATGAAATAAAGTCCAGCAATAAATACCTCCCTTCCTTTTTTTCACTTTGAGTTGTCTCTCTTCTGGGGCCTATAGAGTTGTATACACATGAGTATGCACTCCACTATTCTGTGGGTTATTGGGACAGCAAGACAGCTAGCTCCAAAGAAGCTAAGCTCGACTTCAGTTTTCTCATCAGTAAACTACAGAGACAACCATACCTGCTTCACTGAACTGTTATACCTATAGAATGAAATCATGTATGTAAAGCACTTAGAACAGTGCTCAGCACACACAGTAACTACTCTATAGATAATATTATCATTATCACCAATGTATTCAGCACATAGCTATACAGGTTGGCTCTCTCTTCACAGGTAAAAGAATGCACTGATATTATTTTAGACACTATATTTTTTTCATAATTTTACCTTCAGATCATCTCTCCATTCATTTATACCATAGCTCTTAGAAATTTCTGGTTGGAAAATCTGCATTTTTGCCATGGATGTAGCCAGACGAGTTAAAGATTGACGACCACTTCCTCCAAGTCCAACAAGCAAAGCATTTCCACCAGACTGCTTTAGAATTCGACATATTCGTGATAAATGTTCTAATACATACCTAAAAAATATCAATATTGTTATACTTGAAAATATAAATGTAAATGTATACTTACACATTACTATTGTTTTACTTTCCTAGAAGGATAGACTTTGCTGTCCAATATCAATTTTAGAGAAGTAATCATCAAAAATGTGTGATTTTTCAAAAGCAATTACAGTTGGATCATTTGGTGCAAAGGAAAATTACTTCAAGTACAAATTCAGGAAATGTAATACACAAATTATAGAAATAAAATGAAATTGTAACCTCTTATACTGGAAGTACATTGTTATTTAAAACATTTCTTTAATTGTTTAATAAAAGGATTTCTATGTGAGAAATAGGATATCAGTTATTCACAAAATAACAATTTTAGGAAAGACAGTCTCACTAGTAATTAGGGAAATTAAAGTTAGAGTCACTCTCCTTAGGCTGGCAAAATTTACCAAGTCTGGCAATCCTAAGTATTGGCAAGGGCAAGGAACAATGTAAGCTCTTAAAAACAAAAATCATTTTTGAAGGCACTTTGGCAAAGCTTAGTAAACTAGAAGATGCTTACATACCATGACATAATAATTTCACTTCTAGGAATATAACCTAGAGAAATTCATACACAGGTACCCAAGGAGACATGAACATTCAAACCTTTTTTATAATTGCAAAAACTAGAAGACACCTAAAAGTCTATCCTAGAAGAATGACTACATTGTGTTACATTTATACAATGGAATGAAATATAGTAGTAAAAAATCATTTTTTGTGTGTGAATGTCACAAACAATATGGAATAAACCAACTTGCAGAAGAGTACAAACAGTATGATATCATTTATATGAGTTTTAAACATGTAAAATAAGATAGTGCATATACCATGTTTAGGAACACACATGTAGTAAAAGTCCAAAGACACCTGAGTTTTCTTTTACTTCTGCAGGGTTCAATGGAGAAGCAGTGAGGGAAGGTTGGCTATGCAAGGGACTTCAAATAAATTGCTAATATTTTATGTCCTAAGCTCAGTTATGGGTAGAAGGTTATTCACCATAATTTTTCTTATAACTTTTTATACATTTAAAATATTTCACCATAAATTTTTACAAATAGTAATTTCAACCATTAATACCAAATGTAGGTACCTGAAAATGACAAGATTCATTCTTGTTTTGTGAGTTTGATTATACTCATCTAAGCATTGGTCCACAATGTCACTAAAATGATGAATATTTGGAATTTCAATATAAACTCTCTCATCTCCTTCAAGGTCAGGATTCATGTAGTCACCAAACATAAGATTTCTTAAGTCCTTTTCAGTTACCTATAGAACAAAAAATCAACAAATTATAAAACAAAAATTTTTTCTAAACTAAGTTTAAGAAAATATTATGTAAAATTTTGTTTTGTCCATGTTATAGGATGATTATCAATCAGATAATTCTTTTAAACATTAGGATAGTAAATAATATCATTGTAAAATTAATACCTAAAGTTATATTATATCCTTAGGAAATTTTAAAAAAGAGCCTTTTTAAAAAGAGCCTTTGGTGTGGCTCAGTGGACTGAGTGTCGTCCCACGGACTGAGAGGTCCTAGTTTGATTCTCAGTAAGGGCACATGCCCGGGGTTTCGGGCTCGAACCCTGGTAGGGGGTGCACAGGAAGCAGCTGATTAATGTCTCTGTCTCACATTGATGTTTCTATTTCTCTCTCCCTTAATAAAAAAACAATAAAAATGTATTTAAAAATAAATTAATTAATTAAAAAATAAAAAAGAGCTTTTTTTTATTTTAAAAAAGTTTCCCTCACCCCCAAGAGACTAGAGAAGCCATTCTGAGTGACCCCCATTTATTGAGTAGTTACTAAGGGATGGTCACCATGTTAAACACTTTACATCTATTATATCATTTAATCCCTATCATGTAAACTTTTATTCTTTAAATAACTTCTATGTTACATTAATAATTTCTCTAAAGATAAACTTTCTCAAAATAAATACCTATCTATGAGGAAAGTTTAAAGAATATGATCATTAAGAAGCAGCATTTTTTTTTTCTTTATTGATTTTAGAGAGAGAGGAACGGAAAGGGAGAGAGAGGAACGGAGAGGGAGAGAGAGAAACATCAATGAGAGAGAACATCGATTGGCCACCTCCTGCATGCCCTGACTGGGGATTGGGCCAACAACCTGGGCATGTGCTCTGACCGGGAATCAAACCAGCGACCTCTTGGTGCATGGGTCGACGCTCAACCAGTGAGCCACACTGGTTGGGCAAGAAGTAGTATTTTTTTAAAGATAAGTTAACGATAACAATTCATGCTATTGTACTATTTTTTGTTCATTTGTTTTTTCAGAGAGAGAGGAAAGGAGAAGGAGACAGAGAGAGAAACACAGATGACAGCAAAACATTGATCAGCTGCCTCCTGCATGCCTCTACCAGGGATTGATCAAGCCCAAAACCAGGGCATGTGCCCTGACCAGGAATCAAACTGGAGACCTTTCGGTGCATGGGAGGATGCTCAACCAACTGAGTCACATGGGCCAGGGTACTATTGTACTGTTTTAACTTAATGTTTTTAATCACTAAATATACTCACGGGTGCATTCTCTTTCCTCAAATGTGAAAAGACACTATCAAATGATTCTTTAAATTGGTCCTTTATAACAACTTTGATTAAATTGAACAGCCAGTATCGATCCTCATCATTAATGAGGCGATCATAAAACACTCGAAGAACTTCATGCACGAATAGCCGGACCATGGTGTGCTTGCTCTCCACAGCCTCTCTTTCCATGAGTAAGCAGCCCTGGATGACACGTGAAAAATCCCTCAAGTTGAAAGTATAATGAGATTTTGTAGGAGTGGGCAAAAGATTTTCCATGGATTGTTTATATATCTGAATATGAAAAAAGCAACAAAGCAAAAATAAAATGCTTATAATTAGCAAAGCCAGATAATAAATTGTATGTTATATAAAACATTTTATTTATCCTACCAGATTATATTGGCCTGGAAAATTGCATAGTACTTAAGCCTAGCATGATGTACATCTTCTTATATTTTATTTTTTTTGTTTATAGCACTCAACCAGGCATTATGAATTTGAGGGAATTTAATATTATCTAATTCCATTCAAGACGAAGAAGCAACAATGCTTTTATTTCCCAGTTATTATGGCTGTGCCATTTAAAGGTAAATGCTCTGGGATTAAGTAGTTAACAAAAACTTTAGTAGAAAATGAAATCAGGTAACTCATTCTGAAGCATTCCAAATGAAGAGGAAGATGAAACAATTTCCTTTTGACTACCACTGACTTCAAAACAAACCAATGTGTTCTCTTCCTTCCCTTCTCTTTCTTATTTTCTCTCTCCCCCTTCTTCCTTCTATCTTAACTGGCTATATGCTGAATTCACCAAATAAAGTTTAATATTTTCTTTAAGGAAGATAAATTAAATCTTTTATAATGTAGCCTGAAAAAAAAAAAAGAAATTATTTTTTGTTTATATGTGTTCTATGATTCACCTCCCTTTCCTAACTTCCATACTTGGTAGGTCTATGGGGAAAGGGATCCTTTCTGTATCCCGTTCTGCCTGAACAACTTCCCCCTCTTTTCAGGAAATGCCTGAAATATAAATATAATATTTTATAAATAGAAGCACTTTTCTGTATCAGAATAACTATAGTAATTACAATGTACTATCTCTTTGCTCATAGTTTCTCTATTTTAACAGCACAAATTTGCCACTGGAACAAGATGAGAAGAGCTTTAGAAAGATACAGTACTCTTGGAAACTGATGGAATGATTCTAGGGGGAGCTTTCTGCTTCTGGTTGCAATGATCCCAAAGTGAACCCCACTTCCTCAAGACTCCTCAAAGCTTAGTTCAATGAGATTATCACTGATTTACCTTGGATACATTTTTTCCTTTTACCATTAACAATAAGGATAGCACTGGCCTCTAAGCAGAGGCAGATTAACATGCTGAGTAAGTTAAGAACTGCTCTTTGGCCATATGGGCAATCTTGTTTTCAATTCCCACCCTTGTGTTTCCTTACAATTTTTTTTCATGGCTAATCCTAAATTATATGATCTGCTAAAAATATAGTCATAAGCTACTTAAGTTTATTTTATTTTAATATGTTTTATTGATTTTTTAGAGAGTTAGAGAGGACAAAAAGAGAGATAGAAACATCGATTGGCTGCCTCCTGCATGCTCCCTACTAGAGATTGAGTCCACAACCCCGGCATGTGCCCTGGCTGGGAATCAAACCAGTAACCTCTTGGTGCATGGGTCAATGCTCAATCACTGAGCCACACTGGCTGGGAAAGTTTATTTTATTTTTTAAGACAAACATGAAGAAATTGATGGAAGAGAGAGAAGAGAAAATTTATAAACACCAGAGTGGGAACCGGACAATTAGGAAAAATCTACAGTGTAGCACATACCATTCTGAATGATTTCTTTATAACAACCTTGTGAAATAGGTATTATCTCTCTCATTTTAATGATTTAAAAAATGAGTTTCTGATTCAACTGAGAACCCAAGGCTCTTTAAGTAACCAGGACTAATAGCCTCTAGGCAAAAAGCTAGAGGATAACTGAACCTTTTCTGGGCTTGCAACTCTACCCAGGAAAGTAAGACTCCACAGTGGTGTATAATGTGGGTCCTCTCATGCTCATCCAAACCCAGTACAAGGAGCCACAAACAGCAGAACACCAACATCCACAGAGAAAATTTGGCAGGCTCCAAAAACCACTGAGATAGCCAAAATGGTAAAACAACGAAACAGATGCCAAACGAAAGAACAAGAGACCTCCAATGAAGATGAGATAAATGAAATGGAGTTAAGCAAGTTAACAGAGCTAGAATTCAGAGCCATGATCTTGAGGAAGCTCAACAGCATGTGTAAGGACATCAACACCATGAGCAAAGACATAGAAATATTGAAAATAAATCAATTGGAAATGAAGAATGACATAGCCGAAATGAAGAACACATTGGAAGGACTAAACAGCAGAGTAGAAGAAGCTGAGGACCGGATCAGTGAATTAGAAGACAGGGTAGAAAAAATCAACCAATCAGAAAACCAAAAGGAAAAAACAATGAAAAAACAGGAAGACAGCTTAAGAGAACTGTGGGACAACTGGAAACGTAATAATATTCGCATCATAGGAGTCGCCGAAGAAGAAGAAAATGAGCAAGGGTTAGAGAATATATTTGAAGAAATAGTGACAGAAAATTTCCCTAATTTGGTGAAGGAAGAAAGCATTCAAGTTCAAGAAGCACAGAGAGTCCCAAGTAAGAAGAACCCAAACAGGCCCACACCAAGACACATAGTAATTAAAATGCCAAAAATTAAAGACAAAGAGAGAATCCTAAAGGCAGCAAGAGATAAGCAACAGGTTACCTACAAAGGAACCCCCATAAGGCTATCAGCTGACTTCTCCATAGAAACACTACAGGCCAGAAGGGAATGGCATGAAATAATCAAGGTCATGAAAAACAAGGATCTGAACCCAAGACTACTCTACCCAGCAAGGCTATCACTCAAAATAGAAGGTCAAATAAAGAGCTTCCCAGACAAAAAAAGGCTAAGGGAATACATTAGCACCAAACCAGCACTGCAAGAAATGTTAAAAGGACTGCTGTAATTAGTAGAAGAAATAGAAAGGAAAGTAGAAACACACTAAACAAAAATGGCAATAAGTAAGTACATATCGGTAATCACCTTAAATGTAAATGGACTGAACGCCCCAATCAAAAGACACAGAGTAGCAGATTGGATAAGAAAGCATGACCCATATATATGTTGTTTACAAGAGACCCACCTCACAACAAAAGACTCACATAGGCTGAAAGTGAAGGGATGGAAAAAAATCTTCCAAGCAAACAGAAAGGAAAAAAAAGCTGGGGTAGCAATACTCATATCCGATAAAATAGATTTCAAAATGAAGGCAATAACTAGAGACAAAGAAGGCCACTACATACTATTGAAAGGATCTATCCAACAGGAAGATATAACCTTGGTAAACATATATGCACCCAATATAGGAGCACCAAAATACATTAAAAATCTTCTGGAAGACTTCAAAGGAGAAATCGACAGCAATACAATCATAGCAGGGGACTTCAACACCCCGCTGACATCACTGGATAGATCCTCTAGACAAAAAATTAACAAGGAAACAGAGACTCTAAATGAAGCACTAGACCAAATGGATTTAGTAGATATTTACAGAGAATTACACCCCAAAACTACAGAATTCACATTCTTCTCAAGTGCACATGGGACATTCTCAAAGATAGACCACATGTTAGGACACAAACGAAGTCTCCACAAGTTTAAGAAGATTGAAATCATATCAAGCATCTTCTCAGATCACAATGGCATGAAACTAGAAATCAATTGCAACAAGAACATGCAAAGACATTTGAATACATGGAGGCTAAATAGCATGTTATTAAACAATGAATGGGTTACCAAGGAGATCAAGGAAGAAATTAAAAACTTCCTGGCAACCAATGAAAATGAACACACAACAACACAAAATCTGTGGGATGCAGCGAAAGCAGTTCTGAGAGGAAAGTTCATAGCACTACAGGCCTACCTCAAGAAACAAGAAAAATTTCTAATAGACTTTCTAACCTCACAACTTGAAGAACTAGAAAGCAAACAAAAGGAAAACCCCAGAGCAAGTAGAAGGAAGGAAATAGTAAAGATCAGAGCAGAAATAAACGACATGGAGACCAAAAAAACAATTCAAAGGATCAATGAAACAAAGAGCTGGTGTTTTGAAAAGATAAACAAGATTGATGGACCCTTAGCTAGACTCACCAAGAAACAAAGAGAGAGAACCCAAATACACAAAATCAGAAACGAAAGAGGAGAAGTAACAACTGACACCACAGAAATACAAAGGATAGTTAACAAATACCATGAACATTTATATGGCAACAAATTCGACAATCTAAGTGAAATGGACAAATTTCTAGAAACACACAGTCTCCCAAAACTGGACTGGGAAGAGATAGAAAACTTGAACAGACCTATAACAACCAAGGAAATTGAAGATGTAATCAAGAATCTCCCAGCAAACAAAAGTCCAGGCCCAGACGGCTTCACAGGGGAGTTTTACCGAACATTCAAAGAAGAACTAACACCCATTCTTCTCAAACTATTTCTAAAAATTCAAGAAGAAGGAAGACTTCCAAACTCATTTTATGAGGCCAGCATAATTCTAATTCCAAAACCAGAAAAAGACACTACAAAGAAAGAAAACTACAGGTCAATATCCCTGATGAACATAGATGCCAAAATCCTGAACAAAATACTAGCAAATCGGATCCAGCAATACATCAAAAAAATTATTCACCATGACCAAGTGGGATTTATCCCAGGGATGCAAGGCTGGTACAATATTTGCAAATCAATAAATGTGATACACCACATAAAAAAAAATGAAAGGTAAAAACCACATGATCATATAAATAGACGCTGAAAAAGCATTCGACAAAATTCAACACCCATTTCTGATAAAAACGCTCAGCAATGTAGGAATAGAGGGATCATATCTTGACATAATAAAGGCCATTTATGAAAGACCTATAGCCAACATCATACTCAATGGGCAAAAACTAAAAGCATTTCCCTTAAGAACAGGAACAAGACAGGGATGCCACTTTCGCCACTTTTATTTAAACTAGTACTGGAAGTCTTAGCCACAGCAATCAGACATGAAGAAAAAATAAAAGGGATCCAAATTGGAAAGGAGGAAGTGAAACTGTCATTATTGCCAGAGACATGATATTATACATAGAAAACCCTAAAGACTCCATCAAAAATCTACTAGACTTAATAAATGAATTTGGCAAAGTAGCAGGATACAAAATTAATGTCAAGAAATCGACGGCATTCTTATACACCAATGATGAACTCACAGAAAGAGAAACTAAAAAACAATCCCATTTACCATTGCGGGGGGAAAAAAATTAAGATACCTAGGAATAAACTTAACCAAAGAAGTAAAGGACCTATTTGCAGAAAACTACAGGACATTGAAAAAAGAAATAGAGGAAGATATAAAAAAGTGGAAGCACATACCTTGTTCATGGATTGGAAGAATTAACATCATTAATATGTCCATATTACCCAAAGCAATCTATAGATTCAATGCAATCCCCATCAAAATACCAATGACATATTTCACAGAACTAGAACAAATGCTCCAAAAGTTCATATGGAACCAAAAAAGACCCCAAATAGCCACAGCAATATTGAAAAAGAAGGACAAAGTAGGTGGGATCACAATACTGGATATCAGGTTATACTACAAAGCCACTGTAATCAAAACAGCCTGGTACTGGCAAAATAATAGGCATATAGACCAGTGGAACAGAACAGAGAGCCCAGAAATTGAAACAACACATTATGCTCAATTAATATTTGACAAAGGTAGGAAGAGCATACAATGGAGTAAAGACAGCCTCTTTAATAAATGGTATTGGGAAAATTGGACAGCTACATGCAAAAAAAATGAAACTAGACCATCAACTTACACCATACACAAGAATAAACTCAAAATGGATAAAATACATAAATGTGACTCATTAATCCATAAAAATCCTAGAAGAAAATGTAGGCAACAAAATTTCAGACATCATACGCAGCAGAATGTTCACTGATACATCACCTAAGGCAACAGAAACAAAGGGGAAAATGAACACATGGGACTACATCAAACTCAAAAGCTTCTGCACAGCAAAAGAAACAACCATCAAAATGGAAAGGGAACCCATTGTATGGGAGAGCATAACTGCCAATGATACATCAGATAAGGGGTTAATTTCCAAAATATATAGAGTACTCATACAACTCAACAAAAGAAGACAAAGAACCCAATTAAAAAATGGGCAGAGGAACTAAATAGATACCTCTCCAAACAGAACATACAAATGGCCAAGAGACATATGAAGAAATGCTCAACATCACTAATTAGCAGAGAGATGCAAATTAAAACAACAATGAGGTATCACCTCACACCTGTCAGAATGGCCGCCATCAACAAATCATCAAACAACAAGTGTTGGTGAAGGTGTGGAGAAAAGGAGACTCTAGTACACTGCTGGTGGGAATGCAGACTGGTGCAGCCACTATGGAAAACACTATGGTGTTACCTCAAAAAATTACAGATTGAATTGCCATTTGACCCAGTGATCCCACTTCTAGGAATATACCCTAAGAAGCCTGAAACACCAATCAGAAAGAATATATGTACCCCCATGTTCATACCAGCACTATTTACAATAGCTAAGATCTGGAAACATCCCAAGCGTCCATCAGTAGACGAATGGATAAAAAAGCTGTGGTACATATACACAATGGAGTGCTATGCAGCTGTAAGAAAGAAAGATCTCTTATTCTTTGAGACGACATGGAGGGACCTGGAGAGTATTATCCTAAGTGAAACAAGCCAAGCAGAGAAAGACAAATATCACATGATCTCACTTATTTCTGGAATATAATGAACATAACAGTCTGAGGAACAGGGTAGACCCAGAGATGTGGAAGTAGGGTACAGACTGACAACCCTCAGAAGAGGGGGATGGGGGGAGGGAAGAGATAAGCCACAGAACTTATATGCATATACGTATAACCGATGGACATGGACAACAAAGCTGGGGACGGGGTGGGGGGGATGGGGAGGAGGGTGTCAATGGGGAAAAAAGGAGAAACATCTGTAACAAAAATAAATTATTAAAATTTAAAAAATGAGTTTCTGGAAGGTCAAATTACTTGCTTAAGTCCATATAGCTAGACATAGCATTCAAGGTTCAAACCCAATTAGTTTCCTTAATTTCAAAGCCTATCTTTCTGTTATCAAGCCTTCTTAACAGCTTCTCTGACACTGAAGATCAAAGTAGATGTCTAAGGGAAAATATGTTTAAAAAAAAAAAAAAAAGGTAAGGCCCAAATGAGGTATATATACTGAAACATTCTGTATTGCATTATTTACTCACCTCCAGAGTCCCACTGACAATTTGGTTTCCAATTGAAAAGTACTCCGGAGGAAATTCATGAGTCCTAAGGTAGAATGCTACAATTGATGAGAAGATTCGGACCATTGTTTCATCACTAAAAGTATTAATAGTGCAGATGTTGAAATGTCGAATAAAACGGGGAGTGACTGGATTTCTTCCACCACCTGGAGGGCCCATGGCAGCAATTAACTGTATGTCAACCAATGTGATTTTACTTGTGTCCTTAAGGTCATACCTTGAAAGCACATAAAAATTCAAAATGATCAGTCATAGAGCCAATGATATGAAATGAAATGTAGATCTCCTTAGATACTTAATCTGATTTTAGCTTCTCTAAAAGAAAGAACTTCAGTTAATGTTTGGACTAGGGGGGACTCTTTTTAGGCAGCGTTCTATTTCTCCTTTCAGTGACACTGATTCTGCTGCCCAGACTCTGGGTATTTAGAATGTTCCCCCATCTTGCCCTTCCCTTTCTCTCCTCCTATTCTTCTTTCTAATTTGACACTTTGCTTGTCCTCTTCTTATTCCAAATCCAGAGCATGGATGAGAGATCAATCTTGTTTGTAGCCAGTCACAGGTAGGGTGACCAAATATCCCATTTTGCCTAGGACAGTTCTGGTTTGTGCTTGCCCTAGAGTAATTACTAGCACTCCCCTTTTACTCTCAGAGACGTCCCAATTTGAACAGTAAATCATAGTCATGCTACCTACAGCAAAGTCCTGATTTCTTTTTCTCATCTCAAATCTTATCTTCAGAGAACATAAGAACATCTAAATAGTGACTATACACTTTTGTTATATAAAAAGAGACCCATTTGGGAGTAACAAATCTCCAAAGAAGTTTTACTCAGAAAGGGGTATCTAAATAACTCAATTTATTTGGAACCACTCAGGTGAAAATGTTCTTATTTCCAAATAGACCATTAAGTCCTTTAATACTGAAGTTCTTACAAAAAATGGTGGAGGATGGTAGGAGAAATCTATATAGCCAGTCCTTAGTCCAAGAGCACACTAGAAAGTATGAAAATGTAATTTGGGTTTTGGCAGCAACCATAATAGCTGTCAATAGGGAACTGGATAAGTAAACTATGGTAAGATCCATACAACTAAATAGTATTAAAAACCAATAAAATGAATGAGACAAATAGCATGGATAGGTGTTCAAGATAAATATTTAAGTGCAAGTAAGTTGCAAAAAATGTGTAATATGAGTCTATTTTTTAAAAATAAAAAGTTATAAAGAAAAAAACCTAGAGGAATAGGGAATACACTATTACCAGTGATTATTTCCTGAAGGCAGGATTCCAAGGGCCTGCAGTAATAACAAAAATGTTTTTCCTTGCCCTGGCTAGTTTTGCTCAGTGGTTAGAGCATCAGACTGCAGATGAAACAGTTGCAGGTTCAATCCCCAACTGGTTAGAGTGGTGTGGGAGGCAATCAATTGATGTGTCTCTCTCACATCGATGTTTCTTTCTCTCTCCCTCCCTTCCACTCTATCTGAAAAAATCAATGGAAAAATATCCTCAAGTGAGGATTTCCAAAATAGAACTTAGCTTCAAAGTTATTCTACTCTTGCCTTGAGATAAGAATAATGGTATATTGGAGTGGAGGGAGCAGTTATCTATGAAAATTCTGTTAAAATCATGCCATCTCAAAGATATGGTAGTCTCAAACAGTCACAGAAAATATAGAGAATTTAAAACAGTGGAAACACAGGGTGCTGATTATAATTACTTATGTTGGAGACTACCTATAAGTCTCAACCCTGGGAAAATGGTACTTTGAAAGATATAAATCTATAAATCATTTTCAATAATTGAAAATAATAGCTGAAAAGGAAAGAATTTACTACATCGTTGAATATATACATTTCTAATACTGGATTATTAATCCATTATCTAACTCACACTTTCAGAAGAAAATATGGTATAAAAAAGGTATAGAAAAGTCTTCCAAAATGTTCTGTATAGGAAAATCTGAGCAACCACTTTCTTTCATAAGTAACTTGAAAAAAATGTATTATTTTGCCCTGAGAAACTAAAATAGAAAAAGATTAAAAAATGACTTCTGCATGGCTAATTAAGACTTCAATGAAATAGTTACCAATTCCCACAGTCAAAAAATTGTCGTAGTAATTCAATAGGAGGTTGAGCTCCATATTTCTCCAATGCAGGCATATTCATGTCATCTATAAAAATTATACACTTCTTCCCCATCGGTGGTCCAAAAACTCCTTTGCGTCTTTTATCCAATCTAGCCATAATAATGTTCTAAAATATAAAGAAGAAAGTATAGTAGCCATACTTAACAGAAAAAATAAGGAATTTAAGTCCAATTATGTAAGGAAAGAATGTCAAGCAGCACCATGTGTGTTTGTTTATTTACATTTATTCACTTTTTGAGTGATATCAAACTTCATATTCAACATGAAAGAGCATTTACTGAAACCCTAGAGTACTAAGAATTGTTACACACGTACATATTTATATATTTATACTGCACACACATGCACATATACACACAAAATATTTTCCTCATTAAATACCCCAACATAGCTATTAACTTCAACTTACTCAATATCTAAAAGCACTAATCTACATTTGCAAGATTTTGAGATTAAGGGAATTCTAAGGTTTAAAACAATGGAAATGAGTCCTACAGGTCAAGAGAGATTGGAGAGACATAAATTTAGGAATGGATGATAAAAATGGTGATTAGAGCCCTGGCTGGTTTGGCTCAGCGGTTAGAGCGTGGGCCCGGCAGACCAAAGGGTCACAGGTTCAATTCTCAGTCAAGGGCACATGCCTGGTTTGCAGGTTGATCCCTGGCTCCAGTCTGGGTCATGCAGGAGGCAACCAATCAATGAGTCTCTCTCACATTGATGTTTTTCTCTCTCCCTCTCTCCTTCCTTTCTACTCTATCTGAAAATCAATGGAAAGATATCCTTGGGTGAGGATTAACTCCCCCAAAAAAAGGTGATTAGAAAAGGCCTCATGCAATAATTTCACATTGGTGCTTTTGTGGGTAAAGGGTGGGATGCACAGCTACACGATTCTTGTCACAGAAGGGCTACAGTAGTCCATGTTTTGAAAGATTTTTCATAGACAGAGCTTCAATAAGCAGCAAATGCTCCCAAGGATCATTTAGGAGAGTCTAGAAAGTTCTCTCTCCTCTCTCTCTTTCCCTTCCTCTCTGCCCCCTCCCCTCTCTTACATTCCCTTCTCCAGTTGAGAAATCAATTGTTGCTGCTTCTTGGCTTAAAAAAAAGATGACAAATCTCAATAATCCAGTGTTAATGTAAATATGTTCTCTCAAATGTTTGTCCTCAAAACCTGACTTTTAAAACTTACTTGTAATGCCAAAAATTAAAGTTGTAAAGTTTTATTTAAATTCATAGAAGATTTGCACAGCTGCTCATTTAATATACAATTTTAAACACTAATCAAAGAAGGCAAAATTTTTAATAATTATCTACTCATGTTTCTGGCTTTAAACTAACCTGAACCTGGTTGGCACTGGTCCGTGCAGAGAAATTAACATAAAAGGGAAAGTACTTGTCCTTTTCCAAGTGATTCATTAGCTTATCCTTCACATACACTGATTTTCCTGTACCAGTTGGACCCACAAAAAGCAGTGGCCTTTAGGAAAACAATGAACATGTCATTCAAAAGGGGGAAAAGCCAGAATACATTTCTACTAAGGGAAGTTAAAGTTATTGAAAATGTAAATAATAATTAATTCATCTTCATCTAAAAACTCTCCTTTTAATCTATCACTGTTATATCATGAAACACTGGTAAAGTAACAATTAGCACACATTTTTGCTTGCTGTTACTGAGACTTTAATAGTAACAAACTATTATTTGAACAGATGTAACATTGCTATATACAAAAACACTCATAGAACAAGTAAAACATGCTTAACTTTTCAGAAATGAAAGGCAAAGTTCGTCTCCTCAGAAAAGTGATGTATTTGTATATTTTAGTTAGAAGTACAGGCAAAAGGGTGCCATGTGGAATAGACTACTGACATGATGACAATAAGATAGATTGAGGCTATTTCACAGTCATAATAGCATAAAGTTTGTGTGAGAAATAAATGACAGTGAATTCTAAATCTAACAGTTATATATACCTGTTAAGCACTTTAGAATCAAGTCAGAGTTTCTAACAGAAAATACTTGTCTAAAAGCAAACTCTAAGGAATTCTCCATTCAGTGGGACCTCAAGCAGGGCTTCTCATACTTGAGTGATCATAAGTAATTTGAAAAGGAAAAAAATCCTGAGTTTATGGTCACAGAACTCTAAGCAATCCAAGTTTGAGAAATACTGAATTAAAAATTAAATACTGTCGCTTTGCATGATAACTTGGCACTACACAGCACATAAAGAAAAACACAAAGGCCGAGCTGGTATGGCTCAGTGGTTGAGCATCGACCCATGCACCAAGAGGTCACCGGTTTGATTCCCAAGACACATGTCCAGGTTGTGGGCCAAATCCCCAGTGGGGGGCATGCAGGAGGCGGCCAATCGATGTTCTCTCTCATTGATGTTTCTATCTCTCTCCCTCTCCCTTACTCTCTCTTTAAAATAAAATAAAAAAATTCAAACACAAAGGCTGGCACTAAAACTAAGCAACAGCATTCAGTTAGAAGGGTTCATCTAAGTAACCCAAATTACGCTAACATTAATTTTTAAAATAATCATTGAAGTATAAACATAAACTTAGAGTTATTTTAGAATTATAGTAATTTCTGAGTATTCATCTATGTGTTGCAATCTGAGTAACACGTTATAAAAGCTATTTATTAAAACAACTTTAATAAATAAAATACTGTTCTTAACTTGGGGTCCATGGACCAACTGAAGAAATTCTTAAACAGTATTCAGAGAATCTGTGAACTGGGATAACAAAAAGGTTATATCTTTACTTTCACTATCCTTAATTAAAATGGAGCAATTGTATTAACAGTACCTGTGTGTTTGTTACCAACAGAAATCATAAATATTATACTAAATATTATCATTGTCAATGACAACTCAAAAATATCACTTATGCTATGATTTCTTCAAAATTACAACAGTCAATAGACTCACTGCTAGATCTTATTATTTAATGTATTAATAAAGAAGCACATGTGTTACTACTATAGCCCAAATTTGTTCAATGTTTTAATAAATGTATTTCAATATGTGATTTCCTTTGTAATCCTATGTTTACATTACTCACTTAAGAGCATTATTCTGACAAATGATTCATAGCACATAAGAACTCCCATACTAGACTTCCTCAGAATTGGCAAGTGCCTTCCTTGTCTAAGAAAGTTTTAAATATAGCCACTAAATGCAAAAATGCAGCCCTGGCCGGGTAGCTTAGTTGGTTAGAGCGTGGTCCTGACATGCCAAGGTTGTGGGTTTGATCCCTGGTCAGGGCACATACAAGAATCAACCAATGGTCTGGCTGGTGTGGCTCAGTGGTTGAGCATCAACCCATGCACCAAGAGGTCACCAGTTTGATTCCCGGTCAGTGCAAATGCCCAGGTTTTGGGCCTGATCCCCAGTGGGGGGGGGCATGCAGGAGGCAGCCAATCGATGTTCTCTCTCATCGATGTTTCTATCTCTCTCTCTCTCACACTTCTTCTCTCTCTAAAATCAGTAAAGGGAAAATAAAATAAAATAAAATAAAAAGAATCAACCAATGAATGAATGCATAAATAAGTGGAACAGTAAATCAATGTTTTTCTCTCTCTCTTCCCTCTCGCTCTCAAATCAATAAAAAAATAAAAATAAATAAATGCAAAAATGCAACTACAAAATAGGGATAAAATCATGTTCCCTCATAAGCTCTTTTTTCTATTTTGTTTATTAAACAATAAAATTGTCACAAAATTCATTCAGAAATAAGTTCTTTATAAACAAAAAACCATGACATTCATGCATACTATGTAAGCTTCTCTAGTTCAAATAGTATTAATGATAAATTATGTCTCAAGTTTTAAAAGAAAAATAACTACAAAAATCATTATTAAAGAAGTTGGTACGAAAAAAAAAAAAAAAAAGAAGTTGGTACGAATTATGCCTATGGTGCATCTAGGCGTTTGATCAGTTTCATGCACTCTTTTTTGATGTGCTCTTCTGATTTAAGTTTGGGTTTTGCATGTTCATCTTAAGTTATGAGAATTAGAATAGGACATATATGAAAAATGCTAAATATAATGGGAGATGTGGATCATGGTTAGTCTGACCTCAGGAGTACAGCGAACCTTTGAGTAGAATGTGTACCTATTTAACAATAACACTGATTTTTAGTCTGTTGCAAATAGAAATACAAGGTGGCTTATGAGGCAACAAAATATGATGGCAAAGGCTTTGGTGTGGGCAATAGGAAACCTGGATTCTAGGTTTGCCACTAGTAACAGATGTCACTATGGATATGTCAATTAGTCCCCCAGGGTCTCAGCTATCTGAAAATGAATGACCTCAAAATTTACTTCAAATATCCTATAATCCTATTAGAATGACACTGCTATGTTTAAAGTGTATGTTATAAAAATTTCTTACTTTGCATAGGTAATACTCAAATTCATTAGAAATGTATATCTAATTGTGTCCATTGTAGGGACTATGATATCTTGAATTTTGACACGTTTATCTCCGAAATTAGTACTTTTAATTAATTCATTCCAATGGAGCCAGCGACCTCGGTTTTTCAACTACAAGAGAACATAAGTTTCAAAATATTATAACCCTGCATTTGCTATCTGAAAGGCTCCTTTAATACAGTTATCAAATTTTCTTTAAAAAACTTTACAGTCTTTCTGCTTTTTAGTATGAGATAATAGATTCATTCAAAATAGTGTATATAACATTTTAAAGTCATGACGCAGCTTAATAAGCATCCATGAATCCATTACCTAATTTAAGAAATACATTTTCTTTAATTTTCCTTTCCAATGATAATCTGAAGAATGTAATGAAATGTAGTTATCACAAATTCAGCATATCAAGAATTTCAGATATTTTGCGTCCATGTCCTCTTAACACTCCAATCTTTCCAAAATGCCGTCAAGATATTCTTTGGCATATATCAAGTATTTATTTGAAAAGCACTCTGATGTAGATCAAGTTATAATTTACTGAAGTTTGGCTTCATGTTTTCATATTTTAAAGTAAAGGGGCAATAATCTAACTAGAAACAAAATATGTGAACTCACTATTTTTGTTTCTCTAAAATTATTCTCTTTGGCATTTTGATCCAGGCTGATATTCAGCGAGGACATATCAAAATGGCTCAACTGATTATTACAGTATTAAAATTCTTCTAAACTAGTGGCTAAATAGTTATTGTCCTAACACCCTGAGTAGCTCCCTAATCTATGTTCCTACTCCCACCACCCTCAACTCCTCCACCAGGTTGGCCAGCCCTTCCCTGAAGATCCCAAGGCCTCCCATCTTCAAGCAACAAAGGGGTTAACACCTGGCAAAGTAGGAGGTCTCTTGTACCCAGCTTCAATGTTATGGCTGACATCTAAGAATCTTTAACTATTTTCTAGCAAATTGTGTCTGGAGGGCAGTAATTTTGCAAGGTTGACTAAATGTTTCTTTAGTAATTCATATTCTTAATTTTTTAGGTTTTGACTTTTATTTGTTTCAAAGTTATATATGCATATATTTTAGAGCAAAAAATTTTACAAGGTAACAAAAGCAGCAGTTGTGCTTGCCTCCTCCAACTACCACATTAAAATTAAAACTAAATTATAGAACAACCACACTTGAGAACTACCTGAAGACTAGCTGAACAGAACTCCTATAACTAAGGATACAAATAAGAAGCCAGGCAGAGACATGGTATGAGCTACTCCCACTCCCACATGTGGCCAGTTTAGAATCAGGAGGGAGCCCTGGCTGGTTTGGCTTAACGGTTAGAGCGTCGGCCCACAGACCAAAGAGTCGTGGGTTCAATTCTGGTCAAGGGCACATACCTAGGTTGTGGTTTGTCCCTGGCCCTGGTCAGAGTTGTGCAGGAGGCAACCAGTTGATGTGTCTCTCTCACATTGATGTTTCTCTCTCCCTCTCTTTCTCTCTCTCCCCCTCCCTCCCACTCTATCTGAAGATAAATAGAAAATTATCCTCGGGTGAGGATTAAAATAAAAGAATCAGGAGGGATATCTTAACTGCACAAGTACCTCTGAGGAGAAAGGGACCTCACTTTACACTGGGCTCCTCAGCCTGGACCACCAGTGCCAGGAAGAGGAGTCTTCACAACATCTGGCAGTGAAAATCAGCAGAGATTCTGTCCAGGTGAGACAGAGGTCTGCTGGAGACTTAGGTATCCTCCTATAGGACCTAAATACAAATCCACTCATTCACAAACACTCAACAGCAGCTTAAAAAGTGTCAGAGACACACAGTGGGGGGAAACTGAATTGTTTCGCTTCAGAGTGAGGGCTGGAAGAGCAGCTCTGACCTGGACAGAAGTGCTGACAGGTACCATTGTTTCTTTGTTGAGCCCTCCCCCAAAACCAGTACAGGAGAGCTTCAAATCTGAGTCTCCATCAAATTGGCTAACGCCCTTTGCCCCACCCTGGAGATTCCCTGAAAACCTGCCCCACCTAACTCACTCACAGGCCCAAACCTCTTTCAGCAGCTGTTCCTCACAAGCAGCCACTGTGTTGACTGGTGCTGTGGACTTTCCTGAAATCTCTCAAAGGTCCACAAACCCCAAACAAGCAGTGACTGGTCTCAACTTGCCCCATATCACTTGCTATGTAGCCCCAAGGCTGGCACTAATGGCAGCTGGCCTCAGTTTGCAGCTGAGCCTCTCCCAGGTGCCGCCAGCCCAGCACAGGTGGCAACCATCTGCAGATCACTTTGTAGCTCCTACCAGGTAGCCCTGGACTGGACACAGGCAGTGGCTGACCTTGGCCTGCACTAGAGCCTCTCCCAAGAGGCCCCAGAACCAACACACTCAATGGCCAGCTTTAGACCAGAGAACTACCCAATTAGCTCCACAAACAATATACCCAAAGGGTAGACTTGGCAGACACCAGAATCCTGCTAAAGTGAATACTGCTCTGTGAGGTCAGCCCCTGCATTACAGCTCATCACTGTCATTCCTCACAGCCAGTCAGCCCGAGGGTCAATCCCTCCCACTGATGCTGTAACAGCAATTAAGGCTCAACTATAGGAGGAGGGCACACACAACCCACACAAGGCATATCCCTGGAATACCTGGCTCAGGTGGCAAAGAAGACTGCATCACTGGGCCCCATACAACACCTACTACATAAGGCCACTCTGCCAAGACCAGGAGAATTAGGAGATCTACCCAGTACATGTAAACAAACACAGGGAGTCAGCCAAAATGAGGAGACAAAGAAACATGTCCCATATGAAAGAACTGGACAAAACTCGAGAAAAAGGACTAAATGAAATGGAGACAGGCAATCTACCAGATACAGAGTTCAAAACAATAGTTATAAGAATGCTTAAAGAAAAAAAGAATGCTCAATGAACTTAAGGCAAGAGTAGATAAACTCTGTGAGAACTTCAACAAAGAGATGGGAAACAAAAATGGAGATAGAAAACAAAAATAAAGAAGCAGTAAAAAATGAGGAATACAATAACTGAAATGAAGAATATATTAGAGGGAATCAACAGTAGATTAGATGAAGCAGAGGATCAAATTAGTGATCTGGAAGACTAGGTATCAAAAACAGCCAATCAGAACAGCAAAAAGGAAAAAGAATTTTAAAAATGAGGATAGTTTAAGAGACCTCTGGGACATCATATACACCAACATTCATATCATAGGGGTACCACAAGGAGAAGAGAGAGAGCAAGGGGTTGAAAACCTATTTGAAAACATAATGACAGAAAACTTCTCTAACCTAGTGAAGGAAATAGACATACAAGTCTAGGAAGCATAGAGAGTCCCAAACATGATGAACCCAAAGAGGCCCACACCAAGACACATTATAATTTAAATGCCAAAGGTTATAGACAAAGAGAATCTTAAAAGCATCAAAAGAAAATCAGTTAGTCACCTACAAGGGAGCCCCCACAAGACTGTCAGCTGATTTCTCAACAAAAACTTTGCAGGCCAGAAGGGTTTAGCACAAAATATTCAAAGTGATAAAAGTAAGGGACTACAACCAAGATTACTTTACCCAGCAAGGCTATCATTTATAATCAAATGAAAGATAAAGAGCTTCCCATACAAGAAGGAGTTCATCACCACCTAACAAGTATTACAAAAAGTGTTAAAGAAACTCCTTTAGGAAGATGAAAAAAAGAACTAAAAAATATGAATAACAAAATGGCAATAACTGCATAACTATCAATAATCACTTTTTTATAATGTTTATTTATTTATTTTTGTTACAGATGTTTCTCCTTTTTTCCCCATTGACACCCTCCTCCCAATCCTGCTCCCTGCCCCCCCCCCCCAGCATTATTGTCTATGTCCTTGTTTACACATACATAAGTATAAGTTCTATGGTGTATCTCTTACCTTCCCCCTCATCCCCTCTTCTGAGGTTTGTCAGTCTGTACCCTACTTCTATGTCTCTGGGTCTATTTTGTTCATCAGTTTGTATTGTTCATTATATTCCACAAATAAGTGAGATCATGTGATATTTGTCTTTCTCTGATTGGCTTATTTCGCTTAGGATAATACTCTCCAGGTCCCTCCATGTTGTCTCAAAGGATGAGGTCTTTCTTTCTTAGAGCCGCATAGTAGTCCACTGTGTATATGTACCACAGCTATTTTACCCACTCATCTATTGATGGACACGTGGGCTGTTTCCAGATCTTAGTGATTATAAATAGTGCTGCTATGAACAAAGGGGTACATATATTCTTTCTGATTGGTGTTTCAGGCTTCTTAGGATATATTCCTAGGAGTGAGATCACTGGGTCAAATGGCAGTTTCATTTTTAACTTTTTGAGGTAACAACATAGTGTTTTCCACAGTGGCTGCACCAGTCTGCATTCCCACCAGCAGTGTACTAGAGTCCCCTTTTCTCTACACCCTTATCAGCACTTGTTTGAGAATTTGTTGATGACAGCCATTCTGACAGGTGTGAGGTGATACCTCATTGTTGTTTTAATTTGCATCTCTCTGATGATTAGTGACACTGAGCATTTTTTCAGATGTCTCTTGGCCATTTGTATGTTCTGTTTGGAGAGGTGTCTCTTTAGGTCCTCTGCCCATTTTTTAATTGGGTTCTTTGTCTTCCTTTTGTTGAGTTGTATGAGTACTCTATATATTTTGGAGATTAACCCCTTATCTGATGTATCGTTGGCAATTATACTCTCCCATATAGTGGGTTCCCTTTCCATGTTGATGGTTGTTTCTTTTGCTGTGCAGAAGCTTTTTAGTTTGATGTAGTCCCATGTGTTCATTTTTTCCTTTGTTTCTAAAAGGTCTGAGCCAGCGGGAGATCACATCCTCAACGCAAGGCCAGTGTAGAGCAAAAAGGAGCACTTTATTACATCGGCGGGCTAGGGGGCTCTCCCCAAATCCCAGCCCCGAGCTTTCTTTGTTGCCCGCTTTTAAAGGCACAAACTACAGAAAAAAAAAAAAAAACTACATTCTCTTGCCGCTGCTTTTGGCACCATTAAGGGGGGCTGACACAGAGAAGGGGGAGAGAGGAGCTTGTTAGAGGTCAGGGCAACCATTAATCTCTTTCTTCTCATGGTTTCTCTGTGTTTCCCAAGGTCTTCATTAACCCCTTATCATTATAGTTTTCCTTGGGTTTCTCAAGGCTCTTATGTTTACAAAAAAGAAACTGCCAGGGTGTGTACTTGCAGTAACTGAGGGTCAGAATGGAGTATAATTTTGTTAAAACATTATTAACCCTTTCAGTTTCTCTTGCCTTAGGCATTGTATCAGTGAAAATTCTGCTGCATGTGATGTCTGAAATTTTGTTGCCTACATTTTCTTCTAGGATTTTTATGAATTCATGAGTCACATTTAAGTCTTTTATCCATTTTGAGTTTATTCTTGTGTATAGTGTAAGTTGGTGGTCTAGCTTCATTTTTTTGCATGTAGTTGTCCAATTTTTCCAACACCATTTATTGAAGAGGCTGTCTTGACTCCACTGTATGCTCTTGCCATCTTTGTCAAATATCAATTGAGCATGTTGTCTTGGGTCAATTTCTGGGTTCTCTGTTCTGTTCCATTGATCTATATTCCTGTTCTTGTGCCAGTACCAGGCTGTTTTGATGACAATGGCTTTGCAGAACTCATACAACTCAACACCAAAAAGGCAAATGATCTGATTAAAAAATGGGCAGAGAGCTTGAAATGGAAAACAGTATGGAGGTTTCTCAAAAATTAAAAATAGAACTGCCATATGACCCAGCAATTCCATTTCTGGGTATTTATTCAAAGAAATCTAAAACACTAATTGCAAAACACACATGCAACCCTATGTTCATTGCAGCACTATTTACAATAGCCAAGATATAGAAGCAACCTAAGTATCATTGATAAATGAATGGATAAAAGAGGGGCGGTACATATATATAATGAAATATTATTCAGCCATAAAAAAGAATGAAATCTTACTCTGGTTGGTTTGGCTCAGTGGTTAGAGCATTAGCCTGCAGACATAATGGTCTCAGGTTTGATTCCTGTCAAGGACACAAGCCTCTGGTGCAGTTTGATCCCCAGCCCTGGTTGGGGTCGTATGGGAGGCAACCAATTGATATGTCTCTCTCACATAGATGTTCCTCTCTCTCTCTCTCTCTCTCTCTCTCCACCGCCCCCCCCCCAACTCTATCTGAAAAAGCAATGGAAAAAGAAGAATGAAATCTTGCCATTTGTAACAACAGGGTTGGACCTACATGATATGCTAAATGAAATAAGTCAGAAAGAGAAAGACAAATACCATATTATTTCACTTATATATAAATTCTAAAAAACAAACAAAACACAAACTCACAGATACAGAAAACAAACTGATGGTTGCCAGATGGGAGGGGGTTAGGGAGCTGTGTGAAAAAGGTAAAGAGCTTAAGAAGTACAAATTGATAGATACAAACAGTCACAGGGATGTGAAGTATAACTCAGGGAATATAGTCAATAATATTGCAATAACTATGTATGGTGGGTACAAGACTTATTGGAGGGATCATTTTGTAAGTTATATAACCACTATGCTGTACACTTGAATCTAATATAATATTGAATGTCAACTGTAATTGAAAAAAACTCAGCAGTCTCTCACTATCATTTTCTCCTTTCCAGCACCAACTACTTTTAGCTCTTTAAGCTGGATATTTTGGTATTTGCCTCCAATTCTTAAAGGATATGCTTGCGTTATCAGCTCTTGGATTTTTAGTTTTCGAAATTATTTTATTGACTTCTCACTGTGACTAATGAGGATGAAACACTTTTTCTGGTCATATTCTTAAAATTCTGTGTTAGCATGGTTCTGGGGAAAGATTTCTACACTGGCAATCAAGAGAGCTGGATTCAAGTCCTGACTCTTCTGGCCATTTGCCTTTCTAGGGTTGTTTCTTAATCTATAAACCTTGAGATTTAGGTAAATTTGTTACTAAGGCTCCACCCAGATCTTCTGACGTTGTTAAGCAAAATTTGTATGAATCAGATGATTATTCAAATGGTTGCTGTTTAAAATAATCTTTTTGTAAATTCTTTTTAAAGTAGAGAAAACAAATTTAATTTAAATCTGAAATTATAAACTATTCTTAAAGCAAGTTTATTTATCTGTCCACAAGTTATAGGAGAAGAAACTAAAGAGAAGTAACTAAAATGCTAACTACAAGATTCAAAATAACTCTAGAATTGGAACTCAGGAGTTTTGCCTGCTGATCCAAGACTTTATGGTTTATAGCTTATCATAACAATCATTTATGTCATACCTCATACATGTAATCATAGACCAAGCCTTTTTCATCAAAGTGGCATTCCCATTTACCCACAGAGTCAGGCACTGGGTGGCTTTCATTTTTTCCCAGTATCATTAATCGTAGGAAAGAATCAAAAACAGTTCGACCATCTGTATCACAACTTCCTCCAATGGACCAAATCAAAGAAAATGTAAAGCAAGCCTGTTGGTAAAACAAAAAACAGAAAAACAGAGACAACAGTGTGGTGATTGCCAGAGGAAGAGGGGTGGGGGAGGTAGAAGAAGGGAAACGGGGATAAACGGCGATGGAAGGAGACTTAACTTTGGGTAATAAACACACAATACAACATACAGATGATGTATTGTAGAATTGTATGCCTGAAACCTGTATAATTTTATTAAGCAATGTCACCCCAATACATTCAATTAAAATATTTTATTTTAAACTGATTATTTAAAAGAATTTTTTAACAAATTAATTACAATTTAACATATTAAGGCCTGGTTAACCTACTTGGAAAAGATTAGATCTATAAATAAAATCGATTGGAGCACAGCTAATCACATAGTCATTTCTCTGGCAATAGCTATCTAAATATAAAATGCCCATGCCACGTGATCTAGGAATTTCTCTTTTAGGACTTTATCCTGAAATATATTTCCAACTGTTAAAGTAATATATGTGCAAGAAAATTCACTGCAGCATTGTTTATGATAGCAAAAGGTTAGAAGGAACCTAAATGTTCTTCATTAGGGGTCTGCTTAATTGGATTATGCTGCATACGCTGGAATCCATGCAACTGTTAAAAAAGAAGGTAACTCTACTAATGTGGAATGATCTCCAAGGTATATTGTGAGAAAAGATTTTATAAAGTATGTATGGTATGCTAACATGTATAAAAATGTATACATATAAGAGTATGCATCAGCCCTGGCCAGTTTTGCTCAGTGGTTAGAGCTTCAACCCGAGGACCAAAGAGTTGTGGGTTTGGTTCCAGTCAAGGGCATGTACCTCAGTTGCAGTTCCAGCCCCAGCCCTGGTCAGGGTCATGCAAGACGCAACCAATCAATGTTTCTCTCCCTTCCTCCCTCCCTCCTCCTCTATCTGAAAATCAATGCAAAAATATTCGGGGGGTGGGGGGGAGATATCCTTGGGCGAGGATTAAAAAATAATAATAATAAAGAGTATGCATCAAATACCTCTAGCAGGCTACCTAAGCACTAGTAATAGTAGTTACCCTGAGAATGGCTGAGGGACTGGTATGGATGGAAAACCTACTTTTGCCTTCCAAATTTTACTCTAGGCACATGCCTTATCTAGTTTAAAAATCTATCAAATATATTTTTAAGAGAAAAATTTCAACCAGGGATCGATATATATTAGTTACTAAAAATGATTCTGAACCATTAAAATAATTTGGGGAGTTTAGGTTTACCAACAGAATGAAAAGTTTTAGGAAATATATAACATGAAGTTTACACAGGTAAACTATTCCTTGGATACTTTTATTTTATAGAAAGGTAACACTGATATGTATGGAATAATATTAAAAACTAGTTCTGTGAAAGGCAGCTCCAAACCTGGGGAGAAAAAGGGATATAAATAAATTATACTTCAAACATATCTGTTCAACTTTTTTGAAAGTGGAGGGAAATAAAGCAAAGGAGGAGGGGAAAGGAAGAGATTATGGTTAGCAGGGAACCCTGGAATGTGAGATGTCTGAGGTAGTTTCTGTGACAACAAGATGAAGGGGAAACAATAGGAGGAAACTGCTATTACCACAGAAGAGAAGGTAGACTGTGTAGAGGAGATCAAGACTCTCAGGAATAAGGTGGTAGATGGGAAAGTAGCATACATCAGGGAAGAGAGCAAAACACCTCTTTCCTTTGGCTCCCTCAGAGTCATGCTCTCTGGCCTTCTCTGACTTCTAGACATTAGCTAACCTGCACCACTGACTCCTTCCCACCCATGCACTCTATGGATTCTGTCAGCAGTGCTCCACACTAACTGGTGGCATGCCTGCTCCTTGTCTTTTGAGCCAGCTTCTTGAAGTCTACCTCCTGGATTAACATTAAGACAAAATTCACCTGAAGTCGATATTGGATTAATAGTAAGTCACCTTGTTTATCAAATTATGATATTTTATCAATAACAGGGTAGATTTGGTTCATTCTGACATACTTTACTTTCTTTAAAGCATTTTTTAAAACTCAGAATACTAGGTCAGGGCAATTTTAATGTCTTCAGCTATTCTTTCAGTGCTCACCGAAACACAGCTCTAGATCTTACAATGTCTTTCTCAGTACAAGTATCATTTGTCAGAAGCATATTTTTCCTGTAATTAAAAACCACATTCAGAATAAAACCAACCATAATCCAAACACGAATGTGCTTGCTTGTAGGATCATTTTCTACCACGTCACAGAGGAGTACTTCAAAGAGGCGTATGAGAGATACAACCACATTGCTATCGCTTGTAGGAATCAGTTCCTGCAAAGTGAAAAAAAATGATACTTTTCTTTCATCTTATTTGAAAAAATAAAAGAAGATAAATATTTTAAAAACTGATAAAAGCATACATAGTTTTCATAAGGTGTTTATAACTTTTAAACTTAAAGAATTTAAACTGTATGCATGATAAATACATCTCTCAAATATTTTGGTTTAACATATATAGTTGTACATAACATTCTAAATTCTCTAAGAAATAAAAACTAGCTACTGTAAGAGAATAAACAATGTTCTAGGGATAGCAGAAATAAAGTCTCTAACAGCCATTCATACATTTATTTATTCAACAAACACTTATGAAAAACATACTATACCTATATACCAAGCTAGGAGATATGGAAATAAAACACACAATATCTGAAAAGGAGTGATATTGAAATTAAATAGACAGAAATAATATGGGGTGATACTGACAAGGCAGAGGAAGTATCAGGGTCGGGGAAGACTACTAGAGTACTTGGGATAAACAATTAGCCCAGACCCAGGGAGGAGGACAAGGAGGGAAATGGGAGAGGAATAAATCAAGGAAGGCTTCCCAGATTAAGTAATAGCTGAGCTAAATTTGGGAAAAAAATGTGAGTTACTCAGGTGCAGAAAGGAAGGACATTCAAGGCAGGAGAAATTACATATACACAGAAATGTAAATGTAAGTGAACCCAGAATTAAGAGGATTCTGTAGGATGTGAAAATAGTGTGTGAAAAAGGAGTGCCAATAAATAAGGCTTGAGAAGCAGACAGGGATCAGATCCTGAAAGGCCTTGTAGCCTGTGTTAAGAATTTCATGCTCAGAGAAGCAGGTTAAAATGGAGGGTTTTAAGTAGGAGAGTAAATGGAATGAATTTGTGTTTTGGAATCTTCACTCTGGTACCAGGATGTAGACTGGACCAGAGTAGCTCCGTTGTACTGATTCAGGTGGAAATAATGAAGGTCAGAACAAAGGTTACAATAATAATAATAATAATAATAATAATAATAATAATAATAATAATAATGATGATGATGGGGGTGATCAGAGGAGCCCAGATGGAGAGAAGAAGACAAATATAAAAGTTAGCAAGGAGGGAAAATCCATACATCTCGGGGACTAACTAGATGTGGAAAATATGGGAATGAATTATGAGAAGAAAATCTATCACTCAGAAAGATGGAGCCTATTTGGTATTATTTACAACATGTAGTATTAGAGCTTTAAAATTAAGAAACTGAAAGGTGACTTTATCTGTATAGTTTCTCTATGAAGACATTGTACAGAATCTTCATAAAGTGGAATTTTTCATTTGTTTCCTTTTGTGCAGAATATTTTTTCTATCTTAAAAATAATATGTTAGGATAAAAAAAATCTACTGAATGAATGAATACCTTCTTGTCTTCTCTAGATCAATATACAGGGTAGGGCAAAAGTTGGTTAATAGTTCATATGCAAAATAATAAATAATTTATAACTAATAATACAAGAATAAACTCTGTTTTGCATATTCACAACTGGAAACCTACTTTTGCCCCACTCTGTATTTATTTATATGTAAGAAAGTAATGTGTGTGTGTGTCTGTGTGTATATGTATGGGGTGGGTTGAATGGTGGTCCCCAAAAATATAGGTCCATGTCCTATTCTGAATTCTTTGATAGATCCTAAATCCAAGGCCCTCAATTATTATGACTCACACAGTGGACACACAGACTAGAAAGCCAGGGAAACATAAAGGAAGAGACTTTGGGTTATATAGCTACAAGACAAGGAATATCCAAATACAAATGAAACTGGAAGGGGTAAGGAACGGTTCTCCCTTTTAGCTCCCAGAGGAAGCATGACCCTGCTAACATCTTTTTTATTTTTATTGAATTTATTGGAGTGACATTGGTTAATAAAATTAGATAGGTTTCAAGTGTACAATTCTATAATACATCATCTGTATATTGTATTGTATATTCACCACCCAAGGTCAAGTCTCCTTCTATTACCATTTATGTCCCCTTTACCCTCTTCTACCTGCCCTCACTCCTCTTCCCCTCTGGTAATCACCATACTGTTGTCTGTGTGGATGAGATTTTTTTTTTTCTTAATCCCTTTACTTATTTCACCCAGCCCCCAAAGAAACTTGACTGGGTCAGAGAATTATAGTGTTACCTTGCATTTTTTCTTACGAAGCTTTAAAGTGGGCCAGATTAACCAGTCAAAAAGTCCTCTCAGAAGAGCCTGATGATCTGGTTCCTGTAAAGGTCCATTCAGTGTACTCAACCATGAAGACACAATCGGTTCCCATCCTAACTGTGAAGGTTCCAAGTAAATCATGCCACAGCGGCTTACAGTGGCAGGCTAGAGAAAAAAAGACAAATTTTCTTTTTCCAATAATGCTTTTATACCAATAGCATGTGGCAGTTATTAACTACTACTTTGTATGACATATAAGGACCTTCATGATCTGGCTCCTGACTTTCTTTATAGCTTAACATACTATTTGAATTATTTGAAGTTACAGTTCCCCAGGCATGCCTTAGCTTCAGGTCTTTACATCTTGTCATGATTTGGAATGCCCAGCCCTAACCAATCTCCCTGGAGAAGTCTCACCCCTCAAAACCAGATCAAACACTCAAAGTTTTCCATAGTCCTCCTCTATACATTCCCCTCTGGGGCCCTCCCTCCCTCCCTCCATATTCTTAGAGCACTTACATGTAGCTCTATATTGGGATTATTTATTAACATGCTTATCCTCCCTAAATGAGCATACACTGTGTCTTATTCATCTTTGTATTCCTAGTGCCTAACTCATCTTCTGAGACATAATATAACATACTTATTGACTAAATAAATAAATGAATAAACAAACAAACAAATCTACTGTTATATTAAATTATGAACTTACCGAGGCCTGGGAAAGGTCCATTGCTTCAAAAATGAGGCTCATTTGAAGGGACATTTGAATGATTTCTCCACTCATAAGGCAAAGCTAAAAGCAATTATTTTTCAAGTGTTTATGTAAAAAACATCCCAAACTTCTCAAATGAAAATGTATTTTATTTATAAGGTAATGTATATCCTGTGATATGATGTAATAAGTATTAGATTGAAAGCGAGAATATCATAATTCTAGGTCTAGCTCTGTCAATTACTTACTAGTAAGCATATATATAACATCCCTGAGTCTCAGCCTCATCTATAAACAGGGATAATTTCTCATGGAAACTACATGACATACTACAAAAACTGTAAAATCCTATGTAAATCTCAGTTCTTGTTATTAATAAAATTATGTGAAATACTCCTGACTTTATAAAGTTGTCAGAAGACCTTTTTATTAATAAAAAAGATAGAAAAATATGAATACTCATATACCTATCTCCTAGATTTTATCAATGTTAACATTTTGCCATATTTGCTTCATCTTTGTAAAAAATTATTTTATAAGCTGATGAACAAAACAGACTCAGAGACACAGAAGTAGGGATTAGACTGACAAACCTCAGAGAAGGGGGTGGGGGCAGGAAGAGGTAAACCAAAGAATGCATATGCATATATGCATAACCAATGGACATAGACAACAATACTGTGAAGGAGGCGGGCAGGATCAGGGAGGAGGGTATCAATGAGGGGAAAAGGAAAAACATCTGTAACAAAAATAAATTTAAAAAAATTATTTTAAGGAGCATGACACATACCGTGGCGTTTCACATCCAAATATGCCAATATACATCTAAAAAATAAGGACTTTTCTATATCACCACAATAATATGATCACATCTAACAAAAATTCCAATAATTCCTTAATATCATCAACTCACCCAATAATCAAATTTCCTCAGTTGTACCAGAAATGTCTTTAAAACTGATTTATTTACACCAAAATTCAATCAATGACCATGAATTGTGTCCACTATGCTCCTTTGGTCTTTTTCAGTCTAAAACATTATTTTTTGGTCAAATATGTAAAAACTGAATGTATCAATTTCTCCCTTTCTGCCAAACTCCTTTCTTGTCCATTATTATTAAAGCCATTCTACCTTTTTTAAATTGTGTTTCTATTTATTGATTTTACACAGAGAGAGGAAGAGAAAGAGAAAGAGAGAGAGAGACATCGATTTGTTGTTCCATTTATTTATGCATTCATTGGTTGATTTTTGTATGTGCTCTGACTGGGGATTGAACCTGCAAACTTGGCATATTGGGAGGATGCTTTAACCAACTGAGCTACCCAGCTAGGGCTGCCATTCTGTCTTCTTAATCCCTTTGGCTTCTAACTTTGGAATTATCCTTAACTTTTAATAATTTTAATAATTATTAATTGTTGATATTCCAAATTAATTTCATTACTAAGTCTTTTTAAGTTCTTCCTATTCGTTTATCAGTGTTTCTTCCCTGCTTCTACCATTATCACTCTAGTTCCAGTTTTACCCCTATCTAGTTATATGTCAACAACATGGCATTTTACATTTCTGGATCTGCTTCTTATCCGTAAAATAAATAAATGGTCTAGACTTGGACTGTCCAATATGCTAACCAGTAATCATATGTGGCAATTTATATTTAATTTTAACCAATTAAAGTTAAATTTTAACTAATTTTAACTAATTAAAGTTAAAAAAATTTAAAGTCAGCTCTTCAATTGCACTAAGCCACATTTTAAATGCTCAATATGTGAGTATTCAATAAGCCACATGTGACTAGTAGCTACCTTACTGGACAGTGCAGATATGTACATCATTCCAGAAAATACTGTTGGACAGTGCTGGTCTAGAATACTTTTAACTTTCTACCAGATTATTTCAGCAAACATTCTTCTACTTGCTACAGATTTGGGAGGTAGAGTCAGCCTTCTCCTCACACCCTCATGCTGTTTCCCAAATACTTCAACTCCACCCCTCCAGTACAACCTTGCTCCTTTGACAACCCCTCCTTGCTGCTGTCACTCACCAGCACCCAATCATTCCTCCTTGTTAGCTAAAGCCTTTGGTATTTGGTTTAACCTCTTTCTACTAGACCTCTGGCCTGATCCAGTGGTAATGCGAGGGAACATCTCATAAAACTTGGATCCACTTCTATACCTGGGACCTTCTCTAGTGGAACACTACCCAATTCTGAAATACTAATTTCCAGCATCCCAGTCTCTGCCCACAGACTCCTACCCATCCAGCTCTCTCACTCATTAACTCCTACTGCACTTGCTCTTCATTATCATATCCCTGCTGTTCTCAATCCTCCATTATTAAGCAGCTTCTGTTCTATGGTCTAGTACTTCTACCATTCTCATGCCAATATCTGTAAAGTCTTCCTGTATTTCCAGTCTAGCAACATTATCTACATACACACCCAAACTACTTAGACTCTTAGAGAAAATCTCACAAAGGCAGACCTTGGCACTACTACTAATTCATGGTCTTCAGCTCAATCAGGTTCTCAGTAATACCCTGGTATGCTTCTATAGTTTCCAAGGCAGCTATCTTTCCCATTTTCCAAATGGCTAATTTAAATTTTCCCTTTTCTCAAATGTGCCAAGAAATAGGGCCTGCCATTTCACAAAGTAAAAATAAATAATCAAAAAGATTTGCCTTCAAATTTCCACTATCAAATCCACACATTCACCTGTATCTATATTTATCCTTTCCTGCTTCTCTCTCATCCAATATGAGACAATCCTTCCAGCTGGCTATGAATTCTTAGACTTGACTTTACTGATTAACCTTTCTCTTCTGAATCATCACTGTATCTTGTGTGTTTATTTCCCTCTCCCCTTAGCTCAATCAATATGACTAAATGTATGAAAGAAAGAATATGAATAAATGACCAATCACCTATGATAAAGTACTGAAGTATATATTTGAATGTTAATTAAATTAATTTGCTTGCTTAGCAGTATAGTTGTTTCGTGTAAGTATGAAAATAAATTGTAATATTCATACAGTAGAATACTAACACAGACATAAAAAGAAAGAAAGAAAGAATGAATGGATAAAACTATAACAACATGAATATCACAGATACTATATTGACCTAAAGAAGGAAAACACTAAAGAGTATAATTCCATTACATGAAGTTCAAGAACAGCAAAACTAATAGTCAGAATAGTGATTGCCCTTGGGGTGCATTGATTGGGAAGGGACATGAGTATACCTTGAAGGGTATAAGAAATTTTATGCATCTTTACTTAGGTGATAGTTATGTGAGTGTACACTTATGTAAAAAAAATCATAGAATCAAAACTTAAAGTTAGTGCACATTTTATACTGTATGTTATCTCTCAATTAAAATAAATCCTAGAAGTCTTCCATTTTCTAGTTCTTTTGTATATCTCACAGCTTCTAAGATAATATACTACATATAAGCACTGAAGCATTCAATGTTTTCAAAAAGGAATGTGGTTCTTTTCTCTTTTCTGAAAATATTCATTTAAAGTTCTGAAGAAACCATAGGTCTATAGTTACTTTACAAATTGTTATCACCTATTACATTACTATCCCTTCCTGCTAATATCGTAATTTTAATACAATATACTTTTATTCTATAAAAATTAAGCAAAGAATTAACTACAGCATAGTTTTCATTGAGAAGATAATTTATACAACTTGCTTTATTTTATTTTATTTTATTTTTGTTACAGATGTTTCTCCTTTTTCCCCACGGACACCACTTTATTTTAAATATACAGTCCTAGGCAATTAGTTGTTGAACTTATAACGTTTCTTAAACATGTCTACATGAGCTTTGCTTTGATTTTTAAAATTGTGGTAAAAAAACAACAACAGATAACATTAAATTTACCATATTAACCATTTTTAAGTTTACAATTCAGTAGTGTTATATTCATATTGTACATCTGTTTTGTTTTTAATCATGATGATTTTACCTTTTTATTATCATCCAATACTGTGTTCATGCTCTCTATCCACAAAGTGTCAATGGGACCATCAAATATTACCCATTTCCGGTCAGGTGTTTCTGATAAGGCAAATTCTCTAAAAGTGTTAGCCACAATACCATCGGTCCACTAAGGAGAAAGAAAAAGGAAGAGTTGGAAAGCTTCCTCTATAAAACTACAAAGTATAATATGAAAACATTTCACATTTCTTGGTTTAATGTGCATTGTCAATAAGAGTTGAGAATGTTTATACTATAAATTACCTCATGAGATACTGGGTCAAACTGTCCAAAAAGTTGGCCCATGGTAATGGATTTGGGGTTTACAGTCCTATAAATGACCTTTTCTTCCTCTCCATAGCCACGTTCATTCATAAGAGTTAGAGTATCAGCCAGCACATGCAGAACTTTTGTCTTACCAGCAAAAGGCTCTCCTACTAACATAAAACTATTAAGGAAAAGAAGTAATTATATATATATATATAAAAAAAGAAGTAATTATACAATGAGAGGCTAAAAATAATAGTAAATTAAATTACTTGCCTGTATGGTGGTATGTAAAATTTTACCCTATAATAATTGCTACATATAATTTTTGAAATTATATGAATTTTTCTCAGACATTAGAAAATACATTTAACTTCTGAACTGGTTGATCTCTAAGTCAAATTTTCTACATTAATACCATTATTCACAAAACAGAATATAATAAAAAAATCTCCAAATGAAAATGAAAATTTAACAATTATATACTTGAAAAAAAATTTTTTTTTCCTTTATTGATTTTAGAGAGAGATGAAGGGAGAGCGAGAGAGAGATAGAAACATCAATGAGAGAGAACATCTATTGGCCGCCTTCTGCATGCCCCACACTGGGGATCAGGCCCACAACCTGGGCATGTGCCCTGACTGGGAATCAAACCAGAGACCTCTTGGTGCATGGGTCGACGCTCAACCACTGAGCCACACCGGCCGGACACAATTATATACTCTTATAATAAAAAATAAAAACGACTTGGGTCCTTCTAAAGAGAGGAGTAAGACGGATTCTCTTTCCTCAAGTCTTCACTTGCTGTACAGTTGTCCCTTGCCACTTTCCGCTTCAACTTTCACTTTCGTGTCTATCACAGTTTTTTCTAAAAACCACGATAGAGTGAAGCTGCGAAAGTCGAAGCACGAAGCAGCGAGGGAGGACTGCATATAAATAAAGAATCCTATTTTGCGGAAATTCATTTATTGCGGTAGAGTCTGGAACTGATTAACCGCGATAAACGAGAGCCGACTGTAGTCATTATTAGTGCTCTTGGCCAAATATTTCTGAATCTCCTTTCTCCTGCAGTAGTGGGACTCCTCACTTCCTGTGGAAATAGTAGGTGACTAATGACTAATAAGTGGAAATGATGGGTGGATAGTAATTCCTAGCATGGGATAGATACTTGCCAGACAGGGACCTCACAGAGTTCTCTTTTCCCTCTAGCACAGCTATGACCCACAATGTTGGGAAGGTGAGTGCTCCAACAGCCTGGCACCCTGAATAATTATGATGAGCAGAACCTCCCTATTAACCTATGATGGACACAGGATGAAAGAGAAATAAACATTTATTTTTTAAGATTTGGGTGCTGATTGTTTCTATAGAATATCCTAGCCCATCCTAGAATTGGGGAGGGGGGGGAAGTATTCTTGCTATAATAAAAAAAGACTAAAATATGTGGCATCGGCTTAGAGGCAAGGTCATGGGTGGCAAATTAACTGTTATCAGAGGCTAAAAGATTGGCAATTAATGTTATGCAATGATGAAACATTTGGTAAACTTATCCCTTGAGGTGAACTGGAAGACAGATACTATAACTAAAAAATTATAGCTTCCTGAGAAAAGGATAGTAAGCACAATAGTATTAGTATGTAATGGCAGTTGATAGCATTTAACAAGAAACTACAAGAAATAAATAAGCCCAGAAAAAAATAGGCAGTTTGCAAGCAAGAATGAAGAGAATAAAAAGAGTCCTGAAATTCAGGAAACCTGCAGGATTGAAAGAGGCATGTTTTTCCTCATCCCCCACTGGTAAAAGATAAATTGAGAAAATCTTTGAACAATAAAGATCTACTAGGCCTGGCATCAAGCCTTAAATCAAAGGTAGGTAGGGACATTGGGTCATTTTATTAAAACCTATTTAAATTAATATGGTTCCCAGTAATAATTTCAGGGGGATAAAGTAGTTCGGGGAAAACAGATTAAGAGTGTGGTACTCTGAATTAAGCCTGATAGGTTCAAGGATACCACAAGGAAGTTCAGAAAGGTATAACTTAATAAGGACTGTAGTTGTGGCTGTTGTCACATAGAGATGCCTGGAATCCAATAGATAAAAAGCTTAGGTTTTTGAGAGAGTTCACTGACAAAGAAACTAAAACACATGTGAATGTTTAAGACTTAAAAATGATCCTTGGGGGCCCTGGCCAGGTGGCTCAGTTGGTTGGAACATCCTCCCATACACCAAAGGTTTCAGGTTTGATTCCCGGTCAGGGCACATACCTGGGTTGTGGGTTCAATCCCCAGTAGGGTAACATACAATGTTCCTCTCTCTCTCTCCCCCCACCCCTTTCTCTCTAAAAATCAATAAACACATCCTTGGGTGAGGATTAAAAAAAGAGAGAAAGATCCTTGGGCATTGGATGCATGATGGTTGATTAGTAGTCCCTATATTTTTGTTTATGCTTGAAAAATTACATAACAGCCCAGCTGGTGTGGCTCGGTTGGTTGAGCATTGTCCCATGCACTGGGAGGTCACCGGTTGGATTCCTGGTCAGGGTGCATGCCCGGGTTGTGGGCTTGATCCCCGGTAGGGAGCATGTGGAAGGCGGTGATCAGTGTTTCTCTCACATCAATGTTTCTCTCTCTCTCTCTCTTCCTCTCTCTGAAATCAATAAAAACATATTTTTTAAAGAAAAATTACATAATACAAAGGTGTTTTATTTTTTTAATCTTGGCTTTAAAATAATCATGATCTTTGAGACCTCAATTTTCTATAGGCAGGAAACAGGCTGAAAACATTTCTAAACTCCAAGGACATTTTCTTTATTGTCCACATCACATGTGACCAGGAAAGAAAATGGAGATGAAAAGACCTTCCAAAAGGTTGATTCAAGGTCCATGGAGAATAGTAAACAGGAAAGGCCCTCCCAGGGAGAATCAAGCAAAAGTAAAACCAGGTTTTATAGGGTTTTAAGTTTATATGATTGGTGGGGGAGGCTCTCTAAATAAATAAAATATATTCGTAATTATGAATATAAAATGTCCACAGCCACTTTAATGACAACCTGTATAATAAATTATGACTCCTTGGAGGGGCCCCTACAAGTGAGAGGTCCTGAAGTTTAAAATCCATTAGTTTCACTCAATTTACCTCTGGAATTGGGGCTCCCATATGCCCAGCTGGGCTTCAGAATTGCTACCAATCAGTGTTGACTATGTCTCCTATTCTTCTATTTCTGAATGGTAGTGTTGGCTCCAATAATCCTGTTCTTGTAAACCCACTACTATAATATTGGGTATGTAAAAGGCAGATAACTTGTCTTTTCAGTTTGTAGGTCTCTGGATCAAAATGAACAGCTTCCAAATTTGATGCAGAAACTATCATGTATTACCTAGACATCCTGAACTTTGAATCTGGTTCATTGATTGACTGGAACTTTTAGGTTGTCTCCCTGGGAAGAGAAGAGTGTATTTTATGTGCATGAAGGAGATTGGGTAACATCTATGATTACCAAAAGGGCAAACTGTGTTGGTCCTTAATGCTATGTCACTGAATGAGCACTCCTTACCAATCTTTGTTGGACATGTAGCATGAGAAAGAAATAAACCTTTGTTTTTAAGCCACTGGGATAGGATTAGGGGTTGGGGAGGGGGGTTTCCTCCCTAGCCACCTAGCATACAAAGTTTGCTGAGTCTTTTTATTTTTTATTTTTTTTCTTTATTGATTTTTAGAGATAGAGGAAGGGAGAGGGAGAGAGAGCTAGAAACATTGATGAGAGAGAACATCAATTGGCCGCCTCCTGCATGACCTCACTAAGGATCGGGCCCATAACCTGGGCATGTGCCCTGGGGAATTGAGCCAGTGAGAACATCAGCCAAACAAGCCAGGGCCCATGGGTTGACGCTCAACCACTGAGCCACACTGGCCGGGCTGCTGAGTCTTTTGATACACAAATTTAATTGTTTTAATAGTTTAATTTTAAAATAACATCAAACATTGGCAGATAATATTAATCTATAATCTTACCCATGTCTAACAATCATCATTTCATATGTCTGAATCATTTTTTCTAGAAAAAATTTCACAGGCTGAATATTGTGTACTTTGCAGGCTTCATGAGCACATTCTAAAAATTCCTAAAAATAAAAGAAAAATGGAATGCATTTCTATAAAATGGTATTATAAATCATGTCATATATATCTTATAAATGTAGACTTTTTAATTTACAAATAAGAAAACTGTATCTTCTTATATTGATAAATTATTTCTTAAAGCTTTATTTTTTAATTGAAAGGAGGAATTAAAACCCTTTTAAATTATTAGTATTCTCCATTATAAGTTATTAAAGATCACAGCACCATAGCATTGAGTATATGCTACATGAAAGAATTCCTTTTTATTATTATTATTAATTTATTTTTGTTACAGATGTTTCTCCTTTTTCCCCCATTGATACCCTCCTCCTACTCCCTCCCTGCCCCATCCTCAGTTTTGTTGTCTGTGTCCATTGGTTATGAGTACATGCGTACAATTTCTGTGGTTCATCGCTCCCCTCCCCCACCCCCTCTTCTGGCAGTTGTCAGTCTGTACCCTACTTCCACATCTCTGGGACTACCCTGTTCCTCAGACTGTTATGTTCATTATATTCCAGAAATAAGTGAGATCATATGATATTTGTCTTTCTATGCTTGGCTTGTTTCGCTTAGGATAATAGTTTCCAGGTCCTCCCATGTCGTCTCAAAGGATAAGAGATCTTTCTTTGTTACAGCTGCATAGTACTCCATTGTGTATATGTACCACAGCTTTTTTATCCATTCATCTACTGATGGACACTTGGGCTGTTTCCAGATCTTAGCTATTGTAAATAGCGCTGCTATGAACATGGGGGTACATATATTCTTTCTGATTGGTGTTTCAGGCTTCTTAGGGTATATTCCTAGGAGTGGGATCACTGGGTCAAATGGTAATTCAATTTTTAATTTTTTGAGGTAACACCATAGTGTTTTCCATAGTGGCTGCACCAGTCTGCATTCCCACCAGCAGTGTACTAGAGTTCCTTTTAATAGTGTTTTCCAGAATTTTACTTTTGGTTAGAATATAGAAGGACATGCTAAACAATCCTTTACACTGTACTAACTAGAAATAAACAGAGATACTAAAAAACAAACAAACCATTAAGTATTATTATTATTATTTTTGTTAATCTTCACCCAATGATATTTTTCCATTGATTTTTAGATAGAGTGGAAAGGAGGGAGGGAGGGAGAGAGAGAGAGACATCGATGTGAGAGAGACACATCATTTGGTTGCCTCCCACATGATACCTACCAAGCCAGGGATCTAACCTGCAACCCAGATACATGCCCTTGCCTGGGAATCGAACCTGTGACCCTTTGGTCTATAGGCCAACACTCTAACCAAACCAGCCAGGGCCCATTAAGTATTTTAAATACAGGAGCCCTTTGAATACAAATAAGTCCAAAGGAACTAAATTTCAGATATGGATGAGCCTTCCTTAGGTGAATACAAAGCAACAGCTAATTTTTGCTCCTGGGAACATTTTTCAAGTGTGAACATAGATGGCAGTGGATCGGGCCTGCGATAGGCATAGGGACTTTGCTGAAGTGAGGAGAAACCAAGAGAGATTTTAATGGTCATGTGGGCTTGTGTGACAGATTTGAATCTGGAGGAGCCTCAGATGCAAAGCTTTTTCTCTTCACTGCCTATGCTTTTGCTGAGTAAGGCATATATCGAGAGATTTCCTTAGTCTTGGAATGTTTATATCCCAAAATTCTGCTAGAGGGAGGGCCCTATAATAAAGGACAATTCTCACTCTAAAGACATATGAAATCAGAGGTAAACTGAAGCTCAATAACTGCAACAAAACTCTGACTTAGGTCAACTCCTGATTGAATTGATCAGTAGCTCAATTTAACTATCTGACAAAAGAAAAGACATTGTTTTTCTCCAGGAAAATAATACCATTTTATCCTCTACAATTATTTTATATACAATTTTATTATAAAATCAAAATTTGCAAGTCATAAGAAATAGCTGATGATCAAGAGAAAAAACAGTAAATAAAACAAACTGATAGATGATCCACATCTCACAATTAGCAGACAAGAACATTAAAATAACTTTTACAAATGTATAAATGAAAATACACAGTATGACAAAAAATAGATGAAAATATAAAGAATTTAAGCAAAGATGTGGGATCTCTAATAAAACAAAATTAGACACACTAAAATGGAAAGAAATAAAATACTGTCATGTGCTATATAACAATGTTTCGGTCAACAACAGACACCACACATGACCATGGTCCCATAAAAATAAAAATTTATAAAATAAAAAATTCCTACTATCTACTGACATTATAGCTTTCATAACATCATAGCACAAAGCATTACTCACATGTTTATGGTGATGCTGGTGTAAAACCTACTGTGCTGTCAGTCATATAAAAGTATTGCACATACAATTGTGTATAGTACATAATACTTGATAATGATAAGAAATGACACTGTTCCTATTTGCTATAGTATACTATTTATCATTATTTTAGAGTTCACTCCTTCTACTAGTTTTTTTAAAAAGTGTTGTAAAACAATACGCTGTGTTATGTCTGCATCTCTTGACTGCATCATTTTCTCTTGTGCTTGATTTAATCTCGTTTTATAAATGTAGTGTAGCCTAAGTGTGCAGTGTTTATAAAGTCTATAGTAGTGTACAGTAATGTCCTAGGCCTTCACATTCATTCATTATTCACTCCTTGATTCACCCAAAGCAACTTCCAGTCCTGCAAGCTCCATTCATGGTAAGTGTCCTATACAGGTGTACCATTTTTTATCTTTTATACCGTATTTTTACTGTACCTTTTTTTATGGTTAGATACACAAATATTTGCCCTTATAAGTACATTTGCCTAGAGTATTCAGTGCAGTAATATGCTGTATAGGTTTGTAGCCTGGGAGCAATAGTCTATACCATATAGCCTAGGTGGGTAGGTAGGCTATACCATCTAGGTTTGTGTAAGTACACTCCATGATATTCTCACAGTGACAAAATTGCCTTACAATGCTTTTCTCAGAATGTATCCCCATCATTAAACAGAGCATGACTGTATGAGAAATCATAATTCATTGGAATCAGCAAACTGGATAAAGCCAAAGAAAGGATCATTAATCTTAAAGACAGGATAATAAGAAGTATCCAAACTAAAGCACAAATAAGAAAAAAATAATTGAAAAAAACAAAGCATAAGAAACATGTGAGACAATAGAAAATGGTCTAGCATACATGTAATTGGAGTCCTATAAAAACAGGGAAGAGAAAATAGGGCAGAAAAAATAATTTAAGAGATAATTACTGAGAATTTTCTGAAGGCATCAATCCACAGATTTAAGAAGTGCAGCAAATCCCAAGCAGGGTAGGTACAAAACAGACAACACTAGGTACATAATCAAGCAAGAAAAGAGAGAAAATATTAAAAACAGCCAGGAAAAAACAAACAAACCACATTACAGTCAGGAAAGCATAAATCAGAAGAAGAACTGACTCCTAAGGATAACAATGAAAGCCAGAAGTTAATGGAATAACATCTTTAAAATGATGGGGGTGTATATGTGGGCAGACCCCTGTCAATCGAGATTTCTATATCTAATGAAAATATTCTTTAAGAATTAAGGCTAAATAAAGACATTTCAAACATACAAATGCTGAGAGAATTTGTTGCCAGAACCCCCACATGCACACAAGCAATACTGAAGGGAGTTCTTTACAATGAAGGGAAAAGATCCTCCCAGATAAAAGACTTATCTGCTGGAGGGGATAAAAACACTAGGAAAGATAAATATAAAAGACCATTCTTTTCAAATACTAATACCTAAAGCAAAAAATAATGTATTCTGGAATTTATCACATATGTAGAAATAATATATATTACAATGATAGTACAATGGGCAGGTGTGAGTAGATAATAAAATTATCTCATTTAAAGTTCTTATATTGTTTCTGAAATGGTGGAATACAAATTAAGGTAAATTGTAATAAATCAAGAATGTATATTGTAATCTGTGGAGTGACCACTGAAGTAAAACTAAAAACCCAACAAAGAAGATAAATGGAGTAATAAACATTGAGTGAAACTCAAAAGAAATCAGTAAAAGAAAAACAAAAGAATATAATAAGTGAGATGGTATAGAGAGCAGTATTTTTCTTTTTCTACAGTTGCAGCTCCCCTCTGCTCAGCTGCAGGTAACTGAGTGGGTCTGCAGCACACTTCCCAACACTGACTCCTAGTAGCATTTTTTTTTTTTAGTGCTTTAAGACTTTAATTACATATTTTTACCCAGAACTTTGAAAGGCAAAAAGCAATTGCCATACAACATCATAAAACATTCCAGTTTGTTCTGTCTTCTTTTACAATAGCAACAAAAAATATAGTGCAATTAAATGAAAAACTCTACACTTAAGTCTTGCATAATAAAGATAGGCTGCTTCAATCAAATGTATCATCATAACAAATACAATAATACCACCATCGCCTCAGTTTCTAAGCCTATAATTAAATTTATTCCTTTACTTTTGGTAAAAATTCAATTGGGCATTATATGCCTCTTTATTCTCAAAGAGTGTCAAAATTTCCAATATTCCTCCTATGAACTTATGCTCACAATGACTAAGTAGATGTATGACAGTCAAGTTCATTAAACTAATGAATTTTGGCCCTGGCCAGTGGCACAGTGGTTAGAACAGCAGCCTGCATTCAGTGGTCTTGAGTTCGATTCCAGTCAAGGGCACGTACCTGTGTTGCAGGTTCCATTCCCAGCCCTGGTTGGGATGCATGCAGGAGGCAGCTAATCTGTGTCTCTCTCATATCGATGTTTCTCTCTCTCTCTCTCTCCCCCTCCCTCCATCCCTTCTACTCTCTCTAAAAATCAATGGAAAAAATATTCTCGGGTGAGGATTAACCAAAAAAACTAATGAATTTTGATTTTATCATATACAGCCTAAGCCCTCCAGCCCCAGTAGCTTATGTCTACGAATGATATGATGTATGTGTGTATAACCTATTGTGAACAACCCTACTTAACAAAACTATTAATAGTTTATTATGGCATACAATAATAGCAGTTAATTCAGTTCCAGGTTATATAAAATTGCATTTCCTAAATTTGGTTAAAAACTAGGATTATGGATTGCAAAACAGGTCTTTAAACTCATTTACATGCTTCAGGTGTTTGGAATGTGCCTTCTTGAATTTTTCACCATACAGAGTACTGTCATAAAGACCACCTACTTGCTATTTCTTATTGAATATACCACTGCCTTCCCTGTCTAGCATGAGAATGTTTACTCAGTTTAGTGTCTTGTATTTATACATCAGAAATGGTAATTACACTGCCTTGAAATTTAATCTGTCTATTTATTTGTAATAAAAAACATATCAGAAATCTATACGTCCCAGGTAATGAAACATTCCTGAACATCCAGTTTTACTATTAAAGTCCTAGTAGTATTTTTCAAACTGGAATCTATTGACCTATGGATCTATTGCTTTATTCATAGGAGTGCAAGAGCTCTCCAAGAGAATGATTTTGATTTTGATTTTTAAAAATCATATTAGCATATCCTGAATCATTTTGATAATTACCTGTGGTATAATGCAAAAAGATATATGGTCTTTTTAGCACAGAGGTCCTATGACCCTTGGAATTTCTTGAGTAATAGGAGTGTCTTTTGTTATTCACAATGAGCCCTTTCCAATCACACCTGAGTTTACTTAGGATATAGATGCTAGATAATCTCAGGATGCAGCTAGTTACCAGAAAGACCTATTGATCAGAGGGCTGGACCTTTCAGCCTCGCCTACCAACCTTTGGGGAAGGAGAGGAGGAGGGCTGAAGATTGAGCTCTATAAAAACTGAAGAGTTGCTCATACAACTCAAAAAAGGAAGACCAAGAACCCAATTAAAAAATGGGCAGAGTAACTAAATAGACACCCCTCCAAACAGGACATACAAATGGCCAAGAGACATATGAAGAAATGCTCAACATCACTAATCATCAGAGAGATGCAAATTAAAACAACAATGAGGTATCACCTCACACCTGTCAGAATAGCTGCCATCAACAAAGCATCAAACAACAAGTGTTGGCGAGGGTGTGGAGAAAAGGGGACTCTAGTACACTGCTGGTGGGAATGCAGACTGGTGCAGCCACTATGGAAAACACTATGGTGTTACCTCAAAAAATTAAAAATTGAATTACCATTTGACGCAGTGATCCCACTCCTATAATTTAAATGAAATTGGAAATGCACATGGTTTATTTCCTCTTAGGAAAAAAAAAAGCCAGCAAAAGGCACTCCCTAAGAAGCCTGAAACACCAATCAGAAAGAATATATGTACCCCCATGTTCATAGCAGCGCTATTTACAATAGCTAAGATCTGGAAACAGCCCAAGTGTCCATCAGTAGATGAATGGATAAAAAAGCTGTGGTACATATACACAATGGAGTACTATGCAGCTGTAACAAAGAAAGATCTCTTATCCTTTGAGACGACATGGGAGGACCTGGAAACTATTATCCTAAGCGAAACAAGCCAAGCATAGAAAGACAAATATCATATGATCTCACTTATTTCTGGAATATAATGAACATAACAGTCTGAGGAACAGGGTAGTCCCAGAGATGTGGAAGTAGGGTACAGACTGACAACTGCCAGAAGAGGGGGTGGGGGAGGGGAGCGATGAACCACAGAAATTGTACGCATGTACTCATAACCAATGGACATGGACAACAAAACTAGGGATGGGGCAGGGATAAAATAAAATAAATAAATATATAAATAAACAAACAAACAAACAAACAAACTGAACAGTGAGATTCAGGGAGCTTCTGGTTTGGTGATCATACCAAGTTGTAGGGAGGGTGACACATCCTTAGGGCATGGAAGCTCCACCTCTGCCAACTCCCCATACCTTGCTTTATACAACTCTTTCTGAGTTGTATCCTTTATAATAAGCCAGCAAACATAAAGAAACTGTGTTTCTGAGTTTTGTGAGCTCTTCTGGCAAATTATCAAACCTGGGGGAGGAGTCATGGAAACCACTGAAGCACAAGTGGTCCACAACTTGAGATTGCTGTAAGAAGTGAGGGGCAGCTTTGTAGGACTGAGCCCTAATCTGTGGAGTCTGACACGAATTCTAGGTAGTTAGTGTCAGAATTGAACTGTTGTCCAGATAATCAGAATTGGTTGTTGGTGGTGAAAATACCCTAGAATCAACTTAATCTGATACCGTCATAGTATATATATATATTAGTATTTGAGTTTGAATATTAAAAAGAAAAGGAGGCTAAAAAGTAAATGTTGCCTTTAAGCCAAGTGATAACTTAATGATATAAAAGTTTAAACAAACAAAAAAAGATTTTACAGTAATCTGAATAGAGAGAAGAGGTGAAGGAATTGAATCATCATATGGTGTAAGGTAGTTATGCATGCTGAACTCCAAAGAATCTTCACTGTACATTTTACCATAGAAGCTACCATAGTGTGACAATTTAGTTGTAGCTATCTATTAGCTGTCTCATTAAATTGAGATTGTTTTGCCCTGGCTGGTTTGGCTCAGTGGTTAGAGCATTGGTCTTCGGATTTCAGGTTCAATTCCTGGTCAAGGTCATTTACCTGGGTTGCAGGTTCAATCCTCGATCTGCCGTGCAGGAGACAACCAATCCATGTGTCTCTCTCATGTCAATGTTTCTTGCTCTTTCTCTCTCTCCCCCTCTGTCCCTCCCTTCCACTCTATCTAAAAATCAATGGGAAAAAAATATCCTCGGGTGAAGATTAACAAAACAAACAAACAAAAAATTATAAATTGAGATTATTTTGTTATTAATTTTAAATTTTATTTTGATTTTACATTCTATAACAGCTATAAACAGCAGGCACTCATATATATATATAATATGCCTCATATAATGTCTATAATTTAAATGAAATTGGAAATGCACATGGTTTATTTCCTCTTAGGAAAAAAAAAAAAGCCAGCATATTATTTAAATCTGAGAAACAAATCCTTATGTTAACTATAAGATGTTTTACCACTTTTAGTTTGCCATATTTTTTACCTGCTGAAGTATACAACAGTATTATAGTATATATAGTAGTAAGTATTATAAATCATCAGATAGAAAATAAAATACTTATTCTCTTACAACAATCATTGTCTTTGACTTGAACCTTCTTAACCCTGGTATATAACAGAAGGTACTAAAATTTAGTCATTTTCATATTAAGGTGACCAAAATAGGGGCTTATCCTTCAAACAGAATAATTTCCCTCATTCAATAAAACTCTGTAAACCATTAAGTCATCAGATAAATTTATTTGCAGAATAAGTCACTCTCAGAGGTTTACTTACATGATAGTCAGCTTCAGGAAGTTTAACACCAGGAAATAAGTCACTAGTTATTCCATTAAATAAGGGTATATCATGTGATAAAAACTTTGGTTCATTTACATCTTTAATTGATCGAAGAAGCTAAAATCATCCAAAATGCAATATTAAGTTAATTGCCAGTATTTGCCCTCTCCTCCCCCATGCCCAAAGTCAAAGTTTCTTTTACATTATTCCATGGACTCCCCATACTGAAAAGCCAACACTATGCTTATCAAGCCAAAAACACCCTTCCATTCATATAAAGTGTAATGAATAACATAACCCCTAAACTATCGTTTCAACCCCAATAAAAAGGCTCAAAGCAAGAACTCTTTTTTTGTGTGCCTATTTATAGTTCTTGATCAACCTCACTAAAAATTATCTTTCTACTCAAGCTGTTTTTCACAATGTATATATTTAATACTTACAAGTATATCTTCATTTTCATCTGGAAATTTTAGTTTTAGGTTTCCAGCAGCCACTAAAACTGCTTTTACTGCTCGCATTCCATAGTCATAATGAAATTGTGACGAGAGCTGCTCTGAGCAAAGCCTATATGTCATTACTATCTTCACAGACAGAGGTTTTGCATTCAAAAATCCATAGGAGTAGAGGGAGATTTCTGCTATGAGGGCATAGTTTGGAACCATCATAGCCACTGTTCTAAAAAGAACCTGAAGTACATAAAAAATGAAATATATTATTTACATAAAGGAAACCATTTTTAAAGCTGAGATAAGCACCCAAAGATAATGTGTTAATATTCAAGTTTATTCCCTCAATGCAGCACCTTTTCATTAACTGTGTGATTTTTCACTAGCACTTTAATAGTTTTATGTACTTTAATATTTTTTAGACATCTAAAAAAGTTTTTGGAGGTTTGCCATACAGGAAATGGAAAAGGGAAATTACAAATACATGTGAGAAAACTTTTGGTTAACAAATGTACCCTCTTAAAAAATATTACCTTAAGATTGTCTGGCAATTCAGAACGTCCTGCATAGCCAGGATTCATGGTAATAGCTACAAAACAGTTGGGATTGAGCTTAAGTTCTGTCCCTTCAAAAACAAACACTTCCAGCTTTTGTTGAATGGCTCTCTGAATGCAAAGGATCTGTTGAGCTACCACCGACAACACTTCCAACTCAATTCGATTAAATTCATCAAAGCAAGCCCAAGCACCAGAAGAAGCCAATCCTTTAAAAAACTAAGGACAAGAAAAAGGGAGGTGATTTTTCTTAAGAAAAGGCGTCACTTGTTAAAACAAATATTTAACCTTATAAGTCAAAATTGACAGTTAAGCTTAATAAAAGCCCAAGGATATAAACAATGTATTTACCTCCAGAACCAAGGTTCAAGTAATGCTTAAACCATATTCAAATGTTTAAACATGAGTTTGCTTCAGTTTATCCAGTGAGACCTAGCTGTAAGTTTGTAACATTTAAAATGTAACTTTACCTTTCCCATTGCTAGATAATCTAGCCCATCTGAACAGTTGAACACCACACACTGTACAGCAAGAGCTTTAGCCAAGTCCTTGGTGGTTTCCGTTTTTCCTGTGCCTGCTGGCCCCTCTGGAGCACCTCCAAGATTTAAATAGAAGGCACCTATCTGAAAACAAAAATTTATGTGAAAAGAAATCCATGCTTAACAGAAAAAAAAAAGCCCTGGCCGGTTTGGCTCAATGATTAGAGCGTCAGCCTGAGGACCAATGAGTCACGGGTTCCATTTTGGTCAAGGGCAGGTACCTCAGTTGTGATTTGTCCCTGGCCCTGGGGTCGTGCGGGAGGCAGCCAACTGACATGTCCCTTTCACGTCAATGTTTCTCTCTCTCTTTTCCTCTCTCTCCCTCCCACTCTATCTGAACAAAAAAATGGAAAAATGTCCTCAGGTGAGGATAAAATAACACACAAAACCTTAGATAATCGCTTACAAAATGGATTGATTTAATTTTAGTTGTAACTTCAGAGAGGCAGTGATACAATTACATTGTTCAGTGAATTTTTAGCACACAATTTTCTAGCAGCACAAAGAATAAGCAGTTTATAGAGTTTTAAAAAAGTGAAAATGTATCAAAATCTCCTTATCTTTTAATAATTTATGTGTATTACATTTGCCTTTAAAAACAAAGAAAATCTAGCCTTGAGGTGTTAGAATTTGGCCAGAAAGATTTAATTAGAAGTAGCTGTGGAGATTAATTATAGAGTTCAATAATGATAATCTCTTGGCTAGCCTCAAAAAGAGTAAACACCTGAAAGTTAATGTTATGAATCACAGGCCCATCAGTTGGAAGATAAACTTATGACCAATGATATAGTTTTATCTATGATTCACCCTGGCTATTGATCCTGATACTCTTGGTATGTTCTCCATTTTCCCCACTCCTATAACACTGTTCTGTACTTCTCTTATCAGTAGTATTGCTTTCTACCTTGCATTATAGTTAAGTATGTACATTTTTTCCTCTCAATTAGTCTTTAATTTCAATTAACACAACATCATCAGTATCTGAATGCTTTCTGGGTCCCCAAAATGACTAGAACAGTGGCTGAACATGTTTATTTTATTATTTTATTTTTTAATTTTTTTATCCTTACCCGAGGACATTTTTGCATTTATCTTCAGATAGAGCAGGAGGGAAGAGAGGGAGAAAGAGAGAGAGAAAAATATCGATGTGAGAGAGACACATTGAGTGGTTGCCACCCACACGACCCCAACTGGGGCCGGGGACAAACTGCAACCGAGGTACATGCCCTTTGCAGTAACCGAACCCAGGCCTCTCTGGTCTGCAGGCCGACACTCTAACCCTGAGCCAAACCAGCCAGGGCTGAACATGTTTAGAAGTATATAGATTACAGTCAACTATATAACTATGAAGTTTGTTTCACAAACACCACTGAGAGTTTGAGAAATTTAACTCCTTTTAGGAAAAATTATATTAAAGGACACAAGGCTGTACATATAGGGAAGCAGGAGGTTTATGGGAACTCTTGTACTGTCTACTTCATTTTGCTGAGAACCTAAAACTGCTCTTTAAACAGTCTATTTTTAAAATAAATAATAAATAAACCTATGAAAATCATAAATATTTTTACATTTACTAATATAAAACAATAGACATCTAAATAAAAGCAATATCAATGATATTTTATCTATCTTAAATTTATGATAGATGCTACACTGTTAATGTCCATTAATTTGATTGCTGGAAACCTCTCCCTTTATAATTTCAAGAAAATGCTTACAACTGTGTTCCTTTTATTATGGATAATACATGTACTAGGAGTCTTCTTTTGTTTTTCAATCTAGTGCTGTATACAAGTGTTTAATGTGCTTCTGATTTTACAACTCAAAAGTTGTGAGCTTCCACCTCACAAGTATTCATAGCTTTGGATTTCACTGAGGTCCCAGATAGGACACAGAAGCTTAAGATTCACTTCCTCAACAAATATTAGGAGAGTAATTATGTGCTTGTTCGCCACTAGAGTAGAAAACAAGACAGACATGGTCTCTGCCTTTAGGTAGCTTCCTGAGAAATTAGAGGATTTGGTGAAACATTTTATTGAAGACACACTAAGCATCCTACCCAGATTCCCTTTACTGGCCATTGCATCTATCCCCTAACTACTGGAGTGTCAGCTACAAAAAGCTCCCAACTGTTCTTTTCTCCTGAAAATTGCTCTCAACTAATAGAAGGTACCCTGCTAGCATATACCTGAAAGCTCACTTATACCCTTAAACCCAAGGGTGACCCATAGCCAATGACTATAAAGAGATTTAAAGGCAGACCCCTTTGACTTAAAGTGGGATACCTTTGTGATAAAATTCATGCTCCAAAGCTCCCTGTGAGATCAGGCTGAGAATATATATCCGATGAAATCACATCTTTCCTTAGCTTTCCCCCCTGCTTTCCTCACTTCCTTACAGGTTTTTACTGAGAGCATTCCCTGGTAAATCGTTTGCCCAAGAATAACCATTTCATCTCTACTTCTAGAGAACTCAATCAAAGACACTTTAACTTTATTTACTCAGCACAAGTGGATTGATGTTTCCTGATGCTCCTTCTCAATTTCCAGGTAGGGTTGCCAGATTTAACAAATTTAAATATATGATGCCCAGTTAAATTTGAATTTCTGATAAACAATGAATAAATATGTCCTGCACAATATTTAGGACATATTTATACTAAAAATTTTCTTGTTGTTTATTTGAAATTCAAATTTATCTGGCAACCTTAATCCCAATAATTTGTTTGTATTTTGTAATAGTCATAGCTGTATCTTCCATAGCTTCCCAACAAGCACAAACCTCAGCACCAAATCCCTACATTTCAGCTCTCTCCCTCCTATTCAACAGAACTAACTTCGAGTTTTAAGGCCCAAATGTATTTTTCTCATCTTCCTGTCATCTCTCCCAAAACTCCATTGCAAAAACTAATACTATTTTCTGAAGCTCCGGTTTTCTCTTTAAATCTCCAGTATTTTCCTTTTTCTAACTATCTTCAATGGGAGTGACTCATAATTTTCAAACATTAGAATTCAAACACTCTTGTATTCTACAAAAACACTCTGATTAAATATTCATTACTATAATTTCACATAAAAGAAATGTGGAATTAGGAAGGAATAGCTGTATTCAACTATCACTGGTAGAAGAATGAAATGAGAATAGCCATGTTCAATTTGGACAAGAAAATATAACATCACACCAAAAAGTAATCTTTAATGTGTGAATTAAAATAATTTAAATGCAGCCCAGCTGGTGTGGCTCAGTGGTTGAGAGTTGACCCATGCACCAAGAGGTCACCAGTTTGATTCCCGGTCAGGGCACACGCCCAGGTTGAGGGCGTGATCCCCAGTGCGGGGCATTCAGGAGGCGGCCAATTGATGTTCTCTCTCATCGATGTTTCTATCTCTCTCTCTCTCCCTTCCTCGCTTTCTAAAATCAATAAAGAAAAATATTTTTAAAAATAAATAAATAAAATAATTTAAATGCATACCAATGTTCTGTAACATCTGTCAGTTAGAGGAGTAATGACAAGTCGAGGTGAGTTGCCAAGATATTCATAAGCATATTTTACATCGCAATTAATGATATGAACTCGAGCATTCTCATATTCCCAATAATATCGAAGCTGAGCAAGCCACTGGAAATCTGTATCATGTGAGACATCTAAAAAGAAAAAAGTAAAACAAGACATATAATTCTGAAATGGAAATATTTTGAAAAGAAGGGTATTTTATCTTCTTTTATAATAGCAAATATTAAAACAATTCATGTTTTCCAATTTGTAGAAAAGATCATATAAGATAAATATTGAGAGAGGAAATAAACATACAAGTCTTTGTTTGTAGAGTTATTGATATTTTATCTTTACTATTAAAGAAAAAAGTCACATACCCATATCAATCATGTCCATGACCACATCTCGAGCATGGACATCGATAGTAACCAAAGCCCCCAGAGTAGTCCTGGTCTGTTTGGACAATTTTCCTCTTACCAGCTCTACAATATCATTTAGTTGATTCTGAAGTTCCTTATAGTACTTCTTTAATCCCTACAAAATAAAAAAACAAACCAATGTTATACAAAACCTAAAATATGTATCTTATGTATTTACTTATATAAAACAATTCTGACTTCATAATATATCTCAATATAGAAATGAATTATAGAATATAGTGATTTTGCTTAGGCCTAGTATAAAATATAATAACATGTTTTCAAAGAATTGTATAATTTTAATGCTACATGTAGAAATTCAGGGTAAGACTGGCTTTGCAAAGAAGAGAACTATTGCATGTAGAAAAGAATGTTATTTAAAATCCATTAATGCAAAAAAAAAGTCCATTAATGCTCCCTGGCTGGTTTGGCTCAGTGGTTAGAATGTCGGCCTGCGGACCAAGCAGTCGCAGGTTTGATTCTGGACAAGGGCACGTACTTCGGTTGTGGTTGGGTCCCTGGCCCTGGTCAGGTCATGTGGGAGGCAACCAATTGATGTGTCTCTCTCACATCAATGTTTCTCTCTCTCTCTCTATCCCTTCCACCACTCTATCTGAAGATAAATGGAAAAATATCCTTGGGTGAAGATTTTAAAAAATAAATAAATAAAATAAAATCCAATAATGCTTTACCTTTGTCCCACCACTTATAGCTTCCTGTGTCTCAGAAGTCCAGAACATTTGAGAAACACAAAGTACAACTTGGCCAGGCCACTCTCGAACCCAGTCTCTTCTTGCAGAGTCTGGATAAGCCTGAATAATTAGAAAGCATTTCTAACTTTAAAATATTTCTAAAGGGAAAAAAAAAAGCTAAATGTCTAACAATAGAAAAGCAGAATATTTGGTACAGTGCAGGCTAGAATATCATATAATCATGAAAAAATTTAGATTGCTATATAAAACCCCAAAAAAATATTTTATAAATTATGATTATATTTTTGAAATATTTATATAATTTTTATGTTCTTTTGCTATGGGGAGCTGTCAAGTTTTCTAAATAGAATACAGATTACTTCTATTATAATAAAATATAAGGGCTTTGTTAAACTGTAAAAAAAATAAATCAGTCTAACAGATTATATATATTGATGCCAAGATTTAATTAAAAAGGAGACTATACAATTGAGTGGAAAATTGGACTAGTAGTTAGAACTCTTGTATTATTAATCCATAGCAAGTCTAAAAATTTGTATGACCAGAGTATATAATTTGAATAATCATATACAGGGTGGGGCAAAAGTAGGTTTACAGTTCTTCATATGGAAAATAATACAGTAATTAATAATAATAAAAGAATAAGCTGTGTTTCATGTACTCACAACTGTAAACTTACTTTTGCTTTACCTTGTATTTGTTCAATTGTAATTGAACACTCTGTGCTTTTGACTTCAAAGTATACTTTCATGTCTTTCTAACATTTTTTATGTATTTAAAGGGATTTGAGGTTTTTAAAAATAATTCAAAAGTAAATGATAATAGCAGATCCAAATTATAACTTGAAATAAACAACAAATACAGAACAAAATATGAAGTTGATGCTAATAGAAACTATATTTAATACAACAACATCATCTTAAATATAAGACGATAACACCATTTTCAGTATGATTTAGATATAAACATAAGGATATAAATATATTATTATTAAAATGCCTTTTGATTAGCAATATTTAGAAATAAATGCAAATGACAAACGTTAGTTTGTCATAAGCTTCAAAGAAGGTTGAGTTTCAAAGAATGGATGAGCCATTGCTAGGTACATAGAAGACAAATTTCTATACTTATTAACGAAATACTTGCATGGAAAATGTTAATTCTATCCTATGTGTTTTAGTTTGTTTAGAGTCTTAAGTAGAAAAGAGAGAGAGAAAACCAAGATTTAGCTACAGAAACACTGAAACCAAACAGAAAGATGAGCTTCATAGGGCTCTTGGTAAAAGAAAAAAGATACCTCACTCACATAAAGGGAGTTGCTGGATATAAGGCTGCAATACCTTTTAAAATAATTTTTTTAACTACACAACTATTCCTTTGTGGTCCCCCAAAGCAGAAATATACTGAAGTTTATCATTCAAGGCTAGGTTAACTGGATTAGCATAACTGAGGTACATGTAGTGCCTAGGTGTTCTATTTCTTTCAAATATACACCTTCCTTTAATGTTTGTTCAACTCATTTCAAGATTTTAAGTAATTAAGTGTAAACAGCAGTAAGTGAACTAGATCATGCATTTAATACCTGTGTTTAAGGTTCTTTCTGATTCCAGGGCCTTTACATGGGATGCTAAGATGTTCTGTTTGTTCTTTACCTGGTTCCTTCCCATTTATCCTTTGGGTCTCAGTTTCAATTTCACTTCCTCTAACTGCCTACCACTAGAACCACCACCTCCAATTCTAAATTATATACACCTTATTATTATTCTTTTGTAGCACTTAATTACATATTATCATCAATTCTTACTAATATTATTGTTAGAAACAAAAAAAGAGTAAATAAAATAATAAATGGTTGTATGTAAATAGTAAGAACTTTAAGTGTTAATTTACTGGTACCCATTCAAAACTTCCTAAAAGAAAGCATTTACAGACTATAAGGTATACATGAAATTCTAGGAAACGCACCAGCCTGGCTGCAGCGATCACATCGTGAATACTCCGGAGCATTAAATCTTCCACTTGAATGAGCCACTTTTCCACAGCACCTCGTGCTGCAGACGTGGAAATAAGTGCAATCAGCTCCACGCGCTCACCTTCAGAGCTATACATGGCTTTAATGTCCAAATTGGGAAGGAATTCCAATTTAGCAATGCCTTCAAAGCATTTTTTTAAATGAGGCTGAACTCTAAGTGGATCTTTGGTCTCTGACAAAATCTCTAACATTTCATCATTAGATAAGAAGAAAAAACTAGAGAAAAACATGCAAATACAAAAGCTTTGGTTATAATTCATCACACATTAGAAACTACTTTCAATTATAGCACAAGTGATTATCCATCATACCGAGGGAAGAAAAGTCGTTTTTTTTCAAGATATGCATTAAGCCCTTTCATAATTTTCTCCAAAAGTTCATTGCAGGTCTGTAGTTTTTCCAATAAACCTGTTAAAGAAGTAGCAGCAAGAACCTAAAAGAGACACATTCATTCAGTTCATCACTTATATACCAGATATAATTATAAGACCTAAACATTAATCTATATTATATGTCAAAATGTTAAAATGTCAAAAGGTTTATGAAAATTGTTGTAAAATTTTTTTGTAATAGAAAACTATCAAAATTCAATAAACCACTACTCTTCTAATCAACCCAAAGATGCTAGTTACAAATAAGAAGTTATGACTGTCATGCATATTTTCATTTCTCCTATACTCTTTTTGTTGTTGTTAATCCTCACCAAGGATATTTTTCCATTTTTAGATAGAGTGGAAGGGAGGGAGGGAGAGAGAGAGAAATATCAATGTGAGAGACACACATCATGGTGGGGATTGAACTTACAACCCAGGTGCGGTGCCCTTGACCGGGGATTGAACCCATGACCCTTGGTCCTTGGGCCAACACTTTAACTGCTGAGCCAAACTGGCCAGGGCTTCTCCTATATTCTTTTGAGTGACATGGGAAGAGTCTGTTAGGTTGGTGTGTGATATAATTTTTACATTTACAACTGTCAACTATAAACAACAATTTACATGTATGAGTTGGCAAATTACATTCCATGGGCTAAATCCAGCCTGCTACCACTTTTTCTTTTTTTCAGTTTTATGATGTATAATTAACAAATAAAAATTGTATATATTTAAGGTGTACAACTTGATGTTTTATGTACATATACATTGTGCTGCTAGTTTTTGTATGGCCCACAGTGAAGAATTATTTTTACACTTTTAAAAGGTTAAAAAAATTAAAATAATATTTCATGGCTCACAAAAATATCAGTCCATAGACAGTTTTACTGTAGCACAGGCACATCCATTCAGTTACGAATTGTCTGGCTGCTTTCTCGCTACAATGACAGCAAAGTTGACTAGTTGGAAAAACAAACAAAAAACCCATGTCTCTAGATCCAGAGACATAGAAAGGAGTACGGTTCAGACTGACAAACCTCAGAGGAGGGGGGTGGGGAGGGATGGATGAGATAAACCAAAGAATTTATATGCATGTATGCATAACCAATGGACATAGACAACAATGCTTGACTGAGGGGGGGAGGGGGATAGGGAGGAGGGTGTCTGGGGGGGTGGAAAGGAGAAACATCTGTAACAAAAATAAATAAATAAATAAATTTAAAAATCATAAAAAAAAAAAAAAAAAAACAACAACCATGTCTCACAAAGCCTAAAATATTTACCACCTGGCCCTCTGCAGAAAAAAATCTGCTGACATCTCATCTGTAAATCATGTCTCACAAAGTTCCCAAAAAGTCAACATATAAGGCAAAAATCCTTGTAACTCATAAATATCAGTGTACTATTTACTCTCAATAAGTTCAGCAAAGCTACTTTTTCATCCAGCACTGAAACAAATTACTTCTTAAATAGAATAGCAGATTTTAAAAAGTGGACATGTATCTATGGACTTTGCATAATATGTATATGAAAAATACATAGTATGTCTTTCAACATTAGACTCACATTCAACAAGGTGCTATACCCACTAGGAGACACATAGCAAGTGAGACCAACTAAGAGAACTGCAGGTTCTTCTTTCCTTTCACTCCCAAGCATATAGGCATTGAGTGGAATCACCTGCACTACTCATTCTCTCTCTCTCCATTTTATTTTATTTTATTTTATTATTTATTTTACAAGAGGAGGGGAGCAGTGAATATATGTCATAGAAGTGAGTTAAATGTACATGTGAAGCAGCTCCACCACCCAACAAGGGGTTATAATCCAAAATATATAAAGAACACATACAACTCAACACCAAACAAACAAACAATCCAATTAAAAATGAGCAAAAGACCTGAATTCTTCTCCCAAAAAGACATACAAATGGCCATCAGATATATGAAAAGCTGCCCAACTTCACCAGCTATTAAGGAAATGCAAATCAAAACTACAGTGAGATACCATTTCACACCCGTTAGAATGGCTATCAACAAGACAAATAAGAACAAGTGTTGGAGAGGTTGTGAAGAAAAAGAACCTTCTTTCACTGCTGGTGGGGATATAGACTGGTACAGCCACTCTGTAAAAAAGTATGGAGGTCCTCAAAAAATTAAGAATAGTCTTACCATATGACCCAGCAACCCCTCTTCTGGATATCTACTCAAAAATTTTGAAAGCATTTATTCGCAAGGATATATGCACCCCTATATTCATTACAGCATTATTCACAGTGGCCAAGACATGGAAACAACCAAAGTGTCCTTTGATAGGTGATTGGATAAAGATGTGGTACATATGTATAACCACTCAGCCATAAGAAAAAAATGAAATACTGACATTTGCGACAACATGGATGGACCTTGAGAATATCATACTAAGCTAAATAAATCAGATAGGGAAAATGGCGGTGGAGTGAATGGAAGCTACACAGACCATCTCCCAGGACCAAACTGGAATTATAACTAAAATAAGGATAAATCGTCGGGAAAAAGCAACAGAAAAGCAGCTTGCGAGGATGATACAACCAGGGACACTGACTCGATCCTGGTAGGATTGCGAGGGCGCGAGAGGGGGGCTGGGAGCCCACGGACAGCAACGGCCTTAGCCGTAGCGGCGCCCGCCCTCGGGGTTAAAGCGGCGCCAGCTCCACCGCGCGGAGACGGGGCAGAGAGCGCTGAAGTCCGCGCCAGCTACACCACGCGGAGCCGGGGCAGAGAGCGCTGAAGTCCGCGCCAGCCCCACTGCGCGGAGACGGGGCAGAGAGCGCTGAAGTCCGCGCTAGCTACACCGCGCGGAGCCGGGGCAGAGAGCGCTGAAACCCGCGCCAGCCCCACCGCGCGGAGACGGGGCAGAGAGCGCCGAAGTCCGCGCCAGCCCCACCGCACGGAGACGGGGCAGAGAGCGCCGAAGTCCGCGCCAGCCCCACCGCGCGGAGACGGGGCAGAGAGCGCCGAAGTCCGCGCCAGCCCCACCGCGCGGAGACGGGGCAGAGAGCGCTGAAGTCCGCGCCAGCTCCACCGCGCAGAGCCTGGGCAGAGCGCTAAAATAGCCGCAGCCACTCACCTGGGCTCCGGCAGAGGGAGGGCGGACTGGACTGGAACTGTGTGGGGACACCTGGGATTTGGAGGGCGCTCAGAGTTTTTGCTGAGTTGCGGCCACCCAGGACTGTGGCCTAGTCGTCTTACTCCATCCCAGGGCTCTGGGGAGAGGCCGCAGCCCCTCCCTCGGAGAACCATTCACACCCTAGAGGGCCATTGAAATGCAAACTGAGGCTCATTAACTACTAGCATCTGCCCTACCCTCTGGAAATCCTCTCACGCTGAACACCTGAGGGAGGTTTTCATTCAACTGAAAACCCAAGGCTCTTCAAGCAACCACAACTAATAGCCTCTAGACAAAAAGCTAGAGGATAACTTAACCTTTGCTGGGCTTGCAAATATACCCTGGAAAGTAAGACTCCAGGGTGCTGTTTAACGTGGGTCCTCCCACGCTCATCCAAACCCAGTAGAGGGAGCCACAAACAACAGAACACCAACATCCACAGGAAAATTTGGCAGGCTCCAAAAACCACTGAGATAGCCAAAATGGGGAAACAAAGAAACAGAGCCCAAATGAAAGAACAAGAGACCTCTACCGAAGATGAGATAAATGAAAGGGAGTTAAGCAAGTTAACAGAGCTAGAATTCAGAGCCATGATCTTGAGGAAGCTCAACAGCATGAGTAAGGACATCAACACCTTGAGTAAAGACATCCACACCATGAGCAAAGACATAGAAACACTGAAAACCAACCAAGTGGAAATGAAGAAGCAGCAAGAAGAAATGAAGAAGCAGCAAGAAGAAATGAAGAATGACATAGCAGAAATGAAGAACACAATGGAAGGACTAAACAGCAGAGTAGAGGAAGCTGAGGACCGGATCAGTGAATTAGAAGACAGGGTAGAAAAAATCAACCAATCAGAAAACCAAAAGGAAAAAACAATGAAAAAACAGGAAGACAGCTTAAGAGAATTGTGGGACAACTGGAAACGTAATAAGATTCGCATAATTGGAGTCCCTGAAGAAGAAGAAAATGAGCAAGGGTTAGAGAATATATTTGAAGAAATTATGACAGAAAACTTCCCTAATTTGGTGAAGAAAGAAGGTATTCAAGTTCAAGAAGCACAGAGAGTCCCAAGTAAGAAGAACCCAAACAGGCCCACACCAAGACACATAGTAATTAAAATGCCAAAAATTAAAAACAAAGAGAGAATCCTCAAGGCAGCAAGAGAAAAGCAACAGGTTACCTACAAAGGAACCCCCATCAGGCTATCAGCTGACTTCTCAACAGAAACACTACAGGCCAGAAGGGAATGGCATGAAGTAATCAAGGTCATGAAAAACAAGAATCTGAATCCAAGACTACACTACCCAGCAAGGCTGTCATTCAAAATAGAAGGTCAAATAAAGAGCTTCTCAGACAAAAAAAGGCTAAGGGAATACATTAGCACCAAACCAGCACTGCAAGAAATGTTAAAAGGACTGCTGTAATTAGTAGAAGAAATAGGAAGGAAAGTAGAACCACACTGAACAAAAATGGCAATAAATAAGTACATATCAATAATCACCTTAAATGTAAATGGATTGAATGCTCCGATCAAAAGACACAGAGTAGCGGATTGGATAAGAAAGCATAACCCATATATATGCTGTTTACAAGAGACCCACCTCACAACAAAAGACTCACATAGGCTGAAAGTGAAGGGATGGAAAAAAATCTTCCAAGCAAATGGAAAGGAAAAAAAAGCTGGGGTAGCAATACTCATATCTGATAAAATAGATTTCAAAACGAAAGCCATTACTAGAGACAAAGAAGGTCACTATATAATATTGAAAGGATCTATCCAACAGGAAGATATAACCTTGGTAAACATATACGCACCGAATATAGGAGCACCAAAATATATTAAAAATCTGCTGGAGGACTTCAAAGGAGAAATTGACAGCAATACAATCATAACAGGGGACTTCAACACCCCGCTGACATCACTGGATAGATCCTCTAGACAAAAAATTAACAAGGACACAGAGACTCTAAACGAAGCACTAGACCAAATGGATTTAATAGATATTTACAGAGAATTGCACCCCAAAACTATAGAATTCACATTCTTCTCAAGTGCACATGGGACATTCTCAAAGATAGACCACATGTTAGGACACAAACGAAGTCTCTACAAGTTCAAGAAGATTGAAATCATATCAAGCATCTTCTCAGATCACAATGGCATGAAACTAGAAATCAATTGGAAAAAGAACATGCACGACATTTGAATACATGGAGGCTAAATAGCATGTTATTAAACAATGAATGGGTTACCGAGGAGATCAAGGAAGAAATTAAAAACTTCCTGGAAACCAACGAAAATGAACACACAACAACACAAAATCTATGGGATGCAGCGAAAGCAGTTCTGAGAGGGAAGTTCATAGCACTACAGGCCTACCTCAAGAAACAAGAAAAATTTCTAATAGACTATCTAACCTCACAACTTAAAGAACTAGAAAGCAAACAAAAAGAAAACCCCAGAGCAAATAGAAGGAAGGAAATAGTAAAGATCAGAGCAGAAATAAATGACATAGAGACCAGAGAAACAATTCAAAGGATCAATAAAACAAAGAGCTGGTTTTTTGAAAAGATAAACAAGATTGATGGACCCTTAGCTAGACTCACCAAGAAACAAAGAGAGAGAACCCAAATACACAAAATCAGAAATGAAAGAGGAGAAGTAACAACTGACACCACAGAAATACAAAGGATCATTAGCAAATACTATGAACATTTATATGGCAACAAATTCGACAATCTAAGTGAAATGGACAAATTTCTAGAAACACATAGTCTCCCAAAACTGGACCGGGAAGAGATAGAAAACTTGAACAGACCAATAACAGCTGAGGAAATTGAAGATGTAATCAAGACTCTCCCAGCAAACAAAAGCCCAGGCCCAGATGGCTTCACGGGGGAGTTTTACCGAACATTCAAAGAAGAACTAACACCCATTCTCCTCAAACTATTTCAAAAAATTCAAGAAGAAGGAAGACTTCCAAACTCGTTTTATGAGGCCAGCATAATCCTAATTCCAAAACCAGAAAAAGACACTACAAAGAAAGAAAACTACAGGCCAATATCCCTGATGAATGTAGATGCCAAAATCCTAAACAAAATACTAGCAAATCGGATCCAGCAATACATCAAAAAAATTATTCACCATGACCAAGTGGGATTCATCCCAGGGATGCAAGGCTGGTTCAACATTCGCAAATCAATAAATGTGATACACCACATAAACAAAATGAAAGATAAAAACCACATGATCATATCAATAGATGCTGAAAAAGCATTCGACAAAATCCAGCACCCATTTCTGATAAAAACGCTCAGCAATTTGGGAGTAGAGGGATCATATCTTGATATAATAAAGGCCATATATGAAAGACCTACAGCCAACATCATACTCAATGGGCAAAAACTAAAAACATTTCCCTTAAGAACAGGAACAAGACAGGGATGCCCACTTTCGCCACTCTTATTTAACATAGTACTGGAAGTCTTAGCCACAGCAATCAGACGTGAAGAAAAAATAAAAGGAATCCAAATTGGAAAGGAAGAAGTGAAACTGTCATTATTCGCAGACGATATGATATTATATATAGAAAACCCTAAAGACTCCATCAAAAATCTACTAGACTTAATAAATGAATTTGGCAAAGTAGCAGGATACAAAATTAACGTCAAGAAATCAATGGCATTCTTATACACCAATGACAAACTCACGGAAAGAGAAACTAAAAAAACAATACCATTTACCATCGCGGCAAAAAAATTAAGATACCTAGGAATAAACCTAACCAAAGAAGTAAAGGACCTATTTGCAGAAAACTACAGGACATTGAAAAAAGAAATAGAGGAAGATATAAAAAAGTGGAAGCACATACCTTGTTCATGGATTGGAAGAATTAACATCATTAAAATGTCCATATTACCCAAAGCAATCTATAGATTCAATGCAATCCCCATCAAAATACCAGTGACATATTTCACAGAACTAGAACAAATATTTCAAAAGTTCATATGGAACCAAAAAAGACCCCGAATAGCCACAGCAATCTTGAAAAAGAAAGACAAAGTAGGTGGGTTCACAATACCGGATATCAGCTTATACTACAAAGCAACTGTAATCAAAACAGCCTGGTACTGGCACAAGAACAGGCATATAGACCAGTGGAACAGAACAGAGAATCCAGAAATTGACCCAAGACATTATGCTCAATTAATATTTGACAAAGGTGGCAAGAGCATACAATGGAGTAAAGATAGCCTCTTTAATAAATGGTGTTGGGAAAATTGGACCGCTACATGCAAAAAAATGAAACTAGACCATCAACTTACACCACACACAAGAATAAACTCAAAATGGATAAAAGACTTAAATGTGACTCGTGAATCCATAAAAATCCTAGAAGAAAATGTAGGCAACAAAATTTCGGACATCATACGCAGTAGAATCTTCACTGATACATCACCTAAGGCAACAGAAACAAAGGGAAAAATGAACACATGGGACTACATCAAACTCAAAAGCTTCTGCACAGCAAAAGAAACAACCATCAAAACAGATAGGGAACCCACTCCATGGGAGAGCATAATTGCCAATGACACATCAGATAAGGGGTTAATTTCCAAAATATACAGAGTGCTCATACAACTCAACAAAAGGAAGACAAAGAACCCAATTAAAAAATGGGCAGAGGAACTAAATAGACACCTCTCCAAAAAGGACATACAAATGGCTAAGAGACATATGAAGAAATGCTCAACATCATTAATCATCAGAGAGATGCAAATTAAAACAACAATGAGGTATCACCTCACACCTGTCAGAATGGCCGCCATCAACAAATCATCAAACAACAAGTGTTGGCGAGGGTGTGGAGAAAAGGGGACTCTAGTACACTGCTGGTGGGAATGCAGACTGGTGCAGCCACTGTGGAAAACACTATGGTGTTACCTCAAAAAATTAAAAATTGAATTGCCATTTGACTCAGTGATCCCACTTCTAGGAATATACCCTAAGAAGCCTGAAACACCAATCAGAAAAAATACATGTACCCCCATGTTCATAGCAGCACTATTTACAATAGCTAAGATCTGGAAACAGCCCAAGTGTCCATCAGTGGATGAATGGATAAAAAAGTTGTGGTACATATACACAATGGAGTACTATGCAGCTGTAAGAAAGAAAGATCTCTTATCCTTTGAGACGACGTGGAGGGACCTCAAGAGTATTATCCTAAGCGAAACAAGCCAAGCAGAGAAAGACAAATATCACATGATCTCACTTATTTGTGGAATATAATGAACATAGCAGTCTGAGGAACAGGGTAGACCCAGAGACGTGGAAGTAGGGTATAAACTGACACCCCTCAGGAGAGGGGGTGGGGGGGAGGGAAGAGATAAACCACAGAACTTATGCACATGTATGCATAAGTGATGGACATGGACAACAAAGCTGGGGACAGGGTGGGGGGATGGGGAGGAGGGTGTCAATGGGGAAAAAAGGAGAAACCTCTGTAACAAAAATAAATTAATAAAAAAAAAAAATCTCAAAAAGAAAAAAAGAAAAAAAAAATAAATAAATAAATAAATCAGATAGAAAAAGTTAAGAACCATATGATTTCACTCATATGTGGGATATAAAACTGAAAGCAACAAATGAATAAATAAGAAAAACAAACGAACAAAAACACATAGACACAGACAACAATATGATGGTTATCAGAGAGAAGGGGGGTGAGGAGTAGTAAAGGTAAAGGAGGCCAAGTATACGGTGACAGAAGATGAGTTGACTTTGGGTCGGGGGCACACAATGCAATATACAGATCATGTATCATAGAAATGTACACTTAAAACCTATATAATCTTATTAATCAATGTCACCCCAATAAATTTGGTTTAAAAAAAGTACCAGTAGTATATCTTATGAATTGAAAAGTAAAATTATTTTAGTGTTTTATGCTTTTTTACATTTTTCTGAACTTTATAGTTTGTATACAAAGAGCAGGTTTTATTTTTTTAATCAGATAAAAAGCCAAATACTTTTTTTAAATAGCCAAAAATAAAGGTTCCCCTTTATTTGTAAGAGAGAAAACAAATACTACACCTTTGGATCTTTTGCACAAAACTTCATGATGTCTCTCCAATGTCTGTCTACCGTCTGAAATTGACGTCCTTCTTCTGGCATCTGTTGCATGATATCCTCAGAACAAAAAATGGGCTCCAAATATAGCCAATGAGCTTGTACTTTTAACCATTCATCAATTGTTTCTTGTATTCGAATCAAACGGTCCTCCCAGGCCTTAATGAAAAGCATAGTGTACTAAATTCCAGTTATTAAAGAAAAATCATAAATTATAGCAATAAATGTGCATTTAAAATGTACTGCTATTTTAAAATCAATGTACAACAGCTCAAGGTCACTTATGAGTATCTCACATGGGTTTAGAAAAACTCTAAGAGGTCTGAAGTTTTCCTAAATCACTGGAACTCACAACTGGAAATGATTGTAATTATTTAGACCAATTTCCTAATTCCTAGGTAAACTATCCCAAGTCCAAAAAGCATCCAGAATATATTCTGATCTACACCAATGGTTATCAACCTAGGGGCTATTTTGTCCCTCAACCCAAATGACATTCGACAATTTCTGGAGACATTTTCATTTGTCACAACAGACAGGATGAGGGTGCTACTAATATCTAGTGGGTAAAAGTCAGGGATGCTACTAAACTTCTTACAATGTACAGGACAGCCCTCATAACAATGAATTATTTAGCCCAAAATGTCTTTAGTGCCAGGTTGAAAAACCCTGCTCCACATCAATACAATTTAGATAAAAACAAACAAAAAGTCTCCTTACTCTCACAGGTCTCCTAGACTTGGTAAGACATTTCATTAGCTGAAGCCATTCATATAATCTCTCTTTGGTTCTTAAATATGTGGCCTAAGGTCCAAAATGTCAAGAGATTAGGCCTCATATTTTATTGTTTTTAAAGCTCTAAAAGAGCTTTTAAATGTCTTATAAATTCTCCCTTATTAGACAAGAAATTTCTGCAAAAGTTGCTGTCATTGGAGAAGATATTTTTTAATAAAATATAATTTGTTTCTTTTCAAAGTCATTAGAGTTAATGTCTCAGATCTGTTCTATATAGTTCCATGTGAATTTTTAAATACCTGTTCCTGTATTTCTCCAAAGCTATCCAACAAACTGACTTATTTCCACAAAAGTATATATATAATAAGATTGCAATTTTTACAAATGACCAGGAACTATCTTGTTTAACATACCTTGATCTCTTTTTCAAATGGTTTAATGAAAGGTGAGCCTCTCATTGTCTGAGTTTTTATAATTTGATCATCAAGGATAGTCTGAATCTCATCTACCGAAGAAAGAATACAGACTCCAGTTTCACGATACAGATTTATATGAAAAGCAATATCATCCCAAGTTCCTATCATTGTATGCATGGCCTTCTCTAATGAAAATTCCTAAAATGGAGGAAAGAAGAAAGAATAGGATGGTGAAAAAAGAATGTTATTTACTATATTGACTTTCCCTAGTAAATTCAGTAACCATATGCCTTAAAATAATCTGTGGCTACACTGTAATTAAGTTAGAAAAGTTTTTTAAACAAGTTAAAAATTCCTAAGGAGAATGAATGATAATGCAGTTTTAAAAAAAACTCACTTGCTATGAAAACTACTGCTGTCAGTTCTAGAATAGCCATCAGAATAAAATACCTCCTGGACTTTCCCTAAAGTAGCCTTTCTCCAGTCTATAACCTGAAGATGTTTTCTGTGTATTTCAAGAACCCTAGAGGAGTATACACACACAACACATTACATGCCACACAAATATATCCACCCAATATTCTAAATGGAAAGATTACATATCAAGACTAGCATATTATCGCCCTGGCTGGTTTGGCTCAGTGGTTAGAGCGTTGGCCTGTGGACCAGAGAGTCCCGGGTTCGGTTCCTGCTAAGGGCACGTACCTCAGTTGCAGTTTGTCCCCAGCCCTGGTTGGGGTCATGTGGGTGGCAACCAGTCGATGTGTCTCTCTCACGTCAGTGTTTCACTCTTTCTCTTCCCCCCTCTCTCGCCTCCCGCTCTATCTGAAGATAAAGGCAAAAAATGTACTCGGGTGAGGATAAAAAAAAAAAAAAAGACTAGCATATTATCCATGCATATCAGAATGTGGTAGGATTAAGAAGAGGACAAAGGAGCCATTTCTAGTCTGGATTCAGGACAAGGAAGTAGGATAGAAACATATACTTTGTGGGTGGGGGGAAGAGTGATCTTCTACCACTTTCCCCCATCTACTTCCACTGCTATCCAGTACTCTACATTCAATGACAGCAAAACTACAATTATTTGATTAACAAACTCATTTAATAAAATAGTTCAGTTGATCTTCACATTTACCTTGCTTGCACCTGCACTTATCACTTCAAATTGTTCCAAGTATGGTGTAAGGCTTAATTTTAAAACTTTTCTCAGTGTAGTTCCAGAGTCTGGAGTCAAGTCATAGCCTACAATTTCTGACATCTGCTTCCAGTGACGTGTTCTCATTCCTGGATTGCATAGGATGGAGACAGTGGGGATATTTTCCTAAAGGTAAAAATATAAACAATAATGAGTCACTCATTTGACTTCCATACACATATACTTAAAATTATCTAATATTGTTAATGAGTATAATCAAAATCTCTACTAGATTTAGAGGGAGGAGACAAACTAACAAAATTATTTTAAAGTTTATCTGCACAAATAAACATGGAGAAATCGCCAGGAAAATTGTAAGAGTGAAAAAGGAGAGGGGTAAATGTTCTATAAGATATTAAAGTATATGATAAAACTATAGTAATTAAAATTGTTGCATTATTATATAAATACAAAGTTGTTATACATGTTATATGTAGAAATATATAGTATAAGATAACATAACATATTATAAGAACACACATACACATAACATGAATGGGGAAAAGGCCTGCACAAAAATGCCAAATGTAACTTTTGTTTGGAAATGAAAATTAGATATTCAAGAAAAACACTTTATCATTCTTGATACTAATATTAAAACTTTTTTTTCCTATGGGTCCGTCTCTCTTTTGCTTGTTAGTTCATTTTGTTTATTAAATCCACATATGAATGAAATCATATGGTACTTGTCTTTCTCTGACTGGCTTATTTCACTTAGCATAATGTTCTCCAGGTCCATCCAAGCTATTGAAAGGGCAACATTTTCTCCTTCCTCCTTCCTCCTCCTTCCTCCTCCTCCTCCTCCTTCCTCCTCCTTCCTCCTCCTCCTCCTCCTTCTATTTTTAAAGCCAAGTAGCATTCCATTGTGTAAATGTACCATAGTTGTTTTATTCACTCATCTACTTATGGACACCTGGGCTGTTTCCAAATCTTGGCTATTGTAAATAGCGCCACAAAGAACATAGGGGTACATATATTCTTTCAAATTACTGTTTCAGGTTTCTTTGGATAAATTCCAAGAAGTGGAATCACTGCATCATAAGGCAATTCCATTTTCAATATTTTGAGGTAACTCCATATTGTTTTCCACAGTGGCTGCACCAATCTGCATTTCCAAAAGCAGTGCATTAGGCTTTCCTTTTTTCTACATGCTCGCCAACACTTGTTGTTTGTTGATTTATTGTTGTTTGTTGATTTACTGATGATAATAACCATTCCGACAGGTGTGAGGTAATATCTCATTGTGGTTTTAACTTGCATTTCTCTGATGATTAGTGACGCTGAACATCTTTTCATATGTCTACTGGCCATCTGCATGTCCTCTTTGAAGAAGTGTCTATTCAGGTCCTTTGCCCATTTTTCAGTTGGATTGGTTTTTTGTGTGTGTTGAGTTTTATAAATTCTTTATAAATATTGGATATTAAGCCCTTATCAGATGTATCTGCAAATATGTTCTTCCCATTCAGTGGGTTGTCTTTTTATTTTGCTGATGGTTTCCTTTGTTGTGCAAAACTTTTTAGTTTGGTAGTCCCACATTTGTTTATTTTTTCTTTTGTTTTCCTTGCCTAAGGAGATGTATCAGAAAAAAATATTGCTACTAGAAATGTCCAAGATTTTACTACCTGTTTTCTCTAGCATTTTTATGGTTTCCAGTCTAGAACATTTTCTTTAACATTAGGAATAAGATTAGCATACCTATTATGACTAATTCTAATCAACACTGTATTGAGTATCTCAGCCAGTGAAGAAATTATTATCAATAAATAAAATATACTAGAAATAAAAATTTAAAAGAAACTGACATTGTTCACAGATTACTGTCTATGTACAGTGGCTGGATATTAAAATAATATAAAAAGTTAAATAGAACTTCTATATACCAGCCTCAGATAGAAAACATAATTAACTAATAGATCAATTTACAAATTCAACAACAATAAAATAAAGTGCCTAGGGATCAATCAAATGAAAATTGTACAAAGCTATTTTGGAGAAACTATATAACTTTATTAAAACATCTTAAAGAAAAACTAAATAAATAGAGATAAATGCCATGTACTGATAGATTCATTATTATATAAGTGACAAAGTGCTATTATCACTGGATTATATTATATATTATAAAATGATAAAAATTCTATAATAGGGAACGAAAATGGCGGCGGAGTGAATGAAAGCTACACAGACCATCTCCCAGGACCAAACGGGAATTACAACTAAAATAAAGACAAATTGTCGGGAAAAAGCAACAGAAAAGCAGCTTGTGAGGACCATACAACCAGGGACACTGAATCGATCCTGGTAGGATTGTGGAGGCACGAGAGGGGCCTGGGAGCCCACGGACAGCAGTGGCCTTAGCCGTGAGCAGTGCACCGCCCTCGGGTTAAAGCCCGAGCCGGCTCCACAGCGCAGAGGGCCGGGACAGAGCGCTGAAATAGCCGCAGCCACTCACCTGGGCTCAGGCAGAGGGAGGGCGGACTGGACTGGAACTGTGCGGGGACACTCGGGATTTGGAGGGCGCTCAGAGCTTTTGCTGAGTTGCGGCCACACAGGACTGTGGCCTGGTCGTCTTACTCCACCCCAGGGCTCTGGGGAGAGGCAGCAGCCCCTCCCTCGGAGATCCAGCCACACCCTAGTGAGCCATTGAAATGCAAACTGAGGCTCATTAACTACTAGCATCTGCCCTACCCTCTGGAAATCCTCTCACGCTGAACACCTGAGGGAGGTTTTCATTCAACTGAAAACCCAAGGCTCTTCAAGCAACCACAACTAATAGCCTCTAGGCAAAAAGCTAGAGGATAACTTAACCTTTGCTGGGCTTGCAAATATACCCTGGAAAGTAAGACTCCACGGTGGTGTTTAACGTGGGTCCTCCCACGCTCATCCAAACCCAGTACAGGGAGCCACAAACAACACAACACCAACATCCACAGGAAAATTTGGCAGGCTCCAAAAATCACTGAGATAGCCAAAATGGTGAAATAAAGAAACAGATCCCAAATGAAAGAACAAGAGACCTCTACCGAAGATGAGATAAATGAAAGGGAGTTAAGCAAGTTAACAGAACTAGAATTCAGAGCCATGATCTTGAGGAAGCTCAACAGCATGAGCAAGGACATCAACACCATAAGCAAAGACACAGAAACATTGAAAATCAACCATTTGGAAATAAAAGATGCAAGAAGAAATGAAGAATGACATAGCAGAAATGAAGAACACATTGGAAGGACTAAACAGCAGAGTAGAGGAAGCTGAGGACCGGATCAGTGAATTAGAAGACAGGGTAGAAAAAAATCAACCAATCAGAAAACCAAAAGGAAAAAACAATGAAAAAACAGGAAGACAGCTTAAGAGAACTGTGGGACAACTGGAAACATAATAATATTCACATCATTGGAGTCCCTGAAGAAGAAGAAAATGAGCAAGGGTTAGAGAATATATTTGAAGAAATAGTGACAGAAAACTTCCCTAATTTGGTGAAGAAAGAAGGCATTCAAGCTCAAGAAGCACAGAGAGTCCCAAGTAAGAAGAACCCAAACAGGCCCACACCAAGACACATAGTAATTAAAATGCCAAAAATTAAAGACAAAGAGAGAATCCTAAAGGCGGCAAGAGATAAGCAACAGGTTACCTACAAAGGAACCCCCATAAGGCTATCATCTGACTTCTCAACAGAAACACTACAGGCCAGAAGGGAATGGCATGAAATAATCAAGGTCATGAAAAACAAGGATCTGAATCCAAGACTACTCTACCCAGCAAGGCTGTCATTCAAAATAGAAGGTCAAATAAAGAGCTTCTCAGACAAAAAAAAGGCTAAGGGAATACATTAGCACCAAACCAGCACTGCAAGAAATGTTAAAAGGACTGCTGTAATTAGTAGAAGAAATAGGAAGGAAAGTAGAACCACACTAAACAAAAATGGCAATAAATAAGTACATATCAATAATCACCTTAAATGTAAATGGATTGAATGCTCCGATAAAAAGACACAGAGTAGCGGATTGGATGAGAAAGCATGACCCATATATATGTTGTTTACAAGAGACCCACCTCACAACAAAAGACTCACATAGGCTGAAAGTGAAGAGATGGAAAAAAAATCTTCCAAGCAAACAGAAAGGAAAAAAAAGCTGGGGTAGCAATACTCATATCTGATAAAATAGATTTCAAAATGAAAGCCATAACTAGAGACAAAGAAGGTCACTACATAATATTGAAAGGATCTATCCAAAAGGAAGATATAACCTTGGTAAACATATATGCACCCAATATAGGAGCACCAAAATATATTAAAAATCTTCTGGAGGACTTCAAAGGAGAAATCGACAGCAATACAATCATAGCAGGGGACTTCAACACCCCGCTGACATCACTGGATAGATCCTCTAGACAAAAAATTAACAAGGAAACAGAGACTCTAAACGAAATGGACCAAATGGATTTAATAGATATGTACAGAGAATTACACCCCAAAACTACAGAATTCACATTCTTCTCAAGTGCACATGGGACATTCTCAAAGATAGACCACATGTTAGGACACAAACGAAGTCTCTACAAGTTCAAGAAGATTGAAATCATATCAAGCATCTTCTCAGATCACAATGGCATGAAACTAGAAATCAATTGCAACAAGAACATGCAAAGACATATGAACACATGGAGGCTAAATAGCATGTTATTAAACAATGAATGGGTTACCGAGGAGATCAAGGAAGAAATTAAAAACTTCCTGGACACCAATGAAAATGAACACACAACAACACAAAATCTATGGGATGCAGCGAAAGCAGTTCTGAGAGGGAAGTTCATAGCACTACAGGCCTACCTCAAGAAACAAGAAAAATTTCTAATAGACTATCTAACCTCACAACTTAAAGAACTAGAAAGCAAACAAAAAGAAAACCCCAGAGCAAGTAGAAGGAAGGAAATAGTAAAGATCAGAGCAGAAATAAATGACATAGAGACCAGAAAAACAATTCAAAGGATCAATGAAACAAAGAGCTGGTTTTTTGAAAAGATAAACAAGATTGATGGACCCTTAGCTAGACTCACCAAGAAACAAAGAGAGAGAACCCAAATACACAAAATCAGAAATGAAAGAGGAGAAGTAACAACTGACACCACAGAAATACAAAGGATCGTTAGCAAATACTATGAACATTTATATGGCAACAAATTCGACAATCTAAGTGAAATGGACAAATTTCTAGAAACACATAGTCTCCCAAAACTGGACCGGGAAGAGATAGAAAACTTGAACAGACCAATAACAGCTAAGGAAATTGAAGATGTAATCAAGACTCTCCCAGCAAACAAAAGCCCAGGCCCAGATGGCTTCACAGGGGAGTTTTACCAAACATTCAAAGAAGAACTAACACCCATTCACCTCAAACTATTTCTAAAAATTCAAGAAGAAGGAAGACTTCCAAACTCGTTTTATGAGGCCAGCATAATCCTAATTCCAAAACCAGAAAAAGACACTACAAAGAAAGAAAACTACAGGCCAATATCCCTGATGAACATAGATGCCAAAATCCTAAACAAAATAATAGCAAATCGGATCCAGCAATACATCAAAAAAATTATTCACCATGACCAAGTGGGATTCATCCCAGGGATGCAAGGCTGGTTCAATATTCGCAAATCAATAAATGTGATACACCACATAAACAAAATATAATATAAAAACCACATATCAATAGACGCTGAAAAAGCATTCGACAAAGTCCAGCACCCATTTCTGATAAAAACGCTCAGCAATTTGGGAATAGAGGGATCATATCTTGATATAATAAAGACCATATATGAAAGACCTACAGCCAACATCATACTCAATGGGCAAAAGCTAAAAACATTTCCCTTAAGAACAGGAACAAGACAGGGATGCCCACTTTCGCCACTCTTATTTAACATAGTACTGGAAGTCTTAGCCACAGCAATCAGACGTGAAGAAAAAATAAAAGGAATCCAAATTGGAAAGGAGGAATTGAAACTGTCATTATTCACAGACGACATGATATTATATATAGAAAACCCTAAAGACTCCATCAAAAATCTACTAGACATAATAAATGAATTTGGCAAAGTAGCAGGATACAAAATTAACGTCAAGAAATCGACGGCATTCTTATACACCAATGATGAACTCACAGAAAGAGGAACTAAAAAAACAATTCCATTTACCATCGTGGCAAAAAAAATTAAGATACCTAGGAATAAACTTAACCAAAGAAGTAAAGGACCTATTTGCAGAAAACTACAGGACATTGAAAAAAGAAATAGAGGAAGATATAAAAAATGGAAGCACATACCTTGTTCATGGATTGGAAGAATTAACATCATTAAAATGTCCATATTACCCAAAGTAATCTATAGATTCAATGCAATCCCCATCAAAATACCAGTGACATATTTCACAGAACTAGAACAAATACTCCAAAAGTTCATATGGAACCAAAAAAGACCCCGAATAGCCACAGCAATCTTGAAAAAGAAGGACAAAGTAGGTGGGATCACAATACCGGATATCAGCTTATACTACAAAGCTACTGTAATCAAAACGGCCTGGTACTGGCACAAGAACAGGCATATAGACCAGTGGAACAGAACAGAGAATCCAGAAATTGACCCAAGACATTATGCTCAATTAATATTTGACAAAGGCGGCAAGAGCATACAATGGAGTAAAGACAGCCTCTTTAATAAATGGTGTTGGGAAAATTGGACAACTACATGCAAAAAAATGAAACTAGAGCATCATCTTACACCATACACAAGAATAAACTCAAAATGGATAAAAGACTTAAATGTGACTCGAGAATCCATAAAAATCCTAGAAGAAAATGTAGGCAACAAAATTTCGGACATCATACGCAGCAGAATCTTCACTGATACATCACCTAAGGCAACAGAAACAAAGGGAAAAATGAACACATGGGACTACATCAAACTCAAAAGCTTCTGCACAGCAAAAGAAACAACCATCAAAACAGGGAACCCACTCTATGGGAGAGCATAATTGCCAATGATACATCAGATAAGGGGTTAATCTCCAAAATATATAGAGTGCTCATACAACTCAATAAAAGGAAGACAAAGAACCCAATTAAAAAATGGGCAGAGGAACTAAATAGACACCTCTCCAAACAGGACATACAAATGGCTAAGAGACATATGAAGAAATGCTCAACATCACTAATCATCAGAGAGATGCAAATTAAAACAACAATGAGGTATCACCTCACACCTGTCAGAATGGCCGCTATCAACCAATCATCAAACAACAAGTGTTGGCGAGGGTGTGGAGAAAAGGGGACTCTAGTACACTGCTGGTGGGAATGCAGACTGGTGCAGCCACTGTGGAAAACACTATGGTGTTACCTCAAAAAATTAAAAATTGAATTGCCATTTGACCCAGTGATCCCACTTCTAGGAATATACCCTAAGAAGCCTGAAACACCAACCAGAAAGAATACATGTACCCCCATGTTCATAGCAGCACTATTTACAATAGCTAAGATCTGGAAATAGCCCAAGTGTCCATCAGTGAATGAATGGATAAAAAAGCTGTGGTACATATACACAATGGAGTACTATGCAGCTGTAAGCAAGAAAGATCTCTTATCCTTTGAGACGACATGGAGGGACCTCGAGAGTATTATCCTAAGCGAAACAAGCCAAGCAGAGAAAGACAAATATCACATGATTTCACTTATTTGTGGAATATAATGAACATAACAGGCTGAGGAACAGGGTAGACCCAGAGATGTGGAAGTAGGGTATAGACTGACACCCCTCAGAAGAGGGGGTGGGGGGGGAGGGAAGAGATAAACCACAGAACTTATGCGCATGTATGTATAACTGATGGACATGGACAACAAAGCTGGGGACGGGGTGGGGGGATTGGGAGGAGAGTGTCAATGGGGAAAAAAGGAGAAACATCTGTAACAAAAATAAATTAATTAAAAAAAATCAAAAAAAATTCTATAATATATTGTATATTTTATATTTTATAAATGATATATACTATATATTATCATTATAAAAAGTCCACAAATTAACAATAAAAACAATAGAAAGAAACGACAACCAAACAATGACAGAAAAAAGATTCAGAAGGTATAAACAGGCACTTCACAGAAGAAATATGAAATGCAAGTAGAATGTAAGCACTATAAAAGAGATTTTTGTTCACATGACTGACTATAAGTAGGAAAATCAATAAATTAGGTAAGCAGTAATATCAAGGAGTGAAAACGAAAGAACTACACTTACACCCAAGAATGTGGATGAGTATTAGAAACATAATGTTGAGTGAAAAAAAAAAAAATCATGTCACAGAAGACTACATATACATGATATAGTTATTTTTAAATATGTTTTTATTGATTTTTTAGAGAGAGAGGAAGGGGGAGAGAGATAGAAACATTGATGTGAGAGAGAAACATCGATTGGCTGCCTCCTGTACTTCCCCTACTGGGGATCAAGCCGGCAACCCAGGCTTGTGCCCTGACTGGGAATCTAAGTGGAACCTCTCAGTCCATGGGACGATGCTCAATCCACTGAGCCACACAGGTCGGGCCATGATATAGTTTTTATGAATTGTTATATGCAAGTTGATGAAACAAAAAAAAAGCAGAGAATTACAAACACAGAATTTATAATACACTTTTCTTTAAGGGTTGTTAAGGGGATGAAATAGGGAAGGAATACACAGAGAGAAGCAGCAGTATTGATCATCTAATTTTCAAGTAGAGGGAAGGGTCATGGGTGTTCATTTTATGTTACATATGTTCTTCAAATATTAAGTAATAAAAATGTGTTAAGAAAAAAATAGTGATCTTTTCCTCTTCCCAATCCAATTCAAAGCCCATCAAAATCATACTTATACTCTAGTCACCTCCTTAGTAAAGCCTTATCTAATGACAAAATTAATTGCTCCATGTCCCATTCTCTACTGTTCTCTACCTAAGAATTTCTTCATTATGCTTTATATTACAACCAGTTGTCCATAGCCTATTTCTTCTACCATGTTGTGTTCTCCCTGAGGGTCAAAAGTCAATCTGTGTGCCTGGACGATAAAAATATTGAGCTAGAAGACTCTCACTACAGTCAATATCTAAGCCAATTAAGCAAAATATAAATACATAAAAGGCATTTAGACTGGCAAGGAAGAAGTAAAACTATATTTTCAGATGACATGATCTTGTATACAAAAAATCTTAAGAAATTCATTTAAAAACTGTGAGAACTAATAAATGAGTTCAGCAACGTTGCAGGATACAATATCAATTTACAAAAATCAACTGTATTTCTACAAACTAGAAATAAACAATCCAAAATTGAAAGTAGACTTCCGGTCAAGATGGCGGCGTAGGTAAACGCAGTATCGCTTCCTCCCACAACCACATCAAAGTTACAACTAAACTACAGAACAACCATCATTCAAAACCGCCTAAAATCAAGCTGAATGGAAGTCCTACAACTACGAAATTAAAGAAGAAGCCACATCGAGACTGGTAGGAGGGGCGGAGGCGCAACAGGCTGGTCCCACACCCACGTGTGGCGGATAAAAATTAGGAGGACGCCTCGGCTGGGAAGGTCCTCCCTAAGGACTGAGGCGTCCCCGTCCCACACTAGGTGCCCAGCTCAGGGTTCCAGTGCCAGGAAGAGAAGTCCCCATAACTTCTGGCTGGAAAAACCAGCGGTAACTGAGGCTGAGGCAGCTGGAGCCCCTGGCAGCTCCTCTTAAAGGTCCCGTGCACGGACTTACTCAGACTCACACCCTCCAGGCTCCAGCATGGGGGAGGCAGCTTGAAAGGCGCCAGAGTCATATGGGGAAGATGGCTTGGCATTGGGACGAGGGCTGGAGAGGCAGCTTTCTCCTGGACAGACGTGCTGTCGGAGGCCTTTGTTCCTTTGGTGAGCCCTTCCCTGGGCCGGCAGACACCGCCATATCTGGGACTCCAGCAACCTGGCTCACACTTTTGGCCCCGCCCTGGTGATTCCCTGAGGCCCCACCCCACCCAACTTTCAGGCCCACCCAAGCTGTTGCCAGTTGCTTTACCATAGGATTGGCCTGTCTTTGATCCTGCTTCAGCTTTTCCTAAATTCTTTCAAACAAGCAGCATCTGGTCTCAGCTAGCCCCACACCTCTCGCTAAGTAATACATAGAAACAAACAGAGGGAGGCAGCCAAAATGAGGAGACAAAGAAACAGGTCCCAAATGAAAGAACAGAACAAAACTCCAGGAAAAGAACTAAGTGAAATGGAGTTAAGCAACCTAACAGATGCTGAGTTCAAAACACTGTTTATAAGGATGCTCAATGGACTTAGTGAGAACCTCAGTGAACTTAGTGAGGGCCTCAAGAGCATAAAAAAGGACCAGTCAGAAATGAAGGATGCACAGTTAGAAATGAAGGAGGCACTAACTGAAATAAAGAATAATTTACACAGAATCAATAGTAGAGTAGGTAAAGCCAAGAAGCAAACCATCGATTTGGAATATAAGGAAGCAAAAAATGCCCAATCAGAACAGCAAAAAGAAAAAAGAATCCAAAAAAAATGAGGATAGTGTAAGAAGCCTCTGGGTCAATTTCAAGCGTGCCAACATTCGCATCTTGGGGGTGCCAGAAGGAGAAGAGAGAGAACAAGAAATCGAAAACCTATTTGAAACAATAATGGCAGAAAACTTCCCTAACTTGGTGAAGGAAACAAACATACAAGTCCAGGAAGCACAGAGAGTCCCAAACAAGATGAACCCCAAGAGGCCCACACCAAGACACATCATCATCAAAATGCAAAAGGTTCAAGACAAAGAGAAAATCTTAAAAGCAGCAAGAGAAAAGAAGTTAGTTACCTACAAGGGAGTTCCCATCAGACTGTCAGCTGATTTCTCAAAAGAAACTTTGCAGGCCAGAAGGGAGTGGCAAGAAATATTCAGAATGATGAAAAGCAAGAACCTACAACCAAGATTACTCTATCCTGCAAAACTGTCATTTAGAATCGATGGCCATACAAAGAGTTTCCCAGGCAAGGAAAAGCTAAAGGAGTTCATCACCACCAAACCATTATTATATGAAATGTTGAAGGGTCTTCTTGAAGAAAAAGATAAAAAAATATGAACAAACAAAATGGCAATAAGTACATATCTATCAACAGTTGAATCTACAAACAAAATGAACACGCAGAACAGAAACATTCTCAAAGATACAGAGAACTTTTGTTGGTTACCAGATGGGTGGGGACTGGGGGGATGGGTGAAAAAGGTGAAGGGATTAAGAAGTACAAATTGGACACAGACAACAGTGTGGGGAAAGGCAGGAGGGGGGCGGGAATGGGGAGGAGGGGGTCAATGGGGGAAAAATGAGGAACATCTGTAATACATTTAACAATAAAGATAAGTTAAAAAAAATAAAAAATAAAAAAATAAAATCAATTAAAAAAAATTGAAAGTAAGGGGGAAAATCCCATGTACAAGAGCATCAAGAAGTATAAAAGACATAGAAGACTTGTATGCTGATAACTACAGATAATTGTTAGAAGAAATTAAAGAAAACCTAAATAGACACTCCATGTTCATATTTTAGAAGAATTAATATTATTAAGATGGCAACACTTCCCAAATCAATCTATAGATTCAGTGCGATCCCTATCAAAATCTCAATTTCCTTTAAAAAAAAAATCCTCACCCAAAGGTATGTTTTTTAAATTTATTTTAGAGAGGAAGGGAGAGAGAAAAAAATATCAGTGTGAGAGAAGACATTGATTGGTTGCATCCCAACTAGGGATTGAACCCACAACCTAGGTATGTGCCCAGAGCTTTCTGAGCAGCTGACTTCCCTGAGAACTCAACAATGCCTTTTCCTGATGGCCTTCTTCAATCATCCACAATGACTATAGTCCTCTCCACCTGCCCAAACACATAAAAGGCTTCATTCAGCAGTTTGTTAGACACATACTGAGAAAGGTTTTGGAGGATAAGAGATGCATTGTGACATGCCAAGCACACATGCAGCTGCTTTCCATGAAGTGGCATGTTGTCTGCCCAGCTCCACTTTGGCAATTTTTGCAGGTTCATGTTTCCAAGCAAATAAAGCTGAAGCCCTTGTCTTTATGAATGAAGACTGCCCACCTTCCCATATTTCTCAAATAGTTTCCTCATTTCCTCTTTAGTGATGTCAGGAGAAAGCTTGCACACACAGAGATGGTTATATTGAGTGAATGAACATCTTCTCTCCTGAGTTACTAAAATTCTTCGGGTCAACAATCAAGCCCTCATTTTGGCTGCTGGCCTGTTATCCATTCACAGGTATTGGAAGAAGCAGTGGCTTCTGATGCTGCTGCTGGTGGTGATGTTGATGATGCTTCCTTGGAGTATGATTTTGTTTCTCCAAGTTAAAGGTTTCATTGCCCTGCATTTTTGTACTGCTCTACCTACTGTATTCCCCTCAGAATAAGAGTGAGACTACATAGCCTCTACCATCTCCCCCAGCTGCCTTCTTTTTTTTGCATAAATTTATAAGCCAATCATAAAACTCATATGAAAATTCAAGGACTCCAGAACAATCCAAAACAATCTTGGAAAAGAATAAATTTGGATGACTCATACTTACCAATTTCAAAACATATTACAAAGCCATAATAATTGAGACAGTATGGCACTAATCTAAAGACAAACATACAGATCAATGGAACAGACTTGAGAGTCCAGAATGAAACTCTCACATTTACAGTCAACTGATTTCCAACAAAAGTACAAAGGAAATTTAATAATCTTTTTTAACAAATGGTGTTGGGATGACTGGAGCTCCATGTATCCTATCCCTACCTCACATCATATACAAAAATTAAATCAAAATGTATCAAAGACCTAAATGTACAAATTAAGAATGTAAAATTCTTAGAAGAAAACATATGTGCAAATAATCATGGATTAGGCAATAGTTTTTAGATATGACACCAAAAGCATAAGCAACAAAAGAAAAAAAAAATAGATAAGTAACAGATCAAAATTAAAACTTTGTGTTTCAAAACACAACATCAAAAAAATAAAAATGAAAACAATCCATAAGCCCAGCCAGTGTGGCTCAGCGGATTGAGCATCGTCCCATGGACTGAGTGGTCCCGGTTCAATTCTCCATTGGGGCACACGCCCGGGTTGCAGGCTCGATCCCCAGTAGGGGCGTGCAGGAGGCAGCTGATCAATGTTTCTCTCTCACACTGATGTTTCTATCTCTGTCTCCCTTCTTCTCTCTCTAAAAAATCAATAAAAACATATTTTTTTAAATCCATAAAATAAATGGTAAAAAAATTTTGTAAATTATCTAACAAGGGACTTGTATTTAGATATATAAAATCTCTACAATTGAATAATAAGACAAATCATCTAATTTTAAAATGGCAAAGGATTTGAATAGATATTTCTCCAAAAAAAACATATAAGCACATGAAAAGATGCTTAACATTATAAGTCAGCAGGTAAATGCAAACCAAAACCACAGCAAGATACCACTTCACACCCACTGGGATGGCTACAGTAAAAAATACAGACAATAACAAGTGTTAGCAAGAATGTTTACAAATTGAAAGCCCCCCACATACACCCACATTGCTGGTGAAAATGTATGAGAGTGCAGCAACTTTGGAAAACAGTCTGACAGTTCCACCAAAAGTTAAAAATAGAATTACCATGTGACCCTATAATTCCATTCCTAGGTATATATCCAAGAGAAGTGAAACATAAGCCCACACAAAAAGTTATACATGAATATTCATAACATTTTTCATAGTAGCTAAAAAATAGAAAAAACATAAATGTCTATCAAGTAATGAATGGAGAAACAAAATGTAGTATATCCATACAATGGAATATTATTCATCAATAAAAAAGAATGAAGTATGATACATGTTACAACACAGATGAACCTTGGAAACATGCTAAGTGAAAGAAGTTAGTCACAAAGGCCACATATTGTATGATTCCATTTATATGAAATGTCTGAGACAGATAAATTCATAGAGACGGAAAGTAAATTAGTAGTTGCTATTGCCTGGGAGAAGGAGAGAATGGAGAGTAATTGCTAGTGATTATGGGCTTACTTTTGAAGTGATGAAGATGTTCTCAAATTAGAGAGTGGTGATGTTTGCACAGCTCTGTGACTATTCTAAGAAACCATTGAACTGTACATTTTAAAGAGTGAGTTTTATTACGTGTGCATTATATTGCAACAAATCTACTGTAAATAAAAGTAAGACAAAATAAACCAAAAAAACCAGTAAACTAATGATAAAACTCTAAGTACATAAAAAATTATTTTTCAGAAATAAAAGCAATTAACAATACTACCCAATACCAACTTTGTTTCCAGCACAATATTATAGGACACTGGTTCTCCAAGTTTTTAAATTTCACAACAGATGTTAATAAAAATTATTTATAGGGCCAGAAGGCTTCAGGGGTGAATTCTACCAAAAATTTAAAGAAAAATTAATCCCTATCCTTCCCAAACTATTCCACAAAACTCAAGAAGAAGGAATGCTTTCAAACTAATTCCATGAAGCCAGCATTACCCTGATACCAAAACCAAACAAAGACACTACAAGAAAAGAAAATTATAGGCCAATATCCCTGATTAACAGAGATGAAAAAATTCTCAACAAAGTATTTCCAAACCGAATTCAATAATGCATTAAAAGGATCATACAACATGATCAAATGGGATTTGTTCCAGGGATGCAAGAATGGTTCAATATTCACAAATCAATCAATGTGATACACCACATTAACAAAAGCAAAGATAAAAATCATATGGTTATCTCAATAGATGCAGAAAAAGCATTTGACAAAATTCAACATCCATTTGTGATTTTAAAAAATTCTCAACAAAGTGGGTATAGAGAGAACATATTTCAACATAATAAAGGCTATATATACAAGCCAATAACTAGCATCATACTCAATGCTGAAAGCTGAAAGCTTTCCCCCTAAGATCAAGAACAAGACATAGATGCCCACTCTCACCACTTGTATTCAATACAGTATGGAAGTTCTACCCACAGAAATCAGACAAGAAAAAAATAAGTTATACAAATTGGAAAGAAAAAAGCAAAACTGTCACAATTTTCAGATAATATGGAACTATATATAGAAAACCCTAGAGACTCCAACAACTATTAGAATAAATGAATTCACTAAAACTGCAGGATACAAAATTAATATTCAGAAATCTGTTGCATTTCTATACACTAATAAAAATTATCAAAAAGAGAAATTAAGAAAATAATCCCATTTACAATTGCATCAAAAAGAATAGAATGCCTAGCAATAAATTTAACCAAGAAGGTAAAAGACCTGTATTCTGAAAACTATAAGCTGATGCAAGAATTTGAAGATGACACAAATAAATGGAAGGATATACTGTGCTCATGGATTGAAAGGATATTTTTTAAATGTCCATACCACCCAAAGCAATCTACAGCTTTAAAGCAATCCCTATCAAAATACCAATGGCATTTTTCACAAAACTAGAACAAATATTCTTAAAATTTAGATGAAACCAAAAAGACCTGAAATTGTCAAAGCAATCTTGAGAAAGAACAAAGTTGGAGATATTATGCTCCCTTATTTCAAACTATACTACTGAGATATAATAATCAAAACAGTATGGCACTGTCACAAAAATAGACACATAGATCAATGGAACAAAATAGAGCCCAGAAATAAACCCTTGCTTATACGGTTAATTAACATAGGACAAAGGAAGCAAGAATACAAAATGGGGAAACTACACTTTCTTCAATACGTGGTGTTGGGAAAACTGGATAGATACATGCAAAAAATTAATCTGGACCACTTTCTTATACCATATACAAAAATAATCTCAGAACGGATTAAAGACTTAAATGTAAAATATACAACCATAAGACTCCTAGAAGAAAACAGCCAGTAAACATTTGACATCAGTTTTAGCAACAATTTTTTGGCTACATCTTCCTGGGCAAGGGTAACAAAAGCAAAAATAAACAAATGGGACTACATCAAACTAAGGAGTTTTTGCATAGCAGAGAAAACCATCAACAAAGCAAAAAGACAACCTACCGAATAGGACAAGATATTTGTAAATGACATAACTGATAAGAGGTTAACATCCAAAATATATAAAGAACTCATAAACTCTACATAAAAACAAACAAACAGTTTGATTTTAAAAATGAGCAGTGGGCCCTGGCCGGTGTTTCTTAGTGGTTAGAGCATTGGTCCAAACACTGAAAGGTCACGGGTTCGATTCCCAGTCAAGGGCACATACCTGGGTTGCAGACTCAATCCTCACCCTGGTTGGGGCATGTGCAGGAGGCAACCAATTCATGTGTTTCTCTCACATCAATGTCTCTCTCTCTCTCTCTCTCTCTCTCTCTCTCTCTCTCTCTCTCTCTCTCTTTCCTTCCCTCCTTCCCTCCCTTCCACTCCACCTAAAAATCAATGGAAAAATATCCTCCAGTGAGGATTAACACCACCAACAAAAAAATCCTTGGGTAAGGATTAACAACAAAACAAAAATGGGTTAGAGGACCTGAAAAGACATTTCTCCAAAGAAGACATACAGGTGTCCAACGGACATATGAAAAGATGTTCAACATCACTAATCACCAGGGAAATACAAATCAAAACCACAACGAGATATCACCTCGTATCTTTCAGAATAACTGTCATAAAAAAGTTAACAAATAATAAGTATAGGCACAGATGTGGAAAAGTGGGAACCCTCATGCACTGTTGATAAAATTATAAATTGGTTTTCCACTATGGAAAACAGTATGGAGCTTCCTAAAAAAATTAAAATTAGAACTACCATATGAATTCCACTTCGGGGCATTTATCTAAAGAAAACAAAAACTCTAATTCAAAAAGATATATGCACCCCATAATGTTCATTGAAGCTTTATTTACAATAGCCAAGATGGAAGCAACCTAGCTGTCCATTGATAGACGAATGGATAAAGAGGTGGTATATACATATACAATGGAATATTATTCAACAATGAAAAGAAGGAAATCTTGGGATTTGTAACAACATGGATGGACTTACAGGGTATTGTGCTAAGTAAAAGATATCAGACATAGAAAGACAAATACCATATGATTTCACATATATGAAATAAAAAAAAAATGATACGCCAACAAATTGGACAGTCTAGGCGAAATGGACACATTTCTAGAAACACACAGTCTCCCAAAACTGAACCGGGAAGAGATAGGAAACTTGAACAGACCAATAACAACAAAAGAAAGTGAAGATGTAATACAAAATCTTCCAGCAAACAAAAGCCCAGGCCAGGATGGGTTCATAGGGGAGTTTTACCAAACATTCAAAAAAGAACTAATACCCATTCTCTTCAAACTATTCCAAAAATTTCAAGAAGAAGGAATTCTTCCAAACTCATTTTATGAGGCCAGCATAATTCTAATTCCAAAACCAGATAAAGACACTACAAAGAAAGAAAACTACAGGCCAATATCCCTGATGAACATAGATGTCAAAATCCTTAACAAAATATTAGCAAATAGAATCCAGCAATACATCAAAAAAATTATTCACCATGACCAAGTGGGATTCACCCCAGGGATGCAAGGCTGGCACAATATTCGCAAATCAATAAATGTGATACACCACATAAACAAAATGAAAGATAAAAACCATATGATCATATCAATAGATGCTGAAAAGGCATTCAAAAAAATCCAGCACCCATTTCTGATAAAAACACTCAGCAATGTGGGAACAGAAGGATCATATCTCGACATAATAAAGGCCATATATGAAAAACCTACTGCCAACAGCATACTCAGTGGGCAAAAAGTAAAAGCATTTCCCTTAAGAACAAGAACAAGATAGGGAAGCCCACTTTTGCCACTCTTATTTAACATAGTACTGGAAGTCTTAGCCACAGCAATCAGACATGAAGAAAAAATAAAAGGGATCCAAATAGGAAAGGAGGAGGTGAAACTGTCATTATTTGCAGATGACATGATATTGTACATAGAAAACCCTAAAGAGTCCATCAAAAATCTACTAGATTTAATAAACAAATTTGGCAAAGTAGCAGGATTGAAAATGAACATCAAGAAATCGATGGCATTCTGATACACCAATAATGAACTCACAGAAAGAGAAACTAAAAAAAACAATCCCATTTACCATTGCAGTAAAAAATTAAGATACCTAGGAATAAACTTAACCAAAGAAGTAAAGAACCTGTTCGTAGAAAACTACAGGTCATTGAAAAAAGAAATAGAGGAAGATATAAAAATGTGGGAGCATATGCCTTGCTTATGGATTGGAATAATTAACATCATTAAAATGTCCATACTACCCAAAGCAATCTATAGATTCAATGCAATCTCCATTAAAATACTAAAACATATTTCACAGAACTAGAACAAATACTCCAAAAGTTCATATGGAACCAAAAAAGACCCTGAATAGCCACAGCAGTCTTGAAAAAGAAGAACAAAATAGGAGGGATCACAATACCGGATATCAGGTTATACTACAAAGCCATTGTAATCAGAACAGACTGGTACTGGCACAAGAACAGGCATATAGATCAATTGAACAGAACAGAGAACCCAGAAACTGACCCAAGACATTATGCTCAATTAATATTTGACTAAGGTGGCAAGAGCAGACAGTGGAGTCAAGACAGCCTCTTTAATAAATGGTGTTGGGAAAATTGGACAGCTACATGCAAAAAAGTGAAACTAGGCCACCAACTTACACCATACACAAGAATAAACTCCGAATGGATAAAATACATAAATGTGACTCATTAATCCATAAAAATCCTAGAAGAAAATGTAGGCAACAAAATTTCAGATATCACACGCAGCAGAATTTTCACTGATACAACGCCTAAGGCAAGAGAAACAAAGGAAAAAATTATAATGCATGGGACTACATCAAACTAAAAAGCTTTTGCACAGCAAAAGAAACAAACAACAAAATGGAAAGGGAATCCACTATATGGGAGAGCATAATTGCCAACGATACATCAGATAAGGGGTTAATTTCCAAAATATATAGAGTACTCATACAATGCAACAAAAGGAAGACAAAGAACCCAATTAAAAAATGGGCAGAGCACCTAAATAGACACCTCTCCAAACAGGACATACAAATGGCCAAGAGACATATGAAAAAATGCTCAACGTCACTCATCATCAGAGAGATGCAAATTAAAACAACTATGAGGTATCACCTCACACCTGCTAGAATGGTTGCCATCAACAAATCCTCAAACAAGTGCTGGTAAGGGTGTAGAGAAAAGGGGACTCTAGTACACTGCTGGTGGGAACACAGACTGGTGCAGCCACTATGGAAAACAATATGGTGTTTCCTCAAAAAATTATAAATTGAACTGCAATTTGATCCAGTGATCCCACTTCTAGGAATATATCCCAAGAAGCCTGAAACACCAATCAGAAAGAATATATGTACCCCTATGTTCATAGCAGCACTATTTATAATTGCTAAGATATGGAAACAGCCCAAGTGTACATCACTAGATGAGTGGATAAAAAAGCTGTGGTACATATACACAATGGAACACTGTGCAGCTGTAAGAAAGAAAGATTTCTTATCCTTTGAGATGACATGGAGGGACCTGGAGAGTATTATGCTAAGTGGAATAAGCCAATCAGAGAAAGACAAATACCACATGATCTCACTTATTTGTGGAATACAATGAACAAAAAAGCTGATGAACAAAACAGACGCAGAGACATAGAAAGGAGTATGTTTCAGACTGACAAACCTCTGGGGATGGGGGGCAGGGGGGATGGATGAGATATACCAAAGAACTTATAGGCATATATGTGTAACCAATGGACATAGAAAACAATGTTTGGGGGAGGGGGGTAGGGAGGAGGGTGTCTGCAGGGAAAAGGAGAAACATCTATAACAAAAATTAATTAATAAAAATATTTTCTATTAAAAAACAAAAACAAATGAACAAACAAAACAGAAACAGGCACAGATACAGAGAACAAACCAATGTTGCCAGAGAGGCTGTGGGTGGAGATGGGTGAAAAAAGTTAAGGGAAATAAGAGGTCCAAACCTCTAGTTGTAAGATATATAAGTCACAGGGATATAATGTACAACCCAGATAATTACTTATAATATATTATATAAACAAAGAATCATGATGTTGTATAACTACTGAAACTAATTTAATATTGTATATCAACTATAATTAATTTTTTTTAAAATGAGGAAAAAGAAAAAAGAAAGGTATGTGGCATGCTCTTTCAATGTTAATATGAGGTACAGGGCCACCTAAAAAAAATTTAACTGTTGAAAGACTATATTTTGTTCAACTCACTATTTACTACTTTAAGTCCCAGAGTTTGTAAAATTACATGTTAACTTATAGGTTTTTGTCCAGTATAGATGCAACTAATTTCTGCCTAATCAAAAAGATACTTTAAATGGTATAATGGCATATTTTTATGGTGTATTCTCCTGTATGACATCAACCAATTAATATTAACAATCTTTTTCTAAAATTCCTTTATTAAATTGTCTATAAATAGTCAGCTCCTCAAATGCTCTTTGAACCAGACTTACCATCTTACTGGTTCTCTCATTAATTAATAAGTAGAATAAAATATTTTATACATTTATTTTTATCTTTGTGTGCCAGTCATGCTTTTGTTTTTGTAAATAATAATTTAATAAAGTATTTTTTAAATTGGAGGACCATAGAATATCCAACTTTTAATTTGAATTATTAAGGACTTTGGTTTTAACCTTCCAGTTATTACTACTCTCATCTGTTTTTGTTTGCCATCATATTCCCCAGTTTTCATCAGAACATGATATAACATAACAGTCACTCAATAAATATTTGTTAAATAAATAATTTTTTAACACCTATAAAGTAGAAAGGACGTACTCTCAAAGTGGATAAATTTAGCTTCATTAAAAATTCATTATATTTGCACCCATGGAAGAAGCTGAGAGGAGTATTGCCAACCTATGTGGAGAGCATCTCCTTAGGAGGCTGGAGAGGAAACAAAAGACTAACTCCATTCAACTGCTCAACAAGTATGAAAAAGCTCTATATACAATGAGAAAAGGCCTCCAAGACAAATTAATCAAAACAACAGGGGAAATAATCCCTATAGTGTGTTATATTTTATGTAAAAAGATGAAAAGATGAAAATATATATTCACATTGTTATATATGTAACATAACTGTGCAAGTATACACAAGAAAGTAATAACATTGATAATCTAAGTTACATGGGTGAAAAACTGTGGAAGGAGACTTTTCAGATATATCTTTTTATATATTTTTAAACCATACAAATACGTTAAATATTGAAAATAATTTTAAACAGTTACTTGAAAGAAATTCATACAGATCATGGAATTTCAGAGTGCTAGACACAGGAACAATGCTCAAAATCCCATCACAGAGTTGGCACTCGAGCATATAGACTGTAGAAACATGGCACCACCAGACCTCGCCGGTTTGGTTCAGCGGTTTGAGCGTTGGACCGGGGACCAATGAGTCGAGGGTTCGGTTCTGGTCAAGGGCATGTACCTTGGTTGCAGTTTGTCCGTGGCCCTGGTTGGGGTCGTGCGGGAGGCAACCAGTCGATGTGTCCCTCTCACGTTGATGTTTCTCTCTCTCTTCCTCTCTCTCCCTCCCACTCTATCTGAACAAAAATGGGAAAATATCCTCGAATGAGGATTTAAAAAATAATAGAAAAAGAAACATGGCACTACCATTAGAACCACTGTCACTACTGTTTAGGGAAGCTGGATGCAATATTAACTGTCACAAAACTGGTATTATCCCTCTTTATAAATGAGGTGACTGAGGTACAAGAGGCTACATATGCCTCTACCAAGCATAGTGATATAAACCTAGGTAATGTGACGCCAAAACTTTCCTAACTGCTATTCTGTGCTGCTGCCCTTAGTATAGGCTAACTGGTCTGTCCTATTAATTTTTTACCCTCTTTATATCATTGTAGCTAGTCATTATTAGTCTTTTATCTTTGTCAAGCATTGTTCTATGAAGGAATTGATTTTGATGACTTCATCAGGAAAGAATGAAGCATGGATTTAGTAAAAGATCAAGTTTTCTGGATTCATTTTTGGTTTTGCTTCCAAATCTTTGTTTCTCCTCATTAACACTTGATGATGTGAAGAGCTCTACTAGAGCTTTCTAAAATATCTTTAAGTGTGTTCATACCTTAAAAACTTTTATGTTTTCCATTACTGTAGAGCACATAGTCATAGTAGGATTCTCTTTTGGTTCTTCGTCAGCTTTCTCTTCACTCAGAGATCGTCTTTTCACTGACTTTCTTTTTTCTTGTAGGTCTTTCTTTTGCTTCATTTGGAAAAATTTCAGTGTCTTAAAAATCTCTCGGGAAAATTCATCTACATCAGCTTCCATGCTTTCCCCATTAAGGTCCAAAAATCCTCCATCCATCCACCTGAATTAAAATAAAAAAATAGTATTAAACTCAGAGACTTTTGGAGTTTGAATGGACCCTAGGGATTCTATAGCCTAGATTTCTCATTTTATAAGAGAAACAAGTGAGGGCAAGAGTAGTTAACAGCTTTTCTTAGTCACACAGATAGAGCTGATGGTAGTGAGACAAGATTAAAACTATCATTTCGGCTATGCTGCATGGCTAAAATATGCATCATATCAATATCAAAATGAAATGCAGATTTGACTCCATACTTCTAATTTTTGGTGTGAACACTTATCAAATTAATTGCATTAAAAAATGAATCACCTCTGGAAAACCTAAGTGATACTTTAGATATTACATGTATTAATACACTGAGGTGATACCTTAGCAACATTTGATGCTTCTCCTATATGATACTTGGTTCTCTTTCAAATTCACGGATAAGTCCTACTTTAAACACTTAGTCAACAACACCCCCAAAAAATCAATATACATCCACTTTATAAATCCTTTGCTTAATTTTTATTACAATACCAGAAATTACCGTTTTTCTGTTCGTTGCCACTTTAAAACTAAATTAAAAAACTTCTGATAGGGCTCAATGTTAATTTTTAATTTATCCAGTTCAGGATATTTTGTCAATTCCCATTTGAAAAGTTCCTCTTCTTTATTAATAAATTGAACTGCTTCTTCAGATTCTTGAATACGTTTCTGTAGTTGTCTTACATCGGTCACATACTGAAAGCAAATAATTTTTTATCTCAAGAAATATCCAAGTAATGTTATAAAAATAAGATTATATAATACTTCATAAGCTATGTCCTTGCATTTATATAGAAATTGTAAATATCAACTTCACAACATTACTATGATAGGGAGCAAAAAGGATAGTTAAATCTTAGAAAACTAAGTCACAAAAAAAGATCACATAAATAGTACCAGTTCTAGGTCTAAGAATCAAGCCCCTGTTTGCCATAGTAAGCACACATTTCTCTGTATTTTTTTTTTAATTCTTCATCCAAGGATATTTTATAATTTATCAAATAGAGTGGGAGGGAGGGGGTGAGAGAGAGGAAAAGAGAGGGAGAGAGAGAGAAACATCTATGTGAGAGGGACACATTGACTGGTTGCCTCTGCACAACCCTGACCAGGCCAGGGACGAACCGTAACTGAGATACGTGCCCCTTGACCGGAATCGAACCCACAACTCTTTGGTCTGCAGGCCGACACTATAACCGCTAAGCCAAAATGGCCAGGACATGTATTTTTAAATTTATGTAAACATGTCCTGTATTAATCTATGAGCCAGCCATAGCTACTATCTTATATAATCATCAGACCTGTTGCATGCGGTCCAGTTCTGCAAATTCTGCAAACTCTTCCATGTGGCGTGATTGCTTTTCTATTTCCAAAATTAGTCTCTCTCTCTTGGCTATTAGCTCATTTTCTTTTTTATGTTTAGCAATCTCCATGAGCTTTTAAAAAGACAATTTAATCACGTTAATTATTTTGTTACAAAGGAGTTATCAAATCAGAAATATTAATGCTTTGTATAGTAATAATAACTATCAGAGAAGTAAAATTGAATGTAAAAATAAAACATTGACTGATATTAAAATGCAAAGAATAATAAACCACACAGAAAAATTTTCCTAGATTTCCAAAGTGACTGTAACAATTTTTATTTATTAATCAGATACTTTAACTATTTTACCGATTCTAGGATAATAATTAAAGAGCTACCATTTATTGCCTGCATTACCACAGGTATTATCATTCTCATTTCAGAGATGAAGAAATTTAGGCTAATAGAGGTTAAGAGGCATTTCCAATGTCATAAAACCATAAAAGTCTAAATCTACATTAGAACTTTAGTTTATCTGACTTTTCTTTGCTATAATTGCATCTCACTTCCCAATTTAGAAGAAACTGGTTTACATTAGGGCTTTTTCAAAATCTAAACTATATTCAGAATCCTGATTCTGCCACTTCTTACCTCTGTGACATTGCACAAGTTATTTAACTTCTCTGAGACTTATTTTTCTCATCTATTATGTGTGTGTGTGGGGGGGGGATTACCTGGGATTTCTGTGAGTATTACATGATTTAATAAATGGAAAGCACTTAGTGTAGTGCTTACTATTATTATAAAATTATATAACAGTTCTGACTTCTTTAACATTAGTCTCACTTCTTGGACTCTGTGAGTTAAGCCTAACAGCCTGTCTTAAACCTGCAGGGCCATAAATGTTGCCAGCCCCAAACTCATACTGACACATTAAGTTACTTTTTAAAGGTAGACAGCAACTATGTATGAAAATAAAATAAACACTGTGCTTAAAATGTCAGAATATAAAATATATACTGAAAAATATATTTACGTCATCATTTTCATCAAAGATGGGATTAATTTTCCAAGGCCACATAAGGACAGCTGAATTCAAAGCTAAATCTTCTTGAGGAAATAGAAACACATCTAAAAAGTAACTCATTCGGCGTTTGGATTCCTACAAAAAGAAACTCTATATATGATACACCATATAGAAAATTTAAGGCAATATGAAAAAGAGAAGAACCTACAACAATTTCTAATACTCTTTCAAATTTCAGTTTGACTCAGATTAACTGATATTTCATATCACCCAAATCAGATGGGTATTTCAGTAGCTGCAAGATTTTTTATTTGGCCTCATAACACACAATTGCAGACTTCTATAAAGCAAATAAAGCTTTAAAAAAGTTTTTACTTGCAGATGATTTAACATAAAGGTACTCCTGTTCCTCCTCATACATGACTGAAAAAGGTGACCAAAATATGCAGCAAACCTTTACTTTTTATTTTTAAGAATTTTATATTTTTATTCTTATGTATTTGATTTTTGAATCTTTGGTGACAAATATTTAACATCTTTTATTTTGTTTTGCAAAATAAGTAACATTACCACTTTTTTGGCCTACCGCTAGTATACAGCAATTGTCCAGAAAGAGTTTAGGGGTGAATGGCAAAGGAAAAAAAAACCTTTAAAACCAACAGATTTACCTGAGTAGAGAAGTTGAATATCTTTACCACCTATAGTTTTCACTGATACATATGTGGTACTGTAATTTTTAAGACTTGAAATACAGATTCAAAGGTGAATTGAAGGTTTTTGGTTTAAGATATATAGAATATATATGTATATTATATATACTATATATATAGTGCAAAATGCATGATATATGTATTATATTCCATGTAGAGCTAATAACCTAATAGTTATTCCTGTAATTAATTATATTAATAAAGGAGAAAAACATATGATCATCCCAATAAATGCAAAAAAGTATTTGATAAAATTCAACATCCAATCATAATAATTTAAAAAATATATAATAAAAGAAAACTTATTAATGTGATAAAGGTACCTATAAAACCTACAGCAAATGTCATACTTAATAATGGATCCTTGAAACTTTCCCTTAGAGGTTGGGATCAAGATGTCTGCTATTCAACATTGTAGCAGAGGTCTTAGCCAGTCTGTTGTGGCAAAGAAAATAATGTTTTGGAAATGTGTAATGTCTGATGGACAAAACCAAACTCTTATTATTTACAAGTTATATAATGGTACGTGAAAACATTTCAAAAGCATCTGTTGATAAACGCTACTGTGGAAAACTGTATGGAGGTTCCTCAAAAATTAAAAGTAGAATTATCATATGATCCAGTAATTCCACTTCCACGTATACACCCCAAAGAAAACAGGGCCTCAAAGAGATATCTGTACACCTCTGTTTATTACAGCATTATTCACAATAGCCAAAAGGTGGAAGTAAACCAAGTATCCACTGACGAATGAATAAGCAAAATATGGCATATACATACAATGGTATATTTTTCAGGCTTAAAAAGGAACGAAATTCTGATGCATGCTACAACATGAAAGAACCTTGAAGACATTGTGCTGAGTGAAATAGCCAGTGACAAAAAGACAAATATTCTATGATTCCATATATGAGTGACCTAGAGCAGGCAAATCAATAGAGACAGAAAGTAGGATGGTAGTTTCCAGGGACTTGGGAGGGGGGGTTAGGAGTCCTTATTTAATGGGTGTAGTTTCAGTTTTAGAAGATGAAAGTGTCCTGGAGATGAATGGTAGTGATGATTGAACAATATATACTTAGTACCACTGAACTGTGTACTTAGAGAGTTAAGATAGTAAATTTTGTTATGTGTATTTTATCAGAATTTTAATTTACAAAATAAAGCATAAACAAATAAATAAAATTAAGAAGAGAAATAAATAATTTTTCAATTTTAAAATTTATATATAAAGAAAAATTTTAATTAAGAAAAAGTTTAGCCCAGTTGGTGTGGCTCAGTAGATTGAGTGTCACCCCATGGACTGAGAGGTCCCGGTTCAATTCCCAGTCAGGGCACATGTCTGGGTTGTGGGCTTGATCCCCAGTAGGAGGCATGCAGGCGGTAGCCAATCAATGTTTTGCTCTCACATCAATGTTTCTATCTCTTTCTCCCTTCCTCTCTCTCTAAAAAATCAATTAAAACATATTTTTTTAAAAAAGAAAAAATTACCCTGGCCAGTTTGGCTCACTGGTTAGAGCATCAGCCTGCAGACCAAAGAGTCATGGGCTCGATTCTGGCCAAGGGCACGTACCTCGGTTACAGTTCATCCTTGGTCCTGGTTGGAGTCGTGCAAGAGGCAACCAATTGATGTGTCTCTCATGTCGATGTTTCTCTCTCTCTCTCTCTCTCTCTCTCTCTCTCTCCCTCCCTTTCTCCCTCCCACTCTCTCTGAAGATAAATATAAAACTATCCTCGGGAGAGGATTAAAATAATAATAATAATAAATTAAAAAAAGAAAAAGTTTAGTGATAGATATTAATTTTTATATAAAAATAAATTTTGGATTATATTATAGCCCAGAGTATAAATATCCATGAGTCTATACTGATATAAATAAATGATTGAATAAATTAATAAGTTGGGAAGAAGAGACAAATCTCTCATGCAGAAGAACTCCAAATAAATGATGTAGCTATACTACTCTAAATGAGAAGAGCATAATTCTCCAGTTCTTAAGTATTGACAGCATATTGTGACTTCCTGTCAAAGAAGACAGCATGGAAAATGGAGAGAAAAAGAATAGAGAGATCTGATAAACACTACTTCATCCTGGTGATTAAGCTCAACATCAGCTGTGATTAAGTCATGTTGATAATATGTACCCTTTATATAGTGTGATGAAAATGACATTGTTTTCATCACCTTTGTAGAACCTTCTCTCAAAACCCAATTTCCCAAGTCTACTCACAAGAAAAACATCAAATAAATTCCAGCTTCTCAAGGTCATCAAAAACAAGGTTAGTCTGAGAAACTGTCAGAGCCTAGATAAGCCTAAGGAGACATGACAATTAGATGTAATGTGGTATCTTAGATGGGTTCCTAGAACAGAAAAAGGACATTAAGTAAAAACTAAGGAAATTTGAATAAACTATGTACTTTAGTTAATAATGTATCAATATTGGTTTATTGCCCGGCCGGTGTGGCTCAGTGGTTGAGCGTCAACCCATGCACCAGGAAGTTGCCAGTTCGATTCCCGGTCAGGGCACATGCCCAGGTTGTGGGCCTGATCCCCAGTGCGGGGCATGCAGGAGGTGGCCAATTGATGTTCTCTCTCATCGATGTTTCTAGCTCTCTCTCCCTGTTCTTTCCTCTCTCTCTGAATCAATAAAATAAAAAAATAAATAAATAAAAATATTGGTTTATTAATTGTAACAATTGTACCATACTAATGTTAGATGTTAATAATGACAAAATTGAGTGCATGGGTGTGTGTGTATAATATGGGAATTCTCTGTACTATCTGCTCAATTTTTCTGTAAATCTAAAACTGTTCTAAAATATAAAGTCTATTAATTATATAAATTAATTGTATTTTTGTATTCAAGTAACAAAGATAAGATGAAAACATTTAAAAATATAATTTAATATAACATTAAAAGATATTAAGTACCTGAAAATATATGTAACAAAAGATGTGGATAACCTCTACAGAGAAAATTATAAAATATTATGAGATATTTAAAAAGAGGTAGCACTGGCCGGTTTGGCTCAGCGGTTGGAGCGTCGGCCCATGGACCAGAGAGTCCTGGGTTCGGTTCCCGCTAAGGGCACCATACGTCAGTTGCAGTTCGTCCCCGGCACTGGTTGGGGTCGTTTGGGTGGCAACCAGTCGATGTGTCTCTTTCACGTCGATGCTTCTCTCTCTCTTCCTCCCTCTCTCCCTCCTGCTCTATCTGAAGATAAATGCAAAAATGTCCTCGGGTGAGGTTAAAAAAAAAAAAAAAAGAGGTAAATAAATATATACCATAAATTGGAAGAGTCCATATTATGAATATGGATTCTCTCCATCTATTTAATGTATTTCTAATTAAAAAACCAACCAATTTTTGTGGAATGTGAAAAACTGATTCTAAGATTTATATTGGAAAGATGCCAATTCTCTAAATTTACTATCAGTTTGATGCAATTGCAACCAAAATACAAAAAAAAATCTTTTATGGAATATAATAAGCTATTTCTAACATTTGTCGGAAAATGCTAAAGGGCCAACAACAAGCAAGAAAAATAAAGAATAGAGTGGGAGGATATGCTCTACCAGACATCAAGACTTACTATTGCTTATATTTAAGCTGTTGTAATTAAGTCAGTGTGTTATTGATACAAGGATAAACAAAAAGATCAATGAAACATAATAGAATGTCTTAAAATATATCCACACATATATGGGCAATTATTATATGATAGAGGTGGCGCTGCAAAGCAGTAAGGGAAGGAATAGACTCTTCCTTAAACATATAGTTGGCCCAGCCGGTGTTTCTCAGTGGTTGAGCATCAACCCATGCACCAAGATTCCTGGTCAGGGCACATGCCCAGGTTGTGGGCCCAATCTCCAGTGTGGGGCATGCAGAAGGTGGCCAATTGATATTCTTCTCATCGAAGTTTCTATCTCTCTCTCCCTCTCCCTTTCTCTCTCTCTAAAAATCAATAAAGAAAAAAAATTTTTTAATAAAAAAAATATATAATTGCTCTTGTATGTGTAACGAATGGACATAGACAACAATGCCTGGGGGAGGGGGATAGGGAGGAGGCTGTCTGGGGGGAAAAGGAGAAACATCTGTAACAAAAATAAATTAATTAATTAAAAAAAAAAAAAGCCCTGGCCGGTTTGGTTCAGTGGTTAGAGCATTGGTCTGTGGACCAAAGAGCTGCGGGTTTGATTCCGGTCAAGGGCACATACCTCGGTTGCAGTTCAATCCCCGGCCCTGGTCAGGGTCATTCGGGAGGCAGCCAGTCGATGTATCTCTCTCACATCGATGTTTCACTCTCTCTCCTCCCCACCCCCCACTCCCCTCACTCTATCTAAAGATAAAAGGAAAAAATATCCTTGGGTGAGGATTAAGAATAAAAAAAGAAAAAAGAAAAAAAATTATATATAATTGCTCAACCCACAACAAGATATCTCATAACTAAAATGGCAAAGGTTAAAGACAAAGACAGAATCTTAAAGGCAGCAGAGAGATACAGTTACCTACAAGGGATTTCCCATAAGGCTGTTAGCTGATTTCTCAACAGAAACACTACAGGTCAGAAGGGAATGGCATTAAGCATTCAAAGTAATGAAAAGCAAGGATCTGAAACCAAGACTACTCTATTCAGCAAGACTATCATTTATTTCCTAGATCTAGAACAAATATTCCAAAAATATATGTGGAACCAAAAAGATCCCTAATAGCCTCAGAAATCTTGAGAAAGAATAACAAAGTTGGAGGTATCACATTACTAGATATCAAACTACAGTACAAAGCCATTGTAATCAAAACAGCATGGTACTGGCATAAGAACAGACATATAAATCAATGGAACAGAACAAAGAATTCAGAAATCAACCCATGCCTTTATGGGCAATTAATATTTGACAAAGAAAGCAAGAGCATACAACAAGGTAAAGAGATTATCCAAAAAATATATATGAATATATGCATAGCCCATGGACACAGCAACAATGTTGTGAAGGCTAGGGGAGGGCTGAGCAGAGGTGGGCAAAGGGGAGGTAGAAATGGGGGACATTTGTAATAGTGTCAACAAGAAAAAATAAAATAAAATCTAAAAATAGTGTATATATATAATTACACATATATATACACTATATATATATATATATATACACTATACACACACACACACAATCAAATTGTTCATGCATATGAAAAAATAATTAAATTTGACCTTACATCAATAAAATTCCGGGAGGACTGAAGCCTAACTGAAAGGCAAAACTATACAGCTTCTCAAAAAAGATACAAGAAAAATCAAGCTTGAGAACTCAGTGTAGGAAAGGACTTCTTAAATAAGACACAGAAAGCACCAGCTATAAAAGACTGCTTTATTTGACAGCATTAAAATTAAGAACTTCTATTTATCAAAAACACCTTTAAAGTTAAATTACAGAGTGAAGAAAAGATATTTATCAATAACATTTCAAAACTACTATACTGTTATATATTATCACAATTAAAAAAAAAAAAAAAAACTCGCCCGGCCAGTGTGGCTCAGTGGATTGAGTGTAGTCGCATGGACTGAGAGATCGCAGTTTGATTCCTGATCAGGGCACTGCCCAGGTTGCAGGCTTGATCCTCAGTGCGGGACGTCCAGGAGGCAGCCGACTGATGTTTCTCTCTCACATCCATGTTTCTATCTCTCTCTCTCTCTCCCTACCTCGCTCTCTGAAAAATCAATAAAAACATATTTAAAAAAACAAACAAACTCAAATCAATAGGAAAAAGAGATAATGAGCCAAAAGAAAAATGAGCAAAAGACATGTAGTGGCATTTCACAAAAGAGGAACTCTATGATCAATAAGCATATGAAAAGTGTTCAAATGCATTTGTTTTCAGAAAAGTGCAAATTAAAAATATAGTGACCACCATCCATCAGACTAGCAAAATGTTAAATATCTCAAAATAGCAAGTATGGATAAGAATGTAAAATAATAGGACTCTTAAACACTGCTGATTGGAGTATAAAATTGGAACTACTTCAGAAAAGAGTTTTGCCTTAACTAGTAAAGGTGAAAATAAGTATATCTTATAACACCTGGTTGAAATGCATTAACATATGCACCAGGATACATGTATAGAAATGTTCCCAGCAGAATTGCTATTAATAACAAAAGTAGAAACAACTCAAATATGCAGAACAGTAAAATTAAAAAAATAAATTATTGTATAGTTATAGAATATGGATTACTAGACAGCAATGAAAATAAACTAATGTTAAGGAACTATAACATTACTAACATAATGTTGACAAGACAGAAAAGAATAGAAATAGTATAATTCTATTTATATAAAGATCAAAATGAGACAAAAGGTAGCTATATTGATTAGGAATGCATAATTAGATAATAAAAATATAAAGAAGAGCAAGGAAATGATTAAAAGTCAGGATAGCCAGAAAAAAACAGAGATTTTGATGGGCTTCTAGGATGTTGGCAAGGTTTATTCTTTCCCTGGGTAAATTACAGAGTGTTTATAATATGTGAAATTGTACAATTTATATTTTATGCAATTTTTGGTATGCGTTACGTTTCATATTTTTAAATAAACAATGAGAATACAACATAGGTGATTAGGTATATAATCTTGTGCTGGGGAAGGCATATGCAAAATACTAAATGTTGAAACTATAAAAAAATTTTTTAATCTATTTTGTTTAAGGATGTACATATAGTTCATGGAACTAAAGGAAAAACTATACATGATTACTGCAGAAACCAAGTGGAAACCTCTAGGAGAGAAAAGTAGTTAGGATCAGAAAGTCATACTCAGAGTGCTTCTGGGTGCTGGCAATATCCAATTTCTTAACCTAGGTGGTGGTAACATAGGTGCTTACTTTATAACTATTTGTTTAACTATATGTTTTATACATTTTCAATATGTTTATCATATTGCACCATGAAAAAAACTATTTTAAAATATATAAATGAAAATATTCTTACCTTGATTCTTGAAACCAACTCTTGAATTCCTGTCGTCCGGGCTTTTTCTACATAAGATATCAGATCCATCATCTCTTCTGTTGTCTCAGGGACTTTTAATGCATGTTCTTTAATTGCTTCAAATTCACTGCAAATACTGACATAATACTCTGCTTTACTATAGTTATGGTAATTAATGCTGTATCATACTCAATAAATGTGTTATTATGATTACTATAAAATAGGAACTGTGATATCCTAAAAATAACTGATTAATTCACTAAGATATCTTAAAATACTTAAGCATTATTTACCTGATATAACTCAGCATACATCTATAAAGTTAAGGTAACATTTTCCTGTGAAATTATGACATATTAAAATGTTTTCTATTGATCTCTTCAACTCTCTTAAATACCCAGATAAGTGGTGTAACATAAAGCATAGTTTGGATCAGGCCACCCTAAATCTAAATCCTGCCTCAGCTGTTACTAGTTTTGTAAACTTAGGCAAATCTCTGAGGTTTAATTTTCATATATATAAAATAAAGCTATTAACATTCATCTTGCTAGATTGTTGTAATATAATAGGGAATGTGAAAGAGCTCTGAACATAGTAGATTCTCATTTACTAGTAACCATAATAATAATAATTATTATTATTATTAGTGCCTCTTGTGAAACATGGCATTATGGCAGGTAAAAATATCAAACCTCTGTATACATTTTTTAAAATCTACAATTCTCTTAGAGTATCCTATGTATGTAAGAATAGATATCTTATAGTTATTATTCAACTAAAGAAGTTCATAGAAGTTTTTCCCTGTGCTTTGCAATACCTGTATTGTCATGCCATTACCAAAATTATCAGAAAAACCTCAGGCAAAAAAAAATTATAAAAGAGGTAAGTGATTTTAAAAATAAATTTAGTTCATGCAGGTATTTTATTTTTATTATGTGGTAAATATACTTCATTCACTTAAATAATTGAGTGTCTACAATATGCTAAGCAAAATTGTAAGCAATGAAGATATAACAGCAAACAGATCAAGTCTTTTTTTTCTCATAAAGCTTATATTCAAGTTGAGAGACAAAAGCACATAAATACCCAATGTTAGGTAGTAAAAAAAAAAAAAAAAATGCTATGAAGAAAAAGAAAGCAAGATAAAGAAGTATGGAGTGTAGAAAAAGGACTAGCATTTTATATAGAGTGGCCAGCCCCTCCAGGGAGGTGATATTCACCATGAGAAGAGAAAAAAGTGAGTCATGCAAGTATCAGGGGGAATGCTTCTGAGAAGAAAAAACAGCAAGGTACAAAGCCTGAGGTAGCAATAAGTTTGGCATATTCTGGAAATGGCAAGCAGGCCAATATGAATACAAAGGTGAGGACATAAAATGAAGTTGGAGAGTAAGCAGAAGTCAGATCATGTAGGGCTTGATAGTTAATTCTTCATTATCACAAATTTAGGAGGTGTGTGTTAATGTGGTTAATGCAAAAAAGACATATGATTGTACTGGAGGTGCTTTCTTCCTGCTACAGCAGAATCTAAGTGTGTTGGAGAGAAATACTGCAGCAAAAGAAAAGGAGGCAAACAAAATTAGAGCATGGTAGCTCAAGCAGATGGTAAACCAAACTGTGAAGTAAGCAGATTGCACACACACACATTCAGCTAGCAGGCCACAAGTTTATTAATCCAATTTTATAGTCATCTTGCAAAGTAGGTATTAATGTCTTCATTATGCAGATGAGAGAAATAAGCTAGGTGACACACCACGTAAATACTGGGGTCAGGAATGATTCCAGATATTCCCAATATTGAAAGCCTACAGTCTTTTCATTTTCATGCAACCTGCATCCAAACACCGGTTTATTTCAATTTTTTTTTTTTAAATCCTGAGTTGCCTCAAAATTACCTCAAACAGTATCAAACAAAAAGAAACCAGACCAGTGGTACTACAAAGGAACCTCCCTAGAAGGCAGTTATGGGGAAAAAGTTGTAAGTACTTATATTTTAATCTTTTGTTTTTAAACAAGAGTTATTATTAGCAAAATATTTCTGTTACCCCGATAATTCTAAGTTTGGCAAATAATTCTACTTACCATTCATTTTCTTTTCTATGTTTTGAAGCTATGTCATTTAATAATATGTTTGCAAAGGCTCTTGCTTTGTTTGTCAGGCCTGTCTTCAAATCTTCACAATCCAAACGAACCATAGGGAAATGAACCCACTGAGGCAAAAGCATTATTTCTGAGGCAAGACTAAAAAATTTTCCTACAAACTTAAAAAACAAAACACACATTTACAACAAAAAATGTTTAGCATTTTATTTTTGTTGTTTTTTTATCCTCACTCAAGGACATTTTTGCATTTATCTTCAGATAGAGCAGGAGGGAGAGAGGGAGGAAGAGAGAGAGAAGCATCGACGTGAGAGAGACACACTGACTGGTTGTCACCCACATGACCCCAACTGGGGCCGAGGACAAACTGCAACCGAGGTACATGCCCTTAGTGGGAACCGAACCTGGGTCTCTCTGGACCACAGGCTGACGCTCTAACCACTGAGTCAAACTGGTCAGGGCAGCATTTTAAAATTCATCAGTGATTTTATAGTATAGTATTATAATATAGTATTATGAACTTCTTAATTATATAATATAAATGTAAACTCATTTTGTTTTCTAAGTGATTAAAATTTTTCCCTTTGCTGCATAAATCTTTATTTCACCTGTCCTTTCACTAAGGAATTTGCCAGTCTACCAGTAAATATCCAATATGGTGCCATTTACAGCATCAATGTCTAAAAATTTCAGGCCCTGGCGCATCATCCCGATACGCCAAGGTTGCAGGTTCAATCCCAGTCAGGGCACATATAAGAATCAACCAATGAATGTATAAATAAGGGGAACAACAAATTAATCTCTCTCTCTCTCTCTCTCTCTCTCTCTCTCTCTCTCTCTTTCTTCTTCTTCTCTCTCCCTAAAATCAATCAATAAATTAAAATTTTTAAAATAAAAATTTCAGAAAGTGAAATTTCCCTCAGTTATATATATATATATATATATATATAGTTACTGAGTTTATACATATATATGTATAAACTTTCACCAATGTCAACTCATCTCTCTGTTTAGAAACAAATTTATATCACGTGGCAATTTGTGTTGCTAACAAATACTTTCTTGTGCCATTACTGATGCCTCAATGAAGATTCTTATGCAATCTTCAGGCAAAGAAATACAAGGAACTTTTGTTTAGGTCAAAATAATCCAAGAGAAAAACACTGTCTTCTGCCATTACCAAAAATCCAAGATATTGGAATTTATACAATTTCTTAATACCTAGACAATAGGATAATTTTTTCAAATTAAACAAACTAGTACAAAGAAAACATTACAAATTATGTTACATTTTGTGAAAGTGAAACATACCTACCAACTTTGGGCAACTTTGACTTAATTCCACAATCCATTTTTTTTTTTTTTAATAGAGTGGGAGGGGGGAAAGGGGACAGAGAGAGAGAGAGATGTGGAGGCAACATCAATTGGTTGCCTCCCGCACGACCCAGACCAGGCCAGGGATCAAACCTGCAGCCGAGGTACATGCCCTTGACCAGGAATCAAACCTGCAACTCTTCAGTCTGTGGGCCAACATTCTAACCACTTAGCCAAACTGGCCAGAGCAAAAATCCATCTTTAATGTTGCCTCTCTATCTTCTTATTCACCCCATTTCCACCTTCCACCAAATACACAGCAGTATTGAGATACAAATGAAAGAAAAGATACCATATCTGGCTTTTAAATAATGCATTTATAAATTCATAATATAGTTTTATAAGCACATAAAACTGAATTAAGGTAAAAAGTACGCATATTAGAAAAATACATAATCATCTCAATAGATGCAGAAGAAGCATTTAGCAAAATTCAATAATCTTTCATGGTAATAACACTTAAACTAGGAATAGAAGATAATATCCTCAATTTGATATGGAGTATCTAGGAAAAATCTACAGCTAACATTATACTTAATGGTTTAAAATATATCTACACTCAGCGCTTCCATAGCACTTCCACTCAATATTGTACTAAAGCCAGGGCAATTAGGAAAGAAAAATAAATAAGAGGTATCCATATTAAAAATGAAGAAGTGGCTGGTACAATATTCACAAATCAGTAAATGTGATACACCACATAAACAAAATGAAAGATAAAAACCACATGATCATATCAATAGATGCAGAAAAGTATTTGACAAAATCCAGCACCCATTTCTGATAAAAATGTTCAGCAATGTGTGAATAGAGGGATCATATCTCAACATAATATAGGCCATATATGAAAAACCTACTGCCAACATCATACTCAATGGGCAAAAACTAAAGGCATTTCCTTTAAGAACAGGAACAAGACAGGGATGCCCACTTTCGCCACTCTTATTTAACATAGTACTGGAAGTCTTAGCCACAGCAATTAGACAAGAAGAAAAAATAAAAGGGAAGAAATTGGAAAGGAGGAAGTGAAATAGTCATTATTTGCAGATGACATGATATTGTACATAGAAAACCCTAAAGACTTCATCAAAAATATGCTAGATTTAATAAATGAATTTGGCAAAGTAGCAGGATACAAAATTAACATCCCGAAATCAATGGAATTCTTTTTTTTTTTTTTTTTAGTTTTTTTTTAAGTACAGAAGCAAATTTAGAGACAAGGGAAATTTTTTTTTTTTTAATCCTCACCAGAGGATATTTTTCCATTTATCTTCAGATAGAGAGGGAGGGAAAAAGGAAGAGAGGGGGAGAGAGAGAGAGGAGAGAGAGAGATCAATGCGAGAGAGACACATTGACTGCTTGCCTCCTGCATGATCCCAACCAGGGCTGTGGACGAACCGAAACCGAGGTACATGCCCTTGACCAAAATCGAACCCATGACTCATTGGTCCATGGGCCGATGCTCTAACTGCTGAGCCAAACCAGCCAGGGCTTGATGGCATTCTTATACACCAATAATGAACACTCAAAAAAGGAAACTAAATTTTTTTAAAAATCACATTTACCATGGCAACAAAAAAAATAAATTAAATACCTAGGAATAAACTTAACCAAGGAGGTAAAAGACCTGTTCTCAGAAAACTACAGGACACTGAAAAAAGAAATAGAGGAAGATATAAAAAAGTGGAAACACATGCCATGTCCATGGATTGGAAAATCAACATCATTAAAATGTCTATACTATTCAAAGCAATCTACACATTCAATGCAAACTCTGTTAAAGTACCAATGGCATATTTCACAGATCTAGAACAAATACTCCAAAAGTTTATATGGAACCAAAAAGACCCCGAATAGCCATAGCAATCTTGAAAAAGAAGAACAAAGTGGGAGGGATCACAATACCAGATATCAAGTTATACTACAAAGCCTTTGTAATCAAAACAGCCTGGTACTGGCACAAGAACAGGCATATAGATCAATGGAACAGAACAGAGAACCCAGAAATCAACCCAAGACAATATGCACGATTAATATTAGACAAAGGAGGCAAGAGCGTACAATGGAGAAAAGACAGTCTTTTCAAAAATGGTGTTGGGAAAATTGGACGGCTGCATGCAAAAAAAATGAAGCTAGACCACCAACTTACACCATACACAAGAATAAACTCAAAATGGATAAAAGCCTTAAATGTAACTCATGAAACCATAAAAATTCTATAAGAAAATGCAGGCAGAAAAATCTCAGACTCATACATAGCAGAATTTTCACTGATACATTGCCTAGGGCAAGAGAAACAAAGGAAAAAATTAATAAAAATGGGACTACATCAAACTAAAAAGCTTCTGCACAGCAAAAGAAACCAGCATCTCACCCACTCTCTGGGAGAACATATTTGCCAATGATACATTGGATAAGGGGTTAATATCCAAAATATATAGAGTACTCATACAACTCAACAAAAGGAAGACAAACAATCCAGTTAAAAAATGGGCAGAGGACCTGAATAGACACTTCTCCAAACAGGATATATAAATGGCCACGAGGTATATGAAAAAATGCTCAACATCTCTAATCATCAGAAAGATTCAAATTAAAATGAGATATCACCTCACACCTGCCAGAGTGGCGGCCACCAACAAATCCTCAAACAAGTGCTGGTGAGGATGTGGAGAAAAGGGGACTCTAGTACACTGCTGGTGGGAATGCAGACTGGTGCAACCACTATGGAAAATAATTTGGTGCTTCCTCAAAAAATTAAAAATGGAATTGCCATTTGACCCAGTGACTCCACTTCTAGGACTATACCCTAAGAAGCCTGAAACACCAATCAGAAAGAATATATGCACCTTTATATTCATAGCAATGCTATTTACAATAGCTAAGATCTGGAAACAACCCAAGTGTCCATCAGTAGATGAGTGGATAAAAAAAGCTGTGATGCCCTGGCTGGTTTGCTCAGTGGTTAGAGCATTGGCCGGCGGGCCAGAGAGTCCCGGGTTCAGTTCCTGCTAAGGGCACGTACAGTGGTTGCAGTTTGTCCCTGGCCCTGGTTGGGGTCGTGTGGGTGGCAACCACTCGATGTGTACTCTCACATCGATGTTTCTCTCTCTCTCTCTCTCTCTCTCTCTCTCTCTCTCTCTCTCTCTTCCTCTCTCTTCCTCCCACTGTATCTGAACAAAAATGGAAAAATGTCCTCAGGCGAGGATAAAAAGAAATGAAAGATACACAGTCAGAAATGAAGGAGACACTTAACTGAAATAAATAATAATTTACAGGGAATCAATAGTAGAGTAGGTAAAGCCAAGAAGCAAACCATCAATTTGGAATATAAGGAAGCAAAAAACACCCAATCAGAACAGCAAAAAGAAAAAAGAATCCAAAAAAATGAGGATAGTATAAGGAGCCTTTGGGACAACTTCAAGCTTACCAACATTCGCATCATGGGGGAGGCAGAAGGAGAAGAGAGACGGCAAGAAATTGAAAACCTATTTGAAAAAAAAATAACAGAAAACTTTCCTAACTTGGTGAAAGAAACAGACATACAAGACCAGGAAGCACAGAGAGTCCCAAACAAGATGAACCCCAAGAGGCCCACACCAAGACATACCATCATCAAAATGCAAAAGGTTCAAGACAAAGAAAGAATCTTAAAAGCAGCAAGAGAAGCTTGGCCAGTGTGGCTCGGTGGTTGAGTCTCAACCCATGCACCAAGAGGTCACCAGTTCGATTACTGGTCAGGGCACAAGCCCAGGTTGTGGGCCAAATCCCCAGTGAGGGGCATATGCAGGAGGCGGCCAATCGATGTTCTCTCTCATCAATGTTTCTATCTCTCTCTCCCTCTCCCTGCCTCTCTCTCTCTCTCTAAGATCAGTAAAGAAAAAAAATTTTCAAAAAAAAAAAAAAGAAGCAGCAAGAGAAAAGCAGTTACCTACACGGGATCTCCCACAGAATGTCAGCTGATTTCTCAAAAGAAACTTTGCTAGCCAGAAGGGAGTGGCAAGAAATATTCAATGTGATGAAAAGCAAGAACCTGCAACCAAGATTACTCTATCCTGCAAAGCTGTCATTTAGAATGGATGCACATAGAGTTGCCCTGACAAGAAAACGCTAAAGTTCATCACCACCAAACCAGTATTATATGAAATGTTGAAGGGTCTTCTTGAAGAAAAAGAAGATAAAAACTATGAATAATAAAATGCAATAAATACATATCTATCAACAATTGAATCTACAAACAAAATGAACAAGCAGAACAGAAACAGACTCATAGATACAGAGAACTTTTTGTTTTTTGCCAGATGGGAGGAGGGATGGGGGGATGGGTGGAAAAGGTGAAGGGATTAAGAAGTATAAATTGGTTGTTAGACTGACAAACCCCAAAGGGAAGGGGGGTGGGAGTCAGTAAGAGATAAACCAAAGGAATTATATGCGTAACCAATGGACACAGACAATAGCGTGGGGAAGGCAAGTGGGAGCGGGGAGTAGGGGGTAAATAAGGGGAAAAGGAGGGACCATCTGTAATACATTCAACAATAAAGGTACACTTAAAATAAAATAAAATAAATTTTTAAAAGAAAAAATAAATAATTAGCCTTGGCCACTGTGACTCAGTGCTTAGAGCATCAGACATCCAACCAAAGGATCTCGGGTTCAATTTCCAGTCAAGGACACTTACCTGGGTTGCAGGTTTGATACTGGTCCTGACTGGGGCGTGTGCAGGAGGCAACCAATCGCTGTGTCTTTCTAACATCGATGTTTCTTTCTTTCTCTCTCTCTCCCCCTTCCTCCCTGCCACTCTATCTAAAAATCAATGGAAAAATATCCTCGGGTAAGGATTAAATAATAATAACAATAAAATTAAAATTAAGGGGAGGCCCGGCCACTGTGGCTCAGTGGTTGAGCGTTAACCCATGCACTAAGCAGTCACCATTTCGATTTCCGGTCAGGGCACATGCCCAGGTTGTGGGCCTGATCCCCAGTGGGGGGCATGCAGAAGGTGGCCAATCAATGTTCTCATTCATCGATGTTTCTATCTCTCTCTTCCTCTCCCTTCCTCTCTCTCTCTAATATCAATAAAGAAATAAATAAAATTAAATTAAGGGGAGGAGGGGGTCAATGGGGGAAAGGAGGGACATCTGTAATACTTTCAACAATAAAAAAATTAAAGTTAAAAATCAGAAAAATAAAATAAAATTTATGTGGAAATATAAAAGTTTAAATAATTTTGAAAAAGAAGAAGCAAATGGGAGAACTTACAATACTTGATTTACAATAACATACCATAAAATTACAGAAATCAAGACAGTGTGATATTAGCATAATAAGATGTATATAAAATAAATGGAAAAGAATAGAGAATCTAGAAATAGATCCACAGGTGTGGGATCCAAATGGAAGCAGAGTAGGTGGAAGTTAACACTCACCTCCCAGAACCAAACTTGAATTATAACTAAAATATAGAACAATCAACCAGAAATAGACTCACAGATACAGATACAGTGTCAAATGAATTTCAACAAAGATGCTAAGATAATTTAATGGGAAAAAGATGATATTTTCCAGAAATGATGCAAAACAAGTAGATACCTATGTGAAAAAAACTGAATCATGACCTATATCCCACAGCATAAAGAAAAGTTAACTTGGTAATAGACCCAAATATAAAAGCTAAAACTACAAAACTTCTTTAAAAAACATAGAAGCAAAGTTTAGTGAGCATGAGTAGGCAAAGATTTCTTAGATAGTATATAAAGAGAATAAACCTTAAAGGGAAAAAAATGATACACTGGAATTCATTAGAATTGAAAATGCCTGTTCCTTGAAAGACATGGTTACTAATATAAAAAGTCAAGGCACATACTGGGGAAAAATATTTGTAAAACATATTTCAGATAAAGGACTTTTATCCAAAAAATATAAAGACCTCTTGAAACTCAATAAGAATTTTAATAATAATATAGCCAACTAAAATAAATCCATTATTATTGAACCATAAGAATATAAAAACCCAATTTAAAATGTGCAAATTATTAGGACAGACACCTTATTTTTTAAAAGATACATATGAAAAATAACACATTAAAATACGTTTAACATCATTAGTCATTAGGAAAAGGCAAATTAAAACCACAATGAGATACCACCATACACTCAGTACAATGACTAAACCAAAAAAGACTGATAATCCTAAAGGTTGGAAAGGATGTGGAAGGACTGGGAATCTCATACAGTGCTGGAGAGAATGTAAATGGTATAACTTCTTTGGAAACTATGAATAGTTTCTTAAAATGTTAAAAATATACTTCCCATACTATCCCATAATCCAACTCCTAGGAAGAGAAATGAAAGCATACAATAAAGCCCACACAATGACTTATGTACAAAAGACCATAGCAACTTAATTAATAATAGCTACAAACTGGAAACAATCCAAATGTTGATCTCAAGATGAATGGATAAACAAATCATATATCTATACAGTGGAATACTACTCAGCAATAAAAGGAAGAAGTTACTGATAGACACAACAACATAGATAAATCTCAAAAACTTTACATTAATAAATCAGACACAAAAGAGTATGTACGTATAATTCTATTAGAAAAGAAAAACCTATAGTTACTCAAAGTAAGTCAGCAGTTGCCTGAGGTCAGATTTAGGGAGAACTGACTAGGATGTGATACAAGGAAACTTTCTGAGGTAGTAAAAACGTTTTATATCTTGACTCTGGTGATAGTCGCATGGATGCATAAATTGGTCAGAACTCATTTAACTATAAAATTAAAATGGGTGCATTTTATTGTAAACCAAACCTCAATGAAGTTGATTTTTTAAAAGTTAATCATTCTTGAAATTAATCAAGGGTGGAAAAGGGAATAGATTGATGGATAAATAAGGGGTTAAACGAACAGTAAAATATCAGAATCTAGGTGGGACTCTTCATAAAATTTCTTCAACTTCTCTGTATGTTTATTTATTTCATAATAAAATGGGAAAAATTAAAATTTCTCTATTGTACTTTATAAATAAAGTTGAAATAGTCAATCGAAAGAGAGAAGATGAAGGAAAAGCTTAGTTTTACAATAGAACAAGGTCCCTTCAGGAGGTATGACTTTTTCCTCATTTAATTGCCTTTTCCCCACTGCTACCAGAATTACCTTTCTGAAGCTCAGATGCAAGTATTACTTCAATGGCTAAAAACCTCCAAAACAAAGTACAAACTCTTGAGCAGAGATACCTGAAGATTTTTGCCTACAGATCCAACTTACATTTTCAGTTTCATATTCTAAATCCACCTATAAACATCTACTTCAAAACCTACCTCACTTATCACTTCTTTTAAAAACCTTCACCAATTTCCCAAAGCAAAAGCAATCATTTCCTCTTCTGTGCTTCCACATACTTTATCTATATCTGTATTCCAGTACTTATCTCAATATATCATAGTTATTTCTATGTTTGGCTTCAAGGCCAAGCATAAGCTCCTGAGAACAATGTTAATGTATTATTTATTTTTGCATGACCAAAATCTCGCTAGGTGTTTGAGTGTGATGAAGACATTTTTGTTGAATCAATGAATGAGTAAAGGAATGACTAAAGAAATTGTGAGGTAAATCTGTAAGTTTACTAAAATTGTGTTTTGAATAAGAAATCCTACCAACTTTAATTGAGGCATTTATCTTCTAGAATTAAAAGATCATAATTTAAAAAGTAAATTCAAAAGGCATTAATGAAAAATAGAATTATCACTTACCTCTGTGTATTCATCAAAAGTATGATCTTCTGACTGAAAAGTCTCTATCAGCTCAACTGCAGTGCCATCAAGGAGCCAATTATATTTTTCAACTGAAAATTAATAATTTAACTTAAATCTCAATAATACCCTTTTAAAAAGATAAGTGCTTTTTTACATGATTGTGGAGTGGTGTAGCCTATTCAATTAAATATTGTTATTAATACAGTATTAACATACATTAATAGAAATAGAATGGAATAAAATAGACTTAAGCAAACAAAGTTAAACACAGATGTTTTAAAATAAATAGAGTATGTAATGATCTTAAAGTAACTTACAGCTACAAATAAGCCAGTTAATAAAAGGTTTTGCTTAAGAGAATGTCAAATAACAATTATCTGTCCTGACCTCATACACACTTGAGAAGACTATAAAACTGAGCTGCAGGCTCTTCAAAACTGTTCTTAGAAATTACCTTGCTTTCACCTTCGATTTAGCCTTCTCCTTATTCCAACATTTCTTCTTTCTTCTTTTGGCTTTATCACCCTGTTTCAGTTAACACCCTTTGGACCAGACAACAGAATTCAAGTTTCTTAGCTTTGATCCTTGATGCTGCCAACAGCCACGCCCATGCTAACTTCTGGCTCTCCCTTCTCTTTCATTATAGCCTCAGACAACCAAGTATCAGACCAAATTCTAGTAAAAATAAAATGCCATTCTTTTATGATAAAAAGGTATAATATGTTTGTTATATATACCGTATGTCTCATAATGTTTTCTTGCACCTTCTAAGTTACGATGTACTGCCACCTTCAGCGTATTAAGAGCCCACTGTAACACGTGTTCAGGAAGTTCTGTGTCAAGATTTACAGTTGCTGAAGATCCTGATAGCCAAGAGGGGACTGTTTGGACATTCTAACATAAAGAAAAATGAAAGTTTATGAAATAAATACCTGTGTAATTGGTCTATATGTAGATCTTTTTTTTTTCAATTTTTATTAATTTATTTTTGTTACAGATGTTTCTCCTTTACTCCCCCTAGACACCCACGTCCCCATCGTGCCCTCCATCCCTCCAGCTTTGTTGTCTATGTCCACTGGTTACGCATACATGCATATAAGTTCTTTGGCTCATCTCATCCATCCCCGCCACCCCCCTCCTCTGAGATTTGTCAGTCTGAACCGTATTTCTTTCTATGTCTCTGGGTCTATTTTGTTCATCAGCTTATTTTATTCATTATAGTCCACAAATAAGTGAGATCATGTGATATTTGTCTTTCTCTGATTGGCTTATTTCGCTTAGCATAATACTCTCCAGGTCCCTCCATGTTGTCTCAAAGGATAAGATATCTCTTTTTCTTACAGCTGCATAGTGTTCCATTGTGTAAATGTAGCACAGCTTTTTTATCCACTCATCTACTGATGGACACTTGGACGGTTTCCAGATCTTAGCAATTGTAAATAGTGCTGCTATGAATATAGGGGTACATATATCCTTTCTGATTGGTGTTTCAGGCTTCTTAGGATATATTCCTAGAAGTGGGATAACTGGGTCAAATGGCAATTCAATTTTTAATTTTTTGAGGAAACACCATAGTGTTTTCCATAGTGGCTGCACCAGCCTGCATTCCCACCAGCAGTGTATTAGAATTCCTTTTTCTCCACACCCTCGCCAGCACTTGTTGTTTGAGGATTTGTTGATGGCAGCCATTCTGGTAGGTGTGAGGTGATACCTCATAGTTGTTTTAATTTGCATTTCTCTGATGATTAGTGACTTTGAGCATTTTTTCATATGTCTCTTGGCCATTTGTATGTCCTTTTTAGAGAGGTGTCTATTTAGGTCCTCTGCCCATTTTTTAATTGAGCTCCTTGTCTTCCTTTTGTTGAGTTGTATGAGCACTCTATTTTGGAAATTAACCCCTTATCTGATGTATCGTTGGCAATTATGCTCTCCCATATAGTGGGTTTCGTTTCAATTTTGATGGTTGTTTCTTTTGCTGTGCAGAAGCTTTTAGTTTGATGTAGTCCCACGTATTAATTTTTTCCTTTATTTCTCTTGCCTTAGGCAAGAGAAAATTCTGCTAAGTATGATGTCTGAAATTTTGTTGCCTGCATTTTCTTCTAAGATTTTTATAGATTCATAAGTCACATTTAAGTCTTTTATCCATTCAGAGTTTATTCTTGTGTATGGTGTAAGTTGGTGGTCTAGTTTCACTTTTTTGCATGTAGTTGTCCAATTTCCCCAACATCATTTATTAAAGAGGCTGTCTTTACTCCACTGTATGCTTTGCCACCTCTGTCAAATATTAATTGAGCATAATGTCTTGGGCCGATTTCTGGGTTTTCTGTTCTGTTCCATTGATCTATATGCCTGTTCTTGTGCCAGTACCAGGCTCTTTTGATTACAATGGCTTTGTAGTATAACCTGATATCTGGTATTGTTATCCTTCCTACTTTGTCCTTCTTTTTCAAGATTGCTGTGGCTATTTGGGGTCTTTTTTGGTTCCATATAAACTTTTTTTAGTTTTTTAATCCTCACCTGAGGATATTTTTACATTAATCTTCAGATAGAGCTGGAGAGAGAGAGGGAGGAAGAGTAAGAGAGAGAGAGAAACATCGATGTGTGAGAGATACATTGATTGGTTGCCACCCGCACAACCCTAACTGGGGGCAGGGACAAACCGCAACCAAGGTACATGCCTTTGGCCAGAATCGAACTCAGGACTCTTTGGTCCACGGGTGATGCTCTTACCACTGAGCCATGCTGGCCAGGGCCATATAAACTTTTGAAGTATTTGTTCTACTTCTGTGAGATATGTTGTTGGTATTTTAATGGGGATTGCATTGAATTTATAGATTGCTTTGGGTAGTATGGCCATTTTAATGATGTTAATTCTTCCAATCCATGAACAAGGTATGTGCTTCCACTTTTTTATATCTTCCTCTATTTCTTTTTTCAATGTCCTGTAGTTTTCTGCAAATGGGTCCTTTACTTCTTTGGCTAAGTTTATTCTTAGGTATCTTAATTTTTTTGCCACAATGGTAAATGGGAATTTTTTTTTAGTTTCTCTTTCTGTGAGTTCATTATAAGAATGCCATCGATTTTTTGATGTTCATTTTGTATCCTGCTACCTTGCCAAATTCATTTAAATCTAGTAGATTTTTGATGGAGTCTTTAGGGTTTTCTATGTACAATACCATATCATCTGCAAATAATGACAGTTTCACCTCCTCCTTTCCCATTTGGATTCCTTTTATTTTTTTCTTCATGTCTAATTGCTGTGGCTAAGACTTCCAGTACTATGTTAAATAAGAGTGGCGAACGTGGGCATCCCTATCTTGTTCCTGTTCTTAAGGGAAATGCTTTTAGTTTTTGCCCATTGCGTATGATGTTGGCAGTAGGTTTTTCACATATGGCCTTTATTATGTCGAGATATGATCCCTCTATTCCCAAATTGCTGTTTTTATCAAAATGGGTGCTGGATATTGTCCTATGCTTTTTAAGCCTCTATTGATATGATCATATGGTTTTTATCTTTCATTTTGTTTATGTGGTGTATCACATTTATTGATTTGTGAATATTGTACCAGCCTTGCATACCTGGGATGAATCTCACGTGGTCATAGTGAATAAATTTTTTGATGTATTGCTGGATCCGGTTTGCTAATATTTTGTTAAGGATTTTGACATCTATGTTCATCAGGGATATTGGCCTGTAGTTTTCTTTCTTTGTAGTGTCTTTATCTGGTTTTGGAATTAGAATTATGCTGGCCTCATAAAATGAGTTTGGAAGTCTTCCTTCTTCTTGAATTTTTTGAAATAGTCTGAGGAGAATGAGTGTTAGTTCTTCTTTGAATGTTCAGTAAAACTCCCCCGTGAAGCCGTTCGGGCCCGGGCTTTGGTTTGCTGGGAGAGTCTTGATTGCATCTTCAATTTCCTTAGTTCTTATTGATCTGTTCAAGTTTTCTATCTCTTCCCGGTTCAGTTTTGGGAGACTATGTGTTTCTAGAAATTTGTCCATTTTGCTTAGACTGTCCAATTTGCTGCCATAAAATTGTTCATAGTATTTGTTAATGATCCTTTGTATGTCTATGATGTCAGTTGTTACTTCTCCTCTTTCATTTCTGATTTTGTATACTTGGGGTCTCTCTATTTCTTGGTGAGCCTAGTTAAGGGTCCATCAATCTTGTTTATCTTTTCAAAGAGCCAGCTCTTTGTTTCACTGATCTTTTGAACTGTTTTTTTGGTCTCTATGTCGTTTATTTCTGCTCTGATCTTCACTATTTCTTTCCTTCTATTTGCTCTGGGGTTTTCTTTTTGTTTGCTTGCTAGTTCTTTAATTTGTGACGTTAGATACTCAATTAGAAATTTTTCTTGTTTCTTGAGGTAGGCCTGTAGTGTTATCAACTTCCCTCTCAGGACTGCTTTTACTACATCCCATAGATTTTGTGTTGTTGTGTGTTCATTTTTATTGGTTTCCAGGAAGTTTTTAATTTCTTCCTTGATCTCCTTGGTAACCCATTCATTGTTTAATAATACGCTTTTTAGCCTCCATTTATCTGAATGTCTTTGCGTGTTTTTGTTTTAATTGACTTCTAGTTTCATGCTACTGTGATCTGAGAAGATGCTTAATATGATCAATCTTCTTGAACTTGTAGAGACTTAGTTTGTGTCCTAATATGTGGTCTATCTTTGAGAATATGTATGTGCACTTGAGAAGAATGAGAATTCTGCAGTTTTGGGGTGTAATTCTCTATAGATATCTATTAAATCTATTTGATCTACTGCATCATTTAGAGTCTCCTTGTTAATTTTTTGTCTAGAGGATCTGTCCAGTGATGTCAGCAGGTTGTTGAAGTCCACTGCTATGATTGCATTGTTGTTGATTTCTCCTTTGAAGTCCTCCAGAAGTTTTTAAATATATTTTGGTGCTCTTATATTGGGTGCATATATGTTTACTAAGGTTATATCTTCCTGTTGGATAGATCCTTTCAATATTATGTAGTGGCCTTCTTTGTCTCTACTTATGGCCTTCATTTTGAAATCTATTTTATCAGATATGAGTATTGCTAGCCCAGATTGCTTTTTTTTTTTTTTTTTTTTTTTTGGTACGTGCCCCTAGCGGGAACCGAACCCAGGACTCTCTGGTCCGCAGGCCAACGCTCCAACTGCTGAGCCAAACAGGCCAGGGCCCAGCTTTTTTTTCCCTTTCTGTTTGCTTGGAGGATTTTTTTCCATCCCTTCACTTTCAACCTATGTGAGTCTTTTGTTGTGAGGTGGGTCTCTTGTAAACAACATATATATGAGTCATGCTTTCTTATTCAATCAGCTACTCTGTGTCTTTTGATCAGAGCGTTCAATCCATTTACATTTAAGGTTATTATTGATATGTACTTAATTATTGCCATTTTTGTTTAGTGTGGTTACATTTTTTTTCCGATTTCTTCCACTAATTACAACAGTTCTTTTAACATTTCTTGCAGTGCTGGTTTGGTGCTAATATATTCCCTTAGGGTTTTTTGTTTTTGTTTTTGTTTTTGTTTTTTTGTCTAAGAAGCTCTTTATTTGACCTTCTATTTTGAATGATAGCCTTGCTGGATAGAGTAGTCTTGGGTTCAGATCCTTGTTTTTCATGACCTTGATTACTTCATGCCATTCCCTTCTGGCCTGTAGTGTTTCTGTTGAGAAGTCAGCTGATAGCCTTATAGGGGTTCCTTTGTAGGTAAACTGTTACTTATCTCTTGCTGCCTTTAGGACTCTCTTTTTGTCTTTAATTTTTGGCATTTTAATTATTATGTGTCTTGGTGTGGGCCTGTTTGGGTTCTTCTTACTTGGGGCTCTCTGTGCTTCTTGAGCTTGAATGCCTTTTTCCTTCACCAAGTTAGGGAAGTTTTCTGTCACCATTTCTTCAAATATATTCTCTAACCCTTGCTCATTTTCTTCTTCTTCTGGAACTCCTATGATGCAGATGTTGTTACGTTTCCAGTTGTTCCACAGTTCTCTTAAGCTGTCTCCCTCTTTTTTAATTGTTTTTCTTTTTGGTTTTCTGATTAGGTGATTTTTTCTACCCTGTCTTCTAATTCACTGATCTGGTCCTCAGCTTCCTCTACTCTGCTGGTTATTCCTTCCAATGTGTTCTTTATTTCTGCTATGTCATTCTTCATTTCCAGTTGGTGGCTTTTCAATGTTTCTATATCTCCACTCATGGTGTTGAGCTCTTTACTCACACTGTTGAGCTTCCTCATTATCATCGCTCTGCTCTGAATTCTACCTCTGATAACTTGCTTAACTGCATTTCATTTATCTCATCTTCAGTAGAGTTATCTTGTTCTTTCATTTGGGATTTGTTTCTTTGTTTCACCATTTTGACTATCTCAGTGTGTTTTGGCCTGCCAAATTTTCCCTGTGGTTGTTGGTGTTCTGCTAATTGTGGCTCCCTCTACTGGGTTTAGATGAGTATGGGAGGACCCACATTAAACACTACTGTCAAGTCTTACTTTCCTGGGTAGATTTGCAAACCCAGGAATGGTTCAGTTATCCTCTAGCTTTTTGCCTGGAGGCTATTATTCTCAGTTACTCGATGAGCCTTGAGTTATAGCCCTCAACTGAATGAAAAACTTCCTCAGGTGTTCCGGGTAAGAGGATTTCCAGAGTGTGGGGTAGATGATGGCTGTTAATGAGTCTCAATTTGCACTTCTCTGGCCTGGCCGGGTGGTGTTATATTTGTGAGGGAGGGGCTGTTGCTTCTCTCCAGGGCTCTGGGAAGGGACTCTTTGAATAAGATGACTACTGTCCTGTGAGAGAGTGATTCAGCAAAAAACTCCCATTGCCCTCTCACCTCTCCAAGCTCTGGAGTCTCCACACAGTTCCAGTCCAGTCCGCCCTCCCTTTGCCAGAGCCCAAGGTGAGTGGCTGTAGCTAATTTAGTGCTCTGTCCTGGCCCTCTGTGCTGTGGAACCAGGTTGGGATTTTGACCCCAAGGGAGCTGCTCACGGCTCAAACAGCTGCTGTCCATGGGCTCCCAGCCCACCCTCTCGCACCTCTGCAGTTCCTACCAGGCTCAATTCAGTGTCCTTTTTCCTGTCCCTAGTCATATGGGTCCTCTCCAATTGCTTTTCTGTTGCTTTTTCCTGACAATTTGTCTTTATTTTAGCTGTAATTCCAGTTTGGTCATGGGAGATGGTCTGTGTAGCTTCCATTCACTCTGCCGCCATTTTGGAATCCCAGATCTTATATTTTTTAACATTCTTTTCAGATTTCAGTGGCCCAAGAAAACATAACTTGATGCAAAATAATGATTTAAAGTTACATAGTTTGTGATCCAATACAAAACTTAAGTTGGGTGAGTTTTCTATCATTCAACAGATATTTATTGAGTAACTATAATGTCAAAGTGACTATACTAGAAAGCTCTAGAAAAAAACAAACATAACTTGGATCTTGACTTAAGTAGCTAACAACTCAGTAGGGAAGATGAGACATGCACAAAAATGTTATAATTACAATAGAACTTCTAAGAGCAAACGTCGTCTTCAGCCAGGAGACTTTACCAAAGAGAAAGCACATTGTTTTAATGTAAAATAACTTGGAGGATAGAAATAAAACAAAGAGTTTTAACATTTTATGTACATAAATACTTTACAGAGCTTCAACTCAATTTAAAATTCTGAAAAAGAGCCATATAAAGAAACCTGATAAATAAAGATAAAGCAATACCTGCAGAACTTCAGCTATTCGTTCTACCAAACCCAAAACAACATCTTCCAAATCTTGAAAGGTAGGGTAAAATTCCATTTTATCATCATCAAATGTCAATTCCATCTTAAATATTGGCAGCCCTCGTTGATCTTCTTGGTCAAAGAGTTTTACAAATCCTTCTACAGTTCTCTTTAAGAGATCCTTTAGCTGCATGATATCATAAATTACTATTAATTTAAAAGTACAAATTCAACCTTTAACTAAAATCAGTGAATTTATGGTCTATAATTAAGTCATTCTAGCAATCCATTTAGTCCTGAAAATTATCTTCATTCAGCACAATATATTCTCTCTCTAGCAATCCATTTAGTCCTGAAAATTATCTTCATTCAGCACAATATGTTCTCTCTCTCTTTTTTAATGTTTTTATTGATTTTTTAGAGAGAGAGATAGAAACATTGATGTGAGAGAGATACATTGATCAGCTGCCTCCTACATGCCCCCTACTGGGGATCGAGCCTGCAACCTGAGCATGTGCCCTGACCAGGAATCGAACCGGGACTTCTCAGTCCATGGGACGACACTCAATCCACTGAGCCACACCGGCCTGGAATGTTCCTTTTTTTAAAATCCTTGTCTGAGGATATGTTTGTTTGTTTTTAGGTTGAGAGAGAAACACCGATGTGAGAGAGGAACATTGATCAGTTGCCTCCTATAAGCACCCCGACCAGGGATCAAACCTGCAACCTAGGTATGTGCCCTAACCAGGAATTGAACCTGCAACCATTTTGGTGTACAAGTTGGCTCCAACCAGCTGAGCCACCTGACCAGGGCAGCACATATTCTTAATAAATGTACTCTAAAATAATAAATAGAACAATATATGCAAACTTTAATGTTCTTAATAGAATATCAACAATCTTAAAATGGCAACTCAGAATCTTCCACATTCTTTAGTAAGTTTGTTTCCAGTAAGAAAACATTTCAGAAGATCAAACAACATGGTGAAGACTGAGGGGAGGGAAGCCTGACCTGAGGGTGAGGGTGTCATAGGGTGACATGCACATGGGGTGAGGGACAGTGGTAAAGCTACAGCTAGCTGCTATTGTCACAAGAGCCAATTGTTCAATATTCAAAAATTTTGTGAGCCAGTTACCAAACCCTTGGATGCTTGAAAAGCATCATGGTGGGAATACTTTGTACCGTGGAAATTAGCAAACACTACAAATCAGGGTTGTTGTTGTTATTGTTGTTGTTTCCGGAGAGGCAAATTTCCAGCACACCATTTGGTGAGGGTGAAGCTACTGGAACTTAGAAATGTGCACAATAAGTTACCAAAGTATGAATAATGTATTCTTTTTTTTTTTTTTTATCCTCACCCGAGGACATTTTTCCATTTTTTGTTCAGATAGAGTGGGAGGGAGAGAGAGGAAGAGAGAGAGAGAGAAACTCTGACGTGAAAGGGACACATCGAGTGGTGGCCTCCCGCATGACCCAAACAGGGCCAGGGACAAACTGCAACTGAGGTACGTGCCCTTAGCGGGAATCGAACCCGGGTCTCTCTGTACTGCAGGCCAACGCTCTAACCACTGAGCCAAACCAGTGAGGACTGAATAATGTATTCTTATAATTAATCAACTGCAGTCATCCCTTGTCACTTCGCTCTTCGACTTTCGGGGCTTCACTCAATCGCGGTTTTTTCAAATATATTCATTAAAAAGTTGATTGAGACAGTGAAAATGATACAGTGCACACTCGGTTTTCTGAATCAATTATACACCCCTGTATTACAATTAAAATTAAAATTACTGTATGTATGAACTATAGGCCTGTGTATTCGAGCACCCCAGGAATCCTTCAACACCAGGTGCAACCGCTTGACCACTCCTTGTGTGTGGGCAATAACTTTTTTCCAAAAAATTAGGTGTGGTGAAACCAAGCCAATCAGAGCGTGCTGTTCACTGATTGGCTATCCTATCCTGGCCACTGATTGGCTCAGCCTCATGCAAGTTCATTTCTCTTATACATGCTTCTACATTGCTAAGCAACGGAAGCATCCCTTTTGCTCTTGCGATTTCTGAGAACTTTTATCTAAGCCCCACAATGGCTCCTAAATGCACTGCTTCTTCTAAGCCTTCTGATGATGAAACTAAGTGCAAGAGGAAGATCCTTACCATCCAGGAGAAGGTGCAACTCTTGGATATGATCAAAGATGGCAAGAAAATCATGGAGGTTGCCTGCTATTATGACTTAAATGAGTCTACCGTTCGCTCCATCCGTAAAGATGAATAGAACATCCATGCAACGGCTACTGTCTCTTTCAACAAGGAAGCAAAGCGTGTCGTGACAAGTCATAATAAGTTCATAGTGAAAACGGAGTCTGCCCTAGCCATTTGGATCAGCGACAGCTGCAAGAAAAACATTCCGTTGGATTCGCTGGTCATCCGGGAGAAGGCGAGGCAGCTCTATCAGTGCTTTACAGCGGACGAACCTCAACCAGGACCCTCTTCTGCAACATTCATGGATTTCACGGCGAGCAAGGGTTGGTTCGAGAAGTTCCAGAAGAGGTATCATCTGAAGAGTGTCGTTCTCCACAGAGAAGCTGCCTCTGCTGACCAGCCTGCAGCAGAGGACTACATGAACAACACGTTCCAGAAGATCCTTGAGGAGGGCAAGTATCATCCAGAACAGGTGTTCAATATGGACGAAACAGGACTGTTCTGGAAAAGAATGCCTTCCCGGACATTCATTTTCAAGGATGAGGCCAAGGTCCGTGGCTTCAAGGCCACGTGACTATCGTTATGTGTGGAAATGCTGAGGGATTTTTGCTCAAGCCTGTCGTTATCTACAAGGCCAAGAACCCTAGGACCTTGAAGAATAAAAACAAGAACCTTCTGCCAGTGCATTGGATGCACAACGACAAGGGCTGGATCACCAAGAAGCTGTCACTGGACTGGTTCCACAAGTGCTTCAGCCCCCAAGTCAAGCTGTATCTCGCTGAGAAGGGACTCGGGTTTAATGTCCTTCTCCTCATGGACAATGCTGGAGGTCATGCACAAGATCTATCCTACGACGGTGTGCGGATCGAGTTCCTTCCTCCCAACACCACTTCGCTGATCCAGCCCATGGAATCTTTGGAGACCTTTACCACCCACAAGGGAACGTTTTTATTCAAAACTATTTTTCTAGAATTGTTTTTCTACAATAGTAAAAATCTAAGGAGCCCATAAATATAATTGCATAAAATTAATATTCTCTGTTTGTCATTTAAAGATGATCAATAACATTTTGAACCTAGATTTTACTGAGAACAAAATGAGAATCAATCAACTTGGAATTTCATAAGTTCAAAAATATGTTTACTAGGATAGTCCTTTTGCTAATATACGCCAAAAAACTATAGATAATTAGCTTATAGTCTTCAAGCATGAGCCCAGTAATCACTCATAATATTGATACATACTTGCAGACTTTCCTCTCATTTTTGATTGCTTCCAAAATATAGCATTTTTCTGCTTAATTTATTTAAATAAAATTATAGTAAAAATGTTTTTCATAATTTACTTCCAAATAATTACTTAACAATATGTCTAAATAGAATTTTATTTAAAATACTAAACTGATTTTAATAACATTATCATTTAAAATATATAAAACATATTTACCTGATTTGACATAAGTGTGGAAACACAATTATAAAAGGCATCCAATTTTTCAGGTTTAATACCTTCTAGTGCTTCCTTTTTGGTAAAAAGATTTATAACCTTTGGATACCATGTATTCATTATCTTCTCTTCTGCCTTTCTAGCTTGTATTGATAGATCATTTTTCAGTGCTTCACAATCAATTGGGCCTTTAGCTCTATTTATGAGAAAAATAAGTGATTTTAAAGCAAATGATAGACACTGGTCTTGATATATAATTGTTGAAACAAGTAAGATAGATTTAATTTTTTTTTGAAGTCTAAAGAAAAGTTTTGAAGGTTTATCAGTTTTAAAAATCATATAGTCAAAAATATAGAGTCAAACAGAAGACATTCAAAGTTTAAATGTTAATTAATAAATATGGGATTTTACCTAATTCCTGTTAAATCCAGCAAAACTGTATTAGCAAATGTCTTATAACCAAGGTCCAGTAACATGTTCATAATTGGATGAACAATGTGCAAATTAGCTAGTATTTGATTTCTGGTCTGCAGATAGCTAGAATGCCAAGGATTAGAATAATCCAGGCCTCTGGAAAGCAATACACAATATTAAACAGGATTTAAACAACATACTCTAAATTTTAAGAATAATATTTATGATATGAAATTAGTATTCAAGTGGGAAGACTGGGGATTGAGAAGAGGGAAATGCAGTCAACCATGGAAGCCTTAGGAGATACGCATGTAATAAAAACACATCAAGATCTTGAAAGTGCATTATCTTCAGAGAGAGAAGAGGTCATTTTAAAAATGTTTTTTAATTAAATTTATTGGAGTAATATTGATTAATAACATATGAAGTTTCAGTTATACAACTTTATAATACAACATCTGTATATTCCATTGTGTGCTCACCACCCTAAGTCTAGTCTCCTTCTGCCACCAAATATTTGACCTCCTCTACCCTTTTCATCCTCTCCCCACCTCTTGGCCCTCTGGTAACCACCATACTGAGAACAGAGATCATTTGTGGGTAAGGAAGGCTGATGGGCCAGGCATGAGTGCCTAGCTAACTTCTACTGTGCTCTGGCTCCATTGCCTTGGGTGGAGATAAATCAATGCAGTCCTTAGTATTAGGGAGAAGGGATGGAGAAATCTATCTGGCATACACTTGACCTTAAGGTCAAGTTGAACTATAAATCCATATAGGTTCCCCTAATTGTGTAGGCAACAACTAGACAAGTACAGTATAAAGGATACTTTGAGGGAGAAAGAAAAAACAGTAGTAGTATTTTTTTAGGTGTTCAAAATACCTTTGAGTTTCACAGTTGTAGACTTAAATGTAAGATCAGTTTATTTTCCATCTGTTATCAAAACCTAGGTACAATACTGCTTTTTTTTTTCCTTTTTAAAAATGTTTTATATTGATTTTGGAAAGAGAGGAAGGGAGAGAGAGAAAGAGAGAAACATCAATGTGAGAGAAACATCGATCAGTTGCCTCCTGCACGCACCCCAACTGGGGATCAAACCTGCAACCTGAGTATATGCCCTGACCAGGAATCGAACCAGTGACCTTTTGGTGCATGGAACAACACAACCAACTGAGCCACACAGGCCAGGGTGGTGCAATACTGTTTTTAAAATAAATTACTCACACAGGGAATTCAGGTAAAGGGCCTCCTTCATCTTCAAGCCATTTAACTGGAGGTTTCACAAGAACACTCTTCACTAAAATACATATATGTATTAATACTTCTTGAACATCCTTGCAAGACCTACTCAAATCAAAGTTTCTAAGTTTTGATATTGGATGGTACAGTTTCCTATTTATTAAAATGAGTATAAGAAAAAATTCCTTTATGTGAAACAAAATCAAGCTCTTGATACTATTTTGACCTTACTTTGGAGGTGAATTCAGATATAGTAAAGCTTCAATAAGTTCTCACTTTTTCGCTTTCTGTCTACTCAAAAGTCACTGGCATGGTTACTTAAGATGATTTTTTCCAATAAATATTGCAAAGCTTAAATCCCTAATAAATCTCCCCAAATTCATTAATATTATCTTACAATCCAGTAAATAGTATAGCAACAACTATAAAGACAAAGTGAAAAATCAAAAAGCTATTTAGCTAATAAACATATAAAAATTACCAAAAAAATCCTTAAATTACAAATATTTTTATATTATAGGCTCAAAATAAACACTTAAATAAAAATAATATCTAAAAATACATATAGCTAAATATATAGCATTCATTATTCATATTTCTGTTTTTGATTTGAAGGAGCAGGGGAGCAAAGGTGTTAATATATTACTTACCCAAATATCTCTTTGCACTTTTTTCATAGTCACTTGACACCTCATTTATGAGACTTTGAACGAGTTCTTCTCTTTTTTTCCCTTGCTTTAAAGACTCAGGTATCAGCATTAACATATGATCCAGCCATTCCTGTTGAATAGGTACTATAGGACTACTTTCTACACACTGCTTCATATAAATATAGTTTAACTGAGAACATAATAAGAAAAAATTAAATGGTGTAGCATTTCAGTATAACTCCTGAGCTCTGTGTTCTCAAGACAATTTTTTTTTTCAGAATAAAAATATCTTGCAAAATAACATTTGCAGAACAAAAACATTTTACCCAGAAGTACAATCTACAGATATTTATGGTGGGTTCCTGCCTAACTAATGTTCTTAGTATATTCCTCATTTCCTCAAGGCAAAATAAAGATCTTTGTCTAATTTTCTTCATTCAACAAACATTCATTAATTCAACAAATAGACATTTTTCCAAATGCTGTGAGAATAACCAAGAAATCCCCGAGAAAGTTCTGGAGATTGGTTGCACAACAATGTGCAAATATTTAACACCATCAAACTGTACACTTAAAATGTTTAAGATAATACATTTTACGTTAGTTGTATTTTAAAATTTTTTTTTAAATTTAGGGGAAAATAAGACCAAAACCCAATAGAAAAATAAGCAGAAGGTATGAACCAGACTTCCAGTCAAGATGGTGGAGTAGGTAAATGTGGTATGCCTCCTCCCACAACCACATCAAAATTACAACTAAACTACAGAAGAACCATCATTCAAAACCACCTGACATCGAGCTGAATGGAAGTCCTACAACTACGAAATTAAAGAAGAGGCCACATAGAGACTGCAATCAAGACTCAATTATAGCAGAAGGGTGGAGAGTCCACACAAGGGTTACACCTCAAGGTCCTAGCTGGGAGGCGAGGGAAGCTGTGCCACTGGACCCTACAGGACACCTACTACAATAGGCCACCCTAGGTAGCCCAGGAGACATAGCAACTTTACCTAATACATAGAAATAAACACAGGGAGGCAGCCAAAATGAGGAGACAAAGAAACATGTCCCCAAAGAAAGAACAGAACAAAACTCCAGGAAAAGAACTAAATGAAATGGAGATAAGCAATCTAACAGATGCAGAGTTCAAAACACTGCTTATAAGGATGCTCAATGGACTTAGTGAAAACTTCAATGAACTTAGTGAGGGCCTCAAGAGCATAAAAAAGGACCAGTCAGAAAATGAAGGATGCACTTACTAAATAAAGAATAATTTACAGAGATTCAATAGTAGAGTAGGTAAAGCCAAGAAGTAAACCATCGATTTGGAATATAAGGAAGCAAAAAAACACCCAATCAGAACAGCAAAAAGAAAAAAGAATCCCCCAGAAAATGAGGATAGTGTAAGGAGCCTTTGGGACAACTTCAGGCATACCAACATTCACATCATGGGGGAGGCAGAAGGAGAAGAGAGAGAACAAGAAATTGAAAACCTATTTGAAACAATAATGACAGAAAACTTCCCTAACTTGGTGAAGGAAACAAACATACAAGTCCAGGAAGCACAGAGTCCCAAACAAGATGAACTTCAAGAGGCCCACACTAAGACACATCATAATCAAAATGCAAAAGGTTCAAGGCAAAGAGAGAATCTTAACAGCAGCAAGAGAAAAGCAAGTTAGTTACCTACAAGGGAGATCCCATAAGACTGTCAGCTGATTTCTCAAAAGAAACTTTGCAGGCCCTGGTAGGTTTGGCTCAGCGGTTAGAGCATCGGCCTGTGGACTGGAGAATCCTGGGTCCAGTTCCCGCTGAGGGCATGTACCTCGTTGCGGTTTGTCCCTGGCCCCGGTTGGCGTCGTGTGGGTGGCGACCACTTGATGTGTCTCTCTCACATCGATGCTTCTCTCTCTCTCTTCCTCCCTCTTTCCCTCCCACTCTGTCTGAAGATAAATGCAAAAATGTCCTCGGATGAGGATTAAAAAAAAAAAAAAGAAAGAAACTTTACAGGCAAGAAGGGAGTGGCAAGAGATATTCAAGGTGATGAAAAGCAAGAACCTACAATCAAGATTAGTCTATCCTACAAAGCTATCATTTAGAATCGATGGACATACAGAGTTTCCCAGACACGAAAAAGCTAGAGTTCATCACCACCAAACCAGTATTATATGAAATGTTGAAGGGTCTTCTTGAAGAAAAAGAAGATAAAAAATGTGAACAAACAAAATGGCAATAAATACCTATCTATCGACAATTGAATCTACAAACAAAATGAACAAGCAGAACAGAAACATTCTCATAGATACAGAGAACATTTATTGTTTGCCAGATGGGAGGGGGGTTGGGGGAATGGGTGAAAAAGGTGAAGGGATTAAGAAGTACAAATTGGTCCTGGCCAGTCTGGCTCAGCGGTTAGAGCGTCGGCCTGCGGTCCAGAGAGACCCGGGTTCGGTTCCTGCTAAGGGCATGTACCTCGGTTGCAGTTTGTCCCCGGTCCTGGTTAGTTGTGCAGGTGGCAGCCACTCGATGTGTCCCTTTCACGTTGATGTTTCTCTCTCTCTCTTCCTCTCTCTCCCTCCCACTCTATCTGAACAAAACATGAAAAAATGTCCTCAGGTGAGGATAAAAAAAAAAAAAGGAAAAAAAGAAGTACAAATTGGTTGTTAGACTGACAAACTTCAAAGGGATGGGGGGTGCAGGGGGTGGGAAGAAACAAACCAAAGAACTTCTAGGCATATATGCACAACCAATGGATACGGACAACAGTGTGGGGAAAGGCAGGAGGGGGGCAGGAACAAGGAGGAGGGGGTCAGTAGGGGAAAAAGGAGGAACATCTGTATTACATTCAACAATAAAGATAAGTTTAAAAAATAAAATGAATGATATGGCATACAAAAAAAAAAAAGAAGAAGATATGAACCTGTGCTGGCATGTTTCTAACCCCATAATTGATGATTGGTAAATTATTGTGCTGACTTGTTTATAGTTCCCTAACTGATGATTGGGAAAGTCACTGTGTGCCCTCTAGCTGAACCTGTTTTGTAAAGAATTCAATCAACAGGCTTGCATTGCGTTTGTGCAGCTCGGGGCTAAGTGTGACCCAATGTACCTTGAAATACCTGGGTATTCCTGGGTGTTCCTGTTATCTGCAAGGCAAACTTATTCTATACAGCATTGTTGTAGCCCTGGGCATTATATCAAGAAGATTCTATTTTCTGTAAGGTATAAAAGGCATGTAATAAAGCTTATCGGGGCTGGTCTCCGAGAACTCAGGGATCAGCTGCCAGCCGGCTTTGCTCTCTATTTGGCTTTAATTTGGCTCTGGTGGTCTCTCGGTTCTCTTGCACCACAACAAACCAACATTTCACAATAAAATTATTATTAAAATGGTTCTTCCTGCTTTTTACTCCTGCCCTGGCCATACTCCATTCCCTAAAGTGTCAAAGTGGTTTTTGTCACCCCATCATCAAGTGGCTTTTTATCATTAAAATGTAAATTAAATTATATTATTCCCACGAGTAAAGTCCTCAATAACTTCCCACTGCACTTTGAATAAAACCTGAACTCCTGCCCAGCTGGTGTGGCTCAGTGGTTGAGCGTTGACCCATGCACCTAGTGGTCGCCAATTCAATTCCCAGTCAGGGCACATGCCCGGGTTGTGGGCCAAATCCCCAGTGGGGGGCATGCAGGAGGTGGCCAATCGATGTTCTCTCACATCGATGATTCTATCTCTCTCTCCCTCTCCCTTCCGCTCTCTCTAAAATCAATAAAGGAAAAAAAACACAAAAACCTGGACTCCTTACCTAGCCTACAAGGCCCTCACGATCTGGCCTCTGACTCCCTCTTCAAATTAACTTTATACCCTCCCATGAGTTCAGTCAAGCTGGTTTTCATTCAACTCCTGGAACACACCAAAGTCTCCTTCAGAGACTTTGAACTTATCTGGTCCAGCCCTGGCCGGTTTGGCTTAGCGGTTAGAGCATCGGCCCACGGACCAAAGAGTCATGGGTTCAATTCCAGTCAAGGGCACGTACCTTGGTTGCGGTTTGTCCCCAGTCCTCTTGGGGTCAGGAGGCAACTAGTCGATGTGTCCCTCTCACACTGATCTCTCCCCCCCCCCCAACTCTATCTGAAGATAAATAGAAAAATATCCTCGGGTGAGGATTTTTTTAAAACAATTAAAAATAAAAATAAAAACTTATCTGGTCCACCCTGGCAAGTTTGGCTCAGCTATTAGATTTGGTTAGAGTGTTGGACTGCAGACTGAAGGGTCTTGGGTTCGATTCCCAGTCAAGGATACATACCTGGGTTTCAGGTTCGATCCCTGGCCCCAGTCAGAGTCATATGGGAGGGAACCAATGGATATGTCTTTCTCACATTGATGTTTCTCTCTCTCCCTCCCTCCCTACTTCCCTCCCACTCTATCTAAAAATCAATGGAAAAATATCCTCAGGTGAGGATTAACAAAAAAAATTTTTTAATAAAAATAAATAAACTTATCTGCACCTTCTGTTGAGAAATTCTCAACCACAGGTCTTTCAATGATTAGCTTCTTACAGGTCTTCAAAATGTCATCACCTCAGAGATGCCTTCTCTGACCACCTACTTCATATGGCCCAACTCCTTCACCAGTCATTCTCTTTCATATTACCCTGTATTTCCTTCATAGTACTTATCACAATTATTTTATGTAATTATTTGTTTACTTAATTACTATATATCTTTCCCATTAGAGTATAAGCTCTATATGGGTAAAAACTATGTCCATCTTATTTATCAATCTTCAGCATCTAGCTCAGGACCAAGTACATAGAGTAAACATTTATTAAATATCTCATGTACAAATAAATTAACTATAGGAAAAGGAAGATATTTTCTCAATCCTCCAAATCTATAGCAGTTCTATAAAGCAGGTAATGGTCAAGCTCTGAAATAATTATATTAAAAAACTAGGCATGAATACAATTATTATATGACTATATAGTGATGAGAAGTTTAAAATTCATTATTCTAATTATGTATCCCTAACTTATACCTTTTTGTTTTAACTCTTTCACCTCCTAAAATAAAAATATACTTGTTATATGTCAATTATATCTCAATTAACAATATATACATATATTTGACTCTTAGAATTGAAGTATATTCTTCTTTTATCATAAAGATATACATCTTTTCTGAGTGAAACCATGTTCTTTAAAACTCTTTGTGTATATAAATTATTTGGTTAATCTCTTCCTGCCCCCTCATACCCCCCTTCATCTGAGATTAATCAGTCTGTTCCCATCTTCCATGTCTCTATATCTATTTTGCTCGTCAGTTTATTTTGTTCATTAGATTCCACATATAAATAAGATCATGTGATTCTTGTCTTTCTCTGGTTTATTTCACTTAGCATAATACTCTCTAGGTCCCTCCATGCTGTCTCAAAGGGTAAGAGATCTTTCTTTCTTTTTTTATTTATTTATTTTATCCTCACCTGAGGACATTTTTTCATTTTTTTGTTCAGATAGAGTGGGAGGGAGAGAGAGGAAGAGAGAGAGAGAAACATCGATGCGAAAGGGACACATCGAGTGGCTGCCACCCGCACGACCAACCAGGGCCGGGGACAAACTACAACCAAGGTACACGCCCTTACCGGGAACCAAACCCGGGTCTCTCTGTACCGCAGGCCGACGCTCTAACCGCTGAGCCAAACCGGCCAGGGCGAGATCTTTCTTTCTTACAGCTGCATAGTATTCCATTGTATACATGTACCACAGCTTTTTTATCCACTCATCTACTGATAGGCACTTGGGCTATTTCCAGATCTTAGCTATTGTAAGTAGCGCTATGAACATAGGGGTGCATATATTCTTTCTGATCAGTGTTTCAGGCTTCTTAGGATATATTCCTAGAAGTGGGATCACTGGGTCAAACAGCAGACCCACTTTTAAATTTTTGAGGAAACTCCATACTGTTTTCCATAGTGACTGCCTCAGTCTGCATTCCCACCAGCAGCATACTAGGGTTCCCTTTCCTCCACATCCTTGTCAGCACTTGTCATTTGTTGATTTGTTGATGGTAGCTATTCTGGCAGGTGTGAGGTGGTACCTCATTGTCATTTTAATTTGCATCTCTCTGATATGCATATATGCATAACCAATGGACACAGATAATAGTGGAGTGAAGGCCTGGGTGGGTGGTGGGAGCAGGGTATAGAGGGTCAATGGGGGAAAAAAGGGAAACATCTGTAATACTCTCAACAAAAAAGATTTTTTTTTCTTTTTTGGGGGGGATTTATATATTTTAAAATAAGCACAGATATGGGAATAAGTCAGTTAGAAGCAGAATAATATTAAAATCTTATAGATAAACAAGTAGAATAAAGATAACATTTGGGAATATGAGAGAAAGCCTATCCTCATAAAATTCTACACATAGTTTCTTATCTTTCCATGGTCTCTCAATGAAGAATATACAAACTACTGGAGTGTTCGGTTATCAATTGCTGTGTAACAAACCACCCCAAAATGCAGCAGCTTAAGACAATGAGCGATGACTGAACTTGATTCTGTGGGTAGCCTGTGTGTCTTGCCTCCATGTGATATAGGCTGGCATCAGTCTTGGGCTGGGAGGTCCAAGAAGACTGGGCTTATCTCTACTTTGTGTCTCCTCCCTTCATAGCCTCTTCAAGTGGCCTCTCCTTCCAGCAGAATAGTCTGAGCGTTCTCACAGTATGGCAGCTGGGTTCCTTGGGCTCCGGCAGAGGGAGGGAGGACAGGACTGGAACTGTGTGGGGACACTCGGGATTTGGAGGGCGCTCAGAGCTTTTGCTGAGTTGCTGCCTCGCAGGACGATGGCCATCTTACTCCTTCCCAGGGCTCTGGGGAGAGGCAGCAGCCCCTCCCTTCAGATTTTTTTTTTTTAATAAAAGAAAGAAACTTGGGGGGGGGGGAGTATTTTTGAAAACTTCCTACTTTATGCCCTCACTATAGTCTTGTCATACTTCTATCACAATACTGGCTATATTTTATGAGTACAGTGTTTATATTTATTTATTCATCAAGCATTTACTGAATATTCACTACTGGTACTCAGTACCATAGCTGTTGAAGACACAAATATGATGAAGAAGAAATTCCCAGCCTTAAGACTAGGAAATAGACCATTTTTAAAAGGCTAACAGAATACCTAATGCAATGTGTTTAAATCACTCTGAATGATAATAAAAAATAAAGATGAACAGGGTATAATGGGAGCAAAGAAGAAGCCATCTATCTAAACTCATAAGTATAGGGTAAGGTTTTGTGGTGATGATGACTGAGCTGAGTTAGAGACAGCCAGGTAAAAGAAGCATGGACAGTGAGGAAATATGCCAGGCAAAAGCAGCAAGGTGAGAAATGCCATATTTCTTCAAGGATTAATAAGCAAGACCATGCTGGTGAAGCATAAAGTATGATATATAGAGTGGTGAAAGGAGAAGCTGGAAAATAGGCAGAGGTCATATTACAGAAACCTTTACATGCTACAGTAAGCTTTAATTTTATAGATTATGGGAAGCCACTGATGGCTGCTATTGTCAAGGCCAGAGATGAAGACCTGATCTAAGGTTAAGAAGGACAACAAGAAGACTTAATGGAGAAATAGCCATAGCACTTAGGGACTAAGTATGGCAGGTGGGTAACTGAGAAGGGTAAAGAGAAGTTGAGACTCAGAGAAGTTCAGAAGCATGAGTGACTGAATAGATAGTGATAACAACAACTAGAATACAGAATCAGGAGGAAAAGAAGTCTTTTGGAGGAAACTTTTGAGTTGTTTTTTTTTTTTTTTAATCCTCACACCAGGATGTTTTTCATTGATTCTAGAGAGAGAGGAAGAGAGAGGGGGAGAGAGAGAAACATTGATAACACTGATTGGTTGCCTCTTGTATGTGCCCCAGGGGGATCAGACCCACAACATGGGTATGTGCCCTGACTGGGAATCAAATCTGTGACCCTTTGGTGCACAGGACTACACTCTAACCAACTGAGCCACACCAACCAGGGTTTGTTTGTTTTTTTGACATGTTGAACTTGGCTGTAAAAATCTCTGGGAGTCATTGCCCTGGCTGGTTTGGCTCAGCGGTTAGAGCTTCAGCCCGCAGATCAGAGAGATCCAGGTTCGGTTCCCGCTAAGGGCACGTACCTCAGTTGCAGTTTGTCCCCGGCCCCGGTTGGGGTCGTGTGGGTGGCGGCCAGTCAATGTGTCTCTCTCACATCGATGTTTCTCTCTCTCTCTCTTCCCCCCTCTCTCCCTCCCGCTCTATCTGAAGATGAATGCAAAAATGTCCTCAAAAATGTCCTCGGGTGAGGATAAAAAAAAAAAAATCTCTGGGAGTCATCAATATATGGAAGGTAGTTTAAATCAGAAAAGGAGAAAATCATTCAGGGAGTTTCAAGAGAATAGTGAACCTCAGGCTGGGAAGAGGAATCCATAAAGATGACAGAGAAATAATAGTTAGAGAATCAGAAGAATAAGTATTAGGGAATAAAAAGGAAATCAATAGTCAGTAGTGTTTAGAGTCAGCTAGAATTGTCACTATTTTTCATTTCAGCCATTCTAATGGGTATGTAGTGACAATTCGTCATGGTTTTAATTTGCATTTCCCTAATGGCTAATAATGTTGAACATCTTTCATGTGTTTATTTGCCATCCATAAATCTTCTTTATAAAATGTCTATTCACACCCTGGCCAGGTTGCTCAGTGGTTTTAGCGTCATCCCATACACCAAAAGATTGCAGGTTGTGGATTCGATCCCCAGTTGGGCACATACAAGAGGCAACTGATCGAGGTAACTCACACACTCTTTCTCAAAATCCATAAAAACATATCTTTGGGTGAGGATTTTTAAAAATGTCTATTCAGCCCTAGCCAGTTTGGCTCAGCGGTTAGAGCGTCGGCCTGCGGACCAGAGAGTCCCGGGTTCGGTTCCCGCTAAGGGCACATACCTCGGTTGGTTTGTCCCCGGTCTCGGTTGGGGTCGTGTGGGTGGCAGCCACTCGATGTGTCTCTCACGTCGATGTTTCTCTCTCTCTGTTCCTCCCTCTCTTCCTCTCCCTGTCTGAAGATAAATGCAAAAAAAAAAAAAAAAAAAGGTCTACTCATGTCTTTTATCCATTTTCTAATTGTTTGTTTTTATAATGTTGAGTCTTGAGAGGTTTTTGTTTTGTTTTGTGTTTTGTTTTACCCAAGGACATTTTCCCATTTTTTGTTCAGATAGAGTGGGAAGGAGAGAGAGAAACATTGACGTGAAAGGGACACATTGAGTGGCTGCCTCCCGCAAGGCCCTGACCTAACTGGGGCTGGAGACAAACTGCAACCAAAGTACGTGCCCTTAGCAGGAACCGAACCCGCGTCTCTTTAGACTGCAGGCCGAGGCTCTAACTGCTGAGCCAAACCAGCCAGGGTGAGAGGTCTTTATAAATCGTAGATACAAATCCTTTGTTGGACATGTAATTTGTGAATATTTTCTTTCAGTGTGTAGTTTGGTTTTGTTTTTTGTTTGTTTGTTTTTCATCCTCTTAACAAGGTCTTTCACTGAGCTATAGTTTTTAATTTTGATAAAATATAATTTATTGGAATTGTTTATGGATTGCGCTTTTTGTGTCATGTCTAAGAACTCTTTGCCCAGCCCAAGGTTTTCTTCTAAAATTTTTATAGTTTTACCTCTCTCCTGCGTTTTCCTCTTTAAGTTTTTAAAATAGTTTTACAATTTACATTTAAATCGATGATCAATTTTTAGTAACTTTTGTGCAAGGTGAGAGGTTTAGGATCTTTTGTTGTTGTTTATTTGTGTGTGGTTTTTTGTTTGCTTGTTTGTTTTTTTATGGATGTCTAATTGCTCCACCCTGTTTGTGGAAAAGACTATCCTTCCTCCATTGAATTGATTTTTGCACCTTGTTCAAAAATCAGTTGACTGTATTTGTGGGGTCTAATGGGTCATCTATTGTATTCCATTGATCTATGTGTCCAATTATTTAAAGTAAAAAGGTTTTTTTTAAAGCCAACTGGAGGTGTAGTGAGAGAAGCATTGAAAAAATATCTTTTGGATTTAGCAATCAATGGTCAGTGGTGACATTAATGATGAAGTGGTGGAGTTCCTAGAGGCCAGATTCCCCAGAGCAGTGGGTTCAGGAGTGAATAACTGCTTTTATGCCTAGGTACCTATTTTAGATCGTAAAACACTAACAGGCAAAAACTGTGAAGGAAGAGTGAGGATGCTAAACACAAAAACAGAAATATCTCTTACAATTCACCCAGCCTCACATTAGATATTTATAAATGTTTAAGGGTTGTTTCATATTAGTTCTTATACCAAGTAATGAAGAAAATCCACAGCCAAAGTCTCCAAAAGAGTGGGAAGGTAGGGGGAGAAAGGAGGAGGAGAAGTATTTTTAAACAACAAAAAACTTGGAATAGCTAAAATGAGTGTCTTCCAAAGATCCTCAGTCCATATGGAAATATTAGTCCTCTATCTCCAAAGGGAACACTAAGGGAATTGGAAAATCTGCACCCCTATCTGGGAACATGTTGTATAAATTCCTCTTTTGTGTAACCAGCTCCATGAATTTCCATATCCTTTGCTGTTAAAGAAATTTTTCATGTTGTCATCTTTCCACCAATCACATCCTAGTCCCTTGTTGTTACCCATGCAGTGTCTTTTTATTTTTTTTATTTTTATTATTATTTTTTTTAATCCTCACCTGAGGACATTTTTCCATTTTTTGTCCAGATAGAGTGGGAGGGAGGGAGAGGAAGAGAGAGAGAGAGAGAGAGAGAAACATCGATGTGAAAGGGACACATCGAGTGGCTGCCACCCGCACAACCAACCAGGGCCGGGGACAAACTGCAACCGAAGTACATGCCCTTAGCGGGAACCGAACCGGGGTCTCTCTGGACCGCAGGCCGATGCTCTAACCGCTGAGCCAAACTGGCCAGGGCTGCAGTGTCTTTTTAAAAAAAATCTCTGACATATAGCATGTGACTAGCACACAATAGATGCTCAATAAGTAATCATCATTATATCAGTACCCATATTGTCATGCTTATTGCCTTTGGACAGAGAAAATAAAAATCTCAGTTTCTAAATTTCTTTCTTTTCTTCTTTTTTTAAATACATTTTTTTTTTTTTTTACTTTATTGATTTTTAGAGAGAGAGGAAGGGAGAGGGAGAGAGAGATAGAAACATTGATGAGAGAGAACATTGATTGGCTGCCTCCTGCACGCCCCCCACTGGGGATTTGGCCCACAACCTGGGCAAGTGCCATGACTGGGAATCAAACCAGCAACCTCTTGGTGCATGGGTCGATGCTCAACCACTGAGCCACACAGGCTGGACTAAATTTCTTTCTTTTCTAGAATGGCACTTAGCAGGTGGTCCTAGAAGGAGCTATGTTGCAATAACCTCTTTGAATATTTTCAAAACAATAAATATAAAAAATTGAACTCACGCCTTTACTTTTAATTTCACTGGTCATCTGTCAAAAGCAAACAAAAAAAGACAATTAAATCAAGAAGAATTTTTTTTAAGTAATTTAATTTTTTAAAAATTAAAATGTAGTTTAAAATATATGTAGCATTCTTCTAAAATATTAGTTATATTGAAATCAACTTAAAGTATTTAAGAATTAAAACAGTATAAGAAAAAACTTTTTAAAGAGAAAAACTTACAGTTAGAGGATAATCTGGCTCTGGTGATAAAGGTTTTCTTTTATCTAGTGTTCTGTCTAAATTTTTTTTTGCTCCATCAATTCTGAAATACATAGTTTAAAAATGTATGCATCTCTTGAAGATAACATTAGAATATATTTTTAAAACATTACAATTTGAACATTTTTTCAACTATACTTAAAGAAGAGAGACTCAAGAGTTCTTTATCTTACTGAATTTTCTATGAGAAATAATTCCCAAAGGCCATTATCAATGAGACTTTAATTTTCCAATTAGTCATGTGTAATGTAAAAGGATGAGATGAAAAATAAAAGTCAAAATTTTTTAATTATAACTTATTGACAATTTTTAAGTTAACCCTGATGCATCATGGGACCTTATATGTATTATCTCTGTTCATTACCACCCTGTCAGAGAAGCCTTCCCTTACCCCTTATATTAAGTTGCACTTCCTTCACTATTCCACCCCTTTTACCTTCACTTACCTTGCTTCATAGCACTTAGCACCATTTGACATATTATATGTTGTAAACCATTTTATTCATTGTCTTATCTCCAATGCCCAGTAGAATACCTGGCATAGAGTAGGTGCTCAATAAACAGTATTGAATGTACAAATTTATCACCCATAAAATATTACTTCATCTTTAAAAAAAGTTATATCATCATATAATCCATCCATCCGTCACCAAATATTTATTGAATGCTTCTATTATGTAAGACTCTCTACTAGGTTTTATTAACATATAGCAGCAACAAATCTCAAGGAATTTATAAATCTAAAGGGTGAATAAATAAAAACAGAGTGAAAGGTATGGGACCCTGATGGTTCAGAGGAGAGAAAAGTTCACTTCCACCTGGAGATATCTGTAAAGGCTACATGAACAAGTTAGCATATGCAACGAGATTAAAACAAAGAAGAGGATTTCAGGTGGAGATGTGGTTTTTCTGAGTAGATGGATCTAAAAATACAAAGACCCTGAGCAACAGGAAGGTGAGGAAATGATCAAAGGAAAAACCAGGAGTAGGAAATGGTCTAATCTGTTCAGAGTTTTAAAATCAGATGGAGATAAATTTGAAGAAGTGGATTGGAATATCCAGTCAAAGGCCTCAACTGGCAAGATTTTTTTATTCAATAGACAATGGAGAGTCACTGAGAGTTTTTGAGTATGGGAACATTTTTAGGAAGAGAAATCTACCAATTTATAAAGGCTAAATTCACTGGAAGAGATGGCCAAAGCAGAGAGTCGACAAGGAAAATAAAAGAGACCTGAGAAAGAAGATTGAAGGATGCCAAGCATGACAGGTAGGAGGAAGAACAACAATTGAAGGAGGCAAAGGAGATATGGTTAGAGAGGCAAGAGGAGAACCAAAAGGAATTTTGAGGAAAGGAAGGCCACCGGAATCATAAATTCATAGACTGGTAAACTCCATAAAGACAAGGACCATGTCTATTTTGCTTACTGCTCTATCTATATCTCTTAGATAGTGTCCATCAACGTGAATAAATATCTGTGGAATGATCAGAACCATGCATTTGGAAAAGATCTCACATGTCTAGTTCAGTACCTTGATGTATGAATACTCTCAAAAATATCAAATTGAATCCCAAATGGGTGAGGGGGGATAACATTTCACCACTTTCTGAAGTAGCCCAATTTATTGTCAGCTAGCTCATATTCTTAGAGACAATTTTTTATGTTGAATTGTAACCTTGTAACTTATATTCTTTGGAGCTATATACAAAATGTCATATTCTTCTTCTGTGCTACCCTTCCAAAACTTAATGATACCTACCTAGTTCCTTCAACTATTCCTGTCAATAAAAGTTACCATTTATGGTAAGCTTATTATGTTCTAGGTCAGGGGTGGGGAATCTTTTACCTGCCAAGGGTCATTTGGATATATATAAAATTATCAACTTAAAAATTAGCCTGCTATATTTGGTCAGGCTAATTTGGTAAGGCGTGTGATGTTAACTGGTATTGATTTTGCAGGCCCTATATGGCCCACGGGCCGGACATTCCCCACCCCTGTTAGGTATTGGCTTAAGGTCTTTATATACATGGATCTCATTTAACTCACAAAAATCCTAAAAGGTAAGTACTGTTCTAATCTCCTTCTTACAGATAGGAAGATGAAGATTAGTAAAGTTACCTGACTTGAAAAATTCACATGGCTAATAAGCTCCAGAGATAGGATATGAACTGAGGCCTGTCTGATGCCAGAGTCTATACTCTCACCCATTAACTGAATCAGCTTCCTTCATATGAGGTAGTTTCAAAACTCTTCTCTGTATTATGGTTTATCAGTGTCTCTCTCTCTCTCTCTCTCTTTTTTTTTTTTTTTTTTTTTTTTTGGTCTGTAACATTTCATTTCTCTTATTTAAATAAAAGTTGATGCACTAGGGGCAAAAAATGAGCCTTAGTTAATTATTTGCATTAAGTAAACAATTCTTCCTCAATGAAACTCTGCTTTTCCATTTCAAAAAATATTTTCAAAATAACAAAGAAGGAAAATATACAACAAAAAAGGAATTAATAGCACTTTAAGGATACTTATACCTCCCTTTGTATTTTCACCACATATTGCAAAATTAAATGTGATCATAGAAGTGGAGGTGCTAGTTGGGCTAATAGCAATACGCATCTAATAAACTGTCATTTGTTTTCTTTTAAATTCTTAAAAATTTTCAACTACAGTTGACATTCAATATTTTTTTACATTAGTTTCAGGTATGTAGCATAGTGGTTAAACATTATATAATTTACAAAGTAAATCCCCCAACAGTCTAGTACCCACCTAGCACCACACATAGTTGTTATAGTATTGACTATATTCCCTATTCTTTACTTTACACCTCTGATTAGCATCCCTCTTAAAGTGTGATCCCAGAATTCCAGATGTTGTTTGAGCAGTACAGAGCGAAAATTTTTTCTCCCACATTCTAAACATTCTATATTCATTGAAGCAGCCTAAGACTGAATTAGCTTTTTTTAGTAGCTTCATTTCCCTATCAAATCTTATTGATCCTGACCAAGCTAAAATTGCAAAGCCTTTTTCACATGAAGTAAAAAATGAGCCTGAAATATTCTCCTTCCTCTTTTATTTAACCACTGAGGCCCAGGCCAGACTTCCCTTCATCCATCATTATCTCCCTAAACAGCCTAGCTCTCAGTGATTGATATTTTCAAGGAATTTGCCTTATACTTTGGTATGCTAATTGGCACTAGCTGGCTGGCACTGTAATTACCCCAACATAAATATGCCTAACTTCCCTGAGCTCTTTTTTTTTTTTTTTTAATTTTTGTTTTTCTTTATTGATTTTAGAGAAAGAGGAAGGGAGAAGGAGAGAGAGATAGAAACATCAATGAGAGAGAACATCGATTGGCCACCTCCTGCATGCCCCCCCACCGGGGATTTGGCCCACAACCTGGGCATGTGCCCTGACCAGGAATTAAACCGGCGACCTCTTGGTGCATGGGTCGATGCTCAACCACTGAGCCATACCAGCCGGGCTTCCCTGAGTTCTTGATATATAAATGCCACCCCTTAATATAGCAAACATTTCCTGGAGCATGTTTTCTCCTATTGCTATAAATAAAAAGAGCTAAGAAAAATATATGGTGAGCCTTTTCACTCCCTATTTTTGCTTTGTGTGTTGACAATCAAAAACAAATAAATAAACAAAAACTGGATAATTTTAAAGGACTGTGTGAAAGACTACATGCAGTGAAGGAGAGACAGGTTAGTCTGAATCAAGAGGGAGGTAGTGGCCAAGGAAGAAATGGCTCATACCTGGGAATCTGGAAAGCTACAAAATGATTTTGGCTCAGCCAAGTGTTCCCAGGAACTGATCCCATCTGGGAGCCCAGTTCTACCCACCACTGGATCCTGAACATCCTACCTCATTCCTGGAACGCTAGCCACAGACGTCACCCCACTTTTGAAACAGGGAAGACAACATTCCTATTGCCTAACAGGTAGAGGTGAGCAAGGAATGGAGAGTCTCAAAATCCACCCTCATCCAGAAAAATGTGTTTCTGATATCAAAACTTTTAATTCCAAATGCATTTTCCCCATTAAAACACATGGCAATTCTAATATCAGTATTAATACAGCACTCTGCTTTAGAGTTAAAAAAAATTTTTTTTAATCCTTACCCAAGAATATATTTTTATTGATTTTAGAGAGACAGGAAGGGAGAGAAACATCAATCAGTTGCCTCTGGCACACACCCTGACTGGAGATCGAACCTGCAACCTAAGTATGTGCCCTGACTAAGAATCCAACCCACAACCCTCTGGTGCATGGGATGATGCTCCAACCAACTGAGCCACTCAGCCAGGGCTGCTTCGGATTACTTTGAGGCAGGATTTTTTATTAAGCACCCATATGAGAGGGGTACTGCTTACAGATATGTACAAAGCACCATAAAGGTAAAGTTCCTCCTTTAAAAAGTCATTCATTCACCAACAATAACATGCCAGACACTGTGCTTTGTGTTGAGATCTCTGTCCTTAAGACAATGACAACTAGGAAATAAACAATACAACGCACTCTCTTCTCTCTGCTCATGACATCCTGCTCTTCTGCTTTTCTTCCTGTCTCACTGGAGGCTCTTCCTCAGTCTATTTGCTGGTTGGCCCTTATCTACCCAATATCTAAATATTATCATTCTCAAAGGCTTAATCCTAGGCCTTCTTCTCCTCTTAATACCCCCCTCTCCAATTACTCCCCATAGCTTTAAAAATCATCTACATTCCACTGACTCCCAAATTGGTATCTCTAGCCTAGGCCTCTTCTTTTATACATCCAACTGCCTAGTTAACATATTTCCCCTTAGAAATCACATAGCACTGCAATTCCTAAAAAGAATCATTGCTTTTTACTCCTCAACCCCCCACCATCTCCTGGACTTCCAATCTTCTATAAATATGAACACTACCATCCACCTTGTTACCAAAGGCAATCCAGTAGCAAGTCCTATTGATTCAGGCTCCAAAACATATGCCCTGTAAATCTACTTTCCTCCTCCATTGTCTCCAGCCTTATCCAAACCACAGTAAGTTCTCATCTGTGCTACTACAAAAGCATCCTACCCAGTCTCCTTGTTTCCTTCTATTCTTGTCCTCTTCCCCTCCACCTCAGTTTATTCCTAATAGCCATAGTGATATTTTTAAAGTGTAAGTTGGATTTCATGTCCCTTTCCAGTTTAAAACATTTCAATGACTTCCAATGCATTTGAAATGGTATCTGAATTCCTTATCATGGCCTAACAAAGCCTTTCACAATCTGCCTCTACCTTTCTCTCTATATTCACCTGATACCACCCTTCCCATGGCCCCTGATACTCTAGTGACATTGTCCTTTGTTAATTACTAGAACACACTAAAAGCATTCATATTTCAGATTTCAGGGCTTTCATGCTTGCTACAGTGCTGTTCCCATGTTTATTTAAATAACAAGTTTCTGATTGTTTAGATCTCTACTTCAATATCATTTCCACAGGCCTTTCCTGCGATGTTCCTGGGAACACCTTTCCTGTCATGTTCTATCCCACTATCTTATTTCTTCATAGTATCTATCACCATCTAAAAGGTTAACATACTCTTTTTTTTTTTTTTTTTAACGCATTTACTGTCTGTCTCCTCCCACTAGTTCTTTCTGTTGTGTTCCCTCTGGTCTCCTCAGTAACAAGCACAGCAGCTGTATAACATTAGGCACTTAATGTCCACTAAATGGTGTAAAAGAAATATGTAGAAAGGGTTAAAGATGCATTAAGGGCATTAGAAGAAGGCTTTCCAGAGGTGGTGATCCTAAAACTAAGCCTTGAAGAACTAGTGTAAGGATTCAGGCAGACAAATACTTTCTCCAATGAAGGAAACTACAGGGAGCAACTGTGAAATTTATTTATTTATTTATTTTAAGATTATTTAAATTGATTTTCAAAGAGAGAGGAAGAGAGAGAGAAATATCACTGTGAGAGTGAAACATTGATCCACTTCCTTCTGCACGCCCCCCTACCAGAGATTGAACCTGCAACTTGGGCATGTGCCCTGACCAGGAATTGAACCAGAAATCCTTCAGCGCACAGGATGATGCCCAACTAACTAAGCCACACCAGCCAGGACTGAAATTTATTTTTTACTAAACTATGAAAAATATTCATGGAACTGCAAGTAGTTCAACATGACAATGTGAGAAAATGAAAGGTTTTAGAGTAAGAACAACTATGTAACTCCTAAAGAACCCCCATCTCTATTCTCTAACTCTACTGAAACATTGAGTAGAGTCTTAGAAATAAAGTGGGTAAAGGATCTCTAATAGTACATATAGTAATATTGTTACTATACCTAATAAATTTGGGTTTAAATATGATTAGGTGATTGATAAACTAATAAAAATGTAAATCTAAAAAAGTTATACAAACCTGTTAATAGACCTGTTTAATTGTTAGGAAAATAAAATTTGCAAAAATTTTAATTATTAAAATTAGCTACAATATGATCATCAACAAGGTGACAGTAAAATTTAGTCAGCTTCAAAAAATACGTATAAACGAGGCAAACCAAGAAGGGAAAGAGAATTCAGAAAGAGAAGCAGAAATCCACCAGAGAGAAATTTCCCATTTTATAGTTCAGTGTTAGGTTAGAGTCGTACAGATAAGATCAATGTCTTTTTCTTCTTATTTATCCCCAGAGCTCTGCAGAGTCAGGTACCTAGGAAATTTCCAGTAACTGCTGAATTAAATTGAATCATCCTTATCACAGCCTTTGGTAGGTGGTACCTAAATTAGTTTTAATTTTCATTAAATTAGAGGGAAAAGACAGGATGTTGGACTATATTTTCTTTCATATGTAAAAAAAAATTAAGTACAAGTAGTTCAAGATATCTTATTAAGGCCCTGGCTGGGTGGCTCAGTTGGTTTGAGCATCGCCCTGATGCGCCAGGGTTGTGGGTTTAATTTTCAGTCAGGACACATAGGGGAAGCAAACAATGAGATGCAGGTCGATACTTCTCTCTCTCAAATTAATAAATTTAAAAAAATTTTTTAAAGATATCTGATTAAGTATTTGTTCAAATGCAATGTTATTTGTAGAGGCCCAATTACTTGGTTTCACTTTCAGGGACCAGTATGCTTATAATATATTGAGAGGAGGAATAGTATGGTGCTTAAAATATGTGAACTCTAAAACCAGATTGTCGGGGTCCAAACCCCAGGTGAGTAACTTTGGGCAAGTTACTTAACTTCTCTGCAACTCAGTTTATTCATCTATAAAATAGAAATAACAACAGTATCCATCTTATAGGGCTGTTGTGAAAAGAATTGGTGAAGTGATAAAAACAATGCTTAGCGTAAGCACTGACTAGCATAAGTATTATATATCATCCACTGTCATTATGATTACTTTCTCAGTTGTTTTCCTAATTGAACTTTAAGACAGTATTTTGCCCATGAACAACCTACACAGTTAAAGCTTTTTATTTTAAATTTTTTAATTATTAAATTTATTACTAGATAAATTAAACATTTTAATGTAAAAAATACTTTGAGGTACAAGAAGAAATTTTAAGTATTTTTTAATTGATTTTAGAGAGAGGAAGGGAGAAAGAGAAAGAGAGAAACATCTTAAGGCATTTGCTGGGATCCTCTACCCTAAACCTGGGCATGTGCCCCCCACCGGGAATCGAACCTGCCCGCTTCGGGTGTATAGAACAATGCTCCTACCAACTGAGCCACACTGGCCAGGGAAAACATTTAGGCATTTTTATAACCTTGAAGTAGAGAGAGATTCTTTTATAAGGATGATGTCAATGACAGAAACCAAAAAAAGAAAAGAAAGTTTTAAAGTTCTCTGCAACTAAAAAACTTAAAAATTAAAAATTGGGAGAAATATTTTGACACATTATTTTGGCTAATGATTACTGTACAACAACCCCTGAAAGAAAAATGAGCTATGGACATGAGTAGAGTTCACAAAGAAACTAATACAAATTCCAAAAAAAAAAAATATGAAAAACGTTCTACCCCAGTACTAATTAGGGAAGAGCAAGTAAAATATCAAGGAGATCTTATCTCCCCTTTCAGATTGTCAAAGATGATAAAAACAACCCAATGTTGGTAATGGCGTGGGGAAGAGGACACTCTTTAATACATTGCTGACAGAAATGAAAATTCACACTTCCCAAGGCAATTTGGCAATATGTGAAAAATGTTTATCTAGTTTCTAGGAATCTATCTTACAGATATAATGATGTGTGTAAGAAGTCAGTTACTGGGATATTTGTCCAAAAAGGGGACTGACTGTATACTTTATGGTATAGGGATAGCAATGGAAAACAGTCATTAAATATGATGTGGTAGAAGTGTACTTATTGACATAAAAAAATTTCACAAGGTATTTCAAATGAAAATACAAAGCTTATACAACAGTATGTTAGCCATGGGTATACAAAGCTTTTTATGAAAATATGAACACTAATCATTTCACTTGAATTCTAAACAAGAATTATTTACTAATATGCTACTTACACTAACTGATTAATTGTCTTCTTCTGCTCCTTGGATCTTCTGTAATTCAGAAGCTTACTTTGTGCTGATGTGTCAACACCTATGTCTTCAGGGGGACGAACAATTGGAGGTAACTTCAAGTTCAGAGCCTCCTTTTCTGCTGCAATGGCAGCTTTGTTTGGATCTGACATCTTGGTCCCCTAAAGATTAAAATACTCTGTGCTCTAAGGAGAAAAGGTCCATAAAGCCATGATTGTAAAAACTAGCCTTAATATATTCATAACATATCTTATATATCAATAACCAAATTCTAGGCCTTTTTAGATCTTCCTCCCAAGTATGATATTAGTCTAAAGAATGGCAGTTGAAATAAATGGGCCAGGATTCCTGTTAGAGTTCTAACCATCCACTTGCTATGAAAAAATGAAACCAGTCACCTCCAGGTTAGGACTTCAGTTTCCTCAAGGATGATATTACCATTCTAAAATTCTGGGCTCAAGTTTTCCCTAATATACAAACCACAACAATAGCAAAACAAAACAAAAATCAGTTGTTGAGGTATAATCCCTCTCCCCCAAACCAATAGAGTATCATTAATATTTAAATATCAATATTGTATCTTAGTCTGTTACCTTCCTAGAAAGTGATACTATGATCAAGCAAAAGTAGTCATCCTTAACACATAGACAATCTAAAATGTCATGTAAATGCTGAACAATTATCTGTGATACCAACTGCATTTACCACAGATTGCCACAGAATTTGGAGATTCCTGACTTGAAAAAGAAGGTATTTCTGCTGGCACCCATTTCTCGATCTCCTAGCCTGGGAGAGGGGTGAAAAGCTGCGGACAAGGAAGTACCTGTTTCTCACTACTTCTCAGCTGCGCAGATAAGAGGGAAACGTTCAGTGAGCTTCTCTTCTGGTGTGGTGAAAGAAAGGGAAAAACGAAGGGTGAAACCTCTGGAATCCCACCCATTCCCCGCCGGCCCAGCTAAGCGGTAGCCTGCAGAAGATACAAAGTTGTCGCCATAGAAACTGCCGCGGTCGCAGTCGGAGAGATTGGGTAAAGGTTGCCTGGAGAGGCAGTCGTTGAGCTACACAGATTAGGATTACCTATCACAACAACAATTCATTACTCAAGTAAATGGAGGGTGGGTGAATGAGATTTTTTACCTGTCTTCCTTTGGAAGGGGTCCAGGGCATCAGAATCTTTAAATTGTGGAAAACTGCAAGACTGTAAATTTGGATCTGTTGGAAAACAGATTTATGTAAACACTTGCTTTCAATGGAGTATCAAGTCTTCAAGTGTCCCGATCATAACTTCCCTATAAACATTGTAACTAGCCCTGGAGGGTTTGGCTCAACGGTTAGAGACTCCGCCCACCAAACAGAGTCTCAGTTGGATTCCCGGTCAAGGGTACCTACTTCAGTTTAGGTTCGATCCCTGGCCCCTGTAGGGGTTGATCCAGAGGCAATCAGTCGATGTGTTTCTCTCTCTCTCCCCCTCCCTCCCTCCCACTCTGTCTACAAAAAAAAAAAAAAAAAGGAAAAATATCCTCAAGTGAGGGTTAAAACACACACACACACACACACACACACACACACAGAGAAACTAATCAGCAATATAATTTATCTTGTTTCTATATTTGGTATTTATTTGTACAGCACTTTTCCTTCAGAAAATAGTTGGGGGGAAAAAGATTAAGATGTGTAAATTTTGTGAGTATGCTTGGAAAGAGAAATGTGAAACTTTGCTATTTAAGGCTGCACAATGGGCACTCCATTTTAACGACAATAGCCTAAATACTATGTGCAGAAATAAAATGGGTGTTGAGGGGAACGAATAAGTCCTGGCGGTATATTAATGGTATATTCATTCAACAAATATTTGAATCTTCTATGTGTAAAGAATTTTTTAAAAAAATAAGAGTATAGCCTACAGTATTGTGTCTGGCACACAATAGGTCTTCTAAAATGTAATTAGAGTGAGTGAATGAACAAATTAAATATACTTGTAGCTTGTAAAAGCAAACTATCTTTCTGTAGAAAACAAAATACTTGTATGTGATGGTTCTTTAACATATCCCTACAAGGACTAAAGGGAGAACAGCATTCTTTTATATCATACAGGCATCTTCTCCCTGTTATTTAATCAAACACTAATCTAATGGTGCTGTGAAGAGATTTTGAAGATATAATTCAAGTCCCTACTAAATAAGGAGATTATTTGGGTGGGCCTGACTCAATCAGTGGAAGTTCTTTTAAAAAGAAGGTTTAGGCCCTGGCCGGTTTGGCTCAGAGGTTTGGCTCAGTGGTTAGAGGACCAAAGAGTCTTGGGTTCGATTACCGGTCAAGGGTACATACCTGGGTTGCAGGTTCAATCCCCGGCCCTAATCGGGGTTGTCCTGAAGGCAACCAGTCATGTCTCTCTCACATTGATGTTTCTTTCTTTCTTTCTCCCTCCCTCCCACTTTATCTGAAAATCAATGGGAAAATATCCTCTGGTGAGGATTAACAACAAAAAAGAAGGTTTAGGCATGCCATGAATCTGACTCCAAACAGAAATTAACTCTACAATTACTCTCCCTCTCTGGATTTTTCCTTCCGAACAGCCTGCCCTACAGACCTTGGACTTGCCTAACTAGCCTCAACAATTGCAAAAGCTAATTCCTTGTAATAAATTCATATATGTGCACATACATATATATGGATACACACAGGGGATATATATATATAATCTACTAGTTCTGCTTCCCTCATTAAACCCTAATACAATGTATACCTGTTTTAACAGCATAATTTATGTAGGTATAATTTACATACTCTAAAATTCACCATTTTGAAGTGCACAATTCAATTATTTTTAGGAAATTTATAGAGTTTTATGCAATCTTTATCAGGATCCAGTTCTAAAATATTTCCATCACTGCAAAAAGTTCCCTTGGGCTCATATGCACTCAATCCCCACTCCCACCTCCAGCTCCAGGCAACCACTGATTTGCTTTTGGTCTCTATAGATTTGCAATTTCTGATTATTTCATATAAATGGACATATGTAGACTTTTGTCTGGTCTATTTCACTTAATGATAATGTGTTTGAGGCTCATGCATGTGTAGTATGTGACATAAGTTCATTCTTTTTTATTGCTGAGTAGTCCTCCATTATATGAACATATCACATTTGGTTTATCCATTCACTAGTTGATGGATATCTGAATTGCTTCCAGTTTGGGGCTATTATGAATAATCCTGCCATAAACATTCATGTACAGCCCGCCTGGTGTGGCTCAGTGGTAGAGCCTCAACCCATGCACCAAGAGGTCTCTGGTTCGATTCCCAGTCAGGGCACATGCCCAGATTGTGGGACTGATCCGCAATGGGGGGCATGCTGGAGGCAGCCAATCAATGTTTTCTCTCATCGATATTTCTCTCTCTCTCCCTCTCCCTTCCTCTCTCTCTACAAATCAATAAAGGAAAAAAAATTTTTAATTCATGTACAAGTCTTTGGGTGAACATACATTTTCATTTCTCATCGATAAAAACCTAGAGTGGAATTGCTGGGTTGAATGGTAAGCCTATGTTTAACCTTTTAAGAAACTGTCAAACTGTTTTTCAAAGTGGCTGAAAGATTTAAAATGTAAAGATTTTCTCCTATGTTTTCTTCTAGTTTTAGGTTTTACATTTTGGTCTATGACCCATTTAGAGTTAATTTCTGTATGTGGTGAGAAGTATGGATCCAAGTTCATTTTTTTTTTTTTTTGCATACATATATAATTGTTTCAGTACCATTTGTTGAAAAGGCTATTCTTTCCCCCACTGAACTGCCTTGGCATTGTTGTTGAAAAAAATCAATTGGCCATAATGTAAGGGTTTGTTTCTGGACACTCAATCTTATTCCATTGATCTACATATCTATCTTCATACCAATACCACACTGTCTTGATTAGTGTAGCTTTAGTAAGAATGGCTATAGTGGGTAGTGTTAATGCTCCAACTTTGTTATTTTATGAAAAGAAGTAATTTGGGGGGAGGGGAGAGGTTAAGGAGGGTATATGGGGGATAAATGGTAATGGAAGGAGACTTGACTAGGGGTAATGAACACACAATAGAGTGTACAGATGTATTGTGGAATTGTGCACCTGAAACCTATATAATTCTGTTCACCAGTGTCACCCCACTAAATGCAATAAAAAGGAAAAAAAAAAGAAGTAATTTTGACCATTCTAGGTCCTTTGCATTTCCATATAAATTTTAGGATCAATTTATCAATTTCTGCAAAAGAGGCAGCTGGGATTTTAATAAATCTTTTGCTTTGAAGGAAAAAAATATATGTTAACTAGTTGAACATATTTAATTTGAAGCTTAAAATCCTTCCTTAAAAGTTCTATTTCTGAATCTAAGGATTAGAAATATTATTTACAGAGCAAACTATTTATGAGAGCAGACTCTTCATTATTTAAAAGCACTTATGGGCCCTGGCTGGTGTGACTCAGTGGTTAGAGCATCGGCCTGCGCACCCAAGGGTATTGGGTTCGATTTCCAGTCAAGGACACGTACCTGGGTTGCAGGTTCAATCCCCAACCCAGTAGGGGTACACACTGGAGGCAACCAATCAATGTATCTCACTCACATCCATGTTTCTCTCCCTCTCTCTCTCTCTCTCTCTCTCCCTTCCACCTCCCTCCCTTCTACTCTCTCTTGAAATCAATGGAAAAAATATCCTCAGGTGAGAATTAACAACAACAACAAATTTCAAAAAGCACTTAATATGACACCAAAATGTGATTCTCTAATACTATACAAAAATTTCATCTACTAGTTAATAGAAATGTTGAAGATGCTACGAGAACTTATGAGACTAACTTACAATGCTTTATACTATGCATTGTTTATTTCAAAATTAAAAAGGGGATTTCAGGGGAAATAAGTGGATTAATATGTTTAAGAGTTCTTCATGGAGCTAAACTGTGATAGGTTTCACCTAGGTTCTTTGAATTTCTTCAAACTAATTTTTTTATTGCTGTTATACTAATATTATACCTTATATTAAATGATATAGCTATGTCATATGTTATATATATACTATGCTATATAGTATATAGTATTATATAATATATAATGTCATCAATATCAATTATAATAAATATACTAAAATATAAGAAAGAAATAGCACTGTTGGTGGGAATGTAAATTGGTGCAGCCACTATGGAAAACAGAATAGGAGGTTCCTCAAAAAATTAAAAATAGAACTACCATATGATCCAGCAATTCTACTTCTGGGTATATATACAGAGAAAATGAAATCACCATCTCAAAAAGATAATCTGCACCTCCATGTTCATTCCAGCGTTACTTATAATAGCCAAAACATGGAAATAACCTAAGTGTAGGTATTCATCAATCGATAAATGGATCAAGACAATGTAAAATATATAGATACAGTTATATAATAGAATATTATTCAGCCATATAAAAGAAGGAAATCCACCCTGGCTGGCTGGCTCAGTTCATTGGAGCATCATCCTATATACCAAAAAGTTGCAGGTTCGATTCCTGGTCAGGACACATACCTAGGTTTCAGGTTCAGCACTCATAGGAGGCAACTGATTGATGTTTCTCTCTCACATTGATGTTTCTTTCTCTCTCTCTTCCCCTTCCTCTCTCTCTAAAATTCAATTTTAAAAAATCCTCGAATGAGGAATTTTTAAAAAGGAAATCCTACCATTATGCTAAATGAAATAAGTCAGACAAAGAAAAATACTGTATGATCTACTTATATGTCGAATCTACAAAAAAACTGAATTCATAGATACAGACAACAGATTGGTGGTTGCCAGAAGAAGGGGAAGGTGACAGAGCAGGGGAGTGCAAGAAATGGGTGAAGGTGGTCAAAAAGTAAGAACTTCCTTCACATTCATCAATGCCATTTTAATGATTTGTTTATGCCTAATCTATTAAGTTTTTTCCACAGTAATCTAACCAAACTCAACATAATAAATTAAAATGGCTGATTATGCTGCTGATTCTCAAAAAAAAGAAAGAAAGACAGAAAAAAATAAAAGTAAGAACTTCCAGTTACAAGATAATCAAGTTCTGGGATGTAATGTATAACATGGCAACTGTAGTTAATAAACTGTACTGTATATTTAAAAGTTGCTAAGAGAGTAGATCTTAAGAGTTCTCATCACAAGAAAAAAATTGTAACTGTGAGGTGGTGGATGTTAACTTATTGTGGTAAACATCTGGCAATATATACATATAACAAATCATTATGTTGTATACGTGGAACTAATACAATATTATATGTCACCCTGGCCAGTTTGGCTCAGACGTTAGAGCATCGGCTCAAGGACCAAGAGTCGAGGGTTCAATTCCGATCAAAGGCATGTACCTTGGTTGTGGTTCAATCCCTGGCCCTGGTCAGAGTCGTTCGGGGAGGCAACCAGTTGATGTGTCTCTCTCACATCAGTGTTTCTCTCTCTCTTTCTCCCTCCCACTCTATCTGAAAAAGCAATGGAAAAATATCCTTGGTGAGGATTAAAACAACAACAACAAACCAATATTATATGTCAATTATATCTCCATAAAATTGGAAAATTTAAAAATTTTAAAAATTTAAATAAATAAATAAATAAGTAGAAGAGATTGGTCCCTTAAATAAATAGCCAATGGGCCCTGGCCGGTTTGGCTCAGCGGTTAGAGCGTTGGCCTGCGGTCCAGAGAGACCGGGGTTCGGTTCCCGCTAAGGGCATGTACCTCGGTTGCAGTTTGTCCCCGGCCCTGGTTGGTCGTGCGGGTGGCAGCCACTCGATGTGTCCCTTTCACGTCGATGTTTCTCTCTCTCTCTCTCTCTTCCTCTCTCTCCCTCCCACTCTATCTGAACAAAAAATGAAAAAATGTCCTCAGGTGAGGATAAAAAATAAATAAATAAATAAATAAATAGCCAATGGAATCCTGGCCAGGTAGCTCAGTTGGTTAGAGCTTTGTCCTAATACAACAAGGTTGTAGGTTCAATCTCCAGTTGGTGCCATGTTTCTCTCTCTCACTCTCTCTTCCTTCTCTCTAAAGTCAATATATAAAAACATTTTTTAAAAGCAAATAAAAATTATTAAATTTTGAATATATGAGGAAGTAGATTACCTTGAAGTGATATCACTAGGTACCACTCAAAATTTCTGAGAGCTATCACTCAAAACTACAGTATTATGTTGACCTTAAGTAAAAAAAGATAGGGGTATATTAATGATCTATGCTGTTAACTGATGTTATTAACCAAAGTGAAGGTAATCACAAGACTAGTCTTCACAAACTAATCTTTGCAGATATATGTATAACAAGAATGACCCCATCAACCCTAACTTTTGATTAGTGAAAGTTAGCTTGCGTTTCTTGGTATGGGCTGAGAATGCATGAATAAATAGGTTTCTATTAGCCCCTTCTTCTTTTGGTATCAGGGAAAGCATAGTATTGGTTCAGTCTTTCAAACTCAAATTTTAATTATATAATTATAATTTATATGTATTATGTATATAATATAGCCTCATAAATATATAATTTAAAACATACCATTTATTATGTATTATTTTCAAATCTGTTGAGTTCAAATTAAACTTTCCATGGGAAGTTGTGGCACTTTTGGAACATTTTCAGACACTTTCTCTTGAAAGAATTGATAAAAGATAGTGAAAAGACAAAGGTACTGTATCATGATTATACTACAACCCTATTTGTGTAAAAAAGTGGAAGGGTATATATTCATAAATATTTGTGTGTGCATATGAGTCAGGGGTAGGATTACTTTTTTCACTATGTGTATATAATCTTTCAAAAATACAAAATAAAAACTAAAGGAAAGAAGTATGACACTTCAAGGGATCTATCTCAAAACCAAGATTAAGACTCTGCTACAAGGTTAAATTAGATTAGCTTGCTTGAAGTTACATTTTCTAATAGGGCTTTCATCTTTAAATAAATTGGTTTAAGATTGAGTTCTGCAAAGTTGCATGAAGGAAAATGCTAGAGATAAGAACAATGCCACTTTAAAATTCATATTGCCACATGTGGGTACTATAAACTGGAGTACTGAGATTTATTTTCTTCTTTCCTTAGGTCAGTCAGTTGATGTAATGTATTAACTGTTATCTCTATATTGTAACTCTGGACGACATAGAGTTGTCTCTCGCCACTTCGACTTTCGCGCCTTCACTCTATTGCGGTTGTTTCCAATATATTCATTAAAAAGTTGATCAAGACAGTGAAAATGATACAGCGTGCGCTCGGTTGTCTGAGTCAATTATACACCCCTGTATTACAATTAAAATTAAAGTTACTGTACGTATGGACCGTAGGCCTATATATAGTCATCCCTTGTTTATCATGGTTAATCCGTTCCAGACTCTAGTGGTTGCACCTGGGGTTGAAGGATTCCTGGGGTGCGCGAATACACAGGCCTACAGTCCATACATACAGTAATTTTAATTGTAATACAGGGGTGTATAATTGATTCAGAAAACCGAGTGTGCACTGTATCATTTTCACTGTCTCGATCAACTTTTTAATGAATATATTTGAAAAAACCGCAATAGAGTGAAGCCCCGAAAGTCGAAGTGGGAAGTGGCGAGGGACAACTGTATTTGAGCACCCCCGCAAATCCTTCAACACCAGGTGCAACAGCTCAACCATTCCTTGTGTGTGGGCAATAACTTTTTTCCAAAAAATCGGGTGTGGTGAAACCAAGCCAATCAGAGCGTGCTGTTCGCTGATTGACTATCCTATCCTCTTCCTATCCTGGCCACTGATTGGCTCAGCCTCACGCAAGTTCGTTTCTCTCATACATGGTTCTACATCACTAAGCATCGGAAGCATCTTTGCTCTTGTAAGTGTTTGCGATTTCTGGGAACTTTTTAAAAAAATTTTTTTTCTTTATTGATTTTAGAGAGAGAGGAAGGGAGAGGGAGAGAGAGCTAGAAACATCAATGAGAGAGAACATTGATTGCCGCCTCCTGCATGCCCCCCACTGAGGATTTGGCCCACAACCTGGGCATGTGCCCTGACCGGGAATTGAACCAGCGACCTCTTGGTGCATGGGTCGTTGCTCAACCACAGAGCCACACTGACCGGGCCGATTTCTGAGAACTTTTATCTAAGCCCCACAATGGCTCCTAAACGTGCTGCTTCTTCTAAGCCTTCTGATGATGAAATTAAGTGCTGGAGGAAGATGCTTACCATCCAGGAGAAGGTGAAACTCTTGGATATGATCAAAGATGGCAAGAAAATCGTGGAGGTTGCTCGCCATTATGACTTGAATGAGTCTACCGTTCGCTCCATCCGTAAAGATGAAAAGAACATCTGTACAACGGCTACTGTCTCTTTCAACAAGGAAGCAAAGCACGTCGTGACAAGTTGTAATAAGTTCATAGTGAAAATGGAGTCTGCCCTAGCTATTTGGATCAGCGACAGCTGCAAGAAAAATATTCCATTGGATTCGCTGGTCATGCGGGAGAAGGTGAGGCAGGTCTATCAGTGCTTTACAGTGGACAAACCTCAACCAGGACCCTCTTCTACAATGTTCATGGATTTCACGGTGAGCAAGGGTTGGTTCGAGAAGTTCCAGAAGAGGTACCATCTAAAGAGTGTCGTTCTCCCAGAGAAGCTGCCTCTGCTGACCAGCCTGCAGCAGAGGACTACGTGAACAACATGTTCCAGAAGATCCTTGAGGAGGGTGAGTATCATCCAGAACAGGTGTTCAGTATGGATGAAACAGAGCTGTTCTGGAAAAGAATGCCTTCCCGGACATTCATTTTCAAGGATGAGGCCAAGGTCCGTGGCGATGATGTGGATGAGCTGCTGGAGACACATTCGGATCCCTTAACTGACGAGGATCTGGTGGAGATGACTAAGTCTGCGAGTGAGGAGGAGGAAGAGCAGCTAGAGGTTCCTGGGGGTCAGGAGGAGGAGGAAGTTGGCTTTACACTTGAGTGTCTCTCGAAAGTCGTGAGAACTATTAAGGTAGTACAGGACATGATTGGCGAATGGGACCCACAAATGATGCGTGGATTGTGGTTCTGGAATGTACTTGATGGAGCAATAGAACCCTACAAAAGCCTCCTCGTGCATATGAAAAGACAGTGCCAGCAACTGCCTATTGCGATGTTCTTCAGCCGTGCACCCAGACACCCACTGCCTACTCCTAGTACTCCTTAAGCTTTTCTTTGCTGTGCAGTACATCTCTTCATCTTCATTGCTTCATCATCGAACAAGTTGCACTATTTTCATAGGTTAGTGGTTGTGTATAAGAACTGTGTGTATGTGTAAATGTACAATAATAATATGATATTTGTAACATCTAATATGTCTTTTATTTTGTCTAATATATTGGGTAATATGAGTGTAATGGTGACTAAAGGGTGTTATTTCATGTCTAGAGGGCTCTGATAATGTTAAAAAACGTATTTAGAAGGTCGTAAACAGGTTTTCTGTGCTCTAACTGCAAAAATATTCAATTTATAAATAAAGAATCCTACTTCGCAGAAATTAATTTATCACAGTAGAGTCTGGAACTGATTAACCGCAATAAACGAGGGCCGACTGTATATATCATCAGTATCCAGTCATGGTGGGTGGGGGCAGGGAAGGGCAGGAATAGAAATTTCAAAAGACTGCAAAATTCATCCTTCTTTTAGAACACAGTTCAAAAGGTGTATTTTCCTCATGGTAAGCCGGGGGAAAGGTATGGCTTATTATTAGATACCCAATAAATACTCTACTTGTAGAATAAGGTAGTATACATAAATAGTCCATTTGTCCAGAAAAGAGACTTCACAATTTGTTCTTTGAATCGCCAAGGGTTTTTCTTCTCCCCCCTTCAGTTAATCACAGAATACTGATTATATTAAACACAAAAATCACTGTTTCTTTCTGATTCTGTTTTTTAGTCCTCACCAGAGGATATTTTTCCATTGATTTTCAGAGAGTGGGAGGAATGGGGGGAGAGAGGGAGAGGGAAAGGGAGAAGGAGGGAGGGAAGGAGGGAGGGGGAGAGAGAGAGAGAGAGAGAGAGAGAGAGAGAGAGAGAGAAGCATCCGCCAGAGAGAGACAACATCCACTCCTGTCTGCCTCAACAGGAGGCCAGGGACCTAACCGCAACTGAGGTACATGCCCTTGACCAGAATGCAAGGAGGACTCTTTGGTCCGCAGGCCCACGTTCTAATCGGCCAGGGCTGTTTCTTTTTTTGTTTATCCTCACCCAAGGATTAATTCTTAGAGTGGAATGGAGGGAGGGAGAGAGAGAAAAGTCACATCTGTTGATTGCCTCCAGCAGGACCCTCATCAGGCCAGAATCTGCAATCCAGGTACGTGCCTTTGAGGGGGAATCAAACCTGTGACCCTTCGGTCTGCAGGTACACGCTCTAACTGCTGAGCCAAATGGGCCAAGGCCAAAAACAAAAACAAACAAACAAACAAAATCATTCTCTAGAAATAGTTTCTTCATTTGGCTTTCAGTGAAGCTACACTTATTTCTTCTTACTCACTGGCTATTCTCATTCTCTTGTCATTCAGTCAGCAATGTCTGTGTGACCTTGAACAGGTAACTTAATCTCTCTGGGCCTCACATCTATAAAAGGCGTTTTTAGCATAGTCATCCCTCACTAAATGGGTTATTATATATTGTTCCTTGTTATTTACCACAAAGGCTCGGCTCCGCGTGTGGGCGCTTGCCCGCCCTGAAGCGAACCCAGCACACCGCGGAAGAGGATGAGCAGTGTCGGGAACACAGGGGAGAGGAATTGAGCAACGCTTGCCACGCCCGGAACCAGAAAGACAATCCGGGTGGAGCTCCTTACACTCTCGCGCAGTTGAGCCCCAGTCAGCGCGAACGGAAGGCAAGCGGATACAGTCCAAGCGAGGCACCGCCTCCTTCAGGGAAGGGAAACCCGTAACCCCGCCCAGCCACTTCCGGCTTGGCGCATTTTTCCCTTCCATCCTCTAACTGCACTTTCGATAACACCATGAAATCTAATATTTTCCTTATTGCGCCTCTGTATTTTCTTCATTTCCCCCTATTTATGACTCAACTTGAAGATGAAGATTAATCTGCGAGCAATTAGAGACAGACATGGCTACGGAAAAAAGGAGCGCGTGAGTGGCCCTGGCGAAAGTGCTAACAGGAGCACCTCCGCCCTCTCCTCGCCCGCCGGAAGTTGCGGGACTGAATGAGTACCCGAGCCGGTGGCTGCATCTGCTCTGTTACCACCTGAGGCTTAGCGGCAGCCGGTCCTGTCAGCCGCTGGGCCACCAGGTTCATGTGGAGGCTCCCAGGCGCCCGCGCCGCGCTTCGTGGGGTCCGCGCGGCCGTGGAGCGACACAGTCGGACCGAGGCAGCGATTGAGACCGCGGCGGACTCCATGGAGCGCGCTGTAGTGCGCTGTGTGCCCTCCGAGCCTAAGCTAAGCCTGTCGTTCGCGCTGGCCGATGGCAGCCACAAGAACATGCAGCGCGACCAAAGCGAACCACTGGGTCGAGCCCTCAGCCGGATCGCCACCAACGCCCTCAAAGGCCACGCTAAGGCGGCCGCGGCCAAGAAGAGTAGGAAGAATCGGCCAAACGCAAGCGGCGGCGGAGCCTGTGCGGGGCCTGGGCCCGAGCCGACTGCGGCCTGCGAGCCCGTGGTGAAGCTGTACTACCGGGAGGAGGCCGTGGCTGAAGATGTGCTCAATGTGGACGCCTGGCAGGATGGCGCGGTGCTGCAGATCGGCGATGTCAAGTACAAGGTGGAGCGCAACCCGCCTGCCTTCACCGAGCTGCAGTTGCCACGCTACATCATGGCTGGCTTCCCGGTTTGCCCAAAGCTCAGCCTCGAATTTGGGGATCCCGCCGGATCCCTCTTTCGCTGGTACAGGGAAGCTAAACCTGGATCGGCGGAGCCTGAGGGCGGGGGCCCCTCGTCATTGTCTCCCTCCTCTCCCTATCCTAGTTGGACCGAAACGGGTGTGGACGAGCGCGTCTACACCCCGTCCAATGCCGACATCGGGCTACGGCTCAAGCTTCATTGCACCCCAGGCAATGGGCAGCGCTTCGGGCCAAGCCGGGAGTTGGAAAGTGTGTGTCCAGTGGAGGCCGGGCCGGGCACTTGCACCTTTGATCACCGGCATCTCTACACTAAGAAGGTGACGGACGACACTCTCATCCGCACTGTCTCCTACAACATCCTCGCTGACACGTACGCCCAAACTGAGTTTTCGCGGACTGTCCTGTACCCGTACTGTGCCCCTTACGCCCTGGAGCTCGACTACCGCCAGAACCTTATCCAGAAGGAACTCACTGGCTACAACGCCGACCTCATCTGTTTGCAGGAGGTTGACCGCAGCGTGTTCACAGACAGCTTGGAGCCGGCCCTCGAGGCCTTTGGGCTGGAGGGCGTGTTTCGAATCAAGCAGCAGGAAGGCCTGGCTACTTTCTACCGAAAGTCCAAGTTTAGCCTCCTTAGCCAGCATGACATTTCTTTCCATGAAGCCCTGGAGTCCGACCCACTTCACAAAGAATTGCTGGAGAAATTAGTTTTGAACCCATCGGCACAGGAGAGGGTGTTCCAGAGATCTTCTGTCCTTCAGGTAAAGTAGCTCCACCAGTCTCTTTACATACCCGTCCATTTTTAGGGCCCTGGAAAGGAAATGGAGGTGAGGCTGCTTCTAATTGAGATGAAACCATCTAGATTTTACTGAAAGGTGTTCGCTCTTATATCTTCAGCACAAAGGTTAACCTTTATTCATTCACTGAGCAAATACTTATTGAGCACTCCAGTGTGCCGAGCACGTGGCAGGTTGCCTTAAACAGGACAAACAGGAACTTTATTAGTGCTTACAATCTATGCGAGAGACACATGCTAAATACAAGAATAATGATAATAACTAGTATTTTCTTACTACTTGCCAAGAACTGTTCTGACACATTCTAAAGAACTTAAGTGTCTGACATGTTTTACAAAGTGCTCCATAAATATTAGCTATTATTTTAATTTTTGGTTCATAGTAATCCTGCTATTCCCATTATTTAGATGTTATTCTTCCCATTTTACAAATGGGAAAATGGCCAAGTTTATTTACCCAAGTTCACACAAGTGTGAAACCAGGATTCTTACAGTTTGTTATATATTCCATTATCACTGGGTAGGGTGTTAACTGCTACTTAGCTTAAGCTATCTTAGTTTTTTAAAAACGTGCTTATTTTGTGTTTGTCCTGAGTTTTTGTTTTTGTTTTGTTCATAGTAAGAAAAGTAGCTACCATTTTTTTCAGACCTACTGTGTTTCATGCACTTCCGTGTAAGCTCATTTAATTGAATCCACACCAGGTCTCCCCTGAGGGGTGATGATAATTGTCTCTTTTTTGCAAATGATGAAGTTGGTTTAGAAAAAAAAGTGTCTCTTTCCAGATCACACTGCTGTAAATGGTAGAGTGGGTATTCAAACCTAGGTCTGCCTCACTCCAAAGCCTGCGCTTACCTACTTAAAAACATTATCTCCAACCTTGGTGATGTCATCTAAAATATATTCTTTTTCGCCCTGGCTAGTTTTGCTCAGCGGTTAGAGCATCGGCCCGGGCACTAGAGAGTCCCGGGTTCGGTTTCCGCTAAGGGCACGTACCTTGTTTGCATTTTGTCCCCAGCCCCGGTTGGGGTTGTGTGGGTGGCAGCCAGTTGATGTGTCTCTCTCACATCGATGTTTCTCTCTCTCTCTCTCTCCTTCTCTCCCTCCCGCTCTATCTCAAGATAAATGCAAAAATGTCCTCGGGTGAGGATAAAAAAAAAAAAAAAAATTAAAATATATTCTTTTTCTACTTCCTATATATGTTGGACTGTTACTAAAACATGTTACACTTTGTCCTATTCATTTATACAGTAGTCCTCCTTAACCATGATTTTGCCTTCCATGGTTTCAGTTACCTGCTCTCTGAAAATATTAAATGAAAATTTTCAGAAGTAAACAATTCATACATTTTAAATTGTCTGCTGCTCTGCCCTGGCAGGTTTGGCTCAGCAGTTAGAGCGTCAGCCTGCGGACCAAAGAGTTGAGGGTTCGATTCCAGTCAAGGGCACCTTTGTGGGTTTTAGTTAGGTCCTGGTCATGTGGGAGGCAACGATGTCTCTCTCTCACATCGATGTTTCTCTCTCCCTGTCTCTCCCTGTCTCTCCCTCCCTCCCACTTTATCTGAAGATAAATGGAAAAGGATCCTCAGGTGAGGATTAAAAAAGTTGCTGCTCTGAATATCATGATGAAATCTCTCGACTTCCTGTTCCGTCCAACTCAGAACGTGAATCATCCCTTTGTCCAGTATATCCAAGCAGTATAGGCTACCTGCCCATTAGTCACTGGGTAGCTGTCTTAGGCATCAGATGGACTACCGCGGTGCCACAGTGCTTGTGTTCAAGTAACCCTTATAGTAGCCTAACACTGTGTCACAATGCCTATGTCTTCACCTCTCTTCATTCTTCACATAGAGTACAATGCAATATTTTGAGAGATCACATCCACATTACTTTTTTTTTTTACAGTATATGCAGTGTTATAATTGTTCTATTTTATTATTAGTTATTGTTAATCTGTTACTGTGCCTAATTTATAAATTAAACTTTATCATAGATATGTATGTATAGGAAAAAACATAGTGGATATATAGAGTTTGGTACTTTTCGTGGTTTCAGGCATCCACTGAGGATCTTAGACTACACCCCCTGTGCATAAGGGGGCACTACTGTATATAAAAACTTTTAGCCTTGGTTGGAGAGCTCAGTTGGTTAGAGTGTCATCCTGATATGCTAAGGTTCTGGGTTCCATCCCTGGTCAGGGCACATAAAGGAATCAATAAAGAAAGAGAATAACAAATCAATGTGTCCCCCCGCCGGCCAAAGTCAATTTTTAAAACAATTTAAAAAAAAAACAACTTTTAACAACAGTTAAATTTCACAATTATGATCATACTTCATCAGTATGGGAAGGATATAGAATAAAATGTTAGTTCATCATATAGTCTTAGATAAAAAACATCTGGACATTGGCAGATAGCAACTATAAGTCTTGGTACTTTATGTTTTAGGTTTCTGTTCTGCAGTCTACAAAGGACTCTTCTAAAAAGATATGTGTTGCTAATACCCATCTCTACTGGCATCCCAAAGGTAGGTTTTATTGGTTTTCACAAGTGATTTAAACATGATAACTTAAGGTCAATAAAACAGTTTTACAAAAATATATATATTTTTCTTTCTAGTTTATTGAGATATAATTGACATAATAGCACTATACAAGTTTAAGATGTATGACATGACTTGAGTTACATACATTGCAAAACGATTACCACAAGCTTATATAGATACCAAAAAAAAGGTGGGTTTTTTTTCTTGTGATGAGAATTTTCAGGATTTACTCTCTTAGCAACTTTCAAATATGTCATACATCAGTGTTAACTATACTCATCATGTTTTACATTAAATCCCCAGTACTTATTTACTTTATCACAGAAGTTTGTACCTTTTTGACCACCTTTATCTAATCCCCACCACACACACAAATATGCACCTTGAATGTCACCCAAATGCTGTAGTTTGTGAGTTTCTTTCTTTATTTTTAACTTAAAAGGCAATTTTTAAAAGTACTTACATTATTGTTTTTTATATTCATAGGTGGGTACATTCGTCTCATTCAAATGGCAGTGGCCTTGGCTCATATTAGACATGTCTCATGTGATCTGTATCCTGGCATACCAGTTATATTTTGTGGGGACTTTAATAGTACTCCATCAACAGGAATGTATCATTTTGTCATCAATGGCAACATTCCAGAGGATCATGAAGACTGGGCTTCCAATGGGGAAGAGGAACGATGCAACATGTCTCTTACCCATTTCTTGAAACTGAAAAGTGCTTGTGGTGAACCTGCTTACACAAATTATGTTGGTGGCTTTCATGGATGTCTGGATTACATTTTCATTGACTTAAATGCTTTAGAGGTTGAACAGGTGATTCCACTACCTAGTCATGAAGAAGTTACCACCCACCAGGCCTTACCTAGTGTTTCTCATCCCTCTGATCACATAGCACTTGTATGTGATTTAAAATGGAAATAGACTTGTGTTTAATGTAATTTAAGTCTGCTTTAGTAAGGGAAATTTAATATGAATCAAAGTTTATGTGTAACCTTCAAAGAGGAAAACTAGACACTAAGTTCTTGGTTCTTACCCTACTAGTTATGTTCTAGTGTCTTCATTACATGACTGTTCATAATCTTTTCATAATACAGTTTCTGTACCCTTCCTGCCCCCCCTGCTCCCCCCACACACACACACTTGGAGGAAAAACAAATATATTTATGACTGGCAGGGAACATTGAATTGTTGTGTACATTTTATAAGTCCTTTTTTTAGCCTCGTAATTAAGAATTTTGTAAAAGACCATTTGAATGATGCTAAAATTTTTCTATCATAACACATTTCAAATTGAATCATGTTTATATAATTAGGGGGGAAATGCATACAAGTTAAGGTGAGAGGCCTGAGTTCTGACATATGGAAGGAATAACATTAGGGCCTACCTCTACCTCAATTTGGTTAGCAATTTAATACAACTTCAGAGCTTTAACAAAAGTTGAAATATATCATCACCAATTGTTATCGCTTCTCATCTTTCATTTCTCAATTAACATATTTTCATTCTCTTATTTTTAGGATTTCAGTTGTTAGTGTATGGTACAAATGAGCATATTCATATTCTTTTTCTTACTGCAGCTCATTTTAAATTTTAGGATGTAAGCACAATTTAATATTCAAAAGAATAGCCACAAAGTCAACTTGATCCCTTTGTCTTTAATTTACTCTTGCCCATGAAAAATGCTCATAAATTAACAGGGAATATGGCCATGTGATATTAGAGAATACATTATGAGAAACTGCTTACTGATATGGGCTGTAAATTTTGGGTGAACTATTGAGCATTTCTATGCTAGAAGTATTTTTGAAATTGCTGGTTTTATAAATAGAAAGGGGAGTAGTGGGGCTTTTGAGCATCTCGGAAATAAACTATTCCTTTTATAGGCTTGAGCATTACAGTTTGAGTTACAGGTAAATATTGTATATATAATTTATATACTGTAAAAAAAATTTAATATGAAGCCAAACTTTCTAAAATTATGAGTTACAGTTTTACGGATTAGTGTCTAGTCTAGAGTGGTAACCAAGCTTTTCTCACTCAATTATCACCATACCTAATTAGTAATGCTTTAGCTGTTGCTTTTTGTTGTTCAGGAAAACTGTAATGTTATCTCATTTCTGCATTTAACTTCTAGCTTAGATATTAAAAGCCTACCCACTTCAAGAAGAGCTCTGATTTTCCACAGTTGTGAGAGCCTTTGTTCCAAATTCTTTTATCTTTAAGCCCAATACTGTAAAAACTTTACTCTTTTGATAAAGAATACTTTCATATTCTGCTCACTATCCAATGTATTTTAACTTTTAGTTTAGTAAGTTTGAGAATGACAGGGTTTTACATGTACTTCAGAAGTACTTAGAAGTACTTGAGGGGAAGAATTAAGGTGACAGTTTCTTGGGATCTTTTTTAGAAAAAGCTATAAATGAAAATTTATGTTACCAAATTGTGCTTTCCTAAATAACATTTTTGAGACCATTTTAACATCAGTTTACAAATACATAAATATTAAAGCCAGAATCTGATTCTTTTGCAAAAAAATTTTTTTCTTTTTAAAATTTGGTTTTGGTCTGCTTTCACACAAACATGTTGACAGGACTTTTACAATAACTTGAGAGAAAATGAAAAGCTTCTAAGCAAAAATCTAAGAAACACTTTGAAAAATTGTAACATGATATACTCATGCCCACGACAAAAACATATAGGTCCTATATTAACAACATTGCTAGCTAAATTGAACTCTGGTCCCAAAAACTCTTAAACACTTACAAACATTCCATGTCTGGAATCTTTAAATTTTTTATTTGCTGACTAAACTGTGTGATCAGATTGTATACAAGCATTTCTGAATATTTAAATATAGAATATTACGAAATGCCACATATTCTGGTTAAATCTTCAGTATACAGATATGTTAGCATGATTGGAGTCCAAAGAGGGAACACTAAGACGACTAGCATACCAAAATTTCCTTGTAGTTAAGTTAGAATAAAGCATCATTCAGAAACGTTTGTGTTTAAAGCCATCTTTGTGACTGAATTTTTCAATTACATTTGGATTTTTAGTACATTTAATTTTAATATGGAAAGTCTCGCAATTATGGTGAGCCACATTTTAAGATGTCATTAGTTCTTACTGTAGGAATTAACATTCTAAAATTTTACATTGATAATAAATGACTAAGAATTTATAGAACACATTATCTTGTTCATTAAATTTTTTACAGTTGCCACTAGACATATACACTGGTAGTTCATAATTCATTAGCAAACAAATTTCTGGGTATATTGTAATGTTCTTTAAAGATTCTGAATACTAATATCAGTTGTTTCAAATTTCCAAGAATTTCACTGGGTGATGACTTTTCTGAGAGAATTAAGACCTGATTATCATCAGAATGTGGTGGTTTCAGTCTGGAGTTAGTTAGATCTCTTAGGAACATAATACAAGGGAGAGAGGGTCCAAAGAAAACTACTGTGGGAAGATCTCCCTCCTGGAAACTGACACGTTTAGATCCCATATTCTCCAGCAATACAGGCAGAAGTTCCCTACAAATTAGTTTGAGACAAAAGCAAAACCTATATGTAATGAAGGGTAAAAGTTTGCACTGCTAGTTTATCACAAGACCCACATGACAACTCAATAGGGAAAATCCTCCAAAAAATTAGAGTCAACACTGATTTTCTAAACATAATGAAAAAACATTTTGTTTTGGAATTTTTAATGTTTTGCTCAATATAGTACTAGAAGGAAATGCTATCTAGATTTCATTTTGTAAGACGAAACAACTTTCTTTAAGAGCTTTAACTGATTTGGGTAATATTCCAATTCATAAACCCCCACTTTATGAGAAAGTCCATGCTGTAACTTGTTTAAGGTATAAGAGTTGTATTTGGGTGATTTTTGTAGCACTAACTTTAGATAAACAATACATTCTGAGATGACAATACCAAAGCATTTTTTAAACTGAAGTGAAATTCACATAAAACTAACCATTTTTAAAGTATGTGATTCCGTGGCATTTAGTACATTCATGATGTAGTGCAACCATCATCTCTAGTTCCAAAACAATTTCATCACCTCAAAAGGAAACCCCTTATCCATTGATTAAGCAGTCACTTCCCCCTCCCCTCCAGCCTTGGCAACTACTAATCTGCTTTGTACCTCAGTGGATTTCCCTATTCTGGATATTTCATATAAATGGGATCATACAATATTTGACCTTTTGTGTCTGGCTTCTTTCACTTAGCACAATGTTTTTAAGGCTAATCCATGTTGTATCAGTATTTCATTCCTTTGTATGGCTGAATAATATTCCATTGTATGGTTATACGAGATTTTGTTTATCCAAAAAGACATTTGGGTTGTTTCTACCTTTTGGCTATTGTGAATAATGCTGCTATGAACATTTGTGTATAAGTTTTGTTTGGACACGTTTTCAGTTCTTTCAGTTATATACCTAACAGTGGTTGCTGGGCCATATGGTAATTGTGTTTAACTTTTTGAGAAGCTGCCAAATGTTTTCCACAGTGGTCACACAATTTTACATTCCCACCAGCAGTGCATGAATTTCAATTTCTCCATATCCCCACCAACTTATTTTACATTTCTTAAATTTTATTTTATTTTTTTCCCTTTATTGATTTTAGAGAGAGAGGAAGTGAAAGGGAGAGATAGAAACATCGATGGGAGAGAACATCGATTGGCTGCCTCCCGCATGCCCCCCACTGGGGATCTGGCCCACAACCTGGGCATGTGTCCTGACCGGGAATGGAACCAGCAACCTCTTGGTGCATGGTCAACACTCAACCACTCAGCCACACTGGCTGGACACATTTCTTGAATTTTAATCATCAAAGTGGATATGAGGTGGTGTCTCTACCAATGTATTTTAAACTTGTTTAGTCCAATCATTTATGTTATTGCAGTCATGAACTACATTGTTCACAATGGATTATACAACCTCCTGTACATTTTTCTCAGCTCATCTTCAGCAATTCCTACTTATTTTTACAAGCTTGTGTCAAGTTAGAAAGGCCAGTCTTGTTGCTTGTTTTGAAAAGATTTGGGAAGAAAATGTTACACACACACACACACACACAACCAAAGCCCTGGAGTGTAAATGAATTAGAAGTCTAAGATAACAAAAAGTGGGTCTACTTAAGTGGTTTCAGAGAATGAATTTGCTTACTAATGTTAGCTTTTAAGTGCTTTAGTTATGTTCCACTATTACCCATGACTTTTAAAATCCCATTTTAGGTACAGAGTAGCAGCAGATAGCAAGAATACCTAAATACTAATTCCTGAGAAAACTGAGCTGTCTATGGCTGAATATACCTTACCAAGTTATAATACATAATAATAAAAAGAGACTAAACTCTGATTATTACAAATCTTAGGTTTTATTTTTTTTTTCTTTATTTATTTTAGAGAGAGAGGAAGGGAGAGATAGAAATATCAATGAGAGAGAACATTGATTGGCTGCCTCCTGCATGTCCCCCACTGAGGATTTGGCCCTCAACCTGGGCATGTGCCCTGAGCGGGAATCGAACTGGCAACCTCTTGGTGCATAGGTTGATGCTCAACCACTGAGCCACACCAGGCCGGGCTTAAAAATCTTTGGTTTTGAAAAGAAACCTTGAATTCAAGATAAGCTTTAAAAAACATATTGAACTAATATGACTTTAAAAATTATAATATGGAAAAAATATTTTGTAAGTTGGCCATCATCACAGTGTATTGAATCATATTGAAGCCAGGTGCTAAAATTTATATATATATGATAATCTATAAATTGTAGACCTTAAAAATACTAAATCTTTTAGTTCAGTTGGCTGCCACCCTCAATATAGTAATTAACAGCTGGATTCATTCTAACAAACTAGATTGTCAAAATCCATGTTCATATTGTTAGTGTTAAGTTTTTACTCACAATTTTCAATTTCCTTGAGAAACTTTCCTAAAAACAAACTGAATCATCTCCATCTTGTCCATTTTGCATTGATTGTATGTCAAATGGTTTACATGATACAATCCATTTTGCCCAGAACTCACTTTAATGATGTTATCCTAGAGTGTTGCTAAAGTACATCTCCTTACTGTATTGGACTATTCTTAGTTTGCATTTTTGCTGATTTCATCTCATTTGTGTTCTATAATTGAAAACAGTTCAGTAGGGAATTGCATAGGCTTTATTTATTTAGTTGGCTTCCTTCCAATATACACACTTTTCAAAGTATTGCATATAATCTTTATTTCCCTTGTGGAATAGTTTGAAGAAATGGTGTATCCAGGGATACAATTACTTAGAAACAAAGCTTGGCCCTTCCTCAGAAAGTCTGGGTGAAGTATAGTGTTTTGGATATCAAACCAAAGAATGTTTCTGAAGCTATAGAATTTTTAAGTATTGTAAATAATAATATAATTACATTACTGTTTATTACACACCTAAAGAAATCTAGCTTTTTGTATCCTGGCTTGTGTCCTTTTTCTTCTAAATGAAAGACTCCCATGATGCTTTGGTTTTTCGATTCAAAATTGATCTTTGTTTTCTCTTTAAGGGCTTTTTGTCACTGCATTGTCAACTGAATTGACAAGGACTGGCCCCAAAAAGAAACCCCATACTCATTAGCAGTTACTACCCATTTCCCCTTCCACTGAAGCTTCTGGCAACCACTTACCTATTTGTCTATGCATTTGCCTATTCTGGACATTTCATATAAATGGAATCATACAATTATGTAGTCTTTCGTGACTGGCTTCTTTCACTTAGTGTTTTTAAGCTTCTTCCATGTTGTAGTTTGCATCAGTATTTCATTCCTTTTTATAATGAATGATATTCCACTGTATGGATATATTGTTTTACTTATCCATTTATCAACTGATGGATATTTGGATTGTTTCCACTTTTTGGCTTCTGTGAATAATGCTGTACATTTGTGTACAAGTTTTTGAGTGGATGTATGTTTTAATTTCTCTTGGACTTATATTTAAAAGTAGAATTGCCGGACCATATGGAAAATGTTTAACCTTTTGAGGAACTGCCACACTTATTATCCAAAGCAATTGTGCCACTTTGCATTCCCACCAGCAATGCATGAAGGTTTCAATTTCTCCACATCATCACGAATACTTATCTTTTGATTACAGCTATCCTAGTATGAAGCAGCACTTCATGGTGGTTTGGTTTGCATTTCCCTAATGGCTAATGATGTTCAGCATCTTTTTATGTGCTTATTGGCCATTTATATATATTGGGAGCCATTTTTAAAATTGAGTTGTCTTTTTAGTGTCTAGCAACCCCTCTCCGCATTTTATTTATTTTTTAATGTGGTTTTATTGATTTTTTTTAGAGAGGAAGGAAGAGAGAGAAAAACATCCATCAGCTGCCTCCACACCCCCTACTGGGGATCGAGCCCGCAACCCGGGCATGTGCTCTGACCAGGAATCGAACCGGGACCCTTCAGTCCATGGGACAATGCTCAATCCACACCCTCCCACCCCCATTTTAAATCATCATACCTCGAGGATCTCTTCAGGGCTGTACAGGAGGCACCTTGCTCAGTCCGGGCTTAATATACATCCCTAATTAGTGACACTCAACCCGGCCTTAATAAAAAAAAAGTACTACCATCAAAGTACTGGTTAGTTCCTGAGAGCCAGCTCCCTGCCTGCAGATGGCAGTGCTAAGCCACATGACCCCAACTGAGTACTTAGGTACCCAATATAATTTAAAGCAGACCATGAGAACGGTGCAGAAATCCCTGGCAAGCTCAAGAATCCCTGACTCAATTGTCCTTTAAAATACAAAGGACCTTGCCCGGTGGTGTGGCTCAGTGGATTGAGCATTGTATGGACTAGGAGGTCCCGGTTTGATTCCTGGTCAGGGCACATGCCCAGGTTGCAGGCTCGATCCCCAATCGATGTTTCTCCCTCAGATTGATGTTTCTATCTCTCCCTTCCTCTCTCTCTGAAAATTCAATAAAAACATATTTTAAAAATCATTATAAAAAAAATACAAAAGACCTTGCCCAGCCAGTGAGGCTCAGTTGGTTGAGTGTCATCCCATGCACCAAGAGGTTGCCAGTTTGATTCCCAGTCAGGACATATACCTGGGTTGTGGGCTGCTGATCTATGTGCTTTTCTCCTCCCCTCTCCCTCTCATTCTAAAAATAAACTAAAAAAAAAATTTTTTTTTTAAAGACAAAGGATCTTGCTAGTACTACCTACTAGTACAGCTGCCTTAATTATTCTTTGCCTGAGTCCAGATTGTTGCTTTTGCTATTTATTTCTCACAATCCTTGTTAGAAGAATATAACTACTTCAGCATTTTATATGGTTTGTGAAAATAACTAAGGTAAAGGGATATTTTTCTAAAAGTAACACAGTAAGAAACAAAAGCAGCCAAGTAACCTTCCAATAGTGGTAACTTCCTTTAAGTTAGGCACCTGAATGGCATGTCACAAATATATGCTAGAAAATTTTTATCAAGAATCTACTTATGCTTCAGTGACTCTCAGGAATAAATTTTAGCCCTGGCTGGTTTGGCTCAGTGGTTAGAGCGTCGGCCTGTGGTCCAGAGAGACCCGGGTTCGGTTCCCGCTAAGGGCACGTACCTCGGTTGTGGTTTGTCCCCGGCCCTGGTTGGGTTGTGTGGGAGGCAGCCACTCAATGTGTACCTTTCGATGTTTCTCTCTCTCTCCCTCTTCCTCTCTCTCCCTCCCACTCTATCTGAACAAAAATGGGACAATGTCCTCGAGTGAGGATAAAAAAAAAAAAAAAATTTAGAGCCAAGTCCTAAATCAAATCTATGCTTATATTAATACAGCCTTTAAAATATGTAGATGACCTTGCCCAGCCAGTGTGGCTCAGTGGATTAAGCAACGTCCCATGAACTGAGAGGTCCCAGTTTGATTCCCAGTCAAGGCATATGCCCAGGTTGTGGACTTGATCCCCAGTAGGGGGCATGCAGGAGGCAGCCGATTGATGTTTCTCTCTCACATCTATGTTTCTATCTCTTTCCCTTCCTCTCTCTCTAAAAATCAATTTTAAAAAATATTTAAAAAATAAAAATACACCTTGAAGAAGAAACAAAAGGAAAGAAAAGAAACATCCAACATGACAGCAGAAAGCATAAGCATTTGTTTCCAATGACTTCAGAAGTCACTTTCACCTCCATGACCAGAAATTCCACGTTTAAGAAAGTTTGATCTGTGACTTCTGGTTTCTGGTCCACCTGTAAGAAGCTTGGAAGTTGCCATTCTGTCCTAACAAGAAGTAAAAACTCAACAAACTGAAAAATCAACAACTATTCTTAGATCCAAAAGAGAAATGTCACAGGGCAAACCCCACCCCCCCAAACTGGAGAGACCACCAGGTGAATACAGAGTCACAACTTAAAGGAGCAGAAACCTCTGTGGGAACCAGTGCCAGGTAGGGAAACCTGAACAGTAACAGGAATTGCTGGAGGCTCAGTGTGGACAGTTGAAAGTTAAAAACTCCAGGGGAACCCAGTCATTGCAGGGGCACACTTGTGAGTTTTATCTCCTGGATTTCTTCTAGCTTCTCACAGTGAATATTGGATAAAAAAAAACCCCTCATGCTTCCAGCAGGGGGAGGGGGAAAGAACCCATTTTAAAAAATGCCAGAGCATCCTGTCTTAACGAGGTCTGCCCTATGGAACAAGTAACCAGACCCTAATTTACAGGGGTTTTTATCAGAGCCTAAATGACCAGGTGGGAAATACTCAAATCCAACCCACTCTAGCCCTCCTGTCCCACCTTAGGAAGAGGAAAAAAAATTAAAAATTGAGAAACATGTGAAATTCACAGTCCAGAGAATGAGACCTAATCCTAGAACTACAGAATGCTTCCTCTATCTCCACACCTTACCATGTTATTACTAAAGGCCTATTTACAGCAGTTCCTCTTACCCAAGTACATCATGTCCAGCAATCAAAAGATTACAGGACATACTAAAAGGCAAAAAACAGTTTGATGAGCGAGCAACCATCAGAACCACACTCAGATACAGCAGGTATGACAGAATTATCAGACCAAGAATTTAAAACAATTATAATGATGTTAAGGGCTGTAATGGATAGGCAATATACAAGAACAGATGGGCAATGTTAGCAGTGATGGAATTCTAAGAAAGAATAAAAAAGAAATGCTAGAGATAAACACTGCCACCAGTGGAGAATGCCTTTGGTGGGCTTATTAAAAGACTGAACATAGCTAAGGAAAGAATCTGAGCCTGAGAATATCTCAATAGAAACCTCCAAAACTAAAATGCAAAGAGAAAAATAAATAAGTAAAAACCAACCCCAAAACAAAAAAACCCAGACCATCCAAGAATTGTGGGATAACTACAAAGGGTGTAACATATATGTAACAGGAATACCAGAAGAGGAACAGAAGAATATTTGAAACAATAATGATTGAGAATTTCAAGTAAATTTCAGGCACACACACAAAAAGATAACACCAAGTAAAATAAATGCCAAAAAAACTACACCTATGCATATCATTCTCAAACAACAGAAAATCAAAGGAAAAAGCTTGAAAGCAACCAGAGAAAAAAACAACTTACCTGCAGAGCAAAGAGTTACATCCAACTTCTCAGAAACCATGCCAAGAAGAAGAGAATGGACTGAAACATTATAAAAAGCGGGAAAATAACTCTACCAACCTACAGTTCTGTACACTGCAAATTTACCTTTCAAGAGTGAAGGAGAGATCAAGACTCTTAAACAAAAATTGAGGGAATTTGTTGCCAGCAGACTTGTCCTAGCAAGAATCATGTACAATAAGTTCTTTAGAAAGAAAGAAAATGACACAAGTCAGAAACTTGGATCTTCTTTTATTCCTAATTGGTCTGAGTTTGTTCAAAAGAATAACAGCAATACTGTACTTAACTATGCTCATGTATACATAAAGTGAATGACTACAATGATATGAGGAACTGGAAAGATTAGGATTATTTTGTTATTATTAAGGTACAGGCATACCGGGAAGATATTGTAGTTCCAAACCAATACAGCCAAGCAACTTTTCAATAAAGCAAGCTGTAATCTTTTTGCTGGTCAAGTGTCTTCCTTTAATTTGTAACCACCACCAAAAAAAGCCAACATCACCTTGGCCATTGTGAGTCGTTTGGAGCGTCCTCCTGTATACCAGAAGGTTGCAGGTTCAATTTGCGGTCAGGGCACACACCTAGTTTTCAGGTTCAATCCCTGGTCAGGGCACATATGGAAGGCAACCAATCGATGTTCTCTCTCACATTGGTGTTTCTATTTCTCTCTCTCTCTCATTGATATTTCTCTCTCTCTCTCTCTCTCTCTCTCTCTCTCTCTCTCTCTCTCTCTCTGTCAAATCAATAAGCATATCCTCAAGTGAGGATTAAAAAACAAAAAAAAACTTGCCAACATCTGTGAAGCACATCTGTACTCCCACTACTCATGAAGGGTAGTGACATTTTAAGTGAACTTGGATTAGTTGTAAATGTCCATTGCAAGCTCTAGGGCAACCATTTAAAAATGTTTTTTAACGTATAACTGACATGTTAAGAAAGGAGAGAAAACAGAATCATATATAGTGCTCAAACAAAACCACACAGGGCAGAAAAAATTGAAAAACTAAAATAGGAACAAAGAACAAGTGAAGCAATTAGAAAAATTACAAGTATGGTAGATATTAACCTAACTATGTCAATAATAACTTTAAACATCAATGGTCTAAGTGCACCAAGTATGAGTCAGAGATTGTCAGATGGACCAAAAACAAGACCTAGCTATATGTTGTCTACAAGAGGTTCACTTCATTATTATTTTTTAAATTTTTTTCTTTATTTTTAGAGAGAGAGGGAGAGGGAGATATAGAAACATTGATGAAAGAGAACATCGATCGGCCACCTCCTGCATGCCCCCCACTGGAGATTGGGCCCACAACCTGGGAATGTGCCCTGACCAGGAATTGAACCAGTGACCTCTTGGTGCATGGGTCTATGCTAAACCACTGAGCCACACCGGCCGGGCTCATTTCATTATTTTTTAATTGATTTCAGAGAAAGAGAGAGAAACATCTATTTATTGTTCCACTCACTGATGCATTCATTGGTTGATTCTTGTATGTGCCCTAACCCAGGATCAAACCCACAACTTTGGCATATTGAGCTACCCAGCCAGGGCTCAAGAGGCCCACTTTATTTATTTATTTATTTTCTTAAAATATCTTTTTTTTTTTATCCTCACCCGAGGACATTTTTCCATTTTTTGTTCAGATAGAGTGGGAGGGAGAGAGAGGAAGAGAGAGAGAAACATCGACGTGAAAGGGACACATCGAATGGCTGCCTCCCGCACGACCAACCAGGGCCGGGGACAAATTGCAACCAATGTATGTGCCCCTAGCGGGAACTGAACCCAGGTCTCTCTGGACCGCAGGCCAACGCTCTAACCACTGAGCCAAACCGGCCAGGGCAAGAGGCCCACTTTAAATGTAAATATAAAGACATATATAGATTAAAAGTAAATAGATATAAAAGACAAGTATCATATGATCTCACTTATATGTGGAATCTAATGAACAAAATAAAATAAACTGATGAACAAAATCGATCCAGAGACATGGAAGCATGGAACAGACTGACAAATCTCAGAGGGAAGGGGGGCAGGAAGAGATAAACCACAGAACTTATATGTATATATGCATAACCAATGGACACAGACAATAGTGGGGTGAAGGCCTGGGTGGGGGGTGAGAGCAGGGTGGAGGAAGTCATGGGGGGAAAAGGAGGAACATCTGTAATCCTCTCAACAATGAAGATAATTAAAGAAAAAAAGTAAATAGATATCAAGAGAATGAGAAGACAAACCGGACTGAAAGAAAATATTTGCAAAATATACATCTGAAAAAGATTGTTACGCAAAATAAAAAAAAAAAAAATCTCTGAAAATGCAATTAAAAATGATCCAAAGACCTAAACCCCACCAGACACAGAGATGGCAAATAAGGATATGAAAAAATGCTCCACACCATATGTAATTAAGAAAATGCAAATTAAAATGAGATACCACCACACACTTAGTAGAATGGTCCAAATCCACACACACTCAACACCTAATGCTGGTCAGGATGTGAAACAAGAACTCTCACACATTGCTAGTGGGAATGCAAAATGGTATGGCTACTTTGGAAGTTTGATGGTTTCTTACAAAACTAAGCACTTTTACCATTACAATCCAGCAATCATACTCCTTGGTACTCAAAGGAGATGAAAATTTATGTCCACACAAAAATCTGCACATGGAAGTTTATAGCAATTTTATTCATAATTGCCAACATTTGGAAGCAACCAAGGTGTCCTTCGGTAGGTAGATGGATAAACAGCAGTACATGAGCTATCAAGCCATAAAAAGACATGGAAGAGACTTAAATGCCTATTAAGTGAAAGTCGAAGTAAAAAGGCTATGTCTTGTATGATTCCAACTATGTAACATTCTGGAAAAGGCGAAACTATGGAGGCAGTGAAAAAATCAGTGGTTGCCAGCTGTTGGTGGTAAGAGAGGTATGAATAGGTGGCCCACAGAGGATTTTTAAAGCAGTGAAAATAACTCTGTATACTGTAACAATGGATATGTATTAATACATTTGTCCAAACTCATAGAGTGTACAACACCAAGAGTGAACCCTAAACATAAACTATGGATTTGGGGAGATTATGATGTGTCAATATAGGTTCATCAATTGTAACAATGTAACACTCTGGTGAGGAATGTTAATAATGGGAGATATGCATGTGTGGGGCAGGAGGTATATGCGAAATCTCTATACCTCCCTCAATTTTTTTTGTAAATCTAAAACTGCTCTAAAAAAAGTCTTTAAAAAAAGTAAATGAATGAAGATAGATACAAATACCATGTTAACACTAATAAAAAGGAGTAGTTATATTGAATTTCAGATAAGACTTCAAAACAAGTTAGAGATAAACAGGGGACATTTCATGATAAAGGGGTCAGCTCTCCAAGACCTAACACTTGGACTGATCAAGCAGGCAGAAATCAGTAAGGACACAGTTGAAATCACCACCACCAACAATCAATTGGATATAACTGACATCTATAGACTATATCCATAGAATACACATTCTTCTCAAGCTCACATAGAACATCCACCAAGATAGACCACATTCTGGGCCATAAACACACCTTCATAAATTTAAAAGAAATCACAGTGTCTACTCTCAGACCACAATGGACTCATACAAGAAATCAAAAACAGAAAGCTGGAAAATCCCCAAACACTTACAGATTAAACAACACACTTCTAAGACACAACGAAGAATGTTAAGAGACATTTTAAAGTGTTTTGAAATAAAAATAAAAACTTATCAAATTTTGTGGGATGCAGTGCAAGTGCTTGGAAGGGAATTACAGCATTGAATTCTTACACAGGTTTCCACCACTATCTGAAAGCAGAGTGTTCCTATGAAACCTTTCACAAGCTGAAATGCATAGTGAAGAGTATCCCCTACTTTCTGAAAGTTCATGTTCCACCACTTTGCTTTTACAAAGACCTACATTAAATGTAAGGTAAGGTAATGATAGCTTTTTTTGTTTTGTTTTGTTAATCCTCACCCCAGGATATTTTTCCATTAATTTTTAAATAGAGTGGAAGGAAAGGAGGAAGAGAAACATCAATATGAGACACAGATTAGCTGCTTCCAGCACGACCCCCACCCGGGCCAGGGATCAAACCTGCAACCAAGGTACATGCCCTTGACCAGGGATCAAACCCATGACCCCTTGGTCCGCGGGCCAATGCTCTAATTGCTGAGCCAGACTGACCAGGGCATGATGGCTTTCTTTGTAAAAACAAAAAACCTCTTCAGATTTCTTTCCCTTAATGAAAACAGATACTAATATAGGTCTTCTGTTAAAATCTTAGGGGCATAACAGAACTTCTGGAAAGCAGTGGGTACACTAAAATCTAAAAGCTTTCACCTTATGCCCTGGCCGGTTTGGCTCAGTGGTTAGAGTGTCGGCCTGTGCAGACCAGAGAGTCCCGGGTTCGGTTCCCGCTAAGGGCATGTACTTTGGTTGCAGTTTGTCCCCGGCCCCCGGCCGCGGGGCCGTGTGGGTGACAACCAGTTGATGTGTCTCTCTCACATTGATGTTTCTCCCTCTCTCTCTCTTCCTCCCTCTCTCCCTCCTGCTCTATCTGAAGATAAATGCAAAAAATGTCCTCGGGTGAGGATAAAAAATAAATAAATAAAAGCTTTCACCTTAGGAAACTAGAAAATGAGGAAACTAAATACAATGTAAGAGAAAATAAACAATAAACTGGGAGCAGAAATCAATAAAATCTAAAACAAAATTAACTAAGCCAAAAGCCGTTTTTAAAAAAGACAAAACTGATGAGCATCGCCCAGCCGGTGTGGCTCAGTGGTTGAGCGTCAATCCATGGACCAAGAGATTACCGGTTCAATTCCTGGTCAGGGCACATGCCCAGGTTTCGGGCTCCATCCCTAGTGGCGGGGCGTGCAGGAGGCAGACAATGGATATGTCTCTAATTGTTTCTACCTCTCTCTCCCTCTCTAAAAATCAATGAAAACATATTTTTAAAAATTGATGAGCCTGGCTGGTGTGGCTCAGTGGCTGAGCACTGACCCACGCACCAAGAGGTTGCTGGTTCAATTTCCGGTCAGGGCACATGCCCAGGTTGTGGGCCCAATCCCCAGTGGGGTACATGCAGGAGACGGGCCATCGATGTTTCTCTCTCCCCCTCCCTTCCTCTCTCTTAAAAATCAATAGACCCCCCCCCCAAAAAAAATGTTTTTAAAAGTTAAAAAATAAAAATTGATGAGCCTCCAGCCTAAGAGGACATATATCAGAAATGACAGCTGGGACATCACTAGATTCCATGGACTTTAAAAGAAAGTTTGATTCCAGTAAATGATCTGAAATTACTACATGAGATAATTCTGTACATATGCTAAAGAAAACTGGAAGGCTCAGTGAATGAAACACTGATACTCTGGAAAATTAAGATAACATATTTCACTTGTTTTATTTTAAATCAAGACTATATAAGGTGAAGGGGGGAATCCATGGAAAGATATATGCAACAAAGTATCAAGATATTACATCACAGAAAAGCAACTGAGTGAAGATAAACAAAAGACAATGAGGAATATTATGGACTTTTTAAAAAAGCTTATTAGACAGAGGGATAGAAAACAGATAATGGTTCTATCCTCAACTCTGATGTGGCTAGACAGCCTTTAAAGGAACCACAATTCCTCTTCAGTTTCTCTATGAACATAACAATTATTTTTAACAGAATATTTTTAAATCTAGGAATATAATCAACTGTTCTGTACAATAGGGGAGGTCACAGAGACCTCTTATTGATCGACCAACACTAAGTTTAACATTTGTGTGAACAGTAAGCACTGAATCTTGATAGTGCATGTATTTCATTAAAAAGTACTGCTTGTCAACAAATTAGGACAGTGATCGTGATGTTGTGTCTGCATCGTTTGCAGAGTATGTTAAAAACACAGGGAAAAGCATTACAGGTATTATTTCTTAATTTATATATTTTTACCCAAATTTACTATTTGGAAAAAAAATAGAACTTGTCAATTTGATTGAACAAAAAACAAAAAACTACCCCAACTGGGGATGAAGTAAAAGTAATTTCTTGGGGTAGAAAACACCAAATCAATGCTTTCTTTAAAAAAAGGGGGGGAGAGCAATCTTGCTAATCTTTTTAACCCATTTAATGAAAATTAGGCAACTTTAGTTTCTTAATGCAGTCATTTCCAACAATGATAGTAAGAACTGCCTTATATCACAAATATTATGTGAATTTTCTTTACTCCCTTTCTTCAGAGTATGTGAAAGCATCTTTGACTTACTTAATTTAAAAAACTAATACAGTGGTAATTTAATTGTGATTCTACATTGAACCTACTGAAGTTTAATATCTCCTAGTTGAATCCCATAAAGCTATACATACTATACCAGATCTTAGTTTTACCCAAAAAGAAATGATACCTTTCTTATTTGGAGGTAGGATGAGAAAATTCATATGGTGGGCTAGGAAAGTTGCAGTTACATCAAAGTGACACATGTTAAACACACACTTTTGATCCCAGTAACCTGTTTGAAAATCATCAACTACTTAATTCCAGTTTCCTTTCACCTGAACCAGTAGCTTGTTTGCTTTTTTACAATTCAAACTATACATTATTTTAAAAGCATGTGTTTGGTTATGAAAATAAAGTTTCAACCCACAAATTTACCTAAATCTATTCAAGACATTAAGAATCATTAAAAAAGCAAGGTTTATAAAATACATACAACTTCATAGACAAAAACTAAGTTACTCATAGGGTTACCAAGTCAAGTCCTTAAAAACTTTTCTTTTTAAATATGATTTTATTTATATTTTTAGGGAGAGGGAGAGAAACATCGAAGGACTGCCTCCTGTACACACCCTGACAGGGGATCGAGCCTACAACCTGGGCATGTGCCTTCATCAGGAATAGAACCAGCGACCTTTTGCTGCATGGAACAATGCTCAAGCAACTAAGTACTCTGGCCAGGGCCTTAATAATAGATGTAGTTAATGAGGCATATACCTTTACTGTCTTATTAACAAAAAATGAGTCACATGCATCTCTCTGCAGCTCTGAAATTTGTGAAGCTAAAAAGTGCTTGTGAACATTTTTCTTCTGTGTAGAAAAGCAGTATCACTAATAGTCTATGTATTCTTTCATGAAACAGCACTTGAATACATGCTTTCTGGGAAGTTCATTTTATTACAGCTTTTTACTCTTGATCTGTTTTTAGAAATGTACAGGGTCAAAATGGTATTTTATCAAATAGAACTAAATTTTTTAAGTTGCTTCCCCATTCTGTTATGTACACGATAGCAACCCATATTTTATTTCTAACTTAAACAATTAATAAATTCACTGTGATCTGTATTATTGTTCACAGTGTAAAGTATATAAATAGACTTTGCTAAATAAGATCAATTTCAAACATCTTTAAGACTCTAAAAGAACACACACAATTACATATTTTATCATTTTATTAGGAATAATTTCAAATGGGTTATGAAGAAAACTTATTCATTTGAGTTTGATGAGTTTTCCAAAAACTCTTAAGATATGTTCACCAATAAACAATAAAACATCAGCAAAACTATCATATACTGGGCAAAGAGTCAGGCTGATACCAAAAGCAACATGCAACATAAAAAACATACAATATAAAGACAATCTGCTGAGTATTAAAAATCATCTCAATATGAACTCTCTGCTACCAGCACAGAACTAATTAGCTATTGAATCCAAACCACACCAAGGTAAACTTGGCTGATGGAAGCCAGGAGTCAATAATGAGGGGAAAATAGTAAGTTTCTCAGTGCAAGAGATCTCAATAGTGTTTTGGAGCATTTCCCTGGCTGGTACAAGCAGTATTAGAAAATGTTTTTGGCAAGGGAGAAAAATAAATACAAATGGAATGCTACAGTTTGTTTTTAAATCAGCAGACTGTCCCAGGAATGATAAAGGTATCAGTAAAGTAGCAAGGGGATAACTTTAAAACATTATTTGTTGTGGGCTCAAAAACATTCAAAACAGATTTATTTTAAGTTGTCACGATAACTAAGTCCAGGCATTTAGGCTTAAGGGAAGTAAAATTAAAAGAGGATATTTGTTTCCCCAAGGTAAGAAGAATTTCTTTAAAACCAAGCATATTGCTAAAGTGCAACATTATACTTGGTAAACGATAATTGGCAACAAAATAAGTTTAAACGCTGTAATATTCTGCCCAAACCAGTCCCAGATACTGTTTAATAACCAAGATGCAAACTAATTTTGTTGTAACAAGCCTAGACCAATTCTATCAAACATGTCCTTGGTTAGATATCCAGTTTCATTTAACGTTTTGAAAGCTCATTCGACAGCCAGTCAAGTCCCTCATACAGACCAGTTCCTTGTGTAGCACAAGTAGCTTGAACATACCACTATAAAGAAAAAACAAGAAATACTTGATTAATGTAAGACTATGTATAACAGTGTTTAAAATTTCTGAATCAGAAAATTAATTATTTCCCCCCCATGGCTCAGGGGTATTATTTAGCCAGCAGTTACCATAAATGTATAGGAAAAAAGGAAACAAACTGCCCTGGCTGGTTTGGCTCAGCGGTTAGAGCGTCAGCCTGCGGTCCGGAGAGACCCGGGTTCGGTTCCCGCTAAGGGCATGTACCTCGGTTGCAGTTTGTCCCCGGCCCTGGTTGGTCGTGCGGGTGGCAGCCACTCAATGTGGCCCTTTCACGTCGATGTTTCTCTCTCTCCCTCCTACTCTATCTGAGCAAAAAATGAAAAAATGTCCTCGGGTGAGGATAAAAAAAAAAAAAAAGGAAACAAACTATATGAAACCAAAGGAATAAATGAGTAAATACATTGAAGTATTACATCTCAAATAACTAATTTTATATTTAATGATCTCAGTAACTGTATATAGATTGGGAGTTCTCTCATAACTCTTACTTCTCAAAAAACTCCTTTCACATTTAAAACTACCCCTACCCATACCTTAAATTTAATCAACTATCCACTACTTAATCTAAAAAGTTCATGGGGCCCTGGCCAGTTTAGCTCAGCGGTTAGAGCATTGGCCTGCGGTCCAGAGAGACCAGGGTTCGGTTCCCGCTAGGGGCATGTACCTCGGTCACAATTTGTCCCCGGTCGTGCGGGAGGCAGCCACTTGATGTGTCCCTTTCACATCAATGTTTCTCTCTCTCTCTCTCTCTCTCTCTCTCTCTCTCTCTCTCCCTCCCTCCCTCCCTCCTTCCCACTCTATCTGAACAAAAAAATGGAAAAATGTCCTTGGGTGAGGATAAAAAAATAAATAAAATAAAAAGTTCATGGGAAGATTAGTAACTAATAAACTACCCACCTGGTCCTTATAACCCTTGTTTCCCTTTTTTTTTTAAAAAAAGTTCAGATTACAGGAGGCAACATTTTCAAAGAATACAGGCTTGTTATTTTAGAGATAAGCTTTTCAGATCATTTCACTATCTTTAGTCTTATGCACTCCAAAAAGTTTTTTTTTTTAATCTCACCTGAGGATATTTTTCTACTTATCTTCAGATAGAGTGGGAGGGAGGGAGAGTGAGAAACATCGAAGTGAGAGGGACACATCGACTGGTGAGAGGGACACATCAACTCGTTGCCTCCTGCACAATCCTGACCAGGCAGGGGACAAACCACAACCGAGGTACGTGCCCTTGACCAGAATCGAACCCGCTACTCTTTGGTCCACAGGCCGACACTCTAACCAGTGAGCCAAACCAGCCAGGGCCAGAAAGTTTTACTTTTTTAAATGGTAATCAATCTTATCTCAGTAATGGTATGTACTGCCATAAAAAGTTACAAATACGAAAAGACTCAGAAAGCAATTTGATTACCTAAAAGGGATAGTTTATTTTATTATTTTCTTTATTTACCACTTTTATTTTGCCTTAGAATAAAATCCTTGGTTTAATATGGCAAGGCCACTGCAAATATACCATGTTGCCAACTATTATTTGAATATCAAACACCTCAGTAACCTAGAAGGCTGGGAAAAGGCATGAATTCATATCTTCATTACATGAAAAACTGATATCATTTGCAGTTTATTATGTCAAACAGTCTTTACAGTTACTGCCATAGCACTGTATCTGCCTTATTGACAAGGTCATGAAAAACTACTGTAGTTTATATATAGTTTGTAATATCTATCATCTTTACAAATAAAACCATATGTTGTGTTTTGCCAATATTTAAATCACTGATATAAAATAAGCTATTAGAGAGCGAGTATTTATAATTTTAAATTCAAAATTTACTAAGTATATATAATTATAGATCCCACAAGCTTTTGACATTATCATGCAAACAGTACAAAATATTATCTAAAATATGGCTGCTAAAAATCAAATTATAAATTATTTGCTGCAGAGCTATTTAAAAGATATAAAATTAAAAATATCAATAATCTTTCAATATTACAATTCACATACAGTACAGTTTTCCACATATTTATCAATGCTAAACAGTCCGAGGATGAAATTAACATCAAATAAAATAAAGATACTTAAATCTTTAGATCCTAAACAGGTATTTATTAAAAGCTAAAAAACAAACAAACAAAAAGCCCGGCTGGTGTGGCTCAGTGGATTGAGCATCGACCCATGCACTAAGAGGTGGCTGGTTTGATTCCTGGTCAAGGCATATGCCCAGGTTGTGGGCCAAATCCCCAGTGGGGGGCATGCAGGAGGAGGCCAATCGATACTCTCTCATCGATGTCTCTCTCCTTCTCTCTCCCTTCCTCTCTTTTTAAAATCAATAAAGAGCCCTGGCCGGTTTGGCTCAGCGGTTGGAGCATCAGCCTGCGGACCAGAGAGTCCCGGATTCGGTTCCCGCTAGGGGCACGTACCAAAAAAAAAATAAATAAATAAAGGAATATAATGACTGTGGAAATTACCACAGTTTAAAAAAATAAATAAATAAATAAAATCAATAAAGAAAAAAAAATTTTTTTAAAGCTAAAAAAAAAGGAGAAGGTATTAGCATATGCTAAAGTGAAACTGAACACATTTATAAAGGTATGAAATAAAGCCTGAAGGGCTCATGTTTGTATAAGCAACAGTACACTACAGTAAAATAATCTGTTCATTATCTGTTCAAAGGAGACAGTTAATAAATTTTTAAACTAAGTACTAGCTAAAACAATTATCCTAATAATTCTAATAGTCAAGAAGTTAATATAAACCAAATACTTACTGTTCTGTTACGAAGAGACTGAAGACCTAATTTATCTGTCATTTCACTGATGGCCATAGCATTTGGCAAATCCTGTTTGTTTGCAAAAAGCAGCAACACTGCATCTTGCAACTCATCTTCCTGAAGCTGAAAAAAAAGCTAAGGCATTAGCAACTATAAAACCGGAATCCAATTATTGTAACAAACTGGGTAAAACACTGTCTTCCTATATATACTATTTATTAAATATCAACCCAACTTCTCTACATAAAGTTAAGGTATTCCCACAACTTAAATCTCTTATCCTTCAGTTTTTAAATCCTGAGCAAATAAGTATATGCCTTCAAGTAAAAGCAAAACTTTTTCAAGCCAACCATCCTATATTCCATTAAGGTAAATCATTCAGCCTTCAAGATCATTCACTGGAGGTCAGAACTGGCAAGGACAAGAAATACATATGGCAATAAATATTTATGATAGGATCTTGGTACTTAGTAGTAAAAGTATTTAGATAATGATTCTTTTTTGGACTTTTATCCTTTCCAGCCAGCTTAACTAACAACACTGGAACAGTAATACACTGATATGGCATTAACAATATCATGAAAAATACAAGAATAATACCAAGACTAGAAAGCCAGTAAAAATGAGGTACTGATACATGATATAATATGGATGAACCTTGAAAACTTATGCTTAGTGCAAAGTAACAAAAAATTTAAGAAGTAACAAAAGACCACATTATGGCATGATTCCAATTATATGAATGGCCAGAATAAACATATGTATAGAGAAAGAAAAAGATTAGTGGATTTCAGGGCTGGGGGTGTGGGGTGGAGTGGGGAAAGGAATGGGGAATAAATACTAACAGTTCTACAATTTCTTTATTGGCTGATGAAAATGTTCTAAAATGAGACTGCAGTAATGGTTTAACATTTTGTAAACTAAAAACCACCAACTTGTATATTTTAAATGAATGAAGTTTATGGTATGTTACTTTTATCTCAAAGCTATTTGCAAATAAATAGAAGGGGTGATATTTAACTCATTAGACAAAAAACCCACCAGTTTAGTTACACATACACTGACACAATGGTTTTACATACAAATTGCACTCCAGTCTCAGAAGCAATGAATAAGAATTAAGATTTCATTTCAGTAAATATTTTATGGTCACAATTTGAAACCATGACAAGTTTCTTCAACAACACCCCCCAGACTTTTTAGCAACACAAACACATGAAAATATTAATTCAATACACGGTGAGGCCAAAATGCCACTGTGAATCAAAATCCTACTACCTTCTGGTGGAATTCTTTATCATGGTTACTATTACAAAACATTTCAAAGTATGCACTGTAGACGCAATAGAGAGAAAACTGAACCCAATGACCTTAGGAACAAGGAATTTGAACCAGGATCCCCACGTCACAAGTTTCAAAACTACAGATTTTATATCTATAAAATAAAAGACTGGACTAATGTAAACACCCTCAACCAGAGATATGCATCAAAACCAGTCATGGAGCATTCTAAAAACAAGCTGGGCTTTCCTTGTAACTTACTGAAGTAGCTACTCTTCTGTGTGTTTTTGTAAACAGCTCTACAGATTTTTATGTGCATTCTTAAGAATCTGATGATAGTTCTTTAGGGTTCTTTCTAGCTCTAAAAAGTTTCATTTGTGTAATCTAATCACAGTTAACATGTGCCAGCAACTAACACCACCGTTACCCAGAAAAAATGTATCCTAAAAATGATAAATTTAAAAAATATTCTTACCATTTTTTGCAGCTCTTCAGCTCCTTCCTGAATTCTTTCACGATCATTGCTATCTACCACAAAAATAAGACCCTGGAAAAAAATTGTTTAAATAAAGTATGACAGTTAAATTTAAAGGACACACTAAATATAAAACACAAGTATACAAGTATAGGCAGCAAAACCATATTAAGAGGTAAATGTTGAGAAGAAAATGTCCCATTATTAAAAAAAAGAAAACAGGGCTCTAAGTACTGAAAACAAATTTGAGCACTATTTTTTATTTCAACATTTGAAATTTTATTTTAAATCAAAAGAAATCTTACTCTTAACTGATCACTTTTCTCAACTGCACTAAGAATAAATGTTACCCAATTCCCCTCCTTCCCTATGCCCTTGCATGTTTAAATACAGGTAAGTTTAAGTAACAAAATGGCCACAAGTGGGGACAAAAGAAAAAGAATAAGCCAAAGATTCATAAATTTACTAACTAAACTCATTTAAAGGTGTGCAAAGTGTTAAAAAAAAAAAAAAGAGGGGGAAGAGGTACACTACTCTAAGTTTTAATATGCTTCAGCAGGAAAAGTTAGCCTAGCTCCAGAATGTTCCCTGCCAACTCTATCAGGGTCAGTAAGTCTTGAGAAAAATATATCTTTAACAATTCATGGTTGACTTGATCAAACAAGAAATTCTTAACAAAAAGGAAGGTAGTAATCATTCTTTTTTTTTTTTTAAATATTTTTTTCTTTATTGATTTGAGAGAGAGAGAAACATCAATGAGAGAGAACATCGATTGGCAGCTTCCTGCATGCCTCCCACTGGGGGTGGGGGCCACAACCTGGGCATGTGCCCTGACCAATAATCAAACCAGTGACCTCTTGGTGCATGGGTCAACCAGTGAGCCACACTGGTCGGGTGGTAGTAATCATTCTTAAAGATATTCACGCCCTAGCTGGTTTGGCTCAGCGGTTAGAGCGTCAGACTGCGGTCCAGAGAGACCGGGGTTCGGTTCCCGCTAAGGGCATGTACCTCAGTTGCGGTTTGTCCCCGGCCCTGGTTGGTCCTGCGGGTGGCAGCCACTCGATGTGTCCCTTTCACGTCGATGTTTCTCTCTCTTCCCCTCTCTCCCTCCCACTCTATCTGAACAAAAAATGAAAAAATGTCCTCGGATGAGGATAAAAAAAAAAAAATTAAAAAAAAAAAAGATATTCACAAATATTAGAATTCTATACTACAGAAGAAAAGGAATTGGGAAGCAGTTAGCTGAATTAAGACTCTCCTAAAAACTTTCAAATGGGAAAGTATAAAAAATTTTTCAACGGGAGGGCAGATTAATTTTATGGCTTTATTAAAATCTATTCCTATTAATACAAGTGATTATTTTGAATATTCTCCCACAACCCTGACCACAGAATATTTATGATCATTTGTCACTTTTATCACAAGCTATCTTGTGTTATTACTTATGTAAGTAACTAGATTAAATCCAGAGGGCAAAGTTCTGTATCACTTTGTATTTACCCCTAAGTATTACACAGAGTTTACCAGGGTACCTAATACTTATTTTAGGTTGTGATCATTATTTCACATAATATCCTTTTGAACTAGCAACTTTCAAACCCATTTCCTTTATCTCTGTTGGAAACCATCATTTTAAACATCCTAACCTTTTAAACAACTTTTGGTGCTATGGAAAGACACCTAAATTCAAATCTCAGCAATACTTATTAGTTATATAAATTATCTAATCCTCAAACTTACCTCCTCTGCCACCAACTTTAAAAACCTTTTAAGCCCTGGCCGGTTTGGCTCAGCGGTTAGAGCGTCGGCCTGCGGTACAGAGAGACCCGGGTTTGGTTCCCTCTAAGGGCATGTACTTAGGTTGCAGTTTGTCCCCGGCCCTGGTTGGTCGTGCGGGTGGCAACCACTTGATGTATCACTTTCACATCGATGTTTCTCTCTCTCTCTCTCTTCCTCTCTCTCCCTCCCACTCTATCTGAACAAAAAATGAAAAAATGTCCTCGGGTGAGGATAAAAAAAACCTTTTAAAGACTAAATGTTATCCCAGAGGTATAAAAATATCTAGCATCGTGCTTGGCTTATCACAGGCATTTAGTTCATGTTGTTGCCCTTCTATTCCCAAAGCTATTCCTTTTTAGAATCTACTCCTCTAAAAGAGTTCATTAATGCCTCTAAAATGATCTACTTTTTTCTGTATTAACAATTCATTTTTATTATTTTAAAATGTTAAGTAATGCTATCAGTTCCAAAGTAATATTATTGAGAAACAGAATTATTTTAAGAATAAATTCTAAGTTATTCACTTCCTTGAACAGCCGAGAATCAAGAATGTAGAAGAGCTAGAATTCTAAAGATAAGCCTGGCTACTAAAAGAAAAGATTACATAAATGGCCAAATATTTAATTAATTGTTTAGAACAAAACAATTGGATATATCTAGTGAGGGAAGAGGAATTTACATATAAACACTGTGTGCTGTATTGTTAACACAAGTTAAAAGCATGGTTATAAATGGCGTAATTAGTTTCTTTTAAATTTTATAGCTAAAAGAACTGGTCAGGATTGCTGGAAAAACTATTTGTAAGTGATCAGCTGTGATTAGGTAACATACAAAGCTTTCTCTAGCAGGCATGAAATCCCTAAGAAGTACTTGGACTTTTGATTTAAGGTGATCCAAAGAGGTGAGGAATAGATCTCATCTTAAATTAAGATCACAAAGTAAATTACAAGCATTCTAAACAAATCTAGGGATAAGACCAGGGTTACCCTTGGTTAAGAATGATAAGGCTTAGGATTAACAGTTTTACTTCACACCTAATTTTACTTCAAATGTATGTTCCCTAGCTCAGTTGGTGTGGCTCAGTGTACTGAGCGTTGTCCCATGGACTGAGAAGTCCTGGTTGAAGTTCCCAGGTTGCGGGCACCATTCCCAGTGGGGGGGGTGTGCGGAAGGTGCCAATCCATATGTCTCTCTCTCTCCCTTCCTCTCTAAAAAAAGCAGTAAGAACATATTTTTTTTTTTTTTAAAAAGCATGTTCCCTAAATGAAATACCTATGACTTTATTTTTTCCCTATGACTTACTTTAAAATAATCCTAAAGGTGAAGTACCTTAGAGAGGAGTGCTGATTACACAAATATGGCCATATCCTCTAACAAAGTTAAGTAATAGACATGTGGGAGTTTATTATGTTATACTCTCTCCTTTTGGGTATATTTGAAAATTTCCCAAAGTTTTTTAAAGCATGTGACTCGTATCAAAATATCTTTTCTAACCACAGCTATGCTAACATTCTAATTTTTAAATAAAAAAAAACAAGCCACTTACTTAACAAGGCATATTACTTAAACCTGGCTGCTACAGCCACTCATCTAGGGTATTCACTGCCACCTGGTGGCAATATACCTCACTTGCATAAATGTTATAAGTTGAAGAAAAAGAATGACTGATATCTGCAAATCTTAAACATATGAAGTGCTTGTTAACATTGCACATTACTTTGGAAACACAATATAGAGTTGGAAGCAGGTTAAACAGAAATGTAGAGCAAGAACCAGCTCTCTAGTCTTAGGTAAGTCGTTCCAAGCTTCAGTTTCCTCACATATAAGAGCAAGACAGACTAGAGCAGTGGTTTTCAAGAGGGAGCAATCTGGGTTGTTGCAACTGGGTTGGGGGGAAGAAGGGTGTTGCTACTGGAAGAAGCCAGGAATGCTGCTAAATATCCTACAAAGTGAAGGAGAGCCCTCCCTTCACCCAACAACAGAATTATTCAGCCCGAAATGTCAACAGTGCTGCTGCTGAAAAACTCTGTACTAGAGCCTTGCTCCTCAAAAGTCCCAAACCTGCAGTACCACCACCTGAGAACTTGCTAGAAACCTCAGGCCTTACTTAGCCAGGCCCTAGTGAATTGATTCGTATTTTAACAAATACCCAGGTAATTAATAGGAACATTGAAGTCTGAGAAGCACTACTAATGCCTAGTTTATATTTCCAGAGATTATGATCAAAGTGGTCTGGGGTTATGATCAGGGCTTTGGGATTCTGAAAGCTCCCCAAATGTTCTAATGTGCAGCCAAATTGAAAACTTCTGTTCTAATGTCTCTTTCATGACATTATATATACTACATGATAATATAAAATTATCTTACAAATCAACAAGGCATATCTATCTTAATATATTTTTGCAATTTATTTTAATAAAGTAAACAATTTACTGGGCTAAACAAAGGACTACTGTCTTATACTCATTAAAAACTATAATGACAGAAAGTTTATACAGACCTTACTTTCTAAACTAATAATGAAACCAATGGAATTACTGATGAGACACCGAATGCAATCTTAAAAACAACCCGCCCCCCACTTTAAAATATTACTATGATGGCTATGTAACTCTTCCACCCTCAGAAATGTAGCCTTCAAAAGCCTGAGTAAGAGTCCACTGACAAATATGTAAGTAGTGATAAGAAGAATGCCAACTCATATAGTAAACACCAACAGCCAGTTAAACAGTAAATATTAACATAAACTTTAGAGCTTGAAACCCATAAAGAAAGGTTATAAAAAATGTATAGCACTCCTTACCTGGGTATTCTGGAAGTAATGCCTCCAGAGAGGCCTTATTTTATCTTGACCACCAACATCCCATACTGTGAAACAAATGTTCTTATATTCTACTGTTTCCACATTAAAACCTACCAAAAAAAAAAAAAAGAAAGACTTGCTGTGCACAACATTATTAAGAAAATAAACTCCTTTATTGTGGAATTATCTCAGAATTGCTTTTTTTTAAAGTCCCATTAACTAATCAACAAACTTAAAAAAACCTAGGAGTTGTAATCATGAAGGCATGTCGTTGTACATTTGTCTAAACTCACAGGATGTAATACCAAAAGTAAACCCTAAGGTAAATGTGGTCTGGGTGAATATGAAGTGAAAATGTAGGTTCACCAATTGTAACAAATGTACCACTCTAGTGAGTGATGTTGACAATGGGGAATGGTATGCATGTGTAGGGGCAAGGGATAATTTGGGGAACCTCCCAATTTATCTGTGAAACTAAAACTGTTCTAGAAACATAAAGTCTTTAAAAACAAGGCAGTTTTAAAATTAAACTTTATTCTATTTCACGTTATAGTAATCACCTATAAACTTTCTTACCAATAGTAGGAATGGTGGTGACTATCTCCCCTAACTTCAGTTTATACAGAATGGTCGTCTTGCCAGCAGCATCCAATCCAACTAGAAAAAGACATCACAGGTTTTAAATCTAGACCAAAAGCATACACTAAGAAATAATTCTGCAACAAATATACAGTTTTAAAGCTAAAGTTCACTAGTCAAGGCACAAATGAGTTAGAAATAAAATTACCTCATTTCTGATTTCCAAAGGAAACACTTCCTACAGAAAGTGTTGCCTTTTCATTTTTTCTTTCTAGACCTAAAGAGATGGCATGTAGTAGTGAAAAGAAAATAGTATCAGGCATTAATCTCTATATTTGCTTTGCCACAAACTAGTCAAGTACCTTTAAACAAGTCACTTTAGGAAACTGAAGCCAGAGGAATTAACTATATAAAATAAGGGGACTGGATAAGATAATCTATGATCTCCTCCAACTAAAGTCTGTATTAATTCTATAATCTACTACAATTTTAAAAAACACAAATTATGCCTAGCCGGTGTGGCTCAGTGGCTGAGCATCGACCCATGCACCGGTCAGCAGTGTGATTCCCAGTCAGGGCACATGACCAGGTTGTGGGCCCAATCCCCAGTGGGAGGTATGCAGGAGGCCACCAATCGATGTTCTCTCTCATCGAGGTTTCTCTCTCTCTCTCTCTCCTTTCCTCTCTCTCTCAAATCAATAAAGAAAAAATATTTTAGCCCTGGCCGGTTTGGCTCAGCGGTTAGAGCGTCGGCCTGCAGTACAGAGAGACCCGGGTTCAGTTCCCGCTAAGGGCATGTACTTCGGTTGCAGTTTGTCCCCGGCCCTGGTTGGTCGTGCGGGTGGCAGCCACTCGATGTGTCCCTTTCACGTCGATGTTTCTCTCTCTCTCTCTCTTCCTCTCTCTCCCTCCCACTCTATCTGAACAAAAAAAATGAAAAAGTGTCCTCGGGTGAGGATAAAAAAAAAAAAAAAATATTTTAAAAGTCTGAAGAATGGCCCTATCATATTCATCTCCAAAATATGTCTGAATTCTTAAAATGCTTCCTTTGAGGCATATACAAATGTGGAAGAATGTGCCTGTTTCTGGAAAAAAAAAAATCCATATTAAAACAAGAGGGCATACCACTTTATTACAGTAATTGTGAAGAACAAATTAAATGCTTATTTTAAGAATGAATCTCTCAAAACCTACATATTCTACATTGTTTGCTAAAGCTTTCATAAATGGAAGGTCAATATCTCATAATCTCATTGAATATATCATTGTTGTAAGGAGATTCCTGGATTTCCACTACCACAGATTTTAAAATTCAACTAAGTAGTGATTTAAGCAAGGATGCTTTTTATATATTTAATTCAAAGGAAGACTAAGCACATGAAACCAACCCTATTACGTTTTAAAAGAAAACCAGAAAAATCACCTCACTTACCTAATTTACACTCCGGTGTAAATAAGTTTAATTTTTTTCATTTACTTCAAAACAGAACTAAAGGCCATAGGCAATTCAGACTCCTATCCATATAACAACCCTTTTCTGCTCTATTCCCTATAAAGGGTAGCTTTAAGATCTCTCTGGAAACTAGAGCATCTTATACCTTCTTATTCCTATGTCCTCTAATCAAACTTTGTTCCCTTCTTCATTCTGGGGTTCAGGTTTATTCTTTCCAAAATACTATGACACACTTAGAGTGAGCAGCCCACTCTCAGCCCTAGCTCATTGACGTGAGAAAAACCAACTGTTACCAGGAAGTCTTTTGTTTTTTGAGTATGGAACATTACCAAAAAAATTAGAAAACATAATTCTAAAAAACACACAAAGAAACAAAAGTAGCTACCTTAAAGCTTGGCATCCTTAATAAAAATACAGAAAATGTGAAGAACATATGAATTTTCATTGTTCAAAAAAGCTAAGTCTCTTGAGAGCATAAATCCCCAAGTGATTTTGATCCAATTTTAAAATAAAGCAAAAGTCTCCTTTAACTAAGTCCAAATACAAGTAAGCCCAAGTCAAAAGAATTGAAATTGAGATACTGATTAGAAAAAAACACTTAAGAGTTTGAGAACTATGGCACAGGCCACTCCTCATAGAGATTCAAATGGACCTCCTACTGCCATTTAAAACAATGTAAATCCAAAAATACTGACAAGGACTGGAAGAAAATCAGGACAAATTTGATTATATAACTATTTTAAGTTATAGTAATCTAATTTTTCTTTTAATAAAAGTTTTACACCTGCTAGTATGCATAATTAATATTCTACTTACATACTGTTAGATTTTTGGTAACAATAAACACGTTACTTTCATTAAAAAGGAACAAATTTCCCAAATAGATTTTCTTTATTAAAATGCTGAACTGGTTCTAGTTCCTGATGCATCTGTTAGAAAGATGACTACTTAAGAGCCTTGAAATAAATTAATTAATTAATTAAAAGGAAGTTTACTAAATAATGCAACCATAAGGTTTTTTAAGCATCCACAAGTTATAATAGAAGCCACATAGAAGATTCTAAAAATCACGTAGATATCTTTTGAGTTGCACCCAAAATGACAGTGTTATATATATGCAAACCATAAGTTTTAATAAGGTATTTCTAGTGTCAGATTTAAAATGCAAACATTAATGTTTACCATAACTTAAAACTCATATAGATCTTTAGTCAAAAACATGTTGGTCTAACAATATTGTGCTATTTTAGTAATTTCTTAAGTTTGTATTTCCTTAATATTGCAATATTTGGCAACGAGACCCACAAAATGAAAACTATAACCAATTCTCAACTAGCCAAGATAAGACTCTAATCTATACAGTCCAGTTATGTCCTCCCTCCCTTTCACCCCCATAAACAACTCCAATGTATTGACAGATACACTAGAATTACTTGCTCTCCTTAACTGGACCTACACTTTGACCAAAGTGTTAGCAGGGGCAAAACTACCCCCAAAAAATCTTTGCCAACTGTTAAAAAGTATGTCTACCAAACTATGGCAGCAAGAAATACTTATATTTTAACTTTTTTTTTTTTTAACCCTCACCCAACGATATTTTTTTCTATTTATCTTCGGACAGAGTGGGAGGGGGAGAGAGGAAGAGAAAATGAGAGAGAGAGAAACATCGACATTAGAGGGGCACATCGACTGGTTGCCTCCCGCATGACCCCGACCAGGGCTGGGGACGAACCGCAACCGAGGTGCGTGCCCTTGACCGGAATCAAACCCCTGACTCACTGGTCCTCAGGCCGATGCTCTACCATTAAGCCAAACCAGCCAGGGCGAAATACTTATATTTTAAATTAAGCTAGATTCCAGTTATCTCTACTTAGAGGGAAAAAAAACAAATGGAGATAGAAAAAAATGGGAAGAAAAAAAGTATATTTTCAGATGCGTAAAATTTCAGAGATATTTTTCTTCATTTTTCCCTTTACCTTTCAAATTTTCTACAAGGAAGCTTGAAATACAACTTCATAATAATTTAAAATTGAGTGTTTACTATGTTCCAACCACATCATTAGGTGATTCCATACATTTTTATAATTTAGTCCCCAAAATAACCCTCTATTTTTCAGATGAAGCATCTGAGGTTCAGCAATGTCCCCAGAAACACAGGAGTAAGAGAGAACAGACAGTCAACCCCTAGATCTTGTGGAGAAATTAAATCCCTCATACTGGTGGGAATGTAAAATGGTATAGCTACTTTGGAAAACAGTTTATCAATTCATCAAAATGTTAAAGTTAGTAAACATATGACCCGACAGTTCCACTCCTAGGTATTTATTCACTCAAGAGAATTAAAAACATATGCCCACACAAAAACTTCTTCATGAAAGTTCATAGCAGTATTATTCATAATAGTCAAAAAGTGGAAACAACCACATTTCCATCAACTGATGAATGGATAAACAAAATGTGGTTTATTATTACAACGGAATTATTGTTCAGCCATAAAAAGGAATGAAGTACTGCCCTGGCCGGTTTGGCTCAGTGGTTTGAGCGTCGGCCTGAGGACCAGAGTCTCAGGTTTGATTCCGGTCAAGGGGCACGTACCTCGGTTGTGGTTCAGTCCCCGGCCCTGGTCCTGCAGGAGGCAACCAGCTGATGTCTCTCTCTCACATGGTTGTTTCTCCACCCTACCCCCCACGCTATCTGAAGATGAATGGAAAAATATCCTCGGGTGAGGATTAAAAAAAAAGAAAGAAATGAAGTACTAATACATGCTATAATATGAATAAACCTAGAAAACATGATGCTAAGCGAAAGAAGCTAGACACTAAAGGTCACACATTATATGACTATTATATGAAATATTCTAAATAGACAAACCCATAGAAACAGAAAGTAGATGAGTGGTTGCAAGAGAAATTGGGGTGGTGAGGGGAAATGACAGTTTATGGGTATGGGGTTTCTTTCTGGGCTGATGGAATTGTTCTAGAATTAAGAGAGTGGTGATCATTACACAACTTTGTAAGTATACTAAAAACCACTGAACTGTACTTTTTAAAGGGATGAATTTCATGTTATATGAATTACATCTCATTTTTTAAATTAAAAACAAAACAAAATCCTAGTCTGATGCCAGAGCTCTCAAGTAGTATTTATACACTTCCATCCTGCCTTCAGATTTTTCTGGCGGACACACTCTATCTTACTATTTTATCTAATTACTCAAGAGATCTGACCATCAGAGGATCCTTCCTCCTAAACCTCTCTGGTCCCTCCTCAAAAAAATAGTCACATAGAAGGAAAAAGCCAAACTTTACTGGTATCTTTTAGAAAGCAACACTTTTTCAGCTTTTCAACAAGTTCAAAGAGTAGAATTAATAATTCCTCCACAGAACACATTAGTGGTTTTCAGATACAAATAAAATGTGGGGAGTCATTTACCAGGATTACATCTTAATAGATCAAGATATGGAGATCATACATAAAATAGCATAATGCAGGGCTACATGAAAGATATAAGATGGAAACTGAATGTAAGCTCTTACCAGTCACAGGAAAAAAACTGTAACTGACAGATTTTTGTCAGTCTATAGTTTAAATTACTTTAAATCTGATATTGTTTTTAACTAGTACCGCAGGTTGTAACTTCAAATACCTTTTTAAATTACTTGAACTTTTGGGAAAATGGGTGTAGGAATAAAACGTAAAACTTCTCCACAGTAATTTGGCAAACCAGATTCAGTAGCTAACTGCTATCACTTTTTTTTCTTTATTGATATTAGAGAGGGAGAGAAACATCGATGACACAAAACGTAGATAGGTTGTCTCCTACATGCCCCCTACTGGGGATCAGTTCCACAACCTGCGCATGTGCCCTGACTGGGAATGGAACTGGCAACCTCTTGGTGCTTGAGTCGATGCTCAACCACTAAGCCACACCAGCCAGGCCGGGCGGACATCTTAAGAGTGTCCATTTATTTATGCTGTCACTCATAAAGCTGGACAAAAATTTCTAAGAATTATCAAACTTCCAAGTCACCTCTTTCTCTATCCATCATATGGTTATAATTCATCTGATGAATTAGCATAAAAATTTTCCTGTGACTGAAGTGTTTTTTTAATCAAGGAAACCTGATTACCCTGAAATTATAATGCAAAACAAGAATAGCAAACCCGAGTAACAAAACACTTAACATAAAATGAGTAATTCCAAATCAGGATTTCTATCCCCTGCACAAATGCACAAAGTTAAATACTTTTCCTCTTCCATTTTCTTTCCATCATTTTTAGGGGGTAGGGGAAGAAATGCTCCCCATATATAGTCGAAATAGGAAAGTGCTTATAGCATAATTCTACCTTTCTTCTCCCTCTAAACTTGTAGCCTTCACAAAGATTAAGAAAATGAAAAACGGCAATTCATTTCCAATAATCTTCAGTAAAAGGACCAAACATACTACATGTCCAGGAACACAAGAACGTACTCCTTAATCTCTTTAAGGAACAGGCTGACAATTCATTTGTCACAGTCCAAAGTCCTCCCATTTACTTCAGATCCTTTTTTCGACTGCCATTTCTCAGCAACTTTTAAAGCCTAATGTGTTTGCCCTCCTAAAATTCCTCTTCATAAATGAAATCCGAGAAATTCTTTGAAAGAGAAAATAATTTTGATTTACCTTTTTGAATGATTCATTAACAATTGTTCCATGCATTGTGAAGAAGTTAGAATTTTAACAGGGAAATAAAAAAAGAACCAAATGTGTGTACCCTTAATACACCTTGAAATATTACTGAAACTTATGTTGGAAAACTTTTAATGGTAGAATTAGAAAATAAAACCTTTACCCCTTCCACACGCTAGAAAACAAGGTAATGAACCAACAAGTTCCCATTTTAAAGTTAGAGGGGCACCTTTTGGCATTATTCGGGTCCATGGAGCTTAACTATTTGTGATGCAGAGATCACTCAAGGAGAGACTGCTTACATCACTCAAATGACAAGCCCCTTCTCCCTCAGCTGAGCGAAAAATGACCCTGAAAAGCAGTTTTAAAAAGCCTATTTTCCAAAAGAATTAAAAAAGAACACCTTTGTAATTGTTAAGAAGGCTCCCCAGGTTTTAAAAAATTACTTTCTAAAAGTTTCCTTCATTAAACCTAGCCTGGTGGGCTAATAAAATTACCAATAAAAATTTAGCTTGAAAACCAGTGTGTGTGAACCCAAATATATTTAGTTTTTAAGAGTGGCAAAAAGTAGCATATTCATGAAAAACTCAGTTTTTAGGGATACTAACAAGGAAAAGAAAAATATACGAAGCGGAACCCAGCGCGAAGCCAAGTTTAGCGGAGAGCGCTGAGGACTCCGGACTCTTCTGAACCCTTGGGTGCTCTTGTGCCACCCCGCTGGGCCTGGACACTTCCTCCCACGGCCGGCTCAGGGCTCTCGGCGACCGCTCGCTCACATACCACTCGGGTGTGCAGTGTGTGTACACGGGGCGGAAAGGGGGAGGAGGAAGGCTGGAGGCGCTCTGCCTCCCTCTCGACTGCTGTCCACACCCGGGGAAGAAGGGAGCCAGATCGCACTCTCAGAATGGGCCCCGCCAGTGTCTTTCCGGGCTCTGCGAGATCCGAGAGTTCGCTTTCCCCACATCTCCGCCCAATCTTGTTGGGCTTCTAATAAGATCAAGAAGAGAAACCCAAAACGCAGAAGGAAACCTTGCCCACGCCGCTACAGGGCCTCTTAGACAGGTCTGGGACGACCACCCACCCTTCACCCCATTGTTCCCCCTTAAGAATTCCTCCCGACCCCCAACCGCCGCCCCTCCCCCACCACGGCGGACTGAGGCAAAAACAGGCCCCGACGCCGCCGCCAACGTAGAAACCTGGCCTTCCTCGACCCCCACTGGGGCTCAGACTCAGCTGTCGGTCGCTCACTCACCCATCAAAATGCGCATCTGCTTCTTGCCGAAGAGGCGGGAGAAGAGGGAGGAGATGGTGAGGCCCATGGCGGTAGTTGCACTTGCGATGGGCAGGAGCAGAAGGGGTTTGGAGCTTCCCCCGGCCTTCTCTTTTCACGTTCCCTCCCGGCAAACTGAGCGAGAAGGAAGAGGAGCTAAGGAAGAAAGAGGGCGGCAGGGAGGGCTCGCTAGCCGGCGTGTCGGACGAAGCTCCCGGACAGGAATTAGCGGGGCGCGGACCTGCTCGACTACTGCCGGGCAGCTCCGGCTCTAGTGTTAAGGCTTCGGCTGTGCCACGTCACGCGGCAGCCGCGGCGACTCCACCAGCGGCCCGGCCCCTCCAACGCGGACAGAATCGCGTCACCGCCGGCCCATCCCCCTGCGCTTCCGGTGCTGCCAGAGCCACTGCGCCTGCGCACGGAACGGAGCGGCCAGCTTCGCTGACGTGCATCTCTAGTCGCCGCCACCTCCGGGACGTGGCTGCAGGAACGGGGAAGAGGCCAGTTAGCACATGCGTAGTGGGAGACAAAGTCCCACAATGCCTCGTTTTGTCACTTCCAATCAGACTCTAGCGAAACGCTTCCGCCTGATAAGTGCATCCAGGAGGTTGTAATCCTTGCTTCCGGAAAGGTGGGCTATGCATTGTGGGTTAGGAGGTAGTTAACTTCCGACCTTTTGCCTTTTGGGCGTCGTCCTCTAACGTAACGCGCGTTGGGGATTCCCGGTCCAACGAACTTACACGTTGCACATGCAAGACCAACTCATTCCCTAGTGGAGGGGTGAAGACGGGCCCTGCTTTCTCCGGAGGTAATTGGTTTGACGCCGACAAGCAGACGGAGAGCCTATAGCAACCGATGCCGAAACCAGGCCTAGACGCTTCAACCCCCACGCGAGGTCATACTGAAGATCCCTAATCCTAGGTCAAGACAAGAGACATTTTCATCTACTGCAGCTTTTTAAGAGAAGCCAACGAGGAAGGCTTGCTTTTCTGTCTTTTCTCTCCCAGAAGCATGTAAGCTTGATTCCTTATGTTGAGGAAGTGGGAAGCCTTCTCACTTTAAAAATATTTATGATCTTAATGTTTTCCTGATTACAAAATAAAGCATACGTCTTGTGAAAAAGAGTATATGAAAAGGCAAGTTCCCCATAACCTTCACCACTTCCCACATAGTCCCACATTGTTGGGGCACTTTAGGATGCGCACCCACTCTAAAGATCTGTTTGAAGTTTAACTCCCTTGTAAATATCTTCATGACTAGATAAGTCACTTTGGCTCAAAGAATCATAATCGCTCTTCATAGTTATGGCTTCACTTTTAATATTACTATTGACAACCCTCCTTTCCCCCACTTGTCTGAAACCGCTAAGGCAGGACTCAAGTCCGTTTTGTGTTTTATAATGCTCACCTGAGGACACTTAAAAAAAAATTGATTTTAGAGAGAGGAAGAGGGAAAGAAACACTTATGAGGGAGAGAAACATCCATGGGTTGCCTCCCATAAACGCCCTCATGAACCCACAACCTAGGTATGTGCTCTGAGAGAGAATTGAACCTGCTATCTTTTCGATGAACCACAACCTTTTTGATGTAGGAGAGGACACTCCAACCAAGGCTAGTCTGTTTTCATATTCCATTGCATTCCCTGGATTTGGCACACCATGACACTCAAATATGGTTGAATGATAGGGGATGGCTGAATAAACTATGGTATATCCATACTATGGAATACTATCAAGAATTAGAATGATGTAGAACTATATAAATCTAATGAAAAGATCTCCCAGATATAATTAGTGGAAAAAGCCAAATAATGACAGAGTACCATAAAGTAATATAAAAGTGTAGACTTCCTCAGGTGTATGTGTAAATGCACAAGAATTTTGAAGTAGAATATGCAGTAGTGATAGTGGTTACCTGTTTAACCTGTGTGAAGAGAGGAGGGAGCCTGGTTTAGGAATGGTAGTCAAGAGAGCTTTATCTGTACTTTTAAAAAATCCACTTTATTGAAATATAATTTACATGCAATAAAATTCACCTATTTTAAATGTACAATTTGATAAGTTTTAAACAAATGCATATAGTAGTGTAGCCAACACTATAATCATGGTATCAATCATATCTATTACCCAAAAAAGTTTCTTCATACTCCTTAGAATTCATTCTCACCTCCAGTCCCTGGCCCACCACTGATCTGCTGTCACTATAGCTTTGCCCTTTCCAAAATTTCATATAAATGAAATCATATGGTATGTAGTCTTTTGAGTGTGGCTTCTTTCTTCTAGTATAATGATGTGGGGATTAATCCATGTTATATCATGTATCAATAGTTCATTTTTATTGCTGAGTAGTATTCCACTGTGCGGATATACCAAATTTCTTTATTCATTCACTAGTTGATGAGAACTGGATTGTTTAAAGTTTTGAACTTTTATGAATAAAACTTTCTGAATATTTTAGTATAGGTGTTTGTGCATCTAATATTAACTTACTTTTACAAGATGCATTTATCCATGCACTACTTACATAAAAAGTAATCTTCAAATCTGATGAATGAGTTAACCAGTGTTTGACATATATTCTTCCATATTTTCCTCTCTGAAATACTAACATCTCTATATAAATGTTAATGGGATTTTACAGTCTGGATTTTTTTCGATATGATAATATATTGTGGACATTTAAAAAAATATCAGTACACGCCCTGGCCGGTTTGGCTCAGCGGTTAGAGCATTGGTCTGCGGTCCAGAGAGACCTGGGTTCGGTTCCCGCTAAGGGCACGTACCTCGGTTGCAGTTCGTCCCCAGCCCTGGTTGGTTGTACAGGAGGCAGCCACTCGATGTGTCCCTTTCACGTCGATGTTTCTCTCTCTCTCTCTCCCTCTCTCTCCCTCCCATTCTATCTGAACAAAAAATGGAAACAAAAATGTCCTTGAGCGAGGATAAAAAAAAATATATATCAGTACTTATACATTTAACTCATTCTTTTTAAGGGCTGCATTCCATAGTATGCCTATAAGATAACTTATTGAACTCATCTGTCAAATTGTGAAACATGCATACTCTTTAATCCAAAAATTTCACTTCCAGGAAATTGTGGTAATGAAAATTTCCCTCAAGTTTGCTATGTGTTACTTGTAAGAAGTTCAGACAATGTTCATTACAGCATTGTTTGTAATGGAGAAAATTGGAAGCATCAATATTTTTTATTTTTTTATCCTCACCCGAGGACATTTTTCCATCTTTTGTTCAGATAGAGTGGGAGGGTGGGGAGAGGGAGAGAGAGAGAGAGAGAGAAACATCAACGTGAAAGGGACACATTGAGTGGCCACCTCCCGCACGACCAACCAGGGCCGGGGACAAATTGCAACCGAGGTACGTGCCCCTAGCAGGAACCAAACCCGGGTCTCTCTGGACCGCAGGCTGACACTCTAACTGCTGAGCCAAACCGGTCAGGGCGCATCAATATTTTTTAAAAAGAAATATTTAAGTCTCCCTTTATTTTTTCCCCTCACTGATCACTAGTCCAGATAGTCCAATTTTGCTTTTGTTTTGCTACATTTTATAAGTTCACAATGATAAATTAAGATAGAAATTAGACCCATTGCCAGGATAGAGATTTGATCTTTTTTCCTAATAGTGCCATCCTAAGCGTTCTGTAGTTGCTTATTCCAGCTGGTGTGTTCTGCAGGATGGGTTTCAATAAGTAAAATATGCACAGTTTCAAAAAGAGTAAGCTGTTTTGTATTATTGATGGCCTGCTGAGTAAAGCTCCATTTGGTAGAATTATCCCTCAGAAACTCATTTCTCAGTAGTGAACCTGGGCAATTAAGAGCAAAAACTTCTTTATTCAGGTGCATAAGGTAAAAGCTATTTTGTATTCTACAATGAGTTTATTCTGCCTTAAAAAAAAAAAATCCAAATAGTAAATGAAATTAAATATACAACATTTAAAGAACACCAAGAGAAAGTAATTTGTTTTCTGCACTCACACTTTTAAATTGTTTAAGCACCCAGCCGGTGTGGCTCAGTGGTTGAGCATTGACCCATGCACCTGGAGGTCGCCGGTTCGATTCCCAGTCAGGGCACATGTCCAGGTTGTGGGCCAGATCCCCAGTGGGGGGCATGCAGGAGGCGGCCAATCGATGTTCTCTCTCATCAGTATTTCTCTCTCTCTCTCTCCCTTCCTCTCTCTCTAAAATCAATAAAGAAAAAAAATTTTTTTTTAATTGTTTAAGCAATTTAACAGAAATGTTAATTAATTTCTGGGGTGAAGCAAAATACTATTTAATTTTGTAATAACTTGCAATTACCTGAAAGATCCACACATTTTCCTAGAAATTTAACTTAAATACAATTAAAGACTATCTCCCTTGAGAAGAACCTTCCTTTGTACTAGAGATAAATGTAGAGTTGCTTAGCTGTTGAATAACTTAAAATTTCATTTTGGAAACTTGCTAGATTTAAAAAATTTTTGTATCCTTTACCTAGCCTTTACCTCTGTTTTGAGTTTTATACAGAATTCCTTTTTAAAATGTTCATGTAATTCTACGGGTATTCTCAAATTGACTCTGTTTCTCAAGACAAATGAAAATGAGTCTCCTTCCTCATAACTTCTTCCAAATTTTAATACATGTTTCCTCTTTAGTTAAGGAAAAAAGATTGGAAGAATTCTGATCTCCACTCCACCTCTAGCCTCCAAATCCTAACCCCCCCAAATTAAAATAGAATAATTGTTCAGATTTCCATTTAAGAGGTGCTACTTATCAAGTGGCTAATGGAACTTATAAAACAGGATGTTAATGGCCGACTAAAATGTCTGTTGTAAAGATAAGGAAAATCAGGGTCAGAGAGGTTAAGTAACCTGCCCAAGGTCTCACAGATAAGCAGAACTGGGATAAGAACCCATTTCTTTATTTTTTTTTGTTAATCCTCACACCCCAGGATATTTTTCCATTGATTTTTTTTTTTTTTGAGAGAGTGAAAGGGAAGGAGGGAAGGGGGGGGGGAGAGAGAGAGAAAGAGAGAGAGGGAGAGGGAGAGAGAGAGGGAGAGAGAGAGAGAAACATCGACATGAGAGAGACACATTGATTGGTTGCCTCCCACAGGGTCCCCATCACAGCCTGGGTTCGAACCTGCAACCCAGCCCAGCCAGTGTGGCTCAGTGGACTGAGTGTTGTCCCATGGACTGAGGTCCTGGTTCAATTCCCAGTCAAGGCACATGCCCAGATTGCGGGATCGATCCCCAGTAGGGAGTGTGCAGGAGGCAGCCGATTGATGTTTATCTCTCACATCTATATTTTATCTCTCGCTCTCTTCCTCTCTCTAAAAAAATCAATAAAAACATACAAAATTAAAAACAACAACAACCAAAAATACCCTCTGCAACCCAGGTACATGCCCCTGACTGGAATTGAACCCCAGACCCTTCGGTCTTCAGGCTGATGCTCTAACTGCTGAGCCAAACCAACCAGGGTAAGAACCTATCTCTTCTGATGTCAACAACCTTAACCATTATACTTAATAATGACTTATTTTTGAAAGTGAGAAAACTGAGCCCCAGGTGAAAAAATGCTATCGTTTATTCATCATTTACCATGTACCAAGTCCTACACTTCATTTAATCCTAACAAATTTGAGGAAAATGTTACAAGGTTCTCAACTCTAAAGCATGTGCTCATAAATAACACACTACACTAGGTATTATGTTTTCCTCATCTGCTTTTTTAATGAGATCTTTTTTAAAATAATTTTTTCTTTTTCTTTGATTTTAGAGAGGAAGGGAGGAGAGATAGAAACATCAATGAGAGAGAACATCAATTGGCTGCCTCCTGCATGCCCCCCACTGGGGACTGGGCCCACAACCTGGGCATGTGCCCTGACCGGGAATCGAACCAGCGACCTCTTGGTGCATTGGTCGATGCTCAACCACTGAGCCACACTGGCCGGACTTATGAGATCTTTTCAATGATGCATGTGTAGATTTATATTCCAGTCCCTTAAATTAAATAATGTAATATTTTTGCTGATTGTTCATGTCCCAGTAGAATTAGACCTTGGGCAGCTTCTTAAGGGAACCATAATCAATTTCTTTGAAATTTTCAAAGCACTTGAGGGTATGTATTCCATAATAGTGCTAATATTTGATAGCAACAACAAATGTTATTGAGCACTTACTATCTGCCAAGCATTGTACTAATATCCCACTTCATCCTCTCAACAACTTAACCCATGTCATTCATTCTGTTCTCTGCAAGAATTACTCAGCTGTTTCTAGTCCACTTGGTTGTACAATAGTGTAATTTTTGCCCTTATTCCCGACCCTACCCCAACCCCTGTAACTCCATTTTTATCTCATTACCTGACTCTTAACTCATCACTGATCTTGTTTAAAGTTCATGTTCCCATCTGGTCGGTGTGGCTCAGTGCACTGAGCGTTGTCCCATGGACTGAGAGGTCCTGGTTTGATTTCCGGTCAGGGCATATGCCCGGGTTTTGAGCTCAATCCCCAGTAGGAGGCATGCAGGAGAACACTGATTGATATTTCTCTCTCCCTTCCTCTCTCTCTAAAAATTCAATAAAAACATATTAAAAATAAGTAAAGTTCACATTCCCTGGACATTATTTACCTGCAATAGTGAAAGAGTACCTGTGCTTCAATGAAGAATCTTATCCACCTTCCTATGTAGACCAGTCTCCTCTCAGTTTCTTGAGTTAAGTCAAAACTACGTGTTCCTCTTTTCCATACACACACACACACACACACACACACACATATATTTTTTATCCTCACCAGAGGACATTTTTGCATTTATCTTCAGATACAGCGGGAGGGAGAGAAGGAGGAAGAGAGAGAAACATCGACATGAGAGAGACACATCGACTGGTTGCCATCCACACGACCCCAACAGGGGCTGGGGACAAACTACAACTGAGGTATGTGTCCTTAGCGGGAACCAAACCCAGGACTCTCTGGTCCATGGGCCGACGCTCTAACCACTGACCCAAAGCGGCCAGGGCTCTTTTCCATATATTTTTGCTTATTAGTGTATTTCTTGAGCTGTTTCCATATTATTTCTTTCCTGTGAAGTGGCTTTTTAAAAAAAACTTGAGACCACCAAGTTGTAAAGATGTATGTTTTTACCTGACAGTTAAACCACAGGTAGACTGTCCAGTTAAGTTGAGAAGAGTGAATCGATAGCTTGTATTTGTTTTTTCGTGTGTTTTTTTATCCTCACCCGAGGACATTTTTCCATTTTTTGTTCAGATAAGAGTGGGAGGGAGAGAGAGGAAGAGAGAGAGAGAAACATCGATGTGAAAGGGACACATCGAGTGGCTGCCTCCCGCACGACCCAATCAGGGGCCGGGGACAAACTGCAACCGAGGTACATGCCCTTAGCGGGAACCGAACCTGAGTCTCTCTGGACCGCAGGCCGACGCTCTAACTGCTGAGCCAAACCGGCCAGGGCTTGTGTTTGTTTTTAAAATTAAATTAATCCTGGATTAAAAAAAAAAAATCTTATCCACCCATTTTCTGTCTCAGGAGGGGAGTGGTATGTGAATTCCCCATGTCTTTGGATGATTTTGCCCAACCTGTTACCTTGCAGCCATTCAAAGCTTCTGCCATGAGGTTAAGACCTGCTCTTAGTTTCAGTGCCTTTTATTAAGTTTTCTTTAAAAAGTTTTATTTATTCCATTTGATACTGTGGGACAGTTTGTATAACTGGATCTAGCCTTCATCTTTCCTAGGAGTCAGGTTTTTATTTTTTCTTTATTGATTTTAGAGAGAGAGGAAGAGAGAGATAGTAACATCAATGACAAAGAACATCGATTGGCCGTCTCCAGCATGCCCCCCACTGGGGATTGGGCCCACAGCCTGGGCATGTGCTCTGACCAGGAATCGAACCGGCGACCTCTCAGTGCATGGGTCGATGCTCACTGAGCCACACGGGCCAGGCTTTGTTTTTAAAATAATTTTGGTAAACACTGCTGACTTAGAGTATAAAATCTACCTGACTTTACTAAGTCAACATTCACCTAATTCCCTAATTTAAAATATTTCCCCTGCTGCCCTGGCTGGTTTGGTTCAGCAGTTAGAACATTAGCCTATGGACCAGAGAGTCCCGGGTTCGGTTCCCGCTAAGGGCACATACCTCAGTTGCAGTTCGTCCTTGGCCCAGTTGGGGTCATGTGGGTGGCAACCAGACGATGTGTCTCTCCCACATCGATGTTTCTCTCTCTCTCTCTTCCTCCCTCTCTTCCTCCCGTTCTATCTGAAGATAAATGCAAAATGTCCTCGGGTGAGGATAATAAAGTATTTCCCCTGCTTTATTTGCTTCATAAAGGTGGCATAAATTTTATGCATATCTTAACCTATTTTAATGTTTCTGTCAGGAAACTTTTTAAAAATAAGGAATACGCCCTGGCCGGTTTGGCTCAGCGGTTAGAGCATCGGCCTGCAGTCCAGAGAGACCCGGGTTTGGTTCCCGCTAGGGGCATGTGCTTCGGATGCAGTTTGTCCCCGGCCCTGGTTAGTCGTGCGGGTGGCAGCCACTCGATGTGTCACTTTCACATCGATGTTTCTCTCTCTCTCTTCCTCTCTCTCCCTCCCACTCTACCTGAACAACAACAACAAAAAATGTCCTCGGGTGAGGATAAAAATAAGGAATACAACTACATGACTAGTCTCCTTCAAAGGATTCATAGCAGCCACATTCCTGACTTCCAGAAGAACTGGTATTCTGTTTTTTCTGAATCCTTTAAGGCAGATTGATTTTATAATGGAAACATATCTTGAGGCCACCAATTCTAAGGTTTGTATTTACCATCTAACATTTATAATAGTTTCATAGTTAGAGAAATCATTAGATAGGGAAAGCTAAAAGTCTAACACTACTTTGTACCATAGCAACATTAATGAGATAAGGTTACAAACCTTTCTTTTACAAACCTTTCTTCCCCTTACCCAAATCTCCATCTTAACTGTGTAAATATTTGAAATGTCTCACAATAATTGAAATGTCTGACATATATTCCATGCTGGAAAACGTAGAAATGAGAGAATTTACTAAAATACTTTTTCCTCCAAAAATTAGATTTACTGACTCATAGAATCCTGTCTTCATGGTAAATGATTGATGGTGTTAGTGAAATAATCATCTAACATTAAATTTATATATCTATATGGTTCTTTTTTTTTTATCCTCACCTGAGGACATTTTTCCATTTTTTGTTCAGATAGAGTGGGAGGGAGAGAGGGGAAGAGAGAGACAGAGAGAGAGAGAGAGAGAGAGAGAAACATCGACGTGAAAGGGACACATCGAGTGGCTGCTTCCCACACGACCAACCAGGTCTGGGGACAAACTGCAACCGAGGTACGTGCCCCTAGTGGGAACTGAACCCGGGTCTCTCTGGACCGCAGGCTGACGCTCTAACCGCTGAGCCAAACCGGCCAGGGCTATATATCTATATGGTTCTTAAACTTTAACATGTATCAGAATTACCTGGAGGGCTTGTTAAAACCAGATTGCTGGCCCTGGCCAGCATAGCTCACTGGTTGGAGCAGTGGCTGGTGCACCAAAGGGCACAGGTTTGCTTCTCAGTCAAGGGTATACACCTGGGTTGAAGGCTGGATTCCCCGCCCCTGGTGGGGGCATGTGTGGGAGGCAACCAATCTATGTGTCTCTCTCACATTGATGTTTCTCTCCCTCTCTTCCACTCTCTCTATAAATCAATAGAAAAAATATCCTCCAGCGAGGATTAACAACAACAACAAAAGAACAGACTACTAAGATTTTTGCTTCTAGTCAAGATCAAGTTACAAGGGCCAGATTTACCTTCTCAGATAAAATAAACAAAAACGAACCACGTAGAATATAAGAAACTGGTTTTTTAAGCCTGGCTGGTGTGGCTCAGATCGCCGGTTTGATTCCTGGTCAGGGCACATGCCCAGGTTGTGGGCCAGGTCCCCAGTGGGGGGCATGCAGGAGGTGGCTGGTCAATGTTCTTTCTCATCGATGTTTCTATCTCTCTCTCCCTCTTCCTTCCTCTCTCTCTAAAATCAATAAAGAGAAAAAAAAGAAACAATGGTTTTTAAGACAATAAACACCAGGCAGTAAAGGGCAATGATTCCTAAAAGACAGAAAACAAATGCATTGAGCCCTGAGTCATTTTACTGCCTTGAGAAATGTTTCTAGTCCACAGCACAGAAAAAGGAACAGAGGGGTAGCCTGGCGAACTCTGAGCTGAAAGTCTGGGAAAACAAACTTTAGGAGAGAATTTCAGAGAGGAGAGAGCAGCATAGAAAGAAAGAAACCCTTGTACAGAAAAAAATCTGCAGAGGATTCCCCTAAAATATTCAGCAGAGTACTGATCAGCACATGCATGTGAGGAAACTACCCAAGGCACAGAACCATCAGAAAGGATCAAATGGAACAGTGTCCAGGGTTGGTTGGGAACAATGCCTATTCCCATCAGCCAGACTGAAAAAAACTCATAATTCATGTGATAGTAGGAAGAGTACTCAAGAAGGTCTTGCCTGAGTAGTGAAGAATAATTAGTTCTAGACTGAGCACTGCTTCAGACCTGCCTAACAAAATTAACTGCAGTCCAGAACAAAGCTCAAGAAGATTTGTAAGAATACAAAAATATCCAACACCCAACAAGGTAAAATTCTGGCATCTAACCTAAGATATGACATGCAAAGACGCAGGAGCACACGATCCATAATAATGATATAATCAATCGAAACCAACTCAGAACCAACATAGATATCATCCCAAGCAGAAATATGGAAGACATGAAATATGGAAGACATGAAAACAAATCAAGTTTTTAGAAGTAAAAACTACCATGTTTGAGATGAAAAATAAGGAATTAATGGCAGATTAGAGAATTCAGAAGATAAATAAACTTAAAGGCATAGCAATAGAAACTCAAAAATGAAAAAGAGTAAATGAAACAAAAACATGAAGAGCATCAGTGAGCTATAGGACCTCAAGCAGCTTAATACATAAGTAATTGAAGACCCCTGAAAGAAGGGAAGAGGGGAGGACAGAAAAAATACCTGAAAAAATAATGGCCAAAAATGTTCCAAATTTGATGACAACTATAAAACCGTATATCCAAGAAGTTCAAGTAACCCAGGTTAGTTAAAAGCACAAAAAACAGCCCTGGCCGGTTTGGCTCAGCGGTTAGTGTCGGCCTGCAGTCCAGAGAGACCTGGGTTCGGTTCCCGCTAAGGGCGCGTACCTCAGTTGCAGTTTGTCCCTGGCCCTAGTTGGGTCGTGCGGGTGGCAACCAGTCGATGTGTCTCTCTCACATAGATGTTTCTCTCTCTCCCTCTTCCTCTCTCTCCCTCCCACTCTATCTGAACAAAAAATGGAAAAATGTCCTCGGGTGAGGATAAAAAAAAAAAAAATTTAAAGTACAAAAAACATGAATAAAACTACACCAAAGCATATTATTAGCAAATAACTCAAAACTAATGATAAAGAGAAAAATCTTAAAGGACCCAGAGAAAAGAAGGCTTATTAACTACATAGGAACCAAGATAAAGATGACACCATATTTATCATTGGAAATATACAAGTAAGAACACAGTGGAGCAACATTTGAAAATACTGAAAAAAAGGGGACAACCTAGAAATCTATATCCAGCAAAAACATATTTGAAAAGAAGGCAAAATACAGATATTTTCAGACACACAAAAGTTGAAAGGATTCATCAACAACAAATCTGCATTACAAAAAATGTTAAAGGAAGTTCTTCAGCCAAAAGGAAAATTATACCATATAGATCTTTGCAAAGGAATAAAGAACACTGCAAAGGTTAAGTATATATACATGTAAGAATTTTTCTATTTAAAACTTAAAAAAAGAATTTGACTATTTAAACAAAAATAACAATGTATTACGGAATTTATAACATGTAAAAATAAAATTCATGCCCGGCCTGTGTCGCTCAGTGGTTAAGCTTCAACCCATGCACCAGGAGGTCACTGGTTAGATTCCTAGTCAGGGCACATGCCCAGGTTGTGGGCCCAATCCCCAGTGGGGAGGGGGGGCACGCAGGAGGCGGCCAATCAATGTTCTCTCTCATCGATGTTTCTCTTTCTCTCTCCCTTTTCCCTTCCTCTTTATCTCAAGTCAATAAAGGAAAAAAAAACTTCTTCTTAAAGTAAAATTCATGAACAATAATATAAAGGCTAGAAGGAAAGAAACAGAAGTACACTATTATACATTCTTATTCTATACATGAAATGGCACAATATCACTAGAGGCAAACTGGTAAGTTAAATATGTCTACTGTACTACAAACCTTAAAATAATTACACTAAAATAATAAAGTGTTTTACCTACTAATCCCAAAAAGGAGATACAAGATCATAAAAAATATTCCATTAATTCAAAAGAAGTCAGATAAAATGGAAAAGGGAAACAAAAAGACAAATTGAAAACATATTAAGATAATAGATTCAAATCTAACCATATCAATCATATTAATTATAAATGGTATAAATTAAAAGGCAAAATTAGTCAGACTGAATAAAAAAGCAAGAACAAACTATACGCTATCTACAAGAAAAGTATTTAAATATAAAGACACAAACAGGTTAAGAGTAAAGGTATAAAAAAGCTATACCATGCTAACACTAGTCAAAAGAAATCTGGAGTTCTATTAATATCACACAAAGTAGATTTTGCAGCAAAGTATACACAAATCTATAATTACAGTCAAGAGATTTCAATAACCTCTTATTAGAACAAGTAGGCAGAAAATCAGCAAGGACATGAACATTACTGTCAACAAACTTGACCTGACTGACCTTTATAAAACATTCCACCCAACAACAGCAAAATACATATTATTCACAAGTGTACTTAGAACATTTACCAAGATAAAGTATATTCTGGGCCATAAAACAAATCTTAATAAATTTAAAAGGATTCAAATTATAACAAGTATGTTTTCAAGCCACACTGTAATAAAATTAGAAATCAGTAACAAAAAGACTTTGAAAAACCTACAAATATTTCGATAAGTAAATAACTTCTAAATGACCCATGGATCAAGGAAATAAAAGAAAATGTTAAGGTATTTTGAAATGAATAAGAAGAAATATAAAACTGCCCTGGCCAGTTTGGCTAAGAGGTTAGAGTGTTGGCCTGAGGACCAAAGAGTCTCAGGTTCGATTCCTAGCCAAGGGTACATACTTCGGTTGCAGGTTTGATCTCTGGCCCTGGTTGGGGTTGTGTGGGAGGCAACCAACTGGTGTGTCTCTCTCACAACACATGGATGTTTCTCTCCCTGCCTTCCTCCCTCCCTCCCTCCCACTCTATCTACACATACACACACAAAAAAATTAATGGAGCAATATCCTCTGGTGAGGATGAAAAAGAAAAAAGAAAGGAAATATAAAACATAAGAATTTATGGGATGCCACTAAAACAGAACTTAGTGGGAAATGTTGCAGGATACAAGATCAGTATATAAAAATCAACTACATACTAATATTTTGAACTGAACTTTTAAAAATTAAAAGTTGAATTTTAAAAAATGATATTTACAACATCAAAAATATGAGGCTTAGGGACAAACTCAACAGAAGATGTGAAACATTTATATCCTGAAAACTACAAAATATTGCTGAAATTAAAGAATACTTAAATAAATGGAGAGACATACTTTGTTCATGCATCAGAGAACAGTATTATTAAGATGTCACCCCAATTTATCTATAGATTCGATACAATCCCAATAAAAAACCAACAGGAATTTGTGCAGAAAGTAATAAACTTCTGTTTCTTCAAAAGACACATGAAAATGAAAAAAGTCATGAATGGGAAAAATCTTTGCCAACTATATATCTGCGAAGGAATTTGATACATAGAGAACTCTCCAAACTCAACCATTAGAAATTAAACATCTGTTTTTAAAATGAGCAAAAGATATTAACAGACACTTTACCAAAGAACATATACAGGTGACTAATAAGCTCATGAAAAGATGTTCAACATCAGAGGTCATTAGGAAAATGCAAATTAAAATCCCAATGAGATAGCAATATAAGCCTATTAGAATGGCTAAAATTTAAAAGTCTGACCATACCAAGTGTTGGCTAGGATGTGTAGAAACTGGAACTCTCTCATACACAGCTGGTGGAAACAAAACAAACACTTTGGAAAATAGTTTGGCAGTTTCTTAAAAAGTTAAACATTTACCTACCATATGATCTAGCCATCTCACTCATATCATTTCTAGGAATTTACCCAAGAGATGATGATATATATAGTCCATACAAAAACTTGTACAGTGTTCATAGTAGCTTTATTTGTAATAGACAAAAACTAGAAGCAACCCAAATGTCCATCAACAGGTGAGTAGATATTTGTGTTTTAGCCATATAATTGAATACTAAGCAATAAAAAGAATGAACTACTGATACATGCAACATGAATACATCTCAAAATCATTATGGTGAGTGAAAAGACTGCTCTGTGCATTGAGAGCAGCTCTCCTGCCACAGCCCACATTCCCTGAAAATGTACTCCGTAGGAAATTCATCTCCACCCCCTCCCTGGTCAGGAGCACTTCTCAGCTACTGAACCAACCACTCTTTGCAGTAGTGTTAAAATGAACTGAGACACTGACAAATGAGAACCTCCAGTACTTGGCAGCCTCATGTGCCCTGACCTCACTTATCCCCAGCCATAACTTCCAAACCAGTGCCATTTCAAAGGACATTGACATAGCAGCCAAGTTCACTGGGACTGCAGCTGCCACAGGAGGGGTGACAGGCTCTGGGGCTGGGATTAGAACTGTATTTGGGAGCCTCATTATTGGTTTTGCCAGGAACTCTTCTCTGTAGCAACAGCTCTTCTCCTGCACCATTTTGAGCTCTGCTCTCTTAGAAGCCATGGGGCTCTTTTGCTTGATGGTAGCCTTTTTCATCCTCTTTGCCATGTTAAGAAGCCCTTTTCACCTCCCATAGTTCTTTCTCCAAAGTCTCATCTGCCTGTATGTTTCTTTTCCTATGCATTCCTAGGCAGCATAAGGAAAGCAGATGGCTCAGGGTTTGACAAAAGGAAAAAGAAATACTGAATCAGCCTGTCTGGTGTGGCTCAGTGGTTGAGCGTCGACCCATGCACCAAGAGATCACGGGTTGGATTCCTGGTCAGGACACATGCCCAGGTTGTGGGCCAAGTCCCCAGTGGGGGGCATGCAGGAGGCAGCCAGTCGATGTTCTCTCTCATTGATGTTTCTGTCTCTCCCTCTCCCTTTCTCTCTCTCTAAAAATCAATAAAGAAAAAAAAAATAAAATAAATACTGAATCAATAAGAAGGGGGTGGGGAGTCACATAAAAAAAGTAGTACTGCCCTGGTCGGTAGCTCAGTGGTTAGAGCACCAGCCTGTGAACCAAAGGGTTGAGGGTTTGATTCTGGGTCAAGGGCATGTACCTGGGTTGCAGGTTCAATATGTGGCCCCGGTCGGTGCTCATGCAGGAGGCAATCAAATCAATGTGTGTCTCTCTCACATCGCTGTTTCTCTCTCTCTCTCTCTCTCCCTCCCTCCTTTCCATGCACTCTAAAAATCAATGGAAGAAATGTCCTCAGGTGAGGATTAACAAGAACAACAAAAAAAAGTACTGTATGATTCCATTTATGTAAAACTCTAGAAACTACAAACTAATCTATAGTGATAGAACACAGATCAGTGGTTTTGGAGGGAGGCAGGAAGGAGTGCAAAGGAACAGTAGGGAATTTGGGGGGAGGGGGGGTGACAAATATGTTCCTATCTTGACTGTCTTAATGGTTTTATGGGTGTATTCAAATGTTAAAACTTATCAAATTGCGCACTTTAACTATGTTCAGTTTATTGTGTCAATTATACTTCGATAAAGCTAGTTTTTAAAAACACAAATTTCTGAGTTCTACCACCAGAGCGAGCCTCTGACTAAAAAATACTTACCCATTTCATTAGATCAAAGTCAATCATTTCAATAGTTTCCTACTGAAGTCTAAAACTCTACTCACTTAATAGGAAGTATGACAATTCTGGAATATAAAGTTACTATTCTTCAAAAGCATCTCAAGCAATCTATATTAACAATGTATTCATACTGATTGCTATGAAAAAAACATGAGACAGGAAATAAGATGAAGGATCCATGAAGTTTAGCTTTCTAATGGCTAAGCAGAAATGGTATTATGACAAAAAGAATGGGAAGGCAATAATAAATAGAAGAACCCAAGCCTAGTGATGATGCTAGTAAAATGGAATGAAACCTATGATTATTAAACAACAATAATTTTAATTTGGAGAAACGCATTCAAGTAATAATGTGGCATTCAAGTAATGGGTAGCAGAGAAGGGCTGGTGTTCAAAAGTGAAGCAGCAACACTGGAAAATAGGATATAACAGAAGTCTACTGCCATCTTTTATTCCCTCAACATTTGCTTTTCTAAAAATTGGTTAAATTTTAGGAATCATGATTCTGTATCTTGTATCAAATAGCTTTAGCTATTTCAAACAGACAACTGTAATCAGAAAACTATTCTAGATGCTATTTTATTAACAAATGCTAATTTCTATTTGTATAATAAATACCACAATTCAACCAAGTTGTAGATGGCATATAAGTATTATATCTTAGATATATGAAGGGATATCAAATTACTTATAATTTAGTCATTATTGAGTTAATATATTTTATTTAAATAACACATTCATAATTAGAGAAGCTTTTCATCTTCCTCAACTATCTGTTTTTAGAGGACTAACATTTGAAAGTTAGTAAAATTCAGGTGTATAAAAACAAATGAATTAAGTTATGAGCAAGTGAAAGCAAAAAGACAATATTTTAATGGCGTCGCTTTTTGTTTTTTTTTTAATCCTCACCCGAGGATATTTTTCATTGATTTTTAATGGGTGGGGGGAGAAAAATCAATGTGAGAGACACACATTGATTGGTTGCCTCCCACATGACCCTGACCAGAGCCGGGCATCAAACCTGCAACCAAGGTATGTGCCCTTGACCGGAAATCGAACCAGCAACCCTTCGGTCCTCAGAACAAGGCTTTAACCACTGAGCAAAACCGGCCAGGGCTAATGGCATCTCTTTTTTTTTATTATTTTTTTTTATGCTCACCCGAGGACCTTTTTGCATTTATCTTCAGATAGAGTGGGAGGGAGGAAGAGAGAGAGAGAAACATCGATGTGAGAGAGAGACATCGACTGGCTGCCACCCACACAACCCCAATGGGGCCGGGGACGAACCGCAACCGAAGTACGTGCCCTTAGCAGGAACCGAACCCGGGACCCTCTGGTCCATGGGCCAACGCTCTAACCGCTGAGCCAAACTGGCCAGGGCGTAATGGTATCTCTTTTAAATGTACTAAAATATTTTATAGTATCCTATGAAGGATAGTACCCATTAACTTAAAAAAGGTGTTAATACCGAATATACTTTATTATTAATAAATAAAATCCAAAGAACAGTATCATATACTTGACTTTTAAAAAGGAAGAAGAAGGCCCTGGCCAGTTTGGCTCAGCGGTTAGGGCGTCGGCCTGCGGTCCAGAGAGACCCGGGTTCAGTTCCCACTAAGGGCATGTACCTCGGTTGCGATTTGTCCCCGGCCCTGGTTGGTCGTGCGGGAGGCAGCCACTCGATGTGTCTCTTTCACGTCGATGTTTCTCTCTCTCCCATTCTATCTGAACAAAAAATGGAAAAATGTCCTTGGGTGAGGATAAAAAATAAAAAATAAAAAGGAAGAGGAAGAAATAAAAGTAACTTGAGATTTAAAGTTAAAAAAGAAAAAGTAGCAAACAAAGGACAATGTTACAATACCTTGATTATTAAGCTAAAATTTTTTCATCAGGACATTTCTTAATCAATACATTGCTAAGAAGAATATGAGATCAATTAGTTGATCTGTCCATTATTAAACTGGACTATTCACCTATTCATGGTGAAGTGAACAAAAGGTTTTCATCTGAATTTTAAAAAATAAATTAGGAAGAAAAAGAACCCCATAATGCACATTTCATTTACTGTGCATTTTTTCAAGCATTCCAACCTTACTTAGAAATAACACAAGATATTCAAGTGTTTTAAAATCAAAGGCCTTTAATTTGATTTTCGGTAATAACCATAAATGCCTTCACAAAACCTCCTTTCCACTGAAAACAGAAGGCACTAGGCATTACATAACGCCCTGAAAGCAGTGATTTCTTCTGATGCTGGTGGAGATAAACATTAAATGGCAGGTTTAGATCTTAACAATGTCTCCTCAAAAAAAAAAAAAAAAAAAAAAAGGGTTGGGGGGGACACTTCTGAAAAGCACACGAAAAATGAAGTTACCAGTCAGTCTTTCTCAGGTTCCCAATGCAATTTTAAATTATTTTTTACAAGTAACTTGAAATTAATAGATAAATCAGGTTAAGTATGATAGGGTTTTCAACATTTGTTAGGCTTTAGTTGAATACTGTAAATATAAAGATTATTACGCTAATTGGCATCCTTTGATACTCTTTAGCTTGAAATGATACATCCTGTAGTGGTATAATTTAAAAGATCCTTGATATGACACTAACAACTTTCAAATTCTAGTCACAAACTGCATATAAATTGTGAGATTATTAAAATACACCTTTTGAAAAATACGATGACCATTTATACCTAAGTAAGGTTTCCCAGAAAGTTATGAAATACTTTAGCAATTTAAAAGTAGTTGCTCCTTTTCCATAAGGATAACTGTTGTTTCACAAAATAACTCATATGACCCGAGGCAAATGACTTCTTTCAAATGCCATATTCTCTCTATGACTTTGAGGTATGCTTCAAGAGACTACATCCATGAGAAAAGGGCACATTTGGGTATAAGACCACAGTTACAAACACAAGGAGCCTTTCTTGGGTAGGGAGTGCCCTTAAGAGTTATATTAACAGAAAAGGATAGCTTCTGAAGCCATTTCTTTTACAAACACATACAACTAAGTTTGGTTACTTTAAGAGGGTAATTCAAGATGCAGCTATTTACATATGTGCTATGTCATGTGTGCCTTTTTAAAATAGTGGCTTCTGCAGGACACTCCTATTCAAACACAAACCAAACAACTTTGGTAGAGTAAACCAAACCACAATCATCTATTTTTGGCAAGGTAGTATAAACAAAACAAAACAGAAACAAACAACAACAAAAAACTAGCTATAACAGTGATTAAGCCAAAAGTTCCCATGTCAAATTACAGTAAGGAAAGTGTTCTGAGAAATATTAATTTGAGGGGAAAAAACCCTACCAAACAAATAATGCTGAAAAATCAATCTTATAATTATTCAAATAACTACCACATAAATGGTTTATGAATGCCTTTAAAATAAGAATAGTTCAGTTTTAAAAATACCTGATTATTAGGTTTATAATTAGAATGTCTTTGAAAAACATCCAAGCTAACTAACTTAAACAGAAACCAATTAGTAAAGGGTAAGAGGAAATGAACTCTTCCACAATTAATATTAGATGCCTTCTATAGCCTTTGGAGAAACTAATAAGATTAAATTTGAAAATGGTATAGAAAATAATGAAATGATTATATGACAAATGAAAAATACCATGCCACTACTAATAAACATGATAAGAGTCAAGAAACATGTTTTTAAGCAATTATTATGCAAAAGTATGCCTTATATAATTACATATCATAATCAAGTTAAGAAAAAGCTTCAAGACTAGCAGCTGGATTTTGTGAAACATGTAGGACAACGGAAGGCACTACAAAAGCATTAATTACTTCTAACTATAGTCAGACAGTTCAGTCTTTTCCTTCTTCTGAAGAAGGTAGCCAGTGTCAATGTTATTTTTATATCCCCCTGAGTTTTAACATGACTGGGCAAAACAGCACCAATTTAAAAAAATATTGCAATGCCAGCACTGCAGTTTGGAATCACTTATAACTGATGGCCCCACAGGTCTCTCATAAGAGCACTTTAGAACATGATTAAAAATATAGAAATGCCTTTCAGTGTTTCAGTATTAAAGTGGAACCACCACAGATATCCATTTTTAAAAATAATGCACTAAAAAAGTCAGTATAGTCTTTCCACCCTGTAGCTAGCATTTACGGCTATTTTCCACTCCAGGAGATCTCCTTTGTGCGTCCAGTTAAAATGTCAGTATGCTTCATGATGCACATACAGTCCTTTCTGGCTGGAAAATCCTGGCAAATATCATGTCATGCCCGTTTTGAGCAGTATGCCTTGTAGGTCTTCTGGCACTGCTAAGATAATTGCGTCTATGTGTGTCCGTAATTTTTCCATAGTTTCGGGTTTCACAGGTAAATGCTCTCGATCAGCCTGCAACTGTACAAGGCACATTTGGAAGCATTTCAATTATCCTCTGAATCTGTATTAATACACTGTATTTTCTAAATAAACATTTTTAATAGTCTAATGATTTGGACATTTCAATCAGAATTTATAGAAATTGTAAAAAAGCAAAGAACGTGTCATTTAAACATTATATTGTTTGAGCTCAATAAAAAACTTATGTAAATTGATAATACTTAACACATACCATGTGGTATTAAAAATGTAAGTGGCAATGATTTTGTAGAGCTCGTTAGACTCCATGTAAATACTTTTAAAATATGGTATCATTATGATCTGCTTGAGTGTCCAAGTATCTTCAGTTAGATCTACTATCAATTGACCAATCTCAAGTCCTCTCATGTAAAAAGGTTACATCTGTGCCCTAGCCGGGTAGCTCAGTTAGAGTGTCGTCCCAACATGCCAAGGATTCAGGTTCAGTCCCCGGTCAGGGCACATTCAAGAATCAACCAATAAATGCATAAATAAGTGGAACAACAAATCATTGTTTCTCTCCCTTTCTCTCTCTTCCTCCTGTCGTCTCCTTTTCTCTCTCTCTAAAATCAATAAATAAAATAAAGTCCTGGCCAGTGTGGCTCAGCAGTTAGAGCATCAGCCCGCGGACCAAAGAATCACGGGTTTGATTCCAGTCAAGGGCACGTACCTTGGTTGTGGTTCAGCCCCAGCCCTGGTCGGGGTTGTGTGGGAGGGAACCAGTCGATGTGTCCTTCTCACGTTGATGTTTCTCTCTCTCTCCTCCTCCCTCCCACTCTATCTGAAGATAAATAGAAAAATGTCCTCAGGTGAGGATTAAAAAAATAAATAAAATTAAAAAATAAAAAGGTTATGTCTGTGATACATCATGAACTGTCACCTCAAATGTGAAGAAAATATCTGCACGGATCTTTGGTTGTTTTGGCTACATACCAGCTTACTTTTTAGCTTCAATACAAGATCTACTGTTTCTACTTCTGTGTGTTTCTGCGTCCATAGAAGTAAGTCCTAGAAGAATAAACAAATCCCAAATAAGTACTCAAATCATTTTCAAACTGTTCTATTTCAATAAATAAAACTACTGAGAAGGACAGGAAGGAAAAAGGGAACAAGGTATTTAACCCAGATATAGCATGACAATACAAACATAGTTCTGTACATGATATTATAACAATTTTAATTAGATAATTTTCAACATTAGCCGGAACAAATTATTAAACATTTGGCAGTAAAATAAAATAAGAACTTCCTTTCTAAGAGTCCTTTTAGATCAATCACAAAAAAACAAAATTGCAACTCCAAGTACAGTACTAAACCCTACCCCCACTAAGTAGTGAGTACTTTATAAGGAACATTGGCTAACAAATGAACATGAATATAATGCTGGATGTAAACTTTGCATCTTCAAATAAGCTCTTAATGGGCTTGCTTATGGTTGTCTTCATCGTATTCCTTCTCTTAAAACCACAATTACTGCAAGTTTATGATTAGAAAGTTAACACTGAGGCTAGCCCACCTCAAACTAACTACAAATGAAAATGAGACTATCCTTAATAATTTAAAATAGGCTTGCCCGGCTGGTGTGGCTCAGTGGATTGAGCGTCATTCCATGGACAGAAGGGTCCTGGTTTGATTCCTGGTCAGGGCACATGCCTGGGTTCAGGCTCAATTCCCAGCAGGGGGTATGCAGGAGGCAGCCAATCGATGTTTCCCTCTCACATAAATGTTTTTATCTTTCTCTCCCTTCCTCTCTCTCTAAAAAGTCAATAAAAAATATTTTAAAAAAAAATAGCCTGGTAACATAAAGCATAAAAAGTCAGTCCAAATACCAGAAAAAAAATTATTAATAGTAACTAAAAGAGATTAATAAGGCATGTTGGAAAAAATCTAGAGTTAGACTGCTTGAATTTGAATCCTGACTCCATCCAGTGGTATGCTGGAAAATATTTAACAACCAGAAAAAGTCTCTGGTTTGTAGCATTTGCCAATTTCTGTGATGTAATACTCCCACTGTAGCCGATTTCAAACTACTAACCTGAGCTCAATGAATGCAGAGTGGGGAAGAGATGTACAGTCAGCTCTTATGAGCCAATGCAAGTGGGCTCTGGCTCACTGCTGGCTCCCATACTTAGCAGTAATGTGATCTGAGCAAGTCACTTGACTTAACAATCCTCAGGTGTCCCACATGTAGATCATAACACAACTTCAATGAAGTGTTGTGAAAATTAAAAGACATTATCCATATAGAGCACCTACACAGTCCTTGGCATACAGCACATGATCTAGAAAAGTTAGCTATTACTTTTTATAAAGTAATAGATATGGACATCCTTCCAGCCTCTAAGGATAATTTTATCCTTTTTCAATAGTTGTTAATATCACACAAATATGCTGTTCTCTAACCTCTTCACAAAGAGCTTCTAGATGGAGTGCCTCCAATTTCTGGGTCATTTCCTTCCGCCGGGTCTTGAACCAACCATCAAAATTTGGGGATTTTAGAAAATGCCTATAAAAATAAAATTTAAAACAGCAAATTTGATTATGACTTACTTCCTCTCCTTAATTCCTTTCCTACCTATAGCTGGAAGAACCATGTGAAACAACAAAATTCTGAATAAAAGATTATAAGTTTAAGTCCAGCTTTTTTTTTTCTTCTTTTTTTTAAAATAAAGCTCTACAGATGGGTAAAAAAGGAAAAAGGAGACTAACCGGTAAAGTCCAATCCAATCGCCTTTTATTCTAGAGGTCAACTGAGGTCCTGCTTTCTCAAGTGTTTTCATAAATTCTTCCGGAAGGAATTGTCTTAATTGGGGTGGACTCTAGAAAAAAAAAAAAAACATGCTGTATTTAAAAATTAGAAATGGATATGTTCAAAGAAATTAATTATAGTTAGAAAACTCATACAGGAATTTAATTGAACATATTTATACCTTCCATGGAGAAATACTTTTCTGCAAAGGCATCAAACTTGCTACATATCTTTCCTAAAACCAAGAAAAAAAGTTAATCAAGTTAGGTATTCCAGAGAGTCTTCAATAATGTTTAAATATACCTACTAAAAGAAATAGGTTTCCAAGTTTTGCATCATATGGTCTTTCAATGGACATCAACACCACCATTACTCCCCACACTGATAAATAAAGCTAAATTCAGACTGAATTAAGGGAAGTCAGACTTTCAATAAATATGTAACTAAATCTTAGATAATCCAAGGAACTACACTTAAAAAAACATTTTCAGTTATTGACTTATTTTTTAAAAAAAGAAGAATGACAGAGAGAAACATTGATTTGTTGTTCCATTTATTTATGCATTCATTGGTTGCTTCTTGTATGTGCCCTGACCAAGGATTGAACCAGCAACGTTGGTGTATTGGGACGAGGCTCTAACCAGCTGAGCTACCTGCCCAGGGCCTGGATTACACATTTTTAATAATAATTAACCTTACTAAATAACTATGTTCCAGAAAATACACTCAACATTTTAAATGTATAATCTCTTTTAATCCTCGCAACCATTCTATTGGGGCAGGTAACCGAAGGCTTCAAAAGGCTAAGTAACCCACCCAAGGTCACACAGTTTAAACTTGAATTCAGATCTACTTGACTTCAGCCCATGCTCTAAGCACTACAGAAAGGTTCATCTACTTAAATTTAAATGGAACAAAACAAACTGACATCCATAGACCAAGAAAGAATATTTCTTCTCAAAATATAATAGCAAAAATTTCCAGCTTACCCCCATATAGAATTCCCAGATAGATTACTTTACATTAATAACTACATGAAATCTCTCTCCGATCCAGTCTGCAGACTAGAACCACATCATGGTACTGCCTGATACTATGAGGCTTCATTTAGTATTTTAATGATTTCCCTGAATTTCATGGAATAACCATATCATTCAGTTATTTACTCCACAAATATTTATTGAGCATTACCATATACCAGACTGAGGAAAAGATAATGAACAGACAGACAGATAAGAACAGTCATCATGGAGCTACAGTTTCATGGATATCATATCAAATTGTGCTCAAGAAAATAAAATCAATGTCCTGGCCGGGTAGATAAGTTGGTTAGAGCATTGTCCTGATACCCCAAGGGTGCCGGTTTGATCCCTGGTCAGGGCACATACAAGAAGCAATCAATAAATTCATTAATAAATGGTACAACAAATGGATGTTTCTCTCTCCCTCTCTCTAAATCAATAAATTAAAAAAATAAAAATAAAATAAAAAAGGAAAAGAAAATCAGAGAAAGAAGCTACTGGATAACCTATAAAGGTATAAAATGCAATAAGTATATAACATTCTACTGCAATTATCTCATTTAAGATATTCACAACAACCCCAAAAGGTATTCAGGAAAAGTGGAGTTAGCCATATTTTATAGATAAAGAAATTGAGGGTAAGAGTGAAAAAGTGACTTCCCAAAGTTACACAGTTAATGAATAAAGAGTCCGGGTCTCTTGTAAAGGGCTCTATTTTTAATCACTAAACACATAAGCAGACAAAACACATACCTTAAGAAAAGGTTTTGGTGGATAGGAAAAACATTCATATTCCCTTCAACAAATCATTAAATTAAGCAAATGTATATGTTAACTTACTAATGGAATGATGAAACTTTGTGTCAGTTCCAAGAAATAGCGTCGCAGAATAACGCTTTGAGCCTCAGAAGGACGTTTCTGTTGTACACCCTTAAAAGAGAAAACAATAAGAACCTGTATCTAGTATCAGGGAATATAAGACAATGGATAATTATAGAAGTTCAACTGATATATTTAAAATATATATATCGATGTAAAACAAACCCTAGCCCTTCATCTTGGAGTAATTTAATCTAAAATTCATCATGCAATATATTGTGAAAAAAATTCTTAGAGAAAAACATAAAACATTCATCCCATACTTAACAATACCAGTTCACAACAAAGGCTGCCTTTATTTCATACTTGCTGTATCAATACTATTTACATTTTCAAAAAAAAGGCTATCCCCTACTATTAGATGCTAAGCTACCTCGTGGCACAGTGCACTTTTTCACTATAACTTGCAAGTATCTAGGAAGACTGGCATTAGCTGCAGCTCCCTATTTTAAGTCCATAATTGCTGCTACTGTAGTCAGTCTCCTGATTTTTATGAAGCTTTGGTTCAAAAGAGAGGCCCCATTTCACATTATTGTACATAAAGCACACATTGCCTAGTGTATACTGCATACCTGAATAAGAAAGTTTAAATTAGTAGTATGAGCAAATAATTACCTTCTGCAATTGTTTTATGATCTCTTCATCTCTATTTAGATATGGCTTGTAAGAAGTATAAACTCCTTAGAAGTAAATAAAACAAGGTAAACAGTAAGTTTATATTTTTTAAACAAGTACCCATATATGTATATATTTTAAAATTAGTAAAAGTCAATACCAGGTTTAGAATCCAAAGTCTTCAGGTTCTTCAATTTTTTCACTTTAACCTGCTTAGGAATTTCACCTGAAGGAAACATCAGAAAGATTCTTAGAATTATTCAAATTTCACATCACAAAACTGGAATTCTATAAGATTAACAATCTGCTATTACTTAGTCAGGGATATTGTAGCTAATGTATTCTTCTTAACACCAATTACTGTTATTGATGTTAATACTGGTACTTTAAAACTGGCTAAAGGGAATACTGGATTATTACAGCATTACAGAAACAATTTGTATAAATTATATAAAATGGGTACTTGATCTTTCATTAATATCTATCATTACTTAAAATTTTTCCTTTTTGTCACTCAACTTGTAATTTAAAATATTTGTGCCAAATACATAATTTGAACATTTATGTGCCAATATAAATAAAATATCCTTTAAGAGTCAATGGAATTAAAAGCAACTCCAAAATTAGAATGCAGATGTAGTATTCTAAGGTTTTTTTCTGACACCTCCCAAAATTATGCTTTTGCATTGTAGAAACTTACACTGCCACCAGGCGGTGATAATGTATGCCACAACCACAGGTAGGGTTCACAGACAGACAGAACTCCTGAGCAGGGCTGCTGTGAACAACTCCTGCAGCATATGCAGTGGTTCTAGTCTCGAGGTCTAGAGAAGCTACAATCTAAACCACCCTCTAACTGGCAGAAAAACACCTCAAGATAAACACGTAAAAGTGTCATATACACACAAAATATAACAGGCTTTCTTTCTCTGTCCTTCCCTTCCCCTCTCCCTTGGTCCTAGGTCTTTTATTTATTATTATTTTTAATCCTCATCTGAGGATATTTTTCCATTGATTTCTAGAGAGAGTGGGAGCGTGAGAGAGAAACATCGATGTGAGAGACACACACCGTTTGGTTGCCTCCTGCATGATCCTGACCGAGGCTGGGGATAGAACCTGCAACTCTTCAGTCCACAGGGCAACACTCTAACCACTGAGTCAAACCAACCAGGGTGGTTCTAGATCTTTTAAATGGTAACTTCAGCCCAGCTAAGTGGTTTGAGCAGCGTCCCATGCACCAAGAGGTCGATGGTTTGATTCACAGTAAGGGCACATGGCCAGGTTGCAGGCTTGATCCCCAGTATGGGGCATGCAGGAGGAAGCTGATCGATGTTTCTCTCTCAATGTTTCTATCTCCCCCTCTCCCTTCCTCTCTATCTAAAAAATCAATAAATATATATTTATAAAAAAAATAAATGGTAACTTCACCCGCCTGAAGAGATTTATCAGAGCAGCAAGAATATTAGCTGGATGGAAAGACTCAGTATTTTTCAGATGGCAATTCTCTCCCAAATTGGTTACATATTCAACACAATCCCTATCAACATCCCAGCTGCCTTTTCTACAGAAATTGACAAACTGATCTTAAAATTTATATGGAAAGCAAAAGACCAAGAATAGCCAAAACAATTCTGGAAAAGAAGAACAAAGTTGAAAGACTTTTAAATCTTTTGCCCATTTAAAATTAGATTGAGACAATAATCTAATTTTAAATGGCCAAAAAGATTTAAATCAACATTTCATCAAAGAAGATATATGAACAACTAATAAGCAGATGAAAACATGCTCAACATCAGTAGTCACTAGGGAAACACAAATTAAAACTACCATTTCAAACCCACTAAATACTACAATGAAAAAGATAGACAAGCCCTGGCCGGTTTGGCTCAGCGGTTAGAGCATTGGCCTGCGGACCAGAGAGTCCCGGTTTGGTTCCCACTAAGGGCACGTACCTTGGTTCCAGTTCGTCCCCACCCTTGTTGAGGTTGTGTGGGTGGCAACCAGTCAATGTGTCTCTGTCACATCGATGTTTCTCTCTCTTTCTCCCTCTCTCCCTCCCACTTTAGCTGAAGATAAATGCAAAAATGTCCTCGGGTGAGGATTAAAAAAAAGCCACATTAATAAGGTATATATATCTCTTATTTTCTCAAGGAAAGCAAGACCTTTTGATTACTTCCTTAATCAATACCAATACCGCAGAAATGTATACTTGTTTTGAGACCTAACCAAGAATTTATGGCAGGTTGAATAATTCAAGTTTCTACAAGGTTTCATTCAAGCAGTGTTAGAAATCCCTTTTTGATTGGGCTAGCCATACACAAAAAGTAGCTCAAATTTTTGAGGTTTCATTTTGCTATAATTCATTCCATGTTTATAACACTGTAAGTACATTTTTTGGTAGGAGAAATAATGGGTTACACCTGTATATTTTAGTAAGAAGTTATGCTTTTCTCCAAAGGCCCTTAATCCAGGTTGCCTCAAAGAAGATTGCCATCAACATAATTAAAAAGTAACCAAAAATGAAAACAAAGGGGAAGAAATAAACTTGCTCAGCCACATTACACACTAAAAAGCAGAACACCGAGTTTATACTTTACCTGCTGGTTTAAGGTCTCCTATTCGAATAATGTGTGGCCAGTGCTGAAGTGTTTTTGCAAAAAAGGGATTGGTTACTCCTAAAATGACTGAGGGCCTACATAAAAACAAAACAAAAACAAAGTGAGAAAAAGATGAATGTTCCATCAGTGAAGAATAGTTTACAATTTTTTTTTAGTGAACCATAAATAGATTATATTTTCCTTCATTCAATGTACTACATAAAAACTACATGCCAGCCCTGGCCGGTTTGGCTCAGTGGTTAGAGCACTGGCCTGCGGTCCAGAGAGACCTGGGTTCTGTTCCCGCTAAGGGCACGTACCTCGGTTGCAATTTGTCCCCGGCCCTGGTTGGTCATGCAGGAGGCAGCCACTCAATGTGTCCCTTTCATGTCGATGTTTCTCTCTCTCTCTCTCTTCCTCTCTCTCTCTCTCCCACTCTATCTGAACAAAAAATGGAAAAATGTCCTTGGGTGAGGATGAAAAAAAAACTACATGCCAGACACCATGTTTAGCACTAGGCCTATAAAGATAAAAAGACATAGTCTTTCTTTTCTTCTTTTTTTAAATAACTTTTCTTTATTGATTTGAGCGGGGGAGAGAGAGAGAAACTTCAATGAGAGAGAACATCGACTGGCTGCCTCCTGCATGTCCCCCACTGGGGATCGGGCCCACAACCTGGGCATGTGCCCTGACCAGGAATCGACTGGCAACCTCTTGGTACATGGGTCCATGCTCAACCACTGAGCCACACCAGCCGGGCGACATAGTCTTTCTAAAAGCACACAGTTAAAAGGTATACATACTGAATTATGATGCAGAAATTATAAAACAGTGAAGGTGGTATAAAATGTACAATAATTACAAAGGAGGGACTATGTCTACCAGGAGATTAAAGGATGGCCTCATCACAGAGATGACATTTGCATAAAGATATGAAAGATGAGTAAGAGTTCTTTGCCAAATAGATAAGGGTGGTAAAGGTGATGCAGTAGAATGAACAGTATGTGCAAAGCAATAAAGTGAGATCATGATCTGTTTGTAGAACTACAAATTGTTTGGCATTTCTAGAACACAAAGCAGAAAAGATGACTAGTCAGAAATAAAAGTAGTTGGGCGGATGCTGGCCAGATCATTAAGTACCAAGTTAATATGCTGAGAAGTTTATTTTTTTTATTATTATTATTTTTATCCTCACCCAAGGACATTTTTTTTTTTTTTCATTTTTTGTTCAGATAGAGTGGGAGGGAGAGAGAGGAAGAGAGAGAGAGAGAAACATCGATGTGAAAGTGACACATCAAGTGGCTGCCACCCGCATGACCAACCAGGGCCGGGGACAAACTGCAACCGAAGTACATGCCCTTAGTGGGAACCGAACCCGGGTCTCTCTGGACCGCAGGCCGACGCTCTAACCACTGAGCCAAACCGGCCAGGGCTATGCTGAGAAGTTTAGATGTTATCTTATAGGTAAATGAAAGTTTCTAGAGAACTAAGTGGAGGAATGCCACATGAATTAAAATGTACTTATTAGAAAGGTTACTCTGGGGAAAATTTAGAAGATACCCTACAAGGAAGGGAAGAGGTTTGGGAAAAAGCAACAGCAAATATGAAGGACAGACAGGAGGACTGGGAAGAGAGCTTTGGAAAGAAAATAACATGTTATGAGAACTATTTTAGGATGTTGAATTGACAGAATTTGGTAAAACTTGATGTGCACCATATCAAGAAGGAGAAATCTGCCCTGGCTGGTTTGGCTCAGTGGTTAGAGCGTTGGCCCACAGACCAGAGAGTTCGGTTCCCGCTAAGGGCACATACCTTGGTTGCAGTTCATCCCCGGCCCTGGTTGGGGTTGCGTGGGTGGCAACCAGTCGATGTGTCTCTCTCAGATCGATGTTTCTCTCTCTCTCTTCTCCTCCCTCTTTCCCTCCAGCTCTATCTGAAGATAAAGGCAAAAATGTCCTCAGGTGAGGATAAAAAAAAAAAAAAAAAGGAGAAATTTATGACAATTTATGTTTTGGTAACTAAGCAAAAAGTAGTACCATTCATGAAAATAGTAAGAGGCCTGGGATTAGGGAAGAAAAAAAGGAGACAAAAAGAATCAAGTTTGAACATGTTTTGTTTTAGATGACATTAAGATGTCCAGGTAGCAATGTGGTCAAAAAAATAAATAAAACCTGGATATATAGGTCTGGACCTTATAAAGATCTTGGCTAGGAAGATAAACTTCAGTCATCAGTATATAAGAGGTTAACAGAAGCTGTGAGTACAGATAAGATTGTACAGAAAGAATTATCGGTCTGAAATCAGAACCCAGAACACAACACTGAAAAACACCAACATCTAAGGGATTGGCAGAGAAAGAAAAGTCTGCACAGGAGAGTGAAATGCACCACTAGACAGCCAGGTGAGAGTGGTACCAAGGATTAAAATATTTTCAAGGTCAACAGCTTAAATGTTATAAGAAAGAGAAAGCAGGAAAAATGAGGTAAAACTGTACCCACTGGGTGAAGCACTGAGAAGGGTCTTACTGACTTTAGGAATAACAATTTCAGTGGAGATGGAGAAATCAATCTGCAATGGACTGAGAAGCAACCAGGAAATCAAGAAATGGAGACAATAAATAGAGGTTTTTGTTGTTATTCTAAAAACTTAGCTATGAAAAGGAGGAGAGTAATAGAGCAGGAGGTAAAAGGGAAAGAGTAAGGTAATTTTTCTCCTTTTACAGACTAGGAAGAATTTTCATGTTTATACAATGATTCAATGAAGAGGAAGAAGGAAAAGGAAGTTATAGAGCAAGAGATAACTGATGCCATAAGAGGTCCTGAAGTATGAAAAGATAGAACTGAAAGGAAAGTTTGATGGCTATTAATGACAACATAGCACGCACTGATAAAATAAATCATTCAAAGAAAATAAGATACTGACTCTCAAAATGTGAACCAGCTCCTCAAACCTTCTTTTATAAAATCAATCTGCCAGTAAGTTCAAAATTTGAACTTTTAAATTATTACCAAAAATGATTCTACAGTTATACATGTAATAGTTGGTTAATAAAAGTTACTTTGTTTACTTACGGGGCTTGAGTACGGGTAGTATATTCTTTGAATTCACTATCATGAATAGTGAAATAAGGTCGGAAATCACTGAAGTACTTCAATGGAGAAATACAGCTGTGGACCAAGAAGAACATGTAAAACTAAGGACACAGAAATTAAAGGCCCTGTTCAATAACCATAAAACATCCATATACATAGTGTACCGCAATGAGATAAAATATCTATTTCAATAAATGGCAAGCTCATTTCAGAAACTAGAAAGCAAATGGAAATACATAATGTGAAATGGCATACTGAAAGAACATGGGGTACAAGATAGGGTGAAATTCTGGTTTTTTACTAGACGCTGATCATTCACGCAACTAATACTTACCAGGTGCCAACTTCGTGTAAGTCAGCAATTTTCAACCCTTTTCATCTCATGACACACACAAACTAATTACTAAAATTCTGCAGCATACCAAAAAATATATGTTTTGCTGACCTGACAAAAGTAAAAAGGTATAATTTTTTTTTCAAATTATGAGAGAAAGTTTATTTAGAAAGTTACAGAGGTAGTAGAAGTAAGCTAGCTGGGCTGTGTAGGCTCAGGAAACAAATTATAGAAGCAAAAGAAGGGCCTTGAAGCTTAGTAGAGGGAAAGACAAAGGTAATGCACCTGGGGGGAAGAAGAGGGGGAGGGGTGGGTGTGCTCCTTCCCACGGAACAGCTATAGCTGTGCTGGCTGTTATTTTTTTATTTGACAGTCTAAGGGTAAAGAGGTCAGTGCCCCTGACTAAGTAGTCAGGTGTTGCACGTTTTAAAAATTCTTGCGGCACACCAATTGAAAACCGCTGGTGTAAGTAAATGACTGTGCTTGCTGCTCTGAAAAACAAGAACTTGGTTCCAGCCCTCATGAAGCCTGAATTAATTTTCTCATCCATACATTGGTGCTATAATGAGCACTAACTTCCTAGTGTGGATCAATGCAATGAGTGTACAAACATAACAGATGAGAAAGTGCTGCGACTATCACTATTATGAATCAAATATACTCACTTAACAAGTGCCAATACAGTCTCTGAAGACTCTGAAGGTGACGGTGCCATGACCACAAGTGGCTCCCCCAACAGCACCAGCTCCCAAAGCATCTGACTATGAAAGAAAACTGGAAAGAAACACCTGAAAGGTGTTTACATAGTAGAAACATTGTTATTTATCCAACTTGTTAAAACTTCAATATTCTAAAAACTTCAACATTGAGCCCTGATCGGTGTGGCTCAGTTGATTGGGCCTCCTCTCGCGCAACAAAAGGCTGCCAGTTCAATTCCTGGTCAGGGCAATTCCTGCCCAAATTGTGGGCTCAATCCCCAGTAGGGGGGCACGCAGGAGGCAGCTGATCAATGTTATGCTCTCACATCAATGTTTCTCTCTCTCTCCCCCTTTCCCTTCCTCTCTCTAAAAAAAAAAAAATTAAAATTAATAAATTAAAAAAAAAAAGAGCCTGAAACATTTTATACCAGAAAACAAGAAAGAGTTTAACGAATAACAAGAACATGTCGAAAAAAAACAAGAGGCCAGATTGAAATAGTTCTCACTGGTCAAATTGGGGATAATCTGAAGATCAAAATAGATGACAATAATGGATTTACATAACCTGTTGAATGAAACAGAAACCTACAGTCCACACAGATACACATAAATAGTGTGATGTTTTAAAATAGTTCTATAAATTTACTGACACTCCTTTTAAAAATCGGTGTGGCTCAATGGATTGAGCATTGTCCCATAGACTGAGAGGTCCCAATTCAATTCCCCATCAGGGTATATGCCTGGGTTGTGGGCTTGATCCCCAGTAGGGGGTATGCAGGAGGCAGCCGACGGATGTTTCTCTCTCACATCAATGTTTCTATCTCTCTCTCCCTTCCTCTCTTCTAAAAAAAAAATCAATAAAAACGTGTTTTAAAAAAATTGGAGCCACCCTGGATGCTTTGGCTCAGTGGTTAGAGCGGTGACCCATGGACCAAAAAGTTGCGGGTTTGATTCTCGGTCAAGGGCACGTACCTCGTTTGCTGTTCATCTCTGGCCCTAGTTGGGATCGTGCAGGAGGCAACCAGTTGATGTGACTCTCTCACATTGATGTTTCTCTCTCTCTCTATCTCCCTCTCTTCCTCCCTCTCACTCTATCTGAAGATAAATGGAGAAATGTCCTCAGTGAGGATTAAAAAATAAATAAACAAAGAAATTGGAGCCTAATAATGAACACAATAAGCTGTCAAACAAAATAGATCCAGAGACATGGAATTAGGGAACAGATTGACTAACCTCAGAGGGAAGGGGGGTGAGGGGGTGGGAAGAGAAAAACCAAAGAACTTATATGCACATAAGTATAACCAATGGACCCTGACAACAATGCAGTGAAGGCAAGGGGGAAGGTGGGAGCGAGGATGGGGGTGTCAATGGGGGGGGGGGGGGAGGGAAATACTTTCAACAATAAAGATATATCCAGAAAAAAACTTTTTTTAATTGGAGCCTAATTCTTCTCCTTAGGTGTGGGCTGAATTAGTAGCTCACAGAAAATGAACAGAATAAGATAAACAGCCAATGTACAACTTTGAAGGCTAGGTCATAAAAGTCATTGTGGCTTCAGCCTTCTTTCAGATCACCCACTGATATGAGAACATTCAAGTAGCCCTATGCATTGGTACACATGGCTAGGAATGAGCCCTCCTGCCAAGAACCACAAGGAACTATGACCTCCAACCAACAGCAAAGTAAGTAAGCTTTCTAGGGAAGCAGATCCTCTAGCCCCAGTTGTCCCACTGACTAAACCTCAGCTGACATCTTGACTGCAACCACATAAGAGATCCAGAGCTAGAACCAACCAGCTAAGCAGTTACCCAGATCCCTAACCCTCAGAAACTATGTGAAATGCTTGTTCTTTCAAGACTCTTTCAAATACTGGGGTAATTTATTATACAGCAATAAATAACTAATATACATACTTTTAAAGTACCTACCCACAAAATAATTACAAAAGGAAAAAGAATAACTCATCAATGGAGAAGCTTAGAGAACACCACTTTAATCAAGTGATCAAAGTGAACATTATCAGTAACAAGGAAAGACAAACTTGTGTGCTACCTCGTTACTAAAGATGCAGAGCTCCCCCCTGGCCGGTTTGGCTCAACAGTTAGAGCGTCAGCCCTGGGACTGAAGAGTCTCGGGTTCGATTCTGGTCAAGGGAGAGTACCTGGGTTTCAGGTTCAGTCCCTGGCCCTGTTCAGGGTTGTTCGGGAGGCAGCCAATCGATGTGTCTCTCTCACAATGATGTTTCTTCCTCTCTCTTTCTCTCTCTTTCCCTTCCACTCTAACTAAAATTCAATGGAAAAATATCCTTGGGTAAGGATTAAAAATATATATATATGTAGAACCTAAATCTAATCCTGAGTAAATCCCAGACAAACCTAAACTGAGGGATTTCCTGCAAAATAACTGTAATCCACAAGAATATCTGGGTCGCAAATGTGAAAGACTGAAGAACTATTGCAGACAAAAGGAGACTAGAAAGACATGACAACTAAATGCAACAGATAATTCTGAACTGAATATTATTGTGACAACTGGTGACATTTGAATGTGGTCTTAGTGTTAGATGATATTAGTCTACCAATGTTAACTTTCCAATTTTGATGGTTGCATTTTTGTAAGAAATAGATACTGAAGTACTCAGGGGTGATGGGGTATCAGGTTTCCAACTTACAAGCAAATGGTTTAGAGAAAAATAGTTTTTTGTACTGTACCTGCCACATTTTTGTAATTGTGTGACTGTTTCAAGACTTTACAATTACATATATTTTATATATTGTTACATATTTTATGTTACATACACATATACATAATATATAAATATATAATACATATAAAATTTTCAAATAATCACACATTTACAGAAACATAGTAAGTACAGTACAGAAAACACATACATAATATATAAATACATCATATATATAAAACTTTGAAATATTCACAAATGTACAAAAACATGATTAGTACTGTACAGTATATATATGTAATTTTAAATATATATATTTAAAATTTTAAATACACACACACACACACACACACACACACACACACACTTGTCCCTCAGTATTCATGGGGGATTGGTTCTAGGACCCCTGCAAATATTAAAGTCCGCAGATGCTCAAGTCCATTATATAAAATAGCATAGTATTGCATATAACCTATGCACATGCTCCCATACACTTTAAATTATCTCTAAATTACTTACACTACCCTAATATAATGTAAATGCCACATAAATAATAGTTACATTGTATTGTTTAGGGTTTAATGACAATAAAAATCTGTACATGTTCAGTACAGATAGATGCAACCATCACAGGCCTAACTACATAGTACTTATCAGCAACAACATAACTTAAAAAAAAATACTTTCAATCCCCAGTTACCGGACAGGGGCAGGGGGACACAATGACACATAATTTACATGCCTCTTGCTGTGCAAAGAACCAACAGTAAGTCAATAAAATGAGGTGAAATGTCCTTGACCCTAGGCAAGAGAATATCAGCTTCTTTCAATGGAAAACTGTCCTCCAATTCCAAACCCAATTTAAAAACTACATGAGAAGACTATTTCTGTCATCAACAGAGAGCTAAAACCAAAGGCATGGTCCCTGAAGTAGCAGTAGCTTAACAAGCCTTGACCTGGTGAAAGGAGGGAAACTGGTTCCTACACTCAACTGTACCTCTGCCACTCAACTTCAAACATCTTTCCAGGTCTGTGCTTTGCTCACAAGCTCAGTGTTGGTATAAAAATATCACCTTCAATATAACTGATAAACATTTAAACTCTCATTCATACTAATAAGGTAAAGTGTTAGCTCTACATATATGAAATAAAGAGTGCTGTCGTGGATAAAGCATTAATCCAATCATCAGATATTCAATTCCTGACACAGTACTATCTCTGTGTGAGGTTATTATTCTTCAAAGCTTGGTTTTCTTATCTCTTGAGTAACAGAATTGAAAAAACAACAAACTTACTTGTTCTTTAAAAACAACAACATGTAATCCATATTCAGGAGAAAGAACACATACTAATCAAAGGTGTTAGAGGTGGAAGTAATTAATTACCATAAAAGAAAAGATAATTGATAACAAAAAAGCATACCTAGTAGTTCAAAAGAAAACATGTCTGTCTGGTAACCAAATTCTATATTAACTTTGCCAGTTCTTTAATTTGTTCCTTAATGAAATATCAAAACTATAAATAGTGTGTTTCCCTCTTAGTATATGTTTCCTGTGATATACATTTATTTGGGGGACTTTTTACTGAAAGAATGCTACACTTACTTTTAAAGAAAATTAATTTGTTTTAAGATTTATAATTTATGTACAGTAAAATTCACCCTTACCAAAGATCCAGAATAGTTCCATCACCCCTCAACATTTCCTCATCTTTTTTTTTTTAAATCCTCACCCGAGGACATTTTTCCATTTTTTTGTTCAGATAGAATGGGAGGGAGAGAGAGGAAGAGATAGAGAGAGAGAGAGAGAGAGAGAGAGAGAGAAACATCGACATGAAAGGGACACATCGAGTGGCTGCCTCCCGCACGACCAACCAGGGCCGGGGACAAATTGCAACCGAGGTACGCGCCCCTAGCAGGAACCGAACCCAGATCTCTCTGGAGTGCAGGCCAATGCTCTAACCACTGAGCCAAACCGGCCAGGGCTCCTCATCCTCTTTGTAGTCCATTTCCCACCCCCACTCCCAGGAAACCACTGATTCAATTTTTATAGTTTGTCTTTTCCAGAATATTACACAAATGGAATCATTCAGTAAGTAGCTCTTTAAAATCTAGCTCCTTTCACTAAACATAAGGCTTCTGAGTCATCCATGTTGCAGACTGTATCAATAGTTCATTCTTTTTTTTAAATTGTTGAATAGTATTTCATACACATGTGTATATCTCATTTTGTTTGTCCATTTACCAGTGGATGGACATTTAAATTGTTTCCAGTGTTCGGTTGGTATATAAAGCTGTTATAAACATTTGCATACAGGTCTTTGTGTAGAAATATGCTTTCATTTTATTGGGTAAATACCTAGAAGTAGGATTACAGGCCAGTGCTAGGGTCAATGTATAAAACAAATCTAACATATAAAACTAATCAATCTTGCCCTGGCCAGTGTGGCTCAGGGGTAGAGCGTCAGCCTGTGGACCAATGAGTCACAGGTTCGATTCCAGCCAAGGGCATGTACCTCGGTTGCAGTTCATCCCATACCCTGGTTGGGGTCGTGTGGAAGGCAACCAGTTGATGTGTCCCTCTCACGTCGATGTTTCTCTCTCTCTCCCTTTCTCTTTGTCCCACTCTATTTGAAGATAAATAGAAAAATATCCTCAGGTGAGGATTAAAAAACAAAACTAATCGATCTTGCCCAGCCATTGTGGCTCAGTAGATTGAGCGTCGTCCCATGGACTGAGAGGTCCCAGTTCGATTCCTGGTCTGGGCACATGCCCGGGTTTTGGGCTTGATCCCCAGGAGGGGGCATACAGGAAGCAGCCAATTGGTACTTCTCTCTCACATCAATGTTTCTCTCTCTCCTCCTTCCTCTCTCTCTAAAAAAATCAAAACCATGTTTTAAAAAAAAAACAAAATGAATTGATCTTTGAAGCAGTATTCCATGTAGTGTCAAGGTAATACACACACACTCACACACAAACGCCACATACACAAAAAAATGAAACCAAAACTCATTTTAAGTCTTTCACGTGACTCCTGATTATATGTATTAGTATTTAGTAATTGCAGTTTATAACAGTGGTTTCTCAAGCTGGGCTCCACATGAGAACCACCAAGAGGTGGAACTTGGGCACCAATCCAAAGTTTCTTACTTAGCTGCTCTGTGTAAGGTACATTGGTATTTTTTCCTTCTTTCTTTAAGTGCTAGATTATCTGGGGTTTTTTTAATTTTGCATTTTGAAAGTTTCAAACATACAGAAAAATAAAGACAATAGCATAAGAACCCCCTTATAAATATCATCTAGTGTTAATAATATTTTGCCATTTTTACTTCATTTATTTTTTCCTTACTGAAATACTTTAAAATAAAACACAAACCTCACAACATTTCACCTCAAACTACTTTAGAATGCATCTCTAAAAAAATAAGTGCATTAAAAACATTTTTTTTTAATCCTCACCCGAGGATATGTTATCACCTATCAGTTGCCTCCCATACACGCCCCAATCGAAGATAAAACCCGCAACCTAGGTATATGCCCTGATGGGGAATTGAACCTACAACCTTTCAGTGTAAGGATGACACTCGAACCAACTGAGCCACACTAGCTAGAGAATAAGTATATATTTTTTTATATCACTACAATACCATTCTCACATCAAACCAAAACAATTTGTTTCTACCGTGTGATACCCAATCCATATACAAATTTCCATAATGGTCAAAGCTCATAACATGCAGTCAGGGATGAACCACTGATTTATAACGTGAAGCATGACTATTTTCTTCCAGATTTTTCCCTATTTCATGTAAGAACATTCATTTTTCTAAAGAAACTAACAACATCACAAAGCAAAAGAGCAAAGATAGTTAAAACTTTTTACTCTTTACCTGAAAAGATCCACCTCATGAACAGTAGGTAAAATAACAGATATGTGTGTGTCTGCCTAAGAGATAGAAAAGAAAAATAGAGATGTCACTAAAATTTATAGAAATTCATTTTTAAGATATGCCTATTTAGCTCATGATCAATAAGCATATTGCCCTATCTTTTAAGATTCTCTTCCTCTAGGAAAAGCCACAGAGAGTGGGCCTTACCAATCTCCCCTAACACAGCAGAAGATCAGGGAAACACAGATTACATGGTTAAAGCATTAATTCAATAACTGGATTAATTCACAACCGTATAAAATGCTACCACAATACTAGTTGATATATATATCAGGCAAAATTAGGTTTCCTACTGCTCTCCATTTTTTTCAATTCAAAGAACAACGGGAGTGCTTATGTACCAGTTAAACGCTTCAAATGAAAAAATTCAACCCCACCCATAAACAGATGTAGCTTTGAGAAAAATAAAAGGCAATTATAACTACAGAATCTTTCTGACTGAGTTTCCTAAAACCAGAAGTCTGCTGACCACTCTTTAAGGTAAGAAGAGGCGCCCGGCTGGTGTGGCTCAGTGGATTGAGCGTTGGCCCATGAACTGAGAGGTCCTGGCTGGATTCCCCAGTCAAGGCACATACCCAGGTTTTGTGTTCTATCCCCTTGTAGGGGGATGTATCTCTCTCACATCAATGTTTCTATGTCTCTCTCCCTTCCTCTCTCTCTAAAAAAATCAATAAAAAAAACATATTTAAGAATAGGCTTTGTTCAAATTAAATCTTGTTGAAAAAATGTTTGCTTTCCCCTTGTCCTCATAAATTACAGTATTAATTCTGAGTTCTAGACAGTATCTACCAGAGAAAGAACAAGAAAAATATCTGAGAGCCCTGGCCGGTTTGGCTCAGCAGTAGAGCGTTGGCCCGCAGACCAATGAGTCGAGGTTTCGATTCTGGTCAAGGGCACGTACCTCGGTTGCCGTTTGTCCTCGGCCCTGGTTGGGGTCATGTGGGAGGCAACCAGTCAATATGTCCCTCTCACGTCGATGTTTCTCTCTCTCTCCTTTTCTCTCCCTCCCTCCCACTCTATCTAAAGATAAATAGGAAAAAATGCCCCGGCCAGTTTGACTCAGCGGTTAGCGCATCGGCCCACGGTCCAGAGAGACCCGGGTTCGGTTCCCGCTAAGGGCATGTACCTTGGTTGTGGTTTGTCCCCGGCCCTGGTTGGGTCATGTGGGAGGCAGCCACTCGATGTGTCCCTTTCACATCGATGTTTCTCTCTCTCTCTCTTCCTCTCTCTCCCTCCCACTCTATCCAAACAAAAAATGGAAAAATGTCCTCAGGTAAGGATAAAAAATAAAGGTAAATAGGAAAAAAATATCCTTGGGTGAGGATTATAAAAGAAAAAAGAAAAATATCTGAGAAACATTAGAAAGTTTATGTCAATTAACTATAAAATACTTAATAGGACATTTCAGTAATATTCAGAAATGTATCATAAACCCAAGAAACTGCATTTGCTAGTTTAAAATTTCTGTTAAAGAGACTCTATGTGCTGGTTTATTCTACCACAGTACCATACTACCTGCTCAGTTATTTGAGTTGTCCCAGGTTTGTCATGACATGTGGGAATCCGTACCTTAAAGAAAAAAAAGAAATTAACTTTGGTAACAAAAGAATGTCCTTTCTATAATTTGCCAGTCCCACCACAGAGGGATCAGAAGTGCTCTATACTGCTGCTAAAAATGTACACTCAGCAATGCCTAAAAAGCCATAAAAACAAAGTATTTATATTAGATCAAGAAACTATTTCAGTCATATTTATTTTCAGTTACAGAAGAAGGTAAGTGCACCAAGGTCTCCATACTCCCACACACAGAGAAATCATTAAACCAGTGAGAAGCAAATGTGCTGAAAAACAGAAAAAGGACATCAACTTAATACCGCTTCCTGTTTATTGTTCCAATCTTTGCTTCATAAATATACACACACCCAAACACACCCTCTCAAACTTGCCAAACTATGGGATAAATCTCACAGGAAATCATGAGAACTCTCAACCCAGAGCTACAAGTACTACTTTTGATGATTTCCCAGGGAAAAAACAAAACACAGCTCCTACAGAAAAGAGCACATCTAAAGAGAGTGCATCGCCAAATATAAATCGAACATGAAAATGAACTGCAAAACCACTTAGTGCACATTCATACAAAGCCTGAGAGCAAAATGCTAATTCATTAAAAAAAAAAAGAAAACTTAATAGAGAACAATACCCTAAGTTGGACATGTTTAGTCTGACATTATACATTAAGATCATTTAAGACTAAAAACCAATGGCTTTCTTAATTGCTTTTACATTTTAGTAATTCATACCGGATCCTACAAATATTCTGCAATACCACTCATCTCTGGAGAGCCATGGAGTAGCAGAATTCTAGGTGGTATTTACATTCACATGTATTATGTAAGAATGACCCCCCTCAAGCAAACTTTCCAGGATGATGGGACTGGTGGTCCTGGAGTTCTGTGCAGCAGGATTAATTGTGGTATCTCTGTAACTCCTCACATAAAATAAAAAAATAAACAAGTGAAAGCAATAACAAGACTGAATGTTATTAGGAAGTTAAAAAGCAAAACTCGCCTGGCTGGTGTGGCTCACTGGCTGAGTATCAACCCATGCACCAAGAGGTCGCCGGTACGATTCCCAGTCAGGGCACATGCCCAGGTTGTGGGCCAGATCCCCAGTGGGGGGCATGTAGGAGGCGGCCAATCGATGTTCTCTTTCATCGATGTGTCATATCTCTCTCTCCCTCTCCCTTTCTCTCTCTCTAAAATCAATAAAGAAAAAAAAATTTTTTTAAAAAGCAAAACTCATGTGTGAATGTCTTACAGATCTTTTAAAAAGGAAACAAAATATAAGCTATTACCTTCATTACCACTCCCATAATAGGCAGGTATAATGTTTTCCCTGGGACTGGGGCAGGCCATCGATCAACATCATTACAAGCTGAAAAAACATAATAAAATTCTTCCTTAGTATAAGTGGAAATATTAAAATATGAAAAATAGCACATTAGATATTAGAACTCTACTTTCTATAAAGCAGGACAATGCAAGGAAGAATGCAAGATAAAAGATAGAAGTAAAAGTAGTGAAAATATCTTACATTTCACCAGAAATACACCTGTTCTAGGATAACATTGGTTAAATATTTTTTAAAGCAACAAAATAATAAGTTTAAAAGGAATTTTTCTATTTATTTATTACTACTAATTAGCTACAAAAGCACACCACCTGGCAGAGGCCTTCTCTCTGTATCAAGTGACATAACGATTTCTGTTTAACAGTACTGAGCATCAGAACTGTCAATTCAATATTTCTTTATTATTACCCTATGGTGCAAAGGGAGATAATAAATGATACAGTCTTTGGTGTTTCTAGGTAAAGATGCCAGAAGAATATTTTTGTTTTGTTTTGTTTTGTTTAATTTTTTTTTTTCTTTATTGATTTTAGAGAGAGAGGAAGGGAGAGGGAGAGAGAGATTGAAACATCGATGAGAGAGAACATTGACTGGCCACCTTCTGCATGCCCACCACTGGGGATTGGGCCCACAACCTGGGCATGTGCCCTGACCAGGAATCAAACCGGTGACCTCTTGGTGCGTGGGTTGATGCTCAACCACTGAGCCACACTGGCCGGGCCAGAAGAATAGTTTTAACATCTCTCTCCCACCATTTTATCAGATCATTTGCAGTAAAATTTTTTAAATTTTAAAATTTTTCCTTCATAAAGCTACTAAGTCACACAATGTTTAACTTACCTGCTTCCAGATAAGGTTTGCTCTTTTCAAAATACTCTGGTGCTATCTGTTTGAGTACAGTGTGAAAAAAATGAATATAAGGTAGTTTGCTGATCAAAACCAAGGACTGGAGGGAAAAAAGAAACAATGTTTTATTAAAAATTTCCTAATGATTGTAATTTAAGTTTGTCATTTCTTACATAATCAATTACTAACAAGCTAAATTCAGCAAAAAGGGTGGATTTTACAGTAGATAGTTAAAAGGAAATATAAAATTATAATTGCAGAATGCAGAAAGTTTAACCTTATTACTACACTTGAAGAACATAAAAAGCATATTCACAGATTTTCTTTCTTTCCATGAAAAAGAATTTCCTATAAACAGACTAACATCATGGATAATTTCCAAAGCCTAGCTACTACTGTCATTAGCAAAACAGTATCAGGAATTAGCTAGATAAATTCTTCCTAATAAGGAAAGAACAAATTGTGATACTTTTTCAAACTAAGACCTATGACTATTATATTTTTTTAACTGAATTTATTGGGGTGACACTGGTTAATAAAATTACATGGGTTTCAGGGGCACAATTCTATAATACATCATCTGTATATTGTATTGTGTGCTCACCACCCCAAGTCAAGTTTCCTTCCATCACTATTTATCCACTCTTTTTTTTTTTTTTTTTTTTTAATCCTCACCTGAGGACATTTTTTCATTTTTTGTTCAGATAGAGTGGGAGGGAGAGCGAGGAAGAGAGAAAGAGAAACATCGACGTGAAAGGGACACATCGAGTGGCTGCCACCCACACGACCAACCAGGGCCGGGGACAAACTGCAACCGAAGTACATGCCCCTAGCGGGGGCTGAACCCTGGTCTCTCTGGACCGCAGGCCGACGCTCTAACCACTGAGCCAAACCGGCCAGGGCTATTTATCCACTCTTTATCCTCTCCTCCCTCCTCCCAATATTTTAGAGTTCAACGGTTATAGCCACATACTTATAAATTGTGACTTTATAGTTTAATCACTTCAAATATAGATTATGCTGATCTTATTTTTTAAATCCATTTTTCTTAAAAACCATTTTTTACCTTTCCAACCAGCATCAATTACTGGTCAGGGCATATTCTGATTACAAAAGGTAAAGGTGTGTCCCATTAGCTGGGATTGATGTGAAATCAACTGATTTTTTTTTTTTTTTAAGAAAGTAAAAGATTATACATTTAGAGTAAAACTATGTCTAAGATGTTGCTAAAGTATATTTATTGACTCTTCAAAAAAGGATATTGCAGGCTTTTATTAGTTGTAACTATGGTATAATCTGTTTATTCTTTCCCTTACTCTAAAATATGAAAATTAAGCAGATTCTTCTGACTTTTGACAGTTTCATAAAAAACTGTAAATTATTGTCAGTATAATACAGATACAGCAGAAAGGTAAAATTCAATAGCAGGAACAGGGTCTATAATCTAAAAAAAAAAAAAAAAGATAAAATATAAATTCTAGTATGTTTAAAAATAAAATATCAAAGACTTTAAAGACTATTCATTCTAATAGTTTTTATCTTTCTAACCACATTATAAAAATATTTTTCTATTATAGTGTAGATAAAAATTACCTTCTGAAAGTAGCCTCTTTTTAGAGTTTTGTCTCGAACTTGTCGGAAATATACATATCCATAAAAATAAGCAGGATCCTTCTATGAAAGAAGTGACAAAAAAAAAATAACTATATGTGTGTGTGTGTATCTCACCATTCTTTATTATTAACATCAGGTTCCTTTATAAACTCTAATGGAGTGATGAGGTATACACAAAGAGCCAGATATGCTTTTCCACCAACACAAACAATAATCATGACAGTAATAGTGAGATAAAAACCTGCTAACTTGCCCAAAGATAAAATAATCATTACTAACATCATATTTTCTCCCTATAACTTACTCTGCTTATATTCTTTTTTTTTTTTTCAATTCTCACCCAAGAATATTTTTCCATTGATATTTTTTAGCTAGAGTGGAAGGGAGGGAGAGGGAGAGACAGAGAGAGAAACATCGATGTGAGAAAGACACACCGATTGGTTGCCTCCCACACGACCCCGACCAGGGCTGGGGATTGAACCTGCAACCCAGGTACATACCCTTGACCAGGAATCAAACCCATGACCCTTCAGTCCAAGGGCCAACATTCCAGCTGCTGAGCCAAACCAGCCAGGGCTCTGTTTATATTCTTTGTTCATAGCTGTACTAGTTAAAGGGAGTTAAGAAACAATCAAATTGCTTTCCCCAATGAGATATATAGTTTTTTTTTTTTAATTCTGCCTACACTTTTGTTAGGGGTCAGTCTTTTTTTTTTTTTAATATTTTTTCTCTATTGATTTGAGAAAGAGAAGGGAGAGGGAGAGACAGAAACATCGATGAGAACATCTATTGGCTGTCTCCTGCATGCCCCACACTGGGGGCTGGGCCCACAACCTGGCATGTGCCCTGACCAGGGATCGAACTGGCGACCTCTTGGTGCATGGGTTGATGCTCAACCGCTGAGACACACTGGTCGGGCTAGGGGGTCAGTCTTAATAAAATGAGGTATCCTAATGTAAAATTTCAAGAGAGAAAACAAGTGGAGTTAAATGTCAATCTGAATCTTACGTAGTCAGTTATATTTTTACCCAATAATAATGAAACACTGGAATATTTATCAATAAACAATTTGTAAGGTAATTATATTCCAAAAAACTTAAGAAGTTGATTTCAGATAAAGGAAGAAGGAGATAGAAAGAAACATCGATGAGAGAGAAGCATCCATCAGGTGCCTCCTGTACACCCCCTACTGGGATCAAGTCTACAACCTGGGCATGTGCCCTGACCAGGAATCGAACCAGTGACCTCACCTCCTGGTGCACGGGATAATGCTCAACCAACTGACACATGGGCCGGGCAAGACGTTTTAACATCCTAATGAAATAAATTTTGGCCTCGTTCCTTACTTGTTATTTTTTAAACAAATACTTATGAACACTTACTTTGAACAAGGCATTGTGTTAGAGAAAATAAAAAGATGCATAAGACACAGTTCCTTAAGGAGATCACAATCTAAGAGAAATAAGAAAAGCACAAAAATGACCATTATGGAATAAGAAGGCAGGTATCATGAAGAAAGCACAAAGTGTTATAAAGAGGCCAAGGAGAAAGAGATTATCTCTGTCTATGTGGATCAGCAAAGATTTCATGGAGACAGCTAGTTTTGAATTGGGCATTGAAGGATGGATATGATTTAAACAAAAACAAAGATATTTCAGGTTTAGAGGGCCAGGAGTTTCAGCAAAAACACAGACACAGAAAAATACAAGCTATCCCACAAAAAAAAGCAAGATAAAGCAGTTCATTTGGGCTAAAATATGGCACATGTATAGAAAGGGTATGAAGTTGGAAACTGAAAAGGTAAAGGCCTTAATTCAAAAGGCCCAAAAAGTGAGGAAAAGGAAATAGTACTACCATTAGCTCTGTTTTGTTTTTTTTAGTTTTATTAATTTGTTTCTGTTACAGATGTTTCTCCTTTTTTCCCCATTGACACCCTCCTCCCCATCCCCCCCACCCCGTCCCCAGCATTGTTGTCCATGACCATCAGTTATGCGTACATGCATATAAGTTCTGTGGTTTACCTCTTCCCTCCCCCCCACCCCGTCTTCAGAGGGTTGTCAGTCTGTACCCTACTTCCACATCTCTGGGTCTACCCTGTTCCTCAGACTGTTATATTCATTATATTCCACAAATAAGTGAGATCATGTGATATTTGTCTTTCTCTGCTTGGCTTGTTTAACTTAGGATAATACTCTCCAGGTCCCTCCATGTCGTCTCAAAGGACAAGAGATCTTTCTTTCTTACAGCTGCATAGTACTCCATTGTGCAAATATACCACAGCTTTTTTATCCATTCATCTACTGATGGACACTTGGGATGTTTCCAGATCTTAGCTATTGTAAATAGTGCTGCTATGAACATGGGGGTGTATATATTCTTTCTGATTGGTGTTTCAGGCTTCTTAGGGTATATTCCTAGAAGTGGGATCACTGGGTCAAATGGCAATTCAATTTGTAATTTTTTGAGGAAACACCATAGTGTTTTCCATAGTGGCTGCACCAGTCTGCATTCCCACCAGCAGTGTACTAGAGTCCCCTTTTCTCCACACCCTCGCCAACACTTGCTGTTTGATGATTTGTTGATGGCGGCCATTCTGACAGGTGTGAGGTGATACCTCATTGTTGTTTTAATTTGCATCTCTCTGATGATTAGTGATGTTGAGCATTTCTTCATATGTCTCTTAGCCATTTGTATGTCCTGTTTGGAGAGGTGTCTATTTAGTTCCTCTGTCCATTTTTTAATTGGGTACTTTGTCTTCTTTTGTTGAGTTGTATGAGCACTCTATATATTTTGGAGATTAACCCCTTTTCTGATGTATCATTGGCAATTATGCTCTCCCATACAGTGGGTTCCCATACAGTGGGTTCCCGTACAGTTTTGATGGTTGTTTCTTTTGCTGTGCAGAAGCTTGAGTTTGATGTAGTCCCATATGTTCATTTTTTTCCTTTGTTTCTGTTGCCTTAGGTGATGTATCAGAGAAGATTCTGCTGCATACGATATGTCCGAAATTTTGTTGCCTATGTTTTCTTCTAGGATTTTTATGGATTTATGAGTCACATTTAAGTCTTTTATCCACTTTGAGTTTATTCTTGTGTATGGTGTAAGTTGATGGTCTAGCTTCATTTTTTTGCATGTAGCTGTCCAATTTTCCCAACACAATTTATTAAAGAGGCTGTCTTTACTCCATTGTATGCTCTTGCCATCTTTGTCAAATATTAATTGAGCATAATGTCTTGGGTCAATTTCCGGATTCTCTGTTCTGTTCCACTGGTCTATATGCCTGTTCTTGTGCCAGTACCAGGCTGTTTTGATTACAGCAGCTTTGTAGTATAATCTGATATCCGGTATTGTGATCCCACCTACTTTGTTCTTCTTTTTCAAGATTGCTGTGGCTATTTGGGGTCTTTTTTGGTTCCACATGAACTTCTGAAGTATTTGTTTTAGTTCTGTGAAATATGTCACTGGTATTTTGACGGGGATTGCACTGAATCAATAGATTGCTTTGGGTAATATGGACATTTTAATGATGTTAATTCTTTCAATCCATGAACAAGGTATGTGCTTCCATTTTTTTATATCTTCCTCTATTTCTTTTTTCAATGTCCTGTAGTTTTCTGCAAATAGGTCCTTTACTTCTTTGGTTAAGTTTATTCCTAGGTATCTTAATTTTTTTGCCGAACTGGTAAATGGGATTGTTTTTTAGCTTCTCTGTGAGTTCAACAGTGGTGTATAAGAATGCCGTCGAGTCCGGCCGGTGTGGCTCAGTGGTTGAGCATCGACCCATGCTCCAAGAGGTCGCCAGTTCGATTCCCGGTCAGGACACATGCCCAGATTGTGGGCCTGATCCCCAGTGAGGGGCATGCAGGAGGCGGCCAATCTATGTTCTCTCTCATCGATGTTTCTATCTCTCTCTCCCTCTCACTTCCTCTCTGTCTAAAATCAATAAAGTAAAAAAATTTATGAAAAAAAAAAAAGAATGCCGTCAATTTCTTGATGTTAATTTTGTATCCTGCTACTTTGCCAAATTCATTTCTTAAGTCTAGTAGATTTTTGATGGAGTCTTTAGGGTTTTCTATAGTATCATGTCATCTGCGAATAATGAGTTTCACTTCCTCCTTTCCAATTTGGATTCCTTTTATTTTTCCTTCATGTCTGATTGCTGTGTCTAAGACTTCCAGTACTATGTTAAATAAGAGTGGCAAAAGTGGGCATCCCTGTCTTGTTCCTGTTCTTAAGGAAAATGTTTTTAGTTTTTGCCCATTGAGTATGATGTTGGCTGTAGGTCTTTCATATATGGCCTTTATTATGTCAAGATATGATCCCTCTATTCCCAAATTGCTGAGCGTTTTTATCAGGAATGGGTGCTGGATTTTGTCAAATGCTTTTTCAGCGTCTATTGATATGATCATGTGGTTTTTATCTTTCATTTTGTTTATGTGGTGTATCACATTTATTGATTTGTGAATACTGAACCAGCCTTGCTTCCCTGGGATGAATCCCACTTGGTCATGGTGAATAATTTTTTTGATGTATTGCTGGATCTGATTTGCTAGTATTCTGTTCAGGATTTTGGCATCTATGTTCATCAGGGATATTGGCCTATAGTTTTCTTTCTTTGTAGTGTCTTTTTCTGGTTTTGGAATTAGAATTATGCTGACCTCATAAAACGAGTTTGGAAGTCTTCCTTCTTCTTGAATTTTTAGAAATAGTTTGAGGAGAATGGGTGTTAGTTCTTCTTTGAATGTTCGGTAAAACTCCCCCGTGAAGCCTGGGCTTTTGTTTGCTGGGAGAGTCTTGATTACACCTTCAATTTCCTTAGTTGTTATTGGTCTGTTCAAGTTTTCTATCTCTTCCTGGTCCAGTTTTGGGAGACTATGTGTTTCTAGAAATTTGTCCATTTCGCTTAGATTGTGGAATTTGTTGCCATATAAATGTTCATAGTATTTGTTAACGATCCTTTGTATTTCTGTGGTGTCAGTTGTTACTTCTCCTCTTTCGTTTCTGATTTTGTGTATTTGGGTTCTCTCTCTTTGTTTCTTGGTGAGTCTAGCTAAGGGTCCATCAGTCTTGTTTATCTTTTCAAAAAACCAGCTCTTTGTTTCATTGATCCTTTGAATTGTTTTTTTTGGTCTCTATGTCATTTATTTCTGCTCTGATCTTTACTATTTCCTTCCTTCTACTTGCTCTGGGGTTTTCTTTTTGTTTGCTTTCTAGTTCTTTAAGTTGTGAGATTAGATAGTCTATTAGAAATTTTTCTTGTTTCTTGAAGTAGGACTGTAGTGCTATGAACCTCTCCCTCAGAACTGCTTTCGCTGCATCCCATAGATTTTGTGTTGTTGTGTGTTCATTTTCATTGGTTGCCAGGAAGTTTTTAATTTCTTCCTTGATCTCCTCGGTAACCCATTCATTGTTTAATAACATGCTATTTAGCCTGCATGTGTTCAAATGTCTTTGCATGTTCTTGTTACAATTGATTTCTAGTTTCGTGCCATTGTGATCTGAGAAGATGCTTGATATGATTTCAATCTTCTGGAACTTGTAGAGACTTAGTTTGTGTCCTAATATGTGGTCTACCTTTGAGAATGTCCCATGTGCACTTGAGAAGAATGTGAATTCTGTAGTTTTGGGGTGTAATTCTCTGTAGATATCTATTAAATCCATTTGGTCTAGTGCTTCATTTAGAGTCTCTGTTTCCTTGTTAATTTTTTGGCTAGAGGATCTATCCAGTGATGTCAGCAGGGTGTTGAAGTCCCCTGCTATGATTGTATTGCTGTCGATTTCTCCTTTGAAGTCTTCCAGAAGATTTTTAATATATTTTGGTGCTCCTATATTGGGTGCATATATGTTTACCAAGGTTATATCTTCCTGTTGGATAGATCCTTTCAATAGTATGTAGTGACCTTCTTTGTCTCCAGTTATGGCCTTCATTTTGAAATCTATTTTATCGGATATGAGTATTGCTACCCCAGCTTTTTTTTCCTTTCCGTTTGCTTGGACAATCTTTTTCCATCCCTTCACTTTCAACCTATGTGAGTCTTTTGTTGTGACGTGGGTCTCTTGTAAACAACATATATATGGGTCATGCTTTCTTATCCAATCCGCTACTCTGTGTCTTTTTATCGGAGCATTCAATCCATTTATACATTTAAGGGTTGTGGGCTTAATTCCCAGTCAGGGCACATACCTAAGTTGCAGGTTCAATTCCTGGTCAGGGTATATGCCTAGGTTGTGGGTCTGACGAATTCCCAGGTTAGGGTGCATATGGGAGGCAACCAACAGATGTTTCTCTCTCACATCAATGTTTCTCTCCCCTCCCCCCCAATTCCTCTCTCTAAGATCAATGAACATTTCCTCGGGTGAGGATTAAAAATAAGAATGATAAAAATAAAAACCAAGGAGTTATTAACAAATGAAAGAAAACAACTTCAGCATTCTAATCAACATTTCAAGAACAGTAACTTTATAAAGTCTCTTTCACTCACATACTAAATCTTTATGAATAACACTCAGGAAATTCAGCAGTGTGATATAATAACAAAACAAAAGCAAAATATTTCTGAATGCTGTAAGAAGTAACTGAGTGAGTTTTAAAGTTTCCTCTCACATGGACATTCTTCTACTACTACTTTTCCAACCTTTAAGTAAACGGGTAAATCTTTGTCAAATTGATCCAGGAAACAATGCAGTGACACCCTCCTCCCAGAAGACTGTCGAAATCTAAAACAAAACTGGGTATCTCCAAGACAACCTAATGAAAACAAAAATGAAAGAAATTAAGGGTAGCACAGTATAACACTTATTTATCCAGTTTCATCAAATGTTAGAGTGGCAGGGGTCCTAGCAATCATTTAAATCCATTCTATCATGTTTTAGAGAAGAAAAGGGAGATCCTGGGAGTTCAAGTGACTTGCTCAAAGCCATCTTCATTGGTTAATGGCAAAGCCATTAGTAAAACATGCATCTTAACTCCTAAGTCCTCCTATTATTTTTGCTATTCCATTTTCCCCATGTAATTAAATTTTTTGAAAACTGCATGTAATGCAGATTCACAAGTATAATAATGAGCAAAAGAAGCCAAATACAAAATAATACATATTGTTCGAATCCATTTATATAGTTGTTAAAAAAAACAAAAAAACGGCAAAACTATAGTGGTTCAGGGATGCATGGTTGGGTCATAAAACTATAAAGAATCAAGAAACTTATTACTTTAAGAATTAGGGTAGTGGTTACATTTGAAGGGGGAGAGAAACAGTGTTTGGGAGGAGACATGAGGGGGGTTTTTGAGGTACAGGTCAAGTTGTATTCCTTGACCTTGTATGTGTTTTATATTTCACAATCAGACTTTTTTTAAAAAAAAGATATAATATAGTCAACTCAGGAAGAGCTCAAGTAATAAATTTACTATTTTAATTAAAAATAACTTTTTAACCTTAACAATCCTTTAACCTTTAATCATTTTAGCAAACCTCTTAAAACATGTAAAGTTCACCTAAACTGTCAGGCAATAATTACAAAAAACTGAATACTCTAAAAAGCAAAAGACACATAAGTAGCTTGTCACTCAAATTTTTACCAGTTACTATATTTAAAATTAATAAGATTATATTAAATATGAAATGTGCTCAGGATTTTATTATTACTTATTGTTATGTACAGAAGTACTTTAGCACACAAAGTTCTCAACAAAGGAAGCAGAAACTTGGTAATATGTTTAAGTTTTTTTTTTTAAGAAAATACATTTTATTATAATTTCTTATGAAGTTAAAAACAGAGGCAGACCCCTCTAAATAAAGAAACATAAAACAAAGGGCCATTCCATTAAAAATCAAATCATCTAAAACATTTAATAATTTAAGATAACAAATAGGATCCTCAGATAGCATTCCAGCTTCTAACACGCAATCCTCCTACAGTCACAGCTATAGGTATTATATCAGCTTCTGAATTCTTAGGTGGAAAAAGATGAGCCATGTGATTTTTTTAAGTAGCAAAACTGATCGTTGCTCTTAACTTTCTGGTTGATTGTCTCTCAAGTTTGCTATTCCTGATCTTTTTTTTTTTTTTGAGGAGGGACCTTGTTATTTGCATCATTTCCCATGCTTATTCTTACAGGAGCTGGATGGTGGGAGACAGCACAGGGCACAGGTATTGAAACTTTAAGAATGTAGAACATTGACATAAAGATGATTTCAGATACAGAAAGGAGACGATATCCAGGACCTCAATGTTACAACCAGTGGGATAATATAAAACTCATAAAATCCTTGATATACCAAGGTTACAGGACACTGATCTCCCAGAAACACTTCTTCAGGGGCCACAGGTATATCATTATCAATTGCAGTTGACTTTACTATGGCCAGGAACAGAAAGGGGCTGCATCTTACATACACTGGTTGTTCTCCAGAGCAAGTCCAAATCAGAGAAAGAAGGAGGTGCAGCCCTCCTAACACCAGAAAAACCTTCATCTGGCCAGAGCCCCAATATGTTTAAGTTTTTTAAAAAGCAACTCAGTACCCTGGTCAGTGTGGCTCAGTTGGTTGGAGTGTTGTCCCATATACCAAAAGGTTGTGGGTTAGATTCCGGGTCAGGATACATTCCTAGGTTTCGGATTTGATCTTTGGTTGGGGTGCATACAGAAGCCAACTGATCACTTTTTCTCTCTCTGTCTAAAATCAATATGCATGTCCTCGGATGCTATTTTTTTTAAAAAAGCAACTCAGTATGTACCCCTAAATGGATTATAGAAATTAATATTTATAATATTTCTTTGGTGGTGGAGGGAAGAAACAAAGGGAACTAGAGGGTGGGTCAATTCAGTTTCTTTACTTGTTAAAGCAGATGGTTTAAAAATAAGGAAAACAACTGAAACCTGAGAAAATGGAAAATACTCCTAGCATTATTTTAGTTCAACAGATTTACATACTGATAGTTTAATTTTTCTTTTTATAAGACATTTATCTTTTTTAAAAAAAGGAAAGAAAAATCCACTGAGAAGTATACAATAATTTCTCTGAGACCTCAATAAGATAGAACAGGAAAATGCAATGGATTTTAAGAAAGAGATATAGCATCTAGAAAATGTAATAAATGCTAAGCTTTGTAGAAGGGAGTGAATGAAGCTCCCACAGACCTTAAATCCCTACCCACCTAGCTCCATTCCCAAATCATGGGTGTGCTATGAGAACTTTCCAGTGACCAGCTGCACCCACAAGCTGTACAGAATTGGACAGGGAGCTAGTTTACCAAGTCAAAAAGACTAACAGTGTCCCTGTGAACTGAGGTAAATGATTCCTATTTTATGTTTCAGAGATCGGTCCATTCACATGTGAAAGGTTACTAAGGAAATATCAACTCCTCATCTGGCTTTAATGAGAAACTTTGTTCTCCATCCTGACCTCACCATTATCATCATAGGAAAGGAGGCATTACAGACTGGCAACCCAATTTTTCACATTTGCCTTGCAGAAAATGATACCTTAGAAAGAGTAGAACAATCCTAATACCCTACAACCTCATCAAAATTAAATCTATATTGTCAGGATGACCCATTCAGTTTGTCTATATAACAAGAGACTGTAGTTCTACATTAGCAACATAATGATTACAAGTGAAAGATGGTTAAATTAGTGTGATCATGAGGAAAAAGTTGATCTGAGGAAAAAGAAGCTACAATCAATAGGATCTAATCATAGGTCCATCAATAATTAGCCTTCCAGAAGTCACTTAACCTAAGGTTCTCAATTTCCTTAACAAAAGTAAGGTGTATCATAAGATAATCACTTAAAGTCACTTCCAGCAGTTATATTCAATGAGTCTAAAATAAAAGTCCACAACAGATCTATGACTGTACTGAATTTCAAGCATCAAGAATCTTACCCAATATATTCACTAAGAAAAGGAAAGATCTACAAAGCTCCAAATAGATCTAAAAGTTATGCTGTGTGTGTCATAGCTTTCTGATTATAGCATAAAAGTGGAAAAACATATTAATGGAAATCATGTTTTTCTTTATGTTAACCAAGGTATAAAGATTAATTTACACAAATTTTTAAATTAAATGACAGCTCTCTAAGGAAAATACACCTTAACGTGAGTTCTTTTTAAAAATACGTTTTTATTGATTTTCGAGAGGAAAGAAGAGAGACAGAGAGGGAGAAATATCGATGTTAGAGATAAATATCAATCGGCTGCCTCCTGCATGTCCCCTACTGGGGACTGAGCCTGCAAACCGGACATGTGCCGGGACTGGGAATCGAACTGGCAACCACTTGGTGCATGGGACTATGGCTCAACCAACTGAGCAACATAAACCCTTACCCATGATAAGTACCAAGTGTTAAATAAACAGCAAATCTGCTCTTTAAGACCCCACAGCTTTAGGAAAAATTCCATTTTAATTAATCTAACAATCTTTATTAGCCTAGAAAACTGAATAATCTGACACTCTTTAAACCGAAAAAATTTCTGTAACATTTCCCCACCACCCTTTTCCAAATAACTAAATTATCTCTTTGTTTTTGTTTTTTTTAATCCTCACACAAGGATATTTTTTACATTTATCTTCAGACAGAGTGGGAGGAAGGGAGGGAAGGAGGGGGAGGGAGGGAGGGAGGGAGAGGAGGAGAGAGAGAGAGAGAGAGAGAGAGAGAGAGAAACATCGATGTGAGAGAGGCACATAGATTGGTTGCCACCCACAAAACCCCAACCGGGGCCAGGGATGAACTGCAACCGAGGTATGTGCCCTTGGCCAGAATCAAACCCAGGACTCTTTGGTCTGCAGGCCGACGCTCTAACCGCTGAGCCAAATTGGCCAGGGCACTAAATTCTTATAACAGAAATCAAATAGAATCCTGGGTCAAAATTATTTTCATTATTTTGTCACTATTGCAGAAGTAATCTTTTCCCTACCAATATATTAGTTAAGCACTAATATTCATTGAGTGTTTACACTATGCCAGGCACTGTTCTAAATGCTTTAGATATATTAACTCATTTGGTCTTCATGCTTCTCAGGTAGGTCTCATTATTTTTCCTATTTATGAGGAGTAAACCAAAACAGAGAAAGATCATGTAATCATCAAAAGAAATAAACCTGCTAAATGGCAGAGCAAGAATTTAAACCCAAGAAGTCTAACTCGGGAGCTCTTGACCACTACTACATTGTACTAGCTCTTTCAAGTCAAATGGACTTCAAAACACTACTTCCATTTATATTAAACATCCAGAAAAGGTAAATCCATAGAAACAGAAAGAAGATAGGTGGTTGCCTAGGGCTGGGGTGGAAGGTTGAGGGGGGAAGAAAAATAGAGCATGGAGTTTCTTTTTGGGTGATGAATATTTTCTAAAATGGATTGTAGTGATAGTTGCATGATTCTGTGAATATACTAAAAATCACTGAATTATACAGTTTACATGGGCGAACTGTATCTCAATAAAAAAAATTTTTAATGCTACTCCCCTGCCAATCGGAGAGATCAAAAGCTTCTTTTCTTCACTAAAAAAAAACAAAAGAGCCCTGGCCGGTTTGGCTCAGCAGTTAGAGCATCAGTCTGCAGACCAGAGAGTCCCGGGTTCAGTTCCCACTAAGGGCACGTACCTCAGTTGCAGTTTGTCCCCGGCCCCGGTTGGGGTCGTGTGGGTGGCAACCACTGGATGTGTCTCTCTCACATCGATGTTTCTCTCTCTCTCCCTTCCTCTCTCCTTCCCGCTCTATCTGAAGATAAATGCAAAAAATGTCCTCAGGTGAGGATAAAAAAAAACAAAAAACCTTCTGAAAAATGCCTCTCAGGTCACAGAGTTCTTAAACTCACTGGTCTCTGTGCAGCACAGTTCATTCAAGCAAGCAGCCCATCCTTCCAGTCATGGCTCCTCCTATACAAATGTTGTGTGCTATATGCCAGAAGAGCTCTCCTCCTGTTTAAAATATCAAGGGCACAGCCCTGGCCATTGTGGTTCAGTGGTTAGAGCGTCGGTCTGAGCACCGAAGGGTTGAGGGTTCAATACCTGGTCAAGGGCATGTATCTGGGTTGTAGGTTCTATCCCTGGTCCTGGTCAGGGTCTTACGGGAGGCAACCAATCAATGTGTCTCTCTCACTCTCCCCTCCCTCCCTCCCTTCCACTCTCTCTGAAAATCAATGGAAAAAATATCCTCGAGTGAGGATTATAAAATAAAATAAAATATCAAGGGCACAGAAACTTTTTCAAGTTTCTTTTACATCTGCCAATTACACCAAAACTGCAAAGCTAAAGGTAAACACATTTCCTGTACCTAAAATATCATTTAGAGATTTGCGAAAAAAAGCTTAAATGTTTTTCCTAAAGGGAACAGATGACTTTAAAGATTATTTGTATATTAGCACAAATATAGCTACAGAGCAGATCAGGATGTAGATGAAGATAAAACATGAGACTTCAAGATCTAGCCCTATCCTTGACCTTCAGCTCTATGCAGTCACTCTCCCTGGGATTAAAGTGGTTGAGTTGGAATTGCTGAGAAGTAACACTTCTGACCAGGGCTTCTCAAAATGTAGTCCACAGACTGATGCCAGTCTACAAATCTTATTACTGATCCATGATGAAATAAATATCCAAATTGAGAATAAGCATTTAGAAACTCGTACAGCAAGATATTGTCGTGACAAATCTGGACTTTTATTTTGCATTTTTTTTGTTATTTCTAGCTTCATTTTTCTAAAAATTCCTTTAAACTGTATTTTATAAAAACATTGGTCCACAAGACTGGAAATTTTTTAAAAACCCAACTGACCTTTCAACACAGATATTGTGAGAAGCACTGCTTTCGGCACTGGGAAGTGTAAAGTACATGACAATGTCCTTGCTAATTACAGAGAAGAAATCTGTTGAGACAAATATTGTCTGCACATCTAATCCATCCAGAACAAGGATTAATCCTTCTCTTGAATTCATCATTATTTTAAATTTTCTCTACTAATGCTGAGTTTTCTCTCTGGACATTTTTCAAATATAAAGGTTATAGTCATTCTCTACCCTCACACCTTAAGCCTCAGGAACACCTATATCTAGATGATGTTAATGATAAACAATAAGGAGAAAAAAATCTGACAAATATTTATCAAAAAGGTGGCATACTTTAAACTTGGGCTCCTAAAGATAAAAGCCATTCAAATGGAACAAGAAACCAAAACCCAAAAACAACCCAAAATCTAGGGTGTGTGTTGGGGGGTAAGGGGTGAGAGAAGTAGAAGATTGGCAAATCATTCTATTGGAAATCCCCAAAGCATTCTTCTTACCTGTACAGCATACCAGAGTCTAAATGTTGTTTTACTTTTTAAAAGTGTGCACCATGGAGCCCTGGTCAGGTGGCTCAGTTTGGTTGGAGCATATCATCCTGTACACCAAAAGGCTGCAGGTTCAATTCCCAGTCAGGGCGAGCAGGGGAGGCAACCAATCAATGTTTCTCTCTCACATCGATGTTACTCTCTCTCCCTCCCTCCTCCTTCCTTTCTCTTTAAAATCTATAAAAACATATCCTTGGGTGAGGTTTAAAGAAAGAAAAAAGTGTGCACCATGGAAACAAAACCTAGGCTTTCCTAAAGACTGCTCTACTGTGCAGTAGATTTCCTTCCATAACAATAAAAGCTATTTCAGGAAAAATCAAATCCATTTCAAAGTTTGCACAGTAATTCCAACTTTCATTTAATAAAACACTTAAGTGAAACAAACTCTTTGGATAATTATAACTAAAATCAGTGATCTCAAATACATACAAAACTCAGTCTCTTGTTGTCTAGATTAATATTCATCTGTTAAGAGGGCAAGGTATCTGTTTTAAGATTTTTTGTCAATTTTACTTCTAAGTACCAATCACACTTCGAATAAAATAAACCATACTTCATTTAATGTAGAGCTTATTAAAAAAAGCATTACTGCCCTGGCCGGTTTGGCTCAGCGGATAGAGCATCGGCCCGTGGACCAGAGAGGCCCGGGTTCGGTTCCCGCTAAGGGCATGTACCTCAGTTGCAGTTTGTCCCCGGCTCCGGTTGGGGTCGTGTGGGCGGCAACCACTCGATGTGTCTCTCTCACATCAATGTTTCTCTCTCTCTCTTCCTTCCTCTCTCCCTCCCACTCTATCTGAAGATAAATGCAAAAATGTCCTCAGGTGAGGATTTAAAAAAAAAAAAGCATTACTGACCTGAAATACTGACCAAATTCTGATTCACACAAATTTACACTTGAGTTTAACTTCCAATAAGAAAATGACACATGGAAAGACTAACTACAAAACTAGAAATAAAAAGGTTATCTGAACACCATATAATTAACTTGATGCTCATGTAGAGATGTGAACAAAAAAAGAAAGAAAGCCATGAAAACCAACTATTATCTGAAAGAAAAGAATGTGCAGTAGAATCTGCTGGAACTTCAATCACATAATCAGCTCAACCTGCAATCCATACAATTCAGCTTACCCTGAGTCCTGGAAGTCCAATCCAACATTCACTACATTCAGAACTGCATGTGTGGACTTTGTAGGCAAAACATAACAAAAGATTCCAATAATTCCAAGTCAGAACAAATGTCCTACTGGGATCTCTCAAAGGCATCTTTTAATTTAATTAAATTTTATTTTTTACTAAGATAGCACTTCTTTTTCACACATCATGAAAGCTGAGTTCCAAATGTATAGAGAAAAATTCTAGAAGCATTTATAAGAAAAGGAAAAATATGCTTTAAAAAAATTAAAATGTCAAATCTCCCAAATCAGATTAATTAAACTAAATTAACAGAATATTAGTAACCTCAAAAGGAAAGGGAACTGGAGGTGTCTGCTTCATAGGGTTCTAACTGTGTGTGGTCTAAGAAGTTGAATGCTCTGGTCACTATAAGCCTGAAAAACATTTAAAAGTGAAACACAAAAGGGAACCTGGAAGTTTCAACAATTAGGACCACACAAAGGGAAAGTTTGAAAGAGATCAGCAAAATCAAGTTAAAATAATAACAAACACTTATATGGTGTTTTCTATGCACCAAACACTATTCCAAGTATTTTCCATATATTAACTCATATAAATTATTGAAAATAATTGATGGTCATGCTTTATAACCAGATTTACCCTGTTGTTGCTGTGTTTTTTGTTTTTTGTTTTTAATAAATGTTTTTATTGATATTTTAGAGCAAGAGGAAGGGAGAGAGAGAGAGAGAAAAACATCGATGTGAGAGAGAAGCATCCATCAGCTGCCTCCTGCACGCCCCCTACTGGGGATTGAGCCTGAAACCTGGGCATGTGCCCTGACTGGGAATGGAACCTGGACCTCCCAGTCCATAGGACGCTCAGTCCACTGAGCCACACTGGCTGGGCAACTGTGTTGTATTTTAAAATTCACTGCTTTTACAGAGTTCTTGGCAAGCTCTCAAATCCTACATTAAAAGTAAACTACTTATTTACGTCCTGGCCGGTTTGGCTCAGCGGTTAGAGCGTCGGCCTGCGGTCCAGAGAGACCCGGGTTCGGTTCCCGCTAAGGGCACGTACCTTGGTTGCAGTTTGTCCCCGGCCCCTGGTTGGGTCGTGCGGGAGGCAGCCACTCGATGTGTCCCTTTCACTTCGATGTTTTTCTCTCTCTCTCTCCCTCCCACTCTATCTGAACAAAAAATGGAAAAATGTCCTCGGGTGAGGATAAAAAAAAAAAAAAAAAAAGTAAACTACTTACTATAAATCCCTAAACAAAAAAATAAAACAGAACAAAAAATCCCAAACATACCAATGTTGCTGATTTTCAATCTCTTCACTATTTCAACAGTTTATTGCTCCTTGATTTTTTACCTCATTACAATATAACAGTTATTTTAAAAGTTGAACCAACTATAGTCAACAAGACATGAGTAGGTATCATAAAGCTAAGAATCTAAATCACTGACCTGTAAGGCTGAAATTGAATTTGCATTCTAATATGCTGTTTCAATCAATGTTCACATAGTAACAGTATAATCAGTATTCTTAGTATAAAATTCAACAGAAACACCACATGAAAAATAGTTACCTGAATTTGAATCTGGAAAAGACAAATAGCAAATATTGGTTTTCTGAAAAAGAAAACAAAAGCTATATATGTTGACACACACATTAATAAAAACAAATACAATAGTTGACTATACAGAACAATATTTTTACTTACTTCTTTATCAGTAAGTTTGGAATGTTGAGGATAAATTACCTAGAAGAAAAAGAGTTAAATTTTGTTAAACAAATATATTGAGTATATATTATAAACATTAGAAGGTACTTCTAAAATACTAGTTGGCTATGGTCAAACAGTTTCAAGAAATAGTTCACAAACTTTAACAACGAACACGAGAAGCTGGGAGAATTGAGTAGGATTTACATCAGGCAAAAAAATCTTTTTGATTCAAAGTTATTTCTGAAATATTGGTGAAATCTTGAATTATCAAGAATAATTTACCAACTGAATTACCAATAACTCAAAGTTTATTGAATCTTTTCTTTGGAAGCCTAAAATCTAAAGAGAAATTGATCTATCAACTGGTATCTACTTTAAGCAATAACAATTTTTAATTAATTCCAAGAAGGAGCATAAATTACTAATTTCTTATTAAAAGAAAAATGAAAAGGAAAAAATAATTATCTGCAGTTTAAGAAATTCCAAAGGCCATCTCCCACCATAAAACCAATTCCCTCCAGTTTCTTTAAATAGTCAATGCATTTTCCTAGACAGGTCGGTTTAGTGTCTGCAGTAATCACAGCCACCTTTTGAGGGAAACTCCTGCCCCACAACCCCAGCAAAGGAAGGAAGACTAGGCCAAAACAGCTACTGTGGGAACAAGCACTAATAAACACCAGATCCAAGGGCACCCACTCTATAAGCCAATCAACTGCCTGGATGTGGCTGGTGTGAAAATACTGCCCAAAAGAATATCAGTGCTTAAGTGGACCAATCCAGATTCTCTTGGGAATGTGAAGAAGAGATGGAATTAGGATAGCTAGAGGCTGACAATAAAAAAGTAGAGAAAACAACATAAAGAATAGCTAAATTATGTTAATGCTGGGTTGCTAATGTGGGGATCCATGACTTTTCACTTCTGGAAAAATCCATGAGTTCTACCAGTCTCCAGAGCTGCTGAGAGCTTGAAAATCTCCCCTTTCCAGAAATAACATATAGTAATATCGTATTATAAACCATAATAAAGTGGTTTCACATATTTATTTCATTTATTTAGTTCTCACAATAGACAAGGCTAGTAGTGGTATCCCCATTTTACCTGTAAGAAAACTAAGGTAAGAAAAAGATGGGGAGAATGAATACTTAATGAGCATTTTCTGGAGTTTTTCATTTCACATTCTCCCCATTTTACTGAACAGGGAACAAGTTCACAGTAGTTAAGTAACTCTCCCAAGACTTACTTGTCTAGTAAGTGCCAGAGCTAGGACTTGAATTTAGGTCTGATTCAAAGGATACAAGCCACCATTCCTCACTGCACCTACAGTAGTGATCATTAACATGCAATTGCAGCCCTCAATCCAGGTCTATGGGGAGGGTCTACAGACAGCTAGTATGTTACATGAAATCCACCACCATTCCTGAAATAGAGAATGACACAAAAGTATATTCTCTCTACTTACCCTGCTTTGTATCCCATGTTCTGACCAACCTCATTTAACCTCTGTCTCCACAATTCATGAAGACAAGAACCTGGTCTCTCTTGTTCACCACTCTATCTTGACACCCAGAACAGTCTCTGGTATACAGTAGACACTAAAAAAATATTTCTTCAATCAGTGGATATACCCTCAAATTAAGTCAACAATTCAGTATTTAATATGTAATTCTTCTTTATGTGTAGATACATCTCCCTTAAGACCATTTTACCTTGTTCCCTTTAAAACAGAAATGGTAAACTTATAACCTATTTAGCCATATTTTATGAAAATCTCAATGCATCTAAGTTACCCTGGAGTTTGCTGTCTAAAACATACTGGTAAGTTTAGTGGCCTATAATAGCTTAAACTTAGGCTCTAAAATAAGATTTATATAAGTGCCCTTCAGATTTTTATTTCCTGCAATTAAAATATCCACTCAAAAGCAAATGCACATAGTTTCTTTTAAAGTTTCTTTTTTCTTTCTTTTACATAATCACAGTGGTTCCTTTCAACTTTGGTTTCCTATTGTTTAAAATACCAGCATGACAATATAGAAAATATGTCGGTATGTTTTACCTATATAAGAGTACCTTAAATACACATAGCATGTGTATATATATGTGTGTATGTGTGTATATTTAAGAAGTTTATATATGCTATCTATATTTGAGTAAGCCAGAAGGATATGAGAACTACATAACCTATCAAGTCTGCCTTTAAAAAACTGGTTGTACTAGACTGTCAAACAGAATTCTAAAATTTCATTTTAATGTACTTGTTAGGTCTACCCAGTATTTTATTTTGGAATAGATATAATATTCAAAAACTGACAGTATACTATTATATGCTATAACTATCCAAATGTCCACTCTGTACTTAAGAACAGAAAAGTTCATACTTAATTTTAAAACCTCAATTATATTCCCTATCTAAAAAAAAAAAAAAGCATCCATTGCCAAGTATCTTGAACTGCACAAATTGTCAATTACTAGAATTATTTTCTATGTACATACTTTACTTTGTGGGAAAAAAAAAGTTTAAATATAAGTTTGGACAATCACTGTTAGTTTGGTCAGTTAGCTCCTGATACCTATACGAAAATTAATCAACTGTGGATTGGCCCCAGTACCTGGAGACACCTCTAGCTTAAAGTTTTCTCTCTCCACAGCTCAAGTCCAGGCATCTCTGTCCCCCAGGCCACTGGCATTCCTGGGAGGCATCAAAGGGGGACAGAGCGCATCAGCTAATGTCACTCTGGAACTGTTATAACAAATAAGAGAGAGGTGGCCAGGTAATAAGTCAAGGAAAAAAAGTAAGTTTTATTTGATATAATTATTAAGGCCTAAAAATGATGACATAGCATATATTTTCACATTATGATATGACAGGAAAATATATATGCCTCAGAAAAATATTTATATATATTGAAAAACAGTATTATAAAATATTTTAAATGGAGCTATTCTCTTTAAAGGTATGTCTATCTGCCATTTGCCCCTGGATACCTTAACATTTCCACCACATTAGGGAATAATCATGGTCCCAGGAAAAGGAAAATTAGGAATAACAGTTAACTTACTGCTAGTATCACTTGGACATGGAAAAAATTCATGCCTGCATGCACCCCAGTTGTTTATAAATGGGTGCCTGTCTAGAGCTGTTTGATTGAGTATCTGTCTCCACTGCACAACCCCACCTAGCATCCCAGGCTTGGAAGAGACTACATTTCCCCAGAAACACCTGCCTTGATCTCCTACATAAACATTAACTCATACCCTGGCCAATGTGGCTCAGCTGGTTTGAGTGTTGTCCCCTATACTGAAAGGTTGCAGGTTCGATTCTTGGTCAGGGCACATACCTAGGTTGCGGGTTCAATTCTGGGTCGAGGCACCTACAGAAGGCAACCAATCGATGTTCTCTCTCTCTCTCTCTCTCTCTCTCTCTCTCTCTCCTCCTACCCCTCTCTCTAAAATCAATAAGCAAATCCTTGAGGATTTAAAAATAAAAACATTAACTCACAAACATCATAACCTTAAAGACGGGGAATTATCACACGGTATTCTTCCCAGTAATGTATAACCTCAGACTAATCATGAGAACATACCAGAAAAACCCAATTTCAGAGACATCCTACAAAATATCTGACTAGTACTATTCCAAAGTATCAAGGTCATGAAATACAAGGAAAGATTGAGGGACTTCCACAGACTGGAGAGGACTATGGAGACACTGACACCTATACGCAATGTAGGTGCCTGGACTGAATCCCCAAACAGGAAAAGGACATTAGAAAAACTGGTGAAATCCGAATAAACTCTGTTGTTTAATAAATAGTACCATACCAATGTTATGTTCTTGGTTTTGATTAATGTACTATGTTTATGTAAAATGTTAATGTTAGAGGAAGCTGAATGAATTATTTTTGTGGTAACTCTATGTAAATCTAAAATTATCTCAAAATAAGGTTTAAAAAAAGTCTATACTACATATCATATACAAAAAGTAACCCAAAATGAATCAAAGACCTAAGTGTAAAAGCTAAAACATAAATTCTTAGAAGAAAACATAGGGATAAATCTTTATGACCATGGATTAGGCAACGGTTTCTTAGATATGGTATCAAACGCCCAAGTAACCAAAAAATAAAAATAAACTAGACTTCATCAAAATTTAAAACGTTTGTGCTTCGCCCTGGCCAGTTTGGCTCAGCGGTTAGAGCGTCGGCCTGCAGACCGGGGAGTCCCAGGTTCGGTTCCCGCTAAGGGCACGTACCTCGGTTGCAGTTTGTCCCCGGCCCCGGTTGGGGTTGTGCGGGTGGCAACCAATCGATGTTTCTCTCTCTCTCTTCCTCCTTCTTTCCCTCCCACTCTATCTGAAGATAAATGCAAAATTATCCTTGGGTGAGGATAAAAAAAATAAAAATGTTTGTGCTTCAAAGAACATAACCCAGAAAGTAAAGACATCCCGCAGAAAGAAAGAAAATATCTGCACATCATGTATTTGATAAGGGTCTAGTATACAGAATATATAAAGAACACATTTCAACAATAAAAAGTCAAATAACAAAATTTTTAAATTGGCAAAGGAATTGATTAGCCATTTCTCAAAAAAATATATACAAATGGCAAATAAACGTATGCAAAGACACTCAACATCATCAGTCATTAGGGAAATGCAAATAAAATTATAAGATACCACCTCATACCCACTAGAATGGCTGTAATCAAAAGGACAGACGCCCGGCCGGTGTGGCTCAGTGGTTGAGCATCGATCCATGTACCAAGAGGTCGCCCGTTTGATTCCTGGTCAGGGCACATGCCCAGGTTGTGGGCCCAATCCCCAATAGGGGGCATGCAGGAGGCAGCCAATCGATGTTCTCTCTCATAAATGTTTCTCTCTCTCTCTCCCTCTCCCTTCCTCTCTCTCTTTCTCTAAAATCAATAAAGAAAAGAAAAAAAGGACAGACAATAACAAGTGCTGACAGGAAATGGAGAAATTAGAACCTTCATACATTGTTGATGGAAATGTGAAACTGTAGCCATACTGGAAAACAGCTTAGTAAACATAGTTACCATATGACCCAACAATGTCAGTCCTAGGTATATATTCAAGAGAAGTGAAAACATATTCATACAAAAACTTGTAAATGAATATTCATAACAGCATTATTCATAATAGCCAAAAAGTGGAAACAATCCTTATTTCCATCAAATGATGAACAGATAAAATGTGATACAGTACATCCATATAATGATATAAAATTCAACCATAAAAAGGAATGAACATGAATGAACCTTGAAAACATTATACTAAGTGAAAAAGCTAGACACAAAAGGTCACATGCAATATAATTCCATTCATATGAAATGTACAAAATAACAGAATCCACGGAGACAGAAAATGAATGAGGGGTTGCCAAGGGCTGGGAGGGGGGGGAGGGAATGGGTCATAACTGAAAGAGGATAAGGGAAATTTCTGGGGCAGTGATAATACCCAGGTTTTTTTAATCCCACGGTAGTGTCATGGTATGTTCACTTTACGAAAACTCATCAAACTACAGATTTAGGATTTGTGTACTTTTCTATATGTATGTTATATGTCATTTAAAATATTTATTTTAAAAAGGAGAAAAAATGACCTGACATCACAGTATTAGGGCAGGCTGGGCCTCAGTCTAAGATTCCAGCTCACTCAAGATCTAAGCTAAATTATGCTACAGGAAAGCCTGATCAGTTTGAACATGGAATGGACAGTGAATCATTACTCTCAGAAAATAGCAAAGTTTACATCATGTTTTACATCATGCATCATAGTCAATACAAAACATAAAGTACTTGTGAAAGGACTAACTGGACAGGAGAATGTTCCAGATTATCTCCAGATTGGGATTATACAATTTCATAACAGAATTAGAGATGAGTAATACCAAAGAAGCCTTTGTAAAATCTAGGAGCCTAAGAAGCTCAAGAGGACACTAAGATTTTAATTCTCAAATCACAGAACTACATCAAGTTCTACTAGTTCACAAGGAAATTTAAAGGCCATTATTAGTACCCTGAAAATCCTTCCATCAAAACACTCTCTGTTAAATGGTCTACCTTCCCTGTTAGATTGTAAACTCAATGAGGGGGGAATGATCAAGGCTTTACCTCCAGAACATACCAGTGTCTGGAAATGGTAGGTGCCCAATAAATACTTGCTGAACAGATAGCTCAATGAAACAGTACAGCAACATACAATTACACACAACACCCATTTCAATTAAAAAAGTAAACTTGCTGAGAGCAAACACTGAAGCTGTGGATCACTCAGTTTAAGAGTGGAAGAAACAACCCTTCACAAAACTGCCTTTAGCCTTCTCAGGAAAAATAAACAGAAACTGTTCAGATAAAGAAAATTGGTGACTACTCCAGGCTCCCCCCTGTGAGAAGATAAGGGGGGACAGGCAATGACTCAAAAAAGCAGAAGTGGGAAAGAAAAGAGAGTCAATTCTGCTAACTGCTCTTTTAAAAACAGCATAAAAATTTCTCTTCACCCCAGAACAGAGCTTTATCTTCAATCTTAAAAGGGGGAGGGAGGGCAGTACGGAAAGGGGATCGATAATCTGTATGAAATCTATGATTCACACAATATATTAATGATAAATTGTCCTGCTTTTTACAGATATTTAACTGGCTTGAAATTCACCAAGAGGTGCAATATAAACTATACGTACATACAAACAGGCTATGTTTCAGGGGTGGGGAACATTGGGCCCCCGGGCCACATAAGGCCCTCAAAATCAATACCAGCTAACATCACACACCTCACCAAATTAGCGTGATGAAATATAGCAGGCTAATTTTTAAGTTGATAATTTTTAAAAATTTATCTTTACTGTTGAAAGTATTACAGATGTCTCCTCCTTTTTCCCCCCATTGACACCCTCCTCCCTGCTCTCGCCCCCTGCCAAACTGATAATTTTGTATGGCTAGAGAATAATGTTATAAATATCTAAATGGCCCTTGGCAGAAAAAAAGGTTCCCCACCCCTGTATAGATCATCAACAAAATAAAATCTAAAAAACTTGATTCCCAGTAAGTGCTTTAAATACTTAGGATTCACCTCCAAAGCTGTATATTTTTTTAAAAAATCAATTTAAGGCAAGACAAGAGTAAGGAAATAGCCAAGACTAGTCCCACACTGATTGCTGAATGAGCAAGGCCACTAACTATAAAAGGGACTAACATATTGAGCATGCATTCAGGCATTAATTCTTACATGCATTACCTCACTTAATACCTCCAACAACATGCTCAGGATATTGTTTTCCTTTTTTTTTTTTTCTTTATTGATTTTAGAGAGAGAGGAAGAGAGAGGGAGAGACAGAAACATCAATGAGAGAGAACATCGACTGGCCACCTCCTGCATGCCCCCCACTGGGGATTTGGCCCAGAACCGGGGCATGTGCCCTGACCGGGAATCGAACCGGCAACCTCTTGGTGCATGGGTCGACGCTCAACCACTGAGCCACATCAGCCGGGATATGAAGACTCTTTAATGATCTGGCAAATTGTTTATGAGAACATTTACCAATAAAAGCAGACTCTTACAGTAGTCCTGTTTGGAAGTCTGCTGCCCAGCCCATGCTTTGGAAGTGTCCCTTTCCTCTTTCTGCAAGGTTGAGCCTAAGTAGCCACTACTGTTAGCTGAGACCACACAGCTAACTGAACAAATCAGAGAACCTGACCGATGCTGAGCCAAGTGGATACTCTAGTATTTGAATTACACTTCAGTCTGATTCCAGAATACAAAAATAGAGTGGCTAAAATCACTACCAGGGTAACCCAAAGTTAAGTAAAACAGGGGAGCTGAAACTGAGACACTTGCAGAGGAAATCACCCTAAGCATGGAGAATGGAACAAGACATGCAAAGAGAAGCAGACAAAAGATCACACAGCTCCAGAAACAAACTGAAAAGCCTGGGGCTTTCCAAATTCCATGAGGTTCATTCCTGTTTCCTGTAACTGTGTTCCAAGAGACTCCTCCCAATCAATCTCTTTTTGCTTAAATTTGAGAGGGTTTCTGTTACTAACAGTCAAATTAATCCTTGAAAGATACAAAATTATGTAAAGAAAAAAAAGGCATTTACAAAAATGCCAAATATTAATAGCAATTGTTTCTTAGTGTACTTATGAGTAATGTTTTCTAGTGTGTATAATTTTCTTTCTTGCCAAGTTTTCAACAATTAGTAAAGTATTACTCAATCGGGGGAGGGAGAATAAATGAGGCAATTCCATATTCAGATAATTAAGGCTTTTCTAGAAGTATAACAGAGAGTATATAAAATCCAGAGAATGTCAAACCTGTTCCATAGGATACTTGGATTCTCTGATGATGCTTCAGGGCCACTTCAGGGGGGGAAAAGCTAAGCACATTTCCTACAGTCCACAGTCCACACCTCTTGCAGGCTCTTCTAGCTCAAAAGAAGAGCCCCAACTCTCTCCTTCACTCAGGACAGTCCCCAACCCCCCCCCCCAACATTTTGTGCAACATGGACAAATTCCCCCAACCACCCAGGTCTTCAGCTGGTTGTTTCAGAGTGATAATCTGCCCCAAACCAGGCCTGAGTACCTTCTTCCTCTAGTGTTTGGAATGAGAATGGCATTCACTCTCCACTGAAGTGGCTGAAAGGGGCAACTTCACCACCATAAATATCCCAGAAGCAGAAGAAGTCTGTTTGCAGGGAGTATGAAGCATGAACAAAATCCACAGTACAAGAGCATAAACAAAGGTGTTCCTGGTTCTGGGTTCGAGCCATTTTCTGCAGCCCCACTAGGTTTTTATTTTGGATATCTTGAAACACCTTGGTGGCCTTACAGCAAGTTCTCCTTTTCTGCTTGAGCTGTAGCTTAGTTTCTGCTGCTTGTAACCAAATATACACATACAGCCCCAATTCAACCAGATTAGCCATTGAGGTACCGCATTAGATTTTTATTTGCACAGGGGAAAAACATTCCCCTACTTAAAAAAAAAAAAAAAGTACTGATTCTAGTAACTCAACTACATTTTACGAGTGGGAAAACTAAAGTCCAAAGGCCTCATCTTCACAAAGCAAAACTTAGGTGTTCTCCCTGTAGAAAATGAAAAAGGGAAGTTCAATGCTCCCCAAATACAGACTGACATAGGCCTTACTGGGTCCCAGGCACTGTTCCAAATGCTTTACAAACATTAATTTATCTAATTCTCACAATAATGCCATGACACATGTACTGTTACCTTGTTACAGAGGAGCATGAGGCTCAGACAAGCAAAGTAATGTACCTAAAGTCACATAGATAAAAACCTAGGCAGTCCAGCTCTAGAGTCTGAGTTCCTGATCAAAATTCTATACTGTCACTTTAGTAGGGATTTAAACTTAAATAAGTGGCACTTTTTATGCATTTGTTTAAAATCTGCAAATAGTATTTTCTGTCATGGCAGAACAGACTCTTAAGTCTCTTTCAAGCCTAAGATTCAATGACGGCCTTTTTTTTTTTTTTCTTTTAATCCTCACCAGAGGACACCTTTGCATTTATCTTCAGATAGAGCGGGAGGGAGGGTGGGAGGGAGGAAGAGAGAGAGAGAAACATCGATGTGAGAGAGACACATCGACTGGCTGCTACCCACACGACCCCAACCAGGGCCAGGGACAAACCGTAACCGAGGTATGTGCCCTTAGCGGGAACCGAACCCAGGTCTCTGGTCCACAGGCCAACACTCTAACCGCTGAGCCAAACCGGCCAGGGCAATGACTGCCTTTTTGATAGTACAGGTGGGTTCTAGGATGTTATTGTCCAAGCTTAGTTTTTACCTATTCTTTAATTAATCCCCCATTTGAGTCCCCATGGTTGTGCTTTATAAGAAGTAGGGCTGGGCTACTATGTCACTTCTCCAACACAATTCTAGAATCACCTTCTTGTCCCATTAGAGCCACCCATCCTGTCTATTTTTGGCCTGGATATGGCCAAAGGTAAAATACTATCTATTTTTCAACTATTTTGTTATATTAATTCCTAATTTGTGTTCCTCTTTATTTTAAAAGTGGCAAAAAGCAATGTTCTATGTTTCTCAGGAAAACAAAACAAAATTAAGTTGTGTTGCATCTCAATGTGTAATCTATCTTTGAATCCTTCATTAGGGAATCTTCCCTACTCTCACCTTCTAAAATCAGTGATTCTTAATCTAGGGACATAGATAACCCCCAGATAGTACATGGAAACAAATACATAATTTTGTATTAGTAAGCATGTTCCTAATGTCTCCATTAGTTCATGAAGTTCATCATATTTTTTTTAAGTTTCAGGATGCAAAAAAAATTATGAATGACTGACCTAAAGAAAACTCTGTGCAGTAGCACATACTATGAAAAATAAAATTCAAAATAAGACCTTTAATGATCCACATTTTTGTAGCACCTCAATTATGCTAAGTAGTGTTTATTTGGCCAGAAAAAAACATACTCATGTTAAAAAGAATGTCCCGCCCGGCCAGTATGGCTCAGTGGATCCACCACCATCCCATGGATAGAGAGGTCCTCGATGGATTCCTAGTTAGGGTGCATGGGGGGGGGGGGGGTTGCAGGCTCGATTCCCAGTAGGGGGCGTGCAGGAGGCAGCTGATCAATGTTTCTCTCTCACACTGATGTTTCTATCTCTCTCTCCCTTCTTCTCTCTAAAAAAATCAATGAAAATATATTAAAAAAATAAAAAAAGAATGTTCCAAATGATGAGAGTCCAAAAAGTTCTCCTTTAGCTATGTAAAAATGCAATCAACCACAACAACCCAATCCACTGCTTTCTGATTACATTGTATTTTGCTATACATATAACTTCAGATTAACATGTCAATGTAATCGATAGATGGTTTACAAATCTCTTCTTCAAATTCTCTGGGAACCAGTTGTTTTTATCCCAATAATATAAAGAATTGTTCCTGTCCTCATTCGTTCTATCAGCAAGTATTTATTGAACACCACTATGTGCCAGGCACTGCATTTGGACCTATCTGCTACTGTGATTAATTCTTGGTTCTCCCCTAACTTGTAATCTCAATCTTCAAATATAACTTAGAGCATATCATTCATATTTGTATGTCCAGCAACCAGTATAATGCCTAGATCTTTGTGGAAACAGTGTATGGAGCTACATAAAATAGAGAAGATAGGCTGAATACAAAAGCAGTATCTTCACATTAAGAAAATCCTTCCTGGTCAATTTTCCCAGCCCAACTCATGCCACTGAAGTCAGAAAGTGAGGGTTCACTAAAATGTCATCACTACAAAAAAACAAACAAAAAACAACAACTTTGAAACATATCCTTCTAATAACATTTTTCTTGGCCACATAAAGACAAGAAATCTCTTATGCTACAAAAAGTACCCTAAACAATGTCAAGAACAGATATGATTCAAAGGCTTTTCAATAAGGTGCCATAGCAATGGAAAACTTGACAGATTTACAAGCAAAAGATTTTCCCTATGTCCATCTTCATATTAGCTTTCAGGCCAACTGTTTCAGAAGCAACATCAAGAAACAACAGAAATGAGGAACAAGAGGAGGAAAAGGAGAAAATGCATGCTGAGATAAGCATTCCGACTCAGGCGCAATGAAATGCTCTTAGTTCCTACTGTGAATGACCAAAACAATCTCTGAGTCTAAAAAAAACTTTGTTGTGAGAGGTTTGTCTATTATATTTCACCATATGTCAGGGGCATTGTTTGCTTCTTGAAAAAGTCCCAAACATCCTGCCTGCAGCCTCCTCCGGGTACCGCTAACCATTTCAGTTATTCCGGTGACACCGAGTTTAAAAAAAAAATCAGCAAGTATTTAGGAGGGGCCTTGAGAGAACTTTTCACCCCTAGCCGCAGCCCAAGATCCTCCCACGGGAACTGCCAATAGACCGCAGTCCGATCGGCTGGGAGGAGGGGCGGCCAGCCACGCCCGGATGCGCGCCGGCTCGACCGCTGGCCCCCGGGCCACTACTCTGCTAGAACCGCCTGGGCGCGGACCCGGACAGGGCGGAGAGACAACGCTGCGGCCGGGCCTCACCTCCACGGCTTGGCCCAGCTCCAGGTCGAAGCCCACCACACACACGCAGTGCAGCCAGGCCGAAAAGCCATCCCAACGCAGCAGGCCGCGGCCGTCCTCCTCTTCATCGTCCTCCGGTGTGGCTGCCGCCGCCACCAGGGCCGATGCCTCGCGCTCCTCGGCCGCCGCCACCGCCTCCTCCAACGGCCCGCGGGAGCTGGGCTCCGAGCCTGCCAGGCCCCGCAGAGCCATCCGCCGGCCCCTTGCTGTTCGCGCCGCTTCCACCGTAGACCGAGCCGCAGAGCGCGCTCGGTTGTGCGCAGGCGCAGCCGCCGCTACCGCAGCCGCGGGGGACGGGCTCCGCCGGGGCGAGGCCGGAACCCACGTGACCCTGGGATCGCAGCTCAGCGCGCGTCCGCCCCTGCCACCACGCGGACGTGGGGACGTCACGCTGGCGCTTGACTAGGATTGTAAATCAGGCGCTGGCTGGCCGCCTTGTCTTAAAGCTGTTCAAAACTGAAATGATGGTTTATGAATCCTGGCACTCTCCTTCGCGACCAAGGAGTGAATTATTCTTGGAATGACCGGGTTCATAATTATAAGGTATTATTAAATTAAATTAAAACAGTGGTAATGATGACAAACATTGAACACTTACTCTGTGCCAGTTGATGTGCCAAGCAAGTACTTTACAAATACACTGAATATTCACATCATTCTAGTAGGTTGAACTTATTATTTATTTCTTTTTACAGATAAGGAACTAAGGATCGAAAAGCTTACATGACTACCCTAAAGAGTATTATAATTGCGATGCCTGCTTACAGTTTACTCAAACAATCTGATGATTTAAGAGTTCTGTGCCTTCATTCAGCTTTTTCCTCTCCATTAAGGCTCCTCCCACCTTTCTTGGTTTGCTCACCTGTGAGTCCCTCGACAGTCACATACCTCCAGACCTTTCTGGAACAGCAGATTGACCTCCACAGCAATCTATGCAACCTATCTTAGCAGGGGCCTAGTCTCAGGCAGCTTTATATTCTCAGAGACTAGTACTGGGCTGGGGACCCAGGAGGCACTTCACTTGCTCAGTTGAATTGTTATTGATTATTAGTCCAGCATGATATTACTGACTAGGATTTATACTCAGCACCTACTATGCTGAGTATAAACCACACAGTGAAAGTAAATAGGAAACACACAATAATACCCCTATAGAAAAATGGGTAAAAGACAATGGATGTTTAACCCACAATAAATGTATTTTTTAAAAATAACATGGTGTTTGTGCTTTTACACACATTATTTTATCTAATCCTCCCAACAGCCAAAAAAGGGAAATCCTGTTATTATTCCCAGTTTGCAGATAAGGATCTTGAGGCTTCATGAGATGACAATGATGTCATAGCCAGTAGATAGCAGAACAAAAAAAAATTTTTTTTAATTTTTCCTTTATTGATTTTAGAGAGAGAGGAAGTGAGAGGGAGAGAGAGATAGAAACATCGATGAGAGAGAACATCGATTGGCTGCCTCCTGCATGCTCCCCACTGGGGATTGGGCCCACAACCTGGGCATGTGTCCTGACCAGGAATCAAACTGGCGACCTCTTGGTGCATTGGGTCGACGCTCAACCACTGAGCCACATCGGCTGGACCAGAACAAAAATTTAAACCCAGATCTCTGACAGCCTGTGCTCCTAATCATTTTGCTGCAGTGCCCAGTCAAATCCACCCCATTTAACAAACATTGTTCTGTCCACATCCTTAGGATTTTAATTGGAAGTAACTGTTAGCATCCCTGTTTTCAAGAAGAGAGTCAAGTATCCTCAGACATCAGTGGTAATGTTTGACGTAGACTTTCTTTAGGACATAAGATGAACTAGGGACAACATTGAAGTTAAAGGCCTATTCTTTGACCAAAACAGTCTGCTCTCCTACTCCAGTGAACCACTGTAGATAAGAAAGAAAAACTAGCCTGGCTAGTGTGGCTCAGTGGATTGAGTGTCGTCCCATGGACTGAGAGGTCTGGGTTTGAACTGAGAGGTCTGGATTTGATTCTGAGTCAGGGCACATACCTGGGTTGTGGGCTCAATCCCCAGTAGGGGGTGTGCAGGAGGCAGCCGATTGATGTTTCTATCTCCCTCTCCCTTCCTCTCTCTAAAAAATCAATAAAAACATTTTTTAATAAAGAAAGAAAAACTATATTTTGCACTTAAGTAAGTTACTAAACTCACTATTAGGAAAGAACAGTAGCCTTTAGTATTAAAAAAAACAGTATTAGAAAGAGTACTGGAATAGAAGTCAGAAGTTTTGGATTCTAGAGCCAGCTCCACTCATGATCATGGTAGGTAAGCTACTCCAAGACTCAGTTTCTGCATTGGTAAAATAAGAATGATCATTCCCATCCTACTTACTTCACCTATTGTAGGAAGGTCCAAACTATCCCAATGCACACATTTTACTGGATGCTACCTCATTATTAATGATTAATGAACTTTAAACACCAGCTGTTCCCACAGGGCTGGTTGTTTCACATGTGAACACAGATTGCTGTTCCCCAAAATGCTACTTCATAATTTTGGATTAAGGCCCTGGCCGGTTTGGCTCAGCAGTTAGAGCATCGGCCTGCGGACCAGAGAGTCCCGGGTTCGGTTCCCGCTAAGGGCACGTACCTCAGTTGCAGTTTGTCCCCGGCCCCGGTTGGGGTCATGTGGGTGGCAGCCAGTCCATGTGTGTCTCTTACATCGATGTTTCTCTTTCTCTCTCTTCCTCTCTCCCTCCCACTCTATCTGAAGATAAATGTAAAAAAATAAATATAATTTTGGATTAAGAGTAATCTTATGCCCTGGTTGCTGTGGCTCAGTTGGGCATCATCCCATGCACCAAAAGGTTGCTGGTTCCATTCCTGGTCAGGGTACATGCCTGGTCAGGGTACCTGCTCCATCCCTAGTAGGGGGCATGCCGGAGGCAGCCAATCGATGTTCCACTCTCACATTGATGTTTCTCTCTCCCCTTCCCTTCCTCTCTCTCTAAAAATCAATATAAAATCCTTTCTTAAAAAGTAATCTTACCAAAATGTAGTACCCTGCAAACAGCATATTAAGAGGAGCATACGTTTGATGAAAAGGCACAGCAGAGCTCTAAAGGATCTTAAGAGTGAAAAAAAATTGCCCAGCCGGTGTGGCTCAGTGGATTAAGCACTGTCCCATGGACTGAGAGGTCCTGGTTTGATTCCTGGTCACGGCACATCCCCAGGTTGCAGCCTCGATCCCCAACAGGGGGCATGCAGGAAGCAGCCAATTGATGAGATGTTTCTCTCTCACATTAATGTTTCTATCTCTCCCTTCCTCTCTCTCTCAAAAATCAGTAAAAACATATTTTTTTAAGTGAAAAAAATTGTTCAGTTTGCTTTGGAAAAAAACAAACACTACTAAAACAAAATTCACACCATCAGGGAAAACAGAAAAGTTCCTATGACTTTTTGCCTTCTACCTTCATAACTGATATTTGCTCTTCGCATCAATTTTAACATAATTTCTGTGGTTAATACTTGTATGGGATCTAAGAGAAAAAGTACTAATGATTTTTTTCCTTCTTAAGGTTCTGTCAGTGGCATCATTGAATGTAAAAGGATCTTGGGTCAGGCAATCTCTCCAAACCTCTCATTCTATTCAAGAATCTTCTGATGTTCTGTCAGTCAGCTGCTGTCCTAATACCCTTCATTAAGTAAAGTCATTACCTTACAAAGCTGCTATTTTCTGGACATTCATAAGGGCTAGAAAATTCTTCCTTTTATGGAGACAAGATCAGCCACTTTGTATTGTACACTACTGGTCTAAGTTGTGCTTGCTGAGATTACACAGAGGAGTCCAACTCTTCTATATGATAGCCCTGCGAATATTTGAAAATGGTTATCCCACACCCTCATGCCTTCTAATTTCCAGGGTAAACTACTTCGGTTTCTCCAACTATTCCTCAAAGGATGTAGTTTCTAGGCCATTCATCATCCTGTTGCCCAACTTGGGCATTCTCCAACTTGTCCACGTCACTCTTGAAATGCAGTGCCCAGGAGGAAACACCATCTTCCAGGTGTGATCTGACCACTGCAGAGTGTACTCTGGGACTATTACCTTACTTGTCCCAGCCACCAGCCTTCTATTAATGCTGGTTCAGATCACATTTGCTTGTTTTGGCAGCCAGGTCACATCACTGGCTCAGGTTGCATTTACTGTCAAGTAAAGCCCTGGGTCTTTTTTCATTTGAGGAGCGCTTGAGTCAGGGTAGGCTGCTTTAGCCAAGAGCATGACTGGATTCATGGCTCTGCTGCTCTTCTAATATTACCAACAACACTGAGCACAGGATTAAAAACATTCCAAACTTCTCTATTCATCCCTAACCAACCTATTCATTTCAGCAGATTTCATAGTTTTAAAAAAAGAAAGAAGGAAGGAAGGAAAAGAAAGAAAGAGAGAGAAAGGAAGAAAGAGCTTTAGATAATGTGTGAATTGCTATGCCAAGTGTCTGAACTTAGTTTTACCAGAAGGACCTGAAGGGAGTCTACATACCTGAGATATCCACCTACTTGGGCAGTCAGAGAACTTCCCTTTTGCTCTAAAGCTAAATGCTGCTGCAACTGCTGGGCCATAACTACGCTTGTGGTGGCAAGAAAATACACAGAGAAATACCCAGAGGCTCAAGTGCCAATGTTTATCAACAGGGAACTAAATTTACTTCCACGTGCCTCTGAGAGATAAAATGCTCTAATGCAGAAGACAATAAAATACACTGTTTGGTACTTCCTAAATAATGCTTGTGTAAGCTTTTTAAAAAAGAAGGTAGCCCTGGCTGGTTTGGCTCGATGTGGTTACAGCATTGGCCCGAGGACCAAAGAGTCTTGGAGGTTTGATTCTGGTCAAGGGCACATACCTCGGTTTCGGTTTGGTCCCCGGCTCTGGTTGGGGTTGTGTGGGAGGCAATCAGTCAATGTGTCTCTCTCACATCCATGTTTCTCTCTCTCCTTCTCCCTCCATCCCTCTCACTGTGACTGAAGATAAATGGAAAAATATCCTCGGGTGAGGATTTAAAAAAAAAAAGAAGGTAAAGAGCTTCGGTTTTTTTATCGTTATATTTCTAATACCTATACAGTGCCTGGAACATGACAGACACTAAATAAATAGTTAATGAATGAATCAATACACTAAAAAAAATCTCTAATTGCTGTTCTCCTATTTCATAGAATTTTTCTTTCGTGGGCAGTTGTATGAACACATGAAAAGTTAACATAAAGCTCTGGCCAGTTTGGCTCAGCGGTTAGAGTGTCGGCCCATGGACCAATGAGTTACAGGTTCGATTCCAGTCAAGGGCACATACCTCAGTTGTGGTTTGTCCCGGCCCTGGTCGGGTTGTGCGGAAGTCAACCAGTTGATGTGGCTCTATCACATCGATGTTTCTGTCTCTCTCTCTCTCTGCCTCCCTCCCATTCTGTCTGATGATAAATGGAATAAAAAAATAAAAATAAGTTAACATAAAAATGTTTCTTAAATGCCCTGGCCGGTTTGGCTCAGCTGTTAGAGCATCGGCCTGCAGACAAAAGGGTCACGGTTTCGATTCCCAGTTAAGGGCACGTACCTGGGCTGCAGGTTCAATCCCCAGCCCCGGTTGGGGTCATGCGGGAGACAACCAATCTATGTGTCTCTCTCACATCAATGTTTCTCTCTCCCTCCCTTCCACTCTATCTAAAAATCTGTGGAAAATATCCTCCAGTGAGGATTAACAACAACAACAAAAAATGTTTCTTAAATGTAGTTCACTCTTAGTTTATGAAAAGTAAAGATAGTAATGCCTCACTTATTTGAAGTTTACTTTTCCAACTCTCTGACCCTGTTAGTGCCAGGGGGCAGTTTTAATAGGCCTACTAGTAGTCAAAATGCAAAACTGAAAAGGTAATCAGTAAAGTTCATGCTCTTTAATTAGAGAGATGTGAGGCTTTCACTGATAAATTATTTTGTCTGAATTTACACATAATTCTCACAGATGTACTTGTCAGGTTTCCCAGACCAACCAGCAAATAAGAAGTGTGAAGAGGAAGCTGCTTGAAGCTGAGCATGAAAAGAGCAGAAAGAATGGAAGGAAAGAAAAAAACGAGTCAGAAAATAAAAATGTTAAAAAGGATACACAGTAAACTATTAACAGTGGTTGCCCCATGGGAAATAGAAAGGCTGGGAAATAGAAGTGCTGGTGAATAGAAATAAGGAACTTCGCTTTTTGTTTTACATAATTCTGTATTGTTTTAGTTATTTAGAAAGAGCATATCTTGCTTTTATAACTAAACATTAAGAGATAACAAGGGTGCGCTAGCTGGGTGACTCAGTTGACTGGAGTGTTGTCCCACACACTAAAAAGATTTTGGGTCCCATTCCAGGTCAGGGCACATACCTAGCTAGGTTGCAGAGCTTCGATCGCCAGTCAGGGCACATACCAGAGGCAACCCATCAGTGTTTCTTACATTGATGTTTCTCTCTCTCTCCCTTCCTCTCTCTCTAAAATCAATAAAAACATGTCCTTGGGTGAGGATTAAAAAAAAAAAAAAAAGATAACAAGGGTATAATAGAGTTGTATAACATGTGAAAAATTGGAAACTACTTAAATGTCCATCGATAGAGGATTGACTGAAAAATATCATATATCCAGTCAATGGACTGTTATGCAGTCATTAAAAATGTCGTAGAAGACCATTTTGTAGCAGAAAAATTTTCAAAATACATAGTTCAAGTAGAAAAAGGTAGGATATAAAACAAATTATAAATGATTCTATTTTTATAAATTGCAAAATAAAAAACAGAATTGATAAAAAGTATCTTGACACAGGAGAAATTTTTTGTTTGGAATTTAACATTTATTTTATCTGTATAATATCTAAGTTTTTTGGTTTTTGTTTTTGGTACGTGCCCCTAGCGGGAACTGAACCCGGGACTCTCTGGTCCACAGGTCGATGCTCCAACTGCTGGACCAAACCAGCCAGGGCTATAATATCTATGTTAATAAAAGCTTTGTATATATCTAGATAGATAGATAGATAGATAGATAGATAGATAGATAGATAGATAGATAGATAGATATAAATATATATTTATCTGTATAAGCCCAGCTGGTGTGGTTCAGTGAATTGAGTGTCATCCCATGGACTGAGAGGTCACTGGTTCGATTCCCTGTCAGGGCACATGCCCAGGTTGCGAGATTGATCCCCATTGTAGGGCGTGCAGGAGGCAGCCAATCGATTTTTCTTTCTCACATCGATGTTTCTATCTCTCTCTCTAAAAAAAATAAAAAATAAATAAAAACATTAAAATAAGAAAACAGCTGAAATGGAAGAGAAAGAAATTAGAATGTTTTCACTAATATCTTCATGGCAGAAACTGCAATGTCACTGTGATGGTTAGTTTTATGTGTCACCTTGACTGGGCCATGGAGTGCTCAGATATTTGGTTAATTATTATTATGGGTGTGTCTATGAGGGTGTTTCTAGATGAGATTAACATTTGTATTGGTAGATTTGAGTAAAGCAGAGTGCCCTCCCCAGTGTGGGTGGACCTCATGCAATCCATGGAAGCCTGAACAGAACAAAAAAGACTGAATAAGGGAGAATAAACTCTCTCCCTGACTGTCTTTGAGTTGAGACATTGGTCTTCTGCCTTTGAACTCAGACTCAGACTGGACTGTTCAGGTTTTCTGGTTTTCAGGCCTTTGGACTTGGATAGGAACTATACCATTGTCTCTCCTGAGTCTCCGGCTTGCTGCTTGCAGACCATGGGACTTCTCAGCCTATACATCTTATGTATTTATTTATTTATTTATTTATGATTGATTGATTGATTGATTTTAGAGAGAGAGAGAAAGGAAGATAGAGAAAGAGAGAAAAATTGATTTGTTATTTCACCCAGTTATGCATTCATTGGTTGATTTTTTAAAATATGTTTTTATTGATTTTTTTTTCTTTTTTTAGAGAGAGAGGAAGGGAGAAAGAGATAGAAACATCCATGTGCGAGAGAAACATCGGTCGGCTACCTCCTGCACACCCCCCACCGAGGATCAAGCCCGCAACCCGGGCATGTGCCCTGACCAGGAATTGAACTGGGACCTCTCAGTCCATGGGATGACACTCAATCCACTGAGCCACACCAACCAGGCAATTAGTTGATTCTTGTATGTGCCCTGACCCAGGATTGAACCTATAACCTTAGTTTATTGGGACAACGCTCTAGCCAACTGAGCTACCTGGCCAGGGCCTATACATCTGTTTAAAGAACACATAAATAATCATCAATAGGATGTTAGTGGAAATATGGATGGTAAAGGTCATTCTGGTGAGATCTCCATGTTATTGGACAAGGGAAGAAAGGTGATCTTTGTTATAAAGTGGCCAGAGAACTTGGCTGAACTACATTCTAGTGTTTTATAGAAAGTAAAATTTGTGCCCTGGCCGGTTTGGCTCAGCGGTTAGAGCGTCGGCCTGCGGTCCAGAGAGACCCGGGTTCGGTTCCCTCTAAGGGCATGTACTTCGGTTGCAGTTTGTCCCCGGCCCTGGTTGGTCGTGCGGGTGGCAGCCACTCCATGTGTCCCTTTCACGTCGATGTTTCTCTCTCTCTCTCTCTTCCTCTCTCTCCCTCCCACTCTATCTGGACAAAAAATGAAAAAAATGTCCTCGAGTGAGGATAAAAAAAAAGAAAGTAAAATTTGCAAACTATGAAATTGGTTAGTTAGCTTAGGTGATTTCTAAGCAAAGTGTTGAAGGAGCGGTTGGAGTCTTCCTGACTGCTTACAGCAAAATGCAAGAAGAGAGAAATGAATTGAAGAAGGAATTGATAAGCAAAAATGAACCAGAACTTAGATTTGTAATATTCTCACTCTATTAATACTGCAAAAAATAAGAAAGATTGTTCTGAATAGAATATTAAAGGTGTGGCCAAACAACAGTTTGATAAGGAGGTTAGTATGGGTGTGAACCATAGACCTTATCAGCCACCCCAGCACAAAATGAAGGAAGACTGTCAGACTTCTTAGGTCCTACAGGACTAGGCTATAATGCTATACAGCTGCAAATGTGTGCTATTCTTCAAGAAGAAGGAAGAATGATCACAAAGTTGATTCACAGATCATCAGGGCTGCCTCCTCAGTTTTAGGAAGGAGAGGGGGATGCGTGTGTGCGTGGGCGCACGTGTGTGTGTGTGTGTGTGTGTGTGTGTGTGTGTGTGTGTGTGCTGTGGCTGTTGATTCAGATTCAACAGTCCACACAGCAGTCACCTACATATATCTTGGGAGCTGGGGGTGGTGGGGTTGGTGGACAACAGGCTTTGGGAGTGCAACCTCACTTGGCAGAGCTGTAGAGGCAGGATCACCACCCCAGTGGGTCTAGAAAACAGAGCATCGAACTGAAGAGGATTTTTCTCAAGCCTCAAGATCTAATGTTATTTGCCTAACCAGGTTTTGGGATTACTAGTGATCTAATAGCCTTTTCTTCTTTCTAGTTTCTCCTTTTTGGAATGAGAATGTCTATCCTTTGCCTGTCCCACTATTGTATTTGGAAACACATAATTTATCTGGTTTCATAGATTCACAGCTGGAGAGGAATTTTGCCTCAGGATGGATCATACCTCCCTATAGCACCCATATCTAATTTAGATATTAAAATGAGATTTGAACTTTAGACCTTTGGGTTGAAGTTAAGATTTTTGGAACTATTAGGATTGAATGAATGTATTTTTCATACAAGAAAGACATGAATTTGGGGGGCCAGGGATAGAATGTTATGGACTGATTGCATATGTCCCCTGCAAATTCACATGTTGAAATTCTGACACCTAATGTTATGGTATTTGGAGCTGTAATATAACTAGGTTTAAATGAGGTCATGAGGGTGAGGCCCACGATGTGATTAGTTTCCTTATAAGAGACCAGAGCTCCCTCTCTCTCTACCATGTGAGGACACAACAAGAAGGGGCCTATTTGCAAGCACTCACCAGGGAGCCAGATCAGCCAGCACCTTGATCTTGGATTTCCCAGTCTCAAGAACTGTGAGAAATAAATATCTATTGTATAAACCACCCAGTCTATGGTATATTGTTATAGCAGCTCAAACTGACCAGTCACCCAATATCCATTTAACCCCCTTTTCCTAGCAATACAGCCTGGTTTAATTTGGGGTGGCACTGAGCCCAACTAAATGACTGTATTATATGTGACTATGTGATGAATAAGATATATGCAAAAGTGTTGATTGGAACATCTGGTTATACTCTTTAAAAAACATGTAGAAAAAATAAATAGAGCAAGCAGTTCTCGTCCTTTTGTACTCTGCTTCCTCCTATTGCAAAATTCAAGCAGCCATTTGGGACCAGGAAAAAAATATCAAGAGACTCAGCATTCATAAGGCACCAAACCAATGTTAGCAACAACCTGTCTCTAGACTTCTTAAAAATTAACTCTTATCTGTTTAAGCCACTGTAGTTAGATCTGTCACTTGCAGCCAAATGTAGATCAAAACTGACATGAGTTAGCTTTTACATTAAAACTTTTACCATGGGACTTCCAGTCAAGATGGCAGCATAGGTAAATGCGATATCGTGTTCTCCCACAACCACATCGAAGTTACAACTAAACTACAGAACAACCATCATTCAAAACCGCCTGAAATCGAGCTGAATAGAAGTGCTACAACTATGAAATTAAAGACGAAGCCACACCAAGACTGGTAGGAGGGGTGGAAGTGCAGACTGGTTGGTCCCACACCCACGTGTGGTGAATAAAAATTAAGAGGGTACCTGGGCTGGGAAGGTCCTCCCTGAGGAGTGAGGGGTCCCTGTCCCACACCAGGCCCCAGCTCAGGGTTCCAGTGCCAGGAGAGAAGTCCCTATCACTTCTGGCTGTAAAACCAGCGGGAACTGAGGCTGAGGGAGGCTGAGGCTTCTGGCGCCCCAGGCAGCTCCTCTTAAAGGGCCCACGCATGGACTTACTCGGACACGCACCCACCAGGCTCTAGTGTGGGGGAGGCAGCTTGAAAGACACCAGACATATATGGGGAAGAACTGAGTTGTTTGGTATTGGGGCGAGGGCTGGTGAGGCATCTTTCTCCGGCACAGACAGGCTGGCGGAGGCTGATGTTGCTTTGGTGAGCCCTTCCCTGGAGCGGGAGACAGCCGCCATATCTGGGACTCCAGCAACTTGGCTCACACTGTTTTGTCCTGCCCTGGTGATTCCCTGAGGCCCTGCCCCACCCAACTTTTAGGCCCACCCAAGCTGTTGCCAGTTGATTTACCATAGGATTTGGCCTGTCTTGGATCCTGCTTCAGCTTTTCCTAAATTCTTTGAAACAAGCAGCATCTGGTCTCAGCTAGCCACATACCTCTCGTTAAGTGGCCTCAGGTCTGGCACTAGAAGCAGCCAGCCTTGGTTCACAACTTGGCTTTTCCTGGGCACCTCCAAGCCCAGCACAAGAAGCAGCATCTGCAGATCACTTTGTAGCTCATGCCTGGTGGCCCCGGGTAGAACACAGGCGGTGGCTGACCTTACCCCAGAGCCAGCACACCCAGTGGACAGCTTCAGACCACATCAAAACACCACCACCCAACCACCTCCACAAGTGACACACTCAACGAATGGACTCAGTGAGTACCAGAGCCTTGCTAAAGTAAGTCTTGCTCTGTGTGATGGGCCCCTGCACAGCTGATCATTGGAGGTAGTCAGAGGTTGGTTGATAGTGGGCACAGCCAGTCCTTGCAGCTGATCAGCCTGAGTAAAACCCTCTCATTGATCTGCCAACAGCAATCAAGACTCAATTACAACAGAAGGGTGTAAAGTCCACATGAGGGGTGCATCTCGAGGGCCCAGCCGGGAGATCAGGGAGGCTGTGCCACTGGACCCTATAGGACACTTATTACAACAGGCCACCCGAGGAAGTGCAGGAGACATAGCAACTTTACCTAATACATAGAAACAAACACAGGGAGGCAGCCAAAATGAGAAGACAAAGAAACAGTTCCCAAATGAAAGAACAGAACAAACTCCAGGAAAAGAACTAAGCAAAATGGAGGTAAGCAACCTAACAGATGCAGAGTTCAAAACACTGCTTATAAGGATGCTCAATGAACTTAGTGAGAAGTTCAATGAACTTAGTGAGGGCCTCAAGAGCATAAAAAAGGACCAGTCAGAAATGAAGGATGCACAGTCAGAAATGAAGGAGGCACTAACTGAAGTAAAGAACAATTTACACAGCCATGGCTGGTTTGGCTCTGCGGTTAGAGCGTAGGCCTGTGGACCAGAGAGGCCCAGGTTCAGTTCCCACTAAGGGCACGTACCTCAGTTGCAGTTTGTCCCCAGCCCCGGTTGTGGTCGTGTGGGTGGCAGCCAGTCAATGTATCTCTCTCATATCGAAGTTTCTCTCTCTCTCTTCCTCCCTTTCTCCCTCCTGCTCTATCTCAAGATAAATGCAAAAATGTCCTCAGGTGAGGATAAAAAAAAATAATAATTTACACAGATTCAATAGTAGAGTATGTAAAGCCAAGAAGCAAACCATCGATTTGGAATATAAGAAAGCAAAAAACACCCAAACAGAACAGCAAAAAGAAAAAAGAATCCAAAAAAATGAGGATAGTGTAACGAGCCTCTGGGACAACTTCAAGTGTACCAATATTCACATCATGGGGGTGCCAGAAGGAGAAGAGAGAGAGCAAGAAATTGAAAACCTATTTGAAACAATAATGACAGAAAAATTCCCTAACTTGGTGAAGGAAACAGACATACAAGTCCAGAAAGCACAGAGAGTCCCAAACAAAATGAACCCCAAGAGATCCACACCAAGACACATCATCATCAAAATGCAAAAGATTCAAGACAAAGAGAGAATCTTAAAGGCAGCGAGAGAAAAGCAGTTAGTTACCTACAAGGGAGTTCCCATCAGACTGTCAGCTGATTTCTCAAAAGAAACTTTGCAGGCCAGAAGGGAGTGGCAAGAAATATTCAGAGTGATGAAAAGCAAGAACCTACAACCAAGATTACTCTATCCTGCAAAGCTGTCATTTAGAATCGATGGCCATACAAAGAGTTTCCCAGACAAGAAAAAGCTAAAGCAGGTCATCCCCACCAAACCATCATTATATGAAATGTTGAAGGGTCTTCTTGAAGAAAAAGATAAAAATATATGAACAAACAAAATGGCAATAAATACATATCTATCAACAATTAAATCTATAAACAAAATGAACAAGCAGAACAGAAACATTCTCATAGATACAGAGAACATTTTGTTGGTTGCCAGAGGGGAGGGGGGTTGGGGGAATGGGTGAAAAAGGTGAAGGGATTAAGAAGTACAAATTGTTTGTTAGACTGACAAACCTCAAAAGGAAGGAGGGTGGGAAGAAATAAACCAAAGAACTTATATGCATATATGCATAACCAATGGACACAGACAACAATGTGGGAAAAGGCAAGAGGGGGGCGGGAGCAGAGAGGAGGGGGTCAATAGGGGAAAAAGGTATATCTGTAATACATTCAACAATAAAGATAAATTAAAAAAAAAAAAAACTTTTACCATGTACAAAGCTACAAGAGAAAGCTCAAATGGTAAGTAGACGTTAGACATGAATTTGTGTTTAGAATTGATTTCTCAGTTAATCTTTTGTATACAAACAGACTTAAAAATAGTTTTGTTTTACTGTGACCAGTTTGGTTCAGTGGTTAGAGTGTCGGCCTGAGAACTGAAGGGTCTCAGGTTCAATTCCCAGTCAAGGGCACATACCTGGATTGCTGGTTCGATCCCCACCCTCCTCTGGGAGCATGTGGGAGGCAACCAATCTATGTGTCTCTCTCACATTGATGTTTCTCTCTCTCTCTCTCTCTCTCTCTCCCTTTCTCTCTCCTTTCCCTCCCTTCTACCCTCTCTCTAAATCAATGGGGAAAATATATATCCTTGGGTGAGGATTAACAACAACAACAAAAAGTTTTGTTTTGCAGAACTAGGACCTCTTTTTTGTTAGTTTTGTTGTGGATTCCCACTGTTCTTTCTTGCTTATTATCCACTATACCTTTTTCTGCTTAAGAGTCCTGAGTTTTCCAACAGGGAGCCACCCTATCATCTTTCGAAGTTTAGAAGGAGGTAAATGCTACCCATAGACTCCACTGTGGGCACATAACCCAGTCCCATAGAATCAATATATACCATATACCTAGAATAATGATAAGTGCAGGCACATGCCCATGCATGACCCAATCAAACAATGCAACTCAACTCTGGGAGTCATTAGAACTGTTCTGAAAGAGATACTGTGCTAACACCAGGATTGTTGAGAGGCTAGAATATTACCTTAGAGCTGTTAGTAAGTAGCCTTATCAGCATAAATGAAAAGCTGGCCTCAGATTGGAGCCAACAGAGGAAAAAAACAAGAAATGGAAAGAGTAAGACTAAGTCCTAATGACATCATTCAGCTCTGGATTCAGCCAAGCCTGAACTTTTCAGTACATGAGTCAAATAAATTTTCCTTTTTGGTTGAACAAGTTTGAGCTGGGTCTTCTGACATTTGCAACTATCAGAATCCTAACTAGTAATGGCAAATAATCCTGATTCATTACATTAGCCTTTTGCCATGCCAAGTGTTCATAGGAAATATTTCCTGAAGTTTATTTACCAAAAAGTAGTATGGAATACTAATATAATGCTTCTGGGCTTTTATATTATTTTAAAAATCCATAAATCATTTTATAATATAAAATAGGGAGAAATATCATTACTATAACATATTCATTATCACCTAGCTAAAGGATATTTTATCTCACCAAAAAATGAAGCAGTTATTGGAAAATAATCTTCAAAACAAAAAATAGTTCAACTCATTCTCCCTTCCTTCCTTCAAAGATTTATTTAACTTATGAAAGTTGCAGTGTTAAATTGTGAGGAATACCAGACTGAATATGAAATGTTTTCTAGGACCTTACAATTCAGCACAGCAGATAAAACATCAACACTAATAACAGTTATACACCATTTTATAAGAATTAAAGAATAATAACAAAAATATCTAGCCTGGCTGGTGTGGCTCAGTGGTTGAGTGTCGACCCATGCACCAAGAGATTGCCAGTTCGATTACTGGTCAGGGCACATGCCTGGATTGTGGGCCAAATCCCCAGTGTGGGGCATGCAGGAGGCGGCCAGTCGATGTTCTCTCTCATTGATGTTTCTATCTGTCTCTCTCTCCTTCTCCCTTCCTCTCTCTCTAAAATCAATAAAGAAAAAAAATTTTTTTTAATTAAAAAAATATCTAGGGAAGGTAAGAAAAATTTTGTAATATTATTAGAGCTGTTAAAGTTATTAGAAATCCAACAATTCTTTGAACACATAGTTGAGGAAATTGTAGCTTAGAGAGCCAGTGACTTAGTTCCCAAAGCAAGTCAGTGGCAATATCCCACTAGAAGCCAGAACTCCTTAGACACAGTCCAACATTCTTTCTTACTACCCCACCCTAACTCTGTTAGGAGAAGAGCAAAATACCAAGAAGTTTTTCAAACTATAATTTTTCTTCCATACAACCTAAAATGGAGAATCTCAGCGACCACACTAAAGTAAGCTTGATTCTCTTCTTATTTAGATGGAGGCAAAGCAGCAAGGCTCTGCCTCAGTTTGAGAGTTTGCCTTCAATTTTCTGTCATGGTTTTTCTCTTATTGACTTTTGTTTTGTTTTTATTAGTCTAACCTTGAAAATACAGCAACACTGCCGGAGAAAAATCCAAACATCTTGTTTTGAACATGTTTGTTCTCGTCTGTATTCTGGGCAAACTACTGGAGTCTGATAGTCCAAACTAAAAGATTTACTAAGTTAAACTTAATTGAGGAAGTCTTCCTTGGCTGATTTCCCATCTGGGCAATGCCAGCCTGCACAAAAGACTAAATCACTGCAAATTCAATTGTAAGACTTTTGTCTATGGAAAATAAAGGAAATATAATGATTCCAAACTAGGATTGCTGTTTCTAGGCACCTTCTTGTCAAGAATTTACAAAGAAGACTAATTCTCATTAGAAATAATTGCCATGAAGTATATATTTTTTTCAGCCCCCTATGAATAATTTGAGAAAGTGGATTAAAATTTTGATTTCAAAGAAGAACAAAGTCAGAGATTACAACCCTTGCTACAAAGCTACAGTTATCAAAACAATGAGACAGTACCACACAAACATATAGACCAATGGAATAGAATAGAGCCTAGAAATAAACCATTGTATATATGGTCTAAGGTTTTCGACAAGGGTGCCACGACCATTCAATGGAGAATGGATAGTCTTTCCAAAAAATGGTGCTGGAAAAACTGGATACCCACATGAAAAGAATGAAGTTGGACCCTTACCTTATACCATGTGCAAAACTAACTCAAAGTTGATCAAAGATCTAAACATAAGAGCTAAATGTATAAAGTTGTAAGAAGAAAACAAAAAATAAATTTCATGTCATCGAATTTGGCAGTGATTATTTGGATATGACATCAAAAGTACAGACAAAAAAGGAAAAAATAGGTAAATTGGACTTTATAAAAAAACGGACACCAAAAAAATCTACCCAGGAAAGTAAGACTCAACAGTGGTGTATAACGTGGATCCTCTGACGCTCATCCAAACCCAGCACAGGGAGCCACAAACAGCAGAACACCAACATCCACAGGGAAAATTTGGCAGGCTCCAAAAACCACTGAGATAGCCAAAATGGTGAAACAAAGAAACAGATGCCAAATGAAAGAACAAGAGACCTCCACCGAAGATAAGATAAATGAAATGGAGTTAAGCAAGTTAACAGAACTAGAATTCAGAGCCATGATCTTGAGGAAGCTCAACAGCATGTATAAGGACATCAACACCATGAGCAAAGACATAGAAATATTGAAAATAAACCAATTGGAAATGAAGAATGACATAGCAGAAATGAAGAACACATTGGAAGGACTAAACAGCAGAGTAGAAGAAGCTGAGGACCGGATCAGTGAATTAGAAGACAGAGTAGAAAAAATCAACCAATCAGAAAACCAAAAGGAAAAAACAATGAAAAAACAGGAAGACAGCTTAAGAAAACTGTGGGACAACTGGAAACGTAATAATATTCGCATCATATGAGTCCCTGAAGAAGAAAAAAATGAGAAAGGGATAGAGAATATATTTGAAGAAATAGTGACAGAAAACTTCCCAAATTTGGTGAAGGAAGAAGGCATTCAAGTTCAAGAAGCACAGAGAGTCCCAAGTAAAAAGAACCCAAACAGGCCCACACCAAGACACATAGTAATTAAAATGCCAAAAATTAAAGACAAAGAGAGAATCCTAAAGGCAGCAAGAGCTAAGCAACAGGTTACCTACAAAGGAACCCCCATGAGGCTATCAGCTGACTTCTCAATAGAAACACTACAGGCCAAAAGGGAATGGCATGAAATAATCAAGGTCATGAAAAACAAGGATCTGAACCCAAGACTACTCTATCCAGCAAGGCTATCATTCAAAATAGAAGGTCAAATAAAGAGCTTCCCAGACAAAAAAAGGCTAAGGGAATACATTAGCACCAAACCAGCACTGCAAGAAATGTTAAAAGGACTGCTGTAATTAGTAGAAGAAATAGAAAGGAAAATAGAACCACATTAAACAAAAATGGCAATAAATAAGTACATATCAATAATCACCTTAAATGTAAATGGACTGAATCAAAAGACACAGAGTAGCGGATTGGATAAGAAAGCATGACCCATATATATATTGTTTACAAGAGACCCACGTCACAACAAAAGACTCACATAGGCTGAAAGTGAAGGGATGGGAAAAAATCTTCCAGGCAAACAGAAAGGAAAAAAAAGCTGGGGTAGCAATACTCATATCCGATAAAATAGATTTCAAAATGAAGGCCATAACTAGAGACAAAGAAGGTCACTACATACTATTGAAAGGATCTATCCAACAGGAAGATATAACTTTGGTAAACATATATGCACCAAATATAGGAGCACCAAAATATATTAAAAATCTTCTGGAAGACTTCAAAGGAGAAATCGACAGCAATACAATCATAGCAGGGGACTTCAACACCCCGCTAACATCACTGGATAGATCCTCTAGACAAAAAATTAACAAGGAAACAGAGACTCTAAATGAAGCACTAGACCAAATGGATTTAATAGATATCTACAGAGAATTACACCCCAAAACTACATTCTTCTCAAGTGCACATGGGACATTCTCAAAGATAGACCACATGTTAGGACACAAACGAAGTCTCTACAAGTTCAAGAAGATTGAAATCATATCAAGCATCTTCTCAGATCACAATGGCACGAAACTAGAAATCAATTGCAACAAGAACATGCAAAGACATTTGAACACATGCAGGCTAAATAGCATGTTATTAAACAATGAATGGGTTACCGAGACGATCAAGGAAGAAATTAAAAACTTCCTGGCAACCAATGAAAATGAACACACAACAACACAAAATCTATGTGATACAGCGAAAGCAGTTCTGAGAGAGAGGTTCATAGCACTAGAGTCCTACTTCAAGAAACAAGAAAAATTTCTAATAGACTATCTAATCTCACAACTTAAAAAACTAGAAAGCAAACAAAAAGAAAACCCCAGAGCAAGTAGAAGGAAGGAAATAGTAAAGATCAGAGCAGAAATAAATGACATAGAGACCAAAAAAAAAAAAACAATTCAAAGGATCAATGTAACAAAGAGCTGGTTTTTTGAAAAGATAAACAAGATTGATGGACCCTTAGCTAGACTCACCAAGAAACAAAGAGAGAGAACCCAAATACACAAAATCAGAAACGAAAGAGGAGAAGTAACAACTGACACCACAGAAATACAAAGGATCATTAACAAATACTATGAACATTTATATGGCAACAAATTCGACAATCTAAGCGAAATGGACAAATTTCTAGAAACACATAGTCTCCCAAAACTGGACCAGGAAGAGATAGAAAACTTGAAAAGACCAATACCAACGAAGGAAATCGAGGATGTAATCAAGACTCTCCCAGCAAACAAGAGCCCAGGCCCGGACGACTTCACGGGGGAGTTTTACCGAACATTCAAAGAAGAACTAACACCCATTCACCTCAAACTATTTCTAATAATTCAAGAAGAAGGAAGACTTCCAAACTCGTTTTATGAGGTCAGCATAATTCTAATTCCAAAACCAGAAAAAGACACTACAAAGAAAGAAAACTATAGGCCAATATCCTTGATGAACATAGATGCCAAAATCCTGAACAGAATACTAGCAAATCGGATCCAGCAATACATCAAAAAAATTATTCACCATGACCAAGTGGGATTCATCCCAGGGAAGCAAGGCTGGTTCAGTATTCACAAATCAATAAATGTGATACACCACATAAACAAAATGAAAGATAAAAACCACATGATCATATCAGGAGATGCTGAAAAAGCATTTGACAAAATCCAGCACCCATTCCTGATAAAAACGCTCAGCAATTTGGGAATAGAGGGATCATATCTTGATATAATAAAGGCCATATATGAAAGACCTACAGCCAACATCATACTCAATGGGCAAAAACTAAAAACATTTCCCTTAAGAACAGGAACAAGACAGGGATGCCCACTTTCACCACTCTTATTTAACATAGTACTGGATATCTTAGCCACAGCAATCAGACGTGAAGAAAAAATAAAAGGAATCCAAATTGGAAAGGAGAAAGTGAAACTGTCATTATTCGCAGATGACATGATATTATACATAGAAAACCCTAAAGACTCCCTCAAAAATCTACTAGACCTAATAAATGAATTTGGCAAAGTAGCAGGATACAAAATTAATGTCAAGAAATCGACGGCATTCTTATACACCAATGATGAACTCACAGAAAGAGAAACTAAAAAAACAATCCCATTTACCAGTGTGGCAAAAAAATTAAGATACCTAGGAATAAACTTAACCAAAGAAGTAAAGGACCTATTTGCAGAAAACTACAGGACATTGAAAAAAGAAATAGAGGAAGATATAAAAAAGTGGAAGCATATACCTTGTTCATGGATTGGAAGAATTAACATCATTAAAATGTCCATATTACCCAAAGCAATCTATAGATTCAATGCAATCCCCATCAAAATACCAGTGACATATTTCACAGAACTAGAACAAATACTCCAAAAGTTCATATGGAACCAAAAAAGACCCCGAATAGCCACAGCAATCTTGAAAAAGAAGGACAAAGTAGGTGGGATCACAATACCGGATATCAGGTTATACTACAAAGCTACTATAATCAAAACAGCCTGGTACTGGCACAAGAACAAGCATATAGACCAGTGGAACAGAACAGAGAATCCAGAATTTGACCCAAGACATTATGCTCAATTAATATTTGACAAAGATGGCAAGAGCATACAATGGAGCAAAGACAGCCTCTTTAATAAATGGTGTTGGGAAAATTGGACAGCTACATGCAAAAAATTGAACCTAGACCATCAACTTACACCATACACAGGAATAAACTCAAAATGGGTAAAAGACTTAAATGTGACACGTGAATCCATAAAAATCCTAGAAGAAAATGTAGGCAACAAAATTTCGGACATCATACGCAGCAGAATCTTCACTGATACATCACCTAAGGCAACAGAAACAAAGGAAAAAATGAACACATGGGACTACATCAAACTGAAAAGCTTCTGCACAGCAAAAGAAATGACCATCAAAATGGAAAGGGAACCCACTGTATGGGAGAGCATAATTGCCAATGATACATCAGATAAAGGGTTAATCTCCAAAATATATAGAGTGCTCATACAACTCAACAAAAGGAAGACAAAGAACCCAATTAAAAAAATGGGCAGAGGAACTAAATAGACACCTCTCCAAACAGGACATACAAATGGCTAAGAGACATATGAAGAAATGCTCAACATCACTAATCATCAGAGAGATGCAAATTAAAACAACAATGAGGTATCACCTCACACCTGTCAGAATGGCCACCATCAACAAATCATCAAACAACAAGTGTTGGCGAGGGTGTGGAGAAAAGGGGACTCTAGTACACTGCTGGTGGGAATGCAGACTGGTGCAGCCACTGTGGAAAACACTATGGTGTTACCTCAAAAAATTAAAAATTGAATTGCCATTTGCCCAGTGATCCCACTTCTAGGAATATACCCTAAGAAACCCGAAACACCAATCAGAAAGAATACATGTACTCCCATGTTCATAACAGCACTATTTACAATAGCTAAGATCTGGAAACAGCCCAAGTGCCCATCAGTGGATGAATGGATAAAAAAGCCGTGGTACATATATACAATGGAGTACTATGCAGCTGTAAGAAAGAAAGATCTCTTATCCTTTGAGACGACATGGAGGGACCTGGAGAGTATTATCCTAAGTTAAACAAGCCAAGCAGAGAAAGACAAATATCACGTGATCTCACTCATTTGTGGAATATAATAAACATAACATTCTGGGGAACAGAGTAGACCCAGAGATGTGAAAGTAGGGTACAGACTGTCAACCCTCAGAAGAGGGAGTGGGGGAGGAAGGAAGGGATAAACCACAGAACTTATACGCATGTACGCATAACTGATGGACATGGACAACAAAGCTGGGGAAGGGGTGGAGGGTCGGGGAGGAGGGTGTCAATGGGGAAAAAAGGAGAAACATCTGTAACAAAAATAAATTAAAAAAAAAAAAAAACCCGGACACCATTATCAGAGTAAAAAAGCAACTTACAGAATGGGAGAAAATATTTGCAAATCATTTATCTGATAAAGGATTAATATCCAGAATATATAAAGAACTCCTACAATGCAAGCAACAAAAACCAAACAACTCAATTCAAAATTGGTTAAAAAGGACTTGAATAGACATTTCTCCAAAGAAGATATACAGCTGGCCCATGCAAAGATGCTCAACATCACTAATCATTATGGAAATGCAAATCAAACCCACATGGAGAAACCACTTCACACCCTTTAGGATATCTATTACGAAAATCAAACAAATGAAACCAGAAAATAACAAGTGTTAGTGAGGATATAGAGAAATTGGAACCCTTGTACATTTCTAGTGGGAATATAAAATGATACAGTCACTGTGGAAAACAGTATAGAAGTTTCTCAAAAAAATTAAAGATAGAATTACCTCACAATCCAGCAATCCCATTTCTCAGTACATAGTCAAAACCACTGAGAGCAGAGAATCAAACAAATAATTGTACATCAGTGTTCATAGCAGCACTATTCACAATAGGTAAAAGGTGGAAACAACGCAAATGTCCATCTACAGAGAATGGATAAACAAAATGTGGTGTATATATATATACAATGAAATATTATTCAGCCTTAAAAAGGAATAAAATTCTGATGCATGCTATAACATGGATGAACCTTGAAGACATCCTAAGTAAAATAAGCTAGACTCAAAAAGTCAAACATTGTATAATTCCACTTATATTAGGTGCATAGAGTAGTCAGACTTACAGAGACAGAAAGTAGCATGATGGTTGCCAGAGGCTGGGAGGAAGGAATGAGAAGTTTGCTTATTTCCTTTTACTGGTCGTTTCTCACCAATTTCAATTTTTTTTATTCTCTGCTTTTATTTTCATCATAAGTATACTGATCTTGTGACACTTGCAAAACTTTTTCTACATTTGCATTTATGATGATGTAGGATTAGAGTAGCCAGATTTAGCACATACAATTAAAAAAAAATGTTTTGTCTCATCAATTTTTTTTTTTTAAATTAAAGTATATTGGACAGGACAGTAAGAAGCTATGAAAATCCTGGGGCAAGTGGAATAGGGAAACTGAGACGAGAAAATTTAACAAGGCCAAACAGTTTGGGCAGCTTTCAGCCAGCTTGCAGCAAGAACTTATCTTCCCCAACCAAGGACACTTGAGAGCAAATAGTTAATACCTCTCCTCCCTAACCAGAGAATACAGAGCTTAAATCACTCTGGAACTACTAAGGCAGGAGGGAGGAAACGGGGAAAGAAAAAAGGGGAGTTTTCTCTCACCCACTGAACAAGGAAGTCAGCCATGTTAGGACTTGCCAAACAAGATGACCAGGTGTAAGTACAAACATCCCAAGAAAAACCACAACAAAGTAAAAGGGGACTTTGAAACCCAATCTGCCACCCAAGATATCTGGCAGAGGAACCTTGAAACCTATAGGAAGAAGGGTATAAAAGTCCTTGAACCTTCACCTGGCATGCACTCAGATTAGCTGGGTGGCCCACTTATGCTATGTGCCAAATGTATTCTTAATAAATTTGCTTCCTTTGCTTCAATGCTGCTGTCTGGTGTAACTCATTTGAAATCTTTCTTACAAGACTGACGAGAACTGAGGAGGGGACGTTCCTCTCCCTCTGACTCAAGGGACTGTCTGATAACATCTTCTCTGGTGCTGATAACAGTATATAATTGGCATACAATATTATATTAGTTTCAGGTGTAAAACATAATGATTTGACATTTATATACCTTATAATGTGATCACCATGGTAAGTCTAATAACTATCTGTCACCATGCAGAGTCTGTTTCTGTTTTGTTTAGATTCCACATGTAAGTAAAATCATATGGTATTTGTCTTTCTTTGTCTGATTTATTTCACTTAGCATAATACCCTCTGGGTCCATCCATGCTGTTGTAAATAACAAGATTTTATTATCCTTTTATCACTAATATTCCATTGTACATAAATACTCACTGCTTCTTTATCCACTCACCTATTGATGCACATCTAGATTGCTTCCGTATCTTTGTCATTGTAAATAATGCTGCAATCAACATACAGAAGTGCATATATCTTTTCAAATTAGTGTTTTCATTTTCTTTTTATAAATGCCCAGAACTAGAATGCTAGATTATAGGGTAGTTCTATTTTTAATTTTTTTGAGAAACCTCCATGCTGTTTTCCATAGTGGCTGCACCCATTTACAATCCTATCAACAGTACACGATGGTTCCCTTTTCTCCACAACCTCGTCAACACTTGTTATTTGTTGACTTTTTTTTTTTTTTATCCTCACCCGAGGACATTCTTTCATTTTTTGTTCAGATAGAGTGGGAGGAAGAGAGAGAGAGAGAAACATCGACGCGAAAGGGACACATCGAGTGGCTGCCACCCGCACCACCAACCAGGGCCGGGGACAAACTGCAACCGAAGTACATGCCCTTAGCGGGAACCGAAGCCGGGTCTCTCTGGACCGCAGGCCAACGTTCCAACCGCTGAGCCAAACTGGCCAGGGCATTTGTTGACTTTTTTATAACAGTTATTCAGGCAGGTGTGAAGTGATATCTCACTGGGGTTTTGATTTGCATTTCCCTGATGATTAGTGATGTTGATTAGTGATGTTAAGCATCTTTCATATGTCTGTTGGCCACTTGTTGCCTTCTTTGTAGAAATGTCTATTCAGGTCCTCTGCTCATTTTAAAATCTCATGGTTTTTGTTTGTTTGTTTGTCTGTTTGGTTGATGTTGGGTTTTATGAGTTCCTTATATATTTTGAGTATTAACCTTTTAATAGATGTTATTTGCAAATATCTTCTCCTATTCCTATTTAGTAGATTGTCTTTTAATCTTTTTTTTTTTTTATCCTCACCTGAAGACATTTTTCCATTTTTTGTTCAGATAGAGTGGGAGGGAGAGAGAGGAAGAGAGAGAGAGAGAGAAACATCGACGTGAAAGGGACACATCAAGTGGCTGCCACCCGCACAACCAACCAGGGCCGGGGACAAATTGCAACCAAGGTACGCGCCCTTAGCGGGAACCGAACCCGGGTCTCTCTGGACCGCAGGCTGGAGCTCTAACTGCTGAGCCAAACTGGCCAGGGCTGTCTTATAATCTTGCTGATGGTTTCTTTTACTGTGCAAAGCATTTTTAGTTTGCTATAGTCTTATTTGTTTATTTTTGCTTTTGTTTCCCTTGTTCAAGGGGACATATCTAAAAAGATACTGCTAAGACTGATGTCAAAGAATTTACTGTCTATGTTTTCTTCTAGGACTTGTATGGTTTCAGGCCTTACTTTTAAGTCCTTAATCCATTTTGGATTTATTTTTGTGTGTGATGCAAGAAACTGATCCAGTTTCATTTTTTGTATGTATCTGTCCAGTTTTCACAGCACCACTTATTGAATAGACTGTCATATCCCCATTGTATATTTTTGCCTCCTTTGTCATAGATTAATTGACCATATGAACAAGGGTTTATTTCTGGGCTCTTTATTCTATTCCATTAATCTTTGTGTCTGTTTTTATGACAGTACTATACTGTTTTGATTATTACAACTCTGTAGTATAGTTTGAATACAGCAAGCATAATAACTCCAATTTTATTCTTCTTTCTTAAGATTGCTTTGGCTATTTGGGATCTTTTGTGATTCTATATAAATTTTAGAATTATTTGTTCTACTTCTAAAAAGAATGCCATTGGTAGTTTCATAGAGATTGCATTGCATCTGTAGATTGCATTGGATAGTATGGGTATTTTAACAGTATTAATCTTTCCAATTCACGAGCACGGTATATCCTTCCATTTATTTGTGTCCTCTTCAATGTCCTTCTTCAATATTTTAAGGTTTCAGAGTCTTTTACCTCTTTGGTTAAATTTATTTCTATGCATTTTAGTATTTAGATACCATTGTAAATGGGATTGTTTTCTTAATTTCTCCTTTTGATAGTTTGTTATTAGTGCTTAGAAATGCAATACATTTCTAAATATTAAATTTGTATCCTATAACTTTGCTGAATTCATGTATTAGTTCTAATAGATTTTTGGTGGAATCTTTAGTGTTTTCCATATATAGTGACAGTTGTACTTCTTCCTTTCCAATTTGGATGCCTTTTATTTCTTTTTCTTGTCTGATCACTGTGGCTGGGACTGCCAATACTATATGGAATATAAGTGATGAGAGTAGGAATCCTTGTCTTTTTCCTAATTTTAGAGGAAAAGCTTTCATCTTTTTTTTTATCCTCACCCGAGGATATTTTTGCATTTTATCTTCAGAGAGAACAGGAGGGAGAGAGGGAGGAAGAGAGAGAGAGAAACATCGATGTGAGAGGGACACATCAACTGGCTGCCACCCGCACGACCCCAACCGGGGCCAGGGACGAACTGCAACCGAGGTACATGTCTTTACTGGGAACTGAACTCAGGACTCCCTGGTCCGTGGGCTGATGCTCTAACCGCTGAGCCAAACCGGCCAGGGCTCATCTATTTTTTTTTTTAATTGATTTCTTAGAGAGGGGGGGGGGAGAAGGGAGGGGGAGAGAGAGAGAGAGAGAGAGAAAGAGAGAGAGAGAGAGAGAGAGAGAGAGAGAGAGAGAGAGAAAGAAAGAAAGAAAGAAAGAAAGAAAGAAAGAAAGAAAGAAAGAAAGAAAGAAAGAAAGAAAGAAAGGAAAACATCCACCTGTTTTTCCACTTATTCATGCATTCATTGGTTTATTCTTGTATATGCCCTGACTGGAGATCAAACCCACAACCTTGACACATTGAGACAACACTCCAACCAACTGAGCTACCTGACCAAGGCAAAAACTTTCATCTTTTTACCATTGAATATGATGTTAGCTGTGGATTTATGATATATGGCCTTTATTGTGTTGAGATATGTTTCTTCTATACCCATACTGTTGAGAATTTTTAGCATAAATGGATGTTAAATTTTGTCAAATGCTTTTCTACATTTATTGATATGATCATATGGTTTTTATCCATCATTTTGTTTATGTGGCATATCACATTGATTGATTTGCATATATTGAACCATCTTCGCATCCCTGAAATAAACCCCACTTAACCACGGTGTGTAATCCTTTTAATGTATTGTTGAATTTGGTTTGCTAGTATTTTGTTGAGAATTTTTGCATTTATATTCATGAGGGTTTTTGGCCTGTGATTTTCTTTTTTCTGTAGTGTCTTTGGTTTTGACATGAAGGTAATGCTGGCCTCTTAGAATAAATTTGGAAGCATTCCTTTTATTTTAATTTTTTGGAGTAGTTTGAGAGGGAAGTTATTGTTTAATTGGTACCTGGTTTCAGTTTGGGATGATGAAGAAGTTCTAGAGATGGATAGCACAACAATGTGAATGGACTTAATGCCACTGAACTGTATGCTTAAAAATGTTTAAGATGGTAAATTTTATGTTACATATATTTTACCACAAAAATTTTTTTGGCTTCAGGCACATAGGTACACTGAAGATCATTTTCAAGAACCAGGCTTGCTGATTTATAGGATTTTTTTCCTAACACTAATATATACTTTGGGCTTTCCATTCATTAAATATTAATCAACAACTTGCTGAGGTTACTAAAATGAGCAAAACAACATAGTTGCAGCCATAGAAGAGCTTATAGTTTTGGAGGGAAACAGGTAAAAAGAAAGTAAACAAGCAAATAACTTAAATAATGATAAAGTATGGTAAGTGTGAAGAAGTAAACATTGAGATAAGATGCAGATTAATGGGTGTGGGGAAGACCTACTTTAGATGGATCTGATAGATGGTGTATTAGTCTTCTAGGGCTGAGTGCTATGATAAAGATAAATATGTGGTTTTTGTCCCAGGTTCCTGGCATACAGCTACTAAAACCTTTGGAATCTCTGGAGTAATGACAAATGTCTTTTGAATGCTGATGAGATGACTGGTGTCTGGGAGCCCCTAGAAAATTTCAGGAGGGGGCTTATTTGCCAGAAAGACCTAGGCACGATTAGAGGGTTGGAACTTTCAGCCCTACTTTCTGATATCAGGGAGAGAAGAGAGGCTGGAAATTGAATTAATTGCCAATGGCCGATGATTTAATCAATCATGCCTGTATAATGAAACCTTTATAAAAACCCCTAAAAGATGGGATTTGGAAAGCTTCTGGGTTGGTGAACACATGCATGTGCTGGGAAGATGACATGCTTGGAGAGGCCATGGAAGCTCCTCAACTTTTCCCTATTACCTTGCCCTATGCAACTCTTCCATTTTGGCTGTTCCTGTGTTGTATCTTTCATAATAAACTACTAATAGTAAGTAAAGTGCTTTCCTAAGTTCTGTGAACTGTTCTAGCAGATTAGCAAACCTGAGGAGGGAGTTGTAGGAACTTCTGATTTATAGCTGGGTGGTCAGAAGTACAAGTGGCCACCAGGGACCTGTGCCTGGCGTCTGAAGTGGGAACTGTCTTGTGGGACTGAACCCTTTAACTTGTGGGATCTGGTGCTAACTCCAGATAGATAGTGTCAGAATTGAATTGAATTGAATTGTTCAACACCCAGTTGGTATCTGGAGAGTTGGAGAATTGTTTAGTGTGAGGGAAAAGTATACAATTCAGTGACAGAAGTATTGTGAGTAAAAATAGTTCAGAGGCTGTCACAACAAAATAAGCAACAGAAATTTATTTTTCTCACAGCTCTGGAGGCCAGAAGTCCTAGATCAAGGTGCCATCAGGGGTGGTTTCTGGTGAGGCCTCTCTTCCTGGCTTGTAGACATCTGGCTTTTTGCTTGTGCTCACATGGCCTTTCCTTTGTGTGCCAGATCCCTCTAAAGTAAAAAAGGAGAGAGAGATCTGATGTTCCCTCTTCTTATAAGGACACTAGTCCTATTGGATAAGGCCCCACCTTTAGGACCTCATTTAACCTCCCTAAAGGCCCTGTCTCCAAATATAGTCACATCGGGGTTAGGGCTTCAACTATGAATTTGTGGTCAGGAGCGCATATTTCATTCTATAACAGATGGGTGATTGGAGAAGGCCTTTCAGAGGAGTTGATATTTCCACTGAGACCTAAAAGCTATAGGATCTTGTTATGGGATAAGCCAGCAGAAGATCACTATACAAAGAAATATATAAAGAGGTATAATATGCATTTGTTACATTGTTTGGGAATATTGAGTTATGATGCAGAAGAAAAAAAACCAAGTAGGATAAATGAAGCTCATAAGATACAAAGTTAGGTATCGATAAGTAGCAGTGAGTAGAGCACATGTATGTAAAACATAAATAGAAAGGAATGAAAGGACCAAGAGTAATATTCGAGAGGCACTAAATATACATGAAGCACCTAGGCACTAAATATTCATAACAAATTAAATATATATGAGAAATTTCATGTCCGGGATACACTAAATCTATAAGCACTTAATATTTATGAGGTCTCAATCCAGCCACTCATTGGTAATAACTGTTCTGGTCCATGTGTTGTCTGCCCCAAACACATAAACTCATAACCCAAATAAAGCCCATGGCTGTACAGCAGGTTAATTGGCAAGCTACAAATATTAGCCAGGTGTGTATTTGTCTCTGTGTCTTTCTGGTAGAGCAAATATATGTCACTGGTCCAAGGCATCTTCTGTCTGTGGGCTCCCTTGCTTAAACCTCAACTCTGGCCCATCAGCAGAGAAAACTGATGTACCAGAGAGATTTATATATAAACAATATATAACCCAGGATTTAAGTAGTGTGATCCTTCCACCTCTTTTATATCCTTTCCTAATAATGTGTTAACTTACCCTGTCTTGTCCCCCTTGCTTTGTGCTGTGTGTTTTTTGTTGTTGTTTTTCCTTTATTGATTTTAGAGAGAGAGGAAGTGAGAGGGAGAGAGATAGAGAAACATTGATGAGAGAGAACATCAACTGGCCGCCTCCTGCATGCCCCCCACTGGGGATTGTGCCCACAACCTGGGCATGTGCCCTGACCGGGAATTGAACCGTCGACCTCTTGGTGCATGGGTTGGCACTCAACCACTGAGCCACACTGGCTGGGCTGAATGGCAAGATTTTTTTTTAATGTTTTTATTGATTTTTTTAAAGAGAAAGGAAGGGAGAGGGAGAGAGAGATAGAAACATCAATGAGAGAGAAGCATCAACATCGATCAGCTGCCTCCTGCACACCTCCCACTGGGGATGGAACCCACAACCCGGGCATGTGCCCTGACAGGGCATTGAACCAGTGACCTCTCAGTCCATGGGATGACACTCAATCCACTGAGCCACACCGGCTGGGAGAATGCCAAAATTTTAATTGAAAGTGGAGTTATGTAATGGAATGAGCTATGGTCAGAAATTGCATTCGAAGTGAAAACCAAAACATGAAATATAGCCAAGGTCTTAAGAAAATTTAATCCAAAAGTTAAGCAAATTAGAATCACAGATGGGGATATAGCTGGCAACTCAGACTTGCTAAGGGTGAATCTCCAAGGCTCTGGCTCTCAGACTTTTATTTTTTCCCCACATGGAGCATTTTTGATGTCATCATGAAAAAAGGGGATCATAGATAAGGTCACAGCCAGGTCCTATCAGTCTATACCTGAAAAAGTCCAGCAACGTTTCCTAAAGAAGCTCTTTGTTTTCTCTGATTAACAAACCACCTCCCACAAGCTGGAAAATGTAACTGCAATACAGAATAACAGATTATCACCACAGAAGTTTCAAAAACCAAGATCTTGCCTTCCTTGCTGAAAATCCTGGATGATTTCCCACTCTTACTAGACAAACTCAGGCTTCTGAGCTTTAATTTCCTCCACATTCTGTTCCATCCCTCCATTTTCAACCCTATCTCTTATCAATATTCACTCACTTTTAGTGCAGGTTACACTTGCCTACAGGGTATTCCCTGCTGTATACCTCTACTCTAGTCAGTTCTTTGCTGGAATGCCCTTTTAAAAATATATTCTTCAAAGACTAATTTTAACATAATAATAATGATGATGATGCAACACCAATCCATATTTATATAGTTCATACTATTTGGTAGGCAAAAAAAATTTATCAGAATGAATCCTCACTCCAACTCTGAACAATAATGATTATTATGACTGGCCATTCATTCATTCAGAAAGTACTTATTGTACACCTAATGTGTGTCAAGTACTACTCTAGGCACTGAAAAAGGAAACAGACAAGTCCCTTCCTTCAACAGGCTTACATTCATTCCAATTTTAAGACACAAATAATAAATAAATAAACATACAATATATTAGTGATAAGTGTTGTGGGGAAAAAAATGAAGCAGAGTATGGGGATACTGATAAGGATAATGGTTGAAGCAAATACCTGACTGGAAAAAGCTGTTACCCTTGAGAATAGCTGGAGACAGAGAATAAAGCAAAAGGCATATTTGACATGTTTTGGCAAGGGGAGAGTAACTGAAGAAGAGGACGATTGGAGTTCAGGTTAGAGAAGTGGAGGAGGTGGAGCTAAATCATACAGGAGGTCTTTATAATTTAGTCTAAGAATTTTACCTTTTCTTCTAAGTTAGTTAAATATAAAGCCATGGTGCCCGGCCAGTGTGGGTAGTGGTTGAGCGTTGACCCATGCACCAAGAGGTCGCCATTTTGATTCCCGGTCAGGGCACATGCCCAGGTTGTGGGCCAAATCCCCAGTGTGGGACATGCAGGAAGTGGCCAATCAGTGTTCTCTCTCATCAATGTTTCTATCTCTCTCTCCCTCTTCCTTCTTCTCTCTCTAAAATCAATAAAGAAAAAAATGTTTTTATAAAAAATATATATATATAAAGCCATGGTCCTACCCCACCCCCTCCCCACCCCCCAAACACACCACACTGTTGTCCATGCCCGTGAGTTCTTTCTCTTTTTTCTTTAATATGTTTTTAAATATGTTTTTATTGATTTTTTTAGAGAGAGAGAGAAGAAGGGAGAGAGAAATGAAAACATCAATGTGAGAGAGAAATATCCATCAGCTGCCTCCAGCCCGCAACCCAGGCATGTGCCCTGACTGGGAATCAAACTAGGACCCCAGTCTATGGGACAATGCTCAATCCACTGAGCCACACTGGCCGGGCCCCTTTTTTTTTTCCTCAGTTCCTCTACCACCACCCCTACCCACTGCCCCCAAGCTTTCAGCCTGCTCTCTATCTGAGTCTGTCTCTGTTTTGCTTATTAGTTCAGTTTGTTCATTAGATTCCACAGATGAATGAACCATGGTCATTTTTAAAAGACTCATGGACTATTGCATTGACAATTGATCACAGGGGAACAAGGGCAGAATCAAAGAGACCTGGAAGGAGACTACTGCACAGATCCAGGTGAGACATGATGAAAGCTTGGCCCAAGGTAGAAGCATTGGAGGTGGAGAGAAGTGGTCAGATTCTGGATCTATTTAGAAGGTGGAAGATGAGTGGGAGTGAGAGAATGAGAGGAGCTAAAGACAACTAAGTTTTTTGGCCTCTACAGTTGGCAGGATGGAGTTGCTAATTGCTGCTATCTTACAGATAAAGAATTTGAGGTTTAAGGAGTTGAGTAATTCCTCCAAAGTCAACTGTCTAATTGTCTGTTACAGGTTTATCTGGAAAGACTGAGTGGTAGTTCCCTTTTTCCCATCTCCTCAAGAAAATAGCTTTTGTGCCCAGCTGGTGTGGCTCAGTGGATTGAGCATGGTCCCATGAACTGAGTGGTCACAGTTTGATTCCAGGTCAGGGCACATGTTCGGATTGCGGGCTCAAGCTCCAGGAGGGGGCGAGCAGGAGGCAGCCGATGGATGTTTCTCACATCAATGTTTCTATCTCTCTCTCCCTTCCTCTCTCTCTAAAAAATCAATAAAAACATTAAAAAAAATTAAATGACTTTTGCTAATGTGAAGACAGCACTGAGGCTGTGGAGGGATTGTGAGATTTGAGGATTTCCATGTGTCTTCCTCTCTTGAAGCATCCAGCAAAGGACAAGACTCAGGTTGGGATGGCTGCAGGATGCCTGAGAGACAGGTTTAAGCACTGAAACCCTGAAAACAGACCTAAGAGTCTGGGCTGCTTTGCTCCAGAGAATGGAGAAGACTACTAGAGACAGATGTCTCTGGTCAGACAAAGGAGAATCAACAGCATAACCCCAATCCAGTTTCCCAGAACCACTCATATCCTAGAGGTCTTGTATAGTTCATTGCAATAAGGAAAAGAATCCCAGAAATAACTCTTGTCTACCTTGATGAGTGGGGGCTCTGAACCATGTTTTATTTGTTGTTGTTTTTTCCCTTTTTTTCCTCCAATTTTTATTAATTTATTTTTGTTACAGATGTTTCTCCTTTTTCCCCCCTAGACCCCTTCCTCCCACTCCCACCCCCAACCCCCCAGCATTGTTGTCTATGTCCATTGGTTATGCATACATGCATATAAGTTCTTTGGTTTATCTCATCCCTCTCTCCTGCCCCCCTACTCTGAGGTTTGTCAGTCTGAACCATATTCCTTTCTATGTCTCTGGATCTATTTCGTTCATCAGCCCACCTTGTTCATTACATTCCACAAATAAGTGAGATCATGTGATATTTGTCTTTCTCTGATTGGCTTATTTTGCTTAGCATAATACTCTCAAGTTCCCTCCATGTTGTCTCAAACGATAAGAGATCTTTCTAATAGCTGTATAGTATTCCATTGTATATATGTACCACAGCTTTTTTATCCACTCATCTATTGTTTTTTTTATTTTTTTCCCCTCTATTGATTAGAGAGAGAAAGGAAGGGAGAGGGAGAGAGATAGAAACATCGATGAGAGAGAACATCGATTGGCCACCTCCTGCATGCCCCCCACTGGGGATTTGGCCCACAACCTGGGCATGTGTCCTGACCAGGAATCGAACCGGCGACCTCTTGGTGCATGGGTTGATGCTCAACCACTGAGCCACACCAGCTGGACTCCACTCATCTATTGATGGACACTTGGGCTATTTCCAGATCTTAGCTATTGTAAATAGTGCTGTTATGAACACAGGGGTATATATATTCTTTCTGATTGGTGTTTCAGGCTTCTTAGGATGTATTCCTGGAAGTGGGATCACTGGGTCAAATGGCAATTCAATTTTTAATTTTTTGAGGAAACACCATACTGTTTTCCATAGTGGCTGCACCAGTCTGCATTCCCACCAGCAGTGTACTAGAGTCCCCTTTTCTCCACACCCTCGCCAACACTTGTTGTTTGATGATTTGTTGATGGCAGCCATTCTAGCAGGTGTGAGGTGATACCTCATTGTTGTTTTAATTTGCATCTCTCTGATGATTAGTGATGTTGAACATTTCTTCATATGTCTCTTGGCCATTTGTATGTCCTATTTGGAGAGATGTCTATTTAGGTCCTTTGCCCATTTTTTAATTGGGTTCTTTGTCTTCCTTTTGTTGAGTTGTATGAGCACTCTATATATATTTTGGAGATTAACCCCGTATCTGATGTATCATTGGCAATTATGCTCTCCCATACAGTGGGTTCCCTTTCCATTTTGATGGTCGTTGCTTTTGCTGTGCAGAAGCTTTTTAGTTTGATGTAGTGAGTTTATTCTTGTGTATGGTGTAAGTTGATGGTTTAGTTTCATTTTTTTTTGCATGTAGTTGTCTAATTTTCCCAACACCATTTATTAAAGAGGAATGAATTAATGAAGGAAATACGACAGGAACGTTCACTGTGACATTGGTAATTAAAGGAAAAACGTGTGAACAACCTAAATGTTCAACAACATGGGAATGGTTGATTAAATTATGGCATTTATATGCATCTGTTAAGAAAGCTGGAACAGATCTGTATATATAGATGTGGGAAGGTGTCCATACATGTTGCAAAATGAAAGGATCAGTTTACAGAACAGTATGTAGAGTATGATTCTGTGTAAGTCAAACCATGTGCATACATATATATACATAAATATACAGGGTATTCCAAAAAATGCATACAGGGTGTCTGTAGATTCTACTACATTTTGAAAATGAAATATACTTTAATAAACACTGGCTTTATAATTATTCAAATTTGTGTATGCATTTTTTGGGACACCTATATGTATGAAGAGATGGTTAGAAGCAAGTTCACAAAATGTTAACAATGCTTATCTGTGACCAGGGAGGTTTATGTAATTTAATTTATTTTCTGCTTTTCTGGATTAACTGAATTTTTTAAAATGAGCATGTCTCAATTATGTAATCAGAAAAAATGTCTTTTTCTTAGAAAAAAATACCTAGAATTTTACAGTTTTATCTTTATGCTGTAAAACTATTTTATCTAAAGCTAAATTTAAAATATTTATTGGAGCCTGGCTGATGCGGCTCAGTGGTTGAGCGTCGACCCATGCACCAAGAGGTCACCGGTTCGATATTCGGTCAGGGCACATGCCCAGGTTGTGGGCCCAATCCCCCGTAGGGGACATGCAGGAGGTGGCCAACTGATGTCCTCTCTCATCGATGTTTCTATCTCTCCCTCTCCCCTTCCTCTCTCTAACGTCAATAAAGAAAAAATATTAAAAAATAAAATATTTATTAGAGCCCTGGCCAGTTTGGCTCAGTGGTTACAGCGTCAGCCCTTGGACCAAAGAGTCGCGGGTTTGATTCCAGTCAAAGGCACATACTTCCGTTGCAATTCCTCCCTGGCCTTGGTCAGGGTCGTACAGAAGGCAACCAATCAGTGTGTCTCTCTTACATCGGTATTTTTCTCTCTCTCTCTTAGAAAAATTTTATTAAGCCTCCATTTTCTTTAATTATTTGCTGAAAAACTTAATTACATTAAGTGGGTATCTATGCTAACCACTAAACACTTATAAAAACACTCAGCTCCATTTACTCATTTTTAATATTCTTTGGACTTTCTTGCTAACAAAAATTAAGTGATTATTTATTAAAACCACAATTGTTTCCACAAATAAGAAGACATGAATTCCATTGATACTACTTTTTTTCCTGAGGCAGAAATAGTTTTGAAACAACCAGAGGAAAAGGTACTGTTCAATGTCTGGATTTTATTACATTTTTCACAATGATTCTTCTCAACTTGATTACAAAGCTATATGACCTGCAAGTTACTTTTTTAAAAATCCTTGAAATGCTAATGCTATGGACACTGCAATTATGGGTATAATATTTTACATATGTAGTTCTAGATAAGTAGATCAGGTCAAATCAGGTGAATTGGTTGAATTCCAAGTCTTAGAGTGTTGAGTTCCAGACCATACTTAGGTGTTAGAAGTGAAAATCACCATATTAGTTGAAAAACAATTTCAAAGAATTAGATGGTTATGGACAATGAAATCAAGAAGTGTACTATGCCTGTAAAATGCTCAATAAGGAAATCAAGAACTCTGCCACACCTGTTCAATAAAGAAGAGGTTTTATTTTCTTTTGTTCACAAAAAACAGGAAGAGGAAAAAGCAGGGAGAGGAGGAAGTAGATCATGAAACTGATACAGATTTACTGGAAAATAGATAAAATAAACAAAAGCAAAACTTAATTTGAAAAAAAAATTGGAACAGTAATACAGAAGTGGAGTGTAAACCACGAGATATTAGAGGTGATAAAACAAGTTGATCTGAAAAAGAAACATTTTGGGGTGGGTGAATAATTTTTAGACTTTTCCCTATCTTCCAACCTTTCTATTTACTTAGTCATCAGATTCTGATGATGGTTGAATCCTCAGCAAACCTGGAAGATATTAAAAAATGGTCTTTGAGACAACCTTTTTAATGAATGGTGTTGGAACATTGGACAGCTACATGCAAAAAAATGAAACTAGACCACCAACTTATACCATACACAAGAATAAACTCACTACATCAAACTAAAAAGCTTCTGCACAGCAAAAGAAACAACCATCAAAATGGAAAGGGAACCCACTACATGGGAGAGCATAATTGTCAACAATACATCAGATAAGGGGTCAATTTCCAAAATATATAGAGTGCTCATACAACTCAACAAAATGAAGACAAAGAACCCAATTAAAAAATGGGCAGAGGACCTAATAGACACCTCTCCAAAGAGGACATACAAATGGCCAAGAGACATATGAAAAAAATGCTCAATGTCACTAATCATCAGAGAAATGCAAATTAAAATGAGATATCACCTCACACCTGCCAGAATGGCTGCCATCAACAAATCATCAAACAAGTGCTGGGGGGAAGGGAAGAGATAAATCAAAGAACTTATGCATATAAGCATAACCAATGGACATAGACAAAAATGCTGGGTTGGGCGGCAGGAATGGGAGGAGAGTATCAGTGGAGGAAAAAGGAGAAACATCTGTAACAAAAATAAATTAATAATAAAAAAAGAAATAATCAGAAATATTTTTTTAAAAAAGGTCTTTGAGTTACTCTCATGACCTGTGCCTGGTTCTAATTCATTTCTGTAATCCTATCCCAAGTTCTTATTGCAAATTTTATTTCTAAATGGTTTTGCTGTTACTGAAAGATAAATCTAAAACTCTAAATTTTATTTAGATTTTATCCCACCCATGGAATTGTTTACATTTTAATAAGGGATGCTTGTGTGAAAAAAGCCTTCAAAACTTGTGTCCAACTTCAGCCTGATCTTACTCCCTCTTGGATTCCATGCCAGACCTGTGTTTCGAGTTGCCCACTGTACATGTTTACCTGAATATCCCACAGATCACTCAAATTCACCCCCCGAAAATTTGCTCCTCTTCCTGGATCCCTCATCCCTCACATTTAAAAATTATAACTCCTTGCCCTGGCTGGTTTGGTTCAGCAGTTAGAGTGTTGGCCCTCAGAACTAAGTGTTGTGGGTTCAATTCCCGGTCAAGGGCATGTACCTGGGTTGCAGGTTCGATCCTGGGCCCTGGTCGTGTGGGAGGCAACCAATTGATGTGTCTAGACACATCAATGTTTCTCTCTTTCTCCTTCCCTCCCTTCCACTCTATCTGAAAATCAATGAAAAAATATCCTCGGGTGAGGATTAGCAAACAAACAAATAAATAAAGTAAAAAATTATACCTCCTAAAAGCCTTCTGAATCCATTCCCCTGTCTCTGTTTACCCTACTTTAGGCCTAAGGCCTTTGTTCAGTCACTAATCATTTCTCATCAGGAGTTGCAGTAGCTTCTAAATGGTCTTTCTGCCTCCATTCCATCTTCCATTTGGCCATCATTCTAAATATACAATTGATCATGTCAGTTGCCTGTTTAAAATTCTTCAGTGGCTCCTCTTTGCCTTCAGGATAGAAAAACAAATACATGCACATGGCATATAAGGTGCTTTGTGAGCTGGTTTCTGTCTACTTTTCTAATTTCTCTCAACCTCATTCTTTAAACATACTGCATCTAGTCATGCTGAACTAATTGCTGTTTTTCGAAGAAGTCATGCTCTCTTACTTCTGGTTTTGTGGTCAAGCTGTTCCTTCAGCCTGAAATGACTCCCCTTTCTCTACCTTACATCCACTTGCACACTACTACTCATCTTGAAGATTCAGTTCATGTCCCCTTTTTCTGAAGATTTATCTGACCAATTTAGGCAATAGTTTCATATAGACATTTATTCTATATAATCTATAGTTTACTTATTGCTGCATAATAAATTATCCTAAAATTTAGTGGCTTACAACAGTAATAAACATTTATCTCTTGTAGTTTCTATGGGTCAGGAATATGGCAGCCATTTGTCTGGGAAGTTCTGGCTAGGGGTTTCTCATGAAGTACAGTCAAATGTCATCTGAAGGCTTGAATGGGGTTGGAAGACCCACTTCCAATGCCTTACTCACATGGCTGGTAAATTGATGCTGGATGTTGCTGGTGGCCTCAATTCCTCTTCTGTGGGCCTCTCCACAGAGCTACTTAAGAGTCTTCAAGAGATGACTAGCCTACCCCAAATCAAGCAATCCAAGAGATCAAAGCAGAAGTTACGAATCCTTTACAACTACTCTTGGAAGTCACCTACTCTAACCTCCACCATACCCTGTTGTTCACATAGACTAGCCGTGATTCATTGTGGGAGAAGACTATATAAGGACATGAATACAAAAGAGCGAGGATCATTGGAAGCCATCTTGGAGACTAATGGTGGCATACAGAGAAACAAAAATATATCATATCTCACTAGCTTACTTTTAATTTGGCATAAGTCCTCATAGCCCATTTCCTAGGAATAGCAACCTCTTCTTCTGTATTTCTGATGTAGCTTTTGTGTTCCTGGAACAGTCTCTCCTGTTCTGCCCCAACTTTCTGGATCTGCTACAGCCCTGCTGTTTCTCTCTATGAGGCTAGGCTGTAGCTCCACTGGGCACCACTGTCTTGCACAGATGACTGTCACCATTGCTTCTACCACTGACTTTGGGAAGTGCTTGATACTCCTCCAAGAAAGTAAAACAAGCTCAAGAGCACAACTAAGACCAGGCTGTGACTGTTAACAAGTCGTTTCAGAAGGCCTGGGAAATACCAGAAAAGAAATGTAATAGATAAGGTAACTTACACTGTTATCAGCAGTAGTTACTCTAAGAGATCCACAATCTAAACTTACCCTCAGAATGGCACAAAAAAAGGTCCTCTGGAAACTCTACCACAACCAGATGATGTTCTCTTGTCCTATGTCCTACAAAAGACAAAGTGCAACACAATCTGTTGTCAGTGCAATTCATAAGGTCTGGGATTTTCAGTCTTTAAATAACACCACAGGTGGAACGCAACAATCCATACCATGGCATGGTGGGCCAAGCACTCTCCATTTCTAGTTCACAGCCTCTCTTCCAGCACTAGCTGAGAAAAATAAGCCTGTGCACTCTCCCAGCATTCCTTTCCATCCAGTTCCATAACCCTCACAAACAACTGCCAAAAGAATAGCACTCCCAGCTCTGCAAAGACATCCAGTAATGCATAAGCCTAGGACAGTCTAAATCCACAATTATGGAAAAACATTTCCATATAGAAATCATAATCTATAAGGGCAGAAAACTACCAAAAGACATCTTATTAACAGCTCGAAGCATCTACATTTGCTTTACCTTAATATTTCAAGTCTTCCCCAAGAATTAGGCATGAGTGATTGTTTTATATTTACACAACCCAAGAGACCACTTCAAGGTGTTTCCCAGGACTAAGTAAGAGTTAGTATTAAAGGGAAATTGGATCTTTTGCTGTTAGATGGTAGAGTTTCCAGCTGCTTTACTCAGGGTTAGAAAATAAAACCTCAGCTTCAGCCAGCCTGATTACATCACCTGCCATAGTTACTTCTTGGAAAGCATGTCTCCTCTTCATTAGAGAGTCCAGAGGTCAGACGGTAAAAATAGGAGCTGAAAGAGATAGTAAAGGAATACATGGTTCCTAGAGATAGAAAATAATGTCAAGCACATGTTATGTGGAAACAGTGGGCTGCAGTGAAACGACAAGAGATTTTTGAGTAAGGCAAATGTAGGTCCACTGTGTGGTGGGTGCTTTTCCTGTGGTGGAGTAACTCAGACTTAACTTCTCTGAGCCTTGCTTTCTTCACCTGTAAAATTATGGTAATAATTTCTACCTCACAGGGTTGAGGATTAAATGAGAAAATATATAATCGAGCTCTGGCAGGCAGGTAGGCAGGCTATGCTCAGGTACAGCACTGGATACTGGGAACAGAGCGGTGAACACAAAAAATGAGTCACTGTTTTCACTGAGATTCCAGTCCAGAGGGAAGGCAAGCATTAAACAAAGAACTACCTAATTACAGTAGTAAGGAATGCTATAAAGAAGAATCCTAGCCCTGGCCGGTTTGGCTCAGCAGTTAGAGCATTGGCCCACGGTCCAGAGAGTCCCGGGTTCGGTTCCCGCTAAGGGCATGTACCTCAGTTGCAGTTTGTCCCTGCCCCGGTTGGGGTCGTGTGGATAGCAGCCAGTCAATGTGTCTCTCCCACATTGAGGTTTCTCTCTCTCTCTCTTCCTCCCTCTCTGAAAAAAAAAAAGAAAAAGAGAAGAAGAAGCCTAGGGTATCACAAAAGGAAACTTGACCTAATTTAAGGTGGTAGGAAATGTGGCCTTGAGGTAGTGACACCAGAGGTAGGGATCCTGGGTTAGGGGAGAACATGTCAGGTTTCATTTGGAGCATTCTAGGCTCCTGGAAGGTGCTCAATAAATGGAAGCTGCTATTATTATTATTATTTATTCAATAAATATTTATTGATTATCTACCATGTCTACTGTGTTACTAGGCATACTGAAGATACAATAAATATGTGAACTTGAGCAATAGCTTAACTCTTTGAACTTCAGTATGTTCATATCTAAAATAGGAATATTGATAGTTCCTACCTCTAGTCGTTGTTGAGGATTCAATGAGATGATGTATGTAAAGTGTTTAACAATGCTTCACATAAGGAGAAGGTAATATGTGCTAGTAATATTATTATTGTTCATTAGTCAGGACTGGCAATATAATTTACAGGGCCCAGTGCAAAATTAAAATGAAGGATCTCTTGTTAAAAAATTATTAAGAATTTCAATATTGCAACAGCAAAACATTAAACCAAGTGTGGGGCCCTGTGTGTCTGCAAAGTTAACACTTATGAAGACAGCCTTATCATTAATTATGTCATATATATGTATTTATATAGCTTGCCTATCCAAAAAGATTGTATTTTTCTGGGGGGCAAATTCCAGAACTCAATCTATTGAATTTAGTTTATAAAGATAAAATATAAACGTATTCAATGTACCAATAGGTGATTGGTGCTTACATATTTCTCAACATTTTATTATGGAAAAAATTTTAAATAACAAAATTATAAGAATTTTATAGGGAACACAGGTATACATACCACCTAGATTCTACAATTAACATATTTTATTGTTGATAGTATTACAGATGTGCCCCATTTTTCCCCCTTTGTCCCCCTCCACCCAACCCCTGCCTCACCTCAGGCCTTCACCACACTGTTGTCTGTCTCCATGGGCTATGCATATATGTATATAAGTTCTTTGGTTAATCTCTTCGTGTGTCCCTACCCCCCTCCCGTCTGAAATCTGTCAGTTTCATGCATCCATGCCTCTGGACCTATTTATTATATTTGCTTTATTATATATCTATCCACCTATCCATTCATCAAACCATTCATTAATCTATCTTTTTTTGGTGCATTTCAGAGTAGATTTTAGACATCGATATCATTAACTAAGGTCCAATTTGTTTGTTTTTTTCTTTTTTTTTTTATCCTCACCTGAGGACATTTTTTCATTTTTTGTTCAGATAGAGTGGGAGGGAGAGAGAGGAAGAGAGAGAGAGAGAGAGAAACATCGATGTGAAAGTGACACATCGAGTGGCTGCCACCCGCACGACCAACCAGGGCCGGGGACAAACTGCAACCGAGTACATGCCCTTAGTGGGAACCGAACCCGGGTCTCTCTGGACCGCAGTCCGATGCTCTAACCGCTGAGCCAAACCGGCCAGGGCTGTTTTTTTCTTGAGATGTAAAATTGACATAGAGTAATGCACAAATCTTAAGAGTAAATTTGCTGAGTTTTGACAAATGTATATCTCTGCAACCCAAACTTATAGAACATTACTATCACTCTAAAATGTTTCTTCATACTTCTTTCCTATCAATCTCCATCTCCACCTCACCCAAAGACAACTACTGTTCTGATTTCTTTTTTCTTTTTGTGCTTACATTTTTCAAAAGAAGCCTTTATAAGTACTTAGCTTCAGTGTTTTCTTTTGTGGGTACATAGACTATTCTGCAGACTGTAAATTAGGAAAGATAAGTCTAGGATACTCTGGTACAATCAACAAATACTTGTTGAGTCAAAGAGTGAAACTAGGGAAATCATTTTATTGTTTTTTGTAATAGTTTCAATGTGTACTGCAGAAAACTGTAAATAATATGAAAAAATACAGAGAAGAAATTAAAAATCATCCATCATGGAGAGAGAGACATTTTAAATATTTTGATGAAATTTCTCCCAGATATCTATTTATATAAACATATAGTGACCTATGTATAAAATTTGATAAAAATGGCAAACACATGTATAATGTTTCTATCGCTTAACAATATGCTATGGATATTTTCCTTGTCAATAAATATAGGGTGGAATCATCATTTTTATGGCCACACTAGATGGACATACCATTCTTTAATTAACCAGTTACCTACTCATGAACATTTAAGATTATTTCTAAATTTTCAATATTATCTGCAATACTGCAAAGAACTTCTTTGTACACATTTTTCTCTGAAATGTATAATTACTTCCTTAGGATAATGTGTTAGGGTTAAGATTACTGGGTACATTTTACATGCTGCTTTATGATACCGAAATGCTCTCCAAAAAAGAGGCACCAATTTATATCCATTGACTGGCTAAGTTTTAAATTCTTAAGAATAGAAAATAAATGTTTGTTTCATCCTTTTTTTCCTTTAAGATAGAAAAGAGAGAAACACACCAAAGCCAGCAAATGTGAATGTATATGAATGTGTCCCTAAAAGCACTGTGAGTCAATCCAATTGAATTTGATTCCATAAACAATTATGAAGTACCTACAATATGCAAAGGTAAGGCTAGCTGCTGAGAGTAGAAAGATGAGAAGCGATGGACTCAATATTCAGAGTACTCACACTCTAATAGGACAATTTCCTTGGCTACAGTAATTTATCTTTACCTACATGATGAGAATGGACCCTAAGGATTTACTACTAACGGGGTACTAACTCCTACATTAAATTTGTTAAAACTCAAAGGATATAAATGAAAAGTCTCTCTCACATCCTTGTTCTCCAGATCCCTACCCCCACCTATTGTTCCCCTCTCCAGAGGTTATAACTATTACTAATTTCTTGTATATCTTCCCAGAAAATGCTCTGCATATATGTATACAGGCTTGTGCTTGAGCAGGCAAAAACATTAATTGCCCACTTATTGCTTACTTATTCAAGCAGTTGTTAAAATACAATAGTATTATACTTACACATAATTACTTTCGAGATTGTTCCATTATCAATCCATGTAGAGTTGCTTCTTTATTTTTAACTTGGAGATCGTTTTATAGACCACTCTTAGGGAGCTGCTTCATTCTTTCTTTCTTTTTTTTTATTTTTTATCATCTACACAATTTTTCATCACATGAATGTATTTAACCAGTACTCTATTGATTGACCCCTAGATTGGTCCCAGTATTTTGTTAATCTGGTCCTGCAATGAATACCCTTCTAGACAGTGAAATCATTTTGGAATAAGAAATTACTTTGTAAAGGTAGTAATGGTAGGCTTAAAATCAAGTTAGTAAGTACTTGATAGAGACATTTCTTGGGTTATAGATGAATATTAAAAGTACAAAACATTCAATATATGTGCTGTGTCTGAAATATGTTCTTCCAAACAAAAGAAAACCATAAAAGTCAATAGGAAATTTCCACCCACTTAGACTCCTTAGGAGGAGTAAATAGATAGGCCTTATCCAGTGTATTCCAGGTCCACAGTAGAGCTTTGTCACATTAATAGTGAAAAGTTTTTGTACAGTCCATGCCTTGGCACTAAGAACTTCCCCTAGAGAGTTTGGATCTACCAGTACAGACATACAAATATTCATTTGTCACACAAATAATTCATCAAAAGGCCCTTTGGATACGAAAATGGAGGAACATGTTTCCTTTTTCCCTTCCCATTGACTTTTTTTTTTTTTTTTTAAATAATTGCACTTATAAAAAATGTTTCAAGAATAGCACAGAGAACTCCCACACACTCTTTATTCAAAGTCACTATTTTTTTTAACATTTGACCACATCTCTCTCTCTTTACTTCTTGTTTTATATAGATTTAAATATATAGTTTATATTTACATTTAGTATACAATATATAAGGTTTTTTCCTGAATTATTTGAAAATAGGTTGCATATATAATGCTCCTTTATCCCTTGATACTTCAGGGTGTGTTTCCTAAAAACAAGGATATCCCATTGATTTTTGGGGGGGCAGGGAGAGACTTCCCTGGCTACTTCCAACTCTCCTTTTAGAGAATCATGTACTTTAAGAGCTACAAGGAACCCAAAGGTGTCTAGTTCAACCTCTTTCTTTTACACATAGGGAAACCCAGAATTAGTAAATGAGTCAGCCAAGGTCACATTGTCAATATCTGGGAGATGATCCTCTCTTCTGTCTCTTTCCACTCTATAAGCTATTCGAGATCATCTGCTCCAAACTGTTCAATATATTTTATAAATGAGGAAACTATGGCTCAGAGAAAGTTTATAATTTGTCTAAGGTTACACAGGAAGTTACCTGCCTGGATTCCATAGGCAGCTATACCTCTTTGCTGAGAGGCTCAAGAAGAAGACTCATTTTCCTCAATGCATACTCAGTGAATAAGCTAAGTGAATATCTAATGTTTTTGGCTGCTCAGCAGTCCTTTCCCCTCCTTCTAGCAAGAGCTTTGGGAAACCATCCCTCTCCCATCAGATACAGAGTGAGTGGGACTGTCCTTCAAAGTGTCTTACCCTTTTGGCCATGAAATGGGCATGAACCCAACCTAAGTCTATGGTCTCTGGGGTATTTGAATTTTGAGGAGAGGGTCTCCAGTATTAAAAAATGGTGATTTGATTTCTCCTAAAGGTGGTGCCCTGAAGCAGCTGGTTATTGGCTTTTGTTAATCTTCCACTCTGCTTCCTATCCCACCTGAGATTTGCTTCTTCAGCATTTATTTTCATTCTTCCAGGTACCCTCCATGTGTTTCCAACAACTTCCACAGGCTTAAGTTGCCCAGGGTTAGATTCTGTTGCTTGCAAAACCAGGATCCTAAACAGTAACAGCAGACTAGAAAAAAAGTTTTTCTTTCAGAAACACTTGCCCAAGCAAAACTGTGACTTGGGTTGCATAGAAAAACATTGAGCCTGAGTACAATCTTCCTCAAAGCTTAGTTGTGGAAGTGCTTTTCAGGCTCATCACTCTGCTGTTCTAACTTATGAGATTCTACTTTCACACTCCCAGAAGTGGCTGTTCCTGGAAAAACAGAGCAACCTTTCTGTTAGTTGTAGCTCTTAGAAATGTCTCCAGCATGGGGACACCACTTATTCAATGGTTATTTTAACTCCATTTTTCTAAAATTGCCCCATCTGGACTGTTAGAGTGTTGAAATACCATCTGACTTGAGCACAAAGGCACAGGGTGGGCTCCCTGCCTGACTGACTCCAGGGCCAACTGCCAGCAGGAAGTGAAGACACTGCTCATTGTCTTTCCTGACCTCCTGAGAAGACTTTGGGAAGGAACTCACACATATGCAAGAATGACATTCAGACAGTGTAGTCTGAGTTTGCATCCAGGAAAAAAAATCTTCATAAAAGCATAATCATCTGCAAAGAGGTTCCCAAATTCATGCTGAAAACAACTTTTTTCTTCTTAAAAAATGTATTTTAGCCCTGGCTGATTTGGCTCAGCGGTTAGAGCGTGGCCCATAGACCAAGGAGCTGAGAGTTTGATTCTGGTCAAGGGCATGTACCTCGGTTGCCATTTGTCCCGGACATGGTCAGGGTCATGCAGTAGGCAACCAGTCGATGTGTCTCTCTCACATCCATGTTTCTCTCTCCCTCCCTCTCTCTCTCTTTCTCCCTCCCTCTCTATCTGAAGAGAAATGGAAAAATATCCTCGGGTGAGGATTTAAAAAAATATATTAAACAATGTATTTTAATATTATTTAAAGTAATCTAACTAGCCCTGGCCAGTTTGGCTCAGCGGTTAGAGCGTCGGCCTGCGGTCCAGAGAGACCCGGGTTCAGTTCCTGCTAAGGGCATGTACCTCAGTTGCAGTTTGTCCCCGGCCCTGGTTGGTCGTGCGGGTGGCAGCCACTCGATGTGTCCCTTTCACGTCGATGTTTCTCTCTCTCTCTCTCCCTCCCACTCTATCTGAACAGAAAATGAAAAAATGTCCTCGGGTGAGGATAAAAAAAATAAAATAAAAAAATAATAAATAAATAAAGTAATCTAACTATACATTTTATATATATTATTATTTATAATTTAATGTTTTAAAAATATTACTACACAGCAGTTTAGCTTCTCATTAGCCACTCAAGAACCAGATCTTTGTATAGCCAAAGAGCCAATCATTTAACAAATTTTTGTGCATACTTTGTGCTGCATTGTACTAAGTGCTGGAGAAACAATAGGAAGGAAAATCAGACAGGGTCTTTATTCTTACAATGCTTAGAGTCCAGAGGGAAAACAAACATTAATGAAGATGTTATCCTCATACCCCATTACAAATTATTACTAGTGCTATAAGAAGAGTAAATTACTTTTCTCAAAACAAATAGTTTCCATAACTCTAAGTGAATTCTTAAAAGGATGTAGGGCAATCCTTCCCCTATTCCATTGGCCTATAAATGGTCTATAAATATACATATATCCACAGCTCTGGTGAAAAACACCATAGAAGATCTAGTTTCCCTTTCAGAACAAAACCTAGGGATTCTGCCTTTATTTTCTCACTAAGTTAATTATTAATGTTTTCAAAGCCAAATAGAAAAGGAAAATCACTCAGACAAAATGTCCTAATGGATAAAAGACTACCATTTGAATGGCAAATATAAGTCAGGAGATGTATTCATTTTCTATTTTTGCTGTAATAAATTACCACAAATTTAGTGGTGTAACACAGCACAGATTTATTATCTTAAAGTTTTATAGGTCAGAAGTTTGATGGGGTCTCACTAAGCTAATCTCAAGGTGTTGGCAGAACTGAATTCCTTTCTGGAGGTTTTAGGAGAATATGACTTTCCTTGCCTTTTTCCAGCTTCTAAAGACTTCCTTCAGCCCTGGCCGATTTGGCTCAGCGGTTGGAGCGTCAGCCTACAGACCAGAGAGTCCCGAGTTCAGTTCCCGCTAGGGGCACTTACAAAAAAATAAAATAAAAAGAAAGAAAGAAAGACTTCATTCCTTGGTTCTTGGCCTCCTGCCTCCATCTTCAAAGTCAGCAACAGATTGAGTACTCATGTCACATCTCTATGTCTTGACCTCTGCCTCCCTCTTCCACTTTTAAGGACTCATGTGATTAAAAGTAGCTTCACCCATATAATCCAGGATAAACTCCCCAGCTCAAATTCTGTACCTTTAAACATATCTACAAAGTCTTCTTTGCTTAACATTCATAGGTGCTGGGGATTAGGACATGGGCATCTATGAGGTATCTTATTCTGCCTACCACCAAAGGCATGGAAATGTTCTTGTTAAGGGTGAAAAATAGCAGACATAATTTATTCTGTGTGGATAAAGCAATAAGTACAAGATGATACCATTTTTCTCTATAGTACCAAACTGCTTACAGTGGTTATCTCTGGGGAGTGGAATTGTGTGTAATTTTTCTTTATGCTTTTCGGTTTTCCACATTAAAAATAAAATAATTTTAAAATATTTACTGTGGTTATTTAGGAGACTATATTATTACGAAATGCACGCTAATCTATTTTTTAAAATTTATTTTTATTGATTGATTTTAGAGAGAGAGAGAGAGAGAAAGGGAAAGAAAGAGGGAAACATCGATTTGTTGTTCCACTTATTTATGCATTCATTGGTTGCTTCTTGTATGCGCATTGTTTAATATATTTTTAAAGAATATATATTTAATATATTTTTAATACATTGTTTAATATATATTTTTTAATCCTCACCTGAGGATATTTTTCCATTTCTTTTCAGATAGAGATCGAACTTGCAACCTTGGCATGTCAGGACAATACTCTAACCAACTGAGCTACCTGGCCAGGGCATGTTAATCTATTTTGGAATAAAGTATCATTATGTCTGCAACTTAGTGTCAAAGAGTTCAGAAAACACATACATAGAAAGATAAGGCAAATATGGCCAAACAATAAAAACTTTGAATCAAGGAGGTATATACATATATGTATATTCACTGTAATTTTATTTCAATTTTCCTGTATATTTGAAAATGTTTATAATAAAAAGTTATAAAAAATGCAAAATTTTATATTATTCTCATCATTTTCAAGAATAAGTTCAACATCTAAGCTAGAGGGGATGGATGATAAATTACAAAAACAAGGCAAGTTTTCTTCTGCAACCATCTTTGCCACTGATACCAAGTTATATATTAGATCCCAGGAAATGGAGAGATGGACCTGTCTGGTTTTACTTAAAATGGTCTCAAAGATCTCTGAGAAACTGATCAATTCTCCAAAGTATAGCCATTTGGTGAGATTCTATTGACCATTATCAATGACAGTGTTGTACAGTAGTGGCAACAATGCATTTCTCAAAAACAAAAACTCTAATGGAGTTTATTGAAAAGAAACAGATAATTACACTAAAAAACAATGATTCAAAATGTCATAGTCTTCCCAGAACAAATAATATACTTTAAAAATATTTTTACATTACTAAATGAACAAAACCACCATATATAAACAGTCTTTGATATTTTAATTGCTTACTTAACTAAGTTATTTAAAAACAAACCCAGATATACCAATAAAAATTCAGAAAGAAAATGCCTCCTTTAGCTTTCTGACCCATCCCTTTTGTTTCTTTTTCCTTTTTCTTTGTCTTTTTAAAAAATTAATTGATTTAGCCTGGCTGGTGTGGCTCAGTGGTTGAGCATCAACCCATGCACCAAGAGGTCGCTGGTTCGATTCCTGGTCAGGGCACATGCCCAGGTTGTGGGCCAAATCCCCAGCAGAGGACATGTAGGAGGCGGCTAATTGATGTTCTCTCTCATTAATGTTTCTCTCTCTTTCTCCCTCTCCCTTCTTCTCACTCTAAAATCAATAAAGAAGCCCAGCCGGTGTAGCTCAGTGGTTGAGCATCGACCCATGCACCAAGAGGTCACCGGTTCAATTCCTGGTCAGGGCACATGCCCAGGTTGTGGGCCCGATCCCCAGTGGGGGGCATGCAGGAGGCAGCCAATCGATGTTCTCTCTCATCGATGTTTCTATCTCTCTCTCCCTCTTCTTTCCTCTCTCTCTAAAATCAATAAAGAAAAATAAATTTTTTTAAATCAATAAAGAAAAAAAATTTTTTAATTAATTAATTGATTTATTTTTGTTACAGATGTTTTTCCTTTTCCCCCCATTGACACCCTCCTCCGACCCCCTCCCCCATAGCATTGTTGTCTATGTCCATGGGTTATGCTTATATGCATAAGTTTTTTGGTTTATCTCTTCCTTCCCCGCTTGCCCCCTGCTCTGAAGTTTGTCAGTCTGAACCCTACTTCTATGTCTCTGGGTCTGTTTTGCTCATCAGCTTATTTTGTTCATTATATTCCACAAATAAGTGATTTTTGTCTTTCTATGACTAACTTATTTTGCTTAGTATAATACTCTCTAGGTCCCTCCATGTCATCTCAAAGAATAAGAGATCTTTCTTTCTTACAGCTGCATAGTATTCCATTGTGTCTATGTACCACAGCTTTTTTTTTTTTACTTTTTTTTTTTTTTTTTATCCTCACCTGAGGACACTTTTTGCATTTATCTTCAGATAGAGCGGGAGGGAGAGAGGGCAGGAGAGAGAGAGAGAGAAACATCGATGTGAGAGAGACACATCGACTGGCTGCCACCCACACGACCCCAACCAGGGCCAGGGACAAACTGCAACCAAGGTACGTGCCCTTAGCGGGAACCGAACCCGGGACTCTCTGGTCTGGGGGCTCTAACCGCTGAGCCAAACCGGCCAGGGCCCACAGCTTTTTTATCCACTTTTTTATTAAGCATTTGCTGCCTGCATTCCAAGTAACATTCTCTTTTTTGTTAATCCTCATCTGAGGATATTTTTCTTTTTATTTTCAGATAGAATGGGAGGAAGAGAGAGGGAGAGAAACATCGATGTGAGAGAGACATGTCGACTGGTCACCTCCTGCACAACCCCGACCAAGCCCAGGGATTGCACCTGCAACTGAGGTACATGCCCTTGACCAGGAATTGAACCTGTGACTATTTGGTCTTCGAGCTGACATTCTAACCTCTGAGCCAAACTCGCCAGGGCCCAAGTAAAATTCTTAAATTGATTTTTAAAAGCAAGAGAACACTTTCAGTAATCAAATGGAACTTACACAAGAATGACAAAAATAAACATAATTTCTTCCTTTCTTCTTCCCCTTTCCTCCCAATACTGGCTTTTTTGCTATTGATATAACGTATTTATCACTTTTGGGAATAAGGTTGCTACTGTTCATTTTTCCATTTCTAATAAATAATGTGGTGTTTTTAAAAAAGGATATTGCTCATGTGGCTTAGAAAAAGATATGGAAGGATATAGATCACAAACTGATAACAATGGTTAGCTCTAGACTGAGAATTTGTGATAAAGCTAGAGAGGACTTTTACTTTCCTTACTTTGCTTATTTGACTATATGCAATGAATACGTATTAGTTTTATCAACACTGCACCCCCCCCCCCAATCAGTAAAGATTTTTTTTTAAGGAAAAAAAACACACAAAACACCAACGTGTACTTTAGATTTAGCATGGTGATTTAGGGTCAGTCACTTAACCTCCTTGGGTCTCATTTTCCCTACTTATAAAATGGGATAAATACCACACAGAGATGTCATGAGAAAAATGCCTTACCACATGGCAAATACACATCCAATAAAGGTTCCTTTCCCAGTCCAGTGTGGCTCATGGGTTGGGCATCAGCCCATGAACCAAGAGGTCACCAGTTCAGTTCCCGGTCAGGGCACACGCCTAGGTTGCAGGTTCTATCTGATCGATGTTGATGTTTATCTCTCATTGATGTTTCTATCTCTCTCTCCCTCTCCCTTTCTTTCTCTCTCTAAAGAAAATCAATAAAAATATTTTTTAAAAAGTTTCTTCTCTGAGCCTCAGATTCTTTGCCTGCAAAACGAGGGAGCTAGATTTGTTGTCTGTGATCCTTTTGAGAGTTAATATCCTGATACTTTCTTTTTATGTTCACAAAATAAGATTGCTAATTGAAAAATAAATGTCTTTACGTGTCTTCAGGTAATTATTTTTCTTCTATTTCCTGTAGAACCAGGAAGCCAAAAACAGATGAGCAGTAACTCTGGAATGTTTGGGCCACTCCACCCTGGGCACCTGGGAAATGACAGGGTATTTCCACTCATTAGAATCTCCCTGATGAGGAGAGCCTTCCTTATTGGAAAAAGGATCAAACTTATTTTTAATAAGCCAGTGTGTGCAATTAAAAACATTATATACTCTCAATTTTAATCTTTGACTATTCCAGGCCTCCTTTTTAATTACCTATATTTGCAATCCAGATACTCTGTGTAAGCAGTTATGCAAGTGTTCCATAATTCATTATATCAAATGTCATTGGTTAAAGTCCAATTAGATAATTGTCATGTAGGGAGGGGTTGCATTTTAAATGAGTTTAAAGATTTGTCTCCTACATATCTGAAATGCTAATAACTGACTGTCTTTCATGGTATCAGGATAATAATTTTACAGTTCTCTCGTTGCTTTGCTAGGATTGCAAAATAGCATGGTTTGTAGCAGTAGTAATAGTTATTTGTCTATTAAAAAGATAAAAATAAGAAAGGGAGAGAAAGCCCTGGCCAGTTTGGCTTAGCAGTTACAGTGTCAGCCTGAGGACCAATGAGTCTTGAGTTCGATTCCGGTCAAGGGCACGTGCCTCGGTTGTGGTTCGTCCCCTGACCTGGTGGGGTCGTTCGGGAGGCAACCAGTTGATGTGGCTCTATCAGGTCGATGTTTCTCTCTGTCTCTCTCTCTCTCTCCCTCTCTCCCACTCTATCTGATAATAAGTAGAAAAATATCCACGAGTGAGTAATAAAAAAAAATAATAAAACCACAACTTTGGGAAATACTACCATTCCAAATTTCTCAAAACATGGTATGTTTTTTATATAATTAAAATATTGTATGGATACAGAATCATAGAGAGGAACACCCACATGGCTTAGAATTCTAAATATGTCATGTATGAGATTTCTTAATTTAAGACTTTTCTGTGCCTGCTGAATACCAGTGGGTGAAGAATGCCCTCAATGTTGTTTTGGCATTTCTAGCACCCTGCGTAGCTTAGTAGGATTGTTCATCCTTCCAGGTTATAGCAATCCCAGATTTTCTTGCAAAAAAAAAAAAAAAAAGCCTATTCTGTTTGTTTAACATTAATTTTAAGAGGTATTGTAGTAGAAATGAACATAAACAGACACTTTTGTTTCCACATTTATAAACAAATTTCTCTATATACAAATTAGGGATAATACAACTTGCTCCTTACTATATGTGGAAGGCTGGGAAAATTCTTACTATTAGTAATAATAATAAAAACTAATATTCTCTACGTATCTACCATTTTTAAGGCATCACGGTAGGCACTTTCTCTTGCGTGATCTTATATAACTCCAACAAGACTCTGTGAGGTGTTATCTACTTTTTTTCAAATGAGGACTATGAGACTTAGAGAAGCTAAATAATTTACCATTTACAGTCCTGGTAAATGGTGATGCAATATTTAATTCTGAAACCTCGATTTTCACTACTCTACTTTGACCTTCTAGGAGAAAGATGGAAATGTTCTGAAATCCATTTGGTTGCCTTCGAGTCCTTCAGCAATTGCAACCACACTTTTGTGCACCTCTCTTTGCCCCCTCCTCCCCCCCCCATGCTCCAGTAATACAGACTACTTGTAATTCCTCTAAAGTCCTGTCATCTCAAGTTTCTGGGTTTTGTTTATGTTTTCTTGGTCTAAAATTTTGTTATCCTGCTACTACCAGACTAGCTGGCCTACTCTTACTAACTTTTCAAGTCTCCGTTTAACCTGTTCTACATGCTCCCATTACTCTGTTTTTCTTTTCTTTTCTTTTTTTTTTTTTTTTTGGTACATGCTCCTAGCAAGAACCGAACCCAGGACTCTCTGGTCCGCAGGCTGACGCTCCAACCACTGAGCCAAACTAGCCAGGGCCATTAGTCTGTTTTTAAATCATTTTTTATTTTTCAATTACAACTGACATACCATATTATATTAGTTTCAGGTGTACACCCCAATAATTAGACATTTTATACTTTACTAAATAATCATCCGATAAATCTGGTACCCATCTGACACTATACAGAGTTATTAGACTATTATTGACTATATTCCCTAGGCTGTACTTTGCATCCCCATGACTATTCTGCAACAACCAATTTGTACTTCTTAATCTTTTCACCTTTTTCACCCATCCCCCCAACCCGCTCCCATCTGGCAACTGTCAAAATGTTCTCTGTATCTATGACTCTGTTTCTTCATTTATTTTGTTTTTGAGATTCAATTGTTGGTAGATATGTATTTATTGCCATTTTATTGTCCCTATTTTTAATCTTTTTTTTTCTCTACTTCTTGAAGACCTTTTAACATTTCATGCAATACTGGTTTGGTGGTGATGGACTCCTTTAGCTTTTCCTTGTCTGGGAAGCTCTTTATATGTCCTTTGATTCTAAATGAATGAATGAAAGAACACATAAGTGACTTATACATTGATGTAGAGAACTCATTAGAAATATGTGGAGGAAACTGTATTACTTTATTCCACATAACCCTAAAAGTTTCCTGAAATGAAAACTTTTCAACCTCTTATTTTAAACCTTTTCAGCCCTGGCCGGTTTGGCTTAGCGGTTGGAGCGTTAGCCTGTGGACCAGAGAGTCCTGGGTTTGGTTCCCGCTAAGGGCACGTACCTCACTTGCAGTTTGTCCCCGGCCCTGGTTGGGGTTGTGTGGGTGGCAACCACTCAATGTGTCTGTCTCACATTGATGCTTCTCTCTCTTCCTCCCTCTCTCCCTCCCGCTCTGTCTGAAGATAAATGTAAAAATGTCTTCGGGTGAGGATAAAAAAAAAATAAATAAAACTTTTCGACATATCTTTGTTTTTCTCTAGAATAAAGTATGTTAAACCCAGTAGTAGTTAAATACATATTTGCTGAATTAGTGAGGAGTCTTTAAAAGTATACAAGTTCTTTATGGGGGAAAATGGAGGACATCTGCAATACTCTCAACAATAAAATTAAAATTTTAAAAAGTATACAACCCTGGCCAGTGGCTCAGTGGTTAGAGTGTCAGCCTGCGAACTGAAGGGTTAGATTCCAGTCAAGGGCACATACCTAGGTTGCAGGTTTGAACCCTGGCCCCAGTGGGGTTGTGCGTTGGGAAGCAACCAGTCGATGTATCTCCCTCACACAGATGCTTCTCTCTCCCTTCCTCCCTCCCTCCTACTCTCTCTAAAAAAATCAACAGAAAAATATCCTCAGGTGAGGATTAACAACAACAGAAAGTATGCAAGTTCTTTATAATCTAATGCATATTATTCTCTCTAGACTCACTTTGTGCCACTCCTACTTTATCATGTAATAATGAGTAACAGTATGTAATTTTCATTCATGTATCAAATATTAGGTGCCAGGCACATTGTTCCACTGTTTCAAATAGCCTTGTTCCTTTTCTTGCTATTCCTTCTTTCTGGGAATTTATGAAGCTATTCATCACATATCATATTTATTGTGGTTTTTCTACCCTCCTTCCTTCAGTTCAGTTATCGCCCCTAGAAGGCCATCCCTGGCCCATTTAGCACCCTGTGCTTGCCTCTGTCTTTTAGCCCTGATCACATCAAAGTAAAGTTATCTGTATCTGTGTTTGTCATCCCCTTATAACCCTATCCCTATCCCACAATACCCATATGTATTCTCAGAGGGTAGGAATTGAGGTTTTGTTCACCTATGTGTCTCCAGGGCCCGGCACAAAGTTTAGGACAGGGCTAAACCCTATATATAGGTACTGAAATGAAGAATGGTTACTGTCTTGGAAAGTTGCCCAAGGTCACAGTGGTGGAATCTGTTATCAAAGGAATCTGATGAAGCCAAAATTGATTCTAAATGAGTAAGGCTCCTTCCCATCATATTTTCTTGAAATTTTCGTTAAGGCTTTGCAATTTTTCCTTCTTGAGATCAATGATGACTCATCTACCTTAATATTATGAGTAGGGGAATTACCCTCTTTTTTCATATTGGAAATTATTCGACCTCTCTTTGGAAGCAATGTGATTTTAAATTTGCTTAAGTCACACTTTCTGGGGTAGAATCTGTGTTGGAGCCCTGGGGGACATGATAGAATCTGAGTTGGAGCCCTGGGGGATCAGCGAGACAATGATGAGACCTCAGTTCTTGTCTTCTTGAAGGAAAGATTTCAGTCAAGAGACAAAATATAGAAAAGCACACAAGAATTTATTGAGCAAAAATATACTTTGGACAGTGAAACAAGGAAGAGCATAGAAGAAGCAACAGGAGAGGCCATGCGGAGCTGCTTTGGTTCACTGGGAAGTCAGAGAAAAGGGGGCCTTGGAGACAGGTTCAGGAGATCAGCCCAGGATGAGCTGCCACTGCCCAATGCTCCTCTCCTTGCAAGTCTCCTGGGGTCCCTTGGAGTTTAGAAAATGCAAGCCTGTGAGGGGAGAAGGGAAGTAGGAGGAGGTGCAGATGTGCTCCTGGGAAGGACAGCACACTGGGACCTTAGTTTTCAGGGGTTTTAAAGGCTGGGCTTTTAGGGGGGGAGGTCTTAGGGAAGGATCAATAGAATATTCATCAACTTTATGCTGATGTACCAAAATGAGATTTATTCTCTTAATTTGTCTGTCCTTGGGTGTGTTGGCAAATGGCACTAATTGGATTTCTGTTATCTGTCTCCTTGAGTGGTGTGATTTAAGCTATTTACCCTCTGGTTGGTGAGGAGAAATGCAAGCCATTTACTCTTAAGTGTCCTTGATTTAGGGAAGATAGGATCTACTAGGTGGCTGCAAACTGCTGTTTAACTATCTGTCTTAGTCTCCCTATTGCACTTGTCTTGGAATTTTCCTAGCTTCTTACTATTCTATGACAGATCCATTGAGAAGACCCATCATTGAAGTAGAATAGGGGGCTAAGAGTCCCCCCACCCCCTCAAAACACAAGGAAGACTTTAGCAGGGGGAGAATGGATCCTCTCATCTTAGATGCACAAATTCTAGGCATTGTGGGAATTCGGTTGCTTACACCCAAGGCAGCCTTGGGGAAACTGCACTGTCCACAGTTAAGCTGCCTATAAATAACATCTCCCTGGATGGGTGTGTTCTCTTTGCTGGTTAGTATTTTCAACGAGGACTACAGTGAATAAAATTTAGTGAAAGTTGGTGCCTTCTTACCGAGATGGTAAAGTAGGAAGTTGGCACGTTTTGTTTGTAAAACCTTCAATGGGTCAAATTCTTTCTTGCCCTTAACCAAAATGGTCGTAGAGGTCTGTCCTACCATTTGAAGCTTACTGCCCTTAACTAAGATGGTGTTGGGGGAGGTTAGTTAAAAATTAGCTTGCCCTCTTCTCTGCCCCTGACCATCATGGCTGCCACGGCGTCGGTCACGTGACGCCCCCGGACTACGGCGCGGGAGAAGGGAAGGAGGGCCCTTGAAGGGTGCGCGTTCCCGTGGCGGTGCACCGGGTAGGTTTCAGTCAGAGTCACTATGGCGGCCGGCGCTGGCAAGGTAAGCTGAGGTGGCGGCGGCGGCAAGGGAAGCTGGACCTGTCGTGGCGTCCGGGCTTCAGATCTTCGCGGCCCGTCCGCGGAGAGGTCGGCCGAGTTTGTGGCCAGTCGTGAGGGCTGGCGGGGGGCAGGCTGAGGTGGGCGAGAGCTGAGGCGGGCGGGCACCGGCGCTTGACGGCCGTTTGTTTTGGTGTTTCCCTACCAGGTCGGAAAGTTTCCTGCCTCGCCTGGCACAGCCTGAGCGTGTCCCACCCGCCAAGAGTGGTGGAGGCTGCGGCGGACTCAGCCCGGGGCCTCCAGGCCTCTCCCCCAACCTCCGGGCCAGCCTTCCTCCCCCACCTCCTCGTCCGCTGGGAGCTGCGGCTGCTGTCCCTGAGATGCGACCCTCGCGGGGGCGACCCTGAGAAGAGGCGGCCAGTGTGCTGACCAGGAGCCGGGAGCCTAGGCGTCCAGGGACCAACTTCCTGCGAGCGGAGACCCCCGAGCCTCCCCGGGGTGGTGTCTAGCTCGGTCCGCATCCCCGCCCTGGTCGCGGGGACGCCCGCCAGGTGCCCGGGAGTCCCCACTCGGCCGCTGCCCGCGCCCCCGCGGGTCCCCGTTCCTCGTGCCAAGGACCCCAGCCACCGCCGCCTCGGCTTGTGCGGTCCGGGGACCCCGTGCCACCTCCCGGCGGCCTCCGCGCATCTGGGGCAATGCAGGCTGTCCCGCTGGCGGTCTAGACCCCTTCGTAGCCCTCTCGTCCTTCCACTTCCGAGACCCTCCAGGACGGGTGGTGGCCACCCAGGGGTGCTCGGCTACACCTCCCTTCGCCCCGAAAGGACCTTCCTGGCCGCATCAAACCGACCCTTCCTTCATGCTGCAGTGCTGCAACATTTCCGCCACTGAGGGGGAAAAGCGGCCGCGATCCCAAACAAAACATAGGAATTGGTGTGTGACTCATCTGCTTGGATATCTCCAGTCCCCAAACTGTCTTCTAGGAGTTTTCTTGGCTGAAGCTGTCCGATGTTTGAGCCTTTTCTTCCCAAGGAAGAAGATGGACTGAAAGCTGCCAGTTGGGGACTTTTTGTAATCAGAGCGCGGAGGTGATGGGGCTTGCGCTGGCTTGTCTTCCCACTCAAGTGAAGAGTTGTTGATGTTCACTGGTTATGCTTAGACAATGTGCAGTTTGTTCTAATATAAAATTTTGGGGAGGATAGGGGTATAGGCTTGTGAAGGGCAGTCCGGATCCGGTGGAACTCCTCTTTGTCCTTTAGTAGGAGAGACACCTCTAGTCTGTCCTCGATGCCGTCAGCCTTGGCCATCTTCACTTGCCGCCCGAACTCGCACCCGTTTCAGGAGCGTCATGTCTACCTGGACGAGCCCATTAAAATCGGCCGCTCCGTGGCCCGTTGTCGACCCGCGCAGAATAATGCTACCTTTGATTGCAAAGTGCTGTCAAGGAACCATGCTCTGGTCTGGTTTGATCACAAGACAGGCAAGGTAATGTCACCACATTGTTTAACAATCATTCCTTTTTGTTTCCTTTTGCTCTTTCTGCATAATTCATGCGGGATCCCAGGGTTTGCACCCATAGAAGACTTTCAGCAAAGCCACGGAATCAACGTTGTGTGTGTCTTGTTCTAGTGGAAATTTAATTGAGGTGGTTGAATGGAAAACAGAGAAGGTATTGTAATTAAATGCCTTGGGAGGGCGATGGCATCTTGATAACGTGGTCATTCCCAGTGAAATCCCAAACCCTAGTTTGTTTCGGAAAACTAGATAGTGAAACTTGGCTTCTTGTTTTCAGTCTTTTTAGAAAGGTGAATTTGCAGTTCAGACCTTGATTAAGCAAGCAGCAGTTCCCAAAGCAATGCTGGGAATCCGTGGCCATTATTACACTGGAGCTCAAGTGTCTCCGTGGTGAGATGTAGTTAGGGCCTGTCTTGTAAAGGCAGGCCTTTGTGTTAAGTTAGATTTTGAAGGATTTGATACATATATACCCACGAAGGAGTAATTTGTTGTTATTAAAGCCAGTTTACTTAGGTATGAACAACTAACTACATTTTCAGAGTTTTGTTTGCAAGTTGCGTGAACATATACCTGTTGTTTTTGGAAATCACTTTTTGATGTTGCCTGCAGCACTTATTAAAATACTTTATGTGTACTTACAGAGGTGATATTTAAAAAATCAGTGTTGGGAAATTAATTTACTTCTGAAATTATATTCAATTCTATCAACTATTGCATTACTTAGATACAGCAGGATGAATTTAGAGCTCTTTATTTTAAGTGTGACCATTTTATCATTTTTATGTTGGCACCCTAATACTATACATGTGAGTGCTTATATTTTAAGAATGCAAGGGGAAAAAAGACCCTTTCAATTTTTAAAACGCTTTATGTGTGTAAAGAATATACCAAAGAGCTCGTCTTTGTGCTTAAACCTCAGGTTTTAGTTGAGCTACAGAATCACTTCCAACTTAGAGCAAGTTATGTAAGACTAATAAGAATATCTCCGGTTTCACCTCCTGACTTTTGCTCCCTCTTTTTGAGTTAAATGATTTAGTCTTTTTTAAAAGAAAAAGTTAAGTCTTCAAGAGTAGTATTTTGAAATAAAAGAAACCTGAGCCTCAAAAGGAAGAAAGTAGTACTCTGTTGCTACTGAATTAAGCAATTAGTATATAAATCATTTTTCAACGAAGGGAGGAAAAAATTGCCCAAGTACTGTGTGCTTGCATAATACCTTTATCCTGATCTGTGTGTAGGATGAGAACTGAAAAGTAGTTCGATTTTTCTGTATAATACCAGATGCTCATTTACCTGTGGAACAGACACTTTCCCCCCCTGGAAACTAAAGTTTGGGTGCCTGTAAGATTTCACAGATTACCTAATTTAAATAATTTAAAGTGAATATTCATAGTACTCACCTTTCCATCAGTCAGATTCAAAATTCAATTAACTGTAAGTGCCTTAACTCAACCAGCTTTCACATTTTTGTCTTTTTATGTCCCTGGGCAACAGTTATAGTCCAAGTTAATCAGATTACAGGTTTGCTTGAAGTCATACTCTGAAAATGCACATTCTTTACTTTGATTCAATACTCAAAGGAGACTCAGATAGTTTTTCTTTTACTTATTTGAAAAACAGTGATTACATGAACAGTGTTTTTTGGCTATACTAAAACCCCCACAATAGGTTATTTTGAGATGGCTAAGAATAGGTCAATAGTGAGTGTTTATTGTATAAATTGTGATGACATGTTAAAAATTTAAATGGGATTTGTTATTAGAAAAACTTATCTTTAAAGGATACACAACTCATTTCTGCCATTTTTCATTTTTATTTCTGCTTTATTAGCCAAACACTCAGAATATTACTTTAGGTGTAGATATAATTATTGGCTATTGTACCACCTAATCTAGTTAAAACAAATAACCTGTCGGATTTTGCCATGTGATCAAATTATTTTAGGAATTAACTATTTAAAATTTAAATTCAAACAGACAGTTTGTTGTTGTTAATCCTCACTCAAGGATATTTTTCCATTGATTTTTAGATAGAGTGGAAGGGAGGAAGGGAGAGAAACATCAATGTGAGAGATACACTTTATTTTTATTTATTCATTTTTATTTATTTATTTTTTTTATCCTCACCCGAGGACATTTTTTCATTTTTTGTTCAGATAGAGTGGGAGGGAGAGAGAGAGAGAGAAACATCGATGTGAAAGGGACACATCAAGTGGCTGCCTCCCGCACGACCCAACCAGGGCTGGGGACAAACTGCAACCAAGGTACATGCCCTTAGCGGGAACCGAACCTGGGTCTCTCTGGACCGCAGGCCGACGCTCTAACCACTGAGCCAAACCGGCCAGGGCGAGAGATACACTTTATTATTTTTTTTTTTTAATCCTTACCCGAGGGCATTTTTTCATTTTTTGTTCAGATAGAGTGGGAGGGAGAGAGAGAGAGGGAAACATCGACGTGAAAGGGACACATCGAGTGGCTGCCACCCGCACGACCAACCAGGGCCGGGGACAAATTGCAACCGAGGTACATGCCCTTAGCGGGAACCGAACCTGGGTCTCTCTGTACCGCAGGTGGACGCTCTAACCGCTGAGCCAAACCGGCCAGGGCAAGAGAGATACACTTTAATTGGTTGCTTCATGCACACCCCAACTGGGGCCAGGGATCAAACCTGCAGCCCAGGTACATGCCCTTGACAGGGAATCAAACCACGACCCTTTGGTCCACAGGCTGATGCTCTAACCACTGAACCAAACCATCCAGGGCTCAAACAGACTGGTTCTTATTGAGCATCTCTTATGTGCCAGATATTGTGAGGTACACAGTTCCAAAGAAAACCCATAGTTTGACCAAATATCATTTATTGTTTTCTCTGTGAAATTTCCAGTTTGAGGATTTCTGCTATAATTGTCTCACATCAAAAGTCCCTGGGCCATTCCCAACAAATTCTTTTGTATAGTTCAAGAATCCCCTCCTCAGGCAAGTTTTTTTTTTTACTCCGAACATCTCTAAGCCTCAGTTTTATCTTCTGGGGATAATAATGGTACCTATTTTTGTTTTGAGGATTGGGATAGTCATGTAAATCACTTAGCACCCTTTTCCTGGGCATTATTAAGGGCTTAGTACTTAGGGAGGAGGGTGTTTGGGGTGGGAGAAGAGGAACCATCTAGGCAACTCTTTGCAATTTGTTGTGCTGTGGAATCTTAGGAAGGTAGTAAGAAATTTTTTTCTTTCATGTGATGGCATATGTAGAAGTAATTTTTTTTTCTTGATTCATTTTAGAGAGAGGAAGGGAGAGGAAGAGAGAGAGAGAGAAACATCAATGAGAAAGAACGATTGGCCGCCTCCTGCATGCCCCCCACTGGGATTTGGCTCACAACCTGGGCATGTGCCCTGACCGGGAATTGAATTGACGACCTCTTGGTGCATGGAGTGGCACTCAGCCATAGAGCCACACTGGCTGGACATATGTAGAAGTAATTAAAAAAAAATTATTGATTGATTTTAGAGAAAGAGAGAGAAATGCCTATTTGTTATTCCACTTATTTATGCATTCATTAGTTGCTTTTTTTTTTTTTTTTTTAATCAGGGAGTGCCTTTTATTTTATTTTTTTGTTACTCCGCACCTGAGAATATTTTTTTCCATTGATTTTTAAGAGAGTGGAAGGGAGGGAGGGAGAAAGGGAGAGGTAGAAACATCAATGTATCACATCGATTGGTTGCCTCCCACACGACCCCAGTCGGGGCTGGGGATTGAACCTGCAACCCAGGTACATGCCCTTGATTGGGAATCAAACCTGAGACCCTTTGGTCTGTGAGCTGACGCTCTAACTACTGAACCAAACCTGTCAGGGCTGGTTGTTTCTTGTATGTGCCCTGACCAGGGATCAAATCCGAAACTTTGGCATATCAGGGTGACGCTCTAACAAACTGTGCTACCTGGCCAGGGCTATAAAAGTGATTTTTTAAATTGAAACATACAAAGTTGAGAACTGTGTCCAAGTTGGCACTTTACCTGGGAGGTGGAAAGTTGAGGTAATATGCCCTTTGGTTTATTTTATTATTATTATTTTTTGTTAATCCTCACCTGAGGATATTTTTTCCATTGATTTTTATTTTTATTTATTTATTTAATTTTTCTCTTTATTAATTTTAGAGAGAGGAAGGGAGAAGGAGAGAGAGATAGAAACATCGATGAGAGAGAACATCGATTGACCAACTCCTACATGCCCCTCACTGGGGATCCAGTCCACAACCTGGGCATTTGCCCTGACCAGGAGTCGAACTGGCGACCTCTTGATACATGGGTCAACGCTCAACCACTGAGCCACACTGGCCGGGCTATTTTTAATTTTTTGAATGTGTTTATTGATTTTTAGAGACAGAGGAAGGGAGAAGGAGAGAGAGATAGAAACATTGATTGGCTGCCTTCTGCAGGCCCCCCACTGGGGACCGAGCCTGAAACGCAGGCATGTGCCCTGACCAGGAATCAAACCAGCAACCTCTTGGTGCATGGGTTGATGCTCAACCACTGAGCCACACTGGCGGGGCTTTCCATTGATTTTTAGAGAGAATGGAAGGGAGGGAGATAGAGACAGACAGACAGACAGATCGGCTGGTTGCCTCCTGCATGCGCTCCGACCAGGGCTGGGAATTGAACCTGCAACCCAGGAATGTGCCCTTGACTAGGAATTGAACCCTTTGGTGCACTGGCCAGCGCTCTAACCACTTAGCAACACCAACCAGGTCTTCTTTTGGTTTATTTTATTATTATTATTTTTTTATCCTCACCCGAGGACATTTTTGTATTTATCTTCAGATAGAGCGGGAGGGAGAGAGGGAGGAAAAGAGAGAGAGAAACATCCATGTGAGAGAGACACATTTACTGGCTGCCACCCACACAACCCCAACCGGGGCCAGGGACAAACTGCAACCGAGGTACGTGCCCTTAGGGGAAACCGAACCCGAGTCTCTGTGGTCCGCGGGCCGATGCTCTAACCACTGAGCCATACTGGCCAGGGCTTGGTTTATTTTTTATTGTGATTGTTGCATTCTTCATGGGCCATTATGGGAGGCCCATTAAAATCTGGAAGAGCCCGGCAGGTATGTCTCAGTGGTTGAACGTAAGCCCATGCACCAAGAGGTCACTGGTTTGATTTCTGTTCAGGGCACATGCCCAGGTTGTGGGCCAGATCCCCAGTGTGGGGCATGCAAGAGGCGGCCAATTGATGTTCTTTTTCATCAATGTTTCCATCTCTTTCTCCCTCTCCCTTCCTCTCTCTCTAAAATCAATAAAGAAAAAAAAATCTGGAAGAAATACTAAACATTTGAAACTTTCTGATTACTCAAGTAGTACATGTTCATTATAGAAAATTTGCAAAATTTGGGCACACTTTTTAATGGAAATGTAGGTGACACTTTTTAATGCTAAGTTTATGGACTGTGTTGTGGTACTTAAAGCTTGCATGTTGAAGGGTGATGTTTGCCACAAAGCAGACTTTAACAAGCTTTCCCAAATCATCTACTCAGATGTGTAGCAGTTGGATATTGCTCTCCTTGGATGCTGGCCCAGTATATCATCCTTTTTGGAGGTCAGACTTTTCATGTTAGATGGTAGATAATAGAATGGTTATTAATCCTTCTATTGACTCAAGGTACCACTGGAAAAAAAAAAAAACTACCCATATGGTGCTTACATAGAAAGAATAGTGAATGGACTACCTCTTTCTGATTTGGATGGCCCCACTTAATTTGAGGCTTTGTGGACAGGTGATAGTCTAGTGGTCCTACAGTACACAGTCTATTTCCAGTCTCACTGTAGTAGTAGTTGTTGTTTACTTCCAGTTTCCTTTTTTAATTTAAATTCAACACATACTTTTGAGCGCTTGTTCTAGCATGATCTGTTTTAGTGAAGGGCATGGTGAGGGGAAGGAAATGGCAAGAACTGGTAAGAAATTGTTATTTCTTCTTTATAGGAGGTTATGTTTTAAAAATATTTCTTTATTGATATTTTAGAGAGTGAGGAAGGGAGAGAGAGAGAGAGAAACATTGATGTGAGACAAATATCGATCAGCTGCCTCTTGTACGCCTCCCACTGGGGATCGAGCCCAAAACCTGGGCATGTGCCCTGACCGGGAATCGAACTGGGACCTCCCAGTCCATGGGCCGACACTTCATTCACTGAGCCACACCTACCAGGCTAGGAGTTTGTATTTTAGAGAGGGTGACTATACATTTTGAGAACAGTTGATTGAGATAAGATAGTATTATATAAATTTAAATCGTAAGAAAGTGATAGTGATTGAATTGGACTTTAAAACAAGGGAAAAGTGCTTTCTGGGTTGTTTTTATGTGTTTTGAGGGGATGAGAGTGGAATAAACAACAAAAGCAAATGATTTTGAATGCGTTTGGCATCTTTCAAACACTGTAGAAATTAATTTTGTTGGATTGTAGAGTTCTTTTGGAGAGCAGTTATGGTGAATACCCATTCTGTGTGATGGTTTTATGTTTGTGCCTTGTTTTTGTAATTAGTTGTTAGACCCTGGAGAAGAGAGTCTCTGCCTTATATGTCTGTTTCCTTTTATTTTGTATAAATTAGATATTGGGTATCTGAAGCTGAGTAGATAGTGTGGTGCCAGGTTGTAGAGTGCCTTGATTACCAAACTAAGGACATGGACCCACAGGCTATGGAAAGCCAGGGAGAGTTCTGTGCAGAGTACCGATATACCAAAAACACCATTTAAGAGTGAAACAACAATATGTAGAGAGATCTGGAGCAAGGAAAAATGAGTAACAGCTTAACTAACACTTGTGGTTCATTATGTACCATGCCCTGTTCTAAATGCTTTAAATGTTAATTTATTTAATTCTTAAATAGCTGTTCAAGATAGGTTTTTATTTTTCCCATACTAACCTATGAGGAAATTAAGGCACAGGAAGTGTAGATTAAGTTTACTTGCCCAAATTCACCTAGCTAATAAATGGTAGTGCTAGGATTTGAACTGAGGTATTCTGACTCTTGATTCTAGGGTCTATATAGAACCCAAGCTCTTAACTACTTTGCTATTCTGAGGCTTTGTAACAGTTTAGATATGATGTCATTTTGTAAGGATATAGACCAGATTCACAATAGGAATGAAAATAATTAAAGGCCAGAAAGTGAGAAAAGGTAAGTGTATTAACTTATCCATTAGGATTTCAGCAAAGAGAGAGGTTCTGTATGGACTGTAGATTTTAGGGGAGGTTTCATGGCTGGGATGGTTTTATGGATGAGATGCAATTTGAGCTAGACACTAGGACTTTTTAAATAGGGCAAAATAGATAGAGTCAGTCATAGTTTTGGGTGGGAAGAATTGCTCAAGCAAAGGCATAGAAGCAGGCATGTTCCAAGGACGTTGCAAGGAAGTCATTGCAAAAATCTCCAGAATTCTACAACCAAGATAGTTTTTCTTCCTTCTTCCTGGCCATACCTAAACATGACAAAGATTCTGGCCTTAGCTTTTGGGAGAATGGCATATCATACACTCACTGATTTTGTTTATTTGTTTGTGTTGTTTTAACAGATACCTCATTTTTTTTTTTCCACAAAAATAAAAAGGTTATTAAGAGGTGCTGCTTTTTCTGAGAAAGTCACATATTTGACACGTTATATTTAAGGCACATTAATGTAAACATATTTTAAGGCCACATTTTTATATCCAAAGCACATATTCATTTACTTCTGTGTTACTTTTCATAGTAGTAAAAAATTAATGAAATATTTTATCTGTTATTTCAAGTTGTAAAAAATATTGACGGTATATACACATATATACATTTTTTCCTACTTAGTTATTTGACTTTAGGTTAAATTTATTCTTTACCTTACTAGGCTCCTATTTGGTTTTCTTAAGTGGTATTATGTTAGAGCTTAGTATCTATTCTCTTTGATAAATAGAGAGGAAAGTATCTGTCATCTAGAGTTTTAAGTGAAAAGATTGTGAGATTGTTTCTTAAGGTATGTCAGTTACTTGAATCAAGAAAAATGGTAGCATTTGTTTGCTGTGGAAATGTTCTGAGGACTCTTTCCTTCCCATGCTTCTGTCACTGCTGCTACAGGTAAAGTAACAGTTTACACCAGTGCTCAAAAATCTAGGTTGTTGGGGGCTTCCAGTCAAGATGGTGGTATAGGTCAGTGCCGTACTTGCATCCTCCCACAACTACATCAGAATTACAACTAAAATACAGAAAAACCATCATTCAGAACCAACTGAAACCTAGCTGAACGGAAGTCTTACAGCTAAGGATATATAGAAGAAGCCACATTGAATTGCAGAACGGGCTGGTCCCACACCCACATGTGGCAGATAAAATCTGGAGGGATATCTTGGCTGTGGAGGCCCACCTGAGAGCGAGGGATGCCAGGCCCACACCAGGCTTCCCAGCCCAGGTTTCTAGTGCCAGGAAGAGAAGTCCCCACAACTGGCTGTAAAAACCAGTAGGGATTATGGCTCCCTGAGTCCTAGATGTTCCTCTTAAAAAGGGTCTATGCATGGACTTACTTGGACTCACTCCCTCTGAACTCCAGCACTGGGACAGCAACTTGAAAGGCACCAGAGACATCTGAGGAGGAACTGAATTGTCTGACATCAAGGCGAGGGCTGGAGAGGCAGACAGAAGTGCTGGCAGAGGCCATTGTTCCTTTGCTGAGTCCTTTCTCCATAGAGCCGGCAGGCACCATGTCTGAGTTTCCATCAACCTGGAAATCCCTGTTTGCCCCACCTAGTGATTGCCTGAGACCCTGCCCACCAACTTGTGGGCCCACCGATGCTGTTTCCAGTGGCTTTTCCTTTCTTTCCTTTTTTTTTTTTTTTAATCCTCACAAAAGATATTTTTCCATTTATCTTCAGATAGAGCAGGAGAGGGAGGAGGGAGAGACAGAGAAAGAGAGAGAGAGACATCGATGTGAGAGAGACACATCGATTGGTTGCCTCCCGCACTACCCCAACCAGAGCTGGGGATGAACTACAACTGAGGTACGTGCTCTTGGTCAGAATCGAACCCAGGACTCTTTGGTCCACGGGCCAATGCTCTAACCACTGAGCCAAACTGGCCAGGGCTCTTTTTTTAAAAAATGTTTTCATTGATTTTTTTTTTTTAGAGAGAGGAAGGGAGAGAAAGATAGAAACATTGATGTGAGAGAGAAACATCAATTGACTGCTTTCTGCTTGTCCCCCACTAGGGAACAAGCCCAAAACCCGGGCATGTGCCCTGACCGGGAATCGAACCAGGACCTCTCAGTCCATGGGATGACACTCAGTCCACTGAGCCACACCAGCTGGGCTCCAGTGGCTTTTCATACAAATGGCCTGTCTTGGCTTATGCCTCAGATTTCCTAAAATCTCTCCAAAAAGCATCATCTGGTCTCGGTGCCCTCTAGTTAAGTGGCCCCAGGCCTGGCACTAGCAGCAGCCAGCTTTGGTTTGCAGCTTGGCCTCTCTTGGGCACCTCCAAGCCCAACGCAAGTATCAGCCATCTGCAGATTGCTTTGTAGCTCATACTGGAAGGACCCCAGGCAGAACACAGGTGGCAGCTGACCTTAGCCTGCATGTCCCAGGAGGCCCCAGAGCTTCAGACCACCTCAAAGTACCACCCCACTGCATCCACAAGCGACACACTCAAGTCACCAGAGCCCCACTGAAATAAGTTCTGCTCTGTGGGGTGGGCCCCTACATAGCTGGTCCTCCACAGTGGTCACAGCCAGCTCTTACAGCTGATCAGCCTGGGGTAAATCCCTCCATTGATGTACCAACAGCAATTAAGCCTCGACTACATCAGGAGAGTGTACACAGCCCACACAGTCGGGGCACACATGGAGTGCCCAGCTTGGGTGATTAGGGAGGCTGTGCCACTCGACCCTATGGGATACTTACTACATTAGGCCACTCTACCAAGCCCCAGAGATGTAGCAGCTCTACCTAATACAGAGAAACAAACACAGGGAGGCTGCCAAAATGAGGAGACAAAGAAACATTCCCAAATGAAAGAAAAGAACAAAACTCCAGAAAAAGAACTAAACAAAATGGAGACAAGGAATCTGCTAGATGCAGAGTTCAAAACACTTCTTATGAGGATGCTTAATGCACTTAGTGAAAACTTGAACAGCATAAAAAAGGGCATGGAAACTATATAGAAGAATCAGTCAGAAATGAAGGATAGAGCCCTGACCAATGTTGCACAGTGGTTAGTTAGAGCATTGGCCTGTGCACCAAAGTGTCATGCATTCTATTCCCAGTCAAAGGCATATACCTGCATTGTAGGTTCTATCCCTGGCCCCAGTCAGGGCACAGGCAGGAGGCAACCAATTGATGTGTCTCTCACATCAATGTTTCTCCCTCTCTCTCTCCCCTGCTCTCTCTGCTGCCCTCTCTCTCCTTTTCCCTCCCTCCCTTCCACTCTCTCTAAAAGTCAATGGAAAAAATATCCTTGGGTGAGAATTAACAAAGAAAGGAAGGAAGGAAAGAAAGAAAGAAAGAAATGAAGGATACACTAGCTGAAATGAAGAACAATTTACAGGGAATCAGTAGTAGAGTTGATGAAGTTGAGAATCAGATAAACGATTTGGAATATAAGGAAGCAAAAACCACCCAATCAGAACAGCACAAAGGAAAAGGATCCAAAAATATGAGGATAGTGTAAGGAGCCTCTGGGACAACTTCGGATATACCAACATTTGGATCATGGGGGTGCTGGAAGCAGAAAAGAGAGAGCAAGAAATGGAAAGCCTATTTGAAAAAATAACAACAGAAAACTTTCCTAACTTGGTGAAGGAAATAGACATACAAGTCCAGGAAGCACAGAGAGTCCCAAACAAGATGAACCCAAAAGAGGCCCACACAAAGACACACTATAATTAAAATTCAAAAGGTCAGAGGACAAAGAGAGAATCTTAAAAGCAGCAAGAGAAAAGCAGTTAGTTACTTACAAGGGCACTCCCATAAGACTGTCAGCTGATTTCTCAACAGAAACTTTGCAAGCCAGAAGGGATTGGCAAGAAATATTCAAAGTGATGAAAAGTAAATACTTACAACCAAGATGACTCTACCCAGCAAAGCTATTATTTAGAATCAAAGAACATACAAAGAGCTTCCCAGACAAGGAAAAGCTAAAGTAGTTCATCACCACCAAACCAGTATTACATGAAATGTTAAAGGGTCTTCAAGAAGTAGGAAAAAAAAAAGATTAAAAAATATGGACAATAAAATGGCAATAAATACATATCTATCAACAATTGAATCTGAAAAACAAAATACACAAAGAAGCAGACAGAAACAGATTCATGGATGCAGAGAACATTTTGACTGGGGGTTGGGGGGATGGGTGAAAAGGTGAAAGGATTAAGTACAAATTGGTTGTTACAGAATAGCCATGGGGATGCAAAGTACAGCCTAGGGAATATAGTCAGTAGTATTCTAATAACTATGTATCGTGTCGGATGGGTTCGAGATATATCAAAATGATCATTTAGTAAGTTATATAATGTCTAATCACTGAGGTGTACACCTGAAACTAATGTAATATTGTATGTCAGTCCTGGCCTGTTTGGCTCAGCAGTTAGAACATCACCTGTGGAACAAAGAGTGTCGGGTTCGATTCTGGTCAAGGGCATGTATTTCGATTGCGGTTCAATCCTGGCCATGGTTGGGGTCGTGTGGGAGGCAACCAATCCATGTGTCTCTCGCATGTTGATGTTTTTCTCTCTCTCTTTCTCCCCTCTTCCCTCACACTCTATCTGAAGATAAATGGAAAAATATTCTAGAATGAGGATTTAAAAAAAATATGTATGTCAACTTTAATTGAAAAATAAAAAATGGTTTAAAAAAATTTTAGTTGAGCACAGTCGGTATGGTTCAGTTGGTTGAGTATTGTCCGGTGCACCCAAGGGTCGCCACTTGGATTCCCTGTTAGGGCACATTCCTGGGTTGTGGGTTCAATACCTAGTTGGGGCATGTATGGAAGGCAACCGATCAGTGTTTCTCTCTTGCAATGATGTTTCTCTCTCTACCTCTCTCTCCGTCTCTCTAAGCATGTCCTCAGGTGAGGATTAATAATTTTTTTTGCTTGTTGCCCCATTCATTTTTAGCATAATAATTTGAACTCCTTCAAAATCTGACTCTCATTTCCTCTTTTTTAGTTCCATTGTGTATTACTCTTTTTTTCCTTTTACCCCAAATTCTGTGCAGTAGCTATGTGACAGTGTAGATTGTTCCTAGAACAAGTGCCTTTTTTGCTGTTTTGTCTCATCTTCCAGAATGATCTTTCCCTTTATCCCGTAAGGCCCAGTTCCAGTGTGAAACTTTCCCTGACTCCCACTAACTGAAGAATTGATTGGGTCTTCCTCTATACTCCCACAGAACTTTGTATATAATATCATTATGGGATACACACAACAAAATAACTATAATGCAAATATGTACTGTTGCCCTGCCAGATGTGAGCTCTTGAGAACAAGGAAATAGGCACTACATAAATGTTTCAATGAGTGAAATGTGAACAATAGAGCAGTTTGTATTTCTCCAAACCCTGAGGAGGGTCAAAGAGCAAAAGTTCATTCAAGTTAGTTCTTAATTTGAGATTATGGACTCAATTACCAATAAGTAATTTTATATAAATCATTACTTATTGAGAACTTGCATTGTGCAAGACAGTTTGCTAAGTGTTTTGCAATCATAGATAACCTATTAATTTTGAGCTATTACATACGTTTCTATTTCCATGCAAAATAATATTTTTAAGGATTTTATAATATCCAGAGTGCTTTCTTATTTCATTTGATCTGTGTAACACTCTTAGGTAGGTAGAGCAGCTACACACTGGCTCCCTTTTATCCAAAAAGAGTTTGATGTTTAGAGGTAATTTGTACAAGGTCACCTATTAGGAACTATGGGATTTGGAACCAGAATCTAGATTTTTCCTGAAATAAAAGCCAACTGCTAGACATTTATTCTTAACTATCTTATTATGGACTGAACAATTACTGTAATGAAATTCTGTCTTTTGCTCTCTTGAAAGGTAATTTAAGCTATTATTTTTGGGATGCATAACTAAAATGCTCGTCATATGACAAACTTTCAAAGACTGAGAGAACCTGAGTTAATTATTTCTCTGAGTTAACTAGCATTTTTTAAACATATTTCTACTACTCCTAGCAATAAATACATTTTTTCTGAGACTTGCATTCAGGCAACTGATTTGGATTTGGGTGTTCATGCAAATGAATGAAACAGCTTTGAAAAACTTATTAGCCATGTAAATTTTTTATCCTTTTAAGAGAATAGCTGATAGATGTAAATTTAAAAAGTAAAGTTTGTATAGGTACTTTAAACACATGAAAGCTTTTGGTGATTCGTACTATATCCTTTGTCAAATATACAGTTTAGATTAGATTTTAATTTAAGGACATAAGAAACTTTGTTTTCTTATTTATTATATTAAGATTTTATCAATACTTTCAGGCTTATAGTTTTATCTACATTTATAACTACTGACTGATTCTAGTTGAGGGAAGCAGAAATGAATTTCCAATATGAACTTTCAAGCTATTTGGTTTTTATTTTTATTTTTTGGTTAATCCTCACCCGAGGATATTTTTTCATTGATTTTTTTTTTTAGAGTGGAGGGGCCCTGGCTAGTTTGGCTCAGCGGTTAGAGCGTTGGCCCACAGACCAAAGAGTCACGGGTTCGATTCCAGTCATGGGCACATACCTCATTTGTGGTTCAGTCTCTGGCCCTAGTTGAGGTCGTGTGGGAGGCAACCAATCAATATGTCTCTCTCATATCGATGTTTCTCTCTCTCTTCCCCCCTCCCTCCCACTCTATCTGAAAATCAATGGAAAAATATCCTCAGGTGAGGATTAAAAATAATAATAATAAAGAATGGAAAGTAGGGAGAGAGAGAGAAAGAAAGAAACATCGGTGAGAGAGATACATCGATTGTCTGCCTCCCACACGACCCCAACTGGGGCTGGGGATCAAACCTGCAACCCAGATATATGCCCTTGACTGGGCATCGAACCTGAGACCCTTTGGTCTGAGGACCAGTGCTCTCACTGCTAAGCCCCACCGGCCAGGGCTCAAGCTGTTATTTTTCTTATTTTTTACTTTATACTAATAACAGAAATACATTCTCATAAAAATTCAAGCAATAGGGAAGTATAATGAGTCCATATATGTCCTCCTTCATATAGGTACCTCCCATCCTCTCTTACTTTCCTCCAGAAGTAACAATTGTTATTAGTTTGGTGTGTGATTTTCAGAACTTTTTCTGTACATTTACCTACTCAGGTATGTAGGTAAAGAAACATAGTTTTTTGTTATCATTACTTTTTTTCATAAGTGATTAGATCATAATTCAAAATTTGCTTTTTATATGATAATATCAAGTGAATTTTGGTAAGCTATTCTGAAATGTGTTAATATGCTCTAATCTGACCAGATTCCAAATTGTTGTAAAATTAATAGCTATTATTTATTGAGCACTTAGTAGGTTATGTGCTAAGATTTATGTGCTTTATCTCAGTTAATTCTCACAGCAAACTTTTGAAGAAGGTGGCATTATTATCTTCAGTTTGTGGATGAGACACAAATAGTGGTGGAGTCAGTATTTGAACCATTTGATTGCAGAACACACACTCCTGACCTCTATTGCGTGCTACGTCAGCTCTCTTCATCATTAGTCTCATCACCAATCTGTTAGTTAACAGTAGATCAAAAGAAAAAAATGCATTGAAATAAAATATTGTCTGTTAACACTTAGATATTTTGGTAGTAAATCAGTTTAGTTTTAGTTGAAGATCAGTTCCTCAAAAAGTATTTATTCATCACTTAACATTTTACAAGTTGAATAAAAACAACTCTTTACATATAAATACAGGGTAGGGCAAAAGTAGGTTTATAGTTGTTTATATGGAAAATAATACAAACATTAATTAATAATAATACAAGAATAAACTGCGTACTCACCACTGTAAACCTACTTTTGCCCCACCCAGTATATTGGAGTATCACTGTTCAGATACTATACTTAAAAAGGTACTTTTTTCTTTCATTGGGTGATTTCTTTTTTTAATCCTCACCTGAGGATATTTTTCCATTTATCTTCAGATAGAGTGGGAGGGAGGGAGGGAGGGAGAGAGAGAGAGAGAAACATCATTGTGAGAAAGACACATCGACTGGTTGCCTCCTGCGTGACCCAATCAGGGCCCGATCAGGGCTGGGGACCGAACTGCAACTGAGGTGTCCTTGACCAAAACTGAACCTGCAACTCTTTGGTCCACAGGTCAATGATCTAACCGCTGAGCCAAACGAGCCAGGGCTTTCTTTTTTTTTTGTTTGTTTATTGATTTTTAGAGAGAGAGGAAAGGAGAGGGAGAGAGAGATAGAAACATCTATGAGAGAGAACATCGATTGGCTGCCTCCTGCATGCCCCTCTACTGGGGACTGGGCCCACAATCTGGGCATGTGCCCTGACCAGGAATCATACTGGCGACCTCCTGGTGCATGGGTTGATGCTCAACCACTGAGCCACACCAGCCGGGCCCAGCCAGGGCTTTCATTGGGTAATTTCTGAGTTTATTAGGTATGGAGTTTGTGTTTTAAATGGAATATATATATATATATATATATATATATATATACACACACACACACACACACACACACATACATACATATACACACACACACACATAAGTAAATCTAATTTAGAAAAAGTGACTATATTTGTTTTTTTTTAACTGTTTAACTATGGAAATACTAATTATATTATTAGATGCTAGTTACAAGGTTCATTCCATTTTCAAAAATTCACAGATAGGAAATAAGATCATGTTTGTTACAAGTATAGGTATAGTAGTTATGCTTCTAGAATAAACAAAATTTGTAGTTTTGAATTTTTCATGTTTGCATAGTAAAAAGGAATGGTATAGAGTTACCATATAACCCAACAATTCTACTCCTAGCTATAATAAACTGAAGAGACATCAAAACATATGTCCACACAAAAACTTGCGTGAATGTTTATAGCAGTTTTATTCATAGTAGTAAAAAAAAAAAGTAGGAAGAATCCAAATGTCCACCAACTGATGAATGGATAAATAAAATGTGGTATACCATATAATGGAATATTATTTGGCAATAAAAAGAAATGAAGTACTGATGCATGCTACAACATGACTGAACTTTGAAAATGCTATCCTAAGTGAAAGAAGCCAGACATATAAGGCTCCATATGGTATAATCTTGTTTATATGAAATGTGTGGGATAGGCAAATCAATAGTCAGAAAGTAGATTAGTGGCTGCCAGGGACTGGGAGTAACAGGGAGTGATGGTTAATTTTATATGTCAACTTGGCTAGGCCATGGTGTTCCATTTTTGGCCAAATACCAGTCCAGATGTTGCTGTGAAGGTATTTTTAAATGTGATTAACATTTAAGTCAGTAGATTTTAAAAAATCTTTATTGTTGAAAGTATTACAGATGTTTACCCCTTTTTCCCCCTTGACCCCCTTCTCCCCACTCCTACCCCCCTCTTGCCTTCCCCACACTGTTGTCTGTGTAAATCAGTAGATTTTGAGTAAAGCAGATTACCCTCCAGAATGTGGTGGGCCTCATCCAATTTGCTGAAGGCCTTAAGAGAAAAGACTGAGGTTCCCCTGAAGAAGGAATTCAGAGAGTCATCATACTCAAGACTACAACAGCAACTCTTCTCTGTGTCTCTAGACTGATGGCCTATCCTGCAGATTTCAGATTTGACAGCCCCCATAGTCATGTCAGCCAATTCCTTAAAATCTCTGTCTTTCTCTCTCTCTTTGTCTCTCTGTATATATACACACATATTCTGTTTCTCTGGAGAATCCTGACTAATATAGGGAGTGACTGTTAAATGGATACGGGTTTCTTTTTGGGATGAAAATGGTATAAAATTGATTTGGTGATGGTTGCACAATTCTGAATTGTACATTTTAAATTGGTGAATCATATGGTATGTGAGTTATAGCTCAAAAAAGTTCTTATAAACAAAGAAATGTTAGAAGGAGTAATAGCTTAGTGAAAGTAGATTAGAGTGTAGCAGGTGGAAGAGTGTAGATTGAGTGTTCAAATGTGGGTTGGATTAACGGAGCAGCTTTTGATGTACCTTCAGCTTAATTTGTTTTTTTTGTTTGTTTGTTTTTTTTGTTAATCCTCACTCGAGGATATTTTCCATTGAGTTTTTAGATAAAGTGGAAGGGAGGGAGGGAGATAGAGAGAGACATTGATGTGAGAGAGACACATCGATTGGTTGCCTCCCTCATGACCCCTACTGGGGCTGGCAATTGAACCTGCAACCCAGTTATGTGCCCATGACTGGGAATCGAGCATTAGTCCGCAGGCCAATGCTCTAACTGCTGAGCCAAACTGGCCAGAGCCCTTTAGCTTAATTTTTATCACTACTTTTCTATTGTGAATTGTCTTACTCTTGGTTAGACTTATTTCAGCAAATTTAGTAGATGGAGAGAGTGTTTCTAATTTTGAAATATTTGTTAATAGTCACAATTTAGGTATTATTGACAAGTTGTAGTGCCAAATTCTTAATGTGGGAGTTGAGAAATGGTTGGAAAAATACAGTTTAAAAGTCTCAGTCTGAACCGGGGAAGCTTAAGATATTAATTTTTACTCACTAGTGAATCTTTCATGTATGCAGGCACATAAAGTGCAATAAAATATTGTTGGAATGAATGATGTGGTTTGACCAGAAGAAAATGTTCATTTAAATTATAATTGAACTTAAACTAGAACCATTGTGCATTCCTAGTCTTTCACAAGTATCTGAGTGTCTCATGCTTGCAGTGCAGTATAGTGTCCAGTAGGTACATAGTACTAAAAAATATAATTACATTACAAATAAGTCCAACAAAAGAACTATCTGTGAATCATTGTTTCCAAGGAGCTGAGGGAGTGATGTATTCCTTTCTCCAGGATTGGGGGCAGAAAATGTGGAAGGAATGAAGAGGGCTTCACAGAGAAAATTGTTTTGAAGCTGCTGTTTGAAGAGTGAGTAGGGCTTTGCTAACTCGATAAAAAAAGAGCAGGGCATTCCAGCCCAAGGGAACAGTATGTGCTTAAGGCAGAAAAACCTAAAAGAGAATGTGGGAAGTGCAAACCCAGAAGTTAACAGAATTGGGGATGGGAAAACAGCGCTGCTATGAACCCTTTGGAGTTAGTTGAACACTGCTGACAGAAGTCCTAAGGGAGGCAGTGTGGCTAAAAGCTTGACGGTTCTGGAGTTGGCCTTTCTGAGCTGAAATCCTGGCTTCACTGTTTGCCAGATATGTGACCTTGGGAGTCTCTGTGATTCATTTTCCTCATCTGTAAAAGGAGGCTAATAGTGGGATTCTCCTTATAGAACTGTTGTAGAGATTCAATAATAATTTATGTAAAGCAGTTAGCAGAATGCCTGGCACAGAATGAGTACTCAATAACTTGTGGTTATTATAATTTGTCTTTTTTTTTTAGTTGGTGTGTTTACATAGTAAAACCTGTGTGCTTATTTTCCATAAGTGTGCTTTTTCATTGTTAAAAAAATTTTTCTTTGGCCCTGGCCAGGTGGCTCAGTTGGTTTGGAATGTCATCCCATATACCAAAAGATTTTGGGTTCAATTCCTAGTCAGGGCACATGCTTAGATCGCGGGTTTGATCCCCAGTCGGAGCACATTTGGGAGGCAACTGATTGATGTTTCTCTCTCACATTGATATTTCCCCCAATTCCTCTCTTTCTGAAAATCAGTGACACATATCCTTAGGTGAGGATTAAAAAAGTTAAGTTTTCTTCTTTGAATGTCTGTCTTTGGAGTTATCTAAACTAAGATAATTCTTTAATACCTTGAAACTTTTTGGAATGTGTTAAAGAAATAGTGTGATATAATAAAAAATAAATATTTGGTCTTTGTCCCAGGTTCCTGGCACACAACTCCTAAAACTCTTTGTATGATAATAAGATGACTAGTGTCTGGGGATCCCTAGATAGCTTCAAGATGAGGCTGCTCACCAGAAAGACCTAGTGATTAGAGGGTTGGAATGCTCATCCCCACTTAACAATCTCCAGGAAGGAGGGTGGTGGCGGGTTAAAAATTAAGCTCTGTAAAATCTCTTGAACATTGAAATTCAGGGAGCTTTGGGTTTGGTAAACACATTGAGGTGCTGGGAGGGTCGCTCACCCAGACAGGGTATGGAAACTCCAAGCCCATTCCCCCATACTTTGCCCTTGCATCTCTTCCATTTGGTTCTTCCTGAGTTATATCCTTTATAACAAACAAATAATAGTCAGTAAAGCACTTTCTTGAGATCTGCAAGTCATTTCAGTGAATTATCAAACCTAAATTCATAGCTGGTTGTTTGGAAGTATTAATGACAACTTGGGACTTTTGGAGAGGCATCTGAAGTGGGGGGAATCTTGTGGGACTGAGCACTTAACTTGTGGGATCTTACATTAACTCCAGGTAGTGTCAGAATTGAATTGATTGAGTTGTAGGACATTTCACTTATACTGTAGAGTTGAAGTGGTGTCGGAAAAGATAGCACACATTTGGTGTCAGAAGTGTTGTGAGTAAAAACAGTTCAAACAGTCTTATAATTAGTATCTATTATCCAGTACTACCAAGTTTGTATAGTTTCCTTCTTAAAAGCAATAAAAATCAGTAGCATACTTGGCTTGCCTTACTTGAAGATTTGAAATTAAAGGAGTTGAATAAGTTTTATAACGAGAATCTAGTCAGTCGATCAGGAAGTATGTAAAAGAGCTCATATTAGGCTACACGGGACATAATGAAGGTGGTAAGATGTTTTTTCAGTCTTCAAAGAGCTTATAGTTTAATTGGGAAGCGAAAGCTAACCCCCATAAACAATTAGGGAAGAATTAAGTTCTAAATGGAATTAAGAGCTCTAGGTGATTAAGGTTAGAGAAGGCTTGTTTATTTGGGAATGGGGGCTTAAATTGGATCTTGAAGATTTAGGGTACAAAATAATAGGAATCCTTGGTATAGAGGTCTACATAAAAAGGCATAAGCCCAGAAGGATAGTCAGGATGCAATTGTTTGTTAAGGAGCCCTACTACTAGATTGATCAAATAGTTTAGATTAAATGATAGAGGTGAACCTGAGTAAGGTTCCATTTCAGGAAGGTTGTATAAGGGTTAAGATACAAGGGTTGATGGGACAATAAGCCAGAAACTTTTAGGGAACCAAGGCACAGACCTTGGGGGTAAGAATCTTGAATTTGCAACTTTAGGGAAAGCCATGCCTCCTCTTAATCCATTCAGATAACCCTAATAATTAAACTGGTATATTCCATAATAGATTACGAAACACCCATCTGCTTTATTATTATTATTTTTTCTTATCCTCACCCGAGGACATTTTTCCATTTTTTGTTCAGATAGAGTGGGAGGGAGAGAGAGAAACAGAGAGAGAGAAACATCGATGTGAAAGGGACACATCGAGTGGCTGCCTCCTGCACAACCCCAACCACGGCCAGGGACGAATCGCAACTGAAGTACGTGCCCTTGACCGGAATCGAACCTGCGACTCATTGGTCCACGGGCCGATGCTCTAACCACTGAGCCAAACCAGCCAGGGCAATAACCATCTGCTTTAATATGCTGACTTCATAATAGGGTGACTGGAAAATGATGAAGATTGGATTCATAGATATAGTGAGTAGACAAGATTTGGAGGTTTTAAACTATTTCTTATTTTCAAGATTGTTTCTCTCTTGGCATATTAAAAGATTGTACCTGTGTGCATCATTTTAAGGTGTATTTTTTGTCAGTCATTTTTTTATTCTGGAATAAATTCATTTAAATACTATTATTTTGAACGAAAAATGAAAGTTACAAGGATAGTGATGAATAAAATATTGCATGGGAGTGTCCAAGTCAAAGGCAGGTGTTAAGTGATAGAACCTACATCAGAATTTTAGTAGAAATATATTTTAAAACATAAGACTTATGGAGTAGTCCTAGTCTTGCCATTAAATTAAATTAATTAATTAATTTTCAGAGAAATACGCTATTTAAAAAATATTTTTATTATATATATTTTTTATTGATTTCAGAGAGAGAGGAAGGGAGAGGGAGAAACATCGATCAGTTAACTCCTGCATGCACCCCAACCGGGACTGAACCTGCAACCTGGGCATGTACCCTGACTGGGAATTGAACCGGCAACTTTTCAGTGCACAGGATGACGCTCCACCCAACTGAGCCACACCAGCTGGGCCTAGTCTTGCCATTTTAAATTGATATTCTAAGTTGAGGTTTTTGCTTATACTTGTTAGTTGTGTGGAAGCAGAGTTGTCAGATAAGTATTGGCATTATGCTTAGATTTAATAGTTCTCCCTCACCTCTTGCCAGTGACCTTATTTGAAAATTGTATCAAAATTTTATCCTTTGTTTTAGCTGCAGCTATTTTGTTTTATTTATTTATTTGGTTAAATCCTCACCGGAGGACATTTTCATTGATTTTTAGAGAGGGGTAAGAGAGAGAGAGAGAGGGAGAACGAGAACAGTTTGTTGTTTATTTATGCATTCATTGGTTGATTCTTGTATATGCCCTGATCAGGGACGGAACCCACAACCTTGGCATGTGGGGATGACACTCTAACCTGAGCTACCCAGCTAGGGCCTCAATATTATTTTATATTAGTTTCAGATGTACGGCATAGTGGTTACACAGTTATATAATTTACGAAGGGACTCCCCGCCAATTCTAGTACCCACCTGGCACCATACATATGACTTATGTAATATTCTGAGAGTAATAGGTAATTCTGTTATTCATCTCACCTAACCTGACAGTTTTCTTTTGTTTTTGAATTTTAAGTTTCCTGGTTGTCCACAGAGTTAGACTGGGTACATCTTGGTTATGTATGTCCCTAAGTGGTGCAGGCACACAAGATAAAAGTTTATATGATGTTTATATATGTTTTACATTGTTACTTTTATTATATTTTCCATTTTCTGTTGCTGTCACATGCAAGTTTTGCATTGATTCAGACTTTGTGGTTTTTATGTGTTGGCTATTTTAAGTATGGCTATGTTTTGGGTAAATTCTGGATTTTGTTATCCTAAATCAGAGTTAAGTGAAGGTTTAATGTCTTTTTCATGAAATTTTATTGTTTGTCACAATTCTCACTGATTTATCACTTCTCAGTATTTTGAAATTTGATCATGTTTATCACAAAACTAACCCTTGATTATATATTATTCTGGATTAGCTCTTTAATTATTATGGCCCTTATTACTTTATAATCTCCTTAAAGGCCACTTTGATAGCCTATGGTGCCTTGTAGCCCTACAATAAAGGTACAGTGCCTAGTATTTAAAACATTATTGCCAACACAGTACCTTTCTCCAAAGAAATTATAGGAGTACTAACTTAAGAAATCTGTCTTTTTTTTTTTTTTTTTTATGCCTCTTATAAGAGAATGTAGAATGGCCCTGGGGTAGGGAAGAATAGTAATTCATAAAAAGCACACATTGAAGTAAAAGATTGATAAATTTAGATATATTAAAATAAATTTTTAATTAAAATAGAATGAAAAAGTGAAGAAAAAAAACTATGGGAATGTATTTATAATACATATCACTTGCAAAGAAGTACAACTTAAAAATGGTCAAAAGACACAAATAAGAATTTAACAGAAGTAAGAATGGTCAATAAACAAACAATGTGTTCAGCATAACTAGGGAACTGTACTTAAACCTTGAGATGTCATTTATAGTCATTCACTGTGTTGGATAATATCAAGTGTGGGTGACACTGTAAAGTAATAGGAGCTCTCATGTTCTGTTGTTGATAAGATTAGTTACATTGATTGATTTTTGAATGTTAAATCAACTTTGCATTTCTGGGATAAATTCCACTTGATTGTACTGTGTTATCCTTTTATATTACATTGCTAGGTTTGATTTGCTTACATTTTGTTGAGGATTTTTGCATCTCTGTTCATGAAGGATTAGTTTTAAATGCTTGTTAGAATTTACCAATGAAGCCATCTGAATCTGTTTGTATTTCATCTATTTATTTATTTTGTGTGTATGTGTGTGTGTGTGTAAGGTTTAAACTGTAAATTTAATTTCTTTGATAGATATAAGGCTTTTCATGCTAGGTAATTATTTTAGTTAACTTAGGTAGTTTGTATCTTTTTAAGAAATTGGTCTATTTTATTTAAGTTGGATTTATTAGCATAAAATTATTCATAGCATTACCTTGTTATCCTTTTACTATCTATAGAATCTGTAGTGATGTCACCTCTCTCATATCTAAGATTAGTAATTTGTATCTTTTCTCTTTTTTCTTTGTCAATTTGACTAATCATTTAAAGAATTGTTATTTTTAATAGATTTATCTGTATTATTTTTTGTTTTTCATAGATTTCTATTCTTTATTATATTCTTCGTACTGCTTACTTTGGGTTTAATTTCCCCTTCTGTTTTCTAGTTTTGTAAATTGAAAACTTGAGATCACTGACTTAAGATGTTTCTTCTAATAAAAGCATGTTATGCTATGATATAATTATTTTGGTAAACAATTTGACAGTTATAATGTTAAACTTGTGTATACCTAATAACCCAGTAGTTCTTCACTTAGGTATATGCTCTAGAAAAACTTTATTATGTCAGCATCAGGAGACATGTTCAAGCATGTTTAATAGTAGCATTTTTCATGGTAGCAAAAAGATGGAAATAATCCAGATATATGTCCATTGACAGGAATATGTAAACACTTCTGTTAATTTACACCATGGAATACTGTACAGGAATGAACATAAATTAACATCGGCTGTATTTATTAGTTAAATGAATCTCCAAAATGTTAAATGAAGAGAGCAAGTTGTAAAGGAATACTTAGACTGTGATGCATTAATGTAAAATTTTTAAAGTACAAATTTATTCATAAATCTATTTTACTACATATATAGTAATAGAATGGTAAACATCTTTCATTATGAGAGAGGCAGAGAGTGAATATCAAAATAGCTAAATTTTGCATAATATATGCTGGAAAGTGTTAAATACTATACAAATATATACTTATTTAATTTTCGTAATTAAATGAATACTTGCTGTGAAGCAGGCACTATTATTATTCTCATTTATAAATAAAGTAACTTATAAGTAAGAGTTCAGAAAACCTTAACTTCCCCAAATCACACTGCTAATAGATGGTAAACCTTCTAGTCAAACCCAGGCAGTCTGACTCCAGAATCTGCAGTCTTAACCATTAACCATACTGCTTACCCAGATTGGAGGGCTAGGGGGCTTCTGAAGCTGAGTGATAGTTAGGTGCATGGATGTTTGTTTTATTATTCTTTAGTTCTTATTCCTATATTTATTTTTGTTTTTATATGTATGAACTACTTAGTTAAAATTTTATTTATTATTTATTTTTATAATCCTCACTCAAGGATATTTTTCCATGGATCTTTTTAGATAGGGAGGGAGAGAGAGAGAGGGAAGGACTCGGGGGTGGGGGGGAGAGAAAGAGAGAGAGAGAGAGAGAGAGAGAGAGAGAGAGAGAGAGAGAGAAAGAAACAGAGAAACATTGATGTGTTGTGAGAGAGACACATCGACGGGTTGCCTCTCCTTCAAGACCCCTGACCAGGGCCAGGGATGGAACCTGCAACCGAGGTACATGCCCTTGACTGGGAATCGAACCCACGACTCTTCCATCTGAAGGCCCATGCTCTAACCCCTGAGCCAAACCAGCCAGGGCAACTTAGTTAAAATTTTAAAAGAAAATAATGTCAATCCATCTGAAATGGAATATAAGAAACAATTCCTTAAACTGTATCCCAAATGGAAGTTTAGGAAGTCAGCACCATTAATTTTCTCTAACATATTTTCTAGATACCAGTAGATCATGAAATATTACAAAAATGAGATAAATGATATGTTATTAATATTTTCTATCTTGACCTGGGTGGTAGTTGCACCCTGTGTTTACTTAGGGTGGTTCATCAACCTGCACACTTTTGATTTGTTCACTTCTTTGTAGGTATTCCACACTTCAGTAAGTTAGTTCTTTATAATAAAAATATCAAATAAAATTTTTTTAAATTCCAGAGGTTTTTTTTTTCTTTATTGATTTTAGAGAGAGAGGAAAGGAGAGGGAGAGAGAGAGAGAAAAACATCGATGAGAGAGAACATCGATTGGCCACCTCCTGTATGCCCCCCACTGGGGATTTGGCCCACAACCTGGGCATTTGCCTTGACCAGGAATCAAACTGACGACCTCTTGGTGCATGGGTCAACGCTCAACCACTGAGCCACACCAGCTGGACTCCAGAGATTTTTTTTTATTGCATCTTCATTATGTATGTCTTTATTGGCGTGATTGTAAGGGAATTTTAAGGTGAGTTATAAAGTAAAGAGGCTAACTTCGATATTCTGGTTCACTGAAAAGTCTGTAAAAAGAATGAGGAAATATATTGTCAGGTAACAATATAAGGGACAGGACAGTATATATATAATAATCTACCTTTTGTGCAAAGGGGGAAAAATAGGAAACTATATTTGTTATTTAAGCATAAAGAAATCTGGAGGGATACATAAGGAACTAGTAACTGTGGTTACCTGGGAGTGAGGTAAGGTGGAGGCTGGGTTGATATAAGTGTGGCAGGAAAACTTTTTGGTGTATATGATTTTTCAACTTTATGGTGGTGCAAAAATGATATACATTCAGTAGAAACCATTCTTCGAATTTTGAATTTTGATCTTTTCTGGGGCTAGTGATATTCAGTACAATACTCTTGTGATGCTGGGCAGTGGGAGCAAACTGCAGCTCCCAGTCAGGCATTTGATCACGATAGTAAACCAATAATCTACAGTGTTCATTGTGTTAAATGATTTTGCCCAACTGTGGGCTAATGTAAATATTCTGAGCATGTTTAAGGTAGGCTAAGCTAAGCTATGATGTTAAGTAGGTGTATTAAATGCATTTCGATTTACAATGTTTTCTGTTTACAATGGGTTTATTGGGATGTTAACCACATTGTGAGTCGAGGAGCAACTGTATAGTATAATATTTTGATAGTGACATATGCTTGGATGTTATGATATTATAGAGGAGGAATGTTTAACTCTATCAGTTTATGCTAGTTATACTGTGGTAATAATCCCAAGACCTCAGTGTTTTGTGTAACAACAAAGATTTATCTCTTGCTCATGTTGTATATTTAGATAGGTGGCAGCACCATCCACAATTGTTTTCCTTTCTGGAATTCAGCTTAAAGGAGCAGTTTCTATCCGAGACATGTTCTGGTAGTGGAAGGAAAAGTGCTATGCAGAGCCTTGGAATTACAGTTAAAGCTTCTGCTCAGAAGTAGCACAAGTCACTTCCACTCACATTTTGTTGGCCAAAGCAAGTCACTTGGCCAAGCATGTTGCAGTTGGGCAGGGAAGTGTAATTAATATTCATATAGGAAGAAGCAGTGGAGTAGTTGAGTACAGTCATACATTCTATTACGCTCAGTGTCTTTCTAACTCAAAGTGAAAATTATGTAGCTTTGGGATCTATCAAGTAAGAATGCATGTTAGCAAAAAAAAAGTTGTTTTCCAATTCTTTATGAGCATTCTAATATCCATAAGTTAAGTGTTTTGTATCTTAGAAAAAGGAATTAAAATTTGAAGTAGTGTTATTCTTCTTATGAGAGATACAAGACTGTATCATTGATACACTAATATCTTTTGTGAATAACTCTGACATTGAGTTATGAGGTTTAGTCATAAGTGTATTTTGCAGGGGATTTAATCTTCACCCAAGGATATTTTTCCATTGATTCTTAGAGTGGAAGGGAGGGAGGGGGAGGGGAGAGAGAAAGAGAGAGAGAGAGAGAGAGAGAGAGAGAGAGAGAGAGAGAGAGAAACATCGATGTGAGACAGACACTGGTTACCTCCTGCACTACCCTTACTGGGGTTGGGGATTAAACTTGCAACCCAGGTAGGTATGTGCCTTTGACCAGGAATCAAACCTGTGACCCTTCAGTCCGAGGGCTGACACTCCAACTGCTGAGCCAAACCGACCAGGGCCATAAGTGTATTTTTTAAAAAACATCTCTTTAATCTACTTTATTTTGACTTTTCATCTGCTTTGTCATGGACTGAATCTACATTAATTATATTTTCAAATAAAACACTAGGATAAATTAGTTCATAGGGTCAAACATTAGGATATTTAAAATAGTGACATAGCCCGGCCATTGTGGCTCAGTAGGTTGAGTTTCATCCCATGGACTGAGAGGTCCCAGTTCAATTCCTGGTCAGGGCACATACCCGAGGTTGTGGGCTCAATCACTGGTGGAGGCTGTGCAAAATTGCAAAAGGCAGCCAGCCGATCGATGTTATCTCTCTCACATGGATGTTTCTATCGCTCTCTCTCTAAAAAAAATCAATAAAAATATATTTAAAAAAAATAGTGACATAAATTACATAGCATTTGCTTATTGAGCATCTCTTTATTAAGAATCCGCTATGTGGCATATTTGCTAGCTAAGAGGGATACAAAAGTAAAAAGATATGATCTCTGCTTGTAAGGATCCTGCATAAATGAACATGTCTACAGATAATTACAATACAGTGAAATAATTGCTAAGAGAGGTGTTATTCAAATAAACTATGGTAGGAATGTTGAGGATGGAATGATCAATTGATAAGACGATGAAGGAAGGAATAGATAGAATGGCTTCTTTGGGTAACTGAAACAAGTTTTTTTGTTTTATATAGATACATATATATATATATTTTATCCTCACCTGAGGACATTTTTGCATTTAACTTCCGATAGAGTGGGAGGGAGAGAAGGAGGAAGAGAGAGAGAGAAATATCGACGTGAGAGAGACACATTGACTGGTTGCCACCCACACGACCCCAACCGGGGCTGGGGACAAACTGCAACCGAGGTACGAGCCCTTAGTGGGAACTGAACCTGGGACTCTCTGGTCCACGGGTGGATGCTGTAACCACTGAGCCAAACCGGCCAGGGCAAGTTTTTTTTTTTTTTAATCCTCATCCAAGGATATTTTTCCATTTATTTTCAGATAGGGTGGGAGGGAAAGGTAGAGAAAGTGAGACAGAGAAAGAGAGAGAGAGTGAGAGGGAGAAACACCAATGTGAGAGAGACACATTGATCGGTTGCCTCCTGCACGACCCTGACCAGGACCGGGGACCAAACCGCAACTGAGGTATGTGCCCTTGACTGGAATCGAACCCAACACTCTTTGGTCTTCAGGCTGATGCTCTAACTGCTGAGCCAAACTGACCAGGGCCTGAAACAAGTTTTAAAAGAAGAGCAGCCCTGGCCAATGCTGCTCAGTGAATTGAGTGTCATCCCATGGACTGAGAGGTCCCAGTTTGATTCCCTGTCAGGGCACATGTCAGGATTGTAGACTCATTCCCAGTTAGGGGCGTGCAGGAGGCAGTCAATCAGTATTTCTCTCTCATATCAATATTTCTATCTCTCACTCCCTTCTCTCTAAAAAAGAAAAATCAATAAAAACATATTTTTAAAAAATAAAAATAAAAAGCAGGATTTTAGCATGCAAATGAGAGGGAAGTACATTTTAGGCAGCACTAATAAAGAGCATGAGTAATAGCGTGAAGGAGTAAAAATAGATGGCTTATTTGAGAAACTTTGAGAGATTTTGTGTGACATCATACGAGGGAAGGGGCAGAAGAGAATATGAGGCAGAAAGGTAATTTAGGATCAAGTTTTGAAGGATTTTAATGTCATGATGCTTTTTCCTTTACAACAGTGGTGAGGAGTTTCAAAAGATTTTAAGTAATAGAATCACATGGTTAGATCTTTGTTTTTAGAAAAGCAGTCTTGGTGATAATGTGGAAGACACTGGAATTTGTGCCTAGAGGCAAGGAGGCCTGGGAGAGTAATATAGTAGAAAGGCTAGTTAGAAATAAATTTCTGGAGTCCAACCAAATCATCTGGATGGGGAGACACAGATTTGGAAGTCATCAACCAGCGTAGTGAAGGCTGTAGGAAATACACTCCCAGGGAAGTTTGTACATCTCTAGAAAAGTAGAGGCTGAGGAAGAACCCTGGGGATGATCAACATTTCAACAGCTGGCAGAGAAAAAGAAAACAGTTTGAAAAACAGTCAGAGAAGTAAGATGACCAGGAAAGATTGGATTTGTGAGATGCAAGGCCAGGGAGAGTTTTTGAGAAGGTAATTGTTAGTAGCATTCAAATGTCACCTTATAAGGGCTGAAAGTTGTCCTTGGGTTTTACAGGTAAGAGTCTCATTAGTGGCTTGAGGGCTTTTCAGTGGAGTGGTGGGTATGGAAGTCACTATTAACAGGTTAAGAAGGCTGTGAGTGCTCTGACCCATGTGGCTGAGTTGGTTGAGTGACATCCCATGCACTGAAAGGTTGCTGGTTTGATTCCTGGTCAGGGCACATGCCCAGGTTGTGGGCTTGATCCCTAGGAGGGGGCATGCAGGAGGCAACTGGTCGATATTTCTCCTTCTTCCTTCCTCTCTCTCTAAAAATCAATAAAATGTCTTTTTTTTTTTTTTTAAAGTCTATGAGTGTGACAGTTCTGAAAGTGTTTGACTGAATGGATGCAGAGGGTAATTAAGAGCATTTCTTTCCATAAAAAAGATATGTGTATGTATACTTTAATGATGATCATTTGTTTTTTCCTCCAGTTTTAATTGTTGTAAGGAGACTGGTAGTTTCCCACATGCATGAGGTGGGGGTGGGTGGGGGAGAAGTGGAATGAGAAAAGCGATATAAGTTAGGCACTCCCTGTCAGGATTAATTTCTCAATAGACTTAAATGTAAGTTGAGCCCTGGCTGATTTGGCTCAGCAGTTAGAGCCACAGACCAAAGAGTCACAGGTTCGATTCTAGTCAAGGGCACTTACCTCGGTTGTGATTCAGTCCCCGACCCTGGTCAGGGTCATGCAGGAGGCAACCAGTCGATGTTTCACTCTCACATTGATGTTTCTCTCTTTCTCCCTCTCTCTCTCTTCCCCCTTCCCACTCTGTCTGAAAATAAAAATGGGGAAATATCCTTGGGTGAGGATTTAAAAAAAATAAAAAATGTAATTTGAAATTTTATTGAGTTAAATATAATTTGTGCAAATGGGGCATGAGTCACAGATGTCAAAAAGATATAGGAATGTTAAAACTTTGAAATTCTACAAAAATGAGAAATTCAGTAGCCACTGATGATATTCCCAAGTACTCTTTTGATGTTCTGAGTTTTTAAAGCTAGGAATTTCTCTTTGCATTTCTGTCAGTTAAAAAAAACAGTACTTCTGCAAAGTGTGAGTGTGTGAGTCCAAAGAATATGGATGAGAGACTCTCTGAGGACTGCTCAATCTGGGAATGATTGATAGTTATTTTACATTTGGCCAAAATTAAATTTTTAGTATAAATCCTGTGATACTCAACAAAAGGGTTAATGTTTTAATATCCATCCTGACAAACACCTAACTATTAAAAAATGGTTATTGCAACTTATAAACCAAGGCTTAAAAAAAAGTGAAGTATCATGGTAAAATTTGAATATTTTTGCAGTAAGAGATCCAGTTTGTGGATTTTCAAATTCTGTTGCTTAATTTTTTGTTACTTCAGTCACAAAAGTTATATTTTCTATTTATATAACTTTATAATAGTTTTTCAGTTTTGCATTCTTGTTTTTGTGTTAGGTGCTGAATATGTGACTATTAAAATGTACTTTCAACATTAAGTAAAAAGGAAGATATCAATTTCCAATTAAACATGTAAGACTAATAATTCCTCTGAATTTATACTTTATAAAGTGAGGTCATGTATGTGGAACTGTTTTATATACTAGGTAGTTAGAAATTAAGTAGTTAATTTTAAATATAGGAGAAATACTTAAAAATTCACTCTAAATTTAATAGAAAAACAAGTTACTTTGAAGCAAAGAGGTCATATATAATATTTTCTATTTCAGAGAGTTATATCCATAAATATAAAGATAAAAATGATGTGCTGAGATATATATATATTTTTAAGTATATTTTATGAGTTCTAAGATGGAAAAATGTATTTTGAGCCGGGGGTTAGGGGAAGGAGATTTTGGAGGAATGGCTTTTTATGAGTTTGGTACAGTAGTATGTAGCAGCAATTTTACTTTAAAAAAAAAGGGTACCATTTTATTTAGCATGTGTTGCAGTTCTGAACCTTAGTACGCCCTTACTTGCACAATGTTTTCAATTGTAAAGCATGTATGTCAAAACCCAGAATCTGCACTGTCACTTCCTTATAGTAATTCCGGCTCTGCTGAGATAACATGCCTGAAACATTGTAAATTTCTCACGGTTTTGAAAAACAGTTTGAGAATGTAAGAAAAGTTAAGGTATGATTAATTTTCTAAGTTATAAATATTTAAAAATTCATTTCAATATTATCAATTTAAATTTTAAAACTATCAAATGAACTCTCCTATATCAACAGAAAACTCCAAAAATTGATTGTTTTTAGAATGGCATCTAAATCTGCTCAGGTTAAATACTTCAAAATTGTAATTTTAGTGAATAATAGAGATCTCTCATACTTGAGCCAATTTATGGCCTTTACTAAATTTTGACCCACATAAAGACATCTATCTATTTATTAATGGAAAGCAAGAAATTCTATCTCAAGTTTTGCTTGATATTTTAGATTCAAATAAAGTTCTTAATAGAGGTAAATCTAAAACAGTTTTCAAATGTGACAACTATAACAGGACATTTTTGTGGGCTATCATTTTTTGTGTGTTCAAAGGGAATTGTTTGCACTTGAACTATAGCTTTGTTTGTCCATTGCCTGCAGGTATCTTGTTTAAAAAGAAAAGTGAGTTAAAATGAACTAACTACAGACATCTGTCATTATTCTAACAATAGAGTATTGTGCTTTAAAGAACAAACTTTTGTATTAATTTTGTTGATTAAATATTTAAATGCAATGTTGTTGATGATATTTTAATATAAAATACCTTTTGTTGGTATTGACTTTACTATTTATGTGACAGGTATAGAAACTTTATACACACACACACACACACACACACACACACAGTAATGCTTTAAAATAAAATTTGTCTTTTTTTCATTCTCCATGTAAACTTACAAGTAAATTTGCTGAATCAATCATTGTTAGAAATTGTCCTTATCTTTGTCATGACATTTATCACTGTATAGTAGTTTTTTCTTGTCTGTAGTCCTAATTGAATCCTATAAGGTGGGACTTTGTCTTACTTCTGTGCTCATTGTCCTAAGTTTAGTTAGGATTAAATAGATTTTAAGAGTTAGGTTTTATATTTTCTTATTTCTCATAGATATTTATTTTGTCTATTATATTTTACTTAAATCATATCTTTAGGGGGATTTTATATTCTATACTTTGTGTTCCTTTAACTTGACCATGATGAATTCTAAGTGTATATGGTTATTTTTAAATAGTTAACTCTTTAGAATTTTATGGGCTCATTTATATTTTTTATTATCCTGACAATGTAAAAATAAGGGAAATTTATGAATATGTTTAAACATTTAAGAACACCAGCAAGGGCTGCTCTGTCTGTGGAGTAGCCTGTGCTCTGTCTCACTGCTTCACTAATAAACTCTTTTTCACTTAAAAACACACACACACACACACACACACACACACACACACACACACACACATGCATAAAAACCATGAGCAAGTTATGTAGGCTTATCTGCCTCCAGTCAGTGTGGTATTAGAGGGAAATTCTTTTCTTCCCTGAAAATCTAGATTTAGATCTTCGATATCTCTGGGTTTCCACCCATTAACATTCCATTTCTAGATGTGTAGAATTCCCTAACCTAGATGTGAATTCCTAAAACATATGCTCAGTATTCTGTAGATTTCAAAGTGCTGTTGATTCATTTAGCCATTATTATTGAGTATTTCCTGTGTGCCAGGAAATAAAAAAAGTTAAACAAAACAAAGTTCCTGCCCCCATGGAGTTGACATGCAACCATCTTTCATCATCATCACAGCCTATTTAGGACAAATGGGAGTGCTTCTCATTTATTGACAGGGAATTCAACATAGTTCAGATCATCAGATTTGCTTTGCAAGAGCAAAGCTATCATATGTCTTCAGTGTATTCTGGTTAAATTTCAAAGTCATTAGGGAACCTCTTAGATGAGTCATTGAATGATTTTGTTTTGGTAGTTACTCTTTTTGTTTTCTCTCTGCTTGGAAACTCACTTTTCCACCTTCCTCAGTATGAATTTTAATAGAACCTTTCAAACTTTTGTTTGCATGACACTGTACTTTCCTGGTTCTTAATTTATTGACAGTTTTGACATCTCCATCTTTGTTTTCATTGTCTGTGGTTTCCATAAAGAATTTTATAAGCACTTTATTTCAGAATTTATGTCATTGTCATGAATTTCTTAACCATATTTTTAGTTTATTTTTGACTTTTTTAAGAGTGCACTTCAGTGGCTTTTAATATATTCACAGAATTGTACATCTATTACCACTGTTCAATTCCAGAACATTTTCATTGCCTCAGAAAGAAACTGTACCTATTAACAATCACTCCTTATTTCCTCCTCTCCCAGCTCCTGGCAACCACTAATGAATCTACTTTCTGTGTCTACAGATTTGTCTATCTTGATATTTCATATAAGTGGAATCATATAATGTGGCCTTTTGTGTCTGCCTTCTTTAATTTAGCATAGTGTTTTCAAGGTTTATCCATGTTGTAGCATGTATCGGTACTTCATACTTTTCATTGCCAAATAATATTCCATCATAGGGGTATACCACATTTCATTTATCCACTCATCAATAGATAAGACATTTGGGTTTCTACTCTTTGGCTGTTATGAATAATGCCACTGAGAACATACATGTACAAGTTTTATGTGGACATGTGTTTTCATTTCTCTTGGTAATATACCTAGGAGTAGAATCACTGGGTCATATTGTAACTTCATAGTTAACATTTTGAGGAACTGCCAAAGTGTTTTCCAAAGTAGTTGGACTATTATATATGCCCACCAGCAATATATAAAGGTTTAATTTCTCTACTTCCTGGTCAATACTTTTGTCTGTCTTTTATTGTAGTCATCTAGTGAGTATGAAGTGGTATTTCATTGTGTTTTTTATTTGTATTTCCCTAATAACTAATAATATTGAGCATCTTTTCATGTGTTTATTAGCCATTGTATATATTTTTTTAAGAACTGTTCACATCTTTCTCGCCACTTTAAAAATTAGGTTTTTTATCTTTTTGTCATTGGGTTGTATATTCTGGATATCATTCCCTTACCAGGTAAATAATTTGCAAATATTTTTTTCCATTCAGTAATTGTCTTAATGGTGCCTTATTACTATTATTATTATTATGGTAAAATATATGTAACAGAATTTACCATTTTAAGTGTACAATTCAGAGACATTAACATGTTTAAATATGTTAACAATGTTGTACAACCATCACCTTCATCCATATCCAGAAATTTTCCATCATTTCAAATAGAAACTCTTGCCCATTAAACAATAACTCCCTTTCTTCTCCTTTCCCAGCCCCTAATAACTGCTATCTTTAATTGTCTATAAGTTTGCCTATTCTAGGTGCCTCATATAAATGGAATAAAATAATGTCATGATGGTGTCTTATAGCACAGAAGTTCAATTTTGAGAAAGCTCAATTTATCTTTTTATATTTTAAATAATTTTTAATCTTAAATTTTTAAATTTATATTGTCACTTGTGCTTTGGTGTCATATCTAAAAAGCCATTGCCTAATCCAAGGTCATGAAGATTCACTGTAACCAATTTTTTTCTTTTTTTCTTTATCCTCACCCGGGGACATTTTTGCATTTATCTTCAGATAGAGTGGGTAGGAGAGAGGGAGGAAGAGAGAGAGAGAAACATTGACTGGTTGCCACCCACAGGACCCCGACCGGGACCAGAGACAAACTGCAACCGAGGTACTTGCCCTTAGCAGGAACCAAACCAGGATCTCTCTGGTCCGTGGGCCGACGCTCTAACCACTGAGCCAAACCGGCCAGGGCCACTTTAACCATTTTTGAGTACTCTCTTACTTGGCCTTCCCACCCATATTTAAAACATCAATATAGGGGACTTCCGGTCAAGATGGCGGCGTAGGTAAACGCGGTATCGCGTCCTCCCACAACCACATCAAAGTTACAACTAAACTACAGAACAACCATCATTCAAAACCGCCTGAAATCAAGCTGAATGGAAGTCCTACAACTATGAAATTAAAGAAGAATCTGCATCGAGACTGGTAGGAGGGGTGGAGGCGCGACGGGCTGGTCTCACACCCGCATGTGGTGGATAAAAATTAGGAGGATAACTCACTGGGAAGGTCCTCCCTGAGGACTGAGGGGTCCCCGTCCCACACCAGGCGCCCAGCTCAGGGTTCCAGTGCCAGGAAGAGAAGTCCCCATAACTTCTGGCTGGAAAAACCAGTGGGAACTGAGGCTGAGGCGGCTGGAGCCCCCGGCAGCTCCTCTTAAAGGGCCCGCGTACAGACTTACTCGGGCTTCCACCCTCCAGGCTCCAGCGCGGGGGAGGCAGCTTGAAAGGCACCAGAGTCATATGGGGAAGAACAGAGCTGTTTGGCATTGGGGTGAGGGCTGGAGAGGCAGCTTTCTCCTGGACAGATGTGCTATCAGAGGCCTTTGTTCCTTTGGTGAGCCCTTCCCTGGGCTGGCAGACGCCGCCATATTTGGGACTCCAGCAACCTGGCTCACACTTTTTGCCCTGCCCTGGTGATTCCCTGAGGCCCTGCCCCACCCAACTTTCAGGCCCACCCAAGCTGTTGCCAGTTGCTTTACCATAGGAATGGCCTGTCTTGGATCCTGCTTCAGGTTTTCCTAAATTCTTTCAAACAAGCAGCATCTGGTCTCAGCTAGCCCCATACCGCTCGTTAAGTAATACATAGAAACAAACACAGGGAGGCAGCCAAAATGAGGAGACAAAGAAACAGGTCCCAAATAAAAGAACAGAACAAAATTCCAGGAAAAGAACTAAGCGAAATGGAGATAAGCAACCTAACAGATGCTGAGTTCAAAACACTGCTTATAAGGATGCTCAATGGACTTAGTGAGAACCTCAGTGAACTTAGTGAGGGCCTCAAGAGCATAAAAAAGGACCAGTCAGAAATGAAGGATGCACAGTCAGAAATGAAGGAGGCACTAACTGAAATAAAGAATAATTTACACAGAATCATTAGTAGAGTAGGTAAAGCCAAGAAGCAAACCATCAATTTGGAATATAAGGAAGCAAAAAACTCCCAATCAGAACAGCAAAAAGAAAAAAGAATCCAAAAAAATGAGGGTAGTGTAAGGAGCCTCTGGGACAACTTCAAACGTGCCAACATTTGCATCTTGGGGGTGCCAGAAGGAGAAGAGAGAACAAGAAATCGAAAACCTATTTGAAACAATAATGGCAGAAAACTTCCCTAACTTGGTGAAGGAAACAGACATGCAAGTCCAGGAAGCACAGAGAGTCCCAAACAAGATGAACCTCAAGAGGCCCACACCAAGACACATCATTGACACATCATCATCAAAATGCAAAAGGTTCAAGACAAAGAGAGAATCTTAAAGGCAGCAAGAGAAAAGCAGTTAGTTACCTACAAGGGAGTTCCAATAAGACTGTCAGCTGATTTCTCAAAAGAAACTTTGCAGGCCAGAAGGGAGTGGCAAGAAATTTTCAGAGTGATGAAAAGCAAGAACCTACAACCAAGATTACTCTATCCTGCAAAGCTGTCATTTAGACTCGATGGCCATATAAAGAGTTTCCCAGACAAGAAAAAGCTAAAGGAGTTCATCACCACCAAACCATTATTATATGAAATGTTGAGGGGTCTTCTTGAAGAAAAAGATAAAAATATATGAACAAACAAAATGGCAATAAATACATATCTATCAGCAATTGAATCTACAAACAAAATGAACAAGCAGAACAGAAACATTCTCATAGATACAGAGAACTTTTGTTGGTTACCAGATAGGAGGGGGTTAGGGGGAATGGGTGAAAAAGGTGAAGGGATTAAGAAGTACAAATTGGTTGTTAGACTGACTAACCTCAAAGGGAAGGGGGGTTGGGAGGTGGGAAGAAATAAACCAAAGAACTTATATGTATATATGCATAACCAATGGACACAGACAGCAGTGTGGGGAAAGGCAGGAGGGGGGCGGGAATGGGGAGGAGGGAGGCAATGGGGGAAAAATGAGGAACATCTGTAATACATTCAACAATAAAGATAAGTTAAAAAAATAAAACATCAATATAATTATCAAGGTTTTATGGGAAAGGTTGATTAAATGTCCTCTTTTTACATTTTTAGATCAGGATAGTGGGTTTCAAACTTTAGATTCTCCTGGATGCTTACTAAAACACAGGTTCCTCATTGATTTTTGTACATTTGTAGTAAAATTCTAGTAGACTTGGCATCATGTGGTTGAAAAAGTGTGGAATTAAAATAGTTCAGCAGGGTGATTAAAGAACATGGCTCCTAGAGCTTGACCAAGTACTGGATTATGAATCCTGACTGTGTCACTTTCTAGTTGTACAATCTTGGGCAAGTCACTTGTTCTCTCTGGGCATTCATTTCCTCTCTCATAGGGTTATTGCAAGGATTAAACAAGCTAATATCTGTAAAGCACTTAGAATAGTTTGGCAATAGTAAGCACCACACAAGTGTTAGATATTGTTATACCCTTTCACTCAGTAATGCTCTTTCTAGGGACTTAATCTAAGAACATTATCAGATAGTGCCTAAAGATTTATGTATAGCAATTTCATCGCAGAGATTACTTTCAAGTAATCTACCATATATAATCAGTAGACCTATTGTTAAATAAATTAATGAAATTTATGAGATGTCATTTGCCATTTAGTCATATTATTTAATTATAAAAATTATTTAATGCCATGGGAAAATAATGATATAAGTGAAAAATATCAAATAAATATGCAGCTATATATAAAGTATGTCTCTAAACTTCTTTAAAAATACTGGGCAAGCAAGTGGAGTATTGGACTTGCAATGCATAGAAAGAAATATGTCATGCCCGGCTGGTGTGGCTCAGTGATTGAGCATCAACCCATGCAGAGGTCACCGGTTCGATTCCCAGTCAGGGCACATTGCCCAGGTTGTGGGCCCGATCCCCAGTGGGGGCATACAGGAGATGGCCAGTCAATGTTCTCTCTCATTGATGTTTCTATCTCTCTAAAATCAATAAAGAAAAAAAATATTTAAAAAGAAATATGTTAAAATGCTGAGAGTGGTTATCCTTGAAAGCTGGGAGGAGTGATTTTAATTTCTTCTGTATTCTATTGAACTCTCTTGACTTTAACAATAAGTATTTTATACTCAGAGAAACAAATTATTTTTTAAAAAGACTAAATTGGGGGAAAGCTCAATGTGAGAAAGGAAAGCATAATGAATAAGAAACCTGAGTCTGAGAAATAAGCCAGTCAGAGAAAGACAAATGCCATATGATTTCACTTATACGTGGAATCTAATGAACAAAAGAAATTGATGAACAAAATAGATTCAGAGATATGTATGTGTGGAACAGACTGACAGACCTCAGAGGGGAGGGAGGTGTGATGGGGACAGGAATAGATTAACCTAAGAACATATATGCATATATGCATAGCCCATGGACACAGACAGTAGAGTTGTGAAGGCCTGGGGTGGGGTAGGGGCTGAGTGGAGTGGGGAAAAATGGGGGATATCCGTAATACTGTCAACAATTTAAAAACCCTGAGTTCTAGTACTAGTACTGATATTTTTAAATCATTTGTAGCATTTTTATTGACATAAACTTTACATACCATGAAAAGCACCATTCTTACATGTCTAACTCCATGAGTTTTAGTTTTATTTACTTTTATTTTAATTTATTATTATTATTTTGTTAATCCTCACCCGAGGATATTTTTCCATTGATTTTTAGATAGAGTGGAAGGGAGAGAGGGGGAGAGAGAAAGAGACAGAGGGGGAGACAGCGAAACAGAAACATCAATGTGAGAGAGACACATCAATTGGTTGCCTCTCAAATGACCCCGACTGGGGCCTGGGATCAAACCCGAAACCCAGGTACATGCCTTTGACTGGGAATTGGACCCACAACCCTTTGGTTCAAGGGTTGACGCTCTGCTCTAACTGCTAATCCAAACTGGCCAGGGCTTTTTCAATCTCTTTTAATAATGCTTTGTAGTTTTCAGTACATGGGCCTTTCATGTTCTTTCTTAAGTTTATTCCTAGGTATTTTATTCTTTTGGTTGCAATTGCAAAATAAATTGTTTTTTCCATTTCTTTTTCTGAAGTTTCATTTTTAGTATACAGGAAGGCAGTGAATTTTTGTACACTGATTTTGTATCCTGCAACTTGACTGTATTTGTTCATTGTTTCTAATAGTTTTTTATTTTTGTGTGTGAAGTCTTTAGGGTTTTCTATATACAGAATCATGTCCTCCGCAAAGAGTGACAGTTTTACTTCTTCCTTCCGTATTTGGATGCATTTTATTTCTTTCTCTTGCCTTACTGCTCTGGCTAAGACTTCCAGAACTATGTTGAATAAGAGTGGCGTGAGTGGACATCTTTGTTTTGTCTTGTTCCTGATCTTAGAGGAAAAATTTTCAGTTTTTCATCATTGAGTGTGATATTAGCTGAAGGTTTATCATATATAGCCTTTATTATGTTAAGGTACTTTCCTTCTATTACTATTTTATTGAGTGTTTTAAACATAAATGCATGTTGTATCTTACCATATGCTTTTTCTGTGTCTCTTGATAAAATCATATGATTTTTATCCTTCTTTTTTGTTAATATGGTATATTACATTGATTGATTTGCATATGTTGAACCATCCTTGTGCTCCTAGAATAAACTCCATTTGATCGTGATGTATTATTATTTTTTTGATGTATTGTTGTATTTGATTTGCTAGTTTTTTTTTGTTTTTTTTTTTTAGGATTTTTGCATCTGTATTCATCAGAGATATTGGTCTGTAGTTTTCTTTTTTTGTGTTATCCTTGCCAGGTTTTGGTGTCAGGGTTATACTGGCCTCATGAAATGTGTTAGGAAGTATTGCGTCTTCTTCAATATTTTGGAAGAGTTTGAGAAGGATAGGTTTTAAATCTTCTTTGAGTGTTGGGTAGAATTCACTGGTGAAGCCTTGTGGTCCTGGACTTTAATTTTATGGGAGGTTTTTGATGGTTGTTTCAATTTCCGCACCGCTGATTGGTCTATTTAGATTTTCTGATTCTTTATGATTTAGTCTAGGAAGGTTTTATATTTCCAGGAACTTATCCATTTCTTCTAGGTTGTTGAATTTGGTGGCATATAATCTTTCATAGTATTCTAGTATGATCTTTTGTATATCTGTGATGTCTATGGTGACTTCTCTTTCATTTCTGATTTTGTTTATATGAGTCTTTTCTCTTTTCCTTAGTGAGCCTAGTTAGGGTTTTGTCAATTTTATTAATCTTTTTAAAGAACCAGCTCTTTGTTTTATTACTTTTTTGTATAGTCTTTTTGTTCTCTATTTCATTGTTATGCTCTAATTTTATTATTTCCTTTCTTCTGCTGATTTTGGGTTGTGTTTGTTCTTCTTTTTTCTAGCACTTTTCAATGTAATGTTAAATTGTTTACTTGGGATTTCTCTTGTTTCTTGAGACAGGCCTGATACAAACTTCCCTCTTATTACTGCTTTTGCTGCATCCCAGAAGTTTTGTTTTGTTGTATTGTCATTCTCATTTGCTCTATGTACCTTTTGATCACATCTTTTATTTCTTCTTTGACCCAGTCATTTTTTAGTAGTATATTGTTTAATCTCCATGTATTTGTGGGTTTCTTAACTTCCTTTTTGCAGTTGATTTCTAATTTCAAGGCATTGTAGTCAGAAACATGCTTGGTATAATTCCAATCGTTTTTAATTTGCTGATGCTAGTTTTATGACCCAACATATGGTCCATCCTTGAGAATGTTCCATGTGCACTGGAGAAGTATGTATAATCTGATGTTCTGGGATGAAAGGCTCTGTAAATGTCAATTATATCCATTTGGTCTAGTGTGTCATTTAAGGCCAATATTTCTTTATTGATTTTCTGTTTGGATGATGTATCTAGAGCTGTCAGTGGAGGATTAAGATCCCCAACTATGACTGTATTTTTATCTGTTTCTCCCTTTAGTTCTGTGAGTAGTTGCTTGATACATTTCGGTGCTCCCTGGTTGGGTGCATATATATTAAGAAATGTTATGTTTCCTTGATGTAATGTCCCCTTTATCATTATAAAATGTCCATCTTTGTCTCTTGTTATCTTGAAATCTATTTTGTCAGATATAAGTGGCTAAACCTGCTTTTCTGTGGATGTTATTTACTTGAAGAATCATTTTCCACCCCTTTACTTTGAATCTATCTTTGTCTTTGCAGCTTAGATGTGTCTCGTGTAGGCAGCATATGGTTGGGTTTTGTTTTTTGATCCACTCTGCTACTCTGTGCCTCTTTATTGGTGAAATCAGTTCATTTACATTTAGGGTAATTATTGATGTATGAGGATTTCCTCTAGCCATTTTATTTTTTGTTTTCTGGTAGCTCTGTCCCTCCATTGGTTCTTTTTCTTTGTGTTTGTCTGTTGTTTTTGTTTGGTGGTGTTCCATACTTCTTTTCTCTGTTTCCTCTTTTTTTTAAGCTATGTGTCTTAGTTTGGGGATTTTTGTGTGTGGTTACCATTAAGTTTATAAAAAATAAAGTTACATATATACAGTAGTTTTTTTTTTTCTTTTGAGTGCATCTGATTTTCATCCTCCTTTGCCAGTTCAGACCCTTACCCCCTCCCCTTTTATGTTTTTGTTGTTACAAATTATCCCTGTTTGTGCTGTAAATTTCTTGGTGATCTTACTTGTAGTGTTGTGACCTTATGTTCTTTGTTTTGGGTAGAATAACTCCCTTGAGTCAATTTCCTGCAGTGGAGGTTTTCTGGTAATAAAATCCCTCAGCTTCTGTATGTCTGGGGAAGTCTTTATTTCCCCTTCATATTTAAAGGATAATTTTGCTAGATATATTATTTGTGGCTGGTAATTTCTCTCTTTCAGATATTTGAATATTTAGTTTAACTCTCTTCAGGCTTGTAGAGTTTCTGCTGAGAAATCGGATGATATTCTGATGGATTTCCCTTTGTAGGTGACTTCCTTCTTTTCCCTGGCTGCTTTGAAAATGTTTTATTTATCATTAATTTTTGACAGTTTTAATACAATGTGCTTTGGAGAGAACCTCTTTGGATTGAGGTAGCTAGATGTTCTGTTTGCTTCTTGGGTTCTAGGATCTAGTTCTTTCCATAGGTTTTGGAAATTCTCATCCACTATTTGTTTGAATAGGCTGTTTGTTCCTTTCTTCCTCTCTCTTTCTGGTATGCCTATTATTCTAATATTGCTTCTTCTGATGGAATCAGATAGTTCACATAGAGCTCTTTCATTTTTCTTTATGCTCAGGTCTCTCTCTTCTTCCCTCTACGTCATTTTTGGACTCCTATCTTCGATATCACTAATCTCTCCTCCATCTCATTGGTTCTATTTCCTATGCTCAGTAGTTCACTCCTAAAATCCTTAATTGCATCCTTCATTTCCAGGATTTCTGACTGGTTCTTTTTTAAAGTTTCAGTGTCTTTGGTAAAGTACTTGTGTTGTTCATTAATTTTTTTTTTTCTGGGTACATTGAATTGCCTGTCTGTGTTTTTTCGCATCTCATTGAGTATTTTCAGAACTGCAATCTTGAAATCTCTGTCATTTATATCACATATTTCCATGTATTCCAGCTTGCTTTCTAGGGATTTTTCATTTTCTTTCTGAGCTTCCTCATTACCATGGTTATTCATGGTATTTGCTGGTCTCCTTTGTCTAGGCATGTATGTATTATTGGCCCTTCTCTAGCAGCTTTTTCTGAAGAGGTCTTTCTACTATTTTCCAGTAGATGGTGTTGAATCAGAAAATTTTTACCTCTGTGATCTCCTAGACTTATCCCAGGCTGAGACAGTACACCATGCTGCTTGGGGTGGGGTTTGTTTTGCCCTCATTGCAATGGTGACCCCAACCTCCGGGAGTTCCCCCCAGCTGGGGATTAGTCACTGAGGGAAACAGCAGTTCCATTGCAATAACTCTCCATTGACAGACAATGTGCTCCTCCACCGACACCAAGGACAATGGATGGTGAGTTTTGGGAGTCCAAGGGGCAGCAGAGCTCCCTGGTTCCATTTCTCCATCTGAAACACCACTGCCCAGTAGTGGACAGCTTTGTTGTAGAACACCCTTGCTCTGTCAGGCGTCTCTGCTGGCTTAGTCACTGTTTGCTCTGCTTGCCTTGCTGGACTGCCCACTATGACTCTGTTCCTTCTGGCTGAAGGAAGAGACTGCTACCACCGGCTTCCTTCCCTCTCAGGGCCGAGCCACGAGCTCCTGGCTGCAGAGCTATGTCTGTGGCCATCAGAGCTTTCCTTTTCTCTCACCTCCCTGTTTATCTGGGGGCCCACCTTTAGCACAGATCTCTCAGGCTTGCCTCCACATTGAGTAGATAATTCTTTGTTGGGTTCAAGCTGGTTAATTGTTGAAATTTTAGGGGGAGAGGCCAAGGGGATCTTTCACACTACCATTCCTCTGATGTCACTTACTAGTACTGCTATTAACTAGTTTTGAACCTTGAATGAATTCTGTCTCTTCCTTAGGGGACACAGTTTCCTCATCTGCAAAATGAGGAGTTGGACCAAAATTAAAAAGGTAATGTAGTTGAGTAGTTAAGAGCTGGGAAGTCAGAAATGGGGAGTTAGGGACTACAGCTGAGAAGATCACTGCATGGGTTCATATCCTGATTCTTCTTTGTTTGGTGACTTAAAGTTAATTTAACTTTCTGTCCTTCAGTTTTCTTGCTTATAATGTGGGAATAATAATACCTCACAGGGGAGTTGTGAGAATTAAATGAGTTCATACATGTAAAGGACTTTATATACAGTCTGGCACACAGTAAGGATTTAAACTCTTTTAATACAATCATTTATTGCCAATGATATTTTTAAAAGAGTGATTCTTTTTTTTTTTATCCTCACCTGAGGACATTTTTCCACTTTTTGGTCAGATAGAGTGGGGAAGGAGAGAGGAAGAGAGAGAGAGAGAGAAACATCAACGTGAAAGGGACACATTGAGTGGCTGCCTCCCGCACGACCCACCAGGGGCCGGGGACAAACTGCAACCGAGGTACACGCCCTTAGCGGGAACCGAACCCGGGGTCTCTGGACCGCAGGCCGACGCTCTAACCGCTGAGCCAAACCGGCCAGGGCAGAAGAGTGATTCTTAAATTTGTCTATTGTTTTGAAACTTTAGCTGATTTTCTGTTGAGGTGTTTTTGAGATTATGGAGGTTATTGATTTGTGAAATAGACTATTTTGGAGTCCCTGTCCCCCTCCGCAAGCTTTGCTTATTTGTTTTGTGTTCTTTTTTTCCTTAAATCCTCACCCAAGGATATTTTTCCTTTTTTTTTCAGGTACAGTAGGAAGGAGAGAGAGGGAGGGAGAGAGGGGAAGGAAGGAAGCAAGGGAGGGAGGGAGGAAAAGAAGGAAGGAAGGAAGGAAGGAAGGAAGGAAGGAAGGAAGGAAGGAAGGAAGGTCAGTGTGAGAGAGACACATCGATTGGTTGCCTCCTGCACGACCCTAACCGGGGCTGGGGACCTAACTGCAACCCAGGTACGTGCCCTTGACCGGAATCGAGCCAGAGACTCTTTGGTCCGTAGGTGGACGCTCTAACCGTTGAGCCAGGCGGGCCAGGTTTGTCTTGTGTTATACTGGCAGCTTCTTTGGGGCCCTCAATTATCTCATCAGTGAGGGTGTTTTGTAGACCTTTTTAGCAGTAAAAATGTCATACTTGATTTTCTAGAGTTTTTTTCTGACTTTTTGTTTTGAAGCTAATGGGTGCAGCCTAATCTATCTGTTATTAAGTTGCATTGGCTGTTTGATTGTACCTGTTTTTCTTCAACTGATATTTCAGTTTTAAACTTAGGAAATGGCATAAAGCCCAAGGAAATGTTGTACCTCAATTGCGTAGCACATTCTAGGAAATGTTAACATTATAAGGAAAACTCAGCTAAAAGTTGGTAGCGCATGACCAAGTGCTTTAAGAGATAAATCTGAGTATATGAAAGTCACTTTCAGAGTCAGCAACCATGTTGAAATTAATTTTGGAACCTCATGGAGCAAAGCCTATAGAAATAGATTACTTTCATAATATTGTATCATTTTCCTTCACTGATTATATGAGATAATTAAATCTTCAGTGAATAAGGGACTCAGCTATTCCGCTGTTTTGGAAATATTTCTCTGTGAACAAGTCACTCTGTGGTACCTCAATTTATAGTGGTAGTCATAATGAAGATGATATTTTTTCCCTCAGAGGGGTAAGAATGAAAGTTATATTTTTATACATTTATTCGTAGATATTTGGAAACTATCCTCTTTTCTGTATAGTGTAGGTGCAGTAGGCTACCCACTACAGGGGTCATTATTTCTGTGTTAGAGGGTAAATTAATAGAATAACATTGCCAGGAAATAAAATGTAGGGGGTTGATGGCCACAGTTGAGGGATACAGTTTGTTACTTATAACTAATATTTGAGGTTTATTTTCCTCTAATCATAATAACTTTTGTTTATAAAGCATACTTAGCTAACCCCTGTAACAGGAGAGAGGTGGTGTGTCTTCTGGCTTGATGGGCAAATCACCCTGAGAAAGCTTGTGACTCACTGACAAGAGGGGAGAGCTTTGCTTGCCTTAGGGATTAGATTTTATTTTAGGATGAGTTGTTTGTATAAGTATATATATGAGAGAGTTCCTACCCTACATATCCTATATGTCAGATATCTCATTCTATTTTCCCAGAGATTTAACTCACTGCCTCCCAATTCCCCAAGTGTATACTTTTTGTATCTTCTGCTACTGGGGTCATGTTAATTATATAGTGTTTGTATTGCTCCCTCAGTGTTTTTCTTTCTGAATGTAAGAATTTATGAGCTTTTCCTTTAAATATTTTAAACAGTTCTTTTGTATTTTTTGGTTTGTTTCAGTTAAAAAATTCATTTAAGCCTGACTGGTGTGGCTAAGTGGATTAAGCATTGTCCCATGCAGCAAGAGGTTGCTGGTTCGATTCCCTCAGGGTACATGCCCGGGTTGCAGGTTGCCGTCTTGATCCCCAGTTGGGGGGTGGTGGGCGGGTGCAGGAGGTAGTTGATTGAGGTTTCTCTTTCATCAATGTTTCTATCTCCCTCTCCCTTCCTTTCTCTTTAAAATCAACAAAAACATTTTTTTAAAATTCCATTTAAAGTTGAGACTACAAAGTTTCTTAAAGGTGACCATAAAGTCTGATTGAAGGCTAATAATTAATTTACAGTCTTCCTTTAAATGATCTACTTAAACTTGATTCACTGATTCGCACCATAAACTTCAAAAGATAGATCACTGCCGTAGATGTGATAGCTTAATTTTTCCAAAGGTGGTTTGGAATCAGATGTGTAGCAAACTGGAACCTATACTCAATTTCTTTTCTCACTTCAACATCAGTTTCCTTTAATTTGTCAACACTGGCAATGCTTTGCACTATTCTATAAGAAGCATAATAAGGTCACACTTCTTACTTGAATTTCTTCTGATGCATGATAACTGACCCTGTGTTCTTGATAATGGCAAGTATACAGCTTCCTCACGGGGTCCTTTACAGATTTTTAATAGGCAGCTGAAATCTTTGTTGCCTCCTGGACTCATAGAGCATCCATTCCATCTGCCCTTAGCCCAGGAATAAAACTGCCTCTTTTGTAGTAATCAGTGCTGGCTGCTGATCTCTCAACAGATGCTCCCATTCCATGGCAGTTATTCTCATAGATGGAAATATCAGTGATTTCTACAAAGCTGCAGTATTGTAAGCTTCAAATATAAAGTCATGCAGACCTCATCTTTTTTCATTATACCTACCGGCCAGACCAGTACCAGCTCCTAGGGGGACCTGAGCTCTGACAGTGCCATTATCCCAGTAGAAGTTCTTGGTGTACCTTACTTCCTTTAGTGCAACCTTCTCTTCTCCTGTAAAATTTGGAAATTTCTGAATTACAAGTAAATCAAAGGCAATAGCCCAACAGGTAATGAGATGATCCGTGATATTTATCCCGATCACAAGCACCCCCCTCCCTCAAGCTTCTCTACATTACACAGTGACAGAAATCACAAATAATTTTGTTTAACTCCATTGGTAAAGAGTCTGTATCATCTTGTATTGAGTCCCTCTTCCCTGCTGAGCACTGTTGTGATAGGAGGACTCTCTTCCATCCCATGAAGGTCACATTTCTTAGTAGCATCATTTGCCAAGTTACAGGATATAACACCAGAACCTTACTAGTCATGAAATGCAGGAAATGGTATCTTCCTCTCAGAGCATCTTCCTTCTGAGTGCAGGCTGTGGTGGTGGTGGCTATGATGTCATGCTCCACACTGGGTTGTAAGTCCACAAACATTTTTTAGTGCTGTATAATATTCATGGATGGGCTATAATTTCCTTACCCATTCTTCCTATGGTGGCTATTTACAGCTTCCTTTTTTTTTTTTTTTAGAATTTTAGAAATTGATTTAAAATAGAGGAATGGGGGGGTGGGGGGAGAAAGAGAAAGAAACAGAAACATTGATCTGTTGTTCCACCCATTTATGCATTCATTGGTTGATTCTTGTATGTGCCCTGAGTACAATTTTCATATTAAAAACTATTAGAAGTTTTGCTTTGCTGAATATCTTTGTATCTATATTTTTATTCATATATATATATATATATATATATATATATATATATATATATATTTTAATCCTCACCCAAGGATATTTTTCCATTTATCTTCAGATAGAGTGGGAGGGAGGGAGAGTAGGGGGGAGGGGGTAGAGAGAGAGAAAGAAATGTTGACTGGTTGCCTCTTGTATGACCCTGACCAGGGCCAGAGACCAAGCCGCAACCAAGTACGTGGCCTTGACTAGAATCAAACCCTCGACTCTTGGGTCCTCGGGCCGATGCTCTAACTGCTGAGCCAAACCAGCCAGGGCAATTCATTTTTTTTTTTTTTTTACTACTTCTTTAGGCTGGATTCTCAGAAGTGAGTCAAAGGGCACATATTTAGAGCTCTTTTGGTAAACCTTGCCAAACTACTTTCCAGACAGGTTGTGCCAATTTATACTCCCATGACCAGCTTGTGAAAATGATTCTCTTATGTCACTCTTGGAAGCACTGAGTATTTATTATTTAAAATACTTTGTGCTACTTTTATCAGTAACAAATTAAGACTCTTAAATTTTTATATTTCAAGATTACTTAATATGTGTGTATATATTTATAATTTTTTTTCTTCTTTCTTTGTTCATTGGCTTTTCAAAAACAGTTTTATTGCCCTGGCCGGTTTGGCTCAGCGGTTAGAGCGTCAACCCGTGGTCCAGAGAGTCCCAGGTTCAGTTCCTGCTAAGGGCACGTACCTTGGTTGCAGTTTGTCCCCGGCCCCGGTTGGGTCGTGCGGGAGGCAGCCACTCAATGTGTCCCTTTCACGTCAATGTTTCTCTCTCTCTCTCTCTCTCTTCCTCTCCCTCCCTCCCACTCTATCTGAACAAAAATGGAAAAATGTCCTTGGGTGAGAATAAAAAAATAAATAAAATAAAATATAGTGTCTGTATCCAAAAATCTCATGTTAAAAAAAACAGTTTTATTGAGGTATAATTTACATTCCATAAAATGCCTCCAGCCCTGGCCAGTTTGGCTCAGCGGTTAGAGCGTCGGCCTGCCGTCCAGAGAGACCCGGGTTCGGTTCCCGCTAAGGGCATGTACTTCGGTTGCAGTTTGTCCCCGGCCCTGGTTGGTCGTGCGGGAGGCAGCCACTTGATGTGTCCCTTTCACGTCGATGTTTCTCTCTCTCTCTCTCCCTCCCATTCTATCTGGACAAAAAATGAAAAAATGTCCTCAAGTGAGGAAAAAAAAAAAAAAAGCCTCCATTATAATGTAAGTTGAGTTTACTTGAAGTTAACGATTTTTAGTAAATCTGTGGTTTTGCAACCATCACCACAATCCAGCTGTAAAATATTCCCATCATCCTAAAAAGTCCCCTTGTGCACCATTTGCATTCAGACCTTGATCCCATATAGCCTTAGGCAACCAGTGACTTGCTTTCTGTCACTGTAGATTTACATATTCTAGAAATATCAAATAAACAAAATCATGCTATATGCAATCATTTGTGAGTGGTTTCTTTCACTTAGCATTATGTTTTTGAGGTTCATCTATGATGTAGTATGTATCAGTAGTTCATTTTTATTGCTTATATATCTTATTTTATTCAGTGGTTGATGGACAATATATCTTTTGTTTTTATTGTTGACACTGTTACAGATGTTCCCCATTTCCCCCCCTTTTGCCCTCCTCCACCTAGCTCCTGGATGGACAATACTTTTTTTTGGACAGTACTTATTTTATTCAGTGGTTGATGGACATTTACTTAGATTACTTCCAACTTTTGGTTATTATGAACAATGCTGCTCGGAACATTTGTGTACAGTTCTTGTGTCTTTCATTTCACTTGGGTAGATACCTAGGGGTAGAATTGCTTGGAACTCATTAAATTTCATATCACTACTTAGCCACAAAAATATTTCTCTTAAAGAATGGGTGATAGCAATATATTTGATAAGAAACACAATTAGCCCTGGCTGGGTAGCTCGGTTGGTTGAAGCATCATCCCATTCACCAAAAAGTTTCAGGTTTGATTCCTGGTCTGGGCACATACCTAGGTTGCTGGCTCAATCCCCGGTTGGGGCACATGTGGGAGGCAACTGATCAGTGTTTCTCTTTAACATTAATGTTTTTTTTTCTCTCTCTTTCTCTCTCAAATCAATAAATATATCCTCAGGTGAGGGGAAAAAAAGAAAAAAGAAACACAAATGATATAAAAGAGTTAAAGGGGAATGATTGGAGCAGGCAAGTGAAAAGTTCTAAGACATGCAGTGTGACTGTGTAATAATGGAAACCGCTTCAGGATTTATTGGTAGATGAGTAACTACTACAGCCTAAAGCCAAGTGAAGGCAAATAAAATCACTGAGTATCTAAATAAACATTAAAAACTTTTGTTCCAAGAAAAATGGAAATGGGGCATCATTTGCATTCATTATGACAAAAAAATGATTATCTAATAACACACAAATCCAGCCGGTGTGGCTCAGTGGATTGAGCGTTATCCCATGGACTGAGAGGTTCTGGTTCAATTCCCGGTCAGGGCACATGACCCGGTTGCTGGCTTGATCCCCAGTAGGGGGCGAGCAGGAGGCAGCTGATCGATATCTCTCTCTCACATTGATGTTTCTATCTCTCCCTTCTTCTGTCTCAAAAAAATCAATAAAAACATATTTTTTAAAAAACACATAAAATGCCCTTTCCAAAATTAAAGATGGCTGTCATGCGTATTATAGATAAGCATATGGCCAAAGAAACAAGTAGTCAGTTTGTTCAAGATGAATATATGTAGTAAATAAATATTTATCCTTGTTAGTAACCATAGAAATAAATATTTTACAAATTGATGTGTTATATAAAATTAACAAAATCAAACTGTCTAGTGCTAGAAAGGTTGTTTGTGATAGTGATGTTAGCTTTATATGTTAGTCTAGTCCATGTGCAAAGCAATATGGCAAAGCTTGTCCGGATCCTTGGAGTAATAAGATTTTGAGATAACTTGCATTTTAGCTTCCTTGAATGTAATTAAAATGTTTTAATAGTAAATTAATAAGAGAAGGAATAAACCAAAAGGTAAGAAAATAACTGCAGTTTTCCCATGTGCTGAAGTCTAGTGTGGTAGTGCTTTCTTCTCCTCTCTCTCTCTGACTCACCCAAACTCTAGAAGCATTAACCCAACACAGCTTTTTTTCTTTCTGGCCTGGAGAGCTGCATGTTTGCTCTGCTGTGGTCTGAATCCGGCTTTCCAGCTTTGGCTAATGACACACTCCTTGGGAGTTTCCCCACCCCACTCCAAGAAAATGCTGTTACCTTTCCCATGTCATGTCTTTTCTTTGTTTCACTGATTTTGCTTTAGGTACTCATCTGAAAATATGCTTCCTGTTGATTTTTTTTATTTTATTTTAAGTTCTTTGTGGAGTTCTTCTGTATGGGTGGGACCAAACACTTGGGAGTCACTCCCAGTTAGTACAGTACAGTATAGCCATCCAAGAATGAGCACTTTTTTAGATAGTCTGCCAAAAAGTGTGAAGTAGATAAAGTTAAAGTCAAGAAACGGAAATTGACCCTTGCTTTATTTATTTCTCCCTTTATCTTTCAAGTTATCTTTTTTCTTCCAAAATAAAAAATTCTTTCCATTTCTGATAAATTTTTATTGTATTGGTAATACTTTCCCCTAATTACTAGCATTATAGGTTTCTACATCATCTATGCCTAAATACTTTCCCTTGTTAGATAGGGTATAAGATTTTATATTGTTTGTTGAGTTTTGTGAAGTCATAGGTGAGGTAATGTGTAACAATCAAGAAGTCAGGAAAGATAAAAAGTAAACATTTTCCTATTCATTTTATTATGTTTGACAGCAATTTTTGGTTTACTAAGAAATATATTACTGATTTTCTTTGTGTAGAGCAACCATAAATACTCCTCTACTAAAACTGTAGATAATCTTCTATAGGTAATGTACAGTTGTGTTTAATCCTTTTAGTCTTTTCCATTCAGATTGGCTTCACTGCTTAAGAACCTCAGGAAGAAATGGCCCTGATTAAAAAAAAACGAATACAACAGAATTGGAAAATCCACATTGTTACGTGATTTTACTCTTCCTGATCTCCTCTGATCTCTGCCAGCTTATTCAGGTCACTACACGTTGTGCTTTACACTGACTGGTAGAGGTATTAGCTTTTGGTTGTTTCCCTGGCCTTTTGGATATTTCTTTTCCTGATTTTTCTTTTACCTTTCTGACTGTCCTATCTGAAATTCCTTCAAGCATTTTCCCCACTAATTTCTCCTTAAATGTTAGTGCTCCTAAATTTCATTCATTTTTTTCCCCCTGTAAATGTTATTTTTGAATCATCTCATATGTTATAATAATTTTAATAACCACTCAAATGCTGATGCCTTGAGATGTCTCCAGCCCTAAGGTCTCAGTTTTGTACCCAACTGCCTGCTTACATTATTCACTTGGATGTCCTACAGAGACTCCAAAAGCGATATATCCCAAACTTAAATGAATCATTCACTAACCCCCTCATTAATATTTTCAAATACAGGTAATGGCATTATCATATATCCAGTAGCCCACTCTAGAAACTGCTGTCTTCAACATTGAGCACATAGGATCTGTCACTAAGCCCCTTTCACTACTTTTAACACTGTCCTTGTTTAGGACTTCATTATTTCTTTTTTTTTTTTAATCCTCACCTGAGGACACTTCTTGCATTCATAGAGCGAGAGGGAGAGAGGGAGGAAGAGAGAGAGCGAAGAAACATTGATGTGAGAGAGACACATCGACTGGCCGCCACCCACACGACCCCAACTGGGGCCGGGGACAAACTGCAACCGATGTACGTGCCCTTAGCGGGAACCAAACCCGGGTCTCTCCAGACTGCGGGCCAACACTCTAACTGCTGAGCCAAACCGGCCAGGGCGGGACTTCATTATTTATTTCAGTACTTCATAGCTGTTTTCCCTGCCTTCTAATATTCCTTAAGCCATTCCCTCCCTCAGTGAAATGTCAGTTTGATCTTAGTACTTCCCTCCCTAAAATCCCTGTAGTGGCAAGGCCCCTATCATCTATCTGTATGATAACAGTTGTACTGCTTGATTTATCTTAAAAGGCTTGGTGACCCTCATGCTCACCTCTTGTCATTCTCAGTTTTGTACTTCACATGCCCCCCTCCCCCCATACTCTCTCTGTTGTGTCTTGTCTGTGTTTGCTCATGCTGTCTGTTTCCTCCCCACTCATCCCTGCTCACTCTTACCCTTTATGACTCAGCATGGGACAACTCCTTCAGGAAGCCTTTTCTGATTCCTCAGGGTTGGGTCAAGTGCCCCTCCTCATTACTGGATCATTCTTGTTAGTGTATGAAACAATGTGATTTTTCTCTTATTTAAAAAAAAGTTATCGTGATCCTACCTTCCCTTCTGGTTACTGCTCATTTCTTTCTTTCTTTTTTATTTGGTTACACATTTTTATTGAGGTATAATTGATATACAACATTAGTTTCAGATATACAACATAATGATTTGATATTTATATATATTGTAAAATGATCACCACAGTAAGTCAGTATGTATGACCATACATAGTTATAGCATTACCTTTCTTGTGATGAGAACTTTTTAAGATTACTTCCTTAGCAACTTTCCAGTATTATTAACTATTAACTATAGTTGCCATGTTGTACATTATTGTACCCCATGACTTATTTGTTTTGTAACTGGAAGCTTGTACCTTTTGACTCCCTTCACCCATTTCACCTACCCTCACCCCGTGCTTCTGGCAACCACCAGTTTGTTCTTTTTCTATGAGCTTGGAGTTTTTTTGTTTTGTTTATTTTTAAGATTCCACATATAAGTGAGATAATATGATATTTATCTTTCTCTGTCTGACTTAGCATAATGCTCTCAAGGTCCATGTTGTCACAAATAGCAAGATTTCATTCTTTTTAATAGCAGAATAATATTTATACCACATTTTCTTTATCTATTTGTCTGTCAATAGATATTTAGGTTGTTTCCATATCTTGGCTATTGTAAATAATGCTTCACTGAACATGGGGTGCATGTATCTTTTTGAGTTAGTGTTTTCTTTAAATAAATACCTGAAGTGGAATTGCTGGATCATATGCTAGTTCTATTTTTAATTTTTTGAGGGAACTCTATGCTGTTTTTCATAGTGACTGCACCAGTAGTGCACAAAGTTTCTTTTTCCTCCACATCCTCTCCAACACTTATTTCTTGTATTTTTCATAGTAGCCATGCTAATAGGTGTGAGGTGATATCTCATCATCGTGGTATTGATTTGCATCTTCCTGATGATTAGTGATGTTGAGCATCTTTTCATGTTCCTGTTAACCATTTTCTCTGCAAAAATAGCTATTCAGATTCTCTGCTCATTCTTTTTTTTTAATTGATTTGTTTTTTAGAGAGAGGAAGGTAGGGAGCGAGAGAGAGAGAGAAACATTGATTTTATTGCTCCACTCATTTATGCGTTCATTCGATGATTCCTGTATGTGCCCTGACTGGGAATCAAACCCGAAACCTTGGAGTATTGGGATGATGCTCTAACCAACTGAGCTGCTTGGCCAGGACCCCTCTGCTCATTTTTTAATCTGATTTTTTTTCTTTTCGATTGAGTTGTATGAGTTCTTTATGTTTTGGATATTAACCCCTTAGATAAATGATTTGTAAATATTTTCTCCCATACAGTAGGTTGCCTTTTCATTTTGTTGATGGTTTGCTGTGTGTACGCATTTCTTTGCTTCCCTTTAGAGTGAAACTTCTGTATTTTTTGTTTTTTCTTTTCATCTTTCTTCCACTAAATGACCGTAATATGGAATTGAAGATTTGGTAGGTTTATTGAATAAAGTTTTGTAGCTTTCTTAATTTTAAAGTTTAACTCTTTAAGATTTGTTTTTGTGTAGATAAGCACTGTGAACAGTTTGTATACATTCTTTCAGGTTTTTATTTTCTAATGGCGTATTAGACTATATCATTCTCTTTTTTAAAAAGGGATCACTGTAGTTTAATTTCAGTGCTGATAACTCTGCCTCATTATTATTATTTAATTAATAACTTTTTAGTAGTTTAAACAAAGCATGGAGCTTAAGAAATATTTTTTAAATATGTTTTTATTGATCTTAGAGAGAGAGGAAAGGAGAGGGAGAGAGAGAAAAACATTGATGAGAGAGAAACATCTATCGACTGCTTCTGCACTCCCCCTACTGGGGATTGAGCCTGCAACCTGGGCATGTGCCCTGACCAGAAATTGAACCTGCAAACTCTCAGTGCATGGGGTGACACTCAACCAACTGAGCCACACTGGCCAGGGCTGCCTCATTATTTTTTATTATTGTGGTATTGTGCTTTTGATGTCTGATATTTCATCAAATGAGCATAGTTTAGTTTGGGTGGGCATTAGTCGTTTCCAGTTTTTATCTTCTTTTAATTTTGCTTCAGTGAACATGCTTATGCATTTGCCATTGTACTTGTGTGTGAGTATTTCAGTGTTTCTATAGGTTAGATTCTGGATGTGGAATTACTCATTCAAGAATACAAACATTGCCCTGGCCAATTTGGCTCAGCAGTTAGAGCATCAGCCTGCGGACCAGAGAGTCCCGGGTTCTGTTCCCGCTAAGGGCACGTACCTCGGTTGCAGTTTGGCCCCACCCTGGTAGGAGTCGTGTGGGTGGCAGCCAGTCGATGTGTCTCTCTCACATCAATGTTTCCCTCTCTCTCTTCCCCCCCTCCCTCCCACTCTATCTGAAGATAAATGCAAAAATGTCCTCGGGTGAGGATAAAAAAAGAATATAAGCATTTAAATTTTTAACAGGTATTTTGAGTCATTCCAAAAAGACTGTAACAGTTTACATTCTCATGCCTGGAGTATGAGTGCTATTTCTCCATATTCTTGCCAGAGCCAAACTAGTCTTATTCTTTGTGGAACTGATAATGATCACTTTGTTAATTGCCCATCTTCTTGAGCTTTTAGGTTTCTTGAGAGTGTTGGAGTTAGATGCTTATTTGCCCCTTCCCTTATATGTCTCTGTCTCTGTCCCTCTCTTTATTTAAAACATAAAATTCAAATAGTATATGAGAGTGCATTAGGAAAACTTCTGCCCCCACCTTAATAGTCTATAGGATATCCAAAGTAAACATTTTGAGTTTTGAAACTGAGTGAGTTACGGCCTTATTAGTCCATGAATTGACTGGGTTTATAGCACTGTCACTCAAGGCCAAGAGTACAGTAGGGTTCTGGGTTAGAATTGGAATTATGAAATCTGCTAAATATCACTTGGCTTAATTTATTCATTAATTGGTTCATACTGTTCATTGAGCTGTAGATTGCTCATCTATGTAATGTATTCTAAGTGTATTTACATATACCTGAGAATAGTAATTTCCTTTTTAAAATTTCATTAGGGAATTCCTTAATCATATTGTGATATATGTTTAATATTTTTCATAAAAGGTTTTCAGTAGTGTGAGACAAAGTCTTAGGTGCTTTCCTTCTGTGCACAGGTTGTGGTTACTTACGGTAATATTTATGTGTAATGGGACAATGGCATACTATTTTTAATGCCTGTATGTGTTAGAGTTCAGCTGTTACTGATCTATTTATATCTCTATCAGCTGTTTACTGTTTAAGTAATTAATTGGCAAATAACTTTTTTTTAAAGAACCTTAAACAATAAAGGAACGTCTTATAACAGTTCCCTGACTGAAGAAAGTCAGTGACTATTGTATTTATGCTGTGAATTTAATAGTAATAGCTGCCATTTCTTTAGCAGTTATTGTGTACATATACTCTGCTAAATACTTAACACACTTAACATAATTTAACCTTTATCATAAACACTCTGAGGTAGGTACTGATATCATCCTCAATTTATATATGAGGATTTATGAATATCTCTTTATAACTAAAGGGATGTTCAGATAGGTTAAGAAACATGCTCAGGGTCACACAGCAAATTAGAAAGTGATAGAGCTGGAATTTAAACATATAGCATATTGTTATTTGGATGTAATACAGTTTGATCTATATTATGTTAAATCAAAACATGATAGCTTCCATTCTAGAGTATGAATTATTTTATTTATTCATTAAAAAATCATTTGTGACTTGTGCCTATTGGAACTTTCTGACAGGGAATGAATGTTATAGATTAGAAAAACTGGAATTATAGTGCTGTTCAAAGTGTGATTTGGAGGTAGAGGTTTGGGAGTTAACTGCCTAAACTTGAAATAAAGCCTTGAGTTTGTTTATTTACTGAGAAATGTTATCTGAGAGAAAAATCTTATTTGTTAAGGTGTATAAAACTGGGCTTTAGAAAGAAAAGAAGGCTTTAAACAAGTAAAGAGTGTGAGTGGGTGGAAACAAGGGCTTTTCAGGTCCAAGAACAGCATAAGCAAACACACAGAGACCTGGGGCTTGTGTAGGGAATTGCTAGTAATTAAGCAAGGATGGAATGAATAGTACTTTCAGGAAGAGTGGAAGATAAGGTTAGCTAGGGTGATTGGGGTCATTTTGCAAGATTTTGAAAGTTATCAGAGCTCTCAGATTTGATTTTGAAGGCAGCAGAGGTTCAACAGTCCTTTATAAGGGCAATGAAGTGATCAGGTTTGTATTTTAGGAAGTAACTCTAGCATCAGTTGTGGAAAGTGTGGAATCACAACCATCATCTTGACAACCATTATGGGCCAGGATTAGAGGAACAGAAATGAAAAGGGAAAGGCAGTGGGGAATTGAGAGATTGTTCTGAATCAGAATTTGCAGGAATTGGTGACATATTAGATGCCCCTAGAGGGTTATAGATATTACTTGTTATTACTGATAGTATTTGTTACTACTGTTTTACATTTACTGTAAGTGGCTTCTGATAGTCACATATTCATTCTATTATTAGAGTGTGACTGATGGCTAAATTCCTGACTAGAGGTGCTCAGGAAATGGTGGGCGAAGGATGGAATGGGTTTGGGTTGTAAATGTTACAGGCATGAAATATTTATTTAAAATATTTATATGGTGCCTATGAAGTAGGCATTTTGTTAGTAAGGTCTAGGGTATTCATTGATTCTGATCTTCAAGGAATTAGCCATAGTCATAAGTAGTCCAGTAGGCGTTATTTGCTGTTCTTACTTTCTGTGTAATCTTTGGGCTTATGATTTAACTCCTTGTCTGTTCATATGGGATACTGCTTATATTATAGTATTCTGAAGTTTAGATGAGGTAATGTATATAAAGTGCCTGGCATAAACAAATGTTTGTTCCCTTTAATCTACCATGGATACAGAAATTAGGAAACCCACATTTATTAGGATTGTGTGTCAAATAGGTAGAAACAGACAGTGAATGCATTTTTAAAAGAAATTTTAAAAGTTTACCTTTTCTGATGATTTGGTATCATAAGGCCTGATTGCTGTTTTTATTGTTTTCTCCATTGTTACTATAGATAGGCCACTTGGCTTGTGTGTCAGCCTCAGTTTACTGATCTATTAAATGAACAAAATTACTCCTATTCCACAGGGTAGTCTGGAGATGCACTAGAGATAGTGGAAAAGAAATAGCCAGATAAACGTAAGTAGCGTAGCAGAATGGTGGAGATGAAAAAGATTAAAATGTACATTTCTCCTCATTACTAGTTTTGGGAGGCCCTTTGGCAAGTTACTTAACCTCTTTTAGTCCTAATTTCTTTTTTTTTAATCCTCACCTGAGGACATTTTTGCATTTATCTTCAGATAGAACGGGAGGGAGAAAGGGAGGAAGAGAGAGAGAGAGAGAGAAACATCAATGTGAGAGAGACACATCAAGTGGTTGCCACCCACACGACCCCAACTGGGGCTGGGGACAAACCGCAACCAAGGCATATGCCCTTAGCGGGAACTGAAACCCAGGACTCTCTGGTCCACGGGCTGACGCTCTAACTGCTGAGCAAAACTGCCCAGGGCAGTCCTAATTTCTTTATCTGTAATGTAAGGATAATAAAACATCTACCTCGTAAGATTATTGTAAAGATTAATTGAAAGAGTACATGGAAAGTAGCTTATCCAAGCGTATAGTAAGCACTCAGAAAACGTGATTATTGTAAATGATATGGTTTCCTCTTGACACTATTGAGCAATGTACTCTTCTTTATTTGGCTTTGCTCTGTCATTAAAATTTCTGTATAGCTGGATTCTGATTATAAATGATGTTTTCTTTCATGGTAGTGGAAGAAATCAAACATCTTTTTAAAAGAAAACTTCACTTTGGCCCTTAAAGTTTTTTTAGGGAAAAATGTTTAAGGACTTGTGTTTAAGCCATAAATGGAGGTAGAATTTGAAATGTGATACATTTTTTTCTAGCCTATCTGAGCCTGTTTCTGTGTCTATAAATAAGGATTGAAATAGTCTATGTAGTCAATCATATAGGATCTTTATAGTAATTAAATGAGATTAAAGTATATTTACATGGCTTTGTAATTTCCAAACACTCTCTAACTCTATAGGATCTTTAATATAGCATTATCCAAGAAGGAAACTAGCCCTGGCCAGTGTGGCTCAGTTGGTTGGACATTGTCCTGTGCATCAAAGGGTTGCCAGTTCAATTCCCATTCAGGGCACGTGCCTGGGTTGCAGACTCGATCCCCATTAGGGGGTGTGCAGGAGACAGCCAATTGATGTTGCCATCTCAGTAGATGTTTCTCTCTTTCTGTCCCTCTCCCTTCCTGTCTCTTTAAAATCAATAAACTATTCTTTAAAAAAAAAAAAGGAAACTAGACAGTTTATTTTTTTCTACCCATTCCCCACCCCCTGAATGTGATACTTTCTACTATTAAATTTTAGTTAAAAAAAAAAAAAAAAAGAATTAGTGACTCTTAACTGGGCGTATTACCTACCCATCCTGAGAAGCAGTGGATGACATGAAGGATAGTGGGAGTAGTCTTAATTATGTGGCGGCAGAAAAATGGGAGCCTCTGCACTATACACAACCGATTAAGGGGTTTGTTTTCTTTGGTCCCAATAGTCATTTCCTATCTCAGTCAAAATTATTGTTTCATAAATTGCATTGTTATTATTTCTATGTATTCACTTACAGTCCTGAGTTAGTGACTTTGTTTCCTTTTCTCTTTCAAAGTAAAATTATAATTTCTAAAGAACTCACCTATGTATGTGTGAATTGTTAAAGCCTTGAAGAGATCACACTCTTGAAGACTTAATTATTACTAACAATAGAGAGGCACAAGTAAAGACCAAGGTGTTTTATATATTAAAATTATATACCAACCTGAGTGGTTGTGCCTAAAGAATGGGAAAGGCCACCAAGATTATTTTCATTACCTTATTAAGCAAGCATTTAAAAAAGCTATGAGCCCTGGCCAGTGTGGCTCAGTTGGTTGGACATTGTCCTGTGCATCAAAGGGTTGCCAGTTCAATTCCCATTCAGGGTACGTGCCTGGGTTGCTGGCTTGTTCTCCAGGGGGCTTGCAGGAGGCAGCTGATCGATTTTCGATGTTACCCCCCCTTCCCTTCCTCTTTCTCTAAAAATCAATTTTAAAAATCTTTTAAAAAGCTATAAATGTTTATTTTGGGGGCACATGTACTATTTGCATTTTTTAACATTTCCATAAAATTTGTTTTCCAAATAAATTGTTTTATGTGTGGGCAATTTCCCCCCCCTAAATAAGATCTAGATTCCTATGTTTTGCCAATTTTGCCAATCTTTAATGGAAAACGTTTGTTTTTCTCTCTCTCTTCTACCTCTTAGTGACTATACAAATCAATATCAACTGTCCTTAGATCTAGCCATAGTGTGTAGTATTAAACAACATGTAAGCCTACATCTTTTAAACATAGTGACCTTGTTCTATATTTTCCACAAATGTGATCACAATGATTTCCTTTTGTGGCAAACAAGACTATTATTCTATGGGTGAGGTTTTTTAACTATCAGAGATAAAGAGTGGTGGTGCAATTATTTTGTTGTTGTTTCAGCTGATCTCAGGATGGTTTAAGCTAACATTTTATGAGGAAAATAATGACCTATAAAATATAGTCATTATTGTGTATTTAAAGTATCACAATATTCCCGTGTTCTATCCTTAATATGCTAAAATACATGGCCTTTTAATAAACACATACTTATTTTAAAAATTGGAATTAAAATTTTGACATTCTTTGAGGTTATTAGAGACCTCTTGGTGTTAAAAAGATTGAGTTTGGAATCAGTATCTGTTCTTTAATACCAGTTACCTAAGTAGGAGGCTCAAAGACAAAGTTGGATGCATCTTGCTGTGATTAACACACCATTAGAGGAGAAAATAATTAGGATTTGCTTGTCAACTCATCAGCTTTGGAATGTGGGAAATAGGTTAATCTTCAAATTAGAATTTGGTGTAGGCTTTCACTTCTCAGAACTGTAATGTTCTGATATGTTTATTTTGTATCTTGCTGAGCTTCAGAAATCTAATTTACTTTGTCCTAAATCCTAGTGAAGGATTGTCACAATTTGATTGCATATTTTAAAAGGTTGTAATCACTCTAGCTGTGTTTTGTAATGTTCTCATTAAGTTAAAAAAATTTTGCCTTTCTACCTTCTCTACTTCTGTCCTTCATAATCTTATTTTTGTTTCTATGTAGAAGGAGAAAAATACTTTTTCTCCTCTTTCACTTGTAGTGTAACTCCACAAGAAAAAAATTACTTTACAATGAATGTGTCTGGAATGTCACTTGGCGATGGAAAAATCCTGGCAAATTTATAATATTTACAAGACTTCTGGATACATATATGTTGACAAGTTCCTTCTAGTTATATGTGAGAATTTATTTTGGCAAAAACATTTTATCACTTTTCTATGTTTTTTCCTATAGCATATGAATAAAATTTTATATTTCCCCCTTCAGTGGCACAACTTAAAAAGTTCAGCCTCTGAAACATGTGGTACTTTGCTAGTCAGGAAGCTAGGAAGGTTATATAAACAAACAAATTTGCATATAATATCCATATAAAGACTTGTATACTCTTAAGAAATAATTAAATTGTTGGTGGCAAAAATATACAAATCACGGATCTCCCTATTTCTAGTGACTCCCACTGCAGTTCCTCCTACACACAGCTGCTCAATTATCAGATCTGTTAGAATAATCTCCCTAAAATAGTACTTTTTATCAAATTATTTTGTAGTGGCTTCACTCTTAAGAAACATCAACTCCTTAGTACAATGCACAAAGCCCTCTCTTACAGCTTCACTCTATCACTGCTTCCTTTTTTGTTTTTTTGTTACCCTCTGGGGCTGGGCCTTAAATTAACTATATGTAATTGTACTGCAATAACCTGTTCCTCCTCCACCTTCTCCTTCTCCTTGTCTTTTATTGAGATCACCACCCTCACACATAAGTGCATCCTTACCAACTGACTGTGCCTGACTATATTTCTCACCAGCCTCTCAGAATTTTAGTACTCATTTTATACTCTTAGTTTATTGTCAGTGTAGAGTTCCTCTGCATTTGATTTGATAGATGTGCAATCTCTCTGAGATAGGTGGCAAAGTAAATGTTATAGACTGAATAGTTTGCCTAAAAGGTAGAGTTAGAGTTGAAATGGGCTCTTTCTATTGTGATTGCTTCAAGAAAACTTCATAAACAAAATAGGATTTCATAAATTTGGACTGAAAGACCAGAGAATATTTAGTCTAAGTAGGAGAGGAGGGAGGTATTGTGGAGTTTTTGAAGGAATAACAGCCAAATCTGCTGTAGCTGTGAGACCAGGGAAGTCTACTTAATACACCTGCACCTCAGTTTCTTAATTTATAAAATGGAGATTTTAATATCTACTTGGTAAGATTGTCATGAGGATCAGACGTGCCTGTACCTAGCAGGCAGTCAGTAAATAGTAACTATTATAGATTAGGTACTGGTTTAGCCCAAGAAAAGATTTGTAGGTTGAAATATGGCTAACAGGAGTGATATTAGAAAATGGCAGAGAAGGAAGCTTCAAAAATTGGTTCCTTCACCAAACTATTAAGCTTGTATGAATTGTCTGAAGTAATTAATTTGAAACTCTGGAGTCTAGTCAATATTGCAGCATCCAGTGGAGTGCTTAATGAAGAAAGAAGCTGGTAAATTTTCAAGAATGTTATTGTTTTGCCTGGCCGGTGTGGCTCAGTGGTTGAGTGTCGACCCATGCACCAAGAGGTCGCTGGTTCAATTCCCAGTCAGGGCACATGCTCAGGTTGTGGGCCAGATCCCCAGTGGGGGGCATGCAGGAGGCAGCCAATTGATGTTTCTATCTCTCTCTCCCTCTCCCTCTCTCTCTCAAATCAATACATTAAAAAAAAAAGGAATTTTGTTGTTTTGCATAATAGCTACCATATTTCATTCTCTAGCTCTATGACAGGCAGCTATGAGTATGGTGGCCCATGGTTCCATGGTTCATGGTCCTTCAGAAATTGAGGTTGTATGTTTTGATCACTAGGTTTGATTGCTGAGGGGCCAGCACAGAGGTGGTCATTGTTTCAAACCCCACAGATATAGGTCTTCCCTGGCATCTGCCAAGGGTATTTAAAGAGTCAAAACACCCCATCCCACCACCTCTTTTTTTTTTTTTTTTTCCTTATTAGATTCTGGCATTTAAGGAAATCTCTATCAGGTCACTGGCTGACCACAGAGATAACAGAACAGAGACTTCATTGACAACACACAAGGAATATAGTCTCTGCAAAAAAAAAAAAAAAAAGTTTGGAAAAGTCACTGAATAGATGATTGCAGCTTTCAAGAAACAAAAGCAATCCCTAGGGAAAGGAGAGAGCCTAACTTCTAGAGTTATTGCATTACACTATTCAAAATGTCCAGTTCTGAACAACAAAAATTACAAAACATTTAAAGAATTAGGCAATTATGGCCTATTTATAGAAAAATAAATGAATTTATAGAAATGATTCCTGAGGAAGTCCAGACATTGGACTTATTAGACAAAGACTTTAGTTGGTTTTTTTTTTTTTTTTTTTTTAATCCTTACCTGAGGACATTTTTCTATTTATCATCAGATAGAGTGGAAGGGAGGGAGAGTGAGAAACATCGATGTGGGAGAGACACATCCACTGGTTGCCTCCCGCACAACCCAACCAGGGCCAGGGAGGAACCGCAACCAAGGTACGTGCCCTTGACTGGAATTGAACCCGCGAGTCATTGGTCCATAGGCTGGCGCTCTAACCACTGAACCAAACCAGCCAGGACAAGACTTTAACTATTTTAAATATACTGAGAATGCTGAAGGAAACCATTGACAAAGAACTAAAGGAAATCAGGAGAATAATTTATGAACAATTGGAGAGGTACAATGGAGAGAGGGAAATTGTAAAAAGTATAATAGCTGAGATAAAAATTCAATGGAAGATTCATTAGCAGGTTTGAGCAAGCAGAAGAATTAAAAAACCTGAAGAATTGAAATTGAGCTTACCTGGTCTGAGGACCAGAGGAAAAAAAGATGAAGAAAAATGGATAGTATCTGAGGGACCAAAAGGACACCATTGAGTGTACCAATATATACATTGTGGAAATCCTAGAAGGAGAAGAGTGAGAGAAAGGTGCAGAAAAAAATATTTTAAGAAATAATGACTGAAAAGTAGTTCATGATTGTAGATCTTATATTGAGATCTTTGATCCATTTTTTTTGTGTATGGAATGAGGTAAGGGTCAACTTCATTCTTTTTCGTGTGGTTATCCATTTGTCCCAGGACCATTTGTTGGAGACTAATCTTTTCCTATTGAGTGGACTTGGCACCTTAGCTGTCAGATGGACAGATTTGTTTCTGGACTGTTATTCCATTTATGGCAGTGCCACACTGTTTTGATTACTGTAGTTTTGCAGTAAGTTTTGACTTCAGGAAGTATGCATCCTCCAATTTTGTTCTTTTTAAAGATAGTTTTGCCTATTCAAGGTCCATTGCAATTCCATATGAATTTGAGGGTCAACTTCCATTTCTGTTTAAAAAAAAAAAAAAAAGGACTGTTGGCATTTTGATAGGTATTGCATTGAATCTGTAGATCACTTTGGTTAAAATTGACACCCTAACAATATTAAGTCTTTCAATCCATGAATATGGGCTGTCTTTCCGTTTATTTAAATCTTTAATTTCTTTCAACAGTATTTTGTAGTTTTCAGTATACAAGTCTTTTACCTCTTTGGTTAAATTTATTCCTAGGTATCTTAGTTAGATGCTATTGTAAATGGAATTGCTTTCTTAATTTTCCTTTTGGCTTGTTTGTTGCTGATGTATAAAAACACAACTGATTTTTGTGTTTATCTTCTAAGCTGCAACATTGCTGAATTCATTTGTTAATTCTAGTCACTTTCTTGTGGGTTCTGTGGAATTTTTTTTAAAATATTTTTTCTTTATTGATTTTAGAGAGAGAGAAAAAGAGAGGGAGAGGGAGAGATAGAAACATGCTCCCCACTGGGGATTTGGCCCACAACCTGGGCATATGCCCTGATCGGGAATTGAACCGGCGATCTCTTGGTGCATGGGTCGATGCTCAACCAGTGAGCCACACCAGCAGGCTCTGTGGGATTTTTTATATATAGAGTCAGTCATCTGTGACTAGACATAGTTTACTTATTCCTTTCCACTTTTTTTTTTTATCCTCACCCAAGGCTATGTTTATTGGTTTAGAGAGAGAAGATAGGAGAAAGAGAGAGAGAGAAACATTGATGTGAGAGAGAAACATCCATCAGTTGCCTTCTTTACATGCCCTGACCGGGGATCCAACCTGCAACCTTTTGGTATACAGAACGAATACTCCAACCAACTGAGCAACCCAGCCAGGGCTTTCCTTTATAACTTTTATTTCTAGTGATGCCTTACACAGAATCTTTAAAATAAAAATGTTTTTTCAGTTATAATTGACATTCAATATTATATTAGTTTCAGGTATAGGGCAAAGTGATCCCTCATAAGTCTGATATCCACCTGGCACCATACATAGTTATTAACAATATGATCGACTATATTCCCTCTGCTGTACTTTACATCCCTGTGACTATTTTGTAACTGCCACTTTGTACATCTTTTTTTTTTTTTTAATTGATTTTTTAGATAGGAAGGGAGAGAGAGATAGAAACATCCATCAGCTGCTTCCTGCATGCCCCCTACTGGGGATCAAGCCCGAAACCTGGGCATGTGCTCTGACCGGGAATCGAACCAGGACCTCTCAGTCCATTGAGCCACACCAGGTGGGAACCAATTTGTACTTCTTGATCCCTTCACTTTTTTTCACTCAGTTCCCTAATCGTACCCCCCCCCCCAAAATCTGGCAGCTGCCACCAGTTCTCTGTATCTATGAATTTGTTTCTGTTTTGTTTGTTTGTTTATATTGTTTTTTAGATTCCACATATGAGTGAAATCATATGATGCTGTCTTTGTCTGACTTTGTCATTTAGCATAATACCCTCTAGATTAATTCATGTTGTCACAAATGGTAAGATTTCATTCTCTTTTATGGCCAAGTAGTATTCCATTGTATATAGGTACCACATCTTTTTTATTCAGTCATTTATTGATGGACACTTAGGTTGCTTCCATATCTTGGCTATTGTAAATAATGCTGCAATGAACATAGGGATGCATATATCTTTTTGAATTAGTATTTTAGATTTTTTTCAATTTCTTTCCAGTGTGGATGTCTTTTATTTCTTTTTCTTGTACCTGGCTAGAACTTCCAGTACAGTATTACACAGCAGTGATGAATGGAGGCTTCCTTATCATGTTCCTGATCTTAAGAAGAAAGCTTTCAATCTTTCACCATTGAGTGTTATGTTACCTGTAGATTTTTCATAAATGTTCTTTGTTGTGTTGGGGAAGTTTCCTTCTAATCCTAGCTTTCTGAATGCTTTTATCATGAAAGGGTATTGGACTTTGTCAGGACTATTTTTGCATCAACTGGGATGATCAATGATCATGTGTGTGTGTGTTTTTCCTTTTTTCTATTAATGTGATACATTGGTTGACTTTATTATATTGAACTACTTGGGATAAATCCCACTTATTTTTAGCGTGGGTGAGTTCCAAGTTAGGCTAAACAGAGATAAGAGCCTTTAGTCCGTCTGTCAGATAGCCCCAGACAGATTAGAACAGGTAGACACAATAATTTGAGATTTAACTCTACTTGGCTCCCTCTGGAACCAAGTACCAGGTTTCTCCACTGAGAATGCAGGCTCATGTCTTCAAGACTTCTGTTGTACTGGAGAAGGGGATAGGACTAGGGTAAGTTATGCCACAAAGATAACCTACCATTTTTAAGTTGCCTTTTTCTTGATTAAGTGTTCACTGGCTTCTGTAAAACTTTGTTTTTCAGAGTTCTAACCAAGTTGGTCCTGACAGTGTCTGATTGTTTTTCAAAGTTTCTGAACTTAGAAACTTTCTGAGCTTAGAGCTGCCTACTCCACCATTTTGCTGATGTCACTTTCTTAATTTCTTTTTTATTTTAAAATTTTTCCTCCTTTTTTTTCTATTAATGCATTATTTGTTATATTTAGGCACTCGTGTCCTAATTTTGTATTCATTTCTGAAATGATTTTTTCCTTTTGTTCCTATTTCTTTTTGGAGTTTTTTCATCTTTTCTAGAGTTTTATAATTGTGATTCATATTTTTCTTACATGTCTTGAATTACTTTCTTAATGCCTTTTAGCTTGTTTTAAAATAGTTTGTTATAATTTTGATGTGTATACAAGGTCTGTCTTTCATTATCTGTAGGGACGTTATTTTGCTCTTCATTCTCTTTTTTCTTAAAATAACTGTGGACCTTGACATTTTTCTGTTGCTTATTTTTATGTGAAATTTGTTTTCCTGAACTTTTAGAAGGGGTCAGGATTCAGGATAGCTTTCCTAATGTCACGGAGCTCCCTCTTCTGTTTTTGTTTTTGTTTTGTTTTTTTTTTGTTGTTGTTGTTGTTTTTATCCTCGCCTGAGGACTTTTCATTTTTTGTTCAGATAGAGTGGGAGGGAGAGAGAGGAAGAGAGAGAGAGAGAAACATCGACGTGAAAGGGACACATCGAGTGGCCGCCACCCACACGACCAACCAGGGCCGGGGACAAACTGCAACCGAGGTACATGCCCTTAGCGGGAACCGAACCCGGGACTGCAGGCCGACGCTCTACCCGCTGAGCCAAACCGGCCAGGGCTGTTTTTGTTTTGTTTTTTATAAAATGTTTAAAAATATGGTGATTTCCTTTCCCCTTCTCTACTTTTATCTGAACGTCTTCTTTCCTTATCTCTATTGTCCCTGTTTTGCTCAGTTTTGGTTCCATACCTAGTAGCTTTCCCCCAGTGTGGAGTACTATTCTGGAAGCAGCTTTGGTTGGGGGTTAATTTTAAGAATTTCTATGACTCAAACTGCTCCAGTCTTTCCCAGAACTTACCTGGCACTCACTTGTTATTGGATTGAGCTAAACCTTTCCAATTTTTAGCTTCTCTTCTCAAATTGGCCATCATACCGTCCAGTAAATACCTAGTGACTATTTTGATGTTCTCCTTAAGTCCCTCAAATGCCCCATTGCTTCCCTGTGCATCCTCCTGCACAGGTGCTGATTTTATGCAGGTCCTGTGGCTGCTGATGGTTTTCCCCACTTGTATTTTGAAGTTCATGTGGATACCTTGTTGCTTCCTTTTGTTGTAAAAGTTGTCTATGGTATTTTGGTTTTGCTACCTTAATCACTGTTTTATTTTAGTTTAGGTGGTGATTCAGGTAGATTAAAAATATATGATACATGCTCTGGCCATTGTGGCTCAGTTGGTTGGGTGGCATCCTGTGCACTGAAGGGTTGCCAGTTTGATTCCAGGTCAGGGCACATTCCTGGGTTGCAGCTCAATCCTCAGTGAGGGGCATGCAGGAAGCCCATCAATGTTTTGCTCTTGAACTGATGTTTTTTTCTCTCTCCCTCTGACTTCCTCTCTCTTTAAAAATCAATTAAAAATCTTATACACACACACACACACACACACACACGCACGCACGCACGCACACGCACGCACATGGTACAGCATCTGCCATCTAGAATCCTAATCCATTCTGCATTCACATTTTAAAAATTCCCGTGTGGCCCTGGCCAGATAGCTCAGTTGGTTAAAACATTGTCCTCATGTACTAACTTTGTGGGTTCGATCCCTGGTCAGGGAACATAATAAGAATCAACCGATGAATGAATAAATAAGTGGAACAACAAATCTGTGTTTCTCTCTCTCTCTCTCCGGCCTTCTCTTTCTCTCTCCCTCCCTCTTTAAAATCAATTTTTTAAAAAATTTTAATTCCCCTGTATGGACTTAGAGTTTCTGACCTCTGGCCTATGGCACGTCTACTATGTCTGTGCTTTGTTCCAAAGCTTTAGTTCAGATGTTATTAATTTATTGGTGTTTGGGTATTGTAAAACTTATCAATGTAGAAAGGACTAGTAAAAAGCAGTTTATTTTTATAATGGAAATGAAAGTATTTACTGTTTGTAACCAAGTTGAACATGATTCAAAATGTATTTGTTTATGGAATGAACAGAAGGAACTTTCTTTTCATTCTGAACTTCTGTTCAGAAAGCCAAAGAACAAATTATACAACCTGTAAAGTGCTGTCCCTGTGTCATTGAAAGTAATTGTGATCAGCAAGAGACAAGGAAAAGGGACATGGGGCAGGGACAACCTTTCAGTTCAAGGATCACTATCAATGCCTGATATCTGGGAGCTTAACATTCATTCAGGGGAAGGCAAAGGGTTAATTCAAGATAAAGCCTGAACACAGTGAAAGTTGAACTTTGGCCACAAGCCACAGATGGTTTTATGAATTCTGGGCTACTTACGTGCCTCAACATCAAAGTAAATGGTCCGTGGCTAGTGTAAGCACTTGAGCTGCTTTTGGGCATCCCTTGGGCTGTTAGGAAATAAAGATAGCTAAAGTTCCACCAGGATTTTTTTTTTTTTTAGAGTAACCCAAACTGATTTCTTTTAGAGGGGGTAGGGACACACCTGATGGAAGAACGTTTATCAGCATAAATATGGAGAAAAATATTTCTGGTTAGAGAGTGACAAGGACCAATTAATATCCCTACTTATAGGAAATACATCCAGGTACTATAAGCACAGCCCTTTCTCAGTCCCTAGCAAACAAGTTGACTTCTTTATATGTACCTTGAGGAACCTAACTTGATTTGAAATAGAATAGCTTCTGTTCAATGTAGACTGAATAATGGCAGATTGTTTCATAGGTGGTGCAGAAACATTTTTTTATATCAATCTTTCAAAGCAGCCAAAGACAGAGGGTTAAACCATATCAACCAAAATATTTCTTTCTTTTTTTTTTATCCTCACCCGAGGACATTTTTTTCATTTTTTGTTCAGATAGAGTGGAAGGGAGAGAGAGAGAGAAACATCGATGTGAGAGTGACACATCGAGTGGCTGCCACCCGCACGACCAACCAGGGCCGGGGACAAACTGCAACCGAAGTACATGCCCTTCGCGGGAACCGAACCCGGGTCTCTCTGGACCGCAGGCCAACGCTCTAACCACTGAGCCAAACCGGCCAGGGCACCAAAATATTTCTTAAGGGAAGTAAACAAATGGTGTCTAGCCCTACGCAAGTGCAGAGACTCGGGGGCATGAGTGGAGGTTAGTGTGGCTGGGAGAGATGAGAGAATAGATGGTAGAAGTGAACGAGTTTGGAGAAGGAACCAGGAGCCAGATTATGTAGGGCTTTATAGGCAATAATGGTAAGAACTTTGGATTTTATTCTAAGGTGTATGGAAGCCATTAGGTTGAGAGCAAAGAATGAGCAACTCATGTAAATGATATGTTTAAGCTAAATGGATGCCAAAGGTACTATGAGGTGCTTTGGACAATAATATGGATATGTCAGAATAAAAGAACCTGGGTTAATATTGATTTTTTTTTTAATTTTGTGGTTTTTATTTGAAATTTTGTGGTTTTAGAGTTATATGAGTTTGAAACATGAGGTGTTCATACACACCTTTTTGTTTTCCAAAGTTTGCTAAATAGTACTGAACCTCATTTCATATATTATTTATATTCTGTTCTCTTTAATGATTACAATGAAATGCTAGCTGCAGCCCATTAAATTAACTTAGTAACATTAATGGATCAGAACTTGGAGTTTGAAAACCACTGTAAATCTAAGTATAATCCCTTTATTTGGTTTGCCATGGCACACATTACTGAAAATTCTGGGCAAACTGGAATCCAGATATCACCACATTTCCTAAGAGTATATTTATTAAAAAACAAAAACAGCTCTGGCCAGTGTGGCTCAGTGGTTTAGAGCATCTCTGGTTATATTCCTGGTCAAGGGCACATACCTGGGTTGCAGGTTTGATCCCTGTCAGGATTCGTGCAGGAGGCAACCAATTGATGTGTCTTGCTCACACTGATGTTTCTTTCTCTCTCTCTCTCTCCCTCTGTCTCTCCCTCCCTCCCCCCTTCTTTTTTTTTTATTTTAAATATGTTTTTATTGATTTTTTTTTTTTTTTTAGAGAGAGAGGTAGAAACATGGATGTGAGACAGAAACACCAACTGGCTGCCTCCTGCACATCCCCACTAGGGATCGAACCTGCAACCTGGGCATGTGCCCTGACTGGGAACCTGGACCTCTCAGTCCGTGGGACTGACTTTCAATCCACTGAGCCATACCGGCCGAGTCTCCCCCCCCCTCGCCCCTCACTCTCTCTAAAAATCAATGAAAAAAATATCCTCAGGTGAGGATTAACTAAATAAATAAATAAACAAAACAAAAAACAAACTTCCTTATACAGTGTAACAGTAGGTTCTAGTATAGAAAAATTTTGAGGATAAGTGTTCTTACTTGAGTTTATTGCTTGTGTTATTCTCCCTGGTATGAAATGTTAAGGCCTGTAAATTTCAAATGGACTTGTAAAATATTAATACAATTTTCTTTATTATGGTCTGTAATTAAATACACAAACTGCCAGCCAAAGTAACAGTTGGTCTCTTTTGAATTATAAACAGAGTAAATCATTTATAGACAGCCTGGTGGCCTTTATATTGTCACCTAAGTATTAATGAAAAGAAATGTCATTTTCATTTTTTTCTAAAAATTGCTTCTTCTTTTGTTGTGTTTCATTTTGGAAGAGAGCCTGTGGGAGGAATGGAGTATAAATGAAATATAAAGGTCAATGTGAAGTAATGGGAAAGATGGTCCTTTTAATTCTCTTATTTAAATCCTTGCTTCTGTGTTCCACAGCTCTGTGACCTTTGGAAAAATACTTGCCTGTGCCTCACTTTTCTCATTTATAAAAGGTAGTAATATCTGTATCACAGCTTTAATGTTAAGGTTAAATGACAGCCTGGAGGTGTAACATGTATTTTAATAAATATTAGGTTGGTTTTTTTCCCTTAGGAAGGAATTCAGTGAAAATATGTTGCTAGAATAATCAGGGCTGGAGAGTAAAAGAAAGCTACTTCTTTTTTTATTGGTTGTCCTCTTCCTGGGAAGTCTATTGTGTGTGAGGAACTGCAGTTGTTCTTAATTTCCTTTAGGATGGACAGGTGATAAACAGGTAGGATTCGTGTGCTTCTTCCTAACCCTTCCCTTTTAAAGAGGGAAGATTTCTAAGTGACGAAAGGCAAGTTTGGGAGGCCAGGAAATAGTCCCTTCATAATTACTTCCATTATTTTCATTTCTGGTGTCTCCAGTCTGCTTAACACAAAACTTTACTGCAGATGTATTGGTCCTAATATCAGTATGTTAGCTAACTGATAGCTATTAATTATAAGTGTTACCTAAAACCATTTGTCCTGCCTGTAGAATAAACAACACTTCCTTTGATTTAACCAGATATCCTAGGAAAATTACAAAGTCTGAGTGAGATGGAAAGATAGAATTAGAATTTTGTCTAACTACCTTTAAAAAAAACCCCACAGATTTATTGAGATGTAATTTATATATCATAAAGTTCACCCTTTTAAAGTGTGTAATTTAGAAGTTTTTAATATATTCACAGTTATGAAACCAGCGCCACTATCTTATTTTAGAACATTTTAATCACTCCAGAAAGAAACCTTATACCCATTAGCAGTCATTCCCACCCCCCACCCCAACACCCTAGCACCTCAGCCCATTGTGATTACTAATGTACTTTTGTCTCTATGGATTTGCTTATTTTGGATATTTCATATTAATAGAATTACATAATATATGGTCTTTTGTGACTGACTTCTTTACTTAATATAATGTTTTAAAGGTTCATCCATGTTGTAGTGTGAATCAATACTTCATTCCTTTTTATTGCCAAATAATATAACATCATATGAATATACTGTATTTTGTTTACCCATTCATCAGTTGATGGACATTTAGGTTGTTTCTACTTTTCAGCCATTAGGAATAAATGCTGCTATGAACACTGTGTACGAGTTTTTGTGAGGACGTGCATTTTCAGTTTTCTTGAGTATATAGCTCGGAGTGGAATTCCTGGGTCACATGCTAACTTTATGTTTAACATTTTGAGGACCTTATATACTAGTTTTCCAAAATGATTGTGCTATTTTGTCTAGCTGGATTTTAAGTCGTCAATTTGTGTTCTAATTATATATATATAAAATGAGAACCTTAGCTGAAACAAGTGGTTTGATTTGAAAGCTGGAGGTACTTTTGTACTTTTTGTAATGTAGATTTGGAATTATTACTGTTAATCTTTGGCTCTTTTTTTTTCAATTTTATTTTTACAGTTTTATCTTCAAGACACTAAAAGTAGTAATGGTACCTTTATAAATAGCCAGAGATTGAGTCGAGGCTCTGAAGAAAGTCCACCATGTGAAATTCTTTCTGGTGACATTATCCAGTTTGGGGTAGATGTGACGGAGAACACACGGAAAGGTACGGGTATGGATCAATTTTTCCTATTATTTGTCTTTTTAACTTTATATTTTTATTCTGTCATTAAATGTTACAAAATATTTTGTGCTCGTAGAAGCCATTTAAATACGGCATTATATGCATTGAAAGTTAAAAGTCTCTCATATCCCCTATTCCTTTTATAAAATTTTAAAATCTGAAATGTTAATAAGTAATTTATATTTTTCATCATAGTATGAAAACATAGGGCACACTGTGTCAGTTAGGAAACAATTGGCTGCAGTGACTCCATACCCAACCAATAAAAGCTTAAACCATAAGGATATTTGTTGTTAACAAGAAGTCTGGAGATAGGTAGGTCCATACTTTGATCATGCAACTCAGTGACGTTATCAGGAATCCAGGGTCTTACTGTCTTCCCATGCTATTATCCTTAACATGTTGGTTTGTTATGCTTTTGCTTTTGGCCTCATGGTCAGAGGGTGATGGCTGCAGCCCCAGGCATTATTTTCCTCACACCGGTATTCTAGGCAAAAAGGAGGAGGTGGGGACAAAATGCTTTCCTTTGTGGCTCTCTTTTTATGTTGAAAGAACAGTTCTTTATAGAATCTTCCCAGCAAATTTCTCTTTTTGTCTCACTGGCCTCATGGGTACATCACAAAAATAGCTACCTGTAGCTACAAAGGAGCCTGGGAAGTAAGTTACCTGGCAAAGGTGAGAAGGAGATCCATGATTGACATAGGTCGATTATAATTTATTCCTTTCCAGTTGTGCATGCATTGTTGCCCCTAACAAAATTAGAGTTCTGAAATCAGCTAATAGTACCTATCACAGATATAAAATTACATGTCTCAGTGTTTGAAACTAGAAGTTATCTAGCTGAATAAATATAAATTGCCTGTATTTTTAGAATTCTGAAGCTTTCTGGCTATAGCTAGTAACTCTGCTTATGACCATGAAATTATATGGCTGAATTATAAAACTAAATGAATAGGAAACAAAAGAGTGCAATTCCACTGTCTTAGTTTAATATGAACAGTGGAACCAATGGCAGGTTTCTTCTTTCATTTCTCTGAACATACTCTGATCTGGTAATACCCTAAGTCATCAGTCTCTGACATTTTACACAGTATACATGGGGATTGGGGGGTGGTGTGGTGATGCTGGTGTGCGTGTGCATATGCATATATTTTTTGTTGTTAATCCTCACCTGAGGATATTTTTCCATTGATTTTTTTAGATAGAATGGAAGGGAAGGGAGAGAAGGGGGGGAGGGAGGGAGAGAGAGAGAGAGAGAGAGAGAGAGAGAGAGAGAGAGAGAGAGAGAGAGAGAAAGAGAGAGAGAGAGAAAGAGAAAGAGAAAGAGAAAGAGAAAGAGAAAGAGAGAAACATTGACGAGAGAAAGAGACATCGATTGGTTGCCTCCTGCCCAACCCCAACCCGGGCCGGGGATTGGACCTGCAACCCAGGTACAAACGTTGACCAGGAATCAAACCTGAGACCGGGGCAGGAGTTGGGTTTTGATATTTGCATTTGTGTAGGGCCACAGTTTTAGGAATTTCCATTTACAATTATTAAATAGAAAAGAAAGTTTGTATTTTGATGCAAAATATTTAGTACTCCTTAATTAAAGAACTCAACTTATGTATGGCCATAATGAAAACAGCTACAGTGGACACTCTTAACATCTGCTGTTGTCACATCGCACCTCTTCTGCTACCAAGTCATTCGGCAAACATTTAACTGAGCCCCAGATGTGAGTAACCCACAGAAGACAGATAATTTGATTACGCTGTCTTTCTCTCCAAGGAATATCTATCTCCTTGGCTTGCATTTCCCAAGAGAATTCATAGGTGTTAATTGATAAAAGAATAAGGCAATCAGGTACATTTAGGACATCTTAATTAACCCAAGATTAGGGGAACTTCCAGAGCTTTTAATATGTTAACATATATGCAGATCTCCAAGGAGGTGACTTACAGAATGGCTCTTTCCCAGCTCCTTCCCACTCTTCTTCCCTAGCTAGCTATAAGGAACACTCTTTAGAAAATGCTATAATGAGATAAACCAAAGAACTTATATGCATGTATGCATAACCAATGGACATAGACAACAATGCTGGGGGTGGGGCAGGGGGTGGGATGGGGAGGACAGTGTCCAGGGGGAAAAAAGGAGAAACATCCGTAACAAAAATAAATTAATAAAAATTGAAAAAAAAAAAGTGCTATAGAAAGCTAAGAGGACAATCCTGAGACAGGATTACTTACTACATGTTAGTACAGTATTATTTCAGAAACATAGATTCTTGCAGGCTTCTTTTAAATTTAACTGTCTTTTAACCAACTTTAAAGAAATTAAGGAAAGAAAAATGTCTTTATCATTTAAAGTGTTGTTTTTTATATTTGTTGGCTTCAGAAAGTTGACTTATGTTATGCATGAGTTCTTAGAATACAGCTGTATCACAAGTTGAATACTACCAATTTAAGCATATGCCAGAAGGAAGGAAGGGAGGGAGAGAGGGAGGGAGGGAGAGAGGAAGGAAGGAATTGTTATATATGTACATATATATGTATATGTTTGTACATGATTATATGAACATGGGGCAAAAACATGGAAGAATGCATACCAGGCCATTAATGTTGAGTCATCCTGGAGTGGTTGTGGGGGGTGGGTAAAGGAGAAGAGGGAGTCAAATTAAAAAAGATGGGGTTAATAAAACCCCTCCAGTATGACTCAGTTGGTTGGAGCGTTGTCCTGTACACCAAGAGGTAATGGGTTCGATTCCTGATTGGGGCATACACCCAGGTTGTACTTTAATTATCACTAAAACCCTTGCTAGTCATTTGTATCTTTTTTTTTTTTTTAATATTTTTTCTTTATTGATTTTAGAGAGAGGAAAGGAGAGAGAGATAGAAACATCCATGAGAGAGAACATCGATTGGCCGCCTCCTACATGCCCCCCACTGGGGATCAGGCCCACAACCTGGGCGTGTGCCCTCACAGGAAATTGAACCGGCAACCTCTTGGTGCATTGGTTGATGCTCAACCACTGAGCACCACTGGCCAGGCTCCTTTTTTTTTTTTTTTTTGCCATTAAGTTTACCCTTCTTTCTTAGTAGCCTTCAGACCCAGGCTCCTTTACCTGTCTGTCCTTTGGAACCCATCATTGGCCGTTTCAGAGATACTGTCACCAACTAGATTACTCCTTGACTTTTGGCTATACTGGCTTGCTTGTTCCTAGCTCTTGGTAACTTTCACCATAAACTTTGCATACTTCCACTTTCTAGCTGCTAGGGAAAATCACAAAGCTGATTCAGCAGAGACTACACCAAATTTGCCAGGTTGACTGAGAGAATCTTTCTAATGGCATGGCAGTCTTCTCTTTTTCATTAAAAAAAAAAAAATGTATTCTGTACCCATGTTGTACACCAGAATTACCTGCAGAGCTTTGTAAAACTACAGATGCCTGGATCTCACCCCTTCAGCCCTAAGAAGGAGAATTGGTAGGCATGGGGCCTGGACATACCTAATTTTAAAAACGCCTCGATTGTTCTTTTGGACAGCAAGGTTTAAGAACCCTGCCTAATTAAATTCCTGGCAACCGTTTTATATGCTTTCCCTTATCCTCAAGTCCTAAGTTTCACTTCTTACTTTGTCTGCTGTGAGTCCATTCATGCTGGCTCTATATCTGTATTTCCAGCTGCTTACTGGTTGTTTCCTCTTGAATGTCCTGCTGTCACCTTATAATTACTCTGTACAAAGCTTAATTTCCTCTTCAAACTAGAGCATTCTACTATCTTCCCAGTTTCTTCTATTGTTCCATCATTCTCCTAAACACTCTGGCTCAGCTTCTTGGTATCTTTTCTGAATCCCATCTCTTACCTCCAGCACTTGTGTCATGTGCACCATTTTCCCTCTTTTCTTGCTACTATTTTTTTTTTCCTTTTGCCATCCTAGAGTGTTACAGCAGCTCCCCACATCTGGCCACCATTTTTCTGTTCCAGATGTATTTATGTCATTCTCCTGCTTTTAGAAGCCTTATTGACTGTGCCATATTGCGGAATAAAGTCTGAAATGCTTAATTGTACACTTGAGGCCCTCAAAAATGTAGTCTCAATTCAACCTTTTGCTTTTATTTCTCATTATTTTCCTAATATATATTAAGCTATTAAACTAGATTATTTAGAGATAAGATGGTATATAGAAAAGATTCTTTTGAATCCTAGTACTGCCACTTGCCCAAAGTGTGATCTCCAGCAAGTTACTTTAACCTCTTTGACCTTAGTGTCCTCATCTGTAAAATAGGACATAAAAGTAACTATTTGCATGGTTTGTCATAAGTAGTTAACATGTATAGTTTCTTAGCATGAGGCCTACCACCTAGAGGGCCTTGAAATATGTTCTTCACCTCATCTTTTTAGTCTTCTGTCCTTAGATTTGTGCTCTCTCATATCCTTCTCTTTTTCTGTTTGTTTGCTCATGTTATTTTCTCTGCCTTTCCTTCTATTTCCAGCTTTTGAAATCCTATTCTTTATTCTTTACCCTTTTCATAAATTATTCCCCTGCCCTTGTGCATTCCAAATTCCCAGTGTCTTGTGCCTCTTGTAGCATTTGTGAAAATTTCCCCCTTTGTTATGTTAAGTATTTCTAGTTCGCTCTGTAAACTAAACTGAAATCTCAAAGACAAGGACCTAGTCATAATCATCATGTTTTTTTCCATAATTCTCAGCATACTGCTTTGTAGCCAGTAGGTTCTCAGTGAATATTAAACAAACAGGTAAAGCCAGAGACCCATCACTCCCCGTGGATAAATTAAAAAATATGCCAAAGAGCAATGTTATTCCACAGTATGCTAGAGAAAGTGGTAAATGAATCCACATGCCTAGAGAAAGGATTCCTCCCACCAAATAAATACATAGAAACAGGATTCCTGGGAGAGAGAGCTGATTCTGAGTCCAGGGCAAGAGATATACAAATGGAGCCTGGAAGATTTATCACACCAGAAAGCAATGAAGCTATCTAAGACTGCTGGGTTTCCATAAGAAGGACTCAGGAATTAATGGGGAGTTCCAGCTGATCAAAGATGGGACAATTTGAGCATCAAATAATAATAACAGTGGATTGAAATGTATGAAATTTGTTTAAATCCATGAATACACAATAATTTTAAAAAGAAAAATATTTTGATCACCTTTGGAAGAACTTAAACCCATTTATCATTCTGAAAACAGGTAAATAAAGAGAAAGATTAAAATATTTATGCAACCTTTCCTATAAGAATTAGACCTGTGATAAAGTTTTTATAACTGAACTCAGCTCATAAATGAAGACAGAATGATATGATTCAATTCAAAAATATTTTTTAGAATTAAAAGAGTACTTGTCGCCCGGCCGTTGTGGCTCAGTGGTTGAGCGTCAACCCATGCACCAAGAGGTCACGAGTTCGATTCCGGTCAGGGCACATGCCCAGGTTGTGGGCCCAATACCCAGTGGGGGGGGCATGCAAGAGGCGGCCAGTCGATGTTCTCTCTTATCGATGTTTCTATCTCTCCTTCTCCCTTCCTCTCTCAAATCAGTAAAGAAAAAATAAAATAAAATAAATTTAAAAATAGCCCTGGCCGATTTGGCTCAACGGTTGGTTTGGCTCAGCAGTTAGAGCGTCGGCCCGCGGACCAGAGAGTCCCGGGTTTGGTTCCTGCTAAGGGCACATACCTCAGTTGCAGTTTGTCCCCAGCCCCTGTTGGGGTTGTGTGGGTGGCAGCCAGTCGATGTGTCTCTCTCGCATCGATGTTTCTCTCTCTCTCTCTCCCTCTCTCCCTCCCGCTCTATCTCAAGATAAATGCGGAAATGTCCTTGAGTGAGGATAAAAATAAATAAATAAATAAATAAAATTTAAAAATAAAAGAGTACTTGTCTATCCAGCTAACTTTCCCTGCTTCTTTTCTGCCTTGGGGGGTGGGGTGGGGAAAGTCTTTGAATTAGAAACATTATGAAGCAAAAATTCAGGAATGAAAGTTCAGTAACTCTTTTATCTTAGACTGCAGTCAAAAGGAAATTAAGCAAAAAAGTCTTCAGCTTGGAGAATTATTAACACCTCTAAGGCAAATGTTAACACCTCTCATTTAGGTCTTGGTTCTTTAAAGATTTCTTGAGCTTTTTTGGTCTTACTCATTGTGCTTCCTATTAGGTATTGCCAGTCATTTCAAAAGATCCTTCAAACTACTGGAGTGTAGGTTGTATTGACCTTACTATGAAATGCAGGATGGAGATAGAACTAGACTGCAACATACTTCAGAAGTTCTAGTCTCCCAGTCTAGAGACTTAAACAGTTTTTAAACTTATTAAAGTGAACATGGGTCCTTTAAGTGGTATTCGTGTGAAGAGGCAATAGAAAAGGCTGGCTGCATACCATAAAGTAAATATATTAACTCAAAAGCAAAATAAATAATCTGTGCAAGATAATAGAGAAAAACCCTATATAAATGGTAGTCAGCTTGTGTAGTCTTAATTCTGATTTTGTAATCTCATAACTACAGCAGGTAACTGCAGATTTTTCTTCTGCAAATACCTTGTTTCCCCAATTCAGACACACCTGTTTTTCGTGTTTTAACATTTTTGAAATTTGCATGTAGCTTATAATGCATATGTATATTTAATGTGTCAGTGTACCTGTGGCCTCCTTACCCTGCCCAAGACATTTTTTTTTAGTTGAACAAGCTAGGTTTATTACTCATTATAGAAAAAAACAGAACAAATAACATGAGCAACCATGGGTGTCTCACTAAGAAGTGTTAGAAAAGATCTAGTACAGTGTTGGGGCTTTGGTTAGGTGATTTGGGGAGGATCCAAGAAAGCAAATGTTTGCTCTAGATTAGTTAGGCACTCTTAGAAAGGGTGGTGGGATTCTATGATTTGACATTTCAATAAATTCTATCTTTAGAGAAGGCAAAGCAGAGTAAGGCTTAAGGCTATAATTGGTAAAGAAGTAGCAGGAATTCATATTAACCAGGATAGAGGAGTATTTGCTATTGTCAGTGCTTAGATAAAGTTAAGAAGTAGTCTTGTTTTGTCTCATAGTCTCAGAATGACCTTGTCTGATGTTAGTGAAATTATCTCTGTTCTACAGGAGAATAACATGGCCTAGCTGTAAGTGTCAGACTAATTGCTAGATGTTAGGGGCTGCTTTTTTTTTTTTTTAACTTCTCAGCATTGTACCTAATACATAGTTGTTATTCAGTAAATATGTGAAGTTATTTATTTTCAGATGCCAAGTAAATAGAGAGTTCATACTGTGCTCTGAAGAACTCTTTATGAAGAACGCTTTTCTTTTTTTTTTTATCCTCACCTGAGGACATTTTTTCATTTTTTGTTCAGACAGAGTAGGAGGGAGAGAGAGGAAGACAGAGTAGGAGGGAGAGAGAGGAAGAGAGAGAGAGAAACATCGACGTGAAAGGGCCACATCGAGTGGCTGCCACCCGCACGACCAACCAGGGCCGGGGACAAACTGCAACCGAGGTACATGCCCTTAGCGGGAACCGAACCCGGGTGTCTCCGGACCGCAGGCCGACGCTCTAACCGCTGAGCCAAACCAGCCAGGGCTGAAGAACGCTTTTCATGGCCAGGTAGAGGAGAAAGAGGATAGCTATGGAGGGTGAAAAGTCCCACAATCTGTTGTCTGCAAGCTGGAGAACAAGGAAAGCCAGTTTTAATTCAGCCTGTGTCCAAAGGCCTGAGAACGAGGGGAGTCCATTGGTAATTATATAAGTTCCAGAATCTGAAAGCCTGTGAACCAGGTGCTCCAGTGTACAAGTGAAGCAAAAGATAGATGTCCCAGCTCAAGAAGAGAGAGAGAATTCCCGAGAAACTTTTAAATTATGTGTTTTATGATCAATTTTGTCTTTGAATCTTGGATATACAGTAATTATATGTCTGAGTGAATTTTGAGAGCAAAGTTTGTTTTAAAAGTACGTCATGGGAATGCTGTACAGCAGCATTTTCCAAAGTACAAGGTGGGGCAAAAGTAGTTTTACAGTTGTTTGTATGGAAAATAATACAATAATTAATAAATAAAAGTACAAGAATAAACTGTTTTACATACTCACAACTGTAAACCTACTTTTGTCCCACCCTGTATTTTCTTCATAACACCATATATGCCATATATATATATCTAACCATGTTTGGTTAAATATATATAACCATAACCACATAGTCCTTTATTTGTTCCTAAAAGGGAGCAGAAATACTCAATGGTTAAATATGTTTTGGAAATGCATCATTATGTACAGAACACCCATTAAGCTCTGAGAAAGCCTGCGGTTTAAAAAATTAAAAACTCTTTCAACCTCTTTTAACCAGGTATTTTCTAAGATCCTTTGACCCTGCCTACTAGCACTCCATTTGGGGAAATGCTGCTATATAGAGTTGATCAATATAAGTTGTAGAACAAAACATTTTCATCAGGTTGCTTTTGCATATTTTTAAAGAGGTAACTGACATTTCTGTGCATCTGGTTGTTACAAGAACTTTTTCAAAGGCAGGGTCGGCTAGACTACATTGTCAGCGTAATCAGATGTGGTCTTTAACTGCCTTCAATAGTGCAGCAACCCTGTATTGCCCAGTCAGTGTTAGCCCTTGGTTCATCTCACAGTTTGTACATCAGTCCAGTTGCTGGGCTTCCGGGTGATATATCTGAATAACAGAAATCCTGTTGTAACATATCACAGTTTGTCAGCTTAACACTGTAACTCACTACACCTATTTTTTTAAAACAATTTTATTATTAATTTAAATATATTGGCAAAGTGTCAGTCTTGCTGTGTCTTTTTGTATTGTGCTCCTGTATTTATTATAGCCTGTTTATAGTAAATTTCTGGGGGAGCCATAGAGCTGGAATAAACCTGTCCCTTCCCTGTCTTCCACCAGGGAAAGGAGGGAGTTAAGTATTTCTTGCAAGTGGAGATGAACCCTGCCATTCTCAAAGTGAGAGGCAGACAGCTTCACCCTTGAGTAATGGAAGCTGTAAAATATTAACCAGACATGTTCTTTGACATAGTCGATAAGCATTTATTAAATGCTTGCTTTGTACCAGAAGCAACCAATCCTTGCTCCCCTCAAAGAGTTTAATAATCTAATTGATGAGACAGTGGTTGTGTAAATGATAAATATTCAAAATGCAGTGTGCTTAGTGTTACAATGAGTAGATATAGGAAGCTCTGGGGATACCTAACTCAGATACTGAGTTTTGGTGAAGGAGCTAGAAAGTCTGAGCCTGAAGGATAAGTAGCATTTGGTCATGCAGGCCAGGGAATAAAGGACATCACTGATAGGACAGCTTGTGTAAAAGGCATGGGGTTGAGAAAAGTAAAGGTATTTGGAGATGCAAGTAGCTTCGTTCTTGTATAAGGTATTATGGTAGCAGGGTGGAGGAAGAGGCCCAAAGGAAGGAAGGAGCTCAGTGGTTCATGGCCATAATTGCTGTGTTAGGCGGAGAGTTTGAAAGACTGTCCCATAGATGGTTCTTGATATGTGTTAGCATTTTTCATATAATAAATTAATGAACATTAATATTGAATAAAGCATGCTAAGTTACTTACATTTAATGTGCATTTCCAGACAACAGAGTAATCACATTACTTCATGTTTGTAATACTGTCTTGATGATTCATGGGCCTGATTACTTAATAAGTTACCCTCCTATAAACGCATTAGCTCTGTTCTTTAAAATCAGTTTTATTGAGATGCAGTTTATTTTCAACATCAGTTTTACATGTACAATTCAGTGAGTTTTGACAAATGTGGAATCACATAACCACTACTCCTCTGATCATAATGAGTGTATTTTCGTTCCCCTGCTTTAGCTTTTAATTAGAATTTGATAAGCTAAATAAATTAACTCTTTGAACCCTGGAAGACTTAATATCTGAAGAATAGAGAAATAAAAAACTGTCGACCTTTAAAACAGCCAAAAAAAACCTTGGCCAGTTTGGCTCAGAGGTTAGAGTGTTGGCCCGAGGACCAAAGAGTCGCGGGTTCAATTCCAGCCAAGGGGCATGTACTTCAGTTGCGGTTTGTCCCCGGCCCTGGTTGGGTTGTGTGGGAGGCAGCCAGCCAGTCAATGTGTCTCTCTCACATCAATGTTTCTCTCTCTCTCTCCCCTTCCTTCCCACTCTGTCTGAAGATAAGTGGAAAGAAAAAAAAAATCCTCAGGTGAGGATTAAAAAAAATAATAAAATAGCCAAAAAAAGTTTTTTTTCTATGAAACCCACACACAAAGAGAAAAGCTCTCTTTATAAGTGCTACTTTGGGGAGGCTTTTGTCTCTAAATCGTCAGAAGGAAAAGGAGGAAGTAAGAAGTTGTCTACAGCCCTGGCCAATGTGGCTCAGTTGGTTAGAGCATTGTCCTGTGCACCAAAGGGTCGCAGGCTCAATTCCCAATCAGGGCACATACCCAGGTTCTGGAGTTAGATCCCCATTGATTGAGAGGCAACCAATCAATATTTCTCTCTCACATCAATGTTTCTCTCTTTCTCTCTTTCATCAATGAAAAACATGTCCTCAGGTGAGGATTAAAAAATTTTTTTATTAATACTTTAAAAAGTTGTCTATGTAATGACTGGTATAAAGTTATATAAAGGTGTTTGAGGGAAGAAACAACCACCAAGAAAACAAAACCAAAAATTTAAATACTGAACTGGAAACTTCAGACTTGAAGTCTAATAAATAGCTCTGATACTTCATAAACAGAGAGTTGTAGAAGCAGTTTCATTTGTCCTGAGGACTTGGTTTTCTCACTCATAAAATGGGGCATTGAATGGCATATTTCAAACTGTATTATGCAGAACTTTAGAGTTTCGTGAGGTGTGAATAGAAGTTATAGGTTGGAGACAGGAGAATTAGGAATAAAGCCTAAATTTTAAACGAGAATAGTTGGACTTAGATTTGATGCTGGCAAATAGAGGAGAAAGTCCATCTCCCCCCTCAATTATACTCCCATATATTCAGTTGACCTTTTATTGACTTGTTATATAGCCTTGGAGGTTAGGACACTTTTCTAAAGGTAATTCTACCTGTAATTGTGATTTCTTATGGATAGGGATGAGTTTCTCCAGGGGAATGAATATTGTCATTAAACCACCAGATTTAATATCTTTCCCAGAAGTTATTATATATAAGAATAAAATATATGTTTATATATAAGAGGTATGAAGATTCATATTTTTAAGTAATTATTTTATCCATTTTGTTTGTTTTAACCAGTTACCCATGGGTGTATTGTTTCCACAATAAAACTTTTTCTACCAGATGGTATGGAAGCCCGACTCCGCTCAGAGTGAGTATAATTTAGTGCTATAAAATTTTTGTATTAATTACCTTGGTTAATAATATTCTAGATGATGGTATACTGTTAATACTTCAGGATTATTCTAACAATGTTAGAAAATTTCTGTAACACTTTAATTGTTTTTAATATTAGTTGTAATTCTAGTAATAATGAAGGCACAGGTTATTTTGTTTCCAAATTTAACTTTATATTTTATATTTTGATGGGTAATTAGTTGTTTTCCAAAATATTTAGGATGTATAAATTATTGGTGAGTGATAAATTCATTCATTTTGATCTGCATTTAATGTAGGACTTCTTTGACTATGATTATCTCTGAGGTTAATGCCAGTGTCACAATCTTATAGAACCTTAAAGATGTTGACATAGTTAGTAGCCCATTTTGGTGGGAGTTTTTGGAGGGATTTTTCAGTGCTTTCATTTTTTAAAAAAGATCACTTAGAGAAGGACAAACTTAAAAGGGAAAAATTCATTAAAATCTAAATGTTAATATGTAAACATAAGTACATTTTGATTTGTGCTTTTCACAGATTATTGTTATGAAGTGTTGGAAGAAGCTAAACAGTTCTTAAACCTCAGCATTTGGTGGGGGGCTTTGAATATGCTAGAAGTTTGTTTCTATATCTAAAATATATTTTCTGTTTCTCAAAAGCAGAAAAAAGATCTGAGGATGGGAGGTTGAGAGAAGCAAAGTTTAAGGCAAAGTAGATAGAGTAGTGAGTAGGAAAGAGAGAAGGAAAAAGAAACCAGAGACCCTCCTATTACTATGATAGTCTGTGTGTTGGTTAAAATTATATGTTATGCTTCAGTTAGAAGCTACCAATTTTTTTTTTAGCTTCAAGGATATCTGAAGCAAAGCAGAAATTTTAAAACATTATAAATTTAGCCCTGGCTGGTATGGCTCAGTTGGTTGGAGTGTCGTCCCAAAGGGTCGTGGGTTTGATTCCCGGTCATGTCACATCTCCAGGTTGCAGGTTTGATCCCTGGTTGGGGCATGTGCGGGAGGTAACCAATCGATGTTTCTCTCTCTCCCCCTCTCTTTTCTCCCTCCCTCCCTCCCTCCTCTCCCTCTCTCTTTCTTTTCCTCTTTCTCCCTTCCTCTCTAAAATCAATAAAATTAAATAAGAATTTTAAAACATTATAAATTTAAAACATTAATGTTTCCTATTTCAAATTAACTTTGGGAACTTTAATGTGACTCAGCTTTTATGAGTCAAGAGTTAAGATTTTAAAAAGAAGGGTAACTATTAATCATCTAATGAAGTATGGCTTCTTAAAGACCTTGATGTTTGTATTTGATAATGAGAGTTTTCTTTCATTTAGTCAAATGTTTTGAGCAATTACATAATTACATAAACAGTCATCTGTATTCTCAGGTTTCACCTAATAGGGCATTTGAACTTTTTCAATATCTGTTTCAGAGAATTGTGTCCCTATCCCTTTTGTTTCCCCAATGCTTTTCATTTTTGTCCTTCTCCCTTCTTATTGTTTGGTTTTCTTATGTGGTTAAATATTAGCATCATTTAAAATTTACTACCAATTTCATTGTATATAATCTGGCTGACTTTCTGGACAAGATGAATTTTGAACAGGCAAGTCTCTGGAGCTGGAAGATCAGAATGGTTTTTAGAAGAGGGTACCAGTTCAAGGCCTGTTCTGTGACTTGACCAGGCCTTCCTTTTCTCATTTGAAAATGGAGATAGCCCTGGCCAGTGTGGCTCAGTTAGTTGGAGCTTTGTTCTATACACCAAAATGTGGTGGATTTGATTCCTGGGCAGGGCACATACCCAGGTTGGGGATTGGATCACCAGTCAGGGCACATGCAGGAGGCAACCAGTCGATGTTTCTCTCTCTCTCTCTCTCTCTCTCTGCCTTCCTCTCTCAAAGATCAATTAAAAAAAAAAAGAAACTGTACATATTTAGCAGGAATTTTATAAGGAGGATTAAGCAAGATTGTATACTTAAAGAGCTTGGCATGTAATACCTGGCATGTAATAAGCACATGATGTTTCTCTTATTATAATCTAATATTTTTTACCAATCAAGGTGCTTTTTTGGTATGCCAGAATACTTAGAGTTTAAGGTACATTGTATACATAGCATTTAATGCTTTTAAGGTCTTCAGTAGTTAGTTCTCAAAGAGTTAATTCTTTTTTTTTCTTTGATTTTTATTATATTGTACAAATAATTTTTATTTATTGATTGATTTGAGAGAGAGAAACATTGATTTGTTATTCCACTTATTTATGCATTTATTGGTTGATTTCTTGTATGGGCCCTGAGCGGGGATTGATCTCGCAACCTTGGCATATCGGAACGATGCTCTAAGCAACCAAACTACAAATAATTTTTAAATGATAAGAAACAAATCCCACCACCCTAACATTAAATAGTGATTTTCCTTTTCTACCTTTCTTGTTGCATATGAACTTTTTCCATAATTCAAATAGAATACACACATATCCATAGGTTTTGTAAAATACAAATATATGTCACTGTTTTGCTGGAATTTTAACCTTTTGTTTGTTAAGATTTTCATGAGAGCAGAAAAAAATTGTACTTGGGTCACTAAGAAAACTGGTTTTAAAAAAAGCTTCATTAATACCATTTACTTCTATTTAGACTTTTTTAAAGTTCATTTTCCTGTATGTGCATACTTGCACATAAACGGATATATACCCAAAATGGTCTACTCTGGGTGCTGGTGTTGGGTAATTTTTATTTATTTCCTTATGCTTTACACATTTTTCCATAATCATTATGTATTACTTGTTTAGGCAAGAAAAATAAACTTATGTTTAAAATGTCTGTTCCATTTTTTTTTTTAAACCTTCATTGGGCACCAGCTTTGTTAGGGCCTTGTGATAGGTTGTGGGGATACAGAGGTGAACTGGTCACGGTGCTAGGGAACACAGACATGAAATCAAAGAAGTAGAGTAAAGGGTTATAAGGTCTCAGAGAGAATCTGTACAGGATATCTATCATAAGTGCTCAGAAGGGAGGGAGGTGCTGGTACTTAATATTCCCTTTTATTCAACATTTTAGTGTATTCGTGATTAATTTAATTGAAACAATTTTTAGGATGTTTGCACTTGCTACAGTGGGATCAGAATTGTCATTTCTATTTTTAAGTCCTGAAGATCAGTTTCTCAGGATCTTACACATGATTACCCAATTGAATCTAGGGATTTTACCCAGTCAACCCCTCAAGCTGACCATCACCAAAATAACCTCTAGGATATGGAGTACTTAGCAACTGGTAGGAGATATGAGTGGCATACTTGCTCTTTGCTCCCTCTACTCACCCCCAACCCACATACAATATCTTACAGGACATTGTAGGAGCCCTGGCTTGCTTAGCTGCTGTGTTCTCATGGGAGTGGTAGTAATGATCAAGTGCTACTATGTCCTAGGTACTGTTTTAAGCTCTTTATTTATACTAGCACATTGAATACTCACAGTAACCCCATGGGATTCGTTTTATGATTATTCCCATTGTATGGGTGAGGAAGCTGAAACCTATAAATTTGTCCAAGATTACATGGCTGGTCAGTAGAACCAGAATTTGGACCCAGTCAGTATAACTTCTGAGACTGCATGCTTAACTATTATACTACACTGCCTCTCTGTCAGTAGTACTTTATAAGGCCAAAAGACAATTAGAACCAATTTATACTGTCTGTTTACTATTTAGCTTTAAAGGGATATACTGAGTTTAGTTTTATACCTACATCTAAGCTTTCAGTTGTTAGTTGTGTAAGGTGGCTGGGTGGAGAACAAGAGTAATACTACTGTTTTGATTAGCTAAAGTTGTTCTCCACTAGAACAAGCTTCCAAATTATAGCTTTCTTTTCGGTATAACTGTGCTTTTTAAGACTTCCTGTTTAGGAATGTTTAATTTTAAAAGAACTTAATTTACATATTCCAAAATTGAAAATGGATAATTTAAGGAGTGCTTCTTTTTCATATAGAAGTTCTATGACCAAGGAATTCACCATAGTCTTTATTAAGTAGAGCATTCTTTTTTTTTTTTTTTTATCCTCACCCGAGGACATTTTTCCATTTTTTTGTTCAGATAGAGTGGGAAGGAGAGAGAGGAAGAGAGAGAGAGAAACATCGACGTGAAAGGGACACATCGAGTGGCTGCCACCCGCACAACCAACCAGGGCCGGGGACAAACTGCAACTGAGATACATGCCTTTAGCGGGAACCGAACCCGGATCTCTCTGGACCGCAGGCCGACGCTCTAACCGCTGAGCCAAACCGGCCAGGGCAAGTAGAGCATTCTTAAAGGGCATTTAATACATTTTGGATTTTGAATTTGTGTTTAGAAATATATTTTGTGTGAAAGGTAGGTTTGTATATTTATTATCTTGTTTTCTATAAAGGATTAAAAAATAATTCACATTCTTTTAATCATATGAAGGCAATTACATATTAACTTTGGGGTTTAAGATATTCTGGTACCGTCATATTCTGTTTCCTCTATTGTCCGGAAATTAGATAAAAATTCTAAATTTTACTTTTCAGTGTCATCCATGCTCCATTACCAAGTCCTGTTGACAAAGTAAGTTGCCAATGATTATATTTTTCCAAACTAACTCAGCTATATTGCTTTGGGAAATGTTTCTGTTTGTTTGTAATATGCTTTACCTAGAAACTTGCTTTTCTTTTGTAACAAAATCTATAGAGTACATATAGCTATACAGTTACTGTAGTCTTCTGATCTTTCGTATCTGGAAAATTTAGAATGGATGTTTCTTAGGAAAAAGCCTTTGTTATCTCAAGTAAATGGCTGTGTAGACTAGGAGTACTTGTTTTGTGTCTGGCCAGAGGTAAGAAGTGTTAGTTACTATTCTTCATTCTGAAATATAGTTCAATCTAGAAATGTTTATTAAAGTTTTCTGCCCAGAGAGTTTACTCAGCATATACCTACACAGGGAAATAACACAGAAATATGGGCTTATAGAAATTGCTCTTTTATTGTCCTTGAAGATCAGTTATAGCCTGATTTGGTCAAAAACTTTGCTAGAAAATATTTTTTCTTTTGTTCAGAAATAATGGTATATTAAACTATAGATATCATTGCTAAATAGTGAGAGAGAGAAAACAAACCCAAGCATCTTTTGTATCTTTTGACATTAATGTGGATGTGAGTTTTCTTAGAGTGGTAATTAAACTACTGGGAAAAATATTTTACTTTTTTTTTCCCCTTCCATTTGGATAAAGAATGAAAGCCTGCTTGAAACTGAAGTTCTTTGTTAGATTCCTTTCTTAGAAATAAAAGTGATTAATCATCAACTTCAGCAGTACCAAGAATTATTTCAGAAGTAAATATGGCCTTGCTGATTTAGGGCTAATTTTAAAAAAGAATACCACCTCTGTGTCTTCTACTTAGCATATTAATAAAAATATACTTTCTGAGCCTAATCAAGAATGATTCTATTAATGATCATTAGTAACTTAGTAATGATGTGATCATGAACAAGTTAAGATATAAGGCTTGGTAATGTTGAGGGTGTGGGTAAATGTTACAGAAATCTATCAGTGCCCTTTTGTTTGTTGTTGTTGTATTATTGTTTTTTGGAATAATGCCATGGTTTTATATTCCACACCCGGGAGAAAGCCATTATAGAAGGTGTTTGTTCTTATACTCTTGAGTTCTAAGCATTTGACTGTTACTTGTAATGTTTAAACACCATTATTTCCCGTCTTTTTCTTCTTAAAATCTACCTATCATTTAAAGGGAAAAAAAGACAAAACTATTTTCATTGCCTCTGGCTATTGGATACAGTGTTATATTTCATGTCCTCCTTGCACCCCCACATACAAATACCATTTTGAAGATGGCTACTTCTGAATGAATTGTGACTTACTGACATATTAAAGAACTATTTAAATATAACTTTGAAAGGGGGGAAACATAGATAGATCTTTTGATTTAGGAGGTATTATTTCTGGGTTAAGAAAAGGCTGTCCAGCTACAAGTTTGTGATTTGGTTTATAAGAAATATTTTCGTGAGTAGCACTTATTCCATCACCCTGCTTATAAATCTCAAACTGGTCAGCATGATATAATACCATTTACAAATTCTAGACATGGGGCAGAAATATTTTGAAAACTAAAGGAACTGGTTAATTTGAAAAATGATTTTTATTTTGCGTATTTCAGTGAATAGACATTTTAAGGACCTGGTTTGGCTTTAATGTCTTTCATAAATATTTTGTGTGACTATTGACACTGTCATTTTGTTTCTAGGTTGCTGCTAACACTCCAAGTATGTACTCTCAGGAACTATTCCAGCTTTCTCAGTATCTACAGGTAAAAGTAAATCTTGAGAATTCTTAGTCTTTAAAAGCAAAATTAAACAACCTAGGTTTGATTTTGTTGGTTCAAAAATATAGGCGAAAGAAATATTGGTTAGCTATAAGTACAAAATAAATATCTTTTCAAAGTAAAAAGAGGATTAAAAATAGGTCTTATGAAGAGGGGTCAATAGAGGAGAAAGGGGGGGGAACATCTGTAATATTTTCAACAATAAAGATAAATTTTAAAAAATAATAAAATAAAAACAAAAGGACAAAAAGAAGAATTAGGATTGGTTTTTTGGATACTGTCAATGTTCACTTTTATTTTTTTAAACAGTTTTTGTTTTTTGTTATTTTACTATTTTTATTCATTTATTTTAGTTACAGATGTTTCTCCTTTTTCCCCCATTGACACCCTCCTCCTGATCCCACCCCCTTCTCCCCAAGAATTAGGATTGTTTAGTCTAGAGAAGAGAAGATTCTGTACAAGAGAAGTTTTTTTCTTCAAATATGAGGAAGTTTCAAAAAAAGTTATTTACCTATAGATGACTTTTAAATAAAATTAAACCTGAGAGATGTTGGTTGCCTAATATGATATTAATAGCAAATAATTATCCAGCACTTATTATGTATTAGACTTTAGTCTAACACATCACCTAAATTAATTCATGTAATCCTCACAACAGTCCTATAATTTATGTATTTTATTCCCATTTTTATAGATGGAGTAACTGAGGGACAGGAAATTTAAATATTTTACAATATCACACACCTAGTATGTGATAGAGTTGGAATTTGAACCCAGTCAGACCTCAGAATCTCTGCTCTTAATGACTATGCTGTGCTGCTGGTTCTGTAAAAAGATTTCTTGACAGGGCAGATACTGGGAATGGAAGTTAATACCATACTTAAAGAGCCATACAAAACTCTAAAAAGGAAGCAAATGTTATTTTTTTTCTGGTTTTGGTAGATTTTGGCTAGATTATGGTTCTTATTATTCTGGTGAGGGAGCATGGTTAAGGAAAACCCTGGATCCAGAATTTAGAGATTGCGGTTTTTATCCTGGTTCAGCTACTCAACAAGTTCTGTGACCTTGGGCGAGTCACTATACATGTGTAGGTCTTCAGTTGCCTTTTGTTTAAAACAATAGGACTAAACCAGTGAACCTGGCTCCCCACATTCTTTTATAGGACTCAATCTGTAACAATAGTTCTACCTCAGTTAAGAACATACACATCTGTGAAAATAAAATTATCAGTGTATTAATCAGATCTTATCTTCCACTGGGCATAATGTAACAGTGCATAGAAAAGCAGCTTTATACACTTGTGGTTTAGTAGAGTGTTTAAAAGCATAGACTCTAGCCAGAATTCCCTGGACTTGATCTGTGGCTTTAACTTCTGACCTGTTGGGAAAGTTTTTTAACCCTTTTGTGCCTCCTTTTCCTCATCACTTATCTCACAGGATTATGAAGAATAAATGAATTAATATATGTAAAGCACTTATGTATTTCATAAATGTTAGTAGTTTTTGACATTCAGTAGGAAGGCACATTGATTGACCTAGATCTCTCATATAGAGAGGTGGAAGTAAACTTCCGGATTAATTTAGTCCAAACTTCATTATTCATATGAGAAATCTGGGGATCATATAGGTAAAATGATTTCCCAAGTCTATACACTACTGCCACTATTCATCATGGACGGTGAATCTAACGCCCTGGCTCACTCTACTCAAGTACTCTTTCTAACTTTCTTATCAGTTTTTGAATACTCATAGTAGGCATAATCTTTCAATGTTCTTTTCTAATGCTCTGAGGAAAAATTATATAGAAATGTATACATCTTTTTGAATTGGTAAAGTTCTAATGTAAATTGTAAATCTTTTGAATAAAAACTGGAATAGATGCAATTCATGCCTTAGAACCAAAAGCCCACTCCTGGAAATATTAGATTTCTGTTAGGATGTGGTTCATGGAGTTATGAAATTTTATTAAGTGAGATTGAGTAAAAAAAAAAAAAAAAAAAAAAAAAAGCTGGTTTAATTACACCATCTAGTGGAAGTAGTGGTTGTTTGGTGGTTTTGTTTTTAAGTAAAACTTTTTGCAGCATGAGTGTAATTTCCTGAATATTAGGAATGTTTTAGAAGTTTAAAATAAACTTGGCAACTAGTCTATTGTAAGTGTAAGCTGTGTTTTAATGTGGGTTCTGGGCAGGATGGCTTTTATTAGATTCTTTAATCTATACTTTTAGAGTTATATGAAAAAACAGAACCTCTAACTCTAATTAGACCAGATTTTCCCTAACCATTATTTATCAAGGATGTGGAGAGCAATAAGCACATGCTTTAAAACCTCAAGCACTGTGTTTGAAGCAAATACTTCTGTGTTGAGTTGGCTCAGAGATATTAGGGTAGTAAGTGTTCTTCTTTAGGTAATGACAGAAATAGAAGTGAAATTTAAAGATGTGCCAAAACCACAACTGTGTGAACATTTTCACCTTGACTTCCAGTGAAGGAGACCCTCTTAACAGCTATCAAATGTTAACAAGTGACCTAGAGATAAAGCTTTATTTGCCAATGTCTTTGTAAAAATGTTTCTTTGCAGCTGCCAAGTAGTTATATAATTCCTTGACCTCTTAATTACATTGAACTAGCACTTCGACTCTTATTTTGGGCATACTTAATTGCTGCTAAGTGATATAGTCACAGAGAGAATCAGAACACCTGAAAATGCAATAGGCTTTGGGAGTGAAGCAGTTTCTGTGTTGTTGTTTTTTCCCAATAATGTGTGTGTGTGTGTGTGTGTGTGTGTGTGTGTGTGTAAATTTTTAAATAGGAAAAATGGAAAGGTATTTTTATTTTAGCAGTTATACCCATGCAGCTAAGTCATTAAGAAGTTTTGTGCCCTGGCCGGTTTGGCTCAGGGGTTAGAGTGTTAGCCCATGGATCAAAGAATCACGGGTTCAATTCTGGTCAAGGGCACGTATCTCGGTTGTGGTTTGGTCCCCAGCCCTGGTCGGGGTCGTGTGGGAGGTAGCCAGTTGATGTGTCTCTCTCACATTGATTTCTCTCTCTCTCTCCCTCCCACTCTCTCTGAAGATAAATAGAAAAATATCCTCCGGTGAGGATTTAAAAAAATAAAAGAAATATTTGCTATTGACCAGATTGTTTTGGCTCAGTGTGCATTGAGTTTGATTAGTTTGTTCTGAGATTGATTGATTGCTTTAAAAAAAAAAATATATATATATATATATATATATATATATATATATATATTTATTTAATTCTCACACAAGGATATTTTTCCATTGATTTTGTTTGTTTGTTTGTTTTTTTAGATATAGTGGGAGGGAGGGAGAGAGAGAGAAACATCGATGTGATAGAGACACATCATTTGGTTGCCTCCCACATGACCTCAACCAGGGTCAGGGATTGAACCTGCAACCCAGGTACATGCCCTTGACCAGGAATCAAACTGGAGACCCTTCGGTCCGAGGGCCAGTGCGCTAACCGCTGAGCCAAACCAGCCAGGGCAAAACATATATATTTTTATTGGTTTTTAGAGAGAGAGAATTATCAACTTGAGAGCAAAACATTGATCAACTGCCTCCTGCACGCCCCCTGCTGGGGATCAAGCCAGAAACCTGGGCACATACCCTGACCAGGAATGAAACCAACAACCTTCCAATGTCTGGGATGACACCCAACCAACTGAGTCACACCAGCAAGGGTGGATTGATTGATTTTTATAAAATTTGAGGTTAAAACATTTGTTGGATTTTTCTACTGTAGATATTTATGTTGTAACTCTTGTGAATTATGAGTTCAAAAAAAAACAAGGTGACTTGTTCTCTGTTAAAAAGGAAGTTGCTGCTAGAGTACCCCTAACAGTAGTACTTGCAGCCCAGCAAAAGAGGCTAAAATGATGTGGCCTATATATATTTTAAAAACTAGATTTATCAAGTTTGAAAGTAAGATACAACCCTGGCTGGTTTTGCTCAGTGGTTAGAGCATCGGCCCACAGACCGAAGAGTTGTAGGTTTGATTCCAGTCAAGGGCATGTACCTCGGTTGCAGTTCGATCCCCAGCCCTGGCTCTGGTTGAGGTTGTGCAGGAGGCGGTGGTCGATGGGTCTCTCTCACATCAATGGTTCTTTCTCTCTCTCTCACTCTCCCGCCCTGCCCCGCCCCCACTCTGTCTGAAAATCAGTGGAAAAACATCCTCAGATGAGGATTTTTTTTAAAAAAGTAAGATACAAAGTGAAATATAATATTTTCAGAATGTGCTAAAAATTAATTATTCTTCAAAGGAATCATGCTGAGTTTATTAGAATCTCTTTTGTGATTTGTAATATTAGGAGGCCTTACACCGGGAACAGATGTTGGAACAGAAGTTAGCCACGCTTCAGCGGCTACTAGCCATCACTCAGGAGGCTTCCGATACCAGTTGGCAGGTATTCCAGTTGCCTTTATTTTCAAGAAGCATTTTAGCATTTAAGTTTAATATCCCTTAGATGTTGATTAAACTAAAACTAATATTTTGTAGCAAGCAAAATTAAAGACTTTTTCTAATGAACAAATACTAAAAACTTAGCATTTTATATAGGATATTGGTCAGTTTTATGATTTTCTTTTTTTTTTAGCAGGAGCAACCCTTATGATATGTTATTTTTTAATTGCTCTGGGATCTCATTTATATTTGATTTTTCTTCAACAGGCTTTAATAGATGAAGATAGACTCTTATCACGGTTAGAAGTTATGGGAAATCAGTTACAGGCGTGCTCCAAAGTAGGTATTAATCTCAAGTACATAAAGAAAAATGCATAGTTTTTTATGTCACTTTATTTCTTTGACTGTCATTTTGAGTACATGCTAAACAATTATACATTTTCACTATTCTTTTAAATCTTTTGTCATTATGGGAAATTTGAAACATACATGTATGTAGAACAAATTGTATAGTGACTACCTGTGTACAACTCTGTCTTTTTTCTGTCACACTTGATATTTGTTGGAGAATCTGGGTCATTTGTCCTATATAATTTCTCTCATTCTAGATTGTTATTTACACATTCTTCTCGCTCGCCCTCCCACACCATAAATTGGTAGTTTGGTCTAGGGATTTGATTTGATTTAGGTTCTTTTTTTTTTTTTTCAACACACTTCATGAGTAGTATTGTGTACTTTCACCAAGAGGTACCATAATGTCTAGTTATTTTGGAGGTATTAGCAGTCATTGATGATCCTTGCCTAGATCCATTATTTTATTAAGGGTTTCAAAAATGGTGATGTAATTTTATCAATCCTTCATGTATTTGGTTACCCTGAGGCATATTTTTTTTAGGAAAAGCAGGATAAGTAATTTTCTCAATTTATTTACTAGGTTTCAAAATAATGGATTGGTTCCTTCTCATCCAGCAAAGAATGACCATGAACTGTTTTCTCCTCTAACTTAGATTTAAATATATTCGGTGTGTTTCATCCTATTGTGTTTTTTTTTCTTATTGATGCACAAATTACCCATGTTTGATCCATGGGAACTTCATGTTGGTACCTGAGTCCTTTTGTTAGAAATCTAGCAGACTGATAGCTTCCTGCTATCATATCAAACAAGACATTCCAGGCTCATCTTGTACATTTCCTGCCTCAGGCTTGGAACTGGCTTTTCCCTGTGATGCTCTTATTCCTTTTGGTTTAACCATTGTTTTAAAATGCTTAGGCCCTTTGAAAGTAATAGATAATTTTTGTCCACAAATGTAAGTATTGTGGCTTGCTGAGAATATGAAAAATAGAAGAGATAGTTCATTTTGTATATTTGAGAGAAATTCTCAGTTTCCTTTGATTTTTTTTTTCTGTTGGAACTATGAATTAATATCTTGTGAAAGCATAATTTACTAATGCACCTTTTATTTATTAGTTGATTTTAGAGAGAAAGGAAGGGAGAGGGTGAGAAACAAACATTGGTTTGTTGTTCCACTTATTTACCCATTCATTGGTTGATTCTTGTATGTGCCCTGACCAGGGATCAAACTTGCAGCCTTGGTGAATTGGGATAACACTCTAACCAACTGAGCTACCGGCCAGGGCACTAATGCACCTTTTAAACACAACTTCAATTAATACAGGGCCTACATCATTTGTGTTTGGAGGTACAGTAAACTTTCGATTTTGCAGACCTCAATTTAACGGACCTCAGATTTAACAGACACAATTTCCCGTCCATATGGCATGTGTGAAAATTAACACCCTGTTAATTTTTAAATGCTTTTAACCAAGATTTGCTTATAATTAAAGTAACAGGTTATTTTTTGTTATTAATTCATTGTTTTTTTTTAACAAATTTTAGCAAATAGGCCATATGTTGGGAAAAACATTGTAGTGATTTTGCCAACATAAATAAATATTACATATCTATAACTATAGTCTACATATTTAAATCCAAGAGTCCCTGCTTGTAAACAGTGTTTGGGAATGATTAGCACGTGATCACACCACATCACTCGAGGTAATTGGTTCTGTTGTCTTGTGGTGTGACTTTCTACAGCAGTTTTTACGCTAAGCCACTCCCCAGCCATGTGCATTTGTTTACTCACAGTGACTGGTGAATGCACGAGTTTACTAGACCTATTCAGTATAAATTTAAAATTACAATAATATATATAGAAAACCTTTCTGTGAAATTAAACTTTTCATACATACTTAATTTTAATTGTACAAATGTATCTACATAAGTAAAAACAGGTAAACTAATTTGTCAATTTTTTACCATACACATTCGGAAAACCTACTTTATTATATAACGAACTTTCAGTTATAATGGACACCCTGGCCCAAATTAGTCCGTTATATCGAGGTTTTACTGTATCTTCATGTAGAATTCAAAGAGCATCATAATGTATTATTTTTTCAAATGATAAATACTTAAAAAAATAACTTGGCTATAATTATGAATATCTTTTAATCCTAGAATCAAACAGAAGATAGTTTACGGAAAGAACTCATAGCATTACAGGAGGATAAACACAACTATGAGATGACAGCCAAAGAGTCTCTGAGGCGGGTTCTTCAGGAGAAGATTGAAGTGGTTAGAAAACTTTCAGAAGTTGAGGTATTTCAATTTTATAAATCTTAAATAGTAATATGATTTAAAATTTTTAGCATAAAATTGCTCATATTTCAGGACATGTTAAACTTGGGTATTATTATATAGCTAGGAAATATTTCCTGTCTGTCAGGTGGGAAGGAGCAGTATGCTGTTTTCATTGTCAGAGATTCTCAACATAACCATGTATGTGAGTTTTGGTACTTATGGTCCCCAGTCAGTGATTGAGGAAATCAAAGCCTAACCAGGGCATCTATTTGCATTGGATTCATTTTCCACACAATGCACTGTGGTATGTGCCAGGGAGTTGATTTCCTGTCAGTATAAGGCAGAGAATTTACACCAGTTGTTCTTACTTTACCCATCCTCCAGAGAGGAGAACTGTGTCTTAACTTTGAAGATTCAAAGGGGAAATTATCTCTAAGGTCCTTTCTAAGTCTTTTACAAACAAAATGTGATTTTCATTGCTTTAAAAACAACCTTATTGAGAACACAGGTCATTGCTTTGAACCAATGTAAAATAACCACAGAAGTTATCTGTTACTAGATTTAGTTAAAATGCCCATTTTAATTAAATAGTAAACATACTTCATATAGGAATAGTTTTTATAATAGCCCCACCCCATAGTGACTGATTCACTGTCATGTCATTAACTTGACATGCAAGGAAAGAAAGTTACTAGCTGTTTTATAATTTTCTTATTAAATTGATTTCTGCATGTTAGTAAACTTGCTTTGAGGAATTGATAGGCTTAAAACATTTTCAAGACTAAATAAAAGTCATACTCAGTGGCCTTTTTAAAAATATTTTTATTGATTTTTTTTTGAGAGAGAGAGAGGAAGGGAGAGGGAGAGAGAAAGAGAAACAATATGAGAGTGGAACATAAATTGGCTGCCTTCCATATGTCTCCTACTGGAGATCAAGCCAGCAACCTGGGTATGTGCCTGGATTGAAAATCAAACCAGCACCCTTTTGGGGCATGGGACAATGCTCAATCAACTGAGCCACACTGGCCAGGGCTCAGTGGCCTTTTAAAAGTGTTATTATATAAAGGTAGCATTCTCTCCTCCCTGTCCCTGTTTTGTGTGTTTTTAAAAAATTCTTAGTTGTATTTTCTGTTTTAGCATGTACTTGGAGTAAATTGAAATCCTCAGACTTACATGAAGTTCAGGGCACATGTTGATTTGGATCAGCCCACAGAGTTACATTTTTTATAAACTGAATTTAGAATATGCACTTATTCTAAGTCTATTGCCTGTAAACTTGAATTGCAGCGAAGTCTGAGTAATACTGAAGATGAATGTACCCACCTGAAAGAAATGAATGAACGGACTCAGGAAGAATTAAGAGAATTAGCCAACAAATATAATGGAGCAGTTAATGAGATTAAAGATTTGTCTGATAAATTGAAGGTATGTATTTACTCAATCTAAAAGTATATTAAGTTAATTGGCCCTAACACACTGGATAGCTTAAGAATTTAGGTATTGCTGAACAGTTTCTGATGTAAAATTTGATAATGGTTGAAAGTTATGATAAAAATAAGTTGCTTATATTCCATTTACTCCAAACCCCATTGCCATAGATAATTGAAAGTCTATAAAAGTTGACATAGTTCCTCTGGATAGAAATAAATAGTACTCTACAATAGGTGGCAAAACCCCAGATACTCTGACTTTTTTTTTTTTTAACTTGAATCTGTTTATCTTTAGGCAGTCCCAAAGACAGGGCTCAGCTGTTAGTGCTGAACCAAGCCCAGAGAGAACCTTGGATTGATTGTTTGAACCCTGTTGCTTCCTAGGGATGCTTTTGACTCTGCTTCAGCTTCAGCTTTCTGTTGCTATAGAACATGTAGGATAAGGACAGACCAGACCATAGGTAATGTCAAGTTGGTCCTTTAAAATGTTATAACTGAGTTTGTGAAGACCCATCTTTATATAATTCAAACCATGGATTGAGTGGCTAGAAGAGATACATTTGTTAGAGAAGATGAGAGCATACCTCTTGTTGGTCTTGTTAAAAGGAGGTTGGTTTTTTTGGTTTATTTTAAATATGTTTTTATTATTTATTTATTTGTTTGTTTGTTTGTTTATTTATTTATTTATTTATTTATTTTAGAGAGAGAGAGAGAGGAAGGGAAAAAGAGATAGAAACATCTATGTGAGAGAAAAAACATTAATCAGCTGCCTCCTGCATGCCCCCTGCTGGGGATCGAGCCCGAAACCCAGGCGTGTGCCCTGACCCGGAATCAAACTGGGACCTCTCAGTCCATGGGATGACGTTCAGTCCACTGAGCCATACCGACCCAGCAGGAAGTTGTTTTGAAAAGTGCTTATAGCCTGGCCGGTGTGGCTCAGTGGTTGAGCATTGACCCATGCACCAAGAAGTCACCTGTTCGATTCCTGGTCAGGGCACATGCCCAGGTTGTGGGCCAAATTCCCAATGGGGGTATGCAGGAGGTGGCCATTCGATGTTCTCTGTCATCGATGTTTCTATCTCTTTCTCCTTCTCCCTTCCTCTCTCTCTAAAATCAATAAAGAAAAAAAATTAAAAACAAACAAACAAAAAATCCATGTGTCTCACATCGACTGGCTGCCTCTTGCACAACCCTGACCAGGGCCAGGGATGAACTGCAACCGAGGTATGTGCCCTTGACCAGAATTGAACCCGCAATTCATTGGTCATAGGCTGACGCTTTAACCGCTGAGCCAAACCAGCCAGGGCTTATCTTGCTTCTTCATGATCCATGATGCCCTCTGAGGTTGTCAGTACAATAAAACCAAACTGACAGGATGGAAGCAGGTTGTTCTGCCATTTTTCTAGATCTTTGAGTTGCACATCAAATATGGGGCTGATTACTCCACACTTGCTCAACCTGCCCATGATATGAAGTTCACAACAGTTTTCCCAGCTCTGTGGTCAACAATAATTTCAAATTCACAAATGTAACCAAGCTTCATCATCACAGTTAGAAACTGGATGATGACTTTGGAGCACGGCCTAATAAGAACCTGACGTTTGCCTCTCTTTTCAGCATTGTTGATACTCTTGAGCGCATCAGCCAGGACATTCATGGGCACCATTATAGCAACGTGGAAAGATGGTGGAAAGAGTAACCATCATATCTTTAGCTAAGCATAATTTTGTTTAAGATTTCAGAATAAGTTATATTTTAGAACTTATAAGCTAATTGCAATTTCATGAGAAACTAATAGTAATTTCATGAGAAAACCTTATTTCCCTCTTTAAAAATCTGTGTTTTACTGAATAACTGAATTTTCTATTTCTTTCTCAACAGGTAGCAGAGGGAAAACAAGAGGAAATCCAACAGAAAGGACAAGCTGAGAAAAAAGAATTACAACATAAAATAGATGAAATGGAAGAAAAAGAACAGGAGCTCCAGGCAAAAATAGAAGCTTTGCAAGCTGATAATGACTTCACCAATGAAAGGCTAACCGCTTTACAAGGTAAATGAACTCATCCAGAAATTGATTTAATTTGATTTTTTCCCCCTTTTTATCTGTGAAATATCTTTTTCTTGGACTTTTATTTACAGTACGGTTAGAACATCTTCAGGAGAAAGCTCTTAAAGAATACAGCAGCTTAGGTAGGTGTCATCAAATTTCTTTATTAAAGCGAATTTTATCATTAAACTTTTGATGTTTACTATCTCAAATTGGGTCTTATTTTCTTTAAGAGTGATGTTTTACATATTAGGTATAAAGTATCTACACTCTTTCATAAAATTTCCTTTAAAAATATGCTTGATTGCCACCAGTGGGCACCATTGTTTAATCCTTTGAGATGAATGAAATTTTTGCGTCTGAGACATTCCACTTAGAGATATTTAAATGAGAAAAATACATGAACAGCAGGATCCTTTTTTTTTGAGGTTCACTGGAAGACTACTAAACAGTTGTAGCCTTTTCTCTGAGTTGATAGAAGATGGCAAATTGAACACTTCTTGTAAAAATAAATTTAAAGTGTTCTAGACACTCTTAATGTAAGTAGGGATACAAAATGCCATGGTTACGCTTGAGACTAGTTTTAAAGTAATCCTTTCTTTGATCAGGCAATGATACACTGTCTTAATCCTAGGGATACAAGTTGATGACTTCTTACCTAAAATAAATGGGAGCACAGGAAAAGGTAGTGTAAAAAACTTAAATGTTTTCTTTCATGATATCCTTTTACTATTTAAGCAGGATAGAGAGGTCAGGGTTTAACTGTTTGGAATTAAAAGCATGCTGTTCATAGACCACTGAATTCCCTTTGTTTTGTAATTCTTTTTTGTTGGTGTTTGTTTTGTAATTCTTAATGCTATAATTTATGGTTGGGTAGCCTTTGTTTCATGGAAATTCCTATTATTCAAATAGTAAGAAAATAATGTAGCTTTCCCCCCACTACATTTTTCAAAGAACTATACTATTATTTTCTTTTATCAAGTACTGCTTCCTGGGGATAATTGGCCCCCATTTTTAATATTTGTGTCCCAACCAAGAGTTTACTTATCAGCCCATTGTGCCCTTTGGCATGTCATAGAAACTGCTTTTTTTTATTCATTTGTTTCATAGCTTGGAGAAGGCAGGGTCAGTCACTTCTGCCATCTGAAAAATCCTATATTAGTTCTTGGTACTATGATCCTTCTTTCTGGGTAGTTTGGGTTATCCCTTGCCAAGAATCTATAGCCACTATTGGTTTTCCTACTACTACATGGGGTACTTTTACCCAGTGGCTTCCAAATTCCTTCATTCATGAATATACCAACACACTCCTTCCTTCCCCATCTATCCAGTATTAATTTGAGTACCAAATATGTGCCAGATTCTGCGTTAGATGCAGCATAAATAAAACTGTTTTCTGTGTTTGCAAATATATGTGCCTCTTAGCTCAGTTTTTATACAGAAGTTAGTGGAGGATATCAAGGTTGATACCCAGAACTTCTTATTAAATATTTTTCCATGTATGAGGGGATATCTTTATAGTTCTTGGACAGCAACCAAACTGTGATAAAGTTAGGTACTTTTTGTTTTGTTTTAGTTGGTTCATTTTTAATCAAGTACTGGCTCAGGTAATCATGTATATATAAGCCTCAAGGTCAAGATCTAATAATATTGAATATGTAATTAATTTTGAAACTCTAAATTTTTTAAGTTTCATTAATCATTGTTATTTGACTATTATATATATGTTTTATAAAGTACATTGACATTTTAAAATTCCAGTTGGATTGACTTTCAATTTGAGAATTTTTAAAGGTGTAGTTTATATTCATTGTACTGATTTCTGTTTCTCAAGTATATTTAGCAAACATATGTAAAATGATTTATCTTCTAAAAGTGTATCATCCTTAAGTGAATTTATGTTTTCTGTTATTATTTTGCCTTTTTATTCTCTTTCTGGCATGTATACTTTTTATTCAAATCCATCACCCTTTTGATTTGAGTATGCATTTATTAATATTAGTAATTCAAGCTGGGAACAGTCTATTCCTTCAGTTAAGAGAATCCTTTTGTATACACTGAACCATCTTCATACTATTTAGAGTTGCCAAATTACTGCTTAAAATTTTTTTGCCAGTTCCAATAGATGTATATGAGAATAGTTGTAGACAACTCCTTGATTTAAGACTGAATAAGATATTTTGGATATTCCTTGCTATAATTATTTTTCCTTGCTGGTGTGTTTGTTTTTTGAGTGGTGGGAAATTGAGCAGTGTGAGAGTGACTAATAGAATATCTTTAAAGAAACTGAGCAGTAAATATCTGGATATGCACAAAAGCTTCATTACATCAGATTTAGTTACAGAGTGGATTTTGGAATAAGATGGATCTTTTCTGAACCATTTGTGATAAAATAACAAACCAGTTATCAAGTATTCCAATATTACTAAAGTCCATAGCCATAATGGGTTATCAGACTTGATTTTAACTAAAATTACTCTTTAAATAGTAGAAAGACAACCAAGTATAGATGTAAGAGAATATTTCAAAAATGCCTTGAGATGTTAAGATGAAAACTTCTCCAGTAAACCCCATTTTTGAGATTAACTCTAACATAACTGCTATAAGTACAGATTTGTACTGTAAATTTTAAATATCTTTTCTAATAAGTATAATTGGAATATATTTTAGAGGGTATAGAAAAACACTGTCTTTAATACAAATATTATGAGAGCCACATACATTTTTTTCTTCTTATAGCCATATTCAGGTACCTTAATAACTTCAATGTCTTTAAAGCTCGTAACATGGCTTTACTATTGCCAGCTTTCTCTAAATTTCCGCAGAAACACGAGAGCCATATACATAATTTAAAAATTTTTAGTCACTACATTGAAAATAGAAAAAGAAACAGGTAACATTTTAATAATGTATTTTAATAGTATAGTTAATTTAACTCACTATATCCAAAATGTTATTTTAACATGTAGTCTATATTAAAAGATTATAAATGAAGTATTTCACATTCTTTTTTCCTTAATAAGTCTTTGAAATCAGTCTATATTTATTTTACACATGCAACACACCTCACTTTTAAAGGCTCAGTAGCCACATGAAACTAATGGCTAGTATATTGGATGACACAGGTATAGAAAATCAAAATCCATAGGAAACTCTTATGTATAAATAAAACACATTTTAAGTATCGTAGTTTTCTATTATGTTTCTATATCTGTGTTTTTTCTTTATATTCCTACAACCCTATTTAATATCATAGACACACTATCCCCCACAAACTCCTTTTGGATTATCAGTGGTATCTTTTATAATTTTGGCAAAATGAGTTCCCAAGGGCCAGAATTCAAGTAATGAAGTATTAAAAGTGTCATGATCCAGATCCTTTACATATATTATCTGAAAGACATTTCTGTCATGTGTCTCAGGAGATGCCTTTGTGGAAGTCATGTATATATTTATCTTTTCATATTAATGTTTCATTTTATCTAAACTGATATAGTAAACATTTTAATGTTTACTATAGAGTCCTGATATTAAAATCAGAATAGATAAAAGGATGATTTTTGGCTTGGTGACCGATGGTGGGATGTCCTGCATTAATAAATGTCATCTAAAGTCCTGTGATGTTAATTTGAAATTTGGTTTCAAATAAATTTTATAAAGTCCTTTAGTTAGGTTAAAATTTGGTTTCAAATGACTTTTCATATTTAACAGTGATGTTTGTAGTTTGAGTTCTAAAAATGTTATAGCTTAGATAGGATTTAGGTAAAACTTTTTTTTTTTTTTTTTTTTTTATCTTGGTAATTACTCTTGAATTGAGGGCCCCTGTTTTGGATTTTTTGTCTCCGATTGGCAAATACTATTTGTTAAACCTTTTTTCAAATTTCAAATTTCTGTTGGAGTTAGTCTTTCTTTCTTTCTTATTTTTTTCTTTTCTTTTTTGGGGTTATGTTGTATCTTTGTTCTAAGTATATAATGCATTGGTCTCTAAAACATTTTATCAGTTTTTCTTCCCATGTTTTTATTTCATACTGATGATGACTGTAGACTGGAGGCTTTGCACACATGTAACTAGATAAAGGATAATGATAAATTTGAGTATGAAAGTGAAGAAGAAGGCTATCAGTAAGGATGTCAAGAGAGGCTGATGAGTGATCAGAGTAGGAGATGATGAAGGGGGGTGAGGTGGGTTGAGATGGAGGAGAAGAGAAAAAAGGCTTTTACAGAGTGGTACTAACTCATTATCCTCTTTGACAGGTTTTAGTGCTTTCACACCTACATTGTCCTCATGTTGGAGTATATTTTTAACACTTGAACTTCCCAAATCTATTTGGTAGTTTTGAAAGATACAAATACATAATTGAAGGATGTTATCCAGATCTAAAAATTAACTTTGAATCAAAGTAAAGATTATTGTAATAAAAGGACTAAAACTTTTATTAAACTACTGTGTTAGATTTTGTTTCTCTGCACCCATTAAAAAACACAAACAAATTCTCTTTCACCCAAGGAAAACCATTTATCAAGCTCTTATTTTAAAATATGCAGGCATTAATTTTAATCATTTGGGCAGAAATAAACAATGGAGTGTTTTGATAGTATATGAAATACAGATTAAGTGACTTAAAGGGGAAGACTGGCCCTGGATAGGTGGCTCAATTGGTTGGAGCATCATCCCATACACCAAAAAGGTTGTGGTTCAATTCCTAGTCAGGACACATTACTAGGTTTTGGGTTCAATCCTTGGTCGGGGCATGTACAGGAAGCAACTGATCAATGTTTTTCACATCAGTGTTTCTCACATCAATGTTTCTCTTTCTCTCTCTCCCTCTCTCTCTCCTCCTCCTTCTTTCCCGCTTCCTCTCTCTAAAATTCAATGAAAAACATATCCTCAAGTGAGGATTTTTAAAAAATTTTTTTAAAGGAAGACTGTTTGTGAAATGAAAGTGTAAAAATTAAAATATTGCATCATTTTCTTTAAAAATTTAAGACATTATTTTACGATATTCTTAAAATACCTTTTCCTCTTAACTAAGATGAATAGTTTTGAAGAGGGACTGTTAGAGAACAGTCATTTGAAAAGTAATTCATTAAGAACAAATTAAAATTTTGAAATTAGTTAAGGTTATTTATTAAGCTCTCATAGAGAAAAGTGTGTTTTAAAAGTGTTATGAAGTTTTTAAAGCAATATATTTCTATGGTTTTCTTGAGCGCTTTGGATAGAAACTGCACCTTTAAAAGCTAACCATTTGGGGTATAAATTAATGATTATCTACAATTTTCAGTCATTTCACTTTATTTAACTCCAAAATATGTCTGGTGTTAGTATTAAAATATAGTAAACTTTTATTACTCGTGTTCAGAGTTACCCATGTTGAAACATTTCAGTTTTTCTACCTTTGCTGTTGGTTTTCAAAAACAGCAAAAAAAACTATATCCTTAAAGGTGTTTCTTTCTTTATTAGAGCACTTGCTTTCAAAGAGTGGCGGGGACTGCACTTTTATTCATCAATTCATAGAATGCCAGCGTGAGTACAGAGTATTTTTCACATCGATTTGAATGAAGTCAGGGGCTTAAACTGAAAAATGAGAGGAAAAATGAAGATCTCAATGTGTTTGTTGTTGTAGCAGTACACAAAGGACCATCTTCAGACAGCAGTGAACCTTTTCATACTGTTTATGTTTCTCTCTTTTGAGAAAAAATATTTCTGTTGCATTTGCCTTCACAGATGGAGGTGAACATTTCATATTGCATACACACAAAAAGAGGAACTTTCAAGCTTATTAATTAAAAATCATTATTGAGCAGGGAATAAAACAGAATATCAAGCACCTAAATTTAAGCAATAGTAATAACGTCAACCTGTTTTACTTAAGCTCTAGTTCTGTCATAGATTTCTATTTTGAGGTTCTTAAATAAATTTCTTAAATGAAGCATAGAAATAATGATTTAGTTTAGGCACTCAGGTATGAAGATGACCCTTAGGGTAGCAGGAGCTTTCTAGGGAAGGAGTAGCAACAGATTATCCTATAGTCTGCCATGAACTACTTCCCCTTGGGAGGTTGTACAAAGCCATATATATATATTTTTTTTTTAATATGTTTTTATTGACTTTTTAGAGAGAGGAAAGGAGAGATAGAAACATCGATGTGAGAGAAAAATATTAATCAGCTGCCTCCTGTATGCCCCCCACTAAGGATTGAGCCCACAATCCCAGCATGTGCCCTGACCAGAAATCGAACCGGCACCTCTCAGTCCATGGGACGATGCTCAATCCACTAAGCCACACTGGCTGGGCAAGGCTATCTTTAATAATATTTTAACGATAGATAAGTTGGCTTTTGAGGTGATTTAGACCTCTGCTGAATTCTGAACAAAAATATTGTGAATTCCCTCTTACTTGAAAATTACATGGCTGCTTAAATTTGTAACAGTCACAAGGTTGAGATATTCTTTTGGTCTTGTTAGTGACAATTACTTTTTCTATCAGACACACACTTTGTCAGGCATTTTTCTCTTCCTCTTCACTCTCTTTTTGTGAAATGAATGGATTTTCTAAGTTTTTATGCTCATGAATTTACTTTGTGGGTGTGTACACATGTGTGGTGTGCTTCTCCCTTCCCCCTCCATCTCAGGGTTGTAAGGGTTACTCCTGGTAATTATAGCAGATATAAACTCAACAGATCAAATTTTATATTCATTAGAGATGCTTTAAGGGTTTCATTTAATAAGTTTTAGAAGAGCTTCTGTTTTTGTCCATTTTAGAGACTATAATATTGAATATAAGTTTAATATTACTTTGAGGCACATATTTAATAAATATGATATATTTCTTTGTCCTTTAAAATTTTTTTTTGAAAAAAATTTTTTATAAAGCAAAAATAGTGCATCTCTTTATCTTTTGATTACTAAATCTCACTTTACAGGAAATTGGCACAGGGGTTTGGGGCAAAATAATTGGTACCCACTGAAACCAACTAAAAGCAAACTATACTATAAAATATAATTCTTTAGGAGAAGGATTTTATACTTAGTTTTATTATGTGTGACTATTTTTTTAATATGATTTTTATTTTGAACTTTTGGGATTTATGTTTTGAGCCCAAAGAACTATCAAAAGAATGTTTTACTAAGTTACAATTTGCAAAAATCATTTAAAGTATTATAAAATGTGTACAATATTTAGCTGTAGTTGTAATGCAGAACAAAGTTTGTTTTAAATAAAAGGATGTTTGGAAACTTTTATTGGGCCAAAATTATAGGGAGAAAATTGACTAAATAAACATTCAGAGGTAGAGCAGAAGTTACATAAATTACAGCAATCCCCTCAATGGGGATATTGGCCAATAAAATGTTTACGAGGACTGTGTAATGGCATGGGAAAATGCTAAATGTGGTACATTGAGGGTGGGTGGTGGATGAGAATATAAAATCCTCTTCTTGTGGACAAACAATGAACCAAAGAACAGAGGGAAAAAACACAAGTATTTCTAGATATTTTATTCCATTTGGTTCCTAAGTGCAAATAGTGAAGGTTTGGACTGTAAGTTCAGGTAGCTAGGGATATAGCCCATTATATGAATCTGTTTGGTTCCTGAGTTTCAGTAGCAAGAGTTTGGTTAATGAGGATACCAGTTTTATATCAACATTTTCCAAATCTGTTTTGCTCCTTAAATTTAGATAGTCAGAGTTGGTGTAGTAAGGGTTACCTCTAGTTCGATTTGTTGTCACAAGGGACATTTTCATTATTTTATGACAAGCTGCCATTATAGAAATTGTTGTGTGTAATAAGTATTATGGCAAGCAAGGCAATTTCGGCAAAAACCTCCCTCAAGTGAATTTCTGAAACAATTTTGGATTTTTTTTGACAAGTGCATGCAAACTTTTATACTATTATTTTCATTAATAGGCATCTTGAGCTGATTTATGATCTTGAACATGAAATATATATTCTGTGAGCAGTGACGCTTGTTTTCTGTCTTTTAAAAAGCAAATGTTAAATACTTAGTTTTCATTATTTACTGTACTTGTATACTGTAAATTCACCTGTGTTTTAAAAATTAGAAAGCAGCCCTGGCCGGTTTGGCTCAGCGGTTAGAGCATCGGCCTGCGGACCAGAGAGATCCGGGTTCGGTTCCCGCTAAGGGCATGTACCTCGGCTGCAGTTTATCCCCGGCCCTGGTTGGGGTTGTGTGGGTGGCAGCCACTCGATGTGTCTCTCTCACATCGATGTTTCTCTCTCCCCCCCCCCCCTCGCTCTATCTGAAGATAAATGCAAAAATGTCCTCGGGTGAGGATTAAAAAAACAAAAATTTTTTTTAAATTAGAAAGCAAATAGTTCACTTCCGTAGGATTCTGCATGTCTGTTTTTAATTTATTGAGATAATTTTTTCAGTTTATGTGCATGAATCTGTAAGAGACGGTTTGGGTGGTTCTGACCATTATAACGTGATTTTGAAGAAATTCAATGAGTTGGAATACATTTCAGTTTTTCTCTTTATGGTCAAACACACTGTGTTTCTTTTTATTCTTTTTTAGGAGAAAAACTTTTAATCCCAGGCAAAGAGATTGGCTTTGAACAAATTTAAATATAACCTTCTGCATAATTCCAGAACTGTGAAGTAAATTTTCTGTATAAAAATACACCATATAAAATCTACAATTAACCAGTAACAGTAAAACTTGCTAAAAAGCACTAGCAATATTTCCTTCTTCAGAGTTTCAGGCATAAAGTTTGGTTTAAGGAGAACTTCACATTCCATGTCCCAGAAAATTTTAGCTACTCAAGGTTTACCCTGAAACTTAATGCATTGAGACTTCTGTGTTCTGCTAAAGATGTTTTCTCAGTTAAGTTGGGCGTCTCTAAATCTGTTTCATACATATTTTTGAACGCTGTCACTTGAGTAACTTGTATGCTGAGTGAAAAGATAAAGGGTGAAAGGGAGAGAATCTAAGACATGGGGACCTGCCATCACTTCATAGCATAGCGTGAAAGACAGCCTTTTCTGGACTGCTGTCTCTCACTTTGATTCTCTGTCTGTCTGGAAGAGGGCAGAGGCTCATTGCTGGATGCCAGAGGAACTTTCCTCTGAGGGCTGCTTTGTAGAAATAAATTATGCCCTCCGCCAAGGGCATCTTCCTTTTTTTAAAAAATTTTATTTTAATTTTATGTTTTCATCACCGTATATCCCCTCTATGCCCTCTTCCACCTCCACCCACCCCACACCATCTCTGAATTCTTAATCTGTACTTATTAGGAGACTTAATGGTTTTTATTATTATTAGGCAAGAGTCATATCTAATTCTCTTAATATTTCATGTCTTACTAGTTTTTTCCTGAATTAAAAAAAAAATTTTCTCCCTGCCTCCCACTCCATTTTGAAATCACAGTCACTCTCTGTGTATGCTTCTCTCATTCCCTCCTCCCTTCTTTTAGGGCTTTGCTCTCACATTGAAATTGCCTTATTTGGAGTGATGAATGCATTGAATTGGTGTTGCTCTTGTGATTATTTACTTTTCATCACTCTATGAGATCTGCCTCTCTGAACAATCTCTGGATTATTCTAATTACATATTCTACTTGAAACACATTTAAATTTTTTTATTTTTTAACCTTTTATTTCCCTAAGTCAAAGCACTTTATTTATGACAAAGAATAGAAAACACTTGGTGTGGTTCCCTCCCTGCTCATAGTAGTTTATGTCCTCATTATAAGAAAACTCTTGAGTTTAAACTAGATGTTACTAATTTTTCTGTGTCTTTATTCTTTTTTTTTCTTTTTTAAAATTTTTTATTAATTTATTTTTGTTACAGATGTTTCTCCTTTTTTCCCCATTGACACCTTCCTCCCCAACCCCCCACCCCATCCCCAGCTTTGTTGTCCATGTCCATGAGTTATGCATACATGCGTATAAGTTCTGTGGTTTATCTCTTCCCTCTCCCCCCACCCCCTCTTCTGAGGGTTGTCAGTCTGTACCCTACTTTCACATCTCTGGGTCTACCCTGTTCCCCAGACTGTTATGTTTATTATATTCCACAAATGAGTGAGATCATGTGGTATTAGTCTTTCTCTGCTTGGCTTGTTTCGCTTAGGATAATACTCTCAAGGTCCCTCCATGTCATCTCAAAGGATAAGAGATCTTTCTTTCTTACAGCTGCATAGTACTCCATTGTGTATATGTGCCACAGCTTTTTTATCCATTCATCCACTGATGGACACTTGGGCTGTTTCCAGATCTTAGCTATTGTAAATAGTGCTGCTGTGAACATGGGAGTACATGTATTCTTTCTGATTGGTGTTTCAGGTTTCTTAGGGTATATTCCTAGATGTGGGATCACTGGGTCAAATGGCAATTCAATTTTTAATTTTTTGAGCTAACACCATAATGTTTTCCACAGTGGCTATATCAGTCTGCATTCCCTGTGTCTTTATTCTTAGAGTAGTTGTCCAATCTAGGATATTGGAGGGTTTTATTTTTTGTTTATTTGTGCCAATCATTTCCCCAGTCAGCTAGCTACTAGATTTCCTCCCAATATACTACACAGAAGAGTCTTAAAATTCATGGCAACAGTGTTTTGGTACGTAGATTGTTCTTTTTTATTTATTTATTTTTTTATCCTCACCAGAGGACATTTTTTTTTTTTCATTTTTTGTTCAGATAGAGTGGGAGGGAGAGAGAGGAAAAGAGAGAGAGAGAAACATCGACGTGAAAGAGACACATCAAGTGGCTGCCACCCGCACGACCAACCAGGGCCGGGGACAAACTGCAACCGAGGTACATGCCCTTAGCGGGAACTGAACCCGGGTCTCTCTAGACCGCAGTCCGACGCTCTAACCACTGAGCCAAACCGGCCAGGGCAGATTGTTCTTTTTTAAAGAAAAGATCTGTTTCTGTACTTTTAATATTGGTCCATTTCGCCCGGCTGGTGTGGCTCAGTGGTTGAACATCAACCCATGCACCAAGAGGTCACCAGTTCGATTCCCAGCCAGGGCACATGCCCAGGTTGCAGGCCAAATCCCCAGTGGGGGGCATGCAGGAGGCAGCCAGTCGAGTTCTCTCTCATCAATGTTTCTCTCTCTCCCTCTCCCTTCCTCTCTCTCTAAAATTAATAAAGACAAAAAGAAATAAAAAATAAATAAATAAAATTGGTCCATTTCATTTAGTTTTCAATATATCATTGAATTTCAATATTTTGTCTCATTTATTCTTCCTTATTCTTAGTTTTTAGGTCAAATAGCTTCGGAATTGTTTTTATAAAAATTCAGGCTATCTTCTATAGAAAGAATTGCTTTAATTAATTTTATTTTGCTGCAGAAACAACCTTGTAAAAATCTATATTATTAAAATTAGCAAATTCATAGGACCTCCCTTATGAGGTTCTAAAGTTGTGTTTCTACTTTGTGAACTGCTACTCTCTGAAGGAACTAAATTTTTGATTTGATGTTGAATGTTGATTTTTATATTTATTTTGATTATATATTGATATTAATTCTAATGTCAGTTTCTTTGCTGTATTTCCCTTTAATGACCTGTTAGATTATTTCAGCTCATTTTCATTTATGATGTTTAGAATAGGGTCATAGGGATTTTGATGTGTATTCTGATTTGCTTCCTCACTGGCCATATGACTGGGCAGTATGAGCTCTTTTTTTGTTGTTGTTAATCCTCACCCAAGGATATTTTCCTTTTTTTGATAGAGTGAGAGGGAGAGAGGGAAGGAGTAAGGGGTGGGGGAGAGAAACATTGATGTGAGAGAAACACATTGATTGTTGCCTCCCTTATGACCCTGACTGCAGCCAGGGATCGAATATGGGACCTCTTGGTCCTCAGGCTGATGCTCTGTCCACTGAGCCAAACCAGCCAGGGCAGTATGAGCTCTTTATACCTCAATTTCCAGATGGCCCTGGCCTGTGTGCCTCAACACTCAATTTATGGGTTCAATTCCCAGTCAGGGCACATACCTAGGTTTCAGGTTCTATCCCTAGCCCTGGTCAGGGTGCTTACAGGAGGCAACCAATTGATGTTTCTCTCTCTTTCTCTCTCTCTGTCTCTCTCTTTCTCTCCCTCCCTCCCTTCCCCTCTCTCTAAAAATCCATGAAAACGTCCTCGGCTGAGGATCAAAAAATAAAAATAAAATGGGATGATAGTACCTACTTCATAGGATTAGTATGAGAATTAAATGAGATAATGTTTACTAAACACTCTAAGTAATGTCTGGCACACATGTTAGCTGGTAGGTAGAAAACTTACTCGTTGGGCAAGGGTGGTTGAAGTAACTTGTTTTCCTCCTTTTTATTCCCAGTCACAAGACAGTGAAAGCTGATTGATCTAGCTTTATTGTTCCTGTTAAAGTAATATGTTTCAGACAATCTAGAGATTAACTTTTTAATTACCAGTACCCATGTCATTTAAAGAATTTGTTCTCAAGCACATTATTTTGATGCCCTACTCATAACATTATTTTTTGAATAAAACCTAACTTCGAGATTTAGAAATATTTTCCAGGTTAACAGTTACAACAGCAGATTATGTAGTTATTTTATATTCATCTATTCTTCTCTCTGTCAGTATAAGATCCCTAGTCAACTGACATCAGTATCTGAGAGTCAGTACTGTTTATTTTCTGCTTTCAGTTGGTTGTAGCTGTCATGTGAAGAAAGTGGCTCTTTAGCTTTAAGAACCTAATCCAGTCTAGGCACACCTGTGCTCCACTTGAGCTTCTTTTGAATGCATCATTTGCACTGTTGCTAATTTTTATTTAGTGTGCATAGTAGTGTAGTTAATGCATCATTTATTTTTATCAACCAGGAAATAAATGTGCTTCTGTTCTATTCAGACTTTGACACGATTTGATAGCTTTTCAACTCCATTATGTTTTCTGACTAAACTAAGTGTTTAGGTGATGGTTCTCAAATATTGTCAAATTTATACTCATCAGTTCTGCTCCTTGATAGGTTCCCTACAGAAATGCCTGCACATATATATCAGGTACAAATTAAAGAATTTTCACAGCCACATTATTTACAGTAATTCAGAACAACCTATAAGACCTTCAGTAGTCAAATGGATAAATACACTGAGGTATATTGGATGAAAGAAGCCTGATAATATTATAACCTGTCAGCGAGATAATCAGAGATGCACAGCCGAATTGTAAAGGAGCACTTTATTTCGCCAGCGGGCTGCGGAGGGCATAGTCTCCCCTCAGATCAACAGCCACGATTCTTCTTGCTCGTCCCATTTTAAAGACAGAAACCTCCTCCTCCTTTTGCCCCCCTCCCCTCAGGGGACCAGTACAATAGTGGGAGAGACAGAGACTACAGAAGTCAAAATTAGCATTATTCACCAACGGCACAAGTACTTGCAAATACCTATACTCAGGAAACTGCAAATGCCTCCCAACTCATGGGGCAACTATAATCTTAGGCAAAACCTTTACATCTAGGGGTAATTAACCTATTATTGGAAGAATATCGAGGAATGTCTATTGGTGATAAAATGGAGTCATTTAGTCGCCTTAACCAAGGGGCCTACATAAAATGGAATCTAGTTTCCTTAGCCTTGGAGCCCAGATCAATACAACAGAATATATACTGTAGTATTCCATTTATATAAAGTTCAAAACGACTAAATTATATTGTATTATTTAGTCATGCATTATTATGCATATTTAGGTATTGTGACTATAAAGAAATGCAAGAAATAAAACACTATAAAAGTCAGGATTGGAAAAGGGAATATGGAAGGCTTTGGAGTGGTGATGGTTAGGTTCTGTTTCTTGATTTGGGATGTAGTCATACAGACATCTGCTTTAAAAAGGTTTATTAACCTGTACTTTTGTGTTTTAGGCCTCTTTTTGTGTGTTGTTTTTCACAATATGGTTTTAAAATATGAGAAAATGAATAATTATCTCTCTAGAGTATCCCTCAAAAATAGGGAGTTTTCAAAAAGAAAGAAAATCCTCTATTTTATCTAAAAGTTGTGCCAAGGTAAATAGCTCTTTTAAGACCTACAGCTGTCATTACATGGAAGTTCTCATTTGAGTCTCTGAGAGGTCTCTGACTTTTAGTACTCCTAAAGAGCTGATGCATTTAATCCTTAGTTTTAAAATGAGGGAAACATTCAAATAGTTTTTTCCAAGTTTGATGTCTTTAAAAATACATGCTCAATTCATTGATTCACCAAATATTTATTAAGCATCTACTATGTATATATACCAGGCATTATTTTAGCTATTGTGGGTATAGAAATGAACAAGACAAAGAAAGCTTTCCCTTCATAGAGTTTACATTTCCTTGAAGAGACAAAAATTAATAAATAATATATTAGGTAATGATGAGTCCACTGAAGAAACATAAGAGAATATAATGCAGTAGGGAGTGACAAAGGTAGTATGTGGTATTTGAACAGAGATAGTACAAAATTGAGTGAGTTGTACATGTATCTGGGGAAAGAATCTGTGAGATAGAAACTGTGTGAAAACCCAAGGCAGATCTGAAATTGGAGTTTTGGAACAATGAAAATGCTTTAAAAATAAAGGGCCAGATAGTAAATATTTTAGGCTTGTAGGTTATAAAGTCTCTGTTGGGACTGCTAAACTCTGCCATTGTAGTGGAAAGCAACCATGGTAAATCTGTAAATGAATGGACCTGGCTGTGTCCCTATAAAACTATTTATAAAACAGGCAGCAGTCTGGATTTGGCCTGTAGTTGACTGACCCCTGGGCTAGATCACATAGACCTTACAGGTCATGGTAGGGACTTCAGATTTTATTCTAAGGGTGAGAGAGTTTTAAGCAATAAATTACTGCTGATGTGATACGTGTTTATAATTTTTTACACAAGATGGTACTTAGATCTTCAACATACTAGAGAAAGTTTAAAATGGCTTTCAAAGTCTGTGTTTATATTATTTTATTTTTGCTATATTCATGTAACAAGCATTTGTGGAACTTGTATTTTGTGTCAGAATTGTATTAGGAATTAAATTATTAATATGATACCTTCCTACTTTCCGTAGACAATTAATTCCTAGATTTATCACATTTCTTTTAATAATCCATGAGGAGTACCTAGTACTATATCTGGTACATAGTAAATATTTGAAGGAATCTTAAAAGTTCATAGTATGTTGGGAAGGGTAGACTTAAATAGATAGTTGAAATAGCTTAATAGAGATATGAATGAAAAGAAGGGAGGAGAAAGATACCAAATCCATCTAGAGGAGAAAGGAAAAGAAGATAAATTTCATTTTAGACATTAAGTTCCTGTGAGTGAAATTAAGTTCCTGTGAGATTTCTGGGTGAAGATGTTTGGGAAGTAGTTAGACAGTAGGGTCTAAAAGAGAGGGCTAGACTCGGCATCAACATTTAGAAATTATAAGTTTAGCAGGACCCTGGTCAGTGTGGCTCAGTTGGTTGTGCATCATCCCATGCACTGAAAGATTACCAGCTCAATTCCCCATCAGGGCACATGCCCCGGTTGCAGGCTCAATCCCCAGTAGAGGGCACACAGGAGGCAGCCAAGATGTTTCACTCTCACATCAATGTTTCTCTCTTTCTCTCTCTCCCTCTCCCTTCCTCTCTCTCTAAAAAATCAGTTTAAAAAATATATTTTTAAAAAAGTATAGCAGGTAGTTAATGCCATTAAAAAATAATTTTGTTGTTGACAGACTAACACATGAAGACTAACACATATTTAGATTACAATCAGAAGAAAGGAAAGCCAATGAAAGGCTGAGATGGAAGGAATGAGCAAGGAATAGTTGGTATCCTAGAAGTAGACTTAAAGGAAAAGAGTTTTAAAAGAGAGGCAGTAAATTTTGTATTAAATATGGACCCATTCATAGTGAAAGATTATAAAAGACATAAGATTGCAAAGACAAAGAGAATGAGAGTGGAAACTACAACAGATAATAGATGTCAACAAAATTTTGGAAGATGTAAAACAGATAATTGGGTGGTAAGAGATTTGGGCTTTTATTCTTTCTTTTTAAGGGCTTGCAGTAGAGAAGGGGTGAAGGAAGCCCCCAAAAAGGAAGCTAAAACTATGGCTCAGGTATCAGAGGCATTTAGTACCTGCCAGGCAGGGCAGGAGTACAAGGTGGTACATTTTTCTTCCCCTAGTCCATGCAGACAGACAACTGTTTCTTTCCTCCCAGATAAAGACTGGAGGTTTGCTCTCTGGAGACTGAAATGGAGTCTCTAGACTAGGGTACTTCAGACATTGCTGAGGGTGGGTTATGAGCATCTTACTGAAAAGGAAAAGGTGAAAGAGTTCAATGAAAGCCTGTAACTGAGTCAGAGTGCTGGTCACCAGGTTTACACTCCCCAGAAAGGTTACAGGAGTCTACTCCAGGGAAACTGATCAGACCAAGAGAAAACACTGATACTGACAATTAAAGGTCCTCCAACAAACTGCCACTGTGTGGCCCAGCAGGTAACAAGCCCTACTCATGCATATAGAACTTTGTCGGCTTTTTATTGCCTCACCTGAAATATAATGAGATGGCTAAGATCACCAGACTGTGAGGAAATTTTCTGCTTTAGAAGGACAGAGATCAAAATAAATAAAAAGCAAGTGGAGCCCTGGCTGGTTTGGCTCAGCAGTTAGAGCGTCGGCCTGCTGACCAAGGAGTCCCAGGTTCAATTCCAATCAAGGTCACGTACCTCCGTGCGGTTCAGTCCCCGGCCCTGCTCTGAGTCGTATGGGAGGCAGACAGTCGATGTGTCTCTCTCACATCAATATTTCTATTCTCTCCCCCCCTCCCCCAATCTGAAGATAAATGGAAAAATATCCTCAAGTAAGGATTTTTTTGTTTTTAAATCAGCCCTGGCTGGTTTGGCTCAGCAGTTAGAGCATCGGCCTGCGGTCCAGAGAGACCCAGGTTTGGTTCTCACTAGGGGCACATACCTCGGTTGCAATTTGTCCCCGGCCCTGATTGGTTGTGCGGGAGGCAGCCACTCGATGTGTCCCTTTCACGTCGATGTTTCTCTCTCTCTCTCTTCCTCTCTCTCCGTCCCACTGTATCTGAACAAAAGTGGAAAAATGTCCTCGGGTGAGGATAAAAAAAAAAAATTTTTTTTAAATCAAAAGGAAATTGTAGCTAAAGAAGAATTGTGAAAAATACAGGAAGCAAAATAAAACTTTTGAAAAAATGTATAATAAATTTCTTCAGAAAGAAAAGATGGTTTATGGATGGAACAAGATAAAGATGCTCTTTTTAAAAAAGGAACAGAGTGCAAATAGAATTCTTGAAAACTAAAAATATGATACCAGATATATTTTAAAATTAAATCAGTAGAAGGATTAGAAGAGAAAGTGGAGGAAATATTCCAGAAAATATAACAAAAAGACAAGGATTTTATTATTTTTGTTTGTTTAAGAAAAAAAGGAGGAAAATGTAAGAAAATTAGGAAATTAACCCTAATATCTGAATAATATTTCCAGAGTGTGGGAAAGGAGATAGTAGGAGAAGAGGAGGAGAGAGAAAAGGGAAGAATTTATTAATGAAAGAGAATTCCTCAGAATTGAGGCTACGAGCTTCTAATCTGAAAGAATGCAGTGAATGCTCAACACTATATTTTTTAAAAGACTACACACGAAGCCAGACACAAAAAGTTACATCTTGTATGATTCCATTTGTATGAAATATCCAGATTAGGAATTCATAGAGTCAGAAAGAAAATGAGTAGTGATGGCTAGGGCTCGGGAGGGAGGATAGGAAGTAAATTCTTAATGAGTATGTGGTTTCCTTTTGGGGTGATAAAACTTTTTTGGAACTGGATGGAGGTGGTGGTTGTGTAACACTGTGAATGTACTAAATGCCACTGAATTATTCACTTTAAAAGATTACTTTTATGTTATGTCAATTTTACCTCAGTTAAAAAAAAAGACCATATACTGAGGTATATTAAATTTAAGACCACAGGGATAAAGAGAAGATTCTGAAAACAGCCAAGAGAAACAAAGGATTTTGTATTTTATTACTCATGATAAACTAAATTATAATATAGCAGTAAAGAAATCCTGGAATTGTAATAACTTAATTGAATAAACATTTATTCTTCACTCATGTTACATGTCCATGGTGAGAATACTCTGCTTTACATTGTTACTCAGAGATCTAAGCTAATGGAGGCTTTATCATTTTATGATGTTGCCATGTCAACATGTAGTTTCTAAAGGCTGGGAGAGAAAAGTGTAGAAAATTCTACTCTCAAATGCTTTGGCCTTGGCTAGAACCAGTCATGTGGACCTTCTTCAGTGCCAAGGAGTTGGAACACCCGGAAGGGACAGGTAAACCAGGCATTGCTGAGCACAAAAAGTCTTTACTGTGCATACTAGTGGAACAGAAGTCAGACTGGCATTAGACTCACCTAGTTTGAACCTAGAAGACAGTGGAACAATGCTTTCAAAATGCTGAAGGAAATTTCCTGTAGAATTTTGTATCTAGTCAAACCATCGGTCAATTGCGAGGGTAAAAAATTAACATTTTTATCCCTGGCCAGGTGGCTTAGTTGGTTGGAGCATCAACCCATACACCAAAAGGTTTCAGGTTCGATTACCAGTAAGGGCACATACTTAGTTTGTGCTTCCATCCCCAGTGAGGGCACGTACTGGACGCAGCTGATCAATGTTTCTCTTTCACATCAATGTTTCTCTCTAGACTTTCTCTCCCTTTCTGTCACTCTAAAATCAGTTTGGGTTTTTTTAAATTAATATTTTCACCCAGGCCAGTGTGGCTTGCTTAGTGGATTGAGCATCATCCCATGCACAAGAGATCGTTGGTTTGATTCCAGGTTGGATGGAGTACATGCCCAGGTTGTGGGCTCAATCCCCAGTGTGGGGCGTGCAGGAGGCAGCCAATCAATGTTTCTATCTCTCCTTCTCCCTTCCTCCCTCTCTAAAAAAATCAATAAAAACACATTTAAAAAATAATAAAAATCTTTTTAAAAAAATTAACATTTCAGCCCTGGCCAGTTTGGCTCAGCGGTTAGAGCGTTAGCCCGCAGACCGAAGGGTTGAGGGTTAAATTCTCCATCAAGGACATGTACCTGGGTTGCAGGTTTGTTTTTTTTTGTTTTGTTTTATTTGTTTTTTTGGTATGTGCCCCCAGCGAGAACCGAACCCGGGACTCTCTGGTCCGCAGGCTCCAACCGCTGAGCCAAACCGGCCAGGGCTGGGTTGCAGGTTTGATCCCCATTTCGTCGTTGTGCAGAAGACAGCTGATAGATGTGTCTCTCTTACATCGATGTTTCTCTCCTTCCCTCCTTTCCACTCTATTTGAAAAATCAATGGAAAAATATCCTTGAGTAAGGATTAACAAAAACAAACAAAATTAACTTTTTCAGAGGAACAAAGCCACAAAGCTTTTACCTTCTATCCATCCATTTTAGGAAATTGACTACCCTAAAGCAAAGGAATAAAGCAGAAATAGGAAGATTTGGAATGGGGGGCAGGGAATTTTGCATAGGATACAGCCCAGACTGGAGGAAGAGAGGAAAAGGGAAATATAATGTGTTAGATTACCTGATATGTTTGACAGTATTAAAAGTTTTATGGTTCTAGCCCAGCCGGTGTGGCTCAGTGGTTGAGCATTGACCCATGCACCAAGAGGTCATGGGTTCAATTCCCAGTCAGGGCACATGCCTAGGTTGTGGGCCAAATCCCCAGTTGGGAGGCATGCAGAAGGCAGCCAGTCAATGTTCTCTCTCATCGATGTTTCTATCTCTCTCTCCCTCTCCCTTCCTCTCTCTCTAAAAAATCAATAAAGAAAAAAAAAATTTTTTTAATTAAAATAAAAAAGTTTTATGGTTCTATAAGAACTTGCACTGTGTTCGAGGTAGATATATAAAAAATTAGCTAAACAAAGCAAGCTCCAAAAATACTGATTATATAAGATGAGAAATACAGTAATAGACTATTATATGACTGAGCTATAAATAAATCATAATACAGCGTGGGGCAAAAGTAAGCTTACAGTTTGTATGGAAAATAATACAATAATAATAATACAAAAATAAACTCTGTATTTCGCATGTTCACAACTGTAAACATACTTTTGCCCAACCCTGTATAAATACTGAATTATAAATGAACAAAACGTAACTGTTAAGAGGATGATAGTGATAGAGCTTAATTATATCTGTAAGAGATTGTCAATAAATTATGTCTAAAATGGAAAAATAAAGAAATTGTAATAAATTATTTAGAAATATGAATGTAAATAACAGAACAAATGGAAGTAAATTTCAGGAATGGAGTGATTATTGAGTTGTGGGTGTAGACCAAGTTGCTGTGGGTTGAAGAGTAAAAGAAGAGAGAAATTATATCACATACAGCAAGAGTGTAAATTGAAGGAGACCAATTGACATACAGGATTAAATAAGGGGATATATAGGACAAGTATATTATCCTCCTCAGTGAAATGCAGAATATGAAAATCTGACTTTAAACAAATTATAAAGAAGCTACAGCCCTGGCCGGTTTGGCTCAGCGGTTGGAGCGTCGGCCTACGGACCAGAGAGTCCCAGGTTCGGGTCCCGCTAGGGGCACATACCAAAAAAAAAAAAAAAAAAAAGAAGCTACATTATACATTTACAGAGAATCCCCCATAAAACAAAACAAAACAAAAAGTTTATATCTTTAGTTAGCTCTTCTAAAATGATTCATTTTACTGAAAAAATGTTATATAGGCATCTCTGCTGAATTGTATCAATAGGGAAAAGTAAACTATTGGTATAACATAATTTGTATTACTTCTTTATTTAAATAAAATACCTTCTTAGCATTCCTTTATTTCAACTTAATATCCTTGATTTAAAGAGGGTTGCTTTGCAGAGAAAGACAAATATCACATGATGTCACTTATTTGTGGAATATAATGAACATAACAGTCTGAGGAACAGGGTAGACCCAGAGATGTGGAAGTAGGGTATAGACTGACACCCCTCAGAAGAGGTGGGGGGGGGGGGAGATAAACCACAGAACTTATGCACATGTATGCATAACTGATAGACATGGACAACAAAGCTGGGGACGGAGTGGGGGGATGGGGAGGAGGGTGTCAATGGGGAAAAAAGGAGAAACATCTGTAACAAAAATAAATTAATAAAAAAAATAAAAATAAAAAAAAATAAAGAGGGTTGCTTTGTTTGTTCTGAGTACCTTTTTAAAAAGTGCTAGACTTTTAAAATAAGGTGAAAACTAATGAAAATAAAAGGCAGACTGTTCTCCTACCCCCAGATTTCTGCATTAATCTGATTGCTTTATTATAGTTCGAGTTCTCTTAGTTCCGCGTCCAGGGTCTAGTTCTTGTTCAAGCCTAGTCATGAGAGTAATGTTATCATCTTTAAATTTGGTCATGGAATGTGTTGCACTGCCCTGCTCAGGGAAATGCTACTTGGTTTGGACTTGGATAGTAATGTTTATTTTCTTTGGCAGAGAAGCTGATCGTCGAGGGGCATCTAACCAAAGTGGTAGAAGAAACAAAGCTTTCAAAAGGTTTGTTTTCTGTGGGATTTTTCGTGGGTTTGACAACTCTTGGATAAGGAAGGTTAGTGTATATTTTCAAGGTCATAGTATTTTAACAATCAGTGTATTTCTTATAGCTCACAAAATGGGAGTCCTGTAATGGTATTATATAATAATATTAAATAGTTGGAGTTCTGTTTTAAGAAGAATATCTTAATGAGAAAGTTTCTTTTAAAAGGGTATGTGTGTGTGTGTGTGTGTGTGTGTGTGTGTGTGTGTGTGTGTGTGTTAATGCTTAGAATAGGTTTCTTTGGGTATTAAAGATTTGTTGCGATCTCTTTCACTTCAGCTTTGATCTCACATTTTTAATCAAACACAATGTAAATCTTATTTGAAACAACAGGTCAAAAATGTTTGCAGTTCCATTTAGGGGGATATTATACCTTCAACATTTCTTATGATAATATTTTCTTCAGTTTTGGCATCTCAATTTGATTTAAACAAAAGTGAATATGTAGAATCTTCTTATATTTTATAATGAGTAGTCCTATAATTGCCTGAAGTAGTTTATTCTGTTAATTCTTTTTTTATTACAATTGTCAGGCTCAGAGAAGAAAAGTGAGTTTTAAAGCATCTTATTGTCAAGTCACTTTTGTGCATAAGGAAATTGGGCAAATTTGATGGAATATGCTTCTTATTATTCTAGGACTTTTATCAGAATGTACCAGTATAAAATCTAAAGCTAGATTCCCAATCATTTTGGTCAGTTAAAACAATGAGTGATAAAAGTTTGGAATACTCAATGTTAACATATTCTATTTCATAAAAGTAATTGTATCTATTTGGCTTTTTAAAATATTTATTTATTTATTTTTAATTATTTTTATTAATTTATTTTTGTTATAGATATTTCTACTTTTTTCCCCATTGATACCCTCCTCCCTATCCCCCTCACCCCCCACCCCCCTGCTTTTTAAAAATATTTAAAAGGATAGTGTTATTTCAAATATCTGGTGGCTTCCATTCTGAATTTTGTGCATGGCAGATGCCATATTTGGGGAAAGAATGCATAGAATATGCATCACTAATACTGTTCTGGCAAACAGGCATTGAGTTTCAGAAGAGTGAACTATTTTTAGTACATATGGCAATTTATTTCATCTTATTAAAGTGAGATGAGAACAGACTTAAAAATAGCTTTTATTTCACCACCTAAATACCTATTTAGATTAGTTGGTTGAATAGCCAACACTTTGAAGTGGAAAAAATCGACACTTCTTTAATTAAAGAAAAGTATTCATGCTTCTTTTTAATGCGTTCTGATTTAGACTATATTTGCTCGAAATTATGTGATATAATTTTTTTAAAGGTTTGAGCAATCTTACTGATTTCCTTTTGAAACCTGGGAATAAAATATGTATTGAAAGTTTTAAAGAATATACTTTTTGATCCAGCAATTCTACTTCTGGGTTTTTATCTTAACAAAAATTGAACAAATGTACAAGGGTATTTGTTTTAGTGTTACTTTTTTGTTTTTGTTTTGTGGGTTTTTTAAAAATTATTATTATTGATTTCTGTTTTTCGAGAGAGAAGAAATGAGAGAGAGAGAGAGGAACGTTGATTTATTGTTCCACTTATTTATGTATTCATTGGGTGATTCTTATATGTGCCCTGACCGGGTATTGAACCCACAACCTTGGTGTATCAGGACAATGTTCTAACCAACTAAGCTACCTGGCCAGGACCTGTTTTTGTGTTGTTTTAAAAAGCAAAAAGAGAAAAACATAGGTGTCTAATAATAAGGGCATTTATTAAACAAATTATAGCAAGTAAGTCCATGCAAGAGAATAGATCACACCCTTTAAGAATAATAATACAGCCCTGGCCGGTTTGGCTCAGTGGTTAGAGTGTTGGCCCATGGACCAAAGAGTCTCAGGTTTGATTATGGTCAAGGACATGTGCCTCGGTTGAATTGAGGTCCCCCGCCCTGGTTGGGGTTGTACGGGAGGCAACCAACTGATGTGTTTCTCTCACATCGATGTTTCTCTCTCTCCCTAAAAAATCTATAAAAACATATTTAAAAAAGGAATAATAATACAGATACAAGTTTTATATACCCCAGAGATTTTTCTGTCAGCAGTCAACATATTACTAGTACTTATCACAATAAACATACAGAGGTAACACTTGTAACAAACTAGATGGCTGAAATAAGTTACATTTTAAATATTTTATATCTGGCTATAAAGTATTTTCTTTTGTGGAAGTAGGGTATAGACTGACACCCCTCAGAGGAGGGGGTGGGGGGGGAGGGAGGAGATAAACCACAGAACTTATGCGCATGTATGCATAGCTGATGGACATGGACAACAGGGCTGGGGACAGGGTAGGGGGATGGGGAGGAGGGTGTCAATGGGGAAAAAAGGAGAAACATCTGTAACAAAAATAAATTAATAAAAAATAAATAAATAAATAAGCCCTGGCCGGTTTGGCTCAGCGGTTAGAGTGTCGGCCTGTGGTCCAGAGAGACCCGGGTTCGGTTCCCGCTAAGGGTATGTACCTCGGTTGCAGTTTGTCCCCGGCCCTGGTTGGGTCGTGCGAGTGACAGCCACTCGATGTGTCCCTTTCGCGTCAATGTTTCTCTCTCTCTTCCTCTCTCTTCCTCCCACTCTATCTGAACAAAAAATGAAAAAATGTCCTCGGGTGAGGATTTAAAAAATAAATAAATAAATAAATAAATAAATAAATAAATAAATAAATAAATAAATAAATAAAGTATTTTCTTTTGAATATAGCCAAATTGTCTTATTTTTATTTCATTAGTAAATGTTTTGGGAGGGGTTTTCTTTTCTGCATTGAGATTATCAGTTGCTAGAAATTGCCAGTTATCAGCTGTACAATCTTAGTATTTTTTTAAATGTTTTTCTTTATTGATTTGAGAGAGAGAGGAAGGGAGAGAGAGATAGAAACATCTATGTGAGAGAGAAACATTGATCAGCTGCCTCCTGCACACCCCCTACTGGGAATGAGCCTGCAACCTGGGCATACCCTAGCCAGGAATCGAACTAGCAACCTCTTTGCTGCATGGGTTGACACTCAACCACTGAGCCCCACCAGCCCGGCCAATCTTAGTATTTTCTTCAGATACTTTACCTAATGTAAAATGTAATCATTGGTTGCATATGCTTTCTGTTTAAGCCCTTACACAACTTGCAGTTATTGTATGTTTCCAAGGGGTGAAAGTAGTAAGAATATGAGTAGGTAAGACAGCTGGATTCAACTTCAAGTTCTACCACTAGTAACATGCCATCAGGCAACTTACTTTAGCTCTTTAAACCTCAGTTCCCTCATTTGTAAAATGGGATTGGCAATATTTAACTTGTAGGGTTTTGTAGAAATTTAATGAAATATTGCTTATAAAGGAGGAAGCACCATTCTGGTATCCACATGAATGTTAGTTCTTATTTTCCTTCTTGATCCTTAACCTTGCTCTATTTCCAAGTACTGGCTCTAGTGGTATACGAAGTGGTCTGTGGCCCATATGTTTGTTTTGCCCATCCATTGTTATGTCTACTCAAAGATACAGTGAAAATAGTTACCTTGTTGTAGACTTCCCAGTTTGGGAATAGTTTTGGTATTGATGTTGGTAGCTATTTTTTCATTTCCTTTTGAATAATATTGGCATGTATCTTAATGATTAAATACTACAGATAAATGAACTAGTAATGACTTTTTATACTAAAAGAATAGGGGTTTTGAAAAGAAGTAATACTTACCAGTCATTTGTTGTGTCCTGTGCTTCATTCTTTTTTTTTTTTATCCTCACCCGAGGACATTTTTCCATTTTTTTGTTCAGATAGAGTGGGAGGGAGAGAGAGAAACATCTACGTGAAAGGGACACATCGAGTGGCTGCCTCCCACACGACCAACCAGGGCCAGGGACAAATTGCAACCAAGGTACGCGCCCTTAGCGGGAACCGAACCTGGGTCTCTCTGGACCGCAGGCCGACGCTCTAACCGCTGAGCCAAACCGGCCAGGGCCTGTGCTTCATTCTTAAATAGATTTGGTTTGCTTCCATATAGTAACTGTAATATCAGGGCATAAATATGGTGGACCATGAGTTGACTAACTAAAATGTTGCTTTTTTACTTAGAGTAGATTTGTGCCTTTGATCATCCCTTTTTTTTTTTTAATCCTCACCCAAGGATACTTTCTTCTATTTTTTTCTTCAGATAGTGTAGGGGAGAGAGAGAGAGAAAAAACCATCAACGTGAGAGAGAGACATTGATTGGTTGCCCCCCGCACATCCCCGACCAGGACCAGGAACCGAACCACAACCATGGTACATGCCCTTGACCGGAACCGAACCTGTGACTCTTTGGTCTGCGGACCGACACTCTAACCGCTGAGCCAAACCAGCCAGGGCTGATCATCCTTTTTTTGAAGCACCTACTATGGACTGTGCACTTTTCTATACAATGGCGGGGGAGGAGGGTTATACAGTTAACAAAACAGACAAAAATCCCTGCCTTCATGGAACATATATTCTAGTAAGACCTTAATGAAAGGTTTGGTCCAGCTTTTAAGGCAATTTTACCTTCCTGGCTAATACTCTAAATATAAAATAAAAGTTCCTTCTAACCAGAAGAATGCTTTTGAAAATATATCCCTCTTGGTTTTACCTCAATATTCTGATCATAAAATTTTTAAGAATATCGAAATCAGAAGAGAGTCATTTTTCTGTTTCCCCAGACTGGATCCTTTTCTGTCTATATGTAGAGATTAGATGTACTAACCTGCCTGATTTGAGACTGTAACTTTGTGATCAAAACTAGGACATTACATTCGGAAATGTTTGATTATAGCACACTATGAATACACCAGAACAGATTGGATGCCCATGGGCCTTCATGGTCAGTGACTTCTTCTAATCTAAGTTCTCTCTCTCTCAGAAATTGACCTTTGACTAGAAATGTCAGTGAGAAAAGAAGCAAAGGCTTTTTGTAATCCATTATCCATTTCAGAAGTTAAGCCACACATTCTAGGGGTGTTCTTAAATGGACTATCCATAACAAGTTATATTTTAATATTATATTAAATATTTTGACAGTAATGATTTTAGGTAGATTTCTGATTGCTTTCAAAGTGGAAAATATGTCTTGATTTAGTTGATTATAAAACAGTATGTATTCACTATAATTTTTTACATAATTTATGACTATGTGAAGTAAGAAAGTAAATCTCCACCCTGTCCCTATTACCAGAAGTAACTATTGGTATCTCTGTTGTAGATTGTTCTACATTTGAATAAATACTTACAACAAAAATTCATAGCTAAATGTATAGCTATTTTCAATCTAAATGGGGTGATATTATACATACTGTTCTTTAACAGACTGTATTTTTACTTGATAGTATTCAATATATCTTGAATATTTTCCATTTCATAATGAACAGTGCTACAGTGAACATTTTTATTTTTTGCAATTTTTATTAATTTTTGTTACAGATGTTTCTCCTTTTTTCCCCCCAATGACACCCTCCTCCCAATCTCCCCCACCCCCACCAGCATTGTTGTCTATGTCCATTGGCTACGCATACATGCATACAAGTTCTGTGGTTTATCTGTTTCCTCTCGCCCCTCTCCCCCATCCCTTCTTCTGAGGTTTGTCAGTCTGTACCCTACTTCTGTGTCTCTGGGTCTGTTTTGTTCATCAGCTTGTATTGTTCATTACGTTCCACAAAGGAATGAGATCATGTGATATTTGTCTTTCTCTGATTGGCTTATTTTGCTTAGCATAATATTCTCTGCAGTGAACATTTTTATAGATACTAAATATAGTCTATTATTTCCTTAGGAAAGTACTAGAAGTGGATATGTACATTTAAGTTTTGATACTTATCACTACAAACAGTACAGTCAAATGTATAACATTATAAAAAATAATCATATACTTAGTGAATTTATAATCTCACTAAGGAAATAACATATATACATACAAACACAGAATGATATGAAATAGAACATGATTAATTTCAAAAATATTATATGACAGAGAAGATGCAATAAAAAGGAGCAACATGCTGGAGATATGAAGACTTCCTTAGAGGTGATGGGGCTTAAGCTGTATCTTACAGAAGAAATAGCCCAAGTAGAGAGAATGGTCACTGAGTTTAGGGAAATTCATCTTAAGCAAAGAATTGCAGGTGCTCGCTTCGGCAGCACATATACTAAAATTGGAATGATACAGAGAAGATTAGCATGGCCCCTGCGCAAGGATGACACGCAAATTCATGAAGCATTCCATATTGAAAAAAAAGAATTGCAGGTCATAATTAGCTGGTGCTTTGGCCCTCTAAAGAGGCTGACCTGACTGAAACAGAGCTCATGTGGGAAATAATGCAGGGACCAGATTATGGCTAATTGGCTGAGACCTTGTGGAGAATAGGGAGATGCTAAAGGATTGTGGTCAGAGAAATAACCGTCTCTGTAAATGCTATCATAATGCATACCATAGTATACACAGATGTGCCATTTCAAATGAGAATCTAGGGGCTAATTAACTGCCAGTCACCTTTAATTAATTGTTGGAGTTGCAGTTAGGATTTTTTAAGAGCACTTTGTTGTAAACTATACCTAGAACGTCTTCATTGGATCAGGCAGCACACTGCTTGCAAATACAAAACATTTTTAAAGATTTTTTTCTCAATGTGATTCAGGTACAGTTATATTTTCTTTAGATATAAAAGGCTGTTAATTTTATTGTTTTAAATGTTTCTTTTATAATAAATGTGATTTTATTTTAGTTTTGTTATGAGTATATTACTAAGGCAAACTAGTGTTTTTATATAATAGAACCATTTTCTTTCATCATCTTCATAAAATGTCCACATTTTTCTGGGAATTTTGCTATATTTGTTGCAATTCTCTAAATACTTTAGCACAGCTTGCTTCATTTTTGTTTCCAGTTGGCCAGTGGACAGCCTTGAACAAAAGCCCCAGCCCTCTGCACAGCAGACATGATCCACATTATTATTTAATATGAGCTACGTGTAATAACCAGCATTCCATTTTGGACTAGAGTGGTGAAGAAGTAAGAGATTCAGTGACCTCAGTTAATTTTTAAAGTATTTTGCATCCCAGTAGATGTAGAGCACGAATAGCCTGAAACAGTTTTATTGATAGAAGCTATTTAATTATAACGAGATTCTACTTTTATTTTTTTCTTGATAGAAAACCAGGCAAAAGCAAAGGAATCTGATTTATCAGATACTCTGAGTCCAAGCAAGGAAAAGAGTAGTGACGACACTACAGGTGAGCTTTAACCTAATATTTACTAACTTGCAGATGTTATTATTACCAAGCAGCTTAGATAAGCAGGTTAATGTGGGTAGAAATTTCAGAGTTTGTGTTTGAACGAAAAACAGTGCTTTCATTTACCAAGTAATTTTCTTGACTGTTGGATATATTGATAAAACTATCCAAATACAATAGCTTTATAAATTCAACTATTGAAATACAATAGGAGTATACATTTCAGTTATTTATTTTGATAGTTTGCTGATAGCTTGCTGATAGAGTGAACAACTGTTGTTAATTCTTGTTTTTCCACCCTGTAGACGCCCAAATGGATGAGCAAGACCTAAATGAACCGCTTGCTAAAGTGTCTCTATTAAAAGGTACTTTAACATATTTTTATGCCATTTTATACCAGGGCACCAGATTTATTTACCCTTTGCCACAAAATCAATTCCATGTATAACATGAAGTTTTCCATTTTAGTTAATTAAGATAGGTTCTGTAAAGTAGCAGGAACTGAAATTTAAAATGTTGGTGTTAATGTCAATGCTTCATACAAACATAATTAAATTGTAAAATAATGTGTATCAGTCTAGATTATGAATGGCAAAGAAGAAAGTGATAGAATGTGAAATGTAGCAATATTTTTTTACCTTGATGTTTCTGATAGAAACTCATTACCACTTTTAACAAATTAGAAAAAGGTGAAAATATTAACTTTCTTGATAAAACCACCTGTTTGCTCTGTTGTCATATGATAGCAGTTGTCAGTTTCCTCATTTTCTGGTCCTTCTCTTCTCCAATAAAGATACCTAGGTTCTTAGGTCACTCTTCTAGAAATTTTGGATGGAGATAAAAATAAGCAGTACTTGTAATAAATTCTTTCATTTGTCTCACTTCTAAATAAGAAGTACATTTATTTCTTGATATTTATTTGTTTAGAATGAAATGGGTAGGAAATAAATCAACATTTATAGAAGTGTTTTTAAAATAAAGTGCCCTGGGTTGGCTTATTTATAAATCTGTTATCAACATTTAGACTCTTTTATATTGCCTTATTGTACACAAGAAAAGTTGATGTAAAGTTCAGACCACTTGGTTAAACATGTTGGTAGCAATGGACTAACACCAGGCAGCTCTCTGAAATCAGCAGCAGAAGCAGAAGCAGCCTATGGAAGTTTTTCTGTGTAGAAATACTTATGCTCTAGCTGGACTATTTTTTTTATCCTTACCCGAGGACATTTTTGCATTTATCTTCAGTTAGAGCAGGAAGGAGAGAGGGAGGGAGAGAGAGAGAGAAAGATCCATGTGAGAGAGACACGTCGAGTGATTGCCACCCACACGACCCCAACTGGGGCCAGGGACAAACTGCAACCGAGGTACATGCCCTTAGTGGGAACCGAACCCGGGACTCTCTGGTCTGCGGGCCGATGCTCTAACCGCTGAGCCAAACCGGCCAGGGCTCTGGCTGGACTATTAAAGGATCTCCCAGTCCAGACCCTGAGATTTGGATTATATAAGAAACCTTAATTTTCACCCTGCATAACCTTTCTGCTGCCCTAATTGTGCAATGATGGGGATTGAGGGTGGTTAAAAAAGAGATTACCTAGATTCTCTTAGAATTCCTTAGTCTGGGCATCCTGGCCTTCTTTTTTCTTCCCCGTGGATACTGAAGCTCACATGACTCTTTGAGCCACCTTTGATTGAATTCCATTACCAAGCGAAGCCCTGAGGATTATGGGGCCAGGCAATGAATCACCAGCTTGTCTTCAAGTATGAGTATAGTTTCCAGCATTCTTCTCAGGTGACCTGTGATGTTGTTAAGGCATGCTTTTTTTCTAGTGTTGTAAATAATAAATCTATGTTAATTTTTACATAGTTCAGAAATCTCATCTTGGAGCATTTCTGATTCTTTGCAGAAATGCAGTAACGTTGTTATATAAAAAATTGTTACTGAAAACCTGTCAGAACCCCTGAGCCTTTGCAGGAACATAGAAAAACAAGAGGGAAAGTGAATGAGTAATAAAAATCTGTCATACATTGCCCGGCCGGTGTGGCTTAGTGGTTGAGAGTCGACCCATGCACCAAGAGGTCACCAGTTTGATTCCTGGTCAGGGCACATGCCCAGGTTGTGGGCCCAATCCCCAGTGGGAGGCATGCAGGAGGCAGCTAATTGATGTTCTCTCTCATCGATGTTTCAATCTCTCTCTCCCTCTCCCTTCCTCTCTCTCTCAAAATCAATAAAGAAAAATTTTTTTTTAAATCTGTCATACCAAAGTAGCTGTTCTTATGGTCTTTTTTTTGCTGTAGATATCTCCCAGAAATCTTTTCAGCAGCCAAGTTCAAATTGATTTATAAGTAGCGTTTATGATTGTGTTAATTATATTCAATTTAGTGCTTTTGTAATTTTATGTCAATCTGTTCTAAATTTTATTTTTATCCTATTACCTACCACAATACCAGAAGTTCAGTAAGACTCAGGTATTTGTTGAATTAATTAATAAAAGACCACTTACATCAAAGTTATAAAACCACAAGAGCATTAAGAAAGTAACACCCTAGACAATAAGTTAAGAGTCAAAGAGCTCTGGGCTCAATCTCAGCTTTGTTATTTATTTGTAATATGTCCTTGAGCAAATTGCTTAACCTCTGTGCTTCACTTTTTTTCATTTGTCAGACTGGGAAAACCCAACTTCATAGGGTTATTGTGAGGATTAAATTAAATAATGTATTTACTGCCCTGGCCAGTTCCACTCAGCGGTTAGAGCATTGGCCTGTTGACCGAAGGGTCTCGGGTTTGATTCCCGGTTAAAGACACGTACCTGGATTGCAGGTTCAATCCCCAGCTCCTTTTGAGGTCATTTGGAATCGAACAGGTTTTTGTGTGCTTGAAATCATTTCCCCCCAAAATGAAAAAAACAGCCCTGGCCAGTTTGGCTCAGCGGTTAGAGCGTTGGCCTGTGGACTAGAGAGGCCCGAGTTTGGTTCCTGCTAAGGGCACGTACCTCGGTTGTGGTTTGTCCCCGGCCCCGGTTGGGGTCGTGTGGGTGGCAGCCACTCGATGTGTCTCTCTCACGTCGATGTTTCTCTCTCCCCCTTCTTCCCTCTCTCCCTCCCGTTCTATCTCAAGATGAATGCAAAAATGTCGTCAGGTGAGGATTTAAAAAAAAAAAGAAAAAAAACAAAACTGGAATTCAGTCCTAGCAGTATCCAGTGCAAGTTTGCTCTACTTAGGGAACTGTGCCAGAGCCTCTCACAGTTTCAGAGTCTGATAAAACTGTTCTTTGAGTTTGAGGAGTTTCTAGTCAAATGGTGATAGAAAAGTTACTGGCGATAAGCTGCATTTTGGTGGATGTTGCCATTAGGAGTCAGAAAGGAGAAAGAATGTTCAGATTTTTTATTTGTTTCTTTTGGAAGATGGGGAGGAAAGGCAGTTTGAGCTTCATGGAAGAAGTATCATTTGAGATGACCCTGAAAGTGTATCTATCATACCATATATGATGTATTCAATAACAACAACAAAAAATGAACCTGAATCTGGTCAACTTGCAGGACATATAAAGACTAGGGGCATATTCTAAATGATGTGATGCACATACAACAGCAAAATCAGAATGTGGAAAATTCTGTAGGACAGTGACCCAGCTTCTTCAAGTAAATTGCAAGGTTTAGGGGGAAAAGGAAAGAGGAATGGGGTAATGCTAGAAATTAAAAGAGATTTAAGAGATATGTCAACTAAATGCAATGTGTGAACCTTGTTTGGATCTTCATTCAAACAATTCAGCTGCAAAAGAAACTTGAGACAATGGGGAAGTTTTTAATACTAAATGGATATTGATATTAAGGAATTACTTATTATTTTCAATGTGATGATAGTACTACAGTTATTTTTTGTTTTTAGTTCTTGACTTTTGGAGAATATATTGATAGAGATATATTTTTTAAGTGGGTAGGACTTTAAGAAGAATATCTTCTCAAAGGAAATATTAAAAACTACAAACTTTAGCTCGGCCAGTGTGGCTCACTAGTGGACTGAGCATTGTCCCATGAACTGAGAGGTCCCAGTTCAATTCCCAGTCAGGGCACATGCCCAGGTTGCGGGTTCGATCCCCAGTAGGGGGTGTGTAGGAGGCAGCCGATCGATGTTTCTCTCTCACCTTGATGTTTCTGTCTCTCTCTAAAAAATCAATAAAAACAGCCCAACCGGTGTGGCTCAGTGGTTGAGCATCAACCCATGCACCAAGAAGTTGCCAGTTCAATTCCTGGTCAGAGCACATGCCCAGGTTGTGGGCCCAATCCCCAGTGGGGGGCATGCAGGAGGTAGCCAGTCGATGTTCTCTCTCATCGATGTTTCTATCTCTCTTTCCCTCTCCCTCTCTCTCTCTAATATCAATAAAGAAAAAAATTTTTTTTAAATCAATGAAAACATTTAAAAAAAAACCACAAGCTATGTAATATAGGTTGTGTTTGACAAGTACAGTATAATTAAAGTTTGTTCACATAATTATTTGAGTGTTTTATAAGTTGGGGGTGATTATTTTGGCAAAATTTAGTGGCTTCTGAGCACAGAAATTTGATCAGACCTGCATTTTTGGGAGATTTGTTGGATGCATTGGAATAGGTAGAAGTTGGAGGTAAGGCAATCAATTAAGAGGCTTAGGTCATTATTGACAGTCTGAACTAGGATGACTGTTACGGAAATTTAAACAAAAGAACAAAATCTAGTTTTGGGCCCTGTTGTTCTTGTCTTTATCATCTCTCCTTTGGTAATCATCTGAAATCTATAGGCCTGAGAAGCAGAATATGAGAGAGAAATGAAAGATATAATTCTAGCATTTGACCCTGAATGACCGAAAGGATGGTGGTGTTATTAAAAGAAGTATTTATTTCTGGAAGAAGAGGCATCCTGTTGGGAAAAGGATGGTTTTAGTTTGGCACGTGTTGAATAGGAAATGTGACCGCCTAGAACCATTTATGCCTGTGTCCTAGCATAATTATTAAAAGTGCTCACTTTCACATTTAAAGGTGTCCTTGTTTCATATTGTCACCCTAGGAACTAGAAATGCTTTCAGAAGTGCAAGACAGAAACTAGGACTAGAAAGTCATTGTCATTTATTTCTGAGACATTTATTGACCTAAGAGATACAGAGATCAAACACATGCAGAGGCTATAATCTTATGAAAGATAGTGCCAACAGTTTTAAACACATATGGTGGAAACTTTGAAGAGCACATATAACCATGTTTTGGGAATTCTCTGCATAGGGGTGGACCATAGCAGCAAGGGGAAATTATGGAGAAAGAAGAGAACAATGGGGAGGACAAAGGAGCCATAAAAGATCCCATTACCAAGAAGGAAATTAGCTGGTCAGAAGGAATGGCAAACGGGGGGTGGTAGTGAGAATCAACAATAAGGGCTGCCTAGGACTGTCTCGTATGGCTGCACATACTCATGATGGAAAAATGGTCTTCCTCCATTGTAAATGTTGTTCTAATCAACTAAGCCTGCCTACCAGACCTTCCAAAGGGAGGAGTGCTGGTAGTCGAAAAAGGATACACCCCCTGGCCAGCAGCCTCAGTGAGATCACTTCTATTAGTTGATGAGTTAACAGATGTTGTGGCCACATCAGCCTTCAGAAAATATGCAAAATAGAACTTGGGAAAAAGTGCTTTGATTTGGCCCTTTACCAAGTGGTTCATAGCATCCCAGCCATTTTTAGAGCAAAGGGCAGAGTTTAAGTTAACTCTCCAGTCACTCTTCTGAAGAAATAGTGACACCAAATTTAATTTAGGATGTCATGTAGGTATTGTAAGTGCCAAGTCTTGTTCATTTAGTGGGTTCTTGTGTGGTGTGGATCTCTTTACAGGATTTAGCCTTAGTCTGAGAAAAGCTAGCCCCTGGCTCCTACTATACAGGAGGTAGTTCTAAACATATACCATTTTTGTTAAAGGAATATTAGATTCTGTTAATCTTTTCATGCCATCATAGCTCCTAAAAACCATTTATTTCCATTTGACTTGCTCATTTAAATAAAGTGGACTTGATTCAGTAAGACTTTCATTTATCTTCATCTAAACACTTTCCACCAATACTCATCACAAGACTTCTTCCAAGATTGTGAAGTAGATTGATTCAAAAAGTCCCTTTTTGTGAAAAAGGTAAGGCACCATGAGAGTGGACCTAAGACACAATAAACTAATAATGCATTCTCAAACACAGCCCTATAAAATACAATGAGCCTTTGATCAACCTTAGCAGAAAAAGATTTGTTCATTCATCTTTTTTTTTTTTTTTTTGGTACCGTTTTTTTTTATTATTAATTTGTTTTTGTTACAGATGTTTCTCCTTTTTTTCCCCATTGACACTCTCCTCCCCCTCCCCTTCTCCTCGTCCCCATCCCTGTTGTCCATGTCCATTGGTTATGTACCCATGCACATAGGCTCTGTGATTCATCTCTTCCCTCCTGCCTCCCCCCCCTCTTCTGAGGCCCGTCATCCCGTACTCCACCTCCATGTCTCTGGGTCAATTCCGTCATTCAGTTTGCTCATTTCTCCCATGTGTTGCCGTCTTCCTCCGTGGGGGTGGGGGTCGCTCAGCTCCCTCCCTCCTCCCGGTTTCAGTAGTTGGTGTGGGGGTCCTCAGCTTCCTCGAACCGACCGGGTTCCTCCATGGTGGGGGGGTCGCTCAGCGCCACCCCCCCCCCCCCGCAGGATCTCCTTTCCTTTGAGGCGACATGGAGGGACCTGTGGAGCGGTATGCCGGCTCCATTCTGCTTCTTTAATTTCATAGTTGCAGGGCTTCCATTCATCTTGATTTCATGCGGTCTTTGAGTGATGGTTATTCTGTGATTTAGTTGTAACTTTGATGTGGTTGTGGGAGGACGGGATTCCGAGTCCACCTACGCCGCCATCTTGACCGGAAGTCTGTTCATTCATCTATGGCAAAAAAAAAAAATTTAGCACTTGGTTTTCTGAAAAGAGGATCTGCATACTAACTACTTGATTAGTTTGCATATAGTCATTTGTATTTACATTAAACTTAATTTGTAAAGATTTCAGGTCAGTATCTTTACTTCTATGATCAAACACTATGTAGAATTTATATATTTACATTATTTGATACATGGCATTTTATTTGCTCTAATTAAAATACTAACACTTTTAATTGTATTGTGCAAAGAACTAATTTGCTCGATCCTTGTGTTAGTAGAACTCATTTTTGCCTAAATTAAATTTGTCTCCCAAAACATAATTCCTTAACATAAAATCTGTTCCATTATTATTTTTTTTCTTTATTGATTTTAGAGAGAGAGGAAGGGAGAGGGAGAGAAAGATAGAAACATCGATGAGGGAGAACATCGATTGGCTGCCTCCTGCATGCCCCTCACTGGGGGATCAGGTCCACAACCTGGGCATGTGCCCTGACCGGAAATTGAACCAGTGACCTCTTGGTGCATGGGTCGATGCTCAACCACTGAGCCACATCGGCCGGGCTCCATTATTTTTAATTTAAAAAACAAGTATTAGTTTTGTTTCACAATGTCACTGATCAAGAGAATTGTTCTGCTGCAGACAAGAAATATCTACTTTAATAGACCTTCAAGATGGATTACATAATGATTCTTCATTTATAAAAGGAACCCCTTTCTCAAAATAAAATAGTCCTTTAGTTATCGCATTAATTTATTTACGACTTTTTTTAATATATATTTTTTCCTTTATTGATTTTAGGGAGAGAGGAAGTGAGAGGGAGAGAGAGAGAGAAACATCAATGAGAGAGAACACCGACTGGCCGCCTCCTGCATGCCCCCCACTGGGGATTGGGCCCACAACCTCCGCATGTGTCCTGACCAGGAATCAAACCAGCGACCTCTTGGTGCATGGGTCGACACTCAACCTCTGAGCCACACTGGCCGGACTATGATTATTATTTTTAAAGTCTACACATTTTATTTATTTATTTAGTTAGTTATTTTTTGTTAATCCTCACCCAAGGATATTTTTCCATTGATTTTCAGAGAGAGTGAAAGGGAGGGAAGGAGGGAGAGAGAGAGAAATAGAGAGAAAAACATCAATGTGAGAGAGACACATTGATTGGTTGCCTCTCGAATGGTCCTGGGACCAGGGATGGAACCTGCAACCCAGGTACATGCCCTTGACTGGGATCAAACCCACGACCCTTCGGTCCACAGGCCAACGCTCTGACCACTGAGTCAAACCAGCCAGGGCTAAAGTCTACTCATTTTAGGTGCAAATCTTTGATTACCTGTATATTAACTAGATAGTTAAGTGCCTACTGTATGTCTAGCATTGTAATAGATGGAATGTAGTGTGTTCCATGTAGCATGGAGCAGAAGTGTGAAACATATGCATTTAACATTTACTACTAAAAAGAAAACAATGATAGGAATCCATTTATTTCTAGAGATAAAAAAGAGTTTGTTAGGAAAGCATGCTGCGTAATAACTGTGATATAACTAAGAAGGTACCATGGCCCTGGCCAGTTTGGCTCAGCGGTTAGAGCGTTGGCCTGCGGTTCAGGGAGACCCGGGTTCGGTTCCCGCTAGGAGCACGTACATTGGTTTCAGTTTGTCCCTGGCCCCGGTTGGGTCGTGGGGGGGGCAGCCACTCGATGTGTCCCTTTCACGTCGATGTTTCTCTCTCTCTTCCTCTCTCTCCCTCCCACTCTATCTGAACAAAAAAAGGAAAAATGTCCTCAGGTGAGGATAAAAAAAAAGAAGAAGAAGAAGGTACCATGATTTGTAGGAAAGACAATTGAGCTCAAGTGAGAATTTTAGTCCTGTTTCCACCATTTCCCAAATATGTAAGCCATTTCAGAACTCTGGACCTTTATTTCCTCATCTGTCAAATGAAAGGAGTAAGTTACCTGATCTTTTATTTTATTGTATTTTATTTTTCTTTATTGATTTTAGAGAGAAAGGAAGGGAGAGGGACAGAGAGATAGAAACATCGATGAGAGAGAACATCGATTGACCGCCTCCTGCATACCCCCCACTGGGGATTTGGCCCACAACCTGGGCCTGTGCCCTGACCAGGAATCGAACTGGGAACCTCTTGGTGCATGGGTCAGTGCTCAACCACTGAGCCACACCAGCCGGGCTTAAAGGTCTTTTAAAAAATTCTATGTATCTATATGGATTTATACTCCTTTAAAAATGAAACTAAATGCTATTAAACAATTAGGGAACTTGAAAGGGCTTCCTGGTTTGTTTGGATTTCACTATCAAGCTCTAGAAATCAAGCAAGAGACCATTGTGTGCTGGGAGTTAGATGCAGTCATGGTGTTAGATGCAGAAGCGTGAGCCTGGGCTTTAAATGATGGACAGGTTTAGAGGAGTAAAGGAAATAGGCATGAGCAAAGGTAAGTGAGGAAAGTAGTCCACTAGGGAGACTATTAGGAATTGAGTAGATTAGTGAGTAAAGGAAAATAAGTAATGACGGGATTATTGAGAACTTCAAAAGTCAGATAAAGATGTCTGGACTTGATAAACAATGAGTCAAATAGGTTCTTAATCTAAATAAGGGAATTACTCTAGTCTTACAATCTAGGATAGAATGAAGAAGGGCAAGATAGGTCAAGGAGAAGAATTTTTATTTTTTATTTTTTTTTTCTTTATTGATTTTAGAGAGAGGAAGCGAGAGGGAGAGAGAGATGGAAGCATCAGTGAGAGAGAACATTGATTGGCCCACCTCCTGCATGCCCCCAACTGGGGATTTGGCCCACAACCTGGGCATGTGCTCTGACTGGGAATCGAACCAGTGACCTCTTGGTGCATGGGTCTATGCTCAAACACTGAGCCACATCGGCCGAGCAAGGACAAGAATTTAGGAAGAAATCATTGGGGCTTGTTCTAAGATTGTATTATTAGGATATATAATTTCAAGAGATGTTTTTAATTATGAAAACTTTCAAACATGAGAAAAGTTAAAGACCAAAAATACCCATATATGCCCATAACCAAGATTCAATAGCTGTTAGTGTTCTACCGTATTTTCTTTACTTGTATATGTATATATGTAGACATTTTTCTTTTTAACTTTTCATTTTGATATAATTTCAGACTTATAGAAAAGTTTCAAGAATAGAACAAAAAATCATTTATACTCTTTATCCAGATTCTCTAAATGTTAGCATTTCACCCTGTATGCTGTTAACATTTTACCAAATTCGATTTATCCATCTCCCTCTCCCTCTCCAGATCCCTGCCACTCCCTGTGTCCCCATACCATTGAGTACATTGCAGACATGATAGCCATTACTCTTAAATACTTCCATGTGGATGTTCTGTTTCTCTTACATGATCATCTTACAATTCCCAAAATTAGGACATTAGCATTGATATATATTATTATTATCAAATCTACAGACCTTACATTTTTGTCAGTTGTCTCAATTAATGACCTTTATGACAAAAGAAAATCCTGAGTCATGCATTGCATTCTGTTGTCATGTCTCTTTAGTCTCCTTTAATTTGGAAGAGTTCCTCAAGTCTTTCTTTGTATTTCATGACATTGACATTTTAGAAGAACACAGTTATTTTGTAAAATGTCTCTTAGCTTGTCTGTACTTTATGTTTCCTCTTGATAAGATTCAAGCTACGCATTTTTGGTAGGAGTATAACAATAATGTAACATCATATCAGGAGGTATCTGATGTTGAATTGTTCTATCACTGGTATGTAAATATCCTGGTACTCCTATTATCTACTTAATTTTAGCATCTACTGATGATTCTTGCCTGAATCAGCTGTTACTGTATTAGTTGTCAAATAGTGATTTCGTAATTCTGATTCCTTTTACATTTATTGGCCAGCTTTCTACTATAAGGAAGAATTTTATCTCCTCTCCTCCTCCCCTCCCTTCATGTAATTGATGAGTGTGAAAATATGTGTATGTAACATCTGAGACTTACTGCAATTATATTGTGAAATTTTATTCTCAGCTCTTTTTTTAAAAAAAGAGCTTTAGTTGGTTTTTTTTAGAGAAAGAGGAAGGGAGAGGGGGAGAGAGAGAGAGAGAGAAACATCGACGTGAGAGCGAAACATCAATCAGCTGTCTCCTGCATGCCCCCTACCAGGGATGGAGCCTGAAACCCTGGCATGTGCCCTGACCAGGAATAGAAACCCACAACCTTTCAGTGCACAGGATGATGCCCAAACAACTGAGCCACACTGGCCAGGGCCTCACTGGCCAGCTCTGTTTTGATGGATTAAAGTTGTTATACCTGAGCTACTTATAAACTTATATTACTTATATTACTTATAAAAAGTAATAGCCAAATAGAATGTACTAGAAGAATATGGCCTACCTGATTTATTTCAGGCAGTGTTCAGTCGCAGAAAGTTTTAATACAATGGAAAATGAACAGAATGACTAGAGAGGGAAAAAGTTAAGGGAGGGGACATATCTGAGATATAACAGTAGATTTTTTTTTAATAAAACCATTTAAGTTATATTATTTAATAATTCAACAAATATTTGTTTTATGTGTAGTGCTGAAAAAACAATGATGACAAAGTAAGCACAGTGCAGCTTTCAGCCTAGTTTTTATTTTCTATCCCACAACTGGGGAAATCATGCTAGAATACTTCTCCTTGAAGAAAAATTTGTTTCTGTTTTTCCATTTTCAGTTAAGTTAAAAGTGAAATTGTTCTGACTTGTTATCAAGAAATTTCAAAATTGGGCCCTGGCACTGGTTTGGCTCAGCAGTTAGAGCGTCAGCCCACGGATCAGAGTCTCGGGTTTGATTCTGGTCAAGGGCACGTTACCTCGGTTGCGGTTCGGTCCCCAGCCCTGGTTGGGGTCATGCAGGAGGCACCCAGTCGATGTCTCTCTCTTACATTGATGTCCCCCTGCCCCAATCCCACTCTATCTGAAGATAAATGGAAAAATATCCTTGGGTGAGGGTTTAAAAAAAAAAAAAAAAGAAATTTCGCCCTGGCCGGTTTGGCTCAGCGGTTAGAGCTTCAGCCCGTGGACCAAAGAGTCCCAGGTTCGATTCCGGCCAAGGGCACATATCTCAGTTATGGTTTGTTCCCAGCCCCAGCTGGGGTTGTGTGGGAGGCAACCAGTCAATGTGTCTCTCTCACATTGATGTTTCTCTCTCTTCCTCCCTCTCTCCCTCCTGCTCTATCTGAAGATAAATGGAAAAATATCCTCGAGTGAGGATTAAAAAAAAAAAAAAGACATTTCAAAATTGGTAAAGAATAGCAACATGCCTGTCTTACTGAATTTTAAGCTTTACATAAGCTCTACATGAGTGAAATTTATAATTTTAGTATGTATTAATATATATTTTTGTAGTACCATGCCATGAGTTACTAATATATTTATGTAACTGTACTTGTATTCTTTCTCCAGGGTAAAATGACTAAAGTGCTTAATATAATTTGCTTCCAAGTTTTATTTAACTCATTGTGCTATTTTGTTTAACTATGCATGTCTAAACATGAAAGAGATTGCTAATCTTTGTAGAGATTATACTGTGATACTAACTCTTGCTTTTAAAATAAACATATTTTTGTCAGATGACTTGCAGGGTGCACAGTCAGAAATTGAGGCAAAACAAGAAATTCAGCATCTTCGCAAGGAATTGATTGAAGCCCAGGAGCTAGCTAGAACAAGTAAACAAAAATGCTTTGAACTTCAAGGTGAGATCAAGATTACTTTGATTCTTTAGGGGATGTGGAGGCAACATGATATAACTGAACGGCCCCAAACTTGGAGTCCAGAGACATGGTATCTTGTCCCTGTTCCAGATCCACAGCTTTATTAGATATGTGATCTTGGGACAGTTACTTAACCTCTCTGAACTTATGTTTCACATCAGTAAAGTGAGGAAAGTTCAGTTGCACTACTTCCTTCACATTTTTGATGTGAACATCATGAAAGACCTCTACCAGTGAAGGATCTTAATAATTAATTACATATTAAGTACAGCAAAAGGAAAAAAACAATGTATATAAATTTCTAAGTTTTAGTTATCCTAATGTTAGCTACCCAGTATAAATAAGGTAAGGGAGATTTATATTCCCCGTGACTTTTTAGTGTACTCATCAGTAAATGGGAGGAATCAGGCTAGGTTAAGGTATAGAATCTTCTAATGTCCCAACCATTTCTTTTCTAGTAGCCACTTACCTGTAGTGTCAGAGACCGGTGGAGTCTGTGCTATTCCCTAGAGCTTATATTTCTGTATCATACACAGTAACTATCTGGTTGTAGTCTGTTAGAATGAGGAGAAAGTGAATGGCCTCTGGGGTCCTCATGTTCTCCAAGATGGCCTTCCTGACCAGGAGGAAGATTCTCAGAGAGAAGTTACTACTTCCTTTCTTTTCTGCTTCTTGAAGAAATTAGAGTTGGTATTTACTTGACTTGAATCTTTTGGAGGGCCCAGGCTAATTTAATTAATTATATTGGGGCTGGGGGGGGATTAGCAAACAGCAGTTAGTCAGTACTTTCCATGAACTTGGTAGTACACATGAGGATTTTAAGCTCAAAATGCTGATTAACAACTTGTAAGAATGCTTCTCATATAAAGAATAGCACATACGATCTTGGTGATATAAAGTCTAGAAATCTTCACTACTTAGTTGAATAGATTTACTACTTACTACTGTTTTGTGCTCCTGAAATCTTTAAATTGTCTAACTGCTAATACTGATGATACTTACTGCCTAACTTTTGTTTCCTTCAATAAGCTTTAGGAGAGAATTTTAAAGAAATTTCCAGCTGCCCAATTTTGAATACTTTTATTAAGTCACAAAATTAGATATACTGTGTTTTACTTTTAGCTCTGTTGGAAGAAGAAAGAAAAGCCTATCGAAATCAAATTGAGGAATCCACTAAACAAATACAGGTTCTTCAAGGTATGGAAAACTCCAAGAGTATTTGAGATAGTTTTTAGTGATTCAAAGGGAATGGAAAATAAGAGTGCAGAGCATTCCCATTTTTAGTCGTTTTCATTCTTCCCAGAATCTGATAATATAACTGGGTGAGCTTTTTAAAATTTTTAATAAGATACAAGGGAAGAATACCCTGTACTTCAGGGGTGAAGGTACGGATTTGATAAGGTTGTCACTTTCTGAGTTATTGTAGTGAGTTACTACAGAGAGGGCCTTCAGATAGGAAATAGTTTGAGCTACTCATGCATCAGCACTTTTAGCTTGTTGGTGGTGTTATTGCTAATGTTCATAACACACTGGCATTGCAAAAATGATATACCACATGAAATGGAATAACGGTCCCAGCACTGCCTTCAGTGGTAAAGGCTGCTCTTTCCAACCCCCATTTAGTGGGCTATTGCAGAGTCATTACAGAAATGGCCAGAAAGACCCTTGCCTGTCAAAGGTTTTCTGTGAACTGGAGCTCCTAGTACTGTGAGGCTATAATGGTGAGATATCCCAGAAGAGAGCTTTCTTTCCTGTGCTGTTGTAATATTCCCAAAACAAGATTAATTTGCCTTCATTGTCAAAGAGGGAACGAATGCTATTTTAAAATTTTAGTTTGAGAGGGTGAGAAGAAATTAAATAGACAAGTAATCTCACTTCAGAAGAAATGAAGAGTCACTGTGTGAGGCCTGTGATATTTGTCCTAAAATATCACAGAGAAAAACCAATCTTTGGGTTTTCTTTTTTTATTGAATGGGATATTTGAGTTTGAAAATTTTTTAATTTTATTATGGTCAAATTTGAATTTCTGGTGTAGGTCGTATGTCTTTTTTAAGTTGAAAACGTTTAAAACCCTTATAGTTTAATACTGTTATTCATTAGTTTATATAAATCTTATTTGAATCTATATTGCCATCTTGTATTGTACACTAGGCAATTTTCCCTAAAAGTTCTGTTCTGTGACTTAGTGCTGCCTTTTGTCTTAAAGATGTATTATCTAGGCATCAGTGAGTGCCACCTAGTGCCAGCATATATATTTCAGGACTTAATCCACAAATTCATGGTCATATTATCACTGGCCATTGTGTCTTTTCATATTTTGAACCTGTTACCTCTCAGTGCTTCCTACAAACTTAAAAGGCCTAATATTTTCTTTAATGTTTATTTATGGAATAACCTCCTCCTCTCCCCACCTTAAATCCTCTTAATTATTTTAATTATTATTTTCTTCTATCTAAGGAACTTTTTCTACCTATAATTTTCTTGTGTTATAGTAACCAAAACTAGTATTCTAGTCTTGAACAAAGTATTTTATACAGATTATTTCCAGCTCCATCATGAGAACATAAGACCAGATCTTTTTTAAATGTGCCTCTTTGAATGGGGACATCTGTAATAGTGTCAACAATAAAAATAAAGTTTAAAAAAAGCACCTCTTTGATAGGCAGTATTCATTAATTTTATTAATTCTTGATTGTTTACTCTGCTAATATTGGGGATAGAGCATGCATGAGATGTACAGTTTAGTGAAAAAGATAAACAACAAGCAAATAAATATATAATGTGACGTCCAATAAGAGCAGGGTAAATACCTAGAGAATGACAGAGAGGTTTTTTAGGTAAGTCATCAGAGAAGGCTTCTTTAAGGAATTGACATTTGCACAGAAAATTTAATCAAGAACATCAAAGTTTTTTCTAATGCTTACCATTTGACCAAGCAATTCTCTATCTAGGAATTCACCTTAAGAAAAAAATTAGGATTGTGTTATAAGTAGTATTGTTTATAATAATTAAAAACTAAATACAATGTCTAAAATACAGAATCTGTCAAAAAATGTTACAGTGTACCTTTTTGTTATTGTTAAGAGATGTTCATCACTAGCAGGATAGAGATCACTGTACATTTTATGATCCCTCCCTGTTTTGTTTTTATATGTATATAAACGCATAGAAAATACCTAGAAGAATAAGTACCAAATGGTAGAAGCAATTTTCTCTGTGTGGGGGAAATAAAGATTAGTTTGTTTTTTTTCTCTTTGTGTTTCTGTATTTTGACATTTTCTACATTAAACATAGCCTGCTTGTTCAGTTTAATCAAAAGCAACAGTTGTGACAACCTGGGCTGTGTAGTGACTGTTCTTTTATTCCTGATCGCTATGAACTAAGAAAATGATAGATAAATATACTTTTGTAGCCCAACTGCAGAGGTTACACATCAATATTGAGAATCTCCGGGAAGAGAAGGACAGTGAAATCACAAGCACTCGTGATGAACTGCTTAGTGCCCGAGATGAAATTTTGCTTCTTCATCAAGCAGCAGAGAAGGCTGCCTCTGAGCGGGACACTGACATTGCTTCTTTACAAGAAGAGCTTAAGAAGGTGCGAGGTGAGCTTGAACGGTGGCGGAAAGCAGCGTCTGAATATGAGAAAGAAATCACGAGTCTGCAAAACAGTTTTCAGCTTCGATGTCAACAGTGTGAGGACCAGCAGCGAGAGGAAGCAACGAGGCTACAAGGTAGATAGTGTATTTTACATAAAGCTCTTAACTCTTGACAATGATAACCTTATAACCTGTAAAACCTAACCATTCAGACTGTTTTTCTCTTTGATAGCAATTGGTTATACAAGGCAGTGTCTTATATTAGTGCTATAAACATTCTTCAGATCTACAAGTTCTAGAATAAACTTTTTTTATGATTTTATATTTTATTTAAATAATATTAAAAATGATTTATCTTATAAAGGTGAAGTGGGGGGGAAAAATTACAAAAGTTCAAGGTGATGGGACTTCCCGTAAGATATAGCTGCAGAATAACAGGAATCTAAGAACAGCCATATAAAATCTACATGTTTTTAAGGGGGGAAAAAAAGTATGTTGTTCTCTGAAATTCTTCACCATTTTTCTCTTAATTATGGAAGTTATGTTCCTATATTAACGAATATGTTTTGGGGTTCTTTTAGGTGAACTAGAGAAGTTGAGAAAGCAATGGAATGTTTTGGAAACTGAATGCCATTCTCTAAAAAAGGAAAATGTTTTGCTATCGGCAGAACTGCAGCGGCAAGAAAAAGAATTGCACAAGTATGCAAGAACTCTTTTTTAGCTTCAAAATATTTCCTTATCTTAAATTTTAATCTAAATTTAATTTAATTTTGATACTTAAATATATTTTTGGAGCAAAATGTTCAGCCAGTATCATTTTGGCTATTTGGCAGGTTAACTAACTAAATGACTACTTCAGTATTTTTTTTTCTACCACCACTGTCATGATACATATGTTTCCTTTTGATGTACTCATAGAATACAGGTTCATTAAATGCTCCCTCCCCCAAAAAATATTTCTAAACAAACAGCAAAGATCTGTAATTAGTGATTGAACTTGCCCTATAAACCAAATGATAATAAATTTCAAATACAAGTTTGCTTTCCTTTTATGCCAGTGATCCCTTCTTTTAATAAGGGTGATTAGGAGGTGACTATAATAAATAATTTATACCATTAAAGGATACCAGTTCATGCCCTGGCCGGTTTGGCTCAGTGGTTGGAGCGTCGGCCTGTGGACCAGAGAGTCCTGGGTTTGATTCCCGCTAGGGGCACATACCAAAAAAAAAAAGGATACCAGTTCAGCCTCTGAATTTCAAACAGGGTTATATAAAGAGTAATAATATATAAGATCAAGAATTATCTAATCACTTAAATTTTTCTGACATCCAATACCTTACATGCAAACCAATCAGTGCAGTAGATTTATTTTAACAAGTTTAGTGGAGTCCTGTTTTCCCACAAACATTTGTTGCAGAGTTCAAATTTTATTTTTTCCTTAAAAATTTGATCTGTTCTATACTTTTATTTAAACAGTGTTTGTATTCTTACTAAGAATATGAAAGTAGTACCTGTTTATTATTGAAGCCACTCTCAATTAATCCATCTCCTTCTCCCCAGTACACGAAAAATGGGAGTCATTACTCTCTTGCTAGCCTTGTGGTTACACTCCTCAAGAGCATTAAGGTTAGCAAAAACTCAGTGATCAAAGTCAGTTCCCATAGAAAATAAACTTTAGGGAAAAACAATAAAGAAAGGACCAGATAGGCCCTGGCCAGGAAGCTTAGTTGGTTTAGAACATCATCCTGATGTGCAAAGGTTGTGGATTTGCTCCCCAGTCAGGGTGCATACAAGAATCAACCAATGAAAGCATAAATAAGTGGAGCAACAAATCAGTGTATCGCTCTCCCTTCCCCGCCATTCCTCTCTCTCTCTCTCTCTCTCCCCCAAATCAATAAATAAAACATTTTTTAACAAAGAAAGGAGCAGATATATCAGAAAATAGTAAGCCTCATCATCTGCTTATAAAAACAAAAACAATTATATTGATTATACATTTTAAAAAATTAAGAACTAGTTGAAGGAACGAGATATGCTGATTTATTCTTCTTTCAGTACCACGTGTTCTCACTATCAACATCTATATAGCACTTTCTTCTCTTTCAGTGTCATCTCTTTATGTAGTCTTTTCGCACATTTATGTTTATTACTTTTGAATGTTTAGAGATAATTAACAATAAAGCATACAACAAATATTTGTTTATAACATGTAAAAGTTTGTAAAAAAAAAAACAATTCCAAAATATGAATAGGACAAAATAAAGGCCCAAAACACAACACATTTAGGCAATTGTTTGATATAAAGTATGTGTAAGATGATGTGGATACTCAAGTTCTTCATATTTGGAGCTTAGTGAATCCATTTAATGTGGTACTCTCACAAGAAGAAATACTGATATTTGGTTACCAGTATTGATTATCTTAAATTATTCTTACTTTGGAATTATTGATATTTTTAAGATTCAGACTTGATCCCTCATTTTTGAGTGATTAATTGGAATCTGATAAACTGTTAAATGCTATTTTTTACTTTAAATTAGGTCCCAGAGGGTAGAATATATATATAGTTGGTTAAGTTGTCTGCCTAAACTCACATATGCTGTTTAAGACAAATTAATTTCTTAAACTTTTCTGGTTTAGTAGTTCTCTAAATTTATTTAGTAAGCCTCCCCAGTATTTTTTTTATTATTATTATTATTTCTTTATTGATTTTAGAGAGAGAGGAAGGGAGAGGGAGAGAGAGATAGAAACATTGATTAGCGCCCTGGCCAGTTTGGCTCAGCGGTTGGAGCGTCAGCCTGCAGACCAGAGAGTCCCGGGTTCAGTTCCCGCTAGGGGCACGTACCAAAAAAAAAAAAAGAAAGAAACATTGATTAGCCACCTCCTGTATACCCCCCTCCTTCCCCCGGGGATTGGGCTCACAACCTGGGCATGTGCCCTGACCAGGAATCAAACCGGCGACCTCTTGGTGCATGGGTCAACACTCAACCACTGAGCTGCACTAGCCGGGCTATCACTATACTTGTATTTAGAAGCTAGTGTTTCTTCACAGGTTCTTTTCTGCTATTTAGTTCCTAGCTATACTGGCCTGACATCAGACCCGCCCCCTAAGAATCTGCCTAGCATACAATCAAAATATGATTTATACTCTGTAGTATCTCAGTTACAATATAGAATCTGAGTTTATGTTTCATCCTGAGAGGCACAAAACTGTCATTTTGAAAACCTTGTCCTCATTTAGCTATTTCAGTTGTATATGAGAGCCAAATTATTATTATTATTATTATTAGTTATTTATTTATTTTAGAGAGAGGATGGGGGAGAGAGAGAGAAGGAGACATCGATCTGTTGTTCCCCTTATTTATGCATTCATTGATTGATTCTTGTATGTGCCCTGACTGGAGATCGAATATACAACCTTGGTGTATCAGGACAATGTTCTAACCAACTGAGCTACCTGGCCAGGGCTTGGGAGCCAAATTCTTTAACACAACTATACTATATAGATCTTTTGTTCTTTGTTACCTGTGATGTAGAAAAAATTGAATAAAGGATTTCTCTTTATGCCTAACAAGCTGTTTTTCTAGTGTGTAATCGGGGTTGTTTTTGTTTAAATCAAGTTATAAAAGTAATCATAGAATTTAAGCCAGAAAACAGCCTCAGAAATTGAGTTCAGTCTTCCTGTTTGACAGTGGAGAGCACTGAGACTCTCCTTGTGTTATTTGTGTCTCTATAACATGGTGCCTGGCACAGATCTAAGAGCTCGGGAAATGCTTACTCAGAGAATGATATTATACCAGTGAAATGATTTGTTTAACATCCCACAACTAAATAGTGGCAGAGCTGTGGTCTAGAACCCAGCCTCTTGGTTCTTCATCCCATGCTTTCCCCTATTTTGGTGTGTCTTCTCATTTGAGTAGGTTTATCTTTCTTTGAGTTGGCAGTGGCTTCTGAACTGTGAGTTTCTGTCCCCTATCCTATTTGTCAAGTTTTTATAATAGCTGAAGTACATGCTATTCCTTCCTGTAGAAGACCTACACTGAATCTTATGATAGTTAATATAATATGATATAACAAAATATAGTCACCTCCTTTTTCTATCTTTTACATTTCAACCTTTGTGTATATTTGATTATCTGAAAATAGGACACAGCTTTAAACTTACTTGAATTTTTTAGTGTTTTAATGATTTTTATTTATTGAAAATCTTATTCTTTTCAGGGGGGATGGTAATCCTTACCTGAGGATATTTTTCCATTTTAGATAGAGTGGGCGGGGGGAGATGTAAGAGAGACACATCTATTGGTTGCCTCCCGCACAACCCTGACTGGGCCAGGATCGAACCTGCAACCCAGGTTCGTGCCCTTGACCTGGAATCGAACCTGAGACCCTTCGGTCCAAAGGCCGACACTCTAACCGATGAATCAAACCAGCCAGGGCGCCTATTCTTTTTTATAAACTTTTTTTTCGTTTATTGATTTTTAGAGAGAGAGAAAGTGAGAAGAGAGAGAGAGATAGAAACATCAATGAGAGAGAACATCGATTGGCCACCTCCTGCATGCCCCCCACCCCACTGGGGATCAGGCCCACAACCTGGGCATGTGCCCTGACTGGGAATCGAACTGGCGACCTCTTGGTGCATGGGTCGATGCTTAACCACTGAGCCACACCGGCCAGGCCTATTCTTTTTTTTATACTTTTCTTTTCTCTTCTGAAATCCATTCCATCCCTTCTAGTTAAATGTATAAGGAATTGGATTTCCTGCCGCATCTGGTTTCAATATGAATAACTCTGTCAATATTTATTTTACAGTTCTCAGAAGCAGAGTTTAGAGCTTACCAGTGATCTCAGCATCCTTCAGATGACTAGGAAAGAGCTTGAGAATCAAATGGGATCCTTGAAAGAACAGCATCTTCGGGATTCAGCTGATTTAAAAACTCTTCTCAGTAAGGCTGAAAACCAAGCAAAGGATGTACAGAAAGAGGTAAAGCGAAAAGACATTATGAGCCCAATTATAGTTGGACTTAAAGACAAAAGCAAATCAGATATTCATGCTAGTTAGAAATAAAGTTACATTCCCTATCACGAAGTTGATACTTGGAACATCTCTACCTGGTGATTTCTAGTTGTGTATCATGGTCCATATATGGAGAATTTATCTATAGCGTTTGACCTCAAAAATATAAATATATAAAATTACAATAAAAAATGTTCTGTACCAGTTAGTTGGCCTATATGAAAAGTCCTTTGTACCAGATCACTTAATTCATTATTTCTTTTTCAAAGACAGTATCTTATTTCACTTAGAATACTTTGGAAAGCAAAGTTGGGCCATACCATACTGCTATTTAAACCCCTCAGGTGAAACTGGCCTGAAAAGTTACTTAAAACTCACCTCTTAGCCAGCCAGCCAAACACATATTCTATGACCTTTTACTTTCTTCCCACCACCCCCATCCAATTTTCCCCTTCTTCACAAATATGCATGCTCCCTTTTCATATCATTTTGCTTAAAACTTTGACTTGGTGGCTTTTTAAAATATCATGTTAGAAATGGTGAGGGTTGACTTTGGAGCAGAGATCCCACTCAGCCTCTTCCTGAGCAAATCCTTGAAGTTGACAGGGGGCAGTAAGAGCTGTGTTCAGTCCTACTGGCCTTGGATACTGCCTGCATTGACTCCTGACCAGCTCTGGGGATGGAGAAGGCTGGTGCATCATGATCTACTTACTGATCAGGGCCCACCCCAGTTGTAGTCTCTCTTAAATGGTTCGTTATAAATAGAAGGAAGTTGAAGACAATTCTTTGTCTTTAATAACGAATTTTCCCAAAATTGTTTTTAGAAGATCTGTCAGTCAATGCAGTTTTTCTTTGCACTTTCCTTTCCTTATAGTATCTTGAACTTGGAAATGATTATTGTTCTGTCTTCATGTTTGTTCCTAAAGGGGAAAAAACAACAACTGTAACAGTATATGTGGCCATATTGATTTTTGTAATGTTTGTTTTTATCCTCTTGCTGAGGATATGTGTTTGGGGAGAAATCTCATTTTATTTAGTTGGAACACAAATTTTGTGTCAAAGTAAATATCCTAGTATTTAATACTGTAAGCACTTTGTGTTCTTCCAGTCCATATGCCATAATTCTTTCAAAATCTGGGAAGAATGCAGTGGTTGGAAGATGATTCTGTTGTATGTTACTATCAATGCATTACCGTTTTGTTGCATTATTTGTTTGCCTGTTTTTGGTCACTGAGCCATCAGTGCTAAATGCTTTAACTGTTTCCACAAATGGCAGTGGCATGTTGTCACAGCATCTAAATTGTTGATAGCCTTTGGATTGCATTAAATGCAGCATATTTAAAAATATGTCTGATCTTGTCAGTATGTTTCTTTTCTATTTTCTTGTTCAGTGTTTTCCATTGTGAAATGATGTGTAGTCATCACACTTCTTTGTAATGTAAAATTGCTTCTCTTTCTGTTTGTCCTGATGTCAACTATTGGATACTAGTCTGTAACTAAAATGTTCTTTAATGAGGTCCTTATATCTGTGTAATCCACTGCAAATGATTACTACCTTTTATTAATGCATATATATTCTTCCCTTTCAATATTTCCCCTTTGTTCTCCTTTCTCATAGAATCATGCATAGTATCATCATTATGTATCTTCAGCACTGTAAAAGGCTAAAATATTATCGGCTAATAAGCAAGGTTACTTAAGAAAAAAACCAAAGGTGTTGGTAATATTGTGTGGTATTTTCCTTTAATCAGAACTGAGCTTGTTTCTCACCTCTGAGTTAGAAAGCAAGAGAGAGTAAAAATGATATCCAAGTGAGATGTGTAACTAAGACTGCAGAAGGTGACCTTTGTTCCAACAATTACATTTTTATATATGGCAGCTTTTATTTGAACATTTAACAAAAAATACATGAGAACAGTACATTTTAATCCTCAGTATTAAGAGAAAAATGATATATCATCTTTATATTTGACTTAAGAAAGCATCTACAGATTTAATTTAGTAGGAATATCTATGAATTTATAATACTTTGAACACACAAGTCACCCTGCAAAGACTAATCCAGGAACGTTGTTTGGCTTCAATCTATTCAGAGTTCTTTCCACCCCTCTCACACGCTGAAGGTAAACAGCTGGATCTTCCTGACTGAGCTGTCTTCCTGTCATTCTGCTTCACAACTCCTGGAACAGAGAAATGACTAAGTGCTTTGGTATAAAGGGCAGGCTGGATGTGAAAATGGTGGAAAGGGAAAGTAAGGGAAAATTTAGGTCAGCAAAGCACTTTTCACTTATGCTTTATTACTCATTACTCACTGTTAAGAATCAGATCATTGAGAATTGATTATGTTCTAAGGTGCAGAGACTAGTCTAGGTACACTGAATTTGCCTTGGCAGCCTGCCCATAACCTTCTGCCTTCTGGAAGGAAGTCCACAGACTCCACAAAAAACGCTGTTATAAAGTCCATGAATCTTACTCCTTAATTCATTCTCTGGCATACTACCTGGACTTGTTCTGGGAACATAGGTAGGTAACAAGGAGCTCCTTTCATATTTTACCTCCTCTGTACCCATATCTTTCTCCCCATTTTCTGGTTACTTCTGCTGACCCACCTCTTCTGACTAATGTTTTTATACATTTTCAGCCTTCTTAGTATTTACCTTTGGAGTACATAATGATAAGCTCCTAAATAATCACTTCAAGGTATTTGCATTATTCAGAAGCACCATATCAAGGTGTGTTCTTTATTGAGGAATTTCTAGGATATGGGCAGAAAGGATTGGAAACTTTCCAGCCTCATGGGCTATGTTTAGGGAAGAGGAGAAATGTTTCTGGTATGGCAGACTCATGGTATATTTATTTTATACTCAGCCCTTGTCTTTCTTCCTTCTAAAATCTTCAGAGATGGCAGAGTGGGGTAGCAGTGGCCAAGGCAAAGGCACAGCCAGCAGCAGAACAGTCTTTGCTCTTTGACTGGGAGCCAGCTAGCATGTAAGATGCCATGTCTCAAAGTGGAACCAGTCTAGAATTCCTGCCTCCGGGGGCATTTAAAGTAGGGGCAAACCATACTGCGTTTCTCATTGACCTCACCTGTGTTCGAGGACTAGCTGGTGCATCTGAAAATCAAATTAATATACAGTGAACTGTTTTTCAGAGAAGGAAGCAGTGTTTCACTATAGAAAAATGTCTATCAGAAACACTTTTTAAAAATTTACTTTTAGCCCTGGCTGGTTTTCTCAATGGTTAGAATGTCAGCCCTCGGACTGAAGGGTCTCGGGTTCCATTTCCAGTCAAGGACTGCAAGTTCAATTCCCAGCCCCAGTTGGGGTCATGTAGGAGGCAACCAGTCGATGTGTCTCTCTCACATCGATGTCTCTCTCTCTCTCTCTCTCTCTCTCTCTCTCTCTCTCTCTCTCTCTCTCCCTTCCTCCCTCCCTCCCTACCTTCTACTTTGTCTAAAAATCAATGGAAAAATATCCTTGGGTTAGGACTAACAACAACAACAACAAAATTACTTTTAATTGATGCTTATAAGTTTAAATTGAGAGATAGAAATGTCCCCAGTCATAGTGATTGGTACCTTAGAAACATTTCTTTGCTTTGTTTGCCTAGAAATTCGCTTATCCAGAACATTTTAATAACAGTGATGCTGGATAAAGGGAGGCCTAATGGGAATTAATACTTTCTACTTCAAGACTAAAATAGCTTGGCTGCCATTGCTTACCAGGATATAAACTCATACTTTCTAACTATGGCATTTAATTAAGCTATGGAGTTTTTCTTCACTTGTTTTCTTTTGCTCAGTTTGAAATTTTACTTCTCTCCTCTAACTCACTTAGTGGAAAAAGTGATCCTTTATATTAGAAACAGATGACACAATGGTGACTTCTCTTAAATTTTTTTTAAATTTCAGAGCCAGAAAATTCTTACATAGAATCAAGTTAACATTAAAGACTTCTTATTATTAGTGTAAATGATTCTTATTCTTCTTAAAACAAAAAGGTTTGACTTTGGTGTTGCAGGTGACTGAATAGGGTCTGGTATATAAGCCTGACTAGAACCATAACTTCATACCCATTTAAGTTGAGTCTGCACACTCTTTTTTCTTTGCCTTTAGTATGAAAAGACACAGACTGTACTCTCAGAACTGAAGTTGAAGTTTGAAATGACTGAGCAGGAAAAACAATCAATCACAGATGAGCTCAAACAATGTAAAGACAACCTGAAGCTGCTGCGAGAGAAAGGAAATAATGTAAGTCTTTGCAAACTTGGCTTAGCTTTGATTGAGAGGCAGGTGAGAGTCCTGAAATTGATTCTTCAGAGGATTTTGTTACTGATTTTGAGAAACGAAGGCCTGTAATACACGTGAACTAAACTTCTCATTATGAAACGCCATGATGAAGTCATTGTGTTGTCAAATTTTTTAGTTCAGAATTTGCCCCTTTAACCTGTAGCCTTAGAAGAGCCTGAGGACTACGTGGAGGAAGAGCTTTTTTTGCAAGAAAATAATTACCTAAGAACTGTCAGCTTTTCCCAGATGAATCTGAAGTTCTGTCCCATTTTCTGGCTCTTGTTTTTCCCCTGCTGGGAAATGAAGCATTGTACCACCAGAGACCCACCTAAGAAAGAGTAGTTCATGTTGACTCCTTATCATTTGGCTGTATCCAAAAGTGGAAACTTTATTATGGTTTTCATTTTATACTAATAATTTTCTCACTAAGGCACATTCCTAAAAAACTTAATGTCTTTTTGGCCTCCCATAAATGTTAGGAAATATTGGTGAGTTTCTGTAAGGCTGTGTGCGTGCATGCATGCGTGCAAATGTGTTGTGTGTGTGTGTGTGTGTGTGTGTGTGTGTGTGTGTGTGTGAAGTTGGAATGTTTGGGTATAAACTGAGTTTAATAATATTAATTTGTTTTTCATTTGCCAGAAAGACAGAGGGTCTTTAAAAAGATGTTATACTAAATAAATGTTGTGTTATATGTTTGGTGATCATTGCCTTTGTGGGACCTAACTGATGGATGATGTTCAGTGTAGTTGGTTGTACTCTGACTTATTTCAAACCTTTGTCATGGCTTGGACACTGCAGTGGGCATGAGTCACACACTTCTACAAAGGAAGGCACTCTGCTTACCTTGCAGCACAAGTACAAGAGAGTGATGTTGCATGGCCGTCACAGAATGCTCATGAGTTGTGTCCAGCTGTCCTTCGCTGAAGAAGGTCTTGGTTTTCTAGAAAATAAAGGCTGTTGCTTAGAAGCCTTTTAGAAGTTGATAAATTGGGTCTGGAGGCTTTATGCTAAGCAAAAATGGATGGCATTTATTTTGAAAATATAAATTACAGAACTTTTAATGGTTTGATTCCAAGTTTGGTTGCTCCTGTCTTTTATATTAATTCATATCCCTCTGAGTATGGAATTTCAGTCTACCTTCTACTAAATTAACCTATGAAGACATCTAGCATAATCAGAATGGATCCCCTGTACCATTTAGAACCTTTTCAAAAGTAACCTTGCTATTATTTGCAGTTGTACAAATAATTTAACTTAGAGTGAATTTCCTTTTTTTTTTTTTTAAATGATATTGGACTTGTGGTACTAAAATATTACTCTGTAATAACACTCATTGTGGTAATTTCTTCCTAATTTTAAAAAATTGATTATATTTGCTAATATAACTGAAAGCCCTGAGACTTAGCTGCCTGTCTTCATATACCAAATGATTGTTGTACATTGTGTCAGATCTCTTGCTTGGTTTCTAAAGCACGTACCATAGGGCATTTGTTTTTAAGCTTTAAAGCAATACCATTTCAAGCAAAAGAGTTTGGTTTTTATAAAAAGGTTTTGATAGAGAGATAAAATAAACTTCAGCCATTTCCAATATACTCATTGTCAAATAGTGGATTCCAAGTATGGAACAAGAATAATGTACTGTCAAGCAGAGCATCATCTGTTGAGGTATTTTCATTGCTCTGTCTTAATGAACTGCATTTCATTAGGATTTTAGGGGCACCCACATTGCCCATTGCCTCCAGCTGTTCCTGTTAGACTGGTAGTTTGTCAACTGTGTACAACTATGTAGTTTGTCAATCTAGCCCATCATTCTGGATTGTATTAGATGTCTTTAAAATGTTTGAATCAGTGCAAAACCTGAGTGCTATTACTTCTATTACCTCAGTCTTTCTGCCCTTTCTCCCACCCCCCTGGGGTCTAAATCATCTTATCTGATTTTTTTATAGCATAAAATGATTTTAATATCCCTTCCCTTCTTTAGCCTTCCATATTACAACCCGTCCCAGCCGTATTCATCGGCCTATTCCTGGCTTTCCTGTTTTGGTGTTTCGGTCCATTGTGGTAGAGAAAGGTACAAGCACTACTGTTGAGTCCTTGTCTGTTTGTCCCTGTCACCTGTTTGTACCATATTTGTAATATAGTGCATGGCAAAGCCACACAGGTATTTGGTTACCTGAAGCAAACCCTTCATTTAGTATGCCATGTATTGTGCCATACGAATGAACTGAACAATCAACTAATCATATAACATTTTGTCTTGTTTCCTTTGTAGTAATGCTAACCATGAATTAATTCCAACCTAACCAGTTGTTAATATTCTGCCTTTAACTGAGTCTTTGTCTCTAGCAAACTGGAGTAAACTGTGATTTTCTGCAATTTTAGTACCCCTTCCCAGTTATATTTTTAATCAGATTTTAATGAGAAATGAAGAGTTTGCCTCTTTGAAGTTTTCAGCCAGCTTTCTTCCCCTCCTCCCTTCCCTCTTTTCCATAGTGTAGAATTTCTTTGTTTCAACCCTTGCCTATATTAACACTATGGCTTTGAAGATGAAAAAGTATGAGATTAACATAATGGACCATTGGCTCACAATCTCAACCCCAGTGTGCATATACTTATGAGAGTAAACCTATCCCATATCTTTATGAGCCCTAATCTGCAACATTAGAATATTTCCTTAAAAGCCAACTTTCTCAGTAAGAACACTAGTGAAAATAAAGCTATCAACCAAAAGCAAGTTGGTATAAAGTTCTCTGAAAGTTGACAGGGAACGGTCTATCCATACTTGCCTCCAACAGGCATGCATGTTAATAGACCATATGAGATGATCACATGACATTATTACACTGGACATGGTCTTTACCAAAAGTATCAGACAGGCAGAGTCCCTAAATAGCACCTCTCCATCTTGAACCCCATCTGATTTTGTCTTATGTGGTTTCAAATTAGAGGATCAAAGCTTAGACCATTTTCTTTCTATCACCTTATCCACGAGCCTTTTGTATAAAATTGCCCTACCATGTAAGTCTGTTTTTTATCAAGAAATAAACATTTTAGGCAGAAACATACTCCAGGCATCTGTGTACATCAGTTAGTTGTAATATATGGGTACCGGAGTAAATAAAGCAGGCTGAGTCCAGAGGGTTTCTTAGAAGTCACTATTAAGTTTCAGCTGTACCAAAATTGGAACCTGCCCAGGAATTGCCTGAGATGTATCAGGCTTCTACACAGTGGTCCTCTAAAAGAGTTCCTGCTATTATGGCTCTCCTCACACCTGCACTCCCTCACCTTTATTTCTTTTCTTTTTAAAATGTTTTCTTATGCAAAGATAAGGTTTTTCTAATATTTTAAGTATTCAGGACTCTCTGGAATCCAAGGGGTTAATAGGTATGAAAAGAGAGGGGAGAATGTGATATTGACTCTTGGTTTCTTTCCACACAGAAACCCTGGCCCTGGATGCCCATGTTGGCTGCCCTGGTTGCAGTAACAGCCATCGTGCTGTATGTACCAGGTCTGGCCAGAGCTTCTCCATGAGAGCGTTTCTTGAGTCCGTACACCGTCCTCCCTCTAGAAGCTGGCATCACACTCATGCTGGGGACAGACAGAACCATTTTCTTCTTTTTACCTCTTAAAACAGCGGAAGTGCAAGAATACAGCTGTAGGGTCATTGCTTTAAATTATATAAAATGTATCTGTCTATAAAGAATATAAAATTGTGACTTTATTGTAAGCAATAACTTGCTTGCAGTTTTTCATGTAATTTTTAAATTAGTATGTTGGGATTCTGAATATTATGGTGGCCTAAAGTAGGCTTCTTGGTACACCAAATTATTTATAACATTAAATTTATGGGTATTTTACTCTGAATTCTAATGGCCAGATAATTCATTTTTCTGATTCATTACCCAAACCAAACAATCGATACATACATGGGAAGAGAGGCCCTGTGTGCTCAGTGCCTATCAGTTTGAAATATATACACATATATATATTTTTTACATATTTACGCCATTTTTACTTGTTATAAAACCACTGAGCTATTGGGAACAAGATTTAGAGACAACTCTTTGTGTGGATTTTTTTTGTTTGTTTTTTTTGTTTTTTTGTTAAGGAGAAATAATGCACTTGGAAAATATTCTGTTCTAGTGATAATTTGGGCAATATGTGCACGCTTGTTCAGCCTTAATGTGACTTGATGATGTTGAGGACATTAACTTTGAAAAACTTTCCATGAGAGTGTATTTTCTTGAGCAAACTGAAGTATTTCTGGGAGCAAAAACAGTAATTATATAATTTCAGTGCAGTAAACCAAACTGTTGAGTCAATTGGAATGTAATTTATTAAACCTAATGTATTTAAAGAGATATTTTCTTTAAAAGCCAAGTCATTTTTTCATCTACAGCATTTTAGGAAGCATGATTTTTTTTTTTTATCATCTCTTCCTCCAAAGCATGTTTAATTGAAGAAAGAATATCTCTTTAGATAAGCTTTTACTGACTTAATTTGATTATGATATTTCAAAGCTAATTCATGTTCGAAGTAAGCTGTTGTTACCTACCAACAGATTTCCTGGTTGGGTATGCAAATAGTTATTTTCTTTTAATTGCGAATTGGTATGTTCTGTTAATGAGAAGCACTATTCCCAAGGTTAATAGTGTTCCACGCACAGTGAAGCACCTAAACACTGCTTGATATTATAAATTTAAAACACCGAGGTGGTTTTGTGCAGCACCACAGTTATGTCAATAAAGTTTATTTAGATCATAGAATATCCTAAAGTATCATCACATAGTTAAATTTTTCAGTCAGTGAAGACTGGGAGGGGATGTCAGTGAACTGGCTTGAATGTTCTGTGGCAATTCACAGGCCTAGCCAAATATTGAAATAGAAGTTTAGGATATAATTTGCCTTGTGATGTTTGGCAGTCATTGTTTATACTTTAAAGGTTATATTTTAAGCTATTCGGGATTTGCTGTTGGGAGGATCACTAGATTTATGGAGGAATTAGTCACAGATGACTTGTAGAAAATACTGTCATATATAGTTCATTTCATCATTTTCTGTTGCAGGAAGCCACTCCACCACAGAATGCTAATATGCCAGTGGTACCCAGTACCTCTTGTATATAGGTTATTGCAAATATTGTTCTGAAATGCTTAACTTCAGAATTACATTTTTTAAAGTAAATAATTGTTTTAAATCTATTTTGTAAAGATATAAAGTACAATAGAATTTCTGGAGTACAGATTAAACTATTTGCACTAACACACGTGATGTGCATGATTTAATAAAATAACTTTACTCTCCCTATGCATTTTTGAGTTGGATATCATTGAAATTCTTAGTGCTGACCCTACTATTGGATTGTTAATAAGTCTTTTCTTAAAATGACTCGTGCAACATACATATGTTTGGTGTTCTTCGGGGTTTAAAAGAAAACACTGAGCTGTTTCCTCTAGGTTTTATTAGCCTTTTATTTAAGTTAATGCTCTAATTTTTTTTCTCTTTTACTATTGTTATTGTTAAAACATGACTCACTTGCAAGACAAGTCTCTCTAAATGTAAAGTCTAGTATCAATATTTACTTTTATTTAAATTGAATAAATGGGGTTTTGTAGTTACTGCCAGTTTTTCTTAAGAATATAAATGAGCCTATTCATAAGCAATACCTCAAGCTTTGTTCAGTTCACTTCCAGGTTAAATAAAGAGTAGGATTATTCATTGGTAGTGATAGAGCCATTAAGAAATTTTAATCATAGTAGTTAAGAATTGAACAACCCTATAATGATACATTTAAGAATTATACAAAGACGCTATGTGGCTGGGTCAGAAAATGAAAAGAACATGGTGTTTAAAGCTAAACAGAACCAAATTGGCATCCTGTCTCTGCCTTTTATCAGCTGTGTTGCCTTGGGCAAATCATTTATCTTCTCTGAGTCTCCATTTCCTCCTTTATAAGATGGAGAGAATAACATCTATATTTTTAGTGGTGGTATGAAAATTAAGAAGACAGTGTATGTGAACTGTCATTTGAGTGCCCAATGAGTGTTTATGAGAATGCCATGCTAGAAAAAATACTGCAAATATTTAAGTTCGGTGAACCATTATAGCTGTTTAAAATGAATTGATTGACTCAAATACTAAGACTTTCTATGTGTTTGAATGAGATACAACTGCAAAGTAATGAATCTGAAGAAAGCATCTTCACTTAGTTCTGTCCCCTTCATAGTTGTGTCTTGGGAAGTAATATGCTTAGTCTCATAATGAGCCAATTGCCTATTGTAACTGCCTTTGAGTGGCATGTGAAAACAAGTCACAGTGCTGAATAGTCAGAGCATGCAACCAAAAATAGCATTGCCTCGCTTGATCTCTCACTTCAATCACCAAACTTGACCCCCAGTAACTTTTGGTTGCTTCCAGTTATTATATCTACTGTAAAAAAGATGGAAATCAGCTACTAAAGAGAAAAAAACTGGATACAAAACAACTGTTAAAAATATATAGCCTTGCCCTGGCCAGTTTGGCTCAGCGGTTAGAGCTTCGGCCTGCGGTACAGAGAGACCCGGGTTCGGTTCCCGCTAAGGGCATGTACCTCGGTTGCAGTTTGTCCCCGGCCCTGGTTGGTCGTGCGGGTGGCAGCCACTCGATGTGTCCCTTTCACGTCGATGTTTCTCTCTCTCTCTCTCTCTCCCTCCCACTCTATCTGAACAAAAAATGGAAAAATGTCCTTGGGTGAGGATAAAAAAAAAAGAAATACTGTAGACATACAGGATATGTTTATAGCAGGAGGACTCAGGTAGATTTATACCCAGGCCACAGTAATGCTTCTGCCTCTATAATTATAGGTCAGTTCATTTCTTTATTATAATTATTTATTTATTTTTTTTAGTAAATATATATTGCTTTTGTAAAATTTTTAAAAGCTATTTGATTTTTGCTTTGAATTAGAAACAAAAAGTATTCCGCAGAATTCCAAATTAGTTTCCATAATTGAATAAGTAACTTGTCAGAGTATCTACATTTAAGGGGCAGTGTTCATTTGCACTTATGAATTCTGGTGTGTTCATTTAAAAATCAGCCTTCTGCCCAGCCAGTGTGGTCCAGTGGTTAGAGTGTCAGCCCTTGGACTGAAAGGTCAAGGGTTCGATTCTGGTCAAGGGCATGTACCTGGGTTGCAGGTCCGATCCCCGGCACCTGTCAGGGTCATGTGGGAGGCAACCAATCAATGTGTCTCTTCCCTTCCCTCCCTTCCACTCTCTGAAAATCAATGGGAAAATATCCCCGGGTGAGGATTAACAACAACAACAAAAATGTTTGTACACATACATTGGTTGCTTTAGGTACAGTAAAGAAATGGGGAAGGGGAAATGAAAGAGTAGAGAAAACTATATTGTAGTAGTCAGGATGTGGTTGAACCATTTTCTAATTGAGAATGTCTCTTGGTCTGGAGGAACTGCGTCCTGGAGTCAAGTAGCAATTCCCTTTTAGCAGACACCCCCGGGACACATCACTCAGATCTTCATCCTCCATGTCCAGCTGTGCAGTATGTATCTGTGTCATTGATTGGCTGCCCGTCAAATCGGAATCTGATCTGCCTCATTGACAAACCCTGTCATTCACCATAGGCTTTTATTAGCTTACTAAGTGGTGTATGCCTCTTAATCTTTTTTTTTTTTTTTTTTTTTTTGGTACGTGCCCCTAGCGGGAACCAAACCCAGGACTCTCTGGTCCACAGGCTGACGCTCCAACTGCTGAGCCAAACCGGCCAGGGCAGCCTCTTAATCTTAAACTGCACCCCAGAACCATTCTGCCCCACCACCTTCAAATGAATATGAAGGTTGTTCTCAGTCTTGATACCTTCCTTGGGCTTTTTTGTTTGTTTATCCTTGTATTAATCCTCACCCGAGGATATTTTCCATCTATTTTCAGACAGAGGGGAGGAGGAGACACATTGATGTGAGAAAGAGAAACATCCATTTGAGAGAGACACATCGATTGGTTGCCTCCTGCATGACCCCAACTGGGTCTGGGGAACCTAACAGCAACCGAGGTACATGACCTTCATCAGAATCGAACCTGGGACTCTTTGGTCCGCAGGCCAACACTCTAACCGGTCAGGGCCTTCCTTGGCTTTTCATTGGCCATGGTAAGCGCCGGAGTCTCCTCAGCTGCCACTTTACAAAAGAGGTACCAGGTCCGCACCAAATAAGCACATAAGCAGCACCAGGAGCTGCAGAAGGAGGTGGCCAGGACTGGTTTCTCTTGAAGTACCTGGTTTTGCAAATCTGAGGTTGATTTTCCTAGAAAAGGCATTGTGATTGGAAAGCATTCTTAAGGCTTTATGTAATGTCTTGCCCTGTTAAATGGTTTGAACTGTACTTGCAAGTAACAGGTAACTAGTGAAGGTTTTGTTTTTTTAAGCCAGTGAAGTGTCTTAGCCAGACTGGCTCTTTGAAAGAAGCCTCCCATTGATGGGCTGGGTTATGAACTGGATGGAGCCAATAACCCCTTGCACATAGAAGAAAGTGTTCACCATATCTTATTGCATGTATTTACAGAGCTGCTCATTCAGTAGAGTAAGCAGCTGTGTATTTCTTCCTAAAGATTAAGCATGTTTCAGCTCAGATCTTATAATGTATGATTTGTTACCCTGTTGTACAAGGACACTGAGATAAAGCCTGTATAAAACACAAGAACAGCCCTGGCCAGTTTGGCTCAGCGGTTAGAGCATCGGCCTGCGGTCCAGAGAGACCCGGGTTCGGTTCCCGCTAAGGGCACGTACCTGGGTTGCAGTTTGTCCCTGGCCCCTGGTTGGGTCGTGAGGGAGGCAGCCACTCTATGTGTCCCTTTCACATCGATGTTTCTCTCTCTCTCTCCCTCTCTCTCCCTCCCACTCTATCTGAACAAAAAATGAAAAAGTGTCCTTAGGTGAGGATAAAAAAACAAAAAAAAAACAAGAACACTGAGAATAAATAAAAGCAAAAGGGACACGGGGTAAAGGCATGGGGATGGGGGAGCAGAGAAACTGGTTATGCTCCCACTGTCCACAGCTGCTATTCACTTCGTCTTTTCATTTTGACCTCTTGAATTGGCCAGAGTATATCTAGATAGCCAAACTTCCTTTAGGAGAGATTTAAACTTCTGCTCTATGAGATTACAGCCTAGAGGGTTTCTTTATCCTAAATTTTTATGTATATATTTGTCTGTCACCTTGTTCCATAGAGAATTTGAAGCAGGCATGCTGGCTTAGACAGCATTTCTTTCCCTCTTAAATAGCAGGAATCCATTCCTGCTAAGCTGAGAAACTTTCCTCCTGGTGGGCTCTTCAAGCGGACAAGGAAGGCACACCACAGGCATTAAAAACCTCGACCATTTCCCTTTCTTGAAAAACAGGTTTCTCTGCTGTATGTTACTTCACTGTTCATAAAATGTGTGTAGAGTTATGCTGTTCTGGTTTTATACCTTACTCTGAGATAATTAGCCTATGCTTATTTAACTGCCCCGTCACACACACTCCACCCCTCCTCAGGTTCTCCTCCTCCTCATGTACTCCATAACTAACTTTCTTTTTTTTCCCCCTCTATTAATTTTAGAGAGGAAGGGAAAGGGAGAGAGAGATAGAAACATGGATGAGAGAGAACATCGACTGGCCGCCTCCTGCATGCTCCCCACTGGGTTTCAGGCCCACAACCTGGGCGTGTGCCCTGATCGGGAATCGAACTGGCAACCTCTTGGTGCATGGGTCAACGCTCAACCACTGAGCCACACCGGCCAGGCCATAACTAACTTTCAAAGAGTTCATGTGTTTTGGATATTTTTAATCAACTTTTTATTTTCCTTAAAAAGTCAGTGTAATTGCGTTTTTTTGTACAAACTAAATTTGGTATCATTTGTTGTTGTTGTTGTTATTGTTTTGTTAATCCTCACCCGAGGATATTTTTCCATTGATTTTTAATTTTTTTTTTCCCTTTATTGATTTTAGAGAGAGAAGAAGTGAGAGGGAGAGAGAGACAGGAACATCGATGAGAGAGAACTTCGACTGGCTGCCTCCTGCATGCCCCTCACTGGGGACCTGGCCCACAACCTGGGCATGTGTCCTGACCGGGAATCGAACCGGCGACCTCTTGGTGCATGGGTCGATGCTCAACCACTGAGCCACACCAGCTGGACTCCATTGATTTTTAGATAAGAGTGGAAGGGAGGGAGGTGGGGAGAGAGAGAGAGAGAGAGAGAGACATTGATGTGAGAGAGATACTTCAATTGGTTGTCTCCCGAAGGACACTTATGGGGTCTGGGGCAACCCAGGTATATGCCCTTGACAAGGAATCGAACCCAAGACCCTTCAGTCTGAAGGCTGACATTCTAACCACCAAGCCAAACTATCTAGGCCAGTGCAGTATTAAAGTTGGACATTCTAATTTAGCATTTCGTGTAGCTAATAAAATCACATTTTTAAAAATCCATAGGAAGAGTTTATTGTCGTGCAACTTTAGCCAAAGGAAAAGCTTTGTATTTTTAATACTTTAGCCAAAAATTAAGTGATGGATTGTAGATGTGCTGTGTCCACATAAAGCCCTTTAACCAGTGGAGGTAAGTACTGAGAGAGCACCTCAAGTAGATAGAACCTTCTTCTACCTGTTCAAGTTGTTTATCTTTGAATACCTAAAATACGTCATTTTTCTGGTCTCACTTTATAGCAAAGTCCTCAAAAACTGTTGTTTTAGTAATCTATTGTATAACAAATTACCCCAATGTTTATCAGCTTCAATAGCAAACATTTATTATTTCACAAAGTTTCCAGGAGCAGCTTAGCTGGATGGTTCAGGATCAGGGTCTCTTATAAAGTTTCAATCAAGCTATTAGCTGGGTCTGGAGGATTCGTTTCTAAGCCCATTCAGGTGGCTGTTAGCCTGAGGCTTCGGTTCCTTACCACTCAAGCCTCTTCTTAGAGTTGCTCAGACACAGCAGCCAGCTTCCTCCAGAGCAAGTGATTCAAGGGAGAGAAGAGCACAAGGATAAAGGGTTTTTTCATCTGGAGTGATGTACCAGCATGCTGCCATATTTTACTGGTCACACAGACTGACTCAGGTCCAGTGGGGGTTGAGGGGCAACCAAGGGCATGGATACCAGAAGCCGCAAGGATCATTGGGAGCCAGTTTGGAAACTGGTTCCTCACCCAACTTCCCATTAGGAAACTTCTGAATTGATTTTACAAAATATATCAAAATGGAAAAACTAAAGAGACGTCTGTAAGAAGTACATCCTTCCCTTTGAGGAGGACCATAGTTTGCCATCCCAAAATATGGCTTTAGGGCTATTGATTTTAAGCTGGTTATTAAGAAGTGAAAGACTCAGAAAGAACCTTTGACCCTCTCCCTTATCTGCATAAAGGAATTAAGATTTTTAAAATGTCAATGGGGAAAAAAGGAGAAACATCTGTAACAAAAATAAATTAATAAAAAATAATAATAAAATAGCCCTGGCCGGTTTGGCTCAGCGGTTAGAGCGTCAGCCTGTGGTCCAGAGAGACCCGGGTTCGGTTTCCGCTAAGGGCATGTACCTCGGTTGCAGTTTGTCCCCGGCCCTGGTTGGTCGTGCGGGTGGCAGCCACTCGATGTGTCCTTTTCACGTCGATGTTTCTCTCTCTCTCTCTTCCTCTCTCTCCCTCCCACTCTATCTGAACAAAAAATGAAAAGCCCTCAGGGGAGGATAAAAAAAAATAATAATAAAATAAACAAATTTAAAAATTTATATATATATATATATATATATATAGAGAGAGAGAGAGAGAGAGAGAGAGAGAGAGAGAGATTTTAAAAATGTGCTTCAGGCTCTGGCTGGTGTGGCTCAGTTGATTGTTATCCCATGCACCCAGAGCTCCTCTGTTCGATTCCCGGTCAGGGCACATGGCAGGGTTGTGGACTCAATCCCCAGTAGGGGTCGTGCAGGAGGCAGCTGATCCATGGTTCTCTCTTTCCCTCTCCCTTCTCTTTCTAAAATCAATAAAAACATTAAAAAAAAAAAAAGCTGCCTCAGGAAGGGAGCCTTAGTATATTTACTCTGACTTCTATGAATTAGGTGTGGGAAACCGGGAGAAATCTAGCAAAGCTTGTTTGTTGGACTCCCATTGTTTCTGGCACATTTGTTTACCACATGTTTGCTCTTTCCCTTCTACCAGTGAATTGCCTACTTTCCCTTTGAAGTCCCAGACTCCTGCCCCCCTTCTTAGTCCAGATGGCATATAAGACACAATTGCCCAATGTGACCTCGGGTCTCATATTCTTATGGAACCCCTGCATGTACATATGTAATAAAGTTTGGACATTTTCTGTTAATCTGTCTCATGTTGATTTGTTAGCCCAGCCAGAAGATCTTAGAAAGGTGGGAGGAAAATTATTTTTTGTGTCCTCACACCTTGTACCATTTGTATTGATTTTGAATAAGTTGTAGAAAGTCCAAAACAATGAAATGCATTTCTTTGGATGAATTATCAAGCTTGTGTATCCTCAAGATAGCTGTCATATCTATAATTTACCATTAGAAATTTTTATCAAGATTTCTGAAAGTGGACAGTTTTCTTAAAATTATGTCCTTTATCTTTTATCACTGTGCTAAAAGCTAAGGGGACAGTTTTTATTGGACACTCTGAGCTAGGTACACCTTATCCTCACGTCTTGCCCCTCCTTCCCTAAGGGTAACTACCGGGGCTTTACTTACTTACGTGTATCTAGAGCCTCGTACAGTGCCTAGCATGTATTACTCAATAAATATTTGTTGGATAAAGGAAGTAGAAACCAAGTGTTAGGTGGACTTGAAGCACCACTTTCTAGTGGTTAGTGGTAGCTACTGGTAGTCTGCTGATGTGCCCACTTGCCTGGAATAAAACCAACTAATGGCAATGAACATTCTATTACCATGAACATACATTTGACTGTGGAGGAGGACCTTGTTTCTTACAGATTTTAAACCTTATTTAAAGTATACACTTAAGCCCAGCCGGTGTGGCTCAGTGGTTGAGCATCGACCCATGCACCAAGAGGTTGCCGGTTCAATTCCTGGTCAGGGCACATGCCCAGGTTGTGGGCCCGATCCTCAGTGGGGGGCATGCAGGAGGCGGCCAGTCGATGTTCTCTCTCATTGATGTTTCTAGCTCTCCCTCCCTCTTCCCCTCTCCCTAAAATCAATAAAGGGAAAAAAAATTTTTTTAAGTATACACTTAAATATCATAATGGAAAAAGCTGGACCTAGTTTTTACCAATTACCAAGTTAAAAGGTACTGAATAAGCATTTATTTATGCCCTGCCTTGTTTCTGTATACACAGATACCTAAAATATGGAATAGTGTGGTTAAAATGAGCAGGGAAGGGGGAAATACGAAAGTAAAATAAGAGTGAGGATCTAAACTGAGAGGGGAAAAAATTACTCCATACCACCCTGCACCTATGGCTCTAAACTTTCTAGTAACCAAACCAAAAGTCCTTGTCAGTTACTAAGGTCAGTGTTCATAAGATTAACAATAAATTATTGAGAAGTGTGAAAACGAGGAGTTTCTCTCAGAACTTTTTTAAAAAAAATACATGTGATATTCCGCTCAATTTTACTGTGAACCTAAAATTGCTCTTTTAAAAGTCTATTTTTTTTTTTAATCTTCACCCGAGGACATTTTTCCATTTTTTGTTCAGATAGAGTGGGAGGGAGAGAGAGGAAGAGAGAGAGGTAGAGAAACATCGATGTGAAAGGAACACATCAAGTGGCTGCCTCCCGCACGACCCCAACCGGGACTGGGGACAAACTGCAACCGAGGTACGCGCCCTTAGCGGGAACTGAACCCGGGTCTCTCTGGACCGCGGGCCGACGCTCCAACCGCTGAGCCAAACCGGCCAGGGCTAAAAGTCTATTTTTTAAAATGCATGCTATGTGATATAGGGAATCCTGAATACCTTCTTTTCAAAAATATTCAAAGTAGCTCAGCCAATGTGCCTCACTGGCTTGAGCGTTGGCCTATGGACTGAGAGGTCCCGGTTCAATTCCCGGTCAGGGCACATGCCCGGGTTGTGGGCCCGATCCCCAGGGGGGGGCATGCAGGAGGCGGCCAATCGATGTTTCTATCTCTCTCTCCCTCTCCCTTCCTCTTTCTAAAATCAATAAAGAAAACTTTTAAAAAATATATTTAAAAAATATATATTCAGAGTAGATGAAAAAGATTACCACCATTTGTCAAAACTGGAAAGGGTACATGGGGATTCATTATACTGTTTGCTCTACTTTTGCATATGTTTGCAATATCCCACAAAGGTTTTTAAAAGTGTGTTTAAAAATGTACAGCAATCATCATGCTTAATGGGATCACAAGTGGCATTCTCACCCCAAACTCTCAACATTGTACCAGCTAATGCTATATGACATAAGAAATGAGACAAGGCCCTGGCCAGTTTGGCTCAGTGGTTAGAGCATCGGCCCACAGACCAATGAGTCCCGGCTTTGATTCTGATCAAGGGCACATACCTCGGTTGCCATCTATCCCCGGCCCTGGTCAGAGTCGTGCAGGAGGCAACCAGTCGATGTGTCCCTCTCACGTCGATGTTCCTTTCTCTCTGTTTAAAAAAAATAAAAAGAAATGAGACAAGGCTGGAAAGGAAGACAAATTTGTCATTTTCAGATCTTGTAATGATCTACATAGAAAACTTAAGAGCATTTATCAACTATTAGGACTCATGAGAATTGAATAAAAAGTGTTCAGTATAAGATCAACGTACAAATATCAGAAGTGTTTCTAAATTCCATTAACAACTAATTTTAATGTGTAATAGAAAAAAGTGCCCATGTCTAATAGCAACAGAAACTATGAAGTATCTGGAATAAAACTTTGAATTAATAGAGAAATACACTGTTTATGAAGGGGAAGTCTCAGTGTCATAACGATGTCAATTCTCCCAAATGAATCTATAAATTTAATGTAATTCTAATGAGATTTTTCTTTGACTATATATAAAAAACATATATTTATGAAGAAATTTAAAAAATTCAAGAATTGCTGCTCTGGCCAGTGTGTCTCAGTTGGTTGAGCATCATTCCATGCACTAAGAGGTCACTGGTTCGATTCCTGGTCACCGGGGTTGCAGGCTCGAGACTGGATCCCCAGTAGGGGGCGTGCAGGGGGCAGCTGATCCATAGTTCTCTTATCGATGTTTCTCTCTCTCCCTCTCCCTTTCTCTCTCTAAATCAATAAAAACATTTAAAAGAAAAAGAATTGCCGAGAAAGAATTTTTGCTCCATCAAATTTCAAGGCTTTTAATAAAGCTAGAATGATTTAGAATATAGTGGTAGGGTGGGGCTTGACATGCATCAGTGGAACGGAACAAAAGAGCTCAGAAATCAAGCACCTGTGAAATCTTGATACATTAAAATTGAGGTCACGTGACATTACACATAGAAAAATAATTCAATAAACAGTTTGAGGACAGTTGGGTTTTCATATGGCAAAAATAAAAGCTAATCTCTATACCTTGCACAAAAATAAATGCCAGGTGAATTAGAGACGTTAAACTATTACAAAAAGGGGGGGAGGGACAAATAATTTTATGACCTTGGTGTTGGTCAACTTATGAAGGTAAAAATAAATTCAACTATATTAATGTTAAAAACTTATACAATGAAAGATATTTAATAAATTAGAAGACAAACTGGGAGATGATGTTTGCAATATATATAACAAAGGATTACTATCTCAAATTTATAAGTAACTACAATCTGGTAAGAAAAATCCAAAGGAAAAATGGTCAAAGGATGTGAACTAGCAAGTCTCAGAAAAAGAATCCAGATAGCCAATAAAATATAAAAAGATCAGGGAAATACAAACTAAAACACCTATGAGATATATAAAAATCACCATCATTATTTTGCTTTTAATTGTGCCCAGATTTTAGATGTTTCAAATGCATCTTCGCATTTTAAATACTGAAGGTCTGCCCAAGCTAAGTGTTAGTCAAGGTATGGAAAAACAGCAATTGTCCTTTGTTGCAGGCAGGAATGTAACTTAACATGGCCACTTGGGGGAGCAATTGAGCAATGTTTGGTAAAGCTGAAAATGTGTAACATTTTGACCAACAATTCCTCTTTTAATTATATATACTAGAGAATCTCAGATGTATGTGTACAAAGATCTTTGTTCACAGACACATTGTCCATCGATAAGGAAAGAGATGAATTGTGGTATATGGCTACGTGATGGAACACGATACAACAGTTAAAATTATTAAGTGGGTTTTCGTGCATCAACTCTGTTAGAACGCAAACAATATTGAGTGAAAGACAAACATCACTCTATGTTTTCTATGTAGGGAAACTAACTAGTGACAGTAGAAGTACTAACTCCCTGTGTTTGCTTCTGGGATGGTGCAAGGACAATGAGATTTAGAGAAGTGAAGGAGAAAAAGGGAAGAGACATCAGCTTTCACTGAGATGATGAATGCTTTAGTTCTTTATATATATATAAAAAAGATAAGGTACAGGTGGTAGAATTGAACATCTGTTCATTTGTGATAACAGGTATGTAAATGTTTCTTATATTGTCTTTCATGCTATATATTTGAAGAAAAAAATTTCTGTTTCCATTAAACAGACTGTCTCTATAAGAGTGGCATATTTTAGCCTAGCCAGTGTGGCTCACTGGATTGAGTGTTGTCCCACGGACTGAGAGGTCCCGGTTAAATTCCCGGTCAGGGCACATGCCCAGGTTGTGGGCTCGTCCCCAGTGAGGGGCATGCAGGAGGCAGCAGATCTATGTTTCTTTCTCACATTGATGTTTCTTTCTTTCTTTCCTTTTCTTTTTTTCCTTTATTGATTTTAGAGAGAGAGGAAGTGAGAAGGAGAGAAAACATTGACTGGCCGCCTCCTGCATGCTCCCCACTGGGAATTTGGCCCACAACCTGGGCATGTGCCCTGACCAGGAATCGAACCGGCGACCTCTTGGTGCATGGGTCGATGCTCAACCACTGAGCCACACCAGCCGGACTCACATTGATATTTCTATCTCTCTCTCCCTACCTCTCTCTCTAAAAAATTAAAAAACAAACAAACAGTGGCATATTTTACCTATACAGTGGTCCCCTCTTATCTACGAGAAATACGTTGCAAGACCCCCAATGGATGCCTGTAAGTGCAGATAGTACCGAACCCTACACGTATATGTTTTTTCCTATACATACACACCGAAGGTAAAGTTTAATTTCTAAATTAGGCACAGTAAGAGATTAACAACAACAGAATAAAATAGAACAAGTATAACAATATACTGTGATAAAAGTTACAGTGAATGGCTTTGGGGCCATTATTAAGTAAAATGAGGGTTACTTGAACACAAGTACTAAAATTCTGCAAATTAATCTGATAACCGAAACAGCTACTAAGTGACTAAGGGAGGAGGAGCATGTACATCCTGGATACGCTGGACGAGGGGATGATTCCTGCCCGGGGCGGAATGGGGTGGGATAGCTCGAGATTTCATCATACTGCTCAGAATGGCATGCAATTTATAACTTATGAGTTGTTTATTTCTGGACTTTTCTATTTAATATATATATATATATATTTTTTTAATAAGATCATTCTTTTCTTTAATTTTTTTTTCTTTATTGGTTTTAGAGAGAGAGGAAGGGAAAGAGAGAGAGAGAAACATCAATGAGAGAGAACATCAATTAGCCTCCTCCTGCATGCCCCCCACTGAGGATTGGGCCCACAACCTGGGCATGTGCTTTGACCGGGAATCAAACCGGTGACCTCTTGGTGCGTGGGTCGACGCTCAACCACTGAGCCACACCAGCCGGGCTCTATTTAATATTTTTGAACCGCTGTTGACCACGGATAACTGAAACTGTGGAAAATGAAACCATGGATAAGAGGGAACTACTGTGCAAAACACTCTGACCAAAGTGTCAGTTCTGTTTGGACAGGTACAGGCTGAGTAACCAAAAATCACTATTTTTATTTCTCTTTGTATTGTGCCTGTAAAAAAACAAAACAAACAAACAAACAAACAAAACACTAATACCATCTTTTGAATCTTTTTCCTCAGAATACAATACTGCCATCCTTGCGGACAGAGGGCTAGATTCTATAGACTTTCAGCAGCTGGGCCTCAGGCAGACTGTGACAATATTCCTGACAATTGCTGCCCTGCAGGAGTTTCTGTGATGGTGGGAAGGAATTCCTAATCAAGGGAGGTTTTTTTTCATCAGCTAAGGAGTTCCCTGAGTCGGCATGTTGCTCCTGATCTGGCCTCCCAGCACCTCCTGCCCAGGCCTTCCCTGGAACGGCAGCCTCCTGGTTTTGTGTGGAGGTCTTGGCCAGAGCACCGTCCTACAGGGAGCTGGTGAGCAGCAATCCTACCCTGGGAGAGGCAGTCTCCTCTAGTGCATTGGCAGTGAAGCAAACTGGTGTTCTAGTACACAGAGGGGGTCAGCTGGAGGGCAGAGGGCCACCTGGCTCCAGCTGATTGTGTGCCATGCAGGACTGTTGTCAACAGCTTCTGAATTTTCAAGAGAAACTGGAAGCTAGACATTATGTTCATGTTCCAGATTAAAGGGGAAGGGAGAATGCCGTGTGAGGCAAACAAAACATCCTGCAAGCTCCCCGAGGCCAGTGGGGCTACCAGCTGGCCCCCTGTGTTCTAATCAAGCTTAAATTTGTAAACCACCTGAAGTGCCTCATGCCAGAGTTGGACTAGAACAATAAAATGTTCCAGAAATTTCAGAGCTAGACGTAGGATTGCCAACATTTTACCAAGCAATAACATTTTTTACTAAAAGACACATACACACCTACTATTGACTTTCACTGTTTCATGAAAGAAAGTCCATTATACATCTGAAAAGTAGGGTGCACTTAATAGTGGTCCACGTTTCCTTATGAAATCCTGGAAGCCAGATTTGTTTTGGAATTGAAAGTTTTTTTTGCTTGTTTTTTTTTGGTACGTGCCCCTAGCGGGAACCGAACCCAGGACTCTCTGGTCCGCAGGCCCACGCTCCAACCGCTGAGCCAAACCGGCCAGGGCTTTTTTAAACATTTTTGAAAGGTAATGTGGTGCATGTAATGCTCCATAGTAAAATGTAAAATATCTGCAGTGAACCATATGAATATTCAACTAAGTGGAATAAGTAAAGGCTAGAAATAACTGTATGTCAGTTTAGGACAGGATTTTCTGCCAAATGAGTTTTGGTGCCAATCCAAAAAACCTAGTTTTCAGACCTTTTTTTTGGATTGTGGACCCGTAACAGAAAAGGAAAAGCCTTTTAAATGGACTAGCTTTATGAAAATCTGAGCATGATGCCCTTATTTTTCTCAGGTCACCCTAGACCACTGGAGATTGCCCTGATGGTTGGACATTTGGGAGGGTCTTTTGTTGTTGTTGTTGTTAATCCTCACCCAAGGATATTTTTCCATTGATTTTTAGATAGAGTGGAAGGGGGGCGGGGGGGGGGTAGAGAGAAACATCGGTTGGTTGCCTCCTGCAGGACTCTGCACCACTGGGGCCTGGGATCAAACCTGCAACCCAGGTACATGCCCTTGACCAGGAATCAAACCCAAGGCCACATGGTTCACAGGAGAACACGCTAACCGCTAAGCCAAACCAGCCAGGACTGGGAGGGTGTTATGTAGGCCCAGACAAGTCTTTCCATGCTCCCCACTTCCACCTGGCTCCCTCTTGCAGCAGGGAGCACATGACTGCGTGTGGCAGCATTTCATAACGTAAAGTGGCCCTTGCCTTTGGAATTCTAAGTCCTTGTATCTCCAAACTGCACTGGTCCCAGTTCTGAAATCTCTGCTACCCAGAACTGAGCTCCTCATTTCATGACAACTCTTCAGTTACTGGAATGCACCTCTCCAAGCTGGCCTAAGTCCCGACAAACTTGGCTCCCTCGGCTGTTCATGTGACAAGGTTGCCAGGTTGCCTTCCACGATGTGTCTTCTGGAGTATTCGTGTGCCAGGGTTTTCAAGAACGGCTCCCAGAAGGCTCTGAACTGCAGAGAATGTGGGACTGGTCAGTTCAAAAGAACTTTCTGTCCACGCATCCTGAGGGAGATTTAAATGTTTGAACAACATTGAAATTGTATTGTTTCAGAATCAAATGACTTCCCCAAGAGAGCAGCTTGAGAAACTGGACGGGTGCGAAACTTTGCAGACAGGCCTTGAAGGGCAAGAAAGATTTGGGCTTGTTGGGGGTGTGAACAGGAAGGCATTGCAAGGAAGGTAAAGCGACAGGCGTGTGTGTGAGTAGTTTCATGCAGACTGGAGCCGGGTCTGGAGGAAGGTCGGGTTTGGGAGGAGACTGGGAAGAGGGAATTTCAGCTGGAAGAAATGGTTGACACAGAGGGAGCTGGGTGTGCATCCAGAGGCCGCCCACTGCAGGGCGGACTCACACTTGGTAGTGAGAAGCCAGGGCTGCCTAAGCAGAGGGAATTTACCGGGAGGCCACTGCCAGGCATTCCTGTTTCTGTCTCTCTGTCCCTCCCATTCTCCTTGGAAAATTCCCCCAATCCCTGGCCAGTTGCTCAGCGGTTAGAGCATCGGCCTGCAAACCAAAGGGTCACAGGTTCGATTCCCAGTCAAGGGCACGTACATCGTACATCGGTTGCAGGTTCAATCTCCGACTCCAGCCAGGGGAAGCAACCGATCAATGTGTTTAATGTATCTCTTTCACATCGATGTTTTTTTCTCTCTCTCCCTCCCTCCCTCCCTTCCATTCTGCCTAAACGTCAATGGAAAAATATCCTCCGGTGAGGATTAACAAAAAAAAAAAAAAAAAATTCCCCCAAGCAGTCTTCTGGCCCTGGCCCCTGGAGGGCTTTTTCTGACTCCCCCTCACCTCCTGCCCTATCACTTTCCACCCCAGGAGTCCAATGGGTGGAGCTTCACTCTCCTATTAAACTGTGACTCACCCGCCTTCCCTGCCCCCCCCCCCCCCCCCCCCCCGCCCTGGGAGGCTTATAATAACTGCGAGTTTTCAGGTTTCCCCACGTTGACCCTGCCTTGGCCTCCTCGTGGGGTGGTACCCAAGATTCGCCCTCCATGTTATCTCCTCCAACAGTCCCCCGCAAAGATTCCAATCTCAGGCTCCAGGCATTTATTGCATTTTTATGATCAAAGCTTTTGTCCAAGCAGGATGTTTTCCATACCAGGAAGCTTAAGAGGATCCAGAGTGACCCATGGGAAGAGGAATGAGGTGATCACAGCTTTCTGCAGTTCTTGAATGGGTTTAGCACAAGAAAAAGAATTGGACCCTTTGCTCCATTCTCTGAACACCAAGCTGAGCACCTTAGTTAACTCATCATACGGCATACTTTCTTTTCTTTGTAACTTTTTGTTTTGATGTGATTTTAAACTTTCGGAAACATTGCAAGAATAACACAAGGAACTCACCTTTACCCTTCACCCATATTCACTAATTGGTTACATTTTGCCCAAGTGGCTTTATCACTCTCTACATGTGTAAACACACACACACACACACACACACACACACACTTTTTTCTGAACTGTTTGAGAATGCCAACTCATTCATCATGTTCTTTTGCATTAATGTATATTTCCTAAGGACAAGGACATTCTCTTGGTTTTTCACTTCTTGATTTCTTAGCCCTGATACGGTGTTTACTGAAAACTGGGGGGGGGTGGTGGTGAAGAGAGCGGCAGTCTCATGGACCTGAGGGTTTGATCCCACGTGTCACAGCGTTCCTTTCCTCCCCACTAGACCCTGCAGGGACAGAACCCCATGCTAACGGGGTAGGGCTGCGTCATCTTAGCAAAGTCTGCCTGTTGTTTCTGGGTGAGAATTCGAGCCTTGTCACAGCTCCAAAGCCAAGTACGATTTGGGGAAGGTGGCATCAATTAAGTTAGCCAGTCTCAGACTTTGAAGCATGTTTACTGTCCACGTGGTACCAGAATCCAGAAGGAAAAGAAGTCCCGCAGTATGGAGGAAGATTTTTCTGCCATCGTCACCCTCGCCGCCCCTGGTAATAGTTGCAACCCTCACAGCTGGCCTGACAGTTGTCTTCCTGCCATCATCATCTCTACTAGGGGTCCTCTCTTCCTGCTCCTACCCAGGTTCCCAGAGATTCTGAGGTTCAGAGGCTCCCCGAAGGGCCACAGCAACCGCCCACTATAGACGAGCTTGGGTGTGTTCAGGGTGATGACTGTAGACATAACCTCCCACTTTAGGGCCCCCACTAGTTTGGTGATTCCTGGTGGGTGATGGACAGGCAGATCAACCTTTAGCTTTTTCCCATTATAAAATTAATACCTGCCTGACTGGTGTGGCTCAGTGGTTGAGCATTGACCCATGCACCAAGAGGTCGCTGGTTCAATTCCTGGTCAGGGCACATGCCCAGGCTGTGGGCCAAATCCCCAGTGAGGGGCATGCAGGAGGCGGCCAATCAATGTTCTCTCTCATCAATGTTTCTGTCTCTCTCTCCCTCTCCCTTCCTCTCTCTCTAAAATTAAGAAAAAAAATTTAATAAATAAAATTAAATTAATACCTGCTTATTGGGAGGGAAATTCATAAATTTAGAAAAAAATGTGAAGATGGATACAGACCACCTGTGTGCCTCCTGTAGTTCTGGTGTCCATCCTTTCAGACTCTGGCCGCGTCAGGAAGGAGCACTCCCTGAAGCCAGGAACCCACGCTCTGAGGCTGGGAGAGCATGTGGTTCTGGCTCTGCTGTCACTGCCTGAGTGAGGGGACTAAGCTTTGAGATCCAGTTTCCTCATCTATAAAATGGCACGATAATAGTACTTGCTTAAATAAGCTGATTCATGTCAAGGGTTTATCCAGTGCCTGGAAGAAATTGCCAACAAAAGTTAGTTCTAAACAACAACAAAGGACTCGTGCTCTTCTGCATAGGAGCCTCCTGTGTTCTCTTAACAGAGGTTCGTTCGTTCAACATATACTTTTATACTTTTTTTGAGCACCCATTGCATGCCTCGCAATTTGCTAAGTCCTATCAAGCTAACAAAAAAAATCTTTGTCCTCATGGAACTTACATTCTAGTGAGGAGAGAGAGATAACAGACGTGCATATCTTATAAAGTATGTCATGGCCTGATGTGACCTGGAGGAAAATGTGGCATGATACAGCCGCCAGGGACACCAGCGGCAGGTTGCTATTTTATATAAGGTGGTCAAAGAAGGCCTCTTTGGGAAGGTGGCATTTGAGCGAGAGTCTGAAGGAAATGAAGGAGCTGTGTGAATATCTGAGGGAAGGACACATCTGGCAGAGGGAACAGCATGTGCAAGGGCCCTGAGGCAGGAGCATGTTTGTCATGTTTGAGGGCAAGCCAGGAGGCCTGTGTGGCCAGGGTGGAGTGAGTAAGGAAGAGAGTGGTAGGAATGGAGGTCAGAGAGGTGGAAACTGAATTGTATCAGGCTCTGTAGGCCATTGCAAGGATTGTGACTATTCCCCTGAGTGAGACGAGGACTCGGAAGGGTTGAGAGAGAGGAGTGATGTAATTGGACCCTCAATAGATCTCAGTACTTACTTGTGTATTGTAGATCAAATGAAAAGCTGCACAACCCTGGCCGCTTTGATCCAGCAGTTAGTAAAAGGTCTGAGCTGGCAGGAGATCACATCCCCAACGTAAGGCCAGTATGGAGAAAGGAGCATTTTATTACACCGGTGGGCTGTTACACCGGCGGGCTGGGGGGGTACAGCTTCCCCAAATCCTCAGCCCCGAGCTTCCTTTGTTCTTTGCTTATATAGGCACAAACTACAGAAAAAAAAACTACATTCTCTTGGTGCCGCTTTTGGCACTGTTAAGGGGGCTGATACAGAGAAGGGGGGGAGAGGAGCAGGGTAACTATTAATCTCTTTTTTCTCATGGTTCCTCTGAGTTTCTCAAGGCCATCCTCAACCCCTTATCTGTACAGTTTTCTTTGGGTTTCTCAAGGCCCTTATGTTTACAGAAAAGAAACTGCCAGGGTGCGTACGTGCAGTAACTGAGGGTCAGAATGGAGTTTAGTTTTGTTAAAACATTATTAACCCTTTCAGTTAGAGCATCATTGGTCTGCGGGTTCGATTCTGGCCAAGGGCACGTACCACAGTTGCGATTTGTCCCCAGCCCTGGTTGGGGTCGTGCAGGAGGCAGCCACTCGATGTGTCCCTTTCACATCGATGTTTCTCTCTCTCTCTCTCTCTCTCTCTCTCTCTCTCTGTTCTTCTTTCTCCCTCCCACTCTATCTGAACAAAAATGGAAAAATGTCCTCGGATGAGGATTAACAAAAAAACAAAACAAAACAACAACAGCAACAAAAAGAAAAGCTGCACAGCTCCTTTGACTCTGTCAACCAGCACCCCCAACTCTGAGGGCCCATCCGCACCTGGAACATCACTCAGTCCACTGCCTGACATGATGCTTCCCCTAGCACACCCTGCTTTTCTGGATGGGACTTACATCCGGGTCACATACCCAGATGCTTCCAGGCTAGACCATACACCAGCCTTACTGTACACCTCTCACTAGCCATAACAGCTAATGGCCACCATTGACTGAGGTCTTGCCATCAGCCAGGCCCCTTCCCCCAGGAGCTCATTCAGTCCTTACAGCCGTCCTGCCAGGCAGCCATTATCATTCTCCCTTTTGCAGCTGGTACCATGATCCATTCATGTGCAAAAGGCACCGAAGCTAGCAGGCACCTGAGCCAGGGCCCCAGCCAGTCTGCCAGATTCCTGAGGTGGGGACCACAGCCCCCAGACAGCAAGAGAGAAGGCGGAAGGAATCATGCTCACTGTCCCTCCCCAAGCTCTCACTCCGTTGAGAAAATGTGTGAGAAAGCATTTTGCAAGTTTGTGTAGAGCATCACACAAATACGAGAGCGTTCAGGAAGATGATCAGAGTCTGAAATCCCAGGCTTTGGTTTGGCTCCCGATTTTTCAGATGGCTGACTCATTTACCCCAAACACCTGAACTCCCCCAAATCTCTGCGCATTCCCCAGCTTCTCCTTTGCTATGCTTGAAACAAAGCAGGTCTTTTATAAAGTGGTGGGGTGGGGGGCTTGCTTTGGGGAACATGCTTTCACCTCCTTCCAGTTCATTGTTTTCATACAAAATTCCAGGCGCACAGGGCAGGCAAACAGAAGTCTCATTCATAACCGGCGGGCCCCCAGGCTGGTGTGTCTCCCGCCTCCTCCCCCTTGCCTCTCATTTCAGTCTCCTGAGGAAGCTGTGATCCACAGAAGGCCGGGGAGGTAGACTCAGAGCCAGGCGTGGCTGGGAGTTTTGGGGCATGGCTGATGGGGGTGGGAGGGCACCCCTGGAGCCACGTGGTGTGGTGGAAAGAGCCCTAGAATTGCTTGCCCAGCGATTAGACTGGTTTCCAGGCTGGTTCTGCTAATCACTAGTCAAATGACCTGGTACAAGTCATTTTCCCTTTCTCCTTTGAAAAATGGGGTTCTCAGAGTCCGTCTAGTGCCCCTGACAGCCGCTACCTGTTCATCACAGTCAACACGTGCTTATATGAAACTATGTGCCTCCTTCTTCCCAGTTAGATTAGGTTGGCACAGAGCTGAGCATGAGGGCTCCTTGGTGGTCCTGCTAAATCATATCACGGGTGAAAAGCCTGTCCTGGCGTGAGACACACGTTCCTGATTTCCCACTGCTTTCCCTCTTCAGGCTCCACACCTCCCTGATTTTTGTCACTTGCAAGTAGTAAAACTACAAACTGCACTGCACACACATTTTTTTAAAGGCTGAAGTCATCGGCTTCCTCAGCCCCACACCTGGTGTGCACAGGGCACCACTATGCAGGCAGGGCCGGGGCGGGGGCAGCGCCAGCCCGTGGGGCGGGGGTGCCGGTGGGGAAGGTGTCTGATCACAAAATCCAAACTCGTAACAAGTGCCGTCTTCAGATGAGCATTAATTTGGCTCTGGTGCCCTGGAGGAGGTCTGCGGAGATTTTCTGGGCAATTAAAGGGAATGAAAACAAACGTGCACTTTCACACAGAGGGGGCTGTCTTCGGGGTGGCGGTGTTCTGGAATGCAGAACTTTTACTACGTGTACTTCTCTGTGTCTGAACTTCATACAATGAGCGTCCATTTTAGACCACATTTCGTAAGTGTAAGATGCCATCGACTGAAAGGTACCATTATTTTATACACTACCACGAAGGCAAACTGCTACCCACTAAACTACATGTCACCGATTAGTAAGACAGCTTACTAACTGAGATACTTCTGAGATGTTAAACTATGAAAAAAATGTGCAGCTTAGAATTAGTGGACTGTAGTACACTTTTTTACATGAAAAGATATTTTCCATTTTGGGGGGAAAAACATGACTTAAGTTACTTTCATCTTCCACCCTCCTGTTCAGAATGACTTCCTCAAAAAAAGCCAAGGGAGTATTTGAGGATGACTTCATGTTACTTTTCTTTTCTTTTTTTAGCATTTAGATGCCAGTTTATTCCAGGCCCTGTGCTAGGTGTGTGCTTGTGCCTGAGTCCATCAAGGCCGCCTGGGAACTGTGGGAAAGTGGTCATTTTCCAAATAAGGACACTGATGGGCAGATTCTTGTTCCTGCTCACAGTGAGTGACTGCGGGAGATGGGACTCAAACCTGCCCGCTGCCCCGCCCGCATCTCTTCACATGCCAGCTCAGAAGGTCCTGAGAGAGGACACCAGTGAGCACCTGCGCCTTCTGCTGGAAGCCTTGGAAGCACCGGGGTGAAGGGGCATGCCCGATCCCAGGCCCAGCCTGTGCACCCACTTGATTCTGGTTCAGGAGGAGCTGACTTCCTCTTTGCACACACTTCTCTGCCAATTGGAGTGAGTCAGCCTCAAAATGACCTCACTGTCCTCAGTGGGCTGTTTGGCCGTCTGCTTCATGTCACTGAGCCCGGGCCCCTAGCACCTCTGGTGTGGGTTCACATGTATTTCCTCCGCCCCACTCCTCAGATGTGTCTAGGTTTGCAGAGATCAACCCTCCCCCCAGCCCTCTGCCTCTCTGCGTCCGGTTGCCAGGCTGGCCTGCCCTCCAGCTGCTAACAAGGACCAAGGCCGAGAGGGCTGCTTTCCTCCTGCACGTCTGGGTGGGCTGCCATCCACGGGGAGCTGGGGGCTTCGCCTGGATCGTCCCAGTGCCTGGGACAGAGGGACGGGCAGTGGGGACCCTGCCTATCAGACAGCAGACAGAGTAGGCTAAAGTAACAGCTCGGGGTCCGTGCTATGGCAAAGTACAGTGTCCAAAAGTATACAGTGACCACATGTCAAAGTTTATTTAACTCATTGAGAGGGAACTAGCAAAATGACAAAGCTGGATGAAGAGATTTGAGGGGAAAAAAGTTTGCCTGAGCTACCATAACAGATTACCACCAACGGGGTAATTTAGAACAACAGGAATGTTTTATTTTACAGTCCACACGGCCAAAGTCCAAAATCGAGGTGTAAGCAGGGCTGCTTCCTTCTGGAGGCTCCGAGGGAGGGAGACTCTGTCCCCCGCCTCTGTCCCAGCTGCCAGTGGTTGCTGGCAGTCCTTGGGGTTCCTTGGCTTGTAGACACAGCACTGCAATCTCTGCCTCTGCAGTCACGTGGCCTTCTTCCTTGTGTGTGTATTTGTCCAAATTGTTTCCAAATTGTCAAATTGTCCTCTCCTTATAAGGACACCAGTCATTGGATTTAGAGTAGTCCTAATCCAGTATGACCTCATCTTAACTTGTTTACATTTGCAAAGAACCAAATTTCCAAATAAGGTCACTTCCACCGGTGTGTGTGTGTGTGTGTGTGTGTGTGTGTGTGTGTGTGTGTGTGTGTGTTAGGACTTGAACATCTTCTGGGAGACAGTTCAACATGTAACAATGACCTTACCGACTTCATCTCTCATTACTCAGCTCTGCGGACCCCTGCTTCATGGGGCGCCTTGGGTGCTGGGGAGAGCGGAGGCACAGGGTCAGCTTTGGCGGGTTCGGTGCTTTCGGACTGAGTGTTGGCCTTGAACCGGGCTCAGCGGAGGCAGGGCATCTCCACGGCAGAAGTCAGCACTGCTCGGGCCCCAGTGGAGCCCACTCCCAGGGTCCAGCTCCCAGCTCCCAGCTCCCAGCCCCACGCCCACTGTGCGTGGCTCCTCGCTTTTCTTCATCTCTCTGGGCCTCAGTTTCCTCATCTGTGAAATACGGGTCACAATGGTACATGGTCCCTAAGACAGCACTTAGAACAGCACACACAGAGCTCAGAATACATGTTCACTGTTATCATCATGACCCCCGTCACGCCGCTCAGATTCTCAGCCTCGCTCCTCTTGGGAGAGAAAGGCTGTCCTGTTGAAGGTACTGGAAAGTTCCCTCTCCCTCCTGGGCCTGGTCGTGGCAGAAAAAAGAAATGTAAAGTCTGCTTCCAGTCTCCAAAAACACAGCAAGTCCCTGATTAGGACAGAGGAGGCCTCTGCGACTGTCACCCGCCCAGGCGATTTGTAGGCCAAGGCCAGCCCCCTGCCCTGCTTCTGTGAGTGAGCTCTTTTGTGGCCCTCGCCCCGGTCCAGCTTGGAAGGTGGTTTCCTGTCACCTACAAGTCCGCGCAGCCGGCAGTTTCCTTTATGGGCACTCATAACCCTGGGAGCTTATCGGGGCCCAGAGGCAGACGCTGGGCCCAAGAGCCTTTCCAACTAGAACGGAACGGCCGGCCCCAGGGAGCTGGCCTCCCGGGCCCAGCAGGGTGGTCCGAGGCCTAAGCAGACGCCGGCAGGACAAGCCCTGTCAGCACCTCGGGAGCCTCTGGTCCTGGGGAAGCCAGGACCTCCTGCGTCCAGACCTGGCTTCCTCCTCTGGTGGGGCAGCCGACATGGCCAGGGGGCCCTGAGGGAACCATCGCTCTGGCACCGTCATTACCGTCTGTGGACAAAGGCGTGGGCTGGGACTGACAGCCCCCCACCCCCGCCTCCCTGACTCTGAGTATGGTCGTCGGAGTTCTCCAGGAGGGTCTGGCCCTTGGCTCTTTAGGCCTCTCGGGGACACATTTTCCTGCCCTCAAAGTCTTCCCCTTTCCAGGCCTGGGAGACAGCAGAGTTCTTCTTGGGTGTTTCACTTTTTTTTCTTTTTTAAGAGGGTGGAGATTTCTAGAAAAGGCAAAATTATAGGGACAGAAAGCAGACCAGAGGTTGCCCGGGGCTGGGGGCGGATCGGCTGCGGACGCAAACAGCATGATGACAGTGTTTGAAAGGGTTTTTGTGGTGGTTGAGCTGCTGTGGAAATTCACTCATCAGACACTTACTCACTGTAGTGAGGTGTGTGGCATATACATTCCTCTTCCGTAGAGCTGTTTAAACTGTGTATATATATAATGAATTCTCTTAAAACCACAGTGGTGAGGGATCACCATCCTCTCGGTACTCGATAGGATTCTTCAGTCAGTGGCTGTGAACTTGACAAACAGTGGAGGGAGAGCTGAACTGGGAGCCTGTGTGTGACCTAGGGCAAGTCCAGGGCTGTCTGGGTGTCAGTTCGCCCTCCGTGACATCCTGAGTTGACGCCCTTCCAGGGGTGAGCGGCGCTGGGGTGACGAGCTCTGCCGTCCCCTGCCCAGCCCTCTGTGTGCTGCGGACCCTCGGGCTGTACCAGGCGCCACCGTGGCTTTGCCTTTGCCACAGAGCACCTCTGCCTTCCTGTCTTTGTGCAGAGAATTTCCTCCCACCAGCCCCGAGGAGCAAACACACAGCTGGGAACAATTGGAAAATCCAGGTTGGCCTGGCCTCGTTTCCCCCCAACCCTGGCCCTTTCCCTTGACCGGGACCAGAGAAGGAACCAAGGGACTGCCCTGGAGAAAACCCCTTCAGACCAAATGGCCCGAGCACCTCCTGGCCACTCCAGCGGGGCTCTGTGTGGGACAAGGTGGGACAAGCAGATGGGGCTTGAAGAGGGTGGCTCTAGCTGCGGGGTGGAGAGTCAGACCAGAGTGGGGCGGGTGGGAGAGGGGATCCTGAGGAGTGCTCCCGCCCCTCCCTCACCTTTCCCTCCCACCTCATACTGTCCCTGTCACCTGCCCCCCTCCCGGGGCCCCTTGAGAGCCTGCCTATCTGATCAACTCCAGGGAGCCTCCACTGCCTGGCTGCTGGTCCTCCCAGAGAGGCTGTGGCTGCTTTCTTCTGGGGATGAGGCCAGAGGGCTGAATGGTGGACCTGTGGCTGGCATGCCTACAGAGAGCCGAGAAGCAGAGGCTCGGAGCCCTCCGGCGGCTGGGAGTAGGCCTGAGGCCAGGGCGAGTCCTGAAACAGCTAGTTACTCCTGGCTGACTCAGACCCTCCTGCCCCTCTTATCAGGCCTGAGGAGTGATAAGGGACCAGTTCCTGTACTGCGGATTCTCATCTTTTGTTTGGAGCGGCCAGGAAGTGACTTGTGGGTTTTGCTGTGCCTTAAGGAGTGGGGCTGACTCATGGGGGTGGGGACCTGGGTGTGCCAGGGGTGGGGGCGTCTGCAAAGGCCAGGCCCTGCACCACCAAGCACCGACTGGTGGGGGGGAGGGAGGTCCCCAGCGGGAGTGTGTCTGACCTCCACACCCACCTCCTCAGCAGCCACAGAGAGGATTCCCTGCCTCGGAAGTTTGGGACTGGAGGGGTGGCCCAGGGCGTCTCCTCTTTATTTTCCAAACAGAAAATATTTCAAGAATATTGTTTCCCAAAAGTGTGGACTGTCTGCTAAGCATCAGACACTAGACTAAGGGTTTTGCCTATACAGTCTCCTGTGATCTTCATCCCAATAACAACCTGGGGGGTTGGTGTTATCACTTTCCACGTCCTACACATGAGGACACAGGCTCAGGGAGAGGAAGTGGATTGCTCAGATTTACTCATCCAAGAAGCAGCAGATCCAGGATTCAAGCCCAGTCCCAAATTTGTAGAAAACTCCCTTGAAAAGCCCAAATAGAGAGATGATAGGCAGGGCAGGGATGGGCATCAGGGGTATCTGACACCCTGGGGGCCACCCGTAGCTTACATCACGTCCTCAGAGGGGCCCAGCCAGACCACTGCCCCCGGGGATCCTGCCACGGGGGACAGGATGCTTTCCCAGCTGCAATTCCTTTATTGGTGTGATGTGGCAGAGGACCGGGTGCTTTCTGTGGGCCAGACAGTGGGTGAGTAACGGGAGTTCATCACTGAGCAGTTGGGTGCTCCTCTTCTAGGCACTTGGAAGGGGGAGGAGGCGTGGTGCTTGAGAATGAGATAAAAGAACAGGAAATTCCCAACCCAGTGGCAGAGACAGGACAGAAAAGCCATTCCTAACAAGGGAAGGTTCTGATTCATGTCGCTGGACTGTGGATTTGTCGTCAGGACTCTGCATGCCCGCCTGCTGGATGCCCCTGGCTCGTGTCCGGCAGCTCCCTGGTCCCAGTGGAAAGAGTCTGGCAGAAAAGTCCCAGAGAAAAATCGGATTGGCTTATCTTGAGTCACGTGCTCCCCGTGGTCTGGGGTGGGGGTTTTCCGATTGGCCGAGTCCGGCCCGGCACGCCCTTCCTTGCACTGGACCTCCTTGTGGGGCCTGGACAGCAGATCAGCAGAACCAGTAGGAATGGGTGGGAGATGGAAGGGGAGAGGGGGAGACAGGCAAAACCAGGGGATCCCAGGTGCTAGCGCCCCACCCATCGGGCCTGTCCTTACCCAGGCTTTGCTGGGCCACTCTTTTTATTTATTTATTTGTTTCTTTGTTGATTTTAGAGAGAGAGGGAGAGAGATAGAAACATTGATGAGAGAGCATCGATTGGCCACCTCCTGCATGCCCCCCACTGGGGATTAGGCCCACTACTTGGGCATGTGCCCTGACTGGGACTTCTTGGTGCATGAGTTGACGCTCAACCACTGAGCCACATGGGCCGGGCTGGGCCATTCTTGTCAGGCCAAAGATGCCAGAGGGTTATCACCAGGAAGGAGCCACTCAGCATTTTAGTTCAGTCAGGGATTTTCACCCTCAGCACTATGGACGTTTCATGCCAGATACGGTCCTGTTGCTGGGGACTGCGCTGTGCTGTGCAGGGGGGTGGCAGCATCTCCGGCCTCTACCCACTGGCAGCCAGTAGCATCTCCCCTCTCACTGTAACAATAAAAAGTTCCCAGACCTTGCCGAATGTCCCTGGGGACAAAATCGCCCCAGGTTGAGATGATCCCAGAAGCAGATCTTGAGATGAGGAATTTCAGGAAGCATAAGCAGGGGAGTGGGGGAGTGGGGCAGGGAGAAGGCAGCCGATACCGATACCCGGTGTGTTAATGAGCAGGTTATCGCTAAGGGGGCCAGGGCTTGGGACGACCATCCTAGGAAATGGTGTGGGACAGGCCGACTGAGGAACCGGGGAGCTGGAGTACAAACGGGCCATCCCCCATCAGTCCCCTGAGGGCGCTGGGACAGAGGGGGCATGTCAGGCCTGCTGTGTGGCACAGGGTGGGCGCTGGCAACTGGGAGAAAGCTGGTGCTAGCAGCTGAAAGCCGGGCTGCGGACAGGGGCGTGCAGGGGACAATGGCATGTGGGAACACAATAGTGCCCAACAGAACTTCCTCCTCCTTCCCTTGTTTTCCCCTTCCAGCGATATAACCGTGTAAGGGAGGATCTGCCATGTGCTCAGACCCCTGTGAGGGCTTCCTTTCTCCCAGGTCTCCATGTTTAGGTTCATCTTTCCCATCGCTCCAACCCCATTGGCTAGTTAGAATCCTGACCCGGCTATGTCCAGGCTGTGTGACCTCAGGCAAGTTTCTTAACCTCCCTGGGCTTGGATGTCTCCTATATAGGGAGAAAATGGGGCTAATGACATCTGCTACATGTTTTCGGGGTTTATGAGGTTTAAAAGAAATAATGTGGTGGACACACAAGTAGCTTCACTGTCCTTCCTCCCACTAGGGACGGTAGGAATCTTGGGACACCCTCCTGCTCAGGGCGGGGTGCCATACAGAGGAAGACTGAGTCAGCAGACAGCCCAGACGGCGTCAGGAGCCTGGGTGCTGCTGTTGGCTAATTGTAACACCCAAGGAGGTCCTACCCCTACTGATTCTTCATCAGAGCTGGGGGTGCAGTGTAAGGACCCCCCAATCAAGCCCCCCCTTCCCACTGTGTGACTTGGGGCAAGTCTTCCGCCTCTCTGTGCTTTTTCCTTTCTGAGAAATGGAGATAACTGGAAGGTTTTTGCTAGAGATGAACAAGATCATCACAAAATCTGCCATTTATTACATATCTGCTATATGCATGTTTACGTTACGAATCAGGACAATGTGAGGCATCCCCTCCTGCTCTTATCCCCATTCTACAGAGTTCTCAACTGAGGCCCAGAGGAAATAAACTGTCCGACTCCTCCCCCGCAGCCGAGAGTTGACTCTGGCTCCTGCAGGCATCGTCTACCCTGCCCAGCACCAGCACCAGCACCAGCACGGTGCCTGGCCCCACCAACCAGCTCCTGTTCCTGAGTACTAGCGAGCTCTCAGGCACTGTGCTGAGCACTGGGCCCACAGGCCTCGTCTCTGAATCCTCCCAGAAACACTGCAAAGTCAGTACTATTAACATTCCCATTCTAGAAAAGAGGAAACTAAGGCTCAGCAGGGCAAGCCCACGTCGCGCTGGTAAACGACTGGTCTAGGTCTTGAACCTAGAGCCACGTGAGTAATCGAGCAGCCTGAACTGGCAAGTCCTGGATCCAAGCCAGCCAAGGAGGAGCCCTGGCCTTGGCATGGAGAAGACCCTCTGTGAGGGTCTGAGACTTGGTGGCTGTCCCTGCCCAGAGAGGACACAGCAGTGGGCTGGGTGTCTGCCCCCCAGGAGGCTCTAGGCATTGTGTTTCCCCGATTCACAGCCTTCCCAGCTTAGGAAAGGTGCCAGGAACAACATCTGGGCTGAAGTGCCAGCTGTGAAGCCAGGAAGGGGAAAAGCCAACTGTAGGCCAGGGCACCACCTCCTTCCTGCTCTCATGGGGAAGCAGCTGCATGTTAGATCCTGGTGGCAGCCTGGAGGAGGTCTATGGGTTTAAGCTACCACCTCTGTGAAGCCCTGCTGAACTGCCCCCACGGGCTAAGCCCCTCCACTCTGCTCCTACTAGCACTTAAGGTACCCAGCTTGCACTGAAATTGCGACCATTATTTGGATTTTTAAGTTAGCATGATGGGTGATGGTTCTACATACCTAGAATGATCTGCTGTACCCTAGAGAGGCCTGGTGCCTTTTCACAGAGATTCCCCATGGCCCCTAGCACAGGGCTCACTCAGCACACAGTAGGTGCTCAATAACATTGACAGACTGTCACATCACCCCACCAGGTGTTCACAATGGAAGGGATAACCCCAGTGTTCCTCTCTGCTCCCTGAGTGGGAGGCAGAGTGGGCCAGTGGTTGGCACCCAGGCTCTGGGGTGAAATTGCTGCTGGCCAAGTCTTGGCTCTTCTTCTACTGATCTTGAGGACGTTACTTGACTTTTCTGTGCCTCAGTTTACCCATTGGTGAAATGGAATACTAATAAGATCCAGGCAGTCATTATCTAATTATAATTAGATAGTGAATGTAAAGCCTGGGAGGAGCTCAGTGCTTGTTAGTGGTTCCCATTCTTGGTCAGATGCTCATAACATGCTGTGTTCCATTGACTCCAAGATGTCATGGATTATAAGAACACACCATCATTTCAAGTGCCACTGAGAAACAAAAAGATTCTGCCAATGAAATTGATGGAAAAGCTGTCCAGCTGGCGTGGCTCAGTGGTTGAGCATCGACCCATGCACCAAGAAATCGCCAGTTCGATTCCCGGTCAGGACACATGCCCAGGTTGTGGGCCCGATCCCCAGTGGGGGACATGCAGGAGGTGGCCAATCAATGTTCTCTCTCATCGATGTTTCTATCTCTCTCTCCCTCTCCCTTCCTCTCTCTCTAAAATCAATAAAGAAAAAATATTAAAAAAAAAAAAAAGAAGAAATTGATGGAAAAGCTATTATCACCTAGGATTTTTTTTTCTCATTGGAAAATTCTCTTTATCATATAATATAGCATTTATGTGTACATAAAAAATATAGTTGAAATAAGTAGATGATATTTTTTAGGCAGTGACAATTTTACCATGACTGCCCCCTTGCCAACAGCAATTGTGAGATTTGTTGACCCAAATGCAGAGGTGCGAAAATGTGGAAAACGTGCTCCTTATAATCGACGAAATACAAAATATACTAATACTAGAGAAAAAAGCAAGAGAATGTTGAGAGAAAAGGCAGCATCTTTTCATCTTTTATTCATTTGTTCACTTAACCATTTGAGAAATATTTACTGAGCACGTATTCTGCCAGGAACTGCCCCAGAGAGACCTAGGAGCTGTGCAGTGGGAAGCCCAGGTGGGTGGGAGCATGTGGGAGTCCAGAATGTGGGCCCCTGATCCTCTTCCCACACAGTCTCTCCCAGGCATTGCTCTGCTGCGTGCGGGAGAGAAAAGAGTTGCTCTAGGCAGGACCAGTGCAGGTCCCACCCCTCAGCCTGAGGTTCCTGTCATTATGCACAAAATCAGAAAGTCTAGATCCTGCTGCATCTTCCTAGCTCTTGAGCTCTGCCAGGGGCCCAGCTCCCAGCCCCAGGGAGGCAGCAGAGTCTCAACTACGGAAGAGTACAGATTTAGCCTCAGACTCATCAGGGCTCAAGTTTCAACTCTGCCTGTTACCAACTACCTGACCATAAGCAAGTGGCACTGCCTCCCTGTGTGCCTCAGTTTCCCCATCTTGGAAATGGGGTAATAATAGTATGTCATTGATTCGGTTGTCGTGAGGACTGAAGGAGACAGTGCATGTCCCGGAGCTCCTTGCTGTTTGGACTGACCATATGATTTGTGCCGCAGAAGTCATAAGCGCCACTTCCAGGCCTGGGCCCTGGTAAACCTCCCACACACCATCCAGACCCTTTCCCTCCCCTGCTGACTCAGCTGAGAGGATTTAGAGGACCTGGAAGAGATGGAGCCACAAGGTAGAAGGAGCCTGGGCCTCTGAATGACTCTGTGTGCAGAGCCTTGTCCTGCCTCTCTGACCTGTTCCGAACCATGATACAAGCCAGATTTAAACTTTTATTATAAGCCATGGAGATTTAGGGCTGTTATCCTTAATAGTACAAGGAAATAATATGATACAATAATACAAGAGAATAATACTTAACTGAACACTCCTTCTGTGCCTGGCACTGTCTTATGTGATGTAAAAGAAGTAACTCAATCCTCTTGGCAAACCTTTTTCTACAGATAAGGAAACTGAGGTACAGAGAGGCATCTCCTGCATGAGTTTGTGGTGGAGACCCAATGAGATAATGCAGGCAAGGCTCCAGTCTAAGTCAGAACCCACAGAAAGAGCTTTATAAATGTTTGCTGCTGCCCTGGCCAGTTTGGCTCAGCGGTTGGAACGTCGACCTGCGGACCAGAGAGTCCCGGGTTCAGTTCCCACTAGGGGCACATACCAAAAAAAAAAAAAAAATGTTTGCTGCTGTTGTGATCACTATGATTAAAGTGACCCTAAAGAAACCAGAGGCTTTGAGATCGGCCACAGTTGGGTTTGAGATTCCTTTCCACTTACTAGATGTGTGGCCTTGGATAAGAGTCCTTACTTGTCTGTGCCTTAATTCCCTCCTGTGTAAAGTGGGGTTCATAACAGTACCTACCTCAGAGAGTTGGGATGAGGATTAAATGAGCAATTACACGTACGGCAGGAAGTAGCCAACAGAGAAGAGCTCAATGCAATGTATTGTTACTTTATCGTATTACTATTATTACTGTACTATTTTACATGATTACTCTGATTACTTTTATTAGTGCTATCATTACTGACTGCTGTTAGACTTGGAGCAACTCAGTTCACTTCTCTGACCTCATGTTCCTCACCTGTAAAACTGGGGTTCTGGAGAAATTGAGAGATTAGCAGTAGCATCAACCTGGTGCAGGGCACGTGGAGGCCACTAGTAATCCCCCGGGTCCCAGAAGTCCCCCTGCCTGGCTTCCAGCCCAACACGCAGCAGGTCAGGAAGGAGTTAACCAGAGTCCTGAGTGCAGCCCTGTGCTGCATTCCACATGGTCTCCTTGCAGGGCATAAATCTTTCTGTGTGGGTGAGAGACTGCAAGGTTTAGGGAGGAAGCAGGAGGGCTGAGCTGGTCTCTACCCATGTGCTAAATTAATTGTGCTCCCTAGGTCCAGAGGAATCTGGAATCCCCCAAACATGCAGTGGCTGCCCAGCTCAATTTTCTGGAATTATCCTGATTTCAAATATTCTCTCTCATCGGCATAAATCTTCCAAATGGTCCAGAAATCTAACACCTTGGTATCCAAACTTAAGTGTCCTGATTCCTGTTCTCAGCCAGTAGTGGCACCCAACACACACCTAAAACCTTTTGATGCTTAGATTGCAAAATGTGGTGGGCATGGCATGGAGAAGAGCTCTCCTTGGTTTTTAATTAAGAAGGGAAGCAGGGCCCGGCCGCTGTGCTCAGTGGTTGAGGGTCGACCCATGCACCCAGAGGTTGCTGGTTCGATTCCCGGTCAGGGCACATGCCCAGGTTGTGGGCCCGATCCCCAGTTGGGGGCATGCAGGAGGCGGCCAATCGATGTTTCTATCTCTCTCCCTCTCCCTTCCTCTGTCTCTAAAATCAATAAAGAAAAATATTTTTAAAAAAAAGAAAAGAAGGGAAGCAGGACCCTGGCAGGCGTGGCTCAGTATTTAGAGCGTCGGCTGACGCACTGGAAGGTGCAGGTTCGATTCCCGGTCAAAGGCATGTACCTGGGTTGCAGGTTTGATTCCCAACCCTGGTTGGGTGTGGGAGGCAACCAGCTGATGTGTCTCCCTCACATCAGTGTTTCTCTCTCTCTCCCCCACTCTCCACTCTCTGTAAAAATCAATCGAAAAAAATATCCTCAGGCCCAGCATGCCTGGCTGGTGTGGCTCAGTGGTTGAGCGCTGACCCATGCACCAAGAAGTCACCAGTTCCATTCCCTGGCCAGGGCACATGCCTGGGCTGTGGGCTCGATTCCCCAGCAGGAATGTGGAGGAGGCAGCCGATCGATGTTTCTCTCTCATCATCGGTGTTTCTATTTCTCTCCCTCTCCCTTTCTTTCTCTAAAATCAATTAAAAAACAAAAAACAAACAAACAAAAAATACCCTCTGGTGAGGATGAACTAAACTAAAATAAAAGAATGGAAGCAGGGGTGAGAGTTGGTGGTTATAGGTGAGGGGAGGAGGTGCTCCAGGGTCAGAAGGGCAAAGACTAGGTATTGGAGCCCCATGACCTACCCGGCCCCACCCCCAGCGTTCACTTCAACACATGCCATCATCCAATTCAGGACAATAACGAAATGGCTTTATGAGACTTATAACTGTGTTACTCCAAGGAGAAACAACTCTATTTTGATGGCAAAGGTGTCTCTAGGGAAAAATCAAAGGTAGGTGTATCAATTAGTCTTTGCAGCATAAGAAATCACCCCAAAGCATAGTGGCTTTAAACAGCAACGGTTAATGTTTCTCCTGATTTGGTGGGTTGGTTGGACAGTTCTGGTCTGGGGCAGCTGGAACATCTGTCCCTCTCTCCATGTGGCCTCTCTTCCTCCAGGAAGCCAGCCTGGGCCTGTTCCCACAGTGGTCTAAGTGTTCCCAGCAGCAAGAGAGGGCAAGCCCAGCACCCCCACAAGGGTCCCCACACTTTTCTTTTCTTTTTTCCTTTTATTGATTTTTTAGAGAGAGATAGGAACATTGATTGGCTGCCTCCTGCACGTCCCCTACTGGGGATAGAGCCCGAAACCTGGGCATGTGTCCTGACCTGGAATTGAACCGGGACCTCTCAGTCCATGGGATGACACTCAGTCCACTGAGCCACACCGGCCAGGCTGCTTGCATCACTTTCGCTAAGGATCCATTGGCTGAAGGATGTCACAGGCCAAACCTAGACTTAGGGAGGAGAAATAGACTTTACCTCTTGATGGGATTAGCTGAAAATTGTGGTTTTATTCCAAATAAGGTCACATTCTGAGATTCCTGATGGGCACACGTTTTGGGAGCCACATTCAAACCACTGCATATCTGATCAACTTCCTCAGTTACCCTGCTAAACCAGCCCTCACCCAGTCTGCTGTCAGTGTCTTCTTAGCATGAACCACTGTCTAGACTCCTAAGGATTTATTACCTGTCTCCCTCCCACTAAAATATAAACTTCAATAGAGCAGAGACCATGTTTGTCTTGTTCTCTACTGCATCCTCCAATTCCTGGTCCAGTGCCTGGCACATAATGAACACTGAATAAATGTGTTAAGTTAATCAACAAACTTGTCTTCTTTGCCTTGCTTGCTAGGAAGCTCAGAGCAAAACTGGTGACCTATCTCCAGTAACTAAGGGGGTCTCATGGGCCTGTTCTATTTCAACCTCACTCCTGGCCTCCTTTTACTCTTATTTTCATTTCATCTCCTTTTTCCTATTTATTTTTCTTTATTGATTTTAGAGAGAGAGGAAGGGAGAGGGAGAGAGAGATAGAAACATCAATGAGAGAGAACATCGATTGGCCACCTCCTGCATGCCCCACACTGGGGATATGGCCCACAACCTGGGCAGGAGCCCTGACCAGGAATCGAACCAGCGACCTCTTGGTGCATGGGTCAATGCTCAACCACTGAGCCACACCAGCCGGGCCTTCTTATTTATATTTATTTTTATTTTATCTTGTTATATTGCATCAGATATCTTTTCCGACTGCCCTAAGTTATTCACAAACTCATTCATTCTGCAAAGATTTATTGAGCCATCCAGCGTCTGCCAGGCACTGATCTAGGCCTAGGAATGCAGCAGTGAACAAAACAAGGGTTCCTGCCTTCGTAGAGTTTATAGTCCAGTGAGGGCAGACAGAAGATAAGCAGAAAACACAAGTCATACAGAGCAATAGAAAGTGAAAAGTAGAGCAGGATATGATTATGATTGTAAGGAGATGAGTAGTGATTTTATTTATTTATTTTTATTTTCAGTTTTATTTATTTATTTTAAAATATTTTTCCTTTATTAATTTTAGAGAGATAGGAAGGGAGAGGGAGAGTGAGACAGAAACATCGATGAGAGAGAACATCGATTGGTCGCCTCCTGCATGCCCCCCACTGGGAATTTGGCCCACAACCTGGGCATGTGCCCTGACCAGGAATCGAACCGGTGACCCCTTGGTGCATGGGTCGATGCTCAACCACTGAGCCACACCAGCCGGGCTTTCCTATTTATATTTATTTTTATTTTATCTTGTTATATTGCATCAGATATCTTTTCCGACTGCCCTAAGTTATTCACAAACTCATTCATTCTGCAAAGATTTATTGAGCCATCCAGCATCTGCCAGCCACTGATCTAGGCCTAGGAATGCAGCAGTGAACAAAACAAGGGTTCCTGCCTTCGTAGAGTTTATAGTCCAGTGAGGGCAGACAGAAGATAAGCAGAAAACACAAGTCATACAGAGCAATAGAAAGTGAAAAGTAGAGCAGGATATGATTATGTTTGTAAGGAGATGAGTAGTGATTTTATTTATTTATTTTTATTTTCAGTTTTATTTATTTATTTTAAAATATTTTTCCTTTATTAATTTTAGAGAGATAGGAAGGGAGAGGGAGAGTGAGACAGAAACATCGATGAGAGAGAACATCGATTGGTCGCCTCCTGCATGCCCCCCACTGGGAATTTGGCCCACAACCTGGGCATGTGCCCTGACCAGGAATCGAACCGGTGACCCCTTGGTGCATGGGTCGATGCTCAACCACTGAGCCACACCGGCCAGGCTATTTTCAGTTTTAAAATGTCACTTTATTGTATTTAAGGAAGAAAATAAAGGTCACCACATTATAATCTACGTTATTACTTCGGTAAGAGATGATCCATATAATTAGCCAGATTCAACTGAAACAGTACAAAGTACAGGCAACATAAATTTTGGAGGTTGACAAACCTCAGCTTGGGTCCCATTCAATGAGCTGTGTGATTTGGGGCATGTCTCTCCCTGAGCTGGTTTCCTCATCGGTAAAACGGCATCCTAATGCTGACTCCACAGGCTGATGCCAGGAATAGCTCCGAGAAGAAATTTAAAAACAAAAAACAAGCCCAGCTGGTATGGCTCAGTGGTGGAGCATCGACCCATGCACCGAGAGGTCGCTGGTTCAATTCCCGGTCAGGGCACATGCCCAGGTTGTGAGTCCGATCCCCAGTGGGGGGCATGCAGGAGGTGGCCAATCAATGCTCTCTCTCATCGATATTTCTATCTCTTTCTCTCCTTTCCTCTCTCTCTAAAATCAGTGAAGAAAAATAAAAATAATAATAAATAAAAGAAAATAAAAAAATAAAAGAAACAGAAAACAAACAAAAAAACCCAACTTTTTTTGTAAAGTCTAAAATATTTTATACTTTGTGGGTCAGAAGGTTTCTGTTGGAACTATTCCACTGTGCCACTGTAGCCCCAGAATAGCCACAGGTAACACACAAATGCATGAGCCCAGCTGTCCCAGTGAACCTTTATTTACCAAGATGGGACCCAGGCCACTGTTTGCCGACCCCTGACTTAGAGAAGATAAGTTAAGCACTCAACATAATTCTAGACAAACCATAAGCACAATAAATGGCACAGATGACAGTGAAAATGCTGTTCCTCCTGCCAGCACCGTCACAGTCTGAGCTGAGAACCAAGGGAGATGGAACCCTGTTCTTCTGATGCTGAGTTTTGGTCAAGCTCCTGCCCCTCTGGACATTCTCTCCGAAGGATGACACCACCAAAGTCAGCATTCCTTCCTGGGGTATCAATATCTTGGCGCTGCAGTGGCCTCCTGTTTCCTTTGCTGTCCCCTCCATCCAATCCGCTTTCTCACTTCAGGAGCGTGACCAGGTCCCCGCAGTAAACATGGGGAGAAACCTCTCAGCTCCTGGCAGGTGGCGAGGAGAAGCAGCCGTTTTGAAACCCTGAAGTTGTGATTCTAAGATCCTCTAAGGAAAAGAGTATTATTTGAATCGGTTCATTGTATCAGATGTGATAATAGAATTGAGGATATATATGAAGAGATGAATACTGATGTAGGGGTGAAACGACATAATGCCTGGGATTCGCTTTAAAGTACTTTTTAAAAAAGAAGAGAGAAAACAAGGCTAGATGAAGCAAGTATGGCGAACATCTTGATGGTTGAATCGAGTGATGGGCATATAGAAATTCATTGAACCATTTTTTTCTACTATTGTGTGTATTTGAAAGTTTTCAGAATAGATGTATTTTCTTTTTTGTCTTTTTAAAATGCACCACTCTAACCCTTTCTGAGTGCAGTTCGGTGGCTTTAAGTATGTTCGCACTGTGGAGCAGCCATCACCACTACCCACCTCCAGAGCAATGTGTCCTTTTAAACGAAACTCCCAATCAAATGAAGCTGTCTGTAGAACACAGGTCCAGCTGAGGGATTTAGAACAAGGATGGGAGCAGAACAGTCATGCAAAATCTGCAAAAACCCCAAACTGTGCAGGGACCAGGCCCCAAACAGTGATAGGATGCCCCCACCATCCTGGCTAAAGCCACTCCCCAGTCTCTGTGGGGTCTTAGGCAATTAAGGCGGCCAGGGCAGGAGGGGAGGGTCCCATGACGTCATCTGGTCCAGCCCCCTGACTGGAGGCTGGGACACCTATCCATGCTGGGCTGACTCACCCTCAGTTAAGCCGCTCCTTTCTCATCCTGCCTTCCAGGAAAACCAGGCTTTTTGGAAACCTCTTCTAGTCTGGGGGTGGGGGGAAGGGAGGAGACCTGGGAAGCGGGAGGAGCTGGAGGGCGGCTCACCCTGCCCTAATCACATTCTTGGAGCCAGGGAGAGGGTGGAGCATCCCTCTTCCAGCCTCCCAGAGACGGCTGCTGTGATTTAGGGGCTGGCTTCCAGACTGCAGGAGAGTCCAGTGGCCTTCGAGGACCCGCTGTAGGAAGGGACCTGTCTGCTTCCACTTGGGGAGAAGCGCAGCAGAAACCTGGGTTCAAGTCCCCACTCTGCCAGGTTCTACTGTGTGACCCTGAGCAAGTTATTTAAACTGTCTGAGCTCAGCCCGGCAGGTGTGGCTCAGTGGATTGAGTGTCATCCCATGGACTGAGAGGTCCCGGTTCCATTCCTGGTCATGGCACATGCCCAGGTTGTGGGCTCGATCCCCAGTGGATCTCTCTCACATTGATGTTTCTATCTCTCTATCCCTTCCTCTCTCCAAAAAGTCAATAAAAAAGTATTTTTAAACTGTCTGAGCTCAGTTCCCATCTGTGAAATGGTGGTAACTAATGATGGTATCTAATTCAGGGTTGCTTTGAGGATTAAATGAGATACTTTCATTTTTTGCATAGTTTCTGGGGCATGGCTTTTGCTCAGTATATATTAGCTACCTGGAAAGCTAACATCTTTGAAGACAAAGTGTTTTTCCTTAGGTGGTGCCCCCCCCACCTGCCTGAGGCATCAGGCCGGAAGGGGCTGGCAGTGGCCCAGCCCAGGCTGGAAGGGGGTGGCGTGGCGGGCAGTGTGGTGGTGGAGGGCTAGTGCAGAGAGTGGGTACCTGGATTCAAAATCCCAGCTCCACCTGCTAGTAACTGTGATGTCGGGCAAAACACTGAATAACCTGTGGATCTCAGTTCGCCCCTCTGCAAAATGGGGAAATAATGATATCAGCCTCACAGTTGGCGCCTACATAAAGCACCTAGAACACTGCCAGGGACAGTGTTGGCCACTGTCATTCACTCCTGTGGGAGTCCTCTCACCCACACCCAGTCACAGCAACAGCAGCAGCGCTGGCGGCCACTGCTTACGGTCCTCTCACTTAGATGTTCTCTCAGTGAACCCATGACACCCTTCTCACCTTACAGGTGGGGAAACTGAGGCTCAGGAATTCTGGGTGCCCAAGAGCACACTGGTAGAGTCAGGATTTGAACTCATGTCTCTCCGACTTCAGAGCCCACATTCTCGGCCGTTTACTAAGTTGTACTTAAGGGCCATCACTGAACTTTACGGGGACTGTGGGAGAGGTGGACACCTAATACATAAACCCTCGTAAAACAAACAGTGGCCTGGCAGATACTGTCCCATCACCCGTCGTGCTGTGAGTCTTCAGAGAGAGGGTTTGGCAGAAGCCTGAGAAGCTGGAAAGGCCTTCAGGAGGGGGCAAAGGTGTGGAGGTGGGGCTGGGCAGGGCCTGTGGGACCTCAGCCAGGGGCAGTGCCAGGGATAAAGTCAGGGCAGGTGAGGGGGCTGGCCAGCCTCCAAGTGGAATTCAGGCGAAAAGCAAAAGGCTGAGGCCCAGGCCGGGACCTGAGCTCTTCTTTTCCTGTAAGCAGATTTCCCTTCCTCGAGACCCAAAGGACTTGAGCTCTCGACTAGAAACTATTGTCCCTACCCCTCAAAATCCCAGAGTATGGAGACGAGGAAATAACAGAGCCCCCTGCTTGGCCTCAGCCTAGGACAGGGAGCGAGGACAGGGAGCGGGGCCCTTTAGCCCTGCTTTATTGGTTTGTTCTCGCAGGGTGACACACCCAACGTGGCAGCTGGTATCTGGTCCACACCCAAGACGTGCTTCCGGCGTTCCTCCTGGCAGGAGGTGGAGCGGACCCAATCCTGATACACTTTCCCCCAACACCAGATCCAACCCTTCGCCAAAGGTGGAATCTTAGGAATTTAAAAGGCAAGTTTCCTAGTGTGGCAAGACTTCCTGAAAAATCCTACCTCCCAGTCTAGCTCCTTCCCCAGGGACTGTTCTCCTGAGGCCTCAGCTTCTCGCCTCCTCTCCGCCCCTCCGGCCACTCCTGCCCTCCTTACCCTCCGATCCCAGTCATCCTCAGCCTCACACGTGTCCTTGCTGGATGCCATTGGCAGGACTGGCTACATACCTTGCAGGTCCTGGTGTAAAATGAAGATGTGAAGCCCCTGGTTCAGAAATTGTGAAAAATTTCAAGACGTTGACAACAGAGCATGAAATCAAGTGCAGGGCCCTTCTCAGCGCAGAACCCTGTCACCAGCAAGGGCCGCGCGCCCAGGGAGCTGGCCTGGCCTTCAGTGCATGCCCCACGAGGACTAGAATGTACATTTTCAATCGAAAGCCTGAGATTCACCTCCCCCAGCCCCAAAGCATATTTGAGGCCAGCTGCTCTGGGCTATTCACACCCCAGCGCTCAACCTCACTTTCTCCCCTGCCCTTAGGCCCGCTACAGAAATGCCTCAGGTCTCATATTTGAACTGAGTACACTTTTGCAAAGTGCTTTCACATGTTCTTCTTCTTTTTTCCATTTATCTTCAGACAGAGTGGGAAGGGGAGAGAGAGACAGAAACATGGACGTGAGAGAGACACATCGATTGGTTGCCTCCCGCATGACCCCTACCAGGGCCGGGGACCAACCGCAACAGAGGTACATGCCCTTGACTGGAATCGAACCCGTGACTCTTTGGTCCACGGGCCGACACTCTAACTGCTGAGCCAAACCGGCCAGGGCACTGTCACGTGTTCTTTATGAGAGAGAAGTTACCGTCCCATTTTACAGCAAGGCAAACTGGGATCCAGAAAGTCCCCACCCGAGCTGGCACCTTGCTGGCCAGTAGCAAATGTGGCACCAAAACTCTGCCCTCCAGACCCCCTGAACCTGGAGCCATTTTCACCAAAAAAGAACCAGACACCATCTAGAGTGAATGTGCAAGTGTTACAAACTACAGCACTGAGGGAATTTACGTTATTTCTAGTGTACCAGCAATTCCTCGTGTTGAAGCAGCCTCACCCCGCCCCAGACAAACAGCAGGCCCGAGCAGACCCCCACCTGAGCTGCTGGTGAAAATGTGGGTGTCCTCATGCTTCCCTGACTCATCGCACCCAGTGCTCCTGAGACTACAGACCAAAGAAGAGAAACTTTTATTCTAAAGGTTCATAGGAGGGTTGTTTTATTTTATTCCTCGTTAAAACTTGGGGAACCTTTTTTTTTTTTTTTTTTTTTGGTACATGCCCTTAGCGGGACCCGAACCCGGGTCTCTCTGGACCGCAGGCCGACGCTCTAACCGCTGAGCCAAACTGGCCAGGGCTGGAAACTTTTTTTAAGTGAACTTGTTGTGGAGTCACTTTAGAATCACATAAAAGTTGTGATGGTAAGTAATATGGAGAGTTCTTTCCCCCAGTTTTCCCATTATTTTATTTTATTTTGTAAATACTTTTTTTTTTTTTTTTATTTTATTTAGGGAGACATAGAAACATCAATGTGAGAGAGAAACATGGATCGGCTGCCTCCTGCATGCCCTCCGCTGGGATCGAGCCTGAACCCAGGCACATGCCCTGACTAGGAATTGAACCGGGACCTCTCAGTCCATGAGACAGACGCTCAATCCACTGAGCCACACTGGGCCAGGCAGTTTCCTCATTGTTCTGTTTGTTTGTTTTTGTTTAAATTTTTTATCTTTACTGATTTTAGAAAGAGGAAGGGAGAGGGAGAGAGATAGAAACATCGATGAGAGAGAACATCGATTGGCCGCCTCCTGCATGCCCCTCACTGGGGATTTGGCCCGCAACCTGGGCATGTGCCCTGACCAGGAATCAAACCGGTGACCTTTTGGTGCATGGGTCGACGCTCAACCACTGAGCCACACTGGCCGGGCAGTTTCCCCATTATTAACACTTAAATTACCATCGTGTATTCATCAAACAAGAAACTGACATCGGCACATTGCTGTTAGCTAATCTCCAGACTCGATTTGGATTTCACCTGTTTTGCTGCTAACATTTTTTCTGTTCAAAGACTCAACCCAGGGAAGCACCTGGCACTTAGTTATCACGTCTCTAACCTGCGACTGTCTCCTGGACAGCCTTGGGAGGACTGGCAGGCATCCTGCAGAACGTCCTCCAGGCTGGGTTCATTCGGTGGTTTTCTCCTAATAAAACCAGATTATAAATTTTAGGGAAAAAACCCAGGGTGAAGTGCCCTTCTTATCACATCTGTGACACCCACAGGGCACCACTGATGAGGTTCACCTTGAACTTGTGGTTAAGGTGGTGTCTGTTCAGTTTCCCTGCTATGCTGTGAAGTGACTATTTTTCACTTACCAAACTCGACTCTATTTTTCACTTACCAAACTCGACTCTTTGGAAGTGAGTCAATAAGTCTAAGCCACCCTCAAGTGGGGAGGGCAGGAACTAGGCTCCACCTCTGGGAGGAAAGCTTAATTTTTGAAATGTTAATTTAATTAACTTTTTAAACATTTTATTTATTGATTTTTAATTTTTTTTTTTTGCATTTTATCTTCAGATAGAGCGGGAGGGAAAGAAGAAGGAAGAGAGAGAAACATTGATGTGAGAGAGACACATCAAGTGGTTGCCACCCACACGACCCCAACCAGGGCAGGGACAAATTGCAAGCAAGGTACATGCCCTTAGCGGGAACCGAACCTGGGACTCTCTGGTCTGCGGGCCGATGTTCTAACCGCTGAGCCAAACCGGCCAGGGCTTTAATTAATTTATTTATTTTTTATTTATTTTTTTAGAAATGAGGCATGCTCCCAATTTATTTTATTTTTTATTTATTTTTGTTAATCCTCACACATTGATTTTTTTTTTTTTATCCTCACCCGAGGACATTTTTTTCATTTTTTGTTCAGATAGAGTGGGAGGGAGAGAGAGGAAGAGAGAGAGAGAGAGAAACATCGATGTGAAAGTGACACATCGAGTGGCTGCCACCCGCATGACCAACCAGGACCGGGGACAAACTGCAACCGAAGTACATGCCCTTATCGGGAACCGAACCCGGGTCTCTCCGGACCGCAGGCCGACGCTCTAACCGCTGAGCCAAACCCGCCAGGGCTAATTTATTTTTTAATATTTTTTATTTATTGGTTTTAGAGAGAGAGGAAGGGAGAGGGAGAGAGAGATAGAAACATCGATTGGCCGCCTCCTGCATGCCCCCCACTGGGGATCGGGCCCACAACCTGGGCATGTGCCCTGACCGGGAATCGAACTGGTGACCTCTTGGTGCATGGGTCGACGCTCAACCAGTGAGCCACACCGGCTGGGCAATTTAATTAACTTATTATAAAAAAAAAAAAAAAATCTGTGCTCCTGGTTTAAAACGCAAAGGAACAGGTGAAAAGCCTCTCCCCATCTGTGTCCCTGGAAATAACAATGTTACCATTTTCTTATGACTCATGCCAGAGGTATTTTATGCCCAGACAGGTAAATATACATTTTTTTTCCTCCACCTTTTTTACACAAAGGTAGCATGCTGGCCACACTGTTCTGCACCCAACCACAGGGCTGCTTGGGCTCGTGAGACCTTATAAACCACCCAGTTGTCTGACCATGATGGATGGTGAAGTAAATTACATTACTGAATAGCAAAGGCCTGGCCATAGCCACCAGCAGTTACACAAATAAACAGTATCTAGTATCATGAAAATTAATGTTAAATGAAAATAAAATCCAGTGCAGAGCACATATGATTTCTACTGGGTGGACACTTTTTCAGGAGGATAAAGTTCAGAAGAGGTCACAGGAAACTGTAAATCCCTGAGATAAATAGAAGACTTGAGTATAATGTTTTGCCACATAGCATGAAAGGAAAATAAAAAGATGAAGCTGTGAGCTTTTGGGGAACTCAATCTTGAGGACCCTGAAGCCAGCCATGGGTGGATGGCAAGACCCTGTTACTCTTTTCCTGGTCAGGGAGGTAAGGGTTGTTTGACGTTCTAGAAGCTGTCTCTGTGGATTGAGGGTGTTTGCAGTTAATTGCATGGTGGAAATAAGAGTAGAGCAAACACCCCACCCAGGGCAGGGACAGGATGTAGATTCTTTAGGTCACACACTTGTGATGCTCTGCACTACCTCTAGCCTGAAGGATAAAGTGCTGCCCTTCTGCCTGGCACCTGTTTATTCATTCATCCCCCCATTTATCCATCCATCATTTATCTATCCATCCATCCATGTATCTACCCACCCATCCATCTCCCATCCATCCACCCCTCCACCCATCCATCTCCCATCCATCCACACCCCCCCATCCATCCATCTCCCATCCATCCACCCCCCTCACCCATCCATCTCCCATCCATCCACCCCTCCACCCATCCATCTCCCATCCATTCACCCCTCCACCCATCCATCTCCCATCCATCCACACCCCCCCCCATCCATCCATCTCCCATCCATCCAACCGTCAAATCGTCCATCCACTTCTTTTCTTTCTTCATTCAGCATTTATTGTTTGGCTGACCCTGTGCCAGGTACAGAGATAAAGCTGTGGCTGAGATGGACACAGGCCCCTCTTCCTGTGTCCATAGCTGCTGAACGGCAGAACTGGAATCAGAACCCAGCTGCTGGCTCTTGACTGTAGGCTCTCCTGGATCAAGGAAACTAACAGAGGACAAATGAAGTCATATCTACAGATCATGAGGCTGGGGTGGGGGTCCCAGGGTTGGAGCAGCATCTCAATAAAGATTTCTTTTTGGAACCCCAAAGAAGGTCAAGTTCTGTCCCGAATCCCAGGCTCTGAGCAGCTGGACACATTCTATCAGCTGGGCTCCTCCAGGGTTTAGAGCAAAGAAAGACTGGGAAGATGTTGAGGGTTCAGTGTCCCAGAGCTCTGGCCGGATGTTCAAACCAACCCCGTTCCTGTGGTCCCCAGTCCCTACTGTGAGCTACCTGCTGGTGCCTTGAAATGGGAACCAACTGTCCTCCCTCGCTGGGGTAGATGTAGTTGAGGCCTCAACTTGCAGCTGCCGCAGAGTAGTTGGCCTTTCCCCGTCTCTCAGGACTTCTCCCCGTTTTCCTTTCTGTGTCCTGCCCACAATCTGAGCATTATTCATGCCCAAAATATCTCAGAAAGCTACAACAGCCTTGCCCTCCACCCAGGACTACACACCCTCATGGCTCATGTTCTTTTAAGAGGTCATCTTCCCTGCCCTCAACATTTCACCACGCGCTTCCCTTCCCAGACCCTCTTGCCCCTCTGCTTCCCTGGAGGAGGCAGGGATGTGACTGGGGTTCTGGCTGCTTGGCCCCAACCAGAAATTCCCCAATAGACACCACCTTTCCATCAGCCTCTGGGGCCCTGGGTTGCCAAGCAAGCCTTTCCGCCACCTGCAGTCAAAACCTCACCAGGACCTGTGGGGATCTGCTAACATTTCCCCTCCAGTCTGTCCTGGACAGCATCTGTATGTATTTTGGAGAAAGTAAATGAAATTGGGCAAGAGTCTCTCCTAACTGTACAGAGGGGCCCAGAAGGCTCAGGCCTGAGTCCTGGGCCTGCCCATTTCCAAGGCAAAGATGCCACACTCTCCTGGGGGTGTCTCTTTGTGTATGGTCACCAGATCCTGGCCCCAAGGATTGAGGCTCCCAGGTGGGGATGGCCTTGTGTGGTGTGTAGCACACTCCCAGTGCCCACCCACATCCCTTCAGGCTCTGCCCCTTACTTCCAGCCACCAGCATCCAGGTGCTTTGGCCCAATGACTTTCTGGCCACCTGGTTGCTGGGTGAGTGCTTTTCATGAATGACTTGTTTAGCCGTGGCAATCACACACTGCCTGCACACTCAGTGGGCCAGAAGGGCCTCTAACGGACGGCTCCTCCTCCCCCAGCAGACCTGATGGCAATACCCAGGCTTACCCTGATTCCTGCCCTCGGGCCGGGCAGCCCACAGTTTATGGGCTTCCTTCCTTGCCCGCCTCACCTCCCACCTCCCCTGCCAGTGCTTCCTGGGATCACTTCCCAATAAATGCCTTGCGTTTGAGCCCTGGATTGGGGCCTGCCCGCACGGAAACCCAAACGAAGACAATGTGCAGCTGCCGACATCATCGAGCCCTTTCTCTGTGCCAAGCACCGTGCTCAGCACTTCATGTGTCTTGACTCATTTGACCCCAGGACAGCTGGTGCCATGGGGTTGGGACCATCATCATTTCTGCAAGAGACACGAGGACACCCTCTTAGGAGGCCTGTGGTGATTCTATCAGGCCCATTTGGATAATCCGGGATGATCTCCCATCTCAAGATCCGTAACGTAATCACATCTGCAAAGCCTTTTTGCCGTAGAAGGTGACAGTCACAAGCTCTGGATGTGGACATCTGGAGGGGCCGCTGTTCTGCCTACAGCAGGGGCGGCGTGTGAAGGCTCCAGCCGGGAGACTTGCACTTGAAAAAAGTGGTTCAACCTCTAACTTGCTGTGTGACCAAGTGAGTTAGCCCACCTGTGCTGCAGAGGGCAGAGGGCGGGGGTGGGGGGGAGCTAGCACAGCGGTTTGAGGGGTCACTTGGCGTCAAGCCCCAGCTCCGAGTCAGTTCCTGCATCTGTGAAATGGGAATGATAACAGTCCCCACCTCGCAGCACTGGCTGCAGCGTGGTTCCTGACAACCATCACGAGGCCCTGGAACTGACCCTGGCAGGGATATCGTCAAGCAGAGGGCACTTGCAACCCATCACGGGGCATGCCGGGGGCTGGCATCTTGGAGAAGGGCCCTGCCCAGTCTGAAGGGTCAGGAAAAACTTCCTGAACAAGAGCTGCCTGGGCCCAGGCTGGGACAAGAATAGGAGTTAACCAGGAAATGTGGAAAGGGAGGGCGCTGAACAGAGGGAGCAGGGAGTGCAAAGGCCGGGAGGTGAGAGAAAGCTGGATCACTGCAGGAACTGGAATGATCCAGGCTGGCCAGAGGACAGGGGTGAGGGAGAAAGGATAGAAGCTGTGTGGTGCAATGGTACAAGCCCCAGCCTTGCAATCTCCCAGCTGTGTGACCTGGGCAAGTAACTTGACCTCTCTGTGCCCCAGTTTCCTCCCCTGCCTGATGGGGATGACATATGGTACTTATCTCACAGAGTGCTGTGAGTTTAAAACACACCAATAGCACTTGGGATAGTGTCTGGCACAAAGGAAGGGCTCAGTGAATCTGTCACGTATGGGTGTCTTCCCATATCAACAGCTAAGAGGCTGGATGCACCCCTCGTGCAGGGTGAGTGTGCGGTCCCGGGCTGACCAATGCAAGGCCCAGATCCCACTGACCGTGGGACTGGGTCAGGGTCACCAGTGCTACTCGCATCAGCCCTGGACTTCTGCCGGAAGTTCTGGAAAGGGGAGCTCTGTCCTTGTAGTAGCCCTGGGTAGAGGGAGGCAGATCTGTATGGTGTCACCTGGGCCCCTGAATCCAGACATGCCTGAACCACCCTCCTGGGCTGCCTGGTTACAGAGAATATCATTCCCCCTTGTGTTTTAGGAATTTAGCCGGGTTTCTGTCACTGGCCACCAGGAGAGTCCTGACTGATGGCGGTGTGCTCAGTAAACACTCGTTGAGTGAGTGAGTGAGCGTTGAGGCACTCTCCCGAGCCCTTTAGGTTTGGGAGTGACTATGTGTAGGACCTGCAGGGATTCGTCATGTGGCCTGGGAAAGCACCCTGTCTCCATTCTCCCCGCTGCAGGGCCTGGCATCCAAGTCTGGGTTCTTTCCTAAGAAGGACGAGGCTCTGCTCAGGGAAGGTGCTCACGTGGCCCAGAAGCTGAGTCCCAAACCTCCCCCACAGGGAAGATCTCAGGTTCCACTCAGAGAGCAGAACGAGGACAGGCGGCTGAGGGCTGGAGTCCTAGAACAGCCCAGGGGTAAGTGTGCTTTTATCAGTCCCATTTTACAGATGAGGATACTGAGGCCAGAGAAGTTAAGTTACCTGTCCTCAAAGCTGGGGCCCACTAAACACAACTCAAAACTTTTCTGGCCCCCAAACTGCTCCCTCCTCCTTAGCCACCTTCCATCTGGTGCCTGCAATTTTTTTTTTTTGGCTTTCTTGCCCCCTGAGGTCTGGATACTCAGATTCTTCATAATTTACTCATTCTTTGCTCCAAGGTCACAAAGAAGAATGTCTGGCCAGATCTTGGGTGTGACTGCTCCGGGCTGTATGAGTCGTGTGTCCTATGTCCTTCCTCTCTGAACCTTGGCTCCTTCAACCACAGCAGTGGAGATGCCAGCATCTGCTCTCAGGCTTTTTATGATGACTCTGTGACTTAATACATGTAAAATACCCAAGACAGTGAGCCCTCTTGAAGTATTCAATAAATGGCAGTTTTTATCATTCATTTCTTTCAGAAATTGTATAGTATTTTTTTGGAATGAACTAGAGGGAAATGTTTCCCCAAATAAGTAAATACAGAACACAACTTTGAAAACTGCAGTTTCACCCAAGTTTTCTATTTTTCTTTTAAGTTTTGAAGTCTTTACCCATGTTGGCAGACGAGCAGCAGCTGGCGTGGATGGCGGGGCGGTGGGGGGAGGGGGCAGGCTGGTGCTTCCTGCTTTCACTCTGGCAGGTGAGCTGGTCAACCCTACCACCAAGACACCTAGAAATGTCCCAGAAAGACAAGCCTGAAACTGGGGCTCCTTTTCCCCTCAAGGCATGTGCTCATCGCCACAGCAGAGGGGCTGAGAAGCTGACAGAGCTTTGGTGTCTCAAGGTCTGGGGGACAAAATCAGACTGCAGGACCCGCCATTAGGTGGTGGTTCTTTGATAAAACCGCAGGCTTGGAATGGGACTCTAATAAATGATGAACACGTTCGGGAGATTAGATAACAAGAATTTCAGCAGAAAACCGGAAACCATAAAAAAGGAGCAAGTGGAAGTCCCAGAACTGAAAAACACAGTACTGAAGTTGAGAGGTGCCGTTGTCAGGATCACAGGCTGACCCACTGCCTGGGTTCAGGTCCTGGCCCCAGCCTTTACCATGGACAACGCCAGACCTTGTTTCTTTCTCACTGAGGTGAAATCCACACAACATACAATGAGCCATTTTAAAGTGTACAGTTCAGTGGAATTTAATGTATTCACAATGTTGTTTAAAAAAACCAGTCTCCCTAGTTTCAAATTTTTTTCATCACAATACAAAATATCTCATACTCATTAGGCTGTCACTCTCTGTCCTCCCCACCCCTCCCCTGGTAGCCTCTAATCTGCTTTCTGGCTCTATGAATTTTCCTATTATGGCTGTATCATATCAAATAAAGCATATAGTACATATCTTTTGTGTCTGGCTTCTGTCACTTAACATGTTTTAAGGTTCATCCAAATTGCAACATGTGTCAGTATTTCATTCCTTTTTATGGCTGAATAGTATTCCACTGTGTGGATGTACCACATTTTGTTTATCTATGCATCCACTGATGGACATTTGAGTCGTTTCGGTTTGGGCTAATATGAATAATATTGTATAAACATTCGCATACAAGTTTCTGTGTGCACATATGTTTTCATTTCTCTTGGGTATTTACTTAGGTGTGGAGTAAATCCTTGTTTCTTAACTTTTTACTGCAGTTTCCTTGTGTAAGAAATGGGGCTGATGGTGGTACCCAGCACATAGTTAAATGAGACAATTAATGCAGTGTGCTTAGCTTGTTAAATGATTACTATAGATCAGAATTGTGACCCAAGTAGATTGTAAGTCCTTGTTAACATTGTCTGTCTGCTCGGCTAGGTCACAGGTCCCTGTCTGCACCTCAACCCCAGTGCCTGGCATCCGGCTGGCATGGAGCAGACACTCAGGAACAATTCCTGGAGTATTTGGAGGTGACTCTTTCTCATGCATGACCTTGCCTGTCCCTTAGACTCAAATACTATTGTCTTTTTCAACCACTGAGGACAATGAGGCCCCTGGAAGTTGAATAACTTAATGTTACAAGACTAAAGAAAAGCAGAATCTGAAGTCCAATCTAAAACCTCAAGCAAGGGTTCAAATATTTCCTGAGCACCTGCTGTATGCCAGGCATGTTCTAGGCAGAGGTTTCTTCATGAATTACTTGGGAAGACAATATAAACAGATAAATAAGTTACACAGTGTATCTAGGTGATATGAGCCAAGGAGAAAAATAAGGCAGAAAAGGAGGATAGGGAGTCACAGAGGGAGGGGTGAGAGGGTTACTGTCCCTACACATCTCTTCAATGGCAGAATGGGGATTTGAACCTGGATCTGAGTCCAGAATCTGTGCCATGCCTGGCCTTCCCATGGTTTCCTGGGAGCAGTATGGTGCTGTGATTTAGCGCTTGGACTTTAGAATCAGACCTAATCCTGGGCTGCTTGCTTAACCTCTCTGGGCCTCAGTGCCTCCCTCACAGAGGTGTGTGAGGATTCGATGTGGCAATAGATGTAAGCCCTTGCTCAGTGCATGGGTGGTTGTGATCATCACTATTGTTGTTAGTACGAGAGAAGTTTGGCATTCTGAAAAACTCTCTGGTGCCCTGGATCCCTCTGGTCCTAGCTTGGGATCACGTGACCGCGCAAATGTCCTGGCAGCCAGAGGCGCAGAGGAAAAACCAAACCTTCCACACTCCCAATCCCGTGAGGTTTGGCCAACCACGTTCGGGTTGTTCTCAGGTTACTTCCCTGGGAGCTTCGACAGCCAACTGCTCTCCCAGTTTAGGCTGCGGGGACACCAAGGAAAAAGGCTCTGTTAGTCTCCCGCCCACATGAGTGTTAAAGACCTATGTGGAACATTTGGAGGGAGGACTGACCTCCAGCTATTTTGGAAGGGCCTATCTTCTATCAGGGGCTGATTCTGGTCCGAGTTGAGAGTGTATTTACTGGCCAAAGTCTGCTCCAAAGAAAATATGTCATCACATTCCTCGCAGCCTGTAACCTCCGCAGGGAGAAGCTCGGGCCACCGTGGAGCAAGGGTGGTGAGGAAAGCTTATCTGACTCCATTTCAGCGGGATCCCACTGAGTGCACTCTGAGTGGGGGACACGGGGGACAGAAAGAAACGGACAGTCCTAAACAAGCTGAATGAAAACACATTTGGTGCAGTTACTCTCTGTGGTGGTGGGTAGGGGACTAGGACATCTAGAAGACAAACATGTATGTAGTAAAAGAGCACACATTTGCATGTGGGTGTGCCTCTGAATTTGTCCTTACTGCTCTTTTCTACCCGTAGAAGTGGAACAGACCTCTTTTTCCTTCCTTCCTTCCTTTTTTTTTCCTGGTATGATTGACTAACAATAAATTGCATATACTTAAAGCGTACAATATGATGTCTTTACGCACCCACTCATACACACACACACACACACACACACACACACATTCATGAAACCATTACTACAATAAAAATGGGGAACATAAGAATCACTACAAGCCCAGTCGGTGTGGCTCAGCGGTTAAGCATCGTCCCATGCATCAAGAGGTTGCCGGTTCGATTCCAGGTCAGGGCACAGGCCCAGGTTGTGGGTCTAATTGCCAGTGTGGGGCATGCAAGAGGTGGCCAGTCGATGATCTCTCTCATTGATGTTTCTATCTCACACTTCCTCTCCCTCTTTCTCTAAAAATCAATAAAGAAAAAAAAAAGAAATAAAAAAAATCACTGCAAAAATTTTCCTCATACTCTTTTTTTTTTTTTTTTGTACGTGCCCCTAGTGGAAACCGAACCCAGGACTCTCTGGTCCACAGGCTGACGCTCCAACCACTGAGCCAAACCGGCCAGGGCCTCTTTTTTAAATTAATTTATTTTTTCTTTATTGATTCTAGAGAGAGAGGAAGGGAAAGGGAGAAAGAGATAGAAACATCAGTGAGAGAGAACATCGATTGGCTGCCTCCTGCATGTCCCCCACTGGGGACCGGGCCCACAACCTGGGCATGTGCCCTGACCAGCAATCAAACCAGCTACCTCCTGGTGCATGGGTCGACGCTCAACCACTGAGCCACACCGGCTGGGCTCTTTTTTTAAAAACATATCTTTATTGTTGAAAGTATTACAGATGCCCCCTCTTTTTTCCCTATTGACCCCCTCCTCCCCGCTCCTGCCCCCCCTCCTGCCTTCCCCACACTATTGTCTGTGTCCATTGGTTGTGCATATATACATATAAGTTCTTTGGTTTATCTCTTCCTGTCCCCCTCCCCCCCTCCCTTTGAGGTTCATCAGTCTAACAACTAATTTGTACTTCTTAATCTGTTTCTGTTGTGATTGCTCATTTTGTTTGTAGATTCAATTGTTGATAAATATGTATTTATTGCCATTTTATTGTTCATAATTTTTATTTTCTTTTTCTTCAAGAAGACCCTTTAACATTTCAAATAATACTAGTTTGGTGGTGATGAACTACTTTAGCTTTTTTTTGTCTGGGAAACTCTTTATATGTCCATCGATTCTAAATAATAGCTTTGCAGGATAAAAATCTTGGTTGTAGGTCCCTACTTTTCATCACTTTGAATATTTCTTGCCACTCCTTTCTGACAGTCTTATGGGAGCTCCCTTGAAGGTAACTAACTGATTTTCTCTTGCTGCTTTTAAGATTCTCTCTTTGTCTTTGAACTTTTGCATTTTGATGATGATGTGTCTCGGTGTGGGCCTCTTGTTGTTCATCTTGTTTGGGACTCTCTGTGCTTCCTGGACTTGTATGTCTGTTTCCTTCACCAAGTTAGGGAAGTTTTCTGTCACTTTTTTTTTTCAAACAGGTTTTCAATTTCTTGCTCTCTCTCTTCTCCTTCTGGCACCCCCATGTTGGCATGCTTGAAGTTGTCCCAGAGGCTCCTTACACTAGCTTCATATATATTTTTTAAATTATTTTTTTCTTTTTGCTGTTCTGACTGGGTGTATTTTGTTTCCTTATATTCCAAATCGATGGTTTGCTTATTGGCTTCACCTACTCTACTATTGATTCCCTGTAAATTATTCTTTATTTCAGTTAGTGCATCCTTCATTTCTGACTGTGCATCCATTTATGACTGGTTCTTTTTTATGCTCTTGAGGTTTTCACTAAGTTCCTTGAGAATATTTATAACCAGTGTTTTGAACTCTGCATCTGGTAGATTGCTTATTTCCATTTAGTTTAGTTCTTTTCCTGGAATTTTGTTCTCTTCTTTAATTTGGGACATGTTTCTTTGTCTCCTCATTTTGGCTGCCTCCATGTGTGTGTTTCTATGTATTAGGTAGAGTTCCTATGTTTCCTAGGCTTCGTAGGGTGGCCTATTATTGTAGGTGTCCTGTAGGATCCAGTGGCACAGTCTCCCTGATCACCCCAGGTGGGCCCTCAAGGTACACCCCTCACGTGGACTGTCCACCCTTCTGTTGTAATTGAGTCTTGATTGCTGTTGGCACATCAGTGGGAGGGATTTACTCAGGTTAATCAGCTACAAGGACTGGCTGTGCCCACTGACCTCTGACCTCTGGCTACCTTGGAGGATCGGCTACGTAGGGCCCACGATACAGAGCAAGACTTACTTCAGCAGGGCTCTGGTACCCACTGAGTCCACTCATTGAGTGTGTCACTTGTGGAAGTGGTTGGGTGGTGGTGCTTCGACATGGTCTGAAGCTGTCCACTGGGTGTGCTGGCTCTGGGGCAAGGTCAGCCACTGCCTATGTTCTACCTGGGACCACCAGGCATAAGCTACAAAGCAATGTGCAGATGGCTGCTTCTTGTGCTGGGCTTGGAGGTATCCAGGAAAAGCCAAGCTGTGAACCAAGGCTGGCTGCTCCTAGTGTCAGGCCTGGGGCCACTTAGCGAGAGGTATGGGGCTCGCTGAGACCAGATGCTGCTTGTTTGAGAGAATTTAAGAAAATCTAAAGCAGGATCCCAAACAGGCCAATCCTATGGTAAAGCCATTGGAAACAGCTTGGGTGGGCCCGAAAGTTGGGTGGGGTGGGCCCTCAGGGAATCACCAGGGCGGGGCAAACAGTGTGAGCCAGGCTTCTGGCGTCCCAAATATGGCCGCAGCCTGCCTGCCCTATGGGGGAAGGGCTCACCAAAGGAACATCAGCCTCCACCAGCACCTCTGTCCGGGAGAAAGCTGCCCCTCCAGCCCTCGCCCCGATGCCAAACAGCTCAGTTCTTTCCTGTATGTCTCTGGTGCCTTTCAAGCTGCCTCCCCCACGCTGGAGCCAGTCTCCATGTGGTTTCTTCTTTAAGTTCGTAGTTGTAGGACTTCCATTGGGCTCGATTACAGGTGGTTCTGAATGATGGTTGTTCTGTAGTTTAGCTGTCAGTTTGATGTGGTTGTGGGAGGAGGCGATACCGCGTTTACCTGCACTGCCATCCTGACTGGAATCTCCCTCATATTCTTTTGTAATCCCTCCCTCCCTACCCCCTACACTCCTAGACACAGTATGGTCTGCTGTCTCTCACTAAAATTAGTTTGTATTTTCTAGAGTTGTATATAAATGGAACCATACAGTATATATTCTTTTTTTGCCTAACTCCATTCACTTAACATACTTATTTTGAGATTTAGCTATGTTGTTGTGTCTATCGGTAGGTGCTTCCTCTCTATCGCTGAGTACTAACCCATCCATCGTGTGGCTTTACCAGTTTGTTCATCCATTCAGCTGTTACGGGACCTTTGGGTCATTACCAGTTTTGGGTAATTACAAATAAGTTGGTATGAGTATCCAAGTACAAGTCTCTTTGTAGACATGTTTTTATTCCCCTTGGGTAATTAGTTAGGAGTGGGCTGGCTGGATCATATGGTAGGTATATGTTTAACTTTCTAAAACACTGCTTTCCATAGTGGGTGTACCACTTTATATTCCCACCAACAGTGTATGTTTAAAATCATTAAACATTTAAGACAGAAAGAAAGTCCTTAAGGTAGAAAGTAAAAGTTCTTATAATTCTACCTCCTACTGACTGGCCTGCTTAACTGTTTACTATAAATCCTTGCAGGGTCCCTTTGTTTTCTTGCCCACATACAGAACCAGACTGAGACAGTGAGGTGCCCTGCACAGGCTAATAATCTGACATGCCCTCAACTTGATATTATCAAAACAGTTGTTCAAAATTTACTTAGGCAGGTGTGGAGAAACCGATTTTCTGTTAATAAAATATAGCATTCCTCTTTCTTTCCAAAATAAAGGATTTATTACATGCACAGAATGAAACCTGACCTTTGAACTTATTTGGAATGGTCCTGGAATTACAGTTGTCCAAGCTTTTGGGGGCTGAGCTAAAGGGCATAAGATTTGGGTGATGCACTAACAAATTGCTAGGTCTTGGCACAGTACGCAGCTCTGACCAAGACGAAGATGACGTGACCAAAGACCCGAGGACTGTCACAGAGCTGGGCCCTGGCTTGGTGGCCCAGTCAAGAGTTGCTCCTCCTGCTGGGGAAGAGAATGTTCCACCTTCTCACAGAGGATGCTATTTGCCTCTGATCACTGGTTCCGACAGGCCGGTCCCGTGTGGAACCGGAGTGAACGGGCTCCGTGTTTCCATCTAGTCCAGCACTGTTGGGCTCCCCTTCTAGTCTGGCACCCTGATAGGCTGCCTGGCTGATCAGCTCTGTGCATTTGTATTTATTTATTTATTTATTTATTTGAGTTTATAGGGAGAGGAAGGGAGAGGGAGAGAGAGAGAGAAACATCGATGAAAGAGAACATCGATTGGCCGCCTCCTGCATGCCCCCCACTGGGGATTTGGCCCACAACCCGGGTATGTGCCCTGACCGGGAATCGAACCGGCAACCTCTTGGTGCATAGGTTGACGCTCAACCACTGAGCCACACCACCGGGTTGTGCATTTGTATTTAAAAAGAGTGTATACAAATTGGATCATACAAATTCATGTGGGTCTGTAACTTGCTTTTCTTTTTCCCCACTTAGCAATACATTCTGAGATCTTTCCACATCAGTCTATGTGGATTCATCGCATTCTTTTTAAAGATGCACTGTCATGCAGAACTTACCACAGTCATCTTGGGGATCTGGTTACACCACAGCTTCTGATTCAGTAGGTCTGGGGTGATGCCCAAGATTCTGCACACTCCCAGATGCTGCCCAAGCTGCTGATGGGACCATACTTGAAGGAGCAAGCTGGAGTGCAAGCGAGAGACCCACCAGCGAGGGGCCTCTGGGCTGTTAGAAACAGCGCTGAAATGTACAGCCTTGAATATCCAAAAGGAGCGCCAGAGAACAGGTTTAGAGACAGGAGTCAGAACACTGAGCTCTGACCCTGACACTGTGTGACTGTGAGCAGGTCACTTAACCTTTCTGAGCTGTCAGTGAACAGTCACAAATGCCTCCCCTCTTTTATTTTATTTTTTAAAATCCTCACCCGAGGATATTTTTCTATTTATCATCAGATAGAGTGGGAGGGAGGGGTTGGGGAGAGAGAGGGAGAGAGAGGGAGAAAAAGAAAGATTGATGTGAGAGGGACACATCGACTGGTTGCCTCCCACTCGACCCGACCAGTGCTGGGGAAACACTGCAACCAAGGTATGTGACCTTGACCAGAATCGAACCCGAGACTCACTGGTCTGCAGGCTGACGCTCTAACCACTGTACCAAACCGGCCAGGGCCTCTATTTTATTTTATTTTATTTTATTATTTTTTTTATCCTCACCCGAGGACATTTTTCATTTTCTGTTCAGACAGAGTGGGAGGGAGAGAGAGGAAGAGAGAGAGAGAGAAATATCGACGTGAAAGGGACACATCGAGCGGCTGCCTCCCGCAGGGCCAACCAGGACTGGGGACAAATCGCAACCGAGGTATGTGCCCCTAGCAGGAACTGAACCCGGGTCTCTCTGGACTGCAGGCGGATGCTCTAACCGCTGAGCCAAACCGGCCAGGGCTCTATTTTATTTTTTAATTACAAAAAAAATTTTTTTTTCTTCATTGATTTTTAGAGAGAGAGGAAGGGAGAGGGGGAGAGAGATAGAAACATTGATGAGAGAGAACATTGATCAGCGCCTCCTGCACGTCCCGCACTGGGGATCAGGCCCACAACTTGGGCATGTGCCCTGACCGGGAAACGAATCAGTGACCTCTTGGTGTATGGGTTGCCGCTCAACCACGGAGCCACACACCAGCCAGGAACCTCCCCTCTTTTAGACCCTACAGATAAATACAGTCCCTGTCCTTGAGCCTCTGAGAATAATAATAGTAATCCTGGCTTGGAAAGCACAGCAGAGGGACATAGGTGAGATAAGCATGGAAAAGGCTTTGTCAGCTGTGCAGCCATCCACAAAGGACCAGCTCTGTTCCAGTTGGAAGGCAGACTGGGTTTGCAGGTGAGCAGTGGCTAGACAGGATTTTCTTTAGCAGGAAAGTGCTCTGTGGCATTTGTCTGCACTTTAAAAAAAAACCAGACCAGACCCATACATAAATCTTCCAAAGAAGCCAAAGCCAGACTGGGTGGAGGAAGAGGGCCCAGTCACTTGCAAATTAGTGTGTGTGTGTGTGTGTGTGTGTGTGTGTGATTCCAGCAAGACTGGGGGAGGGTGTGGGGCATGCTCCGGCCATGAATTCCCCTTGGCCTGGGAATGCCCAGAGAGAAGTCAAGGCCTTTAACAGGCTCTGTCTCCCCACCCCTGCAGAGTGAACAGCACACAGACGACAGTGAATGGTGGCCACCACCTTCATTCCTTCACCATTGCCAGGCAAATTGTGTTTCTGGCAGTCAGGGCCGTGGGCTCTGAGGGACTGAAGAGCTTAGGGACTCAGAACTGGCCTCTGGAGTTGGTTAGACCAGGGTTTGAATCCAGACTCTGACACTTAATACCAAAGGGACCCAGAGCAAGTGACTTGATTTTATTTTTCAGCCTCAGTTTCCCTACTTGTAAAACGGGGATGATAACAATAGCACCAAATTCATAGTGTTCTTGAGAAGATTTAAAAAGATAACTCATGGCCCGGCTGATGTGGCTCAGTGAATTGAGTGTCATCCCATGAACTGAGAGGTCCTGGTTCGATTCCTGGTCAGGGCACATGCCCAGGTTGTGGGACAAATCCCCAGTGGGGGGCATGCAGGAGGCGGCCAATCGATGTTCTCTCTCATCAATGTTTCCATCTCTCTCCTTTCCTCTCTCTAAAATCAATAAAGAAAAAATATTTAAAAAAATAATAACAATAACTGGCCGGTTTGGCTCAGTGGTAGGGCATCAGCCTGGGGACCAATGAGTCGCGGGTTCAATTCCGGTCAAGGGCACGTACCTCGGTTGTGGTTAGTCCCTGGCCGTGGTTGGGGTTGTGCGGGAGGCAACCAGTCGATGTGTCCCTCTCGCGTGGATGTTTTTCTCTCTCTCCCTTTCTCTCCCTCCCATTCTATCTGAAGATAAATAGAAAATTATCCTTGGGTGAGGATTAAAATAATAATAATAATGATAAAAAGAGAACTCATGGACATGTGATGCTTAGCTGGGTGCCTGACACGAGGAAGTGGTCATTTACCACAGTTGTAGGATCAAAGGAGGTAATATGGATAAAATCACAACAAGCCCATTCTGAGCTCCACCCTAGCAGTGGGTGAGGAGGGAGAGTTGGGGTGAAGGTCTGTGCCTTCTCCCTGCAGCCTGCTTACCCGAAGGCCCCACCTTATCTTAGGGCAGGGCTGGCTGGTGGGTCTCTGGGCCTTCAAAATGCACTGTCTTATGCCAACCCTTTGGGGAAGGCCTGCTGTCCCAGCCTTGTTCTTGCCAGAGGGGCTTTCTTCCAGGACCCCAGCCACATGGTCCAGGGACTTTTGCAGTGAAGCTGGGGGTAAAGGGTGAGCCCTCCCACCTCTCCAGGGAGCTGCTAAGAGAACAAGCTCCTCTTCCCTAGGGGGTAGAAGAAGAGCAAATATTTTCATTTGCATTTTGCTTCTCTTCCTTTCTGGCAGGGTGTGGACCTTGCTGTAAAATCACAACTGAGAAGGCCCCGCCCTGGGAGCAAGATGCAACTGGGGAGGACATCACTTCATTTTGTAAGTCCTGGGTCTCCATCTCTGTTCCCTTTGGAAGGTGGGCTTCTGAATCTGGAGCTTTCAGTCTTCGCCCTTTGATGTCGGCTTGAGACAGGCTAGTAAGCCAGGACGAGTGCAACAGGGAAACTGAGACAGACAGTAAAACAGCAGTTTGCAGCCACCTAGTACATCTATCTTCCCTAAACCAAGGACACTTAACAGCAAAGGGTTTGCACTTCTCCCCAACCAGAGGGTAAACAGCTTAAATCACCCTACTCAGGGAGACAGAGCAGAAATCCAACTAGTGCCATTTGTGCCAACCATACCCACAGACAGATGCAGTTACTCTGACAGGTGTGGCTCAGTTGGTTGAGTGTCGTCCCATGCACCGAAAGGTCGCCTGTTCGATTCCTGGTGGGGAGGCAGCTGCTGGATGTTTCTCTCTCTCCCTCTCCCTTCCTCTCTCTCTCTCTCAAATCAATAAAAACATATTTTTAAAAAAAGAACAGATGAAGTTAAGGAGTTAAGGGACTAAATCTCATTTTGGCACATCAGGATAAAACTGATGAATATTCTATTGAGAGCCTCCCCTAAGATCTTCCCTAAACTCCCAGCCTTTAAAACTCTCAAAACAAAGGTCACAGTGCTTGCTTCCCCTCCTAGGAATATACCTGTGCCTTTCCCATCCCCACAGGTGTGCATCTCCTAACTCTAATGGACCCCAGGAGACTTGCAACCAGGGAAGCAATGGGCAGTGGCAACTTGTCCCTGGCTAACCCCTGAACCTGTCCCCAAAGACCCCTTTTCTCTGACTTCTTAGTGAGCCAAAGCAGCGGAGCCTAGGTTCATTTCCCCACCTAGTCTCTCTCCTGTTGCTTCTTCTGTCCTAGACCCTTCCTTGTTTCACTGTCGCCAGATATAAGATATGTCCTCTAAAAATCACCTGGATTGACTGGCCAGTGTGGCTCAGTGGATAGAGTGTTGTCCCATGGATTGAGAGGTCCTGGTTCAATTCCCAGTCAGGGCACAGGCCTGGGTTGCAGGCTTGATCCCCAGTGGGGAGCACACAGGCAGCTGATAGATGTTATCTCTCTTACATTGATGTTTCTATCTCTCTCTCCCTAAAAAAAAAAAAAAAAAAAAAAAAAAAATCACCTGGACTTATGTTGTGAAATCTTTCCTGCATGAAGTCAAGAACTCACACACTACTGGCCAGCCCTAGACAGACACACTCAGGGCCAGGTCCCTTTCCTATGCTCTTCACATGATCATAATATTATCATGATATTATCAGTATAGTAATGATAACAGCAGTACCATCTCTCAGCAGATACATACTAAGTGCTAGACACACAGTTTCTCATTTACCCCAGTAACTCCTGGGAAGCAGAGGCAGCCCCAGGTCCCTGCTTTTGTAATCCTCACCCAAGGATATTTTTCCATTGTTTTTTAATTATTTTTTTAGATAGAATGGAAGGGAAGGGGGAGAGAGAGAGAGAAAGATCGATATGAGACACATCGATTGGTTGTCTCCCGCACAACCCTGACCAGTGTTGGGGATTGAACCTGCAACCCAGGTGTGTGCCCTTGACTAGGAATTGAACCCCTGACCCTTCAGTCTGTGGGCCGACACTCTAATCACTGAGCCAAACTGGCCAGGGCCCCAGGTCCCTGCTTTTAATCATGACTATCGCCTTTCTTAGCCCTTCCTTAGTATCCAGTCTGTCACTCTGACCTTAGGCATATGACTACTCCTCTCAGCCTCAGTTTCCTACCTGTTCAATGGGAATAATAACTTGCGGTTCTCCTGATGATCAAATGTCAGTACTCAAGAAATGGCAGCTTCTATTATTATTATTTCTACTATTATGAATATCAGGACATGCTACTACAGCAGTGGACCCCAGGATGCCGGTTCACACAATGCAGGTTCACCTAGGATCCTCCCAGAGCTGGGGTTCACATAAAAGGGAGGGGTCCCCAAGGTCAGGACCCTGGGGAGAGCATTATGAGTCCCCAGCTTATTAACTGGGTTGTTTCAATACCAAGCATATCTCTATCCTGCACTGTCCAATTTGAGAGCGACCAGTTGCCAAAGGCAACTATCGAGCACTTGGCAATGCACCGAGTCTGAATTGAGATCTATATGAAATATAGACTGCATATTGAAATGATAACTTTTTGGTTATACTGGGTCGGGTTGTGGTAGGCAGTTAGACAGACATGAGCAGAGCAAGGACGATGGGCTTAGTACAGAAGGTCACCAGGGCGGAAAGCCCCAGGAGCCTAGCAATAAGCAAAACTGGGACAACAAGGACCTCACCCCCAGGGTAACTAACCTTCCTTCCCTTAGCATATGCAGTTCAGACCCTCCCCTGACCTGTCCTCTTCTGGCATGTCACTAGTCACGCGGGAAACGCTCTTGGAGGAGAAACAGGCTGAAGAGTGGCCTCACATGACTCTCCGGCAGGCCCTTGCACAGCCACTCCCTTAAGCATCAATCCTAGGGATAACATCTAGGCCTCAGTTGTGTTTCAGCTCCGGGCCCAGAAAAGCAGTCACACCAAACAAGCGATGCCATGTCTGACAACAGGACCAGCTGCACTTGACTGATGACCCCCTGCCCTGGTGCCCACCAATCAGTAGAGACCTCGATCCTGAAAGGATGCACCTGGAAAGCTGATGACTATTCTACTGGGATCCGCCCCTGAGACTTGGCGATAAATACCTTCAAGCTCTGGCCGGTTTGGCTCAGTGGTTAGAGCGTCGGCCTGCGGTCCAGAGAGACCTGGGTTCGGTTCCCGCTAGGGGCATGTACCTCGGTTGCAGTTTGTCCCCGGCCCTGTTTGGGTCGTGCGGGAGGCAGTCACTCGATGTGTACCTTTCACGTCGATGTTTCTCTCTCTCTCTCCCTCCCACTCTATCTGAACAAAAAAAAAAAATAAAAGGAAAAATGTCCTCAGGTGAGGATGATAAAAAAAAAAAAAAAAGCTCTCTCTCCCAGGAACACACCTGCACCTTTCCCCTCCCCCTCCTCCTCCCCCAGGCACATTACCTTTCTCTCTCTCTCTGCTAAGCTCCAAGGGCCCTTCTTTTGCCTCTGTAACTTGTTTCCTGAGCCCATTTCTTCTACAGCTCACTTCTACCTCTGTGACTTTCTAAATAAACTCGCTCTTGTAGTTTGAGTCTTGGTTCTGAATTCCTTTCTAGCCAGAACTCAAGTACCGAAGGTGCTGAACTAAGGTCCGGTCTGACTGCACCAGTCTAACACCTGGTGCTGTCCTTGATGCCAACAGGGTGACCAACTTATTTAGGTTTGCCAGAGACACCCCTGGTTTTAGCACTGAAACGAAAGGCTTGTATCCCAGGAAACTCCTTAGTCCTGGGCAAACTGGGGCAGTTGGTCACCTTACTGTTGGTTAAAATATATTATAATTAATTTTACCTGTTTCTTTTTACTTTTTAAATAACACTAAGTGTTAGTAGAAAGTTTAAAATTACAACATGGCTCTCATTATGTTTATATTGGATAGTGCTGGCTCTCTTATGTCTTAAACCCCAGACTATACCCTGCAAGGGGACAGAGGTGACAGTCTCCCTCCTTCAGCAACTGACCACAGAAAACAGCAACTCAACTTCAGCACAAAACAAGCATTGTGACTGCACAAGCTGTGAGAGTGAGGGGACTAAAGGATGGGCATGATTTTCCCAAATTGGAGGGGAGAGATGAGAACATTCTTGGCGGAACATTCCTGAGCAAAGGCATGGAGGTGGGATCCAGGGAACTATTATATATGCACACTTGCTTGATTAGAAGAACCCCTGCCAATCCTACTCAGATGGCCTGATTTGGCAGTTTGTGCAGCTTTGAGAAGTAGGCGCACAGTGCTTCACCCTTCCACTCAGTGTTGACCTTCAAGCCCAGCTAGTCTCTTCCTCCGGACGCCCCTGTGCTTCTGCTGCTGTCTTGCCAGCTGACATGGAGGGGCTACTGCTCTGCACGTGTTTTCTTGGTCAGTTTATTCTGACCAGGATCTCTCAGGGTTGTGGCAGACCGGTGTCAGTATCTGGGTAAAAGATGTGGCTTCTTACAGAGAATGACGAGTCTGGGAAAATGCAGTTAATTCCAGCTTTTTCAGAGACTGGTTGTGAAGTCTGTGAATTTTGCCCAGTCTCCAGCCATATTTATTGAGCGCTTATTGTGTGCCAGGCACTATGCTAAGAGTTTTGCTTGCATTGTCTAATAACCCTAGGAGCAGGGTTATCTCCATTATATCCATTACCTAGACGAGAAAGCTGAGGCTTGCAGAGGTTATTTGTTCAAGGTCACAAAGCCAGAACAGCCAGAATTCACACCCAAAGTCTGTGCTTCTTTACATGTTTCCACTCTGGGTGGTTCTACCAAAAGATCAGAGATGCCTAGGATAAAATTTGGAAAACAGAGATTAGGTATTTGTTAAATGAAGGCCTTGTCATGCAAAACTATGGAATGTATGGAATGTATTAGCTAAAATGCTCCCTGCAGAAATGCTTACCTTGAGTTGTTCTGCCCTCACCTTTTATCAAATGTTGATAAAGAGCCATCTGAAGACCTTGTCTGCTTCCTCTCCTTGACTCTGAAGCCACTGATCACCACCCTCCACCATGGTTGTTGAGTCTCCTTCACCCTCCATAAACTGCTCCCTAGAGAACTCTTAAGCTTCTTCTGATTGAATGGAGAGAGTCATGGGACTCATTCTAAGACAGGATGTCTCAGCTCAGAGTGAAGTGGACTGGATATTTACGTGCAGAATTTATTTAGTTATTTGTGTGGAGACCTGATGAAAGCAGAAATATTTTATAAGAAAGGGGGGCATTAGCACATTAGTAATTGATGATTGAGCTGAGTTGATCAGTGTGTGGGATGACGCTCAGTCCACTGAGCCACACCAGCCAGACTAGCCCCATCAGCGTTGATGGATGTGTTTGGGTGGAGGAAAGCATGAGCTACCAGGAGCCTTGGATATAGGGGAGGTGAAGTTACAACACTGCCTCTAGTGAATCTGCTGCTCAGATTGTAAAGACAAATGGCTAGGAACACCAAGGGGGCACTTAGGCATAGTGCAGACCTTGGAGTTATACCCAAGTTCAAATCCAGCATTGTCTAGTCCTTACCAGTTGACCTCCAAGAAACCTCTTCACTTAATCACTAAGAAGGAGACTGAGGGTGCTCTCCCTCCCAGGAGCATGCCCTCACTTTTCCCTTCCCCATGCATCTCCTAAACTCTAAGGGACCCCATGGAGATTTGCAATGGAGGAGTAATGGGCAGCTGCAGCTCATCCCAGGCTAATCCTCTGCACCTGTCCCCAAGACCCCCTTTTCTCTGACTACTTAGTGAGCCAAAGCAGCCCAGCCCAGGCTCATTTTCCCGCCTAGTCTCTCTCCTGTTGCTTCTCTATCCTAGGCCCTTCCTTGTTTTACTGTCCCCAGCTTTAATAAATGTACTCTTTAAATACACACACACACACACACACACACACACACACACACACACACACACACGGGGGAATGAGCTTTCAAATAGTTATGTTCCTACAATGGGCCAGGGGTAGGGCCTGGTAATACACTCTCTCTCCGCTGCTGTTCTGAGCACTTCCAGTGAGTGAGGCAATTTGTCTGAACAAAGCATGTCAGCATTATATGCAAATGACTTGTTACAGAATGGTGCAACCACAAATCTGCTGGCTTCTCCTAGGAAACTGCTGGCCTGCCTAACCCCTCTTCCCCCAGGAAGTCTGCCTGTCCTGACTCTCCTCTCCCAACCCTGGGTTAGGTGTCCCTTCTTGAGCAGGGGGCATTCTGTGCTTCTCTTACAGACCTGAATTCCAGTCCTGTTTGTGCTGTGTGCCTTGAGCTAGTTAGTCACCTTACCTCAGTTAACTCTTGTCAAATGGGGCCAATAGCAAAGCAACTGCTTTGCACAGTTCTTGCTTGGCACAGGGGCAGAGCAGGTACTGAAGAAATGCCAGTTATTATGCTTACAAATTACTCAGCTCTTGACAGCAGAGCTCTTGGCTGGGTCTCCACTGCATCCCAGCACCTAGCACATAACCTGGATGAGTATAGAGCAGGTGCTCAATACATGGTGTTGGTAGGCAGAATAATGGTCCCCATTATTTTCCAGAACCTGTAAATATTACCTTACATGGCAAAGGGGAATAAAGGTTGCAGATGGGATTAAGATTGCTAGTCACTGATTTAAAAATATTCTGGATTAACCAACGGGGCCCAATGTAATCACAAGTGTCCTTAAGAGAGTTAGAGCCCTGGCCGGTTTGGCTCAGCGGTTGGAGCGTCGGCCCGCGGTCCAGAGAGACCCGGGTTCGGTTCCTACTAAGGGCATGTACTTCGGATGCAGTTTGTCCCCGGCCCTGGTTGGTCGTGCGGGTGGCAGCCACTCGATGTGTCCCTTTCACGTCGATGTTTCTCTCTCTCTCTCTTCCTCTCTCTCCCTCCCACTCTATCTGAACAAAGAATGAAAAAATGTCCTCGGGTGAGGATAAAAAAAAAAAAAAAAAAAAAAAAGAGAGAGTTAGAGAAAGATGTACTATGGAGGACCAGAGAGATGACAGCGTGAGAAAGACTCAGCCTGACGTTGCTGGCTTTGAAGAATGGAGGAAGAGGCCACAGCCAAGGAATGCAGGAAGCTTCTAGAAGTTGGGGAAGGCAAGGAAATGGATTCTTCCCTAGAGCCTCCAGAAAAGAATGCACCCTGCCAATACCTTGATTTTAGCTCAGTGAGACCTGAGAGGGACATCTAAGCTACGGAATTGCAAGATAATACATGTGTGATTTTTAAAGACAAAGTTTTGGTAATTTGTTACAGTAGCATTAGGAAACTGATATAGTACATGGCAAATTATTGTTCATTTTTATTACTACTACTAAGCTGTTTGTGACAGTAGATTTGTACGTTTCCCTCCCATCAGACTATGAACCTAAAGGTTAAGGAATGTTTGTCTTGTTTGCCATTGGTTCACGGGTGCTAAGAGGGCCTGGCACACAGCAGGCACTCAATAAATGCTATGAATAATAATATGTAATTCATATGAGTTTAATTGATATGAATAGTAAATATCTGTTTCCTTCACCGTGTTCTACAGCGCCTGGCACACAGCAGGAGCTCAATAAAAAACCTATAGATGAAGGTCCCTCTTCCATGACTCACCCTTCCGGACCCGCCCATTCTCTCCAGCTCCCTACTTCGGCACGTCCCCTCACTCCGGGACCGGGTGACCTTCTCCTACGGGAATGGTGACCTTCTCCTTAAGCAGCCGGATGTCTACCTCCTAGTTTCCTTTCCCGGAGGCTGTGAGCACAGAGCACTGGGTTCCAGGACACCTCCGAGGCCACGGGACGCAGTGCCCACTTTGGGCGGCAGGGGGCGACCGTGGCCGGGGAACTCCCGCTAGAGGGTTGGAACGGGGCGGGGCTTCGGGGCGGGTCGGCTCAGTGCGCAGGCGCGGGGCCAGACGCCTCTCGCGGCCAAGGGCAGGCGGCCACAGAGCAGCCCCGGCCGCGGCTCCAGTAGCAGCGAGTTCGAGTCCCACCGCCTCTCCGCTTTGGTTCTCGCTGCCTCGGCCCTTGGGCCTTCTGACGCTAGTCCCCGGCAGCTCGCTGCGCATTGCGCTCTCCCCGCCGCCAGGATGCCGGTAACCGAGAAAGACCTGGCGGAGGACGCGCCGTGGAAGAAGATCCAGCAGAACACGTTCACGCGTTGGTGCAACGAGCACCTCAAATGCGTGAATAAACGCATCGGGAACCTACAGACCGACCTGAGCGACGGGCTGCGGCTCATCGCGCTGCTCGAGGTGCTCAGCCAGAAGCGCATGTACCGCAAGTACCACCAGCGGCCCACCTTCCGCCAGATGCAGCTCGAGAACGTGTCCGTGGCGCTCGAGTTCCTAGACCGTGAGAGCATCAAGCTTGTGTCCATCGGTGAGTGCCCTGGTCTCGCCAGGCGCCGGCGGGTGTACCATCCTCCTCCCCTGCGCGTGCGCCCCTGGGGAAGACTGGGGCTCCCTGCTGTGCGCCCCCACTACGCCCTGCAGCCGAGAGCTGGGTGTGCGCGCGGCGGCCGGGGGACGTTGTCCCCGGGGTTGTGGGGATACAGGGGATCTAGGCCCCCACCATGGTGCCACCCCGTGGGCTGCGACCTCGTGTGATAGCTCTCCGCAGTGCTCCCCGGCGTGCGTTCCGGCAGTGCGTCTCTGGAGAGCTGTGGGTTAAGGACTTGGGTTGGGGCCGCATGGGGAGCAGTGGGGCTGTGGCATTTCTCTGCACCTGGGGTGCCGCTGCCGGACCTGGGGACTGGAAACCTCTGGTCCGCCGGCCCCACGGGTGAGGCCCTAGTCCGCTGCTCGCCGGCGCGCTCGCCCCGCTGCGCCCAGGCTGGTGCGCTCTGCCGCGGCAAATGGGCGTTGGCTCAGAGGCCACGGGAGGAGACCTGGGGAGGGACCGTTCTCTGAGCCTGGGGCCTCCCCACCCAGGCGGAGACAGGGACCAGGTACCCTCCCCCGCTGTTCAGAATGGGTGTGGGCCTGGAGGTGGGAAGGGGAGCCTCTGGGGGGTGTGTCGCCCTCGCTCTGTCCACTCCCAGCTTGGCTCTGGCCAGGCGCCGCGGGATGAGCCCGCTCTCGACGCTGAAGTTAAAACTTGGAGATGGTGGTAATGGGAACTGCTGCCTTGACCCCAAACTAGTGAGCGCTGTGTGCCAACAGCCTTCTAGTTATCTCAGTCCTTAACACATCCGACAAGTTGGAGTGTCGTTAGACTCATTTTGCAGACAAGAGGGTCCAGAGTGTTAAATCACTTGCCCACGCCATGGAAGTATTGAGGGTCCAGCTGAGAATTGAAGGAAGTGGGTGACAATTAAAGGAGACTTTGCTTTCCTCTCCCCATCCTCCTCACACCGGGTCTTCCTGATTGGAGGGAGTGAGGTGGTGCTGGGTTCCTCACCCCCTGAGCTGGGGAGGAAGAATGAGGGTGAGGTCTCCCCACTAGGACCTGGGCTAGTGGAGGGCTTCCAGGAGGGTCACAGGCTGTGGAGGGGGTGGGCTGTCACACAGCATGTGTGTATAGGGAACAGATGCGTGAAAAGAGGGAGAGAGTGTGTGTTTGTGTGAGTGTGCACAGCGTGGGTGTGCAGAGAATATGTGTGCTCTTATATTGTATGTGTATGTTCTGCCAGGTGAGTATCTTGTGGGAGAGATGCTGGCCCAGGCCGGGGTCTGGGTCCCTTACTGAGGAAACCAGGCCTTATTGTGACCCCAATGACAGGAAGAAAGGATGGTGGGTGTGGCTGCTGGGACTTTCTCCAGCAAAGGGGTTCCCTCTAGGCTGAGTCTCCTCCCTCCACCCCCTCTCCCTCTCCTTCCCACACCTGTCCTGGCAGGTAGGGCTGTTTCCTGGGCCCAGGCAGCTGCCACCGCCCAGCCGGCCTCCCCACGAAGGGTGGCTTCTCTGCAGAGGGAAGCTTTGTGGCATGCTCTTGTTTTTCTTTTGGGGCCCATGGTCTACAACTTGGGGAGAGAACCTCAGTATTCTCCTGGAATTTTTTCCTTTTCAAAAACCAGCTTCCCCTCTGAGGAATCTCAAGGCCTGGCTGGGCTCAACTTGGAGCCCTTCTTCTTTGTTTTAAAAATGTGTATTTATTTAATTAACTGAACAAAGAAACTTAAAGTAAACCAGGAGTATCCAAACATGACATGAAATCTCTTTAAAAAACAAAACAAAGCAAATGAAAAACCCAAACCACAGCACCAGAAAATCCTGGACTGCCTAACTTACCAACTGTTTACAGAGGTTGCAGCTGCTTCCAGTGTGGCTTCCCATCAATGCCCCGAACTTGGGGTCTTATTCTAGACTTTGCCTGGTCCCTTATAGTTTTCTCCTTGACCCTCGTGATTTTCATTCGTGAGCCCACCCGGGCCACAGCCTTCCATTGTCCTGACATTCCAGGCTTAGCCTCCCCTCCCTGGTTGTGGGCCTGTGGGCTGTTGGCAGCTTCTTGCTGTGGACCTCTTCCCACCACAAGTGACATTGTTTTATTTTATTTTCTCCTCTTAAATTATTTATTGGATTATACTCCCCAAAGTAGCATTCCTGGGTTAAAGGGTGTGACCACGTTTATGATTCCTGTCATTGGCTGCCTAGTTGCTCTCCCAGAAAGATCTAGAAGCAAACAGGTTTTCCAGCCTCTGGAGACCAAGATAGTGTCAAGTGCCAGGAATCCTGTTGGGGTAATGCCTGAGGCCTCTTCGTTTTGCTCCTGGGCCTGTTCAGGGTAATAGCCCTTCAGAAAAAAGTCACATCGAGCTCCAGTATTTACTGCCCACGCTGGTTGCTGTTGTGCTAAACTAACAGTAGCTCCAGTTGGGGGCATGTTAGGTGTGTTCCACTGATCACCCCCCACTGATCACCACTTTGAATTCTCAAGTGGTTTCCTTGTCTGTATAATGATCTGCTTCAGCAAGTCACCGGGAGGCTTAAGGGCTTGCCTCAGTCCTGACCAAGTGCTTAGGAGATGGTTGCTATTATACTATGATTTGTGTTAGTATTATTATCTCTATTTAAAGATGAGGAAACAGAAGTGAAGCAACTTGCGATGGTCACCTGCTAAGTAAATGGTGACTGGAACCCAGGTCTGCCCAGTTGTTGAACTGACCTGCCTTCCATTGTTAGAAATGAGTAAAACACAGCCCCTCTCCCCTGACCAGAGAGACCTTGTAACACTGTTTTTAAATCTGAGATGTGTAGGTAGTGGCCGGACACCCATCCTTTGAGCCTCTGGCCTTGAACAAAGCTGGGATCTCAAGGCCTTGGGTGAGTGACAGGATTAATCCTCTGAACTGTGATGAGGGATCCATGAGATCAGGGTCATGTCTGGAGGTGAGCAGAATCAGCCTGCATCTTTCATCTTGTGTCCAGGTGAATTTGTTTAGGGAGTGGGTGCCCTCTTTTCACTGTTTTTTTTTTTTGGGGGGGTGGGGTGGGAGTGGGAGATTTTCTGCTACACATTGAATGGTATTTTACTCCATAATCTGGGAAGGTATCTTTGAATGAATATAGGGTTTCATATGCCTTGGATAACTGTCAACAGTGTACCTTATTGGCAGTCGTCAGAGTTGTGTACAGGCACCCAGCTCTGAGATGAGGAAAGGTCAAAAGCCACAGGAGGACTGGCTTTTCTGCTTAGAATTCACTGAAAGATAGCTCTGGCTGTTTATTCACATTTGCAATTCATGGCAAGGTGGGCCCATCCTAGGCTCCATCCAAAAGTTAAAGATTTTCTTCAGTTTCTTGTTATATCCTGGGTAGTTCATAGTGAGGCCTCAGCATATTTCATTCTAGTCGTCTGCCAGAGCTGGCAGTTTTATTTACTTGTTTTTCCAAAAACCTTTCTGACATCAGGCAGCCCAGCCAACCGGGAGAAAAAGGGGTCTCCCAGCCCAGGAATGACAATCAAGGTTGCCTAAAAGTTTGGGTGGTGTGTTTTGGTTTGAATCTTCAGAAAAAAAGAATTTTTTTTCCTTTTCAGAGGATGTGGTCTGACCCTAATGTTTACTTAAAGTGCCTGTGCCAGGCCAGCACCCCTGAGCAGGTGGGGTGTGTGTTCCCAAGACCTTGGGTCACTGGGCAGTGTTTCCAGGGTGGTGGGTCACCGTGCCACTTAGCCCCTTTTCTCTCCCTTTGCCCCACTCCCACCAAAGTGGCGTACAGCTAATCCTAAAGTCTGCTCTTTTCTGAACTATCTAGGAAATGCCAGTGTGTCTTTTAGGCAATATGGTTCAGACCCAGAGAGTACTTACAAAGTAAGGAGCACAATGGCATGCTTTGTCAGAATGAACAAGTTTTGGGGCCATGTGAAAAGTAGCACGTTAGTGTCCCCCACGGCTCTTGTTAAGAGCAATGATTCTTTGTTCAAATCCCACTTGCTACTAAATAGCTATTAAGACACTTCTGTGCCTTGGTTTTCTTATCACTAAAATGGGGACAGTACCTACCTCTGATAAAAGTTAAACACATTAACACTTTAAAAAGTGTTCAGAACAGTTTGTGGCACATAGTAAGTGCTATATGAGTGTTTGTTAAATAAATCAGGTGCTGTCCAGTAATACTCTCAAAAGTCATGCTGGAGGGTGTGCACGCTGAAAGGATACGGCATCCATGCCGCAAGGGGAGACCAGCTTGGTTGGCTCCAGTGTTAACTCTGTTTGCTCTCATAGGGTTATGGACTGCCCAGAGGGTGCCCCCTCCTTGGAAGGGGGTGACCCTTGGTTATGTTATGGCTGCCTCTGGACGCATTCACACCAGCTTTGTTTCTGAGAGCTGGATGGGAGCTCTGGGTGGCTGGTCATTCCAACCTCCCACCCCGCTCAGGAATCTCTGGGCCAAATCACTTCCAGATGGCAGCTGGGCCTCTGCGGAGCTCCTCTAGCGATGGCGGAGCCAGCGTGCCAGTCGGCAGCCGCCTTCATTCTTGGAGAGTCTGTGCTGAAGGAGGCCTTTGATTTGGAGCCAACTCATGTCTCACAGCAGTCCCCCCTCCCTGCCCAGGGTCCTGTTCTGTGCTGTGAGGCGAGTGCCACTGGTTAGTAGAGGATGGCTGCCTTGCTCCTCGGGCAGCGGACACTCAGGCTGAGCCTTTGGGCCCTGCCCGCAGTGGCTCCATGGTCAGAGGTACCGCCATCCTTCTCTATCTGTGATTGGCTTCCAGGTCAGCACGTACTAGGCTATACTAGATACGACTGACTTCAGGGTATGGGCCTGAAGCTAGACTGCCAGAATTCTCCTCCCCTCTCTGCCCCCTAATAGCTGTGCAACTCTGGTCCACTGCCTTAACCTTTCTGAGCCTGTTTCCCCATCTGTAAAATGGAGGAGAATGGTTCCTATCTTAGGGTTGTGACAGCATTATATTTGATTAGGTTAAATTACATCATCAATAATATTGTGCTTTTGAACCAAAGTCCAGGACTTTATCTTGTCTTCCATCTATTCCCTGGCCAGTCCAACCACTGCTCTGTCATCTGGTGTGTAGCTGTTCCCTTCCCTTCGGCTTAGAACCTTTGATGAAGATGCCTCCCATGGTCCTTTCTTTCTTGCTTTCCGTATTCAACACATATATGGACTGCTAAGGCCACAGGAATGGTGAGAGTCATGCCCCTGGCTTGTGTCACACGCTGCTCAGCGTGGAGGAGAGACACCTAACCAGGGAGTGTGTCCTTCTCAAACTTGTAGGCACATACACATCACCTGGAGACTTTGTTAAAACCATAGGTCTGATTCAGTAGGTCCAGCTGAATGCTGAGTTCTCCACGCTGCACTGATCAGGATGAGGAGAGCACCCTGCCTCAGGCTGGATGGGGTGGGTGCTCTGGAGGGCTCCTTGGAGGAAGGGCCAGTTAAACTGAGACTTTAAGTCTGACTCAACTTAGGGAGGTGAACAATTAGCCAGGTGAGCACAGGAGTAGAAGAGTGTCAGGTGGAGGTCAGGGGGAGGTGGAGAGGCAGGCAGTCAGGCAGGGGCTGACTCACGAAGGGCCTCCCCAGGCTGTGAAGGCTGCCATCAGAGCATCTTCCTTGGGGGAGGGCAGGTGGACCCAGCTGACAACGATCAGCTAACTCTTGCTTCGTTCATTTCTTTCAGTAAAAATTTCTGAATGTGCCCCTTCCTCATATGTGTATATTTGTAAGCTCTATACCTACACCATGACCAGGCTATATATTAAACATTAGTAAGCTTAGTTTCTTTTTAGATGACAAATCCAGATGTAAGATCTGGCTTTTCCTGGCTCTAACGGATTATCTGGTGTGCCTTGGAGTGCATGTACCCTGTTTGGAAGCCCTAAGGGCCGGTGCTTCTACATTTCCCTTTTCTTCCCCAGTATTGCTGTTCTGCATTTAGTTTCACCTTCAGTTACCTTCAGTTGAGGAGTTGGATCTATAATTAAAACTCTCCTCCAACAAGTTGAACCAAATAAATAAATAAATCCAATGGAACAAGCCATTTCATTCTGAATGTGAGCTATCTCCTGCTCTTCTAACCATTAACATTGCCTTTCATTGTAGAGAAGCCATCTTACATTACTGTTGTAAATCTCGTTATTCATTAAACATGCTCAATAACCACCAAATTGGCTCAGCTTATTGTATAATAAACAATAGCACTTTCTTCTTCTGGGGCTTGGAGAGTGGCCTTGTATTTTCAAGGTGCCTAGCTCACTTTTCTTGGGAAATGGAGTGCATGTTTAGAGAGAGAGAGTTTCTTGGGGAAGATAATTAGAAAACCAAATGGTTCTCTTTATGACTAAAGTGATAAAACAGTAGGTGAGGGTAGGTCTACATTTATAAAGGATGGAACTATTGGGTATTTTAATCATGCCCACTTAGCCTCATGATTTTTTTTGCCAAGAAAAATACTGAGCTCTCTATGAAGTTGCTGCCTTCCTTCTAAAAGCCTTACAGCAGTTGCCTTAAATGTATCCATTTGGTAAGTTATAGATACATGGTTGTCATCTCTTCTGCAAACTTCAGTTATGAAAACAATTTGATGACATTTTACTACTGCTCATTGTCTGGTTACATAATTTACCAAGGCTCATTTGTTTTCCCTGATTCCCCTTTTGACCAGTCCCTGTGCAGTAGAATGTCCTTGGTCAAGATTTTCTTGTACTAACTATAAGCAAAGGAGTAGTTTGGTTTTTCACTTAGTCAAGACTGGCCAGAAATGAATTATTTGGGCAGATCATCTGACTTCCTCCCTTCCCCCATCAAAACCTGGCTCAGGTAGACAGCTTGGCAAGGAGGACACTGTCTTCCTCCTGCATGTTCCTTGGCTGTTCTTGGTACCAAACCCCACTGTTGATGCCATTTGGGTACCGGATGTCCAGGAGTGCACACCCACCCACTAACATAATATTCAACATTTTCCCATCCCTGCTGCCTGTCAGACATTGTCCTGGGTGCCTTACCTTTATTCGTTCTAATCCTCATTATGAACCCTGCAAAGTGAGTGGCTTTATATGTATTGCCATTTTACAGATGAGAATACTGAGGCTCAAATCTGCCTCACTTCACATGTCTGGTACGATGCTGGCCTGCATCAAGCCGTAAAGTACGTTTCAATGTCAAAGTTGGTTGGATTCCACACTTGTAAAGTAAAATAGATACATTGAAGTGCAAGACTTTATACTGCTTTAGTTCTGTTTGTTTTTATTTTGCTTGAAACTTGACTCATTTGAGTTCGAGTAATGTGAACTTTCCTACTATAAAACGAACTTTTTTGGGCCCATTTGCCTTACCTTTTCCAGCACCTCAGAGCTGTAAGGGGGCCTTCTCTCCAGTTCTGGAGCCACCTCGCTGGTTCTTTCCCTGCCTATGTCTGGTTCCCAGGGGCAGTGGTTTCACTGCAGGTCTGGACAGTGGGGACCAGCTAAGGCAGCTTGGGGGAGCCAGGCAGGGTTTTCTTTGTGAGGCCTGGAAGCCTGAGATGAGGAGGAGGTGCCCCCGGAGCTCCTTCTGGCTGCAGCCCTGTGAGGTTCACAACATACCACTTGGGGGACCTGGAGGAGTTTGTTGTGATCCACTATGCCGGAGATCCTTGGTGACAGCTGCCACTGGCCCGGCTGCGCTCTGTCTGAAATGACCTCACCCCACATCCTTTCCTTCACTACCTTTTAATGTTAACCTGTGGAGAGTGTGTTGGGTGGTGTTTGCTGGTGAGCAGACCTTCCTTTTCTGGCTGGCACTCGGCCTGTATCAGTCTACCAGCCCCCGCTTCCAATGCCAGGCCGTGAGCCGCTCATCTGCACGGAGCCTGTGGGCAGGCCCCTCGCTGGGCACCGCATCCCGAGCTGTGTGCTCCAGAGCTGAACTGGGTCCCCAAGGGCTTCTCCGCGGCAGCCCTGAGAGAGAAAGCTGGTTCGGCTGGCCGGCCAGCTCAGTGCTCAGCTCCCCAGCTCCCAGCAATCGCAGGGCTGGCTGTTGAAAGGTCTGGGGCGTTAACACAACACTCCTGTTCTCCCTTTCTGAAGGCCCTTTATGCTGGCGTGAATTCCTTTTCTCATGGAGATCTGAAAGCTCTTTTGACTAAATGGGTCACCTTTCTGGGTATTTTCATAAGGCTGGTCAGCTTTTGCCACGCCAGACAACTTTTCTGGAATTTCCGTTCAGATATAAAGGCAACCAAAGAGGTTGGAATTATTTGGAACGCAGTGTGGAATTTTGGCTTTTGAGCTATAGGGAAATGGGTGGGGATTTGTGGCCAGGGACTATGTAAATTTGCTGCGGCCCATAAATTCAGATGTTAAGATTAAACTAGGCAAGCAGCAGTCAGCTTGCCTTCTGACAGATAGGAATGGTGTTACTTTCAGCCACATGCTGCCTGTGACCCCGGCAGAGGCGGGCCTCCCATGGAGGCTGGGGTATGAAAGGATTCTCCGTGGCCAAGATCAGATTCCTCCATCTCCCCATGCTCTCCCAAGAAAACAATCACGTTCTTATCACGCTGGTCCTGCACCGCTCGTGCACATCACCCTGAGGAGGCCTTGGGCTCAGACCCCAAAAGGCCTATGTGACTTCGAGGTTCTGTTAATTGAACAGAGTTTGGGTTCTGTTTCTAAGATTCCATATCAGAAGAGGCGGATGTAAGATCACGGATGTGCCGCTGGAAGGATAAGGGTCCCCTCACTGAGCTTCCAGCCACCCCGGGGCAGAACCCAGAAGGAATTCTGAGACAGGAGCCTTGGTGGTGGATCTTGGCTTGCGAGCACCTGGGCAGAGGCTTGTCGAATTCCTCATCTCCAGTAAAAGAGGCTAGCCGGCTCACCCCGGGGAATGCCTCTCTGGTCTAGTCCTTTACAGGAAATGATCCAGGTGTCAGGTTACACTTCCTGCAGGGCCTGTATCTCTTACCATAATTGCCTCTCCTGTTGTTTTTGTTTTTCTTGGCACTGTTGTTTGTGATCCATGGGGAGTCACACCTGAGGTTGGAAGGCATGAGGCCCTCTCCTGGGCACCCCACCCGCCTATGCCATCCCATAGCTCACTGAGATGCATTGGTCTCCCCCTGGATCGTGACTCTTGTTCACCTCTGTGTCTGAGCTTGGCACTTACTAGGACTATAATAAATAATTTATTAAATAATAAATCTGGTACATTGATTTATTTGTAATATATTTGCTTTCAGAAAATGCAAAGTAGAGGTCCTTTGCAGCCTATAGTGAAATGAGAGTTAAGTGTAGCGAACAGCTGGGTCTGGAGACCCAGTAAAACAACTCGTTTTTGGAACAATGATGCTGAAGTTAAAGAACTCAGGTACTTCATAGCCATTCTCTGGACATCTATGATTTGCCTCAACTATTAGAGAACCGGGCTTTTTCCAAGTTGCCACGTGAAGCCCAGAAAATGAATATAAAAGGAAGCCACTGAGACTCTCTGTAATCATAGTAATAGTTTTGTTACTAATAGTGAATGTATATTGGGCATCTACCAGTACAAGGCATTATGATAAATGCTTTTCAGTAATAACTAAGTGAAACCTCATTGCAACCCTGAGATGTAGTCATTGTTTTAATCCCCGTTATACAGACAAGGATACTGAGGCACGCCCAGATCAGCTAGTGAGGATGTGGCAGACTTATTACTCATACCCTTGTCTGAGATTTTTTTTTCAGAGTTAGTTTGTGTGATATATATATGTGTGTGTGTGTGTGTGTGTGTATATATATATATATATATATATATATGTATATATTTTTTTAATGAAAGTATTACAGATGTCCCGCTTTTCCCCCATTGACCCCCTCCTCCCTGCACCTACCCTACTCCTACTTTCCCCAACCTAATGTCTGTGTCTATTGTTTGTGCCTTGTCTGAGATTTTAATCCCCAAAGGAAAGCCATCAGTTCCGCATGTCTTCTAAATTCACTTCTAATAAGTTTTTTTGACATTAAAAAGTTGCATTGGTAGTTTCTTGTAAAAATAATTGTAAGAACATAAAGAAATACAAATTAAAAACACATCGCCTGTGAAGAATCTTAACAAATCTCTTTCTACTTTAGGGCGTTTTGCTTTTAACTGCCTTTTGATCAGATTGGGAAGAGGGAGATGCATTTTCTCAGGAAAGAGACTGTGGATTGGAAATGTTTTGTGATATCATTATGGTCGTACTAATGGTTGTAACAAGATTCATCCTTGAGTTATTACTGAGCTGTGGCCAACGTTAAAATTGGAGGTCTTAGTTGAGGCTCATTATGGTTTGCAAGTCTCCCTTGGTCTAGAAATATGTTCTGGTGAACCTTGGAGTGGGAGTATTCCAGCCACTTTCTGACTTAAAAGTTTTCAGGACCAACTTTTATTGGGACTGCCAGTGTCTCTTAATAATAGTTATTATGTTCGGTAACTATTGTGATCTTGCCTAATGGTTAGCCCAGCATAGAAATTTATTTATCTTTTAGTTTCTCAGCTCCATTAGCGATTTAAATATGTCTCAACTATGCCCCTAACATAATGGAGTTGGGCAGCTGGGTTTACCCTTGTCTGCGTGGGAACTTTTAGCAGTCTGAAAATTATGTACAGTCCTAAGCTCTTCCTGGTATTGGTTTTTTGGAGACATCATTTTCTCAACAGCCTCAGGACACCAGGCCCATGGAATCATGTTGCCTTGACCTTGTTTGAGGCAATGGAGACGAAACCACTTCTGGATACAGATTGAATCACTTACTGAGTGTGCTTAAGAGTACAGGTTAGTTAGATCCTTCCACTTACTAGCTGGGAGACTTGGGGCAAGTTGTTTGACCTCCCTGAGGTTCAGTGTCCCAGTCTGTAATAGTACCCACTGGTGTCTTTGAAGATTAAGTGTTACTGTCCCTGTAGCATTGGGCCAGCCGCTGGCAGGCAGTAAGCGCCCCATGAATGTGGTTGTCTCTTTCCTTCCTCTCTCCCCCTCCTCCTAATTCCTGGACCTGTGGTGGCCCCCTCAGACTGGAGGAGAAAGTGACCTAATTGTCTTGGAAGCACCCCCGGAAATTGGTCAAAGATATCTCATACCTAATGGGCTGTTTTCGAAGGACTGACCTGGGTTTTTGAGTAGCTGTCAGGTAGGAACCATGGGCCAGTGTCATTTCCTGGTCATCTGGCCGTGCTTCCTTTAAGGGTAGAAAACAGGTGCTAACTCTTCTTTTTTTTTTTTTTCCCAGAGTTTCTTAAAGTTCATTAATTTTATTATTATTTTGCTGGAGTAGGAGGGGGAAGGGAGAAGGAGAGAGAGAGTCCTGTTTGACTAATAGATCTATTTTGTGTGTATGTTAATCCTCCCCTGAGGTTATTTTTCCATTGATTTTTTTAATTTTTTTTAAATTTTTTAAAAGGTCTCACATTTATTACTGAACCAAGCTACTGCAGAAAAAAAAAAAAAAGAAAAATCATGCCTCCAATAATTTCCTAATCAAAATGCCCAACTGTCCAGACAGTAGAGATATTTTCAGTGATATGGTAAGATGCAGGCAACCTGGATACAGCATGAATGTGAGCCATCTCTCATGTGATTCCTTATAGACCCAGTTTGGTTCTTCTCCAACGCCTCCTCTTGGAGTTGTACCTGATTTTATTACCAGTTTTCATCCGAATCCACTGGGGAATGGCCGATTCTGCTTCTGTTTCTTGGCCAGGAACCTCTAGATCCTGAAAGTCTTGTGAGAAGACACGGCGAAAGGAGAATCACCCGCACGCACCACGATGGCGGAGAAAAAAAGAGCCCATTGATTTTTTAGATAGAGTGGAAGGGAAGGAGGGGGAGAGAGAGAGGAAGAGAAACATCTATGTGAGAGAGACACATCGATTGGTTGCCTCCCGCATGACCCCAACCAGGGCCTGGGATCGAACCTGCAACCCAGGCAGGTGCCCTTATCGGGGAATCGAACCTGTGACCTTTTGGTCCACGGGCCGGCACTCTAAGCCCTGAGCCAAACCGGCCAGGGCAGATCTATTTTTTTTTAACTAGCTCCTTTGCCCTTCCTTTATTTAATCCTCTCTTTTCATCTCTTGGAATGCTCTTCACTCCCATTTCTTTCTTGCCTGGTTTTGCAGTGGCTGTACCACCACTCAGGTGATGTGCTTGCTTGTGGGTCTGAGTCTCAGCTCTGACCCGTGAGCGCTGGCTGTGTCACCCCGAGGAGCCTATGTTCCATGTGCAACAAGTAATAATGAAATGCTGTGCCTTGCTGAGTTCTAAGGTGTAAAGAGAATTGCGTCTCGAGCCCTCAGCACCATGCCTGGTCGTAGGAAGTGCTCAGTGAATGGCAGCAGCTGTGGCGATAGCATCAGCATTATTACTGTGAGGCCCATGCCTCCCACGGAGCCTTTTCAGGGCTTACTCCAGGAGGCTGCAGAGGGAGCAGCCGTGCTGGAGGCGAGGCTGTGCTGACTCCCTGTGTACTTTCAACCGGGAACAAGGGGGACAGGCCAGCTGCTCCCACCACTCCCACCACACACACTTTTCACCACTGGCTTGTTCCTGCCTTGGCCCAGGGAGCTGCTTTCTCTCCCTTCCAATCTGGCCCTTTGACAGTTGGGATCATCCTGGTGGGGCTGCCTGTACCACCTGCCAGGATTTTTGCTGACCTGGGTGTGGTCCTAAACCCGGCACTGTCCAACCTCCTGTCACAGAGCTGGTGATAATATTTTTACAGTAGTGCTTGGAAACTGGACTCCTAGGGTCACACCCTGTACAAACAGCATCAAGGTTGCTGGGCCTGGGTGTCTGGAGGAGGCTGGCAACAGCACAGTCTGTGGCTCCTGAGACCAGAAGGGGTGTGGGAAGTTGGGGGCGGGTGCATCATTCTCAATTCTTTTCAGGGGTACACCAGCCCTAGCCCTGCTGGGCCAGAGGGATCTGTGTGTGTCTTGTGTAACCGCCTGCTTCCCTTAGTTGCCTCTTGAAGACATGCTGGCTGCTGTCGCCTTGGTTGGGCCACATTTCTCATACTGCAGCCTTTTGGGGGAGTGCCATTTTTTAGGTTGTCTCTCCTGGGGACAGGGAACGCACAGTACGTTCCCCAAAGTAGAATCTGTGCGGGTTTTCCTTGAGTGAGTGACTAATGCAGATATTCATGTTTAGCTTCCCTGGGTGCTGTTTCCATGTGACAGGGCAAATTTACACACTTGCACAATAGCTTTTGTTTTGCCAGCTATGAAAGTTGACCATCAGTTAGGCGTTATCAATACGATCAGCAGGTGTAAAGCTGCTTTGCTTCCGGAGACTGGTTCTGGTCCTGTGACCCACCCTGAGCAAGCTGGATTTGGCGAGATGGCGGGTCCCAGGCAGAGGGCAGGACCCAGGCCCCGGATCGTCGTCCTGGGCTGCTTCTGCCATCACTGGTGCCTTGGAGAGGCCCTGCCTCCCTCTCTCAGCCCGTTTCCCATCTGTTAAATGGGAGAACTGCCTAGGTCTGTGTTTCCCAAACTTCAGTCATTTGGAAAGGAACCACTGTCATTATTTTTGCCGTAATCCCATGGCTGTCTCTATTTCATTTTCGCTTATTATTTTCTCCCTTCAGTTGACTCACTTTTATTTATTTATTTATTTTAGAGAGAGGAAGGGAGAGAGGGGCAGAGAGAGAGAGAGAGAGAGAGAGAGAGAGAGAGACAGAAACATCGCTCCGGTTGCCTCCCATATGCCCTCCGACCAGGGATCGACACTGAAACCTGGGCATGTGCCCTGACCAGGAATTAAACCTGCAACCTTTCGGTCATGGCCCAACACTCAACTAACTGTGCCATGCTGGCCAAGGCCAGTTGACTCAGTTTTAAAACAAATGTATTTGAAAAGGAGACTTTGTGTCACTATCATAATGGAAAAGCGGTGTCACTAGGTAAATCGAAGGTAACCATAAATAAACCCAAAATAGTGTTATTAAATCCCAGCTAGAGCTGTTGCCTGTTCTCAGCGAGAAGCCTACTGTTTTGGTTAAAAAGGAAAATTAGCCAGAGGGAAGGGGGGTGGGGTGGGAGAAGGTAGAAGAAGGTATGGGGGGATACTTGGTGATGGAAGGAGACCTGACTTGGGGTAGTGAACACAGTACAATATACAGATGATGTATTATAGAATTGCATACCTGAAACCTATACACTTTTGTTAACCAATGTCACCCCAATAAATTCAAGAAAAAAGGGGGGAGCCCTGGCCGTTTTGGCTCAGCGGTTAGAGCATCTGCCTGTGGACCAATGAGTCACGGGTTCAATTCTGGTCAAGGGCACGCACCTCGGTTGCGGTTTGTCCCTGGCCCTGGTTGGGGTCGTGCGGGAGGCAACCAGTTGATGTGTCTCTCTCACATCGATGTTTCTCTCTCCCTTTCTCTCCCTTCCACTCTATCTGAACAAAAATGGAAAAATATCCTCGGGTGAGGATTAAAAAAAAAGGGGGGGTGTGAGACAAAAAAAGAAAAGAAAAGAAAAGAAAAATAGCCAGAGATAGAGAGGTATTCAGAGTAACCTAGCATCACAGTGAGTCTTTCTCCCGGACCTACTCAGAAGGATTGAGGGAGACTTGGGAAGTGTAGTAATGCATTGTCTATGAGTACTCGTGGAGCCTTACCCACTGCCAGGAGCTGTGCCAGGAGCTGTGGTGGCAACTAGGAGGACAGAGGGCTTTGGGACTTGGTCACTGACCTGGGTCACTGACCTCGGGGATCCCATGGTCTAATGGGAGTCATAGGAGTAGATTGAATGTAAGTGAGGAGCAGGGCAGTCCCCAGAGGTTTCAGTAAGAAAACCATAGAACTAAGTTCTGTCGTATGTGTAGGGGTTGTTTAGAAAATGATTAAAAAAATTTTTTTTGAGTTTTTTTCAAGTGAACAATAAATCTATTTCGGTCCATAATGATTCTAGATATATTAAAGTTGTATGTTAACGTTGTATCATTGTTGTTCTTATGGTGTTAAGATAATGCTCCATCTTAACCCTTTACGTAATGGTAACCAACCTTATTTCCCTAAAGCCTGATTTGAGTTTTGAGCTCTCTTGGAGACCATGTCAATTTTGTCATCAAAATGGCCTGATAGACTCTTTTTTTTTTTTTTTTTTTTTTTGACATTTTATTTTATTTTTTTGTTAGTCCTCACCTGAGGCTATTTTTCCATTGATTTTTTTTTTTTTTTTTTTTTTTTTTTTTTTTTTAAGATACAGTGGAAGGAAAGGAGGGAGAGAGAGAGGAAGAAATGTCGATGTGAGAGAGACACATTGATTGGTTGCCTCCTGCACGACCCCACTGGGGATGAAACCTGGGACCCAGGTACGTGCCTTTGACCGGGAATCAAACCCGAGACCTTTCGGTCCTCGGGCCAACTCTCTAACAACTGAGCCAAACCGGCCAGGGCCTGATAGACTCTTTACAACACTGATTTTCTCTCTCTCTGATTAGTATGTCCTGTAGTTTCTGCAAAGCAAGATATACCCCAAGATTGGACCTCTGAAGTGCCTCAGGCTAATCTCCAGGAATGAATGGTATTCTTTGAGGTAGTGGGTATGAGGCTGTCTGACTTCTTTGTCCATCTGCTAGCTGAGGGCATCACCTGCTTCCCTTGGGCTTCTGGAAGGAGGGAGGTTGTGGTTGAGAGTGAGGACTTGGGAGTCAGGCAGATCTGGGTTTGAATGGGGATTTACTAGGTGACCTAGGGTTGAGTTACATGATTTCTCTGGAGCCTCAGCACTGTCCTGTAAACTGTTGATAATCATAGTTTCTACCTGAAAGAGTGGGTGTGAAGATTTAATGAGCTAAACTTTATAAAGTCCTTGCCACATGAGAAGTGTTCAGGAAGTGCTAACAGGTAATCTCACACTTTCTGATTGAGGGGTCAGGTGTTTACTGCTCTCACCGGTAGTGAGTGAAGTTGAAGGGAGATGTCAGATTTTGGCTTTGGTTTGAGTATGCTGATTGGTGTCAGGTCATTCAGAAGAAATGTGGGCTTCGGGACAAGTGGTGCTGTGACTCCCGAAGATACTGTGTATGGGTGGAATCAGAATGAAATGGACAGCAAGAGGAGAGAGCCTTCAGGGTGGGGCAGCAATTCGAATCCTTTCAGCTGTGAGGACCGGGCCCCAAACTGGCTCACCTACAAGGAAATCATTGGCTCATGTCAGCAAGCACAGAGAGTGGGCTGTGGGTTTCTGGGATCAGTTTTGTCATCAAGGACCCAGGTTCTTCGGGTCTCTGCTCTCTTAGTTTCATTAGTTCTAAGGCTGATTTCCCTGTGGTGTCCCATAGCAGAGAGTTCCTGCAAGGTTGAGAGATTGTTCTTTGGAATTCCTTATGAGCCAAGAACAACTTGCCCAGAAGCTGCCAACAGACCTCTCATGTCTCATTGGTCCAAATGGGATCACATGGTATTTTTGAACCAGCACCTGGCAAGGGGGATGGATTACCCTCAGCCCAGTGCAGCCTTCCCCAGAGCTGGGAGTGGAGTCACTTTGCTGGAGGCCCACAGGTCCTGTTGGGAAGGTGGATTCAGGCTCTGCCCAGGACTCTTCGAGCAAGGATGCTGGGGGGCCTGTTGTAGGGGGTGGTATCGGAAAAGGGGGCAGATGCACTTGCGGAGCAGAAGTGTGATGAGGAAGGTGTGTGTCTTATTCTGAAACTTCTTCCTCCATCTCTCTACCTCCCCCAGCCCACACCCTTTACCTGCCCCTGGAGCCCTGTGGCACTCCTACCCCCTCCTTCCACATGACCCCCTCCATGCTGATACATGGTAGGAATACTACTGATGTCAATTATTTTTTTCCTCATTAGCAGTAATACAGTTAACTTTTGAACACACAGGTTTGAACTTTGCAGGTCCACTTACAAACAATTTTTTCCAGTAACTACAGGTACTGTTTTCCATCTGTGATTGGGAGTCTTTAACAGATGTGAGGGGCCGACTGTATGCATTGGTCTGTGCCATTTTATGTGGGGAACTTGAGCGTCTGTGGGTTTTGGTATCCTCTGGGGGTCCTGGAACCAGTGCCCTGTGGATACTGGGGGACAACTAAGTTTTAGGGGAGTTAGAAGTTATATGCAGGGTTATATATTGGGAGTCAGTACCCCTAACCCCTGCATTGTTCAAGGGTCAACTGTACATTTTTTTGCATTGAAATGGGTAATTTGCATAACAAAGGAATTGTCGATATTACCTTTCATTTTTCTATTCACGTATGTGTAGAATGTAGTTTTATGTTCTATCGTTTAATTTCTCTGTTGTCAAATGTCATGTAAAAACTTGATATCTTAAAACACTCCATCATAAAAAGGGCATATCCATTAAAAATAAATTGTGTCAATAAAAAGGGAATTCAGAGCAATAAAAATGAATAAACTAGAACTCTGATTAGTTTGTGTTCTGAGAGTGGGCTGGCCACAAGGACCTGCACCCAAGTGGAGGTGCCTTTTTTTGGGGAGGTGATCTCGGGAAGTAGGAGGGAAAGACAGTGATGGGACAGGGGTGGAGGAGACACCAATATTAGGGTGAATTATTATTATTATTATTTTCTTTATTGAATTTTAGAGAGAGAGGAAGAGACAGATAGAAACATCGATGAGAGAGAACATCAATTGGCCGCCTCCTGCATGCCCCCCACTGGGGATTGGGCCCACAACCTGGGCATGTGCTCTGACCGGGAATCACAGGAATCAAACTAGAGACCTTTGGGTGTGTGGGTCGATGCTCAACCACTGAGCCACACTGGCTGGGCAGGGTGAATTATTAAGGTTGCTGCTGTGGGCAGCAAGAATTCAGTTCTGTTGGGACTTCCTGAGAAGTACGCAGAATGCATCTGGAATTTTTCACCTGGAGAAGGACAGGAAGCTGGAGACCCACCAGCTCCTGTTTCCCTATGGTGGAGGCATTAATTCTTTTGAACTTCCAGGCTGGGCGCCCATGCGTGTTAGCTCTGCTGGGGCAAAAAGGAAAAGAAAAATCTTGTGCTTGAGTTGGTAGGTTGTCCTGGGAAGTGATCTGAGCTGGCACAGAACTGCCCACTGTAACCAGCTGAAATCAGACATGGGCCAGGGGCATGGACGCAGGTACCAGCAACATCTCCAAGTGTATCACCCTGGATCAGTTTAACAGGCAATGTTGAGCAGAAAAAGCAAATTGCAGGAAGATACATACACTATGATATTGTTCTATAAAGTTTGACAAATGTAGTAGGAATACAGATTTGTTCATGAGAGTGATCACCAAACTTTGATAGTGGTTGCCTTGAGTTGGTAGGTTGTCCTGGGAAGTGATCTGAGCTGGCACAGAACTGCCCACTGTAACCAGCTGAAATCATACGTGGGCCAGGGGCATGGACGAGGGGGAGAGGGGTATGAAGAGGTGTGCAGGGGCTTGCAACTCTCTGTACCATTTTAGTTCTTCAGTTACATGGTGGTTATATTATATTTTTTCTGCACCCCCTTTTCTATGTGTTTGTTGGAAATATTTCCCTTATAAAAAGCATATCTAAAATTTTCATGCTAGTACAACGCATTACTGAGCTTAACGAAGGGAAGGAAAAAAGTACCCTACTTTTATTATTTTGTTTGTTTTAAAGACAAGCTTGGGCCCAGCTTATGAGAAAGGAACAGATCATCCTCAAGATGTCAGAATGATATTAAGACAAAAGACATTCACAATTAGCAGGATTTCTCCTTCCCACTCCCCAGGTATATGTTGAAACGCCTGAGCTAATAACCTTAGAATGTAAGGCCCCTCCCATTGGGTAGCTTGTGAACATGGCAGGCTTGAGTTTCTCAAAGGCAGAGAGCTTTAAACATTTGCCTCCGGGAGCTTCCAATCAATTGCTTTTTGTCTAAGTGAAAGGAGTTATTTTTCAAGGAAATATTGCAAGAGACTGCTGAAATATTGCACTGCCCTTAAAAGCAGTAAAAGTCCACACAGTAAGGGGTGTTTCAACAGAGGAATGAGTGTTATGAGAGAGTTGCAGTCTAAGAACACCTTTGTATTATGGCCCAAATCAAGCCTGTCCTTGTTGTGGTTTGGCAGTCCCTGTCTAGGGGACTGTGGTTTTGGTGTTCCAGGCACCTGAACATACGAGCTCAGAAGTGTTTAGTTTTGTTTTTTTTAGAAAATGACTTTATTGAGGCATAATTGACATACAACAAATGACACATTAAAAGTGTAGTTTACCCTGGCTGGTGTGGCTCAGTTGGTTGAGCGTTGTCCCATGCACCGAGAGGTCACAGGTTCAATTCCTGGTCAGGGCACATGCCTGGGTTGTGGGCTCCATCCCTAGTACGGGATGTGCAGGAGGCAGCTGATTGATGTTTCTCTCTCTCTCTTTCCCTCTCCCTTCCTCTCTCTAAAAAATCAATAAATATGTTTTTGAAAAGTGTACAGTTTGAAGGCAATAAAAATAAAAATAAACAAGTAGGATGACATCAAACTAAAAACTTTCTGCACAGCAAAGGAAACCATGAACTAAAATGAAAAGGCAACCAGCAAATGGGAGAAAATATTTGCAATATCATATATCTGATAAGGTGTTAAAATCCAAAATATATAAAGAACTCTGACAACTCAATAGCAAAAAAACAAACAGTCCAGTTAAAACATGATAGTGGATCTAAATAGACATTTTCCCAAAGAAGACATACAGATGGCCAACAGGTACATGAAAACATGTTCAACATCACTAATCATCTGGGAAAGGCAAATCAAAACCACAATGAGGTATCACCTCACACCTGTTAGAATGTCTATTATCAAAAAGAAAAGTAAGTGTTGGCGAGGATGTGAAGAAAGGGCACCGCTGTGAACTGTTGGTGGGAGTGTGAATTGATTTAGCCATTATGGAAAACAGTATGGAGGTTCCTCAAAAAAATAAAAATAGAGCTGCCGTATGATCCAGCAGTTCCACTTTTGGGTATTTATCTAAAGAAAATGAAAATACTAACTTGAAATAGATGTCTGCACCCTCATGTTCATTGCGGCATTATTTACAATAACCAGGACACGGAAACTACCTAAGTGTCCATTGATGGATGAATGTGATTGGTAGTTGCCAGAGGCAGAGGTGGAGGGTGGGCAGAATTGGTAAAGAGGATCAAAAGGCGCACAATCTTCCAGGTATAAAATGAACAAGTCATGGGGCTATAACACACAGCATGGAGACTATCCAATAATACTGGAGTGCATATTTGAAAGTGGCTAAGAGAGTGCTGTTTTGTATCTTAAAAGTTATGACCAGAAAAAAATATGTTAGCAACACTTATTGTGGGGATCATTTTGCAATATATACAAATATCAAAAAACAAACAAAAAAGACAGATGTGATCGTATCCCCTGAATTGAGGGCAAAATGTTAGGTTCTAAACATCAGTCATGTGCCCTGTTTCCCCTACTTTGCACTCTAAGTGGAGTCTCTGTCAGAATGACTTAAAATTGTACAGTTTGATAGGTTTTGTTATATACGCGCGCGTGCGCGCACGTAAGCTTTGGGAAATCATTACCATAACCAAGACAGTGAACGTATCTATCCAGCCCCAGAAGTTTCTTTGTGCCTCTGTAATTTCTCCTTCTCTTCCTTCCCTGCGCACTCCCTTCTCCGAGCAACCACTGATCTGCTTTAAGCCACTGTAGGTCACTTGGCAGTTTTTAGAATTTTATGTAAATGGAATCATACAGTATGTACTCTTTCTCTTGCTCTCCTTTTACTCAGCATAATTATTCTGAGAGTCACCCTTCCTATTGCATGTATCAACATTGCATTCCTTTTTAGTGTTGAGCAGTGTATCATGGTATGGATTCATCACAATTTGTTTATACATTCTTCTGTTGATGACATTTGGGTTGTTTCCAAATAAAGCCATTATGAACATTGTTGTACAAGTCTAAGTATGGACATATATTTCTTTTTTTTTCTGAGTGAATGATTAGATCATATGGTAGGTCTATGTTTAACTTCTTAAGAACTAGCCAAACCATTTTCCAATTTTTCCATTTCCACCGGGTGTATGAGAGTTCCAGTTCTTGCATATCCTAGCCACAAGAAGTGTTTTTTCTTAGAAGACAGTTTTTTTTTAATCCTGAGGATATTTTTCATCTATCTTCAGACAGAGTGGGAGGGGGGGAGAGAGAGAGAGAGATAGAGAGAGAAACATCGACATGAGAGAGACACAGCAACTGGCTGCCTCCCGCAGGCCCCCAACCAGGGCCAGCGTTGAGTCGCAACCGAGGTACGTGCCCTTGACCGGAACTGAACCCGCGACTCATTGGTCTGCGGGCCGACGCTCCAGCCGCTGAGCCAAACTGGCCAGTGCAGAAGACAGTATTTTTTAACCTGGTTGGTAAAAGCAGTAGTGGCTTTAGTCACTTTTTAACCACCACGAAGATTTCCGTTTTCACTGTTAACAGATTCTGGTCCCAGCAGTCTTAGGAAAGCCCTGAGGCTCACTGTGATTGGGCCAGACTGGGTCACCTGCCCTCTCCTCAACCAATCACTGGCCAGGGTGTGTGTTGGTATTGGATTAACCTAGATCACATGTCCTCCCCCCCACCCCCCCAAATCTGGGACACTGAAGAGAAGGGGAGGATGGACCTCAGGGAGGCTTCTCACACTGGATTATTGCTGCACGAGGTTGCTATTTGTTCTTTCGAAACCCCTTCATTTATGAAACTCGGGTGTCACTGGCTGTGGTATTATATGGCCTGTGACTTGGGGTAATCACCTCTGTCCAGTCCTTGAAGCCAGATTACCTACCTCTTCACCTCACAGGCAGATCAAAGAGAAGAAAAACACATGTAAACTGTAGCATGCTTGAGGTTTCATTTAAGCTGTCTATATAATTAAAAGGTGTTAGACTTAGATATAAAATAAAATCTGACTTCAAATTTAAGTGGCATCCATGCCTTTAAAAATACCAGGTAATTGCCCGACTGGTGTGGCCCAGTGGTTGAGCATCGACCCATGCACCAAGAGGTCGCCAGTTCAATTCGTGGTCAGGGCACATGCCCAGGTTGTGGGCCAAATCCCCAGTGGGGGGCATGCAGGAGGCGGCCAGTCGATGTTCTCTCTCATCGATGTTTCTCTCTCTCTCCCTCTCCATCCCTCTCTTTCTAAAAATCAATAAAGAAGAAAAAAATAAAACAAAACAAATAAACCAGGTAACTTAACTTATGATCCAAGACTTGTCAGATTTCCATCTAAAAAGGGTGCAAAATGGCAGTTTTGTGAAAACAACAGGTATCCCATCCCCCCTTTTTTATGAGAAAGAGTTGGAAGAAAGAATGAATGTGTGAGAAATAGGGGGTTTGATTGCCTTCCAGGATCCGTGTTGAAGGAGAGGAAAATGTGGCTCAGCCACAGTGACTCTCCCCAATTAAAAACTATAAAAAGATCGTGGTTATGGGGCTTGGACTTCTGACAAACCAGCAGCCTCAGTCGTCTTGAGTGTTATTCCAGATGATTCTGTTAGGACAAAAGTGGAAGCTTCGAGAATTCGACAATCAGTGGTTCCTCATCACAGCCCCAGCTAGAGGAGGCCACCGTATTCACAGATGAGCTGACCACGCGTGACGTCTGGCCCAGCGCGACACACTTGGCTTGGGGCAACACCATGAGAAAGACTTTTATTGGGATTAACTTTCTACAGCGATGCACTTTCAGATGAGACCATTCTTTTCTCACTGGTGATGTCACCAGGGCCTTTATCCCACAGAGCTTAATTGTTTTGGACCCATACATTTAAGCCTCTTAATTAATTGACTCAAGACTTAGAGCAAATGTGCTTTTTAAAATAATGAATCTGTGGCCTTAAATGCCTGGAGCACTCAATGGGAAAGACATGGAGGAGACGCAGCTGGTTCTTCTGATTCTGACTGTGCGCTCCATCAGCTCTGTCTTTGGCCTCAGTTTCCTCATCTGTAAACTTCGAGCTTGATCCGAATCCAGGTCAGCAGAGAGCCTGCTTCCGTGCTGCACTCTTTTCTCTCCATGGCCGTCACGAAGCTCTTTCCCACTGAACGTGGTGCTCCAGGAGCCATTCGGTCCTTGAGATGAAATCCATTTAAGGCCTTGATGAACTTTTTTTATAATGGTTTGATTTTCACTCTACAAAGAGCCTAAAAAGCACGCTGTGTCTAGTGGGCTGTGGTGTTGGCCTCCGTGTTCACCGCAGCCGCATCGAACCCCTCACTGCTGACGGTGCTTCTCTCCTTCACACCCCGAGCCTCGACCGTGAGCTTCCTTCTGCCTGACCACTCGGTTGTCCTGGAGTTCAGGAAGCCCTCCTCAAATCCCCCATATAGAATTAGTCATTTCTTCTCTTGTGTTCTCACAGCACTGCACACCCAGATTACAATGCTCATGCAATGGCCCTGATACTGTCTTGGCCATCGGCCTCCCAGGACAGCCTGAGCCCTTTGGCTGTCTCATGTCACCATCGTGATTTCTGCCTTCTGAAAGTACCAGTATTATTTTCTGAATATTTATTCTTTACATCTACTCACTTTTATATTTCTTTATTTCAAAAGGAAATTGTAGAACAGGATTGTCAGTAGGAAACCACGATCACTTGCCATAAAGAATAGGTAACTATAAAAATAAAATCAATGAAAACAGCGTTGGTAATAAATTCTTGAGATGATTGTTGAGGACTTTGAGCTTGAGGCCTGCTGAGAATCAGAATCTGATGCTGTGTGAACCACCCTGATTTCAGCAGTTATCACCTCAGCCAGCTGCTTTATCTGTCCTGCCCCTTCTGGGGAAAGGCTGTGCTCACAGCAGGAACCCAGCACCTGGAAGAAACACACATCACTCTGTAGATGTTGAACACTTTGATTACTGTAATACCAGCAGCCCACGGAGGTGCCTTTGTTTACTGCTGAAAGTAGTAATTTCATAAGGATGATCAGAACCATGGAGTGGAAAATCAGACACGTGTGGCTTTGGTTGGTTGACTGCCTGTGACTGGTAGGAAGGACTCATTTCTTTGCTTTGTTGGATTAGAAATTGATAGATGAAAATATCATGTAGAAAGTGATTCTTGCCCTTGAGCAAATTCTCATGAAAAATGGTGTCTTGGGTCTTTGTTCTTTCCCATCTAGGGGAAGGCCTGATGGTGCAGACATCCCATTTCATAGATGGGAAAACTGATGCCCAGAGGTTAACAGTTGACCTAGGGCTGGTCTGACTGGGGTGAAACTCGGCTCCCACCCTACACCTTGTTTTTTCAGCTAGTGCATTTCTTACCAGGCTTCGGTTCTGCTGCAGTTCAAGTTGCTGAGTGACAAAAACCACAATGACTAGAAAACTTATTGGAGGTTCTTTTCCTCACAAAGGACTCAGAAATGCTCTGATTTGCTCTTGGAAGGATGCCAGTAATGTTATTGCCTATTCTGCTTTTGCCCAGAATGGTACCATGTGTGTGTGTGTGCTGGGTAAGGAGTTTCAGGGTTTGGCCCCACTTGTTCAACACCAGTACCTGCTCCCAGCGTTAGCTGAAAGCTCACATCGTGAGCAAATACGCAGAAGCAAGCTAGAGCCTCGGAGGGCTGGGACAGCACATCCCCCGTGCTGTGCCGAGGTGTCTGACCTCTGCAGCTCTCCTGCAGGACTAGTGTTTGTTGAATAATAATAGTGCAGCCTAACCCAGGGAGCAAAAGCAAATAGGACTGTCACTGAAACTGCAGGGGAGTGTGAGTAAACAGTTACATTCTAACCCATGAAACTGGCCTTTGGCCAGCAGCCTGGTTTACATCCCGCTCTCACGGGGCCGTTGCCCTTCTCGTTAAGGCGGGTGGACAGCCCTCCAACCTATGCGTGCCAGACCTGATTTGGAGGGGGGTGGTTAGATCTGAGGACATGGTTCATTTATTTTTAAGATTACTAAATTGATTTTAGAGAGAGAGAAAGGGAGAGGGAGGGGGAGAGAGAGAGAAACATTGATGAGAGCAGAACATGGATCGGCTGCCTGCTATACACCCCTTACCAGGGATCAAGCCCGAAACCTGGGCGTGTGCCCTGACCGGGAATTGAACCTGCAACCATTTGGTGCATAGGATGACGCTCAACCAACTGAGCCACACTGGCTGGGCCAGGACATGTTTGTTTGTTTGTTTGTTTGTTTGTTTTTGTTAATCCTCACTTGAGGATATTTTTTCCATTGCTTTAGAGAGTGGACAGAAGGGAGGGAGAGAGAGAGGGAGGAGAAACATGGATGTGAGAGAGACACATTGATTGGTTGCCTCCTGCACATGCTCCACTAGGGCTGGGGGTTGAACCTGCAACTCAGGTACATGCCCTTGACTGGGAATTGAACCCACAACCCTTTGATTCTCAGGCCAATGCTCTAACCACTAAGAAACTGGGCAGGGCCAAGGAAAATTTTTTTTTTTTTAATCTTTATTGTTGAAAGTATTACAGATGTCCCCCCTCCTTTTACCCTATTAACCCCCTCCTCCCCACTCCCACCCCCTCTTGCTTTCCCCAAGGGACATGGTGGTTTCTTTTTGCATTTATCTTCAGATAGAGCGGGAGGGAGAGAGGGAGGAAGAGAGAGAGAGAAACATTGACGTGGAGAGAGACACATCGAATGGTTGCCACCCACACGACCCCAACTGGGGCTGGGGACAAACTGCAACAGAAGTACGTGCCCTTAGCGGGAACCGAACCCAGGACTCTGGTCCGTGGGCCGACCCTCTAACTGCTGAGCCAAACCGGCCAGGGAGGGACATGGTTTTTTAAAAACATATTCCCCCCTCCATCCCGTTCATTTATGAGAACTGAGTATATCTGATTTTTCCTTTAAATCCCTAAATATTGTTTCTTTTATTTTAGATCACAAAATTGACACATACTTTTTTTTAAGTTTGATCATTATAGAAACTTAATTAGAATATTGAGTGCTAACCATAGTGATTGGGTGCTTACCATGTACCAGGCAGCTTTTTGTGCCTCATCTCAGTTAATCCTCACACAAGGTCTGAGGAATGGTGTTAATCCCCATTTCACAGTTGAGAAAACCATGGCTCCATGTAAGGTCACCCAGCTAGTAAGCAGGTGGCTGAGCCTAGCGCCAGTCTGGAGGAACTCTGGAGACCAGAGCCCTGTGTGGCGGCAGGATTGGACTTGATTCAGAATCATTTTACTTATCTTGCAGTGAAGAAAAGCCATAGGATTATTTTCATTTATAAAACAAGAAGACATGTGACCAGGGATCTCCAAAGATGAACTGTCAGTGTACGCACCCATCTCAGGCAGTGGGGTACCCCTGGGCTGCTAGGTTAGCCTCTGAGCCAAAGGACAGTTGTCGGGATGCGGCAGGTCTCCGTGGGGTCGTGGCGGGGCTGGGAGGGCTCCTTGCTTTTCTTGAATAACCCTCTCCCACAACTCACACCACTAGTGAGGCAAGCCCATGAGCTCTGAGCCAACCTCATCATTCCTTAGGTTCCAAATAATAGGTAACTTATCCACCCCCTTTGCTTTGGTATCTTAGGCAGTTAACTGCTGGAAAACAGACATACCTGCCTTGATTATGTGCCTTGCGCTAAACAGCTTTAACTGCAGCCTTGGATCTGCAGACCCTTGATTTAGCAAGCTGAGACTGAAGCAGTTGTGTGATTGTGCAGGTTCACCTGGGCTCTGCTTTTCCAATCTCCCTCACAAATGCCTGTTTGATTTGTCTTTGTGGACTCCCCTGAAGAGCCTGCAGCCTGTCTTGACTGTGGCTGGCTGGGTGGTCCCGCCACACAACTTAGCTGTCAAGCAGCCCCCAGAAGGGGCTCGTCCAGCTGGGTTGCCCTGAGTGCCCTCCTCGCTTGCTTTTTGGAGAGTTCTGAGACTCATTAGAGAGGTTAGAGATTTTTAGCATTCTCGAGATTCTTTCTGTGGCCAGTTTGGCAAACCGTTTCATTTCTTCAGTTTCCCAGTTGACTATTCTTCCTCTTGCCCTTCACGGGACTGTCTTAGGTGCAGGCCAATTTTGTGTTCTTGGCAGAGATGCCTGTGTTTGGTTTGTGTGGGTTTTCGGCAACCTAGGTTGAACAAGTCTTCTAGAATCCCGAACAATTCCCGATTCATACCAGTCTGGTTTTCCAAATTGGCCTGGAAACCAGCTGCAGTGAACTTGGCCTCCTCCTTCACACTGGGTAAACCTCAGACTTGCCTTAGCTCTGTTTGATCAGTTTTTGTTGTTGTTTGTTCACTTTTTAGGAGCTTTAGTGTCTATAGATGTATCCCCTTTCATCCCAGGCTGCAAAGCAGTTCTCAGATTCTTACCCAGCTGGCAATTTTGTGCAGGGAATGTTTATGGGAGTAGCATGTGCTCGAGGGAATTAATCCCAGGAGGTGGTGAATAGGACCATGTCCTGCTGTTGACCAAGGTCATCAGACTTATCTTCAATTCTCCTGATGGGACTGGGTAGGAATTGGGAAATTTCATGGACTTTTGCTTGCAATGCTGGGTAATTTGTTAGGCACCGTTCTTTTAAGTACAAGACAGAGGAACTCACTTGATCTAATGTAAATGAAAAAATTGTTTTTTGTTAGGATGGTTTTATCAAGATTTTTATTTTTTTATTTTTTATTCTTTACTCAAGGATACTTTTCTATTTATCATCAGATAGAGAGGGAGGGAGGGAGGGAGGGAGGGAGGGAGAGAGAGAGAGAGAGAGAGAGAGAGAGAGAGAAACAGTGATGTGATTTTTTTTTTTTTTTTTTTAGTGGCAAGTGGTTGAAACCCATTTGAAACTACTTAAAGACAAAAGAAGGGACCATTGATCCAGTAACTGAGATATCCCACAGTAAAGCTACCCCCAGGTGTGGCTGGGTCCTGAGACTCAAATGAGTCATCAGGGTTTCATCTTTCTTCTCATTTCTACTGTGTCCTCTTGGGCTCCACATGGTGACAGAATGGCTGCTGCCTCTCTGGCCCTTTAGGCCTCCCAGATGCTAGCCTAGCCAAAAGAGAGAGACCAAGTGAGAATGACAAGAACAAAACTCTTTCTAGTCGCTCCTGTACAAGGTCCAGGATGTGCTGAGTAGGCCCCCTTGAATCAACCACTGTGCCTAGGGGTGGGGCCTGTGTCATGCATCCCTCCCCCTCCGTACTAGTTGGGCATCTGAAACCACCAATGATCCCTACAAAGAACCCAACCATTGATCCCTACCATGGGTTCACAGACCTAGGGCAGTCCTGCAGGGCCCTCAGGATCACTTGGGACCAGGAAGCTGAAAGCCAGGGAGATGGCTTCTGGTTTCTGTTTCCCTGGTGTTTGCCCCATTCCTCTTTCTCTGTAGATGGTCTTGGCTAGCACCACACACAGCATGGCTGCCACATGGCTCCTGGCTGTTTACAGTTCACTCAGTCCAGCCATATGACGGGACCTCAAGGGATAGAGTGATTCAGCTCCCATTGGAGGTTCCACCCCAATACAGTCAGTTCTGGAGGCTGAGGCTGGGCCCTTTAAGACAAATCTGGGGGGTGGAGCTTGTTCTTGGAGAAGAAGTGATGTAGGCTGATAGTCCAGAAGGGACCAATGGGTGCTTCTCCTTATCTGGTTGAGAAGCCTTCTCTAGGTCCAAGCTGTTGACAGTAAATAGTACCTAGGGCCTCTCTCCCACGCTAGGAAAAGGATGGGTAAAGTTTCAGCCCAGCTACGTGGACGCCTGCTTCCTGCCTGGAAGCAAGGCCCCGGATTAGCACCTTGGGACCTCTTGAACTCTCCTCTTCTCCTTCCTGCAGAAAAGATGGCACCGTCCAAAAGGCATGAATGGGAATTTCCTCCTTCCAGGCCCAAGTCAGCATGACTTGGGATGGCTTCGACTGGAAAAACTGAATCGAAGAGTGCGCATAGGCCAAGGAGTTCCCCAAACACTAATCAGCACTGATTACTTCCAGCGTGTTGCCTTTGGCTCTGCAGAGATTTTTGTCCACTGTGGCCGCAGTGTCTGGCTCCTGCCGCCCAGAAGATGAGAAATAAGTTTGTAGAGATGAGGCCGGGTGAAGGGCTATGTCCCTTTGCCATCCTGACCTTTGCTAGGTGTGAAAAATCCTAATTACCAGATTCATAGGTTATTGGCTGGCCTTTCCTCCGGCATTAACACTTGGGGGTTGGAATTGGGGGATCATATATTACTTGCTCAAAGGAAATCCCGAAAGTGAGCTGGGGAAAATGGCTCTAAAAATCCTTGCTCAGTGTTGAAGATGACCTTTCCCCCATGTTTATGTCTTTTGAATTGAGTAAAAATGCTAAGTTAGAGATGCCATGTTATCAGACCCCAAGATCACTAAAGGCAGTAACAACATTCAGTGAACCCGAGACTCGATCTTGGATGAACCGAATAAAGCTTTAGCATGAAGTTGAAGGGAGTTCAGAAACTGTGCTGCTTAAAATAGTGGCAAATGTCTTGGAGAAATTTGAAATGCTTTTTGGTCCAGCCCTGACTCGACAGCCTGGAAGATAAAAGCTGAGAGAGGGACAGGATGTGCTCAAGGTCACACAGGGAGTAATGGTGGCTGGACTAGAACCCAGGCCTCCCTCCTGCCTGTAACTGCCTTCTGCTAGGAAGAATAAAACAGAACTGGTAGCCTGGAGGAACGTATAGAATTTTCTAAAAAACAGCTTTACTGAGATATAATTCACACACTGTAAAATTCACCCCTTTAAACTGTACACTTTTTAGTATGTTCACAGAGTTGTGCAACTATCACCACTCTATAATTTTAGAACATTTTTATCCCCCCCAAAGAAACCCCGATGTACTCATTAGCAGTCACTCCCCATTAAGGCCCTGGCAACCACTAATTTGTTTCTGTCTCTATGGATTTGCTGCTTCTGGGCCTTCCTATGGTGGAGTCAGACAACATGTGGTCTGTTGTGATTGCCTTTTTTCACTTAGCAGAATGTTTGCAGCGTTCACCCATGTTGTATCCATACTTCATTCCTTTTTATGGCCCAGTGATGGAATGTATAGGGCTTGAATTTGAAAATAAAGCTGGGAAGTTTTCAGATTTATTTTGCTTTTGCCTGGTAAGCTTTTTCCTGGAAAGTCAGTCTCTCCATGTAGAGATGAAATGGGAGACTCTCTCGGCCTCCCTGTACCTAAGCAGTTGCTACTTTTCTTAAATGTTTTGACACCAGAGAGAAAAGATGGTTTCTGGAAGAAAGTGTGTTCTTTCTTGTGTTGCCAAGAAAACGAATACGTTAGTTAACACTCCTGCTCAAGAGCCAGAGTTGTAATGAACTTTTTTCTTATATTTATTTTCTAATGCTTGACTTAGTTCAGAATTTAAATTTTAGCAATCATGTATTTTTCCCCTTCCAGATTCACTGGAAACTTTCAACCCTACAGACAGTATGAAAGAACAGTGGAGACACTCCCATCGAACCTTCCCCTAGAGTCTCCACCTGTTAGGGTTGTGGTCAAGTGCACATTCTGATCCGGGAAGCCCTGTGGGCCCGAGAATGCATTTCTAGCAGGTTCCAGAGAATGCCAGGGCTGCCCGGCTGCAGACTAACTACACTTGGAGTAGCGCGGTGTAGAATGCTCCATATTCTAGATTTCTCTGTTTCCTCGTGATTAAATTCAAGTTAAACATTTTTGGCAAGTTCACTCCAAAGGTCAGGGGTGCTTCCTACTGCATCACACCAGGAGGTACGTGCTGTCAGTTTGTCCAGCTATTAGTGATGCCAAGTGCTATCTCTTGGCTCAGATGGTGTTTGCTGTTTGAACATACTTATACTAAAAGTTATTCACTGTTTATCTGAAATTCAAATTTAACTTTTCAGTCAGCGTAAGTATGTTCCAAATGTGGCAGGCAATTCTCTCATGTTACAAGTTGTTGAACAGGACATATTTGCACTAGACGTTCATTGTTTATCTAAATTCCGATTTAACTGGATGTTCTGTATTTTATTTGCAAAATCTGGCAACCCTCGGTCCCACTGCCTGCTCAGAGATGCCCAGGCTTTCATGTTTGCTGTGGGTGGTATTTGCAGCTTCAGGAGTGTCCTAGGAGCTGGTGTCTTCTCATCAGGCTGTGGCTTTGGGTGCTGGGGTAGGGGCCAGATTAGTAATTAGCTCAACGTGACCTCACCCGTGCGGAATGTGCTCTTGCTAGGTATTAGTGAGAGGTTAAACCTCTCCGGAGCCATTGTCAGAAGCCCGTCAGTGATGTCATCAGCTGGAAAAGCCAGCTTTCAGGCTGCAGGAAAAAGCGAGAAAGCCAGGGCTCCAGTTTTGGTAATAAATGGAAACGGAGTTTCGCAGGTGGGGTGTGGAGGAATTTATTACAACAGGAAGCCTGATGGAACCTCCTGCCTGCCTGCAGCCCCCAGCCAGGTTTCTGTGTTCTGATGAACAACCAGAAGCTTCCAAGGCGGCATGTGATTACTCTGCTGGCCCGGTGCCCTGGAAAAGTTGGCTTGCTCTCCGTGAACACTCCAGGAGCTGCAAAAGGGGTGTCAGGACCGTTTTGCAGCTCTGAGTGGGGCCCTTAAATTGTGGGGGAGGGGAGGCTGATGTGCAAATTGTTCATTAGGCTGCTCAGAATAGTTCTAGAAAATGCATGCTTGGTACCAGCTGGGCCCTCACTCTCTCTCATCTCGCCTTCTGCTGTGGGCGGGCCCCTTGTGCAGAGGGAGAGAGTCCTGGATTTAGACACTCACAAAACCCTCTTTACCTTGTGAGTTGGAAGAAATAGAGTGAGCTTTTAAATTTTTTAATATTTAATGGGTAATTTGTTGTGCATGAGTGGGCTGTCAGACTAGAAGGAGGACCTGAGTGAAGTCAAGTAAGTGTTGAGTGTGGTAACGAGCCATTTAAATTTATTTGAAATCTCCCATAAAACATTCTTGAAAACGATGGGTTCCAGGGCTGGGGGTTCTAATCCCGGGCTGGGTTTTGCAGCTCAAGTTTCTCTGGCCTGTTGGAGGTTCCACGTAAGCGTTACCCAAGTTACTCTTGTCTGGCTGAAGTGCCAGCGGCCTGCACGCTTTACCAGGCGTACAGACGCCTGGCGAGCAGGCGAGAGGCTCCGGCTTGGCTGCAGAAGTCTGACCTCCATCTCACCTGACTTTTTTGTCAAATTAGAATTTGGAAGCATTGACCCTGAGCCTCCAGGTTGACTCACGTCATGGGAAGGCATGATTCTCCCCAGCCCCCTTTTCTTCTACATTATCCCCCTGGGGCCCCACCACTCACTGGGACAGTGGCCCTGGGCAAATAGCTTGGCTTCTTAAAGCCTCTGTTTTGGCATCTGTAAAATGAGATAATACTTGTGCCTATTGCTTGTGAAACACAGCAGCCAGCGTGCCTGGATACATGAGTTGTTACTCTGTGGGTGGCTGATACTGACTGGGCTTTTGAATGTGCCCGACTGTTCATCTCTCTGACCCCTCTGTAAAATGAGTGTGCCATGGGGTAGCCCCAAGAACCGAGGGCAAGGCCTCTCCAGTGAATGACTGGCTTGCCCCGCACTTCTGCAGCACCTTCTCCTCCTCTGTGGGAGATTTCATTGTTAATGGGTTTCTTTAAAGAAGAAAAATGGAAATGCAGTTCCCAGCAGGACCCTTTCGGGCCTCTGCTCACCACTGTGGCGTATTAATTCCAAGGGACTAGGAGCAGCAGCTTTTTCTTAGAACGTGTTCTCATTCCTTTGAGAAAAGTGGCCCCTCATGTCTGTGAGAAGGGAGGCTTGACCCAATAGCCTTGGGTGCAGCTGAGTTCCCGGGTACACTCCCTTTCCGTGTTCACCTCCCTTGGGGTCTGCCTCGGACCCACGTGCAGCTGAAGAAAGGGTTGGCCTCTCGGGTGACGATTTTGATGATCAGATTCATGTGAGGGCTGGTTGCCAACCCTGGTTCTGAACGCTGGCCGTGTGGCTGCGCCTTAGAGCCAACTGGAAAGCTTTAAAAATTATGGATACCCCGGCCTGACCCTCGAGAAATGCTCATTTTGTTTTCTTTGGGGAAGGGGCAGTGCTTTTTAAAAGGCTTTCCAGATGGTTCCAGTGTGTAGCCAGGGTTGAGACTCAGGTGACTCCCGTGAACAGCAGACGTGTGAAGGCTTGAGAAGAGTGCTGGACAAGCGAAGCCCGCGGTGGACCCAAGGTCCCGGCAGCACGACCCGCACAGCTACCCTGCCTGTACGCGCGCGGTCGTGGGGAGAGGCTCACTTTATTTTACTCACACTTTGAATATAATCGGAACTGATTGCAATGGGCTATTTTATAATAGGGAAAATGGATGATGATCTGGAAAAAAACACTTCGTATATATCAGTACCAACATATGAGGTGACTGGGATTCCTTCAAAGTAAGAACTTCCAACAGGGCGGCCATAGTTCAAAGCCATTGTTTGTAACTAGGTTTAAAATGGCCCCAGCCTGCTCTTTTGAATTCCCTCAGAGGTGGCTTGTCTCCCTCCCTTTCTCCCTCTGAGGGCGGGTTTGATTGTTAATAATGGCCCAGTCACTTGGCACCCGGCCTGGTGAGTAAGACAGCTGAGTAAGAGGGGAAACAGTGCCTTGGGTCAGAAAAACCAGATAATGAATGGCCAGACTTTCTTATCTGTTCAGAGAATCCCCAGAAGCTGCAAAGACTGCAGTTTACAGACTGTTTTGTGCGCAGTGGCCTTGACATTTACGGGGCTGGCACGGTGTCCGAGCAGCAGCACCCAGCTTCATGGCCCTGGGCTGGAGCACGCCCTCCTGTGCACTGACCGCTCCAGGTGACTTCAGTGAGAGGGTGTCAGTGTGGTCAGAGGACCGGGGCACAGCTGTTGTGTCAAGGTCATGCCCACCTGCCCTACATACAAAAGGCTGGTGCTGGACTCCCCTGGTCACCCTGGTGTTTCGGCACGCCTGCCCCTGCCAAGTCTAGAGTGTATGGCTCCTCTGCGCCCTGTGTTCATGGGGCACTTGTATCCACCAGGAAGCTGCCATTTATATCTCTCAGCACTTTGCTAAGTGCTCTCCATTCCTGCCAGCTGCAGATGTTGTCAACCCATTTTACAAATGAGGAAAACCAAGGCTTGGGTGGGTGAGATCTTACGGTGGTGGAATGGGGTGTTAACCCGAGTGGCTGTATTCCCTTGTACTGTAAATCTGAAATCCATCTGGCTTTAGACTTTCTACCTCAGTCTAGTCTCCAGCCCTTAAAACATAACAAAACAGCCCTGGCCGGTTTGGCTCAGCAGTTAGAGCGTCGGCCCGCGGACTGGAGAGTCCCGGGTTCGGTTCCCACTAAGGGCACGTACCTCGGTTGCAGTTTGTCCTCGGCCCAGGTTGGGGTCATGTGGGTGGCGACCACTCGATATGTCCCTCTCACATTGGTGTTTCTCTCTCTCTCTTCCTCCCTCTCTCCCTCCTGCTCTATCTGAAGATAAATGCAAAAAATGTCCTTGGGTGAGGATAAAACAAAACAAAACAAACAAGTTTCAGATAAATCTATTTTAGAAAGAAGTTTTTCCAGATAGCTTATATTAGGTACTCAGCTATAGTGAAAGTGTGTTCATTTTTCAAATTTAGTGCACTATTAATTTTAAAGGCCCTGTGTTAGGGACATAGCCTTATCTTTAAATACCTTAGCGTGAAGGGGATGAGACAGACTATGTACACAAGTCACTGTGGCAGGTTTTATAGGACAAGGCTCCTGACGGTGCCTCCCAGAGGCGTGAAGAGCAGCACATTTCGTCTGGGGTGTCTGCGAAGGCTGTGGCAGAGGTGGGGTTGGTGAGCAGTGTGGTTTAAAGGGGCAGATTCAGGGGACAAAGGATGTTCTGGGCTGCAGAGCTGCTAGCGCAAAGAAGGGCCCAGAGTGGGAAGTGCAGGAATGCAGAGCTCCTGGGACCACCCACTGACTGGCCTCTGTGCTTAGCCCTTGGTGAGGCCGGGCTCCTTCATTGTGATGTTGGCCAGGTTGTCTAGAACCTCAGAGGGGGGATGTCAAAGAGCTTCCATTAGACTGTGCTATCCACTAGCCACATGTGGCTAGTGAAGTTTAAATTAATTAAAATTAAATAAAATTTATTATTTAGCACCTCAGTCACATAACCACGTTTGGAGCACTCAATAGCCATGTGTGGCTTGTGGCTACTGTATTGGACAGTGAACATATAACACATTCCAGCCATCCACAGAAAGCTCTGTTGAACAGTGTTGCTGTTAGATAGTGGTGCTGTAGTTCAAACTATGGCCTGTGGGCCAGATCCGGCCCTATTTTTGTAAATAAAGTTTTATTGGAACACAGGCCACACCCATTCATTTGCATAGTGTCTATGACCACTTTCTCACTACCGTGATATATTTGAACACTTGCTACAGACACTGTATGGCCTGCAAAGCCCCAAATATTTACTATCTGGCCCTTTACAGAAAAAGTTTGCCAACCCCTACTGTAGACCATAGGGAGCAATAGAAGGTGTTCAAGCTGGAAGTAACACAAACGATTGCATTTATGGCCTGAGAGGATCACTTGGGTGATGGTAGGTGGGCCAGATTGGTGGGGAGACCTACTTGCAGTGACCTCCCAGGTCCCCCTGAAAGGTGACTGAGGCTTACCCAGCAGGGACAGTCCCACTAATCTGTGGTCCATTTAACAAAACCAGTCCATCACTGAAGTCTTTTTACTTTCTAGTTCTAAAAATTGTTACTTGGAGCCAGAGTTCTTTACTCAGTGTGTGTTGGACCCCTTTGGCTCTCTGAAGACTGCACTCTTTCTGTGAAACAGGTTTCCCCTGTTCACATAATCGAATATTCCAATTTCCCACATCAGGACGATGTCCCCTCTTCCTACCATCTTACACGGAGGTCCGATAATATACATGGTGTTACCAAGGAAACCAGTTATATTGAAATACAATTATCAGAAATAAATTTGGGGGATATAATAATAAATGCACATTAGTATTAAACTGTTTAATTGTAAGATCTAGCAGCAAATCTAATGACTGTCGTAATTTTGCTGTAGTGGTGATCACAGGATGGCCAACACTGTGATGTGACGGGAAAAGATCTGACTTCTTTGCTGACAAAAATCACAGGTGCTGCTAATAATACACCTGTGTTTTATGGTCTACATTCAAAATGGAAAGATAATGCTACATTTTAGTTAGGGGTTACTAAAAACAAAGATTTAGCTTTTTTCGACAACAAAGGCAAGATGGTGGACGTGCTGGATCTTCATGAGGCCGGGGGCGAGGATTTCACTGTGGATGAGGATGGGGACGAGAGCAGCCACAAACTGAAGAAAAAGTGAAGAAATGCAAGGGCTGTGGCTTTGGCTCTGAGGGGTCTCCCACGCGGATGGAGATGAACCGGACAACAGCACTCTGTTGAAGGCTGGATTCGTTTTGTCATTGGAGCCCATGAGGAAGCTACCCAAGAAGACATCCATGACAAATTTGCAGAGTATGGGGAAATAAAAAACATCCACCTCGACTGGGACAGGTGTACAGGATACCTGAAGGGCTATTCTCCAGTTGAGCCTGAAACATATGAGCAAGCCCAGGCTGCTATGGAGGGACTCCATCCCCAACACACACACACACACACACACACACACACACACACACACACACACACACACACACACACCCCTTCCCTTGTAAGAGCCCCTGACTTAGACCATCTGTCATAGGAAGATATGGGGCAATTGAGGATGGTGGTTTGTGTTGCTAAATGTCCTGGACATTTAGCTTCACAGTTGATCTTGTGGGAAGTTCCACTCTGTCTACTTGGTGAGATATTCTTTACAGTTATCATAAAGCATGATGCCAAAGGGAAAGGGAATGTGTCAGAAGAGGCTGAGTCTTGAAGATTGGCTAAGAAAGAGCCAGAGGAGAGTGAAAGGCGGACAGGAGGGCCTTCTGGGTAGAGGGAGAAGCTTGTGCAGAGACCCGGAGGCTCATATACTCGGGTTTGCTACCAGCAGCGGGAGCACAGGGGAGGCATGTAAGGGTGTGGGGCAGGGCAAGCTGGGGAGACAGGCAGAGGTCAGCTGTGAGGGGCGTTGTGACCCTGCCCAGTGCGGACTTTGCCCTGAATGCTGGAATGTTTTAAGACCTTAGGCCCTGAACCTATTATATCAAATATAATAAAACACACCCACCTCTTACACTTGAAAAGAAAAAAAAAAAAGTGTGTTTGTGTGTATTGCTGTAAAATAATTTGAAAGTTTTTTTTTTTTTTTTAAGTTTTGCTTTTATTTATATTTGTGCTTTATTTTATTATTTGGCCATGACTACTTTATTTTACAATTGACTGATTTCTCAACAGTCGTAATGCACACTTGGGAATTCTTGGGATGTGAGAAAACTAACCTGAAACTCATTTTCAAATGTAATACAGGTTTTGTGAATACTGAATTTAAGCAATTAGTGGAAAAGATAAAATTTTAGATTCAGTCATTTAATAAAACATTTATTAACTTCAATTTCTTTAAGTTTTCTTATGTTTTGGGATGAATCCCCCATCTGCTCCTAACCAGATTTCAAATTGTTTTGTTGGTACCTGAGAAGGAGCTGTGCCTGAGGGGTATGGGGCTGCCCTGCTGGGGCCAGTGGGAAGATTCGGGAAGAGTTTTGATGTGTGGGCTGAAATGGAGTGGTCAGTAAAGGGGGCCTGACATTAATTGATGACTGTTGGGCTGGGGATCAATTTAGAGGTGACCAGCTGGGATAGGGGGTGGATTTTTGGGGAGAGTGTGGTCAAGGATCGGTCCAGTCGGGTTTGATAGTGGGCTGAGTGGTGGGTACTCCTTTGGTAGGTTGGCTGGTTGACTGCTGCTTGGTAGGTTTATTGATGGTGGGTGGTTGTTGGTTGGGCAGTAGATGGCAATCACCCCCTCTCCCCACTTTTCCTCCTTTCCCCCTTCTTTCTCTGTGTGACAGGCGTCATACTAGGTACCAAAATCACAGTGATGCTAAAGTCAGAGCCTGGGCCCTGTCCTAGGACACTGACATTTCAGGTGACTACATCTCAGATTTGGATCCAGCACTACCCAGAAGTTTAGACAGGGGTTTAGTCAGCACTCAAGCTGTGTGGTTCATTGCGGTTGTTGTTATGCTGATAAGCATTTATCCTTAAGTAGCACTAGGAATGCTACTTGGATGTGTTTCATTATGACAGAAATTTTACCAACTTTCCCCAAGTTCTCCCCCAACCCCTCGTAGGAAGTTAAGAGTGGAGGTTCTGGAGGTATCTCCTGTTCATATAATTTGATATTCCAATTACCATCAGAATGACTTCCTCTCTTTCTGCCATCTTAAGCGGTGGTCCAAATTACAGGTTCCATCGCTGCCTCTTCCCACTCAGCAATACATTGTCTGGGAATGAAGATTTTGTCATTGGAAGCTCTAAAGCCAACCCAGGAAGGAGGAGATTGGTTTTGGCCTGGATTCCTGTAAGTCATTGCCTGTGTTTAAGAATTAGAATTTGCACCGGAACAATAAGATGTTTCTTAGTATGGTTTTAAAGTGAGTTGGTTATCACCAGAATTTCATAAACACGTGGTTAAGGGGTATGCTTCCCTTAATTAGGAACCATGTTTGAGAGCCTGCTTTTTATCGTCTTTTATCTGCAAAACTCGTTGATTCCAAGTAGCTAGGTTTTAGTTTCTTAATCGTTGCCACTGAAACAGTTGTAGATTAGAGCAAGCCTCAGTAATTTATTTCTTGTCATCCTCCTTTTGTGCCTTTGGCCTGTCTCCCTCACCCCTACACTTGCTTGTTTTAAAAAAGTAATCCCCCAGCCTATGGGAGTATTCAGGAGAAGGGTGATTTAAGGTAGAATTATCCAAAGTATCTTCTGGAGAATATTAGTGCCCTTTGAGATAGTATTTGTAAAAGTTCCTTAAGTCTACAATAAAGTTGGGAAATGCTGTGTGGCACCGTAAGGCTCTCTTGGAGATTGTCAATGTACGTTTGCATATTAAAGGCTCTGAGAAGTCCTGTACAGTTTAAAATTGTTCAACTTCATATGTCTCCAGCTTATTGGACCACAGCAATCCTTTAGTCTTGGGAAACCAGCTAACATTTAGTATAGTCTTTTCTAAGATGTGATACTCAAGGTGTTAATATAACCTACATTTAAAATTGTAACAGTTATGTATTTTCACATTTGTGTGTCTGTGTGTGTGTATTCGATGCACTAGTTGTTTTTTTATGTGTATAATTCTGGCTTTCCAGCTTTAATCCTGGGACCCTGATGGGATGGTTTTTGTGGTTGTTAGCAGATGGAGTGCTCGTCTGTTTATAGAAAAAAAAAATTAATCTTAGGAAAAAAGAAAAAGTGAGTTGATTTAAGGAAGTGGCCCAAGAGGTAGGAGGACAGGGCCAGGTTTGAGAGTGTACTCCTCCGAGCCAAGTGTAGGCAGAGCTGGTGTTCTTGCCGAACCGGCAAGCAGCTTTGGACTCAAGCACAGAGCTCTGTAGAGGGAGAACTGGCCATGAGGACACTTGCCTGGGCTGTGTGTGTGCAGTACTGGTGGCAGCTGTGGTTGGGGTGATGGATATTTAGCCTGGGTCACTTGCTTGCCCTGCACTTGGACAATGTGCCTCAGGAATGTTAGAATGTGTCCCCATTTTAGCATCAAAGCTGACTCGCTATGTGCTTGGTCTGTTTATCTTACTGCCATGGCCGTTTATCGTGGGTCAGAGTTCAGGGGCACAGCGATAAATCTCTTTTAGGAGGATGATGTAAGCCTCAGCATTTATTTCCTCCTTGGCTTCGGCCAGCTTTGGAAGCTGCTGTAATATCATGATGTCCGTGTACGGGCCTCTTCCTTTGCAGCCCACCCTGAATGTTCTGGGCTGAGTGTTCAGCTGCAGTTTCTGGAGTATTGGATGGCCTGAATTCAAGTTCCAACTTCACCACTCATGAGCTATATGACTTTGGGGTCAGTTCATCTGCTTACCCGTTTTGAATCTGGAAAATGGGGCTGGTAGTGGTACCCCCAAGGCAGCTGTGAGAATTCGTCATGTATAACTGAGAGGCTGGGCTCGGCATCATGGGAAGAGCACTTTCAGGGGGCTGGGGAAGGGGTTACAAAGAGGTCAGGAAGGTGGGTGGTTGATTTTGGGGGGGAAGGGTTTGGTTGGTTGGTTGGTTTGAAACACATGCCCCAAAGCAACGAGAGGACTCCGTCTTCTTCAGTGTCCTCTTCCACACCTTCCTCTCTTGTGGCAAGTGGTTTGAAATCACAAAGGCCATCTCCTGAGGCAGGGAGACTGTGTCCAGGATGGGTGCATCGGGCTGAGTGATGGGAGGGCATTTGGATGGCCATGGAGTGAAAGCTGAGCAAGGGAGAGCTTCAGAAGGACACTCATGTAAACCTGCAGAGCCTCCATGTATTTGTTTGTTGACAAGTAGCATTGCACAGGGTAAAAATCATATGTAGTATAACAAGGTGAGAGAGCAGCTCCCTCCTGTTCCTCCCCACCCCATTCCCTGCTCCTCTACCAGGAGCAAGTGCACCGTATGGGACCAGTTTCTTGTCTCTCTGAGAGATTGCCTATGCATCTATGAGCCCAGTTATAGAATTCCCCCAACCACCACTTTACACAAATGCAAAATTGCCATACAGGTTGCTCTCATTTCATAAAACCTGTCCGTTTTCCCACCTCAGGCCTGTGGAGCCTGACGAGCAATTTTGTTCAAATAAATAGTTCCTTAACATATGCATTACTATGTTTCTTTCTTTTTGGGGTGTGTGTCAAAATGTATTGTATGTAGTTTAAGTTTAAAAAATTCAGTCCTGCCCGGCTGATGTGGCTCAGTGGTTGAGCATCGACCCATGCACCGAGAGGTCGCCAGTTTGATTCCTCATCAGGGCACATGCCCAGGTTGTGGGCCTGATCCCCAGTGGGGGGCATACAGGAGGCGGCCAGTCGATGTTCTCTCTCATCGATGTTTCCATCTCTCTCTCCCTCTCCCTAAACAATAAAGAAAAAAATTATAAAAAAACAACTCAGCCCTGGTAAGGTAGCTCGGTTGGTTGGAGTGTTGCCCCATGCGTCAGGATTGTGGGTTTGATCCCTGGTCAGGGCATATGGGGGAATCGACCAGTGGATGCATAGATAGGTGGAACAACAAATCGATGTTTCTCTCTCTCTTCTTCTCTCTCTTTAAAATCAATTAAAAAAATTAAAACAGAAATTCAGACAACACAGGAGCATGTAATAACAAAAAACGAAAGCCCGTCTTTGCCGTCACCTGGAGCCCTTATCCCAGAGAGAGCCAGTGGGCAGTTTGGGTGCATGCCTCCAGATCTTTGTGTTCAGACGCAGTTATGCCTTTTCTAAACTAGAAATCCACGATCTATAGTTTCCTGTTCCCTTAGTAGATCACGGAGGCCTGTTCCTATTGAAACAAACAAATCCTTCTCATTCTTTTCACAGCAGCCTGTTATTCTCTTCCCTGACCATTCTGTAAAGTTTATTTAACCATTTGTTCACGGGAAGGCATTTAAGTTGTCTTCAGCCGCCCCCTCCCCCCATTAAGTTATAGTAATGAACCGCTTTCATGGTTAAAGATCACTTTAGTACCCAAACCTCTCCCTCCCCCCATTAGACAAAGAAATCACATTAGGGAACTTTCTTGAATACTTTGTGCTTCAAATTGAATGTATTGACCTTGCATTTAATTTTCTGCCGGCAGTGGCCGGGCCTGGCCCCTGCAGACTGCTCAGGAATCTGCTGGAGGAGTTGGGGTGGCCTGCAGATTTTAGCAGGCTGCCAGTTCATTCAGCAGCCCACTGAGCAGAGAACATCTTGATTCTATCAGTTCTAATCCCGCGTCCCTGATGGGCTGGCTCTTGTGGTTGTTAGCAGATGGAATGCTTGTCTGTGCTGGAAGCCTGAGTTTGGGGTATTCGGCTCTGAGCAGTCTTGATCGAATCTTTTACAATGCTAATGGGACACCGTTCACCCCCAAATTTGTGAGTGCATATGATATTATAGTAATATGGTAGTTGTAATAGTCCCCACTGATAAGGGGGAGCCATCATCAGGCAGAATGCTACCTGCTTTACTGCATTAGCTCACAACAGCTCAGTGAGGTGAGTGCAGTTATGACTCATCCCACAGATGAGATGGAGAGCGGCAGGGAAGGGACCCATCCCAGGCCCAGGGCCAATAAGTGGCTGTGCTTGGGCGAGGAAGGTGGCTTTTCTGACCACCAGGCAGGGCCTCTGAACTCCCCCTGCCCCATCACTAACTTAGTGTCCCTGACCTCTGGGTTACTTGGCTACCAATTATTTCAGCAAGTGAACTCTCCTTTGTTTAAGTGGGTGCAGTTCTGTCCAAGCCCCCCACCCCGCAGCCCATGCTCTTTACATGCGGGTGTCGGTAAGGCATTCCACCCACAGGGAGGAGCCCTGTGTCCAGGCTGCGAGAGCTCTGTTATGTTTGGGTGCATCTGGAGGTCTCCTCATGTAATTGTGGGGTGAAGGTCCAAATATGGGGGTACAAATTCGAGCCTTCAGCTGAGCTAGTGCAGGGGGGATCTGTCCAAAAGTATCAATATAGGTACAGTGGGGAACATGCCCCCGTATCTGTTCTTTGAGAATTTCCTTTCCTCCGACTTCACTTTCTGTTGATAATGGTGAGAGCCAGCAGTTATAAATTATTTGGAATTTCCTTCAGCTTGATTCCCTTTCAAGACTCTAAATTGAGAGTTTTGCTCCTTTTATGACTTCACAGTCTTTGGGCAGCTGCCATTTCCGTAACAGGCGTGTGTGAGCTGTAACATAAGGTGAGGTTTGGGGGTGGGGGAGGGATGCAAACTGGTCTCCCCTTTCAAACCAAGGAGGTCACCTTGATCTGATTTTGTAACAAGGCTCAACTTTTACAAGTTTGCATGGAAGGGTGAATGCCTAGCCTATTCATCACCATTATTATTATTTTTATCTTTTAGTCTTAATTATAAAAGGGGGGGGACCCCCAGAAACATGGCCTCGCATGAGAGAGAAACAAAAGGCAAAGAAGTTTTTTTCCTTTAAAGATCTTCATTGTCTTGCCCTGGGTGGGGGGATGCTGGTTTTCATTATAACAATGACATCTCTTTGTGGAGTGTTTTAAAGACAATTTAACTTATTTTCTTACTTAAAAGCATAATTTTTACTCAGCACAGGGCCTGGCACTCGGTAGGCAGTTAGGAAGTTAATTTTGGATGTAAGAACAGACGAATAGGACAATTTAGCTTTCCTAATTTAACTTGTAGTCTTAGGAGTGATCCTAATTTCTACGTTCCTGGGAAAACACAGGCTAAGAGGTTTGAGCAGAGCTGTGTCCTATTTCCCGTGCCCACCAATGGGGCCTGGGTGGCGGTCTCCCAGATTGGGGACAGGGTGAGAGCCCCCGGTTCCTAGGGCACAGTGGAAGCTGAGTCATGGAGAGACAAGGGGTTACTCTGACTCCTGCTCACACCGCCCAGGCTGTGTCCTGTCGCTCGCAGTGCTGTGGCTTCCTCCCAGAACCGTGGCAGGTTAGGGATGGTGGGAACGACTGGGCAGTTAGAGGTTCAGAGGTTCGGCCTGGGTTCCCCTCCCAAGCATAGCTACTTCCTGGCCGTGGAGCCTGGGGGTAAGTTCCTTCCCAGCATGCAGCCTCCTCATCTGTGAAATGACAGTCACTGTGCACTCACCTCACCGAGCAGGTATGACATAATGTGTACTCAGAGAAGTGGGGAGGGTGAGTCTGGGCTCTGGCAACGGAGAGAACTGTCTTTAAATCTAGGCTCTCCTCTATGTCACTTTTGGCGAGTGCCTCTGTGGGCCTCTGTTTTCTCATCTGTAAAATGGGATTAACCACGACCTCGAAGTGTTGCTATGAGGGTCACATGAGGTGAGGTCTGTGGCACAGGGCTCCCCCATGGGCAACACACGCGTGCACAGGGTGGACCGTAAGCTGTGTTTCAGGTGAGGTGGCCTTGCCCTGTGACGGACTGAGCCAGAGTCAAAAGATGACGAAGACCTCTGTTCGCAGCCAGCATGTATTATTTCAGCTGGGCACGTTCTCAGAGCAGTTGTGGCTGGAAGCTCTGAGCGAGGGGCAGACACCGCCATGGCCGAGGCCCTGTGAGCTCATGCTGAGGTTTACTCGAGTCTCCCGGGGGCAGACTCTGGGCTCAGTCCCTTGGGCCCTTGTCCTGCTAGTTGCCAGGACAACTGTGTGGTAGCAATGGAAAGCGTGCAGGGACCTGTGGCTTTGAGGTCGAAAACCTAGTTTAGAATGCACTGCTTGGACCTTTGGGGTTGTCTTCCCTTTTTCCCTCTTTCTTTAACCTTTCTAGAAAGGTTAGAATCCTTCTAACTTTTCAAGGCTTTCCCAGTAGTACTGCATGGGAAGAGACTTACTCTAAGTTCTTCAATATGCCCCTCTCATTTAGTCCCGTGTGGCTCTGTTGCTAGATGTAAAGTCATTCTCAAAAGTGATAACAATTTTTTCAAAAGTGACATTGAAAAGAAAGCCCACTGGACGATGGTGCAAATGCAGATTTTAAATAAAGGATGCCTCTTAACCAGAAAATAGGGCGTTTGGGATAAATTACTAAGCAGTACACCATCATAGTGTCCATGAGCCGAAAGTCCACCAGAACTCTATACAAAATAAAAATAAGGCATTTAGGAAATAATTTATTCCAATTATTCCAGGCAAAAATTGTCCAACAAGTGAGAGAGAACCGAAGGAATAGTTGGCCAAGTGGACATTTGAAGTCTGAGGTGATGCATAAAGGTGTGTAATTGCCTCTAGCGGAAGTCTCAGATCAGGGGTTTGGAATGTTGACTCAGTCCTGTCGCAGAGAAATCCCGTCTGCCACTCCCTTGCCAAGCCCAGGGCAGACACTGCTGATCTGCACGGGAAGCTTCCCGCCGACCCTCCCCTCCGCTGCTGTTCCTGGCAGATGCTGGGGGTCCATTTTGCAGTCTTTCTTGCTGAATCCAGATAGGGCCTCAGCATGTTTCTCAACCTGAGTGTTGACCTCACGTGTCAACACCATTGCCACCCCTTGTGTTGTATCATCTCTTGAAATATTTCTAACATAAAAAAGCCTTCTGGATGAACTTTAAAAATTTTGATTTATTGATTGATTTTTAGAGAGGAAGAGAGAGAGAGACTTGCTGTTCCACCCATTCATGCCTACACTGGTTAACTCTTGTATGTGCCCTGACCGGGGATCGAACCTGCAACCAGGGCATAACGGGATAATGCTATAACCAACTGAGCTACCCAGCCAGGGCTGGATGAACTTTTTATTAATTGAACCCTGACATAGCGATGCATAAAAATTGTTAACTCAGTTCCTTTGTTATTACTGAGGAGTTCATGAGCAGGAAAACGAATCGGAAATCCAGTTGACCCCAGTGTCCCAGTCTACTCTTATTTCACTGTGGCCTGTGTTTTACCGATAGAAACAGACCCATGTGACCCCAGGTCTTCAAGGCCCAGAACATCCTCTTGTTATGGTTAAACCGCTGTAACAAAGAGATTTTAAAAACAGTGGCTTTTTGCAGCGTTCAGGTTGGTGGGGCACCTATTCTTGGACCCAGGTTCCTTCCATTACTCTGGCCTCTCCTAGGGCAAGTCAAAGCTAAGTGACTGATGTCAGGGGCTCTGGCTGGCAGTAGTGGGGAGGGTGTTTGGACAAGGCACACCCACTGCCCAAGGCCCTAAGGTGATGCCTGCTTCCTTGTGCTCACTGTTAATTGGTGAGACAACCACACCACCAAACTGCAAGGGAGGCTGGGAAGGGTAATCCAGCAGGAAGCTGCATGCCTGGGAGAGGGGAGGAAGGTTTAGTGGCCTTAGCCACAGATGTCCTCCAGTCATCAGAGGAGCGAGTAACCTGTGTTTTGTTGGTTCAAGTCCCTGGAGAGAAGCCCTGAGCAGGGGGAGAGAAGCCAGCCTGGCTCTGTCCATCCTGCCCAGGACCTCTGGCCCTGAGCCAAAGTGCACAGTCCATCCTTTGCTGTGTGGGTGGAAGGACTATTGTATCCCCAGAAATGTGACCCCCATTCTGGGCAGCTGACTGAGATGTTCCTCCTCAACATGGCTTCAGGAATGAGTGGCATCTGGGCTAGGTTTTGACTGGGAAACTAACAAAAGTGGTAAACTGCCTCCTTTCAGTTCAGGGCGCCCTCTTGTCGGGACATCCGAGGCCTACAGCTGAGCCAGGGTTTGTTCAGGCTGGAAAAAAAAGGTGGGACGGAGGAAAACTGCAAAGCCACCTAGGATGTCAGTGAGCGCGGGTCTGCCAATGGGTTCTGGGCTCTACACTGTGGGTGACTGAGCCTTACACTGTGGGGTGACCTCGGGGTGTCCTTTCACAGGATGCTGCTGCTGTCAGCTCACCCGTGCAATCAAGGCTGATAGGAAACCCCAGTGTAGACTTGTGGGTCACCACCTGTAACAGCTAAGCTTTCACTTTTTCCTCCTGCCTTTGTCCTTTTTGTCTCAAGCTTCATAAAAAGCATGCTGAAGTCGGTGGTAAGAATACTGGCATTTAATAAAAACTGACTGTGGAGGTCCGAGTGCTGAAGATGTGTTATCACATTTAGCCTTCTGAGTAGCCCTATGCTCATGTTCCAGCGTTATCCCCAACTGACAGATAAAGAAACTGGGGCATATAGGGATTGGATTGCTTGGCCAGGGTCCAGCGGCTTGTATGGTGGCACTGAGCCTACACCTGCAGAGCCTGTACCCGGCCTTCCCTTCTGTGTTGTCTGCTGGGGTTCAGAGGTGGCCCCATCAGGAGCAGTTTAGAATTCTCTGCACTTTTTGCACCCACCTGACAGCAGACAGCACTGTGTCTCATTCAGCACTGGAGTGAGAGGTGGGGCAGCTGGTCCCCCAGCTGCCAGGTGTCCAGGCTGTGGGATCAGCAGGGCTCAAAATGACTCATTCCTGCCTTTGTGAAGCTGACACTGAGCAGAGGAGGCAGACATGACACAGGTGATTATTTAAGCACAATAGGAGGTGCACCAAAAGATGAGGGCACCCGACAGTGAGGGGGTGTTTAACAGGGGACCTGTTCTAGTTTTGCAGAGTTGGAGGTAGAAGGAGCATTAACCAGGTCAAGAGAGGGGCTGGAGAGAGAGTTCCAGGCCAGGCCGGCTGGGGCCAAGGATGGAGAATGAACCCGGGGCAGCGTGAAGCCAGGAAGTCAAGGAGGAGCCAGCCGGGCCCATGTAGGCTGCTCTTTGTACCATATTCTCTTTCAGGACGGTCTGATAAGTCATCAGCAGTTCCGTTCCTAGGCGAGTCTTGGTTCCTCTTTGGCGATCTCTGGCCGCGTTGGTTTCCTAAACTGCCCAGCCCAGATGTGTCCCCCGTACACCTACTTTACATGTCCTGGGTTCAGTGTCCTTACATGTTCAGTGTTGTGGCTCAGCCTCCTCTTGGAACTGGAGAGCAGGGACCGCAAATTCTCATGACCTATGAATTGCTTGGCTCAGAGAAGTGACAGTGAGCATTTCATCCTCCTGTTAATTCACAGGGTCCTTTCTTTCCTTGTGTTTTCTGCTTGCACACAGCACTGGGATGATAGCTTCTGGGCTTCTGGTTCTAGGGAAGAGTGTCACATAGCAGAAGTTAGGTGAATGAAGTAAGGGGGGGTAGCAGTAAGTGCCTACTGTGCGTCGTGCATTATGCTATTCTCATGGCATTCTCCCACCCACCTACGCTTACAGCAGCCCCGTGGCGTGCTCACTGTGGTCATTCCCACGTGGTAGATGAAGAGAAATAAGGCTCAGAGAAGGTGGCTGGATTGTTCAAAGTGACATACCTAGTTGCGCTGCTGGTTCCAGAACCTGTACATGCCAACCGTGCTGCCACACTGTCTCTCAGGGAGCAGAGCCTGTAGCAGCCTGTTCCCCAGATGGCCGCGTCAGAGTGCAGAGTGTGGTGGAACTGTCCCCAGGCACAGAAGGAGGTTTTCTGAAACCCCTACTTCTTGATTCCTGCACAGTCGTGGGGCTGTTTCCAACCCAACAGCCAGCTGCATTGTGGCCAGTGGAGCACCTGTCCGCAGCAAGGAGAGCAGTGTGGAATGGAGTCTGCTCAGGTTTGTCCTCCCAGGCTCCCCCCCGCCACCCCAGTTAATCAGGAACAGCCAGGAGAGAGGGTCGGCGCAGTGCACGTAGTAGGCGCACAGATGTCTGTGCGGATCCGAGCAGAGAGAAGTGGAAGAGCACCATCCCCCTACCTCTGGGGACCTTGTCCACAAAGGCACTGTTTCCAAGATGCTTCTGGAGATGGCCTAAAAATAGCTGGTTTCCACCCCCGTAAATGCGCCCATTCCAGAATTTTGCTTAACAAGGCCTGGAGAACTGCTGTGCTGAAATGACGTGAAAACATTCCATCCTAGAATTTGCAGTAGCTCAAGTTAACTTTCTAGCTATTAAAAAAAAAAGCTTCTGCCCGCACTTGCATGCAATGCTGGTTAATTTTAAGTACTTCCAGAAGGTGGATGTGGTTTGAGGGTCAGTGTTGTCCGGAGCCAGGACCAGTTACGTGGGGATTGGGATTGGTTGTGATTTGGGGAGTTGACACTGGTGGCCGGATTCCAGCCCACTGTCAGTCGGCGCGGATTCCAGGAGGTGCGGTGGGCGTGGCGGCCTTGGCTTATTGTGTCCCTGAAAGAGGCTCCCACTCCTGCCAGAGAGGCTCCTGGCTGACCTGCTCCGCGTTTCCACTCCACATCAACCTCGCAGAGCACACTCGGGGCCGAAAATCTGCGATCTGCTGTGATGGGCAGACATCCGCACCGTGGTGCTGTGTAGCTTTTCATTTTCAAGGCATTGGGAGTCTCCTGTTTCCTGTGGGTGGGGATGGGGGAGGCCTTTTGGGCAAGTCGCCATCTTTTTTTTTTAATCCGCACCTAAGGATATCTTTTCATTTATCTTCAGATAGAGTGGGAGGGAGGGAGGGAGAGAAAGAGAGCGAGAGAGAGAAACATTGATGTGAGAGAGACACATCAATAGGATGCCTCCCTAGTGACCCTGACCAGGGCTGGGGACCCAACTGCAACTGAGGTACGTGCCCTTGACAGGAATTGAACCCGCGATTCTTTGGTTCCTGGACCGACGTTCTAACCGCTGACCCAGACCTGCCAGGGCGAGTTGCCATCTTTGTATTGTTGCAAGAGTTTGGTGGAGCATTTGAACCTTTACCTGTCAAAATCACTTCTGGAATGAGGATTGCCATCCCCTCCACCTTCTTAGACTAGCAGAGGGAAAATATCATTTATCCCAGTGAGACCTTAATGGGGCTTTCCCATTTGGACACCCACCTTGAATTCATTGGAAACAGAAGTTCTGGGCATTGTATTTTTCATAAATTTGGCTCAGACTTTTACTGGGTCATATTTCCCCCCACATTTTTTTGAAAAAGATTCATGTCTCATTCCTTAGACCAGCATGTATAAGCTGGGTAAAGTTAGAACAAACTGGTTTCATGTTTTGATTTATGGAAGAAATCTGCGCGTTTGCATTTTAAAACTTGTAACTCAAGACGCGGGGCAGCTGGAGCTTTGCAGACTGATGCCTGTGGCTGGATAAGACTTTGGCCTGTTCAGATCCTGCCTGGTTCAAGGCCAGACCCCACCTGTACACCTCTGTTATCCTGGCTATCCTCCTCCTGCCCCTACTGCTTCTCCCTTTAGCTTGCATAAAGAAAACTGGCATGGAAAACTATGTGAGCTGGAATTTTTTAGGATCAGTTGGTAGCACTTCAAAGACAACCTCATAATAGGACATCTAATCCAAAAAATGCAGTCATGGTCAAGGGGTGCCTGCTGGAGGAAGGTCTGGTCTGGTGGGATGGAGTCCTTGGATCGTCCATGCTGGGCGGTGTCCCGTGTTTCATGCAGATTGTGCTCTGTATGGACCGCAGGCCCTCAGATGCAGAGCTGGCTTCAAGGTCGCACGGCCTGTGCTGCTGTACAGGGCCCCGTGCTCACAGGGTTCTGTGCTTGCTTTGATGCTCTGCTGTTGCCGTCTTGAAATTCTTAATACTTTTCGGACAAGGAGTCCTGCGTTTTCATTTGTCTCTGGGCTTGTGAGTTAATGTAGACCGATCTGCTTAAAAGCTATTATTTATACAATTCATTACACAGAAAATCACAGGGCACCATAATTATGAATGAGGGTTGTTTGAATTTAGTTGGTCTTACCAACCAGTTCATGATAATCTTTACTCATCCGGTTTTACACGATCAAGTTTTATTATGACTGAATCTGCAACCATGAAATTACGGTTGGTTTCTATGGTTTTGGGTGTAGCCTTTTAAGAGAGTCTTTTCTTGTAAGAGGACGTAACAATAAACAGGTTAATTATAAAAAAAACAAAGCCCCCACCGTTTCAGTTTTGAGTGGTTTGTCATTTATTCTTTATCAGCATGTGAATATATTTTTCATGTGGTTGTAGTTGGGTTTCATTTTAAGTACAGTTTGGCGTGTGTTTCACCAGCATTCAGGTGGCTTGTGGTGGGTGGGACAGGGGAGGGCAGCTGCTCCCCAGCAGGTGCTCCGAGCCCTGGAGTGGGGCATGGTAGGCTGAGGAGTGAATGGTCCCCGTCTCTTGGGAGGAAGGACCCTGGCACAGTCACGTATGCTGGTGGGAGTGAAGGGCCACCAGCCGTCAGACCTGGTCATTGAATGATGAGCCAAGGGTTGTCCTGCAGGGGGATGGGGTGAAGGGTCTTCCCCTGAAAGAGAATATAGAACACCTTAAAATTTTAAAAACGTTTTTATTATGAAAAAATTTAAACATACACAAGAGTAGAGATAATAGTATCATGCATTCCCATGCACCAATGCCACCAGTTCACAACATTTTGGAATCTTATTTCACCTATTCCCATCCTCGAGTATTTTGAAGCAAGTTCCAGCATTGCATCCTTTCACTCTTAAATAGCTCAGTATGGTGCTCTAACAGATGAGGACTTCATTTACTTTTTTTTACAAAGAGCATGATTCACACTCGTGCAACCCAGAGGAATGACCAAGGCCGTGCTTCTCTCCCCAGATAGCAAAGCCATCGTGGATGGGAACCTGAAGCTCATCTTGGGCCTGGTATGGACGCTGATCCTCCACTACTCCATCTCCATGCCCGTGTGGGAGGATGAAGGGGATGACGATGCCAAGAAGCAGACGCCAAAGCAGAGGCTGCTGGGATGGATTCAGAACAAGATCCCCTACTTGCCCATTACCAACTTTAACCAGAACTGGCAAGATGGCAAAGCCCTGGGTGCCCTGGTAGACAGCTGCGCCCCAGGTAAGTGCCCATGGCTGCCTACGCCAGCTCTTCGGGATGGGGGTATATGGGCCCTAAACCTCTTGGTTTTCATAGGGAAAGCAAGGTTTGCTGTGATTGGTGTATTTCTCCTGGTATTAGCTCATTGTAAGATAGTGAAAGGAACTAAAAATGGCTCCATTTACCTTTCCAATGGCAAGTCTTATAGGTGTATCCATTGACTTGTTTGAGCATTGAATTCAGTTATTTATCCAAATTCCCAGTGAAGACCTTAATGCTTGGAGCAGGCCTTGGGTTTACCTTCTGGACTCCAAAGTCCTGCTCCTTCCCACAGTTGGTGCCTAGTTTCCCGTAGCCTTTGGCAAAAACATGTGGCCCTGTTAGGTGGCTTGGCATGAAAATCTAAAAACTTTCATTGAGTGGAAAGTACCCATTTTTATCGACCACTGGCTTGACTATATATGGCTTTCTCCACCCTTTTCTCTCTGTGTTGCTGTGAAGTAGGGCTTGGTCGGGATCCAGTTGGAGCCCTTTCCACCCTTTTCTGAGTGGTTGAGTATTCCCCAAGACAGTAATTATCCTCATGGAGGGTAGAGTTTGCTGGTACACACTCAATAGAAAACCCAGAGCCTGTGTTTATATGTACCTCTCAAAATTGTTTTTAATAAAAAACTCTAATCATCATATTTTCCATTTACTGAGTGCTATGTATGTGCTGGGCACACTAATATTTATAAGCTGGTGGTTCTCAGCATGCTCCAAGCAGAACCCGCTGGTGTCAGTCATGTAGGGAAGGAGGGCTGACTCTACGCCTTTCTTCCTTGAGAGCCTATAAGCTGGAGTCCTCCGGAAGTAACCCAGAGTTCATTTCCCAGTGCCCTCTTCCTTGTTTACATCCGGAGACACATTTTAGGATACCTCTTACCAGTTTAAACACGGGGATTTTTTACTCCAGTCCTATACTTCTTGTGCTTACAAAGGTTGTTAGGATAATTCTAGGTTTGGCCCTTTGAGCAAGTGGATTTTTAAAATTATACAGGATGCTAGTTCAGTCTTTGTAGGTATATCCAAGAATGGGATTGTGATATTGTGCCTTAAAATAAGAAATATATATTTGTCTTCATCCCAGTTCCTGGCACTGAATTTCTAAAACCCTTGGAATATCCTAAGTGATAAGAGCCACATCTAAGTTTATGTTAATGAGGAAAGCCCCTAAGTTCGTCAGGGGAACCCACCAATTAGAGGATTGGAACTTGCAACTCTCTTCTGACCTCCAGAGAGGGGCGAGGGGCTGGAAGTTGAGTTACTCACTAATGGCTAGTGAATTAATCAATTCTGCCTATGTAATGAAGCTTCCACAAAAATCCCTGAACTGTGGGGTTTAGGGAGCTTCCAGGCTGGTGAATACATGGAGGTCCTGAGAGGGTGACATCCTCAGAGAGGGTGTGGAAGCTCCTTGCCCTTCCTCCTACCTTGCCCTGTGCATCTCTTCCATCTTACTGTTCCTGGGTTGTACCCCTTTATAATAAACTGCTAACCTAGTAAGTAAACCATTTTCCTGAGTTCTGAGAGCCACTCCGGTAAATGATTAAACCTGAGGAGGGAGCCGTGGATTTGTAGCTGGTCAGTCAGAAGCCCAGGTGAATGGAGAGAGGGGTGCAGTCTTGTGGGACTGGGCTCTTCTTAACTTTCGGGATCTGATGTTATCTCCAGGTAGATAGTGTCAGAATTGAGTTAAATTGTAAGACACCCAGCTGGTGTCAGCCCCGCACAGTTGATGACCAGGGTACAGAAGCATGAGTGTGGGAGGATGAAAAATCTCTCCTGCAGAAAAGCACCAGGCCCAGGTGGTTTTACAGGCTTTGTTTGTTTATTTATATCACACCATAAGGAGTGGCTAACTCCCATCTTAATGGAAGAAGATAACATCCTGAAGGAGACATCTCAGCTAAGACAGAATAGTTCCACCCTTCCATATTCACATCCATGATATTTTTTGCCCATAAAGTATATTCAGATGCTCCTTGACTTACTAGAGGGTTATGTCCCGATAAATCCATTGCAAGTTAAAAATATTGTAATTCAAAAATGCATTTAATATACCTAACCTGCCAGCTGTAGCTTAGTCTAGTCTGCCTTAAATGTATTGGGGACACTTAGCCTATGGTTGGGCAAAATCATCTTGCTGCTGCTGCCCAGCATCACAAGAGTATCGTACTGTATATCCCTTGCCTGGGAAAGATCAAAATTAAAAATTAGAAGAGTACGGTATCTGCTAATGATGGACTGCTCTCACACCATTGTAAAGTCCCAAATTCTCTCCAGTCAGCTATTACTAACAGCATCTTTTGTGTTCTGTTAACAGGTCTGTGCCCAGACTGGGAATCCTGGGACCCACGAAAGCCTGTGGACAATGCACGAGAAGCCATGCAGCAGGCAGACGATTGGCTGGGTGTCCCACAGGTATTCATGCACGCACGCCACGTCCCGCAGCGCTGTTCCCACCCTCCAGCTTGTTGTGGACTGTGTGGGTGCCTCTTTGAGGCTGGCAGGCCTTAGCCTTCAAACAATATTGCTTGTGGCATGCTTCCACCTTACTCAGTTTACCCATAATAATAGGTTCCCATCGACTTAGGTCCTTGTAGATCATCCAAAAATCTTTACTCTTTGTCACATGTGGCAAATTTTCTAGTGTTTCTGTTCCAAAAGTTTCAAAGGCTGTCTTTGGACACCAGACTGCAAATGAGGACCCTAATGATTAGGTTGGACCATAAAAAATCAGTAATTCATCACTTTTGACTTATTTAAAAATTTTTAAATTTAGTAGCTTAGGGAAAAATCATAGAACTTAGAACTTAAAAAAAATTTAAACCAAGAGAAGCTACAATTAATGAAAATTGTGGAAGAATTTATATTTCCCATAATCCTATCACAGAACTATAACAAGAGAACTTGGAAATTATAATAAGTCTTAGATACCATCTACAGTAGCCACATTGAGGTCTAGTCTGCTAAGCCCCTTTCAAGGAGTCTGAAAAAAACCCCTGCTCCTGACACTTGAACACCATGACTCCCGTGTTCAAAGCCCTGGTCAAGAAGAGCTGTGGGTAGCCAGTGCCATGGATGATGACCTCACCACAGGCTCCACTGAGGTCTAAGTTGGTGTTCAGAGCTGATTTCAGTGTATTTTGTAACAGGATCCTTGGGAGGTAGTAAAACTTGCCTATATTTCTTTGGTTTTGGCATCATGTCTCTGCTTCATGGCCCATGTCTTGGCTTTTCCATCGTCAGGAAGTGGTGTGGTATGTTTTTCATCTCCTAAACCTAAAACCCTCTCCTTTTGACGTTCCTGTGACATTGGCACTGTAACGTTGTTGAAGGAGCTGTCTAGAAGAACGCCAAGTCAACGCACTTCCTCCATATTATGGAACTTATTGTACAAACCCAAATAGCTATTTTGTTGCTACAGGCTAATCATCAGAATGATTTCTGGTGGTTTTTATTTTTTTACCATGGCCTGAAGGAAGTTGGGTCCATATGTTCATCTGCATTTGGTTAACCTGGTCCCTGAGACAGTTTTCTGTTCGCCCAAGAGGTGTGGCTTGCCTCTTGTTGGGCAGGAGGATTTTTTGTGCTGTTCAGGGTTGGGTCAGGTGGTAGAACTGTCCAGCATGGTTTATACATAAAGCATGGATTATACATAACTTGACTAATATTCTTGTTCCTGAGATAAATATCTGTAGAAATTTATCAGCTCCCCATTGTTTTAATGGCTTCTGATGTCTTAGCTCCAGCTGCCATGACAAAATACCATAGACTGGGCGGCACCAGGCATTTATTTCTCAGTTCTGGAAGCTGGAAGTTGAAGATCAAGGTGCCAGCAGGCTGGGTTTTTGGTGAGGACCCTCTTCCTGGCCACGAGAGAGAGAGGCAGGTGGGAGGGATCGTGGGTGGGCGTATGCACATTCTGGTCTTTCTTACTCTTCTTGTGAGGACACTAATCCTGTCACAGAGGCTCTACGCTCATGACCTTATCCTAACCTGCTTACCTGCTAATACCATCGCGTTAGAGGTTAGGGCTTCAACACGTGAATTTGGGGGGGACACAAAGACTCAGTCTGTAAGACCACATATTGGATATGTCACTGTGCTGACTCTTTGTTTTTATCTTAATGGCTTTATTAGTAGCTGAGTTAACAGTGTTGTACACAATGCACAGATGCGCAAAGGGAGAAGGCCAGTTTATGCGCTGTTTGTCCTGTGCTCTAGTCCCACATGCGGTTGTTTCTTCATCCTCCTCGCTTGGTGTAGCCTATCCCACTGGAAAGTTTGACCTGGGGAGTGAGCAGGTTATTTTCGGGGGTGACATACAGAATTGTTGAGAGAGGGTTCTCAGCTTCCAGAGGGAATGGTGACACCTCTACAAGGTTAAAAAACACTGATCTTGGCATGTCACTTTAATGTAATTTCACTTAATCGAGGAGCTGACTCAATTTCTTATTATTTGTAGTGTTTAAGAGACATTTGCAAAAACTTCAGTTGATGTGTTCTGGCATTCACTTACCTTGTCGTTATTCTAGGTCATCACTCCTGAAGAAATTATTCACCCAGATGTGGACGAGCACTCGGTGATGACTTACCTGTCCCAGTTCCCCAAAGCCAAACTCAAGCCAGGGGCTCCCCTTAAACCCAAACTCAACCCCAAGAAAGCCAGGGCCTATGGCAGAGGTAAGCACTGGTCATGTTGGATTTGAGGCTTGTCCTCTGGTGTTAGAGATTATGATGTGGCTTTAGGAGGAAGGTTCTCAAAATCAAGAATGTAGGCTAAATCCTTGAAGACACTGCAGGCCTCCTGTGTCAGCATTTTTTTTTTTTTTTTTTAACCTAAAGGTCCATTTGTTTATGGCCATCTTTTTCTGCCTTGTGAATCTAGGCTTTAAGACAGCTGATTTAATGTGATGGAGACTGATAGGTTTGTTGCTTTGTGATTTTAGTGCACTAACCCCGAGATGAAAAAAGGACTGTTCCCATTTTTCAGATGAGGACTCCGAGGCATGGTCCACTGGGAGTGGGCGGGTGGGAGACAGGAGCCTGGGTCCTCTGGCCGATGATTCATTTTTCCTTTGGTTGTGCTAAAGCTGCTCAGATTTCCAGATGGGGTGGGAGCTATTGATAACCCCTGGCAGACACTTCCTTGCTAAGACATCCTGTTTATGCAGCTGCCAGGAGTGTTCTGCTCAGAATGTCATGTTGGGTTGAAGGCATTTCAAGGCACTTGGCGTTCTGGTTGGCCCCTGACTTGAAGCACACCAGTTTTTTGTTTGTTTGTTTTTGATTACAGTTCACGTTCAATATTAATTCTGTATTAGTTTCAGGTGTACAGCGTAGTGGTTAGACAGTCATGTACTTTACAGAGTGCTCCCCCCGATATTTCAAGTCCCCACCTGGCCTCAGGCATAGTCATTAAGCACACACGGTTTTTTAAGAACAGTTGTATTTCAGCCCAGTGTGATTTCTGGTAAAGATCAGCACAGCAAGAGGCAACGTACTCCCTTTTCTATAGTAGTGCGTTGTATTTTTTCTTTTTTCTTCTGTTCAATCCTCACCCAAGGATATGTGTTTTTTTTTTAATTGATTTTTTTTTAGAGAGAGAAGATGTAGGGGGGAGAGAGAGACAGAGAGGGATTGATGTGAAAGAGAAGCATTTCACATGCACCCTGATCAGAGATTGAATTTGCAGCCTAGGTATGTGATCGAACCCACAACCTTTTGGTGTATGGGATGATGCTCCAACCAACTGAGCCACCTGGCCAGGGCTGCATTGTATTCCTTTCTTTTATATATATATTTAATTTTTGTTTTAGAGAGAGAGAGGAAAGAAGAGAGAGAGAGAGAGAGAAATATCAGTGTGAGAGAGAAACATCAATTGGTTGCCTCCTGCATGCCCCCCACTGGGGATCAAGCCTCAAGCTGGGCGTGTGCCCTGACTGGGAATTGAACTGGGACCTCTCAGTCCATGGGATGATGCGCAATCCACTGAGCCACACCAACCGGGCTGCACTGTATTTCTTAATTTTCATAACTACTATTGGGAAAACATTTAGATACACAAAATAACTTGTATATCCTCTCATAGAATCTACAGTCCTTTCCCTTCTAATGTAGTAGTTTTCTCTCGCCCTTTGTGCATTGCATGCATATGTGTGTGTGATTGTTGGATTTATTTGAAAATAAATTTCAGACATGGTGACATTTCACGCCTAAACACATAAGCAAAGCCTGTCCTAAGAATAGGGCATCCTCTTACATAACCACAAATGTTCATCATCACACAATAATTTCATATCAACTGATAATTCAGTTTTTAAATTCTTTTGTAGTTTTTATTTTACAAACCAAGATCTGATTATGATTGGCTTACTGCATTTGTTTGTCTTTAGACTCTTCAAATCTAGAATAATTTCCCCCAACTTAAACAATAATGACATTGACTTTCTGGAAACTCCAGAACAGCTGTCGTGTGGGATGTCCCATACACTCATTGCCTTTGAAGATAGCATTGCTGTACGTGGCACGAGCTTAGTCTGAAGATGACCTATGAACCAGAGTAGTGGTGATAACTGTGTTGTTCTCAACCTCTGTGGCCAGGTCCCTCTCACCTGTCTTTTTTAGCATGGTTTAGACCAGAAGACAATCTGATTGTTCTGGAACAAACCCACATGCCGTTTGAGGCCCTTTGGCGACGAGGTGGGCTCTGTGCAATCTTTTGTGTTATGTGTTGTTCGAAGGCCTCCCCCATGTGCAGTCACTCCAAGGTCAGCATGTCCGCACTTGCTTTGAACGTGCTTTCTGTAAGCAAACCAAAGGTGGTGGCTGAAATAAGGAGTCTCTGATTTTAAAGGTTGTGCTTCCTCACTGGCAGAAAAGCTCAAACAGCCAAATAAATCTCTTGTCGACAAAACTGGTCAAATGGACGGGACTGACTCTGACCAAGGCTTGCAGTGCTTGTTTGTAGTAACCTTATCACTGGCTGTCCAGTTTCCCGATTGTTAATGGGAAATGGTTTCCTTTTATTGCTATTTTCTAAAAAATGACAACTTGCTATAGTTCAGGAATGTGGCTGGTCATTGCTTTTTCCTTCATCTGCCTTTTTGTGTTATGTACTTGGGGAGTAAACACCATTAAAAAAAATTTTTTTTTTAATCCTCACCCAAGGATATGTTTATTGATTTGAGAGAGAGAGAGAGAGAGAGAAACATTGATGTGAGAGAGAAACATCGATGAGTTGCCTCCCGTATGTGCCCTGATCGGGGATCAAACTGCAACCTTGGTATGTGCTTTGACTGGGAATTGAACCTGTACACTTTTGGTGTACGGAACAATGCTCCAACCAACTGAGCCACCTAGCCAGGGTGCAGACACCTTTTAAAAAGTGTGTGTGTGTGCCCTGGCTGGTTTGACTCAGCGGTTAGAGCATTGGCTCATGGACCAATGAGTTGCAGGTTTGATTCCAGGTCAGGGGCCCTGGTCAAGGTCATGCAGGAGGCAACTGGTTGATGTGTCTGTCTCACGTCGATGTTTCTCTCCCTCCCTCCCACTCTATCTGATGATAAACAGCAAAATATCCTTGGGTGAGGATTAAAAAAAAAAAGTGTGTGTGTGTGCACACACACACAAAAATGTTGGTAAATATACATCATATTTACTAATCTAACCTTTTTAAAAACAATTTTTTTTCTTTATTGATTTTAGAGAGAGAGGAAGGGAGAGAGAGAGAAACATTGATGAGAGAGAACATCAATTGGCCATCTCCTGCATGCCCCCCACTGGGGATTGGGCCCACAACCTGGGCATGTGCCCTGACCAGCAATCGAACTGGCAACCTCTTGGTGCATGGGTTGACGCTCAACCGTAGAGCTACACTAGCTGGGCATAATCTAACCATTTTTTTTTTTTATCCTCACCTGAGGACATTTTTGCATTTATCTTCAGATAGAGCGGGAGGGAGAAAGGGAGGAAGAGAGAGAGAGAGAGAAACAGCGATGTGAGAGAGACACACTGAGTGGCTGCCACCCACACAATCCCAACTGGGTCGGGGACAAACTGCAACCGAGGTATGTGCCCTTAGTGGGAACCGAACCCGGGACTCTCTGGTCCACGGGCTGACGCTCTAACCGCTGAGCCAAACCGGCCAGGGCTAATCTAACCATTTTTAAGTGTACCATTCAGTGGCATTAAATGCATTCATGTTTGTGCAACCATACCACGATTCATCTTGAGAACTTTTTCATCTTTCCAAACTGAAACTCTGTACCCATTAAATAATAATTCTCCATTCCCCTCCTCTTACCCCTGGCAACTACCATTCTACTTTCTGTCTCTGTGAATTTGCCAATTCTAGGTTCGTCATATAAGTGGGATTATATGGTATTTGTCCCTTTGTGTGTGACTTACCATGTTTTCAGAGTTCATCTATGTTGTCACATGTATCAGAATTTCATTCCTTTTTAAAGCTGAATAATACTCAATTGTATATACTGCGTTTTATTTTTCTACTCGTCCGTCAACGGACATTTGGGTTGCTTCCACCTGTTGGTTATTGTGAATAATGCGCAGTGAACATGGGTCTACAAGTATGTTCAGTTGCTGCTTTCAATTTGTTTAGGTATTACCTAGAAGTGGAATTGCTAGATCATATGGTAATTATGGAGACAAAATGGTCATTTTAGGCAACAGGGTCACACATGAGGCCACATGGGTGGGGCCTTAAGCTATCACTTGTCCCATGGTGAGACAAAGGGCAGGGACAGTTTGTTCTCTTTCCTATGTGGCCACATTGCTTCATTTCTGCCAACGAAACCAAGGAATAGAGAACGTTTCATCTTCTGGTTTCTAAAAAGTTTTTGAAGATTGCTTTATTTTCTCTTCTGGGTGTTGACTAGACTGCAGTTACCAGCTGGTTACCACTTGCTAGTTATCCCTTTACTGAGCCCCGACTCGCTTAGTAACAGTGGGTTGAAGGAGAGAGGGCTGGGCTGAGGTCAGCTTGCAGCCACAGTGGACCTGTGTGGTGGGCTTCCGTGTGGTTCTGGCAGGTTGCAAGCATGCATCTGTGAGCTAAGCAGAAATCGTTTTCAAAACCCATGTTCTGTGTGAAGCAATCACTGCACAGCAAGACTTAAACCCTCTTTGTTCTGAGTAGTCGTGGGGAACGGTTGTCTCTGCATGGTGAGCATAGCTCCCAGCGAGTTTACAGAGTGTGGGGTGTGGTTCAGACTCCCAGCCAAACATGGTTAGGCAGGGTCTTGGATAAGCTGCAGAGCTAGTTGTTTCTCTCGGGCTGTTGGAGTCAGACGGAGTGAGTATTTATGAATATATCAAGTGCATGTTTAAATCTAGTTTTTGTGTGTGAGAGAGACACATCGATTGGTTGCCTCCCGCACAACTCCGACCAGGGCCGGGGATCGAACTGCAACCAAGGTACATGCCCTTGACTGGAATCGAACCTGTGACTCTTTGGTCTGTGGGCTGATGCTCTAACCGCTGAGCCAAACTGACCAGGGTTAAATCTAGTTGTTAAATGATGTGATCGCTCTGCAAATTTGAAGCAGAAGAAAAATATAGAAAATAAAAACTGAAAACTTGCTTCTCTACTGCCAATCCCATCCCTTCCTTCATTCTGAGGTGTTCCTCTCCAGCCTTTTCTTTTCTCTTCTATTCTATTCTGCTCTATTCTATATATAGTTGGAAATGAATTCCAACTGTGTTTTCTTCAGTTTGTATTTCTTACCTAACAATGTGTGAATATTATCTTATTATATCATAATCTACCACCAATTGTTTGAAAGTAAATTATTTATTGGAAAACGAATACAAATCCAGAGTGTAGTAACAAATGACCCAGTGTTTTTAACAGACTGATGACAAGGAAGAGATGGAGAGAAACCTAGAGATTTAATCTGACTTAAGAGACTTAGCAACCAATTGTAATATATGAACCTTATGTGGATCCTAGTTCAACTGACTGTTAAAACAAATTCATGACACTTATAAGATAATTAGAAGTTTGAACAGTGACTGAATACTTGATCATATTAAGGAATCATTGTTAATTTTTTTTTAATGTGGATATTCTGAAATGTCTTTTAGAGATACATAGTGAATGTTTATGAGTGAAATACATGAGGACTAGGATTTGTATCAAAATAACACAGGAAGAGGGAAGTGGTAGGCATGCAGGTGTGGGGCAAGACCGCCGGTGAGTTGGTGGTTGTTGAAGCTAGGTCACAGGTACACAGGTCTCTGTGTCTGTACAGGTTTGGAATTCTCCATAACAGAACACTTAAAAAGAAATAATACTTGAACTTTTGCTTCTGGGAAGATGAAGTTGAAGTGCTTTTTCCAATTCTTCCCACTAAGTACATCTAAATCTCTGGGCATTTTATACAGAACAAACATAAGAAGACTCTGAAAGAGAATAAGGCAAACTAGCTGGGGACCTGGGGATCCAAGGACTGACACAATAATGAGTCCCTTGGTTTTCTTTTGCCTCATGTATCCTAGACTTGGAACTGAGGAAGCTGACAAGCTGGAAATGCCAATGGGCACAAACACAAAAAGCCCAACAAAAGCCTGCTCTTTCTGGCCAGAAGACTAGGAAAGGGCAGCCTTGTAAGGCAGGACACTGTTAGACAATCACTGCTCTGCTGCAGCCCAACACTACAGCAAAACTGTGGCCCCCGCCTCCACTTACCCAGCAAAGGCCAAATGGGGAGGCTAGACATTCAGCACAGGAGGAAGCCAACCAGCCCAGTGGTGTCAACAGAGGCCATTTGAGTAATAATGAGGCATTTCTATCCCTTCCAGCCACTGGTGGGGGAGGCCTAAGGAAGCTGGAATTCCCACCTCTACCCACCAGTAATGAGGGCCTCCCTCACTTTGAGTATGAGTGGAGGTTGAATGGGGACCTAGACTTCTTCCCCCACTGGTATTAACAAGGCATGCACCCCCCCTTCCCCTGCTAAAATGGTATTATAAAAAGACAGCTAAGCCCTGGCCGATTTGGAGCAGTTAGAGCGTCGGCCTGTGGACCAGAGAGTCCCGGGTTTGGTTCCGGCTAAGGCCACGGACCTCGGTTGCAGTTTGTCCCTGGCCCCGGTTGGGGTAGTGTGGGTGGCAGCCACTCGATGTGTCTCTCTCACATCGATGTTTCTTTATCTGTCTTCCTCCCTCTCTCCTTCCCACTCTGTCTGAAGATAAATGCAAAAAAAAAAATGTCCTCAGGTGAGGATAAAAAAAAAAAAAAAAAGGCAGCTAAAACAGAAAGTTTAGATGAGACCCAGTGTCTCATAACATAATACTCAGAATATCCAGGTTTTAATAACAAAAATTACTTGTCATACCAAGAACCAGGAATATCTAAACTGAACAAAAAAAGACAATTAGCTGATGCCAACACTGAGGTAATAGAGATGTTAGAATTATTTGGTAAAGATTTTAAAGCACTATAAAAATGGCTTCAACAATTACATATACACTTGAAACAAATGAAAAAATAAAATTTCAGCAAACAAGGAGAAGATATAAAGAAGAGCCCAAATGGAATTTTTAGAACTGAAAAATGCAGTCACTGAAATAACTCAGTGAATGAGCTCAGCAGCAGAATGGAAAGACAGAGAAAAGAATCCGTGAACTGGAAAACAGAACAATTATAATGACCTAATCTGAATGACAGAGAAAGTAGACTGAAAAAAATGAACACAGCCTCAGGGACCTGTGGGACCATAACAAAACATCTAACATCCCTGTCATAGGAGAGCAAAAAGAGGGTGGGGTAAAAATGCTCAAAGACACTGTGGCGGAAAACTCCCCAAATTTGGCAAGCTCAGCTAAACCCAGACAAGATCAACACCAAGAAAAAAAAAAAGACCACACCAAGCCACATCTTAGACAAACTTCAAGAAACCAGACAGTACAAGCTTGAAAGCAACAAGAGAAATGCCCCCTTACCCACTGGGGGAAAACAGAGTGGCCGCTTTCTCATCAAAAGGAAGAGGCACAGCATCTTCCATGTGCTGAAAGAAAAGAACTCTCAACTCAGAATCCTATATCCAGGGATACCGTGCCTTAGGAATGTAGAGGAGGTCAAGACATTCTCAGATAAAGGAAAACAAACATAATTTGGCACGAGCACAGCTACCCTGAAAGGAGGGCTAAAGGAAATTCTCTCAGGAAGGAAGCAGTGAAAGAAGGAATCTTGGAATAACAGGAAGAATGAACATGGTAAGCAAAAATATGGATAACTACAATAGACTTCCCTCCAAAACCACGGGCTACCCAAACGCAACCAAGTGAAGCAGATAACTTGAGTGATCCTATAACCGTGAAAGAAATCAAATTTGTAGTGTAAAAGCTCTTGGAAAGGAAGTCTCCAGGCTCAGGTGATTTCACTGGAGGAAGAATTAACATCAGTTTTATACAATCTTTTCCAAAAAGTACTAGGAGGGAATGCTTCCCAATTCGTTTTATGAAACTAGTCTTGCTCTGACCAGACAAAGGCAATGCCAAAAAAGAAAACTACAGACCAATATCCCTCATGAATAAAGATGTAAAAGTCCTTAACAAAATCTTCGCAAGTACAAGTTTGCAATACTTAAAAATAATTATTCATCATGATTAAGTGGAATTTATTCAAGGGGTGCGAGGCTGGCATACAGTTAGAAAATCAGTCAACACAATCTGCTCTATTAATAGGCTAAAGAAAAAAAGTCACATGATCATGTCAATTGATACAGGAAAAGCATTTGACAAAATTCAACAGCCATCCATGATAAGAACTTAGAAAAAGAGGAATAGAGAACTTCCTCAATTTGATATATTACCCACCTGTAACAAGGGCCCCCCTCATTTGTGGTGTAGCTACCACAAAATAGCTGTAGATAACAGTATAATTAATGGTGGAAGACTGAGTGTGCTCCCTGAGCTCGGGAACGAGGCTGGGATGTCCACTCTCACCGCTGCTGTTCAGCAGCATGGTGCAGGTTGTAGCTCATACAGCAAGGAAGAGAAGGAAATAAACACACACACATTGCAAAGTAAGACATCAAACTGTCCCTATGTGCAAATGACGTGAGAAAATACTTTAAAAAATCTTTAAAAAACAGAAAAATCTCTCCTTAAATAAGTTCAGTCAGGTCTCAGGATAGAAGATTAACATACAAACATCAGTTGTATTTTTGTCTACTAGAAGTAACAAAAAACACCAAAGTTGAAAATACCATACCATTTACAGTCACTCAAAAAATTGAGAAATAGGTGTAAATGTAATAAAATATATATAGGATTTATATACTGTAAACCACAAAAAACACGAATGAATAAATCAAATAAGACCTATGGAGAGACATACATACTGCTTCCATGGGTTGAAAAAGTCAGAGTAAAGATGTCAGTTCTCCCCAAATTGCCATATAGGTTTAACACAATTGCTGTCAAAATTCCAACAAGATATTTTTGTAGACATAGAACATAGTATTTTAAAATGTGTATGAAAAAAAACAAAAGAATTACAGTAGGGAAACCAATTTTGAAAAAGAAGAATATTGGGGGAAGAGTCATTGTACCTGATTTCAAGACTTATTATAAAGCTACAAAAATCAAGACTGTGATTTGGCGGAAGGATAGACCCAGATCAATGGAATGGAATACAGAACCTAGAAAGAGACCCACAGAAATATGCAACCTGATTTCCTGACAGAAGTGCAGACGCAATTTGGTGGAGGAAGGAGCCTTTCCAACACACGGTGCCAGAGTAATTGAACATCCATAGGCCAAAACAACAAAACCTCGGTCTAAGTTGCACACTTTATATAAAAATTAAGTCAGAATCAACTTAAAGGTAAGACTATATAACTGTAAAACTTGGAAAAAAACAGAAGAGAATCTTTGGGATCTAGAAGCAGGCAGAGTTCTTAAACTTGACACCAAAAGCATGATCCATAAAAGAAACAAATGATAAGTTGGAGTTCATATCCAAGGTAAAAACTTTGCGAATGTAAAAAAGTATGGTCTGTGTCTCAGAGTCTTGGTGGGTGCACAAGGACTGGACTGTGTGTGCTATTGGGGAATGTCTGTCAGTGAAGGGTGCATTCCTGGATCACCCCACTCTTCTGCAGGACAAGCTCCCTCAGCCTCCACCCTACAGGCCACCTGGGTAGCATCTCAAATAGAACTCAAAATGTTGCTGAGACTAAGGGTCTGGGAAGACTTTGAAAAACTTTGCAGTTAAGGGAATGAAAAGACAAGGTAAAGCCGGGCAGGTGTGGCTCAGTAGATTGAGCGTCATTCAGTGGACTGAGAGGTCCTGGTTGGATTCCCGTCAGGTCACATGTGGGCTCAGTGGACTGAGAGGTCCTGGTTGGATTCCCATCAGGCTCATGCCCGGTAGGGGGCGTGTAGGAGGCAGCCAGTTGATGTTTCTCTCTCACATCGATGTTTCTCTCTCTCTCCCTTCCTGTCTAAAAAACCAATAAAATCATACTTTTAAAAAAAAGACAAGGTAAAGACTGGGAGAAAATATTTGGAAACTGCATATTCCACAAAGCACTAGTAACTAGAATATATAAGGAACCCTCAAAACTCAATAGTTAAAAACAAAACCAAACAAAATCATTAAACAACCCAATTAGAAAATGGGCAAAAGATAGGAACAGTCATTTCACCGAAGAGGACATACAAATGGCAAGGAAACACATGAGAAGGTGTTCAATATCATTGCCAGAGGGCAGCGATTTTCAACCTGTTCCATCTCCTGGCAAGCATAAACTACAAAAATTCTATGGCACACCGAAAAATGTATTTTTTGCTGATCTGACCAAAAGAAAAAGGTATAATTTTGATTCATTCATACCGGATAGCTATTGTGTTGGCTGTTGTCATTTTTTTTTTTTTTTTTTAAATCCTCACCTGAGGAAATGTTCCCTTTTTAAAAATTGATTTTAGAGAGAGGAAGGGATGTGAGAGAGAAACTTCGATCGGTTGCCTCCCGTATGCACCCTGACTGGGGATTGAACCCAGAACCTTTTGGTGTACGGGACGACGCTCCAACCAGCTGAGCCACCTGGCCAGGGCGGCTGTTGTTATTTTTTAATTTGACAATTTAAGGGAAAACAGGTCAGTGCCCCTAACCGAATAGTCAGGTATTGCATGTTTTAAGAATTCTTGTGGTGGCACACTGGTTGAAAATCACTGCCATAGAGAAATGCAAATTGAAACCACTACAGACCTATCAGAATGGCTAAAGTAGAAAGTAGTGGTAACACCACATGGTGGCAAGGATGCCGAGAAACTGCATCTGGATTGCTCACACATTCCTGGTGGGAATGTAAAATGATAAGGCCACTAACACAGTTCGGCAATTTTCAAGAAAGAACTAAACAGACAACTACCATATGACCCAGCATTTGCACTCCTTGACATTTATCCCAGGGAAATGAAAACATGTTCACATACAAACCTATACCCGCATGTGTACAGCAGCTTTATCAGTGACAGACAACTGGAAACAACCCAGATGCCCTTCGATGGGTGCATGGTTAAACCAACTATGGTCCATCATATCATGGAATATTACTCAGCAATAAAAAGAACAAACAATTGATACAGGCAACAACCTGGATGAATCTGCAGAGAATTCTGCTAGCAGAAAAAGACAATTTTAAAATGTTACATAACATACGATCCATTTTGCTAACATTCAGGAAATGATAAAATTGGAGATGGAGAACAGATTAGTGGCTGTTGGGGTAAGAAGAGGGTGAGGTGGGAGGGGAGCGGATGTGGCTGTAAAAGGGCAGCATGAGGGGTCCCCATGGGAATGGAAATGTTCTGTATTTTGACTATGTTGCGTTTTGTACTATATAACCATTTGAGGAACTGGATACAGGGTGTTATTTCTTACACCTGCATGTGAACCTATCTGAAATTAATTTGCTCAGTCATCTCAAAATATAAAGTTTAATTTTAAAGAAATAATTGGATGCAATTTTTAAACATTTAAAGTAATACAAAATGGTCTTTAATGAAAAATGAGCCATCCTCCCAGCCGGTGTGGCTCAGTGGTTGAGCGTCCACCCATGCACCAAGAGGTCGCCGGTTCGATTCCCGGTCAGGGCACATGCCCAGGTTGTGGGCCAGATCCCCAGTGCGGGGCATGTAGGAAGCGGCCAATCGATGTTCTTTCTCATCGATGTTTCCATCTCTCTCTCTCTCCCTTTCTCACTCTCTCTAAAATCGATAAAGAAAAAAAAATGAGCCATCCTCTCATACTTCACCCCTGCCCTCCCCACCTGTTACCTCTCTCAGTGTCGCACCACTACTAGTTACACAACGTTTTTCACAATTGTATAGATTTCTGACTGCTCTGACTATTTCAGGATTGACTGTTGCTTGAATAACAAGGACAAGATTAGGGATTAGGACCTATTGGATTATTCTTGTCAAAGCAACTTGTCCCCGTCTCTCATGTGGTGGCTGCAGGGCTGGGTCCCATCTCCCAGTGTCCTGAAGGAGACACAGTGGGTGGCGGCCTGTGTCAGGGTCTGGCCCAGCTTGTAATGTGCTTGTAATCCTGTGGCAGGAATCGAGCCCACTGGAAACATGGTGAAGCAGCCGGCCAAGTTCACTGTGGACACCATCAGCGCTGGGCAAGGAGACTTGATGGTGTTTGTCGAGGACCCAGAAGGGAACAAGGAGGAGGTATGTTGGAGGATGCTGCCTCCCCTGTAAGCATCCCATGGGCCAGGAACTATGCTTCCATTTTCCTCATTAAAGCTCACAACAAAAATTGTCTTATACCAAAAGGATCCTGAGGCTTATAGTAGTTAGAGTACCATAAGTAGGACAAGACTGTGCCTTGAAAATTAATATAAATTGATACCCAAGGATACACTATTTAATAAAATAAAGGATACTTTGAATTTAGCAAAGGCCTCCTTAGCTGAGGTTTTAGATACCAATGGCCAGGATAACAATAACAGTACAGTACTGATACAATGCAATACAGTAACAGTACTGAAGTCCTACTCTCTTCCCACCCTGACCACCCTTTGATTCTTCCCTCAGGGCCTTTGCACATAGTGCTCCTTTTTTCTACTTATCTTCTTAAGACCATATTTTATTCCTTGTGCTTTGTGCCATCTGAAATTCTAAGTTTACTGGCATATTGTCCATTTCTCTCACTGCGGCAGGGATTTTGCCCGATTTTTTAAAATTTCAGGTATGTAACAGTGGGCCCAGCATTTCATAAATGCTTAATTACTACATGGCCAATAAAGGTTTAGGTTACTTGCTTTATAGTCTCTCATCTAGAGAGTTTCAGCCCTGAGACAGGGGCGAGTCCTGACTTGGTTATACCTTTGTGTTACATGATTTGTTTCTGTGACTTTAGGCTCTTCCTCTCCTGGGGTGTCCTGCAGGAGGGATGGGGCAGAAAATAGCCAGGACAGGTTCCTGACCTGCCTCCTCGCTGCGGGACGTTGGCTGGCCCAGCATGCTTGTACTCACACCTGGTGCTGTCTCTAACTGGCACTCCTTTTCCCTCCTAGGCACAAGTGACCCCTGCTAGTGACAAGAACAAGACATATTCTGTGGAATATCTGCCCAAGGTCACCGGGCTGCACAAAGTAAGATGAGGTGTCATGGCTGTTGCTTGAACCGCTCTTCTGGGCTTGTGTGGAAGGAAGGATATCTTAGGAAAAAGAGTGGTTTTCTTAAGTTAACTTCCGATTTTCCTTCCTGATTATAAAAGTATGTGTGCTCATTTAAATGGAAACCTGTATTTTCTTCCAATCTATGTACCTGGGAATGATTTTGAAAAATACTTTGACTCTAGGTCACATCCTGGAACTGTACATATTCTGGGGAACAGTGGCCCTGTCTGCAGTTGCTTTAAAGGGCTCAGTGTCTAGAGATTCAAGTATAAGTATTTGTTCTTATCCTGCTAGAGAGGCTAAACATATCTGATATAAGCATGTTTAGTTTGCTCAAGGCCAGACATCCCAGGCCCAGCCGCGTGGCTGATGGAGCCAGGTGGGAGTCCCATTGAGGCCACTGACAGGGCTCCTGATTCCAGCCAGCTTTGTGTGGATAATCAGGAGGATGGAAAAAAGACACAAAGCATGTGGCTTGATCTGGCAGTCTCGCTGGGCAGGGAGAAGTGAGTATATGTCATCTCTCTGTCACTTGTAGGTCACAGTACTCTTCGCAGGACAGCACATCTCCAAGAGCCCGTTTGAAGTGAATGTCGACAAGGCCCAGGGAGATGCCAGTAAAGTCACCGCAAAGGGCCCGGGTTTGGAAGCTGCAGGGAACATCGCCAATAAGCCCACCTACTTTGACATCTACACAGCAGGTAACGTGCTTCTCCTCCACGATCAGGCTCCCTTCTAAAGCCAGAGATAATCCTCAGGAACCTAACGGCTCAGATACCTGACTGTTGTCTATTAAATTGAACAACGAACAACAAAAATAACTTTTTTCAATCCCCCCATTCTTATACATTCATTTATTTATTTTTTCAATTACAGTTTACATTCAGTATTGTTCTGTATTAGTTTCAGGTGTATGGCATAGTGATTAGATAAGTACATACTTTTTACAAAGTAGTCACCCTGACATTTCAAGTACCCACTTGGCCCCATACATAGTTATTACAATATTATTCACTCTATTTCCTATGCCTTAATTTATATCCCTGTGACTATTCTGTAACTACCAATTTGCACTTCTTTTTATTTATTTATTTATTTTTATTAATTTTTGTTACAGATGTTTCTCCTTTTTTCCCCATTGACCCCCTCTGCACTTCTTTTTAAAAACATATTTTTTCTATATTGATTTTAGAGAGAGAGGAAGGGAGAAGGAGAGAGATAGAAACATCGATGAGAGAGAACATCGATTGGCCGCTTCCTGCATGCCTCCTACTGGGGATTGAGCCCACAACCTGGGCATGTGCCCTGACTGGGAATCGAACCAGTGACCTCTTGGTGTATCGATCGACGCTCAACCACTGAGCCACACCAGCTGGGCCAATTTGTACTTGTTAATCCCTTCGCCTTTTTCAGCCAGGCCCAAACCCTCTTCCCCTCTGGTGACCATCAGTCCTCTGTTTCAGATGTGTTGGTTATATTTTAGATTTTTCAAAACCAACTTTCTTCTCTAAAATCTTATATTCAAGCTTGACTTTACTTATTAATGACTGGTTAATTTCTGTACACATTTCTTATTTGACTAAATAAATGTTCCAAAGAAACTAAGCTTTAAGAATCATCTACAAGATCAAATTCTATGCAAAGTCCTGTGTGGGTTGGGTGGGGAGGGATGAATAAGACAATTCTTGAAATGTCAGCTTTCTTTTCAGTGTAGAAAATTCACAAAATAGAGAATGGGAGAAAAGGAACCACCTTCAGCCATGACCTTCCTTCCCCCTGGCAGAAAACAGTTGTTAATGTCTTGGTGGCCCTTCTGAGTGCCTCTGCCTCCTTCGTTTGCATTTTAAAGAAAATATTTTTTCTTTATTGATTTTAGAGAGAGAGGAAGGGAGAGGGAGAGAGAGGTAGAAACATCAATGAGAGAGAACATTGATTGACCGTCTCCTTCATGCCCCCCACTGGGGATTGAACCCACAACCCGGGCATATGCCCTGACGGGGACCTCTTGGTGCATGAGTCGAGGCTCAACCACTGAGCCACACCAGCCGGGCTCGTTTGCATTTCGCACCTGCTTTTACACTCAGCAGCAGTGAACTTCTGAGAAGGTGACTTGGGCTCATGGAATGCTCGCTCTGTCATAGGTGCCGGTGTGGGTGACATTGGTGTTGAGGTGGAAGACCCCCAGGGGAAGAACACCGTAGAGCTGCTTGTGGAAGACAAAGGCAACCAGGTGTATCGATGTGTGTACAAACCAATGCATCCTGGCCCTCACGTGGTCAAGGTCACCTTTGCTGGGGACACCATTCCCAAGAGTCCCTTTGTTGTACAGGTTGGGGAAGGTGAGTGCTGGGGGGCTGACGTGTGCTTCTGGTGTCGAGGCTGACTGTGGTCACGCTGGGCCCAAGGCCAGGAGAATGGTTGGGCCCAACATTGAACTCACACCTGTCCCCTTTCTATGGAAAGTGGCTTACTTTGTCCTCGAGATGCTAGTACTAGTATCTTCCCATAAGCCGTGAAGAGACCTCAGTGCTTTACTCATATTAACTCATTTAATCCTCCCTAAAATGCTAGTCCAGGAGAGTCATTATCCTCACTGACAGGTGCAGGACTAAGGCTGTTGAGGAGTTGGCATCTGTGGCTGAGGTTAGTGGCAGTCGTATTGCTGGTGCCTCCCACTTCCCCTGCTTGGCCTTCACTGGCTGCCAGGCACTTGGCACAACTGCATCTAATGGGCACACCAGGTGCTATTTGTATCCCCAGTTTGCAGGTGGAGACACCGAGGCTTAGATAACTTAAGGTATCGGTAAGTATGGGCTCGGCGTCAGTAGTAGAACCCAGGTCTCTGTCCATCCCTTAACCACACTGCTAAACTCCCTCTGCAGCCAGAAGCAGGTATTTTTCTATTAGACTTCTTTTCCTTTTTCCTTGTTGCTCTTCCTGCCCCCAGCCCCCCACTCCAGCTCTGCTGCCTTTTCTAATCAATACTTGCCTTTTCCTGTTCTGTCCTGCATCTGCAGGCCTGGCTTCCTCTTCTGAATCCGCCTCTGGGCCAGCCTGGAGCCCGAAGCTGTTGGCTTCCTAGTTGAGAGCCAGAGGCACCTTGCTTGGTAAGGGCTGGTTGGGTGGGGCTTCTGTACCAGTTCTGGGTGCTGCCTGCAATTGTCAGCTGAGCCTGTGCTGTTTGTGGCCTCAGGAAATGCCAGTGTTATCACTCCTTGTCCAGCCAGACCCCAAGCCCAGCTCTACTTACATTGAAACATTTCAAAGTGGTGGAGAATCTGGCAGTTTCCTTCCAACTCTTTAGCTCTGTTTAGTGTTTATATGAACTGAACAGTTACCTTTTTGATATGGAGATCATTGCTCATGTTCAGAATTTCCATGAGTATTTGGTTTTTTAAAAAAAAAGACACATTTAAACCCTCCAGGGGAAGTCCTGTCATCCCGTTGTGACTTATTCCTGGTGTGACCAACTTTTCTCCCCTTGACAAATTAAAAAAAAACCAACATATTCATGAACAGAACTCTTTTTTGACATAATGCGAGAATTTGAACAGCTTGCCTAGTTCCAGTGGTATGTTCCAGCTTCCACTCTCTCATGGATTACCCTTTTCATTCCTGGCCTCTCTCTCCATCACTTGTACTGTATAGTATTTAATTATAAGAGTTTTTCTTTTGATGTACTAACCCTTCCTCCACATAAACGATTTTATATAAAAAGGAAGCTGTATAACATTTTCACATTGGAAAACCAATGTTACTTGCCACGAAGTGCCACCATAAACTTATATTCATCCATGAACCACCTACCGTCACCTCCAACTCCAAGGATGTGTGTATGTCACTTTGGGAAGCAGTTGTTTGCCAAACAGCCAGCGAGGACATTGCAGGGAGGAGGGGCCGGAGGAGGAACTGCTTTCCTTCTGTGGGGTAAACTGAAGTCTCCTTCTCTGGAGTTTGAAACCCATAGTGTATAGAGAGTAGTCAAATATGCATGGTCAGATTTGGAAAGGAAAAGCCATTGAATAAACAGCATGGCATTTTACCCATTAACCTCCCATTTCTCTACTTAATGAGAAGGTTGCCCCTGTTGAAGAAGAATTCCTAGGGTACAAGGATGTCTTTTATCAACCTTCTGATGACCCCATGTAACAGTAGTTTTGTGAACCTCGTGTAAGGAATGTTAGAAGCTACCTCTGTCCTTAATTCTTATACTTACAGCTTCAGCATTTTTAACCGGATCTAGAAATCACATTGAGAGTGGCGTTTATTGCTAATGGTTGTACTTATAGCCACCTGTGTTCCTAGGACCTTGTGACAGAAGGCACTGCCATGCTTGTCTGCCTCCTTGGCCAGCATAGGTTGAATGGGCCCCCTTTTGAGCTATCCTTTGGCTCTTTATGTGGAAGACGACAATGTTTAGACTTTCAGAAATGACTGGCCCAGAGTTTGGAACCTGGTCAGATGTTTTCAAGCGCTACGTTTTTCAAGTTGACTTGAAGAAGTCCAGTCTTCCCAATTAGTGGGCCCTTGAGTATAGCAATGAGGTTTGAACCATGTCCAGCACTAGGTCTTAACTCTCCTTCACCACTGAGAGGATAAATGCCAGGATTCAGCTGGTACCAGGAGCCCAGGGAATCCACACTGTGCTCTCTGGCTTTCTTTGCCAAAGTAACTTTCCCCAGTCCCTTTGCAGCATGGCTGGACAAAGTTATGTTGTGTCCTTATTTGCTAGCCTGGTGTGCTCCCTAAACGGGACCCCTGGTCTCAGCAACTGCCACATACTCTTGTGCAGAGCAAATATTTTCTTGGCGGGTGGCTCTAAGTTACCTTGGCTTGCTCAACTCTGACTAAAGAATGAAAGGTTGGATTGATGTCGAAACTGTGCTTGCAGCCTGCAATCCAAATGCCTGCCGGGCCAGTGGCCGAGGCCTGCAGCCCAAAGGCATCCGCATCCGGGAGACTGCAGACTTCAAGGTTGACACCAAAGCTGCTGGAAGTGGGGAGCTTGGCATAACCGTGAAGGGTCCTAGTAAGTGCTCCTTTGTTCCCTCATCTCAGGTGTGACTTCGGCTAAGTTTGTAGCTGTGGCTTATGGATTTCACCCCGTGGCCAGTGCTAATCACTTTATCCCAGAGATCTGTGTCAAAGATTTGAAGCTATCTGGGTTCCGTAGGGAGGGAAGCAGTGATTGATTAGTAATGTCTGCCCTGGTTGCAGGTGGACAGTGTGGCTCGGCAGACTCATTATATTAAGGGATTAGAAAAAAGCAGTGTCGTAATGAGGTTTGAACAACAACCCGAAAGGGCCATTTTTTATTTGAGAAAACCTAGGCTTAGAGACGAAGGGTCTTGCCCTACAGCTTGTAAGCATCCGAGCTGGAATTCAAGCAGTCTCCAAAGCCAGTGATTTTCCCAGTACAGGTTACATTTTATAGACTATGAAATTATGTCAAGTACCTAATTACTATGATCAGTGCTTATAGAAGGGGAATCAAATTCCCTAAGGTTAAGTTCCTTTGTAAATAAATGCCATTTGTGAAGGGCTAGGTTGTACCCTGCAACTCATTCTTGCTCCCTGTTTTGGGAAAGGAGACAGTAGATGTAAGGATGGGTGTCTGCACCGTCCTCGAGTTCTCCCCGGAACAGATAAGCAGCTCAGCATTTCTAGTCACAGGTGTAGCAGCCTTTGACTTGTGGACTCTGGAGCTTCCTATGCTGGGACTGCTCTTACCCTCTGTGTTCCCAGCAGGCTGTGGCAGGGTGTTCTGAGCTCCAGAAAGTTAATGTTTGATCTCGGAGCACCAAGCTTTGGGGCAGGCTGAGCCCCAAGGGCAACCGAGGTTCGAGACTGCTCAGACCTGGAGCCAAGCTCTGCCGGGGCTGCCTTCCCTCCTGGCTTGTTGCTGCAGGAGCCAAGGAGGCGTTTTTTTCCTGACCTTGGATTCTAACTTGACTCAATGGTTTTCCTGGCCAAACCTCAAGGCTCAACATAAAACAAGTTCCTGCCTGATGGCTTGCTCTGGAGTTTGTGGTGTAGCATCTAAAATCTGTCTACTTGTAGATAGCATACCAGAGCTTTCTCACTTAAGTTGTCTGGCTTTAGTTGAAAAAGATATGCCAGACACTAACCTGAAACTCATGTCAAAGGCTCATAAAGATTCATTCCCTCTCCAGTTGTTGTGGGCGGGGAGGGAGCTAGGATGGGTAAGATTGTTAAGGAAAAATTGAGATGTAACTAGATTTATCTTTACACAGACCCAGGAGGTTCAGGACCACATAGCCTCTCATAGCTGAGAGCCTAACTGCAGCCAGTTAGCTGAAAGTCTTCCAATTCCCCACAGTTTGAAGCAGAGATAGATCCATTTTTAGCTTTGGATTGATCTCTCAGGTTTTGGGGGTCCCACCTTCTTAGGCGGCCCACCTTGCTTTTCTCTGTGGCTTATGTTTGTAGATATTGCTGTCTTTCTGTTCTTGTCTTTTGGGTTCTCGTTCTGAGCCTAGGATTGCATTGGAAAGACGGTGTGTTTCCTTCCCACAGAGGGCCTAGAGGAGCTGGTGAAGCAAAAAGGCTTTCTGGATGGAGTTTATGCGTTCGAGTATTACCCCAGCACCCTGGGGAAGTACATCATCGCCATCACGTGGGGGGGGCACCACATTCCAAAGAGGTGAGTCTCCAGCTGGAGTTGCATCTTCTCTGGAGGTGTGCTCCGCCCAGGGCAGGCTCACCACAGGGGCTTCCTGGGCAGCAGGAGGGAAAGAGATCTGCTTTGTTGCAAACATTTTTTTTATTCTGGCAGCTCGCAGACATTTGGCCTGTTCTCAAAAGCAGCAGAAAGTCACTGTGGTTTCGGCTGCCTAGCTTTAAATCAAATGCTGGTGGTTAGGGGCTGGTGGGAGGCGGGGAAGCCAGAAGGAGCAGTAATAGAGAGCAAATGGGCTGTCTGTATACCCTTATATAAACCGAGATGCTCTTTCTTTCAATGTGTGTCTCTGTTCAGGAATGCCAGGGGGGTGAAACCTGTGCTATGGTTTACATTAAAATCCTCTACGTGAGTGCAGTCAAGAACCAAGGGACCAGTCTGCAGCTTTGCCTTGTGGGCGTTGCAGTTTGCCCGCTCTGTGTTTCTGTGTTTTCCAGCTCTCCTGGGGGCAACTTTAAAGTCTGAATAAATTTAGTTTACCTTGAGAAATACCTGGGCATATTATAGGGTTCTGAGAATCTAAGCAAACTATTTTTTAATCTCCTGCCCGAAAGTAAAAGCACATTCATTCATGTATGAGCCAACGCCTGTTCAACCTGGTTTTCTTGTTACAGCATAAGCAGGATGTGGAAAAGTGTGCACTCTTTTACCTTCCAGGGCTCACTGTCTCATGAGCCCTGCACACAGAAGGTAAATGACCAGAAGGATAGTGCAAGGCAGTGTGGCTTGAGTGCCAACCCAGTGGCCACATCAATGCTCCGAGACACAGCACATTATTTCATATTGTTGACCTAACAATGGCTGTGGGGCTCCTATGTGGAGGATGGGCTTGGCTGGAGATTGAGACTGTAGGTAAAAGGATCCAGCAAGTGGGAAGAAGAGGCATAAACAGCTTTGGCTGTATTTACCCCCTTCTTTACTCTTCTTTAAGGCTTCTTCTGTTCCTTTTGTTTTAGCCCCTTTGAAGTTCAAGTTGGCCCTGAAGCAGGCATGCAGAAAGTCCGTGCATGGGGCCCTGGCCTCCATGGTGGGATTGCGGGGCGGTCGGCGGACTTCGTGGTGGAGTCCATTGGCTCTGAGGTGGGGTCTCTAGGTAAGTGGAAGCAGCTGACCAGCAGCTTCTGGAGGGCTGAAATTACAGGGGCTTGTGCCTGATGTTAGACCGAGAGTTGGGGCCTCCTGAGCCTGACTACCCTTAATTTCCTGGTCTCTTCACCACCTGAGGCCGCCTGTGCCTGCTGCTGTGGAATTGCAGTCCCCCTTTCCTCCTGACCTTCAGGTTGCCCTCTACTCATTCGTCCACTAGACCTCAAGGGCAGAGGCTTTCTATGGATGTGCCTGGAACATAGTAGGTACTCAGCAGATATTGTTGACTGATCCTTAGTTGAACTTTTCTGAAATCAGAAATTTGGGGAGTACATTTTCTTTGGAGCATAACTGAATATGCTTTAACTACACATCTGATGTATATATGATCACTTTAGATCAGTGGTGAGCACTGATCTCTCTTCAGAGGATCAGATAGTGAATATTTTAGTATTGTGTGTCATATTCTCTCTCACAACTACTCGACTCTGCCCTTGTAGCATGAAAGCAAAGGAGTATGCTGTGTTTCAGTAAAACCATATTTACAAAAACAGACAGTGGTCAGATACGGCCTACTGGCCACAGTTTGATGACCTATATTTCTGGTATTAGGAATAAGCAAAAAGGGAAAAATAAGAAATCACAGTAAATTTTTTCTTCTAGAGAGAAAAAAAATATTTTAGTATATCGTTGTAGACTAGAGATAATATTAAACCTTATGGCATATCCTTTCAGACATTTTTTTTTGTTTTTTGTATATATACCTACAAATATTTCTCTGCCACAAAAAAAAAATATCTGGGGGAAATCTTTATACTTCCTGCCTCAGATAAATGTAGAACATATTTCAATTTTCCATGGCTTCCATGGAATTCCATCGCATGGATATATTTTATAGGGCTCTCCAGTTATTTCCAGGGCTTTACTGTAAAAACAATGCTGAATACATATCCTTGTATCTAACTGTTTACACACATCCTTGGTATTTCCTTCAGATAAAAGCCCATAGATGGATTTGGTGGGGGAAGGGGTGGGCACTGGTTTAAGGTTTTTGGTACATGTTTCCATGTTGCCAATAAAGGTTTGCTGGTTGACCTTTATTATTAGTTGATGTTAACAAAGTATAAAATCCAATTCGTCCATCTCTAGTGAAGACTCAGAGGCTTGGTTTTGTGGGAAAGAGACACAAACAGATTTCATTCTTCTGGGCAATACTTGGCTTTTAGGCAGGCAGAGGGAGGGAGCTGGTAGTCACATAAACTAGGTACTTTTCACCATGTAACCAGGGGCCCTCCCACCCATCCCCCAGGGTTTGCCATTGAAGGCCCCTCCCAGGCGAAGATTGAGTACGATGACCAGAATGATGGATCATGTGACGTCAAGTACTGGCCCAAGGAGCCTGGCGAATATGCCGTTCACATCATGTGTGATGACGAGGACATCAAGGACAGTCCGTACATGGCCTTCATCTACCCGGCCACAGGAGACTATAACCCAGATCTGGTGAATCAGCTTGATATATTTCTGGCTTCTCTTTTTTGTCTTCCGGCACTCTCCCTGGTGCCTGGAGAGGTGCCTTCAGCAGTGTGTTGAAAGATGGCAGAGAGGAGCCTTTTAGAGCTTAGCAAGGAAACAGGCCTGAATGGGAATCCTGGTGGTACCACTGAGTGCTTTTCTAACGTTGGGCAAGTGACTTACCTCTGACTCTTGATATCTTCCTCTGTAAAATGGGAATGATAGTACTGTCTGCTTCCTAGAGTTTCTGGGATGATTCAAGGAGGTAACTAACATGCATGGAGACAGCCCTTAGCCCAGTGCATTGCCCATGTAGGGGCTCCAGAAGAAGCTGTTTTCTTACAACCTGGAGCATCATTCTTGCCACTTTTTGAGGTTATTATTTCAAGATGCTCCGTGGATAATGGTGTTTTTTGCTCCTCAGCTCCCTTCTCTTAAATGGAGCCGTATTTTCAGTGTTTCCAAGAGCTTCTCTCAAACCCTTTGCAGACTGATAAGCATCGAGTCTGAGCCAGCCTGACTGACAGGAGGAGACCCCTAGACCCCACGTGGGCAGCTGTCCATAGGCTTTCTGCTGGTCCTTTGCTCTCTGGCAGCTGCAAATATTTAGAATGTTGTTGGTGGCAAAGATTCTGAGCCCCTTTGAAGGGTAACATTGAAATTGGCCATGGCTGAAGGTCCCTGCCCCAGTTACTAGAAGCTCTCAATGTCAGCTCAGAATAAGGCAGGGAGTCCAGCCTAGTTTGGGGCCTGGTTATAGAGAATTTTCTCTTTCATGAGAGGTTAATAATTAGCATTTTCCTTTCAGTAACCATCCTGTTACTTAGGTACTGTAAAGCTAGACACCACGTTGGTTTAGGCCTTTCCCCATCCCCTGGCCACCAGTCTTCACATAGGGGTTTAGTTGACGCCTTACACAGAAAGAGAATCATTATTGGCCTTCTGCCCCAGGTCCAAGCATACGGGCCAGGTTTGGAGAGATCTGGGTGCATCGTCAACAACCTGGCCGAGTTCACTGTGGACCCTAAGGATGCTGGAAAAGCTCCCTTAAAGATATTTGCTCAGGTAAGTTTCCAGGGGCCACCTGTGCAGGTAATTATCTGGTGACAACATCCTACAGTGTAATGGCTAATTGCTCGGGTCATCTGATCCTCAGTTTCCTTATTCATACATTGGAAACAATAAGAATATCTCATGGGGTATGTGAGGAGTAAATGAGATTCTAACATGTAAAGCAGGGTGCTTTTCTTATTATTATGATTTGTATTCTGTGGGGTCAAGCCTTGATTGTTTCAGATTTTCCTGTAAGTGTCTTGGTGTGGCTAAAGCTACCTAGGCCATGAGAGGTTTTTAAACAGGAATTTATTAAATATGTTAATTTAATTGAATTTGGTCAAAAGATTTCAATGTAGGCATTGAAATTAAGCATTGAATGGTCTTGGTTCTCTTTTGGGGCCATTTGCTCTTAATGATTAAAACTAACTAAGTGCATGTAGTATTTTCTCACCTGTGGTCGTGGTCATTTTATTGTGAGAACAGGGCCTGTTACAGTCCTTCCATGTGGTTTTGTTGGATGAATATGTGGTGACTTGGCTATCTCAGGAGGCCAGTGGCCCTGTTTGATGAAGACAGTTGAGGGCCAGTCCTTTTCTCAGCCGCTGCTCTTTTGCAGGATGGGGAAGGCCAACCCATTGACATCCAGATGAAGAGTCGGATGGACGGCACGTATTCCTGCTCATACACCCCAGTTAAGCCCATCAAGCACACCATTGCCGTGGTCTGGGGAGGTGTGAACATCCCAAACAGCCCCTACCGGGTAGGTTGTTGGGCAGAATCCTGGCCATGGTATGGAAACGCCCAGTCCTGCGGCGGGTCTGGACTCCATCCATGTCTGATGGCCAAGGCAGATATGTGGGAAGAACCCATCATCCTTGGAAGGCCTTGAAAGATGGAGGGCCCTGAAGGGCAGAGCGCTCTGGATTGCCCCAAAGGACTATTTCTAACAATGTCAACTGACTGTTTTACTGGGTCCAAGTGGAGGAAAACTTGATTACAGCTTTCTCCATGTCCTCTCTAGGTCTACATTGGGCAGGGAAGCCATCCCCAGAAGGTCAAAGTGTTTGGGCCAGGTGTGGAGAGAAGTGGGCTGAAGGCAAATGAGCCTACTCACTTCACGGTGGACTGTACCGAGGCTGGGGAAGGTGAGAGGGGCTTCACCAACGCCATGATTGCTGCTCCTTGGGGAATTAAGTTCTTTTTATAATGGTTCAAGGGCAGTGAACTTTGAACCAGGAAGTAGTCTACCTGAATAGGTAATCTAATGAGCCTCTGTGTCAGTTGCTTGGCCATATCTATGCTGATCCTCCATCCTTTCTCCAGAACCCTGGCTTACCACCATCCCTGTCTTGTGTTTCTTACTGGAAACTTCCCAGTTGCTTATTTTGGGGTATTTGCCTGAGCTGGAAGTGATTGCTTGGGACATGCTGTTTCTTGTAAACTGGTGCTAATGAGCTGGTCTGTTCCAGGTGATGTCAGTGTTGGCATTAAATGTGATGCCCGGGTGTTGAGTGAGGATGAGGAAGATGTGGATTTTGACATTATTCACAACGCCAACGATACGTTTACAGTCAAATATGTGCCTCCTGCTGCCGGGCGATACACTATCAAAGTTCTCTTTGCATCTCAGGTGTGTATGGGGGTCTAGGTTTGTTCTGGCCACCTGTATGCATATTTCCTTTTGTTTTTTTAGCAATAGGAAAGGTGTCTTCAGAACTCTGCTCTGTAGTTTTTCTCTCTGGTTCATTAAAACCAGGAAGGGGAAGAAACCCCAGAACTAAAATTTCTAACAAAAGTGAGGCAGTGTATTCAGTGTGGTTCAAAGCGGGGCTCTGGAAAGAAATTGGTTTGCTATAAACTTCCATCAACTCTTTGGTTGGAATGTAATTAAGTTCTAGATGTGTTCTACTTCGACCTCTTTGAAGCAATGACTTTCGCCTCAGCCTTTAAACTCTTATAGAGGGAGGAGTTTTGACGTTTCAGGTGGAGTTCCTATTTATGAATGATAGTGAAGGTAGGGTGAGCCGTACCTAACACAGGGAAGAATGGAATCCTGGTGATTCAAATTAACCTTACATAAAAATAGGGACCTCAGAAGGAAGTTCTGTTTCTAAAGGTGCTGGTCTTGAGTTGGCCTCACCCCGTTAACCTGTTCTGCCTTTATTCTGACGGTCTGTGACATTCTTTTTTTTTTTTTCTCCCTTTTTTTTTTTAATCCTCACTTGAGGACATTTTTGCGTTTATCTTCAGATAGAGTGGGAGGGAGAGAGGGAGGAAGAGAGAGAGAAACATCGATGTGAGAGAGACACATCGACTGGCTGCCACCCACATGACCTCAGCCGGGGGCAGGGACAAACTGCAACCGAGGTACGTGCCCTTAGCGGGAACTGAACCCAGACTCTCTGATCCGTGTGCTCTAACCGCTGAGCCAAACCGGCCAGAGCAAGTCTGTGACATTCTTTTTGGAGAATTACAACCATTCTATTTCTGATCAGTTCCTTGCATTCCCCAAACCATAGCTCTCAGCTGTCCCTAAAGGACATTTTCTTCCCTCTGACCCCACATATTGTCACTTTTGGTTTGATTCTTGGTGGTATTTTTTGCATCCTAAGTACTCAACAATGGGTGTTAAAGGCTCAGGGTTTCCAGATGAGTTTGTGGGAAACCTTCCCTTTGGCTGTGAAGAAAATGGGTGAAAGCCTGTGATATAGGGGATCGAGGCATTCATAAGTGACCGATAATGGCCCTTACCTGATGCTAGAGCATGGAGACTTGGCCTGTGGTAACAGAGGTTTGCTCACCACCTGTCAGAGTCACAGCCGTGCTGAGGATTCCCCTTTCGCTTGGGCAGAAGGCTAAGCTCTGGCAGTTGCTCCAGGGGCTTTCCTACTGAGACAGTGTCTCTGCTACAGGAAATCCCCGCCAGCCCTTTCCGAGTCAAAGTCGACCCTTCCCACGACGCCAGCAAGGTGAAGGCGGAAGGCCCGGGCCTCAGCAAAGCAGGTGAGAGGTTGCGTGTGCGAGGCCACCGTGGAGGCTCTGCAGGCCAGGGCAGTGGGTGTGCTTGCTCGGGGGCCTTGTGGGACCCACGGCAGGTGTTCTGTCGAGGCTCTGGTTCAGCAGGGCAGAGCTGCCCAGCGGATGGCAGTGGCTGAGCCCCAGCCCCTGTCTCCGGCTGCCTGGGTAGAGCAGGTACTGGTGAACCTGTCAGACTGGTTCTAAAAGTGAAACTTCAGCCAGACCTGTCCTCACTTCATGGTTTATCTTTCCAGGTGTGGAAAATGGGAAGCCAACCCACTTCACTGTCTTCACCAAAGGGGCTGGAAAAGCCCCGCTGAATGTGCAGTTCAGCAGCCCCCTCCCTGGCGATGTGGTGAAGGATTTGGACATCATCGATAATTATGACTACTCCCACACTGTGAAATACACACCCACCCAGCAGGTAGGGTCCTTCCCAGCCCTGGACCGCGGCTCGTCCAGGCCCCTTTCCCCCCAGTGCTGTGCTGGGTCCTGTGGATGCCAAAGGTGTGACCCGTGTTCCCCGGTGGGAGACGGCTCTTCGTGCCTTTTGTTCTGACCTCTGGAGCTCCGACAGAAGCCTGATTGGCTCTGCCAGGAGGGCCTGAAGGACGCCCCAAGAGCGAGCGGGAAGCTGGCCCGTCTTCCCTCACTCCCATCTCCACCTCCGTTTTGGGTTTTAGCAGAGAAATGCTCTTGAAATTCAGGACCTAATATTTACCTCTCTTTTATATGCACTCGTCCCATCCTTATCAGCTGCCTTTTAGTCTTTGATTAATTACTCGAGAGAGAGTTGCCATACCTTTGTTTTTTCTTCTTGGTCATTTTAGCTTAGTTTACCCTTTTTGCAAAGTGTTCTAGTGGGTCTTTCTCACAGTCATTCCCCAAAGAGCCAGTGTTCAGCTTCTAGGTCCTCAGGCCTAAAATACTAGTTAGGGCCCCTTTTACAAATGCAGGAATACAGACAGGATTTTACCCCCCGGGGGGTTTTGCTCTGATTATTTTAGGCAATCAGGGCCTAAAAAAACTACCTCTCTGTACAAATTCATGTTTATTTGTTTAAAGTTGGGCTTTTTTCATGTCCACGCCTCTCAGGTCTGGGGAACAGGTGGTTTCCCTGCAGAAAAGCCTGGATTTACTGCTCATTCCAAATCTCCCAGACTCCTCCGTTCTGGAAGAGCAGCGCCCCCTATGTGAGGAATGCCGCCTAGCAGCGAGGCCCTGCTTCTGCAGACACAGGGCTCTTGGAGCCTGGTGGGGAAGAGTGAGGGGTGCAGTGACTGTGAGGACAGGTGGAGGTGTCCCCTTGCACTGTGGGTGCCACATCCTTAGAGATGGGCTCCTTACTAGGAGAACGTCCCTGGCACTGAGAGGGTTTCTCTGGGGCAGGTTCCTGGGCCACATTGCCTGGGTGGCTTCTTATTCGAGATGTGCTTCTTTCTGTGGGTTTATTTTTTTACTTTCATGAGGGGTTCATTATTAGCAGTGGTCAAATGAATACTTCTGTCGACCAAATACCCTTTGTCATCAGGCTACTCAGTGCTAAGTAGGTAATGGTCTTCCTGCTGATGCTCCGGAGGCTGGTGGGGCCTCACCTCTGGGAGCCAGTACTCCCCGTTCCTCCAGAGAAGGCACCAGAACACATGGACATCCACACTGGTCGATCACAAGGTCATGGGCTCTTCTCAAAACACATTGAGACTCTCGCTTTGTCCTGTACCTATATACCGTGCTGTTTTTCGGCTGCGCTGCTGCAAAGTAAGTGGCAGAAGTCAGGGCAGGCTCAGGTTTGACCTGCATCCCCAGAAAGGACTTTAGAGTCCACTGCCCTGGATGACCCAGCAGCTGGAGGTGGAGGTGGAGGTCGGGGCCATGTCCTGTTTTGTTGCATTTGATATGAAGCTAGAGTGGGAGGGTCCTTACTCCAGAGTCACCCCAAGGTCATCCGGTCCTGATAGCAGATTTGAAGGATATCTGCACTCTCAGTGGCCACTTGGGGCTGTTTGTCCAAATGCTGCCCATCCTACGTCCAAGGAGCCTGACGAGGTCTTGGTGTCAGTCACTGCCTCTCGTGTGAAAAGCTCCACGGTGCCGCTCTGGTCCTTTGTTGTTTATTTTATTTATTTATTTATTTATGTATGTATGTATGTATGTATGTATGTATGTATGTATGTACGTGCCCCTAGCGGGAACCGAACCCGGGACTCTCTGGTCCGCAGGCCGACGCTCCAACCGCTGAGCCAAACCGGCCAGGGCTGGTCCTTTGTTGTTTAGAGTGAGGTTTTCTGTTTTGTTATTTGGTAACTTGTAATTCTGTGTATTTCTCTGTGGCATAGAAAACAGATTAAATCTCTCCTCTTGAATTGTGAGTTCCCCAAGGATAGGAAGGTGTGTGTGTGTGTGTGTGTGTGTGTGTGTGTGTGTGTGTGTGTGTCTATCTTTCCATCCCTGGCCCCGAGCACAGGGCCTGCTGCTGTGGGTGCACCGTGTGGATGTATGGCCGAATGGGTGAATAAACGAAGCCTCAACTCACAGAGACTATTTAAGAACTTTGTAATTGGCTAGGAGAGTGGGGCCTACACTCCTCATTCTCCTTTGAATTCTCTTTTCTGAAAAGCACCCAACAGCTCAAGATGGGGTTAAGTGAGTGCACCTTTTGAACACTGCTCTTGGATATAGTTAAGAGGCCTGGGTCAGCCCAGAAAGCTGTGCCTGGCACGGAGGCAGGGAGCATACTTTGCGGGCGGACGCCCACAGGCACACCTCGAGGTTTTAGGAGGTTTTAGGGAATAACGGCTGGAACTTCCCAGCAGGGCAGCTGTTTGTGTGTGTGGAGAGATGGGGATGGGAGTTGGCTCCGGGGAGTGCGTTGCTCTCAGAGTGCAGACTGCAGTGGGAGGAGCCAGGGCCTCACCTGATCGCTAGCTCTTTGCTCCAGAGTACCTGCAGGCTGCTGTGTCCTGCAGGGCCCTGAGCCACCGTGCATGGGTCACCTGCCTGCTGTCGACCAGGGATGGTCGTTGCTGGTTGATCCTGTTAGTTCTTGTCAGAAGATAGTGGTCAGAGATCTTTTTGCCTCGGAGGAGTGGACTTGTTGGGCTGGGGCTTGAGGCCCTCCCAAAGGTCCGGCCACGGCTTGATTTTATGGGACGGAAGTTATGCAATGCCAGTTTCCCCTGAGGATTGTGCCTTCTGTGCTTTGATTGTCTGTGGCCTTGAGTGACTTCAGTTTCTCACCCCGAGCTTCCCTGAACAGAGTGGTCAGAGAAGCTGGTGGTAGCCGCTCCGTGGTGTGCCTCTGGGAAGTGACCACGCCACGTGCTGCGGTGGCACCTTTAGGAACCCCATGAGCTCGCTGAGGTGCACAGGTAACAGTCCCTCCCTTGAAGTGGCTGGTGGCTGTGGTGTCACCGCGGTTTCTGCATCCTGTCCTCATCGGAGCTCTCCGGTCACGGTCTTGGGTGTGTGTGTTTCACAGAATAAGATTCAGGTCTCAGAAGCACGTAGGGGAGGGTAAAACTGTCCCGCAGTCAAGAAAGGTCCTTGTGAAGTCGCCAGTGGTCACTGCTCGGGCATTCCTCACTTTCGGCCCTCTGGGGGAAGGCTCGGGCCAGTCCTTGGCTGGGGCCTCTGAGCAAACCTTAAAATGCTACAGACCATGACAGAGGTAACTCTCTAAGCTTTCTTCCCTCCCCCCGTTAGGTATTTAAAGTAGAGTTAATTCCTTATCTAAGTTTTTGTTTTGTTTTTTTATGACTGGTAAAACATTCTTTATTTTAAGAATTTTTTTTTTTCTTAGTGATTTTTTTTTTTTTTTTTTTAGAAAGAGAGTGGGAGGGAGAGAGAGAAACATCAGTGATAGTGAAACATAGGTTGGCTGCCTCCTGCACACCCCCTAGTGGGAACCGAGCCCGCAACCTGGGCGCACGTGCCCTGACCAGGAATTGAACCGACAACCTTTCAGTGCACAGGACGACGCCCAACCTACTGTGCCACACTGGCCAGGGCAGATCATATTTCTTTTTATGGGATGGGGAAGCTTAACTGAAAGCAGATTTTTCCTCTCCTTTGCCACTCCAGGGGGTGATCTGAAAACATATAGTGGGTGGTGGAGAAGGTTTTTCCAGGACCCTGGCTTGGCTGTGAGGCTCTGCCCTCGAGGGTCAGAGGCTTGGGGGCAGACTGAAGCTCAGATGAGCTGGCATGTGGGGTAGGCCGGTGTGAAGTAACAGATCAGTCCCTGTACTGTTGAATCTGACCATGAAACGTTACACCCTGGCGGCGGGGGCCAGTTGGTTTTGTGCGCAGTGCAAATAAATCCTGGAAAGTCAATCCTCCCTTCTTCATTGATACAACCGATCCCCTCCCCCCTTGTTATTACAAAAGGAATGTGAGAAAATATACACGGGCCAAAAGCTACACCCTTTTAAGACTGGATCAGTGACAGCTTTCCACAGGGGCTGATTTTCAGCGAGCTCTGGATTCCTGGGGAGGATCCCCCCATCCACCTCTGTGAGGTGAGGGGAATCTCAATAGACTGAGTCAGCCATGGGCTTTCTTGGAGCCTGGGTTTGTAGGGAAGGCGCCGTGGAGAGGGCCAGGACTGGCCTGGGGCGACAAACAGCCTGGCCGCCAGCGAGGGCGCCTGCCCGCCCACACGCCCAGTCTGCCTTCCACTGCCCACTCTGTGTCCCCGACGTGGACGCGGAGCTCATATCCCGTGCAGCGCTCTCTAACAGCTCCAGGGGAACTCTCGCAAATCCCTTTCTCGGCTTGGTGGCTGTCCTGATTCCCAGGACACAGGAAAACTTGGTTTTGTTCAGTTCGAGGCCTCCAGGCCCAGCTGCGTTGCCCATGGCCAGGGCTGGGTGTGTGTTGGGTGCAGAGGTGTGTGGCAGAGCTGCTGGGATATGGGTTCGGGTGCCGTGGGCGTGAGCCCCAGTGCACACTTAACAGGAGGGTGACTTGGGAGAAGTGACTTTACCTCTCTGAGCCCGAGTTTCCTTTCCTGGAAAAATTGTGATGACAAGAGGGAACTACCCCTTAGGACTGTTTCTGAGATTGAATCCAGGAAATGCTTAAAAGCACAGTGCGCGGCATGCTCATTACGCTGTCCCTGTGGTTAGTTGCTCTTATTTTATCTGATTTCTCAGACATTCTTACCGTGGGGCCAGAAGCTTAGAGAAATATGTCTGAGATGCTTTCTCTATCCACTGAAGTCAAATAAATACCCGTGTCTCCGGGAAGGAGGGAAGGTCCAGAAGGCAGGTGTAAGCACCGAGTTGGTGTGTTGTTACCCGAAGGTGCACTCGGTTTTCTCTCCTTCCAGGGCAGCATGCAGGTTCTGGTTACATACGGTGGCGATCCCATCCCGAAAAGCCCTTTCACTGTGGGTGTGGCTGCCCCGCTGGATCTGAGCAAGATAAAGATTAATGGACTGGAGAACAGTAAGTGTGTGAAGGGAGGGGAGACCGGGTCCTGGAAGACCACCATCAGGAGCTGTCGGTTAGATTCCCTTCAAAAGACAGTTCTCAGAGAAGCGCCCTCTGGCTTCAGAGACTTTGTAGGACAGACTTGTTTTGGGATGAGGGCCACGCAGTGGGAACCTACCTGCTGCTTAAATTAAGGTCACCGAGCCGCAGTTTCTTATTTGTGCAGTGGGGGTGGGGGTGGAGGTGGTCAAGAACACTCAAGGGAATATTGGGAAAATTAAATGAGCTAATAATTCAGACCCTGGCACAGCAGCTCAGGAACTGCTGGCACCGCAGTGGAATGTTTTCATTAAAGAGAAGTCGGGCACATTGCTTCTGGCAAGCTTCTACGGTGCCAGCAGTCCTTGGCCACTGCACCCACGTCAGGGTCGAGAGTCAGGCATAAAAGCCAGTTCCCTGGCACTCAGAAACCACAACTATAATCCATCCTCCTCCCTCACCCCAACATTCCTTTAGCTTGTTTTTACTACAAGCTCATTTCATTTCGTTTAAATGAAGAAAAATTTTATTAGGGAAAATTACAAACATATAAAAGAAAAGAGAATAGTATAATATGAGCACTGATGTACTTACCACTCAGCTTCAGAAGCTTGGCATGTGATTATAAAATTATTGTTTTACCCAAGAAATACATAAACTGATTTTTCATCTAAAAACCATCCCAGTTAAGATGTGAAATCCACTTGAGCCATCACCTCCTCCCTCTCTAGGGTTAACCGAAGGTACTGGTTTATTTTCAGTCCTTCCAGACCTCCTGTCTGCATTTGCACGTCCGAATCTGCCAGCAGGAAACGTTTGGCAGTGTTTACTTTGCATTAAAGTCATCCTGCTATATCCCCTCCAGCCTGCCTTTTACGTCAGCTGTGCTCGGAGAACATTCACACCAGTGGCTGCAGCCTGGCTGCCCCTCAGTGGCACACGGTCACCCGCTTTCAGGTGCACCGTGGGCTTGGTGTGCACCCCTAGGGAAGGCCTCCTGTTCTACCCGTGAGGGTCTCTCCAGGTCTCAGTGGGACCATCGGGGGACCATCGGTGAGCGCCTTCATTGACCTGTGAATGAGGCCACTCCCAGCTCCAGGGCTCTGAAACCTGAGCCTGAGGCCGGCGTTTCTCCCTGGGGGGCAGCCACTCTGAGCACATGAATGGTCGCTGTCTGACCCTTCACCAGTCTTCTCCGCACTCCCTCCTCCAAGACACCAAGGGTTTCAACTCCAGACCCTGAAAATCACAGGCCAATTAGAAAACCCTCTGGGACGGGGCGCTCCGAGGCCTCCTTGCCCTGGTTCTGCAGTGTTCAGGGAGTCAGCCCTGCGCTGTGGGAGAGTCAGGATTTCCCTGGGGGAGGCGGGGAGGCGCACGGGTATGTTCCTGTTCCCAGGGCTTTGTTTGGGTTCAAAGTCCTTTCCCTGTTTTTGTCAAATGCAACACATGGTTTTCTGTGGCCTGCTCTGCAAAGACCTTTCAAATACCAGCTCTATGACTTTTGCCTTCTTGGCTGTAGGATTAAATTTGCTGCCAAGAATTAGTAAATAAAACACTGGCTTATGGAAATGTTTTGATATAAAGTTAACACCAAAAGTAAGTAAAGGAGAGAAGACAGTGTCAGATTATAATTTACTGGTTAGCAAAGCAGATTGTGGAGTCAAGTAAGTTTAGGTTTGAGTCCCAGCTCTGTGACCTGCTGCATACGGACCCCTGGACAAGTTACTTCACCTTTCAGAGCCTCAGTTTCCCCATCTGTTAAAGCCGTTGGTTACTCATACCCCATAGGGCAGTGGTGAAAATGAAGGGAGATGATGTGCTATACTAAGGCCTGTGGTATAGAATTCATTAAGTAAATGATAGCTATCATTATTAATATTAATAATTGTTAATAATTAATTAAGCGGCTTACCTTTTCCAGGAGTGGAAGTTGGGAAGGACCAGGAGTTTGCCATTGACACCAGAGGGGCGGGAGGCCAAGGGAAGCTGGACGTGACAATCCTGAGCCCCTCGAGGAAGGTCGTGCCATGTCTGGTGGCCCCGGTGGCGGGCCGGGAGAGCAGCACGGCCAAGTTCATCCCTCGAGAGGAGGGGCTGTACGCCGTGGACGTGACCTATGATGGACACCCCGTGCCTGGGAGCCCCTACGCGGTGGAGGCCTCACTACCACCTGATCCCACCAAGGTCAGCTTTTGTTTTTGTTCCAGAGCGTGTCCCCTGCTGTCTGATACAACACCATACGTAGTCCTTCTCCAATCCTGGCTAACACCTTTAGAAAGTCGTGTTGTGATGAAAATCAGTTCTCAATGGCTGGCAGTGGTTCTCTCTCCTGCCGTTCAGTGTACAGGGTCCTGTGAGCAGCTGGGTCCCACCCCACGCCTCCTCTCACTGACTGGCTGTGAGGGGCTCCCCGTGCCTGACTTCTGTTCCTTTGTTTGTTAGTGTAGTAACGGTGCTCACTTCAAAGTAGCCGTCAGGGTGGGGAGATGTGTGAATGGGGAGGCCTCAGCCCACTGTCTGGCACACAGAGAGGGCTCACTCACAGACACGAGAATAATTAAACGTAAAAATAGGCTATTTTTAAAAACATTCTCACCAGAGGATATTTTTCTATTTATCTTCAGATAGAGTGGGAGGGAGGGAGAGAGAGAGAAACATCGATGTGAGAGAGACACATTGACTGGCTGCCTCCTGCATGACCCCGACCAGGGCTGGGGATGAACTGCAACCAAGGTACATGCTCTTGACTAGAATTGAACCTGAAATTCATTGGTCTAACCGCTGAGCCAAACCGGCCAGGGCTAAAAATAGGCTATTCTCCTTATCATTTCTTCCCAGGAGTCATGAATCAAAGGTGTTAGAGTATTTCCAGTGATCTAAATGGCATGAATCCTATAAAACTGTCTTGTTTAAATCAGAGACAAAAGCTTCATCCTCACCTCTCCCTGTTTTAAAAACAGTAGTTTTTAAAAAATTTTTATTAGACTTTTTGTTGTTGTTGTTAATATTCACCCAAGGGTATTTTTCCGTTGATTTTTAGATAGAATGGAAGGGAGGGAGGGAGGGAGAAAGGGAGAGAGAGAGAGAGAGAGAGAGAGAGAGAGAGAGAGGGAGAGAGACAGAGAGAAACATTAATGTGAGAGAGACACATCTATCAGTCACCTCCCGCACAACCCCAGCTAGGGCCAGGATTGAACCTGCAACCTAGGTACATGCCCTTGACTGGGAATCAAACCCATGACCCTTTGGTCCGAGGGCCAGCGCTCTAACTGTTGAGCCAAACCAGCCAGGGCTATTAGACTTTACTTTTTAGAGCAGTTCTAGATTCGTAGTAAGATTGAGAAAGGTACCGAGATTTCTCACTTCCTCCCTGCCCCCACAGGTGCATGGCCTCCCTGTTACCACCGTCTCCCAGCGGAGTGGTCCAGTTGTTGCAACTGATGAACCTACAGTGACATGTCATGGTCACCGAAAGTCCATAGTGTACATTAGGGTTCACCCTTGGTGTTGAACAGTATACGGGTTTGGACAAATGCATAATGACATGTATCCACCATTACAGTTATTTTTTTATTATGCAGAATTTGTTGAGGGAGCTGTAGCAGCCAAAGCAACAGTGAGGTCCATGCAAGCTGTTCTGTGAGCGCTCCCAGGAAACCTGTGTGTGTTTGTGGGCCTGGATGTTAGATCTCCAGCTCCACCCCAGAGGTTCAGAAGAGCTGGGCACAGCAGGAGAGAGAGAGAGAGACGTCGGACTCTGCTTCAGAGCCCCACGCCTCTCCCCCGTGGCTTTCAGTGTTGATTAGCTCACAGCCTCGCCTCCCTTAGCCCTTTGCAGCTGTCACTCAGTGGTGTGGGTGAGTGTGTCACAAGTTGGGCCCCAGGGAAAAGGCCCATCAATCGAGATGCAATTCAGTGCGGTTTAAAGGCTTGGGTGCTGAAAGCAGTACCAGCCGAGCAGCAACGTCAGTGTCAGGCAGAGCTTGACATTTTTTCTTTCTTCAACTAGGTGAAGGCCCATGGTCCCGGCCTGGAGGGTGGTCTTGTGGGCAAGCCCGCCGAGTTCACCATCGACACCAAGGGAGCGGGAACCGGAGGTCTGGGCCTCACCGTGGAGGGTCCGTGCGAGGCTAAAATTGAATGCTCCGACAACGGCGACGGGACCTGCTCCGTCTCTTACCTCCCCACAAAACCCGGGGAGTACTTCGTCAACATCCTCTTTGAGGAAGTCCACATACCTGGTTCTCCCTTCAAAGCTGACATTGAGATGCCGTTCGATCCCTCTAAAGTCGTGGCGTCGGGACCGGGGCTGGAGCACGGGAAAGTGGGCGAAGCTGGGCTGCTCAGCGTCGACTGTTCCGAAGCAGGACCCGGGGCCCTGGGCCTGGAAGCTGTCTCCGACTCGGGAGCCAAAGCTGAAGTCTGTATTGAGAACAACAAAGACGGCACCTACGCGGTGACCTACGTGCCCCTGACCGCCGGCATGTACACGCTGACCATGAAGTACGGTGGTGAGCTCGTGCCCCACTTCCCCGCGCGAGTCAAGGTGGAGCCCGCCGTGGACACCAGCAGGGTCAAAGTCTTTGGGCCAGGGATCGAAGGAAAAGGTGGGTTCCATAAAAAAAAGAGGGAGGCTGCAACCCTCCACCTTTGTCCCAAAATGTGTACATTGGTTGTGTTGTCACTTGGCTGAAGCTACCGTGGAAGGAGCTTTGTTTGGTGTGTGTGGGGGGTGCACATCAGTTTCCTGACTTTGAGAGTCAGACCACTTGTCTGCAGTCACCTATTGTGTCTTCAGTGCCAAGAACCTTGGTTCTTGGGTTTGCTCCTGGTCCAAGGTATTGGTGATGTTCTTATCTGTGTGGTTGCTCTGCAGATGTGTTTCGTGAAGCCACCACTGACTTCACAGTCGACTCACGGCCCCTGACGAAGGTGGGGGGCAACCACATCAAGGCCCACATTGCCAACCCGTCAGGGGCCTCCACCGAGTGCTTCGTCACGGACAATGCTGATGGGACTTACCAGGTGGAGTACACGCCCTTCGAGAAAGGTGAGTTTGACTTATCCTTGGACATGACCCTTGTTCAAAATTCTGCTTGGCTATGTCCTCCTGCGGGCTGATGCTGGTTTCTGCCCCGTGTGCTCAACCCATCATCTCAGCAAGAGGCACTTGCAAAGTGACGGGGAAATATGAAAACCTACCTCCCCAGCAGAGCTGCCCCTCAGGGCCTGGCATGCTGGCCCTGTTGTGTGACAGTTGGGCTGGGTTTAGCCTAATCCTCATCTGAGCAGGATATGGGGTGATGTCATAGATGTTGGTCATTTGTGCACTTTTTTTTAGCTCATTGATTTTTTTCTCCCTGAATATTAAAAAATTATGAAACATTTTGATAAATGATAAAAACATGAAAAAAAATCAAAGTACCATATATCCTCATTACCTGGATATAGGAAACCTATAAATATTCTGGTATAGATATTTTAATCTTTTTATAGATGCATGTATATTATGTTTTATAGATTTTTCTTTGTCTTTTGGTTAATGACTGGATGGAATTTTCCCAAAACAGGGTAGTATGTTCAAGATGACTGACTTCAATGTAAACTTAGTGATATTTGCTTGTAGGAGAGGCCGTGTGTGTGTGTGTGGGGGGGGGGGGGGGGGATTATATGAATGCTAAGTAAACAAAAAGCATAGACAATTTATATTTTTTAAAAATCAGGTTATATCAATATTACTGTTTCTTTAACCTGCCCTTTTCAAATAACATGGTAAAGCACTCAGACATGAATGCTAGATAAACCCTGCAGAAGTGTCCTTTTCCACAAGTAGGTGACTCCTGTACAATTATGTTCTTGCTTGCTTTGAACAGGCCTCCATGTAGTGGAGGTAACATACGATGATGTGCCCATCCCAAACAGTCCCTTCAAAGTGGCTGTAACCGAAGGCTGCCAGCCATCTCGGGTTCAAGCCCAAGGACCTGGACTGAAAGAGGCCTTTACCAACAAACCCAATGTCTTCACTGTGGTTACCAGGTAAGCAAGGCCCTGGGGTTTGTGTGTTGACTCTATAAAAGGAGGAGCCCTAAGTAGCTTAACTGTTTTAAAGTTTTATGGGTATTTCCTACATATGTGTAAAGTCTCTCAACTTTTGAGAGGAATTTTTTTCATGATACATAAGGCATTTTGTTCTGTAGAGACTTATGTTACAGGGAAAGACCGGGTGTACCAAAAAGGTACCAGAAAGCACTGATAGTAACAGTCATAAAACTGCTGAGCAATCCAGGACTAGAAGGAAGCTCCTTAACTTGACAATGCTGAAATATATAGCCAATCTCATATTCAAGTGAGATATTAGAAGAATTCCTATTAAAAGCTGTCACAAGGCACATACCTGAATTGTACTTGTAGTCCTAGCCAATGCAATTAGATAAGAAAAACAAATGAAGGATAAACACTGGAAAGCAGGGGTCAAAGCTGTCTTTATTTATATTACATCGTTGAGAAATACCCTGTGCAGCCCCAGCCAGGTGGCTCAGTTTGTTGGAGCATGGTCCAGAGAAATACCCTGTGTGAGAAGTGTCACAGTAGTTAAGTTGGGTTAGCTAAATGGGAAGTTTATAGAGGGATTTTAAATGAATTTTGTCACTAGTATTACTTTGCTTTCTTTTCCACACTTTACAGAGGGGCAGGAATTGGTGGGCTTGGCATAACTGTCGAGGGACCGTCAGAGTCAAAGATAAACTGCAGAGACAACAAAGATGGCAGCTGCAGTGCTGAGTACATCCCCTTTGCTCCAGGGGATTACGATGTTAATATCACGTATGGAGGAGACCACATCCCTGGTAAGCTCTCCCTCAGAAGGAACCTAAAGAATAGCTTGATTTTGCATGAAAGCAGGTTTGATTTTGCGTATCTCCCTGAATAAGAAAAATAGTCTGACATTTGCAGTTGCTGCAAAGGGAGAAATTTCCATAGGGTTGCATCTCCAAGAATATCCCATCTCCCAGTAAGACCAGTAATGTCAAAAGAGCATTGGCTTGGAGTTTTGGCTGACAATGGTTGTTCATGTATTAGAGAACCTAGTTCTTAATTTAAAGGAAAGCTCTTTCTTTACGAAGTTGAAAATCTCCGTTTTATTTTGTGGTTGGTTCTTATTCATCTTATACATATATCTTGTTTTCTATTTTTCAATTGATAGTCCTGGTAGCTGATAAAGACACACAAACTCAAATTCTTATTTATTAATTTCTTTTCTATGGAATGATATAGTATATACACTTACTGAAAAACAGGGGTTGTCATCCTCAGAACTGTTGATATTTTGGGCTGGATAATTGTCGTTGTGGGGGCTGTCCTGTCCATTGTAGGGTATTTAGTGGCCCATTTTGTAGCAACCAAAAATGTCTCCAAATATTGTTATATGTCCAGTCACATGTCAAAATGATCCCTAGTTGAGAACCACTACTATAAACGATTCAAACAATAAGAAAGTAATGAAGGGCCGTCCCACTTTCCTGTTCCAGCAGGGGAAGTTTTCACCGGTTCTCGTTCTGTGTATTTAATGAAACACTTGCCACCCAGCACACATCCGGAAGTATAGGTGAATGTGTGGTGTGGTGTGAGCGCAAGTCCGAGGACTCGAGGGCTGCTCCTGGGTCAGCTTATGCTTGTCTCAGGTGCGGTGAGAACGAGCCCCAGAGCAGGAGGAGCCTTGGGCGGGTCAGTGTTGTTCTTTCCCTGAAGGCCATAAGCCAGGGTGAGACCGAGGGGAAAGGTTAGGCTGAGGGTCCTACTTTCAGGCTTCTGAGTTGCTCCCAGGGAGCTGGAGTGCCCTCACCACACACTCTTCCCCTTAGTCGTGTGCAACAGCACACACTCACATTCGCTTTCTCTTTTTCTCACATTGATCAGAAAGCATTGAATTCTGCGCAAAGTAATTCTACTCAGATATTCATTTAAGCCTTAAGTCATTTAAAGCTATATTTCTCCTCAAACTTGTCCTTACAGCTCTTGCAATACAGATTTTACATTCTTGTGATCACTTACCAAGGGGAATCCAGCCATGGACCAGAGAGTCAAAGCTCCTACCCTCTGGAAGGTTCTTGTCTAGTGTTGCAGGCACTAAAACTCATGGTTTAACTGCTGTGAAGAAAGAGCAGGGCTCAGTGACAGAATACAGAGCCATGGGGACCTTCTGGAGTCTACAGCTCTGCCGTGCATGGGATAGGAGAGTAGCGCTCAGAGAATGTTGCCAGAGACGACCTGGCGGCTCCAACCAGGCGCAGTGGGGATGAGCATTTCCTGGTTGTGGACGCAACAAAGCTATTTTGACTTTGGGGAAGTCTAGAGGATGCCATCAGCTCTGAAATTCCCCGTGCAGGAGGGTGAGAGTTTGGCCCCTGTGGCTGACCTGTGAGCTTGAAGCGTATGGCCATCCTTGGGCATAACAGCAGAATGAAGCCCTTTTGCAGTTTCCCCATCAAATGTAGATGGTGCCTTTTTATGTTTCAGACTCTCTGTGGCCTCCCCAAGCCAAATGCCAGCTGCTCCTGGACCCCAGAATTTTCCCAGGCAGAGTCATTTAGTGAAGTGTTGGCTGGTTGTCTTAGTGTCAGGCTTCATAGCTAAGGTATCTTAGGAGGTGCTGCTGTGAAACATTCAGCAACCTGCTAGCTTCTAATTTGCCTTCATGGGAATTTTGGTTGGTTAAACATTAGTCCAGTGTTTCCTGGCCTGGTACAAATCCATAGTGGGGTTCCTTTAACAAGGTGTCCTGTCTTCGCCGCAGTGGCATATTGGTTTCCTCTGGTGGTCTGTCTGTGGTGGCTGCTTAGACCACTGGATCGACTGGGATGAGTGCATGAGGAAGAAGGTGTGCTGTGATTGATTGATGATGTCTGCCTGGGGTATGGAACAAGGGGGTGGTACAGAATGCTTAATATCTGCCATCTTGGACTTAAAGTTGCCGTGCTGGTTCTTGGCTGCTCTCATGCTAAGTTCAGGCAACTTCCAGTGGAGGCTCAGAATCCCTTGACCTCTTTTCCAGGCAGCCCCTTCAGGGTTCCTGTGAAGGATGTCGTGGACCCCAGCAAGGTCAAGATCGCTGGCCCTGGGGTGGGCTCGGGTGTCCGAGCCCGAGTCCTACAGTCCTTTACGGTGGACAGCAGCAAGGCCGGCCTGGCTCCACTGGAAGTGAGGGTGCTGGGCCCCCGAGGTGAGTATGCATCCTGACTTCCTGCTGACCTTCAACTTGCTCAGGACGGAGGCAGCCGTGACCCAGAGCAGGCACTTTGCTTTTGAGTTTGGTCATGAACTTAATTAAATTTCTTTCTTTCTTTTTTTTTTTCTTAATTTTTAATTGATTTTTAGAGAGAGAGAGAAACAGAGAGAGAGAGAAACATCAATCGGCTGCCTCCTGCATGCCCCCTACTAGGGATTGAAACCGAAATCTAGGCAAATGCCCTGATGGAATCAAAACAGCTCGGGATGATGCCCAACCAACTGAGCCACACTGACCAGGGCTAAAGTTACATTTCTTAAGTTACTCTATTGCTCAATATTCTAGCTAAATAGTAGAAGTTCCTGTTTAAGATGTAGACGGGCCCATTATCCCTCTAGTGGTCTGTCTTTTCTGTTTATTTAGTGAAACAGTTGCCACCCAACTTAAATGTCCTTCTAATGTCAGTGTTGTAAAGTGGGGAGATGAGGCTTGGGTCGAGTTGGGGCTCTCACATGTAACTGTGCAGTGGCTTCGTGTTGTGTTCAGCATTTGTGAGGTGACAAATGCTGGGTTAGTCTGGATTTGGGTGGGCGCTGGGTTTGGAGGTGATCCTTCTGTTTGAAATGCCTTGGTGCTCACGTGGAACACCCAAAACTCCTGGAAATGACAGCCCGCGTGGCACCTGGCTTTGTCACTGTCCCAACTCCCTGGAGAGAGGGTGTCTCTTGGGGGATGGGCTCTGTTGGCAATTTTGTCCCCCTTCTGGCAGCCTGGAAGTGGGGTTTGGTAAGGCGAGCAGGCCATTTTGGGACAAAGCACTTTTTGGTGTGACCACATTTCCTCTTCTAGCATTTAAAAGGTGTTATTCTCTGCCTAATTTCTTAAATTATCTGGATGTGTCTCCAGTGATGTGTTCTTGACTTCACAGAAGTGGCAGATGGGGGGGTTCCTTTTTTGAAGAGAAACTATCTCCTTGAAGGAATTACTTCAGTAGGAGGTTATGCCCTTTAAAACTCAGGGTAGAAGTGGTTTGGGGAAATGATGTCATGGGCTAGACTCTGATTGTACAGTTACTGAGTCTCAAGACCTGTGTGTGTGTGTGTGTGTGTGTGTGTGTGTGTGTGTGTGAGAGAGAGAGAGAGAGAGAGAGAGAGAGAGAGAGAGAGAGAATGAAGCTTAGATATGTACTTCTATTATGGAGGATTCTTAAGTAACAGCCTTTTAATTTTAGCTGATGAGACAGATTCCCAGTCATGGCGCAGCCCCTTGAAAGCCATTTCAGAGTTCTTTAAAGGTGACCCGAAGGGTGACTTTATGGAGACAGGTTTGCATTTTCCTGTTGGCTGCTGCTCTAATTTATATAATCTGAATGCCTTTTGCTGGCCTCACCCCTGAAATTGCCATGTACCTGCCTCCTCTGCTTTGCTTAACGAGTATGCTCTGCTTTGGTTTACCTGCTCCTGCCATTGACCCATCCTTGACGCTTATTTTCGAACTGGGATCTAGAATCTACCAACCAGTGCATGCCTTGCTTATGCTTTGACGTGATCTCCAACTGTCTCCCGCATGTATCACTTTGATGGTCCCCTCACCCCACGAGAAGGGCACCCTCACCTGCCCTGCACCTACACCCAGTGTGTTGGCGCCTTTGGCCTTTGCTCAGAGGTGGCCACACGTGTTGACTGGCTAGCCCATCAGTTAATTTTTGCTGCTCCGAGTTCTGGACGCTGTGGCCCTTTCTCAGCTGTAGAGGAGCGATTGCTGCATCTCACGCATGCCTAACAGCTCGAAAGGAAATTAGAGCATGTGTGTAGCACGCATCTTCACCATACGCCCTCCAGGAACAAGTGCGGGCAGTCTCCTCAATTAGACTCTAGGGCCGACTGGGTGTACTTCAGCCAGTGACAAGCTCAAGGTGTCTCTTGGGGTCGTTTCTGCAACCATGAATTGAGGATCCTGTCTCCTGTGATTTCTTAGGCCTCTGATTGTGGCCTGCTTGCATTTACGGTTACTCATCAGTGGAAAGCAATAGCTCTTGGGGATGAATGTGATCCTTTTTGAACTCAGCTCAGGGTGAGGGTAGGCAATGCCTCAGACCTCTCATCTCTGCCCTCAGGCCTGGTGGAGCCGGTGAACGTGGTGGACAATGGGGATGGCACACACACGGTGACCTACACCCCATCCCAGGAAGGGCCTTACATGGTCTCTGTTAAATATGCTGATGAAGAGATCCCTCGCAGGTACGCTCCTCACCCTTAGGGAAGAGGTCCAAACCAGACTCAGACCCACCCCTCTGCAGGGCTCAGCAGCATCGCTCCGGTGGCCCATTCATCCATCCGTGCATCTGATCTGCACGTATTACCGAGGACCTGCTAGCCTTGCTGTCTGTGGCTCCTGCCCTCTTGCCCTCCCCGCCTTGTTCCTTTAGCCATTATGAACTCACAGACAAGCTGAAATTAATGAGTTGGGAATTTGGGGAGGAGTCGGGGAAGTGCCTTAGTTTATCAACGTCTTCTTTCTGCTGACCCTGCAAGTAGTTTTCTGATTAAGGCAAAGACTTTTACTTCTATACTTGAGGATTCGGTTGACAATAGCATTCCCACAAGGGGTTGGCAAGAAACCTTGTTCCTCATTTTCGAATTAGTTTGTATCCCCGGAATATAATCAGGGAAAGCTGGTCTGTTGTATGATGGTTTCTGCCTCATAGTTGTACATTTCTGCTGGATTTTAGATGTTGACCGAACTCACCATTTTATCTGCTGTAGAAACCCTCTGTGCCATCGCAGTTTCTTTGGGTAAGAGAGGTCAGATGTAGCAAGGTCGACGTGTATCCATACTGACTGAGGGTATGTGTGTGTCTGTCAAGTCCCTTTAAGGTCAAAGTCCTTCCCACATACGATGCCAGCAAAGTGACCGCCAGTGGCCCCGGCCTCAGTTCCTATGGAGTGCCCGCCAGTCTTCCTGTGGAGTTTGCAATCGATGCCCGGGACGCCGGGGAAGGCCTGCTTGCTGTGCAGATAACGGTAACTCGGAGTTATTTTCTGGAGTCAGACTTCATTAATAAGACCTGATTTTCTGGCCAGGGGCAAGAACAGGATTTTAATAACCAATTTCTGACCTGGTACCAATGTTTGACAGATTTTCCCCACCAGAGAGTCAGTAATCATGCAAGAGAACATGTATGCGTGCCTGAGAAGTCTGAGGGCGTAGCTCCAAGTGCCACCTTTTGGTGACTCTCACGTACTGGCTCTCTGCTCTAGCTATTCCTATGTTCTCATGTTAAAATGTTTTAAAATACTCACTGCTTTAGTTAGGACTAAGTTGCTGCAGATCACAGCAAACCCCCAAATAAATAAGAGTGGCTTAAACACATGGAGTTATTCTCTCTTGTTCATGAGGCCAGGGGCAAGGCACCTGGGTGCTGTGTGGCTCACCTGAAGGTCTCCGTGTGGTCCCCAAGACTGCTGGTGCCCTGATCTGATCCACATGGCAGGCTCGAAGGAGGAAGATAGGCAGATGGGGAAACAGGACCTTCCAGCTCGATCAGCTCTCTTTAAAGAGCCCAGTCATAAGTCTCTCACAAGACTTCCGCTCCACCCCCTTCTCATTTGCCAGAAATTTGTCACGAGTCACATGGCCATACCTAGTGGCAAAGGATGCTGGGAAGTGGAGCTTTGTATTCTGGGAACAGTGCACCTAGCTGAGAATTCGGGTCCTGTTACTGAAGAGAAGGGAGCGAATGGCGATGTGCCAGCAGGACCTCTGCCCCCTGCCTCCCACGTGTCAGTGGATTGGGGGCTGAAACATTATTTGTTCGCTTGACAGGAAAATTACTGAAAATTGATTGTGTCCATCCTGTTGTTAAAGGGGTCTGCAACCCTCTCCTCTCCCTACCAAAAAGACAAATTGTGTTATGCCAGTAATTCTGTCTGCTCCCACTAGAGGCACTAATTGATGAGTAAAATGTGTCAAGGTTTTCCATGAATTTTTCCCCCATCTTGATGACAACATACTAAATAGCATTTCTCTGTGCTCCGTAGGACCAAGAGGGAAAACCCAAAAGAGCCATCGTCCAGGACAATAAAGATGGCACGTACGCCGTCACCTACATCCCAGACAAGACTGGTCGCTATATGATTGGGGTCACCTACGGGGGGGATGACATCCCGTTCTCTCCCTACCGCATCCGGGCCACACAGACGGGCGATGCCAGCAAGTGCCTGGCCACGGGTGAGTGCAGGTCAGGGTCAGGAGTGTGGGCTTTAGAGTCTGAAAGTCGGAGTCTAGCCCTTCTCTGCCACTGAATAGCTGTGTGATCAAGGCAAGATGCTCAACCACTCTGAGCTTTAGTCAGACTTAGATTGAAGATCTTTATGAGAACATGTAAATTCAAGAATCTCGTCTAAGGACCAGAGGGTGTTACACAGGATTATTACAAAGGTTAGATGAGCTCAGGCATGAAAAATGCTTAGCACAGTGCCGGGCACATGGAAGGTATTATTACTGTATTATTTTTGAAGTGGGTGCATTTGTTGAGATATAAACTGTGATCGTTGCTCCCATGAAAAGCAGCAGATTTATGCCTTTCATGAGCTGTTTAATTATTCAAGAGCTATTCAAGATCACTGCAGGCCACCATGAGAAACACGCTCAAGGATCTAGGTGTTTTCCTCAACACTTGGGACTTACGTCTAAGTCTCTCGGGAATTCTCCAGGAATATTTGAGCATCACAGTTCCTTCCGTTTCTAAGAGATGACTATTTGAATACCCCAGGCCCTTCAAATTCTAAGAATAGCTCTAGGAACTTTGGTGCTGCTTCAAGCAGATTTCAAAACGTGAATCCCATCTCTGAAATGAAACAGATTTGCTTCTCTTTAAATAAAATTAAACATAGGTCCACTCTGGACGTGTTCTCTTTCTCTCATAGCTCGTCTTGTTTTGAATGGAGAAAATCTTTTGGCTTTCAGGCAAGCTTGTAAATTGCTCTCCTTGGCCCTTTTTGGCTCATCCATGGCAAAATTTGACAAATTTGGAAATACTGGTCAGTCTGCCACCTGCTATGTTTATGCTGTGCCAGAGACAACTGGATTGTCTTACTAACCTGAGGGCATGTTACTATGGGGAGGTGACTTCCTCCTTTTTCCCCATACTCTGCTCAGCCTGAGGGCTTCTATAGGCCACACTCATGGTCTGTCATTCAAGGGATTTCACAGTCTGCCTTCTACTCACGTCTGAACAAGTTCTTATCCCTGTTGCTTATACGTGTTTTGGTTTTGGTTTATGTTTTGCTAACGTGCTTTTAATTTATACTTTTCTGCATTCCTTGATGTTGTGTGGATCCCCTGTAAAGGGATCCATAAAAAGAGAGAGAGACTGATCATTGTTTGGGGACAGAGGTTGAAAGTCTCCCTTAGCCAGAAGCACCCATCCTTCAGAATGCAGCCATTTCCCCTTTTCCCAGGAAGCCCTCTGTCAATGTGGCAACCCTGGAATATGTTCTTAGAACTTTCACAGGACACCTCTCTGAAGAACAGTTCTTATTTTTTGTGTAACTTAGTGTCCCCCCCCCCCCCCAGCATTTCCACAGCAGGCTGAGCTGTCATTCTTGGTGCCGACCTGCATCCCACTGCTCTGTTAGATTAGGAGCATCTTGAGAGCAGAGACTGCGTTTTGCTCACCTTTTTGTGTACCTGGCACTTAAGAAAATGCACAATAGATGTTTGCTGATGAAAGTTGACTTTCATCCCCATGCCCTTGAATGCTGGCAAACCAGATCTAACATTCGGTTGACAGGCCTGAGATACTCCTTATTTGATAAACAGTGGATGAAATGCTCCCTTGAACAGTACCTTCCGCAGGTGATTTCTGGGACATCCCTATATGTGGCAGCAGTTGAAGGTCTAACATTTATAGATACAGACAACACGAAAGTGTGTGATTTGGTTTTAGGTCTCCAGGGGAACTCCAGGGCTGAAACTTCCATTCTTTCCTCTTGAACTTTTCTCCAGGTCCTGGAATCGCCTCCACTGTGAAAACCGGCGAGGAGGTGGGCTTTGTGGTCGACGCCAAGACTGCCGGGAAGGGGAAAGTGACCTGCACGGTTCTGACCCCAGACGGCACTGAGGCTGAGGCCGATGTCATCGAAAATGAGGATGGCACCTATGACATTTTCTACACGGCTGCCAAGCCAGGCACCTATGTGATCTACGTGCGCTTTGGTGGCGTTGATATTCCCAACAGCCCCTTCACTGTCATGGTAAGAAAAACTCCTCTCTAGAGCATGCTGTTATTAGCAGAAGCAATAACAGCTGCCATTTGTTAAACCCTGGCTAGGACATCCCCTTCCACTTTTCTTTAAAAAATTTTTTCTTAAAACAGTCATGACTTTTTAGGGTCTTAGAGGACACTCTAGAATCCTTTGGCTGTAAAGAGATTTTAGGGAATTTTACCGGCTACCAAAGTATCCATCATGCTAAGGGTCTTAGGCAGAGTCCTGGCCTAAGCACAGTTCAGAAAGATACAGTTTGACAAAAAAAAGTTTTAAGTAAAACATTACAATTTTTTTATTCTGCTGCTCTTCCTCCTTCCTGCTCCTCCATCTCCATGGTTTGGAGGAGAGAGAGGCTTGACTGGGACATCTCACGACTCAGAGCACCTCCAGTTGTGTTTTGGAGAGATTCAGACTTTGCATGTGCAGGGAAACAGCTTGTCTTTTGAAGCTAGGAACATCTGGAGAAAAGGGAAATCATTATACACACCTCTGGGCCAAAGAGTGACTCAGCCCTTTAATTTTCAATCTGAGTGACTTTTAGGTCTTTCTGTGATTATTAAGTTTCTTCAACCAGGAAAGGGGTTAGAAACCTTAGCAGCATTCCCTCATTTAACCCTCAAAACAAGCATCATTGATCCTTTTACAAGTGAGATACAGGAGGAGCGATCAGACTCAACCCACTGAGCCCAAAATGCCTGCTGTAGACAGCTACCAAGCGCTGTGTGGTGCCCCTCACCCAGTGTCCTTTGACGCCAGGGACAGCAGCCACACTTGGCTACAAAGGTCGTAGGTCTTGGTGACCTGGCCTTATGCACAGCCTTCAAAGCCCCTTCTAAGGGTTACACTCTATGCCGCGACGGAAAAGGGCATGAAGACTCCATTCCAACAGAAGCCCAAGTCTGTCTTCCAAACAGTGTGTGCTGTGTTGTCGCTTCCCCTTTCCACGGACATTTGTTTATCTGCGAATGTGCCAGAGGTCTGGAGGCTCTTTTATGTCTCAAGGATGTAAACACTTGTCAACTTTTGACGTTGCTCATTTGGGAGTGTTTTTCTTCTTCAGGGCTAAAAGAAATGCAGCCAGAAACTTGGTGTTTTTTGTATCTACAGAGAAGGGTCCTGGTTGTAGCTTTAAGGGTCTGTGCTTAGCCCATTGTGGGTTTTATCTGGTTGGTTCGAGTTGGGCAGGATGGAAGAGCTGCTTCTGGGTCAAGATCATGGCCCTGCTGGTGCAGTGAGCTGGGAATAGTGCACCACATTAGGAGGGCCTGAGTGAGAAAATCAGTGTGAAAATATGAGGATCATTTTGGCAGGCAAGTCAGACATCTGAAGTGGGGGCTACCAAACTCAGGCGTAAATGTCCCCTTGACCCTGGAATGCACAATGGATACTTTGTCTAGACACACCACCCCCTAACCACTGCTGACAGCAGAAAGGGAGCATGACCCACAGCACCAGGTTTGGGTCTTCATTCTCCCGTTCTGAGCTTTCTTCAGCCTTACCCGGATACACCGAGTTTCTGTTCATTGGCTTCCTATGGGTAGATACCCATCTACAGTCTTGGGGCCAGGAGGACACGAATACCCAGTATGGCCTTTGCAGCAAATGTCTCAAGGAGACCTGGCAGGCTGGTTCGGTTAAATGTATCACGCAGAAGACATGCACGGGAAGTCACGGGTCTAGCAGCTCATCTGCTCAGCACTGTGGAGCAGTCCTGGATCAGAGGCCATCGTGTGGCCACTGAAAGACCTTCCTCCCAGGCGATGTGTCCCTGAGCAGCCCCAGTCTGAGAGGGCTCTAGAAGTGGGGGGTAGGGCTGCTGAAACTCACACAGCTGCCTTGGGAAGTGAAGCCCCCTTTCTGCAGATGACAAAATACACGAAAAGGCCTTCCTCCATAGGGGAGGGCTTCCAATTCTTGTTTGATATGGTAGAAGAGGGAACCCCTCCCTTGTCAGGCCAGTTGGATCAGGAACATGAAGTCTGTGGTGTTTTAAAAATATGAATTTATAAAGACTTTTAAAACGTGAACTATTGAAGACACCAAGTAACAAGAGACCACTTGCCCAGTTTCGTGCTGCGGAGGTGACTAGCGTTAGCTTTCCCCTGCTTGCACCACAGACACATCAGCTTTGTGCCTGGGATCACACCATGCACATTGCTTTGCTCCCTCACCATGCCACAGATACCCTTCCACATCAATCCCCTGGACTCGGCCGCCTCTTCAGAATAGCTGCATGTTTCATTGTACAGACTTACATAATTGACTTAGCCGACTCCCTTACAGATGGACGTGTAGGTTGCTTCAGGTTTTCCTGACCACAGACAGCTCCAGTAAAAACCCTTGCATACATTACTTACCTGTGGACTTTCCTGTAGTATTTCTATAGACCTGCTTCCTAGGAATGGGGTCATGGGTGCAAAGGGCATGTGGACTTGATGTTTGAAGAGAGGGCGCCAGCGTGCTCTCCACAAGGGTAGGAAGACGGTGGACTCTGGCTAGAGCGCGTGGCTTTCTGCTGGGCGAGATGGAGCCGTGGGGAGGAAGCAGCCCTCAGGTTGTAGAATCTACTGAGTAGCAATGTCCTCCAATGTGATTCCCTACTAATCTCCATTTGCCACCAACCAGGCCACAGATGGGGAAGTCACTGCTGTGGAGGAGGCACCGGTAAATGCATGTTCCCCTGGATTCAGGCCCTGGGTACACTTTTTTTTTTTCTTTTTTGCATTTCTGTGTTTACTTAGCCTTCATTTCAGAAAAGCTACAGCCTGCTTCTGGGGATTGCTTAAGCCCTCTGGGTGTCCTGGCCATGGGTTTGTCCCTCCATCACAGTGATCCCTGCTTTCTCTGTAATGAGACCCACCCATGTCGTCGTCCGCGCTCCACGAATCGCCCGCCGTCATGTCTGTGATCCGCCTGGTGCAGTTTGTCTCTGTGTTTAAAGAGAAAGGTGGACACTGTCCTCAGCCCTCCTGCTGACTCTCAAAGCCGCCACTTGCACATTTGGTTTCTGTTCAGAGGGAAAGCCACCTGCTGCTACTTTCTGCCACTTAAAACACACCTTCTTTTCCAGGCCACAGCAACTAAACCTTTCCAGGTGGAGCCTCTTGGGACTCACAGACATTTCTGTCTCTCACTCTTCCACTTTCCCGTGGGCGCTGCTGGGAATTTTACAAGCGAATTGCCTAGTGGCGTTTAGCAGTTGGTCAGCATGACTTCTCCAATCCTTCGGGTTCTGCTCTGGCCTAGGGCCAGTGAGACAAAGCCTGACCACACGGGCAGCCGCATCCTCAAATCCCACTGCACTGGCTTGCAAAATTCCCAGTTCTCCGCCCCCTGTAGCTTCACTAACTCATGCTGTTGTCCACTTTACCCAGTGACCACTGCTTCCTGTTTTTAGGTCACCGAAGAGGCCTATGTCCCAGTGAGTGACATGAACGGCCTGGGGTTTAAACCTTTCGACTTGGTCATTCCGTTTGCGGTCAGAAAAGGAGAAATCACCGGTAAGCACTGTCATGAAAGCCGTGTCATTCTCGCTCACACTAGTTCTCCCGAAGGGTGCCCAGCCGGTGGTTCCGCCTGTCCCCCAGACCTGCGGTCCTGACCCCAGCATCCCTGGTTCTTGCTCGAGGGGGTTGGTCCACGAGCCCCTGAGATTGCAGAATGTTCTGTGTATCTATGTTTGCTTCCGAAGAGGTGGTTCATTTATAATTTGTGTTACATCCTGGAGAGAGCTGGAGGTTCTCTCCAGGTTAAGAAGTGCTGTGTTTAGATACTTCTCAACTGTCAGGTTCTCGTTCCCCCGTTCTCCTGCCTTCTCTGTCTTCCACTTTTCCAGACGTGACATTGACACAGAGGTCTATTATGCACTAGTTACTTTCTCTGCCAACCTCCTTTTAACACCTGCTTCTCTTGAGTGGATGCTCTACTAATCCTCTTTCCAAGTCCTGCTCAAGGTTCTAATTTGTCTTTACAAAGTAGAAAACCCTTTACTTAGGAGTTGCCTGCTACATTTTGTGGGAGCAAAAAGGAACAAAATAAAGGCAAATGTGTGTCTGTTTGCCTGTTCTGAAACTTGGGTGTTTTAGGCAGCAGTGAGTGTTCCTGGATCTGAAAACTTGTATTTTGAAGGCCACCTGTGCCTGCGTGCCCGGCTTCTCCGGGGTGAGTCGCCGGTGGGCTCATTGCCCTGTCTCCCTGTGCTCCAATAGGAGAGGTCCACATGCCTTCTGGGAAGACGGCCACACCTGAGATTGTGGACAACAAGGACGGCACGGTCACCGTCAGATACGCCCCCACTGAGGTCGGGCTGCACGAGATGCACATCAAATACATGGGCAGCCACATCCCCGGTGAGTGACTCAGGGGCCTGGACTCCTGGGCGGCTGGCCAGCGTGCAGCTGTGTGGGAAACCGTTCTCGGTGGCAGGTTGGGGAATGCAGTGTTGGCGTCCCTGTGAGACCGAACAGCCTGTGGCCCCAGCAGATCCAGCTAATTTCCAGAAGGGATGATGCATCTAAGTGTCCTGGGTCACAGTGCAGGCCCTTAGGCTTGTGATTGTTTGTCTTGGTCACTATGCTGAGTGTGGCCAAAGGGTGAGCAGGGAGAAAAATGTGAGGCGCGTCAAGGGACTTTCCTGCCTGGCCTGCGGAGCCCTGCGTGGTGTGGGCTTTGGGGCGGGAGCATAGGTTGTGATAAGAGGACAAGCTTTCTTGTTGCCACACTGCCCTTGACAAGGAGAGCCAGCTCGAGTTTCCTGCCCACCACCCGGCACTGTGTAATTCTTGCTCTTTTAAAAAAAATTCTTTGAATACTTCTCCATGTTTTCAATTTAATATTTTGAGTAGGCAACATACACTTAGTTTTAAAAATTGATGTGGAGCCCAGCCGGTGTGGCTCAGTGGCTGAGCGTCAACCCATGAACTTAAGAGGTCGCCGGTTCGATTCCCGGTCAGGGTACATGCCCAGGTTGTGGGCTAGATCCCCGGGGGGGGGGTGCGTGCAGGAGGCGGCCATTCAATGTTCTTTCTCATCAGTGTTTCTATCTCTCCCTCTCCCTTCCTCTCTCTCTCTAAAAATCAATAAATAAAAAAATGTTTTTTTAATTAAAAAATAAAAATAAAAAATTGATGTGGAGAAAGGTTTCCTTCCCTTCTGTAACCCCCATTTGCTCTCTTCTCAAACCTGTTAATTTTTTATGTTGGGTTTCAGAATATTTTTAAGACTTTACAAGCAAACAGGAATATAGATTTCTGAGCCTTCCTCGTTTTTTCCGTAACAGTGGCATACTCTACACATCACTGTGTCCTTGTCCTTTTCATCTAACAGTGTATGCAGGGGAGCTTTGCACATTCGAGTAATAGAGCATCTTCAGAGTCCTAGCATTGGGTGGACGTGTAGCTTCTTCCCCACCGTTTGCTGCAGCGAATAGCCGTTCCCGGTCAGCGTATCACACTTGCAAAGGCGAATCTGTGAGATTTCGTTCTTAGGGGATGAGTTTCTGGGCATAGGTACAGGCATCTATCATTTTGCTAGAACTTGCCAAGTTGCCTTTCGTCGGGCTCTTGCAGTTCACACACGCACCAGCAGTGAGGAGGACATCTGCTCCTCCACCGCCTTGCCAAACTGACAGTTGAAAAAGCAGCCTCACTGTGTTGCTTTATTTGTATTTCTCTCATGAATGAGATTGAGCAACTTTCTATATGTTTAAGGACCGTTTGTATTTCTTTCTCTGTGAACTGAACGTTTGTATCCATGGCCTGGTTTTCTGTTTGGTTATTGGCCTGTGTCATATCAGTTTCTGAGAGCAATTTAAACACTGGAGAGATCAGCCCCTTGTGATAGGAGCTGCCCACGTTTCCCTCAGTTTGGTGTTTGCTTTAGTTTATGTGTACATGTGTGTACGGTATTTGTTCAAAGCAAAAGCGGATTATCTGTCTTTATTTAAATATTCTAAAGATGCAGATGTAGAGAAAGCAAGCAATGTCTTTCTCCCATTTCCCTCCTACTTCCCTGCTGGTCTGTGTACAGATGTTCCTCTTGGTACCTACACACATGCATTTAACTTTGTTCTGTTTTGTTTTTAAAGGAACGGGAGAATGCTATTAATATTATATAGCAACTTGCCCTTTTCTCTTTTTAATGCAACGCGTTATGGATAATCTCTCAAGTTAGTGCATACAGGCTCCCGCGATCTTTGCTGACCAGAGAGTAGAACATGGTCTGTTTGACCAACGCCCTGTCATTGGGCACTGGTCTCGCCCTCATTTGCATCTGACCACTGTGGAAGTGGAAGTACTTGCATAGGGCTGGGAGTGGGTAGGGAGGAGCACGCTGTGATAAATTCCCACCGTGTGGGGTGAGCTTATGGGGCCTTACATTTGGCCTTCTCAAACGACCTTTCCAGCTGTGTTCCCTCTTGCGTGAGTCATTTCTTCACATGGTCGCTGTTTCCTCCTAATTAGTCAAGTTGAGCTGGACTTCCCTGCTTAGCCCCCCTCTCGTCTGGAGCAGCCTCCGGATTGTTTTTCTCGTGGAACATTGAAGGAGCAGTAGTGATAGAGCCCCTTGGGTGTCCTAGGATGGTGAGCTCCACCAGGCTCAGTGTGCGTTCTGGCCCTGCGTAGGAGACACCACCTGCTTGCTGTCAGAGGAATGCTGAGACACCGGCCGTCCAGTTCGGGGCGTGCGTTCCCCCCTCACTGTCCCCCATTTTGTTTGTGTTCTTTGCAAACCCAGAGAGCCCGCTCCAGTTCTACGTGAACTACCCCAACAGTGGGAGCGTTTCTGCTTACGGTCCGGGCCTGGTGTATGGAGTGGCGAACAAAACCGCCACCTTCACCATCGTCACCGAGGATGCAGGAGAAGGTACGTGCCATTTACGTCATTCTGTGCTTTCCGCTTTCCATCTGGAGAATTAAGCGGACACCGTTCCAGCGCAGCTTTTAAAAAGAAGGCTGTTGGAGAGCAGTATTTGTCTTATCTTTTGTTTCATGTGAATCTCCTTCACAGCTGCTCTGTCTTCTGCCCAAAATGGGAATTTTTGAAGTTCCTTGGGTTCTGATTGAAATCAGATTCATGCTGTGAAATGTTTTATGTGACCTGCCTGAAATGGAAGTATTTTGGTTGATGACGTTTTCGTTTTTGTTCTTTTGGCACAAGTGCGTGTATCCACAGGACTGCATGAGTTATGTAGTGGCCCGTTCTAGATGAAGTTCTGTGTGTGTGCCTGTGATCTTTGTGGCCATTTTAAAATTTGTGTCTCTAATGGGATTTCCACAATGGGCTCCAGCGCCTGACCAGCAGTGACAGTGCGTGTGACACTCCTGTGTGTGGGGTTGACGTACAGGCTCCATCCCCTTCTCGTCCTGCACACTCCGACGTGTAGTGAGACCTTCAGGGTGACTTGTAGTGAAGACTTCAGGTGGTAGAGTGTTGTGCCATAAATCGCTTAGTTCTGACCTACGCCCCTTGCCCGTGGCCTATGTCAGTCTGACGTCCGGCCTCGGGGCTGCCCTGGATGAGTTGCTGTCCCTGTGGAAACAAGGACACGCTCTTCCTGATGGTCCTCCCTCCCTGCTCCCATTCACAGGGGGTCTGGACTTGGCTATTGAGGGGCCCTCCAAGGCCGAAATCAGCTGCATTGACAACAAAGACGGGACGTGCACAGTGACCTACCTGCCCACCCTGCCCGGCGACTACAGCATCCTGGTCAAGTACAATGACAAGCACATCCCTGGCAGCCCCTTCACAGCCAAGATCACAGGTAGGGTTGCCTCCTGCGGGGGGCTTCCTCCTGGGAGGTGTGGCTGCCCTGTAGCCTGTCTCCGCATCAGACCCGGGGCAGCAGGCTGGGTGCCTGAGTTCAGGTTACGCAGAGACTCCCTTGGGAGGGACTGGGGGTTCAAGGCCAACCCTGGGCAGACGAATCCCTCCCTTAGCTGGTAACCCAGGGAAAAGCAACCACACCATTTGGAGGGCAGTTATTTTGTTCCAGTCTGACTCCAGTATGCAAATAGGCCCCCAGATAGAGGTAGTCAAATAATACTAACTGCACGAATACATGAGCTCAGAGATGCCTGTCAGCATCACTGATGGGTAACTTTGCTCTCCCATTTTATAGATGGGAAAACTGAGGCTTAGAGAGCTAGTGGCTCAGCCAAGTGTATATGTGGTATTCTAGGACTCAGGTTGAGGTTATCTGACTCAGAGCCCTGCTGCTAACCTCTGTTGTGCTCGCCGTGTTCACATCCTGCTGTCAGTGGGTCGTAACAAGGTGCACAAGGCGAAGTGCTCGCACTTGAGTTGTTTAGAACTGTCTGTGCAGCAGCTGGCAGTCCTGTGTGGACCATGATGAGTGTTTACCTGGGAAGTGCCCGAGGGGATGGCAGGCAGGTGGCAGGTGCCTTCCCTGGCAGAGACTCCTTTGAAAAGCAGTCGTGAGGACTCGAGGCTCCAGTCCCCGCCAGCATCTAGACTCCCCTTCACCAGGCAGGCAGAGGTCATTCATTGCTGGTCAGGTCCACGAGGCCCGTGTTTTCACTGGTAGTTAATTCTGGCTGCTCATCTGTAAGTGCCGTGTGGGGTGAAGGCTCTGGAGAGCCCAGTGACCACGTGTGACGGGCGCCTGTTTGGGTGTTTCCCAGACGACAGCAGGCGGTGCTCTCAGGTGAAGTTGGGCTCTGCCGCCGACTTCCTGCTCGACATCAGCGAGACGGACCTCAGCACCCTGACGGCTAGCATCAAGGCCCCGTCTGGCCGTGACGAGCCCTGTCTCCTGAAGAGGCTGCCCAACAACCACATCGGTGAGCCCAGGCTGCCTTCCGGGACGGAGCTGGGACATCTTGGGGGGAGATGGGCATTCCTTTGGTCCTTTCTGGGGAAATAGGTAACACTTTAGAGTGTAATATGATAAACCTGCTGGGTCACATGTGTGATAAAGGTCCAAGTGCATTTCTTTGTTGCGAGATGGACCACCCTCATGGACACTCTGGGGTTGCCAGAAAGCCAGGGAGTCATTTCCATTCCTGCGAGTGTGTCTCCCTCCCAGTTTCTCCCCTTCACCCCACCCCCACCCTCCGCCCCCCCCCTTATAAGCCCTAATGTGTGTCCTGGTCCAGGCATTTCCTTCATCCCCCGGGAGGTGGGCGAGCACCTGGTCAGCATCAAGAAGAACGGCAACCACGTGGCCAACAGCCCTGTGTCCATCATGGTGGTCCAGTCCGAGATCGGTGATGCCCGCAGAGCCAAAGTCTACGGCCGAGGCCTGTCAGAAGGCCGGACTTTCGAGATGTCTGAGTTCATCGTGGACACGAGGGATGCAGGTCTGTGGGGTGGTCCCAGGGGAAAGGCCTGGGGCTTGCGGGAACGAGCTGCTTTTTGCTCGAGCTGATTCATGTTTTCATTCTACTCACTCCCCTTTCTTTCTGAGCATCCTTCAAGCTGTCTGTTCTTATACCTGCATTACCATACGAGCCCCATGACCACTGGTGAAGGAGGTATTGTCTTTGTTTTCTAGTTGAAGAACCTGAGGTTCACAGGGTTGACAGGCCTCTGCTTCTGGCATTGGAACCCAGAGCCACCACAACTCACAGATCTCTCTCTTCTTATCTGTTTTCCCAACATTGCTCTCAGCTTCCCAGGGTCTCCTGAACTCATCCCAAGCAAAGGGTGTTGGGCCGGCTGGCTTTCATGAAAACGAGGACTCTCTTCCTGCTTCCTCTTTGAGACGGTTCAAACTAGTCTGGGCCTCCCCAGCCTATGCCCATCAGCGTCTTCATCTTCCACCTTTCTTGAGTGATGGCCGTGTTGTTGACTTCTGGACAAAGCCTAGTCCCAGGGGAAGGGGCTGGACAATTTCCGGTCCTGTTGGGCTGACGTTCCCTGTTGATTCCTCATATTGTTAAACCTTCATATCTGCTGTCTTAGTGGTCCCCTGGCTAGAGATCCAGGGCAGCTTAAAAATTCACATTTTCAGGTCTGTGGCTGGTGATGAGCCCGGGAGGCAGCGCATGCCGTTCTTGGAGGCACGAGGGCAGAGTGTTCTCAGTGGGCTCTGCAGGGCAGGCGTTCTGTGGGACAGTAGTAGATAGCCTCAAGAAAAGGGTTCTGGGTCTCTCCATCAGGGATCACAGTTCCCTTCTTTTTGCTCTCTGGAAATAGCACTATGAATTTCCAGGGTCAGATGTCCTTTCTGCCCTGAGCTCCCCCTTCCAACTGAGTTGCTGTCTAATCTGCCCCCGGCTGCTGTGTTGCAGGCTATGGTGGCATATCCCTGGCGGTGGAAGGCCCCAGCAAGGTAGACATCCAGACAGAGGACCTGGAAGACGGTACCTGCAAGGTCTCCTACTTCCCCACCGTGCCTGGGGTTTACATCGTCTCGACCAAATTCGCCGATGAGCACGTGCCTGGTATGTGTGGTGCCCTCCGCCCTCGCTGCCTGGTGCTTGGGTTTTCTGTAAGCGCTGTGCCTTGGACTCCGTTTGCTGACGTGGGCCTGCTCGGTTCTTGCAGGAAGCCCGTTTACCGTGAAGATCAGTGGGGAGGGGAGAGTCAAGGAGAGCATTACCCGTACCAGTCGAGCCCCGTCTGTGGCTACCGTCGGGAGCATCTGCGACCTGAACCTGAAAATCCCAGGTGAGCACGAGGGGCTGGTGGGTCAGGGCAGTGGGCGCCATTGGAAACCAAGTCCAGGCATGGCCCAAAACGGACTGTCCAAGTCCACGATGGGTGACTTATTTTTTTTTATTTCAATGAATTAATGTGTTTAATACTTATTCTCACAGAGGCCCTTTCAGGAAAAGTGAATCTGTTTCCCTCCTACCTTTCTCTTCTTCCAAATGAAAATAGCTTTGTTGTATCACATGGGGGGAACATAGATAAGCTCTTAGGTTTATTTTAGTATTTGTTGGATAGAAGAATCTCCGTGAGAGATCTGGGCCCTGCCGATGCCAGTGTCTGGAAGAATTAAAGAGATGCCAGCCCAACAGCAACCTTCTAATTTCCATTCATCTCTTTCATTCCTAAAATCAGTCAGTAAACCTCCACGGTCTTTCTGAAACGTGGCCCAGGTTCTTTCTGGACAAGATCCTCCCAGAGAGCTCGCTGTGGGCGTGAAGGTGCTGGAGCTCCTCCGCCCGAAGCTGGCACGTGCTGGGCCTTGAGATGCCCAGCTTGTGTGAGACGGAAAGTCTAGTCTTCAGATGACGCTCACGTTCTGGTCTGGAGAGGGGCCTCTTTTCCTACGTGGGTTTCCCGTCTTTCCTAACGAGTCGTGTATCTATTTGCTCTGCCTTCTGAGCAATATTTGATGGGTTCCTCCTGTGCAGACACAACGTCAGTTACGTGTGAATGTGGTAAAAGCCTCATTCCTATGGTGTCCAGACAGAATCACTCAAAAAGAGCTGTATGGACTGTGACCAGGAAAAGTTTCTTTTTAACAACTACCCAGGGTTGCATTTCATGTCCGGATGTACCACCCGTCATTGGGTTTTCTCATTTCACGTTCACTCACTTCTGTCCCTGAACTCCTGTAGTCAGTGCTCTGTGATGTTGGCCACAGTGTCCCAGGCTGTGGTCACATCGAGGTGGGACAGCTGGGCCTGAGTTTCAGGTGCTGTGTGCCCTGGCAGCCTGCCCTCCAGGGCATGAGTCGGTGCCCATTTCTCTGCTTCTTCACCAGCACTGGGCACTGGTTTTCACTCTTTAATCAATCTGATGGGGAAATAGGGTTTCCAGTTCTCAGGTTCGTTTCTGTGGTTACTGGTGACGGGCTGGTTTCTGTTGCTTTACACGTCTCATTTTGCGAATTCTCTGTTCTGTTCCCTTTGCCTCTGTGTCTTATCTTTGTGGGGTGTAGACAGTTATCCTCTCTCTTTCATCTTTTCTGGCTCTTGACTCCTTTGTACCCTTTTCAGTTCCTTGATACCAGACGACTTGGTGAGACTCACTTTTCCCTTCGTTACCTGAACGATTCTCTCGTCAAGTTAGAATGGAGGATGGCTCACCAGCTTCCAGATGTCCTCAGACCAGCCCGTGCGGTGACCCTGCCCTCAACCTCCCTTTCTCTCTCTATCCTCAGGGCCCAAAGTCATGCGCTGCTCAGCCCCGATCCTGTAGGGCTGGAGGGTGCAGTCTCGTGTGGCTCTAGGTGATGGCACTCCTCGGTCCCCCAGCATGTGGTGTGCCTGTCTCCACCCGTCATGCAGGCACAGCCCTGGCATGGAGGAGCACCTCGGGCGGAGCAGAGTGCTCTGCTTCCCAGTGCGGGTTTGCTCACAGCTTTGCTTAAGCATGGTCTCCCCCTTGCTGTTGGGACTGACGTGTGTTCACCTTTTCCTCCTAGTGCATTTTGTCTTGTTACCTAGAAGAGATGCCAGGGCTTCTTGACAGTACGGAATGACAGCTCTTGTATGTGCCGCCCTTACCTGCCTGTGGGAAAGAGCCCCGATAAGCATGACAATGGCCACATGCACCTTTGGCTTAGAAACATCTGAGCTATTCTAGTTTTTACATTTATGCACTAAAACTTTCAGCTCAGGCTCTGGTTTGAAACTGATGTGTGGAGTTAACTCGGTTCCAGCCAGGAAGGCTACAAAAGTACTCACTAGAGTACTCAGTGCCCCTAGAATGTTTTTTGCACCGGTGGCTGGAAGGGCCTGGCTCTTTCCATGCTGGCCACAGCCACCCAGGGATTTGACAGAGACAGGAGGGCAGGTGTCCAGCCTGAGCACCCCACCCTCAAGCTGCACCCGCCTTGCCCTCTGCTGCTTGCCCTGCTCATCCTGTCTGCCTCGGGCCCTCATTTTAACCCTCCTCTCGTTCCCCCAACCTCTCGCTCCCTTTCAGAAATCGATAGCAATGACATGTCGGCCCAGGTCACCAGCCCCTCCGGCCGCGTGACCGAGGCAGAGATTGTGCCCATGGGGAAGAACTCGCACTGCGTTCGCTTTGTGCCCCAGGAGATGGGCGTGCATACAGTCAGTGTCAAGTACCGTGGCCAGCACGTGACCGGCAGCCCCTTCCAGTTCACCGTGGGGCCGCTGGGTGAGGGAGGTGCCCACAAGGTCCGGGCAGGAGGCCCTGGCCTGGAGAGAGGAGAAGCAGGAGTTCCAGGTGAGCGATCGACAGGCTGTTCACTTGGGAAGAGTAAGAGCTGCGCCTGGTGGTGTGAGCACCCTGCGCTCTCGCCCTGTTCTGAAAAGCAGACTCTGAGACTCTGATGGGTGGTTTTGGGGGCATTCTTTAAAACAAGGCTTCCCTGGCTAAGTTCATTTGGCAGTTGCTCGTTTACCCAATGCTGGACGAGTTTCCTACTGAGGGCCTCTCCAGAGCCGGTAATTTGTTACTGTGTGTGGTGAGCCCTGGAGGAGAGGGGAGCAGAAAAACGAAGCTGTTTCCAGAGCACCTTGCAGGGCTGATGTTCTGTGGAATATGCTAGATTTCTACAAAACCCCTGTGAAGGTCCCTTCAACTGTGGTTGCTGGTCGGGAGGCCTATGGGGACAAAACTAACATTCTCATCTTTTTCTGGCTTGGTTGGGGTGTGTTCAAAAGATGCCCACTATCCCATGAACTTAGCGTAGTCATGGATGGTACCTAGCAAACATCAGCAGTGCCTTTGCTGGGTTATGCTGGGGTCAGGGAAAGAAAAGGCCTGTCAGTAAAAGTGACCAAGCACTGCAGGTCTGGGCAAGAATAGGGGCCTCAGCCAGGCTCAGTCACTAACCGGGTGTTTCTGTCTCAGCCGAGTTCAGCATCTGGACCCGGGAAGCAGGTGCGGGGGGCCTGTCCATCGCTGTGGAAGGCCCCAGTAAGGCTGAGATTACATTTGATGACCACAAAAACGGATCATGCGGTGTGTCTTACATTGCCCAAGAGCCTGGTATGTATTCAAGAACCGACTGAAGACATCGTCTGTTTGGGGATGGTTCGGTTGTAAGGGACAGAAACCCACCGAGCTAGCCCAAGGAAAAGAGGACTCTATCTCTGTGGGCACGTGGAACCCTCCTGGAAATCCAGCGGCAGGAGACAAGCCGGGCCTCCCAGGCTCAGGAGCTCTAGTGTTCACTGTCTCTTGCCTCTCTCTGTCAGCCTGTCTTCATGCTTGAATCCAGCTGCTTCATTCTTTCCACTCGCCAGCCTCTGTGCCCCCTCGGCCACTGGCCTGTGTGGCTGCCCCGAAGGAGGGGCTCTGCTTAGCGTCTGCACTCCCTCGAGCTGGGGTCCTTACCGCTTTGTACCAGGAACCCTTTTGGATCAAAATCCTGTGGGGACCCTTCTCAGGATAATCTTTTAAAGTATGTAATACAGCCCTAGCCAGTTTGGCTCAGCAGTTAGAGCGTCGGCCCACAGACCAGAGAGACCCGGGTTCGGTTCCCACTAAGGGCACGTGCCTCAGTTGCAGTTTGTCCCTTGCCCCGGTTGGGGTCATACAGGTGGCAACCATTCAATGTGTCTCTCTTGCATCGATGTTCCTCTCTCCCTCCCACTCTATCTGAAGATAAATGCAAAAATGTCACCCTGGCCGGTTTTGCTCAGTGGTTAGAGCGTCGGCCTGCGGACCAGAGAGTCCCGGGTTCGGTTCCCACTAGGGGCACGTACCTCGCGAGTTGCAGTTTGTCCCCTGCCCCAGTTGGGGTCGTGTGGTAGCGGCCAGTCGATGTGTCTCTCTCACATCGATGTTTCTCTCTCTCTCCCTCCCTTTCTCCCTCCCGCTCTATCTGAAGATAAATGCAAAAATGTCCTCGGGTGAGGATAAAAAAAAAAAAAAAAAAGTCCTTGGGTGAGAATAAAAAAATAAATAAATAAGTAAAGTACGTAATATAAAGCACATTGGATTATAAAAGAAAATTATATTAAAACGTAGTTATTAAAATCTTATAGGAACAAACGTGTCATGTATCAAGGTGTGCACATCTTCACTGACACACAGAATCTAAAATTGGGTGACATCCTGTTAACTACCTTAACTTCAGAATAGCCATGAGTATTACTGATATGTTAAGGTATGTGTAAAGCTGTAAAATGATATGAAAATGTCTGTGAACTTTGTTGGTGACAGAGTCACAAGTACTTTTAAAGTGCTGTGGTTTCTTGTTGACATTTCTAAAGGAAGGAAATGCTAAATTTCAGCTAGAGCAGTGGTTCTCAACCTTCCTAATGCCACGACTGTTTAATACAGTTCCTCACGTTGTGGTGACCCCCAACCATAAAATTATTTTCGTTGCTACTTCATAACTGTAATTTTGCTACTGTTATGTCTTAGGCGACCCCTGTGAAAGGGTCGTTCGACCCCCAAAGGGGTCGCGACCCATAGGTTGAGAACCGCTGAGCTAGAGGTTTAGTGAAAGCAAAGGTGTAACTTCTTCCCACTCAAGTTTCATGGATCCCCTGAGTTCTAGACAGAGGCCCTTTGAGGGACCCTGTGGACTGCAGTTCAGAATCTCTGTCCTTGCCCAACAAGAAAATCACGTTGGCCCAGCCCAAGCCAGCACCCAGCCCTAAACCGGCCGTGAGGGCCTGACTGTAACCACCTTCCTGAAATCTCTGAACTATGGGACTTTCTTGTCCTCACAGGTAACTACGAGGTGTCTATCAAGTTTAATGACGAGCACATTCCCGAAAGTCCCTACCTGGTGCCGGTCATCGCGCCCTCCGACGACGCCCGCCGCCTCACTGTTATGAGCCTTCAGGTGAGACGCAAGGAAGCATCCATCTCCTTGGCCACAGGCCAACCAGTGAGACCCTGGACTCCCGAGGCCACTTCAATCCCCGGCAGTGCTGAGGGTTCCAGCCGTTCTGACCGCAGATTTTGCCTGTCGTCAGGAAGCGTCCCCTTGGCAGTTAGCCCCCCACACATTCAGGACAGGAGACAGCTGGGGGAGCAGCACAGAGCCACAGTCAGTAAAACACCTCAGTATTTGGGGACAAGTTGGCTTTTTAAATATTTATTCAAGAGAAACAACGGAGGCCTATTAATAATTGGTTACGAGCTAAGAAGAGCATTCAAAACAAAACTAACAGTCCGGTGATGTTTAGCCTGCAATTAGTGGCTTCTTTTTCCCCAAGGAAGTCAATTGTGTTTTATTTTATGATGATGATTTATTTATAATAAGTGTGCAAGGCACTTTGCTAAGAACTTTGTCAGTGTTACCTCATTAAATCCTTGTAACAGCCTGGTGAGTGGGTTTCTCTTGAGCCTGTTTTAAAGATGGAAAAACTGAGGTACAGAGAGCTTATGGCTACCAGAAACTAGCTAGTAGGAGGCAGAGTGAGGTCTTTGTGGCTATAGAGCATGTGGTCTTAACTGTGGCCTCCTCGATCCCCACCTTGTTAATGTGGCAAGTGGTTGCATAGTCCAACTTAATGCAACGCCAAGAAATGCAACTTTACCTCCTATCTTAAATAGGTCACCGGATTCAAGGTTGCATTGGAGCCTTCAGCCAAACTAAAACCATTGGGGGATGCCTTTGAGCCTTTGCTCAGGACACTGAGAAATAACTAGGTGTCTGAAGCAGGAGTAGCAGTTCAGTTGTGGAATAGCAGCAGAATCTTAGCACTGACTTCTGGTTAAAGGGCTTTCTAAGTAGCCTTCAACTTCCCCCTAGATCTTGAAAATCCTGATTGATTGAAACCCAGTCTCGTATCTCAGATGGGTGATATATCACTGATCTAGTTCCTACACTTGGTTTACATTTGAGATTTTAACCTCACCCTGAGGGGAATTGGTACTGCTGGTTGTTCCAAACACAAGAACCCAAACAGAACCCCAGCCAGGATCCCGGTCCGCAGATTGAAGAGGCCTCATCTGGAGAGTTCCAAGGGTGTCGACTGGTCACTGTGGTGCAGATGTTTTTCTTGTGTTTCATTTAAAGGCTTCTTAACAGAAGTTCCTTTCGTGGCCGACTTAACTAAAACCTAGGGAGGGAGATAAACCCAGCATTTGTTGAGGGCAGAGAGTTGCCTTCGTGCGTCTGGAAGATTTCTTTCGGATCTTCCGAGGTGTTTATCTCCCTCTCGAGGGTTTAGCAGCAAGCGGACTCAGGTAATGTAACTGGTTCCGTGCAAAGGGCGCTGGGTTTCAGAAATCCTCTCCAGCGAGCTTTCCTGTGGAGTCCTCTCATCGCAGTTTGGTCGTAAATATTTAAATAAGTATGCAGCAGGCTGTATATCCGTCAAGCAGGAGCAGACGGTGTGTCGGCTTCTTCCTGGGTCACTTGATGCCGAGTGATATGTAAATTATTTATCGGAGATTTACCGGAGGCCCGCACAGCAACATCTGGTGCTGGTTAGGAAAGAGAGGCACGTATTGTTTTGTCTTGCTTTTGAGGCTTTTTAGAAAATTGGAGTCTGCTGGCATTTTGTGGAGGGGGTGGGGGTATGGGATGGGGCTGCTCTGCTGATCAAAGATGCCTTAATTTTGAGCTTGTTCTGTAACCCCAGCCTGTGACCTCTAGGGCCCTGCAGTCCAATGGAATGTTCTGCAGCAATGGAAATAAATGCCCCACATCTCTGTGCAATGTGGCAGCCACTAGCCACATGTGGCTGTTGAGCGCTTGAGATGTGGCCAGTGTAACCGAGAAACTGAATTTTAATTTTAATTGATTTACATTTAAATCTATAGTGTATATAGCCACATGTGGCCAGTGACTACTGAACGAGGCCGCACAGCCTGGGTGCCTTGCTTCTAAGACTGGGCCTTGGACCAGCAGCCTGGGAACGTATTAGAATCCTAGAATTCCCCAGGCCCCATCCCAGACCCGCTGAATCAAAATATGCATTTTAACAAGACCCCCGGGTGTTTCGATTGCACGTTAAGTGTGACCCCTGCTGCTTTACAGCTATCTGAGCAGTGGCTGCCCAAACACGTTTACTTCAAAACTGCTGACTCGTTAAATGTTGCTGTTCAGGATTGGCTGATCTTAAAATATCTTAAGCACCTAAATTTTTAATCTCTTCCTCCCAGAGAGGCTATAGTTTCCAAGAAAAAGCCTGGAGAGTGAAACTGATCCAGTGAATAGCAAAAGTTATCCTTTTCTCTCTTTTTTTTAGGGTACAGACAACTTTGAAATGCATATTAATAGTTAACAATACGCTGACATTGTTGAGCCTTTCTGTGTCTGGGCGAAGCACTGTGCTGAGTGCTTTGAAAGCAGAACTCCATTTCCTCCTCACAGCAGCTCTCAGATAGACTCGGTTGTTATGCACATTTTACACGTGAGGAGCCTGAGGCTGAACGAGGTTAAACTACTTAGTTATATAGCTAGGAAATGGGAGTAATCCAGGTCTTGCTGATTCGAAACCACTGTGCAGTAGCAGCCGCCTCCCGTGCACCTGTAGCCCTTGACAAGTTTATTAAAAGTTATCTCCATTCCTACCCTCCAGATAAAAATGAGCAGTGATATAAAACTTTGCTCATATTACTGAGTGCATGGCTTTGTCAGCTGCCAGACTCCTCCAGGGGGCGGGGGAGCTGTTTTTATTTTTATTTTTTTGATGACCTGTTTGGGATGTTGAAACAATAGTCTTATTGATCAGGATGTCTCAAGTCTCCAAATCCCATAACCTATTCCAGCCTGAATTGAGATGGTTTGGGCACAAGGCCATGCAGATGTGTGCCTCTGTTTCTTATATTTAATGCTAGAAATGTGGACTGACCCACCTGCTTCTGTTGTTAGATGTGGTTAAACACGCTGGGCCTATTTGCATGAGCACTGTCCCCAGCATCCCTGGTCGGGTCAGTGTGTGCCACTAAGCAGGAACACTGAGAGCCATAACCTTGTCTAATGTATTAAATTCTCAGGAATCGGGATTAAAGGTTAACCAGCCAGCCTCCTTTGCTATAAGGTTGAATGGGGCAAAAGGCAAGATTGACGCAAAGGTGCACAGCCCCTCTGGAGCCGTGGAGGAATGCCACGTGTCTGAGCTGGAGCCAGGTAAGCAGGAGGTAGGGTCGCGGTCCCGGCACCAGCACCTCCCCAGGAGGTTTCTGCCAACGTGCACCATGACAGAGGACTCATCGGAGCAGCCTTCAAATTCCCTTGCTGCTATTGCCAGGCATTGTAAGTTAGGGTGTGAGCATTGCCAGGGACAGACAGGGAGGTATTTGGGATTTAATATCCACTCTTTTTTTTTCTCATCCTCTTCTCCCCCCTCCCCCTGCTCTCCTCCCCCCCCCTCCTCCTTTTCTTCTGTTGTTTTTCAGATTCCTTTCACATTACAGTCATTGTGATTTTCTCTCATTTTAACAAAGTCTTACAGATTTTATTATGTTGTTGAACTTATGACACGAATAAGTACACTTTGACCTGACTTCACTCTGAGGAAAAGGTCAACTGATGTTCATCCTTAAATTTAAAAGAGGCTCTGGGTCTCCCGGATGCTTAGTAGAGGCTCAGGATAATAGTATAAGATTTTCTTGCCTGCTGCCTTGATGTATGGAATTCTGATGTCAGTCACCTTTAATGAGACATTTTGCCGGTGAACATTTATTAAAGTGTCAGAGACTTGGCAGGTGAGGCTGAGCAGGGCGTGATCCCTGCCCTCAGTGAGGGGCTCAGAGCCCAGGAAGGACCTGGCCACAAGCCTGCAGAACTCTGGGAGGCCCTGTGTGATCATCAGTACTAGAGGAGGATTGAGAACCAAATGGTGGAATTGGTTAGAGCAGGAAAGGAAAAGGGTTTGTGCCTTGGCAAGGTCAGGTGGGCTTCTCAGAGGAAGTGAGTTGACTTCGGGCCCTAAGGCATGAGGGAGAGCCCTTTGATCACTGCCCTTACTGGGCATTTGCTGTGTGTCCTGCTACGGGGGCAGTGAGGGGAGAGATCAGGCACCTGGGTGAGCATTTAGACGTCATTCTCCCTCTGGGCAGAAAAGGAAAGGGCAGTGGGGAGCCTCAGAAGGCACGAATGTGGGGTGGGTGCCCTGATCAGATCTTGGTTTGAGTTTGCCCACATCATAGAGACTGTTGGAATTTCTGAAAGGCAGAGTGGCAAGCTGATGCTCCCAGAGTGGTTCATTTAAGAATATAACATTTGCCTTGGCCAGTTGGGCTCAGCAGTTAGTGTCAGCCCGCGGACCAAAGACTCACGGGTTCGATTCCGGTCAAGGGCACGTACCTCCATTCCGGCTTGGTCCCCACCCTGGTTGGGGTCGTGTGGGAGGCAGCCAGTCGATGTGTCTCTCTTACATCAGTGTTTCTCTCTCTCTCTTTCCCTCCCACTCTCTCTGAAGATAAATGGAAAAATATCCTCAGGTGAGGATTAAAAAAAAAAAAAAAAAAAGAAGAAAATAACATTAGAAATGGAGAGGGGGTGCTTGAGGACAAAGAACTATAGCACTTGGTGACCAGTTGGCCGTAGGGAATGCAGGTGGATTCAGAAAGGTCACATGTATTGTAGCTTGCTGATTGGGTGGAAAGATGGTGATGCAGTTAGGAAAACTAGGGCCAGCCAGCGTGGGTGGGTAAGGATTGGTCAAGGCCTTACAAGGCCCTTGCAGGCCTTCTGAGAAGTTTTGGAAGTGTCCCCCAGATATCCAAATAAGGATGTTTAATAGATCTCTAGACCCATCGGGATTTAGCCAATAAGTGAAGTTTGGTATCTGAGACCACCAGCATGCCAGTTAGGATGCTCAGAGCACCCAACTGAGGCCAACTTACACAATAAAGGGGTCTGTTAATTCACGTAACGGGAAAATTCAGGATCTCAGGTGGGCTTCAGCAACAATTTAATTCAGCCATTCAGCTGTGTCCTCCAAGGCCCCACATCTCTCTGTTCTCTCTTCTGCCTTGTGGGCCTCACTCTGAGACTGGCCTTCCTCTTGGTGACAAGATGGCTGCAGCAACCCCAGATTTCCCATCTTCACACCACACCAATCAAGAGAGACATCTCTCCTGAAGAATCTTTCTCAGAAGTCTACGATACTCCTTTTCCAGAGATGTCCAGCAAACTTCCCTCCTATCTCACTGAACACTAAACATACAGTTCCTGAGTCACTTCCTGTGGCTAAGTGCCTTGTGCTAATTGATGGCTAGGGAGGGAGGGATTCCACCACCCCCACTCCCCCAGGACCACACCTGATGTGGGGGTGGGGTCGCCTTCCCTTGAAGCACTTTGGCTTTAAGGGAGGACACGGTGGTTACCCAGCTGGGGGCGGTTGGGGAAGTGCAGTGTTGAAGGCTGTGGGGTGGGCAGTTGCATATAGATGCTTACCTCTGGAGAGAATGCCAGGGGAGAAGAGAAGAGGGTTTGGGTGGAGCTTGGGGGGACAGTTCTGAAGGGGTGCAGGGTGAGTCGAGAGGGAGAAGAGCAGACTGCCTGCATCCCAGGTGAGTGCTTCGAGGAGGAAGAGGTGGTCAGGTGTCCACTTCAGTTAACATGTTACCTTGCCACATGCTGTGACCCAAACTCAGTGAAAAACCTGGCCGTCCCCCTGGGCACAGTTGCTAGCTTGGAGCTTAACGAAGGAGCATTAACCCCAGTTGGAACCCCTTTTTTCCCCTTCAAGTGGCCTACTAGAGAAACTTTGCAAGAAGTGAGCTTTTCATAAAGGAAGTGTGCTTCCGAGCAGAGGCCACAGAGGAGTGAACAGAACCTGGGATTTGGATCCATTTCCCAGAGGGCTGACTTGAGGACTCACAAATGGGCCCACCTGGTTTTGAAATGCAACCTAGCAGGCGCCAGGCTTTCAGTAGAACCGTTGTCTTATTAGAGATTTTAAATTGGCCACTTCCAGTTGGCTTCCTGTCCTTTGTCCTCACCTGACTCGGTGGTGTCCATTTGCCTGCTTTTACCCTGTGCTTTTGCTCACTCTCCTAGACAAGTACGCCGTTCGCTTCATCCCCCACGAGAATGGCGTGCACACGATCGATGTCAAGTTCAATGGAAGCCACGTGGTTGGGAGTCCCTTCAAAGTGCGCGTCGGGGAGCCTGGACAAGCAGGAAACCCGGCCCTGGTGTCCGCCTACGGCGCGGGGCTCGAGGGGGGCACCACAGGTAACACACCCTCCACCTCTCCCGCCTTTGCCTGAGCCAGCTCCAGGGCTGAGCCAGATGGCCTCCTGCGCGCCTGTCTGCACTGTCCCCAGGGACGCTGGGATAAGGTGCACTTCGAGGCTCTCATTACTGTTCGTTGTGATTCAGCCATCTTCCTTTGCCCAGTTCCTTGACTTCAGGGCCGGAACGCTGATGGTGGGGGACTATGGCACCGCATCATTCATTTGATGGTTTCTTTGCCTGCACAGAATTCATGATGCATGTAATGGGCCTCTGGGGGGGGGGGTCCCCTACCTGTTACTGCCTTTAGGGGTCCCCAGGCTCCTAGAAACACATTGAGTTGGCAGTAAGACCTGTCACGGTCTAGCTCCTCTTTTTATTCTCTGATCTTCATGGAGGAGGAGAAAAGACTGAAACAGTTGAAGAATTCTGAATTTTTTGGACTTGTTACAATTTATTTTTAACCTTTGTTACAGATGGGACACGTTTGATTGTGAAAAATGTAGGCAGCAAGGAAGTATATAAAGTGAAAGTCGTTCCGTCTCTGAGTCTCCTGCGTCCCTCCGTCGGGTGCAGGAGGAGACGTGGCTGACAGCCGAGAGGAGGCCCTTGGGATTGTCTCTTTGTCTCTCGGTTGCTTAGCTAGTTGGTTCCCTGGAAAGGTAGACATATGCCGTGGTTTTGCTTTTACTGTACAGAATTAAGCTTTATGCACGTATTGTTATACCACTTGCTGTTTTCACTTGACATGTTAAAGAACTTTCCATGTCAAAGCGTACAGATCCCCCTCGCGATGGCTGCAGTGTTCAGACCGTGAACCTAGTCCAGCGCGCCACTGTCACGGAGAGAGCCAGGGGGGGGCACTCGTCCGGTTGTGCTTCTCTGCAGGGACAGTCCACAGGCATGGGCTCATGGGGACACGGTTGGCATGTGGGTGTTGCTTTGGGCCCTCAGGACGGCCCCCCGGTCCGTTACTCGAGTCCCTTGTGTGTGCGCTGCTCTCAGCCTCTCCCCTGACTCGGTGAGTGGAACAGAGCACACCTACCTCCCCGTGGCGAGGGGACGAGTGGCCTTGGTTCCCTGGGGAGTGAGTGTCCTAAGTTGCCACGGTGCCCTGCCCAGGTGCAGCAGTGACTTGACCCGCTGATGTCCCATTTGGGACTCTGGCCAAACAGTGGCCTCAGCAAAACCACCCGTGGGGGCGGTGTCAGCACTTCTGGACTCCCCAGGCCCATCTGGCTCCACTCTGAGCTCTGGTCCAGCGCCTTGTCCTTTGTAAGAGGCAAAGTGTGGTTTCACCCTAAGTGACGTCCATTTCACAAAGGAGGAAAGTGAGACTCAGAAAGGTTGAATCACTCCCGAGCTCACTTAGCTGGGAGAGGGCAGAACCAGGAATCAGCCCAGGTCCACAAGCTCAGAGCCCGTGCCCTTCACCCCTGAAGATTGCTGCCTCCCCAAATATCTGGCTCACCCAGGGACAGTGACTGTATTCCTGGCTCACTTTGTGGTGGTAGAGGGTCAGAAAACAGGACCCCTGTCCTCCCCGCTGCCCTGGAATGTTTCCCAGGCAGTAGTGTAAGCGTTTGGCCCCTGGCAAGCCACCCACTGTCTAAGCTCAGGTGGGGTCCTCCTGGCACTTGGAGCCCTAGCAGGCCTTGGTCCAGGCCCCACAGCAGCCACTGAGGTCTCCTGCTGCTGCCAGCAGCCACCTCACCCTCCTGCTGGGTCACACCTGCTGTGTCCGGGGCCTCTGTGCTTCCTCTTGGCTGTTCACAGGCCTTCTCGGGAGCTCAGGTTTCAGGCTGTGTTTTGCAAGCGCTGGATGCTGCTGAGAGGAGCTGGCCTCGCAGGGAGACTCCCAACCAGGGGGAGAGGCACAGAGCACGCCTGTTTCAAGCCCTGTGTAAATATTGCTCTTGTCGAGGGAAGGCGTCTTGTTTTTCTAGCCCTCCTGCTCCCAAGCCTTTTCCCAAATATCATCCCGAGCTTACACAGCTGCAGTGTGCGTGGAATGAAAAGGTGACTGTGCACGGCTGCCGGAGGGCTGGTGTCCTGACCTCGGAACAAAGCAGACCTCCCTGTGTTCTCATGGGCGGACTTGCTGTATCTTTTGGCTCGAGCTTTAAATGGTCCGTTCTGCAGGTTTGGGAGCAGGGGCCTATGGAGAATTTGGGGTGGGACTCTCTGCAGAGGGGTCGAGAGGTCGGCAGTTAGACCAAGGAGTTCCAGACTCTGGGTTGGGAGAGCAGTTTTCCTGATGAAATGCCCCGGGCACCCCAATGTGCATGAACAGAAGCACCCCGTTCCCTCCTCACCCACCTCGAGGACGGAGCAGGCCTGCATGACACACGCATGACACGCACAGGAGCTCGGCTGTGCACAGACGCCCGGGATGTCTGGGGCGCCGGGGTTCCCGCTGGAGGCAGTGTGCCCCCTTTCCCTCTTCTCTCAGACAAGGGTGTCAGTCCACGTTGGACGGGCCTCGGGTTTAAATCCCCGCGTGCCGTTCTTTGGCTGTGGGCCTTGGGGCGCGTTATTTGACCTCACTGAGCCTCCACTTCCTTCCTGGAGAACGGGAATAGGGAGCCCACTGCCAGGCTGTCCAGGGAGCTCGGTCCTCTGCGTCCTTAGCCCCTTTCCCAGCGCGTCTTCCCGCCTCTCGGGCCCTCACAGGCAGGAGGAGCTGATCTTTCTCGGGAATCGGGTGGGGCTTGTTTCTACAGCCCAGGTCTTCTCATCTTCACTTGAAAACTATCTTTCCACGCGTCCGTTGCAGCGACTTCCTGGGAACGCTGCCCCGAGCCCCCCTCCGCCCTTCCCACAGCAGCTGCTGCCTGGGGGGCTTCTGGGCTGCACAGCTTAGATACAGGGTTGAAATGGGGGGGGGGGGGTGATGGGACAAGAGCCTCGGGAGCTTCCAGAAACAGCTGGGTTGTGTTTGGGAGTTGCATGATAGCAGCTCCTTTGTTTTATTGATAACCAGAACAATAATTCTTTCTCTGGCCTAGAAGCTATAATTAAACCAAAATAGTTCCCAGCTGGGTCCTGTCCAGGGCTCTGGAAAAAGCACAGCCCTGCATGGGGCTGCTGTCCCAGGGGTGCTCCGCAGAGGACACTGTAGTAGGCACACAGCTGGTGTCTGGGCCCCCAGGTGGCCCTCACAGACCAGCTCACCCCCTCTGGACTGGAAAGAGGCCTGAGGGAGTGAGGGCTCTCGCGAGGCGTTGGGCTCAGGCAGGAATGCTGCCACGGACATCGGTTGGCACGCTTGCCCAGCTTCCCTTCTGGGCCCTCATGGGCTGGGCAAGAGGCAGGGTGTCCTGGGTCTGCAGTCAGGGCATCCAGGGCAGCCACACTGCCCACCCAGTGGCCAGGAGGGGGCCTGGGCTCCGAGCTGCATGGACTTGTTCAGATGCCAGCTCTCACTCTGTAGCTGTGACTGGCAGCGGCTCCCCGAGCCTCCGTCCTTCGTCAGCACAGGGTCTGGCGCCCGAGTGCTGCCCCTGGGGCTCAGTGAGCAGCAGCTGCTGTGTCGGTCCTGTTCTTGTCGCTGGTATCACTCACGGTGGGGTGGGTGGCCGATCCTCGGGGCTGCTCCAGGCTCCGGCATGGTGTCTGGGTCCAGGAGCCTGGAGAGGAAGGAGGAGAGGAGAAAGGAAAGGTCAGAGGGCCCACGCTTCCCCACCCCCTGGCAGCTGACACAGCACTTCAGGCCCACGGTGACCCTCAGGCTTCTCGCCCTCAGCCACCGCTCATGCCCAGAGGAGAGAACAGGGTGTCCAGGCCACTGGTGCTGGTGGGCGAAATGTCAGCCACACTCCTGCCCCGGCCTTGGAAAGGGAGCTACCAGTCCCAGGGCCTGAGGTTCTCTGGCCGGGAGTCCAAAGCTAGCATTGGTGGGTTCCCCTGCCGCCAAGGTGACCATTGGAGGGATCCTGTGTGTGCCCCTGTCACTGCGTCAGTGCCCCCAGGAGAGCTCCCCAAACCCGACCTCCGTCACCTCTCCAAACCATCAACATGGAATTTACTCCCACTTCCTCTCTGCCAGGTATCCAGTCTGAATTTTTCATCAACACCACTCGAGCAGGGCCAGGGACGTTATCCGTCACCATCGAAGGCCCGTCCAAGGTGAAAATGGATTGTCAGGAAACCCCAGAAGGGTACAAAGTCATGTACACCCCCATGGCCCCTGGAAACTACCTGATCGGCGTCAAATATGGCGGGCCCAACCACATCGTGGGCAGTCCTTTCAAGGCCAAGGTGACAGGTAACCAGAGACCTTTGGGATGATTCTCCCCACCACCTTGTCAGAACATCAACAGAGCTCTCTGATAGTAGAAACCGGATGATTTTAGATAGGTTGAATCTACTTTGAATCCTGATTGTAAAGAAGTGGTAGGGCCCTGGCTGGGGTGGCTCAGTTGGTGGGAGTGTTGTCCAGTACACCAAAGGGTGTCGCTTCAGTTCCCAGTCAGGGCACACACTCAGGTTGCAGGTTCGATCCCTGGTCAGGCCACGTGCGGGAGGCAACTGATTGATATTTCTCTCTCCCATTTATGTTTCTCTCTCTCTCTCCCCCCTTCCTCTCTCAAAAAATCAATTTAAAAAAAAGAAAAGAAGTGGTAGGACATGTAGAAGGGGGCGCATGTCTGAAACGTGCAAAGTAAGTAGGTAGAACAGGAGCGTAGCAGTTGAGAAAGCCTGTTAGATGGGTTCTGTCTCTAACAGAAGAAAGGAAATGTTTACATATTTGAAATCTTATGTATTTGTTTAGATCAGGGCCTGGGAAAAATCCCCTCATTTCCCTTCACTTTAAAAATAATAAAAACGTTTTATTAAAAATGTGCTTCCTTCAGAACACTGGAAAAAATACCAAACAGTAAAACCACCTCACAGCCTTCATCAAGGTAACCACCATAAGTATTGTGGTAAATCCCTTCCACGTGCCTCTCTCTGTTTAATTCACTGTTATATAAATAGTATAGATTCCCTGCAGAAAAATTAAAAATTCAGATGGAAAAATCATCATCTCGCATGCAGAGAGAATCATTTCTGATATTTTGTTCTGTTTCCTTCCCGACTTCTACACTGCTTATCCCTATAAGCTCTACACTGCTTACCCATAGAGTACTTTACATAGATGGAAACTGTGATCCTACAGGGTGGGGTGTGGCTACGTGGGAGGGGTTTCCAGGCCTCGTCAGCCAAGGCCAGACTCATCTGTTTGCCCGGAAGAAGGGCAGAGCTTAGTTGTGTGGGGCGAGACCCCGTGGGGTTGAGAAGACTTCATGGGTGTGAGAGAGGGAAGTGGTAGCTTTTAAATCCAGGTGTTGGGGTGTGGGGCCAATTTCCTCCTCTGGCTGAGAGGCCCACTTGGTCTGGTCATTCATGCCCTCCCCCCTCCCTTTCATATCCTAGGCCAGCGTCTGGTCAGCCCCGGCTTGGCCAACGAGACCTCATCCATCCTGGTGGAGTCGGTGACCAGGTCCTCAACGGAGACCTGCTATAGCGCCATCCCCAAGGCATCGTCAGACGCCAGCAAGGTGACCTCCAAGGGGGCAGGGCTCTCGAAGGCCTTTGTGGGCCAGAAGAGCTCCTTCCTGGTGGACTGCAGCAAAGCCGGTAGGCAGCCTGGTTCTGCTCGAGGGGGGAGTGGGGGCAGCTGAGCACCCCCCATCTAGTGTGGTGGTCTTCCTTGCCCCAGTCTGCAGTGCCCACCCTCCCTTGTGACCCAACCATTTGCAAGTAACCGTGTTGATTACCCTATTCTTTTGCACTTGGGATTTTTGAATGATTTTCCTCTTGATTTTTTTTTTTTTCCTGCCACAAATTGTTTCCAACTTAATAGCAATTTGGACTTGGGTATTTGTTTGGGTGTCAGTGGTTAGTTGCCTGGGTTTTGGCATCTAGCACATCTGGGCCGGAAACCTGGCGGGCCCCACCACTCACTTATCCCTTCCTCCCTCCCTCCTTTCTTAAATGCCTTGTGACTTTGGGAAAATGACTAAATCTCTTTCTAAAAGTCAGTTTCCTCTTCTCTAAAATAGGAACAATAATAGGACCTTCCATAAAGTTATGAGGATAACAGATCAGAACAGTCTACACAGATAGCCCTTAGGATGTGCCAAGGGCTTCACATCCGGTAGTCCTCACAGCGGGCCCGTGAGGCAGGTGCTGGTGCCATCCTGTTTGCAGATGGGGACGCTAGGGCAGGGAGAGGTGGTGTTCCATGTCCAAGGTCACCCAGCTAGGAAGGGGCAGGGCAGTGACTGGAACCCGCAGTGTTGGGCTCTGAGTCCTGCTCATAATCACGGCACTCTTCACCTCTCAGGCCCCAGCATCACTGTAGAAGCTCAGCAGGCAGTAACTGGTATCGTTAGTTTGGCTCCCATGGCCCCTTCTCTTCCTCTGCCTTCTGGGATTCATCCTCACGGAATAACCACCTTGCTCTGCCTCCCAGGGTCCAACATGCTGCTGATCGGGGTCCACGGGCCCACCACCCCCTGCGAAGAGGTCTCCATGAAGCATGTGGGCAACCAGCAATACAATGTCACATACGTCGTCAAGGAGAAGGGGGACTATGTTCTGGCCGTGAAGTGGGGAGAGGAACACATCCCGGGCAGCCCCTTCCACGTCACAGTGCCTTAGAACAGCTCTCGTCGAGTCCTGGAGGAGTTTCTGGTGGTTGCTTTTGTTGCTTGTCTGTAACTCGTTTTATAAAGTCCTCCGGCCTGTTTGTGGGTCTGAAACCCCATCCCGAAAACGTTGCCATTCTAAAGTGCCTTCAGAAAGAAATCCTAGACTTGACTCTTTAGGGACGTGTTGGGGACTCGGAAGAAATGCAAGCTCGTTCAATGGGCTGAGCAAACCTGACCTCTTGTGGCACAGAGCATCCCCTGCAGACAAACCAAGAACACAGGCTGTTGTGAAAAAAGGAAATTGGGAAACCAGGCTGGGAGAAGGGGCAGGGAGAAAGAGGAGACCTAGTTTAGGTTGTCGTTTAGAAAAGTAGATGGCTTAAAACCAGCTTCATCTCTTCCAGCGCCCACAGTAGGTAAGAAGAGGCTATTAGACGGACAGCGCTGTTTAACCACTTTCCCACCCCGTGCTGCTCGGTGGCCTTTTCACGGCGCGGTGGCGGACTGGCCTGGATGGCTTCCTCCCGCCTCTCCCTCATTCTGCTGTTCTTTCCCTGCAAAGTCAGAATCGTGGCAGCCATGTTCTTGTTCTTGCTTTTCAAGTCCGTTCGGCCTCGATCTGAGGAAACCCTGCAGTGATAAGCAGCCCCCACTTGCCAAAGATCCCTCTTGTTAACCAGCACTAGCCCTTGTGCGTCACACACTCCAGCCATTGCCAGCCCGACGAGCCTTACCAGCACGTCACAGGGACCGCGGCTGCGTGTGCTTGCAGAAGCCTTCGCGACCACACTCCGCACCCACCCCAGCCTGTCTCGGGGGTCACTTGTTCTGGAAAATAATGGTAGCAAGGCAAGAACGAACCTCCTGCCGCCTCCGGTCTGAGTCAGGGAGCCGTCGGGGGAGGACAGCCGCTCGTCGGCGGTCCTTCACTGTTGGGCAGAAACCGTAAAAGCTGCGTAACTGATGTCAGCTGTGCATTGGGCCCTGACCACGTGGCATCCGGGTGGTGTTGGAAAGCAGTGTGCAGGTGCAAGGTCCCCAAACTGGGGAGTAAGGCATCGTGCACACCTGCTTTGGGAGAAAGTGAAAGCGTTCAGGGACGCTGGCTGGCTGCAGGGCCCAGGCGTGTGGTGGGTCTGGGCGGGCACACCCTTCTGACTGGCTGCTCAGTGTTGAGGCAGCGGCACCGAGGTTCAAGGTGCCTCTGGGTAGGACAGGGGTCTGAGGCGGGTGACCTTCACTGAGGGGTAGCAGCTGGGGGCCAGGGTTGGCAAACGCCCAACATTGGAAACTGGGGCAGCCCAAAGCCTCACGGGAAAGGACCACAGGCCTTGTCAACTGGGACATGGAAGCGAAACTGGAATCAAATGCCGACTGTAAATTGTATCTTATAACTTATTAAATAAAATGTTTGCTCCTTAAAGCTCCCCTGGTGTTCTTGGATGGTGTCACTTCTGAGTAAATGGTTTGAGTCTGACCAGCTCTGCCAACCCCTGGCCGGAAGGACATCTTGGCAACTCGTTTTGACTGGCAGCCTGGCCTCTTGTTGCAGGGGGAGGGCTAGCTTCTCGCTGAGCCTCGCGGGAATTTATCCAGACAGGGCCGGCCTGAGGGTGGGGGCACTGGGAAGGGGGTGTGTGGGGCAAGAGTCCCACATGGAAACCCACCTAGGTGAAGGCTGTGGTTTGAAAAAGAGAGAGAGCCTTTTTCCTAATCACATGAGAAACCCCCATTTTAGGGAATTTATTCAAACAGAAAGCTACTTCACCTCTCATCCCACTGCCCTTGGATGGCAGGACTCGCACTTGGTGACAGTGACCCTCTCCTTTCTTCCTCTGCTGCTCCTTCCTGCTACAGGTGCACCTAGCCACCTGGGTCCCTACCTGTTTGTCCTCGGGAGAGCTCTGCCTCCCTGGTCATACCTCTGCGGGAGCAAGCTCAGGAGGAAGGGGCCCGGGAGCTCCCAATAAGCCCCTGGCAGTTGCCATGGTGATGGGAAGTCCCTTCTGCCGCACCCCTTCCCCCCTTTGGGGTTGAGGGGTAGAAGGAAAGGTAGGGAAAGAAGACTCTGGATCCTTCTCTGTGCCTGTGTCTCTTCCTGACACCCAGTGTTGATCAAGGTGGTAGTTTGTTTACCTCTGACGGGGGTGGGGGCAGTCAGAGGAAAGGAGGCCTTCTCCTGCCCCTCTGGATGGGGCACCCTTATCTGTGGGCCCGACTCCCGATGAGGTCTGTGGCCCTTGGGGAGTGCAGGTTTGGCCCAGCAGGTCTGGAAAGGCCACAGGAGGCTGGGTTGTCTCCAGAGGAGCCCAGGGCCACCGCCATTGGTTCATATACCTGGTGGAGCCTGGCTGGTTTCCGGGGAGTGAGCATTGTCAGTAACGGGTACTTTGGCCTCAGGTGCCTTCGGGCTTACACATTGGCTTAGCCATTTGCTGGCTGGTGGCCTTGGGGAGGTGGCTTCATCTCAGAGTGTGCCGCCTCGGCTGGTTGTGAGGATCCCATGAAATCCCGCTGGGAGCTGAGTCAGCCACCTGCTGTCTGCTCGAGTGACCGCCTCCCACACGGCCTGCGCCTGGCGGTCCCCTGCCAGTTACTTCAAAGACATCTCCGGGTGAAGCCGGTGCACGGCTACTGGTCAACAGCGAGGCCACAGGGCAGCTCTTATCTGCACCTGGACTGGCTGCCATGGCAACCGCTGTTATTTGTACAAACACCTTGGAAACTGCAGTTTAACCCTGGCCAGGCCAGGTGCCAGACCCTTCCAGGCTTCCACTGGTTTACTTTGCCCTCTCCTGCCAGGGCTGCCCGGACCATCACTCTTCAGTGGAAGGTTGGGCAGACGCCAGCTGCCAGCTGCCCTGCAGGGATCCTCAACCCAGGGGAGGCCCTGCCCCCTTCAAGCCCAGATGCCTGCCTCTTCCTCGTCAGCTTTCCTTCTGAAACCCAGGAAAGAACGCATCGGCAAGGCTGCCAAGAAGGAAACATTTAATTAACATGTCTCTGTTTCCAATGCACTTATAAATACTTGGGCCCTTGACCACATGTCCAGTCTTAAGACTTCAAAGGGACCTTGAAAGCCACATTTTGATGAGTTTGGTGTAAAAGGAATCAGGCACATAAGGATTTAATTTCCCTTGAAAATTGCACAGCCTGAAAAATTAGCTAAATAAAGGTTAATGGCAAAAACGAGTGCTCAGTCCTTGTCAACCCCCCAAGTTTGTATTTGGAAATGGGGAACAAGATCGTTAATTTCAGTGCCCCTTGGCCTTCATGCTGGGCCGGGTGCAGCAGGGTCTGGGGAAGGAGTGGACCGTGTCCAAGTCTCCATTAGCTCGGAGGGAAGGGGCTTTGTAATCAGAGTCCACTGATGAAAACTCGCCCAGAACACAGCTTGTTTAGCTCGTTTTTTCCTCCTCACTATAGCAAATCATAACTACTAAGAGGGAGTGAAAATGTCACATCACTCAAGGCAAGCTTGAATTTGATTTTTCCCCTCTGGCTTTGCGCTGAGGATGCTGCCCAAACACATGGTGGGAGGAGTCTTCTTAAACAAAGGGATCCTTTCTGCTTTGTGATAAGGCTTTTTGTCTGGGCGCCTGAGCCCACAGGGGACCAGCGCATGTGCAAGGAATTTAGGGTGGCCCACCCCACACCCCTTTTCCTCAAGAGTGCTAGCAGGCAGACCGGAGATGGGGAATTTACAAGCCTGACTCAGGTGGCTCACATCCAAGGGTGTTTCGCGTTGTGGACTTGCTTATCTCCCAGGACAAAGCTCAAAGCTGAAAGAATCTGTGGGCCTTTTATTGCCCTCGTTCACCCTCCGCCGTGACCCTTCCCAAGGTACCAGGACGCCTCTCCCTGTTGGCGTGGCCTTTCTTAGGGCAAAGCGGATGCTGGGCGCTGGCGGGTGAGCTCAGAGAAGGAAACCTTGGCAGAGGCGCCAAGCCCCGGAAATGCCAGCTTCAGGCCCAGCTGCAAGCAGCAGCAGAACAACCCGGTGTGAGAAACTCTCAGAAGGCACCGGGTTGAATGCTGCAGGTTCAGGTCTGGATCCCAGTCCAAGCTCTGCCGCCAGTTCGAACCCCTCGGACAGTTACCTTCCCTGTGCCTCAGTACCCTCATCCATAAAATGGGAAAATAATGGGACACTTACAGTCTAAGATTAACCTCTAGAAAAATCCTACAACATAACCATCCCCCAACTGTCTGGGCAAACCATTCTCCACCCAGAGCTGCTGGGAGAGGGCTGCCTTTGTGTTGGGGAGACTAAGCTCCCCAAGCAGAGTGGAAGGTACCTCCATGAAGGGAGGGGCTTGTAGGGAAGCCTTTTAGCGCGGTGGTTACCAGCACAGGCCAGGAGGTCCGAATCCCGGGCCTGTCACGGCGTACCCCAGCACAAGGTCAGGGCTCACAGAATCACCACTGTGCGTGCACGGTGCCCATGATGACTCCCTGCCCTGAGAGCTTAAGCCCAGGAGCGGCTCTGAAGGACGGTGAAGACAGTGCTAGAGAGCTCTGGACAGCCCCAGGCTTCAAATTGGGGCCTCATGGGGGATGTCTGGGGGGACATTGGCAGAACAGCCGAACAAGGGGGGCTGTTGGTGGCCCGAAGGAGTGGCCAAAAAGGTGGGAGGGGAGCTATTTGGGTCAGGGCTCTGGTGGGAGGGCTCTGGGTCAGGGGCCCCAGCACACCCCAGCTGCCCCTGGTTCCCCAACTTCGGAGTTCCCTTTCCCTTAGCACAGGCAGAGGCCAGAGACAGGCCTGGGGGCTCCCACACCTTCCCAGAGCTTGTTGGATGGGTTTTACATGGGTTACTCAGTCTAGAGTAAGAACATTATCATCATTAGTAACATGGACGCTAGGCACTTCTTACGATTATTTTCATTTTACAAGGGAGTTTGCCGCAGCTCAGAGAGGTTAAGTGGTTTGCCTGACATCACACAGGTAGTAACCACCAAGGCTGTGAGAAAAGCCAGAAGCCTACAGTTAGGAATGGGGCCACGAAGCCCAGTGCTGCACGCAGGGGTCTGGCACAGGGCGGGCACTCAGAATCCGAAGGCTGCTCTCCCTGTAGGCCGTGGGCTGTCCTGTCCTGTCTGGTTCTCTGCCTCGTGGGTGGGAGGACGGCTGGCTGGCTGTCATCGCCATGGTGACCACCAGGGGTCACCTTGGACCCGCAAACTGCAGCACCCAGGGCAGTCAGAAGGCGCACGATTACCAAAGCCCCTAGGAGGGGGACACCCACCTCTGCCCTCTCGTGCTCTTGGCACCTGGACTTACCAGCCTGGGGATGAGGGCGGTCTGGGTCTGGGAGGCTTTCTGGAGTTCATGAACCAGACCCCACCCCAGGGTCCTGCCACCCCTCAGTCTGGCAACTACTGACTTCCCTCCACCCTTCCCCACCCGCCAGCTGCAACAGAGCTAACGTGAAGCGCCCCTACTAGCCGTGAGCCCTTTCGAGCACCTGCTGGATGCCAGGCAATACCGCAGAGGTGCAGAGGTGGTGTGAGCAAGGCAGGGCACGGCGGCACGAGCTCCACAAGGGCGAGGCATTTTGTGGGCTTCGTTCGCTTGCAGCTCCTGGCACACAGGCCCTCGGTGTGGAAAGAGTGATGCTACTGCCAGGTTTTAAAAGCCGGGATTAAAAAGTTGTTTGTACAATTAATCAGTGACCCCTGTGAGTGCTCCAAAGGAGAGATACAGACCCAGGTTTTTCCACTTAACCAGCTCGCTCTCAATCTGCCCAGATCTCCCAACCTTCCTCATAGCCCTCATTTTAGTTGGGACAGAAGACGGAGGCACAGAGGACAGTCTGTGCAGCTGTGTCCTTTCTTGCCTCTAAAACTGGGGGTCCTGCCCTGGCCGGTTTGGCTCAGCGGTTAGAGCATCGGCCCGTGGACCAGAGAGTCCTGGGTTCGGTTCCCGCTAAGGGCACGTACCTCAGTTGCAGTTTGTCCAGGCCCCGGTTGGGGTCATGTGGGTGGCAACCACTCGATGTGTCTCTTGCCCGTCGATATTTTCTCTGTCTCTTTTCCTCTCTCTCTCCCTCCCACTCTATCTAAAGATAAATGCAAAAAAAAAAACACCAAAAAACTGGGGGTCCCACTCTGTGACAGTCTTCCCTCACTCTGCCTGGCTCACTCATGTTCATAGTTCAGGGCTCAATCAAAGGGCGCCTCCTCTAGGAAGCCTTCCCTGACCACCCGACATTCCCTGCCTCCCCTTCTGCCCGCCCAGTTATGAGTCTGTCTCTCCTTCTGGACTGTGAAACCCTGAGGACAGGAAGCATGTGGACCCTGTCCTTCCTCATCTACCTTTAGTACCTGGCTCTGCGCCTGGCACAGGGTCAAAAGCAAATGAATGTTTGTTGAATGAATAAATGAGAGCACACCCAGCAGAGAGTGAAAAGGTGAGTGGCCCGAGGGCATTGTGGGTACTCACCCCTGGAGGGCCCTGGTGCTGCGGGGTGCTGGGGGTCCTCTGCCCTGCCTTGCCTGTGCCTCTCATGGTGCTGGTCACACTCTGTGGCAGTTTTGTGTTTGTAGTACATGACGTGGGTTTTGGGGTCAGTCCCAGAGTGACCATTTAATGTTGCTGAGCTGATTCCTCATCTGGAAAGGTGAGGTGAGAAGCCTGTTAGTGAGTCGCTGTGAGGATGCAGTGGACTCTCTCAGTGAAACCCCAGCTGAGGGCCTGGCACAGAGGTACCACCACATGCCAACCGTGTGCCCTGGAGCAGGCCCTTCATTTCCCTGAGCCTCCATCCCCACCTGAAAAGGGGTCGCTGAGAGCCCCGGTGATCGAGGGGTGACTCAGGCATAGGGAGCGCAGCACAGCCGCGGGGACCAAGCAGGTGCTGGGCACACAGCCGCTGGCACACGGAGGGCTGCTCCACCAGGCACCGCCCAAGCTGTGGCACACTGGCCTACTGTCATTCTCCCAATCTGAAGGGTACTTCCCATGATCATCTCGTTGTGCCAGCGAGACCACGCAGCTATGGAGTGGCCGAGCTGTGTCTAAGGAGTTGGCATCCTGAATCGCCATGGCAACTCCCGCAGCCACGTGTCCAGAGCTTCCTGAGGGAGGAGACTAGGCCTCTTTTTAGACCCCCTTGGGTAGCCTGGTGCATAGTAGGTGTACACTGGGGTTTGCTAAATGGAATAGAGGCTATGGCACCCCATGCACCACCCAGACCCCTGAGCCCTGAGTCCCTCTGGGGCTGAACATGGCCTCCTGCCAAGCACCCTGGGCGGGTTGTGGTGGCTTTGCTCCCTTTCCAGCTTGGTCTCTCCTACAGCCTATGAATGGCCCCAAGTCCCCCTGTCCTCAGCCCCTCCTCTCCAGCAGGACCTTGGCAACCCCGCTCTCATTGGCTGCACGTATCCTTGGAGACGAGACACCAACAGTGCAAACACGGGCCAGAGAACCATGGGCAGAATGTTTCCAACCTCCCTCTCCTCCCCCTCCTCTTCCTCCTCCTCCTCCCTGCCATGAGGGATCTCTGCACCTCCCAGAACCAAGCCTGCTGGCAGGAGCGCATCAGGAAGGAGGCTGCCGCCCGAGTCGCCTGGAAGATCAACTATGGCCACAAGTACCCCAAGGAGGGGCCCCTGCCCAGGAAGCAGCCCCAGCGGGCCCCCTTCAGCTCAGCCCCAGGAGTGGGGTCCTTGCCTGCCACCAGCTCCCCTGAAAGGACTGGACTGCCAGAGACCAAGGAGGTCTGGGATCAGCCGTCCAGGAAAGTGGATGTCCAGGGCCCCCGGCCCAGGGAGGCCCAAAGAGCAACTCGGGGGTCAGCAGGCCACACCAAGCCAAAGGGCTTGGAAATGAGGCAGGTGGCCCCCCGCACCCTGCAGCTGCTCTTCCAAGGCATCTCCCACGACGGCCAAGGCCGGGTCTCGTACCTCCGGGAGCGGCATCGGCTGAAGCCAGAGGAGAAGTTTCAGTACCCAATCGTGTCATCCTGGGAGTACGGCTGGCACTTGGGTAAGGGCCACCACCGTCTCGCCCTTCCAGGCCTTTGTAGGCAGCCCGGCCCCTCCCCAGCCCCGAGCTCCATCACCCTCACTCACCAGCACGTCCCCCTGGCCCGCTGCTCTCGGAGCAGGCCAGGCACCCTCACTCCTCCAGGCCTTGCCCTGTCCGGCGTCTCTAGCTGGACTATTCCTCCTGCTGGCTGACCTTCACGTGTCACCACCTCTGGGACGCCTTCTGCGTGTCCTCCAGGCAGAGCTGAGTCCACCTTGTGCTTCAGCAGCTCTGGGTCTGCAGGAGCCCTGGGCCCGCCGTGTCACCATTCCTTGAGTATCCGCCCGGTCTGCTGAGCCCTCTGGGTTCCAGGGCTTCTCAGTTAACTTTCTTTCTTTTTAAAAAAATTTTTTTCTTTATTGATTTTAGAGAGAGAGGAAGGGAGAAGGGAGAGAGAGATAGAAACATTGATGAGAGAGAACATTGATTGGCCGCCTCCTGCCCCCCACTGAGGATTTGGCCCAGAACCTGGGCACGTGCCCTGACCGGGAATTGAACCAGGACCTCTTGGTGCGTGGGTCGATGCTCAACCAGTGAGCCACACCGGCTGGGCTCAGTTAACTTTCTTAATGTCCTCCCAGCTCCCAGCTTGGGGCTGGTGGTGCTCAATGACTGTGGAATGAATGATCAAATGAATGAATGTGGACTAGGGCCTCAGTCTGGATTCAGGAAGTGTGAGCTCAAGTCCTGGCTACACCACTTCCAAGTTGTGTGAGCTCCACAAGAAACTTAGCTTCCCTGGCCCTCAGTTTCCACATCTGAAAAATGGGAATAAATTAGCATCTGCCTTCCTATGTCACAGAGTTTTGGGGAAATCAGGTGGGAAAGCACCTTGAACAGGAATTATCCTCACAAAAGCCCCATGAGGTGGGTAGGACAGACACCCATTCACTCAACGTGGGATCCTTTCATTTGGAATCCCAGCTCTGCCCCCAAATGAATCTGTGGATGAGCAAGTTCAGAAGAGTGACTTAGTTTGAAATTAGAAGGCCTGAGTTTGAATTCTGGTTTGGCCATTCATTCATTCAACGAATGTTTATTGAGCACCTGATCTGCGTCAGGCACTTTTTGTCCCCGGGGTACTGCAGGGAACACAGGCAGGGTCCCTCACAGAGGGCTGACAGCAAGCAAACAGGTGTGTGACGTAGTGTCCATACTATGGAGCAGAACTTTTCCATCTTTACTGCGCACAGCAACCGCCTGGGAATCTTGTTAAAATGTACGTTCCCATCCAGCAGGTGAGGTCTGGATGGACCAAGATTCTGCATTTCTCTAATTTTTTTTTATCCTCACCCGAGGACATTTTTGCATTTATCTTCAGATAGAGCAGGAGGGAGAGAGGGAGGAAGAGAGAGAGAGAAACATCGATGTGAGAGAGACACATCGACTGGCTGCCACCCACACAACCCCAACCGGGGCCAGGGACAAACTGCAACCGAGGTACGTGCCCTTAGCGGGAATCGAACCCGGGACTCTCTGGTCGGCGGGCCAATGCTCTAACCTCTGGGCCAAACTGGCCAGGGCAAGATTCTGCATTTCTAACAAGCTCCCCAAGGACGCTGATGCTCCTGGTCCGTGGACCATGCTTGAGAGTCAAGGCTATACAAAGAGAGAAATCAGGAGGAGATGGAGACTGAGGGGCTGCTGTGGGGACAGGGTGGCCAGGGAAGGCCCGCTGGGGAGGGGACATTTGAGCAGTGTCCTGAGTCATAGCTACTCCATCTGGTTCTTCTGAGAAGAGCCCAACACCCTGTGCCCACCGAGTGAGTCTCACCATGCGGGTCTTCCCTATCCCTTCCTCCTGCCCAGCCCGTGGTCCTTGCCCATTGCCTGTGGAACCACTGGCAGGCGTGGGGCCACTAGATGGAGCAAATTAAATATAGGATGCCCAGTTCCATTTGAGTTTCAGGTAAACAATTTTTTCTAGTACAGATATGGTCCAAATATTGCATGGGATGTACTTATACTGAAAACATATTTCTTGTTTATCTGATATTTAAATGTAACTGGGCTTCCTGTATTTTTTTTTTTTTTTATCCTCACCCGAGGACATTTTTGCATTTATCTTCAGATAGAGTGGGAGGGAAAGAGGGAAGAGAGACAGAGAGAAACATCGACATGAGAGAGAGACATCGAGTGGTTGCCACTCACATGACCCCAACCGGGGCCGGGGACAAATCACAACCAAGGTACGTGTCCTTAGCGGGAACCGAACCTGGGTCTCTCTGGTCTGCAGGCCGACGCTCTAACAGCTGAGCCAAACCGGCCAGGGCCTTCCTGTATTTTTTTTAAAGTGAAGTTTCTTTTAATTAACTTTTTTTCTTTTATTGATTTTTAGAGAGAGAGGACAGGAGAGAGAGAGATAGAAACATCGATGAGAGAGAACATCGATTGGCCGCCTCCTGCATGCCCCCCACTGGGGATTTGGCCCACAACCTGGGCATGTGCCCTGACCGGGAATAGAACCAGTGACCTCTTGGTTCATGGGTCAACGCTCAACCACTGAGCCACACAGGCCGGGCTGGGCTTCCTATATTTTATCTAGTAACTTGAACATTGGAGCCAGGGAAGCTGATTCTGGATACCCCTGGGTACTAGGGCGGTGCTGGGCTCAGGGGAAGACAGGAGACTGCTGTCCTCCTTGGTGGTTCTGCTTGCACTCACAGTTGCTCTGGAACATTCTGTAAGCTTCTGGCCTCCTGCCCCTAACAGTTACCCTAATGGCAACCCAACCAGTGCGGGGCAGATGGGGACGAGAGGACAGAGCTCTGCCGACCACTTCTCCGACCCCCACAGTTACACACAGCAGCTGTCACCCCAGTGGGGCGAAGAGCCATGGCAAAGAGGGGTTAAGGGCATTGTGTGGGTCCTGGCTGGGTCGGCCTCCAGCGCCCTTTCACACAGAGAAAGCACCAGTGTGGTGCCTGGCACATAGTAAGTGCTCAGCAAATGGTGACTGGTATTACTATTATTATTGTTCCAACCGACAGGTCTGCAGCCTGTGGGCATTTGAGGGGGTTAGTTCAGCCTTGGGCAGGGCCCTGGAGGTGCTCACTGGAGCACGGGGTGGGTGGGGTGTCACTAGACTGGGGGAGCAATGTGATGAGGGTAAGTGAGCTTGGGGTGGGGATTGGGTTAAAACAGTTAACAACTGGAGCGGCCTGTGTGCCACCCATCAGGGCACATGCTGGCACTTGAACCAAAGCAGGGTCTTAAGGCTCTCATGCTATGCCAGGCATACCCGTTAGTTATTGGACCCTAGGAAGGAACGGGGGTCCTACCCTAGAGGTCAAGGGCAAAAGGGGCAGTGGCTGTTCCCCCCTGTACAGAGGACTGCTCTGTTTTCACAACGAGCGGCTGGAGAAGCGAGTGCCTGACCACCCTCAGCCCTTTGGGGTGGGTGAGGCCTGGCCGGAGGCGTGGTGGCCCCAGCTCAGCCCGGCTTTGCTGTGTTCCAGGGGATGCCGTGAAGGACACCAAGCCTTCAGTGTATGCCAGGTCCCAGCCCATCATACAAACCTTTTACATCAAAAGTAGCGTCTTCAGTTTTCCGCGGCGAACAGACCAACTTATGTGAACGCTCGAGGGATTCAAAAGTGGCTCCTTCCTTTCCCTGGGTCCATCTGGACCCCGCAGAGGACAGATGCTGGCAGCGCCACCACCCTTGCCTGCCCTGCGCAGCCCGCCTCTGCTGAGCACGGGTGGGCATGAGTGCCACCCCGGGATTCGGGGATTCGGGGGGGCCCACCTGCTGCCTCTTGTCTGCCCTCGGGGACCTCAGCTCCTCACAGAGCTCCTGCCCCACCATCCCCAGCCTGCGCCACTCTCCTGGGGAAACGCCGGAGTCCCCGTGCTCCAGCTGCAGACCTGGGGCAGGACCGGCTCGCTGTCTTTAGGTGCTAAGGGGATGGGAATATGTCCCTGTCCTCGCTCTGTACATTCTGTTGAAGGGACCCACAGCAGACTTGCTCAGTCCCAGTGTATCCCACGGTTTAGGTCGTTTCCATGTTGACTTACTGCCTCTCTGGTCCCCAGACACTGCGTGGCTCAGGGCTGCTCACTGCTATAACAAACAGCCCCTAAACCAATAAAGATATATTTCTTACAGTGCAGTGCAGTCTAATGTTCTGCGGGCCACCTGCCACATGCTGATCTGGGGATCTGGGCTTCTCCCACCTGGTGGCTCTGCCATGTCCGAGGACCTCGGAGTCCTTCCCTGAGCCCTCCACATCCAGCTGGGGGACAGGGGAAGAGAGACAAAGAGCTTGGAGAGGATGTGCCCAGGCTTAACCGCCGTGGCGTGGAGCTGACAAACGTCACTTCCTCGCGCAGTCCATGATCATGTGACTTCTAGGTGTGAGAAGGCTGGGAGTGTCGTGCAACCAGGAGAAAGCGTTCCGGCACCCAGCCCGTGTCTGCCACGGTGCCTGATGTGTCCTGTGGCTGATCTGGGGTGGACTTGAACTCAGCCTCCACCTTAAACGCAGAAGTACCCTCCTGTGTTAGTGCTAGGGCTGCCTAACAAAGTACCACGCACTGGATGACTTAAGACCACGGGAACGGATTGTCTCCTGGTTCTGGAAACTGCCGTCTAGAAGCCGTGCTGCCTCCGACACCCCGGGGCGTCCTTCCTCGCCGCCTCCTGCTTCCGTGGGCCGCAGCCTGGGCCCCTCGGGGCTCGCCTCTGCCCTCGTCACCGCAGGGCGTCCTCCCTGTGTGTCTGTTGTCACGTGCTGTCTCCTTCTGAGGACACCGGTCACATTGGAGTAGGAGCTGGTTCTTCTGGTACGACCTCACCTTAACTAATTACCTCTGTCACGATCCGATTGCCAAATAATGTCACATTCTGAGGTACTGGAGGGTAGGACCTCACCGTATCTTTTTGGGGGGGACACAGTTCAATCCACAATACCTCTGTCTGCCAGCTAAATCTTGGTTACTGGGGTCATCTTGACAGGGCCTCCTCCTTTCCTTGGGACAGAGTGTCTCCCCTGGGAGGGGTGTGTGTGTGTGTGTGTGTGTGTGTGTGTGTGTGTGTAGGGGTGATGTGTGAATTCCGATGACAACCTAACCAGAGCGTGTGGAGTTGGCTCCTTGCTGGGCTCCCCACTGCTGAGTATGGAGCCTGAAGGCAGACTGCTCGCAGCTGCTTCTGGGGTGTTTGAACCAGGCCCTTTCTAGGTTCATCCTTTGACTAAGGGAAGTTACCCGAAGTACCACCAGGTGGTGCTGTCGGACTACAGAGGACGGTGGTCGGCCTGGAGAAACCTGCGTTCTCCACGGGCTCTGTCCTCTATTTGCTGTGCAGCCTTGGACTTCAGTTTCCTCAGTGTGAAGGGGTTTATGCTAGACTAGTGAGAACGTGAACCCTGGAGGCAGACTGACCCGATCTGACTTCTGACTCCACCAGGGCCGCATTGTGATTTCTGTGGGCCTTAGGCACTTTTGCCTTCATGAGTCCCTTCTTACATTCAAAAAATATATATATATGAATTATATTTTACTACTGCATTGATATAAAGAAAAATATATTAATACTATACATTACATTTTTCTTCAACCTAAAATTTTAGTTTTTTCCTTTTTATTCTGAAAGAAATGAAAACATTTCCGTAGCCCTAAAAGTACCATGAGCCCTAGATCCTACGCCCACTATACCTCATGAAAGAGTCGCCCCAAGCTCCACTCACCAGGTGCGACCGTGGGCAAGTTATTTAACTTCTCTGGGCCTCAGTTTCCTCATCTATATAACTGAGATGACAATAGACCCCACTGTTTTAGTGCTGTGGATGGAATTTAATAAGACAGTGTATACCATGCCTTCTGAGGATATAGCCTGCCACAGAGCCGCACGCTTTGGTAAATGGCAGTTATTATTATTATCATTATTTATTATTATTATTATTATTATTATTATTATTACTATCTTTAAGGATATTTTCAGCTCTAGCCTCTATGAAACTATTAAAATATCTCAAACAATGCCCTGGCCGGTTTGGCTCAGCGGTTAGAGCGTCGGCCTGCGGTACAGAGAAAATATCTCAAACAAGCAGGAATCTAAAAATATATAAGTCAGAAAAATTAAATGAAGCTTCCAGGGTATTTGATAGGGGAAATAAGAGTTTCTTGAAGAAGAGGTGGTCAGCAGGAGTTTTTGCAAATGACTGACGTATTTTCTCCTGCCACCAGGGAACTCGTAGAGATGGGAACATGGCTTTGCTCCAACAGCCAGAACCTGGGTCACCTGGGGAATCGGTGCCGGCTGGGCAGGCCCTTGGGAAAGGTGTGTGTGTAGCATTTGTCTCAGAGAAGAAAGGTTTTCATGGAGTTTTGAAGGCCATGGAAGCCTTAGAGCTACGGAGAGAGAGAGTGTGTGCTGACAGGGAAGGGGGGCGAAGGGGGAAAGGGTGCTTCAGGCAGAGGGAACAGCATGTGCAAAGGCCCGAGGCAAGAGGGTAAAGGGCAAGTTCAAGGAACCATGGTGAAGTTTACCTTAGGTGGATTTAAGGTTTTAGTTCTTCTGTCCTGTTGACATCTCATTTTATAGCCTTCAAATATATTTTGAGAAACTTTAATACACTAGAGGGCATGGTTAATATTTTAATTCCGAATTTATGCCCTCAAAAATCACTCCCTTACCTTTAAAAAAAATTTTTTTTTGTTAGTCCTCACCTGAGGATATTTTCCCATTGTTGTTGTGTTTTTTTTTTTTAGATAGAGTGGAAGGGATGTAGGGAGAGAGAGAGAGAGATGTGAGCGAGACACATCAATTGGTTGCCTCCCACACAACCCCGACCAGGGCCAGGGATTGAACCTGCAACCTAGGTGTGTGCCCTTGACCGGGAATTGAACCCACCACCCTTTGGTTCGAGGGCTGATGTTCTGACAGCTGAGCCAAACTGGCCAGGGCACACTGCCTAACTTTTTAAATGAGGTGCTTCCATCTGGATTTCTAAAAGAAAAAATACAATTTACTACCCAATGTCTGCTACCTTTTGCTCAAATATTTTCTTTTTTTTTTCTTTATTGATTTTAGAGAGAGGGGAAGGGAGAGGGAGAGAGAGAGACAGAAACATCGATGAGAGAGAACATCAATTGGCTGCCTCCTGCATGCCCCTCACTGGGGATTGGGCCCACAACCTGGGCATGTGTCCTGACCGGGAATGGAACTGGTGACCTCTTGGTGCATGGATTGATGCTCAACCACTGAGCCACACCGGCCGGGCTCAAAGATTTTCTTTATATTTTTTTTTAAAAAGGAAAACTCTCTAAAGGCTATTGTCTTTTTAATTTTTTTCTTTGTTCTTGAATATGTATTTTTTACTAAAAATTATTCATAAATTAACATACAAAAATGCACAAACACATGAGTAAATAATGTAATGACAAAGGACTATCTTTGTGGAAAGTGTTTTTAAAACATCAGTAGATTTCAGTACAAACATGTACCCCTGGTACCTCTTAAAACATAGCAGCAGCTCAAAAAAATGTAGTGATGGAAATAAGCCAGCTACGTTCAATGTCATTGTCACTGGTGAGTGGGCACAATCAATACATGTGGCTGTTGCTCAGCTACTCATGTCTGTGGCAGAGGAGCTCTAGCAAGATTCCTGTAATGTCAAAATGAATATTTTTGCAAATAACCCTCGCCCCCCCAAAAAGACATTGTGAAAGGAGAAGCTTTTCCCTATACCCAATAATCAAAGACAAGAATGATTTAAGGGGTCCCCATCAGTAGCCTTAAAGAACTGCAGCTGCCAAAACATGCACAAGGCCACATTTGGTTGTCATTGTCCTCTTTTGAACATGAGAATTTCTCACCACTAACAGCTCTCAGGTCTGACTGTATGTGTTACCACGTCTGCCTCCCACACAATACCCAGCGTGGTGCGTACATGACTAACAGCGCACAGTAAGGCATTTCACAGGAATAAAACAAACTTACATATGATTGCAAGATCATTTAAGTGACCCGACTTCAAGAGACCTTTCCCTTTTGTCCTCAATTCGCATTTTCTTTTTCAAACCAGGTGTTAGCCATTTGCCAACATTTGGCTCTTGGTAAAGGCTATTGTCTTTTACGCCAACAGGGCACAGCAGTGCCCTCTGAGTTTGATGAATTCCACAAAAATGTACTGAGCCGTGACTTAGAAGACACAGCTCTGCCCTCATAGGATTATAGGTTGGGGACGGGGAACAGACACTGGACAAGTAATTACACATGTAATGAGGGTTAAGAAGGAGCCATACAGGGCACCGTGGGACGATGTAACCGAGGGAACCAAAATAGATTGGGGGGAGTGAAAGGGTTAATAATGTTTTAACAAAATTAAACTCCATGCTGACCAGTTATTCTTGCACGTAAACACCCGAGCAGTTTTCTAAAAAGACCCTGGGACTGAAACCCAGAGGACACAAAAAGATAAGGGGTTAATGGTGGCTTTGGAAAACTAGGAGAGACCATAAAAAGAAAGAGATGAATGATGGCTCTGACCTCTGCTGAAGCAGACTCCTTACCTCTGAGACAGCTTGCATCAGCCCCGGCACCAATTAAGCGGTGCCAGGAGAATGTGGGTTTTTTTGAATGTAGTTTTTTTTTGTAGTTTCTGTAGTTTGTGCCTATATAAACCAGAGAACAAAGAAGGTTCGAGGCTGATCCCTTCTCGGCTCAGCTCGCCTGCACCCAGGTGCAGGCGATAAAGCTATTTTGCTCTACATTGGCCTTGCATTGTGGATGTGATCTCCCGCCGGCTCAGACCTTTCAGGGAGCTGGCCAGAGAAGGCCTCCCTGCCTGAGCGAGGTGTAAGCTGAGTTTTGAGGAATGAGAAGTGAATGGGGAGAAGAGTGATCCAGGCGAGGGGAACAGCACATGAAAAGGCCCAGAGGCTGGGGAGAGCGTGAAGCATGGAGGAACTAAACGGTGTGGCTACAGTGTCCAGACGGCTGGAAATGGAGTTGGAGAGGTGAGTGAAAGCCAAGAAACGCAGGGCTTTGCAGATTATGGTAAGGACTTGGGTCTTTATCCAGAGAGAAATGGAGAGCCATTGAGGGTTTTAGGCAGGGGGAGATAGGATGAAATTTGCATTTGAGGAAGCACACCCTGTTCGTGGAAAAAACAGATTAGATGGGGACAATGGTGGAGGTGGTGGGACTAGTGAGGAAGCCACTGATACCAGTGAGCAAGAATCTGTGACTGGACTGGGGCAGCCCCTGGCCCTTGGCCCCGTGAGCCTCTGTCTGCCTGCAGCTTGTCTCACCGACATGGAGACCTGGGGCCCGAGCAGCCATTCCGCGAGCGTCCCATTAGGGGCACTCGCTGTTTCCCAGCCCATTTTCTCTGAAGAACCGAGTGTGCAGGTGCGTGGGTACGCGTATGTGCACGGGCGCATGTACACATCCTTGTTTCCTTGAAATTGCCCAAATTTTACTTAATGTCAGTAGCTTCTCCGAATCCTAAAGCTTGAAGCTACTGGGGCAGGGCCCTGTGGCCCAGGGTTACCCACTCCTCCTTCAAGATGTGACCTGTGGGTAAGAGACACAGGCATGCCGGCTCGTTGTGACCTCTGCCTTCAGGGCCATCTGGGTGGAAGCTCTGATGGGGACATGCAGCAGCCAGGCAGGTGTGAACCCCTCTCAGTGGCCCTGCTCTCCCGCACCCTGCCTGGCCTCCTTTTTTTAAAATTTTTTTCTTTATTGATTTTAGAGAGAGAGGAAGGGAGAGGGAGAGAGACAGAAACATCGATGAGAGAGAAAGAACATCGATTGGCCGCCTCCTGCACACCCCCCACTGGGGATCAGGCCCACAACTGGGCATGTGCCCTGCCCTGGAATCGAACCGACAACTGCATGGTGCATGGGTCCACGCTCAACCACTGAGCCACACCGGCCGGGCTGGCCTCCAGTTTGTCACTCTTTCCTCTCCTGGTTTGGAACTGCCCTTTATACTTCCTTCCCCAACTCAAGGTGGGGACGGGAGCCAGGGCGGCTGACTTGGAGATGCTCCCTTCACCCCACCCCCCACGGACAGGATGAAAGGGGGTGTATTTCTGTGTTTGAGGCAGGAAAGGGGAGTTGAGGAGGAAGAGAAAATACCAAGGACTAGAAGGAGAGGCGTCTCCATTTCTCAAGGCTCACTTGCCAGAACACCTGGAAGCTTGTTAAATATGCAGGCTCCTGGGCTCTTCCAGATCTCCTGAGACAGACTCGGGGGCTGGGTGGTGATCAGCATGGTAACAGGTCCCCTGGGATTCTGTTTCAAACCCTCTGAACAAAACCAAAGCTGAAAGAGTGCACACGACCACGGTGCACTCCCCCGAAGGGCCACGGCAGCTCCGTCCCCGCCAGGCCACGCAGGGCCACAGGAGGACTGCAACTCCTTCAGGCTGTGGCCAGTGGCGAGCAGCCCCTGTCCCGCCGAGCCCAGCAGTTTGCCCAGACTGAGAGCGGGCAGATGCCATGGCTCAGTAACCTGCTCTGTGCAGGGACAGAAGGATGGCTTGTCACCAGGAGGCCGCAGGGTGGCAGGACCAGGTCAGAGCCGTGGGCAGCACAGGACTCCCCACTCAGCACAGGACTCTCGGCCCAGCCACGATGCTGGCCTTTGGGGCACAAAGATGATCTCTCCTCCGAAATAAGTTCATTTGTGAATTGCCTGCTGGACGGTTTTGGACCTCGGAAACGGGCAGTTTTCTGGGGCAACCCTTCTCAGAAGAGGGGGTGACAGAGCCTTACAGCCTTGCCACCTCCCTGCCTATGCCACAGGACCTCTGAGGCTGGACTTTCGGGAAAATGATTTTCCCCACTTAAGCAGGGCCTTTCGATTTTATTCCCTCGGATGTTACCAAATTTCAAAACTCAAGCTTGTGGTCAATTTTCTTACATAAAAAACCGCATCGTTCCTAATACATTAATGGAAATAAGCAAAGAGTGGGACCATGCCTGTAGTATGTTATGCTCTGTATTTTCCAAGGTTACATGCACATGGTGCTCATTTATGCACAGACTCCAGAAGAACGCAGGAGCTGGGAAGAGGGCTTGCTTCTGAGACAGGAAGGAGGGGCTGGGGTCGGGGTGCGGCATCCTTGTCACTGCTCATTTTCTGGTGCTGCTCACATAGTTAGTCATGTTCGTGCGCTGCTCGAGCAAAGAAACAATCTAAGGAAAAACAAACCAAAGTGGTCACCATACGGGCACAGACCACATGGTGCCATGCTGCTGGACCCCTCTGCAACATTTCGGTTGCAGAAATATAACAAAATCCTTGAGTCCCTGCCAGCCAACCGGGCCTTTGATCCACTAGGTCCCCCAAGGAGCACAAATAGCAGCCTTGGTGACAAATGCAATGTAGTGAATGTTACAATAGGGGTGTGGCATACGTGGGGGCCAGGGCACCTAGCCAGGCTCTAAGATGGGACAGGGCAGGTGGGCGCAGGAGAGAGCCGTCTGGGCATAAAGTGCATGGTAGGACCAAGGGGAGGCTGATGATACGCCAGATAGAGAGACCTTCGCGGGTGTCCCAAACCTCCGGGCTCTCCAAATGGTGATGGGATTTATAAGCAAGCGGCGGCAACGAGGGCAGCGTGTGGTCAGAATGAAATTTCAGAGGATGGCACTGGTGGTTACTGGGCTGGCAGGAAGATCGGGTGGGAGAGGCCTTCATCCTTCATCCCCGTGAGACGTGATCGTGGCCTGACCTCAGCCAAGGGGGCCAGATTCCCTCCGGGGCCTTGGCATTTCTGCCCGTTTCCTGTGGAGCAGGATCCCCTGGTGAAGACTAAACACGGATGTTCGTCCTCCTCCACAGCCTCTCCACGCAGGGCTGGCAGGGGCCGTGACAGCGATGGGCTCAGGGTGCAAAGACCCTCCTTTTGGACTGCAAAAGCCCCCAGTTTCCTCCGGGACAATTCAAGTTGAAAATGAAAGTGGGACCGGTCTTGTTTCCTGAGTGCAGAGGGTGGTGATAGCTGTTAGAGCTGTTTCATTCGGAGGCGAGAAGGGGTTAGTAAAATGGGGCCCTTGTATCTAGGAGCGGCGGCCCTTCCTTCTCTTGGAAGAGACAGATTTTTTCCTGTTGGTGAAGACCCTTGAGGATTGTAGTTTAAATTCAACTGGAAAGTGGTCGCTGACATCCAGGGCCTGTAAGGGTAAAGGGAGATATTTGAGAATTAGGAGACACTCTTATTTTAGTGACAAGCAAATTCCGGCTCCAGGAGAGAAAATGAAACGCCCACAGTTACCCAGCAGAGCACACACTGGTGAGCATCGGCCCCGGACCTGCTCAGTTAGAGATCTAGGCAGGTCCTCAAATCACAGAATCACAGGCATCGAGACGCAAGGTCCAACGGCCCAATGTTGGGTCTCTAGCAGTGGCCTCCCAGGATGACACCAATCCATCTTCCCAGGACAGTGGCATAAAAAGACAAGATGGCAGCCATACCTCCTTTTCAGTCAACCCGTAAGCTTTCTGGAAGTCAAAGGTGCTGTTTGATTTGGGAACAACAGCGCTGACGATCTCTTGTCCTCTCAGCACGATCCTGCAGAAGAGGAGGGAAGACAGTCATGTTAACCCACCCTGCTGATTTCTGAAACCAAACCAAGGTCCGTGTTTGACACCTGAAACTGAGCAGCCTGGACCTTTCGCGTGATGCTCAATGTCCAGACCTGGTTTTAGCAGTGACCCTAAGGACAGTGCCTAAGGTTGGGGAGGAGGATCAGCTCCTGCTGTGGCCCCGTGGGCACCAGGACGGTGTGGCCCTGTGTGGGCAGGTAGCCCTGGTGTGGAAGACTTCCTATGATACATGGGCACCACACCACACAGCAATATCTTGTATTCTAAGATGATTGTCTCCTTTGCAATTATTTTTCACTTTTTCTGATTTGACGATGGAGAAAGGGGCTGGCTTGTTTTTAATACTCCCTAAGCTCCCAGACCGAGAGAGCAGGCTGCCACCGCCAAGCCTTCCAGAGGCAAGAGGGTCAAGGCAGAGTGTGCAACGTTCCGTTTTCACTGGGATTATTTTCACAGTTATTTTTTACTTACGGCAACTGGTGCTGTTTTCTCACCTTAGTATTATGACACTTCCTTTAAAATTAATTTATTTCAGTAAGAAATGAATGTATTTAGAGACAAATATGGGGAAAAACCACAGTAAGTTGCTTTGCAGCGATGACTGAAAATGGGTACATGGTAGTTCATTGAGTTTTGGAAATGTGGACTCTAAACGTGGACTCAAGTGGGGTGATGCAGTGGAGGCCTCATGGCCCCAACAGACTAATGACAAGACGAGTCCACCTGCCGGCTCATGACCATCGGCTGAGCTTCCCTGACCCCCAAGGGCTGTTGGCTTCCTGTGCTGGCTAACAGCATCCCCTGGCTGGCTTTGAACTCCATCCACTAGTAAACGCTTCAAGTGAGGTTGGAGAGTTCTTAAGGCTATCCTTGTGGACCCAGAGAGTCAACAACGACTTAGAGTTCCCCCATTGCTGACTTTCAGGTATATGCACGGGAGGTCAGCTGGTCCTGCTAAGCTCTCCCGAGGCCGGCCCAGCATATGGGAGGTGTTCAAGAGATATTTGAACACAGAACACAGACTGGCATTGAGTCCATTTTATCTTACTCCCTTTATTAAACGTTTATAGACCTGGCCGAGTTGTTCAGTGGTTAGAGCGTCAGCCTTTGCACCGAAAGGTTACGGGTTCGATTCCCAGTCAAGGGCACATACCTGGGTTGCAGGTTCGATCTTCGGCCTTGCTTGCGGGGCATGCGGGAGGCAACCAGTCAACGTGTCTCTCACACATTGATGCTTCCCCTCCTCCCCTGCTCCGTCCCTCCTTCCCTCCCTTCTACTCTCTCTAAATATCAATGGAGAAAATATCCTCAGGTGAGGATTACAAGATAACAACAACAACAAACAAAAAAAAAACAAAAACAAAAACATTGATATACCTTTTTAAAAACCACAAAAAGTACATGCTGTTAAGGAAAACAGACTTGACTTGGGGTGGTGAACACACAATACAGTGTGGAGATGGTGTGTTGTAGAATTGTGCACCTGAAACCTGTATAATTTTATTAACCAGTGTCACCCCAATAAATTCAATAAAAAAGAAAAAAATCACATGTCATCCTGCCATCCTTTGACATAAAGTGTGTGACATTGGGTTCTAGGAAATACCTTTTTTAAGCTGTTCCCCCACCTAATCTATTGTGAACATCTTTCCCTGTGATTCACTGTTCTTCTGCTTTGATATTTCCGATCACCTCGCTCTCGTTTGCCAGAGGAGAAGAATGGGGCCACAGAAGGGACTTGACCTTGCCAAGGCCACACAACTGGCATGCACTTTGCTGGCAGCCCCTCAGAACGGAGGGAGGTGGCAGGGAGCTCTGTCTCCTGGAACTTCCCACCTGACTCTGCTTTCCCCAGGTGGGCTGCTTCCACTTTCGAGGGCTGGAGTGATGACTTCTGCAATGGACACACCAGCCCTGAAAGCTCCAGGAGGAACAAAGGAGGTCATGGGATGAAAATGAAAGCCAGACCTCAAAACTAGAGAAGTAAGAACAATGGTCGTCTTCAGATGGCCATTGCATGCTTTCTCGGTCGCAAGCTGAGCCCTGGGAACTGAAACCACCGTGGGACCAGGGCTCCTAGGGGATTCCCTGCCTGTGGTCCTGCTATGGATGGTCAGGTCACAGACATTCACAGGCTTCAGGCACTCTCAACACTTCCTTCCTGATTTAAGGAGCAAAAGTGGAAGCTGATTGAAAACCCCCCTGAGAGATTTTACAAATATAAGCTCATGCTATTATTTAAACGTATGCATTTGCATTTAGGAATGCCCAGCAAAAGCTTTAGAAGTGTAAATACCCTTGCTCTAACTGGTATTGTTCTTTTTTTTTTTTTAGAGTTTTATCTTAAAGCAATCATAAATATATGCATAAAATGAATATATAGAATCAGAATGTTTAAATAACTAACCCTTAATAATATAATACCCTAATCTCCAATCCTAATGCTTAATGACAGGGGATTGAATGAATAAGCTGTGGCATGTCTTTATGATGGAATAATTAACAACAACGAATGTACTGAGTGCTTGTCACATGGCAGGCATCGTGTCACACGATTTACGTATGTTACTTCACTTAATTCTCATCATATGTCCATGGGTGAGGCACTACTATAAGCTCCATTTTACAGGTGAGAAAACAAAGCACATGTCTCTTAGTCACAGACATATTAAGTGGGAGAGTAAGGATTTGAACCCAGGCCTGCCTACACCAAAGCCCATGCTTGCCGCTGCTGAACCACGGTGCCCAGTTCACGCAATTCATATTCTGCACAAGGCACTGGGTGGAGAAGCCTGCAGTCTGATTCTGCTCTCCAAGCCAACTGCCTCATCTGACCAGAGGGGGCGCCTTTTCTAAAGCCTACTAAGCACTGTATGGGCTAGCAGCATCCAGCAGACCACCAGCTGATGCCTCCCACCTGTCATATGCACAGCGGGTGCTCGTCTTGACAGTGGTGTCCTCTTGGTCCCCAATCAGCCATATGAACTTGCTGTCGGTCCTCAGGCGGATGTTATTCCAGGCCTTCTTGGGGACATAGCTGCAGCCGGCATTGAAGTCGCCCATGAAAATGAAATTCTGAAAGACATGATTCAGAGCCAGTCACCTAATGGGCACTGTTGCCAAAGTCTTTCACTCAGAACTGCTGGCAATGACTCCATCTCCCCTGCACAGTAAATGATGGCTTCTGTTATGGGCTAAATTGTGTCCCTCCCAAGTTCTTACGTGAAGTACTAACCCCAGTACCTTAGAATGTGACTGTATTTGGAGGGAGGATCTTTAAAGAGGTAATTAAGATAAAATGAGATTAAATGGGTGGACCCTAATCCAGTATGACTGGTGTCCTCATAAAAAGAGAAGATTAGACCCCGCTGGTGTGGCTCAGTGGACTGAGTGTCGTCCCATGGACTGAGAGTCCCTTGTTCGATTCCCGGTCAGGGCACATGCCGGGTTTTGGGTTCGATCCCCGGTGTGGGGTGTGCAGGAGGCAGCTGATCGATGTTTCTCTCTCACATCGATGTTTCTATCTCTCTCTCTAAAAAATAAATAAATAAATAAATATTTTTAAAAATTAGAAAATAAATAAGAAGACTAGTACACAGAGAGGCACAGAGAGAAGACCAAGGGGAGAGGCCTCAGGAGAAGCCAACTCTGCTGACACCTTGATCTCGATCATCTAACCTCCAGGACTGTGAGGAAATCAATGTGTGCTGTTTGACCCACCCAGTCTTTGGTGCTTTGCTATGGCAGACCTAGCAAACTAATACAGGGTCTTCCTTAATTTCTTTTTTTATCCTCACCTGAGGATATTTTTTCATTGCTTTTTCTTTTGATAGAGTGGGAGAGAGAGAGAGAGAGAGAAACATCAATGTTAGCGAGACACATCGATTGGTTGCCTCCTTTAAGACCCTAACCAAGGCTGGGGATCAAAACTGCAACTGATACGTGCCCTTGACTGGGAGTTGAACCCACAGCTTTTGGTCAGGGGGATGATGCTCTAACTGCTGAGCCAAACCGGCCAGGGCATTTCTTTTTACTTTTCTAAAAGAGGCCGTCGTTTAAAATTGAATCACAGAGTGGGATTGTAACCCCAGAGGGAGGAGGGAGAGAGCTGCTCCCGGAAGCAGCGGGGAGAATCATGTGGAAAGGGCACTCCCCCTCACCCCACACCCAGAGGATTTGCAGGATGTACATCTTTGGAATCCAGACACCATTATGTGAGGCAGCCCAATCTACACGGAGAGACCCACAGGGAGAGGAATGAGGCCTCTGGGAAGCACCAATCTGCTAACCGTGCACAGGAGCCAGTTTGGAAGTGAATCGTCCAGCCCCAGTCCAGCCTGCAGAGACGGAAACCTCAGCTGATGGCTGACTGCAGCCTCATGAGAAAGCACGAGCCAGATTCACTTAGCCAGCCTGCTCCCGGATTCCTGATCTACACGAAACTGTGAGATCACAAATAATGAGTTGTCATTAAAAATAAAGAAATAAAGTGGAGTCACAGTTCTGATGAGTATTTGACAGGTGGGTATGTATGCGGGAGGGTGTTCTGAACGGGGAGGGGGTGTTTGCTGTAGCTGCTCCCTCCTGTTCTCAGTCACCATGTCTCTACAATTCAGCAGACTTAGGTGGGGATAAAAGAAGCCCCCTAATTTATTCCCTCACAGCTTTCGTTTCTAGCTCAAACATATGAATGAACCGACGCCTTTTGTTTCCAAGCAGGAAAAATGAACTTGGGTGGTGCATTTGACAGCTTTGGCACAGCTCTCTCGCTCCTATTGTCTTGAAGTTGGACATTTATTCCTGTGGACATTCTGTCTGTTGAGGAAGTGGGAAGAACCTTAGGTCAGCAACAGAACCATTCTATCCTGCAGGACTCTTGGAACAGAATTTTAATATTCCTTAATCCAGAGGAAGTATCAGATTTCCTTGTTTGTGCTATTGTTTGGGGCTGCTGCTGACCTTAGCGTTTTCTTCCAAAACATTTTATTTTGACCTGTGATCATGGTTTTCCCTGTGACTGATGGGCACAGTTGAAGACAGGATGTCATCCTTCACCCTGGTGACTACCAGCTTCTATTAATATAAGCACAATTCACTGAGCATTCACTGTGTGCCAAATTCAGCATTAAGTGTTTTATAAAGTTTCCTTTTTTTTTTTTTCATTATTTTTTCAGATAGAGTGGGAGGGAGAGAGGAAGAGAGAGAGAGAGAGAGAGAGAGAGAGAGAGAGAGAGAGAGAAACATCGACATGAAAGGGACACATCGAGTGGCTGCCACCTGCACGACCAACCAGGGCCGGGGACAAACTGCAACCGAGGTACATGTCCTTAGCGGGAACCGAACCCGGGTCTCTCTGAACCGCAGGCCAACGCTCTAACCGCTGAGCCAAACCGGCCAGGGCTATAAAGTTTCCTTTCAATCTCACAAACACGAGGAGGTGGAAACAGGATAGAGGGCCCGCTCTACACCACCCAGCTGGGAGATTCAAGTGGTGAAACCGAGAAGTGAACCCTGATGGGCCTCACCCAAGGCTTTTCAGCACGAGTTTCCCTCTTGTTCATTTTTGTGCCACGGATGCCCCCCCAGTGCCCAACCCTTAACAGATGCTCAATACATTCTTGTTGAATGAATGAATGAATTCATAATTTTACGAATGAATGAATGAGTCTTTCTCTTGACCTGCTCTTTACAGATAAGCAGTGGAACACACCCCTGTTTCTCCACGCCCCAGCTCTGAGTCCACACTTTACTTGACTCATTTTGCGCTTCCAGCAGTGAGAAGGAGGATAGGGGATCAATGGAGTCACATCCCAAAAGGAGAAAAGAAGAATGTGGAAGAGCCTTAGAGCACTTCCATATTTGCCAAGCACCTTCACAGACCCTCACAGCACAGGTGGTGGCTTCCTTCTTTTGCAGACGAGGAAACAATGGAGGCCAAAGGGATGGTAGACTAGTCCCCTTCTGTGAGAATAGCCCTAGTTTGGGAATCCACCGCCCTCCTCCTCTCAGTCCGTGAGGCTGGGTGGAGCTGACACAGATTTAGCCAGTCAGAGCATCTCATTCCCCTGACCACAGTGATTGGTTCAGGTGTGGACATGACCCATTCAGAGCCAATAAGACTCAATCCCAGGGTATTTGTTGCATTGTGGGAAAGAAAGTTTGTCATTTGCTCTAGAAGCTGTTGATGGCCACCTTGCCGTTCCAAGGGTAGAGCCAGCCCGAAAATGGAGGCCACCCAGAGGAAAGGAGGCCAAGGGGTGCGGCAAGCAAGCCAAGCCCGGATTGCTCTGTCTGAGCCCCAATCAGCTGTGCCCGAACTGCTCCTGGACATTTTAGTTCCAAGAACCAATCAAGTGCTTCTTTCCCTGAGCCACTTGGAGATTCTGTCACTCGTGTCTGAAGGACCCCTGACCTCTGACCTCACTGTTCTCTCTTGCGAAGTGAGGATGATAAAAGTAGCTGCCTCGTGGGGTTACTGGGGGAGTTAATGACCTCAGTGCCCGGGGCAGCCGCATCAGCGCAGCGGGGGTGAGCTCCCTGCACCCGCACGGATGGTGCCCAGGCAGACTTAGCAAGAAGGATACTTAGGGCTGAGGAACAGCCGAAGACGAGTCTGGAAAGTGGTGGTGGGCTGCCCACGCTCTGTCCCTCACCCTCCCGGGGGTCACTCATACTTCTCAAAGACCAGACTCTGCCCCTGCCAGACGGACACTCAACAGCCGGAGGGTCGTCACCTGGGCCTTCCAACGGCGTCTCACATCCACGTAGACATCGGCCAGCTCATCAATCTCTCTGATGGATGTCTCGGGGGTGGTGTGCAGGGGCACGATCACGAAGTCCTTGACAGCTGGGGAGCAGGAAAGAGGCAGAGGTCACACAGTTCCCCTGGCAAGGTCCCAGGAACACTGCTCGAGGGAAACGGGCTGTCCCCCCAGAGGGCGTGGGCTGTGTCATCTAGGTCCTCCGTTTCCAGAGGGTCCAGCCAGTGGCTGAGATTGCAATGGTTTTAGGATCATGAGGCAGCTATTTTCAGTGCACGGAGCCGCGTTTCTCCCACTCGCCCTTCACCGCCAAGGAAAAGCTGGCAGTGTTCCTTGCTGGCGTTGTGGGTGTTTCTATTTTCTCATTTTTTTTGAAAATCTGCATTTTCTACTTTTTAAAAGTGATGAATCTGTTTGGCTTTTGTACTAAGGAAATATTTTTTCTAGTGAAAAAATTGAAGTATGTCATTTATACTTCCTTTGTAATCAGGAAAAAAGCCTAAAAGTTATTTAAAAATAAAGCAGATTTTTATGGCGTGTCTAAAAACTTGCCCCCACCAGGATTGAGAGCGAGGAGATGAGGGTGACCCGTGGACTGTGCCTTGCCCACTTGCTGGCAGCAGCAGCTGTGATCTGAACCCCTCGTCCTCGGGCTTTCCCTCATCTGTGCCTGGGTCCCCACTCCTGCACAGGAGCTGGGTGCTGCTGGCTGGGCACACAGTGGGGAGCCAGGCCTCAGACCTGGCTGCCTGTCTCATCTCTCGCGCTCCTCCTCACCCCTCCACTGCACTCCCATCCTCTTTTTGGTCCCCCTGCAGACCCCAACCCCTTCCCACCTCTGAACCTGTGTGCTCACTCTGCCTTCCCTCTACAATGCCCTTCCTCGAGTCCTCTCTGACTTGATTTGCTCAGGTCACAGCCTAATGTCATCTCTCAGGGGCCTTCCCTGGTCCCCCTCCCCATCTAAGGTGGGCCCCTCACCCTACTAGTCAATGCATCTTGCTTCCTTCCTTCAGGCTCTGACTTACTTGCTTTACCTCTTTGTTTGGCCCACTGGAACCCAGCGCTGCAAGGGCAGGCTTACCTGCCCCATTCACCCTCTTGGCTCTAGTATCTTGCACAGTGCCTGGCACATTGGAAGTGCTCAGAATGTTTGTTGACTGACTGACTGATTGACTGAATGAATGAATGAATGAATGAATGAATGAATGAATGAAAAGATATATGAATAACTCCTTCGTCTTTAACCCCAGATAGAGAGGACATAAGGAGCTTTCCTCGAACAAGAGAGAAAACTAAACAGGACATGGCTGAGGTGCCACCCAGGGAGACAGAAAGGGGTGGAGAAGAGTGGAAGTGTGGGAGCCTGATACAAACCGTTTGTCAGCAATTCACAAAAGCGGAGGACTCACTAGGAGAAAAATCATCAGTAAGGGGATGTGGGCGCTCTGAACACTGCCCTGCCCTGAATCGTGTGCCAGACAAAGAGGATTATTGCCTGTGCCCTCTGAAGGGCTCTTCTTGCCCTCGGTAATCCCCACCTCCTTCTCTTTTCCTACTGGGAATTCCCTCCCCATTCACCTGTTTGTCAGCACCCTGCCTCTGAGGTCCCTGATGCAGGGCAGAACTAGCTCGGGGTGTTTCTATTTGTAGTTACAGATGTACACACTTATAGCTCTGCAGATATTTGTTTGGTCGTTATCTGTCTCCCCTACTAAAATATAACTTCATGAGAGCAGGGACCTTGTTTGTCTGTCCGGTGCCCAGGACAGAGGCTGGGACATAGTTGGTACTGAAAAAATATTCGCCTCTTTCCAGCTCCAAATGGTGAACCAAATTTATTCTTGACTTCCCATTGAGTGTCGCATAGTGGTTGAGAGCATGAGCTCCTGAGATGATGGCTTGGGTTACAACCCTGACTCGTCCACTTCAATAGCTTTGGGTGAACTTGGACCAGTGGCTCCACCTTTTTTAACCCCAGTTTCCTCAAATGTGAAGTGGAGACAATCCTAGTTCCTATGTTGTAGGGTCGTTGCAAGGACTATAGGAGCCTGGCACTAATCAGTGGTCAAGAATTGTTAGTGGCTAATACAAGTACTGTTGTTGTTAGAATTTGGGGTGCAATCATTTGGACTTCCTCTCTACCCCCAGTCTGTGGAGGAGACTTCTATGTAGTTACTGAAAGGAGAGTGAGACCTTAGGTTGGGGGGTTCATCTTTGCTGGCCATCACTGGGAATTTTTTAAATGAAGGAATAGTATTTGCTTGGGACTGAGGAATTACGGTAAATAATTCCTACCAGCCTAAGTGCTCCAAAGACAGTGGAGTTATCACTGATTCCAGAAGTGGGCTCCAGGCTGGGCAGGTCTTGAGTCATGGTATTATCTAGTTTGAAGAGAAGCCAGCCTGGTACCATCAAACTATACTACATCCTCTACATTCAGGTATTAGAAGTTCTTCATGGCCTTCTCTACAGGCCTCCCTAAAGATGCTGCATAAACCCTAAGATCGCAGCTCACACTCAGGGCTGTTGCCCATTTGTGGGATCACTGGGAAGATCGTGGGCAAGAAGGGTGTGTGGGTCTCACCAGTGTGGGGTGCCTGGAACCAGACCACAAAGGGCTCCCTGGAAAAGACATCTGTGTCTCCCACCTGATGGTCATGGTAGAGGTAGCTGGTCTTCACGGTCACTAGCTTTTCCCTGGAAGAGAAAAAGGAAGCCCACCCAGCTGTCTTCTCACTTCTTTCAGGAAGCTATAACGTAGGTTCCCACAGCTTCATTAGCCTCCCAAGTGGGCTCGAGAGCTGGAAGGGACCTTTTGCCTGAGAACAAGGCTCAGTCAACTCTTCTCAATAACCAGGGCCCCTTGGGAGCTGAGGATCTGAGCAGTATTAGTTATCTGGGGTACCCATCATTAACGTTCAGATTTAAAACAAATTATTAGTAAGAAGAAGGTGAGAACATGAAGTTCTGGAGTCAGCTGTGTTGGGCAACTCAGGTTTCCTCCCCTGGACCAGGACTTGACAACAAAGAATAAAGAAATCCTGAACCCCTTGACTAAGCAGCCACCGAGTCAGCTAACAAATTAGGTGTCAGGAAGCTGCTCGTATTATCTAGTTTGAAGAGTTAATACTTTGCACCAGTCCCAATTTCGACGGCAATTATTTTGATCGATACTGAGAACTGGTTAGAGATCAACATTTGGTTTTGAAGAAAACCAATACATTTGATTCAATTCACAGCCATCATTCATACATGAACCATGTTCCAGGAAGCATAGATTATACTTACTTGTAGAGAAAGGCATACTGTTCTTTATATGTCTTTCTTCCGAGCCGAGAGCTAATCACACAGCTGTATGTTATGTCTCTTGAAATTCTAGAAAACATAAAGATTTTACATTGCCTCTTAAAAAGAAAACATTCTCCTACTGCAAAGGTTCCCCTGTCTCCAATCTGCCTCCATATCTCCAATGGCATCACGTAGACGGGCCACCACTTTCATAACCTTTGTGTCTAATAAGAAGGGCTACCATTGACTGGAAATGTGACATCTGCCAGGGTCTTTACAGCCATTATTTCTTGTCCTTATAGGTGAATACTATTGTTACCCCATTTTTATAGTTTGCAAGTACAAAGCTGGGATTTGAACCTAGATCCTACTCACCCCCAAATCCACATTTTGGCCTGTACCTGTGGGAGACCATTAAGACCATAGAAACTTTAGGCCAGAATCAGCCCCAAACCCCACTCTGGCCCATGGGGCTGCAGCTCCTGCTTCCCGATTGAGCAACCTTATCAGGTCACCCTATCCATGCCCCACTCCTGAGCATTTATTATGTGTAGGATTCTTAGTAACATTTTTCTTGGACATTCTCTCCTGCTCTGAAAACCCCCAGGCATTTTCTCACAAGCCCAGAACTATAATTTCAAATCAGCTATTGTTTATGTTCTGGGGGCTGGGGATACAGCCATGAAATCCCATTGAGCCTCACCATCACCTATCCCAGAGAAACCTGACTCTCAGTGGGTTTGCCAAACCCGCTGATGACTCCGCCCTGGGCAGAGCCTGACCTGGTTTCACTCCATCTGGCTGCAGAGAAATCTAGGGCATGTCTAAGCTGAGACATAGTCTCAGTTTCATTTGGAAAAAAGCGGAAGGGGTCTTTAGCGGCCAACTTAGACCCCACAGAAATTCCTGGGGCTTTAACTGCACAGGCTAAGGCAGATTGCCCACTGGGGCCCCAGGAGTGTGGACGATTGATTCCTCTGGGCTTCAAGTTGGGAAGGCTGGCCCTCATCTGATTCTGGACTGCTAGGTCCTGGGTTGGCAAACTGTTAGAAATGACTCAGCTGTGAACTGACTAAGGTCCCTCCTGGCTTACAGGGGAAAGGGGACAAATAGGCCTGGCTCTGCCTGGGGTCCATAGGACAGTCTAGGGAGGTTGGGAAATTGAGACCACTGGATGTAGGAAGACTCACTCCAGACTGACCGGGGGAGATGCCTGAAGACCCCTGTCCTCTCAGTCCCCCATATTCTGGAAACTGACCAGAGCCACTTTAAGGACAACTGAGGGGGCTCAGAATAGAGCACTGGCTTTGGAATCAGACATGACCTACAGCTTCAAAAGTAGGCTCAGCCATTTAATGGCTGGGTGATCTTGGGCTGGTCCCTCTTCCCTGTGCCTCAGTCCCCTCAGCTATAAGGGGAACAGTCATAGTATCTACCCCATTGTAAATGAATTCACAGGATGCCTGACCCATAGTCAGGGTGTTGATGGTAGCTGTCACATGTGGCCCCTGGACCATCATCTGCCATTAGAATTCTCTTCCTTTGACTAGTAACAGACACTGCTGCATGCCAGGCACAGCTCAACCTCTTACGTGCATGATTATATTACTGACACATCCCAGGAAGACAGATTCTATGATTGGTCCCATTTAAGAGACAGGGAAAAGGAGGTTGGTAACTTGCTTGAGGTCATGGCAGAGCCAGGATCCAAACCCAAGCGTGTGAGCTGAGCATAGGTGCCTACACTCTGTGCTACCCAGGCCCTCTTCCATTGTCAAAGATCAGATCCAGAAACAGAAGACCTGCCGAAGATAAAAAGGAGAAGCTCAGCTCCAACTCTGTCTTTTCAGATGAGTAACTGGGGCCCAGAGAGCGCAGGGGCCAGCAGGGGCCGTCTGAGTGAAGGACAGTGGTCACGGCTGTTCCTCCCGGATTGACCATTCATTTCCAAGGAACATGAACAGTTATTTCCTAGTCACAAAAGTATAATAACGGCCAGATGCACTGTTGTTCAGTCTGGATGGTGGCTACATGGCTGTTTGTTTTCATTTTCTCCATGCTTTGAAGTATGTTTACAGTATTTCATAAGGAAAAAGGAAGGGGAGTGTAACATTCTCATTGTAGAAAAAATTAGAAACTAGACAAAATGTACAGAAGAAATCACATTTAAATTCCTTATAAATTTGTATTCTAAGATAGCCACTGTCAACATGTTTGTTTACTGCTTTTGAATCTTTTATATGTTGTTTGTTTTGTTTCATTTTTTTACATAACTGAACTAGTTGGCACATAGTGTATGCTCGAGTTTGTTGTTTAATCTTATCATGTTCTACAAAAGAAACATTATATTAGAAGTTTTAAAAAATCAGATGCACCGGAATCACCGGGGAAGCTTATTAAACTAAAGATCCCTCTCACAGAAATCCTCATTCCGTAGACCCGAGGCTCTTGAATATGCAAATTTCACTCACTCTGGGGTGATTTTCAGGTGGGTGGGTCTGCTGATTAGTCTTTGAGAAAGAATATAAATCATAACTATAACCCAATGTCATTTAAGACTATTTGAGGACATTATTTTTTATAATTTTTAACTTGTAAAATCAATTCAGACTTTTTGTAAACTATTCAAAATAAAAAAGTATATAAAATAAAAAGCAAATGTTCCCCATTCCTCCACAATGGCCCTCCCATCACAGCCCCCAAAAGTAACCACTGTGAACATTCTGGAGTGGTCTTTCCTCAATGCCCACGCAAACTCACACGTGCTCTGTTCCTCTGTAACGTGGTAGGTAGAGTAACCATTCTGAACTTGTTGTCACTTGCAGCCAGCTTTCCCTGCTGGACTGTTCAGGCCTAACCTATTCTGGAGGCAGCACGATTTATAATGGCTATATACTATTCCAGCCTGTGGGCATTTCATAGTTTCCTACTGGCACTCAATCTTTCTTTGTAACAGTACTTCTCAGCTCAGCCTCTTGTCTCTTTCATGTCTCTCGCTGTTCTGGCTCCTCATCTGTTTCCCTTACTTCGCTTTATCATATTAAAACTAGCTGGTTGAAAGGTCTTAGGACTGTGGCTAATGGACTTGAAGCCCAGGCAGCGTTGGCCATGTAAACTGTGGCCAGAGTGATGCTTGCCTTCATACTAAGTTCAGTTCCCTGGGGCTTTTCAGGTGCCCTTGCACTTGACCTTGAACCCCCAGAGGGTCTGGGGCCTCATCTTTACCCATTCAGCCTCTTCAGTAGCACGGGACAGATCTTGTTGGAGCTGTCCTTGATTTCCATCAGGAGTATGAGGTCGCAGCGTTTGATGATCTGCAGAGAGAGAATTCCAGGTATTTGAGAGCACTTACTACAAATAATAAAAAACCATTCAGGGGGCACTTGCTATATTTTAAGTGTCAAATTGGGTGCTTTGTTAAATTAATTAACTTCTTGCCTAAAACAAATGAAGGGCTCCCTGAGGCAGGTGCTATTACCATGTCCATTTCAAAGACAAGGAGCCCGAGGCTCCGGAGAGGTGAGCAAAGTGTCCTGTCACCCAGCCAGCAAGTGGCCTGAGGCAGAATGAACCTAGGCAATCCAAATCCAGAGCCTATGATCACACCCGACTTTCTACTTCTTGGCTTTGCTTGAATAATTACAATAATAATAATCAATATTTATAAGCCCTTAGTAAATGGAAAGCACCAGGCTGGATACTGAGGTATAATTATAACGATAACACTGTGAAAGCTGACATTTATGAGTCTATGCCGAGCCTCACCAACCCTATGTGATGACTGTCTGTCCTGAAGCACAGGAGGAACAGGCTCGGGGTGCCGGCTGACCAGCTGAAGGGCACACAGCCAGCAGAGGTGGGAGAGCCAGGATTTGAACTCCCGTCTGTGTGACTGTAAAGCCCACCGCGCTAGACTGTTAAAATGCAGCCCCGCCCGGAAAGACGGATAGTCCGGTGAGAGGGACACAGGGAAACAACTGCCTACAACGAGAGGGAAACGAAATCTGTGCTAAACAAGCACAGCTCTAGGAACGCTGAGGAAGAATGAAGTCCTGCCCGGACCTCAAGGACAGCTCCAAGGAGGAGCGAGCATCTGAAGGCTCTGAAAGGCGAGCGGGAGCGCAGTGGGGCGAGATGCAGGAGAAGCGCCTTTTCCATATGGTTTCTGTGTTCTATATTCACAAAGTTGGCATCAACTTTGCGTCAAATGGCCTTGGATTCCTGTCTGGACTCTCTCACTCACCAGCTGTGTGACCTTGAGCAAGACACTTAAGGTCCCTGAACTGCCAGATTCTTTTTTTTTAATGTTTTTTTCTTCATTGATTTTAGAGAGAGGAAGGGAGAGGGAGAGAGAGACAGAAACATCGATGAGAGAGAGCATCGACTGGCTGTCTCCTGCATGCCCCCCACAGGGGATCAGGCCCACAACCTGGGCATGTGTCCTGACCGGGAATCGAACTGGCGACCTCTTGGTGCATGGGTCGACACTCAACCACTGGGCCACACCGGCCGGGCTGAACTGCCAGATTCTTTATCTGCGAACTGGGCCGATTCTCCCATCATGAGGATAAATGACACAGTGGAGGTAAAATTCTCAGTCCAGTCCGCAGCACAGACAGATGCTCAGCAGACAACGGCAATACTTAACGTACAGTTTTGGTCTTTTTTGAAAACCTCATATTCCCCATAGTTATTATTCAGTTTTCAAATTCATTCTGACACATTTTTTTCTGCCCCAATTTCAGGCCAAAGAAATATATTTCAGACGAGGAAAAATCTATTTCCCCTGGCTCCATTTCCTCGGGAGGACCGATCAAGGAGGTGGGTCCCGGGTGGCCCTCCCAGACCTGAAACTCACTGAGACTTTCCAGACTGTTCACAGAGGCGAGGGGTGGGGGCAGTGCACTGCTAGTGGTGGGGGAATCCCAGCAGGGGGTGTCGTGAGTGGACCTGGGGAAGGGGGAAGGGGCAGTCTTGAGAACTCTAGAAAAATCTGGAGCAGAGAGCAGCCTATGAAGCCTCTCTCATGCCTCTAAGCAGGGACCGCACAGGAAGGTGGGGAAGAGCCCAGAGTGGGTCAGCCGGGCCTCAGCTCAGCTCCATGACCTTGGGCAACTGACCTCACCTCTCTCACTCCAGCTGCCTCATCTGTAAAAGGGGTCTACTGATCAGACGGGCTGTCAGGCTGAACCTGCACGCAGCATATTGAGGGCCTAAATTCAATGATCGCGTGCTGGAAGCTCCGTGGAGAGGTCCTCCCACACCCGCTGTCTCACTCCCAGCGCCTCGAGGCGTCTGGCACGTGGCCTCCCTTCGGTGAGTATTTGTTGGATGAACAAGCTCTGCTCTTTAAGGACACACACAGAAGTCACAGACAGAGGGAACCTTTCCCAGGCAGGAGTTGGCCTCTGGAGAATTGCCCACGGTGCCAGCCAGCAAACCCAAGACGGAGAAGGCAGGGCTCCCTCACTCCCCAGCCTCCCCAGCGAAGGTCATAACGGCAACAGCATGATGCTGCTGCGTGCCTCTCTGATGCGATCAATCCAGCACGGAAGAGTGGAAAAGGCGTTTCCACGTCTATGGTTGAGTTATATGGTTGGATTTGAACCTGCTTCTTCCCCTTACTAGCTATGGAAGCCTGAATAAGGCACCTCACCATTCTGAGTCTCAGTGATAAAGTGAGGGCAATGTTACCTATGTCACAGCAGTTAATAAGAATATAGAGTTCCTGGCCTACAGCAGGTGCTCAGACAAGGGGCCCTGTAAAGACTGCCACCCTGAGGGCCTGGGATTTGAGTGTCGCTGTAAGAGCTTTGGGTGGCTCTGTTTTCCGGTGGCTCTGCTTACAGGAGGGTTTGGCAGTGATGGGGAAGGGCAGGGGTCTTGGCAAAGACTTCAGACATGCTTGGTGTTGCTGTGATGGGCTGTCCATCAGTCCCCCCTCTAGGACACAGTGGCTTAAGGGAGGTGCTGGCTGTAGGGCCCCTCAATAGAATCACCAAAGAACAAAATGTCAGCCTCTTAAGACTGTGGTGACGTTTCCTGGCTGGGTGAGGAGGGTGGTGGGAATTGAGCAGGTACTCAGGCTCCATGGGCCCTTCCCCGTGGGGAAGTGGGGAAAATCGTTTCCTCGTATGTCAGAGTTTCCAGTTGAGCCAGGGAGTCACAGTTCTCACAGGCTTGGCATGGCTGTCCTGGCAAAAAATTACATCTGGAAGGCCTTGGGTACCATCCAAAGGGCAGGGACGCAGGTCTGAAAGGACCAGCTATCTGAGTTAGAGCAAGGGCGTCAGTCCTCACTCTAATCCACTTTGCCTGAGAACAGCAGCAGCCGCTCCCGTCTGTGACCCACCTGCTTGTCACCTTACTCACCTTGACTTCACTCAGCCGACCTGTGCTACAGGTTGCGTGAGGCCCATGTTACAGAAAGGCCCTGGAGGCTCAGGGAGCAGAAGCCCACTCACCCTGCTGCCACGTGGGGTCTGAACCCAGGCTCCTGGCATTCCCCATACATGGTGCCTCCCGAGTTTTCTAAGCTAATAACACCCAGAGTCCTGGAAAAGTTTTCAGCAACCAGCATCAAAAATAAATCAACCTGTGGGGTCAGGAGAGTCAACTGACTCTGGAGAAGTATGGGCCTTTCCCAGGCATTGATTATATTATCCAGGAAAAGTCTTATCTAAGTGGAGAAAAATATTAAAACTGGGAGTGGGGAAAAGGTTGATAGGGTCGGGGGAAGGCAGGAGGAAGAGAGGAAGAGAGGAGGGGAGCCAGAAAAAAAGGAAAGAAAGAGAGAGAAGGAAAGGAGGAAAGGAAGGTGGAAAGCAAGTACACATCTGTGCTGCACTGATAGTTCAAAGATGGGGCTGGGCTGGCAACCCCGCTCTCCACCCACCCACAAGCTGTATGATGTTACTCCGCCTTTCATTGTTCGGGATCTCTACATGGGGATAAGCATCCTCCTTCCTCAGGGTCATTAAATGAAACCTTGTATTCATAGTGCCTGACACAGCATTCAGTAAATGGTAATAAGAACCACAGTAGGAGCCAACCCGTACCTGAGATAAGGTGGGCCAGGTCCTGTTTTAGGACCTTCAGATTTATCAGCTCACGTGTTCCTCTGAACTGTCCTACAGGGAGGGACTGTTATTGTTCCCATTTTAAGATGATGACACAGAGAGGTGAAGAGGCTGTTATAATGACTGCTGTTGTTATTGTTACAAAATCCCAAGCCAGCTGCTATGTTCACTCAAGGAACTGACTTTAGTTCAATTCCTCCTGAGTCTCTTGGAGGCTGAAAGCAGTGGAGAGGGTGTGAGGGGTGTCCATTGATCCTTCAGAAAGGAAGGGGCTCACCTTCACAATGACATCCATGGCATTCTGGTTTTCAATCTTGCTTTCCCCAAAGGACCGCACGTTGAAGGAGCAGATCCTGAGGGCCAGGGTGCCACTGATGGAGAAGAGGAGAAGCAGCAGGGTGGCCAGCGGCGCGGACATCCTGGCGCTGCTCCTGGGTTCAGGGCTCAGTGGGAGGACAGCAGTGCTCCGAATGCAGGCTCTGCAACCTCCTTAGGCTACCTCCTCACGCTGGGCTGACTTATAAAGCCTGCAGATAACAGGAATGACTGGATTCCTTGTCGCTACTTTCACTTCTCTAAGGAACTGAAGATCATGGCTTCCTTTCCCCAAGGAAATGAAGGAAATGGGCTAGTCTTTTAGGATCTCCTGTTTTTGTCACTCTGAAGAAATTGGCCTGCCTAGTTTAGGCACCATCCCCTGTAAAGTCACTTCTATCTTAGCCACCAGAAGCCAGCTGTGACATCTGGGAGCCAGCTGTGACATCTGGTTATCTCTCCTGTGGTTGCAAAAGGCCGTGTGCCTTCTCCTGAGAACTAATAAACTTGGAAGTGGTCCACCCCAGAGAGCACCTGGGGTGACAGAGCCTTCTGTGGGGGGACAGTGAGGCAGGGGCAGTGGGAAATTCTGCTGTATTTTCTGCCATCACCAGGATTTGGCAGCCAGCTCTCCCTTGACACACCCAGGCTCTGATTCAGTAACCACTCTGATGGGCGTAATTAAGGTCAAGTTTAGTTTGAATGACTTAATTTTTAAAGGCCGTTTTACTGCATAACAATTTAACACACCAAACGCTAGCAGTGTGTTGCCAGGGCAAGCCATCGCTGGTCTGCTAGAATGGGTCAGTGAGATGTCCTTGGGCTTTAAGGACAAAGAGCCAGTTAAAGCCCCTGGAGGGATCCATGATTCAACCTGATATAAGGTTTGTGAGAGTCATGTGGTCCCGAGGAAGGAAGGTTTTGCAAGAATTGTAGGATTTCAACCCAAGTACAATGACTTTTAGAGATTTGGGTAGGAAGATATGAAGATCTGAAAATAAAAATAAAATAATAATAATAAAGTTCAGCCGGGCTGGTGTGGGCTCAGTGGTTGAGTGTCTACCCATGCACCAAGAGGTCGCCAGTTCGATTCCCCGTCAGGGCACATGCCCAGGTTGTGGGCCCGATTCCCAGTGGGGGGCATGCAGGAGGCAGCCAATCGATGTTCTCGCTCATTGGTGTTTCTATCTCTCTCTCCTTCTCCCTTCCTCTCTCCAAAATCAATAAAGGAAATAAATAAATAGATAAATAAATAAATAAGTTCAATCAAGTTATATAAACCCAGGTAAGATTTCCAGCGTTTGGCAAAGAACATCCTTCTGTGAAGAGGGTAGATAATGAGCACAACTTGAAGCCAGCGTCAGGATCTCTGGACCACCTCCTCTTGAAGTGATGGGCCTGTGACCGTAGCCCCAGGGAATGTATGTATGTTGGCAACACACATCCAGTCAGCATCCTGGCCAAAATCTCTGGCCCAGTACCCCAGGCATTCTAAGGAGATAACCCAAACAGTACCTGGAAGGACACAGTGGTTTCCTGAGCTCCTGGTGAGCTGAATCTCCTATCATCTACAGCCGGCTCTCAGGCCTGGCTGAACCTCTGGTGAAGGCAGCTCTGGTCAATGGGGTGGTGACTGTCTTCCTTGGCGAATGGCATCTTCCAACCAGAGGAAGAATTAAGTGAGGCACACATTTTTTGTGTGTCTTTTAAGACGGAATTTGTACATATGTGGTATTTTATTTTATTTATTTATTTATTTTATTTTTTATTTTTTTATCCTCACCCGAGGACATCTTTTCATTTTTTATTCAGACAGAGTGGGAGGGAGAGAGAGGAAGAGAGGGAGAGAGAGAAACATCGACGTGAAAGGGACACATCGAGTGGCTGCCTCCCACACGACCAACCAGGGCCAGGGACAAATTGCAACAGAGGTACGTGCCCTTAGCGGGAACCGAACCCGGGTCTCTCTGGACCGCAGGCTGACGCTCTAACCACTGAGCCAAACTGGCCAGGGTCATATGTGGTATTTTATAAACTTGTAACATAGGAGAAAATTTTGGTCTATTAAATGGACAATCTTGCAGCGTCAACATAAAATGTGCGGTGGGGGGGGGGCATCAATTAGATTCGTGACTTTAACTTGTAACCTAAGTTAATGTACAGTTCTGAAACATTTATAAAAAGTTTAAGTTAAGGCCCTGGCCGGGTAGCTAAGTTGGTTAGAGCGTCAACCGGATACGCCAAGGTTGCAGGTTCAGTCCCAGTCAAGGCATGTACAAGACTCGACCAACAGATGCGTGAGTAAGTAGAACAACAAATCTCTCCCCCCCCCTTCCTCTTTCTCTCCAAAAAATGTTTTAAAAAATTTTTTAGGTTAACAGTGTTTTATAAGTTTAATTTATTAGAGTTAAAATTATTTAGTATTAAAAACGATGGCTTTTTGTTAGTTCAGACAGTTAAAGAACTTTACAAGGAAATAGAGTACAATTTAAACTTTAAAAAAAGTTTTTAAATTTTGTAAATGGGTCCATAACCCCTTAAAAGGAATTATTTAAGTTTTCTGGATGTAGGGTTTTACGAATAAAAATACAGAGCCCTAAGTACATTTGACCTTTAGATAATTCTAATTTAATTGGGCACCCTGTATTTTATCTGGCAATCCTGGCCAGACTCATAAAAAGAATAAGAATTTTCATAAGCTGAACTTAAAAGCATGACATTTTCTAAGGCAATAACCACCTTGTCAGGGTCCTGGGGAAGGCATTATTTTAATTCTCAGCATGAAAAATCAGCTAACCTATAAGATGAAAGAGCAAACTAATCTGTTTTTGAATTATTAACTTTAATCATTTAAATATTATTTGAAAAATAAAATAAACCTCTGACGAGTGGTTTCTGCATCTAGAAACTGCCCCTGCAGACTTTTAAACAACCACATGAACAGACTGAAGAGATTGGCCCCATTCTGAAATTAGCACATTCATTGCATGGAATTGGACTTGAAAAAAAGTAGCTGGATTCTGGAAGGAAAATCCTAAGAGTCAAATTTAACTAAATCCAACTAGGTGCAGGGACTTGGTGGAGGGCTCCTGTGTTTCATCTCCCTCAGTACTCCTCCAAGCCCTTACTGTAGTGCCTCCATTTTACAGATGAGCAAACTGAGGCTTGTGCCCAAGGATGCACAGCTAGCACGCAGCTGGGATTCAAACCCGGTCACGCCGACTCCAGACCAGCTTTCTCCCCCACCACACCAGGCAAAACCTTAATAAGGAAGTCTACGGATAGGGGTGGGGAGGAGTTGAAAGGAGGATTTCCATTTTTACTGTACACACTTTGGTGTGTGCTTTTAAAAAAAAGCATGTACTTGTTTAATAATTAAAAAGAAAGATAAAAGCCTAAAAGCTTTTTATTTTTTAAGTAGGTTAAACAACATCCATGCCTACATGTCCCTGTGGACAACGGAGCCACAGGCAGCTTTCACCCAGTTTTAGGAGCCGTCCATAACGGAGGGACAGGAGTGACAAGGCTGTGCTGGCTGGCCTGGGAAAGCAGAGACCCTCCCTCATCCTCTGCTGTGCTCTAGTGTGGGAACTGAGGACTCTGAGACCGTCCCCTCCGGCAGCCTGGAGCCTGGGAGGAAAGGCAGCCACTGGCCCAGCCCACACTGAACACTTTGAGGTGTCCTTTCCCATGTCACTTAGTGGCTATGGATGGCGTTCCCTGGGGCACGTACTTCCAAACACCAGTCTATAGAATGCTCTTGAAAAAAAGGATAAATGTATATCACTCCCTTTTTAAGGTTTATAATCCACATTAGCATATTAAATGCTCTGAAAAGTCCTGTAATAAAGAAAGCTGCTAAAATGTGTTGAAATGGGGTATCCTGAATTTATTGTCCATGGAACCCTTTTCTTCACTTAATTCTGTTTAATATCTTGGACAACGCCCACCTTGAAAATTACAAGATTGAGTAAGAACAGTCAGACCCTTCAAAGCTGTAAGCTCAAGCTCTTGTCAATAAGTGCCTACTGAAGAGTCCCAAGTGTGTCATATGAATGGGCACAAATGTGGATCAGGAGCTCAGACTCACGGCCCCAAACATCACTGGCAGCCATGGCCATTCACCCCGGGCCCCAACGCGGCAGGAGTCAGTGGGGCCAACACTGGGATTCAGGACACCTCAGAAATTGAGGAGAGCGAGATGGAGATTCCAGGGGGAGTAAAAGTGTCACAAACGGAGTCACTCAGAAGCAGCAAAAAGGGACCTGTGAGAAAGTCCCTGATACTGGCAGGGGATGAGTCCCATGATCCAAACAGGTGTTTCCAGTGACTGATGCTGTTCTTTGTCTCACAAGGAATGAGCCCTAGCAATAATCTTGTAATGTATGTAAATTGCTCCTGTCATCACGTTTCACAACCAGTGCGGAGTCTGGGCAGGGAAGGTGCATTATCTAAGGTTGCCTAATTGAGACAGACCTCACCTTTGTATGATGGTTTCCAGCCAGTGAAGCAGGCTCTGGGTTCAGATCTCACGCAACATCTTCCACACAGGCCTTTCCTGGACCTAAAGCGGGTCACTTTCTGAAGGGCAGGCATTGGTGTGTCACTGCTCTGATTAGAACCCTTCATAGGATCTTTATTTGACATAAAGACCAAACTCCTGCCCTGGCCGGTTTGGCTCAGCGGTTAGAGGGTCGGCCCGCGGACCCTCTTATTGTCTTTCATGCCTAGTTCCTATTTTGTGGCATTATCACAATGTATCATTATCTATGAGCTTGTGTGTTGTCTAATGTCTGTCTCCCTCCCAGACAGCTCTGCAGGTCAGGGACACCTGTGTGTGCACTGCTTGGAACAGGTCTGGCGTGTAGCAGCTGCTCAGTAAGTCATTGTTGAATTCCTGATGTGATGCTCTGACTGACTCTGGAGTCCAGCTTCTCGACCATCCTGTGAGAGTGCTGACCGGCGGAATGCAGGTCCTGGATAACCTAAGGAAACCCCAGGCCACTGAGACCAAAGAAACAATAACAATCACTGCCAACATCTGCCTTAGTGGAACACTGAATGCTGAGTTCTCATATAACTCCCTGACTCAGGAGCAGAGCACGAAGAAGGCTTCTCGACCTTGGCACTGGCATTTTGGGCCGGATAATTCTGTTGTAGGGGACTTTCTGTGCATTGTGGGAAGTTTCGCAGCATACTTGGTCTCTAATCATTAGATACCGTAGTACTCCCTAGTTGTGACAACCAAAAATGTGTCCAGACATTGACAAATGTCCCCGCTGAAAATGCTGGGTGGAGGTTAAAGCATATACACTTCCACTTACTGGCTGGCTAATCAACCACGGACAAGTAACTAAACCTCTCTGTGTCTATTTCCTCCCCCCCCCCCCCCCCCGCCACCTTTTTTTTTTTTTGCCAATGTACAACCAGGGCTGAGACCTCCGAACCTGGTGCTGGGGGCAATAAAAACGAATAAGACAGGATCTCACCTCCACAATTTCAGCTGAGGAACATTAACAGATTAATTGAAAACTACATGGAAAGCACAATTTTAAATAGTGACAATGAGATAAGGCAGTATCACCCAAAACTTGAAGGTGGGGTCCTGCTTCACCACCAAGAATAAGTTAACTGCAAGGGAGGTCACCAAGGAAGAAAATATAAAAGGTTTGCAGCCTTGGCCAGTTTGGCTCAGCAGTTAGAGAGTTGACCGCGGACCAAAGAGTCTAGGGTTCAATTCCAGTCAATGGCACGTACCTTGGTTGTGGTTCAATCCCCATGTGGGAGGCAACCACTTGATGTGTCTCTCTCACTTCAATGTTTCTTTCTCTCCCTCTCTCCCTCTCTCCCTTCCTCCTTCCCTCCCTCCCTCCCTCCCTCCCTCCCTCCCTCCCATTCTATCTGAAAATCAATGAAAGAATATCTTCAGGTGAGGAATAAAAAAAAAAAGTTTGTATTGCCCAGGCCACGTACTTAGAAAAGACAGAAGAGGTTCACACCCAACAAGCAGGGGAGGCCGGGTAGAGAAGTACAGACATCAGTGAAAACAGTCACCTCCAGAGTGGTGGGTATCCCCACAGACCTCGGCTCCAAGGGACGGGGGCCTAGCCTGCTACATGGAGGTGCTCACTGCATTGAGGATAAGGAAGAACATTTCCCTAGGTCCATGACGTATCACTGTTACCATCAGAACTAAGCCCTACCTTGTCCCAGCCACTGAACTAAACCTAACTTTAAACCCAACAACTCCTTAATTTAGTCCTCATAACCTGAAGAGTAAACTGAGGCTTAAGAGGTCACTCTCCCCAAGGTTGTTGGAAAACGTGATAAATGAAAGGTTCCAGTCCTACCAGGTCTCTCCGACATTTCTAAGACACCCCAGGTACCTCCTGGGCTGGTGGGTGGGTGCACTTCCCCACTGCTGCTGGGCCTGGCTCCCCAGGAAGGGCTTCATTTGGATGAGGTGGGGGGCATACATGTGGGCACACTGCGGGCTAAAGCTGCGCTGCCCAGCCGAGGGCTGTGAAGAGTTGGTGTAAGCTGCACAGGCACGCAGGCAAAGGTGGCGGGCTGGCTGACGGTGAGGAGAGCAGAGTGGGCCCTCTGGGCAGCCTGCTCGGAAAGCCTGGCGTGCTCAAGGAGGCCAGACTGCTGCGCCCAGGCCAAGGAGGAAGTGGTCACTGTGGGACACAAATGCACTCCTGCAACCCCTGCCCACCCCCAAGCCACTTTCCTGGTGCAGAGCTTTCCTGGTGTGTCTGCACCCAGCTGACCACGTGGCACCCACGGGCCACTGCGAAGGAGGGGAAGATGTAGCCCCACCCGAGGAGGGCTGAGCTGCTCCTGGAAGTTGGTTGTGTTGGATACCAGTGTCTCACCCTGTATCCTCATCCAAAAAGGGAGGAAAAAAAAAAAAGCTAGGAACACTTCTCCCACCTGGAGCGCTCCAAACCCACCTCAGGTGTTTCTGCCTGCCCCCCACCTGCACCTGAACAGTTGCCAAGGTATCAAGTCCACATGCCCCAAATGAATTCCTCATCTGCCCCCCCACACCCCAGCTCCTCAGCACCTGTCCATCTCAGAGCATGAGGCCAGGTAAGCCTACCCCAAATAAGCCTATTGTTAAATAGTAAAAACAAATGTCAGTCCTCTGCTCAGAACTCTCCAAAGGTTCCCCATTTCACTGAATAAAACTCCTAATCGCTACAGTGGCCTGAGATCTGCCTCACTGGTCCGGCCCTTGTTCCCCCACAACGACCCACCCACACGAGTGGCTCACTCACTCTCCCTCCAGTTTTTGTTCACATCTCGCCTCCTTCTGCTGCAACCCTCCCGGCACTGCTCCTTCATTGCTTCTTTCTCCCGCATTTCCCTCTAACAAACGGGACATCCTAAGTGTATTGTCTGCGTCCTCCGACCAGACACAGGCTCCGGGACAGCAGAGGTGGCAGCACCTGACCCATCGCGGCAGCACCTCAGTCCCCAGCGTGTGCTGCCGGCGTCCAGTCCCCCGGGCTTCGCGCGAGGGGTGGCCCGCCACGCACTGGCCCAGACGAGACCCCGCACCGACTCCTCTTCCTCTGCAGCTGTGGGTGACAGTGCCGGTTTCTCCCGGGCAGATCTGGGGCGGAATCCGAATTCACTTCCAGCCCACACATGCAGACTGGGGGCTGCACCCGGCGCAGTGCTGGCTGGAGCCCCGCAGACCCCCAGCCCCGGCCCACGCTCAAGGGGAGCAGCAGAGACCCCAGACTCCGCGGAACAACCCTCAGGCCGCCCCTGGGACACCGGAGCCCCAGGCCAGGGCCCCCACCGCCGGAACCATCTCAGAGCCCTCTCACCTCCCACGTCCTCGCCTTTAAAAATGGGGATAATAATAGGGCTCATATGGGCCCTGGCCGCGTGGCTCAGCTGGCTGAGCACCCTCCTGTGCACTGAAAGGTCGCCAGTTCAGTTCCCGGTCAGGGCACATGCCCAGCTTATGGGTTCAGTCCCAGTCGAGGCAACTGATCCATGTTTCTCTTTCACATCGATGATTCTCTCTCTCCCTTCCTCTCTCTCTGAAAAATAAAATATATTTTAAAAAATATATAAAAATAAGCCCTGGCCCGTTTGGCTCAGCGGTTAGAGCGCTGGCCCACGGAACAGAGAGACTGGGTTCGGTTCCGCTAAGGGCACGTACCTCGGTTCCGGTTTGTTCCTGGCCCCGATTGGGGTCGTGTGGGTGGCAGTCAGTCGATGTCTCTCTCTCTCTCTCTTCCTCCCTCCCTCCCTCCCGCTCTATCTGAAGAAAAATGCAAAAATGTCCTCAGGTGAGGATAAAAATAAATAAATCAAGAAAATAAATATATAAAATGTATATATAATCTTATATGGTAGAGTTGTGACAAGTTATTGAGTTTATAACTAAAAGCCAGACTCAGCACAGTGTCTGGCCCTTAGGGGTACTCAATCAGGGTCATACTCTGTCTTCAGAATAAACCGTGTACAGAATGGATTGCTATCCCCATTTTACAGATGAGAAAATTGAGACTTAGGGATAAAGAAGTCAGGCCCCGGCCGCTGACTGTGAAGTGCTATCAAAGGCACGAATTCGGGTTCTCAGTATTGATTTCTTTACTGGTACAAAAGAACCCATTAACTCCAAACCCTATCTGACCAATCACAAACTCTGTGCTGGAGTTGTTGCAGTCAGAGTTTAGATCTTCCAGGGTGGACTAAGGTGAGGCGAATGACACACTGGCCTCCGGTGCAAAATTTAAAGGGGGTGCCAAACAACTCTATAAGCAAGATAAATAATAGTTAAGGCAGTATTTTGAATAATCGAGATTAATGCAGAAACATCTATCATGAGCAAAGTATCAAGACCTTAAATAAAGAAAGACCCAACCCTGAATGTTCTGGATCACGCCTCATCCTCCTCACCCTAATCCTGCCGCTGGGATCTGCAGATCTGTGAACCATTCTGGGCACCCCTGCAGGAGAAAGCCTGTGGGTCAAAGGATGACACAGAAGAAAACAGCGCCCTCTCCTGGCTGATAGTGAGCACTGTTCCTCTCCTGGGGAGCCAAGTTCACCTTTGTGTACCTCAGTGCTTGAACGGACCCTTTGGGCACCACAGTGCTTTTCACCCTGACCTCTTCGTGAGACATCTAGTTTAAGAGGTTGCAGGCAGGTCACATAATGCCATTGAAGCCCCAGGCCCACCTCTTCCCCCTGACCACTGCACTGCCCTGGGTCCATTGCCTCTCTCTCCTTCCACTTGTGCAAACAGGCCCAAGGACTTGTCCTTGTCTCTTTGAAGATTCTAAAGCTGCCTGTAAATATACAGTAAGTCTTTCCAGGCTGACCAGAGGGGGCGGTGAGGAAACAGGACCAAGAGGTGGAGGGCTTCTCCCAGCTGCTGACTGGTGGGCCTTGAGCAGGGAGCTGGCTGCTTGCCTAACTACAGTCTTATTCTTCTTTTAAGGGTTTGGTCGTTTCTCAGCTTTATTTTATGTTTTACTTTATATTGTGCAATGATTTCAAATGTGCATAAAAGATGCTAATATTGTCCCAAAACTCTTGTATACTCCTTACTCTGATCCATCAATGAATATTTAGCCACATTTGCTTTTTTTTTTAAATTAGTTTTCTACATGTAAGGACTTTTTCCTGAATTGGTTGTTGTTGTTTATCCTCACCTGAGGATATTTTTTCATTAATTTTTTTAGATAGAGCAGAAGCGGGGGGGGGGGGGGTGGCGGGGAGAGAGAGAGAGAGAGAATCATCGATGTGAGACAAATAGATTGGTTGCCTCCCGCACCATCCCGACTGGGGCCATGATTGAATCTGCAACCCAGGTACGTGCCCTTGACCAGGAATTGAACCCAAGACACTTCAGTCTGTGGGCCAACACTCTAACTGCTAAGCCAAACCAGCTAGGGCTTTCCTGAACTGTTAAAGAATTAGTTGGAGACATTCTGACCCTCTGTCCCCAAACACCTCAAGGACAAGTACATTCTCTTATATAACCACAGGACAATATCAAAAGCAGAAGGTTTAGCAATCATAAGATATTACTATGGAATTTACAGACCTTATTCAGTTATTACCAATTACACTAATAGCGTCCTTTACAGCCATTTTTTCTTTCTGGTCCAGGATCCGATCCAAGACTATGCATTGCACTTAGCAGTCTTGTCTCCTCGTCCCCTCTCATCGGAGTAGCTCCTCAGCTTTTCTTTGTTTTTCATCCTTGACATAGTGAAGTGTACAGACCAGTTATTTCGTTGCATCTCCCTCGATTTGGTTTTGTCTGAGATTTCCTCATGATTAGATTCAGGCCATGTATTTGGGGCAGGAATATCACTTATATGTCTCACTGAATTTCTTAAATGAGCTTCTCCTGGTGTTCACAGGGCAGCTGGGTGATGATACCCAGGAAGCAGATTATGGTTTAAAAGCTCTTCATCGGCCTGGCCGGTGTGGCTCAGTGGTTGGGCGTCGACCTAGGCACCAAGAGGTTGCTGGTTCAATTCCCGGTCAGGGTGCATGCCTAGGTTGTGGGCCAGTTCCCCAGTGGGGGGCATGCAGGAGGTGGCCAATCGATGTTCTCCCTCATCGATGTTTCTATCTCTCTCTTCCTCTCTCTCTAAAATCAATAAAGAAAAAAAATGTTTTTAATAAAATAAAACCTCCTCATCACAGCAGCTACTATTTAGTAAGTGCTTGCTGTTTGAGACTGCATTTGCTGATTTGAGGGGTAGTCTTCCCTTGAAACAGTGTCATGTGGGTGCTAATGTTGGATCACAACAATAACAAAACAGTAATAGCGACTGCAGGTATTGAGCTGCAGGCCCCATATTATACGTCTTCTTTTCATGTACTAGGTCTTTAAATCGCACTACCACCTGAGTACTACTATTATTCTCATCTTACAGATGAGGAAACCGAGCCTCAGAGAGGGCCAGTCACTTGCCTCAGGTCTCACAGCTAGGACGAGGCACAGCCAGGACTGTTCAACACCAGAGAACCTGGTCAGTCTCCTCTGCCATGTCTCCTCTGGCACTTACTAGTGACAAGGACCCACCAGTATTCCAGCTCGGAACACCGAGCCCATCCACGTTCCTACCCCACCCCCACCCCCACCCCAGCAAATGAGGATGTTTTCTCCCCATCTTCTGGAACCTCCTGCTTACCCAACACATAAAGGGCATGAGAACTTGGGAGACACCCAGGTTGTGAATAGGGGACCTCAGTAGGTTGTGTAATGTCCTCTAGGGGTAACCTACTGAGTCATCATGCATTGGACAATTATTTACAAATCCATCCCAAACTGCATCAATTCCAAAGACAGGTGAGGAGAGCAATGATGAGCAGATGTCAATCTTTAACCAAACAGTGACTCATGAATGAGTCTCAAGGCAGGAACCCCACTCCAGGAGATTTCCCCACCACAGGCACAGCCTGCTCCAAAGGCATCTCACAACCAGATTTAGACGCAGGCCAGTGACATTCATAACCCGTGACCTTAAGAAATCAGCCCTGGAGACTTGTTGACACAGGCAGCTCCCTGCCCGGGACTGGGGATCATTTTACACTGTGGGTGTTTTATTCACTCGTTGAACAATTCACCCTACTAAGTGTGTGTGTGTGTGTGTGTGTGTGTGTGTGTGTGTGTGTGGTACAAAGATAAATAAGACAGCTCTGGTCCTCGGGGATTCAAAATTAGTTAATTTGACTTACCTTTGGATTTGTGAGTTTTCTGTGCCCCCGAGCTACCATACTACATCCACTGGCCACAGAACTGTCACGATTTCGAATGACCAATGTAAATCTTGGACTCAAAACTTCTGGAGCCCCATCTGCCACCATTTTATCTTGACTATTATGACTTCTCTGTACCCCTGTTTTATAGAGGTATAAACTGGGACCCAGAGAGTCAGCCTCCCACAAAGCAAATCCTGTGTTCCCAACCACGACTCTGCACTGCTTCAGCGACCACACGTGTAAATGTGGTGAGATGAAGTCTCAAACTATATTTGAAATTATTTCTCAGAGATTGGAAGCAGACTCCTCTGGAAGTCAGTGGAACTTGTTTCCATGGAGACCAATCACATCCATTCAAACTGTTCCCATGTAACCACAATGGAGGGGAGCTGCCATCACTGAAAAGAGGTACATTTCTTAAGGAAAAGACCCTCAGTAGCAATTTCCTGAATGTCCCCCAATGCCCATTCTGTCATTTGCGATTTCAGTGGAGTCTCCATAGCAGTCTGTAAAATGTCAGTGTCGTACAAGCTAACGGGGCTCATAGAGTACCATGGGAAGCAGTGGTTAAGAGCTTGGATTCAGGAGATAAGTCTCTACTGTACCAGTTGCTCGCTATGTGACCTTGGGCAAGTCACTGAACTTCTAAGCCTCACTTCCACATGTTAAACTGTGGAAGTAATAACACCCACATTCTGTGGCTGTTGTGAAGATGAAATGGGAAAATGCATGAAAAGCACAATGCCCAGTATCATGAAAGAGCAGGCAATTAAGAAATGTACACTAGCTACTAATTGCCATATGCCCACCCTGTGGCTTGCGATAAGAATAATTCTCTTGGGAACTAACATGAAGGAGCAGAGGACAATCTATACCTCACCACTGGCATCTCCTCCTACTTTCACCGCCCCACCCTTTCTCTGCTCTGTCCCAATATCCGTCCTGCTTCTCTTTGTCCTGTTCATGACCAAACTTGGTTCCTCCTGCTCCTGGCCCCATTGGGTTCCCAGAACCCCAACCTGGGCACAAGGACCACTGCCTGAAGGGAGACCAGACTGTGATCTATCCACATAGATGTGTGCTCTGGCTTCCTGAAGGACCTCAGTAGGTCAGAGAAGGGACGGAATGGGGACAATGAGGATGCTTTACCTTTTTGATCAATTGGATCAGGTAGCATCATGATTTAGATGGCATAATGTGATGTACATCATTGAAGGTTTCATTACAGCCCAGCCGGTGTGGCTCAGAGGATTGAGCATCGTCCCGTGGACTGAGAGCTCCCAGTTCGATTCCCAGTCAGGGCACATGCCCCAGCTGTGGGCTGGATCCCCGGTCAGGGGCGTGCAGGAGGCAGCCAATCAATGTATCTTTCTCACATTGATGTTTCTATCTCTCTCTCCCTTCCTCTCTCTCTAAAAAATCAATAAAACTTATTTTTTTTAAAAGAAAGTTTTATTACAATGTTTATGTTTAAGTGGCTATATACAGTGGGGTGCTTAAAGGCTGCAGGAGAGACACCAGGAACAACTAAGAGGGAGAGATCTTGGTACAGCGACATGGCTGATAAGAAGCCTGTGAGGCATCCAGCAAGCAGCCCTGGAGAAATGTGTGCTCTCTTAGCAGAATTCTAGCCCTGGCCAAGTGAGTCCCGATATACCAAGTCAGGGCACATACAAGAATCAACTAATGAATGCATAAATAAGTGGAATAACAAATCAATATTTCTCTCTCTCTCTCTCTCTCTCTCTCTCTCTCTCTCTCCCCCTCCTCTCTTTCCCTGTTCTTTCCTCTCTCTCTAAAAATCAATTTAAAAAGTTAAAAAGAAGAATAATTCTACCCCTCACCCACACACCCCTTTGCTAGTAATCTCCACCCATTGATTCCCGGCCTATATTTGGGGTCTTCATAATCTATTTTCCACCACTGATCTTTGACTATTCAAAGAATTTTCGGGCCCCTCTAAGGACCACGGGAGCCCAGTGAATGCTTGGTGTATGAAGAGCGATGATGCTGATAGCTAATATTCTGCACACTTCCTCTGTGCCAGGTGCAGGGCTCACCATGAAACACATCATTCAGCTTGATCTTCTCTGCAGCCCCGTGAGGTTGGTACCACTGTCGATTCTTCAGCAGCATCCCCTATTTACACACGAAGAAACTCAGCTTTACATTGACAAATAGCTAATAAATGGCAGAGCTGGACTTTATAAACCAGAGCCCACTGTCTGCACCTGAAATATGTTCAAGTGGCTCAAACACTTGGAGCTTGGGCTTCCTCATCTGTGCTGCCACCTGTTCATTTCTGTCAGCCCAGCAACCATTAGTCCCAGTTCAGTCCCTGCAGCCCCAGTTTCCTTGGAATGCTGTATATCCCCTAATCACAATCCACGTGCCTCAGGTAAGATAGGAAAGGATTTTGTAAACACGACACAAAAAGCACTACACATAAAGCATAACTTGACTAAATTAAAATCAATGCTTGTCAAAAACACTAAAGAAAGCGAAAAGCCACAAACTGGGAGAAGATATTTTCAACACACATAACTACAAACCATTAAGGCATGGACAATTAGAAACAGGGGGACATGACATGAACAGGTATTTCACAAACACAAAAACATGAATGGCAAATAAATATATGGAAATTTGCTCAAGCCCATTAGTCATCGACATGAAGATTAAGATCATGAGAGACACCGTTTCACACCCACCAGGTTGGAAAAAGTCTGATTGTGCCAAGTATTGGCAAGATCCTGAAGATATTTTCCTATATTGTCTTCTAAAAGGTTTAAGTTTTGCTTTTTATATTAAAGTCTTTAATCTATCTTGAATGAATGCGGTGGGGGGTGTTCAATTCCCTATTTCTCTACATGAATAATCAATTGTCCTGGCATTTTTCACTGAACTGTCTCTCTTTTTTTTCTTTATTGATTTGAGAGAGAGAAACATCGATGAGAGAGAACATCGGTTGGCTACCTCCTGCACGCCCCCTACTGGGGATTGGGCCCACAACCTGGGCATGTGTCCTGACCCAGAATTGAACTGGCGACCTCTTGGTGCATGGGTCGACGCCCAACCACTGAGCCACACTGGCCGGACTGTTTCTGATTTTGAAGGAAACATTTCCAAATTTCATTATTTATGATGATCTTGGTTGTAGGTTTTTTTGGAAGATGTCTTTTAAGGAAGTTAAAAGAACTTTCCTTTAAGGAAGTTCTCTTCTTAGTTTCCTATGAGTTATTACCATGAGGGAATGTCAAAGGTTATTTTTTAATTTAATTTTATTTATTTTTTCCTTTTTATTGAATTTATTAGGGTGACACTTGTTAACAAAATTTTATAGGTTTCAGGGATATAATTCCACAATATCTCATCTCTACACTGTATTGTGTATTCACCACCTCAAGTCAAGTCTCTGTCCGTCACCTTTATCCCCCTTTACCCTCCTCTACCTCACATCCCCCTGGAATCTCCGCCCCCCACACCTCCAATCACCACACTGGTGTCTGTGTGCATGAGTTTTTTCTCTTGTTTTTATTTTTATTGATATTTAGAGAGAGAGGAAGGGAGAGAGAGAGAGAGAGAGAAACATCAGTGTAAGAGCAGAACATCAGTTGGCTACCTCCTGCACTCCCCCTACACGGGATGGAGCCTGCAACCTGGGCATGTGCCCTTGACTGGGAATTGAACTGGCAACCTTTTGGACTAACTAAGCCACAACAACCAGGGCTCTTTCTTCTTTTTTGCTTTATCCCTCCACACATCCCCAGGCCTGCCCCCTCATCAAATGTTTAAAATTTTGAAACTATTGATATGATCTTATAGTTCTCTTTTAACATGTTATCCTGGTTAACTACAGGAATATATTTCCTTTATTTTTTTTTAACTCATCTTTATTGTTGAAGGTATTACAAATGTTCCCCTCTTTTTTCTCCATTGACCCCCTCCTCCCCAATCCTGCCCCGCTCCTGCCTTCCCCACACTATTGTCTGTGTCCATTGGTTATGCATATATGCAAAGAAGTTCTTTGGTTTATCTCATCCCACCCTCCCTCCCCCCTTCCCTTTGAGGATCATCAGTCTAACAACCAATTTGTACTTCTTAATTCCTTCACCTTTTTCACACATCCCCCAGCCCCACCCATCTGGCAAGCAACAAAAAGTTCTTTGTATCTATGAGTCTGTTTCTGTTCTGCTTGCTCATTTTGTTTGTAGATTCAATTATTGATAGATATGTATTAATTGCCATTTTATTGTTCATATTTTTGTTCTTCTCCTTCAAGAAGACTCTTCAACATTTCATATAATACTGGTTTGGTGGTGATGAACGCCTTTAGCTTTTTCTTGTCTGGGAAACTCTTGATATGTCCATCAATTCTAAATGACAGCTTTGCAGGATAGAGTAATCTTCGTTGTAGGTCGTTGCTTTTCATCACCTTGAATATCTCTTGCCATTCCTTTCTGGCCTGCAAAGTTTCTTTTGAGAAATCAGATGACAGTCTTATGGGAGCTCCTTCATAGGTAACGGACTGCTTTTCTTTTGCTGCTTCTAAGATTCTCTTTGGCTTTAATCTTTGGCATTTTGATGATGATATGTCTTGATGTGGACCTCTTGGGGTTCAACTTGTTTGGGACTCTCTGTGCTTCCTGGATTTGTATGTCTGTTTCTTTCACCAAGTTAGGGAAGTTTTCTGTCATTATTTTTTCAAATAGTTTTTCAATTTCTTGCTCGCTCTCTTCTCCTTTTTGTCACCCCTATGATGCGAATGTTGGCACGCTTGAAGTTGTCCCAGAAGCTCCTTACACTATCTTCATTTTTTTGGATTCTTTTTTCTTTTTGCTGTTCTGATTGGGTGTTTTCTGCTTCCTTATATTCCAAATCGATGGTTTGCTTCTTGGATTTACCTACTCTACTATTGATTCCCTGTAAATTATTCTTTATTTCAGTTAGTGCCTCCTTCATTTCTGACTGGTCCTTTTTTATGATGTTGATGTTCTTACTAAGTTCCTTGGAGGTCTCCTTAAGTCCCTTGAATGTCTCACCAAGTTCCTTGAGCAACCTTATAACCTATGTTTTGAACTCTGCATCTGACTGATTGCTTATCTCCATTTTATCTAGTTCTTTTCCTGGAGTTTTGTTCTTTTCTCTCATTTGGGACATGTTTCTTTGTCTCCACATTTCGGCTGCTTCCCTGTGATTGTTTCTATGTATTAGGTAGAGTTGCTATGTCTCCTAGGCTTTGTAGGGTGGCCTACTGTTGTAGGTGTCCTGTAGGATCCAGTGGCACAGTCTCCCTGATCACCCCAGCTGGGCCCTCGAGGTGCACCCCTAGTGTGGACTGTATACCCTTCTGTTGTAATTGAGTCTTGACTGCTGTTGGTAAGTTGTGAACCAAGGCTGGTTGCTTCTAATGCCAGGCCTGGGGCCACTTAATGAGAGGTATGGGGCTCACTGAGACCAGATGCTGCTTGTTTGAGAGATTTTAGGAAACTCTGAAGCAGGATCCAAAGACAGGCCAATCCTATGGTAAAGCCTTTGGAAACAGCTTGGGTGGGCCCAAAAGTTGGGTGGAGTGTGGCCTCAGAGAATCACCAGGGCGGGGCAAACAGTGTGAGCCAGGTTGCTGGAGTCCCAGATATGGCAGCGTCTGCCACCCCTGGGAAGGGTTCACCAAAGCAACATCAGCCTCCGCCAGCAGTCTGTCCAAGAGAAAGCCACCTCTCCAGCTGTTGTCCTGAAGCCAAACAGCTCAGTTCTTCCCTGTATGTCTCTGGAGCCCCTCAAGCTGCCTCCCCTCAGAGCTCAGAGGGAACAAGTCCAAGTAAGTCCGTGCGCGGGCCCTTTAAGAATGGCTGCCTGGGGCTCCAGCTGCTGCAGCCTCAGTTCCCGCTGGTTTTCCAGCCAGAAGTTATGGGGATTCTCTTCCTGGCACTGGAACCCTGAGCTGGGCACCTGGTGTGGGACGGGGACCCCTCAGTCCTCAGGGAGGACCTTCCCAGCCGAGGTGTCCTCCTGATTTTTATCCGCCACACGTGGGTGAGGACCAGGCCATCTGCCTCCGCCCTCCTCCCAGTCTCGGTGTGGCTGCTTCTATAATTCCGTAGTTGTAGGACTTCCATTCAGCTCGATGTCAGGAGGTTCTGAAGGATGATTGTTCTGTAGTTTAGTTGTAATTTTGATGTGGTTATGGAAGCAGAGCTTGAGTCTGGTGCCTTAGACCACTCGGCCATCCTGACGCCTTTGATGTGGTTATGGGAGGACGCGATACCGTGTTTACCTACCCGCCATCTTGACTGAAGTTCAGGAATATATTTCTTAATGTTAAACTGTTCTGGCATTCCTGGCATAAACTACCTTGGTTATAATGTATCATATTTTTATATCTTGTTGGCTTCAATGTACTAATATTTCATTTAGGGTTTTTGCTTCTATATTTTTGAGTGATTTATGAGTAATGTTGGTATGATCATGTTTTGATATTGAATTTAGACTGATATCTTAGAGTGAGTTGGGATGTGCTCTCTCTTTTCCTATTTTCCAGAAGAACTTATGAGAGAGTAGAATGATCTATTCCTTGAAAGTTTAGACTTGCTTCTAGGACCATGTGGGCTTAATATTTTCCTTTAACTAAAGATTTCATCAATGATTATAAAATTCATGTTTTCTATAGTTCAGAACTAACATTTTGCTGGTGAATTGAACTTTTTATCATTATGTAGTGATCCTTTCCATCCTTAATAATGCTTTTTGTGCGTCTATGTTATCTAATATTAGCATAGCTACACTAGCTTCCCTTGGGGTAGTATTTGTCAGGTATATAATTTTCCACATTTTTACTTTCAGCCTTTTCAAATAGTGCCTCTTAGATTTTTAAACATCTGAGTGGACAATTTCTGACTTTTAACTGATTAGTTTAGTTAATTTACATTTACTGAATTAATATATCTGGACTTATTTTTACTATCTTTCTTGTGAGGGAGGAGTCTCACTTTCTAAATACTTCTTTTGGGTTGATTGGTGTTTATATATTTATTTTTTTATTTTTTATTGGCTTATGTTATCTCCCCCTTACTGGTTTGAAAGTTATATATCTTATTTATATTATATTAGTGAATACCATTGACATTTTACCACACCTATTTAACAAAAGCTAAAGTTAATATCTTAATTCCCTTCCCACACAAATGCAAAGGCATTAGAACACTTTAATTCCAATCACCCCTTTTCTTTTTTTTTAAATCCTCACCCAAGGATATTTTCCCATTGATTTTCAGGTAGAATGGGAGGGAGGGAGGGAGGGAGAGAGAGAGAGAGAAACATGATGTGAGACAGACACATCGATTGGCTGCCTCTTGCACAACCCCAACCAGGACCCGGGATCAAAGGGCAACCGGGGCATGCGCCCCTGAACGAGAATCGAACCCTTGCCTCTTTGGTCCGAGAGCTGACGGTCCAACCACTGAGCCAAACTGGCCAGGGCCCAATCACCTCTTAATTTATTGTTGCCCAGTATTTTAGTTCTGACCTATGCTTTTTATTATTTTTATTGTACACTGACTTGCTTTTTAATATTATTATTATTATTATTGTTTTACACTGAACATTTTGTTTAGATTCACTATATTTACCAATTTCTTCACTCATGATTCCTCCTTTCATTTCAATTCTAAATTCATTTTTCTTCTTTCTGAAGTGCATCTCAGAAGTTCATTTAGTCAAGTCTTCCAGTTGTAAATTCATTTTGTTTTTATTAGTATTTTACCCTCATTCTAGAAATGCTGACTATCCAATTCTCAGTCTTTGAAGATATTATTCTATCTTTTATTTCCAATGTTGCCATCGAGTAATCTGCTTACAATCTAATTCCATTTTTTTGTGAGTAATCTGTCTTTTTTTTAAATCTCAAACTGCTTTTAAGATCTTTGTTTTTAGTGTTCTGAAGTCTCGCTACAATGTTTCTTGGTATTAGTTATCCTACTTGAGATATGTTATACTTCCTATATCTGTGGATTCCTGTTCTTTTTCTGCCCTGGAAATTCTTAGCCATTACTACCTCAAATACAGCCTATCCTTCTTTATCTCCTTTTTTGATGCTGATTAAATGGATTATGATATTCTTAGTCTATCCTGCATATTCCGTATCTTTTAAAAAATATTTTTCATGCCCTGGCTGGTTTTGCTCAGTGGTTAGAGTGTTGGCCTTCTGACCGAAGGGTCTCAGGTTTGATTCCCAGTCAAGGGCATGTACCTGGGTTGCAGGTTCCATCCCAGTCCCTGTTCAGGGTCGTGCGGGAGGCAACCAATCCATATGTCTCTATCACATGGATCTCTCCCTCCCTCCCTCCCTTCCACTCTCTGTAAATTCAATGGAAAAATATCCTCGGGTGAGGATTAACAAAAATAAATAAATAAAATTTTTTATATTAGTCTGTGCTGCATTAAGTAATCTCTTCAGATATGTTTTCCAAATCACTTTTTGGTTAATCATATCTACAAGAATCTGGGTGCTTTCCTACAGAAAGTTTATGCTTGGAGTGGAGCGAAGGAATGCTCCCCATCTGAGACCACTTTGGCTCATTAGAGGGTCCTGATAAGTATGGGACTCCAGGTTCAGCTACTCCAACTTAGCTCTCCCAATATTGTTTATGGGTCTGATATACACACTTGGTATTGAGACAACCCTGAATTTCACATTTATTTGCTTTTCACTGTCCCCTACTCTTATTTTGACATACATTCAGCCCAGCAACACATGACAAAGTCTATTTTTATCTAGGATAGAGGTGTTTTGAGAAGAAGGGTGCTTCAGAATATCTGGTGTACCATATGTTGATATGCAATTTGAATTTAAAAAGCCTTAATGTGTGACTATTAAATTTCACCATGTTTCTGGCATATTCCAAATTATTGAAATCACTTTGAACCCTAATTTCTCCCCAGCTCTTTTTTTACTTAAAATGTGATGGCAAGTCTAGATTTTTGTTTATCTAAATTCTTTGTTTAAATGTCAAGGACAGAGAACTAGAACATTCCATTAGAAAATTGTTTCCACATAGATACATAGAACAGACTGACAGCTGTCAGAGGGGTGGGGGATGGAGGGTTGGGAAACTAGGTGAAAAAAGGTGAAGGGATTCAGCAAAATATATATATAAAAAACACATAGAGCCCTGGCCGGTTTGGCTCAGCGGTTAGAGCGTCGGCCTGCGGTCCGGAGAGACCCGGGTTCGGTTCCCGCTAAGGGCATGTACCTCGGTTGCAGTTTGTCCCCGGCCCTGGTTGGTCGTGCGGGTGGCAGCCACTCGATGTGGCCCTTTCACGTCGATGTTTCTCTCTCTCTCTCCCTCCTACTCTGTCTGAACAAAAAATGAAAAAATGTCCTCAGGTGAGGATAAAAAATAATAATAATAAAAAAAAGCACATAGACATGGACAACAGTATGGTGATAGCCAGAGGGAAAAGGGGTTGGGGGGAGGTGGAGGTGGGCAAAGGGATAAATGGGGACAGAAAGAGACTTGACTTTGGGTGGTGAGTGCACAATGCATTTTGCAGATGATGTTCATTGAGTTGTACACTTGAAAACTGTACGGTTTTATTAACCAATGTCACCCCAATAAATCCCATTTTTAAAAAAGAAAAGAAAAGAAAATTGCTTCCAGTCTAATATCATTAGATTAAAGAAAGTTGGGCCCTGCCGGTGTGGCTCAGTGGTTGAGCATTGACCATGCACCAAGAGGTCGCCGGATCAATTCCCGGTCAGGACACATGCCCAGGTTGTGGGCCTGATCCCCAGTGGGGGGCTTGCAGGAGGCGGCCAATGGATGTTTTCTCTCATCGATATTTCTATCTCTCCCTCTCCTTTCCTCTCTCTCTAAAATCAATAAAGAAAAAAAAGAAGAAAAAAAAGAAAGTTGGGCCACTGTTTAAACTTCTATGAATCCACTGGGCTGTGATGTTATGCAGTGCAGTCTAGATTGCTTCATCTTGCCCATGAACAGATAATAAAATGTTTTGTCCAAAGCCTACTAGAGTCCAGGTTCTATATGTAATTAGTACAACAGCCTCCAAATCTATTTATGTCAGTAACTGAAAATCATTCCTTTGGTGTGATTAGGCACAGTGAACCCATGTAAGCTGTTGGTACATCTTTTGTTCTAGTTTAATAATCATGTGCAGAACTTTGCAAGAAATCAACACCATACCATTTAGTCTCTAGATTTGTATATGAATCTTTCTTCCTATTTGAAATGGGACCCTCACTCTAATTAGAGACTTCTGGCATTTCTAAGATAATTTCTAAATATCCTTTTGGTACCCTGGGCAGTAATTTCTCTTGATCTGATAAACTGAACTAATTTAAATTGTTGAGTGTTCTTTCCTTGTCTTTTCTTCCTACCCTGGGCTTCGTTTCTCTCTTTGTTATAGTTTAACTTGACCAAATGGAAGCTCTTTCTCTATGATGAAGAAGAAGCAAAATAGGAAACTGGTAGCTTTGATTTCTTTCTGACATCTGTTACCATTACATATGCTCATTTCCTTTTTTATTCATCTTCTTGATCCAAATATGAATTTAATAAATTAAATTTGTCCCATCGTTAACATTTCAGTCTCAATCATTCTGAGTATTAGTTTCCTTTGCCTCTTCTTAAAGGTCTAGGTTAATCTTTTGGAAATTTCTAGAACCTTCCAACGTATATACAGGTGCTTGGGAAATCAGGCCCAGAGTGTTACTGTGCAGTCACACTGCTCTCCCACAGTCTTCCCTTTCCTTCCCGTCGCTCTGGCCTGGTGCTGCACTCCATGGCATTTTCAGTAAATTAACCAATACAGTCAGCACTGTCGTTTCAGAGCTCATTATTATTGAGTCCTTCCTCCCACGATCACATGCTACATTTTGACTGAGGCTGACCTGTTTTATGATATACTTTTATTACTTAACTCTTGCATTGATGTTCTTTTTTTCAGGTGTATATAACTCATCCTGTAATTTAGACTAGACGCCTTGAAGGAAGGACGTTATCTTATGTATCTTCCACAGCTTAGGTCCTAGACATAAGCACACGCTCGATAAACATTTAATTCGGAAATAAATGATTCTCTTTCCCTTTGGCGTGCCACTGAAGCTCCTGGTGTCTCCATGGGCCGCCACCCCGCCCAGTGTTGCAGGTATTGTAAGAACAAGCAGCCGTGCCCGAAGTCTTGCTTCTGCCGAGGCATCCCTGATGCCAGTACCCGCCTCTTCCACGTGGGGCGGAAGAAGGCGGAAATGAATGAGTTCCCACTCTGTGGCCACACGGTGTCAGAGGAACACGAGCAGCTCTCCTCTCAAGCCCTAGAGGCGGCCCGTATCTGTGCCAACAAGTACAGGGTGAAACGCTGTGGCAAAGATGGCTTTCACAACTGAGTGCGGCCCCACCCCTTCACGTCATCTGCATCAACAAGATGCTGCCCTGTACCCAGGCCGACAGGCTCTGACAGGTATGCAGAATGCCTTTGGAAAGCCCCAGGGCACAGTGGCCAGCGTCCACATCGGCCAAGTCATCCTATCCATCGCACCAAGCTGCAGAACAAGGAGCATGTGACTGAGGCCTGCGCAGAGCCAAGCTCAAGTTCCCTGGCCACGTGTCCAAGAAGTGGGGCTTTACTAAGTTTAATGCCGACAAGTTTGAAGACATGGTGGCTGAAAAGCAGCTCATCCCAGATGATTGGGGTCAAATATATCCCTAATCATAATCCCCTGGCCAAATAAGGGTCTGCCCTGTGCTTACACCCACCAATAAATCCTACTTCCTGTGCAAGGAAGGAAGGAAGAGGAAGAAAGGAATAAGCAGTATTTTGAGTTCTTTAGAAGGAAGATGCTTTTTCTGCCTAAAAATATTCCTCGTTCATAGATTTCTAGATACAAACTCTTTCAAGGTCAGACTTGCCATATCTTTCATATTTCGTTCCATTACTGGTCATGGCAGTAGGCATCTTAGTGGTTAGAAGGTAGACTTTGTGTTCAGACATACACAGCTTGGTTTGGATTCTGATAGTATCACTAGTCATGTGACCTTGGGTAGGTTATTTAACCTCTCTGAGTCTTAATTTCCTCATCTGTAAAATGGGACTAATAATACCTCCTCAGTCAGGCTGGTGTGGCTCAGTGGTTTAGCGTCAACCCATGCACCAAGAGGTTGCTGGTTCGATTCCTGGTCAAGACACAAGCCCAAGTTGTGGGCCCGATCCCCAGTGGGGGGCATGCAGGAGGCGGCCAATCGATGTTCTCTCTCATCGATGTTCTCTCTCATCGATGTTTCTATCTCTCTCTCTCCCTTCTCCCTTCCTCTCTCTCTAAAATCAATAAAGGAAAAAAAATACCCACCTCAGAGTCATTGGAAGGATTCAATGAGGTAATGCACGTAAAGCACTGAACACAAGGTGAGGCACACGGGAAAATTTCAACACAGAATAACTAAGTAATATTTGCTTGCTCTGTGCCACTCATCATGCCGGTCCCTGGGGATATGGAGGTGGAAAAAAAAGAGTTCATAACTAAGTGGGGTCAAGAGTCACCAAAATGGCCTTGGCTGGTTTGGCTCAGCGGTTAACACGTTGGCCCTCGGACCAGAGTCCCGGGTTCGGTTCCACTAAGGGCATGTACCTCAGTTGCGATTTGTCCCCGCCCCGGTTGGGGTTGTGTGGGTGGCAGCCACTCGATGTGTCTCTCTCACGTCAATGTTTTTCTCTCTCTCTTCCTCCCTCCCTCCCGCTCTATCTGAAGATAAATGCAAAAAAAAAAAAAAAAAAAAATGTCCTCAGGGTGAGGATAAAAAAAAAAGAGTCACCAAAATGAATAAACAAATCATCACGTACAATGTGCCACAGGGTATGGAAGATGAAACAATTTTTCATAAGTAATTAGGGAAGGCTGCTTCGAGGTAGTGATATCTGAATTGCACATTGGCCAGGGGACTCAGTGGTTGGCTCACAGTTGCCATGCAGTAAATATTTGGAGAATGAATCATGCAAATGGCTTGTAGGCCCAGGGATGCTGCCAGCTGACATCTTAGTACACATAGTATCTTGTGTTTTTCATTTTTCTTCTACATACATTTCCATGTGCTAACATGGCCTTTGTATTTGCTGTCACTCATGATCCCATCATAATTTGTGTGTGATCCCTGATGGAATAGTTTCTAATTTTTTTATTATTATTAATAGACAATAAGTTTTTTAGGGCAATAAGTGTCATTGCTCATGCAAAGTGTACCTAGCATGTAGCGGGTTCTCAGAAATGTTGAATGAATGAACAAACTGCTTTGACTTCTGGCTCCACCATGCATTCACTATGGGATCTTGAGTGAGTCAGTTAACCTCTCTGCACCTCAGTGCTCCCGTCTGCAAAGTAGGTTAGCACATCTCACAGGGTGGTTGTGAGAACTGAGATGATGCACAGTGTCCATCAGGTAGTAAGTGAGCCTTAAACAGTGGTGACCATTGGCCTCACTCAGCTGACTGGTATGCTGCTGAGTCCAGGATGTTCACAGATGTGGCAGGGCGAAGCCGGGGTGTTCTGCTGCACCTGCTCGCAGAAGAGAGGTTTCGGAACTCCTTTCTAATGCTGTGGTGATGAAAGCAAGCGGCGGTGTTTGGGTCCGGGTTCGTTGTCTCGCAAAATCGAAGAATGAATTCATGGACAAAGCAAAAGGAAAGTTTTATTTGAAAGACAGACAGACTCCCCACAGAGGGGAGGGGTGGGTTGCCATGGGGTTCCATTGTCTAGGGGTAGATATATACCTTGCTAGCCTCTGACTGGCTCTTTCAAAGAATTCTGCCTCAGCAACATCTATACATTTTAAGGTGTTTTCCCACCGAGCTGGGTTCAGCTCTAAATCATCTTGTTTTCACACAAGGTAATCTCCACAGGCAAGGTGCATCCTGTCAGTGTTTACAAGGTCCTTTAGTTTATTTCCCTTCCCATGGTCTCATCCTTAACTGCCTGGCCTGCCCCTGTCTCCTTAGTGAGACCTGTGAGATAAGGAGTCTATTTGGGATGACTGAAGGTGCCATTAGGAATGTGGGTGGCCCCTGGGACTGCTCCCTGGCATCCCATCCACCCCTGATTCTTTAGTGACAGAGCCCAGGGCATTGCTGATTCAGGGAGTGACTACAGGTGAGTCCCCTCATCTCCTCCTGCCTCCTAGGCTTCACTGTGAAAGGGGGGCTAATTAAAGCTCTCTCCTGTCAGTTACCAAGTGGATAAGAGTCACAGAGAATGTGACTCCCACCTGGGTTCAACTCAGTGTACCAAAATATAAAACTAGGGGGGAAAGTCTCTAGATTTAGAAACTCCAAACCCTAGGAGGCCCCTGAGGCCACAGGCTATGAGTTTTAAAAAAGATGAATTGGAAAAAAAAATGAATTGCACATTTTTAAAGTTTTGGAGAGAAAAAAATTTTAATTTAAAAATTGTTTTTAGGCCCTGGCCGGTTTGGCTCAGCAGTTAGAGCGTTGGACTGCGGTCCAGAGAGACCCGGGTTTGGTTCCCGCAAAGGGCATGTACCTCGGTTGCAGTTTGTCTCCGGCCCTGGTTGGTTGTGCGGGTGGCAGCCACTCGATGTGTCCCTTTCACATCGATGTTTCTCTCTTTCTCTCTCTCTTCCCCTCTCTCCCTCCCACTCTATCTGAACAAAAAGTGGAAAAATGTCCTCGGGTGAGGATAAAAAAAAAAAATTGTTTTTAGGTTTCTAATACACCAAGTAAAGTTTATTGATGGCTTCTGGGTAGACCTTCTGGGAAGTCATTCATGCATTTCATTCATTTATTTATTTATTCAACCTTTCAACACCTGTTTGGTGAATGCTCCCTGAGCCTAAGATTGCTAAGTGGCTTGTGGGGATTAAAAGGCTTGTCAGTTTTATTCCTTGCTGCCTCTCTGGGCCTCTCTGGGGGTATTGGAAGACAGTGGCTTATAAGGTTCAAGTTCGGCAGTAAGGAGAGATACGGCCTGAGAGGTGGAACTGACCAACACGATTTTTTTTTCTTTATTGACTTTAGAGAGAGAGGAAGGGAGAGGGAGAGAGAGATGGAAACATCAATGAGAGAGAACATCGATCGGCCACCTCCTGAATGCCCCCACTGGGGATTTGGCCTACAACCTGGACATGTGCCCTAACCGGGAATCGAACCAGCGACCTCCTTGTGCATGGGTTGATGCTCAACCACTGAGCCATACCTTCTTAATGAGTAAATTTATTTATTTATTTATTTATTTCCTTTATTGATTTCAGAGAGAGAGGAAGGAAGGAGAAAGAGATAGAAACATCGATGAGAGAGAACATCAATTGGCCGCCTCCTGCATGCTCCCAAATGGGGATTGGGCCCACAACCTGGGCATGTGTCCCGACCGGGAATCGAACCGGTGACCTTTTGGTGCATGGGTCCATGCTCAACCACTGAGCCACACCAGCCGGGGGGGGGGGGGGGGGGGGGGGGGGGGGGGCACCGGACATTTAAATTAAGGCATAGAAAAGAGGAAGGAGTAGTCAGGCCAAGCAGGAAAGGAAGAGAGTTCTTGGTGGAAGAAACAGCCCAGGCAAAAGCCTAGACGGTCTGGTTCAGCCTGGGTACCCTTGGAATACTAGGAGATGAGGCTGAAGTGGTAAACTGAGGCCAGGTGCTCAAAAACCCAGCTTTAAGGCAGATAAGCTAGTCAGAAAACATCACTGAATTTAATGAGTGATAAATTTTATGCTTTCTTCTCTATTTTTGTTTTTCCTAGTGGGGTTTATTGTCCTTAAAAGGAAGAATCACCATAGTGGAGATTTAACTGGTGATGGCTGAAAGGCTTTTCAAGCTGGCCATTTTCCCCGCCCCGAGTTTTGAAGTCAGCCGATCCCTGGTTGGAATCCTCAGTTCTGTCCTTTAGGGGCTGAACCAGTGGGCAAGCCCCTCGCCTTTCTTCTGGGAAAGAAAGTCAACCACAATGCCCACTTCCAGGATTCAATGAGACACCCCATGTGAGGTAGCGTTGCTCTGCTTGCCTGTGGCCCTGCCAGTCCCTCGCTCTTCCTCTCAGCCCTTCGGTGGCAGAGAGTCACTGCGGCAGATGGTGCCCAGCAGCACAAGCACACAGTAGGTGCTCACTAAATAAAACAATGCCTCCGTGAATTCTGGCGTCGCACTGTGGAACCCAAGTGAGCTCTTTAGGGGCGGGGGTGGGGGGTGGCTGGGTTCTGCCCTCTGCACCGGGCGCAGCTCGGGGAACACAGTAGGCGCTCGTGCTGGGGCCTCGGCTCTCAGAGACAGGTTGCTGGGGTTGGGTAGTGCGGGACACTAACTTTACCTTTCGAGTTTAATGCTATGAGACTGGGGCGCGGAGGAGCTGAAGTTCTCGCCCCGAGCCTCCAAGGCGGAACGCGGCAGCCAGGAGCGGAGCTGGGGACGGGCGTGGGCGGAGCCGGCGTTTCTGTCGGCGGACGTAGGCCGGCGCGGCGCCTTTAAGGCGTCCCGCAGAGCCCGGCTGGGGGGAGCTGAGATCCGCGGGCACAGAGCTGCGGCCGGACCGAGCCACGAGCCACGGGCGGTGCGGGGCGCCGGCGTCGGGATCGTGCAGCAGGACCCAGGCGGCTGAGGTCGGGTTAGGTGAGCGCAGGCGGGCAGGGTTGCGCACAGGGGAGAGGGTTGTCCGGGAGCTCCTCTGATGGTCCGGTGACCTACCCTGCACTTCCCGAGTCCCGGCTGCTTGGCCTCCGCCTGGGTGGCGCTCGCTCGGGGTGAAGACGGGTCGAGGACCTGCACCTCCGATTCTACTCTGCTCCTCCACTCTGGCATCAGCCTCTGCGCGCTCCCTTCCGGTACCGGGATAGGTTTGACATTCCCGAATCCTGGTTCCCCCACTTCCTGGGTCCAGGCTGCCTGCCTCCCCAAAGCCTGGGACAAGGTGAGGACGGGTCGGGTCGGGGACCTGCACCCTTTTTCTACTCCACCTCCCCGACCAGTCGTGCCGCACCAACCCTTAGGCACCCCTCCCAGTCCCTGACTGGTTTGGAGGCTCCTGCACCCCTGTTCCTCCCACTTCCTAGGGAAGGGCTACAGCTCGCCCTTCCAGCCGAAGTCACGAAGGCACCTCCCGTCCAGCCCCAGACATCTGCACCCAGCAATACCTCTCCCAGCCAATACCTAGCCCCAGCAGCCTTTCACGTCTTCTTTCCTCAACCTGCCCCGGTTCCCTCGCCCTTGCGCTCCCTCCTCCTCCAAACCTGAGAGTGGGAATGCTGGTCCCACCACCCTGACAGCTGATGTACATCCTGCAACCCTGGCATCCCTCGCCTACTTGGGCTTCCTGCCCGTCTTAGAAATGGGGATTGTGTAAGTCGGCTGCAGCTCGAGCACGTGCGACATTTGCACCCTTAAACCTGCAGACGAGTGGGGGAGGCCAAGTTGAGAGTGTGAGGTGGAAAGGGAGCAAGAGGCTGTCAGAGGGTCTAGAGGTTGTGCATCCAGGGATATGTATGTTGAGCGCTTTTTGTGCCCCAGTGGCTGGATGGTTATGAAGAGGTCCCAAGTGGGACCCGAGACCAGCATTTGCCTTACTTCTCATCTGCTCAGAAATCCCTCATGGCTGACTCCACCTGGCTAGGAGTTTAAAATAATTTATTAATGTTATCAATAATAGCTGACAGAATAAGCAAGTACTGCATGTCAGGCCCTGTTCTAAGCATCCTTAAATGATAACCTGCCTTACTCCTCCCAGCAGCCCCATGAAGTAGGTGCCAATGCTATGCCCATTTCTCAGAGGAATGGGAGACTTCCAAAGATGGTCTCTTCCCAGGACACACAGTGAATCTGACCTCCACGCCCCCATTCTGAATCACTAGACTTATTTTTTCCCAATTGTGACTAATAAATTCTTATGAACAATATTTTTATAACATGGGAAGTTAGAAAGAAGAGAAAGTAATAACCTGTGTTCCTAGCCCCAGTTCATTTTTCTAAAATTAGGTTCTCAGATCAACAAGGGGTCCTCAGTGCCCTACTCACAGAGACCGATGCCCAGAGAGAACAACGGACCAGCTCTAGGCCACACAGCTAGAAAATACCAGGGGTGGGTTGCAAAACAGGTCCTGGGATGGTTAATGGGTATTTTCTGGGTTCCCTGTGCTGCCCCAGCCCATCAGCCGAGGCCCCTGGAGACTCTGCTCTCACTCTCCCTGCTTAACCTTTGCTATAACCCAGGCAAGTGAACACACATTGTTCCCCCTGCTGCCTTTGCTTAGTCTGTTCCCTCTGGGAATGCCTTCCTTGGAATCTCTGACGTCTAAATCTTACCTACCCCTTAGAGTCTAGCTCATCTGTCCCCCCATGAACACTTCCCTGATTTCTCTCCTGCCCCCAACTGAAATCTGTTCCTTTCTCCCTTGGGATCCCACTACCTTCCACCCCCATTATGGCATTTGGAAAGTTCCACTGCATGTGTCTGCCTTGTCCTCCTTAGGTGCATTTGTGCTGGCAGGATCAGAAGTGCTCCCCAAGACCCTTCTGTTTACCTGTCCGGTGAAGTCTCAGGATAGAGAGTGGTCCATGGGGGATGGGGTAGTTTCTGAAGTAAAGATAGGCTCAGGATTTCTGAACCCTGCAATACCAAATGCTCCTCATTGAGCTGCAGCCGAATCACAGGGAGAATGGCTCAGTGTAGTACCTAACATTGTAATTTCATGTTTGTCTTTGTTCATAACCCAAAGGATTCCCACCAGAAAATCAGAGACTTGGGTCCAGATCCCACCTCTGCCACTTGCTAGCGATGTGGCCATGGGCCAGTTACCTAACCTCAGCTTCTGGCAATAGTACCTGCTTCAGGAGGCAGTGATAAGATTGAGATAAAATAAAGCACAGGGCAATAAACACCAGCTATTATGAAGAGGGACTACCACCTTGAATTACTGGAAAAATGATAAATCATTACTAAAATGCTCATGCTGACTCTGCTTAGAGGTGGGCCAAGGGAGTTTGGGCCAAGAAGAGGTAAGCATTTTTGTGCTCAGAAAGGCCTATGAGGCTTTCTTCAACTTGAAACCATCCGTTGCCTTTGCAATAAGAACTAGAATTGCCTTTCTGTATTTTAGCTTTAAAAATTGATGAGCTTTGAGTTCTGTGAGGATCAGTACACCTAGAGTGAATGCATGAATGCAGTTTGTGCAATTGTAAGTAAATGAAACTTAATGACACGAGAAAACAAGAGTGTGTATTGTTGCTTCAGGCCTAAATTAGAGGGCAAGATATTTGAATCAAAGGTTATCTGTGGATTTGGAGGGAAGGAAAGCAAGCATGAGTGTTAGGCTAGTAAGCAGCTTAGAGTAGAAATCAGCTTCCTTGTCAAAGTATTTGGAATATGCTGGGAAACTAATTCTGCAGATTGATAAAAATTTTAGAATATCTCCTATACTGATTATTAGAATAAGTTAGAATCCTGCTTGCGAATTTAAAGACTGTTGAGTTTAGTTATTTTAAGACGTAAATGTAAATTTCACAGTTCCATGGAATTTAACAGGCTATAGGACTTTTCTTTATTTTGGTGACCCTGTAGGGACATAAACACTTTTTTTGTACTATCTGATATGGTGGCCACCAGCCACCATGTGGCTATTTAAGTTAAAATCAATTCAAGTTAAATAAAATTCAAAATTCTGTTATTCAGTTACACTAGCTACATTTCAAGTGCTCTGATAACCACGTGGCCAGCAGCTACTATATTAGGCAGAGAAGATAGAGAACATTTCTATTTTCACAGAAAGTTCTCTGAGACTGGACGGTTTAGATCAATAAGGCCATGGGGAAGAGGCTTGATTATGGGGTTACGTTCCGTTCTTTCTGGCAAGTCATCTGCAGGCAGGCCAAGAAATGGAGCGTACAGAGGATGTTTCATTGTCAAGAATGGAGACGTTAATAAATCCCCATAGCCTCATTTTGGTAGTCTGGCTCAGCCGCTTTCACACTGCCAGATTCAAAGGATGGGGAAGAGGGTGGAATTGAGAGAACCGTCTGGGGGCAGTACTTCTCCACTCCCGCTGCAAGTTTGAGCTGCCTAGGGAACTTTTAAAAAAATGCTCCTGCCTGGCCTTTGCCCCAGTCCACTCATCTGAATCTCCAGGTGGAGCACAGGAATTCCTATTTTTAAAAAGCTCCCTGGGGGATTTTAATGTGTAGCCAGGGTTGAAAACAGCTGCTTTCAAAACTGAACATAAAAAAAAGCCCCGAGGATTAGAAGACAGTGTTTCAAGGTAGATACAGTGAATGGCTAAAAATGTTTCTTGTCAATTGAGTGGGCTCACTTCCTCTAGAAGGCTCTCAACTGAGCACAACTTTGCCTCCCAGGGGCATTTGGCAGCATCTGGACACATTTTTGCTTGTCACAACTTGGGGATGGATGGCATCCAGTGGGTAGAGGCCCCAGATGCTATTAACTATCCAATGAGTAGGACAACCCCCCACAACAAATAACTATCTGGTCCAAAATGTCAGTTGTGCCATGGTTGAGAAACCCTTATCTAAACATAATTTTTGCAAACCAAAGTCCTCTCTGACCTTGATTACTGTTGCCTCTTCAAAGACAAATATATTCTCCTAATCCAGTTCCTCAAAAACCCTCTTGATCATATTCCAGGCTTTGGGTGTTGCTGTCTGTGGTCAGATGCATTTGGGGAAGTTCCAGGAACTGCTAATTTAGGGGAAGGAGGCAGCCTTCAAAGATGTGGGCAGAGATTCTTACACTGCCACAGGTTGGGATCCTCTTCTTGTTAAATAATTACCTGAACTAACAGCAAGTTGTAAACCAAAATTAATTTTAGACTGTAATAAAGAATAAAAAGCATGTATTTGGGCAAAAGGACCTGCAGTTTGGGAGACACAGATTCGGGTAGCAACCTAAATTGTGTTTCACCCAGACAAAGGGGAGACCAACTTTTAGAGAGAAAGTTCCTGCCCAAGTTCCCACTTTTATGCAAATGAGGTTTCCAAATTGTGCAGTTCTGATTGGATGGGGCAGGTCTTGATCGTTTGTTAGAAGGAATAAACCTGGGTTTCTCTGTTGTTATTGACTCAGACCATGTAAATATTCAGGGCATAGTTCAGGAAGTCAAGATGTTACCAGACAGCTCCCTGAGTAGGAGGAAGAGGGCTGTCCCCTCCTCGGCTCTTGTCAGTCTTGTAAGAAAGTTTTCAGATGAGTGACTGACAATAGCACTGTAGCAAAGCAAGCAAATTTGTTAAAGAAACAAGGCAAGCACATTTATTAAAATTACGCTTGGCATGTAGAACAAGTGAGCACCCAGCTAGTCTGAGCATCCCACTCGGCGAAGGTTTAGGAATTTTATACCTTTCTGTCTGCAGGTTTCAAGGTTCCTCTGCTGGATATCTTGGGCAACAGACTAGATTTCAAGGACTCCCTTTTACTTTGTTGTGGCTGTTCCAGAATTTATGAGAATATCTGGCTTTTTTATCTTGGCAAATCCCAAGACTGCTGACTTCTTTGTTTAGTGGGTGAGATAAAACTCTCCCTTCTTTCCTGTATTCTCTGGTTGGGAGGAGAGGTATTAACTATTGCTCTCAAGTGTCCTTGGTTGGGGAAGATAAAGTCCTGCAATTCACAAGCTGGCTGCAAGCTGCATAAACTGTTTGGCCTTGTTTAATTTTCTTGTCTCAGTTTCCCCTTCCACTTGCCCAGGAATCTTCCCAGCTTTTTACTATCCTGCTACAAGGAGATCAGTGAGTTTCTTCCTGCTATACAGAACCTGAGGAGCCCCTGTCAGCATATGCCCACTAAAAGGTCTGAGCCGGCAGGAGATCACATCCACAACACAAGGCCAATGTAGGGCAAAACGGCTTTATTGCACACGCCTGGGTACTGGCGGGCTGAGCCGAGAAGGGTTCAGCCTCGAATCAGGGTTGGGGTGTCAGTTATATACCCTCTTTTTAGCTTCCAGCAGTTCTGCTGATGTACTTTGTCTGGCCCATGATCCACCTTGCAATAGGGCTGGTCTGGTATCTCCTCCGGCATCTGCTGGGTTATCCATTGCCTTGCGGGGACAATCCTGATGAACCTTATCATCGTACTCAACAAAAGGCTGAGCCAAGGTCATGCAAGCAATATAATTTCCAGTCTCCGCCTTTTGCAAACTTTTACCTTTACCCTTTAAAACATTACTAACCCTTTACCCACTGGGTTCTTATTTATAAAATTTGGGCCCTTGGTTGACCATGGGCCAACCAAGTCCAAAGTCCAACCAAAGTCCATCTCAGCAGATAAATTCCTTCTCAAGGTTCACATCAAATGACTTCTCGGGGTCCACAGCTCTTAGGCAGTCTTGCAGAAGCTGTGGCTGTTTGGCTGTTGGCATTGGGTGTTTGCCCTTGTCAACATAAGAAACGTCCAAACCTGTAAGAATTTTTATGAGTTTACTTGAGCCAAACTGATGACAATTGTCGGGAAACAAAATCCAACTGATTGAAAAAGTGCTCTGGAAAATAGCCGTTTTACCACTTATTTTATACATCAGAATCAAAGGGGAACACCTTAAAGGGGTTGCATGAAATCCTTTGGTGATAGATTAAGGAGGCAGGAGAAAGCAAAGTAGGGTAATCCCTGGGGTTGGATAAAAAGTAAAGGGATTGACACTTCTTTTTCATGGCTGGGTATAGGATAGTTAACAGTCAACAATTAACACAATAATAACAGTGAGGGGATTTGTGGTCTCTGCTTTGGTAGGGTGGTTGTGCTTTGAAGGGTAAGGGGAGCAGCGAAGGGAAATTACTTTGGTATTCCAAAGGCATGTTATCAGCTATATTATTTTAGATGCAAAAAGACAACAGACAGGCTCGGTTAAAGTGAAGATTGACCTTTGTTAGGGAAAAACACCACCCTAGGACCTGACTTCTCGGCCATGAACTGCTTTTAGTTAGAAAGTTGTCATTTCAGACCATCTTATGTGGTTACTTTCTGTGTCTGAGTTTGTAAGGCCGCCCTGCAGGCCACACCTGAGCTTGTCAGGTTTAATATGTGACCCCCTTTTCATCCAAACCTGTTTGCACTTAGGATAGGATTTAAGCCTTATATGTGATGAAATTTGGGAACTGAGCTATGGGCTAGACACTGGGGAGTATAAAGATAGCAGCACAGCCCTGGCCCATGTGACTCAGTTGGTTGGAGCATCGTCCTGTGCACCAAAAGGTGGTGGGTTCAATCCCTGCTCCAGGCGTGTGTGAGAGGCAACTGATTGATGTTTCTCTCTCACATTGATGTTTCTCTCTCTCTCTCACTCCCTTCCTCTCTCTAGAAATTTATTTTTAAAAAAATATTTTTAAAAAAGGCCCTGGCTGATTTAGCTCAGTGGTTAGAATGTTGACCCGTGGACCAAAGAGTCATGGGTTCAATTCCGGTCAAGGGCACGTACCTCCTTTGCGGTTCAGTCCTCGGCCCTGGTTGGGGTTGTGCGGGAGGCAACCGGTCCAGGTGTCTCTCTCACGTTGATGTTCCTCTCCCTCTCCCTCTCCCTCCCCCCCCCTCTCTCTCTCTTCCCCCTCCCCCACTCTATCTGAAGATAAATGGAAAAATATCCTTGGATAAGGATTAAAAAAAAAAAAAATAGCAACACAGACCTGCCCACAGACTCAAGCATCTGAACAGACCCAGGCATAGCGGCACTGCAGGGTAACCGAGGTGTGGCAGGGCTGCCTGACCCTCTGAGGGAGGAAGGCAAGATGAGCACTTGGTATCTGCCAGTCACTACTTTGAGCATTGTCCATGCATCACCTCATTTTGTCCCCACACTGAAGCTCTAAGAGGTTGAGTGACTTGCCAAGGTCACAGAGCTGGTTGGTGGCAGAGCAGAGTTTTGAACCCTGGTTATGGAATTGCAAAACTGAACCCACAGTGAGACAGCATAAGGACCTGGGACACTGGATAAGAAAAACCGCAGAGTTGGTGCCATCGCACTGCCCCTCCCTCGCCCGCTCAAAACACCGATAAGCCAGCCCCAAGAATGTCACCACCCCTCCATCCCTGCTCAGAAAAATGCAGACATTTTTGTTTGCTTGTTTTTTATTGATTTTAGAGAGAGAGGAAGGGAGGAGAGAGAGAGAAAGAAACATTGATGTGGGAGAGAAGCATCGATCCGGTTGCCTCCCATACATGCCCTGACTGGGGATTGAACCTGCAACCTGGGTATGTTCCCTGACCAGGAATTGTACCGGTGACTTTTCAGTACATGGGACAACACCCAACCAACTGAGGACACTGGCCAGGGCAGAAAAAAAAAATGCAAAATTTTATCTCCCTCCTAACAGTTTACTTCTCCAACCCTGCTGTGTCCCGCGCTTATAAAAGCAGCCAGCAGAACCAGCCCAGGAGTCATTCAGAGGACCTTCCTTCCCTCTGTGCTTTCTCCTTTGTGCTCGAGCATAAGCTTAACAAAATCTATCTGAAATTTCCACGGGTTTTCTGTTATAACCTGACAGCGAGATAACCAGAGACGCATGGCCGAATTGTAAAGGAGCACTTTATTTCGCCGGCGGGCTGCGGAGGGCATAGTTTCCCCTCAGATCAACAGCCTTCATAGATTTCTGTCCCTTAGGCTTAGAAAGTTTCTTGACATAACTAGCCTTGTCGGTAACAGTATCTATCCAGACATTAATATAGACCTGTTGATCAGGGTGAGGGACATTATAAACCACTGATCGAACTGCAAGGAGGAGGGAAAGGTCAAATGGTCCCTCAGAAGGCCAGTCTACTTTAAAAGTAGGCCATTCCAATTCACAAAGGGTCCTTAGAAAACCAGGGTGAGCTGGCGACCCATAATCACAAGAACGCTGAAAGAAATCAGAAAAGTTAGAGAGACATTGGAGCGGGGTGGATGAAGTCGATCCGCCTTGCCCCATGCTGAAAGAGAATGAAACGCTGGCACAAAACAAAAGACACATAAAGACAAACAACTCGTGGCCACTCTCCTTCACCCAAACCAACGAGGAGACGCAAAAGCGGCACCTCCCAAAATTGGAGACGGCGTCCCGTCCCAATTGGGGATGAGCAGTTGAGCGGCGTCCCGCCTGCTCTGTCCCAGACGATCTCGAGATCCCAAACAGAACAGAAACCAAGAGAGCTCTCCTTACCTAAAGAGTCCGGACGAGTCAGAAGTGGCTCAGGGTAGAATGCAGAGCAAATTTGAGGCGAGGGAAGGCTCCCGCCTAGTCCGAGGAGGTCGACCCCAAAAGAGGGGACCTCACGGTTGATCTCGCTGGGGCCTCCAAATGTTGTAACCCAGTAGATCAACCTCCCTCGGACACCAAAATTATAAGTTTTAGGAGCTTTATTAACCTGCACAGGGACTGCAGCCAACCTACTCAGAGGAGCACTGTAGCCCCGAGCCTCTAAAATGGCAGCCTTTTATAGTCTATGTGGGAAGAGCAAGCAAGCAGCATTCACAGAAGCAGATATCAGCGGTTAGCAGTTGTTTGCTTAACATTTCTGAAAATCCATATCTAACAGTTGCCCAGGGGGTCTCCTGTTTGTCAAGCAAACAGAATAGGCCTCCCTCCCCTCAGGGAACCAGTACAATAGTGGGAGTGACAGAGATTACAGAGGTCAAAATTAGCATTATTCACCGACAGCACAAGTACTTGCAAATACTTGCAAATACCTATACTCAGGAAACTGCAAATGCCTCCCAATACAGGGGGTAACTATAACCTTAGGCAAAAATTCTTTCCCGTCTAGGGGTGATTAACCTGTTATTGGAAGAATATTGAGGTATGTCTATTGGTGATGAAATGGAGTCTTTTAGTCGCCTTAACCAAGGGGCCTACATAAAATGGAATCTAGTTGCCTGAGCCTTGGGGCCACAACAGTTTCCTCTCAATTTCTATCTTGGGGAACCCAAGAACCCCAACACCAGTAACAGGAGGGTTAATGCTGTTTACAGACTGGGTTAATGCTGTTAACCTAAAAATAAAAGGCCAAAATGAGAAGCAACAAGCCTTTTTTGAGATCCAAAAGAATAGCTATTCAGGAAGCCATGGTTCAGGCAGAAACCCAAATAGTGTTCCAACCACGAGGTGAAGGCCAGGGGTATTGATGAGAAAGGGGAAGGAATTTCTATAGATGCAGATAAGCTAACATAGTGATGCTAATTATATAGTGAGGAGAATTCTAAAGAATGTCTTCAGTTTTCAGTCCTGTAGTTATAACAAACATTTGTTTGGAATACAGTGCTGCTTTAGGCCCAGCCCAAAGGTTATTTTGCCCAGTTTTAACATTCCAACGTTTTGAGAAGTGAGACCAGCGAGGCAGACCTCGGGGATGGCAGCTCTGACTCCCCACTTCCACAGCTGGAGCTCGCCAGGCAAGAGGGAGAGGGCAGGCTGTGTGGAAAAGGGGTGGGGTGGGGGTGACAGAAGAGGGTGACCCTGGAGAGAAGGGCAGGCACCAAATCCTATGTGGCCTTCCACATCATGCTGAGGGCCAGTGGGAGCCACTGGTGGTGTGGGGACAGGGGAAGAGAAGAGTTGTGTGACATCGGGCAGCTTGCTTACCCTCTCTGGGTCCCAGCTTCCCATCTGGACTGAAGGCTCTGATGAGGAATGTTCATTTTGTTGGTGGCGGTAATGAACAGAGTGAAGGGATGGCCTGCAGTGGTGCTGGCCAGGCAGCCCTGTTGACTCATGTTGCTCCAGCTTGTTGTTTGATATTTACCCAGTGCCCACCTGTGTGCCCAAGTGCTGTGGCAAATGCAGAGATGTTAGACTTTCTTTGAGGAGCTTGTGGAATATAGCCAATGTTCTCGCAAGGACTATGATAAAAGGCACAGATCACAAATGGCCAAGAGAGACATGTTCCTACAAAATACTCTAGGCCATGAAGAATAAAGCAATGGTTACTCATGACTGGAGAGGAGAAGGGAAGGTTAACTGGAGGCGATTAACTCCTAGCTCTGCCAGAAAGATTTGTAAAGGTGAAGGTGGGGGTCACTTGAGGATATTTTCCAGGTAGAGAGAGTGGAGGGAAATGGAGAAAAATAGAAAGGCCATTCAGGTACTGTCACCAGAGGATCAGATTATCAGTGTATTGGATCTGATTCCCCAGTTTCCAGGTTGCAGAGGGGAAGCAGAAGTCATTGTAACAGGAAAGGATTCATTAATGAACTTGCCACTTACAAACTTAGGTCCCACTCCTTTTATACTGTTATTGTCATAATTAGCCAGTTAATATTAATAATAGGAAGAAAGAAAGCAAAGGGAGGCCAGACATTATAAATATGGTCATCTAGGCAGCTTCACCAGGAAGCTACAGCTTCATGCTCCCAGGAGACCACCAATCCATTCCCTGCAGATCACTGGGGGAAGGGATAGAACAAAGTGGGAGATGGGCACATGCCCAGTGAAGTCAGGGTGACTTTGGTGAGGTGCTTGCCTATCAGTCTAACCTGGGGAAAAGATAATTGGCTAGAGGGGGTGAAGCCACTGCAAGTACGTGAAATCTTGAAGGGTTAATTGGTTAAGCTCCTGGTTATAATCCCCAACAAAGAGTCCCCTCTCTCTTGCTCCATGACCCACATTCTCCCTGTGTATTCACCTGCCATGTGGCCTTAAGCAGCCACTGCAGCTGGGAACACAAGCTAAGCTAGCCTGATGCTGGGCTAGACTGTGCTTTAATATGGAGTAGAAATTCTGGGCAGCCGCCTTGGCCCTGCTGAAGACAAGGTTGGACTTTGTCCATGGCAAGACAGATCGAGATGAGACCTTGGACGGGAACTCTCTTAATTTTACATCATCAATAAAGCTTTCCACAAACCCCATCTTCCTGTGGGGGCCTCAGGAAATTCTCTTCCCCGTGGGGGCCTCAAGAACTTCACTTCCATTGATAACAGTCCTTCTCTTTGTTTTCAACCCTCATGTCCAGCCAGGCTCCAGAAGCATCCACATCTTGGTCCCTGTCTCTCCCAAGTCATAAGCCATTTTGCAAATACAAGACAAACAGTGGAAAGTGAAATTGTAACTCTTGTGAGAGAAGAAGCATTTCATGAAATTAAAGCAAGGATTTTGGAGAACTGTTTGCATGACATGTCAAGGTGTTACTGGGAAGGGGACCTGTCCCTTAGCAGGTCTGACTAGGGCTGGCTGGTAGTGTGTGGGTTCTTGACTTCATGCAGCAAAGATCTCACAACACGAGCCCAGGTGTTTTAATCCTCACCCCAAGGATATTTTTTCTATTCATCCCCGGATAGAGTAGGAGGGAGGGAGAGAAACATTGAGGTGAAAGAGACACATCGACTGGTTGCCTCCCGCACGACCCCGACCAGGGCCGGGGACGAACGGAAACCAAGGTACGTGCCCTTGACCGGAATCGAACCCGTGAGCCCAGGTGATTTTTAGAGGATGTTTATTAAAGCTGGGGACAGTGAAACAAGGAAGGGTCTAGGACAGAAGAAGCAACAGGAGAGGGACTAAGTGGGGAAATGAGCCTAGGCTGGGCTGCTTTGGCTCACTTGGGGACAGGGTCCGGGGGTTTCCCTGGGACAAGTTGCCACTGCTCACTGCTCCCTGCTTCCAAGCCTCATGGGGTCCCTTAGAGTTTAGGAGACATAAGCCTGTGGAGGAAGGAGAGGGGGAAGGGAAAGGCTCAGGCATGCTCCTGGGAGGGAGAGCCCACACTGGGCCTTTGTCTTGAGGCTTTTCTTTTGTCTCTTTCTTGAAGGCAGGAGTCTTCGAGGAGGTCTCAGGGGAGAGTTACAGTAGAATATGCATCAGTTTTCCAGGTGTGCCTTTTCAGGGTCATGGTCTCTACTGATTGGCCTGTGCCAAGACAGGGGTTCTGGGCCTGGAGCTGAAATACAACTGAGACCTAGGTGTTATCTCTAGAGAGGTGTCCTTCTGTATCTGGCTGTAAAGTAGAAAGTTTTATTTTTGTGGAATTACATCCCTGGGTTTTCTTTTTTTTTTTTTCCTCACCAGAGGATATTTTTCTATTTATCATTACACAGAGTGGGAGGGAGAAAGAGAGACAGAGAGAAACATCAGTGTGATAGAGACACATTGACTGGTTGCCTCCCACATGACCCTACCAGGGCCAGGGACAAACTGCAACCGAGGTATGTGCCCTTGACTGGAATCGAACCCACGACTCTTTGGTCCGAGGGCCAATGCTCTAACCCCTGAGCCAAACCAGCCAGGGCCATCCCTGGGTTTTCAAAGTCCCATTTCCTTTAGTCCATTTATAGAAGAAGTGTAGCTGGGGCTTCAGCAGAGCTAAAATCCTAGCCAGTGTCCATCCAGCATCAGGCTAGCTTAGCTTGTGTCCATTGCATGTGGGGTCTGCAGGACCATATGGCTACGGAGGAAACACGGGCAGGAGCAAAACAAGAGAGCCCCAGGAGCCAAGAGCAAGGACCGAGAGAGAGCTCCTTTGTTTAGGGGATCACGTATTCCCAAATTTTGGTGCACTTTCAGTGGCCATGCCCGTTCTGGCCAATGATTTCTGTCCCCAATTGTGATTGATAGGCAAGTATCCTTCCTATGTCATCCTAACTTTACTGGGCATGTGTCTATCTTTTTGTTGGACCTCTTCCCCCCTAGTGATCTGCAGGGAATGACTGGTGTTCCCTGGGGAGTGTGAAATTGCAGCTTCCTGGTGAAGCTACCCAAATGACATGCTTATAATGTTTGGCCTTTCCCCTTTGCTCCTTTCCTGTTATTAATAACTAGCTAATTATAATGGTATCACAGCTATCTGTTTCAGTTTCCCCATTCTACTTGCCAAGGAATTTTCCTAGTTTTTTACTATCCTACCTCAAAGGCAATAATAGATGATGTCTTAATTAATGAAGAGAAGGGGAAAGAGACTTGAAAACCAAAGAATTGAAACGCCTTTAAGAAATCAATAAGGTATTTTTGCAAAAATATCCTCTTTATGATAGCACTGTGATAACCAAATGTTAACAGGAAGAATTTATCTTACTATAAGACAGTCTTCCTGAGATTTATTCTTTGTTGTCAAAATTAGCACAGGATTGCAGTTATAACGGAAATTTTGTTCAATATTTACGATTGCTTTAAAAATAGACATTTTTTGTTGTTTATTTGAATAAAGTTCTAAATTTTTACTTTTAACTATGAAATTTTGCATGTGGCTTTTTCTGATGCTAATTTTCCTGGGTTACAGAAATCTCCTCTTCTCTAAAAGATGGTGGGGGCCAGCTCACAAAGGTCCCTGAAGAAATCTTGTTCTCATAGAAACCTGCTGGCGGTTTATAAGAGGCTTTTTCCCCCCTAACACTGCCTTTGTTCCTGCAATTAGAAACTCCTGCAGGCCTACGTCACCTCCTTTAGAAATGTGAAAACCCTCCTTGATCCTGCCTTTCCTTTTACTTAGGAGCACAGACTGAGGCAGGGGAGAATATTTTAGGCCCTCTGCTGTTACACACTCCTATAGAGGGCTATTTTAATTCCTTTCAGTCATATGGAAAATTATCACTTGTGTGATGCTCTTTCTAGCACTTTACCTTTGAGAGGTGACCTCAGCTGCTGAAGCACATGCATTTATTTGCACTGATTCATACACTAAAAAAGCTTATTCTGGGCTCCTCTAGACCCTGAAGACTTTAGGGTCCTTGTGTTAACAACAAGTTTGGGTTTTTGTCTCCTGATACAAAAGAATTTGGGCCAGGGACATTGATAAAAGCAAAGGCAGATTTATTGAGGCTCTGCAGAGGGCAAGAACACTGAGCAAGGATCCCAGGTTCTGCGCCCCAAATGTGGGGTTTAGGGGGTTTTTATTCCTTAGGAACACCGAAGTTGGTGGGGTTAACCAATCAGAGTGTAGGTTGGCTGGTTTTTTCCTTTTTAGGAATGCTGGGGTCCCACTGAAGTCTGGGTACAAGTCGGTAAAGTGAGGCACTCTGGGATTGTGCAAGACTTATTATGGGATGCAGGGAGGGACTTTCTCAATCAGGTACTGAGTTTGTCCCTGAGGTTTGTAGCTTGGCTTTAGAATTGAAAAAGAAACTTTAAAGGAGTCAGAGTAGTTCCTGGAGCATTGTTTTTTTAGATACCTGTTGTTATCTGCCATAGTTCTAGCAGGGCTTGGCTTGATGGAGCAATATGAGGGAACATTTCTTTCTACCTGTTTCACTTGGAGGTAAAGGGTGAAGTGGCTTTTGGCTTATCTTTTCTCCAACAGGAGACAGGCTTGTGTTTCTTGGGGGTTTGCTTGTTTTAAATGTGGTTTCAAGCAGGTGCTTATTTCAGATGATCCCCACAGCCCACAGCTTGAACCCAGAGGCTGATGTTTTGCAGGTGCTGGGCTGGGTCAGAGCAGGGGTTTCAGAGACAGGATCGTTTTTAGAAGATACACCGCAGGATGGTGAGCCGCCTACCTTCCAGCTGAGCCCCTGATTGATCTGCCTGCCTTTTGTGGCCAAAAGAACAAAAAGGGGGGCCACATACGAAACCTGACAATCTCAGGGAAGGCCTGCATGGCGGCCTTACAAACTCAGAGACCTACAGTAACCACAGAGGATGGTCTGAAAAGACGGTCTAACTAAAAAGCAGTTCAGGATGGATAGTCATGTCCTAGGGCAGTATTTTTCTCTAACAAGGGTCAATCTTCACCTTAACTGAGCCTGTCTGTTGTCTTTTTGTATCTAAGATGACATACCTTTGGAGTATCAAAGTTATTTCCTTTTTTTCAACCTTAAAGCACAACCACTGCACCAGAGCAGAGACCACAAATCCCTTCATTGTTATTATCATGTTAATCGTTAACTGTTAACTATCCCACACCCACCAATGTAAAAGAAGTGTGTGTCTATTGGTTTTACTTTTTATCCAACCCCAGCGATTTCCCTGCTTTGCTTTCTCCTGCTTCCATAATTACCAGTGGATTTCATGGAACCCCTTCCGCCTTCTCCTTTGATTCTGATGTATGAAAAAGTGGTAAAACTGCCATTTTCTGGAGCATTTTCACAATCTGTTGAGATTTTGCTCCTGGCAATTGTCAGTTTGGCTCAAATAAACTCAAAAATTCTCTATAGGTTTGAACTTCGACACTTTCCAGAGACAAAGGAAGTATTGGGATTTTCTAGTTCTCTGATTGTTTGCCCACAGGACCTGCCTGGCTAGGCTGTTGACTTGCCTACAGTGCCCCAGGTGGCAGAGCAGGGGAGCCGGCTGTGGGCTTAGCTGGCTCTCGAGCAAGAACCCCCATGGGGGACCAGTTTGCTAGCGCTTTGGTACAAAGCATGCCAGAGCTAATCCTCTTATTAACACCTCTCCCAGAACCACAAAGGAGATACAAATTTCTGATTTATGGACCTTGTGTAGTTCCCAAATGGACATCTTTATCTTCCATGTTAGAGTGCTGGTCTTTGACCCTTAAGGACTGAAGTCCTTGCCAAGCTGACTTCACCTTTGAAGTCACCCAGGCCAGGAGCCCCAGTCTTTGTTTTCTTAGGAGGCAGTCAGACCATCCAGCTTGTGTAGAGAGAGAGGGATTTTCAGGATTCAGTTTGTATTTCTTAACGTGAAACAAAGTTTGGTTGCTCTCTCTAATGGGCCTTTGTAGCTAGCCAGTAGAAATGTTTGTGATAATGAAAATGTTCCACATTGTCACTGTCCATTGTGGTAGCCATTAGCTACGTGTGGCTGTTGAGCACGTGAAATGTGTCTCATGCAGCTGAAGAACTGACTTCCACATTTTATTTAATTTTGATCAATTTAAATTTAAACTGCCACGTGTGGCTTAGTGGCTACTGTACTGGACAATGTAGGATAGACTATTTCATTTGAGGAGTTTATTTTTTTGTTAAATAGGAGAAGCCTTATACATGCACATGGTAGCAATTCAAAAGGTACAAAAGGGTATTAGTGAAAAGTCCTCCTTATCTCTGCCCTTTGCCCCTCATTTTCCCTTCCCAGTGCCAGCAACAATTACCAGTTTCTCGTGGATCTATTTAGACACGTTTCATACATATATAAGCATAATGTATATATTTCTTTTTCTCTCTTGCTCAATGCAAGAGGTGTTATTCCACCCACTCTCTTCTGTTCCTTGCTTTTTTAAGTTAACAATGCACCTTGGAGATTATTAACCATAGAGACAAATAGAACTGCCTCATTATTTTAATGGCTTATGTTTACTTTTATTTGTGTTTAATGGCTATTCATTATACTTCTTTATAGTTATACCATTATTTACTTAACAGGTTTCCTATAAGTGGGCATATAAGTTATTTCCAATCTTTTGCGGTAATAAATGATACTGTAACCAATGACCTTGCAAAAACATATTTTCACACGTGTTCAGTTAGTTATAAACATAAATACCTAGAAGTGAGATTGTTAGATTAAGGGTATGGGCATATAACATTGCCGCAGATTTTGCCAAATTGCCATCTGTAGAATTTGTTGAAGGGGATGTAAATCGGTACATTGTATGAGAGCCTCTCTTTCCCCACAGCCGCAGCAACACAGTGTTATTAAACTTTTTGTTCCTTGCCAGTATGATAAACATTACCATTACCTTATAGATTTAATTTGTATATCTCTTATTATAAATGTGATTGAGCATCTATTTATCTTTTTAAAGAGTCATTTGTATTTACTTCCTGGTAAATTATTCAGATCATTTGCCCATTTTTTATTGGATTTTATTGATATCTATATTGATTTGTAGGAATCCCTTGTACATTAAGGAAATTAGTCTGTTGCCTCTGATATGTATCGACAAAGTTTAACCTAGTTCCATGCGAACATTTAAAAACATTTTTATTCCCTGAATGGGTGGCTAAGTTGGTTGAGTGTCATCCCATACACCAAAGGTTGCTGGCTCCATTTCCGATCAGGGCACATACTCAGGTTGCAGGTTCGATCCCCGGTCAGGGAGTGTACGGGAGGTAACCGATTAATGTTTCTCTTTCACATCGATGTTTCTCTCTCTCTCTCCCTCTCTTCCTTCCTCTCCCTCTGAAATCAATAAACTTATCCTCAGGTGAGGATAAATAAATAAATAACCTTTTTATGCCCTGGCCAGATAGCTCAGTTGGTTAGAGCATCTTCCTGATACACCAAAGTTGCAGGTTTGATCCCCAGTCAGGACACATACAAAAATCAACCAATGGCCCTGGCTAGTGTGGCTCAGTTGGTTGAGCATCATCCTATGCACCAAAAGGTTGCTGGTTCGATCCCCAGTCAGGGCACATGCCAAAGCTGTGGGCTGGATCCCCAGTAGGGGGTGTGCAGGAGGCGGCTGATCAATGTTTTGCTCTCACATTGACGCATCTCTCTCACCCTTCCTCTCTCTAAAAATCAATTAAAATTTTTAAAGAATCAACCAATGAATGCATAAATAAGTGGAATAACAAATCAATGTCTCTCTCTCTCAAAAAAATTTAATTTAAAAGTTTTTTATGCTGTCAACTTATTAATCTTTTTGTTATGGCCTCTGGTTTTATAACTTACTTAGAAAGCCTTTGCCCATGAAGATATTTTTAGAAAGTTCTCATGTTTTCTTCTAGAACTTTCAGTTTTACTTAAAAAAAAATTTTTTTTTTCTTTATTGATTTGAGAGAGAGAGGAAAGGAGCGAGAGAGAGAGATAGAAACATCAGTGAGAGAGAACATTGATTGGCCACCTCCTGCATGCCCCCCACTGGGGATCAGGCCCACAACCTGGGCATGTGCCCTGACCTGGAATTGAACCGGCGACCTCTTGGTGCATGGGTCGATGCTCAACCACTGAGCCACACTGGCTGGGCCATAGTTTTACTTTTTTACATTTAACTCTTTGATCTTCTTTTTAAAAAATATGTTATTATTGATTTTTTAGAGAGAGAGGGAGAGAGAGATAGAAACATTGATGAGAGAGATACATCAATCAGCTGCCTCCTGCACACCCCCCTCCTGGGATTGATCATGCAACCCGGGCATGTGCCCTGACCAGGAATGGAACCGGGCCTCTCAGCCCATGGGACGATGCTCAATCCACTGGGCCACACCGGCCAGGCTCTTTGGTCTTGTTGGCAGCGGCAGGAAAGGCACCAGCAGTTAGACTGGTGGGGTCAGACATGGCCTTGGTTCATCGACCTCCACACCTGAGTTCTGGCTACGAAAGAATTCAGAGCCAAGACTCAAACTATAAGAGAATGTTCGTTTTGAAAATTACAGAGGTGAAAGAAGTGAGTGGTAGAAGAAATGGGGTCAGTAAACAAGTTACAGAGGCAAAGGAAGGGCCCTTGGAACTTGGGAGTGAGTAAGGGGGCGCGGATGGGGGGATAGGTGTGGGCATGCTCCCAGAAAGGAGAGCATGCTGGGTCCTCCTCTTAAAAGCTTTTAAGGGTGGAGATCTTATGGGAGGTCCCAGGATAGAATCTCAACAGAATATTCATCAGCCTTCCAGGTGTCTCCTTTCAGGGTTGTGTTCTCCACTGATTGGTCAGAGTCAGGGCAGGGGGTCATTAACCAATGCAGCTGGTCCTGAAGTCAACCCTGGTTTCACTGGTCTGGTTTTGCTGCTTTTCTGAGCTTGGAGCTAAAACACAACTGAGGCCTGGATGTTATCCCTAGGGAGGAAAGGTCAAGGGTCTAAACCACTTGACCAGTACTATGCTAGGGGAGGAAAGGTCATCCTGGGGTCGAGGTCCCACCCTACAATTATCCATTGGTAGGCACCCGGGCTCTCCGCCCTGGTGACCTGGCTCATCGTCCTTGCTCTGCTCATGTCTAACTGCCTACCACATTCTGAAATAATTCGGGGTTTGTGGATGAGCCCTCCCTTGCCCTTCTCTCCATCCTCCTGCTGCAGTGCCCTTCCCATTGTATCTGCTCTGCCTAGCCCTGTGTTGGAGCTGTGTCTCCCCTCTCCCAAGTTACTCTAGTAGAAATATTATTTATTCTCATTTACACATTGTTGTCACCTTCCTCTCATTTCTTTCTGAGTACAACTTTTAGGTAAACCCTAATCCCAGATGGAGAAGGAGAGTTTTAGTTTTTATTGGAGGGTCTCAGTTAATTTGTAGCCCCCAGAGTCCACCCCACCCCTGTTCCTGATGCTGCCTTTCTCACCTGCACAGACAGCCTGGGATCATCATCTCACCTCCATGCTTTGTCCTCTCACCTCAGATACTTTGCTCTCTCGCTGCCTGCCATGCCCTGCCCTTTGTGCAGGTTGCTTATCTGGGGGAGGTGACTTGGACAGAGAGGACTATAAAGCCACAGGATATTTGTACTTGGCCTGTGCCTTGGAGGAGAGTTCTGCGTCTCCAGCAAAGCCAGCAATTTGCTGGCTGTTAACACTTAATTCATATTTCCTAATATGATTTAATGCTTTGTCATTTTCTTTTTAGTGATTTCAGAATCTCATTTTCATCTTCTGCCTGAGCCAGTAGCAGTTGGGAAAGAAGGCTGTGCTCTTTGGACAGTGAGTATGGATTTTTAAAACCATAGATAACAAAACAAACAAACAAACAAACAAACAAAAAACCACGCAGTGTTTAATGAGCCTGGGACTCCTCTGTAAGCTCCCTGGAAACCACCCTCTGGTGGGCGATTTCTCTGGATGATTTCAGTAGGACTGGTGGGAGCGGTTTGAGCACCTGAAGGTTTTCAAAGCTCAGATATGCACCCCAAAGCCTCCTACAAGCAGTTCTCAAAGACCTTGTCAGGAGCAGGGCTCTGACTTTGAAGAGAGGCTAGAAGACCTGGGCCTGTGGGGCCCAGGATGCTGGGGCATGTGACACTCGAATCAGCCGTGAAGGTAGACACATGAGGAAAGACAAAACATGGGTCTGTGCAGGGCTCGCATGGGGGCAGGAGTCGGTTATCTGGGGTGCAGGTGGAGATGTGGGAGCCCAGAGCAGGAAGTAGACTTGGGATTATATGGAGTGGTTGGAGTTCACCAGTGCAGCCTGATCCCTGGAGGGAATTGTGAAGATCCTCTGGCAGTACAGGGCTATGAAAGAGCAACCTCTGCAGAAATGGAGAGGTGAGGACCCGGACCTAGTGTGGTGACCGAGGGAGCTGTGTGTGGTCTGACTTGTACAGAGCCACACCTGGTGGGAATTTTTCGTCCCAGCCAACATTCCTAGTAAATAAATGTTGAACCAAAGTGGCATCAGGAGTTGGTTGTAAGAAGCTTTCAGGGGTATAAAGCCCTAAAACTGCACTGGCCAGTAGGGCAGATTCGGTTCCTATGTGGCTATCAAGCACATAAAATGTGATGGGCGTGACTGAAGAACTGAACTTTGAGTTGTATTTAATTCATTTAAATTTAAACAGTTAAACATTAAACAGTGCAGGGTTTTTTTTTTTTTTTATATATATACAACATTTGCAGCCTTTATTGATAGGATATAGCCATTATTCCAAAATTCAGCCATCGGTATACAATCTCATTTCCCGTCCACAATTACTGAGAATGTATTTCACTTTAACTAGGACACAGAGGCAAAGTGCCAAAAGTTAAAGTATAACCTTAAAGTCTTAAATTCACGCTTCAAATAGCAAAAGAAACAATTCCCAAAATCATGAAAACATGATGAAGTAACTACACAGAAAATAAAATGGACATTTAAGTCATTTCACTTTTTCTTGTATATAGTGAAAACAGATGTATTTATAACCGAAGCCTTCAGAAAGCATACTTTATAAAGTCATTATTCATTTAAAATAGACAACAATACTGGGGGGGTGAGGGGCGGGATGGAGAGGAAGGTGTCTAGGGGGAAAAAAGGAGAAACATCTGTAACAAAAATAAATTAATAAAAATTGGGGGAAAAAATAGACCAATATTTAACTTAAATTTCATAATTGCTGATAAAATGGCACTTGAGCACGGCCGGTGTGGCTCAGTGGATGGAGCATCGTCCCATGGAGTGAGAGGTCCCAGTTCGATTCCCAGTCAGGGCACATGCCCAGGTTTCGGGCTCAGTCCCCAGTGGGGGGTGGGCAGGAGGCAGTGGATTGGTGTTTTTCTCTCACATCGATGTTTCTATCTCTCTCTCCCTTCCTCTGTCTCTTAAAAAAATCAATAAAAACATTTTTTTTTTTAAAAATGGCACTTGAAAGGTTGACCTATATAAGGAAATGAGCCCTGTCAAGAGAGATAGTAAACTATAAATATATTTATACCACAGTGTTAAAAACCTCACAGTGCTCTGCAGGAAAATCAACAAAGATAACATAATCTTTCTGGGGGGAATATATCTAGCATTACAGATTTAAATGTAAATTTTATGTATGAATTCAATAAGGAATACATTTAAACCACGCATTGCCCCATAATCATCATCTGTTTTGTGTGAAACAATGAAAATGATGTACTTTTTGAACATGTGTACATCAAAACCAAAAGGTTGTTTTTTACTTTTTTATTGGCAACTTTTGGCACATTTTTAGGTTTTGGTTCTCAGAGGTCATTTTTTTTTTAAATCCTCACCCAAGGATATTTTTTCTATTTATCATCAGATAGAATGGGAGGGAGGGAGAGAGAGAGAGAGAGAAACATCGACGTGAGAGACACATCGGCTGGCTGCCTCCTGCAAGACCCGACCAGGGCCAGGGACAAACTGCAACTGAGGTACGTGCCCTTGACTGGAATCGAACCCGAGACTCACTGGTCCACGGGCCGAGGCGCCAACCACTGAGCCAAACCGGCCAGGGCCAGAGGTCAGTTTTTACAAATCTCGAAGCTGCACCTCTGTCCAGCTCCGAAGCATTTTTCTTGTCTGTTATTTCCTTCCCTCTGTTCATGTGGTCTCTGATTCTTTCCAATTCCTGCTTTCCAGGATGTTCCAAGGATTAAGTCCTTGAGTTGCCAAATAAACCCCAAACATGGAATTTAACGTGTAAGCAGAAACTGAATCCACTTTTGCCTGTTCAAGTGGGTTCAACTTCTGCAACAATTTTTTTTTTTATCCTCACCCGAGGATATTTTTCCATTTATCCTCAGGTAGAGAGAGGGGGAGAGAAAGGGAGAGAGAGAGAAACATCAACATGAGAGGGGCACATCGACTTGTTGCCTCCCGCACAACCCCGACCAGGGCCAGGGACAAACTGAAACCTAGGTGCGTTCCCTTTACCGGAATTGAACCTGGGACTCATTGGTCCGTGGGCTAACACTCTACCGCTGAGCCAAACTGGCCAGGGCAACAACTCATTTTTATTTATTTAAAATCTTTACCTGAGGATTTTAAAAAATGTTTCTATTGATTGATTTTTTTTTTTTTTTTTTTTTTAGAGAGAGGAAAGGAGAGGGCGAGAGGGAGAGATAGAAACACCGATATGAGAGAGGAACATTCATCGGTTGCCTCCTACATGCGCCCCAAATGGGGATCAAACCCACAACCTAGGTATGTGCCCTGACCGGAAACTAAGCCTGCCACCTTTTGGTGTACGGGATGATGCTCCAACCAACTGAGCCACGTAGCCAGAGCTGCAAGAACTCATTTCTAGAAACAGACATCATGGTCTTCAGCATGTCACCTACAGTACCAATGAAATTCTCAGATGTTGATAAATACTCTTGAATTTCTGCTGGATAGTCTTCATTAACTTCTTCTGCCGTTATGACCAATGGCCTCCCACTGTCTCCCGGAAAGCAGTCAGTGGCCGTAAACACTGTTGTTTCTTTTGACAAGTCGGCTCTAGTGCTGAAACCTTCCACTGTTGCATAACAGGCGTGGGGAGCAAGTGGGAAGAGTGGGAGATGCAGTGGAGTCTGGGAGGCTAGCCTGATGGGGATACTGTCAGCAGAAATGACTGAGTCAGGAGAAGGGGAAGAGGTATCTGAGACATTGCAGGACTGTTGGGTCCTGGGAGTGGTCAAGCAGGCTTTTGGAAAAGTCTGGAAGGAGGTCCTGACCAAATATGTTGATTTTTGAATTCCCTGTAGGAGGGAGTGGTGGAGGATGTGGGAATGGCGAAGACAGAGAGGAGAGCATCATGGGAATATCCAGGGGAGAGAGGAGAGCATCTCAGAACCCAGGTCACGTGTGCTCACAGCCATAGCTTGTTTCGACAGCAGGGCATTCAGAGCTGCAAAGCACAGAGGAGGAATGAGCTCGGCCAGAGTTGAGAGGGAGACCATAAGGCCAGGAGGGCAGAGGTGCACACTGTATGGCAGTAATCCTGGGGGCCATGCCACCTTTTCAGTGATGACTGACTGGGCGAGCCTAACATCCTGGTTGGAAACTTCAGTGTGCTTTTCCTCCATGGTGGAGAAGATATACAAGACAAGGAGTTACAACTGCCCATTTCTTGAATTATTCTATCTCATCAGTCCCGGGGCTTCCACACATGAGAATCTTGTCTTTGTGTCTTTTTCAGCTGTTGATCATTAGTGATAGTTCTGAGGAATCGGTTCATCTTTATACGAACCTACTTTCAGAAACCAGTGTCAGGTAAATGCAACAGTATTTAACCGCTGGAATATTATACTCAGATTTCAAGAAGGGCGTATCTTCCTAACAGTAGTATGCCAGAGGATGTGAGGACACAAGTGAAAAACCCCAAAAGAAGAAAAAGAAAATGCTCCCGGAGTCTCCGCAGGAGAATGGACTGGGAGACCCACCTGTCCCTTTCTCCAAACCCAAGAAAAAGAGACCTTTTTCCAAGGTCTGGTTAGTAGTGATCTTGAGGAGACAGCTGGCAGTGGAAGTCTTCCCAAGAGGAAGAAACCTTTCCCCAAAGAGGAACCAGTTAGTGACCCTGAAGAGGCAGGAAACAGAAGTGTCCCCAAGAAAAAGAGGAAATTCTCTTCGAAGGAGGAGCCTCTCAGCAGCGGACCTGAAGAGGCTGCTGTAGCTCAGGTGTGGCTCCATGGAAAAGAAAAGGCTCCACAAGCCATCCCAGGAAGATGAGAGCGGACAGCGCCCCGGAGGGGTGGAACCGCCCAGTGACCCATCCCCCACTTACCAATAAAAACAAATTCACAAGGGGAAAAAAAAGAAGGATGTTATGTTTTCCTAGTGAAAAACAATGTGGAAAGAATGTTCATGTTTCAGAATCAAAGGAAAAAAATATAAGCAGCACTGAATAGTTTTAAAAAGACACCAGTAGCCCGGCCTGTGTGGCTCAGTGGTTGAGTGTTGACCCATGCACCAGGAGGTCACCGGTTCGATTCCCGGTCAGGGCACATGCCCAGGTTGTGGGCCAAATCCCTGATGGGGGGGCATCCAGGAGGTGGCCAGTCGATGTTCTCTCTCATCAATGTTTCTATCTCTCTCTCCCTCTCCCTTCCTCTTTCTCTAGAATCAATAAAGAAAAAATATTTAAAATAAAATAAAATAAAATAAATAAAAAGACACCAGCAGGAATAAGGTAATAAGCTCACGGATAACTTGTCAAGTTAGCATCTTACTTGCTCTTAAAACAGTTCTAGAGAAGTGTAAAGAATGGTGATGGGGACACTGTACTCTGTTCCTTGTGCATGATGCAAAATACATATCTGCTTACAGCAAGCACTGAGAGGAGGTAAAGGTGGCATGGACCAGGGACACCTGGAGGATGGGCATGAAATGCGGGTCATGCCATTTACCAGCCAGACGACCTTGGGGACATTTGTTAACTCCTTTAAGCCTCAGTTTCTCCATTTTTGAAATGGGAGAGAAGCTTCCCACCTTATTATATGGTGAGGGATAAAATGAGAGGATGTATATGTGAACTGCCTACACTGGGTCTGGCATACAGTAGTTAATAGATGGAGGTCATTGCTCTTATGTCTTTGGCTATGGTGGTAGTGGTCATGGTTATTATTGTTGTTGCCATTGTTAAAATAGTCATTATTTTGAAGAGACCAAGACTTTAGTTTGTCAAATTTGATGAAATGTTACTCTGGCCGGTTTGTCTGAGCGGTTAGAGTGTTGGCCTGCAGACCAGAGAGTCCTAGGTTCAGTTCCCGCTAAGGGCACGTACCTCGGTTGCAGCTTGTCCCCGGCCCTGGTGTCTCTCTCACGTCGACTGGTTGCTACCCGCACAACCCCAACCGGATAAATTCAAAAACATCCTCTGGTGAGGATAAAAAAACATTTTTTTTTTATGAAATGTGGGTAGATGTCTAGGGTAAGGCAAGATCCTCTGGAAGTGTTTACATTATATTTATTCTTGGAATTTTGCTTTATACCCTAAGATTAAGGTATTGGAACTCAGGATCTATTCAGGCAATAAGCACTATCAAGCAACAGGTACTTATCAGGTACTGTTTTATGTTCTGGGAAAATATAAAGGAATAAGATTCTTGTTGGGGCAAGTTAAATCTTACTCTCTAATTGCTGGTATAATTTCAGAAATGTTTCAAAAGTCACCAGAGTAGGAAAAGACAGAAGCGATGATTGGATGAAAGTTCTCACTTAGTAGATGAGGAAACCAAGGTCTCGTAGCTGGTGTGTGGGTGAGCCTGGTAGGAGAGAGCTGGCTGGAATGCCTGCCTCTCCCCAGCCTGGTGCCCATCTGTCACCGAATCTGCCCAGGGGCAGCAACTCATGTATCATCATCATGCTTTTCACCAGAGTCATATATCACCTAGTTAGCATTTTTCTTTAAATTGACTCCCTTTTTTAAAAAAAAAAAATACTTTTTATTTATTGATTTTACAGAGAGAGAAAGGGAGAGGGAGAGAGAGACATAGAAACAAAGATGAGAGAGAACATCGATTGGCCGCCTCCTGCATGCCCCCCACTGAGGATTGGGCCCACAACCTGGGCATGTGCCCCATCTGGGAATCGAACCAGTGACCTCTTGCTTCATGGGTCGACGTTCAACTGCTGAGCCACACCAGCCGGGCTTGACTCCTTCTTTTAACTTAAATTAATTTAAAAAATTAATTTGTATCCCTACAAAAAGTTGAAAGTATCCATAAAAATCGACGCAAGGAAACAATAGTATTAAATGTTCAGCTACTATTGCCTGCAGGAGGCTTAAGGGTTAGAGAACTGAGAATTGCTCTTTGACCAAGCAGGACTGAAAAGATGACTTTCTCACTATGTATTATTTAGCATTATTTAGTATTCCCCTGCTCCCAAAAGTGACCTTGCAGACATCAGTTGTACGGGCCCCTGCTATGGGAAACGCCACAGTCCACCCCTTAGTTGATTTTCAGTCACTGGTGGTTCTGGGTTCACAAGGCTTCAGTTTTTCTGTCTCCAGCCTCTTTGGTACATGGAGTATCCTCTAAACAAACCCCAACAGAGTAGGAGAGCTGCCTTTTTAAAGGAAAGCTGGGGCAAGTCCTTGGTAAAATGAAGGATATTGCAGAGGTAGGAATAGTCGCCTACTTTTTATCTGTGTAGAAAACTCCGAAAGCATCAATTTCTTCACCTAGGGCCTGTCTGTGTTTGAGCTCGTCAGGGAAAGTGTGCTCTGTAGTAAGTCCCAACCTCGCTGAACTGATTGTGCCCCATAAACGTTCTTTGTTGAAGACGTTATTCTGCCGTTGAATGGAGGATGGAGCCGGATACAACTCCCCTCGACTGACTGTGACTCAGAACAGGCTCCGATGAAGCCATGAGGTTTCTTTTCTTCCTTTCTTATTTTTAGAGTGGAAGAGAGGGTGAGATGATGTGAGAGAGACATCGATTGGTCATGAGGTTTCTTTCTGATGATCATACTTCATGGTGGGGCTGCCTCCTCCAGTGTCAGAGTCTGTGATATATATGGCTTTGGGCATAAAATGTTCTAATTCCTAGTCCAAAGGAACATCATGAATAAAATTCCTGCAGCTCAGGCATCAGAATTCCTGGTGACCCTCGGCAGTTTTTAAGGACTTAGTGTGATGTGGAAAAGTCCTCTTGAAGGTGACGGTTCCCATCTTCATCAACTTATTGGGGGGGGGGGATTACCAAATTACTTTATCTGAAGGAATGGTACAAATGAAAGACCTAAGTGGGTGATTTGGTACAAGTTAGAGAAAAGGTAAAGGTAACTCCACGTACTGCTTTGGTGACCAGGGAGCTCACCCCTGTGGTTGTGGGAAGCCAGCCTAAGACTTAGCGCTCATCACTGTGTCCCAGGGATGCTCTGCCAGGCCAGTTTCAGGGGCCCCCACCTGCGCAGGTTGGTTACATGGTCACCCAATTCTTTGATGGATTTCACCCGCTCATTCAGGTAGTGCATCTCACCGAAGTCACACAGGTGAGGGTCATTTTTGTCAGTGGCCAGTTTGTGCAAGTCCAGTAGTGACCGATTCACACTTTTCCCAAGTGGAACCACACTCCATGGCATTCAGCCCCTTCTCCCAGTCCTCGGGTCTGTTTTCTTGACATCCTGGAGGAAGATTCGGCCACCTCGGTGGTTCTGCAGCTTCATCAGTTTCTCAGCATGTTCCCTCTCCTCATGAGATTGGTGAAGAAAAAATGTGGCAAAGTTCTTCAAAGCTGCATCATCGCAGTCAAAGTAGGAAGACATGGACAGGTAGGCATAGGAAGCATAGAGCTCCAGGTCCATCTGGCGGTTGATGGTGGCCTCCGAGTCCTGGTGGTCGTTCTGGGGCACCTGCGAGGTGGACATGGTCGTTTCTGGGGGCCGGTGGAGGAGAGGTGGCTGCTCGACCTTGAGCGGTGGCAGGGGCCTTGGGGCAGCCGAGGGCGCTGTGAGAGGTGGCAGAAGGCTGGATCTGGGCGGCTGGCTGGGATGGGTGTCCGGCACCGGGCTTTGTCCAAGCACTGTTGAAGCAGGAAGCCACGGGCACTCTCAGCAAAGACTGTTCATCAACTCTTTTGTGGCCCAGAGTGTTCACACATTTGTAAAGTTTCTTCACTCTGCGAATCATTTGCCTACCCCTTGGTGGTGAGGCCTTTTAGCATTGTCAATTGTACTCGGAGTTAAAGAGGTAACTCCTCTGGGGAGTCGTGTAATTACTGAAAGAGGGAAAGTCTCTTACCACGTCATTGGGAATGGTTGTCCCTAACACAGACAGTATTAAGCCCATTTTGTAACTTTGCTTTTTAGTCATTTGCATCTTATTTGTGTCCTGTGCTTGTTCTGGGCACCGAGAAAGAACCTATATGATTGTCCCTTCCTTCTCTGAGCTCCAGTTCAAGAAGGAGAAACAGGCCAATGATTTAAGTATGCTGGAAAAAGTGTTTTCCGTAACTGAGAAACTGAGAGGGCATTGAATCAGAAACACGGGCACTGCTTCTGCCCAGGAGAAGGTGGCAGCTTTCACTGCTGTAGACTCAGGACTGTCACCGGATAAAGTGTGTGTGTAAAACTGAAGGAACCATCTGAGCCACCTATACATGCCTCTGTCTCCTCCACGCCAGGGGCTTGACTCACCAAACCTCTTACAAGAGACACGACATCTAAATGGAACTGTCACATCTTCATGGAGAAATTAGGGTGACAGGTGTGGGTATTTAACAGCAAAGAGATTACAAAGATTGAGGAAAGGCCACCTGAAAACAATTAGACAGCCCTGGCCAGGTGGTTCAGTGGGTTAGAATGTTGTCCCATACATCAAGGTTGCGAGTTCTATCCCTGGTCAGGGCACATGCAAGAGTAAACCAGTGAATGCATAAATAAGTTGAACAACAAATCGATGTTTCTCTCGCTCCCTCTTTCTCACTCTCCCCCCTCCCTCTCCCCACCCCTTTCATCTCTTTCTTTAAAATCAATACATTTTTAAAAATTATATATAAAAAAAGAAAACAATTAGACAGGGTGGAGCTTCGTACAAAGGGAGTGGGTCCGAGTCAGAAACCTGTTTTATAATCATGACTCTACCAGCTGAGTGACCTTGAGCAAGTTAGTTAACTTCTCTGAGCTTCAGTTTTATTAGCCTAGAAACACCTCTCACCTATTTGACAGGGTTGGTATACTGTATCAAGGGTTGGCAAGTTACAGCCCGCAGGCCAAATGTGGCTTGAAGCCTATCTTTTTTTTTTTTTTTTTTTATCCTCACCCGAGGACATTTTTCCATTTTTTGTTCAGATAGAGTGGGAGGGAGAGAGACGTGAGAGGGACACATCGAGTGGCTGCCTCCCGCACGGGGGACAAACCGCAACTGAGGTACATGCCCTTAGCGGGAACCGAACCTGGGTCTCTCTGGACCGCAGGCCGATGCTCTAACCGCTGAGCCAAACCGGCCAGGGCCTGAAGCCTATCTTTAAAAATAAAGTTTTATTGGAATACAGTCATACCTGCTCATTACAGGTTGTACATTTCTGCTTTCTCGCTGCAACGGCAGATCCAGGAGTTGCGACAGAAACCCTGTGGCCCACAATGCTGAAATGTTTGTCAGCTGGCCCTTTGCAGAAAGAGTTTGCCAACCCCACTCATGGTTGTGAAGTCATGCTGTGCCACTGTGAATTCATTATACAATTGAGTCACATATCATTCGATGGAGGCATATGGCAGAGAGCTCTCCATTTCACAGGAAATATAAGGAAGGCCATGATTTGCTAGATGTTAATCCTCTATCTTGGAGAACTCTCTTTTCGTGTTTGGTGAAAAGTACACTTAACACAGGTGTACTTAGGGCAAAAGGCCACAGCTGGCTTACAGGTCCTTGCCTGAGTTGTTTTCGCTGTTGGGGAAGATGATGGGACTTGAAATAGTTTTTGTTTTATGAAAAAATGAACCAGGCTGTGAGCTCATGTATGAGACTGGGCGGGGCTTCTGATTCAACCAGTTTCTAGAGCGCCTAGAAATGGGTCAGGCCCCAGTCTGGGTGCTAGGAATGCAGTCCCTGCCCCCCTGAAGCACATTGTGTTCTTCAGATGTGTCCGCCAGGTCTTCAGGAAGGCATCAGCAAGTACACTGAAAACTGCTGGTTTGATTTGTTCCCTCTGAATTTTTTATTGTACATTATTTATTTATTTTTTTCTTTATTGATTTTTAGAGAGAGAGGAAGGGAGACGGAGAGAGAGATAGAAACATTGATGAGAGAGAACATCAATTGGCCGCCTCTTGCATGCCCCCCACTGGGGATCGGGCCCACAACCTGGGCACATGCCCTGACCGGGAATTGAACCAGCGACCTCTTCGTGCATGGGTTGATACTCAACCACTGAGCCACACTGGCCGGCAGACATTATTTATTTATTTATTTATTTTATTTATTTTATTTATTTATTTTTTTTGGTACATGCCCCTAGCAGGAACCGAACCCAGGACTCTCTGGTCCGCAGGCCAATGCTCCAACCGCTGAGCCAAACTGGCCAGGGCTATTTTTAAATAAATTTTACATGTACATGACAAATAACCAAAAGACTTTAAAAGGTAGATGGTGAAAAACAAGTCTCCCTTCTATCCTGACCCCAGCTACCTAGTTTCCCAACTTAGATGCGACTACTGTTACTGTTAGAGTGACACTGTGTGGATCTACACGTGTCTACATTCACATGTGCTTGTGCATTTTCTCAGTTCTTTCTTCAAGGTCCTCTGTCCTCCCTAACTTGCAATTTTTTTTTAATTGCTATAGAAAATTTTAAACCTATAGTTCCTATAGAAAAGTTGTAGGTTACCATGAACCTTTACCTGGACTCACCAATGGTGACATTTCACCATATTTGCTTTATTTCCTCCCCCCCCCCCAAGACACACACATTATATTTTTCTCTCCTCAACTTTTAAAAGTGAAAATAGACCCAGAGACATAGAAGTAGGGTACAGACTGACAAACCTCAGAAGAGGGGGGTGGGGGAGGGAAGAGATAAACCCCAGAACTTATATGCATGTATGTGTAACCAATGGACATAGACAACAATGCTGGGGATGTAGGGGGTGGGGGGATCGGGAGGAGGGCGTCAATGGGGGAAAAAGGAGAATCATCTGTAACAAAAATAAATTAATAAAAAAATTAAAAATTAAAAAAAAGTGAATAATAGATATCACTATACTTCACCCCTTCATGCCTCAGCAGACATCGCCTGAGAACAAGAACATTCTCTTGTAAAGATAACCACAATTTCGTCATCCCACTCCAGAGCTGCATCACCAGTACAGTAATATTATCTAAGATCCAGTCCTTACTCAGATTTGCTCAATCATCCTAACAATTTCCTTTATAGCTTGAAATAAAATCCCGGATCCTCTCAGGGATCCTTCAGTACATGTAGTTGTCATGCCTGTTGAGTTTTTTAAAGCAATTGCGTGCTTTTGTTTCCTCTTTATCTTTACCCTCATTCTGGTCCTTCACTTCTTTCCTCCTTTACTTCTTCACCTTCTCTTTTGAGACAGTGTTTCATTCCTGTCACCGTCTTCAGCCCTGCAGGTGCCGCCAGCCTCAGAGCAGGATGGATCTGGACGTGGTCAACATGTTTGTGATCGCGGGCGGGATGCTGGCCATCCCGATCCTGGCATTCGTGGCGTTGTTCCTCCTGTGGCCTTCGGCACTGATAAAGATCTATTATTGGTGAGTTAACTTTGTAATTCAAGTTTTCAAGGGTATCATAAGAATGTCACCTTCTCTGCTTGTCCTTTTGGTTGTTCGACATTTTATCATGAATTATTTCGAATATACAGAAAAGTTGAAAGACACCGTGTTTTAAATGTTGGGAGTGTTCTTGAAGAATTGGTGGTAGCTTCTCACCAGGTAACTTCTTTCAGGTTTCCGATAGCATCTTTGCTCAGGAGGCACCCTCACCCCTAAAGTCACCGGTTCCTTTAGCAAGGATTGTGTGCACTCATGGGAGTTCCTTTGGTAATTTCTTGGTCCTTGGATTCTGATCCAGTGATGGTCTGACAGGTGCGGTGATGTACACTGATAAATGAATTAGAAAGAGCAGGACCTGGAGAAGGCATATAGGTTGGACAGAATGGCTTCACATTTGTTCTAAAAGTATTTATTAGTAAAGTGGCAGAAAGAAAAAGACGTTTCCAAACCTGTCATTCTTGTACCACCTTGTGACACTTGCCCTGTCTGTACACCACCTCTGCCTTACATTTTCTTTAGAGTAAGTCACTTTTGTAGCTAAAATCCATTTATTTTCAGAGTAATAGAAATATCACTACCTTAAGTGGAAGGCTTGCCATACTTGCCATACATAGCAAATTAATATAAGAAAGCAAAAAAAAAAAAAAAAAAAAAAGCAGAATGCCATTAAATGATGCTCTTAAATTCTAGTCTAGATACCGATACCTACCAAAGACTGTGTCTCCTTTCTCTTTGGTACAAGTCTAAGGTGAGTGTGAAGATGTAGCAGCCCCACGAGCCTTTCTCCTGAGGGAATCAGAAACTTAACAGTTGAAAAGGGAGTAGCCTTCTCATGATGTGCTTCAGGGACTTTTCATGGCCACAGTCCACGTACCAAATAAGATCGCCCTTCCCACCGGCATGATATGCATCCCCTGGTGAAGGAAATACCGAAATACACCTGGTGTATTCCTCTTTGTGCCATCGGGAAGCACCCTGAGTTTCACCGGGACTTCTGAGCGTTCGAACTACCTCCTGTGCTCAGAGAGAATGCAGGGAGGCTGGCGTGTGCCCTTTATCTGCCCTCCTTTCGGTCTCCCTTTTGTTTCATTAGAGTGTGGAATTTTCCACCTGTCAGGCAGGCTCTGATCCTTGAAAAGAAGCTAATTGAACAGAAGGGAGCTTTTCTTTTACTCTCTCACTCTTGGGAGGTGGTGACCCCTTCAGAGGCTCACCCAGGACCCACCTCTGCATTGATGAAGCTGAGATGCCAGCTGTTTAAATGCCACGTTCTTGCAGCCCTAGCAGCCGGGGTGCTTTGGGGCCAAGGCTCCCGTGTAGCCTGACATGGCGAGGTCAGAGTCCTGTGCCCCACGTGTCCCTGCAGAGACTCTGGGGACCTCCACACACAGATGCTGTTTTTCTTCAATCAAGTTGAAATGGAGAATGCAGTTCAGTGCTGTGGCCTGTCCCCATGGTTGTGGCTGCACGCAGAGGTGTGATTACACAAAGGCTAGTTCCACGCACCAGTGCGAAACCAGCCTCCATGCTACACAGTCCCCAGCCTGCAGGTTCCTTGGGCCGTCAGGAGAAGGCTTTCAGAGTCCAGCTGCCCCCTGCAGCGGCCACGGCACCTCCGGCTGTGGCTCTGTTCACTCCTGCGAAGCATTGGGTGCCTCTTGCAGGAGCTCAGTCCATCCTGTGGAACCGGGTTGGCCATGCTCCAGGGACACTTACAGTTGGTGCGCTTTTCTGTATGACTTATACTTCAATTAAAAGTTTCTCCTCTCTCCCTCTCACTTCCTCTCTCTCTAAAATCAATAAAAGGAAAATATGGAAAAAATATTTTTAAAAAAGTCCGGCCAGTGTGGCTCAGTGGTTGAGCATCGACCCATGCACCAAGAGGTCGCTGGTTCGATTCCCGGTCAGGGCACATGCCCAGGTTGTGGGCCCAATCCTCAGCGGGGGGCGTGCAGGAGGTGGCCATTGGATGTTCTCTCTCATCAATGTTTCTATCTCTCCCTCTCACTTCCTCTCTCTCTAAAATAAATAAAAGGAAAAAATGGGAAAAAAATTTTTTAAGTTTCTCTAAAAAATAATAATGAAGGCTGTGGAGAAATTGGACCCCACTACTCTTAGCAGGAATACAAAATAGTGTAGCTGCTTTGGGAAAATCTGGCAGTTCCTCAAAAGGTGTTTTTTTTTTTTAAAAGTTACTAAATGACCCAGCAATTCCACTCCCAGGCATTTACTCAAGAGAACTGAAAACATATGTCTGCACAAAAACTTGTGAATTTTCAGAGTGGTATTATTCACAGTAGCCAAAAAGCAGAAAGAGCTCATGTCCATCGGCTGATGAATGGATGAGTAAATGTGGCATATCCATATAATGGAATGTTATTTCTCCTTAAAAAGGAATAAAGTACGGATACATTCTTTAATATGGATAACTTGAAAACATTATGCTGAGTGAAATAAGCCAGACAAAAATGACAAATATCCTATGATTGTACTTATATGAATGAGGTACCTGGACCAGGCAAACCCAGAAACAGAAAGTAGACTAGAGATCACCAAGGGCTAAAGGACAGGAAGGAATGTAGAGTTTTTGTTTAATGGATACAGAATTTCTACCTGGGATGATGGGAAGTTCTGTAAATGCATAGTTGTGATGGGTTGATGTACAATATTGTGAATGTACTCAATGCCACTGAATTATACACTTAAAATGGTTAAATTTGGTAAATTTTATGTTATCTATATTTTACCACAATAAAAAAAAAAAGAAAGAAATATAGAAGTACTTTTCTCTAGTTTTCTCTAGTTTACAGAGGCTACTGTAAACTAGAGAAGGGAATGCTTGTAAAATAAAGGTCCGGGCCCTGGGAGCCTTTCTGAAAGAGGAACCCCGGGGAGGCTGCTTTGGGGCTCCAGTGACGTCCGCCCTGAAACAGGAGCAGCTGGGCTTTTGTACCAAGATCCTTCGTCTGTAACAGATCTTGTTCCCGAGACATTCTTCCCAATTGTTCTTCTCTGTGTCTCTGTTCTGTACCCTTGCAGCTACTTCTAATCTCTGCCTTTGTGATGCTTGTGATTTAGAGGTGATCTATTCTCTCTTATCCTTCAACCAAAGAAGCTGCGTTTGTTTCCCATCGGGGCAATCGTCTTTCGTCATTTTTAACTGACCTGGTAGCTTAAGGAGTCTTCTTCCCGCCCTTTCATTGAGAGGATCATTTGAAATTACTGAAAATATTGGTTCTCCAGCTCCTGTTTCCAAAGCCTAGGTAAAGTTTTCCAGGGGATGTAGCAATTTAATGAAATACATGGACTAGTACCCAGGAGCCCCGCCTGGTAATGAAGAGTTCCTCAAGTCCTGAGCCCAGCTCTCAGGCCGCCTTTCCAGCCCGTCTCCCTTCACTCTGGGTTCAGGTCATGCTTGGTCGTCCCATGCCCTGGCCTCACGGCACACCTCTCTGCCTTGTCTCCAACTAAACTAATAGGTGTTGAGTATCCAGGTGCCTAAGCAGCCTCACTTTTTCTACAAGGTCCTTCCAGCTCTTCCTTGATCTCATTCTTTTTTACTTTTTTTTTTTTTTAATCCTCACCTGAGGATATTCTTCTATTTATCTTCAGATAGAGTGGGAGGGAGGGAGAGAGAGAAACATCGATGTGAGAGGGACACATCCACCGGTTGCCTTCCACATGACCCCGACCAGGGCTGGGGACGAACCACAACCGAGGTACGTTCCCTTGACCAGAATTGAACCCAAGATTCTTTGATCCACTGGCCAACACTCTAACCACTGAGCCAAACCGGCCAGGGCTTCCTTGATCTCATTCTGCACTTTGTGTTAGGGTTGTAGAGGATTTGAAGATTATAAAAAGGTAACAGAAAATATAAATTACCCATCACCCCCCAAATCATTTTCTTCGGCACCCCTTTTGTTCTCAGTACCTCTCCTCAACTCATCTGTATACAGTTTAAAAAATTGTTTTTAACAGAATTGGAATCAATAGTATAAACAAATTGGGTCCTGCCTGGCCATTGTGGCTCAGTGGATAGAGCGTCAGCCCGAGCACCAAAGGGTCTGGGGTTCGATTCCTGGTCAAGGGCATGTACCTGGGTTGCAGGTTTGATCCCAGCTCAAAGCATGTGCAGGAGGCAACCAATCGGTGTGTCTCTCTCACATGGATGTTTGTCTCTCTCTCCCCCTCTCTCCCTCCCTTCCACTTCCTCTAAAATCAATGGAAAAAGTATCTTTGGGTGAGGATTAACAAACAAACAAATAAAAAAAGGGTCCTATGTTTTCATTTTATATCATGTCATAAGCATTGTCCTATTATTGAATAGCCTTTAAAGACCTCATTTTTTAAAACAGCAAAATATTACATTGTCTGGATACATTGTAATTTATGTAATAAATTTTCTATTTGTGGACATGAAGGTGTGCCCTGACTGGGAATTGAACCCGCAACCTTTTGTTGTATGGGACAATGCTCCAACCAACTGAGCCACCCAGCCAGGGCTAGAATCTTTTTTATGTAATACTAGTAACTACCATTTACGATATACTTAGCATGTCCTGAGCATTGAACAAAATTTTTATATGGATTATCTCACTTAATCCTTACCATATCCTCAGTAGAATGCAACATTTCCCCTTATTATAGATGAGATTCAAGATCATTTAGTCAGTAAATGAATGAGCTGGCATATGAATGAATGAACAAATTTGTGTTATGGTGCACAATTTGTAATTTTGAAATAAGTTTGCTTTGTCATAAGAAGAGGTTTAAGCTAGCGAATTTCATTATATTTTTGATGTTTCAAATAGGCAACACATTCACTGGAAAAGTACCAAAAGCAAAGTGATAAGTCTCTTTCCTGCCTCTGTTGCCTCTCCATCTACTTCTCACTTCTCCTGTGTTGCCCACCTCCGCTCCAGATACCCATCCTAATAGTGTCTCGTTTTTGCTCCCATACTTTTTGTGTGCAGATCTAAATAAATATGAATTTGTATTCTAACCTCCCTTCCCCTTATTTAAAAAAAAAATTTTTTTAAATCCTCACCCAAGGATATTTTTCCATTGATTTTTTTTTTTTTAGATAGAGAGGAAGGAAGGAAGGGAGAGGGAGGGAGAGAGAGACAGAGAGAGAGAGAGAGAGAGAGAGAGAGAGAGAGAGAGAGAGAGAGAGAGAGAGAGAAACATTGATGTGAAAGAGACACATCGATTGGTTGCCTCCCGCACGACCCCAACCAGGGCTGGGGATTAAACCTGCAACTGAGGTATATGCCCTTGACCTGGAATTGAACCCATGACTCTTCGCTCTGAGGGCCAGTGCACTAACTGCTGAGCCAAACTGGCCAGGGCTCCCTTCCCCTTATTTTGTAAAAGGGTCAAACCCAGTCAATGTAGGCTATTTGCTTTTGCAAGACTTGGCTACCTCTTTGGTGCAAAGTATTCCACAAAGCAAATCTCTGATTGAATTAATTGTCTTTCATTTTGGATTCTTCGTGCAGAGAGTTCAGTTTGTTTAGATGGTAATTTCGTATTGAAATCGATTTCAGGCCACACTCCAGCACTGCCAAGTCTTACGTAACCAACAGAAGCTGAGCTTTCAACCAGCTGCCATATGTTCCAGCGAATAAAATCAGAGGACCAATGCAGATAGTTCTTAAAACACAAGTTCTCACTCTCAAAATCTCTATAAAAAATATATATACATAATTTCTGGGGAGAAATAGAATTTTGACCTTTATTGAACTTATCCACTGGAGTGGAAATAATATCTGTACAAAATCAAATGTTTGTTACTGTAACTTCTGCATCACCATGAAAATCCAAAGAGTTTTTATTAAAAAAGTCAACTCCATCAAAATCCGTTACTTAAGAATCCATACCTTCTTTAAAACTACGGTAACACTTAAATATATGGTTAAGACTCAAGTGGTTAGTTAGAAAGCTAATTAAACCTGCAGCTTGCTTAAATAGATTTACAAATAGGTAAATTGTGTTTCTTACAGAGGTCCAGTCCACTAGAATCACCAACACTGGACAGCTGTTAAACCCTCACCCTAAGAGTATTTAGGGTCCTGAGATCACGAGGCAGGCATCCTTTAGAGTCTGCTGGTGTCCTTTCTCCCCAGAGATGTGTGGGTGTGTGGCACGATACACCACCAGTGCTGCAGCCTTGCTGAGAGTCCAGTTCTTCATCTCCACAAACAGCAAGTTCAAGTGGAACTACCTTTAAGCCGTTTGATGCTTTCCCCGCCAATTAAAGTGCCTCTGCAGGGAGGTTCTTACCCTAGGAGTCTGTGCTGTCCTCAGCGGTGGTCGTGCCCACGTGTCCAGGGCTGCTCACCCTAGATTTCGTGTGTCAATGAATATGACCCACCCGACTGCAAGCCAGCTCTCTGCAAGAGGAAACCACCTTTGCCTTGGCCTTTCAGAGTCCTTCCCGGCCTCACCCCAGCCATTTCACATTCTGCAGAAGCTCAAGCAACCCGGGCCGAGTAAGGGCCCCTCAGACCCCCAGTGAGATCCCAACGCCGACTCCTCCTCTGCACTGCCATTGAACTGCTAGAAATATGTATCAACAAGAGGTTATTTTATGTCGTGCTTCTCAAGAAAACACCCCTGATCCCCTTCCTAGGTTAGAGTGATTGTGTGGTGACATGCATGCCGCAATACTCACGTAAGGTGCTCTCTGGAATTCTTTCGCTTAGTGCTCCTTCAGGGGAAACTCTGCGGGACTCCAGAGCCAGACGGGGAGGAGGAGGGCCAGAGTGTTGGTCTGACCGCGGAGTGACACCTGTGCCCCTCCCAAAGCCGCTTGTCTGGAGTGCTGATTTAGCTTGGTGTGTCTTTTTCCTTCCCAGGTACTGGCGGCGGACACTGGGCATGCAGGTCCGCTACGTTCAGCACGAAGACTATCAGTTCTGCTACTCGTTCCGCGGCAGGCCTGGGCACAGACCCTCCCTCCTCATGCTCCACGGCTTCTCCGCGCACAAGGACATGTGGCTCAGCCTGGTCAAGGTGCAGCAGGGAAGGGTTTCCGCTTGCAAATACCGTCCTCGGCAATGGTAGAAAGCAAAGGGGGCCCAGAACCGTGGCTCAGATATCTCAAAACTAATGTAATATATGATTCAAATCCTTGTATCAGACAAAATTTATTGAGTTGAATGTTATTTGTAAAATCTGTGCCTTAGAAATCATTTCACCTTATGAGTATTTCCTAGGAAAGGTTTCTTTTCTTTTTTTTTTTTTTTTTTTCATTTTTTGTTCAGATAGAGTGGGAGGGAGAGAGAGGAAGAGAGAGACAGAGAGAGAAACATCGACATGAAAGGGACACATCGAGTGGCTGCCACCCGCACGACCAACCAGGGCCGGGGACAAACTGCAACCGAAGTACATGCCCCTAGCGGGAACCGAACCCGGGTCTCCCTGGACCGCAGGCCGACGCTCTAACTGCTGAGCCAAACCGGCCAGGGCTCTTTTTTTTTTTTTTTATCCTCACTCGAGGACAATTTTTTGCATTTATCTTCAGATAGAGTGGGAGGGAGAGAGGGAGGAAGAGAGAGAGAGAATCATTGACGTGAGAGAGACACATCAACTGGTTGCCACCCACACAACCCAGGAACGAACTGTAACCGAAGTACGTGCCCTCAGCGGGAACTGAATCTGGGTGTCTCTGGTCGGTGGGCTGACGCTCTAACCTCTGAGCCAAACTGGCCAGGGCCCTAGGAAAAGTTTCTGACACTCAGCTTCTTCTCAGAACTCTCATTCTCAAGATCAGGCTTAAAAAACCACAACATTGTTCTTTTATACCCCAAGTTTCCCCTCCTCCTTCCCCGACTTTTTTTTTTTTTTTTTTTAATTCCTTAGCCATTTAGAAAAATGGTCTTGATTTGGCAGCTTTCTGGGATAGTTTTCCAAATTGCTCACTTTCTGTCTGGTTTACTTGGGTGTGGCAACTTGCCTTACTTGGTAAGCATGAGCAGCTGGTGAAGGTTGGGGCTGGGAGGAGTCTTGGGAGGGAAGTACCCCAGGCTCCCGCCTCAAGCAGGACCATGCCTGAATGACCTCAAGGATGATCTACAACCAGGAGGAAAAGGCCCACTCATCCTCTAGTTACTTGTGTTCTTATTTCCAAAGTCCACTGTGAGGACAGTCATCCTCATGCCTTATGACCCTCTCACCTCCTGTCCTCACTTCAGATAAGCATCTTTCATATAATTGGGTATTTGTTTATTGATAACTGATGTTTCTCAGTTTCCTGGTTAAATGTGGCACATATTTAAATGGGAGAAGGTGTTTTAGGATAATAATCACCTCAGGAATTAGACCTTAATGCAAAAAAAAAAGTTGAAACCAGAATCAGGGTGATCAGATATGGTTCTTAAAGAAAGCCTTGTGCCCGGCCGGTGTGGCTCAGTGTTTGAGCATCAACCCATGCACCAAGAGGTCACCAGTTTGATTCTTGGTCAGGGCACATGCCCAGGTTGTGGGCCAAACCCCCAGTGGGGGGCATGCAGGAGACGGCCAGTTGATGTTCTCTCTCATCGATGTTTCTATCTCTCTCTCCCTCTCCCTTTCTCTCTCTCTAAAATTAATAAAGGAAAAAAGAGAAAGAAAGCCTTGCTCCTGTAGGCTCTGGAGCTGGCCAGGGCTCTAGGAGAACAGAACCATCTCTCCTAGTTCTCAGTTAGAGGCTGAAGGACTGGAGTGCGTGTGGAAAGGGTGGGAGAAAGGAGGGGGAGGTAGTACCTGTAATCTGGTTTCAAAAGAGAGAGATGCAGACCTGCTGCCCTGCCCTTGTCCCCCTTTTCCAGCCATCCTCCTGGTCCCCTTCCATCTCTGTATTTATTGGTCTTTGCTGGCCTCTGCTCCCTATGAGGCTACTGGCAATGCTTATTCCCATCAGATATTACTAGGGTAAAACTCTGGGTGGCCCAAGCCCATATACCCCCTGGGATAGGGTTGGCTATCCAGGTTACTTGGTAAGTAGGTGCAACCTTCCCAGAAAAATGGGCTGACGTTTTCTGCATACCACATACTGACTCTCTGGATCTGTGTGTCCTCAGTTCCTTCCAAAGAACCTGCACTTGGTGTGCGTGGACATGCCAGGACATGAAGGTACCACCCGCTCTTCCTTGGATGATCTGTCCATAGATGGGCAAGTCAAGAGGATACACCAGGTAAGCAGGGCTCCACCCAAAATCGCCCAGACTGTGGGTCTTGCCCACCACTGCATGCCCAAGCCTGGAGGGCAGCTAGGAGAGTTCCATACTTACTGACTCATAACGAGTCTGATGCATTCTGTCAAGTAACAGCAGACGCGGTGGCACCCCAGTGGTATCCTGTGGAGGGCCAACGCTCATTTCAGACTGTTCTCCTCTAAGCCTGTTGTACTTGTTTGTGAAGAAATACGACGATCTGGGCATTTTCTGAGCTCTTTGAAAAAGAAGTTTAATATTTCTCAAGACTATTTGCCTGGAGTCTGTTTTTCTGCTTACCAACCACGTGATGACAGCAAAAGCCCTTCTGCCTAGTTGTGGGGATGGGGAGGGTGCTCTTTGCATTTTTCTCTGTTTCAACATCTATCTCCAGCCCCCCTGTGGCTGAGCTTTCAAGGTCATGGGGCTCATGGACCATTGCAAAATTTAGTGGTCCAGTTTCAAATTGATATTAGTATTTTCCCCAGACAAGGATATTTATTTAAAGTATGTCTGCTCCCACCTTTAAACTATGTATTTTGATGAGTTCAGGAACCTTGTCCCTTTGCTCTATCTTCTGCAGTTGACCATACTTCCTTGTACATAACAGATATCCAATTAATATTTTTTAGATAAATAGTTGGATGGATGGATGGTCGGATAGTTGAATAGATAGATGGTTGGGTGGATAGTTATATGAATGGATGAGAAACACTTTAAATTAGGGCAAGAGTCAGCAAACCATGGCCCATGGGCTATGTTTGACCTGCTGCCTCTTTTTGTAAGTGGAGTTTTATTGGAACTAATCCATGCTCATTCATTTACGTATTATTTTAGTTGCTTTTGTGCTACAGCAGCAGAGTTGAATAGTTGCAGCTGAAATCATATGGCCCACAAAGCAGGAAATATTTACTCTCAGGACCTTTATAGGAAAGTTTGCTGACTCATGAATTAGGAGAATCAGCAATGACCCCTCAATCATTTGTGCCAGGTAGAGATAAGTACCTGCCTGGCTCCGGGCTCATCTGGATAATGGACCCAGTAGAAGCCTAGACCCCTTTCATCAATAGGTCTTTTCATTTGTCCCCATAGGCAACAGAGGTTTTTTGGTTCTGTAATCACTATCTCCACTGTCTACAGCTGTATAACCAAGCCCCTTCTCATTTCCTTCCCAGTTTGTGGAATGCCTCAAGCTGAACAAAAAACCATTCCACCTGATAGGCACCTCCATGGGCGGCAACGTGGCTGGGGTGTATGCTGCTTACTACCCATCGGATGTCTGCAGCCTGTCTCTCGTGTGCCCTGCTGGTGAGTTACCAGGCTAAAATATCCCCGTGGGTGACGAGCACAGCAGAGTCGGAATCTCTAAATGAACAAGTGCCCGTGTCTGCTCTGACTGGTTTTTAGAATCATCTTGTGATGTGTCCTTCAGAGAGATATGCAACGCTTTTGTGGGAACTAACCAAACACTAGTTGTCTAACCATGTCATAATCCCACTGACTTTTAAATTATAGAGCCAGGCTTGTTCCACCAAGAATTTGGTGGTTAATTAAAATGTGTATAGTACTTTGCAGCACACAGATACTTTGGAATATAGTGATAATATTAATATCCAACATGTATTGAGCTCTTTTGCACTAAGCTCTTTTTTTTCTAATAATTTTATTGATTTTTTTAGAGAGAGAGGAAGGGAGAGAGAGATAGAAACATCAATGTGAGAGAGAAACATCGATCAGCTGCCTCCTGCATACTCCCCACGGGGATCGAGCCCGAAACCTGGGCGTGTGCCCTGAGTGGGAATGGGCGGGACCTCTCAGTCCGTGGGACGACGCTCAGTCCACTGACCACACCCGCCAGGCTGCACTAAGCCCTTTATATGGAGTTCATTCTCACCATTACCATAACCTTACAATGTGAAGGTACTATTATTATGCCTCTTCTCTTTTTTGCTGAAAACTCAGAGATCTTTCTTTATTCATTACAAGACCTTTATAAAAAATTGGCAAACTTTAGTTTTTCTGTTTTTATTTGTATACATGTCAACTTGAGCTGTAATATGTCCCCGGGAATTATGATCTGAAGTTGGATTTTTAAAATTCACTTTTCTTACACAAGTCTTCAAACTTGGATTTATAATATATTAGAGAGAAAAATCGTAACTTTTCTCTTGTTCCTTCTCTTGCTTCCCCTCTCTGTGGTACGCCACTGGAATATGATTTACACATAGTAAATTGCCCAGATTTTAAGTGTACATCTCAGTGACTTTTTACATATGTAATTATATCCAGATCAAGATAGTATGCCCATTTCTTTCTTTTTTTTTTTAATCCTCACCCGAGGATACTTTTTCAAATATCTTCAGATAGAGTGGGAGGGGGACAGAGAGAGAGAGAAACATCTATGTGAGAGAGACACTTCAACTGGCTGCCTTCCGCACGACCCCGACCAGGTACGAACTGCAACCGAGGTACGTGCCCTTGACCAGAATCGAACCCGAGACTTTGGTCTGTGGGCCGACACTCTAACCGCTGAGCTACGGCCAGGTCTAGTACCCATTTCATTAGTAGGAACATTGAGGTACAAAGAAATTACATAAGTGCCTGAGCTGGACTAGGAACCGATCCTAGGCTGTCTGGCTCCAGAACCCAAGCTGTGGCTTTTTTGGAAGTCTTTTTGTATTCACGAGCTTCTGTATATGACTCGTGTCCACTACCTCCTTTATCCGCTAGAACCTAGCCTTGAGTTAAACATGTATACCTTCTACTAAACTGACTAAACTGACCTGTAAAATCTTTCCATCACTCTGAAAGTGAGTAGTTTTCAGGTCTGTTAAGGACATTGAAATCGAGGTCAAGCTCCCAGTGGGTTTCCTCTTCTCTTTCCAAGCACCATGTCTGAAATAATTTGGTCTTTTATTTATTTATTTATTTCATTTTTTTTTCTTTATTGATTTTAGAGAGAGAAGAAGGGAGAGGGAGAGAGAGAGAGAGATAGAAACATCGATGGGAGAGAACATCAATTGGCCGCCTCCTGCATGCCCCCACTGGGGGTTTGGCCCACAACCTGGGCATGTGCCCTGACTGGGAATTGAACGGGCGACCTCTTGGTGCATGGGTCGACGCTCAACCACTGAGCCACGCCGGCCGGGCTCATTTGGTCTTTTAATAATAAAGTTTGAGAATGGAGAAACGGCCCCTGTGGAAGATTATTAGATTTTAAATTGCTTATGCAAGGTCAGATCTAACTGGCTTTTTTGAGTGTATGCTCATTTGCTCAAAGAGTTTTACACCTGAGTTTCAGTTGGAAATTTAAAATTGTTTGTTTGTATGTGAAAATGGAAAGGTCATTTTTTTTACTTTGAAATAATTTTAAGTTTTGCAGAAACATTGCGAAAATAATAGAGTCCCATCTACCTTTCATCCAGTTTCTCCCGTCGTTAACAGCTCACATTCCCACATTAAATGTGTCTCAACTGAAAAACCAACAATGGCACCTCACTATTAACTAAACTCCAGGCTGTATTTGGATTTCACCAGTTTTTCCACTCGTCTCCTTTTTCTGTTCCAGGATCCAGTGCAAGTTACCACATGACATTGAGTCTAGGATTGTTCTTAAAGTGAAAGGAAATAGATGGTGCGGTCTGCCCTCGTGGCGTTGTGAAAGCCATATTAGATTTAAAGGAGTTGCTGGATACAGGAGGTTATAAAGTGTGGGTTTCTGCAGCCTAGTATTGATGCCATTGCTTTTCTTTCTAAAACCTGGTTCTTCAGCTAAGTCAAACACCTAGGAATTTGCTCAGTATTACAAGTGAAAATTAGTTTTGCCCTTCTGTGTACATCAGCTTGTGTGAACTCTCTGATGTCATGCTCCAGGGTGCGGGGAAGAATGGTCCATCTCAAAGCTTTTTGGTCTCAGCGATTGCCTGGCGCTCTCCTGGAGAAAGGGAGACTGCAGAGGGCAGCCACTGCCCCGGCGTGGGGGGGGGGGGGCGCAGAAGGGGACTTGCTCTCACTGTGTTTTGTGTATTGACCCCAAATAAGAGATTACGAAGTGGTCCAGGCCAAGGGGAGAGGTAGTCAGTCCCTCCAGTTCTCTGTTTTCTTCCCATCATGCATTTCCTGAGATCTCCCCCCCACAACACAGATGTGACAGGGATGCAGGCAAGTTGTCTTCTAGCCTAATGCTTCTTAAATCTGCCCTACACACAAATCTCCTGGCCATGTCAGCGTGCAGCTTCTGATTCAGGAGACGTAGGGAGGGCCTGAGCTTCTGTATTTCTTATGGGCCCCCGGTGCCTCTGGTCCATGGACCACAGTTTGACTCACCGGTCCCTAAAATATCTCAAAGGATTTTTTTTCTCTGTTTCTCTTCAGAGTGTGGTTTTGACTTTGAGCAAGGATGGCAGTACCTGTTAAAAAGGAATCAGGCCCTGGCTGGGTGGTTTGGTTGGTTGGAGTGTTGTCCTATTCACAAAAGGTTGTGGGTTCGATCCCCGGTTGGGGCACATTCGGGAGGCAACCATTTGATGTTTCTCTCTCAAATCAATAAAAACATATCCTTGGGTGAGGATTAAAAAAAGTAAAAATTAAATAATATAAAAAGGAATCTGATGAAAAACACCTGAAACATATTAGCCCTGGGCTGATACTGGAAGTTCCCTCTGTAAAATGGGGGTTGGTAAAAAGGTAGATGAATTGCCAAGCTGTTTTGGTTTGAATCCCACAGGCCTGCAGTACTCAAGTGATAATCAATTCATAAAACGGCTCAAAGAACTGCAGGACTTGGACACCGCAGAGAAGATTCCCCTGATCCCGTCCACCCCTGAAGAGATGAGTGAGATGCTCCAGCTCTGCTCCTACGTCCGCTTCAAGGTGCCCCAGCAGGTAATGTGGTCTCAGCCGCAGAGTGCCTGCCCTGCCGAGGCTCAGGTGGCCAGTGCCAGCTCCCTTCATGCATCCCTCCTCCCTGGATTATCTATTCATTCATTCAGTAAGCATCTATACAGTGTCTGTGACACGTCAGGTACTGTGCTTGGGCACAGGGGTAAATAAATAAGACAGAAGAGGTTTCTGGGTGGACATAGGCTAATAAGGAGGCAGACAAGGAACATGTAAACAAAGTCTTACAAATTATAATAAGTTTTCTAGGGGAAACGAAGATGGTGCAGTGAATAAAAACGGAGGCAGCCTATCAATGTTTCTCTCTCACATTGACGTTTCTATCTCTCTCTCCCTTCCTTTCTCTCTAAAAGATCAATAAAAACATATTTTTAAAAAACAATGGAGGCCCTGGCTGGTTTGGCTCAGCGGTTAGAGCATTGGCCTGCAGTCCAGAGAGACCCGGGTTCGGTTCCCGCTAAGGGCATGTACTTCGGTTGCAGTTTGTCCCCGGCCCTGGTTGGTCGTTCGAGTGGCAGCCACTCGATGTGTCACTTTCACATCGATGTTTCTCTCTCTCTCTCTTCCTCTCTCTCCCTCCCACTCTATCTGAACAAAAAATGAAAAAATGTCTTCGGGTGAGGATAAAAAACAAAAACAAAAACAAAAAACAATGGAGGCAGCAGCAGATTTGATAAGCATCTTTGAGGGAATAGCGTGTTCAGAGGTAGAAAAAACATAGGAAAGTTCAAGACAGTAACTGAGCCCAGGGTGACTGGAGCCTCGAGGATAAGGGAGAAAGTGAGATGGATGAGGCTGGAAAGGGAGGCAGGAGCTCTAGCAGAGATTCTCAACTTTTTAAAAATCTCAGAACCACTTTATACTCTCAAAAATTATTGAGAACCCCATAGAGCTTTTGTTTGTGAAAGTTGTAACTATTGATATTTACCATATTAGAAATTAAAACTCAGAAAAAGTTTAAACAAGAATATAGATGCCCTCGTTTCATTAGCCATCAGAGTGACATTATCCCTTGTTTTGTTAGACTCTGAAAAATTGTCTGCTTTTGAGAGAATCAAAGCAAAAAAGGCAAATAACATTTAGTAGGATTATGAAAATAGCTTGACCTCATGGACTCCCAAGATCCACTTTGACAACCACTGGGCCGCCCTGGCTGGTTTGGCTCAGCGGTTAGAGCGTCAGCCTGCGGACTGGAGAGTCCCGGGTTCAGTTCCCGCTAACAGCACGTAACTCGGTTGCAGTTTGTCCTCGGCCCCGGTTGGGGTTGTGTGGGTGGCAACCACTCGATGTGTCTCTCTCACATGTGTCTCTCTCACATCGATGTTTCTCTCTCTCTCTCTCTCTCTCTCTCTCTCTTTCTCTCTCTCTCTCTCCCCCCCTTCTCCCGCTCTATCTGAAGATAAATGCAAAAGAAAAATGTCCTTGAGTGAGGATTAAAAAAAAATGTTAAAAAAAAAAAGAGAGAACCACTGGGCCAGATCATGTAGCACCTCATAGGTTATGGGAAGGTGTCGGGTTTCTCGAAGTACGATCGGAGAACTCTGAAGGATTGCAGGGCAGTACAGACAGAAGCTGGGAAAGCCGTTAGGGCGCTGTGGCCTGGAGGTGATGGTGGTATGTGCTAGGGTGGTAGCAGTGGAGACGGGGTGCGAAATGCTTTGGGAGGAAGAACGGAGAGGCCGTCCTGGCAAACTGGAAGTGGAGGATGAGGGAAGGTGAGGAGTCACAGGTGACTTCTGGTACTTGAGTTGCATAAAGGCAGCCTTTTCTGAATAGGAGAAGGAGAGGGGGTGGTGAGTTTGGGGGACAAGATAAAAGTTCCATTTGGGGCATGTTAGGTTCAAGCTGCCTGTGAGGACTCTGAGTGCAGATGTCAAGTAGGCAGTTGGGTACACAAGTGTTGCTGAGGGACGTCTGGTTGGAGCCAGACAGAGCCACCAGCCGATGTTTTCATTAGAGGACCGGAGTCTGTGAGGTCATCTAGGGAAAGGGTGAAAAGCCAAGGAGGAGAGTCCCTGGCTGAGGCTTCATAACAGCAACCTATTCAGAGGTTGTTAATATAACTCAATTAACAGGTGTGCCCAGTCTCCGAGGAAGCACCCAGAATCTGATTCTGTGGAATATTTTACCCCTGAAATCCTTTTTAGTTGTGAAGCTGCACTGATCCCCTCCTGGCACTGATCTATTCCCAGAATAGAGTGGCCAAACAGTTTTAGAAAATTCCAAAATTGTCAGGGATATGAAAACACCAAGAGAAAATAAATGGCAGCTTCAAAGTCTTCCCCTCCTAGGAGAGAAGGAGCACTCAAGCACCCAGTGTTATGATTGTCTGTTTGTGTCTTCCACTCTAAGCTCTGTAAGATCAGGGACTTTGTCTTAATTGGCTGTTCTATCCCCAGCCTTTGGCACAGTATTTGCATGAAGTAGGTCCTAGGTATAGATTGGATGGATCAGTGGAGGCAAGGATGCCTGGATAATGCAGGGATGGAGAATGGATATGTGGGTACATGCAGGATAGGTGGATGCATGAAATGATGTGTGTGCATGCATAGAAGACAGGATGCAGGGTAGAAGGATGGCTGAATGCTTGGTTGGCTGGATAGGACGATGCCTGGAGAATGCAGGGATGGAGAGTAGATGGATTGGTGGATGCAGGTAGATGGATATGCTTATTGACTTTTAGAGAGAGGAAAAGGGAAGGAGGAAGGGAGGGAGAGAGAGAGACAGAGAGATCGGTTGCCCCCCGTATGTGTCCCAACCGGAAATTGAACTCAAAACCTTTTGGTGTCTGAGATGATGTTCTAACCAACCGAGCCACATCGGCCAGGGCTCAACAATTTAATTTTTTAAATAGACCTTATTCTGCATTTGGGTATTATTGAGCAGTTATTTAATATTGTGCGGTAGCATGGGAATTCAGGGGACCAGGCCTTAAAAACCTTGACGCTGCCATGAATGTTGGGACTTTTATTTCCTTTATTTCCCAGAGCCGTGAGGAGCCTGAGGGAATGAATTTTCTCCCGCCTTCTAACTTTAGATCATTTGTCCTTAGATCCTGCAAGGCCTTGTCGACGTCCGCATCCCTCATAACAACTTCTACCGAAAGTGTGAGTAGCCCTGCTTTCAGCTTTGAGCTGTGACAGTGAAGTTTCGTGGGTGGCTGGCTTTTAGTTCTTGTATTCCGAGTCTGTTTTCTTGAGCCCCTGAAGGGAGAAAGTGGTGGCTTGAACTCGATGACTGTCCTATACTGTACGGTGGTGCCCACAGACACAGCCCAGAATTTGCTCACTTTGTTTTCCTTTCCTAAAAAGTGTTTTTGGAAATCGCCAGTGAGAAGTCGAGATACTCCCTCCAACAGAACATGGACAGGATCAAGGTCCCAACGCAGATCATCTGGGGGAAACAAGACCAGGTATGTAGTGTGTCCCTGGGGCCGCCGGTGCCAGTTACACCCGCCTCTAAAGAAGAGCAGGTGGCTGTTTATAAAGTCAGCCTGGCCCTGGCTGGTTTGGCTCAGCAGTGAGACTATCAGCCCTTGGACCAAAGAGTCCCAGGTTCAGTTCCAGTCACGGGCATGTACCTGGGTTGCAGGTTTGATCCCCGGCCCTAGTCAGGGTTGTGGGAGGCAACCAGTCGATGTGTCTCTCTCACATCAATGTCTCTCTCTCTCTCTCCCTCCCCACCCCCCTTCCTTGGAAAAAAATATCTGCAGGTGAGGATTAACAAAATAAAATGAGCCCTGGCCGGTTTGGCTCAGCGGTTAGAGCATTGGCCTGCGGTCCAGAGAGACCCGGGTTCGGTTCCCGCTAGGGACATGTACTTCGGTTGCAGTTTGTCCCCGGCCTTGGTTGGTCGTGCGGGTGGCAGCCACTCTATGTGTTCCTTTCACGTCGATGTTTCTCTCTCTCTCTCTTCCTCTCTCTCCCTCCCACTCTAACTGGACAAAAAATGAAAAAATGTCCTCGGGTGAGGATTAAAAAAAAAAAAAGAAAGAAAGGCAATTATAAATAATTTTTACAAATTATTTTTATCAAAATCACCTGATTCAAAACACTTCAGAGAATACAAAAAGGTTTAAAATGAAAATCCCAGATCCCAATTTCTATTTCCTTGAGGCAACAACTTCCTGTCCTGTGTATATCTCTTTTTTTTTTTTTTTTTAAGTTTTTTTTTTCTTCTTTATTGATTTTAGAGAGAGAGGAAGGGAGAGGGAGAGAGAAATAGAAACATTGATGAGAGAGAACATCGATTGGCTGCCTCCTGCATGCCCCCCACTGGGGACCGGGCCCACAGCCTGGGCATGTGTCCTGACCAGGAATCGAATCGGCGACTTCTTGGTGCATGGGTGGACGCTCAACCACTGAGCCACACCAGACGGGCGTATTTCTTAAATTTTCTAAGGCAGGGGTTGGCAAATGTTTTCTATAAAGGGCCAGATAGTAAAATTTACAACTTTGTGGGCCATGCAATCTGTCAAACTACTCAGCTCTGCTGTCATTGTGTCTAAGCAGCCACAGACAACACACAAACCAATGACGGGCGAGTCCCAGGGGACCTTTGATGACAAAACCAGCAGCTAGCGTCTGCCTCCTGTTCTTAGCATGCACACATATGCATGAGAGGTTTTATATGTGTTTTTCAAACATGCTGCATATACTGTTTTGCACCTTATTTCACATTTATAAGAAAAATGTGTCTTGGAAATTATTTCATATCAGCCCATACAGATCTACTCATTCTTTTTTTTTTTTTTTATTCTTCACCTGAGGACATTTTTGCATTTATCTTCAGATGGAGTGGGAGGGAGAGAGGGAGGAAGAGAGAGAGAGAGAGAAACATCGATGTGAGAGAGACATCGACTGGTTGCCACCCACACGACCCCAACCAGGGCCGGGGACGAACTGCAACCGAGTACGTGCCCCTAGCAGGAACCGAACCCGGGACTCTCTGGTCTGCGGGCCGACGCTCTAACCGCTGAGCCAAACCAACCAGGGCTCATTCTATTTTTTAAAATATTTTGAGCCCTGGCTCATGTGGCTCAGTTGGTTGAGTGTCATCCTGTGCACCAAAGGGTTGCTGGTTTGATTCCCGGTCAGGGCACATACCCAGGTTGCAAGTTTGATCTCCAACGCAGCCAATTGATGTTTCTCTCTCTCTGCCTCTCCCTTCTTCTCTCTCTAAAAATCAATAAAAATATATTTTAAAAAACACAAATAAAATATTTTGAAATAATTTCTAATTTACAGAAAAAGTATAAGAATAGTATAGAGTCCTGTATACGCTTTACCTACAGTCACCAATTTTTAACTGCTTTATGGAGGTAGAATTTACATGCTGTGAAACTCACCCAGGTGTAGGACACTCTGTCACTCCCAGAAGTTCCCTCCTGACCATCTGCAGTTCGTCTCTGCTCTCACCCCAGCTCCCACAACCACTGATCTGTTTTCTGCTTCTATAGTTTTGCCTTTTCTAGAATTTTCATATAAATGGCATCATAGTCATCTTTTGCATCTGGCTTCTTTCACTCAAGCATGTTTTTGAAGTTCACCCATGTTGCACGTATCAGTAGTTCCTTTTTCTTGCTGAGTATCATCCATGGTGGCTGTTACCACATTGTATTCATTACTCGTGTTTTAACGTTGCCTCAGTGGCTTCATCATTCTCATCTTTGTCTCTAGAAGTATATATTTTTGGACCATGTGAAGTAGCTTGCTTACATTATGCCTCTTGCCCCCAATACTTCAGGGTGTATTTACTGAGAACAAGAATATTCTCTCACGTAAGCATTATCATATTCAGAAAAGTTAACATTGGTGAGATGTTTTTATCTAATCTGTGATCCATATTCCAAATTCATCAATCATTTCAACCTACACAGAATCCTCCTCTTCCTCCTCCTGGCTCCCGAACCAGGATTTAATCGGTCACATACTACATGTTATGTCTCTTTAGTCTCCTTTAATATGAAATGACTCCTCAGTCTGCCTTTGTCATTCATGATGCCGAGATATTTAAGAGTACAAGCCAGTTATTTTATGAAATGTTCCTCAGTTTGAGTTTGTTTGCTGCGTACTCATGATTAAATTCAGGTTATATTATTGTCCCTGGCTAAAATATCTTGTGAGTTACAAATGTTACATCCTTAGATGCACAACACAGTTTGCGTCTTGTAGATTTACTATTTCTCCCCTTGCAGCCAGTAAGCAGCCTGTGGGAAGACACTCTGAGACTGTGCAGGCATCCTGCTCCTCTATGAGTGCTTTCCATCCATGAGTGCTTCTTGCCCCAAACATTGTTTTACATTCTTCTTTTTAAGAGCTGCATAGTATTCCATTATATGGTTCTGCCATAATGTTTTTCATTAGTGCCTTCTAACGGTCATTTAGGTCATTTCCAGCTTTTGGCTATTAAACACTACCTTGGTGAGCACCATTATACATGTGTTTGTGGAGTGGGGGAGCACATCTGAAGGGTAAATCCTTAGATGAATCACTGGGTCAAAGGGCATGTGCATTTTTAAATTTTAATAGGTTTTGTCAGACTGCTTGTTTGAGTGCCAGGGCTGCCGTAACAAAGTAACACAAACTGGGTGGCTTAAACAACAGAAATCGATCGTCTCACAGTTCTGGGGGCTAGAAGTCTGAAATCAGGATGTGAGCAGGTTGGTTCCTCCTGGGAGATGTGAAGGGGAGTCTGTTCCATGCCTGTTCCCTAGCTTCTGGTGGTTTGCTGGCGAACTGAGGTGTGCCTTGACTGCTAGCTGCCTTACCCGGGTCTCTACCTTCATCTTCATGTGGCATTGCCCCTGTTCCTGGGTGTCTCTGTGTTGAAATCTCCCCTTTTTGTAAGGATGCCAGTCATATTGGATTAGGGGCCCACTCTGGTCCAGTATGACCTCATCTTAACTAATTACATCTGCAATGACCCTATTTCCAAATAAAGTCACATTTTGAAGTACTGGTGTTTAGACCTTCAACATATGAATTTGAGGAAGACACAATCAACCCGAAATAAACCCTCCACAGAAATACTGACTTATGCCCAGAAGCTCCTTTGTTATTTGGAACTGCTCTTTCGCAATCATATCTTATTGAAAGTTCTTCTCAAGTTCAAAGCAAGAGGAGGCGCTGAGAAATGGAGCCCTTACAAGGCCCACAGGCAGACAGCATTATAGTGCCGGTTAGAGGGTGTCGTGGAGTCTTTGCTGTTGAATATCTGAGAAAAGGATATTAGAGAAAAGCTGTCTCCTTTGAGACAGTTCCTCTAAGGACCCCTAGGTGAAAGGCACCATTGTCAGCCCTGCCAGGGCCGGTGGCACATCCCAACTGTGTCTGCTGATGACAGCACAGGCAGGAAGTGAGGCTGCCCCCACAAAGGCTCGAAACTGTGTGAGATGGCCCAGGAAGGGATGGGAGGAGAAGCAGGCCCGGCCCACCGTGTGAGAGGAAGGGGCCAGGCCGGAGTGCAGCCAGGTGTGGCCCAGGATGCGCTGGGAGAGCGGAGGGTGTCGGAGGAGGGAGGGCTCATGCGCTCCCTCCTACAGCAGCCAAGATGCTGAAAGAAGCTTTGTGCGCACCCGAGTGAGAAGGAGTCATTCAGTCAGACATCAGTGAGAACAATGTAGGCCTTTCTTCATTCTGAAAGTCCCAGAGGTGATTCTGGGCTCTCAGGGACCAACAGGGAGAGAGGGGGAGAACCCGTCACCTGCAGAGACACTATAGAAAGTACATCACCGGCCTTGGAGTCTGAAAGTCTGGAGTCCAGCACTGCCTTTGTCCTTGATTAGCCTGTGACCTTGAGCAGGTCACTCAGCTGCTCTAAATCATAGGTTTCTCTTCTGGGATGATTGTGAAACAGCATATACAGGGTGGGGCAAACGTAGGTTTACAGTTGTTTGTATGGAAAATAATACAAGATTTAATAAATAATAATACAAGAATAAACTGTTTTGTGTACTCACACCTGTAAACCTACGTTTGCCCCACCCTGTGTGTGAAGGTGATCTTTCCCCAGTTATCAGAAACAAATTATTATTTATGTCCTTTGCCTCTGATAGCTGGCTTCTGCCCAAGGTCCAGAATTGCTTCTAGGACTCTTAAGTCCATTTGGTTCTGGAAAAAGAGCCTAACATTCTATGGGCCTGCTATAAATATGACCAGACCCTGAGGGCAGAGGCCAATAGCAGAGATCACAGGGCCCTTTATTTCATGGCCTTTTGCTTCCCAAGCTGTCTGGCTTTTTTCCTGTGTTGTCATCAATTTTTGGAGTCACAGACACGCTCCCGGCCAGCCTGAAGTCAGTCTCCCTCTTGTTTGGACCCCTGCAGGCCAGCTGCTGTATTGCACAACTGCAGCGGAGCCATGCGCACTGTCTTCCACGTGAACGTGCCCCGGATTTGGGCAGTATATAACCTGCACCCCTGAACCTGCAGACCTTCCTGAGAGGATTCCTGCACACCTGTTCAAGGAGTTCTCTATGTTCGGTCCACCAGAGTGGGAGGGCCTTGGGGAGATTAACAAGGTGTATTTCTCCTTATGTCCCCTCTTCCTGCCAGCACAGTGCCTGGTACACAAGAGACCCAGAGTACACAGAGAAAATGAGCAAGAAAGTGGATGAACAAACCAACTAGCGAAGGGACAAACCCACCAACTGACTGCCTGTACATTCAGTCAGCTAACAGATGTGTACTGAGCACCTTGTATGCGCCTGACCCTGTATTAGACCTGGGCGGTACAGTGGGGACCAAGACTGACAGGATCTGCCCTCCAGCAGCTTACAGTACCTGCCGCTATAACACAAGGCAGGCCTGGAACTCGGGGGAGCTGTGTCGTTAATGCAGGGTCGGATCCTGTCTCCGTTTATGATGATTTTGATGCTTTGTTCACGGATCTTTTTGTATTACTTTTTTTTTTACATTAAAATAGCATTCATCTTGATTACTGAGATTCTTGGCACCCTCTCAAATGTTGTGCTAGAGGCTAGTGCCTCACTTCCCTCACCCTAGTAGGGATGAGGGGAAGTTCGCCGTTTATCTGAAGGTCCTGCTAACAGACAGGCGCTGTGGTTCCCACAGACGTGCATATCTCACGAGGGCCCTCCAGCTGCTTCACAAGGTTGACCATGGGAAAGCTGGATTTGACAGCATAACAGCGTCAAAGCTAGAAGCCCAAGTGGGTATTTTTGCCTATGAGTTATGGTTTCTGATCGCCCCGTAGGATAGGCACTCAATTGCGAGTTTCTTCCAGGTGTGTTTCCCCAGTAGCTGGGCTTTTTTTCTGCTCAGACAGTTGCCACGGCAGCCTTATCTATGAGTGAGTGACAGGCAGAGGGGTTCAATTTCTCCAGGGGGTGTGCCCCTCTCAGTAAGCTTCCTGTTAGCTGTTTCTTTGCTGCCCAGGAGTCTCTGCATTCTGCTGCCCCATTTCCAAGCGGGTGGGAGATCTTGATTTTAATCAAGAGTGGAGTGATGAGAATGAAGCTCAAAGACAGACGCACTCGCCCTGGCTGATTTGTCTCAGCGGTTAGAGCATCGGCCCAAGGACCGGAGGGTCTCGGGTTTGATTCTGGTCAAGGGCACATACCTGGGATGCAGGTTTGACCCCCAGCCCTGGTCCAGGTTGTGCGGGAGGCAACCAATCTATGTTTCTTTCTCTCCCTCTCCCCCCTCCCTCCCTTCCACTCTATCTAAGAATTAATGGGAAAATATCCTCAGGTGAGGATTAACAAAACAAACAGAAACCAGATGGCACAGCACTTGAGTTAGCACTTGAGTTGTCCACTGAGCCACACCAGCCGGGCCGATGATCTCTCTTACATTGATGTTTCTCTCTCTCTTTCTCTCTCCCTTCCTCTCTCTCTAAAAATCAATCGAAACAGCCTGGCCGGTGTGACTCAATGTTTGAGCGTCGACCATGCACCAAGAGGTCGCCAGTTCGATTCCCGGTCAGGGCACATGCCCAGGTTGTGGGCCCAGTCCCCAGTGGGGGGCATGCAGGAGGCGGCCAGTCGATGTTCTCTCTCATCCATGTTTCTATCTCTCCCTTCCTCTCTCTCTAAAAATCAGTAAAGAAAAAGAAAATTAAAACAAAAATAAAAACCTTAAAAAATAGATCAATCAATAGAAACCTGTCCTCCGGTGAGGATCAAGAACAAAGAGAGAAAAAGAGAGAGAGAGAAGGAGAGTGAATGCAAACCCAACGCCAAGCAAGGTGAAGTCAGTTGGACTGGCATAAGAGCAAGGTCACCCAGAGGAAAGTGAAATTAAGTGAGTTGTTTGAAAAGTGTTGGCCCTGGAAGACGGTGGCTTTCACATTGGAAAAGCATTCCTCGTTATTCACAAACTTCAGGGCCTGGGGCCACACAGCTCTGGGGACCCCAATGACCTTCAAAGAGAACTCCCCAGTTGTGGTCATTAGTAGTAATTAGTGTTCACTTCTAGTATCTTCACTGTGTCCTTTCCACAGCTTGGCCCACCCTCATCCAGCCGTCGGGTGCATTCTCGGCCCAGCCTGATCATGTCACTGTGTCACTGTCCTTAACACAGCCCCACGGCTCCCCACTGCCCTCAGATTAAGGCCTGACACCCCAACATGGTTGGAGGAGTGGGCCCCCTCCTCCCTACCCCTTCTTCCCACCATGCCCTCCCCACTCTCTGCCTGCTGTGTCTCAGCCCTAGATACTTGCTGTCCCTTGTGCTTGCCATGGCTTCCCACCCTCTTCCAGGAATTCTACTCCCATGCTCCCTCAGCTTCCCAGATCCTCCCCCATCAGAGCGCTCGTGACTGCATTGGTTTGCTGATCTGTCTGCCTTTCCTACCAGACGAGGACCTCCTCACGGGCAGGGACTCTGTGTTTCCACCTTAGTAACACTGGCAGCATCACAACTCCTGGCACCAAGTTGCAGAATAAAACATGAACCCTGGCCAGTTTGGCTCAGCGGTTAGAGCGTCGGTCCACGGACCAGAGAGTCCCGGGTTCGATTCCCACTAAGGGCATGTACCTCGGTTGCAGTTTGTCCCCAGCCCCAGTTGAGGTCGTGTGGGTGGCAGCCAGTCGATGTGTCTCTCTCGCATTGGTGTTTCTCTCTCTCTCTTCCCCTCCTCTCCCTCCTGCTCTATCTGAAGAGAAATGCAAAAATGTCCTCGGGTGAGGATTAAAAAAAACAAAACACATGAGGCACACAGTCACTTCTATCAGAGAGCCACAAGCCCTAACACTTAAGTGACTTGGTCCTAAAACACCCCCTGCCAGGTCTCAGTGGGAGTTCTGTCCACCCAGGGCACCCAGGAGTCTGAATCTTTTCCACATAGTTTCCTCTCTTGTCTTACAGGTGTTCGATGTGTCCGGGGCAGACACATTGGCCAAGTCCATCGCCAACTGCCAGGTGGAACTTCTGGAAAACTGTGGGCACTCGGTGGTGATGGAGAGACCTAGGAAGACAGCCAAGCTCATTGTCGACTTTTTAGCTTCTGTCCACAATACAGACAACAACAAGAAGCTGGACTGAGGCCCTGACTGCAGCCTGCAATCCGCACACCGCACCCATTCCCATCTCCAAAATCTGTCGCGGCCACCACTTCTCAGGAATCTGCCCCAAAAGCATTCAGAGCGCCAGCGTCCCTGAGGAAGCCAGTGCCCCTGTCCTAGTCAGATCCACAGAGCTTTGGGGGCCACGAAGAAATCTCCAAGATATTTTTCACAAAATAGAAACTCATATGAAACAAAATTAGAAAACCCAGCCTTGAAATCTACCGAGAAATCTTCAGGTTCGTGTCACAAAGTGGCCCCTTGAACCATAATCACCAAGGACATCATTTTTTCTTTTTTTAAATTTTTTGTCTTTATTGATTTTGGAGAGAGAGGAAGGGAGAGGGAGAGATAGAAACATCGATGAGACAGAACATCGATTGGCCACCTACTGCATGCCCCCCACTGGGTATCGGGCCCACAACCTGGGCATGTGCCCTGACTGGGAATCGAACCGGCGACTCTTGGTGCATGGGTCGATGCTCAACCACTGAGCCACACCGGCTGGGCGACATCATTGTCTTTAAAACAGTTTTTACAGACTGAGACTTAAGGTATTTCTGTTGCTTCAGACGTTCTCCCCTGCGTGGGCAGTGCACTGGTTGTTTTAGGAGCATTAGTCCCCACTCACCGAGCTCTGTTCATGTCTTAAGTTTTACATAGAGACCCATACGTGAATGCAGTCCGTCAGCTGCGAGACCAGGCTGGAAAGTGGCAAGCTGTAGAAAACATTTACACACACACAGGGGCAGTCCCACCCCGGCCGGAGCAGCAGAGAACACACCTGCCACACTGGGGGTTGGATCAGCCCAGGTGCCAGCTGTACCATGAGTGAACTGACAGCCACTGTGAAGAGCACCTGGCAGGGTGGCGTTCCTGGGAATCATTTATTTTTAAAATTAGGACTAATGAAGCAATAACTAGACATTGATCTAAATAGTCAGATTTGGGTTCTAAATAATCAGACAAGCACCTCGTGGGCCTCTCCTATGTGGCTGTGCTACTGAAAACCCTTGGATGTAAAATACTAGCTTGTTAATGAATTCTGTGAATTCTGTGAACAGTAATGTGATTGAAAATAAGTCTGTACAGCTGTACATGACCACAGTGACATGAAATAAACTTAATTCTAGATCAGCAACATGCAGACAGTTGCTATTTCTAAGCTCCTAATTATGTGCGACTTCAGCAGATTTTCTGTTAACTGTGTTGAGTGTGCTTTAAAGTAAGGCTTTTTTGTCCTAGCTGATGTGGCTCAGTGGTTAGAGTGTCAGCCCGTGGACTGAAGGGTTGCGGGTTCAATTCTGGTCAAGGGCTGGTCAAGGGCACGTACCCAGGTTGCAGGTTTGATCCTCAGCTCAAAGCGTGTGCAGGAGGCAACCAATCTATGTGTTTCTCTCACATCGATGTCTCTCTCTCTCTTTCTCTCTCTCTCTCTTTCTCTCTCTCTCTCTCCCCCTCTCTTCCTCCCAGTCTCTTTAAAAATCAATGGAAAAATATCCTTGGGTAAGGATTAACAAAAAATAAGGTTTTTTTCTACAGGCATTGGAAGGCCTTGCTTAGATGACTTATTAGTTTCATTTTAAGAAATCATGTTTAGCCCTGGCCAGGTGGCTCAGTGGATTGGAGCACTGTCCCATACACCGAAAGGTTGTGGGTTCAATTTCCGGTCAGGGCACATACAGGAGGCAACTAATTGATGTTTCTCTCTAACATCTATGTTTCTCTCTCTCTCTGTCTAAATCAATAAAAATATATCCTCAGGTGAAGATTTAAAAAAAAAAAGAAATCATGTTTACAATTTTTATTCAATTGAAGTGGTATATCAAAAACCAAGGGAAGCCCTGGCTAGTTTGGCTCGGTGGTTAGAGCGTCGGCCTGTGGTCCAGAGAGACCCGGGTTCGGTTCCCGCTAGGGGCACGTACCTCGGTTGCAGTTTGTCCACCGGCCCTGGTGGGGTCGTGCCTGTGGAAGGCAGCCACTCGATGTGTCCCTTTCGCGTCGATGTTTCTCTCTCTCTCTCTCTCCCTCTCTCTCCCTCCCACTCTTTCTGAAGAAAAGATGAAAGAATGTCCTCAGGTGAGGATAAAAAAAAAAACCAAAAAAAATAAAACCAAGGGCAAGAGTTGTCAAACTGTTCCTCTTGACCCTCTTCTGCTGCATCTGGGAACCCTAAATTCTCTGGGAGCTTCACTCTTTCAAATCTTTTTGCAGAGAATCTGCAGCCAAGTAATTCTGAAAATAAAGTGAGGTGAACTTAATAGTTTAATTTGGAATTCAGGACTTGATCTGAATATTTTAATTTATCAGAAAAGAATAAAATAGATCTTTAAAACAAGATATGAAAATGTGACATGTGGGACTGAAGCTGAAGCAGTGTTCAGAAAGACTTTTCTAGGCCTCGATCCATATATTAGAAAAGAAGAAAAGCTGAAAATCAGTCATTTAAGTCTCCATTTTAAGAAGCCAGAAAAATAGTAAATCAACCCTAGAAAAGGATGGAAGGAAATAGTACAGATGAGAGCAAACATGGGTGAAATAGCAAAGAAAGTCGATAGACATGTTACTTGTTCCGATCTCCCACCTTCATGAGTTCTGAGCTGAGTGAGGTTCTGGGAAAGGGGGTCAGTCTTGGGTCTGGGTGGTGAGAGTTGGTTTCCTCAGGGTCACTGAAGAGGCACAGACCTGGGTCAGAACCTCAGATCGTGGCCCTGCTCGGTGCAGGAACTGTGCTAGGGGTGCACAGCAGCTCAGAATCATCTGCAGAGGGGCCCAGGGAAGGCCTGTGGGCAGGGTCTGTGGCAGGACACGGCTCCCGCCTCTCCCACTGAAAGCATCGCCTGGAAGTCACGAGCAGAGCAGGTAAGAGTCATTTGTGACAAACCCATGAAGTGGGTTTTCAAGGTTCTCCCTTCGTCCTGCAATTCTGGCCCCACCACACAGGAAAACTCCAAAGCAGAAAAGCACAGCTCCCCCTTGCACCCCACTTCCCGCCTTTGTGATTATGAAGAGCCTGCTGGTTACTGCCAGCTGGCTGCCCCCCCCCCCAAGCCACACCACGCTGGGCCCTGTGTTGTGTGTCTTTAATGACAGTCTTGGAAAGAAAAAAGGGGCCATTCATCATAACCCTGCCTGAAAGACTGCCAGAAGCTTCTGAAATAACAACTTTGGAAAGCCCCAGCAATGCAAGTGGGCCTGGAGTCAGCCTTCAGGTGCTGAGGACGGGCTCTCTGGGCAGGAGTTGACCAGGTGGAGGGGCAGGCAGTGGTTAGGACTCAATTTGCCATTAGTCTGAGCTTTTTATCTGGGGCAGAGGTGACACCAGGAGTGACTGATGCCAGAAACATCAGTTTGACGGGGCTGCCCGTGTGTCTTCCCTTTAAGCACCTGGCTATTGCCCTCCCAGGGAACCTTGTTGCTTTGTCCAAAGGAGATTCCCAGAAAGTACTGGGAGATTGTAATGCACGTCGAACCAGGCTTGGAGGCACTGTTCTAGGCACTTTCCATCTATCGCCTTATCAAGCTCACACACACCTAGAGGTGCGTGTGACCTGTGCCAAGGGAACAGGCATGGGGAGAGGTGAAATGTCTTGCCCAAGGTCACATAGGTAACAAGCAGAGTGAAACCTCTTGGTTTAGGATCGAAGGTGACTTGCAAAAACAATGCTTTCACTAGTTCAGGAGGAGCTCTGGCCCAATTTCCAGTGTGGCCCGGGTCACTTTTGGCTCACCTGGATGAGGCCAGTGTGTGGCAGTTTCAGCCCCAGGTCACTGAGGCCACACCGTAGGCCCTTTCTGAGAATGGTGACCCAGTTGTTCGTTCGGCAAATAGTGAGGGCCCTCCCATTACCCAGCTTCCTGCTAGGCAGGAAACAAGGTCACCTGGATTCCAGCATCGTCCTTCTAATGGTGCTACAAGGGACAGCCTGCCCTCCTCAGTCCAGCCTCTGTAACCACCAGGACGGGTGTCATGCCCTCCCTGGAAGGGCTCATTCACCTTGCCCATACACTCATCTCTCCCCCGTGCTCTGGAAATGATCATCAGAAGTCTCCTCGGCACTTCTGGTTGCCCCTGGGGGTAAAGCTCATAGCTGCCTGGGGTCAGTGCAGGTGTCTTTGAAGAGGAAGGTCAAAGCGCTGGACTTCTTACCAGTCAGGGGCTTTCCCACTGCCTTCAGACAAACTTTAGATTTAAATTAAACACAAATGCTGAGTTTAGGCCCCCTTATTTACTTTCCAAGACCTAGGTATTGATCTCAGGACAATCACAAGTTGGTAAGTTAATTAACATTGTTCTAAAATGATGGATGCAGATTTTAACATCTACAGGTATAAGCCTTCTGCTTCGGGGCACTTCCTGTACTAGACAGAAAAGTCTTTTATTCAAAGTAGCAATTTAGTCCGGCCAATGTGGCTCAGTGGTTGAGCGTCAACCCATGCACCAAGAGGCTGCCAGTTTGATTACTGATCAGGACACATGCCCAGGTTGTGGGCTAGATCCCCAGTGGGGGTTCTTCGGGGCAGAAAGTGCCAGTCGATGTTCTCTCTCATCGATGTTTCTATCTCTCCTTCTCCCTTCCTCTCTCTAAAATCAATAAAGAAAAAAAAATGTTTTTTAAAAAAAGCAGCAATTCAGCCCTGGCCGGTTTGGCTCAGCTGTTAGAGCGTCAGCCCGTGGACCAGAGTCCCGGGTTCGGTTCCTGCTAAGGGCACATACCTTGGTTGCAGTTTGTCCCAGGCCCCGGTTGGGGCTGTGTGCATGGCAACCAGTCGATGTGTCTCTCTCACATCAATGTTTCTCTCTCTCTCTCTCTCTCTTTCCCCTCTCTTCCTCCTGCTCTGTCTGAAGATAAATACAAAAATGTCCTCGGGTGAGGATAAAAAAAATAAATAAGTAGCAATTCAAAGAAACAAGAAAGAAAAAGAAAAGAGAAAACAACAACAAAAAAGGTAAAACAAAAAAGAGATAAAAAAGAAAAAAAAGTAGCAATTCAGCCCTGGCTGGTGTGGCTCAGTTGGTTGAGCATCATCCCATGCACAGAGGTCACTGGTTTGATTCACTGTCAGGGCACATGCTGGGGTTGTGGGCTCGAGCCCCAGTAGGGGGTTGCCAGAGGCAGCCAATGTTTCTCTCCCTCTCCCTTTCTCTCTCTCTCAAAATCTATAAAAACATATTTTTTAAAAGTAGCAATTCATTGGGTCTGCTTCAGAATGTTTGCTGAAATACTGTTTGGCCAGGTTTGGGTGCATTTTTTTTTTTTTAACTCTCTCAGTCTCTTTCCCCTCCCTCGCCTCTCACCCCATCTGTTTCATCACTCGTATCTGTCTCACATCCATCTGTCTGTCTCTGTGACTGACGCACACAGGCACACACAGACACACTGTCCCCTAACGGTTGGAAGCCTGACTCAGCTGGTCCTTCATCTTTTGAATCTTCCAACATCACTCCTTTAACCCCACAGACTGGTCTTTCTCATCATCCGTTTCTCCCTCCCCCTCCCACTTCCCCTCAGATTGAATGATGTTCACATGCCCCCTCCGTTCCCTGAAAGGAGGAAAATAGTGTAAGGATTTAGGAGGGGTGGGAGTGGTCACAGATGGGGCTGTGGAGATGTCCTCAAATTACCACGGGCCATGGTCAGAGCCAGAGGGAGGCAGTGCTGGGGCTACTGTCCTGGTATCCCCAGCGGCCACGGGGCCCACGGTTGCTGCCCTCCCGGCTGGAAATGACCAAGATGTGGGCCTGGGGTTGCCTGTGCCTGTGATGGGATGAGGCTTGCATGACCACAGAGGGAGAGGACGTCTGATGGCTCCTTTCAGCAATAGGACAGCCTCTCTCCCTTGGCTTCTAAGGAAACTTGCCTTCATTGGCTTCTGAATCGTTGGTCCCTAAACCCTCAAAGCAGTGACTAGAAACTTTAACGTACACCTAAGAGGCTGCCGAGCTCCTCAGTGGATAGGAGAAGGAAGAAGGGTTCTTCGGGGCAGAAAGTGACAATAACGTGACAATCCCAATGATCCAAGGTCAAAGCTGGCTGTGGGTAAGTTGCTGAAGGGCAACTATTAATAGTATAGGTCTACAATCTCTTACACATCTCACAGAGCCAGATGTGATCCCGTAATTCAGAAATGTTCTGATTTTAGAAGGTAATATGATATGTACATTATATAAGACCCCCCGTAGGGTCTGGGGCCACCTTATGTGATCAAATGTATTGTTAAAGAACAAAAATTCAACCAAGTAAATGTGAAGATCTAATTGGCTTTATCATAAGTGATTCATGAACTGGACAGCATCCCATCTAGCAACTAGGGAGGTGCTCTAATGGAGGTTTTTATAGGCAGAAAGAGGGTGGGTTGAAGAAGTTAAAAGACGGGATTATTTCAGGCAAGGACACCTAACCTTAGGGGAAGGCTGTGGGGGAAGGGGTCTTATCAGGCAGATTATACCTCACCAGTGTAGATCAGGAAATTCCAGACTAATCTGCTTAAAACTCCACCCCTGGGAGAGGCTGAAACTGCAGTTTGGTCAGTTATTAAGTTTTGGTCTGATGACCTGGCTTAGCAAAAGTGACTCCATTTTGGCCTGTTGTCCCTTTATCAAATAGTATTCATATTTTTGCTGTGCACTCTGTGAATACCCACAGAAAATGGGACAAAAGCTATAAAAAGCTTCACCTCAATTCAGATTGAGCATTGGCACCAGATGGAGAAAAACTTGGTTTTTCTGTAGAGAATTTCTGTAGAGAATTTCTATAAGAGTTTACTTGAGTCTGGCTGGTGTAGCTCAGTGGTTGAGCATCAACCCATGCACCAAGAGGCTGTCGGTTCGATTCCCGGTTAGGACACATGCCCAGGTTGTGGGCCAGATTCCCAGTGGGGGGCATGCTGGAGGTGGCCGATCAATGTTCTCTCTCATCAATGTTTCTATCTCTCTCTCCCTCTCCCTTCCTCTCTCTCAAAAATCAATAAAGGAAAAAAAATTAAAAAAAAAAAAAAAGAGTTTACTTGAGCTGAAAGTGATGACAATTACCAGGATGTAAGATCACAAATGCTCCCCAGAATGGCACTTTTCAGTTTGTTTTATTCATTTGGAATTAAGGAGGGAACACAGGAAGATTACATGAAGATAGGAGAAAGCAAGAAGGGGAGGCATGGAATTTACAGGATAGTTAACAAGATTATGTGCCCTCCTGAGGGTGGTTATGCCTTCCAGGGGTATTCTGGCATTTCAAAAGTGTGTTTACCTGGATGCATAAGAACAGGGCTTGCTTAAACACCTTTCACTAAAGACATTATAGGCCTGGGGCATGACGAACCAGCAGGACCTGCCCAGTTAGGAATTTATGGTCAGATCACCCCATTACTTTCCCTTTTTTGTCCACTGAGGTGATATTTTATTTTAATTGATTTTGAGAGAACGAAACATCGATTTGTTTTTCCACTTATTTCTGCATTCATTGGTTGACTGGGGATCAAACCCGAAACATTGGCTTAAGGGGACGACACTCTAACCAACTAAGCTACCTGGCCAGGGCACTGAGATGACATCTTGAACAGTCTGTTCTTCCAAGGTAGGAGAGGTGTGTTGAGGGGTGTGGTACACAGCTCCCTCTTGTGATCATAAGGGTCAAGTCCTGATTTTTATTTAACTATTATAAAAATGATGCTGTCTGCCCTGGCCAGTCTGGCTCAGCAGTTGGGCGTCAGCCTGTGGACCAGAGTGTGTTGGGTTCGGTTCCCGCTAGGGGCACGTACCAAAAAAAAAAAAAAAAAAAAAAAAAAAAAAAAAAGATGCTGTCACTTTAAAATAAATTAAAATGCTGTGTGGCTCAGTGGTTGAGCATCAACCCATGCACCAAGAGGTCGCCGGCTCGATTCCCAGTCAGGGCACATGCCCAGGTTGTGGGCCAAACCCCCAGTAGCAGTCAATTGACGCTCTCTCTCATGGATGTTTCTAGCTCTCTCTCTAAAATCAATAAAGACTAAAAATATAAAATAAATTAAAATGCTGAAAAATGTGAGCATCTCCTCTTCACTCCAAACAACCCCACCCTTCCCCCATCAGTCCCCTGGGATCTCTTCTAGTACACACACACACACACACACATACATATGAATAAATGGTTGGTTTATGGGTGTGTTTTTAAAAATACATTTTAATTGATTTTCTAGAGAGAGAGAGGGAGAAGGCGAGAGTGTAACATCAATGCGATCAGCCACCTCTTGTACGCCGCCTACTGGGGATCAAGCCCGCACCCAGGGCACATGCCCTGACAGGGAATCAAACCAGCAACCTTTCCGTGCACACAAGATGACACTAAACCGAGCCACACCAGCGGGGCAAAGATGTTGTTGTTGCTTTTTAACATAAATGGGGTCACGCTAGATATTATCATTGCCCACCTCACCCCCTGCTTATCCTTTTCACTTACCTCTATATCTTGAGGCTCTTGTAGGTCAGAACCCACAAATCCCCCAGGTTCCTGTAATGGGGATGCAGAATCCTCCAGAGAAGGTGTGGGGTGTAGATGTCTTTGAAGGGAACCCACTGAATCCCTAGGAGAGGATCTCTGAATTTTTTTTGTTTTATCTCTGAATTTTAAGAAAGGATCTTGGGCCCCTTCAGAAACAGGCTGCTTAAGTGTACAGGTGGTTATTACCTCCCCAAATTCTCCCTTCCTGGGGTTCTGGGGCCTTTTTAAGGGAGAAGTTTCTAAGGAAAGGCTCCTCCATTATTTAAACACATTTTAGAAATGCTGGATGAGACAAAGTTAAACAGCCTGGCTCCAGCTCCAGCCCCAACACCAGCAGGGGAATGACTGCAGTAGAAACATCCTCAGAGGGCAGCCAGGGAGGTGGCCAGGTGCCAGGGGGTCCTGCTGCTCCCCTGGCTGATGGGGATGGTTTGGACTTTCCATTCTGGGCACACATCTGGTCTTTTTTACCATTAACTGGTGAGCTGCCCTCAGAGCCCCTGTCCATAATGGGAGCTGCTCATGTCCTTCTCATGTCCCCTTTAGTGACTGCTGCACCCAACCCCGACCTGCTACGAGTGTTGGCTGCAAAGGGTTCACAGCTGCCCCTCTCCCCCAGAGAACCTCCCTCAGATGACTGGAGATGCCTGAGATGTGCCTCATTCTCTTCCTCTCATCCTACGGTTGACAGATAAAATATAGGATTCCCAGCTAAATTTCATTTCAGATCAAGGAATACTTTTTTAGTATAAGGATAGCCTAATCATTGTTTATCTGAAACTCCAATTTAACTGGGCAAACTGTATATTTTTTTCTTGCTAAACTGGCAGTCAAAATGACTGACTGAGGAGAATATGAAGGCTTGGCCCCCTTACCTCCTAGGCTGGAGGCTTTCTCCTATCATTTATGCTCTAGGGCTCCCATGGGACCAGGCTGAAGCTAGACTTCAGCTGAACCCACACCTTTGCTCAACTTCTCCCCTGGCCCCATCCTGCTTCCCTCCTCCCTTACACGTTCCTCATGAGAGCTTTCCCCCCCAAATCACTCCCACGAAGATCCCTGTCTCAGGCTTGGCTCCTAGGAACTGAGAAGCAGTGCCTGCTTTTCAAAACTTCCTGTTTTGGTAATAATGTTCAAGGTTGCCTCAGAGTCTTACCAGACCAAAGTTCATGTGCCCAGTGCTTCGAAAGGCCAAAACTGAAAATGTCAGGGTTCAGAATAAGGAAAGGTTTGTTGATCAAGAAGATGGGAGATCTAATAGTGCCTCAAATCCATCTTGCTCACTAGACTAAGTTAAGGGTTTCTAAGGAGTTGGGGGGAACAGGTATGCTGAAGCACTGGTGGGCAAGTTTTTTTTTTTTTTTTTTTTTTGGTGGGCAAGTTTTAACTGGAGAAACTTGGAACTTGGCCATTTATGGTAAACGGGTGTCAATACTGGATCGTCCTGGACAACAAACCCTTGGCTTTTATTTTTTTTTCTTTATTGATTTTAGAGAGAGGAAGGGAGAAGGAGAGACAGAAACATTAATGAGAGAGAACATCAATTGGCCGTCTCCTGCATGCCTCCCACTGGGGATCGGGCCCACAACCTGGGCATGTGCCCTGACTGGGAATTGAACCGGTGACCTCTTGGTGCATGGGTCGATGTTCAACCACTGACCCACACCGCCTGGGCAATTCTTGGCTTCTGAAAGGATTCTGGTGTTCTAGTTAGTGTTCAAGTTCTGTTTATGTCCAGGTCCTTTGGTTCTGTGGGCGTGTGTGTGTAGGGGGGTGGCTTTGGTTCCAGGTGCAGCTGGAGATCAAAGTTCTCTCCTCTGTGCATGGCACAACTGCATGACTTGTGATTTTGGCCTGTTGTCTCTGAAAAGCAACGCAGTATCGCACTAAGCAGGATAGGACCATTTCTGAGCTGGTTCTGTGGCTCCAGCATTTTAGGCTCTGGGGCCTCTCACCACCTTAGACAATGACTTATCCTCTTTGAGCTACTTTTTCCTCATCTGGGAAAGGCAATCATAATAGTGACATCACAGGACAGATGATGGTAAATGGCAACAACGGCTGCACAAGCTTTTAACTTCTGGTCATTTTCATTTCCTTTGTCCTGTCGTCACAATCTGCTGACATAAGTGGATACTATTTCCATGAAGAATTGTGGTTGTGGATGTTAGGGACTGTCATCCTCCTTGGGCCTCTCTCTTGCCTTTTTTACCTCCGAGCTGTGAATGCTCCTCAACTTTAGCAAAATCCATTTGACACCAGTTCATAAGACAGGGAGGGGAGCTGGACAGACAGCAGAGGGGGAGGAAGTGTGAACTCAACTCTTTCTTGGCTGCCATAGCTTCCAGGAACATAAAATACTAGCAGATCTGCCCCAAAATGTTGCTCTGAAATGTCAGACATAGAGTGTCAGTAATGGGTCCTCTTGAGCCAAATGACTCCACCCAATGTAATGCTGGGCAACTGTTATCAAGACTGAGACAGCGTTGCGTATTTTTATTTGGAGTGATGTTAAGAAATATTGTTAAGAAGGGACAGCCCTCCTACCACATTTCTGGGGGACACTTAAGGAACTCATACCAGTGGTTGCTCAAGGGGAAGGTGTAAGAGAGAGACTTACTCTTCATTGCTTATCCCTTTATACCATTTGAAAAGTATGCCGAAAGCCTAAGTCAACCAACTATTGTTTTTATCCTTCAAAGGTATCCCTTTTATCCCCAACTCTGAAAGCACTGAGAGAATTCAGGCAGTTTGGAAGGCCCTTCATTTCCAGGGTTAGTTGCAAGGCAGTGGAAATTATCCAATTCTTCGAAATACAAAATACATGAGTTGCTCTGGGTTTTCTGGGTTGCAGCCTGGCAGGATGGGTTTGCCAGGCAGCTGGTTTAGGGAACTCTCTCCCATTCCAGAGTGTTTCCTGGGTGCCACATACTTTACAACAACTATTTTTTCCTCACATCTGTGAGAGAGATGATACTAATCTCTTCGTGTGACAGATGAGGAAGCTGAATAAGTGGCAAAGGATGGATTTGAAGTGAATTTTGGCAGCTTCTGAAGCCCAAGCTCTTTTGAGAAAAATGCCACTGTCTCTGGGTCTGTGTTGATTTCCTCTACCTCTCCTGAGTCTGGAACAAGTCCTGTCTCCTCTGAGTGAAGGAAGGGAAGCAGAAGTCGCAGGACTGGAGAACATGGCCACAGCCAAGGGCTGAAGCTTCAGGAAATAGCAGACAATGGGATTTTGAGAAAAGAAATGAGACAGAAGGTGCCACCTGGCTCAAGCTCAGCTGTGCGAGGAAACCCTCTGCCCCCAACCCAGGCAAAATCAGCATACCCATTTATGAATCACTGCTTTCCATAAATACGTGGAGTGCCCAGCAATGGAATGCAGTGGTAAGCCAACACAGACAAGGTCCCATTCTCAAAGGGTTTACACTCAAGATTTGGCAGCCCCAGCCTCTTCCCATATACACCCTGGCTCTTACCACACAATTGATGGTAATAAGGTGCTGTGTGGAGGGCACCATCTCTGATGGCCTGCTCCACCACTTATAACTGTGTGATTTTGGGCAGGTAACTTAGCCTCTTCCGCCTCAGTTTCCACCTCTGTAAAATGGGTTTGGTCATGATAACTACCTTAGGATTGTGTGAGAGTTCCATGAGATGACATGTGTAATGTTTTTCTGCATAGTGCCTGTAACTGAATCAACTTACACTTGATAAATATTAGCTGTTACTTTTAAACACAAGCACTGTTTCCTGAGAACAGCAGCCGTATCTTCTTGTTTTTCACTGTGTCCCCAGTACCCGGCACATAACAGGGGCTCGGCAAGTACCTAATGAATAAGTGCACAGACAGTGTGCTGGGAGCCACAGAGGCACCAAGGGCGAGTCCTGTCCTTGGGCAGTGCTTGACACAGGAGATGCTCCGCAGAAGAGCTGCTAGCTACAGATGTGTTCAATGAACGCACGCGTGGACAAGTGAACGACTCCGAAGCCCGAATAAACATGCCCCGAGCCCCGTACCCCACGCAGGCATCTGCACGCGCGGCCTTCTCCGCAGTGGGCACCAGAGGGCACTGAGCTCGGCGGGTCTCATCCTGATCAGGGTGCACGCCTCGGTGCTCAGGCCTCCGCGCGGGGACGTCACATCCGCGCCTCGCCGTCACACATCCGGGGCGGGGAGGGCCGACGGGAGCCGAGAATAAACATCCCCGGAGTTTCCAGGCCGCGGCCTCTGCGGGGCGCTGCGGGCCTTGCGCGAGTCCTGCCGTGAGCAGGAGCCGGGGAGGCGCCCGGCCAGGCGGGCGGACAGCGGGCAGGCGGAAGCCGCCAGCGGAACGCCGCTTTTCCGGGAGCGGGCTCGGTCGGCCGCGCGGGTGACGCAGGACGTGCGACGCAGGCCGCCTGCGCAGGGCGGGGCGACGGCGGGCGCGCGGGGCGAAGCGAGGACCTCTCGGCCTCGGCCGAGGAGCCGTGCGTGAGGCCCGGCCGCGAACCTCCCGGGGTGAGCGGAGGGGCTGCGGGGCTGGGCGGGGCCCCGTGTGCGGAGCGCGTGCGCCGCGCGTCGGGCGGGCCCCGAATACACCGCTGCTTGTCGAAGAAAAGTGCTATTTAAAAAGCCATGGGTTTAGTCCGGACATCATACATTGACTGCCTACCGTGTGTGATGCCCCGGTCCAGGTTCTTAGGAAACGGTGAGCACGGCAGCTCCGTGTCCCGTGGAGTGTGTGATGTCCCGGTCCAGGTTCTTAGGAAACGGTGAGCACGGCAGCTCCGTGTCCTGTGGAGTGTGTGATGCCCCGGTCCAGGTTCTTAGGAAACGGTGAGCACGGCAGCTCCGTGTCCTGTGGAGTGTGTGATGTCCCGGTTCAGGTTCTTAGGAAACGGTGAGCACGGCAGATCTGTGTCCTCTGGAGTGTACGTTCCGTGGGGTGGGGTGGGGAGCACACGACGAGGGAATTACAGCCACACTCCGAGGTGCGCGGTGCTGTGAGAAAGGAGTGGGGCGGGTGCGCGGGCCCGGGAGCTGCCGTGTTACATGGTCGGTGGGCCAAGTCGAGGGGTGAGGTTTGAGCAAAGCCACGAAGGAGGCGAGGGAGTGAGCCGCGTGGCCCCGGGAGGAAGCGTCTGCCCCGCAGGTGGAAGCGCTGGGAGCGAGGCCCAGAGCCGGGGGGGAAACTGGCGTGTGAAGAAGAGCTGGCAGGCCTGCGTGGTGGCAGGGGCTGAGCAGGGGAAATGACAGGACATGGGGGACTTTGACTTACTCTGAGTGAAATGGGAACCGTTGCAAGGTTTTGAGCAGAGGAATGGCATGGCTTGAATAGGTTTAAAAGTTTCACTCTGGCTGCAGTAGAGGCTAGTTTGGGAAGGGAGGCAGGGAGGGCTATTACGAACAGACGAGTTAAAGAGCATCCCTGCGGCCAGGGAGATGGCTAACTTCAGAGGTGGTGAAGACAGTGACTGTAGAAATGCTCACAGTTTCGTGAGCCTGGTGAATGGGGGGTTCCCAGGCATCGACCTTTAAAATCTCAGGACAGCCTGTAGAGGGCAGTGTTTTCAGTGACCCTGAGGCTCAGGCCTGTTCGGCCAGAGGTGACTGCTCAGCACTTGCTCCTTAAGTCCTGTTTTTTTGTTTGTTTTTTTACTGTACCGTTCATTGACATTAAGTGCCCTCACAACTATCACCACTACTCATTTCCAGAATACTCCTTAAGTCTTCATTGTTAATGGCATCCTAAGCCCCAGGCCCAGTTTTGTTCCTCTACCTCAGGCGGCCACTTGATCAAGGCAGTCAGGAATGCCTAAAAACACCTATCATGTGCCAGTCAGTGAATGAAATAATTGAGGGTTCTGTTCTCCCTGCCCTTCTTTTTTTAAAAAAAATTTTTTTTCTTTTATTGATTTTAGAGAGAAAGGAAGGCAGAGGGAGAGAGAGATAGGAACATCGATGAGAGAGAACATCGATTGGCCGCCTCCTACATGCCCCCCACTGGGGATTTGGCCCACAACTTGGGCATGTACCCTGACTGGGAATTGAACCGGTGACTTCTTGGTGCATGGGTCGATGCTCAACCACTGAGCCACACTGGCCAGGTATTCCTGCCTTTCTAGTCAGGAGAGAATAGTGATTGGGAAAGAAGCACCAGGTAACCATTGCTGCAGTCCTGAAACCAAAGGTCTCTTGAACATATAGGCCTAACACTTGCACCATTTATTCAGTCATGTATTCAGTAAGTGTTGTATACCTACTCTGTGCTAGACTCAGTAAGTATTCATGTTTGTCAGATGGTTAGTTGGATGTAGCTCCTTGACCCTGACTTCTCTGACTTACAAAGGTTTTGGAAAATGCTGGTCTATAGCTTTGTGACTTTCAATAAGTCCCTTTCCTTGGTTGGGCCTCAGTTTCCTGGTCCCTTTAGTAGGGGAACCAAGTATTAAACAAATGCACAGTGTTAAGAGATTGCATAACAAGGGAACCTAATTTAGAACAGGGTGTCAGAGAAGGCCTCCCTGAAGAGGTGAAACTCCTGGAAGAGGTGAACTCTAAGCTAAAATTTGAAGGATAGCCCTGGCTGGTTTGGCTCAGCGGTTAGAGCGTCGGCTTGCGGTCCAGAGAGACCCGGGTTCGGTTCCCGCTAAGGGCATGTACTTCGGTTGCAGTTTGTCCCCAGCGCTGGTTGGTTGTGCAGGTGGCAGCCACTCAGTGTGGCCCTTTCACATCGATGTTTCTCTCTCTCTCTCTTCCTCTCTCTCCCTCCTACTCTATCTGAACAAAAAATGAAAAAGTGTCCTCGGGTGAGGATAAAAAAAAAATAATAATAAAATAAAATAAAATTTGAAGGATGAATAGGAGCTATCCAGAGGGAGAGTGAGGGAGGAGTGGAGCCAAGGACAGGGATTCTGTACATGGACATCAGCATGTTTTGAATTCTTGAGAGTTTCAGATCTGTGAGAAATGGCATTGGGTGTCCATTCCAGGAATTCCTCTTGTCAACCCCTCGCTGTTTAAGCTCACTCAAACATGGGACTGTCAGATAGACCCATGCTGACCTAACCTCCAGACTGAGAGGATTTGCACATACAGCATGGGAGGGGACAGCAGAACTACCTACTTCCTCTCTTCCTCCTGTTCATATTCTGCGTTGACTGACAGTAAACAAGAAGCGTGCCTGCAGATCCCAGATTTTACTTCTTTTTGCTTTTTTTTTTTTTTTTAAATTATGAGGCATACCAGAGTGGTCTTAATGGCACTCAGAAGTGGTTAGAATCTCTATGCCCTTGGGCAGTTGTTACCTGTTTTTGCCAAACCTTGATGTCCTCTTCTCAAAAATGGGAATAATAATAGCTTTTACCTCATAGGATCATGTTGAAGACATGACCTATGACATGTGAAGCATTTAGCACAGAGCTGGGTACTCAGTAGGGAAAAATATTGGGTGGGATTATATTATAATTTAAATAAGAAGACAGTATCTGGCATATTATAAAATATAGAAACTTCCTTTGTGTCTGCATAAGTAACCTTAGTTTGACCAAAATTGGATGAGTTGATGTTCTTAGGAGTTCTTTTAAAAAATCAAATAGGTCGCCCTGGCCAGTTTGGCTCAGCGGTTGGAGCGTTGGCCTGCGAGTCCTGGGTTCGGTTCCCGCTAGGGGCATGTACCAAAAAAAAAAAAAAAAATCAAATAGGTCAAATTCTCATTTAAAAAGTGAAAAATAGCGTGTACCTCGCTAATTTCAAGCCCTCTCTACTCTTAATGTAGGTGTAATCAGCATTGGAAAAGATGCCAGCCCCAGCTGCCGCATATGAAAGAACCGTTTACAAAAATCCCTCTGAGTACCACTACATGAAAGTCTGCCTGTAAGTTCAGTCTCCTAAGTTCTATTTTTTATTATTCTTTTATGAATCCGAAGAGCATGAAATTTAATACAACGTATTTTTTCTTTTCAATGTTTTTTTACAGAGAATTTCAAGATCATGGGGTTGGACTGAGTGCTGCACAGTTCAAACAGCTGCTTATTTCAGCCCTGAAGGACCTGTTTGGGGAGGTATGGAATTACCTGGTGGATTGAACACTCCTAAGATCTTTGTAATAAATACTGAAAAAGCACTTTTCCAAACATTTTAAAACTTTGAAACCAATAAAAAATAAGTAAAAGACCAAAACAAAATTTTTAAGGTCTTGCTGGGTAGCTTAGTTGGTTGGAGCGTCATCCCCATACACCGAGATTTTGGGTTTGATCCCTGGTTGGGGCACATGCAGGAGTCGATCAATGAATGCATCAATAAGTGGAACAACAAATTGATGTTTCTGTCTGTCTCTCTTACTAAATTAATTAATTAATTAAAAATAAAAATAAAAACTTTAAAACCATATTTGAAATTTCAGAAACAGACTTATTTTTTAAAAATTTATTTTAGCCCTGGCCGGTTTGGCTCAGCGGTTAGAGCGTCGACCCACAGACCAGAGAGTCTCGGGTTTGGTTCCCCCTAAGGGCATGTACCTCAGTTACAGTTTGTCCCTGGCCCTGGTTGGGGTTGTGTGGGTGGCAACCAGTCGATGTGTCTCTCTCACGTTGATATTTCTCTCTCTCTCTACCTCCCTCTCTCCCTCCCGCTCTATCTGAAGATAAATGCAAAAATGTCCTCTGGTGAGGATAAAGAAAAAAAAATTATTTTAAATATATATATTTATCTACTTTATTGGTTTTTTTTTTTTTTTTAATCCTCACCCGAGGACATTTTTTTCCACTTTTTGTTCAGATAGAGTGGGAGGGAGAGAGAGGAAGGAGAGAGAGAGAAACATCGACGTGAAAGGGACACATCGAGTCGCTGCCTCCCGCACGACCCACCAGGGGCCGGGGACAAACTGTAACCGAGGCACGCGCCCTTAGCGGGAACCGAACCCGGGTCTCTCTGGACCGCAGGCTGACGCTCTAACCGCTGAGCCAAACCGGCCAGGGCTCTACTTTATTGATTTTAAGAGAGAGAGGAAGGGAGAGGGAGAGAGATAGAAACATCGATTGGCTGCCTCCTGCATGTTCCCCCCCCCCCCGCCCCGGGGATTTGGCTCACAACCCAGGCATGTGCCCTGACCAGGAATCGAACTGGTGACCTCTTGGTGCATGGGTTGACGCTCAACCACTGAGCCATACTGGCTGTGCAGTGCTACTCAAAGTGTGGTCAAGACTGACAACCTGCAAACTGTCCTTTTGCCCATTTTGAAAATTTGTGGCTCACAGTAGAATGTAAATCAGCACACCACTTCCCTTACTGAGAAGCCTCCTTATGAACAAGACTGAGCTGAACTAAACCTTGTGCTTACTGATATTGCTGATGCACTTTCTGATAGAGCTCCTTATGACAGACCAACACTTTGCACAGTCCTGTTTTAGCATTCACTTGAAAACAAGTAGTTTTGAGAGAGAACTAAGATGATTTTCAGGAATTTCTTTTATTTTTTTCTCTTATTTTACGTTTTTATTTATTTTAAAGAAAAGGGAAAGGAGAGGGAGAGAGAAAGAAATATCGATGTGAGAGAAACATCAATTGGCTGCCTCCTGCATGCCCCCCACCGGGCATCGAGCCTGCAACCCTGGCATGTGCCCTGACTGGGAATTGAACTGGCGACCTTTTAGTGCATGGGATGTTGCTCAACCAACAGAGCCACACTGGCCAGGACCAGGAAGTTATTTCTTGACTCATATTCTATGAAATCAAAATCTGCTAAGCATCTTGTCAAACTTAAAAACTTTTATTCCACAAAAGACCCAGTTAAGAGGATGAAAAGACAAATTATAGACTGAGAGAAAATATTTGCAAACCATATACCTGACAAAGGACTAATATCTAGAGTGTAAAAAGAACTCTCAAAACTCAAAGAATTTTACAAATTTAAAAAGACCAAACAATACAATTAAGAAAATGGGTAAAAAGACATGAATAGACATTTCACTCAAAGGGATGTACAGTTGGCAAAGAAGCACATGAGTGAAAAGATGTTTATCATTAGCCATTAGGGAAATGCATATTAAAAACACAACGAGCCCTGGTCAGGCAGCTCAGTTGTTTAGAGTGTCATTATAATACACCAAGGTTGTGAATTGGAGTCCCAGTCAGGGCACATACAAGAATCAACCAATGAACACATAAATAAGTGGAATAATAAATCTATGTTTTTCTCTCTCTCTCTCTCCCCCCCACCCTCCCTCTCCTTTTCTCTGTTTCTAAAAGCAATTTTTTAAAAAACACAATAGATATCACTACACACCTATCAGAATGACTGAAATAAAAACCAGTGGTAACGCTAAATGCTGGTGAAGATGCGGAGAAACTGAATTACTCATACATTGGTGGTGGGAATGTAAAATGGTATAGCCACTTTGGAACAAAGTTTGGCAGTTTCTTTTTTATTTTGAGAATACCTTTATTAAAGCTGGGGGCAATGAAACAAGGAAGGGCCTAGGATAGAAGAAGCAACGAGAGAGCCTAGGTATGGCTGCTTTGGCTCTCTAGAAATGTTATAGGAAAGAAATGAGCCTAGGGCAGGGCTGCTTTGGCTCACTGGAAAGTCAGAGAAAAGGAGGCCTTGGAGACAGGTTCAGAGGGTTAGCCTGGGACAAACTGCTGCTGCCCATTGCTCCCTTGGTTGCAAGTCTTGGGGGCACCCTTAGAGTTTAGGAGATGCACACCTGAGAGGGAAGAATGCATGGGTGTGCTCCTGGGAGGGAGAGTGTGCCAGCAGTTTCTTAAACAGACTAAATATGTACCTACCATATAACCCAGCAATTGCACACCTGAGCATTTATCCTAGAGAAATGAAAACAATGTTCCCACAAAAACTCGTATATGCATGTTTATAGCAGCTTTATTAGTAAGAACCCAAAAGTAGAAATAAGTCAGATGTCCTTCAATGGGTGAACAGTTAAACTATAATACTTTCATACCATGGAATATACTCAATAATAAAAAGGAACAAACAATTGATACAGCAACTTGACCAAATCTCCAGAGAATTATGCTAAGTGAAAAAGCCAATCCTAAATGGAATGTACTAGGTGATTTTATTTATATAATGCTCTTGAAATAACATAATTATATAATCTGGAGAAAGACTGGTGGTTGCCTGGGGTTAGGGATATGGGGGAGGAGTAGGTGTGGCTTTAAGGGGGTGGAAGGAGAGAGCCTGTGGTGGTGGTGTAGTTCCTGATTGTGGTGGTCACATGAGACTACCTATGGGTCAGATTGCATAGAACTGTGCATATGTACACACACAAGCAAACAGATATGAGTGCATGTATAACTGGTAAAATCTGTATAAACTCTGGTTGATCAATTTCGGTTTCCTGGTTTTGCTCTCATACTATAGTTATACAAGACGTTAACATCGGGCCCTGGCCGGTTTGGCTCAGTGGTTAGAGCGTCGGCCTGCGGTCCGGAGAGACCCGGGTTCGGTTCCCACTAAGGGCATGTACCTTGGTTGCGGTTTGTCCCCGGCCCTGGTTGGTCGTGCGGGTGGCAGCCACTCGATGTGGCCCTTTCACATCGATGTTTCTCTCTCTCTCTCTTCCTCTCTCTCCCTTCTACTCTATCTGAACAAAAAATGAAAAAATGTCCTCGGGTGAGGATTAAAAAAAAAAAAAAAAGATGTTAACATCGGGCAAGGCTGGGTGAAGGGTGCATGGAACCTTCCTGTACATTTCTTTGCGCTCTCTTGTGACTCTAATTTTTGAAAATCAAAAGTTTAAGAAAAAACTTGGGGTGGTGAACATACAATACAATATACAGAGAATGTATTATAGAATTGTACACCTGAAACCTGTATTACAATTTTACTAACCAGTGTCACCCCAATAAATTCAATAAAAAATAAAATAAAATGCTTTTTTAAAAGTTTAAGGAAAAAATCTATATCCTCTCTATGCCAGGTATAAAATCTGGTTCCTAGGGATATAGCTATAAACAGATACACGACCTCTGTCTCATGGACTAAAGGTCTTGGTTATGTTTCACAGACAACCAGTTAATGGCAAGAATGCTGAGTATTATGAAAGAGGAAACATGTGGGTCCTGTATGTGAGAGACCATAGCAAGTATTGAGCTTAATCTTGGGGATCTGGGAAGGAACAATATAAATGAAGTGTTAAAGGGTGAAGAGGCATTAACAATGTGAAGAATTATAGGAAGAACATTCCAGGCAAGGGAGTAATAAGCAGGCCCAGTACTCCAGTATCATTCAATAAAATACTGCTTTTTTGGAGGAGAAAAGCAATTGTCAGGATTAGTTATTAGAGTTCAAGATTGATGATGATAATAGTCTGCTAACACCATTATTTCATACTTAGGTGGATGCTGCCTTACCCTTGGACATCCTAACCTACGAAGAGAAGACCTTGTCAGCCATCTTGAGAATATGTAGCAGGTACAACAAACAGTACATTTCTAATAATAATGGAGCAGAAGGATGGCTGGGGAAATAGAGCAAAAATGCTCTTTTCTGAGAATAAGAAGAGCTTTATCATTGTGAACTCAGCAGCTTTTGGAAGTTTAAACTGAGGAGAACATGAATATTCATCTAGCAGGAGCTCACGCCTTGTGATTTGCTTACAGCTGTAGTGTTTCCCAACTGATGGTCACGGTTGCAAACTCAGAAATACATATTTTAGAAACATTCCTAATTGAGGTTCATTTTAGCCTCTGCCTATGATATACTATGCTTTAAAGCTTTCTCATTTAAATTAGCTTTTTTGGGCAGTCACAAATAAAAGTACTAGGGAGATGTTGCAGGGACACATCTTACTTTATGCTTTCTTGATTTTTCCGCAGTGGTCTTGTCAAATTGTGGAGCTCTTTGACCCTCTTAGGATCCTATAAAGGCAAGAAATGTGCTTTCAGAGTAATTCAGGTAAAGACTATTTCCTCACACATTCCAAACAAGGCTGAGTAGTGGATCAAACTACTTTTTAGTATGTGTTCCATTTTTGTGTTTGCATAAATCTAGTTTGGTTAGCATCATCCAGCTTGTGGGGGAGGGGGAAATCCAGGACTTCATTGTTTCTGGGAACATGAGACAAAGCACTTAGATTTTTAGATGGTATGGGAGGAGTTTGGGGATAAAACTTGGAACCTTGTGGGGAAGTCTTAACTTTTCATTTATTGCATAATGCCTAGTGTCTTATGTATTGGAATGCTCTTTCTGGGCTAATCATGATCTCTTGTTTATCGAAGGCTACCTCTCAGGATGCTTGTTGAAATGTTACTGTGTCAGATTGGCTTATCCTATAAACTAGGAATGTTTCTACATTGCCCTGTGTTTCAGTGCAGTTTTCTCCTGATACTGTGTTAACATTTTGTTTTCTCTTACAGGTGTCTCCCTTTCTCCTTGCATTATCTGGTAATAGTAGGGAACTAGTATTGGACTGAATAGTCTTCAGTTTCAGAAACATTTCTCTGCTCTCAAAAGTACTTTTTGTGGCCAGCATAACGTTTGAAGACTGAAGCAAGCTAAGAGCTCCTGTTGAAGCAATTGAGGATGTTGAAGATGTTCCCAATAGTTTCCAGCCATCGTCTTTGGTGGGGTGGGCTTCAGAGGAGAATCTGCCTGAACCAGCCAGTGCTAAGCAGGCAGTGCTTTCAGCATATGCACATCCGAGTTGGAGACCGGGCTGAACTCAGCAGGGCCTTCACACAGAAGGATGTGGTTGCCTTCTCAGAATTAACGGGGGATGTCAATCCTTTGCATTTAAATGAAGATTTTGCAAAAGACACCAAGTTTGGAAAGACAATTATACATGGAGTTTTGATCAATGGACTTATTTCAGCTGTCCTAGGTACTAAAATGCCAGGGCCAGGCTGTGTATTTCTTTCCCAGGAAATTAAATTTCCAGCCCCTTTATATGTTGGAGAAATGGTTGTAGCTTCCGCAGAAGTGAAAAGGCTAAAGCGGGGCATTGCTGTCATTGCTGTGTCATGCTTGGTAAGAGAGAGTGAAAAGACTGTTATGGAAGGCTTGGTTCAAGTTATGGTCCCAGAAGCTCCCAAGCCCTGAATTAGGGGTTTAAAGATGCAAGTTCAGGCATCAATGTTACTGTTTTTGAAGAGCCTCTGAGGAAAATGGATTGCTGCTCTTCAACAAGGAATGGCCAGCAGACCCAGCAGCCCATAGTCGGGGAGGGGAGCAGGTAGTGAGGTGTTCACATGTCCACTTTTCAATTTGGCCTTATACTTCACACAGACTTGAGTTTATCCTCTAAGTTTGTAAAATTGAAAAAAAAAAAAATAGGAAAGTTATTTAGCTCAAGGTCCTACTTTTAGGATTTCAAACTGAGTTAAGTTTGCATTTGGATAACACAAACCTACCTATATCTATATAGAATAAATTTCTCAGTGAATTTATAGCTAGCTAGCATTCAGTTATTGAAGGTAACTATAGATGTTAGGTCATCTTTGAACACCTATCGTTTACCAGTAAATATTCTTAGATACTGTTCTTCAGCAGTTTCTGGGTCAGAGTTTTTTGTACTTTTTTACTATTAACGCCAAGATGGTATCTTGCTTAACCTTCAAATGGTACTTACCTATCAGATGGTTTTCCTGTTATCAGAGAAAGTGTTAGACTCAGTTATGTAAACTCGGTCTAATCTATAAAATGGGGTGATAACACCTACCACACAGGCTTGTTGGAGATGATAGATACAAATAGCAAAGCACAAGGCCTAGCTTTTAAACAGCAGCTATTACTATTGTTTATTCTCCCCTGTGAATGAGGTTAGAGGACTAACTGGCCCACAGGTAAATAGGCCATTCTTTCAGGATGTCAACCAATCTCTTGGTATTCTAAATCTGGAATAGATCTTGAGTGCAAAGTTTTTATTTTAGCAATCCAGATTATTTTCTCCTTTCCTTGAAAATATTGTGGGTTCCCCCTTTATATAAATAATATATTCTTATTGTAAAAAAAAATTATAAGAAATAAAAGTTAATAAGAAAAACTGTGGGGGCCAACTTCTTAAGAGTTAGGGGCATTGAAGAGAAAATGTGCCTAATATGTTAGTATTCAATGGACATCCCCACCACAGCTAACCCTTTTAAGACTAGAATCTATAATGGAACATACACGTGGTCCACCTGTGCTCTGTGGCTTTAGGTGGTGACTGACCACAGCTAGATGCTTTGATCAGGAAGGTGAGATCAAGTGTAATTGGTTGGATCAACTCACATTTTCTGGGGAAATTTTTTTTCTCCTGCTACTAGATTAGTAACTAGATTTTTATTTTTTTTACATTAAGGGGATCAGTTAAATGGGTTACTTGAAAGAATTTATTCTAGTCACTAGAGGGCAGTGATGTGCATAAAGTGAGTATTTTAAACCTGTTTAATATTGTATCATAATCTAATTTGTGACTGGGGTGAAAATAACCAAAATCAACGTGAGAAACAAGGATGCTCTTCTCATGCGTTTCAGAATGGGCAGCATTCACAGGTTCAGATCCACCAGAAGAAGGCTTGCTGATAGGTAAAACACTACACATGTTAAAAATTTGATACAATGTTGAAAAAATGGGGCACTTGCACAAAATATGGACTTGAAGCCATATTCCAGTTCTCCTATAGAACTCATTCTTTGTGACTTAGCAGCAGTCTTGAAGTATGGATCCATAAATGGAGTGTGATGTAATCAACACTAATAGCTACCATTTTTTTTCAATACCTGATGAGCCAATTTTCTTCATTAACTAATCCTTTGAACACCTTTGTGAAGTTAAGCTTACGTTGTCCCATTTTAGAGTCAAGGAAACAGACTCATGCTGTGTGATTGGCCCAAGGTTGTACAGCTAGTGTGCAGTAGAGCTGGGATTCAAATAGGCCTGCCTGGCTCCAAAGCATTTCTTTTTTCCATTACCTTGTGTGTCTTACAATGTTCCCATTACTGTGGCACTGTCAGTTTCTATAATAGTATCTTTTTAAGGTCTTTGGAAACATTCTATAGAATTTGTATTCATAATGTTCTAGATCTTGTTCTCTGCTACATTTGTAGCATTTTCTCATATACTGTTACTTTATGGCTTCCACACATACCTATTCCTACCTTCTTTCTAAGTTGACATTCAGTGATTATTTGTCTCCAGAGCAGAATTACTGAAAGGGTTATTCTAAAGATGAAAAATTATGTGCAGGCCAGATAATGGGTGGGGGGAGGGGGGAGTGCAGTGTCAGAACTGTTAGCTGATTTATACTGTGTAACTCAAAAGTATTTTCTCAAGCTCATTTCCATTATTTTTAATCATCCCTAGGTGTCATGGTTTTTGATCTCTGTAAATCAGTAAAAAAGTTGAATAGATAAGTAGGCAAGAAGTTAGGGATGCTTCTCTGTAAAGGATGACTTGTTATTTTTACTCAGAGCCAAGATTCTCAAACCATCTTTGTTAAAGCTGGCAATAAGGAAAACTAGTGGGTTGGCTTTTTCATCTTGAACTCTGTACGTATGAGCTGCTAGGAAGAATGAGCTGCATGGTGACCCTCAAATTAGGAAATCCTCTCCCAGATACCTGAGAGGTGGCCTTGACTGGATGAGGTCACACATGGAAATGAGTACAAATGACTGACCAAAATAGCAGGCCAAATTGTACTAGTACTTTCCACATAGGGGCATTATAAGACTGCAATTTATGCAATGTTTGATTTGTCACAGGAAGATATACTCATCTTAAGCAATTTCAGCCTAATGTACTGGAAAATTGCTTAACAGAATTTTATATTCTATTAGAAACATTTCCATATTGGTAAAATGCCACTTGTTTTCTTTTTCTGAGCAGCAAATCTTGAGTAACAGGGAGAAAGCCTCACCACAGCCAACATTTATCTTGTGAACTTGTATATTTGTCTAGAAAAACAAGAAATTCCTAAATGCACACCGGTACCTCTTAGGTAACCACAGGTTTTCATTTTGTGCTAAATTATTAGCCTTTTTAAAAAAAATGTTCTTAGAGTATGATTCAGAGACCAATTTACTCCCAAAGAAAATTGCTATTAAATTACATCTATTAAATTTTTATATTAAAACATACTCTACCAAGGGCTGACTGTCACTCTGAGCAGCTGTGCCACTCTGAATGCCTCATGTGTTGGCATAATTTATTAACTGACTCTATCTGAGCAGAATGGGAACACTGTGAAATTACTCTTGGGCTACACTTGAATGTCTCCTAGGCCCCAGATGTTTTACTTCCTTTGTTCTTGGCTTGTCTTCATTTGGATTACAAACACAGCAGAAACAAGAATTCTCAACATCTTCAGTGAAATTTCAGGTTGGAACAAAATCAACCAGAAGAAATTTAAGTTCAAGTCACAAAAAAACCCAAAACTCATGTTGACACTACATAAATAGAAGAGGATTGATAGGTGGTCCCATAGTCAATTTCTAGGTGACTCTTAGCTAGAACACAGTTCATATGACCTTATAAACCCTGGGGAACATTCCTCTGCAATGTGATGGATAATATCAACATGAAAGAGAACTAAGAATGATCAAATTTGAGTTGAATTGTGTTTTTCTATCCAGGTCATGAATATTTAAAGAAAATCATTTTGGTTTGGGAGGCGATGTTGCTTAGGAAGCACTGAGTTTTCCACAAGCTTCTGTTATTTGATTTGTGGAGCAGTTGCCAGGTCTAGAAGCATCCTCACTAAAACTCATCTTCAGCCAACCTGGCCAAACATCAAGTTGTTCGATAGCCTGCGGGTCATCTAACATTTGGCAACAGAGGAGAATATAAATTCTTTTTCTTGCTAGCCCTGAGTAGTAGTGGATGTGGCAAAAACGAAGGCACTGCATACCTTATTAGCTTTGCCCAGACAGACTGGAAGCAAAGCTGATTTGATTAAGCTCAGCACTATCTGGGGAGGGTTTTCCCCCATGCTGTGTGAGCCACTTCAAAAGCCAAACAGATGTTGAGGCTATCTAGGGTTTGAGGCCTGGTCTCCAGTAAATCTGGGAATCCAGTTAAGTCCAAGGTCCTCAGAGGATCACTGACAAGGCACTGATTTTGGAAAATGAAAATGAAATTATAAGATTCACTAGAGTATTTATTCTGAGGGGCTTAGTTCAGGCAAGAATTTCCAGAGGAAGGTAAAGGCTAGATTGAGAGTTTCTGGCTTCACTCCATCAAGTATCTGATTTCTCACTTTCAGTTTCCTTTTCCTCATAAGGAAGACTAGACAAGGTTATTCCGTGACTCTTGCAACTCTTGTGATATTTTTTTCCCTAATCATACAAGTAAAATATCTCCATTAGAGACATTTTGAAAAACACAGAAGAGCATAAAAATGGAAAACCTCGTGATAACACTTCCTAGAGACCCTAGTTAATATTTTTGGTGTATTCTATTTTTGGTGTTTTTTTCTATAAATATAATTTTAAAACTTAGGATTATACAAATGCATATACAGTTAACCCTTGAACAACGCAGGGGTTAGGGCACTGACTCCCATTCTTTTGTCTCCCCCCAAAACTTAACTACAGTCAACCCTTGGAATCCAAGGGGTGTTGGTTCCAGGATTCTTACCCCCCCCCCCCCCGCCATAGATACTCAAATCTTCAGATGCCCAAGTCTCTTACGTTAAATTTCCCCCAAAACGGTATTTTTGATCCACGGTTGGTTAATTCTGTGGATGCAAAACTGGAGATACTGAGAGTTGACTGTATATTCAATGAAAAAAGATCCACAGATAAAGTGGACCCACACAGTTCAAACCCATGTTGTTCATAAGTCAACTGTGTTGCTTTTTTCACTTACTATTATATGAAGAGCATTTTCCAACATCATTATATATTTTTTGATAATCTGACTTTTAAAAATATGTTTTTATTGATTTTTTAGAGAGGAAGGGAAAGAGAGAAACATCAGTGTGAGAAACATCAGAGAGTTTGAGTAACTTCTTCAAGGTCACACAGCTGGTAAATGCCAGAGCCCTGGAGATCCTGGTCATCTAATTCCAAGTCTAACTCTCTGCATCATCCTGGGATGCTCCCTGGGAGAGAGCAGTATGGGTGGGATTTCATATGTTTGTGTGGGGGGCGTAGGGGTTGTGAGGGGTGCCAGGATTGTGGCCTTGGGTTCAGACAGACTGTGGGACAAATCTGGGGCCAAGAAGATGGGCACAATCTGAGGGCCTAATGTGAAAATCTAACACTGAGCCGTGTGGTTTGGGAATCTGTGGGCCTGAGGGTTCCTGGATCACGGGGCTGAGGACACCGTGTCTTCGAGTCTGAGGATCACTGGAGGTGATGGCTGAGGGTGAAGTGCCCGCGGGTCAGAGAGCCGGTGCTAGGTGTACCGGGTGTGCGGCACGTCTGCAAGGACCTTGGAGAAGAGTTTGTCCAGGGCTGCGCCCAGCGCGGGAGGTTGGCGCTAGGACCCCGCGGGAGGCAGCGGCGCGAAGGCCGGCCTGTGCTGACAGCACGGCGGCGGGGCCGGCGTTAGGACCCCGCGGGCCCGGCGGGTGGCGGCGGCGCGTGGGGCGGCGCGTGTTGACAGCGGCGGCGGCGGGCGGCTGGAGTCGGCGCCTGTGGTTCCTGCCCCTGGTCCCGAGGCGGTGGCGGACGGGCGTCCCGGGATGGCCTTCATGGAGAAGCCGCCGGCGGGCAAGGTGCTGCTGGACGACACGGTGCCGCTGACAGCAGCCATCGAGGCGAGCCAGAGCCTGCAGTCCCACACGGTGCGCGGCCCGCCGGGCGGGCGGACGGCGCGGGCGGCCCGGGCCGGAGAGGCTGCGGGCGGCGGGCAGGGAAGCCCGGGCGGCACGCGGGCAGGGGTGGGCGGCCCAGGCCGGGAGGGCTTTGGGGTGGCGGTGGGTCTGGGTCTGGGCCCCCGGGTCCAGGCGATCGCCGAGGTCCTGAGGGGTCGAGGGTGCGGATCCCAGCCCCCTGGGCCAAAGAACGGGAGGGGCTCGGCGGCGCCCTGGAGGACTCCGAGTTGGGGTGGTGGTGGGTTCCCGGGCCCACCTTGGGCCGGCCGGGTAACAGAGCACTCAGGACCCTCTCATCCACTTATGTCCACCCCAGCCTTCTCCTCCTTGGGGCCGCGGAGTTTCCCTCCTTCCCGCTGGGATCTGAGTGGTGGGGACCAGGGTGTGCAGGGCCAAGTGGAGACGGGACTCCGGAGCCTACTTGATGGGCCAGCAGAGCGAAAGTGGCTGGGGTCTGCAGCCCCGGGTCCAGGTCAGGTGCTTGGCCGAGGCCCGGGAAACCGTGAAGCAGGCAGTCTGGGGTCCTGCTGAGGCAGGTGTATGAGTGTGCTCCTTCCCGAAGCTAACCTGCTATTTAGTGGGCAGTGGTAGCATTCATTAGAGTTTAAAATCCACTGGAGTAGCATAAAGGAGTAATAGGTCCTCATAGTAAACACAGGCAGAGTTCATTTCTGTTACATACACTGTCTTTTATGTGGCTTTAAAACCATGGTTGTTTTTATTTGCCTGTACCTTTTTTGGAAAAGCACACTATGCATTATAATTTACAAGTAATAAATCCAGGAACCAGGAAAGAAAACAGGAGCTGCCAGCCAGTGGGACTTTGGGAAATAATGAATGGGAAGAGGGAGATTCCTTAAATTGTAATGTTTTGTTAGGTCACCAAATCAGATTCCCAGCTCAGAGGCTTGTTTGTTTACCATTGCAGTGTGTTTGGGGTTCATCATCTGGAGGCTAAGGCCCCACAATAGGCTTCTGTTTCTCTTTTCGTTCAAGCTGTTCTGGTGACTTCAAAGAGACCTTTCATTCTGTTGTATTAAAGTGGGACTTTTTGAACCTCAGTTTCCTCTTCCGACAGCTATGCTTTGTAGGGCTTGGATTGTTCAGCATTCATTTCCAGTTAGGAAAATGATCGTGTTTTTTAAAAGTACATTTTATTTCATTGTGCATGTCTGTAGTCCTGTTCCACGGACTTGTGAGAAGGCAAAGTATAGGTCAGGATTTGTTAAACCCTCTGTAATTTGTGCTAAGGTAGTATGAGTTAAGGGTTGACATTTAGGGCAGGGAGTCAAGAATAAATTCGTTTTTTTCTAAATGTTTGTAAATTTTTTAATTTATTGATTGATTTTAGAGAGGGAAGGGAGAGAGAGAGAAATATCGATTTGTTACTTCACTTATTTATGCATTTATTGGTTGATTCTTGTATGTGCCCTCATGAGGGATTGAACGCGAAACCTTGGGGTATCAGGACAACACTCTAATCAACTGAGCTACCTGGCCAGGGCCAAGAATAAATTCAGCAATTAAATTAGATTAAAAATTTTTGTTTTTTTCTTTATTGATTTTAGAGAGAGAGGAAGGGAGAGGGAGAGAGAGATAGAAACATCAATGAGAAAGAACATCAATTGGCTGCCTCCTGCATACCCCCCACTGGGGATTTGGCCCACAACCTGGGCATGTGCCCTGACCGGGAATCGAACCTGCGACCTCTTGGTGCATGGGTTGACGCTCAACCACTGAGCCATACCGGCCGGGCTAAATTAGGTGATTGACTATTGGCAAATATATCTTATAACCTTTTAAGAAGTGGAGTTGAGTTTTTTCTTTTCTTTTTTAAAATTTTTAATTTAATTTATTGTGGTGACATTGGTTAATACAGTTATATCAGTTTCAGGCATACAAGTCTATAATACATCATCCATATATTATATTGTGTGTTCACCACCCCAAGTAAAGTCTCCTTTTTTTTTTTTTTAACTTATCTTTATTGTTGAAGTTATTACAGATGTCCCTCCTTTTTTCCCCCCATTGATCCCCTCCTGCCCAATTCCGCCCCTCTTCTGCCTTCCCCACACTATTGTCTGTGTCCATTGGTTATGCATATATGCATAGAAGTTCTTTGGTTTATCTCTTCCCACCCTCTCTCCCCACTTCCCTTTGAGGATCATCAGTCTAACAACCAATTTGTACTTCTTAATTCCTTCATCTTTTTCACCCATCCCCCCAGCCTCCGCCCATCTGGCAAGCAATAAAAAGTTCTCTGTATCTATGAGTCTGTTTCTGTTCTGCTTGCTCATTTTGTTTGTAGGTTCAATTGTTGATAGATATGTACTAATTGCCATTTTATTGTTCATATTTTGTGGTGATGAATGCCTTTAGCTTTTTCTTGTCTGGGAAACTATATGGCCATGATTCTAAATGATAGTTTTGCAGGATAGAGTAATCGTGGTTGTAGGTCCTTGCTTTTCATCACTTTGAATATCTCCTGCCAGTCCTTTCTGGCTTGCAGAGTTTCTTTTGAGAAATCAGCTGACAGTCTTATAGGAGCTCCTTTGTAGGTAACGAACTGCTTTTCTCTTGCTGCTTTTAAGATTCTCTCTTTGTCTTGAACCTTTTGCATTTTGATGATGTGTCTTGGTGTGGGCCTCTTGGGGTTCATCTTGTTTGGAACTCTCTGTGCTTCCTGGACTTGTATGTCTGTTTCCTTCACCAGGTTAGAGAAGTTTTCTGTCATTATTTTTTTCAAATAGGTTTTCAATTTCTTGTTCTCTCTCTTCCCCTTCTGGCACCCCAATGGTGTGAATGTTGGCACACTTGAAGTTGTCCCAGAGGCAACTCTATCCTCATTTTTTTGGATTCTTTTTTCTTTTTTCTGTTCTGATTGGGTTTTTTGCTTCCTTATATTCCAGATCGATAGTTTGCTTCTTGGCTTTACCTACTCTACTACTGATTCTGTGTAAATTATTCCTTATTTCAGTTAGTGCATCCTTCATTTCTGACAGGTCCTTTTTTATGATGTTGATGTTCTCACTAAGTTCCTTGGAGTTCTCCTTAAGTTCCTTGAAGTTCTCACTAAGTTCCTTGAGCATCCTTATAATCAGTGTTTTGAACTCTTCATCTGATTGACTATTTATCTCCATTTTATTTAGTTCTTTTCCTGGAGTTTTGTTATTTTCTTTCATTTGGGACATGTTTCTTTGTCTCCTTATTTTGGCTGCTTCCCTGTGATTGTTTCTATGTATTAGGTAGAGTTGCTATGTCTCCTAGGCTTCGTAGGGTGGCCTATTGTTGTAGGTGTCCTGTAGGATCTGGTGGCACATTCTCCCTGGTCACCCCAGCTGTGCCCTCGAGGTTCACCCCTAGTGTTGACTGTACACCTTTCTATTGTAAATAAGTCTTGGTTGCTGTTGGCACATCAATGGGAGGGATTTACTCAGGCTGATCAGCTGCAAGGACTGGCTATGCCCACTGACCACTAACCTCTGACTACCTTGGACGATCAGTTATGTAGGGGCCCACCACACAGAGCAAGACTTACTTCAGCAGGGCTCTGGTACCCACTGAGTCCACTCATTGAGTGTGTCACTTGTGGAGGTGGTTGGGTGGTGGTGTTTCGATGTGGTCTGAAGCTGTCCACTGGGGCTCTGGGGCAAGGTCAGTCACTGCCTGTGTTCTACCCAGGCCCATCCAGGGCCACCCGGCATAAGCTACAAAGTGATCTGCCAATGGCTGCTTCTTGTGCTGGCCTTGGAGGTGCCCAGGAAAAGCCAAGTTGTGAACCAAGGCTGGCTGCTTCTAGTGCCAGGCCTGGGGCCACTTAATGAGAGGTATGGGGCTCACTGAGACCAGATGCTGCTTGTTTGAGAGATTTTAGGAAACTCTGAAGCAGGATCCAAGACAGGCCAATCCTATGGTGAAGCCATTGGAAACAGCTTTGGTAGGCCCAAAATTGGGTGGGGCGGGCCCTCAGGGAATCACCAGGGCAGGGCAAACAGTGTGAGCCAGGTAGCTGGAATCTCAGATATGGCGGCTGTCTGCTGGCCCTGTAGGGGAAGGGCTCACCAAAGGAACAACAGCTTCTGACAGCAAGTCTGTCCAGGAGAAAGCTGCCCCTCCAGCTCTCACTTCATTGCCAGACAACTCAGTTCTTCCCCTTATGTCTCTGGTGTCTTTCAAGCTGTCTCCCCCACACTGGAGCCTGGAGGGTGTGAGTCTGAGTAAGTCCGTGTGCGGGCCCTTTAAGAGGGGCTCCAGCAGCCTCAGCCTCCCTCAGCCTCAGTTGCTGCTGTTGTGATGGGGACTTCTCTTCCTGGCACTGGAACCCTGAGCTGGGTGCCTGGTGTGGGACGGGGACCTCTCAGTCCTCAGGGAGGACCTTCACAGCCAAGGTATCCTCCTGATTTTTATCTACTACACGTGGGTGTGGGACCAGCCTGTCCGTCTCCACCCCTCCTACCAGTCTCCATGTGGCTCCTTCTTTAATTTAGAAGTTGTAGGACTTCCATTCAGCTCAGTTTTAGGCAGTTCTGAATGATGATGGTTCTGTAGTTTAGTTGTAATTTTGATGTGGTTGTGGGAGGACGCCATACCGCGCTTACCTACCCGCCATCTTGACCGGAAGTCTGGAGTTGAGTCCTTTAGGTTTATTTTGTACTGGGATTAAAGAGAGAGATGCTTATACGTGCTCACAGATCACTTCTTCCAGGAATCATTCCATGATGGTCACTGCCCAAGCCATGTGCTCACCTCCCCCTTAACATTGATCAGTTTATTTTGTAATTACTTCGTTAGTTTTCCTCCTTACCAGGCTGTGAAAGGAAGGACACTTCTTATTCATTTTTTTTAGTCCCAGGCCCTGGCATCTGATAGGATTTCATATGTGTTTGTGGAATGATTAATATATGAATTGCAACTTTACTTTGCCTCTCTTTCTGTTTGTGTAAAATGGTAGTGATGAAAATTGGGACAGCATGGTATTTGAGGCACTAAGTTAAGAGGTCAGTGCTGCAGCAAGGTAATGAAAGATATAATAGAATTCCTTTTCTATTGCAGAGCTTTTCTTTAAGGAATAAAAAAATAACTGAGGGTAGAGAGAATGGCAGTTCATATAATGATGACTGAACACAAAAGATAGTGACTCACAGGAGACCCATAGTGGCAGATGTGTTGGAGTAAAAAAAAAGTGTAGCATTGTCTTGCATATTTTTTGACTCGTGTGTTCTTGTCATTTTAGCTGTAAAATCAGACTGAAAAATGTTGCATCAGCCCTGAACTTTATTGAGAAAGTCATGCTGATTCAAGTTTTTCAGACTACTAGTGTCCTCTGAGTAAGTTCCTTTAAAACAGGAACTGTTGGAAATTATTTTGGAAAGAAATAGTTGTTGAGGGTAGTATATAGAAGAAAAAGGCATTGTTTTCTGTGGGAAGGTTGAAGATGGCTTTCTGGCTTGTTAGCTGAAAGGAGGTGGTGTTCCAAAAGTCAGAGGGGCATCTTCCCTTTGAAATGCTGAATCTCTAGGAAGTTGCTCCTTGGCTATAGGACAGAAATATACAGAGAGTATATAGTAGACAGCCTTTGGGTTGGAAGAGGCAAGATCTTAATAGGTAGGGGTTTGGACTGACACTTGCTAGTCATGTGACATTGGTTGGGTGAATCACTTAACCTTTTTGATGTTTGGTTTTGTCATCTGTAAATGGGTTAATAAATGCCTTCCCTGCCTGCCTCTCAAGGTTGCTACCATACACAAATGAAATAATCTTTATGAAGTATTTGTAAAGTGCATTCCTTCCTTCCTATTCCGTCTATTCACTCCCTGGTGATATTCATGCAAAGGGTTAAACACATTAAAATGTTAGTATTGCAAGTAAGCTAATTTCTGTCCATAGTTCCTTTCATTTATCAAGGTTGGTTAGCCTTGGGGAACAGAATTTATAGCAGAAAATTTTAGGTTACATATGATTTAGGCTTTATGGACTGGAGAGGGGAAAATTTTGTCAATTGGAAAATAGAGATGCCAGAAGGATGAAGGGAACACATGGTCACCACCAGAAAGGCATGTTGGGAGAACAACTGGCAGAAAGGGTGCAAGCTGGTAGGTGATTCTTTGCCTGACTGGTTTGAATGATTTTAGTTTTACTTTTATGGAGCACAGTGAATTTAGCTTCAGGAAATAGACCAGGCCTTTGCCTGGTCTATAAGGAAATTAAGCTTCTATAAAATCAGAAAGGACAGTACTTAAGGAAAGGGTGCTTTTAACATTTAGAGGGTAGGAGGAAAGGGAAGGATTTTCCAAACAAAAGGAATTCTGGTGAAAAGCCACACGGGTAAATTGTGGGAAAGTCTAGGAGGACTAAAAGAGAAGACAAGGGAAATCTGTAAGTTCTTGGCTACTTGAAAAGGAAAACTTTTAAAGTCAGTTGGCTGAGAAAATGCTTACTTAGCTGAAACAGAAACCAGAGGACACCGACAGTTTTGGAGAAGGTTGTTATCAAATATGCACATCCAATTTTTGCTGATCAGTATACGATGGTGTGATAGCTCTTAATCTCAGTGTTCTCCTTGTTAAATATTCTTCTCTGAAGTTCATCTGAATCAGGGACCTTTTTCTTTGCATTTGGTGCATTTTGTTCTTGAGAAACAAAAGATAATTTTAGTGATATTTAAGGCACAACAGAAAAAATTTTAAATCTGTGGCAAAGATAATATTATGTTAAGATCTTGACTGAAAATCGATCTCTCCTTGAACTTTTGACTTTTAGAAACTGCATTCCTGCATAGTTTATTTATTCAACAATACTCATTCATCTAACAGAAATGTATTGAATGCCTACCTACTATGTGCCAGGCACGTGCTGGAGACATGGTGGTGAACTAGACAGCTCCTGCTTTCGTGGAGCTTTTATTCTATCAGATTCGGAGGCCTTCCGTTTTACAAAGTGCATACAAGTCAACCAGGATCTTCACCTGTCACAACACAGATGGTTTTGAAGTTCCTCTTGCGGCTTGGTTTATTGAGCTTCAGCTTCTTAATTGGTGACCTTTTATAATAGTCTTTAAAACTATCCATGTATTACCAGAATACCTATTCAAATGTGATGCCAAATTAGGAGACATCACTGTCTTCAGATGCTTTAAGGCAATCCAGTGCTCAGTACCAGAATCTATTTGGTCTTCCCTTTGGGATGCTATTTGGAAGTTTACAGTTCAATTTATACTGAATACTTAAAAAGTTTTTTGTGAGATGTTTGGAAGCAGCCACCCAGTGTATACAGTTTCCATATGGATTGTGATCTTGAGATAGTTCAAATGCAGACAGTATGGTAGTTAACTTGTAGCACTTCCACACATTATAATAAAATAATAATCGTTATTTTCTGGCAATCAATCAATTGTTTTCTACTTGGATATGTATTTTTCCTTGAAACCTGAGATGGATGCAGTCAGAAAACTGAGTTGAAAGCCTTTAGAGACTGGTAATTTAGAAATTGTAAGTAATCTCTTCCCATGGAAGAAGATAATTTTTTGCAGCCTAATTTAGGGCCTGGTGATTCATGATCCTCATATATCACCTCTTTTGAGGGTTATCACATTAGAAAGGTTTCTTGTGGTGGAAATGCAAATAAGAAGCTGGCTATAGTTACTAGGAGGAAATGTAGGCTTCTGGGGCTGAAGTTTATTTTATGTGAAAAGATAGTTACATGTTTTGCTCCCTAGGGGAATCATGGAAACAGCCACCCAGTGTACACAGCTCTCATATGGATTGTGATCTTGAGATTGTCCAAAATACAGAGTTTTGATTGAAGGTCATTTGGAGCAAGTAATACAAACCCACGGCAGGCAGGTAGTGGTTCCTTTCCAAGCTGCTAGAGGTTTCTGGTGGCTTCACATGAAATGAAGCTCCTTTATGTTCCAGCTTTTGGCATCCTAAAATTTGGAGACCTGGCCCTGGCTGGTTTGGCTCAGCGGTAGAGCATTGGCCCGCGGACCAATGAGTCCTGGGTTCGATTCCAGCCAAGGGCACGTACCTCGGTTGCAGTTCATCCCCAGCCCTGGTCGGGGTTGTGCGGAAGGCAACCAGTTGATGTGTCCCTCTCATGTCGATGTTTCTCTCTCTCTCTCTCCTGTCTCTCCCTCACTCTCTACCTGAAGATAAATAGAAAAATATCCACAGGTGAGGATTAAAAAAAAATTGGAGACCTGGACTGAACATTGTCTTAGAACTCAGAAGTGCTTAAGTGTTTGGAGGTGTTGTGGGAGGGAGAGCAATAGGCTTTTCTCATTGCCTTTCCCCTTCCACTGGAAGTCGTCCTTGTTAGTGACTTCCTTCATGAGTAGCATGCACATGGTAGGGGGAAAGGAAGGTGTGACTTCTTTCCAGAGGAGATGACAGGGGGCTATCATTTTTAATTTGAAACTTTTGACTAAGGACTATGGGACAAGCGCTTATTTTGGGTAAATACTTGGACTGCAGGAGGGGAACAGTTTGTGCAGATTGACCATTTCATCTCAAGCTGTCCTTGCTGACTACCAAATTTGTGGTTAAGTCTGGCTGCTTCTGGATGAAGATCAAGATATCGAGTTGCTTCCTGCTTACTAAAAGGGTGCAGTTGAAAGCAAAAGGGAATTCCATTGTCATTGTTGTCTTCAGATAATCAAGTAGTTATTTTTTGATGGCCAAGAGAGTACTCTTCTTTATTAATGGGTTAGTTTGGGGAATTCTGCCTGGAAAGTTTTTTTTGTTTGTTTTTTTAACAGCTTTGTATAATGAACATACCCTTCATTTTACTCAGTTAAGGTATACAACTCACTGGCTTTTAGTACATTCACAGAGTTCTGTATCTTTCATCATAATCAATTTTATAACCTTTTCATTACTCTGAAAGGAGACCTTGAACCCCTTAGCTTTTACCCTGCTAAGTTTTATAACATTGCAGGAGGCTAAACTCAGGATATACTCTAAGCACAAGTTCTTTAGCTCTTCAGATCCAGCTCCTGTAAGGATCTCGTCAGAGGAACAAATTCTCCATAAACACTCATACACGTTTATGTAAGCTCTCAGAACCTCACTGACCTACATCCTCTCTTAGGCTGTGGATCACTGTTGGAAAAATTGTTAAGAACTGTAAACTTGGAGAATTACTTATTTTAGTTGGTGAGATATGTGTATCGTAATGCAATACACAACCACAGACACCCTATTTTACGAAAATCCTATACTTAGAATAATAGATGAATTATGTCCTGTAAGCGTGAAGAAAATTGCTATAGGTTGCAGCTTGCCTAGTGCACTTAGGTGTGTGTGCCTAGCTGACTTATGAGAGTGCCGGAAAGCAGGGTGCCTGAGCCCTAGCCAGGGTTCCGCCTGCTTATCACAGCACCTCTGTTTAGGAGATCTAAACAAGGCTGCCCACATTTCTTTGACATGGCTCATCAAAAACAGGTTATTTCTCTCCTCATTAATTCAGTTGAGACTTTTTTTTACGGTGGTGGAAAGAGGGGATGAATGGATTGTTGGTATGGCAGAATCCTGGATGTAAAACTATCTAAGAACAACCTGCAGAGGTGAAAAGGGAAAGTAGTGTTCATCCAGGGCCTTCCTTTGAGCCTGCCCTTCCTCCCAGGTGACAAGTGACTCCTGGGCAGGGACTCATTGCATTTTAGTCACGCACACATGCATGCACACATGCACCTATGCTTTCCTGTTGGCCCAAGCAGAGGGAAATGAACCCTGAATTGGGCCTGCTCACACTAGACCTCTAGAGTCAGGCCAGGAGTCTGGCCAGCTTGGCAGCACCCACTGACCCACCAGAGCACAGGGAATGGCTGGGTGGCACATTGCCATGCTCTGGGCATCTCTGCATGTGACCATGTAGATCTCCACATTCACCAGCTGCCTTGTGCTCATTTATTCCATGAGGACTTCTCGAGCTCTCTGATGGGCACTGTGGTTGGCTCTGGGGATACAGCGGTGAGCAGCCCTGCCCTACGCAGTTGGGCTGCTGAGGGTGGAGAGGTGGGTCTGTGCATGGAGGGCACACCTCTGCCCCTTCCCATTCCTTAGATGGTGAGGGCCTTGTGGGCACCTTGTTCACCTCTGTCAGTGTCTTTCTCTGGGATATTTTTTGTTTTACTCTAAATCTGGCCTTTCACGTTTATGTTTTGATTGCTAGTTTGATTCAGTTTCAAACTAGCACAGTCCCTGGCACATAGATAGTAAGCGTTCAGTAAATATTTGTTGAATGAGTGAATGCAGTTATTTGAGGTGCTTCCTGTAGACTGGTACCTACCGTTTCACCTACCCAGCTGGATATTTTCTTTCCTCTGAAGATCCCATTCAGCTTTGGCTGAAAGTTGCAAGCATTTTCCACACCCGTTATTTCTTACTGCTCTGTTTTCTATTTGCCCGCCCCTGTGGCACAGGTGATACTAAATAACTGGAGGAGACGGTGCCTTCGTGACCTTGGACACACTGCTTAATCTCTCCGGCCAGTTTCTTCCTCTGTAAAGTGGGGATAGCATGGGCTGCTGTGAGAATTAACTGAGCTCATTTACATGGAGCTCAGAACAGAGCTCAGCACAGAAGAGCGGTTGTTTTGTTGTTGTTTACTACCTTTGTGTTTGCCGGAGCACTGGTAGCTTTTCAGTCACTCAAGTATGTTGCATCGAAAAAGTTTGTCTCGTCATCAACTATGAGTACTTTTGCTAACAGATGGCAAAAAAAGATCAGTGGCATCTCAAAGGGCAACCCCTTCCCCTATTTTCCCCCAGAGGAACACGTTTGGACCGCCAGGCTCAGAGGGAGGCAGCACAGGTGTCCTGCCCCGCCCGCCTGGCTGCAGTGCTGGCTGTGACGTCAGAGGCAGGAGAGGCAGGTGGGCCGCTGTGGGCTCTGCCACTGAACTGGCAGATGGGCTCCCGGAGGCCAGGCCTGAAGAGAGGAGGCCACTGGCAAATGCCCACTTCAGCTCTTCACCTCCCAGCTTTTGTTCATCATGAAGAAACCCCAGCATTGGGGCACACACATTTGACCTCTGGCCACAGAGAGAAAAAATAAAATAGAAAGCCCTCTACTTTGTTCTTTCCCCTGCCAAATGACTATGCTGACGTTTGTGAGGCGGGGGGTGGGAGGGCTGGAGGGGTGGCTGACATCTTCAGAGTGCTGCTTCCTGAGAAAGGCACTGTGTTCTCTGTAGCCCAGCTGACTTCCTGTCCCCTAAGTGGACGTGCATGTACCCTGGGGGTGGACACAGTTTTCTCTGTGTCTGTGTCAGAAAGCCTCTGAGGTGCCGGGAACATTAGCAAGCACTTATGACAGTCTCCTGTGTGTCAGGCACTGTGCTGTGTATTAAGATAAAAGATGAATGAAACTGGGGGCTTACATCCTTGTAGAAGCAGCAGACACCTAAACCCAAAGTGAAGGAGGGTGTTGAAAGTGCCGCTGGTGTGCCTGGGAGCAGCGAGGTCACAGTGGGAGTAGCTCCGTCCACCCAGGTCCCCGTGGGGTTTAGGGAACTAGGAAAGGCTTAACAGAGCAGTTCAGAGTATGTTCTAAATCCCACTCCCCCTGCTTTTCTTTAACTTACAGACTCCTTTCACAGGAATACAGTATTGAATTGTTAAAACCCCCTCTGGAAGTGATTTTAAATCTAGAAGTATTCTATTCAGATCAGTGCATTATTAAAAATTATATTAATGTGTGGGATCTGAATTATACTGGTTTTTGCAATTTAGAGACAATAAGAATTGTGATAAAATGACTACAACTTAAGGCACTGATAAAGAGCATTTCAGACAGTTTGCGAAATTACCACTTTTATGATGATTCTACTTCTCGTATCTCTAACTTCTCACTAATTCATGTTTTACCATCAGCATTCCTTAAGCCTGCCTTTAGTCATGGTCCATTATGGGTGTAAATGAAATCATATGTGACAGAGAGCAGAGTCAATTAAAAAGCTGCATAATGGTCAAAAGCGTGATAAACCAGCTATATCATGAACACGCTCGTCTGATCTCTGTGACACCTCCCACACTTCCTGAGTGTACACTGTTCTCAGTTAAAGGGAGAAAATATAATTATTTTATTGATGGATTAAAAAAAAAAAGTAGAAATAAAACACAAGCCTTATAGCCTTGAACACATAAATCCTGAAACACTTCCAGCGCCCCTGGTTGTTCATCTGCTCTAAACTGCTACGAACCCCCCAGAGGCAGATTGGGTGACTGTTCTCAGTTCTCCCATCCCGGCTCACAGGAGTGGAGTGAATTCGTTACATGCAGTGGAGGCCTTAGGGCAGTGCCATCCAGTGGAAAAATAATGCAAACCACGTACATAATTTAAAATTTTCCAGTGGCCACATTAAAAAATTAAAAAGAAACAGGTGAAATTAATTTAACTAATATAATCTACTTAACCCATTATATCCAAAATATTATCATTTCAACAGGTAGTCAGTCTAAAAATTATTAATATGTTTTATGTTCTTTATGTCATACAAAACTTTTGAAATCATGTATATTTTACAATTACAACATAGCTCAATTTGGACTAGTGCTCAATAGCTTGTGACTACTATATTGGACAGCACAGATATAGACATTAAAATTAATATCCAGATCACCCAGCTGGTGTGGCTCACTGGTTGAGTGTCGACCCATGCACCAAGAGGTCGCCAGTTCGATTTCCGGTCAGGGCACATGCCCAGGTTGTGGGCCCAATCCCCAGTAGAGGGCATGCTGGAGGCGGGCAGTCGATGTTCTCTCTCATCGATGTTTCTATCTCTCTTTCCCTTCTTCTCTATCTAAAATCAATATAGAAAAATGTTAATCTCAAAAAAAAAAATAATAATGTCCAGATGTATGGTTATTAATATGGAAAGAGATTCATGTTATATTTTAAGTGGAAACAAAACAAATCATAGCACAGTGTTTAATATGATTACATTTTTATAAATATCTATGTTTATATCCGCAAATAAGTAGTCTATATCTGTACTGTCCAGTACTGTAGCCACTAGACTACTTTAACTGAATAAAATTTAAAATTCAGCCCATTAGTGGCACTGGCCACATGTGAACAGTAGCTGCTGTATTGGTCATTCCTTTCTTTAAACCGCTGAACCGATTAAGGAAGGCTGAGCTAGACAGAGGACCTGCTAGTCCTGCCACCAGAAGGCTTTTAACAGTAAGACACAAGCAGGAGGCTCAGTTATTGTGCAGCTATTGTTAGATTTTAACAGGAGCATAGTGTGGAAGTAAAACAGCCTACTCAAAGACCCCATTCCATTTTGACACAACCGAAATTAACTTAGCCATTCAAATGGCTAAGTTAAACCTGATGTCTATTTTAGGCATGTTCATATAAAAATGCTCCTTTCTGCTTCTCCAGAGCCTGCCTAATGTTCATGGGGGGGCTTATTGCACGTGGTGAAGAGGACATCGTTTGCTTACGTGTGCACAGCTTCCATGCAGTGCCCAGGTCACATTCAGCCCAGATTTACACAGCAGTTTGTGTACATGTGGTAGGAGGTGGGTTACACGGCGTGGGCACATTAAAGTCAGGAGACTAGGCTGGGCGGTGTTCTGAGAGCTTTACAGCTGTATTAGCTCACATTACCGCAGCCTGGGTTCCTGTCTGCGCTCTGCCCCTCACTCTCTCCAGCTTCTTCCTGACTTGATGGACCGGTTCTGCCTGTCCAGCTTACCTCTGTTCATCAGAATGAGGGGGTATATGATGTGAAAGCATTCTGCCCAATGCTTCAGAACAGAACTGGAGGGACTGCTTTGCCGTGGGTCAGCCAGGCCCATGGTGAAGTCCATTCTTACCACTTACAAGAGTGCACTTGTCTGAGGCATGGGTGGTCTCTGAGCCGTGGGTTCTTGTAAAAGAGAGAGAATGACACCGCCAGGTGTTGCTGGGAGATGCAATAAGCTAAGGGCGCAGAGTAGGTGCTCCATAAACAGCAGTTGCTACCTTGAGCGCTGAGGATGTACGGCAGCATGGCATGGAGAGTCACAGGCTGGGGATGAATTGGAACTGGTGTCTCAGAGAACACTGGGACATTTTTAGCTTACGTAGAATAAACTTATGTGTAGTCAACCCTCCATTATCCTTAGTGATGGTGACCAGCTCTACTATAAATTACTGAAACCAGTAGGGACACCTCTTGCTTGACTCCGACTCATACTTTCAAGCCTTTTTCCCACCAAATGCTGTACCACCCCTGATGCCAGTGGAAGGGTTAATTTATTTGACTTTCATTTTCTGGTTTCCCAGTCTCCCCAGTGAAAGTGCTGATGAGTCATAAAATGACTAAAAGTTCCCTTGTCAAAGGAAAAAAGCTGATAATTTGCATTTATCATTGATAATATACTGTGCTCTTACCAAGAGCAGATCATCTCAATCCTTATCACTCAGGATTCCTTATGTTAAAGTACATTTATAAAAATTACATGTGTAGCAAACCAAGGAACTTTTATTTTTCCTGATTAGAAAAGTAATATTTGCTCATTGGGGATATCCAGAAAAATAAGCTATGAGAATTTAAACCACACATATTTTATCTCCAGAGACAACTGCTGTTATCTGTCAAAATTATCACACAATTTTTTATTCTTTTTTTATATTTAACATTATAGCATGCACCTTTCCCCATGTAATAAAAATTATTTTAAAACACCCTTTTAAAGGCTTGCATATTCTTCCACTAAATGGATAAACCATAAATAACTGACCCTTTCTCTTATTGTTGATACCCAGGTTATTTTAGGGGCAGGCTTTTTATTTTTTATTTTATTTATTTATTTACTTATCGATTTATTTTTATTTTTTTTTTATCCTCACCCGAGGACATTTTTTCATTTTTTTGTTCAGATAGAGTGGGAGGGAGAGAGGGGAAGAGAGAGAGAGAGAAACATCGACGTGAAAGGTTCACATCGAGTGGCTGCCACCCACACGACCAACCAGGGCCAGGGACAAACTGCAACCGAGGTACATGCCCTTAGCGGGAACCAAACCCGGGTCTCTCTGGACCGCAGTCCAACGCTCTAACCGCTGAGCCAAACCGGCCAGGGCAGGGCAGGCTTTTTAATTAGCCCACTTTGAAAGTGGGCGTAGAAGCTGGGACAACAGAGGCTGGAGTAATGGCACCCCCTGTTAGAAGTCAGAGAGGACAACAGTCGTTTCCCATGTTCAAAGAGAACGGCTGCTTTTTATTATTCCTTCGGTGCGCTTCACAGTGCTGCTGTCCCTGTGCTTGCTGGTTAAAGTCGTGATACATTCCCTGGCAGACACCTGTGTTTGCTGATTTCTTAGCAGAAAGTTACAAAGCTGGTGTTTGTGCCCGATGCTCTAAATATATGATCTCATCTGATCTTCACCACCCTGTTGGAAAGGTATGAGTTTGTAGATGAATAAACTGAGGCTCAGAGAAGTTAGGTCGCAGACACTAGTAAGTGGCAGTTGGGCTTACAGTCAGGTATCTATACGTGGAAAGCTGATGCCCTTTCCCCTGGGGACTTGTGAGGTGACGTGAGGGATGATGCACGTTGTGGGTGATCATCACACGGTGACCAGCTCCTCCTTCAAGCTCCAGAAGGACTCCTAGTGGCCTGTCTTTGGGGCAGTGGCAAATAGGGGCAGGTAGAGAAGTGGCCCTAGGAGGAGGAGCACTTCAGTCCCAGCACTGGGGTTGGTGCCAGCTGAAGGCATGAGGGATGGGGAGTTGGCCACCTTAGCTACCAGAGCTCACATATAAATATTTCCAACTAGATTGGAGTTTGTGTGTTTGAATTGTCTTTTTTAGCCAGTTAAATATGTGGTGGGTGGTTCTCTGAGATTATGTTCACTGCGTCTATTTCTGCACTTTTAGGGTGTTGGCCAAGGGACGGGAAGATTATTGAACAAATGAAGGTTATATTTTATTTTTAATTACTATTTAATTGAGCCTCATTCTTTTTTTTCTTTATTGATTTTAGAGAGAGAGGAAGGGAGAGGGAGAGAGAGATAGAAACATCGATGAGAGAGAACATTGACTGGCTGCCTCCTGTATCCCACTGGGGATCAGGCCCACAACCTGGGCGTGTGCCCTGACCAGGCATCGAACTGGTGACCTCTTGGTACATGGATTGATGCTCAACCACTGAGCCACACCGGCCAGGCGAGCCTCATTTCTGAGGTTTTTATTTTTTATTTTTTTAGTGCTTTGATTTAAGATAGAATACTGGGTTCCCATCTTACAAATTATATAATTTGCTTTGGCGTCATTTAAGGGTCATTGTACTGTAGAATGCTACAGGAACTGCTATTTAAAATGCTGTATCCATTCTGTAGTCACGGCTGAGGTCAGAGGGATTTGTGTGCTGCTTTGCAGTATTTCTCCTAGCTGGAACATTGGCTGTCTTTGAAGTCAGCGTGGAGACTAGCTCCCCTGGCAGGGCAGGAACCTGGCCCGCAGAGAAGAGTGTTGACTTCAAAAGCTGGGAGAAGGGAGAGGACTGAGCCGTGGGGGATAGGGCCCGGCATCACACTGCAGGAATCAAAGCATGCTTGTGTTGTGTTCCTTGTCCCTTCTGTGAACACAGAGTAGGAACTGGAGAATTTGTTTTGCATAAAGTTAAAGCACACGCTTCTGTCATCCCATCAGTTAGATTTTAAATGAAATTTATTTCAGTTGAAAAGGAGATACACTTGGCTTCCTTCACCTGCCACAGTGTAGGTCAAGATAATGGTGATTCTTCAATGCTTTAAAAACCCTTAATGTTTTCATTAGTTGGGGGGGGGGGGGGCAGGTTGCACATTATTGGATTGCACAGCAATTAAAATAAAACAAAGGTATATTTCAACACTGAAAATCTGCAGGCAAGACAACGATAAATACTGAATATTTAGCAGAGCAAGGAGTGATCATTAATTCTAAGTGAGATATTAAGGACCGAAGCAGCCAGGCAGGTGGCCAGTGAGCTGAACACAAACAAGTCCTGCAACACTGAGAATTTTCCTCAGAAACCTTGCTGCCCTTCAGGGTGATGCTGCCCACTGCCCGTGAGCTGCAGCTGTTGTGCTGTGTGGTACTATGGGTTTGAATATTGAGTTTAGTCTGAGGGCTTGGGAGATCACATGGAGATTGTCTTGAGAGTAGTATTTGACCTGGATGGAGACGCACATGAAAAAGAGCAGTATGGTTTCTCCTTGCGAAAGGTGCAAGCCGTCAGTCAACAAATGTTCATCAATGAGTGTTTGTCATGCTTCTGCTGTTGGCCTGACCTTGTGTTGGCTGCTATTTGGAATACAAAGAAATGTGTGATTCCAGCCAATGAAGAACTGGATCCAGTTGGACAGATTCCCCAACACAGACAGACAGGGGGCAAAAATAGCAGTAACATGATTAAAAGCTGAACTCGGTTTTGAATAGGTAGAACAGTAAAGTAAGGGCAGTGAGAGTGTTTAGATACAAAAGTCTGACTGGGTAGAGGAGGGTTGGAGTAGAAAGAAAGAGTTAGGACAGTTTGGTCAGGTGGTAGAAGAACACAGAAGCTAGGCAAAGGAGTTTGGGTTTTATCCTGTGGCCAGTGGGATCCCTGGAAGGTTCCTGAGCAGGGAAATGGCATAGTGTTGGATGCCCAGCAAGGTCACTTGTGCTCAGCATTCTTTTGGGGCTTCTGTTGGAGGAGGAAGCAGGTTTGGGAATGAACGGGAGGAGTGGCGTAGTTAGTGGGTGCTGGAGGCAGACCTGCCCTCCTGGCCTAGATCCACTCTCTAGTCAAGGATCTGTGCTCTCTGAGACTCAGTTCCCCAGCTGTAAATGGGGTAACGGCTCTTCCGTGCTCACCTCAAAGGGTCATTGACAGACTGTGTGAGTGGTGTCTGTGGAAGCCACTGCTGCAGGGCCCAGGGTGGAGGATCCCTTGAAGGCTTGGGATAGGTACTTACTATGCCCAAGAAGACAGGAGAGCAGAGTTCCCATGAAGAGGCAGGGAGGTATGGGGGTAGAGGAGACTGAGGTGTGGTGGGTGCTTGGTTCATTTGTTTCCTTCCTCTCATGAGAAGGTTTTTATTTTTGTAGTGTGAAGGTACTTCCTATTTAAGAGGCTTCAGAACCCGTGATTCTCATCCCTGGAGCTCAGTAAATCACCTGGGGAAGTTTTAAGACCTACTAATGCCCGTGCCTCAGCTTAGGCAAGTTAAATCAGAATCTCGGGACAGTAGGGTCTAAGTAGGTATTTTTTTTTAAAAGTTCTCTAGATGCCCTGGCTGGTGTGGCTCAGTTGGTTGGAGCAGCGTCCTGTGCACTTAAAAGTTTCAGGTTCCATCACAGTCAGGGCAGAAACCCAGAGGCAACTGGTCAATGTTTCTCTCTCACGTCGATCTCTCTCTCTAACGTCAATAAACATTTTTTAAAAGTCCTTTAAAAAAAGTTCTCCAGGTGATTGTAGAATGCAGCAGAGTTGGGAGCCTCTGCCTTCAGGTAGAGACCTGGGAACACTGCCAGGTTCTGTATGAAGTCCCTCCGAAGAGCTGCCCTGGCTTTCTGTATGTTGAGTCTCAGAGTAAATCTGATCGCTGTGCCAAAAGGGAGGAGAGAAGAATGACAGGGGTTCGGCTGGTTTAAAGGTTTGCTTAAATTTTGGCTTAGTTCTTTTAACACGTTTCTTTCAAAGTGGTCTGTGTTTGTAGCCTCACTAAAGTAATTTGGTGCCAGACAGATTCAGAATAAGTTTTCCTCCATAATTTTCCTTAAAATCTCACCAAACTGAGGCAGCTTTAAATACCAGCTATTGTGCAGCGAAATCTTAACTATCTTTTCAGAAACTCAGGGACACAAAATGCCAGTAAGGATGCTTACTTGGGAAATGGCCTGTGTTGGAAGCATTGATCAGTGGTGTGGCAGACAGCCCTACCCCCACATTCTCAGGTCAAGAGTCCATAGTCTGCATCATTGGGGGCGAACCACCCGTCTTCCACTGGCCCCCGTTTGTCATGGCTGCAGAAGGGCTCCCCCAGGGCACTGGGGGTTACCAGCCACGACTGGCAGATTGGAAGGTCGTAGAGTCAGCCACTTGGGTTCCAGTCCCCAGTCATCTGGTTCCTAGTTGTGTGACCTTGGAGAGCTTACTTTATCTTGCTGAGCTGAGTGAGCTGAGATCTCCTACCCTCTAGGCGGCTGTGAGAATTGAATGAGAAGTATTGAGTAAGGAGCTTAGCAAAATTCCTGGCACAAAATCAGTGCTCATTTTCCATTAATTCTTTTACTTACGTCAAAAATCACGTGGTCCTGGTGCCTTTCCAGTTTGAAGAACTTCAGCATCAGACCATACTGACTCGCCAAAATGCCCACATGCTCGGGCTTGACAAGCAGCCACCCTTTCCCTCCAAGTTAAGGGGTGTGGTGTCCTGAGGAGGAGCGGGAAGAAGGCCCTTTGGGGAAGTGGCAACAGATGGCACAGTTTGGGGGCAGGCACAGATCTGTGTGACTCAGGGCTGCCCTGCAGGGCTCTTAGCCCTCCCTTCTCAAGGTGCCTGACAGACCCTGGTGGTTTATACACACGCAGGTTCTGTTCCTCATCACAGGGGTGGCAAAGATGGGGATGATGCACTGGAGGATTCTGGGATGCAGACTGCAGCGCGGGAGGTGGAGGCCTGACTTCCAGCGTGGGGTTCCTTCTGGTCTCCAGGCCCTCTTCTCTCTGCGTTGAGAAGAGCTATATCCCGGTTGTCAGCAGTAGACAGCTATACTGTTTTTCAGTTTACAGCATTGGAGATTTGAGGTGAAAGTATTTTCTTTTGGTCAGGCTAGACGGTGGTGTCAAGCAAGCTAAAATAATTCAAGTGTTTCATATTTAGGGAATAACTTGCCCCATTGAAGTGGAATAAAAGTATTTCTGAACAACATCACCTTATCTTATTTCCTGTTGTCTTTCTGTGTCTGTAATCACATGGCAGATGGCACGGGGTGGGGGCTACACTGGAGCCTCATCCTTTTTTGTTGTTGCTGTTAGTCCTCACCAGAGGATATTTTTTCATTAATTTTTATATAGATTAGAAGGGAGAGAGAGAGAGAGAAACATTGATGTGAGAGAGACACCTTAATTGGTTGCTTTCCACATGACCCCAACCAGGGCTGGGCATCGAACCTGTAACCCAACGTATGTTCCTTGACCAGGAATCGAACCCGAGACCCTTCAGTCAGTGGGCTAACTCTCTAACCGCTGAGCCAAATCGGCTAGGGCTGGAGCCTCATTCTTAATGTGTTTTACAAGCAAAACACAATGGGTGGACAGAACTTATATGCATGTATGCATAACCAATGGACATAGACAACAAAGCTGAGGATAGGGTGGGGGGGATGGAGAGGAGGGTATCAATGGGGGAAAAAGGAAAACATCTGTAACAAAAACAAATTAATAAAAATCATTTTAAAAAAAGATCAATAGCAAATAACTTTATAGCGCTATGTTAAATCAACACAAAAATCATTTATCTGATTGAATTAAACTAGATTGGACTATGTAAACTTAAAAAACAAAACACAGCGGGTGGTGCTTTGAAGCTGCTAAGGGCACCTTCTAAGCGGATGTGCACATTACAAGTGCTTTTGTGTGTGGAGTCCCAGTGGGCTGAGGCCAAGGGCAGATGATGTAGAAGTAACCCCACCAGCACCCCACATCCCAAGCCCCCATGGACTAGGATGACCTGTTGTACTCAATGCACCTGAACCTGGGTTTCCCAGCCTCTGCACTGTTGACATTTGGGGCCACAAGTACTTTGCTGTGGGGGCTGTCCTGGGCTTTGTAGGTATCAGCAGCATTCCTGGTCTACTAGATGCCAGTAGGCACCCTCCACCCCTCTGTGGCAATCAAAGATGTCTCCAGACACTGCCAGTTGTCCTCTGGGGACACAATCACCCTTTTGGGAGAACACTGGCCTAAACATAGAGTGTCTTCACAGAAACATTAGTTAATGTGTCATTTTGGGATATTACAGTTCAACACCAGCACCAAGCCAGGCCCTATCTTGTAGCTGCTGCTTCCCTGCTGCCAAATGCTTTTCCCAAACACTATCCTGTGCTGTTTTATAGCCAAGTTTAAAAGAAAAGTCTGAAATCGGTGTCTACACAGGGAATCAATGGAGTTAAATCCCAGCATGAACGAGGCACAGGGAGTAGAACATGGTAGGTGCTTAGTTGATGTTTGCAATTTTGGCAGCAACATCTTTGTAAAATACAGTCTAAACTTTAAACTTTAGAAAGTATATAAAGTATAAACATATATTTAAAAGTATATAAAGCAGGACAGCAGATGTTTACTTAGCACCTACCAAGTGCCCACATTAAGCTGAAATTTTAAAAATTAATATTATTCTTCTGGTAAATCATAGTGAAGCAACGAATGGATGCTCTGAGTGGTTTTTGAGAATTAACATTTCTCCCAACTTTAGACATCAAAAAAACTTGTCTATGCATTGTTGCTTGGACTTACTTAATTATACGTGCTATTTCAGCTCTCCTATTAGAATATAAAAGCCCAGAACATTTGCCAGTAAGACAATTCCGAGAAAATTCCAAATCTAAAGGACTGATCCCAAAATACAAGAATGTCAGATGTTTTTAGCATTTTGTCTTTACTATTCAGAAATAAGTACATTAGCATATTGCTTAAGAGATTTGCCACACTGCACAAATCCATTTTGAAATACTTATTTTATAACCCACATGAAGCCAACTAAGCATGGTGCCAGGCTCATCATCACTTTACTCATAATTGAGTGGATATCGTTGAATGTATTATCCTTAACATGGTCTAGAGGAGGCTGAAATTCCTGCTTATATGGGCTTCATCAGCCTTTGCTAAACAAACAGAATGGGACAATTATGTAGCAAGATCTATTTTTAAATCTAATTACCAGGTTAACAATGCTTATTTGGCTTTTATTTAAATAGCTAACCTATTTAAATTAGAATTAATTCAGTAAACAGGATTTGTTGAGTACTGTGTTGATAAGCATTTATTGAGTAGTGACTATGAATAGTGCCTAAATCATACCATCAATTGATATTAAAACAATTCTGAGCATTGAAGGAAAAATGTTAACTTTTTTTTTTATCCTCACCCGAGGACACTTTTTTTTTTGTATTTATTTTCAGATAGAGTGGGAGGAAGTGAGAGAGAGAAATATCAATGTGAGAGAGACACATCAAGTGGTTGCCACCCACACGACCCCAACCGGGGCCAGGGACAAACTGCAACCGAGGTACGTGCGCTTAGCGGGAACCGAACCTGGGTCTCTCTGGACCGCAGGCCGAAGCTCTAACCGCTGAGCCAAACCGCCCAGGGCAACGTTTTTTGTTTTTTTTTATTCACCTGAAGATATTTTTTTATTTATCATCAGATAGAGTGGGAGGGAGGGAGAGAGAGAGAGACAGAAACATCAATGTGATAGAGCTACATTGACTGATTGCCTCCCGAACAACCCAACCAGGGCCAGGATAAACTGCAACCGAAGTATGTGCCCTTGACCGGAATCAAACCCGTGACTCATTGGTCCTCAGGCTGACACTCTAACCGCTGAGCCAAACCGGCCAGGGCAACATTCTTTATATGACTTAATCTATACCCTTGTTGCAGTGAAACAGCACCAGGTGTTAGACCAGTAGAGTCTGACCAGACCTTGATTCAGCAACCTCGGTACTTGAGTTCTGGTTAGGAAAGAATTCAGAGTCAAGACTCAAACTATAAGAGAAAATTTATTTAGAAAGTCACAGAGGTAGAAGAAATGGGCTCAGGAAGCAAGTTACAGAGGCAAAAGAAGGGTCCTTGGAGCTTAGGAGAAAGATGCAAGGAAAAGGTGCTTGGGGGAAGGGGGAGGGGAAAGGCAGTGCTCCATGGAGAGAGCCAGACTGGGTCCGGTCTTGAGGGTGTTTATCTGGAGATTTCATGGGAGGATCCCAGTAGAATATTCATCAGCTTTCCAGGTGTGCCTCCTCAGGGTCATGGTACCTACTGACTGGTGGGCACCAGGGCAGGGTGCCATTACTCAGTGCAGCTGGTCCTGATGTCAGCCATGGTGTCACTTGTTTGGTTTTGCTGCTTTTCTGGGCCTGGAACTGAAACTCAACTGAGGCCTTGATGTATTTGATGTTAGGACCTCATTGTCCCGGGGGCTTAATGCTTAAGGGCTCTTCTCCAGCCACCTTGTTAGTTTCCCCTCTAAGGGGGTCTAACCCACATGACAAGCAAGGTGCCAGGGGAGGAAAGGTCAGGGGAGGTTCTGAACTGAATGACCAGTGATATGAAAGGTCAGGGGGTCTAAACCACATGACCAGCAATATGCTAGGGGAGGAAAGGTTAACCTGGGGGTGAGGTCCTTATTTTCCCAGTTTTACCCGTTGCTAGGCACCCAGGGCTTTCCACCCTGGTGACCTTCTAGCCTGGCCCATCATCCTTGCTCTGCTCTTGTCTGTCTAACTGCATACCACACCTTCATCATAAACTCCTGTGTATATAGGTATAAGTCTGGACTAGGTCTGTGTTTCCTGCTTACTTAAGAATTACCTGGCTCTGGCCGGTTTGGCTGAGCGGTAGAGTCAAGGTCACGTACCTTGGTTGCAGTTCGGTCCCTGGTCCCAGTCAGGGTTGTGTGGGAGGCAACCAATCGATGTGTCTCTCTCACGTCAATGTTTCTCTCTCTCTCTCCCCCACTCTATCTGAAGATAAATGGAAAAAAGTATCCTTGGGTGAGGATTTTTTTAAAATTAAAAAAAAAAAGATGCTGGAAGTCCAAGATCAAGGTTGCAGCACAATCAACTTCTAGTCAGGGTCCTTTTCCTGGTTCATAGCTGGCACCTTCTCAAAGTGTCCTCAGGTGGAAGAGGCAGGGATCCCCTCTGGAGCCTCTTTGATAAGGCACTACCATTATGAGGATTTCACTTTCATGACCTAAGTACCTTCCAAAGGCCCTACCCTTAATACCATCATATTTGGTAGTTAGTATTTCAACATGAAAATTTAGGGGGACATAAACATTGAAAACATAGCACCTCACTCTGTCCTTCTGTTACCAGACTAAAGAAAGTAAGGGGTTATTTTTGGGAAGTGGCCCTCGCCCAGAGTTATAGGTGAGCTAATACTCAAAGACCTGGCTCCTTGATGGCTTCCAAGGGATAAACTTATAGGGGGGAAATCATTAATCATGGTGACTAAGGGAGTTAGGGTTGTGTCCAGTGTAGTGATCTCTACTGATTGGTGGGTGCTAGGGTAGGAAATCAGGGGTTTGTTGATCAGTACACCTGGTCCTGAGGTCAACCATGGTGTCACTTCTTCCGATTTCACTCTGCTTTTCTGGGCCTGGAACTAAAACACAATTGAGCCTTTGATGTTATGTCTAGTTTGACTGCAACTCTGTCTCTGGGGTCAGTAGACACGTGGCTTTGTTCCTAAGGTAATTGATGGTGACCAGAACCTCATTGTCCTGAGGGCTTAATGATTAAGGGAGTGGATGTGCATGGAGAAGGAAGCAGGTGAGTCAGGATGAGGCTAGTTTGAATCAAAAGGCCAAGAAAGGAGAAAAGATCATATTAAAGAAATGTAGTTTCTTCGTGGTTGCACTTCTACAGCCTCACACATTTCCCTCCCATATGTACACCCTGCTACCCCACAGCCTTAATTCTTGGCAAACACTAATCTGTTCTTCATATCTATAATTTTCTCATTTCATTAATGTTATATAAATGGAATCATATACAGATGCTTCTAACTTATGATGGGGCTGCATCCTGGTAAACCCATCCTAAGTTGAAAAGATTGTAAGTCAAAAATTCATCTAATGCATCTAACCTATCAAACATCATAGGTTAGCCCAGCCTACATTAAACATGCTCACAATATTAAAAAACTGCTGGCAAGGTAGTACACTATAGAGTATCTGTTATTTTCCCTGGTGATCCCGGGGCTGACTAGGAGCTCACTACTGCCAGCCAGCATCATGAGAGAGTATCACACTGCATATTGCTAGCCCGAGAAAAGATAAACATTTAATGTTTGAAGTAGGATTTCTATTGAATGCTATCAATTTCACACCATTGTAAAATTTAAAAATAAATTATAAATTGGAGACAGTCTGTAGTTTATAATCTTTTGGGATTGGCTTTTTCACTCAGCATAATTCGCTGGAGATTCATTAAGATGTTGCATGTATTAACAGTTTATTCCTTTTTGTTGCTGAGTAGTATTCCATGCTATGGATGTAGCAAGGTTTCACTATTCACCTGTTAAAGGACGTTTGGTTTGTTTCCAATTTGGGGCTCTTAAAGTTGTTATGAACATTCGTGTACAAGTTTTTGTATGAACGTAAGTTTTCATTTCTCTGGGATAAATGCCTAGGAGTGCAATTGCTGGGTTGTTTGATAGTTGCATATTTAATTTTTTAGAAAAATGCCAAACTATGTTTCAGAGTGGCTGTTTTATTTTACATTCCCGCAGACACTATATGAGTGATCCAGTTTCTGTGTCCTAGCCAGCATTTGGTGTTATCTTTATTTTTTGTTTCCGCCATTCTGATAGGTGTGTAGTGATATCTCATTGTGGTCTTGATTTGTATTTGCTTGATGACTAGTAATGTTTAACATCTTTTCATGTGCTTATTTGCCATCTGTATATCCTCTTGAAAAGAATGTATATTCTGTTGTTGGATGGAGGGTTCTACAATGCTAAGTAAATCTGTCGGTTGAAGGTATTGTTGAGTTCCTCTGTATTTTTACTGGTTTTTTGTTTAGTTGTTCTATCAATTGCTGAGAGAGGGGTGTTGACGTCTCCAACTATAATCATGGATTTGTAAGTTTCTTCTTTAAGTTCTTTCAGTTTTTTGCTTCACATATTTTGCATCGCTGGTGTTTGGTATATATGCATTTAAGATTGCTATGTCTTACTGGTAGATTACCCTTTCATCTTTATGTAATGTCCCTCTCTGTCTCTAGTAATTTTCTTTGCTCTGAAGTCTGATATTTTCACTTATTTTTGATCTTCTGATTTGGGGTATTTTATAAATGAAACTCTTTTCCCTCTCTTTTTTTTAAGGAATATATCATTCGGGTGCAAAGAGGAATTTCTGTAGAAAACAGCTGGCAGGTAAGCATTTTTGTATGAGTGTCATTAGAAAAGTTTTAAACTTTTAAATAAAATTCTGACTGTGGCATCTAAAAATCTGGATAATGGGAACATGCAAAATATAACTCATATTTCTTTTAGATATAAATCTTTAGCTTTAAGATGTATATTATAAAAGGCGTTTCTATTGCCAGTTATTTGGTTTAATTTATGTATTTTGTTACCATGGAGAGTATCTAGGACTTTGTTCTCTAGGTAGACCCAGAGTAAGTAGGATAGGCAAATGACTTGTTTTGTTCCTAGTAATTCAGACCTCATCCTGTGCAGCCTTGGTTTGGGTGGGGGAAGTTAGGGTTCAGTCCACCAGGTGAAAAGGTGAGACAGTGCCCTAGACATTATACAGTTTGGACACTGCATTTCAGGACTCCCAAGTTCACTCAGGGGCAAGTTCTGGTGCTGGTTCCTTCATAGACTATAGGTGGGGCTCTGCTTCCCTCAGTGGTAGCCTCAGAGAGAAGAAACTTCCTGCGTAGATCCAGAGGTCCTCCCAGCTGACTTGTAGAGGTGGCTGAATTCTGCATAGAGGCCATTTCTTTCCTGTTTTAGTAGTTATAATTACCTTCCTCATCTCCCATCTTACCTTGTCCTTCACAGCCCAGCTTGAACCTTACTTCTGTTAAAGAACACAGTTCTCCTGGCTGGTGTGGCTCAGTAGATTGAGCGTCGTCCCATGGACTGAGAGGTCCCGGTTCGATTCCCGGTCAGGGCTCAATCCCCAGTGAGGGGTGTGTGGGAGGCAGCCGATCTCTGTCACATTGATGTTTCTATCTCTCTCTCCCTTCCTCTCACTCTAAAATATCATTAAAAACATATTTTTTTTAAAAAAGAAGAACACAATTCAACTCAGTAAATTTGAAGTTCTAATTGGCTTTATTAAATGATTTATGAATCAGGCATCTCATCTAGCAACTAGAGAGGTACTCTGATGAGTTGTACAAAAAGGAAAGTTTTTTGTTGTTTTTTCATCCTGACCCGAGGACATTTTTCTATTTATCTTCAGATAGAGTGGGAGAGAGGGAGAGAGAGAGAGAAACATGATGTGAGAGGGACACATCGACTGGTTGCCTCCCGCATGACCCCCACCAAGGCCGGGGATCAAACCACAACTGAGGTACGTGCCCTTGACCAGCATCGAACCCATGACTCTTTGATCCGCAGGCTGACACTCTAACCACCGAGCCAAACCAGCCAGGGGAAAAAAAGGAAAGTTCATAGGCAGAAAGAGGGTGGGACTAAGAAGTTGAAAGAGTGGATTATTCCAGGCAAGGACACCTTTCCTTAGGGGAAGGTTGCAAGTTTTATCAGGTAGATTACCTCACTGATGTTGATTAGACGATTCCAGACTGACTGGTTTAAAATTCCATTCCTGGGCCCAGGCTGGTATGGCTCAGTTGGTTGGGCGTCGTCCTGGGTCATGGGTTCAATTCCCGGTCAGGGCACGTGCCTGGGCTCAATCCCAGTAGGGGGTGTACAGGAGGCAGCTGATTGATGTTTCTCTCTCCCTTTCTCTTCTCTCTCTAAAATTAATAAAAACATATTTTAAAAAAAATTCCATTCCTGGGAGAGGCTGTAATTGCAGTTAGGTTAGTTATTAAGTTTTGGTTTGGTGACCTGGCTTAGCAAAAGTGGCTCTATTTTGTTTTTTGTTTTTTTTTTAATCTTCACCCCAGGATATTTTTCCATTTATCTTCAGATAGAGTGGGAGGTGGGGGGAGACAGAGAGGGAGAGAGAAACATCAATATGAGAGACACACATTGATTGGTTGCCTCCCACACGACCCCAACCAGGGCCGGGAACCAAACTGCAACCCAGGTATATGCCCTTGACAGAAATCGAACCCGAGACTCTTTGGTCCTCAGGCTAATGATCTAACCACTGAGCAAAACCGGCCAGGGCTCCCTTTCTTTCCTTCTTTCCTTCCTTTCTTCCTTCCTTCCTTCCTTCCTTCCTTCCTTCCTTCCTTCCTTCCTTCCTTCCTTCCTTCCTTCCTTCCCTCCAACACCTCTCACCCTAAGCAGTCTTTGACTGCAGTAGCCCATACTTGGTCTTTCCTTTGCCTGAAATTTCAAATTACTTTCTGTTTGACTAATTATAATATTTAACATCCATTGAGCATTTATTGTTAGGCACTGGTTCAAGTACATTAATTCATTTAACCCTTTAAAAGCAGTTCTGTATACCCTGGCTGGGTGGCTCAGTTGTTTGGAGCATCGTCCTGTATACCAAAAGGTTGCGGGTTTGATTCCCAGTTGGGGTGCATATGGGAGGCAACTGATGTTTCTCTCTCACATCCATATTTCTCATGCTCTCTCTCTCCCTTCCTTTCTCTCTAAAATCAAGAAACATTTTGACAAGCAGGGCCAACAGCAGTATTCTACCAGAAAAACTAGCCCTTGATATAGTTTTCTAGATTCATTAGAATCCCAAGAGATAAGTAACAAAAATGTAGACTCTTGGGCTTACAGAGTCAGATTCTCAGTGGTGGGGTCCTAGGTGATCTCCAGGTAATTCTGCATGTTAGTATTTGAGAATCATCAATAATGGTTGAAGTCAAACTATTCAAAAGCAAAATAATTTCTTACCCAGAGCCTGAAGAGCTAGTAGAAGTTGACAATGGCCTAATCCAGCGATTTTCAACCAGTGTGCTGCAAGAATTTTTAAAACATGCAGTACCTGACTATTTAGTCAGGGGCACTGACCTCTGACAACAGCCAGCGCAACAATAGCCATCCAGTGTGAATGAATCAAAACTATACTTTTTTTGTCAAATCAGCAAAAAATATAATATATTTTTTGGTGTGCTGCAGAATTTTAGTAATTAGTTTGTGTGTGCCATGAGATGAAAAAGGTTGAAAATCGCTGGTCTAATCAATGGCATCAACATAACTAAGAAAGAATGTATAGGCAATGGAAGGTGGACTGTCTGCCAAAGGGGGAACTGGGAATCAGGGAGAGGTGTGGGCTCTCTGCCTGCAGGTGTGGACCACTCTCCAGAGTGGTGGGGCCTCAGCTGGGGAAAGTTTTATCCAGTCAAGGATGAAATGGCCTCAAAACTGGCAACCTCCTTTTACTTTGATTTTATGGTCAGTAAAACTTTTTCTTTTTGGTAAATCATTAAGTCATCTTTCCAGGTGTCTGGTTAATAAGAAAGATATATAAATGGAGATTTACCTTTAAAAAAAAATACATCATTACTCTCTTACTTGTTAGCATCTTGTGAGTCTGGCTGGCGTTAACCAGCTTCCTGTGGCCCAGCCAACTCTGGCTCACTGCTAGGTCTGTTTTCTGGGCCTGTCGAGTTAAACAAGCTAAGGACCAGGTATAAGCCCTCCTATCCTTAGTGCAAGTGCCTTGGCTCTAGAATGCCAATAAATATTACATAAGGAAATGGGAAGAGATGGTCTTTGCTGAATTAAAACACCACTGTCTTGTCTCTTACAGATTGTTAGGAGATACAGTGACTTTGATTTGCTGAACAACAGCTTGCAGGTAAATATTTTAAAATATTAATGATACACATGGCTTGCTTGGGGTGTCTTAGAAACCAGTTGGAAACAGCACTAATAAGAACAAGAAATTAGCAAATTTCCCTGGCAAAGGGAACAGCTGATGTGTCGCTCTAAGTATAAACTTTTGGGAACAAACATGTGATTTACAGTAGTGACCCTGCAACCGTGTACCTTTGTGCCATACTGCATCCTTACCATGTCATGGGATGGGTATTCTCTCCTCTTAGGTCAGGAGTGAGTAGGTGGAGTGCTAGAGCTGTTCACTTCGGGGAGCTGGCACTCTCTCGGATGCTTCCCTAAACTAGGCTGCGTAGTCAGCCCTGCAGGTCAGTGTTCAGCAGTAACTAGAGCGTGTTTTGGTGTAACTTTCCCTCTTAAATACACGTTTCTAAATCCCTTTGACTTAAATGTTCCTAACGTGGTGGCCATAATGGAAAGAGGGGTGAACTGCAAAGTCTTTCTCTGCAAACACAGCTGGTGCTGGTAATGACTGAGGGGTCCTAGAGGGGCTTTAGTGCTATGGGAAATAGTGGCAATTAGCAGATTGGTCTTCAAGGGCCATGGATTACTGAAGACCATTGGGCTTGTGTCATAGTTCAGATTTGATTGGTCACACAAAACCCTTGAAACCTGAGCCAGACACTTGGCTTCTTACCAGCTCAGCTGGGAGGTGAAGGACTCCTCCCTTCATGGGTAGCTAGCCATTGTCACTTAGTCTGAGTGGCCTCTGATCCTGTCCATAAAGGACAGGAGGACTGCTGTCTGGGAGGGAGCGTAATGCTTCCTTTCCATCAAAAGGCCATGTTTTATTGACCAGACTTTGGAAAAGAGCATTTGTAGAGTCCACACTTAACATTGTTTACAACACCGCTAAAAGTACGACTGTCTTGTTTTCTTTACGATAGAGTTGGCCTGAGTATCTGCAAACCCTATGTAATTGCCATATGGCCACGCATTTGTCATATGCTGTCTTTTATTTTTATTATTATTATTTTTTAATCCTCACCCGAAGACATTTTTGCATTCACCTTCAGACAGAATGAGAGGGAGAGAGAGAGGAAGAGAGAGAGAAACATCAATGTGAGAGAGACACATCGACTGGCTGCCACCCACACGACCCCAACCGGTGCGGGGACAAACTGCAACCGAGGTACATGCCCTTAGCGAGAACCGAACCCAGGTCTCTCTGGACCGTGGGCCGACGCTCTAACTGCTGAGCCAAACCGGCCAGGGCCATATGCTGTCTTTTAAAATATTAATTATAGTGTGACCAGTTTAAATCTCCAGATAGAATATTGGCAGAGATTGAATTCTCCTCATAGATGGGTTTAGTTGGTTTCGTATATGGATTTTAATAGCATATCCTTTAAGACAAAAGCTGGCCTGTGAGGCCATTGTAGACAAGGCACCAATGTGCAGTTCATTCCAGCCACGGATAGTCCCCACAGCCCCCCGACAGCTCCACAGTGGAGTGGGCATTTGAGAGCTAGCACTGAGCCTACTGTGTGTTTTCACCTCTATTCGCAAGTGAACCTTTGCCCAGTTTTAAAGGAGGGGGAGTCATCTTTGTGAAATACTTTCCAGCCAGGGCTGAGTAGGAATTGTGGGAGAAATATTTCTCAAATTGAAATTGCCTAGGCCCAGCCCCTAAGAATGGTGGTGGGGAAGAGGGTTTTATCTCCTATTTGTTCTTGCTTTGGCGATATAAGGTTGAATCTCTGTGACTATTTAATTATGGCCTTTTTAATATAATATAATTTTATTTTTTGCTTCAGTGTAATTTTCCCTTTTAAAATGGATACTGTCAATGTGCATCTTATTTCAAATGCAAATATTCATGTGTATTGATGTTGGCTTGTGTTGGGCAGGATATGGCCAGACATCATTTCAAGTGGGAGGTTTTTCTGGATCCAAGTAAACAAACAGAAGAAAGTACATACAGCTTTTTGGCAACAAAATAATTTCAAAACAGCCTCTATAAAACAGACCAAAAGTATTCCAAAACCACAGAATAAAACTGTGACCATGATTTTCAGTGTCTGATTACCCTTCTGACAGATAATGAGTTCCTGCTGAAGAAAGAGAAATATAATATGCATATTCAGAGTTGTCTTGAGTTCAATAGGAAAAATGCCTGAGTAAAAAAAAGCAAGATGTAAAATTATACATGCAATATAATAAAATTACATGAAATGTTTAGAAAAAAAGACTGGAAGGACATATGCCAAAATGTTAACAATGGTGAACCCAGGTGGCAGGATTATGGGTTATGTTTTTTTCTGATTCTTTATACTGTTCTGTACTTTCCAAATTCTCTACAAACAAGCACATGTAAGCTATATATAAAGAAAAGAAAGACAAAAGCTGCACTTCCCCACTTTTTATAGTGAGCATATTTTGAGGAAATAAAGGAAGAAAAATCACCACCTTATTTTAAAGGCAACATCAAATTAGTGATCATCGAGGACAGCGATTTTCAACCAGTGTGTCACAAGAATTTTTTAAAAATATGTTTTTATTTTTTTAGAGAGAGAGGAAGGGAGAGAGAGATAGAAACATCAATGCACGAGAGAAACATTGATAAGCTGCCTCCTGCACACACCCCACTGGGGATCGAGCCTGCAACCCCGGCATGTGCCCTGATTGGGAATTGAACTGGGACCTCTCAGTCTGTGGGTCAATACTCAATCCACTGAGCCACACTGGCTGGGCAAGAATATATATATTTTTTTCTTTATTGATTTTAGAGAGAGAGGAAGGGAGAGGGAGAGAGAGATAGAAACATCGATGAGAGAGAACATCAATTGGTTGCCTCCTGCATGCCCCCCACTGGGGATTGAGCCCACAACCTGGGCATGTGCCCTGACTGGGAATCGAACCAGCGACATCTTGGTGCATGGGTCGACACTCAACCAATGAGCCATACCGGCTGGGTGCAAGAATATTTTTTTTAAATATGTTTTTATTGATTTTAGAGAGAGAGGAAGGGAGAGGGAGAGAAACATCAATTGGTTACCTCCTGCAAGTCCCCCGACTGGGGATTGAACCTGCAACCTGGGCATGTGCCCTGACCAGGAATCACACTGGGGACCTTTCAGTGCACAGGACGACACTCTAATATCTGAGCCACATCGGCCAGGGCTCCACAAGAATTTTTAAAACATGCAATACCTCACCTAGCCAGTGTGGCTCAGTGGATTGAACATCGTCCCTTGGACTGAGAGGTCCCAGTTCGATTCCCAGTCAGGGTACATGCCTGGGTTGTGGGCTCGATCCCTGATGGGGGAGGGGGGTGCAGGAGGCAGCAGATCGATAATTCTCTCACATTGATGTTTCTATTCTCTCTCCCTTCCTCTCTCTCTAAAAAAATCAAAAATGTATTTTAAATTTTTTTTCTTTTTCTTTTTTTTTAAAATTTTTTTCTTTATTGGTTTTTTAGAGAGAGGAAAGGAGAGGGAGAGAGAGATAGAAACATCAATGAGAGAGAACATCGATTGGCCGCCTCCTGTATGCCCCGCACTGGGGATCGGGCCCACAACCTGGGCATGTGTCCTGACTGGGAATCGAACCGGCAACCTCTTGGTGCATGGGTCGATGCTCAACCACTGAGCCACACCAGCCAGACTGAGAAAGAGAGAAAGGGAGAGGGAGACAGAGATAGAAACATAGATGAGAGAGAACATTGATCGGCTGCCTCCTGCATGCTCCCCACTCTGGATTAGGCCCACCACCTGGGCATGTGCCCTGACCGGGAATGGAACTGGTGACCTCTTGGTGCATGGGTCGACACTCAACCACTGAGCCACACTGGCCGGGCACTATAAAAATGTATTTAAGCCCTGGCCGATTTGGCTTAGTGGTTACAGCATCGGCCTGTGGACCAGAGAGTCCCGGGTTCGGTTCCTGCTAAGGGCGTGTACCTCTGTTGCAGTTTGTCCCCGGCCCCGGTTGGGGTCATGTGGGTGGCAACCAGTCGATGTATCTCTCTCACATCAATGTTTCTCTCTCTCTCTTCCCCCTTCTCTCCCTCCCGCTCTATCTGAAGATAAATGCAAAAAAAGTCCTTGGGTGAGAATTTTTTTAAAAAGTATTTAAAAATAAATAAATAAAAATAAAACATGCATTACCTGACTATTTAGTCGGGGGCACTGACCTCTTTTTTCTTAGATTGTCAAATTTAAAAATTACAACAGCCAACACAACAATAGCTGTCTGATGTGAACGAATCAAAATTATACCTATTATTTTTTGTCAGATTGGCAACAAATATATTTTTTGATGTGCCACAGAATTTTAGTAATTAGTTTATGTGTGCCATGAGACGAAAAAGTTTGAAAATCACTGCTCTAGAGAGACAGCATTCAAGAAGCAACAAGTAGGAAGCAGGAGTTGAAATGATAGGAACTAGGTAGGGAACCCTTAGCCTTGGGAAAGCACCCAGGCTCTGCCCTTTACCACCTCGGGTTAGTTATTTTCCTCTGTGGGTCCTCACTTTCCCCATCTGAACCAAAAGGTTGAACCAGATGACTTCTCAGGTCTGTTGGAGCACAAAGGTTTTGTTATTTGAACTTTACTGCTCATTGTTGACATAGGAGAGACTGATGTCTACACTGCAGGGAAATTGGGAGAAATTAAGGCTCTGTTGAGAGTTTAGAATTCCCTAGAATATTCGCTGGAATATGGTTGAAGGCAGTGTGTAGATTTTTCAGATCAGATACCGGAAGTAAGAGATGAACAGATTCAGAGATGAAGGTTTTCCCACCAGACAAAAGCTAGTTTTCCTGAAACTGTGATATAGTTTGTTACATAATTTAGAAGTTTCTACTAGGCTAGCATGGGACAGATTATGGGCTTTAGACCCCATTTTGGTGAACATCTCCCCTTTGCATTGTCTCTCTGCAGGTGCTATGAATGGAACTTTGGGGGACTTCTCTGCTGGCTTTCTTGTTCTCTTTTCCTTATACAAGGAACTCAAGAAGTAACCCACAGAGGACGCTAGAGAGGAAGGCTATGGTAGAGGGACAATGAGGTGTCATGGCTTCTAGGAAATCACTGGCTTAGAGACGATCAGTGTGCTAGTGTTCCCTTTCCCTCGCTTCTCATTAGCCACTGGAGTTCTGAGTTTTATATTCTGAGATTGGTAAGCATTTTAGAAATTTTAGCAGAAAGCTGAAAGAGGAAGTAAGTGTCTCTTGAACGCTAATCTCTTTTAAAAGACAGGATTTAACAATAACACACACATTGCATAGTGTTGGTACTATTAGGGGTATGTATTGTGAGATCTTACAGTAGGCAGGAAGGCACCTCTGTGTCTGACAGGCTGACACAGCAGGGACACAGTGATCGCAGCTGCCGGCCAAGAACTCTCCGTTTCACCCATGACTTGGAAGAGCTGATGGTATGTGGGGGCAGATCGATGCATTTTCCTGAAGTGAAATGAAGTTTTTTTTGTTTTTTTTTAAATCCTCACCCGAGGACATTTTACCCGAGGACATTTTTCCATTTTCTGTTCAGACACAGTGGGAGGGAGAGAGAGGAAGAGAGAGAGAGAGAGAAACATCGACGCGAAAGGGACACATCGAGTGGCCGCCTCCCGCACGACCAACCAGGGCCGGGGACAAACCGCAACCGAGGTACGCGCCCCTAGCAGGAACCGAACCCGGGTCTCTCTGGACCGCAGGCCGACGCTCTAACCGCTGAGCCAAACCAGCCAGGGCAAATGAAGTTTTAAAAAATAGATTAGTTGAGGCTTGGAGGACACAAAGTTTCAAACAGATACCTTATCAAATTCATTCTCACATCCCCACTATGAATGAAAAGTAGCCCCACTGGGGTTTGAATCCAGTATGACGTGACTCTCTATTCTGAGAGATGTGGGAGTCCCCTGGGTTTGCTGTTGGGCAGGTGGTACAGGCAGATGTGCTGATATTAGTTAATGGCATTTAAAAAAATCTTTGCTGTGTATGCGATCAGCTTGAGAAGCAAAAAGGTTTTTCTTTCCTTTACTTTTTTCATTGAAAAACAATAATGAAGTAATTGGCTTAGATGTATACTGGCCGGGTGATGTGCTTTCTTCATAAGTATGATTTTTATTTAGCTACTAAAGTCTAATTGTATGAATGAGGAAAACAACCTGAAATTTGTATCTTTTCTGGCAGTGAATTATGCCGTGGTACAAAATTCACTCTAAATGTCCTCCTACTTACTTTCATAGTTGGAGAAACAGGCAATTTAGAATTGTCAGGCAACCTTTCATCTTGTCCATTATCAAGTTCAAGGTCTTCTTTGTTGCTTGGAAAATACAGAGTGGAAAAGGCTAAGTTAGGTTTGCCCACATGGGTGGTTTAGATTACAGCCTTGTCTGAATTCTCTTTAGACCCTTCTCTCAATCAATACGCATGCCGCTTGGACTGCCCTAATGAAGCACAAGTGTAGAATAACACTGCTCTTTGAAGGTGATTTTACTCATTAAATTAAGATACTAATCTGACGCTTTTTTTTTTATTGGAAATATAGACTTTAAAGTTTTAAATAATCTGGAAATGATAGTACCTTGAGCACCTCCATTTATTTTTTTCCTCTCCTGAAGCCACTCTTAAACAGTAAATTGGTCTCTCTCTCTCTCTCTCTCTCTCTCTCTCACACACACACACACACACACACACACACTCAAGGACAAATAGGAGAGGAGAAAACTATAACAAAAGATTTGAAGCTGAAAATCCAGTGGATGAGAGCTAACTAATTAATCAGATATGGGAAGGCATTCTGACATGGGGTGTGGATAACCCCACTGGGTCCAGTTTATCTCACAGAACCTCCAGAAGTTTTAGCAACAGTTGCTGCCTCCAGTGTGTGGCAAGTTTAAGCTAAAATCAGGAGTTGAAAGTATATTTAAGAAGCAGCCAGAGCCCCAAATCTTCCCCACCTGAACAACATCTGCCCGCCCTTCTCCCTCCAGCAGAAAACTGGAAGTTTATTTCCTGGAGCGGGCAGAACAGCCTTTGGACTGGAGAATGCAGGCACAGTTGAAAATATTTACATAATAAACAGGTACATAGAACTCAGCCCCAAAACCCTCCTCTCCTCCCCAAGTGTCTTCTTCCTCTCAGCTCCCAGATTACTGGCAGTTAGGCTTAGACTTTCCAGGCAGGATACTGGAAGATTCTTTTGAGGGATCTGCCCAGCCTAAGAGGAAAGAGCTAAAGACTCTTTCTCAGACTAAAGACTAAGGTCACAGGTCCTTCCATTGAAACAGCTGAGTGAGGTCATGTGCTACAATGAAGCCCACGGCAGACAAGCCCCAACCACTCACCCAGAGCTTCTAGTCAGCTCTGCGTGCTCCACTCTTCCATATGAGTTGACAACCCAGAATCACCATATTTCTTTTTTTTAAAACTTTTTTTTTTAGGGAGAGAGGGGAGAAGAAAGAGAGAAACATCCATGTGAGAGACACATCGACTGGTTGCCACCCACACGACCCCGTCGGGGACAAACTGCAACCGAGATATGTGCCCTTAGTGGGAACCGAACCTGGGACTCTCTGGTCTGCAGGCCAACGCTCTAACCGCTGAGCCCAAATGGCCAGGGCAGGATCACCAGATTTCTAAGGAACACTTTTAACAAGGAAGATAACGACCAAAACAAACAGAGAAAGAAAAGAACCTTCAGGAAGCAGAATGTATGCAGTAAGAAGAACATTTCAGAAACTTTAGAAAAATTCTTTCATAATCTTAGAGAGATAAGAAATTGCATTACATTCGGGGTATTATTAAGGGTGGGGGAAGAGATGCCCTGGCTGGTTTGGCTTAGCGGTTAGAACGTCGTGTTGGCCTGTGGACTGAGGGACTTTGGGTTCGATCCTGGTCAGGGGCACATACTTGGGTTGCAGGTTCAATCCCTGGCTCCGGTCAGGGTCATGCAGGAGGCAACCGATTGATGTTTCTCTCTCGCATCAATGTTTCTATCTCTCCTTTCTTCTCTCTTTAAAAAAAAAATCAATAAAAAAACATATTTAAAGGGTGGGGGAAGAGAAAAGAGTGCTTAGAAATATAAAAGATAATAGTAGAAATGAAAACTCTTTAGAAGGGCTGAAAGGTAAAGGAAATCCAGAAAACCTTTCAGTAGGAAAAAAAAATGTTTTCCCGGCCAGTGTGGCTCAGTGGTTGAGCATCGACCCATGCACCAAGAGGTCGCCAGTTCAATTCCCGGTCAGGGCACATGCCCAGGTTGTGGGCCCGATCCCCAGTGAGGGGCATGCAGGAGGCAGCCAGTCGATGTTCTCTCTCATCGATGTTTCTATCTCTCACTCTCCCTTCCTCTCTCTCTAAAAAAAAAAAAAAAAAATCAATAAAGGAAAAGAAAAAAAAATGTTTAACAAAGGTAGAAAATAGGAAAGAAAAGATAAGAATAGAGGATCAGTCCAGAAGGTCCAATATTGGAAAATAGGAATTCCAGAAAAAGAAAGCAAAGGACATGGAGGGGAAGAAGTTATGACCTAATACAAGAAAATACCAAAGAATGTAAGGATATTATTGATTTCTAGATGGAAAGGGCTGAGTACTCATCACAGAGGATGAAGGTAGACCCACTCAAAGGCACATGGAATTCACAAACTGAGGTCAAAGAGACAGTCCTAAAAGCTTATACAGAGGGGAAAACAAAAACAAAAAACCCAGAATCAAGAATCTTAAACCTTTAACAACAGCACCGGAAACCAGAGACCATTGTTATGCAAAGAGCTGAGATCCTAGAAGACCTCAGCTTATTGCTTGCTGCTTCCAAACAAATACCCCGGGAGGACTGGCTGTGAAAGACATGGGTTTATTAGGACTCACGCGTGCACTGGTGGGGGCAGGGCAGTGAAGTCTTCCGAAACACAGGCTTTCCCAGTGTCGGGATATACAGAATACAGGAACAAAGCAAACAGGGCATGCAGGGGGTGGGGTGGGGCAGGGGTGTGCTTGCACAGAAGCTGTGTGAGATCACAACGCTAGCTGTTTCTCTGCGGTTGTTTACGTTCCGGGTTCACATCTAGAAGCAGTTTCTCTTTGGTCATTTTTTGACTGAGGGGCTGGCCAGGCTCCCAAGGTTAGTCCCACAGCGCTCTTACAGATGACCTTCACTTTTTCCCACAGGGTGGGAGGGGGAGTTGGAGCTTGGGAAGGGACCCATGTTCTCACATACCATACAACAATAAAGTAGTTATTTTTATTATTTGTTTATTTATTATTATTATTATTGTTAATCCTCACCTGAGGATCTTTTCCCATTGATTTTTAGAGAGAGAGAGAGAGAGAGAAACATCAATGTGAGAGAGACACATCGACTGGTTACCTCCCATATGACCTGACCTGGGACCAGGGATCAAACCTGCAACCCAGGTACATGCCCTTGACTGGAATCGAACCCAAGACCCTTTGCTCTGCAGGTTGACACTCTAACCACTGAGCCAAACCAGCCAGGGCTTATTTTTTATTTTTTTTTGTTGACAGTATCACACATGTCTCCCATTTACCCCCCTTTGCCCCTCTCCACCCAGCCCCTGCCCCACCCCAGGCCTTCGCCGCACGATTGTTTGTGTTCATGGGCTATGCATATACAGTATGCATATAAGTTCTTTGGTTAATTTCTTCCCATCCCACCATCCCCCTCCCCTCATGAGATCTGTCAGTCTGTTCATGCATCAATAAAGTAGTTCTTAAAAATTTTGAAGAAAAAATATTTTCAACTTAGAATGCCACATCCAGCCTTGCTATCAATCAAGTGGGAGGGTAGACTAAAGACAAATTCAGACACACAGCTTTCAAAAACTTGCCCCTCTTTTAGGAAGCTTACAGAGGCTATCTCCACCAAAAATGAGGGGAACATCTAAGAAAAAGGATAGGTATAGAAATGGGGATCAGCAGGAGGAAGACAAAAGCGTCTCCAGAATGATGGTGCAGGGAGGTCCCCGTAGGCCAGTTTTGCAGCAGGTGTAGGGACCATCAGTCCTGCTCGAAGCAGATACTTCTCAAGAAGATGAAATTAATGCATCTCTGTATGTGAATATGTTGAGAAAAGGCGTAGGCAGAGTGTTTGGAGTTAAATAGAAAACTAAAAATGTAGGCTGCCGGTTGATAGGAAGCGTGTTAAGCATAGTAGGTGTGGCCTTTTGGCCCCATTGAATTGTAAACGTAAGTACTGCACCAAATAAAGTTATAACTATATTGGAAGGATTAGGAACAGGGTTGTATGGGGTGAGGTCAGGATAGTAAAAGAGAACCAATCCTCATTTCCATAGTAGGAAATTTATAGATAATTCCTAAGAATGAAAAATCAAGACATAACAATATCAACATTCCCCAATGCCAAAAAATTGGCTGAAAGAATTGAATATGGCTGTCTTTGGGGACTGGGGAACGGATATGTCATCTGGTGTCAGGGGTGGTGGTGGGGCAATGTCATGGGACTTTGAATAATAATACAAGAAGAACTGTTTGACTCTTGAAATTATGTTCATGTATAAGTTTGATAAAAATAAAAACATTAAAAAATTTTGCTGTGCTTAATGCAGTATTTTATGAATTCCAAGATGCAGTTTTTTCACATTTTCATATCAAAAAAATTAGTATGCATCTTAAAATCTGTGGTGTCTTCGATTTAATGAAAAATGGTGGCTGAGGATTCTGGCATTGTATCTTACATGGGAATGACGTGAGTGTGATACTTTTTTTTCTTAATTAAAGATTGCAGGCCTGAGCCTACCTCTTCCTCCCAAGAAACTGATTGGTAACATGGATCGTGAATTCATAGCCGAGAGGCAGAAAGGTCTTCAGAACTATCTCAATGTTATTACCACAAATCACATCTTGTCTAACTGCGAGCTGGTTAAGAAGTTTTTAGATCCAAACAACTATTCCGCAAACTACACTGGTAAGCAGAAGGAGCTGTGCTTTGCTGGAGATAAAATATGTGGGAGAAACTCTATTTCCAAATGGGAAGATGTGTATATCTGTTACAGGGCATTATTCATTTACTAATTCTTACCTGATTATAATTTACTGTAGATGTATAAAAAGAAAATCATGACTTCTAACATGTTTGTAATGTCTGCACAGAAAAATGTGGAAGAGAAGTGATTGTGTCTGTGTCTTGCAGTCTTGTCTTGTTCACTCCCCTGACAGAGTAGAGAGTAAATAATCCACGGTAATCTGTACAGTCATCTCAATGAATTTGTATTTGGCTCCATTTTTGTGTTTACAAGTATATAGTGTGTCGTGTTTTTCTCGAATTATTTCAACAAAACAGTGATTCAGAAGGGTCCTCTCGGTGTTCCCAGTTGTTCGCCAAGACCACTAGGTGCAAAGCATAAGGAGGAAGTAGTTGTCTTCCAAACCTTCCTGGATCAGGACGGCAGCCAGGGACCGAGGTGGAAAGGGTACCCATTCCACACAAAACTGGCACTGATAACCTAAGCCTGGGGTCAGCAGAATGGGTGATTAAATATTGAATACACTCTGGTGTGGCCTTGAGGAGACCAAAGGAAACCTCTGTAGGACTGAACTAATGATTAGAATTCAGATGATTTGTTAAAGCTAAATCGTGCTTACAGTCTTTCTAAGTGGAACTCTGGGTATTATTAATAAGCTGATCTCCTTGCTAAGAGAATAGATTGTTTACATGCTAATATTTGGGTCCTCAAAATGCTGCTTTTGAAGCAATTAGAGAGAGACACTTTGGTTCTGTTTCAGACAGAGGGAAGTAGAGGCCTGCTCGGCAGGCACCAAACTTTCTGCATAATGGAATCACCTGGGGGCTTTCAGAACCCTGAGGACCAGCCTGTCAACTATATCCGAATCTCTGTAGGTGTGGCTTGTGGTTTCTTCGTTGTTGTTTTTATTGATTTTAGAAAGAGAGAGAGAGAGAGAGAGAGAGAGAGAGAGAGAGAGAGAGGAAGAGAGGGAGGGAAGGGGAGAGAGAGAGAGAGGGAGAGATTGATTTGTTGTTCCACTTATTGATGTATTCATTGGTTGATTCTTGCATGTGCCCTGACCGGGTATTGAACCTGCAACCCTGGTGAATTGGGACGATGCTCTAACCATCTGAGCTACCTGACCAGGACTGGCTCATGGTTTTTAAAGCTCCCCAAGAGATTCTAATATGCAACTGAATCTGAAAACCACAGCCCTTGGGCCTTACTCACAGTGTGGCCTTTTGACTAGCAGCACTAACATTATTGGGAATTTGTCAAACATGCAGAATTCAGGCCCCATCCCAGACCTACTAATCGGGATCTGATTTTGACAAGGTCCCAGGTGAGCCCTGGCCAGTTTGGCTCAGCGGTTAGAGCGTCGGCCCACAGACCAAAGAGTTGTGGCTTCAATTCCGGTCAAGGGCACATACCTTGGTTTCGGTTCGGTCCCGGCCCTGGTCGGGGTCGTGGGGGGGCAGCCAGTCGATGTGTCTCTTTCACATCGATGTTTCTTTCTCTCTCTCTCTCTCCCTCCCACTCTATCTGAAGATAAATAGAAAAATATCCTCGGGTGAGGATTGAAAACAAAGCAAAAACAACAAGGTCCAGGTGATTGGCATGCCCATTGCAGTTTGAGAAGCCTCGCTCTAGAATGTACCTGCCATCTTCTCACAAAAATAGGAGTGAGAAAAATGCCTTTCCAGATTGCAACAGAATGAAGGAAAGTGTATTTCAAATTCACATTGACTACAGGTTACAAGTTGGACATTGAGTTGTTAACAAGGCTACCGTTCATCCCCCACCTGTTTTGGGCTCACACAGGAGAAAGAGCACAGCAGGACAGGGCTCGGGCACAGCCCACTCTCTTTCACGGCTGCATCTCCCTCGGCTTTCACTTCTCCAGGCGGCACCTCAGTTGCTCCCCAAATTGTCAGAGGGTGGGCCATGTGGATTCCCTTACCAAATCAGCCCCAACCCAGCCCTGTCCATCGGTTTGTCCACCTTATTCCCTGCTGGTATCCTGAGGGCAGGCATCAAGGGGTAGTGCACATGAGATGATGCTGTGCATCCCACAGACCTTGCCTGTCCTGTGCTGGCGGCGGGGCTGGGTGTGGGAGGTGCAGGCTCGAGGAACACACTCTCCCTGCTCTCAGGGAGCTTGTATCAGAAGTACATCGAGTCACCTGGGGTCAGAGCTAGACGGGATCTGGGAGCGGGCACATCAAGATTTACCCTCTCATTTTATAGATGAGAGTCCCCCCTTTGCCCCCCGCAGAGGGAAGGCCTTACCTAAGGTGGCACACGTGCGTTATTGTATAAGTGTACACATCTGAGTATTTTCCAATTAAAATGCTGCTCAGACCCTGAAAGGGAGTCTGACCCCTGTATTTCCTTCTACTGTACCTCTCTCACATGCTTCCATTGTCCCTGATCTTCCCCCTCTCCCCCAGCATGGTGGACAGTCAGGAGTCCAAGCAGGGGGACAGGAAGGCCACTAGAGACTCCACCCAGAACCCAAATGCTCAAGGAGCCACCACTGCTTAGAGGACACAGTCCTGTAATGGAGCAGTGGAGATGGCTGCTTTTTCAGAGAGGTGCTGATGCACTTCTCCCTTTAAGTGAAATGTCTGAACTTGTCTGGGCTGACTCACCAGCAGTGTCAGGAAAGGGAAGCCCAGGAGCCCAGGCCTCCTCTGCGCCAGCTTGATTGAGCCCTTCCCCGGAAAGCCAGGCAGGCTTGTCCAGGCTTCCCAAAGCTCAGGGTGGCCCATCATCTCCGTGGGGGTGTGAGATGTTCCTTTGAATTAGGAAGTCTAACTGAGGACCAGCTGTTGTACAGGGGAAACAGGTATCTCCCAGTCATGAGGGGTTTGTGCACACACACACACGCACACACATACACATGCACGCACGAACACACATGCATGCACACACATGCACGCACGCACACACACGCACACACAAAAATACCCCCCACTTATTCATTGTATTAACCAGGTACTTCTGTCATGTAAACGCCTCACTGCACTGTAGCCATCTTCCCACCTCAGACCTCCAGCCCCTCAGAGTAAGGGGTTTAATGTCTACACAGAAGTCAGTTGGACCGGAAATCAGGAGGTCGGGATCCTAGTCTCAGCTTTGTCATCAGCAGCATTTCCCCTCTGTGGGCTTCAGGGTCCAGGCCTATAAAACAAGAATTGGGGGAGGGGGTAGTGGACTGGGGAGTGTTGAAGCTCCCTTCTAGCCTTAAAGCCCCAGGAATCCCTCGAACATGTTGATAGTGGTGGGCTCCAGGGTAAAAAGAGGGAAGGGGAGATAGGGGCTGGGGGATTATATTCAGAACAAGGGCGGGATGCTTTGGAGAAGTTGGAGGCCCATGTCCGGCTGTTGGATGTACAGGCCTCTGCAACGCCACTTCCTGTGGTAGATTAGGGACCTGGAGCCAGCTGCAGGACGAGGGGTCAGTGTTTGTTCCCTGTCGCCATCCCATGGGGCTGGGATCTAGGAGCTCAAAAGCTGCACAGTGGGGGCAGCTGGTACCTTCTGAGCTGAGAAGTCTGAGCTCTGTGGGAAGCACAGGACGGACTGGAAGCCTTCGCTCTGCATTTCCTCTCTGGGGATTGCTTATCTGCATTGACTGAGTCTGTATGTCCGCACATGTGTCTCTTGGTGCCAAAGAAACAGAGGGCAGATGCCTTCCTTTTCATGGCTTTCATGCCCTCAGGGGAGAGAGCATCCACATCCACTGAACATGTACCGAACCCTTAGTTCCCCCTGCATGAAATATTTGTTGAACACTTACTGTGTGCCAGATGCTAGGAATAGGAATACAGTGACAAGGGAGGAATAGTAGCCCCGCCCCTCCCCAGGCACTTCTGCAGGGAGGAGACTATGGCAGGGTAAACATGGGACAGCACTTGGGGTGCAGGGGGTGGGGGGAGCAGTAGGGTTGCAGATGATTTAGATCTGAAGATGGAGGAAGGCTTCCCCGAAGAGCTGATACCTACATGGAGATCTGAGGGGTGAGTAGAAGTTAGCCAGGTCCAGAGGCAGGAGCAGTGCTCCAGGGAAGAGAGTATTTCCATGTGGCTTCATCCAGACTAAGATGTGTCCTTCCAGCCAGAGTTTCTGGTCTAGTGAAAGAGAGTAGCCCTAGTACAGGACGGTCTGTGAGTGAGTCCCGAAGGAGAGGGACGGATATAGCACTGGTCGTGTACCAGGAGGGAGGGAGGGAGGGAGGGCTCCTGGCTAAGGGACAGCATACTTGGACTGAGCCTCAAAGGATAGATGGGCAAGAATGGAAAATGCTGAGGGGTGGGTCAGGCCAGTCTTCAGGGCTGAGGGAGGTAAATCTCAGCGTGAAGAGTGGGAGACAATGCCAGAGCTAGGTTGTGCACTGGGCTTAGAAGCTTGGTCTTGCCTTGGTAAGGAAATGGGGCACCAATAAAGACTTCTAAGCAGAGGAATGGATTCTTAGCATTTAAATGTGTTGCCAGAGTCTGGGCGGGATGGGGGGGTTAAAATTGGGAGCACAGAAGTCACGTAATTTACTTGACAATAAATCATAGTGTAGTGGAAAGAAAATGTCCTTTCTGCAGTTCCCTGGCCCCTATGGTAGAAAAAGCTATTTCCCAGTCCTCAATGTATCAGCAACAAACCTAGCACATTCCATTGGTTCACAACTATTACCCCGTTTCTAAAACAATGTACAGTACATAGTAGCAACACAGTAAATATTGTTGAATAATGAATTTGTGGGGAATTATGAGTCACTGTTAGTTTTGAACAAACTGTCCTTCACAGTCCCTTAGAATGACATTGTACTGCATTTAGAAAATTACTTGTCATGATCTCTCTCAAAGTTGATATGAATGATTTTCACTTAAATAATTTTAAGTTTGTTGACGTTCAAGTTATTTTGTAAATGCTAAAGACATGTTATATCAACACTAATTATGGAGGAGGTACAGAGTTCCCAGTGTTGATACTGGACACGTGCATGCTCCCGTGGCTCCCCTCCCTCCAGGTGGGTGATCACGTTGGAATACTCAGAGCAAATGTAAATGGAGGCAGTTTTGTATTTGGCCCTCATGGCTTTTATTCCGTGTGGATAGACTGACACTTTACATATTGAGTCAGTAAACAAATAGCTAGTGGGTTTTGTTCCCTGAATCTCTTAACTCATAATGTGCTGTAAATTACATCAAAATGATACCAGATCTCGGCATGGTAATTCTTACTAGGTCATTTTGACATGTGGAGAGCATTTCTGCCCAATCCCTGTGCCTCCCCAGTCTGCCTGGAATATAAGTAATGCAAGGCAGAGGTGAAATTCCACGGTGAACCTGCAGGATTTCTGTGTGCTTTCAGGGATCAGGAGTAGCTTCATTTACTCACTGAAATGAGGAGAAATAGCAAATTACAGATGTTGTGTTTTGTGGGAACCACAAAAGCACCGTTATTCTGATAATGTCTTAATACAGTGCACTTTAAAGAACTTCCTCTTCTCATTGTCTTCTTAAAGGGAGGAAACATTCTTGTGATAAACGAACACAAAAAGAAGGATGGATTTTTTCCAGTAAACAAGCACACCATCACTTCCCACAATAGAACTGTGTTGTCGCTGTACATAGATGTTTTTCTAAAACACTGGCTTTTATTTCCAGTAGATATTTAAGGCTAATCGCTTCTTTGTTGGTGAAAGCTATAATTCCATGAGAAATGAAGATGGGATAAATATCACTTGGAGCATCCCTGACCATTCTTCCAAGCTGACCTTAGAACACATTTTGAATTTTGTGCTTGGGTGGGGGGCTGGTGCATGGATTGAATTCTTGGCTTGCACCAGCTAGTCTGCATACTCTTTTTTTCTTTAATAAACTTTTTACTTTGAGATAATTTTAGATTTACAGAAAACTGGCAGTGACAGTACAGAGAGTGTCCCTATGCGCCTCACCCAATTTCCCCTGATGTTAACATCTTACATAACCATGGCACAGTTACCAAAACTAAGAAATTAACTGTGATCCATTACTATTGACTACAGATTTTATTCAGATTCCACTAATTTTTTCACTAATGTCCTTTTTCTGTGTCAGGATTCAATCTAGTATCCCACATTGCATTTAGTGTGTGTGTGTGTGTGTGTGTGTGTGTGTGTGTGTGTGTGTAATTAAGTTGGTTTTTTAAAATATTTTTTATTGATTTTTTTAGAGAGAGAGAAAGGGAGAGAGAGAGAAACATCTGTGTGAGAGAGATATATTGATCGGCTGCCTCCTGCACGCCCCCTACTGGGGATCGAGTCCACAACCTGGGCATGTGCCCTGACAGGGAATCAAACTGGGCCCTCCCAGTCCATGGGATGACGCTCAATCCACTGAGCCACATCGGCCGGGCATGTAATAAAGTTTTTTAAGAAGGTCATAGACTATAAGAATTTCATTTGCAAGAATAATATCTTAAGCATATGATACTTTCCTGATATGTTTGACTAATGAGTTTCTAAAATGTCTTTGCAGAGATTGCCTTACAACAGGTTTCCATGTTCTTCCGATCAGAACCAAAGTGGGAAGTGGTAGAACCGTTGAAAGACATAGGTGAGAAACTGGCATGCCCATTCTGTTAAGACATCCCAGAACTCTATTCTTTGTTATGCTTTCCTGTATGTATCCCAGGAGAGCTCTTAAATGCAGGTGGTTTCTTTTTCTTTTTCCTCCCTGTTGCTTGAGGATGCAGTCCTTAACTTTTACTACTTAATGAATCTTGGTTAAAGCCACATCTGAGGATTTTAATGGTAGCAACTTATACTTTCAGCATGGTTTCATCATTCATTCCTCGGCTGTCTTTTTCACTAGATCCAAACTGAAATGCTGTTTTCTTCTTTCTGTGAATAGTGTAATTTCTTTGTTTGCTGTTTTCTTTGTTTTGTTTTTTGTTGATCCTCACCAGAGGATATTTTTCCATCCATTTTTAGACAGAGTGGAAAGGGAGGGAGGGAGAGAGAGAGAGAAACATCTATGTGAGAGAGACACATGGATTGGCTGCCCCCACACAACCCTGACTGAGGCCAGGGATCGAACCTGCAACCCTTGACCCTAACTGCCCTTGACCAGGAACCAAACCCTAGACCCTTCGGTCCATGGGCCGAAGCTCTAACTGCTGAGTTAAACCGCCAGGGCTGTTTACTGTTTTTATGTTTTGTTTTTTTAGTGCAGTCTTTACCATGTCAACATTACCAAATGGTTATTTTACTTGTGCCTGTATAGCTATGGATAATATTGTCAAACTTAATTTTTATTAATTAGTCAATTGGTGCAAAAATTATGTAGCTATAAACACATTTCTGCTTTTATGGCAGGTTGGAGGATAAGAAAGAAATATTTCTTGATGAAGATAAAAAATCAGCCAAAGGAACGGCTAGTATTAAGCTGGGTAAGTTGGTTTTTGTTTCAGTCTAATTTCGGGGACCTTAGATGGGTTAATGAAAACAGATATTGACAAGAGAATTATGAAGTTATATCGTGCTCCTGAGTGATGTTATAAAGGCCTCCTCAGTCCCACATCAGAGGAGAGTCATTTTAATTTACTTTGCTTATACATTTTGGTTATTTTGATGTGATTATATTTGATCAACTAATAAACATTTGGAAAGAAAGAGGAATAGCTTAAAATAGTTCTCTGGGACCCCTTTAGGGTTGGCAGTTTTGCAGTTTGTTTTAAAGAAAGTACTTGGGCATTACTGTGTTATCTCTCACTTTGGGGGTTCCAGTGATACATTTGATTAATGGAATTCTATAAGATTGCAATTAAGTTCTGCTTTTTATGTTTATATTCTGTCCCTCCAGAAAGGCTTTGAGGCAGGAAGACTTAGTTGGTTTTCATTCTTTGGTTAACATTCATATATTTGGATAAACAAAAAAAGAGAAAGACATAAGGAATCAATCTTTCTTTCTTTCTTTCTTTCTTTCTTTCTTTCTTTCTTTCTTTCTTTCTTTCTTTCTTTCTTTTTTATGACTATTTTTATGACTAAAGGTAGCACCTTGATATTTCCTTCCATGTTTTTAGGCTGACCTTGGCCCTGACAAGTATCTGTCAGATAAAGATTTTCAATGTCTAATCAAACTTCTGCCTTCCTGTTTGGTGAGTACGAGTCCTTCTGTTCTTGGTGCTGATGACAGATTCACAGTGTTTTCTGTAGACAGAAAGAGCTGGGTATACTAAAAAAATGGAGAGGTACCCTGGACTTCAGTTCAGACTGAAGTTGTTGCACAGAACAACTATGGCTAGTCCCTTAGATTGCAGGCCATTTAAATGGCATTTATAGTACACAACCCATGAAATGTGGTAATTTAAATGTAGACTTTGTATTTAAGCAAATATCAGAATAGGAACTAGCCACTTGATTGTTGGTGAAGGTATTTATATCAATGGAATTAGAGGATCTGTTCTAGTCTGAGAAAACAGAACTAACATGGATTTAGGTAAACTGGATGAGGGAAAGGCAAAATAACCCTTTTGTGGTCTGACTTACTATTCTCACAGACTAACCAAGTGGTGTTTAGGAGTACCTGGCATTATTTATGTTAATACACAATTCTAATCCAAGGCCTTTGGTGCAAAGGACCACATCAGTATATTTCTTTTTTCCCCCCCTGTATTGATTTTAGAGAGAGAGGAGGGGAGAGGGAGAGAGAGATAGAAACATCAATGAGAGAGAACATCGATTGGCTGCCTCCTGCATGCCCCCCGCTGGGGATCGGGCCCACAACCTGGGCATGTGCCCTGACCAGGAATCGAACCTGTGACCTTTTGGTGTATGGGTCGATGCTCAACCACTGAGCCACACCAGCCAGGCCACATCAGTATATTTCAAAATAGATGCAGGATGTCTTCAGGAAAAGACTGATCTGGCCAGGAAATTGGGTTAGTGTTGATGTTCTTTATCTGTGGTCTGCATGAGGATGTGGGACCCTAGAGTGAGTCAGTCATGGACTGAGCACAGTTACACTGACCTGTCCAGTTGGGTTGGCAAGTTTGTTTTTGAAGATAAAGTGCCCTGTCAAACTAGCAAAACCAGGCTTTTAATGAGGTGTGATGTGTAGCCAAGAAAAATGCTGTGGTCTTTGAGTTTGATTAATTGTGTGACACAGGCTGTCAGCACTCAATTCTAAATTTATTTTAATGGATATGCTTTTTAAAAAAGAAGGTGGTGCAGACAAGTGATACATATTCATTGCAGAAAAGTCAGAAAACACAAATAAGCCAAAAAAAGAAAACTCACCCCTCATTCCAACTAACCAGAAATACATTACTTTTCTAGAATTTTATATGATTTAAATATATATATATTTTAAAACTTGATTTATTTTTGTTAATAGTATACCGTGAATATCTTTTATTGTTAATAAATATACCATAACATTATTATTAATGGCTACATAGAATTATCATTGGCTGTACCTCAGTTTACTCAACGAATCTAGATATTTAGATCACCTCCAGTTTATTTCTCTTTTTTTTTTTTAGTCCTTTTTTTTTTTTTCTATCCTCACCCAAGGACATTTTTCCATTTTTTGTTCAGATAGAGTGGGAGGGAGAGAGAGGAAGAGAGAGAGAGAGAGAGAAACATCAATGTGAAAGGGACACATCGAGTGGCTGCTTCCCGCACAACCCAACCAGGGCCGGGGACAAACTGCAACCGAGGTATGTGCCCTTAGCGGGAACCGAACCTGGGTCTCTCTGGACCGCAGGCCAATGCTCTAACTGCTGAGCCAAACTGGCCAGGGCTCCAGTTTATTTCTCTTAAAAAAAAAAAATTCATTGTGAACAATTTTAGCTAAATGTTTGTATCCGTCCTTATTTTCTTAAGATAAATAACTAGAATTAGTAAGTAATTATAGGGAGATATTTTGAGACTATATAAATATCCCATTCTTTATCAAACCCACTAGTTTTAGCATTCATTGAGATTGTCTGACCCCATTACTCCTCTCATATTTATTAGTTGGCATTCTACTATAAGAAAGGGCTTCCTATGCTCCCTTCTTTATTATATCTGTAGAGACTCAAGCATTTTTATTTCTTGGGTTTCTTTTTGGGGTGATGAAATGTTCTAAAATTAGATTGTGTGATAATTGCACAAGTCTGAATATACTGAAAACTATTAAATTGTACACTTTAAATAGGTGGATTGTAATGCTATGTGACTTATATTTCAGTAAAGCTATTAAAATGTCACCAGCAACCATATTGATGTGTTGGTGAAGAGAAACTTTATGATCAATTACTATATTTTCCTGGGCACACCCTTTCACCCCTCAACCCACTCAACCCCTGCCTCCCAAATCCTCGCATAGCTCAGCTTCCTTGCATTGAAATTTTCATGGTACTTTTTGAGCTAATGGACATTGTAACACCTTTTCTGGAGCCAGCTGGTTCATGTAACCACAATTTCAGGCCAGATGAATACTTTCCTTTCAGTCATTAATAATTCGTCTTACTCCCCACCCAACTTGGTTGACGTCAGTCCCCATCTCAGGAGGACACTGTGAATCATCACACTGCATATTCCAGGAGAAGGACAGGAAGATTCATGCTAGCTTCTTTGGAAAACAACCAAGAGCCCCAAAATGCAGCTTTTGCTTGTTTTCTGGCTGTCATGCTCCCTGTCTTGGCACCGTGAAGCAGTGTGGAATGTTAGGCAAAGCTGTGAATGAGGACACATTTACCCTGCTCCCCACGTGCCCAATCTAGGATTCGGCTGTGTTCTTTACCAATTTACAGAGGCAGAATATTAAAATCACTATTCCAAAAACTCAGACTTTCCCTGTCTTCCATCACACTTTTGCCTGAACTACGACAATATGCATTCCAAAGCTGATACCCTCCATGGAAAGCTGATCACATCAGTTACCCACTTTCTTTTGTCAGTATTGTTTATGTCCCTTCTCTCGTTTACAGAATGATGTAAGAATTGCTCATCTAATAACTTGAAAATGTCATGTGTTCAGGGAATATGCTCACATTTGTATGCAACTAAACTACCAAGATGGTCCTTGACTCTGCATGACCAGATCCTGGATGTAAAAGGACCTGGATGCTGATGCAAATAAATGTGAATTTCTCTCTTGTTTTGCCAGCACCCTTATATCTATCGGGTCACCTTTGCCACAGCGAACGAATCCTCAGCATTGCTTATTAGGATGTTTAATGAAAAAGGAACTTTGAAGGACCTGATCTACAAGGTACTTACTTGTTTTGCAATGCAAGTTCGTGTCATAACGAAGTTCTCAAGTCCCTTTAGAACCTGTAGTGGACACTTGATCCCGAAGGTTCCAGAAGCGAGGCCCTGAGGATGTTACTTTAATTTTTATCTGGGATTTATTTTGAATTTAGTAATAAAAACTACTCAGTTTGGCTAAAAAGCATTTCTTTCCCCACATGAGGGAAGGTTGAACATTTAATGATTATGTCTGTGGCATTAGGTCAGTTTTAAAGTTGTGTCTTTCATTTAACAAAGCAATACCAAACTATCTCAAAGTTGGAAAAAATTTTTTTTAATAATAGTGAAAAATTCTAACAGTACATACGACTTTGGAATTGGCTAAGACCAAGACCAGACATGTCTTCACTGGGCTAGAGAAGGGACGAAACCCAGGTCAGCCTCTTTCTGTCACTGCACAGCCTGTTGTATTTTTTATTTTTATTTTTTTTATCCTCACCCGAGGACACCTTTTGCATTTATCTTCAGATAGAACGGGAAGGAGAGAGGGAGGAAGAGAGAGAGAGAAACACTGACGTGAGAGAGACACATCGACTGGTTGCCACCCATACCACCCACACGACCCCAACCGGGCCTGGGGACACACTGCAGCGGAGGTACGTGCCTTTAGTGGGAACCGAACCTGGGACTCTCTGGTCTGTGGGCCCATGCTCTAACCGCTGACCCAAACCGCCCAGGGCGCCTGTTGTATTTTTAAAACCCACCTCCTACAGGCTGGCACCCCTAGTCTCTGTAGAGTCCTGTTGTTGGGGAGCCTGTGTGCAGATGCTGACCCCTCTGCTGCTCTCTCATGTGCTCTTTGTTTTTCTCCAAAGTCAAAACCAAAAGACCCATTCCTAAAAAAGTACTGCAACCCTAAGAAGATTCAAGGCCTTGAACTCCAACAAATAAAAACATATGGGCGGCAAATATTAGAGGTAAGAGGTATTTAATTTTTAAGTTGCATTGGAATTTCACTTAGTATTCTAGTATTCTTTTTTAAAAAATATGTTTTTATTGAATTTTTTTTTTTAGAGAGGAAGGGAGAGAGAGATACATCCATCCGCTGCCTCCTGCACGCCCCCTAGTGGGCATGTGCCTTGACCGGGAATTGAACTGGAACCTGGGTCCATGGGAGGACGCTCAATCCACTGAGCCACACGGGCCCGGCAGTATTCCAGTATTCTTTTGGGAAAGTTTTTAAGCAATATCCAAAATAGTTTAAGTTGTCTGATTGTTTATAAACTGATGGCATTGCCATATTTTATCCCAAAAAACAAATATTTGAGACTAAGACTAATTTAGAGCTACAAAAATTCTAAAAAGCTTAGCTACTGGAATTTCATGTCTGATTTTTAAGACCTTAACTGTGTGGGCATCAGCTTTTGTGTTATTTTTGGTTGATCTTTATCTTTGTGCCAAGATTCTTGATTTTGTTACATCATATACATAACCATATGGCTCCCTTACAGAAATGTAATTAGCATGAAAAGCCTTTCTCACATCACTCTCTAAGCAGTATTCGCCAAGCTTCTGGGATTGTGCAACCCTACCAGTGAAAACAATTTAAGCATAACCCCCCTAATGTTGTATATATTTAACTATTACATACATGCACTACTACTAACATATTGTATACATTATAAGTAAAGAATGTGATTAAAAACAAAACAAATAGAAAGAGAAGTTGTAATATTTTTTTTCCAGTTCTCAGTGGATTGTCCTGGGTACCTTTATTACTGGGTGATCCACTGTTTATTAAGTGGCAGCTGAAAAGTTTGCTTCCTTTTGTGAGAGTCTGTCATATGTTTCTATTAATAAACAGCCAAGTATATTCTAAGGTGAGATTGCCCTAGAGATGTTTTCAATTCAGCTCCTTTTCCTGAATAGCTGGGCACAGCACTGACTTGCTAGCTTCCTCCTCCATGAGGAGGGTCAAGACTTGGCCCTGAGGAGGGCTTGGCTTGTTGAGATGAGTAAGTCCTTAAATAGAGGCTTTGGGCATAGAACTGTTAACCCCAGACAGACGCAGGCTGCTTCTCTGTTCTTTGGCAACGAGGGGGCTTGGTGTGGCATCTCACAGCTGGAGAATTCAGCAGCACTTCTTTGTCTAAAGAAATGGAGGGAGGTGGCAACTTTCTTTAGGAGTCTCCCCAGTGACCTGTTTGATTTTGTTTTAAAATATATTGATTTAAAAGCAAAGTTTAACCTGTCTTATATCTGAATGAGTTGGGGGGTGGGGAATGTAACCTGTACATATTTTTTTAAAGGTACTAAAGTTTCTACATGACAAGGGATTCCCTTACGGGCATCTTCACGCCTCCAATGTGATGCTAGATGGGGACACTTGCCGGCTGCTAGACCTCGAAAATTCCTTATTGGGCCTTCCTTCCTTCTACCGATCTTATTTCTCACAATTCAGGAAAATCAATGTAAGTTGCTGAAAGTAATGAAACAGCAGGTATATTTTGAGTTATAAATTATCCCCATGGCTGGACCCCATGATCTGCCTGTGTATGAAATATGCACTAAGCAGTGATAGGTGCATTTGGGGTGGGCCATGCCTGATGGCCTGCTTCTCCCACAGAGCATTGCTGTGTCTCCGAGAGGCTAAGCTGAAACAGTTGATGGGACAAGGAGGGGCGTAGGATAACTGATTGGAAGACGTGGAGGGCAGGACCAAGACCTCTGGTCAGAGCAATGCCTTGTGCGTTTCCCCTACCAGTGGGGTCATCCTAGGCCTTGTTTCTCAGTGGAGGCCAAGGGCAGGGCACTGAGATTCACAAAGCCAAACTGAAAGAGGAACATGCCACTGCTCTCTTTTCTTCCACAGACATTAGAAAGTGTGGATGTCCACTGCTTTGGCCACTTACTGTATGAAATGACCTACGGACGACCTCCAGACTCAGTGCCTGTAGACTCCTTCCCTCCCGCCCCATCTATGGCTGTAGGTCAGTATGGGGTTTGGGGGGGTCTTCTGGGCCCAGGTAGTCTGCAGAGCTACTCACCCCCTTTCCAGAGTCCAGGAAAGACCCAGCGGAAGTTGTCATGCTCCACAGAAATTCTTGTCCAATTTAAAAGCAAACCAGATCTGAGTAATTTACTTAAATGCTTCACTGAAATTCAAATGGCTTGTCCATTTGTCGGGCTCTCTGAATCAGGGGAATCTTTGTCGCGGGCGGCAGAATCTCGATAGCAGGAGTATGTAAGAGAAGTGTGGCTAGACAGAGCCTGATCTAGAAGCAGAGTCAGGATCAGGCCATTTGAAGCCAGTCGTGAGGGCTCAGGCAGGTGTCAGGAGTCAGACCAAGGCTGGAGTGGGACCTGCAAGCAACAAGGGAGCCGAGGGTGGATACCTGGGGGACAGGAGGCCTGGAGCTGGGAAGGCGGACAGGTAAGCAGACACTGGCAGCTGGATTCAAGAGCTCTTCCAGCATTCCCTGAGGGGCCGAGGAAGGTGGGGGACGGCGGAGGCACCCTTAGGAAGGAGGGATGTAGGGACCGATACAGACTCATCAGGCACCCTTTCATCCCCTCCACAGCCCACTCAGAACTCACTGCTGGGGCACAGAGAGGGGAGGGCAGGTGGCTCTTGGACCACTGAGCTGTGGAGGTGTGCAAGTCAGCCCTCCTCCAAGTGCTAGTTTTGTGTTAAATGAGTTGGTTCAAGGGAACAGGCCCCGAGATTACCTTGTGTGGAGTTTGAACAGATGAAACTGAACAGTGACCTGTGAGGAGAAAAATCTGGCTGCTTGTGTTTACATCAGCCAAAGTGTTGGATGATGAGGTATCAACAATTGGCATTTTGCGTGCTGGTTTTGATTAAAAGCAAGCAAGCAGCAAAATGTCTTTCAAATTCAGAATTTTCACTTCCGTTTAGTGTTTGCTTCTCTTTTCAGAGAGCAAACACTTTTATGAATGATATCTCGAACCCTCCCTCCAATTCTCTTTGAAGTATATTTAGCTCGCTGTCAGCCTGTGGTTCCTAAACCGCTTAGTGTGAGTCATTGGTAGCAGTGTCGCCAGCATTCCCCTCCCCACGTGGCCATCTGTCTGCGAGCAGAGTTTCCACACCGTCCTGATCGGCCTGCAGACAGCTGTGGCAATGGGTGTCAGACTCTTCATCACCAAGTGGACTTGCCAGCGTGTTCTGTGGAACTAAAATGTGTATCTGTTCATTTCAAGTGGCCGTGTTGGAGTCTACGCTGTCTTGTGAAGCCTGTAAAAATGGCATGCCTACCGTCTCCCGGCTCTTACAGATGCCGTAAGTCACTCAGACGCCTTGGTTGTTATGTTCATCACTGGTTGAACACCGACCACTAACCCAAGTGCCTGGTACCGCAGTAAAGACTCGGTTGCAGAGTCCAAGTGACTGCTTTGCTGACAGTCACTTGCAGCATGTTATCACGACCTTTCCTGTGACCCCTCTCCTACCTTAGTCTGATTGCTCTCCTCTGCCCTCGACCTCGTTTTCACGTGTGTCTCCTTGTCGATGTTAGCGTTGTGTATGTGTCCATGTGGCGGCCCCGCCTAGGCAGTACCGAAGGAGGGCCCTGTCAAGCAGCTGTCCTTCATGACCCTGTTTCAGGCACCAGTTGGGCCACAGCTGTGGCTAATTCACAAGCCACTGACCTTGGAGGGTCACCCTTCATGAGGAGGACAGTGTGTTTGTTCAGTTTCTCACTGGGTAATGTTTATGAAACATCTGGCACGTGCCAGGCACAGTGCTAGGGGCTTACAGCTAGGAAGACATTCTCTCTTAAACAGGATTATGAACAGGTAATTCGGGGGCTTGGAACAGTGCTTCGGGGCCTTCCCTTCAGGGACATTTTCTGTCCCTTCGTGAGAAGGCAGCCGGTGGGGAACAAGGCTGTGTCACTCCTGCTGCCTCTTCCACCCTAGGCCCCCCCTTGTTTCACTGTCCCCACCTTTAATAAACATACTCTCAAAAAAAAAAGAAGTATGTGTCTGAGATCAGATGGACCTAGGGGTGCATCCAGCTTCATTACATCTACCTGGGTGACCTTGGGCGAGTTTCCTAACCTCTGAAAGCTGAGTTTCCTCACCTGTAAAGTGGGGATGATAATAGTCCCCATCTCACAGGGTTGTGGGGAGGGTTTAATGAGATGATTCCCAGAACAGTGCCTGACACTCAAGAAACGCTTATTAAATGTTAGTTATGATTAATATTGCTTCAGCTTTTATTTGTGAGCACCGTGTGCCATGTGGTATACCCAGTGCTTGGTCCGTACCAGCTTGTTGTAAACAGATCAGCTGTACTGCGGAAACAACGATATGAGAAACAGGCAGACGACCAGCTTGGAGTGTATACAGCCAGAGTCCGGAGGAGGTAGTGGGAAGTTTAGGTTCCTTGTGGAGGGTCTGCTGTAGCCCAGACACCATACTAGGCCCTGGGGACGCCGTGAGGAGCAGAGCAGCCCAAGCCCAGCCCCGTGGATGTGACATTCTACGGTGTGACTGACACTGGCGAGTCCCTCTCTGAACCAGCCACTGTTGATAATGATGTGAACGTGGGACAATAGACCCAGTTAGGGAAACAAAACCTTTTCACAGACTTTAGAACAGAATGCATTTGCAGTTAGGAAACAGCCTGTGTCCACCTGAGTCACTTGGGTTTGTCTTTATGCTCCCAGAGCCCTTACATTTGCTCCCAATCTTTCAGTTCTAAAGTGAATCCAAATATTGTTTCCTTAAGTTTCTCTGCCCTGTGGGCTTCAGCCTAGCGCTTGGAGAGCGTGAACTGTGTCCAGTTCAAAGGTGCTGTCTGGAAGCAGACGGACCTGTGGCCTTGGAGGGGAGAGTTATGTCTCCACCTCCACAGCCTCCCGAGCTCGGTGGGGAAAGCTTAACCCTGTCATTTCTCCTGGTCACATAGTTCCTGGTTTCTAAAAAGGAGAACTGTTCAAGGAAAGACTCACTCACAGACATTTGGGCACTGCCCAAACAGCCATGTAAACTCTCCGACCTGTTTCAGCCAAAACAGCTCAGAATTCCTCAAGCGATTGTTTTTAATAACATAGTTTTGAATACAGAGTAGATATACTCTAAAAGCTGCTATTTCTTTTTAAGTAAGCAGGAGAAACACTATTTTTCTTAGAAGAAAATTATTTTCTCGTTAGATTCTAATAAGAACAATTCTTTTCTACTTACTTGCACGTTTTTATTTTATTGAGTGCTAGAATAAATTTTATCCTCCTCTGGGACAAAAAAGAAAAACCAGTTATTTTATTTAGAAATATTTACTGCATATATTATTTGTAATATAATGTGAATAATAATATAATATAATAATCGTTTGCAGAAATAATTCTTTTTAAGTGTAAATGAATTTACTACATAGCATGAAGGGACTTTGCCCTTCGGTGGAGGACTAGCCTGCAGTATGCGGCTGACCCAGTGCCCTGGTAACTGGTGGGGGCTTTCCCCACGCTTACACTGGGTGGCCCGGCAACGTTTTTGAGCGTGTTAATAAACATGAAATGGTGGATTGGGTCAGGCCTGGGGGATGTGGGGACTCCCTGGGCTAAAGATGTCTCATTCTGCTTTGATCATCTTCTGAGAGTGCACCTATTTTAAGAAAGATTTTTTTTTTCTCTTTACAGATTATTCAGTGATGTTTTACTAACCACTTCTGAAAAGCCACAGTTTAAGGTAAAGTAAATCATATCATTTTTTTGGTTTGTGACATAAATAAGTTGACTTTGAAAGTTAATGCTTTTTTAATTAAAAATGAGAAGGTCCAGTACTTATACTAAGGAAAATTTGAAAACAATCTAAATATCCTACAGTTAGGGAGTAATTTAGTAATTCATAGTACATCTAGTTGATAAAATATTTTTATCTAATAAAAGTAACATTTATTAAAACATCGCAGTAGCATGAAAAATGATTATTATTTGGGCTGAGGGGGGGAAGGATATAAATGGAGCATGTAAAAAAATACCTGTGTCAGACTAGAAGTATCCTGGGCAGTAGCAGTGTTGTGTGATATGGGAAGAGCTGGGGCTTTGGAACCCCAAAACACCAGGTTGATGCCTTACTTAGCTTTTATCTAAGGAGGGTTTCTCAGACACAGCATTTGACACTTTGGGCCAGATAGTTCTTTGTTGGGGGGAGGGGGGCTGTTCTGTGCATTGTAGGATGTTCAGCAGCATCCCTGGCCTCTACCCACCGGGTCTGAGCAGTACGCCCCCTCCACCCCACACGTTGTGACATGAAAAATGCCTCTGGCCCTGGCCAGTTGGCTCAGTTGGTTAGAGCATTGTCACATGCACCAAGAGGTTGTGGGTTTGGTTCCTGGTCAGGGCACATATCTAGGTTGTGGGTTTGATCCCCAATCGGGGCACATATGGGAGGCAGCCCACTAATGTTTCTCTTTCTTCTCCCTCACTCCCTCTCTCTAAAATCAATAAACATACCCTAGGGTGAGGATTTAAAAAATGCCTCCGACCCTGCCTGATGTCCCCTAGAAAGTGGAGGGGACAAAATCACCCCCATTTGAGAGCCACCGATCTATGGGCAGGTGTCTAATCTTTGGGTCTGCATTTACTCAGGGTGTGGGGTTGATGAGTAATACCTGTCTGCTGTCATAGGACAACTGAGATAACTACATGAATGCCTCGTTTAGGGCCTGGCTGTCCTCAGTGCTCACTATTAGTGTTTTAGGTAGTAGAATGAAGGGTAATTCTCTTTCTCCTCTTTATAGTCTCAAAGAATATGTAATGCTCTTATGATGAAATTAAATTTAGAAAAAGAAAAAAAACCAAAACAAGGTCTGGTCAGAAGATTATATAGGTGACAGACACTTTTCTCTCTCTCTTTTTTTTTTTTTTTTTTTACGAGTTAGAGGAGTTCTGACAATAATAGCTTCTTTGGATCTGAAGTAGGAAATTAAAAACATTTAAATTAACTTATTTACTGAATCTCCTCAGAAAATATATTCAGCCTTGTAAATAGCTATGCTCTTCCCCAACCCTGATGCTCCAGCCCAAAGATTATTATCAGACCTCAGCTTTCCCCTGAGCCAGAGTCTATGCGGCAGAGACAGCATGCTTTTAACCCAATGTTAACTTCTGGTGTATCCGTTTTCCTCCTGGAAAGATACATGAGAAACTGGTGACGCCGGTTGCCTCCGTGGAGGGATCTGGGTGGGAGACGTTTTGCTGTGCATGCACCCTTTTACACCTTTTGACTTTTGAACCATATGACTGTACTACCTACTCAGAACTTGATTTAAACTTGTATTTTTAAAAGAGTAATAGAGATAAAAAGCATGACCTGGGTGTCTGTTTTCCAGGCCTGAGCTCTCACGGTTGGAAAAACGAATAAATTAGGAAAGGAGAGGCTCAGAAGCAGACCAGGCTAGTAAGTCTTTCAGCAGGAAAAAGCTTCCTCTTGTGAAATTCAGGAAGTAAATCTTTGACAGAGAGAATCCCTCTGAAGTTACAAAATATTATAATTACTTGAATTTGTATGTGTTCCAATAAGTTTTATATATTTTTTTAAAGATTTTTTTTTCTTTATTGATTTTAGAGAGAGAGGAAGGGAGAAGGAGAGAGACAGAAACACTGATGAGTGAGAACATCGATTGGCCGCCTCCTGCATGCCCCCCACTGGGGATTTGGCCCACAACCTGGGCATGTGCCCTGACCGGGAATCGAACCGGTGACCTCTTGGTGCATGGGTCGATGCTGAACCAGTGAGCCACACCGGCCGGGCCCTCTTAACCATTTATAAGTGTACAGTTCAGTAGTGTTAAATATATTCACATTGTTGTATTGAACAGATCGCTAGAGCTTTTTGGTCTTGCAAACTCAACCTCTAGACCCATCGACTAACAACTGGCCACCCCCCTCCCCAGCCTTGGCAAACACAGTTCTGCTGTCTGCTTCCATGATTTCAATGACTCTAGCTATCTCATGAACTGGAACCATACAGTATTTGTCCTTTTGTGACTGGCTTATTTTACTCAGTATAAAGTTATTAAGATTTTTCCATGTTATGGCATGTGACAGGATTTCCTTTTTTAAGGCTGAGTAATATTCCCTTTTAAGCCATTCATCTGTTGATGAATATCCCACCTCTTGGCTATTGTGAATAATGCTACAGTGAACATGGGGTGTGCTTTGATCCTGCTTTCAATCCTTTTGGATATATACCTAGAAGTTGCTAGATCATATGCAAATTCTACTTTTAGATTTTTTGAGGAACTTCCATACTTTTTTCCATAGCAGCTGTACCATTTTACATTCCCACCATTGGTGCATCAGGGTTCCAGTTTTTCCACATCCTCCTCAACACTTCTTTTCTTTTTTTTTTTTCCCAGTAGTGACCATTCTAATGTGTATGAGGTGATATCTCATTGTGGTTTTGATTTTATTTCTCTAGTGATTAGAGATAGTGATCATCTTTCATATGCTTGTTGGCCATGTGTATCTCTTCTTTGGAGCAATATCTATTCAGGTCCTTTGCCCGTTTTTTTTTGTCTCCTCCCCCCCCCCCCCCCCAGCTTTATTGTGGTATAATCCATTTTTAAAATTTGGTTACTTATGTTTTTGTTGTTGAGTTATAGGAATCCTTTATATGTTCTGGATATTAATCCCTTATCAGATATATGCTTTCCAATCATTTTCTCCCATTCCATAGGTGCCTTTTCACTCTGTTCATTGTTTCTATTGATGTACAGAAGTTTTAAGTTTCATGTGGTCCCATGTGTGTATTTTAGCTTCTGTTGCCTGTGTTTTTGGTGTCCTATCCAAGAAATCACTGCCAAATCTAGTACATGAAGCTCTTCCCTTATGCTTTCTTCTTGGAGTTTTATAGTTTTAGGTCTTCAGTCCAACTTTGAGTTAAGTTTTGTATGTGGTGTAAGGGTCATTCTTTTCCATGTAGACATCCAATTTTCCCAGCATCATTTATTGAAAAAACTGTCCTTTCCCCATTGTGTGCCTTTGGCACCTTTGTCAAAGGTAATTTGATCATATATATGAGAGTTTATTTCTAGGCTCTCTGTTCTGTTCCACTGATCTATATATCTTTCTTTATGCCAGCATCACAGTTTTGATTACTGTAGCTTTGTAATATGTTGTGAAATCAGGAAGTGAGAGGCCTTCAATTTTTATCTTATTTTCAAGATTGTTTTGGTAATTCAGGGTCCCTTGAGAATTAGGTGAAATACTTGAAACATACATCATGTCTATTTTTGTATTCATTTTATATATTTATTGGTACAAAATGCTAATGAGTTGAGTGTGTTGGCGATACCAGAAGTGGCCAGGACAGGATTCAAGTGGACAACTTGGAACTGATTTTGTTCCAGATGCCCTCCTTCTGGATAACCAACAGCTCCTTCCTTAAAACCAGGATTGGGGAGAATCTCCAGCCATTTTCCTCAAAAGATTCTGTACTTTCGCCTCTTTCAGATCCCCACAAAGTTAAAAGAGGCACTGAGAATTGCCAAAGAATGTATAGAAAAGAGACTAATTGAAGAACAGAAACAGGTAAATTGTACATAGTTCCTCCTTATCCTTCGATCTTTCAGTGTTGTTTGTCATCCTCTGCCTGGAATTCACGGCGAGTTACTTTTAACTGATTGTTCATTCCACAAACATTTCTCCCATAGTTGCTCTGAACCAGGCTCCAGGCTCGGTGCTGTGACACAGCTGAACCCTTCCCTGTCCTTCCCCCAAGGAGCTCAGCCTGTGGGGGGTACAAACAGGTCCATAGGGTGTTCGTCCTTTATGATGGGGCAGGCTGGGTCATGGTGAGCATGCATGGTCCCTGCTCTAAGGGTGCTGGGGACCACGCTCCTCTTCTGTGAGAGAAAGAGGCAGGAAGAAGTGGAGGAGTGAGAAGGGTCCTCACCCTCAGGCATACTCTTCTTCCGGGCATCCACCCCTGCCCTTGGAGGCAAACAGGCAGAGCAGGGAAAGATTGTTCATCCAAATAATTTGATTTGGCAAGACACGTTAGATTTTCGTTAGTGTAGGATATGCTTACATTTGTGGTGAATTGTATTCTCTTATAGATTCACCAGCATCGAAGACTGACAAGAGCTCAGTCTCACCATGGATCTGAAGAAGAAAGAAAAAAGAGAAAGATTTTAGCTCGAAAGGTAAGCCTGCTGCCTCTGAATTCTGTGTGTGTGAAGAAACCTGGGTTCCACATGAAGAAAAGGTCTATGTCAATGATGCACATGTAGTTAATGACGGATTTTGTGCTGTATCTCCTTGAAAGCTAAAACTATTTGCAGATAACTGGTTTGTAGTTTTTAAAAAAGGAGCTATATAATATCAGGAAAGAAATGGACCATATAGTTTCCTGGCTTGCTGGGCTGATTTTGGCCTGACGTAACTGGGGGGAGTGATTGGCCTGAGATAATAGTCAGCAGGTGGGTTTTATTTTCCCCTTTGGCTTTGGCTTGTGACTTCATCACTGTATTAAGTTGTGAGGCCAGATATGAGTGTGTGTGGATAGTTTAACTGTGTGCCTAGAAATATTTTTATTCTAACTCTCAGCTTCAGTGTGTTGACTCTTTGCCCCCCCCCCTTTTTATTTTTAAAGAAGTCAAAACGATCTGCTATTGAAAATAGTGAAGAACATTCAGCAAAATATAGCAACTCCAATAATTCAGGTAACTGGTTATATTTATAGTGGAGCCCAGTACCCAAAGGCCAGGACCAGGAGGAGTCTAGTTCGTCAAGGTGTTTTGGGTTCTGGTAGCCAAAGTGTGGTGACAGATGTAGAAAACAAAAGAATTCTGTCCCTAAGGAAGGATACGCTAGCATTCATGGCTCCCAGGACCCGCGTGCTGGAAGGGATCTCAGTGGTTATTGGGTCAGCCAGCCTCTTCGCTGATGGCAGGGCTCGACCAACCGAAGGTGAGCATTATCCACGGAAAAAACAACCCAACTTGAAATTCAAGGTGTCCTGTTTTTCAATGGAGCCTGAGTCCCTAAGTCCTGTCCTCTGCTCCGGTCACCGTGCCCCACGGAGTTTAGCAAAGTGCAGTAGCAGTGGGTGGAAATGTGCAGGTCGTCTCCAGACCCCCTGGACTCATAAGTTCAGCCTTCTCCCCGTTAAAATCTGTGTTAGCACTGCCAAGCAGTATGAAACCAGGATGGGTTGAGTTTTACCTCCTTTACCGTAAAACACCTCTTATAGTTTATAAGGAGATGAGAGAATATTGCAAATAGTGGAAAGGAGGCGGTGTGGTTGAATCAGGACGTTTCTCTTCGTTCCCAGTGTCCATGCCATGTCAGCCTGTCCTGTAGGTACTGGGTGAGGGGATTGGAGGCTTCCGCAGAGCAGCTGCTGGTTTCTCTGGGGTGTGAACACAACCCTCCCTGGAGTATGGTTAACCCTCGACAGGACCTCCGTGTGGAGGAGGGGTCTTATGTAGGAACCTCTGTCTGCTCATTGGGCTACTTCCATGTTAGGCCAGCAGGATATATTCTGGGGATTTCTGAGCACTAGGGAGATGGTGAGAACTTGGAAGTATTTGAAATACAACGAGGTGACTGGGTACAGAAGATGTGTACAATATATGGGAATATGTACATTGTTTTAATGTAAATAAGGGTATTGAATTTTAGGTAAGAAAAGGCCTGGGAAATCCAACTGAATAGGCTGACCCTATCTAGCTGAATGTACCTGCTGAGAAAATGGGACTTCTACATAGGGCATTGTTGGGGCACTGTCATTTGTCATTTGTTACTCAGGGGTAGGGGTTGGGTCAGGAAGAGGGACTGCTGCCAACTGCATAGCTGTTGACTTTGCAAAGTTGGCTTCAAATAAGCAAGCTGTGGGGAGCAGCCCAACCCTAGCCCCAGCGCTGTCCTGGAGTGGAAGCCTGTGGTCATTGGTCCAGTCCCTGAATTCTCTGTCCCTCCTCAACGTTTACCACCAGGCCCACACGCTGACCCAGGGCAGATTCTCAGACAGTGGTGGGACCCAGCTTGGGCCCAATTCCAGATGTCTTTCCTGGGTCCCCATGCATGTTTCTGTGTTTTCTCTTAGCAGGATCTGGGGCCAGCTCACCTCTCACATCCCCGTCATCGCCAACTCCACCCTCCACCGCAGGTTAGTGATGGCGGCACAGTAGCCTGCCTCCCTCCGGCTCTCCACCAACAGGAGGGGGAGCGGGGCTTTCTCTTCTCAGCTAGGCCCAAGCCTGTGGGGGTTAGATAGTGCCAGCCTTGTCCAGAGAGCCAGTGGGAGTGCACATTGGCAGTGCCATTGGGAGAACCGAGGGTCTGGATTTACAGACTCGGTTTCATGGGAATGGGATAGTTGGTTTCAGGGTCACTAACCACCCTGTACCCCAGGCTTGCTGTCTCGCTCTCTGCCGAAGAGCCTCACGCAGGGCTTCGCAGACCAGAGCTCGTCTGGGTGCAGTCGTACTGCCGCCCAGGGGCCCGGCCCTTCCTGCTTTCTCCTCAGGGAACCCAACTGTCGTGTCGGTGTCACAGAGCAAAACTGAGATGCCCAGGTGTGGGCGTGAAATAACCGCCGATTTCCCATTTCCTGATAACTCTTGTGGTCTGTTCTGCTCTGCGATGCATTTCATCATCTGGGGGGTCTTCTGTGGCTAGCCTTTGTTTCACCTTTGTGAATTAAATCAGATACTACGAGTTTTGTTGGGAAAATGTAGGAAAAAATCTATCTCGGGGAATACTTATAAAAAATAATCTCCAATTCTGTGGTGTGGCCTCATAATGCTATCTTTCCTCCTTTTGTTTTGAACTAATATCTCTCTCCTAACCATTTTGTAAGCCCCATAAAAACACACTGGAGTGCCAGTATCTCCTTTGTTAAATGAACCAGATGTTCTAGATGTCAGAGGAGCTGATTCTGCCACTCAGAGCTTGTCACTGAGCTTGGAAGTTGCTGCAGCTGTCTGAAGGAGAGTCATTGGCTGGGGTTGACACAGGAGTTGACATCGTATTCATTAAGGTTTGAGGTGGCACCCGGGAGCTAACAAGTACATCATTGTCCGGCAGCTCTCATGCTTCTAACTGACCTTCCTAAAAAAATACAAGCAATGTAAGGGGACTAGTTTGAACAGCCTACTCCTGGCTGGTGGGTTCATCCTTGCTGGCCGAGGATGGTTGCTGTGGCCTGCACCGAGCCCGCTGCAGCCAGCACCTGTTGTGAGTAGCAAAGTACCTGGCTCATGGGGATGGTGTTTGTTTCCCTGTCTGACTTTGTCAGCAGATTTTTACAAGAAAGCCCCCAAATATTGATCAAGACAGAAAATGGACGTCTCTGTCTTTTGTAGAGGTGACCTGTCTAGGCTGCTCAGAAGTTTCTGGACATCCGCTGCCTGGATCATGTTGAGCCATTTTCTAGTAGACAGGGTATGAATTCCACACCACTTAGACACGTTAAGGACATCGGAGAGAATGAATAGTGAGACCCCATGGGCCTCCTTTAACAGGTGAGGTGTCTGTTTAGCAGCGCAGAGCGCTTGGCACACACATTAGGTGTGGTCCTGGGGAGTTAATGCCAGTTCTCGTTTTTCAACACCTTGGGAAATTCACAATCTATTTGGATTTGTTGTTGTTGTTAATCCTCTCATTTACCTGTGGTTTGAATGGGGCTATCTCATACAAAGCAGGTTTTATGAGATGAAGTAACTTTTAGAATGAGAGGAGAAGGAAAAGAGGAATCTTGTCATTAGAGTCAATGTCAGAAAAACTGAGGTGAGTGGGAGCAGTTGGGGGGGCATCACTGTGAATTTGATCATATCTGTCTGAAGGGAAGTCATAAGCATTCAGAGGGAAAACATATATGAGGCCCCAAGCATAATGCCTGGCAGAAATGAAATGTTCCCAGCAAATACTGGCTCTTTTCCTTTAATGCTTTGTTGATGGGATTATCAACTGGGCCCCCCCAAAGACTCTACTCTGACCTCTGCTGGGCATTTGTTGTAATGCATATTGTAAAAAATGATAACTAGCCCTTGCCTGTCAACCCCTATGTGGGGCACCCACATTGAGTTTATTCATTCAGTTACTCAAGGTGCATTTATTGAGAGCCTGCAGTGTGCCTGGCACTGTGCTTGGCCCTGGGTTACAGTGATGATCAGACAGACAGGCCCTAGCTGGCATGGAGTCACTTTTCCAGTGCCTGTTGGAAGCACCAAAATGATAGACACACTTCAGGCAAATGCTTTCTCCGGGGTCCAGCCATGGCAACTTTTTCTCCCAGTAGTTCTCCTTCTTAAATAGAAAATGCGCTTGAAAAACGAGTCCACCTACAAGCAACATCTCAAGCTTCTGTTCTGTGCAAGGCCTCAGGTGGTAGCCCTCGTGCTACTGTACGGTGGGAGGTGCTCGGTAAATCCTTGTGGGGGATTTGCTCAGACTTCCTTTGCCTTCAAGGCCACTGCTGGGTGAAAGTAGAATCTCAGCCCAGGGGTGGCAACTTCTGGCTCATCAGCACCTGCTTAGACAGGTCCTCCCTTCCAGGCCTGGAGGCCGGGCTTCTCACTGGGCCCGTCTTTCTGGCTGCCTCTCTGCATGCTTGCCCATCTTGTTGCTGGAATCATTTACACCAGTTTGTGTCTTTACTCCCAGGCCAAGTTTATGCTCTATCTGGGAACTGAATTAAAGAGAGTACCTTTCAGCTTTGTGATGATATGCAGTTTTCTCAAGAAATGAAGGAAAATTCTTCATTTTCAGGGACTAGTATTTAAAAAGAATTCCCACTAAAAGTGGCATCTCAAACACAACTCAGTGTGGGAGCTCTTGGGAATTACACCTTGGACCAGGGAACCTACACTCAAGAGCCACCACTTGCTAGTTCTGGGACCTTGGACAAGACACTAAAGCTCCCTGTGTTCCGGGTTTCCTATTTGTAAATGAGGATAATAAGAGTGCCAGCTTAGGCGGGTTAGTAAGGGGATCCAGTGAGCAGGAGGTTAGAACAGTGCCTGCGCACAGTAAGCCCTCAGCACCCTGAGTTACCAGGAGATCTTGAATGAGTCACTCTCCATGTTTCCTTACCTCCTCGGTAGAAGGCGAAAGGGTGGGAGTTAGAGGAGACTGTCTCACAGTTCCTTCTAATCAGGCATTCTCTGCATCTACTGTGGACCCTGCCTCTGACGGTTTGCTCAGCAATAGATCAATTTAGGCAAATTCATTTCCACAGCTTTGCCTTTTTTCCTGAAAGAGTCTGTTTTAAGCACATTCATGGTAGTTGAGGGTGGTCGTAAGCTCAGTTACTTTTAGGATGGGGCAGAAGTGACAGGTGTTTGTAAGTGAAGTGGTCTTACTCTCATGAGCCCTTTCCAGCATCTGTATAGGGTCTGGGGCCTCTCCTGATTTGTTGTGCCTCCAGGCCCTGGGGCCTCTTCCTGAGGTCCTTGCCAATTTGACAGGAGAAATCATTTCCCTAAGTCTGCTCCAGGTTCCGTCGGGTGCGGTGGAATTCTCTAAACCTCTTTTTCAGTGAGAACATTCCTAGCACTTGGTTTTCTGCTAAAGGTTACGTTTCCTGCCTCTAGAAGGTCACTCTTTCAAGAACTTTAAAATTCTTTATCCTAACTTATTTCATGCTGCATGTCACCAATTAGTGTTTACACTCTGAATTCATAGAGATGAGTGGTTTAGAAGGTGCCAGTTTACACACACAAATATTCCCCCTCACTCTCCCTTTGGGAACAGGCAGGCCTCGCTGTTGTGTTTTTTATTTTTTTTAAACAGGTTTGCAAAAGAGTATTTAGGGAAAGTTAAGTGAGCAGGAGGTCCTAGGTTCTTGTCGTTTTTCCTAGTCATATGTAGCACTAGTCATCTTGAGCACTTGTTTTGTGCCAGGCACTGCTCTAAGTGATGTACAGTCATTTTATTCGATCCTCACGAATACCCTCCTGTCCAAGGAGCATGGATTCTTCCATGTTACAGACAAAGAAACTGAGGCTCTAGTGGAGTGAAAGGGCTTTGACCAAGGTCACACAAGTGGGGGGTGCTATGGCCAGGATTGAACCGGCTGTGTCTTTGCTCACTCACCCACTGGGCACTCTGCATGGCCTGTGCTTATGAACACTGGGCTCGGCTGGCAGGAGAAGAACCCTGAAAGCAGAGTCGGAAACGCCAGGCCTGGTTTGTAGCTCCACCACTCGCCAGTGTGGACAAGGAATTCGTACTCTTTAAAGCTGTCTTTTAAAAGATTTCCTGGTCTTGCCCAGCCGGTGTGGCTCAGTGGATTGAGCGTCATCCCATGGACTGAGAGGTCCTAGTTCGATTCCCAGTCAGGGCACATGTCTGGGTTTCGGCCTCAATCCCCAGTGGGGGACATGCAGGAGGCAGCCAATCCATGTTTCTCTCTCTCTCTAAAAAGTCAGTAAAAACATTGGGAAAAACGATTTCCTGGTCTTTACTAGGTAGATAATGTACGCGACAAGGCTTTATAAGCAGTAAAGTGCTATCACGTATAAGCCACGAATGCCCTGCAAGAAAATTCTAGCCCTTCTTGCTTACAGTTGATCATTTTAAGAAAAATTTTGAAGAGAGAGAGCTGACATTTTGTAGAAAACCCAGTCTGTAAAAATGACTGGGGAGAGGGAATTTTCGTATCTGGACAGGAGCTGGAGGAGGGAAGATGCAGCCTTCTGGGCACAGAGTGCCCGAGAGCGTGAATAACAGGGCGGAGGCTGAAGAATAAATAGAGCACACACACAAAAAAGATGACATTTTTAGAATGTTGGCGTTTCCAGAATTTGTGTAGCCAAATCAAAGTCTGAAACCCACTTTAGGCTCAACATCAATGTCTCTAGCCATAAGAATTGTTATCAAAACCTACACAGACACAAAGCAGTCTCCATCTTTGGGATGAGCAGGGCTTCCCCGGACTGTGCGTCTCTGCCCTCCTGCACTCTCACAGCCCTCCCCACCGCTTTGCAAGCCCAAGTGTGTGGGCTGCTCCCTGGGCCCTCGGGGTGGGGGTGGGGGACAGGGCAGGGCAGCGTCCCCAGCATCCTCCTGCTGCACCATGTGACCTGCCCCACAGGGCCTCACTTCCTGTGGGCAGTGGGCACTTTGGTTCAGGAGGGACTCTGGAATTCACCATCAGGGAAAGGGTTATCCTTGGCATTTCACCTGGAATCCAGACAGGAAAAACGTTTGCCTCGTTTTGTTTTTGTCTATTTGTTTTAATGGTTTTATGGCCTTATGTAAGCTAATGCCACGCACTGCCCAGTTCAGCCTCCGGCCCAGCAGCCTTCGGGGAGGGGGCCGCTGGCTCCTGCTCAGGATCTCCACCCGAGCCCCGCCCGCTGCCCTTGACAGACATGCCTCCACTGTGTACAATAGAAGCGTGGCCTGGAAGAAAGCACGAGGCCTCCTTTTTCTCCCCTCTTGATAAACTGTCCTTATTTAGTAATAGACAAGGGTACTCCTAGTACCCATTGTACTTTTCAGGGGAGGTAAAACCTTCGTGGGTCTTCTGAAGTGACTGTCGTGCTTGTAAATAAGTAAAAATAGCACCTAACTGGCTCTGAAAAAGGGAAAAAAAAGAATGTGAGGAAGAAAGTGACTCATTGGTTACCATGTCAGTATGCTTGCTGTGTTCTGCAAAGGTCACGCTCGTATTTACAAACCAATGCATTTCGTGCTTAACTTACGTATCTCCTGATTTGGCAGTGAGCATAATCAGCATGTGATTCAGACTAATATTTTATTGTCTCTTACTATGTGATTAAATGGCACTAAAATCTGAATAATGACTGTGTCCTCTCTCTCTCTCTCTTTGCTGTTTTCAGTAGAGCATGCGCCGTATTGAACGTGAGTTCTCGGTAAAGTAAGCAGTACTGATTCCTCGCGCTTTAAAGATGCTGTTTGTGACTGTGAATGTGAATTGGGACCTAGTACATCCAGTCACTGGAGTGATGAGCAAATGGGGAAGCAGATTTAAAACAATTTCCTATCTGAACATTTCAATGAAAGACAGCATCTTTAAAAAGCACCCAAGCAACTTCATTTACATTCATTTCATTTCCATCATGACCTTCAAAATCTTCATTTCACTGATTTTAGTTTTCAAAAATACAGCTCTCAAGATCAACTGTATGGCATTTTGGTATGGTTTAATTTCGGAAACGAGGCTCTGAGTCCTGTTGCTGCAAAAATGCTGGTTCCTTGTTACTCTGATGAAGGGGAGAGGGTGCTAGGCAGTTGAGTTCTTGGTTATGGAGAGACAGCTTACTGGCTTTATAACCGACAACAGGGAAAAGCAGTTATTTTTTAAGCATTCGTAATAATTCTTGAATTGGGACGTGAGTGCAGCCTCCTCATCTGTCTGAGACAAAAGGTGAAGGCAGATCCCAAGAGCTGGGTGCTACCTGTTTCCAGGGGTCACGGCTCTCCATTCCCTCGAGGGTAGCTGCCAGGTCTGGTGTTGGTCTGGTGGCCCTGTGGCCTCCCCACCTCTGTGTGTGGACCACAAAGGAACACTGACTTACAGATACCTGTAGATTGCTAGATTGACCCTAGGAAAGGGGACCCTGAGACGTCCTTTCCAACAGGCCCCTGTTCCAGGGCCTCGGCTGGATTGTCAGTTTCTCATTTGGTTTGGGAGATGGGATTTTGGGCGAGTACAGCGGCTGGCTCTTGGGGGTTTTGTCTAAGGAAAGTGAGATCAGAGAGATTAGGACTGACCAGGTTATAACTGTGGATGGGCTGTTCTGGAGCATCACTCCTCCTGAGCTGTCACAGAACACTGTTTCTCAAAGCTGTGTGAGTTCAGTTAGTAATCACTAACATGGAGGCTGTCTGGTTTTGTCTGTGGCCTGGGCATGAGGGCTGTTGGAAGCCTCTTGTTGGGGAGGAGCTTGTTCACACAGGAGGAATGGGGAGCTCAGGAAGTAGGTAGTTCTGCTCAGGTTTGTCACAGGCCCAAGAGCCTACTCTGGATTGGGCCCTGTTACCATTCCTCCCTCCTCCTGTTGTTACCAGTGTGTTGTAGCTGAAGCCGCAATGAGCCTGTAAAGGAAGCTTGTGGACTATAGAAAAGGCAAAAAGAAAACGCAAAAAAAAAGGTTGATGGGCCTGTAGTCAGAGACTGTGAGTCCCAGAGTCTGTATTCTTGCCTCCTCCACAGTTGACCTTCTGGCTCCTGGTCCTCCTCTCCCCTCCCAGAGTGCTCTGAGCTGGCCAGTTGAGTTCCCTCGTCCTGATCACACACATCAGGATCTGCCCTAGTTGTTGCAGGCTCGGGGAGGAAAAGTGGATGTCAGGGTACATCAGGCCCTTTGCAGTTGATCCAGCCCTCTGTGAGTGGACATTGCGGTGACCTTGTGACCTTGCTCTCTGCCCCTGGATGGGCACTCTCCTTTTGCACAGCCCTCAGCACCCCATGTGCTTTACAGACACAGGTTACCCTGTGGCACTGTGGGTAGTGTATTTGATTATATTACCTACATATTCCAAGAAATGCACTGAAACTGGTGAAAATCTCAGCCTTTACTTGGAAAATGAAGATTCATTTACTGACTACCACCTCCAACTCCCAAACGCTGTGGTAGTGAATTTGCACTTTTAATTTTGAGCTCCTGGTGATGAAGCCGCAGTCAAGGGTTTGTTCCTTGTGCAGGCCAAGCAGTTTTGCCTGAGGCAACAGCCCATACCCAAGCCCAGCCCCTGAGGCCCATTTCTAGCCTCCCAGAAGCCTGAGCTGGAGGAGTGCCCTCTCTGGACGGCCAGTTCCCTGTCTGAGGACACAAGTGCTGTTGCAGCCCAGAGCCTGTCTCCTCACCTGCAATCCTCAGGGACTGTTCTGCCAGGCTCAAAGCACAAAGCTGGAAGGCAGAGACGCCTGTGCTCATCTATCCACGTTGGGCCCTGAATGTCAAGTCCAGATTCTGCTGCCTTTTTCTGGTTATTGGATCGGGAGGTGGGGGGGAGGTGCCCTCTCCCCTCCTCCTGGTTTTTCACTGGTCACTATCCGGAAATGCCCTCCAGAGGAATGCTTATATCACATACCCGCTCTTCTCACCCAACACCCATTTTAGGTTTAAAGTCCTTCTTATCTTTATAACCCTGTAACATAAAGCCAGGAACATTTCACACATTCCACCCTGGCATGGAACATAATCGAACTTCATTCATTCGTTATTGTATAGAACCAATAGAAATTACATTTTGTTCATTTGTCTGTTTAGTGTTTATTTGTATTGCTATATCATCATTTGAGAATTCCAAGACTGCAGAGTATGAGTCTGTGTATCTGTGTGATTCTTTAATTTCAGCTGCCTTAGGTTTGGGTAAAGATGTAAAGAAAGGTAAGTGGTTTTCTGTGAAACACAAGATTTTAACCATTTAACCATTGTCTGTCATGCACTTACCTAAGTATTTTATTGGCAATCCTGAACCACTCATCCGTATAAAGACACTAGGTGATTGGTATGTTTACCTGTTAACACCTCAGCTCAGTAGCAGTTTAGGGGGTAACCACCTAGCAGAATGTCTCCCTTGTGTAGCCCTCAGAAGGGGTAGAGGGTAAGGCTAGGAAACAGATGGGTGGTGTCACCAAGAGCAGCAAGGTTCACAGGAAATGAGACAACGAACTCTGTGGCACAGGCAGGTTCCCTAAGGGAGGGCTTTTTCCATACTCGGTGTTTATTTTCTCCTGGGAGAACAGTTCATTCATTCATTCATAACTATAACATTTAAGTACCAAATGTTTGTGTGCCTGGAAGCTAAGGGAAGTTTTAGACACCCGTCGGGTTCCCTTCTCCTTGCCCACAAGGGCAGAGCTCGGCATTCCAGTCTCTCCTGATGCTTCAGCAAAGATGTCGGGTTCGTGCACCTGCATTGTTCCTGGGTTGGGCCACAGTGGAAAGAAGGGTGCTTGAGGAAGACTCCTCCCTATACCATTGTTGGAGGAAGAAGCCCTTTGCCCTCTACTTTGCATTGCAATAATTATTAGTTTTTTATATATTTTTAATGCATCCTAATAGGAAATGGTTATTCGAGACAGGTGTCCCTGGGGAACCCATAACCCGGCAGGCACTGGTTCTTTGCCAAGAATACGGAATGGTTTGTCATTTTATATTAAATCACATCCTTCAAATATTGTGTGTGTTGGAGCATCTAAAGAACTGTTCATCCCTTATTAATTGGTATTCAGGCAGCCCAACTCTGCATACAGATGTCTATCTTTAATTGCTACCTCAGGAGTAGGTGGAGCTGTCTGTCCCAGACCTTGCTAATGTAGCTGGTTGGACTTTTCTTTGGGGACATTACTGAAATTTGGAAATGGACTTAGAGCTTCATCTATGCTGAGAGAATGTCAGTATGTATAGTTTCATGTAATCTGTGATATTTGTTCAGTCTTTTCTCACATGACTGTTATTTGAGAGAAATGGCAACCTTTATTTAAATTCCCCTTTGATGCTTCTAGCTTTCTTGTTCATATTTTAAAAATCATGCAGTACTGGGCATCTTGGTCCCTCTGAGGGAAAACACTTGCAGTCTCACTAAAGTCCGTTCTGCCCAGGACTGGGCAGTCGCCCGTATGCAGGGTGTATGCTGACTGTCCCCTTTTTCCTCTGCAGGGACTTCCACATTACCTCCACCTCCTCCACCTCCACCTCCACCACCAGCAGCTCCCTTGCCTCCTTCGAGCACAGAGGTGGCCACACAGCTACAGCCCCAGGCTGTGAATGGCGTGAGCCGAGGGGCCTTACTCAGCTCCATCCAGAATTTCCAAAAAGGAACTTTGAGGAAAGCCGAAACCTGTGATCACAGTGCTCCTAAGATTGGCTAAAGCTTCGTGTTTACACTTGGAGGGAAAAGTTCTTTCCTTTTTTCTGCGCTCCTCCAACCACTAAAGTCTCCTCTTCCTAGATGAACAGTTGCTGAGCCAGTACAGCCACACACCCTTGCAGATGCTCATCAAGGGGCTTTTCAAGAGGGAAATACCTTCAAGGAGATTGAAATCAGGCTGGCACTGCTGCCTTAAGAAATATTTCGCTCCTTTATCACTATTTTAAAGGAGTTGTTCATCCTCTAATGGGCATCTTTTGGGGGCAGCAGCCTATCGGGATCAATATTTCTACCAACTGAAGGAAATGGACAAAAACAAAAATAATGACAAGATTCAGTCACAGCAGTGAATGGCCTTTGTGTTGCAATCCTTCCCATGTCATCAGAAAGTTCCTAGAAACATTCCTCTCATAGTTTATTTCTCTAGAGCATTTTCTGGTTATTTCTTAGATCCTAACTCCCATTTCTGCTACGTTAATTTCATCTGCGGCATTAACACTGCAGCCCAAAGTGTAGTTGTATCGCTGAGTCAGAGAAGCAACCGACTTCATTCCCCCTCAAATAGAACGGGAAAAACCTGTAACGTTCTCTAAGGGGAATACTGTTGTGGTTACCGAACTCGGGGCTGCTGAAGCACTACTCTAGACTCATAGTTCCTTATAGTTAGAATGTATTGAACAGACAAAAATATGTTAACATCAGATAATGCTCTTGCCAATTAGAGGATCTTACTCCTCAGCAATTAAGTTTGTATTTTGTGGGGAATTATTGTTACAACACAAGTGAATCTGGCATTTATAGAATTCTGATTTTTTAAAGATTTATTCAAATACATCATCTTTAAATGTTACTCATTTATTAGAAAAATCCTTTATCCTATGATTTGCTTAAATCCTTAAACTGCACTTTAAAGGATTATAAGTAATCCATTTAAAAACTGAATACACACATCAGTGTTGGTTACTATGCAGAGAATGTCACTGTCTATAGTTTCATGTAATCTGTGATAAATATGTTCAGCTGTATTTTTTATTAAAATAAACCATGTCAAGAAAATTGGTTGTCTGTAGCTTGGCTAATCTTTTCAATGGGAACTTTTTGTGGTACCGTTTGTAAACAAAGACCAGATCCACAGTCTTTCTAGTTTTCTTCCCACCTATCCTGTCTCTATTCCTTTCGTGTCATATTTTCCCTCTTAATGAGCTAACAATTCTGTCTTGCTGTTTAAATTAGGCACCATTTGCATGCTTTTGTAACTAATTTAAACCTGTCTTTTCCATCTCAATTTCTGAAGAGGGCAATGTATAGCAAGAGGTCTGTTTTTTGGCAATGGGAAAATACCTGACATGAATTTTGCTTTAATTTTAAAGGAAACCCTATTAAAATAAGCATTTGAAGAGTGTGGACAAGTTCCTGTTGTAAGCATGATGTGGTCTAGGCAATTAATGATTAGTTCCTGATGACACTAATTTCTTAATAGAATTTTAAGACTTCCACCCACATTTATTTTCAAGAATATAAAAAGACAATTATAGTCAGGCATTCCTTTATTCCTTATCAAAATAATCCAGCAGTAAATGTAGATCATATGCTTTTTTTTATATACAAGTTGTCATTTTTTTATATATATCTTTCATCAGGACTCTGCCACACTCCTACCTTGTCCGACCAGTGAGAGGGTAAAATTATACATTAGTCTTATTCAAAGAAGTAGCAGTTGTAACAGACAAAAAACAGGCCATGGAGTCTAGGGCAGTAAGAATGGAGTTTTTCCACATACAATCACATTTAAACTTCCCAGTACAAAAACATTTATGAATAATAAGATCTTACAGTTCAATCCAGGTAGTGTCAGCAAGTATTTTAAATAAATCCCAATGACTTGATATTCAAGTCTGAACTAGATATTCAATGTTTTCTTTATTGCAAATATGATGTCTTTAACCTGAGGCACGGAGTTGTCTTCCAGAATCTTTGCATAAGGCATAGGGACATCAGCACCGGTGACTCGAACTGCAGGAGCATCCAGGAAATTGAATGCAGGGCCTAGGAGAGGAGGAGGAGCAACTGAGAGAGAGGCAAGAAGCACCAGCTGAACACCAACACCTTGGCACGAACGGTGTGGCCACCCCGAGACAAGCATCTGAAGGAATGCTAATCACTGGGGATTGTTTCTGCTTTTGCTTTGTGAACCATTTACCCAAAGAAAAATTGCCAAGCTGACAAATTGAAAGTTCAAGTCATTTGGCCTCTCCTAGCTTTTAAATTCTTTATCCAGTATCCAGGTACACAGTGTTTAATACACCTTGACTATTCTAAAACCAGTTTCTCTGAAATACCTTCCATGATTCTGGCACAAATTTCAGCTCCTACTCCAAACTGTGGCCAGCCTCCTTCCACAGTTATGAGGTGGTTGGTCTTCATGACACTGGCCTCTATTGTTTCAATGTCCATTGGTCTGATGGTTCGCAAATTTATCACCTAAACAGATAATGTAATAGATAAGCTTTGCAGAGCAACTGCATCATAAATATAGTCTTATCCCCATAATACCACTTTTGGTTTCCTATTAATCTTTAGGTCTAGGAAAATCTAATCTGCCTATTCATAAGGAAGACCTAAGAGGGGAAATTTAATTAAAACAAAAATCTTTCTCTCTACTACAAGCAGCTCTTGTTAACTTACAGAATTCACTTAATCCTCCCTTGGCTTTAACTTCCTTCTCACCAACATAATTAATAACTAACATTGACTGCTCAAGTGTAATTCTCACAACTACCTTGATGGGACAGGAAACATACTATCCCCATTCTCTGGAGCCAGTTCTCCCTCAGCTGTTCTTTCTTTTTTTTAAAGATTATTTTTCATTGATTTTTAGAGAGAGAAGAAGGGAGAGGGAGAGAGAAACATCAACGTGACAGCGGAACACTGATTGGCCGCCTCCTGCACGCCCCCTACTGGGGATCAAGCCCATAACACAAGCATGTACCCTGACCAGGAATTGAACCAATAACCTTTAGGTGCATGCAATGATGTCCAACCAACTGAGCCACACAGGCCAGGGTCCTCAGCTGTTCTTTCTAAGCTCCTGTCTGTCACTCCAAATCTTTTGAGATTTAGAGTACATAACTTGCCCAAATGTAACTAACAAGTAGTAGGTCCTTGTTATGAAAGGATTAGACTCATTTTTTTTATCCTCACCCGAGGACATTTTTGCATTTATCTTCAGATAAAGCAGGAGGGAGAGAGAGAGAGAAACATCAGTGGTTGCCACCCACACGACCCCAGCTGGGGCCAGGGACAAACTGCAACCGAGGAACGTGCCCTTAGCGGGAACCGAACCCAGGACTCTCCGGTCCACGGGCCGACACTCTAACTGCTGAGCCAAACCAGCCAGGGCAGATTAAACTCACTGATTTCTTAGTTTCCCCTTCTCCCAATCTCCAGCTCCAACACTGGATCTTAACTTTAGAAAGCAGGTACTATTCTAAAAGATCAAGAACCTAGATGGCAAAAAGCTATGTATCTGGGGGGGAAAAAAAAAGCAGGTTCCCAGCTTTAGGCAAAGGCAGAACTGAGTGACAAAGCAAGATTTTACATCTAGTTAACCTATTATAGAACTCAAACTCCTGTTTCTGGGTCTTAAATTTAAGGAATCTTTCTGATTCTTTAAGAACAACTGAATGTCCACTCACCTCACATTCAATTCCCTCTTTAGATAGCACTGTTGCAGCTTCTAAACAGTGGCCCACAGGCCTTGAGTGGGCAACTACAGTTATATGTGTCCCTGAAATAAAGTGGTCACAGATCAGAGGTCAGGTTGAAATTAAGTTCATTTGTAAAATCCTCAACTCAGCTTCATTCCAATTATATGAGGAATGTGGCAATCTTCCTAGAAATCAAATACAAATCTACTGGATTAAGACTTAGAAAAGCACAAGGGTATGAGCAATTAGGCATGTCATTATCTTGAACTTATCCTGTACTTCCCTAGTCAAAGTAAAGGAAAATACAGTCTAGACTGATCTGAATGACATAAACAAAAGGGGTTAGATTACAAATAATGTTTAAATATATACTAAGTTCTCTTACCTTGCCTTTCTACTTTGGCTTTTCCAATAGGAATCAGAAAATCTTTTGACTGAGCTTCTGGGGGAAATTCAAAAGGAACTCCATACATCAATTCATTTTCTAGCATCACCACTGCAAAATAAATATTTAAACAAAAGTAACTAGATGACTAAAAATGTACACACTTTTTTTTTTGAGAGCACGTTTATTAAAGCTGGGGACAGTGAAACAGGAAGGGGTTAGTTAAGATAGAACCAACAGGAGAGCCTAGGTGGGGCTGCTCTGGCTCTCTAGAAATGTTATAGGAAAGAAATGAGCCTAGGAGGAGCTGCTTTGGCTCACTGAGAAATAAAAGTCACAGCAAAAGAAGTGAGCCAAGGAGGGGCTGCTGTCAGTTCACTGGGAAGTCAGAGAAAAAGGGGCCTTGGGGACAGGTTCAGGGCGTTAGCCTGGGACAAGCTGCCACTGCCCATGCTCCCCTGGTTGCAAGTCTTGTGGGGATCCTTAGAGTTTAGGAGATGCACTCCTAAGAGGGAGAGTGCCACTATCATTCATTTTGTGAAAAGTTTCACTGTGCTGATTAGGAAGCCTTGTGTCTATCGTGTCCAGTACCCTCAAGGATGGTTTAGGTACTGACATTTGTAGTCTGATCAATCCTAATTTTATCTATGAGGTTAAACCAGCATTGTAGGTATGTAGTAAATGTCTCCTTTACCTAACTGGTCCCCATGTAGTCAGAAGTAAGAAAAACAACATTTTTTACTATCTTTACTATATCTGTAAATCATTAACATTTTATATATTATGTCTAAGTCTAACTAGAAGTTTTCATTGGTGCCTTCCATGCAAAAATTTCATTTTAATTCTTTAATGTTCAAAAGAGACCCAAAGGTTACTCTGCTGACCTGGATTGTTATCCCGAATGGCTGATTTAATAAGTCCTTTAGCATCCTCTGCATTCCAGGGGCTGACCACCTTTAAGCCTGGGCAGTGCCCATACCAGGCAGCAAAGCACTGCGAGTGTTGGGCAGCTACGCCTGCTGAGGCGCCATTGGGGCCCCTGAAGACAATGGGCACACACTGAAGGCCCCCAGACATATAGTAGGTCTTGGCAGCTGAATTTATAACCTGGTCAATGGCTTGCATAGAGAAATTGAAGGTCATAAATTCACAAATGGGCCGCAACCCAGCCTGTCAAATGAAAAACACAGATGTTAAAAAGACTTAAAACAGCAATGAAGAGGGACAAATAACCACTCTGCTCCTCCAACATTCCAATAATGTTTTCAAAAGGTCATGTTAAAATCTCTTTGGATCAGGAAGGTCAAAGATTCGTACCATAGCTGCACCCACGGCAATTCCAGCAAAGCCCATCTATAAAATAAAACACAAACATGTGAAAACCCATAAAAAATTACAACAGTGTACACTTTAAAGGTCTGCTTCCTGATGGAAGGCTTACCTCAGATATGGGTGTGTCTATAATCCTCTTGTCTCCATATTTCTTCCATAGGCCTCGACTAACCTAAAATTAAGCATTGACCTCATTACTTGTAAGTGTATCTGGGGGCAGACAGTCACCTCAATTTTGTATAGCTTCCTTATATCTTGGTTACCTTGTAAGCTCCATCATACTGTGCAACTTCTTCCCCAAGCAGAAATACCTTCTCATCTCTTTCCAGCTCCTCATCCATACCTTGATTTATAGCCTCACGAACTGTCACCTGTCACAGGTATGGGAAAACAGTCGATAAGTTACAGTATTATTTAGGATACTACTGAGATTCTCCCCTTTATAATTACCTAAGCTGCCCACAGAAAAACTATCTTTAGAATAGGCTTCTCTTTAAAAGGTCAAAGAATTCTAAAAGTATTTCTATCACACATAGCTAGCCTTTGATTGGGTGTGTTAATGAGAAGTTTACTGAACACTTTGTTTGATGTGCACCTAGATTTCAGGGATCTGCTTGCTGGCCGGACCAGTTCATAGACGAAACTTCATAAGCAGAAAGTATACTGGGTCGTTCTACTTCCACACTTAGAGAACTGTTAAGGAAGCCTAAATAACTACGTATTGAGCACTCGGCTAGGTACCAGGCACTGCCAAACACTATGCCTTCAGGATCTAGGAGTTATTTTACTATATAGGTTGGGAGAATCCTCTAGTAAAAAAAAAAGGGGAGGGGATCTTCAAAAAGTTGAGAATAGAATTACCATATGATCCAACAATTCCCCTTCTTGATATTTCCCCAAAAGAATTAAAACAGAGCCCGGCCGGTGTGGCTTAGGGTTGAGCATCGACCCATACACCAAGAAGTCACCAGTTCGATTCCCGGTCAGGGCACATGCTGAGGTTGTAGGCCAAATCCCTAGTGGGGGGCATGCAGGAGGCAGCCAATCAATGTTCTCTCTCATTGATGTTTCTATCTCTCTCTCCCTCTCCCTTCCTCTCTTTCTCTAATATCAATAAAGAAAAAATATTTTAAAGAAATTAAAAGCAGAGACTCAGATTCTTGCACAACAATGTTTACAGCAGCATTATTTACAAATCCAAAAGGTGGAAACATCCCAAATGTCCATCAACAGATGAGCAAACAAAATGTGCTGTGTGTGTATGTATGTATGTGTGTATGTATACACACACACACACACACACACACACAATGGAATATCATTCAGCCTTTAAAAAGAATAAAATTGTGACACACACATGCTCCAACATGAATGAACCTTAAAAACGTTATGCTAAGTGAAATGCACCAGACATAGAAGGACAACTATTGTATGATTCCACTTACAGGGCGTACTTAGAATAGACACAGAAGGTGCAACAGAGGTTACCAGGGGCTAAGGGGAAATGGAGAGTTAGTGTTGAGCAAATGCTCAAGTTCTGGAGATAGATGACGGTGACGATTGCAAAACATGGTGAATGGAATTAGTGCCAATGATTACTCACTTTAAAACGGTTAATTTTGTTACGTATATTTTACCACAATAAACGGGGGCGGGGGTCAGGGAAAAAGCGTCAAGTCTAGTGTCCTCAGATCGCCCATCGGATTCCAAGGAGCCTCGAGGGGATACCATGCTGGGGCTCGGCGCTGGGCCGCAGCGCAGGCAGCAGAGTCCCAGGCAGGAAGCTGGAATCCGCGGACTCCAAGGCCAGGGGCCGCCTCTCCGCCCAGCGCCCACCCGCCACCGCGCAGGCGCGACCCCGGCCTCCACCCATCCCCGCCCCGGCTTTGGTCCAGGCCAGGTACCTGCAGCGCCGCCGGCGCCGTCCGGTGGAAGCGCCTCCTCAGCAGCCCGGAGACCTGGCGGGGAGAGACAAAGGGCGCTCAGAGGGGACGCAGGGTGGGCAGGGGTCGCGCAGGGTCATCGGGCCGCACGCCGCTGCCTACCTGCTCAAGGGGTCTCCGCACCAGCCCAGACACCGCCATCTTAACAGTGTCCTCTAGCCGGCGCGGAATGACAACACAGCGGCACTGCGACGTAAGGGTCCGCCTCCCCGCTGCCGCGGACCAATGACAGAACGCAGCGCCTGCGTGCCCCGCCTCCTCCCCGCGGGGATGGTCCTGCCACTCGGCCTGGGGTGCGCTCCGATCCACTCTATTTTTGAGAGCCGGCTGCGGCGGTCGGCGTGGCGCCGGCAAGGACACGTTTTTGGCTGATGGTGCTTGAAGCGCTGGGACCAGAAGTCAGACTCTGAGAGCTTATCTCGAGACTGGAGGGACCGCCTTCTGCGGGCACTGAAATCCTTTGGGCACCAAGTAGCGCTTGCACACTCTAGTGACAGGGAACTTAGACCTCAGGAGCGAGGCTAGCCATGGGCAGCACTGGCTGTGGTTCCTTAGAAAGCGAGCCAGGGCTTCCACTGACGCATTAAGCGCCTACTGTGTGCTGTGGTGAGTGCTTTATAGCTCATTTAATTATCACAGGAACCCTCGCAGGTAGTAAGTGTTGTTACTGTCGCCATTTCACAGATGAGTAAACTGAAGCAGAGATTAAGTAAACCGGGATTTGTTTTTGTTTTTTCAAATAAGAGAACGTTTATTTAGAAAGTTATAGAGGTAGTAGAAGTGAGCCAGCTGGGCTGCGTAGAATGAGCCAGGATTTGAATTTAGGACTGTCTGTTTTTAAAGAGTAGGCTTTTCTCATTGCTTCCTAAAACAAAAATTGGGGTCCTGCCTGTCAGGAGGTTCACAACAACCTGCATTTGGAGAGGGCCTTTTAGGGCCAAACACCTGACTAGGGTCCCATTCGTCTCACTTTGACCCTTGGGAGTCAAGTGGGATCACTGGGGACTCGGTCCCCTCTCCTCCCTCAGACATTCCAAAGAAAACCGTTCTGTGGGCTGCAGTCTGCCAGTCTGCAGCCTAGGAGTCTTTGAGTTTAATCTAGGGCTCCTGGAAACCGGTACAGCAGGGAGTGACTAGATCACTGGAGTGTCTGGTTGCCAAGTGAGAATTGGGGCCGGGGGAGGAGAGGGCAGAAGCAGCAGAGAGGGACTAGGGGTATCTTGGGGATGAAGAGAAGGGGACAGGTTTGAGATCTATTTGCGACTGGAATAAATAGGATTGCTGTGAGGGAAGGGGAAGAGTTGAAGATTTGGGGGGGGGGGGTGTGTTTGGATAGATGCGGGGGAGGGGGGAGCCTGGGGGCAGGTAAGAAGAGTACATTTTGAACCTGCTGAATTTAGATGACTGGGTCATACCTGGGTTGAATGTAGAAGCCTAGAGCTAGAGGCTAGGCAGAGCTAGAGATACAGACTTGGGGACAGCTTCACAGAGATGGCCTTTAATCTCTGGGCCTCTGCTTCACCATCTGTTAAATAAAGAGATGTTCTCTAAGGTATGGAGTCAAGAACTTCCAAGACCCTTCCGGTCCTTGGCAGGAAGCCCCAGCACTTCCCAGACAGCCACAGCATTCCTGAGAAACCCCTGAATTTGAGGTGTTAGCTCTCAGGGATTCCTGGGTTCTGTTTAGAATGAAAATGTGTCAGCTCTCACACCACCCAGCACTGAAAGATTTCAGGATTAGAATTACAAAGCAAAACAAAGGGAGACCTCAGGTGAAGGAACAATGACCAAAGGGAAGCCAGAATCTGGACTGTGGTTTAGACAAAGGACTGTAGTCTTGGGCCATAATTACACAGAGATCCAAAAAGCCAGGAACACTGAGTCTCCGGCTAGTCTGGCCAACTGAGTCAGGAAGGCAGTGCAACCCCTCAGGACTCAGTTGGCCTCAGCTGAAAATATTCTTTTGAGGTAAGGACTGTGGACATTTCAGATGCATTATGTATATTCATGTACTTTCCTTTTAAACTGTATAAATGGCCAGTTTAGAAAAGCCAGGTACAACTTTCTGTTTAAAAGGCACAAAAGATAAAAGTGCTGAATTTTAAATCTATAATCTTTACCAAACCAGTCTACATTTATATGCTGTAGATTTTACAGAAAGAAATTGGATAGTGTAAATTGGCCAACTAGGGCACTTCTTTCTCAGAATTAAATCTTTCCAAAGTTATAGGAACATTTGTCCTCAAGTCACTTTAGATTGTCAGAAAGTCCTTTATCCAAAATAGTCAATCTCTATAGGCTTGACCAACTGTGTGTGTGTGCCAGCAAGGTTTATTAAAGAGGGCTTTTTGTCCCCTGCTCCCCCTCCTCCAGCTTTTATATGTAACTTAAACACAGTAAAATGTACATTTCCACTACCCCAGAAAGTTCCCTCAGGTTTCCTCCTAGTCATTCCCCACACATCACCACACAGGCAACAACAGATCTGGTTTCCCTCATCATATTTTAGTTTGCCTGTTTTAGAACTTAAAGGGAAATATAGGATGTGTATTCTTTTGTATCTGTCTTCTTTAGCTCAACAAAATGTTTTTGAGATTCATCATATTTTTAAGTATTAATAGTTTACTGCTTTTTCTCTTATAATTTCTTTTGAAAGACTTTAAGACTCACAAAAAGTTGCAAAAATAGTGGAGTTCACCCAGCTTTGCCCAATGATAATATATAACGATAGCACGTTATCAAAACTCCCAAACTGACATTTGTACAATACTGTTAACTCAAGTAGAGATAGACTTTATTCAGCTTTCACTAATATTATATGCATTCATTTGTGTGTGTAGTACTATAGAATTTTATCACACGTACAGATTCTTGTAACCAGCACCACAATCAGAACACGATTATTCCATCAGCACGAAGAAGATCCCTCGTTACCTCATAGTCACATCCACTCCCTGCCCCTAACTCCTGGCAACCACTGATCTGTTCTCAAGCACTATAATTGGTTATTTCAAGAATGTTTTATACATGGGATCATACAATATGTAATCCTTTGATATTGGTTAGTGTCACTCAGCCCTCGAGATCCATTCAAACTGTATCAACATTTCATTCCTTTTTATTGCTGAATAGTTGTATGATAGTTGTAATCAATTTGTCATTCATCCACTGAAGGACATTTGGGTTGTATCCAGTTTTAGCTATTACCAGTAAAGCTGCTATGAACATTGGTTTACAGGTTTTTGTTTGAACATGATTTTCATTTCTTCACCTAAGTACCCAGTAGTATGGTTGTATGGTAAGTGTATGTTTAACTTTTAAGAAATTGCCGACTATTTTTCCAGAGTGGCCGTATCATTTTGCATTACTTCCAACAACGTATGAGACATCCACTTGCTCTGGATCCTTGCCAGCACCTGATATTAATTTTTTATTTTATTTTAGTGATTCTGATATATAGTGGTATTGTTCATGACTTTGATTTGCATTTCTGTAATGGTTAATTATCTTGAACATCTTTTCATGTGCTTACTTGCCATCCATCTTTGGTGAAGTGTCTGTTTAAGTCTTTTGCTAACATTCTAATTAGATTGTTTTTTATTGTGGTAAAATATACATAATGTAAATTTACCATTTTAACCATTAAAAAATATATGTTTACATTATTTAATCATATTTATAAGCATCCTTTAAAATATTTTTATTGATTTTTTAGAGAGAAGGGAAAGGAGAGGGAGAGAGAGAAACAAACATCAATGTGAGAGAGAAACATTGATCAGCTGCCTCCCATACCCACCCCAACTGGGGAACCTGCAACCCGGGTATGTGCCCTGACCTGGAATCGAACCAGTGACCTTTTGTGCATAAGACAACACTCCAACCAATTGAGCCATACCTGTCAGGGCTTAACCATTTATTTTAATCCTCACCAGAGGACATAGTTACTGATTTGAAAGAGAGAGGAAGGGAGAGAAAAAGAGAGAGAGAAACACTGATGTGAGAGAGGAACATCAATCGGTTTCTTCCTGTACGCACCTTGACCAGAGATTGAACCTGCAAATTAGGTGTGTGCCCTGACCTGGAATCGAACCTGAATCCTTTTGGTGTACTGGACAATGCTGAAACCAACTGAGCCAAACCAGCCAGAGCCATTTTAACCATTTTTAAGTTAACAGTTTAGTCTCATTAAATACATTCACATTGTTGTTCAACCACCAGCACCATCTTCAAAACTTACTCATTTTCCCAGAAGGAAACTCTATATCCCACTTATAAACAAAGTATCTCTCATAATTTTTGCATATTTCTTTCCAATATATTTATACACACTTACGTCTTTTTAAAATTTTTTTATCCTCACCCAAGGACAATTTTTTTGCATTTATCTTCAGATAGAGTGGGAGGGAGAGAGGGAGGAAGAGAGAGAGAGAAACATCGATGTGAGAGAGACACATCGAGTGTCTGCCACCCACACGACCCCAACCGGGGCCAGGGACAAACTGCAACCAAGGTACTTGCCCTTAGCAGGAACCGAACCTAGGACTCTCTGGTCCATGGACCAGACACTCTAACCGCTGAGCCAAACCGGCCAGGGCTGCACTTATGTCTTTATATCATTTTTAATTTTAAAAAATGTTTCTGAATAGGAAATTCATCTTATTGTAGAAAAAAATTTCAAGTAGTACAGAGAAATTTAAAGTAATCTCCCTTCCCATTCATGAACCTCAGTTACCTTCCTTCCTCCCCCTGCCATGGCAACCACTAGTATTCATTTCTTCTGTGTATTTACAGAGAAGAGCTATTTGTATATAAGCATATATGTCTGTATTTTTCCTTCTTTACACGAATGTTAGCTTTTTTTTAAATCCTCACCCAAGGATATTTTTCTATTTATCCTCAGACAGAGTGGGAGGGAGGAAGAGAGAGAGAGAGAAACATCAATGTGAAAGAGACACATCAACTGATTGCACGACCCCAACCAGGGCCGGCATGAACCACAACCAAGGTACATGCTCTTGACTGGAATCGAACCCTCGACTCACTGGTCCACGGGCCGACACTCTAACCGCTGCGCCAAACCGGCCATAGCCAAATGTTAGTTTTTTAAGAATATTTTTAAAAATGAACATAGAGAAAAATTATGGGTTTTTTGAATTTTCAAGCTGTTATAGATTTCGGTAATGATAACTACAATCAGGATACACAGTGGGCCTATGACTCCCAAAACTCTCTCCTGCTGTCCTTGTGCAGCTACCCCTCCACTCCTAATCACTGACCACAGCGAATCTGTGTCTCTGTTGCCGTATTGTTGCCTTTCCCAGAATGTTAAATAAATAAAATCATATAGAATATAACTTTTTGAGACTGGCTTATTTCACTCAATATGTTGCCTTTGAGATTCATCCAAGTTATCCATGTTTCGATAGTTCATTCTTTTTTTTTATTGCTGAGTAGTATTCTGTTGTATGCATCATGTACCACAGTTTGTTTATCCATTTTCCTGTTGAAGGACATTTGAGTTGATTCTAGTTGTTGGTGATGATGAATTAAGCGAATATATATATATATATATATATATATATATATATATATATATATAAATATATATATATTTATATATATATAAATATAAATATATATATATATATATATTTATATATATATATAATTTTTTTTTTTTTTTTTTAGAGAGAGAGAGAGAAAGATTGATTTGTTGTTTGACTTATTAATGCATTCATTGGCTGATTCTTTTATGTGCCCTGACTGGGGATTGAAGAAGCAACTTTGGTGTATCAGGACAATGCTCTAACCAACTGAGCTACTTGGCCAGGGCATGAACATTTTTGTACAGAATATTGTGTGAACACACATTTTCATTTCTCTGTGGTTTGGGATTGGGCTTGCAGGGTCATAAGGTAAGTGTATATTTAACTTTTAGGAAACTGCCAAACTGTTTTCTAGAGTAGCCTTACTATTTTGTATTCTCACCAACAATGTATGAGAGTTCCAGTTGCTCCACATCCTCACCAACACTTGGTGTTATCATTTATTGGTTTTTGTTGTTGTTGTTTTGTTGTTGTTGTTTTGCCCTTCTAATAGGTGTATAGTGATATCATCATGGTTTTGACTTGCATTTCCCTAATGGCTAATGATGTTGAGCTATTGGCCATTCATATATGCACATTTTTTATTGGATTTTTGTTTTCTTAAAGTTGAGTTATATACAGGGTGGGGCAGGAGTGGGTTTACGGTAGTGAGTACATGAAACAGTTTATTCTTGTATTATTTATTAATTATTTTATTTTCCATATGAATAACTGTAAACCTACTTTTGCCTCACCCTATATATATTCTGGATACAAGTCCTATGTTGAATATATGATTCACAAATATTTTCTCCCAGTCTGTGGCATATCTTTCCATCCTCTTAAGAATATCTTTTGCAGAGAAAAAGGTTTAAATTTTGATGAAATTCAAGTTATCAGATTTTTCTTTTATGGATCATGTTTTCATGTCAGATCTAAGAACTCTTTGGCTAACACCAGACTGCAGTTTCTTTGATGTTTTCTTCTAGTTTTACATTTATATCTAGGGTCAATTTTGAGTTATTATTTTTTTTTATAAGGTGTAAGGTTTAGGTCTAGGGTTATTTTGCATATGGATGTGCAATTGTGTCAATATCATTTGGTGAAAAGATCATCTTTTTCTCCATTGAATGCCTTCACACCTTTGTGCAAAAATCAATTGGCTGTTTTGAATGGGTCTGTTTTTGAATTCTATTCTGTTCTTTTGATCGGTGTGTTTATCCCCTCTTCAGTATTACACTGTCTTGATTACTGTAGCTGTACAGTAATTTTTAAAATCAAGTAGTGTGAGTCCTCCAACATTACTCTTCTTTTCCAAAATTGTTTTACAATTGTTTTTTCTGCCTCTACAGAAAAAAAATATTGATAGAATTTTGATTGGAATAGTGTTGAAGATGTAGAACATTTGGGGAAGAACTGATATCCTAACTATATTGAGTCTTCCAACCTATAAGCCCAGCACATCTCTCCATTTTCTTTTATTTCTTTCATTGGCCTTTTGTAGTTTCCAGCATACAGATCTTACACATATTTTAATAGATTTATGCTTAAGTGTTTATGTCCTTTTTAGGCTATTATAAATGATGTTTTTTAAAATGTCAGTTTCTCTTTGTTTGCTGCCAGTATATAGAAATACAATTGATTTTCAGTTGTTGACATTATGTCTTGAATTCTTGCTTAAATCATTTATTACTTCTAGGAGCTTTTTTGTAGATTCCATGGGATTCTCTGCATAGATAATTATTTGTTTGTGAAAGAGATCATTTTACTTCTTTTTTAATATGTATGTCTTTTGTTGCCCTTTTTTTTTTTTTGCCACAGTACTGTCCTTCTAGTACCAATTTGGAATAGGAGTGATGAAAGTGGACATAGTTGCCGTGTTCACCATCTTAGAGAGAAAGCATTCACTCTTTCACCCTTTAGTCTTTCACCAGTAAGCGTGATGTGTCTTTTAATTTATTTATTTGATTAAAAAATTTTTTTTTCTTTATTGTTTAGAGAGAGAGGAAGAGAAAGGTAGAGATAGAAACATCAACAAGAGAGAACATCGACTGGCCGCCTCTTGCATGCTCCGCACTGGGGATTTGGCCCACAACCTGGGTATGTACCCTGACCAGGAATCAAACTGGCGACCTCTTGGTGCATGGGTTGAAACTTAACCACTGAGCCACACTGGCCGGGCATGTCTTTTAATTTTTTTGTAGATATCTTTATTCAGGCCAAGGAAGTTTCCTCTGTTCCTAGTTTACTGAGTCCTTTTATCGTGATTGACCACTGAATTTTGTCAAATACTTCTGCATCAATTTATATAATCATTTGACTTTTCTTCTTTATTTTTTTTAAGCAGTGTGGATTACATTGATTGATTTTCCCATACTGAACTAATGTTGCATTCCTAGTATACACCCCACTTGGTCATGGTGAGACATATATACACACATACACGTACATATATATTGTTGGATTTGATTTGCTAATATTTTGTATTTTGTTGAGATTTATGTCTATGTTCTTGAAAGATAATAGATCTGTAATTTTCTTGTATTATCTTAGAGAGAAAGCTTTGTCTGGCTTTGGTATCAGGGTAATGTTGGTCTCAAAATGAGTTGGGAAGTGTTCCTTCCTCTTCTGTTTTCTGAAAAAGATTGTGTAGAATTGGTTTTATTTCCTCTTTAAATATTTGGTAGAATTTATAACTGAAGCTAACTGAAGATTTGTTTTTCAGGGAGCTTTTAACTCCAAATTCCATTTAATAAATATAGAATTATTCAGGTTATCTTTTCTTGGGAGAATTGTGGTTGTTTGTATTTTTCAAGGAATAGGTCTGTTTCACCTAAGCTGCCAAATTTATGTGTGTTGATTTGGTCATAAGATTCAAGTTTAAAGCCTGTGGGGTCTGTAGTGATATACCCTATTTCTTTTTTTAAATTTTTTTCTTTATTGATTTTAGAGAGAGAGGAAAGGAGAGGGAGAGAGAGTGAGAAACATTGATGAGAGAGAACATCGATTGGCCGCCTCCTGCATGCCCTGCACTGGGGATGTGCCCTGACGGGGAATCAAACCGGTGACCTCTTGGTGCATGGGTCGACACTCAACCATTGAGCCACACCAGCCAGGTGTAGTGATATACCCTTTTTCATTCCTGAAATTAGTAACCTGTGTCTTTTCTTTCTATTTCTTTGTCAGTCTAACTAGAGAATGTGATATTTATATTTTTCACAGGTAATCCAGAAGGTTAGGTTCAAGTTGCAAGTTTCAACCTGTCTGCTTTGTGTGGGCTGTGATTCCAAAGTCAGCTCAGTTTTTAAAACATTTACAGTGCTATTCAGATCAGTCCCACATGTGTGCTCTACCCAGTGATCAGTCAGGGACCTTGTGGTTCAGTTGGCAAAGCCTTTGATATGCTGTTTAAGGTCTGATAGGCACATGCAACCTCTGGGGTGAACCTAGGAGATTATACACAGGTTTCTGGATATCTCTCTTGAAATCCCTCATTTCTGTGATCTCCCCAATACTTTCTGATGTGCTAGAGCCTCCCATTCCGGTCCTCCAGCCAGAAAGATAGGTGTATTTGTTTGAAAGGATTTATAACTGTAGTCATCATGATAGAGTGGACTCTGTTTCCTCTATTTTCCCTAAATTGGAACCTGGTACTTTGACTTAAATGTTAGCTTTTAAGACACACACAGTGCCCTGTGCTTTGTTTTTTCATTAGAAATACATCTGTAGGACTTTGCATATCAGTATAAGTAGATTTCCCTCATTCACCTTCATAGCTGTATAGCATTTCAGTGTGGCTGTATCAGTTTATTTAACTGATGCCCTATTACATTATGCCCTAGCCTTCTAGTCTTTGTTATTACAACCATGGTGCAGTGGAATGCCTTGTAGATATGTCTTTGCACACTCATGAAATGCATCTGAATAAATTCTAGAGGATAAAATTGTGTTCAATATTATCATACTTTCCTACAAGCCATATCTGAAAGTGCCTATTTCCTCACTCTTGCCAATATAGTTCATGTGCACATTTCTACTTTGAGATCTCTATTACAAGTGGCATCTGTATCTCAGCTCTCTCGTCTATTAAATGGGTATATTAGTCTGGGATGCCATGGATTGACTAGCTCCTGAACAACAGAAACATTTCTCAAAGTTCTGGAGTCTAGGAAGTACAAGATCAAGGTGCCAGGAGATTCAGTGTCTGGTGAGAGCCTGCTTCTTGGTTCATAGATAGCTGTCTTCTTGATGTCCTCACGTGATGGGAAGGGTGAGCTCTCTGGGTGCTCTTTTATTAAAGACAGTAATCTCACTCATAAGGGCTCTGCTTTCATGACCTAATCCCCTGCCACAGGCCCCACCTCCAAGTACAATCACATTGGGGATTAGGTTTTAACATATGGATTTGGGGGGGGGGGCAAAACATTTAGTCTCTTGCAATCGGGGTAACAGTACCTCATAGGACTGTTATGAGGGTTAAATGAGTTAATGTTTGTAAAGCTGCTTAGAATGACACTCTGCCACATAGTGGCATATAAGTGTTAATTAATTTTTTATAATAAATTAAGGTCTTCTACAAGGAATTCACCAGAAGGGCAGGGCTCAAGTCAGCGAGCACTGCCTACCTTGTAGAGGGAGTAAGATGATAAAATTAAATGCAATAATGTATTAAAAGTATTTTGTGCAGTACATGCTACACAGTAAATGCTCAAAAAATACCAACCATTATTTTTTAAAAATATGTTTTAATTGATTTTAGAAAGAGAGGAAGGGAGAGGGGAGAGATAACAAGATTGGCTGCCTCCTACTGGGGATCAAGCCCTTACCCTTGGTATGTGCCCTAACCAGGAATCAACCAGCAACTTCTTGGTGCATGGGTTGAGGCTCAACTACTGAGCCACACCAACTGGGCCCAACCATTATTTTTGTTGGGGTTTCCCTGGTTTTCTTTGTGGCTGTGAATTGGCACCCAGAACTAATGCATCCAGGCCCAGTGTAGGCCTGTAGAAGGGGCCTCTTCTCCTCTAGAAACAGTCACACTTGAGCAGGGTTAGGCCCTGAGGAGCAGCCTCCCAGCAGTGGACTAGCACACATAACTTTAAGGGACCTTCTCTCACTGGTGTCCAGCAACAGAGACAGAACAGTTAAAAAACAGGGCCCTTAAAGATCAGGTGCGTTCCCCCATTCTATCTCCACAAGGACTGGAGTCTGGATTCATGGTCAGCTGGAAGGAAGGCCTGAAGGCCCAGAGAAAAATTGGTTGTGGTTAACAGAGTAGGTGGTGACTCAGCTGGTTTTCCTAGAAAAATAAGAGATGGGATTTATGGCCCTTGGCTGGGAAAAGGGTTAGTCTGGCCAAATATAATTCAGTATGTGGTAAAAACCAAGTAGTTAGAGATGCTAACTAGGTCTCTAAGTACATTAATTTTAAAAATCTTTATCATACCATATATGCAATATAATAATGGATATGTAGAATATATAAATGTAATATATGCATTGTATATACATTTGTATGTATAGAAAGAAAGAAACCTAGTTAGCCTAGAATTCTAACTACTTGATTTTTACTATATACTGAATTCTATTTTATATTTGTTATTGGTAACATATATTACATGTTAATATCTATATATTATACTAATATATGTATATTATGAATTAGATATAACATATAGAGAGACCTAGTTGGTATCTCCATTTGGTGTTTAACAAATACTGAATTATATTTTATATTTATATTTTCTGATATCAGAAAATAGTGAAACTTATTATAAGATGTCTGTTGGGAAAAGGTGGATATTTGTAGACATGAAGCAGTTTTCTTGTAGCAGCCCAGAGGCTTACGTACCATGGTGGCCTTAGGCCTCTTCCCTGCTCATTGGCCTGCTTCTAACAGGGTAGTCTGGAGGCCCTGCCACTTTCCTGCAGGGTGTGATTATTCCTCCTGCTCTGGACCTGCTGGGAGCCTTTGAGAAGTTGGCAGAGGTGTGGAAAAGTGGAAGGAAGGCTGGATTGGAAAAAGGCCCAGATGCCAGACCTGTCTGGGGACCCCTTGTTACCTGGCTGACTCTATGAGTTACTCGGCTTTTTGGAACCCTGTCTGCAGCTCCAAACACAGCCCTGTCCTGTCTAGGCTGCCTACCTCAGAGTGAAATCAAAGGCAATGTGTTGACTGTGGGACCAAAAAGCAAATGATGGGAAACCTGAGAATGACCCTAGTTAGCATTTACTGAGCAGGTACTCTGTGCTTGGCATTGTGCCAGCTATTTTACATCTCATCTAATCCTCCCTCACAATTCCTCTCAAAGACTATTACTATTAATAAATTTATTTGGATACATGATATATACACAGTACAAAATTCAAAGATTTTACTGTGAAATGTGGGTCTCTAATGAAATGATCAGGCAAATTAATATAGAGATAAAGCAAATATGGCAAAAGACAACAGTTGTGCAATCTCAGTGGAAAATAGGTGGGATTTCACTGCACCATTCTTTCAACTTCTCTGTATGTTTGAAAGTTTTTCATAACATAAAAACTTTGGGGGAGGGAAGTGGGTCTCTCCTATCTGCATCCCCCTATGACATTCTCCTCCCAGGAAGCCAGCACCGTTACTAGTTGCCTGTTTCTCCTTTCAGAGAAAATCAGATTTTATGGGTGTGTACGCATGCATGCACTAACATCGGATCCATTAGGTTATTTCTGGTACCGCACTGACAGAATTTAGTTTATGGAAGCGTCAGAAGCGTAGCCGTTTGAGAAAGGCCATCCAGGTTCATCTCCACAGCCCCTTTCCCAGGTGTCCTGACGATTTTGTTCCGACGCTGACCTCTAGAGGGCGCTCGCTCCGCTTGGCTGGCTGCAGCAAACTGCAGGAGGCACAGAAACTACCTTCAGGACCGCCACCATGTGACTCATGGGAGGGGCCGGGAGTGGTGGAAATGAGGCCTGCAAAGTATAAATACTTATGTTATTTGGCCTTAGCCACATGTTTTGTGGGTTGCAAAACTCAGAGCCCACATTTTGGCTTCGCAGCAGCAAAGGCTAAAAGAGGAAAAGGTTGCCCAGAAATTTTCACCCACATGCTGTACCATGAACTTCAGAGAATGAATAAAACGCCCCATTTCCAGGCATGAGACATTTCATAACATCTCAAACATTTTGATGCTGATTATTTGACTAGATTTATTTAAAAAAAAATTTTTTTTTTTTTACTAAAGGAAATGCATTTTGTTTAATATATTAGAACCCATTTATAACAAGGGGGTTGGAGATGTTTCTGAATTAATAACACCAGCCTTCTTCTATGTATATAGTTATATTTAGGGAGATAAGATTTTACCACATTATCTCCGGATCTGTGTAAAAATGAGCTGTACTATAACAGTGAGTGTGTAACTTAAAAAAAAAAAAATTTAAGCCAACACCCATAGATAAATGACTAGTTTAAATTAATCAAATAGGAAAGTTGTTTGTTGAATATGTACATTAACTTGAAGTTGACTAAAACATTTTTGGCATTAAGAATGTATATATAAAAATATAGATTAAAAAAAGAATGTATATGAATATCTATTTTCAGAAATGAGGCTCTTTGAAAAAAATTTTCTATGTTGCTTAATATAACCATAAATATAGAATATAGCCTAGTTGTTAAGAAACCAGTTTTGCCACTTGAAGCAATTTGTACTTCAAACACAGTCTGAAAAGCAGTAGGTGAAATAAGATGATTTGTGGTAATTATTTATAATAGTACTTATAATAACTCTTTACAATAGCAAAAAAAATGGAAATAACCTAAATATTCATGGGTAAGGATCTAGATTAAAAAATACATATGGCACAGCCATGAAATGGAATGTTAAGAACCTGTAAAAGGAATAAAGAAGCTTTCTGTATATGAGAGGCATACCTATTTTTCCACTTTATTAGAATTTCTGCAGAATGGTTATGAAGGGAAATTTGTGAAATCAGGTGATGTTTTCAACCACAATTTATTTATTTCTTTTTGAAATAATTATATATTCACAGGAAGTTACAAAGAGAGAATAGAGAGGTCCCTTGTGTCCTTCATCCAGCTTCTCCCAATAGTTATAGCTCAGGGAACTAGAGTATCATATCAAAACCAGGAAATTGACATTGGTACAATGCATGTGTATGCTGTTTTATCACCTGTGTAGGATTGAGTAACCACACTGCAATCAAGGTACAGAACTGTTCATCACCACGAAGTTCTCCCGTGCTGCCCTGTTACAGTCACACCCACCCTTCCTCCCATCATCCCTACCCCTGGCAACTACTAATCGGTTCTCCATCTCTATAATTTTGTTATTTTGAGAATATTATATAAGTGGAATCATACACCATGAGATTGGTTTTTTTCCATTTAGCATAATGTCCTTTACATCCATCTAAGTTGTTGCCAGTTTGTTCCTTTTTATTACTGGAGAGAGTTCCATGGTATGCATGTACCACAGTTTGTTTAATCATTCACCTGTTGTAGGATACTTTGGTTGTTTCCAGTTTGGGGCAATTATAAATAAAGCTGCTATGAACAATTATGTACAGGTTTTTGTATGGACAGAGTTTTCATTTCTCTGGGATAAATGCCCAGGACCGTGATTGCTGGGTTGTAGGATAAATGTATGCTTAGTTTTTAAAGAAATTGTTTTTCAGAGTGCTATACCATTTTAAATTCCCAGCCACAGTTTTCTTTTTCTTTTTTATATATTTTAAAATTATTATTATTTTTTTAATCCTCACCCAAGGATATTTTTCCATTGATTTTTTTTAGATAGAGTGGGTGGGGGTAGGGAGGGAGAGAGAGAAAGAGAGAGAGAAACATCAGTGTGAGAGACACACATTGATTGGTTGCCTCCCGCATGACCCCGACCAGGGCCAGGGACTGAACCCACTGCAACCGAGGTACGTGCCCTTGACTGGAAATGGAACCCTAAACAGTTTGCTCTGGGGGCCAACACTCCAACCTCTGAGCCAAACCGGCCAGGGTCATAGTGTTCTTTTTATATAACTTTTGATCACTATTAGCACAATGGCACTAGGCCAAAGGCACATGAGAATCTGAGACGCTTTTAATTTCTAGAGAAAATAAATTTACTATATATTAGATAAAAGAAAAAAAAGAGAGGTCAAGACTCATCTCTTTGCTGGCCCACAAGGCTTCATGTTTATGTCTCAGGTTTTCACGTTGACTTTTCCCCTCACCAACAAGCTAGTCATTTGTTGGAAAGCTACAACACATTGCATAGGCCGCTTGGGTGGACCTTGGGTTGTATTCTGTCCTAAGTTTCCCCATGAAGGTTGGGCTTATTTCTGGACTGTTCTACTCCCAATAATAGTCATTTAGAGAACTTAGAGAGTCATTTCAGAACCATCCCCTCCCAGGGACCTCTGTATCTACACACCTGCCCCCAGACTCCTAGCACTAAACAGCATTAAAACTGTTTTGACTATGTCTGTCCACCCCCCAACCCCCACCCTAATTTCAGTTGTTAGAGTACAGGGGTGAGGTCACACTCCCCTGTGTTAGGAGTGCAGGCTCCAGGGTCATGGACATGCTGCCCTACCTGATGTCCTTGGACAAGTAACAACTCCTGAGCCTCAGTTTCCTCACCTGTACATTAGAGGTGATAGATAATAACAGTACCAGCTAATGAGGCCTTTTAGTTATTCTGCAGATAGTTATAGAGTGTGTGCTATGGGCCAGCTGAGGATACAGCAGTGAGCAGAGGAGGCCCTGCCCTCAAGGAGTGAATTAAAGAGATAACCTAAGTGCACTGTCTAGCCCAGCCTCTGGCATGTTGGCCTTCAAGAACATTATATAATAATTATTGTTATTATTATAGTCAAACTCAATACTTGTTTATGGACTTGAATATGAAACTAGTGTTACATGTTTGGTCTAATATATTCTTATTCTTTGTAGTCAGACATTAATTAGCATTAATTGTCAGTTGTGCTGGTCTCATCCCATTGTGAAAGTCAAATCAATGGCTGACCAAGGGCATTAAATTTGTGCTTAAAACTTTCAAATTCAGTAAGTGTCTCTTCCTGTAAACATACAACTTTGAAGAGTCTTTTTTTTTTTTTCCTGCAAAAAGTTTTATTGTTTCTATTTAGTCCAAGGTATGGGAGAGATCTCTAGGGTGGTTAAAAGGTTGCTTGGTGGTTGCAGGCAGAGGCCCAGGCAGAAGCCTGACACCAGGGGGAGGCAGAGGGGCTCCTCAAAGGCTTCTGGGCTCCAGAGGCTCCTGATTGTGCTTGAGATTGAGCCTTTCGTGGAGATACTCACCCAGCCCAGCCTGGGGGCTGCCAGCCTGCGGAGGTTTGTCACCTCCTCATCCAGGAAGTGGTTCTCCAGGAATTCACAGTGATGAGTGTCTATGTGGGTAGAACCCAGGCACTCAGAGCCACAAGGGCCTGGTTCAGGTTCTTCTCCATGACCATGGCAGCTTCCTTGGCATCCTGAGTTTTACCCCACTCATCCTGGGAAGGCTTCTGCATGCCTTGGAAGAGGGTGTGGCCACTGGCCTGGTTTTGCATCTTCAAGAGATGCTTGGCACCCTGAACCTTCTGCTCAGCCAACTCGAGGAAGAAGTGGCCCATGTTCTCCAGAGCCACATCTTCACAGCCTAAAAAGAAACCCAGAGAGCCCAGCCGGTGTGGCTCAGTGGTTGAGCATCAACCCACACACCAAGAGGTCGCCAGTTCAAATCCTGATCAGGGCACATGCCCAGGTTGTGGGCTCAATCCCCAGTGGGGGGCATGCAGGAGGCAGCCAATTGGTGTTCTCTTTCATCAATGTTTCTATCTCTCTCTCCCTCTCTCTCTCTCTCTCTCTCTAAAAATAAATAAATAAAATTTTTAGAAAAAAAAAAGAAACCCAGAGAGCCCTGGCTGTTTAGCTCAGCGGTTAAAGTGTCGGCCCGCGGACCAAAGACGGTTTGGTCCCCAGCCCTGGTCGGAGGTGTGCAGGAGGCAACCAATAGATGTGTCTCTCGCACATCAATGTTTCTCTCTCTCTCTCTCTCTCCCTTCCCCTCCCACTCTATCTGAAGATAAAATGGAAACATATCCTCAGGTGAGGATTTAAAAAAAAGGAAACCCAGAGAGAGGTGAGTGTAGGTGGCCCACAGATGCAGCTTGACCAGGCGGTTGACGGTGGCCTCCACCTCGGTGGAATAAATGTGAAGAATTGGGGAGTTCATGGTTGCTCAGCAATAAGGAGTTAAACTAAAAAAATGGTGTTGGCCGGTCTCGGATGGCTAAGATGGTTTTGAAGGTGGCAACTGAAAAAGAGGTTGGAAGGGGGTTGGAGGCTGGGAGAAGGAGTGTCCCTGGGTCTGTTCCTCCAAACAGTGTTGAAGCCAGAGACAGATCCGGGACCACCCAGGACACTGCCTGAAGAAAGAGTCTTTACACAAACTTGCAAAAAAGTCCCTTACAGTTTCAAAGTTCACATATTATCAAAAGATGCCCACAACAATAAAAACAATTTCATTGTTTGTAAAAGGCGACACATTTCATAAATAAGTAATTAGAAATACAAAACTTTGCAAGGGAAAAAGACACTTAGAAGAAATTAATTTTTTAAGTCTGTAAAAATGCCAAAAATGTGGCAAAAGAAAAAAATATATATATATATAGCAGTCAGATGAATGCAAAAATACTCAAACGAGGCCTGAATTTTAGGCAAACGGTTTATTATGCAAATTTGTCATTGAGTGACCTGGTCACCAGGTAAATTTATCACTAGGACACGTGGCTCTGGTCAGAGAAGTCTGTTCCCAGGGCAAACCAACATGGTGGTCATGGGCAGGTAAGATGCTACAGTAGAGCTAGATGCGAATGTCCTGTTGGCTCAGCCCTGGGTCATATCCCTGCTTCCAGGAAGTAGGGAGAGGGATTTGAGGGCTCTCTCACTTCCACGGGAAGTTGGGGCCCTGTTCCCCCCTATGACCTACACAACCACAGAGGTTTCTAAACAGTAACCAACAAATGTTCATTATAGTGAATGAATAGACAGAGTCAGGTAACATGGACTTCGGTCACAGTTCATCGACCATCTAGCAATGTGACTTTGCAAAATTCCTCTCATTTCTCCTCAGCCTGAGTTTGTTCCTGCATACAATGACAGAGTGGATTTAGATGGTGGCTACAGTCCCTATAAGCTCTAAGATGTCCTGAGATTTCACTGCTGTCAGAGCTCCTCCCACGGTTGACCTTTCCAGGCTGGAATGGAGATCAGGAGTACCTTTCTTTGATCGGCTCTTGAAGACAGCCAAGACTTTGCTACAGCAAAGGTTAATGTTCTGTGTCTCAAAGATCCATTTCCCCAGGCTCTCAGAATGTAAATGTTAAGGTGATGAAAACAGTGAAATCTAGGTCTGGTTCCTTGGAGTCAAGCTGCTCACCCGTGGGGGTGCACGCCTGGAGCTGAGGGCCTCTTCTTTGGCCCGAGGCTTCATAAACTTGGGTTTAGGCTGTCAGCACTGATTTAAAGCGATTTGGTGGTTCAGTGTGCTTCTGAGAAAGAACTGACATTCACAGCAGGGTGTGGGGGCCACTAATGAAACCCGAGCTGCCTTCTCACCCCCTGGAGGAGCAGAGTCAGATGTTTGCACAGTAGGCTGTGGTGTCAAATCCACACATTCACAAGCCCTTATGTGTTAACCACTTTAAACCAGAAAGGTGTCACAACGCAACAGTTTTAACTGCTAAACCCCAGCCACAAACATACATCTCTGGATTTACCCAGAATAGGGTGGGAAAGGCTGAGAATGGCGGTAGTTTTCTGCCAGCTGTGTTAATCTGTTCCTCCTCTCCCTCATTTGCTTCCTTGTTTGTGCCCAAGCCCAGACCAGAGGCCTCTGGATGATTGCCACCAGTGCTCTCCTCCCTGTGATGGGCCTGGACTGGCGACTATAGGTTTGCCTTCGCTTCTGTTCGTGCTGGAATCTGTGAACCTTGTATCCACCCCAAGCTCCTAGGAACAAGCAACTTGGAATTCTTCTTGCTTAGCTGGTTTGAATATCAGTCCATGACTCAGGAGGACAAGAAATAAAGCTTTCTTTCCTAGAACTCCACTCTGAGCTCAGGCCTCTGCCCTGTTAAGCTGGTTAAACCCTCTAACCTCCATCTTTCCTGGGCACACACTCCCTCTCCTCAGCAACGCACACACGCGGAGTATCACACAGGTCTGGGGGCTTCAGCAAAGCCAAGGTGAGAGAGGGGATGATCCTGGCTCTGGGTCATTTGTCACATGGTTGGCCAAGGGATCTGTTGGCCCTGCGCATGTGGCCCCCTTTGCTCCAGGGTCCTCTACTATTTTCCTGCTGTAGTGGGACCCTGGGAATCTTTCTGAGGTTGTCCCAATGGCTGATTGAACCACCTTCCACAGGTTTCTAGACTACAGACAGTATTCCCAGATCAGCTCCCTTCTTGAATGAAGGAAGCAAGAAAGGAAAGTACAGGAAGAACCGACAGGTGGATTAACACCCTCTGACATAACGCAGGCCAGCAGCCAGCTCTCCCTTTTACTCCAGCTCTGTGTTTATGCATGGGAGAGCATAGGCACCTACTTTTCCCCAAAGGAATAATAAAATGATAAAATAATATTCTCTAATTCTTTTGAGTACAGTCTGAACGTGGCATTATCCGATTTAATCAGCACATTGCCTTTTCAAATAGGTACGATTATTTTGATCAGAAACCTGAGGCTCAGCTCAAGGTCACGCAGCGAACAGTGGGAAAGCCAGCATTTGAATCTCAGTCTTCCTGACACTAGAATCCAAATCTATTTTAAAAAATATTTTAGCCCTGGCCAGTTTGGTTCAGTGGTTAGAGCGTCGGCCCATGGACCAAAGAGTCGCGGGTTCGATTCTGGTCAAGGGCACGTACCTTGGATGCAGTGAGTCCCCGGCCCTAGTCAGGGTCCTGGGGTCATGGGGTCATGCGGGAGGCAACTAGTCGATGTGTCTCTCTCACATTGATGTTTCTCTCTCTCTCTCCCTCCCTTCCACTCTATCTGAAGATAAATAGAAAAAAATAAAATAAAAGATTTTAATTGATTTTTAGAGAGAGAGGAAGGAAGAGGGAGAGAGAGAGAAATATCGATGTGAAAGCAAAACATCTGTCTGCTGCCGCCTGCATGCCCCCTACCAGAGATCGAGCCCGCAACCCGGGCGTGTGCCCTGCCCGGGAATCAAACCACAACCTTTCCGTGCACAGGACAACGCCCAACCAACTGAGCCACACCGGCAGGGCGAGAGTCCAAATCTTTATTTATAAGCAGAGTTCAACTACATTTTAGATGCCTTGAAAAAAAGCCAGACCTATAAGCCTAGAGTAGCATTTAAAAATTCTATTTTTATGGAGTTTGCACTATGCTCTGGCCTCTCGCTCAGTGGGACAATAAAACAGCACCCAGCAGTTTACTCCGGCTGCCGGGCCCATGTTATGAGTTCAATAAATATTTGTTGGCTGATTGATTCACACACAATTTTGCGTTTTCAAATACTTTTGTGTCTGGTTCAGATGTAGCAGAAAAAACGAGAGGTTGCTGGTGAAATTGTCTTCTCTAAAAAATAGGAAAAAAACCCTCTAGTTCTACTTTTTAAAAAAATTGCCTACTGAGACCTCTTCATCTCTTCCTTTTTCTCGGCTTCCCAGCTCCCAGCCAAACTCATTCAAGATGGGATGCCCTGCAGAATTTTGGCAAGACAGTCAGACCTAGCTTCTAAATCCTGACTCTGACACTTGTTGTTTGTGTGACCTGGGCTGGCCACATACCTCACTGAGTCTCCACAAATATTCATAAAATTAGAGCAACAATAAAACCTACCTCGGGGATATTCTATATACTAGGCTCTCAATGTCTATTTCTGATCTGTTAATTAAATCAGTCTCATCAGAGTATTCTATCAGTTTGAACTTGAAACTTAAGACCCTCTGAAAACTCTTGAAGTAGAGGATGCCATCCCTTTGGATGAATTTCAGAATTCACGTTTATCAGTACAGCTTAAAGATGATGTATCCATTGCGCGTTTTCAGTTGCAAGGAAGAGAAAAATGCCAACCCAAATTGGCATAAATAAGAAAATACATTATCCAAAGGTGTGAGCATTGATTCACTGGTGGTATAAGGACCCAGATTTTCCAGCTCTTTCTCTTTTAGAGGAAGCTATATCTACTCATGGTTACAGGTGAACTGGAGCAGCAGGTAAATAAATGCATCATGTCTAGACCCAGCAATATCCAGAGGTAGAACAGGGGACTTTTATTCCAATGCACTCTTCTTAGGAGCCAGGAAAGCTTTCCCAGAAACCTCCTATCAGATATATCTTAACATTTCAATGGGCAGAACTGGGTTGCATGCTAGAGTCTAATGGGACCATCGAGATGGAATTAAACCACTTAGGATTTATCTCTGAGCTAGGGATGAGATGAACATTTCCTAAGTCTTGTGGTGGGGGATGGCTCCTTGAATGAATCAGGTTCCATTAGCCAAGAAAAATGGGGAGGATTGCTCACCTCCTCTTCACCCTGTGAGGGGCAGAATCCCATCCTAGGATTATGGAGATGACCAAACACAGGACATTTGACACTGGACAGATGAGATTGACAGTGGTAGTTTATTAGTCATCTATATTCACTGCCTGGGAGAGAAATACACCACGAACCACACACAGCCATATGGGACTTATACCCAGGAACACAGAGAGTATTTGTAGCATCAGGAGAGTGAGCTGCCCTTTAGCTCCTGCAAGAGGATGTGATTGGCTTGTTGGAATAATCCCGTGGGCTGGCAGGAACAAGCCCACTTCTCAGGGATAAGCAGGAACTGTGCCTGGTCTCTGTGACAAGAAGGATTGTTTGACAAGGGGACCTTATTCACAGGAGCAGAATGGGAGGGGGACTTGTGGTTAGGCTATTTGAGGACTTCTGATTTTATCAGATGTCAAGATAGCCCATAATACTGAACTTTAATTTTAGGTCTTACACCACAGGGATGTGTGATATATATATACAGCAGATGGCCGCCCATCTGAGCAATCATCCCTTCCTGCCTTCCATCATCCATCCATCCATCCATCCATCCATCCATCCATCCATCCATCCTCCACGCCTTCCACAAAGGAGTGAGACAGTCTAAATATTCTACTGCATCTCTGGTGCTTTTTATGGTGTCCAGTTCATAGTTGTTTGTGAGTGGTCAGCATTTGGATCAGCACTTGGGGTCCTGTCACCAGCTCTTTACCCTTCTCAACTATGTACTAGTCAGGAGGGTCAACTCATTGACCTTGGAACATGTTCTTTTCTGTTCTGCTTCTGCTGTTGCTAGAACCGTCCTCACCTCTCCTCTGCCCAAGTTCCACTGTCCCTTGAGCCAAATTCCTCATCATCCAAACACACCTTCTTTCCCTTCCCTGAATTCTGGTTCTTCTCGTCAGCCCCGAACCTTTGTAGCACCTGCTGCATGTGAGCACATAGATGACCACACAATCCCTTGCGTCGCTGGGTTTAAATCATCAGATTCCTTTAAAATGCAATTCCTTTTCGTACTTATGATGTAAACACAAAAGGCAGTTTCACTAAACTCTCTCAATGAACATTTTTCTAGCGTCTAGACATAGAAGGTACTTAATAAAAAAGTGTTGAAATGGTCAATAAAACACCTAAATGGCCTTAAAGTTCTGAATATTTTTTAAAGGCTACATATTGATTGATATGCAGAGAATTCCAGGGCTCATAGAAATAATTTCTCTTTTTTAATCAGGGCACTATTTTACTGGCTTTAATCATTTGGATTTACCTTTACAATTTTCATGTTATCTGTGCACTATCTGTGTTATTACTAATATGTTTTATAAATTGATTAGTGTTTATACCTACTCTAGACCTAAGCAATAGTATCAGTGACATCAGGGACTTGATGTGCTAGTCATTTTCATGTATCTCAGAAAAAATATAAAATTAAGATATCAAATGATTGTTTACAAGCCACTGAAAAATTATTTTTTATTTTATTTTATTTTTTTACCCTCACCAGAGGACATTTTTGCATTTATCTTTAGATAGAGCAGAAGGGAGAGAGGGAGGAAAAGAGCGAGAGAGAAACATCAATGTGAGAGAGACACATTGACCTGTTGCCACCCACACAACCCCAACCGGGGCTGGGGACAAACTGCAACCAAGGTACATGCCCTTAGCGGGAACCGAACCCGGGACTCTCTGGTCCACGGGCCGACGCTCTAACCGCTGAGCCAAACTGGCCAGGGCTGAAAAATTATTTTATATGCCACCCTTGGGAAACTCTAATCTGCCCATATTCATATCTACATATTTTATGATTAAAAAAAGTCATAACAGAAAAGACTACTCTTGTATGGTTTTTTGTATGCTGAAAATATGAACTTTTTAGTAAAGGCAAAACCCTAGAGACAAAGCAATCAATGGCTGGTCCAGGATGGAAGTGAGGATTCACCCTGAACGGACATGAGGGAACTTTTTGGAATGATGGAAGCATGCTAAAACTGGCTGGTCATGGCGGTTGAATAACTGTATGAATTCAGAGAAAGTCGTCAAGCTGTACAGTTAACATGGATATATTTTGTGGTGGTAAATTACATCTCAAGAAGGAGGAGGAGGAGAAGAAGAAAAAGAAAAAGAAACCATCATCCAAGAGGGGACATGAGGGGGTTTCTGGAGTCCTGATGATGTTCTTTCTTTTGATCTGGGTGTTGGTTACAAGGGTATGTTCACTCTGTGAAAATCCATGAAGCTGTTCATTTATGCTTTGTGCACATTTCTGTATGAACCTTATACCCTAGTAACAAAAAGAAAAAAACAGCCCATGGGGACACCATTTCTTCCCACGTAATAAAAACGTATTACTTTCCTGTTTATTATTTTGTATAATTATATCACCCTGCCAACTTAGTTTCACGATGTTAGGGGTGTAGGTTTTGTGTGTCAATACAGAAAGGGTTATGAGGAGATATATTTAGCTAATCACTTAAGTGTTGTAAGAATGTCAGTGGATGCCATTGTTCCTTAATTATTCATAGCAATTATAATCGTGGACAATATTCAACTTGCAACCAAAATAAATGGATGTTTTAAGAGGACTTGGTGGAACAATCAAATCATCAGCCTCAAAAAGTCCCCTCTGTCTCAGCCTGGTCCTCCTGCTGTCTGCCAGAGTTTCAACTCTATATTTATCTTTCAAATCAGCAGTATAGCAATTAGTTATTATAATAAGAGCTACCAATTTATTGTGTGCCATCTTCACGCCAGGCACTGCATTATCAGAGTTTTTCTTACTTTGATTGCCTAATTTCATTGTCACAACAACTCTGCCAAGGAGTTGTTTTACTCCATTGTACAGTTGAGGAAATTGAGGCAGGGGGCAGCTGAGTGGGTCCAAGGCTCCACTGCTGGTGAGTGACAGAGCCAGAGAGCGAGCTGGAGTCCAACCCAGAGTGCTGTGCTGGGTCTCAGGACCTGGAAATAAGTGACATGTGTAACAGAATTCTGAATCCCAAATCATGGCTCTTCACCAGGTTACTATAGTTACTTCTCTACATGATGCTCTCCCCCTTTTTTTTTTTTTTCCTGGGATAACAATGGATCCACTGTTAACCACTGAGGTGTTGAATCCCCACCATCATCACAAAACCCAAGGGATATTATAATAGATTTAAAATAACATTCTTATCTTTTAATCATACCTTTTATTTCAGAAACTCCTGGAACATTAACAGATCTCGTACTATGACAGCTTTACCAATATTGTTATTTGCACCTTGTGTAAAACAGAGCTCACTACAGGTAATACAACCATATTTCAGAGTTCCTTAAACTCCTTGACAAAAACGACGCATCTGGGTGGTGGGGTGACGCATGGATGCTCCCTCACTGGGTAGATGAAGGGGGTGGGCAGCCAGGCAGGAAGTTGTGTGGAAAGAGGGGCCTTGAACCTGGAGAGACCCAGCCTAGGAGGGACAGGACAGAAGGTCAGGAGCTGTGCTGTCTTCGCAGGTGAATCTGGCTCTTGCTAAACTAGCAAACACATGCAGACAAGTGGTTTGGATTAGGAGTGGGGCAGGACAACCACTCACTAAAACACATTATTGCCCAGCACTGAGGCACTGAGCTGCCAGGGAGGATGAGGACTCCAAATCAGGGGCTGTCTTGCCTCCTGTGTGCCAGTCGGCCATGCTGTGGCCAGGAAGCTTTATTCCCTCTTCACATATAAGGATTCCTGAGTCCTGTGACTTCTCAGATGTGGCGCACCGAGACACTCATGGGACTAAAGACAGAAGCCAGAGCTGCTGATTCCTGGTCAGACCCATTCTCTCTAATTACAGAGTCATAATGGTGAAGAGGATGATGACATCCAAGGACAACCACAGGGCCTCTCTCTCAACACTGGTGAGAACCAGATTCCTCCCCCTGGTTCTGTAGCTCCCAGCAGAGTTCTGGAAGCTGATTAAAGAGAAGATCAGAAATAATAGGTAATTAGAAACCTTATAAAAAGGAAAAATGCTCTCATCAGACTCACCAGAGCGTCTCCATGGCTGGAAGTGGGGGAGGGAGGCACTGGAAACTGCCGGCTGCGAGGGTCACTTGTGCCAGAGGCTGGGGCAAGTGTGCAGAGGGACGGGCCGGTCCCCAGGGGTGGGGTGGGGTGGGGGGGACTGATTAGAAATGTATTTCCCAAGCAGGGCAGCCAGTGAGTAAAAGGCTAAGGAACGCCTTTCATCAGACTTAGGAGAACCTCTGCTTGGTGAAACCAGTGGCACAAGGACTAAAGGGGACTGAAGAGGAGAAAGGGAGAAACACACACACACACACACACACACACACACACACACACGGGGGAGGGGGGGGGAGAGACAGAATCCACCACCAAGAGAGGCAGAGGAAGTGGGTTTCTCCACTGGCCAGTTCCTTGGCTGTTCAGAATACTCCAGGAGGGGTAGCTGGAAGGAGCTCAGCGAAGTCTTGGGTCCAGATAAGCCATGCAGTTAGCTGCCTTAGGGTCCCTTACCTTCTGGGGACCATCCCCAACTTGGGAGGAGTTGTGGGAGGTAATTGAATGGCCACAGGTGGGCTGAGTGTAGGTTCAGCCCTCGGATGCTGAAACTTCCATAGCTCTCTGAGCAGTAGAGCTGCACCCCCAACTTTGGGGGCACCTCCCTACCCAGAGGATCCTCACAGCCTCCAGTCCATGGCTGAGGCTTACACTTCCACTCTGCTCCCCACAGGGCCTCCTGTTTGAATGCCCAAGAGGCTGTTTTGGAAAAATCCCTAAAGGAACACAGACTGCTTCTTTTTGCTTTCCTGCTCCGCCAATCATAAGACTCCCTGAGGCTGAGGTGTGTGGGGATGGGGGTGGGGGGAGTCAAAATGGGGTGGGAAGGGGAGCTCCCCACTGCGGGGTAATCAGCCAAGATTCATCCCATTTTCTGGGTCGAGTTTCACTTGCTAGTTCCTTTCCCCACCTTGTGTACTTTTTTCTCTTTGGTGCGCTTTCGTTTCTCTACTCAGTAAACCATAGTGACCATTTCCTGTGGCCAGGGTTGTCCCAGGTGAGAAGAGACACTCTGGATGAAGACTGAGACACAGTTTCCTCTGTCGAGGAGGTCACATTCTAGTTGGTAACAGACAATTTCAAAACACAGTGAGCGTTCATGCTGAGCAGGGGCAAGCAGGGGAGTGGTCTGGGAGCCTGGGGATGGGGGTGAGCAGACTCAGGGGTTGGGGGTACAGGCCAGGGAGATCTCCTAGAGGAGGGTGGAACTGGTGCTGGTTCCTACTGGGGTTGACAGATAAAACACGGGATGCTTGTATTTAATGCAGTATTTGTGACATACTTACATTAAACACATTATTTGTTGTTTATCTGAAATTCAAATTTAACTGAGCGTCCTGTATTTTTATTTGCTAAATCTGGTAACCCTAGTTCTTGATGAATATACAGGAATTAGCTGAGTAAATTGGGGGACGGGAGGGAAGGGCATGCCTGCAGAAGGAACAGCATGTGCAAAGACCTGGAGGTGAAGGATCCATGCTTCATTATGGAACTGATCACTGTCCAGTGGCTGGAGTATGGTGTGCAGGGGGAAGGGAGGCAGTGGAGAGAGTGCAGCAAACCTTCGCACAGTTGTTGAGTATGTGCTGAGTGCCAGGCTCACTGTGAAGTTCTAGGGTGCTGTCGTCGGCCAGACGGCCAGACAGACAGACACAGCTTCTGCTCTCAGAGAGCTCACAGTTCAGCTGAGGAGCAGTGAGGTGAGGAGAGAGAAGGAGAGGCACAGTGGAAATTATAGCTGGGGGACATCAGCCTGGCTGGGAGGTCAGGAAAGGCTACTCTGAGTAGGTGACGTTGTGCTGAAGGACGGGGAGATAGGCATGCCAAGAGCTTGGGGAAGAGTGTTCTAGGCTGAGGGAACAGCATAGCAGAGGCCCTGAAATGAAAAAAATTCACAGTGGGTCCCAGATACCAAAATGTGGCCAGAGGAGGTGGGGGTCCCCAGAGAGAGAGAAGCAGGGCAGAAGAGGAGGCTGGACAGGGGGAAAGGGGCCAGGTTACACCAGAGGGAATTGGGCTGGATCCTGAAGGCAACAGGAGCCATGGAAGGAGTTTAAAGCCAACGGAGTGACACACTAGCTTTGTGTTCTTAAAGGTGACTCATGCTGGAGAGAGGAGGGCGGATGGGCAGTGTGGGGGCAGAGGGAATGAGAGACCGGAGTGGGGGCTACTGCAGATGTCCTGGATGGACAAGTGGGTGGCTTGGCCCAGCGTGATGGAGGCAGAGATGGAAGGAGAAGGGGAGGTAAACCCAGGCTGCACTGAGGAGGAAGACTTGGCAGGGCCAGGGTATCTGGCACTGGGAAGTGAGGAGTGGGAGGAGCAGTCATGACTCAAAGCTTCTGGGCCGGACAGCTGGGAGGATGGTGGCACCATTTGCTGAGCTGAGCTGAGCTGAGCTGAGCTGAGCTGAGCTCGGGACCTGGGAGGTTTGGGGCTGGTGAAGCGAGAGGGTTGAGGTTTGCACATGATGAAGGTGAGCAGGCTGATGGCGGACCATTGGAGGGTGGACTGTGAAGGCAGAGAAAACACGGGGAGCTGGGCAGAGCTGTGGTCAAAGCTCTCTCCTCACACTTGGCTGTGTGGCCTTGAGCAGTGACCTCACCTCTCCTCGCCTGGTTTTTGGTCTGTACCTGGGATGATGTGGGTAACCGGCACTCAGTTGTTGTGAGGGTGTGGTGGGCAATCTCCAAGATAACCCCGATGATTCTCACCTCCTGGTGTTCACACCCTTGTGTAGTGACCCCCACACTGTAATAGGGCTGGTCTGTGAGACCACAAGACTACGGGCATGTCCCTTTCAAGGCTGGGTGAGAAAAGATCTTGTGGCTTCTTGCTCTCTCTCAGTCACATCACTCACTTTGGGGGATGTCAGCTGCCTTGTTGTCAGGAGAGGCCCACGTGAAGAGGAACTACTGCTCCTGCTAAAATCGACGTGAGTGAGCTTAGACACGAATCCTCAGCCACGCCTTCAGATGACTGCAGCCCCAGCTGACATCTTGATTGCCAGATCTGCTACCCACCTAATCCACTTCCAAATTCTTGACTCACAGAAACTGTGAGATAATACGTGTTTGTTGTTTTAAGCCCTTAAGTTTTGGGACAATTTATTATGTGGCAATAGAGAACTGACCCAGAGGGTAAAAGCACTGAGTACAGTCCCTGGCACATAGTTGGGGCTGTAGAATACACAAAGGGGGAGATCTGAGGAGGTTCTTTTGGATTCAGCAACGTGATTCCTGGTGGCCTCACAAGATCTGTTTAGGTGGAAAGGTGGTCCCTGAGGCCAGATTGAATGTTGTGCGTTGGGGTGTCAGTATAAATGCTTTCCACCCTCGAGCCCTAATCCAAGATGGTTTATAGGAGAAACCTATAGGAAATCAAACTACAGAAAACCCCAGTCTTACAGAAGCTGCCCTGGTAAATACACACCCATTCCTTAATTTATTTTATGAGTCTTATGTAATTTTGATAGCAAAACCAGACAAGGAGAGAGTAAGAGAAGAAATAGTAAACATATTGCATTCATAAATATGGACACAAAAACCCTAAATAAAATATTAGCAAACAGCATCCAGTACTATAGTAAAACAATAATATATCATCAAAGTAAGTTTATCCCAGGAATGCATGGATGGTTTAATGTAATACATTTATAACAGCAGAATAGTGCTTCCTTACCCCAATAAAGAGTATAAAAAATCTATAACAAACACCATGATCAATGGTGACATGTTAGAAACTGTCAAGAACAAGATAGAAATGTCCACTATTATCACTGCAATTCAACATTGTGTTGGAGATTTTAGTCAGTCCAGTAGAACAAGGAAAAGGAAATAAAATAAAGACAGTAGATACTAAACTATCATTACTTGAAGACTCAATGATTATTTACACAGAAAATTCAAGAAAGCCTATAAACTTAGAACTAAAAAAGAGTTCAAGTTTGCAAAATATAAGATTATTATATAAAAACCAACTACATTTCAATAACCATCAATCAATACATTATACAATTTGAAAATATAATTTATAATAGCAATAAAAACTTTAAAAGATATGTAAGAATAGTTATGTGAAAATTACTGACAAAGTTAATTCCTTTCAGTTTTTAGTTGGGGAAATAGAAGCTCTGAGAGGGGAAGTGACTCTTTGAAGGACACCAGTAAGCCAGGGGCAGATCTGGATTTTTCAGTGGCACCAAATCCTAGAGATCTGAGTGTTGGATAATTTGCGTATTGCCTTTCTTTTGTTTAAGAAAAAAACAAAACAAACAAAAATAAAGCAAAAAACCTCCCAAAACTCTGATTTAAAAAATATTTTTCTGATTATAAATTTAATATTGAATCTAGAAAATGTAGAAAATTCAGAAGACCATTAAGAAGTAATGTCACTAACATCCCACTCCCATCCTACTACCTAGATAACAATGATTTGCTATTTTCTTTCAAAATATTTGTGTATATTTTTGTATATTTTTAAAAATAAAATTAGGGTTAGATCATATATGCTATTTTGTGTACTGCCTACTTTCTCACACATGTTCCTGTAAACTCACCTAGTCTTTTTGAATATGATAATGTAACACTCAATTACACTGATGAAGCGTATCATTCATTTAACCTATCAATTTGAGTTTTCAAAGAAAAACCAAGTATCAGATATGACTGTGATAATCATACGATAAAAGGCCATGTAGCTCAGTGGTTGAGCCTCAACCCATGCACCAAGAGGTCACCAGTTCGATTCCCGGTCAGGGCACATGCCCAGATTGTGGGCTAAATCCCAAGTGGGAGGCATGCAAGAGGCAGCCAATCGATGTTCTCTCTCTTGGATGTTTCTATCTTTCTCCCCCTCTCCCTTCCTCTCTCTCTAAAATCAATAAAGAAAAAAGTTAAACCTCAGAGCCAGCTCAAGCACGTGCATACATGAAACACAGGCGAGTTTCTGAAGCCAGTGGTTACCCTAGTGGAGAAAGAGAAATGGCAAAATCAACGTATATACCCGTCCCAGGAAGGGAACAGAGATGTGGTTTGCTTGAGTGAATGGGATTTTGAAGGAGTTTACTCCTGGAGATCAGTTAGGTCTGAGACTTTTCCGTAATTCGCCACCTTCTGCAGTCTTCGGTTCCTTCCTGGTGAAATGAGACAACACGGGTGCCCAGACTCGGACCTCAGAGCCTTTGCACCGGTTGTTCTTTTCTGCCTTGGTCAGCTCTGCCCTTCTTCTTCCCATCTGGCTGCCCATGTTGACCCTTCAGGCCTGGCTGCCCTTCCCTACCCTGCCCACCAGGCCTGATAGGTGATCTTATCACAGTTGCCTCCCTCACGGAGGGCAAGGCCAGGAGGTTCTCTGCCGCAAGCCCAGTGTCCAGGTCTTTCTTGGCCATTGCATCCGAAGCAGAGGTCCCTCCCGTTATTCTCCATCTAATTCCTTTGATCATGCACCTCCCAACACATCATAACTTGTCATGATTTTGTCTACTGGCTGTTTCCTTGGGTCTTGTCCGTTTTCTCCTCTGTGTAGGACCCGCTCGGCCTTGGTGGCCGCTGTACCCCCTGGGCCTAGCATACGGTCAGGACCCCACACATGTTCGTGGGAAGACTACAAAAACAGCTGGGGGGACCCTAGGGTTCGGGGACACACACAGAGGGGACTGCGGGAGGCCTGGGCTGATCCCAAATTGCAGGCTGAGGCAGGACGTAGGGGCGGGTTCTGGGCGGGGCCTCGGGTTTCGGGGCGGGGCCTCGGGGCGGGACTGGGGCTGAGGGGCTGCGGCGGAGCCCGCTTGACCGTGCGGCCTGGCGGAGCCCGGCTGAGAGCCTCCCGCCCCGGCCCTCCGGCCTCCCGCGCGCCGCCGGTAGGGGGCGCCCGTGCTCGTGGCGCCGTGGCCGTGCTGGGAGGCGCCTCCCGCGCCGGGCGGCTGGAGCCGCAACTCCGGGCGCGGGCTCAGTCGTCCCCTCTGCCGCCGCCGCCGCTGCCGCCGCCGCCGCCGGGCGCGGGCTCGCTCGTCCTCGCGCTCGCGCTCTCCGGCCGCCGGTGTGTCCCGGCCCGGCCGCGCCGCCGTCTTGCAGTGAGTGGGGCGGGCCCGGGGGTCGGGGCCCGGGGCTCGGGAGGGCCGGGCACAAGGAGGAGCCCGCGCGGGGCGGCCGGGCGAGCGCGGCTGAGGAGAGGCGGGCGGTGGCGGGGCCGCGCCGAGGGGACCGCGGGGAGCCCGGGCGGCGCGCTCCGGGGCTGGCACGGGCCCGCGGCCGAGTAGCCGGGCTTGGGCGGGGGTTCCGGGGCCCGCCCGGCGGGAGTGCGGTTGCGGCGGATCGGGGTTCGGGCTCCGGTGCGCGCCCCCCGCCGGGCCCGGAGCATCTCCCGTCCACGCCGGGGCCGGGCGGGGTGGGGGGACTTCACCGGCGGGGCAACCGCCTCGCGTGTGCTCGAAAATGATCGTTTCGGGGGCGGTGCTTCTTAGGCACCGTTTGCCCTAATTTAAAGCCCACGGTGGAGCTGCCGAGCCCCGCCTCAGGGGAGGTTGTGCCCCGGGGACGCAGCCGGCCGCCGAGCTCCCTGTGCTCGGCTGTGTGTGTCACGGCCTGTCCGAAGGTGGTGGCAGAGGTGGTACACGGCGTGCTCGCGGGGCCTGAGCACCTGCTGGGCTGACGGGGGTGGGCTGGCTGCGGTGGGACGGACAAATGAAACAGATCCTGTTGGATATTCTGCTGAAGTTGTCAAGTTTCTGTTCAAGTGTACCAGTTCTAGAACAAGTTGATAAATCCAACTTTAGGACTTTGTAATTAGTGAGGTTTGGGTGCAGAGAGACCCGGGGGTGACCTGGTTTGGCTGCGAATGTTTGGGGTACCCTGAGTGTCTCTTACCTTTTCCCCTTGGCATGCTCATCTCGCTGTCACAAATGCCCAAGTACATGGATGACTCCAGGACAGGAAAGAAGCTAGGGCTCAGTGTTTAGCACAGGCCTGGTGTTTTCAATGAACAAATGTGTATCTAGGAAAAGGAAACGCTTTTTACCTACGGGGTCGGTAGGGTGAGAGAACTTGCTCTTTGGTTGAGAACCGTCAGTCCATACTAGTACTTCATTTTGCATAATGCCATAGATATTAAGGATTGAGTGGTCGATGGTCATAGATGCCGTTCCTAAGGTTTGTGTGTTTTGAATTTTCAAAGATCATATTTAAACCAAGGCATTACTACCTAAAGGAATCCTAGGGTGCATCTTTCTAAGAATTCCTCAGTGTGTCTTAGATCTTGATATTTGGAGTCTATATAATATGGAATACACATATTTATTTGGATTCATCTTTACCTTGGAGATAATCCTGAGTCATGCTTTGAGAAGTTCCTTCTGTGACCAAGACCTCAAATGTCTGGCGGTCTTTGTAAAAGCAGGATGCTCGCCTGTACCTGAAGTTCTCCCGTCTGGAGCTCCCCGGAAAGGGGGGCCTGGGGAGACTGGAAGCAAATGAATAGGTCTTCTCTTCAATATCTGCCCTGTCTTCATGCTAGTGCTCTAAATTACTTGTGTTCACATTCTTAAGTTTCTCAATTTACCACTGAAATTTTGTTTATACTGCCACTAGTATTTTTATATTTGTTTAATACTTGCCAGTTTACAAATGGGTTTCTATTCATAATCTCGCTTATTTTCTCCTTTCCTGCAAAGAAGCAGCTGGACATAAAGAGTGATTTAATCAGGGCCTCATAAGTAAAATTGGAGCAGAATTGGGATACAGATCCTCACCCATCCTTTTTCCTCTGCACTGGCCTGCATGTGATTTCAGAACCTTAGTCCTGATCTGTTACCCTGTAGGTCACTTGTTGCCTTTGTATTGTGCTTAAGTGGCATTACTACTTTTGGGAAGGTAGGATTATCCTGTTTCATCCTGTAGAAACTGAGTGAGGGTAAGAAGAATTTAATGATTTTGTGACTGTTTGTGACAGCTCCTTAGTATTAAGCTCAGTTTTCAATTTAGAGAGCGGAGCCTTCTGGACCACGTGGAGAGAAGAGAGAGAAGAAAGAATTCGTTTTAGGAAAAAACGATCCATTCCTTTAGTGGTATAGTTAAGGATGACAACCTAGCATCGAAATCACATTCTCCTTGTGCGCCTGGCTACTTGTGCCAGCCTGTATGTGAACATTAACCCAAAAGACTCCTTTAGATGTCGTTGAACTAGTTACTATAAAAAGTATTTCTCTTTCAAACTCCCACGTTTCAACCACAGAGAAATTCAGTACAAAGGTAATTTGAAGGTATGTATAGATGGAATTTATTGAGTCTTCTTTTCTGAATGCCAGACACAAAGATTTCAGTAGAAAGGCATTTTAAAAGGGCTCCCTGGAAACTTTGGAAAGGCAGTAGCTATAGTTTTTTATTATTTATTCCAGTTTGAAAGTTAGTGTGTATTTCAATGTATGGGTTGTTATATAGGAATAGACCTTTTGCCCCAGAGAATTCTTAGTCTGTACTTGAAATGATAAACCCAGAATATTTGTGTTAAATTAGTTCATCATAACCACAAAGCCTGTAATTGCAGTTCTGCAGTAGGGAGGAAAATGGCTTTCAGGAGTTCTTAGTTTTTCTTTGAGGTATTAACTTGTTTAATTGTGCATTTTACAGATTTGCTGCTTTAGAAAATTCTTAGCAAGTTCTCTTAAGGCTTTTATAAATTCTTTAGCATTTTCCTTAATTATTTGCTAACAGAATTATACATTAGTCATAATTAACCTTTGAAGCTTAAACGTGGGTAAATTTTCAGTACTGTTTTATATTTTTGGGGAATGGTCATCCAGTTGCCACAGGAATTTTATTTGGGCCAAAGGTCAGATTTTTCCAGGTGAACTAATTTTACAGGGTCTGGGGCCTTTCTTTGAATTTTATGATTGTGCTTGGTTGCATTCACTGTTGTTTAAAATGATCTTTTAATAAGGCAGGTTACTTTAAAGGAACTTTTTTTCATTGTTACCCTCATAATCTCCATTCATGGCAAACTTTCTGAAATATTAGGTTTTTCTTTTTCTTAGTCAAATAAAACAAGCCCATTTGATGTCCATTTCAAGATCTTCCTTCTGCTGCCTTGTCTTGTAGTCTTTTAGCTTCTCATTAAGCACACGGGAGACTGTGCCAGAAGGGAGAGAAGATGAAAAGAAAATAAATCATTTTCTAATTGTTAGCAGCTCTGGAAAATTATTTAGAAGAAATTGAAGTTATTCTGGAAATTCTTTTGGATTATGTTCTATTCCATTCATCTGCATTGTCTCTGAGATGTTCCTAATAGTCATCATCAGAGACTGATTATCCAGCTATTGGAAGACCAGGAATCTTCCAGCTTTGTTTGGTTTGTTTCTTGCTATCTCTGAGCATCTCCATAGAGGATATTTAGAAGTAAGGTGTAGAGATAAAATATGAACTAATCAATATTATTTTTTCCTTTAGAGCTCTTTAGTGAACAATTTGATTTTTTGGGGGGATAGTTTAGTTATTGTTATTGGAAGTGAATAATAGTAACTTTATTTTATTTTGTTGTGTCTTGTACATAAGTGTAAGGAGGCTTTGGGGCGCTTTTTAAGAAACATGGGCTTATATAGATTCCCATAATTGCTTTCCTGAATTATTAAGCTTGAGGTTTCATTTCATCTTTGTACTGGAACAGAACCTTGGCTTTTGCTGTGGAACAGATTCAGAGGCATCATCTAATTTTCTTTGTATGATTGCTCAAGAAGCTATCTTGTTTTGATTTAGCAGTAAAAAGGGGGGGGGGAGAATTAGTAGTGGACAGACCTTGTATAACAGCTGTAACATTGATGATGTCTGTTTTATTTCCTCGTCTTTGGTCCCTATTTCTGCTTTAACCATTTGGACATTCACGTATTGGAGCTTCACTATAGACAGGACAGCAGCCTTCAATCAGCTAGTGAGTAGGTTCTTGATAGTTTGCCTCAGGGGAATTTTTATAAACCCATTATGACTGCTCACTTAGACTGAGTGACTGTTACATTTGTAAATAAAACTGTACCAGTGGATAGGGTTAATAGATAGCTGCAGGGGGTCTAAAGTTAATCCTTTCAGTTTCTTGTTTCTTGGATTCTGTTCCTTCAATTTCCACCCAAGGAGGGGATTTATGGAAAGATCTCAACTAGGCATCAGAAAACCCATTTTCTTAGTTACTTTCCAGCTGTGGGGCCTAGAGCAAGTCACTCTCTGCTGTTTCTCTATTTTGCATCTGTAAAAGGGGGTACTAATTCATGTACTGCTTGCTGTAGCAGGAATGTTGTGTGTGGGGGAGAAGGGCCCTCTCCCCCTTTTACTTAAAATGTTTCTTCATTCTAGAATCCCTTCTCAGGTTGTCCAGCTATTCCTGCAGAGGCCTACAGAGCAAGTTCTTCCCGGAAGTCCTCCGTTTGTCCATTTGGAACTGTTCTTGCGCTTTCTTCCAGAAGGTCCCTGCCAGTCTGTCTGTTATAGAGCACTTTTGAATTCTGTTGTGCACTTCAGGTGTTGCATGTTGCCTTTCTTCATAGATTGAAAGCTCCATGAGGGCGAGGATTGTATCTTTCCTGTTTCTGTGTATCCACATTGCACATAATGTTTATTAACCTACAGTAAATGTTGTTTGACTGAATTATTTTTTTGTTAATCCTCACCCAAGGATATTTTTCCATTAAATTGTTTTAGATAGAGTGGAAGGGAGGGAGGGGAAGAGGGAGAGAAACATCGATGTGTGAGAGACACATCAATTGGTTGCCTCCCGTAGGACCTCGACCAGGGCCGGGGATCCAGCCTGCAACCCACGTATGTGTCCCTGACTGGGAATTGAACTGGAGACCCTTTGGTCCTTAGACACGCTCTAACCGCTGAGCCAAACTGGCTAGGGCTCACTAAATTGATTTTGAGGCTGTCAGGAATGAATACTTTGGGTGATGGGAAGATGCCAAAGATGGGCATTTTACCAAAACTTTTGGATGACTGGTCTTTGAAATTATTACTTATCTGTCTGTTTTATCAGTAACTGAATCAGATGCTAATAATACAAATTGGTAAAGCCTGTTTTTTGGTTCTCTACTTCAAATACTGTTTGTGAAGCAAGTCAGAGGAATGAAAGCTTGTCACAACAGCCCTGAATTTGACATTTGTTCCATTTCTTACCCTATAGCATGTGGAGGCCTATCCATAGTCAACTGCTGAGTGTGGAGAATGAAAACGGACTGCGCGTTGTCTGGTCCACATTTTAGCTTGTTTACTTTGAAGAATTTTTGAGGTGGAGAAATAGATGCTTCAGGCTCTGATTTCAGCCCATGCTGTGCTATGCAAATGTTCTCTACATGCCTGAGTGACCTTTTGAGAAAGAGCCTTTGTGATCTGTAGCCAGGGCCTGCTCTGGGAATAGTGTGCCAGATTCCTCTAAAAGTGGGAAAAGTGAATCTGTTTAAAGACCACTTAAAGAAGCTAGTGCTTTTCCTGGATAAATAGCGATAAGTCCATGTTTCTTACTGTCTCTTTTCAGAGCTTTTGAAAGTTGCTTTGCTGGTTGATTGGGGAATGATGTGTGCGAGAGGGTACTGACTAAAGTAGTTCAGTAGCTGGGAAACTGTTTGTTTAAGTGACTTGGAATTGTAGATAAATTCAAACTGGCATCATTAGTATCTGGGTGTTTATCAGTGTCTTCAGGCTGGCTCCCCCTAAGTGCCGGCTGAGTGACTCTCAAACAGATTTGTAAGGTTCTTTTGCCCCAAAATGACTAATGGTTTGTCACTTAAATTATTTTCTATCTGTTTTGATTATTGTATAAAATGGAGTGTATCAATATTAAAAGCATAATTAGTTTTTTTTATGTTATGAAAGAAATAGCATTCTGAAGTATTTCTCTTGCAAAGTGATACTGATGTCTTGAAGGTTCATGGTTTTTAATGTTTTACTGAGATGTTTAGTTTGTATTGCTGAAATGCTGATGAAAAAGTTTTGTTGTGTATTTTTTACCTTTCTCTTAACCTTTTTGATAAGGATCATGATAGTTTTTCACAAGGATAAGGTTGTAGAGTTAATCATAATGTTCTATAGAAATTATAAAAATTGAATTTTCAGAGAAGATAGAATTTGAATGACAAGTTTACTTACTAATTCTTTTCTCTGTAGAGATTAGGTACATGTAGTGGGAAAGATAGAGCACCCATAGAAGGCCCTAGAGCAGCAATTTTCAACCTTTTTAATCTCATGGCACACACAAACTACTTACTGAAATTCTGCAGCACACCAAAAATATAGGTCAAACCTCGGTTCTTGAATGTCTCCCATCTCAAACAATCTGGTTTTTGACTCAACAACCCTTTCATACTGGTACCTGTATAATTAGTCATGTGTCTCTCAGGTGACAAAGGAGAGAATGTGAGAGTGTGAGTCAGTTTGCCACTAAACCTTTCGTTGTTAACATCTCAGGAGATTGTGCTGTGAAGACTTTTCATGTTTTCTGTTTTGCTTTTAGGGGTTTGGAATGGATTAATTCAATTTACATTATTTCTAATGGAAAAAAATGATTAAATATTTTGAGAGGCAGGGAGAGAGAGAAACATTGATGTGAGAGAGAAACATCGATCAGCTGCCCCCCGCACGCTCCCCCCCCCCACTGGGGATCTAGCCCACAACCCGGGCATGTGCCCTGACTGGGAATCAAACCTGGATCTCCCAGTCCATGGGATGATGTTCAGTCCACTGAGCCACACTGGCCAGGCAGTGATTTGGTTTTTGAACAAATCACTCCTTGAATAGCCTTCTGGAATGAATTAAGTTTAAGAACCGAGGTTCTACCCAGCCCGTGTGGCTCAGTGGATTGAGCATCTTCCCATGGACTGAGAGGTCCTGATTCGATTCCTGGGCTGGGCACAGGCCTAGGTTGTGGGCTTGGTGTTTCTCTCTCACATCGATGTTTTTATCTCTCTCTCCCTAAAAAAAATCAATGAAAACATTAAAAAAAAAAAAAAAAAAAAAAGAACCGAGGTTCCCACTGTATATTATATTTTTTGCTGATCTGACAAAAGGAAAAAAAGGTATAATTTTGATTCATTTACACCAGACAGCTATTGTTGTGTTGGCTATTGTAATTTTTAAATTTGACATTTTAAGGGAAAAGAGGTCAGTGCCCCTGACTAAATAGTCAGGTATTGCATGTTTTTAAAATTGTTGCAGTACACTGGTTGAAAATCGCTGCCCTAGAGGAATGCTTTCTCCCTAAGATCTTTGCCCTGTAGCAGGTTTTAACTGAGTTTTCTGGTGTTTTGCCTGCTCTTTGGGGTAGAAAAACCTTTCCTCTATGTTTTCATAGTTACATGTGCTGTCATGTCTTTTTCTCCTTCCCAAGTTTCCCTGGAACCTGGGCTCCCCAGACGCAGTGCTGGAGCAGATGGATAATGGAGACTGGGGCTATATGGTGAGAGGCTTTGCAGATATATTTCAAAGGATGTCAAATTATTTTCGTATGTCTTTCCCCCCTTCTTATATATTACTAGGCATAATACATCTTGTAAGAATGAAAATTATTGGTGCAACTCCTCTTAATTAGTTTAGATTTATTTTGGGGGTGTTTTTGTTTTGTTTGGTGTTTTCATGTAAGCAAACTCAATATAGACTCTCAAAGTAACTTTATAATCACTTATTTGAGAGAGATCATGATTTTTAAAGTTTATTGTTCTTAACACTCTTCACTCATAGAAGAGTGACTATGAAAAGGGTCTAGTAGGGAATGGTATAGAGGACATTTCCTGTGGTTAGAGAGGTTAACCTCTGAGAAGGTGCAACTTCTCCAACCTGTCCTGTCTTTGCGTGTGCATGTGTCTTCCTATTTTTCTTTTACTTTGGTAAGAAATATATTCCTTGCCTAGTACCTGAAGTCTGTCAGTCTGTCTCTATATTTTTTCTTAACTATGATTTCTAAAACCAAAGGTATATATTATTTAGAGAAGCTTGCTTTCCAAAACTAAAGGCCAGATTGCAACATTAATGTTTTAAAAGTGAACACACTATCAGATTTTGAAATTTGAAAGTTACTGCTAGCTTTTGTATATATGAGATTGTGTTGATCAAACTGTGTATTTTAACTCAGTATTTGGCACTGTTATTGCCATGAAAAAGTTGAGAAGATTAGGTCTGCACAAATTTTTATTTTTAAAATAAATTTCATATAGAAATTTTGAAAGTAGATTCAGAGGAAATATTGAAAGTAGATTCTTTTCATTATCAAGTCATTTTTTTTGCCTATTTTATGTCAAATTGAGTTAAGAAAAATGAAAGTCTTTTTTATTTATTTTTATATGTTTAAAAAAATTTTTTTTCTTTATTGATTTTAGAGAGAGAGGAAGGGAGAAGGAGAGATGATCGAAACATCCATGAGAGAGAACATCGATTGGCTGCCTCCTGCATGCCCCCCACTGGGGATCGGGCTCACAACCTGGGCATGTGCCCTGACTGGGAATCAAACTGGCGACGTTTTGGTGCATGGGTCAACGCTCAACCACAGAGCCACACCAGCTGGGCTAGATATGTTTTTTTTTAGTGAGAGGAAGATAGAGTGAGAGAGAAACATTAATCGGCTGCCTCCTGCACACCCCCTACTGGGGATTGAGCCCACAACCCCTGCATGTATCCTGACCGGGAGTGGAACCGGTGACCTCTCAGTGCATGGGACTACACTTGGCCAACTGAGCCACACTAGCCAGAAAACATGTCTTTTTTAAAGCAGAAAGAAACTCAGTTTATTTTAGTGTGGTCTTTGTCTTTCCATAATATACTCTCACCCGAAACTTCTCTTAGATGCTGGGCCTGAAATTAAATGGCTTTGGAAGTGATGCCCTTGTTTCTTAGTATATCTTTAACGAATTAGATTTATCCCCTTTTTTTCCCTATTGAAAGCATATGTTAGATCCCTGCATCTAGGTGGGTTTATCACTGAAAGTAAAGCTGTTTTGCATAATAGGATTGCTAAATATCTTATAGCCTGAAGAAATCTTTTGCTTTGCTTGCTATCATTTTTCTTAATTTGTCAAAGTTAGGATTTAAAAAATTTCAGGTGACTAATCAATTTTTTAAAAATTTCAGATGACTGACCCAGTCACATTGAATGTAGGTGGACACCTGTACACAACGTCTCTCACCACATTGACCCGATACCCGGATTCCATGCTTGGAGCTATGTTTGGGGGGGACTTCCCCACAGCTCGAGATCCTCAAGGCAATTACTTCATTGATCGAGATGGACCTCTTTTCAGATACGTTCTCAACTTTTTAAGAACTTCAGAGCTGACCTTACCCCTGGATTTTAAGGAATTTGATCTGCTTCGAAAAGAAGCAGACTTTTATCAGATTGAGCCCTTGATTCAGTGTCTCAATGACCCTAAGCCCTTGTATCCTATGGATACTTTTGAAGAAGTTGTGGAGTTATCTAGTACCCGGAAGCTTTCTAAGTACTCTAATCCAGTAGCTGTCATCATAACCCAATTAACCATCACCACCAAGGTCCATTCTTTACTAGAAGGTATCTCAAACTATTTTATCAAGTGGAATAAGCACATGATGGACACCAGAGACTGCCAGGTTTCCTTCACTTTTGGACCCTGTGATTATCACCAGGAAGTTTCTCTACGGGTCCACCTGATGGAATATATCACAAAACAAGGCTTCACAATCCGCAACACCCGGGTGCATCACATGAGTGAGCGGGCCAATGAGAACACAGTGGAACACAACTGGACTTTCTGTAGGCTGGCCCGGAAGACAGATGACTGATCTCCAGCCCTGTGGGAGTTCCTGGAAACTGACTCCCCAGGAGATGGGAAAGACTGATTTTTTTTTTTTAAATCACAGTGTGGGATTTAAAAAAAATTTTTTTTTGGTATTTATTTGAAGACATTGAGGACCAGAAGGAAGTTTTGTGCTTTAGCAGAATCCTCTATGTTTATTCCCTTCACCCTGAGTATGCATGTGCCTGTTCAGAGCCTCCAGATAACTTTTTTATAAAAAGAAGTCTGAAAATTATTATGGTATATAATCAACCCTTAACAGAGCTTTTTTTTATTACAGTGCTAAAATGATTTCTGATTTAATGGTCCCTAACTCAACTAGAAGGCTCAAAAATGTAGGAATGAAAGAATAAACAGATTGAGTACTCAGGATGCTTTTGACAAAAATCAAAACATCATGTAAGGTGACCTAGTTTTCAAACCAATAAGCAGTATTGTAATATTAAAGGAAAACTGTTCCAATCATTTAAAAGTACTTGTTAAGTACTGCTTTTTACAGTTATGACAACTGTTTCTTTCTATGCATATAAATCAAGCAACCAAATATCTGTAGCCATGGAAATGTCTGACTAGAAATATTTATATTGGATTCTGAATACAAAATGTCCCTGTGGTAGAAATCTTACTTCTTATGCCTGGTGCAGTATAATTCCCAAGTGTACTGTCTACCAGAAAAAAACTAATAAAAAATGAAATAGAAAAATTAGGTATGTATTTATTGACTATTGTTACTTAAGGGGGAAAATCATATTCCTTGACAAATCAAATTTTGTCAAATAGGACTTAGGTTGAAGATTAAAGATTTTTCTTTAATAAGCCACCATTTATCATAGCTCTGAATATGATCCTTATCCTAGCTTTGCGTTGAGTACAGGAACAAACTGACTCTTCAGCCACCGTATTCTCTTATACAGTGGAACCTCTGTTCTCGAACTTAATTTGTTCTGGAAGGCTGTTCGAGATGTGATTTGTTCAAAAACCAAATCATTTTTCCCATTAAAAATAATGTAAATTGAATTAATCTGTTCTAGACCCCCCAAAACAAATACATGAAAATATTCACAGCATAATCTCCTGAGATGTTAATGCGAGATTTAGGTATAAACTGACTTGTAGTTGTATGTTCTCTCCTTTGTCCCCTGAGAGATGCGTTTCTGATCATACAGGTGTCAGCGTGAAAGGGTTGTTGGGTCAAGTTTTAGTCGACAACCCAGACCTTCTGTGAACAGTTTGGTTGAGAACCCAATTGTTCGAGATGGGAGACATTCGAGAACCGAGGTTTTGAACTGTATTATGGTGACCCACAAATGTATTTTACTATTAAAGTTAAGTTTATTTCTGAGGAGAGGAGAAGAAATAAACTGCAGTGAATGAAGGATCTGGAACAGTGGAGATATGTGTACTTCTATTTGTTTCACACTTTTTATTTGTAGTCTTATTTTGCATAGTTCATTTGATTCTATTTCTTGGAAGTTCCTCACAGGAAGGATTATGTTACCTATAGTGAGACTTCCTAGTTTGCTGGAACACCTTCTAAAAGGAAGTGTCTCCCCAGTTCTGTGGGAGGGAAGTTCTAAGGCTGTGTTCCCTAGGGCAGGTCACTCCTTTTCTGAGATTCTGCACCTGAAAGGAAGGTGAAAACACCTTCATCCATTTTTGCCCAGGTCTTTGAAAATTTATTTTAAGATTTGACAAATGACCAGCATTCAGAAACCTATAATTACCCCATCTTCACCATCTTCAAGCTAAACTTCCTTAATATTATTGGCAGGTTGCTGTGATTTCAGTAAATGTACTAGTATGAAGTTATTTTTTTAGAAAATTGTCTCGTACATCAAATTGATTAATGTCTTAACAAAACCATCCCAGCCACTTATGTATTGTTAAGTTAGCTGAGGTGAACATGAGATAAAATGATTTGGTTTGAAAACAGATGTGGAAATGGGAATAATATTTGCTCTTCCAGGGTTTTATTTTATTTTATTTTTTTAAAGAATCTTTACCTTTCCTAGTGAAGTCTCCATGCCTTTCTCAACGCGCAGCAGATTCATTCTTCCTTCGTGCCTTTGCTCATGCTGTTCCCCTCGCTTCCCCACCGCACCCCCTTTCCAGGAATGCCCGCCCTCCTCTGTGCCTCTCTCTAGCCAACCCAGGCTCTAAGGCACAGCTCAAGTCACAGCTTGTCAGGGTCCCTGGCAGCCAAGGCCCCTGCCTGCTTCTGAAAGAAACGCGTGTAGTTCTCTCAACATGGAGGCTCAGGCTCCAACCACAAGCTACTTACTTTGAAGCCAGTTGAACCCCTGGAGGCACTCTCTGTCCCTTTCCCCCCATTCCTACAAAAAATATTAAAAAAAAGAAAAAAAAAAGAATCTTTACCTTTCTTGCCCTGGCCAGTTTGGCTCAGCGGTTGAAGCATCGGTCCGCGGACCAGAGAGTCCCGGGTTCGGTTCCCGCTAAGGGCATGTACCTCGGTTGCAGTTTGTCCCCGGCCCTGATTGGGGTCGTGTAGGTGGCAGCCACTCGATGTGTCTCTCTCACGTTGATGTTTCTCTCTCTCTCTCTCTTCCTCCCTCTCTCCCTCCCACTCTATCTGAAGATAAATGCAAAAAAAAAGAATCTTTACCTTTCTCTCCCCCCTCCCCTTTTTAAAATTGATTTTACAGAGAGAGGAAATGAGAGGGGGAGAGAGATAGAAACATCGATGAGAGAGAACATCCATTGGCCACCTCCTGTATGCCCCCCACTGGGGATCTGGCCCACAACCTGGGCATGTGTCCTGACTGGGAATCGAACCGGTGACCTCTTGGTGCATGGTTCGACGCTCAACCACTGAGCCACACCGGCTGGACCCTTCCAGGGTTTTAAAAGTTAAAACTTATGAGATCTCTTCCTTGTCCAGTTTACTGGAGATAAATTTGCTTTTGGTAAATTTTCACAGATTTATTAATTATTAACAACTAATGATTATTTATATGAGTAAATTAGGAAAAATAGCCAGCTGGGAGATTTTGCAATTTAATTTGTCTGGTGACATTTAATTTTGAGTGTCTTATATGCTTAGGCAACTGAAAATGATATGAAAAATGTAGCTTGAGTATATTTGGGTAATTTGAGACAATTATGTCTTTTATGAAGTTTTAATTTTCTGTGGAAGAGTTGATTTTTTAAAAAATTGATACTTAGTTGCGGTCTTAGAGCTGGACATTTTATTTAGATTACACCAAGTATAGGCACTTTTGGAGAAGGATTGTATGTGTGCACATGTGTGTCCTTTTAAGCCCTTGGATACATATGAGCTTATAGACACAAATGATCACTAATGAGTTCATTGGCTTTTGCTAGATCTAAAACAAAACCCTGGCATATAGTTGCTACAATTGGATAGTGCTACTGTGTTTTATTGTGGGAAATTTCAAGCCTATTTAGAAGAGAGAATAGTTTAAACACCAGTGTACCCATTGACCAACAGCAACAACTGTTCACTTCCCCTTTTCCTCTCATGGATTATTTTGAAGTAAATCACAGATATTTCATTCACTTCAGACTGTCTCTAGAAGATAATGATTCTCTTTAAAAAATACATATATATGTACTTTAAAATTTTAATGATTATATATGCCATATTACCATTATCACAGAGTGGTGCCTCTTGAATGCTGTTGATTATTTCATAGCTTGGATCTCCTACTTCGTAATAGTGGTCTTATATATTTCTCATAGGCAGGGTTCCCCTGTTTGTAGAAAGAAGTGCATTATTAAGACAGAATATTTCTGCCAGGATTACTAAGTTTTACTTCCACATTAAGTTTTTAGTTTCAAAATTAACATTACATAAGATTCTTAATTTTAAAAATTATTTTTAAAATTCATTTTGTGTGAACATATGGAGAAACATTTTTTCCAAAGGGCATCCTTCGTTTTCTCCAGCAGATTTTAAATTGAGGATGCAGGTGGCCAATTAAAAAACACAGTTATCATTTGCTTTGGAATTTAATACAAATAAAAGGCTCCAGGATATTTTTTTCCATTGATTTTTAGAGAGTGGGAGGGGGGGAGAGAGAGAGAGAAAAGAAAACATTATGCAAGAGAGACACATTGGTTGATTGCCTCCTGAATGTGCCCTGACAGGGCCGGGAATAGAACCTGAGACCCATCATTGCATGGACCTACACTCCAACCACTGACCCACACCTGCTCAGCTCTTTGAGGCTCTTTGAAATTGAGCATTAGTCATAAACCAAAGAATCAGAAGGTGGAATCAGGTAAGCAATATTCTGTGTCACAGTAAGTTATCTCCATTTTTTCCCAATGTAATATCAGTTTGTTCTTCACAGCTCTGTCCTCATCTTTTGTAGCATTTACTTGTTTATTTATTTTTTGCCTGTCTAGGCTAAAACTATAAGCTCCTCGAATGACTTGCTCTGCATTGTATCCTTAGTACCTAGAATAGTTTCTGGCATATAGCATATACTCAATAAATATTCTGAATGATTGAATGAACCGGTAGGTGTGTTTAAGGCATTTAGCAAGTACTTGGACAAACTTTTACGATAGAATAACTGGGAGGGGAATAAGATTCTTGCTTTGAAAACATCCTCAGTGTTTCCTCCACTGCTTGCATCTGTAGGGAATCACTTTAATATGAGTTCATGTGGGGAGGGTCATCGGCCTTTTGCTGTTCACTTTGGAAAAACTGGCTTGAAAAATAGCATCCAGATCAGGAAAAAAAGCCAAAAAACCAGACACCTTGGTTCAAGTAAACCACAGGAGAGCGCATCATCCAGTCTCGGCATAAAGCCCAACATTTATCTCCCAGACAAAAGAGAGACTAGTTTAGGATTCTAAGGCATGTAACTTAGCATAGCACCTTTCTTTTGGTAGAAAATGTCAGTGAAATATATTCCCATTTGTACTTTTGTGTCTACAAGGCATGTTTTAAGGTAGCTGCTGTTTTGTTTGAAATACCTGTAGTGTACCTTTTTCTAGTAGTGCAAATGAAAATGTCTCATTGCAGTTTCAAAATTATCTACAGCAGATTAAAAAAAATACACTTTAAAAGGGCCATTTTGCTGGTCTCTAGAGGAGCCAGAAATGTAAGATTATGTGGCTATATATTAGCAAGTCAACCGAGTATCATTTTAACTAATTGGAAACAGTTCTCCAAGATCATTTATAATCTCAGTTCCTAAATTACTTGCGTGAAAGAGCCACATTGCTGTACCTGTCACCTTTTTAGCAAGGTAATGGAAGCTAGGATGGCAAGAGTCTGCATTGTGTATGCAGCAAGTCCCTTCATCTCACTGTGTAGGTCCTAAAACCACGTTTATTTGTTCCTTAAATGCAAAGTGTCTACTCTGGTAGATCGTGGAGTCAGGAAGAGGAAAACGATCCTTGTTTGCAGTGAAGTGGCAGGCCACAGAAAAGGGAAAAGGGAATGGGATGGAATGCATCACTGTTTTATCAGATCTATTATGTTGTGGGTTGGTCGTGCCCTTCATTTAGATAAGCCTGCCCTCAAATAATATCCAGATTAGATTTCTTTTAAAATAAAGATTAGAAACAGCAAACAATGAGAAAGTCCCCTCTGCTTTAGTGAAGATGAGGAGTCAGGAGAACTGGCATGTTTCCTTGTGTTGCTAGTAAAACAGGATTTTTTTTTTTGTTAATCCTCACCCAAGGATATTTTTTCCATTGATTTTTAGATAGAGTGGCAGGGAGTGGAAGGGAGGGAGGGAGAGAGAGAGAGAAACATTGATTGGTTGCCTCCCACCCGTGCCCATACCAGGGCCAGGGATCAAGCCTGCAACCCAGGTATGTTCCTCTGACCGGGAATCGAACCTGTGACCCTTCAGTGCACTGGTCAATGCTCTACCACTGGACCACACTGGCCAGAGTGGTAGTAAAACAGGTTTGAGCTAGGTTATGTTGTCATTTCCTGACAGGTGTCACAGCAGGGTATGTTTTCCTCCGAAGCACCAAAGGGCATACTTTTATATTTAGACCACATGAACTGTTCTGGAATGGTAAGACTGCTACAGCTTAATACCAGGATTTAAATATTAGAAAGTAGAGAGATCTAAGCATTAGAAAAGGTAAAACATTAGTTTTAGCTTAACTGTACTAAGCAGTGAAGGTATCATACCTCCTTTAGTAAGTTGTTTCTATTTCCTTGTTGAGCTAAAAGGATGCCACCCTAGAGTCAGGGAATGACCAAAATGGGTTGGCCTTCTATCTGACAACCATCCTGGGGGTAACAGTTGTGTTATAACTTTAGATGATCATGTTAAGTTAAGCTATGAGGTATGACATGATGCAAAATGTTAAGCAAAGTCTCACACTGTGTAAGTGTGAACGAAGGTTTGAGAGTTGCCAATTTGATGAGGTGTTAAGACACCTTTTCTGAAATTTGACCTAAGAAGTAAAAGAGTAGGCTTCAGCATCTGAATAACATGTTTGCATGATAGAGCTTAAAATAATCTGTTGGGTACCTATAGACTATCTTGTTTTTTATCAAAGCTGCTGTTAAATATTGGTCCCTGAAATTCTAAATACAGGGTTCACTTCTTTACTCTAGTGAATGTACACATTGGCATTCATAACGTTTCCCAGTGAAGCGCACAGCAGAGTCTGGGAGCCTGGCCCTGTCTTCTCTAGTGACTTAGAGTTCTAGTATTCTTTCCTAGGACTGCTGGGGATCTCTTCTCCATAACCCTGTAATTGTCATTTGATGACTTCCTGGGCTACTGATGGCAGTGAGCAGCTTTCTGTGTTTTGGGGACTGTGCTCCTTCCCGTGAGGAGGAAGGAGGCGTCTCTAGCAGGCAGTCAGGTCTGAGACACCCCAGCCTCACCCATCCAAGCTTCCTATTACCCCTGAATACCCACCATTATCAACACAAAACTGAGAGCTAAGAGGCTGAAAATAAGGTGAAGTGTGATTTACCTTCTTATTTTTGTTACTTAAAAGTCAGTAACATTATGTGTGTATGCCCTTGGGTGTGTCGAGCCATGATTTAGAGCTTGGATCTTCTTCCTAATTCCCTTTATCAAATTCTGAGCAGTGCATTTTGCTGATTACAGTCCAGACTCAGAGTTCCTGTCAGGCCACATCCCTGCTCCCGGTTTCTTTTATGTATTCTCAAAATATTTTAAACAGACATGCTATGCCAAGCGATTTCTAACCCATTGGGAATTGATTAAAATGGGAAAACATGGGAGGTGTGTTCTGCTTGTTCTCTGCTCTCGTACATAATTTATAATGTGTTCTACTCAACTACCTGAGTATTGGTCGGTGACTTCTGAGCCCAGTGAAACAGACGTTCATAGACATTTCCATCATAACAGCCAAGTGCTGAATTTAAACACTGATCTGTGAAGTCGAAAGCATCGGTTAACGAGATGGCATCCTTCCTGAGAGAAAAAAACAAGAGTTTGTGAGTATTTTGGGCTGCTCTTATGGATCTGATTAATCTGGAATGGTGAATAACAACACCTAGTTAGAGGTGGCATTATTCATTTTCGAACGACTCAGTTTTAATTTATTTTTCAAGTTTTTGATTTTGATCGGTTACATATGTACAGCACAAAGAATCAAGTAGTTCTTAAAAGCTTGTTATTTAAAATCAGCATATCCTTTTCTCTCACCTCCATTTACTAAACCACCCCATCCCTACCCAGAGGCGATCAATTTCAGTCTTTTAACTGATATTTTTGGGTTTTACCTGAATGTCTCTAAATAACTTGTTTGTAATTTCCACTTCATTTGTTCACTTTCATTTTTTATTTATGTATTTTTTCTTTATTAATTTTAGAGAGAGAGAAAGGGAGAGGGAGAGAAAGAAACATTGATGAGAGAGAACATCGATTGGCTGCCTCCTGCATGCCCCCCACTGGGGACGGGGCCCACAACCTGGGCATGTGCCCTGACCGGGAATCGAACCGGCCACCTCTTGGTGCATGGGTTGACGCTAAACCAGTGAGCCACACAAGCCAGGTGTTCACTTTTAGATATTGTCTGTTGACTCTCCATTACAACAGGTGAGGGGTTATTTTTAGTTCCCTTCTTCTTACCCTACCTGTCACCCCCCACCCCAACCTATGCTTCTTCCCCTTCCCCTTCCTGCCTCCCCATATAGTTACAGTTTTGGCCAGACTAATATTCAGTGCTTAAACTATTATGACTGTACGTATCCTATATGTTTTATGACTTTGTGTACCCTGTTCACAGCTGAGCCAGGTCCTGACCACATCTCCTGTTACAGTGACCTACCTCCAGGCTCCCTGCTCTCGCTCCAGCACTGCTGTCGTTAATTCTTAGTGATTACTCTCTCTGTGTATGTTCCTCTAAAACTCAGCTTCTCAGTTCCTCAGATCTTCTGCTCCACTGGCCTTGCCTCCCTCTGTCACTTTCTGCCAAGATGGGACCGTCATCAGCATCTGCAACTTTGCCGTGATCTCAGCCTCATGTCCTTCCCCGCCTCCTGTCTTTCTAGCTTACTCCCCCTGGTATTTTGACTCCTGTATTTTTCCCCCCTTTCAAGCTACAAAATGGGTTTTGTTTGAACCGATGGAATGAAATAGTTTTAAAAATATTCACACGCTTTCCTTCGTTTTTAGCAAAGGATGTAAAACATAATGTGCGATTGTTTAAACTCTTCCCTGACTCCTGTTTCACAGAGCGTTTGAGGTGACGGGGATACTGTACCTACTTCAGTCCTTTCTGGATGGCCCCATATCATCTCTGTGAGATGGTTTCTGTAGGGCTGTTTGTGATTCTTTGACCCCTGCTGGCACCTACCACCTATAGAACGTCCCTCTCCCCCTGTGGTCTTCCCTCCGTGTCCAGCTGAAACTTCATGGTTTGTTATGTTACTCCCTCAAAAATATACTCAACACTTTTTCTTGCTTTGTCATACTTGTTTGACAGAATCCCATCCCTCGTCATCTTTAATGTTCCACTGACTTCGTGCCACCACCTTGCAGCTGTGGTTGGAAAACCAACCTGACGGTCATGGGCCCCAGCGGGCCCTTATTGCTGCCCAGCAGGCCTACTGCATTGCTCTAATTCATTCACTCTTTTCTTCTCTTAGATGAATACTTCACACTTTCTCTTCTGTCCTCAAATCTACACTCCCCATCTCTCCATCTCTCTACCAATGATTTTGTTTCCTATTCCACGGAGAAAATAAAATGGTACGAGCATCCACAAGTTCCCACCCATGCATTTACACATACAGTGCATTTTCTCTTAGTACAGGTCGACTGCCCGGGCTCCCACCTCAGGCCAGTACTTCCTTGTCTACTAGAGGACAATTTCAGAACTTCCCCTGCCTTTCCCTTCAACACCAAAATCCCCCTCTACTGGATCATTTCCATCAGTATACAAACATGCTGTCATTTCTCCCATCTTAAAAATAAGCTTTTGACTCTCTGTCTCCGTCATCTACCCCAGATCTTGGCTCCCCTGTATGACACTCCTTGAAAGTGCTATGCTCCCTTATGCCTACTATTTCCACTTCCATTTGGACTAGATCCGTTCAGGTGTCCACTCCCACCCCCACTGAAACACCGCTTGTCAGGATCACCCCATCATCATCTTCGGAGGGGCCCCAGACTTAGTGCGTGGGCTTCTTCTCTTCACACACTCACTCCTTGTGATATCATCTTTCTCATGGCTTTAGATACCCGCCGTATGCCAGTGACTGCCAAACGTAACGTGTTCAAGACCAAACTTCTGATCTTCCGGGGTGGGGAATGTCCGGCCTGCGGGCCGTGTGGGGCCCTCGAAATCAGTACCAGCTAACATCACAATCCTCACCAAATTAGCCTGACCAAATAATAGCAGGCTAACTTTTAAGTTGATAATTTTGTATGGCCTACAAATGGTGCTATAAATATCCAAACGGCCTTTGGCAGAAAAAGGTTCCTCACCCCTCTGAGACCTTCTCCTCTCCAACCTGCTCCAAACCTGCCTTCCTATAGTCTCCCCATTTATAGTAAGTGGCAACTCTGTCCTGGCCAAACACCTGAACTCCTGTCTGTTACACTCCATATCAAATCTGTCAGCAAATCCTGTTTTATCTGCAAAATATGTCCCAATTTTGACTACTTCCCACCACCTCCAATGCTCTCACCCTGGTCCTGTCCACTGTCATCTCTCACCTGGATTATTGCAGCAGCCTCCTAGCTGGTCTCCCTGCTTTTCACGCTTGTCCCCCCTCCCCAGTCAATTAATCTGGCAGCTGGAGCGATCCTTTAGAAATACATCAGATTACTTCAGACTGTGTCTGTCCTATGCTCAAAACCCGCCCGTTCTCACACAAAGGAACAGCCAGTTTTCAGTCCTGCAATGATCCACACCCCCTCCCTCCCTGGCCCCCTCGGTAACTTCCGGCCTCTGCTCTCATTCTCCACCTCAGTCACCCCCCTCCAGCCCCTGTGGCCTCTTCTCTGTTCTCTGGATGGAGGTGCCAAGCACGCTCTGGCCTCGGCATTTGTACTTATTCTCCGCTTGGAATGTTCTTTTCCCAGCCAACCACATGGCTCCTCTCACCTGCCCCCTTTCAGATCATTCCTCAAATGTCACCCTCCCTGGGTGGCTTTGACCTATTTAAAATGACACCTCACCTCCAGCATCCCTGATCCCCTTTTCCTACTATCCTCTTCATAGCATTCATCACTATTTTGCACACTGTATATTTGACTTATATTTTATGTCTGTGTTTGTCTTCTCTCTTGAATTATTTTATTAATGATCTGCTCCCTTCTGTTTTCTCTGTCTCCTCTTTCTCGACCTGTTTTTCAGATGATGGACAGTTAGGATCAGTCCTCCTACCATTTTAATTTTTTTTCCTATTTTTGTCATTTTTTTCTGTAAGATTTCTGCAATTTTATCTTTCAATCCTTCAGTTGAGTTTTTCATTTTCACTCATTCTTTAATTTCATAGAGCTCTTGTTTTTTGTTCTCTATTACTTTTTAAGAAATGAAATTCTTGTTTTATGGTCACAGTAGCTCCTCCTCCCTCTTTGAAGATATTACTGACTTTTTTAAAAAAATGTTTTTACTGATTTTTTAAAGAGAGAGGAAGGGCGAGAGATAGAAAGAAACATCGATATGAGAGAGAAACATCAATCGGCTGCCTCCTCCACGCCCCCTACTGGGGATCAAGCCTGAAACCCGGGCATGTGCCAAGCATACTCTGGCATGTGCCCTGACCGGGAATCCAACCAGGACCTCTCAGTCCATGGGATGCTGCTCAATCCACTGAGCCACACTGGCTGGGCAATATTACTGATTTTTTTTAAATTTTTTTTTTAATCCTCACCTGAGGATATTTTTACATTAATCTTCAGATAGAGCTGGAAGGAGAGAGGGAGGAAGAGAGAGAAACATTGATGTGAGAGAGACACATCGATTGGTTGCCACCTGCGCAACCCCAACTGGGGCAGGGGACAAACTGCAACCGAAGTACGTGCCCTTGGCCGGAATCGAACCTGGGACTCTTTGGCCCGTGGGCAACGCTCTTACCGCTGAGCATACCGGCCAGGGCAATATTACTGATCTTTTAAAAAAAGTTTTTTCTTCCTAAAGATTCTCTTGTGTCTTTCAAGTTGCCTTATTCTTGCTTGCTTTGGTCTCTTTCATGTCTGGGACTTTCCTCAAGTGTCTGGTGATCCCAAGTGTCTGGTCATAGCTAAGAGTGGGGTATTAACTAGTTGATTAGAAGTCTGGGTGTGCTTGTTAGTGTGGGGTGACTGTGGGGTAAATTGGGTGGACAGTGGGGGACCCTGGCATCAGTGTCTCTTCTTTGGGCTGGTCAGATTCTCTAGAGAAGGATCATGTTCCCATCTTCCTGCAGGGAACTAGCCTGGTGCCAGTTTTCCTGAACCATGGGAAAAGAGGACTGGGGGAGGGGCTCATCAGCATTTGGCCCATAAATATTTACTGAAGCCCCTGTTTTCTGTAGGGTAGCCTCATCCTCACCTGTTTACCTGTCTGCTAGGGTGGGGTCAAGGAAAGTCTTTTTTTTTTTTTTTTATCCTCACCCCAGGACATTTTTGCATTTATCTTCAGATAGAGTGGGAGGGAGAGAGGGAGGAAGAGAGAGAGAGAAACATCATGTGAGAGAGACACATCAACTGGTTGCCACCCACAGGACCCCAACTGGGGCCGGGGACAAACTGCAACTGAGGTACATGCCCTTAGCGGGAACCGAACCTGGGACTCTCTGGTCCAAGGGCCAACACTCTAACCGCTGAGCCAAACTGGCCAGGACAAGGAAAGTCTTTTTTTATTTTTATTTTTTTCTTTATTGATTTTAGAGAGAGAAGAAGGGAGAAGGAGAGAGAGATAGAAGCATCGATGAGCGAGAACATCGATTGGCTGCCTTCTGCATGCTCCCCACTGGGGATTTGGCCCACAACCTGGGTATGTGCCCTGGCCCGGAATCGAATTGGTGACCTCTTGGTGCACGGGTCGACGCTCAACCATTGAGCCATACTGGCCGGGTAAGGAAAGTCTTAAAAGTACTTACAGAGGAGGAGGGGAACAGGGGACTCAGCTCTTTCTGAAATAGACTTTCATCCCATCTTGTGAGTCACCTTTACCCCCACTGCCAAGGTACAGGGTCCTGCTAGTTCTTGGGATTAACTTGGTTGCTTGTCCCAGTTCTAGGGAATGATTCATTTTTCTCAGGTCTACTAAGTCACTGTTTGTTCCAATTTTCATTTTTCTTCTGTTCTCTTTCTCTTTGTGGGTTTATGCCTTTTTAAAATTTTAATCCATTTGCTAATGTTTTAGTGAGTCTTCAGGAGGGATCAAAGTAAATGCATATGTTCAATCTGCCATCTTTACCTGGAAGTCCCCTAACTGACATTTTATGATCACTTAAACAACTAAAACTATTTGGGTCAGTTAATTACCATTACACAGAGAGCTCGTTTTTAGTGTCGCTTAGAGTAACCTGCCATCCTTCATTCGTCATCTCAGAAATCTGAGGGCAATACAGAATAATCAAGGCTGGGAATTGTGACACAGAACTGTTAAAAGCATGGAGTCTGTTACATCCCTAATTACCCTGCAGCAGTAGGAAGGTTACTTAGGAACCATAATGTGAGTAAATCAATTTGTGGGTTTGATGCCTGCATGAATCGTCTGTTTGCTTCACTGCTCTCTGTTTTGTCTTGAATCGTAAGCTTCTGGAGTCAAGTCAAGCCCTTAGAAATGCTGTTGCAGGTAAAAATCATGCTTGTGAGGCTTATGCTTTCCTTGTGTTTCATCATCACTGCCAGTCAGGGCTAGAATATTGTCTTTGTGTACTTTTAAATGCCAAGCTTTTCGAAAGGTAGATACACTTGGGCTTAAACAGTGCAACACTCAGGCTATTAATGGTTTCTACCCCTGGACTCCCAATTATATAAGGAAAACTTTAATACCTGAGGCATACCGCGGTCCAGAGAGTCCCGGGTTCGGTTCTCGCTAAGGGCATGTACCTTGGTTGCAGTTTGTCCCCGGCCCTGGTTGGTTGTGTGGGTGGCGGCCACTCAATGTGTCCCTTTCATGTCGATGTTTCTCTCTCTTCCTCTCTCCCCCTCCCACTCTATCTGAACAAAAAAATGAAAAAATGTCCTCAGGTGAGGATAAAAAAAAAAAAATACCTGAGGCATAATTGTGTGTGTGTGTGTCTGTATACACACACACATATATGTGTATTTATATATATAAATACACACACACACATATATATATATATATATTTGATGGTTTAATTGAACATTTACTGACCACCAACTATCTGTGAGGTGCTTATGTGGAGTCATAAATGGTATGCAACATGTTGCATATGGTTAGAAATAAAATAATTTGGTCTAGTTTTTCTTTTAACCGCCAACATGCATATATTTATTATTTTTTTATTAAAAAATCTGTTTTTTATTCCCTTAGCCTTGTTGATAGTGTGAACTCTTGGCGGTTCCAGGGGAAAGTCACACACACGTGTATCACTCCTCCTCCCCCAGTACAACTGGTGTCATATTTTTTCAAAAAAGGTTGTGTTCTCAAGTTAGTCCATTTTTCATGTTTTGGACAATGGTGACTAATTTGTATTGTTTTAATTTCTGTTTCTTCTAGTACCCTGGTTAGGTTGGGGCCTTGGTGTTTTTTTTTAAATCCTCACCAGAGGATATTTTTTCATTGATTTTTAGATAGAGTGGAAGGAAGGGGGTGGGGGGGAGAAACATCGATGTGAGAGAGACACATCGATTGGTTGCCTCCTGAATGACCCCAACCAGGGCCGGGGATCAAACCTGCAACCCAGGCATGTGCCCTTGACTGGGAATTGAACCTGTGACTCTGGTCTGCAGGCCAATGCTCTAACCGCTGAACCAAACCAGCCAGGGCTAAAATTTATTTTAGAGAGACAGAGAGGAAAGGCAGGGAGAGAGGGAGAGGGAGAGAGAGAGAAAGAAAGAGAAACATCGATTTGTTGTTCCACTTATTCATCATTCATTGGTTGTTCCTTGCATGTGCCCTGATTGGGGATCAAACCCACAACCTTGGTGTATCAGGACGATGCTCTAACCAACTGAATTACCCAGCCAGCATGGTTTTGATACATTTTTAAACCATTGCATCCATGTATCATGACCCTAAACTGCACTGCTTTAATGTTGCATTTAAAAACTATTTGTATTATTGTTTTACAAATCCGTATATGAATTACTAGGTTTTTAAAAAAATTTTCATCTTAAAGCTAAGGAAGGATTAAACTTAGTCAATTTAGGATTTAGTCAACTTAGTAAGAGTTTGCTTAAGCACACTGAGCCAAGACAAGGATATATTTGAAATAAACAGTAGCCCAACCTTAACCTTAACAGACAGCTTAGAAGTGCATGCTCTGGGGTCAGACAGGCCCAGGTTGCGCCCGGCTCCTCCTCCGGCTAAGCGTGTGACCTTGCGCAAAGTACTTAACTCTACTAAGCCTGGATTTCCTCCCCAGTAAAATGGGGAGATTAATAGTATCCACTTCAAAAGCCTGTAAGGATTCAATGAAGTGATATATGTACAGCTTTTGGCATAGTGCCTGGCACACATAAGTACTCCTTCAATACTAGCTACAGTTAGGACTCATTATTAATACATATTATTCATATGTAGTAGGCTTCATTTTACTCATATTACTTCGATACTATTACTGTTTCCTTGACAGTGTTGAAGAGGTCAATTTAAGTAGTTAGATAATTTATTCTTAGGCATTTTTATTTCTGTTTTTTCCACTTTTAATTAATCCATAATGCTTTATGTTGGTGTAATAATGTGCAGGTGTAAATGTCTCCAGGGCTTTTGCTGCTTTTGCCAGGTCCTATTTAGCAAGGTTTTGGAGCTGAAAGTTTTGGAGTTTGAAGTGAACAAAGGGCCTAGGGATATTTTCTGAAGATGACCGCGGTTTGAGGGCCAGCCACTCACCGGATGAGGAGGAGCAGGTCCAGGTAGGCTGTTCTCACCGCATCCACTTGGGCCCCAGACAGGAAGCCATCATGGAGAAAGTCACCCGTATTAGACAGGATGCCGTGCAGAGCGAAGAGATCGCAGAGGCGTTTGAGGGCCTGCTGAACGGCTGGTTCATTGTCTAGTTTCTTCAGAGCTTCTGCAAAACTCTTCACAGCGACATAGTAGCAGTGTGCCTACAAAGACACAAAGATGCATTAGCCTCTCCCTTCTGAGTTCTGACTCCGGAAGTCGTCCTGGAACTTGGCAAGACTGCCGGACGAGCCTGCTGCGGCCCCGTGCTGCCCAGCAGGCGGACAGCACTGCCCTTTCTCCCGGCTCGCTGTGGGTCTCACTGAGGCTGCTGACAGCGTGTGGGTGCACATGTGCATGTTGGGGCTGGTGGGCTCCGGAACGGGCCCTTAGTTTTCTCATTTTGCTTGGGGCAATTTCAAGTAGGTTTGAAAGTAGAAAGGATATAGGAGAACTGGAGGCTGGGATGGGGATAGTGGAGGACAACACCGCTTTTCTCAAGAGAACAGCTTTTCATTGCCTGTCACGGTCCAGGCGGTGGCGGTGTGTGCGCATGCTCTTATGTGCGTGCTCTTGCGTGTGTGTTCTTGGGTGAGAAAGGAGGGGTTCAAGAGGTACATGCAATTTATCCCAGCCAGAGAGTCAACTCCTTGAGGTAAGCAGTACTGTAATTTAGCCCATACGCTGCAACAGTCTGGCTCTGTTAGTAGTTAAAATAACCAGTTGGTAAGTGACCCCTGACCTCAACCAGGTGAAGGCCCCTCTGCCAGCCAGGCTCCTTCCCTGGGACTCCCTCTTTCCCACAGCCCAGCAACAAAAGCAGTAATGCCCTGTCCGCAGGAGGCGCTCAGGACTCTGCTTTCCTTAGGCCTGAAATCCTTTCTGATTGGTTGGTGCCCCTGCCCTACTCTCCCCAAGACCAATGCACAGATTATTTTTATCTGGTAGGATGTATGAATTCCATGGGGGAAGAGCGGAAAGGAGAACGCGAAAACAGGTCTCAGATGTTTATGTGCCTACGGATTAACTGGGGATCTTCTCAAGGTGCAGATTGCAGGATAGGGAATCTATGCACCTAACAAGCTCCCCAGTAACGCTCATGCTGCTGTAGTGACTTCCTGGCAGGCTTGGAGTGGCTTGAGGGTTCACAGGTGTTCACCCAGGGAGACAAGGGTCATTCCAGGCTGGGGAATTTCGTGTGCAAAGGGCCGTCCTTTCAGAAGGCAGCAATTTAAACGAGACGAGCCCTGCGGTGTACTGAGATGAGAGGCACCCAGGTAATGAAGGGCTGTGAATGACAGGTTGGGATTTTATTCTGGGGGGGTCAGGCAGCCGCTAAAGTCTTCAACAGGCCAGCGATCTGATCAGGTTTTTCACTTGGAAAGAATCTGCCTTTCCCAGAGAGGCTTCACCTGGGTGCTAATGACACCGGTTTGCCACCCGGACCCGCGCTCACAGCCACGCTGGGTTTGCAGCGTTGGATATGGAAGAGGAGCAGGTGTGCTCCGCTGCCCCTGCCGGGACAACAGCCCTTGGTGCTCACACTGGACCCCGTTTGGCAACACTGCAGACTCTCACTTTTGTCACCGAGGTCCCGCTTCCCTGTTCTGTCCTGAGTGCCATATGCTTAGATTCTTGGCTTTGGGTTGAGGATGGAGTGATGAAGAGCTGCCTGAGGGCCCGGGCCTCGCCCCTGGAAAGCAGGATGAGGACCAGAGAGAGCAGGTGGCCTCTACGCTTCAGTGGAGGGCTGAGTTAAATCCTGGCACCATGCTCTGAACACACTGAACTTTGTTCACTTTGGTGCAGATTGATTTAAGTCGCCTGCTGGCTAATTTGTGGGGTCGAGGTGGATGTATAGTATTTATACACTAGGCACCCCTCTAAATTTTACATGCATTAATTCATTTAATCTTCATAATAATCCTACAAGATAGGTAGTATTATTAGCTCTATTATGCAAATGAGGAGACTGAGGCATGGAGAGATGTGTTCCCTGTCCAAGGTCACATGGCTGGCAAGCAGGAGCCGCCATCCAAACCAGGCATCCACCTCCCTGTTAAGAGTGTGTACTCTATTAAAATAATTAATTTATTTTCCAATTACGATTGGCATACAATATTACATTAGTTTCAGGTGTACAACACAGTGATTGGACATTTATATACTTTATGAACTGATCACCCTAATAAGTCTAGTACCCATCAGTCACCACACATATCATGACAATATTATTAACTCCATTCCCTATGCTGTACTTCACATCCCCATGTAGTCTGTACTCTTAATTGCTGCCCTGTGTTGTTGCCAAAGTCACCAGAGACTGCGGCTGCGTTATAATGAGTGCCAGCGTTTGCTCCAGGGCTCCTAGGGACTAACATCTCTCCTAGGCAGGGGCAGAGATGATCGGGTCAGAGCCCACCCGGCCTAAAGGGCTCTCCCATGCCCGCTGGTTATACAGACAGGAACGTGAAAGCCCAGAGAAGGAAGGACTGCCTGAGGTCACACAGCTCCCCTTCTTCGGCCAGGGCACACTCTGCACTTTCTTGTCCGCCACTCTGCCACTGTTCCCTGCCCCTCTCGTGCTGCTGTCCTTCTCTCCCTGCACATTTACGGTTTCCAGGTGGCACCCAGTTGGGAGCTTGAGGTTTCTGTAGAGTAGATGGCCTCCCAAAGCACAAAGCCCAGAAAGTGCCGATTTCTGTGTCCATTGTGACTTTGGAGACTTCGGGCATCACCTCCCCAGGAAGCATCACTTTGCTCTTCTCCCTGGGCTAGCTGAGCTTCTCACCCTTGGCTCCCCACAGAACTTGGGGCTCACCTCCCTCACTAACATACAGTGGCTCCCTGTGGGCATTGCTTGCATCCTTGGGGGAAAAGGAAAGGAAAGCATCTTAACTCAGCCATTTCCTACCTCTGGGACTAACTCCTCCCCCCCCCCCCCGAGTTATGTGTCTGCATCCGTAAAACAGAGATTGTGTTACTCTCCCTTCCAGGGTTGTGTGTATTAAATGAGGTAACCCTGGTGCCCAGCTGGTATGGCTCAGTGGTTGAGCATCGACCCATGCACCAGTTTGATTCCAGGTCAGGGCACATGCCCAGGTTGTGGCCTCGATCACCAGTGGGGGGCATGCAGGAGGCAGCCAATCGATGTTCTTTCTCTCTCATCGATGTTTCTATCTCTCTCTCCCTCTCCTTTCCTCTCCCTAAAAAAATCAAGAAAAAATAAAAAATAAATAAATGAGTTAACCCTGGCAAACAGTGTCCGGTCTATTTGAAGGCAGGACACAGGTTTGCAAAACGGATGAATGATGGTGGCTGTGGTTCCTTCTCTGGTCGTCTGGTGAGAGCACAGCCTTGGCTCCCCCTCCTCTGTGTGACAGGACCTTTAGCACATTGTAGCCCAGTTAATACCTGCGCCTGCCAGTGTGATGGAGGTGGCAGGTCAGCAGGTGGCGCTCATGTCCAGCCTGTCCGACTAGCCCTGCCTCATGGGGCCGCTGCAAACTCCTTCAGGGCTCTCCTGTTTTAAGGTTGCCATTTTCTGGGCCTGATGCCTGATGATTGAAATGAGCCCTTTGGTTTTCCAGCTGCCTAAGCTGGAGCTCATTTTTATTTTCTTTTATCCTCTTAACATCTCTGTGTCTACGCACTTCTCTCCATGCCTTCTGCCAAGTTCATGGTCGGGACCACCATCCGCCCTCACCCAGATTGCCTCTAACTGGCCTCTAGCCTTCAGTCCATCCCCCCCGCTGCAGCCTAAATGACCCTTCTAGAATGAAATCGATCAGTTCACTCCCCACCTCCATACAAACTCTGCAAAGTCTTCCCACTACAATGAAAACAAAACCCAAACTTCTGGCAATGGTGCAGAAGGTCCCGGGCCTTGCTTATCTTTCCTCATCCCCCTTCCTTCCTCTCCTCATTCAGTCTTCTTCCTTCACTCCTCCTTGGGAGTATCTGCATTCCTCTGAGCACCACACCTTTTCCTGACCCCTTCTCTTGCACCTGCTGTTCCCTTTGCCTGGAAACCTTCTCCAAAGCCACAGCCTCTGCCCTCTGCCTGGCTGATTTCAGCTCGTCCTTGAAGTCTTGGCCTATATGCTTCTTCTGGGATGCCTTTCTGACTCCGCAGGGTGGGGGGAGATGCACCTACCCCGGGCCCTCTGTCAGCCTGCATCTCCCCATCACAGCACTTCCACTGGCATTGGGCACTGTGGAGCCCCCAGGGCCTAGCCTGATGCCTAGTGTTCGGTGGGTGCTCATATATTTGCTGACTGACTGTGAATTATGCACAAACATAAAACATAGTGGAAATTCAATCAGACTTCTAAGGATTGCCTGTGGGACTAACGAGGAGACTTGACCTGCTTTTCTATCTGGGAGGAAATATTTGAACAACCTGAAGCAAATCCAATAACACTGCCTCATTACGTTTTTCCCTGAGAGCTGCCAACAAGATTGCTTTGGAGTTAAAGCCTTTAATTAAAATACCTTGGACTAAAGTCTTGGAAGTGAAATGAGGGCAGCCACTGAGCAGGGCTGAGGAATAAGGGCAGAGCTCAGATTTTCCCAGCAGGCAGCCTGCTGGGGAAAAAACGGGTCCCTTTCAGCTTCACCGACAAGCAGCTCACCTTAGCAGCCTGGAGGTGAATGACAGTGGTCTGGTTCCAGGCCTCCTGCTGGTCGGCCCCGGTCTGCTGCAGAGCCTGTAAATGATGCACTGAGTCCTTTATGAGCCTGGAGGCCAAAGAAAAGAAGTTCAGCTTCTTGACTGGGTGGGAAAGAGACTGGTGGTGGTTGATCCCTCCGAGGTTGAAATGATTCCCAGTTGTTAACCACTTACGTGTTACAAAGCTAAATGCTTGATATACATGATCTCTTTAACTCTTTTTAAGTTTACAGTGGGCAAAGCTGAGTCCCAGGAGAGGTTAACTGACTGGTCCAGGGTCACACAGCTGGTAAGAAATGGAGTTGTGCATAACCTAGGAGCTGTGAGCAGACTCCAGCCAGTGTTTTCAGGCCATTCTGTTGACTGACTTCCTGTGGCTGAGCTGGGAGAGTGGTTTTCTGTACAGGCTAATGAGGCTTGTCAGCCACCTGGCCCGCTCCCCGTGCCATCTAAGGGCCTTGAAAGAAACGAACCCTGGTCCTCCAGACCACTAAACTGATCCTTTGCCATTTGCTTAACGTTTGTTTATTTTATTTATTTATTTATTTATTTATTTATTTATTTATTTATTTATTTCCTCACCCGAGGACATTTTTGCATTTATCTTCAGATAGAGGAAGAGAGAGAGTGAAACATCCATGTGAGAGAGACACACCGAGTGGTTGCCACCCACATGACCCCAACCGGGGCTGGGGACAAACTGCAACCGAGGTACGTACCCTTAGCGGGAACCGAACCCAGGACTCTCTGGTCCTCGGGCCAACGCTCTAACTGCTGAGCCAAACCGGCCAGGGCTATTATTTTAATTTCTATTCCCTACCCACCTACTCATGACCCTTAGAATTTATAGGCAAAGCAAACTGTTTATTAAGCAATATTATTTTACTTTTTCAGGGAATAGGTAAGCAGATGTTACATTGAGTTCCAAGAAAAAGCAATATAAAGGCATTTCATTACCTTTACTTTAATTGCACTGAGCACCTTATTTTGCCTCCCCACCTCCTCCAACTAAAATGTTAGCTCTGTGAGGCCTGGGCTTTTTTTTTTTTTTTTTTTTTTTTAATATGTTTTTTATTGATTAGAGAGAGAAAGGAATGGAGAGGAAGGGAGATGAGATAGGTCGCCTCCTGCATGCCCCCTGCTGGGGACTGAGCCGGAAACCCAGGCATGTACTCAGACTGGAATTGAGCTGGTGACCTCTTGGTGCATGGGTTGATGCTCAACCAACTGAGCCATACCGGCCAGATGAGGCCTGGGCTTTGATCAGACTGGTTTTTTGATAAGTCTCTAGTGCCGAGAACAGTGCCTGACATATTGTAGGCACTTAGTAAATATTTGTGGAATAAATAATGTCTCAAGTTGCTTGTAACCTTGAGATAGTTATTAACCACCCCTGGGACCACAGTTTGGGATACCTCTTATTATATACTGAAAATATGTTTTCCAAGTTGTTTTTGGTGTTTTAGTTGGGGAGGGGCTCAGAAGGTTTCCTTTCTAGGTAGTTAAATCTCTCCATCTTTTCGAGATGGTGTCTGTGCTTGGCCAGGACCTCTCTTTATCCAGCTCCTGGTATGTGTGGACATTTCTGACACACAGTAGGTGTCTGACAGTATTTGTTGAGTGACAGAATGGATGAGTCCTTGCTCTTATCTTTGTTCCCTGGAGCCTACTGGATCCTGGAAATGAACTAATTCTATCCCTTGATATAGTCATCTTTTGAAAATTATTATTAGATTGTGGGATATTTTGAACATATGAGTTTTGCTTTGTTTATTGGTATTTACATACTGATACATTTGTGCTATTTACATTTGGGTGTATTCTTTGTATTGCAAATCAATAAGAACCTAAAGATTTAAAAAATTCCTTATACTGGCCAGAGAGGTGATGGCCTTCTACCAGCTTGACCGGGATGGTGGTTCAGGGCTGAGGGGATGACTTCCCCTTCTCTCTGCCCATGGTGGCAGGAGCTGAGAGTACTGAGGAGGTGGGGAAGGGGCTGGTTTTGGGGAAGAGTAGCCACAAATACCCTCCCAATCCAAAGGCCCTAGCGTGGGAAGAAGCCTGCCCCCAGGTGGATGGCTGACTTCCAGCTGTGGCTCACCTGATGGCCACATGTGCCCATGCGCTGGTGTAGAGCTCTGGGTGCAGGAAGTCAGCTGCCCTCTGGGCTGGGCACCTGGCCAGGTCAGGTGCAGTCAGGTATGCCACAGACTGAGGGAGAGACCTCTTCGATGTGGAGCCTGGGGACGTCTGAGCCTGCAGGTAGCTCTTCACCAAAAACCTAGTGGGTGGGGTGGAGGCAGGTGAGAGGGGGGAGCACAGGACAGCCCAGCACCCTTCTCTGCAGACACATGCACTTTTATGTTCCCTATGGGAGAATCAGGGCCACCCAGGTTCTTGCCCAGTCCCTCCAGACGGTTCCTTTTCACTCCAAAGCCCCTCCACCCCACCCCCAGCAGCCTGCCGTGAGGCCCTTGGGGAGGTGGGGGCCAAGACGGGAGTTTCACAGTGGAACGAGGACTGGAGCTGTGGAGCTGGGCAGATGCTCAGGTCCTGAACGTAAGCCCTTTTGATCTCTGAGCAAAGAGAATCCTTTCTGTTGGTTAGGGTCTTGCGGTTTGGGGATTTGTGACGAATTGTACAGTGAGTGTAGAAATGAATTTTTTTTTAGCTGAATAAAGAAGGATAGATAAGAATGCTAGGTAAGAATGCTAACATGAGTGGGAAGATTACAGGCAAGTCTTAGCTTCTTCCTGATGATAACCCGGTGGTTACAGGCTCTGGGCTCAGACCACCTTGATGCCCTGCAGCGCCCGAGACCTGGGTGATGCTGCAGAGTGACTCCACCTCCCCCCTCCCCCAGCCTCCGTGTGCCCATCTCCATGGGACAGTAATACTTGCCCGAAAGTGCCTGTCAGCATGGGGCAGGGTTCTAAGACAACATTGTACTCTTTGTAATTTGAACCCCTCCCAATATTACACATTTTAAAAAATCCCAGGAAAGGTTATACAGCGTACTTGCCAGTTAGCCCTTCCTTGCCCCGTTTAGTCGCCTGAAAAGGCCTGTCGCCAGGAGACCCGAGACCCCCTACACACAGAGAGAGATGGAAAGACGCTCCTGTTGGGAGGAGGCCGACCCAGAATTCCTGCTGCCTCCCAGGTGGGGCCTCCTGTGTGCAGGCCCTGCGCTCAGCCTGGGGGAAGAGCTCCGGTCACAGACAGAGACATTTTCTGATTGTGATACTGCTCCGAGGAAACAGGACAGTGTAGACAGGGAGGGTCGGGGATGCTGCTCCAGAGGCACGGGTCAGGGAGGACTCTGAGGTGCTGTGGCCTTAGCTGAGACCCGGAGGATGAGAGGGCGCCAGCTGTGACTTAAACGGGGCAGAGAGTGGGGGAGGCAGGAGAGCGCAGGCCTCTGTGTGGCTGGGGAGTGAGCAGGGCAGGCAGCTGCCAGAGCAGGATGGAGAGGGAGGCAGGGGCCGGGTCGTTGGACCTGGGAGGCCACAGTGTGGAGTGTGCCATTTTCCTGTGAGCAGTAGGAAGCCACGGCAGAATTTTAAGCAAGGGAAAGATGTGGTCTTCCTTAGGCTTTGAGAAGATGCCTCCGGCTGCCTGCAGAGAAGGGACTGAAGCGGGCGGAAGCATCAGGGAGGAGACTGGCGCTCTGTCCCAGTGACGGGACAGGGACTGCCTGGGAGCTGCAGTGAGTCTGGGGACAAGCGGATGGTTTAGAGACATACTGTGGAGCTGGACAGTCCCCAAACGACACTCCCCAAAGTCTGTTCTCTCTGTGGACATCAGATGGATGCTTCAGCCCAAGCAGCAGCCCCCAGGGACCAGCCTCAGCCTTACCTGGCCGTCTGCAGGTACAGCACGGTGTTCTCACCCTCGTAGGTGCAGGAGGCTGTCACCCTCATGACCAGTGACGGCAAGCCGCTCAGCTGTGAGTAGCCGTGCCCGCCGCAGGCTCTGCGACACAGCTCGGTCCCCTGGGTGCAGAAGTCCGATATCATGGCCTTTAGACCCGAGCTCAGCGCGTGAAGCTGCAGGAACCAGAAGGGGGTCAGGGGGTGTAAGGGGTCCTCCAGTGGACAGCCATGCTTACCACTCATTGAGCACCTGCTGTATGCTGAGGTAAGAACTGTTTCCTCAGCTCACAACTTTATGAAGGAGAAGGCTGAGATTCAGAGGAGTTATGTGACTCGCCCAAGGTCACACAACGAGGCCGTGTTGCTGTAAGGACAGTAAGAAAGGAGGACAACCCTCCAGGCCCTTGGGGAAGGGTGCTTCCTGGGTGGGGCTCGCCATCATCCAGGAGTTATGGGCTTTGCTGTGAGGATGGAAGTCCAGCAAGAACCCACCGTCCTGGGTTGTAGGACAGGCTGCCAGGCACGGACCTGGCTTGAGTTTTTGGTTCTTGAACGCTCCTACCATATTCTGACTTTGCAGTCCTTGGGAGGAAGTTTGTGTCGCTCAACCTCCCTGTGCTCCGCTCTCCTCGTTGCACGGGGATCTGGATGGTGCCCGCTGTGCGCTCGGCTTAATGCAGCGATACTTACGAAGCGTGGGGCCGCCAGACGGAGCCCGAGCCTTGCACGCCCCAGCCAGCGCCACCAGCCCTTGGGCCAGGTGTGCGTTAGGATCAGAATAACTGTTTGCATTTTAGAAAGGTAAAGCAGGACATTTAAGGTTGATGATATGTAATACCCCTAGGAGGGGCCTGGGGCAGCCTCAGCGATCACACACATTACTATTTCTGCTGCCAAACGTATCACACTCAGGTGAATCAGGTCAGTTCAGGTCCATCCATGCCAGCGAATGAGTTCTAAGCAACTCTCGGTTTTCAGAGCTCTCTGGGTTTGGATGCTCATAGGGATAATGCGTCCGTGTTCTGTATACTGTGTGTGATTATTTCCCCTAACACGTTTGGAGCTTCTGGGGGGCCATCTGGGATGGACTTCTATGTTGGGGTGCAGTTCCCCCGCTGGAAGGCTGGGGAAGGAGGAAGGGGAAGAGGCCCTTGGGAGGGGGACTGGGCAGAGCAGTCGCAGCCCCGCCCGGCTCCCGCCCACCAGCGGTACCTCAGGCAGGAGGCTGAAGTCTCTGTCCAGGATGGTGCTGTAGGACTGAAGGAAGAATTCCATGAGGCTGCTGCCCAGGAAGTGGAACGCATAGGCCGTGGCCAGCTGAGGGAAGAGTTTCTGCTGCTGCGTCTGGAAGTCCAGGACTTTTGCCTCCAGGTCGCTGAGGGCAAGGAGAGTGGAAGGGTTAGAAGGCTGTAAGCACCATATTCACCTCTCACAGCCCCAAGGCCACAACCTTAAAAACAGGCCATTTTTACATCACTACACAACTTGACCCAAAATAACACGAGGCTAGTAATAATCTTTTAAAATTCCACCTAACACGAATAACCACTCGTTTCACTGCAGAAATGCTGACATTTGGAAATGGGTGCTGCCCCTGTGGGTGAGGTGTACAAGACTACAGCCCATGCCCCAGGCCATCCTGCTAACACCCGAGGGTTCTGAACTCGAGCATGTGCTCCCAGGGATTTCGGGTGAGGGTTGCGGCTCTGAACTCCTGATGATTTAAACCTTGACCTTTCACTACCCAGGTGCACGTGCTGGGTGCTGGGTAATGGGTTGCAACGCCTAAGCACTAACTCTGGGATGTAAACTCAGGTCCGATGGAGTCCCAAGCTAGGGACTGCGCCTTGTCCATTGCTGTGTCCTCGGGGCCTGAGACTGTGTCCAGCATGTGGGGCTGTTCCTGCAGTAAGTCTCTGTGCCCAGCTCTGCCCTGTGCCCAGCTCTGCCCTGTGCCCAGCTCTGCCCTGTGACTAGCTCTGCCCCCTAGCTCTGCCCTCTGTGCCCAGCTCTGCCCTGTGCTCAGCTCTGCCCTCTGTGCCCAGCTCTGCCCTGTGACTAGCTCTGCCCCCTAGCTCTGCCCTCTGTGCCCAGCTCTGCCCTTTTCCCATCTCTGCCCTGTGCCCAGCTCTGCCCTGTGCCCTGTTCTGCTCTGTGCCCAGCTCTGCCCTGTGACTAGCTCTGCCCCCTAGCTCTGCCCTCTGTGCCCAGCTCTGCCCTTTTCCCATCTCTGCCCTGTGCCCAGCTCTGCCCTGTGCCCTGTTCTGCTCTGTGCCCAGCTCTGCCCTGTGACTAGCTCTGCCCTGTGCCCAGCTCTGCCCTGTGACTAGCTCTGCCCTATGCCCAGCTCTGCCCTGTGCCCCGTTCTGCTCTGTGCCCAGCTCTGCCCCCTAGCTCTGCCCTCTGTGCCCAGCTCTGCCCTGTTCCCAGCTCTGTCCTGTGCCCAGCTCTGCCCTGTGCCCAGCTCTAGCCTCTCTTCCTGTGCTTAACCTGCAGCACCACATGCCTAGGCTGTATTTTGCTGCATCCTGGGTGTGTCCATTTGTGACATATTTATTCTAAAAAAGGATTTGTTGTTTACCCCAAGTTCAAATTTAACTGGTAGTCCTGTATTTCTGTTTGCTGAATCAGGCAACTGTGTGTGTGTGCACTGTGTGCACATGTGTGCACGCAAGTGTACATGTGTACACGTACACACGTTAAAACAGAGGGTACATCCAGCCTTCGCTATTTGGTGCATGGAGTGGAGGAAGTGTCAGCCTAACGTAGCCAACACGTACAACAGAATGGACCCAGACTTGGACATGCCACAGTCGGATGTTGACATTCACAGTCAGACAGAACCAACTTCAGCCTGTGGAGCCTGATGTGACAGTTGGACTTTGCCAGACACAATTACCCCCTGACAGAACCAACTTGGGAGCCACAGGTACCTGCAGCTTGGTAACCGGCTGACCCAGACGCTGTACAGGACCTGGTTGGACTCAGACAGACTGAGCCGGGTCTGGTGGTACAGGGCCAAAGACATGATCAGAGCCCAGTGCGGCCAGACACTGACACACACAGGTCAGGCCAGCTGATCAGCCAGAGTTAGGGGGAGCCAGGTAGAGACCCCGCAGACGTGGCCAGATGGGCCAGGTCTGGTGGATGTTGTGTATGCGTGGAGGGGTAAGGCCTGCTCCCAGCACCCTACTCTGGTGGAGGGGACCTTGTCAGGGCCAGGCACCGTGGGACAGAGGTAGCCCTGCCTGCAGTGGTCAGCCTCTGGGCACCCCTTGCCTGGGCCGGAGCTGGGACTGGCGGCGGATGACGGAGTAGCGAATGGCGATGACACAAGCCTTCTGCAGCAGGGGTATGACCTCGGTCAACAGCAGCTCCACCCGCGTCACCACCATGGGAAGGTAGTTGCTCTGTGCTGTTCCGAGCTTGATGTAGGTGCCATCTGGCAAGACCTGGTGACCAAGGACAGGTGCTCGGTCTGAACCAAGGCTCTCCAGCCTGCCTCACACCCAGAACCACGGTCCTCAAACTGCTTACCTGGAGCAGACACAGCCGGCCGTCAGCCAAAATGTGCTCTATGATTATGCTGATTGTGAAAGTGAAACATCTGTGCTTGTTGCCAAACAGCCGCTGCCTCAAGTGCCCTGATTCCCAGCTCCTCTCCAGGGACACCTGGACCTCCCCATAGTCCACAGCTAAAGGTAATGCCTGCCAAATGTGGACCTCTGGAACTTTCTCCAGCTCTTGGCTGGTGTCTGGTCAAGTGATTGGTCGTGTCCAGGCCCCACTGTGGGCGCATATGCATGTCATCTTCAGCCCCAACCCTCTTCTCTCAGATTGCCTTGCCACCCGTCCCATGATTGCTCTGCCATCTAATGAGGTGAGCATTTACCCAGGAGGACTCTGAGGCCCAGAGAGGCCAAGAGACTTGCCCAAGACCACATGACTCCTAAGCCGGGGTTTTCCCAGGTCCATGGATACCACAGCCTCTCTGGGGGAGACATGCCCCCAACTCAGCTCTATGGAGGAGGACCTGGAGCCAGCCGCAGCCTGCGGGGGGCCTCTGTCCGCTCTCCAGGCACCCACCTGTGCAAAGCGGCTCAACATGTTTTCCCTGGGGACCCGCACGTGGTCCAGGCGCAGGAAGCCATTGTCTATGTGCTCAAATCCCATCTTGGGCCCGATGTCTCCAGCAGTGATTCCTAGGAGATGGAGTTGGGGACATGAGTGCTTTGTGTGCCAGGTACGACACACACACACTGCAGCTCCTGAGCCTCACGGCAGCCTCTGACACTGGGTTTTACACCTGTTTTGCAGGTGACCAAGCCGAGGTCAGACAGATACTGAATCTTGCTCACGGTCATCCAGCTAGTTAGCATCAGGTTTGTCCAACTAGACTCCTCCTTGCCCAAGGGTGACATGTCCCAGCTTTTCCCATGGACTTCTGAAGCCCCCAGACAGGGAATGCTGGTAGGGGGCCTCTTTCTGTCTGGGGTCCTGAAGGGAGCAGCATGGGCTTACCTGGCAGCAGGGTGTGGTCCTGGACGCTCCGGATGGGCACAATGAAGCCATGCATGCCCTGCCTGACTCCCGAGCAGATCAGCTGGGCCTGGACCAGGGCGTGGGTGGCTGTCCGTCCCACTGAGGGCAGAGAGATGAGAGGTTGAGTGATCCCTGGTATATGAGGCCCTGGTGTACAGAGCAGACAGGACCCTCCCCATCAGGAACCTGGATGTGAGCCCAGCTGTAATGGGTTAGGAGGACCAGTGTGGTAGCCCGAGGAAGGGCCGGGCACTTTGTGAGGCCGGATGGGGATTGGTTTGATATGCCTCTGAGAATGCGGGTCAGGGGAGGATCACAGGAGCCCTGAGGGCGAGGGGCATTTTCCAGGGGAGTCACATAGGGAAGGGTGTGAAGGCAGAGGGAACAGCATGCTCAGAAGCTTGAGGACTGGATGGGCTTGGTGGGGCTGGCAGTGGAGGAGGAAGCATGCAGGACAGAAAGGGATGCTCATTCAGGGTTCCCCTCATGGCCTTGACTTATTGGGACCATCCAAAGAGTCTTAATGTGAGTGTCTGATTCTAGAATACACTGGGTTGGAGGGATTTATGGAGAGCCATTTGGTGGCTGGAGGTGTGGAGGCTTGTCTGTAAATGTCAGGTGTGCGTAGCAAGCTCCTTGCAATTACGTAGGCAGGACCCCCATGAGGTAGAGAGGCTCCAGGAGGCTGATGGAGACATCAAGGAGACCAAGGCTGTCCGCACCCTTTGGGTGCTCCCTCCTCCAAAGTCAAAGCCTGACAAAGGCTATGGATTTTAATGAAAACAGCCCAAATGGAACAATCTGGGAAAGTTTGGCATCTATTAAAATTTGGTTCTATGACAGTCCTCTGACTGAAGTGTGTGCCCTTCAGTCATTTCTTTGGGATCAAGGAGATAAGATCTTTAGGTCACAGCTGCATTAGGGTGTCCCAAAAAATGTATACAGGGTGTCTGTAGATTCTATTATATTTTGAAAATGAAATATATTTTAATAAACACCGGCTTTACAATTATTCAAAGTTGTGTATACATTTTTTGGGGACACCCTATGAGTGAGGATGTGTGACAAGAACACGGGTCCCGAGCCACAGGAGAATGTGCTCACCGCTGCCCCCTCCCCAGCTGATGGGCACCTTTGTAAAGTCACTGATCAAAGAGAGTGGGAACCGCTTCCCTACAAAGCCAAATACATTTAGCCAAAGGCACTGTGAAATGAGCAAGCTTTTGTTTTTTCTGTCCTCCAAAAACCTATTAATAAATGACTCTGCCATCAACCTAATTATAATAAATACAGTTAGTTGCCATTTATCAAAATCCAGGTGGTGCCAGATTCTGTGCTTCCTGTTCTTATGGGACAGGGTGATGAGCCCATTTTCCAGATAGGGAAACTGAGGCTCAAAGAGCTGAGAGACGCTCAAGGTTATTGGCCTGGAGATGGCAGAGCTGGTACTTGAACGCTGCCTGATTTCAAAGGTTGGTTACTTCTCTCTGCAGTTTTGACAGCAGTCACTCTCTCTGTCTGTCCCCCCCTCCATTGCTCTCTCTTGTCCCTCTCTTATTTCTCTCGCCTGTCTCTCTTTTCTCTCTCTGTTAGTCTCTCACCTCTCCGTCTCTCTCTTTACTTTAGTTGGACTCCTTGATTCGTATAAGTGTTCACTAATGGGTCCCCACCTGCCACAGATGTGTCCTTGGAGGGGTAATTTCAAATCGGAGGAAGAGGGCCTTGGTGAGACTGCTTCCTTGGGGTTTGGCCAATCACTGAGCGTCAGGGAAACGCGGTGCGGACGCCACCTGGCGGCCATGGGCGGTGCCGGCGGCCTGATTGGCGCTGGTGGTGGGTCTGGAGCAGGGGCAGGGAGGGATGCTTTCCTCACTGTGTAGTTCCAGCGCCCTGTGCTCTGGCTGGTGGCAAGCTTTGGGAAATGAGAAGAATTGGGATTGTGGGGAGTGCCAGGGACTAGGCCAAGTGTGTGTGTGTCTGTGTGGGGACAGCATGCGTGAGAGAGGCTTTGGGTCTGTCCCCAGGTTGGGTCGACTTCCTCAGTTACTTCAAAATTCCCTTGGGGCATCTCAGCCACTCGCTGATGAAATTCTTCACATCCCACCTATTTCACAGAGTAAGAACCTGAGGTTCCGAGAGGTGGATGGATTTGCCCAAGGTCACTAGCAGGGAATCAATCTGAGGTCTGTTGGGCATCAGCGTCTGTGATATTCTGCCATTCAGCTGTTCTCCTTGGGGACAGGTGGGGCTGAGGGATGGATGGATACTCACGGTCACCTGGCCACCATTTGGTGGCCGTTATCGTGGGGCTGTGCACCACAAACTCCTGGGTGTCGGCATCGTAGGTGGCTTCAGTCTCCAGTCCCTGAAGATACGTCCCTAGGAATCAAGGAGGGGAGTTAGACATCGGGCCAGGGTGGGACTCTCGCTTGGGGAGCAGTGTCCAGGCACCAGCCCAGTATCACTGGGGGTACCTCCCAGCTGTATTACAGGTATTGCTCTCCTCTCACCCGTGGGCCGTGTGGGGGACACATGGCCAGCCCATGGCAAGGGACTTGCCCCACCGTGAGCTCATACATTGTTTGTATAAATTAGAAAAAGTCATCACCCCTTTGTCCAGACCCCTGACTGCCACCTGCTGTAATGTTTTCATACTCAGTAGACAAATCTGTGACTACTGAGACACGAATGGGCCCTGCGACTGTGCACTGGGCGCAGCAGCCCTGGCTCACCGTGTCCCAGTTCTGTCTGGGCATATGTGGCAATGATCTGGAACTCCTTGCAGAGTCGGTCCCATTTGGCAATCTGCTCCTCTGACCCCAGGCTCCTGAGGGCTTTCTGGAAGACGTGGTGTAAAGCTAAGGCCAGGTCTCCAGCAAGTGCTCTGTGGGGGAGAGACACTGGTTGAGCAGCCCATTGGAGACAGGGTCCCAGGTACCCTCACCTGAGCAGGGTGCAGGAGAGAGGGGACACCTCGGATCCTGGTTTCCCAGTAAGTACTGCCTTTGTTGAGGAAAAGAGCTCACGGGGCTGGGGGCTCTGGGTGATCCCAAGTGAATTCCTCTCTGGTGGGGCTGCCCTTGGAGTACTCACCTGTAAGCGTAATGTAATTCTTGACTGTCTTCCAGCCAGCCCAGGCGCTGTGCTAGCATCTGGAGGTGGAATTTCTTCTTAACGCTCGCTTCGTAATGCTCGTTCTGGGTCATGAAATAATTATCCTTCAGGCTGAACTCAGGGTCACTGTGGATGATGCTCTCTGCCAGGAACAGACAACAGTGGGTTTAGGGACCTGGCACCTTCACATCTTTCCACCCACTTGCTTCATGGCCATGGAAAGGAAGTCACACGTTACTGTCATTGGACAGATGAGATGCCTGAGGCCCAGAGCTGGGAAGGTGACTTGCCCAAGGTTACAAAGCTATGCAGGGGCACAATAAGGACCTAGGACTCTTCCTTCTCTCCCTCAGATGGGCTCAGGGAGTGCTGGCATGTTAAAGATGCCTTAGAGTCCAGAGGAACAACTCTGTCGCAGCTGCACTTTGAGAGCACACTTTGCTATTTGAAGGTGGGACTGTGAGTGAAGGACCTTTCTTCCAAGAGCAGCGTGTGGACACAAACCAGGCGCTCCGCTCCCATCGCCTCTTACCAACTTTCCTCCGGAGAGCTGTGCTCTGCGCGCCACCATCAAGGATGTTGGTGAGCCTTTCCACGTCGAAGGACTGCTGGCGCCTCTCGATCTCTATGTCGGGGTGCACCTGCCTGCTCCAGGCATCCCCCATCGACACTCGGTGCACTGGGCCGCCCATCCTAGCCTGGATCTGCCTGCTGTCTGGAGAGACATACAGTGGCTTTCCCTGAGCTGAGGTTTTGCTTTCCATAGTTCCGGTTCTCCGTGGTCCAGTGCGGTCTGAAATGATTAAATGGAAGATTCCAGAAATAAACAAGTCATATGTTTTAAGTCGTGCGTCATTCTGAGTAGCATGATGAAACTCCTCGAGTTCGGCTCCTTCCTACCCAAGACGTGAAACATCCCTTTGTATACGTCACTGTCCATTCGTCACTCAGTGGCTGGCTCAGTGATCGGATGGACTGTTGTGGTATTACAGAGCTTGTGCTCAAGTCACCCTTCTTTTACTTAACAATGGCCCCAAAGTGCAAGCGTGGTGCTGCTGGGATTCAGACTGCCACAGCGCAGCCGTCAGTGCTTCCTCTACGTGAGAAGGTGAGTGCAGTCAGATCATTTAAGAGCGAGACCACATCCATAAAACTTTTATTACCGTATATTGTTATAATTGTTCTATTTTACTGTTAGTTATTGCCATTAATCTCTTCCTGGGCCTAATTTATAAGTTATACTTGATCCCAGGTACGTCCAGGAGAAAACGCAGTGCATACAAGGCTCGGCACTACCGGCAGTTTCAGGCACCCTTGGGAGTCAGGAACGAGTTCCCAGCGGCCAGGGGACTTCTGCATGTCTGGCCGCTGCTCCGAGCTGTGCGGTGCTAAGAACCGGTGCAGGAGAAACTGCCCGGGGCTGAGTGTCAGCCAGGGGCTGCCTGTGGAGGAAAGCGACTGCACCCCCACGCTCCCCCTTGGGCACCTGGCTGTGGACCAGGCCTTGTCTAGGTGTCGAATGCAGGAATTGCTCAGTACATGGTGGTTTGGTCCGTGTGAACCAAGACGTGGACAGGATCTGATCACAAAGCCCATGCTTCGTCTACTGCAGCTTGTGGTACAAGCATTGCCTGGGGCGATCCTCACGAAAAGTCAGTGAAGGTCACGTATGAAGAAAATTCATCTCAGAGGGCGTAAGTGTGAGGCCTCTGGAGGTGGTCAGCAGTCGGATGGGGTCTGGTCACAAAGACACGCTCTGTCCATGTGACAGCCCCGCCGTGGGCTCACTGGGGAACCTGTGGTCCCAGTCACCTGGCCCCCTAAGTCCTGGGCTCATTTGCCCATGTCTGTGAGCCTGGAGGGGTGCTGTGGAGCGGAGGGGAGGAAGCTTGCTCCTTGCCTGGGACATGTTCTCCCTGGAACCCCTGTGTGTCCCTCACAGCCAAGGCGGACCTGCACCCTTCACAGCAAACCCCTGGCCTCCTCACAGCAAGGCAACCACCGGGTGCAGTCTGTTCTACTTCTCGAGCACCTCAGATCCATCCATCTGCTCCTTCTATCCCTGTGGCTGCCACCCAGGCCGCCATCACCCCTCACCCGGCCTCAGTGTCACTCTTCTGTTCCTCCAGCTGCCTAGACAGGCTCCTGAGCTGCAATCACACTGTTTTCCTCCCGTTTGGAATTTGCTTGTTGACCCTCCGTTTGTGGAACGGAGCCCATGCCCTCCCTTTCGTCCTGCACTTTGCCTCTGCTCTGTCCCCTGGTGTTCCTACTCAGCCCCAGCCCCAGGGATCCCTCCTCTAAGAAGCCTTCCTGGCAGCGGCACCCCATGGGAGAACCGAGCACCCCTTCGAGGTCCTTATTTACCCCAGTGTCCCTTTCCCAGGGCCCTGAGTGCCTGGGAGACTGGTTCTGCTTTTCCTTGGGTCCCAAGAGCTGAGCTCACAGGAGGCATGCTGTAAATCCCCGGCCGGTGGCCGCCACCGATTCCTTCCTTTCCCACCGCAGCCCTGCAGACACACTACTGGTATTATACTGGTTCATAGAGAGGACAGGAGCCTCGGAAGGGAGGAGCCATTGGAGGTCTTGCAGCAACAGGGGCGAATGGGATTCACATGCAGGCTTCCAAATGGACACCCCTCAGTGGGTGGCTGGGCCGTGGGGGTGCTGATGAGAGGCCTGGCACAGTGGCGGCCCCTAGATCCCTGCACAGCCACCGGCCACCTCGACGCTCCTCTCTTCCTGCCCCACCTGCTCTCTGCCTCCTGCAGCGAACACTCCAGCTCTGCCAGGGCTGTGTCCTCTTCCTAGAAAGCCTTCCTGGGTTTGGATTTCCTCGGCTCCCTAATTACCTCTTTCAAGTCTTTGATCAGTCCCCTTCTCCGTGAGGCCCCTGACCACCCTGTTTGAAGTCCCAGTCCCCCTGCCCCAGCATCCCAATCCCCCTCACGCTGCCTGTGTTTTCATTTGGCTTGTCCTACCCCTCGAGGTCATTGACGCATTTAGTATGTTTTTGTTTATTGCTGTCTCGCCTACTCAAAGGTAAACTCCAGGGGGCAGGGATCTTTGTCGCCTTCGTGCGGTCACTCTAACCCTCAGCACCGGGCCTGGCCTAGGGGCAGTGTCCAGTCGGTGAGTGTGGAGTGAAAGAAAGCAGTGCTCAGAGCCACGGGAGCCGCAGAGAAGGTCACGACTTAGGTGTCCAGTGTCGGGGTTCCCCCAGTCCCCAGTCCTTCGGCCCAGATCCCCTGACTCACCTCTGGCCCGTCCCGTGTTGCACTGCAGGCCTGGGGGCCTCTCTAGCTGTCAGCCTAGGCTTCCGGTAGGCGGCCCAGCCCCTTTCTCCTCCCCTCAAGGGAGGCACTGCCTGGCCGGCTCTCGGCTGTCCCCAGCTGAGCTCTGCATGTTCTCTCTGCCCGGCCCCTGGGGTGACTGCACTGCGCCCAGCACTGGGGCGGCCCTGGCAGGACTGCTTTGGAGATGAAGCAGCATGGATAGCTTAGCACGAAGGTGGCTGGGCAGCTCAGTGCGTGCCAGCTGCTGGGCCCTGTTTCTCTCCCTCTCCCTGCCCATCTGGCTCTGCCTCCCGGAGCCTGCTGGGTGGGAAGGGGGAGGAGGGGACTGCACACACCTGTACTCTGCCTAGAGACACCCACAGCCCCACCCAGTTTCCAGAGACCTGGGTTCACATTCCAGAGGTGTGACAGTTACTCCACCTCCTCTCCAAGCTCCCCTTCCCTTGTCTACAATTTACAGGGGACAAAGGAAAGCTCTTGGTAAACTGCAAAGTCCCAAGCATTTGTAACGTGAGATTATTACGGATTTCTTGGATCCCTACAAGAGAATTTCTTAATTCCTAAGAGTGATGTTTAGTGGTGGAATTTCTGATTCTGGGGCAGTCTGCTGGTGAGATATTTATGGGCAGGGGTTGAGTCCCTAGGTTATGCAGGATGCATCGATTTGTTTACTTATCAGAACGTATTTCTGAGTGCCCACAATGATCTAAGCACCGGGGTCTCTACAGCAGGAAGCAAAAGGAAACTGAATGAAACTGGACTAGTCCCTGCCCTTGGGAAGCTTCCAGGTTGGGGTTGGGGGGCTGCTGGGAGACAGGTCCTCAGAGCAGGAATGAGCGGGAACACCTAGACGGGATACTCACAACCACTTCTGATGAATTCATAACTTTTTTGAACTGAAAACCTTCTTGCTCTCTCTTCTGCTCCTACTGTCCCCAGGCCTTTCCTGCTTATTTGTTCAGCTCCTCTTTATCTTTCCATCTTGCCAGAAATGTTCCCCTCCCTCGAGAAGTCATCCCAGTCTGGATTAGAAGCTCGTGACCTGCTTTCTTAGCTCCAAGCTCTTGCCCCTTGTGGTGTAATAAAAATATATATCTGATCTCGACACTGGCTCCTGGCACAGAGCCCCTAAGTGATGAGATTGTCTTTTGTATCTATGGCTAGGGACCCCTAGATAGCTTCAGGAAGGGGGCTGGTTGCCAGAAGGTCCAAGCCTGAATTAGAGGGCTGGATGTTTTAGTCCTCTCCCCTCCCCCAACCTCCAGGGAGGGGAGAGGGGCTGGAGATTGAGCTAATCACCAATGGCCAGTGATTTAATCAATTATGCCTACATACTGAAACCTTGATAAAAATCCCTAAGCACTGGGGTGTGGGGGGCTCTGAGCTGGCGAACACATGGAGGTGCTGGGAAGGGCTCGGAAAGGGCCTGGGAGCGCCACGCTGCCCCACCTCGTCCTGTGCATCCTCTCCTCGTCCTGTGCATCCTCCTCTCCACCGGAGAGGCTCGGGCTGTTCCGAGTCGCGATCCTGGTCTTTCTGCTGCCTTTCCTGATCTTTCCTGATGGCTCTTGCCATCCTGTGCCCCTCAGGAATTGAAGCTAATACCCCAGGAGTTAGTTTAAAAGAAGGAAATTAAAGAAGGAGCCACATGGAGACTGGTAGGAGGGGCGGAGGCACAGAGGCGCGGATGGGCTGGTCCCACACCCACGTGTGCCGGATAAAAATCAGGAGGGACACTTCGGCTGGGAAGGTCCTCCCTGAGGAGTGAGGGTGCCCAGCTCAGGGTCCCAGGGCCAGGAAGAGAATCCCCATCACTTCTGGCTGGAAAACCAGTGGAAACTGAGGCTGAGGCTGCTGGAGCCCCCGCAGCTCCTCTTAAAGGGCCCGCGCACGGACTTGCTCGGACTTCCTCCCTCTAAGCTCGGAGGGGAGATAGCTTGAGGGGCGCCAGAGACATATAGGGAAGAACTGAGCTGTTTGGCCTCGGGATGAGGGCTGGAGAGGCAGCTTTCTCCTGGACAGACACACTGGCGGAGGCTGATGTTCCTTTGGTGAGCCCTTCCCTGGGCCGGCAGACACCGCCATATCTGGGACTCCAGCAACCTGGCTCACACTGTTGGCCCCGCCCTGGTGATTCCCTGAGGCCCTGCCCCACCCAACTTTCAGGCCCACCCAAGCTGTTCCCAATGACTTTACCAGAGGAATGGCCTGTCTTGGCTCCTGCTTCAGATTTTCCTAAATTCTCTCAAACAAGCAGCATCTGGTCTCAGCTAGCCCCATACCTCTCGTTAAGTGGCCCCAGGCCTGGCACTAGAAGCAACCGGCCTTGGTTCACAACTTGGCTTTTCCTGGGTACCTCCAAGCCCAGCACAAGAAGCAGCCATCTGCAGATCACTTTGTAGCTCATGCCTGGTGGCCCCGGATAGAACACAGGCAGTGGCTGACCTTGCCCCAGAGCCAGCACACCCAGTGGACAGCTTCAGACCACATCAAAACACCACCACCCAACCACCTCCACAGTGACACAGTCAATGAGTGGACTCAGTGGGTACCAGAGCCCTGCTGAAGTAAGTCTTGTTCTGTGTGGTGGGCCCCTACACCGCTGATCCTCCAAGTTAGTTAGAGGCCAGTGGCCAGTGGGCACAGCCAGTCCTTGCAGCTGATCAGCCTGACTAAATCCCTCCCATTGACCTGCCAATAACAATCAAGACTCAATTACAACAGAAGGGTGTACAGTTCACACTACGGGTGCACCTCGAGGGCCCAGCTGGGGTGATCAGGGAGGCTGTGCCACTGGATCCTACAGGACGCCTACAACAATAGGCCACCCTACAAAGCCTAGGAGACATAGCAACTCTACCTAATACATAGAAATAATCACAGGGAAGTAGCCAAAATGAGGAGACAAAGAAACATGTCCCAAATGAAAGAAAAGGACAAAACTCCAGGAGAAGAATTGAACAAAATGGAGATAAGCAATCAATCAGATGCAGAGTTCAAAACACAGGTTATAAGGTTGCTCAAGGAACTTGGTGAGACATTCAAGGGACTTAGTGAGACCTTCATGGAACTTAAGGAGAACTCCAAGGAACTTAGTGAGAACATCAACAACATAAAAAAGGACCAGTCAGAAATAAAGGATGAACTAACTGAAATAAAGAATAATTTACAGGAAATCAATAGTAGAGTAAGTAAAGCCAATAAGCAAACCATTGATCTGGAATATAAGGAAGCAAAAAACAACCAATCAGAACAGCAAAAAAAAAAGAATCCAAAAATAAGGGTAGTGTAAGGAGCCTCTGGGACAATTTCAAGTGTGCCAACATTTGCATCATAGGGGTGCCAGAAGGAGAGGAGAGAGAACAAGAAATTGAAAACCTATTTGAAACAATAATGACAGAAAACTTCCCTAACTTGGTGAAGGAAACTGACATACCAGTCCAGGAAGCACAGAGAGTACCCAACAAGGTGAACCCAAAGAGGTCCGCCTCAAGACACATCATCATCAAAATGCCAAAGGTAAAATACAAAGAGAGAATTTTAAAAGCAGAGAAAAGCAGTCCGTTACCTACAAAGGAGCTCCCATAAGACTGTCAGCTAATTTCTCAAAAGAAATTTTGCAGGCCAGAAAGGAGTGGCAAGAGATATCCAAGGTGATGAAAAGCAATGACCTACAACCAAGATTACTCTATCCTGCAAAGCTATCATTTAGAATTGATGGACATATCAAGAGTTTCCCAGACAAGAAAAAGCTAAAGGAGTTCATCACCACCAAACCAGAATTATATGAAATGTTGAAGGGTCTTCTTGAAGGAGAAGAACAAAAATATGAACAATAAAATGGCAATTAATACATATCTATCAACAGTGGAATCTACAAACAAAATGAGCAACAGAACAGAGACTCATAGATACAGATAACTTTTTGTTGCTTGCCAGATGGGTGGGAGCTGGAGGGATGGGTGAAAAAAATGAAGGAATTAAGAAGTACAAATTGGTTGTTAGACTGATGATCCTCAAAGGGAAGGGGGGGAGGGAGGGTGGGATGAGATAAACCAAAGAACTTCTATGCATATATGCATAAGCAATGGACACCACAATAGTATGGGGAAGGCTGGAGGGGGGTGGGATTGGGGAGGAGGGGGATCAATGGGGGAAAATAGGGGGGAACATCTGTAATACATTCAACAATAAAGATGAGTTTTAAAAAATAAAATAAAATAAAATGGCAAAAGGTAAAGACAAAGAGAGACTCTTAAAAGCAGCAAGAGTAAAGCTGTTAGTTACCTACAAGGGAACTCCCATAAGGCTTCTAGCTGATTTCTCAAAAGAAACTTTCCAGGCCAGAAATGATTGGCAAGAAATATTCAGTGTTAAAAAGCAAGGACCTACAACCAAGATTACTCTATCCTGCAAAGCTATCATTCAGAATCAAAGGACAGATAAAGAGCTTCCCACACAAGAAAAAGCTAAAGAAGTTCATCACATCAAACCAGTATTACATGGAATGTTAAAAGGTCTTCACTAAGAAGAAGAAAAAAAGATAAAAAATACAAATAATAACATGGCAATAAATACATATCTATCAATAATTACTTTAAATGCAAATGGTTAAATGCTCCAATCAAAAGACATATGGAGACTGGATGGATAACAAAATGAGACCCTTGCAGATGCTGTCTACAAGAGACTCACTTCAGATCGAAAGACACAGACTAAAGGGATGGAAAAAGATATTTCATGAAAATGGAAACAAAATAAAACAAAAAAGCTGGGGTAGCAATATTTATACCAGACAAAATAGACTTTAAAACAAAGGGTAACCCTGGCCAGTTTGGTTCCATGATTAGAGTGTCGGCCTGAGAACTGAAGGGTTGTGGGTTCGATTTCCGGTCAAGGGCACGTACCTGGGTTGTAGATTCGATCCCTAGCCCTGGTCAGGGTCGTGCGGAAGGCAATCAATTGATGTGTCTCTCTCACATCGATGTTTCTCTCTCTCTCTTTCTCTCCCTCCCTTCCACTCTATCTAAAAAAACATTAATAGAAAAATATCTTTGGGTGAGGATTAACAACAACAAAAAACCAACAAAATCCAAAACAACAAAAAACAAAGGCTATAACAAGAAACAAAGAAAGACCCAGTAATTCCACTTCTGGGTATTTATTCGAAGAAACCCAGAACACTAAATTGAAAAGACATACATCCCTATGTTCATGCAGCATTATTTACAATAGCCAAGATATGGAAGCAACCTAAGTGTCCATCAGCGGATGAACGGATAAAGAAGAGGTGGTGCATATATACAACAGAATACGACTCAGTCAGAAAAAAGAATGGCATCTTGCCATCGGTGACAAAATGGATGGATCTAGAGTGTCTTGTGCTGAGTGAAATAAGTCAGACAGAGAAATATAAATGCCATAGAATTTCACTTATATGTGGAATCTAAAAAAAAAAAAAATAAATGAACAAGCAGAATAGAAACAGACTCATAGATAAAGAGAACATTTTGATGGTTGCCAGATGGAAGGGGGTTTAGGTGATGGGTGAAAAAGGTGAAGGAATTAAGAAGTATAAATTGGTTGTTACAGAATGGTCATGGGGATGTGATAGTACAGCATAGGGAATATAGTCAATAATATTGTAATAACCATGTATGGTGTCAAATGGGTGCTAGTTTTATCAGGGTGATCGTTTTGTACGTTCTATAAATGTCCAATCACTGGGCCATACATCTGAAACTAATATAATATTGTACATCAACTGTAATAAAAAATTATTTTAAAAATCTTAATGGTCTTTTAATATTTGATAAATTCTGCGTCTAAATAGTTTCTTCATCCACTTTGCAGCTGACCCTGCTCTGTATGTTTTGGATGTGATCATTTCAATTTGTTGTACCAACTTATTGGATTCTCCAGCTTAACATTTTTTTTAATTATGAAAAATTTTAAACCTGTCCAAAGTGGAGAGGACAATATCACAAAACCACATGTACCTACCTAACACCCAGCTTTCACAATTACCATCTGATATTCTTTGTTTTAACTTTTAATTTTGAAATAACTTTAGACTCAGAGACTTGTGAACAACAGTACGGAGTTTCCGTATCCCTTTCACTCAGCTTCCTCCAGCGTCAACGTCTTACATCACCATAGTGCAACCCTTGAAACCAAGACACGAGCACTGAGAGTGCTATTCCTAACCTTCAGGACTTACTTGAGTGAGATCTTGGGAGGGATCCCAAGATCAACCTCAGTCTGATGATTTGCTAATTGGACTCATAGAACTCAGAGAAGTTATTCTCATGGTTATGGTTTATTACTGCGAAAGGATACAGATTAAAATCAGCAAAGGAAAAAGGCGTGGCGTCCGGGAGAGACCAGGCGGGAGCTCTCAGCTGTGCTCTCCCTGCACAGCTGTGTGGACGGCATTCAATTCCCCGCGTGACAATGCGTGCAGAGTGCTCATAACCTGGGACCCTCTCCCCAGCCTTGGTGTCTAGAGTTGTCAGGCATCAGTCACAGAGGCCTGGCAAGCTGGTGCGGCTAACCTTAGTTACTGTCTCCAGCCCTGCAGAGGTCAAACTGACACTGCGTGGACCGAGGCCCTACAAGAATCACACTGCCAGAGTAAACTGCCGGGCATGGCCCAAAGCCCCAGGTAGGATGAGACACACTCTTTTCGGACACAATATGCCCAGAGCGTAGATGTTATCTCCCAGGAGCGGTCAAAGGCCAGCCGTTCCTGTGGAATGTGCAGGTTTGAAATCCTGCTGAGTTAGCCGTGCATTGCACATTGAGTTTTGCCAGGTTTCCCAATAATGGCTTTTTTTCTGGGTCAGCATCCCATTCAGGACCCACACTGTATGTAATTGTCCCATCTCCTCTAGTTGGTACAGTTCTCAGTCCTTGTCTTTTATAATCTTGAGACTTTGAAGAGCACCGGTCAGGTGTTTTTTTAGAATGTGCTTCAATGTGAATTTGTTCGGAGGTCAGACTCTTGATGTTCTTTTATTTGCTTTTTCATACCTCATGCACATAACACTTTTATTTTTGTTTATTCAAATGCATCTTGTTTTGCCAACAGATAGGCATGTTTTCCTCACAGGTAGGGTTAAAATGCTATTTCGTGTTCTTATTTTTATAGTTTAAAAATATTTCACTCTCATTTGTAATGTGTTCTGTGTATGGTATGAGGTGTGGGTCTAAATTCTCTTGTAATATTATTCACTTACAGAGACATTTGTTGTTATTTTGTAGAACAAATTCATTTGCTGAATGAATAAAAAAATATCGAGGAGTATTGTGTTACTCTTCGCACCTCATATATTAACTTATATTTGCTTGATTCTATTTTGGAAATATCAGTTCTGTGTCAGTGGTTCATTATTTCTGCCTTAATTTGATATCATGGTGCTATAATTATCCTTTTGTTATGTTTTGAAATTTTAAAATTTGGTAGAGTTGAGCCCATCATTTATATTTGTGTGTGTGTGTGTGTGTGTGTGTGTGTGTGTGTAATTTCTTCAATGTCCCCCCCTTTGGCATTCCTACTTGCTTATTTTTTGAGATGAATTTCTGCAGTGAGCATCTATTGCTTTTGCCTGCTTAGCAAGCCTTCTCCTTATTTTGGTAAGAAAATCCTTCTTTCCTGTGAAGAACCTATGTGCTTTGGGTGGGGTTGCTTCTGCCGCCCTGGAGACAGATGGGAGGGCATATGGCCCAGTCATAATCAATCATAGTATCTTATCCCCCTGGTCAAAAGTGATTGGTTCAGGCCCTGGCTCAGCGGGTAGAGCGCCGGCGCAGACGGGACAGTCCCGGGTTTGGTTCCCGCTAAGGGCAGGAACCTCGGTTGCAGTTTGGCACCGGTTGGGGTCATGTGGGTGGCAACCACTAGATGTGTCTCTCTCACGTTGATGTTTCTCTTTCTCTCTTGCTCCCTCTCTCCTTCCCGCTCTATCTGAAGATAAATGCAAAAAAACAAAAACAAAACAAAACAAAAAAAAAACAAAAAAAAAACAATGTCCTTGGGTCAGGAATGAACACATAATCCAAGTTGGGCCAATCAGAAATCCTCCTCTCTGACCACCCACTTCCCTGAATGGTTCCTAGTTGGGACAGACGCTTTGTGCTGTACTTGCTTAGTTGGAGGAGGGTCAGGGGCTAGAAGAGTCAGTCATCTCACCCCTCACATGGAGAGAGCTTGCCCAAGAGAGACAGACAGACAGACAGACAGACAGACAGAGAAAAGGAGAGCTGATGCCTCGAGTCCCTGGACCCAGCCATACCTGAGGCTTGTATACTTTCAAGATACAGTCGGCCCTCGTTTATCGCGGTTAATCAGCTCCAGACTCTCCGGGATAAATGAATTTCCACGAAGTAGGGTTCTTTACACACAGTCGTCCCTCCCACTTCGCGCCTCGCCTTTCGCGGCTTCACTCTTCCGCGGTTTTCGCAAAAGTCGAAGCGCGAAGTGGCGACGACGACCGTACAAATTTCCTTTTCCTTTTAAATTCAGTATGAGTTGGATTTCTTTTATTGGCCACCAAATGAACCTTGATTAGTACAGTTTCACTATTTGTCAAAGTCTCATATCTCCTGGGGACTTAAAACCTAGTAAAGATGACAATCTCCCTAGATTAACACACAGACTTTACAATATCAACCCACCTTCCCAACGCACAGAACCACATTTGTCTCCATTTCCCCGCCCCCCGTGGTCTTTTATTCCTATTAGTGTTTTAATTTTACTGGAATAAATTACGTTTTGAGTTAAATGAGCATCCATGTCATTTACTTGTCTAAAACATTGTTTTGAACATTATCCTTTTTTCTAGCTGTGCACTCCAGGACAGGGATGCCGTTGACGGCTGTGGCTTTGGCTTGTGTCGCGCCTGAGGTGGCATGGGTCCGTGGACCACCCCAGACCTGAATGGCTAGACACACGTTTACTTCTTTCTCATGCCTAGTCTGCTGCTGGTGTGCCCACGGTCCAGGACAGCTGTCCTCCCTGTGGTGAGGGGACTGGGAAGCCGAGTCTTCCAACTGCCCAGGGAGCAGAGGAGAGAGATGGCAGGAAGCCGTGGGGATGCGTACCACGCATGTGCTCTGGGCTTGGGCTCGGAGAGGTCCTTAGTGGATTAAAGCAGAAGAGAAAGTCACGGGAATTGTTTTTAAATGGCAGGAAAAGGTGTAGATAGTATGGGGATGGAGAAGGTATGGGGTGTGAGAAAGTATGGGGTGACACCTCCCCCAAAATGAGGACTGAGAGACAGGCAGAGGGTCTTAGGGTGACCAGCCATGAAAAAGGGATGGATGTCAGACAAGCTTCGGGACTAAGAGAAGTAACCAAGTGGAACTAGGACTCGGAGGGGTCAGGTCAGTGACATATGACAGAGTGAAACTACTGAAGAAAGGGAAGGTGATAATTAACTTTTATTGAGTGCTGGCCATGGGCCTGGCTCTTGCCAAACATTGTTTTTTAACTCAGTCCTCTCAGCAGCCAGTGATGCTGGTACTAGGGGAACCCTCACCCAGCAAACAAGAAACTCAGAGATGTTAAGTAACTTGTCCAAGGTTACCCATCTGGCGAGTGGCAGAGTTGGACTCTCCACCCCACCCCCAAATCTGATGCCCTGTGCCACCTGTCGAGATGTCCTTAAAGGGGAGACAAAAAGAGGGAGAAGGAACTTCCATCCCTTGAAATGTGCCAGGCCCTGGGCTAGGCACTCCAGTCTCGTGTTTCAGGACCTGCCAGACGAATAGAAGGTGCTCGATGCACATGTCTCTCCCTGCTCCTTCCCAGACTTCTCGGGCAAAGGGCAGGCATGTGGAACTCTGTCCCAGTTGGCCACTGTCTTTCCTCGAAGCTGTGAGTGGGGTGGAATGGGGAGTCTTGTCCCTGGGCCCACGCCACTAGATTGGTGTGGGCCAGGCCATCTGCTGGCTGGGAAGGAGGAAGGCCGTTGGGCCCGAGCGGTTTGGGCCTGAGCATGCTTGCAGAATGTTTCTGGGGACAGATGGGGAAGCTTAAGTGTGGGTGCACTGCAAACATCCCCCAGCGCGTGCTGCCAGGATAAACGTGTGGGCGCAGTCAGGCGGCAGGGGCTCACTTCTCGCTTCCGCCGCCTGCTGACTGTGTGCCTCAGGCAGGGGCTTTGCCTCCAAACGCTGGGTTCTTCACCTGTGAAACAGAGGTAATGACAGTCCGGGGGAGTAAATGGGAGAATTCATATATTTAGCCCAGTCCCTGGCAAGACACTAAATGTTCAATAAATATAGATATCATTACCTGTGTCATAGTTCTGGAAAATATGGTTCCTCAAGTTGTCCAGGCTTGTGACAGATACAGACTGGCTGAGCTGGGGTTTGACTCCAGGCCTTGGCACAGAATTAGCCCTCTTGACAGGGCAAGCCTGGCACTGGTCTTGCAGGGGAATGAGTATTTTAGGTCAGGCTCCCAGAAGGGGAAGCTTATGCACCCTGGTCCCATGGGAGCCTTTCCTTGGAGGGGCAGCCCGGCTGGCTTAGCTGCTGCCCAGGAGAGTTGCTGGGGTCCCTGACTGGGCTATGCTGCTCATCTCTCTGCCAGTCCTTTCTGGGAAGTAGATGGGCGCACTTAATGAGAAGACCGGCTTCAGAAAACACGCCCAGCCCCGTGTCCTCTCCGGGTGTGTGCCAGCGACCCTCAGCTCCAGTAACCGTGACAGCCTGAGACAAGGGCAGTTAACCACTGGGAGATGAGGGCTCTGTTCTTGTGAAGCCCAGGAAAGGGGGCACCTTAAGGCAAGGCCCTGGTGGGAGCAAGGTGTAGAGAGTCGGTGGGTCTCTGGGGACACTGAAACATCAAATCATTTAGGCCACCACTCAGCCGTAGGTCCAGTCCTGCAAGGGGGCAGGGATGCCGTCACAATGGTAGATTCTAACCTGTTGGCTGGACCCAGAGACAGGTGGCTTTGGGGGTTGGGCGTGACATCAGGGGTGGGACCATGGCAGTGTGCAAATGGTCCTCACACCAGGATTCATGTCGGTCTAAGTTGGCCTGAATCTATTTTTTTTTTTTTTTGGTACGTGCCCCTAGCGAGAACCGAACCCGGGACTCTCTGGTCCGCAGGCCGACGCTCCAACCGCTGAGCCAAACTGGCCAGGGCGGCCTGAGTCTATTTTTATAGGTAGAGGTCAAACCCCTCAAGTTCAGATGGACAGATCACAACCGGAAGGTGAAATAGGTCCCCAGATCTCATGGCCAAGGTCAGGGTGGCACAGGGGCCTCCAAGGGGCTTCCTCTAAGAACAGGGCCCGGCTGTCATAGGAAAACAGCAGACTTTGCAGAGTCTGCTCTGTGTGGTTCTCATCACTCCCCAGGCATTGCTTGGTGACTTCTGTCAAGTCCCTTAATTTAAGTTTACCTGAGCCTTGATTTCTTCACCTGCAGAGTGGGAATGATAATACCGACTTGTCATGGACGGTGACATTGCTGGCCTTCTGTAAATGCAGTGATCTTTACTGACACCCACTCACAACATTTTGAACACGTGCTCTGTGGACTGGCGAGGGTAAGCAAACCAGACAGGGACGCTGCCCTCATGGCCCAGGAATTGGTATAACATCAAGTGTGGCGAGGCTGCCCTGCAAAAGCCCCTGGGATCCGAGGGCTCCCCAGGAGCACGCGCTGCAGAGCAGGGAGGGAGGTCCCTTCGCCTCCCAAGGTCTTCCCTCTGTCCCGGGCTTTGTACTGGGTGCTGGTGTGCCACTGAAGAGGGTGCTCTCCACACCCCAACCAGGGCTGGTGGTCTGGTGGGAGCCAGAGAACGTGGCCTCCGCGAAAACAGGTCTTGCTGCTCGTGGCCTCCACTTGGGCACGTCTGACGTCGGAGCTCCTGCAGCTGCCCCTTCCCTCTCCAAGGTCTCCAGGATGGGGTGACGGCCACACAGCTCCTCTGTGGGTCCTGCAGGCACAAATGCCAGTAGGGCCCAGGTGTACTGACGGAAGCCCAAGTGGCCAAAGGAGAGCTTCTGGACCAAACTGACATCTCTGGACCAGGGTCAAAATTGTGGAGGAAGGAGGCAGGTGGGTGATGGGAGGGGCTGGACCTGGGAAGAGACTGGAGAAGGGGGAGAAAGGGTTTCTCATGCATTCAACAAACATGTATTGAGCACCTACTATGTGCCCTGTGCCCTATTTGGCAACTGCCTTTTCTCAAAGCTGGGAGTAGGATGGTTAGTGATTCTGGTCCCCGGGCCCACTTTGCCAGATTTACATGAGCCGAGCTACCTGCTGGCCAGGAAGGAGGAGGGCGGAAGGCCATTTGGAAATCAGCAGTGAACAAGACAGACAAAAATCTCTGCCCTCACGGTGCTGACATTACCGTTAAGAGAGACACATGATCTGTAAGTAAAATATGCAATATGCTAGATGGTGATAATTGGTAAGAAGGAAAAATAAGGCAGGGAGGGAGGGGATAGGAAGTGTGTAGAAGACCAGGGGAGACCTCATTTAGCAAGAACATGGAAAAGATCTGGAGAGAGGGGGCTGGGCAGGCTGCATGGCTCCCTGAGGGAAGAACCCTCTTGGCCACGCAATAGCAGGTGCAAAGGCACTGAGGTGGGGTGTGCTTGGTAAGTGTGAGCAGCCCAGGCTGGGGAGCTGTGCGAACGAGAGGGGGAGGGCAATGGGAAGTAGGTCAGAGGTGAAGAAGGAGCTGGACATACAGGACCTTCTAGGTCACAGGAAGGACTCTGCTGGGAGCAGTGGAGGGCTCTGTACAGAGAATGACAAGATCTGCCTTAGATTTCCACAGGATCATCTGGCCGCTCTGTTGAGAACAGGCTGTACGGGGCAGGGGCAGAAGCAAGGAGACCAGTTCGATGGAGGCCACTCCAGTATTCCAGATGTTCCGTTCCCACTGCCCCCCAGTACACAACATGCTTCCTGGCACAGAGCAGGCACTCAGCAAACACTACTGAATGATGTGTGAAATGGTGATGTCCAGACGCTAGCTTTCAGACTGGTGCCCTGTAGGTGGTATGGAGACGGTGCAGAAAAGCAGACCCCAGGCATTGCTGCTGGGGATCTTGATCCAGTGGGTTTCTGATGGGAAAGAGGAATCTGGATCTTTAGTACAGTCTGTAGGTAATTCTGGGCAGCAGGCTGGCTTTCTGTGTCAGGAGTATTTTTGTCTGCAAATAATAAGGATTGACCAACAATGGCTTAAACAAAGAGAGTTTATTTATTTAAATATGTTTTTATTTATTTATTTTTAGAGAGAGAGGAAGGGAGAGAGAGAAACCTCGATGCGAGAGAGAAACATCTGTTGGCTGCCTCCTGCATGCCCCTCCTAGGGATTGAGGCCGAAACCCACAATCCGGGCATGTGCTCTGACCGGGAATCGAACCCATGACATCTTGGTTCATGGGACATCGCTCAACCAACTAAGCCACACTGGCCAGGGCAAGAGGGCTTTATTTTTATTTACAAGAATTCTGGAGGGGGATGGCTGCTGGCACTGGCTTGGTCAAATGATGATAGGGTCAATGTCTTTGAGATTCTCTTGCCCTTTTTCTTATTGTAGCAAGAAGGCTGCTGTGGCTCCAGGCATCACATTCTCAATTAGGGCAGGAAGAAGGGAGGGCAGGGAGGTGTTACCATGTCTATCTCTTTTATCAGAAGAGCAGAAGCTTTCCCAGAAGTCCCTGTGGACTTCCTCATAAATTTCACTGCCCGTACCTGGTCACATGCTCACCCCATGCTGCAAAGGAGGCTGGACAGCGAGAATCTGATGTACACCCTCAGCGGTGGGAGGTGGCTGACAGAAGCTGGGACTGACCCCTGGGAGTGAGCAGGCGTGTCTGCCGCTGGACCAGTGGCACTGGAGGCTTTGTCTCTGCGACTTGCTACCTCCCTGAAGCACCCCCGACGACCCTTGAGTGACATCCCAAGCCTTCCCTTGGAGGGGCCTACTCCAGCCTAGACACATCTGAACCACACATGGACCCCAAGGCGGCTTCTTTGGGGAAGGATGGGACATCTTGAACGTCACCTCACCTGGCAAACACTGGAAACAGCATTCTCACGAAGAGCACCTCCGAGAGCCTTCAGAGCCCGACTTACACACACGCTCACACTTTGTTCACCCTCAAAGCACAGTCAGGAGGAAGAACAGGATGACCGCTTTCCTCCTGGAGGTCCCGCCGCTGGTCAAGGACTGAGCGGCATCCCGGCGGCAGCTGTTTTGGGCAGTTTTGGGGTGAAAAGAAATGCTTTTCTAGCACTGCCCAGTCACCGTCCATGGTGGGTTCACTAAGCCAGAGGCAGGGTTTACTCCTCAGGGGGGAAACGGGCCTGGTTTATTCTTTAAATCTTGGAAAATGGGAGCAAAAGGTGAGAACGTTTGGTCTTGCAGGGAGGGATTTCTGAGGAGAGGAGGGGAAGTCACTGGGGCTGGCCGGTGGTAGGAACGGTGGGAGTGGGTCTCAGGTTCACAGGCGAAGATGGGGACTCAGAGGGGCCAGTCCATGAGGGCCACAGCAGGGTCTTCAATCCACTGTTTATCTTTCCAGAAACCTCTTGGAAACCACTGCATATTTGCTCTCCGTAGGTTTTAGGAAAAGGTTAAAAATAATATTTTTGGCTAGAATTGCATCACAACAGTGTGATAAGAAACACAGATTGGCAACGATACACATCTCTGGTGAGAACCAGCCACATACCTGACAATTTGCTAGGCTTTTAAAGTCTCTCAGCCTGGGGTCCCTGGGCTGGGCTGGAGAATAAAGAGCCTGAGGGCTACACAGGAGGGTAGGAACCTCCAGGCCACAGGTCCATGGGAGCTGGGGGTGGAGATGGCTTCAGGGGGGATGTTTCCAACATTTAGCACCCCTGGGTGCTCCAGCCTTGCTGCTTAGTGTGTCCTAGGGGCTTGTGAGAAATGCAGACTCAGCCTTCACCCGAGAGCTACTGAGTCAGAGCTGTATTTGAACAAGACCCCAGTGATTCGCGGCACAGTCAAGTTGAGAAGCACTGTCCTAGACTCTGGGAGCAGGGAGGCTGCAGCCTGGTGAGGTGTGGTCACAAGGCCTGGCCAGGGAGAGCTGCGGAGGGGGGGCTTGGAGAGGGGAGGGTGGGGGGAAGGCTGGCAAACTCTAAGAAGCTGTCTTGGTTAGTAAGCTTCCCACCTGCTGTGATGTGAGCCACAAGGTCACCTGTGGGCTGCCCTGCCCTTCCTCACCAAGGACAGCTGCACTTGAACCGTTTTCCTCTTGCTTAGCTTTCAAGGCAGGTGTCCCCAAATGCTCTGATTAGTAGCCTCACACCTGGCTGCAGGTAAAACCACGGGCAGGGAAATTCTCTGAGACCTCTGAGTCGAGCTGCCCAGAGAATCAGGGTCCCACGGTGGGGGGGGGGGTTGCTGGGCAGAATGGAGGGCTGTCAGGCCAGGGAGGCCCCTGTCCCTCCCCCGCTCTGCCAGGAAAGCCTCGGCAGGGAGAGGTGCCTTGTGGAAGTTTTCCCAGGAGTGGCTTCCTCTTGGAGCAGGAGGGGTGAGTGCTCAGAAGGAAAATCCTGGGAGCTCAGGGACCCCCAGCTTTGTGGGGGGAAGGGGATAGGCAGGGCCTCTGGAACAATGCATTTTTACAGGAGCAAGCATGAACGTAACAGATGTCCCAAAGCCCGGGCCCAGGGCTGCCAGATACGAAGGGCTGGAGGAGGGTGGGGGCCAGAGGTGGGCCTGGGGTGCTGCAGCCCCACCAGCCAGCTCTACAGCACTCTCTCTTCGCTGGACGGCGGGGCGATTCTCCGCAGGTTTTCCCTGACTTTAATGAATTCGGGGGCATGGTCCTCTTCCTTTTCTGGTGGTTTTTCCAGCTGAAGGAGAGAGGAAAGGCGTGAAGTGGGTGGAGCTAGGGCAGTTCGACTCTCAGAAGCCACTGGGTTTGGACCAAGGGTCCTCTCTGGGGAAACAGAGCCAGGGATCAGTTTTGCCACCAGCCTGGTAGCTGGGGAGATAGAGTATAAGACTCAGTTCTCCCTGTGAAGCCTAATTCAAATTGCTTACCTCATTGGGGCCTCAGGTTCCTCATCTCTAAAGTGGGAATGCCACCTGGTTCACAGGGCAGTTGTGAGAATGAAATCAGAATCAACGTGCAATAGATTGGGCCAATGAGGAAACTGAGGTTCAGAGAGGGGAAGCCACTGGCCTGGAGTCACACAGCGAAGTGAGTGGCAGAATGAGGACTCAGGCCAGTGGTGGACTCATGACGCAGTCCTCATTTTGCTCAGTTAGCTGCTGCGGCCACATGCAGAAAGACATCCTTGGAGGAGGCACTGGCCGGGCCAGGCTGAGGGCCCCTCACTCACCTGGTTGAGCCTCTGCTGCCGTCTCAGCAGCTCCTGCTCGAAGGGACACTGTAGCCGTTTGGCTTCCAGCTCCTCCTTCTTCTTCTTGATGAGCTGGTTCCGCCTGCGGTGCTCCAGGACTCGCTGCAGCTCTGGCTTGCTGTCCACACCCAGGCCCCTGGGGTGGGGGGAAGCCGTCAGGAGACCCCAACTCCCCCATCCCAGTCTCAGGGCTGTACCCTAGTGACACCAACCTACACCATTATCTCATGCAATCTTGGCAGCCAGGGGTAGGGGTGGGGTGGTGGAACCCTTACTGTCCCGTTACAGAGGAGGGAAGGGAGGCTCGTCCTAAGTCACAGCTACAAAGGGGCTTAGTGAGGGTGTGCACCCAGGCCTGCCGGCTGCAGAGACCAGGTTTTATGTTCTCTCAGGTTATTTTCTCAGAGTATGTTTCCAGGGGTGGAACTGCTGGGTCAGGCTCTTTTAAAAGATTTCGGATGAATTTCCATCTGCCCCTTAGAAAAGGTTATGCAATTTACACTTCTGTGAACAGTGTTCGAGGGCATCTATTTTCCCCACCGTCACCACCCAATCCTTTTGTATTTGCGAATCTTTTGGGCAAGAAATACTATCTGGTTTTCCTGTTTCTTTGATTAGTCCCAGCAAACAGCTTTGAGATGTTCACCAGCTATTTGTGTTTTCTCTTTTGTGAACTAACTATACCTGTCTTTTGCTCACTTTTTCCTTGTGGATTTACGAGAGGTATGTATATATTAATTTTTGTCTGTTATCTATATTGCAAATATTTCCCGATTTGTCCTTAGGCTTTTAAAAAATTGTGGTAATGGTTTTTGACATTAAAAGGGTCATCCTTTTTATGACTCTAAAAGGCAACCAGAAAAATACTCATGATATACTAAGGAGAAAACAAAGAAACAAACGACATCAGTTACAAAATGTTGTCTGCTGGAAGATCCTTTGCACACAGCTGAAAACAAGAAGGAAAATCTCAGCCCGTGCCGATACTAGAAGTGGCCAGGAGAGGGAGCTGCGAAGGCGCCGCTGCCTGTTCATTCTGGCACAGATGAGCTGGGACTATTTTCCAGGACCCGGAGTGGACAGAGGCTCAGCTTCCCCGTCCCCTGGCGGAGTTCTAGCCCTGCCACCTCAGGGCTGTCTCTCTCACGGCATCCCCAGCCTCCCTGCTCCATTCATGCCCCTTCCAGGATTGTGACACTCCTGCTTGAGACCCTTCCCAGGACCACATGGTTCCTCTGGTCTACCTCATCATCTATGCTCTAGTCACACTGAGCAACTGCTGTTTCCTGTCCATTTGCAATGCTCCTCCATCTGCTGGTAACATACTCCGTCAAAGCACTCATCGTACCACCTGACTCTGCCTCCATCCCCTCTGTGAGGGCAGGAATATTCCTTCCAGGACACCCAGGGTCTGGCACAGTGCCCGGCACATAGTAGGTGCTCAGTAAATGTGAGAACGTAGCAGTCAGGCACACAGTGGGTAGCTGGGTGGGAGAACAGGGCTTTGGACCTTCACGGTTTCTGTTGGTAACCATGTGGGGTACCCTCGGCCCTCCTCCAGCTCCCAGGAGCCCCAGGATTGCCACCAGGCCTGCCTTCCGCGAGGGGCACCTCCTCACGCCCTTCCCACCTTCTATGGTTCATGAGCAGCTCTCGGTGCAGCTCCTGGTGGCTCCGGGAGGCCTTCACGGGGTTCAGCAGCTTCTTGGGCTTGATGAGCTCCGGGTTCCACTCTCTGTACTCGGGCCGGGCCATCAGGCCACCGATGTCTGCCCGTTCCCTCTGGATCTCTGAGTACATGGAGGCTGCAGAGATGGGAGCTGGTCAGAGCAGGTCACAAGCTCGCCCACCCCTGTGGGCACAGTGGAAGGGCAAGGGTTTTGGTCACTTTGCCCACCTGCTACTGTGTAGCCCTGGGCAGACTAGCTGACTTCCTGAGCCGTAGTTTCCTCAACTGTGAGATGAAAATCATTGAACCTGTGCACAGGGTTGTTGCAAGGACTAGAGATGCTGTCTGCAAAGTGGGGTACAGAGGCTGAGTGCTACTGGGTCACAAAGTATGGGTTGACGCGTGCAAATGCTTTTGGCCTGACTCTGAGAAAACAAGTTCCCTCCTATGGAAGGGATTGCACTTGATTTCCGTTTTTCAATGAGCTCAGAAAAATAAAAAATATTTTAAAAGAGCGATATGTACTTGTTAAAGATAATTTGGATAAATGCCACAATTAAAAGAAAATATCACTCCTTATTGTCCAACTTCCCTATCCATAATTCCAAATTCCTCCATGGAAGCGTCCAGCTTTTCTCTTTCTCCAGATCAGAGAGGAGAGTGTGCAGCCCCGAGGCTGCTAGGCCTCTAATTACACAGGGATGGTTGTCACCTTTAAGCAGATGTCTGGCTTCTCCGTGGCCTCATTTCTACCATAGCAGCTTGAAATTGGTTAATTTACTTGAAATTCAGGCAGAAGGGCTCACTCCTCTACAAGCTGGCTACATATCCTTGAAGTGCTCAAAAGCAAGTGGAGAGAGAGAGAGAGAGAGAGAGAGAGAGAGAGAGAGAGAAAGAGAAAGAGAAAGAAAGAAACAGAGTTCTTGAGAAAAAGTCTGGGGGGATGACACGGCCTGGCCATTAGCTGCTTATAGTAATTAGAGTGAACACGTAGGCATTGGCTCTGCCCCCTTCATGAGTCTGCTTTCCTGAGGCTGAGCCTCTTCCATATGCCAGGCACTGACGGTGTCTGGTCTGGTGCATATTACACACTTAATATTTGTTGGTAATTGGTAACAGAAACTTTGAGGTTGTACAGACAAGGAAGCCAAGGCTCACAGGGCTTGGTCACGGGGAACCAGTGCCTTAAGGCATGTGGTTTCCAAGTGGCAACGAAGGGGGTGTGTCCCCACTTCACACACCAGCGTCAGTTCCCCCCTCTTGAGGGCCACCATGTTGCCTTTGGACAGACCCTCACTTCTCTCACCCCCTGCCCCCTTACTGGGAAGAGGATGAAAGCCATTCTCTGCCTGACTGGGTTTTATGGCTGAACAGGAGTTCTCCAAGTAAACTAGCCAGGGATGGCGGGTCTGTGTGAAAACCTGGAAGTGGAGAATAGCTCAGTGGGGTTGGAAATAGCAGAGGGTCTGTGAGTTGCAATGTGACATCCCAGGGAGTGCAGGCGCCAAAGGGAAGACTAGCGTTGTGAACGGTGGCACACCAGACACGTGCTTGGCATTTCCATGATTACCCATCACAGGGTGATTTTAGGAAGATTAAGAGAGACCACACTTGTGAAAGTGCTGTGTAAACTGGAAAAATGTTAATTATTTATAAGATATTTTGGATGTAGCCAGATTAAGGGTTAGAGCATAGACATATCTGCTGATTTTTTCCCCTTGAATTCACATGATCAGAATTGTTTCTGAAATGAGAATTCTAATTAATTCCTTTCTCCTCCTCTTTATCATTAGGCTGCTTGTTTTCAGATTGTATCCTTCTTAATTTTTTGGTCCTTAGAAGATAATTGTGGTAGTATTTGGTGATTAGTTTAAAAAATGGGCACTTGACAAAAGAAAAGTTGGCTCAGCAATTTCCTCCGTTTAGAAATGTGAATATCTTCTTAGTCTATGGGATTAAGCTGTCTGGGAGCCAGTGCATTAGAACACCCCGATTCAGATTGGAGTTCTGGGAATTTCCCTCCTTAGGATGCCTATTCCCATGACCAAGTCCCACTAATCGTTTATCTGAGTAATTCTCAGCTACATTCCATCCCGGCTGTTACCACACCACACTTAACTCTGCAGCTCCCTGGCCATTTGTCCCTTAGTCCCTTTGTGCCTCAAACCTTCCAGTGCTTCCTAATTTTAATCAGTCACACCATCTTTAAAACAACTAAGTGTATGTAGCCAAACCAATAAGGCAGGAAACAGAAATAAGTTGTATAACTTCAGGAAAGGAGAGGGCAGAATTAATATTTACATAAGATATAATTATCTTCCCAGAATTCCTAAATGTATTAACAGAAAAGCGTCTGGGACTAATGAGAGAGTTCAATAGTGGTCAGATATAAAGTAAGTACGCAAAACCAAGAGCTTTGGTACAACAGGAATGACCACTGAGAAGGTACATGATAACAAACATTCATTCTACAATATGTTTGGGTTCCTATAATTTTCTAGGTATTGTGATAGATACTGAACACACAGAGGTGAATTAAGCAATCAAGGTTCCTGCTCTCACAGGGCTGACATTCCCCTAGGGAGGCAGACAGTACACAGGCCTATAAAAATAAATAATGACAACCCATAAGGAGCCTGCTGATGGAACCAGGGGGGCTGGGAGAGAGACCCACAGCAGGGCCCACCTTCAGCCAGGTGCAGGGGGAGGGCCGCTCTGGCAGGCGACATTTAAGATCTGACTAGAAGGAGGAGGGAGGCTGTTTGGGGCTGAGCGAGCAGCACGTGTGACTAATGTACCTTGAACAAGCTTGGTCTGTTCAGGGAACAAAAAGGCATAGTGTTCCTGGAGTGGCCTGGGCAAGCGACTGGGAGAGGGGAGTGAGGGTGGGTGGGTGGGTTCAAGTCCGGGAAAGGTCGCGCCGGATTCGATTTTTAAAAGGCCATTCTCACTGCTGTGTGGGGGGGACACTGTCAGCAGGTTTGGAGAATTTTTTATTCGACTTTGGTTTCTTTCACTGCCCGTGGGCGGTCTCTGTCTCTCCCGTTACATTCCAGAGGAAAGCATCTGTTTGACCAGGCTGAGAACCTTCACCCCGGAGGTCACCAGCTGGCCAAAGCGTTTGCAGCCCTGGGGCCAGGCCCCTACCGCGAGGGTGGGGCGCAGTCACTCTGCGTCTGCGGAGAAGGGGGGCCCTGCACCCCAGGTCCAATCAGTGAGCAGCTCTGGCTCAACGCTCTGCTCCAGACCTTTTTAAAAAAATGAAATCAGCGGTGAGCTGTGGGGGATGGTGTTTCTCAGAGGCCAGGGTGGTGTGGTGGCTGGGACAGGGACCCTGAAGGATGTGGCTGGTTCTTCAGCCCAGAGCTGCCGTCTCCGATAGCCGCTGCCTTTCCCGTCAGGGCGCTGAACTCCAGCAGTCAACCCGTGTGGGGCCGGGGCAGGGCTCGGAGAGCTGGGGGCCAGCTTCCTGCCTTTTGTTAATCAAAAGAGGCCTGGAGTAGAAGAGCTTCACACACACACACACACACACACACACACACACACACACACACACACACAACAAAGGAAGCTGCTCACCGAAGTGCGGGTGACTCATAAAATCTGGGGGGAGCAAAGGTGGGGGTCATTCCCAGGGCTGTTCTGGCCAGGTCTCTCAGGCTGCTAGGGTGTCCTGAGAGATCCGAGACTCTGGGGGAAGTGACCATGATGGGCAAAGAGGTGAGGTGAGGGGAGATGAAGTGAGCATTAGGTCATCACTGCAAAGAGAAAAGATGGATGTCCAAAGGAAGAGCTGGCCGGAGAGGAAGAGGCAGAGAAGGAGAAAGTTGAGTGGCTAGTGAATATCCTTCACTGGTCGTCAATGAAATACAGAATGAAGCTTAGGTGTGTGGATGTTGGAGCCATTAGAGCCTGGGTTGTATCCAGCTGTTCTTAGCTCTGGGCAGGTTTACCTACCCTCTGCAGCCGGAGTGGCGAGCTACAGCGTTGGCCCAAATCCAGCCCTTTGGAACACAGCCACGCCCACTCATTACTTGCTGCCTATGGCTGCTTTCCACTGAAACAGCAGAGTAGAGCGGGTAGGTGAGCTGCTCTTGATCAGCCCCCTTCATGAGGTTGTTGCAAAATGAATGAGGTGATACTTGCAAGGTGCTGGGCAAGTGCCTAGCACAGAGTCAAGGACTCTAAGTGCCGGCCACCAGGCAGCCGTGACAGCAAGGCTGGTCGTGCACCGCACAACCCAGGGCTTCACTCCTGTAGATTAAACTATGAGCGGGGCCCTGGAATTGCCCAGTGTGCCACCATTAGCTGTTAACCATTACCACTATTAAATCCCATTCCTCGTCTTGGATTGAGCTTTCTCATCTTCCTTAAAAACTGCACTGGTTACACCGGGGATTTGCACATTGGCATCACCAGAGGGAGTTTGAAAAATACCAATGCCTCAGTCCCACCCCAGGGATTCTGGTTTAATTGGTCGGGAGGCAGCCTGGCCTTTGGGATTTTAAAATAGCTCCCAGGTGATTCCAATAGTTAGCCAACTTTGTAAAACATGGAGAATATCTATATCTATATATCTCTGTCTCTATCTCTATCTCTATCTCGATCTCGATTTCAATCTCTATCTATATCTCAAGCTTCTTTGCTTTGGCCTGAGTGATTTCAGCTGACTTGTTGGGCACATCTGATTAAAGTCACAGTTCTTAGCAGCTCTGTGACCTTGGATGAAACCCTCCTCTTCTGTCAAATCAAGATGCTGGGAAGATTGGATGAGCTAAGGTGCCGGGCAGGGTTGGCTAAATGGAGTGTTTTGCATGACTACAAGAGGGGCACATCACTCACCCTTAATGTGCAGACTGTGGGACTGACCTCATATTTTGGGTGAGGGTAACAGTAGGTCAGAGGAGAGATTGGGAGATTGTCACTTAGTTCTTCTCTGGTTCTGCTGATGATCCAAGAGGTCCCACGGTTCCTCCCCCAAACTCCCAAGGATGTCAGCCCTTCCGCAGACAAGGCTCAGCGGGATCACTAGCTGCTCCCAGGGTGGGCTCACCAGGCTGCTGGAGCAGGCGTGGCTAATGTTAGGGTGGCAGCAGCTCCCTCCCCTCCCCACAGGAGAGCAATAGGAAGAGACGGAAGGAAAGTGGGCTGATGGAGACCCAGGTCATAGTTCATCCTGAAAATAGCTGCGGGACCCTAAGCTGTCTAAGGCTTTAATGTACCCTTCATCTGCCCTTCTGCTGCTGGTGATTCTGGCTCTGGCTTTGATGACATCAATGATGACAAATGGCACATGAACGAGTAAAGCAACATGGTTGAGGCAGATATTTTGGAGGAGACAGACTGGGTTTGAATCATGGCCACACCCCTTCCTAGCTGTGTGACTTTAGGCAAATAGCTTAACCTCTCTGAGCCCCTGTACAGTAGGGATAATAGTAATACCTACTCATGGGGCTGTTTGGAGAGTAAAAGAATACAATGTGCATGATGTGGTTAGCCCAATGCCTGGCAGAGCGATGCTCAATGAGGGCAAACTGTGGTCCTCCAGACCTGAGGGGTCCCGTGGTGAGCGCTGGGCATTTGATGAAGGCTCACTCACTTCCATTTGGGTCTCACAATCACCCTAGGAGGCAGCCAGTGGCACTATTTTATTATTCCCATTCTGTAGATGAGAAAATCGAGGCTCAGAGAGGTCAAGCTACTTGTCCCAAGATACACAGAATAAATGGCAAAGCTGGGGCCTTCAGACTCCTAATTCACTCCACTATCCTCCAGGCGTACTATCTTTTAGTCAATAAGGTAGGTTTACATCTCTTTTCTCTCTCTGATACTCAAGAAACCCCAATGAAGAGGCTGTGTGAGCCCATTTTATAGATGAGAAAATAGAGGCCTGGTATCTGGAGGATATCCAGCCCATATGAAATACCAGCGCTCACTGGGGAGCCTGGCCCAAGAAGCTTTGGGCTTAAGCCAGACTCCACAGGCCTGTCCGCCCATGGCTGGTCTTTGTTTGGGAGGGGACCAGCTGGTGGCCTTCCTTCCCCGGGGTGTCGTTCAGAGTCTTCCCTCCTTCGCCCTCCGTCCCCTTGCCCTTGTTCCTTGTTGCTGTTCAAGCTGCTGGGCTCAGAACACACCCACCGGACCTTCTTGCTTCACCATTTCATGAGGCAGAGAGGCAGAGAAGAGAGGCTTTTAAAATAACCACTGGCAAAGCAGAAAGAGGCATTCAGTACAAGTGACAAGCGTGGCCACTGGATTTCCCAACGCGTCTCGCTTTCCCCCTCCCTGTGGGGAAAGTGCCCGTTTCTATTTCACTGGCCAGCAACCAGAGAACGGTGTGTCTGGGAGCCACCAGCAGCCTGTGGCCTGGAGGCCGCCTCTCCATCCCAAGAAAAAATGACTCAAGACAAACTTCCTGCACATTTTGCTTGGGGCCCCTGGGACCTCGCAGTCCCTGGGCTGGACATGGAAGGTCCTTAGCAAGGCTGGTGGAGTGTTGCAGCTGATCAAGGAACAAGTGTCAACAGAGCAGATATTCCTGCTGGCCCCCCAGTGGCACGATGCCAGCCACTCCACTTGGCAGACACCTCAGGGGAAAGATCCTGGCTGGTGCTTACCACCAACAGAGCTAAGAGCCACTCAGGATCCAAGCCACCCGGAAACCCAGGTGCTGGGGCTGCGTCACAGCCAGGAAACCACCCAGGTTTGGTAGCAGTTCCAAAAAGTGACACGTCCAATCCTATAACCCCTGATGTCTGGCCCAATCCCAGACTTGTGGCCTCGTCCCGCAAAATGCAAAAGCCAAATTCACGAGAAGGGCAGGTGGCTGGCAGGTTAACATTGCAACGTACCACTTACTGTGCTAAGCACCTCACAGCCACATGTCATGAAATTCTTACAACAGAGTGAGGTGGGTACTCTCGCTATCCCATTTTACAGATGAAGAAACTGAGGCTCTGAGGGGCCGTGTGATTTCCCCAGATCACACAGCCAGTAGATGAAGGCGCCGGAACCCGAGCGGAGCCGGCTGGTGCCAGCACCTGTCCTCTCAGTGCCACCTGGCAGTGACGAAGAGAATTAAACTGCCACACTGTGTGATAATGGACATGGGGCGTCAGATTGTGTATAAACTCAGATTTATCTGAGGAAGGCAGAGATCAACAAGAATGGAGGGCAGTATCTGCGAGCTCCCTCCACTGTGTCTCCTTTCCTTTCTTCAAGCCCAGGGTGCCAGGAGGCACCTCCCTACTCATTTCACAGATGGGGCACACCTCTGCTCCCGCCAGCCCACCCTGACTGCTCCAGGGTGCCCTCCTAACCTGCACCTCCTCCTGGCACAGCACCCAGGTCCCAGCAGGTGAAACAGAAAAGAAATGGTCTTACTTATCGGCTGCTTGGCCGGGAAGGGCACTCGGATGGTGTCGCTGGGCTCCTCACTCCACCTGGAAGTCCCAGACTAGCTGGGAGGCCCCGCCGCCTGCAAAGGGCGGTTCTTAAGCCCCAGGGAATCGCTGGCCGCTGCACTGTGCCAGCGAGTGAGGCAGCTTTGCATTCCTGTTTATTCTGGTATCAATAAAAAGGAACTGTTACTATAGTAACGAATATTTCACTTGGTGCGTAGCCACTTCCACGATGTGGAACACGGTGTCCAAGCCACACGTTTGAGGGACACAAATAAACACCTATTTTGTCAGATTGTTGCGGAACAGAAACACGCCAAGCTTTGTTCGGAGCGAGGCGGCTCTGTGGAGGCATTTCCTTGTTTCCAGTGGAAGGGTCGGCCGGAGTGCACCCAGCACTTCTGTGATGCAAGGGAAGCGGGCTTCCTGCTGGCACGCCTGGGTGTGGGGGTCTCGGGCAGTGAAAGGAGGGGAAACAACACCGCACCAGTCCTTGGCCCCCCGCTGATGGGTCCGAAACTCCATATGCATTATTTACTCCATACCCTGAACTTCGCCTGGACCTCAGAGGGGCGCCAACAGGACGTTTCCCAGGGGGCCTGCGGGGGAGTGGAAGCCCCAGGCCCCAGGGTCAGCCCTGGCTTGGGACCAGCCCTTCTGGCAGCCACTCAATGCCCCTGAGCCTCACAGGGTGGATGGGAGAAAACAGATGACATTAGTGAAAGCATTTAGTCAGTGCTCAGCAAACAGGACTTTTCCTGGACTCAGTGTGACCTGAGGGCAGGGCCCCAGCACAGGGAGTGGGCCTGGCAGGACAGGCAGGCCACAGTCCTGGCTCAGTGAGTGAAAGTGTGGATGCAAAAATAAAGACTGTGTGTATAGCCTGGCCGGTGTGGCTCAGTGGTTGAGCATCGACCCCTGACCCATGCACCAAGAGGTCCCCAGTTCAATTCCCAGTCAGGGCACACGCCCAGGTTGTGGTCCCCAGTGGGGGGCATGCAGGAGGCGGCCAATCGATGTCTCTCTTTCTCCTTCTCCTTTCCTCTCTCTCTAAAATCAATAAAGAAAAAAATATTTAAAAAAAAAAGACTGTGTGTAGATGCCAGAGGCCGACTGGGGTGCTGACAGATAACGGAGGCCCACTCTTAATTTCAGAATCAGTGTTCCCTTGAAAATTCGGAAGTGTTTTCTAGCTTTTTATCATTATCCTTAGGCCCCTAGCGAGGAAGCTGGCATGTACCAGTTAAACTTGGCCTTCTTCCCACCTTTACTTTCTCATGAAGACTCTTGGTGTCTGTCCTCTTTGGCCTCTCTATTCATTTAACCAACATTTATTGAGTACCTACTATGTTCCTGGCACCGTTCCGAGTGCTGAAGCTACAGTGTGAATGAGTCAGATAACATCTGTGCTCAGGTAACTACCTACATTCAAGGGGAGAGGTCAGACCAGAAAATAAGGAGCTGAGAGAATGCGGAGCTGCAGTGAGAGAGGTCCTGGGGGAGGTGAAAGGGGGGGCTGGAGCCCGGAAGGTGGCCACGCTCTGGCAGGCGTGAGTGGTGAGGAGTGGCGGAGTGAACGTCACAAAGGGGAGCACTGCAGGGAGTGAGATGAACTGGTGGGACGGCCCCGGGGTGGGAATGAGCTTGGTGTGCTGCAGGAAGGCCAGTGGGGCTGGAGGTGGAGACGGGCTGAAGAAGCGGGGCAAGTCAGGATGCCCTGCGAGCCTTGGCCAAGCTGGTGCCACTTCAGGGCCACAGGTTCTCAGGTAGAAAGTAATTTTCTGGAAACAATGTATGTTCCTTTGTGTTTCTTCTTTCTAAATTCTGCTTCTCTTGAGGTGCTTTGAATGGTAGCCTCCCCCAGCTTTCCATCCTGATGTAGTTTCACTACATTCTGACACGGAGGACTACAACTAAACTCTGGTCAGACCACTCTTCTGTCCCTGGTCCCATCCACACGCTGTCCTGCTCCACAATGACTATCTGGGCATTTCCTGGGGCCCACAGCGATTTGTCTGAACCAATCCCAGTGCCCGCTGATGGCTGGAGGAATACAAGGGATCCTGGAGCAGGGGGACCCCTGACAGCGTCTGCTCCCTACTTGGAGAAGACTACCCCATAATGCAGCTCACTCCAGGGGAGCAGACTCTCACAGTTCCCATGCCAGCACGACCTCCAATCCTACTTTTGTTCCCTTTATTGGAAGACTCTAATGGTAACCTCAGAGCAACCAAGCGCCAAGGAGAGTTGGGCACGAACCCCACCCTGAGGCTGGGCGCAATTTTCCCCAGGCAGTTGGGACTCACTGTACTTCTTCCACTAAAGCTCTTCTCAGGGTTCAACTTGTGTACAAACCCATCAGGTTCACCCACTAGACTGCCAGCCTGAGGGCAGGGGCCTCCCCTCATCCTTCTTAGCATTCCTGTCCCAGGACCAAGGTCAATAACAACTGCTGACATGCAGACACCAAAAGCATCGACTTCCTTGAGCCTGTTACAGCACCATCGTGCTGTATGTTCACGTGTGTGCATGCATGTGTGCCTGTGACTGTGTGCCACCACGTCCCAGCCACACCCCATCAGGAAGAGATTATATCACACCCCCTAAAAGGATACAGTCAATAGCATGTCTATTTATTGACCTGAAAAGATGTTCACTTCATGTTTGGTAGAAAATCAAACTGCAAAACTAATAGCCTACTGTTGACCGGAAGTCTTACTGGTAACACAAACAGTCGATTAACACCTATTTTTTGTGCTATATGTATTATATAATGTATTCTTACAATAAAGTAAGCTAGAGAAAAGAAAGTGTTACGAAGAAAATCATAAAGAGAAAATACATTGACAGTATTTATTGAAAAAAAATTCACCTGTAGTGGACTTGTGCTGTTCAAACCGTATTGTTCAAGGGTCAACTGCGTATATACATAGAGAACCAGTCTGGAGGCATATACTCTAAACTGTGAACAGAGGTCAGGTCTAGATCAATGTATGTCAAACGTCACCACTAGGCATCACTTAGAATGAGCGTTAAAATGGAGTGACTGGGCCATGCTCCTGGATTGCTGTTTTAGAACCTATGAGGGAGGGGCCTAGGAACCTGGGTTTTAACATATCCCCCTGGGGATGTGTTTATATTCGGACTTGGAGAACCACCATTCTATGGCATAAAATTCCAGGCTCTTCTCCTTTGTCACTAGATTTTTGTAGTGTTGTGGCTTTAAAAAGACAAGCAAGCATAGATTTCTTTTGCTCTCAGAAAAAAGCAATAAAGATTAAAAATATGAAAAACAGCCACCTTTCCCAACTAACTATAGTTATGATTCACATCTGGTTCAGTCGTGTCCGTGGTGAATACCGGAAAGTAGAGGTCTTTGGGGAAAATGAAACTTCTGGCAGTTTACTCCAGGCTGAATTCAACCCCAGGGCCGCCTCCTGCCTGGGTCCGTGTGGCTTTCCCTGGGGGCCTTCCCGTTCTCCCAAAAGGAAGGACTGTGGACTGCTAGGGGCCTGGGGACCAGGTTCAATCTGTGCGGGACTGAGCACAGCCCTCCACACTCCCTTCCTGTCCCTGGCAAGTTTGTTTTCTGGGGAACAAGAGAAGCAAAAGGAAGGGGCTGTCAAGACCACGAGAGGCAGTCGCGAGTGGGAGCTGGGCAATCTTCCTGCTTCCACAGTGGGCTGTGGCTGCAGCTTGCTTTAAAAACTCCCGAACTGTCTTTCCTTTCGCTTTTGCCCCTTTTCTCCAGGCCGCCAGGCGCCTGGAGCAGTTTATCTGGGCCTACAAACATCAGACAAGAAGTTTCCATGGCAACTCAAAACTTCCTCCCCAGCCCTGTATTCATTTTAAATCTCCAAGGCCACTTTTCAAGCCTCAGTGAGGGTTTTGAGAGCCACCCACACAACAACTCTAGGATCTAACCTCCCCCCACATCCCCTACATGCTGGGCTGAAAGGACACTGGGGGGGGGCGGGGGTAGGGAGAAGCTGCTTTGCTTTGGCAGAAAAACTTGTCATGGGATCTACGGAGAGATTCTAAAAGTAATGAGAGTTGCCTTTACAACAAGTTTGAACTAGGAAGAATTTACCCGGTGGAGGGATTTCAAGCGTGAAAACAGGAAAGTGCAAGGGAGTGGGGAAGAATTGAGTCTTGTTTCAGAAAGCCGGCTGTCAACTCAGCTGCAATTAGGCAGTTAATCTGGTCTCTCAGCTGCAGAAGGACCCTGGGATGCCCCCTCCCCCAGTACATTTTAATTCCCCTGTAGCCACACAAGAGATGGACAGTGGATCTGGGGATGGGAAAGGGATGTGCGTGAGGGTGAGTGTCAGTGTGCATGTGTGTACAGAGGAACCTGGGCAGACCACAGCCTATCAAATCAAATTCCATGATTCCTGGCAGTGGGGTTGTAGACACAGCAAATAAAAATATAGCATGCCCAGTTAAATTTGAATTTCAGATGAGCAATGACCTTTCTTTAGACTCTAAAATATTATTCACTGCGCATCTGAGATTCAAATGTAACTGGACACCCTGTATTTTACCTGGCAGCCCTACTTGGATGGAGACTCTGGCTGCCCCTCTGGCTGCATAGGGGAAGCACAGTCGCCCATACCCACAGGCACCTGGGCAGGTGTCCCTCTGTCTGTGCTAGTCTGGCCCCCTGTCATGCTTCCCTCCCTGCCAGGAACCTAGCCTGAGCTCCAGGTAGGATGCCTGGAACTGCAGGGGGACCTTTACCACAGCACTGCGTGGCCCCCCAGGCAGGGCCAGGCATGAGTGATTCCCTGGAGGTGACCCCTTCAGCTCAGTGCTTCAGAGCCTGGGCTCTGGTGTCAGTGCAGATACCACTCCTGGCTCCACAGATGGACAGCTAAGTGACCTGGTGACCTTTAACTACCCATTTCCTCATGTTTAAAATGGGGCAGACATTCTTTTGAGGAGATACAGCATGGGAAGCCCTTCACATAGTGCCTGCCCCAGAGTGTGGGCTCCAAAGTGGTAGCTGTTATCTCGACAACCCATTTAAGAGCGTTAAAGATTTTCACCCAAGTAATAAAAGTGGGATCAAAGACTAGAGTCAGGCCCTGGTTGGTTTGGCTCAGCGATTAGAGCATCTGCCCGTGGACTGAAGGGTTGCGGGTTTGATTCCCAGTCAAGAGCACCTACTTGGGTTGCAGGTTTGATCCCTGGCCCAGGTTGGGGTCCTATGAGAGGCAACCAATCGATGTGTCTCTCTCACATGGATGTTTCTGTCTCTTTCTCTCTTTCTCTCTCTCTCTCCCTCCCTCCCTCCCTTCCACTCTACCTAAAAATCAATTGAGAACTATCCTCGAGTGAGGATTAACAACAACCACAAAAAAACTTAAAGACTAGAGTCAGTACAGCCTCCGCAATGTAGAACACACAACACGACTACACACACAAACTACGCATAGCAGAGACTGGAAGGAGACAGCCCCGCATCACCAGTGGCTGCTTATCGTTAGTGGGATTCTGGGTAAGGCTTCCTTCTCTTCATTCACTATTTCCCAAAATATTCATGGTGAGCCTGTATTATTTTAATATTAAGAAGTTATTTTAAAATAATTTGGGATGGCAATTTTTCTAAAAGTGTTATAGTAATTTGGTGCATAACTTGAGGCTACTGTGTAAAAATGGCTGCCATGTTGGGTTTGATTCCATGATCCTGTCTTTGGAGGCATCTGAAAGAGGGGGGCCCTTGCCTCTTCACTACATGGCCCAGTTGTCTTCTCACCCCTCCCTCTTACTCTTTGCTCTTCCTTATGTTAGACAGCCAGAGCACACAGCCCTGGGTTTGAATCTCAGCTCCACCCCTGATTGGCTGTGTGACCTTGGGCAAGTCATGTTACCTTCTGAGCCTCAATTTCCTCATGTTTAAAATAGAGGTTAATACTACTCACCTCCCTGAAAGGAGTAACATCTGTTTAATTTATCAGTACATCCCTGTACCTTGCATAGGGCCTAGTGCATAACAGTGGTCAATAAATAAATATTAGTTGAATGATTAAATGAATTAAGTTCATGAGATGTACAGTACTTGGCAGGAAGAGTGGCAATAACAAGCGACCAGCAATCATTTGCCATTGTTATGACTATTCTCAGAAGGTGTGCAGACTTTGGCGTGGTTGGACCCAGATTTGAATGTGTTTTCTACCCTTTAGTGGGATAGAAAAGGTTCCTTAGCAGGGCCACGGCAAGTTGCTCAAGCTCTCTGAGCCTCAGTCTCCTCAATCATTAAATGGCAATGACAGCAGTGACTTTGTAAGGGTTGGGAAGGTGGGCCAGCGGCACAGTGCCTACTACAGAGTAAGTGGCCCCAGTCACAGGCCTCTGCTCCCCTCCCGGCTGTGTCGCTCTGTGTAGTACAGTCACCAGGTAAACATGTGACCCCTGGAAGGGCTCTGATATATCTGCTAGTTTGGATGGGTTGTGAGGGGAAAATGTTACCTTTGGAGCGAGGCTCCAGGCTGCAGCTCCCAGTTAGAAGGAACCAGCGTTTCACGTTAGAGATGCTTTTTCCTCATCTTTGTAGGAAGATAGGAACTGGGTGGGGACACTTCGGAAGAGTGCTTGGTGGGGAAATCACTGGAGCTGGGATTTGAAATCAGATTCATCTAATCCCTTTCTGCCAGCTCAGCTCAGCCAGATTTAAGACCCTCCCCCAGGAAGGCGCCGCCAGCCCTGAAGTCTTGGCCAGCTCTTGCTTTTGGACTTAGAGAGCCCTTGTTCCAATGTTCCCAAGCAGTTGCTCGCGGCGGCGGGATCTCCCCGGGGCGGAGCCAGTCTAGGTGAGAAAGGCAATCGGTCCCAGAGAGGATGGCTCGCGAGGGCAGGCAAGACCGCTGCAGACACGCGCAGCCAGCCGCTGGCCTCTTGCTTTTGGCTCCAAGGATCTGCGGGAAGGACCACGGGATGCGGACCCTCCTTGCGCACTGCAGAGGGTCGCTGCCCGGTGAGCCCAACAGCTTTCTAATCACGTACCCCAACAGGCACGGACCCACAGGAGACCGATCTTCACCTCCCACAAATGTCGCTCTCAAGCACAAAGTCCGGAAAGAAACGCTTACTGCGGACATTCTCTTTCTTCCTGTGTTTTCCAAGTTGTTTGTAATTTTATTTTCCTAAATAAAAAATCTCCCACTGTCCTGAGTAGTAAAGTAATATGCTTACTTCAAATACACAAAACGACAAATAGAAAACACATGTCATTCAACTCCCATCCTCAAATACGACCGCCTTTGTATTTCCTTCCAAATCTTTCCCTCCTTAAATGACACATATAGAAAAAACGGTTCCTCGCCTTCCAGTAACTTGCTCTCCCCACTTCCCCGGTCCCCTCCCCACCCTGCCACCCCCAACATAATATCTTCCTGGGCATAGTTCCATGCGATGCTCCTTCCTGCCTCCCCGCTTGCGTCCCTCGTCTTACCCATTTTCTGCGCTCCCAGACCTGCGCGCGCCTCCGCGCACTTGTGTGAGTCTCTGCTTAAGAGACTGGCCGGGAGATGGAAACTCGCAGGACTTTTGTCATCAGGAAACAGAGTATGAGAGTATAAGTGTTTGTGTGCATGCGAGCTCACACACAGGAATAACCCCCCCCCCCCAAAGGAAGAATATAGGAAGGAAAGAAGGAATGAAAGGAGAGAAGAAAGGGGAAAAAAAGTAATTAGAAAGAAGGAAAGAAGGGATGAAAGAAGGAAAGGAAAAGAGGGAAGCAGAGCAATGATGGACCAAAGTGCCCGGTGGAGGGCTGGCCAAGGACTGAACCTCGGTACGCCCACCATGCCCTCCTCGAGCTCTTCCCAGTGGAGGCTGGTGGCCTTTCCCCCCACTTACCCGACCTGAGCAGCACAGCCCGGTAGAGCCCCGTGGCCTCGGCAGGCCCCCGTGCCCGCTCGCCCAGCCTCTGCGCCATGCGCCCGCGCGCCCGCCTTGCGGAGCCAGCACTGCGGGCGGGGAGCGCACGGTGGAGCGTAGTCCCGAGTCGGAGCGTCTCCGCGGCGGTGACGCGGCCCAGAGGCCAAAACCCCGCTGCGGATCGGGTTACGGCGGCGCTGCGGTCGGCCGCCGGGCGCGGAGGCGCCGCAGGGGGAGGGACAAGGAGAAGTATAAGGGTAGGTACACGAGCCCAGGTAGCAGGCAGGGCGCGGGTAAGCGTCTGATGCTAGGACTCCCGGCCCCGCGGTTCCAGGTCCACTGCGAGAAACGGGTGTTCCGATTCCCAGCGTCTGTCTCCCACCTACTCGTCTTCATTTCCCTGGCCGCTGGCCTCGCTGAATGCGTGTACAAGCAGATGTGGGGTTCTGAAGTGGCATCCTTGGGATTGGACCCCAGCGCCACCAATTAATAACTGTGTGATCCCACGATGTAATTACCTAACCTCACAGAGTCTCAGTTTTCTTATCTGTAAAATGGGTACTTATCTCACAGGGTTGTGAAGGTAACTGATATATCTTAGAACAGTGGCTAGCACAGAACGAACACTATATACTGGTATTTTAAAAAGTGTTCCAAGGCATCCTGGGGTGTGTGGCACTGAAAAGCAGGGGACTTCATCAGGGGAAGAAGGTTGGGGTGGGAAACCTGTGGACTCCACAAGATTGATTTCTCTGGCTTTGTGGAATCGTTAACAGCAGAGATGGAAGGACCAAACAAGAGTCTAAAGGTGGACAGGCAAAGTCAACCAGGCGGATTTGGAAGATATAAGAAACTGACAATTTTGATTTTCTACTCTGTGTCTGGTGCTGTGGTAAGTCTCTTCTAAAACAAAATCCTAATGGTTACTGTGAGCTTTATGTCCTATTTTGTTTCATCTTCACAACCCTATGAATTAGCATCTATTAGTCTTCCAATTTTGCAGATGAGGAAACTGAGACTCATAGAAGTTAAACTATTTCTCTGAGATCACACAGTGTGGAGCTGGGATACAAACTCAAGTGGTCGGACCTTAGACCTGGGCCTTGCTCATGGACTCCTTACAAAAGTGCTGAAGGGTATATTTATCTCCAGTTTAGAGATGAGATAATTGAGACTCAGGGGAGGGAGGTGACTTGCTCATGCTCACACAGCTAGTTGGAGAAGCCAAGACCCAATCCAGTCTTCACCCACAAAACTAGTGCCTCTCAAATCTACAGCCCCCTGGAGCTGTCCATGGTACTGGATGGCATCTGTTAAGGCTGTACTTGTGTGGCCAGGGAGTCTTGAGCTGGCTGTTGGGGCCTCGGCCACACAGTATCACCTCCATCTACCTCTGTATCCTCTCCAGCCTTGGTGTCTCCTGGGCCAACTGCCAGCCAAGCCCTCCCTGGCTGGCCCTTGGCCACTGCACAGCTTCTGCTCTGATTCAGAGATCCCTGTACTTCTCTGATCCTCAGTCACCACCCTGGGTCCCAAGAACCTAAGTGACACACTTTGATCATCAGGGACCTCACTGATTGGCTAGACTGAACATGTCTCTCATCAACAACCAGCCACCATGTGTGCCAGGCACGATGCCAGACATTTAGCACTCACTCTCTCATATCCATTCTTCAGAGGATGAAATTATATTCAATTTACCATTCATCTCGTTTTATCCACTCTTTGATCAAGTATGGTTATGCCCCTTTTAGAAATGGGGAAAATAAGGCTCAAGTGAGTTGCTCAAGATGCCATAACTAGTTAGTTGTGGAATTGGAATTTGAACCCAGATGGCACCAAAGCTTTTGCTGCAGGGAGGAAACCAAGCCAGCTATTGAACAAGGTGGGGGTTCAGGAAAATTGTGACTAAGGAACATGCATTTACAGAGCATTCCAAAAGGATTAACTCAGGTTGCAGCTCCTCCCCCCAGGAATTCTAGGTGGATCTGACTTACCTGAGCCATTTAGTCTCTGCTTCTCATTTTCATTATGAAATATGGCCCGAGGAGAGTATTCTTTCTGTGAACAGAAAGCAAGTAGGTGGAGGTGAGGCCCCTCTATTTCTTGGCAGGGGAGGAGTAAGGAAATATTCATAGTGTCCCTGAGCCTTTTGACTACAGAAAGGACTGGTCAAGGGCAAAATACTCTCCAGAGAAACAAATTACTATGTCCTTGGAGTGTGTGTGTATATGTGTGTGTGTGTGTGTGTGTGTGTGTGTGTGTGTGTGTGTGTTGGGGGCCATTTATGAGACTCAGGCTATTTTTTAAAAAATAGATTATTTTTAGAACAGTTTTAGATTTAGAGAAAAATTGAGACGATAAAACAGAGTTTCTTATACCTCACACCCAGTTTCTCTGTTATTAATATTTTACATGTATGTAGTTGTACATGTATGTAGTATGGCACATTTGTTACAATTAATGTACTAATTTTGATATATTCTTATAGATAAAGCCATGTCTCCTTAGGCTCCTCTTTGCTCTGACAGCATCTCAGATGGTTTGGTTTTGATGACCTCGACAATTTTTTGACCTTGAAGAGTACTGAGATTCATGTCTTTTTTTATTTTGGGGAGTTATCCACACAGTTCCTTCTTCCTGGCCTGCCTTCTCCCCACCTTCCTGGCAAACTCTTCATCCTTTAAGGGTCAACTTAGAAGGCTTCAGTGTTTGATTCTCAAGGTCAGTTCTTGGACATCTTTTCTCCCTCTACACTCAGGACTTTAAAAACAATTCCTAAGCCAAAGATCCCCAAACGTGTATTTCCAATCCAGACTTTCACTTTGAGCTTAAATGTCCACTAGGCTACTTGACATCACCACTTGAAAGTCTAATAGGCTCAGCTCATTGTGGCCCAAACAGAACCCTTGACCACTCCAGCCTCCAACCTGTTCCTCCCTTGTAGCTCCATCTTGGCAAGTGGTTCCTGGACCTGTCACTCAGACAGGAACCTGGGAGTCCGCCTTGCCCTGTCGTTCTGAAATCTCACAGTCCTCAGGTCACCGAGGCATGGTGGGATCACCTTCCGGGGTCTCTTCAATCCATCCACGTGTCCCGATGCCTCCACCCTCGCCCCACTGCCATACGCCTGGATGCCTGCAGTAGCTGTTCTCCTTCAAGCTGTGGTCCACACAGCCTCCAGAGCAAGCTTTTAAAATGTAACTCAGACTCTGACCCTGCCCTACTCAAAACCCTTCGGTGCCTTCCCATCGCACTTGGAATCAAACTCACATGCCTTCCCTTGGCCTTCAAGGCCTCTGCAACCCGGACCCTCCCAGCCAGCCTCTCAAATCTCATCTATTTGTTTCCTCAAATGTTCAGTGAAGAAAACAAAGGTCCTTGGCCTTGTGGAGCTGACATCCTAGTGGGAGAGATAGACAATAATGAATAAGTGAAGTAGATAGTATGTTAGAAGGTGATAGATACCGCGGAACAAAGGAAAATTAGAGGAGGGCCGGGGTGCTTAGTGGTCAGTGCGGGCAGTATGTGGCAATAAAGGGCTGCTAAGAGGGTCCCACTGAGAAGGTGGGAGGTGAGCACAAACCTTGAAGGAAGTGGGGGAGTTGGCCAAACATTATCTTGGGGGTGGGTGTCATAGACAGAGGGAATAGTTAGATCAAGGGTCCTGAGGCTGGAGCATGCCAGAATGTTCAGGGAACAGCAGGTGGCCAAGGTGGCTGGAATGGAGGGGACACAGAGACAGTCACATGAGGGAAGGTCAGCAAGGAAATGAGGTTCCTTTTCCTCACCTCCTATACTCCAGTCACTGAGAACTACTGGGTTCCCCGAAAGCAATGCCGTCTCTCACTTCCTGTTATGCACAAGTTCTTTCCTCTGCCCCGGATGCTGTCCCAGCTCTGCCTGGCTATCCTTATCCTGTAGGCTAGGCCGAAATGCCACTTCCTCAAGGAGGTCCCCTTGATCACGTGCTCCCGCAGCACCCCAGACTTCCTTATGTGAATATTCACCACCGAATTATGCTTGTTTGAGCCCCAGGTCCTCAACTAGACTGTACTTGCCTGTTCACAGCTGTCTCCCCAGGGCCTAGTCCAGAGCTGGTCTTGGATTGGATGCCCGATAACAGTTTCTTGAAAAAATGAATGGAGCGAGTGCATGAATGAATGCACTTACACGGGGAGCTCTGGGCTATACAGGGAAAGTGGCTAATTCTACAGAGAGTAAGAATGGAGGGAGGCCCTGCTGCCTCCCCAGGGATAATTCAGGGTGGATAGAAAGGCCTGGGGTCCTGACGTTTTCCTAGGGTGCTCCCATTTTGAGCTCTGCCACCAAGGAGGCCATAGAAGAGGGAGGGTGTTTTATTGGAATTTGGCCAAGCCTCTTTTGTGGTTTTTAACAAAGGGATTGAGAGGACCAGTAACCTCATCTGTGAAAGAACATAGAAAAAGGACCTACTTCAGAGGGCTCCAAGGGGCTCCCAGCTTCTTCTCACATCTCCCCACACAGACCTGGGAAGTGGGGCTGGGTCCCAAGGGCAGCATTAGCATCACAAAGCCAGAATTGCGTAAGGAGCAGCTCCCAGAACTGGAGTTCAAAGGATTGTCCCTTGCATGCCTGCCAACCCCCCTTACATGAAAGGCTTGCTGGAAAATCAGGCCAACTTATGTCCAGTAAAACCTCAGTGACCACGGCAGAGGCCTCTCTCTCTTTGATGACTGGAGCTCTGTGAGCAAGAGAATGCTCACCTGCGTGCAGCCCCTTGTGAAGGCAAAGCTAATCTGAAAAGCCACCTGGATCTTTGCTGACGTATTACTGGTAACTGATAGTCTTTTCTAAGGACTGTGCTGGGAAATACAGCCAATCCTCATTTGTTTACAGTGTTCAGGGATTGGAAGATGCTGGCTTCGTTATAATTCTGGATAGTGAGAGTTAGCACACACAATATGGTACCAGAGGAGATACTGCTGTATATTGTACAAGACCCAACTATGGCTGAACACAACCCAATGTTGGCTGAAGCCAAAGACATTTGCATTTCTCCTGTCCTCCCTGTGGCCACCACCTGCTTTCTTTTCATGGCCCGATTGTTGAGAAAATTTTCTTGGGGTTGGACTGGGGTGACCTTCCACGAGTTTATCCCAAAGTCTCCTCTTCTTCGCTGTGCTCCGCTGGTTCTCCTGGAGGCTGATGCCTCCACTTCAGAAGCCTCAAGGAGACCACGGGCCCATCACACACCCTCCTGAGTCTTCCCCATAGGATGCACGCACCATGTAACACTTATGGGACTTTGCTTTGTCTATTTATAAACATTTTACAAATCAAGGTATAGCACACATCCATAAAGTGCATTCATCTCAAGCGCCCATGAAGTTTTCCATATGTGTTCGCCCACACAACCACCTCCAAGATCAACATATAAAGCATTCCCGGCACCCCAGAAGGCTCCCTCGTGCCCTTTCTCAGTGCATGCCCACCTTCTCCCAGAGTGAGCAATGTTCTGACTCCTGTCATCATAGATTCAGCTCTTGTTCTAACACTTCATGTAAATGGGATCGTAGAATTTACTCTCTGGGGGTCTGGCTTCTTTCACTCACAGCATGTTTGAGATTCTTCAGTGTTGTTACCTGTCTCAGCAATTCGTTCTCTTTACAGCTGAATACTATTCCATCCTATAGCTACATCACAGCGTGGTTGCCTGTCCTCCTGTGCACGGACACTTGGGGGGTTTCCAGTTTCAGCTATGACTGATACAGCTGTCATGAACACCTTCTGTGCATTTTGGGGTAAACAACAGTGTGGTTTCTGTTGGGCAAATACCCAGCCGGGAATTGCTGTCACAAGGTAGGTGAATGTTTGGCTGTAGTGGACACTGTCAACAGTGAGTGTATCAGTTTATGTGTTGTGCTCTCGATGTCTCCACAACATAGATTTTTTTTTGACACATTAGGTCACTTCTGTGCACAATGCCGTGGATTGGTGGTGGAGATGCAGGAGGTACTAGCAAAATTACAGCTTAGATGAACGTATACAGGCCTGAATTTTGACTTCAAAAGAGAAGAGGTGGGAACTTAGAGTACTCGTCCTTGTGAATCAGAGGGAGTTGTGCCTCTGCGTGTCCACCCCCCCCCCCCATTAAACTGTAAACACTGTGAGGACAGGGACTGTGACTTACTCAGGGATGTCTTCAATGTATAGCATGTTGCTGGCACATAGGTGTTTAGTAAAGGAAAACCAGCGTAATAATTATAGCAAATGTTTATTGAGCACGTCCTATAGCTGGGCAGTGTGATAAGTCTTTACCCAAATGGTTTCACGTAAGCCTCATAATAATCACTTGAGATTAGGGGAGAGTGGGGTCCCTGTTTTACAGCTGAGAGAGGAAGCCGAGGCCTTGGGCCGGCTGAGAGACACAGCTGACAGCGGCAGCACTGCAGTGCGACCGAGGCAGTCTCCCTCGGAGCCTCAAGACCTGTAAACCGCCCACTCTCACTTCTGAGATCCAATGCCCCCCCTATTATTTCCTTTGTCCAAAATGCCCTAGATACCCAATGTGGCTTCACTCACTGTCCCTGGGAATTTTTATGGATTTACACGTTTGTGTGAATTCTCCAGGCACATGTACTAGATTTTGGTTTTCTCCTGTTAATCTGTCTCTGTTAATTTGGTTATTAGCCCAGCCAGGAAAACTTAGAAGATAGGAGAAAAAGTATTAATAAAAAGAATAGTACATTTACAAATAGGATACATGTGTGTGTGTGCATACATGTGTACATACATGTGTGTGGCAAGAACCTGCACCCCATTTTACTGAAAAGGAAACTGAGGCTCAGAGAGGTTAAGGAATACTTCTCCATGGGGTCAAGGGGCCAGCCTCCCCGCCAAGCTAATTCTTAAAGGCAGAATACTTCTGATGTGGACCCGTGGCTGCTGGCCCCCTCTTCCTGCTCCCCATTCCTAAGCCATGGCCACTGGCTGTCACAGGCTGTCCTTGAGCCTCCGCCTTAGCTCCTGATTCTCGCAAAGCCACCGTGTTGTGTGAGGACAACGGCTGCCTCCCTCTCTTTTATCCTGGGGACAGAGAGACTCAAACCCCCAAATCCTTGCCCTGGCCAGTGTGGCTCAGTTGGTTGAGCGCCTTCCTGTGCACTGAAGGGTTGTCGGTTGGATTCCCAGTTGGGGCACATGCCCAGGTTTTGGGTTCGATCCCCCATCCCTTCCTCTCTCTCTAAAATCAGTAAAAATATATTATAAAAAATATCCCGAAATCCTTCCTTTAAAGTGTGGTGGCACTCTTTGGAGAAGGCGCCAAACCCTGGGACTTGTTCCTTTCCAGGGGTCCACTTACACCACACTGGTGTTGGGGTCTCAGCCGGGCTGCGGTGAAGAGGGTACTTCAAGGGCAGCCTCCGTGACCCCGGTCCCAGGGTCCCCTCACTGTTTCGTTCGTCCTGGTCCTCAGGCCTCAGAGGCCCAGAACACTGTCCTGGAACCCGCTGAGGCATTGGGCGGGGAGCCACCCCAAGGGGAAACGGGTCGCCTTCCTCTCCGCACCTGGACTTGGTAGGTGGGCTGTTTAATTCTCCTTAAAAGTTGTAAAATACTCTGCACAAGTAATATATGAGTTCATTGTTACTTTAAACATTCGGAACAACCCAACTCCATATACATTTAAAAGTGGCCTTTTCGCTCTGGCCAGTTTGGCTCAGCGGTTAGAGCACCGGCCTGTGGACCAAAGAGTCACGGGTTCAATTCCGGTCAAGGGCACGTACCTTGGTTGCAGTTCGGTCCCCGGCCCTGGTCGGGGTTGTGCGGGAGGCAACCAATTGATCACATCGATGTTTCTCTCTCTCTCTCTCTCTCTCTCTCTCTCTCTCTCTCTTTCCCACTCTATCTGAAGATAAGTGGAAAACTATGCTCAGGTGAGGATTAAAAAAACAAAAGGGGTCTTTCTCCCTTCCTCTCTCTCTAAACCCCCACCTCCCCCCTTCCCTAGAGTTGTCGCTGTCTTTGGTGCTGTGAGTGTTCAGTCCCTTTCCTGCGGCTTGTTAAACTGTGCGGTGTGTCTCGTAGATATTTCCGTGTCCACACACGGAGACCCACTTCACTCCGTGATCAGCCGCGCGTAACACAGCACGATGCCTGTGGTCTCTGAAACTGCGCACTCAGGTTGTTTCCAATGTGTGACAATTACACATCATTCTGCTCCAAGCATGCCTGCGTGCCTCTGCGTGGATGTGGGCATCTCTCTAGGGCAGACACTGTGGAGGGGAAATGCTGGGCAGGCGGTACACACAGGGGCGGGGAAAAGTAGGTTTTTGTCTACACCTCACTAACTTTGGTGCTATGAATCTTATTTCTAAATGGAATTTATTGGGGCGACACTGGTTAATAAAACCACATGGGTTTAAGGGTATGACTCGATAATACATCGTCTGCGCATGGCATCCCACACTCCCCACCCAAAGCCAAGTCTCTCTGCACCACCACTCGCCCCCGCTTTGTCCTCTTCCACCTCTCCCCAACCCCTTCCCTCTGGCAACCACTGTACAGTTGTCTGTGTCTATGAGGTTGTTTTATGAGGTTTTTGTTTTTGTTTTTTCCTTAATCCTTTCACCTTTTTCACCCAGCCCCCACCCCCTCCCCTCTGACAGCTGTCAGCCTGTTCTATGTATCTATAGTCTGTTTCTGGGTGTTACGAATCTTTAAGTTTGTCTACTAGAAACTAATCTATGGTATTAGAACAAGATAGTGGTTACTTTTGTGGGGGGCAATAGTGGATGGGAAAGGCACACGGGGGCTTTGGGGTACCGTTGACGTTCTGTTTCTTCCTTTTTAATCCTCATCTGAGGATATGTTTTTATTGATTTTTTTTTGGAGAGAGAGGAAGGGGGCGAGAGAGAGATGTGAGAGAGAAACATTGATCAGCTGCCTCCTGTACGTGCCCCCATTGGGGTCGAATCCGCCTCCTTTCGGTGTACGGGACAACACTCCAACCAGCTGAGCCATCAACAAAAGAAGACTGAACCTCCAAAATAAAATGATCTGGGGCTTGTGAGAGCAGTTTACCTGGCAGAGGAAACCCCTCTTCAGGAAGGGGAGAGGAACTTGACCCTCCCAAGTGCTGACTCTGTGCTCACAGCAGCCTTTCAGGGTAGGTGCCATTTACCCCATTTTACGGACAAGGAGATGGGGCTCAGAGTAGTGAGGTGACCTGCCCAAGGACATGAAATTGTCGGACTGCAGAAGTCCTACCCTCCTTGCTACCCTTTAAGTGGCTCACATGAGAAGCATTGGGCTCACTGTGCAAAAGACACAATCTCAATGAATCCTTGCAACAGCCCAGTGAGGTAGCTATATTGTGATCCCATTTTACAGATGAGGATACTGATGCTCGGAAAGGCTACATAACTTGCTCAGCTCACCCCATGAGTGGAAGAGCAAGCTGGGGGCCTTCTGCCTGGCTTCAAAGCTGTGATAAGGCAGTGCTATCTGACAGAATGTCCTACAACGATGGAAGTGTTCGATATTTGCGATCACAACACGGTAGCTGTTGGCTCCATGTGAATACTTAGCACTTGAACTATGGCTGGTGCTACCGTGGAACCAGAGTTTTATAGTTTTAGTTGACTGTAATTAATTTAAGTAGTTTGTGTTGGGCAGGGCAACTCTAAGGAGTCAGGTCCGGAGGAGAAAAGCTGAGGCCACAGGTGACAGAGCAGCTGCCCCCGTGGGAAACCACCCACTGGTGGAGGTCCTGACAAAGCCCACACTCAGCCAGCTCTCGTTTGGGGCACACCTTCTGGGGAGAGCCAGGGCTTTGTAACCAGGTGTGGCCTCAACAAGTCTCGTAACCGAAGACCCAGTTTCCTCGTGGACAAAACGGTTTTAAGCTTAGAGGAGAGCATACCCAGGGCCTGGCACATAATTGGCATTCAATAAGCTGTTTAGCAGCCACACTATTATCACAATTATTATTATGGGTTATGGGCTCACTTTTAAATTTCATTATTATATAATGGTAAAGCATATTTATGGTAATAATTTAAACAAGGCAGATGGGTACAAAGTTCAACCTAAAAATCTCCAAATACTTTAGCCCTCCCATGCCCCCGCCTAGGCTATGTCTCCACTTCCACAGACACCTAGGACAATTCCAACCTATCCTTTTGAAAAGCACAAAAGGGGCCCCACTACATGCATGTTCTTTAGCCTGCTCCCGTCACTGTCAGGCATCTCGAGGGCAGCTGTCCCCGTGTGCACGTTCACACACAGCATCCTTCTCCCGTGTGCATGGCGTCCTGGTGAAGGTCTCTCCTGACTGACTTTGCAGGGCCTCACTGATGGACATGTCGGTTGTTAACCTTATTTTGCTATTGTGAGTGATGTTTCCGTGAGCACCTACACGTCTTTCTGTACATGGCGAGAGCGTCCACCCAGAGGGGCCGTTCTTACCAGTAGAATCGTCCCTGGGTCGATGGCTGGGGTATTTTCAACCACGATGGATCTTTCCAGATGCACAACGTCGTTTAAAACCTCCCAGGAGCACTGACCTTCAAAAGAATGTTCTAGGATGTTCTTCTGAAAAGACTCCTTAAGTCTGCTACCAGTCATCCCTGGAATGTAGTTGTTGCTGGGTTTGGACTTTTGGAGAAAACAGATTTTTTTTTTAAGTAGCTCTGGTTTCTAAAGTCCCTGTGGTGTAGGGATGTGGACAGGGCCAGGAGAGGGACTTGGCCAGGGGCACCTGGAGGTCAAGGAGCTGGGTCCCCACTAGTCCCAGCTCCGCTGGCTGCTGGGGTCGGAGGGCCAAAGCTTTCCTTCCTGGGAGGCCAGTCGGTAGGAAGCAGGGCTTTGCTGCTTATGAAATAGCACTCCAGGGGAGCCACAGCCTGTGGCTCGGGGTGGGGGAGGGGAAGGGAGGAGACACCCAGAGGCCCTTGCCAAGGACTGGGCAATGGCAGGTTCCAGCAGGTGAAATCCAAACAGCCCACGAACGTAAGAAAAGATGCTTGGCCTCCCCAGAAACCAAAGAAATTCACAGTCAAGCAACAATGGAGTATTATTTTTTACCTATCAGATTGGCAAAAATTAAAAAAACGATACCTAGTGTTGGAGTGTTGGATACTAGCGTGGAGAAAAGGACACAGGTCACTCGTGGAGGGAGTGTTGACAGTGCCGTCAGCTGCGGGAAATGTGGGCATTCTAAGGTCTATGCTGTTCCACCTCTAGGAATGTGTCCACAGGAAATAACCGAACATATGCGCAGAGTACGCGGTCAAAGATGTGCATTAACCAGCATTGTTCATAATAGTAAAAAGATTGGGAATAAGGTAAATGTCCAGAGGTAGGGACTCGGTTAAATGAACTATCACCATAAAATATAGCGACCTGTGGCTAAAATTGATGCTTGTGTTTACTAACACAGAAGATGCCCACCGGCTATATATGAAAATCAAGCAGGAAAAAACAGGTTATAAGATCGTATTTGTGTTTCTATTTTTTGGAAACAAAATTGGTTATGTGTATTACACATGCAGTGTTTTGCTCTAGATTTAGTGTTACATACATACACACATACAGTGTTATATATATAAACAATATATATGTTTGCATGAAGAGATATGTGTATATGTATGCCTATATATGTATATTATGTCAATTTATGTGAAAAATGTTTGGAAGGATATGAATGAAATTGTCCTCAGTGATTATGTTCAAGTGGTGGGGAATTTTATTCATTCACCTAGTCATTAATTCATTTTTGTAATTCTTTAAATTTCCTGAGGGTTTTCTTTTTGGTAATGAACTTGTATTGTTTTTATAACAGAAAAATAACTTGTTAATATTTTAGTTTAGAAAGCTGATAACTGTGTCTCAACTGCAGTAGCCAGTGTAAATGCAAGACTGTCCCCAGCTCTTGTCCACATTATAAGCCCCTCCGATCCCGGGACTGTCTTTGATTACAATCATAATAATGAAGAGGAAGATAATGATGTGCATGTGTTGAGCACATACTGTGTGCCAGGCCCTGGCTGGTACTTCGTGTGCGTTCTTTCCTTGGATCTCACAGTGACCTGAGGCTCAGGCACTCTCATGTCTTTGGATCTTCTAGGAGAGCCTACAATGGGGACTCTGTACAGGTGGTGTACTGAGGGTGAGGTTTCATGGGAAATCAATAAAGGAGTCGGGGAGGGAAGCAGGATGGAGCAGGAGAAGAAGTTAAGCAGAGATGTGGGTTCAGCTGAAGTCCAGTCTCAGCCTGATCCTATGGGGAGTGCTGGACTGTACATGACACCGTGGCACTGTCCCACTTTGAGGCAAAGTGGCTGGGCTTTTATCCCTCTATTTCAATTGGTCATTGGCTATAGGACAATGGGAAGGGATAACCAGGGTGATGGAATCAACCTCCCAGGTGTCTCTGGGTGAAGCACCTTCCGTCAGCCAAGGGCAGTTGTTCAGAGAAGAGTGCAGCTATTAGCAGCCAACACACACGGGGGGTGGGGTGGGCATGCTGGACCAGCAGAGGGGATCCGGTGGAGCACCGACCTCCTACGTATTATTATCCCCACTTCACAGATAAGGAAACTGTGGCTCAGGGAGATTAAATAACGCCCAGCTAGTAAGAGATAGAGCTGGATCTTGAACTTAGGTCTGAAGTCCTTGCTCTGGGTCTTGAAACCAGACTGCTGGTAATTTCACAGAGGGGAAGAAAATTGAGGCCATGGGTGAATATTCTCCCACTATCCCCTGCCCCACCAGGGGCCCCACCAACTGCCCCTCCATCCACTCCCTGTGTTTCATATTATTGTCTCGGCTGTTAAGCTGTTCCAACTTGGGGTTTTGAAGAAGGGAGACACAAAAAGCCTTTGTGTTTCTGCAGAGGTCCCTGAAGGTTGTTTGTTGGTGGAGCTGGTTGCTAGGAGACATTTCTTAAGAAAGTTTCCTTTGGAAAATGAGCTCAGGCTCTGCCCACAGCACCATGTATTATACCTGGGAGAGAGACTTCCCCAGCACGTGTTTCCTCCAAGGATTAGAGGTAGATCCAATTCCTTCTCTGACTGTTTCTTCCAGGCCCCAGCTCGTAGCATATTCTGGCTGAAAACAGTTCCTGTGCCAGGCAGACTCAGAACCCTGGGGACAAAGGGCCCTTTGAGGTGACTTGCCCATTAAATATATGGGGAAACTGAAGCACAAGGAGATGAGAGACTCACAGAATGAGTTAGTGGTGGGGTCATATTCGTCACTCTCATTACTGCATAAGGCAGCTCCCTAACCCCCGTCTCTGAGTCGTGTATGGTGAGACAGTAGGAACTCAGTGTATGAAGGCTGGGTGCATTTCCCTTTATTCATCTTTGGGTTTCAAAACCTTTTGGGGGACAAATGATTACCTTGCTCAAATGGAGATGAGCAGCTGATATTTACTGGGCATCTACAATGGGCCAAACTGTGGGTTAGGTACTTTAGTATCTTCAGCTGCTAAACATGACCTCTGGACTATCTTGGGGTCAATTTCTACTGCCATTGTTTTTCTTGACTGTGGATCACATTTTCTTGTTTCTTTGTAGGTCTAAAAAATTGTGATCGTATACTATGTGTGGTGTGCAATGTGTTGTAGAGACTCTGGATTCTGTTTTCTTCTTCTGAAGAGTGCTAAATTTTATTTTAGCAAGCAGTACAATTACTGGCTGATTACTAACTTGGCAGGACTCACTTCCAAACTCTCTCCTCTAAGGATTTTGAAGGATTTGGCTTCAGGCTTTGTTAGGGAAGGTATAGAGCAGCCTTTACACTAGAGTATGGTCATCACTGAGGAAGAGAGGGACTAGGTCTTGAAGATTTCATTTAAGATCCCGGATCCAGCTCATTTACTACTTGCCCTAATTAACTTAGGCAGATTTAAAAATTAATTTCTAGGTAAGATTTCAATTTTAGACTGACAATTTTCCTCATGAGATCAGAATTTATTTAGAACATAAAAATTTAAACTTTCTGAGAAATTTATGCTTTTGAGATAAAAATTAAGTAATAACAGTTTCTAGAAATTCCCATTAGTGGTAAAAGGGAAGCATTCAAGTGTAATGGTACATTCAGGTATAATTGATGTCAGACTTGGTCCCGAGTCTCTGCTTTGCTATGTACTATGTGACCTTGGGCAAATGACTTGATCTTTCTAAACCTCACTTTCCAAATTCAAAACAGGATAGCAACACTGAATGAATAAGGCTGATGTGAGGACCAAATTACATAACTGAAAGTGTTCAGCACAGTGACCAGGACATGATAAATACTCCACAACTGTAGCTGTCATCACTGATAAGATTTTCCCTCCAGGATTTTAATTTATTAAGTAGTTACCTTATTGACAGGAATAATGTTTTTGACATTGTAGTAGAAGCCAAAATAAACCATGTTGAAAACTCAAAACAAAACAAAAGACCCTGGATCCAGCCTTGCCTGAAGCCATTATTCCTAGACTTAAAGCTATAAGAATTGATAAATTATCTTTTCTTCCCCCTTAACTCAGGGCTCCTGCGACCAAAAGAGCACTTGGCTTATACATCTTTCCAACCTTCTGGTAAGTTTTCTGAGACTGAGCTCTCTGTCCTGTCCAGTTCTGCTCTCCCCTGGCCCAGGATATGACCAGATGTTTGCAATGTGAAAGTAACTTCCCTTTTTCCAGCTCTGAGTTTTCTCCTGGAGGTGGGGGTAAGGAAACTGGTGGAGAAATGAGGAGCTGGCTGTGGTGAGGGGAGCATGCAATACCCTGAACGAACCCTACCTCCTGTTGTTCACCCCTTGGTGGAATCCCCTCCCTCTGAGTGTGGGTGGGGTCTGTGACAATACTATGGCAAAGGTGATGGCTTGTCACTCTCATAATTATGGTCGTGTATGTTTTGATTTGTGTGTGTGCGACTCTGTCCTGCCAGCATGCACTAGCAAGAGATTCTCCTTGTTGACGTGGTGAAGTGAGCAGCCATGCTGAGAAGCCCATGTGGCCAGGAACTGTTGGCAGCCTTTAGAACTGTGGGTGGCCTCTAGGACCTGAGGGCAGCCTCCAGCCAACACCCAGCAAACATCTGGGACCTTCTGTCCTACAACCACAGCAAAGGAATTCTGCTGACAACCCGATGGAGCTCAGAAGCAGATTCTTCCCCAGATGAGCCTCCAGATGGGAACACGGCCTGAGCAGCCAGCCCCTTGTGAACTGAGCAGAGGACCAGCCACACCAGGCCAGGACTCCTGCCCACGGAAACTGATCCAACTGTGTGTTTGAAGCTGCTCATAGGGCGGTAATTTGTCACACCACAAGAGAAAGCCTGTGCGATGGGCTGTGGAGACCGAGACCCTGGTTTGACTTCTGCCCTGCTTACCAGCAGTGGGACCTATGTGGACCACATCACCTCTCTGAGCCCAGGTTCCTCATCTACAGACAGGTGCATTCTTGAGAGAATTAGAGCTAGTGAATGAAAGCACCTAGCATGTGGCTGGAACAGAGTAGGTACTCAATAAATAGTAGCAGTTAAGCGTTATCGTGATTTTAAATTTTCTTCATTTTTCTAAATTTTTAACACCAATCATGGATTACTTTGGTAAATAGAAAAAATAATTTTGCTTAAAATAATTAAGGGGAGAATTGACTTATGTAAGAGCCCAGAACTAGTCGTGACTAGAACCTGTGAACAGCCTGAGAATCCCGTGTGGGGCTCGTTCCAGAACAGCCCCTTCTGCATACCTGAAATAGCAGCAGCAGCAGCAACCCTAAGAGCCAGGCCCCTCACCTGTACCCAACCTGACAGTGGTGTAATTATCCCCATTTTACAGATGAAGAAACGAAGGCTCAGAGAGGTCGAGTCACTTGCCCCAGGTCCCACAGCTGACAGTGGCAGAGCTGGGATTTGCCTCCTGCACCCAGGAGGAACCACTTAGTCCCTGGCATCCAAACCTGGCCTGGAGTCTCCCTCCCCAGACCCCCGTGGAGGGGGGGCAAAGGCAAGGAAATCAGCAGTGAGGCCTGGCCCCAGATCTCCTTACGCCAGGGGAGATCGCGTTTCCCCCGAGCAGGCGCCGTGGGCAGGGCATAGAAGCGGGCAGGCAGCCACTTCCCTGGTTATTCAGGTAGAAAATTACAGGTGCCCAAAATAGCCTGGGCATTCTTTTATTTATGAATAAGCAGCGAGTCCGTGGAGTTGGAGTGGGGGGGTCACATGTATTTCTTTCCACTGGCCACTTTCCTGGGATCTGCAGTGATCCCTCTCAGCGGAGTGGGTCAGGAGATGGGGTGCTGGCAGGATTGGGGGGTGTTTCCAGGGCGTGGTGTGGGAAAAGGAGAACCAAGGCCCCACTGGGCAACAGCTGGAGGTGGTCCCAGTCCTGAGGGCCTGAGCTCCCAGGGGATACAGGGAATGGGATGGCAGATTGGGTCTGTCCCAGCCCCCCCCCCGCCTCCTGTCCTGTGACCTTGGGCAAATGGTCTAACCCCTCCGGGCTTTCATTTCTTCTTCTGTAAAATGGGATGAGTCCTAAACTCACAAAAAAATTTATTTTCTTCAGAGCATACAATTAATACTTGTTCATTATAGACAATTTAGAAAGTGCAAAAAAACAACAACCACCCGCAAAGATGACATTATGGCCCCTCATTGCCCCTCCCCAATTAAGATGAGGATTAACATTTGGTACCTATCCATCCAGCCTTTCTTTCTACACATGCATAAAACAGATGGCTGGTGGAGTCCAACACCTGAGCCACTTGCTCTAAAAATGGAATCCTCCTTGCCTGGCCAGTGTGGCTCAGTGGTTGAGCGTGGACCCATGCACCAAGAGGTCGCCGGTTCGATTCCCGGTCAGGGCACATGCCCAGGTTGTGGGCCTGATTTAATCTTCAGTGGGGGACGTGCAGGAGGTGGCCAATCGATGTTCTCTCTCATTGATGTTTCTATCTCTCTCTCCCTCTCCCTTCCTCTCTCTCTAAAAGCAATAAAGAAAAAAAAAAATGGAATCCTCGCTTAGAGTTAGTCAACACACCTTTCCTGAGCACCACCCTAGGCCCTGTGCCCTGGGCCCTGGGCCCCTACACCCCCACCTCCTCTTTCCGTGTCTCCAGCCCTCTGGTGACAACTCCCAACCCCGAGTCCTCACTCAAAGCCACCTGAGAGGTGGTGAGGAAGGAAAGCCATTTTGCAGGTCCCAGATGTGGATGTGGGGCCAAAGTTGGGGCCTGGAGTCTCCTGGTGGGGACAGATGGGCTGGCCTGGGCATGGCTTGCTGACCCCTGTCTCTCCTCCCTGGAGGGTCGGGGGAAGCTGCTGCGCTCTCCCCGGCTACGTCTTGACTAGTTCATGTGTAAATGCTTAGACTTGGAGCCTGGAGTCAGTACACCTTAGCCACAGATGCGACTATTACATCATTATTATTCCGAGTCGGGAGCTAGACAGCCCGAGGCCATTCCCTGTTAGAGACTACTTGGTAATGAACCTGAGGAGACAGCAGCGGAATCACTCGCAGGATGGAAATAACAGTGTTAATGGCAACTACTTCCATTTCTCAGGGGCAGCGCTGTGGCCAGACACTGCTGACTGTGCGTGCAGCCGCCAAGCTCAGTGGGGCCCTTGAATCCCCAGCCATAGATGAGGAAACTGAGGCTCAGAGATGTGAAGTAAGTCTCCACGGCCACATACCTGGCAGGTGGCAAACGGACTTTATCCCAGGTTTGTCCGACGCAGGATCCCTCATCCATGAGGCTCAGCCTGCCAGCGCGAGGCAGGCCTGGTCCCTGCCCCTGGGGAGCTCCCTGTCTGGTGGCAGAAGCCCAGATTTGGAGCTTTTCCCAAGTGCCCAGGGTTTGCTGAGTGGTGGAGGGAAAAGGCTGTGGATTCTGGGGTCAGACTGTCTTGGATCCCTACTCTGACACCTCCTAGCTCTGTCATCACTTAACTTCTCCAAGCCTTCGTTTCCCATCCAGAGAATGGAGACAGTAAAAGTGTTGCTGAGAGGGTGAGATTAGGTCACCTAAAGCTCCCAGCATAGGTATGGGGCATAGAGAGCGCTCAACAAACCCAGCCACCAGTACCGTTCTCACTGACATCCCAGAGGCTGTATCGGATTTCCAAGGGCACCTTCCTTTCCACCTGGATGATGGGCAGACGGGGCTGGTTTAGCTCAAGGAAACTCTGCCGTCCCAGGTATTTGGAGCTGGCTGCTTTGTGCCAGATAAGGCTGCCCTCGGCCTGGGCTGTTGCAGACACGGCCCCGGTGTGAAAGGAGGTGGCAGGGCAGAGGGGTCCTGTCCCAGAGCCCCCAGCGCCTGCTCCGTCCACTCTACTTCCTGCTCCCAGTCTGAGACCAGCAGAGTTTTGACAGCCAACCTTGTACTCGCAGAGAGGGTGCTGTTCTGAGCGGGTGGACCTGTTAGCTAGTGTAGCTTTAGCAGGACCAGCCAGGCCAATGGGATGGATCCTTCCATCAGGCAGAGACTCTTGATTTCGGCAGCATCTGTTTATAGGCAGGCCCCTGACGGAAACTCAGCCCAGGGCCTTGACACATTGATTGGGAGAAGCGGGGGCACTGCTGCTTCCAGGCTTGCTTCTGGGTGCCGATTCCTGGGTTCACCACTGACCTGCTGTGTGACCTTGGGCAAAGCACCTAACCTCTCTGAGCTCAGTCTCCCATCTGTGAAATGGGGATAACAGTGGCACCGACTTCCTGGAGTTGTGAGATGGTAGATGTAAAGTACTCTGATGGTGCCTGGCACTTAAAACTGACTAAATGGGAAATTATTATTTCCTTGGGATCAAATTGTTTGAAGTCCTGTGGTCCGAGTTGCCAAAGTGCTGTGCATAGGAATGAAGAAAAGAAGGGGACAAGTCACAGTCTGCAGCTTGTTCTCTGCAGCAGAGGTTCTTCACTCTCTTGAGGATCTGACCTGGCCATGCTCCCTCTTCCTGGAAAGTCTGCACACCCTCATGTGCACACAGCATTTGTATCCAACTCCACAGAAGCCCATCCGTGATCCCACATGTGGAATTGATCCCAAGGACAAAGGATTGCACCAAGACACTCTGCTAGGAGGTGAAAAACAACAACAACAAAACCCCCCTAAACACCCCCAAATCAAGGACTGGCCAAGCGATCTGCGACCTGTCCAAATGAGCGGAACACTGTGCGTCCATGGACAAGGTATCGGCAGGAAAGGATGCGCACGAGCTACCGCGTGTGGAGAGGAAGTCGTTACAGCTCTGACGACAGGTGACGGCGTGGGCTCACACCCCGTTAGCTGCGGGTACACTGGATGGGGGGAGGACGGGTGATTTTATTTCTCTTCCTTTTCCGATCAGTGTTCTCTTATTTTTCTACAATAATGTATTATTTGAGTAATAAAGAATGAAAAGTTTTAAAAAATGACAGGAGCAAAGTTTACTTTTTTAAATGTTAAAAATGGAGTATTGCCCTGGCCGGTTTGGCTCAGCGGTTAGAGCGTCGGCCTGCGGTCCAGAGAGACCCGGGTTCAGTTCCTGCTAAGGGCATGTGCCTCAGTTGCAGTTTGTCCCCGGCCCTGGTTGGTCGTGCGGGTGGCAGCCACTCGATGTGTCCCTTTCACATCGATGTTTCTCTCTCTCTTCCTCTCTCCCCCTCCCACTCTATCTGAACAAAAAATGAAAAAATGTCCTCGGGTGAGGATAAAAAAAAAAAAAAAATGGAGCATTGTGGAAAGTTTGGAAAATAACGAAGAAAAAAACAAATCACCTGTAATTCCTTCTCCTCATGCCAGTCGTCACCCACCTTTATGCACTGTTTGGGTCGGGCTTGTTTTGATGGCATGTGCGTGGCCCTCCATCTGGCCCTTTGGCAGTGGGTGGAGTTCAGGGATCTGTTCCTAGCGCTCTCCCCAGCCCCTCCTTCCCCTCCATCCTGGGTTACCTGCTCTTTGGAAGGACGCACACTGCTGATGGCTGGCAGCGCCACATCGCCCGTCACGACTGTCCTGAACTCCAGCCCAGGGGAGCGGTGGACTCTTTGGCCAGATAAAATAACAACAGAAATAGTAGCCATTTGTTGAGCTTTTACTGTGTGCCAAGTATTGTGTTCAGTAGGTTCTTTTATTATCCAATTTCTCAGATGAGGAAGCTGAGGCCAACAGAGGTCAAGGAGGCGGCCAAGGTCACGAAGCTGGTGAGCAGGGGAGCCAGGAGTCTAACCGCAGTTCTCCCGACTGCACGGCCCAGGCTCCTGAGGCTACGCTAGAGCTGACTCCAGCTGCTGACTCGGGCCTCCCTGCCAAGCCGCTCGGCCTGGTTCTGCAGGCCCCATCGACCTCTGGCCCCTGCTGTCCCACAGCATCCTCCTCTGCCCTGGCCCTGCCCAGAGTTGCCTGCAGTTCCCTGAGTGGTGGCAAGGCCTCTTACCCTCCACCTGGAATGCTGTCGCCCTCGCTTGGCCTGGCTCCTTGCCCCAGGGCTCTGCTAAGGTGGCGCCTCCCTAGCCGTGGGTACACTAGGCCATTACCTTCCTGTTCAGGGTGAGCTTGGAGGGGGCCCTGCTCTCTGTCCCTCCCCAGCCCTCCTAAGGTGCTCAGCCTCCACAGCTGCCCAGTCCTTGCCCAGGGCTGGTGGAGCCTTTGCTGGGCAGGAGGCAGAGGCAGCCAGCTTCAGTCCTTACGGCCAGTCCGAGGTCTTCATGTTACATCCGACAGCCTCTGGCTGAGCTCCTGCGGGTGCTGTGAGTCCCTGCAGCCTATGGCTCCGGGGGAGGCAGACCAGGGCTCTGCAGCCCGAGGCTCCTGGCTGTGGGCAGAGCAGGCCAGCGGAGGAGTGCCCGCACCCTGGGCCAGCGAAGCCGCCCTGGGCGTCCCTCCCTCTCTCCAGTGTTCACCTGGCTGAGCCCGGCTGAGACGTCCCTGGAAAAACTGCCACTGGAACTTTCCATCGAGGCTGGCCTGACTGTGGAGTGGCAGGACGCAGAGGAGAAGGCGCCTGTGGCCGGCTCAGGCCTGAGCCCCTAGCTGCCCTGGCCCAGACGAGACTCACAGACAGATGTCTGGGGCACATTGAAAGTGGTTCCAGTGCCACCAGATCCGAGTGGGATTTTGGAGTCCTGCTTAGGATGTTTTTCTTAAGTGTTCATGGGTGGATTTGCCTGTAATTTACTTTTCCTTCACTGTCCTTGTTTAATTTTGATATCAAAGTTATTTTATTATAAAATGAAGTGGGAAGTGTTCCTTCAGTTAGTATTATCTAGGAGACTTTTTATAAAACCAAATTAATGAATTGCTTTAAAGTTTAATAGAATTCACCTAGAACACCGATAGTCTTGTCTGGCAGGTGGCTCAGTTGGTTGGAGTGTCTTCCGGAGCACCAAAAATGTTGTGGGTTCAATCCCCGGCCAGGGAGCGTACGGGAGGCAACCAACTGATGTTTCGCTCTCACATCAATGTTTTTCTCTCTCCCTTCCTCTCTCTAGAATCAATGAGCATGTCCTCTGATGAGGATTAAAAAAAAATATATATATATAAATAACTATCAGTTTTATATATATATATAACTGATAGTCTTATGGTTTCTTTGTGGAAACATTAACTTTAAGTCACAATTTAATTTATTTAAATGTTATTAACTATTCAGGTTTTCAATTTCTCCTTAAGTCAATTTTGTTCAACAGTATTTCTAGATGTTTCTAGAAAGTTTAAAACTTTGCAGGCATAAAGCCAGCCATATCATTCTCTACCATCTTTTTAAAAGAACCAACTTTTGGCCATCTTGATTTTTATTATTATACATTTGTTTTCTGCTTCTTTAGTTTCTGCTCTTATTTTTATTTTTTCCTTACTTCTGCATTCTTCAGATTGATTCTGTTTTTCTTTTACCAACTTCTTAACTTTGACATTTAGCTCATTAAATCTCAGGCTTCTTTTCTTTTCTAAGATTTTTAAAAATGGATTTTTAGAGAGAGAGGAAGAGAGAAGGAGAAAGAGAGAGGGAGAGAAACATTGATCGGCTGTCTCCTGCACACCCCCCACTGGAGATCGAGCCCCCAACCCCCAACCGGGACTTGAACTGGCCACTATTCTGTGCATGGACAATGCCCAATGAACTGAGCCACACCGGCCAGGGCTCAGCTTCTTTTCTATCTGCATTTAAGGCTATAAACTTTTCCTTAAATATTGTTTTAGCTGCATCCCACACATTTCAATCTGTAGTATTTTTATAATCATTCAGGTCTAAATATTGTCTTGATATCTTCTTTGGTCAATTTACAAGTGTTACAGGAAACCTATTGCAGTGTCTTCTTTATTTGTGTCATTGCCTTTCATCATGTTGGGGACACACTATGACATGTCTGATGCCGATTCCTTGTCCCCTGGACTTATTTTGTAACCTAGAAAGTGGACTATTTGTAAATGTTCCATGAGTGTTTGAAAAAAATGTATAGGCTTCTAAATATATCTTTTAAATCAAGTCTGCCGGTTTTTTTTTAAAAAAAGGAAGCAAAACCGTAATGAGATACCGGTATACATCTATGAGCTTCACAAAAGTGAAGATGTTTGAAAACCAGAAAATGTTGGTGAGAATGTGGGGCAGCTGAACACAGGGCCGGTGGAGGGTGCTTTGTTGTCACCAGTTTGGTGACAGTAACGGTGTGAGGGATGGGAGAGTGCCACCCCAAATATGCTCCTTTGGCACAAGGATTGTTTTGAACTAAAGGCATTTGAAAAACAGCAGGTGTAAGAAGGGTGCTCTGACCGCCCCTTTTCTTCCTGAAAGCAGGAGCTAAGACTCCCCTGTGAAAGGCACCCTCCTTGTAGCAGGAGGGAAGAGACGTTCTTGTCGCCAGACCGGGAACTGAGGCCGAGAGAAGTCTGTGTGAACAGACCTTGTTGCGATAACTCTTATCTTCCTTTAGTGTCTCCACATATTTCATTTACTGTTCCTCAGTTGCTGTTCTTTGTTCAACCTGGCGTGTAAGCACTGGGGCCTGTCCACTTCGGGGGTGTTCCTTTTTTTTGGTTAATCCTCTCCCAAGGATTTTTTTTTTCCCCATTGATTTTTAGAGAGAGTGGAAGAGAAGGAGGGAGAGAGAGAGAGAGAAACATTGATGTGAGAGAGACACACCGATTGGTTGCCTCCTGAATGACTCTTACTGGGGCCGGGGATTGGACCTGCAACCCAGGTACATGCCCTTGACCAGAATCGAACCCTCAACCCGCTGGTCCCCAGACTGATGCTCTAACTGCTGAGCCAAACTGGCCAGGGCTGGGGATGTTCATTTAATTCCCAGGCCCAGTGGAGATGCTGAGGGTAGAGGTAAAGTTTTGCCTCCCGACAGGTGAGAACGTGTGTGCCCTGAGACCCAGCTGTCCCACTTCCTGATCCACACCTGAGAGACACGTGGACGCTCCAAGACTCGCACAAGAAGTTCACAGCCACATTTCCACAGTGCTGAAGTGCTGGGAACGACCTGAGTGTCCACCGCAGCAGTGTGAATAGATGAACTGTGGCATTTGTGCAATGACTATCCACCTTGCACATGCCTTTCAGATACACACGATGATGTGCACGCATCTCAGAAACACACAGTAAACGGAACAAGCAGCTTGCAGATGCCACACACCAATTCCACAAGGTAGAACTTAGGGGTTCTGTGGCCAGGTCCAGGACGGAAGGTGGCCTCTGAGGGGCGCAAGGGGAAGCATGGGCCCCGGTCCCTCCCAGGTAATGGTCAGGTGCTTTTCTCTTTAGCTACGTGGTCAGATACCGGGTGTTCATTGGCCATGCTTCATTACACCTTGTATACGCATGTTTCCCAAGCGGTCTTTTGTAACTAATATTTAGTTAACACAATTTTAAAAAGTTAATAAGTATAATCCAAAATTTGTTGACCTATCCAAAAATCACCTCTGAGGAAAAATGTGATAGATATTATGCAAAGACCATTCATTCTGTACTCTTTCCCCATGAAAACCTGAGTCCAGTTATGTAAAAGGACCCACGTGGGGATTTTGGAAGAAAGAAAAGAACTAACCTCAGGTTGACCTCACTCGGGCCTCCTGGGGGCCAGGGCTGAAGCGGGGTTCCCGGGGAAGCCTGGCCTGAAAGAGCTCCCAGGCCCTGGGATTCACAGCATGGACTTCCCCAAGCAGAGGCGACCCAGGACTGTCTGCATGAACAGGTCGGGGGGACGGTGACAGGCAAGCCGTGGGTCAGACTTGCTCTTCGCAGGGCTGCCAAACGACAGATCAAGTCCCCAGCCTGCTGGTTGGCAGAAACTACGTCTCCATGATTCTGACATCTTGCTTTTTCTTCGTCTGCCCCAGGGCTGTTGAAGATAGAAGGCTTACGGGGAGGCGGATGCCAAGGCATCCAGAAGGGGGCCGCTGGTCCTTGGGGACACCTCCATGCTGGTGTCCAATCCCAGTCATGGTAGATAACACAATTTGCTTTTATAGTTTTCTGGGGCTGATGGTGAAGGCCTGTGAGCAAGGGCACCTTTTTCTTATTTCCGTCAGTCGGTCGTTCCCCGTGGCCAGACCAGCTGCTGAGTGGCCCTGGGCTGGGCTGTCCTCTGTGCCTCAGGCCTGACGCAGTGTCCGGCTCAGAAGCGGATGTTCAGGAACTATTAGTGGAATGAAGGAGTGAGTTCCCTGCTCAGAAGCCGTGGGTTCACTCACGCCTCTTATGTGTCAGACCTGAGCGTCCAGAGCGATGGGTAAGGTGCCTGCCCCACAGAGCCAGACGCTGGTGGGAAAACCAGGTATGAAACAGTTAAAGAAATAACCAGAGAAGGTAATTTCAGACGGTAGTAAGTTCGGGAAAGCAAGTCCGGGACTGGTAACCAAGATGGGGTTACTGTAGCTGGAGGGGTCAGGGAGGGCCTCTGTCTGAGCTGAGACCTGAAGGAGCCAGTCCTGGGAGGAGACAGGGGAGAGTCCACCAGGTGTACTTTGGCTACATCATGCGTGTGCCACGAACATTTGCCACACCGTATACCCTAAATGACCCCAAAGCTCAGGCGCGTAAGGAAAACCCGAGTGGTCCCTCAAAACAGCATCAGCCCTGTTTCTGGCTGAGTTCTGCAGGTTCTGGGTGTGACATCCCTTGTGGGACGCCCCAGGCCTCATCCTGTGTTTCCTTGGGACCAAGATGTCACCAAGACCAAGCCAGGCTCTCCCAGCTTCCCTGGAGAGGCCTCGCTGACTGTTTTTGGCCTCCTCTTAGATTTTTAGGTCACAAAGGAGAAGTCCCAGCTCCTCACCCTTTCTCTCCGGCCCAGGCCCGGAGATCTGATCTCTCTCCTGGACAAAGCGCCTCGTTCATGGCCGCTCAGGAGACACAATGTTCTGAAAGCAGATCCCTGGGGCCCAGGGAGGGTGGTTGTTTTTGGGTTTCTGCCTTCTCAAAAGCCGGCTTTTGATTTGGTCCCTCCTGCCCCACCCCCAAGCTCTTTGACGACGGAAATTAAATTCTTCTGAACTTTAAGTCCCTTTTTCAACACTGCTCCCAGCGGGACTGAAGCCACCACAGGCTGGTGCCTGCTGAGCGAGGTGGAGATTTGTTCTGGCTTGAGATGCACAGTTTCATCCTGACACTTGAAAAACAAGTCAAAGAGAATGCGGGCTGTGGAGCCAGGTGGACCTGGGTTCGAGCCCCAGCTCCGGTTCTTGCTGACTGATCTGGAGCGGTGAACTCCACCCGAGGCTGGGTGTTCCCACTGGTGAATGGGCTGTCCTACCCTTGTGGGGGTTTGTGGTGAGGTTTCTGTGGGCACTCAGTTATTGGACAGCACTCTTGTTTTTATCTTTGGGAAGTACCCATTTTCCAGATAAGAAGCCTGAGAGGCATCGTGACTGCTTAAGCTGCTGAATCACTTGGGCGGTTTCAGTCCGTCTCGTGGGCAGGCCAAGGCTGGGCTGCGCTGTGTGAGGTCTCTGCAAGCCCAGGTTTGGGTGGGAGGACTCTGAGGCCACCTTGCGTTAACTCGGGGATCTCACCCGTCTCCATGATGGCTGTGAAGCGGGGAAGACGTCCCAGGCCAGGCTGCTGAGAGGGGTGAATGACACTGCATGCTAGGGGTCCTGGCCCTACATCCTTTGGGGGGGGGTGATGGTCCCCCATTTCTCTTTCCCCCTTGACTCATTTACCTCTAACCTAGTGGGCAGCACAGCCGTCAGACCTGACGGGGGTGGAAACCCGGAGCCTAGAGAGGGGTGGTGTCGCCCGGGGTCACAGGGCCTCTGGGGCAAAGACTCATGTTAGTGGGCAGAGAAGACCGGACGGAGAGGGCGTGCATGAAGCAAGGAAAAAGGATGAAAACAGTGTCTTTCTCTCTACCTCTAGGAAAGGAGATTTGTCCCTGGACCTGAGGATGGGGTAAAGGCGGCCCTCTGGGCTCCTTCCGCCCTTTTCTTGCCTGCAGGCATTAAAGCATCTGGGGGTGAAAAAGGGGCCAGGTGGGCACCCAAATGTGAGGTTGGGAAGGACAGGTTTGGGGTTTCCTTAGTCTGCTCTAAGGGGACTTTCTCTTTGTGTCTTTGTCTATCTCTGTCTCTTTCTCCCTCTCAGCCTCTCATCTCCATTTTGAGTAATTGAGCAAAAGAAAGGAGAGAAAAAAAATTCTTCTTGATGAAAGAGCCCAAGGCAGATGCATAGCTGAGTTTTGGGGGAGGGGTCCTGTGGCAGGGTGAGTAGAGGGTGGATGGGGAGGGGGAGTGGGAATTAAGGCCCCACGTGGCTGGGGAAGAGGTTCTCTCAGTTCCTGGGGCGTGCCCTTCAGACCTCCCCGAGGTGCAGGTGCGTTGTGCCCCGGAAGCTTCTTTCTCCCAGCCCCCTGACCTTCTTTGTTCTTCGGATCACAGCGAGGCATCCCAGAGCTTCCCCATTGCTCCTCTCCCTTCGAGGTCCCATTCTGTGCCCTGGGTCCTCTGTTTGCCTCATCAGAGCACCTGGCACCCGCCCTGTCATCGCCAGTGACTTCTTCCTCTACTGTTAGGCTATGCACCCCGGGGACAGGACCTGGGTGCTGTTCAGTGGTTGGTCCCCAGTGTCCGGGACCCTGGGGCCCAGGTGCTCAGTCTGTGCTTGTGGAATGAATGATGAACAATCAATGAGGACTTTGCATTTGGCCAGGAAGTTGTGCAGGTGAAAAGTATGTGTGTGTGTGTGTGGTCGGTAAGGGGGGGCCGAGTGGGGAATGTGGGAATTTGGGTCAAAGCCTTAAAGCTATTGGAAGGCAAGGAGGTGACATGGGATGGAGCACACCCTTCCCCCAGCCTCCGGTTCTGTGTGGACCCTTTCACAGAAAGGAGCCTGCCTCTCTTTCCTTTCCTTCCTGAATTTATCGAGCACCTGTTATGTGCTAGGGACCAGGGACACAGTGGTGAGCCAAAAATCAAGCGCAGTCTCATGGATAAATCAAGAATTAAACGTGACCACTCCGTGGGCAGAGTGGTGGACACTGCTGAGATCCTGCTGGGGCTTGCGCCCGCCTGGGGAGCTCAGGGCCAGCGGTGCTGAGGGAGCCTGCCCCTTCTAATCGCTCTGCCCCTTCCCACCTGCCCCTGGTAGTCCTCCGGCCAGTAAAACCTGCAGCCTCGTCAGGCCAATGCAGCTCCGAGACATGCTTGTCCCCTCTCCCCTCACCCACGCCCCTCAGCCTGTGTAGGCATTTGAGATCCACTCAGGGAAGCTTTCCTAGAGAGTCAGCTGGGCTGGTCTCTGTCTTCCTTTTCCTCCTTTGATTTCTTTTCCTCCCAAGCCAGGCTTCCAGCCATAAGGATGGAGAGGAAAAGTTTTAATCTTGGAAGAGATGACGATAGGGCAGTAAGTGATGTCACTGCATACTTACAAAGTAACATTCCTTCCTCGGCCAGACCGAGCCAGCACCGGGGTACAAGTCTCCCCGGGTGGAGGGTGCATTGGAGCTCCACCCCCGCTGACCCAGCCACTCACTGCCTCTGTGCAGTGCCCAACTGGTCATCTGTTCCAGGCAGCCCTGGGCATTCAACTCCTGAACCGCTGGGGAAGACAAGGGCAGAGGCGAGGGCAAGCCCACTGGGTGGCCTTGAGGGACAGGAAAACCGCCCTCTCCCTGATTCTAAAGGTCACTCTGCCTGCCTCCAGATGCCCTTTCAGCTGCTGCCAGTACTCCTGCCACTCTCCAACCCCGCCCTGTCCCTGGGCTCCCCAGGGGAGAAATGCGAACTCCACCTTCTCCAAGGGGCTCCGGCCAGGTCACTCCGAGGGCAGGTGAATGAATGGGGAGGACAGTCACAGGGAAGGGACAGTATGTTTACTGATTCGCTCAGGCTGGGGAGGAAAACATTCGGGGCTTTCAACTCCAGGGGTGAACAGATGGTGCAAAGGGGAGCCTGGGACCGAGTGACAAAGTCGGGTTTGGAAAGCGATGCTCACAATGCCAGCATGTGTGCTTGTGCCCGATCCCAGAGCCCCAGGAGCGTGGCCCTCCACACCCATGTCCCCAGCTGGCACTGATGGCTGGGTCTGGGCTGGCTTTCTGGGCGTGTGACCTGTACGGTCGCAAATGCTCTCAGAAGGATCTTATGCTGGGATTAAAATGTCACTGTCTTATGATTCATAGTAGTTTTTGAACAAGGAGCCCTGTCTTTTCATTTGGACTGGGTCCTGCTGAGGACAAAGTGACCAGGTCAGTGCCCTGAACTCCATCTCTGGGCTCCAGCTGAAAGGTCTGGAAGGTGCCCACCCCCTCCCCCAAATTAATTGGCATTTGCAATTTTTACCATGGTTGACAGGGGCAGTGGGAATCATTTAATCCAACCCCTCAGTTCCCATCTGGGGAACGAGACCCAAAGGGGAAGTGCTTCGGGCTCTCCCTCACTTCTCACACCTGACACTGAAGCCGGTGCTCTTTGCATGCCAACTCTACAGAGGAGACGCCGAGGCGTGGACACCCCCAGCGAGTGACGGCCGGGCCTCAGCTTGGCCCAGGCCTCGTCTTCCCTGGCCCGCGTGCCTCTGAAGAACCCCGGGCCTGACGCGTGGGTCTCGGTCTCCTCGCCTGGGTCATGGGCTGGGAGGACTTGAGAGAAGGGTGCAGTGTGCTGGCCTGAATGAGTGCGCCCGGCTGGGCGGATGGCAGGGCACCTCGACTCTGCCATGTCCTTGCTGGTGCCCGCTGAGCCTCAGTGTCCGGGTCTATAACATGGGGATGAGGACATAGCCTTCCTGGGGCATGTGTGAGGAGGAGAAGAGAAAACAGGTGGGGTGCCTAGCCCAGGGTCGGGGGCGTAGGCCTCAGGGCTGCACCCAGGGGCAGAGCTGGCATGGAGGGCAGGGGGCTCACCCACGAGGGTTGTTCAGCCGGGGGTGGCTGGGGAGAAAGCACGTGGAAACACCTAGCACCGTGGCTGCTGAGGGGGTGCTCAATAGCTGACATCTGTCCCCCTCCTCCTCACCCCTCACACCTGTGGCAGAAACTGTCAGGTGTGCAGTCAGAACTCCAGACACCTGGGCCGAGAACACGTACAGGAGCTGATGGTGGGCACTGGCGGGAACTCAGGCCAGCTGGGAGGGCAGGCCAGGGGTCCCCGGGTGGGAGTCAAGACCAGGGGCTGGGGTGGTACTGGGAGACAGGGCTCAGTGAGGAGCCTGCGCTCTGCTTTTGTTGGGGGTGAGGTGGGGCGTTCCCTCCTCACTCTCGTGGGCTCCTGAAAACCTTCTCTTCTTGTCCCAAGCCTCCCATTCTGGGCCCTTTGGGAACCCAGCTGTGGACTCCCCATGGCGCTGAGGAGTGGGGTGCTTGGCCCCAGTCCCCCTTAGAGAAGCAGTCTGAGGCAGTGGGCAGAGTGGGGGCCATTCGGGGCACAGACAGGGAGAGCCTCCTAACGAGGTCCCCATGCCCCGCTGAGCTGGGTGCCGGCCGGCGGAAACCATCCATCCTTGGCCGGGATCATTGTTCAGGGAGCCGGTGGGGCCCAGCCACATGTGTGCCCTCTGGGCTCTGTGAGAACAAACACTCTCTTCCAAGTCATTCATCACATTTAGCTAAATCTCCCATATTTCTTCCCATTTGTTTCAGCCAAGGAAACTTTCTTCTAATGAAGACGAATGCAAAGCGATGGATGTCTTGGCAAACACCAACAGTCAAACACAGGAGTCGTTCAGGGAAGTAACAAACCTGGCTGTGCTGAGTTTGGAGAAAAGTTTTAGAGAATGCTAAGTGCCCAAGCCTTCAAGGGTCACACTGGATTTGGGGGCACAGCCAGCCCCTCTCTGCAGAAGCGCCACCTTCGGCTTCTGGAGCATCAATAACAGTTTCATCCCCCACTGCCCAAGCACCTGCTGTGTGACAGGCACCTCACCTCATCCTCCTGTGGAAGGTGAAATCATTACCCCATTTGACAGATGGGGAGACTGAGGCTCAGAGAGGTTATGTTGCTCCAGTAGGGGTCCCAGGTGGGACTGAACATTTCTGCCTGCTCGACAGCCCACTTTCACGAGCGGCCTCACAGAACGAAGTCTGCTGGCTAGGAGTTTGGGCTCCAGGCGGCCTGCTTCAGATCTCGGCTCCACCGCTTTCTAGCTGGGTGGCCTAGCCTGTAGCTTAATCTCACCACGCCTCAATTGTTTGGGTAATGAAAGTACCCACCTCCAAGAGCTGGCAATCAGAGACTTAGTGCAAAAGCTGCAATGCATGGGAGCTGTTACCAGTAACACATGTATACTTTAGTATCAGGATCTTATTTACTATCTTTTCCCAGTAATCAGCCTCTTTAAGGGTGGAATTAAGATCACGGCCTGGGGCGCTGAATTTGTGTGGGAATAGCCTAAGGAAGCTTGTGGGCCTGTCCCCTTCCCGAGGGAGAGACCCTGCTGCTGAATGGGACTGGGGGCGGGGCACCCGGACGTGGATCTCTGTGAGCGTTCAGCTGGTGTCTGAGGCCCACAGAGGTTGCTTTTCCTGGACCCATTGCTGCCCCAAGGAGCAGAGGCCTCGCTGGGTAATGCAAGAGCTCAAAACAGGCTTTATCTAGGACATGTTGCCTGCACTCATCTCTTTAGTATCAACACACTCCCAACTGGCAATGTCTACAGCTTCTGGAATATTCCAAACAGAGACATTGTTTCCATGTATTGAAAATATCTTCATTTGATTCTTGCAAAAATCCTGATAGTGGACAAGGTATCCACTTTGCAGATTAAAAATGGCAACTCCAAGGGGAGTTCTTGAGGGAGCACAGAAGCAACAATGTTTATGTTTTGACTTCTGGCCTAGTACTCTCTCTGCCACACCCTGGAGTTTCTCAAGTCCTTTCCATTTCCTCCATTCACATCATGGTGGGAGACACTACCCCCTCTCCCCCGGGGGGCATTATGATTAAATGTCCAGCCTCCATCCTACCCTTCCCACTGAGCAGTAGTCCTGCCATTGGAATTGATCTCCAGGTTCAAGGGGGGCTCTGGTCCCATGGTCCCACTTCCATCCTTTGCCAAGGACAGGCTCAGGATTCCAGGCAAAGCCAGTGCCCTAGGGGACAAGTCAGAAATGAGAGCATGACTTAATTTCAGTCAGTGAAACTCAAGGGAACCTTGGCTGGGGGCTTCTGGGAAAAGTCCTGGAGACATTACTGAGCCATGGGACTTCCACTCAGAGAACCCAATGCGTTTCTTATTGTTTAAGCCAGCTGGAGCTCTCTCCTACCTGCAGTCTCACACCCAGTCCCTACACTGCAGCTAGAGATGGTCCTGGCACTCATCTGACCAGTCACCCCTGTTTTCCACCGTGACTTATCATTATTTTCTTGTGTTCAGTCTCTCCAACCAGTAGGGAAGGCTGTGAGGGCAGGGGCCTTGCCTCTCCATCCTTGGACCAGCTCCCAGCACAGGGTAGCACGTACTCAAGTGATTTTTTTCTGTGGGAGGCTGGTGTAGGAGCAAATGAGGATTCCGTGGACAGAGCTATGTACCAAGAGAGAGTGCCTTCGTGGGCAGGAGTCATCTCCAAGGGGCAGCTTGGTTCTGCCCTTCACGATGCTGAGGAAGGAGACCCACTACCTTCCTGTGTGCTTCTGCAATTTGGTCTGGAGCTGCCAGGCATTGTGGAAATGCCCTGGCCCAGGCTGCATGGCCCTGGCAGTCTTTCTCTCTCTGGGCCTCAGTCTTCCCAGCTGTATAATGGGGGGAGAGGATTGGACCATATCACCAAGGGTTTTCCAGAGCTTTTATTTTTTGACTATGATTAAGCTGTAACTGTGGGAATGGGTTTGAGGACAATAGAGTGACCTTATAGGAAAAGCTAGTGGGAAAATAAATGGTTGGGTGCTGAGCATTCTGTTCCACATAGCCAGGCCTGTCACAGACATCACACAGAGCTTAGTTGGGCTGTTGCCTCCAGAAACTGAGATGGGCATGTGGGGGTTGGGTGGAGGTGGTTCACAGATGGGGGAGTCAGAGGGGACCTGGCCTGGGCATGCTCACAGCCCTTCTCACCAGTGACCAAGTCGGGGAAGTCACGTTTGCTGGGCCTCAGCTTTTTCATCTGCATTGGGGGTGATATTGATACCCTCATGGCTCAAAGCAACAGTTGTGAGCTCAGAAGAGGATGCAGGTGTGAGAGGATCAAATTCAGGGAAAGACAACATTGACTGAATGCCTGTTTTGTCCCAGGCATGATGTCACTCAGATTTTACAACACTCCGACGAGGATCATTGTCTTTAGCTTTTTGAGACAGAATCTGAGGTTCAGAGAGGTGCGGCAGCTTGTCCAAGTCACAGGGGATGTGGGGGAACCGACTTGGGCCTGTCTGACCCTAGCCCGAGTTCTCACTCACGGTTCCCTGCTTTCTCCCTGCTAGGGCTTTGCCCTGAATGCAGGGGGAGGGGCTGGGCCCAGGATAGGCATGGCTTTCTACCTGGGACTATCTGACTGACTGGTTGGGGGGTCTTGGGATGCGGTGTTGAGAAGGATTCTGAGGCTGTCTAGACTCAGTGGGAAGGGCACAGGGCTGATTTGTGATGTCTGCCGCAGGTGAGGGAAGTGGGAGAGGCAGTGCACCGGACACACGTTGCTAGCCCTGGGTTAGAACTTGTTAGGGTCTTTTCTAGGCCTAGGAAGCTGGTCTCCAAGGGGACTCTCTCCCCACATTCACCTTCAGCAGAGGTGGGCTCGGCAGACTGCGCTCACAGGAGAGGGGAGGAGCAGGAAGAGTGGAGTGCTTGGGGCCAGGGCTGGGACTCCCGTGGGGCTGAGTTAGATCATCTGCCTGCCTGGACGCAGGTGGCCCACGCTGGCCCCTGTAGGCAGGCGTGAGCATCGTGAGTGGGAGTGACAGCCCGGGAGGCTGAGCTTTCAGGAACATGAAGTCGGGAGCTGCAGAGGGAGCAGAAGCAGAGACCAGCACAGGGAGCCCCGGCTGTTACCTCCACCACCCTCATTTTGCAAATGGGAAAACTGAGGTCCAGAGAAATTCCTGTGTGGTGTCCATGATGTGTTTTACTCTAAGTTTAAAAAATGTGGGATGTGTTGGTTTGGCAGAAAGTCTGGTCACAAGAAGTACGGAGCCCAAAGCCGCCCTTTCCCCGGCACCAGAGTTCCTGAGCTTTAACGACTGGGTCGTCATGGCTTGTTGGAAGAGTGGAGTCCTGGTTATCCGGGCGCTGGGTGTCAGCAGCCCACTAAGCCCTGCACGGGCATCATCTCACTGAGTCTCCCATGAGGTGGGACCAGCCCCACTTCACAGACCTGGAGCTGGTCCAGAGGGTTCAGTTCCTCACCCAGCAGGAGGGGGAGGAGCGGACCGGCTAGACTGCCCACACCGCTGGGGCACAGCCCTGGGCCCATGAGGGCTGTGAGCACTGCGGGAATCCCTGGAGAGTTGCTCCAGGAGGTCTGGGTCAGCTCCCTCCCGCACCCCATCTCCAAAGCTGGCGTAGGGCGTCTACAGACCACATTCTCAGAAACACAGCACTGTCTGTGCTTGCTGCAACCCCCCAGCCGAGAGCCCGGATTTAGAAGGTGCTGGGTAATAATACGCAGAGCATTCTAATAATAACGGAGTAGAGTTTGCACTTAGCCACTATGTGCCGGGCACTGTTCCAAACACTTTGCATATTTTAAGTCATGTCATTCTCACTATGAGCCTCTGAGATAGTGAGTACTATTTCTCTTATTTACAGATGAGGAAATGAGTTACAGAAAGCTTTCATAACTTGCCCTGTATCTGGTAACAACCGGTTAGCCAAGCACATGATAAGGGCCCTAAGTTTTCATCTTGCCGCGCACTCACCGGACCGCACTCCGGGACCGCACTCCGGAGCGCGGCGGGGTCAGGGAGCCCCGTGCAGCGAGGCAGAGCCCTGTGCATACGAGCCGACACCAGGCAGCCCAGGTCTGCTCCCGGGATGGAAAGATCATCAGTTGCCAACTCTGCCTGAGCCCCAGCCAGGTTTCTGGATGCAAATTGTGGCTGTGCACTCAGGGAGGGGCGGTGGGCAGCGCCTGGCGAGGCTCCCAGCAGCTGGCAGGTGGGGTGCGAGGGCTCCCACCGGCAGGCCCAGTCTCCCTTCCCGTGTCCACGGCCCCCAAAGGACCCTCAGGGGCTCCTACCTTCTTCCCCTGGGTTGCTCCCATGGCACGAAGTGGGCACTAGGCCTGGGTGGGCCTCCGGGGCCAGGCTGGGGGTCCTCCCTGCTGGTGCTGATCTCAGGAGCCCGAGCCCGAGGGGTTCCCTGGGCCAGGGCCCCCCGTCTTCTCAGGGCTCATGGTCCTCAGACACAAAGGCGCTTCCACAGGGCTCCTAAGCCTGGAGTCCTCAGCTCGGCTTAGGGTGATGGATCTTGACAGAAGGGCCTGGTGTCCCTGGTGGCCTACACACCCTCCTGGGGTTCTGTGGCTCGTCACCCCCTAGACCCCTGCCTCTCTCTGGGGAAGGAAACTGAGGCAGCTGGGGCTGGGGAGAAGCAAAGCAGTCCTCTTGGGGCAGCCAGCAGCTCCGGCACAGCGGGTGACATTTGGGCGGCCCAGCGGGCAGGACTTGGCCTTCTTGCAGGCTGGGCACCGCTCAGCAGACGGGGCCCAGACAGTGGAGGCTGCGTGGGGCGCTGGGCATGGGGCTGGGGCAGGCTTGTGTGGGGATGTAAAGCGCAGGCTGGACAGCCCATTAATAACAAACCTTTGAGGACACTGTGACCAGGCTGTCCCAGGACAGAGACCCGGACAGCAGAGCACTCCATTCGGGGCAGCAGTCCCGGTGGGGAGGGCTGGAGGGTGGCGAGCACAGGCCAGGAAAATATCTGGAGGCCAGATTCCAGGCCAGGGGCCAAGTTCTCAGAGTACCCCCTGGCAGTCCCCTCCTCCGCACTGGCCAGCCCCTTCCTTCTCTGTGGCCAACATGGGCGAGACTGAGGCTGGAGTCACGCTGGCTGCAGCTCTGTGCTCCCAGTGCGGGAGCCGGGGCACTGACATAAGCTCTGAGGCTCAGTTCTCCATCGAGGTGTGGGTCACATCAGCACAGCGCCCGCCGCTCTGAGGCTGGAGGCCGGGTGCATGCAGCCAGAGCCACTGCTTTGTTAAAGCATAAATCAGAGCATGTCGTTCCCTGGTTAGTAATCTTCCTTTTGACCAAAGAGGCATAGCAATGGCCCCACCCCCTGGCGCTGGGGGTTGAAATGAGGTAATTCTGTAAAGCTGCACTGAGCGTCTTTGGACAACAGCAGTTCTCTGAAGTTAGGTGCCGCTGTCGGGAAGCTGTTAACAGTGATGTGAACCCGCTGCCTGCTGGCAAGTCCCAGGCAACCAGCCCACTGAGCACAACACCTTCCCCAAGAACTGGGTGGGTGGGGAAACCCGGCACATTGCCCTTTCTTCTGGCCCAGAGGAGGTCGTGGTGATTTATGACATGGCAGTTGGCGGTAACGAGTCAAGGATCAGGCACCCTAGATCCGGCTGTGCCCGTGGAATGACATCCCCCAGGGTTTACAAGATGATCATGGTGCACACACAATCTGTCAAGTCTTGCGTGCCCTTCAGACCTCGTTTCCCTCTTCCCTCTCACCCTGACAGCTCCTGGGTCATACCACCGTGCCTCTCACCGCAGGACCTTTGCACGGTGCTCTCTCTGCCATCTCTCTCCCTTGACTCCATTTTTTGAAAATTGCATATTTTTTTTCTTTCATTCTTCACACTCAATTGTCACCTTCTCAGAGAAGCTTTCCTCAACCCCTATGCAAAGCAGCTTCCAAGGCTTTCTGTTTATTATTTTTTTATAGCATTTATCAGTGACTGGAAGGATGTCTTTTCTGTGTGTACTGTTTGTCTTCCCCGGCTGCAATGGCCACTCCACAAAGACTGGGAGTAGTCTGTCTTGTTCGCCAGATTACCCCTGGGTCGAGAATAGTGCTTGGCACATTGCAACCACCCAGTAAGTATTGTGGAAAGGTTGTAAACATGATGGAGGAGTGACTAAAACAGTCTAAGTATACAGAGTGCTTAACACAGCCCTGACTCATTGAAAGTGCTCCCTGCACAGCAATTATTCACGCTGTTGTTACTGTTGTATTTCCCTCAACAACACCCGTGCCCCCTCCAGCCAAGCAAAAATGTGGCTTCTTCCTTCTACCCCTTCTCTGGGTCCAGCCCCTGCAGCTGCTGTTCCCTGTCCCTTTTCTTTCTGTTCCAGTCATAGCTGGGCACAGTTTCTGATTTCCTGTAGTAAGAAGAGCACCCCCCAAACAGTAAAGGGCAACGACTACCTGGGCAGTCAGCCAGAGCAGTAAAAGTGCCAGAAGTCAGCCTGGAGCTCAAGCTCCTCTGGCAGCCATACCAAAAGCATCCCCAGCTCGGCTCTTGGTGGGACGGGAGGAGATGAAAGGAGTTTCACACACTTATGAATGTTCCCCCCATCTGCTTGGAGTCCCGCTGGAACATGACTTATGAGCTGTACAGAAAGCCTGGTTGACCAGGGGCCTCGATTGGCTGAAAGTCTGAAGCCTGGCTCTTGGCAAGATACGGTCTGAAATGCAGCATTCAGATCACAGGCCATGAGCTGGAAAATGGGGTGGTGGTCTCGGAGCCTGGCCTGGGGCCTCGCACAGAGAGTGGTGAAGGGTCAGGGACCAGGTGTTCTAGTCCAGCTTTGCCCTGTCTCACTGTGTGGCCTAGGCACAGCGCTTAGCCTCTCTTTCTCCATCTGCAAAATGAGGATAAACACCTGCTCCTTCTTGACCGATAGCCTTGTAGAAAGAAGCCAGCTTGAAAAATGTGGGAGCCTTTTAAAGGGGAGTCCCAGATCTCTGAAAGCCACTGCCTCCCCTCCTTTCTTAGAGCAGGGATGGTGGGCATCGAGAACGCTGATTCAGAGTTTCTGAGCAATTTCCAAATGTCTTCAGAGGCATTCAGGAGGAAGAGGGGGAGGAGGGAGAGGAGCCAAGGGGAAGGAAAGGGCAAAGGGAGGGGGAGAAGGAGGAGGTGATGGTAGGGGGTCAATATTGACCTCAGAATAGTTTTAGGACAAGTGTTTCTGAAAAGCCTGTTTCCTGTAGTAATATGGAGATTGACTGGGATTCTGATCGCTATTCTGAGGCTCCTTAGCTATGTGACTTTGGATAAGTCACTTGACATCTCTGACCTTCATTGTCCTCATGTGCAAAAGGGGATCACAATAGCCCCCTATCCCACCGGGCCGTGAGGATGAAATGAAGTAAGTCATGTAAAACTCTGCTCAGAGCATCTTGGGACAACAGTTCTCCACAGAAGTTAGGTGCCGCTGCTGTGATGCTGTTACTAACAGTGACGGGAAGTCCCCTGCCCATTGGCAAGTCCAAGGTGACGAATGCACGAAGCCCAAAACCTTTCCTAAGAACTGGGTGGGCGTGGGAAACCCCGCCACCTTCCCTTTCTATCTTGGGCTCCCACCTACTGGCAAGGACTAGAATTACAGCCACTGGAAAGAGCTTGCCGTTACTGAGGGAGCAGGTAGATACATCTCCCCCCTCGTCCTCTGTCCTCACTCCCCCGGGAAGGAAAGGCATGTTGACCAGCAGAGGGTAGGGAAATACAAGCCCCATTCTGTGGCCAGAGTAGCTTGCAGATATTCCCGAAGGCTCGTCCACCCCGATGTTGAGAAAATCAGTCCCCAAGTCTTGTCCATTTTACTTCCTGAATATTCCTAGGACTGGTCCCCTTTTTCATCCTCATGCCATCTCCTGGTCCCTGCCACCACCCTGTCCCCCTGGATGAGGCCAGCCTCCTGGCCTTCCTGCCTGTACTTCCTTCACATAGCAGCCATAAGGAATTTTTTTGAAACTGCAAATCTGATCATGCCGTTCTCCAGCTTAAATCTCGTGTGTCCCTGTGGCCCCTGGACTAAGGCCTTTCAAGCTCTCATCCCTGCCCACTCAGCCCTTGTCACCTGCCCTCTGCCTTTCCAGGACTTGTTCATGCTGTTCCCTTGCCTGGCACGCTCCTTCCCATCTCTGCCTGGTGAACTCCTATGTATGCACTCCCAAAGCTTCCTCCAGGCTGCCCTCCCTGATTCTGCAGTCCTTCTCCCAATATGGCCCTTATCAAGCCACGTTGCTCCTTGGTCTGCCCCCACCCCAGGCTATGAGCAGGGGCTGTGCCTGGTTCTCTTCACTGCAGTGTCTCCGGAGCCTGCCTAGCTGCTGGCACACAGAAGGTGACACACTGTCGAGTGAGGAAACTGGCTCCCAGTGGTTGACAGACCCAATGGTATGGACACTCTTTGGTCATTTTCCTGGACTCTGACCCGGCCCAAGCCTGAGCCGACAGGCGTCCCTGTAATGCCCTGGAAATGATGTTCCGAGTCTGACAGACGTTGGCCACTGTGTGGTGCCCAGCCCAGGGGGCCCAGGCTGGCTGGCTCCAGAATGCTGTGTCCTTCGTGGTTTTGGTGGTAGAGCGATGGACTGTTGGGCTCCTTTTCCGTGGCCCCATCTGGAGGATGAGCCACTGAGCCCTGCCGCAGCTGGGAGAGGAGCGGGGAGGCGCAGGCCTGCAGTCTCAGCCTCGTGGTCCCCCGCGAGCAACAGCAAGTGCCTCTCCCAGGCTCCATGGCGAGTGTAGCGTCCTCGCTCTGCGCTTTTTCTCGAGAGCTGAGCTTTTCAGGACAATTCCTGCAGACTGGTGGTCGTGCCCCCGAGCTCAGGCCCACTCTCAGTCCCATCCAGGGGCCATGCCCACTGCCTCTCTTAGGACAGGCCCCCCAGAAGCCGACTCTGGGAAGAGGGTTCTTGGGAAGGTGATTTATTGAAGACTGGCCCCTGGGGGACATGGGCAAGGGAGTGGGGCAGCAGGAAGGGGAAGGGGAGGCAGCAGCAAGGGGGCTCAGGCAAAGCCCCAGCTTCAGTCTGACCCCAGGAGACCCTCTTCCCAGTTTTCTGGTTCATCCCAATGACATTTCCCAGTCTTCTTTAAAGTGCTGTGCAATCCAGCTCTCGAAAAGTACCGTGTGTCTTCCCTGACAGCCAGGAGGCCACCCACGTCCTCTGCAAACAGTGGCCACTGAAACCGAGGGTCCCTGTGAACTTGCTTACGTTTAGTTTTAAATTCTAGCTCTAGAAATCACCTCTCTCTCTCTCTCTCTCTCTTATTATTATTTTTCTTTCCCTTTGAGACCTAGCATTTCCCCTGGGTAACCAGTAACCCCCAAGTAGCAGAGGACAGTAGCCAGGCCTGACTAATGGCCACAAGGTGCGGACCTCCGGCAGGCTGAAGATACATCCCGACCTAAGTTATGTTTCAGCTCCTGGGCCCTAAGGTGGAATGACCCCCTGGCTACTTTCCCATGGGAGGGGACAGAGGGACCCTGGAACAGACCTCAGACTGTCCTCCAGACCTGAAGGAATGATCCATCACCTCGCCTCACCTCCGACCAACCAGCTCCCGCAGGACCCTGACCCCCTGACCCCCTGACCCCCTGACCCAGATTACAGCGGGCCTGTGAGCCTGCGCTCTCCGATCTGTAACCTGCAGGCCATCAGGGAGTTGGGGCTTTAGAGCATAAGCTCCTGTCTCCAGATCGGCCGATTCAGTGTGAAACTGTTTTCTTTCTGTGCTGCCAACTCCTGCCCGCACACTTCCTTGGGCCCGAGCAGGCAGGCGGGCAGACGACCTCCGGAAAAACTCCGGGGTCCCGGTAACACCACTGCCGAGAGCTTTGCCTAGCTCCTGGCCATGAACTCACGTTAGCAATCCTACGGTTCTCTTAATTTCATAAGGCATTCTTGCTTGTAGAGAAAAAGACTCACACATACAGAGGCAGTTTATGGTAATGAAGGAAACTTCCTTCCACCTTCATTCCAGAGTGGGTATCTATTTATTCATTACTCTTTTTTGACAACTTCTGGTGATGTGGCTATTTTATCAAATTTAATGTCCACGAGCCCTTGAAAAACGGGTGCAATCTCCCATTTACCAGAGGGGGAGCTGTGGCTCAGAACAGGGCTTGACCTGTTCGCCCGGCTGGCGCGGCAGAGCCAGGGTGGAGCAGGCCGCCTGTGCTGGCTACAGGTTCGAGCCCGCACGTCAGCTGAGGGGAAGGAGTGGGTCAGGGTCCACGGAAGCCCCATGCAGCTTTACTCAGTTAGTCCTGGGGGCTGGGAAGGAAAGCGTTGGTGTTCAGTGGGAGCCCTTTGTCGGCACCTACTGCCGGTGTGGGCAGAGGGCCTGGCACTTGGAACAAAATGGGAGGAACGGAGCGGGTTTGTGGTTGATGTAAAGCTGCCGAGCATGATGTTGAGGTGGGTGTCTGTGCAAGTGGTTAGTTGAGGTTGCCGGCAACAACCCCCTTTTTAATCCCTGAGCATGATCTACAAGTGGGTGGGGGAGGAGGGGGCCACAGAACTGGCCGGGTGGCTGGCTGGGCTCCTTCCTCAGCCCAGCCTGCTCGAACACCCATCAGGCTTTCAACGTTGATCTTGAACCCACTGCAGCTGCAGTCCATGTCCCAGCCCCCATGGCCCCTGTCAAAACCTCTCACACTCTGTCCTGCGCTACCCCGGTCCCCTTGGCAAGGTGCGCCTGCCTGTCCCGAGGGCTGGGAACTGTGCCCACACTGGCGGAGTGTGCGGGACTTCAGCCTCTGCTGGGCCGCAGCTCGGGCATTGGCGCTGGGGGCGTGGGCACCTTCTCCATGAGCCTTGCAATCTTCCTGGTACATGCCCCAGGTGCCCGAGTGCCAGTGTATTCTGCTCCCAGGGCTGGGTCTAGGGCCCCGTGGCCCTTCTCGGAGATCCAGGTGGGGTCTTAGCCCCATGGCTCTTGGGCCTCATCACTCCATGGGCTCCAGTGGCTGGTATTGACCTCTCCTGGCTAAGACTGTCTGGGGAGCTACGATGACCACGCTTCCCAAGGCAGGGCAGAGGAGGCGTGTCCAGGAATGCACACGGGCCCTGACACTAGCAGCCCTCCCACAGTGACCGAGGGGGGGGTGCATAGGGACCCCAGCTCCCTGACCCTGACTGAGAGGTCTCTGGGGCATGTGCTCTACGCTGGTTCCTAGGGATCCTGAGGGGTTAGCGCCACCCACTCACAGTACACCCTTTATTGGCTCTTTTGCCTCCCTGTCTTACTTCTCCACCCCTCTATTGGCGTTTTCTAGAATCACTTCCCAAATAAATCTCAGGGGCTGCTCCAAGTTCCCACCCCGGGAACTTGGCTAAGACAGCTAGGATGCTCTCCCGGAGCCTGCCTTCCAGCCTGACTAGGCTCCCGCCTCCTTCAGACCTCCCACTGCCCTGTCCTCTCCAGCTCTCACTCAAACAGCAGGTGCAGTGTTCTCTGGGTCCAGCCCTCAGGTCTGTGCTTGTGGCTCTGACACCCTATGCTGGGAAGCACGGTTCCTTCATGCCTACACGGAGATCCTGTGACACTGACCTCCTTTCTAGCTGCAGACCAGGTACCAGAAGCTGTCACCGACCTATCCGAACTTGTAGCCCAAGTAATCCCAATCTAGACCATTTCCATCCCAGGGAGGGATGCTGCACACAGAGTGGTCAGAAAGTTCATCCAACGTGAGCAAAACTACAATTTAATTCTGCCCGGGGGTGGGCAGTCCGCCCGCTCTCGGGGCAGCAGCCAGAGTTCCGAGGGGAAAGCACACAGAGCGGCTCCGGCAGGACCCTCCGAGGCTGGCCCCCTCCAGCAGGACAGTGCGTCAGCCCCTGGGAGGCTTTTGTTCCCACAGAGTGCGGGGGTCCAGCACCTTCCTGCTGCCATGACCGGTCCCTTGTCCTCTGCTGTCCTTCAGCTCCACCCAGTCCAGCTCGGGGCCACCTAGGAGGAGCCAAGGCAGCCCTAAGTCACCTTCCGGGGCACACAGCCCTCCAGCTCCAGCAGCTCCGGCCAGCCCTCATATTTGTTCTTCTTGGGGTCGCTCTTCAAGAACTAGAGAGCAAGAGAAGAGGGAGAAACAGTACTGGGGGAGGCTGTTCAGAACTCACTCCTGCATTTGCATTGTGCTTTAAAACCTAAATGCCTTCACTCACTTCATCCTCACCACTGTCCCATGGTGCGCAGTGTTGGATATTGCTAGCCCATTTCACAGATGGGCAGACTGAGGCTCAGAGGGCCTGCAACTTGCCCAAGGTTTCAGAGATGGGATTACAGCCTAGTCACTGCCTGTCCTGGGGTGGTGGTGGTGGAGGGGACACCCAGCATGAGGGTGGGGCTGCAGAATTTAGTCCCTCTCCAAATTCTCTGTCAGCCTCTCTAGTACACCCAAAATAATAATAATAACAATAAAAAAGCATCCTAGCAATTATTGAATGTTTGCTCTATACCAGGCACAAGGTGTCTTATGTATTGAATCCTCACAGTAGCCCTAAGAAGTGCATACTATTATCATCCCGTTACACAAACGGGGAAACTGAGGCGCATGGGGCCAAAGTAACTGCTTATGGCCACCCACCTGGTACATGGTGGAACCACTGTGTAATATTAATTCATATTGGTGATAAATACATAAAAGGGACAAAATTAGTTAAGATTGTGTTTAAAATGCCCAGGCTTAGTTTTTGGGGAAAAAAGTGTAAATGGCAAAACCTACGGCTGGAGTAATTGTGGCTAACCCTTAGGAAGAAAGAACAGAGTCTAGATGCTCCCCAGTCCAAACCCTCCCCTTTACAGGTGAGGAGACTGAGGCCTGGGGGGAGGAGGAGCTGGGCTAAAGCGGGACCAGAAGCCAGGCATCCTGACCCTGCTCTGGGTTCCCCTCCCCCCACCGTGTGTCTTTCCCAAGCCACCCCAGTCCTTGTCCATTGTCCCTGGCACTGCCCCCCCACGCTCCCTGGGATGGGGAGGCCACCAGGAACCCACCTGCTCAAAGGGACTTTTATTGTCCAGGTCTTTGGCCCCCAAGAAGACCCAGCTGTCCCGGAAGCCCAGCTGCTTTGCGTAGGAGCTGCCCAGGTTGGAGAAGAGCTTCCTGAGCTCATCATTCATTCTGCAGAGGGTCAGAGAGGACGGTCAGGCGGAAGGGAGAAGGGCGAGCTTCTTAGGCACTGGGTGCCACGTGCTGCAGGGACCCTGGCGTCGCCAGGAGGAGCAGGGCGGCGGCCAGGACTCCTCCCCGAAGGCCACTCGGAGGGAGCTGCACAGGTGTTCGGACAGTTTCCCTTCTGTTTACACATGTAATGCATGTTCATTTGGAAAATATGGAACAACTAAGAATTATTTACAGTATCACCCCCTTGACATAATCACTGTAAAATTTTAATATATTTCTTTCATGTCTTCCCCCCGTGTATTGTGGGATCACACCAACTCTTTCGTAACCTCCTTTTTTTTTTCACTTAGCACTAAAGGATGAACACCTGAAACTAATACAAGACAGTGTCGAAAATGGTAATCAAAAATAAAATAAAAAATACTAAAGGATGAGTATTCTCCCATGTCCTTAAATATTTTCGACACCCGTTTGTGATGCAGTATATGCTCTTAGGTCTGAATAACAGTGTGCCATATATCACCGCGCCATGGGTTCTGTAACTGGTCAGCGTGTTGGACAGGGAGTGTCCAGCTGTTCCCCGCTGTAACCGCAGCTGTAATGACCCTCCTTGGTGCCCTTGTCTGGTTATTTCCTTAGGAGAAGTTGCCAGAAGATGGGGCTGTGGGGGGTGAGAACGGGCGGGAGGGTTTGGGAGCCTCTGGTCCCCTTCTTCCCCCAGGTTCCCACTCACTTGGTCCCCGGGTCGTCGTAGGAGGCCACGAACACCAGCACGTTCTCTGGAATCTCTCTGAGGAATTTCACCAGGAGCGTAGGATCTGGGGAGGAAGGACAGCAAGGTGCTGGGCACTTAGGGGAAATCCTCATTCTCTCCTACAGCTCTGATGATCCATGAGTGGCCGGGCAGGCTGACACCAAGCTCCATCTGCAGCCTCGGCCGGCAGGGGGCGGCGTCCCGGGGTGAGCCTCCCACACTGAGCAAGGGCGTCCCCATTCAGGTGGGCGGGGTGGGCTGTGGAATGTGGAAGTTCCCCAGCTGATTCTGATGGCAGCTGGGGGTGAGAACCACTGGTCTAAGAGCCACTGGGGACTTCCACCCCGGGACGGAGCCCAGTCATCTCTCGGGAGCTCTGGGCTCTTTGCACCGCCCCCCTTCTACAATGGTTAACAGCCTAGCTTCTCTGTGCTGACATTATTTATTTTTTAAAATTACAATATAGTTAACATATACTATTATATTAGCTTCACGTGTACAACATAGTGATTTGACATTTAGACACCTTACGAAGTGACACCATGGTAAGTCTAGTAACCATCTGTCCCCGTACAAAGTCACTGCAATATTAATGACCACATTCCCGGTGCTGGCATTACAGCCCTGTGACTGACTCAAATTATAGCTGGAAGTTTGTACCTCTTATTCCCCTGCACCTTCTTCACCCCACCCCCAGCTCTCTGGCAACCATCAGCTTGTTCTCTGTGTCTGTGAGTCTGTTTCCGTTTTGTTCGTTTTGTTTTTTTAGATTCCATATACAAGTGAAATCATATGGTATTTGTTCTTCTCTGTCTGACATTTCATTTAGCATACTATCCTGTAGGTCCATCCATGTTGTCAAAAATGGTCAGATTTTATTCTTTTTTTTTTTTATGACTGAGTAATATTTCATCACACACACACACACACACACACACACACACACACACACCCCACTTCTTTATCTGTTCATCTAGTAATGGACACCTAGGTTGCTTCTGTATTTTGGCTATTGTAAATAATGCTGCAATGAACCTAAAGGTGCATATGTCTTCTTGAATTAGTGTTTTGGGTTTCTTTGGAGGGCACACACATCAGCCTGCAGATAACTGGGGTCGCTAAGAGAGGACTTGGGTTCCTACAAGTCTCCAGCTTGACCAAGGAGCAGGCTCTGTTTGCATCTTTAACACCTCCCCGCACTGTGAAGTCTCTGATTTGACAGGAACAGGCCAGGTGCCAGGGGAGGCATCAGTTCCGTGCTCTCTCTTGGACACTGATTCGTTTCTGATGTGCTTATTTTCATGACCATAAAAATAATAATGGCTTTCTGCTCAGGGCAATCATATAATTTCCTTTGAAGATATATTTATTCAGATTTAAAAAGTGAGACAATTTAAAGGAAAACTCTTGATAATGCAGATGGTTCTCTGGGTATGGCGTAATGTGTGCAGGGCTCTTGAGTTGTTGACATATGGTAAGACTGGCCTCGTGGGTAAAGCACTGGCTACATCTGCCAAACGAGGAAGATTAATAGCCCTGCTCACAGCATTTTTGTAAAGATCGGATGTGACAATGATTCTGGGTATATAGTCAGTAAGTCAGTACACTATAATGGAATTATTAGCAGGACAGGCTACACAATTTTCAGGGTCCAGTGCAAAATGAGAATGTGGAGGCTTTTGTTAAAAAATTATTAAGAATTTCAAGAATATCAAACCAAGCATGAGTTTCCTCTAAGTTTGGGGCCTGTGTGACTGCCTGCCCACAGGCCGCACCCCCCCAAAACCGCCCTGATTCTTAGTATTCTGTAGCAATGTTTTGGACATACAGGAAGAACAGATCCCCAAGCAGGGCCAGCCACCAGCCAGTTCAGTCACACAGAGGCCTCGAGTCAGTGCCCACGGCGGCTCTGTCAGGGAAATGGCCCCCGAACTCCAGATAAGAGAATGAGCACTGAAAGAACCATTCAGTCATCAGCCGACGTCAGGAGCTGGCTCTGGTCTGGAGTGGACTGCAGATGTGTGGATAAGATGAAGTGTGCCTTCCCTTCATTATCACCTCCCTGTAAGAAGTCCCTGTCTGTCCTCTGTCTCCTGTGGGGCGGGGCGACTTGTTCTCAGCGTGATTCTGTTTCTGGTTCCCGCAGCCATGGTTACATCCAAGCTCATACTAAGACATTATAACACTTAGTTTCACCTTTTAACTTATCGTCTCCCCTTTCATTCTGACAGATGGCCTCCTTGCTTCTGAATCACGTGGACAGAGTAAGGGAGGAGGGAAGGTAAGGGAGAGGACTGAATGAGCTTCCCCTCCGCCTGCCCGGCTGGCCCTTTCCACCAATTACGCACTGAGAGTTATTTAATCCTCTCATCCACCCTATGAAGTAGACACTATGGCTGCCTCTGGAGGTGTCACCTGCCCCAGGTCACGCAGCCTGAAGTCTCTGACTCCAGAGACTGGACCTTTTCCATAAACCTGACCCAAGGTCACCCAGACATCTTTAAGGTCCCACACTGAGAACAGGTGATGACCTCTGGCCCTCAGCCCATGTCGCACGCCTGTCTCCAGCTCCACCCTGCACCAGAGGGCCCTTGCATGCCTGCACGCAGACACCCCCTCTTCCCGCGTGAGCTCCATCCACGCCACCCTCCCCTTCAGCAACAGCCAACCCCCTGGCCACCTCTCGGTCCTGGGGGTGTGCCTGCAGCTTGGGGGGCACGCCTGAAGACTCCTGTGTGGCCCTGAGGCAGGCTCCAGTTGGCATGTCCCTGGTCTGCAGACCCCAGCTATGAGGACGGCCATCATGGTACCCTGTGAAACCCTGGGCCCAGGAGGGTCCTGCTGGACCCTGTCTGGAAGGGTGCTGCTGTAGACCACCTTCCAAACAGGCCCCAGCCGTGACTTCTGGGCAGCAGGATCCCATTTCCCCTTTCAGCCCCTCTGTTCACAAATCCCAGAGGCTTCTCGCTCTCTGTTGCCTGGTGGCTTTCTCCCCTTTTGGGCTCATGTGTTCAGGTGGGTGCAGTAAGGTAGGTTTTCTCTGGAGGTGGAGGCAAAGACAGGGATTCTGGAGAGAAGGAAGCCAGCTGACTGGTGGCAGCAGAGCCCATTCCACTGTGCGAGGAGCTGGGCGAGTGAAGTGGTCCCATGCTCAGCACACTGGGATGGCCGGGCCCGGAGCTGGACTTGTGATCACAGGGACACGGGAGGGAAACTCAGTCGAGCTGGGCTCCGAGAAGTGGGCTGAGGTGAATTCCTCCATCCCATGGAAATCAGTCCTTGTAGGGCTCAGACCTCAGCTCCCAGCAAAGGGCCGACATGCTGCTTTTCATTCCTTGCTCAGGCACACTGGGCGGGGACTAAGTCCACCACATTCTGGAAGATGCTGGGAGTGTTGGGTCAGAGTCCTGCCCCACCCTCATCTCTGCCAGGTGGGTGAGAAAGCTGCTGGGGGGAACTTAGATGTCCCCGCCTCCAACCCAGGTAGTTGAGTGCCCTGCTGCCTGTCTTTGCTCAGGGCAAAGAGGACAGCGACTTCCTAAGGGTGCCCTGTGCATGGAGAAGCTCAGAAAGCATGTCTGCGCAGAGAAGGACAGCTGCAGAAAGAGAGAGCCTGGAGCCTCACAGCTATCCTTTCTGGGCCCACTGTCCTGTCCTTAGGCCACTGCAGACCCCTGTGGCCTTAAAATGAAACACCCATCATCAGGCCGAGCAGGCTGGGCCGCATACCTCTTCCCCAGCATGCCGGCGGCACACGGCCTGGCCTCCAACCGCAGGCGCCAGCACTTCTTGGCCTGAAGGTCTTCTCTGACCTCCACATCATCGTCTGTGCCCGGGCAGGCCAGAGTGTGGGAAGTGCCATGGAATTAGGGGTGGGAGCCCCCAGCTCCCTTGCCCCTCCGGGATATCTCTGAGGCATGTGTTCGACACTGGCTCTGAGTCCAATTGCCCACAGTGTTCGATCACTCAATAACGCACTGGCTGCTTTCCTGTCCCTGTCGCTTCTCTATGGATACCTTTTGAGATGACCTCCTCTCCCAAAGAACATTGCACTTGAACCCTTGTCCCAGGATCTGTGCCTGGGAGAGCCCAGTAGACAGAAGAGAAGTGTGTCAAAGGCGGCGGACGACACGGACCCCCACCACGCCTCTTTCTGGTTGGTTTCTGTGGAAACAAGAGCCGAGCCTCCCGGCACCCCGACAGCTCCTGTGCCCCAGGAAGGAGCTCAGCCCACCCGTGGTCTCATCGCCGACAGAGGTGCCTACCTCCAGAGAACATGTCGAAAGAGCCCTGTCTCAGCACGGTCCCCGTGACTCCTAAGGGATGAGAGAGCAGAACTATTATTTGCTATAATGTGTCATTCTGCCTGTCATTTTGTGGAAAACGAGTACTTTTTAGTCTGAAGTCTGAAAATAGAATAATAATGGACTAAAGTCAGGTCCTGTGGAAAGCATGAGGACTAAGTGGGTGTCCAGTAACTACAGGGCTGGTCTGAGAGGCACAGCAACATAATGGAGGAGGGTCTCTGGAATCGAACCGAGTTCGACTAGTCTGGGTCTTTGTTCTGCCTTAACATTTCCTAATGCACGACTTAACATCTTGACCTCAGTTTTTGCATCTGACCAATGGGCTGTGGGAACTAAATAAAATATATTTGAAGTAGATAGCACATAAGATACAATTTAGCTGCAACATAGTAATGAAAATAACTACAATTGTCATCATTATTCCCACCTAAATCGGAAATCTGCCATTTGAGCCCTCTGATTCTTGAAGGGAAAGGGATTTTCAGTGGGGTGAACCGTACTCAGTGTTCTGAGTTCAGTCATCTCAATTGCGTTTTGTGGGTTTTGCAAAGGGTCCAAGACCTACAGGGAACCAGGTGTTCCGGAGGGAAATTGCAGTTTTCACTCTCTGCCACTAGATGGCGGTGCTGCAGAGGGGATGGCAGTTCCAGATTCTCATCACTCATCCTCCCCGACCCCTCACCCCTTCCCCACAGTAGATTGTGGATTCCGGAAGCCGGTGGGGACTGGTGCCTAGGTAGTGGACTGCTCTCTGGCTGGGTGGAGGGTGGGGATGGGGGAAGGAGCTCACACTGCAGCTCCTCCCAGATTCTTCAAGCCCCTAAAGTCCAAGGCCCTGGGGCACTTCACCTGGGCCTCTCGGAGTGGAGAATATGAGCCTGTTAAACTGAGATCATGAGCATTTGTGGATTTTTCTGGAATTAGAGGGAGGAGATATAGTTTGAAGTTTCTCAGAGTAATCTCTACCCCCTATAATCTTTAACAATCCGTTTGTTCTGGCTCATTTTACGGACGGGGGCTCTGACCCTGAGGAGTGATTCTCGGAGGTCCGGAGCTGGCATACAGTAGGTGCTGCACACATGCTTGGAGACATTTCTAGTCTCGGGACGCAGTTCCGTTGAGTGGTTAAGACCTGGAGCCAGCCAGATCCGGGTTACAATCTAGATGACTCTATTGGCTGTGTAACCGTGGGCAAGTCGCCTAACCTCTCTGGGCTCCCATTGCCTACCTGGAACATGGGGACACTGAGCATGGGCCATTCTAGCATGGTGATGCGGTTAAGTGAAATAGCTAACACAGAGTAGATAATCAATACATGTTAGCTTTTAGTCTTGTCGATGGTTGTTTTTATATTTGGACTTTGTGAGGGGTGAGGAGGAAGGCCCCCGTCTGAGCCCATGTCATCAGAGACTGTTTGAGAGGTCTTCTCCGGCGGTGGCCCACTTCGGGGAAGAGAAACCCAGCAGGTGTCAGCCAGGCCAGCTGCGGCTGGAGCTGTTTCCTGCATGCCCAGAGAGCGGTCGGAGACCCGTCTGAGCTGCCTGCACACCCTCCCTACAGGAACGGGCCGCCAATGGAGCGACTCAGGCCTTCCTCCCCTCGAGACTGTGGAGGAGCCTCACCCTTCTTGGCTTCCTACCTTCGCAGCCCCCACCCTCGCTGGGCTCCCAGGAAGTTGTCCAGGGCTGCCCTCTGACCCTGCTCTAGCAAAGCTCCTGGAAAATGCTCCTCTCGGAGGTTCCAATCCTACCCTGTCCCTTCCTAGGTGCAGTAGTGTGGTGACATGCCACACCCAAGCTTGACTTTTTCCCTCCCCAGCGTCCACTGTGCCCCTTTCCCATCTGCCCTGATCGTTGTCCCAGAAAGTGGCTCTTAGATCCCGACAAACGGCCTTTGTTCCCATCTAAGACCCGAGGACAGAGAGGGGGCTCTTTCTTGGCTGAGGCCAGACCACCTGGTCCTTACTTGAAGCTGTAAACCCACCCCCTCCTGAAATACAGCCCTGTCCCACGCTCGGCCTGCAGTCGGCCTCCTGTTCCTCGCCTGCTGGAGATGCAGGGTTAGTGAGGCGGGTCTCCTTGCCTCCAGCACCCCTACTTCAGGCGGGAAGGAAGTTTCTGGAATGCAGAGCTGGGCCTCATGCCCTGCTAAGGCCTTTCTGAGGCTCCTCATTGCCCTCTGCTTCAAGCCCACTCTGTTTAGTAGGATGTGTAGTCCCTGATACCCTGGCCGGTGACTTCTCCAGCCTCCTCTCACCACCGCCTGCTTCCACGCCGCGGCCAGAAAGGCCCTGTGGGCCCTCCGAGGCCCTCTCCTCCCTCCTCGCTTCCCTGCTCCCGGCACAGTGCTGCCTCTGCCTGGAAGGGGTCCCCCGCTTTCCTCCTGGCCACCCTACTACACGTCAGGCCTCAGCCGACCATCACCCACCTGCCCCCAGCTCTGTGTCCAGCCTCCAGAGCTGGGCTTCCTTCTCCCGGGAGGCTCCCCACATCGCAACTGTGTGTGAACCCCACGGACTCCCACAGTGGGTTGCGAAGCCAGGGCCTGCTGTTCTAGCTCACAGCTGACCCCCGCCACCCCTGCTCTGGGCAGGGCCTGGCCCCCTGTGGCTGCTGTAGAACACAGGTGGGTCAGTGAGTGCAGGTGTGCCCTCAGCTCACGGTCCCATGTTGTCATCGGTTGCCCCTTGTGGTTTCATGAGTGTTGGTCTAACCTCCAGGAGAAGCGTGTCCTCCAGGAGCAAGGACACAGGCAGGGCGCCAGCACGGTGGCAGACCGGGGCTTCATACCTCCTGTCCTCACAGGCCAGTCAGGCCTCCCCTCCTGACGCCCCATGAGCCAGTGTCGACTGGAAGATGATTGCACCCCACCCCACCCACCCCGGGAGACCAGCAGCTCACCGTTCACCAGGGCGATGTTCAGGCCTCGGCCCACGTTGTCTTTCACGGGACTCATGATCCTGGAGATGAAAAGGAAAACAAACCACGACAGTCGGTCCCGAGTGAGGACTGAGCTCTGCTTCCCAGCCTCTGGACCTCGGAGAGGGCCCACAGAAGCATCCGGAAGCATCCAGACGACCCGGGCCATCTGTTTCCCCCGGAAACGCACGGTGGGCTGCGTTCTGTGGGCAGCCACGCGTGGCTTGTTTGGACCAGGACAGTCTGCTCAGGGAGGAGGGAAGGCCCGCCTGGGCCCTGAGGTGTCGGAGGACCGGTCTGCTCAGGGAGGAGGGAAGGTCCGCCTGGGCTGCGAGGTGTCGGAGGCACGGCCGGCCCACCTCCCCAGGCCGCCAGGAAGGCAGAACCCGGAATGCGGCAGCTGTCCTGCAGGGCTGGGATCCCCACGTGGAGCCCAGCTGTGTCCCTGCTCACCCGGCATCCTCACTCCCCCCTTCTGGTGTCCTTGGGGAAACTGTCCTTCTCCCACTCAGGCCAAGGTGGTTCTCAGGACAAAGCTCTCCCAGGCTTCAACAGCAGCACACCCTGTGCCTCCGGCCACAGTGACGGGGCCAGGCACAGCCATGTGACCCAGGCCAGCCGTGAGACCTCGTCTGGGGATTTCCACAGGGGTAATTCAGATGGAAAGCTCTCCGCCTCGTGGGGTGCTGGTTGGGGCTAAGCGTTCACCCACGGCGGCCTCCCTCCATCCCCCAGGACGAGGCCTGTCCTCAGCAGGGGACAGCAGAGCTGAGGACCATGCGAGAGGACGCCCTGATGACATGGCTGGCCCCTGGGCGCAGCAGTCCTGAGCCATGCCTCTGGCGCGTGAGGCGCTAGGTTCCTGCTTTGCCTTTGGAGTCAGGACTGGAACCCTGCCTGGGGCTTCGTCCGTACGAGGAGCCCGCTGTCCCGTGGCCCTCACTGCCTGGACCTCTCTGGCACCTGGCAGTCTTGGCACCTCCTGCATTCAGACTTTGATGCCTGGATCTTGATGAACCCTCCCCACAGGCATCTCCCTTTGTAGGAAGCCCAGCAGCTGGGCCGTCGGCAGACCTGAGTTCAAATCCTGCCTCTACTACCAGTTAGCTGAGCAACCTGCCTGACCCTCCATGTCCTCATCTTTACAAAGGTGAGGACGCTGTGAGCCCTGAGCGAGGTGCCGGCAGACACAGAAGCCTTTAGGGTTGTTGTTGTCTGTGACTCCTACCCAGAGTAAGAGGAAGCGTTTGGAAGGTGCGGGCTGGTCTCGGAGCTGCTCCCGCAGCCTCTGAATTAGCTAATGAATGAATGAATGAAATAAAAGAAACGAATCACAGGAGTCCTCCGGTACTTACACGTGGTCTTCGAAGCATATATAGGGGCCCACGACGTTGGCAGCCCCACTTGAGATTTTGAACGCAAAGAAGTTGTTTGGACAGGACTTGCTGAGGCCACATTTAGTCTTCACGATGGCTGGGGAGGGAACAGACCGGCCTTGGTGGCAGCAGCTGTGTGTCGGACCACCCAGAATCCATATTTGGGCTTCCCACCTCCGCCCAGCCCCACCACTGCCCAGCCCACCACCGCCCAGCCCCACCTCCGCCCCAGCCCCAGCGCGCAGACTCCACGCAGGCCCTGGTAAGTGTGCATGGAGTGATGGGTGTGGTAATGACACTGTCGCCGTGGTGAAGAAATGCTCTGGAGAACCTCTCCCTGGGGCCACAGCAGCCGTTTGAGCTCCCTCTCCTCCAGAGTCGCCCCTGCGGACGCTTCCTGGGGGCCCTAGCATGGTGGGTGGGAGCATCTCTCACCAGTGGGTTCCCTTGGGCAAGTCTTCAGCCTCCTGGCACCTCAACTGCCTTATCTGTGAAATGGGATAACTATGGTGGCTTCCCCACTGAGTTCTTGTGGGGAATAAATGAGCGCAGGTTACTATCGACTGTTCTTATCATCATCCAGTCATCACTCATTTATTGAGCACTTCCTGTGGGTGGGACCCTGGGATAGAGAAGGGACAGGTAGGCAGTGCCGGCCCTCTCACCCAGTGCTTAGCACGGTCCTGGGAACCCACTGAGGACGGACTACGTGGCACCTCTGGTTATGGCAGCTGTGTCCTCTCCACACGGCCTCACAGGGCCGACCAGAAGGGGGCATGTAGGTTGGACCCCCAAACACAGCCCTGAGCCACTCAGCCCTCCGTGGGCTCTTCGCGAGCTGGGACGTCAGCTGCGCGCTCAGCCTGGCAGGTTCTAATTTACACGAATGGCTGTTTTTACCACCACCTGACAGTTGGGAAGGTACCACTAGGGAGGACTGGTAAACATGGACTGGAGAAAGTTCACCTGCAGAGGGAACGCTCTCTCCCCTCCAGCCCCTGCGCTGGTGGCTGGCTGAGCGGAGCCAGCAGGGGCTCGGAGCAAACCCACAGGCTTTTGCACCGAGGGCTTGCTGTGTGCCAGGCACAGGGGCAAGTGCTTTATCTTTATTCTGTTGTTAAATCATTTCAATAGCTCCCGGCACAGAGTAGGCACTCAGTAAATATTCACTGGGTGACCGCACAGGGCATTTGGGTGGAGCTGAGCCCGAGGCTGGGAGTGGGGAGGGACCATGTGGTCCGGATGAGCAGCGTCTCCAGGGCCCTTGCCAGTCTGTAGGGAGTCTCTGTGAATCAGGAAAAAGTGCCCCTCTGTGGGACAGCCCACAAGTGCAAGGCTTGACTTGCCTATGACACTTCTGAGTAGGAAATGGTGCTCCTTTCTAGGAGTGAATGCAGCCCACGCCAGGGTCCCCTTGGCCGAGTGGGCAGCCCTGGTGATCTGAGCGGAATGCCTGTCCTAGGCTCTCTGTCTGTCCCCTGAGTTTCAGCACACCCCCCTGATAGGTGCAACCAGAGATCAACGGGGACATGATCACCAGAGTGAGGGCCGGGGGTAGAGACACCCCGATGGGCTGTTCAGGAGAGACTCGGTGTCCAGGCCTGTGGCTCAGAAGAGAGAGGGCTGGAGACCGGACAGGACCCTCCGCAAAGGGGCCCACCCCTGGCAGCGGGCTGGCTGAGGATGAGGCTGGGGAGGTGTCCTCATCCCTTATGAGCCCCACCTCTGACCACCTGCCCTGTTACGGAGAGGCCAGTTTTCTCTTGAGACCAGAGGGGTTCACTGATGCCGGGGTTGTCCCAGGCCTCGGGAACCACCTGCGAGTTTGCCCGGAGCCTAACAAACTGCAGCCAAGTCTGATAAACCCGATGTCAACAAGTCGGCTTAAACAGGCTTTCCCAGAATTGCATTTCTGACCATTGAGCCTTCACAGTCAAGCTGAGGGATGAAGGGGATGATGCCCACGGGTCTCAGCCGCTGGGAGGCAGAGGACTTGCTCTCTGGATTTGGGCTTCCCACCCACCGTGGGAGTCCCAGGACTGTTGCCCAGGGCGCAGCCAGGAAGCTCGGGCGGCTCTCGGTACTCTGCTGGGCCACTTGCCAGAACTTGCTCCCTCTCCCTTTGCCAACGGGAAAATGAGGCAGTTGGCTTAGATCAGGGTGGTCAAATAGGCTTCCTCGTAGTGTCATGGATCTACCACTAGAGGCTGCCGTGAGCTCAGAGGGAAATTGTGCTGGGACTGGTGGGTGATGTCTACTGTGGGCGCGCAAGGTGGGAGGCAGCAGGGTGCCTGTGTGTGCCATCGTCCCAGCAGGTGACATCCCAGTGTTTTTCAGCACCAAGGTGCTGTGACTCTGTCTACTTCAGGAGATGACCCAGGAGGCTTCTGGGAGCTGGGCTGGGGGTGAAGGGGGAATGGGTTGTGTTCATTCTCATAGTCTTTGCTGTCTGTAATTCTACAGCGCACTGGGCCTCCCAGGCCTCTCGATCAGGTAAAATCCTGTTCCTGCCGCGTTCCTGCTCAGTCACCGCCTTGTCGGGCTGAGAGAGGGGGGACCTGGCGGTGTCGCCTCCTGTAAGGAGGTGTTGAGAGGGTGGACTAGATGGGAGGTTGACTCCCCCTCCACCATGTATAGCTCCGTTGCCTTGGCCAGCAGAGTTCACCTCTCTGAGCCTCAGTTTCCTCATCTGTGAAATGGGGATAATCACAGCACCCACAGAGGATCGTGGGGAGGATTGCATGAGATGCCTGTGAAATTCTGAAGACATCGTCTGGCACATAGTAGGCACTCAGACATTGTCACCATCATCATCTTCACAGCGGTCTCTCCCTCCCACCTCCTCCGCACCTGGGGGCTGGGGTCCTTGCCATTCAGACTTCTGCCCTGTCCAATTTGGGGTGTCAGCACCGCCGCCCCGCCAGTGCTCTACATTCTCCACTCCTCACGTCCCTGACTCTGCAGCCAGGTCTCCGCTGGAACCCCAGCATTCCTGCCTCTGGGCCTTCACACGGCCGGTTCCCACCTCCACAAGGCACAGGGAGAGTCACCTCCTCCCTGACCCCATCCCACTGGCAGGCGGTGGCCTCCCTGGAGCCCAGAACACTTTGCCCCACCTCTCTTGGCACAGTTGGCACTTCTACCCCACAGGTAATCAGCACCCCCTCCGGCTGGCCTCTGGGGGCCCCGGTAGTGCCTGACATGGAGCTGGTATGGTACTCGGAAGCAGGACCCCTGAGCCAGGCTTGGTCAATGCAATGGTGAGAATGAGCACAGGCTCCGTCTTCGGGCTCCCCATGGGGTGGGGAGGCAGCGGTGCGGGGCCAGGTGCTGTGACGGGGCGGTGGGGATGGGCACAGTCCGGACTGAGGTGGGAGGACTGGGGAAGGGGACAGCTGAGCCATCCTGTCCGCCTGCAAGGCTGAGAAGGGCCATCCCTGCCACAGGGCTCAAGGCTTCTGAAGGCTCCCTGGGCGGTGGGAGGAGAGGGCCAGACAGGCTCTGGAAAGGAGATTTGTCTGGGACCCGCAGGGCTGGGACTAGAGACCCTGGGTTGTCTCACTCTAAGGCAAAGGGGGTGCTGGGGAGACACTTACGGATCTCCTTGGAGACGGAACCTGTTGGAGAGAAGACAGGATCTGGTTAGAGAGGAAGTGCTTTGGGCCCTTCCTGCAGGATGGGGGCTGGGGCCTGGCGGCCAGGGAGCGGGCAGAGGGACTGAGTGGTGTTTGCCTGGCTGAGCAGAGTCCCCTCCCATGGCGGGAGCTGAGATGAGCTAAAAGTCCCTTCTCATCTGGGAGTCCTTCCTCACTTGCCTTCACATACACACATGCACACACATACACACATGTGCACACAGGCACACAAACAACACACACAAACATGTGCACACACACAAGCATGTACATACACACGTACACATGCAGATTCACTAACATATACACAGGCACACGCGTGTACACTCATGTACACATGAACACGCAGGCACACATGACTCTCTCACGGTTAAAAAGCGGGGCTCTGCTGTGAGACCCACTGGAGCTCGAGCTCCACTCCTGGCTGTGTGACCAGGTGTGAGTTCTCCTTGACCCCACAGTGGAGGCCCTCACACCCCCCCTCCCAGGCTGTGGGGTCCAGCCTCAGGGAAGTGCAGGAGAGTGTGGCTGGTGTTGGTCAGCCATCAGAGTGTCCCTCTCCGGACGTCCCCTGGCACCGACGGTTCGCATGGGCCTTCGGGCTCATGGCCCCTTCCTGACGTCTGATTCACACTGCATCCTGGTTGTTTCTGGGGTTCCACGTTAGGTCTCCCACCATACTGGCAGTAAGTCCTGGAGGACAGGGCCGCCAGTGGCCACAGAAACTCTGAGGGTGCAAACTCTCCTTTTCGGGGGGACCCCCTCACTGACACTTTCCATTTGGTTCATCCTAGAGTGTCCTTTCCCAGTCTCCAAGACTCCAAGAGTAGGACGGGACCCAGGCTGGACCAGTCATAATATTACATTCCTCTGGGGACAGTCCCTCCCCGGGTTGATACGTGGCCACGAGGGGGCGAGAAGCACCTTCAGTTCAGCTGGAAGATGAGCTGGAGAGACGGGAGCCGTCACGCCTGCCTCAGAGAGGAAGCTGCCCGGGAACGAGGTTAAGTAGCACAAGCAGAGCCCAGGGACATAGAGACTCTGGAGGCTTTGTGGGGGCCCCTAGATCCAGCCACACCTGAAGCCCAATATCCATGGACTTCCCAGTTACACAACACAGGGCATCCTATTGTTTACACCAGTTAGAGGTGGGTTTGTCACTCCCATCTGAAAGAACTCTGCCTACTTTGCCGGTAAATCAGGAGTTCTTACTCTCCCGATTCCTGTGCCGTGGACCCCTGTGATGGTTTGGGAAAGCCTGTGAACAAATTTAGTCCCAGTACTCTTGAGACACTTAGTACCTCCTATTGTAACAGACTGCAAGTTATTAAATCATAAAATAATATAGATTGGATTAGAAAGAAAACCAAGTATATATCAACATATAATAAAATATTAAAAAATAAAATTGTGCCATAGTAATATATGTGCTTCTATATTAATTCAGTAACTACAAGGTGGGGTCTGTGCACCAGGTTAGGAACTTTTGAAGTAAATGGATGGTACCTCTTCCTGTGCCCGAGCCCTGATGGGTTTTGATGGTCGCTTTTCGCACTGGTGCCTTTCCTGCCAATGCAAGCGTCCCTCGAGACTCTGGACCACACGAATGCACTCTCATTTCTGCATATCCTGTAACTACGTCTGTCTGTCTCCCCAGCTCAGGCCATGAGCTGGCCTCACGTGTTCCTCATTTCGGGGTCTGGGTCCTAACACAGAGCAGTTTCTTGATGATTTCGGTTGGAGGTGTTGATTTGTCAAATCCCAGGTAGTTGAGTTCCGAGAGGGAAAAACTTCTGGGGTCTCCTTTCAAACACCATCTCTTCTCCCATCTCCTCTGGAGGACACCCCTGATCTCCACTCCTGCCCTGAGCCTCCATCCCTGACCTGGGCCCATCTCCTCCAAGGCCATCAGCACAGCCCCATCAATCTCTAGTCTATAAAAGCAGTGCCCTGGGCCTGGGGACATGATGGCCATCACACGTCTGTATAAGTCATCCTGACCTGGGTATGAACCATGTTGATAGTGGATGAGGTAAGGGATAGCTGAGACTCCACGGTGGGGAGTTTGTATTAAAGACAGGGTGACTGGCTTTTCACTGCCGTGAAGCTATGAGCTGACCTGGCCCACTATATGTGGTGCCAGGAAAGGGACACTCTGATGGTTGACCAACACCAGCCACAGTCTCCTGCACTTCCCTGTGGCTGGACCCCACAGCCTGTGGGGGGGGCGGTTGTGAGGCCCTCCACTGTGGGGTCAAGGAGAACTCACACCTGGTCACACAGCCAGGAGTGGAGCTCATATGTTTGACTGTTATTGGAGGTGGCTCTTGGTCTTCAAGGAGGACAAATTCAGAGGTATTAATCCTTCCCTTTTTCTCCTTCCTTTGATAGGATTTGGATCTGGGAGACTTGGGTTCCCATTCCTATTCTGACATCTACAAGAGGAATTTGGAAGCTTCTGTTTTCTCAGACCACACATAAAACCACAGCATGAGTCTACTCCACAATTACAACATGGGTCACCCCATGGGGCATTTGTGAAGATTAAATGAGACTATGCATGTAAAGCAGCTAGCATCCATCACCTACCCATCGCCCATCCATCGCCCATTCATCGCCCACTCATTGCCCATCCATTGCCCATCCATCGCCCATCCATCGCCTATCCATCACCCATCCATCACCCATCCATCGCCCATCCATCGCCCATCCATCGCCTATCCATCGCCCACTCATCGCCCATCCATCGCCCACCCATCGCCCATCCATCGCCCACTCATCGCCCATCCATCGCCCACCCATCGCCCATCCATCGCCCATCCATCGCCCACCCATCGCCCATCCATCGCCCACCCATCGCCCATCCATCGCCCATCCATCGCCCACCCATCGCCCACTCATCGCCCATCCATCGCCCATCCATCGCCCATCCATCGCCCATCCATCGCCTACCCATCGCCCATCCATCGCCCATTCATCGCCCACTCATTGCCCATCCATTGCCCATCCATCGCCCATCCATCGCCTATCCATCACCCATCCATCACCCATCCATCGCCCATCCATCGCCCATCCATCGCCTATCCATCGCCCACTCATCGCCCATCCATCGCCCACCCATCGCCCATCCATCGCCCACTCATCGCCCATCCATCGCCCACCCATCGCCCATCCATCGCCCATCCATCGCCCACCCATCGCCCATCCATCGCCCATCCATCGCCCATCCATCGCCCATCCATCGCCCACCCATCGCCCACTCATCGCCCATCCATCGCCCATCCATCGCCCATCCATCGCCCATCCATCACCCACTCATCGCCCATCCATTGCCCATTCATCATCCATCCATCTGTCCATCCATTTTTCTTTCACTGATCGAGTGTTTACTGAGCATCTGCTCTGCCCCAGGTGCTAGAGAGATGGATGTACACAAGCTAAAATCCTTGCCTTCAGGAAGCTTACATTCCGGCTGGTGGAGATAGACAACAGCCAAGTAAACAAACAAATAAATGACATCGATGATAACGCTCCTAAGGAAATGGGCTGACATGACAGAGGCTAGAGTAGGAGGAGGGGAGGCGGCTGCAGCTGGGGTGGTCAGCGAAGGCATCTCTGAAGAGCTGACATTGAGCAGAGACCTGAGGGCTGAGAAGGAGCTGGCCACATGGCGATCTGCGAGTAGAGGGTCCCAGGCAGAGGGAGCGGCAAGTGCAGTTCTCCCCTTTCCCCGCTCCCTCCCTGCTTTCCTCTCTCTCTCTGTCCTTCCTTCTTGGGTCACATTTGCAAACTAGCCCTTGGTGTAGGCCCGTGCTTTGGCCAGGGTCTCGGAACACTTCTCTGTTCCCCATGGGCTCCAGGCTTTTGACAGCCTAGGGGTGTCCTCTCTCGCCTCCCACCCCACAATGGCTGGGGTCCCCAAAGCAGGCCCACACTATGCCATGTCTCTGGTGTCACCCAGGGGGAAGGAGGACTAGGTCCTTGACCCTTAGCCCTGGTCCACAGGCCCTGCACTCACCCAGCCAGCGGGGCAGGCGGGGGCTTTTCACGCTGATGCTGATGTAGCTGCGGATGAAGACAAAGGTGACGATCAGGACAGAGACGAAGGCCAGCAGCTGCAACAGTCCTGCAGAGCAAGGAGACACGGACATGAGACCCAGCACCAGGCTGCATGGCAAGGCCACACAGCGAGACCCCACAGCGAGACCACATGCGAGTCCATGCCAGACCCCACAGCGAGACCACGTCACGAGACCCCACATTGTGGCTCCACACCACATCCCCACTGTGGACCAGTCCACACGCCCACGAGATGAGAGCAGTGGGAACCATGCGAGGATGAGGATGGTGAGATCACGTTGCAATTCCCTGAGTGGGACCACAGGGAGAGACAGTTGGAAATGCACCTTCCTGGAGCGCTCCAGAGAGAAAAGCTCCAGGGCCGAGGCCCGGGAACCTGCAGCAGGAGGCAGGGGCCAGGGAGCAGGGGGCAGGGGGCAGGGGGCAGGGGGCAGGAGGCAGTGGGCAGAGGGCAGGGGGCAGGGGGCAGGAGGCAGTGGGCAGAGGGCAGGGGGCAGGAGGCAGGAGGCAGAGGGCAGAGGGCAGGGGGCAGGGGGCAGGGGGTAGGAGGCAGGAGGCAGCAGGCAGGAGGCAGGGGGCAGGGGCAGCCTGCTGCAGCAGCCCTGGAGAGGGCCCTGCCACAGGAGTCAGGAAGGCAGTGTCCGGTGCTCAGGGCGGCCATCCACCGCTGTGGGGCCTCGGACGGGAGCTTGGCCTCTCTGAGTTGGAGTCCCTCTGTCACGGAGTGGACATGGTAACGCCCTTGCAGCTGAGCCCATGGCTTGCAAGGAGAAATGTGACAGTTGTCACCAGTAGGCAGCCTCCAGGGTGACTTGGGAAGTAAGGTCTGTCCTCCATAAATTCCATCAGCTCCCCCTGAGAACCACCACGAACAAGCACACACAGCTCTGGACAGGAACGCACTGGCCTTGCTGAGGCGGCCTGCCCTCCCTTCACTGGGGAGCAGCCTCACACGTGGGATGGACCATGAGCTCCCGGTCCCTTCCCTCAGTCTTCCCCAAGGTGAGAAGCGGGCTCCAGTACACCTCCCCGCTCCAGACTTGGTGGCTGCTGCCGCCTTCCGAATCCAGTCCAGGCATCAGGAAAGTTCCCTCGCTCCCCGCCTGACCTCCCTCTTGGCATCCCTTCTCCTCAGCCCTGAACCAGGCTCTGTGGCCTCGTGCTGGTCTCCAGCTACTTGGGGGGGGGGCGAGAAGGCCCCCTGGATCCTGTAGGGTGAAGCTCAGGCGTGTGGGGGGTCCCTCATCCCTGAGGACACAGTGTTGTGTCGGCACCCAGAATTCCTCGTGGGGATCACAGCAGTTGTTTGGTGCCAGGCACCGTGCCAGCAGCTTAACACACATGATCTCAGTGCATCCTCATAGGAACCCTCTGCGTTGGGTCCTACTGAATATTCCTATTTTACAGATGGGGAAACCGGCTCAGGGAGGGGGTCACTTGGCTAGTAAGCGATAGAGGTGGGATTTGAACCCAGAACAGTGAGCTGACGTGGCAACTTGTGCTCTTTCCTCCCTCACAGCTGTTTTGAATGTCAGTGAACTGTGCTTGCTTCCTGTTCGGTGCCTCGGTTTCTCGGTCTGTACAGAGGGGACACAGTGTGAAGGTGGAGACCACGAGGCCAAGTCTTCTCCTCGGGCTGCGCCCTACCCCGTGAGGGTTCTAGAAGAGCCTTCCTTGAAGCAGATATTTTGTCCCCAATTTCCAGCCAGGGGCAGGTGTTTCCAAGATAAGGAATCCCACGATCTCAGCCGGGTTAGGGTCTTGGTGCCAAAGCCCCTGTAGCCCTCCAGCCTGGAGGCAGCCAGGCGCCTCCTCTGCCCCGGCTCCCCCTGGATTGGTTTCCCCTGGAATTCTGGCCGACATTTGAGACAGAGACAGCCAATTGACCCCCGAGCGCAGAACGGGCGGCCTCTGCTGACAGAGAGATGCGTCCGACCAACTGCACACCTCAACCTCGGACCCGGGATTCCCAGGCCTGGCCTACCTGACGCTCTCATCCTGGGCAGGGGCGCAGCGGCGGGGCTCAGTGGTAGCCTGTGGAGAGAAGAAATCGAGTTGGAAACCGGCATCTGGGGTCTGAAAGTGGACAAGCCTGAAGGGTAGGGTGGGCACCTCTAACAGCTCACCGTCCTTGCAGCTTGGTTCCTCGCCATCTGCCACATGGACAGAGGAGCCGTTTCCTTTCTTCCCTCTCTGCCTTCACCTTCTCCTTCCCCGGACTTTTATACTCAACATGTCTTTTTCATGTGTAGAGATTAGAAAGTAAAGTAAGGTGCAGTCTGCCAGCCCCCGTGTCTTGGAGAATTGATTTATTTCTCCATCCATCCATCCATCCATCCATCCATCCATCCAGTCAGTGAGAGACATGGAAACCATCAGGGAGCAGAACTCAGGAGATCTTTGCTGATGTAGCAAAATGAAGAGTAATCAGGAGCCGCCTGCACAGGTGAGTCTGTGCTGGGTGCTGCATATGCATTCTGCTGTCCTCTTCACAGCCCGGCGATTTCGGGCCGAGTGAGTGAAGACTCGCCATGGTTAAGCTCAGGGCTTCTCAGCTTTCCAGGGTCAGAGTCAGACCTCGGGTGCAGGTCTCTGGCTGCCCAGTCCCCGCAGGGTCCCACTGCCAGTGCTTTTTGTTTCAGAGGAGAGTCGAAATCAAAGTTTCCTCCCTTTTTGAGTCCTGGGCAGGGGAGGGTCATCGTGGGCCCACATCTCCCCTGTGCCACCCTCCAGAGACGGGCAGTTACCAGTGATTTGACAGCTTTGAAAACCCCCAGCGAGACTCTGGAGATGCTGGGGAGTGGAGGGGGTGTTGGAGATAACTGTCCCAGGTCTCGGGTCCCCACAGCCAGCTGGAGGGTCTCTGGCAGGGCTCTGGTGACAGTACTTGCTCCCACCACTCTTCCTGCCCCCTGCCCACCCCAGAATCTTCTTCACTCTAAGAATCTATCTCAACAGACATGGTGTCCAAAGCCCAACTGCCAAGAATCCAGGTACAAGCTCGGGGAGCGCACACACACACATATATTTTCGGAAGTATTACAGATGTCCCCCCGTCCCCCAATTTTGTCACCTCCAACAACAGCAACAGTAAAGGCAAACCCACGTCTCCTCCTGAGAATGATAAAAAGCCCTCCCACCATCCTGGCCCTACCAGGTCCTTCTGGGTGAGAAAGCCAAGCTGTCGCCGGTCCCGCCCACAGAGCTTTTGTGAAGTTAATTTTCTGAAATTCAAGTGACCAACTCTTTTCCCTCAGATATAAAAGTATATTATGCTCTTGAATGTTCTTGGGGGGTGACCTGTATAGTCTCGGAGCCCAGGTGCCTGGATGAGGCTCAGAGGACATTCTGTGGGGTCCCCTGTGTGTGGAGGATTTAGGATAGCTGAGGGCAGACAGGATGGAACACAGACAGGGTCAGACAGAAGGGAGAAGGGAATAGACAGATGAGTGGACGCGGATATTCACAGAGGGAGGATGCACAGAGACAGAGACAGAAAGAGAGACAGGAACAAGGGGGAGAACAGAGATAAAGAGAAAATATCACCTGTGACACCCAGATTCAGAGAGAGAGAGGCTGATGGTGGAGGGAGAAGAGATGAGATGAGGGTGGGCACATACCTGGGCAGGGGGCTAGCCTCTCGCTGTCATGCCATGCCAAGCTGGGACTCTGGCTTCAGAACAGGGACAGGGGAGGCACAGGGGGGTGAGGGCTCTCCCAGCTTGGTGTCCTCCCTGGAGGAGTCCCCAGCTATCCACTCAGCACTTGCAGGCTGTCTGCTCTTCTGAGTCCCCGAATAGCTCACCTTGCTAGCCCGTGGGCGCTCTGGAGTTGAAGCCCAGGACTGGCCTGCTGGGGGGGGGGAGGGTGGGGAACAGCATCTGGGCCAGGTATGCAGGAGGGTGGGACAGGTTCCCTCTGCAGCCACCCAGCCCAGAACAATTTCTTTCTTCCTTGTTCCTGCTGAGATGTCACAACCTGTTATTCAGGTTAGAAAGTTCTGGGGCAAGGGCCCAGGGAGATATGCCCTCCTGCCCTCCCTGCGTGGCTCCTGGATGGCCCAGGCACAGATATGGTGGCTCCAGGGTCATGTGTGATCACAGGTAGATGGGGTGGGAGGGTGGAAAGTAGGGGTTGGGGGTGGGGAGTGGGAAGTCAAGAATTGCTGAGAATTGCTCCAGTTCTCCCTGACTGGAGAGCCATTGTCTGCCCGCACGGTCCTTGAGCCTCTCCCTTCATCCCGCCCCTCCCCCAGGACCCCTTCCGATTTATGGCTGCAGGTCTGGCCAAATGTATAAAGCCCTTTTCTTGTCCCATGGCAGGCAAGCCTTGTCTCCTACAGGCCTAGTGCAAGTCAGGCGCTGAGGCAGTACTTAAGTATTTGGGGACTGAATGAATTGGATTCTTGCATAGTCTTGGAAGGTTAGGATGATGAAGCCACCAGCTAGAGAAGGAAGCTGAAGTTCAGAGAGGGCAAGTGACTTGTCTATGGCCACACAGCCACTTGTGGATTTCATTCCTGAAGCTTCCTCTGAGCGCTGGTGGGAAGGCAGGCTGTGCACTAGGCACGGGAGATGCCGCTGTGAGTGAGACCCCCTCTGGAGCACCCTGGGCCTCTGCATTGCTAGGCCCTCTGTCTGAACACCGATCTTCTGCCTCTTCGCCTGGGGCACTCCTACTCATCCTTCAGGTCCCAGCGTAGAAGTCACTTCCTCTGGAAGTCTTCCCTAACCCTTCCTGGACTGGGGGACATTCATCATGGTCACTCCACCCTGTCCAAAGGGGCTGGCCAGCCAAAGCATTCTGTTTTCCTTGTGATTGGTTCAGGAAGGAGCATGTGACCCAAGCAAGGCTAATCCGAGTTTTTCCTTGGGTGGGTTTGGAAACTGGGGAGAGAGGCTGTTTTCTCCTGATGATGCTAAGCGAGACGTCAGTGACCTGGGGCTGCTGGATTCCCTTCCTCAGCCATTGCAACCATCACCTCCTGGTGTAGACAGGTCCCAGCAGCAGGTGGCAATGCAGGGGCCGAGCCGTGGGGCTGGTGCGTGTGGTTTTGGTCCTGAAAGAATCGGGCAGTAACAGGCCTGTGATGCTGGGAAAGAGGATGGGCTTTGTGACCACACAGACCTGAGTTTGCCACTTGCTAGTTGTGTGTTTTGGGGCCTTGGCTCCCTCTTTTGTAAAAAGACAGTGATGCTAGTTACCTGTTCTGAAAGGGGCGGGCATGGGGCAGGGAGGCCACCTGTCTAGATGGGGTTTGCTGGCCAGCTGGCCTCTGCCCGTCTCCTCCCTGCTGGCAGCCCCATGGCAGGTTCCCATACGGATGTTTATTCTTCCTGTGGAACCAAGATGCCATCACAGTAGCTCGCTGCCTGATTGCTTGTGACATTTCTTAACGGCCCTGTTGCAGCTGGGACGTCAGCTTCCCACTGTTTCCCGGAGCTCTCTGTACAAAGGGGCCTTTCAGACCCGCCGTGACCCATCCCAGGATCAAGACGGATGGGGAAGGGCTCCTCTCTCTCCGCGCTGGGAGGGTTGAGGACAGCACCTTGACAGATAAACAAGTAGATGTCTTCCCACTCAAATCTCCTCTGTGGAAGCCGAGCTCTGTGGACAAGCTCTGCATCTTCCCTGACGTGGGCATCAGCCACAGGTTCCACTCACCCAAGGGTACTTTTCCACTGATTTTGTTTAGATAGAGTGGAAGCGGGGGGGGGGGGAGAGACATTGATGCGAGAGAGACACATCAATTGGTTGCCTCCCGCATGACCCCGACCAGGGCCAGGGATTGAACCTGAGACCCTTTGGTCCACGGGCTGCCAGGTCATTTCTAAGGGGCTGTGAACTTGAGCCAGGTATGGAGCTTGGAGAAAGGGTTACGAGTGGCAACAGCTGCAGCTTTATAGCTGTGCATTCACTAGCTTTAGTCTTTAGTTTTTCCGACACCTGCTGGCAATCCGGTATCCTCCCTGTGTCCTGGGCCACACCTCAAACTACTGCCCGCATCACAGAAAGCAGGAAGAACCCATTCAGATACACCTGGGAGAGGAAGTGACTCACACGTGGCATGCGTGCTGTGTATGGATCCCCCGCACCCATGGGAGACATCAACAACCGATTAGATCTTGGCCTCAGAACCTTTTCAACATAGCACTTCAGGCAGAAGCAATGGGTTCCACTCCCATCTTAGAAGGTTTGCGAAGGAGACAGTAGCAGACATTCACCGTTCTAGGACATACCCTTAGCGTTCGGCCACAGGAACCTGTGACACCCACCTGAGGGCTTCCTGCTGGCCCACCTGGGGGCAGGCTGTGACAGCCAGGGCGCGAATGCCCCCAGGAACAGCCCGTAGCTAGTGTGGTTGAGAGTTCGAGGATAACGCCCCAGCCTTCTCATTCCTGCCTGGGTGTTAGGGGTTGGATTGTGTCCCCTAAAATTCTCATGCTGAAATGCTAACCCCCAGTACCTCAGAATGTGACCTTATCTGGAAGTGGGTTGCAGATGTAATTAGTTAAGATGAGGTCAGCAGGTCGGGCCCCCAATCCAGAATGGCTGGTGTCCCTCTAAGGAGGGGAAGTTCCGACACAGAGACACACAGCCGCCGTGGGGAGAGTGGAGTGACTGCCCGAGCTCCTGGTCCCCAGAACTGTGAGACAACACATTTCTGTTGTTTAGGCCACCCGGTCTGTGGCACTTAGTCATGGAGCCCGCGTGGACTAACACGGTGGGGCAGATCTGAGCCAGGTCCACTCTGTCCCCAGAGTCCCGCAATGGAACCAGCCTCAGCTTCCACAGTGGCCTGGTGGCTATCACACCCTTTGTAGTGTCCTGCCCTTCCCCGTCATACCTCCCCCCCTGCCGGTGCCATCTGGGGTCACGTCCCACAGACACTCCTCTCCCTTGTATCTTTTTCTTAGGGCTTAGATCTGGGGAAACCAGCTCAGAACAACCTAAACCCCATCTGTCCCCTGCTGCTCTCGGGCTTCCCGTCCTTCCTGTCCCGGCCGTAGGCGCCACTGTTCTCCCCACTTCAGACCAGGGCCTCTCCTGAAGAACCGGCCGGGCCTGCAGGGTCTCGCCTTCCCTCCCCGCCCATCTCCTGCCCTGTTGGCTCTGCCTGTGGCCACAGCTGTCATCCCGCCCTCCGTGACCCCGGGGAGCCTGCTTTTCTGACTTTTCTTGCTGTCTGACCCCAGGCCCTGCACCTCTGACAGGACAGAGGGACCAGACTGTTTTCTTGCTGAGCTCTTGAGCAAGCCTTGCTTAACTGATAATGAAAAGAAAAAATTGTGAACAAAAGAATAAAAATAGCTACCGTTGACTGAGGGCTTACTGTGCACCCGGAATGGGGCTGCGGATCTGACATATATATCCGGCCAAATCCCTGTGACTTGGACGCACTACCGGACCCCAGCCACGCAGACCTAGTGAAACAATCAGAGCGCTCTTTCCGGCTCAGAGCAGAAGAGGGCGCCGGTTCGCTCCCACGTGAGACTTGTCACCCCAGGAGTGGGGCCTTCTTGGTGGGGGGCGCAGGGCCAGCGTCAGCCCCCAGGAACCAGAGGACACGCAGTGGGTGTGGCTGACACCTGTCCCCACAGACAGGCCTGAGATGTCACACCGTCATGCCCCGAGCAGGCTGAGCCCTTTGAGTCTGCTTGGTCAGGAGTTATTTGGGGATCTCTGTGACATCAAAAAAAATCCAACTTAATTATTCATCCTACAGTATTTCCTGAAGATCTCCTCTGAGCAATCACGATGCTGGGGGCCGGGGACAGAGCGGAGGACAGGTGTCCCCTCCCAGAAACACAGTGTGCAGGCGGAAGGCAGGGGATAGGTGGCCCTGGAGGGTCCTGCAGGGGACCTCCCGGCCTGGGGGCTGTCAGAGAGGACTTCCTGGAGGGAGTGACGTCTGGGCAGATGAAGTTCTCCTGGAAGCTGTTCCAGGGAGAGGGAACAGTGTGTTCGGAGGCTCAGAGGAGAGACAACATGGTGCTCGACGGTAGAGAGCTAAGTGAACTGTTGGGGCCTTGACTGGGGAATGGCCTTGGGCTTTGTTCTGAGGACCACGAGGAGGCACAGGAAGAAGCAAGCGGGGCCAGTGATGAAGTGTCAGCTCAGCTCGGAGCAGGTGGCTCTCCCCAAGAAGCCTTCGCTGCACCCTGGCTCCTGGCCCTTCCCTGGACGCTGAGAATCCTGTGAAGGAACCTTGTCGTGCTCCCTGGTCAGCCCTGGTGTGGGGGCGGCTCCCCCAGGCAGCGGCTCTCGGGTGCTTCCTTCACCCGCGTGCCTGGTGCCAGCCCCGAGGCACGTAGTAGGTGTGCAGTGCGCCCTGTAGAGGGATGGCAGTGGCTTTCTGCTTGGAAAAGAAGAGAAGAAAAGCAGGCAAAACGGGAGCTGCTCCCTCCGTCTAAATAGCTACTTCTTTTTACCCATGCCCAGCATTTTTCTCCAAAGCCGAACTCTGTCCAGAGGAGCTGCTCAGACGTCAGAATCTCACTAGGCTCCTCTGGAAATTCAAGCACGGGTCATTTTCCTCATCATTCCTAGAAAGTCTGTGGATTAAATGTTGTCACCAAAGGCAGGGGCACTGTCTGTTTTTCCACTGGCTTCTTTCTGTTCTGCCATGTGTGGGCCGGGAGTCACGGTAAGGGATGAATCCTGCGTGCGTGGGAGTGGGGGGTGAAAACTACAGAGGGAGCCGCAGGGTCTGAGGGAGACCAACTCAGGAAGAAAGACTGAGACTGAGGTAGAGACAGGAACAGAAAAAAGAAGAGGCAGAGTCACTAAGAGACTGAAAGTGACAGACATGTGTGTGCACACACACACGCGCACACACACACACACGTGCGCACACACACATGCACACACGTGCACGCATGCACACACACACATGTGAGTCAGGGGGTGCTGAGGCCAGCCTAGAACTGGGGTGTGTGTAACCTGCCCAGACCCAATTTTCCTGTGCCCCGACTTCCCCCCATGGTGGCCCAGGCCTGTGTGTGGTAATGACAGTAACCAGAGGCTGCCTCTCATTCTCAAATGGTCCTTCTTGTAAACTCCCAGTATTTATAGGCAATTATTAATCATGTCACCAGTACAGAGGGAGATAAATAGTGAATAAATCTATAAACAATAAGGCTGGTGGCTCCAGCAATTTGTCCCTGGGACATTTATTTCAGGAGGAAATAAGCCCATTATTTCCATTATGCCCTGTTTTAATTTTATTTATTGGTTTTGACGGTTTTCTCCAGCTCTGGCCATGGTAGAATGTCTGGCCGTGCGGAGTCCCGCAGTAGGAGACACAGGGAGATAGGAAGAGGCACAGGAATGTCAGCGCTTGTACCCCCCAAGTTCCCGAAATGTTTCCCAGGCCAACACAAGGGGCACCTTGGCAAGACCCTGCCTCATTGTAACTAACTTCATCCTACAGCAGCTCAATGAGGAATTTGGGGAAACCGAGGCACAGGGCAGTCGGGTCTCACAGCTGGTGGGAGCCAACGCTGAGAAAGGAGCTCAGAGATGAACCCAGACGCCCACATTCCTAACCATTGTGCTACGTCTCTAGCCCAGGGCTGGGAAGTCGTCTGCGAAGGGCCTGCGAGGAGCTGCGCTGGGCTCTGCGGGCAGCGTGTGCCCGTCACACGGCTCCGCTCGGCGGGCGCTGCAGCAGGAAAGCAGCTGCGGGCAGTTTCTAAATGAATGAATGTGGCCGTGTTCTAACAAAACTTTATCGAGCAGGCGGTGGGCTGGGCTTGGTTGTGGACCGTAGTTTGTGGACTCCCAACTGCAGGTGTGGCCCCTCTTAGCCCACGGTGCACAGGAGCCCCGAGGCTCCCCGTGCTGGGCTTCAGCCTGCAGGGCTTGGGGAGCCCTGGAGGGGGGAGAGGGCAGGCTTCCGTGGGCCTAGAGCTCCTCATCCCGGCCCTCCTCCCTCCCTGCCAGGCAGAGCCCTTCTCGCAGGGAGGCTCCACCAGCCCCCACGCTCTCTCTGCCGGGCTCAGCCTACTGCTCTCTGTCCTCGAGTGCAGGTTCGGGGACTCTCCTCCCTGTTCACCTGAGCAGAGTATCACCCGCAGGTGCTTTGCTCAGTGCCTGGCACCGGGAGGCCCCCAGGAAGTGGCAGCTCAAGCCCCATGTGCACCTTTGGGTTCCAGAGGCGTCCTCTGGCTCAGAAATGACAAGTCTGTGTAACATGGCAGTCAGGAGTGGGGGCTGCCCCTGCTAGGTGCTGCCACTGGTCTGCGGACATAATCCTTTCTCAGCCTCAGTTTCTCTGTCTGTACACTGCCACAGTCTTTAATTTCGTGAAGACGAAATGAGAGCGTGCACCCAAGGAATATGCTATGGAGGAATGCTCCTGGCAGGCAGGCAGGCAGGCTGGCCCCTTGCTCGCTCCCTTGGCCATGTGCCCTGTGCCCTCCCACCCAGGGAGGCAGCAATCCCTCCAGGACGAGAGGAAAGTGTGTGCAGATGGGGCCGAGGCTTCTCCAGGCCCGACAGAGCCGCAGCAGGCCGAGGCTGTCTGGCTGGACATGCGGCCCCTTCCCCTCCAGCGTCCGGGATGCTCTGAGGCTGCTGGGCATCTTCGGGGCTGGGCCTGTTTGCTGAGAGCCTGGCTGTAAATCGCCAAAGAGGGCTAATTGGACCGGGGAGGGGCTGCCTGGAGCATCTGGGTTCACCCTGAGCACGGCCGGCCTGCTGCTGGCCTGTCTGAACCGCTCCAGCAGTCAAGCAGGAGGAAATTCACCTCGGACCCAGCGGGTAATTGTGTTCCCCTCCGACAGGGGCAGCTGGGTCCTGGCTGCTTTGATCAACCAGGCGGGGTCTCGGGAGGCATGAAGAGGTACATCTTCCCGAGGGAGGTGTGGGATCCAGAGATCTCCGAAGGAGAAAGAATCTTACTGATAATCATAATGATTCTAGTAAGTATTATTACTGTTAGTCTGTCCATTTGGAACCCGGTGTTCTTTCATTTCATCTTCCCAACAACCGTATGAAGCAGATTATTTTACCAACTGCACTTTATCTCTGAGGAAATCTGGCTTCAGAGAGACTAAATGACCTGCCCAGGTGGAGAGTGACTCGCAGGAGGATGACGTGGGCAGTGTGGCCATCCATTGCCTCAGGAACCAGTGAAGCGAAGTGGGGGCTGGAGCCAGGCTGTGGTGGGCATCTACCACTCTGCCCAGCACCCGTGCTCCCTTCCTTAAAGATTGCCCTCATGCCGTCTTACGGTCGGGTAGGGCCAGCCTCATTTCTGGCTCCAGGGTGGTCACATGGCCCAGGCCTATCGGATGAGTGTGTTCCATCTCGTGGTCACAGGGGACCTGCCTGTGGGACCCCAGGCTGGGGTGGGGCATCCCTCCCTCACACAGGCTGGCCACTGCCCCCGGAAGCCGTGCCAGACCTGTGAATATTAGACAGGTGCCATCTGAGGAGGGGCTGCCCAGCCCAGCATGTGGACAAACCATAACTTCAGGCGTCCCCCGCCCCAGAAAGGGCCCCTTGGCTCTGCAGGCTCCCCGTTTTCTACTGGCACGGAGCTGCTGGGCCTGTGTGTACACATGGAGCCGGACTCAGAAAGAGGTGTGTCAACGATGCTCACAAGACAGCGGCTCCACCTCCCTGGGACCAGCCCATCTAACAGTGGCTGGCCTGGTGTGGCTTGAGGTGGGCAGTGGGCAGCCTGTCTGGGGGGCTGGCAGATGCCCTAGAGCAGACAGACGGGTGGACAGACTGGAGCAAACACTGGGCAAAGCCCATCTCTTCCCCATCGCTGTGCTCGGCCTGAGAGTGACCACCTCGCCACCTCGCCTCCCACCACCAGCTCCTGCCTTCTCTGTGCGGAACTGCTCCTCCTCCCTTTCCTCCCTCCCCCTTCTCTCAGAGTCTGCTGTGTGCCATGTACTTACCCACCTGCCCTCCTACCGTGGCCGGGATTCCTCTGTAAATTTAATCTCAGAGAAGTCTGTCCTGATTCTGGGCTACCTACTTTATGGCACATGTCAAGACTGGTTTGAAGTGACTATCTGGACAAGCTGTCTTCTAACGTTCTGGTTGGGATCATATCTGCTTGGCCATCCCGTCTTGTTAATCATTGACTCCTTGCTCACCTGACATGCAGGTGAAGTTGCTCATTGAAGGAACCGTCTGGAAAGACACTCCTGCACCAGCTCTCTTTCAGACACAGACTTAGAACGAACTGCAACACAGAGCCGTGCTGCCTGGTGGTGGGCGCACACTGCCCGGGCAGGCTGTTTAATCTCTCAGTGCCTCGGTTGCCCACCTGCAAAACGGGAGTAGGGATGGTGCCTTCCTCATAGAGGTGATACGAAGATTCAGTGTGTTATTATAGAGAGAGTACTTGGCACAGAGCCTGGCACACACAGTCAGTGCTATTGCGTGTGTTTTCGTGATTATTACCCTAAATGCCAGCCAGTGAGAACTACAGGGGTTAATATGGATCTCCAGATGAGCACTCCCATTTTACAGATGAGAAAATCGAGTCTTAAAGGAAGGGGTTAGCCTGACATTATGTGGCTAGAAAAACCTTTCAAGATCGAGACCATGAACATTTAATGTAACTTTTCAGACCATTATTCTAAAAAAAAAAAGGAAAGAGTTGGGGCCAAAGAACAACATTCCTTCCTTCTTCATTCATTCTTCAAATATTTGAGTGGCTCATCGTTGATGGCCGCATGTGTTTTTCAATGACCAGAAGAGTGAATGAGTGAAGAACTATCAAGAGGCCTCTGGGGCTAAGGACAGAGCCTGCCGTGCGGGTATCAAACCCCTGGCTTGCACAGCCCACCTCAGTCTTGTGCCCTTGGCAGATGTACCAATAAATCGTGGCATCCTTTGCTCCGAGTCTGAACCAAGCCGCAGGTCCTCATCACGGTTCACCGTGAACTGGTCAGAATTGGCCCCTCAGGTAAAATCTACCTGCCTTCCCAAGTCTGATCTCAAAATCTCTTTCATTATGTGCTTTCCTTCTTCCTCTCCTTTCATCTTTCTCAGGCTCTTGCACTCCTTATTTTCCATCCACCCCACCTTCACATTCCTTTCTCTGCATTTGGGTAGAAACGTACCTGAGGGCTCCCGGCTCCCACTTCCTTGCTTCAGTGGAGTAGGCGAGAGGGTCCAGCTGGTGCCTCGGACCCCGAGCCAGCTGGCCACCGCTCTGTGCAGAGAGTCCGGCTCCCGGTCTCCAGGGGCTGGGGCCTCCCAGGTGGGCCCTGTGGATGCAGCAGTTCCGGAGGGGAGATGAAGCGGCTCATGGATCAGCGAGGCAGCCAGCTCCTCCTGGCACTGCCTGGGCGCTGCCCGCCTTGGGAGAGGCCTGCTATAAACTCTCCCTGCCCTGTTAAACAATCTCACTCTGACGGAGGAAGTTAATCCAAGGGCTCACCGGCAGGAAATGAGTCTAAGGTCTAGCCTGGCTGAGGAGCCCCTTGGAGCCCTGGCTAGGGCCCAGGCCGACTGTCTCTTCCCCACAGAGCTCTCTGGGCCTTGGCAGAGGAGGTTCGGCTGCGTATTTGAGCAACTTAATCAGAAATGATATATCACAATCGCTGCCTAAAAACACACAACAAAACACTGCCCCCCACCAATGCCGTGCTGACAGCCTCCCCAGGCCCTGGGGATAAAGTGGGGTGCAGAGTGAGTTAGAGAAGGTGCTGCGACCTGCTCGGAGGCCCTGCGTTGGGGGTGGGGATGGAGGAAGCAAGAAGGAGGTCAGCCTGGGGTGAAGACTCAGACTGTTGGCTGGGGCAGGGCAGCAAAGAAGGAGAGAGTGAGCCTGGAAGATGAAAGGGGGCCCCTGATCCGGACGAGACAAACAGGGAAAGTGGTCGGGCAAAGGCTCTGCGCTGGGTGCGGGCTCGCGGAGTTAGCAGCCACTGGAGAGAGGACCGAGCAGGCCGCCGGGTGGGGTTTCAGTGCGGTAGTGAAGGCGGCGTTTGCTGCCTCTCTCTCCAGGACTCCCGTGCGTTTAGAGGGGCTCAGTGTCCCCCACTCCTGATTCAACACCACTCGCCCCTGCTTGCACTCCTGATTCTTATTTCTGAGGCCTTTCCCTTTAGGATGAGGGCTTTCCCAGGAGGTGCCGCATCCCCCATGGACTCCTTCCGGCCTTTCTCACTTGTTTACTTCAGTACTTGGTGATTTCTACCCGGGCTGCTGCCAGGAAGGGTGCACGGCCTGCCTGCTTGAATGGGCATCCGTGGACATGAGGTCAATAGCTGCTCAGAGAATACAGACGAGAACCTAGGAGCTGGTGGGAAGACGAGGCTCCTGGGGGCTGAGGTGGCCCCAGGCCTGCGTTCTGGCTGCCCAGCTGGTCCCTGGGCAGGGGAAGTGGGCCCCCTGGGGGCACATCCTATGCTCAGGGCTGGTGCTTCTTATCTTTCAGATCTGACTCCAGTGTCCACCTCCTCTGGGATGTCCTCCTCCCCTGCTGTTTAAAGTAAATAAGCAACTGAATTATTGAATTAAAATCCTGATAAGTTCTGTGATGGAGCCTGTGACAGCAACCAGCAGGAGAACTTTCTTCACCGAGCAGGTGGTGAGGGAAGCTGTCTGAGGGGAGCTTTGGGGGCTCTGCTCGTTTCCTGTTCGTGTTGCAGCGAATAGTGGCTTTGAACACATGTGTGTTATCTCACAGTTCCGTAGGTCAGAGGTCTGACACAGGTCTCAGGGGACTAAGACCCAGGTGTGCGCAGGACTGCGCTCATTCTGGAGGCTCGACGGAGAGGCTTTCCACGCTCCTTGGCTTACTGCCCCTCCTCCATCCTCAGCCAGCAGGTCTCATCTTCTAGCTCTCTCTTCACGGTCTTATGGACGTTGTGAGTATGCTGGTTCCCCTGGATGCTCGAAGACACTCTCCTTGTCTTAAAACCAGAAGATCAGCAGCCCTGATTCCACCTACAACTGTAATTCCCTTTTGCTATGTGATTAATATTACATACTCCAGGCTTTGGGTTTTGGGACTTGGGCATCTTTGAGGACCATTATTCTGCTAATTACAAGTGCAATCCTGTTTTGTTTTCTTTATAGCACTTACAACAGCCTGAAATGACATTTCCTGAATATTGGCTCGTTTATCACTTGTCTCGCTCTACTGGAAAGCGAACCCCACAAGGGGAGCGGCCTTGTTGGTGCCGCTCACTAGAACAGTGCCTGGTACGTACTCAGCAGGTGAGCAGTTACGGCTTGCTGAATGAGCGAATGAATGAGTGCTGGCTCATTTCTGCACTGGCCAATACAGACAGCACCAGTCTGAGAGCCACAGCTGTGACCCCCACTCTACCCTGAGCAGCTGTGTGACCCTCTGCGTCTCAGGCATCCTTACAACAGCCCTGGGAGGAAGGGAAGGCCCACGGCAGTCGCCCTGAGGGCTTCGGTTTCAGAGAAGCTGATTACCATTGTGAAATCATCCTTTAGTTTTCCTTCCCAGGCCAAGCCCTCACAGGAGTACAACCTGAGCAGGCCTCCGAAGGGACGTTCCCCCAGTGCTCACTCAGGGGGGAAGCAGCTGGTTCCTGTGTGCGCCAGGGGCTCCCCACCACCCAGCCTGCTATGCAGGTGGAGAACACGGGCCCCATAGTAGATACTCGATAAAGTCTGTGGTTTTGACTTTTCCTGTGAAAGGGCCGGGATGCCTCTCTGTTCTCTCGGATGATAACACTGAGAGTGGGGTCAGTGTCAAGTCTAGTTCGGCAGGAGGCCTTGAAAGTGCACGTGTTGGTGTTTGACGGTTGATTCATTTCCTTGGGGGTGTTGGTGCCAAAGGCCGGCCGGTGGCAGGAGGTGGTGAGATGGTGGGAATGGTCACTGTCCCTTCCGTTGCTCTTATTTAATTATAAAAACAACACAGTCCCATCGTGGACATTTTGGAAAACACTGAACAGGACAGAGGTAAGAAATCAGGCAAGCACAACGTCCCGCTGGGAACGAGGTTAAGGTTTTGGCCGGTTGCACCCCCAGCCCCGGCTGTGTAGTGGAAGTCTTCCTGTGCATTCTGCTTGTGTGTTCACTTAGCACCGGAGCCGAGGTGCTCCCACATTCTGGAAGACGGCGAGGTGTGATTCTAATGACCGCACATGGTCCTGTTACAAAGCACCATCTTCATTTACCCTCCTCAGCTGCCGGGAGTTTCCGTGCGTGTGTGCATGTGTGGGGGTGTGTGTAAACACACTGCAATGACTTTTTATAGGCAAGGCACACCTTGTCATCCTCGTGCACCTTTGTTTCCTCCTCCTTTAAAAAACGGAACCAGTAAGTCCAGCCTTCCTACCCGCAAGGTTTTATGAGATAAAAGCAAGAAAACGGATATAAAGGTGCTTGCAAAACCTGGGGAAAAGAGTCGTCCGAATGGAAGGCCAACTTTTGAGCACGCCTCTTTGGTGTGTGAGTGTGTGAGTGTGTGTGTGTGTGTGTGTGTGTGTGAGTGTGTGTGTGTGTGTGTGTCTAAACAGGTGACAGACTAGCTGAGCGTGGGACTCGGGTTTATGGAGTGCTTGCTGTGTGCCTGGCTCTGGTACGCAAGGCACACGCACGACCTGAGTCCATCCTAACAACAGCCCCCCAAGGGGAGCACTTTATTTCAGTCTATTTTATACTATTATTTTTAAATGTTTTTATTGATTTTTTTAGAGAGAGAGGAAGGGAGAGATAGAAACATCGACGTGATAAACATCCATCGGCCGCCTCCTGCACGCCCCCTACTGGGGATTGAGCCCGAAACCCGGCATGTGCCCTGACCGGGAATCGAACCAGGACCTCTCAGTCCATGGGGCGACACTCAATCCACTGAGCCACACCCACCGGGAAGGGAAGTGCTCTATTACCTACAAATGAGAAAACTGAGGTTCAGAGAGGTTCAGTAATTTGCCTATGGTGACACAGCTAGCAAGCAGGAAGTTGGGGAGTGACACCCCCCTCCGAGAGGGGCAGTCAGCTAGGAGGCTCCAGAATCCTGCAGTGGCACCTTTCCTGGGACTCCAGCATATCCAGGGTTCTCCAGCATTTCTTGAAATAAGGTGCTTTTAAAAAACTGAGCATGTTCCTGGCAAGTAGACAAACTAATCTGATGATCATTTCCCCAGAGCTGGGGTAGGTGCTGCATTAGAAGTCGTCACTCGGGAAAAGCTGAGAGGAACGGACCCCTGGCACATCTGAGACAGAGTGGCAGAGCAGGGTCACTGTGTGTGTGCACGTGTGTGTATCTAAGTGTGCGTTCCCGGAGTGTGTGAGCGTGTGTGTGTGCAGGGGCTCACAGATGTGTGTTTGTATAGGTTGTATTTGACCTCCTGGGAGCACAAAGACAAAAGAGTTGGTTTGCTAATGAAACAAATGCCTTCTCCATCAAGTTTTCTAGTTCTAATCTTTGAGAAGAAAGCGAACCAGGACCTATGCAGGGATTTCTCTGTACACCTTCAGCATCAAACCAGCAGCATTTTTTTTGTTAGTCCTCACCCGAGCATATTTTTTCCATGGATTTTTTTTTAGAGAGAGTGGAAGGGAGGGAAGGACAGAAGAAAGAAAGAGGGAAGAACAGGGAAGAGAGAAAGAGAGAGGGAAAGAGAGAAAGAGAGACAGAGACACAGAGAGAAACATTGATGTGAGAGAAACACATTGGTCGGTTGGTTGCCTCCCACACACGCCCCCACCAACCAGGACAGGATCGAACCTGCATCCCAGGTATGTGCCCTTGGCCAGGAATCCAACCCGAGACTCTTTGGTGCGTACGTGGGCCGATGCTCTAACCACCGAGTCCCCCTGGCCAGAGCTCAGCAGCATTTTCACAGTCACTACAGACCTTGATCACAGAAGAAGCGAGGTGAGCGCTGAAGTTGGGAGAAAGGCACTCGCATTACTATGCCAAGTGCCACCATCAATAACTACTCACAATTTACAGTTCTCACCCTTGCTAACTGACCAAATGCAACGTGGCCAGGTGTGCCTTGTGCCTTGGTCTGCTGTGTAATAAAATCAGTGCCTTGGCATGAGAGACAGGGCCAACGATAGGATACAAATAGAGTTAGAAATCTCTTTCGCAGGCATTAACAATCCATCCCTCCATTCATTTCTCTCGGTGTTCCTGCTGTTCCCTTGAACAACAGCAACAACAAACAGTGGGAATGGAAGTCATCCCGTTGATGTCAGCACTGGGTGGGCAGCTGGGCAGAAGCCCTTGGGCTCGGAGGCCTGGCTCACCGGCAGCCCAGCCAAACTGGCCACGGTGTGTGTCTGTTGCTCTGGGTGGGGACAGAGAAACGGTGGTTGAAGGAGGTCAGAAGTCTGACTCAGGTCTCACTGAGCTAAAATCAAGGTATCACGGGACTGCGTCCCCTTCTGGAGGTCCCAGGGGAACACTTGTCTCCGTTCCTTTTCTGGTTTACAGAGGCTACTCCCATTTCTTGGCTTGTGGCCTCTTCCGTGGCCGTCAGGGCCAGTTGTATTTTTTATTTTTTCTTTATTCATTTTTAGGGAGAGAGAGAGAGAGATAGAAACATTGATGCGAGAGAACATCGACTGGCCGCCTCCTGCATGCCCCCAGTGGGGATCGGGCCCACAACCTGGGCATGTGCCCTGACCGGGAATCGAACCGGCAGGAATCGAACCGGCAACCTCTTGGTGCATGGGTCGACGCTCAACCACTGAGCCACACTCGCCGGGCAAGTATTGCATCTGTATGGCCTTCTTCCCGCACATCTTTCTCTGACCCTCTCCTGCTGGCTTCCCTCTTCCACTTCTGAGGACCCTTGTGATGACCTCGGGCCCACCGGAATAATCCAGGACCATCTCCCTGTCTGAGGGTCCACTGATCAGCAAACGAATTCCATCTGCAGCCTTGAGTCCCCATTGCCATGTCATCTAACATAGTCATACTATCTGAAGTGGGAAAATCACTTCAAATGTTTTAACAATTATACAAGTAATGCTTGTTCATGATAAAATATTCAGAACACTGCAGAGCTGTATGAAATAACAATTTAAATGTCCACTTTTATCTACTCTCCAAGAAGGAAGCACTGCTCACAATTTCTAAGCATCCTTCTAGAATTTTCTGTGCACATACAAACATACATATGTATCTCCCTTGTTCTCTGTCTCTTTCCCTTTCCATGCCTCTGTTTCTCTCTCTGTTGCCTGCTATCCCAGCAGCCATCCATCAATCCGCCCATCCATTCAGCTGCTATGAATTTCACTCCACACCATGCCTATAAGAAATGCCACATTTCTTTATTTTTCTAACTCACGTTAAATCTCACTCCAAACCTCCACTCATCAGGGGAGGACTTCAGTACCAACCGTGATTCTGGAGTTCCCGTCATCCTTCCTGGTTGCCAGAAAATGGGGGTGGAAGGGCTTACGACGTTGGGGACACAGGACCTGGCGTCTCCCTCTCTCCACGCAGCACAGGTCTCTGCACAGTGCTCTGTGGAGGGTCCCGACCCCACGCGAGGAGCAGGCTGGGTGCAGGTGGGCGGCTGCGAGGAGCCTAGCCGGTGCCACCCCTGCTGTCTCCTGGAAGTGGGACTACGGCGATTTTAATGTTCTTCTTGGCACAACTCTGCCCCACCCCCACCTTACATTTTCTACAGTTAATAGATATCTCTTTACAATCATGACAATAAAGTGTATTATCAGCACTCTACGTCTCCACCAGCCTTCCCTTTCAGCTGAGTGCCCCGCTCCCCAGGCCCGGGGTATTCCTTGGTTGCGGGCACAGGTTTGACAACGCACACAAACCCTGGGGATGTGAACTGGGGACCACGCTGCTTTTCTGTGCCGTGGGGTGTGGGGCTCAGGGGGAGCTGGGAGTGCGACGGTCTGGAGAGGGAGAACCTGGTTTTCATGGTCACCCCGTAGCTTTTTATTTTATTTATTTATTTACTTTTCATCCTCACCCGAGGACATTTTTGCATTTATCTTCAGATAGAGTGGGAGGGAGAGAGGGAGGAAGAGAGAGAGAGAGAAACATTGACGTGACAGAGACACATCGAGTGGTTGCCATCCACGTGACCCCAACAGGGGCCGGGGACAAACCGCAACCGAGGTACGTGCCCTTAGTGGGAACCGAACCCGGGTCTCTCTGGACCGTGGGCCGACGCTCTAACCGCTGAGCCAAACACGCCAGGCCCCGGTAGCTTTTTAATTGGGGCTCCCAGCTGTTGTCCTTTCACTGCAGACTGGACGGCTCACCCCTGCCAGCTTCCAGGCAGCCGTGCTGGCGGGAACCTGCCCTCCTGCTGCGGGGCCTGGCTTCTCCAGTAACTGAGGTCAGGCAGAGGTCCAGGGAACCATGGCCTAAGGTGGGGGACCCAGAGCCTCCCTTCCAGGCGAGGGGGTGGCCGGTCAGGATGTGGGCTGGTGGGTCTTCCCCAGGGGCCACCCATGGAAGGCAGACACTGAACACATTTGGCAGCTTCTTTACTCTGGTTGTCCCCAGGCACCATTGGGGAGGGGAAGGGAAGGCTGTGTGATCAACCCTGTGCCATTCCGCTGTTCATCAGCCAGTGTTTAGTGAATACTATGCCTCCTCTGGGCTAGACACCAGGCTGGGACCCCTGGCTGCAATGAAAAGCAAAAATAGACGTGCTTCCCAGCATAGTCTGGGGTGGATGTCATCAGGCGGGCTCCGTCATTTGTTTCTTTTGGTCTGTCTTGTTCTTTGCTATAATTCCCATCCCTAGAATAGACGAGGAACTCAATAAAATTTTGTGAAAAGAATGAAAAATTTGTTTTCTGTTAGCTGGAGGAAACAATCTAACAGCAAAGAAATCTGAAAATCAAGTGAAATGGAAGAATGTTGTTCTTGATTCTTCTAGATATGTCGTCATCATCATTATTGTCACCATCATGGGTATGTATGAGGTCATCATCATTATTGTCACCATCATGGACATGTATGAGGTCATCATCATTATTGTCACCATCATGGACATGTATGAGGTCATCATCGTTATTGTCACCATTGTGGACATGTATGAGGTCTTATGTTCTCCTTGCTTTCCTGCCATATGCACAGTGTGTCTTCATCAAGATGGCTGGGAAAGATCTGACCTCACCCATCGCTTTAGCATGCATGCGGTCCATTCACCTGGGTTCAAATCCAGACTCCAACATGACCAGAAGTGTGAGCTGACTTGGGCAAGTCACTTCCTCTCTCTGAGCCTCCTCCTTTGTAAACTGAGGTTGATAAGAGAGCTGCCCTCACTGTGTTGTCATGAGAATTAAATGAGATGTGTGGGTAGAACTCATAGCCTCGAGCCTGGCTCAGAGCAGGACGCTTCCTGTCTGACAACTGATGCCTTTTCCCTGTGTGAACTCCTTGACTCCCTGCCTTTCTCCTTTGCAGGAAATCCTGATGGGTGCAGAGGACTTGCTGCCTCTGGCCATGTGGCCCCATTTCCCAGACTGTGGAGAGCACTGGAACCGGGACTCAGGGAGCAGCAAAGGGAAATCCTTGTCTGACTGCTTTCCAAGTGCCCTTTTCCTTACTGAGCCGGAAGGAGGCCCAGTGGTGGGCAGCCTGTCCCGGACTGGGCAGAGGGTGATGGGGGAAGCTGATGTCTTACCTCAGCCTGTACAACCAAACCCTCCCCAACCTACTTGAGAGCAGTGACCTGGGTCAGAAATCACCCCATCAAACCCTTTCAGCTAGAGAGAGAAATTACTCCCCACGACTGCCTCATTACTTTGACACACTTGATGACTGCTCCAAACTCACTGGCAGTTATCGGTGCCGGTTTCCACCAGTGGTGTGCTGATAAGTGTGCACATCTATATATAGATGTATTCTATTTTGCTGGTATAAAGGATGTGTATCAAACACACGTTTGTTATTTAAATAAGAATAAAATACACAATACTCTATTGCAAATTCCATATGGTCACTGACTCTCACAGAATGCTTTCAGTCATTTTTGCCGACATCCTGTGTTAGCCAATTTATGGCTGTAATTCCACTGTGATTTGACACAATTAGACTAGGAATACATACTTAATTACTTTCTGATTCATCAAAGAAGTCTTTCAGGTCATTGAATGAGCAAGTGTAGTTCTGTCATAAATGGTGGTTGATATGTTTACTTATGTTAATAAGTAAGATGAAAGTGAAACATTGAAGATGTATGTCAACACTTCACTTGATTGTCAATACATGAGTGACTTCTTTGCTGAATCAGACAACAGTTTTTTACCACTGGAAGAATATTTCCTTAATTTTTTGTTCAACTCAAATATAATGGCTACAGACATGACACACTTTTATGTTGACTGCATTATTAACATTTTTCTATCACATTTCTTAAGTTTATACAATCAACAACGCACCAAATAAAGCTCACATTTGTAATGTTTTTCAATTTCTGTGGTGTAAATATGCACACTACGGCTGACTTCAAGTTACCATTGTGAAATCACTAATGGTATACATTTTCTTTTTTTAAACTTATCTTTATTGTTGAATGTATTACAGATGTTTCTCCTTTTCCCTCTATTGACCCCCTCCTCCCTGCTCGTGCCCTCCCTCCTGCCTTTCCCCACACTGTTGTCTGTGTCCATTGGTTATGCATATATGCATATAAGTTCTTTGGTTTATTTCTTCCCACCCCCTCCACCCCTTTGAGGTTTGTCAGTCTAACCTTCTTAATCACCTTTTCACCTATTCCCCCAACGCCCCTCCCATCTGGCAACCAACAAAATGTTCTCTATATCTATGAAAATGTTTCTGTTCTGCTTGTTTATTTTGTTTGTAGATTCAATTGCCGATAGATATGTATTTATAGCCATTTTGTTTGTTCATATTTTTGATCTTCTTTTTCTTCAAGAAGAATCTTCAACATTTCATATAATAATAGTTTGGTGGTGATGAACTCCTTTAGCTTTTTCTTGTCTGGGAAACTCTTTATATGACCATCAATTCTAAATGATAACTTTGCAGGATAGAGTAATCTTGGTTGTATTGTAGGTTCTTGCTTTTCATCACTCTGAATATTTCTGGCCTGCAAAGTTTCTTTTGAGAAATCATCTGACAGTCTTATGGGAGCTCCCTTGTAGGTAACTAATTGCTTTTCTCTTGCTGCTTTTAAGATTCTCTCTTTGTCTTGAACCTTTTGCATTTTGATGATGATGTGTCTTTTTGTGGGCCTCTTGGGGTTCTTCTTGTTTGGGACTCTCTGTGCTTCCTGGACTTGTAAGTATATTTCCTTTACCAAATTAGGGAAGTTTTCTGTCATTATTTTTTCAAATAGGTTTTCAATTTCTTGTTCTCTCTCTTCTCCTTATGGCACCCCCATGATGTGAATGTTGGCATGCTTGAAGTTGTTCCAGAGGCTCCTTACACTATCCTCATGTTTTTGGATTCTTTTTTCTTTTTGCTGTTCTGATTGGGTGTTTTTTTGCTTCCTTATATTCCAAATTGATGGTTTGCTTCTTGGCTTTACCTACTCTGCTATTGAATCTCTGTACATTATTTTTTTATTTCAGTTAGTGCCTCCTTCATTTCTGAATGGTCCTTTTTTATGCTCTTGAGACCCTCACTAAGTTCATTGAAGTTCTCACTAAGTTCATTGAGCGTCCTCAAAAGCAGTGTTTTGAACTCTGCATCTGTTAGATTGCTTATCTCCATTTTGTTTAGTTCTTTTCCTGGAGTTTTGTTCTGTTCTTTCATTTGGGACATGTTTCTTTGTCCCCTCATTTTGGCTGCCTCCCTGTGTTTGTTTCTATGTATTAGGTAGAGTTGCTATGTCTCCTGGGCTTCCTAGGGTGGCCTATTGTAGTAGGTATCCTGTAGGGTCCAGTGGCACAGCCTTCCTGGTCTCTCAGCTGGGCCCTTGAGGTGCACCCCTCATGCAGACTTTATACCCTTCTGTTGTAATTGAGTCTTGATTGCAGTCTTGATGTGGCTTCTTCTTTAATTTCGTAGTTGTAGGACTTCCATTCAGCTTGATTTCAGGTGGTTTTGAAGGATGATTGTTCTGTAGTTTAGTTGTAATTTTGATGTCACTAATGGTATACATTTTCACCATACATATACAATATATGTATATAACTTTGAGAGCATAAATAATAGTAAAATGTCAAATGTAAAAAAAACCCCACAAAATTAGGACTTGATGAGTTTTGAGTATGTAGTAGCTTTATTTTTAATATAATTTATTTAATTTTTAAGTTTAAATAATTTAACTTTTAATAACAACTGGATCATAATTACTGAAAATGTAACAATTGGTTTTTGTGAGCCAGTATGAGCTGGCTCCAGCTCTCCCTAATCTAACTGACATCTCAGGGTGAGCACATTTTATCTGGCTACAGTGCCTGCTATACTGTCAGCCCTCTATAGATATGTCCCCATGAAGGGGTGACTTACATTACCTGTCCTCTTAGTCTGAAAACTCTTTGAAAGAAGGACAATATTATAGCCATCGTTGAGTCCTCAATCCTCAACACAGGGCCTGGCACATAGTAAGTTCTCAGTAAATTGATGAATGACCAAGTTTACACCATAGGGAGTACCTGAAGTGCTTTGTTTGGAAGCAGAAATGACCCACAACTACCACAAGTAGGGCACTACAGAAGATGGGTGTTGATGATTCTGTGGTTATTATCTCCTGGGATTAGCTCATGTCACTGCCTGAGTTAGTGGTCTATAGCTGCATAACAAATCACTACACACTTAATGGATAACACAGAGTTATCCTCTCCAAGTTTCTGTGTGCTAAGAGTCTTGGGCACGTTTTAACTGGGTTTTCTGCTATATCTCACAAGGCTGCAATCAAGGTGTTACTTGGGTTGCATTCTCATCTGGAGGCTCAGCTTGGGAAGAATCCACTTCTATGCTCGTTTGTGTTGTTGTGTGATTGAGGTTGTCACACATTTCCTTGTGGTTGTGTGATCCAGGGTCCTAGGTGTTTTCTGGCTGTGGGTTGGAGACCACCTTTAGGTCCTAGAGACTGCCCCCTGTCTCTTGCTGAATGGGCTTCCTTACCATAGCTGCATACTTCAGCAAGCTGGGAAGGAGACTTCCTCTCACTTCCAGGAGGGCACAGCCCCTGTTTTAAGGGCATTCACCTGATTAAGTCAGACTCACTGAGGATGTTCTCTTTGGATTAACTCAAAATAAACTGATTTGGGATCTTAAATCAGCAAAATTCCTTCATCTTTGCCTTAATCTTTTGGGTAGAAACAAGTCACAGTTTCTGTCCACACTCAGGGGAGGGGATTATATAGGATGCGGCCACCAGGAGGTAGAGGTCATCAGGGTCTGCCTGTCACACTGCTTTGTATCCCTGCCCCCAGTCCCATCATGAGGTATGGCTTTAGCTTTTGAGAAGAGCCAGCCAGTGATCTCTGCATTCTCTCACCTTAGAACATTTTGCCTTTCCCCCATTGAGGTGGTTGATCTACCTAAGTTTGGTATTTATCTAATGCTGTGGACACATGGGAGGAGCCAAGTGGTTTCCTTGATGCCAACATGTCTGGTAAACCCACATCCTTCTGTACTTCTGAGGCAAGCCCTGAGTGTCCTCTGACATTAGGGGGCTTCAGAGAAAAGAAGAGCGTCAAAAATAAACACCTGAAGGTCACAGTGGCAGGCAAACTCTTCCCCCTGATTTTACCTAGGGTTGTCATGGTGATGGGAGGAGGTTGTGAAATAATGCAGTGGAAGCAGTGAACTCAGTAACTTGGATAGGTCTCCTCTGAAATGCACTTCAATATCAGGAAGGCAGGAAACATTCATCTCCTCTCTTCTGTGGGGCCACTGGACAGGTCTCATGGCATCAGTGAAATCATCCATCTTGTTAGTTTCATTGGTTTGAACTTTTTATAATAGCATCCCCCCAAACTAAGGATGTTCAGACCTTGAGAAAAGGGGTCCTGGTGCCATTCACAACTATAAAATTGGGATGGGGTCCGGCTGGTGTGGCTCAGCGGTTGAGCATCAACTCATGCACCAAGAAGTCACCGGTTCAATTCCCGGTCAGGACACATGCCCAGGTTGTGGGCCCAATCCCCAGTGGGGGACAGGCAGGAGGCAGTCAATCGATGTTCTCTCTCATCAATGTTTCTATCTCTCTCTCCCTTTCCCTTCCTCTCTCTCTAAAGTCAATAAAGGAAAAAACAAACAAACAAAAAAACACTGTAAAATTAAGATGGGGTTGCCACTTCATTCAATGTTTCTACAGTAAATTCTTATTGACTCCCAACTGTGTGCCGGGTTCTGTGGCAGGCATAGGTAATGAGTAGAAAATATTCTTGCCCTCATGGAGTTTCCAGGCCTATAGGAAGCCCACAAAAGAATTAGACAACAAAATAAAGTGTAAAAAGTTCTTAAAGGAGACAAAGTTTAAAAAGCAGGAAAATATAGGGAGTGCTGTTTTAGATGGTGTAGTCTGGGGAGGTCTGCAAGAGAAATGCCATTTAAGTTGAGATCTGACTATGAGAAGACCCCAGCCACTCTTAATGGGGGAGAGGAACATCCTAGGAGGATGGACCGGAGTACGCGAAGTCACAGACTGGAAGAGGTCTTGGTGTGGTCAGAGCGTTGTGAGTGAGAAGGAAAGGGATGCTGGGTGAGGGGACAGATAGTGAAGATCTATTTGGGAGACAGGATTGAGAGGATTTGATGGAATGGAACCTGAGGATGAGGGAAAGGCAGGTATCACAAATAACTTGGATCTTTACAGGAGAACTGGTGGAACCAGATATTGAGATGGCTTCCAACCCCACATTCCTGCAACCTTCCTTTGGTAGGAGCCAGTGGTCTGCTGGTAAACTGGCTCCTCCCTCCTTCCACAAAAAGCATTTTCTGATTTCTGTGCTGCAGATGCTCTCTCCATGGCCAGCTTCAAGCTCTCAACCAGCTCACACGAACCCTGGATAGTCAATCATCAGATCTTGGAGCTGGTAAGAGCCAGCACACCCACCCACCCCCGGGTCTCAGCACATTCCTCTCTTGGGAGCGATTCCCCAGCTGGGGCTTTGAGGCCGTGAGTGCTCCTTCCCTTCCCATCACCTCTGTACCTCCATTTCTTTGTATTTCCCACAACCCCCTGAGGGCATGGCCACAAAGGGAATCACACCATCTCATTGCTGGCTGCTCTCAGGGAGCTGTTCCATTGGTTTAATGACAGTTGTCTAATTGTATCTTAGGAGCTCATTCCAGAAAAAGCTGGGAGATAAATTAGTGCAATTAATTGGTCTTTAAAAGCATTTAGGAAAATCCAGGCTGTCATAAGAAACCTTAATCTAGAGAGTATGCCTAACTGAACCTGCTGTCAGTGGAGAAGCAGGAAGGAATTGCAGCCCCCAGAGTAAGCCGAGGAAAGTGCCTGAATCAAGTCCTGTTTCCTAACTCCCCTTCCACAATGCCCCTTCAGAGCCTCAGCCTCGACGTGTTCCAAGTCGGACCCATCAGCACCCCCCATAAATCAGTTTCTGTTTGGATTTCCCCTCCCTGTTGAGCACACCACCATTATCCCAATGTCTCAAGCTCAAGACCTTGGAGGCAACTTTGACCCAGCAATCTCACTTGGTAACCACATGGACTCCATGTCATGGTATTTCCATATCTGTCTCCAGCATCTGTCACCTGGTCTATGTCCACCTTTAATCCATTCTGAGACCCAGCAGCCCAGACTCTCTACATGGCCTGCAGGGCCCTGGGGGTCACCCCCACTTCTCTGGCTCGCCTTATGCCACCAGCCCCCAGTGCTCTTGCTCCAGCCACAGGAAGTATTCAATTCCTTCAAGTTCCCATGTTTTCTTTGCACATTCTGTTTTCCCAGCATGGAACACTCCTTCCTAGTGGATTAATCAGGATCAGTTAGGTTATGCAGCAGTAATAAATGATCCCCGTGATTTCAGTCACTTAACACATTAAATTTTATGCCTCACTCCTGCCATGTGCAGTGTGGATTGGACAGTCCTTCTCCATCTGGAGAAGTGGCCTCCAAAGTCACTGGTACCAAAAAAAAAGAAGTTAAAAGAGGAACCTGGTTCTTAACTCAGCCTGGACGTGTCACAGGTCATTTTCTCTATTGGTCGATATTGGTCACATGGCCTCAACCTAACTGCAAGGGAGGCTGAGTAACGTAAGGGAGCACATGGGAAGCTTGGTGAGCACCATGGCTTGGTGCCACCCCCTTTCTCCTCTTCTGACCCATTCTTAGGGTCATCATGAAAAGTCACTTCTGGGAAGACCTCCCCAACCTCCCAGCACTGGGTCAAAGTTGCTTCCTACGTGTGACCTATGAAAATTCTCATCCTGGCATGCATCCCCCCGAAAGGTCCGGCTGGCTGCCGATTCCTTGCTTGGCTGTGAGCCCTGTGAAGGCCGGGACCCACTCTATCTCTTACTCAGTGTTCAGCACGGTGCCTGCCATACAGCAGGGCTCAGGGCATGATCCTGGAGTGGATGGCCAGACCTTCCCCTGGCATTCAGGGTTCCCTAGGAGCTGACCTGCTCCACAGCACTTCCGCCTGTCCCTCTACCCAGCTGTTCTGGGCTTTAGGTCTTTTGTGTATAGCTTGCTCCATAACTTGGACTTTTTGACAGGCAGCTCTGAATCAGATTGCCAGCTTCAGTATTTACCAGTTTATAGGGCACTAGGCAAATTGCTTCACTGTTCTGTGTCTCGGTTTCCTCATCTGTCAAATGGCTTCTATTACAACTATTTAATTGTGGGAATTCAATGAAAAGTGCTTTTAAAATGCATCATCACTATTACAGAGCATGGCGAATACCATACTTCACTGGTTCTCAGGGCACATTTGTTTTCACCTTTTACCAAATCAAAACCGATGCGGCTGACAGTCGCTGTTGAGCAAACACTGTCAGTGTTCAATTTGTGGCTTTTGCTCTTTCCTGGTGGTACATGAGATATTGGTGTGTCTTAGATTCCATGACTTATGAGAGTTAACAACTGATCATCATTAACTATTTTTCCTCTTAAATGACCTCCATCTCTGGTAAATTTTATCTGCAGACATTTCTCTCACCCTTCCCAGCTTTTGATTGAAATGAGCGTGGGAGCTCAAGATGAGCACACCCTTCCCAGCAGCACCTTGGAACAGATGTCAGACATTCTGCCGGGGCCTCCTCGTCCATGAGGCCCCCGGCTCCCCCTCATGCCCACTTCTCTCTCTCTTTGTGAATTCCTCCCAGTGTAGCACTAACCAGAGTCTGCCTTGGACCTTATTAAATATGCATAACCAATGGACATAGACAACAATGCAGGGGGTGTGGGGGGGCGGGATGGGGAGGAGGGTGTCTAGGGGGAAAAAGGAGAAACATTTGTAACAAAAATAAATTAATAAATTAATAAATTAATAAAAATTAAAAAAGAAATTAATTCAGCCCTGGCCGGTTTGGCTCAGAGCGTTGGCCCGCGGACCAATGAGTTGCGGGTTCGATTCCGGTCAAGGGCACGTACCTCAGTTGCAGTTTGTCCCCGGCCCTGGTTGGGGCCATGTGGGAGGCAGCCAGTTGATGTGTCTCTCTCACATCAATGTTTTTCTCTCTCTCCCCCTCTCTCCCTCCCACTCTGTCCAAACAAAATAGAAAATATCCTAGGGTGAGGATTAAAAAAAATAATAAATTAATTTACTAAAATCAGTCAGATTTAATTTTTAAGCACTGGCAACATGCTATGCTATGCCCCTTACGATGTACTATCTCACTGAATCCCCACAACCTGTGAGACAGGCATTCTTTCTAAGGTGAGGAAACTATGGTACAGAGAGGTTCGGTTACATACAAAAAGACACACAGCCAAGAGCATGGAACAACTTGCTAGCCAATAGTCAAGCTGGAATTTGGCCTTAAGTCTCTCTGACCCCCAAACAGATGCTGCTAACCACTGGCATCCACTATGTCCTGCCTCACAAGGGTCAAGTTGAACAATGCAAGAGAAACTAATGTGTCAACCATAAAGTGACAACAGGTGTCAGGGCTGGCTGTTATTTTCTCTCAGAGGCTGGACCTTTTGAATGTGACTTTGTAGGGACTGGGCCAGGGAGGCCCCTGAATATATTAGGGTTACAAAAACATTTCACTTCGTTACCTCTCTGTGCCAGACTGTGTGCTAGGCAATGAGGGGGCAAATATGAATAAGAAATGACCCATGCCCTGGAGGAATTCATGGAATTCAATGATTCTAAGAGCCTATGATTCCAAGATTCTAATATTTCAGAATTCAATTGTACTGAAATTCTTGACCCTGCAAGTGGGCTGTGCAGTACACTTCCAGCACTCGGATCAGGGGCAGAACTTCTGGGAGAAGGCAATTTGTGTCTCCTTGCCTCTCTTAGGGAGAAGCAGGGCTCTGCGGAGGTTCTGCAACCAAAGTCCTGCTGCCTTTGGGAGGACCCCTGTCCCCAACTCAGAGGACAGACTTTCCCAGAACAGAAAACTCACGTGATAAACCCATTGTATGGCTTCGTTTTGGTATTTGCCCCAGCTCGGTCTTCACTCTGGACGCCTCTCTGTATGCACTTGGCCACTGGATCAGGGCTTGAAATTCATTGCAGAGGCCAACCTTGACCTAAATCCATACAGAGAGCTTAGGTCTTGGAGCCCGTTTAGACTCTTTGTTGAAGCCTGTTAGTTTAACTAAGCCTCCAGGCCTTTGATGAGAAGTGCTCAGAGCAAATATTGATTGAGGTTTTGTCCCTCTGTGCACACAATTCATCAACACTCACTTGTGAGTCTTGCTGTCTTAGAGACCAGCAAAAACGACTGAGATCTCAGCAGATGAGTACGCAGGACCTAACTGAACGGGTGTGCAAGTTGTCTCTTTTGTTTAACATTAGTCCCTTTTATTTCTCCAGATTCCACGCATCTGTTAATATTTTGGTTTACTTTCCCCCCATTTGTGTGCACATTACAAACATCTGTATCCAGCCCTTGTCTGCTTTGGACTGTCATTCGTCTCTATAATTCTCTTAGTATTAATAGTTAAAAATAACAGCCAGCCCTGGTACCCGTTGTCACTTTATGGTTGACACATGAGTTTCTCTTGCATTGCTCAATTTGACCCCCGTGAGTCAGGAGGTAGTGTATCCAAGTTAGCAGCATCTGTTTGGGGGTCAGAGACTTAAGGTCAAATTCTAGCTTGACTATTGGCTAGCAAGTTGTTCCACTTTCTCATCAGATGTTAGTATTTTGGGGAATAGATAAACTACAACCTACTGCCTGGTGCGTGGTTGATACTCAGTATACAGGGACTTACTGGGATCATTGTTCCCATTTTACTGATACAACTATAGAGAAGCTAAAGAACTAAAGAACTTGCCCAAAGTCATACACTCCCTGTCCTGGGTTCTTTCCTCACCATGAGGCTTCCTGGCATTGCTCCATGATGACAGGCACCAGAGTATCCTGACACTTGAAGTCCCTCTCAATACTGACCTATGCAATGGGGGATTATTATTCCATGTTCCCCAATGGGATGAAATACAATGTGTGGTGATGTATAGACTTTGCTTCTCCCAGCACCCTAGTCAGTGGTTGAGTGTATCCCCATCTCCTGCCCAGCTGATTAAGACCAGCCAGTGCTTGGTGGGGATCCCATCCCTTATGCCATGATTGGAAGGGAGTTCTCTTACTTCCTATTCTGCTCCATCCGTCTCTGCCCACACGCACAAAGAGTAGACATTAAAAACAAATGTTTGGAATAAAATGGTTAATTTGTACGTGAAAAACAACAACAGGTTCTTGGCTTCAATAAATGGTATTGGAAAAACTGGACAGCCACATGCAAAGGAATACAATTAGATCACTATCATATACCACGCACACAAAATAACTCAAAATGGATCAATGACTTGAAAAGAAGACCTGAAACCATAAAACACATAGAAGAAAACATAGGCGCTAAGCTTCTGGACATCAGCCTCAGCGGTGTTTTTGTGGATTCAGCTTCAACAGCAAGGGAAACAAAAGCAAAGATAAACAGATGGGACTGTATCAAACTAAGAGCTTCTGCACAGCAAAGGAAATCATCAACAAAACAAAAAGGCAGTCTCCCAAATGGGAAAAGAAATTTGCAAAGCATACGTCCAATTAAGGGGTTAATGTCCAAAATATATAAAGAACTCATGCTTCTCAACAACAAGAAGATAAACTACCCAATTAAAGAGAAAGCAGTAGGGAAACTGAGCCGGCCAGTGTGGCTCAGTGGGCTGAGCGTTGCCCCATGGACTGAGAGGTCCCGGTTCAACGTCAGGTCAGGGCACATGCCCGGGTTGTGCGCTTGATCCCCAGTGGAGGTCGGGCAGGAGGCAGCCGATTGGTGTGTCTCTCTCACACTGATGTTTCTATCTCTCTCTCCCTTCCTCTTTCTCCTTAGAATCAATAGAAACATTAAAAAAAAAAAAAAGTGGGCGGAGGATCTGAATAGACATCTTCCCAAAGAAGACATACAGATGGCCCAACAGGCACATGAAAAGATGTCCAACATCACGGATTATTAAGGAAATGCAAATCAAAACCACAATGAGGTGTCATCTCACAGCTGCTAGAGTGGCTATGGTAGCCACTGGAGAGGGTGTGGAGAAAGGGAGCCCTGGTGCGCTGTTGGTGGGAAAGCAGACTGGTGCAGCCACTGTGGAAAGCAGTATGGAGGTTCCTTAAAACAATAAGAATAGAATGGCCATATGGTTCAGAAAAGAGATATGCACCCCTATGTTCATTGCAGCATTATTTACAATAGCCAAGATATGAAAGAACCTAAATGTCCATCAATAGACAACTGGATAAAGACGATGTGGTACACACACACACACACACACACACACACACACGTACAATGGAATACTACTCAGCCATAAAAAGGTGAAATTCTTCCATTTGTGACAACATGGATGGACCTTGAGGGTATTAATGATAAGTAAATTAAATCAGACAGAGACAAATACTGTATGATTTCATTTATAAGTTGAATATAAAAAAATAAAACAAATGAACAAACAACAAGAACAACAAAACAAACTCATAGAGACAGACAACAGGTCAGTGGGTACCAGAGGGGGAGGGGGTGGAGGGAGGGTGAAATGGTAAAGGGGGTCATGTGTACGGTGATGGATGGAAACTAGACTTTTGGTGGTGAGCACAAGGTAGTATGAACAGATATCAAATTATAATGTTGCACACCTGAAACTTGATGTTATAAACCGATGTTACCTCAAGTAAAAAACTGAAAACAAAACACCAAATATTTCAGAGGACACATGTTCATAGAGCCGGGTGGCTTTAGGTTATAGGGAGTAAGCATTACCACATACATTTCTGTCCTAACTTCCTTATAACAAGCATGTGTTTTATTGCTGGATGTATTTTCTTCACACACAACCCACCTTCATCAAGAACCGGCGGTTATCTAGGTTTTCACAGGGGCTTAGCTTTCCACCTGGCTCGCAGCTTGCACCTGTGTTCATGGCTGAAGCAGGAGGTAGGAGAGGACCAGCGATGTTTGGAGAAGGAGAGACTTTTGTGTGGCTCTTTTATAGGCTGGACTCCTGAGAAATGGGAAGCCTTAAAGGCCAGGTGTTCTGGCTGAAAGCAGGAGGGTAAACTTCTAGGCACGTTTGCCACCTGGGGAGGAGAGAGCCAGTGCACTTGGCTGCTCCTGTGCCTCCCTTCTTCCCTCCCTTCTTCCCTCCCTTCTTCCCTCCCTCTGCCCCTCAGCATTTCAGGGACCCCACACTGGGTCTGAGGTGCTTGATTGCAAACTCATCTTATCGTACTTTTGGGATCTGAGCACTGGGGCGGGGGGGGGGGCATGAAATGTAGATACCAACTAGCTCTGTAATACTCCAACGTCAGAATCAATATTGGCATTTTATGCGATCTGCTCGGTCACTTCCTGTGTAAGGAGATGGCACATGGTGAGGGAGTATGTGTGTTCCTGTGCTCATCGGTGCCCCACCTTTCCAACTTTATCAAAGGGTCGTCTGGTAATTCAGCCTTGGTGTATTAGTTATCTATTGCTGTATAACAAATTACCCCAAAGTTTAACAGCTTAAAAAGACTACCAAAGCCCTGCCAGTGTGGCTCAGTGGTTGAGTGTTGATCCACGCACCAAGAGGTTTCCAGTTCAATTCCTGGTCAGGGCACATGCCCAGGTCGTGGGCCCGATCCCCAGTGGGGGGCATGCAGGAGGCGGCCAATCGATGTTCTCTCTCATTAATGTTTCTCTCTCTCTCTCCCTCTCCCTTCCTCTCTCTCTCTTTAAAAAATCAATAAAGAAAAAAATATAAAAAAAAGACCACTGAAGATGACATATCATAGAATTGTGCACTTGAAACCTATGTAATGTCATTAACCAATGGCATCCCAATACATTTAATTTAAAAAGACAATAAATATTGATGATCTTGTGCAGATTTTGTGGGTCAGGAAATTAGGAGCAGTTCAGATGTGTAATTCTGGCTCAGAACAAGTGTCTCAAAGAGGCTTGCTGTAAACTAGATGCTTGTGTCCCCACCCAAATATGTCAAACCCTGATCCTCAGCGTGAGGGATTTGGAGGTGGGGCCTTTAAGAGGTGATGAGTTCAGGAGGGTGGAGCCCTCACGAATGGGGTCAGTGCCCTTATAACAGAGGCCCCAGGGAGCTCCCTCACTGCTCTGCTCTGTGAGGACGCAGTGACACAATGGCCATCGAAGAACCAGGACTGGGCTCTCACCACAGAGTGAATCTGCCAGCACCTTGATCTGGGACACCCAGCCACTAGAACTGTGAGAAATAGACTTCCATTATTTATAAGCCACCCAGTTTATATTTGTTATAGCAGCCTCATGGGCTATGACAAGGTCATAGTCAAAATGTTGGCCGAGGCTACAGTCGTTTGAAGATGTGATTAGGGTTGGATAATCCTATCCCAAGGCAGCTCCCTGACAGACCTGGCCAGTCTGGGCTGGTTGTTGGCTGGAGGCCTCAGTTCTTTACTTTCTGGCTCTCTGCATAGGGGGCTTGAGATTCCCCATGACGTGGCCGCTGGCGTCTCCAGAGACAGATCCAAGAGTGGGCAACGCAAAGCCACGTGTCTTTTATGCCCCAGTTGCAGCGGTTATAGCATTTTTGCAACGTCCCGATGGTGACACAGCTCGGCCCTGTCCAGTAGTGAGGGTACCACACATGGGTGAGAGTACCAAGAGGCAAGAATCGCTGGGGCCACCTTGGAGGTTGGCTAGCACATTTGAACAGCAGCTCCCTTCTCCCTTTCCACGATTTCTCCGAGGAGTGTGGGTGGAGACGCACGCGTGATTACACCTGCACAGTTTTCTTCGTGAACCTCCGCCCAGCTGGGACCTGGGGGGCACAAGGGACGCTCTTGGCACCTTTCTGTTTATGCGCGTTTCTCAGGACACAGTGCTGGAGTTAATGGAGATGAACACAAAACATTTATAGGAAATTGTGGACGAGAAGGAAGAATAGCCAGCTTTTCTCGAGCATTGGTTACGTTCTTGGCATTGTTATGTTCACGCTCGTGGAAATGTGTGTGTGAGGCAATGTTGTTATTAAACTCTCTTCTTGCAAGAAAGAAAACCGAGGCGCAGAGACAAAGTGCCACAGCCCAGAGTCCCACAGCGAGAAGTGGTGGTGGGGTTTGGACACAGGCCCAGCTCTGCCTCCTCACCCGTGTTTCATGGCGTGAGCGGACCACGTCAGGGCTGAGAGCTCTTGTGATGATGGCAAAGCTCCCATCTTGCCCCAAATGCAGCCCGGGTCAGGGGCTTTCACAGGCCCCATAGGTCTTACACTTTACAAATGGACTTCTGGAAAATATGTCCTTTAAACCAGAACTCATTTTTTTGGTTTTGTTTAGTTTTTGTTAATCCTCATCAGAGGACATTTTTTCCATTAATTTTTAGATAGAGTGGAAGGGATGGAGGGAGAGAAACATCGATGTGAGAGAGACATCAATTGTCTGCTGAGTGACCCCAACCAGGGTCGGGCATGAAACCTGCAACCCAGGTATGTGCCCTTGGCTGGGAATCGAACCCAAGATCCTTCTGTCCATGGGCTGACGCTCTAACCACTGAGCAAAACCGGCCAGGGCAAACCATAACTCTTTTTAAGAAAAATAATTTTTATCTATTTTTTCTCTCCATAAAACAAGATATACTACTCACTGCAGAAAATTGAAATGTAAACACAGAGAAGAATTAACGGCCATGTGGTCATGCCCTCCAGAAATAAAAACAAGTTTTAAACATGTTGGGTCCAAACTGTGTCCCCTCATGGGGGGGGGGGGGCGTTTATTACACATACATGCTTGAAATAAAAATGGGCAAAGGTGAGAATTTTAATGAGCACACCGTGTAGCCACCTCTGACATGTAAATGTGTCTGTGCGTTGACTGCACAATTAAATAGGCTCTGCTTTGGGGGATGGGTATCTTTCTTTTTTTTTTTTTATCCTCACCCGAGGACATTTTTGCATTTATCTTCAGATAGAGGGGGAGGGAAAGAGGGAGGGAGGGAGAGAGAGAAACATCGACTGGCTGCCACCACACAAACGCAACCGGGGCGGGGACAGACTGCAACTGAGGCACGTGCCCTTAGCGGGAACCGAACCGGGGTCTCTCTGGTCCGCAGGCCGACGCTCTAACCGCTGAGCCAAACCGGCCAGGGCGGCATCATTCTTTCCAAAGCACTCTTGGCAAGTGCTCACTTAAATACGTTGACTCTTCTGCATGACCTGACCCCTTTGGCAAGGCCAAGGTCACAGCCTTGGGAAAGAGAAAGAGGGAAAGGCCCAGGGAGGAAAGAGGGTTAGGAGGGCCACTTCGTGGCTCAGCGAAGGAGCACCTACCCCTCCTCTGCTACGGACAAACGCCCCACTTACTACTGTTGAACTGCTGGGCTCCACTGAGCCCTGGAGAGGCCTGGGCACTGTCTCTCACCTGCCTGGCAGCTCCAGGGGCTGAACCAGCTACATGTGCTCTAACAGCAAGGGAGCTGGAGCACCTGTCCTGGTGACCAGGCACAGTGCATTTAGTTAGTAACCACGTGGGGGGTTTGATGACGCCCTTAGGTGGCGCGTGCGGGAGCAGGAGCCCCCTCATTTGGTATAATTAAGACCTGAAGTTGGAGGTTAATCAAGACATCAGTTGGAGTGGGGGGTTGGATGGGCGGAGCTCATTGGATGTGCTGGGTTCCTGTGGGTCAGTGACCGGAATTTTCACTGTATTATTATCCTCTTTAGATCGTTGAGGATCGTGATGCTCGGAAAATGTAGGATTAAACACTTGAGCTAAAATATCCCTTTCCATTTTAACTGAGCTCTTATTCTTAGAACAATCTCTTCCTTTGCACGGTTTTGTTTTTTTCTGAAATAGGGAAGAGACCTTCCATATAAGAAGTGCCTACTGTATGCCTGACACTTTGTACATTATGCTTGTAATTCTCACAACTGTGCTAAATCTGGAACATCATTATCTTCATCTGGAGGGTGAAGAAACTGAGCTGGAGAGACATTCTGTGATGTGGCAACGTCCCACATTTAGTCCGTGTTAGTTTCCTAATTGACATTAGAACAAAGTATCACAAACCGGATGGCTTTAAACATCGTGAATTCATTATCCGATAGTTATGTAGGTCAGAGGTACAAACAGGTCTAAAACCAAGGAGTTGACAGGGCTGCATTTCCTTCTGGAGCCTCCAGGGGAGAATCTGGCTCCTCGCTTTTTCCAGCTTCTAGAGGCGGCCCTCATTCCGTGGTTTGCGGTCCCCTCCTCCATCTTCAAAACCAGACATGTGGCATTTCTCTGGCCCTTTTTCTGGTCCTCACATCTCTCCTTCTTTGACCACAAGTGGGAAAGTTTCTCTGCTTTTAAGGATTCATGTGGTTAGATTTGGGCCAGCCCAGATAATCCAGGATAATCTCCTACCTCAAAGTCCTTTGCCTTAACCCAGCGATTTTCAACCGGTGTGCCACAGGAATCTTTAAAACATGCAGTACCTGACTGCTTCGTCAGGGGCACTGACCTCTTTTCCCTTACATTGTCAAATAATAAAATGACAACAGCCAACACAACAATAGCCGTCTGGTGTGAATAAATCAAAATTATACCTATTTTTTAGTCAGATTGGCAAAAAATATATATTTTTTGGTGTGCCACTGAATTTTAACAATTAGCTTATGTGCCATCAGATGAAAAAGGTTGAAAATTGCTGCCTTAATCACATCATCAAAGTCCCATTTGTCATACTAAGTAATATACCCACAGTTTATGGGGATCGGGGTGTAAACAACTTTTGAGGGTGTTATTCTGCCTATCGTACTAACTGAGGGAGCTGGGATTCAAACCAGAATCTGTCCATTAAGAATTACTGACAAATACAGTCATCCAGGCAGTGTGATATTGGAGGACGGACAGACACTAGATTAATTGAACATAACATTCCAGAAATAGACCCACAGAAATATGGTCAACTAATTTTGTTTTTACAAAGGTGCAAAATGGCAAAAGGATAGTCTTTTCAAGTGGTGTTGGTATAATTGGACATTCTTAGGCAAAAAACAAGACCAAAAACCAAAACCAAAAACCATAAAGCACAAATGAATCTTGACCCAAACCTCACACCTTGTACAAAAACTAACTCAAAATGGATCATAGATCTAAGTGTAAAATGTAAAACGATAAAACTTTTAGAGGAAAATCTTTGTGACCTAGGCTAAGGCCAAGTGGTCTTATACATGAAACCAAAAGCACAATTCATAAAAGAAAATAGTTTGAAAAATTGGACTTCACCAAAATTAAAAACTTTGTTATGTGGAAGTCCCTGGTAAGGGATGAAAAGACAAGCTAAAGAAAGGGAAACATATATTTGCAAGTTACATATCTGAGAAAGGACTTGCATCCAGAATATACAGATAAGTCTCCAAACTCAATAGTGAAGAAACAGTAAAGATGGACAAAAGACTTGAAGAAACATTTCACCAAATGGGGATGCAGATAGCAAATAGGCACACGAATATTTGTTCCACATATTAACCATTAGTCAAATGAAAGTTAAATCATGATGAGATACCATGACAAACCTATTATATTGGCTAAGATAAAAAATACTGACAATCCCAAGTGCTGACAAGAATGCAGAGAAAGTGGGTCGCACATGCATTGCTGGTGAGAGTAAAACATGGTACAGCTACTCTGGAAAATAACTTGGCAGTTTCGTATAAAGTTAAGTATGTATTTACCATGCAATCCAGCAGTGGCACTCCTGGCTATTTATCCCAGGGAAATAAAACACTATGTACACACAAAAACCTATACACAAGTGTTCATAGCAACTTTATTTGGAACAGCTAAAAATTGGAAGCCATCCAAATACCCTTCAGCAGGTGAGTGATTTAACAAATGGCGTTAAATCCACACAACAAAATACCATTCAGCAGCAAGAAGAAATGAACTGTTGACATACCCACCAACTTGGATGGGTCTCAAGGATATGCTGAGGGAAACAAAAGCCAGCATCCGTGGTTACGTATTTATACAACATTCTCAAAATGACAGAATTATAGTGATGGTTGCCAGGGGCTAGGAGTGGTGGAGGGTGTGACCATAAAGCGAGAACGTGAGGGAGTTTCTTCATGGTGATGGAACAGCTGTGCATCCTGATTGTGGTGGTGGTTGCGCAAATCTATCCATGTGATAAAATTTCATAAATCTATGTGCCACAAAAAGTGCATGTAAAAACTGGTGGAATGGACCGATAGTTTAGTTAATAGTGTTGTACCAATGTCTTCTTTTGGGTAATGTGGTTATGTTAGATGTAACCATTAAGCCTTGTGAAGTGTACTTGGGAACTTTGTACTGTTTTTACAATTTCTTATGAGTATATAATTTTTTCAAAATAAAGTATGATCAAATAGACAAAACTCCAAAACAAAACACCCTGAGTCTTCTCACTGCACGCCTGCGCTCTGTCTACCTGTCAGTGACATCCCCATCGGATGCTTTGTCATGAAATAGGAATTTTGGATAAAACAGTGTTTCCCAAAGCGTTCTGTTGAACACTAATTCAGCAGGAATTCATACCAGGCAAAGATAAACACTCTGTGTCTAGGCAAATTTAGGAAATCTGGGTTAACTTCCATGCTAAAAAATCGCTTTGTAGGACATGAACAGATGTTGTGGATCTCCAAAGAGGGGGCTACAGCAATTCCCTAACTTTGTTGTCCACAAAATGTGATTTCTCCCTCCTCTGGGTGTCCCCAAAGACTAGGGGTTCATGTGCTTAGGAAACGTGGAGCTAAAGCGTGCGTCAGAGGAGTGAAAAGCCAGGAGGCAGGGAACATGTTTGTTTGGGAGCCAGGCCTTTGGCTTCAGGCCCTGGTCTCTCAGCCTCCTGTCCCGTGGTGAGGATGAGGCCATGGGAGATATGTTGGGAAGAGAGTCAATGCTCATGTGTGAAAAGGTCTGCATTTTATATTTCTGATTCTCCTCCTTGAGCTGAGACTTTGGAGAAAATCGTTCCTCCCTTCTCCATTCTTAGAGGTGGAGGCCCTGACAGCGGAATTGGGTGGAGGAGAGGACAGCCAACAGTTCACCTTGGAGCTGAGCTGGAGGAGCTGGGCCTTCAGGAAAGGCGGGGGGAGGGACATGAGGAAGCAGAACCCAAGGGGGTATTTTATGGTGACTTACAGGGTTGGCCATGTGGAGTGAAACTTGGGGATGGAGGACACGCTCTGAGTAGACTGAAGAAGTCGCCCCAAATCTCTACCTTTCTGTGCACGTCCGATGGATTCTGACATACTCTAGTGCATTAGTTATCTCTCATTGCACAACACATCACCCTCAAACTTAGCAGTTTAAAACAGCAATAACGTCTATTAGCTCCCACAGTGTCTGCTAGTAAGGAATTCAGGAGTGATTTACGTGGCTCTGGGTCGTGGTCCCTCATGGTGCTGTCATCTTCTGAAGGTGTGTTAGGGGCTGGAGGATATGATCCCGCGCGGCTGGCCTGTTCACGCTGCCTGTGGGCAGTTCCTCCACGAGAACCTCTCAGAAGGCTGCTTGCGTGTCCTCACGTGGCAGCTGGCTTCCTCCAGAGCAAGTGGTCCAAGAGAAAGCCAGGCGGAAGCTGCAGTGTCTTTTATGATGTAGTCTGGGGGCCACACTCCTTCATGTCAGCGATATCCTACAGGTTACACACGTCGGCCCTATCCAGCCCTGTTCGGTGTGGGAGGGGACTACACATGGCATGAATTCCAGCATGACAGGAACACTGGGGGCCATCTTAAAGGTTGGCTACAAAAACCTATAAAAGTAAGAAATACTGAGTGAACATTCTTTAATAGATGGTAAAAGTTCTTAAGTGGCTCAGTGCATTTTCTATAGCACGTAGCATTCTGGGGTCACAATTTGGCCATTCTTTCAACAGATATTTATTGAGCACCTACTATATGCCATCAGTTTGCTTAGGCCCTTTGTAGAGGGAGCCCTGCTAGAGAAGCATATCCCAGGAGCACAGGCAGGAAACAGACGGTCAGGCTCAGGAGGAAGCACGACCTTGGTTCATGCCTAGACCTGCAAGTCTGCTAGTCATCCTAATCATTTTAGGGGCCTCGAGGAACTGCCTCAGCCTGAGCAGCATTTCTCTCTCCTGTTTGCTGGATAATGACTTCATTTCATATGCTCTGCTTACACGGTCCCTTCTCCCTCCTCTTTCTGCTCATAATTCTTTCTGTTCCCATTTCAGTTGCAGACGGGTGCCCTCCACATCGCACTCCCCACATGTGTTCAAGCTAAAGCGTTTCCTGCTGCCTTTGCATGTATTCCTAAGGCTCGCTCCTCTTACCTTGCACAGAGAGCCCGGCCTGCACAGGAAACTTGATCAATGCACCATTTACCTCTTCCCTCAGGCTATTTGTGTCTCGGTCAGAATTCTTGGTCGCCAGAGAGCATCAAACTCTGGCCATCTTCAGCATAAAGGAATTTCTTAGAAGACATCTGAGTTCTCAGAATTGACAGATGGCTTGAAAATCAGGCTTGGGAAGTAGGGACAGACCCTGGGCTTCCTGTGGGCAGGGCAGCAGGGTTGACGTGGTCAGTGAGCCACGTGGCCCCTGTGATAACGCTCCTTCAGTGGCTCCTCAGGCCCTTGCTTCACAGTCTTAACATTCAAAAGCCTGGGAAACGGCATCGTTGGTTTGGTCAAGGTCAACACTGGCCCCAGGGTCCAGAGTTGGGAAGAAGAAAGACTTGACCCATTTTGTCAAAATAAAAAAGCAAATGTTTCTACATATTTGCTAATTCTCTAAATAGTTCTCATGGATTTGTCAGCATGCCATCCACACAGCAGCTCTCCAGTGCTCAATGAGTAGACAACGACTTCACCGTCTGTAGGGTCCACCCAAGCTTGTGTTGTACGTAAATGAGCCCTCCAAATCGGCCAACACGCTCAAGAAGTGCTCTAATCGGATACTCTGTTAATTCACCAATAATCATCTCCTAATGCCATTTATTACAGAAAATTAGATGAATGTAGAACGAGCAGAAAAATATTGATTGCCGCCCTCTGAATTTTTAATGAGTATTTGATTTATGAATTAATTCTTCATTTCATTAGTTAGAATAGCAAGGCAGTCTCCCAAACAAAGCCATGGTGCTGAGGAGTATTGTGACTTTCTCATCAGCAATTTCTGTTCACGATTCATTAACACGAATTTCTTCCCTGGTCCGGGTTTCGTATCCTGATCTAGCAGGAGCCTTATGTTTGTTGGATTTGTGGTAACCCTTTTTTTTTTTAAATCCTTACCTGAGGATATTTTTTCCATTTATCTTCAGATAGAGTGGGAGGGAGGGGGAGAGAGAGAATGAAAAAGAGAGAGAGAGAGAGAGAAACATCGACGTGAGAGGGACACATCGACTGGCTGCAGGGACAAACTGCAATCGAGGTACATGCCCTTGACCGGAATCGAACCCGAGACTCATTGGTCTTCCATAGGGGGTTGGCCTGTCTGACCTCTGTCATGCCCCAGGATGTTGTAGGTTCATCCAGAAGAGCATTTCATTCTAGTTGGCTCAAAGGGCCTCTAAATGTCCAAATATCTGGACCCCAAACTTAGCCCAGCTTGGTATGTACACTTAATTACTTGGAGAATGATTGAAAGGATAAGTGAGCACACGCTTTCTATTTTTCAAGGATCTCTGGCAGCGAGTATCCTGTTCGAGGTTTTATTTATTTACTTACTTTTTAAATCTTCACCCGAGGATATTTTCCATTTATCATCAGATAGAGTGGGAGGGAGGGAGAGAGACATCGACTGGTTGCCTCCTGCACGACCCTGACCAGGGCCAGGGACAAACCGCAACCAAGGTACGTGCCCTTGACCGGAATCAAACCCGTGACTCATTGGTCCACGGGCCGATGCGCCAACCATTGAGCAAAACCAGCCAGGGCTCCTGTTCCAGCTTTTATTTATTTATTTTTATTTTTTATATCCTCACCAGAGGACATTTTTGCATTTATCTTCAGATAGAGCAGGAGGGAGAGAGGGAGGAAGAGAGAGAGAGAAACATGGATGTGTCTCACATCGAGTGGTTGCCACTCACACGACCCCAACTGGGACCGGGGACAAACTGCAACTGAGGTACGTGCCCTTAGCGGACACCGAACCCGAGACTCTCTGGTCCACGGGCCGATGCTCTAACTGCTGAGCCAAACCGGCCAGGGCCTGTTCCAGCTTTTAAAACACCTCTAGAAGTGGAGAGAAGATAGCCTGGTCGATCAGAAGCTCAGAGTCAGACAGAAGCCTCTCTTGGCTACATCCTAACTATGTGATGTGAGGCAGGTACAATTACCTCTCTGATCCTGTTTCTTCATCAATGAAATGGAAAGAATTAGATGGTCTGTCTCATAGGGTTTACTTTGTGGTTGCCCTGTGCAGAGGGCAGGACCAGCCTTCCACAACCCCAAATTGGTGCAGATGCTGAGACTGGTGTTGTCACAGATGCACCAAAAGGTCATAAACATATTTATTGCAGCATGAGACTTTCTGGGAGAGGAAGGGCAGGCACCCAAGCTGGTCTGAATATGGCTTTTACTATGGCTAGGGGTGGGGCCGAGGTGAGTTTCCACACTGGGCTGGGTTTGCATGGTTTGAATTTCCCCCGGGAGGGAGTGTCTGGGCTCTTATCAGCTTGCCCATGTGTGGGGCAAAGGGAATGGGAATAGTGGGGGCTTGAACGCTGTCAGCAGGCAAACGTAAAAGATGGAGTCTGACTATTATATTGTCATGAGAAAATAGCCGCTTAAAGCACATCATCTCACAATGTAGGGCTAAGTGTTTAATAAATGGATTATCAATGTGATGATTGGCTTAATCCTTTTAAGAAGCTTTTGCATTTATTATCTCATTTTCTCTGTATATCAATGCAAGAAATTGAGAGACCTGGTCAGAAGTCAATACGGTAGAAAGGAAACAGTCAACAAATGGGAGCTGCTGACCATTTCCATCATCATCACCGGCTTTGATCACCGACACCATCACCATCGTTCCCAGCAGTGCCCCCATAATTGTCATCAGAAGCCACAGCAGGGTCACCATCACCATCATCACTATCTCCACCATCATCATCATCTCCACCACCATCATCATCACCATCATCATAAGATTTCTCTTATATTATCTACTTTCTTAGGTTCGAGAACTATATTTTCAACACTGTTGCAGACAAAATGACATAAGCTATTAGTTACAAAAAATACAGGCTTACCTAGCTTAAAAATAAGAAATTTAGTTTCTCAAGTTGCAAGTCCAAGAAAGGTGGTTCTCAGGAGCTCAAAGACATCTTTAAAGACCCAGGTTCATTTCTCTGTCCTCCTTGCACTACCTAGCCCTCAGCTGGTTCAACATTCACATGCCCAATGTGTGTTTTGGTAGAAAAGGAGACTGTTTCTTCCATGAGTTTCTTTTTATCATCAAGTAAAGTCTTTTACAGAATTGTCTCCCCTTAGCAGTTTCTTCCGATGTCCCATGAGCTAGAATGATGTCACATGGTCATGCATGAACCCATCACTGGCAAGGGGCTTGGTTTAGCCCAATCCTGGTGTACTCCCTGGGGCTGTGGATTGGGTCTGATTCCTTTGAAGTGTACAGAGTGTGCATGTCAACCCAGGAAGGAAGAAGGGAGGAAGGACTCTGGTGGGCAGTCAATGGAAACTGCTACAGGGTCTGTGCTTGAAAGACAGAACAGGGAGGGACTTTTCCTTTGGCCAAGGTAGATGGTGATCTGTCTTCACATGCATCATTAGGTTGTCAGATAGAGAAACTCACTCCAGTGAACCGAAGGGGAAAAGAAAACGTATTGGGATATATCAGTCTTAGAGGATGCAGGAACAAGGGCAGGTCTGGGAACTTCATTCTGATAATCAACCATCAGTGTGTCTCAACTGTCAGACATCTGGGCACTGAGGAGCTGCAGCCTCTCGACTTCTCTCTGTGCATCTGTTTCCATCTCCTCTCTCTGCCAGCTTGTGTTGTCGGCTGTGGGCTGCCCACACTATGCCAGCCCTGGCTTTATAATGCCTTCTGTTCATAGTTCCACTGGAGCTGTTGCAGGTTCTGAGGGGAGAGAGTCTGATTGGTGCATCTGGAGCCAATGTGGTCCACCAGTGCTCACCCTGCTCCAATGGGCAGATGGAGGTTGGGTCGTGCTGCCGCCTGGGCACCTTGTCTATCCAGCAGGGGCCGCAGGAGAACTTCCTCTGAGGAGGGGTCGGGGAGTTTCTCTGGAGGTGTCAGGCAGAGAGGAAATGACTGTTGGAGGAAATGTGGCGCCCTTCTCTTCTTGTGAATGGCCAATAACTACCTTGGGGTCTGCTCAGCACAGCAGCTCCCAGGCCTCACCTGCGGGCCCTGTTGGCATAGCGGTGACCCCTCACGTGGTGATGCCTAGATAGCAAAGACCCACGTCCAGGAAAGGCATTGCAATGAAGAGAACACAGGGCTTTTGTAAAGAAGTGCCTTTCTATGTACTATTCTGAGCACTCATAATGACAGAGTCCTCACTGATGTTCTTGAAATCTGGTTTTATAAAACTTTGTCATCTACGTCCTCTCGTGTCACAGATATTTCCTACATCCACAACCCTCCACAGACACGATACCAAAAGCCTTCTTCAGATTTTGCCCTTGCCTGCTCCCTGTTAAACTGCTTCACACTTTTTCCTCTCAATTTTCCCACCCCCAAACCCAAAGAACCCATCTGGCTAGGTCACGCCTTCCTTGGAGGGTGGAGTCAAGAAGTGGGCTGCGAAGGTTAAATTTACATGTCAACTTGGCTGGGCCATGGTAAGCAGATATTTGCTGAAACATTATTCTGGATATTTCCATGAAGGTGGTTTTTTTTTTTTTTGCATTTATCTTCAGATAGAGAGATAGAGTGGGAGGGAGAGAGGGAGGAAGAGAGAGAGAGAAACACTGATGTGAAAGAGACACATCGACTGGTTGCCACCTATACAACCCCAATCGGGGCCGGGGACAAACTGCAACCGAGGTACATGCCCTTAGTGGGAACCGAACCTGGGTTTCTCTGGTCCTTGGGCCAACGCTCTAACCACTGAGCCAAACTGGCCAGGGCTATGAGGTGTTTTTTGAATGAGATTAACATTTGAATCTGTGGACTTCATGTACAGCAGATTGCCCTCCATAATGCAGGTGGGCCTCAGCTAATCAGCTGAAGACACGAATAGAACAAAGGATAAGGGAATTCTGACAGCACACTGCCTTTGGACTTGAACTGAAACTCTTCTCTAAGCCTCCAGCTTGCCAGTCTACCTTGCATACTTTGGACTTAGCAAGTCCCCATAATTTCATGATCCAGTTCCTTAACACAAATCTCTCCCTCTCTCTATGTGTACACACATCCTGTTAGTCCTGTTTCTCTGGAGAACCCTGACTAATACATTGGGCCAAACCTGAACTCTCTTTTGTGGGCAGGGGGTGAGGAAAGTCTGGAAATACATTTACAGTTAATATTGATGACATCACAGGTGGGAAGATTCTGGAAACTGCATTTTGTCTTCTGCAGCTGCAGGTCAGATCTCCTGTCCTGAGCAGATTCCCTCCTGGGGCAACAATGAACACCCAGCCAGCCGCACAGAACACCAGAGACGTTGTGACCTTTCTACTCCTGTGTCCTGATCCCATTGATAACTTCCAAGGGCCCAACTTGGCCTTGGATCAGTGGTTCTCAATGGAACATTTTGTCCCCAAGGGACATGGCAAAATCTGGAGACATTTTTGGTTATCATAACTGGGAAGCAGGTGGTATGACTGGTATCTAGTGGGTAAAGGTCAGGGGTGTGGCTAAACACCCTACAGTGCACAGCACAGCCCCACAGCCATCCTAACAAAGAATTATCGGGCCCCAAATGTCAGTCATGCCAAGACGGGAAACTCAGGTCTAGACAATTCACTGACACGTAAAAAGGCCTTCCTTTCAACCCCAGCTTCCAGGAGATATTTACTATTCCTTTCTCTCTGTCTGTCTCTTTCTCTCTGTCTGTCTCTCTCTCTCTGTCTTTTGCACACAGTCTTTTTTCTAGCATCACTTTATAAGTTGAGAGAATTATGACAGAGACGGAAGAGACAGCATTTTATTTCACTGTCCCCCTGTCCTGTAACAGCTCAGTGCTCACAGCCCGGGGCCTCTGGCGCCACGGCTCCGCTAAGGGCATAAACTCTGTGAGATTTAAATGTTTACTTTGGGATGCCGTATTCACATCCGGAATACGATGGGGCAAGGTCCCTCCCAGTGCCCCACTCCACACGCCATTGCCAGGCAGTAACTCAATCAGGCCTTTTGTCCTGTTAACACGGGTGTGTGGCGCCACCCGGGCCCCAGACTGAAGCGGAGTCTGGCTGTCACACCGTGCATTGTCTTCGCTAGGTAATGGACTTTATGTTGCCCCAAATGAGCGTTAAACAGCCTCTTAGGAGACAGCAGTGTTTTTAATAATGGTTTTGTTTGCCTTGGAAAATGTGAGACATATGATGATACTAATCATTATCTTCAGGTTTGTTCTGGGATTAATGGATTATTATAATGCTGTGGAAAATTATTTTCCAATCAATGTTAAATTTCATCTTTTACGAGCCTTCTCTCTCTTTGCCACATGTTCAGTGTTTCCTTCTTCTGCTTTAACGATGTATGCATCTAACTGGGCTGACAAAGCTGTGTTTTCTGCGCCATTCCCGACTCCCTTAAACGTGTCCATGTACATCCCATGTTAATTATTCGTTTGCAATGGGGAAAAGATGGCACTCGGTACCTTTTTCTGATAGGAGAAACTTGGGGAGCGCTGGGAAACTCAGTTCCGGGAGGCTCACATGCAGGAACAATTGGCCATTTCCACACAATTCTCAAGGTCGCCCAGCTAGATTGTCATGCAAGCCCTTTTGGTCCACAGACTGTCGCCGTGGCAGGGGACACGGTGTCGAGCGGGTGGAGCTGCTGCAGAGGGTGCTCCCCACGGGCCAGGTCTTGGCTCCTCTCGGCGGCAGTGTCTGGGCGGGGGCTTGGTGTCCACATGGGTGCGAGGGACACGGCGCTCTGCAATCGTCTCCCCTTGGCCTGGCTCCTCCCGCTCTCCCAACTGAGATGTAATCACCCGGTGCCTCTGTCCAACAGGCAGGCGCCTAAGTCAGTCCCGAGGCTGAAACAATCGACACTCAACCGGTGAGTGTTTTCCGACCGCCCCCTAGGGTCTGATCCAGTGTGTGACACAGAGACCTGACAAAGTCACCACGGTCCATATTCTCAGTCTCAAACTCTCTTCAGCACTAGGGCGCTGGGATAACACAAAAGACTGGAATGCCAACTCAGACTTGCCAGAATTAGAGATCTCCCCCAGTGCCCAACGTTACTGACGTGGTCAAGGACACGACGTATTGCCAGGCACAGGTGACGCAGGGAGAGCCCAGGGCCCACCAGTGCAGTCCCCAGGCCCTCTCTTGCGACATTAGAATGCTCCCCACTCCAGCTGTAACAAACAGAGTCTCTAAGCCATGCCGGTGGGGGCAGTACTTACACACGAGAGAGCAACTATCCCGGCTGCAGTGGCTCAGTTGGTTGAGCAGCGTCCAGGGCACCGAGAGGTTGCCGGTTCAATTCCCGGTCGGGGAAACATACCTGGGTTGCCGGTTTGATCCCTAGTTGGGCTACTGATCAACATCTCTCTCTCTCTCCCCCTCCTTTCCTCTCTCTAGGGTGAGGATTAAAAAGAGAGAGAGAGAGAGAGAACAGTTAAGATCATGAGACGTTTAGTCACGAGGCAGTCCTGCTAAGTACAAAGATTGCATGACATCTTCCAGGAGGCCATGCCCATGAATCCATGGATTCCAGATTTGTCTGCGTCAGGTTCTTGTATAGCTCAGGGAGTAGATGCTCAGACTCTGGCGTTCTTCACTCTTCAGCAGCTGTGACCTTGCTCACGGTCCTGAGCCTTCAGAAACCTGGGAAGGACAAGGACGCTGGCGTCCCTGCCTCCAGGGCTTGCTCTGGGCCAATCAACACTCCCCCTACCCTACAGGGGTCCTCTTGTGATCCATTTTTCAGACAGGGAGAATGAGGCCCAGAGAGGTTAAGGGACTCACCCACATATCTGAAGTGTGGAGAGGTGGTAGTCAAAGTCAGACACACACATTTTTTTTTTAATCCTCAGCCGAGGATATGTTTTTACTGATTTTAGAGAGGAAGGGAGAGAGAGAAAGAAAGAAACATCTATGTGAGAGAGAAACATCAATCAGTTGCCTTCCATATGCACCCTGACCAGGGATCGAACCCACAACCTAGGTATGTATCCTGGCCAGGAACTGAACTCACACCTTTTTGGGGAATGGGGCGACGCTCTGACCAACTGAGCCACCTGGCCGTGGCAAAGCCAGACACACTGTTGACCAGGCGTTTCATCTTGCTCTTGGTTTACTAGAGGGTCTGCCTTAGCAGAAGGGGCTTCTTCGGGGCACACTCTAGGCCCTCTCCCTCCCTACAGTAAGCAGCACACATTTCCAAGTGGCTATATTTAATTTCCTGTCCTATGGAAAGGGAATGGCTGTTAAAAGTATAAAACACAGTTTTCAAAGAAGTTGAAGGAAAATAATGGAAAGTGTGAGCAGAGTTGGGAATGGATTTTATGTGCCAGGACACTGTGTGGAAGCAACGTTTACACCGGTTTGCTGGCCAGAGACCCGCGTTTGTAGGGTGTCCGTGGACATGCATGGTGCCACTCCGTGGGATCGCACAGCCACGAGTGTGATAAAATGGAACACCTGAGACCCTGGCCCAGTCCTTTACCTGCCCTTCTCCTCTCCTCTGTTTCTCTGCCTGTTGGAGGAGATGGCCCCGAGCAGGTCTGCTCAGCCCTGCCAGCTCTGAGCTGCTCATGGCCAGCTCTTTCCTCTGTCGGTCCTCGGACAGAGTCTGATGGCATTTGGGGAACACGGATGTTTTGCAAACATTATGGGGGGTGACTCTTTATCGTTTTGGATTCTTTTTTGTTGTTATTGTTAATCCTCACTTGAGGATCTTTTTTCCTTTGATTTTTGAGAAAGTGGAAGGGAAGGAGAGAGGGAAAGAGAGAGGGAGAGAGACACACATCGATTGGCTGCCTCCAGCATGTGCCCCAACCGGGGCTGAGGATCGAATCAACAACCCAGGTATGTGCTCTTGACCTGGAATTGAACCTGTGATCCTTCGGTGCTCTAACCACTGCTCAGGGGTCTGGACAGGGGTCTTTTTGGATTCTTGATTCCACTTGGGAATTGAATGAAAGCTACAGATCCTCTTCCCAGCGAAGCCTATGTATATCCAACATTTGGCTCACAACTTCAGGAGATTCCTAGAACTTTCCCCCAATGCCCACAGATCTCAGGTTAGAAATCCCTGGCATTGGACAGCAATACACTTGCCATTTGGAGTTGGAAGCACAGGAAATCGGGTTCAGAAATGCAATGCATGCATAAAATATGAAGAGAGTTCCACAAAACTCCCCGTTGTGGCTGGCAGTCTTGGATGACGCCCAGTGATCCTTGTTTTCTGGAACTCAGGTTCTCGCATAGCCCCTTCCAGCGTGATCTGGACCCATTGGCTTCCTTCTGATGCACAGACTGTGATACGAGCAAAGGGATCACTTTGGAGATCGGTTAGAAAAGGACTCTGGCTTCTGTCTCACCCACTGCTCTCTCACTTGCTCTGGAAGCTGGCTTCCATGTGAGCTGCCTCTGGAGAGACCCCGTGGCCAGGAAATAGCCAACAGTGCAGAATGGAGGCCCTCAGTCTGTGGCCTGCGAGGAACTAGTCCTGTCAATGATCATGAGCGTGAGCTTGGAAGTAGAGCCTCCCTCAGTCCAGCCTCAAGATGAGCCTTACGATGAGACCGTGGTTCCAGCTGACACCTTGATCGCAGGCTTGTGAGAGACCTTGAGGAAGAGGCCCTTAGCTGTGCCGGGATTCCTGACCACAGGAATGTTTATTGTTTTAAGCTACCAAGTTTTGGGGACATTTGTTACAGAGCAATAGATAACTAATATGATCACAGTCTAACTTCAGGTGCAAAATACCACGTAAGAGTCCAGGAAGCCTCTGAAGGGCACACTTAGCTGGACTCGGTGTCCTTAAGCATGACTGCGGCATGTGTTTTGGGATCCCAGGCTGGGGTAGCAGGTGACGAGAACCCACAGGGGTCCTATGCCCCCAGCCACGGCCAATGGTAGGCCTCCCATGGGTTTCGGAGACCTTCTGGCTTTTTCTTCTTAGGCTCTGGCTCTGCTCTATGGCCAGACAATAGGGAGAGAAAGTTGATTGGCTTTCATCCCTACAAATGATGACGTGGTCATCAATTCACCTCTCCCGGGAAGACATGTTTGCCGCAGAGTAAAGGTGACCTTTGCTTACCCCAGAAATGTGACACATTATTTCTTTTGGCTTTCCAGGTGGCCTATGGAAGTCATGTCACAAGGAGCCAAGAGACTAGTCTGAACAATGGCTCTGGGCAGACTGGTGGCTGTGACGAAGGGCAGGTCATCCAGAGGTCAGGCGTGCGGAGCTGGATAACCATCAGAGGACAAATCGTGCCAGCAGGAAGACATAGTGTCAGCCGCTGTAAAGCATGGGGACTACCAGTAAGGCTGGCCTGGGCGGTGGACTTACCTGAGGATGACAGCACAGGTGGGGCAAAGCCTCCATTAATTTTTAAACCTTGCTGGCCCCGGGAAGCCCCTGAGGGGGGCCTGATATATTATCAACTGGCCCCTCTGAGCTCTGTCCTTCTCTAGCAGGAGGAGCTTATGGGGAAGATCAAATGACTTACAGGAAACAGAGGCAGCGTCTCCTTCCAGGAGGCAGGAACATCGTGCACCGTCCTCTGCTGCTGTCCAGGGCATCTGCATTTCAGCACGGTACTCTCAGGGTTAGGAAAAAGGGGAAAAACCAAGATCGAAGGGAAACGAGCTGAAAAGGTTGTTCTCTATTCCTCTGTGTCTCTACTCTTGGTTCCAGATGACATCCCTCAGAGTTGCCTGTGAATCAGCTGGGGCACACAGGAATTCTGTTGGCTCGCATGCAGAGAAACCTGATCAAGGACTCAAGTGATTTTGTTTCTGTTAATCCTCACCTGAGGATATTTTTTTCCATTGAGTTTTTAGAGAGAGTGGAAGGGAGAGAGGGAGGGGAGGAGGAGAGAGAAAGAGAGAGACATCGACGTGAGAGAAACACATCTATTGGTTGCCTCCTGTACGTGCCCTGACCAGGAATCGAACCTGTGACCCTTCAGTGCGTGGGCTGACACTCCAACCACTGAGCCACACCAGACAGGGCCACTCGAGGTTTTGTGAGCCCCGTTTTCTTTTGGCAATCAGGAGAATCCTGTGGAAGAATGTTTTTACATGCATAAAATGAACTAAAATAAAATAAGTAAGACCGTGAAGGAAAGCAATTATTGAAATAGTTATAAAAATATGTTTAAAAATTCAAATTTGAGATATAGTACTATATATGCTTTTAAATTAATGCATTCAAGAACTAGATCAAACCACCAGATTTTCAAAATAGTGATAACTGTAAGTGATAAATCAAGATAAAGGCAACAACTGTACTGTTAAGTGAACAGAGCTGTGATTTCTGTTGACAGAATCACAAGCATTACTGATACTGCCCTGGTCTGTTGCCCACACTCATAATGGAGGGGTACTAAATCTCAGTTAGAGGTTCGTGAAATGAAAAAGTCACCCTTTCCCTTCCAGTTCATAAAACCATGAATTCTTTCCAAGGATGCTCTGGGATCTGTGGATGCAGAAAAGGCGCCTACTCTTCCCATGTGGAAGGTGCTCTGGAAACTGCAGCACAGGCTGGTTCACCTGCTCAGGGAAGAACCAAGGGCTCAGACTTCTGGCTTCTTGCTTTTTTATTTCTATTTTTAAAAAATATGTTTTTATTTATTTTTTTAGAGAGAAAGGAAGGGAGAGAGAGACAGAAACATTGATGTGAGAAACATCAATCGGCTGCCTCTTGCACGCCCCCACTGGGGATGGAGCCCACAACCCAGGCATGTGCCCTGACCGGGAATCGAACCAGGACCTCTCAGTCCATGGGATGATGCTCAATCCACTTAGCCACATCGGCTGGGTGCTTCTTGCTTTTTAAAAAAATCCTCACTCGACAATATGTTTTTATTGATTTGAGAGAGAGAGGAAGGCAGAGAGAGAGAGAGAAAGAGAGAGAGAGAGAGAGAGAGAGAGAGAGAGAGAGAGAGAGAGAGAGAGAGAGAGAGAAGCATCTATCGGTTGACTCCTGTCACACCCAACTGGGGATTGAACCCATAACCTAGGTATATGCCCTGACCAGGAATCAAACCTGCAACCTTTTGGTGTACAGGACAATACTCCAAGCAACTGAGCCACCCGACCAGGGCAGGCTTCTTGCTTTGATATCCTTAGCATATCACTTTTACCCTCATGGTTGCAAAATGGCTACGGCACATCCAGGCATTGCATCTGTATTTCAGTTAGGAAGAAGATGAAAGAAACAAATGCATGTGCCAGCTGAATCTGTCCATTGTGATCAGGAAAACAATAATTTTCCTGGAAGCCCAACTCTGTTTACTTCAGTTGACACCTCATTCGCCAGACCTGGTGACTGGGTCCCCTCCAGATACATGGGACGTTGGGGAAGGGCACTTCTACCTGGGTGCATTGTCGTCCCAGTGAGGGTTGTGTTAGCAAGAAAAAAGGGAGGAGGACATTGGGTAGATCAACCAATGTTGTCTATGACTGGTGTCTGAATTCTTAATAAGTTCTCTTCTTCCAAGCTTCTGATTTCCACCATTCCCACTTGGATTAACTATGGAGGAATTCAAGGCTGGCCTCACTCATTCGTTTATTCATTCGTATGTTCATTCACTATTTACTGCAGCCAGTTTTGGGCTGGCTTGGCACTGGGTCAGCTGGGTCAACAGCCACGGTGTGGGCTCCTCTTGGAGAGAGCTAATAAAACACGTAGTGGGATTCCAAAGTCCGGCAACGCTGCGCCAGACAGCGAAGGAAACGAGCTTCTGTGTTTCCTGTGACCCCTGTGATCTTCCCCATAAGCTCCGCCTGCTGGCAAAGGACAGAGCTTAATGGAACCAGTCAATAATACCTCAGGCCCTTATGATTTCAAAGGTCTCTTTTCAGTTAAGCGTCTGGTCTGTTCAAAGTTCACCTGCTTCTGACAGGATCCTTAACTGGCTCCCATCCAGAGCACGAGGAAAGAGCAGGGGCCCGCCACACGGCCCTGAACCAGGGAGGCTTGGGGAGCCAGACTCCTGACTCCCCAGCCTGCCAGTGTGCACCCTGCACGCACTCTGGTGCAGCTAACGCCTCGGGCTGGGGCAGATCAGCGGGAGAGCCAGTCCCGCTGGGAGTGCTGCAGGTGAAGTGGGCAAGGGGCCCCGGGGGCCCCATCATCTGCCCAAGACACCTCCTCACTCTGGGGGCCTCGGCCCAGAGGGGGATGCCCCCCAGCCTCTCTGTGTGTTTCCCTTTATCCCTCAATTACCTGGACCTGAAGGTGTGGGCACTGCCCCTTTCTGCCACACCCCCAGTCCTTCCTCTCCTGATGATGTGGGAATGCTCTCAGAACATGACGATCGTGATGGTTAGAAATAGTGGTCTCTTCACCAGCCAAGCCAAGCTGGTAGGCTCCAATCAGTTACAGTGTTCTCAGCGAGAGGATGATATGAAAGCCAGGGTCTGGGGAGCCGGATTTAGATGTGTGTGTGTGTGTGTGTGTGTGTGTCCATGCGTGCATTGGCCGGAAGAGATGGTGGGGGCAGAGGGACTAAAAGACATTGTTTTGCTATTTGCAGTATAACATTACTATTACTTGAGAAAATATTGTTTGGAAACTGTGATTTTTTTTTTTTTTACTGTTGTGCTGAACACTTGGCATAATTACTCTTAATAAACATTCAGTTAATCAATAAACAAAGAGGCAGGGCAATGTTCTGATTAATTCTTTGGTTAACCCAGGATTAACTTGAATTTCTTTTTGTTCCAGAATGATAATGCAGAATCCTTTTACAGTGTTTGCTGCCCTCCGTCTTCCCTCTCTCTTTGTTGACAGCGGCTAGTGGGGACTCCGAAGTCACCACCCTGTGGGCGGAGAGATGAAGGTGGAAACTGGTCTGAGGGTGGCTGCGCCCAGTCCTTCTCCGGAAAGTAGCTTTCCTGACTCTTTCCTTGAGGCAAGCTTATTTTTCCATGTGCTCCCTTATCCCGAGTTAAGGCGACAGTATTATGTTCCTGGTGAGTAGCGTTCTGTTGGCTTTAGGTCTTACCACGCTCTGAACTCCGTGCGTCTGCCTGGTAATAGATGCTTCGTGATATTGTTTACGTGGAGGAATGAATGAAATGGATAGCAGCCCAGGTTAGCATGGAAGATCTTGTGCTCCGCCCCGCTTTTTCAGCTGTGACCTTTTGTGAGCTACTTCTGTCTGATAAAACAGAGCCTCACCTGGTTGGGGTTGGCTGAAGAACCTGCTTCCACCAACTGTCCTGTCTCCATTGCATTCCTGGTGGCGGAGCTCGTGTCTGTGTCTCTCCAGAAGAGCTGGAACTCACCGCGTGGCTCCTCTCTTCAAACAACCAGCTCAGGCTCCTCTGTGTTATTTCTTCCGGGCACAAGGCTGTGAAGCACAGTGGTTAGAACCGTGGGCGCTGGAGTCCACATTGCAGTAGGGAGACTACCTGGCATGCTCCCGCTACATCACTATGTGCAAGCTGCTCTGGCCTCGCCCTGCCTTGAGCAAGCCTGGTGCTGTCCTGTCTCCGGGCCTTGGCACCTGCTGTTGTCTCTGCCTGGAAACCAGAGCTGCCCACTCCTCAGCAGTGAGATCTCTGGTCAACGCGTCCTCGGAGGTGCTTTCCTGACCACACCTTGTGAGTTCCTCTGTAACTTCCAGCACGTCACCTGGGCTGTTGTCCTCGTGCGTACGTGGATTCCCCACTAGAATAGCAGCGCCGTGAGGACAGGGCTCTGAACGCCATTCCCTGCTGATCCCCAGTGCCCAGAACGGGGCCTGGCACAGAGCAAGCACTGGAAACCTGTCTGTTAGGATGAATGGAGCAATAAACAAAGTCGTTTAAACTCTCTGAGCCTCAGTTTCCTCGCCCAGCAAATAGCCATAAAAACACCGGAGGGGTTGTCATGAAGATCACTGAGCTCATGCGTGGAAGTGACGGTCTTGATATGAGATCTCGATACAAGATGGTGAATTTGAAGACTTTTTTGGCCGCCTAATACTTTCTGGACTCCAAGGGTCGGTAAGATAACTCCAAGCCTTATCCACTGCTCTGACTTGGGACTCTGCCGTGTGGACAGGCAGAAGAAATACCCTAGAAACAATCGCGCTGTTTGAAGGACAGTGCTGCCATGTGTGCATGACTGTCATTTCAAAGCTGAGGCTTTGAGGCGTTTGGGAACCCTGCATGCGAAGGCGTTCCTGCACGGGGCCTCGCGGCCAGGCTCCGCGTCGCTGCACACGGGTCTTTCCCCTTTGAGCAGAGGGTCGTCCAGTTGAGCAGCGTCAAAGTGCTCTCCACGTTATGTACAACTGAGTGCACACGATAATGTCAAACAGCCCGTTCACACTGAGAAATGCGTTTATGCTTCTTTTTCCTTGGCTTATACGGAATTACCCCACAACACGCTGTAAGTGTAAGTTACACAGGAGTCATTATCTGCTCCTAAAGAAAGGAGGAAATTGAGACCCGTGAGCCCACACGCTTGGCTGGGAGGAAGGACCCAGGGGTGTGTGGTGGGCAGACGGGCTTGGCGGCTATTTTGTTTCCTTAGGACAGCATTCCCAGATTCCAAGGCTAGGTCAGGGGCCCCGCTTTTCTTTCCCAGGGTGCTTCTTTCTCGACACACGTATCCCCTGCTCGTCTGTGTGTCACCTGTCTCCCCAAGTAGATGTGATTCCCAGATGGAGAAGCGGACTGTGTCCCCCCACACAGCGCCCAGTGGGTAAGACACGGTCAATAACCACATACATCTATTCTAATACAGGCTTATTCAACACCTTCTCTGGGCCAAGGATTCCATAACTGTGTGTGTGTGAGGGGTCACAGGGATCATCAAACATAGAATTACCGACCTCATTTACAGTCGAGATGGGAAGATTGACATTAAATATTTAAAAAATGACAATCATAGTAAGGTACTTAGTGCTATGAGTATCTGTTCTGGGAGTTTGACCTAGTCAGGGAGCTCAGGAAAGTTTTTCACGAAGAAATGATGTTTAGGCTGAGATCTGAAGGATGTGGGGGCATTAACAAGCTGAGGAGGGAGGGAGCAAGCAGGGGCAAAGGCCCTGGGGTAGAGGGGCCCAGGAACAAGCACAAGAAACCTGAGCAAGTCAGTGTGGCTGAAGAGTGAGGGCTCATGGGACCCATGTGAGTCTGGAGGACAAGGGAGGACTACATCACACAGGACTTTGATGGCTATGGCACACAGTAGTTAGTTTGTGGATGGAATAAAGGAATTTTTTCAAAGTTGCCTCTCCTAGGACCTCTATTCCTTTTTAAACACTTTCTTTGCAGAGAACCAGGGCCAGAATCCCAAGTGGAGACTGCCACGCCCTGGTCACCTCGTGTCTGACTGTGCTTTTCTGAGATTGCTGAGAGAGTAGCTCCCACTCCTCACGTTCTCCTGCAGCTGGACCCTGCCACGGCCCCCACGGACCTGGGCTGCCGGAACCGGAACCAACAGAATGCAGCGGAAGAGGAGCTGTGAGACAAGGTCAGAAAAGGTCCGGGCCGCTCTCACCCGGTTCTGTGGATATTTCCTTTCTGACGTTCCCTCTGGGAGACCCCAGCCTCGGGAGAGGGCACATACAGGTGCTCCAGCCAACAGCCCCAGTTAAAGCCCAGCCTTCATCAACCCGGTCCAGGCACCAGACATGTGCAGGGAGAGGCCTCCAGATGGGTCCAGCTGCCAGATGTCCAGTCACCTGCCCCACTTCAGCCTTTCCAGCTGAGGCCCGAGACACTGTGAAGCTGAGCTCAGCGGTCCAGCCGACCCCCTCTGAACTTCCGACGCACAGGTCTGTGTGGGTCGTACCATGTTGTGGTTTTATACCATGCAGGCTTGGGTGGTTTGTTACAGTGACCACAGGACACATGTCAAAGGGCAGCATTGTCAGGGCAGCTACAATCGCCCGGATGCCTAAGGCCAGACTGGACCTCAGGGGTTCTGCTCACAGGACCCCAGTTCTGCCTCGTGATGGGGTGGACAACCTGCGAGAAAGCATCTCCCACTCAGAAGCCCACCTCTCCCCTTTCAGGCGGTGCCGCGGCAGGGGAGGGTGTTCAGGAGACAGAATACTCGCTTAGTTGTGTTTTTTTTTTTACCTTTCTCCAGGTGTGAAAGTCACACACCAGCTGTGATTGTCTGCCTGAATCCTTATTTAATTGTTATTTTCGGATCAGTTGTTTCTGAAAGATCCCCCAGCTGATACACACTGCTGGTATTTTGCCAAGAGAGATAAACAGTCTCAGCTTGTAATGCCTTTGGATTCAGGTTGCAGAAGACAGCCACTGCCCCCAGCGGACGCCTGCCTTGGAAACGCCCGGGCGGTCGGACTCAGGTTCACCTCTCCAATCTTCGCCTTGCCCGTGTCGGTCGTGTGCGGCTCCCGCGTCCGTGACCGTGTAATCATGTCCCTAAAACCTCAGACAGTTGTAAACCCTGAAAGGCATGCGGGTGAGCGACTCGTCTCCGTCACCCCCAATACCAGTGATTATCCTTTTCAGCCGAGATATGGAAACACAACCCGATGGTAAGCAAACTTCCACTTCTGTGGTCTTTAAAATACGTTATGAATTAAAGTGAAACTCAAAATTACTCAGCACAGTAATAACTTCTTACTGAGCGTTGTTATTTTGCACATCAGGTGGTAAAGCTGTAACTGTGAACAAATTGCTTATAGTGAGACTCCCCCTTTAATGCTGTCGTGGCAGATGGACTAATAAATATGCAGCACTTTGTACCGACATTTGCAATTTCAGAGGGGTAAAGGCTCCCCCTTCACACAAACAAAATGCACAATCATCCAATATTATACTTTTTAATGGAGAAACTTAACTCGTAATGTAAATAGCATTCCACTTTCAACCGTTGTGCGCGTCTAACAGCAGACATAATGCGGAAGAACGCACTCGCTGCTATTTATGTTCTCTCTTGGCGAGAACATGGTCTTCAGTTCTTGGAAACTTTTCTGACTTTGAGTTCAGGGCGTATTCTTGCCCCTTTATTGGCATCGCAAGTAACAATTATTAGACGGTGCTCTGCATCTAGTTGACATGAGGCTGTGTGAGCGGTGGTCACGATCAGGCTGTGGGGGCGGCAGGTCTCTGCCTGTCATAAACTGGGCGACTCTGGGCAGATCCCATTCTGTCTCTGGCCCATTCGCCAAGTGGCGTAAGTGGTACAGTCCCTTTAGGGCTGGTGTGTGGATTAAATAACACAGGCAATCATGAAGTAATACCACGGGGCAGCACTCAGTGACTGTTGGCGGCCGAGTGGGATAGAGGTTAATAAAAACCTTTTTTCTTTCCCCCGAGGAAGGACAACTACCATATAAAATATACTAGTGACTACTAATGGGAGAGACAAGTCCCTTAAGCACAAATTTCGTCGCTCTGGTGTCTCTACCATGGAAATAGGGCAAACTTTCCTCGCTGGGCTCAGAGAAGAAGCATCGCCACACAGTCTTCATTGCAGGATGCTGTGGTTTAATCCCTCTGAAAGGATCTCCCTGCTGGGGCGAGGGCATGTTGTCAGGTTGGTCTGTGGGTGTCAGGAGGCTCTCCCACCTCCCCGCCGGCCTGCTCAAGGCTTAGGGCTCCCCCAGCACCTCATCTTTTGGCCCAAAGGTGGTGAGAGTGACCTCTCTGGGGAATGACCATGGGAAGAGGTGGAACAGAGAACTAAAAGATTGGGAGCAGCAGCGACTGGGACCTGCGGCTCTGCTCCAGCGAGCAGCTAACTGAGCAGATTTGCAGAGCCCGTGAGCACTGCTGAGGGAGTCCCAGAAAGAGCAAGGTCGCATTCTGATGGTGGAGAAGTCAGTGCTTTGAACACTGCAGTTGCCAAGCGAGTGGCAAAGTGTTCCAGGTCTTACTTTCCCAACCGGAAGTGACACGCATCACTTCTGCTCACAGTTCATCGGCTAGTGGCCACCTAGCCACAGTTCTCTTTGTGGGCAGCGGGGTGCAGGCAGCAGGACGCAGCCGGAGCCCAGGGGAGCGGGAATCCGTGCGAACAGCACGAGTGAGCACACTAGTTATTGCTTTGTGATGAGTATGTACCTGTATAACCAGAACGTAGTGAGTGAGATTAAACTGTAAAATTAATGACTGTTATTATTCTAGTGAGTAGGATAAGACCAAAATAGCATGTTATGAAACGCATAAAGAAGGCCATGTACCTGTCTTGAAGGTTTTGCACGGGGAAGTACCTTTGGCTGTCCTATTGGAGAGGTCCTTGAAAGGAGGTTCAAGTCCTCATGACCGAGAAAAGGCTGGCAAAAAGGAAGACTCCTAAAAATTGGTTGTTCCCATAGATTTATGCCAAGGACTGAAGAATTTTGGCTATCTTGTGTTATTCAGATCTTTTAGCTGAATTATAAAAACTTCTACACATGAATGTGGGTAAAAATGTCCTCCCAGATATTATTTGGGTTGATGAAGAAATTAGACATGACTCTGGGATGAAATGGAAGGAAAGTGCAGACTTTGATTATTGTTGAATTAACACAGAACTACATCAGTGATTTAGGGAAATGAATGCCAGGCAGCGTTCCGCTGATTTTAGGCTTCTGAAGGTGGAGGAAATTCACATGCCAGCTTTGATAACCTGTGGGCTCTGCACAGCGTATTGGAGAGAAGGGACGTATTATAAAGATATAGCTGTTCCTATTGTCTTTTTCTCTTCCTTGGTTGTCAGTCATTTTGGTTTGTCTCCTTGTACATAGTTCTTGGGGATTAAATTTTTTAAAAATTGTAAAGGCCAGTGTGAGTCTCTAGATGGTGTTATCCACCTACAAAGAGGACTTGTATTTGCTTGTCGTGGGCAGTTAAGCTAGGTGTAGAAAACTTCTCCAATCAGCCACTGGAAGGTGAGTTTTCGTGTGTGTGAGACCTCAACTGTCTAACCAGTTCAGCCTCCGTAACTAGGGCACAGTCTGCGGGTCTCCGCTGGTGGCGATGAGCAGAGCCCTTCCTTCCGGGCAGGTGTCTTTGTCTCTCCAGGGGATGGGATTTCAGAAAGCTCTGCTCACATTCTCGGGCTGCTGTCAGCAAAGGGAAAAGGAGGAATGTCGGAACCGTCCGTTTTTCCTATTGTCCTATCTTCTTGTCTCCTTGAGTCCTTACTGTCATGGTGACTCTCTGATGCCTTCAAACGGGTTTCAGTTGGTTGCTGTGGACTGAATGTTTTCGTCCCCTCAAAATCCACATGTTGACGCCCCAATCCCCAATACGATAGTATTGAAGGGGCCTTTGGGAGGGAATTGGGTTTAGGTGAAGTCGGGGGGTGAAGTCCCCATGATGGGATTGGTGACCTTAGAAGGGGATGAAGAGACCAGAATGCTTGTGTGCTCCCCAAATTCCCCACCATGTGAGGACGCAGAGAAAAGGTGGCTGTCTGTATGCCAGGCAGAGGGCCCTCACCAGAACTGAGGCTGCCAGCACCTTGATCTTCAAATTCCCAGCCTCCAGAACTGTGGAAATAAATGTCGTTGAGCCACTCAGTCAATGGCATTGTCGCAGCAGCCTGAATGGACTAAGACAGATTTGGGAGGGGGGTAGGCTTTTCAGTTGTTCCCAGTGAGAGGTTTGGTCCATACCAAATTAGTCTACCCTTGTTGAAAGTTGAAATCCCCTGGAGACTTTTGCGCAGACGAGTGGCCTGACACGTTATATTTGAAAGGGCTCGCTCTGGTTGCCGTGGGAAGCAGGGCACCCATGGGGTGGGGCACTGGGGGCTGGCTGAAGCGGGCAGAGATGCTGGTAGGCTGTGCAGTGACACGATGAGAGAAGATAGTGCTGAGAGCCGTGAGCTCGTGAGAAGCAGTCAGTTTGTGGATATAGTGACGGGAAAGCCTGGAGGATTTCCTGGCAGTCCGAAAGCGGGCTGAGAGAAAGGGGAGAACCAGTGCTGCTTCCAAGTTTTCTGGCCTCAGCAACCGGAAGGATGGATTTGCCATCAGATGAGATGGGGGAGATTGCGGCTGGAGAAAGACTGTGAAGGGAGTTGGTTTGGTGAATTTTGAACGTTTACATTTGACAAATGAACCCTTTCCATCTTCCCAAATGGCAAATGCAATGTAATTGGGCTACTCATAAAATAATTACAGAATTTATTCTTTAAGAGCACTCCATCACACACTGCAGGTGAGGTGGTTCAGGAACGTGGATTCGTTCTGAAAACGAAGGACGGCTGTTCTCGTCTCTGGGGGCTGTCGCGTCTCTGTGAGTGTGTCACCCACTGGGAGATCAGCAGAGCGCGTCTGGCCACCAGGCCCGCCAGTGGCTCTTCTGCTCTTCTGCCCCTGAGTCTAGAGTTTATTTGATTACTGACATGACAAAAAAGTCCTGTCATATCCTGTTCTGGAGACAGCCAAGTTAGAGGTTTTTCAGGGGAAAAATACCTAAAACACTGACTTTAGTAAAGATAAGTTTTTGAAACTCTTTTCTCGGATATGACTATCTCTGGTCAGTTATGGTCTTCATGGAGTAAGCGGTAGGAGAAGGGGACAGGGGTGAGGGGCGAAGGTTGATTCCCACGATCCCCGAACCCCGCTGGGTTCTTATTAGTCGTGAAGCGGACAGCTCAATCCCCCAGCACCACATTCCTCGATCTTTTCACCCCTGAACATGTGAGTTTAATTCAGATGAGGCACGTTTCGGGTCCTGTTAGATTCACACACGATCTGTGGTGTTATGAACTGGGGGCGCTCTTCAGATCAAGTGGAGGGCTGATTATAAACGACCCTCCAGTGCCAACGGAAAGGTGGCAGCCGAGAGTGCCAGGTTACTATAGAAACGCCAGGGCTGTGGGGAGAGAATAAAGGATGCTTTGTGGAGAAGAACTAGATTCTTCAAATGCTCCCTGTAAACCATGCTGAACGTTTCCTCTTTACAAAATGCGTACATAACAGGAAGGAATACTCCCAATGCAAACCTGTCAATAACTTGAAACTGTATCTAGGTTTATGTAGTACATTTTTCAGGGACTTAAAATTAATTTTTTGTGTGGACTCTTTTTTTTTTTTAGTATAAGTTTCAACAGATAAATAGGAGGGAAAATATTTTCAAGCTGCAACCACGGAGCACACCTCATCAGGCGGCAAGGTGTCACACGAGCACTTTCTTACGTTAATAAGCAATATGGGTTTTGGCCATCGCAGGACAGTTGCTGGTCCGTAGTGCTGCCCACAGTTCGGTCATGGGATGTGACGTCAGCAGGCCTGAAAGACCGCTGAACCTGTCTGTGCCTCAGTCTCCGAATTTATAAAGGACTAATGGCTACTTCAGAGTCGCTCTGAGAATTAAATGAGAAAATGTATACATAGGTTCAGTGCGATCCTTGACAACACAGTTGGAACTCCGTAAATGGGTGTAGTGATGACAATAAGGACGATGAGGACAATAGCCAGGAGTTACTTTCACCCAGAGTAAAGCTTTGAGCAGAGTCACGGTCCAAAGCCCACCCCGATGAATCCTTAGGTTAAATGAGTAAAATGGGCGATTTTCACTTGGACGAGCAATCTGCTGGTGTTTGTAAAATTCAGGTGGGCAGAGTGCTACCGGAGAGGCGTAGGGGTGCATTTTAAAACTCTGAGTCTTGCACGTGAACCCGGAGCGGCAACTGTGAGGCGAGTGATGTAGATGTTTTTATGGGCCGAGGACCCGTGGCCGAGAGACAGCGGACCCGCGTGGTCGTGGGCTCATCCGAGACGCCTTCGGTGCCCTTGTCACTGCAGGTGGAAGAAATGTGCCTTTCAGACAGCATGACAAGAAACGTACTGTACCCACTGCGTTAGAGGCTGTGTACAGTTTTTTTTACAGCTTGGTATTGGAAACAGAAATAAAACCTGGATGGTGTTGGAATTAATTGAAGAGTGAAGAAAGTAAGAAGAAAAAATGCGTCTCAACCTAACGGGTTTCTAACACGCAGCGCGGCAGAGAAGCCGCGGCAAACACGTCTGCTGGGGGGCTGTGAACCCCCTTCCTCTGCTCGGTAGCTGAAGGCAGCAACGCCACAGAGGGCAAGGAAAAGTCCGGGCTGGTGCTTCTCGGACTGCTGTGCATCCAGAACTTGTGATTAAGGTCTAGATAGAAACCTGGGAAGCAACATTTGTAGAGGATGGCTGATCCTACTAATAGCAAGTAAAGGCAAAGCTAAGCATGATTATTTCCGTAACTTCTTAACATAATCGTATCCAATTATTACCCAAATCCCATTAATATAGCCTATGGAGAAGAGAGCCAGACTGGAATGATACAAACTCTGGACCACAGATGCTGTTTAATCATATAGTTTAATAATATCACATACTCTTCATATGTTCCAGGATAAAATGTGTATTAGCAGGTAAAATGAGGCGAGCTAGGAAGCCTGCTTGCAATACTCCTACGCCACCATGAAGAGTAAAAGCAGAAACTTCTGTAACATATACAAGCCGCTTGGCTCGGCACTGAGCACCTCTGAAATCCTTGCTCAGAAAAGTTGCTGTTGATTTGGGCTTTACTCAGGAGAAAGACTCTGAAAATTCATAGTGGACTCAATTATTTCAACCACACAGGTTAGACCTGGGATGTTACAAATAATGAATAAATACTGTTTTAAAGAATTTCTGGAGTGTTCGTTTTCCAATTACATGGCCCCACGTGTTAAATCTGTAATCAGTGTTGGCTGTGTTTCCTCCAAGGTTTAGGAAATTGTCAGTTTTCTTGATGGCTTATTGCATGGCACTGATACTCGCATCTTTCAGAGTATGGATAAAACATTTTTTAGCTTAGTTTTACAGCAAAATATGAAATTCTAACTTAGGTACATAAAAGTATACATGAACCATTCATACTTTCAGGAGCAATGCCAAAGCCACTGTGTGTCACCGGAGGCCCAGGTCCGGCAGCCGCTGCCCACCAGGCCCGGGCATAAAAACCACCACAGCAGAGAACCTTTCTGAGTGCTCACTGTGTGGTAAGAGCTTTTTCATGGGTAGTTCACTTCTCGGTGTCTTGGATGTCACCAAATTCTCCAGATGCTGGGGTCAAATTGTCCTTTAAGATTTAGGGAAAAAACTAACCTGGGTCTCTCTCCACAAGTGGCTGTCACCCCATCTGCACTCTGCACAGAGCCGTGGTCATGCCCTCCTGGCTTTTCCACCTCCGCGCTCACATCCCTTCCTACTCGCCCCTCCCTTCCGCCGGTGTCACTGCACGGCACAGCCGTTGCCTTCCTTCCTCCACGGCGCCCAGCACCTCCCATTCAAGGCTGTGTACCAAACAGACTTGACAAAGGTTTACGACTGAAGGGAGTGATTCAAGCAAGGGCTTTAATCCTCAGTGTGTGTCCTGTTGTCTATTTAGAAATATGCCACAGATACCAAAAAGTTGAAAGCCACAGCTCTCTACCTTCATGCAGAGTGGGAAAAATGGCATTTGTATGTGGAAGAAAATAGATCTGACCCACTAAGAGCTACTCTATGTGGGACGACTCCAGCTTCCTGACAGTATCTAAGTTAACGATGGGACGTCATAAATGGTTTTGTGAATGGATGCATTCACAGAACACATTCTCAGACACATGCAAACACTAATTTCAGTGCCTAAGACAGTGGCTCCCATAACTGTCATTTCATGAGCTGCCTTCCCTTTGATAATCTGGACCTGGCACCTAGATATGTTCGTTAACATAAAATATAATCTGACACCCAGGAAGGAGAACGAGTAGTTTCGCGTGAAGTGTATATACGACAGAATCAAGCGAGCAAAGCAAAACGAAACAAGTCCTATTTTCCATTCCAGCAATCATCAACCACACGGGCTAAAGCGAGTTGTTAGAACGTTATTGCCGCCCAGTGAAATCATCAATGAGAGTGTGTGGACCGAAGCTTTGAACATCACTGACACCGTGCGCACTTGGGAATCTCCACACTGTTCACTCTGGCACCACAGGAAGGAAGAGCAGAGGTGAAACAGAACACCGGAACGGGGCAGGCCAGAGGGTCTTCACCTCGCTGCTTCAAACATTGTGACGCCCAGGTCACAGCCCAGCCCCCAGGAGGGGCGGGACCTTGTACGCAGCACTTTTAAGATAATGCAATCTGCTGGTAAGGCTGAGTTTTCAGATTAGACTGAAAGTAACAACCAGCAAAGCATAGGAAGGGTGGTCTCAGGAACAATAAGAGAAATGCAAACAGTGATATCCCTTATAAATTAAGGTTACAGACATTACCATGGAGAATGTATTTTCTGACCAGAGTAAATTATAACAGGAGACTTTGAAGCACCTCATAGATTCTTACGTTTAGCTAACAAATTGAGCCATCGTTTCCTTTTTTTGGCGGGCGGGGGTGGGGGAGGATGGCAGATATTCTTGTCAAGTACCTGACCCAAGAGGACTAAAATCTTTTGAAATAAGTGAATTTAAAGATATAAGTATATTGTCCAGACCTAGATACATTTTAGAAATATTTAAAAATCAAAAGTAAAAGAAAACCCAAGTATGGGGCAGGGGAGAAGATACTCTGCTTATTAGAATTAGCCCACAAGAGGATGTTATCAATTTCTTAGAGCGGCCAGAAGGTTTTAAAAGAATTGAGTTGGCTAAAAGGTTTGTACGTTTTCAGGATTTGAAATGTCTGAATCACTTTTGCATGTAGAAAGAAAAAGAAGGGTAAAATTTTGATTGAATTTTAAAAAATTAAGATAATTTTGAGTTTAGGAAGCCATAAAGCAAAACGGGATGGTTTTAATTCTATCCCATGATTTATTTATAGATTACTGAAACTCCGAAATTAATAGAAATTGTATTCAAAATGGCATATTATCAGAAACAAAGAGCAATTCCCTCTCCTGGACGTCTGAAGCCAAACACTGCTAGGTGAATGCACTTAGCTCCATTGTGGAGGTCCCGGGGGCACACCGCCCTGCCCCATGCCTTTGGAAGTATCCGGTGCAGAAAACTAGATACAGCAGTTTCCTTATCTGCAGTTTCACTTCCTTTCACACTTTCAGCTACCTGTGGTCAACCACAGTTCAAAAATATTAAATGGAAAATTCCAGAAAAAAAAACCAACTCAATAAATTGAGTCACATAGTGAAATCTGGCGACGTCCTGCCTTGGACGCGGACCGTCCCTTTGTCCAGCGTCTCCGTGCCGCAGATGTTCTCAGCCGGTGTCATATAGTCGTCATCTCGGTTGTCAGAGAAACTGTCCTGGTATTGCAGTGCTTGTGTTCAAGTGACTCTTATTTTACTTAATAATGCCGCATTCACAGAACTTACTGCCATGTATTGTTATAATTGTTCTCTTTTTACTAGTTATTGCTGTTACTCTCTTACTGTGCCTAATCTATGAATTAAACTTTACCACAGGAATGTATGTGTAGGAAAACAAACAGTACCTATAGAGTTCAGAGCTATCCGTGGATTCAGGCATCCACTGGGGGGGCTTGGAACATATCTCCCTTGGATGAGGGGGAATTGTTATAATTTCCCCCGATCCATTGGTTAAAATATTGGCAATACTTATTATTATTAGCAGCCAGTTTATGTGCTTAAATCTTGCCAGGTTCAGCATAAACACTGACAATGATAAGTTGAGCTGATGAAAACCAATCAATACCATTTCCCACACTTCAGTTTGGTAATGTTTCACAGGATTACAGGTGATTAACTGCAGAAGAATATGTCAGCAGTAAAAATTAGTGTTATCTGTGGCCCATGTTTATTGGTTATTTAATTCTTATAAGTCAAATTAGTTTGACTTAATGTGATTTTAAATGATAGTACAACCACCCAACCCAAAGCAAAGTATTCATTAAGATGTGAAGCTCCAATGTTCATGAGGAATGAACTTGAACTTGGATTTATCCTTTGTTGTGAGTTAACTGCATTTAGATTTATCCTTTGTTGTAAGTTAACTGTATCACCTCCAGTTATAAGTTTGTGTAATTTAAAATAGGAGAAAGAAAATTTTTCATCTTAGGTGGCCAAGGCCTCTGACTTAGAAGTGTTCAGCTTCAGCATACCTCGTTTTAGACAAAAGTCTGAAGGAGTCTGTGAAATATCTGGGCAAAACAAAAACAAAAACAAAAAGCCTACCACCGCCATCAAAAATCATGTGCACACACACAGACACACAGACAGACGCACACACACACACACACACACGCACACACAACCTGGGAGACACATTTCTGGGAGTCCTGGTGGTCAGGGCTCCCAGGAACTATGGAAATGACCTTCTCAGAGAAGGTCCTGTGGGTGGGTAAGCACGAGACGATCCCCTGAGAAAGGGTTCGAGGACAAAGCGGCTGGATAAGCGGCACCCTCCGCCTCTCCTTGGAGAGCCACTCTGCATGTGGGTCTATCGCACCTACTGAGAACCAGTAGAGACAAATGACCATTCTGGCTTCTCCAGCATTTCCCAACATCGGTAGATCATGAGCTTCTTGCCCACTCCCATTAAACCGATTGACCTTGAATGCAATTTCTGTTTCTTGGAACTCACCTTGGGAAATGCTGATCCTTGATGTGAAAAGCGGACACTGGAAAGCAGAAAGAATGTGCACAGAGCCAAAGAGAAGGAAATGCTGAGAACCAGAGAACCCGAACTCTGGCAGGGGTCTCTGGTGCCCACTGTACGGGGCCCGTGATGTCATCTTGAATGGACACAGGAATCCTAGATTCCACCCTCCCTTCTGCAACCGCGTGCAGGCAGACATCCACTTCCCACCTGAATCCCACTTTTCTCAACTGTAAAATCACAGTTTAAAGGAATGATCTTGATTGACCTTTCTTGGCCCAATGATACGATTCTATCTTAACTATCATAATGGAAGAAGAAAATAGGATTTGCTTGACAAGAATTCTCTTTATAACCAACTTGTTTGGAATGCAAAATAAATGGTGTTTGAAATAGAAATCCTATAATACAACCACATGTGGATAGGTGATTCTTAACACTCATTATTCTGGTCATTTTGATAGAAAATTCAGTCACAGGGTGCACACTAGAATAAACCCAGTGTTAGTACTGTACTTGCTGTCATTAAAACTTAAAAAAACACACACACACACAAAACAAAAAACAGTTCAGAAACTTTCAGCAGCTAGATCTTTGATTAAAGCCAAGGGGCAACTTTAAAATTAGTTCTTTTAATTAATTGTCCTTCAGGTTGTACAATCTGTGACTACACTATTCTTGGTTATTAATCACAGTTTGCACTCCAAAAAAAAATCAAGATGTGGTTGAAGTAAGTGATTTAAATGAAGCTAATCTAAAATATGGAGAAATAAAACAGGGCAAATTATTTGCAAAAGTGTCTAGATTTTGCATATGTCACTGTTTTCCTTTAACAGAAAATTAAATTAATTGGTGAGAGAAAGTATAATTGCCAGGGAAGCTAAATCATTGATCTGATGTCACCTACGAGCTGACAGTTTTCCCCATAATTTCCATTACCTGGGCTCTGTAATTAAATAAGTTAGAGATTGAAGACTTGAAGTCACCTACAAGTTGCATCCCACATTATATGAAACAAGAAACTGAAACAGTCACCAAATTGATAGCAAATTAACTTAAGATGCATTTCCATATTGAATCAAACTATTTTCAGGATCCATCTGTAATAGTCACTTTCAGATATAATGTTCAGTACACATTTGATTAGAACAGTAGAAGTCCACATCTTGATAATGCAAACTGACAGTAATATAGACTCCTCCCCACTGAGACATGTATCATTGGGCAATACTTCTGCCCCTCATCATGTTGGGTCTAATCCATAGTTCTCACACACGACTGCACATTAGATTTGCCAGGGGAAGCTTTAAAATTTACCGATGCTCAGGCTGCATCTGAGATTAATCCAATCAGATTCTCTGGGGGTGGAACCTAGGCATCAGTATTTTTCTAAACTTCCCAGGAGATTCGAGTATGCAGCAAAATTTGATAACCAGTGAAGCAGAATAGCCCAGTCAATAAATTTTCAAGTAAACTTGCTATACCATTTTGGGTTAAAATTGGCAGTGTGAAGCACACCTCTTTCTTTTTCAACTCTTGTGTATGTAGAAATCTGAACAGAAATGAAGGTACTCCTTTTAAGAAGACAAGTAAAATGTAAAAGGTAGATAATAAAATCTTGTGGTGGGTGCCTTTTTGAGTGTCTGCTTCGTTCACGAGAAACTCGACTGCCTTCCTCCCCCATCCACGGTAGAAGGTTCTCGTGGCCATCCAAACAAACTGGGCCACTCGGAATCCCAAGTCTGGATCTCTGAATTGAAACCGAGAGCTAATATTTCTGTAATGGCTGAGTGTTCTGGCAGGTGGACCGAGTAGCTGAGACAGTTACAGGGAGTGGAGAGAAAGAGACATAAGGGAGAAGAGATGGGCAGAGTGAATCAGAGGTAACAATGTGTCTATATTCCCAGGGTAGACATCTGTCATTTCTGCCTGCATGGCATCCCTCTCCATTTTGTTAACAGTGTCCTCTTCTCTGTCAGGGATTATCTCACTCCCACTCCGTATGGGCTGGGCATAACTGGCAATTCAAGCCTACTTCCCTTGCTCCATGAGCAGAGACTCGAGGCAGAAGATGGTGGCACTGTCATTTTGGTGACTGTCATCGGGAGAAAATGTTAGTTCCTGCTGCAGGATCCTTGGAGCTGCCCTGATTCCTGTGCCTCCTGGCGTCCGATCGTTCAACAAGTCTTTGAATTGTGGGATTAAGGGTGTGTGCTGCTTGCAGTTGAGTTCTCTATAGTTTTCTTGTCCTAGCTAGAATCCATTTGGAGGCTTTGTAGTGTTCTGTTTTGGCATTCATGTGGCACTCTTGTATCCTTAAGTGTTTTTTTAGTGTATGGTGCTTTTGATATTTGTAACTACACATCTTGCCTAGTGCAGATTTTTAATTGACTCCCCTGTTCTTGTGGATGTTCCTGAGACTGACTAAAGCAGGAAGACCTTCTAAGCCCTGCTCCAGCCTTCAAGGTCATAATCAATATAACCCAACTATTTATCATTCTGCATGCTTTCTGAAGCTCCAGGGATTTATTTGCATTTTGCAAGTACAAAGATCTTGGGGAGAAATTCATAACAAAGGTATATTTTGTGAACAATAAGATTAAAAGCTTATCATACACAAACATGGTTCTAAATAATGTATGATCCTTTGACGAGGAGCCCAAATCTACTCCTGAAAAAAGGTCTTATTTCCTCTATCAAAGAACATGAAATAAAATTATGGTACTTCTATCAAACCCAACTGTACACCAATAATTTTTCATTTCCAATGGTACTCTTCTTTATTAAAAATTTTTTTTTTATTAAATAACAAAATATGCCAGCTAATATAAGTACATCCTTGAGTTCAGTATCAACATAACTGGCACACAATCCAAGACCAGCTACTCAAATTCAGGAAGCACACAGTTTCTTCCTTGTGGCAGCAAGGAGAGTTACAGAGACATCACCCTGGAGACCAGGTAGCCTCCCTGATTTCTCTGGCCCAAGGCACAGACGCGGCGAGGTGTCGAGGGTCTTCAAATGGCTGGCTTCTTGTTAAATCTGCATCCATGGAGCTAGGTTTGGATCATATTATTAAAATTCAGAGATAATTGGTAAAAAAAAGAAAAAGCAAAGCACGGTGTTAAGCAGCTTAAGTGATTAACAATGTGTGATCTCTGGCGAACTCTGGATGAACTACAATGAAACGGAAGGAGTCGGGCCAGTGCCGATAAAATGCGATCATAAAGTCTGACCAGTTTACGTTGCCCTCTCAGAGTCTAAGAAAAGGTAAATATTACCTAGGAATATTCTGGTAAAGAAAGTGGGGTCAATAAAAAGAAGCAGTTTAAAAGTATTCTTCTGATCATCATACTTTATTTTTAATACAAATAGGTAATAAAATAAAAGATACCCAGATATCTTTTAAATAAGAATACATTTTCTATATACCAAGCCGTCATTTACAGATTAACACTGCAAAAATTTTGAATAACTCTTAATTTTTTTACATAAAATTATATGAAATAAACAAAATTATATGTATGTAGGATGAGAACCAAAAAATAAGAAACAATTCAAAGTCCTAAAATCTTGTCTGTGTATTAATTCCTTCACAGTCCCCAAAATTCACACACGTCTACAAAAAGAATGTAGGTATTCTTAACATTCAACATTATTTACAAAAGAAATTCACTTCTCAGTTGCTTTGGATTCCTGGGGCCTGCCGGACACACCGGGCGTCCTGGGACAGAGCTGCTGTCCCGCCCGCTGGGGGCGGCCACTCTGCCCGGAAGGAAGGGTCACACCAACTCGTAGTATTTCCCAGTCTGCGGGTCAAAGTAACAGTTCAGACATGGGTCATACAGAAGAGTCAGCACGTCCTCGTCCTCTTCCACACTCAGGTCCTCTTCACCTGTGGGAAGGGGAACCACAGACATGTTAGCCACTGGCCTGGCCCGGAATTCCTCAATGGCGACGTCAGAAGGGCAACGAGACAAGTCACCCTCTCCCTGGAGACTGTCTCGTGTGGGCGGATGCCGGTGCGGGAATGGAGGGCGCTGCCCGTGATCACACCGTGCGGTGTGGGACGGAGAGACAGCGATCACTGGGCGGCTCCGGTGGGCAGGGTGAGACAGACTGAGTGGAGCACAGGCAGGAAGGGAGAGGGCCCAGGGACTAAGGGTTATGTTAACCCGGGTTAGGGAAATGAGCAGGATTCACGGATCTGACTTCTTCAGAGGCCATAGCTGTACGATGCAAAACCGTGTGAATTGAATGATGTAATAAAGAACTCAATCCCCATTCATACAGCCTAAAAAGCCCACCAAATAAACATAAAATAAAATGTTTGGAACACACAGTACAATATACAGATGATGGAGTATATTATAGAATTGTACAACTGAAACCTACATAATTTTATTAACCAATGTCACGGCAATAGATTCAATGAAATAAAAAAATGAAATGTTTAGAAAGATTAATAAGATACATAACGCACAGAACACATACGGGAAACAGTGCCAGGTGACCTATAATTTTATCGGTGGTGGGAAGCCTGTGAACTTTGCTAGGAATATGAACATGGTTGGAGGTTTTCTGTTGTTGCTGTTGTGACAGCCATTGGGTGGTTTGCCTAAATCATTAGCAAGGTTTGGCTGGTTTCCAACACATGGCATGGAATGAAAACAAGTCGTTTCACTGAGATGTTTCCTGTGAACCTTTTCTGTGCCCAGCGCTGTGCTAAGTACTTGGGTACCTGACGCCATCATCAGCAAGTGCCTTCTGAGTGCTTCTGAAAATCCGTGTAACACATTCAGAGGCGGGGGGCAAGGCCTCTCTGAGCTGGAGAAAATCAGAGCAGACTGGGGGGTGGGGGTGGGGATGGGGGGCGCGGGTGACTAAGACAACACTCCCCGGTCTTCCTTACCATAGGCTGCTAAGAACCAATGAAACCAAACTTCTGGGTCTTGAGCTCACCAGGGCAGTTTTGGAAGATGGCGGGCACAGGACAGGGCTGGTATGTAATAGAGGCTCAGTAAATACTGAATGTTTTTTGAGAGGGTGAATAAGTTATTGTGAAACAGCCTGTGAGCTCAAGTGTCACTGCCTCTGAGTAAGGGAAGGTGGTGGGACTCATTGTACACCCCCCACCCCCCACAATTAGATCAAGCTGGTGCATGGACAGTGTCAGGACCGGGCAGAATGGAGTTAAGTCCCAGGAAGTGGAGCCAAGATGGTGAAGGGCGGGTCTGAAACTGCACCACAGCCATTCACCTGCGTACCCTCTGCTAACCATCCAGACACTTAATGTGGCCCTTCCCTGCCAGGCTCTGAGCTGGGTGTTGGGGACGTGACGATATGACAGCCACCAGGCCCTGTTCTTAAGGAGTGTGCAGTGACCCGGTCGAAACACGCAAGCAGCCCAATTTAAGGGTGAGGAGCCAGGACCTGCAAAATTAAATAGCTCTTGTGAGGCCACTGGGTGAGTCAGAGGCAGAATCAGGGATGGACCTGGGTTTCCGGCCTCTTCCGACCATACTGGCTTGATGTTCTATTAAGAAGGTGGTGTAACACAACTCAGTTGGGAGCTATTATACTACAGGAATTTAAACATGAAAAAGAGCAAAAAGATTGTAAAGGTGTCCTACATTTAAAAAAAATCAGGTTTGTAAACAAAAGAAATTTGATTTGTCGTGTTTCAAAATCCACTGACAAAGACGAGGGTACCCATGTGGAGGGCAGAGGCACCAGCTCCGTAAGCCAAAGGAATGGGGCTATTCCATCCAGAAAAGAGGCGGCTCGATGGAGGTGACAGCAGCCCCCGGCCTCAGGCTCTGAAGGGTGGCAGTGATGAGAAATTAAGAGTCTGTGCAGCTCCAGGAGAAAGCAATAGGACCACCAGCTGAAAGTTACAAGGAGATCGATTTTGGCTCAGCACGAGGAAGAATTTTCTAAACACTGGAGCGGACCGGGGAATGGGACGTAGACGCTAAGGGGAGTGAAGCAGGGCCCGGGGCCACCGTTTGTGCGAGATTTTGTAGATGAACCCTGCACAGGACAGGGACAAGACCCAGTGATCCCTGCCGTGCCTCTGCTGAGTTTCTGTGACTCTTGGCTGCAGTGGCTTACGTCCTTGACATAGGACAGGCCTTAGCGAACGTCCTCATGTACAGTGGTAGCTGACCTGAGAACAGGAGCGCAGAGAAGGCAGGCTGCCCTTCCTTGATTTTCTGCTGTCACTGTAAGAGTGGTCCCAGGGCACTGCTTCCACCTGCTTCCTCTACGGGGCCGTTTCCTGTCGAAGATGACCCCCTTTAGGTCACTTCTGTACATCAAGGGAGAGTGTGCACGCCTTTCACTTTCAGATATTCAGTCCATCACCTCTTTCATATTTGGGCTACTTCAGAGAACAGAACAAAATCAGTTTATCAATAAGTAACTCCTGTGTCCTGGTATGTGGCTGAGCAGTCGGTTGCAGATGTGACACCCACACACGGGACAAAAGCAGCTACCACACATTAACAAGGAGTTAGACTGTGCGTTGCAACCGCAGAGAGGTGACGAGCACCCTGGGCTGCAGAATCCAGCAAATCTGGGGAGGGAGGGGAGCCCCGCTGTTTCCCACCCAGATCATCTTAGGCCGCTTCCAGGTCATCTCACCTCACTGGTCCTTCGTTTGCTCATTTATAAAATGGAACAACAATGTCTATTTCATAGGGCTTTGTGGGAGACAAATGGACATTGGATAATATGTACAGCACAGGGCACTCAGTAGTTGTTCAATAAACAATCATTACTATTACCACTAAGGATAATAACAATAAAATAAATCATGAACTCTAGGCTACGACATTTTTAGTAACTCAAAACGGGCATTGATAAAGCTGCAAGTATGAGCAAGGCTTCACGGGGCAGGCAGCGTGGGCTCCAGACAGCGTCAGACAGACCGGGTCCAGATCCATTTCTACCGCTTCCCAGCTGTGGGGCCTGGGGAAAACTCACTACTCTGAACCCCAGTTTCCTCACAGTACAGTAAGGATAGTAATAGTACCTGTTATAGTACACACACAGCACAAACACAGTAAGTATTCAATAGATATTGCTGTTATAATCATCATCATGGAAAACATAAGATATCTGAGTTCCACACGAGTGGAGTACGTTCATTTATACCTTATTCCCACTCCCAAACTATGTCTGTTTTTTTACTACCGAAAGAAAAAGAAATAGTTGGTTTGACTGAAACATAACGCCCCCAACTAGTTTTATACAGGATAGTATGATGCATTCATCTTTAAATAAAAACAGTTCTTATACCCAGAATCACACATTTTTCAATAATTAAAGTTTTCCATCAGGTGTAATGCTAACACCACACCTCACTGATTGTGAGCCAGTCTACCTCCGAGAGCTAGCACCCGACCTCGTTTTCGAGCCGTCGGCACATCGGGGAAATTCTCACGTCTGGCACGTAAGTTACACGCGATTTAATTGTTCAGTGCATTCTGTGCCTGTGCTTTCCAAAAAGATAAAGTTTTAAGCTGATGCTACTTAATTAGAAAACTCAATAGTCTTTACAACCAGTCAGGAACCTTTCAAGATGAAAGTAACCGTTGTGATGAGCCGTGGGCCTTGACCATCGATTGCAGGGATGGAGTGGATCCCAGCCCTCAGGAGAGCTCTGCCACACAGGCATGCAGACGGAAGCAGGGCCTGCCATGGACACGCCCTCGTTCCCATACAGGTCACTACAGAACTGGGGCCTCATGCAGCATAACCACGGGATGGAGGGAGGTTTGGTGTTTTTAGTACTAAAGCCTGGCTTAAATGGATGAATTTTAAAACTCCACCCACAACGGCATTCATACAAAAACTGGGTGACATTATGTACAATTTTACATAGAAATAAGTGCTTTAAACTTGCATAAAAGGTTTTATTTTCATTACAACTTAACTTTCAAAGCCTCCAACTTACATCATTTTGCCATTGCAATCCCTACGTAATGAAATTATAATATCATTAAGCAATTACCACTATGATGTCAAGCAATGGAAAATGTTTTGAAAGGTAATTATTGTGCATGGGTACGGGGTAATTTTCAATTACATTCTTGCAGAGTGCAGAGTTTGTTTTTCCCCCAAATGTGAAATTGCTCTATTTAAAGACTGGCTGCAGAAACCCTAAAAGGACAGATGAACAAATACAACTATTCTCTCCTACCAGACTAAGAGCATCTGGTCAGGGGTCCAAATTACATTTTTACTCTTCTTCACACAATAAAGCCATTTCTAGTGAAATAAAGCCTTTCAGATAATAATCTATTTACAGACTTTCAGCTTCATCCACGTTGAAAGCGGTTCACAGCAACTACAGGAGAAAAGCCAGGGGAGCAGCACCAAACGCGCATCTCACCTGCCCTCTCCTTGGCTACAGCAGAAGAGGCAAGTATCCCTCCAGGTCACCTCTTTAAAGTCAATTAATACAAATGCTTAATTATCTATATTTAATGCATTTTAACTGCAGATAATAGAAAACCTATATGCACAAGCTAAGTCTTCAAGATTAAAACGAAATGATATGGCACCAGTTTATCAGATTCAAAATCTCTGAATCAAGACACTGTACTTGATTTTCGATCTTCTGATGCCGCCATCTAGAATTTTTTTAAAGAAGTTAATGCATTTTCTCTCTTATAGATCTTGAGAGCTGACTGACTGTATTTTCGTGTGCATACTAATACACTCTTGTTTAAACAATTCAACGGGAGGGACTCACCATTGGGAACAGTCAGCATTAGGATCAATAGAGATGACATTTTAGATGAGATTCTCCTGAGAACCAGTGCTTGCAAACTCTACGACCGACATACCTCACAGGAGGGCACAATTAGCTGGCACTAAACCCGAGGAAGTCCACCGTGAACTGCTGAATTTTGGTTTTCAGCAAATATGTGCTCTCAGATGGGAGAAAGGTAAATGATCAACAATGGAATAAAAAGAATGAAAAGATACTTTCTTCTTTTAGAAAGCTACATTGTTTTTTGGGAGGCAAATAACATACTATGATTACAGTTCAGGTTTCATTTGGGAAATAAATACATCAACCCTTTTGTAAAAACCGGTGGCTGTATTTTACGTGGAAAGTGCCATGTAAAGTGAAATGTTGAGGATTTAGATGATTAATTAGGCGTTAACTGCAATTTCATTCTTTCTAGGTAGTTTCCACTTGCAAATGTGCACAGTATATCGAATCATCATGTTCACCTTAAACTTACACAATGTTACATGTCAAGTATATCTCAATGAAGCTGGGAAAAACCCACAACTCTGAATGCCTTTTTGTTTCACATGAAGGAAGGTCCCTAGCTGGACTATTGAGCTGGGAAGCCAACAGAGCCCATAGTTTCTCAAGGGCCTGGCTTCAGGCAAGGTGGCCACACTGCAGCTGGGGGAAATGCATCCCAGTCCCAGCAGGGGACGCTGGACCGCATGCTGGGCCAGGCCCCTTCCAGGAGCATTTGGAGGATAGGTAGCTGGGGGTGTGGTTCTGGAATAAGGGCGAGCACCTCAGACACCAGCAATGTGTTGACTTCTCTGCTGGAAGGTCTGCTTCCAGTTCTGGAAAAGAAGGCAGCTCTTTATATTAGTGAGAGTGCCGATTACCCCCCACCCCCATCACTTTTAAGCAGAGGAGACACCCCTGGGACCCTGCCAGCTGCATAAGAGAAAATGTCTCCCTGCCCCAAGGTCTTTCAGAGATTAAAAGGCAATACTCACCTCACAGGGGAAGAAGGTGCAGAGATTACGAATCCAAGAATGTCATAAATACTAACGAATCATTTACAAGCTGAGTTGAGGTGGGGCTCTATGGGTCTAAGGAGAATACTAAAGAAAGTACTTTCTACCCAAAAAGCTTCAAGAAGGAGAACTTCCTAAATGAAAGGAAACTGCAGTGGACATTTCAGCCCTACAGTTCTCATTGACCTAAATGGGGATTCTGTGGTTCTATCGCAGTGTGGGGGCTAAGGGTGTGGATTGGCTTGGGTCAGCGTCCTGCTCCACATTCAGTGGGTCTGTGACCCAGGCTGTGACCTTAACATCACCTGTAAGGTGGGGACACAACAGAGCCCCATGCCTGGGGGTGCTGGGACTAGTCATCATGAGGTGATGCACAGAAAACCTCGACCCAGTGCCAGTGGGTGCTTTATTAATGCTGACCTCTAGTATTACTTTTAATCACCAATATTGATTATTTTGGGGGAAGGTCTCCTTGGTATCTTAAATAAGTGTTCAAGATACAGGGACGATCCAAAGAGTAGGCCACATCACCCTCCTGTCTCCCAGGGGCAGACGCTTCACTTGTCCACTCATCGAGTCTCCGCGGGGCGTGTCTGCGGTCACTGAGGGTGCCCTAGTTGTTCGATGAAACATTCTGTCTGGTGAGGTAACGAGTGAAACAGAGTGTAGGAGACTGCGTCAGACTCAGTGTTAGGTGACTGGGAAACGATCGTGTGTACGACACAGGACTGTGAAAGAATTGGTCTGCGGAGCCGGAGCAGGTGGCCAGAGGCCCCTCTCTGGTCGGCTGAGAGAGCCATGAGATTTCTGTGAATTCTTTATTAGTAATTTAAATATTACATCTCTGAAATAAGTGTCTGTTGCTTATTTACGTCTCATGTGAAATTAATCAATGTTCATAAAGGAATATCCTATGTGACTTTGTTAAACAGAAGGTACGAAAATGTCATTTTTATGAGACTGGCACCTCCAGAAGTCCTTCGGCATGCCTTTCTCAGCCAAGCTCCATGCCAACTGCAAGAGAGCTTGCCAGCCTGAAACGGAGAGGTCGTTACTATTCTATTTTGGGGCTGGTAAGCATGACTAATTTAAGGGTCATATCTGTAAAGAAACAAGTGTCAACAACAAATTGACAACTATTTTTCAAGCAAAGTCCGGTTCACTTTCAAAAGGTCAGTTTGGTAGTTTTCTTGAGTAAGTTCTGAAATCTTAACTTCCCATCTTTACGTTTCAGATGAGCCTCAGGAAAACACATGCTTAGTCAGTGTCCAGGGCACCCGTGCCCATGGTAGCTGACAGTCACCAGTATACTCTGGCCCGGGAGGAACTACGAAGAGCCGTCCAGGTCTCTAGCCAGCAGAAGGGCCGGAGCCCAGGGCTGCTCCTGCCGGCCGGGCAGCGCTGCTGGGAGCCGGGCTGGTCACGCTAAGGAGACATGCTGGTCGGGCAGAAACCATGCTTGACAGACTTGTACTGAGTCAAGTGGGAACTCAAAGGCCAGGGGAATGCGTGTACTCACTTTGCATGGCCTGGGGCAGGTTTTCTGGTTACACTTGGTCGGGCCAACTTTCCCGCTGTTAAAATGAGTCCTGGCTGCAGCTGCACAGGTGTGTCTCGGCCTCTGCAGGAGGCGTGGTGGGGAAGCACAGCACTTCCTGCTCTAAGTCCCGGTGTCCGGGTGAAAGTGGGGTAACAACAGTACCTATGCCTAGCAGGCAATGCTGAAAATTCAATGCACATGTAGGCCTGGGTCACAGGCAGATGAAATAAACGGTAGTTATTATTGTTTTCATCCTAGAAGTCAGAAGATGGGAGACACCTGTTCCCTGTGAACCAGCCTTCAGAACGACCTTCACTTCCCGGTGCAATGGTTCTGCAGAAAGGCATCGATGTGGAGGAAGCCGGAGTCCTAACCCTGGCTCGGGCTTTGACATTTGATGTTGGGCAAGGTCAAATTGAGGGGACTGGACTACCTCAGTGTTTTTAATTGGTTCATCAGAGCCCCAGGGCAGGTTTCTGAGACCGTAACCCTCCCCTCCTTGGCCAGAGCAGTTCTGCTTTTCTCTCTTTTATATATTGGGATTCCATCTGAAATCTCATTTGAAAGAAAGGTTTTCACTGCTTATAAATAAAGTCTAAGAGCCATCGCATAATGTGACCTAAAACTCTTCTAATTGCCAAAATGTATGGGTCTAAGCTGAATACTCTCATTGTGGAATTTTAGAAATATACTGAAAAACTGGAATTAGGGAGAAAACTGAGAGTCACATTTCAATGAATTACCCCACTTTGTTTTTCAAGGTTGTGATAAGAAATGACCCCTAGTTGCACATTTCTCTCCCTCTTTTCTTCCTTTTCTCCCTTCCTGTATTCCTTCTAGTGAAAATTCAGAATATCTAATATACACCAGAAATTGCACAGGGGACTAGGGGTCCAGGAGTGAGCAAAATGACAAAGTCTCTGCTCTTAAAAATTCATAGGCTACTTAGGAAACAAAGACAGTAAACAAGTAAACAAATGACAAATTGTGGAAAGGCTGTGAAGAAAATGTACACGGTGAAGTGAGAGAGACTGACCTACTCGGACAAGATTGTCTAGAAAGGCCCTTAGGAGGGTGGGCTGCCAGCAAACGCCCAGGCCGGGCAGTCCTGGGGGCCAGTGATCTTGTCCTTCATTCACCCCCTCATTCCCTTGGCCTTGCCCTGGAGATGGTCAGCACGATCTCTGCACCCCTCAGCCACTCCCATGGGGCAGTGTGGCCACCTGTCACTTCTGACAACCTGGGAGGGAAGGGGAGCAGGGTCCAGGGCTAAAACAGGTGACCAGAGGTTCGATTTTTTTTTTCTTCCTTAAAGAACTTAGCTACTGAGCACTTGAGAGATTTTAATTTGCTTTTCCTATTGATTAGGAATTCTCAATAGAAGAATAATTTTCTAATTCCTGGTTTTTTTTTTTTTTTTGCATATTATGTTTTGAGTAAGTAATCCAGCTACTTGGTTCAAAACTAAAGAAGTATAAAAACTGGTTGGGCTCTGGAGCCAGGCTGCTTGGAATCAAATCCCAGCTCTGCTAATTATGTGTGTGTGACCTGGGGCAAGTTATTCAAGAACTGTGCCTCAGTTTCCTTAGCTGTATAAAACAACTATGCACACAAACAGAACCTTCCTCACGGTTGCTGTGAGGGCTAAATGTAACAGCTTAGCACAGTGTCTGGCACATAGTAGGTGCTAAATTAACAGTATCATGCAATGGAAACCAGGCAACCCATGACCGCACCCCCCTTCTCCTTCTGAGGATATAAACTGGGCAACTGAACCCATTATTTTTCCTTGACAAACACACTTTATAAGAACAGATGAAAATACTATCTTGATATGTTGGTGAGTATGTACTGTGCTGTGCTGTCTAAAACTAAGCCAATACCATATAAACCTAAACCAAATAAGAGACACTCACTTTTGATGGTTTTACTTAGATACAAACCACCCGAAAAGGGGAGAGCGACGCTGACAAAAATGCAGGGTGTGGTGGGTACACAGAAGGGGCAGCAGACCTGGTTAAAAATGGTTAGCCAGACCATTTTTATAATTCTCTGAATTTAATTTGTTAATTTGTCCTCGGTGGAAGTTCTCTTGGCCTTCAACATAATCGAGCTCCTGCTGTCAAAACATCACTTTGCAGCGGCGACTTGAAGACATCCTCCCAGTCACGTATCAAAACACACATCGTGGGTGCCTCTGCTCGAGGACCATGGTCTCCGTTCCTGTGTCTTATTTAAGACACTTAACATAACATATGATTTGTTCCCTCACAGCAAGGTCTCCTTCTGACAGCCGAGATTCCACTTTTCTGCCATAAGTAATTATAAATGTATACCTCTAAAAGGATTCCCAATTTGAGGGGCATAATCTATTTCAGATAGTAAATCACAGAGACATCTCTATCCCTTGGGCGACCCAAATGTACAACTCAGATGTATGAGCTTTCACTCTGAATTATCCGTATCTGAAGAAAAATGGATGTTCCACTTTCTCCCTGGGGCAGCTAGGGAAAAAAACACCCCGAAAACTGGCACCTTTGTTGGAGCAATTTATATTGGTTTCAATTTTTTTTTAACCTCAGATACAGAGCTTCCATCTTCAGAATCCAACTCAGAAAACGGTCCCAGGGACTCCTGCTCGGAGGTAATTTGTCACTCCAATTACGTACTTTAGATCCCCCCAGGTCCCCACCTCCAGCCCTCTGTTGCCACCGAAGATGCTTTTCTGTTCCTCCTCTCTGCACTCCTGACAGTCACGTCCCCTGCTCACAACCAGACACTCATGGTTCACCTTACAGCTCTCGCCAACAAAGGGAAGCCCAGGCAAACTTTCATTCCTGCTTCCTTCCAATTTTTCCATCACGAACACTACTTATCGTAGCTCAGTGCCAGCCTTTGCTTTATGTCAAGCATAATTGAAAAATTAAAACAAAAATAACAAAACAACCTCCAACTCCTCATTGTATCTTAACAACAAGAAACATGAATCTTAGTGACACTGGAATGAGTTGGCTTTACAATAATAGCAGCAGCTGGATTTGACAGACTATTCTAAGGGCTTCGTACACAGTCTGCCTCACTGAATCTCCGTGAAAACCTTTCAGGTGGCACTACCTAGTATTAGTCTGACTTTACAAATGCAGTAACCAACATTTGTAAGGGTCCTGTAGCAGGAACTGGTAGAGCCGAATTCAGGTGAAGGTCAATTTGACATCGAAGCCATGCTCTCACTCCTTAAACGATATTTTGTCCTGTACTAACTGTTAGGTGAAGACGAACAGTTTCTCTCTTTGTTCTCTTAGTTGTAAAGAACCCATCATTGTATAAAACGAGGCACAGGTTACTTATTTTGAGTGTGTGAGCCTAAGTGATCAGCATTTAATTAAAAAAAAAAAGCATTTCAAAGTGACTGACTTTCTCTATTTATAGTTAATTATTTTTATTTTTATGCATAGCATGTCTCCTAGTCCCACCTTGAGCAGTCACACTTCCGGAGGAGTCCTGGTGCTGTTGGGCTGGCTGCTGGCTAGGAGGGACGATGGGCGGGCTCAGCATGGCCAGCCAGTCCCTGCGAAGAGACGAGACGGAGAGAAGTGAACCTGGTCTGTCACTACCGGCAGCCTTTACCTTCCCCTGGATTTTCAATTCCCTGGGCCTTCCACAAAGAAACATTTTTCCTCCTTTGTATTTCAGAAAGGCGAGATGTTCAAAAATGAATATTCAGTTTTATAAATGGGTTAACATAGAGTCAATCACTTAAGTAATTACAGAGCTACTTGACTTACCATAGGGTTACATCCTGAAGAACCCATCATAAGGTAAAAAGACTGTAAGTTGAAAATGCATTTGATACACCTAACCTACTGAACATCATAGCTTAGCCCAGCCTACCGTAAATGTGCTCAGAACACATACATTAGCCTGCAGCTGGGCAAAATCATCTAACACAAAGTACAGCGTTGACTACTTCATGTAACTTCCTGTGCATATTGCTCCCGTATCATCGTAAAGTAAAAAAATCGTAGAGTCAAACCACCGTAAATTGGGGATTGCCTGTAGTTGTTCAATAAATACATCAACTAAATAAAGATTTGAGATTTCTTCTCAAAAGTTTACTATTGTTATTAACCTGTAGCATGGTTACTCTCACATGAGAAAATTATTTCAATAACGCAGAAGAAATGCAGCTGAGACAGAGCTCCTTATAATCTTTGAGTAAGGAAGCCTAACAAAGTCACACGTCACATGTCACACATGACAACATGGTGAGTCAAAGCAGAAGTTAGCCTTGGAGCTGTCATGGACCAGCTGCAATGGTGGGAGTCAGTCTGCGTTTATTTGGGGTCTCTACAGCAGCGGAGGGTGAAAGATAGGAGAGTGAGGGAAGCCAGGTCCTTGAGAGACTCACTACTTCAGGTCTCCCACTGAATGGGGACAAAACCACTCCAGAGTACCTCTGACATTCCCTGTCCCTCTGCCTCCAACCTCCAACCTCATTTCCCAATCTCCAGACTTTCCTTCCTCCTTTCTTGTCCGGCCCCTGCTCCCTCTAGTAGACACCTGGGTGAGTGTGAGTGAGGGGTGGTGTCCAGAAGATGTGAGTCACTGTGCATTCTACTTCGAGCCCTTGTCATCCCTAAAGTTGCTCCTGCACTTCTTCAGGAGAAGGGAGCACGCAGGGATGTGCAGGATTTCCAACATGAATTCTAGTTCTTGCATTGACATTGTACCCGGTAGTTTGCCTTATTCTTCTGAAGGAGCATGTCGTCATGACTAAACATTTTTTTCTCTACATTTCTGTACTTCCTATTGCCTTTATCTTTAATGGGAGATAGTCGCAAGCAGTGACAAGAGCACCGGCTCTCCAGGCCAATCCACGTTTCCTAACATAAGAAGTTGGCCAAGTCACTTAATATCGTAAGCCTCCTCTATAAAAAGGAGATCATAATAGTAACTCAGAGTTTTGCTGTTAAGATTGAATTAAAAAATGGATGAATAAACATCTGGCATGGATCTGGGTACACAGTTGCACTCAATAAGTTTCAGCTATGACCACCATCATCTTCATTATCAATGAAGATCACAGTGAGACTTTACTGTCAATGATAAACCAAGGTAAGAAATGGATTCTGTTGAAATGGTAGAATAATTACAAGTCTATACAGTAGAGATTTTCCTTGTAAGCCATTCACTCCTTTTGAATAAAAAGTACCTTAATGTAAAAATTACCCATTTCCTATTTGTAATATTTTAAGATACTTTCAGTAATGCTCACCTCAGCTATCACTAGATTATGGCTAGTGAAATAAGCAAGGTGAGCATGCTGTGTAATTGAATTGCATAATAACACATTAAGGACATCAAAAAGGATTTGTCACAGACTTCTAGGCTAATGGGGCATTTTCTGATAAGCACCTTTTATGTAGTCCATTTCATTACAGTAGACCCCAAATTCCTACATCACAGAAAATTACAAGGTCACACACAAGTTACCAGCGCTAGTGACCTCATTACTCAGTAAGAGTGATGGAGAGCAAGGATGAACAGGAGGAAAATAATGTTATCATATGATGACACTCCCAGAGACACATCAGAAACTCTACACAGTGGCAGTAGAAGCACCTTCTCCTGGTCCATGGACATGGGACAGAATGTGGGTGGGGGTTGTTGTGTGACTGTTATAAAAAGCAAGGCACTCGCCTCTTAGGCTAATGATTCAATTAATGTTTTTCCTTCTTAGCAGTAGCCATGGAAAAGTATAGGGATCTTTTAGTAATTTTTATTTTTTCTTTAGATTTTAAAGAGAGAGAGGAAGGGAGAGAGAGAGGGAGAGAGGGAGAGAGAGAGAGAGAGAGAGAGAAACATCAATGAGAGAGAACATCGACTGGCCGCCTCCTGTATGACCCCTCCCCATGGGGATCTGGCCCACAACCTGGGCATGTGCCCTGACTGAGAATCGAACCAGTGACCTCTTGGTGCATGGGTCGACACTCAACCACTGAGCTACATCGGCCAGGATCTTTTAGTAACTTTTAAAAAATAATTTCAAGTTTATCAAAAAGTTGCAAGAGTACAAAGAACTCCTATATGTCCTTCACCCAGATTCCCCAATTTAAACATTTGATCACATTTGCTTGTGATCTATCCACTTACTTACCTTCCTGCCTATCACCTATCATCATTTCTCTGTCTAAACGGGGGTTGGCACACGATGGCCCATGGGCAAAATCTGTCGGGATCACTGCCTGGTCTGTACAGCCTGCAAACCAAGAATGGTTTCTACATTTTTACATTTTTAAATGGTTGAAAAAAATTTAAATAACAATATTTCATGACACATGATAATTATGTAAAATTCAAATTTCAGTGCCCATAAATAAACTTTTATTGGAATGCAGACATGTTCACTAGTTTATGCATCATCTACGGCTGCTTTTGAGCTGCGATGACAGAGGGAAGTACATATCTGGCCCTTTACAGGAACGTTTGATGGTCCCTGATCTGTAATCATGGGCTCACACTGACTTCTCCAACACTAATACACCACCACAGGTCTGTTATCTCTCCTCCTCGCACGTTTGTAACTCCCCTCTGACTGTGCGAGATCTGGCTCCCGTTATCCTCAACACATTTACTTATTTCCTGAACTACAGAACATACCAAAAGTTGTTTCAGAATTGCTAAGCAAACAAAACAAATTAAACAACCAATAAAACTCCTACCCCACTCTCTAGGGTTCTCTGTTTACAGTTCTCTTTATTCTTTAGTCAAAATACTAGGTTCAAAATTTACTTGGTCTAGCCATAAGCATTCGGTGTGGTTATACAGACAGTCCCTGATTTACGATGTTGATTTACAATTTCGACTGTACAATGGTGTGAAAGCAGTAAGCATTCAGTAGAAATTACACTCCAAATATTGAATTGTGATCTTTTCTTGGGCAAGCAATATGCGGTATCATTTTCTCGTGTGACGCTGGGCAGTGGCAGTGAGCCGAGCTCCGGGTCAGCCATGTGATCACAGCCCACACTCTACCGTGTGCTCATTGTGTTAGATGCTTTTGTCCAACTGCAGGCTAATGTAAGTTCCTGAGCACACTATGGTAGGCTGGGCTAAGCTATGATGCTTGATAGGTTAGGTGTATAAAATACATTTTTGACTGAGGATCTTTTCAACCTCCGATGAGTTTATTGGGATGTAACCCATCGTAGGTCGAGCAGCATCTGCATTATTCATTTGGAATATAGAGTCATCAGCTTCTGTTTGTATCACATTTTTGGTTTTTCTTTCCATCTTTATTGATTTTTATTACTTGTGTTGTTACTGAGCATGTTAAACAGCAACAGTTCAAAAGCCAAAAAAGACACAGAAAGGCATATTCAGGCAGGAGTTACATGTCCCGCATCCCTTTAAAGCCGTTTGTTCCCACCCCTCATCACACCCACGCCACCCACACCCACCACTCTGTAAGTAATCAACTTCATTAGTTCTGGTGTCTCCCTTCTGTTTCTTTTTGCAAAAAATAAGAGATACATGTCTATTTTTTATTCCTCTTCTTTCCTATGCAAAAGGTGGCACACCATAATTAATTTTTTGCATTTTTCAACTTAAAATATATCCTGGAAATCAGTTTTACTAGTTCACAGCTTCCCCATTCTTATGGCTGCAAGTACTCCACTGGTGTACTATCATTGATTTTACCGTTCTCCTGTGTTGGTATGTTTCAATATTTTGCATTATTGAAAATTAACTGCAAGATTATTGCAATTAATGCTTTAATGAATAACCATGGGCATATCTATTTTTGTACACCTTGAGATACATCTTCAAGGTAAATTGCTAGAAGTGGGATTCCTGGAACAAAAGGTAAATACGTAGTTGGCTTTGTTAGCTATCGACAAATCCCTCCATCAGTGTTGTTCACACCTGCATTTCCACCAGTAACCATGCTGGTTCCTTTACAGTGTCACAGGGACACATTATCAAGTTTTTAATGCTTTCTAATATAGAGAGGAGAACTGGTATTGTAAAGTGGTTTTAATTTGCACTTGTTTTCATTATGAGCATCATGAGTAAGAGTGACTGTCTTTTTATATGCATAGGCAAATTATGTAATATTCATGTATATCCATGTGGGTATTTTATATCTCTATATAAATATTTTGTTCATTTCTTTTGCTCATTTTTTTTATTTTATTAAAATTTTTTTCCCCCTTTATTTTAGAGAGAGAGGAAGGGAGAGGGAGAGAGAGAGAGAAACATTGATGAGAGAGAACATCGATTAACTGCCTCCTGCATGTCCCCACTGGGGATCAGGCCTACAACCTGGGCATGTGTCCTGACTAGGAATCGAACTGGTGACCTCTTGGTGCATGGGTTGACACTCAACCGCTGAGCCACACAGGCCAGACTGCTCCTTCTTTTATTAGTTTTTTTTGTGTCTTTCCCTTCCCTTGTTATGCTTACTTTTTTTTTAATCCTCACCCGAGGGTATGCTTTATAAAAATTGATTTTAGAGAGAGGAAGGGAGAGAGAGAGAGAGAGAGAGAGAGAGAGAGACATCTATCTGTTGCCTCCATACGAGTCCCGACCTGGAATTAAACCTGCAACCTTTCAGTGTACGGGATGACACTCCAACCGACTGGGCCACACCAGCCAGGGCTGTTTACTTTGTTTTTGCCATGCAGAAGTTTAAAAACATTTTTTTCTGTAGTCAAATGTATCATCTTTTATTGCATCAGTATTCTGAGGCATACTATGTGGTGTGAATTTATTCTGGTGTAAGGTGCATCTGATTTTATAGTAATTATTGTATTATTATTAGTTATTATCATTAACTTACTTTTGTCCACCCCTGTATAAATACTGTCAGAAAACACTATTGAACAAAAGCTTTAAAAGGAAAAATAGTGTTTTCTGACAGTATATATATATACAGGAGTGGGCAAAAGTAGGTTAATAATAATAATATAATAATTAATTAATAATAACACAAAAGGACTGCATAATACTATTGACAAATGATATTTAACTTAGGATTTAGAAGATTTTATACCATTGAGAAATTTTAATCAAAACAACTCATTTGTTTGGCTTTTTAAGTAAGCAAGCATTCACAAAGTATATTTTGAAAAAGAAAGGTTTCCATGTTAACTATAAAATATGAAAAATATCACGCCAAACAAAGTCAACTAGGACTTTCTCTTGCAGGACTTTTGAGTCTTTAAGACACTGTGGCTCTCCAGAGGGGAGGACAGAGCACGTGGCGTCGCCCACGTGTGCACCTGGAGCTGTCCACAGACCACACCCCGAGAGATGCTGCTTCAGGTTGTACCATTCCTCATCCTGGTGACATTGTTTTTACTTTGCTTTATGTATATTTAATAATTTTATTTTTTCAAGAGCATCCTTTTTTGGTGACAATAAGCAGACACGTGTAGCCTAGCACCTGTATCTTACATGGTTACATTTTTATATGTGACTTTAAAGCGAGTCCTTCGCCTTGACGCTGGGCCAGCCCCTTGGACCTCCATGCCTTCCCGTCAGAGCTCAGGCTCGCTCACAGCGTCGTCCTGGCTTCAGTTCCGCACCGCATCCTGGGCCCATCTCCCACCCTGGCCACTGTGCCCCACAATCTGTCCTTGCTCTTTGCTCCACCAGGGCCATCCTTGCCTTGTCTTTGTACTTGATACTCTGTTTCGGTCGCTTTCCTCAACTCTGACTATGCTCCCTTCTCCGAGGACGGACTCCATCCACTGCTATGAAAGCCTCTAGCTCCTCTGGTGGGTACGTGTCCTCTTCAGTCAGGCCAGCTCTCTGAGCACGCTCGGGTCCTTCCTCCCTTCCTCTCGTGGACCCAGGCAGCCCTCCCACCCTGCCTCTCCTCCTGAAACTGGGAGAAGGGGTTTCTAGGCACACCTGCACTTGCTGAGGACGCACCAGCTGTTCCACTCCACAGTCAAGGCAACAGGCGCTCATCAATACCACATACAAAAATATCACGCACATGAAGAATACATACCAGCTTGTGAATTTTCACAATGGCCAGATTTACCAGTATTAAAATCTTGGCCTAAAAAGAATCCCATACTATTTTCATCCCACAGTGAGCATTAACTGAGTCAGATAGTTTAAGAACTGGGATAATGTCTGCAGTTAAGATGAGTTATGGTACCAGTTCCTTCTTGTTTACTAGACAATATTACTAATTTCACTAATGTGTTCCCTATAAACACATTATGTGTGCATAATGCATAATATGAGACCAACAGCTTAATCACTTCTCTACATGTACGGTAACCACCCCCTGAAGTCCGTGTGCCAGGCCCCGGGAATCAGAGCCCTGTCAGATGGAGGAGCACTCTAGCCGACAGAAAACCACACCGCCCCAGGGCTGCTGCGGGTCCATCAGACCTTCCATTTGTTCCCTTCAAGGAATTGCCCTGTAATAAAACTATCTACAAGTTTGTATACATTTAAATACTTATTTGGAGTAGTAATTCTTTGAGAAATCTAAAAGATGACAATAACTGTTATGTTGCTCTCCTCACAAGCCGCTGTCACAAAGGTCTGGGTCAGAGGGGCCTGCCCAGTGAAATACTTACACAGGAGGTCTGATGAGGCAGTTAGCAATTCCTCGCAAAGACTCGATGCTATTTATTTATCATTTGGTACCAGTGCACATTTCTTATTCACTGAGAGAAGTTTAGGTTTTAAACATCTATGGCCAAGAAACAGACTGGGGAAGAATGCACAGATGCTTTTTAAAAGCTGCTAAAAACTTTTCCCAGAAGAATGTACGTAAACACCAAATTTTACTTCCAACTTCAGGAGGTCAGAGGTCATCTGAAGCCCATTCAGGAACTTCTGGACCCCCAAATGAAGAACGCCTACACCCTGGAATAGCAGGGAGGCAATGTTTCTAGTGATGCAAAACCCACAGTTGGCAAAGTGTTTCTGTAAAGAGCCAGAGAGTAAATACAGGGTAGGCTTTCCAAGCCATTGGGCTGTCTCTGTTGCAACTATTCAACTCTGCTGTCGTATTGTGAGAGCAGACAGAAAATGAGTAAGTAACCGGGCATGGCCAGGTTACCATAAACCCTACTTCCAAAGAGCATCCTGCAGTGGGCAGGATTTGGTCCCCACGCTGCAGCTGAATGACGGCTGCTTACAGGAAGGCTGAAGACTGAAACATTCTCAAGGCTTCTGTGAAACTTCCTGTCAATGTTCCTCCTAAATGCTTTTTTTTTTTGGTTGTCATTAGAATTTTTTAAAATTAAATTTTAGCCCTGGCCGGTTTGGCTCAGCGGTTAGAGCATCGGCCTGCGGTCCAGAGAGACCCGGGTTCGGTTCCCGCTAAGGGCATGTACTTCGGTTGCAGTTTGTCCCCGGCCTTGGTTGGTCGTGCGGGTGGCAGCCACTCGATGTGTCCCTTTCATGTCGATGTTTCTCTCTCTCTCTCTTCCTCTCTCTCCTTCCCACTCTATCTGGACAAAAAATGAAAAAATGTCCTCAGGTGAGGATAAAAAAAAAAATTAAATTTTATTTTTTTCCATCACCTTGTATCCCCTCTATGTCCTCTTCCTCCACCTCCACGCACCCCCCTGCACCCCCACAACCACCACTCTGTTGTCCATGGCCATGAGTTCTCTCCTTTTTCTTTTGCTCCATCTCCCCCACCCCTCTGTCTGCCTGCTCTCTATCTATGAGCCTGTCTCTGTTTGCTTAGTAGTTCAGTTTGTTCATTAAACTGTGACTCCACCTTTGTCACCATCTCCACTCTCAGTATCAAAGTCCAAGCAACTGTCTGGTCTCACATTATCCGCAGCAAAAGCTCTTACTCGGTCCCCTCATAGTCATTCACTCTGGCTTCACTTCTCCGTTCTCCATGCCGTAGGCAAATTCCTACCCGACTCAGTCAATCTTTCGTCTAAAACCCTTCAATGTCACTGGGATACGATTGCACTTGGGAGAGAGACCAGAACCTTTACCCTGGCCTTCGAGGCTTTGCATAGACTAATCTCCATGTATTTGCATTATTCTCCCTCTGACACACTAGGCTCCAGTCACACTGGTCTTCTCTCAGTTCCTGCCCTCATGGGCCTTTGCCCAGGCTGTGCTCCCGTGTAGACCACGCTCTCCAGCCCGTTCCTACCCTCCCGTGGCCTGGTGAAATCACACTCCACCTCAGACTGTGGCTCAAGCACCACTCCCCTGGGAGGTCTTCCCTGATGCTCCCTTGCCAATCTAGCCAAGTTCCTTTATTACTCCTTCTAATAGAGCAACTGTGATCTTCTCATTACGAGCTCTTGTCTCAGCTCAGGATTAATCCTCCTTGGTTCGGTCATTTGACGAATGCAGTCTCCCCACCTGACTAACTGGTACCTAGCAGAGTACCGGGCACCGAGGAGGCACTGCCTCTGTATTTATCAAATGCATGACGACGGAAAGCGTCTCTGTCAGTCCAGAATGCTCAGAGCCACTAGTGTTGAAAGTTTCCGTAACAAGAAGCAACGTAGCTGTTGTGACCCACTCGGCATTTTCCCTCCACCTGCTCTTTCTCCACCTGCCAGAAGTATGGTACTGTCTCCTCATGTGCTTGATACACAAACAATCTGGGGTGAACCAGGTGACATACACCTTGTTTTTTTATAGCCAAGACAGAAAAATGTACGTTTCTATCTCAGAAAACAGAATGCTTGCTCAGGAATATATTTACTAGTATTTAAAAACTAAGACAATACATGTTTCTTTTTTAAAAATCTGAACATACAGAAAGAGCTCTTAGTAGCCTTTCTTCATAGGATTCATCTTCCATTTGAAGTAGGAAGCTCAAACTGTAAGTTAGAAACACAAGCTGGAAGTGGAGAGCCCTTCTGCATATCTCTGAAGGACTGGAAGAAGTATTAAGACACTTGTTTAATTTTGGTTTGGTTTCCGCAGGAAAAAGAATCTCTAACTAGATTCTTGGTGTTGGAAGAACAATCCCCATCTAAGCGTGGGGGCTGCTTTCTACCACCTTCCCATCATGCGGTTATCTAAGCTACACCTGGTCACCATCAGTAACTGTGTCCTTACTACCTCCCAAGACCACATTTCATCTCCAAACAGCTCTGACTGTTGAAGAGTTTCTTCCTCGTGTTGAGGTAAAATCTGTTTTCATCTCCACCTGTTTGTCCTACCTTTAGTCCTTGGCACTTCCAAGACACAATTCTAGTCTCTCTTCCAGACATAGCAGGAGAGAGCTAAGGGACTGTCTGTCCAGAGCGCCTTGTCCCGTCTTCTCCGAGCAGCTTCCTCCAACCTCACGGCTTTCTGGGAGTTAGCATGTTCCTGCGTGAGCCCACAGCCTCAGCTGATTGGTCCAGACGTGGACACCTGAACTAATCTGGCCCAATCACTAAACTGGATCTGTAAATAAGGGGCAGTCCCCAGTCAAGATGGAAGCCAAAAGAAGTGGAACTCAGATGTCACTGGTTGCCCTGTTTCCTCTCACACTAAGGGAGCTAGTCTGGAGAAAGAACCAGGAAGCTTAAAGTTTAGATTCTGGGAAGGAAACCGTGTCGGTACCATTGAATGAAGTGGGATATTGGGGAGATCAGTCTGGGGTGCTACAGGAGTTTGGTTTAGCACGTACGGAACATGGGTCTTGGTAGTTTCTCCAAGTGAAGGTCTGCTGGAAACGTTTAGGGATCTGTCACTAGGTCCTAGCCTTGGCTCTGGAATATGTGACATAGCTTCATACCCACTGCCACCGTCCTAGTCTGTACCTCCAGCCTGTCCTTTGTTTCTCCCCAGCCAATCTGGACTCCCTTCTAATCCAATCCACAGTGAGCTGTTCAAAACTGGCTTTTAGGGCAAAATCCAAAATCACTACATTGCCTTAAAGCTTTGCATGGTCTGGTCCTTACTATATCTACAAAACATCTGTGTTCCTTTCCATCACTGTTGCCATCACACCACCCCAACCCAGTTTCAGAGGGAGAGACATAGCCGCATCTTTAGTCTCTTTTCTTTCTTTTAAATCTCCTTATTAATACTTCATTACTATTGCACAATGCATTTGAAGACATACATATATACATGAGTAAAAACATTTCAACTTTTTTGTTGTTGTTAATCCTCACCCAAGCATATTTTTTCCATTGATCTTCTAGATAGAGTGGAAGGAAGGGAGGGAGGAAGAGAGAGAGAGAAACATTGATGTGAGAGAGACACATGAATTGGTTGCCTCCTGAATGAACGACCCCAACCAGGGTCGGGGATCAAACCTACAACCGATGTACATGCTCTTGACCGGAAATAAACCCACGACCCTTCGGTTTGCAGGCCGATGCTCCAACCGCTGAGCCAAACCGGCCAGGGCATTTTAACTGTTTAATGATGAAAATTTTCAAACATACATCAAACTCTGAAATCTATACTACTCAGATTTAACAATGTTAACATATTGCTCAAGATTTTTTTTTCTAGGCGCTAAATTTTTTAATTTTTAAATTTGTTTTTCAAGTAGAGTTTACATTCAATACTACAAGTTCTCCACTCTACCAGCTGAGCTATGGAAGGGACCTTAGTTCCTTAGATCATAATGGCTTAGTGCTATAGATTGGAGGTTAGTATCCCCCCAAATTCATATATTGAAACCTAATCCCCATAAGATGGTGTTGGGAGGTGGGGCCTTTGGGAGGGCTAAGGTCATAAGGTGGAGCCCTCATATATGGGATTAGTGCCCTTATAAAAGAGACCCTAAAGAGCTCCCTTGGCCCTTCTGCATGAGATTACAGTGAGAACACAGCTGTCTGTGAATAAGGAAGAGGAGCTCTGACCGGACTACAAGCTCCACAAAGCAGACAATCATGTCTGTCTTCTTCACCTTGGGCTTGTTTGTTGAATGACTGAAAGAATGAAATCCTGTATAAAGACCACGGCTATAAAAGAAGGACCTAGAGGTAAGAGTAAAGAGATTGGGAAATGGATGAGTTCTCTAAGAAGGACCTCATAGAGAGGAGGGTAGGGGAACACACTCTGAGAGCAGTGGGAGGGATAGCAGGAGCCAGAAAAGGCAGCTAGTTGAGAACGATGTGAGAATTATTCTTCCCAGCCCTGGCTGGTTTGGCTCAGTGGTTAGAGCACTGGCCCACAGATTGAAGGGTCGCGGGTTTCATTCTGGGCCAAGGGCACGTGCCTAGGTTTTGTGTTCTATCCCAGGCCCCGGTCGGGGTCCTTTGGGAGACAACCAGTTGATGTCTCTCTCTCTCTTCCTCCCTTCCACTCTATCTGAAAATCAATGGAAAAATACTCTCAGTGAGGATTAACAAAAAAAAAAAAAACAAAAAAAAAAGAGAAAGAATTATTCTTCCCAGGCATTTCTTCTCCTCTCCTCCTACAATTACTCCCAGAGGATGTCTGCTTTATGGTGGCCTCTGGAATAGGATCTCATCTCTCCCGTGGCCAAAGGTGGAAGACATATCGCATAAACAACACTGTATTCTCATCTCACACCATCCATGTGTATCTGAAGACATGCAACCAATACTCATACAAAAAGGAACTGGCATTCTTTCTTCTTCTGGCCTCTACAAAATCACCTCTCCTGCCCATGTCTTCATCAGAAAATCTTTCAAAGAGAGGACCCAGCTCTCTCCAAGTGCTCAATGCTTCAAGAAATCACAGAAATGATTAACTTCTCTTACTCTCTTAAATATATTTTATATGTTCTCTGCAGAACTGAACGTCTTTCCTATTTGGCAGTATTTTCTGTCAGGTTAAGGAAACGTTAATGACATAGCATCCTGGGACCGTTTTGCAGACACTGACTCATTAGACATGGTGGATAATTCAACTCTGGAGGCACAAATGCAGGTATCAGCCATCAAATCCAACTACAACACGCGAACAGTAGCATCCTACTTACTTGAGACGCTATGAGAAAAGGCCAGTCCCTTCTGTGCCTTCTCAATAGTGTTAGCAGCATGGCTGCTTGATAATGTCATGTTGAATAGATGCTTCCTGAGCCCGTGCGGTGTCAGACTGTATGCTATCTGCTGAGGAGTAAGATGTGGTTCTGCCCCTGAGGAATTTAGTTTTCTGGAGACCGACTATTAGACCAACGCTTGAAAGACAGTGAAGTAAGTATTGTTAAATAGAGGTAAGCCCAGACAGTTAGGGGAGGGTTCAGATGAGGCTTTCCAGCAAGTTGAAAGGGTTGTTCCTGAAGGGTGAGGATGAGGCAGCAAAACAGAGAAAACATGGGAGAATATTCTAGAAGAAACAGCATGCATCACAGCAGAAAGGGGTGGAGGTTTGGGGGGGCCCACTGTGACATGATGGGCACTGGGAGTACGTATGTGTTGGATGATGCGACTACGGCCAATGGCTGAAGAAAGCAGGGTCTTAGATGGAAAACAGAGTGCCTACTTCATTCTGAAGGCCCTGGGGATCTATTCAAGGATTGTAAGCTAGAGGAATCTTTTATTTGCATTTTAGAAAGATCACAGTGGCAGTCTCTTGGAGAATGGATTGGTGGGGAGAAGAGAGGGGCTAGATAGATCAATTAGGAGTTTGTTGTATAATCTAGGCAAGGAATAATGTGTTATTTTGGAAATTCAGTACATATCTGTATGAAAATACATATGGGGAACACAGAACTTTCCCTTTGACAAAATTCATTTCCCATTGTATCAAAATAAGGTTGTAATGTACAGAAATCTCCTGAGTAGACATCTTGTTTTTATCAAGGTCTTTAGAGATGGCAGTTTGCCTCAAGGACCTTACACTCTAATAAGGACTATTTTAGATTCTTTCTGTGTGTCCCATACACTATCTAAATCACATTCAAATAGTTATTGAGGGTCCAAGTACCCAACTCTGTGTTGGATATATAAGAATACTGAATAAATACAAGACATGGTCCCAGAAAAGAAGCAAAGATATGAACAGGCAGGTCAGAAGAAAAGACAGGTAAGTGCCTCCCCATGCTCATCACAGAAAGAGGTTGGACCATGTGTGTGATTATAGAAATGCAAATTAAAATAATGAGCTACTATTGACACACAGCAGCTTGGCAAAAGTTCTCAAGTTTCATGAAACTCAGTGTGAGCTGATAGGAATGTAAATTGGTGAGCAACTGGGTAGTATCTAACAAAATTTCCAGTAGTTTCACTGCTAGAAATTTACTGTAAACACCTACTGGCCCAAGGTCACAGATGCCCAATAGGATGCTTATTAGCGCACTGTTGACAGTAAGGAAAGCTGGAAACCACCTAAATGTCCACCGGCAGACAACTGGCTGAGTAAATTACAGTGCATCCAAATAATAAAATAATATCCAGCCATTAAGAATGTGTTCATTTGTATGTGAAAATTCAGAAAGATGTCCAAAATGTTTTCTGTAAAAATCTAAAAAGCAAGTTGCATGACAGTATAGAGACTCATCCCATTTATGTTGAAAACATACGTGAAGGAAATGGATTTTCTTGTACACGCACAGGAAGTTCCTGAAGGACGCCCAGGAAACTGTTAACCGTCATACCTGGGAGCAGAAATGTGGAGTGGGGGGTGGGAGGAGTAAGGCCTGGTTTTCTACTCTAGTTGAACTTTTTTTTACTACTTTCTTTTTAAAGGCAGATTCTCTCTCTTCAGGAGCTTCCAATTTGATGGCACTATTCATAAAACTTCTCTGAAACATAGCTTCAAAATATCTTTTAAAAAGTGTTTTAGGCGACAGCCCTTACTGGAAACAGCAGTCCCCGCTGGTGCCTCAGCCAGTGGAGGAGAGAGGAGAGGGGTGCCCTCCTCGTGCCAACGCGACCTTCTGAGCGGATCCAAGCAGCCTTCCCCACTGGAAATACCAATTTCAATGATACGAGCAGAACGTTTCGGGTCTTTATAAATAAATGTTGGTAAAGTTTCTGGAAATTTTCACCTTCATTAGCATAAACAGCATCTTGATCTAATACTATAGATATAACTTAAGAAACAGATGGTGGCTTATTATTTGTTTTTAACACATCATTCGTGAACCTGATTATTAAAGCAAGATGGTTCCTGGGCTGAAATCTGCAACGTCATGTCTGACAAATCAATGATATAACTCCACAAAGAATGATCGCAGTGGGAAAGTCGGAAGATGCTCTACAGCAGAGGGGAGACGAGGCCAAAAGCTCAGAGGAAGCAAACACAGACTTTTTTCATTCCAGGAGATGTATTCATGAGAGTATGTGAAAAGAAGTTTAATATTATGTTTTAATCTGCTTTTCAAAGGATTTCCTTTTTCAGTTGCTGGAAGATAAAAGGTCTGAGTGTCATGGAAAACTAAGCAGTGACTCACTTATCCTTTACCCTTCACTGGAGGGGAATCATTTTGGGGTGAAAATTCTCAAGGAAGTCAGTTTATCTCCTCAAAACAGAAAAAAACTAATCAAGCATTGTCTGATTAATTAGAGACACTTGAAAAAAAAAAAACTGCTATCAAGGCCTTACAGCTGTAATCAATTTAATCAACATGCAGAGAGCCAATCTGGTTTTCTTGATTAACAAAGCTGAATGTTAAACAGAGAAGTTTGACATTGTCGTGCCATTAGCTAAAGCTACAAATTGAACATTTTCCCTAAATATTCAAAGTCAGTTCAGGATAAAGTGAAAACTCTCTTATGATGAGGAGAATGGGCATGAACATTTCAATTCTTCCCCTTGATATTTCCATGCCAGAAGAATAAGTTTCATCTAAGTAGCAGAAATGAGTAATAACATCTGAGTGTTTCAAAGAAGACAAAAAAGTGATGTGAGATTTCTCTCAGCTTAGTGTCATCCAAGTTGGTTATGGAATTCACCAGGAACAGACATGCCAGACACAGAGAGACAAAACTTTTCTTATTGCACTTTTAAGATGTGAATGTGAAATGCACCTGTATAGTTTGTGATGAATAAATACAAAAATTCAATTTTGCTTATTTTATTTGCATGAAGTCAATTTAAATGTCAATATGTCTAATGCAATACTGCTTTATTAATGGCTTGTTTCTTGCTCCTAAAAAGCACAGTTATAACTATAAAGTGATGATTATATTTTGTGTAGTTGATCTTTGCAACACAATCTGGAGTTTTATCTGTTAAAACATCTGTTCTCTGCCCTGGCTGGTTTGGCTCAGTGGTTAGAGCGTCGGCCCAAGGACTGAAGTGTCTCTGGTTTGATTCCCGGTCAAGGGCACGTACCTTGGTTGCAGGGTTGATCCCAGGCCCCTGTGGGAGTCATGTGGGAGGCAACCAATCGATGTGTCTCTCTCACATCAATGTTTCTCTCTCTCTCTCTTCCCCTCTTCCTCCCCCTTCTTCCCTCCCTTCCACTCTCTCTAAATATCAAGGAAAAAAAATATCCTCAGGTGAGGATTAAACAAAAACATTTGAAAAAAAATTATCTGAATGTCACTTTATACTTGTGTTCTCAGTATTGACAACAGAGTGGTGCCCAAGTCACAGTCCCTGCTCACATGGAGCTGACAGTCCAGAGCTGGAGACAGACAAAGAAATACACAAAGAAGTGAAAGAGTTCAGAACATGCCACCCCAAATATGCCACTCTGACATAAAGATTATTCTGAGCTAAAGGCTATGAGAAAAAGTAGACACAAGAAAGACTCTCACCCTCCCATCCCTACCAGGAAGGGCAGGGTGATTCTTAATCACCAGAGATGACTCTGGACTCTTACCAGAGATGACACCAGAGGAATCGGCACAACAAATCTCCTAACCAGCCCTTGTCTTCCGTTAGTTTCCCTGTACGTTTATTCTCCCACAGTCTGCCACCTCTAGAAGCCCAAAGTCCCTTTCCTTTCTCTTGTCACTTTTCCACAAAATGTATTGTTCTTTTGTTAAGATGCTGTGTAGCCCAAGTTCTAACCATTGTTTTTAGTTACTCATCACAGAGTACCTCTGTGGGGATGCGCACTGCAGGCGTTCATAAGATTCTGTTTGTTTTCCTCTGGTTAATTTTTCTTTTGTTCACCTAATTTGCAGGAGAACCTGGGAGGGTAGAAGGAAAAGATCTTTCCTACTCTCTACAGAAGGAACATTATTTCACATAGCAAAAAGTGTCTAAACATTTTAAAAATAAAAGATTTAATGAGTATTTCATAAATAACAGTTCCAGCACGGAGTAAAGGTGATAGGTACTCATAAAAACTCCAACCCATTGCATACAGATTGATTTTAAATGTGCAGGGAGAATGGGAACCACAGAATGGCTGATTTGGGGCCATCTCTCAGAAATAGATGTTTCTAATATAATGGGCCTCAGACGAACAAATGCAATTCACATTTAAACATGTGTACCAGGGAAATCCCACTGCCGAGAATCCAGACCCCTGTGAGCTCCCAGATGCACAGAGTACTATACAAAGAACAATGGGGAGGCAACGGGCATCAGAGAACAATTCCATGACTACAGATCGACCACCTTACCTTCTAGGATCGATTTTACAAACCCCAGCAAGGCCTGGTTGGTCACAAAAATGGAACACTAACATATTCCTATGCTGCCTATCTGGATGAACAAGTGGCTAGGGTGGGACTGTCGCCATGGCAACCACCACCACCACCACCACCACCACAATAGAAAACACCCTGATAATCTAATATGGAGCTGGACATTAGACATATATTTGGGGTAACAACATAGCACATAATTTAAGTTGCACAATTTTTGATATGAGCTTAAATTTCCTGTTGTCTTACAACCTTTGGGTTAGACTCTGTGCTCTGTTTCTTCACCTGGAATATGAGAATAAGGATTTACCACACTGGGTTGTGGCAGGATTAAATAAAATAACGTAGCATATGGAAACTCTCACCAATCAGTGCTTGCTACAGAGATGGAGTTAATAAGTGGTAGATGTAGTAAAAGTAATAATGTTAGTAGTTATTATTATTTGAAATTACAGGCAAGATTCACTCTCAAGCAACTTTCAGAACACTTTTACAGAGTTATGGGACAGCTCTGTGTTAAGTGCTTTGTAACTAGCAAATTGCTTTGTTGTTAGCAAAGCAAGAACAGAAACCTTTGCAGCCTTTTCCAACGAACTAGAGAATAACTGCCTCAAAATTAGAATACAAATAAAATCACCTTAACCTTTCTGCAGAATGATGGGATGGAATGGTGCAGGGAGAGTAGGTGGGTTTAACTGAACGCTCTAATTTAGCTCTCTGGGCTTTTGTAAAGAATAACTGTGGGCATCATTTTCACCATTAAGTGTGTCAGATTATCAGAGGCCATATTTATATACTTATTTCCATTTGCTTTTCTAAGTTTGGTTATTCATTCATTATGTTCAGTAGTCAAATAAAACAACGATATGCTAAAAAGAAGGCTTCGCGAGGTGAATGACAATTCAATTCTTCCCCAGTGTTGGCTGACTGCACAAGAAAACAAAGAACCGGAGAAAGTTGACAGGATCTTTAGTTGATTAGATTTATTTCCTATCAGTTGTAGGGTGTGTTAATTGTAACATTTCAGTTAATGAAAAATATTGTGATAGAACGCTGATGTGGGTGATAAACGGACTTTTGAACAGATATGATGGTAAAATGCTATTTTTAAAACATTGGGAGGAAGTAATCAGAATTCTTTTGTTGCATGAACCATTCTAGTGAGTAAATTGGGCTTGCCAGGGAGGGCAGTAATTCTTTCACATCGCCAAACCACCATCATCATCATAATTATTTATGGTGGTACTGCAGCTGTTATTCAAACTAAATATGGACCTTGTTTCATAGAAAACTGACATGCTAAATTGTAAACAAGGCAGAAAAAGATAGAGACATTAAAATACCAGAAAGAGTAAACTGACCATATTAGACTAAAAATTACACTACTGATAAATTCTTTTATTAAAGTATAATGTACATGTAGAAAAGTACACAAATAATAAATATATAAGCTCAATGAATGATCTTAAAGTTACAATAACCACCATCTTGGCCAAGAATAGATCCTTTACTTACTCCTCCTGCTAATATTATACTCTCTGCTCCCCACAAGTAGCTCAGATGGACTTAAAAAAAACCCAAAATGTATTGGGGTAACACTGGTTAATAACATTATATAAATTTCAGGTGTACAGTTGTGATGGTGACTTCTAACACTACCAATTAGTTGGCCTGCTTTTGAACTTTGTATGAGTGTAATGATACAGCATGTATTCCTCAGTTGTCTACCTTCTTTCCCTGAATATTACCTTTGTAAAATTCATCCATGTTTTTTAGTGTAAATATATCACAATTTACTTATGCCTTCTATGATTGAAGGAGACTGAGTTGTTTCCAATTTAGGGCTGTCACCGATGTGTTTATGTTGGGAGGGGAAACTTTTTCCTTTCCCACTTGGGTCCAGTGGTCGGAGGTGTGCAAATTAACTGACAATAGCCAGATTAACAGGAGAAAAGACAGTTTCTTTACGTGTGCACACGGGAGCTGCTCAGTAATAAGTAACTCACCAAAGAGCGAGATAAAAGGTTATATACCAACTTAACAAAGGGGGTGGGTTTAGGTCTTCAGAAGGAAAGTATGGAAGGTTCTATTGATTAGTTGGACACTAATGGGAAGGGGCAGCCTGTGTTTTCGGGAGGCCCTGCTTTACTCACATAAGAGAAGTTCAGATAAGATTTGTTTCTGCATTTTTAAAATCCTCACCCGAGGATATTTTCCCATTTATCTTCAGATAGAGTGGGAGGGGGAGAGAGAAAGAGAGAAAGAGAGAGAGAGAGAGAGAGAGAGAGAGAGAGAGAGAGAGAGAGAGAGAGAGAAACATCCATGTGAGAGAGACACATCGACTGGTTGCCTCCCACACAACTCCGACCAGGGCCAGGGATGAACCACAGCCAAGGTACATGCCCTTGACCAGAACTGAAGCCTCAACTCTTTGGTCCTCGGGCTGAAGCTCTAACCGCTGAGCAAAACTGGCCAGGGCTGTTTTTGCATCTTTTGTAGCTCAAATATTTTCACTGTAAAATCATCTGTAAAATTATACCTACTGTAAAATTATACCTATTCTGGGGGTCTGGGCGACTCCCCACAATTTATACATGTTTTTGGGTGAACATATATATGCATTCTACTGGTCATATATCTAGGAGGGTAACTGTTGGGTAAAAGGATATGGTATGTTCAGCTCATGCAGATGCTGCCAAAAACAGTTTTGCAAAGTAGTCGTGTTAATTTATACTCCCGCCAACAATGTGGAGAGTTCTAGTTTCTCCATATCCTCAACAAACGTACTGGTATCTTCTGTATCAGCCATTGTCACGGTGCAGTGGAATCACGTTCTCTTCTTCCACTCTGCGGCATGCTTTTCTTACCTTCTTCAGTAGTGTCCTTTAATACATTCCTAATTTCAATCTAGTCCAATTTGTCAATATTTTCCTTTATGAATTTGAGACAGGTTTAGGAAATCTTTTCCTACCCCAAGGCCACAAAGCTGCTCTTTAAAGTTTTCCTCTAGCCAAAGGAGCTACTGGGCCAGGGCCTCATTGACACAATAGTTTATACTGATGATGAAGGGATCAACAAACAAAACAGCCAGAATGGCGTGAAGATTACTTTACACGGAAAACATTTAGACAAACAGCAAACAGAGAATGGAATCTTATGTGAAATTCCCTTGTGCGACTAAAGCAGAGCTTTTCAAGAATCAGTTCCTACAAAGCCCCACGGTGGGCAAGTCTCCAGTCAGAGAGGCAACTGAACAATGAAGACATTGTGCAAACAAGCCTTATCAGAGCCTTCCATCCTCTCCCACTGAAGCCCCCCACTCCGACCCCACTTCAACTGATGTATAAACAGGGAACTGGCCGGTCGGAGGCCACTCCTCATGGACCGCCTCCATACGCGCGGTACCACGCCTTTCTCCTGCTAACTTGTCAGCTAGTCTATGACACCCACACCCACTGCTCCAACCTAGGTGGAAAGAGAAAAAAATTCTCCTTCCCAAAATTACATGTTGAAATGATACTATTTATGATATACTGGGTTAAATGAATATATTATTAAAATTAATTTTGCCTCTTTAAAAATTTTTAAATGTAGTTACTAGAGAACTTTAAAGGAGACAGTGGCTCATTCTATTTCTACTGGGCAGCAGCTCTGGATGATGTCTTCTTTCTCTAGATGTGAACCTTTGCTCTGGCAGGCAGTTAGGGTAGGATCAGAGGACCATCAGCAATTAGGATGATTCAAAATAAATGTGTCTTGAATCCTCCAGAAACCTGGTCTAATGCTAGTTACCCTTTTACCTAAGATGTAGCACCCTGGGACTTACTATGGCCTCATCTCTTCGTAGGTCTCAAACTCCTCCAAGCCCATAAGGCTGTTGAAGGGCTGTGCTCAGCTCCTCAGCCGCTGCTTTCTGAAGTGGAATTTTTCCTGAGAAAAGTGGCCCAACATGCAGGCTGCCTCCCTTCCCTTCCCTTCCCTTCCCTTCCCTTCCCTTCCCTTCCCTTCCCTTCCCTTCCCATCCCTTCCCATCCCTTCCCATCCCTTCCCATCCCTTCCCATCCCTTCCCATCCCTTCCCATCCCTTCCCATCCCATCCCATCCCTTCCCATCCCATCCCATCCCATCCCATCCCATCCCATCCCATCCGGAGCAAGGTTCTATACAATGTCACTGCCTTGGATGCTCCCCACTGGCTTCAATCAGCTGTTCTCATATTTTGTCTGGCTTTTCTGGTTGCTCTCAGAGGGAAGTTCAGTGTGAAACAACTATGTCTGCCATTGCCAGAGGCAGAACTTACATTCATTAATTTAAAAATTAAAATATATTATGCCTGTCATTTAATGTTATAGGATTTTAATTATGGTTGATATGGGGAATTGAGTCAGGGTTGTGGAGAAGGGGCAGTCCCAATTTCACTTTATTCAAGGAAGTGTTTACAGAAGAGGGGGTGACTTTTAGAGTAGAAGATATTAGCAAGGTGCTAATTCCAGGGTTAGGGAGTGTCATGTAGAACTAGGAATAGAGTCCATTCAATAACCTAGCTGACTAAATAAATAATGGAAATTCTAGCTCAAAGAGATTAGAAAGCACATGCTAATTCCAATTGGTAGTATTGCCTGGAGGACCTTATTGAGAAGGATTTTAAGTTTACAGTATGCTCAAAGGGCAAGAAGATTGTGACCCACTCGCAATGTCTGCACTGGACAAAGGAGGGCGCATAGCTGCACGTGAGTGTGAATCGTGACATTCCAGAATCATACCCAATGACTGAATTATCATGTATCAAAAGTATGTTAGAATTGGACTGTTTGTAAACTAAAATAATTTAGAAACATCATGTAAGGGTTCTAAACATGTCATACCAAAATTATGCTGCTTTAACATGTTACTTTTAACTGAAGACACTTCAGAAACAGTAGATTCAGGGAGGACATAAAATTTCCCATGAGGAAGGTGTCCTTTCTGGTATCGGGTACAACTCAATCATCAGTGACTCTTATTAGCCCAGAGACAGCACTGAGAGGAATCGACAGAACAAACCTTACTAAAATAACCCTTATTTTCCATTAGTTTCTCCCATATATTTATCCTCCCACAGTTGGTCACTCCTAAAAGCCTAAACCCCATTCCCGTTGTCTTGCCACTTCTCTACAAATTCATTGTTCTGTGTTAAGATGTTATATAAGCTCCAAGTTCTAACCACTCCTTTGAGTTACTCATCACTGAGTTTCTCCCATGTATATGAGCACTGCACACATAAATAAAAATTTGTATGCTTTTTAAAAATTTGCCTTTTGTCAGTTTAACTTTCAGGGCCCGGCTATAGAATGTAGGAGGATAGAGAAAAAAGTTGTTCTTTTCCCCCCTACAATCACATCACTTAAAATTGGCTGTTGATCAATGTAAACATAGAGGAAGACATTTAATGGAGGCCCAAAGGGCTTTATATACAGCTATGCTCTATTAAGGTTGTAATAAATGTCCAGCAGGGACAGTGAGTGTGCTTTTCAAATTTATGGAAGATACTGGACTGAGAGAGAGAGAGAACAGACTGGATGACAGAACTGAGATTCAAAATGATCTTGATAGTCAAGACAACTTGTTCAGACACCAATATTTATTCCACCAGTGTTTACCAAGATCCAATTTTGTGTCAGATCTTGGCATGAAATGTAATGATGACCAACATCAATCAGACAATCACACAAAAATGTGTAAGTGCTGTGAAGTTAAATAATGCTATGAAACACGTGAATAGGAACTTGAAGGTTCCCTAGGGGAAGTGATGCTTGAGAGGAAATCTAATAAAATGAATATGTATAACCAGGCAAGGTGGAAGGTAAGGTAGGGGAAAATATTCTAGGAAGAGGGAAAAACAGACAAAGGCCCAGAGGGAGCGAGTTTTGACAACTGGAAAGGAGGCCAATGTGGCTGAAGCACAAATGTCCAGAGGAAAAATGGTACAAAACAAGACTGGCTCAGTGGGCAGGTGCCAAACCGCTCAAGCCTTGCAGGCCATTGAAAGATTCTGGTCTTTCTCCTATAAGCAATGGGAAGCCATTGAAGGGTCATAATCTGGGGGTGTCAGATCTGTGTTTAGAAGAGGTTACTCTGGCTGTTCTGTGGGGATGGGTATTGGCTGTGGTGAAAAGGCACATGTGGATGCAGGGAGACCACTTAGGAGGCTATAGCAATGGTCCCGGAGAAAGCGATAGTTTTAGGTGATCAAAACCCAAAGATAAGCCATTAGTGGGATATGGGGACTAAAAAAACATGCGATTCAAACTACACGAACAGACACAGTGTCCTTGTCAATGATTGAATTGTAGTCTGAACTGTTACATTATCTTGTTCAATCTAGACAAACCCAATTTGATAAACTCAAAAGTATCCAAAGGCAGGCAAGTGGAACTATGCCAGGACCAGGAATGGCAAAGGGGATTTGAGGCTGGAGAAGTGAGAGACTGAAGGAGAAAATGGAACAACCAAATAGCAATATTCAAAAATTTATTATATGCATATATCCATTGCCCATGGACACAGACAACAGGTGGTGAAGGCCTGGGGTGAGGCGGGAGCTGGGTGGAGGGGGGCAATAGGGGGAAAATAAGGGAGGGCATCTGTAATACTCTCAACAATAAAGATAATTTAAAAAAGTAAAAAAAAATTTCGATGGGGATTGTGTGGAAGAGTGAAGATTCAAATCTCTGTTCTGGAAAGAGCTAGGACCCATGGGAGAAGTCAGCAGGAGGCCTGTGTTGACTCAGTGTAGGGAATGCTCAGTAATGCACTGCCAGCCTCATGCCACACTGAGCCTGCCTCCCTGGCCAAGACGTACAGAGGAGTCTTCCGAAGAGATGCTGGGTTAAATCATCTCTATACTCTCTTCAAACTCTCTAGGATTCTTTGATTCTCTCAAAGTGTGATCTTTTTTGGAGGAAACTTTATTTCTGATATTCCTATTAATATCCTACTGCCACTACCATCATTTTCTCCCTTTTAATGAAAATATGTATGTCAGGCCCTGTGTAAAACTCTTTACATGCGTTCCCTCATTTAATCCTTACAATAACACCATAAAGTGGTAACTGAATACAATCCTTATTTTTAGGAACTTAACTGAGGCTTAGAGAAGTAATTTCACAAGGATACAAACGTGGCATTTTGAATCCAGAGACTGTTTTTAACCAGTGTACTCCGTTACTTCGTAAACCACTTTTTCTACTATATGCCAATGAATGGCATTCTGAGCTCAACAATTTTAACCAATTTCTAAACCTTCATATATTCAAGTATATAAAATGCCTATTTACAATGACAAAATACAGTCAATGTCACAGCTAGTAACTATGTAAGTCAGAATAAGGCTAGCTAATGCTTGGTAACAAACAATCCCAAATTTCAGTATCTTAAAAACAATAAAGGTTTATTTCTTGCTCATGATAAATGTATATAACAGACGAGCAGGGGAACTCTGTTTATTATAGTTATTTAGAGACCAGGCTTACAAAACAACCACAACCTTGAGTATTCCTGGTTGGTGTCAGAGGAAAAGAGAACTTGGGTAGCGGGTTTGAAACGCTCTAGCCAAGCAACAATGTAGGGGATTTTGCTCACAATTCATTGTCTAGAATAAGTTGGGCTAATTGGCTCCACCCAAACCAAGTGGACTTAGAAGAGCAATCCAATAATGTGCTTGGAATTGAGAAAGCTTGGAATATTTGGCAAATTGTGTTAATAACTTCTGCAGACAATAAATACACAAGGAAGCCAGAAAACATGCAAACATTTGCTGTATACATTTCAGAATTTCTACCAAAAGAATATGACTACTTCTTTACATTAGCTCGTCTACTTCCCCCACGTTGAGAGTATTAATACATTAGAAGAGGGGAAATATACAAAATGTGCTGAATTCTGGTAAAAGTCTTCCCTGCATGTATAAAACAATTTGAACCATAACCATGTCTGTGATTCAAGCCCTGGGCGTGCCATATTAGTGTACTTATTTGCACATGGGTTACATACAAGTGTTTAGACAAAAAATGTAATATTTTACTCTCTTACAAGTTTCATTGTACCTCATTATGTAAAGCCATCTTTGGTAAGCTAAGAAAAGATAATATGAAACAACTCAAGCCATGTTATCAGGTTTTGAATATTAAGATATAGAAAAAGAAACATTTACATACATTATAGAAATGTTACTCCGAAAATTCTTGGCAATGCCAGTCCATCATTGTGAAATTAACTAAAAGTATGTTATTCAGATCCCAATTTTATTAATATAAAAATGTAAACCTCTTAAAAACTTTTGCTTTCTAATAATATTTGTAATAACAAAATAAAGCAGTTCACTTTATTTCTTGCTATGAGACTCAAAGTACTCAATTCAAATTTGAACTACTTTTATCCACTATCTGTGGTAAAATATAGCTGTTATTCATAAGTACTCCATAATATCAACTACAAAACTAGAAATCTACAATGAAAATATGAAGACAAATCAATACCATCTATGAAGCATTTCCCTGGAAATGGTTGTTAGAAGATAATAATTTCTTCTTGTAAGTGATTTAAATGCCCTCCCCCAAAAGTAAATGTGGCATTAGTGTGCTTAAAACACAATTAAAATTTGTATTACAAATGCTAGTTTAGGAAAAAACTGATTTTAAAAGCCAGTGATATTTCCTGTGAGGTCATTGCTGTGATATCTTAGATGGTATCTTTTTCTAATTTGAAAGCTACATATTTTAATAGAGAATGGTCCAAAATGTTGTTAAAGTCAAACCAGAAATATGTTGATGATTTAAAAATGCAAGCAAAGTGCTTTATTATATTATACTACCAGAGTGTTATTGTGGTTTAAAAATATCATTAAATCAGCACAAACCCACACTTATCATTTCCTGCACATTTTTCACACCGAGCTGCCTTCTGACTATGAGTAATCTGTTAATCTGCTCTTCGCCTCACAATTCGTCAAAATGACAGATTCATTCCTTCTCTAATACATAATATCTTCATTTAGTGTATGCCTTGCTGCATCTTTCTTTTTTGCTAGCACTGAAATTTAGAAAATCACAAGTAAATTTAGAAAATGTCACATGGGTGGTTGTTCATGTTTGTTTCCCATTTCCTCCATTATTCCAGCAGGAGAAACTAAAACTTTTCTGGACTCTTAATGTGAGTTAATAGTATTTCCAACATGAAGGCAATTTCAGGTTTCAGTCAAAGTGCTGTTAAAGAGGTCGGAAGAGGGAAAATGGTAAAATACAAAGTAATTGCACCTTTCTAATGCTACTGGCCAGTACATAGATTGTCACCTGCCACCTCCACCCATTAGGTGGAAAGAAAAAGATATCATTAAAAAAGAAAGAAAGAGAGAAAGAAAGAAAAATACATTATCCAGTAGTTTAGGGATGAATTTCCCCCATCAAAAGACGGGGCTGCATTAGCATAAACCCCACCGCTTCACTGGAAGCCATACTGGTTTAACTGAGCCGAGACCTTCATTTTTATCTCATGTTGACTGACCTTAGGTCAGGCCAGATCTCAGCCTTCTTATTCTATGCCATTGTGACATACAAATGGTTTTGCTGTTTAAAATTGTTTGCTATCAATTCAACAGAAGGTATTTTACTCTCCCCTCCTGTCTTGCTTGGATTCTGTTGCTTATTAGTCTACAAACTCCTCAAATAGAGAATGAAGAACTGAAAAATATGAGATTATGTAAAATTTTAGTTTTCTTTCATCTTAAGTAAGAGATAAAGCACATCACCTACAAATCACCATCTGGTTTCACTTGTTACTGATCCAGGTGTTCACATTAGAAAACTGAGGTCACTATTGTTAACCTCTAAGGTCAAAAGCAAAGACACTGTTTACAGCAAACTGAGAAGCTGCCTTCTAATCAGTCTCGTTTCAGCACACACATAAGTATTTCCCATGCATACACCCAACACCTAACAGCATTTTCCTGTCCTGAGCACCAAACTGCATCTGATTTGTCTTAATCAATGGCAAGGGAGCTAAAGGCTTTTAAGAATCAATGGACAAGAAAGAGTCAATAGAACAATAATGTTAGTGTTAATTCAATCAAATCGGCTAAAGGTTGTTTGCCTTTTCTCCTTCAAGTCATTTGAAACAGGCTGGATGTTTGACTTGTACGATATTTATTATCCTGAGTGGGTTTTTATGCGGTAATGAACAGCAAAATATGTCTGTAAACTCTGGTAAACATAATATATTGCTTGAGTGAAAAATTATGTTTTAACTTTAATCAATTTCAAAATGTAATGTTTCTCATTAACAAAAGAGAAACAAAAGAATTACAAGGAAGAAGTAAAACCAACTGCCACCCAAAGCAGAGTGTGTGAGGGGCACAGGGTTGGTATTTCTCTGCACCAGCTCAGGACACGCTCCCAGGGGCCTCGGCACCTTTCCTGAAACAGTCACACTGCCTTGGTGACAGCAGTGAGGACTGGCCTGTGCTGGAGGCCGAAAGCACGCCAAAGGCACACTACAGTCATCTCTCCATGCTGCGCCGCACACAGCAGGTGCTCCAAAGACACTGAACGTTGGGAAGGTATGTGCTGAAACACACTCTGAATCACTCTGTGCTGTAGGGGTTCCTTGTTTAAACAAGGGGAGCTCTTCTGTGTAGGTTACACAACGAAGGATGAGGCAGCGGGTCTGTGCATGCGCCTGGCTTGGCCGTTTGCCCCTAACTATGGTCTTCCTTTTCTCAGGTTCCCGTCATTACCCTGGACTTCAGCCTGCAACCCCCTCGCCCCGCCTCAGGTAGAATAGAAGTGATGCTATACACTGGAGTCAGTACTTCGACTTTTTGAAGGTGCTCGTAACTCTAGAAGGGGAAGCTGAATCATTTAATTAAAAGCTGAAACTGTAAAATGTTAGAATGGTAAATAATTGCTTTGGTGCCCTGGCCAGTTTGGCTCAGCAGTTAGAGCGTCGGCCCGCGGACCAAAGAGTTGCAGGTTCGATTCCAGTCCAGGGCATGTACCTCCGTTGCGGTTCGTGCCTAGCCCTAATTGGGTCGTGGGGGAGGCAGCCAGTTGATGTGTCTCTCTCATGTCAATGTATGTTTCTCTCTCTCTCTCTCTCTCCCTCCCTCCCACTCTATCTGAAGATAAACAGAAAAATGTCCTTGGGTGAGGATTAAAAAAAAAATTGCTTTGGTAATTAATTACCTTCTTTACCCAGACCCTGTGCCAAAGGAAACCTGAGTTCATCATCTCGATGGATAACAGTGACTGGGGAGGCCAGGTAATTGTAGGAGCAGAACATTCTAGTTAAAAAGTCTAGGATTCTACAGGGAGCCATCATATCAGACATAGAAGCTTTGGGAAGGTAGCGGAGAGGATGCAATCTGATGTCCTGGAACTCTCATGGGAATGGGTTTTATGAGTTTGTAATTTTGGAAAACATGATAATAAAGAAAATACTGATGAGTATTTCCCCAGCCCTAATGGCTTAAGAGTCTCTCATGGAATACAACGTGGAAGAGGAGACTCAGGGTGATGTGCTGAGTTCTGGAGGCCCAAGAGTGACCTGGTCAGAAAGCAGGCACACGTCTCAGCTGAGACACTGGAGAGCTGATGCCCAGGCAGGCAGGGCCAGAATGAACAAGTGGAGAGAGCAAAGAAAAGGAAATATTGGTCAGGTTGGCAGGGGTGACACCTCTGGGGTGATGGCTAGTTAGGGCTTTGGGACAAGGTGATTGGTACAGGCAAGCAATCTGAGCTAACAGGCTCTGGTAGAATAAATGATCAGACTCCGGACTAAAAGTGGGCTGGGCAGCCCAGCTGGTGTGGCTCAGTGGTTGAGCATCGACCCATGCACCAAGAGGTCGCTGGTTCAATTCCCGGTCAGGGCACATGCCCAGGTTGTGGGCTCAATCCCCAGTGGGGGGCATGCAGGAGGCGGCCAATCGATGGTCTCTCTCATCGATGTTTCTATCTCTCTCTCCCGCTCTCTCTAAAAGTCAATAAAGAAAAACAAAATTAAAAAAACAAATAAAGAAATTGGGCTGGGCAGGCCAAGTGCCAAGAGCAGAGGAAGAAGAAGTGATGGGACCCACCAGTTGCCCACTCTGTTGGTGAATTGTTGGGTCCCCTGGAACCCAATGGGAACGATGCCCCTGAAGTGGTGCAGGGCATGGTCCTAGGTTCAGAGTGGTCGGACGTGAAAAGCAGAATGATTCTTGAGGAACTGGGTTTGCTACCAGGGGTGCCATTAGCTTCAGTTTTCTTGGGATGGGGCTAGAGAAGCCATCTGAGTCTGGCCTTTGCTGTAACCTGGGGAAGGAGGGCCCAGCTGAGTCTCTTTGAACCAGGTGTTTTTAAAGCCTGTTGAAAAGGTTAGACCAGGGGACTGCAGACCCCGCTGGGAGCAGGAGGGGCACGGAATGACTTGACTTGAAGAGGGGACCAGCACCACAGACCACAGGCTCAGGTCCTCCATCTCTCTCTCTCTATTTATCTATTTATCTATCACAGTTATCAGGAAATTCATTGTAGTGCTTTGGTCTGAAGGAGAAACATTTGTTAAAAACACAACTTGTTTTAAAATGATCCAAATTTAATCATTTGAAGAGAAATAGGACATGCAATGCCTGTATTTAATTTCATTTACTTATACATTTCTCTTGTTTGTGTTGGCGGGACAAAAACTGAAGCCATAGAGGAGAAACTCATCAGGCTGAGTCCCAACAACTGGAGGGAAGAGAAAAATGAAGCCACTGTGGCCAGTCCAGAGCTGGCAGGTTACAGTGACGGGCCAGCTTGCCTCCGTCAGGCCCGCTGAGCCAGCGGGAACTGAGGTCAGCGCTTACGAATCATTTGTCAAAGTCTGCAGGGCTTTAACGGATCATTATAGCTCTAAGTATGTTTATATCACAAAACATGTGGCAAAGCTGCAAAGGATTCAAGCCCTAACACAGTCTGCACTGACATTTAAAAAATACAGATAAATCATAAATCATAAAGCAAACACTTGAGAAAACCATGCCATTCATTACTGGGCATTCTAGAAACTTCTTCTATATTGTTTATTTCCACAAACACTTAGAACCTTACAGAGCCTTAGACTACCTTCCCTCTTCCCCCTAATTTTCCAATGAGTTGTAAAAATAGCAAGTATAATCATCATTTGAAAGACTGGTTATCGACTCCATCCATGTAAACAGACAACTAGAAAGTAATCACAGCTTGTTTTATAAAACTCATTTCTGAGCAAAAATATCTTGAGCTGTTCTGAAGAATCTACATAAACACATGCGGAGATGTGCCGAAGGGATAGCTCTAAACCCCGCAAACCAAGAGAAGGCATTTACAGTAAGTGACTTCGGGCTGCAAACAGCATCCATTTTGCTCCATTTGGCAGCAAGGTCACATGCTAGAAAACACATCGCAACATGAATGAACTGTGAAATTGTTTCCTCCTACCCAACACTCCTCCAAATTGTATTAGATTATGTTAGCCATTTCTACACCTTGTCATAGAGGCTATCAGCCTCCCAAGAGGCAATGTGGGTAGACAATGAAGGCAAGGGCCCCTGCATTTGAGATGCTACCTAAATATCAGTCAGTATCTTAGGAAAAAACAATGGGAAACATCACACCCATGCCTAACAATGCAAGGGGCACCGGCTCTATTGAAAACCTAGACGTGCGAGGAATTACGATGAGGTGAACCGTGTGTATTTCAATTCCTAGACTGTAAACATTCAGGAAATGATTACCTTTGTGTCTCACCTCTACCCAATGTCAAGCATTGCCCTATGAGTGTAAGTGAATTCTTTTACTCTGAGGAAAACAATATATGAATATATGCAGTGTTTTAACTATTTTCATCCTACTCAGCTCTTCAAAACCCAAATTTGCCTGCTTTGTGGATTGCATACTATTTTGAACTTTAATCATAAAAAACTATGAAGGTAATTATACTGCAGAAATAAAAATCTTTTCAGAATAAAATGTAAATGAAAGGCTTTGGGGATATTGGTTGTTCTGTTACATTAATGAAGCTAATTGAAAGTTGACTCTCTAAACATGTATGTATGTAGATAGGTAGGTAGGTATGAGTTACATAACTTAAGAACCCTAGGTCTCTGGATATTGCAGATAAGTCACTGAAGCTTCTGTGGCCATTTCCCCTCCCACAGGACACCGCCACGCTTCTCTCCAGGGCCTGCCTGTGCACGTGTCCCCGTCACCAGCATGTCTGCATGGCTACGATCACAGCCACAGTCCATCCAGGAAATCAAGAGCCCCGTGCTTTTCAATGTTGTTCAGAGCCTCTGTCTGCTGAGTTTTCAATTCAGGATTCAGGTTAGGAGCTTGTTTATCCAACAGGGTAGATTTAGAGACTTATCTTTTCATTTTTAAATATTTATTTTTTTTCATATTCATTATCAGTATTTCTTAACTTTAAAATTTAACTTTAAAGTTTTGGATTTTAGAGTCTAAAACATGGGATACTATACGTAAGAAATACAATAAATACAAGTCTTAAGAAGAATCATAGCTTTCAATTTTGTTAAATTATGTGTATTACATGATTCAATTTGTCCCATTTTATATGATGATCTATGCTGACCTCATAATTTTATCATCTTTTTTATTTATGGCCCAAGAATGCCTTTCTGCCAGTTCTTCAAGCTGCTGAATTTATGAGCCAAGAGCCAAGCAATGTAATCTTCAGGTTTCCTAGACAGCTCTATAACAATGCTCCAGAAAACTGGTGGATGACCTGCTGGCAAATGGGATTAATGGCATTTTATTTTTTGCTCTAGAAGTTCGTTCTTAGTTTTATTATGTAAAAATGTAAATTAATTTTTTTCTATATAAATGAACATTTAATTGGTTAAATAAAATATACTATCTGTGTAGTTAGTGAATGTTTTTATATTCTGTCTTTGAGAACTGAATTTTAAATGAGATATTTAAAGTCACATAGTACTACATCTAAAGATTAATTAATTCATCCAGTATTATAAATCTGTTTTCTATATAGGATAGTATTCCCTTCAATAGTGGAACTGGCTTTCATATGTAAAATCTGTAATGGGTCTCATCAAAGCCAGAGAATCTCAAGCTTCTCTGACTTCCGAGAGCATGGAACTAAGTTCCTTTCTATTACATACGAGGGTGTTCATATTATTAGATGAGGTCTGGACAGGCTTGTCTGAGATCATTTACTGTGTTAGTAGCGGAATTAGGATGAGAATTAGGGTCCTTTTCTCCTTTTATTTAAACAGAAGTTTTCACTTTTTAACATATCCTATTATCACTTTCATTTGTTCAGACTACAAATTCTGACTGTTATAATTTGGACCAAAGTTGGATTTTCAGTTACCTTGAAACTTTACTCATATACAGAAACAGGTTTGTTAGTCAAATCTGGATGAGCTGCATGCCTTCAAGGCACATATTCACATATCAAGGGATGGCTGATTTAATATGTTAGAACACCTTTCACATACTTACTGAAATTGTAATCTCACTTCTGAAACTATTATTGTATTTATTTATGATGGTGACAATTCCCTCTATTAGATAACATGAAAGAATGACCAGATCAAGTGTACAGACCAGGAATACTAATAAAGAACATTTACTTTACCTATGTCATGAATATTCTGGGCCCCATTAAAAGCCCTGTAAACTGTGTAGGTGGTCTCCTGGCAGTCATGGCTTTGATTGGCTGTTCATTGCTGATTAGACCAGAGTGGTTACTTGGCCCAAGCTACATCAATTACATTTTCCTTCCTGGGAAATAGGAACTGGATTCAGGCATAGCCTGCCAGCTTCAGCGTGTATTTTGAACTGTAACATGTAAACTCAAGAGCTGTCAGCCAGCCATGTGACTGGGAAGCAGAGAAAGCTCAGAGAGGAGAATGAAGCAGACCAAAGAGAGCACGTTTCAGGCCCCTCCTGAGGTCTGGCTGCCCTTGGGTTCCAAGATATAGCCTATATTCTTATTTAACAAATCCCTCCTGTCTGTCTGTCTCTTTCTTTTAATATTAGCTAAGTTGTTTTTGACATGTGCAACCAGTGAGTCTAATTCAGACACTCAGACACGCTGTAATAGATATCACACTCGAGCCAGAGCTATGATGCTGTCGTTGGTGTTCTGGCCCATTCCGTGGGGCAAACCACAGGGCAGGGGGAAGAGCTTCATAATGAGAGGCATATGGCTCTGCATAAGGCTACTGAGATGCATTATAATAACTAAGACCTTGTGTGTGAAGCTCAAGCTAGACCGAGTTTTAATAAATTCCTAGTATATCACAAATAGTAATAAAGTAATATTGATTTATACAGATAAACTAGCTTATTTGGCTATTTATTAGAAAGCCATATGATATTACACATATTTTGAAACTGAAATTCAGATTTCCTTGTCCCTACTGAGACTTTATTGACAAATAAAGTCTTTTCTATATTTACAAATGACTCATATATCAATGACATTTTTAAAATAATAAACTAATTTTGAGATTTTGAAATTATAAAAAAAGAGAATGGCTATTTAAACTTGTATAAACTATTTTGGTACATTTAAAGGTACCAGGTAATATAAACAAGATTTATGCCTAAAATGTACTATTAAAATGAAATATCTAAGCAAATAGAGTAATAATGAATAAATTAATACTTAAAGAGAGCTTGCTTTGCTGCCAGGAATTATGCTAAGAATTTTTCATATATTAATTCATTTGATCCTCCCCAAAACACTAGGAGGAAATTATGATGCCTGAATTTGAGTTAAATGACTTGCTCAATGTCTCACAGACAGTAAAAGGTGGAGGTGCTGTTTAAACCTAGGTAGGCTGTTAACCACTACCCCATAGTCTGAATAAGAAAAGTAGACTGAACTAAGACTTCTAAAAAAAAAAAAAACTTTCCAAAGAACTTTGGAAAGTTCTTTGGATGCTTTGAAAAACAATTTCATGAAACCAAGAAATGCATAAATCTTCTAACTAATCTTTAAATACGGAATTTAGATTATGAATGATTCTTACCGGGGGTTAGAAGGAGAAGGTGGATTCATTTCTTTCTGATAGTGCCGACCCTGGTTGACAGGCTGTAAGAGACCAAGCATCTGTGAGTAACTAATCAGCATCATATCCTTTCATAGGCACTCTCATTACTGTAATCCCCCCCCCCCTCGAGAAATAATATGCACGAAGGCGCTGGCTTATTTCATAGAAGAGCTGAAGTTTGTTTGGGAGGTTAAGCTAATAACAAGGTGATGTATCTGAGAAAACACAGGTCATTTTAATGTCCAGTCACTGGATTAGATAGCATCTATGGTGTCACCAAAGGTCATGGCAGAATTCTTCTCCCTGTGGAATTTTATGCTATTAACACTGGTTGATATTTCCAGATACAACAAAACAAAAGATACCTTGTTGAATTAATGCTGCATAGCAAGTATAGGCAATAACGCAGAGACCGGGGGACATAGAATATATATTTATATCTCAATGTTAGTAAGTTCGCAAGGAGAACTTATGTTTTCATTAATGGAATTACACATGTAAATCTTAGGTCCAAGTGGTCATTTCCCCTAAGTGTATAATAAAACCTCAAGCATTAATCAATGAGCTGAAAAAGGTGATGTCAATACCCAGCAAAAATGTGAAATCTCAACTTTTCCCTCCACAAGAAACCTTTAAGTTACTGTCCATTTCAAACACAGCTAAACCACCACATCCCTTGGAAGCCTAACTTGCCTCCATTGGGACTTGATGTTTTTCATTTGTTCTATAAAAGGAGAAAATTCCATTAGACCTGATACAAATTCTGCTTTCCAAAATCAGCTCAAAGTATTTTTCCTATGTGATTAACAACCATGTAATTGTAATATGAAAATCATTTTTAACGTTCTCATTTTATTATCAGTTGGAATTTGGTATACATTTTTGAATTGCATTTTAAAAGGGCTTCAGTTGGTTCCTTACCCAACGGAGCTGGCGTTAATGTTTTCTCACCCATAATGTGACCCCACAGCGCTAACGTCAACCAAGGAAAACAGTAGAGCCACGGGGCCTGTACATGTAGAGCACACAGTCCGTGCTCCTACTTTAGAGTAAACTGTCTTCCTCCATAAATAATGTCTTGGAAGTGTTTCTTTAATTTAAATCGAACACCCTGTATCATGATCACAGTCACTTGGCCTGACTATCCATGCTGTACCATAAATTTAAATGTACTCAGATACTTTGGTAATTGAAACAGTATCAATGCATCACCATTTCAGTAATAAGAAACAACAGCTGGGAGACCAGTGGGAGGAAAAACATGTCACAAGACATATTTGATCTCACTAGAGAAATAAGAATTTTAGCAATCTGCAAGTGAAATTTAGTTCTATGATTTAGGCTTTATTATTTCACAGGAAAAAAGGATTGGCACACAAAGTGCTTAACAGGTTCTCTGGACCAACTCACACTGGTGCAGAAATACTCCCGACAAAACCTTCACTGGTATTCCGGTATTTCAGCTGTACTCAGGCCGCCAGTGAATGGACCTCTGCCTATTTACTTTCAGAGGCATTTCCATAACTCTCTAAGCATCACAGTCCTGATATTCAGCCAAATTTCTATTTGCTTAATTTTATACCATTAATTCTATTTACCACTGTCCCCAAACCCCTTATTTCAAATGCCTTACTTATCCTCCGGAGAATAGAAATGGCTACAGAATCCTATCTTGTTTGTGACTCAGCTGTCACTTAGACTACATAGATGGCCCTTTCCATGTTTGCTCATGTTTATATAAAACAGATCCAAATGATACAAGGAATAAAAAGGAACACAATTAATGAAAGACTCACAGTTATAATGATTTTTAAGTGTTAGAAAACAAAAAAAAAAACACTGGAAAATTTTTGAAGTAGTAAGGATTATAGACATGAATAGACAGAAAGGTAAATAAAAATATTCACTGAAAATAATTGCAAGCAAGGTAACTTGATCTGAATACCTGATTCCTAAATTTGTACTATTGAAAACTAATGACCAAATTGTTACTTAAAATATTTTTATTCAATAACCAACTTAAATTTAGTAATAGCATATCACGGCAGAGCATTCTGACTTACGTATGTAGCCGCTATAAATGGACTTGTAAACCCCACTGCTAATGACTCAGTTGCAGAAGGATCCAAGTGAGTGCCATACAAAACTGGGTGGCCTCACTTCCCTTTCGCTGTGCATGTCTCCTAATTTCATAATCCGACTCAGGGACAGGAAGGGATTATGGGAATGATGCAGCTAAAGAGCTCCTTCAAGACATTTCAGTTCCTACGACTTTGCTTTGATGCTTTAAAAGGGCAGAGCTTTCACTTGGATGCGGTTGGTTGTGTTCTAGGCTAAAATCAGAATGCATGAGAATGTGCCTAATGTTTTCTAAAGCTCTCTGACCATGGTGGGGTGGGGGTGGGGAGAATATGATGGGCTGGCAGAAGCCAGACGTCCCTATCCAGGTGGAAATAGATATGTTTCTGTACATATGCAGCAGTCCACCTATTTCTACTATTTCTAGGTAGGTAACATCCTTTGAAAGCACTGGTTAAAAAACTAAAATTGATTTTAGAATGCAGCCATATTTAGATAATACCGTAAGAAGCAGCCAAGGAATAGCAACCAATATACCTACAAATAACTATGACAATAACAATAATGGCAGTAACTGATATTTATTGAGCACTTATTGTATGCTAAATCCTTGACAGTTATGTCACTGGATTCCCACTGTAATTCTACGAACAAGTCCATCTAACAGAAGAGGAAATTCAGACACTGGGTGTTAACCAAGGTCATGCCAGCCAGGAAATAGTGGAGCCATAATCTGAAACCAGGCCGACTGAGTTCAGTTCACCCTCTAACCACTAGAGTATAGTCCTTAATCCAGCTAGGGTTCACATGGAGTGGTGAATACTTAAGTTTTTGAATAACAAATAAGACAAATTGAGTTCAGTTTATATCAGAAAATAAAAAGTGGTCCTGAAATACATTTATATGAAATATATAAGACTACTTCCTTACCATAAATTATTAATATATTCATTTGATTTCATTCTTATGGTATGTTACTCTTATGGTATGTTACTCTATATTTAAAATGAAAGAAAATAAGTTTTGCTACATTGCTAAATTTGGGACAAATATAAGATGTAACAGGAACTTTGAGAATGAGGAAAGTTTGTTTCATGGGGTGACTTTCCTAGTCACTAAAACTTGCACATTTCAATATTTTCTCCTGGCAGCTCAGATATTACACTGACTCCAATATCAGTTTTCATATATCACTTCTATAGTGGCATAAGACATCTGTTCATCTGACTTATCTGCAGCTTAGCACAATCAACTACTTACTTTTTTAGTTCAGGAGGATTAAACGAAAACTCATTATACCTAAAGAAAGCTGAGAAGTTAATCAATCTGTAGATCAGAACAAATTAAGACCTATTAGAGCTTGAAATGCCAATATATTGTATATTATATATTGGACACACAGCAGCCAGCAATCATCAGGTATAGCGCTGATAGGCTGATGAAAAAAGAAATGGAACGGATCCTAGAAACTTGGACCTCGTCCTCTTGGTGGCGCTGTTGCTATGCACTAGTGTCGGAAAACCACAGTCTCATAAAATTAACTACCACTGAGCACAAAAGCAGCTTTGCTTTTCCATGATCAAGCCGCTAGAAATTTGGGGGTGAGGGAGAGAAGTAAAGGCTAAATAAGAGAACAGGAGTTAAGATAATCCTGTCATGTTAAAAGGCAAAGACAATATTTTCATGCTGTTATGTAAAAACCTATGAAAATGGTAATAATGTTGCAAGGTTAATCAAGACCATAAATAACTTGTCTGAGAACCTCACCATATGTTTTTAATTTTATTAAGTGCATTTTGCCTTGTTTTTCTCCAAATATGCTCTGCAATGTGCCATATGATGGACGCATGTGATGAGTTTATTTGTAAATGAGCTGAGGGACTAATGTACTTGGTATTAGGTTACGGGATTCCTAACCTGAAGGAATGGTGGCTTTGGGGCATCTGCTTACAGGGCAGCATGCACACGAGGCATTCTTTTCTTGAATCTAGGTTAGAGATGGGACGGAGAAATAAGGAAATGAAATAATTTACTTTTGAAGATCGAGGGGGTTGGTCTGGATTCTAATGGTTAAGCTCACATTACAACAAGGACAACAGAATCTCTGCCCACCTTTACAGCCTTCAGTGGCCATAAAAAAGGGAAATGTCCTAGAAATCTTTCCTGATCACTCAAGTGGCCCCTTGAGGAGAATAACTTTGGGGAGCAGCAGGTTATATAGTTAGCCTGAGCTTCCTCTGTTAGGAACAGGACACGTGCGTTTCATGCTCTCATCACACCAGTAAGAGGGAGGTTCTCGATTACTCCCATTTTACAGTTGACCGCGCCAGTAAATGGCAGAGCTGGGATATGAGCCCAGGTTGGCTGATGTAGAGTCTATATTTTGGTCATCACATGAAGCTGTCTCCATTAATAAGTATTCCTTTTTCTTAAAAAGAAACACACACACACAATACAGTTTTATGCTACTGTCAGTCAAAATCCCTTACAAAATAAAATTCACTTAAAGCTCCATTGTAACCAACTCCTAATTCCTTGGGAGCTCCCCTCCCAAGGCTTGCCAGGAGCCCAGTTTACGAATAAATCTCATGAGGGCTACTCCTAACAGAAACCCTCCAGAATTGATTACTTGTAGCTTGGTTTCCACAGAAGTTGTAAAGTACTGTTGCAATTGAATTTGGTTCTAAGTTAGAAACTTTGAAAAATTTGTCTGTCAAAGGCCAATGGATTTCTCAGTAGGCTTGATTTATTTAGCAGGAGATGCCAACAAAAGCCAATCTGCTATGAGAAATATGGTTACATTTAACTATACCTTTAAATGACTAATTTATTATATCTAAACATCTTTTAAACAGTACATATTACTCTGAGCTGTACAGATGCTGAGAGAAGCTGAGGAATCAAAGCTTGCCATAAACACAATAGAATTTGAGAAAGACTTCATTTCACTCTGTGTGGGCTTTCTGGTTTCAGACCGCAGCGTGTGTGAAGTCCTTAGATAAAGATGCTAAACTGAATGTGACCTGCCCAAATCTCCTTTGTAAACTATTGGTCATTAAGCCCTGATCAGAGGGAGATTTTTCCTTCATGTGTATATATAATACCCACTTATCAAATCTGGCATATAAAATATTACCTGCGTCATTCAGGATTTATTTAAGCAAAGAGCTCATACTTATTTTGAAGTTTTGATAAAAACGACCTTATCTTAGAGTAAAAAAGGAGTATTTTAATATTATTGATGGATTATTCAACCAGTGAGTGATGACCAGCAGGGACTGAGTGTGACCTCATGTCTGGCTGCGTGCTCAGCACGGTCCTGCCTCCACGGAGCTCACAACCTGGTCACCAGGGCTACCTGGGGTGGTAAGTGCCATCACTGAGATCACTCTGTGCAGGGTTGTTGAGGGTCGGATGGGTTTCGTGAAGCAGTGCCATTTGAGTCGGGCCACAGGAGTGTTTAGGAGAAGAGGGATGGAGGGTCTCCAGGCAGAAGGAAGAGCGTGAGCAACGGCATGACTGACGTGACCTGGATGAAAGGCCTGGCGGGCCGCACAGTGTAGATGGAGGATGGGGTAGCTAGTTCTGTGTGTGTGCTGGGTAGGAGGTGGGTAGTGATGCTGAGACAAGTGAAAACTCATTTCAGTCCGGTCCAAGGAGACGGAGAAGCAAAGGCACTGTGACGAGGTTCTCCTGTTAAAGGACAGACTCCAACCTCACCGCCATAGTTACTTCTGCTCCTGCTGGAACCTGGAATTTCTTTCTCTCTCTTTCTACATGGTGAGTGTGCACTCATGCTTGAACTCTGGTTTAACTGTAGCTTTCTCTGTGAAGCATCCCTGAAACCAACAGGTAGAATTAATGCTCTCTCTCACTTGTTCCCAGAACTCCTTATTCTATTATCACTCACTACCGTGACCAACAGTGAGCTGGGCTCTCTGCTTCCCTCCAACTTGGTGAACATCTCAATATTGGGTAAAGCTTTATTTGTATCCCCACCACAGTCCACAGCATGTTGTACCACTCAAAACAAAATGTGAAATGATGAATGTGAGACAGACAAGCTAGATTGCGGTGAGAGTCATCATGGATGTTCCTGGCTCTCGCGGCAGAAAGGAAGGCATGTCTCTCAGGGACGCCTGGAGAAGGCCCACAGAAGGCTTTGGAGCCGAGTCTTGTGGGTTAAACAGGTACAAGGTACAAGGATGTGTGCAGAGTACCTTTAGGGAATCACAACTGGGCCAAAAGCATGGAGTGAAAGGTGGGGAGCAGTGAGAGATGAGACTAGAGAGGGGGGCAGGTCTCAGATCATCGGGGGCCCTGTAGGCCGACTAAAGAGGCAATGGGGCGTTATGAAAGGGCTTTACGCAGGGAAGAGATAAAATCAGATCTGGACTTTAGAAAGATCATTAATGTGAATAATGATACAAATTACCACTAACAATTTATTAGATGTTTATTATGTCTCAGATACAGGGCCAAGTGCTTTTCCAAGGTCAGAGCTTGAATGTGAACCTTGGCAATATGACTTCAGAGTAGATGCTCCTAACCTTCAGGCATGGTGCTTGGACTGGAGGTGCAGAGGGTTAGGAGACTGTTGAAGGATTCTGCACAGGTTATGGTATAAGTAAAGCGCCAAGGTTATGGTAAGAGTAGGGAGGGTTAGGAGGTGAAAAGAAGAGCGGATACTCAGGATCCGGAGACCAAATGGGTCTGGAGAGTGAAGAGGCGGGAGGAGTGGCGCTGTCTCTCAAACTGCTGGTGCGTGCCAGCACAGAGGGTGGCGCTGTCCCCGAGCTACAAGAAAGCAGGGTATCATTGTGATAAACAAAGTTCCAAGTTCTTTCGTTTCTTCTTTTTCACGGCCCCTGTACAACTTCTAAAGAGAAAGGTGTGAGCTCTCAGGAAGACCACAATGGTTCTTGTCAATTGCTCTATTTAAACGCTCTATGAGCAACAAGATGCAGAAGTTCATTAGGAATGCAATTTTCCATTTGGTGATAGCTCCAAAATTGAAATAGACTGAATGTGATGCAGTAATAAACTTATCTTATGAATACCAAAGGTAGGTTTTTCTGTTTATTATTTTCTCTGTCTAAAAAATAGACTATTTTCAATTTCTCATTTGGTCAAATAGAGGGGTTATTAAGTTCATTATGAATGATGTTGTTTTTGGCCGTATACTTTTAGAGAGGAGTAGTTGTCATGCATGAGGACTTCAATCCTTGCCAGAACAGGCCAGTGATGAGAACACTGTATCCAGAGCAACCAAGAGTTCAGCCTTTTCAGTGAATAAATAATCATGCCTCAGCTTGCCCTTTATAATGCTGGTCTCCCAGCTACTTCGTGACAGAAAGAGCTTGTTCAGGAGGCCACTGCATCCTTTCTTTCTTTTGGTTTAAATGCCTGCTGAGGAATATTTTATAAGAAAGGCAGTGTTTCAATTCCACCATAAATGGCATTGGCAAAAATCTGCAGCTTGCACTGATGTTTTTAGCTCTGGCTGCAAGGATACTCTGAGTAACCAGCACAAGGGGGTATTTTTGCTGGATGGGTAGAAACTCTGGCACCGGGCTGTTGGAGGCATTATGCATGCTTGGCCATGAACGCAGAACGAAGGCAAGAGAAACCTGGAGAATGGGCAAGGTGAGGAGACAGAATACTAATGAAAAATGAACACCCTCTCCCACCTCCTTAAAGCCAATTTGAATTCCTCCTGCATGAAGACTTAGAAGTTCTTTCCAGAGCAGAAATCTCCCTTCTGCCGGATATTGGTAGCACTCATTGACCACCGAGTCTCATACGGAGAAGTCAGCAGGTCATGGTGGTCAGAGGTCCTGCCACACCAGTTCTGAATCATTTTACCGAAGGGCCTCTTTCCACTCATTTGGGAATGGGACCTCCATCGTGCTTACCCCACAGGAGAGCAGAGGAAGTTAGATAACAGATGTGAGGCCTTGTGCCAGGGCCTCTGAGATTGCTAAGATCTATAAAGATGTGGGAAACCTGGAAAAAAACTGGCTTTCAAATTCAAAAAGGAAATAGTAAATTAACAAATACTTAATGAAATACTTAATATATGTTAGCCACTGCCAACTACACTGAACTCAATCTTCATAGAGTTTAATATTTTATGTAAATATGAATCAAAGTTACACAATTTTATATTTCCTTTCAAAAACTGCAGGTAAAAAAGTTACATTTACTTTTGGATGAAAGTGTATTTTAATATGTTAGGGCTGATGTTGAACATGGCCTGATAAGTAAATGCTCCTTGGGCCTAGTCAGGTCTTAAAAAGTCTCTAAGTGCTTAATAACTACCATTATTATAAAAATGATTTTATTATGCTGCCTCACAATATTTCCTGTGCTGTACAGGACTGTTCTGTCGAAGTTTCTGCTAAGATCCTGAGGACAGTACTGTGGAGAATGGACTGAGTCAGAACACCGGGCTCTGTTCCGGGATCCAACACGCTGACCCGCGTGGAAGGCTGGGGCCCGGATTTAGTTTCTGCACCTGAAAAACAGAAGACTCTGACCCGCTCCAGCTCCTCCGCGGCCCGGTGAGGATGATGGGCCCGATCACAAGTGCGCCACCTGTACCGGCGGATGGGAACACGCGCCCCCGAAGCACCTGCACCGCCTGTCACGGCCTTGGGCACAGGGAAGAGGCAGCAAACATCTGTGATCTCTACAGAAGGTTCTTTCCTGACCTCGTATCCAAGCAATACTCAGAATATTTATAGTCTCTTCCTCTTTGTTCATTTATTTAACAAATATCAACCCCTTCTATGTGCCAGGGCCTGGGCAGCAACAGGATAGCTAGAATCTACAGTTAAATTCTTTTTTTCTTTCAATGTATAGTTTTATATATCACCACACAATTGTCTGAGGTTAAATAAGACAATTTAAGAAAAATCAATGCCCCCACACCTGAAAGACTGTTTCAGAATGGGCTCTGAGTATTTACTACAGGGAGTGTGCTCCTTGTGGCCCTGGTTTTCCCAGGCAAGGCTGGGCTTCGTTAGGAAGAAGCTCGCCCCTTGGTATGGCAATCAACAAAGATGCAAAGCCCGGGACTCACAGGTGGCAGGCAGGAGTTCCAGGTGGTGGTGTCGTCACTGCTGGTGCTTATGCTGACGTTACAGTTGTCCACCTGGGATGCACTCAGGCCGTGGGAATCCCCAGTGTCCTCCAGATCTTCACTCTGTTCCCGCCGTAGGCTTGCCAGCATTTGCAACTCGGATTCACTCATCTGGCTGGGCTGATAGTTTCTCCAGTCATATTCCTGACCAAGAAAGGAGAAAAGTGACAGAACAAAGGGTCACTTGGCCTTTTTTAATTTTACTGGTTACCACCAACTGCTACAGCCTTATCCCTTAAATGGCTCCCCAGTGACAGAGGCCACACCGTTAACACAGCTTTATTCTATGCCTACCCCACCTGCCTGACCTTGGCTTTCTGCTCCTGACCTGTCAGCCATAGTTGTGCTTCACTAAGAGTCTCTAAAGCAGCAGTTCTCAACCTGTGGGTCGCGACCCCTTTGGGGGTTGAACTACCCTTTCACAGGGGTCGCCTAAGACATCACAGTAGCAAAATTACAGTTATCAAGTAGCAACAAAATTAATTTTATGGTTGGGGGTTACCACAACATGAGGAACTGTATTAAAGGGTCACGGCATTAGGAAGGTTGAGAACCACTGCAAAGCATCGGACTTCTGTCTGCCCGAGCCTGTGCCATGCTAGCCCCCTTCCCCGTCTGCTGTCTAACTCTAGGTGGTTTTAGGTCCCAAATGATATGCTACTACCGTGTGGAAGCCTTTTCTGACAACCACACTGGGCCTGCGCTCTTCCACATTATGGGCTCCCACAGAAGTTTAAAGTGTTCAATTTTAGCATCTATAACAACTGCAGTTAGTACCCAGTTTTGGCATCACAGGTGGTCTGTGAGCTCTGCAAAGGCAAGTGCCATGACTGTCTTACTCCCACTGTACTTCCTGGGGCTGATGCTCTACCAGTATTTGAGGACTGACTAAATAAACAAAAATTCGAAGCAGATTTTAAAAAAAAAGAAAAGTCACATCCCATAAAAATGTCCACTTTACAAGAAAATTGATGAATTTCATCCTTGTCAACATTATGACCAAATACATTCAACCTACAGTAAGACTGAGCATGACTAATGCTGTTAAAAGCCAATAAATGAAATACGAACTGAAGCGGGAACATGCAAGGTCTGAAAGCCAGAAAGACCTCGTAGCTACAATAAACACTTTTACTGATATAGACTTTACTATGCATGTAATCTGACAGGCACATTTTTTTTTTTTTTCAATAATAGTACTACAAATCTTGAGAGGCTAATACAAATATTTTTTCACTGTACAGGGAAGAAATTGGCACATGGAATTTTTAAAACCTCTCCTTTCTCTCTGGCCTAAATCAAATTTGATAACAAATGTTAATTTCAACATTGCTAAAATGTTAGCATCGTATATGAGCATTATGATTTACGCCCAGGCCATGCAATCTCTAATAGAAGAGTTTGTGAGTATTTAATATGCTTTGAAAGTTCTTGGGACAAAACAGACATCACGAGAAGAGGAACAAAATTCCAATGAAAAACACTAAAAAGAAAAAAGGGGAAATAGAAATGATTTAAATTGGAAAGAAATAGTTGGGAGAGCAATAAATGCAAGAAAAGATGCTCAACATCACTGTCATTAGTGAAATACAAATCAATACCACAATGAGATACCATTCACATCCACTAGGGTTGTTGTAATACAAAAGACAGACAGTAACCAGTGTCTGCAAAAACATGGAGAAACTGGGAACCCCACACACTGCTGGTTGCAATGTAAGATGGTGCAGCCACTTTGGAAAACAGCTGGCAGCTTCTCAAAATGTTAAACATGGGCCATGTGGCCAGCAATTCACTCCTAGGTATATATCCAAGAGAACTAAAGACGTGTTCATGTAAAAACTTGTAAACAAATGTTCATAGCAGCATTATCCATAATAGCCAAAAAGTGAAAACAACTACATGTCTATCAACTGATGAATGGATTTTTGTCTACCCATACAATGGAATATAATTTAGCTATAAAAAGTAATGATGCACTGATACATGCTACAACACGGATAAACCTTGAAAACAGTATACTAAGTGAAAGAAGTCAGACACAAAGGCCACAGATTATATGATTCCATTTACATGGAGTGTCCAGAATACGCAAATACACAGAGACAGAAAGCAGATTTGTGGCTTGGGGGATGGGGGAATGGAAGGTGACTGCTAATGGGTATGGGGTTTTTTTGTGGGGTGATGCTAATGTTCTGAAATTCTGTTGTGGTGACGGTTACATAATTTTATGAATATACTAAAAACTCCTGAATAGTACACTTTAAAAGGGTGAATTTTATGGCATATAAATTACATCTCAATAAAAAAATAGTCAGTAATCAGATGTGAAAACAAGACCAGTCACTTGACTTTGGGCTCAAAAGGGATCAAGTGACTTGCTGTCCTTCTGTCAGGAAATGGAACTAAATATTCCAATGTGTCCATAGGTGTTATTTGGCTTGTCATTGCTAATACATGTTTTTACAATGAAAAAGAAAGTTTTTTCACTGTTACAATTTTTCTTAAGAAAACCTCAACATGTAGTATGATGAACCCATCCATTCAATTTATCTATTTAATCCACAAGCCTGTACTGTGCCTGAGATACACCCCAGGTGCTAAGATGGAAAAAGAAGAGAGAATGTGACAGCGGGTAAGCCAGACGGATCCAGTCTGGCCCTAGTGCCACCACTTACCAGCTGCACATGGGCAAACTAGCCAACCTCTCTGCGCCTAGTTTCTTCACCCACAAAATGGAACCATAGTACATACCTCCTGGGATTTTTGTTGGACTAAGTGAAATAATGTATATCAAATGCATAGTACCTGACAAACTAAGGGTCTTCAAACGTATCTGTACTTTTACCAGAAAGTTTTGAGTACATACTTTCTAACATATGGACATTCATAAATTAAACACATGTACAACTATATTAAAATAGCATGTAAAGTATAAAAACACACATTAAAAAATTGAAATTAAAATAGTTCAGCTTAAAAAAAAAAAGAAATAGTTTAAAATTTTTCTTCCTGAAGCCCAGTGGATTGTCTTCGACACATCTTCTAGGGTGAGTACAATCCTCTTAGGAGACCACTGAGTTGGCGATCAATACAAATGCTCCTTGTTATTATTATTCTTTCTTCCTATTTTCTCTGTCCCCTTTCGTCCAGTCTTTCATCCATTCTGTACTATGCTAGCAACTGGGAGTATAAAAAAATGAGACACACAGCTGTCCTCACTGAGCTCACAGTCCAGAAAGGGAGGCATAGAGTTATTCTAAAATGTGCTGTGATCAACACTACAACAGATACGTCGGAGATGCGGCACAGCAGTGACTAACTGCCCAGCAGAGTTAGGAAAAGCCTCACAGAAGTCTACGGTGGCATTTGATAGTAATTCAATTCATTGACAAATGGAGCGAGTGGCCTTCAGAGGGAGCAAACTCTCTCTACCACCAGCAGGGGTGCAGCAGAAGCTGGGGAAGTAACAGCTGGCGGAATATTGCAGTAATCTGGTGTGGTGAAAATGGACTGATTGTTTGATTCATTAATTAATTCCACAAATACTTACTGAGACCTTATTATGTGCCAGGAATTCTCGATGCTAAGTTTGTGTAGAATGTGTTTCCATGATTTTATTTCGTACAGAGTAATAATGTATTCTGATAACACCCTGGAAAGGGTAGCCAAAAATGAGCTGAGTCAAAGAAGTGACTTTCTCCAGGGTCATGAATAGAGCAACTGGTGGCAGAGACAGGTAATTAACTTAGTCCCTTGATACATTCTTGATTTGCAATCTCTTAAACCATATCTAAATTAGCAGAAAGGATAAATTATTCTTTTATTTTTATTTTTTAAAAAGGTTTGCAATAAAGTCTTCACATTAAAGTGGACTTCAGCACAAGATGTCATCTAACTAAATTATGCAACTGCTGAGAGGCAAAGTGCTTTATTTAATTCTATCTCTGAGAGGCTCAAAATGCTATGTATGACCCAATTTCATCTCAAAATATCCTTGGAGGAAAGAGGGGAGACTTTATCAATCAGATGTTTTGGGAACAAGGTAATGGGCGCAGGGCTATATAATTCAGCTGTGCTCAGATTCCAGGCAAGCCCTTCCATCATGAAACCATTCAAGCCTTTGGTTTCATTGACCGTCAGACATTACTAGGAGCCTGAGACAACGAAGGCACAAACACAGGTAAGATGTGGCCCCTGATCTCCATTACAATCTAGTAGGACAAGTAAAAGCTATTAAGAAATGGGCATAGCCCTGGCCACTCTGGCTCAGTGGTTAGAGCATCAGCCCAAGGATCAAAGGGCTGTGGGTTCGATTTCCGGTACCTGGGTTGCAGGTTAGATCCTTGGCCCCGATGGGGGTCGTGAGGGAGGCAACCAGTTTATGTCTCTCACACCGATGTTTCTCTCTCTCTCCCTCTCTTCCTTCCACTCTATCTAAAAAGCAATGGACAAATATCCTCAGGTATGGATTACAAAAAAAAAAGAGAAAGAAATGAGCATAAAATAAGGTAGCATATATGAGGTATAGTATTAATAATAAAACAGGATCTTGATAATGATTAAAGGAAAACTAGTAACTCCAGCAAAATCATAAAACACAGCAAACAAAAGTAACCTTTCAACTAGATGCCTTTCACTTAATCTCCTTAAGATTTTAAGACAGACGAGCTCCATCGATCAAACATCTGCCTACAGAATTTTGCGAGCCTCGGAGAGGAGCGGTGGGTGACACAGGCTAAATTTGCAATGGGGGCGTAGAGCCCAAATGAGGCATGGCCATGGGTAAGATCAGAAGAAGAGCCTCATCCTGTTCTACAAGGCTGGGAGTATAACTGAACTGGAAGGAAACTGGGTCGCTATTCTCATTCTGGAGCCTGGAAAGTCTCAGAGACTCTCCTAAACTAGGTGTGCATTATGACAGTACCTGACACCCACTTTATAAGGAACATCATGTTGTAAAACTCTTAATAAAGGGTCTGCCAAGCAACCCCTGACTCTTTGTATTCTTTTAAGTTACAGCCAGACTCAAAGGGAATGGTGGCTGTTAGAACAGAATATAATACAAAAGGCAACATGAGAAAAGGGCATTCAGAAAAGAGAGAGGTCACTTATAGGGTCAGTCAAGGCTTCATGAAGGAGATTTAATTGAAACTAATAAGACCAAATCACTTCCACTTCACTGCCCAAGTCTTATGAAAAAATCTAAGATTCTACCAAAAAATAGTCTTAATAGCTCCCAAATGGAGACTATGCAAATGCCCATGAACAGTAGAATGGATACATAGTGTGCTAGTCACGCAGTAAAACACCATAAGCAATGAAATGAGTGATATATTGACTCTCACAAAGTGCTAAGCGAGGGAAACTAGACACAAGAGAGTATACATTGGTAAAACTAGTCTGGGGGTCAGGGGTAGGTAGTGAGGGGACAGTGACAGGAAGGGACAGTGACAGGAAGGGGTAGTGGCAGGGAGGGAGTACAATCAGGCTTCTGGGGTGCTGGTATTATTCTCTTTCTTCATCTGGGTGATGGTCACTCAGGCTTGTTCAGTCTGTGAAACTTCACCAAAGTATATGTTTATGATATGCATACTTCTGCATGACCAACGAGTACAAGTCTAAGACTCAAAAAAGAAAAGTGATGAGTTGTTAATCCTTGGCACTTACTCTGGACTGTCTTAGTGGGGAAAAGCATTTTGTAAATGTGGCCGGGGAATCAGTATCACTGGTAGCTTAAATCTGTATTTATTATCAAGAGTTTTGAAGCTGCAATTTAAAAGTTTGGGAAGTTTTTTGAACCCCAAATGACAGCAAGAAAAGTAGAAGTCCATTTTCCAAAGCTAATTTTAAACTTTAATTGGCATGTAATTTGAAGATTAATGTCCTCTCTATTGCTGTTTGCAGACAGTGTTTAATTTCTGCACTGACATTTTAAATACTAGTGATGGTAAATCAATGTTCCAGGGCATCTCCTCACCAACTAGCACTCCGTGAAGACTTGTTTAGAATTCCTGAGCTACGTACCCCACACAAGAGTTTGTCCTGACTCATTGGGGATGCAGGCCCACTAACAGCAAGAATGAAGAGACAGAAGCCACAACACGAGCTGTAAGTGACACGTACTTGACGACATAACTCATTCACAATCCATGGTGGCTTTCAGCATGTGTTCCGCCACGCAAGAGGTAAATCAAAACTTAAAGACCAAGCCACAGTACAATTTGAAAAACTGCTACATTCAAGGGATGGAATTTACACAGCATAAATCAGGAGTCAGGCTGTTAGAAAGAACCAATGGGTTGGAATCTAGATCGTTTTATGTCGATGGCATTCATGGGGACCTAGGCTTACCCAGTTCCAGTGCCAACTCTGAAATGTGTCTCACAAACATTGCAGCTTGAGACCTGGAGATACTTCACAATCTCTGCCTCAGTCCAAACTTCATTATCTATGCATGCTAATCTCTTAGGAATGTCTCAGGTAGGGAATTCTTGGGTAATCAAAACCTACAGTGGCAAAATTCCTTGCAAAGAGATAACTTTTTATCTCATATATGTGGCTCTCTCTTTTTGGGGGGAGCAAGAAAAAAGGATTTAAAAAAATGATCTTTATATTGATTTGCTATATTTGTATAGACTACCCTTTTAATCTGTGACCTAGTAAGAAACAAACATACTTCCATACCTTTTGCCTTGGTAGTCAGCATGTTAATTTTCAGAAAGGATTCTCTGACAAATAGAGCTGAACTCTTTTTATTAACGTAAAAGTGAGTTGATAAACAATTTGTAATTTTCCAGCACCTATTTTCTGAGTTCAAGGTGTTCCCTGAGTTTAACAATAAACTACAGACTGGAAGGAAGCCAGTAAAATAGAATCGAACAGGTTTTCTATTATATTCAAGGATACACCCTCACAAGGCGACTGTAGTCTTGTACATGGGCCAAGCATAGTAGCCATTCAATAAATGGTAGTTCAAAATATTATTCAAAGAACCTGGAGGAAAACAACTTCTTAGACTTCTCATAGGAATGAAAACAGCAGAGGTAAGCCAACTGATGCTTCTGGGGTGGGAAGAGGATACCTTTGAGTTGGAACTGTTTGAGAAGGTAAAACATCTCATTGTAATACAGTGATGACAGACAGACCAACACCTGTGTGTGCTTCTGCACACTAATACTCAAAGCTTCGAGGGCAATGGAAGTGAAGTTGCCACGTGATCAGAGGCCTTTAATTCAGGGGGTGCGGTCCAGTGGGGTGTAAAAAAAAAAGCACTGGCTTTTCTGGCCCAGACTCCCAGGTCTGACACTGTCACTTACTAGATGGGAACAAGGCCCCTCTGCTTCCTCATCTGTCAAACAGATATAAGTAAGGCCTCTGTGGAGCCTGCAGATAATGTGAGGGGCACTATGTAGAGGGCCTGGCACATGGCAAGTACCTCAGATACTTAAAGTCACAAACAAGATTCTTAATCAAAGACCTCGATCTCAATGTGTTTAGGAAATAGCCGAGCGCCTGTTACACAAAGGAGGAAAATGCCAAGTATGACTTGCTCCTATTTAAAAGTAGGAAAACCAAGACATCAAAGAAGATGGATTTCTTCAGTAACATTTGACTAGCAGGATGCATTAGCATATTGGAGAACTGACAGGGAAATGTTAGTGTGTTAGCTAAGCAACCAATGCCATGTCCATTGACTCACGCTACCGATAGTCTCTTAATTTTTGTCAAGTCTTTCTACTATATACAGTTTCTAAAACTTTTGGAAATTGAAATTGTTCCTCATTAGAGTAACTGGCACATTGCTTGCATACCTAGCTGCTAAGAAACGGAGATATCAAAACGTCCTGATGACATCTGCAATTCCATAGCATCACCCACATTTTGGAGCATAACTCCATTTAAAATTATTATTATTATTATTATTATTTTAAATCCCCATCCGAGGATATGTTTTTCCCATTTATCTTCAGACAGAGTGGGAGGAAGAGAGAGAAACATTGATGCGAGAGAGACACATGGATTGGCTGCCTCCCGCACGACCCTGACCAGGGCTGGGGACCAAACCGCAACCGAGGTACGTGCCCTTGACAGGAATTGAACCCGTGACTCTCTGGTCCACAGGCCGACACTCCAACCGCCAAGCCAAACTGGCCAGGGCCCATTTAAAATTATTTTAACATATTTCTCTAGACCATTTGCCTTGGTCGACAACTAAATTAGACACTAGGTGCAAAGGGAGTGAAAGGAACATACCATGTGGCAGCATCAGCAGGAGTTTGGACTGAAAAATATTCAAAAAGAAGGCAGAAGGCTAGGAGCAAGGTCCACCTGGGAAATTTCTCTGCTTAATGCAAATACTTTCATTGGTAGCACAAATGTTATTTAATTACCAAATTCTATAGCTTCAGCAGTATGCCCAGCAGTACACTGACAGATAAAACTGAGATAATGACCTTGTTTTTCAGAGAAAAAGAGTACAGTTTTGAGAAAACATCAAATATCAGACTCTTTTCCAAAAAGGAGTGTCCAATTTAATAAACAAAACATTCTTACCATGGTTCATATTATGGTTTATGAAATGCTACTAGTCCTGTTCAAGTTCAATTCATACTACCAACCTTGAAGCTACCCACCCACCTACAACTGAGCTCTGGGAACATGGTAGGCACACAGAGGGCGGTCTCTCGGGAATGACTGGAGAGACAGCAGGTCCTGCTTCTAAATATTGTTCTCTCTTCAAAGTATCCCTGAGAAAATACCAACGTGCAACCTGGCAGACCTGACCCATTAAGTCACTCTGACGCTAGCACTCGTTTCAACTATAAACAGAGGAGAAGCAGCACACAGAGCTAGCACTTACTGAACAGGACCTAGAACTAGTTCCCAGAATTTTACTGAATTTGAACAGATTTCATTTGCTTCAGCATGTTAGGTATACTGGTTACATTTCTAACTATTCTGAAATAGGTAGAAGAAAATATCCTGTTGGATTATGGGCTAAGTGTTCTTACATGTACTATCTCATTTAATACAGCAACCCTATGGAATAAGCATTATTTTCTCCAAGTTTATAGATAAGGTAACTGAGGCTCAAAGAGGTTAATAAATGAGTTCAAGGTCACTTAAGTAAGAAGCAGCAAACCAGGACTCAAATCCAGGTCTGTCTGATTTGAGCAGGTGCTCTGAACCATGGAGTTCTTGACTTCTTGGTTTTGAAGAATGAAAATGTAGATACGCTTGACATAGAACCCTGTTTGGGGAAGGCCATGAGGGTGGCAAAGGGCAGCATGAGGCCAGTGAGAACCTGTGGTGGAAGCTGCTGAAGGAGGGACAGTCACCCCTAAGGCAATCTGCACAGTTGGGCCAGGGCGATGAGCATATGTATAATACACAGGGCAACCTGACCCCAAAGCAGGCGTTCTGCAACAGTGCAGTATTGTTGTAGCTAAAGCAAGTCAAGGGGCCTGGCTAGAGTGGTTCAGTGTATTGAGCATCAACCCAGGCACCAGGAGGTCACTGGTTCGATTCCCGATCAGGGCACATGCCCGAGTTTTGGGCTCAGTCCCTGGCGTGGGGCACGCAGGAGGAAGACGATCAATGTATCACTGTCATTGATGTCTCTATCTCTCTCTCCCTCTCCCTTCCTCTCTCTCTCTAAAAATAAATCAATCAATAAAAAAAACCAAGCAAGTCAGGGGTCAGAATGACATTCATGAATTCTTCAAACAATGGAGTATTGTTGGAACGACAGCTGCAAAGGCAGACTTGGGTGGCAATTTCAAAGAAAGACCGATGGTTTCCCTTTGAACACAGTGTTATAGATGCTAGAAGATGCAGAACTTTATATATACAATGGAACAATGCTGGGAAAACTCTAAAATAATTTACAAATTCACTTGATTTTGTAGAGCACCAAATGCACAGTGGAGTAAACTTTTATTACTTTTTCAAAATATGATGACAAATACGCCTGCTCCAATACTGGGCTCCAGTCTGTCAGGAAGGCGATGGAACGCCTCCTTTCTCATGATCCAAAGCAAACTGCTTGACAGTTAAAGGAAAACATTTCTCACATTATCCCTGGGCCTAAAATATCTTTATAACAAAAATAAATTAATAAAAATTGAAAAAAATATCTTTATGGAAAAAAATAAAACTGTCCTCCCATAATTCAGTTTTGATTCTCAAAAATGGAAATGTAAAAATTAAACTCAAAAGTTATATATGAATCATTTTACAATTTTTTTCCCTATAAAAAGTCACATCTTTTTTTTTCCCCCTAAAGAGAATGCCTGGATTTGTAATTGGTGGCTAATTTTGTCTTTCATTATGAAAATAACCATTCTCCAACAAGCTCAAACTTTTTTCTGGAGCCACAAAGCCTGTTACAACTTTTTTATTTGTTTGTTTGTTTAAAGATGCACATAATGGCATTTGTAGGTTTAAAATGATTCATTCAAAATTGTTTGAATGCAATTATATATGTGGAAACTTTTAATTACCAGCTATCTACATTGTTGCAATATTACCCAGAGGGCTGCACTTCTTTCTTAATTAAAAATATCTGAACTCTATTAAAGTATGAATAAAACATTGCAAGGAAGAAGTTTACCAAGCAGTTAGCAAATCAATTTTAGTAAGCATTCTTTAAGAATTACTAGTACCCTTTCATATCAGGAGATTGGAAAGACAGCTGTTCTGTACTTCTTTTCTTGTAAGAGTATTTAATTTTCCTTTGTCATGAGGTTGCTTCATGTTGGCACTTTGCGGGAGCTCAGATTTTCAGTGGGATGTCCACTTAATAATTCCGGATTGCAGTACCTTGATGACTAAGTGAATGGCTCAATCTGCCCACAGTGACCCGCAGCCCAGTAAATGACAGGACCATCCATCTGCCTGATTGCTCAAGTTCCAAACCTAACGCTGTCCTCGACTCCTTCTGCTTCTTCTTCCCTATATCCTGTCAGTCTTACCGCTCAATATGCCAGTAATCTGTCTCTCCATCTCCACTCTGAACTATCAGAGCGATGCCGCCACTGCTTTCCCTGCTTCTGTCCCTGCCCCGGTGCATCCATTCTTGACACAGCAGGAGGAACTGTTCGAGTGTAAATGACACTGCGTGCTTCAAACCTTTCAAAGACTTGGAATAAGGGCCACCTCCTTATCATGGCCTTCCTGACCTTATGTGATCTGGGCTCTGTTTATCTCTCTGACCTCATCCTCTTCTACTTTCTCCCTGCCCATAAAATACATCCCAGCTACATGGGCCTACTTTATTCCTCAAAAATGCCCACCTCAGGAGCTTTCTACCTACTGTTCCTCATGCCTAAAGCACTGTTCCCAGGTTCTTTGCATAGCTGGCTTCTTAAAGTACACCTCAACTCAAACTCACCTACTCAGATAATACCTAAAGTACCACCATTCTGTCCAATGCTGCCACTTTATTACATCATCTTGGTTTTTTCTTCACACCTTTATCATAGCTAACAATCATTTTATCTACTTGGTTGTTATTGTCTGTATCTTTCAACAGAGATAAGTCCCCTGAGAGGGGCCTTATCTGTCTTGGTCAGTGTATCTCTAGCACCCGGGAAAACTGGTTTGATAGGTGTTAACAGAAGTGGAAACGCTCTTACCTATCCCAGAAGTAGAACAAGAATACCTGTATCCCACCACCTGGAGGTCCTTTATTTTGGAGAGTCAGCTTAGGTGGCAGAAACCACCATACACATGCCAGTACTTTACATAAAGGGACTGCAACGCTAGCTAGCCAAGGTAATTTCACACCTGCATTCATATTAATATTGGATGGACTTCTAGTCCCAGAATAACTCTCAAAATTTTTCTTCTTGCATCAGGACAGTTCCTATGAGTCATACCAGTAGAATCCATGAAGGCCTGACTGAGCTCATCATATCTGTGTTAGAATTCAACTCTGGGGCCACACTAGTCAAAGTATTAAGTCTTAAATATCTGGAAAGAAAGAAAAGTTTTCCATTCAAATTAAATCCATTTGTGGAGGCAATTAGGTAGAATAAAATAAACAAAAGATCCAGTTTGGAAAGAAAGTAGAACTACATTTGCAATGACATAAGCTAATATATAGAAAATCTTAAGGAATTCACAAAAACATGGTTAGAACTAATGTTCAGCAAGGTTGCAAGATACAAAATCAATAGAAAAATCAATTGTATTACTACACACTAGCAATGAACAAGTCAAAAATGAAATTAAGAAAACAATTCCATTCACAATAGCATCTAAAATAATAAAATACTTAAGAATAAATTTAACAAAAGAAGTGCAAGACTTGTACACTGAAAACATTGCTGAAATAAATTAAAGACACAAATAAATAGAAAGATAACTCATGAATTGGAAAGCTTACTATTGTTAAGATGGCAAGGGTCTCAGCATAGCAAAATCAGTCAAGAAAAGAAAGAATAAAGTTAGAGGACTCATACTTCCTGATTTCAAAACCTACTATGAAACTGTTGTAATCAAGACAGTGTGGTACTCCATGAGGATGGACCTACAGATCAATAGAATAGAATTGAGAGGTCAGAAATAAACTCTGACATGTACAGTCAATTGATTTTCAAAAAGGGCAACAAGCCCAGCTGGTGTGGCTCAGTGGTTGAGTGTCGACCCATGCACCAAGAGGTCTCCAGTTTGATTCCCGGTCAGGACACATGCCCAGGTTGTGGGCCCGATCCCCAGTGGGGGGCATGCAGGAGGCGGCCAATTGATGTTCTCTCTCATCGACGTTTCTATCTCTCTCTCCCTCTCCCTTCCTCTCCATCTAAAATCAATAAAGTAAAAAACAAAACAAAACAAAAACCAAAAAAGGGCAACAAGACCACTCAGTAGAAAAAGTAGTTTTTCAATCGATGGTGCGGGCACAACTGTATATCCACATGTAAAAAACTGTAGTTGAACTTTCCAACATATATGAAAATTAACTCAAAGTAGATCATAGGATTAAATTTAAGAGCTAAAACTATAAACCTCTTAGAAAAAACATAGGAGTAAATGTTCATGACCATGGATTAGGCAAGGATTTCTTAGATATAATAACAAAAGCACAAACAACAAAAGAAAAAAATAGATAAAAACTTTTGCACTTCAAAGGATACCATCGAGAAATGAAAAGACAACTTACAGAATGGAAGAAAATATTTGTATATCATGTAGCTGACAAGGAACTTGTATCCAAACTGTCACAATTGAACAATAAAAAGACAAAGAATCCAACTTAAAAATAGGCAAAGGGTTTGAAAAGGCATTTCTCCGAAGGAGATATATAAACAGCTAACAGGCACATGAAAAGATGCTCAACATCTGTAGCCATCAGGGAAATGCAAACCATTGCCACAATGAGATACCATACCATTGGATGGCTTAAATAAATAAGACAGACAATAAGAAGTATTGCCCAGGATATGGAGAAATTGGGATCCCTTCTCCCCCCATTGCTGGTGGGAATATAAATTGGCACAGCCATTTCTGAAAACAGTTTGGCAGTTTCTCAAAAGTTAAATGTAAAGTTCCATATGAACCAGCAATTCTCCTCCTAGTATACACTAAGAGTACTAAAACATGTCCACACAAAAACTTGCACATGAATGTTCTAGCAGCATCATTCATAATAGGTGTTAACAGAAGAGGAAATGCAGAAACAACCAATGTCTAACAACTGATAAATGAGTAAGCAAATATGGCATATCCATAGAATGAATTATTATTCAGGCATAAAAAGGAAGAAACTGCTACGACATGGATGGACCTTGAAAATATGCTAAGTGGAAGAAGTCAGACATAAAGGCCACATATTGTATGATTCCATTTAGATGAAATGTCAAGAACAGGCAAATCCATAGACACAAAAAGTAGATTGATGATGTCCAGGAGTTTAGGGGGGCAGGGGGAATGGGGAGTGACTGTTAATGGGTATGAAGTTTCTTTTGCAGTGAGAAAATGATTAAAATTAGATAGTGGTGATGGTTGCAAAACTTTGTGAATACACTAAAAAAAGGCTGAATTCTCTATTGTGTGAATTAAATCTAGTAAAGTAATCATTAAAAAGTCACCCCACGCGTGTCGGGAATCTGGAGAAAAATCCCTTGTGGAGTTAATATACACACAACACTCTTTCCACAGATTCCTGTTTCCACAGATTCTTACCTGCAAACATCAAGTGGCGAGAACGTCAATTATTAGAACCCTGTTACTATGACCAAGAATTTCCTTTTAAAATGGTGTCTCTGGCAGAAAACTCCATTTTCACTGTAAATTCACTTTGAAACGGGGAAGACTGTCTAGGCCTTCGATAACTGTATATTCTATTAAACTGAGATGACGACATTCACATATTGAGCCATAGATTGTAGAGATCATGTGGGTTGTTAAAGATCAAATTTTATTAGTCTGAATTTGACACTGAGGTCAAAGCTCTCTGCACAGACAGGAAGCAACGCCTTTGTGCCTTTATCCCCTCATCAAAGATAAAGCTCCTCTCCCTGTCATCCCTCTGAAGCCACTGCACCGGAGTCCTTGGCTGTGAAATGAACTCGTGCTATCTCAGAAGGCTCCTGTGCAGAACAGACATGGGCCAGGCTTGTGTTGTGAAGTCTGCAGCGAGCTGCTGTAAGGAGGGTCTCCCGAAATAACGCTATCGGTTTCTGGAAACTGTCTTATCCTAAAAGCATCTTAAATGAAGAGAATGGGTGAGAGAGAGTCTCCAACTCTCCACACTTTAGCCCCCTCATAGGATTTTCATTATTCCCTGGCATTATCAGAGACTACTATTTTTCAGGCAGTGGACTTTGCTGAGTGGCCAGGTAATTCAAGTCCATTTGTGCCTGAAGTTACCAAGCTGAGTTTGATGCTCTGGTTTTATTTCTACAGGATGATAAAAAATGAAAATAAGCAATCTTTTGGATATATAGGATGACACATTCTACCTAATGGAAGGTGGTGGCAAAGAAATTAGGGAGAAAATGGAGTGGAATGCTTTTCCAAGACTTGTTTTGGTTTGGTTTTTGGCAGCCCAGCATTTTAGAATAAATCTGTAAGGTTTATTGTCTGTATTCCAATTATTAGCACACCCAAAGAAAAAAATGACAGTTAGATAGAACAAGAACATTTGTTTTGGAAATATTTCCAAAAATGAAAAACGTGCAAAAATATTATTGACCACTTTTATCCTAAATCACCATAAAGTAAATCCATTTTCATTAGCTTAAGTGATTTACCATTTTCTTACATGCACACATACACACACGCACACAAGCATGAAAAATAAAAAAGAGGAAAATACATTTGTTTTATTTTTGGATGTTTCTTAAAGAGAGACCATTGCTTTTATGACTTAGCATGTGTTTATGCAGAACAGTATGGTGGACACAGCCGGTAGTTCTAGACTCAGAAAATTCAGGTTCCCAAACCAACTGCTGTCCTTGAACAAACTGTGTCACTGTTCTGAACTGCAGATTCCTCAGCTGAAAAAAGGGGATGACAACAGTCTCTACCTCTCAGGGTCATTGTGAGGATTAAATGACATACTTAATGGAAAAAGGCTTGGCACAGTGACTCGCACGTAGTAAATGATTATGAAATATCAGCTATTTCTGTTTTGTTGCTGATGATGTATATATGTCTATTACCTGTGCTAGGTAACAATTAATCCACTCTCAATTGCTTAGAATATAACTGAACCAAAGTTTTACATTCTAACACATATAGAATACTTGAGACATGACAAATAAAGACAATCTCTAATGTTTAGAAAATGGAACATAAGGGTCATTTGTCCTGCATAGCCTCTGGTTTCTAAGTGCAGCTGTGGGGGAACTGAAGGAAGAAAAGGACTAACACGGGGAGAAAAAAATCAATCTGATGGACATGAATATAGCCACCAAACCAGCCTAGGGATTTATTCAATGACACTGCTTTACTGTTAACCTTCACTCGTATCATTTATTATTTGGGGAACTGCTGCAAAGACACCAGAAAGTGAATAGAATAATGATGTTTTCATGGCTCCTAATGTAGATTGTTATTGAAAATCTGTCAATTTTACTGGCAAGCCTTTGGCTCAAAAATAAGATCTTCATTTATAATTTGCAAGCAGTGATGACTAAAATAATGAGAAGTAACTGGGAAATAAAAAAAATAACTATTATGATAATTATCTTTCTCATTAAAAACATGAGGCATTCTATTATCGTTGGGAAGCGCAATACTCTTTAACAGCTGCTAAAACACATCTGAATAGGAAAGCAGATACAGTGCTGATCACCAAAATGATGAAAAATAGATACTGCTGAAAATGTGTACAAAGTGGAGCTGAACAGAACACAGCAGGATGTACTGCCTGCATATGTAAACCAGAGTGGAACCACTTACTGATACTTCAGGAATCCGTCTCAACTTTTCCTCTGAGATTTCCTTTAGGGAGGTTTTGTTCACTGAAGCTGGCACTTGATGGGCTGCTGGTGGGTCCTTTGCTTTGATAATGGGACCTGGAGCTTTCTGAGAGGATGCACTCCTTCTTCCAGGGGGAGAAAGGCATGGTGTAGGCACCGAACTCATTTGAAAGTTGTTTCTATCTATCTGCTTCGCCCAGGAATTCTGGCTTTCTGATGCTTCTGCTTCTGTGTAGGCACTTTTTAGATATTCTGTACTTGTCCGCCTTGCAGCCTTCCCCAGCATGCTCTCTAATGTTAACTGAGTTAGCTCTGAAGGACTAGTTGTTGGACCAGGAGAACCCTGGACACTGTGGTTACCCTACACAGGGGAACAAAGTGAAAATCATTGTGAGCTGAAAGGTGTGGTGAATAAGTTACTGAATACAATTTCTTAATAAATTCATATATTCCATGAATAAACCAAAATATATACTTATATTTTATTTTATTCTACAATAAAAAATATGAGTTCCCAGACAAGAAAAAACTAAAGGAGTTCATCACCACCAAACCAGTATTACATGAAATGTCAAAGGCACTTCTTTAAGAAGAAAAAAAATATGAATAATAGAATGTCAATAACTATATATCTATCAACAATTACTTTAAATGTAAATGGATTAAATGCTCTAATCAAAAGACATAGGGTGGATAAATGAATAATAAAATAAGACTCTTACATATGCTGCCTACAAGAGACTCACTTCAGATCAAAAGACACACAAAGATTGGAAGTAAAGGGATGGAAAAGATATTTCATAAAAAATTGAACTGGAAAGAAAAAGAAAAGCTGGAGTAGCAATACTTACATCAGACAAAATAGACTTCAAAACAAAGGCTATAAAAAGAGACAAAGAAGGACCCAGCAATTCCACTTCTGGGTATTTATTTGAATAAACCTAAAACACTAATTCGAAAAGACACATGCATTAATACGTTCATTGCAGCATTATTTATAATAGCCAAGATATGAAAGTTATCTAAGTGTGCATCAATAGATGAATGGATAGCCCGGCCGGTGTGGCTCAGTGGTTGAGCATCAACCCATGCACCAAGAGGTCACTGGTTCGATTCCCGGTAAGGGCACGTGCCCAGGTTGTGGGCCCGCTCCCCAGTGGGGGGCATGCAGGAGGCGGCCAATCGATGTTCTCTCTTATCAATGTTTCTCTCTCTCTCTCCCTCTCCCTTCCTCTCTCTCTAAAATCAATAAAGAAAAAAAATTGTTTTAAAAAAAATAGATGAGTGGATAAAGAAAAAGTGGTACATAGATACCATGGAATACTACTCAGCCACAAAGAAGAATGAAATCTTGCCATCGGCAACAACATGAATGGACATAGAGGGCATTATGCCTAGGGAATTAAGTCAGACAGAGAAAGACAAATACCATATGATTTCACTTATATGTGGAATCTAAAAAACAACACAAACAAATAAACAAAACAGAAACAAACTCATAGATACAGAGAACATTTTGATGGTTGCCAGATGGGAGAGGGGTTGGAGGGATGGGTGAAAAAAGGGAAGAGATTAAGAAGCACAAACTGGTAGTTACAAAACAGTCATGGGATGTAAAGTACAGCAAAGGGAATGCAGTCAATAGTACTGTAATAACTATATAAGGTGTTAGACGGGCATAGATTTATTGGGGTTATCACTTTGTATGTAAAGTTATAGAAATGTGTAATCACTGGGTCATATACCTGAAACAAATATAACATTGTATGTTAAATGTAATTGAAAAATAAAATATACACTAAAAAATAAAAAGAAATAAAAATAAGATTTTTCTGAAAAATAAAAAAAAGAGTAACTATAAACAGCAATGTAAAGAGATATAAATCATTTGCTAAGATGCCCTGCTATGTCTGCCTGTGATCTGGGTAAGGCACATTTTTTTTTAAACCACTGAGTAACAAGAGAACATTAAAAAATAGTCACTCAAATATGTGCATTCCAAAGAACGTTTAAAAAAATAGAGGATTCTTAGGAAGTTACCTAAAACCTCTAAGAATTGTGTATTTTGATTTCCTGATAAGCTAACTCGATGGGAAGAGAAAGAACTAGAACTTAAGGTATTTAGCATATTTAAGCAGGGAAATGCTACTCTAAAAACCAATGGGCCTATCAAAGTATTTTTGCCTTATATTATTGTAGGGCAGTTTTATTGTTCAAGAGCAGTAGATAATGGAACTTCAGTGAAATAGTTTTATTACATGAAAATTTTAATTATAAAAAGTATTTTCCCCACAAGATATAAAGCTCATTAAATATAATTATTGAGAAAGCTGAAAGTGAAAGCTAGAATTTTACAAGTATATAGTTCTGGGATTACCCCTAGGAAAGCAAAAATTTTCACTTTTAAAATTTGAGAAAGGAGGGATTAAAAACATAAAATCAATGGTCACAAAAGTAAATAATGGAAATAAGAAATATAATACTATTTTAATTGGTAGATTTTCTGCTATAAAGTAAATTTAAAGAAAAATAAAACTAATGTGATCATTGCTGATAAATGCCATGGTAGATTTTTCCAATTTGTCTTATCTATTTAATATATAATAAATATGGATGTTAAACTTAGAACAAAAAATATCAGTTAAAACAGAGTACATTTTAAAGACATTATTTGATGGCTGAGAATGTATATCTTATATTTGGTTTCAGTAAGCTATTCCCCCATCCTTCCATTTACAGTTACACAGAATCACTCAGTTATTTCCAAAGTCTAGCATTTTTAAACAAAATATTTGAGTGACTGATTAAACTGCTCGGTTTCTTCCGGAATCTTTGGCCATCATACATACTCAACACACAGATCACTACCTAAGGTGAAATTTCCCTTTTGGTAGAAGTGAAGTATGTGTAGAGAAAGGTGAGAGAGCTGTTCAAGGTTGGGCACAGGACACGAGAGGAATTTATCAAGCCTTTCAATTGGAAGTGATCTACCTGTCTGTGTGTCTGTTTATCATTGCTCTGCCTCTCTTTCTTTCTTCCTCATCATGGGCTCAAGTATTGCTCCAGGCATTGTAGAGGCTGGGAATATAATGGTAGACCAGAACTCAATCTGGCATGCAAGAACTTTTTCCTGAAGGCAACCAGGAGTTATAAAGTGATTTAAGGCAGAGGAATGCCATCAGAACACAAAATAGAAGGCATGGGTATGAGTTGTGTGAATATTGTTTGTGGGATGTCTAGAGCTTTCTATGGAAATAGTAAAAAGGGAGGCCAATTAGGAGATGATTAAATTGTTATAACCAGAAAAAATGAGGTGGCTGATTAAGGTAACGGTGGTGATGACAGAGAGGCTGGCTGACTTGAGGGTTCTGTAGAAGGCAGAGTATGTTATACTTTGTGACTCTGGAAAGCTCTTACATGGAGTCTGAGATCCTTATCGTGTCATGCTATAATTTCCCTTCTTGTAGGAAGTAGGTGGGATTAGCAGACAAGAGGGCTCTCAAGAAACGTACAGTCAGCTCTTAGAACCTCCCCTAGGAAAAAGCTTGCCTATCTGTAGTAAAGAATGAAAATTGCAGGGTGTCGAAGGATCTTTTATGAATATTTCTTCTTGGTACTCATTCTGGGCCTACATTCCTTTGTCTACGCTGGCTTGATCTTCTGAAAGATATATTTCTCTATAAATGATAGAGAAATTAATTTTCCAGAGTCCCCAGTAGGGTAAAGAGAAGACAGTGAGTGGGTGTCATTTGATGGGCCCTTACACATAAGAAGGGGGAGACTATTTCCACACTTAAAATAGTACCGCAGGCACTGGGCAACCCTCTCCTCGCCATTGGTGAGCTGTCCTTTACTACCATTCTGCGAACCCTGAGGATATCCACATGGTTGAAGAGCCCTGCCTTCAGGTCGAAAATGGAGAGTGCGAGAGAACTAAATAATGCCCGTTGTCCCAAATTACTAGGGAATGGAGTGGTGACTCTTACAATTTTTGTTTCATAGAGATAAAAAAAGAATAAAAGTTGAGTCTTATTTGGAGAAGGTAAATAGAGAATCATCAATATCCCCCAAGTCTTAGTTCTGAGAAGGTATGGGTGAAACTCAGATTTGCTTTTTGTTTCTTTTAAAATTCAGTCTGGCCACTGGGCAGTGCTCTATCTTCTCCAACGTTTTCAAAATTCAATTTTAATTTCTTATAATTGTTATACACAATTGGCAGTGGGATTTCTGTGACCAAAAGACTTTCTATATATTCATTCCCATCATATTTTCATAATAAAAAATTAAAACATATACTGTGGATTTCAAACACACTGGATCTAAAAATAGGCTGGATAAGTGGAAAAGGTATAATTATGACTTTTTGGGCTTAAATCTCTGGATCACCCTGGGATTCCATTTTTATATGACACAGGCAAAAATTAAGAGTTTTTGCAATAAACATTAATTCGATAAATATTTATTAAACTCCTGCTATGTATAAGGCGTTTTCTAAGTACTATGTAAGACACAGGTATGAAGAACATGGACACTAACCTCAAGAGAAATAAAGTCTAATGGCAGGTATTGATTTCACAAGGTAGAAGGTAGTAAATTTAATTTTAGAAGTTTCAGATGTACTATGGATGAGAATTCAGAGGAATGCATGGAAAACCAGATGTTTGCTACATCATTTAAAAAACACTTTGAAAATCAATCCATTTGATAGGAAGCCTATTTCTTCCACCCGTGGTGGGTCAGAGTACAGCCATTTCTTCCTCTAGTAGTTAGTCAGTTGTAAAATACTTCTTTTTGCTTGGCACAAGCAATGATTACATACACAGAAATATTCATGTGTATGTATATGGACATTCATCTCACATTTTTCCTAATGTGATGGGCCCAGAAGTGAAGATGGGCCAGGAAGTAGACCGATTTAGCTGTGTTCCCTGGTGAGCATTATCTTGGCTGTATTGAATTTCCACAGTAATATGTTTCTGTGCTATTTTAAATACATGGAAAAGACAAATAACTGGGGAATCTGGACAGGGTACAAAAGGCTAGCTTACTTTGGCTGCCCCAGAACCACTAAATCTGGTTTATCCCAGATTCTGAAAGGAGAATTAGGATAAATGAGAAAGGCAAGATGATATATGAGACTAATATTTTGATTTAAGTTGGGTCAGCTTCTCCTTTGGAGAGGGAATAAATGGAGAATAAAAAATAGTGTGGTATTTGCTAGGAGTGGTGCACTGGCAAACCCTTTCCTTTCTTTAGTAATGCTTTTGCCTTACTAAAATAGATCATATAGGTATAGATGTTTATTGATCTCACATAGGTAACTCATTTAGGCTCAATATGTTTTTGGATTTTTTTTCTATATAACATACATTTGTTATATGCATAAGAAGTTAGCTTACTATGATCTGATTGGAAAATAACCACTTTTTCTCCTTTGGTTTATGATTTAGCTACTGACAACCTGGACAGCAATTTCATATAATTTGTCAGAGTAGTAAAGAAATTGTCAAGCCATTTTCACATTCCAATCATCTGTTCATCTGTTTTTCAGAAGAACAAATACAAAATACTTTTGATTTAACTTGATATATATATTTTTTAAAGTCCCAAATCTCTTGAACTGTTTGTCTTCTGGGCTCAGCAGCACTTGTTTGTTAAATATTCAATCACGCCCCAGTGCCAGGAACATCAATAGAGTTTGCCTGATTAACTGTAGCACAGCATATGTAGGCTGAGGATGAGAATGATTTCCCCAAGGAGCCAGCACTTCCTCTGTTGAACTACATTTCTTAAAAGGACATGCAGATGGGCATTTGGATGAGTTCTGGATGCACAAAACGGATTGCTCTTGCTGAGCTGCAATTTTAAAAAGATAATTTTAATGACTCTTGAGGGCCATCTACTTGGAGCAGATGGGACCTGGGCTCTTTGTATTACAACTTTAATGTTGAGTGAGTCAGGATGGAACCTTGTTTTAGCCTTTGTAAAAGTAGATAATTGTATTTATTTATATATCAATTGATGTTTTAATTCAGTCCACCATGAATAATGCCTTATATAACATTCTTAAAAGTTCTGTAACAAAATACATCTGTAATATTCCAAACACACTTTGATGGCAGTTTTGAATTTGTAATTGTGATCGAGTCAGCAGGGGCTTTCACTTTTGTCCAATGTTTTTGTGACTAAATGTGTGAAATGACAGCACCTTTTCGTTGAACTAGCAGACAATAGAGATGATATAGGTATGTATTTCCAATGTCAACCAAAGAACACAGTTATTTGCATAAATATAGCTAAGGTTTTAGTCATAACAATAAAAAAAATTGTTGATGATAGCAAGATTGACCATTCAAATATATCTTAAATGTCCTTACTAACAATCACACTCAAGAAGTATTTCTACTTCAATCTCTTGATTTTATAGGAAACTATAAAAGTAATACAGTTTTCTCTGGGTAGCAAAGATAACTGACAGTGTTCTTTTATAATGCATTTTACTTATTTATAAACAAATAAAATAAAAAGTAGATGTGGCTTTCTAATAAGTAACTAACCTGCAGCATGCCTGATATTGAAAGGGGTTGGGCAAATTATTTTTGTAAACATCTTTACCTGTAGCCAATGATGCTCCACACACAACTCATAGTAGAAACTACAGGGACTACATGGGATGGGCAAACATCATCATGTGAATATTTGGGGAAAATGATGAGACTTCCTTAATTGTTCAATATATATTTTTTCAAGGTTAGATCTCACGTTCTTTTAACTAATAACATTTTAAAGACTTCTTGTGAAAACTCCTATCTATACCAAATATTTATCTGCAAGAGGTTTATCTTTTAGCAGTAGCTGTAGAATGTTATTCTCAGCAGACAAGAGTTTTCTAACCTTCTTTACCTGCCTATAACAATGAAGAGCCAAGTTCCTGTGACTTCTTCAGAGAAGAACAGAGCTTCAAAAGATAACAGTAAAGACAGGTAGATATAAACAGCCTAAAAGAATTACTCATGTAGAATAATACTAAATTTGCCTGGTAGGTTTAGATAGAATGTTTTGTTGTAATTCATAATATACTGAAATAAAAATGTCAGGCAATACATTCAAAATAGGCTCCTTCCATATTTTTTCCAACACATAAATGGACAGTTAAACTTTTTTAAAGGCTACACGGAAATAGCTTAACTATTGAGTGCTAAAAAATACCTTGAAAGCAATAATACCAGTAAAGCTGAGAGGAGGGTCTAAAAGAGTTTTCTCAAAGCCCTGGCCGGTTTGGCTCAGCGGTTAGAGTGTCAGCCCATGAACCACAGAGTCCTGGGTTCGGTTCCCGCTAGGGGCACATACATTGGTTGCAGTTTGTCCCTGGCCCTGGTTGGGGTCGTGGGGGTGGCAACCACTCAATGTGTCTCTCTCATATTGATGTTTCTCTCTCTTTCTTCACCCCTCTCTCCCTCCCGCTCTATCAAAAAAAAAAAAAGTTTTCTCAAAAATTTAAAAATGGAACTGCCCTTTGACCCTGCGATTTCACTTCTGGGATATCCTAAGAATCCCGAAACACCAATAAAAAAGAATGTATGCACCCCTTTGTTCATAGCAGCACTTTACAATAGCTAAGATCTGGAAACAGCCCAAGAGCCCATCAGTAGAAGAATGGATAAAAAAGCTGTGGTACATTTACACAATGGAATACTATGTGGCTGTAAGAAAGAAAGATCTCTTACCCTTTTTGACAGCATGGATGGACCTGGACATTATTATGTTAAGAAAATAAGCCAGACAGAGAAAGACAAATATCACATGATCTCACTTATTTGAATCTAATGAACAAAATAAACTGACAAACAAAACAGGTCCAGAGACATGGAAGCATGGAACAGACTGACAGATCTCAGAGGGGAGAGGTATAGGGGGTGGTGGGAAGAGATTAACCAAAGAATATGTATGCATATATGCATAACCCATGGACATAGACAATAGTCTGGTTAAGGCCTGGGGAGGGGGAGGGGCTGGGTAGAGGAGGACAAAGGGGGGGATGGGGGACATCTGTGATACTGTCAACAATAAAAACAAAACAAAACATAAAAAAATATATATATAAAATGGTCCTTTTAATCTGTTGTTTGCAATTTTGTCCTTTAGACCTCCACAAAGTCAGATGGAGAGATCTGACAGCTTCCTAGCTAATCTGAACACTGTAAGTAGTCAGCACACATAATTCATGTCCAAATAGGGATAATTTTTGGCTCAAATGTTTCAATTTGGAATGTTAGACAAGACAAATTACCTGTCCTTGCAAATATCTGCTTTAGTATGTGATACACAGCCAGAGTTTAGAGAAAAAAATGACAGTATTTCTAAATAAAGAATTAAATTAGGGGAGTAATAAAATATTAATATAAAGTTAACTATTTTAAGTTGCAAACCAGATGTATACACTTAGAAGCCACACTGAGAATAATGGCATAAGAACAAAACAGAGACAATAATAGTAACATGTGTTTTTTTCTCTCAGATGCTGCCATAGCATGAAAGGCACTCTGTTTTGCTAGCTATCCTAAGATAATTCATTTTACATGGCAGTCTTGATGTTATAGCTCTTGACAAAATATATTTCCATACTTTGCTTTTCAAATAAGATGTACAACTTCAAAATTAATTGAGTATCAGGAATATTGGTATATAAGATTGCCTAAAGAATAAGACAAGCACATACAAGAAATTTATACTTTTGAGGCTCTTCACACTAATGAAGATCTGAGATGTGAATTAATTATTTTAGAAACTTAAATTACAAAGACAATGTATCACTTGAAGCTTATTTTAATTAGCCTTTACTATCAAATGTGCTTTTCTTCTATCATAATAGCAGGATTTAATTTTGCCTAGTTTATATGCTAACAAATACATCTAATTTCTCTTTAAAAATACTCAATGGTCTAACAGCAAATAAAGTCTTTTAACTATAAGTTATAAACTTCAGCTTAATAAGTGATATAATTATTACTCACTTGTCCATTATTATTTATAACATAACATTATGTTTTTCTTAAGTATAATTATGTTACTCTAAGGTACTCTAAGGATACAACATTCTAAAATAATACAACTAATAGTAAGGATGCCTAAATAAACAAAACTGATTTTTCTTCAAAGACTATATGTAAATAAACTTTTAAATTTGGAATCCAATTTTCCATTGACTTATATAATTAATAAATGGGAGAAGTAATCCTAGAGGAAAAGAATTTACAAAAAACAAAAAGAAAACCCAAACCAACCAATCTGACAAAGAAGCGATCATTACAAATTCTAGAACTTGTTTAAACATAGCCTGTCATTTTTGTTGGTCATATTTTTGTATTTTAGTTTTTATCTTCTTATTGCCTCTAACAGCAAACCTCAAAGCTTACATAATATGGCGAGGCTTCTGTCTCTCTCTCTGGCTGACATACTTAACAGGCACCAACTAAAAGTAGGCCAGGGCATTGCCCTGGCTGGTTTGGCTCAGTGGTTAGAGCGTCAGCCTGTGGTCCAAAGAGTCATGGGTTCAGTTCCAGTCAAGGGCACATACCTCAGTTGCGGTTTGGTCCCAGCCCTGGTCAGGGTCGAGTGGGAGGCAATGAGTCAATGTGTCTCTCTCACATCAATGTTTCTCTCTCTGTCTCTCTCTCTCTCTCTGTCTCTCTCTCCCTCCCTGAAGATAAATGGGAAAAAAATATCCTCGAGTGAGGATTAAAAAAAAAAAATTAAAAGTAGGCCAGGGAAAAAGGTAAAAATGGCGGCGAAGTGAATGGAAGCTACACAGACCATCTCTGAGGACCAAACTGGAATTACAACTAAAATAAAGACAAATTATCAGGAAAAACCAAAATAAAAGCAGCTGGAGAGAACCCATATAACCAGACATGGAAAGAGGACACCAATTTGAGCCTGGTAGGAACTGCAGAGGCGTGAGAGAGGGCGGGCTCGGAGCCCACGGACAGCAGCTGAGGGCTATTCAGGTTATGAGCAGTTCTCTCAGGGTTAAAATCCCAAGCTGGCTCCACAGCACAGAGTGCTGGATCAGAGCACTAAATTAGCTATCGCCACTCACCTTGGGCTCCGGCAGAGGGAGGGTAGACTGGACTGGAACTGTGTGGATGAACTTGGAAGTTTGGAGAGCTGAGAGGGCACTGGGAGTTTTGTGCTGAATGACTCCCTCACAGGACAGTAGCCATCTTACTCAAAGAGCTCCTTCCTAGAGCCCCGGGGAAAAGCAACAGTTCCTCCCTCAGGAACTTAATACCACCCAGCCAGGCTAGATAAATGCAATTTGAGGCTCATAAACAGCCAGCAAGCATCTGGCCTACCCACTGGAAATCCACTGAACACCTGAGGGATTTTTTCATTCAGCTGAGGGCGACAACCCAAGGCTTATCAAGCAACTGAGACTGATAGCTAGAAGGTGAAAGCTAGAGGAAAACCGAACCTGTGACTGGCCTGCAAATCTACCCAGGAAAGTGAGACTTGACAGTGGTGTTTAACGTGGGTCCTCCCACACTCATCCAAACCCAACAGAGGGAGCCTGGGGGAGAAGAAATTGCCCCCCCTCAGGAATTTAACACCACTTTGTGGCTCTGGGGACTAAGCTGTGAAGGCAGAGGCCAACAATCCACACCGCAGAAACTACTTTCTTATCAAACCAACTTTAAACCAGGGAAAAGCAATTGCCCCAACTGCTGGAAATCCTCTTACCCTGTCCACCTGAGGGATATTTCATTCAGCCAAGGGCAAAAACCCAAGCTCATCAAGTAACTGAGACAAATAGCCTGCAGGCAAAAGGTATAGAATAACTGAATCTTTGCTTGGCCGGCGAATCTACCCAGGAGAGTAAAATTTGACTTTGGTGTTTAATGTGGGCCCTCCCACAGTCATCCAACACAGCAGAGGGAGCTACAATCAGTGAAACACCAACACCCACAGAGAAATTGGCAGGCTCCCAAACCCACTGAGACAGCCAAAATGGTGAAACAAAGAAACAAATCCCAAATGAGAGAACAAGAGAATTCTACAAAAGAAGGGATAAATGGAACAGAATTAAGCAAATTATCAGAGGTAGAGTTCAGAATAATGATTATGAAGAAGCCCAACAGCATGAGTAAAGAACTCCACAGTATGAGTAGAGATATAGAAGCAGTGAAAATCAACCAACTGGAAATGAAAAACCAGCACACGGGAATGAAGAATAACAGCACAAATAAAGAACACATTGGAAGGAATAACCAGCAGAGTAGAGGAAGCTGAAGATCGATCAGTGAATTAGAAGACAGGGTAGAAAAAATCACCTAATCAGAGAACCAAAAAGAAAAAAATTAAAAAACAGGAAGACAGCTTAAGAGAACTGTGGGACAACATGAAACGTAACAATATCTGTGTCATAGGAGTTTCAGAAGAAGAAGAAAATGAGCAAGGGTTAGAGAATATATTTGAAGAAATAGTGACAGAAAACTTGCCTAACTTGGCGAAGGAAAAAGGCATATAAGTTCAAGAAGCACAGAGAGCCCCAAGTAAGAAGAACCCAAACAGGCCCACACCAAGACACATAATTAAAATGCCAAAAATTAAAGACAAAGAGAGAATCCCAAAGGCAGCAAGAGATAAGCAACAGGTTACCTACAAAGGAACCCCCAAAGGCTATCAGCTGACTTCTCAACAGAAACACTACAGGTCAGAAGGGAATGGCATAAAGTAATCAAGGTCATGAAAAACAAGGATCTGAATCCAAGACTACTCTATCCAGCAAGGCTATCTTTCAAAATAGAAAGTAAAATAAAGAGCTTCCCAGACAAAAAAAAAGCTAAGGGAATATATTAATACCAAACCAGCACTGCAAGAAATGTTAAAAGGACTGCTGTAATTAGGAGAATAAATAAAAAGAAAAATATAACCACAATAAACAAAATGGCAATAAACAAGTACATATCCATAATAACCTTAAATGTAAATGGATTAAACACTTCAGTCAAAAGATACAGAGTAGTTGAATGGATAAGAAAGCATGATTCATATATATGTTGTTTACAAGAGACCCACCTCACAACAAAAGACTCACATAGGTTGAAAGTGAAGGGATGGAAAAAAATCTTCCAAGCAGACGGAAAGGAAAAAAGAGCTGGGGTAGCAATACTCATATCCAATAAAAAAGACTTCAAAATGAAGGTCATAACTAGAGACAAAGAAGGCCACTACATAATATTGAAAGGATCTATACAACAGCAAGATATAATCTTGGTAAACATATATGCACCGAATATAGTAGTGCCAAAATACATGAAAAAATTATGAAGGACTTCAAAGGAGAAATAGACAGCAACATCACTGGATAGATCCTCTAGACAAAAATTGAGCAAGGAAACAGAGACTCTAAATGTTGCACTAGATCAAACGGATTTAATAGATATATACAGAGAATTACACCCCAAAACTGCAGAATTCTCATTCTGCTGAAGTGTACATGGGACATTCTCAAAGATAGACCACATGTTAGGACACAAACTAAGTCTCTACAAGTTCAAAAAGATTGAAATCATATCAAGCATCTTCTCAGATCACAATGGCATGAAACTAGAAATCAATTGCAACAAAAATATTCAAAAACATTCAAACACACGGAGGCTAAATAGCATGTTATTAAACAATGAACGAGTTACCAAGGAGATTAAGGAAAAAATTAAAAGCTTCCTGGAAACCAATGAAAATGAATACACAACAACACAAAATCTATGGGATGCAGCGAAAGCAGTTTTGAGAGGGAAGTTCATAGCACTACTGGCCTACCTCAAGAAACAAGAAAAATTTCCAATGGACTATCTAACCTCACAACATAAAGAACTAGAAAGCAAACAAAAAGAAAAATCCAGAGCAAGTAGAAGAAAAGAAATAGTAAAGGTCAGAGCAGAAATAAATGCCATAGAGACTAAAAAAGCAATTCAAAACATCAATGAATCAAAGAGCTGGTTCTTTGAAAAGATAAACAAGATTGATGGACCCTTAGCCAGACTCACCAAGAAACAAAGAGAGAGAACCCAAATAAACAAAATCACAAACAAAAGAGAAGAAGTAACAACTGACACCACAGAAATACAAAGGATCATTAACAAATACTATGAACAATTATACGTTAACAAATTGGACAATCTAGGTAAAATGGACAAATTTCTAGAATCACACAGTCTCCCAAAACTGAACTGGGAAGAGGCAGAAATCTTGAATAGACCAATAACAACTTAGGAAATTGAAGATGTAATCAAGAAACTCCCAAAAACAAAAGCCCAGGCCCTGACGGCTTCACAGGGGAGTTTTCCTGAACATTCAAAGAAGATCTAACACCCATTCTCCTCAAACTATTCCAAAAAATTCAAGAAGAAGGAAGACTTCCAAACTCGTTTTATGAGGCCAGCATAATTCTATTTCTAAAACCTGATAAAGACACTACAAAGAAAGAAAACTACAGGCCAATATCTCTGATGAACATAGAAGCCAAAATCTTTAAAAAAATATTAGCAAATCAGATCCAGCAATACATTAAAAAAAAAAAATTCACCATGACCAAGTGGGATTCATCCCAGGGATGCAAGGCTGGATATTCGCAAATCAATAAATGTGATACACCACATAAACAAAATGAAAGATGAAAACCATATGATTATATCAATAGACACTGAAAAAGCATTTGACAAAATCCAGCACCCATTTCAGATAAAAATGCTCAGCAATGTGGGAATAGAGGGATAATATCTCAGCATAATGAAGGCCATATATGAAAAACCTACAGCCAATATCATACTCAATGGGCAAAAACTAAAAGCATTTCCCTGAAGAACAGGAACAAGACAGGGATGCCCACTTTCACCACTCATATTTAACATAGTACTAGAAGTCTTAGCCATAGCAATTAGATATGAAGAAAAAATAAAAAGGATCCAAATTGGAAAGAAGGAAGTGAAACTGTCATTATTTGCAGATGACATGATATTGTACATAGAAAACCCTAAAGACTCCATCAAAACTCTACTAGATTTAATAAACAAAGTTGGCACAGTAGCAGGATACAAAATTAACATCAAGAAATCAACAGCATTCTTATACACCAATAACGAACTCACAGAAAGAGAAACTAAAAACACAGTCCCATTTACCATTGTGGCAAATAAATTAAGGTATCTGGGAATAAACTTAACCAAAGAAGTAAAGGACCTATTTTCAGAAAACTACAGGACATTGAAGAAAGAAACATAGGAAGATATAAAAAAGTGGAAGCATATACCTTGTTCCTGGATTGGAAGAATTAACATAATTAAAATGTCCATACTACCCAAAGCAATCTATAGATTCAATGCAATCCCCATTAAAATACCAATGACATATTTCACAGAACTAGGACAAATACTTCAAAAGTTTATATGGAACCAAAAAAGACCCTGAACAGCCACAGCAATCTTGAAAAAGAAGAACAAAGTAGGAGGGATCACAATACCGGATATCAGGTTATACTACAAAGCCACTGTAATCAAAACAGCCTGGTATTGGCACAAGAACAGGCATATAGATCAATGGAACAGAACAAATATTGATCTGAGACATTATGCTCAATTAATATTTGACAGCAGTGACACTAACCCAAGACATTACGCTCAATTAATATTTGACAAAGATGCCAAGGGCAAACAATGGAGTAAAGACAGCTTCTTTAATAAATGGTGTTGAGAAAATTGGACAGCTACATGCAAAAAAATGAAGCTAGACCACTAACTTACATCATACACAAGAATAAACTTAAAATGGATAAAAGACTTAAATGTGACTCGTGAATCCATAAAAATCCTAGAAGAAAATGTAGGCAACAAAGTTTCAGACATCACACGCAGCAGAATTTTCACTGATACAGTGGGTAAAGCAAGAGAAGCAAAGGAAAAAATTAATACATGGGACTACATCAAACTAAAAAGCTTTTGCACAGCAAAAGAAACAACCATCAAAATGAAAAGGGAACCTACTATATGGGAGAGCATAATTGCCAGTGATACATCAGATAAGGGGTTAATTTCCAAAATATATAGAGTATGCATACAACTCAACAAAAGGAAGACAAAGAACCCAATTTAAAAATGGGCAGAGGACCTAAATAGATACCTCTCCAAACAGGACATATGAAAAAATGGCCAAGAGACATATGAAAAAATGCTCAATGTCACTAATCATCAGAGAGATGCAAATTAAAGTGACTATGAGGTATCACCTCACACCTGCCAGAACAGGTGCCTTCAACAAATCATCAAACAAGTGCTTGTGAGGGTGTGGAGAAAAGGGGACTCTAGTACACTGCTGGTGGGAACGCAGACTGGTGCAGCCACTATGGAAAACAATATGGTATTTCCTCAAAAAATTAAAAATGGAACTGCCATTTGACCCAGTGATCCCACTTCTGGGAATATATCCTAAGAAGCCTGAAACACCAATCAGAAAGAATATATGTATCCCTATGTTCATAGCAGCACTATTTACAATTGCTAAGATCTGGAAACAGCCCAAGTGTCCATCAACAGATGAGTGGATAAAAAGGCTGTGGTACAGCCTGGCCGGTGTGGCTCAGGGTTGAGCACTGACCCATGCACCAAGCAGTCGCCAGTTCGATTCCCGGTCAGGGCTCCTGCCCAGGTTGTGGGCCTGATCTCCAGTCAGGGGCATGCAGGAGGTGGCCAATCGATGTTCTCTCTCACCAGTGTTTCTCTCTCTCCCTTCCTCTCTCTCTAAATTCAATAAAGGGGAAAAAAAAAAGCTGTGGTACATACACACAGTGGAACACCATGCAGCTGTAAGAAAGAGAGGTCTCTTATCCTTTGAGATGACATGGAGGGACCTGGAGAGTATTATGCTAAGTGAAATAAGCCAATCAGAGAAAGACAAATACCACATGATTTCAATTATTTGTGGAATATAATGAACAAAATAAGCTGATGAACAAAATAGACCCAGAGCCATAGAAAGGAGTATGGTTCAGACTGACAAACCTCAGAGGAGGGGGTAGGAGAGGGAGGGATGAGATAAACCACAGAACTTATATGCATATATGCATAATCAATGGACATAGACAACAATCCTGTGTGTGGGGTGGGGGATGGATCGGGAGGAGGGTGTCTAGGGGGGAAAAAGGAGAAACATCTGTAACAAAAATAATTTAATTAATAAAGAAAAAAAGTAGGCCAGGGCAGGTGTTAGCAATGAGATGGTCCCACTGCAGACTCTAGCCATATGCTACTGGTCATTCTGATGATCATGGCACAGGGGTGATCAGATAGCTAAGCTAGTCAGAGCTTGGCTAATGTACGATCAATTTATTTTCAATTTTATGTAGTTGGTAATAAGTACATGTGTGCATAATGAATGTTGAAGGATGCCAGAAGTAGAGTAGCTGGTAGCAAATGAAAGTCATAATGTAATAACATTAAAATATTCAGAACCAATATTCATTTTCCCATGAAGCTCTATTGCTTCTTCGCAAGACTTATTTATCCTCACATGGTGTTATTTAAAGGGCAGTTTCCCCATAATACTTATCTCCGAGTTTCCCACAGAACTACCCTTTCCTGCTTGCCATGAAATTTCCACCATCACAGAGACTATTTTGGGTTAGGTAAGGAAGATAGTGCTGTGGACATGGTAAGAGAATGGGTCTATCCAATTAATGAAGTGGTATGAATTAATTTATCAGATTAGTCAATTAATACTGTAGAAGAACTGACCACTGGAATGGAGAAAATACTAGATGCTGAAGACAAATGTCCATTTTATAGTTTATAGCTTAAGGCTATTCAGGGTGAAAAGAAGCACGATGTCCATAGCAACATTTAAAATGCTGGCATCAAATGTACTATTTTATGCATAAAGGAATTTGTTGTAGTTAATATTTGGTATGATTGATAGTTTCATCACACTCAGAAGCAAGGGTATTATAAAAAAAGGATCTCCCCATGCACTTTGCTACAGAAACTCATTAAAAGTTGCAAAAAAACATAATTACTGCCTGAACAATCTCACCATATTCTCAACTGGCTCTGATGGTAGGAGCTATGGATTTAATCTACATCCCACTGTCCAAAGGGGTTTTCTTGATCAGTTATAATTATTAAAACAAAGTTTTGTAAGCATACACAAGTTTTTCTAATTATTTCTATAACTTCTGCATAGAAATGATTTGTATAATTTTACTAAACCATAAGTTGACTGTAATCTGTTTTAAATACTTATTTTTTTCTAGAAAATATTAATATCTATCACTTAAGAATAAAGCTCAAGAAAATTTACAAATAAATTCATTTCATATGGGGAAGAATCGAGTTCTCATAATGTTTACTTATTAAATAAATGTTTCAGAACTATATTCAGTTTGGTTTGTAATGTTTTTAAAAACTTTTTATGAATTTACTAATTTATATGATATATTTGTATTCTAAATAATTGCAAACAAAAACCTCCTGTAAGGCAAGTCCCAGAACTAATCCATGATTCATTATCTAAACTTTAATTGGCATAACTCTTGAAATTCTGGGGCCATATGGAAAATAATGAGTCCTAATAGGTCTAAGGTGAAAGACTGGCAGGGGAGCAAGGAAGCCAGAAAACCGTCAGTTCAGAATGCTTAGCAACTGCAACTCCATTTCCTCTGAGAGCTAGAACAATGTGTCCTCAATGTTTTACTATCATAAAACTAAACCATATATTATTTTTCATTCTAGGAGACAACGATTAAAATGAAAAGACAAAAACAAACCAAAAACTGGTTTCTATAATTAAAAATGAAATTGGCTGACTGTTAATAAAAAAAGGCAGCAATTTAGAGTTGCCATAACAACCTGAGGCAACTGTTGACTGACAATGCAATCTGCTGCATTTTATAAATAGCAGTTGAGTCCCCTTCTTTCATTCCAACTAGTTTTAGTGCTTACTGGAGGTAATAGGACAACTGTGCTTTAAAACGATTTCACTCATCAAGCCGTGTACCTCTTCGCTGCTGTCTCCACCATAAAAATCATCCTCCAATTGGATCACACTGGTATCCTCTTTCAGATCCAAAAGAAATGGGCACCCCTCTGGGGATATATCCTGAGTCTTTCCGTGAGGTGCTGATCGTGGTCTTGATGAAAACGTGAAAATGTCCTTTGGAACAATGTGAGTTTCCTCTGCCTCTTGGTCATGTTCACTCTCCTTGCTGGCTTCCAGCCACAGGTGTGAAGTGTGGCAAGAATCATCATCCAGAAGTAGAGACAGTTTGCTGGACGCCAAATGGGGAATGTGATCATTATTTTCGGGAAATATCCATTCATCTGACATTTGAAAAAGATGACAAAAATTAGAGTAGTTCCATAAGTGTTATTTTAGGCAGATAGTCAGGTTAAAATGTCCTGTTGTTGAAACAGATTTATTAAATAATGCAAAAGCCAAGGATGACAATTTACCCACCATTTTGTAACCTGCCAAACATTTAACCCACAGATCAGTGCCTATAGCTACAGGCAACTCACATGCCCTTGCTCACCATCTGAGCTGAAACACTGGCCAAGAAATTTATAAGTCTGAAATAATTATCACCTGTCTTGCAGCAAGTTCTTTATAGCACAGCTTCATTAATTTGACATTCCAGAGGGGGAAAATCTTCCAAACTTAAAAGGGCTGACTTACTAATATCTTCTTTTAACTGCAGGAGGACAGAGTACTTAAGAAGCCTCTTTAAACAAAGTATGTGGGCACTGTCCGGATTATAAATCATGGAGGAGAGGAAGCCATGAAAAGGTTGACAGCTTTTTCTCTCCATTCTACTGATTGAAACAGGAAAATTCACAGACTAAATTAAGTAGACTTTTCAAGTCATAGTATATCCATAGAAATATTTGTTAATGTGACTGGTGAATTCTGCTGGTGAAAAAGACCTTTATATTTAATTTTAGGAGAAAATGTTTTGATATGAATTTTTTTTGCATAGCATTACTTATATTCTTTAAAAATACTACATACTATCACTGAGCTATATTTTTATTAAAACTTTAAAAAATTATAATCTTTTACTTAACATTGATACAGATTTTATAACTACGATCCAGGCAAACTGGAAATGACAAATCCATGTAATGAACATCATTAAAAGCCTGCTTACTTTCCTTAGAATGACAACAGAAAAGAATTGAGCGTTTTCGCTAACTTACTCTATTTTTGCTGCATTATGTCAATGGTGAAAATCTTACTAAAATCTGTGTTCTGCAGAACCACAATGTGGACATAATTATTTTACCCCTGACTCTTAAATCCTATCATATTTATCATCACAAGAAAAGTATCCAAGAGATACCTAAGATGTGCTAACTTGAAACTTTAAAGACTATACTACAAAAGCACAAGAAACAAACAAAAAAACCTTTAATAATAAAATAACATTGATGGCACAAATAAAACTGTATTCATCACAATTGTATTCATCTGTTTCTTAATCTAAGACTATCATTATATAACAGAACTTGCCTATAAAAAGGGCAATACAGGTACTTTTTTTGAGAAACTCTGTTAGGGACAAGGCTTTCATATTCTCAAGGACAGAGTCTAGGTAAATGGTGAAAGGCAAGCTGAATGCTTCATCTGACCACCTTCATGGGGATGTGAAGGGACCCGAGTCTGTAGCTGTGGGCAGGTGAAATGAACAGATTCACTGGGCTGTCCTCTTTTGGGCAGCAAACCCCTTTGCATGGTGCTAAGCACAGAGCAGGTGCTTTGTAAACAAAGTAGGTGCTTTAATACAGGTTGAAAAAAATGACAAGAACCAATGTGTTGCATTATGTTTATGGATATGTAAAAAATAGTGGAGGAAAAGATACCAGAATCTTCATTATGCAATTAAACAACCTGTCTGACCTATTGCCAAGCATATTACTAACTGTCAAAAAGCCAAGGTAAAAGGAGTGTTTTTACACCAAACAAACTCTAATTATCTCACTACCACACGCTTTCTTTGAATTTGCAGTTTTACCTCAAATATTTCCATATCAATTGTAATGAATAATTTGGTGTGTTTTCTTAGGAAAATATGTAAATTACTGTGTAATCACAATATTGCAGCAAACAAGATAAATGCAAGAATGATCACCTAAACATCTAATTAGTTTTTCTACACAGTCAGATTTATGTTAGAGACACTAATTGTGCCTAACATTTTAATGAAGGTTTCAACATTGCATAAATAAGACTGACAAACTACAAACAATTATAATTTATTTTCCTTTTTCCCCTGCTCAACAATTTGCAAAAAAACCCGAAACCAAACGAACAATTTGCCTTTGTAAAAGTGCTACACACATAGGCAAGATATGTTGATGGGCTCAATGCTCTACAATCCAACCATCTCCATTACAGAGGACTGAAGAAATGTAACAATAGATAATCTTTGAGGTGGGTGACAATGTCATGTGAAAACTTCAAAGTTTTAAACTTTCATTCTGAACAGGACAACCAGTGCATTAAAACTTGAAAATAAAAATACTCTTTCTTCAAGTTTGACATAAAATTGAGGTTTAAAGATTTACAAAAAATGATAGATTTTAGCAAATGACTGCATCACGACCTTCCAAAATAAGGAGGTGTGAAATATTTAACACATTCATATCTTATTAATTATTGACAATTATGGCATAATAAAGATGCAAACCTGCTTGATCAGAAGACGGGGGTGCTGGAGTGTGGAGGTTCACTGTCTCTGCTCTTTGTTGGGACACAGTGGTGAGGGTAGCTGCTTTATCTTCATTCCTGTTATTTCCTGAAGAACTGCCTGTATTAGGATAAATATTTTGCATTATGTTACTTTTTGATTTTTATAAAAATTAATTTTTGAAGAATAATATTAATTTGATATACTTTTCTATATGATTATTGTAAAGCCAGTTAGAGGTGACATGTAGACTATATGCAGATTTTTTTTTCAGTAGACTGTATTAAGATGAACCCAGCTGCATTTTTGTAGAGGTTCATAATATAATTTCTGGATATTTGCATGGGAAAATTTTAGATTTAAGTTTTACAATATGTGATCAAAGGAATTCTAAAACTCATATAATTTTTAAAGGGTCTTATATTTTTTTCCTTTCGTTCCACATAAAATGGAGTGTTTTCTTTAAATTACAGTTCTTATTGAACTCCAGTCTTCTAAACCAAGCTCTTTCCTTCAGCACCTTAAGAAAATGGGCAAGGCATTCATTACTGCAGAATTAATATTTCTATCTCCTATTTTATAAAAATAACATGAAACCTAGCAAGCTGAATTATGGCCTATCCAAGAACTCTACATTTTTGAGAAATTATGCTAACAGATGTGATAAATTATGATACATTCTGGGCTTGATTTAGGATAGACTAACTCATGTGTATACATGCCTCCCATCCATTATTTAAAGGAATAACTATAATAGCCACCTATATTTGTCTAATGCTTTACTGGTTGCAAAGAGTTGATGTTTTAACCTACATGATAACAGATGACAAGGAGTTCAAAGGGGAAGACAGCAGATACAAAAACAATCTGAAAAGGGCTCAATGTAAAAAGAAGAGACAAACGAAACATGAAAAATTATGGGTTAAGATCACTTTTAGTAAAGTCTACAGGCAGGAACTTTATCAAATATGAGCTATTTTTAAAAAACAATAATTTAAACTTATTCAGCCTTTGAGAGTAGGAGTAGAAAGTCCTTTATTTCTGTGGCACTGTCTATTTAATCCAGTAAATCTCTGTTAGGGCTCTAGAGCAATTCTTTTGCAGAAAATTTGATTTCCATAATCCCTGTAGAACAGACATTTATATTTTAAATGAATTGATTCATAATCCTTTGAAATTTACAACCTGCAGAAAGAGATTCCATTGCCCTGAATAATATACAGATATAAGATAGCATTGAATGAGTGCCATACCGCTGGGTATCTCTGTCCTTTCTCTGCTGGTGCTTTTTAACTGTAATCTTCTCCTGTTATTATTCTTATCTGCTGATGGTTCTTGAGGGGGATGTGGATGCATAATATGCAGATTGGCTGGTACATTTTCATATCAAAGAACAAAAAGCCAGAACAGAAAGTACTATATGGTTTGAAATAACTCAGTATATATAATTATAGCTATAATGAGAATGTTCATGTATCATTTTGACATTATGTAAAGCTGTATCAAAAACTTATTCCTTCACACAAAATAGGTGTTTATTCTTATTCTAATCTTAGGATTATATCAGGCTTTCAAAATTACTAATACATGTTATTCATGTACCTTATAGAGAGCTACAAGTAATTTGATTAATGTTAGTCATGCAACATGCTATATTAAAAATATAAAAAATGAAATTGACAGCCAGTGCCAACAAATTATTGCTTCCTTTAAGAGAGGAAGTGTAGGTAAGTATGATGCAATGAAAACTTAGAGGGTAGTTTCCAAAAGAACTCTAGAAGACTGATATCAAACTTAAAGAATCCTCAAGTATAATTTACTTCTGTAATAATAATATTCATAGCAGCATTTAATATTTACTGAAGGCTTAATTTCTTGGCACAATATGATGTGCTTGACTGATTTTTCTCATTGAAACCTCACAATGACCCTTTGAAGCAGCTTGTTAATCATCACTAGTGCCAGTAGTAACTGTATCTCCATTTTACAGATGAGGAAACTGAGGCTTACAGGGTTGAAGAAACTTGATAAAGTTCTCACAGACAGTGGTAGGGCCAGGACTGATATCTACTGTTATTCATTTTCTTAGTTTTATACTCCGTGGGAGATATAGTTTGTAATAGAGCTTATTAATTTATAGATCAAATACAATGAACCCAAATGCCTCTGTTTCAACCCTCACAAAAGTCAGACTGGTAAGAGAGGAAAAACTGACAGGAAGTGGGTTTTGCTCTCAATTCTATCCAATGATTACAGATTGCAGATAATTTCACTTCTCTGTTAACCCAGAACTCCCAATCTATAAAATGACATGAAGTTTTTTCTTCATCAACAGGGTTTAGTGTCAATGAGAGAAGATAAAGAACACTTTACAAATGCAAAAGATTAATTAAAAGATAAAATTAAGTTAAAAAAAACTTAAAATGCACATGAAGTTCCCAAAATATAGTGATAAAAGGATGTTATATTATTTTCTTAGCAGTCATGATAAAGTAAAAACACACAGTACCACAGGAATTAGAAATAACGAGATAAATAGAATGATAGATTTCAGAAGATTATAATATATACATATATATGAATTCTAAACATATTTCCATATCCACGATACTTTTCATTTTTAAGTGCTAATTGTCTGGACTTAAGATCTAATCATAAATATAACTTCAGCTATATCTTAACAAGGACATTTCTCACTATTTTCATCTTCATGCATGATTCATTCTTACCACGAATAGGTACAGTCAGCTTTATGTGGTGAATATTTTCTTTATCTCCTTGCTCCTCAGACTCAGATGTCAGCAAGGCTGACGTTTCGGCACTGTTTACACACTTCTCTACTGTGGACAGCTGGCATGCTCGGTTTGTTTTGGACCCAACAGATCTTATTGTCTATAAGGAAAAGGAATTAATCTGCACATTTTAAAATACAGGAACTGCATTTATTTCTAGAATCTACATAGAAGAAATAATATTTAGACAAATAAAGAGAGAAAAAAACTAGAGGAAACGAGAAGGTTAAAAAGTTGGTAGAGAAGGAAATTATGATGGAAATTAGAAAGATGGAGAAAAATAATATGAGCTAAAACAGAAGACAAGTCTCCTAGACACATAAATTAAGATGCGCTCATTTGCAACACTCCATCTTTAGTAGGTAGGAGTTGAGTTGAAAATCACTGTGTATGTCAGAAATTCAGAGGAAATTAAAAATAAAAATATAACATTTGAGAATCTGTTCATTGTAACGTGTCTGGAGATGATCCAACTCCTTGTAGGAGATCACAAAATGTGCTCACATATATTTACCTTTAAGTTTTGCAAACATACGTAATGAAAAGAACACTCAAAAATGTTGATTGTATTGACATGACTAAAAAGAAACAGTTTTGAGGTATTTTAAAGTCCCGAATTTCTGTTCACAATGTATTCAAGCCTTCTGCTTTTGGCATGTAGTCTCTTCCCTCCCCTCCACCCCATGCATTGGGAAAAACAAGCTCTTCAAGCCTTGCTCCTACCTCACTGGATATCCTCATGTTATTTCTTCTGCCAGAGAGTGGAGGTGGTCCAAGAACTCTGGATCCAAAGGCAATATGACAAACATCTTGATTTTTATTGTTCCGCACACTACCTGTTCCTCTGTTAATGAACTGATCTGTTTTGTCAAAGGAAAGTAGTAATTCATGGGTGTAATGGCAACATTATGTTGCAATATTTCTGAAAGTACAATCCCAAGTATCATATGATCTGAATACCTGTCCCCATCCTGGGCACTTATTAAAAATGCAGATCCTGGGGCCCAATATCAGATCTATCAGAACTGTAGAATTAGACTCTTCGGCGCAGAGGGGTGGGAGGTGGGCAGAAACCTATAATTTTAACAAGTTTCACTATCATTTAAAAAGCTCACTATTATTGGGGAACTACTATCACAAATATTTTTCCTCAAAAAACATAAAAATAAGAAAACTACTAAAAATACATTTTATTTTCTCTTTAAGGGAATAATTTAAATAAAACGATTCAGCTCGACTGAATAAATATTTGCTTGAGCACTCTCTCAGGCACTTCCAGAGGCTATCAGTGACACCAAACAGATAAGGCATACTACCTGCCCTCAGGGAGTCTGAAGAGGTGGCAGTACAAGTAAGCATAACTAGAACATAAGGCAGACCAGCAGGAATGATGCACAAGTGACCTCTTGAATGGACAGTGAATGACTGGGAAGAGTTCAAGAATAACAGATGTAGGTGCCCTAGCAGGACAGAGTGCCCAAATGAAGGCGTGGAAGAGCAAAAGGGTAGGGTATGCTTGGGGGATAATGAAATTACCAGTTTAACTGGAAGAGCAGTCTAGGGTCACATTGCAACGAGCCTTAAAATGCTGAGAGCCTATTCTAAACTTGGTAGACAATAGGGGATCACTGAAGGTTTGGGGGAGAAAGACACTAACTGGCATCACCTCCAGGATTAGACAAGTGTGCTCACTAAACCCTGCGCCTTCTCCTTCAGGGCACACAGCTAACTTACATTTCTGAGTCTTCCCTGCAGTTCCACGAACCATGTGACCGAGACCTGGTTAATGGAACGTGAGAAGTGTAAAGCACTTCCTGGCCCCCAAAACCTCCTGCATAATCCCCTGTGTTCTCTCTTCCCTCACCTCTTGATAAGAGGCAGACGATTCAGTGAAAGGCTTTAAGGCCCCTGGGAGCCACCAGATGGATGACCCTATGGAAGGCTGCCTAAGGAACTCTTGACTAGACCAGAACTGTGGGTTCTTTGTGACTGTAGTTAGCCTCCTCTGACTAATAAACCAGGTGAGGGTGATCATGGCCCTTAACTCAAAAAACTGCCTACAACCTAGAAAACTTTCTGCTGTGTCCCACTTGCAAGACAGGGCCAACTTGAATATTATGATGTTGGCTCTGAGTAAGTCCACATTTGTCCTACAGTCCTGGACATGTAAGAGCTACTGGTCAAAAAATAAACACATAAATAAAAAGGGCTTCCTCACATATCCATAAAAACAGAACACTACAACTGCATAAACAATATTTCCAAACAAGCAACCATGATTAGATTTCCCTCATCAGTTCTTTCAGTTCGCTGTGATTATTCTTCTGGATCTTGGATCAGTGAACTGCTTTTAAGAAGCCATCTGCTTTCAGACTAAAGAGTCCTAGAAATCCTGACTCAGTCCACTGGTATGGTGTGAAATCCGTCTAAGCAATGTCAACTTGGAAGTCTGTACCTAAGAGGCTTCGCTGAAGTATCTATCAATAGTTCAAAATGTTATGGTTGTAATTAGCTAGTTATTAATAATAGGAAAAGAGTAAAGAGAAGGCCAGACATTATAAGCATGGCCATCTGGGCAGCTTCACTAGGAGGCTGCAACTTCATACTCCTCAGGGAACCACCAGTTCGTTCCCTGCAGATCACTGGGGGAAGGGGCTGGACAAAGGGGACATGGGCGCATGTGCAATAAAGTCAGGGTAACATAGGGAAGGTGCCTGTCAGTCTAACCTGGAATAGAAATGACTGGCCAGAGGGGATGGGGCCACTACAAGCCCACAAAAATTTGGAAATATACAATCCCCAGACAAAGGAGTTCATTCGCTTGTGGCTCTTGGCTTTGCGGCTCTCTTGCATTTGCCTGTGTTCCCAGAAGCCACATGGCCCATATCCATGCAGACCCCACGCGCAATGGACTGATGGACTGCAGCGGGGAACACAAACTAAGCTAGCCTGATGCTGGATTACTCTGTACAGACATGGAATGGAAACTCTGGGCAACAGCTTTAATCCTAGCTCTGCTGAAAGCAAAATGGAACTTCTTCCTTGGGATGGAGGGAAATGGGACCATGGAAATTCAGGGATTTAATTCCATAGATAAAGCTTTCTACAATATCTCATCCTACTGTGCGAGTCTCAGAAAATTCCTTTTCTCGTGACGTTGCAAGAAGCCCACTCCCACCAACAACCAGTGGGGATGAGGAGAGCTCCCTACCGATAATAAAAACACCTGATCCTTCCCATGAGTCTCCGAGACTGTCCCTGAATGAACAAACTTAGGCCTGTAGCTTACAGCACAGCCTTCTAGCTAGCATCAGAGGAAAACAGAAACTATCTGTAGATGACTGCCTTAGTTCAGGCCTCTAACAATACCACAGACTGAGCAGCAAGAGAACAGGAAAAAAAAAACAACAAAGAGCTACTGGCCACTTTCTGTCTGACCTATTCCCCTGAAAACATTCCCATAGTTAGCTAGCTGGTCTCATTAGCCTTTGCTGCAATTTTACATGTGGTGGAATTAAAAAACACCTTTCCATGCAATAGCATGAGAAAAGACATAAAAGTTTGTGAAAACATACTATACTTAGGAAGCTCCAAATATTTAGATCTGAGTGGAGGAAATATGTGTGGGGATATGGGTGTTTGGGGGGTCTGTTTTTGTGCTTGTAGTAGATGAAGCTGAAGAGATGGGCAAGGGCTAGATTGCCGAATTGACCTGAGAGATTTTTGCTGGACAGAAGATCTGAGGTGGATGGCTAGGTGAGAAGATAAACTATTCCAGTTTTCTTCAAATTCCTGAAGCCCTATTAGGTAGAAGATAGATTCCATTTGTCCAAACAGCAGAATCAGAACTAATGAGTAGAATTTAGGCAGTGAATGTTCTGTCACTTTGAAGGTATTCAAGCAGACGTCTGGAAAGCTATTTTGGAAATTGCAAGGCAGTTTCAGATACCAGAGGACTCCCTAATTTCTATCTCTAGTCCGTGTTCGCTCTTCTGAGCGCCACTCCTGTATCCAGTGGCCTTCTTAACCAGGGCCTCTTTGATGTCTCAAAGACACCTCAAACTGAAAACTTAGTCTAATGAACGGTACCAAAGTCCATCCAGTTTGAAAAGCCAGAATCTAGGTGTCATTTTTTCAAAAGATATTTTATTGATTTTTAGAGAGAGAGGAAGGGAGAGGGAGAGAGAGAAACATCCATGTGAGCAAAACATCATCAGCTGCCTCCTGCACACCCTCTACCAGGGATTGAGCACAAAACCCTGGCATGTGCCCTGACCAGAAATCGAACCGGCAACCCCTCAGTGCATGGGACGACACTCAACCCACTGAGCCACACCAGCCAGGGCTCTAGGTATCATTCCTGACACCTCCCTCCATCCTCTCCATAGCCAATCCATGTCTACTCTCTGTCTTCTCCACCAGCAATGCAATCCAAGCAACCATCATCCCTCTCCTGGATGATTTCAAAGCCTCTCAAGCGATCTACTATAACTACTCTGGCCCCTGTCCCATGCCTTCTCCAAAATGCAGCCAGAGTGGTCCTACTTAAACAGAAATCTGATCGGGTCATTCACTTTCCTCACTTAAAACATTTCAATGGCTTCCCCGCTGCTCTTAGGATTAAGAAAAAGTCCTTAAAATCACCTGCAAAAATAAAAATCTGCATGTTCTGTTTCCAGTTCATATCTTACACCCTCATTCTCTGCTCTGTCAGCAGACTGGCCTCGTCAGTGCTTCCTGCCCAGCAGAGCATTGCACATGCTGGTCTCCACGGCCAGGTGACTCCTCTTCTTCCTCTCGGATGTTACATTTCAGCTCATGCATCACTTCCTCAGACAAGTCTTCCTGGGACTTTCTGACGAGGGTAAATACCCCAGTATAGGTACTTCCACAAACTTTCCTTCATATAACTTGTCAGAACTGCACTTTTACATGTGTTTATGGGTTTCTCTAATAACATGTGCTTCAGTAGCTATAAACTTAGTGGCCTGCTTTGTTTGTCACCCCTAAGTTTCTAGCACCTACCCCTATGCCTGACAGAGTAAGTACATGATCAATCCTTGCTGAGTAAAATGAATGAATCATTAAATGTAATGGGTCAGAAGAGAAGTTGGATTAAATGACTAAATATTTCTTTTTTTTTTAATCCTCACCCCAGGACATTTTTTTTTTTTTGCATTTTATCAGATAAAGCGGGAGGGAGAGAGGGAGGAAGAGAGAGAGAGAGAGAGAGAGAGAGAGAGAGAGAGAGAGAGAGAGAGAGAAACATCAATGTTAGAGAGACACATCAATTGGCTGCCACCTGCACAACCCCAACCGGGGCCGGGGATGAACCGCAATGGAGGTACGTGCCCTTAGTGGGAACCGAACCCGGGACCCTCTGGTCCGCGGGCCGATGCTCTAACCACTGAGACAAACAGGCCAGGGCTAAATGACTAAATATTTCTAACTATGATTAGAATTTCATTTTAAGAAAAACCCTTCTGAGGGTTTTATGTGTAAATTGAGGAGGAAGACTGAACAGAACTGGACAACTGCCAGGATATAGAGGACAAGAGAGAAGGGTCAACAATGACAACATATTGATATTTACATACATGGTGTGGCTCTCAACAGCAGCAGTGCTATGGTACCACAGTCAGAAGCCCATTCAGGTTACAGGTGAACTTTCTAGTGTTAACAAATAGACATGGCTATGTGTGAATCTGTATTTTTTTCAGTCATTTATAAATATCCATTTAGAGTCAACAAAGCACTGTTAGTCTCTCAGGATCAATAATAGAAAGAAATGACACACAAATTCCAGGCCAATTGGAAAACTCTACTATAGACGCATCATTTGTACCTTTTGTGACCAACAGAACAAATCCTGGACTATTGATTTTGTTCTCAAATGTGGATTTCCGAGAAAGGAACAGCCACTGAGGGTACAGAAGGGCTGTATGGGATGCGGCCTAGGCCTAGATGGGAAGTTTCAGTACCAGAATAAGACCCCCGCCTTTTTTATTTCCAGTAATGGGAACCATGAGGGTATGGGTGTATCCTTCTGTTCAAACATCTTACAGTGGCATTTCCTTGATTTTTTTCATATTCTTTATCTATATGCAGTTTCCGCCCCCCGATTAACTTAAGTTCCTTTGAGTACAAAAACCATTGATTTGGTAATGTATGCACCCCCATCAGCTGACCCAGTGTAGCACATGGTAGACAATAGATAAATCTCACCAAAATTGTGGGCAGTATCCGTGATTAAAAGGAAGATTTTTGGGAGGAGGGAGTATTGAAAAAAATCATACTGAAAAAGGTATAAACTTCAAGTATAAAATCAGTCAGTCATGGGATGTACTTTTCAGCATGGTGACTATAGTTAATACCTATCACATATTTGAAAGTTGCTAAGAGAGAACATCTTTAAAGTCCTCATCACAAGAAAACAATTTTTTTTCAATTTTTATTAATTTGTTTTTGTTACAAATGTTTCTCCTTTTCCCCCCTAGACACCCTCCTCCCCATCCCGGGCCCCCCAGCTCCCCAGCATTGTTGTCTATGTCCATTGGTTACACATATATGCATATAAATTCTTTGGTTTATCTCATCCATCCCCCTCGCCCCCTCCTCTGAGGTTTGTCAGTCTGAACCATACTCCTTTCTATGTCTCTGGGTCTATTATTTTTGTTACTATGTTAACTAGACTTATTGTAGTGATCATTTCACAACATATGCAAACATTAAATCATTATGCTGCACATGTGAAGCTAACATAATGTGAATTACATCTCAATAAAATAAAATAAATCATACTGGCACAGTTCCAGCTATAATTCCAATAAAATAAACATACCAACTAGTTAACAGTTATTTAAAAAATTAAATTCCTAAGTATCCTGATTTTCTCAGAGGAATTTCTTGCTTAGCAGTAGTTATCCAGTGGGTACTAAAGACATACCCAACCCTGATATGATATAATTCCCTAAACCACAGAAAATTGTTATTCTATGTTTTTGTAAGAGCACCTACTATAGGATTTCTTTAAGAGTAATATACCACTGTGTATTTAAATTCAAATTTATTTTTTAACTCTTACACATTTTAATGCACTTTCTTCCCCACAAAGCAAAGTATACCAATACTCCACTACTTAGTATCTTTTTAATGAAAACACCCTTTTAAACTTAGTACAATTAACACACACATTATTAAATCCTGTTTCACTTTAATAATTCTGTTTATAATCATATTAATTGTCATAATTATCTCTATAAACATGTATCATACTATGTATCTATTATAATAGGGTCTTAATTAAAACCTACAAGGAAAAATTATTTAGACCCTTGGTTTCTAAAATAAAAAGTAGAAGGGATAAAGTTTCTATAATGAGAAAAACCTTGAAAGAAAACTACAAGCAGAAATGCATGCTTTTTGAATTCTAAAAGGAGCTCTTTTAAGAGCTGACATCAATATGCATAACATAAGGTTAAAATCAAGATTAGATTAAAGTCATGCTCTAGGCGGTTCATTTTCTTGAATTTGCGGAAAATGAACTTGGTGTAGGTCAGAGATGTTACCATTAATTATTTTGCTATTTTACTGAGGGGTACGTGACTTTGTAGTTGGATAATAAAACCTGAGGGTCTACTCTCTAATTGTCTTTTAGAAAAATAAACATTCATTTTTGTCTCAAGATACAATGTTGTAATTATTACAGTCATTTCAGTTTGCAGGGTTTTCAAAGCTTAACCAGAAAAACCTGCTGAATTCTCGACTTTAATCATTAAGGGGTCATGCTGAAGACTTACATCTATTATCTAATAATCAAATCAGAATTAAACTTCTACCAGAATCCAGACTTTGCATTCGATTAATTTTTATTTTACTATATGTGCATTGTTATAAAGATGTGAAACATATAAAAGACTTATCTAGTAAAGCAATATTATTTTAGACAAGGTACTTAACCTTTCTAAACCTTCCTTTCTTCAGTCATAAGACTGGGATAATAAAAGTACTTAAGTCACGTGTTTTTGTTAGATTACATGAAACATGCATATAACATGCTTAATAATATCCTTAATAGGGAGTACATGCTTAGTAAATACGTAATTAATATCTTCCATCTTGAGTAACATTTAATAATTTGCAAAGTCCATTCACAGTCATTTGTTCTTTCAGGAGTGACTGGGCACCCTGTCTGAGCAGCCACTGATCTAGGCACTGAGTAAGACGGGATAAGGTGGACACAGCACCTTCCTCAAGCTCACAGTCTCATGGAGGAGACAGATATTAAAGCAAGTAATTCATAAATAACTACATGAATACAACTGTGATAAGAGCTATGAAGGAAAAGTTCAAAGGGTTATAAGAGTGTTAAACAGAGGGCTGGCATCTAGTCTTTGGAGTCAGGGAAATGACTTTCAACTGGAAATTTAAAGGATGGTAAACATGATGATGCTTACATGATCTCTATACAATTTCCAATAATTTTGTGTGATAGTATCCCATCTGAAGAAACTGAGACTCACATGTTTAGATATCTATCTACACAGAGCAGGGGCTCGTGCCTTCTTTTCACATCTGCTGCTGCCCTTGGTGGCCCAGGAGGGCAACACAGGGCATCTTTCCTATATCCACTCTTTATTTACTGGGCAGTTTGTGAAAAACTTTTAGTTTGCTATCTGAAGAGGGCTCTATTAATGATATATAGATTAATACCAGAAGTTCATAAATATGATAATTAATTTATAGCCTATCATATGATGAAGACTAATGGGGTTTATGAGGAATCAATTATAGAACAAAATACTGTAAGGTACTTTTTCAGAGAAAAGAGTGTGGGATGGGGGAGAGGGACAAACTAAAGTGATTTCAATGCCAGGCAGGTAACACATACACAATAAGCAGGCACATGTAGAGTGTTGGCATAACTGTGGCATATTTGAGAGTGCATGCCCTATGCAAAGCATTTTAATTAAAAACAATTTTTAGACCAGTTGGAAGACTGTCAGTCTGTAAACCCTGAATGCATGATGAAAAGACAGTGTGTAGGTAAATGACTAATGCAGGAAAAGCCCTAGGTGAGTAAAATCATTTTATAACTTTTGCAAGTAATTAAAATCAGTATTTAGCCTTGTCTCATTAATAAAAAATTTAAGATAGTTTTGAAAGGTGATAAAATAATATTAAAAAGTAAAATTAGAATATATCTTTCTCCTCTGAACTTGAGTAGAACCTTAGACAATGTAAGAACACCATCAGTGTGTTAAGTTAGGAAATGTCAACAAGATAAAAAGTAATAAAGTATATGATATTACTATTTTTCACAGTCTTAATTTATTAAAAAGTTATAATTAGTCCAGTTTTTCTTTATTTACTTCTAATGACTGAAGAAGCATTTTTAGGGAAACAATTTTATCATGTCAAGAGAGCTTTCCATTTTGAACAAAAAGTACAGCTTACGTATAACATAGGCTTTGGTAGATAACTTCCAACATTTGAGCTTAGAAACAGAAGTTTCCTATAACACAAGAAAGGCCCCAGAAGATGATCTTTAAAAAGCAGTAGTGAGGAACTGCACCATAATGGGGGCAGTAGCTGGGAATGCATCTGTGAAGCCAGACTGCCTGGTCATCCCAACTCTACCACTCACTAATTACTTGATCTCTGTGAGCCTCAGTTTCCTCATCTACAAAATGGTGACTGTGATGATTTCTACATAAAAAAGTATATAGGAAGATTCAATGGGATACACCATGTGAAGTGGTTAATTTTGTGTGTCAACTTGACTGGGCCACAGGGTATCCACATTAAACAGGATGAGTGTGACTGAGGATGTTTCTGGATGAAATGAACATTTGAATCAGTAGACTGAATAAAGCAGATTGCCCTCCTCAGGTGGATGGGCCTCATTCAATCCATCCAGGGCCTGAATAGAACAGAAGGGTGGAGTAAGGGAGAATTTGATCTTTCTGCCTGACTCCCTGAGCTGAGACACTGATTGGTCTTCTGTCCTCAGACAGAAACTTTCACCATCGCTCTCCAGGTTCTCAGACCTTCAGACTTTGACAGAAGCTACACTACCAACTTCCCTGGGTCTCCAGCTTCCTGACTGCAGATCCTGGAACTTCTCAGTCTTCATAATTATGTGAGCCATTTCCTTATTATAAGTCTGTCTGTCAGTCTGTTAGTCTCTCTCTCTCTCTCTCCATATATATATAGAGAGAACCTTGATTATTATACATGTAAAGGCTTTAGTGCTTGGAACACAGCAAAAACTCAAAAAACGTTAGCTATAATGATGAAGACAATGATGATGATGATTTTGTTGCTTAATATACTTACCTGCTCAAATTATTTGGCTAGTATTTTATTCGGTCATTCGATCATTTAATCAACAAATATTTACTGAGCTCCCAATAGGTGTAAAGCATTGAGCTAGGTGCTAGGGATACAGCAATAAATAGGGCCCTGCAGTTTTTAAGTTCAAATTCCAGAATGGGAGATAGCAATAAGCAAACAAGTAAACAAGAAAATAACAGGTAATGATAAGTGCTGTGATGAAAATAAAAATAGGGTGATGTTATAGTGCCTTGGAGTTACTGGAGTCATCGACGATTATAGTCCCACTTTCACTACTAGTGAAAATGTACGATAGCATAATTCAAACTGATGTTGTATAGATTACCATATAGTATAGTCCCTTATTATACCTTAAACAAATTTAGTATTTAACTATATACTTAGATTTTAATATTTAACTATATATTTAAATATTTTATTTTGCCAATAATTCTGGATTCTTTCCCATTATATATATTAAATGCAAATATTGATATTAAATAGAGAAATATATTTTAATTTTATAGCAATTCTTTGGTTTTCAAAACAGAAAAGTATACAGAAGAAACTAGAAATGTCTCGTAACATAATACATCTGGTGACATAATAAATTAATATATTTAGAAAATTAAAATTTTTTAATGAAGATATGATATGAGAAATAAAAGTCTTATCTTCCTTCCTCTCACTCTACTAGTCCTTGTTCCTAAAGGTAACTAAGTTTCTTGTGTTTCCTTAAAAACGTATGCATATACCAGCATCCCTAAGCAACTATCAGCGGGATCATTCAGAATCAGCATTCTTGGTTTCCATTTTATACTCACTGACATGGCTTAGAGACCTTTCTAGACCATCACAAGATCAGGTGATCTATATGCCTGCATACATAATATCTTATTGTGTGGATATTCAATCAATTCCCTATTATGCATAAATAGTTTGTCTTTAGGTTTTTATTATTATAAGCAATGCTGTAATAGACATCTAAAGGAGAAATATAAAGGTTGGAATGAGTCAATCCTGCAAAATTAGCACAATTATCAAACTGATTAAATGTATTTTTCATATTCAATATTATGTTTTATATATCGCTTTTTTCAACATTTGGCAGAAATACCGCAGAAAACTTAAAAATTCACTCTATAAATGATTTGTGACATCTGTGCTTTAAAAGACACTAGATCAATATCCATACTAAATTCCTTTCACATTTAAAATTTTTTTAATGAAGAAATGTGATCAATTATGCCTCATTTTTACTAAAGACAGGGAAAGTCGATACATATTTCAAATGTAAGAGATGGGTGAGTTTACTCTGAATTATGATCAGATGTTGTAACTAGAAATTGTGGCATCTCTTTAACCAACAATCCTAAAATAAGGTTTACCAAAACTCTAAGGTTAGAAAAGAAGAAATTAAGAATGTTTTATGCCTTGGCCAGTTTGGCTCAGCAGTTAAGAGTGTCAGCCCGAGGACCAAAGGATCAGGGGTCAATTCCCGGTAAAGGGCACATATCTGGGTTGCTGGTTTGATCCCCGTTCCTGGTCGTTCCTGGTCGAGGGCGTGTGGGAGGCAACAATTGATGTATCTCTCTCACACTGATGCCCCACCCCCACTCCCACCTTCTCCCTTCCACTCTATCGCTCTATCTAAAAATCAATGGAAAAATATCCTTGGGTGAGGATTTAACAACAACAAAAAAGAGTGTCTTGTTTTTTTTCTGAAGTCAGAATCTTATTCCTTTGTTTTAGGTTCTACTTTACAGTAGATTTTGTTGCTTGACTTGAATTTTGCTTTCATACTGTTGAACCCAAGAAGAAATTTTAATAAAGATCACACCAACGCCAACTATAATTAGATGATTATTTCATGGTTTGCTAGATGCATTAATTCACCTGTTTGCAACTGTGCTAGGAGATAGGGATGCCAGTCTCTTCTTATTGAAAAAGGAGTAAAAATCCAATGAGACTGCTGTGGTGGAAAGAAGAGCACTTGAGAGAACTGCCTCCTAATTTTTAAGTAAATTACTAGTTTTGATTTGTGCTTAGTGGACCACTACATCTTGTCATTAGCTGAATGATAAACTTCAATAACCATACTTGATTCTCTGGTTCAATTAAACTGGGGTCCCATTAATGAAAATAAGATAATCAGATCTCACAGTCACCTGCAGACTAACACTCATTAGCTAATGTGCACCAGGAATGGAACTGACAAAGTGAACAGCACAAATGTGTGGTAACACTGGCTTTATGGAAACACAATTATGTCATTAAATTTGTTAAAGCCTCTTGATGAAGTTATATGACATTCAACAAAATGCACTCTAAAATGTAAACTTCAATGTTTCCTTTTTTGCTTTGGTAAACATGCTGGAAAGCATCCACAGGAAACACCTACTTCTTCCTGAAGTGACTTCATTGGGATCTCTCAATATGTGCATTTATAATAAAATACAATGTGCATGAGTACTGTACAGTCAATTACAAAAACACACAGTCATTTCTCGTGCAATTCAAATCTCACCACGGGGAGTCTATTTTTTTAGAAAGACACAAAAATACATAGTTCAAATGAAGAAATATCTCCTGGCTTTTTCATGATTAAAAAGTCTATCCTTGGGCACTATTCATTAGCTATACCTTTCAGATAAAATATCTTAAACAGAAAACAATAATTATTATTATATTCACCTATAGTAAATTTCAAAGCCCACACATGTCATGTCAAAATTAACAACTGAAAATTATTTATAGAAAGAGAACCAAAAGTTCAATATATGTTCATGTAATCTTAGCTGTCATACATGTGCAATGAGATTTACTTAAGATAAACTATCATAAACTCTATGGTTATAAATGAATATAAATATAATTGGGATTCACAGGACAGAAGAAATATGCTATCAGATGATTATTAATTTTCTGTATATATGACTAAAATTAACTATTATTATGCATGGAGACTCCATTTATGAAATTTGCAAAATATGAACTAACAGTCTCTTCTGTAAGTTGGGATCAAATACGGCCTATTAAAAAGTTTCTGTTTAATTTTAATATTGAATTAATTATGCAATTAATATTTATTCAAATTCCTCTTTAATCTCAGGTTTCATGTGTCCTTGAACTTGAAATAAGAAAAGATACTTAAAATATTTGATTACAGACTTACATTTTCTTTTAAAGACATAATTAATTCTTAAAACATTAAGATACAGAGAAGACAAATGCATTTGCAACTGCACAGTTATCTGATAGGCTTTACAGCTTAATCATTTCTGTTACTGAAAACTATCACAGCCTATTAGACACAGACAGAGTGTTTGCTTATTGAAAACACTTACTCATTTCATTCTGTGGCAAATCTTCCATTAAGATTAAATTGTAAACCAATGTGTTTATGGTGGCTGTATGGGTAGTGGGATCTTTTAATCCTTTTATATATTTTCTAAAAGTCCTTTACCGAAAATGGATTGTATATCTCTCTTTCTCCCCCACCCATCTAAAGATAGTGTATAAAATAAATATACAAATTCTTACTACTTATGCCCTTGCTGTTATCAAAAAGTCCTGCCCAAAGTTGGTAATTATGGAAGCAGGTGCTAGAGATATGGGGGTTCATCGTATATACTCTCTACTGTTCTGTAAGTTTGGAAATTTCATAATAAAGGGCTTAAAAATATAGTGCCTATTTACACATAGTCCTCTGCTAGAGTTTATATTGAAAAAGTTAAAAAATCAATCCCGATTCTTTAGGAATATATGATTTAGGACATGTAATGCTGATGATATATAGGAAATTCACCAGATTAAATGAACATAGGATAAATACAGAGACTAAAACTGAGTCCATTTTCTAAACTCATTCATTTCATCCTGGTTACTTCCTACTCTACTTTGACCTCTCAACCTTTGACCACTCTCTCCCCCATATGCTTCTGAGAGTCACCTGTCCTGCCAGTTCTTCCCTGCAGTTCCTCTCAGGTCTTTATGTTCCACTTTCACAGCCCCTTGGCATTCTACACCTAGCTTGCTGCAAAGACATTTTAGTTGTAATCCTTAATCTCTGGTCTCACTTGATTTACAAATTCATATTGAATCCTGACGTCAACTTCAACTTCCTAAAAAAGAAATGATCATTCCTCTACTTTAGAAACATGAGGCACATTCCTCTTGTATTTCCAACACAGCCATTCTGCCAACTCAGGCCTTTCTTCTGAGCAATCCCTTAGTAAACTCCTCATGCAGCTCGCTCTCTCTTTATCTTTATCTTTGCTCAGGCTTCTGTGCCATCTTACACATCTATAAATCTTATATTTATTTGTTATAAACACTTATACAATAATTTTCTGAATACTTTCAAGATCTTCTTTCTCCGTAAGTGCCCTATCATGACCATTTCACCTTCCTCTGAATCACTCGTGTTCGTGGGTGTCATCTAAACCACCCGACCTTTGTGGGGATAAGCGATCCAGTGGTTCTCAGCCCTGGCTGCACAATAGAATCACTGAGGGAATTAAACAAACAAACAAAATCCATCCCAGGCCAATTAATCTCTTGGAATAAAGCATGGACATTAGAAAAAATATTTTATATCAGTTATTTTTAAAATGTCCCAGGTGATTCTAAAATATAGGAAGTTGAAAACAACTCTTCTAAATAATATAAAGGATTCTTGATTTGTAAAGCACTACCATTCATTTGGTCCGTAGCTATGAGTGACTACTCCAGCGGCAGAAAACTGGCATGCACTGGCATGTTTTGTTAGGCTCAGAGTGTTTCCAAAAAAATATTTAGACTTTAGATAATTTTTTGTTGTTGTTGTTCAGATAGAGTGGGAGGGAGAGAGAGGGAGAGAGAGAGAGAGAAACATCGACGTGAAAGGGACACATCGAGTGGCTGCCACCCACACGACCAACCAGGGCCGGGGACAAACTGCAACCGAGGCACGTGCCCTTAGCGGGAACCGAACCCGGGTCTCTCCGGAATGCAGGCCGACGCTCTAACCACTGAGCCAAACTGGCCAGGGCTAGATAATTTTTTTTTAATTGAGAAATTTATCATAAGCATTGGGATACTCACAGTCTTGAAAATAAAAAGGACAAATTGGTAAGACTGGGCCTGCATTCCAGCAAGACAGCACCTGGCTAGAACTGAACTGGTTATCTCTTCTACACTGAGAATGAGCTTCGAGACTACTGCAGTGCTCACCACTTCCTACAGCTCCCGCACAGGGCTAATTGTGATCACCCACCTACTGTATCATCTACATAGAAGAGGTAGCATTTGAGTTGGGTCTAGAAAGATAAACGGGAGTTTTTCCAAGCAGAAAGGCAAGCTTCGAAGACATTTTAGGCCAACGAAACAGCAATCCCAAAATATGAACACGTGAAAGCCCACAAGGCGATCAGAAAATCACACATGGGAATGAGAGAAAGGTGTCTGGAGATAAAACCGTGGAGTAGTTTTGGGATAGAGGAGGCTGGCTTTGTGTGTATTCCCAAGTGTTTTTTCATGTTGTCTTAAAGAAAGTGGGAAAGGCATATCATTAAAAAAGTCTTTGCCCTGGCTGGTGTGGCTCAGTTGGTTGGGTGCTGTTCAGTGCACCAAAAGGTTGCTGGTTTGATTCCTGGTTAGGGCACATGCCTGGGGTGCAGGCTTGATCCCCAATAAGGAGCACGCAGGAGGCAGTGGATCGATGTTCTACTCTCACATTGATGTTTCTCTTTCTCTCTCTCTCTCCCTTCCTCTCTCTCTAAAAATCAATAAACATATTTTTTAAAAGTCTTTAATTAAAGAGTGCAGGATCATATTCCTATTTCTATTACCAGAAAGATCGTTCTCATAGCACTGTGGAGATTAGCTGGGAGGATAAGGTGAGTGACAGTGGGGACCAGAACAATGGACAAAGAAACAAGACAGAGGAGGGAGATCTGAGAGATGTTTAGGAGGTATAATTGGCAGGACTTGGAAGCATATAGGAAAAGGAGAGGAATAATTAAGGATATTTTGATTTATCATGTATAAAAATCCAGAAAAATTTTAGTTGCTAAAGAGAACTTTAAAAATAATGATTTATCACTGACATGAGTCAATGTAAAAGTGTCATAATATTTAACTTCAAACTATAAAGATTAATTGCAAGGCTTTTTTCCCCCCTTTTATTTTGGTCTTACAAATAAATATGCTTATAATTTAGGTGCCCAAGTGCATACCTGATTCTGCTGAACTTAGAGGATGACCTCCAAATTTTATTATAGTTTGGCGGAGTTTAGTCATGTTTAGCAGCTGTGTGACTTGTGGAACATCTGTCGTTAGTTGGCAGCTTCGTGGAATAATGTCTGTAGGTTCATCTGTTGGAAAGGGAACACCAAATCCAGCTGGAAATAAAGACAAACATTCAATCCCAAAATGTAAGCCATTTCTGCCAAATGGACAGATCTTATAAATGGAACCAATTAAAGTAAATCATTTTAGAATATGACTTTGGATGAATTGCTCAACCTTACATCCTTGGATTTCTCATCTGTAAAATGAGCCTGATAGTTTTACTGCTTGTTTTCTAGGACTGCAGAAGAATTAAGTGAGATAGAGTATATAACATAGGGAGCAGGTTCAGAGACTTGTGCAATAGTAAGAGCATTCACTGGAAATAGTTGATATTTGTTTCTCAATACTAGAGTGTACCTTGAGAGAAGAGCTAGTTATGCTGCAATAAAGATTTCTGGGAGTACATTGGCTCATTTATACGAGATCAATAAGTACAATGACATTATTGAATAAGCACTAGAGCCATCTCATGAGTAAATTAAAATTTTCACTTTTTATTTTGAAATAATTTTAGATCTATAGAAAAGTTATACAAATAGTACAGAGTTTCTATTACACCCTTTGCTCAGCTTCCCCTAATGTTAACATCTTATCTTTGAATATTTTCAAAGGAAAAACAGTTATTATAATTGATATAGTATTTTTATCATTATAATTTGCATTTCTAATTAGATTTGATATTATTCATATACATTTAGATGGATATTTAAATTTTAGTTCTAGTAAATTTTCTGTTCATGTTCTTAATCTATTTTACTATTAGAATATTTTTTCTCATTTATTTGTATGACTTTTTATGGCAAAGATATTAAATCTTGTTATATGTAGCAAGTAGAAATTAAATTGGTATTAGCATTCCAAAATTTTTACTACATGTATCAAAAGCCTTAAAAATGTACATGCCATTTTACATAGTAATTTTACTTTATGAATCTATACTAGAGTAAAAAACAATGAAAAACTCAACCATCTCTGTAATTAGATAGATGTTTATAATTTCTGAAAAATAAACAACTTGAATTTCCAGCAAAGAGTCACAAGAAATTGTATTCATGAAGATGGCTTAATGATATGGAAAAGACTCAAGATAAAAAGTTAAACGAGCCCTGGCTGGGTGGCTCAGTTGGTTGGAGTGTGGTTCTGTCCACCAAAAGCATGTGGGTTCAATTCCTAGTCAGGGCAAATACCTAGGTTACGAGTTCGATCCCCAGTCAGGGCTCATATTGGGGCAACCAATTGATGTTTCTCTCTCTCTCTCTCTCTCTCTCTCTCTCTCTCTCTCTAAAATCAATAAAAACATATCCTCAGGTGAGGATTAAAAAGAAGTTAAACGAAAATAATATATATAAAACTCTATCTCAACTGTAGAAAATCAATAAATAAAGTGTATGAATGGCAAAAAGACAAGGATAAATATACCAAAATGTAAAATAACTTTTGATGGTTAGCAAGCATAGGTTTTATGTCCTTCTCTATAAAATTTTTAGAATATAGTGGAAAAAATTCATTTGTGTATATGTGAATGTGAGTAGTAAGAAAAATTCAACCAATCATCCCTTAAAAACATCCTATGTAAGTATAAACTCTAACCATGTTAATACAGGCAATCTGAATCTCATAGGAAGCTGGTTAATATGCAAATCAGATTTCACATCAAGAGGCTCAAATCCCTTGTGTCACCTTCCCTTTCGATACATCTACTCTCCCTTTGTACCTGGAACTGTTTCACTATTTATTGGATTATTATTTAAGAAAAACTCTGGGCAGTATGAAACCTTCAATAATATAAAAACTAAAAAACTATTGGTTTATTATTTTAAAATAAAGATGAGCCGTTAAGACCGTTTAATTTAGCAACTACTATCTCTCAAACTTTCTCTGAGACTCTGTGGAGGAATACATGGAAAGGGGCTTTAGTCTCATTTTTGTGAAACCAAACTATGACCTGGTAGTTGGATGTGTTGATAGACCTAAATGGAAGTTAACCTACCTCCCCACCACCCCCTTCACCACTAACCACCCACCATGTCTTATTACTAGGTCATTTTACTTTTTAGCATTTACACCTTAATTTAAAAATAAGAATTCTGAAAAGAGCATAGATCCTACAATAAAAATTAAACAGTACTACATTGTGAATAAATAGAGGGCATGGTCTGTCTTCATTCATTCATTTACTCAGTTTATCATTCAGCAAATACTTATTGAGCCTCTATTATGTGTCAAGTACTTGTCTAGTGGATGGGAATCTAGTGGTGACTCAGAGTGACTCTGTCCTGGCCTTCTTGAAGCTTACACCTAGCAGAGAATATGAAACAAATTACACATAAATAACTACTTAATTATAGTTCTGTTAAATGTTCTGAAGGAAAAGTTCAAGGTGTTATGAAAGAGATAATGGGGAAATAGACCAGCATGGGGTGTCACTGAAAGTCTCTGATAGAGAGACATTTAACCTGAGTCATACAGAATAAGTAGAAAGGGGCCTGGTGAAATGGGGTGGAAGTGATCATTCAGATGAAGGGAACAGAGCATTTCAAGACTCTCAAGGCAAAAGGACTCTGGTGCATTCTAGAAACTGAAAGAAAGACAATTCCGCCAAAGCATTGCCAGCATGGAAGAGAATGGTGGGATAATTCCACTGATATATTTAGTACTGCAACTGGTTCAAAGGGGATGCTCAATAAATGGTCATGGACAAAAAGCCCCTTAATAACAGCTGAACTAGATTACACACAGCTGCCAAGTCTTCCACTTTTCTTCTTTGGTTGTTCTTTGTCCAGCTATTATACATTCTGAAAAGTAGTACTCCATACACATTTTATTTGGATATCACATCTTTCTCCCCAGATGGCAAATAACAAATCAAGCTGGCAATCAGATACTATGGGGCCAGGGCCTGTCTGCATTGTTCTTTCAGACAAGTTCTATCTCCGGAATAGACTGTGTATGGAAACATGCAACTGCTTGATTAACATCTAAAAGTGAAATAGTTGAATTTAAACTGCTTTTGTTAAAACAATGCTGGCTGGAATGGTCAGCTCACAATGGCAAAATGGTACATGAAAGAGAAGGCTATGAGAAAGCTGACAGATTTGCTCATGAGTATCCAAACACAACCAGATGGTGCTTTTTTTGATGTGTCTGCTCCCAGTAGGAGTCAGTGTATTATCAGAATGTTTGAGTGATATTGTAACCCTGTTCGCCATAAAGTCACCATAAAATAAATGAACCATTCTGTAGGTGTTTAATACCTTTTATGAGTATCTTAACTAGCTTGAAAAATTAAGTCATCAATTTTAATACATATATAAAGCACTTTATGCATTAAAAATCATCATCCTCATTTTTTTGGTGGGGGGGGGATGCCTTGTAAAATAGGGAGATTTATAAATCTGTTTTAGTCATGGCTTCTCCTAATTCACATAGGTTAAATAAGTACTAATTTTATAACTGGTCCCAGACTCAATTATATTCATGTTACTAATATGGGAATAGCTTGCAGTGCCTAGCACAGTACCTTATTTATATAAAATTTTAGCCTGGCCAGTGTGGCTCAGTGGTTGAGTGTCGACCCATGCACCAAGAGGTTACCAGTTCGATTCCGGGTCAGGGCACATGCCCAGGTGGTGGGCCTGATTCCCAGTGGGGGGCATGCAGGAGGCAGCCAATCGATGTTCTCTCTCATCCATGTTTCTCTCTCTCTCTCCCTCTCCCTTCCTCTCTCTCCAAAATCAATAAAGAAAAAAATATTAAAAATAAAAAATAAAATAAAATTTTACCTCTCTGAAACACCAGTGAAAGACAAGCAGAAAACACAAAAGTCTCTAACTGCCAAAATATTTGTCTTAGTTCATTTGGCCTGTTGTAACAGAATATAGTAGACTGAGTGACTTATAAACAACAGAAATGTATTCCTCACAATTCTGGAGGCTGAGAAGTCAAGGTCTCAGCAGATGGATTTCTGGGAGAGCCTTATTCCTGGTTCAGAGATGGCCATCTTCTTGCTATACCCTCACATGGCAGAAGGGGTGACAGAGCTCTCTGGGTCCTCTTTTATACGGGCACTAATCCTATTCATGAGGGCTCCACTCTCATGACCTAATCACCAACCAAAGGCCCTACCTCCAAATACCATCACTTTGAGGATTATGCTGTCAACATATTAATTTTGGGGGATGCAAACATGTAGTCTATAACAATATTGATACAAAGGCTGTTTATTTTTTGTTTGTTCATTCATTTGCCATATAATTATCAGATTTTCTCTAGGCCTGGCATGGATTCAAATCCCAGCCTTTATGAAGTTGACTGTATAAAGAATATATTAGTATGCAGTATTCTATAGGGGTTAAAAGTACAGGCTCTGCAGCAAAGTGTTCTGGGTTCACATTCTGGCTCCACCACTTATTAGCTGTGTGACTTTGGCAAGTAGTTTACTTTGTTGTGTTCTACTCTCCTTATCTGTAATACATGGACATAAAAATACTTGCCTTATAGGATTATTGTGATGATTAAATGAGTTAATGTATATAAGGGGCTAAGAACAGTGCCTGTTACACAGCAAGTGCTACATGAGTGTTTATTATTAATAACAAATACTTACGTAAAATTTTTCATTACAATGTTGACAAAATGACCACATTTTAGTATGCGCTTTTTATAATAAAAGGTTTTGATGTTTAAAGGGGTAAATAAGCCTGGATTACACTCAAAACTTGGCTCTCCTAAATGAATCATACCCTTAAGAGTTAAAAAAACTCATTTATTGGGGAGGAATTCACATGAACATAAAATTAAACATTTTAAAGTGAATGATTCAGTGCCATTTACCAAACTCACAAACATTTCCATCACTCCAAAGTAAAATCCCATACGCATTCCCTCCAGGCCCCAGTCCCTGACAACCACAAATCTGCATTCTATCTCTACAGATTTATCTATTCTGGATATTTCATACAAATGGAATCATACAATATGTGACCTTTTGCATCTGCATGTATAGTGCATACCACACTTTGTTTATCCAATCATCTTTTGATAAACATTTGGGTTGTTTCCACAGTTTGGCTATTATAAATAATGCTGCTATGGACCAACATGTATATGCATCTGTTTTCCATTCTTTTGGGTATATACCCAGGAGTGAAATTGCAGGGTCATATGGTAATTCTGTGTTTATGTGGTTTAGGAACAGCTGAACTGTTTTCCACAGCAGGTGAACCATTCTGTGTTCCCATTAGCAATGTGCGAGGGTTCCAGTTTCTTCACACCTTTGTCAACACGTATTTTCCATTAAAAATCATTATAGTCATCCTAGTGAGTGTAAAGTGGTGTCTCATTGTGGTTTTAATTTGCATTTCCCTAATGACTAAAGATGTTAAGCACTTTTCATGTGTTTGTCAGCCAATTGTGTATCTTCTTTGGAGAAATGTTTATTCAAGTCCTTTGACAATTTTTTAAATTGGGTTGTGAGTCTTTTTGTTCAGTTTTAAGTGTCCTTTACATATTCCAGATATCAGATTATATCAGAATATACACTCCCTATATGTAGAACCAGAATATATATCCTATCTTGCAAATATTTTCTCCCACTTTATAGACTTTTCAATTTGATAGTCTCCTCCTTTGATGCACAAAAGTTTTAAGTACTGAAGTTCAATTTATCTATTTAAAATTTTTTGTTGCTGGAATCCTTGGCCAAATAGAAGATCATGAAGATTCATTTTTATTTTTTTCCTATTAGCTATTATACAGGGGTAGACAAAGTTATGAGTACATGAAACACAGTTTATTCTTATATTATTATCAATTAATTACTGTATTATTTGTATTACCACTGTACACAGTTTATTCTTATATTATTATCAATTAATTACTGTATTATTTGTATTACCACTGTAAACCTACTGTTGCCCATCCCTGTATTTAGGTCACTGATTCATTTTGAGTAAATTTTGATATATGCTGTGAGGTAGGGGTCCAACCTCATTCTTTTGCATGTAGATGTTCAACTGTCCCAGAACCATTGTTGAAGAGACTGTTCTCTCTCCATTGAATGTTTTTGGCACCCCAGTCAAAATTCTATTCCATTGGTTTATATATCTATCCTAATGGTTCTAAACGGTTTTGATTACTGTAACTCTGAGATAAGTTTTAAAATTTGAAAGTGTGAATGCTCCAACTTTGTTATTCTTTTTCAAGATTATTTTTGGTAATTTAAGTCCCCTTGAAATTTCATGTGAATTTGAGGTCAATTTTTCCATTTCTGCCAAAAAGGCCATTGAAATTTTGAGAGAGATTGTATTGACTCTTTAGATAATACTGACATCTTAGCAAAATTAAATCTTGCAATCCATGAACATGGGATGCCTTTCTACTTATTTGGGTTATCTTTATTTTAGCAATGTTTTATAGTTTTCAGTGAAAAGTCTTTCACTGCTCCTTGGTTACATTTATCCTAGATATTTAATTATTTTGGATGCTGTTGTAAATAGAACTGTTATCCTTAGAGTTTTTGAGATATTAAGTTCTATTATAAGTATTTTATAATATTTAATTATAAAACTGATATTATAATTGAATAATTGTGAGTCTGGATATACAGACACTCATGACCCATATTTGTGGGATCTATTATTGGCTGCTGAGCACCTCTGCAATGCTGAGTATTATCCTATTTCTTGACCTGCAGTGGTTTGCTAGGCAAGGGCATTTTGAGTTCAACTCCCCTGCCAGAAGGAGTGGGAATGCAGCTTTAAACCGACGAGACTGGGTCTGACGTGTACTCATCTGACCTGGAGATAAAAAGAGAGGTAGAAAAACACTCAACAATGTTAATTATTTAAAAAACTAAACCATTCCAGTCATTGAGAAAGGTAAACTTGTGTACTGTTGTGGAAGGAACAGTCAGTCGGAGGCTTGGCCTCGAGTTCCACCTCTGTGACCTCAACACAAGATGCCTCAGAACTAATGGGCCTGGTTTTCCTCATATGTATAATTAAGACATTGGATTAGATGACCTCTAAAGCCCTTCGCTGCTCAATGAGTCTGTTAAGGCAAGACATCAGTGATTCTAGTTTTTTTCTGTGGCCTTTGAAGGGACACTTTTCTTCACATTGTTTGACAGTCAATTAAAGTTTATTGAATACAGACAGTGAATGAATGAATAACTGAATGAACAAACAATTAGCCAATCCTTACTTCATTAGTTCATCAAACATTTATGACAGGTTACTGGTGCCATGTCATGTGGGAGAGACAAAAATGTGGAGACCCAACCTATGCCCTAAAGGGTCTCTCAGTCTGAAATCATACCTTGAATTATTCTCTTCTCGCACCTCCAAACACAAAACACACACTTCCCAGTACTGAAAATTTAGAAAGAATAATGAATTGGGAGTCAGGAGACCTGTAAAGATTGTCATTGGCATAGCAACCATCCATCCATGCTTAATAGATGATCCCTTGCTCTTTTCCGTCTTCTCTTTTCTCTCCTGTCTTTCTCTTACCTATCTACATGTATATTCTGTTTTTACAAAAATGCAGAATGATACAAGTTAGTCAATAATTCAGTCATGCAAATATCTAAAAATACCACTCTATGTCCCCTTTATAAAAAGTAATAAACTAAACTAAATCAGCCTGCTTTACTACTTGTCCAGCAAAAGTCATTCTGAGAAAGTGAAACACTAGTTAATTGCTGTTTTAAGGTTCCAGTCATTCACTGTCTATTATATCTACTGTATAAACAGAAAACAGCAAAGGATTAGGCAACACTTTCTAGTTTGGGTGAGTTTAAAACTTTGGCAGTTTCTTATGGAACTAAACACACTCTTACCATACAAACCAGCAACTGTGTTCCTTGGAATTTACCCAAATGAGTTGAAATTTTATGTCCACAAAAAGTCTGCAAAAGAATGTTTATAGCAGCTTCATTCATAATTGCCAAAACCTGGAAATTTAAATAAGCCAAGGACAACACAGTACTGAGTTTAAGCAAGACATATAATACAGTATTTATTTATTGAAGCCCAGAATGGAATGTAAGAAACAGGTAGAAAAGTTCCCTGTTATAAAGTCTCAACACTATGACTATTAATCTGTCTCTGCAGAAGAAAAGGACCCTTCCTTCAGTAAGAAAGACAGAGAGATATCCATTATTTATTGTAATGCAGATACCCTAAACATAGCCAGTCACCAAATCCTGGCATTCTTATTCCATGACATCTCTTGTATCTTTTCCTTTTTAATTCCCCCTCCCTTCTACCCTCCCATGAGAGGCAGTACTTAGGAGCATAATTATTATGAGTAATTAGGAGCATAAACTCAAGTCCTACTGCCAGTGTTCAAGTCCTGCTTCTACTACTTAACAGTTGTGTGACACTGGGCACATTATCTGACTTCTCTGTGCCTCAGTTTCCCTATTTGTAAAAGGAGGGTTAATAGTAACAACCTCATAGGGTTGTGTGAGCATTTAATTAAGTCCATACATACTGTTTATGACAGCCACTGCTATCATCATCATCATCATCATCACCACCACCACCACCATCACTTCTGCTGCCAACCTCCTTGACCAAGGACACTCAATGTGCCCCATACTGTGTTAACCTTTGCCCTCTTTTATCTAATTGTCTTCAGAATGAACTCTTGTAGTGTTAACTTTTCTAGTGTCTATAATTACACAGTGAACTCTGAGGACAGGAACTTTGCTCTACATCTTTGTCACCCAAAGTATGCAGCTTAGTAATACAATATTATGTTACATTATACCTCTCACCCCTGCCATGTATCATACTGAACTCCCTGTTCTTTTGACACATCAGATCCACTCATGATGTCATGTCTTTAAACATATATGCTCTTTCCTCTGCCTGAAATGCTTTCTCTTCTCATTGTCCACTTTCATCACTTGGGAAATTGTTTTACCTTCAGAATGCAGCTTTTAAAGTTTATTTCTCTTGGTTGGTATAGACCAAATGCTGGTATATAGATACCTATCGATCCATGAAGATGTTTTTACTGGCCTGTGGTGAAAATGTCAATCTTTATTCTGAAATTAAGACCTTCCCTGGGTGTGTGTTTGTGTGTGCATGTGTAAATGTCCTTTTATTTAACGAAACAAGGTAACTGTAGTTTTTCTTATTTGTTTGTGTGTTTTAGTGCTCTAATTTGGCAAATTCAAATGGAAACTTTATGTTAGTGCTTAAGATTTCCTTAACAGGTCTGAAAAATCCAAGTGCCTCCCCAAGTGGCTCTCAGGTGAGGCGTCAGCACCCCAGACTCGCCTCTCACTCTTGCTAAGCCCTTCAGGACGTTCGCACCAGGGACTATGACCCACATGTGTATATGTAAGTTTCCTGTGAGACCCTGAGCTCCTTGAAGCAGAGGCTGTGTGCTTCTCAGTGCCCGATGTCTAGAAGACAGATACATGTTTAGCATCCACACACTGCATTAGTTTGTCTTTTCATATATATTTTTGTATTTCATTGGATCTTTATAACAACTTCATAGTAATTTTTGAGGAAACAAAGCTCAGACATGTTCAGAATACACACAAAATGACAAAGTTGGTACATGGTCACAGCAACGGACTGTGGAAACAGTAATCCATATCTTCAGGCTCTATAATATAAATTTAATTAAATTAATACATTTAATCAATTTAATTTAATTTAAACTAAGATGACTTGGTTTATACAATACTTTCACTGGGAATATAATAATAGTATTTATATAACCAAGGAACAATTATTACCCTCATCTCACTGATGAGGGAAGTGAAGTATAGAGATAAGGTGAGTACTCATATAAGGTTAAGTACTTGCAGCTAACTGAGGAATATGAGGTTATACTACACGATACCCTGAACCAGAGTATGCTTTCCCAGGTCTATTCAGAATATTTTAGGTAATCTGAGATGCCACATTCATAAGGCTTCTTTTCAGGTCTTCTGAAAACCTGAAAGAAATTGTACCAATGCTTGTTCTTAGAATCTTTTAGGTTATCCATTCACTTTAAAAATTAATTATAAAGCAAAATACATGCATATTGGTAAATAATTCAAACAGTACTATAAAATTATGAGGAAAAAAACCATATACTATCGTTCCCTAACTTCTGCCCTCCTACTTCATTCACCCCCTAGTCCCACAATACAGAGGCAACTATTTTCAAGCCTTTCAACTATACCTTCTAAATCTTCTGGTATTTACTTCTATATTTATAAATAGTAGCTTTATATTGACATTTCTGCACGTATGAGTTTCAGATAAAGTCTCTGACTTCCTATTTTGGCAAAAAGAGGATTTAGCAATGTTAAACTAGCACCCCCACCTTCCTTCCCTTGCCACATCCTCCAAATAATATTTTTCATAATTTTGGGATGCGTTATTAGTCAGTTTCTAATACTATTAAAATTTTGTAAAAAAATTGTGGCACTACATACCTTTTAGAATAGCAAAAATCCAAAACACTGACAACACCAAACGCACGTGAGGAAGTGGAGCAATAGGAACTCTCATTCACTGCTGATGGGAATGCAAAATGGTACAGCCAAAGGAAGACACTTTGGCAGTTTCTTCTGGAACTAAACATACTCTTACCATACAAACTAGCAACTGTGTTCCTTGGACTTTACCCAAATTAGCTGAAATTTTATGTCCATGCAAAAATATGCACAAGAATGTTTATAGCAGCTTCATTCATAATTGCTAAAACTTGGAAGCAACCAATATATCCTTCAGTAAATGACTGGATAAATAAACTGTGGTGCATCCAGACAATGGAATATTATTCAGTGCTAAAACAAAATGAGCTATAAAGCCAAAAAAAAAAAAAAAAAAAAAACCGGATTCTTAAATGCATATTACTAAGTGAAAGAAGTCAATCTGAAGGCTATATGATACATGAAAAGCAAAACTATGGAGACAGTAAAAAGACCAATGGTTGTCAGACAGTAACTGGGAGGCAGGGATGAGGAGGCAGAACACAGAAGACTTTTAGGGCAGTGAAACTATTCTGTATGATACTATAGTGGTGGATACATATACGTAATTATTCATTTGAAGTTCTAAGGTAAACTATGGACTTCGGGTGGTAACAATGTGTTAATGTATGTTCACCAGTTCTAAGGAAGGTACCAGTCTGGTATGGGTGGTCATAGTTGGGGTCATTGTGCATGCGTAGGGGAAAGGAGCATATTGAAACTCTGTACTTTCCATACAATTTTGCTGTGAATCTAGAACTTCTTTAAAAAATAAAATCTATTAAAGAAAAAGCTGTGCATATCTGAGCCACACGAGAGACTGTGATTCCATTTCTTTTACTGTACAACTTTTTGTTTTCCTTGGAGTTGATCACTGCTTTCTCATTGGGTTATCTACATTGTTAACAATATTTCTTCCCAAACCCCTCATTAGGACTGTAAAATCACAACTGATTTCATTTTCCACATTCAAACACATCATATTGTATCAGATACATATTTTTCCTGGAGACTTTCCTCCTGAAACCTTCATTTTTCTGCTAAAATCCGAACTGACTATTCTCTAGATGTACTACATGTGTGTGTCATCCTTTGAATTCCTTCAATCATAATTCTGGAAATTCCCTTTGCTTTTCTCCTGCATGAAATCATCTGTTTCTTGGGTCCCCTATATGCCCTTATTTTGATTTACTTCTTAATTTTTCTGGAGAGTATCTTTCAGATCTTTTCTGAGAAAGGATATAAATAAATACATTTTTGAGACCTTGAATGTACTCATTTCACTGATAAACCGAATGGGTACAGAATTCTAAGTTGAAAATATGTTTTCCTTAGACTGTTGTAGGTATAGTTTCAATGTCTTCTATCATCTAATGTTGCTGTATGAAGTCAGACACCATTCTTAATCATTCTTATTCCTAATCCTTTGTATGTAACTTATATTTTAAAAACAATTCTAGAAGCTTAAAGTGTATTCTCTTTTTCCCTCCTGCTCTAAAATTACACAATGTCAAGTCTTTTCTTTCTTTTCTTTTTTATTTTTTAAATGAGCTAAGTCAATCAATCAATCTGAAAACACCTGGTCTTCAATTTTGGGAAATCTTACATTTCATCCTTCCTGTTTTCTTTAGTCTCTCATCTTGGAATCCTATTACTCTGATGGTGGACCTCCTGGACTAACTTCTAATATTTTAAATATTTCCATCTTATTTTCAGTTTTTTGGGCTTTTTTATTTTATATTTTTGGTTCTATATCTCTAGAGGAGGACAATACAATACAGGGTCTCATAATATCTCTACAGTTTTCATCCAGTATTTGCTCAAAACTTACCGAGCATACCAAGAGACAAGACCAAGAGAAAAACAGGCAATAGAAACAGACCCACAGGAGATCCAGATATTGAAATTATGAGTCATCGCCTTTAAAATAACTTTGGTTAATATATATGAGAAATTAGATAACAAGACTGAAAATTTCAGCTGAGTAATGGAAACTATAAAAATAATCTAATAAAATTCTAGAATAAAAAAACATAATAACTGAAATTAAGAATGCTGAAGTATGGCCCTGGTTGGTGTAGCTCAGTTGGTTGGGCATCATCCCCTGTGACAAGGGGTTGTCAGTTTGATTCCTGGTCAGGGCACATGCCCGGATTTTGGGCTCAAGCCCTGGTAGGGGCTCTGCAGGAGGCAGCTAATGTATGTTTCACTCTCACATTGCTGTTTCTCTCTCTCTCCCTCTCCATTTCTCTCGCTAAATAAATAAATAAATAAATAAATAAATAAATAAATAAATAAAAATGCTTAAATATGTATTCATTCAGCTCCTCCATAAATATCCAAAGAAATGCTTATAAAGATCCTCCAAGAGAAATGTAGCATGATTCTAGCAGCACTATTCAAAATTGCTTAAAATGAATAAATAAATTGTGGTATACTCTGCAATGGCATACTATACAGTACTGAAAACCAGTAACAACACAGATGAATCTCACAAACACAATGTTTTATGAAAGAATTATGTATTACATGATTCCATTTATATAAAGTTGAAATTAATCTATGATGTTAGAAGTTTTGATAGCATTACCTCTTGGAAGAAAAAGGAGGGTGATAATTGGGAGGGGACAAAAGCAGGGCCTCTAGGATGCTTGTAGTGCTATATTTTTTATCTGAGTGGTAGTTACAAAAATGTATTCACTTTGTGGTAATTCCTCAAGCTGAACACTTGATTTGTAAATGTTTCTATATGCATATAAAAAGTTATGATAAATTTGAATAAAATATTTATTGAAGTAAAGCAGGAACAAATTATTCTCATTTTATAGATGCAGTATCTTAACTCTGAGAAAAACATATACCTATAATATTTTCTACCTTATCTCTTTCTTTTGTCCTATTAGTTGTGGTGTCTATCAACCATGATCCTGATCTACTTGTGTTCAGAAACTTACTGGTTCAGTTTCCCCAGAGAATGAATCTCTTGTTGCCTGGTCATATGGAGGTGCAGATGGGATCTGGGGTCCTATAGCAATCTATGTAGAATTTTAGCTAATCTCCCTGTTTCTAGCCATAACCTTTTACCCTGCCTTTGACAGTACATAGGATTGCCAATTCTTGAGCTCCTCTGAGGTTCCACATTATGAATTTCATTGACAAACCTCTCTATAAACCCAAAAGTTTCAGGTTCCTCTGCTCTTCTGTCAGTTGTCAGTCCTCAATGGGGAACATGCAGGAGATGGCCAATCGATGTTCTCTCTCATCGATGTTTCTATCTCTCTCTCCCTCTCTCTAAAAAAACCAATAAAAACACATTTTAAATAAAATAAAAATATTAATCAGGTTATGATTCACCTCCTATGATCTGATGTATTAATAGAATGCACATATATTTCTATAATTTTTTTTTTTTTTTTTGCAGGACGGAGAGCGGGGGAAGAGAGAGAGAGAGAAACATCGATGTGGTAGAGCCACATCAAGTGGTTGCCACCCACACGACCCCAACCGGGGTCAGGACAAACCGCAACCAAGGTATGTGCCCTTAGCGGGAACCGAACCCGGGACTCTCTGGTCCACAGGCTGACGCTCCAACCGCTGAGCCAAACCGGCCAGGGCTATTTCTATAAATTTGAGGTTTCTTATTAGCTGGGTGCTATTTTCTAAAAAATGAAATCTTTCACTTTTTCATAGACTTTAAGTGGTACGTAAGATGAGCGGCCATACTTCCTGGCTTGTGATTTCACTGGGGAGCTGCTGTTAATGCACTGCTGTGTTTTATTATAAAGTAAAATTTATAGGCACAGTGTCCTGTTCCACGGAGTGAACCACACAAGGATTTCTCAGACACTCATTCAGACGGAGCACAAGTCTAAAGTCTACATGCAAACTTCTAAGAAATCACCTTTGGCATCTTAATGTGCAGGCCTGTTTCCTGGACTTCTAGAATAATTGATTTTGTTAAAAATAATCCCAGATGAAAATCAAAAGGAAGCATTAGTATTCTCCAAATACTTTCAGTTGTTTAAGACTATCTTAGCAGGAGAGTGTGCTGCCTTGTGAATTCTAGATGGCTCACTTACCTGCAGAGTATATTTATCAATCAGAGAAAGATTAATGTATATGTTTCCAGTCCCTCTAGAAATATTATGAGGAGTAATTTAACCATCTTTCTACTTTAACATGATAATTAGAAAATTAATACATTAATATAATTTCTCCAAAATGACTTCAAGAAATGAAAATAGAGTAATAAGATAGTATAATGGACAAATGTAGAGCATTTTGGATGTCCAATATCTTTTGAATCTTCCTAATTTGTTGATTTTGCTACACAAGTGCTCTCTCCCTAGACAGGAATGAGACATTGGTTTTGCCAGCCCTTCCTTGTGACATGTGACCTAGGCTCTACAAATCAGACATAGCTATGCCAGTCTTTGCTTAGTAGAGAGAAACATAAAGAAGAAGAAATCCACTTTGGTGATAGTGGCAGGGAAGAAGATATCCAATTTTCAGGAGCAGCAGTAATAGACGTTCTGGAATCTACAGCCCAGGATTATGATGTGAATTATGAAGTCCTTGCCCAGAGGCAGTAGCTACTGGAGTTCTCCTTAGAACAGTCTTCTGGTAGGGACTGGGTGTGTTCTTGGCTGTAGCTTCTAAGCCTGGATCTCCTTGATATTCTATGAACTGGCTAATTTCCTTAAATACATTCTTTTTTTTTTTCAACTACCTAGAGAGAATTCTGTTGCTTACAACTAAAATCTCTGACTAATTCAGATGGTAGGTATTACCATAAAAAAAAAAAAGAAATATAACCACAAAAATAAAAAAATATCTTTGTGACATTCAGCTACAGTAAAAATAAACATGTGATCCAGAGTAAAGAATGACATATGCTACAACACGGATAAACCATGAGAACTTACGCTAAGTGAAATAAGCCAATTACAGAGAGACACATACTATACAATTCTACCTATATGAGGTATTTAAAATAGTCAAATTCATGGAATCAAACAGTTGCCAGGGTTGGGAGGAGGGGGAAATCAGGAGTTACTACTCAATAGGCATACAGTTTCAGTGAAGATGAATAAGCTCTATAGGCCTGCTGCACAACATTGTAACTCTAGTCAACAATTATTTATTGTGTACTTAAAAATTTATTAAAAGGTAGATCTCATATTAAGTATTCTTTCCACAATAAAATAAAATTTATAACACCACTACCCTGGACTTATACTCTCCAAAGACATGTCTAATTTTGAAAACATTGAAGAATGAAAAAATCTCAATAGCAGCTTGAACATACCATCTTTATCAGCAGTGTCTGGAGGCTTAGATTTTAAAGTGAAGATCTTTCGCAGCTTGCAGTTAGCTGAGACAATAATTCCATCCAATGATTGGAAAACTGCTCCCTTGAATATTTCACTGGTAAATGCCACCAAGTCAATGCATAGGTTGCACCACTAAAATAAAGGAAAAAAAGTAAGTACTTTCTATAATCACATAAATGAACAAGCCATCTGTATGCGGAAAGTCCAGAGAGTTGAGGCAGTTATCTGGATCAAGCAGTTCTATAACAATTTTCCTCTTTAGGCAAATATATTTCTGTTTCGGCTTCAATTTTCTTAAGAACTGCCTTGATTCTTCCAAAGAAATGATCATAATCTAAAGTGCATGCTGGTCATCTGACTACAGAGTTCCCATCATGAGACAAGGCTTTGACAACTTTGGGGAAGAACTCTAGATCTGTAGGCAGTATGCTAGTGGGAAGTTAAATGCAGGTGCATTAGGCCACTTAAATCTTGAAAATCAGAGATAAGTAGCCAATTGCTCCTTCAAGGTGACTAATTTGATCCCAATTAGTCACTTACATTTATTAAAAAAAAAAAAAAAGCATGAATGAAATTAGAAGCTGGGTTTAAATTGTGGCCAGAGCTGTCTACTTATAACCAATTAACCTATTGTGTAGAATAGATTCTTCTAAGGAATTTGTAATTATGCCTGGTATTTGCTAGTTTTTAAAGTACTCTTGCAGGAACTAATTTCTGCCTATTAAACAATTAGACTCCTCAATACTTCATCAAATGAATTCTTTAAATGGTCTGACTGAGTTAAAGAAAAGGAGAAAATAATCATTTAGTAAGAAATTAAGACATATTTAAGACTGCAGAAAAAAGCAGGAAAAATAATTTTTGAAATTAAAAGAAAAGTAGTATTTAAAATTGTCCTTCTTTAAAAATATCGGCCTCTTTCATTATTTGTTTAGAAACACAGTTTACATAGGTCCATTTATTAATCCATAAAATCAAAAGCTACATTCATTGATAAAGAAAATAAAATGTCATTTTTTAAGGCAAATTCTATTTAGCAATAATTTTAATATGGAGGAAAAGATGAGGTTGTTCACAGAGTAGAAATGTAAAGAGATTGCAGTAAATTATTGATTAAATAAATATGCATAAATTATTTTCTTTGTAGATATCTCAAAAGAAAAATTCCCAGGCTATGGGGATGCTTTGGTCTTTTGGGGAAAAGGAGTCTGGAGTAATAAAAAGTAGGAAGTAGGACTGAATGTGATATAATAATGAGACTGGTTGACCAGTAGGATGGTGAGCTCTGGGGAGGTGTAGGAAGTAATGTGAAATGGGTCAATGAGGCTAGGTTTTGGAGGAGTTGCAATATCAGGAAGAGAACCTTGGGTTCCAGAGGGTCAAGTATCACTGTGGTCCTTGAAGGAGAATGTGACAAAAGCAGAGTATTGGGAAGTCTGGACTAACCCTGATGCAGAAATGTTTTGGCGTGGTAGGGGATCTGTGGGGGAAGGCTGACTTAGAGTGAAGACAAACTGAGGCACAGAAAGACTAGTTTCTGTCAGTCATATAAGCATAAAGTAAGGAAGGTCTGGTTAGAAGGCTAGCATAGGAAGTGGAATGTAAGGGACACGTCCAGTAGGCATGCCTTAGGGTGAAACACCATACCTTGGTAAAATTCAGGTTATAGCGATGAAGGCCTTGGGGTTTCCAGCTATCCAATAATAATTATTAACATTTTTATTACATTAGCAATATTATTGTTATAAATGTGGTTCTTATTCCTGAAAGACTTAACATTATGCCCCAATTTCAATCATTCATCTGGTTTGTCCCATCAGTAATTGCATTCATCCATCCTTTCCCACAGGTGCTAAGCACTTATCAGGTGTTAAGGCACTAGGCATGGCTCCATGGATACAGCAATGAATAAGACAGTCCTTCCAGTCTGGAAAGGGAGGCAGACATTTGGAATCTATTACATACAGTTAGTACGGATGGGGCTCAAGGTAGAAGGGTAGAGAGGTTCAGAAAAGGCTTCCTTTACAGAACATTAAAAAAGCTATATTATGATATTATTATATGCATATACAGGGTGGGGCAAAAGTAGTACACATTCTGTGAATATCCTACAATTTGATTGTTCATTCTTCTGGTTTTAGACATTTAGGTTATTTAAGATTTTGGTTTTTATGAATAAAGCTATTGTGAAATTCCCATACTAGTCTTCTTGTGTATGCATACTTTCATTTCCTTGGATATAAACCAAGAAGTAGAATTGCTGAATCAATAGGTAAATGTTTAACTTTAGGAACTTCCAAAGGAATTTCCAAAGTAGTTGTACCGTATTCTGTTTCCATTGGAAATATATGATAATTGCTTTACATGTCACCAATATTTAGAATTTCCTGTCTTTTTTATTTTAGCCATTCTAGTGGGTGAAGCAGTGGCAACTGTTTTTAATTCGAATTTCCTTAATTGGTGGTGCAGAGCTCTTTTTCATAAGCTTATTTGACCAATTGTATAATCTTTGTGAAGTGCTTTGTTCAACTGTTTTTGCCTTTTAAAAAAAGTTATGTCTTTTTATTATACAACTGTGGGATATATTCTGGACACGAGTCTTTTGTCAGATAACTGTACTAAAAATATTTTCTCTCACTCTCTGGCTTGCTTACTTATTTTCTTAAATATGTCTTTTTGATGAGCAGTTTTAAGTTCTTTAAAGCCCATTTAGTCAATTTTTTATTAAGGTTAATGCTTTCTGAGTCCTAAGAAATCTCTTAAAGTACTGTAGCTTTATATTTTTAGTATTTACATTTATATCTATGATTCACCTTAAATTAATTTTTATGAATGGTGTAAAGTAGGGGTTGAGGTCCAATTTTTTTTCTTTTATATGAAAGTTCAGAAGTTCTAGTTTTCAGAATAGAGACCCCAAAAATAGTCCCACATCTATATGGTCAATTAATATATGGCAAAGGATGCATGAATATACAATGGGATAAAGATAGTCTATTCAATAAATGGTTTTGTGAATATTACACAGGTACATGCAAAAAAATGAAACTAGACCACCTAATTACACCATATACAAGTGTAAACTCAAAATGGATTAAAGACTTACATGTTAGACTCCAAACAATAAAAATCCTAGAAGAAAACATAGGCAGTAAACTCTCTTGACATTTCTTTCAGCAATACTTTTTTCTGGTATATCTTCTTGGGCAAATGAAACAAAAGGAAATATAAACAAATGAAACTACATTAAACTAAAAAGTTTTTGCACAGCAAAGTAAACTGTCAACTGAACAAAAGATAGCCTAGAAAATGGGAGAAGATACTTGTCAATGATACATATAAGGGGCTAATATCCAAAATTTATAAATAACTCATACAACTCAACACATACAGAAAACAAACAATCCAATTAAAAAATAGGCAGAGTTGAGCAGAGCCCCAGTGGGAACCTGCACACCCCAGAAGAGTCCCGGTGGGGACACGCATGCCCCAGAAGCACCCCAGAGGGAACTGCGCACCCCAGCAGCGCCTATCACAACAGACCAATATCAGCCATCAGTTGTCAATCCTCCAGGACCCACAGCAGGCAACAGGTGCCACACATCAAAACAGTCTGGGTGGCACAGCAGCCTTATTTGATACACACCAACCTGCCTACACATCCCAACATCCCTCACCAGGCCTAGAACTACCAGACTGCTAAAATGGGGAGACAAAGAAACAACACCCCAATGAAAGAAAAGGAAGAATCATCAGAAAAGGAACGACATGAAATGGATGAAAGCAATTTGTCAGATAAAGAATTCAATGCAATGATTTTAAGGGTGCTCAACTAATTCAGTGAGAACTACAAGCAACTTAATGAGAATTATAAAGAGCTCAGTGGGAACTACATAAGCATTAAAAAAGAGGTAGAAGCTATGAATAAAAGTCAAGAGGTAATAAAGAATGACATAGCTGATATGAAAAATACCTTAGAAGGCATCAATAGTAGATTAGAAGAAGCTGAAGACTGAATCAGTGAGTTAGAAGACAAAGTAGAAAAAAAAGTTCAAATAGAGCAGCAAATGGGAAAAAAATTAAAAAGCAGGAGGAGAGTTTAAGGGAGCTTTGGGACAACACAAAACATAACAACATTTACATCATAGGGGTACCAGAAGGAGAAGAATCAGAGAAAGAGATAGAGAACTTGTTTGAAGAAATAATGACAGAAAACTTCCCCAATTTGGTGAGGAAAAAGTCACACAAGTCCAGGAAACACAGAGAATTCCAAGCAAGATCAAACCAAAAGACCCACAGCTAGACACATCATAATGAAAATGGCAAACATTAAAGACAAAGAAAGAATCTTAAAGGAAGCAAGAGACAGAAAGTTACTTACAAGGGTGCTCCTATTAGACTGTCAGCTGATTTCTCAATGGAAACACTGCAGGCCAGAAGTGAGTGGCATGAAGTATACAAAGTAATGAAAGGCAGGGGTCTGAATCCAAGACTACTCTATCCAGCAAGGCTATCATTCAAAATTGAAGGTGAAATAAAGAGCTTCACAGACAAGAAAAAACAAAACAAAACAAAAACTAAAAGAATTTACCACTACCAAACCAGCACTGCAAGAAATGCTAAAGGGACTACTGTAAGAAGGAGAACAGAGAGAGACAGAGAGGAATACAGGAATAAAATAAAATTGGCAACTAATAAATATCTCTCAATAATAACTTTAAATGTAAATGGCTTAAATGCTCCAATCAAAAGCTGACTAGATAAGAAAACACAACCCATATATATGCTGTCTACAAGAGACCCACCTCACAACAAAAGACTCACACAGCATGAAAGTGAAGGGATGAAAAAAAATTTTCCAGGCAAATGGAAATGAAAAAAAAGCTGGTGTAGCAATACTCATATCTGATAACACAGACTTCAAAATGAAGGCCATAAGAGACAAAGGCGGACACTACATAATATTAAAGGTATCAATCCAATAAGAAGATATAACCCTAGTAAACATATATGCACCAAATACAGTACCACCAAAATATATCAAAACACTTCTAGAGGATTTCAATGGAGAGATCAATAGCAATACAATCATAGTGGGTGACTTTAACACCCAACTGACACCACTGGATAGATCGTCTAGACAAAAAATTAACAAGGACACAGAATCCTTAAGATAAACGAGATCAGTTGGACTTAATTGATATTTACAGAACATTTCACCCCAAAGCAGCAGAATATACATTCTTCTCAAGTGCACACGGGACATTCTCGAAGATAGGACACAGAGTAAGTCTCTACAAATTCAAGAAGATTTAAATCATATCAAGCATCTTCTCAGATCACAATGGCATGAAACTAGAAATAAATTACAACAAAAGCAAGCAAAAACATTCAAACACATGGAGGCTAAATATCATGTTATTAAACAATGAATGGGCTACCAAGGAGATCAAGGAAGAACATAAAAAACTTCCTGGAAACCAGTGAAAATGAACACATGACAACACAAAACCCATGGGCAGCAGCAAAAGCAGTCCTGAGGGGGAAGTTCATAGCACTACAGGCCTACCTCAAGAAACAAGAAAAATTCCTAATTGACTTTCTAACCCTACAACTTGAAGAACTAGAAAGTAAACAAAAAGAAAAACCCAGAGCAAGTAGAAGGAAAGAAAGAGTAAAGGTCATAGCAAAAATAAACGACACAGTAACTAAAAAACAATTCAAAAGATTAATGAAACAAAGAGCTGGTTCTTTGAAAAGATAAACAAGATTGATGGACCCTTAGCCAGACTCAGCAAGAAACAAAAAGAGAGGACCCAAATAAACAAAATAAAAAACAAAAGGGGAGAAGTAACAACTGACACCACAGAAATACAAAGGATCATTAACAAATACTATGAACAATTATACGCTAACAAATTGGACAATCTAGGCGAAATGGACACATTTCTAGAATCACACAGTCTCCCAAAACTGAACCAGGAAGAGATAGAAAACTTGAACAGACCAATAACAACAAAGGAAATTGAAGATGTAATCAAGAAAGTCCCAGCAAACAAAAGCCCAGGCCCAGACAGCTTCACGGAGGAGTTTTACCCAACATTCAAAGAAGATCTAACACCCATTCTCCTCAAACTATTCCAAAAAATCCAAGAAGATGGAAGACTTCCAAACTCATTTTATGTGGCCAACATAACTCTAATTCCAAAATCGGATAAAGACATTACAAAGAAAGAAAACTACAGGCCAACATCCATTTGAACACAGATGCCAAAATCCTTGAAAAAATATTAGTAAATCGGATCCAGCAATACATGAAAAAAATTATTCATCATGACCAAGTGGGATTCATCCCCAGGATGCAAGGATGGCACAATATTTGCAAATCAATAAATGTGATACACCACATAAACAAAATGAAAGATGAAAACCATATGATCATATCAATAGATGCTGAAAAAGCATTCGACAAAATTCAGCACCCATTTCTGATAAAAACGCTCAGCAATGTTGAAATACAGGGATCATATCTCGACATAATAAAGGCCACATAAGAAAAACCTACAGCCAACATCATACTCAGTGGGCAAAAACTAAAAGCATTTCCCTTAAGAACAGGAACAAGACAGGGATGCCCACTCTCTCCACTCTTATTTAACATAATACTGGAAATCCTAGCCACAGCAATTAGACATGAAGAAAACATAAAAGGGATCCAAATTGGAAAGGAGGAAGTGAAACTATCATTATTTGCAGATGACATGATACTGTACATAGAAAACCCGAAAGATTCCATCAAAAATCTACTAGAGTTAATAAACAAATTTGGCAAAGTAGAAGGATACAAAATTAATGTCAAGAAATCTACGGCATTCTTATACACCAACAACGAATTCACAGAAAGAGAAACTAAAAAAGTAATCCCATTTACTATTGCAGTAAAAAAATTAAGATACCTAGGAATAAACTTAACCAAAGAAGTAAAGGACCTATTTGCAGAAAACTACAAATCACTGAAAAAAGAAACATTGAAAGATACAAAAAAGTGGAAGCATATACCTTGATCCTGGATTGGAAGAATTAACATCATGACAATGTCCATACTACCCAAAGCAATCTATAGATTCAATGCAATCCCAATCAAAATACCAACAACATATTTCACAGAACTAGAACAAATACTCCAAAACTTTATATGGAACCAAAAAAGACCCCGAATAGCCATAGTAATCTTGAAAAAGAAGAACAAAGTAGAAGGGACCACAATACTGGATATCAGGTTATACTACACAGCCATAGTAATCAAAACAGGCTGGTATTGGCACAAGAACAGGCATATAGATCAATGGAACAGAACAGAGACGCCAGAAATTGACCCAAGTCATTATGGTCAATTAATATTTGACAAAGGTGGCAAGAGCATACAGTGGAATTAAGACAGCCTCTTCAATAAATGATGCTGGGAAAATTGGACAGCTACATGCAAAAAAATGAAGCTAGACCACTAACTTACAGCAGACACAAGAATAAACTCAAAATGGATAAAAGACTTAAATGTGACTCATGAATCCATAATAATCCTAGAAGAAAATGTAGGCAATAAAATTTCAGACATCAAATGCAGCAGAATTTTCACTGATACAACGCCTAAGGCAAGAGAAACAAAGGAAAAAATGAACACATGGGACTACATCAAACCAAAAAGCTTCTGCACAGCAAAAGAAACAACCATCAAAATGGAAAGGGAACCCAGTATATGGGAGAGCATAACTCCCAACGATATACAAGATAAGGGGCTAATTTCCAAAATATATAGACTACTCATACAATTCAACAAAAGGAAGACAAAGAATCCAATTAAAAAATGGGCAGAGGACATAAATAGACACCTCTCCAAATAGGACATACAAATGGCCAAGAGACATATGAAAAAATGCTCAATGTCACTAATCATCAGAGATACAAATTAAAACAACTATGAGGTATCACTTCACACCTGCTAGAAAGGGTGCCTTCAACAAATCATCAAAAAAGTGCTGGCGAGGGTGTGGAGAAAAGGGGACTCTAGTACACTGATGGTGGGAATGCAGACTGGTGCAGCCACTATGGAAAACAATATGGTGTTTCCTCAAAAAATTAAAAATTGAACTGCTGTTTGACCTAGTGATCCCACTTCTAGGAATATACCCTAAGAAGCCTGAAACATCAATCAGAAAGAATATGTTCATAGCAGCACTATTTATAATTGCTAAGATCTGGAAATAGCCCAAGTGTCCATCAATAGATGAGTGGATAAAAAAGCTATAGTACATATACACAATGGAACACTATACAGCTGTAAGAAAGAAAGATCTCTTATCCTTTGAGACAACATGGGGGAACCTGGAGAGTATTATCCTAAGCAAAACAAGCCAATCAGAGAAAGACAAATATCACATGATATCACTTATTTGTGGAATATAATGAACAAAACACAAGCTGAGGAACAAAAGAGACCCAAAGACATGGAAGTGGGGTGCAGACTGACAAACCTCGGAAGAGTTGGATGGGGGGTGGGAGGGAAGAGATAAACCACAGAACTTACATGCACATATGCGTAAATAAGGACATAGACAATAGTGCTGGGGGTGGGGCTGGATTGGGAGGAGGGTGTCAATTGGGGAAAAAGGAGAAACATTTGTCACAAAAATAAATAAATAAACATTTAAAAAAAAAAAAAAAAGGCAGAGGACCTGAATAGACACTTCTCCAAAGAGGATATACAGATGGCTAATAGACATATAAAAAGATGCTCATTGTCACTAATCATCAGAGAAATGCAAATTAAAACCACAATGAGATACTACCTCATACCTGTTAGGATGGCTATCATCAATAAATCAACAAAAAAACAAGTACTGGATATCCAGTAAAGGGAACCCTTGTGCACTGTTGGTGGGAATGCAAATAGGTGCAGTCACTACAAAAAATAGTATGGAAATTCCTCAAAAAACTAAAAATGGAACTGCCTTATGACACAACAATTCCACTTCTAGGTACACATCTGAAGAAACCCAAAACACTAATTAAAAAATATATATATATACATATATAAAATATGTGTGTGTGTGTGTGTGTGTGTGTGTATATATATATAGTATTATTTACAATAGCCAAAATATAGAAGCAACCCAAGTGCCCAACAATGTGGGGATAAAATGGTAAATATATAAATGCAATATTATTTGACCAATAAAAAGGATGAAATCTTACTGTTTGTGATAGCATGGATGGAAATGGAGGGTATTATGTTAAGTGAAAGACAAATTTCACTTATTTGTCAGAGAAAGACAAATATCATATGATTTCACTTATATATACAGAATGTAAAGAACAAAATAAACGAACAAACGCAACAGAAACAGACTCAGACACAGAAAGCAAACTGGTGGTTGTCAGAGGGAAGGGGGATTGTAAGAGAGGAGGGGAGTTACAAAGGTAGAGGGATTAAGAAGTTGAAATTGATATTACAAAAGTCATGGGGATGACAAGTACAGCATAGAGAATATAAAAAATTATATTGTGATAACTATGTATGGTGTCAGGTGGGCACTAGAATTATTGGGGAGATCAAATTATATAAATGCCTAACCAATACGATGTTCACCTAAAACTAATATAAAATAATATTAAATGTCCACTGTAATTGAAAAAAGTAAGAAAAAGTATATCTTTTTCTTACTTGTAAAAGTATATCCCTATCTGTATTGAATTGCTCTGGTGCCTTGACTGGAAATCAACTGTGTGGGTCTATTTCTGAATTTTTGTTGTTATCTATGCCAGTAACACACTGCCTTGATCACTGTAGCTTTATATCAAGTCTTGAAACCACAAGGTATAACTTTTTATTTTTTGAAAATTGTTTTGGCTATTCTAGGTCCTTTGAATTTCCATATATATTTTAGAATTAATTGGCTTATTAATTTCTGTTGTTAAAAAAGCCTGCTGGGGCTCTATTTGGGATTAGATTGAATCTACTGAGGGAATATTGGCATTTTAGCAAATAGTCTTCTGAGCCATAAAAAATCTGTCTCCGTTTATTTAGGTTTCCTTCAATTTCTCTCAACAATGTCTTATAGTTTTTAGTGTAAAGGTTTAGCATATATTTTGTTAAATTTATTCCTGAGTATTTCATATTTTTGATGTTACTGTAAATATTTTTAAAATTTAAGATTATCAATTATTTATTTCTATAAATAATTTACATAGAAATATAATTGATTTTGGTATACTGACATTGTATTCTATTACTCTACTAAAATCACTTATTCTAATAGGTTTTGTTCAGTTTTTGTAGATTCCTTAGAACTTTCTACATAAATGATTATGTTGCCTGCAAAGAGAGAAAAGTTTGACTTCCTTTTTTCCAATCTGATTTAAGATTATTTATTTAAGTTTATTTTTTCCATCACCATTTATGCCCTCTATGCCCTCTTCCACCTCCACTGACCCCTCTCCCCCTACCCCACAATCACTATACCCAATCAGATTTAAAAAATTTTTCTCTTTTATATCTTATTACACTTGCTGGGACCTCTGATACAATGTTGAATAGACGCGATCAGAGTGGATATCCTTGCCTTGTTCTCATGTTGGGGATAAGTTGTCAGTATTTCACCATTAAGTATAATTTAGACTGTAGGTTTTTTATAGAGGTCCTTTATCAGGTTGAAATATGCCTCTTTACATAATATTCCTTGTCCTGTAGTCTACTCAGTCTGATGTTAATACAGACACTCTAGCTTTTTTATTAGTGTTTGTATGGTTAATTATTTTTCCATTTTTAAAGTTTTAACTTATCTGTGTCCTAAGATTTAATGTACACTCTTGTAAACAGCATACATTTTCGTCTTGTTTTTTATTCAGTCTAACAGGCTCTGTCTTATCGTTAAAGTGTTTAGTCCATTCCACTTAGTGCAATTATTTTGATGTGTTTGAGTTTACGTTGAGTTGAGTTTACCATTTTGCTATTTGTTTTCAATCTGTTCCATCTGTTCTTTGTTAAGTTCTCCTTTCCTACCTTTTTTGGGTTAAATATATTTTTAGTGTCCTATTAATTTCCTCAATTACCTGATTAGTTAAACTTCTTTGTTTTATTTTTTTCCCAATGGTTGCACTAGAGTTTGCAATATGAGTCTTTAATTTGTCACAATCTAACTTTGATAGAGTATCTCATGGACAAGAACCTAATATAATTATACTACCATCTCTATCATTCTTTGTTATAATTATCATATAGTTTATATCTACACTGTTATTTTTGTTTTCAACAATCAAATACTTTTAAAGAAATGATATGAAGAAAAAATCTTTTAGACTTACCTAGATATTCACCATTACTGGCACGCTTTGTTCTCTTAGATCCAAATTTCCATCTGGCACATATTTTTTTTTCATCATGAAGAACTTGATTTAATATTTTTGTAGTGTGGATTTGTTAGTAACAGATTTTCTCAGCTTTTCAGTGTGAAAATGGTTTCATTTGCTCTAATTTTTAAATATTTTCATTAGATAAAGAATACTAGGTTGACAGATTTACTCCCTCCCCTGCACCTGCTCCCACCCCCTCGCCGGCCCTGTACCAGCACCATTCCATTTTCTTCTTGCTTTCATTACCTCCTTTTTCTTGTTTTTGTTTTTGTTTTGAACCTCTAACTTCTGGGCTAAGTTTTATTTATTTTTTAAATCTTTATTGTTGAAAGTATTATAGATGTCCCTGCTTTTATCCCCCATTGTCCCCCTCCACCCCACCCCCACTCCCCCATGCCTTCACTGCTCTATTGTCTGTGTCCATGGGTTATGCATATATGCATGTAAGTTATTTGTTTAACCTCTTCCCACCCCCTTTCTCCCCATCCCTCTGAAGTTTATCAGTCTGTTGCTGCTTCCATGTCTCTGGATCTATTTTGCTCATCAGTTTATTTTGTACATTAGATTCCACATGTAAGTGATATCATGTGATATTTGTCTTTCTCTATTGACTTACTTTGTTTAGCATAATACTCTCCAGGTCCCTCTGTGCTATCTCAAAGGGTAAGAGAGCCTTCTTTTCTGTAGCTGCACAGTATTCCATTGTGTAAATGCACCACAACATTTTTATCCACTCATCTACTGATGGGCACTTGGGCTGTTTCCAGATCTTAGCTATTGTAAATAATACTGCTATGAACATAGGGGTGCATATATTCTTTTTGATAGGTGTTTCAGGATTCTTAGGATATATTCCTAGCAGTGTGTGTGTGTGTGTGTGTGTGTGTGTGTGTTTTAGTTATGATATGCCATGGTGTGGTTTTTTTAGTGATCCTCAGCTCATAGTTTGTTGAGCTTACTGGATTTACTGGTATATTTTTCAAATTTTGAAAAATTTCAACCATTCCTTTTATAAATTTTCTTCAACTCAATCTCTCTTTGCTCTTAGTCTAGTACTGCAATTAAACACAGTTAGACTGATTGATACTGTTTCATAGGCCATTGAGAATATATTAATTTTTTTTCAGGCTTTTTTCCTCCCCCTCTGTGCTTCAGTTTGAATTGTTCCTATATTTCTGACTTCAATTTTACTAATATTTCCCAGTGTTTAACTTGGTGTTAAATCCATCTAGTGAATCTTTCATTTCAATATTATATTTATTCAGATTTTTTCCCCATAGTTTCCATTTCACTATTGAGGGTCTCCATTTGTTCCCCCATTATGCACATATTTTTCTGTAAATCCTCAAATATACTTACAATAGTTGTTCTAAAGCCCTTGACTTTTAATTCTGTGCTTTTCCTCCTGGTTATAGGTTAAATTTCCCCACTTTGCCTATCTAGTATTCTTTAAAAAAGTTTTTTTTTTTTTGGTATGCTGGACATTGTGGCTACTATGTTGTTAAACTTATAGATTTTGTGTTTTTTCTTTAAAAAGCCCCAAATGATGTTTCAGATTATCTCACTATTTTGATGTGTGTTCTTATGCTTGTTAGGTTGGGTCTAAAAGTGACCTCTTCTCCAGAGCTAGATTAGCCATATTTCTAATTTATAGTGCCTTTCTAAAATGTTTCCTGAATGTGTTCAATGTTATCTCTTCAGTTCTCTGCCAGAACTCCAATATCTCCGAGTCCTGTGTGTCATGGACACTTAGTAGGTGTTCTTTCCCCAGAAGCTGGTCTTTTTTTGCTTCATAGGTGCTACTGAATGCATACACAAAGATTCAAGAGGACCCTGATGCAGATTTTTAGAGCTCTTTCTCTCTGGTAGTCTAACCTACAAATTCCAACTACCTCAGTAGTCCTTAACTCCAATCTCTGTCTCTATTCAGCAAAATGTCATGCTTTGTCTGGGCTCTCATCTCTGCAGTGCAGTCCAGAATGGGTTTTCAGAAAGCTTGGGAATGTAGGACTCTTCTCATTTCTTTCTTTTTAAAGTACATTGTCCAAGTGGTTGAAAGTGTTATTTCAAATATTACTCCTGAAGTATCTCTTATATCTGTCCTCTTCTTCCACTTCCTTGCTACATTAATCCAGGCTTACATATCTCATGTGGACTTCCGCATAGCCTATTTGGTCTTTCTGTTTTTAGCTCTCTCCATTCTGACATGATACTAATTTTCCAGAATACAGATCACATATCATGAAACTTCTCCATATTAAAAATTCATTTATAAAATCTCTAATGGACTAAAAATTCAAACTTCTCAACATGACTTTGAAGGTCATTCATGGTTTCCTCTAGCCTTCCTTTACAGCACTGTAATTCTCTACATTCCTGTTAGATATTCCAGTTAATGGATCAAATGTAACATGAACTTTCATGAGTCTGTTTTTATGTATTCACAACTTAGCACAAATATCTCCAATATAACAATCCCTTATTTGGCTAGACCAGTCTGATATTTTCCTTTAGCAGCATTTGGTTCCTAAGACTAGTTTGGTGTTTACCACAGCCCAATGTCATTAATTGTTTATATGCTTGCCTCTGCCACATAATAAACAAATGATGTTTGAGGGGAAATTTTTAAAACATTATACCACACTTTCAGTCTGTAATAAAAGACATGAAATACTCCATCAGAGTTTAGTTCAAGAAAGTAGAACTCCTAAAGAGCAATTTTATCTATTTAAATGACACGCACTGGGTACCTGAGTGGTAAAGGTTACTAAAAGGTTTTGGCATTGTAATTTATCATACCATTTTGTTATATCTCCTATGTATGATTCAGTCTCAATGATATATCATACCTGAACTTTCTATTCAAATGGAATTAAATTTACTGTACAATGTATCCTCTGGTGGCAAGACACTGATGTTCATCAAATACTATCACTAATGAATTAAAATTATTTTAAAGAAGTAGTAAGATTGATTTCAGTGAGTCTTGACTAAGTGGCTACATCCATTGTTTAATCTGATAATTACTGGTTTTTACAACTATTTCAGACATTGAAAACCAAAATTAAAAGTATAACTTGTTATGACTTAAATGGTAAAGTGAATCCTTCATAATTAAGAATAGCGTGAATAATAAAATTTTTTATTTGCAAGGTTGAACATTTAATGGTAACTGGAATGGTAAGTGGCTTATAAATAAATATTCATATTGGTGTGGCTATAAGAATATTAACTTTATTTGCTGCCTCTAGCTATGTAAAGGTTTTAGCTAAAGAACCAAGGCAAAGTGGACCATTTGGCAATTATCCTCTAAATCAGGGTTGCAAAATATATGCCTAGAGGGCCCAGGCAAATAACTTAAATGAGTGAAGCAGGAAGGATCTGAGTATTCCTGCATTTCTTATGAGTAAAGAGGACTAAACTTCACAGTAGAGCGAAAAGCTCTCTTAAAAGTGTACAGTTGCCCCTCAGCTCCTGCTGATTGCTTGCTCTGCAGACTTAAGATTGATAACTTCTGATTTATAAATGTTAGCTGAAGTTCTTTTAAAATACTGCATTGCAAGGTTTACCAAAATATCTGTGGTTCCAAAAAATTAGAAAGAAGTAAGGAGTATTTTGGCAAAAAGTAGAGAATTGGGGCCAACACCACACCAACACCAGGGAGGACCTAAGGGATGGTATTTTGAAAGGGTGGAGTAGTCTCTGTCACCTTGCTGCTCTCTGTAGAAATGTCCCCTAAAACATGACTTAGCTTTAATTCAATAAGGGCTTATAAGCAGTGGAACATATAAGCAGTGGAAAGGAAAAGACCCTCTGCTGCCATATCTCTTGGATTGAGAGGAAACTGAGGGGAAATGAGAACAAGTTTTAGAAGTGAATTTCTTAATATTTATTTGAGTACTCTAGATACTTCTGGAATAACCAAATAATTAGAAAGCTTATATAACTTGTACATGATTAACTCATTATTTTATCCCCCATGCCAAGAGGCACATTAAGACTTGTCAATTTGTTCAACAAACATTTATTGAGCACTTTCTATGTGTCATGTACCTATAGGGACTAGAGATAGAAGCCAAATAAGACATGCCTGTAAGTCTAAAGGGGGAGATAGACAAAAAAAATATGATTAAAATATAGGGTGAAAAAGTGTTGTGAGAATTTTGAGTTGTGAATGCAAATAATGAGCTATACCCAAAATATCTAATCCACAGAGGGGAAGTAACAAAGGGCTTCCTGAAAGAAGTAGCACCTGAAGAACAAATAGAAGCTATAACCCATACCTAGGGCTTGGTCCATGTCCAGTATTGTTCTAAAAGCCTTATGTTTATTAACTCATGCAAATCCCCACCACAATCTTGATAGTATGTACACCTCGTGTTATCTGCATTTTATAGATGAGGAAAATGAATGCAGGAACTTGCACAGGGTTACACAAGTTATAAGTGTCAAAACTCAGACACCATGCTCTTAAATGCTACATATTATTTACATGTTTATATTGAACAAAATATAGAATAATCAGAACTGATTACAAGTAATTATGACTTGATGGTCTCACTATGATGGGGAACACTATAGAAACAAATACCTTGTCCTTGCTTATTGCTTAGGAACACCTCAAATGCAAGTGAGCAATTATTTCAACCACCTTCAGAAGAAAAGTTCTAGACATGTTATGACTGTTTTGCTTTTTAAAATTAAGCATGAGCTGAAGTCACTTAAGACAGTGACTAGTTTCATTTATTCACACCAAGATTTTCTTTTTCTTTTTTATAGATAGAGCAGGAGGGAGAGAGGGAGGGAGGGAGGGAGGGAGAGAGAGAGAGAGAGAGAGAGAGAGAGAGAGAGAGAAACATCGATGTGAGAGAGACACATCGGGTGGTTGCCACCCATACAACCCCAACTGGGGCCGAGGACAAACTGCAACCGAGGTACGTGCCCTCAGCGAGAGAGAGAGAGAGAGAGAGAGAGAGAGAGAGAGAGGGAGAGAGAGAGAGAGAGACATCGATGTGAGAGAGATACATCGGGTGGTTGCCACCCATACAACCCCAACTGGGGCCGGGGACAAACTGCAACCGAGGTACGTGCCCTCAGCGGGAACTGAACCCGGGACTCTCTGGTCTGCGGGCCGATGTTCTAACCGCTGAGCCAAACCAGCCAGGGCCAAGATTTTTTTTAAACAACTACGTGTAGCTTTCTTGCCTGCATGTCCTTTCTTTTATATTCTCTATTGAGCCATCTGACAGGGGGGTCAGGAAGATGAGGTAGATGGATGAGTTACAGAACACTGCCCACAGAATCTATTACAGCTATTTGTTGTTGTTTAAATGGTAAATTTCTCATGTCATTAGATATCTGGACCTGCGACCATATATTCATCTGACTCATTAATTATGAAAGATCACTGTCAAGTTTACTTCTTATTTTGGCAAAGGTTTACTTGTAAAAATATATTTTATTTCCAAGTATTGTATTCCTATAAATGTCACTAGATGAAGGATACACTGTGTATGTGGATTACAGCAAGGTAATGACAAATTTTAACCACGCACAGAATAATAGCATGTTGGTCTCACATATGATTTAATTCTTGGAAAACATCTAACACTGAACTCTAAATAATCTTAGATAAATAAGGAAATCAATACCTAAACATAAGAGGATGAACACAGTTTTATTTGTAAGGCATAAGGCATTTTCTTAATGTCTTAAATGTTTTAACTTTAATAACTGGGGTATTTGAATTTAATATTTGAGCATTATAAATGCTTAATACTAAATGAATTTTTAAACGATTGTATTGCAAATAGAAACCATCAACTTATTCCACAGTCCAGCCACAATTTCCAAGTTTCGCAGACTCAAAACCTTAAAGTTATCCTTGATTCCTCTCCTTATACCTACTTGAACACCAAGCCCAATAGATCTACCTGCTGAAAGAGATAGCCAGCGGGTACTTGATGTCTCCACCTTCCATCTTCTTAGCCTACTGCCCTGTCTCCTCCCTGATACACCAACATTTCTCACTGAAGTTACTAATAATGGCCTCCTGACTGCCACATGCCACAAATACTTTCACATCTTGACTGTTCTCCCTTGTTAAAACTTGGCTTCCATAATATTCCACTCTGATTCACATCACTTTCTCATTGTTACCCTGTCTCTTCATGGATTCTTCTTCCCTTGTTCCCTTTACCCTTCCCTTAATATCAAGTAGGCCCTGGAATTTCCTCCTCTAGACTCTTTTGTTGTTATTGTTACTGTTCTGAACTTTCTCTGCAGGCAATTTCATCCATTTTCATGACTCATTCCTATGCTGAAGAAGCCCAAATATCCAGGCTAGACTTCTCCCTATGACTCATAACACATATGTGTCTCCGAAATTCTCAATCTGAATGTCTCAGATACTCCTTAATCCACATTTTCTTCCCTTTCTAAATCTACTTTTTTTTCTAGTGGGTTCTTTCTATATATTAATCCCATCACCAGTCATCCACACTAAAAACCTGAGAGCCATCCCTGACTTTTTCTTTTGCTTCATTCATTTACAACATCTACTATTCAATTAAAATTTTTAGTTATTTTTCAACTCTGTTCCCTTCTCTGCATAATTTCTATTTTCCAACTTTAAGACCTTATCACTCTTACCTATATCATCCATCCATCCATCCATCCATCCATCCACCCACCCACCTACCCACCTATCCATCCACCCACCCACCCATCCATTCACTTACATTATTTATTGAGTGCCTAGGAGGAACCAGCTACTGGTACAAGCACTGGTGATACAAAATGAAACAAAAGCCCTGCTCTCATACTTACTTTCTTGTGACAGCTGTTGTGGTTTTAAATGACCTGTAGGTCTCCAGTTCTATCCTTCCCACCCATCTTCCAAAGTGATGTTTAATCTAAAATGCAAATCTGACCATGTCAAGCCCTGCTGCTGTAAGCCCCTCACTGGCTCCCTATCACCTATAAGATAAAAGTCCAGGCTTCCTGGCTACAAATACAGGGCCCACCAGGAAGTTGCCCCTGCTTTCCTCTATAACCTTACAACCTACTTATGATTCTGATCTGTCTTCAGCAGCACTGAGTTACTGAACTTGCCTGCACATCTCATGCAACTATTCTTTTTTTAAAAAATTTTTCTTTATTGATTTTAGAGGGAGAGGAAGGGAGAGGAAGAGAGAGATAGAAACATCGATGACAGAACATCGATTCGCCGCCTCCTGCATGTCCCCCACTGGGGATTTGGCCTACAACCTGGGCATGTGCCCTGACTGGGAATCGAACTGGCGACCTCTTGGTACATGGGTCGAGGCTCAACCACTGAGTCATACCAGCCGGGCTCACGCAGCTATTCTTTTCAAAAATTTATTTTTCAATTATAGTTGACATACAATATTAGTTTCAGGTGTACAACATTGTGATTATACATTTATATACCTTGCGGAGTGATCACCCCGACAAATAAAACAGAAACTCATATACTGAGAACAAATTGACGGTGGTTAGATGGGAGGGGAGGTGGGGGGTAATGGGTGAAAAAGATCGAAGGGATTAAGAAGTACAAATTACTAGTTATAAAAATATTCAAGAGAAGGTTAAGTAAAGAATAGGGAATATAGTCAATAATAATGTAAAATCATGCAGTTACTCTTTTTTTTTTTATCCTCACCCGAGGACATTTTGCACTTATCTTCAGATAGAGCAGGAGGGAGAGAGAGAGAGAGACACATCGACTGGTTGCCACCCACACGACCCCAACTGGGGCCGGGAACAAACTGCAACCGAGGTAGGTACCCTTAGCGGGAACCGAACCCGGGCCTCTCTGGTCTGCGGGCCGATGCTCTAACCGCTGAGCCAAACTGGCCAGGGCCATGCAGTTACTCTTAATGCTGCTCTTTCTTTTCTAGGAACCCTCCCCTCACTTAAACTGGTTAACTCCTATTCCTTCAAGGCCCAGCTCAGACATCCCCTTCTTCAGCAGGCCTTCTCTGACCACTCCCCTGTGCTTCAGAGTTCACTGTGGGCCCTGCTCTCCCAGCACGTGCCACATGACATGGAAGAGGTCTGCTTACGTATGTCCTAGCGCATCTGCTTATATGCTTCTGATGTTGCTTCACATCTATTCCTTTACGCTGCAGCCCGAGTGCTCATTAACCCTAACTTGGATTATTTCAAATGTCCTCCTCATCTCTACTTTCTACCCCCTTCAAACCTCTCCAAATAACACTACCAGATTAATTTTCCCAAAGCACAGAACTGATTGTGTGTTCCTTCCCAAACCAAAGGTTTTAATGGCTTCCTTTTCTTTACTACCGTGGCTCTCATAGAGTATAACATGCACCATTTTTAAAATGATTGGAGGTGGTACATGGGAGTGGCATTAAATGACTCTGGATCATAGAATAAAAATTTCCTTTTATCTGTTTTCTTTCAAACCTAGCTATGCCCAAGAGAAAGCTTGAACATAAATCTAACCCTAAATAAACTATTTTTAACAGAGCAGGCATCAGGACTGAGCCTTAAACAAGAAACAGTACTTAGCTAGTACTTAATAGCCGAATAATATTCCAACAAAAATATAGTTTTGTCAAAGGAAGTACTTTCCCAGGCGCTATGCATCAGGGGAGCACTTCGTACGTAAGCACACAGTCCAGAGAGACCTCTAGGCTAGCTGGTCAGAGTGCCCTTTGCAGTTGCTCCCCTCCTGAGGCTGCTCCTGTGAGCCTTCGCTCCCTAAGGCCTCATTCCCGTGGCACAAAGGCCACTCCTGTGCATCCTGAGGCCTCTTGGGACAGGAAGTGGAGAGTAGAAGGGTTCCCATCACTAACAGGGTTGTCATTTCATACTGGTGTGCTGTCTTGAAAACCAGTGAGGCTGTGTGGATAGGGATGGCAGGCACTTGGGTCTACCACTCGTGCAACCAAACTGGGGCATCTATTCTGCGCTTTCAGGAGATTCCCATCACAGGGCTATAAGGTGAGAGGGAGGGTGGGAGTGGAGGGGGATATTGTAGGGTAGAGAACGAATTACACATGGGTTTGGATCTTGCTTTCCCACTCATTAGCTCAGCAACCTTAAGCAAGTTGCTTATATCTCTCTGAGCCTCAGTTTTTTTAGGAAAATGGCAGTTGTACAACACCTGGAGTCAATCTGAGGATTAAATTAGTTAATATAGGTAAAAAGACATTGTTTTGCCTGACCAGTGTGGCTCAGTGGTTGAGTGTCGACCCATGCACCAAGAGGTCATTGGTTTGATTCCCAGTCAGGGCACATGCCCAGGTTGTAGGCCAAATCCCCAGTGTGGGGTATGTAGGAGGTAGTCAATCAATGTTCTCTCTCATCGATGTTTCTCTCTCTCTCTCCCTCTCCCTTCTTTTCTCTCTAAAATCAATAAAGGGAAAAAAAAAAAGACATTGTTTTGTTTAAGGTGTACAGCATAATGGTTTGACTTACATATATTTTGAAATGACTACCGTAATAAGTTTAGTGAGCATCCATCATCTCATATAGATAAAGGAAAAGAGAAAGCAAAAAAAGGAAAAACTTTTTCCTTGTGATGAGAACTCTTAGGATTTACTCTCTTAACAACTTTCCTATATATCATATAGCAGTGTTAACTATAGTCATCAAGCTGTACATTATATCCATAGTACTTTTTATCTTGTAACTGGAAAATCTGTACCTTTTGCCTACCTTTCTCCAATTCCTCCTTGCTCCATCCCCTGCCTCTGGCAAGCACAAATGTGTTCTCTTTTTTTCTACAAATTTTATTGTTGTTATTGTTATTTTAGATTCCACATAGAAGTCAGATCATATAGTATTGGTCTTTCTCTGTCTGACATATTTCACTTAGCATACTGTTCTCAAGGTCCATCCTTATTTTTGCAAATAGCAGGATTTCCTCATTTTCTAATGGGATAATATTCCATTGTATATGTAACACACAACATCTCTAACCATTCATCTGTTAACACTTAGGTCGTTTCCATGTCTTGGCTATTGGAAATAATGCTGCTATGAACATGGGAATGCAAGTATCTTTTGAGTTAGTGTTTTCATTTCCTTTGGTTATATTCCCCTCAGCTTTTGTTTGTTTAGAAAAGTCTTTATCCCTCCTTCATTTCTGAAGGACAGCTTTACCAGGTGAAGTATTCTTGGTTGACAGTTTTCTTTTCTTTCAACATTTTGAATGTCATCACATTCTCTTCTGGCATGAAAAATGTCTGTTGAGAAATCTGTTGAGTCTTATGGGGGTTCCCTGGCATGTAACTTCTCTCTTTTCTCTTGCTGTTTTCTGTTTCTTTTTCTTTATTGATTTTAGAGAGAGAGAAAAGGAGAGGGAGAGGGAGATAGAAACATCGATGAGAAAAAACATCAATTGCCACCTCCTGCATGCCCCCCATTGGGGATTTGGCCCACAACCTGGGCATGAGCCCTGACCTCTTGGTGCATGGGTTGACACTCAACCACTGAGTCACACCGGCTGGGCTCTCTTGCTGTTTTCAAAAGTCTTTCTTTGACCTCTGACAATTCAATTATGATGTGTCTTTGTTTATTCAGGTTCAACGTATTTGGGATCCTTTGAACCTCTTGGAACTAGATGTCTATTTCTCATCCCAAATTTGGAAAGTTTTCAGGCATTATTGTTTTAAATACATTTTCTGTCCTTTTCTCTTTCTCTTCTCCTTCTGGAATTCCCATAAAGCAAATATTGCTTCCTTTCATTGTGTCCCATAACTCCTATAAACTTTCTTGATTCTTTTTCATTCTTTCTTTTTTCCTCAGACTGAATAATTCCAATTATCCTATCTTCCAGGTCACTGATTTTTTTCTTCTGCGTGGTTCAATCTGCTTTTGAAGCTCTCTATTGAATGCTTCAGTGCAGTTACTGTATTTTTCAGCTCTATGATTTCTGTTTGGTCTTTGAGGTTTTTATTTCTTTGTTGAACTACTGATTTGTTCATGCATTGTTTTCTTAATTTTATTTAGTTTTCATTCTGTGTATTCTTGAAGTTCACTAAACGTCTTTAAGGGAAATATTCTGAATTCTTTGTCTGGCAGGTCATAGATCTCTATTTAGGATCAGTTATTAGAGCTTTACTAGTTTACTTTGTTGGTGTCATATTTATCTGATTTTTCATGAGCCTTAATTCCTTACATTTGTATCTATGCATTTAGGTAAGTGGTTAAAGTTTTCTTTCAAAATAAATTTATTTACTTCCCCCCCCTCCAAAGTGAGTTGATTTAAAGGAAAATATTAAATACATCTTAGAACAGGTAGTACACAAGCATGGTAGTCACAAGAGAGGTATTAAAATGACTGAAGTTTGAGAAAGACTAGTCAGTCTTATCAGGCCCAAGCTTCTTGGCCTGTAACCTATTGCTTATTGACACATACATTATATGCTGCTTTAGGTCTCAGAGGTTACACAACAGGCTTTACCTCCCAACTTATACCAGGTTGTTATGCTGTAAGACTGATTTTCCTTAAAACGATTTTTAAAAAATCTGGCAACAATGATCAATCATTCTCTGTTCTCTAAATATGGACCACTTCCCAGCCTCCATGCTGTTCCTTCTGCTTGGAATCTTGGCTTCCCATCTCTACCTGCTGAAATCTTATAGTCCTTCAAATTCCATACTAAATGCAATCTCCTTTATGCAGCCTTTCCTCATCCTGAAGTCAGATGGATTTCTTTTCCTTTCACAGCACCAACAGCACCTTTCCTCTCTACTATGCTTCCCATTACAGTTTTGGTGGTATTTCTGATATTCAAATAATTATATTCTTCTACCTGGTAGATTTTAAGCATTTTCATGTGAGGGAAAGAAAAAGCATGAATTTTATTCATCTTTATACCACCACAGTACTTAATAAAATGCCTTATATACAGACTAGGCACATAATTAATATATGCTGAATTGAATTTCATATTTTAAGCAACATTCATGTGACACTTACAATTTTGCGCTTGATCATGAAGAGTGGAATTTTTGCATGAAGAGGGGTTGAGGACAATTCTTTATGGACCGTTGATAAGTACAATCTTCTTTTGATATTCCCTAAATCAGTAATTCTAAAAAAAGAAAGATAAAAGAAGAGAGAAAGATTTCCATCAATATAATAACCATGTCTTTGGATAATCATCAAAATGATATAATTTATCAATATAGGCCCTTTCCAATAAGGAGATCAAACACAGAATTTAAGAATTGCCTTTTTTCTTTCAAGAAGTAATAAAATTTCTTCCTTAAATTCAAAGTGCTCAGAAGCTTGAATGTATAAATTCACTTAATATGCTAATTTATTTCAGTACTTTATACTAGATTTCCAGTCTTCCAGCCGATGAAAAAAATTCAATTTGTATGAACTGAGAAACTGCTAGCCTTTAATAACCATGCTTGTTCCAGCCCCTTAAGCTTGTGTTATCTTGGGACATACTGTCACCTACTAAATAAGAAAACATTATGGGTTTCTTTCCCAAAAAATTCACCTGTCATTTTATATAGGCTGTTAGTCTGCTTAGAGACAGACACAAAACACTGACTGTCGGTTTCACTTCCTAAGTACATATCTTCAAACCAGAATTATAATACACAAGTTTATTGCTCACTATTCAGGTCAACCTGCAGTGATACCAAGGACACTGAATTTGAACATCTTTAATAGATTTAGAGCACAGCCATGATCACAAAGATTAGGTTTGCTTCAAATTGATAGAGGCTCATTTTTATGTTCTGCTTCCTTTAGGTCTCAAAGGTAATACAGCAGGCTTAAAACCTCCAAACCTGTCTCAGGCTGCTATATTATAGAATTGATGCTTCTTGAAAGACTATCTTTTTATTGGAGAATAGTGATCCCCCCCCCCCTATTTTTAGCAACCTTGTCTTTATGTACCAACTGCTAATTTTCTACAACTAGCAATCCCCCAAGGAGAAAACATTTCATTCAAATATTTATAGTGTAATTAACTATTTTTTTAGTCAACATAGCCTTCTTGTTCCCTTTTTATTGAGTTTATTGGGGTGACACTGATTAACAAAATTATACAAGTTTCAGGTGAACAATTCCTCAACACATCATCTATACACTGTATTATGTGTTCACCACCTCGAAACAAATCTCCTTCCATCCCCTCTTATCCCTCCTATACCCCTTCCTCCCCCCCCAGCAATCAACACACTGTTGCCCGTGTCCATGAGTTTTTTATTTTTTTTGCTCAATCCCTCGTACCACCCCAAGCCCCTTCTCCTTGCTCTCCAACTATGAGTCTCTCTATTTTGCTTATTAGTTCATTTTGTTCATTAGATTCCACATATGAGTGAAATCACATGGTACTTGTCCTTCTCTGACTGGCTTATTTCACTTAGCATAATGCTCTCCAGGTTCATCCGTGCTGTCCCAAAGGGTAAGATTTCCCTTTTTTATAGTCAAGTAGTATTCCACTGTGTAAATGTGCCACAGCTTTTTTATCCACTCATCTACTGATGAGAACTTGGGCTGCTTCCAAATCTTGACTATTGTAAAAAACTGAATGATTATTTCGGGTTTCCTCAAATAAATTCCTAGGAGTGGAATCACTGGGTCATAAGGCAGTTCATTTTTGATTTCTTAAACAAATTTTTAAAATATATTTTTATTAATTTTCATAGAGAGTGGAAGGGAGAGAGAGATAGAAACATCAATGTGAGAGAGAAACATTGATTGGCTGCCTCTGGCATGCCCCCTACTGAGGATCAAGCCCTCTACCCAGGCATGTGCTCTGACTGGGAATCAAACTGGGACCTCTCAGTCCATGGGATGATGCTCAATCCACTGAGCCACACTGGCTGAGCCATTTTTAATTTTTTGAGGTAACTCCATTCTGCTTTCCACAGTGGCTGTGCCAATTTACATTCCCACCAACAGTGCACAAGGGTTCCTTTTTCTCCACATGCTCACCAACATTTGCTTATTGATTTATTGATGATATCCATCCTGACAGGTGTGAGGTGATATATCATTGTGGTTTTAATCAGCATTTCTCTGATGATTAGTGACGTTAAACATCTTTTCATATGTCTATTGGCCATCTGTATGCCCTCTTTGGAGAAGTGTCTATTTAGGTCCTTTGCCCATGTTTTAATTGAATTTTTTTTTTTAGTGTTGAGTTGTATAAGTTCTTTATAAATTTTGGATACTAACCCCTTATCAGATGTATCAATGAATATGTTCTCTCATTCAGTAGGCTGTCTTTTCTTTTTGTAGATGGTTTCCTTTGCTGTGCAAAACCTTTTTAGTTTGATGTAGTCCCATCTGTTTATTTTTTGTTTCCCTTGCCTAAGGAGATATATCAGAAAAAATACTGCTATAAGAAATGTCCGAGCCCTAGCTGGTTTGGCTCAACGGTTAGAGCGTTGGCCCACGGACCAAAGAGTCCAGGATTCGATTCTGGCCAAGGGCACGTATCTCGGTTGCAGTCTGTCCTGGACCCGGATGGGGTCGTGCAGGAGGCAACCAAATCGATGTGTCTCTTTCACATCATGGTTCTCTCTCTCTTCCTCTCTCCCTCCCTCCCGGTCTATCTGAAGATAGGAAAAATATCCTCAGGTGAGGATTAAAAAATAATAATAATAATAATAATAATAACAACAATGAAGAAATGTCCGAGATTATATTGTCTATGTTTTCTTCTAGGATTTTTATGGTTTAGAGTTTAACAGTTAAGTCTTTAGCCCATTTTGAGTTTATTCTTGTGCATGGTTTAAGAAGGTGGTCTAGTTTCACTTTTTGGGGGCACAAATCTGTCCAATTTTCCCAACACTATTTATTGAATAAACTATCTTTACCCCATTGTATGTTTTTTCCACCTTATCAAATCTTAATTAACTATAAAGGTATACATTTATTTCTGGGCTCTCTATTCTGTTTTTATGCCAGTAGCATGCTGTTTTGATTACTGTGGCCTTGTTATAGTTTGATATCAGGTAGTGTGATTCCTCCAAGTTTGTTCTTCTTTCTCAAGATTGCTTTTGCTATTCAGGGTCTTTTGTGGTTCTATATAAATTTTTGGAATATTAGTTCTAGTTCTGTGAAATACACTATTGATAGCTTGACTGGATTGTACTGAATCTATTGATAGCTTCAGGTAGTATGGACATTTTAATGATGGTAATTATTCCTATCCATGAAGATGATACATTCTTCCGCTTACTTGTATGTTCTTCAATTTCTTTCTTCAGTGTCTTACAATTTTCTGAATACAGGTATTTTATATTTTACATTCTTGGTTCAATTTATTTCTAGGTATTTTATTCTTTTTGAAGCAATTGTGAATGAGATTGTTTTCTCAGTTTCCCTTTCTGATAGTTCATTATTAGTGTGTAAAAATGCAACTTACTTTTGGATATTTATTTTGTATCCTGCTACTTTACTGAATTCATTTATCAGTTCTGGTAGCATTTTGATGGAATCTTTAGGGTTCTCTATATACAGTATACATTATGTCATCTGCGAATAATGACAGTTTTACTTTTTCCTTTCCAATTTGGATGTCTTTTACTTTTTCTTCTTGTCTGATTGCTGTGGCTAGGACTTCCAGTACTATGTGGGCATCCCTGTCTTTTTTTTTTTTAATATTTTTTTTCCTTTTTATTGATTTTAGAGAGATTTAGGGAGAGAGAGGAAGAAAGAGAGAAACATCGACGTGAAAGGGACACATCGAGTGGCTGCCACCCGCACGACCAACCAGGGCCGGGGACAAACTGCAACCGAGGTACATGCCCTTAGCGGGAACCGAACCCGGGTCTCTCTGTACCACAGGACGATGCTCTAACTGCTGAGCCAAACCAGCCAGGGCAGCATCCCTGTCTTGTAGTTTTTGCCCTTTGAGTATGATGTTGACTGTGAGTTTGTCATATATGGCCTTTATTATGGTGAGTTATGTTCCTTCTATTCCCATTTTGCTGAGAGTTTTTACCATTAATGGGTGCTGGACTTTTTTTTTTTGCATCTATGGATAAGATCATGTGATTTTTATCATTCATTTTTTATCTGGTGTATCCCGTTTATTTATTTTTGGATATTGTACCAAACTTGCATCCCTGAAATAAATCCCACTTGATCATGATGTATTATTTTTTTAATGTATTGCTGGATCTGGTTTGCTAATATTTTGTTTAGCATCTATGTTCATCAGGGATACTGGCCTATAGCAGAGCTTTTTCTGTAGCTCTATCGTGCTTCCCTGCCCCTTTTCTAATCACACTATTTCCTTCCTCTATAATATTCTAAATATTTTTCTGTAGAAAACTATCATTGAACAATCTTAAGAATAAGTACAGTAAAAATTAGATGAGATAACTTCGAATATGCCCATAAAGATAAAAATTCTATCCTACCTGTACTATATGATGTCATAAATCCATTTAAAAAGAAATAAATTCTTTCAGTCCATATAGGTAAGGTTTAAAATGCAAAAGTGTTAACAATACTGTAATGTTACACTTAGTAGTGTAAGTAAATGTAGTATAATATTTTTCCTAAGGCAGTGTGCTCAAAGTGGGATAAGCAGATGGGGAAGAGGAGTGGTACACAGCCATCCACTGAAAAACAGGAGGAAAATACCCAAATGATCTTTCAATCCACCCTGTTAAAATGTTATTTCTTTGTACATTTCATTATGTAGTAGTACAGTAATACATTTATATATTTTTGAAATAAATAAATGTACATATATGGTTAGTGTGCTCAAACATTTTACCAATAGAAAACAGGATCAAATGTATTTGGAAAGCATTGTCAGAAGTAATTCCATTAGGTCTCTTCTGTAAGAAGCTCTGATTACAGAATAGAAGAAAAGACTATATAGAGTGTAGAAAGGAAAAGGGGGAAAAATAGTTCCCTTACATCAAACAAAATTCATTTGAGGCACAGTTTATCAAAGGTTGCTTTACATGTAGGAATAAGACTATATAATTTTTATTTGAATTAGGTAAGGATCAAACTCCAAACAGAGAAATATTTGACTATACGATCATTTTCTCAGTATATGGGACAATAAGAAAATTCGTTCATTCATTCCTTCATCCATTCACATGTTCAACAAATACTCACTGAACCAGGCAATATCCTGGGAATACATTGGGGAATAGAATAGTAAAAAAAAAAAAAGGCAAAGTCCCTACCCTCTTGGAACTTCTATTCTAGTGGAAAAGGCAGGTGAAAAAGTATAAAGAGACAAAATAAATGCAAGTATTGTAAATGCAATGAAGAAAACAAATAAGAGACTGAGCTAGAAAAGATCAAGAAATAGCCTACTTTACACAGGAAAGCCATCAGGGGTAGCACCTAGAAGGTAGGGAGGGACATGAAGTAGAAAGGGCATGCAGGTCTCTTCTGTAAGAAGAGACCCTGAATCATGCAGGGTCTTTATGCCAAGGTAAGGGTTTATAAATTTATTGTTCACAATAGGAAAACTATTAGAGAGTCAACATTCTACCCTATATGATGAATGAATATCATAAAAATATTATGTTCTCTTTTATTTCTTTATTGGGGTAAAATTTATATAACAAAAATGCAGATTTCAGTGTATAATCTCATGCGTTTTGATAAATGTATATGCACACGGAATCACTGCTCCAATCAAAATATAGAACATTTACATCACCCTAGAAAGTTTCCTCCTGGCCCCTTCTAGTCAAGCCTCACTCCTGGTTTCTGTCATTATGGGTAAGTTTTGTCTGTTCTTGAACTTATAAATGGAATGGTATAGAATATATTATTTTGTGACTGGCTTCTTTCACTTATAACATTATGTTTTTGAGATTCATCCATGTTGTAGCATGCACCAATAGTTCTTTTTTAAAATTGCTGAATCATGTATGGCTATATAATAATCCATTGATCTATTTTTCCTATTGATGGACATTTGTTTTTCCAGTACTGTTTTTTTATGAAAACCTGTAGGAACATGCTTGTAGAGTCTTCTTATAGATGTGTACTTTCATTCTTTTGATAATTAGGAATGGGTTTACTGGGTCATTGGGGAAGATGCACGTATAACTTTATAAACACAGTTCTCCAAAGTGGCTGCAGTGGTTACACATCCTCACCAACTTTTGTTGCTATCAGACTTCAGTGTTAGCCAATTCTAGTGGGTATGAAATGAATATCATTGTGATTTTACTTGCATTTCTCTTATGAACAATGACATTGAACACTTTAACATGTATTTACTGTAAATATTGTGAAGTTTGTTAAGTCTTTTTTCCCATTTTTATTGGGTTGTTTTCTTATTATAATTGTAAGAGTTCTTTATATATTTTGGATACATGTCCTTTGTCATATATATGTCTTGTAAATATTTTCTTGCCTATTATATTAATGGTATCTTTTTAAACCTTTTATTTGGAAATAATTTCTAACTTTGGGAAAAGTATCAAGAATAGTACAGAGAAACTCATATATACTTTATCTAGATTAGCTTATTGCTTAACGAAGTATTTTGATTAGCAGAATCTAATTTTCATGAAGTTCAGTTTATCATTATTTATACTTGTGCTTCCTATGTCCTAAAAAATCCTTGCCTAGCCCAAAGTTGCAAAAATACTTTCCTAACTTTCTTTCTAGATCTTTATAGTTTTGGTTTTCACACTTAGTCTATGATCCATCTCTAATTCATTTCTGTGTATTGTGTGAGGTAGCTGTGGGTGTGGGTCTATTTCTTCTGTACGTTTTTTTCTAGTAATCTCTGCACCATTTGTCAGAGACTCTCCTTTTCTCACTGAAATGCACTGGTACTTTGTTGAAAATCAATTGGCTATACATACATATGTGTGGATCTATTTCTGGACTGTATTGATCCATTTGTTTTATTTGTCCATTCTTATACCAATGCCACATTGCTTTGATTACTGCAGATTTATAGTAAGTCTTAAATTAAAACTAGTTAAAAAAAAAACTATTCAGCTTAGTTTTTTGTTCAAGGGCTGTTTGGGCCGTGCTTTTCCATACAGATTTTAGGATCCACTTATCATTTTCTGTAAAAAAAAAAAGTTGTTGAGAGTTTAACTTGGATTGTGCTGAATCTATAGATCAATTTGGGAAGAACAATACTGAGTTTCTCAATCAACTTACATGATATATCTCTCCACTTATTTAGTCTTGTTTAATTTATTTCACAATGTTTTATAGTTTTCAATTTAGAAGTTTTACACATCTTTTGTTAAATTTATTCCTAAGTATTTTGTTTTCTGACATGATGAAAAAGAATTTGAAAATACCAATTACCAGCCAAATGCTACTAGTATATAGAAATACCATTGATTTTTGTATATAGACCTTGTTTCATGTGACCTTGCTTAATTCACTCTTAAATACTAGTAGTTGTTTTGCAGGTTCCTAAAGATGTTCTACATAAATAACCATGTCTTCAGAGAATGAAGATTTTTACTTCTGCTTTTTCTAATCTTTATACCTTTTCTTTCTTTTCCTCCATTACTGCACCGGCTAGGACCTCCAGCATATACAAAATAGAAGTGGTGAGAGTACAAAACCTTGCCTTGTTCCTGATAATAGGGGGAAAGTGTTCAGTATGTTTCTATTAAATATGATGTTAGATGAAAGTTTTCTTTATCGGATTAAGGATGTTCTCTTCTATTCCTAGATTTTTGTGAGTTTTTTTAAAATCAGGAAAGGATGTGATATTTTGTCAAATTATTTTTCTGTCCTAATTGAGATGACCCTATTGTTTTTCTCCTTTATTCTGTCCATATGATTTATTTTCATATGTGAAACTAGCCTGTATTTGACATAATTTCAATTGTGCTAGCACTTTGTTGAGGATTTTTACACCTATATTCATGAGGGGGACATTGGTCTTTAATTTTCTTGTACTATCTATGTCAGACGAGACCTGAGGGTGGCTGGAGGCCAGACACAAGGCGAGGGAACCCCTGAGTAGGACTCTGTGGCCCCTGCTCTAGTCACTTGTTACCTCGGAGAAGCACCATCCCACAGCTTCACCCAGGGGGTGTAGGCCAGTTCCAGGAATCCAGACCTGAACCCATGGGGACCTGAGCATCTTTCATACAATGGGTTCATAGGACTTGGGGCTTCTCTGTGACTTCCAGGTCACAGCAGGTGCTGCAGGAGGTCTGCGTTGGGTGCAGTCACCTCATCTGAGCCGGAGCTTCTTGGATGGGGCTTGGCCACAGTCACCTGCCCTCAGAGCCTGCATGTGCCCAGAGGAGGGCCTGGGGAAGGGTGACACACACCATTGATCATGGACTTTACAGTGTATGTTACCACCTGGAGTTTAGAAAAATAATTTTTTTCACTGCCCTCCCCCTGACAAAAAAGCTAGTCCCATGAAGTGATCTGGAAAGTGTTTTACTCCTACTCTATTGTCTGAAAATGTGTTTACAGTGGTGCTAGTTATTCTTTAACTGTTAACAGAATTCATTCAAGTCTGAAGTTTTCTTTGTAGGAAGATTTTGATTACACATTCATTTCTTTAACAGATTATAGGGCTATTCAAATTTCTAATTTTTCTTTTTCAGTGTTTGTAAATTGTGGTTTTCATTTAAAGTTGCTGAGTTTAGTCCTGGCCGATTTGGCTCAGTGGTTAGCGCATTGGCCCGTGGACCAGTCATGGCTTGGATTCCCAGTCAAGGGCACGTACATATTTCAGTTGTGGGTTCAATCCCTGGCCCCAGTTGGGGTCGTGTGGGAGGCAGCCAATCGATGTGTCTTTCTCACATCAATGCTTCTCTCTCTCTCCCTCTCTCCCTCCCTTCCTCCCTCCCATTCTATCTAAAAACGTTGATGGTAAAGTATCCTTGTGTGAGCATTAAAAAATAAATAAATAAATAAATAAAGTTTTTGAGTTTATTGCTATAAAGTTATTCATATTTTCCCCCTCATTGTCTCTTTAGCATCAATAGGATCTGTAGGGGTATCCTCTCTCTCATTACTGATATTGGTAATTTGTAACTTCTCTTTTTATTAATCAATCCTGGTATGGTTTATCAAGTTTATCTTTTTAAAGAAACAACTTTTGGCTTTGTAAAATTTCTCTATTCTTTTTTTGTAAAGATTTTTAAAAATTAATTTGAGAGAGAGAGAAACATGGATGTATCAATGTAAGAGAGAAACATCGATTGGTTGCCTCTTGCACAGTCCCTGACTGGGGATCAAACCCGAAACCTGGGTATGTGCCCTGACCAGGAATGGAACCGGCAGCTTTTTTTTTGGTGTACAGGATGGCACTCCAGCCAACTGAGCCACACCAGCCAGGGCAAAATTTCTCTATTCTTTGTTTTCAATTTTATTGATTTTATTTTTATTATTTTTTTATTTCTACTTTGGGTTTAATTTGTTCCTCACCCTCCCCATCTAGCTTCTTAGAATGAAAAGTTAGATGATTAATTTTAAATTTTTCTCTTAAAACTATAAACTTTTCTCTAAACATTATGTTATCTGCATCCCACAAATTCTAATATGTTGTATTTTAATTTTTATTCAGTTTGAAATATTTTCTAATTTCCCATATGATTTCTTCTTTGGATTTTGGGATACTTAGAAGTATGCTGTTTAATTTCCAAACAGTACAGTCTTTTCTATTTCTTACATTGCTATTGATTTTTAATTTAATTCCATTGTGGTCAGAGAACATACTTTGCAAAGCTTCCTCTTTAAAAAACAACGCAATAAGACACTGAATAATTTAGCATATGTCTGGTGAGTGGTTTATATGCACTTAAATTTCTTTGATGCTAACATTTTAAAACTTAAAATATTAAAATCTATTTTCCCTTAAATCTACTCAATACTGATTATCATCTATTGATATTTGGCACATTCCATTATATTTCTGAGCAATTTAGTACCTATATCACAATTTCCTCTTATGTCATCATCCTGGGTGATTTTAAATATCCATACAGAGAATAAAATTTAATCTAAACCTAAATCTCTTCTATTATGACCACCAATACTTCTATTCCATTTTAGCAATGTATATGAATAGTCCTACTTTGTAGCCAATTATCACTAGTAACTAACTGTTCTACTTCATGGTCTCCTATTTAAATTCTCCTCCTGATTCATCAATTCATTCAACTAACATTCAGTCAATGCCTTAGTAACACAATACAAGGTATTAGAAATATGGAAGTAGCTAAGAGATGGAAATCATAATCCATTATGATTTCCAGTAGAGAAGAAAATAACCATTCTTTAGCTGTTTTTAGCATATGTTATAAACTTTATCTTATTAGGTCTCAGAGCAATCCTTCCCTGCAGGTAGTATGCTCATTCTCTATTTTGCAATGGGGAAACTGCACTTATTGGGTATGTCTCCCTTGAAAATGTCACATAAACTATAAATGTAACAGCTTCCTTTGGGTGAGTCATACTCTCTCTCAGGTATTGCTCTTAGGTACGGACATACCTTGGAGATATTGCAGGTTTGGTTCCAGACCACCACCATAATAAAGTACATATTGTGATAAAGCAAGTCACACAAATGCTTTGGTTTCCAATTGCATATAGAAGGTATATTTACATTATACTGTAGTCTACTAAGTGCAATAGCATTATGTCTAAAAAATGTTCATATCCTAATTAAAACATACTTTATTGCTAAAAAATGCCAACCATCATCTAAGTCTTTAGTAAGCCGTAATCTTTTTGCTAGTGTGGGGGTTTGCCTTCAATTTGTAAAAAAAAAAAAAAAAGGCAATATCTGTGAAGCCCAATAAAACGAGGTATGCCTGTATTGCTTGGATAAGTCGTCTGTTAAATCTGGGCCAAAGTGCATTTAGAAAGGACTGGAGAGCTGCATTGGTAGTGCCAGCTCTCGTCTGCTTTACGTGTGCTTCAATACTGGCTAAGATCTCCGATTCTTGGGAGTTTGTTTGACAACCCAACCCTTTGAGCTATCTCATGTACCTGGTTGTGTTGTGCAGCCCCTTTAAGAAGCAAACTCTCAAAAGCAGAGTCTGAGGAAAGGACATAGGTGCAAGGAGCTTATTGGAGAAGGGATTCCAGGAAGCAGGAATGAGGTAAGTAGGGAGAATGAGAAAACAAAAGAGGAAAAGCTAAGGACACACTGTCAATGACACTGCTATAGGGCTCCATTCTACCAGGACGTCTGGAGACATGTACAGACATCTCTGAGTTATCTACCTGAAGAGTGGGAGGAGGGAGGATATATACCCACTGACTCCCAATGCCCAATGGTTAAGGGTTGCCTCTGGGGGCCCTATCGTCCCAGTATTTCTAGGCTATGCTTGTCTGTGGGTGGAGTAGGGTCCCACAGTATCAAAGGCCCTGAGTGGCACTTGATATGAGACACTATCCAAACAAGCTTATACCAAACTGTCCACTGCATCTACAAATGTTATCAGAGGAGGACCCAGAGGATGTGACATGGACACTGGAATGAGCTGCCACAATGACAATACCATCGTGCTTGCTGCTATTTAAACATATTCCATCCTTTTGTATTTTGTGCCTTTGCTTATGCATTTCCCTTGGAAACCCCCTTCTCTCATTATGCCTACTGAAATTATATTCATCCATCACAGTTTGAGTTGAAATGCCACCTCCTCCTTGAAAACAACACAGATTTAGAAACTGAAAATAATCACATCTTTTTTTGACTTATCACAGCATGTTTTTTGACCTCTAATACTGATTTTTTTTTCATTTCCCCTTGGTGTTCTAGGTCAGTAACTATAGTACACTTTATGGATCATAATCTGATGCAAATAAGCAAATCTTTTCCTTTGTTTTCATGGGTGAATAACACGCAGTCCCAAATAGTTCAGTTTTACCACTTGCTAGTAACATTCTAATTGAGATTAAAAGCGTTACTAGAATTTGGTATTTCAAAGTCCATTTTAGAGTTTAAAAGTTTCTCATTCTAAATTTCACAAAAAAAGTCTGACTTTCCTGAAACGCTTAGTAATTTGTAAAGTTCCCAGTTTGCACAAGTCCAGTTACAAGAGAGGTGACATTGATTGCAGTTTTCAAGTACTGCTATTGTATGTGTGTGTGATAGATTGTTATTACGACATTATCAACAAGTGTGGAAATATGCCATAATGGCTAAGAGCAATAATTCTGAAGCCAGATTTTCTGGGTTCAAATTCTGGCTTCACCATTGTTTAGCAGTGTGGCACTGGGCAAGTCACTTAACCTTTTGTGTCTTAGTTTCTTCAGTAAAATGTGGAAAATAATAGTACTCTAGGATGGTTGTGAGTACTACATAGTGTATGTATAAAAAAATGCTTAGAGTACCTGGCTCACAGAAAGTTCTACCTAACTGCTACCCATCATCAACTTAGGTCACTGTGGATTTTTCAGCGAACTGTTTCTGGCCTTTAATTTTCTAATAACTAAAATTTGAGTGGCTCATAAATGACTACATAATCCTCTATCAATGTCCCAACCTCCATGCTGGAGAGCGGGAATGGGTGGGGTTGTGGGTGTGATATCTTTCATCCTGCTGCAGTGAGTCTTGGTAAACATGTATGGGTATCATCACAGGCTGTTGTCTACAATCTGTCTCCTCCAGCCTATAAGCTTCTTGTGGGCTGAGACCACATTCTGATTACCACAGTATTCTCACATAGTTAGAGCTTTGTAGTTAATTGAGAAATATTTGCTGAAATGTCTTTGTTGAAGCCCTACTGGCGTGATATATTTGATCATCTATATATTGAACACCTACTTGGTGCCAAACATGAAAGGAGATACTGGGATATCACAGTGAATAAAGCAAGTCCCTGCCCTCATGAAGCATGTGTGTTAATGAGGGAAAACAATAATATACAAGTAAGTACACATATGTCAGTCCTCAATAATGTCTATGAATAAAAAATAAAGTAGAGCAAGGCGATAGAGAGAGATGAGTGGGAAGTGTTATTTTAGGAAATGTAGTTAGAAAAGGCCTCCTAGAGAAGGTGCCATTTGAGCAAAGAGTTGAGTGAAGCAAAAGGTTGGAACCATGCAGCTATCTGGAGAAAGAGGATTCCAGACACAATACTCCTGAGGATTGTGTGAAAATTCAAAAGAAAGATTTGTTCCTCTCTACAGTGGATCTTTTAATATAATTCAACAAATATTAAGAGAGGTGGACCCCCTGAGCTGTAAGGTTCACAGTGAGTACATGGCGTGCCTTTGCCCTCATGGAGGCCAGGTTTTGGTGTGCGCAAAATAGTTCTCAGTTAAATCTAACCATTATGGCTCTGATCGCCGGATGAATTTCTAAATTCATCCAACTTAGGACAGAGGTATCAGGACTAAGCCACTCATATGGTGATGAGGATTTATTCTACTGTCTTTGCAAAAAATAAATATGCAAACCTTCCCTACCTCATAAATAAGAAGAGTTGGTTTTGGAGGGAAAACAAAATCATGTGCTAAGCTTAAATGGTTCTGAAAGCAAGCTGAATTGCTACTTAAAAAAAAAAAATTAAAATTAGTCATTCATAAGAGAGAATATAAACGCATGTGTGACTACTTAAAAGCTTCATTACGCTTATGTGCTTTTTTGGGGACAATTTAGTTTCTGCAAGGAAGGCTGCTTGTAAAACAGTTCTTCACTTGTATTATAGGCTTGATTTTCACCATCTAAAATCTCCTGTGACCTAACAAAGCAGAAAAAGACAAGCAACACTGGAATCGCTTCTCCCGCACTTAAAGATACTTAAAAAAAAACCTACCATATATGAGTTCATACATTTTTATATCTGTAAGTAAGCATTTATGGCTAAAGGTCAGCAATGTGATAGAAAAAGTAATAAGACCATAGTGAGAAAAAATGGGGTAGTCAACAGGAAAATCAACCTCATTTATTATAATATTCTAGTGATCAGCAGGTGTATAACTCTCACAGCTATGGTCATTAACGACATTCATTCCAAACTTAACATCTACATTTGCAAACCATTTGAAAGTAAAATTACTTTTCAATTCAATTTTATGTCTTCATCTTTGATTGACAATTTTTTTCCACAATGGCAACCTCAGTGAGTATTTGAGTAAATGGTAACAACCACCCAGGAGTATAGATAAACTCATCTGTTCAGATTACCTATTTACTTTTCTTCTGTATGTACAGTAATTTACAACCATTTGTGAATGTTTATTTCAGGTTAGAATGAACTTGCAAAACTGATGTCAGACTTCTGATGATTTTATTCATTTACCAGAATCATTTGTTCCTAAACCCAAAATGGTATTTTTCTTATCATGACCTAAAAAAAAAACCAACCAAATCTGAATGCACATCTTCAGTGATGCTACTGTCAGTATAATTACAATGAATAGTGAGTTTACAAAACAGTATATTTAAACATATGCAAAGATGTTTTGGTATATAGCTAATATGACTGTGTATTGGAATTTAAAATCATACACATAAAAGGAGCTTCCATGTATAAGTCTCCCTTCCACATCCATTCCTATGCTCTACAATCACCAAAGAACATTTTATTCCTTTAGTTTTTCCCGAATCCCTTTGGCTTAAATTTAAATTCATTTAGTGTTCTCTTAGCCTTAATAAAGAATAGTAGTGACTCTGGACCTAATATACTTATTAAAACACAATGTACCCCTTTAAAATATTTAACATTCAGTACAATGCATATTTCACATATGCCTTTAAATCAATAACTGGTGCTCTTGGAATCATCCCTGAATATCATCTGATCGCTTTTCTAAAAACAGCTTTACTGAGGTATACTTTACATGCTATTATAGTGTACCATTTAAGGAGTTATGGAAAAATCATCAAAATTCAGTTGGTGAACATTCCATGCCCATCATCCCCAAAAGATCCCTTATGCCTGTTTGCAGTCAATCCTGCTCTCACCCCAACACCAGGCTATCACTAACCTGCTTTTGGTCTCTAAACATTTGCCTTTTTTGGAGATTTCATATAAATGGAATAAAAAATATAAAATATTTTGCATCTGACTTCTTTCACTTAGCATAATGTTTTTGAGATTCATCTATATTGTAGCATGTATCATTACTTTTTACTACAGAACAGTTTTCCAATATATGGATATGCCACATTTTGCTTATCCATTTCACCAGTTGAACTGATGGAGCTGTAGACTGCCTCCAGGTTTGGCCAGTCTAAATAATGGTACTAAGAACACTCATGTTCGGCTCTGTGTGTGGACATAGTGTTTTCAAGTTTCTTAGGTACATATTCCAGGAAGATAGCCATTGTGGTGGGTATGAGGTAGTATCTCATTGTGGCTTCAATTTGCATTTTGCAAATGACAAATTATGTTGAGATTATCATTAAGCCATTTGTCCATCTTCTTTTACGATATGCTTATTCAAATCTTTTACCAGGTTTTGAATTGTGTGATATGTTTTCCTATTAATGAACAGGAAGAATTCTTTTTATATTCTGGACACAAGAACTTTATCATATATATGACTTGCAAATATTTTCACCAGTCTGTGGCTTGTCTTCATTAACTTAATGGTATCTTTTGAAATGTAAGACCTTTTAATTTTTATGAAGTCCAATCTACCTTTTTTTAATTGATTGTGTTTTGGTATCATATCTACAAATGCTTTGCCTAACCCACCAGGGTCATAAAGATTTCCTTCTAGAAGTTTTGTATTTTTAACTCCTACTTTTAGGTCTATATTCAATTTTGAGCTAATTTTTGTATATGGTGTGAGGTAAGGTATAAATTATTACTTTTTTACAAGAAAACAACTTACATTTGGATATCCAAATGTCCCAGACTGTTTTTTGAAAAAACTATTCTTTTACCCATTAAATTGCCTTAGCACTTTTGTAAAATATCAACGAATCATAAATGTAAGGTTTTGTTTCTCAACTCTGCATGCTGCTCCATTGATCTATCTTCCTTATGCCAGTATCATGTATAGTAAATTTTGAAATCAGTAAGTATAAGTCCTCTAACTTTACTTTTCTTTTACAAAACTATTTTACTGTACCTTTGAATTTTCATATAAATTTTAAAATTAGTTAATCAATTTCTACAAAAACAAACAAACAAACAAACAAAAAACAGCCACCTGCTGGTGAGTTTTTAGATCTAGGGAGAAATGTCAACTTAACAATATATATATATATTTTTTATCCTCACCCGAGGACATTTTTTCATTTTTTGTTCAGATAGAGTGGGAGGGAGAGAGAGGAAGAGAGAGAGAAAGAAACATCGACGTGAAAGGGACACATCGAGTGACTGCCACCCGCATGACCAACCAGGGCCAGGGACAAATCGCAACCGAGGTACATGCCCTTAGCGGGAACCCAACCCGGGTCTCTCTGGACCACAGGCCGACGCTCTAACCGCTGAGCCAAACCGGCCAGGGCTCAACTTAACAATATTGACTCTTCCAATAGAATGGCTCTCCATTTATTTAGATCTTTAATTTCTCTCAGCAGTGCTTTTTAATTTTTAGTATACAAATCTTGCACTAACTTGGTTAGTTATTCCTAAGCATTTTATTCTTTCTGATGGTATTGTGAATAGAAGTGTTTTCTTAACTTCATTTTCAGATTCCTCTTTGTAGTATATAGAGACGTAACTGATTTTTATATACTGATTTTCATGTTTTTCTACCTTGCGGAACTTGTTCATCACTTTTCTACAGACATTCATGTTCTTTGTGAATAAAGACAGTTTTGCTTTTTCCTTTCCAATATGGATGCCTTATAATATTTATGTCTTCTTCCTGCCTTATTGCATTGACTAGAATCTTCAGTACAATGATGAATAGAAATGGTAAGAAAAGACAGTGTTGTCTTGTTTCTGATCCTAGTGGGAAAGCATTCAGGCTTTCGTGGTCTTCTACTATTAAGTATGATAAGCTGTTTTTATAGATGCCTTTTATCATGTTGAGGAAATTCTCTTCTCCTAGGTTGTGAAATGTTTTTTTTTTTGTTGTTGTTGTTGTTTTAAAATATGTTTTTATTGATTTTTTAGAGCGAGAAGAAGGGAGAGACAAAAACATCAATATGAGAGAGAAACATTGATTGGCTGCCTCCTGCACGCCCCCTACTGGGGATCAAGCCTGCAACCTGGGCATGTGCCCTGACCTGGAATCGAACTGGGACTTCTCAGTCCATGGGGCGATGCTCAATCCACTGACCCACACCGGAAGGGCTGTTTTTTAAACAATTATTAACTCAATATAGATCAAAGATTTAAATATAAGAGCTAAAATTAAAAAATCTCTAAAAAAACAGAAGAAAATCTTCATGCCCTTGGGTTAGGTAATGGTTTCTTAGCAACAAAAATAAATAAATAAATAAATAAATAAATAAATAAATAAATAAATAATCTGGACTTCATAAAACTTTAAAACCTTTGTCCATCAAATGATACTCTCAAGAAAGTAATGAATGGGAGAAACATTTTACAAATTATATATCTGATAATGGTCTAAGTGTTCAAAATGTATAAAGAACTCACACAATAAAAAGAAATCATCCAATTAAAAATGGTCAAAGAATTTTTCTCCAAATAAAATATATACATGGACAATACGCAAATGAAAAGATGCTCAACATTATTAGCCAATAGGGAAATGCACATCAAAACCATAAGATACCACATCATACCCACTAGCTCTAGAATGGATATAATAAAAAAGGCTGCCCTGGCCGGTTTGACTCAGCGGCTAGAGCATTGGCCCACAGACCAAAGAGTCGCGTGTTCGATTCCATCAAGGGTACCTACCTTGGTTTCGGTTCGTTCCTGGCCCTGGCCAGGGTCGTGTAGGAGGCAACCAATCAATGTGTCTCTCTCACATCAATGTTTCTCTCTCTCTCTCTCTCTCTCTCTCTCTCTCTCTCTCTCTCTCTCTCTCCCTCCCACTCTATCTGAAGATGAATGGAAAAAAATATCCTCAAGTGAGGATTAAAAAAAACAAAAACAGGACTAATAACAACATGTGTTGTTGAGGATGTAAAGAAATGGAAACCCTCATATATTGCTGGTGGGAATATAAAGTGGTGCAACCACTTTGAAAACAGTTTTGTAGTCCCTCCAAAGTTAAGTGTAGAGTTCCATATGGCCCAGCACTTTCACTCTTAGGTATATATCCAAGAAGATTGAAAACATATCCACACAAAAACTTGCACATGAATGTTTATAGCAACATTATTAATAATAGTCAAAAAGTAAAAACAACCCAAATGTCCATCAACTGATAAGTGAATAAACAAAATACGAATAAACAAAAACTAATCCATAAATAGATTATTATTCATGCATAAAAAGAATAAATCACTGACACATGCTACAATATGAATAAACATTGAAAACATTATGTTAAGTGAAATAAGTCAGACATACACTACATATTGTATGGTTCCATTTATATGAAGTGTTCAAATAGGCAAATCCACAGAGAAGGAAATAAAGGGCTGGGGGTAGCAGAGAGTTGGAAGTAACTACTAATGGGCACAGGTACTGTTAGGGATGACAAAACATTCTAAAATTACATGATGATGGTTGCACAACAGTGAAATATACTAAAACCACTGAATAATACACTTTATTTCATTTTTAATTTTTATTTTTAATCCTCACCCGAGGATATTTTTCCATTTTTGTTCATTTAGAGTGGGAGGGAGAGAGACAGAGAGAGGGAGAGAGAGAGAAACATCGATGTGAGAGAGACACATCGACTGGCTGCCTCCCTCACAACCCAACCAGGGCCAGGGACTAACTGCAATCGAGGTACATGCCCTTGACAGGAATCAAACCCGAGACTCATCCTCTAACTGCTGAGCCAAACTGGCCACGGCTGAATAATATACTTTAAACGGAAATGTTTTATGATATGTGAATTATATCTCAATGAAAAAAAACTTTTAATAGTTCAATCACTTATTGGTGATGGAACTTTGGGTAAATGGAAACTTAGGAAAAAGGTATAGAAGCTTCTTAATAATGTTCTTGTGCCCCTGGAAAACATTCATTCAGTGACCCACTGTCATCATTGTAGGTTGACTTGTGTGCCCCAGAAAGACATGTTCAAGGCCTAACCCTTGGTACCTGTGTATGCGACCTTATTTGGAAACAGTATATTTACAAATAGAATCAAATTAAGATAAAGTCATGCTGTATTAGAGTGGGTGATACTCCAATGATTGGTGTCCTAATAAAAAAAGGGAAATTTAGACACAGACAGAGATAGGGAGAGGATGCCATGTGACAACAAACAGAAATTGAAGTGATGCATCTACAAGCCAAAAAATGCCAAAGATTGCTGGCGACCACCAGAGGCTAGGAGAGAGGGGCATGGTATAGATTCTTGTTCAGTACCTTCAAAAGAAACCAACCCTGCTGACACCCTGAATTGGGATTTTTAGCTTCCAGAACAGTGAGATGACACATTTCTGTTGTTCTAAGCCATCTAGTTTGTGGTAATTCGTTGTGGCAGCCCTAGGAAACAACTACAGTAATATTTACACCTTTATTATTAAAGACAAAAGGTTACAGAAACTAGAGTCAACCTTGGAGTCTTAATTCCTTCATCTATAAATTGGGGATAATAACATCTATTGGTTCATTGTGCTGAGAAAATGATCATGAAAACACTTCAGAAACCGAAGTGCTCTAAAAATATAGGATTTTACTCCTCTAGATGTATGCTTTTAATGGATTTGTCAGCTCTAATTAATTGGGTTTTCTCGTTCTTCAAGATCATCTGTTTTTAAGCAACACTTGCCTTCCTCAGTTTGGCTATAAGTTGCATACTTTAAAAATAACCATCTCTAACATAAAATCAAGAATTTAAATTATGGAACTCTCATACCACCCGCTCTCCTAACTCCCCCAAAATATACTTTCCCATATATTGCCCATGAACTCACCTACATTTTAGGAAATACAATACCAGGCGCTGTACCCCTTTGTTTATACATAGGGTTAGAGCATTTAATTGATTATTCTCTTCAAATGAACAATAAAATCATAAATAATCACTTTCTGAAGACCACAATGAATAAGATATATGCCACTAAAAGTTCATTTTTCAAAAATCATGAATCAGAATGCTCAATTATCAATATAAAATACTACTGATTATTGGAGTTTTCCAATTATTTAAAGTCTGAAAACGTTTTTAAAATTTTGCTGTAAGTTTCCTGTCATTAAATTTGACAGTATCCAACACTAGGGAAATCTGTCAAACGTCCCTGAACACTTCCAACATGCACTCTTGAGGTTTTCCCTCCCTCCTCACCTTTGCTTACCTGCACGTATCACTATAGCTGCAGGAAGTTTTTTGTTGTTGTTGTTAATCCTCACCCGAGAATACTTTTCCATTAATTTTTTAGAGAGAGTGAAAGGGAGGGAAGGGGAAGAAAGAGAGAAACATCGATGTGAGAGAGACACATCTATTGGTTGCCTCCGGGGTTGGGGGTCAAACCTGCAATGTAGGTAGGTTCCCTTGACCAGGAATCAAACCTTTGACCCTCTGGTCCACAGCCCGACACTCTAACCATTGAGCCAAACTGGCCAGGGCTGTAGAAATTTTAACTCCTTAGGTATTATATATATTCTCTCTTCTATTTTTTACATGAAAATCTCACATATTTTTAAATGCAGGCGATTTCACATGTACAAAAGATATACTTATATGGATATTCATTATAACACTAATAGAAAAAACAAGAAACAAACAGAGGGAAAATTGAGAGGTCCATCATAAGAGTCTATCTAGAGATGAATATACCATGCTATCCACATGCAATGATGCATATGGCAGCTATTAAAAAGAACGAGACAGATTAATATGTAGCAATATGGAAAGAGTCCCAAGATGGTTAAAATCGAAAGCGCCACTGTCACCACACTAAACAAATTTCCAAACAGTATGAACAATATGATTCTATTTGTAGAAAAAAAGAGTATAATATCATATACACATACACACTCTCACACAACCACAATCTCTGTGGAGACTCACAAACTATTAAAAGCAGTTACCTTTGGAGAATGATTCCAAATTTTCTTATTATGAGCATGGATTACTTTTATTATGTAATATAATTTATAAATAGAAGCATGTTAGCCCATAAGTACAAAGCAGTGATTAGTGGTTAACTATTTGAAATAAAACATTGTATAAAAACCACAATACACAAAAAAGAATGCTTAAAATTTTTTTACTTCGGGGGACTTCAAAAAGACATTATGCAACATTTTCCAGGTGTCACAAGGGAACTGTAGTTAGGGTCATTCTGCTAGGCCCATACTCATATGAAGAATCAATAACTATCCTTCGAGGTAAGAGCACCACAATTTACTTAGAGTGGTTTATCGAGTGCTAAGTTCAATATGAGTGGACATTTTGTCAATAACATTCTAATGGATGCTACAGATGACAGTTCAGTGCTGTAACATACAATCTGGAAGGCCATATGATAAAATCTATAAGTCTCTGGAGTCAGAGGATGGTCCTTTGTAGAGGACCAAAAGAACTCCAAGAACTGTCTCACTGCAGGCCCTGACGATTGTTTTGAAGTAAACAGCAAACAGATTTGGTTATTATGGATTGCATTACTGGTAACACATTGGTGCCATTTTCATACATTCCTCTACTTTTTAATTCTAGTGAATGAAGATGAAATTAGAAAGCTTTCCTTCAATTAAATTAGGCTGGAAGCTTATCAACGTAAACACATTTCCCAATTAAATTAGACAATATTCAGAATTCACCAGCTGAGTATAATCCTCTTGGTTAGAAATAAGACCTTGAGATGAGGAGGCAAATTAACTCATTTAATTCTATAGTCAATTCACAAGTTTCCAGCACAAGGCTAAAGTGGTCACATGAGCTACATTTGTGCCAATGGTCAAAGCAGAATTAAGGCAGTGTTTCTAGAAGACACAGAACTATTGCTCTGTAAAAAAATATTTCAATTAGATATCAAGCTTATTTTATGGGGAGAAGTATAATACCTAGCATTTTCACATTTGATTTCTGAAGCATTCATTGTTTTCATTTTTCTTTCCTCTAAAGCTGGATTTATATATTATTATAGCAATATTTTGGGAGAAATTATAATGTGCATTCAAATAGCTTTTAAAGACTTTTAAATCCGGGAGCTCCTGAATTCCCTTTCTTCTGATTTTAAACATTCTTTTCCTTGGGGACTATTTGCACTCCCACCTTTGATTTTAAATATTATCTCTATATTGACAATTCAGTCTACTTACTTGAATCTTTTCCTGGATATAGCACAGATATTTTCAATGAAACCCATCAATAAAAAGCCCTAATTCCCAATCATCACCATTTCCCAGTGGCTCAAACCAGAAATCTAAGACTCACTCTTAATTCATGTCCTCTTTTCAGTTCTACATTGAATTCACTCACTTAGCCATCTACTATACTACCACTCTGGCCCAAGCATCACCTTTTCTTGCCTGCACAGCCTTCCATCTGGTCTCATGGCGTCCATTCTTTATCCCTCCTCCCCCTAGTCAATACCCTCAAGAGCAGCCAGAGTGACCATCTTAAATGGAGATCATATTTAAGTGGCTTCATGATGCTCTGAGAAGAGAATCTAAATTCCTAGTTTACAAAGGTCTATAAATTATCCTGTCCCATTCATCGAGCTTCCTTCTCTATAGTCAGGGACCTCCAAGGAAACAGAATTCACTCCACATAGTACAAGTGTAAAGACTGTCATGAAATAACTCCTTATGGAGGAGGTGTGCAGGTTGAGGAAATGAACAAAGGAAATAACAAAAATGACACTAGTGGGCAGCCATTACCGTTCCTAGGTCTACAGGGGCCAGAGCAACTGGATCGTCACAGGAGGGACTATCAGTAGAAAGAAAGGAAACTCTCTTCTTGTCCTCTGATCTCCTGCTGGCACTTCCCATTGGCTGGGAAGTCTTTAGGTCAAAAGAGTCTGGGTGATCAATACAATGTGATGTGGGAGGACAAGAGGGACCTACCTCCCAGGACACAGAGCACATGACAGAAGGCAGTGCATGGATCTGGAGTGGTGGAAAAGGGATTAATCAGCATACACGACAATCTCATTCATGTCACTGTCCCTCTTCCTTACTGCTCTAAGTTTCATACTTGGTGTGTGCTTGTAACAGGAATTTGCATAGGCTTTTTTTTTTTTCCTACGGGTCCTCTCTTCCTGTCACTCTTCAGGTGGCTAGTTATTCATCCTCCTTCAAGTCGTGATTTAAATATCCTTATCACCCTATGTAGGAGTAGGTACCTCCTTGGTTAATTCTTTGCCTGTTTCCTTCAGAATACTCGCCGTAATTTTTAAACATTTTATTTACTTGATTCTTTTTCTGTCCTCTCCTCCAGAATATGAGGGCAGTGGCAACGTATCTAGCAGATTCCTGCCGTGTACACAGTAGGTGCTCAGTAAATATTAACTGAATAAATGTTAGCTAGATTATATAGCAAAATCATTAAGACTGTGTCTAGAGACAATGTATGCACAGAAACATCTGCAAGAATTCTAAACGGAGGCAGCATTTAAGAAAACCTACTTCACCTTTATTTTTCTATGTGGCATGTTTTAGGTTAAAATAAAGTCTTTATGTAAAGTAAAAATCTACATTGATAGATGTTCCATTCCTTGTTTACTTAAAAGAAGAATGTCTATTACTGCACCAATGGTCTAAAAGAGAATAATTGAATCATTTAAAATCAAGGTTTATGCTCATTTCTCTCACTGCTGTTTCTATAGCAATAGCATAAATTCACCTGTTTTTTTCTGGGATGTTCTTGGTACTAGAATATTAGTCATTTCAACATCTTTTTTTCCTTTAACTGAAAAAAAGGAACAAAGGAACACGGAGTAGCTTTGAATGCAGGGACATTTGACTGTAGATAACATTTTTTATATGTGGTAAGATGACAACGGTAAAGCACAGTCTACAGTGGTGACAACACTCTCACAAGATTGTAGATTTAAAAATCCAAGCGCTTCTCTTACCTCCGAGAGGAGTATCAGCTGATCCTAGATCTCAGAGTATGATGAGGGCCTACTTCTTTTGCAGAAACAGTGTAAAAAGCAACCTTTGGCTTCACATAGACATCGTGTTATTTTTAGGAGCTACATTTATAATGGGCAGGCTCCACTTCAGATTCATTCAACAAGGTACACCTCAACATCTAAGCAGTTAACAAGGTTAACGTAATTTTGAGTGTTGACAAGAGATGGGAAGCCAGGAAATATCCTAATTCTAGAAGGTGGTAAAAGTAGGCAAAGAAATAGAGTTGCGTCAAGGAAAACAGAGGGCTACAAGTGGATGAGAAAGCATGCTACCCAGACGCTGGGGGGTGCTAGCAGGCCTGAAACAGCCACATCTCCCTGAGGAAGGAGCAGGAGCAGCTGCAGAGCAGGGCTGCTCATGTTGTCGGGAACACTACTGTCACCACCTGGCACCCCAAAGGAGCAGCTGCAGTGACCACAGGCCACTTGGGCTGACTTGGCTTGAAATCTTCGTTCTAACACTTAATACTGTCTGTGAAACTTGAGCAAGTAATTTATCAGAACATTAGTTTCTTCATTGATAAAATGGGGCTAATACCTAACTTGCAAGGCTCTTGTGAAAACAGAAGGCTAGCTAGCCCCTTTAATATCATTTATTCCTATTCCCAAACAAACCATCGCTGCCCTTTGATACTTAAATTGGACCAAAATCCCTAAACAATTAGTCTTAGTTAGAAACTCCCATGTGGGTGTATGAAGGCTGAGGATCAGAATTAAAGGAGGTAGAACAATTGAAGCAAATGTTTTTCATAAGCAGCAGCCATCATTAAATACAGAGCAACTTCTGAAAGAAAATACCAGCTAGCTAGCAGACACTGGGGAAAGCCCTGACAGCAGCCAGGAAACTACAGTGTGCTTGTAGCTTATACATTGGCCTTGTGTATCCTGTGTGTCACCAACAGTACTTCCTGAAAACACACACTTATTGAGGGCTTACATGGTCATGTGGCAAGATATTAGAGATATAAAAATTCGGGGCATAGTTTAGTCCTTACAGCTGCTTGTCCAATATTTGGGGTGGTAAAGAAAAGAAAGGGAGGTTGGATGACAAGTGGCAGCATTTTTGAAAACCAGCAATGACAATATGAAACTAGCTCCACTTGTCAAGGAGGAGCTGCCTCATGCTTCACCTTTTTGTCTCTGCCCACTCTGCCATGGTGCCAAGGCCAGTTAGAAAACTGCATAAGAACCTGAGAGAAGTGTGAGAAGGTAGTTGTAAGGAGAGGATAGTGACCTATCACCAAAAGCAATTTTGCCTGGGAAACCCTAGCCCCCTCCTCTAGGAACAGAGGGAGGAAAGGCATGGTGCTCCCTTCCTAGAATTAGTGGAGCCCAAGAGGAAAGGGACTGGAGATGCCTGGGGTACAGTAGGGAGATACCCCAAAAAAACCCCACCCGGCAGCTTCATCAGCACCCTTACACTCACCCACTCCCCTGCATTCCAATATCCTACTGCCTCTCCCACCTCCTTTCTAAGCTTCAGAAGTCAATGTATTTCCCCTGTTCCTATTTTCTCAGGTTGCAAATCTCAATTAAAGCAATCTAATTGTCTCACAGTTGATAACTCTGCAAATGTACAAGTGTTAAGAAAAGTCTTACTTGGTAAATTAAAGCAATATAAGGAAGATATTTCCGGACTTGGGACTTCCTAACACTTCTAACGTAGGTGGGCCAAAGACCACATTCTGAGAAACATGGCTAACTTCACTGGAAAAGGACTCCTCTGGCTTTTAGTTCTCATTAATCCCTGCCTCTTCTTGGCTAGATTCAGAAATAGCTACTCTAACATCAGGTTCTGGAATATTCTTGGTGTATTCTTCAAGCCTGCCTTTAATGCGGGTCTTTATTATCTCAGTAGTGGTGCTTGAGGCTATGATTGACCAGAAACCTTACCTCAGGGCTATCGCTCTAGAAGTTACCTTCAGGAAGGTCCCACATGATCCTAAAGGCCTTGCTTCTTTGGAGCCAGAGACAGGACTGGGTGACATGATCCGTGAAATAAGGAGAATTACAAAACCTGCAATTCACGTGAAGGAGGGGCATTGTGGAAGATAAGAGAGTAGGCTTTGCAGTCAGACTGCCTGGACACATCACGGTTCCCCCACTTATTAGCTGTAGCACCTTGGGCAACTTAGGGCTCCCTCTCCTCAACCTAGGAATAAAAGTAGGCTCTCTACACTGCAGAATTGCTATGAGGATTAAAGGTGATTATGTACGTAAAGTTCTTAACATAGTCCAAATAAGGCATCTATGTGCTTTATGTTATTGATTAGAGTTTGTTCATATTCCAGGAATTTGAGGTTACAACAAAGTACTTATCCAAGTGCTTGAGCAAATCAAAATTCCTGAGAAATGAGCCACCCATTAATCTACCTTTGTAGAAAAGACAAGAATAAAATTCAGGTTCTGAACTTCTAAAACAGAATGTCAACTCTGCTCCCAGCCTGGTGCCTCCAGTATATTGATCCCAGCTGAAACAACAGCACCGAATTTCAGCACTTCAGGCACTTGTCAAAAAATTCAAGTACGAACTGACTGCATCTAGCACTTGCCAAAGGCTTTCTTGAGATGTCTGGTATTCTGAACCATATTACATTTCCTCCCTACAGAAATGCCTTCATGACGCTGAGACTTAACGTTTTGTCCTCGGTTTTGTTCTTTCTTTCTTTATGGAAAATCAATATAAGAAAAATCCATTTGAAAAAAAAAACTTTGTCTTTCTAAAAAGTCATATCCTGGACAGCAAATTGGTTTCCTCTTAAGTTCTGACAGCAAATGACTGCGAGTGACTAGAGTGCTCTGTGAAGGATTTTGATTGGTTAACTTTGTCTGCCATGAGCATCAACAAGGATGTGTGGTACCTTTGTGATACATTTACCCATGCTACCATTACCATAGCTGAAAGCATGGTACATTATACCACATGCTGTGCCTTACATAAAGACCTGATAAATGCATACAACCCTTCTTAAATTCAATGCCACAGGCCTCTCAACCAGAGCCTTTGTATGTACGAGTTAATCCCTCTGTGCCCTCCTTGCACAATCAACTAGCCCTCAGAATTTGAAGATAAGGTTACTCTAAAATCTACTAAAATCAGCTCACAAAGGATGAGATTAGAAGAAAGGATGTTTCTCAAATCAAGGCAAAGGAAATATAGTGGAAGCTAAATAATATGAATGAAACTTAAGCCTGATTGGTAGTATTAAGAAAATGTACATGAAAGAAGTTTCAAACAGAAAGAGGAGAGCCAGAGAGGGGAAAAACATTTGAAGAAAACTGTTCTGACCATGGGCCATTAGGCTAATGATGGTATTTCAGACAGCTCACAACAATAAGTCAATGCAGTTTGTTTAAAGAATTCTTTACTAGAATCATTTTAGTGACATTAAATTGTTTGTGGCCATCTGTGGAACGGCACAGCAACTGGGTGGGTTTATGGACCAGTCTGGTATGTCCATTAAAACAGCTACACCTGCTACATGGAAGCTGTTCTCGACTTTCCTTTGCCAATCATAAATCTGGTAATCCCACCTTCCTTGTCATTTTAATTTTCTATAGATTAGTTAAACTAGAAGGAATGTGGGTGCACTAAACTGTTTCCAATTTAACATAGAAAAATATTTTTTTAAAAGAAAGACAGCCATATTCAATTTAGACAGCAGTTTTAGAACTTATGGTTCAGTGTTAATCTTTTCTATTTAAAAGATTTACACAACAAAATCAGAGCAAAACACTATAATGGGTAAGCAATATGGGAGATTGTCTCTTCTTATACTACTCAAAATTTGCTTACTGGAAATAAGACATCAAATATGTTATTATCTAAGTTTAATAACAATCACCATAACACACTGAAAGAGAAGTTATTGTTTATGAATATCAAGAATGATAGTAATCAGCCCTGGCAGGGTGGCTCAGTTGGTTGGACCATTGTCTCATATACCAAAAGGCTTCTGTTTCAATTCCAAGTCAGGGCACATACCTAGGTTGTGGGTTTGATCCCTGGTTGGGGCACATACAGGAGGCAACGGATCGATGTTACTCTCTCATCTCTCTCTCTCCTTCCCTCCCTCCCTCTCTCTCTAAAACAAAAACATATCCTCAGGTGAGGATTTAAAAAAAGAAGAAGAAGAAGAAGAATGATAGTAACAAAAATAAACACTTATAGAGGGCTTACTCTGTGCCAGGCACTGTTCAAGTTATTTACATACATTGTTTAACCTTCAAACATCCCCATGAAATGTGTCTTATTATTTCCACTTTATAGATGAAGAAACTGAGCGTAGGGACAGGAACTTGCCTATGATTATGTAACTGGCGAGTGTCAGAACCAGGATTCAAATCCAGGCAGTCTGGTTGTGGCATCTGTCCTCGAAACCACTAGGATATACACTCTCTTCACCTTTGACCCAGAAATTCTAATTTAGCCTATGGGTAAGGCATAATTTCAGGGGTAGGCTTGGGCTATTTCTGGACCTCATGACTGCTTCTCCATGTTCCTGCAGTTCCCATCATTGGTGTTTAAGGGAAAGGGGAAGAATGCTTGTGAATTTGGTGGGGAGGAAAGGAAGAGCCCAGGGGCAGGAGAAGTTGATGATAGTATTCCATCCTGCTCATTATAATCAGATCTTCTTTACTTACTTAAACAAAAACTTTCTTTTGGAAAGCCCAAAAGAATTTCTCCTGCAATGAACCAGCAATGATTGTTACTGGCTTCCTATTTAATTTATGGTGATACCTTATTTGTCAGACAGACATCCCTTAGTGATGATCACTGTGAATTAGCTTAGTGATGAGAGTACAGCTTTTGAATTAGTTTCTGATAAATTTCACCAGAGGAGGTAGAAATAATTATTACCCTTTCCCCCCACCTCCATAAACCACAAGTTAACTAATAGAAAGTACAGGGAGCAGAGTCGTCACCCTGCAAAGGTAGATGTAGACACAGAGATGCCAAATCATTTTTCAACTTTAGAGGGGCTGGCCTTGCAAGATTTAATTAGCTTACAGTTGAGAAGTCATTTGAAGCTTCAAATTACAGTTATTTAGAGACTCTAGAATTGCTCATCATTTCACTTTATAAAACTACAATATGAGGCAAACTTCCAAGTTAAAAAAAAAAAAAAACGTTAGAAAATGTTAAAAAATTCCCCACAGAGAGGCAACAAAAAGAGCATAGAAAACCTGCTTGGGAGCCAGACAGCCCTGGGTTATAGTTCCACAGGTGTGATGCTGGCTATTCACAGACTTCTCTGAGCCTGTTTGCTCGTCTATAAATTAACACTTATCTTATGAAGTTGTGATAGTTAAGGCAAAATGCCTAGCATAATGTCACTGCTCAATAAACTTTGGTGTCTTTATCACCCTTCCTGTTCTCTGTTTATACTCATAGGCTAAATTAAAATAGTTATTTTAAAAATAATTCCCATTTCAGAAAGATATTTATTATTATTTTGTAAATGGAACCCCGAAGAAAAAATAATTTTCCCAGAGAACACCAATACCCATAGTTCCAAATTTTTATGACATCTTCTACCCTGAGTTGTAGTAAACTTTGCAGACTATAATCATTCCCAAAATATTTATATTCTGTCTTTTTTTTTAAATATGTTTTTATTGATTTTTTAGAGAGAAAGGGAGAGACGGAAACATTGATGTGAGAGAGAAACATCTATTGGTCGCCTCTTATAAGCCCCCTACTGGGGATCCAGCCCACAACCCAGGCACGTGCCCTGACCAGAATCGAACTGGGACCTCTCAGTCCATGAGATGACACTCAATCCACTAAGCCACACCGGCTGGACAATATTATGTGCTTTTTAAAAAAACATTTTTTTCCAACTTAGATAACAGAAGATTAAATTAATGTATTACATTATAACAAGACTCAATATAAAATTAGTGATAAACTGTACAAATAAAGAAAAATCATGGATAAAAAAGGTCAGTGATCATTTTAGAGTCTTCCATCACCCAAACCAATCAAAAACTGAAAATTTACATCATGTTTATTTTTTACTTTTATAGATTGACTATTACTAAAGTTGAGATTAGTTTTTCAAAAATCTAGTTGGAGATGTATAAGACACACAGAATCCAGTTCATTCCACCCTAACTGGCACTAAATCTGCAATACTAATAGTAGCACATCTTATGTAAAGAAAGGAAATATATAGAATTAAGATAGCAAAGAAACCAAAGTATTGAGTAAGAACATGCTGTTTTCAGGACTTTTGCTAACAATGATTACATTTTAAATTGTAATGATAAGGCATCACTTACATCCTAGTATGCAAAGAGGACAGTAAGTAGTTCATGACCAAAGTTTTCAAGATTCATTAATGAACTTTATTCTAGACATTTCTCACTGTATTCAGGGGAGACAAAATTTTGTAATATAAATCTCTGTTCTATAACAAATCTATAAAAATTAACTTATAGCCCTGGCCGGTTTGGCTCAGTGGTTAGAGCGTCGGCCTGCGGTCCAGAGAGACCCGGGTTCGGTTCCCACTAAGGGCACGTACCTCGGTTGCAGTTTGTCCCCGGCCCCTGGTTGGGTCGTGAGGGAGGCAGCCACTCAATGTGTCCCTTTCACAGTGATGTTTCTCTCTCTTCCTCTCTCTCCCTCCCACTCTATCTGAACAAAAAAAAAAAAGGAAAAATATCCTCCGGTGAGGATTAAAAAAAAAAAAATTAACTTATAAATAAAACAAGAAATATTTGATTTGCATATACTACTTTCAATAAAATAACCCAAAATTTAGTTTACATCTCATAAGATGATCACTTTTCAATATTGGAAGTAAATTCATATTCATAGCATATATGAAATTTTCAAATAGCAGTAGGATTTTCGAATCAAAAAAAAATTTTTTTTTTTAATCCTCACCCGAGGACATTTTTGCATTTATTTTCAGATACAGCAGGAGGGAGTGAAGGAGGAAGAGAGAGATAGAAACATCGACATGAGAGAGACACATCGACTGGCTGCCACCCACATGACCCCAGCCGGGCCGGGGCAAACTGCAACTGAGGTACGTGCCTTTAGCGGGAACCTTAGCGGGAACCTTAGCGGGAACCTTAGCGGGAACCGCAGAGAGTCCGCGGGCCGATGCTCTAACTGCTGAGCCAATCCGGCCAGGGCCCCCCAAAAAATATTTTAATGAATACTTGCCATATATGGTTTCACTGGGGGAAAGAATAAAAAATGAGCAATTTATTGATTTACTATTAGCAAAGCACAGGGCAAGGTGTGGGATATAGCAGACATGGAAAGAATTATGACCTCTGAGAAAGGTGTTAGTCAAGAGTTTCAAAACTATCTAATCCTGTGGATAATGTATTAAAAATTACAGTAAATGAAAGTAATTTGTACCAAGAAAAACTCTCAATGGAATTAAATGCCTGAGCTGTGCCTGCAGATGGATAGCATGTAATAAAGTCAGGAGCACATGGAATGCATTTTGTGCTCCGAAAATGCCTTGGGAACTCAACTGCAGGCCTGATCAGCCCCTGGAGAGGTCCTGGGAGAATGTGGTAGTTGATGAAGAAATTAACAACTCCAAAGAGGTAGAAATACTGGCATAGTAAATGAAAACAGAAATGGCTTTTTGGGGAACAGTCATTTCTGTATTCTTCCACTACAGGTTATAAACAGCTAGAGAAAAGACACAGTATCTACCACTATTGATGAGTTCTTCGAAATGCCTGGTATGGGCTACAGCACAGAGTGAACAACAGCTTCCCCACTTGCTGGAATGTTCCTTCCCAACTCTTCACAGGACTTGCCCCTTCTTGTCCTTTGGGTCTCAGTTCAAATGCTACTTCCATAGAGGTGCCTGTCCTGACCACTTTTCCTAAAGTAGACCTTCCTGTGTACCTTCTTATTGCTCTATTTATTCCATAACACTTATTTTTTGTTCTTATTTAAAATATAGTTTTCTTTCCTGCCTCCCTGTAAACTTCTGCCTTGATCATTAAAAATATTCTCAGTACCTAGAACTGTACTTGGTACGTAATGGGCACTAATAAATATTTATCAAATGAATAAATGAACAAAAACAGTAAAAACATGTTTTCTAGGTACACCATCACAAACAAAAAGATTGAATAAGTCTCTCTTCTCAGGAAGACATTAATCATGTTTTCTATACATTTTGTTTTACATTATAAAAAGTCCAGTTGTTGCCCACACATCTTCAACAATTTATAGCTATTTCTGGAAGAATACTCATCAGTTTTGCCAGAAGAAATATCAACAGTTACTAACGTAGAGAACTCAACATTGACAACAGCATATCGCTAATGTAGAACTATTAATGATATTTCATTATAGAGAACTCAAAGGACTCAACATTTGTTTTAGTCTGTACAGCACCAAGCATGCAGACTTAAATGTTTTGGAGGCCATGTAAAATAGTTCAAGCTAAGGAACTGACAATAACATCTTTGTGACCAAGAAAACAGATATACACATCTCCAGCCAGATTTCTTCTCCTGTGGCTTCCAACAGAAGCTCAGTGACAAACTGCTTACCTCCTAGGAACCAGATGATTCCCTCTAAGGATTGAATATGAAAAGGCATGTTCAATAAACACTGAATATTCAATATTCTTTAATGCTTGAGTCATTCATTCATATAAATCACACTCCCCCAGAATAATATCCCTGACTTAGATTACTTACTTTCATGGGATATATTTGCTTAAAATATTAACTTTAAAAGTAAATTAGCTTTCAAAACAATTGTTCTATGTAAGTTGGCAAAACATCGAAATTTCAGGTAGGTTGAAAAATTCAGCTTAGCTGATTTAGTAGCAATATGCTACTAAACACGAAATAAGCAAACTATTAAGTTATTAAGTATTAAGGGACTAAGTACTTTGTTCATACAATGCTTATGGCAATCCTGTGAGATGGGTTAGCATTGTTATCCCCAGAAGGTAAGTGATGTCCCTGGAGTTGGCAAAAGCAGTATTCAGACCCAGGCAGTCTGGTTTCTGGGTGTATGCGGTTAATCACTAATGTATCCAGTGCTTCTTCAAGGTGCTAGCCTGACAGCAGATTGTATTGGTCCATGATCAAGTTAGTACAAAAAAATCAGAGTAAGTATTCAGAAACTTATTATAGCAATTTGACATTGCTGTGACATCCAAGTAAGTGATCACTGGATTCATCTCACTGGGCAGGGTATTAACCAGTTTAGGGGTTGTCAAAGGCACACAAGTAGTCCTAACTATGTAGCTGGACTATGTACAGTTAGTTGAACAACATATTGGTCTAAGACAAACAGGAGATTAAAAAACAAACAAACAAAAAAACAAACCACCTGGTACTTCAAATAGTTTAAGAAGTCCTGATCTATACCAATGCCATTTGAATTCTAAAAGGATTTTTCCATCTGAGATGGGAAAAGAACACTGGGGGTGTTGTCACTTTTTGCCTGCCTCCATCAGGCAAAAATTTCTAAGGAGACACTTGCACTCTCCTCCATCATCCTTTCTAAATTTCCATTAAAAAAAAAAATCTGTTTTCCTAGGTTACTACAGAAAGGAAAAAACTACAGAGAAGAAACACACATGCACACGTGCGCATACACTCATGCAAACATGCACCAGGTGACTTTACACACAATTCGAAGTCAAAGGGTTTTGCGTTAAAGCTCGTAGTGCTGTCCTGGCTTATAGCCCTTTTCCCTGTCTGCTTCCGAGATTCATTACAGATGGCTGAGGCTGGAAGTATGACGGCTAGATAAGTGGGGCATTACTTGATCTTCTATCATTCTGATAAGAATTCTATGAAGCAGAGAAAAGGCATATGCCATTATCCTCTTCTCTTTTTAATGGAGAAACTGCAGCACACAAAGAAAGTTAAGTAACTTGCCCAAAGCACAGAGCAAATTAGTGTCAGAGAATTCAAGTCTTTAAACCCCTACTCCCTCTCCTCATCAGACAGCCATACTGCCTTCCTTCCCTCTTCTCAAGTCTTTCTCATGCGTATTTTATTCAAGTATGATATATATTTAAATTGTGCTGTATGTGTATGTATCTCCAGATACCTCAACCAAATCATCAAATTATAATTTCCTGTTATGTTTTCTTTGATATGTCAGCGTTTAAAATGATACCCATGAATCTTTCAAACATTAAATTAGTAAGAAGAAGAGAGAAATGATGATTGGAAGCAAAAACCAGGAACAATTTCAATGACTTTGCTGGGTGAAGAACCAAAAGATTAAAAAAAAAAAAAATCCTGGGGTGGGGGAAGCCAGGTTCTTTCTTAACTGCCAGTGTTTTGCCTCTTTGCCGCTTCATGCAGTAGGTGGAGCTGTGGTACTGTTCCTTAGGGTTACAGGATGGCTATTGGTGAAAAATAATCCAGTTCATTCCTAGGATATCCATTTTCTTTTGCATTTTCAAATGGTCCTTTTCTGTTTTTGAAACGTTTTTCCTTCATGCCCTGAGAACCTTCAGACTGCACTACCCACATCCCTTTTTTCTGGAATGACAAAGGGTTACCACCTTCACTGCACATCCTCACGATGCCATTTAGAGAAGGATATTAGGAGATACAGTTGCACAAAGTAGCCTGTCTTCTCTGCCCCATCACTCAAAGGTTTCCTCTATAATCTATCAAATCTATTTTTTAGCTCGGAAACAGGATTCTCCTGCAACTAAAATATTTCCAGAACAACCACTGATGTGTCTTTAAGTTTTCAATTATAATGCAGCAGAAATGATTGTTAATAACCTCTTATAAAAATATACTACTTGTAGAAATTAAAAAGAGAATTAAATAAATTTTACTTAAAAATAAGGAATTAAGACTGGCCGGTGTGGCTCAGTGGATTGAGCATCATCCCATGCACCAAGAGGTCCCAGTTCAATTTCTGGTCAGGGCACATGCCCGAGTTGTGGGCTCGATCCCTAGTAGGGGGTGTGCAGGAGGCAGCCAATGGATGTTTCTCACATCTATGTTTCTATCTCTCTTCCTTTCTCTCTAAAAAAAATCAATAAAAACATATATATACATATATATTTTTTTAAATAAGGAATTAAAATCTAAAACTAGGCTAAGTAATTAAATTTGAATATGAAAAAAAATTCATCCTCAAGGGTGTATAGGAATCAAAGAAGTTTACCTTTACATAGGGGGCACTGTGTCTAATAGCACTGTGATAGTTAATTTTACGGTCAACTTGACTGGGGCCATGGAGGGCCCAGATATTTGGTTAAACATTATTCTGGGTGTGTCTGTGAGGGTATTTCTGGATGAGATTAACATTTGAATCTGTAGACTGAGTAAAGCAGATTGCCCTCCCCAACATGGGTGGGCCTCCTCCAATCTGTTGAAGGCCTGAACAGAACTAAAAGGCACAGGAAGAGAAAATTCATTCTCTTTGCCTGACTATCTTTGAGCTGGGACACTGGTCTTCTCCTGCCTTTGGACCTGGATTCAGATTCAGACTCCAAGGAAGACTGGAGCTTACACCATCTCCTGGTTCTCCAGGTTTGGGGCTCAGACTGGAATCGTACCATGGGCTCTCCAGCTTGCTGACTGCAGATGGTGGGACTTCGCAGCCTCCCTAACTGTATGAGCAAATTCCTTATAATAAATCTATTTATATGTAATATACAAAATATGATAATATTATATAATACATGTATTATTGGTTCCATTTCTCTGGAGAACTCAGACTAACACAATTATGAATTTTATGTTAAATTGCTTTGGTATAAATAAAATAAAATAATTATATTTTGTGGGGGTGGGAGCTGAGGGGTGGGCTTTTTCCCTTTCTATTGAATTTATTGGGGTGACACTGGTTAACAAAATTATATAGGTTTCAGGTGCACAATTCCACAACACATCATCTGTACGCTGTAGTGTGCATTCACCACTCCAAGTCAAGTCTCCTTCCATTACCATTGATCCCCCATACCTCTTCCACCCCCACCCCGTAATCCGTGTCCATGAGTTTTTTCTCTTTTATTTTCTTAAAAAAAAAAAAAAAGTATTGACCTAATATTAATTTCTTTCTAGATAACAACAACATACTTGAATTTTTTTGGTAAAAACAGGCATGGTTTCCAAACTTATCTACATAAATAAATCTCACCTGTATAAACTGTACTTAGTTTTTATATTTGAGTGTGTAAATAAGTGCTAACATGATGACAAAAGAGAATGAGGATATCGCTCCTATCTTCCTGCTCTCTGGAAAACCCCATTTCACACTTCACATGATGACCCAGATGACTGCCTCAACCTACTCACTACAGAAAAACCAGTCACAGTTTACCTAAAATCTGGCTGTAATTTACCCTATTTATAAATTTGAAGGTACAGAAAGACTATAAATAAGTATAATATAGATTTATAAGGTGTGATAAACAGGGAACTTCAAATCTACAAAATTCATTAAGTAGGGAATTTATTTATTTACCTTAATAAGACACCTTAAATAGAGAGTTTTTTCAGGCTAAAATAAATAATTAAACAAATTTACTGAGTACCTACTATGTCCTAGGCCACAGAAACAAAAGGTGTGATCTGTGAACTGTTTGTTACTCTCTATAAAGAAGATAAGCAGCTAGAGCCAGAATGTAAATCAGCTTTATCACCAAGCATACAGTTTTTTCCTAACAAGAGTTTTTCAAAGTGAGAATGCTGATTTTACATCATGATACAAGTTCCTCATCTCACTGCAGATGGCCACTTGGGGTAGCATTGTTCTAGGCAATCCTAGGTGCTTTCATATTTGTTACTTGTTATTTATACCTAACATTTATGAAATTATTATACACCCAACACTTACACTACATTTAATCCTCACAATGACCCTGTGAAATAAGTACTATTACTATTTACCCCAACCTAAAGATGAGAAAATTGAAGCTCAAAGTTTTCACAGACAGTAAGTAGCGAGGTGGGATATAAACCAGGCAATCTGGCTCTATCTAGAGTGCGCTCTTACCACTTCACATACTGCCCTCTCCTTAAATTCGAATCTTCAGTTCAGTGATGCAGACATAACCGTCTCTGTTGTAGAAAAGAGAGGCAATGCTCCCAGACGGTGTGTGCTGCCAAAGACAGGGGCTGTTCCTAATTCATCTCTGCATGCTCTCTCTGGCAGCCTCCAATGATGTCCCCAAGCTCATAGGCATTGTGGGGAAATGCAGAAGGGCCATGAAACATGGTTTCTACCCGCATGAAGCTCCTATCACCATGGAAGAAATACGACCAATAAGTGAACGAAATATGAGGTGGAAGGGTTGCCCCGCCCTGCACTTGTAAGACTGAACGTGAGGCCAATAAGTTCTCTTAAAGATATACTCCAAACCCTAAGCCTTGAAGGTAGACAGGGCTAACCTCACAGGACTGCAAATGCCTGCATGCCTTATTCTACCTTTTGCCCTCCCTGAGATACAGAAAGAGGGACAAATAGGTAACTTTCTCAATAACAATGCCTAAGGCACTACCTGTGGGGAGAGGGCATAGGGGCCTCAGCAAAGAATCAGACAAGTAGGATCCCACAGAAAGCAGCTGATATAAATTCAGGTCTCCAAACATGGGCGCAGAAGCTTCAGAGTCCATGTACCAACCACTCGGTTGGCTTTCCATGGAATGGACTTCTATGCTGTTTGAATAGAGTACCCAATGACACTAACCCAAATTTGAAGGTTATTAGAACCAAAGCCTTGGGACTTTGGCAGCTGTGTTTCTCTGGGTGGGCAGCTGCCTAAGAGTGCACGTCCTTCAAGGTCATGGCAGCATCTGAAGGGGAGGTAGAGCCCAGTGGCAACAGTGAAACAGGCTCACAAAATTTAGGAGCAATCTTCCCAATACATATTTACTGGAATAGAAAAGGTTAGCAGCAAAGATTCTGAAGTCTGGCAGGCCTGGTTTAAATGCCCATTCTGTCCCTTGTAAACAGTACAATTGTACATAATTTCCCTATCCTCTGTATGCCTCAGTTTACTCATTTGTAAAATGGGAACAATAATATCAAGATTGAGGAGTAAACTATAATAAGATACATGTAAAGTGTTTAGCACAGAAACCTGGCACAAGATTAATAAAAATAACAATAGACACTTACCGAGTCCTCACTGTGTGCCAGACCCCCTTCTAAGCTCTCACAACTATTAACTCATTTATACCTCACAATAACCGTATGAGGCAGCATGCTAGATATTATTATAGACAAATATCCCCTGCTCCTTTCCCTGTGGGAAGAGAACACATTCCTACCCCAATGAGTCTAGGGTCAGCCATGTGATAGACTTTGCCAATGGAACTGAGCAGATGTGACCCATCCCAGCAGAAGTTGTAAGAGACAGAAGAGCAGGGGTCAGATTGGAGGAGGGCATGAGGGGTGTGAAGAACAATACTAGAAGTTCTGTTTCAGGGAGCAGGGCAGAGTGCTGTGTCCCTCCCCCCAAAAAAGCCCAATTGGGGAGTTCCTGGGGCAAAGTTCAAGAGGCACCAACAGAGTTGGAGCTTTGATGAAATGTAATGTTTTAAAATTACCATCATTAAGGGCATTGACTAGAAACTCAGCCTTAAAAGGATGTCACCCACTGAGAGAGTTAAATGGGGTGATAATAAAGTTGATAAAGGAAAAACAGAGAAAACTGGACTTAAAGAATGAAAAGTAAGAATTCACCTATTTTCTTAATTCCAAGAGGCTTAAAAAAATATTAAATGTTAATAAAATTAGGATACACACTACAATCAGAGAAATAAGAGTTAGAAAAAAGAGGAAATTCAAAGAGCTGAAGCCGGCTGAGTAGAAACAGAAGAAAGGAAAGAGAAGACCCAGAAGATTTAAATCACTGTTAAAATAATTAACATGGCACTGTAAATTATAATTTATGTATTTAATCTGGACACTTTATACTTCAAGATTCTTTGATATCATTATAAAAACACAGGGCCCAGTATACTACCTCTACATGACCATATGGATGGACTTTGGCATACCACAAGAGAAAAAGGGCTGTAACCCTGATGCTTTAGGGGTTTGGCCTCTGAAGGAGAAAGACTTCTCTTCTAATCTCTCAAAAGTAGAGAACTAGCCAGGCAACACCTGTGATGAGGGCAACCTCAGGGAGGAAGGGAAGCACCGAACCTTACTGTCTCCTCTCCAAGGAGCCAGGGACTCCCCAGGCCCTCTGCCAGTTAATGTGGCTTGAGGGGAAGGAGGAAAAGGTGCTTGTGGTAAAGAAAGGATTCCAAAGCTGAGAATGTTCTAAATAAAAAAAGTGAACTACTAAACAAGACTGTAACTCTTGGCATTTAAAAATACCCATAGTGTACTAAAATGCCATGTGATTGGCCACCATTTGTCTAGGAGGGGGAATAGTGAAGTTAAAAGTGCATGGATTGTCAGAACGTGACAGAACTGAGTTGGAGTCCCAGTTCTGTTAACCTGCTGAGAAGCCTTCAGAAAGATATTCTTAGAACTTCAGCTTCTTCATCTACAAAAGAATCATACTTCCTTATTCCTGAGTGTTTGAGTATGTGCTAACATGTGCGCCTGTCTCACACCGTGCTGAATAAACATCAACTTTCCACTCCAGAGGCCACACCTCCCATTTCCATACAAAAGTCACAGAGAAAAATTAATGTTTCTTAACAATGTTACTTTATAGCCATAACTAAAATAGCTTTAAGCAAGAAAAGCTAGCAGAAGTATTTTTCTTAAATGTGAAATCATTCACTCATTCATTCAATAAATTTTATTGAGCAACTATCATTGTGTTAGGCATTGTTTACTGTTAATTAAACTCTCGTTCAAAATTCTAAAAATGTAGTTAGCAATTTATGTATTAAGGTTGTTGATGATCCTACAATTTTTAGTATAAGAAATTGTATCTTGGACACCATCATAAGGAAAAAAACGATCCAGTTACTTACAAATTAACACTATAGAAAGAACTATTGAATTTTACATTCTACTATTCCTACTCTCAGCCACAAATCTGATACGCTTGGTGTGATCAGGTGTAGTGAGGGATGCCAAATCAATGTTCTTGGGCTTATCAATTGAGATTGGTTCTCTTTTTCTTCACCTTTCTCCCTTACCCAAGAGGCTGTTACTTAAAGTTTACATGAAAAAGAGAGTGCTTATGACCTTCTTATAACAAGAATTAATATTTGTATAGATTAAAAAGCATTTCCCTATCATCAAAGTTAATCCTCACATTAAGTAGGCATTTTCTCCTTTTACATATAAAGAAGCTGGGACTCCCAGAAAACTAAATCCCTTGCCCAAACTCTTGGTTAATGACAAAGCTAAAAGACATCCAGGATTTCTGACTGAAAATCCTATGTTCTTTCCTATGGTTACATGATGAGTCAAGGAACCTATTTTATAAGCATTTCAAGAGTTACCCGAGTTCAGAGGGGGCAGAAAATGCACTGATTTCTCACACTAAAAATGTAGCACAGAAAGGAGGCTTTAGGAGTAAAGAAACACTGTAGATAAGATTCTCAGTCATCTGAAGGTAGATATTCATTTTATGAATTGTAACAACCCAGTTTCCTATTTCTCTCTCTCTCTCTCTCTCTCTCTCTCTCTCTCTCTCTCTCTCTCAACAGAGAGAATGGGTAGACATGGGCAACCAGGTCTCACCATTCCCCAGAAGTTCTGAATAGAAGAGAAGGAAGTGAAGATTTGCTGCACAGATCTATTAGCCCAAAACTGGTTGATATTCATAGGTGTAATGTAATGTATTTAAGAGATTAAGACATAGAGTTAATACTTGGGAAGTTAGGTGTCTTTTAGAATAGCAAGCTATTGACTGCTTTTACAGTTGGGTTATATTTATAGTACTATTCTTTACCTTCTAAACCAACAGTCATATATATGCCAAAGCAATCCACAGGTATCCCTATAAAATATCCAAGTTCAGAGACACAGTGTTGGTGATGGTAATAAGTCTAGACGCAGACAGATGAAATCTCATTTTACTGGGGCAAAAGTCTGAAAACATCTGTTTCTATTTTTCATACATGATATGGAAATGGAGACTATGCCTGTGATGGTAACATTGGTCAATTCTAATTTCACCCTGCACAGTATTTCTGGAAAGGTGTGAAACTAGCCTGCAAGAAGAAAGCAGAGGAGGCTGTAATTAAAACAAAACATAGTTCAGTGAAGGTTTTCTAATTTCATTTTCATTGCCCCCAATTACTAAGAGCTCTTTTCAAAATTGTTTGTGTTTAAACTAAAACAGAAGGAGCTCTCTTAACAGACCCACTATATTAACTGACACTCTTACTGAAATGTATCTGTTGGGAAAGGCAGATTCACGTGTATAGTCTTTCAGCCAGCTGCATAAAAATGGGCGTTGGGCCTGGAACACTTCCTTACCGAGAAATAAGAGTCCTCACAGCCTGTGCGGGACTTGACACATTGTGTGGGAGTACCTTCCCATTTTAGACTCAGTGTGTGCTCTTCTTCGTTCTGCTTAAGTGTGTGTGTGTGTCATATGGCACCTGGCCAGCCCCACTACTGTATGTCTCCTTCGGGGAGAGGACAGGGTCCTTCTGCTATAATACAAAAGGGATGTGTGCAGGCCAGCTGCCTGGTATGGCCTCAAGCACAGCCGCCAGGCAAGCCCAGCCAAGATCAGCCAACTTCAACCCACCCCACAGATGCATGAGAAACAATACATAATACTTTTAATCCATTGAATATTGGAGTGGTTTGTTACACAAAAAAAGCTCTCTGATACAAAGGCATTTTATACAACACTATGTTCTGTGGTAAATACCAACTCTATTGAGAAACTATAACAAACTTTTATAGTTTATAAGTGTATCATGTATAAATTTTGCTCTTATAACTTTTGAATTTTGCTCTTATAACTTTTGAATTTGCTTTCGTGTAATTTGTATATATGAATTAAACTTCAGGTTTGTATTCATTTTATATCACTTTAGCCACTGTAGATTAACTCAACTGATATGAAATAGGACTGGTAACACCATGTTTAATATCCCACCACTCTTTTCTAGGTAGGCAATAACTGTCATAGAACTATCTATCATTAGCTCTTATTTCAATATATTAATGTAATTGAATGCTTTCATCATCTGATTCTTAATCTTCTTTGTGGTCGACAGAGACTACATTATTTGTGAACAAATCAAATTTAAGCATTGATTATTCTCATTTCTAGATTTGATGAAGCCTAAAAGACAATATGAACTAGTAAATCCTTTTTTGCAAAATATCGTAGACACACCGAAATAGGTAAAACAAATGTGGTTTTCAGTGAAAATAATCTCTTATTTCCTTAGGAAAGCTGAAGCTATTTCCTTCTACATGTGACAGATACAAGAAAATATCTTTTGGTAATCTGGGGATGTACAGGAAGGGAAATGATACCCAAGACACAGTATTTTTAAATACCCCTATATTACACTCACACTCCCCCCCTCTCGAATGAATAGATGAATGGATGGATGATGGAAGGGAAGAAAAGGAGGGGGAGGTTAGGATATAAAAAGTGGCAAAAGATTGTTACTCTCACCCCCAAAACCAAAACAAACCTGATAAACTACAAAATCATCATTTTAAAAAACCTACCAGAGAGCTGAGGATGCAAAAAAACCTAAATGAACTAAACTCCAGAAGTGAACGAGCCCGTCATAGGAAAGGAGAGACCCATGTCTGTTATTTCTAGCAGGGCAGAAGGAAGACAGAGTGGGCCATGGAAGGGGGTAGGGAGAAACTGGCCTGACTTTTAACAGCTGCATGCAGGTTGAATGACAGATCAGAATTCTGAGAGGCCCCACCCAAAGCAAGCTTGTCCTCACCACCTTTCCCCATGAGTCTTCACCAAGTCCTGGGGGCAGTATACTGAATGCAGAGGGTGGAACTGGAAAGTGGAGAGAAATTCACCTAAGGTACTCTGGGATTTCAGCTACTGGAGGCTAGGGGTGACCAGGAGAGCTGAGAGACCTTTACAGAGTGTCAGGCTGCAGCGGTAAAAGGGTCTCCCAAGGTACAAAAAGCCAGGGGCAAGAGTGAGAACAGAGAACTCTCCAGTGGCCTAAAGATCTGGCATCTAGGCTACAGCAGAGCGAGATCTCTGTCCGCAAATCTGCGTGTCTGTAAACCGCTGAATCTTGTGGGTTGTCAGAGCTCAAACCCTGCTGAAGAGAAAGATCTGACTCTGCCCTCAAAGAATTAGTAACACCTAATCACACTGAAGCTACAACCCAAGCCAGCCCAACCACAGACTGACTCAGCCCCTGCTCCACTGGCCTAAAATAAGAAGGGGCATGCACTTCTCTGGAGGTGAATGTTACTTATTCAGACTTTACTGTTCTTTACGTGCAATGTGTGGTATGTAATACAAAAATTAAAGACACACACAGAAGCAAGAAGTCAGTCATGGGTCAATAAAGGCAGATGCAGAGGTGACTCTGATTATTTGTTCTGTAATTGATGAATATTCTTGAACCACCGGCAGCCTTTCCTTCACAGGAATACATTTAATAAACAGGCAAATGATCTAGTACTCAATGACGGGCACAGAAAGTTTAAATTGTTTATTTTCTTGTTATGAAAATTACCAAAATTTTTGAGTTTTTACTCTATTCCAGAGACTGACTCAGATGTTGGAGTTGCAAAATAAAGTAGAGCTTATCTCTCCATGGAACTTAGAGTCTCCTAGGAAAAGCAGATCTGTAGACTAACTAGACTATAAACCCACTTAGTAAGTGCTATCATAGAAGCATCAAAAGAACATCATGGGAAGAATAGTAGAGAAGTTGGAGAGTCAAGGGAAAGCTTCAGAGAGAAAGACATTTGAACTCAGTTTTCAGAATGAGTGGGATTTCAAAGATGGAGACGAGAGAAAGGTCACAGGAGTAAAAGGATAAAGAAGGAAATATGTTGGGAGAAAGGAAGGGAGGGAGGAAGGAGATGTGATCCAACAAGACAACTGGAGCCAGAATGAAACAGCCTTTAAAACCACATCAAAGATCATGGAAAGCTTTTAGGCAGAGAAAAATAAAATCAGGTTTACATTTGTGGCAAATATTTCTAGGTCTTGTAATACTACATTGCAATTATTTATAAATTAGTCTTCACCTAACTGTGAGCACTTGAAGGGTAAGAAAAGATGAAAGGAATTGATCAAAGACAAAGAGAAATAAGAGTCAAGAGATGAGGTTAAGAAAATTCCCTCAGCTTTTCCCTGCAATTATGATCTTTATTACTAAAAAGATTAATCAATACCATTCTTACATTTATGGATAATGAGGCTTATTAATACAGCAATGTGCCCTGGCCAGGTAGCTCAGTTGGATAGAGCATCATCCCGATACACCAAGGTTGGGGGTTCGATCCCTGGTCAGGGTACATACAAGAATCAACCAATGAATACACAAATAAGTGGAACAACAAATTGATATTTCTCTCTCCCTTTCTCTGTAAAATCAATCAATAAAAAATTTTTAAAAATAATATGGCAAAGATGGTTCAATTTATTTCCACATAAGGACATAAGTAAAAGTTAATTTTTGTAAATAGGCTACGTTTTAAAAACACAATGCATAATTTCTTGAAGACTTAGATAACTCAGAGAAGTGTATCAGTTAGGAATGTGTTAGGCTACCCCTGAAAAACAGTGGCTTAAACAAGAATGAGGTTTATTTACACACTCAAGTGTAAGGATTGGCACTTCAGGACAGGTTAGTGGCTCAATATGCTATCAGGGACTCAGATTTTTTTCTCTGTTTTTCCACTGTACCACCCTCAGAATATAGCTTTTGCATTCATGCTCTCAAGACGGCTGCTGTACCTCTATGCATCATATTAATATTTTAGGCAAAAAAACAAGGAAAGAACAAAGTGACAAATGGCATAGGGCTAAGGGACAGGTGAGCCCTATGAGTCAGTCCCTTTTAAAAAGCTTTCCTAGTAGTGCTACCAAGCAAATTCCACTTGCATTTCCTTGGCCAGAACTAGGACACGTGGCCATCTCTAGCTATAAGGGAGTCTAGGGAGGTGTGTCTATTTAGCTGGGCTCAGTGCTACCCTGACCACAATTCGGCTAAAGGAAGAAGAGAAAAATGGTATGGGTAAGCAATGAGCAGTGTTGAGCACAGAAAATAACATAAAATATTGCCCAACTTTTCTGTTAGGTTGCACTCCAACTGCTAAGAGGCACATGCTACTAAACACCTTGCATGCCTATAAGGGATTGCATGCCTATAAGGGAGACACTTTCCTCTTTGGTAAGCAGTTCATATGTGCTATTAATGTAGGCTTAGATACGTGTCTTCTACATGAAAGGATGTTCCCAGCATAATATAATTGGAGGAGTAAAGTTAAAACACAGAGCAATTTTGGAACTTTATCTAAATTCATTACATACCAAATGGCTCCTAGGAGTCACTACAAATGGCTGGCATTTTATCTATTGCGTACAGCAACACCAGTGAAAACAGGCACACTTGTTACAAATCCAAGTAGCAGAACACCTGCACATGTTCAATATTCTAGATGCTTACCAGAAATGGTAGGATAAGCCAGTTGCTACTTTCCCTCCCGCCCAAATATTTCCCAAATATTAAGGTATTTGTTATTGCAAAGAGGTAACAAAATTCACAGAACTAAGCATTTAACAATTGGCTACTATATTTATGACAGATGGCTACATTTGTAATTATTAACAGTCTTTCTACTGCTGAATATAAAACCCCCAAAAGCTACATAAATTACATGTTCAGTTGCCTTACTACCAATTTAACTTAAGGGATCAAGAATTAATTTGATCTATTTTAAATATTTGCCAACACCATGAATTCAATGACGTATGAAAGGATAATACTAAATTCACGATCTTTTACTTCTTGCCACTAAACAATATATCAGCTTGCTTTTCTACTGAAATAGCATAAAATAGATAGGACAGCTAATTTAAACAGTTGTTTGCACATTCAATATTTATAACCCGAATCTTGCATGACTGACTGGAAGCAGTGAGTTAGAAGGTTTAGCTCAGCTGCTGCCTGGAGTGATGGATGGCCTCGAAGAATTTCTTGTTCACTGACCAGATCAATCACGTAACAGAATAATAATAATAATAAAAAATAAGATCAGCCTTAAACTAGATTCTCAACATTTCCATCTGTATGCAAAACTGTTACAGGAAAAAATGTATCATAAAACATAATGTGAAGCTACTTAAAAATAATAAAAATCCACCAGAGATGCTGTAGAATGCAAATAAAAAAGAGAGGGTGACTAGATGATATTCTACATTTTAACTGAATATTAACTGAAACTTTATTATATCTGCAATCCAAAAGTGTTGTCAATTTATAGTGATATTTTGATTGAGCTCAGACTCACAAGTAAAAGGGTTTACAAATCACTGAGAGGGCTGCAATTGTTTTTGGCCAGTATTTGCAGATGAATTTGACTGAATCAAACTAAAAGGTAATGCTGTGGCAATTATATACTGTTTTTAATTATTCCATGTCTGTCCTAAAAAAATGAGTCTGTTAAGAAGTGAACAAACATCTTATGTTTCAAATGACAGTGATTCATTCATTAGCGGTTAACCCACAAACATCTGCATTAATGAGAGAAGGCAGTAGTACCGCATATGGACCACAGTTGGTGAGTCACTCCTTAATGTGTGTGAATAGGTTTGACTGGTCTGTGAGAGTCCACTGTGAGCAGCTCTTCCCAGCTCCTTACTCAGTGAGGTCAGGCTGGTAGCTTGAGAGTGGCCACTACACCACAAATTAGCAAACACTAAAAATTGGGCTCCTCAATATCCTATTCTTCACCCCAGAGCTAACTGGTAAACATCTATAAGCACATGGCAGTTCAAGAGCATTCCTGGGGAGAGGGTGGGGGTGGGCTAGGAGGCTGAGGGGACTGGAGCTGAACAGCACAAGGTTGAGGTCTTGCTCAGACCCTGGATAATCTTGAAGGTGCCTTGGGTGTCTAAGGATGTGTGTGCGTAGCAACCAGGACTATAGAAATGGTATTTACCACTTCCTCAGGCATTCACCTTCTCATCTTGGGAAGTTTTCTTCTACTAGGAAAAGTGGGAGGGCGAAGAGGAGGAGCTGATGGAGAATTACAAGAAATGAGAAGGAGAAGGAAAAACATAGAAAAAGAAAAAGTAAGAAGTAAAAGGCAAAGGGCAAGAATAAAGGGGGAGAAGAAAGAGAAGGCGAAGAGGAGAAAAGGGAAAGAGGAGGAGGGACGAGGAAGAAGAGGAAGAGAGAAGAAACCAGACAGAGGGAAAAGGGAGAAAAAGGACAAGAAAGAGAAGAAGAGGGGAGATGAACAAAGAGTATGAAAGTGGGGAAGGAAGAGGAGATATTCAGACTTCTGCAAATAGGCAGAAGAATGTCCAAGAAATGTTGGACACACGGTGGTCTCTTGGGGCTGAGCTGAAGACATGGAGGCTTCAGACCTGGGGACAGTAATTTTTCTGCTGTTGAAGTCTCTTTTACTCTTTAGAGGCCAGAGATTAGGGTTCTTCCTTGAAGCACTGTGGCCATGTTTCCATATTCAAGCAGTACCAATGTGTCCAGCTGGGACAAATGCCAGGAAGAAGATCCTGGGTTCCAGCAAACTTGTGGGTCTTCAGGAATTCCCCAAGTGGTTTTCAAACTTCAAGTGTGTCAGTATCACCTAGAGGACTTGTTAAAATATGAAGTGCTGGGCCCAGCCCCTGGTTTCTCTTTTTGTGCTTCAGGAGTGGGGCCCCAGAATTTGCAATTCTAAGAAATTCCCACATTGTTGATGCTGCTGGTATAAAACACTGACTTAGTAAAATAAAATAAAAACTTCCCAGAAATTATTACAACCCAAACCTTAAGACTGTATTAGTGAGCATCTTAGCAAGAATTCAAACGAGAGAAATATAGCCTAACAATGAAGGGCAGGAGTCCTGGGAGGGAAAGAAGGCATCACAGGCCACTTTCCCTGCTTACTATTATGCCCTTGGCTGGCTGTGGCATCCATTAATGTTTCTCTAGTAGTCAACGCTGGAGTGTGAAATCTCCGTATACGCATACCCTCAGGGCCAGGTCTCATGAAATCATTTTTATTTTTTTACCTTTTTTTTATTTTTATTAATTTACTTTTGTTACAGATGTTTCTCCTTTTTTCCCCCATTGACACCCCCCTCCCCCTCCCTCCCTGCCCCGTCCCCAGTTTTGTTGTCCATGTCCATTGGTTATGAGTACATGCGTACAAGTTCTGTGGTTCATCGCTCCCCTCCCCCACCCCCTCTTCTGGCAATTGTCAGTCTGTACCCTACTTCCACGTCTCTGGGACTACCCTGTTCCTCAGACTGTTATGTTTATTATATTCCACAAATGAGTGAGATCATATGATATTTGTCTTTCTCTGCTTGGCTTGTTTCGCTTAGGATAATAGTTTCCAGGTCCTCCCATGTCGTCTCAAAAGAGATCTTTCTTTCTTACAGCTGCATAGTACTCAATTGTGTATATGTACCACTGCTTTTTTATCCATTCATCTACAGATGGACACTTGGGCTGTTTCCAGATCTTAGCGATTGTAAATAGTGCTGCTATGAATATGGGAGTACATATATTCTTTCCGATTGGTGTTTCAGGCTTCTTAGGGTATATTCCTAGAAGTGGGATCACTGGGTCAAATGGCAATTCAATTTTTAATTTTTTGAGGTAACACCATAGTGTTTTCCACAGTGGCTGCACCAGTCTGCATTCCCACCAGGAGTGTACTAGAGTCCCCTTTTCTCCACACCCTCGCCAACACTTGTTGTTTGATGCTTTGTTGATGGCGGCTATTCTGACAGGTGTGAGGTGATACCTCATTGTTGTTTTAATTTGCATCTCTCTGATGATTAGTGATGTTGAGCATTTCTTCATATGTCTCTTGGCCATTTGTATGTCCTGTTTGGAGAGGTGTCTATTTAGTTCCTCTGCCCATTTTTTAATTGGGTTATTTGTCTTCCTTTTGTTGAGATGTATGAGCACTCTATATATTTTGGAAATTAATCCCTTATCTGATATATCATTGGCGATTATGCTCTCCCATACAGTGGGTTGCCTTTCCACTTTGATGGTTGTTTCTTTTGCTGTGCAGAAGCTTTTGAGTTTGATGTAGTCCCATGTGTTCATTTTTTCCTTTGTTTCTCTTGCCTTAGGTGATATATCAGTGAAAATTCTACTGCGTATGATGTCTGAAATTTTGTTGCTTACATTTTCTTCTAGGATTTTTATGGATTCATGAGTCACATTTAAGTCTTTTATCCATTTTGAGTTTATTCTTGTGTATGGTGTAAGCTGATGGTCTAGTTTCATTTTTTTGCATGTAGCTGTCCAATTTTCCCAACACCATTTATTAAAGAGGCTGTCTTTACTCCATTGTATGCTCTTGCCGCCTTTGTCGAATATTAATTGAGCATAATGTTTTGGGTCAATTTCTGGGTTCTCTGTTCTATTCCATTGATCTATGTGCCTGTTCTTGTGCCAGTACCAGGCTGTTTTTATTACAGTAGCTTTGTAGTATAACCTGATGTCTGGTATTGTGATCCCACCTACTTTGTCCTTCTTTTTCAAGATTGCTGTAGCTATTCGGGGTCTTTTTTGGTTCCATATGAACTTCTGAAGTATTTGTTCTAGTTCTGTGAAATATGTCATTGGTATTTTAATGGGGATTGCGTTAAATCTATAGATTGCTTTGGGTAGTATGGCCATTTTAATGATGTTAATCCTTCCAATCCATGAACAAGGTATGTGCTTCTACTTTTCTATATCTTCCTCTATTTCTTTTTTCAATGTCCTGTAGTTTTCTGCAAATAGGTTCTTTACTTCTTTGGTTAAGTTTATTCCTAGGTATCTTAATTTTTTTGCTGCGATGGTAAATGGGATTGTTTTTTTTCTTTGGTTAAGTTTATTCCTAGGTATCTTAATTTTTTTGCTGCAATGGTAAATGGGATTTTTTTTTAGTTTCTCCCTCATCATTGGTGTATAAGAATGCCGTCGGTTTCTTGACGTTAATTTTGTATCCTGCTACTTTGCCAAATTCCTTTATTAAGTCTAGTAGATTTTTGATGGAGTCCTTAGGGTTTTCTATGTATAATATCATGTCATCTGCGAATAATGACAGTTTCACTTCCTCCTTTCCAATTTGGATCCCTTTTATTTTTTCTTCATGTCTGATTGCTGTGGCTAAGACTTCCAGTACTATGTTAAATAAGAGTGGTGAAAGTGGGTATCCCTATCTTGTTCCTGTTCTTAAGGAAAATGCTTTTAGTTTTTGTCCATTGAGTATGATGTTAGATGTAGGTCTTTCATATATGGCCTTTATAATGTTGAGATATGATGACTCTATTCCCAAATTGCTGAGTGTTTTTATCAGAAATGGGTGCTGGATTTTGTCGAATGCTTTTTCAGTGTCTATTGATATCATCATATGGTTTTTATCTTTCATTTTGTTTATGTGATGTATCACATTTATTGATTTGCGAATATTGAACCAGCCTTGCATCCCTGGGATGAATCCCACTTGGTCATGGTGAATAATTTTTTTGATGTATTGCTGGATCTGATTTGCTAGTATTTTGTTTAGGATTTTGGCATCTACGTTCATCAGGGATATTGCCCTGTAGTTTTCTTTCTTTGTAGTGTCTTTTTCTGGTTTTGGAATTAGGATTATGCTGGCCTCATAAAACGAGTTTGGAAGTCTTCCTTCTTCTTGAATTTTTTGAAATAGTTTGAGGAGAGTGGGTGTTAGTTCTTCTTTGAATGTTCGGTAAAACTCCCCCGTGAAGCCGTCAGGGCCTGGGCTTTTGTTTGCTGGGACTTTCTTGATTACATCTTCAATTTCCTTCATTGTTATTGGCCTGTTCAAGTTTTCTATCTCTTCCCGGTTCAGTTTTGGGAGAGTATGTGTTTCTAGAAATGTGTCCATTTCGCTTAGATTGTCAAATTTGTTGCCATATAAATGTTCACAGTATTTGTTAACGATCCTTTGTATTTCTGTGATGTCAGTTGTTACTTCTCCTCTTTTATTTCTGATTTTGTGTATTTGGGTTCTCTCTCTTTGTTTCTTGGTGAGTCTAGCTAAGGGTCCAACAATCTTGTTTATCTTTTCAAAAAACCAGCTCTATGTTTCATTGATCTTTTGAATTGTTTTTTTGGTCTCCATGTCGTTTATTTATGCTCTGATCTTTACTATTTCCTTCCTTCTACTTGCTCTAGGGTTTTCTTTTTGTTTGCTTTCTAGTTCCTTAAGTTGTGAGGTTAGGTAGTCACAATTAGAAATTTTTCTTCTTTCTTGAGGTGGGCCTGTAGTGCTATGAACTTCCCTCTCAGAACTGCTTTCGCTGCATCCCATAGATTTTGTGTTGTTGTGTGTTCATTTTCATTGGTTTCCAGGAAGTTTTTAAATTCTTCCTTGATCTGCATGGTAACCCATTCATTGTTCAGTAACATGCTATTTAGCCTCCATGTCTTCAAATGTCTTTGCATGTTCTTGTTGCAACTGATTTCTAGTTTCATGCCATTGTGATCTGAAAAGATGCTTGATATGATTTCAATCTTCTTGAACTTGTAGAGACTTAGTTTGTGCCCTAACATATGGTCTATCTTTGAGAATGTCCCATGTGCACTTGAGAAGAATGTGAATTCTGCAGTTTTGGGGTGTAATTCTCTGTATATATCTATTAAATCCATTTGATCTAGTGCTTCATTTAGAATTTCTGTTTCTTTGTTAATTTTTTGTCTAGATGATCTATCCAGTGATGTCAGTGGGGTGTTGAAGTCTCCTGCTATGATTGTATTGTGTTCGATTTCTCCTTTGAAGTCCTCCAGAAGATTTTAAATATATTTTGCTGCTCCTATATTGGGTGCATATATGTTTACCAAGGTTATATCTTCCTGTTGCATAGACCCTTTCAATATTATGTAATGGCCTTCTTTGTCTCGTTATGGTCTTCAATTTGAAATCTAATTTATCAGATATGAGTATTGCTACCCCAGCTTTTTTTTCCTTTCCATTTGCTTGGAAGGTTTTTTTCCATCCCTTTACTTTCAACCTATGTGAGTCTTTTGTTGTGAGGTGGGTCTCTTGTAGACAACATATATGTGAATCATGCTTTCTTATCCAGTCAGCTACTCTGTGTCTTTTTATCGGAGCTTTCAATCCATTTGCATTTAAGGTGATTATTGATATGTACTTATTTATTGCCATTTTTGTTCAGTATGGTTATATTTTTCTTCCTATTTCTTCTACTAATTACAGCAGTCCTTTTAACATTTCTTGCAGTGCTGGTTTGGTGCTAATGTATTCCCTTAGCCTTTTTTTGTCTGGGAAGCTCTTTATTTGACCTTCTATTTTGAATGATAGCCTTGCTGGATAGAGTAGTCTTGGATTCAGATCCTTGTTTTTCATGACCTTGATTACTTCATGCCATTCCCTTCTGGCCTGTAGTGTTTCTGTTGAGAAGTCAGCTGATAGCCTGATGGGGGTTCCTTTGTAGGTAACCTGTTGCTTATCTCTTGCTGCCTTTCGGATTCTCTCTTTGTCTTTAATTTTTGGTATTTTAATTATTATGTGTCTTGGTGTGGGCCTGTTTGGGATCTTCTTACTTGGGGCTCTCTGTGCTTCTTGAACTTGAATGCCTTCTTCCTTCACCAGGTTAGGAAAGTTTTCTGTCACTATTTCTTCAAATATATTCTCTAACCCTTGTTCATTTTCTTCACTTCGGGGACTCCGATGATGCGAATGTTATTACGTTTCCAGTTGTCCCACAGTTCTCTTAAGCTATCTTCCTGTTTTTTCATTGTTTTTTCCTTTTGGTTTTCTGATTGATTGATTTTTTCTATCTGTCTTCTAATTCACTGATCCGGTCCTCCGCTTCCTCTACTCTGCTGGTCAGGCCTTCCGATTTGTTCTTCATTTCTGCTATGTCATTCTTCATTTCCACTTGGTTGGTTTTCAGTGTTTCTATATCTTTACTCATGGTGTTGATGTCCTTACTCATGCTGTTTAGTTTCCTCAAGATCATGGCTCTGAACTCTACCTCTGATAATTTGCTTAACTGCATTTCATTTATCTCATCTTCGGTAGAGTTCTCTTGTTCTTTCATTTGGGATCTGTTTCTTTGCTTCACCATTTTTGCTATCTCAGTGGGTTTTGGAGCCTGCCAAATTTTCCCTGTGGGTGTTGGTGTTCTGCTATTTGTGGCTCCCTCTACTGGGTTTGGATGAGAGTGGAGGGCCCTCCTTAAACACCACTGTCAAGTCTCACTTTCCTGGGCAAGATTTGCAAGCTCAGGAAAGGTTCAGTTATGCTCTAGCTTTTTGCCTGGGGGCAAGTAGCCTCAGTTACTTGAAAAGCCTTAGGATCTCAGTTAAATGAGAAACTCCCTCAGGTGTTTATAGTGTAAGAGGATTTCCCGAGGGTGGGGCTGATGCTGGTTGTTAATGAGCCTCAATTTGCATTTCTTTGCCTCACCTGGGAATCTCTGAGGGAGGGAATGCCACAGCTCCAGGAAGGAGCAAACTTGGCTGCCGTTCTGTGTAACCGGGAAGGAGCGGGCTGGCCACCGCCGTCCTTTGTGGCCGCGGCTCAGCACAAACTCTGAGCACCCTCCAAATCCCAGGTGTCCCCACAGAGTTCCAGTCCAGTCCGCCCTCCCTCTGCCAGAGCCCCAGGTGAGTGGCTGTAGCTATTTAGCACTCTGTCCCAGCCCTCTGTGCTGTGGACTCTCAACCCTGAGGGTGGGTGCGCTGCTCACAGCTAAGGCCGCTGCTGTCCGTGGGCTCCCAGCCTGCCACCCTCACACGCCTCCGCAGATCCTACCAGGCTCATTCAGTGTCCCTGGTTGTATGGTCCTCTCCCGCTGCTTTTCTGTTTCTTTTTCCCGACGATTTGTCTTTATTTTAGTTGTAATTCCCATTTGGTCCTGGGAGATCGTCTGTGTAGCTTCCATTCACTCCACCGCCATTTTCTCCTCCGGTTCATGAAACCATTTTTATACAAATGGGCACAATTGAACTGAACAGGAATGAATGCCTGACCCAAACTAACTCAATCATATTCTCTCTCTAGGTACTTTGAAATCCCTTGATGGGACTGGAAGCAGAAACAGGAAAGGTTGAGATGAAAAAGTGTGTATTTAAAGTTTTGTCACACTGGCTTCCACACCCAGCTGGGCTACTGTCCTTGGCCTTCCTGTGATACCCCAACATACTTGCATATGATGCCCACACTGTGTTTTAATCCACTCAGGTTGGTTTGGTTAACTAAAATTAGTCCACATCAATAGCTCCTCTCCACAACCATAACAACTTTACTACTGAAAATGAGCTCGTGTGCCTTTGGCCACATGGGATACGTACTGCCAATTCTTTAACCTTCCTTAGCAGCCTGTGCCAGGGGGCTAGCACCAAGCTGGTGAGAAGACAAACAAAAAACCCTTACACCCATTTCTTTTTGTTGGGTACTGAAAAAGTTTTGCACATATATCATTCTTACCATTTAAAAAATATCAGGTAGAACAGCTATTATTATTTATTTGTTACCAGGAATTTAGTTAGTTTCTCTATGTCAAAAGTTAACAGAAAGCCCAACTCAAGTAAGCTCACTTAATAAATGGAGTTCATTAGCTCACATAATTAGAAACTACAGAAGTAGGACAGGCTTCAGGGTCGAATGACTTAACAGCTCAAAACAGTCATCAGTGACCCAATTTCTTTCTATTTCTTCCCTTCTGCCACCCGGGTCAGCTTAATCCTCAGGGTCACAGGACAGGTGCCAGATGGAAACAGCACTTCCAGTGCAGCATCCCAAACAGTCTGACTGGGCCAGAGTAGCTCAGATTGCCACTCCTAAAAGAATAAATGTGGCTAAATGGATGGAATGTGCTAATGGATCTATCAATCAAAGCCCACACCAGGGACTATGTTGTGATCAATTTTACCAGAAATACACAGGCTGCCATAGGCAGTAGGAGATCATTTTAAGAAGAGAAAAATGTGGCAAAATATGCTATAACCAACAAATAAATGTCTAGCACACTTGTTTCTTACACGTACAATTAGTAAACAACTCTAAAATGCACTCTATTTTGCAACCATTATAGTAAAAATTGGTTTAGGCAAACTTACTGTGCTAAGCTAGTATATAAAAGTTTGATGGAGACCAAGATATTTACACTATCAAAGTACATCCCCAGAAATGACTTAATAATTTTAAAGAGAAACACAGTAACTTAACCATAAGGAAACCTGAAGATATCACTTTAACCAAGTGATCAAAGTTAATATCACAGAACATACTGACATCATGTGCCTCCTGATAAAATGCACTGAGGACACAACATCTCTTTCACACTATTTCTGCCAAAAACATATAACCTGAATCTAATAAGGAAAATATCAGACACACTCAATTAAGGGGCATTTTACAAAATAACTAGCCTGTACTTTTCAGAAATGTCATTGATGGGAAAGGCTGAGAAAGGCAGAGAAATGATTCCAAATTAGTGGAAACTAAAGACACATGAAAACTAAACGCAAAATGTAATCCTAGACCAAAAACATAATTTCTACAAAGGACAGTAGGTGTATACCATAGATAATAGTGTTGAATCGATGTTGAATGTCCTGATTTTAAAAACTGTACCGTGGTTATGTAAGAGAGTGGTTTTGTTCTTAGTAGATACATACTAAAGTATTTAGTAAAGGGGTGTGAAGTCTGCAACTTATTCTCATAGTTTGGGGGGAAAATGTATATGTATACACCCACATATATATACATAGAAAAAAATAAAAGCAATTGTGGCAAAATGTTAACTGGTGAATTTGGGTAAAAGGTTTATGACAGTTCTTTATACTATTTTTGAAACTTTTAAGTTTGAAATTATTTCAAAATAAAAAGTTAAAAATATTTAAACTGCACATCCCACAACTTTTCTCAAAGCATGAGGTATCTCTGTCTTGTACTGTGTACCTCTTAAGTTTCCTAAGTGCAAAAAAGCTGACAACGAATCATAAAGTTTTATTTTAACTTGTTTATTAGAAACTTAGTTGATTATTCTGGTAGAAGATGGTTTATCTTAGCCAAACTCTGTTGTTTCCTTCTGGCTGTATAGCCGAACTACTACATTTCCCAAACTCCAATGCTGTTATGGATGCTATATGAGTTCTGGCCAGAGAAATGTGATCTCACATATCCTCCTCATGTGATTCTCCGGGCTCTCTCTTCCTTTGCCAGCTGACTAGACACGCAGGATCCAGCATAGGACTCCAAGGCTTAGATGGAAGAAGGAAGGAGCATAGGTCCCTAAATGACTGTGGGGAACAGAGCCATATCACTGACCTGTACTGGATTGTGATATGTTTAAGACATGAACATTTACTGTGTTAAGCCACTGAGATTTGGGGATTACCTCTTATAGCAGGTTAGCCTGACTAATAAAGTTACCTAATTTATAACATAGATTAACAGAAAGTGACACTCCAGGAAAATGCACTACGCGAGGATGTCATGTATTTGCTTTCAGAATATACTTTAGAATAGCAGTTTTCAAAGGGTGGTTTGATATCCTTGAGGGTCTCCAACACCCTTTCAGGGGCTCTGTGGGGTCAAAATTAATTTCAGAACAACATTAAGATGTTATTTATCGTTTTCACCCCATTCTCTCATAAGTATACAATGGAATTTTCCAGAGGTGGCATGATGTATTATATCACAAGAGATTGAATATGGAAGAAGATATGAGAATGCACCTGTCTTCTATTTAGCTAGATACTAAAGAGATTTGCAACAATGTAAAAAAGTGGCACTTTTTGATAAATTTTTTTGCATTGGAAAATAAAAATATTTTATATTACAGTTAGTTAAGAGTTATTTATGCTAATATATAATGGATGAAGAAGCTTGGGCTGCAGCAAATCTGATGTTTTTTTCCATAGACCTAGGCTGCCTAAGACTAAAATCTAAAACTTACACTGATTATTTCAGTAAAAACAGGTGTTAGAGTTTCTGGCAACAGAGAACTTAAATGTAGTTGAAATCTGCAATACCAGCTTTATTTGACTATGTATTACTCCTAGTTTTAAAAAGAAGGTTGAACCATATCAGTGAATTTCAACCTTTTGAGGGAGCAATGATATCCTCTGTTCGTATAAAACATATAAATCTTTTCATCCCAAAATGCATAAAAGATTGAAAAAAGGGAGGAGGGACTGTTCTGTTTGAAGTAACAGAAGTGACTCAGGACTGTATAAAAACCAATGGATTAGATCGTTTCAAATGTTCTTTCCAGCTAGCTCCAAAACTTCATTTCTATGAGTGGAAATTCTAAATGTGAGCACCGCCATGTTACCAATTTTAAACCACCCATATCTGCACTTCTTCCTGCAAAGGAAGTACAGTACATCACAAACTGAAACTGACTTAGAGGAGTCTAACAAAGCAAGGGATTAGAAACTGCTGAAAGAAGAAAAGGAACATTTACCAATCATGTGCTATGTGCCAGCTACTATGTTAGGTCTCTGTAAACAACCTAAAGTCCAACAAACTCTGCTGCTGCCTCCTGTAACATCTGGGCAATGTCTTGTACAAATGGAGTTTAGAAATTCAAAAGTCAATGACAGCCTCATCAGGATCCAAATGCACTGGCCTCTGAAGATCTCCTGGTCTAGCTAGGGTAAAGAGATGGCAGTGGAGATACATGAATATAAGACCATTATGTGATACATGTCACAACAGACTTATGTGTAAGTGCTACTTTAAGATGTATTTGTGATTTACTACATATATTTCATTCCACCAAAATCAGTTCTGTGTTCAAATATTCTAAAATGTTTGTACATCCAAGTAAGAAATTCTACAATTATTAAAAAAAAATTACAAAAATCAAGAATGCTAGAGTTAATAGCCCTCCCCATAGAGAGCTTCCTCTTATATTTGTTACTGGCCAACTTAATCAAAGCTAAATGACTGCATAAAGTGCCATGATGTATTTTAATTGCTAACTAGGAATTTTCCCTCCACATTAAATAGTTCTATAATGCTCCATTAATAAAGATGTCTTAAATTATTACAAATTTTATAATGGGGACTATATAGTAACATACATATTATATATATTTTTTGTAGATATTTAAACTTATTCTTATTTTGAATAATTAAAATAATTAACTGCCAGAATAAAAATAAAATACAGTGAGAGGGAAGAAGATCCAAACTAGAGGAAACATTTCTCCTGACAATAAAAAGTGAGCTACATGTTGAAAGGGTTAGTAACGTTTCAAAGGGTAAAGATAAAAGATTGCAAAAGGCGGAAACTGTGAAAAATTGTGTTGCTTGCATGACCTTTGCTCAGCCTTCTGTTGAGTATGGACAAGGATTATCCAGATTATCCACAAGACAATGAATCACCCAGCAGATGCAGGGAGAGCTACCAGACCAGTCCAACTGCAAAGTGGACAATGGGCCATGCAGAGTACGTCAGCAGGAGCTGCCGGAACCTAAAAGTAGAGTATATAACCTACACCCCAACTGTTACTCGAGGCTGACCCCTTTTCAGTTCAGTCTGCCTGCATCCAGGTGCATGCAATAAAGCCGTTTTTCTCTACATTGGCCTTGTGTTGTGGATGTGATCTCCTCCCGGCTCAGACCTTTTATTTGGTGCTGAAATCCAGGAGGTCTGTGAGGATCCCTCATAGGGGGCAACTGCAGGCCCCGGAATCCTCCGGGCCTCCTTTCGGACCAGGATGGATCACATCCTCAGCCGGATACCGGACCTGCAACCTTTCCATGGTGGTGGTTACGTTTTTTGCTGTTAGAGCATTATAAGTAATTCCTCCCACGAGGCCCCCAGTGGTAATTGCAGCTATGACTCCTGCTATGAGGCGTCCGACTTCCCTTTTTGCCCTATGATGGCTTCTGGGCTCAGGGCTTGATGAGGTTGAATTAGGGATGAAGGAATGGATTAAGGTATTGGATGGGGTGACATATCCTACTGCCCATAAGCCACCCTGTTTTTCTGGGTTTAGGCACTGAATAGTAATTCCTCTCCTGGGGGCAGAAATGTTTAGTGCACCTAAAAACATCATTCCCTCTGGTAAGCAAAGTAGCCCAGTCATATTTGGGCCTAGGGAGGTGCTTGATAGAGAATCTAAAATTTATAAATTAATATTTGTATAGTTATTACTTTGTATTATCCAATTTAATCCTCATAATTACTCAATAAATAGATATAAATATCATCCCCATGGTATAGGGGAGGCTGACACACAGAGAGTTCAGCAACATGCCCAGGGTCATCAAGCTAACATGGCAGAGTCATTGACTGCCACCCAGGTCTATCATCCAACCCATCACAGGACCCTGACTTGTGCCCTGATAATATATATGGCAATCATTTAACTGCACAGTGCTTAACAAATGTATGGCCATTTATTACAATTTTACAGAGTCAGAACACTTCCAAATATTTCCATATGTGCAAATTTTCTTTTGCTAGCATTTTATTTTAGCTTTCAACATTATCAAGGTTATCTAAAGAGTATTTTTTAAATAATTTAGAAAAATAAAATAAACTGAACTAAGAACAAGGAAGAAAAGCTTTCTCAAAGAACATTTCTTTAATAGATAAAGAATATCTGGTTTATATACGACCACATGTGTTATCTAAAACTTCCACATAAAACCTATTTTAAGGCATGCAACTTTAATATATTATGAAAGTCAGTATGCAAAGCATATTAAAGTGCTTCTTACTAATGCATGTAACAAAATATACTGATTATGCAAGTACATTTAATTGGATATAATTAAAATAATGAGACTTAAATACTGATGATTTTGAAAAGAAAAAATAGAAGTCAGAATTAGGCATGAAATGCATTCAAAATGCTAATGAGACTTGCAATGTCATTACCGCTTTAGTATACAATACTTCTACTTTAAAAAAGAGCAACCACTGGCCACTTTCGCTCAGTTCTAAACACATAGTTTAGAGATGTATTCACTCAGTGACAAGTGATTTCATTGGATAATATAATACTTTGCACTTAGATAACATCTTTTTTTATAAATAATTTCAGAGCTACATAGCAACAACTACTTTCTTCAAAGGAAGGCATCAAAATGACAAAAAGATGAAGTAAATTTTCCACAGGAAGAGCTGTGCTTGGTTAAATGGACACAATCTCAAAAACTCTCACAATGTCATTCTGACCTAAAGATATCAAATTTAGGTGTTCTTTCAACTCGGGTAGCTGTAAAGTGGCCGAAGGAGACTGATGGCGTGTGAAAAGAACAGGTCTGCAACTGTGAGGTCATACTCACTTTACTCAGTTTAAAATTTCAAAGGCGTCTACTGTCTCCAACATCACCAAAGAAGGGACAGTAGGAGAATTCAATAGGGTAGATCTGAAACTTTTTAAAATTTCACTTCTAACCTTTGTCTAACTCACGAGTAATAATGCAGAAAAGGTGATATAAGAGTAACTAACTTTCAGTAAATTACCTTGACACTAAAGCTTACTTTTGTAGGATAGATATGTTTTAATTTTCTATTTTACAGAAATGGGGGAAAAAACCAGCTCTGAGATCCATATAAATCTAAACCTCCTAAAATTTCTTAGGAAAAACCTAGTATCACCAAATAATTTTGGCAATTAAAATTAAAAAAAGAAAAAGGTCACATTACCATTTACTGAAGAGGAAACTGAGACAGAATTTAAGTGCCTGGCCCAAAGGCATAACTAGGGGACAGAGCAAAAGGATGAAACAAAAACTGGAATGAGCAACATAAATTCTAGATTGAATTGTAGGTTAAACTCATTAAACTCTATTCAGATATACTGCAAATTCAAAATACTGCAATGAAGAGATCACAAAGAATCAGTTAAAATTTGTAAGGACTAGGGACCCTTTTATTTTATTTTTGTTGTTGTTGAAAGTATTACAGATGTCCCCCTTTTCTTCCCCATTGACCCCCTCCTCCCTGCTCCCACCCACCTCCTGCTTACTCCAACCCCTTGTCTGTGTCCACTGGTTGTGCATATATGTATATAAATTCTTTGGTTTAATCTCTTCCCACCCTTCCCACCCCTCATCCCTCTGAGGTTTGTCAGTCTGTTCCCTAGGGACCCTTTTAGGTGTCTATCTCTTTTTTTTTAAGAATTTACCTCATCAGATTTCAAATGCAAGTAGTACTCCAAACAGTGAAGGGTTCAACATGTGAAACCTTTTGGTAATAATATTCCCTAGAGTCCACAGACTAGGGATCCCAACCTCTCCAATAGCACACGATGCCCACCACTGGCTTTCATAGTGTGTTCATCCCATAAGTTGAAAAAGCACTGGTTGAACTGGGTAAAAATGAGAAAAATAATGTCAATTCTCTAGAGGCATTAACATGACAAAATCTCAAAAGTCACCAAGATTAGGACAAAATAAGGATAGAGAAAGGAATTAATGCAGATCAACAATATTCAGTAAAATGAATACAATTCCTGTCAACAACTGTAATAGCCAAAGTCACTTAGTATGATTGGCAGCATCAAATTTAGCAAAATGGATTTCTATTGCAAGATAGAGTTGGTCCCTTTCCAAGAGCTCTGGTTCACTGAGCTCCTCCTGTGCACCAGATGTCTACCCCCAGGCTCTGAAACACCTACCAGCCCACACAGGGGAGCTGTGGCTTCCCATTGCCATGACGATGCAGTACGGAAGGAACCACACAATGCAAGAATTCTTAAAAATCTGTTTATTGAATCATTTATCTTCAGGTCAAACAGTGAGACACAGGTACACTACAATGAAATGGAAATAAATGAAAACTGGAAATGAAAATTGCAACTAATACTAAGAAATAAACAAATCAAAACATAGGGTTTATTTGTAAAAAGCAGGGAGAGGATTTTCTTTTGTGGGTTGACACTGAAAGAGAGGACTATGAGAGAATTCCATTACTATATTGCTAGAGATATTAAGTGTTAGTACAGTGCTCTCTTGGCTCTACATGCAAAATGTAATGTGTTTGCATAATTGCTGGTCAGGTTATTAAGCTCTGAAAGCACCTTCACCACAGGTGCAAGATTTTGAATATAATTTTTAGATGTTAAAGGGAAAAAAGGTCTCGGTATGAACCAAAGTAAAGAATCAATAGAAAAGAAGTAAAGTTGATTCTTAGCTCTCAAGTGTAATATAAGTATTCTTACATCTGAGATGCAAAGTACTAAAACAAAAAAGATTTGGGTAAAATTATTCCTTTAACTCTCAGGCATTTATTTCTCTCTTAAAAGGGTCAAGACAGAAACAGGAACATCTCGAATGAAAGACCTTTCCTTCCTGGAACTTGCATGGTAACACTGTATTATGAGGAGCCCCTAAAAAGGTGCAGAAGCCTTAGCACCTGCATCCTGTACCAAGATTCCAATAAACTATACCTACTACACATATACCTATGCACTGTTGAAAATAACGATGTTTACAAGTATGGCAGCAAGGCATGGTGGGACAGAGCACAGGTTCGAGATTTAGACTACACTATCACTTCTCGGCCTTTTGGCTGAGATCAAGATTTAAACTACAAGTTTGAATTCTGGCTCTAAGAGTTAGTAAGTAGGTCTATAATCCCTGGCAAATTCCTTGACCTTTCTGGACTTCAGTTTCCCCAATGGTAAAACAGAGGCAATAATTATCATTGCCATGTTTTACAGATTAATTGAAATAAAACAATTAAAGTGCCCCCCCAGGGGTGGGGAACACCCGGCCCTTGGGCGCATAGGCCTGTGAAATCAAAACCAGCTAACATCACACGCCTGACCAAATTAACCTGACCAAATATAGCAGGCTAATTTTTAAGTTAATTTTGTATGGCCCTGAATGATGTTATAAATATCCAAATGGCCCTTGGCAGAAAAAAGGTTCCCCACCCCTGGTAGAGCAAAGCCCAGTATCTACTAAGTGCTTAATAAATGTTAGCCATTATACTTTATACATTATACTCATTGAATTCTTTTTTAAAAAAACTCATCTTTATTGTTGAATATATTACAGATGTCCCCCCCTTTTTCTCCATTGATCTCCCTCCTCCCCAATCCCGCCCCCTCCTGCCTTCCCCACACTATTGGTGTCCATTGATTATGCATATACGCATAGAAGTTCTTCGGTTTATCTCATCCTGCCCTCCCTCCCCCCTTCCCTTTGAGGTTCATCAGTCTAACAACCAATTTGTACTTCTTAATTCCGACACTTCTGTGAGGCAGGTATTATTACTCTTATCCCACAGTTAAGGTGAGTTAAGTAATCTGCCCAAAGCCTCACAGGGGTAAAGCAGGATTTGACACTAGATCTGTCCAGTTTCAAGCCCATATGCTTACTTCTACCTAATACTTCACACTTGTCCCCATAGGAACATGTTACGTCGTCATCATTTATCGAGATGTATTTAAATTGGCTTTAAAATGATCTTTCACCCTCAGCGTAAACTACATGAGGACAGAAACTGGGCCCTCCTTATTCATTTCAGTCCATTAGTCGACTCCTGCCCACTCAGCCAGATTTCAGAGCCTCTGTGCGAGGCATTGTTAGGGACTGAGATATTATGCAGGGTCCTGGTCCTCACAGAACTCAAAGTCTACTGAAAAAGACAGAAACAAAGTAAAAATGTAACTATAAACTGGTACAGTTGTAATAAAGGAAAAGAGCAGGGTGCTAGAAAAAAGCATGGGAGACGGAAAACCTCTTTGAAGAATGGAACACAAGCTGTAATGAGAAGGTTGAGCAGGAGTAAGCAAGGCAAAGAAATTCGTTTTCTTTTTAATCCTCATCTGAGGTCATGCTTAGAGAGAGAGAGACGGAGGGAGGAAGAGAAGAAGGGAGAGAGAGACAGAAACATTGATCGTATGAACCCCGAACTGGGATTGAATGTGAAACCCAGGTACAAGCCCTGACAGGGAATCAGAATTGAACTGACAACCTCTCAGTGCACAGGATGACACTACAACCAATTGAGCCACACCAGCCGGGCAAAGAAATGAGGATTTAAACTACTTGCACATGACCCTAAGAAAAGACCTCACTGGTATGTGAGGAAGGGCAAGCCAGTGTGGATGGAAAGGAGCTAGCATGGCTGACAAATGGTGGCACAGGGCAGAGTGGTATAAGATGAGAAGGGAGAGGTGAGCTACCAGAGGATTTGGGCATTTATTTTCAGTACAATGGAAGTTACAGTTGTTTTTAGAAAGCTCACTCTAGCTGCAATGTGGAGACTAGATTGATAAAGGGCAAGAGAAGATCTGGGAAAGCCACTGGAATTCTCTAACAGTAGATCACGGGAAATATGATGGTGGTTTGGGACTAGGAGGGTTCAGTACGGGTGGGCAGAAGTGTACAGATTCAATGTACATTGACTCTCCCGAGCCTAACACACTGCCTGACAATAATAGGAACTCAATAATTCGTTGACTGATTTCTCAAGCAGCGCTGTTGCTGGTACTAAGACATCTACTAACGCACAGACGCATGACCTCACCCTGAGCAGTTTAATCACCCAGTGCACATGAGACACAGGAAGATGCTGGAGAAATTATTATTAAATTAATAAACCAGCTGGCAAGACTCCACTTATGACAATCTCTTGATGTGTGAATGTTTCTTTGTAAAACAAAATGCCTCTCCCACCCTGACAATGGAAAATTTTAAAAGCCAGTTATCTTTCTGCCTTGTGACTTTCCAAGCTTGTAGGAGAAATGTATTATTTAAAATGGCCTGGAGGTATGCTGCTAGAAATACAATAAAACACTAAAGGTGCTAAAAGTCCTTTCATTTAAGAGGAAAAAAAAGCTGTAGTTAGAAAGACAAACTATACTCATTATTCTACTTTCTTCCTTGTAAAAACATGGTCTCTGTCATTACTTCCTAACACAGTAAAATATTTTGATTATCTATTAGCAACAAATTCAAATGCAGAGTTAATATATCTTCTTATAATCTGATAAATTCACAATGTCAGGACAGAGAATGTCTTCCCTATGTTATTTAATAATTTTGACCTTGTGTCTATAAGATATTTATTTTGCTAAAATAAAAACCACTTGGAAAATCTAAATGTTCATGTGGATTTGAGAACAAGAGAATCTATGATTATAGTTAACTGCATTCAAAATCTAATCCTTAATCCCATCACCTCTGAAAATGTTTTCCCGTCCTTTAACAGGCCAGTATTAACAACAGGCTAACCATCAGAAGAGGGGGTGGCGGGGGGAGGGAAGAGATAAACCACAGAACTTATACGCATGTATGCATAACTGATGGACATGGACAACAAAGCTGGGGAAGGGGTGGAGGGATGGGGAGGAGGGTGTCAATGGGGAAAAAAGGAGAAACATCTGTAACAAAAATAAATTAATAAATGTCAAAAAATAAATAAATAAATAAAAAATGTGAAAAAAAAACAACAACAACAGGCTAACAAAGGAGCAGTCAGGCTTACTTATAACAGTTGTTCTCTTGCTAGGACTGAGATAAACCTAAGATATCTATGAATTTCTTAGAAATTAAAGCTTTAATTATTATTAAATTAGTTAAAACAGTATCTTGCTTAGGCTAGGGTGATAAATTCAAGTGTTTGGGGGCACAAATAAAGCTTAATTTGTTATAGAAAAAGAGTGTTCATAGCAAAAGGTTCAGCCAAGTGTCTTGCACAGCTTTTATTGAAAGGCCACCCACCAGTGCCCCACCACTGCTTCGGAAGAATCTCAAAGTAAAAGAGGCAGAGATCAGGAGAGTAAGAGGGGCTGAACTGGATTTCCATGCAAAAAACTTAATAAGCTTAAAAATATAATTTGCCTTCTTCTTCCATTTGGTAGGAAATAATTTCTCTTACACTAAAAATAAAGCTTTACATGGCACTCTCTGTACAAGTAGAACGTCGTTAGTCTTAAAAATGCTCTTTCTGCAGAACCAGAAAAAGATACTTAAGAGCATCAAATAATGTTTTGCTCCTATTACTATGAGAACTATTTTAAAGAATCTTGGTAACCAAGGCAGACAATAATAGAAAATCTTACAAGTTCACTGAGGTTTAGAATTGAACAAAACAAAGGTACAAATTGTTCCATCTACCCTTTGTCACTCAAGAAAACAATATTGTATATTATTAGTTAAAATTTATATTTTACCAACATCTGCACAAATTGTTAATATTTCAATTCACATAAACAAAGAGAAATGAATAATCTCAAATTTATGTTATTTCCATTTTATTAAGGAAGCTTCTCCTTTCTCTTGGTTTGTATCAGTGTGACTAGCACAAAGTTATCTGCAATAATAGGAAAAGTCATTTATCCCAGTAAGAAAAATAAAAGCCTAAGCTTTTTAAGAGACCTTGGACAGTTATTAATTACAAAAAGAGAAAATAGCATACTTTTTTTTTATTTTATTAGATAGAGCGGGAGGGAGAGAGGAAGAGAGAGAGAAACATCGATGCGAGAGAGACACATCGAGTGGTTGCCACCCACACAACCCCACAGGGGCCAGGGACAAACTGCAACTGAGGTACGTGCCCTTAGCGGGAACTGAACCTGGGACTCTCTGGATCATGGACCAACGCTCCAACCGCTGAGCCAAACCGGCCAGGGCAAAATAGCATACTTTAAATGTAATGCTGTAATAAAAGTGTACAAATTTACAGGGTGGGGCAAACATAGGTTTATAGCTATAAACCTATACAAGAATAAAGAGAGTTTATTCTTGTATTATTATCTATTAATTACTGTATTATTTTCCATATGAACAACTGTAAACCTACTTTTGCCCCACCCTGTATTAATTAAATCTTAAACAATATTCAATTTTATGAGTGTACAAATCAAATGTTTTCATTTTCAGAATTATCTCTGATAATAGCACAACTAAGTAAAAGTTGTATATTCTCATTTTTACTAAACAATCTGTTTATAGAAAGGTCATTTAAAACAAATATATTCCAAGCCATCTATATGTAAACAAAAAGGACCAATATTCCTAAAGTAAACAACATTAAAATGAGGACCAAACATAGTTTTGAATAGCAGAGAGCACAAACATAACATTTCTCCTTATTTGAACCAAAATCTCAAACTTTTGGATTATTTATTTCTTCAAGTTACAGGGTTTTTATTACCAAATTCATAATCTTTTGTTATTTTCTTAAACAGATAAAATTTGCTTCTTTCCCCTAGGGAAATGTCAGACTATAGCACTATCTAAGAAATATGATTAAATTAGTTTAATTACTTCATGTCAACTTGATAAGTCACTGCTCTTTAATGTAAAAACTGCGACTTGTAATTAATGACTGTTCATATTGCTTTAATTGATCAAATGTCTAATACATGTAAAACACTGAAAGAAGCTCTGTATATCTTACAGCAATTCAGTGGAGAAGTCCTGTCCCATGGGTATGTAAATCTGAAGTACAAGAAACCTCTGGATCAGTCCAACTAGAAAAGAAGGGAAAGATACATTCACATGTCCAAACCGTTTATATATGCATATAAACAAACATAATTGAAGGCCACCAACAAGCTCGAGCTTTTAACATTTCAGTAATACAAAGAACTGCAATAGCACTGGCCGTGAGTTACAACCTCATTATGAAAGCAAAAAATTAATGAAAATTAAATCAAACTCGAACAACAAATGTTGCCTTTTAAAGTCCCATCTGTAGGCTTGGTGACATTTTTATGAAAATTTTAAAAATAATTATTTTATTTACTATTTTTAATAGTTTGTGAGAGAATGTACACATAGAACTGCAGTCACATAAAACTGAACTATAGATTCCCATCAAGGCAGCCATAAAAGCGTGTGTCAATTATTTTTATTCATTGACAGTTTTAACTGTACTAAACAACTTAATAAAAAAACAATTCTAACAACTACATCTGAAGGTCTGATGAGCCATATCTAGTTTATATGGTTTTAAATATGGATGGAGAAACATATTTTCATTTATAATACCTTTTGCTAATTTAACACATTTTTAATTAATCTAATAGTCACATATTGAGAACTGATAACTTTTAGTCCCCATCACCAGCTTCATCTTTATTAAAAATATTTGGAGAAAAACCCCTTGGCACTTTTGATAGGTGAAGTCTGTAACTGCTTCAAAATCAATTAATTTCATATTACCTCTTCAGATTCATTCACTTAATTCCTTTCCTCTTAGGTTTTGAACTTCTGCTTGATCTCTCAATTAGGATGCTCTTAATGGATGTTTTAGTATCACTACTTTCCAAAACATACCTTTTAGGAACTTTTTTCCTGATGTGGGACTTTGGGTAGAATATGGAAATGTCTTGATTTATCTGACCTCTCCTACAAATCTCATAGTATAGGCTCACACATAGATAAAATAAGGCAACTGTTCTAAAATACATGTTATTTCCTATTTATTCTGACTTAATAGGCTTAACAAATTTAAGTATTTTAAAGTAACAGTACATGTTTATATATTCTAAGACCTTCTGGTTTATAATTCCTTTGGTAAACTGTTTAACAACATTTTTGAACAATCTGAAATGTAGTTTCTAAACAATAAACATATTTGATCAAGTATGCTTACTCTTTTTAAATAAAACATACAAGGATAACTCTTGCTTAAAACATTAAGCTGCCCTGGCCAGGTGGCTCAGTTGGAGCGTTATCCAGTACACTGAAAGGTTGTGATTCCTGGTAGGGTGCATACGGGAGGGAACTGATCGATGTTTCTCTCTCCCCCCCTTCCTCTCTCTAAAAGTCAACAAAAACATATCCTTGGGTGAGGATTAAAACAAACAAATGAACAAACAATAACACTAAGCTTATAAAATGCACCAGAGCGCCATCTGTAGAGTAAGCAATATAATAAAAAATAGGGCATAACAACAGGCTCTGACCTTAGAAAATTCTCTAGGAGTCAGATTCTACCACATTTATGGGAAAAGCCAGTGAGGCAACCAGGCTCCTAGACTACAAAACCAAAATAAGAAACCAAAATGAGGTGATTTAAATAAACCATCGTTAATCTATATCTCTCTTACATCTTCCATTGATTGGCCCTTTCGTATTTTTCCACTGCACAATGGCCTCTGTAAATAGAGCTGAGAGAGCACCAGGATAAATGAAATGCAGTCTTTACAAAAGGCCCCTAATATATGTCACAAATCTCACTGAATCAGCACTGTTCTCTTCACACACAAAGAGCTACACATACAGGGCATTTTTATATGAACATTTTTAGATATGAAAGGCACTTGCCCTCAAAAAAGAAACCTTTGTAATTCAACTTTCTCACATATAGAGAAGCCCTACTTTCCAAAAAGCTCCACTTCTAAGATTAAAAGAAGTATGACAATACCATATGGTGATGATCTGACAAAGAAAAAAGTACTTTAATAATGTTTGACATACCCTGATCCTATGTGTCAGAAAAGCTATATATACTCTATAGTAATACTTTTTCCAGTGGCTTAGTAAATTCAAATGGACTCTTCATGTCTACATTATATTTAAAATCACTGTAAGTAATGCTGAATATGGAACTGCTGTTAGTAAAAAAAATGCCCATTATTTACATAAAATTCATAAAAATTTAGTCTTTTTATTGAAATATGCAGGTTTCTGCAGTTTTATAATCTTTTCTCTGCCTGAGATAAACTACCTCTCTTTTTAAGTGGCCAAGTCCTTTTTTCTTCAGAATATTTTAAAACACATTTACCTGGTAAAATACCATTAGATGTTTAAACAGTGGTGTTACAGTTGTTTCCTTATATAAAATGACAATTGTATTTTTCATATACATTTTAAAAGTGTTACACTGTCCAAAGACTTGGGACTAGCCATCCTTTACCAGTGCCCTGATAAACCATGCTGGTTCGAATCACAGCCCTGGCACAACAGCAAGTGTGCCAGGCACAACTACGCACCTCTCCACCTCAATACAGACGACAGGAAACAATTATGCCTTCATTATGGGTTATTCCACATCCCTTGGGCAAATGAGAAAACCTGTCTGAGCGCTTTTACTTTGCATGTGTAAAACTGGTTCAATAATTTAGTCACAAATTATAGTATTATTTATACAGATTAAATTAGAGCTACTATTCAATAAAGATTTACTGAGCATCTACTATGTGTAAGACAGTGCTGAAGTATTTGTAGTGAATAAGACAGACAAGGTCTCTGACCCTTAAAATTTATAGACTAGTTCCATGAAGGACAAGGTCAGGGTGCTATGAAAGCATATAATCCTGGGTCCTTGGAGGGAAAAGGATGATGAGTGAAGATTTACTTGAAGAAATAACAATGGAATTCAGCTGGGAAGAATAAGTGTAAATTGACTAAGCAAGGAAAAGAGGAACAAATTTTACAGGGAGAGGGAATACTCCATCATGCAATGAAAATGGCCATGGTAGAGTAGGTGAACTTACAGGCCTAAAGGGCAGATAGGAAAGACAGAAGGCGAAAAACAGCAGGAGACAAGTCTGGTAAACAGCTAGGAACTCAATCATTCAGGGCCTTGAAGATCATGGGAAGGATACAGGTCATCCTTAAATAACTTGGGAAGCCACTCAGATATTCATTCATTCATTCAATAAAGATTTACTGGATGTCTACTATGTGCCAGGCACTGTTTTAGGTAAACAAAATAGATTAAATGTCTGTGCTGGTTGCAGTTACCTTCTGGTAATGGTGAGAAAAACAATAAATACATAAAGAGCATGTTAAATGGTGATAAGAGCTATTGGAAAAAGTAGAGCAATGTAAAAGGGATCAAAAGTGTGAGAAGGATCTAAAGCACAGATCAGGGTTAAGGCCTGAAGAAGGGGAGTGTGAGCCATGTAGCCATTTGGGAAAATGAAGCTCTAGAAACTAAACAGAAGGTACAGCTTGTGCTAGGGTGATGCAAAACCAGGTTATGTTTGAAAACAGCAAGGAGACCTGTATGGTTGCAGCAGAGTGAACAAGGGAAAGAATAATAGGAGATAAGGTCAGGAAGTTAAGAGGGCACCAATACTGCAGTGTCCTACAGATCTTTGGTTTTTACTCTGAGAGAGATGGGGCATTTTCATCAGGGGAGTGAGTGCCTTACATTTACAAGTATCACTCTAGCCACGAAATGGAAAACGGGAGGCAAGTGAGAAACAGGGAGGCCAATTAGAAGACAACTGCAATGTTCCAAGCATGAGATAATGGTGGCTTAGACCAGGGTGGTAGCAGGTGGCAAGAAATAGCAGTCATAGAATGAATCTAACTTAAACATAGAACCAACAAGATCTTCCTGATGGAATGAATGAAGAGAAAATAACTCAGGCTAATTTAAGAGTTTTTGGTTTGAGCAACTGAAAAGACAAGTTACTAACAACTGAGATGGGGCTGTGTGCTGGAGGAGGAGGAGAAATTTCTAAGGTAAAGTAGAAATGTCAAGTAAGCAACTGAAAATACAAGTCTGGAGTTTGAGAGAGAAGTCTGAGCTGGAAATATAAGCTAGAGTAAGACAAAGATGGTATAAACAAAGGAGTAAATGTAGACTGAGGGTCAAGGACTAGGTCCAGGTGCATTGCAACATTAAGTTGGGTTAGAGGGAAGAGGAAGAACCATGAAAGGAAACTAAGAAGGAAGACCAGTGAATCAGGAAGAAAACTAGGAGGAGGCATCCTGGAAAATGAATAAAAATAAATCAAGGAGTAGGGTGTCAACCTGGTCAAATGCTGTTGATGTGTTAAGCAAGATAAGGGCTGAGAACTGGCCATTGGATTAAAGAATTCAGAGATCACTAGTGACTCTGACAAGAACACTATCAGGTCCGGCCGGTGTGGCTCAGTGGTTGAGCGTTGACCCATGCACCAAGAGGTCACCAGTTCGATTCCTGGTCAGCACACATGCCCAGGTTGTGGGACCGATCCCCAGTGAGGGGCACGTAGGAGGCGGCCAATCGATGTTCTCTCTCATCGATGTTTCTCTCTCTCTCTACTTCTCACTTCCTCTCTCTCTAAAAATCAATAAAGGAAAAAAAAAAGAACACTATCAGTAGAGTGGTAAGGTCAAGGTCACTGAAGGGTTTAAACAGAAGAATTCATAATGAATTTTTTTTAAAAAGAATATCAAAGTGGAGGCAGGGGGAGGTTTAGGGGGGAACCTCACAAAGATGACTTCATCCTCCAGAGCAGCTGAAACTTAGATTAACACAGGGCTTCAGGGATGCTGATCTCAAGACATACCAGTGGGTTCAGATGCCACAGACAGAGAAAAAACATGGTTTCAAAGATGAGCCTCAAACATAAAGTCCCAGAAAAGACCATTCAAATGATAGATGTTTACCTGCAACAGAGCTGCTTCACATAAGGGCAACTCTATATAACATGTTACATGGTGAAAAGCAGCCTGGATTTCTTTATCTGGCTAATAATTTACTCATGTCTCATCATCAAGGCAAGCTGGTTATATTTAGAAATTATAATCTAAATTGTTACAGTTTCTTTATGTGACAAATTTAACAAATTTATGAAACATCAACTATATACGATACACTAAAGTAGGGATACAAAATAGATGATGCAAAAGTCCTGCACTGGAGAAGTGCACAATCTGATCATTAATATCACTTTATTTGATAAGATGCTAAGTAAAACAAAAAACAAACAAAAAGTTGACATATTTAGAGATGCTCAAATGTAATTCAGAAGTATTACTATTTAAAATGAAAAGTTAAACATACTTCATTTCATTATTAAATTTTCTTCAGAAGCACCTAATATAGTAGATATCACATTAAGGAGGTACCTAAAGTCAAATCTACATAAATAAAGTAGATGTTTACTCTTAAAATAGAAATACATAATGGTAACTGAACTAAATTTAGAAATATTAATTGAAAGCCAATTCTCTAAGGCATGCTATTAAATTTAACCATAACAATTTCACACAGAAGGTCATTTTATACAAGCAAAAATAACTATAAAGCTCTATTATCAAAAATTACAAAAAATCTTAAAAGCATTAGACAAAAACTACAAATAATTAATCTTACAGACTGTATAAACTGTTTCATTTGTCACAGTGTTGCCTGATTAATTTTTAATTGCAGGGCATTGTACAAAAAATGCATTAAAAGATTCTTCTGTTTCTTCCAATTAAAACTATCATCTTCCTATTTAAAAACTAATTATAACAAATTAAAAAAAATTTTTTTTTTAATTTTTAGATAAAAGTAACGAAAGGGAGGGGTAGGAGGATTGAGGAAAAAAGAGCAAAAACCTTTTTAAAAAAGTAGGGAAAGGGAGCTTGTCTTGAGACACTGAACCTTTGGCAGAGGAGAAATATTTTTCAGAGCCAACTGAGAAAGGTTACTAGAAGTGATTTGATTTTGTCAATAACATGATCATATACATAGATGCTGAGGGCATCACATGGAAGTATAGGCCAACAATAAGAAAAACAAAAACAAAAGAACACTGGCTTACATTAAGTCAGGTTTCTGCAAATCAAATGTATCTCTCTCACAAAGTCAATATCCTTAAAAAAGATGGAACATGTCTCCTGTAAGAAGAACAACCTACAATTTCAGACACATGTCCTTATCTCATTTATATGTATAAATTTTTGTAAAAGTGATAAAAACTGCTATTAAAAAAAAACAAAAAACAGAAACCATAAGGAAATCATGATTTGTAAAACTGCAGTAAGTTAATAAAAATTATTTTAACAATGATTATTCCTCCTCTTCGAGGTTCTGTCTCTTGTTTTATTTTAGAAAGAAACACTGGCAAATCATTTTTAAATTAATCATCTTATAGTAGCTTGTATGTAAATAGGCATGTAGTAGCTTGAAATGGTAGATAAAGCACAGTGTCTATGAAAGTTTAGAAAATTGAATTAAAATGAGAAAATTAGGTACCAAGAATAGTCTTCATAGTACCTGGTACACAGTAGTATTCAATAAATGTTCTTAATGAATGAAGGAAGAAATAAGTGAATGATGAATGTAAAAATTAACTGACTACTTATATTTGCTAAACAACCTAAAATCTATGGTTAAAACATAGGGCAAAGTTGATGAAAATCTGATTAATCATTTTGAAAAATTATATTTCTTAAATCACATCAGTTTGCTCAAAGCCTAATTTGGTGGCAGAACCTCAAATTTTAACCCCAGTTCTGCCAATAACTGGGCTTCTGATCCTAAATTTAGGTGATCTCTCAGGATTTCTTCTGCTTTAAAATGCTGACCCTAATTTCCAAAGTAAATAAGAATTGAAATCTACTCTTTGGGCTTTTGTTAAAACACATGTTAATATCTATACTTATTAGATATTAATATTTTTAAAGGTATATAAGTTGATATGTCACTAAATAATGCCTTCTATAGTATTTTACATAGTTGTTTTCTCACAAATTAATTTCCTATAATTTAGGAACTCCTGAGTTTATTTCAAAGCTTAACCTTAACTATCTGATTTCTTGACAAGGCACCAACCTCAGTGTGCTCATCTATAAAAGAGCTATAGTGAGGGTTAAAAGAGTGAAATGTGAAATGCTTAGAAAGTCATAGGCATATAGTAAATGCTCAATAAATACCATTACTATTATAATTAATGGCTATTAAATAATCCTCTAAATCTTCAAAATACTGCTAGATTTCTAGTAAACAGTGAAGCAGAATATCTTTTTTAAAAATCGGCACTTCATGTTTACTTTCTAAATTTAAAAAATCCTAACACTTCATGTCAACACATGCCAGTAAAAGTCAAACTAATGCCTATGTATGAGACTTAAAAGTATAATTTCAAGCGTCAAATGTTAAGCTTCAATATTAAAAATCTTACTTACGGATTTGCTTATTCTCCTTTGGTAGCTGAATTTTGTTTGTCTGGCTGCTGCCTTCCAGGACAAACACAAAACTTTTAACTTCTTTATCAAACTCCTATAGAACAAAAATGAAAACAGTGGTAACTGAAGCGTACTTTGTTTGGCTTCTATTATATATTTAGAGCTAAACACTCACAGGAAACAAGTTCCAGATTCAAATGAGTTAAAAGTAGACTTAGGCCTTGACACTCTTTCCCTGAGACTTGCTGGGAACTGGAATATAGAAGCCACACTAAGCCACTTGGCAAATCCTCTATTATACCAAGGCACTCTTCCTCCAAATGATAAAAAGTTCTCCTAGTATAGGGATTCTCAAGTTACTAATTTTGAGTTTCCAGAGTTTATTTACTCTTCCTCTCCTTTAATATGTGTATTTCTGTCTAACAGCACAAGCTGAACATCATATCCTGTTACAGTATAATAAATCACCTAACCTATGTTGTTTCCAGTCCGAAAGTTCCTTGGTTTCCAGCCATGGCTCATACAGAATTAATCATTGACTTTTTTTTTTTTTTTTAAACTAGTGCTCTAACTTGAAGTTCCATATCATTTACCTAAAATCAGTACAAATTCAAGTGCTACAATTAAGGTGACCTAAAAAACTAAGGTTGGAGAAACAAACAAAAAAACAAAACATGAGATAAAGTGGTAATGTAGAGGTTATTTTTTCATGGACCAAATTCCCAATCTTTGAGTATAAAAACCCCTTTTTCACATTAAAATATTTCACAGATCCTCCCACTCTCTTGTTTTATATATGTTAAGAAATGTACTGTAACTAATGGCTGTTAAGATGTAACATTTTAATAAATTTATATTATACCCATCACAATAGCATCTCCTATGTATTTGAAATGAATATACATACACTGAGTGTATTATTTATTCCACAAGTTGAGCATATACTTAAAACATTTCAACAGTATATCAAAATCTTCAACATGGTCCATAAGCCCCTACATAGTCCAGTCTCTGCCCAGTTTTTCAAACCCTATCTCCTACCTTGCACTCTCTCCTCTGTCTGCATCCTAGTCTTAGTAGACTTCTTGCAGTTTCTTAAAAATTCTAAGCTCTCTCCTTACACAAGGACTTTGTACATGCTTTTCCCTTTGCCTGAAATGCTCTGCTTTCCACCAACTCCACCCAGTATCTAGTTAGCTGTTAGAGATCAAATGTCATTTCTTTGGGAAGCCTTTCCTAATTTCTCTGCTATACACAGCATCATTTATGTCATACTCATAGTAAGAGCTGTATAACTGTGAGCAAGCCCCTTACCCTCTCCATGCCTCAGTTTTATCGTCTATGAAAGGGGCATAAAGGTAACTATCTCACAAGCCTACTGTACAGATTTCACAATATACGTACTTAATTTTGTGCTTGGCCAACAGTAAGTACTCAATTAATAGTAGTTTTAAAAAGTTATCCATATAGCTGATTGGATAAGAAAATAGGACCCATATATAGGCTGTCTATAAGAGACACACCTCACAACAAAAGACTCACATAGGTTGAAAGTGAAGGGATGGAAAAAAATTTTCCAGGTAAATGGAAATGAAAAAAAAAAGCTGGTATAGCAATACTCATATCTGCTAAGATAGACTTCAAAACGAGGGCCATAATAAGAGACAAAGAAGGTCACTACATAGTATTAAAAGGATCAATCCAACAAGAGGATATAATCCTGGTAAAAAAATATACACCAAATATGGGAGCACCAAAATATATTTAAAATTTTCTGGAGGACTTCAAGAGAGAGATCAATAGCAATACAATCATAGTAGGTGACTTTAACACCCCATGACACCACTGGATAGATATTCCAGACAAAAAATTAACAAGGAAACAGAGTCCTTAAATGATGAACTAGATCAGTTGGACTTAACTGATATTTACAGAACATTTCACCCCAAAGTGGCAGAATATACACTCTTCTCAAGTGCACATGGGACATTCTCGAAGACAGACCACGTTATACACAAATTCAAGATTATTGAAATCATATCAAGCATCTTCTCAGATCACAATGGCATGAAACTAGAAATCAATTATAATAAAAACACTCAAAAACATTCAAACATATGGAGGCTAAATAGCATGTTATTAAACAACGAATGAGTTACCAGTGAGATCAAGAAAGAAATCAAAAACTTCCTGGAAATTAATGAAAATGAACACAAAATAATAAAAATCTATGGGACACAACAAAAGCAGTCCTGAGAAGGAAGTTCATAGCACTACAGGCCTACCTCAAGAAAGAAGAAAAATTTCTAATAAACTATCTAACCCAACAACTTAAAGATTGAGAAAGAGAACAAAAAGAAAAACCCAGAGTTAGTAGAAGGAAAAAATAAAAATCAGAGCAGAAATAAATGACATAGAGACTGAAAAAACAATACAAAAGATCAATGAAACCAAGAGCTGATTCTTTGAAAAGATAAACAAGATTGATCAACCTTTAGCCAGACTCACCAAGAAACAAAGAGAAAGAACCCAAATTAATAAAATCAGAAATGAAAGAGGTGAAGTAACAACAAACACCACAGAAATACAAAGGATTGTAAGAAAATACTATGAACAATTATATGCCAACAAATTTGACAACCTAGGTGAAATGGACAAATTCTTAGAATCATATACTATTCCAAAACTCAACTGCGAAGAGTTAGAAAACCTAAACAGACCAATAATAATTAAGGAAATGGAAGTCATCGATAAAATCCCAGCAAACAAAAGCCCTGGTCTGGACAGCTACACAGGGGAGTTTTACTGAACATTCAAAGAAGAACTATCACCTATTTAACTCAAACTATTCCAAAAAGTTCAAGAGGAATTTTTTCCAAGCTCTTTTTATGAAGTCAGCATAATCCTAATCCCAAAACCAGATAAAGACACTACAAAGAAAGAAAATTACAGGCCAATAACCCTGATGAACATAGACACCAAAATCCTCAACAAAATCTTAGCAAATCGAATCCAGCAATATATTTTAAAAAATTATACACCATGATCAAGTGGGATTTATCCCAGGAATGCAAGCCTGGTATAATACTCGTAAATTGATAAATGTGATACACCACATAAACAAAATGAAAGACAAATATCATGTGATCATATCAATAGACGCTGAAAAAGCATTTGACAAAATGCAGCATCCATTTTTGATAAAAACTCTCAGCAATGTGGGAATAGAAGGATCATATCTCAATATAATAAAGGCCATTTATGACAAACCTACAGCCAACATCATACTCAATGGGCAAAAACTAAAAGCATTTCCCTTAAGAACAGGAACAAGACAGGGATGTCCACTTCCACAACTCTTATTCAACATAGTACTGGCTCTAATTTCTCACACTTACTTTCCAAATCACAGATGGACTGCCAAGGATCTTCCATTTTGCTCCAGGATTTTTTCCCTGAGCACTAAAGATTTCAACAAATGCACCTCCCTAGAAAACAAAAATGAAATATTTAGATTAAAGTGAAAGACAATCTAAAAAGAAGATACTACCAACCTGAACAACCACTGTTCAGGTTTCCATCAGGTAAATAGATCTGGGAAAAAAACGTGATCCCTGTTACTTCTACTTTATACCTTGATTGTACAGAACCACAGCAGTTCTCATTTGAGTCACCTTGGATTAATAGTTTAAGAAATTTCTTTAAAGCATGATAAACATTAAATAAATGGTGCCATACAAACCTTACAATCTCTTCGTGTAAGATTCATTTATTTGACATGTATAGATCATGGTTACAAAACATCCCATTCAACTCAGATTAATAAATTCTAATAATTATTAATTATCTTTTTAGGCATACTGGTCTGAGCTCCAATACCAGCTCTGCCATTTATTAACTATCTGTTTTTGGATATTTAACCTCTTAATTCTTTATCTGTAAAATGGATTGTGGATTATACAGGGTAGTAAATATAAACCATCAAGCACAATACCTTGCACATAGCAAAAGCTCAATAGTGCCAGCAATAATTATTCAAAAGAGGGAAAATAAATAGTTTAGTCTGGTCAACAAAAAGTTTGGGAGTGAGGAAAAGAATGATTCTTATTTTAAGTATTACTATAAATCTTTTTATACAAGGTAGGGCAAAAGTAGGTTTACAGTTGTTCATACTGAAAATAATACATTAAGTAATAACACAAAAATAAACTGTTTTGCATACTCACAAATGTAAACCTACTTTTGCCCTACCATGTATATTTAATACAAGTTAATTTAGAGAGCTATAAAGTCTGTACAAGTAGGCCCTGGCTGGGTAGGTAGCTCAGTTGGTTAGAGTGTCATTTGGATATGCAAAGGTTGCAGGTTTGATCCCTGGTCAGGGCACACACAAGAATCAACCAATGAATGGATGAATGGGTTGAGCAATGAGTCAGTGTTTCTCTCTCCCTTCCCCTCTCTCTCCCTCTCTCTCGAAAAGTTTTTTAATCTGTACAAGAAAAATAGAGTATCTTATTTATAGATATGCTACACAAACATATCTGTAAACATGAGAATATGGAGGGACATGCTTATGTAAAAACACTAAACATATTACTGAATTTCCATATCCTTCAATTATAAAGGAGAGGAATTAAACAAGATGGTATCTCTGAGGAAGAATTTCTTGCAAGAAATTGACAATCTGAAATAAAGACTAAATATGGTTTTCTGTTATGGCCTGGATGATTTATAAATAGCACATGAGCAAATCTGTATGATTTTTGTAAAGAATTTCCAGCTTTTAATTTTTCTCAATAATATAAATATATTTTTGCTTCTGAGTTTTAACACATAATCGCTTAAGTTGCGACATTTAATTCGTTCTTTGTTAGGCAGTATTATGTGCAAACTGTGTGTGGATAGAATTTCTATAGCTTCTGGGGTCAGGTCATATTTCACTATGAATGTAAGAGAGCTTTTTTTTTTTTTTTAAAGAAAAATCCTTATACATGGTGAGATAGAAAACTGCCATTCCCCATTTCTTTTTCTCTTGTTTTCCAAGTTTCCCACAGTAGTATTATGCTTTTTTAAAAAAAAACAAAACAATATATTTTACCTATATTAAGTGAGTGAAACTCTCTAAAATTGTTCTAATAACTGGAATAGAAGAAAGAGAACTGCAAAACACTCTCGGGACACTCATGAGAGGGCAGGCAGTGTTTGGTGAAAAAGTAGAAGCAACAAAGAGTTGGAGACCAGTGAAGGGCTGTTCCCACCGCACAGGGACAAAGATGTTCATTCTAACAGTAGGACTAGGATGGGAAACAGACTGTAAATAGAGAGTGGAACCTCAGGTAGAGGTGGGGAGGGGAGGGCAGGAGACTATGGCAAGGAAATGCAGGACAGGAGATGCCAGTGAAGAGAGGAAAGCAGGTCAGGCACTGAGACACTCTAGGATACTCCAAGTGACTGAAGAAGACCCAGAATCAGTTTCTCCCCGGTGATCTTTGGACCACCTTCATCAGCATGAACTGGGGGTAGGTGTTACAAAGGTAAATTAACTAACCCCATCTAGAGATTCTGATTCACTAGATCTGGGGTGAGGGTCAGGAAACCTGCATTTTTACAAGTACCTTAAATGATCCCAACAAACCCCAATGTTTGAGAATCACTGACCCCCAGTTTTGGAGAAAAGAGCCTATAAGCCAAAGTGCTTATTTTCTTTCTTGGTGTATGCCATTCATGCACTCACTCGTTCACTCTCTTCCAAACAGCTTCTGATATACCAGTGTGCATCAGTAGTGAGCACCCAAGGCGCTTGTTAAATAAAACTCAAGATGTATGGGCCCTGCCCTCAAGATTCTGATTCAGGAGTCTGGTTGGAGTTTCAGATCTGCATTTTAATTAGAATCTCGGGCAATCCATATACCTTGAGAAGCAAAGCACTGCGCTGGAGACTGAACATGTTAAAAAGTCAAATCATATGCCCAGGCGTGAGTCGCTTTCTTTTTGGATCAAGAACATTCATCCATTCATTTCTTACCCCGAAAAAAAACGACCGTGTAATGGGAGTTTGGGGGTGGCTCTGCCCTCACCCCGAACAGGAGCTACCTTACCCAAGAGGAGAAAGCCATACAGACAGGTCGGAGAGCCGTTTGGGGTTACCTGATACTCATTTTTGAACATTCCCGCAGGGGGCCCTGGGCTTGGGGGCACGGAGTTCAGGGCTTCCAGCGAGTAGCGTGACCCAGACGGCTGGAAATCGCGGGCGGGAGCCCCGGAGCCCCACGGGCGGGGAAGGGCTTCGTGGCTGGCCCCCGACTCGGTGAGGCTCTTCTCAGCCGCGGGTCAGCTCCACCTCGGGCGCCCGACTCGCACCATCGCGGTCCACGCCCCGGGGTGCCGGGTGTGGGAGGGCGCAGCTGCCTGGGCGGACCCTAGGGAGTGATTTGTGTGCGTAACCTACGTGACGGGGCGCCCAGCCACGGAGCTACAGACAACCGCCCGCTCCCGGGCAGAGGCAGGCACACTCCCCCAGCCGCCGCCCGGCCCGCCGCTGAATCCGACCGGAAAGGGCGCTGAGTCGCGCCAACATTCCGGCCGCGCCCATTGGCTCTCACGAGGCGCCTGCGCGCTGCGCTGTATGGGCTTCTTGCCAACAGGCACGTGAGGCTACGCGGTGACGTCAGCGTTACCCAGGCAACTGAGGGAGTCTGAGACTCGGTTGACCGCCGAGTCTGTCAAGCGTGCTCTCCTTAGATCGTGACCAGGGTCTGCAAAAAAGCTTAAACTTAGAGCTGCCACAGGTGCTGGACTCTTCTCGAAACCTGTCCCTTCGACTTGGTCTCTCTTCGTTGTAAACACTGGTAGCTGGTAGGTTGCTGAAAGAAAGTAATGGAATCATGGAACCCTCACGTGGCCTTTGGTTCGAAGGTTCCCAAACTTGGATTCGTTGAGGCAATAATAGGGTCTGGTAGCCGCTTCCATCGTTTCAGAAGGCCCAAGGAAGTGGGGGTATTTATTCAAGATCACTGCACATGTTAAAAAGCCAAAGTTGTTTTTTTGTTTTTGTTTTCTCAAAATAATTACATTATTGATCCAGGCTTTCTAAGTTTAATTGGTTACTTCATTGAGTTTCTATGTCAGAACTGCTTTTACAAGGTAGATATTATTGTCAGTTTTTGGCTAAGGAACTGTGACTCAGAAAGGTAAAATAGCTTGCCCAACATCACAGGGCCAAGAAGTAATGGAGCTAGTTTGGAGCTCAGTTCTGATGCTGTACTCAAGGATGAGTTAAGTTACTGGCATAGGGTTATTAATAATCAGGTACCTCTCCTGGGGCCACTATAGGCCAACTAGTTCACAGGTTCACAACCCTGTGAGGTAAGGATTATTTGAGAATATTGAGGTTCTCAACCTTTCAGTTGAGTATATTGAGGTTCAGAGTTGATTAGGAATTTACTCAAGGATGCAGTGTTGACTTTCAGTTATGACTTAGCCTGATACTCTAATTCACCCAAAAGTCTCAAAGACTTATCCCTACAATATGCTCAGTAAGCACTGTGGATCGTAAACAGGGTGCTAAAATGAATGCTATCTGGATTTGCTCCTTATCAGGACTAAGAAGAGCAGATAAGGAACAAACTTACTACTTCAAATACTGGATGCATACAAGACAGAGGTGGGACTATCCCATAGCTGTAAATTGCAGTACACTATCTAGAATCAAGACCCTGATTTGTAGATCTCAAATCTAGTTCAACAACAGTTTTTGGCAAGGCTCTCTGCTGAGGGTTTTGGAATTATGGTCAATAGACATGGTCTTTGCCTTATAAGACTTGTTATCTAATGGAGGGGTATTTATTCATTCATTTAACAGAATTCTTAGGAATGCAATATATTCTAGACACTATGCTAAGAGCTAGGTGCACAGGAAAGGCCCTCATCTTCTTGGAATTTACATATTAATGGAGTCAGACACAATAAACAAATAAACAAGTAATTACAACTTGTGATAAATGCCATGAATCAAGTGATAGGAAATAACATTGGAAAGGGTATATTAGTTTCCTGTGACTTGTAACAAATTATTACAAAGTGGGTGGCTTAAAGCAACAGAAATTCTCTCACAGTTCTGGAGACCAGAAGTCCAAAATGACTTCTGTCACCCTTAGCAGGGTGACATTCTTTTTAGAGGCTTTAGAGGAGGATTTGTTCTTTGCTTCTAGCTTTTGGTGGCTGTTGGCCTTCCTTGACTTGTGGCTGCGTTTCTCCATCTCTTTCTCTGTGGTCACACTGCCTCTTTTCTGTGTGTGTCTTCTCCTCTGTGTGTCTTACAAGAACAGTTGTGATGGCATTTAGGGCCCACTTGGATAATTTAAGGCAATTTCCTTATTGCAGGATCCTTAACTTAGTCACATCTGCAAAGACATTTTTTCCAAATAGGGTACGTTCCAGAGGGTAGCTGTAGATATCTTTTTGGGAGGGTGTGTGGAATTTTTTTGCCTAACACAAAGGCTGACTTGCAGTATAATACAAAGCAGCTTTTGATAAACGCTGTAAGAGAGGCAAAAAACACAGTGAGAGTACAGGAGGAATTTAGGACAGATCTTAAGGCTTTTAACAATTTACTTGGGTCTCTGAAAAAGGAATTTTGACACCATAGCTGAAGAGAAACCTACAACTTTATCCTATGTTATTTTCTTTCTATCCCTTATCATTATCTGAATTTTATTTGTTTGTTTATTATTTGCCTTCAGCGATTAGAAGGTAAATTCCATGAGGGTAAGGACTTTTTCTGTGTTCATCATTATATCTCATCTCCTAGAGTAATGTGTGATATATACATAGTAGGTATTTTATAAACACATTATTTGTTGATTGAATTAAAGGCACCTTGTCCTTTCAAACTCACCATCCAAAACTTCTCCAAACATGAGCCTTTTCCATTCTTTCCAATCTTATTAATACTACATGTCTCCTCTTCCTCACCCTGTGTGGTAGGGAGCTTCAAAAATGGCCTCCAGCGGTCTCCATCTCCTGGTGTGCTTGCCCCCTATGTAATCTGCCCTTGTATGTGGAGTGAACTCACTCTAATGAATACAAAATGGCAAATGTGCTGAGATGTCATTTCTAAGACTTACTTTCTTTTGCTTGCCTTCTTTCACCCCCTTGGTCTGATTTCCCTCCCCTTCTCTGTCCTTACTCTGAAGGAAGCAAGTTGTTTTGTGAGTAGCCCCCTGGAGAGGTTCATGTGGCAAGGAACTGGTGTTCCTTGAGGACTTGAGGGCTGTCAACATCCACATTAGTGGGCTTGGAAGTGAATCCTTTCCTAGCCGAGCCTTGAAGTGACTGCATCCCCGGTCAACACCTTGACTACAGCCTTATGATTATGCCTGAGTCAGAGGCACTCAGCTAAATTGCACCCTGATTCCTGGACCCACAGAAATTATTTTTATTGTAAACTGCTAAGTTTTAAGGTAATATTTTACACAGAAATAGATAACTAATACACTTCCCATACACAATCCATTACCCAAACCTATTCGTTTATCTAAATACTTTTAAAATCGATCTACCTTTTCTCCACTGTAGTTTATACAGGAATCCCTTGGAGATATTGTGGTTTTGGTTCCAGATCACCACAATAAAGTGATACTCGCTTGTGGATGGTCTTGCCTTCAATTTGTAAAAAATGTGATATCTGTGAAGTGCAATAAAACAGTATGCCCGTACTCTGGTTTACCTATGATTTCTCTTCCCTGAACTAATTTAATAGCCTTCTAATTCACACACCACTTTGGCCCTCTTTCAAATCTATGTCTATATTGCAGTCAGAGTCATCTTTATAGAACACAAATCTAATCATATTAGTCCCTTGCTTCTAGCCCTTTTATGATTATAGAGCCTATCTTTCTCTCTAGTTTCATTGTAGATTATTCAGCTCCCTTCATTTCAGTCACATTGAGTTTTCTTTTAGTTATTCATGTTCAGCATGTTCACTTTCACTGCAGGGCCTCTGTGCTGTTCTCTTGCATGGATTACTTTTGCTCTTTTCTTTCTTTGGCTAAGGCCTACTTGTCCTATGGAGTTTAGATCAAGGGTCCTTTTCTCAAGGATGCCTTCTCTGATCTCTCTGACTTGATCAGATCCCCCTAGTTATATGTTTTCATAGAATCTTAGTACTTAGTACTGAAATAATAATTGAAATATTATATGTGTTTGTAATGTTGGCCATCTCTAGTGGACTTTAGATTTCAGGAGAGCAGGGACCATGTCTGTTTTGTTTATCCTTGAATCCCTAGTGCTTGGTATAATAATAGTTCAACCTTGTACTGGGTATAACAAAATAATAAACAAATGAATAAGTGAATGAGTGAGAGAGCAGATGAAGAATGAATATAGTCTTAAAAGACAGCCATAGACTTTGGTGTTGGGAAAACAAGAAGAAAGCAATTGAAAATACAGTAAGGTAAAGGGGTGAATTAATCACTTTAATTTATTGATAGAGAAACTAGTTACAGAATTGAAATGATTAATTACAGTATATCAGTAAGTCTCATTACTCAGGTGATTTTATTTTTCATAACCTGTTTATCCAATTAAAGGCTGGAAGTAACCAGGATCTTTACTTCAAACTCCTTCAAGAGAAAGTAATTGTCTTAGGCCCAGTTGTCCAAGGGTTGGGTCATTGTCTAACCCTCTTAATGCCTTACAAGTGTAGGAGACTTATAGTTGGATTTTTATTCAAGAGTATGGTATAGGGCCTATCCAGCCAATGGGCAATTCTGAAGGCTCATATCAAAATTGTTTTGTCTATGGAAAAAACTACCATTAACACTTACAGTGGTGGCTATAAAGCAAAATAATAATGCACACTACTTTAACAAAATGAATTCAAAACCAGAGATAGAAAGAGATCTGCTGTTATTGTATCAAATACTTTTGTTTGATTTGGATGAATGCAAGCTATGACTTCAAGAATGGCTACTAGAATTTAACACCCCATCCCCTCCCCCCAAAAAGAGCCAGCCTGCCCAAACAACTTTGCTTAAGCCAAGTTATTTATGTACATTATAAGCAGCAGTAAAACAGTTTCTCTAATTGCTACAATTTTTAAAGAAGTCAGTACATTTAGTAATTACATTAAATTGCTTAACTTAATTTGACAACATTAAGAATTAGTCACTTTACAAGCTTTAAAGTGCTTGTCTTTGTTCTACAAAGAAAGTAATTTGGTGTTGTATTAATATTATTAAAAGATATATTGGATGGTATTTCAAATGGAATAGACTAGAAACAGTTTTTTTTTTTTCTTTATTGATTTTAGAGAGAGGGGAAGGGAGAGGGAGAGAGAGATAGAAACATCGATGAGAGAGAACATTGATTGGCCACCTCCTGCATGCCCCCCACTGGGGATTGGGCCCACAACCTGGGCATGTGCCCTGACCAGGAATTGAACCAGCAACCTCTTAGTGCATGGGTCAATGCTCAACCACTGAGCCACGCCGGCTGGGCTAGAAACAGTTTTTAAAAGGTGGAGCCTTTGTATGCCAATGTAGTCATTCAAGTTAGATGATATGATTATAAAATTGACAAGAAATAGTATTCTTTTGAACTAACAATATACGGTGCTCACCACAATATAGTTGTAATTTATATTTTGGTTGCAGATTATAGTAGAATAATTTAACATAATAGGAAGAAAAAAATGTTGGTTTAATGATCAAAATTTGTTTTGTTATATAATCTAGAAATGGTTAATAGTTGGAGGATTATTTTATTCTTTTTTTCACATTATGGAATAACTTTATAAATGGCTATAATGCCAAATTGATAGAATAATTTTAAAACTGTGCCTATTTAATAGTTTTAAGCTAGTTGAGAAAAATTAGTGATATCTGAGTCATCCATTTGACTTCTGGTTTGAGAGTAGTGATTTTTTTTTTTTTTTTAAGAAGGTGTAGTTAAAGAAGGTTTTTGAGGGTTTTTCTGTTTGTAGATTTTCTTCTCGAATAGTTCATTTATTTTTTCTCTCTTATCTATGAGATTCTAGAGAGACTGTTTCCTGCCTGTAATTTTAGATGACCAAATACTTCAAAATTTATGCATAAACTTGACATTTCCAAAACCAGTTATAACTTGAAGATTTTTCTCAGGAAAAAAAAAAAGCTGTTCCAGTAGTTGAATATTTAGGTATGAATACTTTCCCAAAAATAAGTTTTATACCGCATCCACTTAGGTTTAAAAAAATGAACATATTTGTAGAATACATCTTTGAAAAGATTAAATGAAGTGAGTTGATATTTAATACCAACTTGTTTTTCAATGATATAAATGCCCTTATTTTGTCAGAAACAGTTAAGTTAGATCTAAGTAGCAAGTTTTTCTTACATAACTATCCGTAACCTAAAGCCAGTTAGTGCTGATTCTTGATAAGAAGGCTATAGAGAACTGGTTATCCACATGCAAAAGAATAAAGTTGGACCCTTACCTTATACTATATAAAAATATTAACTCAAAATGCATCTACGACCAAAACATAAAACTATAAAACTTTTCGAAGAAAACAGGGAAAAAACTCATGGCGTTAAATTTGACAGTGATTTCTTGGATATGACACAAAAAGCACAGGCAACAAAAGTAAGACAGATTAGACTAGGTAAAAATTAAAAACTTCTGTGCATCAAAGGACACAATCAACAGAGTGAAAAGACAACCTATGGAATGGGAACAATTCAGGATGGGGCAAAAGTAGGTTTACAGTTGTTTGTATGGAAAATAATACAATAATTAGTAAGTAATAATACAAGGATAAACTGTTCCATGTACTCACAACTGTAAACCTAGTTTTGCCTCACCCTGTACTTGCCAATCACATATCTATCTGATAACATGTATATTCAGAATATACAAAGAACTTCTACAACTCAAAAACAGCAACAAAAACCAATTGCCCTTGTTTAAAAAATGGGCAAAGGACTTGCATAGACATTTCTCCAAAGATATACAAATGGCCACTAAGCATACAAAAAATTGTTCAACATCACTAATCATTAGGAATATGCAAATAAAAACCTCAATGAAGTATTACCTCACACCCATTAAGACGGCTATTATCAAAAACACAGAAAATAACAAGTGTTGGTGAAGATGTGGAGAAATTCAAATTCTTGTACACCATTGGTAGCAATGTAAAATGGTGCAGCAGTTATGGAAAACGGTATGGCAGTTGCTCAAAAAATTAAAATACAATTACCATATGTTCCAGCCATTTCACTTTTGGGTATATCTAAAAAAGTTGAAAGCAGGGTCTCGAAGAGATATTTGTACATCCATGTTCTTAGCAGCATTATTCACAATAGTCAAAAGGTGGAACCTAAGTGTCCATGCATGGATGAATGGGTAAACAAAATGTGGCATATACAAACAATGGAATATTATTCCTTCTTTAAAAGAAGGGAAAGTCTGACACATTCTTCAAAATGGATGAAACAGGAGTGACCACAGCTTGCCCTCTTTTGCTGTGGCCTTGGGAATGGAAACATCTGACCCACGTGCCAGAAGCCAGATTGTGGCGAGACAGCGCACCACTCCGTGTCCTATGGCACCGAACCGCCGGGTGTGTCATCGAGAGATGAGCCTGCTGAAATGGCCGCATACACTCAAGGACATTTTGAGTTACTGGGCCTTGCAGAATTTTCTAAAAAGCAGCCATGGTAGCACAAGCTGTTCACAGCAATCTGAGCCCTCAGCTGAAAAGTATAACTTGGCAACCCAGCTGTTAACTGGATGTGTCACTGGATGGTGCATGGATTTCATATTCCAGAAGGTTGGAAAGTTGGCTGCAACAGCTGTGGGAGGAGGATTTTTTTCTCCTTCAGCTTGCAAACCCTACTAGGTTCATCAGAGTTGACTGGCAGTTAGTAGAGAAGAACATGAAGAAGGCCAAGAATTAGCTGAAGATCCGTAAGAGCGACCACATTTCTACAGAGGTGAAAAGCAAAGCTAAGGAGATGATGTCATTTGTGAAGAACAGTCTAGTGACTGGTGGATTTTTCGGAGGCTTTCTTATTGGCATGCTGTCTTAAGGAGGATGACTTTGCTTCCATCATCCCTGGTTTTTCCACCTACCAGCCTCTTCACTCCATCATAGGACACTGAGTCTCCTCTTCTTCCTCCTCTTCTTCTCCTGTACCTTCCTCTCTGCTGTAGCATATCTGAATGTCTTCTATAGATGTCTGTTGGTAAAAACCAGTAGGTCCTATTATGAACTTCACAACAACAACTGAAGAGACAATAGACATTAGCTCTCCTCCTGGAACACTCCCCATTTGACTAAACTGTATATCAGCAAGAATGTTCCTTTCCTCCTACATAAGATACTTCCTAGAAAACAATGCAAGATGGCTCACCATGGAGGTGACCTCAAATGTTGTCCCAAACTTAATTTTGAAAAAAATAACACTTAGATAGATACCTTATGTATTGCATGGAAAGGAACAGAATACCTTTGCCTTTAAGCATAAAAAAAAAAGTATGAACCACGAGGACATTGTGCTAAGTGGAATAAATCAAACACACACACACACACACACACACACACACACACACACACACACACAAATACTGTATGATTCCACATATATGAAGTATCCATAGCAGTCAAAATCATAGATTCAAAAAATAGAATGGTGGTTGACTGGGAATAGGTAGGGGAGGGAAAAATGAGAAGTTGAAAAAAGTTCTTCTGGAGATTGCACAACAATGTTAAGTGTTATAACAATACTGAATGATATACTTAAAAATGTTTAAGATGGCAAATTTTATGTTATGTGTTTTTTACCACAATTCAAAATAAATTTATGGGAGGAGGAGAGCTAATCACGAAAAAATGCTCCTTAGAAATAGCTTGAGAAACACTGGTATACAATAAGTGGGTGTGTATGTGTGTGTGTGTGTGTGTGTGTGTGTATGTGTATGTGTGTGTGTGTGTGTGTGTGTGTGTAGTTTAGCTGAATTATTTAAAGTTAAGGTGCAGGCATGATGGCACTTTACTGCTAAATACATGACATAATAGTATATATCTCCTAAGAACAAGGATAATCTACATACCATTCTATGCCATAACACTACATGTATACCATGCCTCCATATCATTATCAAACCCAAGAAATTTAATATTGAACAATAATATATTCTGATATACTATATTCAGGTATCTATAGTTCTAATAATTTTATTTTTCTATACAGGAACAATCAAGGGTCATACTTCAAATTTAAAATACATGTTTTTATTGATTTTGGAGAGAGGGAGGGAGAGAGAAACACATGGATGTGAAAGAGAAACATCTATTGGTTGCTTCCTGCACATCCCCTACTGGGGATCGAGCCTGCCACCAGGGCATGTGTCCTGACCAGGAATCGAACCAGCGACCTTTTGGTGTTTGGGATGATGCTCAACGGAGCCACACCAGCCAGAACCATACTTCTAATTTAGTTGTAATGTCATTTTCATCTTCTTTAATCTAGAAAAAAAAATTTTTATTGTTGTATTACAGATGTCCTCCTTTTTCCCCCATTGACCCCCTCCGTCCCGCTCCCCTCCTCCTGTCTTCTCCAGCCTAGTGTCCATGTCAGTTGGTTGTGCATATATGTATATAAGTACTTTGGTTTATCTCTTTCCTCCCCTCCTCCCCAGCCCCCACCCCCATCCCTCTGAGGTTTGTCAGTCTGTTCCCTACTTCCATGAGTCCAGATTTCTTTTGGTCATCAGCTTATTTTGTTCATTATATTCCACGAATAAGTGAGATCATGTGGTACTTGTCTTTCTCCGACTGGCATATTTTGCTTCGCATAATACTCTCCACGTCCCTCCATGTTATCTCAAAGGGTAAGAGATCTCTCTTTCTTATAGCTACATGGTATTCCATTGTGTAAATGTACAACAGTTTTTTTTTATCCACTCATCTACTGACAGGCACATGGGCTGTTTCCAGATCTTAGCTATTGTAAATAGCGCTGCTTTGAACATAGGGGTGCATATATTCTTCCTGATTGGTGTTTCAGGCTTCTTAGGACCTATTCCAAGAAGTGGGATCACTGGGTCAAATGGAAGTTCCATTTTTAATTTTTTGAGGAAACACCATATTGTTTGCTACAGTGGCTGCACCAGTCTGCATTCCCACCACCAGTGTGCTAGGGTACCCTTTTTCCCACATCCTCACCGGCATTTGTTGTTTGAGGATTTGTTGATGGCTGCCATTCTGGCAGGTGAGAGGTGATATCTCATAGTTGTTTTAATTTGCATCTCTCAAATGATTAGAGATGATGAGCATTTTTTCATATATCTCCTGGCCTTTTGTATGTCCTGTTTGGATAAGTGTCTTTTCAGGTCCTCTGCCCATTTTTTAATTGGATTGTTTGTCTTTCTTTTGTTGAGTTGTATGAGTACTCTATATATTTTGGATATTAACCCCTTATCTGATGTATTGTTGGCAAATATGTTCTCCCAGAGAGTGGGTTCCCTTTTCATTTTGATGCTGATTTCTTTTGCTGTGCAGAAGCTTTTAAGTTTGATATAGTCCCATCTATTAATTTTTTCCTTTGTTTCTCTTGCCCTAGGTGATGTGTCAGTGAAAATTCTACTACATACGATGTCTGAGATTTTTCTGCCTACATTTTCTTCTAGGATTTTTATGGTTTCACGGGTTACAGTTAAGTCTTTTATCCATTTTGAATTTATTCTTGTGTATGGTGTAAGTTGGTGATCTAGTTTCATTTTTTTGCATATAGCTGTCCAATTTTCCCAGCACCATTTATTGAAGAGACTGTCTTTTCTCCATTGTATGCTCTTGCCTCCTTTGTCAAATATTAATTGTGCATACTGTCGTGGGCCAATATCTGGGTTCTCTGTTCTGTTCCATTGATCCATATGTCTGTTCTTGTGCTGGTACCAAACTGTTTGGATTACGATGGCTCCATAGTATAACTTCATATTTGGTATTGTGATCCTTCCCACTTTGTTCTTTTTTCCAAAATTGCTGTGGCTATTTGGGGTCTTTTATGGTTCCATATACACTTTTGGAGTGTTTGTGCTATATCTGTGAAATATGCCAGGTACTTTAATAGGGATTGCATTGAATCTGTAGATTGCTTTGGGTAGTATGGACATTTTAATGATGTTGATTTTTCCGATCCATGAACATAGTATATGTTTCCACTTTTTTATATCTTCTTCTATTTCTTTTTTCAATGTCCTGTAGTTTTCTGAGAACAGGTCTTTTACCTCCTTGGTTAAGTTTATTCCTAGGTATTTTATAGGTATTTTATTTTTTGTTGTTGCAATGGTAAATGGGCTTTGTTTGTTTGTTTGTTTCTCTTTCCAAGTGTTCATTATTGGTGTATAAGAATGCCATCAAATACTGGATGCTAATTTTATATCCTGCTACTTTGCCAAATTCATTTGATGGAGTCTTTAGGGTTTTCTATGTACAATATCATGTTGTCAGAGAATAGTGACAGTTTCACTTCCTCCTATCCAATTTGGATCCCTTTATTTTTTCTTGTCTAATTGCTATGGCTAAGACTTCCAGTACTATGTTAAATAAGAGTGGCAAAAGTGGGCATCCCTGTCTTGTTCCTGTTCTTAAGGGAAATGCTTTTAGTTTTTGCCCATTAAGTATGATGTTGGCTGTAGGTTTTTAATATATGGCCTTTATTATATTGAATTATGATCCCTCTATTCCCACATTGCTAAGTATTTTTATCAGAAATGGATGCTGGATTTTGTCAAATGCTTTTACAGTGTCTATTGATATGAACATATGGTTTTTATCTTTCATTTATTTATGTGGTGTATCACATTTATTGATTTGCGAATATCCAGCCTTGCATCCCTGGGATGAATGAATCCCCCTTGGTCATGATGAATAATTTTTTAATGTATTGCTGGATCTGATTTGTTAATATTTTGTTAAGGATTTTTGGCATCTGTTCATCAGGATATTGGCCTGTAGTTTTCTTTCTTTGTAGTGTCTTTATCTGGTTTTAGAATTAGAATTATGCTGGCCTCATAAAAAGAGTTTGGAAGTCTTCCTTCTTGAATTTTTTGGACTAGTTTGAGGAGAATGGGTGTTAGTTTTTCTTGAATGTTTGTAAAACTCTCCCATGAAGCCGTTCAGGCCTGGGCTTTTGTTTGCTGGGACTTTCTTGATTACATCTTCAGTTTCCTCAGTTGTTATTGATCTGCTCAAGTTTCCTGTCTCCTCCTGGTTCAGTTTTGGGAGACCATGTGATTTTAGAAATTTGTCCATTTCACCTAGATTGTCCAATTTGTTGTTCGGTGTTTTTTAACAATCCTTTGCATTTCTGTGGTGTCAGTTGTTATTTCTCCTCTTTTGTTTCTGATTTTGTTTATTTGGGTCCTCTCTCTTTGTTTCTTGGTGAGTCTGACCTGCTAAGGGTCCATCAATCTTGTTTATCTTTTCAAAGAACCAATTCCTCGTTTCATTGATCTTTTGAATTGTTTTTTGAGTTTGTATGTCATTTATTTCTGCTCCGACCTTTACTGTTTCTTTCCTTCTACTTGCTCTGAGTTTTTCTTTTTGTTCACTTTCTTACAACTTTAAGTTGTAAGGTTAGATAGTCGATTAGAAATTTTTCTTGTTTCTTGAAGTAGGCCTGTAGTGCTATGAACTTCCCTCTCAGGACTGCTTTCACTGCATCCCAGAGATTTTATGTTGTTGTGTGTCCATTTTTATTGGTTTCCAGGAAGTTTTTAATTTTTTCGTTACTCTCCTTGGTAACCCATTCATTGTTTAATAATGTGCTATTTAGCCTCCATGTGTTCAGATGTTTTTGAGTGTTTTTATTGTAATTAATTTCTAGTTTCATACCATTGTGATCTGAGAAGATGCTTGATATGATTTCAATTTCTTGAACTTGTAGAGACTTAGTTTGTGTCCTAACATGTGGTCTGTCTTTGAGAACGTCCCATGTGCCCTTGAGAAGAATGTGAATTTTGCAGTTTGGGGGTATAATTCTCTGTAAATATCTATTAAATCCATCTTATCTAGTGCATCATTTAGAGTCTCCATTTTCTTGTTAATTTTTGTCTAGAGGATCTATCCAGTAATGTCAGCGGGGTGTTGAAGTCCCCTGCTATGATTGTACTGCTATTGATTTCTCCTTTGAAGTACTCCAGAAGTTTTTAAATGTTTTTTGGTGCTCCTATACTGGGTGCATATATGTTTACCAAGGTTATATCCTTCTGTTGGATAGCTCATTTCAATATTATGTAGTGGCCTTCTTTGTTTCTAGTTATGGCCTTCAGTTTGAAGTCTATTTTATCAGATATGAGTATTGCTACTCCAGCTTCTTTTTCCTTTCGTTTGCTTAGAAAAATTTTTTCCATCCCTTCACTTTCAACCTATGTAAGTCTTTAGTTGTGAGGTGGGTCTCTTGTAGGCAACATATATATATATATATATATATATATATATATATATATATATATATATATATATGAATCATGCTTTCTTATCCATTCAGCTACTCTTTGTCTTTTGATTGGAGTGTTTAATTCATTTACATTTAAGGTTATTATTTATATGTACTTATTTATTGCCACTTTTATTTATTATGATTATGTTTCTCTCCCTATTTCTTCTGCTTATTACAGCAGACCTTTTAACATTTCTTGCAGTGCTGGTTTACCAAGGTTATATCCTTCTGTTGGATAGCTCATTTCAATATCATGTAGTGGCCTTCTACATAATATTGTGGCCTAATATATTCTCTTATCCTGTTTTTGTCTGGGAATCTCTTTATTTCACCTTCTGTTCTGAATGATAGCCTTGCTGGATAGAGTAGTCTTGGATTCAGATCCTTGTTTTTCATTACCTAGAATACTGCATGCCATTCCCTTCTGGCCTGTAGTGTTTCTGTTGAGAAGCCAGCTGATAGCCTTATGTGGGCTCCTTTGTAGGTAACTTGTTGCTTATCTCTTGCTGCCTTTAGGATTCTCTCTTTGTCTTTAATTTTTGGTATTTTATTTATGATGTGTCTTGGTGTGGGCCTGTTTGGGTTCTTCTTAGTTGGGGCTCTCTGTGCTTCTGGAACTTGTATGCCTTTTTCCTTCACCATGTTAGGGAAGTTTTCTGTCACTGTTTCTTCAAATGTATTCTCTAACCCTTGCTCATTTTCTTCTTTTTCTGGCACTCCTATGATGCGGCTGTTGTTATGTTTCATATTGTCCCACAGTTCTCTTAGGCTGTCATCCTGATTTTTAATTTTTTTTTTAATTTTTGTTTCTCTGATTGGGTGATTTTTTTTAATCCTGTCTTCTAATTCACTTATCCAATCCTCAGCTTCCTCTACTCTGCTGGTTATTCCTTCCAATGTGTTCTTTATTTCTGCTATGTCATTCTTTATTTCCACTTGGTGGTTTTTCATTTCCAATTGATTGATTTTCACTGTTTCTATATTTTTACTCATGCTGTTGAGCTTTTTACTCATGCTGTTGAGCTTCCTCATAATCATTACTCTGAACTCTACCTCTGATAATTTGCTTGATTCCATTCCAATTATCCCTTCTTCTGTAGCATTCTTTTGTTCTCTCATTTGGGATTTGTTTGTTTGTTTCACCATTTTGGCTGTCTCAGTGGGTTTTGGAGCCTGCCAAATTTCTCTGTGGGTGTTGGTGATTATAGCTCCCTCTGCTGGGTTGGATGACTGTGGGAGGGCCCACATTAAACACCAATGTCAAGTCTTACTTTCGTGGGTATATTTGCAGGCCAAACAAAGTTACAGTTATTCTATAGCTTTTGCCTGCAGGCAAAAAACACCTCATAAGTGATGTAAAGCATCCATTTTGGAGATAAATACGAGTTTGTCCTATTATTTGATTTTGAGATTAATTACTTGGTTGAGATTAATTAAAGTTGTGAGTAAAGCTTTTTATTAACATTTTTAAATTTGCTTTTCATTAGGAAAGGCATATATGCTTAGCTCAGAAAACTTGAAAAGTGAAAAAGAAAATAAAATCACTATAATAGCACCATATAGAAACAAGCATTTGTTAATATTTTCATATGTATCCCTAAGCAATCTTCTGTTGTTGACCATCTAATTAATCTAATTTTTGCTATGCAAGTTTTTGCTATTGTAAATAACCTAGTAGTGAATGAACATCATTGCTCCCTCCAATCTTTGCCCTGTTTTAAAAAATTATTTCTGTAGGAATTCTAAAAGTCAATTGTTTGAGTAAAGGGCATTAAGTTTTCAATGATTGTTTCACATATCCTGATATTATATTCTGCCTGAGATTTTTTTTTTCATTTTTATTTTTTTTATTTTATTATTATAATTTTTTTATTAATTTATTTTTGTTACAGATGTTTCTCCTTTTTTCCCCATTGACACCCTCCTCCCCATCCCCCCACCCTGTCCCCAGCTTTGTTGTCCATGTCCATCACTTATGCATACATGCGCATAAGTTCTGTGGTTTATCTCTTCCCTCCCCCCCCACCCCCTCTTCTGAGGGGTGTCAGTTTATACCCTACTTCCACATCTCTGGGTCTACCCTGTTCCTCAGACTGTTATGTTCATTATACTCCACAAATAAGAGAGATCATGTGATATTTGTCTTTCTCTGCTTGGCTTGTTTCACTTAGGATAATACTCTCGAGGTCCCTCCACGTCATCTCAAAGGATAAGAGATCTTTCTTTCTTACAGCTGCATAGTACTCCATTGTGTATATGTACCACAGCTTTTTTATCCATTCATCCACTGATGGACACTTGGGCTGTTTCCAGATCTTAGCTATTGTAAATAGTGCTGCTATGAACATGGGAGTACATGTATTTTTTCTGATTGGTGTTTCAGGCTTCTTAGGGTATATTCCTAGAAGTGGGATCACTGGGTCAAATGGCAATTCAATTTTTAATTTTTTGAGGTAACACCATAGTGTTTTCCACAGTGGCTGCACCAGTCTGCATTCCCACCAGCAGTGAACTAGAGTCCCCTTTTCTCCACACCCTCGCCAACAATTGTTGTTTGATGATTTGTTGATGGCGGCCATTCTGACAGGTGTGAGGTGATACCTCATGTTGTTTTAATTTGCATCTCTCTGATGATTAATGATGTTGAGCATTTCTTCATATGTCTCTTAGCCATTTGTATGTCCTTTTTGGAGAGGTGTCTATTTAGTTCCTCTGCCCATTTTTTAATTGGGTTCTTTGTCTTCCTTTTGTTGAGTTGTATGAGCACTCTGTATATTTTGGAAATTAACCCCTTATCTGATGTGTCATTGGCAATTATGCTCTCCTATAGAGTGGGTTCCCTATCTGTTTTGATGGTTGTTTCTTTTGCTGTGCAGAACCTTTTGAGTTTGATGTAGTCCCATGTGTTCATTTTTTCCTTTGTTTCTCTTGCCTTAGGTGATGTATCAGTGAAGATTCTGCTGCGTATGATGTCCGAAATTTTGTTGCCTACATTTTCTTCTAGGATTTTTATGGATTCACGAGTCACATTTAAGTCTTTTATCCATTTTGAGATTATTCTTGTGTGTGGTGTAAGTTGGTGGTCTAGTTTCATTTTTTTGCATGTAGCTGTCCAATTTTCCCAACACCATTTATTAAAGAGGCTATCTTTACTCCATTGTATGCTCTTGCCACCTTTGTCAAATATTAATTGAGCATAATGTCTTGGGTCAATTTCCGGATTCTCTGTTCTGTTCCACTGGTCTATATGCCTGTTCTTGTACCAGTACCAGGCTGTTTTGATTACAGTGGCTTTGTAGTATAAGCTGATATCCGGTATTGTGATCCCACCTACTTTGTCCTTTTTTTTCAAGATTGCTGTGGCTATTCGGGGTCTTCTTTGGTTCCATATGAACTTTTGAAATATTTGTTCTAGTTCTGTGAAATATGTCACTGGTATTTTGATGGGGATTGCATTGAATCTATAGATTGCTTTGGGTAATATGGACATTTTAATGATGTTAATTCTTCCAATCCATGAACAAGGCATGTGCTTCCACTTTTTTATATCTTCCTCTATTTCTTTTTTCAATGTCCTGTAGTTTTCTGCAAATAGGTCCTTTACTTCTTTGGTTAAGTTTATTCCTAGGTATCTTAATTTTTTTGCCACTATGGTAAATGGAATTGTTTTTTTAGTTTCTCTTTCCGTGAGTTCATCATTGGTGTATAAGAATGCCGTTGATTTCTTGACGTTAATTTTGTATCCTGCTACTTTGCCAAATTCATTTATTAAGTCTAGTAGATTTTTGATGGAGTCTTTAGGGTTTTCTACATATAATATCATATCGTCTGCGAATAATGACAGTTTCACTTCCTCCTTTCCAATTTGGATTCCTTTTATTTTTTCTTCACGTCTGATTGCTGTGGCTAAGACTTCCAGTACTATGTTAAATAAGAGTGGCGAAAGTGGGCATCCCTGTCTTGTTCCTGTTCTTAAGGGAAATGTTTTTAGTTTTTGCCCATTGAGTATGATATTGGCTGTAGGTCTTTCATATATGGCCTTTATTATATCAAGATATGATCCCTCTACTCCCAAATTGCTGAGCGTTTTTATCAGAAATGGGTGCTGGATTTTGTCGAATGCTTTTTCAGCATCTATTGATATGATCATGTGGTTTTTATCTTTCATTTTGTTTATGTGGTGTATCACATTTATTGATTTGCGAATGTTGAACCAGCCTTGCATCCCTGGGATGAATCCCACTTGGTCATGGTGAATAATTTTTTTGATGTATTGCTGGATCTGATTGGCTAGTATTTTGTTTAGGATTTTGGCATCTACGTTCATCAGGGATATTGTCCTGTAGTTTTCTTTCTCTGTAGTGTCTTTTTCTGGTTTTGGAATTAGGATTATGCTGGCCTCATAAAATGAGTTTGGAAGTCTTCCTTCTTCTTGAATTTTTTGAAATAGTTTGAGGAGAATGGGTGTTAGTTCTTCTTTGAATGTTCGGTAAAACTCCCCCGTGAAGCCATCTGGTCCTGGGCTTTTGTTTGCTGGGAGAGTCTTGATTACATCTTCAATTTCCTTAGCTGTTATTGGTCTGTTCAAGTTTTCTATCTCTTCCCGGTCCAGTTTTGGGAGACTATGTGTTTCTAGAAATGTGTCCATTTCACTTAGATTGTCGAATTTGTTGCCATATAAATGTTCATAGTATTTGCTAATGATCCTTTGTATTTCTGTTGTGTCAGTTGTTACTTCTCCTCTTTCATTTCTGATTTTGTGTATTTGGGTTCTCTCTCTTTGTTTCTTGGTGAGTCTAGCTAAGGGTCCAACAATCTTGTTTATCTTTTCAAAAAACCAGCTCTTTGTTTCATTGATCCTTTGAATTGTTTCTCTGGTCTCTATGTCGTTTATTTCTGCTCTGATCTTTACTATTTCCTTCCTTCTATTTGCTCTGGGGTTTTCTTTTTGTTTGCTTTCTAGTTCTTTAAGTTGTGAGGTTAGGCAGTCTATTAGAAATTTTTGTTGTTTCTTGAGGTAGGCCTGTAGTGCTATGAACTTCCCTCTCAGAACAGCTTTCGCTGCATCCCATAGATTTTGTGTTGTTGTGTGTTCATTTTCATTGGTTTCCAGGAAGTTTTTAATTTCTTCCTTGATCTTCTCGGTAACCCATTCATTGTTTAATAACATGCTATTTAGCCTCCACGTATTCAAATGTCTTTGCATGTTCTTGTTGCAATTGATTTCTAGTTTCATGCCATTGTGATCTGAGAAGATGCTTGATATGATTTCAATCTTCTTGAATTTGTAGAGACTTCGTTTGTGTCCTAACATGTGGTCTATCTTTGAGAATGTCCCATGTGCACTTGAGAAGAATGTGAATTCTATAGTTTTGGGGTGTAATTCTCTGTAAATATCTATTAAATCCATTTGGTCTAGTGCTTCGTTTAGAGTCTCTGTGTCCTTGTTAATTTTTTGTCTAGATGATCTATCCAGTGATGTCAGCGGGGTGTTGAAGTCCCCTGCTATGATTGTATTGCTGTCAATTTCTCCTTTGAAGTCCTCCAGAAGATTTTTAATATATTTTGGTGCTCCTATATTCAGTGCATATATGTTTACCAAGGTTATCTCTTCCTGTTGGATAGATCCTTTCAATATTATGTAGTGACCTTCTTTGTCTCTAGTAATGGCTTTCGTTTTGAAATCTATTTTATCAGATATGAGTATTGCTACCCCAGCTTTTTTTTCCTTTCCATTTGCTTGGAAGATTTTTTTCCATCCCTTCACTTTCAGCCTATGTGTGTCTTTTGTTGTGAGGTGGGTCTCTTGTAAACAGCATATATATGGGTTATGCTTTCTTATCCAATCCGCTACTCTGTGTCTTTTTATCGGAGCATTCAGTCCATTTACATTTAAGGTGATTATTGATATGTACTTATTTATTGCCATTTTTGTTCAGTGTGGTTCTACTTTCCTTCCTATTTCTTCTACTAATTACAGCAGTCCTTTTAACATTTCTTGCAGTGCTGGTTTGGTGCTAATGTATTCCCTTAGCCTTTTTTTGTCTGAGAAGCTCTTTATTTGACCTTCTATTTTGAATGACAGCCTTGCTGGGTAGAGTAGTCTTGGATTCAGATCCTTGTTTTTCATGACCTTGATTACTTCATGCCATTCCCTTCTGGCCTGTAGTGTTTCTGTTGAGAAGTCAGCTGATAGCCTGATGGGGGTTCCTTTGTAGGTAACCTGTTGCTTTTCTCTTGCTGCCTTGAGGATTCTCTCTTTGTCTTTAATTTTTGGCATTTTAATTACTATGTGTCTTGGTGTGGGCCTGTTTGGGTTCTTCTTACTTGGGACTCTCTGTGCTTCTTGAACTTGAATACCTTCTTTCTTCACCAAATTAGGGAAGTTTTCTGTCATTATTTCTTCAAATATATTCTCTAACACTTGCTCATTTTCTTCTTCTTCAGGGACTCCAATGATGCGAATATTATTACGTTTCCAGTTGTCCCACAGTTCTCTTAAGCTGTCTTCCTGTTTTTTCATTGTTTTTTCCTTATGGTTTTCTGATTGGTTGATTTTTTCTACCCTGTCTTCTAATTCACTGATCCGGTCCTCAGCTTCCTCTACTCTGCTGTTTAGTCCTTCCAATGTGTTCTTCATTTCTGCTATGTCATTCTTCATTTCTTCTTGCTGCTTCTTCATTTCTTCTTGCTGCTTCTTCATTTCCACTTGGTTGGTTTTCAGTGTTTCTGTGTCTTTGCTCATGGTGTGGATGTCTTTACTCAAGGTGTTGATGTCCTTACTCATGCTGTTGAACTTCCTCAAGATCATGGCTCTGAATTCTAGCTCTGTTAACTTGCTTAACTCCGTTTCATTTATCTCATCTTCGGTAGAGGTCTCTTGTTCTTTCATTTGGGCTCTGTTTCTTTGTTTCCCCATTTTGGCTATCTCAGTGGTTTTTGGAGCCTGCCAAATTTTCCTGTGGATGTTGGTGTTCTGTTGTTTGTGGCTCCCTCTACTGGGTTTGGATGAGCGTGGGAGGACCCACATTAAACACCACCCTTGAGTCTTACTTTCCAGGGTATATTTGCAAGCCCAGCAAAGGTTCAGTTATCCTCTAGCTTTTTGCCTAGAGCCTATTAGTTGTGGTTGCTAGAAGAGCTTTGGGTTTTCAGTTGAATGAAAACCTCCCTCAGGTGTTCAGCATAAGAGGATTTCCAGGGGGTAGGGCAGATGCTAGTAGTTAGTGAGCCTCAGTTTGCATTTCAATGGCCCACTAGGGTGTGGCTGGATCTCCGAGGGAGGGGCTGCCGCCTCTCCCCAGAGCCCTGGGATGGAGTAAGACGACCAGGCCACAGTCCTGCATGGCCGCAACTCAGCAAAAGCTCTGAGCGCCCTCCAAATCCCGAGTGTCCCCACACAGTTCCAGTCCAGTCCGCCCTCCCTCTGCCGGAGTCCAGGTGAGTGGCTGTGGCTATTTTAGCGCTCTGTCCCGGCTCTGCGCTGTGGAGCCGGCTCGGGCTTTAACCCCGAGGGCGGGCGCTGCTCACGGCTAAGGCCGCTGCTGTCCATGGGCTCCCAGCCCCCCTCTCGCGCCTCTGCAATCCTACCAGGATCGAGTCAGTGTCCCTGGTTGTATCGTCCTCACAAGCTGCTTTTCTGTTGCTTTTTCCCAACGATTTGTCTTTATTTTAGTTGTAATTCCAGTTTGGTCCTGGGAGATGGTCTGTGTAGCTTCCATTCACTCCGCCGCCATTTTGGAATCCTGCCTGAGATTTTATTTGGCTATATAGTACTCAAAATTTCCTTATCAAATGTAAATACTGTTGTTTCAACAGAATAAGCAAATTACTTTAAGAACCCCGTAGAGACTCACTGGTTATCTCCTTCCCGTGCACATAGTAGAAAAGGCCTTCATGGGCTTAACCCAGGCTCTGATAAGGTTTTTTTGGAAGTCTGGTATCCACAGTTGGTCCAGTCAGCTGAGGTAGAGCAAAGAGGGGATAATACAGGATTATAGGATATAAACACAGCTGTGGGGCTTCAAGGGAGCAGATTTTCTAAAGGGGTGGTGGAGTAGGAAAAAATATTTGTCATTTCTAGTATATTTAATTGAACACTTCGTTTGAAAAGGAACCACTCTTCCTCGATGTGTTTCTTTTTGTAGTTGACATGTATCATGCATTAAGGGGTCATTTCCCCCATGGTTTCTACCTCAATTCAGGTGAAAATAATTTCCTATCTGTGATTACCTCCACTCCATCCTCCATTGTGTAGTTAGAGTAATCTTTCTGATATACAAACATGTTCTTTTTCCTTCACTGCCTAATGCCCTTCAGCGATTTCTTATTGCTGCTAAGACAAAGGCTTGGCTCACAGGCCCTACTTTGTGATTGGTTGGATGTGAGAGATAAGGGAAAGGAAGGATTCAAAGACCAAGTCACAACTTATTGCTCAGATAACTGGGTGAATGGTAGGTTGTTCATGAGGAAGAGCAGATTATGAGTTTAATTTAGATGGATTAAATTTGAGTTGCTTGTAGGATATACAATTAGAGTTATTGAATAGGCAGCTGGGTATATGGTTCTATAGCACAGAATGGAGATTTGGGTTAGAGGCATAGAATTAGGAGTTATCAAAATATGGATGGTAATTAAGGAATGAGAATAGTGGAGGAGAAAAACTAGAGACTGTACAGAGTAAGAAGAAAAGGCTTGGGCAGAAATGGCATGTAAGAGATAGGTAAAAGATCAAAAGGGAGCAGTCAAAAAAGTAGGAGAAAGACCACAGGTATTTAGTAATTCTCATACCAGTGGTGTAAAGAGTCTTTCAAGAAGGAGGTAGGTCAGCAAATGTCTGTTTTTAAGGTGTCAATATAAAGCTTGAAAAGTTAACTTGGAGATCAACAGTGATCTCTGAAAGATTACTTTTGTAGAGCTGGTCATAGAGAAGCCAGATTCAAGTAGATTGAGGAGTGATTGGCAAGTAAGAAAGCAGTGACAGCAAATGAAGACAACGTGCAAGAAATTTGATAGTGAAAGGGAGTAGAAAAACTCCCATAGCTGGAGTGTTAGGCAGTTTACAGAGGGTTTTTAATTATTATTTGATCCCAAGGTGAGAGACTTGGATTTTGCAGATAAATGTAAGAGAAAGAATAATCAGTGAAAGGGAATAAGTGAATGAGATTTAGAGCACAGATGGAAGGATTATGCTTAGATAGGAGGGGGAGTACATGATCCATTTTAATGAACAATGTATAATTCATAGCTTAACTAGCATGTGGACTCATTACATTTTCCTGTGGGATTATTTGATATTGTTGAATAAAATTTTAGTATGCAGGTTCTTTCAAAGGCTACAATCATACTATACCTGCCCCCCTCCAATAGGAACAAAAGCAAAAGAAAACCTTTTTTTATCAGAGCTTTAAATTAATGTGGTTTGATTGAGAATTGCAGACTGCTAATGGCTCTTTTTCTTCCAGTACTGTATTATGAATAGAAATGCATAAGTGCTGATCTTTGAAGAAGTGCTCCCCTGTCATAGTTCTGTAAAAATGAAATTTACAATTTACAATTGAAGGTAAAAACAGAAAGCTTAGTGTGAGAATGTTTGAAAGGTCAAAATTATGCAACAAGTTAATCTGAAAATCAAAGGACATAGAGGATAAAATTTACTTATTGTAAATTCTCCCAGGAAACTTCTCTCTTTCATACTTTCTCAATAAACCTTAAACATTCACAGTTTAAAAATAGTTTACAGTTTTATAAAACAAATTATTACATACTTTTAAAAGTAATTAAATCAGCCCTGCCTGATTTGGCTCAGCAGTAGAGCGTCCGCCCCATAGACCAATGAGTCATGGGTTTGATTCCGGCCAAGGGCACATACCTAGGTTGCGATTCATCCCCAGCCCTGGTCAGTCTCGTGCAGGAGGCAACCAGTCGATGTGTCCCTCTCACGACGATGTTTCTTTCTCTCTCTCTTTCTCTCCCTCTCTCTCCCTCCCACTCTATGTGAAGATAAATGGAAAAGTATCCTCGGATGAGGATTAAAAAATAATAATAATAATAAAAAGTAATTCAATCATTGTTAGCATTGGAGAGGAAATTGCACCCGTTCTCTTTTGTGAAGATGATTTTACTTATGAACTAGTTAAAAAATAAAAAACAGATCATGGCATCCAAACTTTAGGACCTTGAAGGTATTTGAACTGATTTGGTGATCATGTTATTACTTACTATTATATTACTATTTTGTAGAAAAGTGTTACTTTATTTGAGTACATTTTCCGAATCAGAAGTTCCTAACTTCATGTTTGTTCTGGCAGTACTCTTTGTGTTTAAAGTGATTGAATACTAAACTGAAGCTGGCTCAAACAATAAATGGTTGATTATTGGTTCATATAACTAGCAACCCAGGGTAGATCCAGCTGCATCCAGAGCTCAAAAAGCATTGTGAAGATTCTTTTTCCACACCCCTTTCTCTAGGTTGACTTAATCCTTAGGCTGGCTCTCCCTGGGCTCACAAAATGGCTGCAGCATTCTCAATCTCATATTTTTATATTACCAATTAGAGCATATTGAGCCAGATTCCTGAAATTCACCTTCATTTGCATCAACTGAGGTCATATACTTATCTCTACCAATCACTGTGGTCTGATAATATGCACACTAATTGGCTTAAGGCTGGATTGTGTCTATTTTTAAACCAATCACTGCAACCCAGGGGATGAAATATGTTGATTGACTGGGAGTGGGGTCTCACCCAAACCTGGACTGGGAATGGGGAGGGATTATTTCCCAAAGGAAACTCTGGGAAGTGGTTGGATGTTGGGCAGCCAAAAGCAGATGTCTACTATAGTATTATCCTACATATGGTGATTTTTTTTTTTTTAGCAATAACAGACAATTATTTTTATTTTAACTATAATGAAGAATTTAATATGAAAGAGGGGCTCTCTAACATTCTTTAAATGATTTAATGTACATATGTTTAATTCAAATATCATAGGCATCACCACCTATTTGATTATTATAGGCTTCACATTAACTCTTAGATTCTCTAAAACCCCACCAGCATAGGCACAGGAAATTCAATATGTTATTGGGTGCCCATGTATTTGCCAAGGAGAATCTAGGAATCCAGGAATTACTTTGGAAATGATTACTAGATGGCATTTTTCTCAGACTTAACATTGTTATGAAAGATTCCACTTGTTTGCCACTATTGTCAATGAATATTTGAAGTTGTTAAAATTAGAATGCAACTACTTTAGCTAATGTTGTTACCAATAAAAAAGAGACATCTGGGAGCTGGCCTGCCACTCACAACTAGGCCTTGATGAGTTGTTGTTGATGTTACACATGAACAATTTAGGAAATCAGAAAAAGCTACTCTTGACCGAAATAGATGAGACAAAAACAAGACCTCTCCATAATCATGTCTGAATACAGACAAAAACATTGTCCAAACCACAAAAATAACCAAACATTTCCCAATCCTGGTTAATATGAGTGACACCAAAGCCTTACTTCATCTTCCCATCACATAGATAAGATTTATTAATATTCTGAATTGCTAACTTACCCCTGCATCCTGACAGGATTCAAACCAGAGCAAAGCCCTGCTTCCCTAAATCCTTAAATCAGCTAACATAAACCCCAATCCTATAATAAGCTCTGACACCCCCTTACTGAGAAGCCCATGGTTCCCAAATGGTGTATTTTCTCCCTTGTTGCAAGGAGAATGAACCCAACTTCAACTACTGGTATGTTCCTGGTGTTTTTTTTTTAGCTAGTGTGCATTAAAACAGCAGTAAATGTAGAACTCTGTGTTTTCATTCTTACTAAGCAAACAATGCTTATTGTAAATTCCACTCAATTGACAGAATTGGAGGTTTGGGAGTCTTCCAGAAAGTTACTTGAGCTCCAATGTTCAGTGGTTAACAATAAAGCTTTTTCATTGAAATGCTGAAGCTAGTCAAGTACGAACTTTGAAGCCAAGGCCCCAGGTGGACTATTTCAATAGAGTCACCTTACACTCTCTTCCCGAGTACACTGCTTGCTACCATCACTCTTGATGCTGATCTTTTGGTATAGGTCTTTATTTATTCACCCAGGCACAGATGTCTTTGCAAGCTAAACTGAAAAGGTGTTGGGGGTTGGGAGTGCCCATAGTGAAGTTGACAGAGTCCCAAAGTGCTGTAAATTTTAGAAATTCACACAAATACACACATACAACACATACACACACACACACACACTCTCTCTCATTCACTGACAGACTTATTTCACTAGGGTAGTTGGGTTGGGAGAAGTTTGGTTATTTGCCATATCCATAATCAGTATTCCCCTATCATCCAGTGCTGTTACTAGTCTAACTCATTTTATAGTTTTCCCTTACAGTGAATTCTCTTCTGGTGAATCCCCTTATAAAATCTGACTTCCATCAGGGCCTCCAATTCTCTGTCAAGTATATTGAAATCTCAGTAGTAATAGAGTTAAAATATTTTTCTCCTGGAAGGCTCTTGGTCCCAGTAAAAATAATAAGATGCAAATGAATACATGTATAAAAGCATTTACTTTACTCCAGTACCCCAAAACATATAATCCTAATCAAATTGACACACATGGAGAGGGACGTTTTCTAACTCCACTGACCAAATGCATCTGGGCTCCTTACTCTACTCAGGTGCCCTCTTACTAGCTTATATTTTCTAACAAAAATATGTTAAGCAGAATGGGATTTTCTTTTCCTTTTTGTCCTTTCTCATTCCATAGGTGTCAGATATGTTGTTTAGCATAGTCATTGAAATTAAGTAATGAGTATATAGTTGGTAATGTGAAGATAAAGGTTTGTTTCATAGAAGGTTCAATCTGAAGGACTTCTATCTCCCTTCTGTTGCCACAGGGTAAGGCCCAGCCATGATCACCAGGATGGAGGTACAGGTGGAATTTAGACTGGGCTATGCACTCTACTTCAGCTACTCTTCTAGAATGGAGCTGGGACCATAGTGGGAGTTCAGAGGGATAGGAGAGACCACAAAAAAGGAAAGAGTGAAAGGCACAAGAAGAGACTCCAGGAGACTCATCTTGTATAGCTTTCTGACATCTAATATCTTAGTGTGTTTGTGATAAGTTTAATAGAAGGTTTATTTTTGTTCTTAGACTTCCATTCATGTACTGATAGTGCATGCATAATACACACACACACACACACACACACAAACACACATAATCATAGTTTTTAAGTACACCTTAATTGAAAAACAGAAAAGATTAAAACAAACATACACGATAAATGTTTCTTCATTGATAATTTGGTTTAGACAACCTTTCTTGAAAACACTGTAAAGTTTTACAAACTTTTTGTAAAAGCATTTTTAAAATGGCCTTCAGGTATATCTAAAGTATATACTAGTCACATTTATTACACAACACTTTTTAGTTGCATAAAATTTTATTCTTTTCCTTGATATAAAATTTATATTCATCAACCAAATTTAACCAGAGATTTGGAGTCTGTTTATATTTCATTACTATGACCCATTTTCCTAATAAAATCCCTAATATAACCCCCAGAGGAAGAAGTTACTTTTATGCACTGACCATAGACCCCAGTGCCCTTCACCCCTAGTCTCCACGCTGAATGTCCTTCAGTTTTAAAAACTGTTACTGCTTGCCTCCACCTTGAATTCCTCTGCTGGCTCTAACTCCTCTCATCCTCTAGAAGTATTTCTTAAGAATTCTTTATTAAAAGTAGATACTTGAGCCCTGGCTGGAATGGCTCAGTAGTGAGAGCACCAACCCATGCACCAAAGGGTCTTGGGTTTGCTTCCTGATCAAGAGCACATACCTGGGTTGCAGGTCTGATCCCAGGCTGAGAAGGGGCACGTGCAGGAGGCAACCAATCAATGTGTGTGTGTCTCTCTCCCCTCCCTCTCGTCTACTCTCTCTAAAAAAAAAAAAAATCAATGGAAAGAATATCCTTGGATGAGGATTAACAATAAAAAAGTAGATACTTGAGAGCTACTCAGTGCCAGGCACAGTATTAGGCTATAACCATCAACAATGTAGTTTATTCTCTGCTTTCTCTATAATAAAAAGAGGTAAAATTAACTGAGACCTTACTGTGTCAGGTCCTATTCTAAATGCCTTATATGTATTCTCTCTTATAATCCTCTCAACCATCCTAAGAGGTAGGCTTTAATTTATGCCTATTTTTACAAATAAGCGGAGTAGGACAGAAAGAGAATAAACAACTTGCTCAAAGTCATATAGTAAAAGGTAAGTTCATGCTAAACTGCCTGTGCTACTCTTCTGTACCACAAGAGAGGTATAAATTAAGCTTTCTTGGAGGAGGTGACATCTCTTATAGAATGGATGAAATTTGTAAATGTGGATATGAGCATGTGATGAGAGTACAGAGTAAGAGATATATCGTTTATACGTAATATACTGAGTATTGAAACATATTCACTCAAAACAAAATAACATCTCCTTTTGGCTATGCTGTCATCCAATGGCTTTATTTTATATATCTAAAATTACAAAACCGGATTATTTAAAAATATTTTATAATTCAGATCCTAGAAGTTTAAGTGAGTGATGCTATGCTGTATTTTCTGGGGCGCATGGTTGGAAATGTACAAGCATTGGTACTGTCCTCTAAGATCTTTGGTGTGTTGTTCCCAGTCCTCCTCTTTCTCTTTTGGCCTGACAGGTTGCTAAAGAGGATCTTTCAAATGGATAATCATGAATAATGCACTCAGCAAAATTAAAATTAATTATAGCTATATTTAAATAATAAAGTGGTTCTTGAAAATAGAGCACATTTATGTAGAACAAAAATTTAATCTCTGTAATATTGCTTAGGGAATCTGCTACTCTCCTGGTATGGGATTAGAATTAAGTTACTTAATACTTACTGAAATATTTAAACTTTTTAGTTTTCTCTCCCCACTTCTTGCCCCATTTGTTTATCTCTTTGTTTGGCTTGTTAAGGCTTTTTCGAATTATTGTATTTTTCACAATAATATTTCTTCCTAATTCTTCAGGCTAAAATGTAAACATTAAAATGTAAATATGGTCAAATCTGTAAAGACATGAAGTATACTGGTGGTTATCTGGAATTGGAGGTGGGACCAGAGAGTGACTGCAAATGGGCAAGAGGCTTCTTCGGGAATAACACAAATGTTCTAAAATGAGATCGTGGTGAACTTCCAGTCAAGATGGCAGTGTAGGTAAATGTAGTATTCACCTCCTCCCACAACCACGTGAAAATTACAACTAAACTACAGAACCACCATCATTCAGAACCCCCTGAAATCTGGCTGAATGGAAGTCCTACAGTTAGGGAATTAAAGAAGAAGCTACATCGAGACTGGTAGGAAGAATGGAAGCTCAAAATGGACTGGTCCGACACCCATCTATCAGAGAAAAATTGGGAGGGATACCAATTAGGAGGGATACCAGGGATACTGGAACCCCCTCAGCCCAGTGCCAGGAAGAGAAGACCCCATAAATTCGGGCTGTAAAAGTCAGCAGGGATTGAGGCTGAGGGAGATGGAGGGCTTCTGGAGTCCCAGATAATTCCTCTTAAAGGATCCGTGCATGGACTTACTCGAACTCACTCTGTCTGAGCTCCAGCACTGGGGCAGCAGCTTGAAAGTCACCAGCGACATACAGGGAGGAACTAAATTGTCAGGCATCAGGTCAAGAGCTGGGGGGAGGCAGCTTTCTCCCAGACAGAAGTTGACAGAGGCCATTGTTCCTTTAATGAGCCCTTCCCCCACAGAGCCAGCAAGTGGGCACCATATCTGAGACCCATCAACCTGGCTAACACTGTTCACCCTGCTCTGGTGATTCCCTGAGCCCTCCCCCACCCCACCCCCAGCTCTTGGGCCCACCTAAGCTGTTTTCAGTGGCTTTTCCATGTGAATGGCCTGTCTTGGCCCATGCTTCAGGTTCTCCTTAAATTTCTCAAACAAGCAGCATTTGGCCTCAGCATGCCCCATAGCTCTTGCTGAGTGGCCCCAGGCCCAGTATTAGCAGTAGTTGGCCTCAGTTCACAACTTGGCCTCACCTGGGCTCCTCCAAGCCCAGTACACATAGCAGCCATCTGTAGATCACTTTGTAGCTCATGCTGAGTAGCCCCAGGCAGAACACAGGTGGCAGATGACTTTGGCCTGCACCTCTGGGGAGGCCTCAGAGCCAGTGCACCCAGTAGACAGCTTTAGACCATGGCTGAAGCATCACCACCCAACCACCTCCACAAGCAACACATTCAAGGGGTGGACACAGCAGGCACCAGAGCCCCACTGAAATAAGTCCTGCTCTCTGGGGTGGGTCCCTGTACAGCTTGTCTTCCACAGTGGTCAGAGATCGGTGGTTGGTGGTCTCAGCCAGTCCTTGCAGCTGAGCAGCCTGGAGGTAAATCTCTCCCACTGATGTGCCAACAGCAATCAAGGCTCAACTGCAAGAGGAGGGTTACACAGCCCACGTGTGGGGGGGGTGTACCTCAAGTGCCCAGCTTGGGTGATTGGGGAGGCTGTGCTACTGGATCCTACAGAACACTTGCTATATTAGGCCAGTCTACCAAGTCTGGGAGACATAGCAGCTCTACCTAATACATAGAAATAAGCACAGGGAGACTGCCAAAATGAGGAGACAAAGAAGTGTCAAATGAAAGAACAGAATAGAATTCCAGAAAAAAATATAAACAAAATGGGGACAAGCAATCTATTAGATGCAGAGTTCAAAGGAGTGGTTGGTTATAAGGATGCTTAATGAACTTAGCGAGAACCTCAATGTTGTAACATGTCAGCAAGATAACCAGAGATGCACAGTCGAATTGTAAAGGAGCACTTCATTACACCGACGGGCTGGGGGGGGGGGAGGGGGCGGATGGGGGGCGGGTACAGCTTCCCCAGATCCTCAGCAAAGATTCTTCTTGCTCGTCCGATTTTAAAGACAGAAGCTCCATCCCCCTTTTTGCTCCACACCCCTCAGGGGACCAGTACAATAGTGGGAGTGATAATGATTACAGAAGTCAAAATTAGCATTATTCACTGCTCATAAGTACCTGAAAATGCCTGTAAATACCGGTACTCGGAAACTGCAAATGCGTCCCAACACATGGGGCAACTATAATCTTAGGCAAAATTCCTTTTGGGGTAATTAACCTATTATTGGAAAAATATCGAGGAAGGTCCATTGATGATAAAAATGGAGTCATTTAGTCACCTTAGCCAAGGGGCCCAGGTCATCAACAGCATAAAAAGAAGCAGAAATTAAGGATACACTAACTGAAATGAAGAATAATTTATATGAAATCAACAGTAGAGTAGATGAAGCTGAGAACCAAATCAGAGATTTGGAATATAAGGAAGCAAAAAACACCCAATTAGAATAGCAACAACAACAACAAAAAAGAATAAAAAAAAAATGAGAATAGTGTAAGAAGCCTCTGGGACAACATCAAGTATACTAACATTCACATCATGGCAGTGCCAGAAGAGAGAAAGCAAGAAATTGAAAACCTACTTGCAAAAATAATAACAGAAAGCTTCCCTAACTTGGTAAGGAAATAGGCATACAAATCCAGGAAGCACAGAGAATCCCAAACAAGGTGAGCTCAAAGAGGTCTAACCCAAGACACACCATAATTAAAATGCAAAAGGTTAAAGACAGAGAATCTTAAAAGCAGCAAGAAAAAAGTAGTTAGTTACCTACAAGGGAGCTCTCATAAGACTGTCAGCTGATTTTTCAACAGAAACTTTCCAGGCCAGAAGGGATTGGCAAGAAATATTCAAAGTGATGAAAAGCAAGGACCTACAACCAAGACTACTCTACCCAGCAGAGCTATCATTTAGAATTGAAGGACAGATAAAGAGCTTCCCAGACAAGAAAAAGCTAAAGGAGTTTATCACCACCAAACCAGTATTATATGAAATGTTGAATGGTCTTCTTTAAGAAGAAGAAAAAAAATTAAAGATATGGACAATAAAATGGAAATAAATATGTATCCATCAACAATTGAATCTAAAAAACAAAATAAACAAGCAGAACAGAAACAAACTCACAGATACAGAGTGCGTTTTTTTGTTTGTTTGTTTTTTAACTTAGGAAAACATTTATTTTTTCTAATGATATTATCTGCTCACTGTGGAAAATGAAACAATTACAAATGATATAAAATAGAAATTAATATTCCCAGCCTCACTGTTTTTTTTCTATACATAAAAAATAACTGGTTTATAAAAACATTTTTTTTTTTAAATATTGTATGAGGTATTTTTTTTAATTAATTTATTTTTGTTACAGATGTTTCTCCTTTTTTCCCCATTGACACCCTCCTCCCCATCCCTCTACCCCTTCCCCAGCTTTGTTGTCCATGTCCATCAGTTATGCATACATGAGTATAAGTTCTGTGGTTTATCTCTTCCCTCCCCCCACCCCCTCTTCTGGGGGTTGTCAGTCTGTACCCTACTTTCACATCTCTGGGTCTACTCTGTTCCCCATACTGTTATGTTTATTATATTCCACAAAAGAGTGAGATCATGTGATATTTTTCTTTCTCTGCTTGGTTTGTTTCGCTTAGGATAATACTCTCGAGGTCCCTCCATGTCGTCTCAAAGGATAAGAGATCTTTCTTTCTTACAGCTGCATAGTACTCCATTGTGTATATGTACCACAGCTTTTTTATCCATTCATCCACTGATGGGCACTTGGGCTGTTTCCAGATCTTAGCTATTGTGAATAGTGCTGCTATGAACATGGGAGTACATATATTCTTTCCGATTGGTGTTTCAGGTTTCTTAGGGTATATTCCTAGAAGTGGGATCACTGGGTCAAATGGCAATTCAATTTTTAATTTTTTGAGGTAACACCATAGTGTTTTCCACAGTGGCTGCACCAGTCTGCATTCCCACCAACAGTGTGCTAACACCCTCGCCAACAATTGTTGTTTGATGATTTGTTGATGGCGGCCATTCTGACAGGTGTGAGGTGATACCTCGTTGTTGTTTTAATTTGCATCTCTCTGATGATTAGTGATGTTGAGCATTTCTTCATATGTTTCTTAGCCATTTGTATGTCCTGTTTGGAGAGGTGTCTATTTAGTTCCTCTGCCCATTTTTTAATTGGGTTCTTTGTCTTCCTTTTGTTGAGTTGTATGAGCACTCTATATATTTTGGAGATTAACCCCTTATCTGATGTATCATTGGCAATTATGGTCTCCCATACAGTGGGTTCTCTTTCCGTTTTGATGGTTGTTTCTTTTGCTGTGCAGAAGCTTTTGAGTTTGATGTAGTCCCATGTGTTCATTTTTTCCTTTATTTCTGTTGCCTTAGGTGATGTATCAGTGAAGATTCTGGTGCGTATGATGTCCGAAATTTTGTTGCCTACATTTTCTTCTAGGATTTTTATGGATTCACGAGTCACATTTAAGTCTTTTACCCATTTTGAGTTTATTCTTGTGTATGGTGTAAGTTGATGGTCTAGTTTCATTTTTTTGCATGTAGCTGTCCAATTTTCCCAACACCATTTATTAAAGAGGCTGTCTTTGCTCCATTGTATGCTCTTGCCACCTTTGTCAAATATTAATTGAGCATAATGTCTTGGGTCAATTTCTGGATTCTCTGTTCTGTTCCACTGGTCTATATGCCTGTTCTTGTGCCAATACCAGGCTGTTTTGATTATAGTAGCTCTGTAGTATAATCTGATATCTGGTATTGTGATCCCACCTACTTTGTCCTTCTTTTTCAAGATTGCTGTGGCTATTCGGGGTCTTTTTTGGTTCCTTATGAACTTTTGGTGTATTTGTTCTAGTTCTGTGAAATATGTCGCTGGTATTTTGGTTGGGATTGTATTGAATCTATAGATTGCTTTGGGTAATATGGACATTTTAATGATGTTAATTTTTCCAATCCATGAACAAGGTATGTGCTTCCACTTTTTTATATCTTCCTCTATTTCTTTTTTCAATGTCCTATAGTTTTCTGCAAATAGATCCTTTACTTCTTTGGTTAAATTTATTCCTAGGTATCTTAATTTTTTTGCTGCGATGGTAAATGGGATTGTTTTTTTAGTTTCTCTTTCTGTGAGTTCATCATTGGTGTATAAGAATGCCATCGATTTCCTGACGTTTATTTTGTATCCTGCTACTTTGCCAAATTCATTTATTAGGTCTAATAGATTTTTGATGGAGTCTTTAGGGTTTTCTATGTATAATATCATGTCATCTGCGAATAATGACAGTTTCACTTCCTCCTTTCCAATTTGGATCCCTTTTATTTTTTCTTCACGTTGATTGCTGTGGCTAAGACTTCCAGTACTATGTTAAATAAGAGTGGCAAAAGTGGGCATCCCTGTCTTGTTCCTGTTCTTAAGGGAAATGTTTTTAGTTTTTGCCCATTGATTATGATATTGGCTGTAGGTCTTTCATATATGGCCTTTATAATGTTGAGATATGATCCCTCTATTCCCAAATTGCTGAGCGTTTTTATCAGAAATGGGTGTTGAATTTTGTCTAATGCTTTTTCAGCGTCTATTGATATGATCATGTGGTTTTTATCTTTCATTTTGTTTATGTGGTGTATCACATTTATTGATTTGTGAATATTGAACCAGCCTTGCATCCCTGGGATGAATCCCACTTGGTCATGGTGAATAATTTTTTTGATGTATTGCTGGATCCGATTTGCTAGTATTTTGTTCAGGATTTTGGCATCTATGTTCATCAGTGATATTGGCCTGTAATTTTCTTTCTTTGTAGTGTCTTTTTCTGGTTTTGGAATTAGGATTATGCTGGCCTCATAAAATGAGTTTGGAAGTCTTCCTTCTTCTTGAATTTTTTGAAACAGTTTGAGAAGAATGGGTGTTAGTTCTTCTTTGAATGTTCGGTAAAACTCTCCTGTGAAGCCGTCTGGGCCTGGACTTTTGTTTGCTGGGAGAGTCTTGATTACATCTTCAATTTCCTTGGTTGTTATTGGTCTGTTCAAGTTTTCTATCTCTTCCCGGTCCAGTTTTGGGAGACTATATGTTTCTAGAAATTCGTCCATTTCGCTTAGATTGTCGAATTTGTTGCCATATAAATGTTCATAGTATTCGTTAACGATCCTTTGTATTTCTGTGGTGTCAGTTGTTACTTCTCCTCTTTCGTTTCTGATTTTGTGTATTTGGGTTCTCTCTCTTTGTTTCTTGGTGAGTCTAGCTAAGGGTCCATCAATCTTGTTTATCTTTTCAAAAAACCAGCTCTTTGTTTCATTGATCCTTTGAATTGTTTTTTTGGTCTCCATGTCGTTTATTTCTGCTCTGATCTTTACTATTTCCTTCCTTCTACTTACTCTGGGGTTTTCCTTTTGTTTGCTTTCTAGTTCTTTAAGTTGTGAGGTTAGATAGTCTATTAGAAATTTTTGTTGTTTCTTGAGGTAGGCCTGTAGTGCTATGAACTTCCCTCTCAGAACTGCTTTCGCTGCATCCCACAGATTTTGTGTTGTTGTGTGTTCATTTTCATTCGTTTCCAGAAAGTTTTTAATTTCTTCCTTGATCTCCTTAGTAACCCATTCATTGTTTAATAACATGCTATTTAGCCTCCATGTATTCAAATGTCTTTGCATGTTCTTGTTGCAGTTGATTTCTAGTTTCATGCCATTGTGATCTGAGAAGATGCTTGATATGATTTCAATCTTCTTGAATTTGTAGAGACTTCGTTTGTGTCCTAACATGTGGTCTATCTTTGAGAATGTCCCATGTGCACTTGAGAAGAATGTGAATTCTGTAGTTTTGGGGTGTAATTCTCTGTAAATATCTATTAAATCCATTTGGTCTAGTGCTTCATTTAGAGTCTCTGTTTCCTTGTTAATTTTTTGTCTAGATGATCTATCCAGTGATGTCAGCGGGGTGTTGAAGTCCCCTGCTATGATTGTATTGCTGTCGATTTCTCCTTTGAAGTTTTCCAGAAGATTTTTAATGTATTTTGGTGCTCCTGTATTGGGTGCATATATGTTTACCAAGGTTATCTCTTCCTGTTGGATAGATCCTTTCAATATTATGTAGTGGCCTTCTTTGTCTCTAGTTATGGCCTTCATTTTAAAATATATTTTATCAGATATGAGTATTGCTACCCCAGCTTTTTTTTCCTTTCTGTTTGCTTGGAAGATTTTTTTCCATCCCTTCACTTTCAGCCTATGTGAGTCTTTTGTTGTGAGGTGGGTCTCTTGTAAACAACATATATATGGGTCATGCTTTCTTATCCAATCCGCTACTCTGTGTCTTTTGATCGGGGCGTTCAGTCCATTTACATTTAAGGTGATTACCGATATGTACTTACTTATTGCCATTTTTGTTTAGTGTGTTTCTATTTTCCTTTCTATTTCTTCTACTAATTACAGCAGTCCTTTTAACATTTCTTGCAGTGCTGGTTTGGTGCTAATGTATTCCCTTAGCCTTTTTTTTTGTCTGGGAAGCTCTTTATTTGACCTTCTATTTTGAATGATAGCCTTGCTGGGTAGAGTAGTCTTGGGTTCAGATCCTTGTTTTTCATGACCTTGATTATTTCATGCCATTCCCTTCTGGCCGGTAGTGTTTCTATTGAGAAGTCAGCTGATAACCTTATGGGGGTTCCTTTGTAGGTAACCTGTTGCTTAGCTCTTGCTGCCTTGAGGATTCTCTCTTTGTCTTTAATTTTTGGCATTTTTATTACTATGTGTCTTGGTGTGGGCCTGTTTGGGTTCTTCTTACTTGGGACTCTCTGTGCTTCTTGAACTTGAAAGCCTTCTTCATTCACCAAATTAGGGAAATTTTCTGTCACTATTTCTTCAAATATATTCTCTAACCCTTTCTCATTTTCTTCTTCTTCGGCAACCCCTATGATGCGAATATTATTACGTTTCCAGTTGTCCCACAGTTCTCTTAAGCTGTCTTCCTGTTTTTTCATTGTTTTTTCCTTTCGGTTTTCTGATTGGTTGATTTTTTCTACCCTGTCTTCTAATTCACTGATCCGGTCCTCAGCTTCTTCTACTCTGCTTTTTAGTCCTTCCAATGTGTTCTTCATTTCTGCCATGTCATTCTTCATTTCCAATTGATTTATTTTCAATATTTCTATGTCTTTGCTCATGGTGTTGATGTCCTTACACATGCTGTTGAGCTTCCTCAAGATCATGGCTCTGAATTCTAGCTCTGTTAACTTGCTTAACTCCATTTCATTTATCTCATCTTCATTGGAGGTCTCTTGTTCTTTCGTTTGGCATCTGTTTCGTTGTTTTACCATTTTGGTTATCTCAGTGGTTTTTGGAGCCTGCCAAATTTTCCCTGTGGATGTTGGTGTTCTGCTGTTTGTGGCTCCCTGTACTGGGTTTGGATGAGCGTGAGAGGACCCACGTTATACACCACTGTTGAGTCTTACTTTCCTGGGTAGAGTTGCAAGCCCAGAAAAGTTTCACTTATCCTCTAGCTTTTTGCCTAGAGGCTATTAGTCCTGGTTACTTAAAGAGCCTTGGGTTCTCAGTTGAATGAAAACCTCCCTCAGGTGTTCAGCGTGAGAGGATTTCCCGAGGGTGTGGCAGATGCTGGTAGTTAATGAGCCTTGATTTGCATTTCAATGGCCCAACTGGGTGTGGCTGAATCTCCGAGGGAGGGGCTGCCGCCTCTCCCCAGAGCCCTGGGATGGAGTAAGTCGACCAGGCCACAGTCCTGCGTGGCCGAAACTCAGCAAAAGCTCTGAGCGCCCTCCAAATCCCGAGTGTCCCCACACAGTTCCAGTCCAGTCCGCCCTCCCTCTGCTGGAGTCCGAGGTGAGTGGCTGTGGCTGTTTTAGTGCTCTATTCCGGCTCTTTGCTGTGGAGCCGGCTCGGGCTTTAGCACTCTGTCCTGGCTCTGCGCGGTGGAGCCGGCTCGGGCTTTAGCGCTCTGTCCCTGCTCTGCGCGGTGGAGCCGGCTCGGGCTTTAACCCCGAGGGCGGGCGCTGCTCACGGCTAAGGCCGCTGCTGTCCGTGGGCTCCCAGCCCCCCTCTCGCGCCTCCGCAATCCTACCAGGATCGAGTCAGTGTCCCTGGTTGTATGGTCCTCGCGAGCTGCTTTTCCGTTGCTTTTTCCCGACGATTTGACTTTATTTTAGTTGTATTTCCAGTTTGGTCCTGGGAGATGATCTGTGTAGCTTCCATTCACTCCGCCGCCATTTTGGAATCTTCACAGAGTGCGTTTTGATGGTTGCCTGATGGGAAGGGGGTGGAGGATGGTAAAAGAGGTGAAGGGATTAAGAAGTACAAATTGGTTGTTACAGAATAGTCATGGGGATGTAAAGTACAGCATAGGCAATATAGTCAATGATTTTCTAATAACTATGTATGATGTCAGAGGGGTGCAAGATTTACCAGGACGATCATTTAGTTATGTAATGTAAAGTTATGTAATGTCTAATCACTGACGTGTACACCTGAAACTAATATAATAATGTATGTCAACTGAAATTGAAAAATAAAAAAGTGATAGATTAATAAAAAATATTTTTAAAATGTAAATAAGCTAAGGGGCTTGAGTAGTTTTGTTTTCTGTTTATTAACTTGTTTAAGTCATTGTTCTTTAGTTTGCCAGTAAGCAATCCTATATAAACAATAGAACTAGTTTTGGAATTGTGATTTTCTCTAAAACTATACCATATAATCTTAGATAAACTTTTGAATCTGTAAGGACATCTAGGTATTGTCATGAATAGTGTTAGTCTAATAAAATACAAAATTTGCACATTGTGATTTTTATTTCAGGTTAGAACATACCAACAAATATGCTGTTACTTCTCTAACAAACCACTTCCTTTTGTTGCCATATTCAACTAAAATGTAGATTATTATAGGTAACCTGTCTCCTCATTTTGCTTCAAATAGTTGAATTTAGTTGCAACATGCTGAGAACTGAATGGCTTTAATTTAGAAGATTCTTTGGTATATAAAAACCATTTCTATATAAGAAACCCCAAGGAGGCATTTTGGCTTTTTATCTATAACAAATTATTTTAATTTAGGAATACTTATGCAAATATGAATAAGTATGGTATACAGGGCTTGTGCATTATAATGTAAATTTTAAACGTGCATTGGGAACTGTAAGTTCTCTAGTTGAATATTGGAATAATAGCATATTTATTCAGATGTTAAAACCTTACAAATATTTAAGTAGTAAAGATGATACTAATTTATGTAGATTTAGATCAACAGATAAGAGTTGTGCCAGGCCTTGTCTTAAAAGAAGTCTTTTCCTAACTTTTTAGACTTTGGAATTAAATCTAATTAAGAAAATGAAGTGTTTATTTGTATATTATGGCCTCTTTAGATGTATTTAAAGAGTCAGAAGGGCAGAAATACTTGTAAAATAGTCATTGTTTTTGTCAGCCAAGGCCATTTATGCTGCCATAACAAAACAATCTCAAAATCTCAGAAGCTTAAAACAACAAAGGTTTATTTCCTGGTCTTGTAACATTTCTTGTTTTGTTTGTTTGTTTTTTAATTTTTATTAAATTTATTGGGGTGACATTGGTTAATAAAATTATTTATGTTTCAAGTATATGGTTCTATGATAACATCATCTGTATGTTGCATTGTGTGCCCACCACCCAAAGTCAGATCTCCTCCTATCACCATACACTTGATCCCCTCAACTCTTCACTACCCCCACCCATTTTCCTTCTGAGTTTTTGTCTGTCTTATTTGTTCATTTGTTGCTTTTAGTTTTATATCCCACATATGAGTGAAATCATATGGTTCTTGATTTTTTCTGTCTGACTTATTTCACTTAGCACGACATTCACAAGATCCATCTATGTTGTTGCAATGGCAGTATTTCATCTTTTCTTATGGGTAGTAGTATTCCACTGTATATATGTACCACATCTTTACCCAATCATCTGTTGAGGTTGTTTTTGTGTCTAGGCTTCCATGAATAATGCTGCAGTGAACATAGGGGTGCATATTGTAACATTTCTTACATTGTTCATCTGTCACTCAGTTTGATATTACTGTATCTTCATTCTGGAACCCATGCTGAGGGAACAGCCCCTGCCTGGAATATTGCCAGTCTCATGATAGAGGAAAATAAAGAACGTAGTAGAATCATGTAGTGGCTCTTAAATCTTCTACTTGGAAGTGGTATATCTGACTTCTCCTATTTTATTGACCAAAGGAGATAATATAGCAAAGCCTGATGTCAGTGAGTAGGGATGTATAATTTTCCCTCAGGAAGAAGCACCAAGTATTTTGAACAATAATACAATATAATTTACCACTCTACCTTCTTGGTCACAAATATTCACTTCCTTCCCTTCTACATGCAAAATGTACTCATTCCATACCCAAGGTAGACAATTCAGTAGTCCCATCCAATCACAGTATCAGGCTCAAAGTTCAAGATATCATAAAGCATGATGTAACTCCTCTTGCTCCAGGAACTTATGAACTACAAAAGGTAAATTATCTACTTTCCATTCATCTCATATACAAAGATGGTAGAGATGGGTAAGTGCAATACACTGCAATAAGTACTCTCATTTCTGAAAGGGAGACATAGCAGTCATTAGCTATGTCTTTATATTCTGAGATCCTACAGACTTCACAAGGGCCTCTTGCTCTGAGGGTGAGGAATATCCCTTGATTAGTCACTGTTTCTACTTTATGTGAGTAGCTCCTCAGTGCATTTTTCCCCATGGCTCTTTGCTTACCACTGGAGAATATGCCTTTCCTAAATGCTGTCCACCTTCCCCAGTGTACCAATGAATCAAATGTCTCAGGGGTCTGCCCTATCTCTGGACTTCCTCTTATATGAAATAATACATTTTATTTTTATTTAAGCCAGTATAATTTAGGTTTCTCTTGCATACAGTAGAAAATATTCTAATTTATAAAAATTTAGTATCCATTTTTTCTGTAATATGAATATGACTCTGACAAATTTCTTCAGGCTGGACCACAACTGCATCAAGCTGATTATTAAGATAGTCTAAAATGGAAACTGCTTCTGAAATCCTTTTCAAGTATTGTTCTAAATATGAAAAGATTATTTAAAAACTTTTAACATCAGAAACAAAAGGATATAGTATTACCATTATAATATCATAACTTGGTATTTTATTATTTAAGACTCATGATATTGATTATGATGGTGCAAAGATCACTCAATAGGGAAGAATAAACTTTTGAAAAGTGGTGCTGGAACTACTGGATGGATATCCACATGCAAAAGAATGAAGTTACACCCTTATCTCACACTATCTTTTGTAGTTCATTCAAAGATTAACTTACAATGCATTAAAGACCCAAATTTAATAGCTAAAGCTGTAAAATTTTAGGAAGAAATCATATGTGTAAATCATCATGACCTTGGATTAAACAATAGTTGATCAGCCATATCACTAAAAGCACATCCACAAAATAAAAAAGTAGATAATTACAACATCAAAGCAAAAAAAAAAAAAAAAAAAGTGCTTCTAAGGACAGGATCAATAAAATGAAAAGCCAGAATGGGAGAAAATATTTGCAAATCATTTATCTGATAAGGTACTTACTTGTATCAAAAATATATAAAATACTATTATAAATCAATAATAGAAAGACAACTTAATTTGAAAGTAAGCAAAGGATCTGAATAGACATTTCTTCAAATAAGATATATGAATGGCCAATATGCACCTGAAAAAAAGTTCAACATCATTAACCATCAGAGAAAAATCGAACCTATAGTGGTATACTACTTCACACCCACTAAGATGGCTATAGTCAAAAAGATAAATGTTGGTGAAGACATGGAGGATGGCAACTCTCATACACAGCTGGTGGGGATGTAAAATAGTGCAGCAATTTTGAAAAATAGTTTGGCAGTTCCTCTAGAGATTAAATGTAGAATTACCATATGACCCAGCTTTTCCACTACTAGGTATATTCCCAAGAAAAATGAAAGCATATCTCCACACAAAAACTTGTACATGAATGTTCAAAGCAGCATCATTCATATAACCAAAAAGTGGAAACAAACTGAATGTCCAACAATTCTTTAAAGGATAAACATGATACATCTAAATAATGGATTATTCAGTCATAAAAAGGAATGAAGTCTTAATACATGCTACAACATGGATAAACCTTGAAAATATGCTAGGTGAAAGAAGCCAGACACAAAAGGCCACATATTATATGATTTCTAGGGTATGCAAATCTATAGAGGCAAAGATTAGTGATTGCCAGGAGCTGGGGATAAGAGGAAATGAGGAAAGATTGCTAATGGGCACATGGTTTCTTTTGGGAGGTGATGAAAATATTCTGGAATTAGATAGTGGTGATGGTTGCACAATTCTGTGAATATATTGAAAACCACTGGATTATACATTTTAAAAGGATAGCTTTTATTGTATATGAATTACATACCTATAAAACAAAAAAAAATGCAGAACTATGTATTCAAGCTGAAAAAATTTTAATTGTATTACTATGTAATGACAAATCATAAAATAGAAAATATTTTTCTATTCAAAATAGCACCAAAAAGGATAAAATACTTTTGAAATAAGTTTAACAAAAGAAGTATAAGATTTTTACACTGAAAATTGAGAAACTTTGTTGATAGCAATTAAAGAAGATCTAAGAAATGGAGGGGCATTCTATGTAGATTAGAAGATTCAATATTGTTATGATGGAAATTCTCCACTAATTGAGCTATATAGTTTCAATGCAATTCCTATTAAAATTCTGTGTGGCTTTTTTTTTTTTTACATAAATTGAAAAGCAGACCCTAAGATGTGTATGGAAATGCAAAACACCTACAATAGCCAAAACAATTTTGAAAAAGACAAGTTGGAGGACTTTCACTTCTCAATTTCAGAATTTACTATAAATATATAGTTATCAAGACTGTTACTGGCATAAGGATAAACATATAGATAAATTGAACACAATGGAGAGTCTAGAAATAAATCTTTATATTTAGAGTCTATTCATTTTTTTACAATTATGCCAAGGAAATTCATTGCAGAAAGTATAATCTTTTCAACAAATGGTATTGGGACAATTAGATACCCACATGCAAAAAGATGAACTTCCTCATTTCATGCCATATATCAAAATCATAGTCTTAAATGTAAGCTAAAAAAAAAATAAAACCCTTAGAATAAATAAAGGCAAAGATCTTTGAGACCTTGGGTGAGGCAAAGGTTTCTTAGCTATTTCTTAGCTACACCAAAAGCACAGCCCATAAAATTTTAAAAATTGATAAATTGAACTTCATCGAAATTTAAAAATTTTGCACTTCAAAAATCACCATTAAGAAAATGAAAAGAGCCCTGGCTGGTTTGGCTCCGAGGTTAGAGTGTCAGTCCACGGACCAATGAGTCGTGGGTTCGAGTCTGGTCAAGGGCACGTACCTTGGTTGCGGTTTGTCCCCAGCCCTGGTCCGGTCATGTGGGAGGAAACCAGTCGATGTGGCTCTATCACATTGATGTTTCTCTCTGTCTCTCTCTCTCTCTCCCTCCCTCCCTCCCACTCTGTCTGATGATAAATGGAAAAATATCCTTAGGTGAGGAATAAAAGAAAATGAAAAGATAAGCAATGGTCTGGGAGAAAACACATATCTGATAGAAGTCTTTCATTCAGAATTTACTAAGAACTCTTAAAACTCAATGTCATACAAATAACCCAATTAAAAATGATCTATATATATGAATAGACATTGCACTAAAGAACATATAGGAATGGTTATTTAACACATAAAAAATGCTCAATAGCATTAGTCATTAAGGAAACGCAACTTAAAACGACATGAGATACTGATTAACACCCACTAGAATGGCTATAATAAATAAGAGAATAATAAATGTTTGTGAGGATGTAGAAAAATGAGGACATTCACACATGTTGCTCATAGGAACATAAAATGCTGTAGCCACTTTCAAAAACAGCTTGAAAGTTTTTTAAAACATTAAACATGAAACTACCATATAAGCTAGCAGACCCACTCCTAGGTATCTACCCAAGAGAAATGAAGACATAAATCCACACAGAAACCTGTATGTGAATGTTCATGGAGGCATTATTTATAATAGCCAAGAACTGGGAACAACCCAATGTCCATCAATTACTTAATACATAGACAAAATATGACATATACATATAATTGAATATTATTCAGCAATAAAAACAAGGTACTACGTATTTGCATGTTCTGTATCATGGATAAACCTCCAAAATATAATGCAAAGTGAAAAAAGCACATATTGTTTGTGAATACATATCTTATGATTTCATTTTTATAATATGTCCAGAAAAGGCAAATTTATAGGGATAGAAAATAGATTAGTGATTGCCTGGGTCTGGGATTGGGATCTGGATGGACTGTAAATAGGTATGAGGGATCTTATTGGGGAGCTCGAAATGTTCTAAAATTGATTTATGCTGAAGTTGGCACCACTGGCTACATTTGCTAAAAATCACTTAAATTCTACACCTGAAATGGGTTATTTTTATGATATAGTTTACATATATCAACAGGGCTTAAAAAAAAAAAAACATGATGTATCAAAACACAGCAAGGAGATGAAGACCACAATTGCCAGTATTTTCTTGGGTTTTGCTGCCAATTTAGAAAGATCACAACAAGATGAGACCAAACTGATTAAAAATAATTTCTCTTTAGATGCTTTATTTCTGCCTTTAGTGCCCAGATTTCATGGCGACCAGAGCTTCTGTCATTTAGGAACCATAAATATGTACAGAGACTGATGCTGTCTAAATGTATTAAAAATTAAGTCACAGGAAAAAAATGTACAAGGGAATCATTTCTCTTCCAAAAGCTTCACCAGCTGCTACCATTTTCTAAATCTCTTTAGGTCTTCATTTTGTGGATTCCTTTATAATGCACATAGTTTCATATGGTTGTTGTTGACTCTAAATTTTCTCTATGATCATTATCCAGGATCCAGATGCTGTTTCACAGTAAGGATTTATGTGTTCTCTAAAATGAAATTTTTTTTCTGAAGTAAGCCTATGCAGATAAACATTTAAAAAACAAAGCATGGCAATGCTATAATTAATAATACTGTGTTTCATATTTAAAAGTTGCTAAGACGAGGTCTTAGAAGTTCTCACCACACACAAAGAATTTTGTAACCATGTAAGCAGATGTTAACTAGACTTTTTGTGGTAATTATTTCTTAATATATTCATATATTGAGATATTATGTTGTATACCTGAAACTAACATACTGTCATCTGTCAATTATATCTTAATTTTTTTAATTAAAAAAATGCAATAAATAACAGGAGGATGAGAGCAGGGATATAGGCACGAGGGTACATACAAATAAACTCCAAGACATCCACAGAAATTAAAACAACACAAAAACAAGCATTATATTTCTCAAGAGAAAATTAATTTGGATGGTTCATTAGATAGTTTATAATACAGTGGGCCCTCGTTTATCGCGGTTAATCAGTTCCAGGCTCTACCGCAATAAATGAATTTCCGAGAAGTAGGATTCTCTATTTTTACAGTCGTCCCTTGCCACTTCCCGGTCAAAAAACCCTGATAGAGTGAAGCCGCACAAGTCGAAGCGCGAACTGTAGCTGATACTCCTATTGAGGTCTGCTTGAGATATGGGTGGGTCTCATTTACTCATTCATGCACCTAGGCATGCTTTCAGCAAATATATATTGAACATGTGTTCTTGCCTAGCACTAAGCTAGATGCTGAGAATATGTCAGTGAACTCCACATGAGGAAAGAATATAATAAATAAGGAAACAAATGGGGTAATTTCACAAGATTGGGGATGATATGAGGAAAAGTGACCAAAGGATCTACTATAGACAGGCTGGTCAGAGAAGCCTCTCTGGAGAGGTGATAGGTGAGCTAAGATCTGAATGAGGAGAAGAAAACAGCCACATAAGATCTGTGGGAAGAAAATTTCAGGCCAAGAGAATATAAAAGACCTCAGGAGGGATTGTGCCTGGAGTGTTTCTGAGAATATAGAAGCCAGGGTGGTTGGAATATGATGATGCATATTATATATTTTGTAGGTCCTAGTAAGGAGTATGTATTTTAGTCTAATTGTAGCAGAAATATACTAAGGTTTTTAAGCAGGGTGGTGACATAATGTGATTTACATTCTATATGATCAGTTTGGCTGTTAAGTGGAAAATGGAATGGAGAGGGAGATGGAGTGCAAAGTTAAGACAACAGAAAGACCAACTGAAAGACTTGCAACAGTCAGGAAGAGAGATGGTGTGATATCTTGGACTATGATAGTAGCAATAGAGATGGAAAAAGTGAGTAGATTTGAGATTTTTGTAAACAAAAAAAAAAGTTAGAGTTAATAGTACTTCTTAATGAGTTAAAGGTGTAGGATGGAGAAATAAGATAAATCAAAGTGAACTTCTAAATGTTTGATCTCAAGAACTGGGAGAATGCCCTGGCTGGTTTAGCTCAGCGGTTAGAGCGTCGGCCTGCGGTCCGGAGAGACCCGGGTTCAGTTCCCGCTAAGGGCATGTACTTCGGTTGCAGTTTGTCCCCGGCCCTGGTTGGTCGTGCGGGTGGCAGCCACTCGATGTGTCCCTTTCACGTCGATGTTTCTCTCTCTCTCTCTCTTCCTCTCTCTCCCTCCCACTCTATCTGGACAAAAAATGAAAAAGTGTCCTCAGGTGAGGATTAAAAAAAAAAAAAAAAAAGAACTGGGAGAATGGTGGTATCATTTACTGAGATGGAGAAGACTGGAAGAGAAACAAGTTTGGGGGAAAAAATAGAAAGTTTTTCTGTTTTGAATAGGTTAAATTTATGATACTCTTCATCATCCTTGTAGGCAGTTGCATATTTAAATCTGGAGCTCAGAGGAAAGGTCACATGATTGGACACATATACCTGAGGGTTACTGGCATATAGATGGCATTGAAATCCATAATTTTAATCTCTGGATGAGATTACCTAGGGAAGAGAAAAGGGCTCAGTCTTGAACTCTGGGGCTTGTCAACCTTTAAAAGACAGCAGAAAAAAAGCAAAGGAGGCCTAGTGATGAGGGTTGAATGGAAACTGTGCTGCCTGAAAAGTCTCTCTCTGACCAAAGGCTCTGTTGCTACTGGGTGTCACCCGTTTGCTGCAGGCACTGCCATGCAAAGCCATACTGGAGCCTGAGGCAAAAGGAAAAGTGTATATCTCTATGTATATCAAAATATCTTTCTGTATTTTGGATAAGTGGAAAAATGTATTAAAAGATCTAGTTAAAAACTTGACAATATATTAAGCCCCATGTTGCTCAGTTAGTTTGCATATAATTGTCAATTCAGAAGTCTGCCTACAGGGAAGACTTGATGAGCAAGTGCCCCAGAGCAGAGGGCTGATTGGAAATGACTGTTCTCGTTGCACAATAACAGAGGGCTATAAAGCAAACAAAACACAGCCTGTCTTCATTTCACATTTGATTATTTTATTCATCACGGATATTTTTGCATTGATATTTGATTCTTTAAAAGATTGCATTAAAATATTATTTATCTTGATTACTGAGTTTTTTGGCACCCCTTAAAATTTTGTGACTGCAGAGGACCTTCTTTGCCTAATCCTAATCCTGGCCTGGACCCAGGACATTGTCTTCTTTTTTAAAAAAATATTTTTTCTTTATTGATTTTAGAGAAAGGAAAGGAGAGAGACAGACAGAAATATCGATGAGAGAGAACATCGATTGGCCACCTCCTGCATGCCCCCCACTGGGGATCGGGCCCACAGCCTGGGCATGTGCCCTGACTGGGAATTGGACTGACGACCTCTTGGTACATGGGTCAGTGCTCAGCCACTGAGCCACACCAGCCGGGCAATTTTCTTCTTTTTAAAGAGAAGCTGGCAATCCAGATTTTGATGTGAAATCTCCCATTTTAAATATGTTGGCTAATTATTCAAAAAATTCAAAAATATAATACTGACCAAACAAAGCATTAGTAGTTCTACCATAAAAGCATCCTAGTATCATGAAGAGCTCATGGAACTGGCCATCAGAAGACTTTGGTTTTAGTCTTAGTTTTGACCTAACCACATGCCTCTTAAACTTCCCTGGGCCTCATTTTTCACATTAGTAAAAATACATGTATATGACCCAGTGTCGGGCACAAAAGTTAAAATTTTATGAAATACTAGCATTGATTAAATCAAATGGATCTGAAGTACACATGTTAGATTAAACATATGAAATTACTGATACATGTTAGATTAAACATATGAAATTACTGATAATTGGCCCTTTGAATCTATAAAAGCATTAATTTCATGTAGTTCAACTGATACTTTTGTTTCACTATTGAGCTTGAGAGTATGATGAACCAGGGCAGTTCTCTGCCAAGCCATAGTACAGCCTGAGGCAGAAGGAAAAAAGTGTTCCCCTGTGTTGTATAGCAAGATCAGGAATTGTTGATCAGAAACCTCTAGCCAGAAGACAAGGGCACTGATGGGGACAGGATAATGACTTGCTTTTTTTTTATGCCATAGCAGCAGCTAATTTGATCAGAGCTCCTGTACTCAGGGGTTCTTACCTAGGTACTCATTCTCTATACAGACCTCCAAGTGGCTCATATCTGAATCCATTTAATTTTCTAACTTGCATCTGAGTGATTTATATGTATGAAGATCTTGAGCCTTCGTTGTTTGCAAAATAATACAACTTTGATATTAACAGCTCCAGTTCAAGGTGAAAAGAAATGAATGAGTCTCCAACACTTGTACATTAATTTTTATCCAGAACAGTTAGCTGAGTTTTACATTAATCAAGCAAACATAAAATGTAGCTATGCACCAACCTTTTCCAATCTGAGTGCAACTACTCATGCATACCAGGTGTAGGGTACTTAGCTATGTCATTAGTTTAAATTAGGCTTTATAGTAATCCACACTATAGTTTTTTCCACTCCCTTAGGCAATTAATTTTAAGCTACAGCTAATGCATGCAGTTTAGATATACATTGATTTCAGGCTGGATTACTTGTTGTCAAATTCAATTCAATTCTTTAGTTCATAAGCAACGTGAGAATCCTACACCATTTGTTAGTGCATTTCTTTGCACTTAAACATGTAGTACACGTTGATAAAAAAAAAAAAAAGTAGGATCTCTTCATATACATAAGGATACTAGAGAATTTTCAATTCAATTCTTTTTTTTTTTAATCCTCACCTGAGGATTTTTTTCTATTTAACGTCAGATAGAGTGGGAGGGAGGAAGAGAGAGAGAGAGACATCAACGTGAGAGGGACACACCAACTGGTTGCCTCCCTCATGACCCAACCAGGGCCAGGGACAAACCACAACCGAGGTACATGCCCTTGACCAGAACTGAACCCACAACTCTTTGGACTGCAGCCGACGCTCTAACCATGAGCCAAACCGTCCAGGGCTCAGTTCAATTCAATAAGCATAATAAATGTTCAATACACATTTACTGAATGAATAAAAATATATTGAGCCAGGCCAGTGTTGCTCAGTGAATTGAGCATCATCCCATGGACTGAGAGGTTCCAGTTGGATTCCCAGTCAGGGCACATGCTTGGGTTGTGGACTCGATCCCCAGTAGGGGGCGTGCAGGAGGCAGCCAATTGATGTATCTCTCTCACATCAACGTTTCTCTCTCTCTCTCCCTTCCTCTCTCTCTAAAAAAAATCAATTAAAAATATATAATATTTACTATATTTTGATGCTGTGATATCGAAATATAAAGGACTCTGCTCTGGCAGGAAAATATGGGAATACTGGAGTATGTGAATGAGTGGTAGGGCAGCCAGCAGTGGTGGTAATTTTTCATCTTGTCAGTTTAGCAAAGTGGTTTTATTCCTTTATACTAGGAATCAGTCTTAAACCTAGCCCTCCTAGTCCTAATCATTAGTCCTCCTAGCAATTCTGTAAGCCTCCCAATATCCCTTTAATGAACTGCTTCTTTTGATGAATTGGCTAAAGTTAGTTACTGTTGCTTGCAACTAAAAGCCCTGACTGACTCAAAGGAGAACCCCCAGTACAAGGAAGACGCCCTTTCTGTAGACAGGATAGTTTTGCTGTGAACCTGAGGAGCGTACACCTAAGGAGTAAATCAGGATAAAGTTTTGAAATAATTGGGTCACAAAAAGTTTTCCCTTGGGGCTTTCTAAAAGGAAATGAGACCACGTCTATAGTACAGGGCACCTAACGTGGCATTAACATCCATCAATCTTGTTGTCTATGTTAATGGGTGGGCAAGCTAATTTTTATTTAGTTCACTAGCATCATTATATGGAATTTTAAAATAATGTTCTTGTTCAGCAACAGCTTTTAAGTTATGTTCCTTTATTTGCTATGATAGTGAAGTCTGTAACACCTTAGATTTAGAGAGATTTTAGTGAGAAGTGTTTTAAGATACATCTCCTTGAATTGATTATAACAGCAAGTTATTTGTAAAATTTATTTTCATGGTAAAATTTATTCCTCAACATTGCCAGATAAATCTGCTTTTGCTGTAGTTGTTAGATATCTGATTCATTCATATTGGTCTAAATTTGGTAGTAAATTTTGAATATATAAACTTTTCATGGATAGTCAGTTTATCTGATAGAGAAGAAACTGATTCCTGACTTCATTGAGATAATTTACTTTCTTTACATGTAAAGATAAAAATGAATTAAGAAACATTTGGCAAAATTATTTGTAAAAATAACCATAATTTATTTAAATATTTATTTCTTTACAGTATTTTCATATAGTATAGCTTCAAAATGCTTGTGTTTTAAAGCATCCACTAAAACTGCTAATGTCCAAAGTAAGACTTTGTTGATGTCAAAATTACAATATATCCTGATTAATAAATTGTAAGCATTGATAGGATATCAGATCTGGCAGACTGCTTGTCAGGAATGTTGTAGAAAAATGTAACCATTGGATGGCAGGGTCATTGGACTAAATGAGTGACTTTTAAGATCCCTCAAATCTTGAAATCCTGTGAGCATCTGTGATATACAGTTAGAGTTACCAAAATAGAATTCATAGTCTAACAAACATTTTTTATATTTGTGTGACTTTAATTCCATCTCAAAATTTTAAAACTGGGTAAAATTTTAGTCACGTAATTATTGCTTATAGAAATTGCCTTTATTAAAAGAATAGAGTTAAATTAATTGAAAGTTCCAAATTATCTAATCCATTACAGATTCCTAGTTAAATATCAAACACTGTATTTTTAAGCAAAAACAAATTTTTGAACAAATACTTACTTATAATTTTTAAATTTCATTTAAATTATATATATTTACTATATATTTGATGCTGTGATACCAAAATATAAAAGACCCTGCTCTATAGATAGATAGATAGATAGATAGATAGATAGATAGATAGATAGATAGATAATGTATATATATTTACTTATTCATTCACCTGGGCTTCTGCTGTAGTGTTAAACTGCTCATCCTGCTTCCACTTTTGCCCCTTCCAAGTCATTCTCTAGACAGCAGCTAGAATGAACTTTTAAAACTGTCAATCATATATCATCCTTCCCCTTAAACTCCTTCTGTGGCTTCTCTCTGCCCTTAGTATAAAATCCTAGTTGTATAATTTGGCCAACAAAGCCCTCCAAGCTCTCACATGTGCCTACATCTCCAACTTCATCTCCACCCACCATCATTTTTTTCCCCTCTGCATTTTTTCTGGTTACAATATTGAGTTATAATTTACACCTCATACAATTCAGCCATCTAAAGTGTACAACTCAATGGACTTTAATATATTCAGAGAATTATGCAACCTTCAGTACATCAATTTTAGAAAATTTTCATCACTTCAAAAGGAAACTCTGTACCCTTTAGCAATCACCTTCAATTCCCCCCCAAACTCTCAGCCCTAAGCAACTACTAATCAACTTTCTACCTCCATAGATTTGCCTCTTCCGCATCTTTTATATAAGTGGAATTAAATGACACGAGATATAATTTTTGTGACTGGCTTCTCTCACTTAGCATAATGTGTTCAAGATTCATCCATATTGTAGTATATCTCAGTACTTCATTCCTCTTTATTGCTGAATAAAACTCCATTGTGTAGATGGGTCACATGTTGTATATCCATTCACCAGTAGTTAGATATTTGAGTTGTCTGTACTTTTTGGCTATTATAGATAATGCTGCTGAGAGCATTCATGTACAACTTTTGTGTAGACATATACAGTATTTTCATTTCTTGTTGATGTATATCTAGGATTAGAATTATTGGGTCCTATGGTAATTCTACAGTTAATCTTTCAAAGAACTGCTAAACTATTTTCCAAAGCAGCTGCACCATTATATATTCCCACCATCTGTGTATGGGTTCCAATTCCTCCACATCCTTGCCAACAGTCACTACCTGTCTTTTTTATTACAACCATTCTAGTGGGAAATGCTTTCTTATTGTGGGTTTAATTTGTATTTCTCTTATGGCTAATTATGTTGAACGTATTTTCATATGCTTATTGGGCATTTGTATATCTTCTTAGGAGGAATGTCAATTCAGAATCTTTTCCCATGCGAAAAATTGGATTGTCTTTTTATTAATGAATCATGTGTTCTTTATATGTTCTAGATACATATATCCTTATTAGATAAAATTTGCAAATATTTTCTCCCATTCTGTGGATTGTCTTTTTCCTTTCTTGAGGAACAAATGTTCATAATTTTGATAAAGATCTATCTATCTATCTATCTATTTATTTATTTATTTATTTATTTATTGTGGTTTGTGCTTTTGGTGTCATATCTCAAAAACCATTATCCAATCCAAGATTGTGAAGATCTAAACCTATGTTTTCATCTAAGAGTTTTACTCTTTAGTTCTTACATTTAGGTCTTTGATTCATTATAAGTTAATATGTGCATATGGTATGAGGAAGGGATTCAACTTCATTCTTTTGCATGTGGATATACAGTTATCCCAGCACCATTTCTCAAAAAGACTACTATTTCCCCATTCAATGGTCTTGGCACCCTTGTCAAAATCAGTTGATCATAGAAACATGGATTTATTTCTGGACTCTAAATCTATTCCATTAATCTGTAAGTCTACCCTTATGTCAGTTCTACATTATCTTGATTGCTGGTCTTTGTAGTAACTTTTTCAATTGGGAAGTATTAGTCCTCCTACTTTGTTTTTATTTTTCAAGATTGTTTTTACTATTCTGGTTCCCTTGCATTTCTATATGAATTGTGAGATCAACTTGTCAATTTCTGCAAAATATAGCAGCTAAGATTTTTTTTTCTTTCTTTTTTTTATCCTCACCCAAGGACATTTTTGCATTTATCTTCAGATAGAGCGGGAGGGAGAGAGCGAGGAAGAGAGAGAGAGAAACATTGATGTGAGAGAGAGACATCGACTGGCTACCACCCACACAACCCAACCGGGGCTGGGGACAAAGTGCAACCGAGGTATGTGCCCTCAACGGGAACCGAACCCGGGACTCTCCAGTCCATGGGCCGACGCTCTAACCGCTGAGCCAAACCGGCCAGGGCTAACAATTTCTTTTTTCTTTTTTTGCAGCTAAGATTTTAATAGAAATTGCTGTGAATCTGTCTGTCAATCCATAGCAATATCAAGTCTTCCAATAATAAGTCTTGTAACACATGATATCTTTCCTTTTATTTAGATTTTCTTTAATTTTTTAATCATATTTTATAGGTTTTTGTGTGCAAGTTTTGCACTTTTTTTGTTAAATTTATTCCTAGACATTTTATTTCTTGTGATGCTTTTATAAATAAATATTTTATAAATTTTATTTTCAGATTTCTTATTGAATATATATAGAAATTTAATTGATTTTTATAAATTGATCTTATATCCTGCAACTTTCTTGTACCCATTTATTAGCTCTAGTAGTTTTTGTTTTGTGGACACGTAAGGATTTTCTATGTACAAGATCATGTCATCTTCAAATAGAGATAACTTTACTTCTCTTTACTTCTTCCTTTTCAAGCTGGATGCCTTTTGTTTTTCTTGCCTAAGAATCTATGTTGGATAAAAGTGGTAAGAGCCAAACATCCTTGTCTTGCTCCTGATTTTAAGGGGAAAACTTTCAATCTTTCACCATTTTTTTTTTAGTGGGAGCATACAATATTTGTGTCCCGTACCCTCAGTTTTACTGAGATATAATTAACATACAGCACTGTATAAGGTATACAGAATAATAATTGACTCACATATATTGTAAAATGATCACTACAATAAGTTTAGTTAACATCCATCATCTCATATAAAAATATCGTCTTTCAGCCCGGCCGGTGTGGCTCAGTGGTTGAGCGTCAACCTATGCACCAAGAGGTCACCATTTCGATTCCCAGTCAGGGCACATGCCCAGGTTGTGGGCCCAATCCAGAGTGGGGGGCATGCAGGAGGCGGCCAATCAATGTTCTCTCTCATCGATGTTTCTGTCTCTCTCTCCCTCTCCCTTCCTCTCTCTCTAAAAAATCAACAAAGAAAAAAAGTATTCTTTCAACATTAAGTGTGATGTTAGCTGTGGATTTCAACCCCTACTTTCCCCCCCAATATGTTTTTATTGATTTGAGAGAGAGAGAAAGGAAGAGGGGGAGAGAGAGAGAAACATCTATCAGCTGCCTCCTGCATGCCCCCTACTGGGGATCGAGCCCGAAACCCCGGCATGTGTCTTGACTGGGAATCGAACTGGAGACCTCTTGGTGCATGAGACAGTGCTCAATCCACAGAGCCACACCTGCTGGGCTCAACTCATACTTTCTTATGCACCAACCACCCACAGTTTCCAGAACTTCCCGAACTTTTCTACCTCATGGCCTTTGCAAGCCTGGTCTTCTTATGTTTGGCTTCTTCTCATTTCTTCAAATTTCAAAAAAGCCTTTTCTAACCACCCCAGCTGAAATGGACTGTTTCCTCTGTTAAGTTTTCCCTAGAAGAACATCCTATTTTCTTTGCAGCAATTATCCCAATCTTTGGTTATTTTGTGTATTTATTTGCTTGTTTATTTTCTGTCTTTCTATGTTCCATGAAGTCAGGGACCATTTCCATCTTGGCTGCTGTTGTATTTTTAGTGTCCAGAAAAATAAGTACTCCATACATTATGTTGAGTGAATGAGTGTATAAATAAGTACTTACCATATATCCATGTGTCTTTGAAGTCATGTGATAAATTTGAAAAAAAAAAAAAATGCCTAAACCTATCCACTTAAAATCCTCTTCCAGCTAGAGCAGCCATTTCATGCACTCAGTTGTTTCATTATGGAACTATTTTTTAAGATGTTTCTAGAATTCTTCTTTTGGAATTGGCTTTATAGCCTGCATCATATCAATTCTTAAGAAAAATATGAGTTGTGTAAAATGAAATCTGAATCTGCACTAGGAGACATATAAAACCTGATGATATGACACAGCAGTGGATTTGGCAGTTACAATTTATATTCCCTTAGCATGCTCACTAAGAGAGCGGGCATATTACTTTTTCACTAGCATTTTGGAAAACTCAGTGTATGCTTCTGGAGTTAAAACACTTAGGTATGTGAGAAAAAGAAAACCTGCAGATAGCTCTTGTCTGAGATTCACATTATAGATTGCTTTTCAGTTAGTCCATAAATATGCAAGAAGCAATCCCAGATGGACCTTTAAGTGAGACTTCTAGTTCTATCCAATAGCTACAGCTCTAGGACTCTGGTTGGTTATTTGACCCACCCAAGCTTCAGCTTCTCTCCTATAAAATCACTCACTTTAAAGGACTTCTAGGAGTTAGATGAGATAATACAACTGCAAGTGCTCACCCCAGTCTAGGTACATTATACATAGTAGATTGTCAATAAATGACAGCCACTGTTATCAGTATAATCACCTCTTTAGCCCAACCAGCATCTTACAGCTGATGAAACTGAGACGCAGTGATTTGCCAAGAATAAGGACAGTTGTTAAAAAACTGAAATTCAAAACTGGATCTGCAGGTTTACAGTCTACTTCTTTCTCTTTCATCATGCAGAACAACTCTTCATTTGTGAAGCCTAACACCTGGGAGGGACAGGCTTATTTCATGGCTATAAATAGACAGAAAAGAATGTGGCATGTATACTTTCCTAATGAAGAGTAAACAGAAGGACCTTTTCAGTCCTTTGGCTGCAAATCAGAATCCTTTTGTGCAAATTGAATTCATTTTGTTATTGCTTCAGGATAAAATAGATTCCATTACCATTCTCCATCACTATTTCTCCATTTTCCCTGCTCTGAGTTTATCCTATCTCTTAGAATTTAGATGGGGGAACTTCAGTTGATCCCAGTAACATTGGGAAGCCACAGGGGAAATAAATAAAAATAGCCTTCACTGATTGCAAAAGAAGTAGTAAAAAAAATAATAATAATAACAACCTTTGGGTAGCAATAACATTTTAATTTGAAAAATTTCCATAAGATTAGACTAGAAAGTCTTTGTGACCATATATAATACATGTATGACCCCTTTAATGATTTTATTTCACCTGGCCTTCAGGAAAAATCATATTGATAACAAAGAATAGGTTGAAAAGCACTTTGAGGGAAATTTGAATTTTTAACATTTAAATATATTCTATTAAGTGTTTTTTTTTTTTGTTTTTTTTTTACAACTATTGATTATATTATTTATGAATAGAATCTGGCCTATGGGAAATGACTCCACAAAACAAAATAGCAAGAAAGTTCTGATTTTTGCTCCTTTCTTTATAATTATTCTGCATTCTCATAGGCTTTGTACTACTTAGGCTTTCAACAAAGATGAGGTTGTGGGGATGGAAATTCAGCCCAGTCTCTTGCCACCTCCCCAAGTATTCTAGAGATTGGGGCACCTTTTATCTTTATACCAGGGCTCCCTCTTTTCACCAAGTCACATGGCCAAGGAGCTACATCCATCCTTGAAAGACACCTTCTCTAACTTGTTCAAAGACCCTGTGTAGGCCAGGATGGCTCTGATATGGGCATTATAACCATACTGAAAAATGATGTGGTAATGCAATCTGAAATTAGTTTACATATCAAAATCTTTTTTGCAAGAATAAGCAAACACTCCAACTCTTTGAACACACAAGTTCATAACAGAAAATTAACTCTGTGTGAAAACTTCCAAAGTTCAATCACTAGTTAATTCACTTTGTTCATGCATGCATGCATCTATTCATTTAATACATACAGTAAAAGAATATGCCATTGCTGATCTAATAGATAAGGAATTTCAGAGAGAGTTCCATAAACAGTGAAGGAAATTTAATCCATTGCTATTATAAGCTATCACTGTTTGATTACATGCATATTATTGTGATTACCCATTAATTTATAACACTGTACATTTAGCGTGGATGGTTGAAAACTTGCTTGTTTCTTGAATAAGCCCCAAGAAAAAGCTAGTATTTTTTACAACCATATGATTAGCCTCTGTCCCCACTGTTTTCTATTTACCCTTTGAAGAAAACTCTGTTGAGTGTTTGCCTTTCTAGCAATTGTTAGGTTCTCAGAATGGGTTCTTTTTGGTGGCTGCCTGAACTCATTAAGCTGCCATACCCAGCTCAGGCAGCATTAGCCAGCAGGTTTATTTTAATATAAACAATGTTACTGAATGTGTTCTGTTGTATTACTTTTCTGGAGTCTTTACCTCTGTACGAGTTCTCTTTTTATTTCTCCTTATGCCCACAATGGAAGCATTTCAGAGGTTTTCAATGAGCAGCCAAATCCATTCAAGATCACAGTTCTGATTCCATGGGTGCCCTTTGTGAGATCTTAGAAGTTAGCTCTTTATGTATTAATCATGTCGGTACAGTTCTTGACAAATTAATTAATCTATCCAGTGAAAACATTCCAAACAAATCAAGCTTCCTTTTCTTTCCTTTTACTTAAAGGTGTTTTGGGGGCACCGCTGAGAGACTCCCTACCTTTCTGAGAAGGTGATACTGATATGGGGCTGGTCATCTTGTGTGGAATTCTTCACAGATTAACCAGGTTCCCTAACTCTTAGTGCTTGACAGGTTACTAATGGAGGTTGTTGAAGTATTTGGGGTTCACAATACTTATTTCCCTTCTCCTGATAACTGTATCCCTATTTTTCTTTGTGCATATAAGGTAGTATTGTTTCGATGCCCATCTAGGGTTGAGCATGTACTGATGTCTGAGCCAATTAGCATATCACATTTCCTGGTTATACTGATTTGTTCAGAGAAAGTCATGTGATCAGACTAGAGACAATGAGACACATGAATCCTTGGTTGGATGGGAATGCTGAGACAAGAACTCTCACTCTTTTCTACTGGATATGAATGGGGAAAGGTATAGCCCTGTGACCTCCAGGGAACTGTCTTGAGACTACCGTGAGAGAGCCTATCTGAGGTTGATGTCTATGCAAAGATGGAGAGACAAAAGCTAGATCTGGATGGCTTTGGTTGAGTCCTTGGGTCCAGCTGTGCCTGAAGTCAGATTTACCCTTGACATTTTCAGTTATATGAGCAGTTCTAATTTTGCTTCATCTAGTTAGGCTTGTAACAAACATCTGTACAGCACTGTGGGTGTGAGGAAGTATATGAGTTGAGGATATATTTTCTGGGATTAGAGCATCACTGAGATAGTTTGGAATCCCTCTTGGCTCCCCTACAGCTCAAGACTCTACCACTTTGATAAGACTTTGAAAGTTTCAGCAACTACTCTTGAGCTAATTGTCATTTCACTTTATCTTAGTCTCAAGCTTGGCCAACCAACCCTGTCTCTCTTGCAGCTACAAATGTGGATAAGGCCATAGGATCATTTTTCCTTTGTAGTTCCTCCTTACAAACAGAACTCAGAGTCTATACGGTTGGAATCATCATTAGTGTTTGAGGAGATTTGTAGAAAGGACAGGAGACCTGGAGTAAAGCTACCTTACCTCATTTAAATTAGCAAATCTCAATCTGGAATTGGGTGGGGTACCTAATGAATTAGGATAAAGAATATGCTCAGTCTCAAATTTGCAGGTTACCAGATAATTTTATTTCCTTGCAGTTGGGTCCAACTTCTTAAAATTGATAAGTGAAAAGACATTCAGAAGAGATGAAAATGGTTACATATTCATGAGGGATAAAAATATTAGCAAATATTTTTGATAATATTTGAACATATGTATAGAAAATTGAAGAATTTTTCTTTAGTTGGATGTATCCATAATATTTAAAATATGGTTATTTGGATATATTTAGTGTGTGAAAATTTGCCATGCTTTATATTTGAGATATGTGACCACATAAATATAGTCAAGGAGCAAAGTCAATACAATAATGGAGCAAAGATAGTCTTTTCAACAAATGGTGCTGGACAACTGGACTTCCACATGCAAAAAATAAACACAGACCTGCACGCTTCGCAAAAATGTATTCAAAATAGATCATAGATCTAAATGTAAAATGCAAAACTATAAATCTCCTAGAAGATGACATAGGAAAAAACCTAAGTAACCTTGGATTTGTCAGTGACTTTAGAATTGATAAACTAGAATTCATTAAGATTTTTAAATTCTGCTATGCCAAAGATGCTGTCAAGAGAGTGAGAAGACAAGACACAGACTGGGAGAAAATATTTGTAAAAGACACTTCTGATAAAGGATGGATATCTAAAATATAAAAAAATTCTTAAAACTCAACAGTAAGCCCTGGCTGGTTTGCTGAGTGGTTAGAGCATCAGCCCATGCAACAAAGGGTTGCGAGTTTGATTTCCAGTCAAGGGCATGTACCTGGGTTGCAGGTTCGATCCCCACCTCAGTCTGGGAGGCAACCAGTCTATTTCTCTCTCTCACATCGAAATTTCTCTCTCTCTCTCTCCCCTTCCCTATCTCCTTTCCACTCTCTCTAAAACCCAATTGAAAAAAATATCCTCAGGTAAAGATTAATGAAAAGCAAAAGCAAACAATCAACAACAACAACAAAAAGAAAATAACCCAATTAACAAATGGGCCAAAGACCTTAACAGACCCTCACCAAAAAAAAAATAAACAGATGGCAAATAAACATGTGCCCTGGCCGGTTTGGCTCAGCGGTTGGAGCGTTGGCCTGCGGACCAGAGAGTCCCGGGTTCGGTTCCTGCTAGGGGCACATAACAAAAAAACAAACAAACAAAAAAAAACAAATAAACATATAAAATCATGTTCCATATCATATATCTTTAGCAAAATGCAAATTAAAACAACAGTGAAATACCACTATATACCTAATAGAATGGCCAACATCCATTTGGAATCCTGACAATACCAAATGCTGGAGAGGATGTGGAACAACAGGAACTCTCATTCATTGTTGGTGGGAATGCAAAATGATACAGGCACTTTGGAAGACAGTTTGATGACTCTTACAAAACTAAATATACTCTTACTGTAAGATCCAGGAGTCATACTCCTTGGTATTTACCCCAAAGAACTGAAAACTTATGTCCACACAAAAACCTGCACATAGATGTTTATAGCACTCTTATTCATAATTGTCAAAATTTGTGGTAACCAAGATGTCCTTCAGTAGGTGAATTGGTAAATAAACTGTGATACATCCAGACAATGGAATATTATTTAGTGCTAAAAAGAAATGAGCTATGAAGCCATTAAAAGACATGGAAGAAGCTTAAACGTATATTACTAAGTTAAAGAAGCCAATCTGAAAAGGCTACAAACTGTATGATTCCAACTTTTTGACATTATGGAGAGAGAAAAACTATGGGACAGTAAAAATATTAGTGGTTACCTGGGGTTTAGGGAGAGGGAGGAATGAATAGATGGAATAGAGAGGATTTTTAGGGCAGTGAAAATACTTGTATGTTACTATAATGATGAATACATGTTATTATACATTTGTTCAAATCCATGGAATGTACAACACCAAGAGTGGACCCTAATGTAAACTATGGACTTTGGGTGATCATGATGTGTCAGTGTAGGTTCACCAATTGGAACAAATGTACCTTCTGGTGGAGGATGTTAAGGATGAGGAAGGAAGGGAGGTGATGGGAAATCTTTGTACCTTCTGCTCAATATTGCTGTGAACATACAAGTGCTATAAAAAATAAAGTCTATTTAAAATCAAACAAACAAAAAAGATAACGTGCACTTCTCTATATGTGTGTTTCAATAAAAATTTGTTTTTTAATTCTGGTTTATACAGTATCAAAAGTGAATAAAATTATCTCAACATGTTTTTCGATTAACTAGAATAATTTAAAATGTAGATATTATATGTCCCCTATACCAATAACTTATATGGACCAATGTATGTATTAAATTTGTCTTAATTAAAAATATTTTTTTCAATTACAGTTTACTGTCAGTATTATTTTGTATTAGTTTCCAGTGTACTGCATAGTGGTTAGACAACCATACACTTTACAAAGTGTTCCCCCTAATATTTCCAGTACCCACCTGGCACCATGCATAGTTATTACAATATTATTGACTATATTCCCTATCCTATACTTTACTAATATTTTCTTAAATGTTTAGTTATGTGAGAATACAGCCTTTATTAATTTTAGAGACAGTTACTAGGAAAATCTGAATGTGATAGTTACCAAAGTTTCTGTTTTTAGTCAGGGACCACATAAAATAAAGTCTACAAATCCCCCATCTGTTCAAATTCATTTTCTTTTGTTTCTAGCTTGTAATTTTCTACTACTGAAAAAAAAAAAAAAAAAGGATGTCTTTTAGGACAGTCTCAGCATGCCTTTCTAGATTTTCACCATAACTCTTCTATGCTGCATACAACACTCTACCAGGATTTGATTTCGCCCAGTCGATTTTGCTTTTGAACAGATTAGTTTACTTATTCATGATGCTGATTCCAACTTAATTCTCTGGGAATGGAACTGACATTAGATATAAAGTACTTTAAGCTTCTCAAAAGTCAAGCACTAAAAAAAACTGTGATGTTTTATTGTAGTTGTTCTGTTTATTTAAGCACTCAAATATTGCTAGTCTTAGAAGTTTTTAATCATTTTTTTAACCTAATGGATATGATTCACTGAAGTTTCAGATTTGGTTCATAGAACACATTTATTACCATTTTATATATATATATCTGTCTGTCTAACTAATCTATCATCATACATTTTAATTCTAGTTGTATTTGTCAGACTGATTGATTGAGTGAGGCCCTTCTAAAGTTGAGAGGTTTTTTTCTTTGTTTTTTTAATATTAATGCAGAGTTGAGTTGTTTTCCTGGTTGTGATGAATGGTGTCTACTCTGTGTGCCTTTGCCATTTTCCTTTGTTGCATGGCTTTCTGTTTGCAGTTGTGATTCATTCTGCCATGGTCCTGAGCTGGCACTTAACCACGATAATAAAGCATGGGTTGAATGAAAAGATATTTAAAGCTGTTGTGTAAGAGTCCACTTGTAAGTACCTTAAAATTTTTCTTTCCCATCCTTTTGACCCTCATGTTCCCTAAATCTTAAATTTAGAGTGGTATACATTATTATTTTCTCAAATTAGCACAATGAATAGTATTTACCAGTGTCTCCAATTTCACATTTTTATTCATATTTTCTAAATGATCAGATTGAGATAATTTATGTAAAAACATCTATTACTAGTTTGAACATTTTACACCCACTTGACAAACTTTAGTTTTTTTAAAAATTTCATTCCTTGTTAATTTTCTTTTTTTCTGACTTGACCTAATGTTTAGAGTGCTGTGTAGAAAAACTTCCCTCTTGGTAGGAGGTAGGAAAAGCTGGGAAAATGAGCGGAGAGCTTGATCATTCACTAGGTTCCAAACACGTCAGTCATCTCTAATGCATAAAACAGCTTAGGACTTGGGGCTTTCCTCAGATCACTTATAAAACTGTCTGTGGGGGCTGCAAACTTTGAAGGAGGAAATAGTGTAGGTCTGCCATGGATAAGGGAATGGAGCTGATTGGTACTGCTGACAGATTTCAAGCATGAAGGCCTTTCTAATCAGGACCAGTGGTCCACATAATAGTTGGATCAGATAATTACCAAATGCAGTGAACACTTTTTAATTTTTATTTGACCTCCAGACAGCATCAAGTCAAATAAATGTTAGGCTCTAGAGCAGAGAAGATAACCTGCTATCTATTCTTTACTCCGTAATGCTGTGCTAAGTGATTTCTTCACCATTCTGTAAAACCTCCTACTTCGTTGATCCTTGTGCCATCCAGCTTTGACTCTCATTACACCTTCTATTTTTTAATAACCCACTGGTCTCCTAGCTACTCGTTCCTATTCATTAAAGCTTTTCGCTTAAAGTTTTTATTTTGAAAGAATTCATAATTACAAAACAATTGTAATGAAGTATATAGAGTTCCTATATACGCTTCAGCCAGCTTCTCTGATGTTAACCTCTTATCTAACCTTGGCACATTTATCAAAACTAGAAAATTAGCATTGGTACAACACAATTAACTAAACATATTTTATTTGGACTTACTTTACCAGTTTTTCCACTAATTTTTTTGGTGATCAAATTTAGTACCACATTGCATTTAGTTGCCCTGTCCCCTCAGTCTCCTCCAGTCTGTCTTGTTTCAGTCTTCCTTGTTTCTCATGACTTTGATACTTTTGAAGATTACTGGTCTAATGTTTTGTAGAAGGTCCCTCATTCTGGGTTTGGCTGATGTTTTTCATGATTAAACTGTGGTTATGGATCTGAGGAAGACTAGCACAGAAGTGAAGTGGCCTTCCCATCACAGCACATCAGGGGGTGCATGATGTCATCATGACTTCATGCTGGTGATGTAAATCTTGAGCATTTGCTTAAGGTGGTGCTACATGAGTTTCTCTATTGTAAAATTAGTATTTTTTCCCCTTTCATACTCTTTTGTGTAAAAGTGAGTCATTAAGTGTAGCCCACACGTAAGGGAAGGAGAATTGAGCCCCACTTCCCGGAGGGAGGAATATTGAAAAATTTTTGGACATACATTACAATTACCACAGCAGTAAATATGTTGGGGAATATAGTTTGAGGCTATGTAATTATTCTGTTTCTCCTTAATGTTTTGGTGACAACTTTTAGCATTCATCTGTAGTGATTACTGTGATAGTTTTCTGTTTTACTTATTTCTTCTACATTTATTATTAAAAATTATTCTATATGGAATATTTGTCCTTTCTTCCCTATTTATTTAATCACTCATTTATGTCTGTACAAACTCATGGATATTTATTTTATTTTTGTGCTGTAATTCAATACTATCTTTGTTGTTTTGCTCAAAAAGCTTTGGCCATTGGAAATTTTTCAGATCGTTTTTTATTTACTTATGAAATCCTCTCTCTCTGTCTTTTCTTTTTAAACACTTCAGTTTTGGCATTCATCACAGCTTTTCTGCTCACTTCTGCGGCCTTATCAACTCCTGTGATCCTTTTCTCCACCATCTTCAGACACCTACTCCAGTGGCCAAGCCCTGAATCTTACCATCATCTGGAATGGCTCTACTTTCATATTACTAAATTCTTCTTTTTACGTTTTTTTAAAATGAATTTATTTTTGTTACAGATGTTTCTCCTTTTTCCCACATTGACACCCTCCTCCTGATCAGCCCCACCCCCCATGGAATAGTTGTCTGTGTCCATTGGTTATGCATATATGCATATATGTTCTTTGGTTTATCTCTTACCTCTCCCTCACCCCCTCTTCTGAGGTTTGTCAGTCTGTACCCTACTTCTATGTCTGAGTCTATTTTTCTCATGAATTTATTTTGTTCATTATATTCCACAAATAAGTGAGATCATGTGATATTTGTCTTTCTCTGATTGGCTTATTTCCTTTAGCATAATACTCTAGAGGTCTCTCACATGTCATCTCAAAGTATAAGAGATCTTTCTTACAAATACATGGTATTCCATTGTGTATATGTACTATAGCGTTTTTACCCACTCCTCTATTGATGGACACTGGGGCTGTTTCCAGATTTTAGCAATTGTAAATAGTGCTGCTATGAACATAGGGGTACATATATTCTTTCTGATTGGTGTTTCAGGCTTCTTAGGATATATCCCTAGAAATGGGATCACTGAGTCAAATGGCAGTTCCATTTTTAATTTTTTGAGGAAACACCATATTGTTTTCTATAGTGGCTGCACCAGTCTGCATTCCCACCAGCAGCGTACTAGGGTCCCCTTTTCTTCACACCCTCGCCAGCACTTGTTTGATGATTTGTTGATGGCAGCCATTCTGACAGGTGTGAAGTGATACCTCATAGTTGTTTTAATTTGCATCTCTCTGATGATTAGTGATGTTGAACATTTTTTCATATGTCTTCTGGCCATTTGTATGTCCTGTTTGGACAGGTGTCTATTTATGTCCTCTGCCCATTTTTTAATTGGATTGTTTGTCTTCCTTTTGTTGAATTGTATGAGTACTCTATATATTTTGCATATTGACCCCTTATCTGATGTATCGTTGGCAATTATGCTCTCCCATATAGTAGGTTCCCTTTCCATTTTGATGGTTGTTTCTTTTGCAGTGCAGAAGCTTTTTAGTTTGATGTCTCACGTGTTCATTTTTTTCCTTTGTTTCTCTTGCCTTAGGCGTTGTATCAGTGAAAATTCTGCTGCGTGTGGTGTCTGAAACTTTGTTGCCTGCATTTTCTTCTAGGATTTTTATGGATTCACGAGTCACATTTAAGTCTTTTAACCATTTTGAGTTTATTCTTGTGTATGGTGTAAATTGGTGGTCTAGCTTCATTTTTTTTGCATGTTGCTGTCCAATTTTCCCATCACCATTTATTAAAGAGGCTGTCTTTACTCCATTGTATGCTCTTGCCACTTTTGTCAAATATTAATTGAGCATAATGTCTTGGGTCAATTTCTGGGTTCTCTGTTCTGTTCCATTGACCTATAAGCCTGTTCTTGTGCCAGTACCAGACTGTTTTGATTACAATGGCCTTGTAGTATAACCTGATATCTGGTATTGTGATCCCTCCTACTTTGTTCTTTTTCAAGATTGCTGTGTCTATTTGGGGTCTTCTTTGGTTCCATATAAACTTTGGGATTATTTGTTCTAGTTCTGTGAAATGTTTGTATTTTGATGGGGATTGCACTGAATCTATAGATTGCTTTGGGTTGTATGAACATTTTAATGATGTTAATTCTTCCAATCCATGCACAAGGCATATGTTTCCACATTTTTATATCTTCCTCTATTTCTTTTTTCAATGGCCTGTAGTTTCCTGCAAACAGGTCCTTTACTTTGTGGGTTATGTTTATTCCTAGGTATCTTCATTTTTTTTTTTTTTTCTGTAGTGGTAAATGTGATTGTTTTTTTAGTTTCTCTTTCTGTGAGTTAATTATTGGTGTATAAGAATGCCATTGATTTCTTGATGTTGATTTTGTATCCTGCTACTTTGCCAAATTCATTTATTAAATCTAGTAGATTTTTGATGAAGTCTTTAGTGTTTTCTATGTACAATATCATGTCATCTGCAAATAATGACAGTTTCACTTCCTCCTTTCCAATTTGGATCCCTTTATTTTTTCTTCATGTCTAATTGCTGTGGCTAAGACTTCCAGTACTATGTTAAATAAGAGTGGTGAAAGTGGGCATCCCTATCTTGTTCCTGTTCTTAAGGGAAATGCTTTTAGTTTTTGCCCATTGCGTATGATATTGGCTGTAGGTTTTTCATATATGGCCTTTATTATGTCGAGATATGATCTCTCTATTCCCACGTTGCTGAGCGTTTTTATCAGAAATGGGTGCTGGATTTTGTCGAATGCTTTTTCAGTGTCTATTGATATGATCATATGGTTTTTATCTTTCATTTTGTTTATGTGGTGTATCACATTTATTGATTTGCAAATATTGTACCAGCGTTGCATCCCTGGGATATAACCCACTTAGTCATGATGAATACTTTTTTTAATGTATTGCTGAATCCGATTTGTTAATATTTTGTTAAGGATATTGACATCTATGTTCATTAGGGATATGGGCCTGTAGTTTTCTTTCTTTGTAGTATCTTTATCTGGTTTTGGAATTAGAATTATGCTGGCCTCATAAAATGAGTTTGAAAGTCTTCCTTCCTCTTGGATTTTTTGCAATGTTTGAGGAGAGTGGGTGTTAGTTCTTCTTTGAATGTTCAGTAAAACTCCCCTGTGAAGCTGTCCGGGCCTGGGCTTTTGTTTGCTGGGAGTTTCTTGATTACATCTTCAATATCCTTAGTTGTTATTGGTCTGTTCAAGTTTTCTGTCTCTTCCCGGTTCAGTTTTGGGAGACTGTGGGATTCTAGAAATTTGTCCATTTGCCTAGATTGTCCAATTTGTTGGCATATAATTGTTCATATATTTTTTAATGATTCTTCATATTTCTGTGGTGTCAGTTGTTACTTCTCTTTCATTTCTGATTTTGTTTATTTGGGTCCTCTCTTTTTGTTTCTTGGTGAGTCTGGCTAGGGCTCTATCAATCTTGTTTATCTTTTCAAAGAACCAGCTCCTCATTTCATTGATCTTTGAATTGTTTTGTTTTTGTTTTGTTTTGTTTTTTTAGTTACTGTGTCATTTATTTCTGCTCTGACCTTTACTATTTCTTTCCTTCTACTTGCTCTGGGTTTTTCCTTTTGTTCACTTTCTAGTTCTTTAAGTTGTAGGGTTAGATAGTCAATTAGAAATTTTTCTTGTTTCTTGATGTAGGCCTGTAGTGCTATGACCTTTCCTCTCAGGACTACTTTCTCTGTGTCCCATAGATTTTGTGTTGTTGTGTGTTCATTTTCATTGGTTTCCAGGAAGTTTTTAATTTCTTCCTTGATCTCCTTGGTAACCCATTCATTGTTTAATAACATGCTATTTAGCTTCAATGTGTTTGAATGTTTTTGTGTGTTTTTATTGTAATTGATTTCTAGTTTCATGCTATTGTGGTCTGAGAAGATGCTTGATATGATTTCAAACTTCTTGAACTTGTAGAGACTTACTTTGTGTCCTAACATGTGGTGTATCTTTGAGAATGTCCCACGTGCCCTTGAGAAGGATGTGAATTCTGTGGTTTTGGGGTGTAAGTATCTGTAGATGTTTATTAAATCCATTCAATCTAGTGTATCATTTAGAGTCTCTGTTTCCTTAATATTTTGTCTAGAGGATCTATCCAGTGATGTCAGTGGGGTGTTGAAGTCCCTTGCTATGATTGTATTGCTGTCGATTTCTCCTTTGAAGTCCTCCAGAAGTTTTTAAATATATTTTGGTGCTCCTATATTGGGTACATATATGTTTACCAAGGTTATATCCTCCTGTTGGACAGATCCTTTCAATATTATGTAGTGGCCTTCTTTGTCTCTAGTTATGGCCTTCATTTTGAAGTATATTTTATCGGATATGAATATTGCTACCCCAGCTTTTATTTCCTTTCTGTTTGCTTAGAAAATATTTTCCTATCCCTTCATTTTCAACCTATGTGAGTCTTTTGTTGTGAGGTGGGTCTCTTATAAACAACATATGTATGAGTCATGATTTCTTATCCATTCAGCTACTCTTTGTCTTTTGATTGGAGTGTTTAATTCATTTACATTTAAGGTGATTATTGATATGTACTTATTTATTGCTATTTTTGTTTAGTGTGGTTATATTTTCCTTCCTATTTCTTCTACTAATTACAGCAGTCCTTTTAACATTTCTTACAGTGCGGGTTTGTTGCTAATATATTTCCTTAGCCTTTTATTGTCTGGGAATCTCTTTATTTCACCTTTTTTTTTTTTTAATGCTAGACTTGCTGGATAGAGTAGCCTTGGATTCAGATTCTTGTGTTTCATTACCTTGATTACTTCATGCCATTTCCTTCTGGCCTGTAGTGTTTCTGTTGAGAAGCCAGCTGATAGCCTTATGGGGGTTCCTTTGTAGGTAACCTATTGCTTATCTCTTGCTGCCTTTGGGAGTCTCTCTTTGTCTTTAATTTTTGGCATTTTAATTATTATGTGACTTGGTGTTGGCCTCTTTGGGTTCTTCTTACTTGGGGCTCTCTGTGCTTCTTGAATTTGTATGCCTTTTTCCTTCATCAAGTTGGGGAAGCTTTCTGTCACAATTTCTTCAAATATGTTCTCTAACCCTGGCTCATTTTCTTCTTCTTCTGGAACTCCGGTGATGCTGATGTTGTTACATTTCATGTTTTCCCACAGTTCTCTTAAGCTGTCTTTCTGTTTTTTAATTGTTTTTTTCTTTTTAGTTCTCTGTTTGGGTGATTTTTTTTCTATCCTGTCTTCTAATTCACTGATCCAATCCTTGGCTTCCTCTACTCTGCTGGTTATTCCTTCCAATATGTTCTTTACTTCTGCTATGCATTCTTCATTTCCACTTGGTGGTTTTTCATTTCCAGTTGGGTGATTTTCAATGTTTCTATATCTTTACTCATGTTGTGGAGCTCTTTACTCATGCTGTTGAGCTTCCTCATAATCATTACTCTGAACTCCACCTCTGAAATCTTGCTTAATTTCACTTCATTTATCTCTTCTACTGTAGAATTCTCTTGTTCTTTCATTTGGGATTTGTTTATTTGTTTCACCATTTTGGCTATCTCAGTGTGTTTTGGAGCCTGCCTAATTTTCCCTGTGGGTGTTGGCGTTCCACTGGTTGTGGCTCCCTCTACTGGACTTGGATGAGTGTGGGAGGACCGAGGTTAAATACCATAGTCAAGTGTTACTTTCCTGTGTAGATTTGCAGGCCAAGCAAAGGTTTAGTTATCCTTTAGCTTTTGCCTGCTGGCTATTAGTCTCAGTTACTTGATGAGCCTCAAGTTGTAGCCCTCAGCTGAATGAAAAAAATTCTTCAGCTGTAAGAGGATTTCCTGAAGAGGGGCACTTGCTTGCTCGCAGACTCTAGATGTTAATAATCCTCAATTTGAATTTCTCTGGCCTGGCCTGGTGGTGTTAAATTCCTGAGGGAGAGGCTGTTGCTTCTCCCTGGGGCTCTGGGAAGGGGCTCTTTGAGTAAGATGGCTCTGTCCTATGAGGGAGAGATTGAGAATAAAACCCCCAGTGTCCTCTGTCCAAACTCTCTCCCCTGAGTCACGAACCCCTGACTTTCTTTACACAGTTTCAGTCCAGACCACCCTCTCTCTGCTGGAGCCCAAGGTGTGTGGCTGTAGCTGATTTGGTGCTCAGGTCCTTCAGGGAAGTGCCAGTTCCCCCTCACCTCTCTTTGCTGGACAAAGCCTCAGCTCTAGTGATTTCAGCCTTGTGTTATCTGGGAGCCTTTCCCTGTCCTGCCATTCTGTGCAGGGTGGGGGTGTGGAGGTGCCACTTTATGCTGTGGAGTCAGCTTGGGATTTTAACCCCTGATTTCTCAGAGGGAACTGCTCACAACTAAATCAGCCCTCAGGTGCTATCTGTGGGCTCCCAGCCTGCCCTATCGTGCCTCCGTAGTTCTACCATGCTTAATTTGGTGCCCTCTTTCCATCCCTGGTTAGATGGGTTCTCTCCAGCTGCTTTTCAGTTGGTTTTTCCAGATAATTTGTCTTTATGTTAGTTGTAATTCCAGTTTGGTCCTGGGAGATGGTCTGTGTAGCTTTCATTCACTCTACTGCCATTTTTTTCTCCAAACCATAATACTAAATTTAAGCTTCTCATTATTTCAGTTCTCTCAGTCTTTTCTTTCAACAAATATTCTTTCATCTCATAGGAGCTTCCAGTTTCTTCACTTCTCTATTTCCTCCCAGTCCATAAATCTTAGAGCGTAGCCAGCACTTCAACCAGTTAATGGTGAAATCCACACAACCATTTTAGGCTCTTGGCAGTGTTTTTGGCAAGTGTTTTGTGTGTATAGAATCAGCCCTCTCTCCTATTCTCCACTCTCCTCAAAGCAGTCACTCTGCACCTTTTTACTCCCACTTATCCTCAGCTGATGAGCTCATTTAATGCTGTGCAGAGACAATAGAAATAATCAGAAAGAACATCTTCAACTCCAGCCAACAAAATTATCCTATTCTTCTTTTTTTGTTCCTCTAATGAAGGATGCAGTCCTCTTCTTATCTAAGGTTAATCCCTTCACACTGTGCTCTAAATCTCATTCTTTCCATTCTTTATACTTCCTTGGCTTTGTGATTCTCTCTCTCTCTCATCTCCAAATTCTTCCCTTCCCTTGCTTGCTCCTTTACGTGAGTATGTAAATAAAGCAAAATGAAATAGAAACCCTCCCTCAAGCCTATATTACATCCAGTACATGTTACTCCCAGTACATCTTGACAGGCACACTTTTTGAGAAATGTCTACCTACCTGCCTCTACTTCTTAGTCCGCTGAAATTCTGTCTGCCTGTACTCTTCCACTATATTGCTCTTACTAAAGTTTCCAGTGGCCCCCATGTAACTAAGTCCAGCAGATACTTGTCAATCCTCATATTACTTGATCATCCAAGTTGATCACACTTGCCTTCTTGAAATCCTCCTTTTATTTTGCTTCAGTTCCTTTTTTGTTGTCTATTCTTTGGGGTTCTGGTCTAAAGCCCCTTCTCACATCAATACACTCCTGTGTGTGTGTGTGTGGGGGGGGGGGCGGTGCTTTGTTTTCTGCAAAACTTACAATTACTATCTCTATGGCTTAAAAATAGGTATCTTCAGCCCAGAGTCTCTCATGAGCCTCAACTCCAGATATCGACCTGATCCTGAGATACCACAACTTGTATATTCCCTAGGTACATCAAGGCTCACACATCCAAAACTAAATTCACATCTTCCTCCTCAAGTTGTCCCTCTTCTCTTTTTCCTCTTTTGATGAATGGTGCTACTGTGTCCCTGGAGCTAAAACCAGAAAATTGGAAGTCTTCCTTGACTCTATTATTTCTCTTGCCTCCAGAAGTATTATTTTGTTTTTTATTTTTGCCTAGAATGTTTTTGTCTGCATTTTACCTTGTTTCAATTCTCTGAAATCATTCCCCACACCTTCCTTGACCACCTCTCTATCCTCAGTAAGTTTAGGTAGTTGTCCTTGCTTTGTGCTCCATGTCACCCCACGTTTTGTTAAAGCATTTAGCTCACCAAATACTTTGTTTACTTGCCTATATCTCCATTAAATAGGGGTGAATGAATTAATTCCTTTGATTTTTTTTTATTAGCCATAACTACCCTTTACTGCTCTTCATTTCAATCTTTTTCTAGGCAAAAAGTGATATAAAACAGGTTTAACTTCAGAAAATTATTTCAGATACATTCCCCATGGAAACATTAATACAAAGGTTGTTGGGTTCTCAGATAATCCAATATCTTAGCTAATTCATAATATAGCTCAAATCCACTTATAATTCCCCTTGGAATTTTCCTATGTATGACCATTGTTCTATGGAATCCCATTTTTCCTTCCTGTCCCTTCCCTATTTACCTCATTTCCTTCTTCCATAGCATCTCGGTCGCACAATAGGTTAAATAGGCTTATATGAGTTTGTATGGGACCTCTTTGCAACATTGATTGTCTGGGAAATGTCAAGTTGCAGTTCTTAGCAAAAAGAGAATATGTTGGCACAAATAATGTTTATGCTCCTAGTCAAATCTACATCAATAGATTATTCCTTTATTTATGGAAAAATAAAATGACTAGAGGTTGTGACTGCCGCAATGCCTATGACCCACTATCTATTAATTACTGAAGTGGATTGCAATTTCTTCATACACATTTTCTCTAGACCATTGCTAAGGCAGTCGATGGCCACCAAGGGTAAAAGTTGTAATGGCCTGGACATAGACCAGATCAGCCATTCATATCATTTATGTATAAGTGTTGATTATTTAGGTTTACAAAATTTGGAGGATCTATACACACATACACCTTTGCAATTTAAACTGTTGTTGCCTGGGCTACTAGTGTCGAAGAAAAACCTGCTGTGATGCAAAATCCCTTCTGTCTTGAGATTGTGATTCCTTCATGAGAATCATCCAGGTGAAACTCCCAAAACTAAACTTCAAATTTACTTACACCTGAGTGGTTAATGTTCAAATTTCATTCAGGTATTGGACTCAGCCCAAGAGTACACTTGGACTGCCCTCTGATTAGCAAAAATTTAGAAAACGATGGACATTTGCTGCACTGTCCTTCACCTAGTTAGGCTGCCTGATCCTATTGCTGAAACAGAGCAACTCTCTTGGGCTGCCAGCGCAAGGTTATCTGTCTCCTCGTGTTGATTTCTGGCAGCCAACAGGCATGCTGCTGAGCCTCTCAGTGTCCTTGTGCAGAAGCAAGGGCTTAGGTGTGGCTGCTCAAACATGAAGTTTCTACATATTAGTCCATCATGTACATGCAACTACTTTGTTGCTCCACTCACCTAGACCTCATTGTCTAAGATAAATTTTTCAATACACACTCTTGATGTAGTTTTTCAATATCTTTATGTCCTGTGAAGTTTATGTTAGAAAGGAATCATTTGGCCTTCGTATTTCAGTGATAGCAGTTTATCCCAAACTGTAGCTTACATTTTGGAGGTACAGTCACTAAGTGACTAATAATTTTATACGTAAGCTGAGAGCGTTACCCAGGAAGTAGGGTACACTAAGAGCAATCACTGGTCAGGTCCTTTACCTGTATGTGGGAATAGTGTTTGGTCTAAGGACTACAATTTGTTATTCAGTTAGTATATATTGAACCTATGAAATGCTTAAAGTGTGGCTCTAGGCATTATAGGGAAGTTTAAGACTCTATTTTTGATTTAGCCACTCTAAACACATACTCATGAAATGATCCTAAAACAATCTCAGGGCAATGGCTTATTAACTATGAGCCCATAAATTGAATCTGTAGTAAGTATTGAGGTTAGAGTTGAGTCAAGGAGTGATCAGAGTGAGGAAAAATTCATTTGCTCAACACATGCTAGAAAAAATTTACTGAGTGCCTACTTTGTGCCAGGCACCGGTGCTAAGTTAGATGCTGAGGATACCAAGATAAATCTGTACATTACTTGCCTCAGGATCTTAAGAGGAAGACAACATGTAAAAATCCACGGGCAAACTGCTGTCAGAATACAAAGAAAACTAAGAAGAGGTGAAGCTTTCAGAGGCATGAAAGAAACCCTGTGAGGACAGTCCTGAGCCGAGCTGCTGCTTGCAGTGTTTGGTTCCTAGTTGCCTTGATAGAAATGACTCATCATGCCAGACTGTCCCAATCACCCTCTCTATCAACAAACTGACCATTTAGAATTCAGTAAAGTAAGAAAGCTGAACTTCGCAAACTTTATGTCAGCCTTTAGAGTACTGATTAAATAACAGCATGACAAGGGGCGTTGAAATTCAGTTTGTAAAGATTGTTTGAACAAGTGGGCAATACAGTGAACAAATATTTGGATGTGTGGTGAAGTAGCACAGGCCCAGCTGAGTGGGGCTGGGTGGTGTTGGGAGAAAGAAACACATTACCAACAGAAGATTCTGCATGACTTCTTGCAGTATTCAAATCTGTGTCAACAGCTTTTCTCCCTCTACCGTGCCTCTCTTCAGGCATTATCATCCTGAAATACCGCAGACTATCATGGCTGAATAGAAATATCATGTGAGCTGCATATATTGTAAATTTCCTAGTAGTCACATTATAAAAGGTAAAAAGAAAATTAAGTTTAGTGATTATTTAACCCAATATAACCAAAATATTATTTCATTATAACATGTAATCAATATAAAAATTATTATTGAGATATTTTACATTTTTTGCCAGTATTCTGAAATCTGTTGTGCATTTAATATTTATGGCACATTTCAACCTGGATTAGTCACATTGCAAGAACTCAAGAGCCACATGGGGTTAGTGGTGTCCATATTGGGCAGTGTAGCCCTTTCGTGCCGTCTCTCTCTCTCTCTCTCTCTCTCTCTTTCTCTCTCTCTCTCTCTCTTTCATATTCAGTTTTTAAGAGTCTCCACAAGAGATGATTCTTCAGTCTTTTGGGGGGACCCCATTCCCATGTTCATTGGTGCTCAGAAATGCTCTTAAATGTATCCCAAATTCCTTATGCCAACATTTGACCCCTCTCCTCTCACACTGTTGTGGATGAAAAAGGGGTTCTATGGAAAGTAACCTCGCAGGGTGATCTGATCATAAATTCCTAACTGGACAGGTCATGGTGGGTAGTCACGCCCCAGGCATGTAACTTCTTTGGTAAAAAGCTTGTCTTTGCTTTAAGCAAGCCCTGTCCATTGTTTCTGAGCATCTAGGTTAACACACTTGAAATGACTCCTTTCACACTCCTCTTTCTAAAGTGTGAGCACAGTTAAAAGAGCAGGTAATCTTAACTATCCTGTAATCTCAACCCTGGGCTTGCTTTCTCCCGCCTTCATGGATTCTCTCCTTAATCTCAAATGCAAAGAAGAAACTGCAAATTGCTGTTCTCTGAAGCATTTATTTTAGTCTGTTGAGATCTTGCTTCCAGGCATATCCTCTGTTTGGCTCAAATGAATTTTTCTAAAACTTCTGTACAGGTTTGGATGTTTCTTATGTCAACATTATTATCATGCAATAGTTACTGAATTTCTACTATATACTAGGTTTTATATTAAGTGTTGGGCTATAATAGTGAGCAACACTACTATGGTTCCTGCTTTCAGGGTGCTTAACAGTGTAATGTAGAAGAGACACATTAAACAAATAAGTAAAATAATATGTAATTATGACATGTGTTAGGATGGAGGAGTGCAGAGGGCTTTGAGGCTTTGTACAGGAGAACCTCTCTCAGTCTAATGGGACTGGAAGGCGGCCCCCAAGAATGTGACCTTTGATTTGAAATCAGAATGATACCTACAAGGGGTCTCTGAGGCAAAAAAAAAAAAAAAAAAAAGACTTTGATGCTTTCAAGGAACTAACAGAGGGTGGTGAGGTTCATATGGAAAGAACAAAGGCAAGAGTAGTTCACGATGAGGTTGGGGAGCTAGGCAGAGGCCAAAACACAGGTGGTCTTTAGGTGACATTAGGGACCAGAATTCTCCAAGAGCAAAGAGAAGCCACTGTATGTTTTGAATTAACAGAGGGACATTATTGGATTTGCATATTAGAATATCACTCTGCTGTAGATTGGAGAGTGGATCTGAAGGAAAAAGGGTGCGTGTGGGGAGAACTTTAGGAAACTTTTGTAATCCAAGTAAGAGGATTAAGGCAGTGGCTACCTAAATCCCTACACTGATGACTTAAGACATATTTAGTGGATAAATCTGATAGGACTTGGGGACTGATTGGATGGTGAGGGAGAGTGGCACGGAGCAGGAGAATCCAGGCTGACTCACAGCTTTTCAGACCTGCTTAATTAAGTGGATGTGTTTCCTTTCAAGAGTTCTCTTACTCCTCCTCTGGCATGCTGAACACTTTAGACTGAAGTATCCATCATCTAAAATAGAAAATGCAGTGTTAATTTGCCTGTCATTTTTTCTTTTTCTTTTTTGCTAGAATCAGAAATTTGTAATTCTTTGATGCTAATGGTTGGATAACAAAGAAAAAATCAACAGTGAACTTCTGTCCATATTTCTTAAGCTTTATTTACTTACTGAGTGGTCACAGAGTGAGTCGGTTAACGATTTTACTGCTTTGAGCATCATTATCTTTTTTCTTTTAAATTATACAATCTTTGCATTGATACAGTATTATTACCATAATACTGCGATGAGCAGAGGTTGATGACAGACTTTTCAGATGAAGGCTAAGGGAAAACAATAAAGGAAATAACTTGTCTGACCTTGAAGTTTCCCAAGCCAATTAAGAAACCACAACAAAAAAACTTTTATTTATTTATTTTATAATTGGTCTGTACAGATTTATAATCATTCTTAGCTAATCATTTTAAAATACTACATTTTTGCATTGCTATCCTTTTTTATATTAGTTATTAAATAGTTCATTTATTTTCTATTCCAAATCCAGTTGGCATGAACAAAATCAAACTGTTAGATAATTCAAAATAGTTGGACATGTTCACTCATTCATGAGATAATTATTATGCTTAACAGGATAGACAACACTTGAGGGGTTTATGATAAAGTGGTGGAGGTGTAAATGAATAAACACATACATAAATATATAATTTAATATCAGTAGTGATAAGTGCTGTTTAGAAAAGGGAAAGAGATAAACTGCTATCTTCAACAATGGACACTATGTAGATATGGTGATTTGGAAAGACTCTCTGTAAGGGAATTGTGAACAGTGTCCTGAAGGAAGTGAGGGAGTGAACTGGGCAAATATCTGGGGAGAGACCCTTTCAGGCACCGAGAAGCAAGTACACAGATTCTGAGGTGGTGGTATGCACCTTGGAGGAACAACAAGGAAGCCAATGATGCTGAACTCCTGTGAGGAAAGGAACAATGGAGGAAATGAGATGAAAGAGGGGATGAAGGGCCATAGTAGGAAGAGCCTTAAGGTCAAATAAAGATTTTGGATTTTCTTCTAAGGATGATGGGGAGCCATTGGATCATTTTGAACGGGGGATAGATTTGAATTTAAATGTAGGATATATGAGAAAGAGGAGAATCAGGCATGATTCCTAGGTTTTTGGCCTGAGTTATTGGATGCATGGTGATGCCATTTATTAAGATGGGGGAAACTAGGGAGGAACGAATTTAGAGGAGACATAAAAATAATTCAGGTTGGGGCATGTAAAATTTGAAATGCCTATTAGAAATTCAAGTGGAGATATTGAATAGACATATATAGAAATTTGAAGGCTGGAGATATATATTTAAAACTAACATCCAGAATTTAAAGTAGCTATTGAAATTCTTGTTTGTGGATCCCAGTAGGTTATTTTTTGTAGCCACTATGTCCATCATATTCGTCTCCCCCCTTACCTTATTTTTACCCCTGCCTTTGACTTCTGGAGGGGCAGAGAACATTCTTCTTATAGGAGGATAGTAGTCTTTAGATGATGATGGGTAGAGAGTAGAAGCAGTCTACTCATCTATAGGCATTTGTTAAAGGCTTACTGTGTGCAGAACCATAACATAGTGAGCAAAAGCAAACGGAATTCTTGCCCTCACTGAGTTTACAATCTGGTGCACAATAGGGGATAGGGGCTTAGATCAGATGTTAATCAAGTAATCACAAAAACATAACATTGTCATGGCAGCATGTGATGGGACAGAGATGCATGTTGCCAGAGTACTTACAATAGAAGAAGTTGCCTTGGTATGGAGGTCAAGGAAGGCTTCCTGATGATATGATTATAAGTTGTTACATGAAGGGTGAATAGGAGTTAACTAGGCAAAGAGTAATCCAGTAAGAGGGAACAGCATATACAATGGCCCCGTGGTAAGAGGGAGTATGTTACATATTCATTCATATGTGAAAAAGACCAGTGTGGTAGGAGCCAAGAGTGTGAGGGATAGCATTGTGCAAGATGAGGCTGAAAGTCATGTAGCAAACAGATAATGGCTTATATAGGCTTATGGTTTGAGAAAAATCATTGTGGTTACAGTGTAGAGAATGGATTGACGTTGAGAGTAGGGATGGAGGGAAGGGACAGACAGAAGGATTAGGAAGACCTGAAGATCTGTAGATAGGAAGCTACTGCAGCAGTCTAGGTGAGAGATGAAGGTGGTTTGGACATAGTGGCACAGAACTGGGATAAGTTCAGCTGCCCTGGGGGAGCTGAGTAGGTGTGGAAGCCACAAACGCAGTCTTAAAAACAGATGCTGATACTATGAAGCAGTACAGCAGGTTAGTTAAGACTTCAGGCTTTGGAATCAGACATAAGTGGGTTGGAAATACAGCTCGTCTACCTACTTCTGTGTGACTTTAGACAAGTTTCTGTAAATTGGGTTTAATAGCACCTATATCACAGGTAATTATAGGGGCTAATTAGACTATATTTAACAAAATGCTGAGCCAGCATCAATCATTACAATATTGCCACTCTCTGGAATTTAGCAATCACCTCCAAAAAAACGGTGTCAGGGGAACAACAGTTTTCTATGTTGGTTGGAAATCTTTAGAGAAAACAATCCATAAATGTACAAATTTACTGAGCATCCACTTTCTGCAATCATTCACAAGAATAATATATGTTGATTATTGTTTGTAGTTTTGATTTTGAGATATACTTTTATAGAAAATGGGCCCTATCTAAAGATATTGACATATATATGAAATTTGTGATCTTAATATCTTTGATCAATGTGATTAAAATTTTTGCCTTTATTTTATATTTTATATAAAAAGCATATAAACAAAAACAAACTGTGGAAAGATTCCCTTTAGACACAATTACATGCTATCATTTTCTAAATTTCATTATTTACTTACTATTAAAGCTTATCCAAGTTAATTAATGTCCTATGACTCACAAATCAATTATTTACAATGAAGCATTAAATTAGTTTAAGAGATTCATATATAGGCAGGACATGGTGTATTGGCTTCTCTTCAGAAGTGTGGATCAAATAAAAATGTGTAACAAGAAAAAAATACAGATGACATGTTAGGTAGTGGGTAACTAATTGTGCTTTTAGCATAAGAGCAAAAGAATATGTGATCAGAATTTTAAAAAGCATGCTTTAGCATTTTTGCTTTAAATTTCCAATGACTTCATAAACATAAAATTATTCTCCAGATGTGATTCAATTCAAGGACATTCTTATATTAAACCCTTAAGTGAAATAATATATGTTACGCTCCTAGCCCAGTGACTGGCCTCTAGTGTTTGTAGAATAAATGGCCTTCCTTTCTCTTCCTCTTGGGTGCCTTCTGCAGCACATGAACTTATTTAAGTTATTTAATCGCAAGTTTTGCCAAAAGAACACTTCTTTTATTGTTATTATTTCCTTTTTGAAACTATATGTATAATGCATGCTCATTGCAGATAACTTGGAAAACAACAGAAAGGTCACCAGTGATCTCACCCTATAAAAAAACTACTTTTGGTATTTAGGTATATGTTCTTTTAACACTTTTGTTTGCTAGAATATTCCATTTGGAATTCATAACCTTGGCCTCAGACATCCTGATGTATTTAGTGCACGATAAGGAGACTTGGCCAGCTAGGGTCTTTTAAATGCCAAATTGCCAATCTGTCTGTATATTTTTTTCATTTTTCCAAATATCTTTAATAAACCTTATTTTTAAAAACAGTTTTAGGTTTGCAGAAACATGACAAAGATAATACAGAGAATTCCCATGTACCCAGTACCCTGTTTCCTCTATTATTAATATCTTACATTAGTATGGTGTGTTTATTACAATTAATGAACTAATACTGATATATTATTAATAACTAAAGCTAATACTTTGTCCAAATTTCCTTAGTTTTTACCAGATGTCTTGTCTCTGTTCCAGAATCCCACCCAGGATACTACATTACATTTAGTTGTCATGTCTCCTCAGGGTCCTTTGGGCTGTGGCAGTTTTTCAGACTTTTCTTGTTTTTAATGACTGACAGTTTTGAGAAGGACTGTTCATACATTTTATAGACTGTCCTTCAACTGAGATATTTTGATGTCTTTCCTCATGATTAGCCTGGAGTTACCAGTTTTTGGTAGGAAGACCACATTTTCATCATATCGTATCAAAGCAAAGGTAAGTACTATCATCATGACTTACCACTGTTGATATTGCCCTTGACCGCCTAGCAGAGATAGTGTTTGCCAGGTTTCTCCGTTGTATAGTTACTCTGTGAATCCACCCTTTCCATGCTGTACTCTTTGGAAGGAAGTCACTATTCACAGCTCATACTTAAGAAGTTGGGCGTTAGGCTCCCCCGCCTTGCAATGTGGCATAGCTGTAAATTATTTGGAATTCTGCTGCATGGGAGATTGTTTTTTCTTATTAATTAATTAATTATCATTTGTTTATGTCAGTTTAGACTTATAGATATTTATTTATACTTTGGGCTGCAGTCCAATACTATTTTTTATTCATCTTGCAGTTCAAATTGTTAGAGTTTTGGCCATTGTGAGCTCTTTTAGTTGGTTCCTACGCCCCTTTAACGTACACCCTTAGACTCCTTTTTTGGAGCACTTTCTTACTTTCTGGCACTACAAGATGCTCCAGATTCATTTTAGAAATTTCCCACCCTGGTCCCAATCTGTTCATAATTAATGTCAATAGGTTCTAGAATCAGACTGCTACATTTCATATCCTGGCTTACCCATTTGCCAGTTTTGTGACCTGGTTTTATATTATTACCTTTTAGGGACGTAGGAAGGGTTCAATGTCCTTCTCTCTCTAAACTCCTTTAGGGTAGGGATTTTTTGTTTTTTCTTTTTCTTTTTCTCAATTAAATTCCCAGCATATAGAATTGTGTCTGGTACATAGTGGTGTTCAAAAAAAAAAAAATCTATTGAGTGAATAAATGAAAAGTGGATAGGAATTCAGATAAGCAAGAAATAGAATATGGTTTTGTCTTCTTATTTTCTCCTAAAATATTTGTCTAATTTATTATTTTAAATTTAATTTTATTATTATCAAAGTCAGATATGAATATAACTTAAAGATTCAAGTAGTTCTGCAAGATTTAAACAAACAAACAAACAAACAAACAAACAAACAAACAAACAATCTTCTAACTCATCCCATGAGGCAACCACTTTTAGTTTCCATAGTTCATTCTCTGGATACTTATCTTTGTATGTCTAAGTAATATGTTTTTATTGTTGCTTCTTGATTTATAAATTTTATGCATTGTTTATTCACTTGCAACTATAGAGAATGAGGATCTAGTACCACACACTCACTGTATTCTTCTTGCCTTCCCATTCTATTTTCGATATCATCCAGAGAGTACTGGAAACACACCCAAAATCAATAATTAGGTTTATTATTTTCTGCAGCAAAGGAGATCCTACATCATGTAGAATCAAGCTGAGCCTCAAAAGGAGGTAGTGAAGGGGTCTTATAAAATTTATCATGGTCTTAGTAGGGATTGGTCAGAATTTATAAATTAGGGAGCTGATAAAATAGTCAATGCTTTTCTTAGTAAACACAAGGCCATGCAGAATTACCCTTGCGTAAATTTGTTTGTGGTCTTACCTTGTGTATAGGAGTCTGAATGAACTGATGTTTATTGTGAGAGTCTGTAGTGAATAGAATGGTTTGGTTTGGTACAGTTCTGTGAGCCAGTGTATATTTTGCAAAATGTGATTTATGATTTAATTCTCTTCCCTAACATCATAACTTCCAGAAAAACTGCTTTTCAATTCATCATTCTCAATATAGTTATATCATAACTGTGGTTAAATTAATATTTGATGATTACATTTCTACAACTATATTGGCAGTTGAGCAATGTAGCATACTATTATTCCGTTTCTTCTTCTCACTTTACTAATATATATGTACACACACACACATTTAGTTGACAAGCATTATTTTTTAATTTTTTAATTGCAGATTACATTCAATATTATTTTGTATTCATTTTCAGGTATACAGCATAGTGGCTAACCAATCATATACTTTACAAAGTATTCCCCTTGATATTACTAGTGAAACAGGCACAAAACAGTTTTTACAACCTGTTAAGAACTTTATTGTCTTGTAAATTTGATGGAGTCTCTGCTCTCTTGGTAATATGCATTTAAGGTTCCTCCATTTCTTTTTTTTTTTTTAATTTCTTTTTTCTTTATTGATTTTAGAGAGAGAGGAAGGGAGAGGGAGAGAGAGATAGAAACATCCATGAGAGAGAACATCGATTGGCTGCCTCCTGCATGTCCCCCACTGAGGTTCAGGCCCACAACCTAGGCATGTGTCCTGACAGGGAGTCAAACTGGCGACCACTTGGTGCATAGGTTGACGTTCAATCACTGAGCCACACCAGCTGGGCTCCTCCATGTCTTTTCATGGCTTCATAGCTCATTTCTTTTTAGTGCTGATTAATATTCCATTTTCTGAATGTACCACAGTTTATTTATCCATTTACCTACTGAAGGACATCTTAGTTGCTTCCATTTTTTTTTAGCAATTATGAATAAAACTTCTATAAACATGCATGTGCAGGTTTTTGTGTGAACATATGTTTTCAACTCCTTTGGGTAAACACCAAGGACTGTGAGTCCTGGGTCATATGATAATAATATATTTACTTCTATGAGAAATAACCCAGCTGTCTTCCAAAGTGGCTGTAACATTTTGCATTCTCACCAGCAATAAATGAGAGTCCCTGTTATTTCGTATCCTCACTGATTCTATCTTCTGAAAAAGACTATAGAGAATTAGTATAATTTTTTCCTTAAATGTTTGGTATATATCACCAGTGAACCCATTTTGACCTGGTGCTTTATGTTTTGAAAAATTATTAAGTCAACATATTTAACGGATATAGGCCTATTCAGGTTGTCTATTCTTGTGTAATTTTGACAAATTATGCCTTTCAAGGAATTGGTCCACTTCATTTAGGTTCTCAAATTTGTGGGCATACAGTTGTTCATAGTATTCCTTTGTTATCCTTTTATGTCCATAGGATTTGTAATGATGTCTCCTTTTTCATTTTTGACATTAATAATTTGTTGTCTTCTTTTTTTCTTAATCTGTTTAGAGGTTTATCAATTTCATTAATCTTTTCAAAGAACCAGCTTTTGGTTTCATTGATTCTATTGATTTCCTCTTTTCAATTTCATTGATTTCTGCTCTAATTCTTATTATTTCTTTTCTTCTTCTTATTTTGGATTTAATTTACTCTTCTTTTTCTAGTTTCCTAATGTGGAAGTTACGATGATTAATTTTAGATCTTCCCTTTTTCTAATATATACATTCAATGCTATAAATTTTTCTCTAAACATTGATTTTGCTGCATCTCATTAATTTTGATGAGTTGTATTTTCATTTTCAATTAGATCAAAATGTTTTAAAATTTCTCTTGAGATTTCTTCTTTACCCATGTGTTATTGAGAAGTATTTTTTTTTTTTAAAGAGAAATGTGTTGTTTAATCTCCACATATTTTGGAATTTTCCAGTTATTTTTCTATTATTGTTCATATAAATTTTTAAATTAGCTCATCAATTTCTTTTAAAACTCTACTGGAATTTTGCGCTGGCCAGTTTGGCTCAGCAGTTAGAGCAGTGGCCCATGGACCAGAGAGTCCTGGGTTTGGTTCCAGCTAAGGGCACGTACGTTGGTTGCAGTTTGTCCCCAGCTCCGGTTGGGGTCGTGTGGGTGGCAACCCGTCGATGTGTCTCTCTCACATTGATGTTTCTCTCTCTCTCTCTCCCTCCCCCCCTCTCACTCTATCTGAAGATAAATGCAAAAATGTCCTCGGGTGAGGATAAAAAAAATCAACACAAAAAACTCTACTGGAATTTTGATGTAATTGGGTTCAATCTATAGATAAGTTTGGGGAGAATTGATACCTCTTAATATTGAGTCTCTCAGTCCATGAACATGGCATATCTCTCTATTAACTCAACTTTTCTGTAATTTTCTACAGCAGTGTTTATAGTTTTCAAAGTGAAATCTTGCACATATTTTATTAATTTTAACCCTAAATATTTTATGCTTTTTGGTGCTTTGGTTATTACTATAGTTTTTTAAATTTTACTTTCCAATTGTGTATTAATATCCTGACCCACACTTTCACTGAATGTAGGAAAACTTATTTCGCCCAAATACAAGTACCAAAAAAAGGATTGCAGTTAGTACAAGGACAAAACAAACAAACAAACAAACAAACAAACAAACAAACAAACAAAAACCACTATAGTGAGCAGGATAACATTCCCATAGATAAGAAGGCAATATATGAAACATATTTACACTAAAAAATTAGTTATTGTTTATCTGAAATTCAAATTTAACTGAGTATCTCACATTTTATCTGGCAACCCTAACGACACTATTCTTTTACATTGTGTTGAGATATCAATCAATGTACTAAGAAAAAGAAAAACAATTAGGAGCATAAGAATTTGAAAAAATAAAAATGATCTGTGTTTTTAGATGATACTATTTTATATCCAGAGAGCTCAAGCATCAGTGGAAAAATTAATACAGTCATAAGAGAATTTAATAAAGTAGTAAGTTATAAATCAGTATTCAAAACAACAGTCTTATTATGTAGGGAAAGAAATTGTTTAGAAGATGTACTGGGGAATTCCTAGGTAGAAGATGGCGGCGGGCAGGACCAGAGGGAGGGTGAGTGTGTGAGAGAGTGGTGTGTGAGAGAGTGTGAGTGGACGTGAGTGTGGATGACCAAACTCGTGCAGTGCAGAGATGCGGAGCAGAAGGTTCCTGTGCTGTGGATGGGAGCAGCCGGCTACCGCAGTAAGTGGCCCTTCAGGGCGCTTCTCCCTGCACCTCGGGAAGGTCTCACCATTTTGTAAGATCCCAGGTCTTTCCTGGGAGGAGGCAGTGGGAGAGGCTAGGGCCCAGCAACCTGAGCCCACCAGTGCACCTGGCACCATTGGACCAGTGGACACTCTGTGTCAACACAGACCAGTGCACAGTAGCAGAGCTGTCAAGGTACCTGCTGCAGAAACCACAAATGGCTGGGAGTCCAGCACCATCCCCCATAGTAGCAGCCCAATCAGAGTCAAGATGTACCCCCAGCAACAGAGGCTGGGGAGCAGACCCATCTCCAGGCAACAGAAGCACAGATCAGCAGCTGAGACCCATCCCCCAAAACTACAGCAAAGCTGAGCAGGAGCTGAGCCCCACTGGGCAGCAGTACTCCCCAGCTGCCAGCAGTGGGACCTGGGGCTCCATAGGGGCCTGTGCAACACAGCTGCCCACAAGAGTGGTGGGGAGCCAGGGCTTGAGAGGGACCTGTATGATCCAGCTCCCCACAGGACCTGCGGGGAGCTGGGGCTCCAGAGAGGCCTGTGCAACCCAGCTGCCCACAAGATAGGCGTGAATCTGGGTATCCAGAAGGGACTGTGCAATCCAGCTCCCCATGGGATCAATGGGAAGCATGGGCTCCAACGGGGTCTGTTCAACCCAGCTGCCCACAAGTTTGGGGGAGCCAGGGCTCTAGCGAGGCCTGAGCGATACAGCTACAGGTGCCACCAGCGACCAGCGGAGAACACAGCTTCAGAGGAGCCCACACGATCCAACAGCAGCACCTACCAGGACACACCAATACCAGCTGTGTTCTGCATCCACAGCAGGCAAGAGGTGACACGCAACAAAACAGTCTGGGAGGCACAGTAGCCTTATTTGATATACAGTGAGCTGCCTAAACATCCAAACATCCCTCACCGGGTCTAGAGCTACCAGACAGCTAAAATGGGGAGACAAAGAAACAACACCCTAAGGAAAGAAAGACAGGAATCACCAGAAAAGGAACTACAGGACATGGAAGAAAGCAACTTGTCAGATAAAGAATTCAAAGCAATGATTTTAAGGGTGCTCAAACAATTTGGTGAGAACTACAAACAACTTAATAAGAATTATGAAGAGCTCACTGGGAACTACTTCAGCTTAAAAAAAGAGGTAGAAGCTATGCATAAAGAGGTAGAAGCTATGCATAAAAATTAAGAGGAAATAAAGAATGACATAGCTGTTATGAAAAATACCTTAGAAGGGTTCAATAGTAGATTAGAAGAAGCTGAAAACCGAATCAGTGACTTAGAAGACAAGGTAGAGAAAAACACTCTAATAGAACAGCAAATGGGAAAAAAGTTTGAAAAGCAGGAGGAGAGTTTAAGGGAGCTGTGGGACAATTCAAAACGTAACAACATTCGCATTATAGGGGTACCAGAAGGAGAAGAATTAGAGAAAGGAATAGAGAACCTGTTTGAAGAAATAATGACAGAAAACTTCCCTAAACTAGTGAAGGAAAAAGTCACAGAAGTCAAACACAGAGAGTCCCAAGCAAGATGAGCCCCAGAACTCCCACAGCTAGACACATCATAATTAAAATGGCAAACATTAAAGATAAAGAAAGAATCTCAAAGGAAGCAAGAGAGAGACAGAACATTACCTACAAGAGAACTCCCATTAGACTGTCAGCTGATTTCTTAATAGAAAAGCTGCAGGCCAGAAGGGAGTGGCATGAAGTGTACAAAGTAATGCAAGGCAAGGGTCTGAATCCAAGACTACTCTATCCAGCGAGGCTATCATTCAAAATTAAAGGAGAAATAAAGAGCTTCAAGATTTAAAAAAGCTAAAGACATTTACCACCACCAAACCAGCACTGCAAGAAATGCTGAAGGGACTGTAGTAAGAAGAAGAAACAGAGAGAGAGAGAGAGAGAGAGAGAGAGAAAGAGAGAGAGAGAGAGAGAGGGGGGGGAACACAGGCATAAAATTAAAATGGCAACTAATAACTATCTATCAATAATAACCTTAAATGTAAATAACTTAAATGCTCCAATCAAAAGACATAGGGTAGCTGATTGGATAAGAAAACACAACCTAGTCCGGCCAGTGTGGCTCAGTGGTTGAGCATCAACCCATGCACCAAGAGGTCGCCAGTTTGATTCCTGGTCAGGACACATGCCCAGGTTGTGGGCCTGATCCCTAGTGGGGGGCATGCAGGAGGCAGCCAATCGATGTTCTCTCTCATCAATGTTTCTGTCTCTTTCTCCCTCTCCCTTCCTCTCTCTAAAAATCAATAAAGGAAAAAAAATTTTTTAAAAACACACAACCCATATATATGCTGTCTACAAGAGACCCACCTCACAACAAAAGACTCACACAGGATGAAAGTGAAGGGATGGAAAAAAAATTTTCAAGTAAATGGAAATGAAAAAAAAGCTGGTGTAGCAATACTCATATCTGACAAGATAAACTTCAAAACGAGGGCCATGATAAGAGACAGAGAAGGTCACTACATAATATTAAAAGGATCAATCCAACAAGAGGATATAACCCTGGTAAACATATATGCACCAAATACGGGAGCACCAAAATGTATTAAAAGACTTTTGGAGGACTTTGTATTAAAAGACTTCTGGAGGACTTCTGGAGGATCTCTCAAGGGAGAGATCAATAGCAATACGATCATAGTGGGTGACTTTAACACGCCACTGATACCACTGGATAGATCTTCTAGACAAAAAATTAACAAGGACATAGAGTCCTTACAAGACAAACTAGATCAGTTGGACTTCATTGATATTTACACAACATTTCACCCCAAAGCTGCAGAATATATATTCTTCTCAAGTGCACATGGGACATTCTCAAAGATAGACCAGATGTTAGGATACAAAGTAAGTCTCTACAAATTCAAGAAGATTGAAATCATACAAGCATCTTCTCAGATCACAGTGGCATGAAACTAGAACTCAATTACAATAAAAACATTCAAACACTTGGAGACTAAATAGCATGTTATTAAACAACGAATGGGTTACTAACGACATCAAGGAAGAAATTAAAAACTTCCTGGAAACCAATGAAAATGAATACACAACAACACAAAATCTATGGGACACAGCAAAAGCAGTCCTAGGAGGGAAGTTCATAGCACTACAGGCTTATGTCAAGAAACAAGGAAAATTCCTAATTGACTTTCTAACCCTACAAGTTAAAGAGCTACAAAGTAAACAAAAAGAAAAACCCAGAGCTAGTAGGAGGAAGGAAATAGTAAAGGTCGGAGCAGAAATAAATGACATAGTGACTAAAAAACAATTCAAAAGATCAATGAAACAAAAAGCTGGTTCTTTGAAAAGATAAACAAGATTGATGGACCTTTAGGCAGACTCACCAAGAAACAAAAAGAGAGGACCCAAATAAACAAAATCAGAAATGAAAGAGAAATAACAACTGACACCACAGAAATACAAAGGATCATTGAAACATACTATGAACAATTATACGCCAACAAATTGGACAATCAAGGAGAAATGGACACATTTCTAGAAACACAGAGTCTCCCAAAACTGAACCAGGAAGAGATAGAAAACTTGAACAGACCAATAACAACAAAGGAAATTGAAGATGTAATTAAGAAACTCCCAGCAAACAAAAGCCCAGGCCCGGATGGCTTCATGGGGGAGTTTTACCGAACATTCAAAGAAGATAGAATACCCATTCTCCTCAAACTTTTCCAAAAACTCCAAGAAGATGGAACACTTCCAAATTCATTTTATGAAGCCAGCATAATCCTAATTCCAAAACCAGATAAAAACACTACAAAGAAAGAAAATTACAGGCCAATATCCCTGATGAACACAGATGCCAAAATCCTTAACAAAATATTAACAAATCGGATCCAGCAATACATCAAAAAAAATTTTCATCATGACCAAATGGGATTCATCCCGGGGATGCAAGGCTGGTACAATATTTGCAAATCAATAAATGTGATACACCACATAAACAAAATGAAAGATAAAAACCATACGATCATATCAATAGACACTGAAAAAGCATTCGACAAAATCCAGCACCCATTTCTGATAAAAACACTCAGCAATGTGGGAATGGAGGGATCATATCTCAACATAATAAAGGCCATATATGAAAAACCTACAGCCAACATCATACTCAATGGGCAAAAACTAAAAGCATTCCTCTTAAGAATGGGAACAAGACAGGGATGCCCACTTTCACCACTCTTATTTAACAGAGTACTGGAAGTCTTAGCCACAGCAATTAGACATGAAGAAAAAATAAAAGGGATCCAAATTGGAAAGGAGGAAGTGAAACTGTCATTATTTGCAGATGACATGATATTGTACATAGAAAACCCTAAAGACTGCATCAAAAATCTACTAGAGTTAATAAATGAATTTGGCAAAGTAGCAGGATACAAAATTAACATCAAGAAATCGACAGCATTCTTATACACCAACGATGAACTCACAGAAAGAGAAACTAAAAAAAATCCCATTTACCATCATAGCAAAAAAATTAAGATACCTAGGAATAAACTTAACCAAAGAAGTAAAGGACCTCTTCACAGAAAACTATAGGTCATTGAAAAAAGAAATAGAGGAAGATATAAAAAAGTGGAAGCATATATCATGTTCATGGATTGGAACAATTAACATCATTAAAATGTCCATACTACCCAAAGCAATCTATAGATTCAGTGCAATCCCCATCAAAATACCAACGCCATATTTCACAGAACTAGAACAAACACTCCAAAAGTTTATATGGAACCAAAAAAGACCCCAAATAGCCACAGCAATCTTGAAAAAGAAGAACAAAGTAGAAGGGATCACATTACCAGATATTAGGTTATACTACAAAGCTACTGTAATCAAAACAGTCTGGTACTGGCACAAGAACAGGCATATAGATCAATAGAACAGAACAGAGAACCCAGAAATTGACCCAAGACAATATGCTCAATTAATATTTGACAAAGGTGGCAAGAGCATACAGTGGAGTCAAGACAGTCTCTTCAATAAATGGTGTTGGAAAAATTGGACAGCTACTTGCAAAAAATGAAGCTAGACCACCAACTTACACCATACACAAGAATAAACTCAAAACGGATAAAAGACTTAATGTAACTCGTGAATCCATAAAAATTCTAAAAGAAAATGTAAGCAACAAAATTTCAGACATCATACGCAGCAGAATTTTCACTGATACAATACCTAAGGCCAGAGAAACAAAGGAAAAAATGAACACATGGGACTACATCAAACTAAAAAGCTTCTGCAGAGCAAAAGAAACAACCATCAAAATGGAAAGGGAACCCACTATATGGGAGAGCATAATTGCCAATGATGCATCAGATAAGGGGTTAATTTCCAAAATATATAGAGTATTCATACAACTCAACAAAAGGAAGACAAAGAATACAATTTAAAAATGGGCAGAGAACCTAAATAGATACCTCTCCAAAGAGGATATACAAATGGTCAAGAGACATATGAAAAAATGCTCAACGTCACTAATCATCAGAGGGATGCAAATTAAAACAACTATGAGGTATCACTTCACACCTGTCAGAATGGCTGCCATCAACAAATCATCAAACAACAAGTGCTGGCGAGGGTGTGGAGAAAAGGGGACCCTAGTGCACTGCTGGTGGGAATGCAGACTGGTGCAGCCACTATAGAAAACAATATGGTGTGACCTCAAAAAGTTAAAAATTGAACTGCCATTTGACCCAGTGATCCCACTTCTAGGAATATACCCCAAGAAGCCTGAAATTCCAGTCAGAAAGAATATATGTACCCCTATGTTCATAGCAGCACTATTTACAATAGCTGAGATCTGGAAACAACCCAAGTGTCCATCAATACATGAGTGGATAAAAAAGCTGTGGTACATGTACACAATGGAATACTATGCAGCTGTAAGAAAGAAAGATCTCTTATCCTTTGAGATGACATGGAGGGACCTGGAGAGTGTTATGCTAAATGAAACAAGCCAAGCAAAGAAAGACAAATATCATATGATCTCACTTATTTGTGGAATATAATGAACTAAACAAACTGATGAACAAAATTGACCCAGAGACATGGGGGGGGGGAGAGATAAACCACAGAACTTACATGCATGTATGCATAACCAATAAACATAGACATCAAAGCTGGGGATGGGGTGGGGGAGATGGGAAGGAGGGTGTCAATGGGGGGAAAAAGGATAAACATCTGTAATAGAAACAAATTAATAAAAAAAATTTTTTTAAAAAGATGATGTATTGGAAGAGAGGACCTTTTTTATTATAGCCAAAATGAAATAACTAGGCACAAAATTAAGAAGAAATATCTAAAACATATATTGAGGAAAACTATAAAACAATCCCAAAAGACACAAAAATTAACTTGAACACATGAAAACATGTATCCATGTACTTAGATAGAAATAGGAAACATTGAAAAGATGTCAATTTTCCCTAAGTTAATTTATATATGTAACACAATCCCCATAAAACTGTCAGGTTTTTATCCCAGAGATAGAGAAGTTGATTATAAAGTTCATTTAAATAAATAAATAACCATTATAGGAAGTCACTGGAAAAGAGAGCCACTGGGGTGAGATAGACCTACTATACATTAAAACATAAGTATAACAGTGTGATCATGGTGCCTGAATAGACAGACACACTAATAAAACAGAAAGGAAACCCCACAAGTAGACCTAATTGCATTTGGCAACATTAAATGTTGTTATATACATTATAAAGGCAGCATCCAAATCCGTGGGAAATGATGGATTTTTAATATTGGGATAAAATGAATAGCCATGTGGAAATATATAAAATTGAATATATTCCTCATACTAAATATTAAGATGAATTTCAAATAGATGTAAGATTTAAATGTTTTAAAAAAGAAATCATATGACTAGTAGGAGAAAGCATGAATGAAATCCTCATGAAATTTAGAAGGAAAAAGATTCTTTAATCTGATAAAAAGAAATTTTGCATGGCAAAAACAAAACAAAATAAATAATTTTGCCATGTGTAAAAAGACAAAGGCCTTCCCAGTCAAGCTAAATAAAATGGCGTCAGACTTTGTAACAGTCCCGAAAGGGCAGCCCTGGCCTGGTGGCTCAGTTGGTTGGAGCAGCATTCTGTACCTCAAAAGGTTTGCAGGTTCAATTCCTGGTCAGGGCACAAACCTAGGTTATGGGTTCTATCCCAGGTCAGGGCATGGGAGGCAACTGACTGATATTTCTCTCTCTCTAAAAATCAGTAAGAAAACATATCCTCAGGTGAGGAGTTACAACAATAACAAAAGCCCTGGCTGGTTTGGCTCAGCGGTTGGAGTGTCGGCCTGTGGACCAGAGAGTCCCGGGTTCAGTTCCCGCTAGGGGCACGTACCAAAAAAAAAACAAAAAACAAAAAAGGTCACATTTAGATCACTGTTCTTTCCTTTTATCCTATAACCAACCCCACCCTACCCCCAATAATTTGAAGCTCTTCATTTAGAAGTTGTGTTACTCAGGTACTATTTCAGTTTCTGCTGGAGTGTGGTATGGAACCGTGAATCTCAGGGTTGTTAGTGGTTCTTGATTGTTGATTAGGCAACTCCAGGGAAGTTCTGACTCAATTAAAGCAGCATTGAAAGTTACAGCTCCCACCCTGGCGTTCTCCGAGGGGTGAGGCTCGTGGTGAAGGGAATGTTGATTTTCCTACTTCACCATTACTTCCAAGAGAAGAAAGTTCTCTGCTTCATGAGTCCTGAGAATACTGTCCTGAGGAAGATGGGTATCTCTGTCTTATAAATGGCATGCTAGATGGCTGGATTAGATTTCTGTTTCTGCTCATTGAACTTGCTGCTCAGCTCTCTGAGGAGGCAAAGATGAGAAGATATTTGTTGAGGGAGGCTTTCAGCAGAAGTATAAGGGCCAGCATCTCTCTTCTCTGGAGCGTGTTGTGCTTAAATGCTACTCTTCCTTTGGGGGCATCTTTCAGGTTCTGGCTTTTTCAGGTAAAGCAGGAGACTCCACTTGTTTCACTTTCAATCAGTTCTGAAGCCTCAAAGATCAAAATTGTCTCTTCAGATCCACTCAGACATCAAAGAGAGGTGAGGAAAAAAAGTTGCTGTACATCTACCGGGGGCTTTCATTTTCTGTGTGGTGGTGGGGAATTACTGCTGACATTCAAATAAATAAAAATAAAATGTTTCAACAAATACCTTGGAGAAGACAGTTGATTTTGCATTGAAAAAGCTCTTACAGTCACTGTGGCAGGCTGTACTACTATTAATTGACCAGTTACTTCTCCTTATACAAGGGAGAATTATGCTCTCTCCACCCTTAAAGTCAGATGCAGTCATGGGAGTGGATTTTGGCCAGGAAAAGAGTGAATGTATTTAATTTCCAGTGCTTGACTCTCCACCTCTCTCTTCTTTAGACTATTGAAAATCATGTCTTCATGAAACCTTTGAAGATAAACAACCCAAATTGTCAGTATGACTACTTGTTCCTTTTATTAACTTCATCTGAATTTATATATACCAATTTACTTAATAAAGTTTTTTCAAAAAGAAAATAAGTAAAGTGGAATTTTTAAATGCTTCATATGCCTAAAGGAAGTTTTGGGGAATTCTATTTTTGTATATAAAATATATCAGTATACATATTTCCACATTTTCATACATTGACTGTGTAAAAAAAGAACACAACAGATACTCTTCTTTTCTTAGATATTTTTAGCTTTGTTTTCCAGATATTGGCTATTTCTGTTGTAACGTGTCAGCGAGATAACAGAGACGCACGGCCGAATTGTAAAGGAGCACTTTATCACACCGGTGGGCTGTTACACCGGCGGGCTGGGGGGGTACAGCTTCCCCAAATCCTCAGCCCTGAGCCTTCTTTGTTGCCCGCTTTTAAAGGCACAAACCACAGGAAAAAAACTACATTCTTGGTGCCGCTTTTGGCACCGTTAAGGGGGGCTGATACAGAGAAGAGGGGGAGAGGAGCAGGGTAACTATTCATCTCTTTTTTTCTCATGGTTTCCCTGAGTTTCCCAAGGCCATCCTCAACCCCTTATCTTTACAGTTTTCTTTGGGTGTCTCAAGGCCCTTATGTTTACAGAAAAGAAACTGCCAGGGTGTGTACGTGCAGTAACTGAGGGTCAGGATGGAGTTATTACAATTTCACTTGATAAACAATGCTTATTGAGCACCTGTCACATTCAAGGTACTACGCCAAGACCTGGGTGCACATGTGTATGTGTAGCTGTAGCTACATCTGCATTTTGTGCATTCGTTTGCTGCTCTGGATTTAACTGTATCCCCCTAAAATCAATACGTTGAAGCACTAACCTCCCATGTCACAGTATTTGCAGGTAGGGCTTTTAGGTGGTAATTAAGGTTAAAAGAGGTCGTAAGGGTGGGGTTCTAACCTGATAGGACTGGTGGTTTTATAAAAAGAAAGTGATCTCTCTCTCTACCTCTCCACATGCATACACTGAGGAAAGGTCATGTGAGCATACAGTGAGAAGGCAGCAAGCCAGGAAGTCTACAGGCTCAGAAGAGGGTCCTCACTGGAATCTCACCGTACTTAACCCTTGATCTTGAGTTTCCAGCCTCCGGAACTGTGAGAGAATAATTTTCTGTTGTTTAAGCCACCTAGTTTATGATGTTTTGTTGTCAGCTTGAGCTGACCAAAACATTTGCCAAATCCAGAAATTTTGTAACTAGAATATCTGTGATGAACCTTGTAAGAAATAAATTAAGGGCAACAAAATAACATAGAACTGGACTTTATATGGCTGACTAAAACTTGTGAAATTGTAATATTAAAGGAAAAAAGTATAACAAGCTTAAAGAAAAGAGATACATTTATGAATGTCAGATTCATGATGAGTTGTTAAGGGAAACTACAATTCCAACCTTTTAAAGATCAAATGGGGAAGAATAACAAAATAACCAATGCAATCATCTCATTTTTGAGTGTCCTTAGACAATTTATCTCACAGTATGGTCCAAAACCACCTGTGTCAGCACCATGTGGGTGTGCCTGTTAGATATCCAGATCCCAGGACTGTACTGCAGTCATAGCTCATTTCTCTGAGGAAAAGTCTTGGGATTTTCATTTTAAGCAAGGTCTCTGTGACCCTTAGCACAGTAAGCCTGAAATCACCTAGTTTAGGCATTGTGGGCTGAATAAGAAATGTCCGTCTTTGTCCCAATGAGATTCCTACTGATATATAAAATAAAGGTAAACCAAGATATAATGTGATCAAGTACTCAAATGTATGATATAGACTATAAGTACAGTGTTTTTAGAAGAGATTAATGAAGAATAGAAAGTAGCTACTAGAGATCTGTTCCCATTACTCTGAGAACTAACGGAACAGTGGACTAGAGGAATCCAGAGTCAGGGAGACCTCAGAAAGGAATTAACATGTGCCATCACTTAAAGAGTGAAGATGCTCTCTCCCTTCAGAATTTTTAGAGAAAGACAATAAAGGAATAAAACAAAGTTTTTATTTCACAAGGACAGAGTGAACAAAGAGAAGATAGGAATGGATGAAAAATTTTGGGAAGACTGAACAGATGAGGAGGTAGGACTATTAGAAGTGTGCTGATTGACCATGGATACCCTCTGCAGGCTCCGCTCTTGGAAGCACCACACATTGCAGAAGGGGGGCGGGGTTGGCAAAGCATAGGTAGGGATAAAAAGTACAGGCGTGTAAGTGGTTGGACCTCCTGCCTTTAAGAAGCAACAGGTTTGCTCCTAGCAGATTTTAACTGGAGGAGGCTGGAAGTCAAAGTGGGGTGAAGCACCAGGGCAAGGACTGAAACGGGGATAGGTGAGTCAGTTTACTGAGCAATGGGACTCTTGATACTGCTTCCCCTCCCCACCCTAATCTCAGAAATCTGGCAGCCAGATATATTCCCTCAGACTCTCTACCCCCAACCTTATGTCTAGGTAGCACTGATTTCTCAAATCCAAGATTTGATACTAAAAAGCATTAGAGCAATGCTTTCAAAATTTTAAGAGTATGTGTTCAGCCTCTTAATCTATTAAGAGCTTAATCAGGTAGAACAAATGGTAGAATAAAGATATTTTTCAGATATTCAAGTACCCAAAACATTCACCTTCTTAGGAAGCAACTGGAGGATGTACTTGAACCAAAATAAGGAATAAAAACAAGAATAGGAAGACACTGAATCCAGGGGACAGTTTTGAATACAGAGGACTTGCAAAAGGAGAGTCAGCACGCAACTACACAACCAGGACATAATTAGGCCCACAGTGCAGCCAACACAAATGGAAACACAGGAGCTAAGGGAGGGCAGAGTGAAGAAAAAAGCATTTGAACTCAGATCTTCTGAGCTTTTGAAATATATGTGCAATATCGAAGAGTCTGTTACCAGTGTTCCAGCCGTCCATTTTCTTTTTACTTTGCTTGGCCCTTTATAAAATAAATGTCTTTATACTTATCTTTTCATCTGTTTATAGTTTCCATTTTTGGTATAAGAAGTATCTTTCTTTTTGGAATGATGTAATCAAACATTATCAGTAATTGAAATAATTAACACATAGTTTTCTTATTACCATTTGAGTTCTCATGTGACCTAACTAAAGTGTAAAGAAAGCTAACTTTTATATACAGAAATCTAGGTGATTTTGTTAGCTTTTAAAAAATAGATATTTTAGAAGTTTATTACATTATTCTCCAGAATATTCCCTAATGTGGTAAATTGCAAAGACTGATTTTCCATTTTTATGGGGGAAAAAAACCAATAACCACATTTACAGAGAAGAATTTGTACCAGGCAATGCTTTAAAATAATTTTGAAATGTATTTATTTACATTTCAAATATGACTTCTTTTAAAATGTTCAAAGTCTCATTTCCACAGCTGCAAGTAAGTGACTTTTTAGGATAATGTTTCATTTGGCTGTATTATGATAATAATCAGCTAGATGATGTATATCTTTTCCATCTCTATGTACTCATGAATTATTCAGAAGTGTTCTCTTGCAAATGCAGAGTAGAGGAATTCAGTTCCTTTTCCCCAGAAGGGTCAGACATGCTTAATTTTGAAGAGATAGAAAAGTAGATTCTTTCCTTTCTTCTTTAATTCTTTTAAATTTATCTAAGTGAACAGTTAAAAGTATCTAAATAACCAATAATGAAAATATGCCCAAGTAAACCATAATGCATCTATGTGACATTTGAGAAATCATGCAGCCATCAAAAAACCAATGATTGGAAAGACAGCACGGCCACATGGAAAAATGTTTGTATAAAAAAAAAGTGAAAAAAACATGATACAAAAATGTGCGCACATCATAACTGTAATTAAAAATGTCATAAGAAAAAATTCCAGAAGAAAATACAATAAAGTAGAAATGACAGTCATGTTAGTATGGTAGGACTGTAGGTAATTTGTTTCTTCTCTGTATTTTCCAATTTGAAAAAATGTTTTTATAATGAGAGAAAACCAAACAAATAAGCACATCTTTTTTTTTTTTTTAAAGACTGATGTTTGCTAGAAGCTGGGCTGTGTGCTGAGGGTATAAAGATGAAAAGATATGCTTATCGATATATAAGATATATCAAGTTTTCCCTGGTGATATTCAAATGTATAAAATTATATAAATTTCACTGAGATCTTATTAAGGAAAAATTTCATTAGTTAAATACCTATTAAGTGCTTTTCATGTGTATGTAGTCCAATCCATTTAACAATCATATGAGGAAGATGATTCTCTTTTTCTCTTTTTGCAGAGGCAAAACTTAGTCTCAGAGAGGCTCTGTAACTTATTCATAAGAGATTGAGATTGATTAGAAGTTCATTCTTAGTTATGTAACAAGAATTTATTAAGCACCAGCTACATACCAAGAATTGTTCTAGATTAGGGATACCGAAATGAGCAAAACAAAGACCTTACCCTCACGGAGCTTACATTTCTTGTGTAAAGAGAGAAAAATAAATGGCAAACGATGTATTAGAAGTTGGAAGCTGCTTTAGAAAAAATTTAAGCAGAAAAAGGGGCGGGCTAAAGATGCAGAGTAGGGAAGAAGGATTGTAATTTTGAATAGGATGATCAGGGAAGGCCTGGCTGAGAAAGCGATATTTGGCAGAGGCCTGGAGGAGTTGAGGGAATTATCCAGATTTCAGGCAGAGGGAACAGTGAGTATACAGGCCTTGAGAGGAAAACATGCCTAGGAGAGCAGCAAGGAGACCCGCCTGGCTAGAGCTCATGCAACAGTGGGGTGAATGGAACACAATGAAGTCAAGACAGCAGGGAGCCACAGACTCCGTTTGTAGGGCATTGTCAAGACAGGAGACCACTGGAGGGTTTTAAGCAGAGATGTTGTTCCATCTGACTTAGTTTTCAATGGATCATTCTGGCAGCTCATTGCAGAAAAGCCTGTAGGGGAATCAGGGAGGGGGCTGGAGACCAGGTCCGAGACTACTGCAGCAAGAAATATGCCAGGATAGGAGTGAGGGACTGTCAAGAACTGTGAGGGCCTGAGACTGATACTATTACTTACTAGCAAGTTATCAAATTAGCTAGTTTCTTGCATGCTGGCAGAAAGTATGAGACAAAGGACTGTACTTCTCATGACATAGCAGTCAGCATGAGCTTCATGTTTGACTTATCCTCCTTGTCCCCCAAGTCTCACAGGGGAATGCAGAGTGGCCCAAGTGGACACTGTGCATACAGTGGGCTCATGTCACAGCCAAGGGACCTCTAACTTAGAAAAGTCCTGTCTTTCATAATGGACTATAAGCAAACGCCTAACTTTCGCTCTCTTTTGCGGAGTGACACTCTTTTTACTATATTAGATGGTAAACAAACCTGCCCTCTGTTTTAGACGGGACTCCATCACTATCTTCCAAGGCTGTTTGTTACACAAGCCTCTTTGAAAAGAGAGTGCTGGACAAAAGCTATCTGTATTTTGCCTTATCAAATGGGCAGAAATGTAAAAGACCCTTGGAGGACTGTCTCCCAACAAGGATAATAGTGTGAAATGGCTGAATTTTGGAGGCATTTTTCAGGTAGAGCCCAGATCAGATGTGGTATGTAAGGGAAGGAGAGTCCAGAATGATGCTACGGTCTTTGCCAGACACTGTCTCAAATGCTAGGAGTGTGATGGCAAATGAGACGTACCAGGTCTTGGCCACCATGGGGCTTACCTTCCAGTGAGGGAGACAGACCCAAAGTAGATAAACATGCCAAATAAGTGAAATAAGTGAAACTCTATATATAGTTTCACAGGGATTTCAGCTCTGTAAAAATATGTGGTTTTATTTAAACCAGGTAAGATTACAAGAGGATATAAAGGGAAGAGTTAGATTAAGCCCCATAGGTAAAGTCAAGCATGCTTGCTTCTAGATTTAACTTAATCTTTGTCATCTTTTCTTGAGAAATAGGATTTCCTTGAGTTTGTGCCTTTTGCAGGAGATACACTTAGCATTTATTTGGTCAGTAACCTAGACGTGCTTAATTTGGAAAACAAACATTAAAGTTTTAAAAGATTCTATTTTAGGAACAAACTTATTTTACTTTACTTGCCTACAGAAATATATTTGGAAGTTGATGGTAATGAGTTATTGTCATAGATGGAAATCCATCATTAACTTTATTCCTTACTGATTTGTTGTCTGTGTCTATCAACTAGAATAAAAGCTCAATGAGGGGAGTTTGTTTTGTTGATACATTCTCAGCTCTTAGAATAGTGTCTGATATACAACAGGTGTTTAATAATTAGATTTTGAATGAATGCAAGTATGATATACATATTATTTTATATTCTGCTTATAATAAACAGATTCCTTTCCCTAGTGTTTATTTCATTTGCAGGATCTTTAATTCTGCTTTCTATCCCCCTTTTTTGGTACTATAAACATTCTTTAAGTATTGGGTATGTAGGTCTTTCCCAAACATTTGCAATGATACAAAATATTGAAGTAATCTTGTGCATATTAACTTTTAAATTTCTTTTAAATGATCTCTTTAGTACAAATTCAAAGGAACAAGTCAAAAGGTATTAACATCATCACTACTCTCCCTTCATATTGTCTTTTCCGGAAGGGACAGTTTTCAATGGATGAATGCACATATTATTTCACCTCAAACTCAAATTCATTAGCATTAGTTACAATAATTTTTGTTTGTTTTTTTAAACTTTTTTTTGTGTAAAGGTTGGAAATAGGGAATTAACTATGCTTTTATTAACATTTAATGTTTCTTGATGTGGTATACATTTATTTTCATGTTCATTTATTATTTGTTTTTCCTCTGGTGTGAGCTGTCTATTTATATACTTTGCCCAGTAGAGCTGCTTGTTGAATTATCTAGTTCCTAAGTTCCAGGCAGAATGATGACATTTGGGTTTTTATGAAACTTTCTCCTAAGTACAGCGGTCATCCCAGGTGGCAGCAGTGGGCGACATTCTGGTGAGGCTGAGAGGCAGGAAGGTGGCGGGGGTGGGTTCTTTGCAGCCCATGCTCGGGCCCTGAGAATTTCACTGCCTGGTGAGGAGAGCCTCCTGGAGCCACCGTTGATGACATTCCCTCTTTCGACAAGTATCTATTGTGCCTGTTGCTATATAAAGTGAAAAATAAATATCTAACTACATTGTCTTTTAAGTATAATAAAAATAGGGTGTAGTAAGAGACAGTAATGAGGAAAGGATAAATGTTTGGAAGCCTTACGCAATCAAGGGAGTCTTCCTGAGGAAGTGGCATTTTGCCTAAAATCCAAAGGAAGGACATCCACAAGGTATCTATGATGCCAAATCTCTGGCAGAAGCACAGTGTGAAATGCCATTCCGATAGCCTACAGGAGCAGCCTGTCAGCTGAGCTGTAATTTCCTGTGGGTCAGGAAGTTTCTTTCATCTCGGTATCACTTCAGGTGACTGTGCTGGGTCAGGGGGATGAAAGACCAAGGTTCCTCTTTAAGTTCCTGACATGCCCAGCCACCTGGGAGGACACAAAATACCTGTGCTTGTTTGAGGATTAAATAATAAGGTAATCACTGTGTGTCTTCCCTCGTTCTTTCCATGTGATTGAAATAGTTACAATAATTAGAATTCAGAAGAACCCACTGTCTCCTGATTTTGTGAATCATGCTTTAAGAGCAGCTAGCACAGCATAATGCACAATACAGTCATAATGCGGTCTTCGTAAGAGCGATCTCAAGTCATAAATGCTTCGTAGAGTCTCTGTCTGTACACAATATGTCTTACAGTACACAGGAAAATGAAAATCAGTATCTTATAGCTGACTTCGTTTGGTTTTCTAACTTTGATTACTACTTCTGTCATTTTGGCTTACCCATTTAAGCTTATTCTTAATAAATGGATACTTGGGGACCCAGGCTCCTTTAGCGGGAAGACAGGTTTGAAGCCATTTTGCTGTTACTGATTATTTAAATAATCCCAAACAGTCCACATTGTAATGGAGCAAGAATCCTGCCATGTGTAAAATAAGGGATTTTATTTTCTGAACACTTAGCAGTTTATCACACATTCTACATGTAAGCTTCTATTACACTGTGTAATGTCTGAAAGGCATGCGTGTGTACAGCCCATTGCTAGAAAAAAATACAACCTTATTAGTAGCTGACTGCAAACTTTCTCAGAGTACAGAGTATGATGCTAAACATTTTTTTTAAAATCCTCATCTGATTTTTTTTTTTTTTTCTACTTCAGCAGAGTGGGAGGGAAGGAGAGAGAAGAAGAAAGAGAGAGAAACATGGACGTGAGAGGGACACATTGACTGGTTGCCTCCCACACAACTCCGACCAGGGCCGGGGACTGAACCCCAACCAAGGTATGTGCCCTTGACTGGAATCGAACCCCAGACTGGTCGGCGGGCTGACACTAACCACTGAGCCAAACCAGCCAGGGCAATGCTGAACATTTTTAAATTGTTCTCACTGTGCTCTTTTAGCCCATCAGAGTCAGCATCGGGCCCGTCTCCTCTAGCTGTCCTCCTTTCTTCTCTTCTCTTTTGCACTCCTCATCCTCTCCCTGTGCTCAAAACTGGGGAAACCACTGTTCCTGGGTCCACTCTGGAATCAGAATTGGTGGAACCTCACAGCCCTCCGTGGGATCTGACCTAAACTTTTTGGATTCTTTGGAGTGGACTCTGTTGTTTAAAACCAGACTTTCTGGTGTTAATAACACAACCCTCACAGGGCATTGTTGATGTAACTACGTAAAAAAGGACCCCCTCTACCAAGAGGGTGGCTGAGAAAGAAGGTGGGTGCAGGGGTCAGAGAACCTGCCAGACTTCTTTGCAGTGAATTTATTCCATTGTGAACCTCTCATAACCACTTACTTCACTAGAAACATGTCTTTACCAAAAAATGCTTTCTAGATTCACACAAGGTAATCACAATTCCAGCCTCACAAAGAAATTTGATGGGGCAAGGACAGTCAAGTCATCTGTACAATTAATAAAAATGCCTTGTGCACTTGTCTTTTCCAAGTTTCTTTGTAATATGTGTAAAATAAATTAGTAACCCGACAGTGACACATAGTTTTACTCAATAGATGGGAAGAAATCTTACTTATTCTCAGAAGCGGCTATTTGTTGGTCTGAAAGCTTGTTTAAAATCGTAGCTGCACTGATGCAGTGTTAACCTGACAGCAAAGGAATTGCGACTTCAGCTTTCACACACTCTGCCCCGCTCTCCTGAAGCCCTCTCAGTGGGGTCTGAACGGCTTATCCTCATACAAAAGATAAACCAGGCACTAAGCCGGACTCAAGTTTTAATTCTTTCCAGTTTGAGCCATCATTGTAAAATGTATTGGTGGCACTGTTTAAACCTGAACATCTTGCTGCATTAAAACTAACTTTAGTAAAATAAAAGTTGCTTGCCTAAATTGTCTAAATATGTATATGTGAATGTTTTTAGATTTTCTAGCTTTTTCCTGAAAATAGCATTTTAAAGTTATATCTCGGCTAAGAATTTGTATCCATTTCTCTTGTGATTATCTTAATTACACTAGGGATAATTGTTGCTTTTCAAAGAGACAGCCAACTAGGTTTTATATCAAGCTTTTACTCCAGGAACTAAAGAACTTTTTCCTCTGTAAACTATATAAAAAGATGCTATATATTAGGTACCAAGAAAAATAGTTGTTGTTTTTTTCCCCCAAGTGCCAAAGAATTTCTTTTATCTCCTGGCATCCTCTCAAGCTTCAACATTTGAACTTGTCACCTCTCCAAACTCAGCTAGTCGCATTTCATCATCTTTTGACAAATCTTAAGGTTTTCTAAAGCTCCTTTGAATTTTCTATAAAAGCCCATGCTTTGAGACTCAGAAAGCTTGTTTAAATCGAATTTTCTCAGCAGAATTTTATAAAACAAATCAATAAAAGAATGACCATACTTTAAATAGAAGATCTGTTCATGTTTCAATTTTTATTAAAATGTGTTTCTGTTAGAACTTCTTTTTCCTGTGCTAAGTCTATGAGGGGATGCTAACCTCCCTCAGTATCTCATTAGAAACAAGAAGCAGAAGACCTTGGGAGCCAGCCTTTCCAGTGCTGGATGCTACCGCAAAATAGAGTTCGATGTATTCAAACGGTTGAATTGGCAACTCCTCTACAGCCTTAACTTACTTTCTCTTCTTTGCCCACTTTTGGAGAATTTCTCCCCTTGGAACTTTTCCTTTCATGTAACTTTTAAGTTTTCTGAGTACAATCCTGTGAATTACTGGTGCTGTTCTTGTACACTGAAGGTGAAGGAAAGACTGGTCTTGAGTGTGTTTGTTCAAGTGTCCCAAGCTGGGCCTTCTTCATCCTGAGGACTCCAGGCCTACCAGGCCCAATCAATATTGCTAGAACAGAGTCCAGTATATTCTGTGAAGCCTACAGACAACACTTCTTGTTCAAAGGACTGTTGCTGGGTTCGTGTCCTTCTGTGCAGAGACCAGAGCTTTTCCTGTTGCGCCTGTCCCGTGCCCAGCTGGAGCAATCCTCCTCCCAAAGAACAGCCTCATGGGCTTCACACTCACTCCCTTCTCTGTCATTTGTTTAAACAGATGAGAAGAGTACTCCTCTCTGAACCAGCTCACCTCTCAATTTAGATGGGAGGATATCAGTTTCAAAGCCTTTGGCCTCTTTCAAAGCTGTACCTCTGTGGCTTGGAATGCTGTTTGAAGACATGACAGGGTCAGCTGGAAAAACTAAGGGCCTAGCTAGATTTCATCGTCAAATTCCCAGGAAATGAAGTAACTTGGGACTCCTCAGTGAGAATAAAGGGGTCCCTATAAAGGGGTCCCTATGTTCAGAGAAGTGTTTCTGGAGGGAATAGAAACATTTTTAAAAAATCCTCAACCAAACATATGTTTCTTTGCTTTTTAGAAAGAGAGAGGAAGGGTGAGAGAGAAACATCAATCGGTTGTCTCCAATAAGTGCCCCGACCAGGGATTGAACCTGCAACCTAGGTATGTGCCCTGACTGGGAATCGAGCCCACAACCTTTTGGTGTACAGGATGATGCTCTAATCAACTGAGCCACCAGGCCAGAGTGGAACAGAAACATTTTTAATGAGGTGACAACATTCTATTCTTTACTTATAGAAGTTGAGTAAACTTTCCTTCTGTAGAAGGTCTTCCTTCTTAAGCAGGGCCAAGACCTAGTGGACTACTCCCGAAACCTGGGGAAACTTATCAACAGTTTGGAGAAGTCACAACCGTTTGGAGAATGCTGCCTTGCTCACAGATATTTTCACCACCACTTCTTTGATTTGTCACATTAGTATCTGCTCTGGCAAACACTGTAAATTTCTCTCCACAGAAACAGACTTTCACAAAAATGAAAAAGAAAGGATTACAAAGCAGAGAAACAGGGTGCAACATGTTTCTTTAAAGCTCATTTCTTGATTCTCATCAAGATTTCTCTGACTTGGAGCGCTTAAGCATTAGTGCTTATTTTGTATATCCAGTAAACATTCCTTTATAGAGTTTCTACACTTTCAGAGCCTTTTCTAAGGGAATTAAAAGGAAATAGAAAAATGACCATTAATTTCCCCCTACTAGCAGTAGGTAGAAAATACACCTGAAAACGCTGGAAACTAAGCACATCAATACAATATAATGGCTCCCCTCTGCCACTCAGGTAGATCTGGCTCTTGAGTGGCCTAAATGTCCCCATATTTAAAGAGTTTCATGTTGTGTATTGAGGTCTTTATTACTGATGTCCCCTATTTCCCTCCCTGTGCCCCCATCTACCCAGCCCCCACCCCACCCCAGGCCTTCACCACACTATTTTCTGTCCATGGGCTATGCATATATGCATACATGTTTTTTGGTTAATCTCTTCCCTCCCTGGTTAGATCTGTCAGTCTGTTCCTTGCATCCATGTCTCCGGACCTATTTTGTTCATCAGTTTATTTTGTTCATTAGATTCCACATATAAGTGAGATCATGTGATATTTATCTTTCTCTGACTAGCTTATTTCACTTAGCATAAAAATCTCCAGGTCCCTCCATGTCATCTCAAAGGGTAAGAGATCCTTCTTTCTTAAGCTGCATAGTATTCCATTGTGTAAATATACCACAGCTTTTTTATTCACTCATCTACTGATGGGCACTTGGGTTGTTTCCAGATCATATCTATTGTATAAAGCATTGCTATGAACATAGGAGTACATATATTCTTTCTAGATACAATATGTCTTCTGCAAATAATGACAGTTTTGCTTCCTCTATTTCAATTTGGGTGCCTTTTACTTTTCATTCTTGTCTGATCACTATGGCTAAGACTTCCAGTGCTATGTTGAATAAGAGTGGGAAAAGTGGATATCTCTGTTTTGTTCCTGTTCTTAAGGGAAATGCTTTTAGTGTTTGCACATTGAATATGATGTTGGCTGTACGTTTGTCATATTTGGCCTTTATTATGTTGAGGAATGATCCTTCTATTCTCACTTTGCTGAGAGTTTTTTTTTATAAAAAATGGGTACTGAATTTTGTCAAATGCTTTTTCAGCATCTATTGATATGATCATATAATTTTTATCTTTCATTTTGTTTATGTGGTGTATCACATTTATTGATTTGCAAATATTGTACCAGCCTTGCATCCCTAGGATAAATCCCACTTGGTCGTGGTGAATAATTTTTTTACTATATTGCTGGATCTGATTTGCTAATATTTTGTTGAGGATTTTGGCGTCTATGTTCATCAGGGATATTGGCCTGTCATTTTCTTTCTTTGTAGTGTCTTTGGTTTTGGGGTTAATATTATGCTCGCCTCATAAAAAGAGCTTGGAAGTCTTCGTTCCTATTGAAATTTTTGGAATAGTTTGAGGAGAATAGGTGTTAGTTCTTCTTTGAATCTTTGGTAAAACTCCCCTGTGAAGCCGTCTAGACCAGGGCTGTTGTTTAATGGGAGTTTAATGATTACTGCTTCAATTTACTTAGCTGTTATTGGTCTGTTCAGGTTTTCTGACTCTTCCTGGTTGAGTTTTGGAATAGTATATGATTCTAGGAATTTGTTCATTTCGCCTAGGTTGTCAGATTTGTTGGCATGTAATTGTTCATAGTATTTTCTTACAATCCTTTGTATTTCTGTGTACCATAGCTTTTTTATCCACTCGTCTACTGATGGGCACTTGGGCTGTTTCTAGATCTTAGCTATTGTAAATAATGCTGCTATGAACATAAGGGTGCATATGTTCTTTCTGATTGGTGTTTTAGGATTCTTAGGACATATTCCTAGAAGTGATATCACTGGGTCAAATGACAGTTCCATTTTTAATTTTTTGAGGAAATTTCATACTGTTTTCACAGTGGTTGTACCAGTGTAATGATGTCCTTAACAACCTCTCCCACCCTCTCTCAATCCACCAGAGTTTCAGATACCCCAGGGTTCCTGGATCCTCAGGCTAGTTTCAGACCCTACAGTGTACTCATTACTTTGATGTTATGGTGATGGTTTCAGTGGAATATGAATGCCTCACTTTGATGATTTGGATTGACAGTCCAAGGGCAAGTTGAATTATATTGTTTAATCAGCTAGAGCACTGCTAATAAGACGTGACTCTGAAAGTATGGATGTTGCTGCACACCTTGGTGACTTGTTTTTGTTATTAATATTTCTTTCAGGGTTTATATTGCTAGTATTTTTTTAATTCCCCTTGTTTCTCAATTACAAATATAATATGACTTGTGGTTAAGACAGCAAATGATACACAGTTATGTGTGCATGTGTGTGTGTTGTGCATTATCTGAAGGTTAAACATCTCTCCACTGCACTCCCCTAATAGCCTGAAATGACCCATTCCCCAGATGTCTCCTTTATGCAAATATATCCAAGCATATAAGCGCAGATGCATTTTTGTTGTTGTTATGAAATAGAATTATGTTGCATTCTATTTGCTTTTTTTTTTACTTAATATCATAGATATCCTTACAAATCACTAGTTATGGTACTAATACTATTTTTCTAATTTTTATGCATTTATAAACACAAATATTTTAACTTTATATAAGTGAGATCATAACACTTCCTGTAGGAGATTACCTTTTTATTTTATTCTGACTTCTATCATCATCATCATCATCATCATCATCATCATCATTATTAATTTTAATTTTTATAATGCTTTACAGATTGCAAACTCTTCTCACATACTCTGTCTCCTTTATTCTTAAAAACTCTGGGACATGTTACTATGAATTCTATTTTAGTTGATCAGGAGCCTTAGAGAAGTTGATGCCTTCCCTCCATGATAAAGGTAATAAAGGTAGAGTGAAGATTCAGACTTGGCTTTTCTTACTCACTCTTGCCTTAGAGAGCACTTCATCTGATAATGTTGAAAATGTTTAAGGGAAAGTAGGAAACTCCTGCTGAATGGCATTTGGCATCCCCTTAACCATATCAAAAAATGTGAATATCACTTTAAAAATTTCATCAGTAAGCCTCTAATAACATTGCCATCACCTTATTTACCATATCAATTTGTTTTGTTCTGACTGTTGTATAGACTACTAAATTCTATGAGAATTTTTCTCCCTTAATTCTTAAAACAGTTTCTTAACTATTAAACTAAAGCATTGTTCCATTTAAAATGTATTTCTACATCCTATTATTCGCTCCTAAACTCATTTTATCTACATTTTCTCTGGATGAGGTCAATTTGCTATACATTAGTCCCAAAGCCTGAATGATTCATCTGAATCCAAGTACATTATTTCTCATTGTATCTTGCTTTTCACAATTTAACTTAGTCTGTAAACTTGTTTTCCATGCATCCTCCAAATTAATAGCAGCAAAAAGAAAAACTTTTAAAGATGAAAACAAAGCTTGCCCTTGGCCTCTTGGGAATATAAATATTGGTCTGAGAAATGACTTGGCTACTGCATGATGTATCTCAAGAGGCACTTCCTTTTCCCTATTTTATTTGCTAATGGTAATATAAAAAGGATTAATTATAATGCTAAATTTTAAGCATCAACCATGGAGCGCCAGCCAGTAATGAAAGTAGGAACTTTTGAGCAAAGATATTGGTACTTAATTTAAAAAGTGCATGCTTACAGGGTATAGGGTAATATAGTGGAAATAAAATGGGCTGTGGTGATTGAGAGATGTAAGTTGGAATCCCTGCTTTGGTACTGGTTAACTCTTTGACCTTGAACAAGTTGATTAATTTCTCTCAGCCTATGTTTCTTCAATTGTAAAATAAGGATAATGCTCATAGAGTTGTTGGAAGCATTAAATGACACAATGTGCCAATTTCCACTATAGTGTTTGGCATTTAGGAAATCTTCAGTACATGGTAAGTTGAACCACATGTAATTATTCATTTTCAACTTCTTTTTACCTGCAAAACAGTTATTTTATACCTACTATCCTTAAAACCTAATATACCTGTATATCTAATATAACTAAATAACTAACAGTTAATTTAATCTTTTAAATCAGGTTCTTATATAAGTATTTTTGTTTGTTATTTTCTTCTTTGTCACTTTTCCTGACAATAAACTCATTTTTCCTATTTTAAAAAGATACTTCAATTCTTTCTGTTAAATATGTATTAAGTTAATAGTTATATTCTAAAACTATATCATCATAGTACTCTGAAAGAGTTAAAATATCTCTTTCCCCATGACCTTGTTCAAGCATGGATTCAAACTTTAATAAAATGACCTATGGTTCAACTACGCAGTATTATGGACTTAAATTCAGATTTCATGGCATTCAGTTAGCAAATTAGGGTCACATGGTTTCAATTTTTTTTTTTTGAATCTGACACTCTCTTAGACACTTTGAATCTGGACCTAAGGACCTAATGTTTTTGTTTTTTAGTTCTCACCCAAGGACATTTTTCATTGATTTTTAGAGAAAGGGTAGGAAGGGACAAAGAGAGAGAGAGAGACTGAGAGCAAAACATCCATTGGTTTCCTTCTGTGCATGCCCTGGCCAGAGATCAAACGAGAAACCCAGGTAAGTGCCCTGACTGGGAATAGAAACCTGTGACCTTTCAGTGTATGGGATGGTGGTCCAGCCAACTGTGCCACACCAGCCAGGGAGGAACCTCGTGTTTTTTTAATTTAATTTAATTTAAAAAAATTTTTGTTATAGATGTTTCTCCTTTTCCCCCCATTGACACCCTCCTCCCAATCCCCCCGAACCCCAGCATTGTTGTCTATGTCCATGTTATGGTTATGCATATATGCATATAAGTTCTGTGGTTTATCTCTTCCCTCCACCCCCCCCCCCGGGTTTTTAAAGTATTTCTCTTAGCTTTAAACTGGATTGAGTGGTTAGTTTCACTTGTTTGTATTTAAGGATAGTGCTGGAATCCTTTGAGAATGAATAACTTTTGGTTACCTACTATAACTATAGTATTTCTGATTGAAGACTATACTCTTGTTGTCAAGGAGTTTAGTCATCTGTCTATAATGGACCAGGGGCTGTTTTAAGCACAGGCAATAGAGATAAACAAAATCGATGTCCTGGCCTTGATGGATTAAGATGCTAGTTGCAAAGAAACAGAAATCAACATAGAAATAAATATGTAAACAAGAGTTTCACACACTGTAACTGCCACATGAAGATAATACAAGGAGGGATGGCATGAAGGGAAGGACTCTCATTGAAACCTGAATGAGATGGAAACTGGCATGTGATGATCAGAAAGGAGTGTTCCAGGCATGGGGGGAAAGCTGTATAATGCGTGAGGAAAAACAAGAGAGTGGGCATGGGGATAGAAGAGTATACACACGACTCTCACCAAAGACAAAAATATGAGTAAGAACTGTATATTTGGAAGCCACTGCTTCAAGTGAAAGTGAGGAACTGAGAAAGTACATTTGGATGGTGTCTCTCTTAAGGTACCACGTACTCAAGGTTGATGAATTCTTGTTCAGCATTTTACAAGTGCACTGGAAGAAAGAGGTTGCCTTTTCCTGAAGGGGAAGACTGATACGCTTTATAGATGTGGAAATAGTTTCTATGCCACATGTACCTTTCATTTCAATTAATTTCAACTGGAAATGAAAGGCCTGAACTTCAGGATTGACTAGAATTTAAGTCTGTCTTGTCAGTCAAGCTGCATCTTGTCTTGCTGCTAGGCAGGAAACAGTATGCCTGGAATTATTGGTCTCATGGGAAGTCCCTGAAATTGTTGGATCTCTCTGTTTTCTTCTAGATTGGTATACTATAAGATCTTCAAATTTTGGTACCAGCATTTCTGAAAATAAAGTCAGAAATACTGAAAACATAACTTTAAGCTCTTTTTTTTTTTTTTTAATTCTTGCTCTTCCACTAATAAAAAAAAGTGTGTTTTAACTAGGTTAATGCTTTTCCTGGACCTCCAGTTACAGTACATCTTCATTTTAGGCATGAATAGCTTACATTTTCATTTCCTGAATTATCTGAACTGAAAAAAAAAATAAGCAGAGTTATTCAATTCAACCAGATTCTCAAGTATTTTTAAAGAAAATTTTCCCCTAAGAGAGAAGCGAAAGCAGGATTTGGGGTCTGTACAAACATTGTCAGCAAACCTTGTAATGTGTCAAATTTGGAATATAATGAACTTATCACAAGTAGTAATTATCTCTCTAGATTCCTTGAGCAGAGTTTTAACACCAAGTCTGAATACAAACTAAAGCACCCTCACCGTTATTCCATCCTCTACCTACCCAGGAAAAACAAATAATCTGTGAAAAAAATTAATAGCCTTCCTACTGTAATGCATCAAAGCATTATTATCTCATTTTCTACTCTAGATTTTTCATTCTCAACATTAGCATTTCTCAGCAAGGTAGCAGAATAATTGGCGCTAGTAGGGATTGAAATTAATATTAGATGCTGTAGTCAACGATTGTTTATTTTGGCTGAAGATATCTGGGCTAGGTCGTTTAGTATTCCCAAAGAAATACAATTAGCCAGATATATTTTCCTTAGAACTTATTAAAAAGCAAAGGAAGAAACTGAAACAGTAATAAATTATGTGGATACCTAAAATCAACATATCTATGATTTACTGATGACTGTGGTTATGATACCACAACACAGAGCAGGCTTTTACCAGGAAGTTGGAAGTCTGGTGCCAGCAGGCAGAACTACATTTTGTTTCCTGGTGCTAACTGGTGAGGATAGAAGATCACAGAAAGGAAGGCATGGATATGGACCCAAACCTATAAAAGCGAGTTATCAGAAACATGAGAAATGACTGAGTATTTGCAAAATATTAAGCCTTGGTAGACAGAGTTTGGAGGAGAAATTTATTAATTTATTGTGAAACTGATTTAATTTTATTTTAAAATCAATAAAAATAATATAAAGAGGTATAGCAGAAAGTCTCACTTTTAGCTTCACCCATAAATTTTAGATGTCTGATGTTTCTTGGCCATAATTTGGTTATGTTCTATGGCATTCTTAATTGGGTTTGAAAAGTTAAACTAGTATATTCCTAAGGTAAAGAATTATAGTCATCCAAAGGCCATAAAGAAATTAGAGTTCAACACTTAATGATCCGGAGAGAAAAGGTAATGACACTTGGGCTCAGAAAAATAATGGGGTTATAAAACATATAGATAAAAATCCCAAAAGGTTGTATTTGTTTTTAGTCCCTTTTTTATTTTTATTGTCTACTAATAATTTGGGAGTTTATTTAAACATCTAAATGTAAGAATCTAAGTGTCTCCTATCTTTGAAATATTGAGGACCCAGAACTTTTTAAAATTAATAAATGTTTTTTAGTTTTAAGTTTATAGAAAAACTGAGCAGAAAGTACAGAGAATTTATATATATATATCCTTTCTACACAAGTCCCCCTTTCCACACACAATTTTTTCTATTGTTAATATCTTACATTAGTTTGGTACATTTGTTACAATTGATGAATCAATATTGATACATTATTATTAAAGTCCATAGTTTACATTAGAGTTCATTGTGTTGTATATTCTACGGGTTTTGATAAATGTGTAATGATATGTTTACCACTTTTAAAATATTACTTAAAATGATAGATCATTAATGTAATTTTCCCTTGTTTTGTGTTACAGTTTTTCTTTGTTTACTAGCTTTAAAAAAAAATCCTCACTAGAGGATAGTGTATTGATTTTTAGAGAGAAAGGAAGGGAGAGAGAGACAGAGAAATATCGATTGGTTGCCTCCCATATGTGCCCCAATTGGGGACTGAACCCACAACCTAGGTGTGTGCCCTGACTGGGAATCTAACCAGCAGCCTTTTGGTGTCTGGGACAACACTCCAACCAACTGAGCCACCTGGCCAGGGCCTTTGTTTAATAGCTTTGATTATTGTGTTCATATATATGTTGTATTTTAAATATTCCAGTATCAATAACTTACCAAACTGTGTATTTAAATGTCTACATTACTCCCAAATTTATAGTTTAATGTTCTTTCTTTCTGACTCTTGGCTCCAGTATCCCAGAAAGTTAGTGTGCAGATCTAATTGTCACCTATGTCAAGAGTTACTGGAGCACCAACGGAAGAGAAAACAAGACCAGCTTCTTTTCAAGTGTGATACTAAAGAAATAAAGTTCTGGGCTAAAAGGCAAACTATAAAGACAATGAAAAGATCAGTGGTTGCCAGTGTGGAGGGATGAATAGGTGGAGCACAGGAGCTATTTAGGGCTGTGAAACTGTTCTGAATGGTATTGTAATGGTTGCCCATAAGAACAGGGAATGAAATAAAAGGGAACAAACAAATAAACAAATGAGAGGGCCTTGCTTGGACTAACAAAAAAATGTATTATCCAACAAGCCTGACTGCTCATTAATAGAAATCACTGGAATAAATCCACTGAGAGCACACCCTCCTCAGTAACCCAGAGTCTCATGTCTTGGACTCTAACTAGTTAGTTTCTACCCAGGGCATACTTAGCTCACATTTCTTCCTTCGGTTTCCTGGTACCCCTTGGGAAATCTACCTGTGGTGATATGGATTTTCCTTCCAGTCCCACTCTTGACCCAGTTTTCAATGTTCCAGTTACAGATTGGCAGAAACGCGCGCGCGCACGCACATGCACACACACACACACACACACACACACACACACACACACAGCATGCCCACATAATCAGTTCCTGATTTAAAGGACTTAGAAACGATCTGAAAGAGGGATGGTTACAGATAACTTGGCAAAGCTTATTCATGCTCCTAATTTCCTATCTGTGTATGGTTGCCAATTTTCTGGAAACTGCATGGGAGGAAAGGCTAGAGTCTCATTGGATAGTATGTATACAGTAATGAATCCCTCTCTTTTCAGTATGATTCTCCATCTCACTCTCAGCTGTCTCGTGTCCCCATAGTTAAAAACTCTATTGTACCCTCTATGAAAAACAAAAATTGACTACCTGTGTTTTTCCCAGAGTAGAGGAGGAGTTCTGAGGATCTAACTGCTCATTCATTTCTTTTGTCCACTTTTTGTTTGGTTGTTTTCTATTTTCTCTTGTCAATTTATAAGATCATTTGTTTATTTACTTAAAAAATATATTTTGTCTATTTACTTTAAATCTATTATTTGTATATTTGCTATATAGTGTCCTTATCATCCAAAAATATTTTATATAGTTAAATATGACTAACTTTCCTTTCAGTAAATGTTATGTTTCCTCTTTTAGTAAAGAATGTCTTCTTTACTTCTATATTTTACATGTAATCTCCTGAATTTTTCCCCAAGATTTTAATTTATATTTTACATTTAAATCTGTCTTAAACCTGGAATTAAGTTTTCAGTAATGTGATATAGGGGCATTGTTTTCTTCCAGATGAATAGCCAGTTGTGCAATCTACTGACCTATTTGTTCCCGTGCAAATACATGTTGATCTGACCATCGTGCAAAGGAAAGATGAATGTCCAGAAATACAAGTCAAATACAAAGGATCCCAAATCAGGATAGTTTCAGCATTACTAACTCTGCAAGCTAGAAGGCACTGGGGCAACACCTTTGAAAATATGAAAAAAAAATGTTTCCAAACCTGAAATTTTATAGTAGAGAAATTATCAGTAATGCATTGTAGAATAAAGGCATTTTTAAACATACAAGGTTCCAAAATGTTTACCTCATGCACTCTTTCTTAGGAAGCTATGGGACTCAAAAAAAAAAAAATCAAGGAGGAAACCAAGAAATGGGTGCGGGAAACAGAATATGCACCAGAGGAGAGAGTCACAGGAACTCCCCAGAGTGGTGGTGAAGGGATACCCCAGGCTGCGTGTAGGCAGCAGACAGAGAGGAAAGCAGTAGGTATTGGAGCAGGTTGGAAGGCTCCAAGAGATCAGGAGGAGGAAACTGATACAACCCTGCTGTGTCTGTTGTATTGAGAGGAGATTTAGAAAACTGACTTGAATCAGTGATATGTATATAGAGCACAAAGTAAATAGTAACATAATTATTAGTGCCAGAGAAATAAAAAAGATATGCAGAAAAGGAACATGTTCATTTCATAGCTCATCTATGAAGGGCATGTTTATATTCATAATACCAAAAACCATGATTATTGATCTTCCCCATATATCTGTATTAGTGGTGAGGCAATGGACAAGATTGTGAGTGTGTGGCAGGAGCGGGAGGAGGAAAAGTTGTCAAATCCACATCTTCTATAGTGGGAAATCCAAATGGAAGAATAAAAACAGTACAAAGAGATATGAAGGCAAATTCAAACAATTATCTAAAAGAGATGCAAGAGGTTGCTTTGAAAGAGTCAGGGAACTTTTTTATAAACAAAATCCCTTGCTGCCCTGGCTGGTTTGGCTCAGTGGTTACAGCGTTGGCCGCGGACCAGAGAGTCCCAGGTTCGGTTCCCGCTAAGGGCACGTGCCTCGATTGCGATTCGTCCCTGCCCCGGTTGGGGTCGTGCGGGTGACAGCCAGTTGATATGTCTCTCTCACATCGATGTTTCTCTCTCTCTCTATCTTCCTCCCTCTCTCCCTCTTGCTCTATCTGAAGATAAATTAAAACCCCCCTGTTATGTTGACTCTTTAAACTATGTCTCAAGTATAACTTTCATAAAAATAACAATTAAAAATAAAGATAATGTTTAAATAAAAAAGTAAACAAAGTAATTTTCAAATCAAAACTCCACAGGTACATTTTGTCCTATTTTATCATGTACATGATTATTTTGATAACATTTAAAATGTTTTAAAAACTAGCCTGAACTTTGATGGCCCCAACTTTCATTACTAGCCATGCAGTTCCACAATTAGAACAGGTTTTTCTTGGCTTGTGTGCACACTTTTTCACATCACACTAGGATGAGGACGTAAATCTTGAGAAACCTACATGGGAAGTGACAGTCCCAACATGAAAGGTGATTCGGGGTTCAGAAAAGTAGCTCTTCACTTTGGATCCATTTTTTTTATTTTAATATTGACATAATTGCAGGTGTCCCCCTTTCCCCACCCACCCCTGACTCCTCCTCCTCTGGCCTTCACCAAATTATTGTCGGTGTACATGGGGCATGCATATATGTTTTTTGGCTAATCCCTTCACTTTCTTTATCCAGTCACCACCATCCTGCCTGAGTTCCATGTATTCATGCTGCTGGTTCCATTTTGTTCGTCAGTTTATTTTGTTCATTAGATTCTACATATTAGTGAGGTCATATGGTATTTGTCTTTCTCTGACTGGCTTTTTTCACTTAGCATAATAATGTCCAGGTCCATCTATGCTGTCTCAAAGGGTAAAAGTTCATTTTTAATTGGTGGAAACATAAAAAGCGTAACTTCTATTTTTGTTCTTGTTCCATTTCTGGCTCAAGCACAAGTACTAAAAATCGATGAGCTCTTCTGAAATTTCCTGTGCCAGTATTCAGATCAGGACATTAATAAGTTCAAGTCAGTTTGGAGAAAAGCAGCTCAACTCTGATTCATACTTCTGTCTTGGGAAGGTTTACTTTCTGCTTTTTATCTTCTCACACCTTTCCTAAGGTGTCTTCTTTCTCTCTTATACATGCTTGCTATTAGTTTATATCAAAGCCTCTTCCTTGTGTTTCAAAATGGATCTGTTCCGTGAAGCAGTTCAGGGGCAAGTGACCACCTACTATTTTACACTGTCCCATTAAATGTGTCTCTGTGGCCTCTTTATACATTTCTGTGGGCTTTTAAATCCAAAGTTCTTCAACAATGATGTCTTTGTTCCCTATTCTCTGAATGACTCGTAACCATTGGAAAGCAGTTACAGAGATGTGAAGGCATGGTAGTAATTCATGTAATTCAGAGTTGAGAGGTACAAACTTGACAGAAAAGTTTAAATATGACTTAGGTAAATATGTATATATTTGAACATCTGAGGGGTTATGATGTAATTTACTTTCACATTTTGTTGATATCTCACACTTTTTTTTCAGTTATGTCACAAGGCTTTGGACATTTTTGGACATGGTTAATTCTGCTGTTGTGATTTAGTCCACCCTGCCCCATGTGTTTGGCCAAGTATGTATAATATGTAAATGTGTCACATACCCAGAGAGAAAGTATCAGGGCTCACGTAATTCAGACACTCCTCTTTAACAATAACTGTTGTTTGTGGAACATATTTGAATCCACGCTCTGTTATATACAATTTTTACAATTGAGTGTGCAAGTGGGTTCTGATATTGTTGGTGACTTCTTCCTTACTATGGTAACTAGTGCTAACCCTAACAAGTACGGCTAAATGAAAATTTTGTTTCAGCATAGACACTCTTTTTTATGAATTTTCTTTTTCTAATTGGTCTGGTCTACATTGAGATGCTCATTTCTTGTCTCCAGATCCTTATAGCTGAATACTGTTATGTGTCCATGTACCTATTCGAAGTATGACCATTAAGTTCTGAGATTTTCTCAGTGTCTGTGTAAAGCTTTGCTCCTCTCAGGTATGCTTTTCAGACTGCTCGATGGATCACGAGAGCTCTGTGTCCTTCCCTGAGCATCCCAAGTTTGTATTATTTTTTGTTACACTTTTTTCTGCAGGATCAGCATGCTTGGTGGTTATGACCTCTTTATTCTGTGGCCATTGGAGAGGAGATTGAACACTCCTTTTGTGGGAAGAGACTTTTCCTACTTAGAGTCTTGCTCAAAACTTATCTGTTATTTACCCAAGCTTGAGTGCTTCCTGTGAATCAACACTAGGAGCTCAGGTTAATACTATTTAATCACTTAATATTTGGGGGGGGGGGCGCATATACATACACATACACACTTGTGTGTTTCTGTGAAAGTATAAATGTGTGTGTATCTATATATATTTACATGTATTACATATGCATATAAAACCATGAAAATTCAGAATGTTATACTAAGTGTGCTAATGGGAATGGGTCTTTCAGCCCAGTGTTTAGGTTTCATGGCAAGGACTTATAAGAATTTTGGGGGGGAGAGAATATGGCCTTTATTCTCTCAGTTCTATGTCTTAAAATGGGAAGAAATCAGGATGTCATTATCTTTTTATTAGTGAACTCTTATGAAGCTATGAGTTTTAAATGAAATATTTTGAGTTTTTAAAATATATTTTGCATATTTTCTATTTGATTTATAACTTTTATAATGGGGAATATATGATAAACTTATACTTTTAACTTATCTGTGTCTTTATATTTAAAATACGTTTCTTTCGCCCTGGCCGGTTTGGTTCAGCGGTTAGAGCGTCGGCCTGCGGTCTAGAGAGACCCGGGTTCGGTTCCCGCTAAGGGCATGTACCTCGGTTGCAGTTTGTCCCCGGCCCTGGTTGGGTCATGTGGGAGGTAGCCACTTGATTTGTCCGATGTTTCTCTCTCTCTCTCTCTCCCTCCCACTCTATCTGAACAAAAAATGGAAAAATGTCCTTAGGTGAGGATAAATAAATAAATAAATAAATAAATAAAATAAAATAAAATACGATTCTTTCAAACAGCAAACAGTTGGGCCTTGCTTTTTTAATCCAGTTTGACAATCCTTGCCTTTTACCTGAAGTTCTTAGTTCTTTTAAAGTAGATGTGATTATTCGTATGGTTGGAATTTAGTTCATCATCTTAGTATCTATTTGTCCTATCTTTTTCTTACTCCCCTATGCCTCTTTTCCTGCTTCTTTTGGATGAATCACTATACTTAATATTTCTTTTTATTTTCTCTGTTGACATTTTATCTATACTTCTTTGTATGTTTTTTGTGGTTGCTCTAGAGAAAATATAATTTAAAGATAAACTCTTTATACTTAAAAGGCACGAACAACATAAGAACTTCACATCAGTACAATTCTATTCTTGCTCCTGCCAGCTCTTCTATTTGATTCTTGACTTATAGTTTCTATCTCTACTAAAATTTCTCATCTGTTCACACATTTTTCAACTTTTGTACTAATTCCTTTAATATATTTATCATAATTATTTTGAAGTCTCTGATAAATTCAGTATATGAACTTTCTCCAGATTTGCTTCTATTACTTTTTTATTGTACTTGGTCATGGGTCACATTTTTCTTCTTCACATGTCTCATGATTTTAAATTTTACACCAAGCATTATATGTAAAAGGACAGTGTAAATAATATTTACCACCATAAAAGTGATGATGTTTCTGCCCTGACCAGGTGGTTCAGTTGGAGCATTGTCCCATACACCAAAAGGTTGCAGGTTCAATTTCTGGTCAGGGCACATACCTAGGTTGTGGGTTTGATCCCCTGTCAGGGCCCATATGGGAGGCAACCACAACCAACTGATGTTTCACATCGATGTTTCTCTCTCTCTCTCTCTCTCAAAATCAATAAAAGCATTCTTGGGTGAGGATTTTAAAAAAGTAATGTTGTTTATTCTGTAAGGCTGTTAATGTGAGGGACTAAATCAATCTAATCTGTAGTAGAGCTGGATCTCGGCATTTGGTTTTATGTAGTCACCACTGGCTTCAAATGTTTTGATGGTGAGATCAACACATGCCCATTCAGTAGGGTTTGACGAAACTCTGGAGGCCGGAAGACAATGGGCTGGCATATTCAAAGCACTGAAAGAAAAATCTTATTGAAGATTCCTTGTATGTGATGTTGCTGCTCTCTGCTGCTTTAAAGATTCTCTCTTTGTCTTTGTTTTTAGACAGTTTGATTATAATGTGTCTTTGTGTGGATCTCTTTAAGATCATGTTACTCATATTACTTGGAGTTTATTAAGCTTCTTGGTTGTTTATATTCATGTCTTTCATCAATTTTGAAAAATTTTGGCCATTATTTCTGCAAATAATCTCTCTGCCCCTTTCTCATGTCTTCTTTTGGGACTCCTTCAATGCATATGTTTGTCTGCTTGATGGTGTCTCAGAAATTCATAGGCTCACTTCAATTTTATTCAGTTTCTTTGCTTTTTTTCTTTTTTCTTTTTGTTTCTCTGACTTGGTAATATCCATAGTCCTATATTAAAGTTCACTGATTCTTTCTTATGCCTGGTCAGACAGATTTAAATCTGTCTTTAAATCCCTTTAGTAAAATTTTCATTTCAATTACTGTACCTTTTAGCTCTAGAATTTCTTTTTAATGAAATAAGACTGAGACAATACAAATACCATATGATTTCACTTATATGTGGAATCTAAAAAATAAAATAAATGAACAAACAACACAGAAACAAATTCATAGATAAAGAGAACAAACTGATGGTTGCCAAATGGGATGGGGTTTGGGGGGCTGGGTGAAAAAGGTGAAGGGATTAAGAAGTACAAATTGGCAGTTAAAAAATATATAGGGATGTAAAGTACAGCATCGGGAATATAGTCAATAATATTGTAATAATAATATATGGTGTCAGGTAGGTACTAGACTTATTGGGGGATCTTTTTGTAAGTTATATAAATGCATAACTACTATGCTATACACCAGAAACTAATGTAATATTGAATGTCAACTGTAATTTAAAAAAATTTTAAATAAAGTATTTGTGTAGTAGTGGCCCTCCATCTGGTCTTTCTCAGGGACAGTTTCTGCTGATTTACTGGTTTTGTTTTTTGTTTTTTTGAATGGGACATACTTCCTTATTTCTTTATATGCCTTGTGATTTTATTATTAAAAACCAGACAACTGAATTCAATAATGTGGTAATGATGGTAATCAGATTCCCACCTTTCCTTAGGGTTTCCTATTTTGTTTTGTTTTGGTTGTTGTAGGTTGCTTCTGTGCCAAGGTGTAAATTCAGTCCCTGAGGTGTAAATTTAGGATGCTATCTGTTTTTTTTCTGTTTTTTTTTTTTTTTTCTTGAGCCTGAATATTTTCTTGTGCATGCATGGCAACTTTCTAAATTTCCCTATATATGTAGGTGCTTTTGAACATCCTGATCTTGAATGTCTGACTCCTAAAAGGGGAAAAAGAGAAAAATGAATGGGGAGAAAAGGAACTAGCCTTTTCAATCCTCTGAAAGTTACTTTAGCCTGAGGAGAAGGGTCTTGCAACAATGGAGGGGTGCAACAATGGCTGCCTGTATCTGTGTCTGTACCTCTCTGATCATAAGCAGGTATCAGTGACCAGAACACAGATCTCTGATATTGGAGAACAGCGTCCTTATGCCCACCTCATTCCCACAAGCTATGTATAAACTGCTCCAGAATTATGTTCATGGCTGCCTGCCACAGAGCTGGCAAGTAGGGAATGGGTGGCTGCTGCTGAGCTAAGAGCTGAAATCAAATGAAATTAGCTGTAATTTACTGTCCAAGCCTTTTCCCTGGAAGTCGCAAGCCTTCAATAAACTCTGGAGTTTCAAAAAACTTGTATCTGCCAGCATAGTTATGGTCTAGATGGGAAGGCAGATTCTTGGTGCCTCCTACTCCCATCTTCCCAGAATATTCTGCCTATATTATATTTTATATATAAAAATATATGACTATGGTATAGATTATGAATATACTTTTGAAATAAACCCTTATGAAGCTGTGACCTAATGGCCAGGACATTATCAACTTCATTGAAGGTGCTTGAGTGCTGCTCCTCAATCTCATTCCTTGACTTCCTCCCCAGAGTTAACTACCTGCCCACACTTTGTATTTATAATTCCTTTACATTTAAAATAATTTCCCACATAAGTATGTATCACCATTAGATGATACATAGTTTTACCTGTTTTTAAGTTCAACTGGTTAGCCATATTAAAAACAATAAAATTGGATTTTTATCTCAGACCATACACTAAAATCAGTCTCTTCACTCTTCAACTCATACAATCTGACTTCTGCGGTGAGCATTTTATGAAAACTGATCTTGATAAAATCTCCATTGACCTCCATTGTGTCAAATCCAATGGCCATTTTCCTCTTATTATTCCTATTCAGCCTCTCATTAAAATTTGTCATAGTGAATGTTTCTTCTCGTCAAAGTAGTTTTCTCTTTTGGCTTCTGTGACATTGCCACAGAAGTCTTTCTTCTCCCTCCATGGCCTTTTCTGCTCAGTCTCCTTCCTTAGCATTTTCTCTTCCACCTACTTTCCAAATTTTAGAGTTCCTCAATGCTTAATACTAGGCTCCCCTCTCTTACCTCTTTACTCTCTTTCTTTAGTTCATCTTATCCATGCCCATGGATTTACATGCTACTATCCACTATTGACTTCTAAATTTGTACCTTGAACCTAGTGTTTACCTTGGACCTCAAAACTCACATATAAATGTATATATTTTGTGCTTGGCATATGCTTAATATTTCACAAGCATTTAAAATTAATGTAACTGCAACTGAAATCATAATATTTTGTGAAACCGCTACTCTCCCAGTCTTCCTCATCTCAATAATCTATTTAATTGTTAAAGTCAGAAACCTAGAAGTTATATTTTATTCTGTGTACTCTCACTCAGTATACCCAGTTCATATAATTTTCCCACATTCAGTCTTCAAAATATATCTCAAATTGTTCTGCTTCTCATCATCCCTACTACCACCAGCTTTGTCCAAATTATTGACATCTATTGCCTGATCTACTACACACCCTCCTAATTGATTCTACTGTTATAAACTTGTTCCCTTCCAATACAGTCTCTACAAATAAGCCACAGAATTGTTTTCTCTAAACATAAGTCTAACTATGATACTCCCCTGTTTCATACAGTTTGTTATAATTAAAGTAAAATCCAAACTCTTCTTAGCAACTGTGGTCCTCTATCACTTGCAGGATTTTCCTCTCCTGTTCTGCGTACCTCTCCATTTTCTCCTTGAATCATGCCACCATTTGTTCACCAGGTTTCAGAAATTTGGGCCTCTTTTCTGTTTCTAGAAGAGATGAAGCTTTATCCCGTCTCAGAGCTTGCCCATATCTTGTTCCTTGTGACTGGAATGCTTTCTTCTGTCTTTTCAAATGGTTAGCACCTTCTTGTTCTTTAAATATCTCTGAAATGTAGCTTTCTCAGATGTTCTCTGATAATTTTATTCAAGGACCTGCCTCTCCCAATTTACATTCCATTCCATTATAAATCACCTCTTCCCATGATTATCCTTTGTGTTACTTTCCTGTGCTGTTATGACAAATTACCACAAATTAAGTGTCTTAAAACAATGTAAATTTATTCGCCTACAGTTCTGAAGGCCCTAAGTCCAAAATCAAGGTGTTGGCGGGCCATACTCCTTCTGGAGACTCTAGGGAGGAATTCACTCTGCCTCTTCTGGTTGCTGGTTGCTGTCTGCATTCCTTGGCCACATTACTGCAATCTCTGCCTCCAGTCACAATGCCCCCTCTCTGTTGTCTCTAGTTCCTCCTTTGCCATTCTCTTATAAAGATACCAGTGATGACATTTAAGACCCAGCCAGATAATCCAAGGTAATCGCTTTACCTCAAGATTCTTTATTTAATCACATCTGTACAGATCTTTCCCCCCAAAGAGATAACATTTACAAGTTCCAGGCATTAGGACTTGGTATCTTTGGGTGGCCTTTATTTAACATACTGCATACAGTGCCCCTCGCCACTTCGGGCTTGGACGGTCAGGGCTTCATTCTATTGCGGTTTTGTTGAGTGAAGCCACGAAAGCGAAGTGCGAAGTGGGGAGAAACGACTGTATAAATAAAGAATCCTACTTCGAGGAAATTCATTTATCGCAGAGTCTGGAACTGATTAACCGTAATAAACCAGGGCGGACTGTACTCTATAATGGCTTTCTGATTATCGGATTCAGAATACTTTCATTATATAAAGTAAATTTTGTATATTTTTTTATTTACCTGCTTATTGTCAGTTTTTCTTAGATCAACATTATCCAATAATGAGACCCATTAAAAATTTCTAGTATCCATATTAAAAAATGAAGAGAAACATGTGAAGTTGATATATATTTTATTTAACTGAAAGCATTCAAAGTATTATCATTTCAACATCAATCAATATAAAAAGTATTATTTGCTGTGGCTGATTTGGCTCAGTGATTAGAGCTTCTGCCCATGAAGCGTCATGGGTTTGATTCCTGGTCAAGGGCACATACCTGGGTTACAGGTTCAATCCCTGGCCCTGGTCAGGGTCATGCAGGAGGCGGCCAATCCATGTGTCTCTCTCACATCAATGTTTCTCTCTCTCTCTCTCCCTCCCTCCCTTCCGCTCTATCTAAAAATCAATGAAAAAACTATCCTTGGGTCAGGATTAACGAAAAATAAAATTATTACTGAATATATATTATTTGGAATAATTCTGAAATTATTACTAAATATATATTATATAGAGAAATATATATTATATAGAGAAATATATATTTATGGAATGAACAAGTTATTATGTGAGTAAAAGGAGACCAGCAAAATGTCATGCCAAGCCATATTACAATTTCCTTAACATCAAAATAGGTATATATTTACAGAGTCACATTTATCTGACTTTAACTGTGAAGAGAAAGTTAAATATTAGTTTTTATGAAACTTCTGTAAGCGTCTCTAAATAAACTCACATTTTTGCTTGCATTATTTCTTTGGATGACAAATTTTGCAAGCTTATATTCCATAAGAATATTTTATTTAAATTTTAGAGCATTTGTGAATGTTTAGTATTCTGGGATTTGGTAAAATGGATCTTAATACATGTTTATTGTAATATTTTTCTTAGTTATGGTGAATTCTATTAACCAAAATTGCTGTGGAATTCATCCTCCTAAATATTTATGGTCACATAATATTTTAGATTAGAGCACTGGGACAATAACACAGCCACTCATAGAGAAATTAGAAATTAGAACACTAATGAAATTCAATCTATAATAGTTTCTACATCATTTTGAATTGACATATTAGGCAAAACACATATATTCTATTAAAATATTAAAAGTTATTGAGGTCAAATTTTTATTTAATATTAAAATATAAAACCTCTTTAATCACTGGGAAGAATCCTCAGAAGTGGAAGGAAAACTACATCCCTTAAACATTTCAGGACAACCAATTTTATTAATTTAAAACAACTTTCAGAGCTAAGGATTCAAGCAAATGAGCTATTTTTTAAAAAAAATTCTGACTCATCTTGGAAACATTAAAATTAATAGAACTTATGATCTTGAGTTCTGCTCATTTGTGAATATGTTTTTAGTAAGTACACATAATTGGAGTTGGGATCTGACAGTCCCTTATATATATAACCACCATGAATACACATAGTTTTACATCATTAATATTTCAATGGGTTTGATTTATAATTTTATAAAATGAACACACCGATGAGAGGAACTAATGTAGAAAACAAATCTTATTGCAGACCAATGGGATGTACTATATTCATACAACATTAGGATTAAACATTAGGATTAAAAGTACTAAGAATATTTTAGCCCAAAGGCTGAATCTTTTCTGTAGAACTCTGGGGAGAGGAAGGTGATAAATGGGGTACAGTGGCAGGAAGGAGAATTAGGTCAGGCAAGTCTTATAAGTAAAATTTGCAAGGATCTTATGAGTGGGTCAGTGCTTCATTTCTGAAAAGCAAATTTTTAGCATTAATTATCATCTAATCTTCCTCTAGGCATGGTTATTTTGCTTTCTATCAACGTTTACTTTCCCCCGTCCTTGTCTACTATAGTTTATGATACCCTTTTCCTGGAGGCTCAGATTCTGAGCCAGCTCTGATGAAGTTAGAAGGAATATTCTATGCCTGAACCCTCTGGTCAATTTATCTGAATTTGGTTGTGCTGCCACAGAATTGTTTACCATTGAGCCTAAGGAGGAGCCCAAATGGTTGGACGAGGTCATACATCTTGGGACTTACCTTAGTAGCCCTGCTAAGTTCTCTGGTTCCCCTTTGGAACTCTGGTACTCTCTTTGACAGACTCTTGTTTGTTCCTGGAGGTGGATATTATCTTTTAATTAATACAAAAGACAAACAACAACAACAAATTCAAAGATGTAGCTGTGCTGGTTTTTGGTTTGTAACTGTGATTTCTATTAGGATTATGTTACTAGTGTGGACCTTCAATAATTTATGAAAGCCATATCTAATAAAATAAATGTTGAGATCAATGGGTGAGAAATAGGTAGTGACTGCTTCTAAAATTGTATAAATTTCTTAGTAATATGGTCAAAATTTAATAAATCTCATATATTTTGAAGTTAGGACAATGTCTAAGCATGTTTCTAAGAATTAAGTGAGTTTATGAAATGTTTTAACTAAAAGAATTTGAGGTAGCCCTGGCCGATTTGGCTCAGTTGTTGGAGTGTTGGCCTGTGGACCAAAGAGTCATGGGTTTGATTCCTGGTCAGGTGCACGTGCCTCGGTTGTGGGTTTGATCCCTAGCCCAGCTGGGGTCATGTGGGGGTCAACCAATCAATGCATCTCTCTCACATCGATGTTTCTCTCTCTCTCTCTCTACCCCTTCCTCCCACTCTATCTAAAAAAAATCAATGAAAAAATATTCTCAGGTGAGGATTTAAAAAAAAAGGAATTTTAGGTATTTGTAGTATTTACTTATGTAGTCAAAGATTTAAAAGCTTTAAGAACTATATAGAGCTTAACCCTGAGAACTTCTGAGAAAATGTTTAAAAAAAGGCTAATGAAAGATTAAAGGAGAGATCAAATACATGAAGACTCAAAAACGAAAGCCTATCACACTGAAGAAAACATTTATGAAAAAAGGATGACTGGGAACAAGAAGGGAAAAACTGCATAGGAGTAAAAAAATAGAAAAACACGTATAAATCATCATAAGCTGTAATTGTGTAGAAGTATATAGTACAGTACATTTCTGTTATGTGATTTTATTATATACTGTATAATATATATTACATATATTATAATGTACATTTTATTACATAGATGCATATATACATATGATACATAATATGATATATTATGAAATGTACTTTATTATAATATAATAAATATGTGAGCCCTGAAATAACTTTAGACTATTGTTGCATATTATATTTACCTGAATACAAATATACCTTCATATTTAAAAGAACATAGTTTCTCATATCTTTAGCTGTTTCAGTGTTACTCAGAATAGTATAGTGCCTTTTATAAATCTCAGGGACAAACTTTTGACTTTGTTTATACCTTTAAAAACCCATGAATGTGGACAATTCAACAGTTTGATTATTGGACTCATACTGGAAGATTTGCCCTGGCCAGGTGGCTAGGTTGGTTGGAGCATCCTCCTATGCACCAAAAAGTTGTGGGTTTGATTCCAGGTCAGGGCATATACCTAGGTAGCTGGTTCAATCCTGGTCAGGTTGTGTACAGGAGGCAACCGATCTCACATTGATGTTTCTTTCTCTCTCTCCCTTCCTCTCTCTCTAAAAATCAATAACAACATATCCTTGGATGAGGATTTATAAAAAAACAGTACTAGAAGAATTAGGTATTTAATTATTCTAACAATAAACTTTATGAATATATAACTTAAATACATTCACATTTTATTAATTATTAGGATCTACAAGAATAATAAACATTATGTCAGATTGGCTTAATTTTCATAAATTCCATCTGCTCTTTGATTTAAAAACGTGAGTGCTTTATAATGATGAAACTCATGCAAGCCAGTTGAAATTTGTGTATCATGTCCTCTTCCATCCCTTCATCCAGGGGTGGGGAACCTTTTTTTCTGCCAAGAGTCATTTGAATATTTATAACATCATTTGTGAGCCATACAAAATTATCAACTTAAAAATTAGCTTGCTATATTGGGTCAGGCTAATTTTGTGAGGCATGTGATGTTAGCTGGTATTGATTTGGGGGGCCTTATACGGCCCGCAGGCTGGACATTCCCCACCCCTGAAGACTTCTTTTGACACTGTTCATTGGAATGTTGACTGCTTTAGACTTGGACTAAGCCTGCAACAGTTGGATCTGTTTTATTAGCTCTCTCGTTCCTTCATATCTCCTGCTCAGCTTATTCCTCTCCCCTCTAGTCTATATTAGTAAGGCAATGACTAAGACAAAGAATAATGTGTTCTTAGAGGTTCATCTTCGGTCACTAACTGAATTCCCGAGCTAACAATTTGAAATCTCTCTGCATATCTCAAAACATGGTGCAAAATTCACAAGCTTCTCAAATCCATTTATTTTATTCACTTAAAAATCGTACAGAACAGAGTTCTTTTAAGAGGAGTAAAGGGGATTTTGTGAAATCAAATATGTAACAATGGGATTTCAGGGTTCCCAAAAGCCTGGGACTCATGAGTATTGGCCATTTAAGCAGCAGATCTATCCAACAGCAGTGTTTTAGACCTATCCATTGTCAGGTAGGGGAATGGATGGGCTGCTTCTGTTCTAGTTACACCACGCCCAGTAGGTCCAGCAATGCTAGTCAGGTCTCAGCCAAACCCCTAGTAGTGCACATGATGGGAAGGACCACAGAGTCCACAGAGGTATCAGTCAAAGCCCTGTCTATGGACGCTTCCCTGCTTTTTTAAGTGAGTGGGTTGGGTGTGGATTTAGACAAAGGTTGAAAAGGGACTTTTAAATTTGCAAGTTATAAAGTAATGTGTGCATTAGACATCTTCACTCCATTCTTCTGACTTACACTTTCCTCACCCCACTCTCTCCACAACTCACTCTCTGTCCCTGACTCTGTCCTTGAGTTTCATTCAATCTCTTTTTTTCCATTCAACCTTACACATGACTTTACATTTTACTCCATCTCTTAGTGAGGTGCTGGATACTCAGGGATGGATGAGGGACGGAGTGGTGATTAGGGGCAAGTTAGGGTGAAGGGTAATGGATAAGGATATTATTGCAAACATTATTTGTATTTTTTTGGTTGTTGTTAATCCTCACCTGAGGATATTTTCCCATTGATTTTCTGATAGAGTGGAAGGGAGGGAGGGAGGGAGAGAGAGAGATCGATTGGTTGCCTCCTGTATGACCCTAACTGGGCCCAGGGATTGAACCTGCAAGCCAGGTATGTGCCCTTGACCGGGAATCAAACCTGAGACCCTTTGGTCCCTGGGCTGATGCTCTAACCACTGAGCAAGCCTGTCAGGGCCATTATTTGTATTTTTAAATAATATGTTTACATTCTGACTCATATCAATTGATATGGCCCTATTGGGAGAGCCTTGTCAAAGTATCCTGGCCACTCAACTGCACAAAAATATCTTTGTTTGGCCATCAGTGACCTCAACAACACATCACCTTGAGCACTGATGGGAGAGAGAATATTGGTATTGTCAAAGATTGCTTTATAAATTTATAAAGAAAAATAATAAAAAGAAAAAGTTATTGGAACCTGCTAACAGAATAATAGTATATCTCTGTATTTCTTAATCTGCCTTTGGCCTTTTATCTCATTATCTGTGCCCCACACTGGCCTCTTCACTGCTGCCAACAGTTTCTGGTTCATCAAAGACATCACCCCCAAGGGTAATTATTTATACAGGAAAATGAGTTGTAAATTAGGTATCGCCAAGGGGCTGCTTTATACACTGTGGTGGATGAATGTAAATGTATCAGTTCGTATTGAGCAAATGTAAAATGTAAGTTTGGGTCAGTGGTGAGTAGAGCTGGCCATAGACCAGGCTTTCATGAGGGGAAAGAGATCCTGAGAGACAAAAGGTGGTGCCAGGTGACTTATTTCTAAAATTTGAGCTCAAATTCTTTTTATAATACCCCAATAAATGGTAAGACACATCAAGTGACAAGGAATGCCTATCGTAAGAGATAATGAGCTGAAAATGTTTCTTCTTAGCTATTGATAAGGATGAGTAAATTACTTTAATATAGTTGAACATATATTCCAAATTTTCAAAAAACTAAATAGGAGGAACATTTTAAAGAAGAATTGTATCTCTTGGAAGGAAGTTGTGATGCTCATAGGAAAGTTTATTATATCCATTCACTTATTCATCATTGCAATATTTATTAACAGCAACAAAATATTATTTTAATGGTACTTACGATATTTTTTCTTATAGGATACTTATTTTGTATACATGTATACTTATAATTTCCTTTAGGCAAGATCTATGTCTTATCCATATTTTTATAACATATGAGGCTGAGTACATGGCAGGTACTTATTCAACATAATTTCTATTTCTACAGACTTTTGATCTTGCTACTAAGGTATCATTTCAATGTCTTTTCAATATGAGTCTTAAATAATTATCAAGGGTAGACTGTCAGTTACAATACAAAATTTAACTTAAAAAGAATTTTAAATGGCATATGTATTCTAATTTTCAGAATTCATCAGAACCCTGTGAAGGAAAATGCTTCAGAATATGTTCAACTTATGGTTGTACTCTGAGTGATGCATACTTGAAAGTGGTGGAGAGGACTGATGTTAAATACCAAATGCATAAAATGATTGGCATGAGAAAATAGATAGAATACAATATATTTTCTTCAGCTCTCAAGCTAAGTTAAAAAAATATTTGAATTCATATCCTACATCTGATTTTATAAGCCTTGCAAAACCATTTCTCAATTTGGCACCATTAGCAGCCTGATTAAAGGGCACAATGTTTGCCCAACCAGACTCAATGAGTTGAAAATCAGAGTGAATGAGTGTTGATAGCAACACATGAGTAGAGCTGCATTACATAAATCACACCAACACATGACAGAGTTGCTATACTAAAAAATACTTGAAGCAATGATATAGATTTATTCATGACAATAATGGGGGTTGGTTTTACCTAGATTAATTAATGAAAGGCAGATTTAAGGAAGTAGTAAAATTTTAATTCAATGAAATCAAATGGCAAAAATTATTGAACTGGATCTTTTTCATAATAGATGCAATTTTAGGTTTAAATAATACAATATATGCTATTCATGAATGGATATCTTATTGACAGCTTATAGAATTCTACAGGGTTCTAAAACATTACACAATTGTGCAATCCAAATGAGTATTGATTAGAGCACAGGTTCAACCAAACTTATGCCACTCAATAGGAATATAGAAAACATGAATTTTTCAAGAATGATTTGAAGACCAAGAATTATTTGAAAGGCTGTTGCACCAACTGTTGCAACAATGAATTTTCTGTCTGCTCATTAGTTATTTCCAGGTGAATCTTTGGCCAAATAAAAGATGATCTTTTCTTTTTATGCAGAAGACTTAAAGAAGAAAGTCAAATAAAAATATACATGTGAGCCCTGGCCAGTTTGGCTCAGCAGTTAGAGGGTCGGCCCGCGGGTCAGAATCGCGGGTTCAATTCCAGTCAAGGGCACGTACCTCGGTTGCGGTTCCATCCCTGGTCCTGGTCGGGGTTGTATGGGAGGCAACCAATCGATATGTCTCTTTCACATCAATGTCTCTCTTTCTCTCTCTCCCTCCCACTCTATCTGAAGATAAATGGAAAAATATCCTCGGGTGAGGATGAAAAAAAAATATATATATATGTATATGTGAAAGAAATGTGTGTATAAATAAATAGATAATGAAATAAGTTAGAAAATTTGTTCATACAGAGTTCTGGAACATCCATGGTGTTGGGTCCTGCAGAAAGGCCCAAAAGATATAAAATCACCACGGTTATGGAGTTGACATGTTAGTGGTGGTGGTAGTGAGATGACAAAAAATAAGAGGATTGCATAGTATATTTAAAGTGAAAAGTTATATGGAGAAAAAATAAATAAGGAAGAATGATGAGAGTAAGGGGGAGAAGGAAGGATGGTGATTGCTATATTACATGGGATGTTTGGTGAAAGCCCCCGTTGAAAAGTGACATTTGGGCAAAGACTTGAAGAGGATGAGAAACCCATATAGATAGCTGGAGGAAGAGTGTTCCAGTAGGGAACAGCAAAAGCAAAGGCCCTGAGGCAGGAGTGTGCATATCCTATTTTGGGTAAAGGTAAAAGTGGAGGGGTAAGATAAAGGTAACAAGGCTACAGAGATAAGGGCATGGGGCAGAGTATGTAGGGCCTTTTAGGTCATTTAATGATTTTGGCTTCTATTTGAGTGAAATGGGAACCATTGGAGGATTTTGAGCAGAGGATTTAAATTTAGAAGTAATTTTTTTTCAGTTTTAGTATAGAAATCTGAACTATATTTTGTATTGGAAAATATTCCTGTGATCTTTTCAAATTACAGGTTGTATGAATATACTTTATATATATGTAGTGAAATGAAAACAATTGTTATTTAAAATCAAACATGCTATAGTTGATTCTGCCATCTAAATCAAGTGACGAAATTCGTGTCTGTTAGGAATCAAATTTTTATATTTTACTCTTCCATTTTCAGAGGGCAAGTAGGATAAGAATTCTACTCATGGAACACTGATTTGGAACTTGTCATATATTTTATTCAGAAACGTTTTATTTTTAAAAAACTTCAGGGAAACATTCTTTTATTCTTTGTACTGTATTACGGCCATTATGTGTTCAATAGGCTTTCATAGGCTACCCTGGAAGCATTTGCTATATTATTTTTATGGAAAAATACTATTTGATTTCTAAATCATTGACTTGCTTATGAACTTTAGGAACACAATCCATTAACAATCTTGAAATTGCTTATACAAACAGGTACAATCAGGTAATGTTAATGATTGTCCTTCAGTAGATCAAATAGTCTTAATACATTTTCAAATAAGATAATATTTCTCATGCATTATGAAATGACTTTTGGAGTTTTAGTACCCAGTCTTTGGATACACAAGAAAGAAGTTCTTGATTAGGACTGAAATTCAGACTCCTTCAGAGAGTTCATCCTTAAACAAATTTAATACCCAGGGTAAAGCTTATTCATGGAAATGAAGAATAGAGAAAGCCAGCCTAGCCTGTGTGGCTCAAGTTGGTTGAGCTTGTCCGTCCCATGCACCAGGAGGTCACTGGTTCAATTCCCAGTCAGACACATGCCTGGGTTGCTGGCTCGATCCCCAGTAGGGGGTGTGCAGAAGGCAGCCAATCAATGTTTCTCTCTCATGGATGTTTCTATCTCTCTCTCCCACTCCCTTCCTCTCTCTGAAATCAATAAAAACATATATATATATAGAGAGAGTGAGAGAATAGAGAAAGCCTCCCCCTGCTTTGTCTTATCTATGCCACCTGTGGAATAATTTCTGATGCCTTTTCTGAAGAGGTATTGAGATGGGGGCCTAGACTCCTAGGCAGATGGGTTATGGCTTTTGGAATGAAGATTTTAGTGGTTAAGGAAAGGGATGAAACAGCTACTAAGAGCAGATGCTCTGGAGTCAAAGCAAAGCTCGAATCCCACCTCTGCAATTGAAGGGCTGTAGGACTTTGATCATGTTACTTAAATTCTTCTCTAGGCCTCAGTTTCTTCATCTTCAAAGTTAGGATTCTACTTACTTAATTTGAATTGTAATGAGAATCAAATGAAGTGATATTTGTAATTCTTAGTAAATAGCAGTGCCTTCTACTTAGTAGGTGTGGTAGCTTAATTGCAAAAATGGTTGTGATTTTATAACCCCTCTTTGTATTCATGTCCTTTGAAATAGGAGTTTGAACTTCCTCTCCTTAAGTAACAGAGTCTATTTCTTATACCTTGAGTTTATGATGGCCTTTTGATTTATCTTTGCTAATGTAATAGGGTGATTCCAAGTCCGGACCTTAAGAATGATTATGTTCTTTCCCTCTTCCTCTTGGACCCTTGTGATTGCTTTGAGAATACACTCAGACTGCTGGAGGATGAGAGAACACATGGAACTGATCTGAGTTGTCTCATCTGAGTCCATCCTAGATCAACCAGACCACTGCTAGTTGATCTAATTGAACTTATCAATTCAAAGACTTGTCAGAAAAAAATGCTGGTTGTGGTTGTTATTGTTTGAAGGGTTATTGACATACAATAAACTTCACATATTTAAAATAAGCAATTTGATAAATTGTATATATGTAGTGATATAAGAATAATATGTTTACAGCAATGGAAATATATCCACAAACAAGCTAATGAATATATTTATCACTTCCCAAAGTTTCCTTGTGTCCCTTTGTTGTCTCTGTCCCAGAGAATCACCGATTGATATTCTGTCACTTTAGATCCATAAGTATTTCCTAGAATTATATTTAAATGGAATCATACAACATTTACTCTTTTTTGTGTGTGGGGGGAGGTCTTTCCTTTTTTACTCAGCATAGTAATTTTGAGATTCATCCATATTATTCTATGTATATTGCTGAGTAGTACTCCATGTGGGCATGCTATAATTGTTTATCCACTCTCCTGTTCATGAATGTTTGTATCATTTCCAGTTTTTGCCTATTGCAAGTAAAGTTGCTGTAAACATTCGTGTAAATTCTATGTGTGGATATATGCTTTAATTTCTTTGGGGAAATACCTAGAACTAAAATGGCTGTATCATATGGTTTTATGTATGCTTAACTTTTTTAAGAAACTGCCATACTATTTTCCAATGTGGTTGTACCATTTTACATTCCTGTGAAGAATAATATTATTTTGTATCATTGCCAATACTTAATATTCTTAGGCTTTTAAATTTAGCCATTCCAAAACATAGGTACTGGTATTTCATTGTTGTTTAATTTGTTTTTCAATAATGACTAACAAATAGCATCTTTTTATGTGCTTATTTACCATTTGTATATCTTTTTATTTTTCAATTACAGTTCACATTTAATATTATATTAGTGATTAGACATTTATTTACTTACAGTGATCACTCTGATAAGTCTAGTACCCATCTTACTCCATAGATAGTTATTACAATATTATTGACTATATTTCCTATGCTATACTTTACATCCCCATGACTGTTTTTATAATAGGCAATTAATACATCCTAATCTCTTCCTCTTTTTCACTCATCCTCCCAACACCCCTCCCATCTAGTAACCATCAATTTGTTCTCTGTATCTATGAGTTTGTTTTGGTTTTATTTGCTTGTTTTAGATTCCACAGATAAGTGAAATCATATGGTGTTTTTCTTTCTCTGTCTGACTTATTTCACTTGGCATAATACCCTGTAGGTTCATTCATGTTGTCACAAATGACAAGATTTCATTCTTTTTTTATGGATAAGTAATATTCCATTGTATATATGTACCACCTCTTCTTTATCCATTTGTCTATTGATGGACACTCAGCTTGCTTCCATATTTTGGTTATTGTAAATAAGGCTGCAATAAACATAGGGGTGCATATGTCTTTTCAAATTAGAGTTTTTGATTTCTTTGGATAAATATTCAGAAGGGGAATTGCTGGGACATATGATAGTTCTATTTTTAAAAAAATTTTTTGTGGAACCTCTATACTGTTTTCCATAGTGAGTGCACCAATTCAAAGTCCCACAAACAGTACACAAATGCTCCCTTTTTACCACATCCTCGCCAACACCTGTTTGTTGATTTATTGATGATAGTCATTCTGACAGGTGTGAGGAGATATCTTATTGTGGTTTTAATTTGTATTCCCCTGATGATTAGTGATGATGAGCATCTTTTCACATGTTTATTGGCCATCTGTATGTCCCTTCCATTTGTACATCTTGATGAAGAGTCTATTCAGATACCTTGACAATAAAAAAAAAACAACTATTGCTTGTTTTCTTATTTAGTTTTAAGAGTTTTAAAGTACTCTGTGTACAAATCCTTAATCGGATATATGATTTACAAAAATTTATTTCCAGTCTGGGTCTTGTCTTTCATTCTCTTAACAGTGTCTTTTGAAGAAATGTTTTTTGTATTTATGAGGTTTAATTCATCCATTTTTTTTGAGAATGTATAATGTTTTTATTCATAATTTTAAAATAGAAAGACATACTTAAAATATTAATATTTCAAATCAAAAGTTGGTGAACTCCTTGAAGTATATTTGGGGAACACTAGGTGCTGGAGCCCACAGTTTGAAAATCACTGAATTAGTTTTCTTCATATTGATTATTCTTGATCTTCCCTTAAGTTCTCATTTCACCCATTCTATATCCTTAGAAAATAATTTCATCTTCTACTTTATCTCTATCCTCAATGTTAACTTAGGCAGCAATATATAGTGGAAGAAACATATACTTTGGGATCAGACAGACCTGGCTGGAATCTTTACTCTGTGATTTTTTTGTTTTTTTTAATCCTCACCTGAGGACACTTTTTGCATTCATAGAGCAAGAGGGAGAGAGGGAGGAAGAGAGAGAGTGAAGAAACATCGATGTGAGAGAGACACATCAACTGGTTGCCACCCACACAACCCCAACCGGGGCCGGGGACGAAATGCAATCGAGGTACGTGCCCTTAGCGAGAACTGAACCCGGGTCTCTCCAGATCGTGGGCCGACGTTCTAACCGCTGAGCCAAACTGGCCAGGGTTACTCTGTGATTTATTAATAGCAATGTGATCTTTGGCAATTTATGTAAATTTTGATAATGTTATGCTCATTAGTATAATGAGTTGTCCTCATCTTAACACAGCTCAACATTATTATGATATCTAACATTCATTGAGTGTTTAATATATATATTTGTCAGGGTTCTCCACAGCAACAAAAGCAATAGGAAATGTCTATGTCTATGTCTATATCTATCTATTATCTATGTTTATCAATCTATAGGTATAGATATTCCTATTTATTGTAAGGAACTGGCTCACATGATTAGGAAGGCTAGCAAGTCCATAATTTGCAGAGGGTGGGCTGGTAAGCTGGAGACCCAGGAGAACTGATGTTCCAGTGTGATTCTGAAGGCAATCTACAGGAGAATTTTCTCTTGCTTGGGGAGGTCAGTCTTTTTGTTCTATTCAAGCCTTCAACTGATTAGATGAGGCCCACCCATATTATGGAGGGCAATCTGCTTTACCCAAATTTTACTGATTTAAATGTAAATTTCATCCAAAAACATCCTCTAAGTTGACATATAAAATTGACCATTGTACTCTATAAGCACTTTCCATGCATTAAGTGACAGCTAATAATGCCAGACACACAGTATAGTTCTTTCATAAATGGTAAACACTATCATCAATGTGATTATTATAATTAATACTTTTTTATCTTTACCTCAGGCTCCAAGAAAGTAATTCCCTTCTCTAAATTTAAGCCTCCTCTTCAGTGAATTGGATCCAGTGCCTTCTCTGAATTATGCCCCTGCCTAATTCCATATCTGTAGCCTTTGCTTTGTTGGTGGCTTTCATCAAAATAGTATCACCTAGCCTGCTGGTATTGCTCAGTGGATGAGTGTTGACTCATGCATGGAGAGGTTGCTGGTTCTATTCCTAGTCAGGGCAAATGCCCGGGTTGCGTGCTTGATCCCCAGTAGGGAATGTGCAGGAGGCAGCCAATCAATGTTTCTCTTTCATTGATGTTTCCATCTATCTCTCCCTCTCTCTGTCTCTTAAAAAAAAAACAAAAAACAAAAAACAAAAACGAATATTACCTTTGTTTGTTTTGCTGCTCTATATGCATTGTCCAAACATGGGATTCCCCATTTCTTAGGGCCATTGTATTAGTTTGCTAGGGCTTCTTTTCATTGGAGCATTCAGTTCATTTACATTTAAGGTGATTATTGATATGTACTTATTTATTGCCATTTTTGTTCAGTGTGGTTATATTTTTCTTCCTATTTCTTCTACTAATTACAGTAGTCCTTTTAATATTTCTTGCAGTGCTAGTTTGGTGCTAATATATTCCCTTAGCCTTTTTTTTTGTCTGGGAAGCTCTTTATTTGACTTTCTATTTTGAATGATAGCCTTGCTGGATACAGTAGTCTTGGATTCAGATCCTTGTTTTTCATGATCTTGATTACTTCATGCCATTCCCTTCTGGCCTGTAGTGTTTCTGTTGAGAAGTCAGCTGATAGCCTTATGGGGGTTCCTTTGTAGGTAACCTGTTGCTTATCTTTTGCTGCCTTTAGAATTCTCTGTATTTAATTTTTGGCATTTTAATTACTATGTGTCTTAGTGTGGGCCTGTTTGGGTTCTTCTTACTTGGGGCTCTCTGTGCTTCTTGAACTTGAATGCCTTCTTCCTTCACCAAATTAGGGAAGTTTTCTGTCACTATTTCTTCAAATATATTCTCTAACCTTGTTCTTGATTTTAGGGTGAAAGCATTCAGTCTCTCATCATTAAGTATAAGGATAGCTGTTGGTTTTTTATGGACACTCTTTATTAGATTGAGAAAGTTCCTTTCTATGTCCATATTGAGAGTTTTTCTCAGAAATGACTCTGTAAATATAACAACATAAATGGATGAAAATAAAAAGGATGAAAAAAGTTATAGTACGTTATCATTAATGAAAAGAAAGCTGGGGTGAACATTTTAATATCAAAGTAGATTTCATAGCAAAGAATGTTACCAAGGATAAAGAGAATCATGCCATAAATGGGTCAACTAATCAAGAAGACATAACAGTTGTAAACATTTATAGATCTAATGACAGCATGTAGAAATATATAAAGTAAAAACTGATTGGGCTATAAGGAGAAACAGACAAATCCACAATGAACAGTCACAGTTTTTTGTTTTTTTGCAATTCTTATTAATTTATTTTTGTTACAGATGTTTCTCCTTTTTCCCCCCTAGACACCCTCCTCCCAATCCCGCCCCCCTTCCCCAGCATTGCTGTCTATGTCCATTGGTTATGCATACATGCATATAAGTTCTTTGGTTTATCTCATCCATCCCTCCCCTATTCCCCTCCTCTGAGGTTTGTCAGTCTGAACCATACTCCTTTCTATGTGTCTGGGTCTATTTTGTTCCTTATATTCCACAAATAAGTGAGATCATGTGGTATTTGTCTTTCTCTGATTGACTTATTTCACTTAGCATAATGCTTTCCAGGTCCCTCCATGCTGTCTCAAAGGATAAGAGATCTCTCTTTCTTACAGCTGCATAGTGTTCCATTGTGTATATGGAACACAGCTTTTCTATCCACTCATCTATTGATGGACACTCTACTGCAGTCAGAGTTTTAATATACTTTGTCAATAATTTAGAGAATGCTTACACAGAAAATCAGCAAGAAATACTCTTCAAGAAAACACTCTTCTAGAAAAATAAGGTGGTAGACTTGTTCTAGAACATCCTAAGAATTATTAAAGAGCTAGAGTACTTAAACCAGTGTAGAAAAAATAAATCAACCATGGACTTGAATAAAGAGTTCATCTGAATTGTTACTTGATATTTGACAATGGATGCACTTCAGACAGTAAGGCAATGACAATCTTTTCAGTAAAGGATGCTGTGACAATTGAGTGTTTATATAAGAAAAATTTTTTCTTATATAGATTCATTTTTTATTAAAGTATAGTTGACATCCAATATATAGTTTCAGGAGTACAATGTGATCGGCACAATATGTCTAGCAACCATCTGTTACCCTACAAAGTTATTATGATGTTATTGACTATTTTCCATATGCTGTATTTTACATCCCCCTGATTTATTTTATAACTAGAAGTTTGTACCTCTTTTTCCCCTTTACCTCTTTCATCTATTTCCTCACTCCCCACCCTCTAGCAGCCATTAGTTTGTTCTCTGTATCTGTGAGTCTGTTTGTATCTTGTTTTTTTCATTTATTTTTTTGGATTCCACATATAAGAGTTATCATATGGTATTTGTTTTTCTCTGACTTATTTCATTAGCAAAATACATTCTAGGGTCTGTCCGTGTTGTCACAAATGGCAAGATTTCATTCTTTTTATGGCTGAGTAATATTCCATTGAATGTATATACATATATATCATACACATCTTCTTTATTCATTCATCTATTGAAGGACACCTAGGTTGCTTCCATATCTTGGCTATTGTAAAGAATGCTGCAATGAACGTAGGTGTGCATATATCTTTTTGTGTTTTCATTTTCTTTGGATTTTTTCAGAAACCTCCACACTGCCTTTTATAGTGGTCACACCAATTTACAATCCCTTCTGAGGGTTCCCTTTTCTCTACATTCTCATCAACACTTGTTATTTGCTAAGTTTTCTATAGTAGCCATTTGACAGGTGTGAGTTGATATCTCATTTTTTTTTCAATTTATCTTTATTGTTGAAAATATTACAGATATCCCCCCCTTTTCCACCATTGACTCCCTTTACCCTGCTCTCACCCCCTGACAACAGGCTATTGTCTGTGTCCATGTGTTATGCATGTAAGTTATTTGGTTAATCTCTTTCCACTCTCCCCTTCCCTATGAGATTCGTCAGTCTGTTCCATGCTTCCATGTTTGTGGATCTATTTTGTTCTTTAGTTTATTCTGTTCATTAGATTCCACATATAATTGAAATCATGTGACACTTGTCTATGACTGGCTTATTTTGCTTAGTATAATGTTCTCCAGATCCCTCCATGCCCTCTCAAAGGGTAAGAGATCCTTCTTTTTTTACAGCTGCATGGTATTCCATTGTGTAAATGTACCACAGCTTTTTTATCCACTCATCTGCTGATGGGCACTTGGGCTATTTCTAGATCTCAGCTATTATAAATAGTGCTGCTATGAACATAGGTGTGCATATATTCTTTCTGATTAGTGCTCCAGGATTCTTAGGATACATTTATTGTGGGTTTGATCTGCATTTCGCTGATGATTAGTGATGCTGAGAATCTTTTCATATATCTGTTGACCATCTGTGTGTCTTCAGTTCCTTTGTCCATTTTTTTAAATGTATTTTTTATTTTTTTGATGTTGAGTTAAATGAGTTCTTTATATATTTTGGATATTAATTCTTTATTAGATATATCATTTGAAAATATCTTCTCTCATTCAGTAAGTTGTCTTTTTGCTTTTTTAATAGTTTCTTCTGCTGTGCAAAAGCTTTCTAATTCAATGTACTCCCATTTGTTTATGTTTGCTTTTGTTGTCTTTACCTGAAGAGAAATAGTAAAAAAGTTATATTAAGACCAATGTCAAATAGTGTACTGCTTATTTTTTCTTCTAGGAGTTTTATAGTTTCAAGTCTTACATTTAAGTCTTCAGTCCATTTTGAGTTTATTTTTATATATGGTATAAAAAACTGGCCCAAATTCTTCTTCTTTTTTTTTTTTTTTTTTGCATTTGTTTGTCCAGTTTTATTAACATAATTTATTGAAGAGACTGTCTTTTACTCATTGTATATACCTGCCTCCTTTGTCATATATTATAAGTGTGGCTTTATTTCTGGGCTTTCTATTCTGTTCCATTGATCTATGTGTCTGTTTATGTGACAGTACCATACTGTTTTGATTACTATAGCTTTGTGGTATAGTTTGAAATCGGGGCACATAGTACCTTCAGAATTTTCTTCTTTCTCAAGATTTTCTTGGCTACTTGGGGTCTTGTGCAGTTTCATATAAATTTTAGAATTATTTGTTCTAGTTCTCTAATAAATGTTATTGATATTTTAATAGGGATTTCATGGAATCTGTAGGTTGCTTAGGTAGTTTGCATGTTTTAACAATATTAATTCTTCCAACCCATGAGCATGATATATTCTTACAATTATTTGTGTCATCTTCAATTTCTTTCATCAGTGTCTTACAGTTTTCAGACTATAGGTCTTTGCCTCCTTGATTAAATTTGCTGTCTTTTTTAAAAAATGAAATTGTAAAAAGGTTTTTTTTTTTTTTTTTTAATTCTCACTCGAGGACATTTTTGCATTTATCTTGAGATAGGGCGAGAGAGAGAGAGAGAGAGAGAGAGAGAGGGAGGAAGAGAAAGAAACATTGATGTGAGAGAGACACATTGATTGGTTGCCACTCACATGACCGCAAACAGGGCCAGGGACAAACTGCAACCGAGGTATGTGCCCCTAGCGCAGTGGTTCCCAACCTTCCTAATGCCGTGACCCTTTAATACAGTTCCTCATGTTGTGGTGATCCCCAACCATAAAATTATTTTCGTTGCTACTTCATAACTGTAATTTTGCTACTGTTATGAATCGTAATGTAAATATCTGATATACAGGATGTATTTTCATTGTTACAAATTGAACAGAATTAAAGCATAGTGTTTAATCACAAAAACAATATGTAATTATATATTGTGAAATATTTATTTCTAATTACAAATAAATGAAATTTTGTCTTGAAGCATGGTGTAGCACAGGTAACAGTCTTAATATAACAACAGTAAACTACATTGCTACATTTTGCAACAGTATGCATAAAAAGCCAACGTCAGTGTGAAGGTTGAGATTGCTTCTTTCTCACCAGATCAGAAATTCTCAGGGCAGTCTGTGCAAGAGCACAATGAAGATCATCTTCCACAACAAGTCTACTTCTGTATTTAGACTTGATAACCAACAAGCTGGAAAACCCTGTTTCACAAAGACATGTTGTTGGAAATGGAAGAAGAAGGCGCAACACAGTCTCAGACAGAATAGGATATGACTGCAAACACTTGATCCAGAATTTTGTAACTGACATTATAGAGAAATCAGTTCTCGATGCATCGCTGTTAATAAGTTCAATGAACTCCTCTTGTACTGTCTCAGGAACATCTTCAACTTTGACTGTGAATGGGCTTCTGGCAAGTGCAAATGGGGTGTCAGGTAGATTTGGAAAGTACAATGAAATTTCGTCTGCAAGCATGTGCAAGTGTTCTTTCACAGAAATTATCATCGTAATCCTTTTGTCTGGTTCAATGTCGTGTTCCTCAAAGAAAGCAGATAAGGTAGGCAACATGTAAATTTTATTTTCATCCAATTTTTTTTTGCCAAAGCTGAAGTTTCATTTGGAATGATCTGATCTTTTTAGACAAATCGAGGCATGTTGCATTTGGTCCTTGCACTGATAAATTTAACTCATTCAAGATTGCAAAGATGTCAACCAAGTAAGATATTTTCTACAGTTCACTTTTATTGCTGAAAAAATGCTTTGAACTGTAGTCTTGCTTTCTAATTAAAAAACGTTTTGAGTTCATCACGAAGCTCAAAAACAAGTTTTAAAACTTTTCCTGTCGACAACCATCTCACTTCAGTGTGAAATAGCAGAGCATTGTTCAGCGCATCCAACTCATTGCACGTTGCAAAAACAGTCGATTATTTAGAGTGCTCGCCTTTACAAAATTGACAGAACTTATGACGTTTTTCATTACTTCTTGTAACTCTTGTGGCAGCATCTTCTTTGCTAATATTTACTGATGAATCATACAATGAGTTCCGACGACTTTTAGTGACTCATTCAGTACCAAACGTTGAAATCCAGATTAACATCCTAGCATAGCTGGAGCACCATCTGTGCAAACAGCACAAACCTTTTCCCAAGAGATTTTATGCTCTTTCAGAAATGAACCAACTGTGTCAAATACATCACGTGCAGTAGTTGTCGTTTCAAGAGGTTTGCAAAAAAGAAACTCATCTTTAAAGTCGCCATCATTAATATACCTCATGTAAACCAGTAACTGTGAACAGCTTGCAACATCTGTGGATTCATCAAGCTGGATGCTAAATATTGGAAGTGGAGTAGATTTAATTTCCTGGATTACCTGATCAAGAATATCAGCAGACATGTCATCTATTCTTCTGCAGACAGTGTCATTAGATAAGGAAATTGCACTCAATTTCGTAACAAATTAGTCTCCGATCATAACTCGAACAAAGTCTTTGGCCACTGGCAACAGTAAATCCAAAGCAATGGTGTGAGGTTTCATAGCTCTGGCGATTCTGAGTGCCACCAAATATGAAGCTTCAACGGCTGCTACGTTTTGTTTGTGGTGCTTGCCACCAGTGTCAAGTCTGGCTTTCTTAAGTCCATCAGCTTTGCTTCTAAAATAGTTGGTATCCTTGCAGGCAAAGCTTGGATGCTTGCTATCATAATGGCGTTTTAGTTTGTTCGGCTTCATAGATTCAACTGATAAAACTTCACAGCAAATAACACATTGCAATTTCTCAATTCCTGCTGTAATTATTGAGGTAAAACCATACTGTAAAAACTCCTCACTACATTTTCTTTTCTTAACGTTCTTCTCTACATGATCCATTGTCATGGGATGGTTTGCTAATGAAAATAATATATAACAATAGCTTTAATAATACTAAAGATGATACTATCACAAGGGGGCAGTATTCACATCAACCACAGCTGAATATAAAAAGACCGATCAGCATCCAGATTAAGTTCCCATGGTACAGATATTTTTTTTTGCAGTAGTTGATGATTTTACAGTACATGATTTTACATTTACCCAGTAATTATAATTCATGAAGTGCCGTTTTACCTCCAATACTGCTTTCAACACAGTAGCTGCTTTAAACAGAGTAGCTGCTTTCTACACAGTAGCTGTTCTCCTCACATGTATGACTGGTCTGCATAAGTACATTATGGCACCAACCCTGTCACATACACCTGTATTTGTACTGGGTGTATGTGATGGGGTTGGCTCGATGATGTCATCACGCCGGGTACTCATATGTGGGCATATCTGTATGTGGGCGTATCTGCATGTGGGCGGACCCGCCTGGAGACGGATTGAGGAGCGGTGTCTCGGTTCCTAAGACCATCGGAAATATGTATTTTCCAATGGTCTTAGGCGACCCCTGTGAAAGGGTCGTTCAACCCCCAAAGGGGTCAAGACCCACAGATTAAGAACCGCTGCCCCAGCGGGAACCGAACCTGGGACTCTCTGGTCCGCAGGCCGACGCTCTAACTGCTGAGCCAAACTGGCCAGGGCAGGATTGTTTTCTTATTTCTCTTTTTTATTATAATTAGTTTATAGAAATGCCACTGATTTCTATATATTAATTTTATATCTTGTAACTTTACTGAATTCATTTATTAGTTCTAATAACTTTTTTTTAGTGGAGTCTTCAGAGTTTTCTATATATAGTATCATGTCATCTGCTAATCATGACAGTTTTACTTCTTCCTTTCCAATATGGATGCCTTTTATTTCTTTTTCTTTTCTAATTGCTGTGATTAGGACTTCCAATACTACGTTGAAGAAAGTGGTGAGAGTAGGCATCTTTGTTATGTTCCCAATCTTAGAGAAAAAGTTTTTAGCCTTTCCCCATTAAGTATGATATTAACTGTGGATTTGTCATATATGGCCTTTATTATATTGAGGAATGATTTCTCTGTTCCCACTTTGTTGAGAATTTTCTATCATAAATGGATATTATATTTTGTCAAATGATTTTCTGTGTCTATTGAAATGATCATATGATCCTTATCCTTTGTTTTGTTAATGTGGTGTATTATGTTGATTGATTTATAGATATTGAATCATTCCTGCATCCCTGGGATAAATTCTACTTGATCATGATGTATGATCCTTTTAATGTATTGTTAAATTTGGTTTGCTAGTATTTTGTTGAGAATTTTGACACCTATGTTCACCAGGGATATTGGTCTGTAATTTTCTTTTTTGCTTGGAGGGAAAATTCTAGAGGTATTCTCACTGAGGTTAGAGATAAGACAGTTGTGCCCATTATTGCTACTAATATAATATTGCACTTGGCTAAACCAAAGCAGTTATTTTTTAAATCCTTACCCGATGATAAGTTTTTATTGATTTTAGAGAGAGAGGAAGGGAGAGAGAGAGAGAGACAAACATTGATGTGAAAGAGAGACGTCAGTCAGTTGCCTCCCATACATGCCCTGACCAGGGATCGAACCTGAAACCTTTGGTATACAGGCAGTGCTCCAACCAACTGAGCTTCCTGGCCAGGGCAAAGCAGTTTTTAAAAGCTAAGTAATTAATACTATAAAATCAGAGAAGAAGGAGGCAAAACTATCAATGCTTGCAGATGATAGGATTCTATATCTGGAAAACTCAGGAAATCAGCTAGAAAACTACCACAATCAGAAAATAGATTGAATAAAGTTGTGGGAGAAAAATAATTGTTCAGAAATCAGTATCCTTTTTATCTGAAACAATTAGCAAACAGAACTTATACTAGAAAACATATAGCATTTGTGATAATATCGAAAAAGACATCATGTAGAAATAATCTTAAGAAATATTTGGATGAGTAAAAAAAATATATAAAATACCACTGAAATTTTAATTTGACAAAATAAGCCTTGGTCATAGGAAGACTCAATAGTATCATAAAGATTTTTACTCTCCCTAAATTAAATGTACAACTTATAAATTGAAAATGTGTTATGGAGTTATACATTTAATAGCACTTCAATAACAAATACCAGTTTTTAATTTTAACTAAACAAGCTGATTATAAATCTGTATGAAAAATTAAACCAACGTGAATAATAAGGAAAACTCTAAGTTGATGAAGGAAGACTAGCCTATCAGATAGTGTATTAGTCAGGGTTCTCCAAAGTAACCAAACCAACAGGACACACACACATAAACACAATCGCGGTTAGTATTAGTGGCAGACTTAAACAGGAACCCTAGACTTGACCTACTTTGCCCTGTCTTTTCCATAACCTCTTCCAAAGGAAGTTATTGGTTTTGAGCCAAAGAAAACTAATTAAGTCAAATATTCATAGATAATTCTTAAGGCTATGAACCAGAACAAATCCTCAGCTCTTGTTAAAGTAAAAACTTTTTGTCAGTTGCCTTTTAGCAAGAACGTTTTTAATATTTCTCCTGGCTTGAGTCCTATCCCAGAAACTGGGGAAAATCACACAAATGAGGATGCCATGCACTCCAATTCAAAACATTCAACAAAGAAAGCAGGGCAGCAGGAGGAGGGAAAGCGGCCGAGTACTGTCCCAGCCAGCACCTGCGCCATTCCAGTCCACGTGCAGAGCCTCACTCACCTGTCACCGGAAACTCCAAACCTCCGAGTTTCTGCTGTTAAGACACCCAGTTTCTCGGATACTTTTATCAGAAATACCCCATGCATTTATTTGTATATAAAAAACACTCTTCTTCTAAGACTTCATTTTTACTTTACAATGTATCTTGGAGATTTTTCTTCTTTAATGGCTCCAATGTATTGCAGTTGTAAGCACATTTGTATACCGGGGGGCTGAAATCCAACCTGTGCACCGCTGGCATGGGGGGAAGGGACACATTTGTCTGATTGTTTTACCCAAGGAAGTGGAGGAAATCTGCCTTTCTGCAACAGGCCCTGTTCCTAACTCACAGGAGGGCACTCTGGTAGCAGTAGCCTGTTTTGGGTGTTCCAAAATATGCTTAAGGGTCTCTTGTTGACAGAATTTTTTTGGTCACCCCCTCTCCCCTCCCCCATACAGCTAGTGTTGCAGTGACTAGCCTGTAGTATTTTTAATGCTGGGAGACATAGATTAACATGTGTTGCCTTCGCCAACGTGGCCTGAGTTAATTTCCCGGTTTTAGCAGGCTATAGTTTGGTCACATACTGGTTTTTATTTAGTATTTCAGACTTCCTTCTGGCCTCTTAATCAGTCTTACAGGTCTAAGATCAATTCTCTCAACTTCAGAGTTGCCCTTAACTTTGGCAGTGGCACAGGAAACTGTGCCTGCACCAACACATGTTTCTCCATATGTCTCAAACGGAAAAATTAATAAAAGGAGATGGGAGCGGAAAAAAGCATGACATGTGCAACAGGGACGCTTCGGAAAGCAAGCTGCATTTATTGGCAAGGTGATGAAGATAAGGAAACAGAAATGCTACCATCTGTATCTCCTTTCTGAAGTGAAGTTGGAAAGAACCCACAAACTCTGCTGGACAGAGCAGTCAAGGCAATGGAATTCGTCTGTTCTCCCTGAAGGAAGAAAGCGTCAAATGCTTGGGAAATTGCAGCTAAATTAAATGTCAAAATACTTTCAACTGAATTGCCTGGCTGCTCTGCTTTAACTGGTGTCATCCACATTTTCATCCTTTCTTCGTGACTGCTGTTCCCCTTACATCAGAGGAAAGAGCACAGAACTCCCACAGGCAGATTCTTGTTGCTGACTTCAATGTGCATTTTCTGTAGCGTGTGGAACTTTTATTTTTAAAATTGTGGTAAACTATACATAACATGAAATTTACTATTTTAACCATTTTTAAGTGTACAGTTCAGTGGCATTAAGTACATTCACGTGCAACCATCACCACCATGCATCTCCAGAATTTTGTTCCTCTTACAAAACTGAACTCTGTAGCCATTAAACAACTCCCCATTCCCTCCTCCCAATAGCCCCTGACAGCCACCAGGGTCTCTGTGAATTTGACTACACTAGGGACCTCATACAAGTGGAATCATACAACCTTCGTCTTTTTGTGACTGGCTTATTTATTGCACTTAAGATGTCTTCAAGTTTCATCCATGTTATAGCATGTACCAGAATACCCTTCCTTTTAAAGGGCTAAATAGTAAGTATAGACCACATTTTTTTTTTATCCATTCATTTGGCATCAGGCATTTGAGTGGTGTCCACCTTTTGACTATTGCAAATAGTGCTGCTATAAACATTGGTGTACAAGTATCTGTTCAAGTTCCTGCTTTAATTCTTTAAATATAACCCCCAAAGTAGTATTGCTGGATCTTATGGTGGTTAAATGTTTAATGTGGGGGAGAACTATTTTCCATAGTGGTTACACAATTTTACGTTCCCACCAACAATGCACAAGGATTTCAATTTCTCCACATCCGGTGTGACTCACGTAACTTTCGACACCACTAACAAGTGGCTCTTTCCCATTTCTTTGCTTCAATTACATGATACTTAAGATTCCCCAATCAACTGTTCTAGGGAATTGTCTAGTTTCCCTCAAAGTCCTTTATTCAGAAATAGATAATGTATGGGCAATACGTAATAATAAATAATGTATATCCAGTGCCTAAGGGACTAATAAATATTCAAAATGTCATTTTCTTTCTCCACTTTTAGTTTCTTTTTCCTTCCTTCTTTCTTGACATCACCTCCACCTCTCTTGTAGTGAGCATCTGTACCCATATGACAGTGGGTATAATATAGTTAAATTAAAACTCCTGGGCTCCTGCAAGAAATGACAAGGAATTCTTGTTCTGTGCTTAATGAAGGACACCTTTCAACTTAGATTCTGCTTGGCAGTTACTCTTTGTAAAGAAGCAAGGGCATAAGCATCCCCTTATCACAAGGCAAGGAACAAAGATGCAAAACCCAGCTGCAGATGGAGTGGCAAGGGACTTCCAGCCAGGACAGGGGAGGAGGAAGGGGAGAGAGGACCTGCTCTGGCTCATGACGAGAGGGTGATGACACGGGATGATGACTCCCACTGGCACTTGGCAGGCTACACTGGAATAAAGCCACTTACTAAATACACCAACTGATACATATTCTGCGCCTGAGATTGAGACTTTTCTGAAAGAGTAATAAATGCCCTGGCAATGGAAATCAGAGCGGGTCAAGAAGCCTGTGACGTGGGAAAAGGAACAGCAGAACTTAAGCAAAACAATAACAATAATGAAGGCGATTCTGAGCTCCGGAGTTTCGGGTGGCAGCCTTTGTACGTAGAATGGAAGGCCACATGCGCTGCCTGGACCACTGCTAGGAAGACTTTCTCCTCCACCTCCTCCCCCGCCCTCCCTGCCCCCTTCTTTCTTTTTGGTTACTTGAGGTTGCATGTTTTGAATTGAAGTATATGAATTCTCCACCGGTGTAATTTTCCCATTTCTGGGATAGGACTCAAATCAGGAGAAATGTTGAAAACCCTCGAGAAGTCATATGGATTATTTCTTGCTAGAAGGCTACTGACAAGAAGTTTTCAATTTAATTAACAAGAGCCACATTAAAAAAGTTTTAAAAACAGTTTAGTTTTAATAATATTTTAAATTTAACCTAATATATCTATAACATTATCATTTCAATGTATAGTCCATATAAAATTATTAATGAGATAGTTTATTACTTTTTAAGTTTTTTAAAAAATACTTAGTTTTCAGCAAGACAGTGTGGCTCAGTGGAATGAGCATCATCCCATGGACTGAGAGGTCCCAGTTCGCTTCCCCGTCTGGGCACATGCTGGGGTTGCAGGCTCGATCCCCAGTAGGGGACGTGCAGGAGGAAGCCAGTCGATGTTTCTCTCCCTCTCTCCCTTCCTCTCTCTCTAAAAAAAAATCAATAAAAACATCTTAAATTTTTTTTTAATAATAAAAACACTTTTCAGAATCTGGTGTGTGTTTCACTGCATCTCAGTTTGGATTAGCCACGTTTCAGGTGGTCCTCAGGCATATGTGGCGAGTGGCTACTGTACTGGACACTGCAGGTCTCAACTGAGAAGCGGGCAGAAAAAGAAAGAGGTGAATTGTTCTGCGTTAGAACATGTATAAGAATTCAAAGTATCCTGGAAGGCTGTGGTGGTGGTGGTGGGGACAGTCAGCGAGAACACTGAGGGGTTTGGAAAGGGGAGAACTGGTAGGGGAGTGTGGAAAGTGGATCTGAAGAGAAGAGATGCCAGTAGACATAGTCTCCAGTGGAAAGGCTTGGATTGTGTTTAGACATAGTTTTAATTTGTTTGCTGTGATATACTGAAGTATATCCCCATTGTTACTTTGAACAATAGTAAGAACGCTATCCACAGTGTCTATTGTAAGTAGTATCTGGGGGAAATCCAAGAAAAGTGGCTGTGTTTCCCATGGGATAATATGGAGTCAAAGGAGCCACAGGATGGGAGCATAACTTAGTCCAAAAGAACCAGGGTTCTGAAGATCAGAGAGGGCAAAGACGCGGGGTTTTCATCACGCCTGCAATGGGGGCTTGAACCACTTGTTTACGATTAAAGAACAGGGTCAATCCTTACCCTACACCCCTATTTCTGTCCTCAAAACTAAAAGATTTAGAAATACTCAGCAGCCAGGTTACATTTAGAGAGACAAGTCTTTAAATAGAAGTATCAAAACTTCAACACAATTAAATATTTGCTATTTTTCTATTGTATTACCCGATACTTTGCTAGGTGCTGGGATTAATAAGAGGAATAAATATGACCCAATCCACAAGATATTATATCATAAGAAAAAGATATACAAGCTGCAATATAACACGGTCCCTAAATTATCCTGCAACTGCAATAATTTTGATAATCAAGTGTAATTTTAATGACTTTTTTTTATTAAACTGTAAATAAAAGCCTGCATTTGTGTCCTTTTAAGACTATTTAAGTGCATTTTAATATAATTTAAAGGCTAATTCTGTACCCAAGTGTTTTATTTTACAGTGAGAGGCTTGGTTAGACTCTACTCTTTTGAGTATTCTCTGAATTGGGATCCTTTGCAATATCTTTTCTCCCCCCAGTCATTTATTTTTTTTCTTCAAACTGATCATTTTTTAATTTGGGAATATTTCTTTTTATTTTTCTTTGGGGACCTTAACTTTTACATTTATATTCTCTTCTGCAAAGTACACAGAGGTGTTTCAGTGGAACTGGAATCTGGATTAGAAAAAACAAACATGTCATATTAGCAAATGAAGGATGTCAGGGCATCAAGTTGGATTACCTGGGTGACTTTTTAGGAAAATGCGAAAGAAAGGAAACAATCAAGGAGCCACAGAAAAAAAGATCTGATGAAAAGAAAACTTGCAAAGAGAAATTTATTTCCCAAAGAAATCAAGCTAAGAGGTCAATTAATTTTACTAGGTAGCACCTTTCTTTAATAGGGTATTTCTACCAGAGAAAGGATGTTAACAAATAGCATTAGCTATTCTGATTTGAAGTTTGTATTAAATATTTGCTTACTTACAATTAAAATGTTGTGCAGTTTCATCTGCCAGATTCTGGTATGGTGATTCAAAGTGCTTACAGATTTTTCTTTTCTCTGGATATTTTAGAGCCTTGAAAATTACTTGTACCAGAGAGAGGGAACAGAGATGGAGAGGGAGAGGGAGAGAAAGAAATAGAATGAACCTCGTTGATTGGCAAACTGGTGAACAAGCAGAATGGGAAGATAAATCTTTGATCTTTTTGGTCGATTCTGTACATCCGCAGCTGGCTTTGGGGGATAAATTCTCTGAGGTGGACTAGGTTGTTCTTTTTGCTTAATTTTTTTTTTTTTTCCAGCTGAGAGATTATGAGGAAAAGTCAGTCTTATCTTTTCTGTTGGTCTGCTCAGATGGTCCCTTCAGTTAATTTAGCTAGATTTGAAAAAGCCTATTTTCATATTAATCATGCCCTGTTCACTGTGATGGCTTTGATCTGACTAAAGAAAGCACATTCTGACCTGGCTGGGAACTGTACGCCCCGGGACCTAGGAGTTAACCTCGAAATGCAGCCCATTCTCCTTACACTAGCACTGCACCCTCAACATGGAAAGACATAACCTTGGAGTCCTGAAGGGGGTGCACTGGAGACAACCCTTCGTAGCTCCTAGTCCACATTCCCCAGCCCGCATTACTTTCCCCTGCCTGTAATCTGTACCAGTTTTACCCACTGTTATTCCTTTTGCCTACCTCCCCAGGTGATCTGTATCCTTCTACCCAATATAAGCAGTTGGCTTATGGGAGGGGAGAGCAGATTTTTCAGGGATGACCCGCTGCTCTCCCATACTGCCAGTATAAATGCTCATATATGATTTTTTTTAAAAGCCTATTTTCATGTGAGTTTTTAATGACTTTTCTGGACTCAGGCAGTCATTTGCAGTGACCCAGACTGAGCCAGCAAGAAAGGGTGAAAACGCCTGAGGCCAGGCCACTTCCCTAAGGCCAAGTATAGATTATCCTTTCTGGTGCTTCTTGTGAACCTCTGTAAGAAGAAGAAATGAAGGAAAATCTGTTCACCTTTTATTTTAATAAAGTATCAAACCAGAAAAAAAGCTCCAGAGAGAAACAGAAAGATCACAGTGCTTTGTTTCACCAACAAAATTCATGCTCAAAAAAAGAATAAAAATATTTCTGGAGGCATATGGTACCCACCAGGCATTTTGTTGTAATTAGGGAAAAGTCATACATGGCCACTGGAGTGAATGAAACTACAGGTATATGGGCTTTTCTTTTTGATAATTTTTTTTTCTTTTGAATTAGGTTTGGTGTGTCTGTGTGTGATCATAATAAATAGGGATATGTTTATGCAAATGATCAGAACTGAAGAGATAGCAAACTTGCCTCAAATGATAAAAACTAAATAAATAAAACTCATAGAAAAGAACAAATGAGAGCTTATTTCTTAGACTGTCAACTTGTACAAGATAAGACTATGTTTGTTCAGAATAGCCAAAAGGGTTTTTCAAGCTTCATTTGCAGGCCAAAGCAGGGCCAGACCTGCCTGAGGCAGTGAATGTACTGTTTAACAAAGTGCCTTCCACTTTTGATTTTGCTTTGATTTCTTTCACCCTTCCTTCTTTCCTCCTTTCCTTCCTCCCTCCCTCCCTCCCTTCCTTCCTTCCTCCCTTCCTTCCTTTCCTTTTTTCTTGAAGGAGAATGATCTTCAAGCAGGAAGGATAGACTAGACATCAGTAAAAAAAGATTAAAGTCCAAGAGAGATTGTAGAAGGGCACTGGGCCTTATAAGGGCTTACACCAAAAGTCCTGTTTCATGACCCTGGTCTAAGAACCGTAGTTGTATTGGTCATCTTTGAGAAATCATGGAGTGTGGGAGAGTTTCCAGAATCCTGGAGTGGGGCAAGTATCCTAATTTTCAAAAGGAGAGGATAAAAAAATAACAGTTGGGTAATAAGCTTGGCCTGGATCTGAAGTAATTCAAAATGCCATTTGTGAATAATTGGGGAGAAAAAGCAGAGATAGCTCATTCATTATAAAAGTTTTTCAAGTCAGCCAAATCAGTGTTTTTTTCTTTCGATTATTCATTAGACTAATTGATTAAAGAAATTCCATAGACAGTGTAGAGTCTCATCATTTGGGGCTTCATGTGGATGGTCATCTTTTCAGAAATGCAATTCCTAAACACCTGGTCTAAAGCAGCTACCCAGATAATAGCCATAAAATGTTACCTTATTGTTTTTATTTAGACATTTATTAATATATAAAATTATAATACATAATTTTGTTTATTATCTGGCCCCTTTCCCACTAGAATGCAAAGTCTATGGGATTGAGAGTCATGTGTCTTGACCTTCATTATCTTTCTAACATCTTAAACAGTGCCCTAGTAAGTACCCACTGAATGAATAAACATGGCTTAAATACATTTTTGTGTGTGGTGAAAATGCTTTCCAAAATATAAGCAGGAGGTATGGTCATTATTTTGGCAAAGCATTTGACTAAGTTGTCCATTATTTCCTGATGATGAGATGGAGAAATTTACTGGATGGTTCATTACAGGCATTTTAAGCCGAGTAGGGTCAGTGAGCAGTTGCAAGGCAGACCAGGGACAGTCTAGCTTCTGATTCCCTTCACAGCTTCCTTTGTGATTCTGTGACCACATGAAGCAGACCTGACTGACATTACAAGTAAAGGGCATATGCTGATCCCAGAACACTTCACCCTCTCAAATGAAACTTTATTTTATTATGCTTATTTGTAATGCTACTCATACTTTTATTTTTTAAATCCTTACCCGAGGATATTTTCCCATCTATTTTCAGATAGAGGGAGAGACAGAGAGAGAGACACCGATGTGAGAGAGACATTGACTGGTTGCCTCCCGCATCACCGCGACCAGGGCCGGGGACCGAACCGCAACCAAGGTACGTGTCCTTGACCAAAATCGAACCTGCGACTCTTTGGTCCGCCAGCTGACACGCTAACCACTGAGCAAAACTGGCCAGGGCTCATACTTTAATTTAACATTTATTTCATTCTGCACTGTTTCATTATTATTTATTTTAATGTAGTTTATAGTTTTGAATAGGTTTGGAATTCCAAAGGTAAGGTTTACAGTGAAAAGCCTTCCTTCAATACCATTGTCCACTAGCCACCCACTTCCAAAGCCCATAAGAAACCAATGTTCTTAGATTTTTTGTATTGCTCTAGAGATATTTTAGTATATATAAGAACACACACATATATATGTTAACACATATCTATCTATCTATCTATCTATCTATCTCTCCTTCTTTTGCACAAATTTAGCATACTGCACATACAGTTCTGTAATTTTATCTTCCACTAAATATTTTAGAGAAACCTTCATATTTGTACCTCAAGTACATCCTCATTTCTCTTTTAAGGATGCATAGTATTCCATTCTTGGGCTGTATCACAATTTCTCCAACCTATCCCCTAATGATGGACTCAGGTTTTTCTGTCTTTTCTTATTATAAACAATGCTATTGTGGATACCTTTGTATGTTATATCATTCACTCATGACACATGGGCATTTATCTTCAGGGGAAAATTCCTAGAGGTAGAATTGCTGAGTCAGGGAGACGTGCAATTGTAATTTTGATAGATGTTCTAAATTTCTTTCCAAAGGAGTGGTACCAATTCATCATACTCAGTGTTCCCCACATTCTTGCCAACAGAGTCACTGTGGTTTCAAATGACATCTCTCCGATTATGAATAAGGTTGATTATCTTTTCCATATTTAAGAGATATTTGTATTCCATGGCTTGTCTATTTATATCTTTGCTCATTTTCTATTGGATTATTAGTATTAACATATTTTTCAGAGTTCTTAATAGCTTCAGGAAAATTAGCTTTTTTGGGGGGATATGGAATGCATATATTTCGTAGTAGAACTAAATTTTTTTCTTCATATATTTTCTCTCCATTTCTTTTTTGAAGTTTATTCTTTATTCTTTGTGTTTTGTCTTTCCGTCATTTTTGTAAAAGGGGTTGTAATTAAGTTAAAAAAATTTTTTTTTCTTTATTGATTTTTTAGAGAGAGAGGAATGGAAAGGGAGAGAGAAATAAAAACATCAATGAGAGAGAACATCTATTGGTCGCCTCCTGCATGCCCCCCACTGGGGATTGGGCCACAACCTGGGCATATGCCCTGACCGGGAATCGAACCAGCGACCTCTTAGCACATGGGTCAATGCTCAACCACTGAGCCACACTGGCCGGGGTAATTAGGTTTTATGTATGTGAGCTGCTTACTGTACTATATAAGCCAGAGGTTTTCAAATTATAGCTCTCAAGCCAAATTGGTCTGCCACCTGTTTTGTAAGTAAAGTTTTATTGGAATACAGCCATGCCTATTTGTTTGTATGTTGCTTATGACTGCTTCTATATTCCAATGGCAAAGTCAAGTAGTTGCAATGGAGAGCACAGTGGCCCACAAAACCTAAAACATTTACTATCTGGACCATTACAGAAAAAAATCTGCTAACCCCTGCTATAAGCTCCTTCTTTGAGAGCTTATTTAATTCTTTAACTACACAACTCTTTGTAAATAGCACATAGTCGGTGCTATTTAGAATAGTACATAGTCAGTTCTTGAATAAGGCAAGCCAAAAGCATTTATTGACCATTTGATGTAAACATGACCTTCTCCTAAGTGAGAATGTCATTCATTTTACAAATATTTATTGGGTACCTACTATATATGTGCCTGGCACTGTTCTAGGTGCTGTGGACATAGTAATTAACAAAATGCATAAGAATTCCTACCTTTATTAAAGGTGCTGGGCATTGCTAGACAATTCTGGTTTCATTTGGAAACAAGAATTACGGTTCCACCTAGTACTGTTGTCTAAATAATCTGTTAATCAACTCTGCCGTGTCCAATTTGAACATATCACTCAGCCTGGCAACAAGACCTCACTTACTCAGCTTCTCCACAGTCTTGCTTTTTTACACTTTCCTTTATTCCTAGTTGGTAAGCTTTTGCCACAAAGGTGAAAAACCAAGGCTGGAAGGAAAGAATTACACTTTTTTTAAAGTTTCAATTACAAGAGTTAGAGGGCACAAAGAGGGATCAAAAGGGGGTGTAAACATAGCAATTGATTCTTTCCTCTCCCTGTGGGGAATGGCTACCATTGGTGAATCATTAAGATAGACTGTTTCTGCTCTGTTTAGTTTCTGCCAGAAGCAAAATCCACATTCATCATGTTAACAAAAAAGTCCATGTGGTCTTTACCAAAATGTCAACAACAGAATTATGTCCCTGGGTCATATAACTACTGGATTTCATGCTGGGGGAAATGTTTGGAGAAAGGCCTGAAGACCATTTGACTTGCTAGAAGCACAGAGCTGAAATTCTGTTGATCTGAAAGTGTAAGATTGATGTCTTTGGAGGAGAGACTCTCATACTCTGAAATGGGTTGAATGACAGAAAGCTCATTCGAGGCTTATGACACTGGCTCCCAACTAGCTGTCTCCTGAATGCCTTATAACAAGGGCTTCCGAATATAATAGATGGTAACATTTGTCACTGAAGTAACTCCTACCTTAACTACATTTTGGAATTTATCATTTCCCAGTGTATAGGCCTGTGAGTGGTATACTTTTATCAAGAATATGACTTATTAACTAATAATTCCATACCATTCATCATTGGACATCTCTCTGCATCACCACCCAAGTGGGCAAGCCCATTTGCAGCTATCTATTTTGAAAATGAATCATTTGTATAAGTTTGTGTTGGTGGCACATGAACATATTTTTAGTGTATATCCAGGAGAGGAACTGCTGAGTCATCGGTATGCCTACCACACAGTCCATGAGAGTTCCAGCTGCTTCATATCCTCACCAACACTTGAGTATTCCAGTTTGTTTACCGATTGCAGTTGGTTTGTGATGGTATCTCATTGTGGTTTTTACTTAATTGATATTTTCCTGATAACTAATGATGTTTACTATATTTTAAAAATTTCACTGGGGGAGGAGGATGGGTGGAGGTGGAAGAGGGCATAGAGGGGATAAATGGTGATGAAAAAAAAAGTTAACTGGCCATTAGGATATCCTGTTTCGTAAAGAATCTTTGTGTTGTTGGTATTGATTTATAGGAGTTTTTTATTCTGGAGCATTCATGGAATACATGTATTCCAAAAATAGCTTGCCTTTTTACTGTCTTAATGGTGCCACTTGATAAGCAGAAATCTTTGATTTTAGCAAAATTCATCATTCTTTTCTTTAAAAAAAATTTTTTTTTCCTTTATGTATATGGGTTGTGTGTTTTTTAAATTTTTTTTTCCTTTATTGATTTCTAGAGAGAGAGGAAGGGAGAGGGAGAGATAGAAACATCGATGAGAGAGAACATCAATTGGCCACCTCCTGCATGCCCCCCACTAGGGATCTGGCCCACAACCTGGGCATGTGGCCTGGCCGGGAATCGAACTGGCAACCTCTTGGTGCATGGGTCGACACTCAACCACTGAGCCGCACTGGCTGGGCTTTTTAAAAAAAATTTTTTTTCATCATTCTTTTCTTCTATGGTTAGTGCTTTTGTGTTTTAAGAAATCATTTCTTAACCCAAAGTCCTGAGTGAAAGGTGAAAGTTGGTGGGTTTGCAGTGTGCAGGCATGCTAAATAGCAATCTCAGACAGTGAATACAGAAAAATTGGGTTTATTTAAAGAAAAGGGCATGGGGGATGGGGGATATCCAAAGGAAAGGGCTGTACAGCACCCAGTCATGGGGTATTGGGTTGATGATGGCAGCCCCTGGGAGCTGGAGTTTCGTCCTTATATGCATCCCACCAAGGTACTTGGAATCGATTTTTGTGTATGATATGAGTTTGCTGAGGGATGAGCTCATTTTTCTTTCGTATAGATAGCTTGATTCAGCATCAAGTATTAAAAGAACAAGTTTTACCCACTATGCTTCAATGCCACTTTTGTCACAACCAAGAGAAGTGAAAGCATGTGTCCATCTGAAGACTTATTTACTAATATTCATAGTAGTGTTGCTTGAAATAGCCAGACCTGAAACACCCAAATGTTTATTAACAGATCAGTAGGTAAACAAACTGTGATATAGTCATTCAATGAGATACTGTTCAGCAATAGAAATCAATGAACTTCTGAAATCCACAGCAGTAGGGCTAAAACTTAAAAATAATTATGCTGAGTGATAGAAGCCAGACAAAAATAGTACATGTTATATGATTCCATATTTATAAAATTATAGGAAAATACAAACTAATCTATAATGATAAAAAGTAGATCAATGGTATTCTGGGAAATGGGGGACAAGGAGGGGCAGGAAGATGGGATTACCAAGAGATACAGAAAAAATTTGGGGGTGACAGATATGATATATTCATTGTATTAATTGTGGTATAACGTCGAATCTCATGGAATTAAACCTTTTAAATATGTACAGTTTTTGTATATATAAAGCTGTTAAAATGAAACTAGAAAAAGTTTGTCGTTGTGATTTCTTCTTTGCTTCATGGATTATCCAGAGCATTGATGAACTTCCACACATTTGTGGATTTTTTCACTATTTTGTTGTTTTTCTTGTTGCCATTGATTTGCAGCTTAATTTTATTGTGGATGCAGTATATGCTTCTAATATTTTAATCCTTGAAAAAATTCTGACACTTGCTTTATGGACCAGAATATGGCCAATTTGGGTAAATGTTCCATGTGTACTTGAAAAGAATAAGTATTTGCAGTTGTTGGTTGTAGTTTCATATAAAAGTCAACTGGATCCATTTTGTAAAGTATATAATTCAAATAATCTAATTATTGTATTATCTTTTGTCTGCTTGTTCTCTCAGTTATATAGAGAGATATATTGGTCTCCAATATCATGTGAATTGGTCTGTTTCTTCTTTTGGTTCTGTTAGTTCTTACTACATTTACAAGTGTGAAGCAATGATGTTAGGTGCTTATTTATTTAGAATTGCCATATTTTCCTGGTGCATTTTCCCTTTCATCATTACAAAGTTTCCTTCCCATTTCTAGTAATGCTATTTTACCTTAAAGTTGATTTTTGTCTGTTATCAGTAAAGCTAAGCCAGTTTGTTTTGATTCGAGTTTGCATTGTTTGTATGGTACATCCTTTTCTGTCTTTGTACTTTTCAGGCTTTCTGGGTCTTTACACTTAAGATGTGTTTCATGTAAGCAGCATATAAATGAGGTGTTTTAAATCAACCTGAAAATCTTTATCTTTTATTTGGAATACATAGCTATTTACAATTGATGAAATGACTGATGCATTATAATTTAAATCTACCATCTCACTATTTGTTTTCCCTTTGTCCCACTCATTTTCTCCTTTGCTTTCCTAGCTTGTTTTCTTTTGTATTATTTTTTTCTTTTGTCTTATTTTTCATGTTTACTTTCTCCACTATTAGCTCTCTCTTAATATTTTTATAATAGTTACCCCAGAAATTGAAACATGTATCTTTGACCTATTAAATTTAATATAATTTAGTATATTTATAACCCCCTGGACAATGCAGTAACTTTAGAAGGTCTTAATTTCGTTTATTCCCTCCTGCCTTTTTTAGTATTATTGCTAATATACAGGGCTGGGCAAAAGTAGGTTTACATTTATAATACAAATAAAGAATACAATAATTAATAAATAAAAATACATGAAAAAATTCTGTTTAGTGTACTCACTACTGTAACCTTACTTTTGCCCACTCCATATTTGATTTTTGCTAATATATTAATTCTGGACATATGTAAGCCCTATGGGTATTTCTGTTATCATTTTATACAGATATTATTCATTTAGATTTACCTACATACTATTCCTTTCCATTCTTTTTTATTTCTTCCTTTATGCTCTTTCTTCGAAATATGATTATTTTCTTTCTGCTAATGCCCTTTAGAGCAGATCTGCTCCTGACAAATTCTCTCAGCTTTTGTCTGTAAATTTAAGACTTTATTTCACTTCATTTTTGAAAGACAATTTGACTAGGATTAGAATTTTAAGTGTGGTAATTTTCCCCCTGGCATTTTGAAGATAAAATTCCATTATCTTTGGTTTCTATTTTAGTCTTACTGTTGATCCTCCAGAAGAAATGCGATTTTTTCCCTCTCGTTGTCTTTATGTTTTTCTTTGTCACTGGTTTTTAGCAGTTTACCATGTTCTGTCTAGATGTAATTTTCTTTGTATTTACCTCGCTTCAGGTTTGTAGCACTTCTGAGTCCATGGCTTGATATCTTCTTCCAGTTTTTAAAAAAGAATTCTCAGACATTAATTTTTCAAATATTGTTTTTGCTTTATTCTGTCTCTCTTATTTTTGGGGACTCTAATTATACATCTTAGGCCTTATTCCCATATTGCACATCTCTTACACTCTTTCTCATATTGTGCCCTCTCTGTCTTCTTCAGTTGGATATTTTCTTCTGACTTATCTTCTAGTTGATATATTCTCTTTTTGATCTGGGTTTATTTTGCTTTTATTTTATTTTTATTTTTTGACTATTTTATTTTTTTTATTTTTATTTTTTTTTAACTTATCTTTATTGTTGAATGTATTACAGATGTTCCTCATTTTTCCCCCATTGTCTCCCTCCTCCCCATTCCCACCCCCTCCTGCCTTTCCCCACACTGTTGTCCGTGTCCATTGGTTATGCATATATACATATAAGTTCTTTGGTTTATTTCTTCCCACCCCCTAACCCCCCTTCCCTTTGAGGTTTGTCAGTCTAACAACCAATTTGTACTTCTTAATCCCTTCACTTTTTTCACCCATCCCCCCAGCCCCTACCCATCTGGTAACCAACAAAAGTTCTCTATCTATGAGAATGTTTCTGTTCTGCTTGTTCATTTTGTTTGTAGATTCAATTGTTGATAGATATGTATTTATTGCCATTTTGTTTGTTCATATATTTTTTTATCTTTTTCTTTAAGAAGACCCTTCAACATTTCATATAATAATGGTTTGGTGGTGATGAACTCCTTTAGCTTTTCCTTGTCTGGGAAACTTTATATGGCCATGGATTCTAAATGACAGCTTTGCAGGATAGAGTAATCTTGGTTGTAGGTTCTTGCTTTTCATCACTCTGAATATTTCTTGCCACTCCCTTCTGGCCTGCAAAGTTTCTTTTGAGAAATCAGCTGATAGTCTGATGGGAACTCCCTTGTAGGTAACTAACTGCTTTTCTCTTGCTGCTTTTAAGATTCTCTGTCTTGAACGTTTTGCATTTTGATGATGATGTGTTTTGGTGTGGGCCTCTTGGGGTTCATCTTGTTTGGAACTTTCTGTGCTTCCTGGACTTGTATGTCTGTTTCCTTCACCAAGTTAGGGAAGTTTTCTGCCATTATTGTTTCAAATAGTTTTTCAATTTCTTGTTCTCTCTCTTCTCCTTCTGGCACCCCCAAGATGCAAATGTTGACACGCTTAAAGTTGTCCCAAATGTTCCTTACACTATCCTCATTTTTTTGGATTCTTTTTTCTTTTTGCTGTTCTCATTGGGTGTTTTTTGCTTCTTTATATTCCAAATCGATGGTTTGCTTCTTGGCTTTACCTACTCTACTATTGAATCTGTGTAAACTATTCGTCATTTCAGTTAGTGCCTCCTTCATTTCTAACTGTGCATCCTTCATTTCTGACTGGTCCTTTTTTATGCTCTTGAGGCCCTCACTAAGTTCACTGAGGTTCTCACTAAGTCCATTGAGCATCCTCATAAGCAGTGTTTTGAACTCAGCATCTGTTAGGTTGCTTAACTCCATTTCACTTAGTTCTTTTCCTGGAGTTTTGTTCTGTTCTTTCATTTAGGACCTGTTTCTTTGTCTCCTCATTTTGGCTGCCTCCCTGTGTTTGTTTCTATGTATTACTTAATGAGAGGTATGGGGCTCGCTGAGACCAGATGCTGCTTGTTTGAAAGAATTTAGGAAAAGCTGAAGCAGGATCCAAGACAGGCCAATCCTATGGTAAAGCAACTGGCAACAGCTTGGGTAGGCCTGAAAGTTGGGTGGGGCGGGGCCTCCAGGAATCACCAGGGCGGGGCCAACAGTGTGAGCAAGGTTGCTGGAGTCCCAGATATGGCGGCTGTCTGCCACCCCAGGGAAGGGCTCACCAAAGGAACAAAGGCCTCTGATAACACATCTGTCCAAGAGAAAGCTGCCTCTCCAGCCCTCACCCCAATGCCAAACAGCTCAGTTCTTCCCCATATGACTCTGGTGCCTTTCAAGCTGCCTCCCCTACGCTGGAGCCTGGAGGGTGCGAGTCCGAGTAAGTCCGTGCGTGGGCCCTTTAAGAGGAGCTGCCGGGGCTCCAGCCGCCTCAGCCTCAGTTCCCGCTGGTTTTCCAGCCAGAAGTGATGGGGATTCTCTTCCTGGCCCTGGAACCCTGAGCTGGGCGCCTGGTGTGGGACGGGGACCCCTCAGTCCTCAGGGAGGACCTTCCCAGCCGAGGTGTCCTCCTGATTTTTATCCGCCACACGCAGGTGTGGGACCAGCCCATCCGCCCGCCTCCGCCCCTCCTACCAGTCTTGATGTGGCTGCTTCTTTAATTTCGTAGTTGTAGGAATTCCATTCAGCTCCATTTCAGGCGGTTCTGAATGATGATTGTTCTGTAGTCTAGTTGTAACTTTGATGTGGTTGTGGGAGGACGCGATACCATGTTTACCTACCCGCCATCCTGACCGGAAGTCTCTGGGTTTATTTTGCTTTTAAACCTACTCAATGAGTTCTTAATTTCACTTATTGTTTGTTTTTTTTTTTTGGTGTGTGTGTATTTTTTTTTCGTTTTATAATTTCATTTCACTTTTTCTTTGTGGTTTTCAAGTCTTTGCTGAAATTTTGCTTTTTGCCATTTATTTTTAAAAATGTAATACTTAGTTGTTTTAAAAGTCCTATATAAGGATTCTAATACTTGTATCTTCTGTGGGTCTATTTCTATTGTCTTTATTATTTCAATATTTAGCTAATTTTTTTGTCATGCTTTGTTACTTATAGTTGAATGCTGGTCATTGTGTATAAAATTATAGAGATAATTTGAGTCTTGGACCATATCTAACTTCAGAGAGGACTTACATTTGTTTCTAGTATGCAGGTAGCCTAGAAGCATATAAATTTAATCCATTCACAGGTTGAGCAGATTCAAAGCTGGTCTTCAGTTTCTGTGAGGTCTCTTAAAATTTACACTTTTTAGATGTTTTATTAAATTTATCAGGGTGACATTGGTTAATAAAATTATATAGGTTTTAAGGGTACAATTGTCTAGTAAATTATCTGTATATTGCATTGTCTATTCACTACCCCAAGTCAAATCTCCTTTCACATCACCATATAAAATTTCACTTTACCCTTTCCTACCTTCCCCCTCTCCCCTCTCCCTCTGGTAACTACATACTATTGTCTGTGTCTCTGAGTTTTTGTTTGTTCATTTGTTGCTTTCAGTTTTATATCCCACATATGAGTAAAATCATATGGTTATTGACTTTTTTGTCTGAATAATTTTGCTTAGCATAGTATTCTCAAGATCCATCTTTATTGTCACAAATGGCAATATTTCGCCAACAAACAGCTTAACATTACATCTTAAAAAGCTCTAAAAAGAAGAACAAATAAAACCCAGAGTTAGAAGAGGGAAGGAAATAATAAAAATTAGAGCAGAATTAAATGAAATAAAGAATAAAAGGACAATAGAAAAAATTAATGCAACAAAGAGCTTGTTCTTTGTAAAGATTAGTATAATTAACAAACTTCTGGCTAGATTCACTAAAGAAAAAGAGAAAAAACTCAAATAAACAAAATCAGAAATAAAAGAGAAGTTATGATGGACATCACAGAAATACAAAGGATCATACAAGAATACTATGAAAGAATATATGAGATTTCAGGTAAACTAACAATGAGATTTCTTCTAGGTAAATTCAATAACCTAGAAGAAATGGACAAGTTCTTAGAAATATATAACCTTCCTAGACTGAATCATGAAGAACTGGAAGATCTAAATAGTAAGGAAATTGAAGCAATCATTAAGAACCTTTCAAACAGCAAAGTTCTGGGACCAGATGGCTTCACTAGTGAATTCTACCAAGCATTCAAAAAAGATTTAGTACCTCTCCTTCTCAAAATCTTCCAAAAAATTGAAGAATTGGCAATACTTTTTAACACATTTTATGAGGCCAACATTAAATACCCTGATGGCAAAACACACAGACAACTACAGACCAGTATCACTGATGAATACAGATGCAAAAATCCTAAACAAAATATTAGCAAATTGAATACAACAATATATTAAAAAGATAATACATCACGATCAACTAGGGTTAGTTCCAGGAGCACAAGATGGTTCAACATATGCAAATCGATCAATGTGATACACCACATTAACATAATCAAGGATAAAAATCATGTGATCATATCAGTAGATATAGAAAAAGCATTTGACAAGAGACAACAAACATTTATGATTAAAACATTCAACAAAATGGGTATAAAAGGAAAGTACCTCAACATAATAAAGACCATATATAACAAACCTTCAGCTAATATCATACTCAATGGTGAAACAGTGAAAGCTTTTCCTCCAAGATCAGGAACAAGACAAGGATGGCCACTCTTAGCAATGTTATTCAACATAGCACTGGAAGTTCTAACCAGAACAATCGGCAAAAGAGGGAAATAAAAGCCATCCCAATTGAAAATGAAGAAGTGAAATTGTCACTTTTTGCAGATGACAGAATTTTTTATATTGAAAACCCTAATGACTCCACCAAAACACTATTAGAAACAATAAGCAAATACAGTAAAGTTATAGGATACAAAATCAATGTACAAAAATTCATTGTGTTCCTAAAGACTAACAATGAGATTTCAGAAAAAGAAATGAAAAAAATTCCTTTGCAATTTCAACAAAAAGAACAAAATGCCCAGGAATAATTTTTTTTTCTTTTTCTTTTTTAAAAAAATTATCTTTATTGTTGAACGTATTACAGATGCCCCACCTCTTTTCCCCCATTGGCCCCCTGCCACCCCGTTCCCACCCCCACCTCCACCCAGCCTTCACCACACCATTGTCTGTGTCCATGGGTTATGCATATCATATATGCATGTAAGTTCTTTCATTAATCTCTTTGCACTCCCTCTTCCCTCTGAGATTCATCAGTCTGTTCCATGCTTCCATGTCTCTGGAGCTATTTTATTCATCGGTTTATTTTGTGGAGAAAAGGGAACCTTACTACACTGCTGGTGGGAATGCAGACTGGTGCAGCTACTATGGAAAACAGTATGGAGTTTCCTCAAACAATTAAAAATGGAACTGCCGTTTGACCCAGTGATACCACTTCTAGGAATATATCCTAAGGATACTGAAACACCAATCAGAAAGAATATATGCATGCCTATATTCATAGCAGCACTATTTATAATAGCTAAGATCTAGAAATAGCCCAAGTGTCCATTTGTTGATGAGTGGGTAAAAAAGCTGTAGAATACTATGCAGCTATAAAAAAGAAGGGTCTCTTACCCTTTATTTAATTTTTTTAATCCTCATCCAAGGATATTTTTCTCTTTATCTTCAAGTAGAGTGGGAGGGAGAGAGAGAGAAACATTGATGTGAGAGGGACACATTGACTGGTTGCCTCCCACATGACCCTGACCAGGGCCAGGGATAAATTGCAACGGAGGTATGTGCCCTTGGCTGGAATTGAACCCGGGACTCATTGGTCCCTGGGCTGACGCTCTACCACTGAGCCAAACCGTCCAGGGCAGGATCGCTTACTCTTTGAGATAGCATGGAGGGACCTGGAGAGTATTATGCTAAGTGAAATAAGCTAGTTAGAGAAAGACAAGTATCACATGATCTCATTTATATGTGGAATCCAATGAACAAAATAGATCCAGAAACATGGGAACCTAGGAATAATCTTTTTTTTTTTTTTTTTAATTGTCACCCCGGCACATTTTTCCATTTTTTGTTCAGATAGAGTGGGAGGGGGAGAGAGAGAGAGAGAGAGAGAGAAATATCGACGTGAAAGGGACACATCGAGTGGCTGCCTCCTGCACGACCCAACCAGGGGCCGGGGACAAACTGCAACCGAGGTACGTGCCCTTAGCGGGAACCTAACCCGGGTCTCTCTGGACCGCAGGCCAACGCTCTAACCACTGAGCCAAACCGGCCAGGGCCCTAGGAATAATCTTAATAAAAGATTGTAAAATTCATTCTCTTAAGTTATAGCACTTCAGGGTACCATCTCAAAGCCCAGAGCATTTATCTGGGCCCCTCCTCCTGGTGAACTCTGAGGCTTTGGTAAACTCCATTCAGCTCTACAGCCTTTCACACTCTATTTTCTGTTCAGTTTTTCTCTCTCTCAGTTGCTCCTTGAGAGTTCACAAATGCCTCAGCGGAAAAGGTGTGCCAAATCCCAGCGCATCTCTCTGGGTTTCTTTTCTCTTTATGATCTTGGCCCTTCAAATCCTTACTGTCTTGGAGCTCTCTGATGCCTTTAAATAGATGTTTGTTTTAATTTTCTTGATCTTTTATAGTGGTTTATGGCAGTAAGATTCATTTCAAATAAACTAGTTTCAATAAACTAGTTTTTGGAAGGGAAAAATCAGTACTACTTGGATTTATATGTTGTTTTTACTTCTGTTATTTTCTCATATTTTTATCTCTCTTTCATACTGATACCACTGTAATTGCTAGTTATTAATAATAGGAAAGGAGCAAAGGAAAGACCAGACATTATAGGCTTGTTATTTGAGCAGCTTCACCAGGAAGCTGCAGCTTTGTACTCCCCAGGGAATCACCAGCCTATTTGTTGCAAAATGCTGTGGGAAGGGAACCGGACAAAGGAAAGATAGATGCATGCCCAGTAAAGTTGGAGTGACTAGGGACTAGGGAAGGTGCCTGCCAGTCAAACCTGGGGACAGAGATGGTTTGCCAGAATACACATGGCCAGTGCAAGCGCATGAACATTTGGGAAAGCATAATCCCCTAAAATTTAGGGCCTAAACAAAGGAATTCTGTCTCTTTAAAAAATATTTTTTTCTTTGAATTGATTTGAGAGAGAAAGGGAGAGGGAGAGAGAGAGAGATAGAAACATCGATGAGAGAGAACATCGATTGGCTGCCTCCTTCATGTTCCCCACTGGGGATTTGGCCCACAACCTGGGCATGTGCCCTGACTGGGAATCAAACCAGTGACCTCTTGGTGCATGGGTTGACGCTCAACCACTGAGCCACACTGGCCAGGAGGAATTCTGTCTGTTATTGCACTTGACCCTTGGCTTATGGGCTCTTTTGCTCCTATTTCCTTGCATATGCCTGTACGACCCATTGCCGTGCAGACTCCACATGCAATGGACTAATGGACTCCAGTGGGAAACACAAGCTAAGCTGGCCTGATGCTGGATTGGACTCTGCTCCAACATGGAATGGAAACTCTGGACACTCGCTCTGAGTTTAGCTCTGCTGAAGCCCCAGCTATACTTCTATGACTGGACTGAGGGAAATGGGACTTTGGAAACCCAGGGATGTAATTCCACAGAAATAAAGCTTTCTACTTTATCTCATCCTCCCATGGGGGCCTCTGGAAATTCTTATTCCCGTGGTACCCCAAGAACCTCACTTCCACGAGCAACTGGGGGAGACAAGGACCACTCTCCTCCATTAACAATACTAAAGGAAACCGAAGCATATAGAGATTAGGCTATAAACCAGATTCCTAGTTAATGATTTAGCTGAGATTAGAATCCAGATTTCCTGAATATTTGTACTGAATCAGCGCTTTACCTGGTATGCACAATAGAAATATACAATGAAATACTGAGAATAATATTCTTTTGATATTGCATATTCTGCTTAGAAGCATTTCTTTCTATCTATAGATATCTAAATCCTGTTTGTGATGAGAGGTGTTGTAGCTTATGTTTGGGCTTACAAATTTCTAATATGTCATCCACACGTGTTGGGTACTTAGTTGATCAGGCAGAGTGCCAAGGCTTTCGTGTGCACCATTCGTTCGGTCCTCACAGCAACCCTGTGACGTAAGACATACTGTCTCCTTAATTTTGAGACAAGGAAGATTTATTTCAGAGAGACTCATTAACTGGCTGGAGTCACACTATTAGTAGGTGAAGGAATAAGTACTTGAGCTTGTGTGATGTAGTGGGCGGAATTGTGCTGTACGGAGTCAGACAGACCAGGCTTAACACTCCTGTGTTATCACTGATTAGCTGTGTGGCCTGGAGCAAGGCTCAGTGAGTCACAGCATCTCCATTTAGTGCTGATGAGGCTCAAATAACTCTATGTTGAGAAAATCAAATAATGTGTCTGAGTGCACCTGGTAAACACAAGGCACTAGTGAATTCCAGCCCTTTCTTGCTTTCTGCATGACAATAAACATTTGAGAAGGACATTCAAGTTTACAAAACATTTTCAAGAGCAGGATATTTAGCCGTAATAACAATTCTGAATGATGGTCTGGGCAGGTAGAAATGTGGAAACCACATATCAGAGAAGTAAAGTAGCTTGCCTCCAATTACAAAATTTACATGTGGAATAGTTAAGCCTTGTTGATTGCCGTGTACCTAGATTAACACCATAAATATGTTCTGAAAATTGAGTTTTTGTAAATTAGTTAATATTTCAAATGCACCAGAGGAATCTGCTATTTAAAGGATCCCTACAGTGAATACTTTTGTGAAGTCAGGAATAATTCTGGAAATTAAATTATATTTCACTAGTTTATCTGTTTTATAAATTTGGCTTTTAATGTTTCTTAAACTTGGTTGTGTCTGATGTTGACTTTTCCAACCTCAAAATGTCTTCCTGTTGATAAGATAATGTTACTTCACTTCTAGAATCCAATTAGTGTTGATAGTACTCTAAAAGGGAGAGCAAATGTCAAAATCCACTAGGGTTAATTGCTTGGAATGTCTTTTAAAAGTAAAGAAACATATAAAATCAATGAAACTATGGTAGCAGAATTAAATCATCTTGAGACTGTTTTCTTCAAATGTATGAGTCATTTGAACATTATACTGTTTTGTTCAAGAGAGATATTCAGGTTGTAGCTATGTCTATGACAGGTGCTACAATGATCAGCTACATTGGCTCAGCCGGCCTCGGTGGCAGGGAAGGTGGTCTTCTGGACAGGCAGGTGCCCTGGGAGGTTTCTTGACTTTCATTAGAAGATGCCAACTCTCTCCTCCTGCATCCAGTTGACTAGAGGATTTATTTTCCAGGCTTCTGGCAAAGGACATACTCTCAAATTCCCCTTTGTCTCAGCTTCTTAGCCATCTTTACACTTAAGAGTATCTAAAAAGAATCTTTGCTCCATTCATTTATTAAGATCAGTAGCTTCCAGTTTCTCTCCTCAGACATGAGCAGAGGGAAGGATTCATGGTGCAACACACTTGTGTTGCCGAGCTGCTCACTGTGTGTGTCTATTGCACAGCTCTTGGTATTGGTCCTGGAGCGGCCTGGAACCCCACTTCTTTCTCCACCACTCAGTGGCAGCCATCCAGCGTGCTGAAGACACCAGCATTACAATCATTGCACCTAAACTTGTACCATTTTACATTCAGATGATTCTGGTCCTGCAGGCCTATGTCGATTTGGCCTTTCATCAAATCACTCTCATGGAATTGCTCTTTTTGTATTGGACTATATGCCTCTGTTGAGAAACGCTAAAGCAAAAATCATGGGAAATTCACTATGTAGTCTAGGGATGTTTAGCCATTATTAACAATTGAATTGCAAAAAGTTACACGAAACAAATTATATTAAAAAGACCAGTAAAATATTTAAAACTCATTACTTTGTAATCATTTGACTACATTTGACAATTATCTGTGCTCTTGAGGATATTTACATCTGTTACATTTGTACGAAGGAACTGCTGTGTAAGCTGTGCTATTGCCTACCTCTTCTCAGCTCCAAGTTCAGAGACTATTCCATTTCGGTAGCTGGCCTTTGGCCATGGTTGAAGTATTTACATCATAGTGTCTCACATCAGTGCCCCTCCCCCAAGCCAGCTGTGAAACATCTAACAGCTGACTACTCCATGCTCTTGAAGATGTGATATTACTGGTATTGTGAGAATCTCTGGGAGAGATTCCTCTTAGTCTAAAAGCAAGTAAAAGTATCTTTCTCTTCAGGTACATGTTTGTTTTATTTTTATTTTTTAAATCCTCATCCGAGGATATGTTTTCATTGATTTTTAGAGAGAGAGGAAAAGAGAAAGAGAGAGAAACAGTGATCGGTTGCCTCCCCTACACTCCCTGACTGGGAACCGAACCCCCAACCTTTTGGTGCCTGGGAACTGAACCCCCAATGCTCCAACCAACTGAGCCACACAGCCAGGGCCAGGCACATGTCTATTTTTATTTTTAGAATTCTGTGACTATTGTTAGCAATATGTTCCTTCTTTGCTCTGCCTGAGTAACTCAGACCCAGATTTTTAGCACCTTTCCTAAGAAGAAAAATGTGTTCCAGAATTCTTCTTTTTCTGCTGCTGTTTTAATTTAATCTCCTTCCTTCCTTCCTCCCTTCCTCCTTCCCTCCCTCCCTCCCTCTCTATTTTCCTCTCTCTGTCTTTCTTTTGTTCTATATTGCAAATATGGATTTATATTAGTATTTCTAAACATTTTAAAAATAATGTGGGGGTATAAAAATAAATAGCATGCTTCTCTGTGTGCACATATTCTTAAGTATAATTGATTATTAAGGTTTCCTGCCTTATTAATAAGTTTTATCTTAGTGTAATATTTTAAAGGATTTTTTCTACTTTAATATGAAAAAAATGTACAAAGTTAAAATATAATTTAGATCTGCATGTAAGTTTTATTTATTAAGGGACCATGAAAAAAATCTTGGGGAGGAGAATAGTTCACTTATTATAAGTGTCTCCCTCCTTCTAGAATGTAAGTTCCAAGAGGGCAAAATATATCTCAAGTATTTAGTACCACATCTGACATACAAAAGGTGTTCAGTGAGTATTTTTCAATAAATTAATAAATGAATAACTAATAACTAATGCTCAATTGTTATGAATGCATTTGACTTTGATGATACTATATACACATATATACACACATATTTAAGAACTTTCATTTTGTACTTATCACTTGCATTTGAAATCTGTTTCTCTAGATTGTAATTTTTCAATTAAATATTCATTGCTAATGACATTATTTTCACTAGTTCTCTATAGAAATATGGTCACACATCATAAAAAGAAGCAATATGGCATCATCTACCCATGTGGAAAGAACAATTATCGTGAACTAAGCCTAATGTTTAATACCTCTGCCTCTCTCTGATGGTTCTCATGAGTCATTCACCATAATTTGGTTGCTCTATTTTTTTTCTTGTAATGGGAAAGAAGAGGGAAGTAACATTTATTGAGTGCCTGCTATGTAGTAAGTACTTACTGTGTATTTAATTACCTTATGTCATTACTCCCACAATTCAATAAGGTACTGTTGGTAGCCCCATTTTAATAGACCAGGTAACTGGAGCTCGAAGAGATGACATAACTTCCTCGTGTCACGGCCCCCAGTGATGGGGTCTGGCTCTGAAGCCCAGTCCACCTCTCTGCCACACTGCATGCCACTCCAGGCCATGCTCACTGCCTCGTTCATCAGCCCATTGCCTCTGCCTCGCCCTCAACTTTCTCCCTTACACACTACTTTCCACACCTTCCTTTATTCAGCTATTTGACAGGGATGCCAAGCTGAGCTAAGCAGTTTGGGGTACAGACAGTGATTTTTGTCACTGAGGTTTTTGAGCAGAGTACCGATTACCCAGGGAACAGACAAAAAGATGCATTACAGGCCCAGGGGGCAGAGATACGTGAGTGAGCAGGTGATAGGAGCCTGGTTGGCAAAATATGCCCCCCCTCAAATGTCCGAATCCCTGGACCCTGTGACTATGAAACCTTACATGACGAAGAGTCTTTGCAGATGTGTTTAGTGTGAAGGACCTTAACCACAGAGAGGCTGTCTGGGTTTACCCAGTTGGCCCAAGCGAATCACATGAATCCACAAAAGCAGACAACTTTTATGGCGGTGGTCCCAGGGAGATGTGACTGGGGAAGAGTGACCAGAGAGATACAATGTTGGTGGCTTTGAAGATGAAGGAAGGGGTCCAGGTGCCAAAGGGGACAGGCAGTCTCTAGAAACTGGGAAAGGCAAGGAAAGGGATTCTTCTGGAGTCTCCAGAAAGGAATGCAGCCTGCTGAGACTTTAAGTCCAATGGGACCATGTCGGACCAAATTGTAAGATATTAAATTTGTGTTGTTTTAATCCACTAAGCTTGTGGTAATGTTAGAGCAGCCAAAGAAAACTAGCATAAGGAGAGGTTTAGAATATAGGGAGGCAGTGGAAATGTCTCCCTCTGCTCAGAAACCTTTAGTAACTTCCTTCTTTCCAACACATCAGATTTCAACTTTCTTGCCCCGTTCTCCAGGTTCTGTGTGGCCTGCCCATGTTGCATTTCTCAGTGGTGCCCCTCCTAACTCAGCTCTGGTCGGACCCTTCTCCTCTCTGCCCCATGAGCCCGCCATGCTCAGTTTCCTATCGGCACACGACGTTCCCTTCCCAGGAAGTTACCCCTTCTTCCACTGCTTTCTGGGTTATTTCTGCCCTCTTTGATCCCTGTCTTTTCTGATCAGCTCATTGATGTCCAAGAGACACAATTAATACTTCATTATATTTGTGCATATATCTGTGCTACACTTGACCAAATTTTCTTAGTTTTAACATATCATATGCTATTTTGTATTGGTTGCTACTTTAAAAAATGCCACACATTATTCTGTAATCTATTAGAAAATGTGATTTCGTGAAAAGATCATATGCTTCGATTTCTGACTTAGCAATTTTCTAGCTGTGCTTCTTTGGCAAGATACTTAACCTCTCTGAAGCTCAGTTTCCTTATCTGTAAAATAGAGGTGATAATATCTACCTCACAGAATTTTGTAAGGATTACAGCATTCTAGAACCGTCAGTTCCTATCTTCCTGGAGGGCGAAGACGGTGCCTTATCATTCTTTCTCGTGCTGTCAACACCACCACAGCGAACTCAGTGTGCTGTCAAACTTTGCATCTTGTTGCAGATCTTGCCATTATTTCTGAACTTACCTCGCCACTAAGCTTTCACGCGGTGCTATGTAACGGCTGTCGCAAAAGTCTCAGCTTATCCCATCACCTGTTTAACTTCTGACAAACCTCTAGGTTAACACTTACTGCGTCTGGCCTCCTCCAGATAAACCTCCACCTGTTCATGGCTACTCCCCATGGATTCTCCTCGAGTACCTCGTTTGATATCGTTTCCTGATCACAACATCCTAACTCCATCAAGCTGGCCTACTATTTATTGATGCTCTCTTTCAGCGTTCCTGTGCTGAGGGCACCATTCTGAGTTTACTGCCACGGATCCAGGTGTCCCTGCGACAGGCAGGCCGTTGTCTAATATATGTGTGTTGTCGCTGCCTGCGTTCTCAGATTTGAGGATGCAGATTATATCTCCTGGACACCTTTGCTTCTCACGGCTCTCAGTTTCATCTCTAGCTCAAGAAACATTAACCCTTGGTTGCCCTCTTTGGCTACATTTTTCAGTTTTAAATGTATTTCTTCTGTCCTGAGGAGCCCGCGAGCACAGGCTTTCATTTCTTCAGGAAGTCTCTGTTCTTCCCTCTTTTCTGCCTACATCCTGCTGATATTCCTATCAAGTCCAGATCTTTTGTTAGTGAACTTTGCTTCTTACCGTTGTACTGTGATACATTTTTATGCTAGCGTTACAGTGTCAGATATCTGCTTGGCTTGAAGTTGCTGAAAGAAATCTTTATAGGCAAGGTGACTTATTGCTAAAAATTGAATCCCAAATGTGTCTTAGGAAACCTGTGTGTGTGTGTGTGTGTGTGTGGAGATTTTAGGAGAGACGTTCTTTCCTGCTTTCATTGATTTCCTGTGGCTGGGGTAATTTTTGCAGAGTTTCTGACTAACACCTATTTTTGGAAATCAGTATTCATGATTCTTTGAGATTATTTTTAGCTTTAGAGTGTCTAATAATTCTTTCTGTCTGTATATGGTCAATGTGGTGGTTTTTAACTGGTGTGTCTGGAAAGTAGTGTATAACAGGCTCCCTACAAGAATGTCCCCAAACTTTGGTCAGTGTGTAAAATTTATTTTTGCTGACACTGAGTCATTCTGTTATGCTTTTAAAATGTTGTCTGACAGATGAGTCATTGCCTGAGCAGCTCACGTAATGCACTATATATTGGGATGTGGCTTGTGGCAAATACGTATTTAGAAATACAGCGTAATGCCAACACAATGCTAAAGAAAGAGTTTATATTTAGTGATGAATTCTCAGCCTTCCTAATTCTAAGAGATTGTGGTTGAGGCAGAAACTTCTCAAAGAGGTAAGAATGCTGCTTCACGGTGACTGAGGGTAGGTAGTAAGGTAACCATGGATACTTTTATAAAGGGGTGAAACATGGTTATAGTGCGATTAATGCTTTGTAAATATTGCTGACTTTATATGTTATTTTGAGTCTTTTGATACTTTCAAATATATAAACAGAAAGGGTAATATGTGAAGACATGCTCAGAATATACCACGCTTTATAGGAACATATCTAAAGGGAAGCAAGGTTTATTATGTGGTATATTTTTATTTGGGTTTGGGAGGTAACAGATTTTTGCTTTGTTAATTGCTCTCCAGGAACTCATGTCCTGGAGTCCTTCAACTTTTTGTAGATTGCAACATACCTAAAGTTATTTCCAAAAGTGGGACTAAGACTTTCTGAAACACTTTCCTCTTTCTTAGGAGATGCTCATTGATTTCCCTTGGTCCCTTCTACTACCCATAGGTTGCAGAAGTGGACAGGTGGGCTGGAAACAGCCTTTCTTATACTAAGCTGTTTATGAACTACCTTTCTCTGAATGCTCCATCAAAGCAAGTGTGCAGAGTTTTCCAATAGTAATTTATGATGGCCTTCACTTGGTAACAACTGGTTCTATATAGATCAGATTCCATTGCTCATAAACTCTATGGTGTGTTAGTGAATCTGTAAAACTTTGTAACAAGAAGAGCTAAGCATTTTCATACTTGCTTTTCCATACTTTGGGCTTCCTTCATGGAAAATTCCAGAGCTATTACACTTGTGACAAAATACAATTGGTTTTTGAATTTTGCTGAAGGACAGAGTTTTAGGAATTTGCTTGTATTATCACATTCAAGACCCCACAGGACAGCTCTAAGAATGTCAGGGAATGGAGCAACAGATACCCATCGAAATATGAAGTAACTGCAGCACCGAAGGTCTTTACAGTTTTCCTTGCCACCATGTTCGCTTCATTCAGACTGACAAAGCTCCCTTACGGAAATTAGTTTCGTGTTTGAAAATCTCCTGCATTTGTCACTTTTAAAAAGTCTACAAGTTAAGTCATTGCTGTAAGCCCTCTCAGCAGATGAGGAAACCAGGAACTCTTTTTGAGATTATGTCCAAGGAACTAGATAGAGGAGGCTAGTGACTCGACTTTGATCTGAATGTTAGGTTTGTACTTTGACCAGAAGGGTGCGCTGTTGTCTCTCATTTATTGCTTTGGGGGGGGGGGGAGCAATGTTCTTTCCAACCAACTTACTTTAAATATCCTCGTACCTTGCTTTTTCTTTTGAGTTTTATTAGCATTCTAGTTATAATTCTTGACTTTCTAGGTTCTTTTCAGTCCTTTCTTGGTTCCAGTGAATGAACAGAAAGTTCACAGAGAAGAATGGTACTAGCATGATAAAAACCTGACTAGTCAATATTTTCCCTTTTCTAGTTTTCTGTCTTCTGAGAAAGGAATTTATCACCTTTGTTACAGATGGGACAGGTTTGGCAGTAGACACTTCCAGATGCAGAGCTCTGGAATGTTCCCAACCTTAACATCTGGGGTTTAGATGGCTCATTCCCAACTTTCTTGCCTGCTTTCCTGGGCTAAGGTTGTTGTATGGGGTTAATTACTCTCTGGTTCTGAGGAGGAAGACATAGTAATCCTCTAGATGTCATTTAGGTCCCCCATATGGGTACTGTTGAGATACTGGACTTTCATAGGAAAACATGTGGATGTGTTACCCTTCCTAACCAGCCCTTTAAAAAACCACAACACAGTAATAATAATAAAAAATTCTTCATTCTGAGAGCTTATTGCAAGTGATGCTAATGAATTACTTTAGCTAGACCATGCAAAAAATAGCAAGATATACATGACATTTTTTTTCTGAAACTTCTTTGGAGATACATTTTTGGTTATATTTGCGTAGATAAGGAAATGCACGTTTGATGTCAGATTTCTCAAGAGTGGAATTGGCACAGTAGACTGCTGGCAGTATATTTCTAGTCCTTTGTTAACATGATCTCATAGTTCTTCCAAGAATTTTTCCAAGTATATACTGTCATGAGTTTTAACTAATAACATCTGAGCATATGAAGAGATTGCCTTCTAAATAAGTACAAAGGAAAAGGTAGTATCAAGCCACAGAGATAATGTGTGAATGGCCCATCATAATCTTACCCATGTTTAAAATGTAAAGAAAGAGATTAGAAGAAAATATATCTAAATGAACAACATAGTTGCCTTTGAGTGGCAGGATGATGGGAGTTTCTTCCTGTTTTTTGACACTCCTGTAGTGTTCAAGTTATCTATGTGAGAATATGTTACATTTATAGTTAGAAAAGAGGAATAAAAAATAACTTGTCCTGGACAAACTGAACTAGTCAAAGCAATTTAATAGGAAGCTTCCCAACATCATCTTGTCACAAATACCAGATTTTAACATTTAAAGGCAAAAGTTTTAAAATATAAATGGTCATAAGTATTTATGGATTTAACATTTAAAAAACAACTTAAACCCAACAATGTCCAATTTCTATGGGATGCTTTGCTGTGAACATGTGAACATTGATTTGATACCTAACGTTACCATTTTCATAGTAGCCTCCATCTCTATTCAATAGATTGCAACCATAGCTAAAGGGATGATACCTATCTGACTATAATTCAATAGAATAGCTATCACTCTTTTTTTTTTTTTTCTCTTTGAGAATTGGCCAGCTCTTGGACTAAATTAACCCAATCAACTGATGACCTTGCATCCTGTTAGCACAAATCAAGTAACTGAAAATATTTGAATCTATTAATGATTAACCAGAGACTCTTTAACACTCTTGCTTCTGTTTCAGTTTCTGTTATTTAGTTTTTTAGGGCAAGTTCAGATTTGAGTCTCTGCAGCTAGACAAGAGCAATAACCTATTATTGGAATGGTTGCCGCCAGGTAGGTGGTAGAAGTTTTTTCACCTATGTGGATCCACTAACTAGGCTTTTCTTATTTGGGACTAGGGTGAAGTGAATGAGGCATTTGTCTCATGCTAGTCCCCACTTTTGAGTAAGACTAGAATAATTAATCTGTTTTTCTTTCCCATGAAAATATTCTAGTTAATAATTTGTGCCTTTATTTAAATACCACAATAGTTTATAAAAACAACTCATCTAACCTGGAAGTTGACTTTTACAATGTTTGCTAATTCAGGACACAGTTAGTTATATACAGTGGTACAGCCCCAAAGGTTTCCAAGGGTCACTCAATTAACTGTGACCTAAGTTATATATTTTGCTCTATAGGAGTAATCCCTGATACTCTGTTTAGGTTATTTGGCATGTGGATTTATATACATAATTTGAATATTCTCAAGACTTTTATATGTGTCAATGAGTCAGTGGCTAGTGTTTGTGCTCTGTTGAAAATATAACCATGGAATTTGAGTCAAAGGAGTAAAAATTCAAAATGATGGAATGTGCATTAAATGCATTAGAGTCTTTACTATATTACTACATTGACTTCCTATGAAACTCCAGTATGTCATTAATATATGTATATTTAAGTAGAAAATAATTATTCATTTTTTAGCTCTAACATATGAGGAATATGAAACTCTCCTGTCAAAGGCAATAAACTGCCATGGCAGTATTTCTCCCCATTTCTTCGTGGGGGGGGGTGGGGGGGTGGAGTGGGCATACAGACTCTCCAGTGGAATATGTTTGAGTTAAAAATAACCATACAATTCTTGACCCCCAGTTGAAAATCCTTGGTATTGAGTATTATGGTGCCTTATCTATGATAAATAATTTTTGTAATTTGTATGTACTTAGCTTATCCTTATTAGATAGCAAGAAAAGAAACTGTACTTGTTTATTTCCTACTTCATTTCACATAGACTATGATTGAGGTTTAATGTATATTTTATTTTATTTATTTGTTTAAATCCTCACCTGAGGATATGTTTTTATTGATTTTAGAGAAAGGGGAAAGGGGAGAGAAACAGAGAGAGAAACATTGATGTGAGAGAGAAACATGGATCGATTGCCTCTAGTACACACCTCAACTAGGGATCGAACCAGCAACCTACATATGTGCATGGGAATCAAACCCACAACTGAGCCACCTGGCCAGGGCTCAATGAATATTTTAGAAATAGTATTTGATATATGTAAATGATGTCAAAATTTACCAAAATAAAGAAAAATCTTTTGAATTTCAAAGACATTTAACGCATGAATTCAAGTGTGAACCAATAGATGTGAGGTTAAAAGGTTACATGATGAGTTCGAGGCTGGTGGTACAGGGCAGACTGTGTACAAAATCTGTCCTGGTTGACCTCACACACCAACTACTAAAAACAGGAACATCGTCAGAAAAATGTTGGAACAATAGATGGGTATCCAGAAGCTAGCCATTCCAATTTTATGATGCTGTCTAAATAATGTGTTTTTCCCCAAGCCATTTATTTTTAGCCCATATGTGTCGTTATATTTAAAGTGCATTTTCTATAGACATATACAGGGTATCCCAAAATTGTATAAATACTTTGAGTAGTTATAAATTCCAATTGGTTAAATCTGAAAAGAAAGAAACATCAATTGAGCTATGAGCTGTTAAGTGTGTATACATTTTTTTGGAACACCCTATATATTTGAGTCTTTTTTTCTTATTAAAAAATTTGTTTTTCTTTATTGATTTTAGAGAGAGAGAAAAGGAGAGGGAGAGAGAGATAGAAACATCGAGAGAGAACATCGATTGGCTGCATTCTGCATGCCCCCCACTCTGGACTGGGCCCACAATCTGGGCATGTGCCCTGACTGGGAATCGAACCTGCGACCTCTTGGTGCATGGGTTGACGCTCAACCACTGAGCCACACAGGCTGGGCTGGATCTTTTTTTCTTTTTAAATCATTCTGACACTCTATTTACTTACTTATTTTATTTATTTTTTAATTAATTAATTTTTGTTACAAATGTTTCTCCTTTTCCCCCTATTGACACTCTCCTCCCTGCTCCTGCCCTCCTTCACAATATTGTTGTCTATGTCCATTGGTTATCCATATATGCATATAAGTTCTTTGGTTTATCTCTTCCCTCCTACCCCGATCCCTCCTCTGAGGTTTGTCAGTCTGATCCCTACTTCTATGTCTCTGGGTGACACTCTCTTTAAATTGGAGTATTTAGTCAATGTCTAGAGTAATTACTTATATGGTTGGGATTAGATCTACCATTTCATTCTTGTTTTTTTAGTTTTTAATTTTAATTTATTTTAAAATTTCATTTGACATACAATACTATATTAGTTTCAGGTGTACAATCTCATGATTAGACATTTATATAACTTACAACATGATCACCCCAATAAATCTAGTATTCATTTGGCACCATATATAATTTTTACAATATTATTGACTATATCCCCGTGGCTATTCTGTAATTACCAATTTGTACTTCATAATCCCTTCAGCTTTTTCACCCATCCCTCAACACCTCTCCCATCTGGCAACTGTCAAAATATTCTCTGGATCTATAAGTCTGTTACTGTTATGCTTGTTTGTTCCTTTTGTTTTTTAGATTCCATATATAAGTGAAATCATCTGGCATTTGTCTTTGTCTGACTTATTTCACTTAACATAATATTCTCTAGATCCATTCATGTTGTTGCAGACAGCAAGATTTAATTCTTTTTTATGGCTGAGTCACATTCCATTATACATATGCACCACTTCTTCTTTATCCACACATCTATTGATGAACATTAAGATTGTTTCCATATCTTGGCTATTGTAAATAATGATGCAATAAACATATGGATATATGTGTCTTTTTGATTTAGTGTTTTGAGTTTCCTCAGATAAACACCCAGAAGTGGAGTTGCTGGGTCCTTCTTTATCTCTTGTTATAGCCTTTGTTTTAAAGTCTATTTTGTCTGATGTAAGTAATGCATCCCCAGCTTTTTTGTTTTGTTTTGTTTCCATTTTCGTGAAATACCTTTTTCTACCCTTTTACTTTCAGTCTGTGTTTGTCTTTAAATCTGAAGTGAGTCTCTTGTAGACAGCATGCATAAGGGTCTTATTTTGTTATCCATTCAGTCACCATATACCTTTTGATTGGAGCATTTAATCCATTTGCATTTGAAGTAATTATTGATAGATATGTAAATATTGCCATCTTATTATTCATATTTTTAACCTTTTTTTTTCTTCCTCTTAAAGAAGACTCTAACATTTCATGTAATAGTGGTTTGGTGGTGATGAACTATAGGTTTTTCTTGTCTGGCAAGTTCTTTATCTGTCCTTGGATTCTAAATTATAGCTTTGTTGGATAGAGTAATCTTGGTTGTAGGTCCTTGCTTTTCATCACTCTGAATATTTCTTGCCAATCTCTTCTGGTCTGCAAAGTTTCTATTGAGAAATTAGTGGACAGTCTTATGGGAGCTCCCTTGGAGTAACTAACTGCTTTTCTCTTGCTGTTTTTAAGATTCTCCCTTTGTCTTTGACCTTTAACTTTTGGCATAAATTGTCCACTTTTTTTTTTTTGGAGAGGGAAAGAGAAACATTGATGGGAATCATGGTTTGCCTGCCTCCTGCGTGCCCCCTACTGGGGATTGAGCACATAACTCTGTCATGTACACCGACTGGTAATCAAACTGGTGACCTCTCAGTGCATGAGATGCTGCTCAACCAACAAAGCCACATCAGCCAGGGCTTTGTCCACTCTTTTTTGTATCGTCCTTCATTCTTGCCTTACTTTTTTTTAAAATTCCATTTTAATTTTTCTATTGACCTTTTAATGATACTTCTTTGCACTGTTATTTTATTTTATTTTTTATTTTAATTTTTTTTTTATCCTCATCTGAGGACATTTTTGCATTCATCTTCAGATTAAGCAGGAGGGAGAGAGAGAGAGAGAAGCATTGATGTGAGAGAGACACATCGACTGGCTGCCACCCACACGACCCTGACTGGGGCCAGGGACAAACTGCAACCGAGGTACATGCCCTAGCGGGAACTGAACCCGGGTCTCTCTGGACCGCAGACTGATGTTCTTACGGCTGAGCCAAACTGGCCAGGGCTGCACTGTTATTTTAATGGCTGCTTTGAGAGTTACACGCACAAAAAAAAAAAAAAAAAAAAAAAATCCTTAAATTTTCATACTCTGCCTAGAAGTTAACATCATGTAGCTTCATGTAAAATACAGAAATCTTGCAAATCCTTATTCCCCATCTTTTTGTTACATGTTTTTAACCATATATTATGAGTTAGATTTATATATGTGATAAACCCCACAAAACAATGTTTCAATTTTTTCTTCTTTTTTTTTGGTACATGCCCCTAGCGGGAACCGAACCCAGGACTCTCTGGTCTGCAGGCCAATGTTCCAACCGCTGAGCCAAACAGGCCAGGGCTCAATTTCTTCTTTAAATATTATATGGTTTATATAAAAAGATAAGAAAAGCAAAAATAAAATATTTTGCATATGCCTATATATTAACCAGTTCTGATGCTTTTTCTTTCCTGATAATATGAGTTTTCATCTGGTATGATTGTTCTTCAGCCTCGAGAACTTTGGTGGGCATTTATAGTAATGGAAATCTTCTGATTAATAGAGTTTCTTCATTTTCTTTTATCTGAAAGCATTTTGATTTCATCTTCATTTTTGAATATTTTTGCTAGCTATAGGATTCTGGCTTAATAGGTGTTTATTTTTTAGTGCTTTAAAATGAGTGTTCCACTCTTTTGGGGCCTTTTATGGTTTATAATGAGAAGTTGGCTTTTAGTCATATAATTTATTGTTTCTCTTAATATAATATGCCTTTTTCTCTTATTGCCTATAAGATATGAATTTTAAATTTAGCTTTCTAAAACTTGACTACAATGTACCTTGGCATGGGCTTCTTTGTTTCATTCTGCTTTGTATTCAGAATGGTATTTAGCATATTGTGTCTAAGAATTATGCCAGTAATAAAACTGCAAAATTTTAAGCCATTATTTCTTCAAATATTTTTTCTAGTTTGTTTCTCCACTCCATTGGGATTTCAATCATACACACATAGGACTGTTTGGCCTTATCTATCAGGTCTGGGAGGCTCTGTTCCTTGTTTTCTTTCTTTCTTTTTTTTTATCCTCACCCGAGGACATTTTTGCATCCATCCTCTGATAGAGTGGGAGAGAGAGAGGGAGGAAGAAAGAGAAAGAAACATCGATGCGAGAGAGACACACTGGGTGGTCGCTATCCACATGACCCCAACCAGAACTGGGGACAAACTGCAACTGAGGTACATGTCCTTAGCGGGAACCGAACTTGGGACTCTCCAGTCCGGGGGTTGACGCTCTAACTGCTGAGCCAAACCGCCCAGGGCTGTTCCTTGTTTTCAATTTTTTTTCTTTCTTTCTATTTTTCACATTAGACAATTTCTAATTATTTGTTTGCAAGTTTTTTAAAAAATATTTTCTTTTTCAGAAAGGGATAAAGGGAGAGAGGGAGGGAGGGAGAGAGAGAGAGAGAGAGAGAGAGAGAGAGACATCGATGTGAGAGAAATACATCGATTGGTTGCCTCCTGCACATGCCCTGGCCAGGGATTGAACCCGAAACTCAGGTATGTGCTCTGACCAGGAATCAAGCTGTCACCTTCTGGTGCATGGGACAATGTTCCAACCAACTGAGCCATATTAGCCAGGGCTGTTTTCAAATTTTCATACTCTTTCTTTTATCATCTCCATTTGACTTAATAGAGTAAATATTTAATTTCAGATATTGTATTTTTCAGCTCTGAATTTTGCTCTTTTTATTTTTCTATTTCTCTGTTGGGATTTTCTTTCTTTTAATTCTTTGTGAGCACATTTTTTTCTCCCTTCATTTACACTAGTTATAATAGCCATTTAAAAATCCTTGTCTACTAGTTCTAAAATCTGGTTTATTTCGGGGGAAGGTTTGGTTGATTTTCTTTTCTCTTGAGAAAGTGTTTCATTTTTTTGATTCTTTACATGTTGGGTAATTTTCACTTGTGAATATTAGGCTGTGGAAATTCTGTGTTCTGGTATTTTACTTACATGAATGTTGCTTCTTTTGTGTTTACTGGACTTGCAAATCCTGTTCCCTGTGGTTGCATCTCAGACCTTAGTTCAGATATTTTGTCACCAGCTGAACTGCTTTGAGCCTGTTCCATAAATGTGTAGTTCAGGGATCAGTTAGAAATGTGGGTCAAGAATCTGGGGATTCTTTCTCCGGTTCTTTCCCTTCTAGGATTTCCCCTGCTACCTGGGTCATGGTTTCCCCAGCTTTATTTTTTCTGGTTACTTAAGACAGAAATACTACAATTTTCCCAGTTGCACCCCACCACCTTGCATGCTCCATGTCAACTACACTTAGCTCTGAGGTAAACAAAACCTTACTTTGTATAGCTCCCTTCCTCTGAGGATGGACTCCCCCAGAATCAGTCTTTTCATTCTCCATTGCCTTCAGGTTGGTTGGTGCTTTGAAAAGAAAGTATATCTTAGTTTTATGTTTGTTGTGTTGTTTTTTTCCTGCAAAAAAGTTGTTCAGAAGCAGAACTTTTAATTCTGAGAAGCAAAAATCTTTTCTCTTGACTTTAAAGAAATTATTATGGCAATACATTTTCACTTTAGAAAAATAAATGTTAATTTTTCACTTCTAGATAACCACTGTTAATATTTTGGTGTACATGCTTTCATTCTTTGTCTATGCTTATATATATATACACATACAAACACATAGGACATAAACATTCAATGGGATCACACTATTTGGTAAACTGATTTTGTTTACTTAAAATATCATGAATGTCTTTTCATGTCTATAAAAATACATTTATATTACTATTTTATGGCTGCTTTATTTTTATTGTATGAATTAATAATTTATAAACCTAATCTTTAATTATTAGGTGTTTAGGCTCTTTCTGATTTTTCATTATTATAAATAATTCTTTTAGAGAAACATTTATGTTAGTATGATGGTACACATTAGTAACTGAATAAATTGTTTTATTAGAATAAATTTATAGCAATGGTATTTTTCCATCAAAGATATATTTTAAGGATTTAAATACAATTTAATAAATTGTCCCCCATAAAAATTTTACTAATTTTTTCTATCATAGTGTTTGTAGTAGGCCATATAATGGTCCCCAAAGGTATCCAGTCCTAATCCCTGGATCCTGTAATGTTACTTAATTTGGAAAAGGGTCTTTGCAGATGTGACTAAATTAAATAGAGATCTTGAGATGGAGAGATTGTCTTGTATTATCTAGGTGGACCCTAAGTGCAATCACAAGTGTCCTTGTAAGAGAGAGGTAGAAGGAAATTACAAACAGGACAGAAGATAAGAAGGCAATATGATTACAGAGGCAGAGATTGGAGTGATGTGGCCACAAGCCAAGGAATGCTGGCAGCCACAAGAAGCTAGAAGAGGAAAGTAATGGGTTCTCACTAGAGCCTACAGGAAGACTACGTGTCTGCCAATACCTTGATTTCAGCCCAGTGATACTGACTACCAAAATGGACATTTGGCCTCTAGAACTGTAAAAGAATACATTTTGTTGTTTCAAGCCATCAAATGTGTGGTAATTTGTCACAGCAGCTACAGGAAAGTAATATAGTGTGTAAGAATGAATACTTTCTTCTATCCTATGGAAATCCTCATGGTCTTTAAGATACAATTGAGCTTTCTCTATGTCATGATTCTTTGAATGCTGAAAAACTCTCTAGGGTTTTAATATATTTTTTTGCCTATTTTAAATCCTTGGTTTTGTAGTCTATTGATGAAAGAGCCAACTAGAACTTCTTTCTTTCTTCTTCTTATTTTTTTTAATCCTCACCTGAGGATATTTTTGCATTTATCTTCAGATAGAATGGGAGGGAGAAAGGGAGGAGAGAGACCCATTGATTGGTTTCCACCCACACAACCCCAACCAGGGCCAGGGACCAACTGCAACCGAGGTACGTGCCCTTAGTGGGAATCGAACCCTGGACTCCCCGGTCCGCGGGCCAACGCTCTAACAGCTGAGCCAAACCAGCCAGGGCGAACTTATTTCTTTTTTAAATAAAATACTGTTTTCATAATTCTCCTTCTGATATAAAAATCTAATAAGGACAGCTAAAAGTAAAATAAATTAGACTCCAGTGACTTATGTTGTCTGTACATTGTTCTATGATTTTTATCTTTATAAAGTTAGTACCATTTCAGTCACAAAAATGTTTTCTGACAAATGTTTCCTCTTTCCTGGAGTGAGAATTTGAGCTTCTGAAGGGTTGTAAAATACTTAAATACTTTGTATTTTTTTTATCCTCTGAACATTTTGAAAAATTCATCTGAGCATAAAAGAACCAAATAATTTTAAGATAGTTTTAAAAAATGTTTTTCATCAAAAACTAGTGAATTATTCCTCTCTCACAATCTCTTTTTCTCTCTTTCTGTCACACACAAATATTTCACACACACGCACACACACACACACACACACACACTCTGCAAATGCACAAGTGAGATCGCATGCTATACTTTTAAAAGTACAGTATTTTATGGTTGGTTTTAAAAATGCAATATATGTATTGATTTTGCTTGGCTTCATTCTCCTTACTCTCCTACCCTTTGGTCCCACATCACCAATCTTTCCCACCCAGGGAACCATGTTAACAACCTGGTATATGTCCCCTCGCATTATCCTATGTTGTTTCACCTTTAATTTAATGATGTAAAGAATAACAATTATAGATTTCTTGATATTAAGTCACACCTACATTCCTAGAATATATTTAAGTCGATCATGTGATATTATCTTTTGGTTTATTGTTGGATTCAATTACCGCCGAGTAGTATTCCATTGTATAAATGTACCACTCCTTTTTTTATCCACTCATCCACTGATGAAACTGAGACTGCTTCCAAATCTTGGCTATTATAAATAACGCTGCTATGAACACGGTAGTGCATATATTCTTTTGAATTAGTGTTTCAGGTTTCTTTGGATAAATTCCCAGAAGTAGAATCACTGGGTCATAAGGCAGTTCCATTTTTAATTTTTTTGAAGTAACTTCATAATGCTTTCCATAGTGGCTGCAGCAGTCTGCATTCCCACAAACAGTGCATTAGGGTTCCCTTTTCTCTACATCCTTGCCAACATTCGTTTATGAATGTATTGATGATAGCCATTCTGATAGATGTGAGGTGATATCTCACTGTGGTTTTAATTTGCATTTCTCTGATGATTAGTGATTTTGAGCATCTTTTCATGTCTATTGGCCATCTGTATGTCCTCTTTGGAGAAGTGTTTATTCAGGTCTTTTGCCCATTTTTTAATTGGATTGTTGCTTTTGTTGTTGAGTTTATAAGTTTTGTATTAATTTTGGATATTAACCCCTTATCAGAGGTATCAGTGAATATATTCTCCCTATCATTGGGTTGTTTTCATTTTGTTGATGATTTCCTTTGCTGTGCAAAAACTTTTTAGTTTGATGTAGTCTCATTTGTTTATTTTGTCTTTATTTCCTTTGCACAAGGAGATATAACAGAAAAACATATTGCTATGAGAAATGTCTGAGATTTTACTGCCTGTGTTTTATTCTAGGATTTTTATGATTTCAAGTCTAACATTTAAGTTGTTGATCCATTTTAAGTTTATTCTTGTGCATGGTGTAAGAGGTGGTCTAGTTTCATTTTGTGCACATATCTGTCCAATTTTCCCAACACCATTTATTGAATAGACTGTCTTTATCCCATTGTATGTTCTTGCCTCCTTTATAAAAAATTAATTGACCATAAAGGCATGGGTTTTCTGGACTCTCTATTCTGTTCTATTGATCTGTTTTTATGCCAATATAATACTTGGCATCAGGTAGCGTGGTTTTTCCAACTTTGTTCTTCTTTCTCAAGATTGTTATTGCTATTTGGGCTATTTTGTGGTTCCATATAAATTTTTGGAATATTTGTTCTAGTCCTGTGAAATATGCCATTGGTATCTTGATAGGAATTGTATTGAATCTATAGATTGCTTTGAGTAGTATGGACATTTTAATAATGTTAATTCTTTTTTTTAAAATATTTTTTTCTTTATTGATTTTAGAGAGAGAGAGAAACATTGATGAGAGAGAACATCGATTGGCTGTCTCCTGCATGCCCCCCCCCCACTGGGGATTGGGCCCAAACCTGGATATGTGCCCTGACTGGGAATTGAACTGGAGACCTCCTGGTGCATGAGTCGACGCTCAACCAGTGAGCCACACCGGCTGGGCAGTAATGTTAATTCTTCATAGCCATGAACAAAGTTTCCACTTCTTTGTATCATCTTCTTTTTCTTTCTTCAGTGTCTTATAATTTTCTGAATACAGGTCTTTTACATCCTTGGTTAAATTTATTCCTAGGTATTTTATTCTTTTTGAAGCAAATGTTAATGGGATTTTTTCTAAGTTTCCCTTTCTGATAGTTCACTATTGATGCATACAAATGTAACAGATTTCTGGGTATTTATTTTGTGTCCTGCTACTTTACTGAATTTATTTATCATTTCTAATAGTTTTGTGTGGAATCTTTAGGGTTCTCTATATACAGTACCATGTCATCTGCAGTTTTCTTTTCCAATTTTGATGCCTTTCATTTCTTCTTCTCGTCTGCTGTGGCTAGGACTTTCAGAACTATGTTGAATAAGAGTAATGAAAGGGGAAGTCTCTGTCTTGTTCCTGTTCTTAAGGAAAATGTTTGTAGTTTTTGCCCATTGAGTGTGATGTTGATTGTGGGTTTACCATATATGGCCTTTATTATGTTGGGGTATGTTCCCTATATTCCCACTTTGCTGAGAGTTTTTTTTTTTTTTTTTTTTTTTTTTATCATAAATGGGTGCTGAATTTTATCAAATGCTTTTTCTGCATCTAATGATATGATTATGTGGTTTTTATCCTTCATTATGTTTATGTGGTGTATCACGTTTATTGATTTGTGGATGTTGTACCAACCTTGTATCTCCAGAATAAATCCCACTTGATCATGGTGTATGATCTTTTTAATGTATTTCTGGAGCCAGTTTGCTTATATTTTGTTCAGGAATTTAGCATCTATGTTCGTCAGGGATGTTGGCATATAAATTTATTTCTTTATAGTGTCTTTATCTTGTTTTGAAATTAGGATAATGCTGACCTCATAAAATGAACTTGGGAGTCTTTCATCCTCTTGAATTTTTTTGGAATAGTTTATGAAGGATAGGTGTTAGTTCTTTTCTAAATGTTTGATAAAATTTGCCTGTGAAGCCATTCACCAGGACTATGTTTGTTGGGAGTTTTTTGTTGTTGTTGTTATTATTGTGTCAATTTTACTAGTTGTAATCTATCTATTCAGATTCTCTGATTCTTCCTGATTCAGTTCTAGAAGATTGTATGTTTCTAAAAATTTATCCATTTCTTTTAATTTGTTCAATTTGTTGGCATATAGTTGTTCATAATATTTTCTTACTATTCTTTGTATTTCTGTGGTGTCAGTTGTTATTTCTCTTTCATTTCTGATATTATCTATTTGGGTCTTCTCTCTCTTTTCCTTGATGAGTGTGGTTAAAGATTCATCAATCTTGTTTATCTTTTCAAAGAACCAGTTCTTGGTTTTGTTGATCTTTTGTATTGCTACCACCAAACTAGTATCACAAGAAATGTTATACTGTTTGGTGGTAACAAATTCCTTTTTTTAGACTCTATTTTGTTTATTTCTGCTCTGATCTTTATTATTTCCTTCCTTCTACTCACTTTGGGCTTTGTTTGTTGTTCTTTTTAAGTTCCTTTATGTTTAAAGTTAGATTGTTTATCTGAGATTTGTCTTGTTTCTTGAGGTAGGCCTGTAGTGCTATGACCTTCCCTCTCAGGACTGCTTTCTCTGTGTCCCATAGATTTTGGGTTGTTGTGTGCTCATTTTCATTTGTCTCAAGATATCTTTTGATTTATTCCTTGATCTCATTGTTTGCCTATTCATTGTTTAGTAACATGTTATTTAGCCTCCATGTCTTTGTGTGTTTTTCATTTTTTTCTTGTGATTGATTTGTGGTTTCATACCATTATTGTCAGAGAAGATGTTTGATATGATTTGAATCTTCTTAAATTTATTGAGATTTGTGTTGTGTCCTAACTCCTAACATGTGATCTATCCTAGAAAATGTTCCATGTGTGCTTGAAAAGAATGTATATTCTGTTGCTTTGGGGTGAGATGCTTTGAATATATCTATTAAATCCATCTGATCTTGTGTGTCTTTTAAGGCCACCATTTCCTTGTTAATATTCTATCTGGAAGATCCATCTATTGATGTCAATGGGGTGTTAAAATCTGCTACTATGACTAAATTACTGTCAATTACTTCCTTTATGCCAATCAAGATTTGCTTTATATATTTAGGTGCTCCAATGTTGGGTGCATAAATGTTTCCAGGGTTATGTCCTCTTGTTGGATTGATCCCTTTATCATTATGTACTGTCCGTCTTTGTCTTTTACTATAGCCTTTGTTTTGAAGTCTATTTTTTCAGGTACAAGTATTGTTTCCCCAGCCTTTTCCTTTTTCTGTTTGCATCAAATATCTTTAAAAAAAATTTTTTTTTTATTACTTTTTGTCTGTGTGTTTCTTTCATTCTGAGGTAGGTCTCTTGTAGACAGCACATATATGTATCTTGTTTTCTTATTCATTTAGCTACCCTATGTCTTTTGATTTCAGCATTCAAGTCATTTATATTTAAAGTGGTTATTGATAGTTATGTATTATTGCCATTTTATTCTTTACAAATATGTTCCTCTGTTTTCTTTTCTTCTTCTTCTTCCTCCTCCTCCTCCTCCTCCTCCTCCTCCTCCTCCTCCCCTTCTTCTTCTTCTTCTTCTTCTTCTTCTTCTTCTTCTTCTTCTTCTTCTTCTTCTTCTTCATCTCCTTCTCCTTCTCCCAATCCTCTTCTTCCTCTACCTCCTTCTTTTCTTCAAAAAGATCCTTTAACATTTCTTGTGATACTGGTTTGGTGGTAACAAATTCCTTTAGCTTTTTCTTGTCTGGGAAGCTCTTATTTCTCCTTCAATTTTAAATGATAGCTTTGATGGGTAAAGTAGTGTTGGTTGTAGGTCCTTGCTTTTTATCACTTTGAATATTTCATGCCAATCCCTTTCGGCCTGAAATTTTTCTGTTGAGAAATCAGCTGTAGGTAACTAACTGTCATACTCACTTGTGTGTCTTTTTTGCTCACCAGGTTAGGTTAGAGATGTTTTCAGTCTTTATCTTTTCAAATAAGTTATTTTTTTATCCTCACCCGAGGATATCTTTTTATTGGTTTTAGAGACAGAGGAAGCAAATGGAAAAAGAGAGAGAAACATCACTGTGAGGGAGGAATATCAACCATTTGCTTCCTGTGTGCACTTTGAGAGTGGATTGAACCCGTATCCTGGGTATGTACTCTGACTGGGAATTGAACCTGTGACCTTTTGGTGACCAAGTTAATGCTCCAACCAACTAAGCCACAGTGGCTAGGTCTCAAATAAGTTCTTGATCCCGTTTTCTCTCTCTTCTCCTTCTTGGTACTTCTGTGATGTAGATATTACTATACTTCAAGTTATCCCAAAGGTCCCTTTATCCTCATTTTAAAAAAACTTTTTTCTTTTGCTTCACTGATTGGTTGTTTTATTTTCTATTACCTTGTCTTTCAAATCACTGATTCAGTTTTCTGCTTCATCCAACCTACTGCTTATCCCTTCTAGTGTATTCTTCATTTCAGATATTGTATTCTTTATTCATGACTGGTTCTTTTTCATGGTTTCTATGTCCCTTTTCATGCTGTTGTAGTTCTCGCTAAGTTCCTTGAGCATACTTATAACCATGTTTTGTGTTTTCTTTTACTCTATCTGGTAAATGCCTCCATTTTATTTAGATTTGTTTTTTCCTGGAGATTTCTCATGTCCTTTGTTTGTTTGTTTTCCATTTGGGGCATGATTTTTGTCTCCTTATTTGGCTGCCTCTTTTTCTTTGTTTCTATGTATTAGGTAGATTTGCTATGTCTCCTGGTCTTGGTGGGGTGGCCTTATGTAGTACTTGTCCTGTGGAATTCAGTGGCGCAATTTACTTGATCACCTGAGCTGTGTCTTCCAGGAATGTCCATTGTTTGGGTTATGTGAGCCCTCCTGTTGTAATTGAGTCTTGATTGCTATTGGTCGATTTGTGCATAGAGTCGACCCTCAGGCTGGCTGACTGTAAATATCGACCTTGATCAGTGTGCACGCTGCTATGTAGGTGCTGACCACACTAAGCAGAATTTGCCTTAGCAGGTTCTGGTGCCTGCTGTGATTTCCCTTTAGATATGCCACTTGTAAACTAATTTGATCCTGCTCCGATGTTGTTTGAACCTGACAACTGGGTGTCTTGGTTCTGGGGCTTCTCAGGAGGTACTCTGGTGCTGGTAAATGTCAGACACTGCCTGTGACTGGCCATGGGCAATCTGTTTGGAGCTACAAAACAATCCACAGTTTGTGGCCTCTGTTGTGCCTGGGTGTGCATAGGAAGAATCAAGCTGTACACGAATGCCAGCTATCACCAGCACTTGTCTGGGGGGCAGGTCAGCAAAAGGCTCAAGGCACCTGAGATCTGCCTCCATCTGCCTCTACCTGCTGGCTGCCTGTTGGACTCAGTCACTGAAAGAGCCTCTGGCTGTACTCCTCAGCAGGGCATAAACTTCCCAGGGTGGGCAAGAGGGAGTCCAGAGAATGGGTGATTGCTTTCACCCAGGCTGATGCCTCGTAGAGGTGAGTGCTCCACCCAAAAGAGATGGTGTCAGTCTTGAAGTGGCTTCCTCTGTAAATCTTCAGTTATAAGATTTATCTTCAGCTAGTCTTCAGTTGGTTATTCAGGATGATTATTCTATAATTTAATTGTAATTCCAGTTTGGTCCTGGGTGGTGGTGCATGTAGCTTCCACCTACTCCTCTGCAATCTTGCATCTCTCAACAGTTTTTTTTTTTTTTTTTTAATGTAAGAATTCAGCTCTGTCATATTTAGTATTAAGACTATATAGTTGATTTTATTTCTTTCATGCATTTACTTATTTATTTATTTAGCAAACATGTTAAGTGCCTCCTATGTGCCAATGGGCTGGGATTCAACAATGAACAAAACAGATGAAATCAGCAACTTATGACATTTACATTGTCTTTGGGGTTAAAGATAGTAAATATAATAAATCAGTAAAATACTGAGTATATTAGAAGGTGATTAAAGGTATGCAGAGAAATAAAACAGAGTAAGGCTATGAGCAATGTTAGGGAGGTTATAATTTTAAATAAGGTGGATAGAGTGGGTTCCACTGAAAAAGAGACATTTGAGGAAAGAATTGAGGGAGATGAGGAAGTGAGCCAAGTGGGTATCTGAGAGAGCAGGCTTCCAGGCAGAAAAAAAATGACCATTGCATAAGACTTTAGTGTGTCTCACATGTTCAGGCTACACCTCAAGAAGTCTAGTGTGGTGGATTTGGTACAGAAGGAGGAAAAGAAGACAATGAAACCAGAGAGAAGCTTGATAATCATTACTCTAAGTGAATTGGAGAGCCATTGGTGATTTTTTTTTTTTTAATCCTCACTTGAGGATATTTTTCTATTTATCTTCAGACAGAATGGGAGGGAGAGAGAGGGAGAGAAAGGGAGAGAGAGAAACATCAATGTGAGAGGGACACATTGACCGGTTGCTTCCCGCACGACCCCAACCAGGCCCGGGGATGAACTGCAAGCGAGGTACGTGCCCTTGGCCAGAATTGAACTCGTGACTCATTGATCCATGGGCCGATGCTCTGCTGCTGAGCCAAACTGGCCAGGGTGCCATTGGTGATTTTTAAAGACATTTTATTTTATCACATTTACAGATATATATATACATTTATATTCAATGAGATGTACACTGCTGAGGTTTGACCTATATCTGTATAAATGCTGCCATCATCAAGATAAAGAAAATGTATGCTACTCAGAAAGTTCCCTCCTTGTGCCTTCATGTCAATAACCAGCTCCCATCTCTGACCCCAGGCAACCACTGATCCTTTTTTTTTTGTCACCACAGTAGTAATTAGATTAGTTTTGTCTTTTCTAGACTTTCATGTAAGTGGAATCATACAGTTGGGTGCTTGGCTTCTTCTTTGCTCAGCATGTTTGTGAGATTCACCCATGTTGTTGGGCGTATCAGTAGTCTGTTCCTTTTTTTTTTGCTGAATAATATTCTATTGTATGAGTGTACCTTAATTTAATTTGGCATTCACCCAGTGATGGACATTTGTTTTTTTTCCAGTTTTTGACTCCTATAAATAAAGCATTCATGATAATCCATATACAAGTCTTTATGTGGACATCTGTTTTCATTTTTCTTGGACAAATGTCTAGGAGTAGAATGTCTGAGTCATATAGTAAGGGAATGTTAAACTTTATAAGAAAGTGCCAAATTGTTTTCCAAAGAGACGGAATTATTTTGCATTCCCACCAGCAATGTTGGAGAGTTCCTGTTTCTTCATATCTTCATCAATACTTAATACTGTCAGGCTTTTAAATTGTAGCCATTCTAATGGATATGGAATAGTATCTCCTTATAGTTCTAATTTGCATTGCTTCATAACTCATGATGTTGATCTTCTCCCCATGTGCTTACTACCTATCAGTATATCTTCTGTGGAGGTTCTGTTCAAATCTTTGTTTATTATTTTTATTGGTTTATTTGGCTTTATGTAATTGTACAAAAAATCTGGATACAAGTTCGTTTTTGGCTTGTGTGTTCATGTATATATATACATATATGCTAATGTATAGTCAACTATAGCCAATGTCAAAATAAATAAAATAATATATAACCTTAATACGTCAAGCTTTTAAAATGCCAACACCTGTTTGCAGTTAGTTTTTTTAAATTAATAATTTCTGGGTCCAGACAATAGCTTTTATGAGGCACAAAACTATAATGCTTAAATTACAAATAGCAAATTACTAAACATTTATGTCTATATATTTTGTAACTCACTGTGCTGAAGTATTATTGCAAATTATTAAATTTCAAATTATATCATTAGTTCTCCCTGAGTACAAACTGAACAGTTTAATTTTACTTGGCACACATCCTTCCATTCCCTGTGACTGGCTGAAAGCACATAGCATGATGAACATATTACACTTCTAGATGTTACATATCACATCACAGTTCAGACTGGTGTTAATAATCCCTCTCTCAGTTCTTCAGCTCAATTGATCTAGAAGTACCCTGATTATCTATCTAGTAAAGATCTTCTGAATTTTCACAAGGATGAAGTTATATGTCAGAGACTTTAAGAAATGCATTTACCATTTTAGCTTCCTGGGGGCAATAGTAAGATCTATTTCCCAACAGTTATTTAATTCCATCATAATATCTCCTTCACCGGTAGGAAGAGCAACAGTGCGTTTCTCTGTGCTCAGCTCAGCCTGCCAGCTGAGTCCTTCTCCTGTGTGCTTTCTCTCCCACACCCCTCTTTCTGTGCTGTTTAGTATACACATACCAGAAACCAACCTTTTGATCTTTTATGAATTAGTAGATATCTTAATAGCCAGGACATTGTTGAAAATTACATTTAACAAATAAAAGTGTAGTGAAGTTTTAAATATAAATCAGATGCATCCCTAGGATTTGCTTTTAACTACACACCTTCTAAGAAATTATATTTTTACTCCCAGCAAATTACCTAGGAGAAAAAAAATGACAAGAGTAATCTATTTTTTTCACAGCTGGTTGGTTGGCCAGAGTTTCTCATCAAGGAGTACATGCTGTTTGCTCCCCAGATGGACAGCCTGGATGAGCTACAAATCCACAGAGCCTGGGATACAAGGTGGAAATTATACTGCCAGTGCTTTTAATCTTGCACAGCTCTGCACACTCAAAATGGAAAGTGGCCCATTTCCAAATGAACATCTATTGGGACAAGATCCTCTATCTTGTCAGAATGAGTCCATTAAATCCTCAGCTGGAATTAGACCAAAAACTTGTAATAATTACCAGAAACTTATTAAAAAGTTGAAGTCCTAGACTGTGACAGTGAAAACACTTAGGCAACATTAACAGTAATTGAAATCTCTCTGAGTTTTTTTTTTTCCCCAGTCAGTCCTTGTTGATGGCCAAGGAAAGAACACCCAAATGAGAAGGTGTGAAACCCAAACACCCAACCTCTAAGGGGGAAATTGTCTTTTGTTTCATAACGAAAATGTAGTGTTGGAGCAATGGTGGACAGCTCACTCTGGAGCCTGCCAAACAGCTGCCTCTGGCTCCCATACGGAGCTGGGATCTCACTGCTGTGTTCACCATCAGGGCGGCAGGCTGCCTCTCCCTCTCCCAGTATCGTGGGTCCCCTTCCCTCTCTCTCCTACCATTCCATTTGCAAAATTCACTGTAAGTCCTGAGCATTAAGAGCAAGAGTATTGAATAGTTTTGAAACCTGGCCTAACAAATATTTCACTAGTTAATTTAGGGCTTTGTTTTGAAAGTAGAGAATAATAAAATATCTTCTCTATTCTGTACCCACAAGGATGACTCGACTTTCAATTTGTCCTCAGATGGGGAAGTTCATAAAAAGAACTTTATCAAGTTAGGAGACTTTACCAGCTTGTTTTTCCAGTTTTCTTTTTTCAGCAGTTTTTGCATTGAGCAAGCAGTACACCTGATCAAATTTGGCTTTTCATTTCTATATTCCTGGGGATCATTCTTAGGCAGCCTTAGTTTTGTTTTGTTTGGGCTTTTACAACTTAGGATGACTTGAAAAGACAAGTTGGACTCTTGAGGAACAGTAGAGGGAAAATAATCTCAAATTTTCGGCTCATTGGAGAACAGGACATTCTCAATGGTAAGTCTGATTTACAGAACATGGGTACTGAATGTAACTGTATCCCTTTTTACAGAAATTCTGATGCTCAATCAAGCGCTCCAAGTAGAAGAACAAACCTTGGCTGGAATACCAGGTTGGTTCTGAATACCAGATGACAAGGGAAACAGTAACCAATGTAGTGACCCAGAGTGCAAGGATGGTAAGAGGTTCAAAACCATACTGTGTGTGCAAGGGTCAAAAAGGTAACTTGGGGGAGTCCTGATGGGGAAAAATTATTGTGTGTACTGCTGAGGGCAGAGGTGTGACCCATGGGTGAAATGAAGGGACACTAAGGTAGACTGTTGTCTCAGAATGAGGAAAAATGAGCCGCCAAAGGTTAGCGTGCACTCCATTTCTGTGGAGGTGTCCAGAGAAGGTCCGGGCAATGATTAGCTGGAATTATTGTGGAGGAGACATACTCATGTTTGAATGACTGAAGCAAATAGCTCTAGTTTCCTTCCCAATTTGAATGTTCTATGCTTTCATAGGACTAGATTTATTTCTTCAAGAGATAAGACATTTTGTAATTAGCATCATCCAAATGAATGCCAACACTCCAAAGGAAAATCATTTTTCCTAAATATTTTACTATTATGATCTTTTTTACAACCTTTCTGTTCTTAGTTATTATGATGTAAATACTATGATACTCTAGTTCAATTTAAATCTATCATGAATTCAGAGGTAGTAAATTTAAGGAATTTGCTTTTGAAATGAGAAAATAAATTATGGTAAAGGTGATAGTAATTATCAACCACTTTAAATGCTTTTTAAAGAATAGAATCATATTTTAAAGGGTAAAAAGCATCTTTAGAATGGATTCAGGATTCCCAGTGTAACATTTGTATTATAAATAGCCTGTATTGTGAGAAAATAATTATAATATCACTAGATTTTCCATTACTTAATAGGCTCCTGATATGAGGTGACTTTAAGCTCTAGAACAGAATTGGAATCTTTATCCTTTTAGGTAAAAAATCATTCTAAGATTATTAAGTGACAGCCCCAATAAAAGGATACTTCAGGGCCTGGTAATGGGTTCTTGTTCAAATACCAATGTGAGGTGCAATGAGAGTACTGAGTGACAACGCAGAACACCATTAACTCAATTTTCATTCAAACCAACAGCTGTGATGTACTTCCCTGCACAGTAGACTAGTGTGCCCTGGCTCAACCCTGTTTGGGAAGAGATTAAACCTAAGAGAATGGAGCACTGAAAATTGAAAACAACTTAATCCTGCCTCTCAGAGTAGGGGGCCTCAAGAAGGGAGGAGGCCCATGAAGCAGAAAATGACAGGAATGTGGACAAGAGAATTCAGGGACAGCAAGACACACCGTTACTGCTTACTAGACACCATTCAGTTTATACTTAATCAATCCTCTCTCTGCTGCTGTTGTCCTCCTGTCAGCACTGTGACATCTGGTTTGGTGTTTGCTTGTGTCATTCAAGACCCTTAGGGAATAATTGCTTCTTACAGTTCCTTAGGGGGTAAAATAACAAAATAGTGGTATTTGGTATTCGGTTCTACTGCTTTCGGCGTAATTACTCCAGGCGGTGTTTGGCCCTTGACCTGATTTCCTTCCCCAGTCTCTCAGTCAGGACCAGGAAGAGAGGGGCTCCCTCTCCTGGTCTTCCTGCCTTGGCCCTGCCTTGTAGCCTGGGGTGAGCTGGGATTTGCCTTGACTCAAGTGCTGTCAGAATTTGCTTTATTTCCTAGAGCAGATCTTTGGGGAGCCTCACTTCCCCTGGAAACAAATGCTGGGAACATAGTTTGAGAGCAAATTTAAAGATTTAGAGGCCTAAGTGAAACTGCCAAGGTGGGCATGCAGTCAGTCACCGGTACTGCTCACCTGTGCGGTCCCATTCTCCTGCGGGTGACTGTTCTGTGGCTCCTACCTTCCTTTCCTTCCCTGCCAACCCCCCTCGCTAATGAGAAACCCAGTGCTTGCACAGGTCCCATTCCCAACAAAGGGCCTTCTGGGGCCTTGCCGGCACTTCCACATTTCCCTCCCCTTCCTCCACTGAAATCTGATTTTGCTACAATTCCAGTGCCTACTTGGTGATCACAAAGGGCAGTGGATCTTCTTCCCGGAAAACGCAGTGGCACGTACTGATCTTAAGGTTATTCTGTAAAGACGGATTAAGCAGTGCATTCCTTTCCTGTGCTGCTCTAACAAATTGCATGAACTTAATGGCTTGAAACAATGCAGATCTATTCTCAGAGTTCTGGGGGTTGAAAGTCCCAAGTCAAGGTGTTGGCAGGGCTGTGCTCCTTCTGGAGGCTTCAGGAGAGAATCTCTTTCCTTCACTTTTTAGCTTTTAGAAATCACCTGTGTTCCTTGGCTCGTGACCCCTTCCTTGTGTTACTCCAACCTCACACCTCCTATTGTCCACTCTGACGTGCTATCTCCCCTTATAGGGACCTTAAAGATGCTTGTAAGTCCCACCTGGATAATCCAGGATAATATCTTAAGTTAATTATACACTTTTGCTGTAGGTCAGATATTCACTGGTTCCAGAGCTGGGATGAGAACATCTTTGGGTGGCCACTATTTACCCTGCTACAAGTAATATTCAGCGTACATACTTCTTTTACTCAGTGTTTTTCAAAACCGAGCAATATCAAAGGATTAAAATTGTATAGACTCCCTCTATGTTGACTTATGTTTATTAAATTTTTACATAAATATGTATAAACAGTAAACTGCTTATAAATGCCTCATATTTGTAGCTCTTATACAAAGATAAAACTAAAACAAATTTACAAATTAAATAAAAACAACCCATAAAGAGAATAAAATTCAAACGAAGAGCACTAATTTAATGCGACAGATAATGTGGTTTCACTGGAAATGGAATTGCTGAGAAAATTTGAGTAAGGTGCTCACCATTAGGGTTACATTTCTTCTGAGTTTAACACACTTCTACTATCTGTTGTGTGATGACTCAGTTCTTCTTTGTTTTCCCTTTCAGATTTTGTTCATAGGCTTTGACCTATCTTGAATACTTGCTAATTTTGCTTCTATTCCTTTCCCAGTTGCCTGAGTCAATGAAAGTATTACTACTGGGTCCCAATAAAAATACTGGCTCTGAATTTACACAGCAGTACTTGACTAGGACACGGTCTTCCAGGAGATCCAGAATATGCTTTTTAAAAAAGAAAATTGTTTTTGAATCGAAAAACCAATGGCAATATCTTACAGAGAATCCACGTGAGCAACTGTGCCTTGACTCTGACTTTGATGGCGGAAATATCAGGCTGTATAGGAAGCATTTCTCATTGAGAATATTCTTTCAGGTTCATTGTATATCACTTAGGTCTTAACTTTTTCATCTTTGAGAAATACACTAAAGCTCCTTAGAGGGGAACTTCACAAGACTGTTCTTCCAGTAGTCTGTGACTATATATTAGATGGAAAAAACAATTGTTTAGAAAGGAGAGAGCAAGAGGGAGATAAAGTGAGAGTGATGGGTAGGGTGATGAGTGAATGAGAGACTATAACTATGTATATGAGAACGCTGATTTAAATTATGATAAAGAGTTCAGCTATTGAGTTACATAATCACCCTGGGAAAGATAAAATGTAAATGTATTCATAGTCTGGAGAAGGCATAGGCAGGCTCCCAGTCCTGGCTGTAGCTTTCTCTGTAGCCTGACCCTCAAATCTATTATTTCCTTGGTTTCTCCCCCGTTAGCAAAGGTTGTAGGATGTGATTTCAGAAAATCCTCTTGTTGGCTGAGCTCCATGCTGTTCTGAAAACATCAGTCACAACCTTGTCTACTTGCTTCTGTGAAAATTCTGCTCTACAGCGGGGTCAGTGAAGGCGGTTAGACATTCTGGGAAGGGCGAGACATGCACATCCCCACGCCAGTCCTGCTGAAATGCACAGGCTCTCACTAGTCAGTTCTCCTTTTCCTTCAAGGTGCCATAAAGGCTGCTGCTGTCATTCACACTAGAAATAATTTTATGTTCTCTTTGTGAAACAAAGCCATTACTTCTGTAACGAAAGAAAGGAATCCTGGAAAAAAAAAAACCAGCAAGGAATACACAATTTTTCCCTTTGCATTTGGATGTAGCAGCTAATACATACTCTAAATTACTCCCTATGTAAGATCTATCGAAAGTCACAATCTCTTCCAAATCCTATATGCTATGTAGAATTACCTGAATTCACCTTCTGTTAGTGAGTTCACTCACTCTTGTTTCTTTCCCTTTTATGTCCTCAACTTTAAGCCTCTTAACAGATGTAGCATTTGTTGTTCAGAACTTGCTTCTCTTGATCGTTATCATGCAATTACAACGGAAATATCTTGCTTGTGTGCAGTGGATACACAATTTATATTTAGTGAATGAATGAACAAGTGAATAATGCTAAAAAGCTGTTTTTTTAAAAAAAATCTTATTTTAATGGAGATTGCTTTGATGCCATCATATGATTTTGTTATAAGTAAATTCTACCAGAAACCAAGGGAGGATTGGAAAGAGATGGAATGGAAGAGGGTGTGGTGAGGAAGGAGTAGGTATGATTTTTGGTGTATATTTGGTGAGATTTTTTTAAAAGCACACATAGAAAATAATAACATGACAAACATTGTATTCACCACCAGAAATCATTACTTTGAATATTTCTTTTTCATATTTGCTTCATCTTTGATTTTTAAAAAAATGTTTTTATTGATTTCTTAGAGAGAGAGGAAGAGAGAGGGAGAGAGAGATAGAAACATTCATGAGAGCAAACCATTGCTTGGCTGCTGCCTGCACCCCCCCTACAGGGGATCGAGCCCACAACCTGGGCATGTGCCCTGACCAGGAATTGAACCAGAGACCTCTTGGTGCATGGGACGATGCTCAATCCACTGAGCCACACTGGCTGGGCTCAAGTCTTTGATTTTTAATAAAAAATAAATAGAAATAAAATTCATGTTCCCTTTTGCTCTATTAGCCTTTACCAATCATCCAAAAACAGCCACAATTGTGGATTTGATGTGTGGACATAAAAAGAGGCCACACACTAAACTTGACAAGCTCAGGGGAGGTCTGCATGGAGGGCCTTACAAACGCAGAGACCTAAAGTTACCACATAGTGTTATCGGTGGAAGTGAAGTTCTTGGGGTGCTGTGGGGAAAATAATTTCCTGAGGCCCCCATGGGATGATGGGGTTTCATGGAAAGCTTTATTGACGATGTAAAATTAAGAGAGTTCCTCTCTAAGGTCCCATCATTGTCCGTCCCACCATGGAAGAAGTCCAGTCTTGTCTTTAGCAGGGCTGGAATTAAGGACACTGCCCAGAATTTCTGCTCCATATTTAAGTTCAGTTCAGTCCAGCATCTGGCGAATTTAGCTTGTGTTCCCAGCTATAGTCCATTGTGTGTGGGGTCCACCTGGCCGTGGTTAAGGCCACATGGCAGGTGAGCACATGGGGCAAGTGCAGGTCACAGAGCAAGAGCCTGTAAGAGTGAACAAGCACAAGAGAGAGGGAACTCTGCTGGGGATTTTACCCTTCCAGGATTTTTCAAGCTTCTGATGGGTCCACTCTCCTAGCCAATGATCTTTTCCCCAGGCTAGAATTACAGGCAAGCATCTTACCTAAATCACTCTGACTTCACTGTGTATTTGCCCATCTTCCCCTTTGTTCTATCCCTTCCCCCAGTGATCTGCAAGGAATGGACTGGTGGCTTCCTGGGAGCATTAAGGTGTAGCCTCCTGGTGAAGCTGCCCGGATGACCATGATTATAATGTCTGGCCTCCACTTTGCTCTCTTCCTATTGTTAATATTAATAACTACCTAATTATAACTAGCTATAACAATAGGATGGTCTGAAATGAAAACTTCCTAACTGAAAGCAAGTCATGGCTGGTGGTCATGTCCTAGGCCAATGTGGTATCTTTCCTGATAAAGGTTAATCTTTACCTTAACTGAGCCTGTTGTCTTTTTGCATCTGTGATAACATACTTCTGGAATGTCAGAGTAATCCCCTTTTTCCAGGCCCCTCAGGGCACAATCTCTCACCAGAATAGGAGACCACAGACACATGTACCATCTCTATGTGCTGTAAATGTTGATTTAACTATCCTATACCCACCAATGTAAAAGAAGTATGTGTCTATACCTTTTACTTTTTATCCAGTCTCAGAGATTTCTTTGCTTTTCTTTGGATTTCCTGTAACCTCCTTACATCTTCTCCTTTGATTCTAATGTATAAAATAAGATGCAAAACTGCCACTCTCTGGAGCATTTTCTCAGTCCGTTGAGATTTTGCTTCCCAGTGATTGTTGTCAGTTTGGCTCAACTAAACTCACAATAATTCTCTACCGGGTTTGGACATTTGTTATGTTGACAGATGTGAATCCTTACAGTTTATATGTATGCTTCACACACATGCATGCGTGCACACACACACACACACATGCACAGATATATAGTGTTATTTTCTAGTATATATATATATTTAAAATTTTTTTCTCTTTATTGATTTTAGAGAGAGAGGAAGGGAGAGGGAGAGAGATAGAAACATCGATGAGAGAGAACATTGATTGACCGCCTCCTGCATGCCCCCACTGGGGATTTGGCCCACAACCTGGGCATGTGCCCTGACTGGGAATTGAATTGGTGACCTCTTGGTGCATGGGTCCAACACTCAACCACTGAGCCATTCCGGCTGGGCTCTAGTATATATTTTTAATTTGCATAAATGTCAGCAGAGATTTGATTCACAGAAGGGCTATGCTTCCTCCTGTTCTTTCTCTTTTCTGTTTTTAGTTCTGATCTAGTTTTGTTTTTTTGTATTATCTTATCTCCTATAAGTCAAGAAATCATATTTCTGATGACCAAGTATTATCTTAAAATATTTTATTTTTCTACTGATAAATATAATGCAGAATCATTCAGAAAACTTAGAAAACATCAACAAGACACAAACTGTGGGGAGAGGGGAAGAGTATTTACTCAAACTCCTGCTAGCTAAAACCACTCACTGTTACTGTTTTGATTTACATTCCTGGCTTAAGCCCACATCTCATACCACTCCATTTTTACCTAAAAAACTGCTCCAGAGCTGTCTGCACTCACCATTTGCAATCTTTTCCTCTTCTTCCTGCCTACCTGATAGGAGCACGTGACTCTCCAAACTTGAGAGTCCTCCTTGACTTGTCTCTCTCCCACTCCACATCCTTCAGCAAACCACGTCAGCTGTACCTGCACAATATGCCTGAACTCTGACCCTTCTCGGCCCTTGTGCCAGCACCATCCTGGTTCAAGCACGATCACTGCTGACCAGGGTTATTGCAGTAACCTCCACACTGCTCTCCTGCTTCTACCCCTTCCCAGTGCATTCTCAACACAACAGCCAGAGTGACTCTTCGCATCTGAAACAGATCACATCACACATCTGTTCAAAACCCTCCCATGGCTGCCCATCTCACTTCAGGAAAACCCTAAATGATTATATGTGGTGTGTATGTATATGCCCCATGGCCTGGCGTGATCTGGGACCTCAGCGGTCACTTCCTCTTGCTTACTTTGTTCGGCCACTGTTTGCTGTCCCTTGAATATACCAAGTACTCTCCTGCCCATCAAAACCTTTGATGCTCTGGTCATGTGAATATACAGAGGTGGGTAAAAATATGTTTACACTTGTGAGTACAGGAAACAGAGTTTATTCTTGTGTTATTTTTTATTAATTGTTGTATTATGTATCTGTATTTCAAATGTAGACCTACTTTAAAAATATTTTTTTCTTTATTGATTTTAGAGAGAGAGGAAGAGAGAAATAGAAACATTGATAGAGAGAACATTGATTGGCTGCCTCCCACATGCCCCCCACTGGGGATTTGGCCCACAACCTGGGCATGTGCCCTGACCGGAACCAGTGACCTCTTGGTGCATGGGTCAATGCTCAACCACTGAGCCACACCAGCCGGGCTAAACCTACTTGTTCCCACCTCGGGACACTGTTTCTCACGCTCTCTCCCATTCCGTGGAATAACACTGCAAGTAGAGCAGGCGAGTTGGCCTGCCTAGAGTTCCCCGCTGGCACTTACGAGCTAGTGAGAGCATCTCTGGACCTTTGGTTCCCTCGTTTTATAAACTTCGCATAGCCACCCAAATGCTGGTAGTTACTGTCTGCATTTCACATGATGCCTTTGAGTCAGACAGGAAATAAGCCCCTTGCTTCTTTTCTTGTTCCAAACCATCATCCAGTATTGTTGAGCATTGTATTTCAATACTTCTCCTAACAGGACACGCATGGTGGCTATCCGTGATGATTTTCCCCCCTGAGGAGATGTTGGCTGATCATTCAGGAATATAGCTTATTTTGTTTTGCTAATTTTATGCAAACCCCTAACTATCACTTAATCTTCAGCACCTCTCAAATCAATCGATCAGAGGTAATTTAGATAAAGCATCTGTTTTCTCTTCCCACTCAGTGATCAATAAGTGACTGTTTAGGAATAATTAAGTGTTCTCACTTTCTAGTATGCACTAAGTACTGGGTGCCTCAGTCACGGGCACACCTGTGGGAAATGTTCTCGTAGGAGGATAGGCGCCATAAAGGGTGAGCCTGAGGACAAAGGAGCGACTCATCAGCTTCAGGCAACATCCCTTTCCATCTTCCAGAGAAAGACCCTTTGTATGTTCTTATCACTAAAAGTTTAAGGAGATCCAGGTTATTTTTATTTACTTATACATATTGGGTATTTGACACTCAAAGTCTCAAAATACAAAAACTCTTATAGGAATTAAGTGTGTTGTAGATTATATTTATCTGTAAAACATACTCTATTTAATATATATGGTAGACATAATGGAAATACTTTATTTTTTTAGTGTTTTCATAGCTTATAAATTTTTTTTCCTTTACTGATTTTAGAGAAAGAGGAAGTGAGAGGGAGAGAGAGATAGAAACATCGATGAGAGAGAACATTGATTGGCCGCCTCCTGCATGGCCCCCACTGGGGATCTGGCCCACAACTTGGGCATGTGCCCTGACTGGGAATCAAACTGGCGACCTCTTGGTGCATAGGTCGACGCTCAACCACTGAGCCACACCAGCTGGACAAGTTTTCATAGCTTATAAAGGTCTTCTGCACACTCTGTCATTTGACCCTTGCAGCCTGAGTATTTTATTGGAGAGGAAGCTATTAGAAAGGTCAGGGTTTTTCCCATTGTCACACAATTAGTGAGTGGGGAAGCCAGAATTCAAATTCCAAACCACTGATCCAATTCTTATGCCAAAGCCTAGGTGCACTGCACTCTGTGATGTTCTTTGCCCTCCTGCATATTAGAATCACCTGGGGAGCTTATTAAGAATACTGGTTCCTGGGCTCACCCTCCCAGGGATTCTGTGTCATTTGGTCTGCTGCAGGGCCAGGAATCATTATTTTCTAAAGGCTCCCCAGGTGATTCTAATGTGCAGTCAGAGGGCTCTCCACTGCAGTCTCCCTCTCTAAGCAGAGATGAAACAATAGGCAATTAGCCAGTAATCAAGAAAAGAAGCAATTAAGCTGAAAAAATAGAAAAGAATGATGACATCATTTTGCTGTCCTTCCATGTCATTAAAGAAAATCATGAGTTTAAAAGTCATTGCAGTGCGCGGCCAGTGTGGCTCAGTGGTTGAGCATTGACCCTGTACCAAGAGGTCACCAGTTCGATTCCTGGTCATGGCACATGCCCAAGTTGTGGGCCCAATCCCCAGTGGGGGGCATGCAGGAAGCGGCCAATTGATGTTCTCTCTTATCGATGTTTCTATCTCTCTCTTCCTTTCTCTCTAAAATCAATAAAGAAAAAAAAAAGTCATTGCAGAGGGATTACGCTTTTTATTAAGAATTATGGGATGATAGACTGCTCATAGCTGTGGCGTGACCCCCTCAGGGAAGAAAGCTGCCCCCTTTTCAATCAGAGATGAGTCCTTTAACAGCAATGTACCAATCTATCACCTTATGGTTACCTTGTCTTGATCTGCCACCTTTTGATGATGCAAAAGAATGTTAATCAAGGTTGGCTCTCTTTTTGATTCATCAAAAGAGTTGACCCCAGTCAGTGAAGCTCCTTATTTTGTTTAAAGTTTTGAAGTACAAGAATTTGTCTATTCTGCTTGTCTTTTGTGTCTAGTCTGGAATGGTCTTGGCACACATCCAAGCCTCTACCCGATCTTCATACTCTGATCTCAGAAAAGTGATGGAATTCTCTGTTGTATGCACATTGTTGAATCTTGGGAGGGCTTCTCTGGACTTCGGTTGTGCCTATTCAGGAGGCTTGCTTCATGGGTATTTTTAACCAGTGCAAACTCTGGATTTATTATGCCTTGCTTCTGCTGCACGGAGGGCCTCCTTGGAATTCTAGTCATATGTTGTTTGTCTCTATTTATGTGCACTGTTCTCGTGTAACTGCCTACATTTTAAATAATTGGCTTTGAGGAGCGAGAGGCACCCAGGCAAAACTAAGCCCCACCTGCCTTGTTGGAGTCACAAGGCTGCCATTCATGAGCTGGGTGGTCTGAGCCAAAATGCTTCATCTCACTGAGCCTCAGTTTCCTCATTGGTTGGAGGACTAAATAGAATAATTTATGTTAAGTGCCTGGCATACTATGGGTGATCAATCTGTGTTAGTCTAGAGTTTTCCTAGATCTGATATTCTATTTTCAAAAACGATTAATTGCACAGCTAAATCTCCCTGTGTTATCTTTCCCCCTCAGTAAACAGGTCTGGCAACTCAATAATGCAGTTTACTTGGCTGGGTTTATTTAGTCCAAAAGCCATCCAGCATGTGGACAGTACTTAAACTTGCCAGTTACCTGGGAAGGAGAGTCGTATTTATTAATACCAATGCCTTCAGCCCCCCAACTAAACAAAAACAAAAGACACGCACCTGCATACACACTCACCAAGTGCTCTGTGCACTGTGCTACAGAGGCTTTCCTCACAGAAACCTCATGACGTCATGTTCACATGCGAACCTTACAGATTTGGATCAGAGACTCAGAGTTGTGTTGTCCATGGACACACAGCCAATAATTGGTAAAGCTGGAATCGACCCCTTATTTGTCTGATTCCAAAGTTTTTGTCTCTTTGGTAAGTATCTTCTGGCTTTTGGACAAGTCACCTATTTAGAGAATAGTAGAAGATTCTCAAACTATAATGTCCAGGTCATTACCTGCTTTTCACAAGCCTCAGCCTTCTCACTTGGGTATTGTGGGGTATGAGATGTTTGGGGGCGATTTTGGTGGCATAGTTGTGTATTTGTGGCTGTGTTGGTGTGTGTCTGTGAGTGAATGTGGTTATAATAATCAATTCACAAAACTCCGCACAGTATCTCAGTGGCAGAATCCTACATGCTGGGAGGTTCCAGAGAGTTTTTAAATAAAAAACTTCTCATAGGAGTTCAATATCAACAAAACATCTGTGTGCCTAATCAAGGAGGTATAAGGCCATGCTCAGTCAACAGAAAGATTCCCTGTAGAAGGATATTCAGTAAAAGAAGTGCCGTATGATTTATTTGCTATAACTCAATTTCCATCTGTCTCATAAAATGGATTGTGTACACACTGCACTCCAGGCATCCAGCCAGGGCAGGAGCACACCCAGGAGCAGAACACCTTCCCTTCCCTGGGGTTGTTGACGACATGCTCAGCTCGGAGCCAGGCATGGCCAGGGTGGTCTAGCAGGAAATGCCTTGGATCACTGCACTGACACCTCAGACTTTGGGGAGTTGGCTGGATCAAGGGCCTTTGAACAAGGCTCCGTAGCAATAATGGGGGCCAGGTGGGTTTTGAGCATTCTGTTTTTTCCAGAGATTCCTTTAACTCCTATTTGCAGACAGATGATAATTTGCCAGTTCGGGCAAGATGCTGTTTGTAGTTGCTTATATTTCTTATGTAAATGGAGATGGGCCGAACACACGCTTTCTTGCTGTAGTATGTCAGAGCCAATCGGGTGAACTGGAAACTCTGTCGTTCTGTGAACAGATCATAGGAACTGTTTATGGCCAAGAAAAACCAGTGTGATCCTCTGAAACCAAACCTCCTGAGGAAGAACCAGACAACTTTTAGAGCCTTCTGAAAATTGAATTATTTTGGGATGAATACTGCTTTCTTTTTACTTTTTCTGAGTAGCAGACATCTCACCAATTTTGTTTCTAAAGCTTCCTTGTTTAGGTTACTGTAACAGCATCAAAGGATTTTAAGAAACTACTTCTGTAGGAAGGTCTCCTCCTTTTGCACTTCCTTATGTCAGGCAAACCTGACCAGTCACCTCCGTAAGCCATTTGTTGAGGTGAGGGAGGACAGGAAGTGGGTGTGAGGCATCCCCAGACAGGGTTCAGGTTCTCTCCCTGGAGCACAGCCTTCCGCTGAGCTCTCTGCTCTGCGTGGCTTGGGGCAGCTTCTCAACCACTCAGAGACTTACTTCCCTCACCCATGAAATGGAGGTAAGATACGTATCTTTCAGGTTTCTCTTGAGGAACGGCATAAAAACACATAAAATCGTATTCTTAATTAATTCCTGTATGCTGAGTAGACAGGGTTTAATAAATATTACCTACATCTGAATCTGCATGTCAAAGCCTGATGCTGGAATTGGAAAGGAGGAGGACGTGTGGGGTTGAAATATGGGCTGGGAGAGGAGATGGCACTCCTCTGAGATAAATGACTCAGCAGACCTCTCTGAGAGCCCACTCTGCGAGAGCTGTCTGAGGGCCGGGCACAGTGCTGGGTGCTGAGGAAAGAGATGGATAAAAGAACTCCAGCCTCCACAGTGCTTATGGTCTAGTTGGGGAGAAGGACATTCAAATAAATACGTCACAGTCAAGATGCGAAGAGCAGCAACTGAACTGCGTACAAGCTGGAGAGATGGCACAGACTAGCGCAAAGTAAGGGTCATGTGTTAAATCTGGCCTGCTCCCCGTTTTCATAATGAAGTTTATTGGAACACATCTATGTGCCGTCACTCACGTGTTGTCTGTGGCCACGGTGGCCCTAACATGGCAGCACTGAGAGCAGTCAGTTCTCCTTTGACATGGTGCGTGTTCCTAAAAATCACCATGCTGTGCAAGACTGCAATAAAACCCACGGGGCGTATGTGAAAAATGGCATCAGGGACACCACTCAAAAAACCGGTCAGTGACACATAAAAAATGCGTAGAAACCTGACATAGATGGCAACCCAATTTTACACATTAAAAGGTTAAGAAACATATAAATGCTACAATAAATATGGCAGTTTATCCTGAAAAATACCTGACATTTGCCAGAAGGGCTTCAGCTTATGAGCGATTGTGAAGTGGGGGAAGAAGGCTTCGCTGAAATCTGGGAGAAAGCTATGGCCCTGGATGTGGACGGTGTGGTCGTAACAGCTGTAGTGACTTGAGGCAGATGCTGAAGGTTCAAGGGGCGTGTGGGTGCATTTTGTGTATTCCTGTGTGTTTTGTTTTAGCTGGATGAGTTTTCTGCCTCCACTTAGTGTTTCTCATAGAGGAAATTGCATATTAAAAAAGTGAAACTTGCCTGGCTGGTGTGGCTCAGTGGTTGAGCATTGATCCATGCACCAAGAGGTTGCCGGTTCGATTCCCAGTCAGGGCCCATACCCAGGTTGTGGGCCCAGTCCATAGTGGGGGGCATGCAGGAGGTGGCTAATCTATGTTCTCTCTCACTGATGTTTCTATCTCTCCCTCTCCCTTCCTCTCTCTCTAAAAATCAATAAAGAAAAAAAAGTGAAACTCTTGTTATGCTCATATTGTTCCTTAATATATTGATCACATTGGAAAAAATTCACATTTTTGAAACAAGTGTTATAGCTGAACTGGTTGCTGTTGTGATAGAGACCACATGCCCTACAAACCCTAAAAGATATACTATGTAGCCATCTGGAAAATTTTAGCTGACGCCCAGCACGGAGGAAGGAGGTTAACTTTGAGGGGTCAGGAAGACTCCCAGAGGGTGTCCTATCCGAACTCTGTTTAGGAGGACTAAGAGGGGGAGTTTGACAAGGTGACGCAGGGGAGCAGGAACATTTTACCATTTTTATGATTATTTCCTCTCCCATACTATATCTACCTCCCCATCTCCTTTCCCAAGAGTGCAGCTCTTCTGAGGTTTATACAGATTAAACCAAGACACAGTATGTAGTCAGTCCTACGGGTCAGAAAATACTTCTCTGACATAGGAGCTCTTAGAGTCACATTTGCCCCTAAAATACTTCTCCCAGAGCCTGCATCTGGTAAATGGGCCCTGGGCAATCCCTTGGGGAAGAAACAGATGGATTATCAGAGGGTCAGCAGAGTAGCCCATCAATGTCATTATCATGATGTTAAAAAGTCTTCTCCTTTACCACCCACTGTGTGAAGTCCAACTCCTTTCCTGGGGTCTGTCCTCATCAGACCTTTATAGCCCTATCTCCCAGAACCGTATTGAACTGTTCTCTGTTTCCCTCTGAGAGTTATGAGTGTGAGTGGAGACCTACAAATAATTTCAAAGAGATGGGCTGGTTCCCAGATTAGTTAGATGATTATGATATAATTAAAATGATTGACTTAGGGGAAAAAAAACTAAGACAGGTCAATCAGGAAGAAGTGGGTTAGTGGCTATGAAGAAAAGAAAAAGGGGAGAGGTAATTTGGGGCCTCTGTATTTACCAAAGAAAATATAAGTGCATTGGACACTTTAACTTCATGTCAGAAATCAGTCAAGTTAGATAACTCTCCTTGGTCTGCTTTCATGTTCAACCATCAACTTTTGGATTATTATTTGCTTTCAGGGAAACTATATAATTGCCATACTGATGTGATTATTCTAATCCAAGTTACTGTTCATAGGAAACAATACAATGACCACCTGTTGTTATACATCAGGCTAAGTGTGGTTAATGTGAGTCTATTCTGAGTGTCAGCTGCACTCTCAGACTTTAGAATACATTGATTTTCTTGGTCTGCAAGGTGGACGATTGGATTGGGCCCCAACAAATATATCAATCATGTTCATTCCCTATAAGCCTCTCCATTGCTTACAATGCTCTTCACATCATGTTTGCATTTTGAGCCAAGACTAATAAATGTGACTTTTATGATTGCCTTTTCCCCCCTCCCAGCCATACTGTCCTCTGGCCTCTGAAGCATCATAGCACATTATCTATACAAACCAGTCTGAGAAGTTTATAACATTTTATCTTGCATTATAGTTACTTGCCCATGGGCCTTCATTTGCCTAAGAGAAGAAAGATTCTTATTTTGTGTGTGTGCCCCATTGCACCCACCACAGTGAAGTGCTTAATGAACTAGAAGTATCCTGAGAGCATTGATAAGCATAGCAATTATGATTGTGTGTGTGTGTTGAGAGATTGCATATGGACCAAAGGGATTTTGCTGAGGGAGGATATACCCAGTCATAATATCATAAGGGAGGAGGAAAAGCTGGATAATCAAGCATAGAAGGAGAGCCTGGGTCCCTGGAGTGAGAACTACTATTGTAGACACTGTTCTGAGCATGTTGGACACACCATCTCCTTTGTCCTCTTTTTAAAAAAATTAAATTTATTGGGTGACATTGATTAATAAAATTTTATATGTTTCAAATGTACAGTTCTATAATACATCATCTGTATATTGCACTGTGTGTTCACAACCCACAGTCAAACCTTCTGTCACCATATACTTGACCCCCTTTACCCTTTACTACCCCCCCCCACCCTTTCCCTCTGGTAACCACCATACTATTGTCGGTGTCTGTGAGTTTTTGTTTGTTTGTTTGTCTTTGTTCATTTGCTGCTTTCAGTTGTATATCCCACATACGAGCGGAATCATATGGTTCTTTGCTTTTTCTTCTGGCTTATTTTGCTTAGCATGATATTCTCAAGATCCATCCAAAATGGATCAAAGACCTAAATACAAGACCTGAAACAATAATTACATAAAAGAGAACATAGGTACTAAACTTGTGGACCTTGGTCTTAGAGAGGATTTTATGAATTTGACCTCAAAGGCAAGGGGAGTAAAAGCAAAAATAAACAAACAGGACTACATCAAACTAAAAAGCTTCTGCAAAGTAGAAACCATCAACAAAACAAAAAGGCAACCAACCGAATGGGAGAAGATATTTTCAAACACCTCCAACAAGGGGTTAATATCCAAAATATATAAAGAACTCATACAACTCAACACCAAACAAACAAATAAACATTTAAATTAAAAAATATGGGCAGGGGACCTGAACAGACACTTCTCCCAAGAAGATATACATACAGCCAACAGATATATGAAAAGATGCTCAACTTCACTAGCTATTAGGGAAATGCAAATCAATGAGATACCACCTCACACCTGTTAGAATTGCTGTTGTCAACAAGACAGGTAATAACAAGTGTTGGAGAGGCTGTGGAGAAGAAGGAACCCTCATTCCTTGCTGGTGGGAATGTAAACTGGTACAGCCACTATGGAAAACACTATGGAGGCTCCTCAAAAAATTAAGAATAGAGTTACCATATGACTCAGCAATCCCTCTTCTGGGTTTCTACCCCCAAATTTGAACATTTGTTCACAAAGATATACACATCCCTTGCCCTCTTTAACAAGTCTGTGATGCAGGTGAGGTTACTGTCCCACTTTTACAGCTGAGGAAACTGAGGCTCAGAGAAGTTAAGGAATTTGCTCAACATCAAATAACTAGTAGATAAATCAGCTCTATGCTCTTTCCTCTTGACCATCACGTAAAAGCTTCCTGACAATCTTGGCCTTGGACCAGCTCCATATAAAGGGAGGGTGGTTTAACCAATACCAGTCAATGAATCAGTGCAGAATAGTAAAAAGGAAAAGGACTCGGGTTCGGACTCCCTGCACATTGCATTGCCAAGGGACCACTTGTCCTACAGAATGACCTTCGAGCCTGAGCTGCACCTGTATGCCATTCTTCTCCAGCCCTTCCTTCTGCGTAAGAGACGACCTTTGTGCAGGCCGGGACTTGTTGGGGCTATCTCTGGAAACTGATCCTGGAGGAATGCCTATGAGTGGGTTAACCTGCAGAGTGGTGAGCTCCTTGTCCCTGGAAATAGCCATTCATGGTGACCAAGCCCAGGTGACAGGAATGCTTGGCAGGAAGATCTTGTGGGTGGGGGAGGGTAAACGATATAATTTCTTTTTCAAATGATTTGAAAAATCCAAGAGCCTGTGATCTGTCTGCAAGCAAGATGGTCATGTGCAGCTGCTGCTGGCTGCCTAGGTGACCGGGGGTGAGGGGGCCACCAGTCAGCTGTCTGTTCTCCCTCAGTCTCCTTATCTACAACTAAGGATAAACTTAGATAGCTTTAGAGGAGAAAATCAGATTATAGGTGTGACTGTGTTTTAAAAAAATGTTTGAAAGGCAACATGGCACTTTCTGCATCTTTTTAGAGAGAGAAATTTTATTTATTTTAATTTAAACAATTTTTTGTTAATCCTCACTGGAGGATATTTTTCCATTGATTTTTTAGATAGAGTGAAAGGGAAGGAAGGAAGGAGGGAGGGGGAGAGAGAGAGAGAGAGAGAGAGAGACATCGGATGTGAGAGAGACACATCCATGGGTTGCCTCCTGCACAACCCGACTGGGCCAGGGACGAACCTGCAACCCAGGTACATGCCCTTGACCAGGAATCGAAACCGAGACCCTTCGGTCTGTAGGACGATGCTCTAACCGCTGAGCCAAACTGGCCAGGGCAAGAGGGAAATCTTAAAAAGCCACATCTACAGCACGACTTGAAGGTAATTCAATATCAAAACAGTGTAGAGGTTCCAGTTGGCATACGTTTCACATTAGTTGGAAAATCTTTTTTTTTTAATGACTGTGGCAGGCCAAATAATGCCCCCTCCAAGGGTGTCCACGTCTTAATTCCTGACACCTATAAATATGTTACCTTACACGACAGTAGAGATTTTACAGATGTGATTAAGTTAGTAATTTTGAGATGGGGCGATGATTTTGGATTATATGGGTGGGCCCAGTGTAATCATAAGACTTCCCATAAGAGAGGCAGGAAGGTCAAAGGCAGAAGCAGAAGATGGGACAGAGGCAGCAGAGGCTGGAGTGATGTGCTCTGGAGGAGCAAAGGGCCAGGAGCCAAAGAACACAGGTGGCTGCTGGAAGCTGGAAAACACAAGGAAGCATTCTCCCCTGAAGCCTGCAGAAGGAGCACAAGCTCGCCAACACGTTGGTTGGGTTTCTGACCTCCAGACCTGCAAGAGAATAAACTGGTGTTGTTTTAAACCACTTTGTTTGTGGTAGTTTGTTACAGCAGCAATAGGAAACTAATATAATATCCTCCCTCCCTCCCTTCCTCCTTCTATTCTTCCTTCCCTCCCATTCTTCCTTCCCTTCACCTTCTCTCTGTCCCTCTCCTCTTTTTTTACTTTTTCCTTCTTCCCTTCTCCCCTTTCTCTCTCCCTCTGGCCATCCTTCCCCTTCTCTCTCCCCACCCCTTCCTGTCATCCTTGTCTCCTTCTCTTCCTCACTTTCCCCCTTTACCCTTCCATTTTGGGAGTAAGCAAACCAAGAAGTAGTTAGAAAAAGACCTGATGATTTAATAGTGATGGGTTTTTGGTTTATGGGATTTTAAAGTTTTCAGCTGATTATTATGAACTCTGGTGAAAAGATTAATCCAGTTACAATGATTTGTTTCCTTGTCTTGACTTCATAAAATCACAGGGATACAATAATATAGTTATACATCCCCTGGGCCTGAGGATGCCCAGTAATTACAAGTGATTCACGAGAACAGCGTAACTTGTAAGGGACTGTATTGTGCTCCATAGTGAGCAGTCATTTATTAAGTTTTAAAAATGCCTTTAGAAAGGATGTAATGGGCTCATCAATTAAAAGCATGTTTAGAAGAAACTCTGGGGCTGTCAGGACTAATTCTTCTTCCCCCAAACTCTCCTTGCCTTAGCTCTAACTCGTGTGTGGCTCAGAATGCGTGCTCCTCTCCTAATGTTTGCTGATGATGGCATTTCCACCCGAGAAGAACTGTGCAGGCCTGCTCGGTGCCAAGTGTGGTTTAGATGGCCAGGCCTCAGAGGGACAGGAGACTGTGGTTCTCCTTCACAGGCCGGCCATCCATCATCTGATTAGAGTGAGGTTATTGAACTGACACGTCCTGGCTAACGCGCCCGATGCCGGGTGGAGATGGGCTGGGTCTCCTCAGGCAGTCCTCAGGCAGTTGGGTTGCTGTCCACATTACTAATGCTCAGCCCTGCCACTAACAGATGGCTGAGAGTGACCTTCAGGGAAACGCAGCACTTCTGAGCATTCTTTTCCTCGGGGTGGCCTGGAGGCCTTCGTAACGTGAGTGGGAGAGGTAGCTTTCCCCCCTTGCTGTTGCAGAACAAGGCATGAAAAGCATCTGGCCCAAGCTTCCTTTCTTGGAACATGCCATCCCTTCCCTTTCCCAGAAGTCCTTGCTTCTTCCTTCCCAGAACAGCCGAGGGCTCTGCCACGGCCTGCTCCATGGATGCTGTGGGCCTCACGCCGCCTCCTTGTTCCTGCCGTCCTCTTTCCTTTCCTCGCTATGCTTCTGGGAGGCCGTCTGCCTCTTCCCACAGCTAGTCTTCATCAGCTTTCTGCTTCCTGTGGTTCCTGAGGGACCTCGACCCCTGCCTACTGCCTGACACACAGCCTCTTTCCAGTCTCACTACTCACCGAGACTCCTTTCTCTCCCCTCTGACGGAGATCCATCGCTTCCATCTTGGATCACTTTTTCACTTACTGTGCAGCTGGCAATTCTTGGTTCATTTCTGTCTCTCCATTCATACCCACACGTTTTCGTTTCCCTCCCTCTGTGTCCTCGTGAGTTCCTGTCCTCTGGCACCCATCCCACTCATTCCACTGAGAGCTGTAGTCAGTCTCTCTCCCCTCGTGGACACACTCTCTGCTCTTCCTGAGCTGTCCTTCTTGGTTCACGCTACACGGGACTGTTGATTACCCCCGCAACACACACACACAGTCTAAAACTCATTGTCACCTCGTTTCTAGGCTCTCTACCTTCACAATCCTCCATATTGCTTTTCCCTTCTGATGGTTATAGTTTATCTTGTATTGTCATGACTACTACAATTGATTTTATGTTAGCTACAATATTCTACCTCACGAGGCCCTAGTACATACACTCCATGTAACTCATTCTGGGTCCTGTAGGCATGAGGTTTATTTTTATTTTTCTGACTTTGCTTATATATTTATTCATTCAGAAATATTCACTGAACACCATCTATGTGTGCTGGGCACTGTACCAGTGGAGATGCAATGGCAAATAAAACAGTTGGATCACTGCCTTCATGGTATTTGGAGTCTGGTGTGGAAAACCAGAGTTAAACAAATAACCACACAAATAAGAGTTAAATTTGCAAATGTGGTAAGGGGTTTGGAGGAGAGGAATATAACATTCTGAGAGAATAACATGGCAGGGCAGGGAAGGTGGAGCAAAGAATTTAACTAATAGGGAGGTCAGAGGAAGGGAAACTTGAGTTGAAATCTGAAGTTTTGTTAGATGTGAACTAGATTCAGGGGGTGAGTGAAGAGTATTATGAGCAGCAGAAACAGCATGTACAAAGGCCCTGTGGTACAAGAGATCAAGCAAGCTGGTGTAAGAAAAAGCCTGAACCTGCACCGTTTGCAGACCATAATGAGGTTTTAAAGGGGGTAGAGAAGGGGGACATGGTCAAACTTGTCTTTTGGAAAGACCCTATTCACTTTTTTTTTTTTTAATCCTCACCTGAGAATATTTTTCTTTTTATTTTCAGATAGAGTGGGAGGGAGAGAGAGGGAGAGAAAGAAAGAGAGAGAGAAACATCAACATGAGAGGGACACATCAACTAGTTGCCTCCCCCATGACCCTGACCAGGGCCAGGGGCCAACCGCAACCAAGGTATGTGCCCTTGACTGGAATCGAACCCACGACTCATTGGTCTGCAGGCCGATGCTCTACCACTGAGCCAAACCAGCCAGGGCAAAGACCCTATTCATTTAGTCTGCTTTCACAGAGCCAATTCCCTTTCACTGAGCACACATTTTTGAGAACTGACAGGGAAGAGGATTGGCTGGACCGGTTATTGTGAACTCCAAGTCTGTGGAGAGTTCTCAATGAAGATGCATAAGGCCCCAGGGAACCGGTCTGACAGATGTTGTCAGCAAGGCAGGAGTGGGGAGAAGAGCTTCAGATTTTCCAGATTTCTCTGGGGACCTCTCTTAGCCTTGGCTTCTCTGGCTGAGTTACAGTGCCCTGATCTGATATTCAGGAACAACAGCTGGGACTGAGGGGGAGGTGGTGGTAGCTGTGGCAGGTTGCTGTGGGTAATTGGAGGTAAAAAAGGAAAGGTGGCTCACCTAATTGCATCTAAATTGCAGCCAGTGCTCGATTCCTTTCTTAGAAGTACTCGGTGCATTCAAGAAGAAAAGTCTTTTCCGGAGTGGGGAAGCAGTGGGAGGCAGAAAGGGATGGATGCACAGATACTCACATCCCCTTACTCAGGGTGTTGTTTGCAAGTGCAGATTTGAGTGGCTTGCTCAATTATTTTTACTGTGTGTATGCTAACGGCAATAAACTTGGAAAACTAAAACACATGAGTCTACAGTAATTGTTTTTTAGATAGCGTAATAATTCACGATAATTGCTTGCAAAGCATTTCCCCCCTCCTTGTCTACAGGGGTAAATACATTAAAGCTGCATTCTTGTATACTATTTTACAATCTATTAGCATAATAACCCATTGTAAAATAAGCCCTGCCGCTGTGGAAAGTGTGTGATATTGGTCCATTAGACACCTTTGTCTTATATACAAGCAGCTAATGGCACTATTTATGGGCATCATCTTAGCCTGGTATATGCTTGTTACCAGCTAATAGATCCAGAGCATGAGATACTGTTTGATAAAAGTTATCCAACACTAACAATCCACCATGACTCCAGCCTCTTGCTTGAAAATTGCTTTTAGCCCCATGTGAATGGGAAAGTCATCTTGATAAATTTAGCTGCAAGCCAAGTTATAACCAATGTTCACAGAATGCAATCAAATTAGATCTAAAGCCTTTAATTTCATCATTAGCATGTATTATTTCTTCCTCAAACCTTGTAATTAAATAGCATATTAGGAATAGATAATTTTTTCCCTTTTATACATTTATTAGGTATCTGGGGTTAAATTTGGAGCTCTGTTATGACACGCATCTGCTTATTCTTAAATTAGAATGGCTTTAATGATACCTGAAGAATTAGAAAAGTAATTGGTTAACTAAACTATGGGAATTCATGGCAAATAAGATATCATTATGTTTACCCAAGCACTGTTGTAATCTGAGAGTTGTATAATTAGTCAAATTATACAGAAGGAAATTAGACACTCATTATTTACTTTTCTTGGACATTTTGTGGGTTTGTACAAAAAATTTCACTGCACACATGAGATTAATTCTTCTTGAGGTTTGCATCTGGTTTACCACAAGTCAAGAATTTCTGACTAAATGCTCTTTTCGTATTCCCAGTTAGCAATGAGACATCCACAGCTTTGCAGTCAGGAAGCAGTGATTGCTGTAGAGAACGGAGGCACATGGCGGCAACAGGGGCAGAGCAGAGGATTCTATTACTGCTGAGGGCACAGATCGCCCCCGTTATGGCCAGAGGGACTGGTCTGGGTTTCAGGGCACGGTATGGTCTAGAGGCTCCCTCCCCTTGCATTCATTCTTCTTTCTATCTCAAACAGATCTGCTGCTGGAATTGGCTAATCCAATTCCCAAGAAGCTGGTAGTTCAGTGGTTCTCAAATCTGGCTGCCCATCAGAATCACACAAAAGCAGGTCTGTAATTAAAAATGACAGATGCTTTCCCCCGCCACCCTCCCCACCATTCCATTCAGTGTGTGACCAGAGTTGCCCTCACGGCAGTTGGTCCGACAGGGGTGGAAAACAAAGGGCACCAGGGACCTGCTGTCCCACTCCTGGCTGCAGAGCCAAGCGGTGTGCTTCCACTGAACCTGCTTCACCTTCTCCGGGAAGCCGCTGGTTACTGATCACAGTTGACACACTAAATGAAACAACTGTGTCATCCGTGGCTCAGGGTGTTACTTTATAGGTACCATAAGTAGAGAATTTGCTCATTCCTTTGACAAATATTTAATGGACACTTAATGGACACTTACTTGCTGGGTGCCAGGCACTCTTGTAGAGTCTAGGGATATAATGGTGAAGAAAGCAGGGGTTTTGGGGGATCCTAGTAGGGGAAATGAGAAAAGAGAAATGAAGGAAAATGCATACAAGATAGCAAGTTGTTTCCCAGGAAGGAAACAGACATGAAGCTAAGACACAATGGCAATTTCAAGTCTTACAAAGACTGGCTTGCAGAGACGGAGCTTGGTTGCTGGAAGAGGCTCTGATAGAAACCAAGGCAGTCCAGGGAACTCATTCTTGACAGTCAGGGTAGGATCCAATTTCTCTCATCTTGCCTTTTCATTTATTATGCATATATACATATAAGTTCTTTGGTTTATCTCTTCCCACCCCCCCTTCCCTTTGAGGTTTGTCAGTCTAACACCCAATTTGTACTTCTTAATCCCTTCACCTTTTTCACCCATTCTCCCAACCCCCCTCCCATTTGATAACCAACAATATGTTCTCTGTATCTATGAGAATGCTTCTGTTCTGCCTGTTCATTTTGTTTGTAGATTCAATTGCCAATAGATATGTATTTATTGCCATTTTGTTTGTTCATATTTTTTATCTTTTTCTTCAAGAAGACCCTTCAACATTTCATATAATAATGATTTGGTGGTGATGAACTACTTTAGCTTTTTCTTGTCTGGGAAACTATAAGGCCATCGATTCTAAGTGACAGCTTTGCAGGATAGAGTAATCTTGGTTGTAGGTTCTTGCTTTTCATCACTCTGAATATTTCTTGCCACTCCCTTCTGGCCTGCAAAGTTTTTTTTTGAGAAATCAGCTGACAGTCTTATGGGAGCTCCCTTGTAGGTAACTAACTGCTTTTCTCTTGCTGTTTCTAAGATTCTCTGTCTTGAACGTTTTGCATTTTGATGATGATGTGTTTTGGTGTGGGCCTCTTGGGGTTCATCTTGTTTGGGACTCTCTGTGCTTCCTGGACTTGTATGTCTGTTTCCTTCACCAAATTAGGGAAGTTTTCTGCCATTACTGTTTCAAATAGGTTTTTGATTTCTTGTCCTCTCTCTTTACCTTCTGGCACTCCCAAGATGCGAATGTTGGTATGCTTGAAGTTGTCCCAGAGGCTCCTTACACTATCCTCATTTTTTTGGATTCTTTTTTCTTTTTGCTGTTCTGGTTGGGTGTTTTCTGCTTCCTTATATTCCAAATCAATGGTTTGCTTCTTGGCTTTACCTACTCTACTATTGAATCAATTAGTGCCTCCTTCATTTCTGACTGGTCCTTTTTTATGTTCTTGAGGCCATCACTAAGTTCATTGAGGTTCTAAGTCCATTGAGCATCCTTATAAGCAGGGTTTTGAACTCTGCATCTGTTAGGTTGCTTATCTCCATTTTGCTTAGTTCTTTTCCTGGAGTTTTGTTTTGTTCTTTCATTTGGAACCTGTTTCTTTGTCTCCTCATTTTGGCTGCCTCGCTGTGTTTGTTTCTATGTATTACTTAGCGAGAGGTATGGGGCTAGCTGAGACCAGATGCTGCTTGTTTGAAAGAATTTAGGAAAAGCTGAAGCAGGATCCAAGACAGGCCAATCCTATGGTAAAGCCACTGGCAACAGCTTGGGTGGGCCTGAAAGTTGGGTGGGGCGGGGCCTCCGGGAATCACCAGGGCGGGGCAAACAGTGTGAGCCAGGTTGCTGGAGTCCCAGATATGGTGCATCTGCAGGCCCAGGGAAGGGCTCACCAAAGGAACAAAGGCCTCTGATAGCACGTCTGCCCAGGAGAAAGCTGCCTCTCCAGCCCTCGCTCCAATGCCAAACAAGTCAGTTCTTCCCCATATGACTCCGGTGCCTTTCAAGCTGCCTCCCCCACTCTGGAGCCTGGAGGGTGCGAGTCCGAGTAAGTCCGTGCACGGGCCCTTTAAGAGGAGCTGCCGGGGCTCCAGCCGCCTCAGCCTCAGTTCCCGCTGGTTTTTCCAGCCAGAAGTGATGGGGATTCTCTTCCTGGCACTGGAACCCTGAGCTGGGCGCCTGGTGTGGGACGGGGACCCCTCAGTCCTCAGGGAGGACCTTCCCAGCCGAGGTGTCCTCCTGATTTTTATCCAGCACACGTGGGTGTGGGACCAGCCCGTCGCTCCTCCACCCCTCCTACCAGTCTCGATGGGGCTGCTTCTTTAATTTCGTAGTTGTAGGACTTCCATTCAGCTTGATTTCAGGTGGTTTTGAATGATGGTTGTTCTGTAGTTTAGTTGTAACTTTGATGTGGTTGTGGGAGGACGCGATACCGCGTTTACCTACCCGCCATCTTGCCTGTTCATTTGTTATAGTTAAATTTTTATCCTGTCTGTGACCTGGGGACATTGGTATAATTTGCTTTCCATGGAACTGACCCCTTGCCACACCCACCTGCTAGCATGGTCTGCATGCTTGGGGTTTCCCACGTCTCCATCTGCTCACTGATAGACTACCTTTCAGTTTTGTCATCAGAGAGCAGCCACCTGTAAAAGAATCTCAAATCATAAAATGTCACCTCCTTCTTATTATTCTTCTGTGCCTGGCCGCCATCAGAGCTGGATCCCCTAGAATCAGCTTTCTTTTTCCAAGGATCCCCTCACGGTACAGGCTGCACATGGAAGTACAATAATGACATTCTCGAAGACTTCATTCCCCCTCCTGCAAGGGAAGCCCCCCTGCATGCTAAATTGTTGACACTGCTTCATTCTCTGCCACACTGAATAAATATCTTTAAAATGGGATTAGTTTGTGAGTCCTTGGCTTGATTTATAATACATTTTCTATTCAGATGTGCTGCTACTATTTATCTCTACAAAAATAAATATTAAAATTATGTTTAAACCTCACATTACATTTATATTTGTATTATTACAATTTTATTTCTGTCAAGTGATAATTCACTTTTCAGATATAAGGCAGAAATAAGAGCACATGGGCAAATAAAAGTAGTTATTATTTTCCCCCTGATTGTCTCCTAAAGGTGTTACTCTGGTCTTACTCCTTTCTCACATGCAATCTATATAATAAGAATTGAGAAGATGAATATGAAATCCTTGGTTCTCACAGTATATCCAAGTGAGCTGTTTCTGTTAATGAAGTTTTTCCATTTCTTTCTCTTTTTCTCAATCCTTATTTACGCATGAGGAATCTAAGGCACAGAGAAGTTCTGCTATTTGCCCAAGGTTACCCTTCTCCTAGGTGACAGAATCTAATTACATACACAAAGTGTTTCCATTTCTTGAGACCCAGACAGATAGGAGCAGTGGGTCCTTTGTCATCTGCCATTTTGGGGTGTTCAGCTGGTGCCAGAGACCCACAATTGGTAAGCACATGGCTTTGGAGTTGTATTTCCAGTTGTGGGAATGGTAACTGCCAGCATCCACACGTTTTTTTTACTAGTTGCTCTTACAATTAGTGGCCAGTGACCACACGTATGGGGTGGCTAAAGTTAGAGTATAGCTTTGGTCACAGAACAGTCTTGTATCCAAAACTATGACTTGGTCTGACCATCACACTATTCTTTGATACTGTACTACAGCCTATAATAGCAATAATAATAAGTATGGTAACTAGGCCTTATTAGTTTTTAAATCCTGATTGCAGAAATGGTGAAAAAATATGATTAACAAATTGCAAGCAGACTTCTATCCCTAAAAACGAACACTATTCTTTAACTTTGGGAGAATTTAGTGATATAACTTTGGAAATAAAAGTATTGTAGTCCAAAGACCTAGGTCTCTCTAAGGGTTGACTTTCAAGATTTGTTTGTTTGTTTTTTATTATTTAAAGAAAGTAGTAATCAGAATAATGCTAAAAGGAGTAATACTTCTTACCTTTAGTAAGCTCTTTGACAATCTTTCATGGAAAATATTATTAAGAATGAGAATTATCGTAGCACCACACCTTGGATGCAGAAGTACTCTGATGAGCTCTCCATGCACACTACTTTATTTCATCCTCATAGCAAGTCTATGAGCTAGGTACTATTATTATTATTAAAAAAAATTTTTTTCTTTATTGATTTTAGAGAGAGAGGAAGGGAGAGGGAGAGGGAGATAGAAACATCGATGAGAGAGAACATTGATTGGCTGCCTCCTGCATGCCCCCCACTGGGGATCTGGCCCACAACCTGGGCATGTGCCCTGACCGGGAATCCAACCAGCGACCTCTTGGTGCATGGGTCGACGCTCAACCACTGAGCCACACCGGCCGGGCGCTAGGTACTATTATTATACTTACTTTACAGATGAGAAAACCAAGGCTTAGAGAAATTAAGTATCATGTTCAAAGTCATCTCAGTGACTCAGCAGTGGAACTGAGATTTAAAAGCAGATCTGTCTCATATCCAAGTTGACATTCTTACTCAGTATCCTTTATTCTTTATGGAGAAGACCTTTTTAAATGTGGAAAATAAAGTTACTGTGAATTTTTAGCTGTTTGCTCAACTGTACATGGAGAATAGTGAGGTAACAAGAAGTCCTAGGTTTCAGTTTTGGTTTAATCCCTAATCCATTTGTGTCCTCAAACAAGCAGCTTCACAGTTTTTGGTCTTAATAACCTCATCTGAAAAATAGGGCTGATATTGTGTATCTCAAGTGAGATGAGAGGAAAGCATTTTGTAATTTAAATACACTCTGTGTATGACTCAAATTCTTTCCTTGGTTCTATCTTACTCAGCATTTTCATTATTTTGAAGACATGTTGGCCATAATTATTAAATTTTAATTACATAAAACCTAAAATTAATTAGGTTTGTGGATAACACAAGCCTAAGAAGGATAATTTGTTGGGTGAGGTAATCAGGACACAAAATTTGTATCTGAACTAAGAGATCAAGTCATTTAAGATGAAATTTAAATACTTGAGAAAGTCACATAAAGAACAATGGTATTTAGTTCATTCCAAATGAATGCCTAACATTGACTGAGCACTTACCATGTACCAGGTGCTATTTTCAGCTCTTTACATATATTGTCATATAATTCTCATAGCAACTGTTTGGAGAGGCACTGTGTATAGTCTCCCTTTACAGGTAAAGAAGCTGAGTCACAAAGAGATTATTTGCCTAAAGCCTAGTAAATGGAAAAGACAGCATATGATCCCAGGAAATCTGGGCTCTAACACTACATCACAGCGCATTGTTTAAAAAGCTAAACTGTTTTTGGCCACGTCAATAGAAATATTACATCTAGTTGAGAATTACAGTCGGCCCTCGTTTATCGCGGTTAATCAGCTCCAGACTCTACCGCGATAAATGAATTTCCGCGAAGTAGGATTCTCTGTTTATACAGCCGTCCCTCCCACTTCGCGCTCAAAAACCCTGATAGAGTGAAGCCGTGCAAGTCGAAGCGCCAAGTGGCGAGGGGCGACTGTAATGAGTCTTAGCCATATTCTCTTGGATATTTCACACATTTTATAAGATTATATCCATACATTAAGGGGTCTTGACAAACCATACAGCATGCAGACAAGGGCTGTCAGGATAATGTCATCTAAAGGGAAACTTGGGGGAATGTGAAATGAGCTTGAGAAGAGGAGATATGATGGGGCCGCCATCTTCCAGTATTTGCCACATGGAAGCTAGAATTGAACTCTTCTGTGAACTCTAGAGAGGAGACCTGAGCATATGGATGGACATGATTGGGAGGCAGGTTCTGTTTAGTATAAGTCAGACCTGTCTGAAGATGAAATCTGCCCACTAGCACAATGAGCCTGTGCTAAAAAGTGGGCACCCCGTCACAGGAAGTACTCAAGGTAAGAATGCTTGGTGTTAGGGGATTTCTACATCAGGCCATCAGTACCCATAGGTTGATCTCTAATGTCCTTTCTGGCCTCAAGAGTCTACCACTCCATTCATGAAATATTCATGTGCCTCGTGCTTTATCCTTAAACATAAACTTCTTTCTTTGGAGAAACTTCAAAGGGTTAAGAATTAACTGCATTTAAAATGTGCATGTTTCATTGATGAAACAGCCCCAGTGATTAGGGGAAGGGTTGAACATCTGAACTAAACTGGTTCAACCAGGTTCTCTTATTTTGAATTTGGAACTGGTTGTCTTTCTGGAGCTGGGATAGTCATTTCCATGCTGTAGGTGGGGAAACGGAAAACACTGATTGGCAAGGAAAACGAAAAACAAAGCAGATGCACAGTAGGGTGCAGAAATAAGAAAACACATGATCTGAGGGAGGGAATGAGGGAAACCCAGAGATGATGAGGTTGATGATTCTGGTTCCCACTGGCTTGCAAATTCTGGATCCCAGTCTATAAACCTGGTTAAATTGCTGCTTCTGGGCCCAAGAACACACCATTCCATGCTCCCAGTTAGTTTCCATTACTTTGCCCAAATCAGTCTGAATAGCTTTCTATAATTTGCCACCCAAAGTACTTTAACTTTAGATGATTCTTTTTAAGTAGGGTGATTCTTCTTTCTTTGAATCAAAAACTTACTTTCACTATCTTAGATTGGCCAGTTAATAGTGGCAAATCATTACAGGTACACTTTTTCCCTCAGGATATAATGGTTATAATTAAGTGATTCAAAAGTACTTTAGTGCAGAAGGGCCAGGGCTATCCAAATGTCAGACTAAATTATAAAGTGAAAAGAACTAAAACGCCTCAGGATGTAACCATTCATAATTTATGAGTAGTGAGATCAGATCAGTCCATAAAATGATCTGGAATAATTTTTTCATGGTTTTATATGTTTTTATTAAAATATATATCTCAGTAGCAGCAAAACACTGAAGATCAATAACATTGCAAAAGAATGAAGTATTCTTACCATATCCCTGGGACTCCATGTGTTTGATTGTGCACTGGGGGAAATGTCATTAGTTGAAGCACTGCTTTATTAGCCTTTGGGAATCTGAGCCATGAATATTTTAGTTGTGATGTTGGTTCTCAGGAGGCTCCTATGCTGCTGTTTTGCTGTGGCAGAAATCTCATATTTTCCAGGAGAGACACTCTCTGAGATGTGGACAGTAAGGGAAATCCTCATAGGCTTCTGGACCGACTCCTGCTTGCCCAAAAGAAATCCAAACTGGAGATTGTTTGCAATGGGTCTACGTGACAGAAACATTTGCAATCATGTCACTGAAAATGTTTGTTTTGCTGGGTCTACATGGCAAATAGGATACAGATCAGTGAGCAAAGAAATGACTTGCTGAGTAGGCTGGACATCGTTGATGAAATGTTTGCTGGAAGCATGTACCATGAGTCTTACTTCTGCACCCTATCTAGGGGTTGCCACGCTGGCTGACAGCATTTCCAGCCTCAGCATTTATGAGAAATGAGTTTAAGTATTTGTCATCATTAAGGCTCTAGATTGTTTTCTAGGAGTGTTAAACCTTCTGACCATATTATAACTCATGGAGTTTGACCCACATCCCTCTTGAAGTTTGGATCAGAGGGAGGGCAGCTATCATTTACTTTTATGGAATAGATATGTGCCAGGGAGCTGCTAGTGAAGTACATTGTGTGAAGTAAGTCCCATTTCCCCACTGATTTATCGTATAAAATTAGAAATGTGTACTCTGAAAAGAAATCCACTAAATGCTTGGTGCGGAGGCAATTTAGGTGACCTCCACTGCATTTTCATGGTGAGTTCCTGCAAACACTATCATTCATGAATGCCTGCAGGAGACAGTCATTCACCTAGTGCCCTTATTTTCTTCTGTGCAATTTCTCCACATCAGGGCTTCTCCCTAACCACTGGACATCTCCTCTGAACTCCTTGTATTATAGGATTTTCATCCAAGCTAGCAATGTCATGCTATTTCCATGCTTCTAATTTCCTCTTTCTCCTTTAATTTGAGTATTTGTATCATTTAGCCAACCTGGACCATGATGTCAAACACCAGTTCAAATCTCCAAAACATCACAGTGTAATGAGAGGATGGAAGTCGGGAGTCTCAGTTGGCCTATGGGCCTAGAAGATGCTATCATCTTAAAACCAAGGAGCAATACATGAGAATAGTCCCTGAGAGATACAGTTACAATGGACTAAATACACCTCCCAGATCAGAGTTGTACATATTCATAAGATGTTATGAATGAATTTAGGACAAATGAGTGAGAGAATTCATTGAATAACACCCCCCCCCCAACACACACACAAATTACATAAAACCATGTTTACTTTTCACCACACTCTTTTGGGTCTAGGTAAACATGAATTATTAATTATTCTGGGATTAATGAATTTTTTTTCTTTTGTGGTTGGTTTGGGAGGGAGGGAGAGGGAACTTGACCCACTGAAGTTTGTGCTGGAAGCCTGTTTGGTAAGCAGCAGCAAGCACAGCATTCCTTTGCCTGGGAGGGAAAGTGAATATTTTGAGAAGTCAGGAAACATAACTTCTGATGTTAACTAGATTCCTCAGAGCTATAGTAATACCTAGATTTGGTTTGTTTTTCTGAATTTTAATAAGTGGCATTGGGGTTTGTTCGATTTCTCTATTTTCAAGTTGTATGGTATGCATCCAGAGAGAATAATACACTTTCTATAGTTACATAGGCTTAGCATTTCACACATTTAGTTAAACTCATTATAGTGTACCTCGCTACTGCATGAATCCAGTTCTACTGTGTATCATGTCACGTCCTATCTGTGCTTAATGAGGTAGAATGCACTCCTCTCATGACAGCGTAGGAAGCCTCTGCTACAGTAGTTATCTGTCCCCCTGACATCCCTATGATGAAGAGGTCCATGACACCAAACTGGGCTTACTTTAACAACAATCACTGCTTACATTTATTCAGCACTCACCATGTGCCAGACACTGTGCCAAAGGCTTGACTTGCATTATCCCAATCAATTCTCTGGCCAACTTATCACCCTGCCACAGGTGGGGGAACCAAAGCTCCACAGGCGAATTCACTTACTCAAGCCCACACAACTAGTGGTAAGTGGCTGAGCCCGAACTTGAAACCAAATCAGTTCCTGCCAGGGCCCATACTTATAATCACTTTTCTCAACTGCCTCTTTCTCTGGTTACCATTTAATACCAAGGTTATCTGACCATGTCACATCAAAATGGGTACAATGTAAACTGTTAAAATAAACCATTTGATCAAGAAGTTTGCTGAAAAAGTGGTGATGGAGTATGGACCTTAGCCAGGGTGAAGTTTCTGTGCTTCAAGACACAAAAACATGGGAGATTTTTTTCATAATAAGCTTGTCATGTACCATTGACCTAAGAGAGGACAACAGCAACGCAGAAGGGCACTTTCATTTCTAGGCTATTCTAAAAATAACCTATTTGATTAATAGCTATGTCCGTGGAGAACAGGAGTCTGCATTATGGCTGAGGACAGGGATATAGTTCCTCACCCTCACTTCCCAGGTGTTTCTCAGACTGGTCCACTTACTTGGATCACCCACTTATTTTGACTTTTTCATTTAACCTTTATGTATCCCTGGGATTTAATTTATTCAGAGTGTATAAACTCAACTCGTGGGATGTTTTTGCCTAAAGCAGGATGGAGATAACCATTTCTCTGAGAAATAAATCTTGGTGACCTTTGTATTACAGTTTAGGGTACTTACAAGTCTTTGAGGTAAACACTCAATCAGGATATGACAATTAAGGTCATCTTGAGGCCCAGGGACCCTGTCACTATCATCAGATCACTCAGTTATCTAGTTCAGAGGATGGGAAAGTCCTGAAGGTGGTCACCAGGGGCTTCCATGAGATCTTCAGGCCGTGTTAACTCGGGGCAGTTAATTTACCCATCAGTTCAGGGCAGGAAAAACAGAAATTGAATTAATGATTTGTGCACTCAAAAAACTGACTCTTGTTGCTGCAAGGAGTTTTCTCCTTGGAGAAAAGAAACTGTGTTTTCAATATTGAGACAAGGACTCATCTACTTGGGACATAATAACCATCTTTCCTAGAGGGTGACAAACTGAATCTTATAGTTTTGATTATATTGTCCAAGCATAACAGTTTAAAAAATGTGGGTAGAAAAGTTCAAGTACAGTGTTGTAGATAACAGCAACAACAGCAGCAGCAGCACTGCTACTAATAATAATAGCCATGATTCCTCCCATCCCCTCATAATGTACCTTTGCAATGTCAAGAGTTTGAGTCACTTTTTCTACCCATTTGAGTTTGCCTGGCCTTGTGACTTTCTTTGACTAGTGGAATGGGGCAGGAGTGATGTTATAAAAGTCCTAGTCTAGGCTTCAGGAGATCTTGCAGTTAATCTCACACTTTTGCTGTCCTGACACATCAGTGTGAAAAAGCCTAGGCTAGGCTCCTTGAGGATGAGAGACCATGTGGAGCAGAGACATTCCAGCTTTGGCTCCATAAACCAACCAGCCTGCCCACAGCCCATTCATGTGAGTGAAGCCACCTGCGAGGTCCAGCTCTAGTTGACTCACTAGCTACCTGTAAAATCACCCAACTGACCACAGACTTGTGAACAATAATACAATTGTTGTTATTATAAACCTTTAATTTGGGTATGCTTTTATGCAGCAATAGATAATGGTTATACAGTGTCGTTCTAATATACACATAAACACTTTAAAAAGGAAAATGTCTCTAGGTGGTGGGGATTATGATTATTTTAATTTCATTTTTTATATATTTTCTAAAAAAACCCTGCTTACTTTAATGATAAGACTAATAATAAATTATGTTGAATATACTACTGCTTTTAATAAAACGACCATTGCAAACAACTAGTTACTGATGGACAACTCAATCGCTTTCCTTAGGGAGTCCTTTAGCAGTATTGTTCCACTTATCCATTGCTCTCTGACAAACCACCCCGAAACTTAGTGGCAGAAAACAACTATTTTATTATGTTCAAGATTTTGTTGATCATGAATTTGAGCTGAGCATAATGTGGGGGACTTATGTCCACATCTTGACAACTGGGTCTCAGCTGGGATACTCAAATGGCATGGTGATTGAGAAAGCTCTGCTGGGGTATTATGCCCAGGGCCTTGTTTGTAGCTATAGTCTGGGTTCCTTGATTCTGCTACATGTTGTGTCTAGTGGAGTTTCAAGAGGGCATCTTTAGTCACATAGCTGGTGCCTGGGTGCTGGGCTGAGTAAAACAGCCAGGGACTCCTCTCTCTCTCTTTCTCTGGTATTTTCTATATTCAAGCTTGAGCATCAGGGCAGTCTCAGAGCAGTCAGTTTGATGGCCGGCCACCTTTATCCAGAGTAAACATTCGAAGAGGTGGAAGCTACACGCCTTCTTATAACCGACTCTTGGAAGACCCAGAATGCCTCTTTTGTTGCATTCATTTGGTTGAGAAAGCCACTGATGCCAGCTCAGATTCAAGGCTATGAGGATGACTACTCAATGGGGTACTAGCAACAAGTTTATGGCAATATGTGTCTACTGCACTCCACCTTATGGCCACAAATTATTTACATACCTCCCACATGAAAAATACATATACTCAACTCTTTTCCAAGGACTTCCCCTCCCAAATTACATCATATTACAACATTGGCTGTCAAGGATCTCTTTATTAAAACTTGATTTGGGTGTGGATGAGTCGAGGTCAGCTCCTTGAGTAGAGATTCTTCTTGATCTGAAGACCCACAAACTACAGAAGCAAACTCTTTATACCTACACACATGCAATATACAGTAGTGAGATAGGCATAGTATAGCCACAATAGACACTTCCATCCCCAAAGGAGAAGAATGGGGGCACAAATAGCAGTCAGTCATCCATAGCAGCTCTGAAATCCAGCCAGGCACATATCATCAATTCTCTTTCCTGGGGACAGGGAATGTTATGGAAGGAAGTTTTGTATCCTCCAAAATTCATATGTTGAAATACTAACCCCCAGTGTGATGGTATTGGCAGGAGGTGAATAGGTCATGAGGGTAGAGCCTTCATGAATAGCATTAGTTCCCCTATAAAAGAGACCCCAGAGTGCTCCCTCACCCCTTCTGCCATGTGAGGACCTGTTAAGCTATCTGCAACTCAGAAGAGGGCCCTGACCTAACCATGGTGGCACTCTGGTCTCCGACTTTCAGCCTCCAAAAATGTAAGAAATACATTTCTGTTGTTTATAAGCCACTCAGTCTAGGCTAGTTTGTTAGAGCTGCCTAAATTGACTAAGACAGGGGATATTCCTTGACTGGGATGCAGTGCTGTTTCCTGGGAATAATTTCTCCTCCAGAGATTCTTCCCATTGTATTAGCAGAGTGGAAAGAGTCAGGCCTCCCTGGGTTTGAATCCCGACTCTGTATTTGCTCACTTATATGGCTCTGTGCAAGTTATTTCATTTCTTGAACCTCAGGTTCACCATCTACAAAAAGCATATCTAATACAATATTATTGTGGATAGTAAATAAGCTACTCTATGTACTTAGCATTTAACAACTGTGAGTTTTTATCACAGGCCTTGAGAAGACCAGAGGAATTCCCCCAAACAGAGGCTATTATGAGATAACCTGCAGAATTATTGAGCAATGAATTGGGCATGTCTCACAGAACTGTTGAATAATGGACTTTTATTACAGAATGGAAATTTCAAGAAAATCTCATTAGCTCTGTTACCAAAGAAAAAAAACAAAACAGAATACTGAAGCCTTCACAATGATTATGCCTGAGGTCATTTGCTGGGTGCTATTCTTCTGCCTCTTGGTGGCTTTGTTTGTTTCATGGTCTACAATGTTCAGTAGAGGCTTATCCTTTCATCGGCCATAGAGAAGCTCTTGTGAACAGAGTTTTAAGTGGAGAGAATGGCACCAAAATTTGACCGGACCTGGCTGAAATGTTTGACCCTGCCATCTGGCTCAGGGTTGAGCAGTTGTTCAAAAGGTTTCATAGTCTCAAGTGGTTGGCTGAGATCTTGGAAGGTACCTACCACACAATGATAGGAGAACGTAGTATTTAACATCAACACCTGAGGGAGGAAAAGGAGGCATACCAGATTAGTGTAGCTCCATGGTCTTGCAACCAACTCTACTTAAAAAGGCAATAAGATGCTGTGGTCTCAAGCATAATGTCTGGATACTTCTACAGGTGAATTAAAGAAATTCCATTGCACATATAAATAAATGCTCATGGATAACAAGGGAAATCAGGAAACTGAAAAATGTATTCCAAGTTGATTGCTGACTTGTTTTACGGTAAACATCCCTTTTTTCTTCTCCTGGAACTGGACTCAGTGAGACACATATTAATCAGCACATGCAGCAGGCTGCCCCCAAACCCTTGATCCATTACTGCATTGTCTCCTGTCCCGTGACCATCTCCGTGCACTCGGGAACCCCATGTTTTTCTTCCAACACCCAGCAGCAGCATCTTTTTGTGGGCTGCCCACAGGCTGCTGCTGCCTACTTTGCTGGTGGGCATCTAGAGCTAAAGTGCCCGGGAATTTACATCTCCTTGGGCACAGCCCCTCACGAGTGGCTAGGTGGTCTAAGGATGATGCTGAGGACCAACTGCAGGATTAGGGCAAGTTGCCTGCTGTGGGGCTTTGCTTCATATCCCATCTCTGTTTGGCCGCCTCCTCAGTCCTACTACCCCCTGACCCTACTCATTTTATTCTTGGGAGAACAATCTAATAAATTGCTTTTACATAAATTCTCATCTCAGGGTCTGCTTCTGAGGAACCTACCCTATAGATGTCATGGAAAATGTAAAATTACCTTTGAAAATCCATTATATTTCCCATAAGTACAAGACACATGACATATATACAATCCCAAAAAATAGTTTTTGCACACTAACTTTGGGAACCACTAAAGCATACCAAGCAAGGTGTAAAATAAGATTCTGTATGGAGATGTCTGGATCCTTCAGCTAGTTTGCCAATCTCAGACAGTAAGTGGAGATGCATGAGAATTCTAATGGGTTTCTGCTTGACTGTGTGGTTTATTTCATTGTTTTAATATTAAGCCTCTATAATTTGAATACATATTAATAGATTTGCTTGTTATAATTGTTGGAAGATTAAAAAAGATTATATGGGGAGATCAGGTTCTAAAATCAGCAGGGAATTTAGATGCAAGTGCAATGATGAAATTAACCTGTATCTTTTCGAATTAGTTTATTCACCACATGCATATTGAGCAAGTTCTATGTGTTGTGTATTACTCATATTATTCTAAAGACTGGGACTGTGGAAGTAAACAAAACAGATACATTTCTGTCTTCATGAAGTTTATATTCTAGTGGAAAGAGAGATAACAAACAGGTTATTATATAATATGTCAGATGGAGAGAAACACGATGGAGAAAAACACACCAGGGTAAGGTGGGTAGAGAGGGCCAGGGTGGGGAGTACTGTTTTATTTGGGTGGTCAGGGTAGGCCTCACTGACAAGGTGACATTTGAACAGAGACCTAAAGGAAGTGAGGAGGCTAGGCACGCTGATATCTGGTGAGAGATCATTCCAGGTAGATGGAACAGTGTGGGGACACAGGTCTCCTGCTAGGGGAACACAGCTGAGTGTAGTCCAGCTGCCACCCTCCGGATTCACTGCCACAGTCACATGGAGGCCACGCTTCCCCTGAGCCTCTCCAGTCAGTGGCTGAGCAGAGTAGGTTACTAATTTAGGACTATTCCATGAGATGGGGACACTTCTACTGGCATCTGTGGCTCAAAAACACCCCATTCACCTGCCACAAACATCCTTAGGTCTGCACAGCAGTCTGAAAGTTTCCTGTGCAATCCTCTTTCCTGCTCCTCTTTCTCACAGGTGTCAGGCTGGCACTGAGACCAAAGGCCCTTCCCATCTCCTCCTCCTCCATCCCCTTACTCCTTCCCCCACATTTCCTCTCAAAACATTTCTTGCTCTTGTAATTCCATCTTGGCATCTGCTTCTTCTTAGAGGGTCCAAACGAACACAAACAGCAAATACAAGGCCCCAGGCAGGAGGCTGCCGATGGGGTTGAGGAGCATGAAGGTCAGCATGGCAGGAACAGAATTAGACGGGAGAGTGGTGGGGCATGTGGACAGAGCATCTGGCAGGCATCTTCAGGGTATACAGCTTTACTCTGTGTAAGAAGGACACCTTTGGAGGATTTTGAGCAGTGGGGAACATGAGCTAACATTTTAAAAGGACCCTTGTTACTGCTGCATTGCAAACAGATCATAGAGGAAAGGGCAGAAGCAGAGAGACCAGTATGGAGGCTACTGCAGAATCTGGATGAGAGATGATAGTGTTTGAAGGATGTGGCTAGTGGGGGAGATAGTGTGCAGTGGTTTAATTCCGAATGTATCTGAAGATAGAGCCAACAGGATTTGCTGATGGTTTGGGCATGAGGTGTGGGAAGAAGAGGAGCCAAAGAGAACACCAAGATTTTGGGCCCATGCAAATGGAATTTGCGTTCACTGAGATAGGGGAAACTGGATATTGTGAAATCTCATTAAAGGTTTTCTCATTTAAATAGGTGTCTCCTGCCTGTTTACTGCCAATGGTGCTTCGTTGATATTTCTACTTCATTACAAATCATACTCTTCATACTGTGATAGGTAGTATTACTATTGCTACCTATCCATGAATGCCTACTCCTCAAACCATTATAGATATATAAAATCTTTAAAAAAATATATAGATATATATTCCCCACCTCTCATTTAATCCTTACGACCTCATGAAATTAAGCCCAGATTTTGTTGTTCTTTGTTTTGTTTTTGTTTTTGGCTTGAGGTCATATAGAGAGTTAGTGCCAGACTCAGAACTGGATCCAGGATGGTGTGACTAAGGCTGTGTCCTCGTTATGATCTTTGCTTCCTTCTGCCCCATGTGGCCCCTCTGTACCTGTTTCATGTTCACCACTGTCTCCCTATCAGCCTGAATGCTTCTCAAGAACAGGATGGCATATACCAACCACTTCAGCTACTAAGTTTCCTTGTATAAAATAGGTTTGATTATTCCCTGTGGCATTTTGTGACTTGTGCATCCTTGACTCTTTCCCCACCTACCTTGTAACTAGCTAATAAAACTTCATGAGAATTCCTAAACATGATGATATCATATTCATTGGCCTGGTAATATCTAACGTCTTCCTTGCTTGTCCCTTACCTGTCTTACACTGTGTGACCCCACTTCAAACTTTTGTCTGTGTTTCAGCAGCTGGTCCTCGGGCTCAACCTCCCTGGTGTCTCTGGGGAACTCCTGTTCCAGACACTTCAGGGAGAAGAACCTGTCTGAAATCTAGGATTCCATAACCTCATTTCTGATGTTAGTCATGATACTAATGTTCTGGTTAGAGAGAGATGTAGACACACTCAATTCTTTGCTTATGTGTTCTGTTTGTCCTACTATCTGAAGGGCTCCCTTTCTGCCAACTGAGTTAGTTACAACTTGAGAACACTTCATGTTATTTGACATATATGAATTATATAAGCAAGTTGGGTTTCCACCTCAAAAGAAAAGCCAGAACAGCAAAAATTTGACTAAATGCTGAAACACATTGTTCTATCCATTCACAGTCTTTTACATAAATGTAAAAGTTAACTCCTAATTATTTGGCAACAACAAAGTACATTTGCAAATATTCATCTTCAAAATGGCCAGCACTTTCTGAAGCTCTCCAGCTAATAACTCTGGACTGTGGGTATCTCATCAGAATTAATTGCAGCAGACTGGAGTCCTGCAAATGTTAAAATATCTTTAGTTTTACAGACCAATAGATGCTATGGTTCAGCAGCTCTGTGTTATTATTAGTAATCTATTTGAATCTTGAGGGAGGCAGCCCAACAAACCATGTAACCTTTATAAATTAAATGAGAATTAGTAATTGTGCTTACTGATTGTGAGTATTGAGAACAAGGATATAGAATAAAAATAAAACTTTTTATAACTACTGAACAATTTAATATATAAAAAGCTTGCTTTGACTAAGAAGTAAAAAAAAATCTATCATATTTTCTTTTGACATTCATTCATCACTAGACATTTATGTTGCTTCTATGTCTTGGCTACTGTAAGTAATGCTGCAATGAACATGGGGGTGTATATATATATTTAAATTAATGTTTTTATTTTCTTTGGATAAATAACCAGAAGTGGAATTGCTGGATCATATAGTAGGTTTATTTAAAAAAATTTTACGGAACCTCTATAGTGTTTTCCATCGTGACCGCATCAATTGGCATTCCCACCAACAGAGCAAAAGGGTTCTCTTTTCTTCACATCCTTGTCAACTCTTGTTATTTGTTGTCTTTTTTATAATAGCCATTCTAACAGGTGTGAGCTGATATCTCATTATGGTTTCAATTTGCATTTCCCAGATAATAAGTGATGTTGACATCTTTTTTTTTTTTTTAATCCTCACCCAAGGTCATGTTTCTATTGATTTGAGAGAGAGAAATGCCCTGACTTGGAATCAAACCCACAACCTGAGTATATGACCTGACTGGGAATTGAACCCGCCACCTTTTACGTACAGGACAACGCTCCAACCAACCGAGTCATACCAGCCAGGACTGTTGACGTCTTTTTATGTGCTTGTTGGCCATCGATCTGTATGTCTTCTTTGGAAAAATATCTATTCAGATACTCTGCCCATTTTTTAAAAATTGGATTGTTTGCTTTTTGCTATTGAGTTGTATGAGGTTTTATTTTATATTTTAGATATTAACCCTTTATCAAATATATGATTTGCAAATATTTTTTCTTCTTCACTAGGTTGCCTTTTTTTGTTGATGGTTTCCTTTGCTGTGCAGAAGGTTTTAGTTTGATGTAGTCCCACTTATTTTAATTTTGCTTGTGTTGTCTTTGTTTTTGGTGTAAAATCCAAAATGTCATCACCAAGACCAATGTCAAGGAGCTTACTGCCTATGTTTTCTTCTACGGGTTTTATGGTGTTAGGTCTCACATTCAAGTCTTTAACCCATTTGAAGTTAATTCTTGTGTATGGTTTAAGATAGTGGTCTAGTTCCATTATTTTGCCTGTGGCTGTCCAGTTTTTCCCAACAATATTTATTGAAGAGACTCTCCTTTCTCCATTGTATGTTCTTGGCTCCTTTGTCATAAATTAATTGACAATACATGCGAGGTGTTTTTGTTTTTTTTTTTCTGTATTCTGTATTCTGTTCCATTATTCTATGTGTCTGTTTATAATGCCCAAATCATAATGCTTTGATTACTGTAACTTTGAAATGTAGTTTGCAATCAGGGGGCATGTTACCTTCAGCTTTGTTTTTATTTCTCAAGATTGCTTTGGCTATTCCTTTGTAGCTCTATACAAATTTAGGATTGTTTGTTCTATTTTTGTGAAAAATGGAATTTGATAAGGGTTGCATTGAATTCATAGATTGCTTTGGGTAGTATGGATATTTAAATAATATTGATTCTTCCAAACCATGAGCATGGAGTAGGTTTCCATTTATTTGTATCTTCTTTAATTTCTTTCATTAATGTTTTATAGTTTTCAGTGTACAGATCTTTCACCTTGCTGGTTATATTTATTCCTAGGTATTTTATTATTTTTGATGCAGTTGTAGATGGGATTTTTTATTTTATTTATCTTTCTTAATGTTTGTTATTTGCATGTAGAAATGCAACAGATTTTTGTATATTAATTTTGTATCCTGTAACTACTGAATTCATTTATTAGTTTCAACAGTGTGTGTGTGTGTGTGTGTGTGTGTGTGTGTGTGTGTGTGTGTGTACTCTTTAGGATTTTCTATGCTTGTCCAATGTGTCATCCTCTGGACATGGCCTATGTTACCTCCCAGGGACGCAGACTAACCTTGACTTTGCAAAATCCCTCTTCCCTACATTAATAATCCCCTTCCCTTTTGCTCCTCCTTTCTCTGTCTAATAGGAGAGAACCTCTGAGCTTTGGGATAGACAGGTCTATGTTTCTTGACAGCATGAAGCAATTACAAGAAGATGGAGACCTTCATCTATTTATCCTTTGTAAGGTTGCAAAGAGGTTTGTTCTCTCTAAAGGGGGAATCGATACCATTATAATTAGTTATTAATAATAGGAAAGAAGCAAAGGGAAGGCCAGACATTCTAGGCATGTCATTTGGGCAGCTTCACTGGGAAGCTAAAACTTTTGCACTCCCCAGAAATCCAACAAAGGAAAGATAGACACATGCTTAGTAAAGTTGGGATGACATGGGGAAAGTACTTGCCTATAAGTCAAAACTGGGGCAGAGATGTTTGGCCAGAATGGGCATGGCCACTGCAAGCACAGGAAAATTTGGGAATACATAATCTCTTAAAGAAGTTCTCTCTCTCAGGCTCTTGATGCTCTTGTGGCTCTTGGCTCTCTTGCATTTGCCTATATGGCCTACTGTCTGCGGAACCCACATGCAATAGGCTAATAAACTACAGTGGGAAAACACAAGCTAAGCTAACCTGATGCTAGACTGGACCCTGCTCCAACATGGAATGGAAACGCTAGACACTGGCTCTGATTTTAGCTTTGCTGAAGCCCCAGCTACACTACTAGACTAAACTAAGGGAAATGGGACTTTGAAAACCCAGGAGTGTAATTCCACAAAAATAAAGCTTCTACCATATCTCATCCTCTCATGGGGGCCTCTGAAAATTCTTATTTGAGCAGTACCCCAAGAACCCCACTTCCACAAGCAACTGGAGGAGAAGAGGCTCTCTCCTATCCTGTAACAATGCCATCTGAAAATATGATAGTTTTACTTCTTCTTTTCCACTTTGGATTCCTTTTATTTATTTCACTTTTATTGCCTAATTGCTCTGGCTAGGACTTACAATACTATGTTAAATATAAGTGTCAAGAGTGGTTATCCTTGTCTCGTTCCTGATCTTAAAGGAAAGGCTTTTAGCTTTTAACCATTGAGTATGATGTATTTGCTGTGGGATTGTTATATATGGCCTTTATTATGTTGAGCTTTGTGTCCTCTATACCAATTTTGTCGAGAGTTTTTATCATAAATAGATGTTAATTTTTGTCAAATGCTTTTTCTGCATCTATTGAGATGATCGTACAATTTTTATCCTTAATTTTGTTAATGTGATGTAGCACACTGATTGATTTGTGGATATTGAACCATCCTTGCATCCCTGGAATAAATTTCACTTGATCATGATATATAATCCTTTTAAAGTATTGTTTAATTTAGTATGCTAATATATCACTGGGGATTTTTGCTGACACCATTTATTATATGCCCTCCATGTATTAGGTATTGTGTTAGGATGCTAAGAAAAAGCTGGCAAGTCCTGGTTCCAGTACCATCACTTGCCCATTGTTCCCAAGACAAACATCATTAATCAATCACAACATTAATTCCATTGCTTTGATCATGGCCTCAGAGTCTTTTTCAGCACACATATGGATCCTCACTATTGGCAGAGCCTAAATGGAGGCTAGTACAGTAAAATAAGGTAACAAAGAGTGAGAACTAGAATGAAGTTGAAAGAGTGGGGATAGAGATATGAGTTAATTTGAAAAATACTAAAGAGGTGAAAGAAACTAGACATTATCAATGATTAAATGCTGTCTGGGGATAGAAGTTGCTTGGGGTAAAGTCAAGAATGACATTAAGGTTTCTGGCTTGCTCAATCAAATGTGTAGTAACACTAGTTATTGAGGCTTAGAAGGAGGAAGAATATTTGTAGGGAGGAAGGTAAACTCAGCTATTAGTACTATGAGTTTTAGGTTCCTCTGGGCAATCCAAATAGAGATTAAGTTATTGCATATTTGGGTCTTTAATTCAGATACATGATCAAAGCTAATAAGATGACACTATAAGGGAGAGAGGAGGTTGTAGAACAATGGATACTTCATCTGTGTTTGACTATTGACTCCCCAGGGCACCAAGTATATGATCTTTATCAAATTTCTCAGTGTATCTATCCTTCAGTTTCCGCATTTCTAATGTGGAGATAACAATAGTATCTATCTTACAGATTAAATGAAGGCCTGGCACATATATAGTAAGCACTATGTGAATGCTAGCTCTTATTATCATTGTCATTGCATCTAAACAGTGCTAAGTATTTGTAGAATGAATGAATCAATGAGATCATCCAGAGAAAGTATACAGAATGAGAAGACAAAAGGAATAAGAGTAGAAAACTGAGCCCTGGCCGGTTTGGCTTCAGTGGTTAGAGTGTCAGCCTGTGGACCAAAGGGTCACAGGTTCAATTCCCACTCAAGGGCATGTACCTGGGTTGTAGGTTCGATCTCCCGCCCCCATGCAGGAGGCAACCAATCAATGTATCTCTCACACCAACCTCTCTCTCTCTCTCTCTCTCTCTCTCTCTCTCTCTCAAAAATCAATGAAAACATATCCTTGGGTGAGGATTTTTTTAAAAATCCCTTAAGGGGTTAGTAATCTAGGATGAAAATTCAGATGCTTTGAAGTATACTTGAATGAACAAAGAAAGATTTAGAATCCAAATGGTACATTCTAATCAGGAACACGGCAAAAAGATTTAATGTGCCAGGCGAAAAGAATGAGGATTAAACGGGGCAGTTAATTTTTAACCAATTAGCTTCTTCTAGAGGGACAGTTCTGTCTAAAAGCAAGTATTGGCTAGCTGCACCCCCACATTTAGTTAAAAGGCAAGATGAAGAAATAAGGGAAAGGTTTTATTGATAACTCTTTGGCAGAGTTGCAGCATGTAGTATGGTGGCCAAAGCAGTTATTTTCATGTCACAGCAAATAGCAGCATGAAATTACAAATTTGGTATATTCCCACAACAAACATTCTCTTGAAAGATGTGTGAGAATCACAACATTGTAAATCTGTGTTTTGTAATCTATTGTGTAATTGTAATATATTTTATTAGTCACTAATACCAACTGGGGTAGCGGGGTTTGTAGAAGCCAGGGCTAGTGAATAACACCCCCATCCTACAGGTTCTTAAGCCCAAACCCCCAAAGTCATCCTTGATTCCTCTCTTTGCTCTTTATTCCCTGCATCAATTCATTAAGTGTTCCATTGACTCTAAGTGTCAAAGACATCTTAGAAAGACATTAGTCTTTCTTTTTCTCCACTCTTATCCTCATTGAGCAAAGCAGCATCTTCTCTCACCTGGGTGACAGGCAGTAGCCAGCAGTCTCCCTGCTTCTCACTGTAATCCATTTTCCCAACCCCGTATGACTTAGAGTAAAATCCAAATTCTTACCCCTAAGGCTTTGTATGATCTGGCCCCTGCCTACCTCTTTCATCTTTCCCTCCTCCCACCTACTACACTTCAGTCTCACTGGCCTTCTGATTTTTCTCAAATGTATCGAGCTTTTTCTGACCTGAGGGTCTTCACACCACCTGTTTCTCCTGAGAAGCCTCTAGATTTTCAGAAGACGGAGTTCTTCTAATCACTGAGGTTGTCATCTCAAGTGTGATCCCATCAGGGAGCCTGCTATATAGCCCCACTTTCCTGATCATTTTCTAAAATATCCTGTTCAATTGTTCTCATTTCACTTTTCTGATGTTTTCATCTTGATTTATTTGTAACATTTTGTTATTGCATTCTACACTAGAATGTACGTTCCATGATAGCAGAGACCAGGTCTGGCTAACTTATCCACTGGGCCCAGTAGGCACAGTGCCTCGGACCCACGTTAGAGGCCCCTGGAAATGTTTTAAGTTTTTTTTTTTTAATTAGAAGGGAAAAGGGATATAATAATAATAATGAATCCAGCTTGCATTAAATTTATCTTTAAATAAAATAATAAGATATAAATGTTAATATTTTTTGTGGCAGAAGGAGCCCACAAAAGTCATAAAGCAGCTACGGTAGGGGCCCTGTCAATCTCATTCACTGCAGGGCCTCCAGCACCCAGAATTGTATCTGACACATAGTGAGCCCTCAAAATGAATTTGTTGTCCAGATAATTAAAGTAGCTTGAGATTTTTGGATTCTGAACGAATAGAAATCAGAAGGTGAGTGTGTGTGTGTGTGTGTGTGTGTGTGTGTGTGTGTGACATCTTCTGTTTGCCCCTGTGGATTCACTGTCTGTCCTTCTCCACTTGTCTTTGGGTCTGAGGAGGCTGATCTGTATGTATATCAATGGCTTCAGGTTGGGTTCAGCCAAAGGGAGGCACTATCAGGAGATCTGAGGATGGAAGGACACTGAGGTCTCAGTATTTATTTCTGGGGGTCCCTCTGTGCTGAGTAAAAAAGGACCTCCTTTTCCATTACTATAATGACCAATGATAATAGTAATAATTATAATAATAGCAATTGATATTTACTGAGATTAAATCTGGCGTTGATACTTTTACATAGCAAAATGGTATGATAGTATGTTGTGACAAACTTTACTTCATACAGTACAAAAGCGTTTGTAGATTTCATCAATTTCCTCAAAGGTGTCTCCTGATCTTTTGACATTCACATTCTATTGCCATATTTCTAAGCTTTTCCTTCTATTGTTCACAGGTCTAGCTTTGCTAGATCCTCATTTGTCAAAGGGCGTAGTATGTGGCTGAGCAACTTTCCAACATCACTGACATTAACTTTATGAAATACTGAATCTTTCGTAGTATATGTGATTTCATGAGCAACACGTTTACTCCCTGGGTTCCCCTAAACTTAGGTAATTGCTATGTCATAATGCTGTGAGCCTTTAGCATTCAGTGGTCCTTTCTTCCTTCAAGAATGACTAGTATCCTGTTTCCTGAGCCTCTGATATAAGAGAATCCACACAGCACTTGAAAAACACTTTATTTGCCCTGGCCGGTTTGGCTCAGCGGTTAGAGCGTTGACCCGCAGACCAGCAAGTCCTGGGTTCGGTTCCCGCTAAGGGCACGGACCTCAGTTGCAGTTTGTCCCAGGGCCCCAAGTGTGGGTGGCAACCACTCGATGTGTCTCTCTCATGTCGATGTTTCTCTCTCTCTCTCTTCCTCCCTCTCTTCCTCCCGCTCTACCTGAAGATAAATGCAAAAATGTCCTCAGGCGAGGATAAAAAACAAACAAACAAAAAACAAAAAAACACTTTATTTCCTATAGGAAGATATTTTTTCATGATAAAAATAGACATATGGTAAAGCCTAAATTCTTCTAATAAGTAAACACTATTTGATTTCTCGTTTGTAGGGCACAAAGATTATTTGCACTTTGTCATTTGCCCTTGGTTCTTATTTATTTTTCCACTTGCATATTTTTTTTTTTAGAAAATCAAAAATTTTATATATACAAAATCTAAAGCTAAGATCTTAAAGTTAAATGATGGATAATTAAGTGAGGCAATACACATAAATACACTTTTGAAGTATCTTAAATTAATGACTCTGATAAATTTGGTTTTACTATATAACAGTATTAGCATTAATGGCTAAGTTCATTATAATAATTAGTATATACATTTACTGGTAATATGACAAGTGCTTGGAAGTACATTTCATAAATCATTAGTGAAATGTGCAATAAGTAACTTATTAATACATTTTTTATTTATTTTAGACAAGGATTTTTGTCATATTTCCAAGTAGCTTACAGCTATATATGTAAATTCTGTTGATTTCTTCATTTTATCAGCTATGTGAATGGTAGTTATAGTCTATAATATTCCAAAATTTATTACTTTGCTAGTCCATATAAATTACATTTCATGACTAATCATCACCACATAATCATAGTAAGACTTAGATAATTGTTGGGGGCATCAATATTTAATTGTGATAATTATTATTCTTTCCATGGTGCTGTTACATGGATGTTTCATCAGTATCTCTGGTCTGAGAAGGTTCATTTGACCCTATATATCACCTGCTTTCCCTCCTCAAGGGCATCCCTTCAGTATAACAGCACCTTGATCTTTGCAGGTGCTCAGAGTAAACATTTCTAAGTCATCTTCCATTTGCTCCTCTATCCCCATCTTCACTCCTCTTCCTTCTTCCCCCTACTCCATGTAAGAAGTCACCTAATCTTGTTGTTTTCCCCAGGAGGGGAAAAGAGAGGAACATTTCTGATAAGGAGCTATGGAGAGGCATGGCACGTTTGAACACTGACTCTCAGTGTCGACAGAATACGGAGTCATGGGGACAGCAGTGGTGGGAGATGAACAGGTTGAGGAAGACCGTAGAGTGTCTTGAAGGTCTTGCTTAGAAACTTGAAATTTATCCTTTACTCAGAGGGGATTCACTGGAAAAGCAACAACAACAACAGAAAAATGCAGGATTGAGGATTAGCGTAGCATGTGCAATGAAAGGAAGGTGAGGGGGTTTTAGGCGCTGATGAAAGCGTCATTGATGGAAAGACAGGGAAGATGGACGCATTGATGGAAAACTGAAGATGGAGAAAGGGGGTAGGCCATACCAGGGGAAGAAGAACTGATGCTGGAGAGCAATTTAGAAGGAATGAAGAAGCAGGAAAAATAGAGAATAGAAGGTTGTGGTCAGAGGGAAATTTCAGAGTTTGAAGGCTTGAGAAAATAATGACCCTAGGAGTCAGTTATATAAGGCACAGGGTAAATATCATTGAAATGAATGAGGGCAAGGAACCAGGAGGCTAGGGCTTTGGTGGGGTCATTAGTGGGACTATTGATATTCCATTATTGAGTGACAGCAGCATTCAGAGTGGTAAGGGAACCCTCAACATAGAGAGGAGTGCGAAGTGTATGCTGGTGGATGCTGGGAAGGGGGCGAGGCCAAGGGGCTTCTTGGTTGAGAGCCCTGGCTGAGTTTGAATCCTGGCTTTCCCACTCTCTGATGATGTGGCCCTGGGGAAGTTAGGTCACTCCTCTGTGCTTCTGTTTCCTCATCTGTAAAATGGGAAGGAGGCAGGGGAATATTGGCCCTCCTTCCTGGTGAGGAGCAGGAAACAAGTGCCTGGGAGAAAAATATATTTGTATTTAAATCAAACTTGTAAGGAAAAAAAAACACCTCCACCTTTATATACAGCAAGCACAGTTGAGAATCTAAGGTAACTCCTTGGCAATGGACTGAGCTTCCAGAGTGCTCAGGGGATGACAGCTGTCTAGAGGGTTTGAGTCATGGCTTGGATTATGGAAAACAGTGACGAGAGAGGCAGACAGTCGGGATGTAGACATAAGGGGCAGATGGGCTCCTCAGCCGTGGATTTCAGATGGACCTCTGAAGAGAGGTGGTGGGCAGTAGCATGTTTGCAGGATCCCATTCTATGGTGTGGATGGTAGAATTAGTCACGACCAGTGTGGTTGGGCTGTAGGGGCCTCAGAGTGGAGGCTCGTTAGAGTAAATGTTAGTGAGTGTGCTGAACAGCCAGAAGATATCCTGGGGAACCAGCTCATTTAAGCATATATGACAGATTCTGATGTTGAAAACTGTTTGAAAATTTCCTTTGCCCTTGGAATTTGTTCTAAAACACTTGATTCTACTTGTCTCTTAAACCTTTTGATTTTACTTTGGATTGGGTGGTGCTCTCAAGAAATACACCGGTAAGGAGGCAAGGATGGCAAGATTTTGCAGAGAAAGAAGCTGATGTGCAGTGAGGTTGCAACTGAGGCCTCAGCCAATCTTGTATGAACTCTAGAGCTGGGATAGCCCTTCAGAGTGGTTTCCGTGGAGGCCAGGGAGCTGGGTCTTTGTATCCCAGCATTAGCCAGTCATGGATTGCAGGCTGCTCCCTGGGAGGGGGCATAAACTTGGGTGAGGTAGTTTCCTAAGGCTGAGGGACTAACCCAGTGAGAGATGCTGCTGGAAGCCTTCCTTAGCTGACATTCCCAGCAAATGAGGGTTGGATGTTGGCCGTGGAGAGCGGTCCTGGGTTGGGGGCACCACAGTATACACTATACTCTCCTTCAAGGGTCTCCTCTCAGCACTGGCCAGCTGGCCCTGCTTCCTTTAGAGTCCATGCAGTGCTGTCGGGGTAAGATGGGGGATAGAAAAGAGGAAGAGAGCAGACAGGGACGATAGGAGAAGGCTATCGTCTTATTACATCCTTCACAGTTTTGCCCAGGGATACTCACAAGAGGGAAGGCCATAAACATCACAGGGAACTGAGGCTGGTGTAACAAACATGGAAATTACCTCGTGGGCCATGCAGGCAGAGGAAGAAGACGTTTGCACATTCTGTGCCACTTTCTCTGTGGTTAGCTGCACATCTGCACATCATCTTTAATACCTATAAGGCCATGATCCCGTTTGGCAGCACCACTGTGGAAATTCAAAGAAATTGATCTACATGTCACATGGATGCTAACATCGAGGAGAATGAGCTTTTGGTAATTATCAAAGTGTTAGAGACTAATTACGACAAAACTACTGCCTCCTCTAAAGATGTTACCCGTACAGAAGAAAGAGCACTGAATTCTCCCACTAGGAGTATTTTTTAAAAGATAAGAGCTTGGTTACATATTAAAGTACAGGTAATATAGGAAAATTTAAAAATCTGAGAGGCTAAAACAATGGCAGGTCTATTCTAATATATGGAGTATTGGGATGCCTGATAAAAAAGTACCAGGGATCTAAAATCAGCACCCACTGACCTGTCTGGAATATGCCCTTGTGAACGATTGTGTCTCCAGCAGGTTATCTGCCTTTTCATAGCACTGAAAATGTACATCTTCCATCCCAGGGATCTGAAGATCTTATTTTAGGGGCGATTATTTGAGTTATTTCCCCAAGATCCCAGAGAATTGTTGATTCCATGGCCACCAGGAGGCAACTTTTGATACTTTCAATACCAAAAGCAAAACTCATGGAAAACTCCTCCTTCATTCATTGGGAAATTTAAAAAATGGTGACAATTCTCTTATTCCCTGGAAGAAAATAAATGTGTTAGAAAGAAATTTTAGATATATCCCTCTTCATTGAAGTGTGAATTTCACTCTAGAAGTGCTCATTTCCTAAGTTGTAAATTATAGTCAGAAAAAAATAAATAGAACCTGGCCATTCCCAAGTTTATGAAATCATGTAGTTTTCCTGATGAAAAATTCCCTGCTCAACAACCAATTTGCTGCTAATGATAAAAAGGTCATCCAAGTGCACAGCTGGTGGGTTTCCTGGTCCACACAATGACTAATTAAAATTACCCAGCAAAGCCATGGCAGTGGGCTACTGTACTGGTTGGAGAATTGTGCATAGAATGAAGCCTTAGGCACTGGTGGGAGGTGGTCAGTCAGCCTGCCATTAATTAACAGGGGAAATCTCTCCTGTTTTGAATAATTTATATGTGTATCCAAAGTAGGTAACAGAAGGAGTATGATAATGAGGAAGCATTACTGCTCACCAGGAGGCCTTTCCAAATATAATTTACTAGCACAGGAAGTACCTGAGTTTGAACACAGTTTGCCCCATGACAAAGCTCAACTTAAACAACTGTCTCTCCTGATGAGATTGTTAAATATGCAACTGAAACTAGTTAATTTACTAACCAAGCTGCAAGGAGAATGTAGTGCTTTTATATATTTGGTGGGCAAACAGTATCAGAATTTTTGTTGTTGTTTATTCTATACTTTTAGAGAAAAGAAATATACCTTTGACTTAGATCCTAGACCATTCCTTTTCGTGCACTTGGCTTAAATAGCTCACAGAGCCATTCAAATAAGTGCCATTTTATTAAATGGGAAAAATGTAGATTGATTCCATTCATATAAATAATAAATTCCCTGAACATATAATATATTTCTTGAGCTGCATTAATGAGCAGTTGCATTTCTCTTTAACATGAAACAGCTGTTGTATTTTTCATTTTATGGTGTTTTAAAGAGAAGGAAAGGATTGGGACCCAACATGAATCACATGTCCCCACTACGTTTCACTGAAGACATTATCACATTAATTCCCATTGCTCTTGGGTCTGATGGAGAACAGGAACTTACTTCATTTTTAAAACCCTGAAAGTTAACACAGAAACTTTAATGTAAGCATTTAAATTATCAACTTGGAATGAGAAAGAGAGTCGGCACTGATATGCATCAGCTTAACGGCACCACTCCGGATTCAGAGCTGGAAAAGTGCAGAATTTACTTACATAAATCAAATCACCCCAATGAAAGGCAGCCATGTAAATCCCCATTTCTCACTTGGCATTCTCATTTGGATGGAAGAATTCTCTTAGCAATGGAATCAGCTGCCCTTCTTCTCCTTTTGCTAACATGGTTTCTTTACAATTATGCAAACTAAATTTCAGTCAACTTCCTTATCATGGCCTTGGGAACTAAAAATCTGACTGGCTAAATGTGCTCGATGTTTTACATTATAGTTTGATAACTTACATTCTACACATATAACAATAACCAAACCTAGGTTTTTTTTTTATGACATGCCTGAGCTGAAATTCAGATTAATTTTCAGTCACCGTGGTCTCATGACTTCATATTTTCCACAGGATTCTGAACACACTCTAAGAAGACACTTTTGTCCTGTCTGCCTCCCTTCTTAAATGATTCTGTTCTTTGACACTATGGCCTAGTGGGAAAAAAACAAACAAAACATTCATTTTTTTTCATCTTCACACTACCTGGGCCAATGCATTGCTATAGTAGACACTCAAATATTTCTGGTTGGTTGAATGAAGGAGTTAAGCCCTAGGGACTATGGCCTAATGCAACTCCATTCCATAGACTCTAACCTTGTTTGCAATTAGAGCCCTGGCCACTCAGGGATTGGATGATTTTCTCAACCTCACCACTGTCAGTACTAGCATATGTGTAGTTTAAGGCATTTTCTGCTTCATAAATTACTTTCTCTTTTCTCTCTCCAACAATTATTTGGGTTTTGATTTACAGTTTGGTTTACCTTTTCTGATCTGTTTACACCTCTTAACAGTCTTTCATTCATCCAGTTCTCCCTCCAGGGAGTTTAACTAAATTGGCCAATTAGCATTTCCTTTTTAACAAACAGATAAATATTCTACTCAAGTATGGAGGACACCTTGCAGTGATGAGATAAATCAGAACTTCCCTATGGATTTTTTTTTTTTTTAACCTGGAGAGAGTGCATCACTTAAAGCAATTACATTAATAATAATAATGCACATATTTCATAGTTATATCTCCACTGGGAGCTTTGATTTCTCCTTGTAGTCAAGGACTGTGGGATCACATGAGAGTTCTCATTTGCTTGGAGGTTAGATGGACTATGTTGTTTAATAATTGTAATATATGATGAATGTTAGTGAGAAATGGAGTTAGCCAAAATGCATACTATCTGATATCTTTATCTATACCTCCCCATATGATCACTAGAATTATATAGCATTATCATACATTCTAAAAGAGACTTTATCATCTTTCCACATCCCAGATGGTTCTGAACCTCTTTGCTAATTAGCTATTCAAATAAATTGGATGGTAATTCTATGAAAATTTGATTGATATGTTCAAGTGTTAGTTTATTCTAAAGAATGAGTATCACATTTTACTCCTTAGTACTTTTATTTATAGAGTTGCTCACTGTCTCTTAATGAATTATTGGTTTTGCTGAAACACTAAATTGTCTTTGTTTAACTGAGGGACAATAATCAAGTTGGCTTTTGATGCACTAGTAATTTATTGCTGTGCAGGTGATGGTTCCAGCATCAATCTGTGATGTGCTTTTTCAAGACTAGTTCCAATGTAATATTTCAATTTAGCTTTCACTAAAGCATTCAATTTGCATTTAAAAAGCAGTCAATATAGGTTAATAAAATGATGTCAACTGAACACTAATGAGCTCTTTCGCTTGTATAACACTGCCCTTATCACCATGAATTGTCTTGGACTGACATCCCACTACCCTGGGTGCCAGCCAAAAAGACATGTGAATGCCTACTAGTACCATACACCCCGAGATGCTGAATATGGGTGCACTGAATGACTGTTGGACTATTTATTCTGTCTATGCCAATGTAACTGGGTATGTGGGAGACAAAACTGAACAACACACCATATATAACCTAGCGGAGCAGTCATGAAAATAGCTATTAACAGTACAAAGGAAGGAAATAAGTGCCCTCGTGAAAGTCCAGACAAGCTGTGGCAGGAATCTAGAGGGAAGAGAGTTTTGTTTTCTGTGGAGCTGGGAAAGCTAGCTGGCTTGGCTAGCCATAGATGGCTTGGCTTTGGAGAAAGACCTAAAGAACAAACATGGCTGAGAGGTAGAACATTCTTGTCCTTTCCATCTTGGATGTCTGCCTTCTATTGCATCTCTCTAACTCAGCCAAAGGAAGTTCTGTTTTAAAGGCTTATGTAATTAGATTAGGCCCATCAAGACAATTCAGGATAATCTCCCTATTGTAAAGTCTGTAATCTTAATTGCATTTGCAAGATTCCATTTGCCATGTAACATAACACATTCACAGGCTCCAGGGATTAGGGCATGGACATCATTATGCCTACTACAGAGAGGGGCAACAGTAGAAACTGAGGGGCTCTTCATGGCATTGGTGAGGAGTCAGGTATGTGTAGAGGTGTGGAACAGGAAATGGGGCTGGAGAGGCAAAATTGATCATTCTCTTCCATGTGTTCTTATAACACCATGGCGACCCCACAAAGAGTAAGCTCAAGTATATTGAGCTGTTTCTCATCTGATACTTGAGACCAGGGATTTGACTTTATTCAGTTTTGCACCCCAGGGCTAGCACCCTCCCAATAGGAAACTAATGCATATTTTACAAGTTGAGTTGAAGGAAATTGATGGCCATTGATGACAGTAAAATAGCATTTCTTAGACCAAGTAGTAAATCACTAAATGAAGATTGTCAGACATAGGTGATCGGGGAGATAATTTTAGCAGGGGTCTTGTTGACAAGACTGAAATCACATCATGGAGTGAACCCTATCTTTTCCTCTCATGCTTGCTGCTTCCTACCTTCTTAGACCATGCAGCACCTTGAAACAATCTGAATTTGGAGTCATTGCTCCACCAGTTTTTGGTATTTTTAGGCTAGTTTGTTGTTTTCCAGGCTTCTCAGTAGTCCATAGTCCCTCCACACTATAAAGGTTTCCTCATGTCTTGAATAAATGTAGCTTGAGTTTAGCTTACCATCTAAGAGGCTTTTAGTTAATTTGTTGGGTTTAACAGGAGTGGCATCTACCCATTACTTGGAGTGAAATAGGGAGGCTATTTTTGGAAGTCAGCTGTTCTGGATTGTGGTTGGTCTACTTCACATAACATCTCTGAGGCTTGGTATTCTCATCCATAAAGTGGCAATATGACACCCCATAGATTGTCCTGCAGATTAAATAGGAACATGAAGGTAAGTACTTGGTCCTTAATTATTAAGTGATTAATGACAAATGACTATCAGTTCTAAACCTTTCCTCAAAATGATTGTAGCCCAGGGTCTTATTAGCTACACAAACGTAATTTATACATGAAATACCTAAAATATGAGCAAATAGAAACATGGTGACAATTGAGATCCCAATGATAGAACACCTCTTTTCCTTGCTGCCCAACTGGCCCCTCTTTTCTCCTACTATTCCTCCCTCATTAGATGGGTGTCTCCGTCTCCGCGCTCAAAAAGCACGGGACACACTCAGTATCAGGGTTCCTTTGACAACCTGGGGGGAGTCCCTGCTCGAGCCTGTAGTTCTCCATCCTCCACAGGACTTGTCTTACTTTCTTTTCAGTAACTCATCATGAGCTGTCTTGTGACACCTATTCTTGTGTTACTAACTTTTCAAGTGTTTATACTTTATCTCTAAAACTAATTTATGTTAAATCTATTTCCATTAGCTTCTAGTCACTCATTCAAACACAGTTTTGAGCATCTAATAGGTATTAAGCACTGGAGAAGTATTGGGGTCAGGATAAACATGGTTCCAGTCCTCAAGTTGGCAGTCTGGTGTAGAAGATGGACAGTTAATCAACTATGATCAGTGTGGCATGTTGTGACAGGGGACCGAAAGGGGACCATGGGAGCCCAGGCATCTTTATGCAGTCCATAGTGCCTTGGATTTAGTAGGTACTCCATAAATATTAATAGATTAAACATTTTTATAATTTTACCCTGTTGGAAACTTCGTACAGTTGAAAATAGGTAACATTATGGGATGATGTCTCTCAACTTGAGGTCAGGCTTCATCAGAGATTTCCCACTGGGTCATGGAGACTGATGGGCATCTCCCTGCTCCCCAATCAGCATCCACAACACTGCTCTTACCAGGCCTAGCCTGGTGTGACTGCCCATAATCTCTTTGCTGCCCTAATTACAGCTTAACACAAGGACTCAAAGCTTAATATGTACTCGAGAATCTCTCCATGTGCTGAGGGACCCTCTTTACCTGTTTGCCCACTTCTCCTTGTTTTTATCTTTGTCTCCTTTGCTAGTGTTTATTTTAAGGTGCAAGTCCTTATTTTTTAGGCAGAAATGTATTTCAGGAACCAGTGAAACAAAGGCAAACTATTTTTTTCCGTTTCTTCTTGATTGCACTGATACTCTGATTATTTTGTAAAGGATTGAGGGAGAGGTCATGGGCACCCTCAGAGGACCCACAGATGGTCAAGTTTTCAGGCCACGATACTCAAAATAGTAAATCTTTTATTTATAATGCTTATTCCATATGTATGCTGTTCTCGGAGACATCCCTCAATACACTTGCTCCTTCCCCTTGAAATCCCAGAATGTTTTCCACACACATCCAAGGACAGTATGCCTTCTAACTCCCCTCAAATCACTAAGCATTCTCCAGGAGCCTCTGATGAGGGTGCAGGAGAGGAGAATTATGTTACTCTGATCTTTTGCTCCTGACAACCTTCCTTATGTGTGATGAAATATAAATAGCATAAACCATGATTCACTATTAAACCTGGAAGAGAAATGACACTGAGATTCATAAATTAATGTTAAATCTATTTTCCAAAGAGATTGCAGGATTAGGGAGAGCTCACTCAAATGATCACTGAAAAATCGCATTATTTAGTTTTCAGTGACAACATTAGAAAAAATATTTAAAATACTTTATAGACTCATAAATGTAGCATTTGGTAAAGTAACATTTTCCCCAATGCCTTTTAAAAAAATCACACGTCCCCATAATTACCTGAACCTCTTGACATACTAATTAACTCTGATTTAAAACAGCCATTATTTTTAGAGTTAAGCTTAGTGAACATTGTCTAATATTATTATGTGACCATTAATATGACTAGGGAAAAATGAGATAAGAAAAAGAAGAATGCAGTAATTAAGATGAGTAATTTGGTAACAAAGTTGAACTAAAGCAGGTTGGTGATTCTTCAACATGTGATAATGTACATTACTGGTATAATTTATCTTTCAAACTAAATGACTCTACTTATCCCAAGCTCCTCTACGCTAGATTTTTGTTTTTATAGCTATTGGCAAATGGAGTGATAGACTTCAGAATGAGCCCTGGGAAGTTATCACTCTGCAAACTTGGGACTTGACCTCTGAATGTTTTATGAAACTACCTCTAGGTGCTCTACTAATAAGTAACAAAGGGGGAGATTCAGAGTGCATTCAGTGGGGAAGGAGGAATATTTTTGCAAAATACAATAGAATGCAAGGTAAAATGTCCTTTCTTGTTCTTGAAAGAGTGAGCAGTGAGCTGCTATCAGTGCGAGGACCACATAATTGGAAGTCAATGAATGAACATTGGCCGTGACTGAAATCAACACTCTCGTCCATTCAATGAGGAGCACGTTTCTTGTGATGAAGACATCCAAGTAAAAGAAAACATGAAATCCATAATCTGGATATTTTATCTAAATGGTTCCACCATGTGGGTGTAAAATCGTACATTCTATAAATGTGTTCATGCATTCCATAAGAACTGATTATATGTTAGGCATCATTCTCCATGCTGGAGATTCACCAAGGAATTAGACAAAATCCTTGCACTATAGGAGCCCACATTCTAATGAGAAGGATCAGAGAATAAGTCAATTAACATATAAATAAACAATAAGATATCTGATTTTGACAAGTGCTATGAGGCAAAAACCAGAGTGATGTTATAGAAAGTGAGTGGGGACTGCTTTAGATAGAGATGTCAGGGAAAGCAAGTCTGAGGAGGTGAACGAGCAGATTATAGAGAAGGGCCAGAGAGCTGGAGCCCAGTGAATGAGGTGCCGTACCATAAGCTGAGATAGATCTCAGAGGTCTCAGGGGCAGGTGCTGTAGGGCATTCCAGGCCATGTTTAAGGATTCAGTCCAAGTGCAGTGGGAAGCTCTTACTGGGTCTTGATCAGGGGATGGCATGATCTGACATGAATTATTAAAGACTGTTTGGTTGCTAGGGAAGAACTTAAGAGGCTATGATGGTAGCCTGGAGTGAAGTAGTGGCGGGTGAGAATGGAGAGAAAGACGTGGGTGGATTCAGGACATGCTTGAATTTTTAAAATTTTTATCATTTTTAAATTTTTAAATTACAGATTACATGTAATATTATTCTGTATTTGTTTCAGATGTACAGCATAGTGGTTAGACAGTCAGGTACTTTCCAGAGTGCTCCTCCCGATATTTCAAGTCCCCACCTGGCCTCATCATAGTTATAATATTATTGACTATATTCCCTATGGTATAATGTACATTTCTGTGACTATTCTGTAACTACGAATTTATGCTGCTTAATCCCATCAGCTTTTTCACCCAGGTCCCAACCTCACTCCCTCCCCTCAGTAAATGGTCAATCTGTTCTCTTTATCTGGAGTCTATTTTGTTTGTTTAATCTTTTTTTTTTAGATTCTACATATAAGTGAAATCATATTGTATTTGTCTTTCTCTGTCTGACTTATTTCACTTAGATTAATACCCTTTAGGTTCATCCATGTTGTCACAAAATGTAAGATTTCATTCTTTTTTATGGCCGAGTATTATTCCATTGTGTATACATACCAAAGCTTTTTTACTCACTTGTCTATTTCTGGTTATTTGAGTTGTTTCCATATCTTGGCTATTGTAAATAATGCTGCAATGAACATAAAGGGTGCATGTATTTTTTTGAATTTGTTTGGGGTTTCTTTGGGTGTATTTGCAGAAGTGGAATCATTGGGTCATAAGGGAATTTTATTTTTAATTTTTTGACAAACATCCACACTTCTTTCCACAGTGGCCACACCAGTCTGCATTCCCACCAACACTTGTTTGTGGATTTATTGATGATAGCCATTCTGACAGGCTTGAGGTGATATCTCATTGTGGTTTTAATTTGCATTTCTCTGATGATTAGTGATGTTGAGCATCTTTTCATATATCTATTGGCCATCTGTATGTCCTCTTTGGAGAAGTGTCTTTTCAGGTCCTCTGTCCATTTTTTAATTGGGTTGTTTGTTTTTCTGGTGTTAAGTTGTCTGAGTTCTTCATAACAGAACATGCTTTAGATATAGAGTTAATAACTCCTGCTGATGAAGTGGATGTCAGGTGAGAGAAGTCAAGGATAACCCTTGAGCAACAGGGTAAATGGTGTAGCGCCTGGTACTGAGATGGGGGAAGGCGGGGTGGGGGACCTGGGGGAGAGCATAGTAGGTGGCAATCAAATATTCTGTTTTGAACATGTTAAATTCACAGTGCTTATTAGACATCTAGTCACCTGTGCAGTTTTTTAAAGTACAAGTTCTCAAACCCACCTATGTCACTTAAACATATATTTGGTTTCAGGTAAGAAAATAACCAAGTAGAAATGGCTTAAACAAATAGAGGCGACTTTTCTTCACCTAAGAGCCTGTACACAGACATGTGGCACAGAGCAGGTGCTCAACTGTGTCATCAAAGACCCAGGCTCTTCGTGCTCTTTATCATGCTGTCCTTACAGCTACAAGACAGTGGCCGCAGCTCCAGACTTCTGGGTCCACATTTAAGTTTGTTATGTAAGAAGTGAGAAGAGTGGTGCCAGAAACATTAACTTGGTTTAAATCAAGAAAGCAAAAGTTCTCTTAGGACCTCTCATCAGAGAATTACACTTACTTTCATTGTCCAGAACTGTGGTCATCTGCAACCCTTAGCTACAAGGGCTCCAGGAAAATAGAGTATTTAGCTAGGCACAGTGATGCCCTGCACAAGATCAGGGTTATGTTAGCAAGAGATAAGGGGCACTTGGCGATGGACAGACAGTTAATAATGTCTGCCACTCCAGGATATTTCAGCTGAGGTCTGGGGGCAGGAAAAAGTGGGGAGGCTGCTGGGGCCACACATTCTAATGAAAGCTAAGATTGTGTAACTGCTGGTCTGTGGACACAAGGAGAAAGCTCAGGAATGGACTGAGCAGGGCTTCCTGTTCCTCCTCAATTCTTAAAAAATGCCTTTTATGCCACCATGTACCTCATGACAGATTAACAGAGGCAACAAATATGGACCACTCTGTCTTCTCAGGCTGCCCTTTAGCTATCTCTCTATGAAATACATTAGCTTATTATTCCAGAGATAATTGCAAACACCTTCATTTTCTAAAATGTCATAACTTCCCTTATTTGGAGATCCCATAGATTCCTGGAGTCAGACTGGTTTTTGGAAACATAGCTTTCTCCAGCTGCTGGGTGAAAGGATTGTTTCTGCACCCCACATCCAATTCTATTCCACATCAGACTCACTCTGCCATGCTCATCACATCGGTCAGAACAAGCGAGGATGGCAGGCCCTGTTATCCTGAGCTGGGGTATAATGCAATGTCACTCCTCATTATGGAAATTATCATTAATTATTAACAGGAACATCTCTGACATGATGCATTGTCTATATTGTCACTGCCAAGAATGGAATGATGATTAATGGATGCCCCTTGGATGGAGTACAGCAAAGTGCAATGTAGAAAAGGAAGCTCAGAAATTTAGAAAATAATTACAGAGTACTCAACACCTAGGTCTCCTATCTTTCCCTCTTTCTCTCTTTGTTAATCCTCACCCGAGGATATTTTTTCCAATGATTTTTAGAGAGAGTGGAAAGGAAGGAGGGAGAGAGAAACATCGATGTGAGAGAGACACATCGATTGGTTCCCTCCAGCACATCAGGGATGGAACCTGCAGTCCAGGTATGTGCCCCTGACCAGGAATCAAACCTGAGACCCTTTGGTATGCGGGCTGATGCTCTAATCACTGAGCACACTGGCCAGGGCATGCACTCTCTCTCTTTCTCTTTTTAAACATACATGTACGTATACATATGCTCTAAAAGATGAAAAATCAGTTACTTACCAATTTGGGAAACAAATATATATATTTTAAATTCTAGGCAACAAACATTTTAGATTTCCTCTTTAATTTCTTCTAATCCTTCGGACCTTGTGTTAAATGCAGTGCCTGCTCAGGACAAAGTTAATCTTTGGAGCTCTCCACTTCCTTTTTGTACTTTCCTACATCTTTTGGGACAATCTTTTCTATGTGTTGAGGTCCTCTCTGGGAGGATGCTGTGCCCTTGAACTTTCCCAACTAGCATCCCCACTCATCAGAAAGAGAACTCTAGAAGTATACAGGTTAGAGTTGGCACAGAGACTGAATCATGTATCAAGAACCTATTTTTCCTCTACACTCTGCTTCACCCACCTTAGCTTATTGGCTGTTGCTTCATGGTTACAATATAGTTGCTGCAGCTCCGAACATCCCATCCACATTCAAAATGGAAAATGGGGAAAAGATGGTGCCAACAGTGTCTGTATTCTTTTCATTAGTTAAGTAAAGCCTTCCCCATAAATCCCCAAACTATAAAGAAAACTGGAAAAAGTATTTGGTTTAGCAAAGCAGGAGTTCTGGAAGCTAGAACAAAGAAGGGAATAATCGTTCCAATTTTAGTATATGTGCTGCCGAAGCGAGCACCAAAGAAGGGAATAGACTGATGTCTCCACTTATAGCTGGGTGATGACTATATCAATGACCATGAGTTATGGGTGACAAATGCTTGACCACATGGAAAACAAGTGAGCCTGCATGCATAGATGAACATCGTGGTGGGAGTGCTAGGCCTGAAGGCAGGCTGGGGAGGGACATGGTCCTTTCAAGCCAGACCTTGTACACTTCTGCTATGGGTAAGATTGGGGCTGCCTCCATGACTTCATTTTCTGTGAACTTTGGCAATAAATCAGTGGCTCCCGTTCAGGGTCTTTGAGAGTATCTACCACCCTGAGAAAGCCAGGAGAGATGTCTGATTCCAGAGTCCATCTCTTTTCTAAAGGAGGATATAATACTCTGACACAGTGTGAAATATTTGCTCTTAGCTGGAGGCTGAGCAATTAACAATATTTTATCATAAAATATCAAAAGAATGTTAATATAATCATCTGGGTTAAAAGAAAAATTGCCTGTATATTCAGAACAAGGCTGGCATTCTTTCCTCGTGGGCTAATGGTTATTTACATTCATCCTTTCACCCCCTCACACTCATTGTTAACACTGGTGTCATCTGTGTGAAAACTGTATCTGGTTATAAAAATCATCGTGGATCTTTCCTAGCTGTTTTTCCCCTTTTAAAAAAATAGTGGCATGCCCTGGCCGGTTTGGCTCAGCAGTTAGAGCATCAGCCTGCAGACCAATGAGTCGTGGGTTTGATTCCGGTCAAGGGCACGTACTTCTGTTGCGGTTCGTCCCCAGCCATGGTTGGGGTCGTGCTGGAGGCAACCAGTCGATGTGGATGTGTCTCTCACATCGATGTTTCTCTCTCTTTCCCCACTCCCTTCCACTCTATCTGAAGATAAATGGAAAAATATCCTTGGGTGAGGATTAAAAAAAAAAATCGTGGCATAATTTATATACAGTGACATACTCAGGTCTTAAGTACACCATTCAATCAGTTTTAATGAATGTATACCAAGTCACAGAACATTTATACCACCCCAGAATGTTCCCTTATGACCCCCCTTCATTTCTTCCTTCTCTCCCTCAGCAGAAGCAACCACTAATCTGATTTCTATCACTAAAAGTTAGTCTTGCTTATTTTAGAATTTCATATAAATGCAATCATTCAAAATGTCCTTTTGTTTGTTTGGTTGGTTTCTTTCACTCAGCATATTTTTTTGAGATTGATCCATGTAGTTAGATGGGCCTTTAGATTATTCCTTTTTATTGCTTATTAATATTCGGTTGTATGACTGTAGCACAATTTGTGTACCCCGTATCCTGATAATGCACATCTGGCTTGTGCTCAGCTTTGGGCTACTGTGAATAATGCTGCTATAAATATTTGTGTACAAGGCTTTTTGCAGACAAATATTTTTATTTCTCTTGGATAAAAAGCTAAAAATGGAATTGCTGTGTTATAGGGTATTGTATATTTAAGTTAAGAAATTGCCAGGTTTCCAAAGTTGTGCTATTTTACACTCTCACTAGATAGAATGTGTGAGAGTTCCAGTTGCTCCATATCCTCTCTAATATTTGATATTATCAGTCTTCTTAATTTATTTTGGGCGGATTTTGGTGTCTCATGGTATTAATTTGTGTTGCACTGATGACAAATAATGTTAAGTATATTTTAATCTGCGTATTGACTCTTTGTATATCTTCTTTTATAAAGTGTTCAAATATTTTTCCTTGATTTTTATTGGGTTGTTTGCCTTTTTATTGTTGAGTTGTGAGAGTTTTTCTATATTCTGGATACAAGTACTTTGTCAAATATATGCATTGTGAATATTTTTTCTTAGCCTATGGTTTGTCTGTTCATTTCCTTCAGAGTGTTTTTGATAAGCAGAGGATTTTAATTTGAATGAAATCCAAGTTATCAAGCTTTTCTTTCATGATTTATACTGTGTTTTTTCTCTAAGACATGTTGCTCACCTCAAGGTCACAGATATTCTCCTATTTCTTCTAATAACTCTGGTTTTTGCTTTTATGTCTATGTAGATGACTCATCTGGAATTGATTTTTCAGTTTATGTTGAGAGGTAAGGGTCCAGCTGTCTTTTCTTTACTGAAATGTGCAATGTGGCAATACTTGGACAATCTGGTAAGCGTTCCGACCCAGAGGTGGTGTTGGTTTCCGGCCCACTCTGCTATGGCTGGTGGGATGGAGACACATCCAGAGAATGCATGTAGTGACTAAGAGCATGGTTGGAAACTACAAACCTGCCAGTTACTATGTCATATTTACAAGTTAATTGTCTCTCTTTATTTCATCGTCTATAAAATAGCAATAGTATTGGGTCACAGGATTCATATCAATTTTTTATTTGTAAAATAATAATATTACAGAGTTAATATGAATATATAAATAATTTGTATATGTAAAGTACTTGAAAGAGTACCTGACACAAATCACTTTATAATATTAGCTATAATACATAATGATATAGCCTAACTCAGTTTCCCTCCTTGGTTCTTCTTACTCCACACTAGCCATTCATTGAGTGCTTACTATGGGAGGAGCCTGTGTTAGACACTGGGGACGGCACAGTAAACAGGACAGATGTGGTCCCTGCTCTCACGCAGCTTTCAGTAGAGTGGGGGAGAAAGACATTAAGCAAATATCACAAAAAGTGGATTTAAGGAGCCCTGGCCAGTTTGGCTCAGAGGTTAGAGCATCGACCTGCAGACCAACGAGTTGCGGGTTTGATTCCGGCCAGGGGCATGTATCTCGGTTGCAGTTCGTCCCCGGCCCTGGTCGGGTCATGCGGGAGGCAACCAGCCGATGTGTCTCTCTACATGGATGTTTCTTTCCCTCTCTCTCTCTCCCTCTCCCTCTCTTTCCATCCCTCCCACTCTATCTGATGATAAATGGAAAAATATCCTCGGGTGAGGATTTAAAAACAGTGGATTAAAGGAAGTGTATGGAGTGTTGGGATGGTCTAAAAGTCAATGGCCCCATCGTTTTCTGGGGTCAGGGAAAGCCTTTTTTCAAGTAGGCCAGTATGGGACAGTCTAACTGAAGGTGAGCTCATTAAGGGTAAGAACTAAGTATGCATATTATTCCCCCCAAATCAAGCTGAGTGATGGCCTAGAGATTAAATGATCATTGAGAATCTATAATTGTAAGGGGAAAGAGATCAAAAGCAGTGCCTGCCAAATAAATGTTTCCTAAATAAATGACCAAATGAAGGAATGAAAAAATATATATATATTGGGCACCTAAAACACATTTTTGGTCAGCACCACCTCTTGGGATAATGGATTTTGATCCGAATTTCCCATTTATTCAAGACATATATTTAGAAACTATTGTGTGCCCCAGTTACTAAGATGCTACCTGGATGCCCTCTCCTCTTACAGGAGTCTGGAGGGCTGTCCTGGGCAGAGATCCATGAAGCTGGAGTGGGCATGGGTAGGTGCAGGCAGAGGGAAGATCTCTTACCTGAAGCTGTGGACATTGCTGAAATCAGAGGGGCCTCCCAGTAGAGGAGGATGGGGAGAGATGTAAGTCAGAGAGGGACACTCAGACAGTTCTCTACATCGAAGAGGAGAAGGAGAACAAAGGAGCCCAGAGCAGGCGTGTTGAGTCATTGCAATTTCATCCTGGACCAGGAGCAATGCCTCTCACCTCTCTTCATTGTGCTGTGAGACACTGTGTCTGGAAGGGCCACCTGTGTCTGAAGTTCATCACGCGGTGCCAGAGAAAATGCAGAAACGAATGTAGGAGCACTGTGAAAAGCCACCTAAGAAATTATTCCCTAACATTGCCTACAGAAGGTGGCACTGGAGCTGAATCTTGACGTGTCCTAGGGGTTGCCTGGATGAAAACAGGTGCAAAGAATAGAGGGAATACTTGGCAGAAATGTGAAAGAACATGGCAAATTGTCTCTCTAATAACTTGTTCTGAACTAGGCAGCTATGAATGCCAGCATCTCTGAATTTAGGTGGGTTATTTTGCAAGGTAATTACATTTTTGGTCTGCATCACCTCTAGGGATAATGGATTTCCATAAAGTTTCCATTCATTGTGAAAGACATACTTCCTTTTATTTGTTTTAAATTTCTTTAAGTGCTTCCTAGTTTAATATTCTCTTCCTGTTGCTACATACTTTTTCTTCTTTAACCTAAATTGAGGCTCAAGATTCCTGGAGAAGTATCTAAAATGTATTATTGTACATTTATACACACTCACAAATCTGTATATATTTATTGAAATACATTTATTGAAGCAGAAAATGAAAAATATCAGCTTTCTTAAGGATGAAATAGAAAATATTTTTACTTGAATTACATTTAGGTTGTAAAGTTTTATCCAATTTTTTATAAAATTCAAAAACTAAAGGACATTCAATTATATTTTCTTCTTGGAAAATAATTAATCGCCAAAGGATTAAGACTTAAGAGAAGGGATCTGCTTTATATTAAAATAATAAAATAGTTTTGTTTCAAAATTTGTCATTCCAAAAATAATGGTGAAAATCAAGATTACCATGAAGCTTACATGGGATTTTGAGTTAACCACCCAAACTAATTAAGCAAAATTATCCTAATTTGTTTATTATGTTAATGATCTGAATTAATTTATAGTAATTTAGCATGTATTACTAAAGATTTATTATGTTTCCTACTAAATGACTTAAGAGCTATAAATCCCATGGTTAAATGTAATTAGTGGAGACATATTTATCGAAAGGGATAATTACATCTGATAAAAGTTCTTCAGTTAGGCTTAATTAAAACAGATTATTCCCCCATAAATGAAAAGTAAATATGGTAATTACTGGATATATTTTCATAGCAAAAATGAGTAGCTCAGCATTTAAAATTTCTGAAAGGGGTGGGAAAACAAACTATGTAACTGATTACCTCCCAATAAAGTATGATTAATAATCCCTGGGAAACAGGCATTTTCCAGGAGTAAACATTTTGCTACTAAATTACTAAAGGGGGAATTCTGCTCAGGAAAATCTATCATTAACTCATTTCTAAAGTGGACTGTGGCTATTTTTGAACATAATGAATAATGTTTTAAGGAATTTTTTTTTTTTCTGAGAAGATTATCTCTAGCTCAGCTAAATAGTAGTGTTAAGGAGAAAAATGACTGTTAATCACTCTGAAAATAAAATTTTCCGTAATAGCCTGGGCTGGGCATGGTTATACATGCACAGAATGTATAAGACCGGAAGCTCAGAACATGCGCAGGACATATCAGTACAAATGGAGAGATTACAGTGTAAACTCACATTTCAGTCACATGGATGCATGCATATTAATATGTAAAGTTATATATAGGACATATTTTAGATTAATTTTTATGTTTAATCAGTAGTTTTTCAATAGCAGCATTAATACTGAAAAATTCCACTTTACCTTTTTAAAGCACTTTTTGTACATTATTCGTTCATTAGATCATTGTATCCCCCAGAAAGGCAGATGAAGCAGAGGTAATTGGCCTTTGGGGGGGGGCAGGTTCAAGGTCAGACTGTTAATTAGTGGATGAGTTAGGACCTGAGTTGATATTTTGACCCTGAGTGCAGTATTCTTTCTCCATCGTCATTAATGTATAGAAGGGCTCAGTAACACGACAAGAAGATGGAGTTGGCTACATGCTACTCTGAGTACAAACTGGTACACATAAATCCATCTCTGTGGTTTTAGTGGTGAAAACAAATGGTAAAACAAACAAGCCTGGTATGTTGGTTCCCTTTAGAGCAGATTAGCTGGGATGACCATCTACAGACCAAACGATCAATTGCATGCACTGGTCTGCATGCGGACAGTTTTCAGAAGGATGAACACAGATAGGCCACCATCTACCACTACCTGCCACTTGGTGGGGCTGAAACTAGACCCTGGCCATTCTGATATTCTCACTCCTAGGCTTTTGCCATTTTTAAATATGTGCCTTTCTCTGGAGACCTCAAAGTATTATCAACGATAGTATTGCATTTCTCCTTACAATATCCTTTTGCATTCCATAGAGCCCAGGTGATTTATCAAAGTCAGTAGCTATGGCTCATATGTGGCTCCGTTCTCCCAGAATTACATAAATGCCTAAGCACAGGAGCTGAGGAGAGATCTATGCTGCCAGAGCCCAAAAACCTGGGCCTTTTTAGGGAAGACCTCAAGCAGAGGCTCCTTTTTGTGCACCGGCTTGAAAGGGCTTTTTGTTCTCCTCCCTCCTCCAAGAATAATTGAAATAATATTTTTAAAGGTATACTGAATGCTACACATTAGGCAATTCCATTTTAATCAATGCCGACATTAGTTTCAGAGACCTACTTAATTTGTATTGTTGAAATATGTTGAGTTGTATTGGTCAAATGCAAATGAAGGACATTTCAAACATTTTCAGTAAATATAGCTTAAGTATCATTATAACAGACCCTGAAGGGTTTCTAGATTCTTTGGACATATTGGGAATTGATCATTTCATTTGTGGGCCACACTGTGATTCTTAGGTCACTTCTTTTTATACATATAGAGAGACATTGGATATATTTGTTGAAATAATAACTGAATCCTTTAGATTTTTAATCATGTGCATAAAGGCCATATTAAATCAGTCTGTTAGTCTCGGGTGCAAATTCAGTGCATGTGAGTTAAAATATACAACTTTATGACCAAAAAACATTTTTTTTTTGTAAATTGAAAATATGATGAAAAGACTTTAATTATTGATTCATTATTTGAGGGCATTGCTCTGCATCGGGGAGGCCTGCTAGGTGCTTTGCTGAGAAGTCGTTGGTGGACATACACAACTTCTATCTGAGCAAAGGTGCTTCAGTCCCCTTGCCTGGGCCATGCATCAAGGTTCTGTGGCTTTTCCATAAGAAATCTAACTTTATTCATGTGAAAACAATAATAGTTAAACAACAACAAGAACCTCCATATGGATGGTCTAATTGTATCATGGTTAAGAGTATGCAGTATGGAGTCTGAGTGCCTGGGTTCAAATATAGCTTTGCCAGATCTCAGCTGTCGGTTCCTGGGAAAGCTCCTGAACTCTGTGTCTTGTTTTTCTCATCTGCAAATTGGAGGTAATATTAGTGTCTACTTCATAGGGTGAAAGTTAAGCAATTGGATTTGTTTGCATTTGGCTGATGTGTGCATGCATGCCCCTGCAAGGTTTTATATTGAGAGATACATGTATACATTTGGCTTTGAGCTAATATAATGTATATGCTAAATGATGTGAAGAAATTGATTCAGGAATTTGTCTAATTTTGGCTCCAGACTGAATGCATCCAACTGGCATTCATTATCCTTGACGTTATCTGTGATCTGTGCAGCTCTCATTATTCTGTTGCATTCCCTCTTCTACTCATGGCTTTCCCTGTGAGGAGGGGCAGAGAAGGTTGCACCCCTGGTAATTTAGTGGTAGGAATGATTATTAACTGGAGAAATCTATGTCCACCAAAAGCTGTCATGTGCTGGGTGCCCAAACAAAAGCCACATTTAAAAAAACTGATTTTGCTTTCCTGTTTTATATTCACAGTTTGCTTTACTATATTTTGATTCTGAATTCCAAAGGATCAATGTCATTATCCTCAAAGTAAGTAAATAAATTATGTCTAATCTGCTCTACTTTTTCACAGAAGATAAATCAGTTTTTCTAGTCTTTTTCTTTGCATTTGCTCACTGACTTTGTCATCATTAATTTTTGCTGTTTTTAGAACACGGTTTGCAGCCTAATGATACATCAACTTCTCAGCTGTTGTCTATAACATTTTAATATTATCTTTCAGTTTGACTAAATCATCCACTGGTTAAAAATAGAAATTTCAGGTGTGAGTTTTTGAGAGGCAGAAATCTACCTTCTTCTCCTTTAATCATGAACTCTTTCCCATAACTGTCCTTACATTCCAAAACACTAAGTAACCCCCACCCCACCTCTCCTAGGGAAGAACACCCAGTACATCTACAGGGTAGGAAACTGATTTGCTATTCATGAATTTTAAAATGTATTCTGCATTAATTTATTTATCTTCTTAAGGTCCAGCTTTTCTCTCGGGGACACTTTCTCCCAATCTAATTTCTTTAAAACAAAATCCAAATACATAGAGTGTGATTGAATACCAGTTATTAGGAAATTCTGACCGCTTGGTGTTTTCATTTCTTTAAGGTGAATGTGAGGAGCATGTGGACTTTTTTGCTTTATAATTTCCTCTAAACTAAAAATTTCCACTTTAAGTATGAAATTACAGCAGTAACTTTCTCTAATGTTAACAGTAGAGTACACGAAGGGAAAGAATGTACATTTGTTAAAAGTAATTCCAACTGTTTTATTGCCTTCCAATTCAAGATAATTGCATATAAACATTTTTATTTAAATTATTGACATTAATTCACTAACTAGAACTTTAAATAATAATTTCATGAAAAGGAAAATTCAGTGAAGTCCCAGAAATAAACAAGATTTAACAACTTATTAGAACCGTTTCTACATTATTATAAATCAAAACCGCATTTCTGTAATTTTGGCAGCAACAACCGTCTTTTTATAGAGTATAGAGTTAAAATATCATGCATAAGACGGGCTTAGTAACTACATATTTTAGTTCCTATTAAAACAACTACATGGACAAATTGCTTTTTTCCTCCTTGTTTTTGTTCTCTCTATGGTCTATTTCCAGAACTTGTGAACTAAAACCTCATCATAACATGTTCATTCCAGAGGAGGAGTCTGTGGTTATTTTGTGATTCTTTCATTTATTCAACAAATATTTATTTATGCCCCTGCTATGGGCCTGCTAGGCTAAGCACTGGTCCGGTGCTAAGAAACTGCTGAATGAGCCTTGATTCCTGCCCTCTTGGGGCACACTTGGTAGGAGGGGAAAACAAACAAAAAACGAATGCATAAAACCAGCTCAGCTAGTGCAGAGTTTTGTGGGAAAACCAAGGGAGTGATGGGGAAGGAGTGGTGGGCAGGGCGGAGGGAGGCCTCTTACAGGACGTGGTAGTTAAGCTGAAAGGTGAGAAAAACCAACCACCTGGGTGGGCGTGTTCCCAGCCCTGAGTGGGGATCAGGTCCGTGTGTTTGAGGACTGGAGAAAAAGCTGCGTACTGTGGCCGCAGCGCGGTGAGGAGACAGTGGCGGGAGACACTCGGGAAGCTCAGGTAGACCCTGACAATGAATCTGCTGTGATTGTGAGTTTTGAGCAGGACCTGCAATCTGATGGGTCTTTCCAGACCGTTCTCCCTTTCAGGTGGAAAAAGGACTTGATGGGGGAGGGGGAAATGAGAGAAGGAAGTGTAGGACGGCTGCTGAACAAGGGGTTCATTACTGGAATTGTCAGAACTACAACCAAGAAGATTCATTTGCAGAGACAACATGGCCTGTGGGGAGAGGTCTGGGAAGCTGAGTTCTAGACCAATTCTGCATCATGTTCTCTCCCGATCTTGGGCTTCAGGATATTGGGCCATTTGTTCCCTACCAGTTCTAATAACTTATTGTCTATTCTCGGGACCTCAAGAAATTTTCCCAAAGATGCACTTATTGCCCAGCTCTGGAACACAGAGTTCTTAGCTCTGCTGGTGATGATTTTAGTAGGTCAGCTGCGATGCCACAGAGAGGCCGACAGGGGCAGCAGAGAGCCAGGGGGGAGCAGGGGAGGGCCACTGAGCATGGCTGGAGAAAACGCCCACTAGATAGTTCCAGAGCCAGATGGCAGAGAAGGCAGAGTGGGGGGGACCCGTGGACTCCAAGAGCCAGGCTATCCGGACGAACACCATGTCAGTGGAGCAGCATAAACTGGCCTCCTTGGCAAGCCTAGGACTGTCAGAGAAGCAGGAGCCAGAGGTGGAGCCGGCTTAGAGGAGCTGAGTCTGAGGCAGGGTCGCCCCAGCGGCCAAGAACAGGGAGGCAGCAAGAATCGTGGTCCCTCTAGAGAGTGCCATCTTATAGAGAGAGCGGCTTTGGGCTCCAGTCTGACTTCCTTTCATAGCAAAAGATTGTCCAAAAGAACTGGGGAATGTTTGGAACCTAGAAGCTGCTTTCTTCTCATCTCTAGGCAAGGGCCGCTTAGGCACCGAGTAAGAGTCCTGATCCTAAGGTGGGCAGGAGGTGCCGCTGAGTCAAACCTTTTTACTGCTAGTCCTGCTTAGATCCTGTGCCTCCATGCTCAGGAAGAAGGCCTCTCCCCCACTTAGCCTGCTGAGTTTCTCTCAGGCAGAAATGGTGTCTTGGTTCATTTCTGAAGCTCAAAACCTATGCGTGGTTTCTGGCACTGAAGTGCCAACTGCGTGAATGACCACCGTTCAATGTAAACAGGCTTCAGTGTCTACTGCAGCTGCTAAGGCAGGGGTGTGTTTCATTCCTGTGTCTGTCCTAGCATGAAACTGTCTGGATACTCTCTTCTTCGACATTCAGTTCCTGTCCAGGTCTGAACCATCTTCCTGCCTTGGACCCTCCTTCAGTAAGTGAATCTCAGTGACAGGTTCCTGGATATCCCTGACTGCGTGACACCTCAACTTTCTCTCCTTTCCCTTCCCTTCCCTTCCCTTCCCTTCCCTTCCCTTCCCTTCCCTTCCCTTCCCTTCCCTTCCCTTCCCTTCCCTTCCCTCCCCTCCCCTCCCCTCCCCTCCCCTCCCCTCCCCTCCCCTTCCCTTCTCTTTCCTTCCCCCAGCCAGCAGACCTCTGTGACACTCTGCCTCCTAACCCCATCAGGAGCATGTCAGGTACCTGGCAGGCCATATGATCCTCTTTGCCCCTATGTCTGCAGAGGTCTGACCTGACTCACAGTTAGCCCAGCCCCTGGTCCATCAAGTCCACTCTAATGGGACACAGTCTAAAACAGTAAATTTAGTAATAGGGTCACAACTTTTAAATTGACATTTCTATTCAGGCTCCCATAGTAAGTGACCCTATTCTTCAGCCCACATCCCCCACCCAAGATTGGTGAGTCGTATTTATTCTCAACATGAGTAGATCGTTTCAAATAAAGGCATAAGAAATCACAACTGGGCTCTATTCTATGACCTCTAGTTGTGCAGAAAAGAATTTCATATAAAGAATTTTCAAGGCCAATTTTCAGGACAGGTCAATGCATGCAATTTCAAGACATTCATTTCTGAGACTAGGAAGAGCATAGGAAATAAAGAACAAGGCAGAGAGAATTTCCACTGAGGGTGCTCTTTTGAACTGACCCGAGAAAATATTTAATGTGTTGAATTGTAGTGGAAGGACCCAGCAGGAAATGAATAAATTGCCAAAGCAATGGAAAACCAGGTAGCTGTCTGAGCATGCAGAAGAAGATCTAATTCAATTTAGCAAGCTCATGAAATGGTTAAGAGCTTGAACTCTGCAGACTGACTCTCTGAGTTCTAATCACTGCTAGGTGCTAGGTGTGTAACTAAGGACAGCTTACTGAATCTCTTTGTGCCCAGTTTCCTTGATAATATAATTGGGATGATATTAGTACCTCACTTATAAGATTGAAGATTAAAATGTCAATCATTACAAATGCTTAAGCACAGAGAGTGGCACAGCAATGGGCAGTCTTGGTTATTGTTATTGTTATAATACTCTCACCATCTTTAGCACTGTCATTCTAAAATCTAGACCATGCCACAATCATTTATCACCTGGAATATGGTATTTGTTGGGTGATAATACTGCAATAGACTCCTCACTGGTCACTCAGCATTTGCCTTCTTTCTTCTTAGTGTGGCCAGATGGAAGTAGATCTGATCATGTCACTTCCAGATGAAAACCCCTCAGTGGTTGCCCATAACTTTAGGATCAAGGCCATAGTCCTTCATCAAGTGACATTATTATTTAAAGGAGCCGATCTATACTTGACTTCATAATCCTAATCACAATCTCAATAAACTAATTAATTGTGTGATCATTTAATGTTGATCTGCCCATGATCTCTTTAATCTAGCGGGGAAAGAGTTTTCCCTTCCATCTCTAGTGTCCAGCATAGTGCCTGTCACTTAGTGGGGGCTCAGTAAATATTTGTTGAGAGATCCACGAAATATAAAGGAGATTTGTTGAATGAATGTATGTCACTAAGTATAAAGAGAGTGTAAGAGAAAACTTTGAGATGTCATGTAATAGAAATTTCCCTTACGGTTGTCTCACACGGTTTTGATGTAAACTCTTATTTTAATTCTCTTTCAATGTCATACAGCAGAGGTGGAATGGGAGGAAAGACAGAAAGCTATCACAAGGAAAGAATAGTTACAGGATCAGATCAAACTATTAAAAAAACAGCAATAGCTCCATCTCAACATTTAAAGGATATAATTTTGAGAATCTAGTGTTAGAGGGTATTTTATTTTTTGTCAATTTTCTAATGTATTTTGAATTTCAAGTCTTCCAGTGATGTTTTATGGTGAAGGCATTTTCTTTTATTTTCTACATATTTTTTAAAGCTTTAAAGTCTACATAATTATACTTGAAATACAACTCTAGGCCCAGCATCAATAAGGAAAATCAAATTATTTTTCTTGTCACACTAAGAGCCAGCATCCTCTTCCTATAGATTTATAAATCTCTCAGTTTTGTCTTTTATTTATGTAAGTTTTTGCCTAACAAATAAGTGGTATCTACTAATTCATTTGTTCACCCATTCATTTATTCAGCAACAATTTACTAGGTGACTAATGGGCCAACCACTGTTAGGTTGGGCTAAACTCACATTTAGGGTGCAAAGCAGATCTTAATGGGTGACTCATATTTGCTGGTGATTTTTAAAATATTTTTTTATTGCTGTAAATTCAACATGTGCAGGAACTTTAAACTACTCTGTACTCTCTTAATATTTTAAAGTTTAAATTGACCATGCTAATCAGCGTGTGTGTGTATGAGTGTGTGTTGGGGTGGGGTTGGGAGAGATTAGAAGAAATGTTGGTTCCTTCTTTGAACTGGAAATATTTATAAGTTATGCTGTTCAGCAGTGTTGCTGGTAACCGCATTGTCCAGAGTAGCATAAAGTACAGATGTTTCCTTTCCCCTTGAATAATTTCCTAAGAGAAAGAGCTGACTCAGTTTCTTCCAGCAATAATCCTTTGGACACAGATATGCTGAAATCCAGGATTTTGTAAGTTTGGAAAGAGTGGGCAAATTAATTGCTCCTACCTTCAGTACTTCAGAAAAGCCTCAAGTATATAATACAGACCTCTGATCCAGAAGAAACGGTGCTTAAATCCATCCTCCTGGTGTCGCAGCTCTGACTTCTGATGACCTCAGGTGGTGCTGAGCTGAATTATCCTCTTGCTGGTGAGAGGGATTCTTATCTAACACATGGCAGAAGTTGTCACATTTCCTTCTCCCCAAATTCCCTAATCTCATGCCCCGATGTAACTTAAATAAGGGTAGACTTTCGCTGAAACACTGTTTGCCGCACAGCCATAGCTAAGGGGCATGGGGAGCACTGGGGGGCGAGGAAGCCGAGGAAGCTGTTTTTCAGCGAGTGAAGCTGTGGGTGTGGATTAGCCTACCTGCGTTCCAACTCACCGACACATCAGTGCTGGAAAAGGGCAGGGCTCGGTGGTGGAGTTTTTCCTATCTGCAAGAACCTCCTGTGGAACCTGTGAGTTTAGATCAGCAGTTTCATCATCACCCCACCTGCTGCCCAAGAGGCAGCTTCACCAGGTCAGGGCTAGGGCCAGGGCGTTGGCGAGCAAGCGTCTCAGGGAATGATCATTTAATCCTAGGATGGGGAGTGGGGTATCTCCTGAAGGTGGTTAATTATATTATATATTTTTATAGAGTAATGCATGTATAATATATAAAATATTTCCCTCTTTGCTCTGGCTGGCAGGAAGCTGATAAGAGTAATGGGATACCACCCATTCTCTTTTTATTTTGATGCTGTCGCATTTAAGTTAATGGGAGACAGTACAGCAGAGTGGTTAAGAGTTTGGACTCTAGAACCAGAGCCCTCACTTCAAATACTGGCTTCACTATTACTGGTTTGCGACCTTAGGTGTTTCATTACCCTTTCTGTGCCTCTGTTTTCAGATTAGTAAACTGGACTAGTAGTCTAAGATCATGTAACCCTCATCGCATTACATGAAGTATTATATGGAAAGTGGTTAGAACAGTGCCGGCACATAGTTATCACTCGTGTATTTATTTTCAGTCCACGTGTGTTATTATTTGCTCCTCACAACAGTCTATGACACGTGTATTATAAACCTTGGGAAAAAAATAAAAGGAGCCCGGGAAGGGTTGGTAACGTGCCCGAGTTCTCCCATTAAGTAAGTTTCTGGGATTCCAACCCTGTCTGTCTGAATCCAGATCTTTCGACCATTTCAACAGATCACAATGCTTCCTATTTTGTCAGAGATAAAGTTTGCTTATCCCCCTACATTAGCCAGTGCAGGTGTGATATTTGTATTTCCACTCTCTCACTAAGGTTCCCACTGCTTTTTTGGTTTCATTATCTTATATAATACATCTCTTACAGTAGGCTGTTTCAGATATTTTTTTAAATAAGCAGAATAATTTTAATCAAATCAAATAAATATATCAAAGCAAATATTCAGCAAATGTGTCTGTTGCATGAGCAGGTGGCCATGTATGCAACATGACTGACAGTAAACGTTGTGTCATTGGCTCTGAGACACAGGCGAGCATGCCAGTATTTTTGGAGAAGCTACTCTCTACAGAGCACTAAGAATAGCAGTTGCTGAGTAAATCCATTGTCGTTTGTTTTCATTGTACTGGATTTACCAACAGAACCCCACAAATTATATAGAATGACAACACGATATAAATCCAAAGAATAAGAGGCTGTATTTTTCTTGAAGGTCTGCCACAAAAATTGGAAGCAGAAACTGTGGTTTGGCTGACTTGATAATTGGTTGGAACTTAGATATTGATTGAGTCTAGCTCCTGCAGAGATTTTCCCCTCTTGCAAAGTAAGAAAAGTAGATAAAAGCAGAGAGCTTTTCTGGAATGCATAACAAGTTGCTAAGAAGTAGGAACTAAGATGGTTTAGTGAAGACCGTGCTAAGAACCGGCTTCCAATTCATGAGTGCATGGAATGTCTGTTTTTGTATCAGCATTCCTATTATCTTTAATCCTAAGGATGGAGACACACACCAGAAATAATCTCCAGCTCTTTTGGTCTCTGTCATGAAGCTCACAGTTTTCCCTTCCTTGCGGGGATCCTCACCTTTTCTTCTTTTCTGGACAATAGCTGCTTGTTTCCTGCTGCTTCGAACATCGGGAAGCACTTTTATGAGACTCCGGAGTCTAAGTGCACTTTCTGGCATTCTCTGAGACGGCAACCTGCACCAGAGGAGCTTTGAAAACGTGGGTTACTAGAATCACCACAGAAAGTTAGTGTGCCAGCAAGCTGTGGCCATGACCTTCAGCCCCAGCCTTTCAGGCGCTGCACTGCTGACCAACAGGGATCTGCAAACATTGTGACAGGTGGTACAGGTATCGGGTCTGCCTGGGGGACCATCCAGATCCCACCCAGGGAGGAGCTTTCAAGTCTGCAGAGCTGTCTCTAGCAATTTGGGAAACAGCTGTTTCATTATGGTTGCTACCAGCTGATCACTAGCAGGAGCTTCTTAGTCTTAAACAAGTACAACGATGTGGAGCAAGAAGAGACTTTTCTGCTGTGCCATGTGGAGGACACGTCTTCCCCAAGCGTCACTTTCAGGCCCTGGGTCCCCTCCCTAACTTCCCCAGCCCGACTGCTTAATACAAGCCATTGCATTGGATAAACCAGAATCTTCCTGTTGGCTCCACGGGAAGATCCTTCCTTATTTCTCCTTGAAGCAGTTTCATGGAAGTTCTTGAATGCTCTGGAAAAGCCATTATCCCCTTCAGTACAGCAGGACGTATGCTTCTGTGAGACCCTGTGGGGTAAAACTTTAGAAGTTGGAAACCACCTACATGATAAATAATGAAGAAATGGTTTTATGTTACAGTTCTATATTAGGTAGCATGATATTATGTCAACAAAGCAGAGAAGAAAATAATAGAACACACTCTCCATTTTCTAAGAAGCCTGGAGGAAATCCATAAAAATGTGTTTAGCACTTGTGTGTGCCAGGTGTGATGCTCAATCCTTACCACACATTATCTCATTTAGTACTCGAAGCAAAGCCTATGGGAAAGATGCTATTATTATCTTTATTCTGTAGATTAGGAAACCGAGGCTTAAAGAGATTAAGCAATTTGCCTAGACTCACTTCTCAGTTAGCTTCTGCTAACAAAATATATATAGTGTTTACAAAAAAACAAATATTGTTTTTTTGCCATAATTCTTGTTTTCCATAATTCTGTGGCTTAGCTGCAGTTCTTCTGGGTGAGGACTGTGTGGTCAGGACTGGACGGTCAGGATGGCTTCACCTTCATCTCTGGGCCTTCGTGGGACAGTGGGACAGCTGGGCCCCCTCCATGTGGTCACTCACCTCCAGAAGGCTGCCCCAGGCTTGTTCACTTGGTGGTGGAGGAGTTTCCATCTGCAAGAGAGGCTAAACCCAGACAGCTAAGCTACTTTTCAAGCCTCGGCTGGTGTCAAGTTCTCTAATGTCCCATTAGTCAAAATAATCTAGATCAGGCCAAATCCCAATTCAAGGGATGGAGGAATGGATGTCACTGTGGACTGGAAGAGTGGCGTAGTCACATTGCAAGAGGGCACCATGCAGAGATGGGAAGCTTTGCGGCCACTTGCGGTCGAGCTGCTCACAGCACCAGTCAGTGACCAGGTTGGTGTGAGAATCTAGCTGGTGTCATGGCCAAGCCGGGATACACTCCTGAAACAGGTTCTAATGATCTTCCTCGGATATCTTCACGCGTTGGGGTATTTTTTCAGTTTTATATAATGAGCATGAATTACTCTGGTAATTAATGTACCTAAAGATAAGTATTGTGAATGCATTTAGATGTTCTAGGCACTTTGAATGAAAGGCTGACGCCGCAGCCACCTCACTTTCATCTCTCGTCAGCACGTCTCCAGTTTGCCAGCCTCTGAGGTGTCCACAGAGTTGACTGTGGACTCTCAGCAGTTGCTGTGAGTTACGGCGCAATACCTATGCAGACTCTCCCAGAAATGCAGAGAAGCAACACTTTGATTCCCACCCAAGTTTCTACATGAGCCAAACCTGTGTCACCTGTCACCACAGGAATGCAATGAAATAGTCAGTGAACCTGCAAGAGTGCAGCTGATTGCCTCCTGCATTCATTAAGCGTTACGTTTATATATAGCCTTATGTTGACTCTTCAAGTTAAACTGCTTTGTAAATAGGAATGGTGGGTTCATACCTTTATTTAATCCTTTTCCAGTATTTATTGAGAGCCTGGAACTGGGCTAGGAGCTTGGGATACAGTGGTGAACAAGACAGACCTAATCCCTGATCTCACAGAGCCTCCATGCTAACGAGGAAAACAGACCATTAACAAGTCAACAGGTAGTAGACAAGACAGCTACATAGCTGAATGTGATGAGGTGGAGGGTCACCAAGTCCGCCACTCTGGATTGAGTGGTCAGGGAGGGCCTCTCTGAGGAGAACTTCAGAGCAAAAACCTGAAGGGTGAGAATGAGCTGGTCCCATGAAGAGCTGGGGACATTTCAGGGAGAGGAGAAAGCAAACGCAGGGGTCTAGAAGCAGGTGAGGGCTTGCTGGCCGTGTGGGAGACACAGAAAGGAGGCACTGTGCTTCTCTCCCTCTCCCTTCTCCACCAGTCCTGCCGAGGTTGGCTCAACGGCTCTGTAAGAAAACAGAGGACGCCCTGGCCGGTTTGGCTCAGTGGTTAGAGCATCGGCCCGCGGACCAGAGAGACCTGGGTTTGGTTCCCGCTAAGGGCACGTACCTCGGTTGCAGTTTGTCCCCGACCCCTGTTGGGGTCGTGTGGGTGGCAGCCAGTCGATGTGTCTCTCTCACATCGATGTTTCTCTCTCTCTCTTCCTTCCTCTCTCCCTCCCGCTCTATCTGAACATAAATGAAAAAATGTCCTCGAGTGAGGATAAAAAAAAAACAGAGGACCAAATCAAGCAAAACTAATATAAACATGGAAGACAAAATATCAATTATTTAATAAGAAATGCAGTGTACCATTCAAAATAATATTTCTCCACATCTTTGACTATTTGTACCATCAAACTCAGTATCGATGAGAAGGGTGATCATTTCTTGATTAAAAATCTAATACCCAAGTGTGATTCGAATATAGCAGTGAGTGCAATGGGAGCCAATCTTGACTAAATGGTGCTGAACGCATGTGTATGTGACTGTCACTCAGAAATCATCTATAATCAAATGATATGCTACGAACACTTAAAATTGAAACTGGAAACAAAATATTAAAATTATACCTTGATTTTTTTCTTGTCTTACAAAGCATTAAGATGAATTAAAAGATAATTTCTTGATATAAAGATTTTTTTCCAAAGTATAATTTTATTGTCTTCCTGCTTCGTCCATGGTTATTCTGTCCTCTGTCAGTGAAAGGAGGATCTGCTTTACCACACCTCTTAAACATCTGTGCTATTTTACTTTATTTTAGGTTTATAAAATGCTATTGATTCCACAAATATTTATTGAGTATTACTCTATGCCCAGCCCTGGGCTAGGTGTCAGGAATCCGAAGGCAAATAGGACACATGTTTATCCTTTTGGAAAACATTTGGAAAGCTTTCTAATTGCAAATAGACAATTTAAAATTTGCTATCTCCTAAAATTCTTCAATATTATAGAACTAATTCCTACAGCCGTTTATTCCTAAGCTTACATGGTAAATAGAGAAATATGATTTCACCACCTACTCTCAGAGACAAAAACTGAAATGAAAACAAATTCCTCCTCAAACAAAATTTTTCCCAAACCCTGTTGGCAAAGTGATGGGCCCTGACTTAGGTGCTGGTGGTGACAAGGCAGAGATCAGGGTTGTTTCAGATACACGGAGGGGTAAATGCAGGTGGCTCTGCCGATGCTCTGCACACACTGGTCACTCAGAGTGTGTGTGTGTGTGTGTGTGTGTGTGTGTGTGTGTGTGTGGTGAAACGCAGAACTCTCAGAAAAGAAGCAGGAGAGGAGTTGACTGGGGCATTCGAGTTTAAGTCAATGCGTGGTCTGCAATCTCATTTCTGGAACAGCCACATCTCAGACATGCGGAAAGTGGGTGCTGAGAGGACCAAACAGCATGGCCCATCCCACTGGGGCCCCTGTGGTTTACAGCTGATCCAGAGCTTCGTTATCCGTTGGCCAAGTACAGCTGACAGAGGAGCCTTCCTTAGTCCAGTTAGCTGGCAGGAAGGCGGCTGGGGTCTCTGACTTAGGCCGTGTGTGTGTGTGTGTGTGTGTGTGTGTTTCAATAAAATTTCTACCTTTGCTGGGGCTACTGCCAACAGTAAAAAAGGTAGGCTGAGGAAAAGTGCATGCTTAAATGCACGGACTGAATAATACTTTGTCTTAAAAATGTCACTGCTATTCCCGTTCATATTTACTTGAGAAAATGTCTTGCTTTCAAAGGTTCAATATGAAGAGGCACTGTGAGAAAACCCACAGTGTACAGTTAGGTGACTCACAAAGTCAGTCAGCAAAGACAAAATAAACTAGCTTCAAAGTGTTTTATACTTGACAATAAAGTTTGGCCATACTTTATTATTGCAATCCAATGCTGAGTGGTTGCTAGGTGTGTAATTTCTATAATTTGAGTTCCAAATGGGAAACCTCTAATTGTGGGAGAATCATAAAATCATGGTGAAGAAAAACTGCAGATATCGTACAGTGAGATATAGGATATTTCTTGATTCAAAATACTGGTTATGAACCTCAAAATGTTATGTTGAGTGAAAGAAGTACGTATTATATGATTTAAATTATATGAAGTTCAAGAAGAGGCAAAATTTATCACTGCTGATATTAATTAAAGAACTAACTGGAAAGCAAACGAAACTTTCTGCGACGATGGAACTGCTCTATACCTTGTTTGGGTGATGGTTACACTGTAGATCCGTGTAATGTATGCAAATTATACCTCAATTAAAAATGAATGAAACTGAACTGAACACTTCAGATCTGTGCACTTTAATGTATGTAAATTATACCTCAATTAAAAATGAATAAAATTGTACATGCTCAAAGATATCTGTTAAATATAGTTAGGCTTAAACATTGTTATTTTTCTGAATTGTCTGTCATGCAAATATATTGATCACTTCTTGTTTAAATATTTCTGTCTTTTTTTTTTTTTTTTTTTACCTATTTGTCAAAGGACAATTTGATTAAATAAGGATGAAAACCTGCATATTCTCACAGACTTTCTAACTGTAACTGGTATTGGTGAACTGTGGTTTATATCCTAGGTCCTAGTGACTGTTCAGGATATAATTTAAAACTCTCTGTTAGTTTTTTCATTGTTATGTTAGAGATGATTAAACTTTTCTGAGCATTGTTGTAGGATCAAATAAAAAAAGATATATTATAGTCCTGCTATTCAAAGTGTCACCTGCAAACTGGTAGCCTCAGCATCACTCAGGAGTTTGTTAGAAATGCAAAACCCCAGGCCCCACCCTGAACCTACTGAATCAGAACTTTTGTTTTAATAAAATGCCCAGGCAATTCGTATGTATACTAAAGTTTTAGAAGCACTGTCTTTGTTTTTTTTTTTTAATCCTCACTGGAGAATATATTTCCATTGATTTTCAGATAGAGTGGGAGGGAGAGAGAGAAACATAGATGTGAGAGAGAGACACATTGATTGGTCACCTCCTGCACGACCCCAACCTGGGTCTGGAATCAAACCTGCAACCATTTGGTCCACGGGCCGATGCTGTAACTGCTGAGCCAAACTGGCCATGGCTAGAAACACTATCTTAAAATACATTGTAAGTTATAAAGTGAAATGAAAATACTAGAAACTGTCATTAATATACTTACTGTAGGGGAAACAGTCCAGCGTTTTGCATAGGTGTTCCCCACGTTTTTGCCAGGCTGTTGGGCTGAAAGCACTCTGCCGCCACTGTGGGTGTCATCTTTGTGAAATGTGGCTGCGTTATTGCTGCTGGTGGAGGGACCTCATGAGTCAGAATGGAATGCTCTTCTGGGACCAGCCAACAAACTACACGCAATTTTGTGTGGAATGAGCGCCCTAAGGTCTATGCGAACGCAACACATACTGTCAGGACACTGAAACTTTCTGTAGATTCTGAAGGCAGTGAGAGATTTCTACCCTAGAACTTGATTTTCTTCCCCCCAAAACTGTTTCTCTCCAATCTCAGTAAAAGGAGCTGTCATTCACCCAGTTATTCAAGCCAGCAACCAGGTCATCCACAATTCTCCTCTTTTGTGATTCCCACCTCTACCCAGTCCATCAGCAAGTCCCATCAAGCTTACCTCCAAATTCAGTCTTCCCAGCTCATCTATTTTTCACTACCACCCACCCTCCCTTACTTGGACTGCTGCCCCCTCGTGGTACCCAGCTTCCACTGTGCATCCTTTGATCATGCTCCATAGCGCCCGTAAGACACATCCCGTTACTCCTCTGATGAAAACCTCCCAGGTGTTCCCCTTTTACTTAGAAGAAGTGTCAGACCTCACACACCTTGCACCATCCATATGGTCTTGCCAAAACCGGCCCCTGTATATCTCTGCAGACTTACCTTGCCCCTGTTCCTGTTGCTCACTGAGCCCCAGCCACACTGACCTTCAGGTCTTCAAGCATGCCTTGCAAATGCTGCTGTCTTGCCTAGATGGTTCTCCTCCTCTCCTTTGAATTCTTAGCTCGTTTTAGTTCTTCCGGTCTCAGTTAATCCCTACCTTCTCAAGGTGTCCTCCCTGGGTGCTCTACCTAAAGTAACTCCCTCTGTCAATCTCCATCTCAGCTCCTTGTTTCTTCCCTTTATGGCATTTAGTTACAAGTTGCAATCTTTTGCATATTTGCCTGTTTTTGTTTTATCTCCCCATTTAGAATAGTAGAGCTCATGTCTGTATTGTTCACTTTTGTGTCCTCAGTGCCTAGCACACGATAGGCACTTAATAGATACTGGTTATGATGAACTGACTGACTACATGAATGAATGAATGAGTGAATGAATGAATGGATTTATTACTTTGCATAGCTGAATGGCTGCTCAGTTATGTGATGCTGTTTAGAATTTATCTCTGGCTGAATTAAAAAAAGACCACCTCCTAATTCTAAGCTCATCACGTCACACCAGATTGCTGAATGCATTGTTACAATCCTCAAAAAAGAATTTTAAAAAAAGTAAGAAAAGAAAAGCAGAATTTGTTTTTGCAGAGCTTGTTTGCTTTGTATCCTTGGTCTTCGCATGACCTCGTCCTGCTTTTGGAGAAGGTGGTTCCCTTGCGGTGGTTCCATCAATCTCTGGTCCCTGGGCTCCTGCTGTTGGAAAGTGCAGGAAAAGCAAACACAACATCACCTTTAATTAGCAGGAGAGCAGCCTGCCCGATATACACAGATAATGCCTTGGAAATAAGAAACAGAAAAATGGAAGGCAGGACCAGGCTCATGGGAAAGAACTAGGAAATGAAAAAGAATAATTATCCTGTTTAACATAATGTTGTTAATCTGTATTGCCCATTATCATCTAGAGTGTCTTGCCTATTGAGGTATGCGAGCTGTAGAGCTGCTCTCTGCTCCAGCAGTGTAGCTAACGTAAGGGACTGGCTCCCCATCCATCATAATAATTAGTTTGTCATAATTTTCTGCCCTTCTTGGCTCTGCAGTAAAAAGATAGAAGAGGCATTTAAAGTTACTCAGGAATTGTTCCCCAAATTTCCTCTGTTCTTTATGGGAACAGATAGCTGTATTTCTGCCCTATTTATTTTATGTTTAGCCTGTGATAATGAAGTATATTTCATCTGGAAGTATATAGCTTTAATTTTCATGTTCTACTTTGAAACATCTTGCTGTTTCACTTTGTTTCAGCTGTACAGTATATAAAGAGAGCCCAGTGACTTTCTGAACTCACCCATCACCCGCCAGAGTTCATTCTAGCTCCAAGATCAGTGTGTGACTTCATGAGCTGAGTGAATAACAGCATGTGTGTCTCGAATGAGAACCCGCCTCTGTAATGTGGCCTGATCCTGAGGTCCTCTCAGTGTCTCTCTCTTCTTCTCTCCGAGAGACCTGTACCTCGACCAAGGCACTGAGCCCTGTGGACCCCCTGGTCTACCCACAGCTGCACATCTGTACTTCCTTTCTGAGTCTAGACTTTGGCTCCTTGGAGGGTGGGGCACCCTACTATTTCCCACAGTGCTTAGTGCTTCACCCTTAGTAGGGAGCATGATGTCTGTTTAATGTAGTGGAATTGTTTACTGAGAACTGTCCTATTTCTTGGAAAAAATAGACCCATTAGAATGCAGTTTTCTAGTGTACTCTATTGGATTACTGGGGACATAACGATTTATTCTTTCAATCCCTTCTTAACAATGAAACATCACTGAGCTAAAATTTAGTGGAGCTTTTTTGTTTGTTTGTTAATCCTCACCTGAGGATATTTTTTCCATTGATTTTTAGAGAGAGTAGGGGAGGGGGGGAGACATCAATGTGAGAGTCACTTCGATTAGTTGCCACCTGAATGTGCCCCGACTGGGGCAAGGATCAAACCTGCAACCCAGGTACACACTCTTATCCGGAATCAAACCCGCGACCTTTTGGTGTGTGGGCCCGTGCTCTAGCCACTGAGCACATCAGCCAGGGCTATTTTGTTTTTTTATCCCCCACTGCACTCAGCCCTGCCCTATTCTAACAAGAATGAAACTCTGGAGGAACCTCTCATATTTCAGATACGAATTTAAATAAGTCAGACTCAATTGCTCCATTAATTAAATTTGCAGTAGTCTCTTTGGAGGTATTTATGGACTTATTTTCACACTTCTGCCTTTTCCTTTTCTTCTAGTTGAGCAGGAGCAAACACAAAGTGACAACCACATTACTGTACATGGAGTTATTTATAGACCAAGACGATTGGTTTTCTGATAGTCATTAATAAGGCAATTTTCCTGAGATGCAGACTCTGGCCCCCTTGGTTTATTCTGCTCACATGTTGCATTATGTGTTGTCTTAATCTCACATGACACCCCGGGTGGAACCACAGCATGTTCGAGTTTGGCAGATACACTGTTTGAAATTTGCGGCTTGTAGCTGAAAGTCATGGATTTAGACATGTGGTCTCGTACTCAAATATCTGAAAAATAGAAGCCACACAAAAAGATGAGACCATCAAAATTTCCATGGCCTGAAAACCAAAGACTACAAAGACTCCAAGTTCCAGGACAAGCTTTTATTCAATAGTGAAATATTTGAGCCAGTTTCTCCAATAAAGAACTGAGCACTATATTATGTTTGAAAAGTCAGCCCGTTTTTCACATCTGTAGCTTCCAGTAAGTTTGTCTGTGGGTGTGTGCCAGGAAGTTTGCTACAATCTTTATTGTCTTTTTTTTATATAATGCAAAGGATACCTTGTAAGACACATTGTTATTATCTCCGTTTTATAAATGAAGAAACTGTAGCTTAGAAAATAATGTCCCCCAGGTCATAAGCTGGCCAATGGCAGAGCCTGGTCTCAAGTCTAGACCCTCTGATTACTAAACTAGTATTGTCACCACATCATTTTTATCATATAAACAAACAGAATCTGAGCTGAAAAGCACAGGATAGTGGTAGAAATAATAGATAATGAAAAGCAATTCGTAATCTATAAGTTAGAGTTTGACATTAAAAAATACGCAAAACAAAAGACTTAGAGACTCAGTTTCTTTGCAACGATATTTAATATGGATCTCAAAGAACAGCTAAGAAAAATTGAAAGAACAAGGAGAGGATTTACCCTATCTAGTAGGAAAACACATTTTAGAGCTATAGCAATTGGAAAAGTGTGACATTGACAAATGGACCAGAACAGTGTCCAGAAATATACCAATAAATAAATGGAAATATTGTGTATGAGAAAGTTGGCATTTACAATGACTATGGAAGAGATGAGCTGATTATTCAGCAAGTGGTATGAGAATATTGACTATCTGGGAAGAAAAAAGTCCCCATCTTCCATTATTTATGAAAATATTGCATTACAGTCTAATATATTAATATTATGTATTAGAAATTATAAGATCACCCAGGGCATTCCTATGAGGACTCATGTCTGAGATGTAAAGTTGAAAATGTATTTGCCCATACCTAGGGATAACTTTTGACTCTTCAGACATAATCATATTAATACCCTGTGCTTCGTATCCGAGGGGGTGCTGCCAACTACACAAGAAATGTGCTTATATTGGAACATCTCCCACTTGCTTATGCAGTCCCTTTGGTAACCAGAGGCTTGTGCTTTGGAGAAGGCTGCCTGGTATTGAGAGTGAAAGACTTTGAAAGCACAGCTAAGCTCCTCACCCATCCCACCCAAGACTAGGTTAGGTGGCCCTACTGGTGTGTTCCCATAGCAGCTGGTATTTCCTGAATTGATTATTATTGCTGTTGACTGTTCTGTGTTTCCTGCTAGACTGTAATTTCCAAAAGAATAGAGGTTTTGTTTGCTTTGCTCACTATTGGGCTTATCCCAATGCTTGGCCCATTCTGGTGCTCAATAGCACTTTGTGGAATGCACAAGTAAGCACATTGTTAGCCCCATGAACAGAGGTAAAAAAGGCTGGTTAGGGGAAAAAGGTAAATGTGTGTAACAGGAGATTGGCAGGCCTCTGTGAGCATTCTGAGCCAGATAGGAAATGTGTGTGCTGTTTGTGGTTTCTGAGGCGGTTCAGACAAATCAAGAAAAAGCATCGGAATGTACCATTCTAGGTCAGGATGCTGGCCTAGAGACATACGTGGGAAACAACATAACATAATAGCTACTCCTTTTCTGAATCCTTACATCCTGCCAGGCGCTGTTCTAAGCACTCTATGTGTATGATTACATTCATTCTTCTCAGCAACCTTAAGGGACGCATGATGTTATTATCATAATTTTCCACACAAACAAACTGAGGCTCAGAGAAGGTAAGTAACTTTTGCAAGGTCACTCAGCTAGTAAGTGGCAGAGTTGGGACTCAGACTCAAGCCTGTTTGACTCCTAATGCCTCCCAACGGACCAAATCTAGTAAAAGGGATGCTGTTTAGGGAGAAGAAGCTCCTGCATTCCCAGCTCAACATCCTGGTTCTTCAGCCCTTTCTACTTTCTTTACAAGGACGGCCAAAAAACAACTCAAAGAAGAGCAACCCTAACAAACCAAACCCAGCCCTTGGAGACCTCAGTCCTCCCTCTGGGTGAGAAGGATCTCTGCTGCTCTTGTTCCTGATAGTGCATGTTTCCAGCTTGCAAAGACACACAGCTTGTAAGACAGACAGCACTCTCCAGAGCTCTCACACCAGCACACACTTCGCAGGAGAGTGCAAAAGTGGTCAGCTCCTTGCACCCATCACGAGCTCACCTTGACACGCTGAAATGCTTCAGCAGCCTGCAGCTGCCCTCTCAGTCTTCTGCACAAGGCCAAACTTCAGGCTTATCTGAAAGTTAGTAGTGGCTGTTAATCAACTGAATCACTGTAATTGGTGATCTGCAATTTTAATTAGTTGTGACTGATGGCCTCATTCTACAGGAAGTTAGTAGTATTAACCTGGGCAATAATTAACTTGGCTTTGGTTAATTGTATGTGTGTTTCCTAAATGAATGATAGGAACAGGTCTTGATATACCTTAGTTTTCTTTTCTGTGTTAAGAAATAGTTGCAAGTTTGCAAAAAATACCAAAAGTGAAAAAAGTGAACAATATTCTTTATTTAAATTGTCCATTTCCACTATTACTTAAGGTGAAAAGGCAAAAGACAAAGGGAAAAAAAAAACCTTTTAAGAAATGTTAAGATTTGGATAATGATTCCAAGATAAGAAGTTTAAGTTCTTAATTGGAGGAAGTGATAGCAAATCTATCAGCTGTCTGGAGAATGGAAATAAACTACTTAAATTAGCTTTGTGTGGCCTAGTGGTATTTTAATCCTGGAAAACCCAAACTAAAAAAGCTGATTTTAAAAGGGAATAGCACCAATGCTGGTGTTTCTGATTCACATGAACAAATTTATAAAGGAATGTAATATACATGTGGTAACTAACTCCTAAGAAATGACCACTCTGGGCAGAAAATAAAATTGCTACAACAGATGCATATGTCTTTATGACCTACACTCAGATGAGATAGCATCGACCTGCTAAATACAAAAACAGTGATGTTAACTCCATCGTCAGGATTTGGCACAGTTTCGCCTCTCATACATAGGCAGTTCCGTTCCCCAAGACGAAGCTGGTTGCCACTCCATGGCTTCTCTTTAGAGACAGGTTCTTCAGCAAGGAATCTGGGGGTCAGAAGGGGCAGGACCATTCCCTTGCTCAAGAACAGTCTCACTTAGGGAGGTGAAAGAAGCTTTTCTTTGAGAAGGTTTGGAGATCTGTGTCTAGACTGTAAAAGGAGAGCTTGGGAAAGGAGAACCCCAGCCTCAGGCGCCTACTTAGATTAATCTTGGTAATGAGTTGAGTATCTAGAAACTGATTCCCTAGAACTCTTCATGTTCACAGGCCTTACAAAGTTCCTGTGTACCCCACCAGAGGTGTGTTAGAGTTTGTAGTCATTCTTGCTGGTATGTGAGGCTGAGGAAGGTCTGCCTCTTAGGACACCTCACGAGACTAAGGAAATGATGAATGAGTAGCTGAGACAGTGTGCTTCAGCCCAGTTAATACCTTTTGTCTATGGAGGCTGATAACCCTGGCCCAAATCCTGGTTCACAATGGTGTGTGATCATTATTTAACCTCCCTGAACCTCAACTGTTAAAGGAAAATGTTGTAAGGCCCTTCCTTATGGCACTAATATGAGGGTAAAATGAGATAATGTGAATGCATTTTTACCTTTAACTTTCCAGCACTCAGTTGATGCTTTACCAATCGGCATGGATGATGCAGAACTCAATTCAGATAAGTTAGTGGCAAAATGATTGACACATGACCCCAATATGTTTTACTAAGAAGTTCAGCTTTTTTCTGTGAGGTATGTGGCTGCAGGGAAGTGACTTCCTTTTTTAAAAAAAATTAATTAATTAATTTTTTATTTTTTGCAACTTTTAATTTATTTTTGTTACAGATGTTTCTCCTTTTTCCCCCTAAACACCCTCCTCCCGATCCCCCCCCCCCCGCATTGTTGTCTATGTCCATTGGTTACTCATACGTGCATGTATGTTCTTTGGTTTATCTCATCCCTCTCCCCCGCCCCCCTCCTCTGAGGTTTGTCAGTCTGAACCGTACTCCTTTCTATGTCTCTGGGTCTATTTTATTCATCAGCTTGTTTTGTTCATTATATTCCACCGCTAAATGAGATCATGTGATACTTGTCTTTCTCTGACTGGCTTATTTCACTTAGCATAATACTCTCCAGGTCCCTCCATGTCATCTCAAAGGATAAGAAATCTCTCTTTCTTACAGCTGCATAGTGTTCCATTGTGTATATGTACCACAGCTTTTTTATCCACTCATCTAGTGATGGACACTTGGGCTGTTTCCAGATCTTAGCAATTGTATATAGTGCTGCTATGAACATAGGGGTACATATATTCTTTCTGGCTTCTTAGGATATATTCCTAGAAGTGGGATCACTGGGTCAAATGGCAGTTCAATTTTTAATTTTTTTTAATTGTTTTTGTTATTTTTTTTTCTTTATTGATTTTTGAGAGAGAGGAAGGAAGAGGGAGAGAGAGAGAGAAACATTGATGGGAGAGGACATCGATTGGCCACCTCCTCCATGCCCCTCACTGGGGATCTGGCCCACAACCTGAGCATGTGCCCTGACCAGAAATTGAACTGGTGACCTCTTGGTGCATGGGTCGACGCTCAACCACTGAGCCACATTGGCCGGGCCAACTTTTAATTTTTTGAGGAAACACCATATTGTTTTCCATAGTGGCTGTACCAGTCTACATTCCCACCAGTAGTGTACTACACTCCCTTTTCTCCACACCCTCGCTAGCACTTGTTGTTTGATGATTTATTGATGGCAGCCATTCTGGCAGGTGTTAGGTGATACCTCATGGTTGTTTTAATTTGCATCTCTCTGATGATTAGTGACATTGAGCATTTTCTCATATGCCTCTTGGCCATTTGTATGTCCTTTTTGGAAAGGTGTCTATTTAGGTCCTCTGCCCAATTTTTAATTGGACACCTTTAGAGTTTGGGACACATTTTGAAGTGAAGAATCGTTCAAGACTTTTAGATTACATAATGGATGACATATGACCATAACAAGTAAAGGACATGAAGGGGTTTCTGTAAAATATACCTCTTCTTCCCCTAATCTACTATTAGTTATATCTTAAATAAAGAAAACAGCTAACCACTATGTGAACAAATAGTGATATTAAATATTTAATCATGAACAAATTAAACTGAGAGCCATGTGGTTCCTGTAGTCTCTCCTCAAATATCAGACAGCATCAGTCTTTCTATATATTGATAAGCACAAGACATCCATAAAATAATAGGCTCTGAAGCCTTCCAGAGAGCTTCTCATAGCTAGAACTCATTCTTTGCAGGTTATATCAGTAAGCCAATTCAGCTTAGTTTGATAGCTCATAACTGTCCAGGCTGTTGTATTTACTGAGCCATGCACTACCCTCTTTTCAAGCATGCTTTAGAAAATTACTTGTAAGACTGCTTCTCTTCTGGGCACAATCAAGTGCTTTAGAATGAACTCCATAACTGCAGATTCAACATAGCATTAAGGCTTGGTAATACTATCAAAAATATTGCTTTAATAATGGCTTAAAGTTGCCTGGAGTCCCATGACTTTCCGTCTCCTAGTAATCCAGTCAGATAACTTATCAGTGAGTGTGTGTGAGGGCCAAAGAACCAGTCCCAATTTAAGGGACAACAAAAAGCTCAAGGTTAAGGTGAGAGGACAGGAATAAACACCCTCTAAATGAGTTGGCTTCTCTGGAGGGAAGCTGCTGACCTCACTAGGGTAGGGGTGGTAGGTCTAGTACAGTCTTCACAGTGAGAAAATAGGGCTGGAGGGTCAGGACTAGCTTTCTGGTGGGTGGTATGATTTCTTTTCTGAGATTTTCCAGTTATTCCTCTTTATTGCCAATTTATACAAACCTTTAAGGAGTTATAACAGGTATAATTTGTATTTCAACAGGTATATTTATTATGATGTATAATAGGACAAATATAACTAGTGTACCCCCTCCTCCCCGCTCCTGCCCACATCCTGCCTTCCCACACTATTGTCTGTGTCCATTGGTTATGCATATATGCATATTATTTCTTTGGTTCATCTCTTCCCACCCCCTCCCCTCTTCCCTCTGAGGTTCTTCAGTCTAACAACCAATTTGTACTTCTTAATCCCTTCACCTTTTTTTCCCATTCCTCAACCCTCCTACCATCAGGCAACCAACAAAATGTTCTCTGTATCTATGAGAATGTTTCTGTTCTGCTTGTTCATTTTGTGTATAGATTCAATTGTTGATAGATATGTATTTATTGCCATTTTATTGTTCATATTTTTGATCTTCTTCAAGAAGATCCTTCCACATTTCATATAATACTGGTTTGGTGGTGATGAACTCCTTTAGCTTTTTCTTGTCTGGGAAGCTCATTACATGTCCATTGATTCTAAATGATAGCTTTGCAGGATAGAGTAATCTTGGTTGTAGGTCCTTGCTTTTCATCACTTTGAATATTTCTTGTCACTCCCTTCTGGCCTGCAAAGTTTCTTTTGAAAAATCAGCTGACAGTCTTATGGGAGTTCCCTTGTAGGTAACTATCTGCTTTTCTCTTGCTGCTTTTAAGATTCTCTTTGTCTTTAACCTTTTGCATTTTTGTGGCCTCTTTTGGTTCTTCTTGTTTGGGACTGTCTGTGCTTCCTGTACTTGAATGTCTGTTTTTTTTCACCAAGTTAGGGAAGTTTTCTGTCGTTATTTTTTTCAAATAGCTTTTCAATGTCTTGTTCTCTCTCTTCTCCTTCTGGCACCCCCATGATGCAGATGTTGGTACACTTGAAGTTGTCCCAGAGGGTCCTTACACTATCCTCATTTTTTTTTATTCCTTTTTCTTTTTGTTGTTCTGATTAGGTGTTTTTTGCTTCCTTATATTCCAAATTGATGGTTTGCTTCTTGACTTCACCTACTCTACAGTTGATACCCTGTAAAATTATTCTTTATTTCAGTTAGTGTATCCTTCATTTCTGACTGGTCCTCTTTTATGCTCTTATCCTCACTAAGTTCCTTGAGCATCCTTATAACCAGTGTTTTGAACTCTGCATCTGTTAGATTGCTTATCTCCATTTTGTTTAGTTCTTTTCCTGGAGTTTTGTTCTGTTCTTTCATTTGGGACATGTTTCTTTGTCTCCTCATTTTGGCTGCCTCCCTGTATTTGTTTCTATGTATTAGGTAGAGCTGCTACATCTTCTAGGCTTGGTAAGATGGCCTATTGTAATAGGTGTCCTATAGGTTCTGGTGGCACAGCCCCCCCGATCACCCCAGCTGGGCACTCGAGGTGCACTCCCAGTGTGAACTGAACACCCTTCAGTTGTAATTGAGTCTTGATTCCTGTTGGCACATCAATGGGAGGGATTTACTCAGGCTGATCAGCTGCAAGGACTGGTTCTGACCACTGACCACTGACCTCTGACCACCTTTGAGGATCAGCTGTGCAGGGACCCACCACACAGAGCAAGACTTACTTCAGCAGGGCTCTGGTATCCACTGAGTCTACCCTTTGTGTGTTGCTTGTGGAGGTGGTTGGCTGATGGTGCTTCGATGTGGTCTGAGGCTATCTACTGGGTGTGCTGGCTCTGGGGCCTCCTGGGAGGCACAGGCCAAGGTCAGCCACTGCCTGTGTTCTCCCCCAGGGCCACCAATCATAAACTACAAAGCTATGTGCAGTTGGCTACTTCCTGTGCTGAGCTTAAAGGTGCCCAGGCAAGGCCAAGCTGTGAACCAAGGCTGGCTGCTGCTAGTGCCAGGTATGGGGCCACTTAGTGAGAGATATGGGGCTAGCTGAGACCAGATGCTGCTTGTTTGAGAGATTTTAAGAAAATCTGAAGCATGTACCCAGACAGGCCATTCCTATGGTAAAGCCACTGAAAACAGCTTGGATGGACCTGAGAAAGTTGGGTGGGGCAGGACCTCAGAAAATTACCAGGGCAGGGCAAACAGTGTGAGCCAGGTTGCTGGAGTCCCAGATACGGCGCCCATCTACTGGCCCCATGGGGGAAGGGCTCACCAAAGGATCAACGGCCTCTGCCAGCACATCTGTCTGGGAGAAAGCTACCTATTTAGCTTTTGCCCCAATGCCAAACAACTCAGTTCTTCTCTGTATATCTCTGGTGCCTGTCAAGCTGCCTCACAAATGCTGGAGCCCAGAAGGAGCAAGTCCGAGTTAGTCCGTGTGCAGGCCCTTTAAGAGGAACTGCCTGGGACTTCAGAAGCCTCAGCCTCTCTCAGCCTCAGCCTCTCTCAGCCTCAATTCCTGCTGGTTTTTACAGTCAGAAGTTATGGGGACTTCTCCTCCTGGCACTGGAACCCTGAGCTGGGCACCTAGTGTGGGACAGGGACCCCTCAGTCCTCAGGGAGGACCTTCCCAGCCAAGGTATCCCTCCTGACTTTTATCCATCACCCATCGTGTGGGACCAGCTTGTCCACACTTCTGCCCCTCCTACCAGTCTCCATGTGGCCTCTTCTTTAATTTCGCACTTGTAGGACTTTCATTCCCCTTGATTAAAAGCGGTTCTGAATGATGGTTGTTCTGTAGTTTAGTTATAATTTTGTTTTTTGTTTTGTTTTTGTTTTTTTAATCCTCGCCCGAGGACATTTTTGCATTTATCTTCAGACAGAGTAGGAGGGAGAGAGGGGGGGAAGAGAGAGAGAAACATCGATGTGAGAGAGACACATCGACTGGTTGCCACCCGCACAACCCCAGCCGGGGCCGGGGACGAACCGCAACCGAGAGGTACGTGCCCTTAGCGGGAACCGAACCCGGGACTCTGGCCTGTGGGCCGACGCTCTAACCATTGAGCAAAACTGGCCAGGGAAGTTTAGTTGTAATCTTGATGTGGTTGTGGGAGGAGGTGAGTACCGCATTTACTTAACCATCGTTTTGACTGGAAGTCCCAAGTCTTTTGACTACAGCAGGGGTTCCTCCCTTCTTTGACTGGTCATGTGTGCACTTCAGACTTGAGTTCAGCTGGAGTTTAACTTAGAGAGGTGTTAAAATCATCAAGAGTGCACTTCAAACATGGGTCTGGAACATGTTACTATTGATAGCTTATTGAACAGCTGCTACCAGCGATGAGCTCAGGCCAGGAGTGAAACCCTTCCTTGGCCCTTCGCCAAACCTGGGAAGCTGGACACAGGTAGAGAGGAAGCAGCCGCTAAGCCAACTTCGCATGTGGCATGCCTCCCAGTCCAAGCTCATTGCCCACATGCCGGACCAGAATCACCCCCACGCCCAACTCCCATCCACTTATAAAGCAATGAGGAAGATTTAAAACAAGAAACTTTTGATAAGAAACTGAAAAAGCAGTCTCTGCCCACCATTCATTTAGCACTATACCTGCATAATTTCTGCACCTCAAACCACTACAGGTTAGCATTCTTATCCCCATTTTGCAAATGAGCTAATAGATGTTTATGGTTAACTTGCTCAAAGAGGAAAGTTAGGTCTCAATTCCAGGCTTATCTGACTGCAAAGTCACAACTCATAGTCGATATTATTTCATATGAGGGAAAAGAGGAGACATATGAAATGGTATTGAATGATACAAAGACATATGCTATTTGCTGATAGATTAGTTAGTAGGGACTTCTAGGGCTAAAAGAATTCAAAGAAGGACAAATCATTGTTGTATTCATTTATTTATCCAAACTTGTTTTGGATTCCTCACTAAGTGCCGGGCTCTTAGCATTGATATGAAGCAGAGGTCAGCACACTAATTCAAAGGTAAAATCCAGTCCACTGCTTGCTTTTGTCAATAAAGTTTTATTTGAACACAGCCACAACTATTTGTTCATGTATTGTCTGTGGCTGCTGTGGGGCTACAACAGCAGAGCTGAGTAGTTGTGACAGAGACCGTGGGCCCTCAAGACCTAAAATAGTCACTATTTGCCCTTAACAAAAAAAAGTGTCCTGACCTTTGATCTTAGAGTCCCAGGAGACTTTGTGTAAGGTGTGGAACTTGACTAAGAATGGAAGATTAAAACTCTGAGGACAGAAGTGGTCACAGATTCCTAATTTGGCCCCTCTACTTAATCTTCATATGACCTAGAGGAAACAGCAGTACCTTTGAGGCTCGTTATTATAATTTGTAAAATGGAGATAGTACCATCTGCTCAAACTGCCTCACAAGTTTCAGTGGCTTGGAGGACACAATAGGGGATAAATAATATATTTTATTGCATACTTATTGACCAGGTTTTTTTCTAAGCAATTTACATGCCATATCCTATTTAAACCTCAGTGTAACCCAACGAAAGGGTTGCTTGGTGTAAATGAGTTACTTATTCAGAACTATCAATGAGCTTTCTTCTTTGCCTTTCTGAGAATTTGATCTTAGCCCAGTTAGGCGTTTGTCAAGGAAGGAATTCAGAGACAAAGAAGGAGGTAATTCTTAGCTTGTGATATACGATAGGGTAAAGGGGGCCAAATATATGGTGACGGAAGACTGGTGGTGGTTGGTCACACAATGCAATATACAGATCGTGTATCATAAAAAGGTACATTTGAAACCTGTACGATCTTATTACGTAATGTCACCCTAATAAATTTAAGAAAGCAGATTGGACAGCAAGACATCTGGCAAGTTGGATAATTTCCTTGAAATAAAAACATATTGCCTTTTTCGGAGTACTGGGGGAAGGAGAAGAAGGGGGGCCTGTTGATAGTAGGGCCACGTGTGTGGCGGAAATGGGCCTTCTACTTGGGCAGCTGGGCTGGCTCTAGGGTGCCAGGATGTAGGGGAAGTAAAAGGTCACAGCCCACCCTTTTCTGGCCAGGCAAATGGTAGGAAGAGAAAGAGGGGAATGGAAAGGAAGGGCAAGAGAAGAGGAGTCATCTGAATTTCCCCCTCTTGGCTTCGGGGCACGAAGGGGCAGCTATGTCATGTAAGAGAGGCTTTAATTGAGGGACGGGGTTATTGCCTCTGCCACTGAGGAATCTGGACAAAGAACTCATCTCGGACTGCCCCGGAATTCGCCTGGGTCCGTGGCACGGGTGGCTAGGAGGAGGAGCTTCGGGGCTGTGGCTTCCCCAGCTGCACGGGTCCTGCAGTGTGGACCCTGAGTGTGAGCCTGGGACCTGCGTGGGGCTTTCTGCCGCGTAGCTGTGCCACAAAGTCATTGTGGAGATTTGGGACTGTACCCAGCGAGGAGAGTGAGGAGAAGCTGAGATAGTGGGCAGCAGAAGTGGGCTTGGTCCAAACCAGCTGGGTGCCAGCATGGCCACAGTGACCAGCAGACAGGACCTCATCCCTTCTCGAATGCCTGACACCATGTAAGGCTCCAGCCTTCCCCCCAGGGCACCTGGACACCTGCTGAAGAGACAGCAGGAGAGGAGCCTCAGAGAGGCTGGTCATGTTTATGAAGAAACACTGAACTGAAAGGATTGCTTAGCTTTTAAAATTAAATTCAGTTTTAAGCCCTGGCCGGTTTGGCTCAGAGGTTAGAGCGTCGGCCCATGGACCGAAGAGTCTTGGGTTCGATTCCGGTCAAGGTCACGTGTCTCAGTTGCAGTTCAGTCACTGGCCCTGGTCGGGGTCGTGCGGGAGGCAACCAGTCAATGTGTCCCTCTCACACTGATCATTCTCTCTCTCTCTCTCTCTCTCTCTCTCTCTCTCCCCCCCCCCCCCACTCTATCTGAAGAGAAATGAAAAAATATCCTTGGGTGAGGATTTAAAAAATAAACGAATTTAGTTTTAAGTAAGATTGCATATTTAGTTTTCCCTCTCCGTTTCCCCCCGAACCTGCCACTATTCCCATTAAAGGTATGTGTGTGGGGGGATGGAGGGGGAAGTCAAGATTCATTTTTGTCAAAATTATTTACAGTCATGTATATTTTTCGTACAAATGAATTGTATTGTCAGCTAAAAGTACCAACCCCTTTACGCTGTCTTTGCCCTATTTGCACCCAGTTGTCTGACCCAGAACCAGAGTGCCACTGAAGACGGTACACTTGGAGAGAGCTGCGTCATCACTGTGACTGTGACTGTCATTGCTAGGATTTCGGTCCCCATTGTAAAATCCAAACTGCAGGTGAGTCAGCGGAGGCTGGAAGGTGCAGGGTGAGGCAGGGTCCTGGAAACCTGTCACAGTGATGAAAACAGCAAGGGGCTAATTCCGTAATGAAGATGGAGCCCCAGTCCTCCCCAGGGTCCAGGGTGAGGAAAGGGACTGTCCTTCAGAGATGGCCTGTTCACACCTCTGTGTCTTGAGTTTCACCTTACAGCAAAGGTTGAGAGCAGGCCTGGGGCCAGAAGGCGTCTACACCTGGAGGCGAGTTCACAGGGAGGTGGTTTCTCTTCTGTCTCTGCATCTGTGGATTCCCAGACTCGTAGCGAGGGAAGAGCAGGTGGCAGTTAGACAGCGGGGTGGGGAGGGGCAAAGGTGGGAGTTGGAGGCGAGAACCCTGACTCAATGACGGACGCAGTGACGGAGAGGTGGCGGGAGGAGAGCTGCTTTTCCTCCGTGCGACAAGCCTAGAGTTACCCTCGAAACTCTGGCTTGGTCTCACTGGCTGCCAAATACATCCCAGTGCCAGGAGGAGAGCGGATGCTGAGCCCTTGGACACCATCTGCCGAGCATGTCCTGGCACATGCCAGCTGCCTGACTCTGAGCTGGTTGGAAGTTATTTGTGTTTCAAGCTCTAAGTGCAGTCTCTAAGGCTGTCTTCCTCCCAGGAAACCGTTTCCCTCCTTCCTGGGAAGGTCTGAGAGCTCTCTGATTATTCCAGCGGGAGAAGCTGTCAAGACAGTTCATCTGCAACTTCCATTCTGAGGAGAAAAAAAATCTAAAGTAGGCACAGTTGTGAAGTGTATATAAAAAGGCCTGGCTTTGGCACCTGGGCGCACAGCCTTCATCCCAAATCTCTTCTTGCAGGTAGGCAGATTTCCAGGTTACAAACTGTCGTGCTGAAATGTGGCTAGGTTCAGGGTGGGATCCAAACACGCCTAATGGGCCCACCTGCCAGAGCAGGCAAGGGGAAGGACCAAAGTGAACGGGATTCCGTCTGGGGACAGCATTTGTTTTGTGAACGTTCACTTGTTGGTATCAGGCTTGGTGAGACTCTTAAAAAGCAAAAGGGATGCCTTTGTGGCTAGTTTGTCCCCTGTTGCTTTCCATTTCCCTGTTCTGTCTACATTTTCTATCATGAGTACATATTTCTTTGCTAGGTATAAAAACTTGGATCTTAACAGCTGCAGACATCCTGTGCCCTCAGATTGTGCTGAGGGGTGCGGAGAGGTGAGAGAGCAACGATCCAGGTCTTCTAAAGGCTTCTCCCCTGCCCCTCCCCCCCCCCCAATTCATGAAGAAGTGTGCACACTGCTCTGATCAGAGACTATCGTCTGGGTAATACACATCACTAGGAAATTGCTGCTTAACTTTCTTGGGGGTAGTGCTGTATGGTACTGTACGAGGACATACAGGAGAAAGTCCTCAGTTGTAGGAGATACAGGTGGAAACAGAAAGGTGAAGAGTCAGGATGCCAGCCACTTAGTTTGAGATGGTTCTGATAAAGAAGCAAGTGAGAAGCAAATACTGCAAAAAGTTAACATTGTCGAGGTTTGTGATTGCTGCATGTGTGTTCCTTGCACTCTTCTTTCAATGTCTCTATTTGTTTGAAAATTTTTGTAATAGACATTTAGAAACCAAACCAAAGACTCCCTTCAATCTTTGGCCACCTTCTAGTTTTCTTCTATTTCTCTTGTTCCCTCACCTTGTTCCCTCTCCTGCCTGGACCGGCATGCAGACATGAGTCTCAGTGAAGCATGCTCTTGGTGGGGATGGGGAAGTGAGTTTGTTCTGGGTGCTCACCAGTGGTCCCTCCCGCCGTTCACACTCAGCAGCCCTCTCCTCCAACACCTGTGTGTGTGTGCAGCACTGTTAACTGCACTGTTGTTTATACCTTTAAACTGGAAATAGCCTTCATTTTTATCTTTAGGAGAGTGGTTAAATCGCTTAAGGTACAGCTATACAATAAAATATCATGCAGACTAAAGCAAATGTGTATGTGCTTTTATTATTAAAAATATTTGTATTATTTTATTATTTAAGTAGTTTAGAAAATAGCAAAATGGACAGAAAAAAAAATCACTCAGTTTCCTACCACTTAGAGATAACCCACAAGAAAAAGACAGGTATCTTAATATAAATAGGAATGCTTTAAACAGACTTCCCAAACGGGAATATCCACATAGCTACAAATGTATAGAAAAGTGGCCAACCTAATTAGCAATCAAAGAAATCAAAATGTGAACCTCAGTGAGGCACCTCTATTCAGTCAGATGGCCTGAAATGACAGTCTGATCACACAAAGTGCTGGAGAGGACCTGGAGCAGCTGGAATGCTCATGACTGACGCTGGGAGTGTAAATCAGTACAAGCACTTTGGAAACACACTTTGGCATTATGTCATCAAGTTAAAGACATACATACTCTGTGATTCAGGAATTCCAGAGTTAAGAATATTTCCTAAAGAAATTCATGCGTATGTGTGGCAGGAGACATGTACGAGGATGTTTAAAGGAGCATATCTGTAACAGCCAGGAGCTGGCAATAACTCAAATACCAGTCAACAGCAGGATCAACAAATAAGTTGTAATATATTCATACAATAGAATGTTATACTAAAAGAAGATGACCAAGTTATAGCTTTGGGTCACAGTTTGGATTAATTGTAACAAATATAAGCTTAAGCAAAATAAGCAAGCAAACAAAAAAGGAATACATACCATATTATTCCATTAATGAAGATCCAAAAAAGGCAGGCAAAATTATGAGCCCTGGCGGGGTAGCTCAGTTGGTTGGAGCATCGTCCTGATACACCACAGTTGCGGGTTTGATCTCTGGTCAGGGCACATGCAAGAAGCAGCCAATTAATGCATAAATAACTGGAACAACAAATCGATGTTTCTCTCTCTCTCTAAAATTCAATAAATAAATTCGTTTGAGAGCAGGTAAAATGAAATGATATTGTTTAGGTTTGCTTGCATAGAAGGTTAAGTCATAAACTAAATCAAGGAAATAATCCCCTTGAAGATCAGCATAGTATTTAACTTGAAGGGAAGTGAGAAGACTGATTGCCACAGATACAAGGAGGCCTCTGGGCCCTAGGGTGCTGGCGATAGAGCAGTGGCAATACACGTGACTAGTCGATACACAGATTTTATTGCATTATATATATAATGCACTTCTCTGTGCTTGTTTGTGATTAAAAAAAAACAAACAAAACTCATCTTTATTGTTGAATGTATTACAGATGTTTCTCCCTTTTTACCCCATTGACCCCCTCCTCCCCATTCCCGCCCCCTCCTGCCTTCCCCACACTATTGTCGGTGTCCATTGGTTATGCATAGAAGTTCTTTGGTGTATCTCATCCCACCCTCCCTCCCCCCTTCCCTTTGAGGTTCATCAGTCTAACAAGGGATTTGTACGTCTTAATTCCTTCATCTTTTTCACCCATCCCCCCAGCCTCTACCCATCTGGCAAGCAACAAAAACTTCTCTGTATCTATGAGTCTGTTTCTGTTCTGCTTGCTCATTTTGTTTGTAGATTCAATTGTTGATAGATAAGTATTAATTGCCATTTTATTGTTTGTATTTTTGTTCTTCTTCTCCTTCAAGAAGACCCTTCAGAATTTCATATAATACTGGTTTGGTGGTGATGAATTCCTTTAGCTTTTTCTTGTCTGGGAAACTCTTGATATGTCCATCGATTCTAAATGATAGCTTTGCAGGATAGAGTAATCTTGGTTGTAGGTCATTGCTTTTCATCACCTTGAATATCTCTTGCCACTCCTTTCTGGCCTGCAAAGTTTCTTTTGAGAAATGAGCTGACTGCTTTTCTCTCGCTGCTTCTAAGATTCTCTCTTTGTCTCTAACCTTTGGCATTTTGATGATGATGTGTCTTGGTGTGGACCTCTTTGGGTTCAACTTGTTTGGGACTCTCTGTGCTTCCTGGACTTGTATGTGTTTCCTTCACCAAGTTAGGAAAGTTTTCTGTCATTATTGTTTCAAATAGTTTTCAATTTCTTGCTCTCTCTCTTCTCCTTCAGGCACCCCTATGATGCGAATGTTGGCACGCTTGAAGTTGTCCCAGAGGCTCCTTACACTCTTCATTTTTTTGGATTCTTTTTTCTTTTTGCTGTTCTGGTTGGGTGTTTTCTGCTTCCTTATATTCCAAATTGATGGTTTGCTTCTTGGCTTTACCTACTCTACTATTGATTCCCTGTAAATTATTCTTCATTTCAGTTAGTGCATCCTTCATTTCTGAATGGCCCCTTTTTATGTTGTTGATGCTCTCGCTAAGTTCCTCAGAGGTCTCCTTAAGTTCCTTGAAGGTCTCACTAAGTCCCTTGGATATCTCACCAAGTTCCCTGAGCAACCTTATAACCTGGGTTTTGAACTCTGCGTCTGTTAGATTGCTTATCTACATTTTGTTTAGTTTTTTTCCTGGAGTTTTGTTCTTTTCTTTCATTTGGGACATGTTTCTTTGTCTCCTCATTTTGGCTGCTTCCCTGTGATTGTTTCTATGTATTAGGTAGAGTTGCTATGTCTCCCAGTCTTCATAGGGTGGCCTACTGTTGTAGGTGTCCTATAGGATCCAGTGGCACAGCCTCCCTGCTCACCCCAGCTGGGCCCTCATGGTGCACCCCTACTGTGGACTGTCCACCCTTCTGTTGTAATTGAGTCTTGATTACTGTTGGCACGTCAATGGGATGGGTTTACTCTGGATGATCAGCTGCAAGGACTGGCTGTGCCCACTAGCCACTACCTTGGAGGATCAGCTGTGTAGGGGCCCACCACACAGAGCAAGACTTACTTCCGCAGGGCTCTGGTACCCACTGAGTCCACTCATTGAGTGTATCACTTGTGGAGGTGGTTGGGTGGTGGTGTTTTGATGTAGTCTGAAGCTGTCCACCAGGTGTGCTGGCTCTGGGGCAAGGCCAGCCACTGACTGTGCTCTATCTAGGGCCACCCGGCATAAGCTACAAAGTGATCTGCAGATGGCTGCTTCTTGTGCTGGGCTTGGAGGTGTCCAGGAAAAGCCAAGTTATGAACCAAGGCTGGCTGCTTCTAGTGCCAGGCCTGGGGCCACTTAACGAGAGGTATGGGGCTCGCAGAGACTGGCCCCTCTTGAGCCCTGGCTCCGCACCACTCTTGTGGGAAGCTGTGTTGCACAGGCCCCTATGGAGCCCCAGGTCCCGCCGCTGGTGGCTGGGGAGTGCTGCTGCCCCGTGGGGCTCAGCTCCTGCTCAGCCTTTGCTGTAGTTTTTGGGGATAGTTCTCTGCTGCTGATCTGTGCTTCTGTTGCCTGGGGATGGATGTCTGCTCCCCAACCTCTGTTGCTGGAGGTATATCTCGACTCTGATCGGGCTGCTACTGTGGGGGATGGTGCTGGGCTCCATCCTTGACAGCTCCACTACTGTGCACTGGTCTGTGTTGACGCAGGGTGTCCACTGGTCCAATGGTGCCAGGTGCACTGGTGGGCTCAGGTACCAGATGCTGCTTGTTTGAGAGATTGTAGGAAACTCTGAAGCAGAATCCAAGACAGGCTAATCCTATGGTAAAGCCACTGGAAACAGCTTGGGTGGGCCCGAAAGTTGGGTGAGGCGGGGCCTCAGGGAATCACCAGGGCGGGGCCAACCATGAGAGCCAGGTTGCTGGAGTCCCAGATATGGTGGCTGTTTGCCGCCCCAGGTAAGGGCTCACCAAAGGAACAAAGGCCTCTGCCAGCACGTCTGTCCAGGAGAAAGCTGCCTCTCCAGCCCTCGTCCTGAGGCCAAACAGCTCAGTTCTTCTCTGCTCTCTGGTGCCTTTCAAGCTGCCTCCGCTGGGAGCTTAGAGGGAGCAGGTCCAAGTAAGTCCGTGCGCGGGCCCTTTAAGAGGAGCTGCTGGGGGCTCCAGACGCCTCAGCCTCAGTTCCCGCTGGTTTTCCAGCCAGAAGTGATGGGGACTTCTCTTCCTGGCACTGGAACCCTGAGCTGGGCGCCTGGTGTGGGACGGGGACCCCTCAGTCCTCAGGGAGGACCTTCCCAGCCCAGGTGTCCTCCTGATTTTTATCTGCCACACGTGGGTGAGGACCAGCCCGTCGCGCCTCTGCCCCTCCTGCCAGTCTCCATGTGGCTTCTTCTTTAATGTCGTAGTTGTAGGACTTCCATTCAGCTCGATGTCAGGCGGTTCTGAATGATGGTTGTTCTGTAGTTTAGTTGTAACTTTGATGTGGTTGTGGGAGGATGCAATACCGTGTTTACCTACCCGCCATCCTGACCAGACTCCTTGTTTGTGATTATTACAATTAAAAATGTTAAAATTGAGATCTAGGACATGATCCTATTTTGCCTTAGTTTTTCTACATGTGTTTTATTCTGTACAGTTCATATGTGAGGAGATACTGAGCATCTTTGCATGTGCTTATTGGTCATCCATATACCTTCTTCCCTGAACTGTCTGTCCGAATATAGCATTCATTGTTAAAGTGATGATCTTCTTACTGAGTGGTAAAGGAACGTATTTTATATATTTAGGATACTAGTCCCTTAGCAAATGTATATATATATATGTATTGCAAATATTTTCTCCCAGTCTGTGGCCTACTTTCTCAGTTTTTATTTTTTATTTTATTTTTATCCTTTCCCGAGGATATTTTTCCATTTATCTTTAGACAGAGTGGGAAGGAGAGGGAGAGAGAGAAAGAGAGAGAAACCTCAATGTGAGAGAGGCATATCGACTGGCTGCGTCCCGCATGAGTACGGGCCCTTGCCCAGAATCGAACCTGAGACTCATTGGTCTGAGGGCCGATGCTCTAACCACTGAACAAACTGACCAGGGCACATTTTTTAAATCTTGACTTCAGAAAATAAAAAGGTTTTAATTTTGATAAAGTTAAATTTACCAGTTTGATTTGTTCCATTGTCTTTTGTGTCCTTTAAAAGAAAAATTTTTATATCATGTTTGTGAAGATTTCCTCCTGTATTTACTTCTGGAAGTACTACTGTTCTGGCTTTATGGTTAAGTCTATGATCCAGTTTGAGTAACTCTTGTGTGTGGTGTGAGTTAGTGACAAAGTTACATTTTCCCCTTACTAAGAGGTAAAGTCTATTATTTTATCATTAAATTACCTCTGCACTTTTGTTGAAAACAAATCAACCATATATATGTAGGTGTGTTTCTGGATTCTCTATTCTGTTCCATATACTTATATGTTTACCTTTATGCCACTACTAAACTCTCTTGGTAACAAGCATTGTTATAAGACTTGAAATGAGACAGTTTAAGTCCTCTAACTTGGTTCCTTTTTTTAAAAATTGTTTTGACTACCCTAAGTATTTGTCCTTTGCACATACGTTTTAGAATCAGATTGCCAATTTCTACAAAAAATATGCTGAGATTTTAATTTTGATTATGTTAATATATAGCTCAGTTTGGGGGAGAATTGACATCTCAACACTATTATGTTTTTAACCTGTAAACATGGTATATCTCTTCAGTTAAGTCTTTAATTTTTCTAAGCAATGTTTTGTAGTTTTCAGTTTATGTCTTGCAATATGTTGTTAAATTTATCCTCAAGCACTTTATGATTTAAACTTTTTATTATAAATTATATTGTTTTTAAAATTCCAATTTCCAATTGTTCATTGCTGGTATTTAACTATAACTGATTTTGGGGTATTGACTTTGTATTCAGCAACCTCCCTGTATCAGTCAGTATACAGTCAGAATAAACAAGGAATTTTAATAAGTAGTTTTTATTTATTTTATAAAATATTTTAAAATAGTTAACAGAAAGTTAACTACCGCAAGGAGTGAAAAAGAACTTCAAACAATTTAGGAATAGCAAATACAGGAATTAAGACTGATGCAAAGTGCCCAAAGGTAGAAGTGAGAACTCAGAAGGCCATGTCCCAAGGATGTGATTTAAATCTGGTTGGAGGGGTTATGACTGCAGTCCACTGGGTGTGCAGATGTATGCTGAGGTGCTGGTGGTCTGGAGCTGGTCTACAGGAAGTCGTTTGCTGGAGTACCAGAGAAACTTCCTGGAGAGTACCGGCCACTGGATTTTCTGCATTTAGTGCTTCAGGTAGCTAGCCCTACTGCATGGGGTGTGAGGGCGGGGAACAGGACTAGGAAGAGAACTTCTGTATGCCTTGCAGGGCTTCTCCAGCCTCCTCTGTTGACAAAGACTGGCACTGCACCAGCTGACAACAGATGTCTACAGGTCCAGCTCCATTATCACCAATCAGGGCAAAGGCAGGTGGATTTGGAGCTGAGAGACAATACATTGATAACTAGCACACTTGCTAAACTTAGTTATTGGTTCTAGCAGCTTAGTGTTTCTCTTTGTAATTTTCTTAGTAAATTCCTTAGTATTTTTGGTTTTTTTTTTTATGTCATCTGTTAATAAGACAGTTTTTCTTTTCAATTTGGGCACCTTTTATTTCTCTTTCTAGATTTTACATAGAAGTGGTGAGAACAAACATACTTGCCCTGATGCTATTAGGGATAAGGCATTCAAATTTTCACTATTAAGCATGATATTAGCTATAGTTTTTTGTTTTGTTTTTGCTGTTTTATTTTGTATGCCCTTTATTAGGTTGAGAATGTCTCCTTCTATTCCAGTGGATGAATTTTGTCAAATATTTTATGCATGTATTGGTATTATCATATGGTTTTACTTTTTCAGTTTGTTGATATGATGAGTTAGATCAACTGGTTTTGAAATGTTGAACCACTTTTTCATTCTTGGGATAACTTCTACTTGATCATGAGATTAATTGTTTTATATATTGTTCCATTTTATTGGCTAATAGTCCTGTAAGGGATTTTGCGCCTATGTACTCCAGGAATATTAGTGTGTAGTTTTCTGCTCTTGTGATGTCTTTATCTAGTTTTGCTATAAGAATAATGCTGGCCTCAGGAAATGAATTGGGAATGTTCCCCTCATGGTATATTTTCTGAAAATTATTATATACAATTGAATATTTATTTCTCAAATGTTTGTTAGAATTCATCAGTGAAGCCATTTGGACCCTCACTTTCCTTTGTGTGATAATTTTAATTATGAATTCACTTTCCTTTATAGATTTAGGGTTATTCAATTTTTAATTTCTTCTTGTTTTAGCTTTGGTATTTGTGTCTTTTGAGGATTTTGTCCATCTTATCTAAGTTGTTGAATTGATTGGCATAACATTATTTATAATATTCTTTTATCCTTTTAATTTTTGTAGAATCTGTAGTGACTTCCTACTTTGATTCCTCGAGATTGTGTTGGCTATTCAGGGTCTTTTGTAGTTCCATACAAATTTTAGGATTGTTTGTCCTATTTCTGTGAAAAATTCCATTGGAATTTTGATGGGGATTGCATTTAATCTGCAGATTGCTTTGGGTATTTGGACATTTAAATAATATTAATTATTTAAATCCATAAGCATGAAATATCTTTCCATTTATTTGTGTCTTCTTTAATTTCTTTCATTAATGTTGTATAGTTTTCAGTGCAAGATATTTTGCCTCCTTGGTATTTTATTCTTTTTGATGTAATTGCAAATGAGATTGTTTTCTTAATTTCTTTTTCTAATAGCTTGTTATTAGTGTATAGAAATGCAACAGAATTTTGTGTATTGATTTTTTATCCTGCAACTTTACTGAATTGGTTTATTAGTTCCAACAGTTTTTTTGAGGTGGAGTCTGGAGATTTCTATACATGGTATTATGTTGTCTGCAAATAACGACAGTTTTATTTCTTTCTTTCCAAGTTGGGTGCTTTTTATTTCTTGTTCTTGCCTAATTGCTCTGGCTGGGACTTCTAATGCTATATGGAATAAAAGTGTTGCAAGTAGGAATCCTTACCTTTTCCTGATGTTAGAGGAAAAATTTTCAGCTTTTCATTATTGAGTATGATGTTAGCCTTTATTATATTGAGGTCATATATAACCTTTATTATGTTGAGGTACATTTCCTTTATACCTGCTTTGTTGAGGATTTTTTAAAAATTATAAATAGATATTTAATTTTGTCAAATGCTTTTTCTGTGTCTATTGAGATTATCTGACTTTTATCCTTCATTTTGTATCATGTTGACTGATTTGTGGATGTTGAATTATCCTTGCATTTCTGGAATAAATTCCATTTTATTATAGTGTATAAAGTTGAATTTAACAGATGAATAATCAAAGATGTGTAACTTTGGGTAAGAAGAGCTACACTTTTTAAATGATACTCTAAGTTTTATAAATATGGAAAAACCTTAAGAATTTGAAGTAATTAGTTCTTAATCACATATATCAAACTTAGCATTTATAGACTCTCTAGTCTGAAAGATAAGGAAGCTGGGAGTACCTTTACTTTCTCCCATCTTGCTCCTCCACTGATTGTTATATATTTTTGCTTCTACATTATTAAAGTGTATAACATTTGCTTTCTGCTCTGTAACCATAGTTCATGATATTGGTGTGTCTTAGTCCTTTGTTGAATTGGACTTAATTCTCACTGATATTTTATTACAACATGTCTATTTTTTGAGTTCTTCATTTTAAGTTATAATTTATTTGGCTAAATGTATCATCAGTCTTTCTTCCCCCAGTAAAGATTCATGGGAGAGTATTCTGGTCCTTATGGCTTATGAGTTTCTGTCTTTAGCCTTGTACTTGCAGTAAACTTGGCTGGGTATAAACTTTCTATATATTGCTCTCATTGCCTTTTATCATCTAAAGTTACTATGGAGAAATCTGAAGCAAGTCTAGTATTTCCCCTTTGTACATGAACTACTTTTTGGCCGATACGTCCATAGAATCATTTCTGTATATATATGAAGGTTTATCAGGATGTTTCTTGCTATATTTTACTGTTTCCTGAGTTATAGTCTGTTCTTTTGGCTATGGATTCAATTTTTTATTTCAGGAAAATATTCTTCCCCATTGGAAAGTGTCCTCTTGGAATTTATTTCTAAAGACTTCTTCTTAGAATCTGGCAGTGGGCAGAGACCAGAAAGTCTTGGGAGATTGTCACTGGAGTCTTAAAAGAATGAAAGGAAATACTTGGAAGCTTCATAAAAGGAGGCCCACATGTTCCATTTGGAGGACAACTGATTAGACTATTGCCTGTAATAAACTGAAAAATAGAAAATGTACCTAATTAACTTAGGTATTTGTCTAAGGGTATTTTAAGATAGAATTTAAAAAGTGCCAACTGATCCTTTCGCTTACATATGATAAAGTACAGTTACAGAGAAAAGAACTAAAAAAGGAACTATTTCATTTCATAACAAAATTAGAGGAAGCATGTCCAACCTAGAACTTGCTCAGTTAGAAAATAAAACTATTTTTTATTTTAATATTCTTAGCCAGGAAAAATTTCTCAGAATACGAAGTGGCACCCTGGCTGGTGTGGCTCAGTTGGTTGGAGCATCATCCCATACATCAAAAGGTCATGAGTTCGATTCCCAGTCAGGGCACATACCCAGGTTGCAGGTTCAGTCCCTCATTGGGGCACATATGGGAGGCAACTGATGGATGTTTGTCGGTTACCTCTCTCTCTCTCTCCCCCTTCTTCTCTCTCTAAAAAAAAAAAAAAAAAAAAAAAAAATCAATAAAAACATCCTTGGGTAAGGATTAAAAAAAAGAGCTTAAGAAAAATACAAAGTGGCCTCAGGACCACTATAAAATTCTGAACACTGCCTGTGAAATGTGGCTTTGTGGTCAAGAATCTATAAGATTCTTTGTTAAGATATTAGAAAGACAAAATATACTACCTTGTAGACTCTTTCTCTTCTAGAAAAAGAAAGACTCAGTATTTTTTTTTAGTGTGACGACGGTCTTACCTAGACAACAAGATTTTTAAATTCTTTTTTTTTTTTTTTATCCTCACCCGAGGACATTTTTTCATTTTTTGTTCAGATAGAGTGGGAGGGAGAGAGAGGAAGAGAGAGAGAGAGAAACATCGACGTGAAAGGGACACATCGAGTGGCCGCCACCACCTGCACGACCAACCAGGGCCGGGGACAAACCACAACCAAAGTACATGCCCTCAGCGGGAACCGAACCCGGGTCTCCCTGGACCGCAGGCCGACGCCCTAACCGCTGAGCCAAACCGGCCAGGGCAAGATTTTTAAATTCTTAAGAGTCTTATAGCACTCTGCCTCAGTCTTAAAGTAGAGAGAGATTTTGTGGGTGTTGTTCTTGTCTAATGGAGTGAATTTTAATTTGATGGCTAGGAATTCCACAAAGTTTTCTTATTAGGAATTCTATCACCATTATATATGGGATGCATGTGTGGGGAGGTAGAAACTTGTCTCTTTAGTGCACACATCTGCAGATCAATAGCTGCACTTGGGGAGCCTCATCCACATCTGGAACTGACTTAAATGACAATATCCTGGACTTCAAGTCTAATGCTGTAATGAATATCGCTCACTGCGGTGGACTATTACTTTAGCGTCTCTTAATGAGCCATGCCTTCGGGTATTTGTGCCCTAGTGTGGTTTTTTTCTCCATGAGTTTGGGTGGGCTGTGTCACTCATTTTAACCAGTAAGATGCATTGGACGTGATACTGTGTCAGTTCTGGGCAGCTTCCACTTGTGTACTCTTAGAAGTCCAGCCACTGTAAGACTGCCATGCTGTGAGGAAGCTCAAACCAGCCAGCTAGAGACCACGTGGGGGAGAACTGTGGGCCCCAGGAGACAGCTCCCGCTGAGCTCCAGTGTACCCAGCACCCAGTGCAGCCCTCCGAGAGCTTGTCCTGTCAGGGGACTCACCAGTATTAGCTGAGCTACTCCCCTAATGTTATGTGGGATATAGATTTACAGTCTTCCCCAAGCCCTGTCCAAATTGCAGATTTGTGAGAAAATGAAGTTTAAGCCACTAAGTTTCGAGGTACTTTGTTAATACAGCAATAGATAATTGAAACATCTAACTTTCTTCTTTGAGGAGACGTCATGTTGTTGGAAATTTCTTTGAGAGGCCAATTCCTCTTAATCTATATTTCTTGGTGTGCCTTTTTTTGCTTATGATATCTCTTTTATCTTCTCCACACCTCCCTGCCAATCACTTATACATTTGTTCCATGTTGAGCCCTCCCAGTTATTACTAATTGTCAAATAATTCAACTAAGTAATGAAGAAAATGAGAAATTCAAATAAAATCAACTATTTGCTTATACATAGGCATGTGTATAAGCATTCATCTCATGAGATGGATACTCGCAGGTGCTTTGATCCGAGTTTCACCACTGTTTCCTCTGCCCAGCGATGATGTCCCCCTTTGGGTTTCACTGTTTTCAGCATTATTGTGGCTCAGAGTACAAAATCCTTTGTTTGTCATCCAGTGGCTAATGTTGTTTCTCCTCTGTTTACCCCACATCATCTCCAGCAGCCTCTCTAAACAACAAGTAGAGAGACCTCGGAATTTATTGTTCAAATGATTGTTCACTCCACAGTGAAAGGCGGTGCTGTTTATGATTGACCTAGGATGGTGGGCACAAAGTAGGCACACCAGGTCCTCAGACCACATTGGTGTAAGCCTGGGCTGTCAACAATAAAAATGTCATGTACCTTCTTGCGCTCTACCTGCTTAGCCCTCCTGCTGTGCAGAAGAAGAGGACTGTTCAGGGACTGTCCCCACCTCTGCGGCCTGCCCACGTCCCCAGATCTCATTGTTCCAACCAGTGAATTCTTACATTGACCTTTCAGACCTGGGTCATTGGCATATAGAGGGAATTCTCTATCCTGCCTAACTTTTGTGGAAGTTGTGTGTGGCCTTCATGGCTTCTTACATTTTGGGCCAGGTTTCAAAGCGTAGTGCAGAGTTTGTGGTTTGTGGTTCATGGCCTGTGGTTTGGAATTTTGTATATTTACTTCTTTCATTAGTGTAGGGATGTACTTCCCTTCCATTTTCATTTTTTTAAAAGTTGTTTTGGATGGGTTTAGAGGGAGAAAAGTGGAATCAAAATGTCTTTACTTTGATATCTGTAACTGGAAGACCACTGTTCTGACATGGAAATATAACCTTGATGTAGAGTTAAATGTAAGAAAGCAAATGACAGTACCTGGCATTAAAAAATCCACTTTATATTCATAACATATTACTAAGGGTATTTATCTCGGTGGTAACCGAAGTTATTTTATGGAATGGAGAGGATATATATAATTCTGAAATTTGTATAATGGACATGAATTACTTTAATGAATCAGTAAAGAAATCAATGAAGATAATTCCATTTTGGAGAAAAACAAAAAGACTTAGGTCTCTGTGGCCCTTATTGCATTATGGGATTGAGGATCCAAGCCACTAACAAGGCATCTGTGGTTAAGCATGAAATAAATGCCTTTTTATTTTGACCTGATAGCCTTTCATCGCAATGTTCCCATTGCAGATCTTACAGGGAATTATCTTCCGAGCTTCAACAAATGTAAGAGTTGCTAGGCAGGGAGCACCGTGATCCCCAAGGTTAGAGGCTAGTAGGGTAGGATTGAATGAACCACAGTAACAACACGAAAAGCCAGTCTCATGTGTATGGGATGGTTGATACCTGTTTTCTGGGCTTCTGGGTCTGCGTTTGGCCCATTCTCTGATTTATTTATTTCCTCGGCCTTCCTCAGTTCCTAGGAAGCAGCATTGATATTTCAGCAATGGTGGTATATCCCTTCCCATATCCAGAGTGGAGGAGACAAGCAGTAAATAACAGTGATAAGCCTGTGCTGCCAGAGCTTCCTTGGAGGGCTTTACTGTGCACACCAAGAAATGGATTCATGAAATCTAGTTTGGTGGAGTGGAAAGTAAAACAGAAAAGAAATAGAGTGGTGCACACAGCTGTCACACTCACGTCAGAAAGCTGGCCGAGAAAGGTAAGCATCAGCATCTTGAAAAGACCTTCCGGGGGAAGCAGGGCTGCGCTAGTGTGTCAAGCCGCTGACACTGGAGCGGAGATTGACAAGTCATTCTGATGCTGTGCTGGGAAACTCTGGAAACAAACACATGGTGCAGAAAGGCCAAAGATCCAAATCAATGCAGGGAAGCGAGCTAAGAGAATGAGTGGAAACAAGTTAATGAGGGATGATGACCACTCCTGTCACCCCTCCTGATCGTAACCTGGACCCCAGCAGGTGCAGGTGTCTGGTGTTGGCAGGCTGAGCTGTGCAGGGGAAAACATGGCAGGCCTGAGACAAGACCCAGCTCACCTGCTTACCACTTGGATTTTGTATCTTGGGCAAGTGATTTCTTTCCTTTGCTCACAGGGACATTCTTAGCTCGTTCTGGTCAGCTGCACTGATTCTGGGTTTGGGTTTCTATGTTTGTAATGTAGGCATAATAGTATGCTCCCCACAATGTTGTTTTGAAGATTAAATGAGATAGCACCTATAAAGTGCTAATCCACAGAACGTGTTCAATAAATGCTGGGTGCCAGTTCTCTGGAATCTGTCTTCTCTGCCCGAGCTCTCTGGAGTGGAGCCCTCTCGCACCTGACTTTCCTTCTCCTCCTGTCTCTCTTCTTCCTCCTTCTCCTTCTCCTGTTCTGTGAGGATGGTGAAGCCCCGAGCTAGCTGGCAGATAAATTGGGCTCCAGCTCAGGTAAAGCAGAGAGAATTCTTGATGTATTTGTCCCGCAGCCAAGGAAGCAAGCTGCGCTTGTGCTCCTGGTTTCCATTACTGAGCTGGCCGTATTTTATCTTCCCGTAAGTGGCAGCCAGATCCCTCCAGGTCAGGTCAACGCGGAGTCTGGATACAGCAGAGAGAAGCAGGTACTGACAGTGGTCAGAGGTAGTTATTTCTCCCGCAGCTGTGCTGTCTAAAAGAGGCACTAGCATCTTCAAACCTGGGCCTGGGAGTTACTGTGCTCTTTCTGTGATGTCCTTGGCCTCCCGGGCCCGTTTCCACTCAGGTGACGATGTGGTTACTGTCAGATGTGTTCCTTTGCACAGCTTTCATCCTGGCTCCCATCTTCTCAAACCATCATTAACTCGCCATTGCCTGTGAAATAAATCCCAGACTCCTTGGCTGGACCCCAGCTCAAATGCTTTATCTGTGCACCCTCTAGCTGGAGGCAGTCCTGCCCTGCTCCAGCTTCCTTTGGCTTTCTCCGAGCAGAGGCTGTCTGATGCTTACAATTCTCCGCACCGCAGAACAGGCTTTTAGAGCGTCAGTCTGCTTCCCTAACAGAATGTAGGCCCTTGCAGGTAAGATTGATGCTCACTCCGTTCTCTTTTCCTCAGTGTCTAACACAATCCAGCAGCTAGATGAATGGATGTGAAGGCAGTCGCTGAGCTGATGCATGTATGTACAACTGCAGCTGATGTGCTATTTGATACACTGGGATGGCAAATTCCTGGCGTGAGTGCCCTCAGGGTCCTTCTGGTGCATGTGGCTAGATTCTTGTCATGTGCCAACCCCACCCAGCAAGTGGCTGTCTGGAGAAGGGGGTTGAGAAGGATTCTAAAGTTGTCTTGTGCCAGTAGGATGGAGTGCTGTGATTGATTAGTGATGTCTCCCAATACCACTGTATCAGAATCGATAGAAAGGTTGAAGCTTTATGTCACATCACATCTAATGCTCCCAAACTGGTAGGAAGTTGTAGTAAATAGGTGCATATAGTTGCAATGACAACCACCTGTCCTAAAATTGTAATCACATCAATATGTGGAGAAGTTACAGAAATAACACCAGGCCTAACTCCCGCTTTGTCCTCTTCCACTTGGGAGCTGGTAGCAAATTACTTAATCTCCGTTCCTCCACGTGTACAATGAGTTCCTAACACCCACTTCGCCTACCTCACAGCCAAGAAGAGGATGTTTTCCTGGCTCTGAAGACAAAATTCTTCCTATCTATCTATCTATCTATCTATCTATCTATCTATCTATCATCTATCATCTATCTACCTACCTATGAGTTTATGGATAATGATTAAAATTCATAAATAACTTTTATTATTTCTCATTTTGAGAGCCTTACATGTTCTTTAAATGAAAAGAAATTCAGAAATGAAAAAAGAAACCCACTTATACTCTTAAACAGACACTCACTAGTAACAGCTTAGTCCATATCCTTCCAGATCCTTTTAATGAGATTTATAGTCTTTAAAACCCTTTTGAGACTTGTTTTCCTTTATCAATATAGAGTGAATATTTTTAGATGTTATTAAATATTCTTCTATGACATTGCTTGAATGTTAACTAGTATCTTATTGAATTTTAGTAGTGTGCTGTCCAGTGTGAAGTACAACATAAATGCAGTGTTGATTTGATTATTTATATCATGACTACCAAGGGGGACCCTGGAAATTATCTGACAAATTAAAAAAAAACTGTTGCCTTGTGGATATTCAGGTAGCATTGTGGTCTATTATCCAGGAATCTTTATGGCAATGGTAATGTCAGATGTGTTGATCTGTAATGAAGGTCAGTGTATTGGATTTGACGGGTCTCAAAGGACAAATAAAATAGAAGCTGAATCTTCCTCAAGGCAGTGTTTATGTGGTCATTGGATGTTAGAGTCAGTTTTGCAAATGTTCCTACAGTAAAAAAAGGATGGATTCATTTTTGAAAAGTTGTAATCAACAAGAAACAAAGGGAAGAGATGATTTTGAACTTAGATTTTGGTAGGGCTCATTATGCCCCTTTTGTTAAAAAAAGAAAGAAAATTAGCAGAAACACTAAATTTAGAAAAGTACAATAAGCACTGTGCTTGCTTCTGCTGAATTAAAAGAAATACTCTTTCCTTGAATATAGAAGTCTTATTTTGGTCTAGAGTATAAGAATGTGATTTCCGAAAAAACATTAGAAGCATGAGAACAATTTCCAGTGTAGGATCCTATAGTATTACTGTAAAATGTAGATCACTCTCTGTGGTCAGTTCCATAGCACTTATTTTTTTTCCAGGAATTTTTTAGAATTCTAGGGGCTGTGTCTGTCGTTTGGTGTAGTAAAAGCACAGTTTTGGAGTTGTGAAAGACCTGACTTATCTCCCATGTCTTCCATTTACTAGTCGCATGACCTTGAACAAACTACCCCACAGCCTTCAGCGCCAGTTCACTTGCAAAATGGAGATGACAACCTGTATCACAGGATAGTTTTGAGAGTTAAATAAAATCATGTCTTTAAATTTCTTGGCATAGTGTAGGTACTCAAGAAGTGTTGATCACCCACCTCTATAGAAGGCTGTAAAAAGGTCGTGGGGGTAGACAAGTTGGCTCACTTTCTCTCCTCAGGAATGGATGGCTGAGTCACCAGAAATTTTGTATTTTCTTGGCTAAATTATTTGTCCAAACATGACTACAAGCATTGGTAAGTACATTCTGTAAAGTTTCAAGAAATTAGATAACTGATCAAAGCAGGAGTAAAGAAAAAGAACTTCATAGACATTTTAAGATGTCTTTGGTTCTATTCCAACAGTTTCTCTTATTATCAGTTTATTTTATCTTAATTCTAATTACTTCCTCTTTTGGCCTAGAGGCTTCCAGATTGTCCACGTCCAACCATCCCCATGCTTATCTCCTTTTGTGGCCTGGAGTCTCAGTTCTAGCATGAAGCCCCTTGGGATCAATACCTCTTGATTAGGGGATGCTGCACTTAACTCTCTTACCATGTGTGGCCAGATCGATGAGGATGGACACAACACTTCCCTGTGTTTTTTACATACTTGATTTAATACCCAGCCCACGTGCTTTGACTTTTTTACCCAGTTAGAGAGGGAACGGCAATGAGGACTGAGCAGGGTTCTCAGTTCCACATCACTCCTTCCCTGTGCTTACTCCTCAAATCCATTTTAAAAATGCCTAAAAAGGATCACCTTTTCTCTTCAATATCACAGTAATATCTCAATCCAATGAAATTATTGTAAAAAATGACATTAGAATATGCACAGTTTTTTATTCAATGTGATTTTCAACACTGATATGTTGTTAGATTCTATGTGCTGAAAAAGCTGTATCGAAATGAACTAAGTATATCCATCTGGTTCATCATATGAACACCACTCTGTCCTTTAAGGCCTAAGAAATATTGACTCTTTTAAATATTAAACACTTTTTATTGAATCAATGTCAGCTGCTTACACTTCAAGCAAAAATCAGAGTGCTAAAAATGGGCCCAACATTTAAAATCCATTATAATTGCCCTTGAGTGGCCACAGGAGTGGACCTTAGGTATTTGAGCTCTTATAAAATGAAATCTAGCTGGGCTTTCCTGATCCGGACTGGGAAATCACCTCGGTCCTTGGGGCCTGCTGCCGAAATGGGCTCTTTCCACTAAGAAACATAAATTAAAACAAAAATCAAAAGATTGAAGCTCTTGAGAGTCTCCTACCCTCTACCCAAAGCCATAGAAGAAAATAAAACTGCAAGAGAAAGAATATCATGAACTAGCAAGAACCTTAATGGAAACTAGTCACCTAAGGACATTAAACCAAGGAAATTAGAATGGGGAACCCAAGCTTCAGACAGAAGGGAACAACGAGGAGATGGTGGCTTTCCCCGCTGTGTAAAGCCTGGGCCATTTCCTCCAGCCAGAGGGTGTGCCTGCCTGGGTTGCTCAGAGAGGTTTGATTGGCATTAGAGTCTTCTCACAGGCCCTTGTCACCGTCAGAATCTAGGATATTTGTGGTCAGGAAGAATTGTTTGATTGGCTGCTTTAGTGATGATAACATTGATTTGTTCCTCGTGTCACATTTGTTAGCATCCCAGGGAAAACAATACAGTTGTGATTTGTCGCCTCTATATTTTTCAGGATAAAAACTAGATGGTTTCCCGTCTGTTTATTTGCTTATTTTTCTTTACCAGGCCACACTGTTACTCAATAATTAACTAGACAGTGGACTGAGAAAAGAAATGAAGCACTTGATTTTTTTTTTTTTATAACCACACTTTGTGGAAGAAATTCATAGGAGAAGGGAGAGAAGACATTTCAAGAACTTGCTGTACAACATGGTTAAGAAATTTCTCTGTGATTTAAAATCATAAAAGAATAATTAGATGGAGACACCACCTGATTCTCCAGGAATTCTTCTGACATTTCTGAGAGCTCAGAAGGGCCTCTGCACGAATCTGAGACATTCCGTAATTTTCTTCCTCTTCTCTCTTAAGCTTGGCTTCCTGGCCAAGCCCCAGGACCAGGAGCTGGGAGAGAAGCTGGGCCTCGGCTCGCTCTCAAGATGAAGCAAAATGCCAGACGTGCTGAAACTCCTGTCTGAAATCTCCAGGGAAGTTAAAAAACTTCAGGCTGTCTACTGCACACAAAAGATCTGAATCAACCATCCCAGGGTAGCTTCTGACCAACTCTTCAGTCCTTTTCTCTTATGGCATGGTTGAGAAATTCTGTTCCAGCCCACATAGGTTTATTTGGGAAGGTACATGGGGGGGTGGTTTGCTGGGGGAAAGGGGGTCACATTTCAACTGCAAAGTTAAAAATCTGCACAGCATGAAAAAGAGAACCATTGTCCACATGAGAAGCATCTTCATTAGTCTTAACTAAAATATTGACGTTTCAATTGGGTTTTAATAGTAATTGCTTTGCTGTACCAATATGCAATGTCTCGCTAGGCCAGTACTTAAAACACCTGTCCTAAATGCTTTTGAATAGTGAACAATAAATGGATGGCTTGAAATTTGGAGGAAAGTAAAAAATGCCAGAGAAAAGAGGCAATGATGGTAGAGCTCTTGTTCCTCTTGGTACCATTGTTCTTAATTCTGATCGTATCCATCAGTATCTCCTATGGAGATTTTAAAAATGCAGACTCCTGGGTTTTACCCTAACACCTCCAGGTAGGAGTCTGGGAAACCCTGGCTTTTGCTGGTTCGTTTGTCTATTTAGCTCTCCAGAAATGTCTAAGGTACAGCCTCGAGAGCCATGCTACAGTCCAGAGGAGGCCAGGCCTGTTGACGGGCTGTGACTGAAGGAGAGGCCGGGGAGGCCACGGAAGGGACTCCAGCCGGTGCCTGGAGTGGGGTGGGCAGTGCCCACGCGCATGGTCAGCTCTGCTGCCTCACCACGAACAAGGACGCACAGAGCCCCTCCTCCTTACTTTCAAGGGTTTATTTTAAAAGTTGTTTCCCCTGCTTCTGGCCCCTAGCACAGTTTCTCACAGAGCGTGGTACTCTATGTCTGTGAAAGGACCACATCAATGTTCCATCCTTGCCGCAGCATAGGGCAGTCTGGCCTGTCAGGGGCAGGGAGGGGGTAGAGCTCGGGGAATTGACTGGAAAGGTGTGACCTCCGGATGGCAGACTGTAGTTAATGGGAGAAGGGGAAGGAGCAGCATCTTCTGAATGCCTTGGGACCCAGAAGGCCCTTTCATGAGTCATTATTGCTTCTTGCTTACTTCTTAGAACTGCCCTTTGAAGTAACTCCCATTACACACACTGAACAGATGAGCAACTGACCCTCAGAGAACTTAGACACCCTGTTCACAGTCACGTGCCTGGGGCCAGAAAGGCCCGGACCCCCCCACACCCCCCCACACCCCGTCTGCTGAGGTAAAGCCTGTGCCCTTTCTGCTTACCTGGCGTCTGCGAATGAGAGCAGGGTCTTGGTCTGGAGCTGTCCTCTCCAGCAGAAATACAAGGCAAGCTGTACATGTGAGTCCCACATGTCACTTTAAATTGTCTAGTTCCCACACTTAAAAATAAAATAAACAGTTGAAAAAAATTTAACAATTTTTTATTTAGCCTAATATATCGAACATATTTTAACATGCAATCAATAAAAAAATCTCAATGAAATATTTTACATTCTTTTCTTCATACTGCGTTTTCAAAATCTGATGTGTAATTTGCATTTATAACACATGCCGGTTAGGACTGGCCACATTTCAAGGGCTCAGTACCCATGATGGACAGCGCGAGTGCAGACCATCCGTAGTGTCACGGCACTTAGGTGAATTCACGTGGGAGAACTCGGTCCCGGGAAACCCAGGAGGAGGCGATACTCTGAAGGGTAGCTCGGTCAGGCGTCTCGGCGTGCAAAAGGTGGATCCATTCATTCTCCATAACTGAGAGAGTACCTACTATGTACCAGGCGCTGTTCTAGGCCCTGGGGTGCTTTCACTAATGGAATCTGCAGTCTAAGAGGTGAGACAGACAGTAAACAAATAAACACATAAGGTAAGTGATTTGAAGAAAAATGCAGCCAGCAAGCAGATCAGGTGTGACAGGGACGATTTTTGCTGAGGTAATGAGACCAGGGTTTTCTGGAGGAAGATCTTTGCGCAGAGCCTGAAGCCAGGCTTAGGGAAACCAGGAGAGTGTGCTGAGCAGAGGGAATCTGGGCCGGCAGCTGAACTCGTTTCTGAGATGGATTGGCAAGGCCAGCGTTTGGGGCGACGGGGAGCAGGGAGTGAGGTCTGGAGACTGGATGCTCCCGGCCTCACCCACCGGCTGTGCTAGGGACTTCCCCAAGTGTGGCGTTTTGAGTCAGGGTGGGGTTCTCTGATACACACATCCTTTTATAACAGACATTCTGGCTGTAGTATGGGGAATAGACTGGATGGAGACGGGTGAGCATCAGGTTGTTATTACAAGTCATGAGGAGAGCTGTGAGGATAAGTCTAACTCCGCTGGACGGGGTGAGCGAGCGCTGGACCAGATCCCCTCTCAGGGCGCTGGTGGACCGGGCACTGCTTATACATCGCGCGGGACACAGCAGGGAGGGCCCGGCCGCTGTGGACTGAACGCACAGTCCGCCGTCAGAAACAGGCTTTCTGCACCGTACCGAGCTCCTGGGAGGAAGGACGGCTCCCCACGGAGCACACGGAGCACACGCGAGGCTTCCCGAATCCAGGCGGGAGGGCGGAGCGGCCCCCGGAGGGGTGGCCCAGAGCCCTCCTGTGCCCGGGCAGGGACGGGGCGTTTGTAAGGGTGAAGACACCGTCGGTGGACTTGCTGGCAGTACCAGGCTAGCTTGGATGCAGAACTGCACTTCCAAAATAATCGTCTCTAGTTAGTTGGCAAGTTTAAATGATGATAAAGCCTCATCAATATTTATGACCTAGATTTGGTAGAATGAAAAGCTGGAGTATATGACAGTAAAAAAAAAAAAATTTACATTTATACCATTCTTTTGTGTAATCTGGCGTATAATGCCCGATTATCGTAATTTTACCTAAATAATGAATAAACTAGACAGGAAAAATTCAAACCTTTCACATTAGACACAATAGTAATTCTTTTACAGTAGCATTCACAGTGAAGTTCTCAAGTTTGCATGCCTCTTTTACAAAAGTGCCTTTTGTAGATATAGTTAATTTTTAAATGTCTGCATTAATGAGAGGAAAACACAGTGTAAGTAATTCCCCAAACCAGAGCTTGAAATCCATCTCACTGGACTGTGTGATAGTCTACCGTGTGCAATGCCTGACATTAGCTTTCCTAATATGCTCTTTGTGGGATAATATCAACATGAACTTGCATTCCTGAAAAGAAAGAAACAATGGCCGATGTAAATCAGGGAAGAGAATATGGCAGGGATGAGGAAGTCTGGTGGGGATGGCTGTTTTTCCAGTGACAATAGATATGTAGATAACTGACTAGCTCTGATGCCATGAATTGAAAAAAGAGAAATTTCCTTCTCCCCCTCCTTTCTTCCCCCCTTTCCTTCCTTCCTTCCTTCCTTCCTTCCTTCCTTCCTTCCTTCCTTCCTTCCTTCCTTCCTTCCTTCCTTCTTTCCTTCCTTCCTTCCTTCCTTCCTTCCTTCCTTCCTTCCTTCCTTCCTTCCTCCCTTCTTCTCTTCTCTTATCTAAATTTGTTTATTATATATTCAGAAATGTTCAGTGTCAACAAAAACACATACATCCATTCAAGTTCAGGTAAAACCTTAACAATAAATTTGGGGAAGCAGCTGTCAATATGATCACCTCCATGGGAACTGAAATACTCCAGCCCATTTCTAGCCTATAGCCCACTAGGGACATTGGCATGAACCTGAAGGGAATATGCTGTGCATATGTTGATGCCATGCTGTGCATATGTTGATACCCAGTACAGTACTTTTTGGAAAATTTGGAAGAATTCAGCGAGCATCCTCAGCCGTGCAAGGGCATTCTGCAGCATTTGTCGCTGTCATCGTAATAAAGATTACAAGTGATCTGCCTGCTGCTCAGGGTACATCTTCTAGGATCAGGCGTTAAACCAAAGATGGCAGAAATGCATTCAGAGCCTCGCTTTATGAATTTACTTCGCTTATTGCATTTCTTTTCTTGGGAATGTAATTGCTTTGGAATTACTAGGATCACGGGGGGAAAGCACACCATCAAGAGAGTAAGCTGTAGAGTGGGGAAAGGTGATGAAGTCAATTTAAGTTTGACTGAAAGCTTGTGGTTTTTTTTTTTTAATTCACATCTTCTAGGTAACTACTTTAACCTTTGCAAAGCCAGAGAAATATTTTTACCCATTTTTATTGTTGTTGCTGTTCAACACACACACAAAAAGGGCAGGCGTGGTGTGTTACCAGAAGTCTGATGGTAGTTTGGAACAATATGCCATCTCAAAATAAAAAATAAAATAATCCAATTATCACATAAACGTAATTACTTTGCTTCTTGGTGGGAAAAAAACTATAAGAGAGGAAGCAGAATGCTAAAACAATGTACCAAACAGTAAAGGGACATCAGATTAAGTCAAACTTCTTATTTATTTCACAAGAGCAATCTTAAAATCCCATTTAGCTCATTCAAAAGTTAGCATGTTATTTTCAATAATTGTACAGATATCAAGTACTAGAAATAAAAAGTGCAAAGCATTTTTTGGATATGTACTCTAAACGTTTGAGAGTAAGAGCATGTACATGTGCATACACACACGCGCGCACACACACTGGAACTCTCCTCTCTCATTCTTTGGGTACCAATGTACATGCAAAAATGTAGACATAGTTGGCTTTTAAGCTAGATTTCTTGGACTGCAAATAACCAAATGAACTTTGACTAATGTAACCAAGCAGAAATTTGTTGGAAGGGATAGGATTGCTTCCAGAATTAGTGGGAGGCTGAAGAAGCAGGCTTGGAGATGGAATGAACCAAGACTACTCTAGTTAGCAGGAATTATTTTGTAGCTTCAGAGTGGTAAGGCTCACTGAATGAGCCCCAGCCATTTTCATTCTGCTCTTTTCTTGGTTGAAATGGAGATTCCTAGAAAAGAGCAAGCATCTAATTGGACTATTTGCTCACTTGTTCACCCTTAGAAAGAGAGAGGGAGGCACTAGACTTTATCCATTGATGGAGGGATAGATGTTGGGCAACCAACAGCAAGCAAATTGTCGAGGATGTGAGGGTGAATAAGTGTCACTCCTTGGAGAGATGTCCCTAACCCTGAGTGACCATCTCTTCTTAGACCATTTCCAAAGAGGAGCACAGCTTGGTGTGATGGGATGAGCTCCCGGGGGGGGGGGGGGGTACGAAGACCTGAATTCCATACTGCTTAGTTTTGTGACTTTTTGCAACATTCATATCCTCTTTGTGACCTAGTTCCCTTATCTTGCCTATCTCACAAAGTCATTGCAGACACAAAGAACGATGCACATTAGTGTATGTAAAAGCACTTTCTGAAACTGGAAAGTGGGTTCTGAGGGTTCCTGTGAGTTTGAGAATCCTCTGCTGGTGACTGCAGGAGGCCAAAGAGAGACACAGACGCCTGCGAGTATGTCTGAGGTCCTGCACATGCCCTAGGTACTGCAGTCCCCGTATTTGGGCTTCACTTTCAGTGCTTTCACTTACCCGAGAGCAGCCACAGTCTGAAAATATTAAATGGAAAATGCCAGAAATAAAAAAAATTTGTAAGTTTCAAATTGTGCGCCATTCTGAATTTCGTGACGTAATCTTGCGCCGTCCCTCTCCATCCTGCCCAGGATGTGAGCCGTCCCTTTGTCCAGAGTATCCACACTGCGCATGCCATCTGCCCGTTAGTCACTTAGTAGCTCTCAGATCAGCTGTCACAGGATCGCAGAGCTTCTGTTCAAGTAACTTATTTTACTTGGTGACGTCCCCAAGCGCAAGAGTAGCCACGCTGGAGTTCAGACGTGCCACAGAGAGGCCGTACAGTGCTTCCTGTGCGGGAGAAGGTGAGCGCAGTGCAATAAAATATTGAGAGAGAGAGAGACCACATTCACATAACTTTTATTATAGTATAATGTTATGTTTTATTATTAGTTACTGTTGTTAATCTCTCACTGTGCCTTATTTATAAACTAAACTTGATCAAAGGTAGGTATGTATATAAAAGAAAAAGTATAGTATTTATAGATTTTAGTACTGTCTGAGATTCCAGACCTCCACTTGGGGGTCATAGACTATATCCCCTGTGGATAAAGGGGGGGGGGCTGCTGTACTAAGATCAGTGTCACTTTGCATTTGTCCTTGAGAGATTATATAGGTGAAATGATTCTCATGACATTTAATTTTAGGTGAAGTCTGCTTTCTACCAGACTTAGGCCATGCCTTTTAAAGCAAAGTTTTCATTTTCTTCATTCTAGAACAATCTATTCCATGTTGCAGGTTCCCAGCACTCCTTAGGCTTCAGGTATCTGTCTGGATTTGGGGTTCTTAAATGATAAATGAAAAACAGACACAGAGAGGCCATACTTTATTTGAGCAATATGTTCCTGGAGTCCTTGCATAATTCAAAATTCAATTATTTTGAGACTAATTCCAACAGTGGATAGCACGGAGGTTTGTTTACCAGCTGAGATGAGCGGGACATGCATCCCCAGAATAAACTCAGTTTACAGGTCACTTGCCTCCTGCAGCTCAGAGATCAAATTATGTGATTGTTGACACACTTTTAACGTGGGGGGGCTGGAGTTGCATTATTTCAAATTTTGCACATATTTTATGACACCTTATATTAAATTCCTATAATTCAAATCTGCAAGCAACGTGGTGGCTCTGTAATTTGGTACAGTGCTCTAGCGTCCACACCTTCTAGAATGCCCCAGTACAGCATTTGACTTAACCCAGTAACACATTCCCTGTCAAATGTACTCTAGCAAATACAGGAGGAGGAGCCAAGGTAGGGCATTTCAGTGTACGTTTCTCTCGACACACCTGTGGAAATTCTGGTTTCAGTAATCATGGGCACTGTGTCTGATGACAGTGTCTTGCTTTCACATGAAACAACCTTTGTGAATTGAATAAAGAGGTTTTTATTTTCTCCTCTTGCCAGGCCAGTTTCTCAGTGTTGACATGACTTCTCTGTTTTTGTTGAGGGGTGAGTGATACCAGTTGAGCAAGTAGACCTCATCCCAGCAGGAGGTGTTTGCTTGGTTAGTTTCAAGGCAGGCTTGGCACTAAGGTCGGCATCACCAAGGGGCTGATGGAAAAACACTAGAATCACTTGTAAGAATTTGGGCCACTCACAACAAACCTTTGAATTCCTCATGTGCACACTTGCCATTTACCAGATGAGGCAACTAAGGTCCCGCAAAGTCAACTCACAGTCCCAAAGACACACAGGTGTGAAGTGGTATGGCCCGGCCTGCCCAGAGCTGAGTTCTCACCCACAAACAACCCACTTCCTCCCTGGAAGGTGAGACTTTTAAGCTATTTGGTAATTCCTGAAATTTCTCTGTGTTCTTGAATTTTCTATCCCTTCCATATCTTTTCATGTTATTTTCTAAAAATAATTCTCAGTGCTGTACTCACAAAATTAATTTTTCAAGAAATGATTATAAACAAACAAATAAAACTGTAGGCCTTTGAATAAGGTATAGGAAAGTAAACATTAAAAAAAGAAGCAGCTATAGAAATGAACTAAAATTTAAAAAGGGAAGGACAACAGGAGATTCTTGGAGGAACATACAGCTTTCAGGTGGAATGCTCTCTCATGTGGCATCACATGCACAGGGCACAGATGAATTATGGAACTATTTTCTAGATTCCCTTGGGTTCTAGTTGGAATGTCTCCTCCAAGTTTGTTTATCTCAATTCTTTTGCTGTGTGTGTAGGTTCCAGTGTGGCCTCACCTAACATTGCACTGGGAACTTAATTAATGAAGCTATTACCTTGCCTTTATTTGATTATTCAGGACATTGCATTCCTAAATCTTACCATTTTCTAAAAGAAAAATCATCTCTTACAATGGTCTGGAGGCTCAGAGTCTACAGAGTGCTTTCTGCCTATCTGGTTCCTCTCAATCCTCACAGTAGCCCTCTGGCTTAGACAGTGAATACCATTTCCTTTTTCTGGATAAGTAGCTTGAACTGCAAGGTACTGTGAAGCCTGCTAGGTGCAGGAGAGCTAGGATCCATCTCCGGTCACTTGATTCTTCATTCTCTGTTCTTTCCCTTTGGCCACACAGCTTCTCCCTAGGGGCTCTCCTCAGACATTGTCCACTTCTTCCCGGAACTGTATCATGGGCCATGCACATCTACAAAGAAATGTGATCTGTAGTAGCATTCTAGCAACTGCTGTCACAGGCAGAACTGCTCTTCCCCCAGTGGCATCATTTTCATGTCTCAGTTCTGTTCTCCAACCCAAGCCTAGTGTCTAAATAGTGATTCATTTAAATCTAGACCTCAGGCTTGGTCAGTAGGATAGGCACTACCTTGTCATTGTGTACCAACCTCTTTCAACTTAACTCACCATCTAGCAGAGCAGCTTTGTACCTGCCTCTTCACCAGACCGACCACCAATAACACACACAGACCCTGTTGTAATTAAGTATTGATTTCATGTAACATGTGAACACGGAGGAAGCTCATCTCATTTGTGGGCTGCTGTTATCTGTCGGTAGAACAAAATGTGTGATTATCAGTGGATATCCTATGACTATCTATGGTGAGCTGTAACCTCTAATCCATCTAATTGTAGTGACATTATGGTACGCCATTCCAGAGCAGACCATTCGTCTTAACGTGGCCTTTGCTGCTGTTGGCCTGCTTTTGTCTCCAGAAATAGCTGCACACATTTTTCATTGCAACTCCTTCTTAGTTCCAATTTGGCCCTGCCAGAATGGAGACTAGCAAAATCCATTTACTATAATGTAACATGGCTGTTACTCCAAATAAATGAAGCACTAGGTATTATTTGTTTTCTGCTTTCTTTGTAATGGTCGTACCTCCTGGCATTCTTCTGGTAACCTTGCTATTCCCAGGAGAACAGGAAAAGAAATTTTGGATGGAAACAAAGTTCACATCCTTAACATCGTCAGGAAATGCTGGTAGATTCTTAAGTCCCCCAGCACCTTTATGCAGCATTTACGGCCCTGGGCTGAGCTGAGATTGCTCTACTTCGTAGATTTGATGAGGTAGATATTCTGGGGGGAGAACCCCTCGTGCCCACTGCAGGAATGAGAGCCTGAGGAACTGGGACCTGCGTCTCTCTTAATTGCATGATTTCTCTTTCCATTTGACAGCTTCATCTATACTGAGCCACTGGCTGTCTTGATAAGGAACTTTTTCCCAACAGTGGAATGGATGTTTCTGAATAAATAAATGAGCTGTTTGTGTGGGTGTCTTTGCTTGCTTGGAGTTTTTCCTCATGGAGTGGGAGGTTGAATGGAATAGCCTATGTAGTTGTTAGCTTTGCCTTCTGTGCTTGCTCAAAATATTGGCCTGGCCATCAGGAGATGAATCAATGAAAGTCTTGTTTCTAGGGCTGTTTCTCTCCTTTAATACAGAAATTTTATCTTTTGCCTACTTTTACCTAAAGTTACTTCCATTAAGTATTTTTTTCCCTGCTGCCATTAAAGGCATTAAAAATAACCTTGTAGCCCTGGCCGGTTTGGCTCAGCGGTTGGAGCGTCGGCCTGCGGTCCAGAGAGACCCGGGTTCGGTTCCCGCTAAGGGCATGTACTTCGGTTGCAGTTTGTCCCCGGCCCTGGTTGGTCGTGCGGGTGGCAGCCACTCGATGTGTCCCTTTCACATCGATGTTTCTCTCTCTCTCTCTTCCTCTCTCTCCCTCCCACTCTATCTGAACAAAAAATGAAAAAATGTCCTCGGGTGAGGATAAAAAAATAAATAAATAAAAATAAAAATAAAAAATAAAAATAACCTTGTAGACAGGCTGGTGTAGAGGGAAAGTTTCCAATCCTGTGCATCATTGTGGGTTATAATTTTGGACCTTGCACCGAAATCCTCAAGCTCCATTTTAAGTATCGCTTTATCTTAGCCCATTCACTTGGATGAGTTGAGTCCTGAGCCAGGGAGTGGCAAGTAATTGCCCATCACACTGTAGAGATGTCAACAGCTTCTTAAATATGTCACCCAGTAATCTAGTGAATGAGTCAGAAACAAATGTGTAAAATAATATAATCTTCCCTAAATGTCCTCTGCTCAAACATTTAGCAGGATCTTTAAGGGCTCATATCAACAGTAATATTGCACCAATCCACAATGTTTCTTTTGGTGCTTTTAGGTTGGGAATGGAGTGTCAATGAGGGAGAAAGTAGAGACTTTGGGGTCAGAGGGATCTGGGTTCTGATTCCCAGGTGTTTGATACTGAACAAATAAAGCACTCATCCTTTTAGAGCATTAGTCTTCTCATCTATGCAACGTGAACATAACTGGGACTTTGCAGGTCATGAAGACTGAGGAGGCAGCACTCATAAAGTTATCTAGCTCAGTGTGTGACACAGTAGACACTGCAGCATCCTGACACCACCCTGTCTTGTCCCCTGGATGAATGCCATCCACGCTCATGACAGCTCTAACTGTATGGACCTTTTCCAAAGTTTAGTTTTGTTTCTTTCATACAGCCATTTGAACTGCCTACAGAGTGTAAGACAATACCTAGACCACACCTGGACTCTTGGAAAATGTCCTGAGTGATTGTTCAAAGGGACCAATCCAGAGGTGAGTGATGAGTAAGTGAAAATCCTGTGGTATACTTAAGAATCATCTGGGTACTTGTTAAATCTGGGCAGATTCTAGAGCCCCATCCCATAGCATCAGATTCAGTAGGTTTGAGTGAGGGTTCCTGAAATTTGCGTGATTAATGTGCTCCTCATGATGATAATGTTTTTGGACCACACTTCAAGCAATATTGCCAGAAACATCAACAGAACCCCTGGTGGTCTGCGACTGTCATCTGGGAAAGGGCCATTCCTGGAGGACAAGACAGCAATCTTCCAATTGATGAATGTATTATATAGATAAGATGCAATTTGTTCTGGAGCCCCAGGGGTTAAAACAGAACCTGCTGGGAAGAAATTTCAGGAAAGAAAATTTCAGCTTAATATAGTTGAGTGTTTTCTAAGGATTAAAGCTATCGAAGGGTGGAATATACTGCCTCCAGGGATAGTGAGCCCTTCAGCTCAGGAAGAATTCAAGTTTGTCTGAGTGGCTCCTGGGAATTTTACCTAGAAGAAATTAGCTTATGTGCTTATTTCCTATGGCACCTCATTGCTTTTACTGCAGTTGATTACCTATGGGTCTGGTGCCTTCACGTTCACAGTGTTTATTAACCATTCACTTGGTGCCTGATTCTGTGAAGAGGAAGCACCAACGTGCTGCGAATCCAGGCAAAGGTGCGATCTTAGCAGGTGTTGTCAGGAAAGGGGAAGCTGGGCCTGGATTTCAATGTGGGAGGAGGGAACAGGCGTATCTGGCTCTGAGAAGTGAGGGCCGGACCACATACTGCTACTAAAACTAGTAGACTAGTTTTGCTTTGAGAAGAAAGGTTCTTTCATACCAGCATTGACCAGGTTAATTAAAGAAACTTCCATTTTCTTCCAAATGGGTAGTAAGTTTTCTCCCTTTGTTTTCAGAGATATGAAATTCCATTTGTCTCTAAAATAAAATGAATTGCTAAACACTTGTTTTTCTTGGCTCCGCACACATCTTTCCTACTTCCTTTAAATTTGTGGACACCATTAATGTACATAAGATGTTCCCTCTCTCCCTCCTTTAAAAAAAAATCTCAGACTATAGTCTGCCTCATAGAGGAAGAGAAGAGAGGTCATCAGTGGCACAGGGCAGTTGGATGCAGCTGCACTGAGCCAGCTTCATGCTCGGGGGAGAGCCCTGCACCCGCTCCTTATAGAAGATGTTCCTTCCTGATTTTCTACAAAATTTTATGAGGAATGTTGTTTGGGGTCAAGCAGGAGGCACTCATTGTTTTTCTTCTTCCAGGTGGTCAAAATAATAACACCACATTCTACAGTCTAGACAGTTTTTGTTTTAAAGCTAGAAGCTGGCTACTCACACCAAGATGGCATTAGAGGGGTTTAGAGTTGGGACATCCAGGTGGCATTTGGTTAACAGCTTACCTGGGCCGGTTATTAGGCCTACAGCGTTTGTAATGAGCTGACCTCAGACATCCTGTTTAACCACACGTGCTGGTTTATGAGAAATTGTCGCTCAGTTTGATGGTTCTTTGTCATACCTCCTCTCTCTACCTCCTTGATAGTTGCTATTTATTTGGTACTTGAAAAGTTTTCCTCTCATTGACATATACATCCACTTGCAAAAAAATGTCATCAAGATACCTCAATGGGTAAAATGTTCAGAGTTTCTTAAAGTCCTAACATAGAGTGAGATTCTCTGATTGGCCTAGTTCGGGAAACTTCCATCAGCAGCAGACTTTGCTGAATAGGACTCTGTATGTTTAATAATACATTTTCTTTTTTTTTTTTTTTGGTAAACTATTTCTTGTGGAACTATTTTCTCTGATGCTGAGGTTACAAAAAAACATATTATTTTTCTGTCAATGTTGGTGCTTTTCAGGCCCCCACTTTTAAATAGATGGGCTTTTGGAAACTGAAGTGGTACGTACCTACATCAAAAAAACACCTTATCCGGGGCCCCATCAGGTGACATGGACAAAGCAATGCAATCTGGATGGGGGAATGGTATGCATTATGTTTTATAAGAGCCAGCTTCCAGTAATAACCATCTGACCCTTGTGATCCTATGTTTTCAATGTTCCTTTTAAAGAATACAGCAAGCAATGTTGCCAAATCATATTTTTCTGTTTGCTGATTTGTGAGTTGCTGGGCAGACTTTCAGTGTTAGAAGACACAAACATCAAACACATACTTTTCTCTTAGAGTAACTTCTCATGCATCTGTCCCATGACATAGGCGAAACTCCATGTCTGTATTTGAAAAGAAGTTCCTATGTATGATTGCAGGGAAATAGCATGATTTTAACCTTTTTTCTAGGTTTGGTTTTGTTTTGGTCTTTTTTACTTAGGTATGAGCTCAGGGTCTGCTAATTAAAAGAATAAACATAGCAGCTACCTTGTGCATATCCCTTTGCTAGATTCTATTCTGGGACAACTTATACAACATATCCCATTTCAAAGACTGCTTAATAAAACAGCAGTTTGGAAAATCCTGGTGGGAGGTAGGTGAGGTATTCAGTGTAGTTTCCTCAACTGTCGGGTTGGATATCAGCCTCAAGATGTCTATATAGGAAGATGATTAATTTAAAAATTATTTCTAAGAAATACCCTGTATCTTTTACAATTCCTTGGTCTCCAGGGAAAGAAGTCCAGATAACTTGGGTGTTACTTGGCTTGGAAAAAATGTTGAACCAAGTCCTGGTCTCAATTCCTGCTTCCCCTTCCTTTCCTCTTCCTTCTAAATCAAAGAGCAGTTTAACATCAGCAGGGCTGTTGTATTAGTTATCCATTGCTGCATAACAAGTTACCCTCAATCTTAGCTGACTAACGTTTATTACCTCCCAGCTTCTGAGGGTCAGGAATTCAGGAGTGAGTTAGCTAAGTAGTTCTGGCCCAGGGTCTCTGATGAGGTTGTGGTTAGGAGGTCAGTAGGGCTGCAGTGACCGGAAGGCTTGACCAGGACTGGAAGATCCACTCCCAACATGGCTCACTCGTTCCTTTCTGTGTGAGCCTTTCCACAATGTCCTTGGACATGGCAGCTGGCTTTCTCTAGAGCGAGTGATCCAAGAGACAATGAGAGAGAGAGAGGAAACCACAGTGGCTTTATCATTTAGTCTTCAAAGTCACAGAACTGTCACTTCTTTATTCTGTTTGTTACCAGTGAGTCACTAAACCCAGGCCACATTCCAGGGGTGGGGAATTAGACTCCACCTCTTGAAGGGAGAAACATACATATTAAAACTAGCACAGTTGTACTTGTCATTTAAAGTTTCCAAAGAGTTCTCAATGACAGTGGTGTCTTTCTCTCCTATCATTGAAGGGCAGGGTCTCTTGTTCTAGAAGAACAAGCATAAATCTCTGCTTCCCACCTTTATGCTCCTTTTTTTTTCTTTATTCTAGTCTTCCAGCTATTCACTTTTTTTTTAATTTTTATTTTTTTATTAATTTATTTTTGTTACAGATGTTTCTCCTTTTTCCTCCATTGACACCCACCTCTCCGCCCCCCCTTCCCCTCCACTCCATCCCCAGCATTATTGTCTATTTCCATTGGTTACGCATACATGCATATAAGTTCTGTGGTTTATCTCATCCCTCTTTCCTGACCCCCTCTTCTGAGGTTCGTCAGTCTGTACCCTACTTCTATGTCTCTGGGTCTATTTTGCTCATCAGCTTGTTTTGGTCATTATATTCCACAAATAAGTGAGATCATGTGATATTTGTCTTTCTCTGATTGGTTTGTTTCGCTTAGCATAATACTCTCCAGGTCCTTCCATGTTGTCTCAAAGGATAAGAGATCTCTCTTTCTTACAGCTGCATAGTGTTCCATTGTGTATATGTACCACAGCTTTTTTATCCACTCATCTAGTGATGGACACTTGGGCTGTTTCCAGATCTTAGCGATTGTAAATAGTGCTGCTATGAACATAGGGGTACATATGTTCTTTCTGATTGGTGTTTCAGGCTTCTTAGGATATATTCCTAGAAATGGGATCACTGGGTCAAATGGCAGTTACATTTTTAACTTTTGAGGTAACGCCATATTGTTTTCCATCCGACTGCTATGCTCTTGCAGCCTGAGCAGAAAATGTCTTAGTCACAGGAGAAACCATGTGCTGAGACATCTTGCTGTACTGAAACAGAGCACGTCCCTGTGGCTTTAAGACTTCCCATCATCACCTTTTCACTATCATGAGGATGGGATCATGGAAGATCAAGGATAAGTAGACTGGCATTTATTTTGTGAGCTCTCTAAATTTGTGGTTCTCCATGGAAAGACAACTGTAAACAAATCACATGTTTGTAAACAAAGTTTAGAAAGAGCATTACCACATACTGGGATAGAAGGTAGGATAGTAATAAGGACGTTTGTTGATATTTATCTCTTGAGAAACTAAGTGTTTGTAAGATATTAACTTAGGGACCTGTTAGTGAGAAAGGTAATGGTCTGGAGGTTCTTTTTTTCTTTTATAAAAATCTTTTATATTAACATGCAGTAAAATTACCATTTTTGGTACATCTATGAATTATACCATCAAAATACCAAACAATTCCATTGCTCCCAAAACCTCTCTCTTGCTATCCCTTCATAGTTACATCTCCTCCCATTCCTAATTCATTTCAACCTCTGATCTCTCCATCACCATAGTTTTGTCTTTTTGGGAGTGCCACAGTATGTAATCTTTTGAGACTAAATTCTTTGATTTAGCACAAAGCTTTTGAGATTTATTCAAGGTGACATGAGCATCAGTAGTCCATTCCTTTATGTTGCTAGGTAGTATTCCATTGTATGGATGTACCACAGTTTCTTTTTATTTATTTATTTTTTTCTTTATTGATTTTTAGAGAGAAGAAGGGAGAAGGAGAGAGAGATAGAAACATCGATGAGAGAGGACATCAATTGGCCACCTCCTGCATGCCCTGCACTGGGGATTAGGCCCAAAACCTGGGCATGTGCCCTGACTGGGAATCGAACCAGCCACTTCTTGGTGCATGGGTCAACACTCAACCACTGAGCCACACCAGCTGGGCCCACAGTTTCTTTATATATTTACTTTCTGAAGGACATCTGAATTTTTTTTTCAGCTTTTTGCAATTATAAATAAAGCCCCTATACACAGTTATATATGAGTGTTCGTGTAAACAGAAATTTTCATTTCTCTGTGGTAAAATGTATGAGTGGGATTAGTGGGTCACATGACAATGGAATGTATAATTTTATAAAATATTGCCAGGCTATTTTCTAGAGTGGCTGTACCATTCTGCCTTCTTACCAACAATGTATGAGAGTTCCGGTTGCTTCACTTGACTACCAACTCTTGGAATTATCAGGATTTTTATTTTAGTCATTCTGTTAAATGTGTAGTGGTGTCTCATTATAGTTTTTATTTGCATTTTTCTAATGGTGAATGATACTGAGCATCTTTTTATGTATTTGTCCTCTGGATATCCTTTTTGATAAAGTGTCTGTTCAAGTCTTTTGTTTATTCTTAATTGGGTTATTTTATTACTGTTAAGTGTTGTCAGTTTTTCCTATTGTTCTTTTGTTGTCATATCTAAGAACTCTTGCTTAAATCTAAGTCATGAATGTTTTCTCCTATGCTTTCTTTTAAAAGGTTTATGCTTTACATTTTAGAGTTATGATCCATTGTAGTTAAATTTTGCAAAATGTGTGAGGTTTAGATTGGGAATTATCTGTCTGTCTATCTATCTATCTATCTATCTATCTATCTATCTATCTATCTATCTATCTATCTGATGTTCAATTGTTCCAACACCATTTGTGAAAAAAACGACCCTCTCTCCATTGAACTGCCTGTGCACCTTTGTTAAAAATCAACCTGCTATACGTTTTTTGGTCTATTTTTGAACTCTCTATTCTGTTGAGTTGAGGTTTTTATGGTTCTTCATATACTGAGTAATATTGTATCATATCCTGGACATTTTGAATATAATGTTATGAGACTCTGGATCTTGTTAAGTCCTATAAAGAATGTTAACAGGTTAATTCTAGCAGGACTTCAAACTGGTTAGGTTCAAGTCACAAGTTCCAACCAGCGTTCTGGACATTGTGATTTCAATGCCAAGTCCATTTGTAAAGCCAGGTAGGAACCTGGGTGGTTGACTATGGTATGCTTTTAGGGTCAGAGCTATGATAAGCCACTTGGAGTAAGTCTAGAATTCATAAGCAACTTCATGGGTTTATTTCCCCAAGCTTTTTTTTTTTCCTCATGGTCTCCCCAGCACTTTCTGGTTCCCTTTCCATCTCCCATTCAGAAAACTGAGGCTTTGCTTATCCCACTCTGCTGCAATTTCCTGTGTATGCCCCTTGTCCAGGGCCCTGCAGCAAAAAGACAGAGAGAACAAAAACAAAAACCAGCACCAGGGTTTGCCCCCTACAGTCTTGGAAACTACTGCACCTTTGATCAGAGAAGAAACTTTCTTTCTTAGAGTTTTGGATGCTATGGAGCACCACAGCCTGTGTGCAAGAGAATGGAGAAAAGAGAGAGGAAGAAGAAAAAGAAAACTGGGGACTTCCCTGCCTTTTCCTGACTTCCCTTCTCCTCATACCAGAACTAGAGGGCTTCTCCTGAAGCTTGCTCTGTGCCCCGTGCCCATTTCTGAATTTCAGGCTCCCACTGAGCAGGGCACACTGGGGGAAATAATAGTAAATTCATTTCCATTCTCCGAGGCAGCCAAAAACATCCCCCAGTTTCAAGGAGAGGGGAAATGGACTTCGTGTGATGTCATAACTCTGGGACCTAAGTATTATTACGGCTTTTTGGGAAAAAATAATCTGCCACAGCCAACTAATTAATCAAGAATTTAAAAATGGTGGTATGTAGATATTATTTTATAGTAAGTATTTCCTGGAATAGTTCTATAAAATAAAAGTTCCTCACATCTGTGGTTAATCAGTGGTAGTGGTCATATAGGAAAGGCAAGATAAACATTTGCCTCTTTCCCTTTATTTGACAGTTTTCAAAATAACTAATTAGTTCACCAGTATCCTCCAATGACGACCTTTTAGAGTGTTTCTTCCTTTTAAAGAATTATTATGATCTCATGGATTTAAACATATTGGATCTGTTTAGCTCTATTGCAGTTACAGATCGGCAGTTGCTGTTGACCTCTTTGATGCTCCAATTGAGTGCAGAGCTTTTTATTACCATATGACCAACGGGGATAAACCATGCCCTGCCCAGATCACAGTGGGATCAGGTGACAATATATGAGTAAGTCTCCCAGCCAACTGATCTTTTCCTGAAGGGCATATTACCATTACTGAACAGCATGTGCTTGGGAATGAAGTTCAGTGTAATCCATCTATTCATTTTTAATTATCCATTTACTCATTGAACCAACAAACCTTTGTTGAATATCTACTACGTGTCAGCTATTGTACTAGGCACAGGAATCTTAATAGCAAATAGAAATAGAGGGAATTATTGACATTAGTCAAATAACTACAGAAATACTTGTGAAATTGTAATGTGACAGGAACTAAAAGGACCATTTTGAAGAGGTGGTAGGAAAGTGATCAGGAGAGTTGATCCCTTCTGGAAGGCCAGGGAAGGGCTCTCTTAGAGAAGATCATGTATCTGACAATGGAAAGAGGGGAAGGGGCTGACCAAGTGAAGGGTGGGGTGACAATACATGTAATCTTGACTACTTGTAGATTACAGTCTGGTCCCATGCCAGCTGTAATCCTCCCATGTCCAGATTAAAAAATATTTTGAAGGTTCCCACTGCTATTTAAAATATTTTTCCCCTCACTTACATTTCCCTTCCCCAACAAATGATACTAACCTCTTCTGATCACCAGGTTAAGCATAAAAAGTAAGCTGTTTGAATAAACAAACCTAGATTTTTTATTATCCCCCGATAAAAGAAAATCCTATCCAGGGGCTCTTATAAAGATTTCTTACTCTTTCCCTGGTTTTTCTTTTGGACACTGTTGGATTTCCTTCCGGAAGATGTCAGGAGCACTTAATTATCTGCCAAACAAGTTGAATCGTGTCTCCAAGCTCAGCTTGATTCTAGCTGAACCCACTTAGCAATAGGTCCCATGGGGTTTTTTTCACTGTTTGCATTAGCATTGGTTACTTTTAGTAACCAGGCTTTGAGGTAAAGGAAGAGAAAGATTGGATGATGGCTAAATAAAAAAAACAAACCAACAGACAGATACCTGGCCCTTCATCCTGGAAATCATCCCCTTAGAGGTAGACCTGGCCTTTTCAGAGTGGAGAGGCTTGACAGAAAGAGTGGGGTGGGGAGAAGAGAAAGAGAATGGATGAGCACAGTGACCTTTCCCTTTAAATTAGGGCCTTTGGTCTGACAGGTGCTGCAGGCCCTCTGCTGCTCACAACAATGGGCGTGTATTCCAGGAGTGCTGGGAAGCCCCCACTGCAATCTTTTCATTTCGTTCCTTCTTTCCCAGGCTCATCTTTTTGCAGCTGCATGCAGGGGTAGGGAGTCTCATTTGGGGCCAGATAAGAATATACGCTTAGCCCAGGTGGCAAGGAGCCATTCTGAGGATGCTCCTTGTTTCCTGCAGGAGAAGAGCTTTGTTAGGAGCAGAGCTCAAGGACCCCTTTCTCCTGATCAGGCACTGCTGGTCCCACATTAGCAACCATGGAAAAGCCAGCCTCGGTTTGCTGCCCAAGGCTATTATGCCAGTTAAAGACTTACGAACGTCCACAGAGTCTTGACCAGAAAAATCTGGCCAGTACTACAACTTCAAGGAAGAATCATTTCATTGGTGACTCTTTCCAAACTCAGGGCAACTAAAGCAGAGGATTTTATTGCTCTTACAACCGAATATTCCCTGGGTAGGTATGGCTTCAGGCATAACATGATTCAAGTGATGTCAGAAGCCCTTAATATCTTTTCTAAGCTACAAAAGAAAATTGGGGTACTGTTACCAAAAGAAAAAAAATTAGGTTGGGTTACACAAAATAATAGTGTGTCTGGATGGAATTATTTTCTTTTCTTCTCCGTCCTCCCTGTTACTAGAACCTGAAACTTTTCATGGATAAAGCAATGGAAAGGAATGTTTATAATGCAACTCCAAGAAAGAATGGAGATAATGAGGTAGATGAGGTAGCCTACCAGGAAGTTAACCTTTATAGGACAAGATGTCAAACTGTTTCTTTAAAACAATCCACTTAGAGTCCAGCCACTATAACGGTGTCTTCTCTACCCATCATTCCTCCTTTCACCCTCGTGATTTAAAGCTCCCTTCTTCCAGGAGCAGACCTGGTAGAAAGTGAATGGCTGCCAAGTCCCAAAGAGGAGGGGGTATCCGTGTGGAGGAAAGAAGGAGTTGAAAGAAAGGGAGGTTTTGAGATGGAATAAACTGTGGAGAGGGTCTGTAGCTCAAGTGTTGGTCCTGTGGGGATCCTTTAAAGATCTCTAGTGAGGCTGAGAGCCATCTACAAAGCACAAGGGGACAACTGCAGAGCCTGGGCACTGCTCTCAGAGCCTTACCGTCCTTTGGACTCAGTAGAAGTTAAAATAAAGGAACTATGAAACACTCTTTTGGGTTCTGGTGTGTGCATGTATGTATGCATGTTTGTGTGTACATATGTGTGTGTGTGTGTGTGTGTGTGTATGTGTGTTGACTTGGTTGAAGGAAGTAGGAAAGCCAACAGGTACCTGGATCTCCCCATCTTGGAAGTTGGGAGGTGAGCAGAGCGCACAGGAGGGAAGAACCAGCTGGTCAGTCTTTTTTCTTTGTAAATGATTGTCCAACTCTCTCTCCTCCACGATCAGAGTCTCAGTAGGTATCTTGGGAAAGGTCAGGGTCTCTAAAGAGGGCAATGTGCCTGAGTGGTTACACTCATAGCCTTGGCATCAGGCAGACCTGGACTTGAGTTCCTTTTCCACTACGTGCTAACCATGTGACCTTGTGCTGCCTGTGTGACCTTGAGCATATTATTTCTCCTCACACAGTAAACTCTCAGTAATTGAGAGAGACGATGATGGTGTGTATTTCTGTTACCTTTACTAAGTTTGGTTCTGTGGGATTTGGGGACTTGAATCGAAGGTTCAGAATGGGAGGAAAAACCAAACTTACTGAGACAGAGACAAATGTTTGCGGCGAGAGCCCAGCGTTGCTACTGCCTGGGCATGAGGTCACCAGAGCCACTTCGCCGGGCGTGCTTTGCTTTCTGCATCTGGCCAGCGTGCTGCATGTGGAGGGTAAGGGTGATCAGAACGAGTGATATTCCCATCTCCCAGGATTGTGTTAGAACCTGGGTTGGATCTTGTTCTGTAAATTCCTGCTGGGAAGAATGGAAAGAGCAGGGTCTCAGAGGGGGTGTGGAGAGGGGGTGGGGAGGGAATGGCTCCAACTCCCAGGTGATGAGAGGAACTTTGCCCCCGTCTCCTTGAGCTGTTAGGGCCAGAGGGGAGACAGCATGTGCTGTGGGAGACACCTCGGCCTCCGTGTGTGGGACATGGATAGATATGGCTTCATGCTTTTCCTCAGGAGTCCAGACTTGCCAGATTGGTGAGCTTCTCTCCTAAGCCCAATTCAGAACTGTATGCGGGCAAATGCATTTAAACTCATCTGTTCTGATTCAGAGGACAGCCAAATCATCTACGTGCTCCAAGCTGCGAGGGAAGAAGATCACATCTTGCTTCTTTGCCATCTATGGAGTCCTGGATGACTTCTATCATTCTAGAAATTATGACAAGGCATTACGAAGAGCAGAAAGAATCCCCACAGAGTTTCAGCAGCTTAAAGGAACCTTATTTAATTCTCACCCATGGAGGTGTGGCAGCATTGAAGGACTTCATTTCCTTCCTTCATCACAGCTGGAAGTAAGCGTGCTGCAGGCGGGTGTGGACGCTCTGAACCTCCTGGCTCCCTCAGGCTGAGCTCGGGTGTCCATGGTTGTTTGGGCCTTGTCCGTGGTTTTTGGTGCACTTTTAAAGAATAACTGAGTCTGTTTTATCTCCGTTTAAAGCTCTCTCAGCTTAAAGCCAGGTTCTTACAAAAAATGTTCTGATTCAAATTAATTCAATTAAAGGAACATTTGTTCAGCAAGTACTTGGTACCATGGTAGGTCTGCAGGGAATATAAAAATGAACTGGACCAGGCCTGCGCCTCCCAAGGCTAAGTGGACAGCCGGCCATTGCTACTTAAGGCTCCATAAACCTTAGGATTCAGGCGGTACTGCGAACCGAGTTCAGACTCTGACCAGACTCGGCCGGTTCTTTCCATTTTCCAGTTTTTAAATCTTCATCTCCTTTCTTTACCTAATCACCAACACACTAAGTCATTCAGCAAATATTAACTAAGGATTTAATTGTATGCCCAGCGGAGAGGCAATGTGGAGAGAAAAGCTATTGTTTCCATGTGTTTGTGTAGCTCAGCTTGATAGTATCAAGAACCCAAGTTGGAGATCCAGATTGGGGGGGGGGGTGTGAACAAAACCTCTGCAAGCTCCAGTTCCTCACCTGTACCTAGAAATAACAACAACAACAATAAGAAGTACCTCACAGCTGCGAGGACTGACGGAGATGCTGTGGATAAAAGATTCAGCATAGGGCCGATCAGTGTTCTCTCTCATCGATGTTTCTCTCTCTCTCTCCTTCTCCCTTCCTTTCTCTCTAAAAAATCAATAAAGAAAAAAAAGATTCAGCGTATTTCCTAGTTGCTTTCTTTCATATCATGATCATCGTCGTTGCTTGTTTTAGAACAAAACTTCTTAGAGATCAGAGACAGTTGCATTTTATGGATGACAAACTGCCTCTGTCACCTGTTAACCAGTGATATGTATCAATAATTAATAAGTACAAATACATACAACTCTAATAAAAATACTGGAAGTTAAATGTTTCAAACCTCTCCCTGTGAGGGAGACTTGCCTCTGCGGTAAGGAAGGCTGTGCCCAGTTATCTTCCATAACAGCGCTGAACCTGGGCCCGGGAAGGGGGATGAAGGAGGCAAGAGGACAAGTGGGCTGCATGACAAGGAACCCAGACAGAGCCAGCGTGGGGCGGGGTGGTCTGCAGACCTGGTTTGGGAAAGAACCTGGGAAACCTTGACAAGGGAGAGGACGTGTGTGTGTGTGTGTGTGTGTGTGTGTGTGTGTGTGAGAGAGAGAGAGAGAGACAGAGAGACAGAGAGGGACAGAGACAGAGACAGACAGAGACAGACGGAGACAGAGACCCTTAGCACAGCACCAGCTTCCTGGGCCTGTGACCTGTGCAGGCCCAGCTTAGGAGGGCCCCAGACTTGGCTTAATGCTCTGCGGATGTCTTCTAGATAGTCTTCATTTGTGAGCAAGGGCCCCCGACGTGTTCATTTTGTGCTGGGCAAATGAAGCAGCTGGTCTTGCCTTTGGGAAGGTTTGCTGTATAAAATGAATGTGATCTCTTTTTAGTGCTTTCTTGAGATTTAAACAGCTTTCAATTATTTAGGGCAAGGGATCCTTTGACTTAAACTCCAGACTAAGCTGGGCCTCAAGGTGGTTCAGCTTTACCCAGATTCCATAGCAGCTCTTTCTTCTATTCTGTCTGTAGGAGCCCCCCTGCACTCCTCCCTGCGAGACTCACTTGCAAAACTGATGGAAGTCTGCAAACTGTGCTCACTCCATCAGCCTCTGAGGACACAAGACAGCACTCCACCCTCCTTCTGTTCTGGGAAAACGTTGCATGTTGACAGGAAAGGCTGGAGGTGTTCCTCGGGGCTGGGGGTGGGGTGGGGTGGGGTGAGGGCTAAGACAGAGGAAGCAGTGTTCGCGGCAGTGTTGAGTAGGACCTGGAGAATTCCCCATAAAGAAGTTCAGACTTGGGAAGATGCACACCTGTGGCCACTTTCTTTCGCTGCCACTTACATTCCAACAGAAAAGGCACCATGCAGAGAGGACAAAGTACTGTGCGTTCAGCCCATTATCAGCCGGTTTCAAGGGTCATTTTGATCTTGTCGGGATCAGCAAGCTTCCTTTCAGCAGACCTAAAAAGGCTGACAGAGCCAATAATCAGACAATTTTGAAACTCTTTGTCAGAGTTATACTTTGGGGGAAAACTCTGCCGTAAATACCAATTTCTAGGCCCCCTCTTTGGCAACCCTCCATCTTCAGATATGATGGCTGCCCCATCTCCGACCGCCCCTTTGTCATCGACGTACCTTCCCAACGTGGTGTCGGCGAGTGATTTGCAGTTGCTTCTCTATCTGCTGCACATGCTTACACTATAAAGAATCAAACACGCCCGCCAGTGTGGCTTGGTGGATAGAGCATCGACCCATGCACCAAGAGGTCCCTGGTTCGATTCCCGGTCAGGGCACATGCCCAGGATTCGGGCTTGATCCCAGTGGGGGGCGTGCAGGAGGCGGCCGATCAATGTGTCTCTCTCTCTCTCTCTTCTTTCTTCTCTCTTTAAAAAATCAATAAAAACATATTTTAAACAAACAAGCAAACACGAGGTACAGCTGGGAGCACACATTCGCCTCTCATTTTGAGCCTACATATCTCTAACAGCTGTATTGAGCTGAAGCTGAGAAAAATCACCCTGCCGCCCTCCAGTTTTAGGGAGACTGTGATAGGTCGGAGGGCTACCGAGTCACTACTCAGGCATGATTACCTCTTGTCAATAAATGGCACCATTCAGTTTCAGGAGACAGATTCCAAACTGGGGCGTCTAGACCTGTGTATAGAATTTTAAATACGGTGGAATTTAAAGGAAAGCATTCAAACCCAGGAAACAGATTATAGGCTATGCCACACTCTGTAAAGGATTTAGACTTTTAAGAGTATTAACATTTCTTCTATATCAGATTGTTCTACTGTGGAAATAACAATTACTGCCATTTTTTGATACTGACATTGAAAATTACACATATTTCCTTCAGACATGGTATTTTAACTAAGTAGTGAAATAAGACAGCATGTAGTTCTAAATGGATTTCAAAGAGCATGTTGCCTTCATTTCCTAGGTCTGTATGTCTTCAGGAAAAGTTTCTTGGTGCCTTGTTTAAATGACCAGGTCTAGATGACCTGAAATGCCATCAAACCCCTAATAATGAGGTCAGTTTGACATGAAATACTTGTAGTAATGAGCACTTATAAAACACTAAAAAATCTATACTCTACCCTGGCCGGTTTGGCTCAGTGGTTAGAGCGTCAGCCCATGGACCAGAGTCTCAGGTTTGATTCCGGTCAAGGGCACGTACCTCAGTCGGGTTCAGTCCCCAGCCCTGGTCAGGGTCGTGCAGGAGGCAACCAGTCGATGTGTCTCCCTCACACCGATGTTTCTCTCTCCCTCTCTTCCTCCCTTTCTCCCCCCCGCTCTATCTGAAGATGAATGCAAAAATGTCCTCGGGTGAGGATAAAAAAATAAATAAGAAGGGCTTTGTGGTAAAATAAACTTAATATTCTCTGAACTAAACAAATCAAAGGGTTATCTTATTGTAGGAACCTCCGCCCTCGAGCGTCTGGAGTTGCCGTGTGCCTACGGGACGAAGCAGGCTGGCGGCTGTCGCCAGGTCTCAGCGCCTTGACGGCCGTGCCCTGGTAAAGACTTGAGACCTAAGTGGGACTTCTGGTTCTCTCTTTCCCAGATCTACTCCCAGTGTCTACTACTGTCCAGCCACCAGAAGAAGAAGTTGAAAGGGAGGGGAAGCAAGGTGGCCGGAGAGTAAGCTCAGCTCAGGGTGCCCACCAGCTGTGAGCTCAGAGGAGCTGGAAAAGCAAGAGAGAGGGTTGGCAGCTCAGCGTCAAGCCTGTAAGAAATAGGCCCCATCCCATCTGATGTAAAAACTAAGAGGCCGACTGTCTTAGTTCATTCTGGCTGCAGTAACAATGCCACACGCTGGGGAGCTTTAAACAACACACATTTCTCAGCTCTGGGCGCTGGAAGTGTGAGAGCAGGGAGACAGCACGGCGAGGTGTGGGCGAGAACCTTCTGGGTCACAGACTGCTGTATCCTCACGTGGTGGAAGGAACAAGGGGGCTTTCTAGGGCTTCTTTTTTTCATTGAATTTATAGGGGTGACATTGGTTAATAAAATTATATAGGTTTCAGGTGTACGATTCTATTATACATCGTCTGTACATTGTATTGTGTGCTCACTACCCCAAGTCAAGTCTCCTCCCATCGCCATTTATCCCCTCTTTACCCTCTTCTAGCTCCTCCCACCCCTTTTTCCCCTGGTAATCACCATGCTGTTACTGTTATCTGTGTCTATGAGTCTTTTGTTTTTTGGCTTAATCCCTTCACCCTTTCCATCTAGCTAGGGCCTCTTTTATAAGAGCATTAATCTCATTTCTCAGGGCTCTGCCCCATGACCTAATCACTTCCCAAAGGCCCTGCCTCCTAATCCTTCAGCACTGGCATTAGGATCTGAACCTATGAATTGGAGGAGGGGGCACAAACATTCATATTATAGTACAAATGGGCTTCTGATGATGAAGAAAGAGAAAAATAAGAGTCAGCAGATTTGACCCTAGTCATAGTCTGCTTGACTGGATGAAGTGTGGAGACTGATTTCACCCCTTCCTTCCCTTTTACATGCAAGCACCTGAAGCCTAGTAGGGAGCAAGCCACATCCCTATGGTAACCACTAACATCACATCAATCACCAGCTCCCATCTGTCTGGAGGAAGAGCCCCTGGTCCATAAAAGCATCGTGCCCTGAGAGGAGACGGGGTTGGGGCCACTGCCACCTTCTTTGACCACTGAATGAACCCACAGAGATATGCCTCCCGTCCAAGGATTGAGCATGCAATTTGATTGACCCCAGTAGATGGTCAGAGGAGATTATAATGAGCTATTTCCCTCATTCCTTTCTTTCTCTGGGTAACTCGAGCCCCATCTGGAAGACCTGGTTTTCTGTTTCTGAGCCTGGTTTGATTATGATCCTCGCTCTGGGATCATAGACTGTACTGAATAGCATTCTGAAAGGTTAGCTGGCCTCCTCACATCCCTCAGGTACACTGAGGCTGCACCAGAGGTACAGAGCTCTTCTATTTTTTAAAAAATTATTTTCCTATTAAGAAATTTATATATATATATATAACTTCATGCTTTTGCACTGCTCTTTATGGAGACAGAAAACAGCTGGGTGTTATCTGTGGGTGAACATTCTGTATGCTTAAAAGATTCTTGGTCTTGCTTTATCTAGGCTGAAAAAATCGAGTTGTAATCTTTTTTATAAGTCTCATCATCCTTTGTTGTTATTGTCATTGCCACATTGAGTGTTCACACAAAACCAGTTTCTTTAAATTTGTTAATCATTAGACTCATCTGGAGACCTTTCTAAACATATCAGATCGCATATCTTTCCCCAGACTTCCTGCCTAAGAATTACAGCAGCAGGGTGGTTTGTAGCTTGGGCAGGCATTACCATTCTTTTTTAAAATATATTTTTATTGATTTTTTTTAGAGAGAGAAGAAGGGAGAAGGAGAATGAAAGAAACAGCAATGTGAGGAAGAACCATCAATCAGCTGCCTCCTGCACACCACCTACTGGGGATTAAGTCTGCAACCCGGGCATGTGCCCTGACCGGGAATCAAACCAGCGACCTCTTGGTGCCTGGTTCAATGCTCAACCACTGAACCACACCGGCTGGGCCGCATTACCATTCTTAAACAGGACAAATAAATTATTGGGATCTTTGGGAATGGCACCCAGTCTTCAGAGGTGGGTCCCTAGCATCTTGGTTGGCACTGGCTTCATGGATGGACAGACATTTGGTTCAAACAAGGCCAAGCAGAATATTTTCCCAGATTTTAGAAATGAAACTTAGAAACTGAGGTTAATCTCTTAGGTGACCAGAAGTATGACGTGAAAAATAGGGAGACAGCTAATTGTGACATGAAGCTACAGTAGAGAAAGATGGTCTTCAGAGAGGGAGAGGGATGAAGCAGGTGCTCTCTGAGAGATTCAAGAGGGTAAGAGCAAACATTTTATTGACTCTCTAGCTCTGCTTCCAGTCTCTGCACTTCTGCCCTGGAGTTTCAGGAGACGGTCTCTGTCCTATGTGGTAGACATTCTCTTTTGGCTGAACCTAGCTGAAGCTGATTTTCATTAGCAGCCACCAAAGGCCTAACCAAATACAGAACTCACAGCTGCACTGGGAGAGTTGATAAGCTCACAGCCAAGTCTTCTGTCCCTGTTAACTCACTATAGAAGTCTCTAGTTTGCTTTTTTGAGAGGACACATGCCTCCTTGACTTCTAAAGAATATTTCATCAACAACATCTGACTAGACAATTTTAATACAACCCAAACTCTGAATGAGTGCCAAATGGTCTTCCATGGAAAAATATTCACAATTCTCCTAATAGGAAAAAAAAAAAAAAAACAACCCTCACTATATTTACTAACTGATGCATTCACCCAACAATCTATAAATTCAATACTGTTATTGGCCCATTTTATATATGAGGAAACTGAGACATAGAGAGGGTAAATAACTTCCCTTAGGTCACAGAGCTGGTAAATGGTGAAGCCGAGAGTTGGACCCAGATATGACTACAGAGTCCAATATTTCAACCATTTTGTTACACTTGAGCTGAAATCAAAACTCAGTGGTTGAAAGCAAGCTCTGGATGCTACCTGAGAAGTGATGTGTGACTATTACTGCTAGAGAGCAATCTAGCTAAGAATCTATAGGAAGAAGCAAATAAGGTAGGTTGGAGGGCCCTGGCAGTTTTCACTGATGAGTCAGGATGAATTGAGGCCAGAGAAAGGAAGAAATTGAGGATGTTACCATCTTACCATCCATTTTCTCCTTTAAACAGATCCCTGATTTTATTCCTATATCCATCCCTTCCCCAAGTGGTCCATGTGCTAGAGGTGGCTGACCTCCAAGAAAAGACCTTATTTGTCTAAGGATAAACTTATCCCTCTTGCCAGTAATTGAGCATGTGATTCAATTTGGGCCATTGAGATGTAAGAAGTTTTCTGGGGAGCTTATAAGACAATTTTACTTTGAGCTTATGTGAAAATTTTCAGAAGAGATGCTGTATAGCAAAGTCTTAAAAGATCTTAGCACTATAGAGCAATAAGCATTTATTTAGTTGATCCCGGCTTCTCTAGTTAGGGTAATTCAGTTCTCTTGACATTGGCCTGGTTCACTAATGAGTCTGGGGATCAGCTGAGCTAGTTTGCATTCTGCACCAAAGTCTCCCCTTCCTTTCCAGAACCAGTGAGCTAGCTTATGCATGTTCTTCTCAACACAATGGCAGAGGTGTAAGAGCACCAGTGGAAATACACGAGCATATCTCAAGCTTAGGCTCCATCCCATCTACCAACATCTAACTGGCCAAAAAAAAAGTCACATGGCTAAGATTAGTATTAAGACTGCCCACTAAATCACCACAGTAGATCACATGGTCAAGACCAACATCAAAGGATCAGGAAGTCTGCTCCTTCCTGGCAGTGATGGGAAGGGTGGTGAGTATTTCTGAGCAATAATCTAATATAGCACAGGGCCATGCATGGATGTGAGACCCAGAAGAATGGCAGCCCACCTCCCTTCCAGCCTGCAGATAAAGCCAACACACACAGAGAACAGGGGCTCTGATAGGACCCCAGGAAAACTGGAGCCTCAAGAGCAAATCAACCTGAAGTTCTAGCTGACATCTGGAATTCAGTATTGTTGGCCAAGTTTCACATTATTCAAGCAAGTTTGAGGTAGATTTTCTGTTACTTGCGGCTGAAACTCTTCCAATTCAGAACTTTCCTTGGAACATTTAAGAACAAAGGCCCAGAGAAGTGAATGAACATAGCACACTGGGAAAAAGCAATTCAAAGAACCTTGAGAGATTGTTTTCTTTTCTAAATGCTGCATCCTTGGAAACCAAACCATCCTTTCCTCTTATCTCCTACTCACCTTGTGGCAGACCTATTCCTTCTTGATTTTGTGTAATTCGATTCCTTCTCATGGTTGTTCATTTCACCTTCCAGTTGGCATGGTAATATCCTGACTGAATGGTGGCATTTATTATTCACTGCAAGCTCTCATTGGGTCAGTAAGAATCAGGTTTGCCTTCTTTCAAGAAGTCCAGGGCACTAAGTTATTAAACTGGAAAAGGTGGCCCTGTACTCCTCCTGGAGTTGATGCTTGAAATTCTCCTCTTCAAACTCTACCACTTTCCTCTACCTACATTGATTGAGGTGGTTCCTTCCTTTCTGTGGAGCTCTTGTTTCTTAGCTGTGGCAGGCAACATTTATTTCTACCCTCCACCCCATCATGTTACCGTAATAACAGGACACAAATTGAGTGGGCAGTCAGTCAAAGGATTTGTAAAAGTAAAAAATACTGTGAAAGACCAAAGGGTAATATCTCAGAATAAGAATCAATCACTTAAAATAATACTCATAAAGCCTTACTGTGTACTTATAACTCAACTAAAAAGTTCTTGATGGCCTTGAAGGTAAATCATTGAGTGAGAACATAGCTAATATTCATTGGATACCTACTATGTGCTGGGCTCTATATGGGGTCCACCATGTACATTCATCATTCAATCTTCACAATGGCCCTGGGAAATAACTATGATTATCTCCATTTTAGGGAGAAACTATTAACTTTTTCAAGGTCTCACAGCTAATGTGTGGAAGAGTTAAGATTTGAATTTGGACTTGAGTCCATTGTACTTATACTGCACTATACAATAGAGACATAGCACCATGGTTACAGGCATAGACTTACTCATGAGAATAGTAAAATTGAACTCTGCCATCTACTGGTTGTACGACTTTGGTCAAATTACTTAAACTTTCTGTGCCTTAGTTTTCTCATTTGTAGAATGGGAATGATCCTATTATTGACCTCTGAATGTAGCTGTCAGAATTAAATGAGATAATGTACGTAAAACACTTAGCACAATGTATGATGCATAATGAACTCTGAAAAGATGGCTATTTTTGTTATATAGTGAATGCCTGGTACAATGCCGTCCATCAGAGTGTTGGTGATGGGAATGTTCTACATCTGAACCATCTAATGCTTTAGCCCCTAGACCCGTGTGGCCATTGAGGACTTAAACTGTGGCTAGTACAACTGAGGAGCTGAATCTTCCATTTCAGTTCATTTTAATTAACTACAGTTTAAACTTAAATGGCCACATGTACCTATGGGCTACCATACTGGACAGCGCAGGTGTAGTGTGTGCCAGATACGATGTGTAAAAGAAAGAATAATAAATTCCTGTTTATGGGGAGCCTATAGTTTGGTGGAGGAACAGGCTGACAAGCAAATTACTAGCAGACATATTAAGTATTATAGTGCAGCTATTGACAAAATGCCACGGAAACTCAAACAGCAAGGGACTAATTGTGCTTGGGTATCAGGGAGAGCATTCAGATGTAAGGAAAGTTGAGCTAGGCCTTGAAGAATGAATAGGATTCAATTCATTTGTTCAACAAATATGTGTTCAGTGCCTTCTCTGGGCCAGCAGCAATCTTGAGAGAGCATATATTGTCACATGAGCGGTAGAGACAAGAGTTCCGAGGAGACATCTGCAGTGGTTAGACTGTTTGGGACGGTCTTGTAAAAAGTAGAACTCGGAGTGTCCCTCGAATCAGAAATAGGATTTGGATGATGCCGGGAGCTACGGGAGGGCATCCCAGGTAAGATGAGAAAATAGCCAACCATTAGAGCAGCCTGACTGAAGTAGACTGCGAGGTGAGAACGGCTCTGGGGAGTCCTGCGGGGGATGAGGTGACGTGGGGAGGTTCGGAGCAGGCTTTGAATGACGGTAAATGGAGCTTCACCTTCACAGCACGCGACATTTTGGAGCCAATATTGTAAGTTGTATAAAGTAGTATCATAGATGGGCTCAGAGGGCACTTGAAAAACAGAAGGTTCATTTGGGAAAGAGCCCCCAGGCAGGCAGTGTTCAGTGTTTAACACATGTCCTGCTATTCTGGCTGCCAGCACGCATGCATGCATTCCCTTCCCGTAGCCTCCCTCGTCGTCCTCATATCCCTAAGGTGGGGTGGTCGGCTCTCCATTGGATGTCTGCTGCTGTGGTCTCTCTAGTGTCTACTTCCCTCTGCAGGGGAACCAGGTACTGCCCCGGGACTCAAGCATTGAGTGCCAGAGCAGGGACAGTTGGCGCTGCGAGGATCGCTGTTGCAGTGTGGCAGGGGCAGCTGTGCAGGGCAGCATGTCCTGACCAGACCGACAGCATGACTATGGCCCTGGCTGTCAAGTCACCTTTGGCTCTTGCCTGTTCTCAGAGTCAGACCCTCCAGCCTTCTGCAATTCTGATAGCCTTGCACTAAATCTCCAATCATGTAAGATCTTCAGTCAGTTTCTTGCTTATAGCCAAGAACCCTGGCTGATACATTTCAAAACAATAAACCTGGGAGCAGAAATCTTGGTAGTGTCCCTGACTCTGCCCTAACCTGTCATCTCAGGGAAGTCCTCCGCCCCCCGCCTCATGTCCCTGTCTTGACAAGGGCCTGCACTAGTGATGTCTGAGGACATCTTGAGCAAGCCCTGAACCACACCCTGACTTCCAGCCGTGGCTTTTATTCCAGAGCAGGGCAGCGGCAGCGGCAGCGGAAGGAGAGGGGCTGCAGGAGACATCTCGCAGACACAGAGACTTGGTGGCTGAGTGCAAGGAGAAGGCGAGGAAGCAGTGAGCTGGAGGGGGGTCTGAGGTTTAGAACCTGAAGGAAAGGAATATCTGCTTTAAAATCACCCCAAAGCCACTTTTGTCATTCTGTTAGTTATTATCTCCATTTGGCCAAAGAATCAGGATTAAAAATATCTCTTCACCCTCCCTTCTGTGTTCTTTCCCTTAAGTAAGCTCCGCCATCGCCATCTGACTCCATCGGGGGTTCGTCAGTCCTCGGAAGGTCTGGAACTCGCCGGCCGTAGAGCCATTACTGTCTTCGGACTTCAGAGCCAAAGGAAGGGCACCTGGTGACAAACAGTTCAGTCGGGGCTGGGAAAGGTGTCCTGCCGGGTACAGAAAGTGCTGGTCTGTTCTAGAAGGGACTGTTCTGTTCCTCACACCCCAAAATGGCTCAGCTGGTCTCCCCTCTGCAAGGATTTTTGGTTTGGACTACTCTCTGGCAAGAAGCCTGCAATGCAGCTTTGGTACAAGGTGACGTGCACGCTGGTCACTGTCGACGTGCACCGAGCCCGGCTCTGCTCGGCAGCAGCGATGCCGACAGTCCCCGGCCTAGCCGAGCCCCCAGCAGCTGGGCCTGGCTGTTGTCCCCAAGCTCCCTCACGGCCACTCATTCTTCCCACAGATGCACTGTGGGCCAATTCCTGAGCACTGGGACTTGTTCAGTGTTCTTCACAGGCCTGTGTGCCCAGAGTGGGTGTTCAGATGTAGTCACGGAGCCCCACTTTGCTTTGCTTGGAGCCAAAGCCTGATTGTGCAGTAGCCAAGAGAGTGGGTCATGGGTTATACAGACTGAGTTCAAATCCCCCTGCAAACCTGGCTCTGTGACTCATTAAGAGGGTGACAGGGGCAAGCTATCCAACTTCTGTGGGCCTCAGTTTTCTCATCTATCAAATGGAGGGTAGGTAATAATAGCTTCTGTTATTTGAATTTAAGCAATATATTGTGCTTGTCATGTCGAATGGCCTCAGGGTACATGGCTGGACTATTCTTTTAGTGATCAGATTGCTGCAAGGATTCAGTGTGTAATTCAGTGATAGGGACCGCTGCCTGCCTGCCTCCTGTTTCCTCCTTCTTCCCTCCCTTCCTCCCTCTTTCCTCCCTCTCCTCCCTTCCTTTCCCTTCCTTTTTCTTTCCCTTCCTTTTTCTTTCCTTTCCTTTCCTTTCCTTTCCTTTCCTTTCCTTTCCTTTCCTTTCCTTTCCTTCCCTTCCCTTCCCTTCCCTTCCCTTCCCTTCCCTTCCCTTCCCTTCCCTTCCCTTCCCTTCCCTTCCCTTCCCTTCCCTTCCCTTCCCTTCCTTTCCTTTCCTTCCTCTTAATGTCTCCCTATGCCTCTCTCTCCCCCATTCTGTCTCTTTCTCCCCTCCATATCTATCATAATAAGGGAAATTATTTGTTATAAATTTTATTTAAATACAAAAAGTCTTGAGCAGACGGGCTCAGTGAATTAAATCTAGACCATGTCCTCTTTCCTAGGAAGATAGCCCTTTGTCTTCTCTCCCTGTTGCTGGGCTCCAGGCACCTCTGTGCAGCCAGTGAACTCCAATTACCACCAGTCCAACCCCTCGGGAGCCTGCCCGGCAGCAGTGGAGAGAGGGCAGCACAGATATGTTTCCCCCCTTTTTCCAGAATTGCTGGCTGGTTTTCTGGCAGTGGGATGCTGGCTCTCCAGAAAACTAGAACAAGAAGGAAAGGGAAGGAAGGCCCTGAATGCTTGCCAGTGTCTGTGGTTTCAATACTCCCATCATGGTCGAATTCAAGCTCCCAGCATAAACTCACAGAACACGGCGCTGGGAGAGAAGCATCTTACCCTGACTTCATCCTTTCAGCCCTGAGTTGAATGGGTAAAAAAATCCAAGGTATCAAAGTTTTGATTTTCTTAGGTGAGAAAGCTCATTCTCTGGGTATTGTTGAAATGCTATTTAAATAACCTGACGGTGAGTATCAAATAGAGGGCTTGCGGGGTCACTCCAGGATTGGGGGGGCAGCAGGGAACCTTGAATTATTTTCTTTATACCAAGGGAGTGAGTAAATGCCAGTGGCTTCTGTCTGTGACCCTGGCCTGTGCCTCTGCCCATGACCTCAGAGGATTTGGGCACGCCACAAACCTTCACTGGCACTAGTGTGACAGGTGTTCAGAGCATGTCTTCCTGCTCACAAGTCTCGGTGTCGGCAGCTTAGGAGTTGCAAGCAGCTGAACACTCTGAGTTGAAATTCAACCTGAGCAGTAGGGTTTCTGAGGGGCATGGTGTATGCCCAGAATACCTGTTTGCTCAGGAGTTAGGTTATTTACTTCACGGGGAACCTTAGGGATGAACTAGTTGTGAACGGGCCTCTTACCCCTATTTGTCCCCAAACTGCCCCCACAGCTTTTTCTAAATGTGGTTCTCTGCCTATCAGCGACGTCCCATTGTCCGCAATGTAAACTCTGAACCCTAAAGTGTGGCCTACAGTATTCTGGGGTGACCACGTGGTCAGCCTTTCTACATCCACCCCACTCCTCTCAGTTTTGTAGCAACCACATGGTTTACAAAGACTGGCCATCCAGTTTCAAGGTGGCTCCGCTTGGTCTCAGCCGAAAGGATAGCCCATGCCTGTTGTCCCAGTGACTGGCTGCGGTGTTCCAGACTTGATTCAATCGGTCTGTGTCTTTCTCTAGCTGCAGAAATTGGTTCAGGGGTGGGCTGGTCATCATAAAGCCCAGGTGCTCTTGTCACATGGTCTCAGGAACAGGCTTGCTTTCTTCCCTGGGTGTTTCTTGGGAAGCGTGTAACACTGGCAGTCGGCAGCCACTCCGTGACCGGGAGAGACATCGGCATTAGGATAAAGACACTAAAAACGAGCAGAGTAGAATGTGAACAGACCAGCTCCTTGGTGATGGGATTGAGTCATGGGATTAACCCAGTGTCAAACCTGACCATCCAGGCATTCATGTTTTTAAAAGCCATAACTTACCTAAGCCAAAAAACAATAAACCATTTTTATTGTTTGGGCCAGTTTGAGCTGGGTTTTCTATTATTAGCAACTAAAAGCCATCTGACTAATATGCTGCTTATAAAGTAGTTCCAAAGTCCTTTCTAGACTTATCTCTGCCATTCCTGCATGTACCATGGTTTAGCCTAAAAACATCACTGTTCATCCTCTGTGAATGTTCACATTTGGCCCCTCTGACCTCACTATCCAGTCTCCCTCTCTGTGTTGCAAACTCCCACTGATCCAAAAAATCCAACTCAGTATCACCTCTGAAATTCTGCCTGCTCGCCTCTGTCCATCCCAGAAAGAATTAAAGCCTGCCTTCTCAGGGGTCCACAGGCATTACTTACATAGCTATAGCAGAGCAATTTCAACACATTAACAATAATAATTGAGCAGCTAATAGGGATTGTTCTGCTGGACATTGTGTTTTATAGGTTATCATCTTGTTTAACCTTTAGCTAGCTTATATTATATTAACGTCATAATTTTAAATACCAAGAAACAGTTTGGAGAGGTAGAGGAACTTATCTAGGTGTCCACCCATCACAAGACGGGGAGCTGGGCCTTCGGCCACCTGATTCCAGAATCTGGGCTCTTAACCTCTGCGTAGTGTTGTCTTCCAGGCTAGTGGGTTCTTTGAAGCCAAACACTGTATTTTATCCATCGGTGCCTGAATGTTCTAGGCACGCAGGGAGTGCCAGCAGAATTAACGGACCAGCGGACAGCTGGGTGGACCCGTGTAGGCCCTTCGCGTCACAGAGGAGGAAACCGGGACTGGGAAGGGATAAATGGCGTGTGCGGTGGGCTACAGTATAGATGATCACTGAACTTCTGCAATATCTTGCCACCTTTGGAAGAAAACTGTGTCTCTCTAAAAGGAACTCCCCAAAGCAAGAGGACAAAAATAAAACCCCAAGATGCCTGGACTTCTCTCGCGTCGTGGAACCCGTCTATGTGCCTCATCGCTGAGACCCGAAGAAGTAGCCCTCCTCGTCCCCTTCCCCAGAATCAGGTTCCATCTCCCTTTGCGAACGCTCTTTAAACTGTTGCTGACGCCTAACTAATTCGGGCTGCAAAGAGAACAGAGTCAAACTGCATCCAAGTTCCGACTTAGGAGGTCTATTTATAACTACTCACACATCGGGTTTTGAAAGAGGATGGGGGGAAGGTCTGAGTACACAATTCAAAAGAACATTGAAATTGAGAAATAGAATCACACGCTGTCTTAATCAGCCAGCTGTGGCGCACAAACCCCGCGCTGTGTCACATCGCCGCCACGCAAGAGCAAACTGCGACATTGTTTTAATTACTTAAATTTATGAGATGAAAGGAACAACTTTTATAATCATTCAGATAATATTCCTATTCAGATTGCTATGCAATATCTTTATCTAGTCTTCATTTAAGTATTTATTAAAACAATTCATTTGTCAAAAACCCACAAACCTACTTGTATTTTAATGACTTAGGGGCACTTTTAATTGATCTTCTCTAATTTCTTTAAATGGGTGTCCTCATCAGATGCCCATATTTCACAAGCCTCTCAACCTGTGCACATTTAATATCTGCTCTCTGCACTTGCCAGTGCTGTCATCGTCACCGAGAGAAAGAGCAGCAAAGAGTCTTCCAGAAGGAAGTGACTCTCTGGGGGCCAACTCACATCTTGAGTAATAATAATTCTTCTTTATCATCTTCACAGCTCTCGTTTATTAACTGTGTACTTGGTTCCAGCATTGCATTCACTCAGCAGTGTCCACCAGTCATCTCCAAGGCTCCTGGACTGGGTCTGAGGTCGCAGACCCTGCCCTGCTCACACCTCCTTCCGAGGGGACTGCCCACTCCCAGCCTCACCGCTTCCCCCTCCCCCAGAGACGCGCGGGGCGCCTCACCGAAGGACAGCGACTCCATGAAATGGCTAGAGACTGGGATTCGTGTGGCCTAATTAAAAATATTAGCTTGGCCAATAACGTTCTCTTGGGAATTTAATCTAAGCATGGAGAGGCCCTGCCTATTTTCAGTGGGCGCTGAAGCAGACAGGTTAGAATTGTGACTGAGACTCCGCAAGGAGTCCGTGGACCCATTTAGATTGTGTGTGAAATTTGGGGTTTACGTGTATAAAGGGTAACAACAGCTTCACTAATTCCAGTTGTAAGTATAATCTCATCTTTTATTTACTGGTTAATCGCTCTGTTAATCACCCCCTTAACTGGAGTTTTACTATCACCCTCTTAAGGGTCTCACCCCCTGAATAATCCAAGAACCCCAAGGTTCCCCATGCTACAGGGCTGTGCCCAGCTTCCACACTGAAGCCAGGAAAACACTGGAAAATGATCAGGACACTGCTGCCGACGCTTCCTGCCACCAAGCAGTCTGGTTGAAGCCCAGTCCCCACGTCAGCCACAGGCACCCCACTGTCCTGCTGTGACGACACCCGTGGAGTTCCTGGATGGGGGTCCTGAGCAGCGTCCTAAGCCAGGCTCACGCTCTCGGGCTCTGCAGCCACTAGAGGGCTAGGATAGAGCCCTGTCCTCACGTTGCTGGGACACACAACCCCAGGCCAGGCCTTCAACACAAAGCATCCAGCCCCAACCCTCTGTCCCCACCACGAGGGTACATGTCCTGCAGCTACCCTTTAGGGTGAAGCTAAGTGATAACTGGGTATTCTCTCTTCCGTCCCTTTTTTTAATAGAGGCAAAACTTCTGGACCCAAGGTGGGTTTCTGGCATCCTCTGACTGACACAGGTAGAAAAATACCAACAACATGTTTTAACATGTAGTTGAGCATTTCACTAACGGTATTATCTGAGAAGAGGGTCCCTAGCTCTGATCAGGTTTTCAATGGTATTTATGGTTCAGAAATGAGCGACAGTGAGGACGCACCACTGCAGAGAGAGGGCCCAGAGCACCTGTGGGCCCTGCCGGGCGCTGTCAGTGCGCGCAGCCAGCCTGCTGTGTGGGGCAGAGCGAGGAGGCCTGGAATACACCGCGTCCCGTGGATGCTGACGCTCAGGAGTGGCCGTGCCACGTGCCGTGGATGACTCCCACATCTAATGTTGAGTGAGCAAAAAGTACAACGTTTCATTCATTTAAAGTGTAGAACATGCAGAACGGCCTACAGTAACAGGTCCAAAGAGGGGCTGTCGTAGAGGGATGTAGGCAGGCAAGGCAGAGGGGCTGGTGCCCAGGGGCTCGGGCTGGCCTGCTTCTCCGTAAGGCCCAGCTAGCAAAGAGTTTAGGTTTTGAAACCACAGGGCCTCTGCTGCAACTACTCAAATCGCCACAGACAAGATGCAGGTGCTGGGGTGCTTATGTTCTGATCAACGTTTTACAAGAACTGTGGCAGAGGGGATCGGCCCCAGGCGAGAGTGTGCGGACCTCTCACCTGTACCCTGATGTGGGTGCTAGGTGCAAGGGGTGTGAAAAGGTGCTGAGCTGCACACTTATCACTTAGGTACTCCATCGTATATCAATTATATCTCAGTTAAAAAGAAAGGGGGAAAGAGAGAGAAAGGAAGGAAGGAGAAATCCATTAAGAGATCAGGCCAAAAAAAAGTTCCATGGACTCCAGGTAGTTGGGCTCTGGAATAAAGCAGAATTGGAACCCAGAACCCATCAGAGGTTGTGCTCCGGGGTGTTGTGAGGCTCCGTGTGTCTTCACACCAATCCCATCATCCTCCCGTGACCCGAGCTGGCCGGAGGGCCTCTGTTGTTTGCTACCAAGAAGGCCTCCCAGAGCACCCATCACAGCTGTCGGTCCCCTCCCAGAGCACCCATCACAGCTGTCGGTCCCCTCCCAGAGCACCCATCACAGCTGTCGGTCCCCTCCCAGAGCACCCATCACAGCTGTCGGTCCCCTCCCAGAGCACCCATCACAGCTGTCCGTCCCCTCCCAGAGCACCCATCACAACGGTCGGTCCCCTCCCAGAGCACCCATCACAACGGTCGGTCCCCTCCCAGAGCACCCATCACAGCTGTCGGTCCCCTCCCAGAGCACCCATCACAGCTGTCCGTCCCCTCCCAGAGCACCCATCACAGCTGTCGGTCCCCTCCCAGAGCACCCATCACAGCTGTCCGTCCCCTCCCAGAGCACCCATCACAGCTGTCGGTCCCCTCCCAGAGCACCCATCACAGCTGTCGGTCCCCTCCCAGAGCACCCATCACAGCTGTCGGTCCCCTCCCAGAGCACCCATCACAGCTGTCGGTCAGGTGTAACCACACCAGCGGAACTGACAGGAGAACCTCCTGGAGGCCGAGTAACTGCACAGGGTCACACGACCCGTGCACACGTGCCTGGCTCCCAGCCCAGTCCCTGCCGGTGCCCCTCACACTCTGGAAACAGGCCCCTCTCCGCTGGGCAGTGGGAGGAGGGCACCTTTCCCAGGACCCCCTCGGCCGCACCTGGCTCCCCCGGGAGCTGGCTCATCGCCGTCTCTCCTGTGTTCTCACGGACCAGCTCATCAGCCATTGTTTGTTCTTAGTGCTAAACTTGACAGGAGATGGAGAAAAACACACAGCCGAGGTCAGAGAGCAGCAGGCTCTCCCTCCACCGAGTCTGTCTTCGTCTGTAAACAGCACCTGATCCCAGAAATTCCCTGAACGTTTTCTCGCAGCAGCCGGCCGGCAGGCGACTGTCATCTGTGAGCTCTGGCCTCCCGTCTGGACGTCTTTGCCCCACATCCCATCTCACCGGCCCCGGGGTGAGCACGCAGGAGGGAACATTCGCTGTAACCCTTAGGGTTTTCCAAAACTGTTTATCAGACAACGTGAAAGAGGAAGAGAAACTATTCTCTGGGCACTTTGGGTCTCAGGAACTCCAGCTCCTTGAGTCAGAAACAGGGGCTTTGCTGGTTTGTTTTTGTGTTAAATTGCCCTTACAATTTAGAGGGCTGGCCCCGCGTCAGGAAATGTATTTGTACCTTGTATTTTGCACTGACGCTGTGAGAAAGTCCTCAAGAGGCAGGAAGAGGCTTGACATCGGCGTACACCTGGGTCTCTCCGGTCGTCTCCGCCGGGAAAGGGTGAGCCCTGCAGATGGTCCACGTCCCCAGGCAGGACACTCCTTGCCCGTCTCACAGCATGCTCGTTTTCTGTTACCACAAAGTTCGTGCTTTTAAAAGAACATACATTTATTTTCTTAGAGTCTGGGAGTGAAACACAGGTCTCACTGGACTGGGCTGAAGAATCCAGGTGTTGGGAGGGTCGCACTCTGTTCCGGGAGCTCAGGGGAGAACCCGTGTCCTTACTCTCCAGCTACGGGCCACCTGCATTCCTTGCCTTGTGGCTTCTTCCTCCATCTTCAAAGTCAGCGAGCTGGTACCTTTCTCGCTGCTTTTCTTCTGTGGTGTCTCTTCCTCTCACTGACTGACTCGTGCCTCCCTCTTCCGTGTTGAAGGATTCTGATTACACCGAGCCCATGTGGATAACCCGGGACAATAAGGTCAGCCGGTTCACAACTTTAATTCCATCTGCAACCTAATTCCCTTTGCCATGTAGCCTGACATAGTCACAGGTTCCAAGGATGAGGTCGAGGGTATCTTTGGAGGTCGTTGTTCTATGTACTCATTATTCTATCAGTGAGTATGGCACACCAGGCCCAGGCGTGACGTACTCATTTTCCCTGAACATATGTACCAGGGCACGTGGTCATTCCTTCCTGTTTCAGGATCAAGATCGACTAGGACATTCACTTATTATCATTCAAAGAACAAAGTGATGGCTGTGTTTGAGGGGTTCACATTACTATGTTGCCTTTATGAGAGCAAATCTACTTCCTTTACCTGCGGTCATTCTCAGTTTCTTCTTGTTTCTCATCCAGGACCTGCTTTTACCAACAACAAATTGTCCCAAACAAGTTTCAGAAATTGTCCCACTTGCTGTGATGGTGGGCACAGAATGGCTGCACCGTCTACTCAACCTTAATGCAGTTTTACGAGTAGTGCACGGAAGATCATATAGTGGGCACATCCACCCAGGACCCCAGCCAGCCCAGCCTCTGCCATTTGCCTCTTGGTCTGACCCTGATCATGGAAGAGAAAACCTCAGGTCCCACCTGAGCCATTCCTAAAGTCAGGTTACCCCACAACGAAGAGTGTTTCCTCTGAATCTCCTGTGAGTATGTCCTCAAAGACCCTTCGGTCCTCAGTAATGAATGTTAGCAGTAATTCTCAAAATGAATGAATACTTCCAAAGGAACAAATCCTCTCTCTCTCTCTCTCTCTGTCTGTCTCTGTCTGTCTGTCTATCTCTGTCTCTGTCTCTGCCTGTCTCTCTCTTTCTGTCTCTCTCTCTCTGTGTCTCTCTCTCTCCCTCTCCCTCTTCTCCCCTCTCCCTCTCCCTCTGTCCCCTCTCCCTCTCCCTCTCTCCCCTCTCCCTCTCTCCCCTCTCCCTCTCTCGTGTGTGTGTGTGTGTGTGTGTGTGTGAGAGAGAAAGCAGAGTCTCCAACAGCTTTTATATGTAAAGTCTGGCAGCTATAAGCAAGGAAGGAAGGAAGCATCTCCTTTGTAGTTAACCTGTCTCATTACGTCATTTGTTGGCAGCCTCGGATGACATTAGTTCTGGGAACTGGCCGTATGTTTTTGAAAAGATAAGGACTCTTCCCCCAGATATATTGATGGCAATGAGATCATGACAGGAGAAGTCAGAGTTGTCATAGTAAAACCCAGGATCACAAATGCAGACGAGAGGTCAGGCACTCAAAAGCCTTTGGGCCAGACTGATAGCAGGGCAGCACGTAGCTACTTTCTACGAAGACAGCGGGGAGCTCTGGTCACCCAGACGGCTGTGGCTCAAATACATTCAAATCAAACAAACAAACAAGACGTACTTTGTGAATTAAGCCTAACGTAACTGGTGGGCCTGTTGGCCCGCAGTTTATGAGCCATGAAATGGGTGTGCCGGATCACTCTCAACCTTGAGGCTATTTTTCCGTTTCCTCAGACAAGCTTCTCTCTATAGATGCCGCCTTATTTATTATAAGTAAGAAACGCTCTTGATGGGAGGGTTTCTAACGGTGACAGGTGAGGATGATGGTGACGACTGAGTGTGCACCGGGCACTGGGCTAGGAGCTTTATATTCCTTCTTTATTTTATATGCTCACTTCTTTGCCTCCCATGGCATAGATCGCACCGGAGCCTTGAATTTAACCGGGGAGGTAACTGATGGGCAGAGAAGGTGAGTAACTTGTCGAAAATCAGCCAGCTCTATAGTTTTCAAAACCTTCCAGAGAAAATCATTATTTAACAAAACACCTGGTCCTTTAGGACTAGCTTTTGTGGGTTTCAGAATGTCCCAAGCATTAACTTACATTTCAGTGAAAAATTTCCAGGCATGTCCATGGATATAAACATTTATTGAAATATGCTTTTAAGGACAATAAATTCACACATATCTGGTAAAAGAAAATAAAAAAGGGGCAGAACAGAGATGAACTAGAACTAAACCTGAACGTTCCAGATGTTGGTCTGAAAGACTGTATGTTCTGCAAAACCAAAAGTATTTACTATCTGGTCCTTTATAGAAAATGTTTGCCAAACTTTGGCCTTAAAAAAAAAAAAAAAGACACACACACACAAAACAAGTACCATAAACATAGTACATATGTAATTTCCCCCAATTCTATAACCTGTTTTGCCAGGTTTTGCCAATGAAGCAAACCACCAGGGAAAATCAATGCCCTGATGAAATTCCCATTTGCCACCTGTGAGTAAAGGCCTCCTTTTCCCACTGGGAAGGCTGAACCAGTGTTGGAGGGGCCAAGCCACTTGCCCCCAGTCCCAGAGCAGGTTGGGGGCAGCACTGGGTGATAACAACATCAGTGACAACACTCTCACCTTTATCCAGTGCTTAAGCACAGTGCTCTGTGCTTGCTTGCTTCTTTTTTTTTTAATGGAATATGTTTATTTCTTTTATTAACTCTTAAAATCTGGAGAAAAATTCATACACACACAAAAAGAGAGAACTGTCTGGGCTGCCTGCCAGTGACTGAATTTTTGTTGCCCCAGAATTTGTATGTTGGAACCTAATCTCCAATGTGATGGTATTTGCAGGTGGAAACTGTAAGAGGTGATCCAATCAAGAGAATGGAGCCTCGTGAGTGGCATCGGCTCTCTTTCCAAAGAGGCCCCAGGGAAGTCCCTCCCCCTTCCCACCCCGTGAGGTTACAACAAGAGGACAGCCGTCTGTGCACCGGAAGTGGACATCACCACACCCCGTGTGCTAGTGCCTTGATCCAGGCACGAGAGAAATGTCTGTGTCTATAAGCCACCCAGTCTATGATAGTTTGTTAAAGGAGCTCAAACAGACTGAAACACTGCCTCAAAGCAAAATTTCTTTCTCGTGTTTGAAAAATAGCTGTTTCTCCAGATGATCTATTCCTTTTGACTTCGGGCCCAGAGGAGGTCACAGGAAGAAAAAAGCTCTGTGCTTTGCTTGCAGCATCTCCCAGAATCCTTGTCACTGTCTTCGGGGTAATTGCCATTATTACCCCCATGTGATAGATGAGGACAAGGGGCCTCGGCTGGGGAGTTGCCCGAGATCACGCAACCTTCCGCTGACTGCACGGGGAGGGAGTGCTTTTCAGGACCACACACAGCAGGCGTCTTGAGTGTGGCCTCTGCCTTGAGCTCTCCTCGGGGCTGGGGTTCTAGAGATAGCACTGTGGCCACTGCGAAGGAACAAGTCTCTGTGGCCACAAAAGAAGGACATGTCGGGGTCTGGAGCCTCTGGCCTGGGGGCACCTGCAGGGCTGGAGTCCCTCTGGGCCCACGTGTACCTGGTTGCTCCAAGCCCGCTGGGTGGGGATGGCGTGCAGAGCTTCCCAAACCACCCAGCTCCCAGCCCACCAAACGCCAGGTGAACGCAGCTTCCAACAGCAGCACAGCAGAACCAGATTCCGAATTGGAGCCCCAGGTGGTTCTCCTGTGAGCTGAGATTCGAGCAGATGCCGGAAGGGAAGGGACGTGTCACCCAGAGAGAGCGGAGTAGGCGCGCGGGGCTTCCTGGCTGCTCGAGGAGGACACCCGCCACCGGGCTGTCCTGTAACCGCGGGAATGCCGTGAGTAGCCATGCTTTGCTCTCCAAGCAGAGAAGGAAAGTTCTGGGAAGGAGGTGGGAAAGGAAGAGGAGGAGACGGTATGATTTAATCTCTTCTTTCTTTCTTAGCGTCGGCTCATCTCGTATGAGCCCTGTGCTTCTGTGGAAGGTCGAGTCATGGGGCTCCCCTCACCCCAAGATGACCATGCCCTAATCCCTGGAATTTAGGGCTAAGTTACCCTATGTGGAAAAAGGGGTTTTGTAGAATTGATTAAGGTTATGGATGTTGAGATGGTGAGATTACCCTGGATTATCTGGCTGAACTCAGTCTAGTCAGATAAACCCTTAGAAGCAGAAAACCTTTCCTGGCTAATTTAGAGGGTTCCTCCCGTAAGGAGAGCCAGGAGAGGTCCGAAGCCTGAGGAGACGTGAGCTCCTGCTCCTGGCCTTGGGAAGCAGGAGGGGCCGTAGTTAAGGCGTGCAGGTGGGCTCTGGTCGCTGGGAACAGCCTTCAGCTGTCAGCCAGGGAGGAACGTGGGACCTCGGTCCACAGACGAGAAGGAACTGAATTCTGCCAGTGACCTGAATGAGCAGGGAAGCAGTTCATCCCCCGGAGTCTCCAGGACGGAGTCCAGGCAGCCCTCCGGCACCTTGATTGTAGTCGGGTGACACCTGGCCTGACCTGGAGAACTGTCAGGTGATAAAGTTGTGTTGTCAGCCTTTACGTTTGTGGCAATTTGTTCGGACAGCAGTAGAAAACGAATCTATCTTGTGAACTAAACTATGTTGGTTGTAGCTAGAAAGTGGTCAGATTGGAAGAATTATGGGGAAGCTTCGTTCTGAGCCCCTTGTGAAGACTATGATGTACATACCTGGGTTATCTACTCTTGTAACAGATACCATCACTCTTGAGACATGTTCCCTGTTACATGTTCCTGCTTAGTCCCTACCTAACTCTAAAACAGGAAACCAGGAGGAACAGAGAGTGCTGTGAGGGTAGTTTTCCTTGATTCACTCTCAAAATGCGTGTGGAAGAGAAGGCTCCCTCCCCAATTACTGAGAATTCGTGTCAGGACTCAGCTTTGGACTTGCTGTTGTCATTGAGTTTTTCAGCCACAGTCACGCCAGACGAGGAACAGGAAGCAAACTGTTCCTGCCCTTTGGTACAATTCAGGCATCTCTATCTCCCACGTCCCTCGCAGTCTGAGTGCGCCACGGGGTCCCAGCCTTCTCCTGGCCCAGAACTTCTGCGTGACGCCAGAGGGAGGGGTGGCGGGGGTGCCTTGCTCCGCGCCTTCCGATTCTTCTCTCCAATCCTCCTGAGATGTTCTTAGAACCATTGTCTTTGTTTCTTTTCTGCCCTGTGTTTATGGTGCAGTGTTCTTCTTCCAAGAAGGGAAATGAATGTAGTGTTTAATTTATGACCACCTAATACTATAATAGCATATTCCTCTGCCTGAAATGTATTCTTAAGCATTGCCTTCCTCCCTACTTTAATTGAATTGGATAGAGACGGCACAGTGCCATTGTTCAGGTTAACGACCCAATGATTTACAAGACAGGGCATTCACTAGCGAATAGATTTTAGTAATTGTTCCGCTCCTCCATGAGAATAATGGTTTGTATATTGATTCCTCGTGTCCTGGAGTTGGGGCTCACCTAGAGGAGAGCTCAAGCTCTGAAAGCCACGGAGGAGGCCGCCTAGAGTCGATGAGGTTAGCAGGCGCCATAGCCTCCCTGCGAGGACAGGGCTTCAGCGCAGGGAAGGCCTCAGCTGCCCGCAGGTGGAGGGGATGATGTTTTCACAGTGAAGATGACTCAGGGTTGCTACAGGTGCCAGAATTTAAACACACACACACACACACACACACACACACACACACCCCACCCCCACCCCAATACGAGTTTATTTTTGTTCTTATCTAAGGAAGGTGAGCTATACCTGATATTCTGGACATTTCCATTGAGGAGTCAATGTGGCATTTCTAAGGGGAATGGGTAAATTACATAGTTTGAGGGGAAATAGCTGCTAGAGTTGTTTGACCTGTTTTGTAAAAGTCTTACAGTCATGCTGAGGGCCAGGACGGAGGGCCAGTTTCCAGGCTGGCTGCACGTGTGGGTTGAGGGCTGCAGCACCGTCTGCCACTCCACACACATCGCGACAAGTCTGCCCCTTTCATTTCCTTCTGCATCACTGAGGGTACTGAAGAGAGGACACAGGTTCCAAGAGCGCCTCCAAGTACCTTGCGTTAACTGTGACCACTCACGTGGGAAATCAAACCAGGATTGGACCGAGGGTGCGGGGAGCTTGGGAAAGGTCGAGACACGGGGCTCCAGGACGCCACGGGCTCCGGGCTCTGAGCTCAGTGGCAAGGAGGGCCCACCCGCTTCCTCCTGGTCTGCGCTATGTGCAGGAACAGCAATCCTTATTTCAGTCTCTCCAAGGGTGTAATTTAAATCGTGTAATCTGGAGATGCATGGAAAACGGTATGAGAGAGGGGCCAAGCCCACTCAGAGGTCATTAAAAGGCAAATGGACGTCTTTGACTGGATGTGATATCACACACACACAGAGTAATGCTTTTCTTTTTTCCTTTTAAAAATCCTTTAACTTGTGAAATAGCACACTTTAAGATTAGGATAAACAATGTATATTTCCACTTTACATTAGAGGAAATCAGCACCGCGGAGCCACGGCCCAGTTTGAGAAATACAACAGGGCTGTAGCCTGCTTCTGGCCCAGTCAGCCGCTCCGTCCCTCACAGAGAGGGTGCCCTCTGAATTTTCTGCGATCATTTCATCTTTAAGAGACACTTATCTCTACATCTCCAAAATTGTTTAGCTGTATGTAGCTTCTGTTCATTCTTTTTTTTTAACATGCTATGTAGCTTTTGGTCATGTAAATCAACTGCAACTGATTTCAGTCACTCTGGAGTTGATGGAAGCTTGGGCCCTTTCTGGTTTGTAGTATCACAGGCAAGGCTGCTGCAAACAGGGCTGTGACTGGCTCGTGTCACACACCTGCGGGGGTTCTCTCGGGTGGGTATCTAGGGGTGCGTGTGCATGCCACAGGTGTCTGCATGTCTGGTTTACAGCCGAGTGCCGAGTGGTTCCTCCCGGAGCGGTGAGTCAGAGATCCCGCTGCTTCGCACCCTTGCCGGCCTCGGGTGGTATTCGAGTTCAAGTTCGTATGTTTTGCTCGGGATATAAGGGATAAGGGATATTTCATGGCAGTTGTAGTTTTGTAATTAGTTTGGATTGTTTATAAGGTTGAGCATCTTCTGAAGTTGGCTATTTGTTTCTTCTGTGGAAAAACCTTTTTCCTTTGAGTTTTCTTCATTGTTATTAACTCCTGGGAGCTCTTTATATATTCTAGATCAGAGCTGCCCAATAGAAATGTAATGCAAACTGAAACATAATGCCACCTTTTCTAGTGGCCACATTAAAAAAGAAGTAAAAAGAAATTGGTATGATTGGCTTTAACAATTTATTATTTCATTTAAGTTAGCTTATATCATTTATCCAAATGTTACTAAAATATTATCAAGATAAAATTTATTAAGGAAGCCTTTGAAATCTGCCGTGTGTTTTATACCTCTGGCAAACCGCAGCTCATGCTGGCCACGCGCGTCTCAGGCTGCTGTGCAGACGGCCACGTCTCCAGGCTGGGCCCTCGCACTACGTTCTCTTCCCACCCGTGTCCGTGTTTTCACTCTGCTTCGCGGTTTCTTCCCGAAGTTCTTCACTGTAATGTTGTTACTTTGGAATAATCTTTCTTAGTGCTTTTTGCACTTTGTCTATGCTGAAGTGATGAAAATAGTATCTTATTTTTTTATCTAAAACTTTTAAAGTGTTGCCCTGAGTCGGTTGGAGCATCGTCCCGTACACCAAAGGTCACCGGTTTAATTCCCGGTCAGGGCACCGCATACCCAGGTTTCGGGTTTGTCCCTGGTCCAGGCACGTATGGGAGGCAGCCCGTTAGGGTTTTGGTCAGGCTGGGGACGCGGGCCTCTGACAGAATTCACAAGTGAGCAAAGAGGGCAAAGGGAGGAAATGTTTTGTCTTTCCCGTAGACAGGGGAAGGGCGAGTACCAGGCGGCCCGGGGCAACCAGAGATGGCCAGCCGCCTTGTACTGAAGTCCCACAGAGGCGGGGCGGGGTGCTGGGGGCCTCGAGGAGTTGCAGTTTGTTCGGGAGACAGTCCGGCCGATGTGCCAGGGGTTTCTTATCTCTTCTCAGCCTGTACAATATGCTGGGGAAGAGGAGTTTCCCCAGAAAGGGTTGGAAGAACACGAAAGAGGCTGAAACAGCCGGGAAAGGGCCCCGCCCTGATCTATTTTACTGGTTGTGAAACCAGACAACAAATGGGTCCGGCCGCCTGTCACTATTTGAGCCAATTAAGCAGAGAACAGGTTGAATCGTGTATGAGTGTTTATTCCAACATTGCCGGCAGTATGGGGGAGCAGTGGGCCATCCCATGAGATCTGCTCTGCCCCTCTCTTGCCAGCTGCTTTGAAAGGGTAGAGAGACAATGACTACTTGAGAGAAGGCAGTTAGGCAAAAGGAAAACAAATGGATAAAATGGTTGCAGGCAGGGGGCAAAAATGTGGGGGGGCAGCAGGGCGGCAGTGAGTCGCAGGGTTCAGGGTTCCGATCGATTGATCATCAGGTTGTTCATCTTCCCATGAGGTCAGGGAGTCCCCTTGTCCTCCGATTAGGAGAACGGACAGCGTTCCCGAGGTCAACTCCCCATGCACACACCTCCTGGCAGCCGGTTCAGAGCGCGCTTTCCTCTATCAGAGCAAAGCCACCACGGTCACCACTGCAAAGGATGATGAACATTCTTCTAACTATGGCCAGTGCCCCACTATGATTAGTTTTCTTACTCTTCTAAGATTTTCTATTAATTCTAATATCCTTCCTGTCCCTTTCAGTTGGGTAGAAAGGTGGTTTGAAGTTGCAGACACCAGCCATCTTTGTTTAATTACTGGGTGCTTCTCATAAATTGTAGAAAAATCATAAAAGTCAATCTTCTGTCCTCACACAGCCAATCGATGTTTCTCTCTCTTCCTCTCCCTTCCCCTCTCTCTAAAAATACCAATGAAAACATATTTAAAAACAATAAATACATAAAAAAATGTTTTGCCCAGCTGGTGTGGCTCAGTGGTTGAGCATTGACCCATGCACCAAGAGGTCGCTGGTTCGATTCCCGGTCAGGGCACATGCCCAGGTTGTGGGCCCAATCCCCAGTGGGGGGCATACAGGAGGCGGCCAGTCGATGTTCTTTCTCATTGAATGTTTCTATCTCTCTCCCTCTCCCTTCCTCTCTCTAAAATAAAGAAAATTTATATTTTTTATTTTAAAAAAGTTTTATTCTTCACATTTAAGGTCTTAATGCATATGACTCAATTGTGTGTTTTTGAGGTAGAGAATTTTTCTTTTTCTTTAAAAAAAATTTTTTTTTTCTTTACTGATTTTTAGAGAGAGAGGAAAGAGAGGTAGAGAGATAGAAACATCGATGAGAGAGAACATCGACTGGCTGCCTCCTGCATGCCCCCCACTGGGATCGGGCCCACAACCTGGGCATGTGCCCTGACTGGGAATTGAACCGGCGACCTCCTGGTACATGGGTCGATGCTCAACCACTGAGCCACACCAGCTGGACAAGAGAATTTTTATTTTTCCACATAACCAACCGTCCAGCGCTTTATTCCCCGCCCCCCCCCCCCCCCGCCCCCGGACACAGCTGCTCAGGCACCTGTCGGAACCAGTCAGAACTCAATCGTGGGCATGGGATGTTTCTAGACTCTGTCCCCTCTCCCATTTGTCTGCTTCAAATGCCACACGGCCTTAATCACAATAGCTAGGCCTTATTAACTGGTAGGCAAGACCCTTGGCTGGCTTCTTTTGCAGGTGTTTCTTGGTATATTTGGCCCTTTGCTTTCAGGTATAAATTTTAAAATCAGTTTGTCGTATTTGTGAAAATCCTTTGGTGGCCCTACCATTCTCACAGCTGAGCTGTGTGGTCTCAGATGGGTCACTTTGCCTCTCTGGCCGGTCTTTTCACCTACAAACTGGCAGTGGCATAGTTTCATTTCTACAGAATTGTTCTGAAGATTAAACGAATTGACGTCTGTAAAGTCCCTAGCACAGTGCCTGGCACATGGGGAATTTTTCAATAAGTAAATGAGTAGTTTTATTGTTGTTGGCTCTGAAATAGCCCCCCGCTGTGGGGAGTGTGGGGATCCTGAGAGGAGGGCTGGCTTCCTGCCCCATCTGTCCTCACGCTTGGTGCGCTTTCCACGCTTACTGTTACTAGTGCGCACGCACAGTGCTTGGCACACACTGTATGCTCACCCACTTGGTCCTATTTGGACTGTTCAGGAATTTCGAGGAGCAGGTAAGCATGTACATATTTGCAAATATCTGAGACTGGAGCTTCAGTCAAGCCTTTGGAGCTCTATCAGGACACTGGGGTGAGAGGGCATGAAGACCAGAATCTTCTGCTCAGCCCCCCTGTACTCTAGCTATCCACCAAGCTGATGACGTGGAGGCGACAAGGCGGTTGCCAGATAAAACAGAACACCAGCTAAGAGTGAGTCTCAGCTCGACCATGAATGAGCTTTTAGTGTATGTTCCAAATATTGCACGAGGCATACTTACATTAAATTGGAGTTTCGTAACTGGGCATTGGGTGTTTGTATTTGCTAAATCAGCCATCCTCGGTGGGGGATGTTGCTGTCACTTCTCCAGTTAGAATTATGCACTCATGATTTAGGGCACAAGTTGTCCCTCAAAGGCATGCAGTCTAACAGCTTCTTTGGGCAAATGTGGAAACTGAGATCCAGAGGCTTAGTTGGTTAACTGTAGGCACTGGGTGAGTCCTGATTCTGTGTTCTTCCAAATGCTTTTAAATGTGTAAAAATATGCAGTCACCTGTTCCTTATCCACTTATCCTGGAGAGGTAGGGACCTCTACCACGTGGACCACAAACCTTTGGTCATGTGCAGTTCTGTGGCAGGCCCTGGCACCAGCCTACTATCTGGTCACCCGGGGAGCTGACTCGGGTTTGAAATGTCCAGGAGTCTAGAAAGTATGTGGCTGGCCTGGGACGACCACAGAGCTAGAAACTGGCCTTTGAGAGCCTTTGTCAAAATGACAACCTTGTCAAAGTCTTCAGTTATTATGGTGACAGGGACCAGAGAAGTAGATAAAAGCATAGACATTTTCAGATAAAAAAAGAAAAAATAACAAATGATAAATGGGAAGGAAAGAGTAAGCAGCGAGGAAGGATACTGCCACTTGCTAGCATCTGGGGTGGAGCTGAAAGGCATATGTGGAGGAGAGTGGAGTTCCACCAGGAGAGGTGAGCGGTACAACAATGATATCAGAATATTCTTCTTAAATGAATGGGCTCCCCTGGGCCTCTTACACTGATGATGAGTCCCGCCCGTTGCTGGAGTCATTGAAAGGCAGCCTGAACAAAGCAGTGGAAAGCGACTGCAGGAGACACTCCCCGGTTATCTCTTGAGATGGACTTGATCATCTGATAGGTCTCTTCTTTCTCTCCGTGTCTGCGAATCACTGGCTCATTTGAAAACATGATGGTTAAAACTCTCAGGGAACCAGAAACTGAGAATTTAATTGAAAGTAATTTTCATACAAGTGAAGCATGATCTAAAAATTCATTGCGTGTCTGACTTTTTTTCTTTTTTTAAATCCAGGATAAAGTAAGTAACTGGTCTCAAAATCCTTACCAGACCAAAGCTTTGTCTCACCCTTGATGAACGGTTACTATTTCTAACCTCTAGTTTCAAATTATGTTTATGTGACACTTGAAAGATTATGTCTATTTGACTTCATTTTTCTAATTAAACAGTCTTTTCAGGAAATAGATCTCCTGGCGTGCTTCAGAGCTTTAAATAAACATCCAGAGTAGCTCTGCACTATAAAATCACGTCCTCCATGACGCTCACCCACGGCGGGAGAACTGCCCTCCTGGTGCAGGACGCCAAGCCTGGTTGACCTTCCCGACTTTTCTGCTACAAATCTGAAAACCAAATGCAGCCGTTCTGGAGAAACATCGGGTATTGGCACACATCAGATAGAACGCTCGTGTTTTCCTTTCATAGCAGACGGCCTCACAGGAGATGAATTATATAAAAACTCTACCTGTCAGCAGGCCTTGACTGTTGTCACATTATTTTCTCCTACATCAGTCTAACATTGCTGGTAACAGATGCCTTTTAAAGGCAATGTTGGTAGTAGCTATTCTCTGTGCTTCGTGTCTCGCTTGCCCTCCATCCAAGGAGTTATCAAGTGTTCTTGGTCCTACCCTTCTCCTCCACCTCGTCCCTGCAGCCCCACCTCTGCACCCCCTCTGCCGCAGCCCAAGGCCTCCAGCTCCCCTGCTGCCTGTGGTGTGGCTTCAGCCACATTCGAGGTCCTGAAGCACAGCCTTGATCCTGTCACTCTCCTGCTCAGAAACTGTCCCTAGTTCCCTGTTCTCTCTGAGGTGGGTCCCAAGCATCCGTCATTCCAGTACCACCTCCTATCTTTGCTCATCCCTTCCATTTGTGCTGTTGTTTACGTCCCATTTATCTTTCAATGGACTCACTTTTTTTTTTTTTTTACTTAAATGTATTCTAAAAGGAAACTTTATCTCTAAGTAAATGGAAAACCAGTATCATTTATCATAAATAGAAGCTAACAATAAATACAATGAAAGCAAAGCAAAACAAAAGTAGTATCTTCTCGCTAGATAGTACTGCCGGAGGCTGTAAGCCCTGAGACCTGCTGGCTCTGTGTTTACAAAGGGGTTGATTTATTCAGCCTTCTTCTATTTGCCCCTCCAGATCCATTTTCCTCCCTTCTCTTTGCTCTCTGCCCCAAGGAGGCTGAGCCCTGTGGGCTAATCCTTTTGCTTCTAGTTTCCAGTGGGGCTCAGCTGATGGGAGCCCAGCAGGGTATTGGAGGGAGAGAAGCTATGGATCCTGGGCTGTGTTCACTGCCTCCCCCTTGCAGGGTCACCAAAGCTTGGCAGTGGACCCTGACCAAAGGCAACTGCTTGTTTTAAGGTGGCCTGTTCTACATGGGTCTCCCCTTCTGGGTTGTGTTAAACTCTCTCTCCTTTTTTCCCCTTTGGCATAGAGATGGCGACAGCTGGGCCTTTACTAGCTCTGGGTTACTGTGCTGGCCCTGTGGTTCCCTGTACCCATCCTTGGGAGACCCTGGCTACAACAACTGTCATGGACTGGATGCTCTACGTTAATCTGCATCAGCTAAGGCTTTGTCCTTGACTTCATCAAAGATTGGAGGGGGATTGATAGATGGACTGTCTCTGAACATCCGGCACCATGTGTGGACACCAGTCACACACGTTCCCCCTCTGGGAAATGCCTTTATGTGGAATAACCTCCCAGGTTCCTTGTGTATGATTCAAGTTGGACTGGATTCTTGCTTACCCTTCCCACCCAGTCTCCTTCCATACACCCTTTGTTATAGACCAACAAGCTTCATCTTGTTTCTTGTTCTTGCCCCATGATTCCCTACCTTCAGTCTGTATTTTAGCTGTTTCTTCTGCTTAGACAGGACACCTCCTCTGTCTCCACATTGACTTTAGTCCCAGTTCCAATGCTGCCTTGTCCAGCAAGGCCTCACTGATATACTTGCCCCTCTTCTGAGTATCAGGTGGCTCCCTTAATATTGATTCGACTTCTCCCAAACCCTGTGCATCGTTCGCCCATGTCTCCTGTTGAACACAGAAAGCTCCCCAGGTTCCTGGCTGAGCTGAGACTCCCATCAGGCCTTTCTTCTGCATGGACCCACATTTGTTAACAATTGGCCCTTCCTCCTCAGAGTTGATCCTGTTCTAGCTTGTTTTATGATCGTGCCTTCTTTTCTGTACTATGAAGAAGCCTCCACTCAGTCACTAATTTAAGAAATCAATGATTAAAACCTACACACTTCTACACACATGCTAGGTACTGAACATAATATGGTACGGAAAACAATGTGATCCCTCTCTCCAGGACGCGCAAGGCCTGCAGAAGCCCTTTGAGACTGAACCCTTTTTAGGCAGCCGTGAACTTTAGAGTCCTCATCAATAATTTATTATTGATTTTTTTTTTTTTTTTTTTTAAGAGAGAGAGATAGAAACATTGATGTGAGAGCCAAACATCAATCGGCTGCCTCCTGCACGCCCCCTACTGGGGATCAAGTCTGCAACCCAGGCATGTGCCCTGACCGGGAATCGAACTGGGACCTCTCAGTCTACGGGATGATGCTCAATCCACTGAGCCACACCGGCCGGGCCCCATCAATAATTTACACACAGATAAACACAAACAACGTGTAGTAGTTAGCAGTTTACCATTTGGAATGAAACCTCCTGGGTTCTGAAGCTACCCTTTCATGGAAGTGACTTCTGTTGTATATTCTCCTCAAAGGGATATTGCAGGGCATCAAGATACTACATACAAAGACACAGAACAGTGCCTGGCACCGAATATGGTCTCAGGATACCTGAGGGGTGGTGGTTGGGGCGGAGTGGTCATCAGCTTGTTAAAGTCTGGCCGTTGTCTTTCTAAGAAAAGGTAAGATTCATAGTTAGTTGAGACCACTTGGGGTAATGCTCCTCGTGGACAGTCATCCAAGTGGCAGGGCTGTGACTGCACATACGCCTGAGGGAAAACTCAACAAGCACCTCAGAGCAGGAGCTGTGGAGGGAGCAGGAGGTGCTCAGAGCACACAGGACCTGCCACAGGCCGTGGACACGTCAGCGCGGGAAATTCACACACCTGTTTCACTTAGGTGTTTTTATATGAAAACATTTTTGTACATTTTAGAACTGAGTGAGGAACACAGGATTACATAGGTTGTCAACAAATATTTACCATATTGAGTTCATTTTGGATGCATTTGTGGATGATGATGGGTGCAATCTGTATTTTTTTTAAAATGACTATTACTCCTGCCCTAAGAGATTTTATAACGGACACGTTAGCACAAGGACTCGTCTTTTTTCTCTTGATCAAAGGAATGTAGCTTGTAACTCAGGGAAGACTGTAGAAGTAATGCTACCTTCTCTATTATGTTAAAGGCAGTGGAGGACAGAGAAGAGTTAGTTTATGGGAATACCGTGAGTCTTCCATTTGGGTGAATAGACATTCCTCGATTGCGCCGGGAGGAGGAGGAGGACAGGGAGAAACTCTGTCCTGGCTTCCAGAGCAAGCCCCCCTTGGCGGAAACATGTGGGTACCATACATGCTGCCCCCGTAAGAGGGGGAGACTGAATTTCCTCAAAGGGAATCCCAGCTATCTCTTTGAGTGTCTACTTTGTGTAACCAGCAATGGACAGATACTTTATATTTTATTAGCTCATTCTGACAAGAACCTCCTGAAGTAGGTACAACTTTCCCGTTTAACATGCGATGAATCTGAGGCCCACTGAGATCAAGAGCCTTGGTGAGCAGAGAAGCATCCAGTCTCCCTGACGCCCAAGCTCGCTCTCTTTCCACTGTCTCACTGCCTCTCAAGACATTGTGTTCAAGGTGTCTGGCTGGGCTGATCTGACATTGTGAATATCTCATAGCTTCCATTCACTGCTTCTTCAGTGCAATGATTGATGTTTTAAAGATAACTCAAGTCCACTGCTACATCCTGAAGAGTAATCGGAAGCATGAAAGAGAGGCATGATTGTTGAGCAAAGCTGGCAGGTTAGAGTACAAGGAGCCGTCTGCATCTCCTCCCACCACTCCTCTGTCTGGCAGCAGTGCCCACGTGCGCCCCCTGTCTGCTAACCGCCTCCTCCACCAACCTAGACTCCACCAGGCAGGGGCCAGAACTGTGCTGCTTACCTCTATTCCTGGTGCCTAGCGGTACATATTTGTTGGATGAATGAATTCTATCTGCACTGGTAATCTACAGGTAACATGATTTAGGTCTATTTACTAGAATTTTTCAGCAAATAGTTCTGTCCTTTTTGACATTTGTCTCAAGTTTGTATAATTTATTCGTAGAGTTCTTCTTAGACTACTAATAAATTCCTATGGGACCTATCCCTTTATAGGCTGTGGAATCCACCACCATGAAGTATTCACAAGAAATGCCTTTTAAAAGTCTTGTTTGGGGCTATGCTGATGATGAATTTCTGAATAGTTATGTCTGGGCTTCTCTTTGTCTCAGAATCTGCAGTGTGGGATATCTGCATCTTTTTGTGTTAGGACACTGCAACGCTGAGCTGGGAGCCCTCTGGGAGGTGGCGGGGAGGGAAAGGTATCAGCTCTCCACCCCTGAGGCGCAGACACTCCACACACCCAGGAGGGAAGCTCCTGGCATGAGTTTTAGCAAACACATGCATGGCATTTGAACATTGTTTGTTTGTGTGTCTAGATGACATGATGATCTATGAACAGGGGCCCCACATCTGTTGCAGGCAGGAAATCCGGCTCTGTGTCTTTCTACTGCCGTGACCCCGAGGCGCTTTCATTCTTGTTCTCACCCCCTGATAAGGCGGAGGCATGCCCCCACACCGACTGAGAAGTCGTTCTTTCTGGGAGCTTGCAGCACCCCACTTGATCCCCTCCGCACCCCAGGCACAGAAGAGGGGGAACAGGAGAAGGGTCTCTGGGGAGCTTACATTCCACCAGTTTCTTTGACTTTTGCCAGCCGACTTTGCAAGCGTTCTCCAAAGTCACTTGCTAGCTCGGGTGTGCAGGACCGGGTTTGTGAAATCACGTGAACCGGGATTGAAAGCTGTTCTGGCCAAGCGAGTGCAGTCCGAATTAGCTCTGTCACCAAGCCCCAGCCTGGCTTAAATGATGTTATTTATATCCAACTGCACTTGACAACGCGCGGAGCCTTCTGCCCAGCATCAGCATCTCCACGGCAGCGCCTCTTAGCCCCTGTCCTTGGTGTAAGGACAGAAGGGAGTGCTCCTGTACACCTGTGTCTGAGCCCAGAAGGAGTACATTTCACACAGGAAAGTGTCCCTAATATTGAAGTGGATGAAATTGCTGGGATTTCTGGACATGCTGCATAAAGCCAGAAGGTTGTGGATTAACAGGCAGGAAGCAGAGGTCATTGCCTTCCCATCCCTTTAAGTGTGGCTCTCGGGAGAGAGAAAACATAGGTGTGTATAACTATAAACAGCATTACTAAGGCTCAGTGTTTTTAATCATAAAGTGGGAGGAAGGACAGCACCTGCTTCTCAGGCTTGGGGAGGGATCCCGAGAGCAGATGCATGCGGGGCCCTTGCACAGCCCTGGTGGGCAGTGAGCTCCCCACAAGCAGCCAGGACCACACAGGCTGTGAGAGAGGCTGGGCAGTGTGTGCGTGTGAGAAGCGTAGGCCTTAGCACATCTGGCTGTGAGCAGACCATTCGCAGGCAGGCAGTAGGGGCTGCGTTCCAAACCAAAGTGCCCCTTCCCGACAGGTCTCATCTCACACATCCTGGTACATGATCTCAGGTGATGCATTTTCCCCGGGGCCCAGAAGGGTCCGTGTGGCTTCTTTAACTAGAGCGTAAAACTACAGTACTTGCATTTTGATGCCTCGGTCTGATGTTTGATGATCTTATTATTTTGTTGAAAGATTTTGTGCTTTGTGTTTGTGTTTATCTGGAGTGGGGTGGAGATAGATACAGAACTTCTGCATTTCAGTGACCTAACGCTGAAGTCATTTTAGCGTAACAGATAAAAATACCCATTTCTTGTTACTGCTCTGCAAACAGAATTAACTGGCCTTCCTGGTAATGAACCTCATTGCTTTCTAAATTTGTCAGATGTCTCAAACTCATCCCCCTATTGGAGACTGTGTGGCTCGCTGGTGAGAGACCAGCAGCCATGCTTTGGGTGGAATAAGAGCCTTAATGATTCTAAAATCTCCCCCCGAGTCCCCTAATGCTGAAAAGAGCAGAAATTACTGCTGAGGGTCTGGGTCTGGGAGAGCAGCCAGAGGAGTAGGCCAAGTGCAAACCTGTTTGGAAGGGTCCACGTTTAGCTAAAAGATTATCATGCAAAGTTCTCATTTTATTCTATTCTGTATCTATGTTTGTTCAAAATTTATATTAAGATTGTTTAAACTATTGCCCCTCAGCACATAAAATTTTAAAGGGTGTAAGAAGGTTTATATTAAGTCCACAGTTTCACTAACCCCCAGCATACAACATTCACTGACTTCAAGATTATAAGATATAAGCCCTGGCCGGTGTGGCTTAGTGGTTAGAGCATGGGCCTATGAACCAAAGGGTTTTGGGTTCGAGTCCCTGTCAAGGCCATGTGCCTGGGTTGCAGGCTCAATCACCGGAAGTAGCCAATCAATGTGTCTCTCTCACATCAATGTTTCTTTCTTTCCCTCTCTCCCTCCCTCCCTTCCACTCTCTCTAAAAATCAATGGAAAAAGATATCCTTGGGTGAGGATTAACCAAAAACAAAGTATGTACAATATAAAAGATTTGAAACTATAAATATTGAATTCTTTTTTTTTTAAATTTTTTTTTCCTTTATTAATTTTAGAGAGAGAGGAAGTGAGAGGGGGAGAGAGATAGAAACATTGATGAGAGAGAACATCAACTGGCTGCCTCCTGCATGCCCCCCCAATGGGGATCGGGCCCACATCATGGGCATGTGTCCTGACCGGGAATCGAACCAGCGACCTCTTGCTGCATGGGTCGAGACTCAACCACTGAGCCACACAGGCCAGTCAAGTCTAGTAGATTTTTTTTTTTTTTATCCTCACCTGAGGACATTTTTTTTCAGATAGAGTGGGAGGGAGAGAGAGGGAGAGAGAGAAACATCGACATGAAAGGGACACATCGAGTGGCTGCCTCCCGCAAGACCCACCAGGGGCCGGGGACAAACTGTAACCGTACGCGCCCTTAGCGGGAACCGAACCCGGGTCTCTCTGGACCACAGGCCGATGCTCTAACCACTGAGCCAAACCAGCCAGGGCTAAATATTAAATTCTTAACCTCTCTTTTACTTCATATTTGAACTAAATTGGGTCTATCTAAGAATAGGTGGGAAAGAACTTAGGTATGGTCTATAAAAAACTCAGGAGCACGCCCCTGAGGTACTAATCAGGTGTATCATGTCCCATGACTGCTATGACATCCTGGGGAGAGCCCTCTGTCAGACTAAAACGAAGCAGTCCAGCCTTCCTTATCATGTCCTTTAAAGACAGCCCTGCCTCCTACTCTCACTTAGGCTCCAGCCGTGAAAAACATTAGATGTTTCCAACAGTAAAATTTTGAATGACCTTTATGAGACAACTCTCCTTGGACTGGATAAGAAAGCAGTGTTCTTCACTGTGTTCCGGCTGCTTTTCCAACCCTCCTCTGGTGTGCAGAACGAAACAGTCTTAATTCTGCCGAAGATAACTTTAACCATATCTGTTGTAGGCAGGTGTATATATATTCTACCCTCTGTTAGATACTAGAAATACCAGTAAAATATCAATAAACTATATAATCGGGGCTGCTGGTCTGATGGAGCTCACACTCTAGGGTAGGAAAAAGGACTAAGCAAATAAACACATGAATACAATTTCAAAAACTTATATTTGCAACAAAGAAAAATCCAAAGGATATGACTGAGTGTGCCTGTTTTGATTGGGAGGTCAAGGACAGCCTCTGTGAGGAGGCATCATTTAAACCATGACCTTGATGATAAGAAGCCAGATGTGGGACCATCAGGGAGAAGAGATTTCCAGGCGAAGGGAAACACTGAGGCAAAGGCCCTGAGGTAGAGTCAGCTCGGGTTTGCTTGTGAGGAGCCCAGAGAGGGCCACTGTGGCTGGATCCTTGATGAGAAGATTCGGACAAGATAAAGTGGGAGAGGTAGGCAGGGGCAGAGCGTGTGGCTTTTGTTGCCATGGCAACATGGTGAGCTTTTATTGTAACAGGAATCCGAAGCCACTGAAGGACTCTGAGCAAGAGAGAAACATGGTGTGATGAGTTTGAGCAATCAAACTGACAGCGGTATAGGAACAGGGCCAGTTGGAAGTGTCTTGCGTTTGTCCAGGTGTGAGCTGTGGTGGCTTGGACTGTGGTGGCCGCCCTGAGGAGGGAGGTGTCTGGGGTAAGGATGTGGAAGTGGAGCGATCAGACCCCCTGAGGGATGGGAATGAGAGGAACCAAGCAGAGCCTGGAGCGGTGCTGTCCGCAGAAGTGGGCTGCAGGCCACATTTCTAACGAAGTTTTCTCATAGCCACGTTAAAAATAAAATTAACTGTGATCACATTTCAAACATGTTGGCTTCAATGAAATATTTTAATATGTAATCAGTATAGAGCTTATTCCTGAGAATCTCCCATCCTTTGTTTTCACGCTAAGCCTTTGAAATTCAGCGTCGGGTTTCCTTTCTAGCCCTCTGCAGTTCATACCAGCCCCATTTTCAAGTGCCCATCCCAGCGCTGGCCAGTCAGGCCTGCTCGACCTCAGATCTGAATCCTGCAACCTCTCGGTGCCCCGACCAGGCCTTCACCCCTCAGGCCGGTTTTCTCCTTCCTGATAGGTAGGAAGGCTGTTCTTTTTGCCTCAGAAGGCTGAACTGCAAAACTCCTCTTTCTCCTCTGTCAACATGACATCTAGTTAAAAAGCTTCACGAATATTTCTTTAGTCCATGAAACAGTGGCCAGGATCCTGCTCTCGCCAGGGCTGGGCTTCCCCCTGCAGAAGGCAAAAGGCGTTTGGAAGACGAGGTCTTGGGGTCTCTCTTGTCTGCCTTCTCTGGGTTGCCAGGTTTGTGGGTCTCCCCTTGCCTTGGAACCAGTAGTGGGCAACAAGTATCAATGAAAAAAGGAACAGGGATGGGCTTGACCTAAATGGTGTGTTTGGGTGGACTGCAGGCCAGTGAGTCCACGGAACTGTGTAAACACAGAGTTGGTGTGAACCCACCAAATCCACAACGACACACAAGAGAGCGCTCATGTTCACATTAAGTGACGATTGCATTGAACAAACTTCCTGCTTCATTAATCTAATTTTAATTATGTAGCTTTTACAATTTTGTTCATTTTTAAGTGTATTGTGTAGTTATGTAAGAGCTGTGATCATTATTATAGTTTTATATATCTAAGTATCTACAAAATAAGTAAGTTGGCATTGACTTTCCGTGTGGAAGTTTTTCTTTTTAGAAGGGGTCTTTAAATCCATCAACTCAACTAAACAGTTCAAAGTGGTAAACAGCTTCCAGAGGCTGAGCGGGCAGATGCCCGTGATGCCACCTCCCATGTTTCGACCCCATGCCCATGAGCTGTGCTTTCACGCTTACAACTAAAATGCCAAATGTCTGACTTGAGTAACGAGCTGGAGACCTCAGGAAGTCTTCAGTTCTCAATCTGGATACGTCGCTATTTACTTCAGTGTTCTTTTGCCTTTGATGCCATGTTCAGTTTTTTATACTGTCATATAAAAAAAGAAAAGTCCTTTCAATCCATAACAATGCAAATTATAGTACTGTATTTTGTCTATTTCAAGGATTTTGGAAATGTTCCTGGATATTTAACCATCTTTAAAAAAAAGTATTTCTATAGGAATGTATTTCTGAGTTCTAAATCATGGATTTTGTTTTTTTTTTTTACAATTTAGGATATTTTAAATGGGAAACTTCCAAAAGACAAAAGAATTTGCTAGCACTCTCAAGTGTGTGTGTGTGTGTGTGTGTGTGAGAGAGAGAGAGAGAGAGACAGACAGACAGACAGACAGACAGACATACGTACATACTCTGTACCATCAGAAAAGAATGTATGGCAACATAATGTCAGCAGCAAAGATGGTCCAACGTTGGTCTCCGTACCCCATCCTTGAGATGCACAAGGCACTGGTCAAACATTAGGGCTTGACTCCACTGGAAATCTGCAGTTACTCCCTCCCAGAGAAGACACAGTGCTATGCCTTGTGGGTGACACCGCCCGTTGGGATTGGACTAGCCACCTGCTCTGGGTCAGAGTGCCTGGCCCTTTAGAATAACAGCAGCCATCACTGTCGAGTCCTGAGTTTGAGGCAGATGCATCCCTGTATTAACACATCAGATCCTTACAAGCTCATGGCATAATCTGTTAGTGTTTTAAGCATGTTCGAGATGAGGAAACTATTGTTCAGAACAGGCAAACCCCTTGCCCACTGTTAAAAACAACTAGTGGTGGACAGAGCTGGGACATAAATCCTGGCTGACTCCCAAGGCTGCTACTCCATCAGATTTCTTGCCAGGTAAGCATTCATGCCAGAACCTTACATCTCTGCTGAATCAACTGAGCTAGCCTAAGGGGCACCTTGGTTGCAAGTAATTTTGTTCCCAAACCTGCAAAGTGTGGTTCAGTCACATGAGGAAGGTCTGGCTTCATAGTCAGCTAAATCGTGTCCTCTTCCACCCCTGATCTTCCACTGTCATTCCTGTGTGGCCTCTGCCAGACTTGTACTCAACTCCAAAGTCTCTGCCCTCTGTCTACTTTTGCATGGGTGAGTTTGACAAATGTTTTCATTTGAGACGGCAAATAGCTTCCCTGTGCTTGGTTTATTGTGAGCTCAGTAGAGTGGCACTGCTGGGTTTAGCTTTAGTCATCAACACTTTGAGCTGATGCCAGTCTAAGTAATTGTCCTGGATAGACTCTGATGGATTAAAATCATGGATTCGAGAGTCAGAGACATGACCGCTCCGGAATGAAGGGCAGCCCATGAGGGTTAGGACGCTCTCCCCAGCAGTGGCTGGCTGTGTGAACTGTGTGAATGGATAGACTGTTATTACTTTTGAGATTACTCCTATTATCAGAAACCTAGAAGAAACCCTAACTAGACATCAGTCTGGTGCAGCTAGTAATCATCTTATCCGACTTGTTGGAAACTCATGTAGGAAAACAGATAAATAGATCTCAGTGTGCCTACAGAGGTCTCCTGATGATGAGGGAAGGGATCTGTAAGTAAGACAAAATCCAACTGTACATAATAGCCATCACTCATGTAAAATTAAAACAGTGACAGGGAGCTGTCTTTGAGGTATCCCCTAATGCCTGGAAGACTGGCTGTCTCAGCTGTGCTTTTCTCCCGCAGAGCAGCGTTTCCCGTAGAATTACATGATTATTTTTATATTCTCATAAATGGTTTGCCTTTGAAAGGTGAGTTAGAGAAGAAAGTCAGCGTGAACTAGACAGGCATGGAGAGAGGAAACTGATGTGGAAATAGTAGCTTGAAAACCTGCAGGAAAAACATGAGAAAGAATGGGTGAATGGCTGTGATGGGGACAAAAATGTACCAGCACAGGAGTTTTTGTTTTGTTTTACATGTCCCAGCTCTTTAAAGAAAACTTTTTCTAAGCTTGCTCAATTTCTCTTCTTCTCAACCTTAAGGAGAGTTTCTCCTTTGTTGGTCCAGTTTATCAGATTCTGTGATGCAGAACTTGGGGACTGTGTGTGTGTGTAATATGCACATCAATGCATGTGGATATGTATAGAGATACACACTTATGCTGTGTACATATATGTATAAGAGTGGTATGTCTATACATATATACATATAAGTCTATATGTGTGTTTCTATGTAGATATATGTCTGTCTCTTTTTCTCAGGATCATGTGGCTAGAGGTTAAAGAGAACTTCTGGCGAAAGCTTGAAAATAAGGGATCTGGAGAGGTTCTGGAGTAGTTGTGGAGTTCATGAATTGAAGATAACAGGAAAGAGGAGTTTACATATCATTCTGGGTCAAAAATTTGGGTTCCATTAATGTTCTTTGAGAGCAGCAAGACTGAAACGTCTCAGGTGCTTGGGCTGATGGGCCTGTGTGTCTCATGTGACAGAACTGGGACTGAACCACAGAAGCCCACCACACTGTTTGATTAACCACTGTGGAGTGCCCCCCCCCCCCCAGCACACACCGCCTCCCTAGGCATGCTGCTTACATGGCACTGCATCGGTGGGTAGGACATTGAGGAAAGGGAAAAAATTGTTTTTAGAACCAAAACTAGTTGAAGTTGATTTTGCTGAAGACAAATTTCTTTCTAACATGATTTTTTTTTTTAAGAGAGAAAAGAAGGGAGAGAGAGATAGAAACATCAATGTGAGAAAGAAACATTGATCGGCTGCCTCCTGCATGGCCCCCACTGGGGATCGAGCCCACAACCTGGGCATGTGCTCTGACTGGGAATCGAACTAGGACCTTTTAGTCCATGGGACGACGCTCAGTCCACTGAGCCACACTGGCCAGGCAGAAGACAAATTTCGTCATTGGCATTCCCAAAGATGCAGTCAAATGGAGATACGATTAGAGAGACAGAGACAGGAAAATGAAATGACTTGTCCAGCCAGCTGCCTGCTCATGGAGATTCATCAGAATGCTCTTTCCACCCAGTACTTACTTTTCAAAGAAAAGAGCAAAAGAGAAATGAGCTATGAGATGAGCAGATGTGTTGCTAGTGAGAATGAGGCTTCTAGATCGAGAAAGATTTGGGGATGGGTTGTCCTTTGGTTTTTGTCTCTGATTTGAATATATTCCATGAAAAGAGGCATGTGCTGTGTGTGTGCACATGGGTGCTTGTGCACGCCCATCAGCGACTCGAGCAACATCCTGCTGCTGGCGTTCTGCCTCCCAGGGCGTACCGAGTAGTCTCCAGGAGCAGGGCTAGGTCCTGGTCATTCACCTCGGACTGAGCGCTTTGCTGAATCACTAAGCTGGATTTTCTGGATCTTCAGGAATCACTTATGAAAGAACTTGATGGTAGATTACAAATTGTGGCACTTTCTTATCTATGGTAGACCATTTCAATTCAGACAAAAATTGCTACTGGTCAATTCTATCTATTTTTATTTTATATTTTCTTTATTGATATTAGAGAGAGAGAAATAGAGAGAGAGAGAGATGGAAACATCAATGAGAGAGAACATCGATTGGCCGCCTTCTGCATGCCCCCACTGGGGATCAGACCCACAACCTGGGCATGTGCCCTGACCAGGAATCGAACCAGCGACCTCTTGGTGCATGGGTCGATGCTCAACCACTGAGCCACACCGGCTGGGCTGGTCAATTCTATCTTTAGATGTCCTTTCAAAAAATCTAGACATTATGAATTTCATACCTATGCATGTGCAAGTTTGCTTTGGGAGGACACAATACAGGGGTGGGCAAAAGTAGGTTTACAGTTGTAATACAAATACTTAACAAAAAAATTAATAAATAAGAATACAAGAATAAACTCTATGCTTTATATATTCACAACTGTAAACCCCGTTTTGCCCACCTCATATAAATATTTAACAAACTGGGAAATAAAAGTATTGAAACAGTTCCTTTGTGCGCCAGAAAAGGGAAAAATAAAACAGTACGTATGTGTGCATGTGTGCAATGGCAATTACTACTTTTGTAGAACTGTTTCTCTGAAGATTGTAGGCAGGAACAAGCTATTAACAGCAGGGAGAAGGAACCCAATTGAGGGGTGCATGGCACCATCTAAAAAGGGTGAGAAATCACTCTGTCAAACAGAGTATTGAAATTAAACAGGGATCAAATTACATCCTCCCTGGAAGGGTGGCCTATGCCGGGAAATTGACTGCCAGGCGGGGCACGGAAGTAAACTGCTGTCTGGGTAATTTCAGCCTGTCACCTGGTAACTACGGTTGTAGTCAACACACTAATAGCAACAGAGGGGCCTGTCTGCTGCCCACTCAGGAGCAGCTGACGAGCCATCTGGGTTCCTCAGTAAAGACTCAAGATCCCTTCCCAGCTCTTAGAACACCACTCGAATTTTGAAGGACAGCTATTCCTTAAGAGAAGTTAAGTTCTTTGTATCTATTAGTACCGATTGCAAAAAAAAACAATTCTCTATGAAACATAGCATGAGTGAAAGTATCCAATATATAGTGAAAGGAAGAAACGGAAGGCAAGTGGGACACTATACTAGTTGCCACAACTGGTGATGACACATCGGCATGGGACACAAGGTGACAGCACAGAGAGAGATGGGGAAGGCGCATTGGTCACAGATCACTGGAAAAACCAGCCGCATGGCCCTAGCCTCGTGTCTAAGGGGTGGGGGTGGGATGCAGAGAGCATGCCCCACAAATAGTCTCTCAGGTCTGGGGCTCCTCTGGAGTTAGAGACCTAAGATTGTCTGCCTTCTCCTACTCATCAGTATCCATGACAGACCAGATAATCACAGCAAGCACACTTATTGGGATTCCAAATAATTTCCTGTTATTTGGAAAGAGAAAGAATGGAGCACCTAGCAGCCACTGGTCCCCAGTAATTTGATATCTTCCAGATGTTGGAAGGCATCCTATCCTCCTGGGTGAATCCTTGGTTAAGTTCTCTGAAAGGAGTTCCATTGTCCATTGTTATCCAGGGGACCCTGGCCTGGCCCTCTAGGAGATGCCTCTTTCTTTCTTTGTCGTCTTTGGCCAAGACTGAAGTAGGCATGGGGTAACATTCCCTTCTCAAGAGATGGACAGCTTTCTTAGTCTCCATCCTGTTTGTGGGAGGGGCAGATCTGAGAGTCATTGTAGGTCTCAGACAGAGGCTTTTTACTCCCAGCATGCAGTTTCTTGTGGCAATACTTTTCCCTTAAGAATTTAGTTGGCTTTTCATAATGGCTTCCACTACGTTCCATGAGTCAGTAACTATACTCAAGTACTTTCTGAGACACAGTTCTCAAATCTGGTTTGTATTTGCCTTCTCATCCTTTTTTTCTTCTTCCCAAATTAATGACCAGAAACATGGAGGCTTTGGGGAACAAAAAGTAGGAAAGGCAAATTTCACCCTGCCACCTTTTTCCCCAGAAAAGGGCCATAGGTTTTTAATGTACCTTTCATTCATCCAGAAGACAAAGATGAATAACTCAATAGAAACAAGACAGAGTACATAGGAGATATTTCACCCAAAAATGCAATTGGCCAATAAATACAAGAAAAACATGTTCATCATTACAAATTTAAAAAAATTATAATGAGATATATTTTTTAGTTATTAACTTGGTATACATTTAAATTTATATATATATTTCAATAAAAATGACATATTTAAGGTGTACAATATGATAATTTGATATACATAGTGAAATGTTTATTACAGCCAAGCTAATTAACATGTCGTCTCACATAGTTACCTTTTCATGTTTGCCGAGAGCCCCTGAAGTCTACTCTCAGTGTATTTCCAGTATTCAGTGATTTTTTTTTTTTAGTTTTATTAATTTATTTTTGTTACAGATGTTTCTCCTTTTTTCCCCACTGACACCCTCCTCCCCATCCCCCCCACCCCGTCCCCAGCTTTGTTGTCCATGTCCATCAGTTATGCATACATGCATATAAGTTCTGTGGTTTATCTCTTCCCTCTTCCCCCACCCCCTCTTTTGAGGGTTATCAGTCTGTATCCTACTTCCACGTCTCTGGGTCTACCCTGTTCCTCAGACTGTTATGTTCATTATATTCCACAAATAAGTGAGATCATGTGATATTTGTCTTTCTCTGCTTGGCTTGTTTCACTTAGGATAATACTCTTAAGATCCCTCCATGTCATCTCAAAGGATAAGAGATCTTTCTTACAGCCGCATAGTACTCCATTGTGTATATGTACCACTGCTTTTTTATCCATTCGTCCACTGATGGACACTTGGGCTGTTTCTAGATCTTAGCTATTGTAAATAGTGCTGCTATGAACATGGGGGTACATATATTCTTTCTGATTGGTGTTTCAGGCTTCTTAGGGTATATTCCTAGAAGTGGGATCACTGGGTCAAATGGCAATTCAATTTTTAATTTTTTGAGGTAACACCATAGTGTTTTCCATAGTGGCTGCACCAGTCTGCATTCCCACCAGCAGTGTGCTAGAGTCCCCTTTTCTCCACACTCTTGTCAACACTTGTTGTTTGATGATTTGTTGATGACAGCCATTCTGACAGATGTGAGGTGATACCTCATTGTTGTTTTAATTTGCATCTCTCTGATGATTAGTGATGTTGAGCATTTCTTCATATGTCTCTTAGCCATTTGTATGTCCTGTTTGGAGAGGTGTGTATTTAGTTCTTATGCCCATTTTTTAATTGGGTTCTTTGTCTTCCTTTTGTTGAGTTGTATGAGCACTCTATGTATTTTGGAGATTAACCCCTTATCTGATATATTATTGGCAATTATGGTCTCCCACACAGTGGGTTCCCTTTCCGTTTTAATGGTTGTTTCTTTTGCTGTGCAGAAGCTTTTGAGTTTGATGTAGTCCCATGTGTTCATTTTTTCCTTTGTTTCTGTTGCCTTAGGTGATGTACCAGTGAAGATTCTGCTGCGTATGATGTCCAGAATTTTGTTGCCTATGTTTTCTTCTAGGATTTTTATGGATTCACGAGTCACATTTAAGTCTTTTATCCACTTTGAATTTATTCTTGTGTATGGTGTAAGCTGATGGTCTAGTTTCATTTTTTTGCATGTAGCTGTCCAGTTTTCCCAGCACCATTTATTAAAGAGGCTGTCTTTACTCTATTGTATGCTCTTGCCACCTTTGTCGAATATTAATTGAGCATAATGTTTTGGGTCAATTTCTGGGTTCTCTGTTCTATTCCATTGATCTATGTGCCTGTTCTTGTGCCAGTACCAGGCTGTTTTGATTACAGTAGCTTTGTAGTATAACCTGATATCCGGTATTGTGATCCCGCCTACTTTGTCCTTCTTTTTCAAGATTGCTGTGGCTATTTGGGGTCTTTTTTGGTTCCATATGAACTTCTGAAGCATTTGTTCTAGTTCTGTAAAATATGTCGTTGGTATTTTGATGGGGATTGCATTGAATCTATAAATTGCTTTGGGTAGTATGGACATTTTAATGATGGTAATTCTTCCAATCCATGAACAAGGTATTTGCTTTCACTTTTTATATCTTCCTCTATTTCTTTTTTCAATGTCCTGTAGTTTTCTGCAAATAGGTCCTTTACTTCTTTGGTTAAGTTTATTCCTAGGTATCTTAATTTTTTTGCCGCAATGGTAAATGGGATTTTTTTTTAGTTTCTCTTTCTGTGAGTTCATCATTGGTGTATAAGAATGTCGTCAATTTCTTGACGTTAATTTTGAATCCTGCTACTTTGCCAAATTCATTTATTAAGTCTAGTAGATTTTTGATGGAGTCTTTAGGGTTTTCTATGTATAATATCATGTCATCTGCGAATAATGACAGTTTTACTTCCTCCTTTCCAATTTGGATCCCTTTTATTTTTTCTTCACGTCTGATTGCTGTGGCTAAGACTTCCAGTACTATGTTAAATAAGAGTGGCAAAAGTGGGCATCCCTGTCTTGTTCCTGTTCTTAAGGGAAATGTTTTTAGTTTTTGCCCATTCAGTGTAATGTTGGCTGTAGGTCTTTAATATATGGCCTTTATTATGTCGAGATATGATGCCTCTATTCCCAAATTGCTGAGCATTTTTATCAGAAATGGGTGCTGGACTTCGTCGAATGCTTTTTCAGTGTCTATTGATATGATCATGTGGTTTTTATCTTTCATTTTGTTTATGTGGTGTATCACATTTATTGATTTGCAAATATTGAACCAGCCTTGCATCCCTGGGATGAATCCCACTTGGTCATGGTGAATAATTTTTATGATGTATTGCTGGATCCGATTTGCTAGTATTCTGTTGAGGATTTTGGCATCTATGTTCATCAGGGATATTGGCCTGTAGTTTTCTTTCTTTGTAGTGTCTTTTTCTGGTTTTGGAATTAGAGTTATGTTGGCCACATAAAATGAGTTTGGAAGTCTTCCTTCTTCTTGAATTTTTTGGAATAGTTTGAGGAGAATGGGTGTTAGTTCTTCTTTGAATGTTTGGTAAAACTCCCCTGTGACGCCGTCTGGGCCTGGGCTTTTGTTTGCTGGGAGAGTCTTGATTACATCTTCAATTTCCTTCGTTGTTATTGGTCTGTTCAAGTTTTCTATCTCTTCCCGGTCCAGTTTTGGGAGACTATGTGTTTCTAGAAATATATCCATTTTGCTTAGATTGTCGAATTTGTTGCCATATAAATGTTCATAGTATTTGTTAACGATCCTTTGTATTTCTGTGGTGTCAGTTGTTACTTCTCCTCTTTCATTCTGATTTTGTGTATTTGGGTTCTCTGTCTTTGTTTCTTGGTGAGTATAGCTAAGGGTCCATCAATCTTATTTATCTTTTCAAAAAACCAGCTCTTTGTTTCATTGATCCTTTGAATTGTTTTTTTTTTTTATATCTCTATGTCATTTATTTCTGCTCTGATCTTTACTATTTCCTTCCTTCTACTTGCTCTGGGTTTTCTTTTTGTTTGCTTTCTAGTTCTTTAAGTTATGAGGTTAGATAGTCTATTAGAAATTTTTCTTGTTTCTTGAGGTAGGCCTGTAGTGCTATGAACTTCCCTCTCAGAACTGCTTTTGCTGCATCCCATAGATTTTGTGTTGTTGTGTGTTCGTTTTCATTGGTTTCCAGGAAGTTTTTAATTTCTTCCTTGATCTCCTCGGTAACCCATTCATTATTTAATAACATGCTATTTAACCTCCGTGTGTTCAAATGTCTTTGCATGTTCTTGTTGCAATTGATTTCTAGTTTCATGCCATTGTGATCTGAGAAGATGCTTGATATGATTTCAATCTTCTTGAACTTGTAGAGACTTAGTTTGTGTCCTAATATGTGGTCTATCTTTGAGAATGTCCCATGTGCACTTGAGAAGAATGTGAATTCTGTAGTTTTGGGGTGTAATTCTCTGTACATATCTATTAAATCCATTTGGTCTAGTGCTTCATTTAGAGTCTCTGTTTCCTTGTTAATTTTTTGTCTAGAGGATCTATCCAGTGATGTCAGCGGGTGTTGAAGTCCCCTGCTATGATTGTATTGCTGTCGATTTCTCCTTTGAAGTCCTCCAGAAGATTTTAAATATATTTTGGTGCTCCTATATTGGGTGCATATATGTTTACCAAAGTTATATCTTCCTGTTGGATAGATCCTTTCAATATTATGTAGTGACCTTCTTTGTCTCTAGTTATGGCCTTCATTTTGAAATCTATTTGATCAGATATGAGTATTGCTACCCCAGATTTTTTTTCCTTTCCATTTGCTTGGAAGATTTTTTTCCGTCCCTTCACTTTCAACCTGTGTGAGTGTTTTGTTGTGAGGTGGGTCTCTTGTAAGCAACATCTATATGGGTCATGCTTTCTTATCCAATCAGCTACTCTGTGCCTTTTTATCGGAGCATTCAATCCATGTACATTTAAGATGATTATTGATATGTACTTATTTATTGCCATTTTTGTTTAGTGTGTTTCTATTTTCCTTCCTATTTCTTCTTCTAATTACAGCAGTCCTTTCAACATTTTTTGCAGTGCTGGTTTGGTACTAATGTATTCCATTAGCCTTTTTTTTTTTTTGTCTGGGAAGCTCTTTATTTGACCTTCTATTTTGAATGATAGCCTTGCTGGATAGAGTAGTCTTGGATTCAGATCCTTGTTTTTCATGACCTTGATTACTTCATGCCATTCCCTTCTGGTCTGTAGTGTTTCTGTTGAGGAGTCAGCTGATAACCTTATGGGGGTTCCTTTGTAGGTAACCTGTTGCTTAGCTCTTGCTGCCTTTAGGATTCTCTCTTTGTCTTTAATTTTTGGCATTTTAATTACTATGTGTCTCAGTGTGGGCCTGTTTGGGTTCTTCTTACTTGGGACTCTCTGTGCTTGAACTTGAATGCCTTCTTCTTTCACCAAATTAGGGAAGTTTTCTGTCACTATTTCTTCAAATATATTCTCTAACCCTTGTTCATTTTCTTCTTCTTTGGGGACTCCTGTGATTGAATATTATTATGTTTCCAGTTGTCCCACAGTTCTCTTAAGCTGTCTTCCTGTTTTTTCATTGTTTTTTCCTTTTGGTTTTCTTATTGGTTGATTTTGTCACCCTGATCCGGTCCTCAGCTTCCTCTACTCTGCTGTTTAGTCCATCCAATGTGCTCTTTATTTCTGCTATGTCATTCTTCATTTCTTCTTGGTGCTTCTTCATTTCCACTTGGTTGGTTTTCAATGTTTCTATGTCTTTACTCATGGTGTTGATGTCTTTACTCATGCTGTTGAGCTTCCTCCAGGTCATGGCTCTGAATTCTAGCTCTGTTAACTTGCTTAACTCCATTTCATTTATCTAATCTTTGGTAGAGGTCTCTTGTTCTTTCATTTATGATTTGTTTCTTTGTTTCATCATTTTGGCTATGTCAGTGGGTTTTGGAGCCTGCCAAATTTTCCCTGTGGATGTTGGTGTTCTGCTGTTTGTGGCTCCCTCTACTGGGTTTGGATAAGCATGAGAGGACCCATGTTAAACACCACTGTCAAGTCTTACTTTCCTGGGTAGATTTGTAAGTCCAGAAAAGGTTAAGTTATCCTCTAGCTCTTTGCCTAGAGGCTATTAGTCGCTTACTTGAAGAGCCTTGGTTTCTCATTTGAATGAAAACCTCCCTCAGGTGTTCAGGGTGAGAGGATTTCCCGAGGGTGGGGCCAATGCTGGTTGTTAATGAGCCTCAATTTGCATTTCAATGGCCCACCTAGGTGGGACTGAATCTCCGAGGGAGGGGCTGCTGCCTCTCCCGAGAGCCCTGGGAAGGAGTAAGATGGCCACCGTCCTGTGTGGCTGCAACTCAGCAAAAGCTCTGAGTGCCCTCCAAATCCCGAGTGTCCCCACACAGTTCCAGTCCAGTTCACCCTCCCTCTGCCAGAGCCCAAGGTGAGTGACTTGTGGCTATTTTAGCCCTCTGTCCCGGCCCTCTGTGCTGTGGAGCCAGCTTGGGCTTTAACCCCGCAGGCGGTGCTCACAGCTAAGACCGCTGCTGTCCGTGGGCTCCCAGCCCCCCTCCTGTGCCTCTGCAATCCTACCAGGAGCAATTAAGTGTCCCTGGTTGTATGGTCCTTGAAAGCTGCTTTTCTGTTGCTTTTTCCCGATGATTTGTCTTTATTTTAGTTGTAATTCCAGTTTGGTCCTGGGAGATGGTCTGTGTATCTTCCATTCACTCCGCCGCCATTTTTCTTTTTTTTAATTATTAGTGTTGAATCACCTGGGCTCCCAAGGGTGTTCAACAGTCTGTCAGGGACTGTGATTTTATTGACTATAGTAACCATGCCTGTACATTAGGCCTCTAGACTTATCCATCCTGCCACACCCTTAATTTAGTCTTTACTCTGAGTCATTTTAATCAAATTGAGAGTTTTAATTAAGTGTCTGGGATGTAAGGCCCTGAATTTTGAGATCCTGCATGTTTTGTTTATTTTTTGTAAACTGACCAGTTCTTCCCCAGTTCATCTTTCTAGCAACATCTTGCCAATGCAACCACACATGCTAGTCATCTGTTTCCAGCATAGCAGGAGACTGCCAAGCCCACACAGGTCCCGGCTGGGCACGCGCGGACCACCGTCTCTATCCGCTGATACCCACTTCCTGGTTGCCTGCGGCCCAGCAGCTGCACTAATGTGTGTCTCTTTTATGGTTTTGTTATGATAGCACCCTGCTCCTAGACCCCAATTTCTGTGTAAGGATAATTAATAGCAACATTTCAGGACTTGAACACGATAAAGCCAGAATGGCCCTGCTCCAGCTGATAGCCATGCCGTCAGAAGTGTGTGATCTCTCAGTTCTCCACAGCAAATGTCTCAGTTTAGAAGTGTCACAGGGCACTTCTGCTCATAGTCTAATGGCTAGAACCAGACACAGGGGAGCAATCTAATTGCAGGAAGGCTGGGAATCTGTGGTGAAGCCTAAGAAGAGTGACCTGTCTCTGCCACATGCTGTCACACACTTAAGCAGCCAACTGCTACAGTGTAGGTCCCTTATCAACCCCTATATGACAGTGCAGGCAGTGTCCACATTCCTTCTGTTTTCCCGATTAACCCAGGACCATTCCCCTGAGTTCCCCCTCCTCCAGACTCCTATCAGTGTCATCATGGAGCTGCCTTTGTAAAGGAAGTGGTCTAGGTTGGTGGTGGCAGGCAGGGCTCCCCAGAGGTTCCACAAAACCTCTCCAGTCCCACTTTTTGGAGCTGAATCTGGTGTTTGGCTAGACGCCCCACCACCGCCTGACTCTCACCCTGTACTCTTGTTTAGATACAAACTCCTCAATTAATTCCTCTTCCTCCTCTTCCCCTGCATTGTTTGATTTTCAGTTTGTAATGCTAGAGTGAAAGGAGCTTTAGGTTTTCCCCAATTTAATTTAATTTTTAAAAATGTTTAATGAATTTATTTAGTGACACTGGTTAATAAAATCATATAGGTTTCAAGTGTACAATTCTATAACACATTGTGTGTTCATGATCCAAAGTCAAGTCTCTTTCCCTCACCATTTATGTGCCCTTTACCCTTTTCTACCCCCCCCTTTCCTCTTGTAATCACCACAATGTTTTCTGCCTATGGTTTTTTCTTTTGTTTAATCCCTTCATCCTTTTCACCTAGTCCCACAACCTCCCTCCCCTCTGACAGCTGCCAGTCTGTTTTCTGTATCTATGAGTCTGTTTCTATTTTCTTTGTTTACTTTTTTTTTTAGAGCCCACATATAAATGAAATCATATAGTATTTGTCTTTCTCTAAGTGGCTTATTTCACCTTGCATAATGCTCTCTAGGTCCATCTATGCTGTTGCAAAAGGTAAGAATTGAATTCCTTCTTTTTTACAGCTGAGTAGTATTCCATTGTGTAAATGTACCACAGCTTTTTTATCCACTCATCTACTGATGGGGCACTTAGGCTGTTTCCATATCTTGTCTATTGTAAACAACGAGACAATGAACATAGGGGTGCATATATTCTTTCAAATCAATGTTTTGGGTTTCTTTGGATATATTTACAGAAGTGGAATCTCTGGGTCATAGGCAGTTTCATTTTTAACTTTTGGAGGAATCTGCATACTGTTTTCCACAGGGGCTGCACCAATCTGCATTCCCACCAACAGTGCACGAGGGTTCCCATTCCTTCACATCCTGGACAGCACTTGCTACTTGTTGATTTATTGATGATTGTCATTCTGACAGGTGTGAAGTGATATCTCATTGTGGTTTTAATGTGCATTTCTCTGATCATTAGTGAGGTTGAGCATTTTTTCATATGTCTATTGGCCATCTGTATGTCCTCTTTGGAGAAGTGTCTATCCAGATCATTTGCCCATTTTTTAAATTGGATTGTTTCTTTTTGTTTTGTTTTTTTATGTGTTTTATAAGTTCTTTATAAATTTTGGATACTAACCCTTTATCAGATGTATCAGTGAATATGTTCTTCCATTCAGTGGATTGTCTTTTCATTTTGTTGATGGTTTCCTTTTTATTTTGATGTAGTCCATTTGTTTATTTTTTCTTTTGTTTCCCTTGCCCAAGGAAATATTATCAGAAGAAATATTGCTACGAGAAATGTTCGAGATTTTACTGCCTATGTTTTCTTCTAGGATTTTTATGGCTTCTAGTCTAACAATTAAGTCTTTCCTCCATTTTGAGTTTATTCATATATGTGGTATAAGAAAGTTGCCCTGGACAGATTGGCTCAGCGGTTAGAGCATTGGCCTGCGGACCAGAGAGTCCCGGGTTCGGTTCCCACTAAGGGCACGTACCTTAGTTGCAGTTTGTCCCCAGCCCAAGTTGGTGTCGTGTGGGTGGCAACCAATCGATGTGTCTCTTTCACGTCGATGTTTCTCTCTCTCTCTTCCTCCCTCTCTCCCTCCCGCTCTATCTGAAGATAAAAATGAAAAAAAAAAAAAGAAAGTGGTCTAGTTTCATATTTTTGCACGTATATATCCTATTTTCCCAGCACCATTTGTTGACTAGACTTTCTTTACCCTATTATATTCTCTTGCCTTCCATGTCAAATATTAATTAACCATAAAGGTGTGGGTTTATTTCTGGGTTCTCTATTCTGTTTCACTGACCTAAATGTTTGTTTTTATACCAGTACCATGTTGTTTTGATTACTATGGCCTTGGTATCACGGACCATGATACCTCCGACTTTGATCTTCTTTCTCAAGATCACTATGGCTATTCGGGGTCTTTTGTGGTTCCATGTAAATTTTTGGAATGTTTATCCTAGTCCCATGAAATACGCTATTGGTATCTTGATAGGAATTGCATTAAATCTATAGATTGCTTTGGGTAGTATGGATATTTTAATGACATTAATTCTTTCTATTCATATGCTTCCACTTACTTGTATCTTCTTCAATTTTTTTCTTTAGTGTCTTATAATTTTCCGAGTACTGGTCTTTTACAACCTTGGTTAAACTTATTCTTAGATATTCTATTTCTTTTTGATGCAATTGTAAATAGGATTTTTTTTCTTAGTTTCCCTTTCTGATAGTTTATTATTGGTGTATTAAAATGAAACTAATTTCTGGATATTTATTTTGTATCCTGATATTTAACTGTATTCATTTATCAGTTCTATTAGTTTTTTGGTGCATTCTTGGGGATTCTCTCTATATAGTATCATATCATCTGCAAATAATGACAGTTTTACTTTTTCATTTTCAGTTTGGATGCCTTTTATTTCTTCTTCATGTCTGATTGCCGTGGCTAGGACTTCCAGTACTATTTTGAATAAGAGTGGTAAAAGTGGACATCCCTGTCTTGTTCCTGATCTTACTGGAAATATTTTCAGTTTTTGTCCATTGAGTATAATGTTAGCTGTGGGTTTGTCATAGATGGCCTTTATTCCCACTTTCCTGAGACTTTTTATCATAAATGGGTCCTGGATTTCATCAAATACTGTTTCTGAATCTATTGATATGATCATGTGATTTTTATTTTTCACTTTGTTTATGTGGTATATCACATATATTGTTTTGCCAATATTTTACCAAGCTTGCATCCCCAGAATAAATCCCACTTGATCATGGTGTATGATCTTTGTAATGTATTGCTGGATCCGATTTGCTAATATTTTGTAGGGGATTTTAGCATCTATGTTCATCAGGGACATTGGCCTATACTTTTCTTTCTTTGTAGTGTCTTTATATGATTTTGGAATTAGGATAATGCTGGCTTTATAAAATGAGCCTCGGTGGGGGGGGGGGGGTCTTCCTTCCTCTTGAATTTTTTGGAATATTTTGAGAAGGATAGGTATTAGTTCTTCTTTGAATGTTTGGTAAAATTCACCTGTGAAGTCATCAGTCCAGGATTTTTGTTTGTTGGGAGTTTTTTCATTACTGCTTTAATTTTATTAGTTGTAATTGGTCTATTCAGATTTTCTGATTCTTCCTGGTTCAGTCTAGGGAGACTTATGTTTCTAGGAATTTCTCCATGTTGTTCAGATTGTCCAATTTGTTGACATACGGTTGTTGTAAAATTTTCTTGCAATCTTTTGTATTTATGTGGAATTTTCTGTTCTCTTTTTTAAAAAAAATTTTTTTTCTTTATTGATTTTAAAAGAGAGAGGAAGGGAGAGGGAGAGAGAGGTAGAAACATCGATGAGAAAGAACATTAGTTGGTGGCCTCCTGCATGCCCCCCACTGGGGATTGGGCCCACAACCTGTGCATGTGCCCTGACCGGGAATTGAACCAGTGACCTCTTGGTACATGGGTCGATGCTCAACCACTGAGCCACACCAGCCGGGCGTTACTTCTCCTCTTTTATTTCTGATTATATTTATTTGGGTCCTCTCTCTTTTTTTCTTGATTAGTCTGGTTAACAGTTTATCAATCTTGTTTACATTTTCAAAGAATCAGCTCTTGGTTTCATTGATCTTTTGTATTATTTTTTTTGCCTCTATTTCATTTATTTCTGCTCTCATTGATTTCTAGTTTCATACCATTATGGTCAGAGAAGATGCTTGATGTGATTTCAGTCTTCTTAAATTTATTGAGACTTGTTTTGTGTTCTAAGATGTGGTCTATTCTAGGAAATGATCCCTGTGCACTTGAAAAGAATGTGTATTCTACTGCTTTGGGGTGAAATGCTCTGAAGATATCATTTAAATCCATCTGATCTAGTGTGTCATTTAAGGCCATTGTTTCCTTGTTGATTTTCTGTCTGGAAGATCTATCCATTGATGTCAATGGGATGTTAAAATCCCCTACTATGACTGTATTACTGTTGATCTCTTATGTTCATAAAGATTTGCTTTATATATTTAGGTGCTCCTATGTTGGGTGCATAGTTGTTTACAAGGGTTATATCTACTTGTTGGATTACTTCCTTTATCATTATGTAGTGTCTTTCTTTGTCTCTTGCCATAGCCTTTGTTTTAAAGTCTATTTTGTCGGATGTAAGTATTGCTACCCCAGCTTCCCCCCCCTCTCCTTTTGTATGAAATATGTCTTTCCATCCCTTTACTTTTAATATGTGTATATCTTTTGTTCTGAGGTGGGTCTCTTGTAGACAGAATATATGTGTCTTGTTTTCTTGTTCATTTAGCTACCCTATGTCTTTTGACTGGAGCATTAAGCCATTTACATTTAAAGTGATTATTGATAGGTACATCTTCATTGCCATTTTATTCTTATAACTATGCTACTCTGTTTCCTCCTCCTCTTTTTTTTTTTCTCCTCCTCCTTCTTCACGAAGACCCTTTAATATTTCTTGTAATACTGATCTGGTGGTAACAAACTCCTTTAGCTTTTTCTTGACTGGGGGGGAGGGGTGCTCTTTATTTCTCCTTCAATTTTTTTTTTATCCTCACCCAAGGACATTTTTGTATTTATCTTCAGATAGAGTGGGAGGGAGGTGCGGGGGGAGAGAGAGAGAGAAACATTGATGTGAGAGAAACACATCGAGTGGTTGCTACCCACACAATCCCAACTGGGGTGGGGACAAATTGCAACTGAGGTATGTGCCCTTAGTGGGAACTGAACCCAGGACTCTCTGGTCCACAGGCCAATGCTCTAACTGCTGAGCCAAACCGGTCAGGGCTTTCCTTCAATTTTAAATGATAGCCTTGTTGGGTAAAGTAGTTTTGATGGTAGGTCCTTGTTTTTCATCACTTTATTTCATGCCAACCCCTTTCTGCCTGAAATGTTGTTGTTGAGAAATCAACTGACATTCTTATTATGGGAGCCCAAAATAAGGTTACTAACTGTCTTGCTAATTTTAAGATTCTCTGTCTTTAACCTTTGCCGTTTTACTGGCCTGTGTGGCTCAGTTTTTTGGGCATTGTCCCATGCACCAAAATGTTGCCAGTTCGATTCCTGGTCAGGATACATGCTTGCATGGTGGGCTCAATCACCAGTAGGGAGCACATAGGTGGCAGCTGATAAATGTTTTGCTTTCACATAGATGTTTCTCTATCTCTCTCCCTCTCCCTTCCTCTCTTTCTAAAAAGCAATAAAAAAAAAATTTAACCCTTTTCATTTTAATTATGATGTGTCTTGGTGTGGGCCTCTTTGGTTTCATCTTCTTTGGGACTCTCTTTGCTTCCTGGACTTGTGTGTCTTTTTTCTTCACTAGGTTAGGGAAATTTTCAGTCAGTATATCTTCAAATAGGTTCTCAATCTCTTGCTCAGTCTCTTGTTTTTCTGGTACTCCTATGATGCAGATGTTGTTATGCTTCATATTGTACCAAAATTCCCTCATTTTTTAAAATTGTTTTTTCTTTTTGATCCTCCAATTGGTTTTCTGCTACCTTGTCTTCCAAATCATTGATTCAGTCTTCTGCTTCATCCAACTGTTTATTCCTTCTAGTGCATTCTTCATTTCAGATATTGTATTCTTCATTTCTGACTCGTCCATTTTTATGGTTTCTCTGTCCTTTTTTCATGCTGTTGTAGTTCTCACTGAGCTTCTTGTAGTTCTCACTAAGTTCCTTGAGCGTGATTATAACCATTTTTTTTTCCTTTGGACTCTATATCTAGTAAATTGCCTGCCTTCATTTTATTTAGCTCTTTTTTCCCCCTGGAGATTTCTCTTGTTTTTTTTATTTGGGGCATGTTTCTTTGTCTCCCCATTTTGGCTGCTGCTTTGTGTTTGTTTCTATGTATTAGGTAGATCTGCTGTGTCTCTTAGTCTTGGTAGGGTGTCTTTATGTAGTAGGTGTCATGTGGGATCCAGTGGCTCAGTCTATTTGATCACCTGAGCTGGGTGCTCCAGCAATGTCCCTTGTGTGAATTATGTTAGCCCTCTTTTTGTAACTGAGTCTTGAGTTTGCTATTGGCCTGTTTAAGCATGGGTTTGACCTTCAGGCTGGCTGACTGTGAGTAGTGACTTCAACTACAGTGTACAAGCTTCTGTGTAGGTGCCAACTAAGTGGAAAGTGCCTTAGCAGGGTCTTGTGGTGCCTGCCATGATCTCCCTTTGGATTTGCTTCTTGTAAAGCTAATTGGATCTTGTGCTGATGTTTTCTGAAGCCAGCCACTGGGTGTGTTGGTGCAGATCAATGTCAGTCTCTGCCTGTGACTGGGCTTGGGCAACCTGGAGCTACAAAGTGATCCTCAGTTTGTGGCTGCCTGGGTGTGCATGGGAAAGGACCAAGCTGCACAACGATGGGCTTGCACTAGCTCCACAAAACGTCCTGGGGACAAGTCTGCAAAACATCCAAAGCACCCCAAGCTCCACCTTTGCCTATCTCCACCTGCCAGCTGCCTGTTTGGCACAGTCACTGAAAGAGCCTCTGGCAGTAATCGAGTTGCAAGAGGAATGTTATCAGTGAGTCATCAGATAGTGACAATTGGTGTTCACCAGATTGATGCAAGTTTAAACTTAGTGTTATGAGGCTTTGGTTCAGCTAGTCTTCAGTTGGTTATTCTGGTTGATTGTTTTACATTTTAGTTGTAATTCCAATTTGGTCTTGGGAGGAGGTAAGCATAGCTTCCACCTACTCTGCCACCATCTTGGATCCTCTTCCTTTATTTAATTTTAAAAATAAGCTATTTTTACTATTTCTGATTTCAAGAATAATCTGTGTTAAGGTAAACTTAATACAGTAGTATATGGAAAACAAATTTATTTCATAACCTAAGGATTGCCACTATTAGTATGCTGTATTGTTTCCTCTGGTCTTTTGTTCTAGGCATATCTATGTATATGTAATTTAAATCTAATATTATAGGTTATTCTGTATCTTGCTTTTCTTAACAGTGAATTATAAACATGACATTAAATTATGAGTATTTCTCTAAGCATAATTGCTTTATTGAAGTAAAATTCATGTGTTAGTCAATTAACCATTTTAAATTTTATAATTCAGTGGCATTTAGTACATTCACAGTGTTGTGCAACTATCATCTCTATTTCCAAAATATTTTCATCACACAAAAGGAAACCATTCCCATTGACCAGACACTCCTTGTTCCTCCAATTTCAGCTTCTGGAAACCACCAAGCTGTTTTTTTGTCTCTATGGATTTACCTATTCTGGATAGTTCAAGTAAATGGAATTATACAATATTTGGCCTTTAGTGTCTGGCTTCTGTTACTTTGCATAATGTTTTCAAGGTTCATCCGTGTTATGGCATGTTTTAGTACTTCATTCTTTTTTAGTGGCTGAAAAATTCTGTTGTATGAATATAATACATTTTGTTTATCCATTCATCAGTTGATCGGTGTTTGGATTGTTCCCAACTTTTGGCTATTGTGAATAGTGCTGCTATGAACAATAGTGAACAAATTTATGTTTGAATACCTGTTTTCAATTATTTTGGGTGTATGCCTAGAAGTAGAATTGCTAGGACATATGGTAATTCTATGTTTCAGTTTTGAGGAACCATTAAGCTGTTTTCTATAAAGGCTGTACCATTTTACATTCTCACCAGCAATTTATGAGGGTTCAAATTTGCCACATCCTTACCAATCCTTATTTTTCTTTTAATAACCATCCCAGCATGTGTAAAGTGGTATTTCATTGTGGTTTTGATGTGCATGTACATAATAATGATGTTGAGAATCTTTTCATGTGCTTGTAGGCTATTCGTGTATTTTCTTTGAAAAAAAGTCTATTCAAGTCCTTCTCCCACTTTTTAAATTTTTTAATTTATTTTTTTTAATTTAAGGATTCTTTATGTATTCTAGATATTATACCCTTATTAGATATATCATTTGCAAATATTTTTCATTCTATAGGTTGTCTTTTTAACTTTTTTGATAGTGTCCTTTGAAGCACAAAATTTTACATTTTTATAAAATCTAATTTATCTCTTTTCTCTTTTCTTGCTTGTGCTTTTGGTGTCATAGCTAAAAATACTTTTCCAAATGTATTATTTAGATTTTGGTGATCAAGATTTACCCCTATGTTTTCTTCTAGGAGTTTTATAGTTTTAGCTCTTACATTTAGATCTTTAATTTATTTTGAGTTAATTTTTTACATATGGTGTGAGGTAGGAATACAACTAAATTGTTTTGTATGTCTTTATCTAGTTGTCCCAGCAGCCTTTGTTAAAGGTGCTGTTCTTTCCCCATTGGATGATTTTGGCACGATTGTGGTAATCAATTGGCCGTAGATGGTACAGGCTTATTTCAGGACTTGGAACTCTATTCCATTGACCTGTATTGCTTTCATTATGCCAGAACTGTACTGTTTTATTTATAGGAAATTGGAAAGTGTGAGTTCTACCAATTTTTCTTTTTCAAGACTATAAATATAATTTTCAATGTCTCTAAGGCATTGCATTTTATAGATGTATCTCAATATATTTTCCTGGTATGTTGTAGTTGGAAAGATTTCTTCATTCAGTTATCAAGCACTGATTGAGGGCCAGCACTAGCCACTGCTTAAAAAAAATATAGCTGTGGGCAGGACAATAATACTTTGCACTAAATTGTAAATGAAAATATTCATATACAAAACTGCGTTAATAAAATGGTATGCAAATAAAATATTAAAAATCAAAATTAGCCCTGGCTGGGTAGCCCTGGTTGCAGGTTCAATTCCTGGTCAGGGCACATACTAGGTTGTGGGTTCGATCCATGGTCAGGGTGAGTATGGGAGGCAACTGATTGATGTTTCTCTCTCACATCAATGTTTCTCTCTTTCTCTCCCTTTCTCTCTAAAATTAATAAAAACATATCCTCGAGTGAGGAATAAAAAAAAAAATTAAAACTAAAAATTTGAGAGCGTAAATAGAAAGCATTTCTGTTTCCTCTGCCTGATAGTATGGGAAGTTAACCCCCAACACACTAACTTCAAATATACCTCATGTCCAGTTGGACACATTTTCTGTATTTGGCATGTCACATAATCATTTTCAAGAACGATCCCAGACTTCAGCCCTTCACTGAGATTTCTGTGGCCTTCCATACATAAGGCCTATCATCTATCTGATAAAGATAAGGGAAATAAACTATGATATTCTATCTTAAAGACAGTGCAAATTCTAATACTCTATACCTATGTGAACTCTAGAGTTGTCTTTTAACAATAGTGAGAATGGTTTATCTTTATTGTGGTTTCTAAAAATTGATATTGGAATGGGATATTGGCATTCATTTTTTATTTTAAATTAGGAAAAATTAAAAAAATTAATGACTAGATTGCATAATACATGTAAATACATGTAAAGCCCTTTGAATAGTATCTGGAATGGAACATAAGTACTTCATAAATATTAGTTGTTTTTCCAGAAAAGTCCCCAATTTCTATTCTACCAACCCCTCCCCCCTCCCTGTGTTCCTTTACCAATGTGATATGGTGCAGCCAGCAAGGAAGGATGTGCTGTTAAAATCAATTCAGTCCTGACTCTAGAGATGTTTTTAGCCTCCCTGTTCTGTGCTCAAAGGTATCTGAGAGCTTTGGATGCTTTCTGACAATAAACGAGCTTATTAATTTTAATGTCCAGCTTTTTGGTCTAAATATAGTATGACCAAAAACATTTAAAAAGATATTCCAACAAAAAAATAAAAATAAGATGGAATACAGGGCCATCCCTCATAGATATTCCAGTTGAAGGGTGACAGAAAATGCCATACCAAAATATGCTACTTTAGCATAAGGAATATTTTGAACTGAAGGCAACTGAGAAGCAGCAGATACCAGAAAAGCTCTCTGCCCTTCGGTTTGGCTAAAAGCAATGTGTGCATGTGTGCAGGTGTATGCCTTCCTCTCTGCCAGGAAGGGCAGAAGTGAATCCCTAGAGCGAACTCTAAAACCCTATCAGCCAGAGATCTTAAGGGGAATCTACATACTCACTGCTAAAATTAGCCTGTATCTACCATTAGTTTCCATGTTTATTTGCCTACCCACAATTTGCTGCTCCTTGGAGCTCAAAGTTTTTTCCTCTGTCTTGTCACTTCTCTAAAAATCTATCGCTCTTTTGTTAAGATTGTATATAAGCCCAAATTCTAACCACCCCTTTGAGGTGCTTCAGATAGATGAGAGATGCACATGTTAATCAACTTCTGTTTGCTTTTCTCTGGTTAATCTGTCCTTTGTTAGTCTAATTCACAGGGGCCCAGTCAGAATTCAAATGGGTAGAGGCAAAGATTGGTCCCCTGCCCTGCAGGGTCATGCCTTCAGGAGCTGCGCCAGGTTGTTCCGATTCCAGAACAGTCAGTTCATGGAGCCATGGCTCTTGCTGGCTCCTGATGATGGTAAAGGAGGAAAGATCAAATGTCAGCCACGGGCAGGATTTGTTGAACAGGTCCAGAGCATGTTGCATGGAGACTTTTCCTTTTGATCAGAAATAGGAGACACAAGGATCATCTCCCCGCAGGGCATCTTCACCAAGAGATTAACCCCTCGCGCCCTCATTCCACCAGGAGGTGTGGAGGTGCAGTGAGCTCCAGCATTCAAGCTGGGGCGAGCGGCAAAGGGCAGCAAGGGGTGAGAGTTCTAGCCACTTCTGGTGACTTCAGAACACCTGACATTCCAGGGCACTGTTCTTCAAACTGTTCCAACATGATATAGTTTTGTGCAACAATATTCTTACTATATATGAAAAAAAACAAAAAAAGTTAATACCAGTTACTTTAGTAATATTTTAAGTGAACACAGGGACAAATTCCCAATTAAACAGTCCTAAAAACAAACAGAATGATATGCTATGACCTGCTAAAATGATTGCACGCCCCTTGTAGTAGTGGCAACCCCAGTTTGAAGAGTGCTGTGTCCAGAAATATCCAATAGAAACAAATTCTTCATCAGAGGAGTAAATACAGGAGGCTTCAATCTCTCAAGCAGATGCTTTTTGTGTATCTGTGTTTTGTTCTCGCGTGAGAAGAGTCTAAGTTACCTGAACTGATGTGGGAGAAGTTTCCCTCACTTTACTACAATGCTCCTATACCTTGGGGTGCCCAGATTTTTCTGTATTCATCCAGTAAGAAGGAATGAGTCATATTCTCAAAGATGGGATACAGGTGTCTAATCTTGTTACCCCCTACCATACCCTTCATTCAGCTTACTCCCAGCTGAGAGAGACAGCATTTTTCAGTCTTAGCAGAAGGCATTCTGTGATGTTTTCTGACACCAGCAATTAATTCTCTAACGTCAGCTGAGTGTCCTACAATTCAGTTCAATTCTGACACTGTCTCCTTAGAGTTAGCATCAGATTCCACTAAGTAAGGGCTCTGTCCCACAAGACTGCCCCCACTTCAGGTGCCAGTTGAAAGCACCAGGTTGTCACTGATCGTTCTGGCCAACCGACTATAAATTAAGGAGTTCTTGCCCTGGCCGGTTTTGCTCAGTGGTTAGAGCGTCGGCCCACGGACCAGAGAGACCCGAGTTCGGTTCCCGCTAGGGGCACATATCTGGGTTGCAGTTTGTCCCCGGCCCCAGTTGGAGTCATGTGGGTGGCAACCACTTGATGTGTCTCTCTCACGTTAATGTTTCTCTCTCTCTCTCTCTTCCTCCTTCTCTCCCTCCCACTCTATCTGAAGATAAATGCAAAAATGTCCTCGGGTGAGGATAAAAAAATAAAAAATAATATACATAAATAAATAAACTAAGAGGTTCCTATAACTCCTTTCTCAGGTTTGATAATTGTCCACAACAACTCACGGAACTCAGGAAAGCACTTCTCCTGCTATTACCCATTTATCATAAAGGATACAACCTAGGAAGAGCCCAATAAAAGAGGTATTCAGGGCAAGGTAGGGGGGAAGGTCACCCTCCTAGCACCTTGCTGTGTTCGCTAACTCTGAAGCTCTCCAAACCCTGTCATTTAGGAGTTTTTTTTTATAGAGGTTTTATTATGTAGGCACAATTGATTAAATCTTTGTCCATTGATGATTGAACTCAATCTCTAGCCCCCTCCCCTTCCCAGAGGTCAGGTGTTGGGGCCAAAAGTTCCAACCCTCTAATCATACCTGGTCTTTTGGTGACAGCCCCCATTCTGAAGCTATTCAGGGACCCCCAACTACCAGCCATCTCATCAGCATACAAAAGACATTTTGTTATCTCTTCCAAGATTCTAAGCGTTTTAGGAGCTCTGTGCCAGAAACCAGGGACGAAGACTGAATATTTATCTTTTATTATAACACATATTTATTGATTTTTTTTTTCAGGAAGATTTGTGGGCATCTGAGCTCATGTAGAGGGTTGCAGGAGAAGGGCCAACTTCAGTTATTGATTTTCTCCCCGCTTGGCTTCGAGCACAGGGTGGACGTGAGGTGGGAGACCGAACCAAGTCAGAGCTTTTTGTTCATCTGGTTGCCCTTATCTTCTGAGCAAAAGCAGAGTGTGTCAGGAAGCCACCTGAAGGTGAAAAATCTTTCTACTGAAGGCAACACTGAGCATGGAGAGTGGGTGAGAGAAAATCACCAGGAGTGAGAAAGCACCAGAAAGTTTAAAAAAGTTGTCCAGTTACAGCCTGCTCTTGTCTCCTTGCCTACACTCTTGAAAGGTCATGAAAACTGCAGAGAATGCCCTTGACTGCTCGGGCGTGTTGCAGCAGTGGTCCTGGGTTTGAAACTGTAGAGAAAACAGTGGTTAGAAACGTTTCTCCGAGTTCTTCACACGTCCTCCCTTTTAATGCATATTTTCCTTGTGCCTGTAATTGTTCTGTTCCTATCATGACCTTTTACCATGTTCTTGGTTTTATTTCTCTGCTCGAATTACTTTCCCATCTTAACTCTCTCTGGTTGCCACGCAATGACCCGGTGCTGCTTGCGAGTTACTCCTTTGTTTTATCTTTTTGTAAGTTTTTAACACTTGCCTTTTTGCCTCTCAGAATTCACACCGTCTAGCATAAATAAGGCAAGAAGAACACTACAGGTCCCACCTGTGCCCCGTGTTTCCCCTCCAAGCACAGGCTTGTAGTCACGATACTCATGTTGATTTCTTAAGATTTTTATTCTAGTAAATGAAATATTTTTTTACAGGGCTGCTCTTAAAAAATAATAGACTACTTTAGTTTTAGGTTAACAGAAAAATTGAGGAGGAAGTACAAAGAATTTTCATGTATCTAGTCACAGCCCCTCCTTCCCCAATTTCCCAGTTATCACATCCTGAATGAGTGTACTACATTTGTTATAATTGATGAGCCAATATTGATCCATTATCATTAACTAAAGTCCATAGTTTGCATTAGGGTTCTTTCTTTGTATTGTACATTCTATGGGTTTTGACAAATATATGTCACATGTCCACCGTCACAGTGTACAGAATTGTTTCACTGCCCTCGAAATCCTCTGTGCCCTACCTACTCATCCTCCCCCACCCCCAAATAAAAAAACCACCACGGCACTGATCTTTTCAGATTGGCAATATTTCTTTCACTTAGCAATATTCATTTAAGTTTCCTCCATGTCTTTTCCTGGCTTGATAGCTTATTTCTTTGTATCATTGCATAATATTTCTTTGAATGGGTGTACCACAGTTTGTTTATTCGTTACAGCCCTTTTTCATTGCAAAAGCTTTGCAATCCTGGCTCACTTTAACACAGCCAAGAGATTTATCATTCTAGGTTACAATTTTAACATTTTTATCTTAAAACTTATGGAAAAGTCCTGATTTTTCATAATTCAGAATTCTACAAGAAACAAATGAGAACCATAAATGTATCACTGTACTTCATCTTCATTTCCTATCTGGCCTGACTTGAGGAAAATTTGGTTTGAACATCAATAATATGCTAGCTATTCTAGAGAATCTCTGAATTCTTAGCTGAGATCCTCATTTGGAAAGTATCATACAGGTTGGTAAATTGTCATCTTTCTCATTAGGAAAAAAATTTGACAAATTATAAAATAACACTGTTGATATCTATCTCAGATAGATATCTATATATCTATCTCAGATAGATATCTATATATCTATCTGTGTGTGTGTGTGTGTGTGTGTGTGTGTGTGTGTATAGAAAGAGAGAGAGAGAGAGAGAGGGGTGTGTGTGTGTGTGTGTGTGTGTGTGTGTGTGTATTTTATGTCTTCTTCCAGTCTTCATTTATTTGGTGTCTTGGTCCATTTGAGCTGCTATAATAAAATACTACAGAATGGGTAGTTTATAAACAACTGAAATTTATTTCTCACAATTCAGGGTGCCAGCCTTGTCAGGTGAGGGCTTTCTTCTGGGTTGCACATTCTCCCTGTGTATCCTCACGTGGTGAAAGGGGCCAGGGAGCTCTGTGGGATCTCCTTTATATGAGCACTAATTCCATCCATCAGGGATCCACCCACAAGACCTAATCATCTCCAATAGGCCCCAGCTACTAATACCATCACCTTTAGGGGTTAAGATTTCAACATGTGAATTTTGGGGTGGAGGGCGGTTACAAACATTCAGCCCATGGAATTTGGCATGTAGTCTCCAGAAATGACCTTGACTGATACCCTTCCCCTCCTCACCCTTCAGTGGAGCTCATCGGTAGGTGAGAAGATGGAGACAATCCTGATGGTTCAATGGGCAGCTCTGTCCCTGGGTAACCTAGATAGGGCTCACCCAGTGAGTTCTGAATTAACACGAGAAACACACTGGGAGGGACACAGTGCAAAGTTCTTAAAGGGCCTTCACTGTGTTTTCCATTTCAGCCTCTCCAGAATCAAGTGCTACTTTTCCTTGGTGAAAACTCAACTTATTAGAATAGAACAGAATTTTTGGCATGATGGATATAAAAATCAATCTTAAGTAGGGGTCTGATTGATTTACTCAAGGTGGTAAATTAGGATGCGAAACCTCAATGTAATCTCAATTCAGTGACGATGTATTGAGGACCTCATAGATGCTAGAAACTATTCTAGGTGGGTTAAGAGATGGTAAGATAAGTCAGAAATGGATGTTGGCCTCAAAGACTTTACAGTTTTAGGAGGACTGATTCCTTGGGTAAAAGTAGAAAATTGTAAGTTATGAGAAAAGAACAGTTAGAGGTAAAGGAGCTGGTAGGAGAGGTTAAGCGTTCTGGGTGGACTATTCTGTGGCATGAGCACTGCAAAGGGAGAACTAGATCTTCCTGGAGAAGGGTGTTTAAACCTGTGGGTGGTGAAAACTATAAAGGCAAGACGAAGGTCCCCAGCTGTCCCCATCCTGTCAGTGTGTCTGAGTATTAAATATTGTCTCTTTCTGCAGCCTGTTGAATCCCCCTCCCCTCCATGAGGGTTTTCTCTCACTTTTCTGTCCTCCTGCCTCTAACTTCCTCTCATTTCTTCCTTCTCTTTGTCTCTCTTTTTAAATTGGCCACTCAGAACTCAAGATCCAGTATGTGTTGACTCTATTGAATAGTCTTATGTTGCCTGTTTCTACTTTTTGCGGGCATGTGAAGTAGCTTGTATATCTCACAATAGTGAATTAAACTTGTTTACCATATGTATGGAGGTATTATACTAAGCTCTGAGGCAGGAATGTGTCTATGCTGTTCACCAAGCATCTAGAATAGTGCGTGGGACATGGTCCGTGTCTCTGACATGTTGGAAGAAAGGTTTCAGGCCAGAAAACCTGGAGTTTATATTATTTATTACCCCTGTGGCAATGGAAATTTTGGCCAATCATTTTTAAATGTCTCCTCATTTAAACATGAGATCAATCATATTTTACATATTTTTTAAAAATCAGAGGAGCCCTGGCCAGTGTGGCTCAGGGGTTAGAGCATCAGCCTACACACTGAAGGGTCACAAGTTCAATTTCTTGTCAAGGGCATGTACCTGGATTGCAGGTTCCATCCCTGCCACAGTCAGGGCATGTGCGGGAGGCAACCAATCAATGTGTCTCTCTCACATCAATGCTTCTCTCTCTCCCCCTCTCCCTCACCCCTCACTCCATCCCTCTCTTCCACTCTCTCTAAAAATCAATGGGAAAAATATCCTCAGGTGAGGATTAACAATAACAACAACAATTCAGAGAAAATATTTTAAATTATAAAATGTTTTAAATATTTATATGTTGCCCTTTGTTTGCATGACAGTCAAGAGTTCTCAAAGGAATCCAGTTCTCCAGGCCTGAAAAAGTCCCATTCCAGCCTCTTCAGTTAACTGGTTTTGATAAATAGCTGAGGTTTCTTCATGCTCCATGAAGTCCACATTGCAGGGCCATCTCAGTTCAGGAGCTCACGACGAGTCTCTTGTGAATCTGTCACTTGTGCAAACGTGTCCAAATCAGTTCCCTTTCTCCTCCCCGCCCTACTATGGAAATTTAAAAAGATGTATTAAAAGAATTTTTTCAATTGCAGTTTATATTTGATATTATTTTGTATTAGTTTCAGGTGTACAGCATAGTGGTTATACAATCATAATTTACAAAGTGATCACCCTGATAATTCTCATACTCATCTGGTACCACGCGTAGTTATTACAATATTATAAACTATATTCTCTATGCTGTACTTTACATCCCTGTGACTATTCTGTAACTACCAATCTGTACTTCTTAATCCCTTCACCTTTTTCACCCAGCCCCCCAACTCCCCTCCCCTCTGGCAACCCTCAGTCTGTTCTCTTTATCTACAAGTCTGTTTCAGTTTTGTTTGTACCTTAATATATGCTGGGAAAAGGTAAACTCTTCGCCTTTTTAACTTGGCACAGAGAGCAAGGTCCTGAAGATTTATTTCTAAAATGAATCATTTATGCAGCACATAGCTCAGTGTTGCATAAAGAATACCTGGAAACTTTTCAAATTTCAGCCCATTAGCAGACCTATCCCCCAAGTACATCATTAGGATCTTATAAGAAGTGAATCTAAATGTCACTCTTCTTGTGTGGGGCTACATGGGTGACACAGCAGGTCAAGAAAATGCACCCCACTGAGCCAGTGTCACCAAGCTGACGACTGAAGAGCTGGCCCCGGGATGTCCCCTCGTATAGATTATAAAGTGCTTTGGAACAGAAGATGCTGAGAGCAGAGTAAGGAAGAGCTGAGCTATCATGACTTGACTTCCAGGCCTTTAAAGGGCATTTTAGATGAGTGAAGAGAAGACTGGGTTCTAGGATACTCCCTGCCCCAAGGACACACGTGCCTGGGCAGATACACACACAAACTTACACACTCCCACCCACGCTAAACAGTGCTGGAAATGGATCTCTTTTGAGCAAAGTGGTCACCCAGGAATAGTGTTGGAGCAAAGGGGGCTCTGCACGGTTAGCCAGCTCCCTCATTTACTCTTCCCTGCGTGGTTCCACAGTCTCTTTCTCCGGCATGCTTTGGGTTAAACCAAAGCACAGTCTCCATGTTGCAGTGGAAATATCGTAAGATGTAGGGTACTTTATCCATTCTCTGTCAATAACACAGTAATAGACTACGCCTTTCCTAAGTCAGTGTGTCTTTTCTCTTGGTGGTAACTCTTCTCAGGGGTGCTGCCCTCACAGCAGGGTGCTCAGCAGAGACAGCCCAGGTAAAGCAGAATAAGGACTCGACTCCCAAACCAATTAAGAACGACATGGCTCAGCCAAGATCCCCACATAGTATTTGATCATTGCTGCCTTATGGAATAAGAGCCCAGCAGGTATGTGTCGTAAGGAAAGTAAGGCCCCTGCAAGTGAGCAGGGGTAGGTGCAATGTAAAGCTGTCAGATAAAACATAGGATTCTGGTTAAGTCTGAATGGTGCAGCCACTCTGGAAAACAGTATGGAGTTTCCTCAAAAGATTAAAAATGGAACTGCCACGTGACCCAGTGATCCCACTGCTAGGAATATACCCTAAGAAGCCTGAAACACCAATCAGGAAGAATATATGCACCCCTATGTTCATAGCAGTGCTATTTACAATAGCTAAGACCTGGAAACAGCCCAAGTGCCCATCAGCAGATAAGTGGATAAAAAAGCTGTGGTACATTCACACAATAGAATACTATGCAGCTGTAAGAAAGAAAGATCTCTTATCCTTTGAGACAACATGGAGAGACCTGGAGAGTGTTATGCTAAGCAAAATAAGCCAGTCAGAGAAAGATAAGTATCACATGATCATATGTGGAATCTAATGAACAAAATAAACTGATGAATAAAATAGAACCAGAGGCATGGAAACATGGAACAGACTGATGAACCTCAGAGGGATGGGTTGCGGGATGGGAAGAGATCAACCAAATAATTTATATGCATATATGCATAGCCCATGGACACAGACAACAGTGTGAAGCCCAGGGGGTGGGGTGGGAGCAAGGTAGAGCGGGTCAGTCAGGGAGAATAGGGGAACATCTGTAATACTTTCAACAATAAAAATAAATTAAGAAAGAAAACCTTCAGATGAATATTTTGGAGATAGAAGTATGTTCCAAATAGCAGTTAAATTTGAACTTCAGATAAACAATGAATTATTTTTTTAGTACAAGTATATCCCAAATATGGCCAGTTAAATGGGAATTTCTAGTAAACAATGGTTTTTTTTTGGCATAAGTGCACCCTGTGCAGTATTTGTCTGAGGGGATTGAGTCAGGAGACAACTCTTCAGTGCTACATGGAACTGGGAAGCGTCTCCAAGGGAATCGGAAGGAAGTGTGAGGAGAAGTGTTGACATGAAGAAACACCACCAACACAAAGGAAACAGTCACCACAGTCGCTACAGATGAAATAGTTGAAATTGGACCAAAGAGAAAAAAATGTAATTCTTGTAATCCATAAATGTTTGTGATCTTTAGATTTTGAAGCATTTTTTCTTACAGTATGTTCACCATGAATGCTTTAATTTACTTCAAGTAAATTGCACTGTTTACTCTACAATTTCTTTCTTGGAAAAACTGTCCAGTAAGAAACATATTCTCCTCCAGGTTCATTTGCTTTGCCTTCTCCACACTTCCTAAAGGCTATTCTGTTTATCTGCACATATTAAAAAATGCTCACCATTTTGGCTTTATAACCAGAACCAAGCAAATATTTAATCCATCAATATGGTTCTTTTGCTATCTTCCCACAGGGAAATCTGGGCATTTTAAATAGTAATACAGAGCAATGTCTCTGCTCCCTTCAGATCAACTTCCCCTAATGTATGCCTTTCTTCTCAGAAGTAGTTCATTGCCAACTTCTGCTGCCTTATTGCCACACATGGACCTCCCTGGGCGGGAGGCTCAGAGTGTCTTTCCTCAGGTGGGGGTGTGAACTGTCTCAGTTTAATGGCCTGTGAGCAGAGAAGCAACCCAATCCGCCCGACTGCAGGGTCGGTAGGAAAGAATCAATCTAGCATATAAAAGCAGCATAGATAAATTGCTAAACGCTGTAGTACAATGATGGCATACATCTCCGAAATGAGAATCTTGAAAATCAATAAGAATTGAAATTGAAAAAGGAAGAATTGTAGCTGTCAAAATGCAGGATGTCCGCAGGATATTCGAGCTGAGGACCACGCTGGCTTCTCTGATGCCAGAATTGCCTATTAAGAAAAGTTGTCTCTAGGGTGACTTTTGTCATGTCTCCTTGATAAACAGCGCACCTCAGCCCAGGGACTGGATTCTTCTCCCAGGTGTCAGGAGGCATTTCCACAGTGAGGGAGGAAGGGGGTGCGACTGTCTTGGGAGGAATGAGAAGCCAAGGTTCAGGGGCTCATGAGGGAATGGGGTCTGGATCTACTGAGGCACATTTAAAACTCATCTCATAATTTTTGGACAAAAGAAAAAGAAAAAAAAGAAAAGCCCTGGCTGGTTTGGCTCAGCAGTTAGAGCATCGGCCTGTGGACCAATGAGTCTCGGGTTCGATTCCAGTCAAAGGCATGTACCTCGGTTGCGGTTTGGTCCCCAGCCCTGGTTGGGTCGTGCGGGAGACAGCCAGTCAATGTGTCCCTCTCATCAATGTTTCTCTCTCTCTCTTCCTCCCTCCCACTCTATCTGAAGATAAATGGAATAATGTCCTCGGGTGAGGATAAAAACAAACAAAAAACCTCATAATTTAAAAAAAGTGTCTGGAAGTACAAGTAGCAACAGGGCACAGTGACGATAGACTTTGTCACAAAAACCCTAGGGCTCAGAGACCCTCTCCTGTGTGTCTGTCGTAAGATGAAATTCAATATATATGGCTTTACTTTTTTAAATATCTCTCTTTATAGATCTTTATTTCATTTTTTTCCCCAAAATTGTACCAATTTACATGAACACACAGTTCCTGCAGCGCCACACTCTCGCCAGCTCTCGTGGTGGCGGACACTGTGCCGTGTGTGTGTGTTTAGCCGTCCTGTCGGTTGAGGAGTAGCACTTGGCTGTGGCTTTAACTTGTTTCCTTACGTCTGATGAGATTAGTGTGGAGCACCATTTAGATGTTGTGTTCTGTGAACTCATATCTTTTGCCCATTTCAAATATTGGAGTCTATTTTTTCTTATTGGTTTATAGTTCTTTATATCTTCCAAATACATTATCATTGATTACAAATATCATACCCTAAGTAGTTAATGTATTAATTTTAATGTAGTCCAATTATTTTTTTTATGGCTAATGCCTTTTGGGTCCTGTTTGTATCTTTATTTTCTACTCATTTTTTATAAAGAAAGATTATGTTAAAGGATATATCTTTGTGCCTTGGCCACCTCAAGATGTAACTAATTATATGTGTTCAAAAGAACAATCTTGCTTTTGCAAAGTAAATCAACTAGCATAATTCACAAGCTAATGCCATCAATGCCTTCAGCAAACTGCTTTGAGCACATATATTACACTGGCTAGAAGGACAGAGGGGCAGAAGCCCATCCACATAGTCTTCTCATCGGCTCCATGCTGGTCTCTCATGTCCAAGGGTTCATGGGTAAGAGTCTCCGAAGCAGCACTTCTCAAACCTTAATGTGTCTGTGACTCACCCGCGGATCTAGTCTAAACGCAGCTTTTGATTCGGAAGGTCTGAGGTGGGACCTGGGACCCAGCCTTTCTCCCAGGTATATCAGTGCAGCTGCTGAGAGCATCCCAGCTCTCACTCGGGGCAGAATGCTATTTATTGGCTAGGCACTTCATCAATAAGATTTTTAATGAAATAAACTGCCCCCTCCATGTCATTGAACTAGTGACATAGACCAATATTCTCCATTTTTCTCAAATGTAAAGTAGACTAAGCTGGAGATGGCTGATTTCCATTTAAAATATCCAACAGGAAGTGTGGATCAGCTTGCCTTGCCGATAACTGCAGGGGGTTGAGGCTGAGTCAATCCCTAAGGCTGACACCGACCCGCTGGCCAACGTAGATTAGTGTCCCATTTGAAAGAACTTTTTAGTACAGAATTTGGAAATAAAAGCTGAACTTGAAATACGCTTACATCTTTCTTCTCCGTCCTTTCTCACCCGAACACCCCCAGCCTCCCACTCGGCGTCCCCAGCCTGCTAGCACCAGGCCCTCAGCAGTGGCACTTCATATTGTAGCATCTTGAGCAACACAGTGTTTAGAAATACCACCTAAATATTATACTACATTTTAGGCTTAGCTGCTTAAAAAAAAAAAGATGGTTTCCAGAGAAGAAACCTGGCAAACTGCCTGCAAACACGGCTGAGGGGTATAACGAGAAAGGAACACTTCTCCCCCAAACCCACGACCCCACGGTGATCAGGAGAAAACCATCCTGGAAGCCGAACTGAGGGATGGTCTACGAAATACCTGGCCGGTGCACCTCAAAATGTGAAGGTTATCACAGGGACTGGGAGCTGTCAGACCAGGGGAAACTAGGGCCTAAACGTCGTGGGGTCCTCTGGACTGAATCTGGGAACAGAAGGAGGTCGTCAGTGGAAGAGCTGGGGAAATCGAACCCAGTCTAGACTTTAGTACCAGTAACCTATCGGTGCTGGTTATCTAGTTTTGACCGGTGTACCACAGTGATGTGGAAATGTTAGAGAAAACCCATGTGATTTGCAGTGTTTCTGCAAATCCAGCTTCATTCCCAAACAGGTTGATTTAAAATGGCACTGCAGCAGGGAGCAGGGTGGGGAGCATGTGAGGACTGTTGAAACAGTCTTCTTGAGAGTATACTTCATGCAATGTGTTTTCCTGTGAAGTGTGTGTGTGAGGGGTGTTGTGTAGGAGTGTGTACTTTGCTAGTGTCATACTGAGAAAATAAACTAATACAAAAATCAAAGACTACCACTGGTTCAAAAAGAAAAGCAAAAAAAAAAACGCCTTGCGGTCTTAAAAAAAAGAGGTTCTTAGTCACGAAGGCAAACCCAGACAGGCAGCGGACATTTACCAAATGGCTCTGAGAGAAAGCGGAGTGTACAGGAACCGCTGAAAAATCTGTCGAGCGGCTCATCCCTAGATGCATCCCAATGGAAGAGATTGGAGAGATCCATTAGGGGACGAGCCTGTCGGTTCCCGGTAATTATCGACCCGGCGCGGCTCGGGCGCACGTGCCGGGGGCATCTCCCCGCCGGAATTAAGTGGAAACATCACAATCAATAAAAGACACTCTATTTTCCATTTGCTCATTGTTTTTTAAGGGCTTATTTTGTAACAGCACAAGAAGGATTCAATTCAATATCAATTCACCTTCTGGATGGGAAGAGGACTTCAGACGCTGACTTTCAGAGCCTGATAAAGTTTGTGGCGAGGCTCAGTTTGCTAACATTCTGCCCGAAGTGCGACCTCAGTCGCGGAGGACCCTGCAAAGCACATGCTCAGCATCACTGCGAGAGACTGGGGCTCCTTCTCCCCTTTCGTGCAGAAGCAGAATGGGCAAGAAACGTCGGCTGAGCACCTCCTTGCTGCTGAAGCAGGCAGACAAGAACCTGTCGGCGTGCTTGGGTAGCTGCAAACGGTTTCTTCAGTTTGGGTTTTCTTCTTTACACATTACATCGGATGTAAGTTAGCGGTCTTCAGCTGCACATGCCATTCTTCTACTTCCATATCCAAAGGTGGCTTTAATATACTGTTTAGAGCAGTGTTTGGCCTTTAGATTGACCTCGTTTTAAAAAAATATTGGGTTTTAAGTATGTGACGGTGATGACAATGTGCTTGACTCAGAATGTGGTTTTGTATGTTTCATATGTGTAGCAGATTCTTTGCAAAGATGGCTGTGACCGGGCCTCCCCTTGCTGTATGCGTAAACACCTCTGCCCTGTGACCTGGCTGCTCTTCTCAAGAGGAGGAACCTATTTCTCCATCCCTGGAATCTGGTTTGTGACTTGCTTTGGCCAATGAAGAATTAGCCAATGTGTCAGGAGAGACTCGAAAACGTGCTTATTGGGGCTTTTGCTTTCTGTTCTGCAGAGAAACCTCTGCCCTCAAGGAGCAAGCCAGGGCTATCCTGGAGGACAGGCAGCAAGGGCAGAGTCCCTGGCTGTCTCGGCCACCCTAGCTAAGGCCCCAGTCTGGGAGTGAGGTCCTGGTAGGCCCCCTGGCCTCAGTGGAGCCAACTCAGACCAGAATTGTCCAAGTAACCCACAGAATCATGGGAAGTGACAAATGTTGTCTCAAGCCACTATGTTTTGGAGTGATTTGTTACATTGCAGAAGTGAACTCATGTAGTATGTGTTCTTAGTAGAATTGTTTACTCTAACTTTTTAAATTTTTTCTCATTTAACCTAGAGACTCTCTCATTAGAGTCTCAAATCTGAATTCATGTTGAGGTCCAGATCCAAGTATCTTGTCTTCAGAGAATCTGCCTCGTCTGTGAGACAGAATTCATTGTTCTTGTCTTGATACTTCCATGCCACTCTGTTATATTTCACATGTGACACAGTGCCACACTGCATTACACCTGTATTGTCCATGTCTCTGTTTCCCTGTTTTGCTAAGCTCTAAATGACACAGTCCGTACATCTTTCGGCACAGCCGTCTTCAGTATAGCAGACACTGAAATATTTCTTGAAATGAACAAAATGTTGGAAAGTTTTAGGAAAAGGTTTTTCTTTTTTTCTTCCTTTTTTTTTTAAATTAACTAGCTGCTTCTTTGCACTTGGATCTTTGAGGGACCCCAATATACAGGGTGGGGCAAAATTAGGTTTACAGTTATTCATATATAAATAATATAAGTAATAAATAATAATACAAGAATAAACTGTTTCATGTACTCACAGCTGTAAACCTACTTTTGCCCCATCCTATATAATAACATCCTCTTAAGTTTTGATCAACCTGAGAAATAAGACACAGAAGACAGCAAATGGAGATTATATTATCTCCTTTATTCCTAAAAGCTAGGTTAGGGGACCTGTTTTATCCGTAGGCCCCCATGCTTCCTAGTTCTCAGCTCCAGAATTAAGCTAACAGACCCACCCAGATGTAGGCTGTGCTATAGTAGACTGTGAGTGGAATCTGGAAGGACATCCTCCTACCTGTCCCCCCACCCCCACCATTGTAAAGTTGACCCCATTGTATCCTGTCCCCATTGTCCATATGTCATGTGTCTGTTCTGGTGTTCACAGCTCTTCCTGGAGGTCTTAATAAACTACCTAATAAATCTCTCCCCAACCCCTAGATTGGAATTCCCTCGGGCCAAGCCTTGGTATCTTAGTTATTTCTGTATCCCTCCTGCCCAGTGGAGTTCTGGGCACAGAGTTAGTACTTCATGCATATTTGTTGAAAGGCTAAGCTCTATAATTCTGATTCTAGAAATAGTTTGACATCACCTTTCTCACTTAATTGGCATTGAAATCACAGTCATTACATGGCAGCTTCTTTGACACAAAGTAGTGTGCGTACAGAGAGGAATCAAAGCTGCCTGTGACAAACAGTGTCGGGTATGTAGATGCCGATGTTAACAGGCACATGCTCACTCAAGGAGAACAGTTGCGACTCACTGCAGTAATGAGGGGTGATTATCCCAAGCATTTGCTGCTCGTGTGCTAACTTCACCCCTCACGTTGCAGTGTTTTTTAAAGACTTAAGATAATGCGAACATGACATGTTCTGGAAACTTAATAGGGTTTTAGCTGACATTTTGTTCTCTATATTTGCAAAGACTTCACAGGCAAAATGCCTTTGAAGATATTTCTGTAAGGAATATAGTTCTTAGAGTCTAGTGGGGTGTACTTGTTAAACAGGTGGATTCCTGGTCTCCAGACTCTCTGATTCAGGAGGTCTGGGTGATGTTTAACAACCACTCAGGTGACTCTGACTCAGGTAGCCTATTGGCCATCTGAAAGGAACAGAGACCTGTTCAAGTAGGTTACATTGAAAGGCCACCTTTCTTCTGTAAGAATACAGGGAACCCGGGGATCACTGCACAACTAGACGTCTACAGGGTCCAGCACCATGGCGGCTCCAGGAGAAACTTGACCCCACCTCTGTCTCTCTTGCTTTCTCTGGTGTTTTCTGCACATCTGATCTCTTTACTCTCAACCACTTGCCTTCAGTTCATTAGGCCCTCAGGACTCTGGCATGCGACACCATTCACTGTGCCCCAACTCTTCCCCTACAGTTCTCACCAGCACTTGGGAACTGACCTGTGTCTTTTGTTTCAAGTTCCTGAGGGAGAATGTAGTTCATGCAATGCAGTCTGTGAAGCTCTGCTACACAAATGACAGGTCAGGAACCACCTCTCTGAGAACCACGTGTGGGTGGACACTCACTCTTCATCCAGGCAGCTGGGGCTGACGGGGGAAGGGAAGGTAGCCAGGAAGAGAGTGGCCAGGAGGCTGAGAGGCACTGGTGAAGCGTCCGTAACTGACACTTGAACCTTCTCACCATTTCAACCTCGGAATCTATAACAAAGTAGGGGGTGAAATCATCTTAACAAAAGCCCTTTTCCTTATGGAGTATCAGTTCATCATGAGGAAAGCAGTACGAGACACTGCCATGGAGTGTGAGGTTTTGATCATATAAAAACTCAGAGGAGGAAGTTCTAAGATGTTTACATATTGAACACTCTTAGATCCCAAGGGCTGGCAAATGGAGAGAAGATGCTCAGGGAAGAGCTTCTGTTCGGTTGAGTCATTGTGTCTTGGTGCTCCTGAGGGTTAGTCACACACCCCTCCTTAGCCAGCTGGAGTTTTCCATGTTGCTTTAGGGGTTGGGGGGTGAGTTTATTTTTTACTAATCAGAGTCAGTGGGAGTATGATTTACTGAATGGAAATTTACCTGTATTAACTCAGTCTGCACGTTAAAAGTAAAAACAAACAAACAAACTTCATACCAGAATTGCTTTTGTTGGCAAAATAATTATTGTAAAAGTTTTCTGTGTGTGTACACGTGTGTGTGTGTATGTGTGTGTGTGTGTGTGTGATTACACAGTAAGAAAAGGTATATATTTTGGAGTCAAAAACCATATTCTTTTCCCGAGACTTGTAAACTGTCCTCGGGGAAGAAAGATTTCATTTTGGACAATGTAATGAAACTTAATTATCCATGTTGTAGGTCTGTCTGTTTGACAGCAATGCCTTCAAAATATTTTGATATGCAACCTTTCTTCTTTCCCTTTGTGTTGTCAGACAACACGCCAGCTGTCAGATGGAGGAAAGCAGGGGATCTTGGCATCACTCTTCTCACCACCTTCACCACAGAGTCCCTATAAATAGCATAATAGGATAAACCAGCCACAGGGGGAGAGCAGCAGGTGGCACTTCTTGTATCCAGAGCTGAAGGTGTAAATGAATTTCAATGTCTTCATGATACCAAACAACATTAAGATTGCAGAGAATGAAGCTTTTGTTATGAGCAAGTCCAGTATTTGAAGTAAATAATAAGGATGATGAGACTCTTCATGATCAGACAGCTCTCCCCCTTGAAACAGGTTTCAAAGAAGAAGGTGCCCTATTTTCAGAACAGCCAATTTCCCCTCTTTTCTCTGGAAAGAGTCTCTCTGAACTCCGTCTTCTCCGAAAGGGGAGATGATACTGATCTGAGCCAGGTGTTAGGTGGAGGCAAGTAAGTCTATTGTTGAAATGTTACTCTAAAAATATTTTGCTCTAATTACCAGAAAAGAAAACCATAATGGCCTTCATATGGAACGTTCCTTGTTGTCACTCTATTTCTCAGCTTGCGTGTTCCCTGTCCTTTCCTTGCCTTTTTTTTTTTTTTTTTTTTTTTAGAGAGAGGGAGAGAAAGAGAGAAACATCAATGAGAGAGAAACATTGATCAGCTGCCTCCTGTGTGATCTGGGATCGAGCCTGCAACCCAGGTACATACCCTGTGGGAATCGAACCAGTGACCTCTTTGTCCATGGGACAATGCTCAACCAACTGAGCCATATCAGCCGGGCTCCTTGCCATTCTGAATTTGTCACTACCTTCAGAGCCCATCTGAAGTTGTAGCTTCTTTTCTCTCTGCTCTGAGTGCTCCATACCACAATGCTTACTCTCCTCTGACCACCTGTAGCACATACAGAAACAGATGTCACTCACATGGTTCAGCATTGTATTGTCCCTTAGCTGTGCCTTATATCTTATGTTTTTAACTGGATTTTGAACTGATTTTAGTTGTGAATTCAGAAGGTGACTAGGCCTCCAATGTACTCTTATGGTATCCAGCACATTTCTAGCTTCATAACAGACCTCATGCCTTAACCACAGCCAGCCTAACTTGGAAACATCAAGTCAGGATCAAAAGAGGGAGCCCCAGGAAAACCCAGACAGTCGAGGATAAAAGTTTTGGCCCCGCTGACCTTGTGCTATCTTTTTTTACCTTCTGCCCTACCTGTGTCTTCTCAGCTCCCAACTCTGGCTCTGCCCTTACTTCCGGTCCCACACTGACCCTTCAAGCTTGATTGCAGGTTCAGCTACCCCAGTTGGGTCAGCCCCACTCTTCCCCCAGCTGTAGCTTTGCAAGCACCTCTGACTCCCTCTGGGTGATTGTTCTGCCTTAGCCAGCCTCCAAGGTCAGGAATCAGACCACAGATGCTCCACTGTAAATATTTAATCTTATCTCCTGTAATCAATCAAAATGAAGCCCAACTTTGTGTCAAGACCAAAGCTGTGTACAATCTGACCCCCCTTCTACTTCTTCAGTGTTTTTCTCCTGTTTCTTACCCCTTCCTTCACCTTATTCCAGCCTTCCATCCCTTGGAACTTTAGGGTCCTTGTATTGCTATTCTCTCTGCCTAGAGTGCTTTCCCTGCAGCTGATCACATCTGGCTCCTTTTCATCGTTCAGATTGCACTCACATGATCGGCCACCCTTCTAAAGTTGACCTCATCCAATTATTCTCTCAACCTGTTTTTGCTTCCTTTACAGCCTACATCACTGTAATTATCTTGTTTACAAATTTGCTAACTTGTTTACCATTTGTCTCCTTTCATCAGGAAAAAATGTAAGCTCTATGAAGACAGGGACCTTATCTATCATTTCTATCACTAAGGGGGCATTAAATATAGAAACTGTTTAATTTGGATACATAGTTGCATGGATGTGGAAGGAGTGAGATCATAGAATAATAAAGTTCTTTATTGATCTCTGTTCTCTATTGTCTTTCACTCCAGGGACCACACCCTCTCTGTTGTATATATGGTTTGGCACCTAATTGAGAATGAAATTGAAATTGCTAATGTCAGAGATGCCAAGTTGTCTTAGTAAGCTGTGGCTGGATATCCACATAAGCCTTGATTAATTACCTGATTTTTCCTCACACGTAAATAGAAAGTGACACCAAGTTCTAGTTGAGCATTTGCAGAATCTATGATGTAGACAAGACCATGATGCCATTTCTACTAACTGTGTGGAGATGGTCCCCTGACAGCACCTGGAGTAGCAGCTCCATGTCCTAGCCCTAGTCAGTGTTCCAAGGGGGTTCTGCTCAGTGGTTCTGGTTGATATATACACCAACACAGTCAACTGGGAAGATCCCCCATTTCACAGACAAACCAAGGCTCAGAGGCTCAGTCACAAGGCTGTTATAAAGAAAACTAAGAAGTGAACATACATGCTGGTTGTGAAATTCAGTTTGATGTGATTCCCTCTATATCACTGTCTTTCTCTTGATCCTCGGTCTCATTTTTCCACTTTCTTCTTTTATTCACCATCATAGTCGACCTGAATGAAATTTCCATAACCAACAGAATGTGGCCTCCTGTGGCAACAGCATCCTTGGAGTCCCTAATGATCTCCCTTAATAAATGTGTTCCTGAGACAGTGCCTGGAAGCCATCTGCTTTGTTAATACTCTCAGGTGGGGTCAGCAAACTTTTCTGCTGAGCCAGTTGGAAATTTTAGACTTTGCGGGCCAAGAGGCAAAATCGAGAATATTATATGGATACTTATATGACAAGAGATAAGATGAATTTCCACAATTTTTTTTCAACAATTTAAAAATGTAAAATCTACTCTTAGCTCACAGACCATACAAAGGCAGCACGATTTGGCCTGTTGGCTATAATTTGACAACTTCTACTCCAGGGGAAGGCAGAAATATTCACCCAGGACTCTTAAGCATAACACTATGTGGAATTCAATATAACATATATATATAATGTAACATATGCAATTCATAATATATTTAATATATATCCATACATACATTTTATTCTCATATTCTCTCTCTCTCTCTCTCTCTCTCTCTCTCTCTCTCTCTCTCTCAGATTTCCTGGGTGGCATCAGTCTCCTAAACTCATTGACTGTGCCTTCAGCAGGAACTCATGAACTCACGACTCCTTTGTCCTTAGGAGGCAGGGAGAGCATGGAGTGGACACACTTCTGTGCTTGTGTCCTGGCAGTCTTTTCTAAGATTCTGTAACATCTGTGAAAGTCGGAAGGGACCATACCTTTCAGCTTGACTACAGAAGATGCATTCTCTCCCTGGGACCATCTCAGACAGGTGGGGCGTAAGCCGGGTCAAGGTATTTACTATCTGCCTGTTCTTACTCCTACCTTCTCTCCTTACAGAACCCACAGAGGCCCTTCTGCTCATTGTCTCCCAACTCCCTGTCTTATTCAAACCTCACTAGAATTGATTCCCATGTTTTCAGTGAACCAGAAACTTTGTGTCGGAATCATTGCTGTAGTAAGGTAATGTGGTCAGGCTTATTTAGAGTTCTGTTTTGATGTGTGTATTGGTAAGGGGGCTCATTTTTAACTGAATAGGGGCAGTACTTCTGATAGAGGTTTAAGAAATTCCTGACCATTTAAAACTAGGTCATTGGGTCATGCCTTAAGCCATATTTTGACTATAACACATTGGCTTTCTTCTATGGAAAGTCTTCCCAGTGGTTTTCAATAGGACTTGAAATACCAGGCAAGGCCACACACCAGGGCCTCCCCTAGTCACTAGGCCTGTTCCCAGTGGCTCCATTTCACTACCTCCTTCTCTGGACACACATGGCTATGCTTCCTGTACCTTGCATTGAGACGAGGTCTGTGGCTTGTTTTGAATGACAAAATGATTTTAAAAAGTGCTCCTTTTTCTCCAGAGACAGGGAACTTGGAAGCACAGTTGAGAGGACCTCCCCTCAGCCAGGGGCCCTGTGTAACTGCAATATTCAGCCTCCCAACAAGCCATGCAGAGCAGGTAGCATGAGCGAGAAATGTGCCTTTGTGGCTGTAAGTCACTGACATTTGAGGTTTTATTATTACTGTAAGCATAACCCAGCCCATCCTGACTGCTGTGACCTGGCTAGCCCAAATGCATGAGAGCTGAATGAGAAAAACCCATCAACCTGCTTGTTGGGCTCAATCACTGTCAATAGTGGTTTCCAGTTAGACTATTTCTGTAGACTGGTGCCCCATGTACCACACTTATTGAGCTGGAGCTGTGGGCAGTTGAGTGTCTGGGTAGAAAATCAAAAATCAAGCCTACATCACAGACAGGAAAAACCGCATACTGGCTGAACAAACCCAGATGCTGGGGTGAAGCCATTGTTTTTTTCTTTGCAAACATTCACTGAGTGCCTCTGTGTACACGGCACTGTTAGAACTTCCAACTGCATCATCAGACGTTTCTGAAACAACTGCAAGGATTCTCTGCGTTCTTACTGGTTTTCTTCGTGCCGAGCAGTCAGGCATCTCTGGGCAGACAGCTCACAAGGCTGTTCTCCAGAAGGGGAGACTGAGGGCAGAACCCTGTGGCTGAGCGGGAGAGGACAGCTCTCGCCGCTCCACTGTGCTCCTTGGGCAGCTCTGTTCCTCCAGTTGCTACACTTGGCTGGAAGACGCCCCCGGCGATTCACATGAAATGAGGTTTATTTTGACCTCCTTGAATTGAAAACTTATTGCTAGTTTACTGGGCCCTCTCTGCCAGCATGAGCAGGTAATATGAAAAATCAAAGCTGACAGGACATTCAAATCAAACCCGAACCCAGATTGGGTGTCTGGACATCTCGTGGAGCAACTTAAATCCCAGATGGAAAAGCCAGGGGGCAGCACTGCATTTGCCGGAGGATGTGTGTTGAAGGCAGAACTTTCCAACTGCTGAGAACCAAGGGCTGGGCAGACCAGGTTTAGGTTGCAACATTTAGCCCCTGACCATTCGGGAAACCTGGAGCAGCAATGACATATACAGGTAGACTTTATTATTTCCACCCCACACCTGCAGCCCCCATAGAATTTTCTGTCCTAAGCAACATCACTAGGGTTTCATTTTTTTCTCCTCTTACTGCAAAATAACCAGGTTTATTCAGTATGTATTCTTTATGAATCTCTACAAGACTGTAACTTGGTTAGTTAAAGAAGGAAATCCTAACCCATGAGCAGGTGGTCCCCTCAGACTAGGACTTGATGCCGCACCCGGAGGTGGGGTTCCTTTTGCTTGTAGGGCGTCTGGAGCCATATTGGGCCAGTGTACAGCAGACAAAAGAAACTTACACATTTTGAATCATAAATATTCATAAATATTCCTGTCTGTTGGGGGAGCAGAAATATGGCAGAGGAGGTAAATCAGAGTCTGTTCTGAGGAAGAGGAAATAATAAATGTTTGTGTGTTGGCAGAACTTTGAGCATTTGCCCTTTCTGTCCCAAAATCAGTATTGATCCTTTTGAGATGAGAGCCAATACTGGGTATTAGAAATGGAGAAGCTTCTTTTTGTTAACAGGTGCTTTCCAAAGAAGAGAATCCTGTGACTAAGAAGCTCAGAGAGCCCTGGCCAGTGTGGCTCCGCTGGTTGGGTTTGATCCCATGCACCAAAGGGCTGCTGGTGTGATTCCTGCTCAGGGCACATGCCCGGTTGTGGGCTCGATTCCCAGTAGGGGGCGTGCAGGAGGCAGCTGAGTGATGTTTCTCTCTCACATTGATGTTTCTCTCTCTCTCCCTCTCTTCTCTCTCTAAAACTAATATATATATATATATATATGGCAGCTCAGAGAATTGAGCAAACATTTGCCTTTGAGCAATCTTTCTTCAGAAGGTGGGATTAGGGGAGTTTTGCTTCATGTGTGAAGCTTTGGGTGTCTTCCCACAAGTGCAGCTTAGCTCTTCCAGGGTGCTCAGCATGGCCATGGGCCTCAGAGCTTTGCAGTAGACGTGGCATCAAATTCTCTTGACTTTTGAGTCCACCACAGCGGCAACAACCAGCTGCCACGGGCTGCAAGCACAGTTGCACAGGTACCACCAGGCAGCAAGCTGCATCACACCCCTCCTGTGTTTGTTTGGGGGTTCCCCTGACACCACGGCAGAGGGCAGAGGGGGACTGTGGGAGCTGCCAGACTTCGCAGGTCTGCAGGTACAGCCTGGAGGCCCAGGAGGCCCAGGAGTTAGTCTCCTTAGAGCAAGCAACCCTTAGCCAATGGGGATTGAAAGCCAGGGGACAAATGCTTCTTCTCATCCTCTAGCTGGACACTTTTTTTTTTTTTTCCCTTTATTGATTTGAGAGAGAGAGGGGAAGTGAAAGGGAGAGAGAGATAGAAACATAGATGAGAGAGAACATCGACTGGCCGCCTCCTGCACACCCTCCACTGGGGATCAGGCCCACAACCTGGGCATGTGTCCTGACTGGGAATCGAACCAGCAACCTCTTGGTGCATCGGTCGATGCTCAGCCGCTGAGCCACACTGGCCGGACACCAGGTGGACACTTTTAAGGCACATTTCAGAAGGGTTCTCAGAAGGTCTGAGGGGATCAAGCATCACAGTGCCCACAGTGGGTTCAACCTGCTAGAATGTCTCTGTGTTGACTTTCCCCCTTCTCTGTCTCATTCCCCGGCCCCTCACTTCTTCTCTAGGAGTCCATTTGCCCAAGAAATCACCTGCAAACCAAGTTTGTCGCGGGCTCTGGATTGAGGAAGTCCATCCCAGGACACATTCTATTCATAGGCCTCGCTGCCCTCTGCAGAGTGTGTCATTTTAGACTAAATTCAGTCTTACCGCTGTTGGGACATTATTAGTGAATTGAAAGATCCCACTCACTTTTCCATTTCCAATACGGTTTCAGCACCGGGGGCCAGTGGACTGAAATGATCCCATTAAAATAGTCAATGACCTCTTTTTTCCTTTTGATATAGAAGAGCTTCTTTTAATGTGTTCCTAGCCCTCTGTATTGCTGCTTTGTGAGCCTCATTATAAAGCCTTGACCTTCAGAAAGGAATTAAAGTATAGGGATATTTCATGGTATTCGCCTTCCTTCTCTGTGTGGGTTTTGATCTTGGTAAAGTATAAACAGTCTGGGAGAGCGCTGATGAGGCCGGTGCTGTGGCCTTGATCTGCACGTGGGCTGATTAGCCTCGCAGGGCAGAAAACCATCCATGGTCTGAAACTGCATTCTGAATTCCGGTGGAGCATGGTGTACGTGTTTGCTCTCGGTCACCCCGGCAGCAGATGACAACGTGCATTTCGCCCTCCCTCCTGCACAGCAAACACAGTGCCCGCGACACTGATTCGGAAGCGCGGCGTTGCGTGTGATGAGAGGAACACGTCTATGTGACAGGGTTTTTAGCTGGCTGAGCAGGGCTCAGATGAGACTCATGTAGGCGATGCCCCGAGGTTAGGAGTGTGAGGGCAGCAAACCATCAGAACTGTTTGTCACTGGAGACAGGCCCTGGGGAATGCTGGGTGCCAGCGGAGTAGCTTCCAGGCACAAGAGCCCAGGAGTGGAGAGCTCAGGAGGGGCCAGCCTCCCCTCCATGTGACGCCCGCTGCCTCGTGGGGCTGGTTCCATGCTGGCTTGGCACATGGCCTCCACGTGGTGTCTGTGTGTGTTTGGAGGGGCAGGGACGAGGACGCCGATTGCAGTCGGCCAAGTTGCTGGATGATCTAGAAACCGGGTGCTTGTGGCCCGTTCACTGTGGCCCCTTCTCCCTTGCCCCAGAGGAGCTGCATCTGCAGCCGTGTTTCCAGAAGCAGTGGGTCCTCTGGCACCCAGGAAGCTGCCGCTGTCCCTGCATTCCAGACCCCTGGTGGCGGCCATGAGGGCTGCAGCTTGGCAGAGACTGCCACAAGTAGGGTTGGTTCTCCAGTGTAAGATACGTTTGAGTTCAGTTCTGTGGTTCAGGAATATCTTTATTTATTGGTTTATTTTGAGAGGTAAAGTTCACAAAGTGTAGAATGAACCATTTTAAGGTGTGTAAGCAGTGGCCCTTAGTATAGTCACAGTGCTGCAGCTCCACCCTCTCTAACAGGTTCTAAAGCATTGTTATCGCCCCAAACAAGCCCCCACGGGAATGTGGTAATGGGGTTTTAATGCTTTACTGCGGATTCTTAGAGAGAGAGGAGGGGAGAAGAGAGAAACATCCCTCCTGCACACCCCCACCGTGTACTGAGCCGAAACCCAGGCCTGTGCCCTGAGCGGGAATCGCCCCAGTCACCTCTCGGGGCCGGATGGTGCCCAACCACTGAGCCGCACTGGCCAGGGCTGGTGATTGCCTCTTAAAGAAGAGCCAAAAAATATTTTACCACCTCTTTATTTTATTCTATTTTTATTTATTTATTTTTATTAATATATTTTTGTTACAAATGTTTCTCCTTTTTCCGTCATTGACCCCCTCCTCCCGATCCCGCCCCCGCACCTGTCCCCAGCATTGTTGTCTATGTCCATGGTTTATCTCTTCCCTTCCCCCCCCAACCCTGCTTCTGAGGTTTGTCAGTCTGTACCCTACTACTATGTCTCTAGGTCTATTTTGTTCATCAGCTTGTTTTGTTCATTATATTTCACAAATAAGTGAGATCATGTGATATTTGTCTTTCTCTGATTGGTTTGTTTCGCTTAGCATAATACTCTCCAGTTCCTTCCATGTTGTCTCAAAGGATAAGAGATCTCTCTTTCTTATAGCAACATAGTATTCCATTGTGTATTTATTCTATTTTTAAATTACATCTTGCCTGAAACACCAGTTAGAAAGAATATATGTACTCCTATGTTCATAGCAGCACTATTTACAGTTGCTAAGATCTGGAAACAGCCAAAGCATCCATCAATAGATGAGTGGATAAAAAAGCTGTGGAATCTAATGAACAAAAAAAAACTGATGAACAAAATAGACCTAGAGACATAGGAAGGAGTACAGTTCAGACTGTCAAACCTCAGAGAAGGGGCCCGGGGCGGGGGGGGATGAGATAAACCAAAGAATTTATATGCATGTATGTGTAACCAATGGACATAGACAACAGTGCTTTGGGGTGGGGGGAGATAAAGAGGAGGGTGTCTGGGGGGAAAAAGGAGAAACATCTGTAACAAAAATTAATTAATTAAAAAAAATCTTTCAAATTTATAGAGGCAATATAGTCTCAGTGCAGAAAAGTAAAAACAAAATCATGAAACTCTAAAGAAAGTAAACAAAGAAACACTCAAATATAATACCAAGAAGACACAAGGCCAGTTTGGAAAAGTTATATCAAAATCTTTTGAAAAATATGCATGCTCTCCTCTATCCTCATGTCTGGGCCAAGGTGGGGTTGTGTATGAGAATCCCCTGAAAAAATCTGGACAAGTGTGTTTTCATTGTAGCCCCGTGTGATTCTGCTAAGCCTCTTCTCGTGTGTTTGAGAATTCTTGGTTAAACAATGGGGTGTTTCAGAATCAGTAAGACCTGAGGTAAAAACCTGAGTCCTACTACTTACTATCTGTGTGAACTTGGACAAGATGGTAAAAATTATCTGAACCTTAATTTTCTCACCTGTAAAATGGGGTTATTGTGTATTCAGTTGCCTGGCACATAGCAGGTGCTGAGTGGTGCGTAAATTATGGCTTTTAAGAAGAAGTAGCCCTGGCCGGTTTGGCTCAGCGGTTGGAGCATCAGCCCTTGGACCAATGAGTGGCGGGTGCAGGTTCGATTCCGGTCAAGGGCACGTGCCTCGGTTGCAGTTCAGTCCCCAGCCCTGGTCGGGGTCGTGTGGGAGGCAGCCCATCGATGTGTCTCTCTCACATCAATGTTTCTCTCTCTCTCTCTCTCCCCTACTCCCTCCCACTCTGTCTGAAAATAAATGGAAAAATATCCTTGGGTGAGGATTAAAAAAAAAGAAGTAAGAACAAAAAGGCAGACAGAGATACAGATGTTTGGGGCCAGCTCCGCCCAGCTCCTAGGCGAGTGCCTTTCTCTGGCATTTCATTCTCATGGCAGGTTTAATCCAGGCTCAGGCCTCCACGAATGGTGTCAGACTCCCACGTACTAAAGCTAGACTGCCAACATCCACTGCTGGGCACCGTCAGCTGCTGCCATAGACTGTCGCCCAATTTAAAGCAACAGCAGTCTGAGCAGCAAGTGATG